>OX411549.1:65555964-71232607 GCA_948146395.1 Fragum whitleyi
TAGTCAACGAATTTATTTGCGAAATAATCTTATTTTCGCGTTCATGTGTCACGGAATAAAGTTTGACCGAGGAGGAGTTATATGTAAAATCCGACGGAGGAGCACAAGGATTTGCTTTGCACGTAACTCCTCTCGCATCAGACTTCATTCATGGACACATCAACGCGAATATGAAACACGATCACTTTCATTCTGTAATTAGTTTTATTATCGTTTTCTAGGTATGAAATAGTAATATTATTTTTTTTTTGGATACAAAATTAATCAAAAAGTAATAATATTGATGTTGGGAGAAATTTGAAGAAAACGACGCGCGTCATTTAGCACGTGGGTTATATGACGTCATAAGCATCAACGTTCCCGCTAAGGATGGCGTAACGGATATTTAAAATAATTTCTTTACTAAACTTTATTTTTCTAACTTAGAGGCATTGAAAGCAGACCTAGGGTAATTGAAAAATGTAATTGTAATTAGCTGTAATTGATTACATTTTCTGAAGTAATTGCATGTAATGAGTAATTGATTCTTTTCTAAATTACAAGTAATTGTAATCATAATTAATTACAGATGAAATTTACATGTAATTGACAAGTACTTTCAATTACTTTCCTATTACATCTGAATGCTTTTAGGAGCCTGGTGATAGTCATAAACAGTAAGTCTTACTTCCAAATTGTTTGCTCCAAATATGTTTTTATGTTAGTTTTTAAAGTTCTTTTGTAAGACTATTGGATTTTTATGAAAATGAATAACAAAGGAAATAGAAACAAATAATCCTACATCATTAATGTGTTAGTTCTTTCAACAAAGTTGGGGAAAATTGGACTTTCGTTTCATAAACAAATAAACTATGGGTATATATTGGATAACATTTTGAAATCAAAATTAGAAAGAAAGGTATGAATGGTAAAAAACATACATTCTTGGTCATTATATGGGAACAATAAGATGGCACACACTTCCTGAATTAAACAGGTAAAGGTGTGAAACTCTAATTGTCATAGAATAGGTGACATTAGCACTTTACAATTAGTTATGATATTGTTAAGGCAACAAAATAGCAGCTAAATCTGTACAATTTATTTTTTTCCAGAACAGACAAATCAGTCAGAAGAATATCATTCAAAATAAAAGTTATAATGTATATCAACTAACCAGCATAGATCCATGACTGAATTGAAATGTTTAAGATACTAAGACCTTCAGGATCACTTTAGGATTTCAAACATTTATCTATTCATTTTGATTACCTAACTGGATTGCAAACATTTCCGAAACATTCATGAGTCATAAAGTCACTTAGATTAAGAATGTCAGTCGGGGCCATTTCTCAAAATGAAATTGCTTAATTATCTCAGTCAGCGCAATGTTACTTCATACCAATATCAAGCTTTTTATCATTAATGAAATGACAATAATTTCCAAACAGATCTCTTATAAGTTTCTTATTGTATTTTAATTAATTGCATTGCCATGTAATTGACCCCAGTCCTGAAAGAATAGTGATTTTCCAACAACGTAATTGTGGAATTTTGAAAACTCCCTGCATTTTGCGAGTTTTATGACTTTTCTAAAGTAGGATCGGTGTCTTCTTTTGTTTTCTACAATCGTTCTATGCTTTTACCAAAATCCTCGAGATTGATTTGTCTTTGCATGAAAGTAGGTTCGTTTCAATTCTTTTCTGGGAAATGTGTCGAAAAGAGAAAAACACGCAGTTTCCGATTAGAAGTTGGTTTCAGTTTATAACTTTATTCTGTCAAAGCTTTCAACAATCTCAGAAAGTCACCCATAAACTCGAGTCATTCGATTCCCCCATGGATCGTTCCTTGTTTTCTTCGCGGCGTCACCAAATCAAGTTGGTTCGTGATTCTAAATGACTTTACAAACAGACAATCATCTTTCTAATTTCTCCTCTTACAGTCTAATATCCACAAAGAGTCATATTTCTATTGCAGACGAGACAAATATTAACAGGGAAAATTCGTGGTAAAAACAAATCTTTCCTTTGAAAGTAATATTCAACCTTCTATGTCAGACAGTTCACAAGTAAAATCAGATTTTTTTATCATTTTTCATGTAGAGTGAAGTTCTTTCAGTGCATGTTTTATTTGCCCCGTATTTCTTTGAAACGCTGACCATTGGACAGGTTTTTAAATGTCTTTCGACATATTGTACATTATAAATTCCTGTCTAAATCTATCTTAAAATGCTTGACCCCGTGTCCATACCATAAGCAAAACTTAAAGATTGTTATTCCTCGCTTGCCGAGTCACTTTTCCAACAAACGAAAAAACGAAAAACTGTACGCAAGTGCACGTGCAAAGTGGGGTATAATTGGCAAACAGTTTGCACCGTTTTGTCATCCTGAACCCAAGTCTGGCTAGGCTCTTTCAACATTTATTCAAAGACACTGCTTATTATTCATTTGAACTTTGATCAGGCTTAAAGTATACATACTCTCTCTGGAATCAATGTTTTGGGAATATGACTTCAAAAGCTTGTACTGAAATTTACAATTATCATTCTTTATCATTGTTTTGTCCACCAATATTTAAGAGACGAAAAAAATAATGAAAAATAAAAAGGTTTTATAGTGGTGTAAGTCGAAAACGTTATAACGCCGTATGAATATCCAATGCTACGTGTATACATAAATTGTTATTAATTTTTTTATTTATTTATTTCAAATTGCTATGAAATTAAGCAAAAAGGGTTCTGTGTGCTCTTAGATTTAATGAACGTATATATAAAAATCTTTAAGCAATCGATAGGTTTATTTTCGACAGACAAAACTAAAAATTAAATCAATTGAGCGTTAACATATCTTCACCAGAGTAGCACATGTTGACAAAGAAATGCTTCATAAGAAAAGACTTGTTAAACATGTAAATACAAGAGAATAAAATGAGATCTCAAGATGTGAGCCCCGTAGCTATCTCTTTCGGTCTATTTCCGAGAAAAGATTAAATGAAATTGGTTATTTCCCGATTTAGCAAGACTTGGTCCTCTTCACTGTACATCTACAACTCTATTCAACAATCCGACTGTATTTAGTTGTTTGTATAATAAGATAGACATAAACTTAAATAATCTTCGTATTTTTTTACAAGTACGCAAAAAGACTCAATATAAGAGCCGTTCTGGCCTTGTAAAAATTGAAGTCTAATACATACTTGCGTTGCTTCCTTGCGACATAGAATGGAATTAGTAGGTAAAATAGATACAGTTAATAACATCGTAAAATTGACATTCACCTCAATCTAAACCATTCTAAATCGATCACTCAGCCATCCAATTATTCATTCCAAACACTCACTCAAACCATTCAAAAACGATCAAATCCATTGAAAAACATTGAATTAACAACATCATTCAAAATAAATTTTGTCAGTGCAATATCGCGATTTCACTGACATAATTCAAAAAGTTAGCACCCCATAGGTTCTTGAAGAAATTTGAAGCTGTGCACAGAACTTGTATGCACTTTTTTTATTAAAGGGAGGTAATCAATATCGCAAATTTTGTTCATTCCGAACAAAATTTGTGATATAGGATTACCTCCCATTAAAATCACTCAAACCTCGCTCCTCACACTCATTCAATTTCATTCCTAAATCATTCCAAAATCATTCACCTTGTCAATTTCACGATGTTATTAACTGAACGAAGCGGGGTAAAATTGGCAAACAGTTTGCATCATCTTGTCATCCTCGATGCAGAACCATTTTCAGCGTCATCGGATTACAGCGACCACGTGTATCAAGCGACCAAGTTTATTAAGCGACCACCACGAAAAGTCCCTTTCCTTAAGTAAAATCTCTGAAAAAGAGGACATCCTTAACGAGAAACTGGTCATTATTGAATCATATATTGTTAGTGCCCATCAGAATCGTCTCATTAAGACAATTCTAATGGGTTCGAACATCATAGGATTCAGCATGACCTGACCGACAAACTGTAGATGCTATCAAATGAACTGTTTTACTGTATTTTAAAATCATTTCATTCTCGACAGCTTTGGCGCATACTGCTTCATTTCCTACAGCTATCATCTACCTAAATCTTCTAATCACATTCATATGTCCGTTTGCAATTTCTTAGACCGACCAGTTTTAAACGACATGGGATTGTTTTAACATCATTTCTTTTCCGAAAGCTTTAGCACATTTCCTGAAGCTACCTAAATATACTAATCACATTTACAAGTCCATTCGCAGTTTCTCAGGCTGACCAGTTTTCAGCTTCGTCGGATTGTTTTAAGATCATTTTATCCCCGACAGCTTCGACACGTTTCCTGCAGCTATAATCTTCCTTAATCTTCTTATCACATTTATATGTCCGTTTGAAATTTTCTTAGCCCGACCAGTTTTCATCGTTGTCGGATTGTTTTAACATCATTTTATCCCCGACAGCTTTCGCGCATATTGGCACATTTCCTGCAGCTATAATCTATTTGAATTTACTTATCACATTTACATGTCTATTCACATTTTCAACCTTACTTGTTTTCGGCATCGTCGCATTGTTTTTTACATCATTTTATTCACGACGATTTTTTCACAAATTGGCACATTTCCTGCAGCCCAACTCTATCTAAATTTACTAATCACATTTATCATTCCGTTCATAATTTCTCAAGCTGATCCGTTTTCAGTGTCGTCAGATCGTTTTGACATCATTTCGTCTCGGACAGCTTTGGTGCAAATTGGCACAATTCCTGCAGCTATAATCTACCTAGATATACTAATCTTATTTATTTGTCCAATCACAATATAAATATTTTTTTCGTTGCAGTCCTTTCCAAAGTGACCCATCTTTTGAAAAGGGTTGATCTCGATATTTCGGCGCGGAACAGTTGTAACTGCCTGTATGATTGTAGGCAGTTACAACTGAATCTCGCTTAGACATCAATCTTGGAACACCGTTAAATATACTTTACTCCAAAATTTATGTCCACAAATACATGTTCTCTTAAAACCTTAACCGTTTATGACTTACTTGTATTTTTTTATTTTCGTTCCTTTCAAAACTGACTACCTTTTTATAGACCGGGTTTTTGACTATTGGGTTCCATGTTCCTTTCCGTAGAAACGTCTTTTAGGTAAACGTACCCGCTTACCTTGCTGATCTGATGCAAAAAATGTTTGGTGAAAATCTTAAATGTACATTAAAAGACAGTTTTGCACAAGTAATAATTCGTTTCAAAATCTTTAAATTTTCGCTGACGTCAAAAGTTACGTCAGAACGTAATCAGTCAAAATTGGGTCTACAGAAACAGGCATATAAAAGTAGGCGTTGTACTTTTAATACAAGCTTCAAACTGTTCTTGGAACACGAAAGATGGCTTTAGCAACGTTTAAATTGCTTTGACAATTTTTCAAGTGAATTTCAAAAACACGTGCAACTAACCATGTATTTTAGTCTTTGCTCGTTACTATACAGACAAGGTTGCGACATCAAGCCGTATTATTGCTTGACTAAAGCGGACGGTCTTTTAAACATTATCACACTAATAATTAACAAATCTGGTTGACATGATGTCAGTATAGCCATTTAGTATAAGCCATTTTTTTGAAAGCCCGCTTAATAATTGTCAAATCAACTGTAACTCGTAAGGCGTCCTTAGGCAATTATTTCGAGATTATATCCTCATATGGCAATTTTTTACACTGATCACAGGATTAATGCTTACCCCACCCAATCTCCAACCATGCAATGTGAGTGAGCTACGAAAGATCTATCAGACAAAAGAAAAGCTTTTTGACACTGATTTATAGTATCATCATAGTAGAGTTCACTTGCGAAATGGGTACTCTAGTTCATGATGGAAACACCAATTGTTCGTTTGTGAACTTTTTTTGAAAGTGGCGTCAAGCAAGGCGCATCTCTTTAACAACGGTCTAGAGTAGCATCATTTTCTACTCTCGTACATATGGTTTTATGAATGACCTACCAAAAGTTGCAAAGAAAGATTAAACTTTGTAAAAGGGTTTACATTTATTTCAATCTATATTATGTGGACATTTCTTTTGGAGTTAAGTATAGATAAATGTATTAGATTGTATTATAAACTCGTTCAATTATTAGAAAATGACAATACTAAAACTCTAAACAATCTTGCCATTTACCTCACAAGAGCTTTTTGTTTAAGGAACCAAGCTATAACTAAATTTATAATAGGTTAAGACGGTTTTTTTTTTTTTTTCCTTTTTTTTTAGAAAAATGTATTTATAACAAAATTTCCATTATTCATCTCTTATGTTTCGTTTAGATGAGAGATGATAAAACGATGGAAACGATTTAAGATATATAACTTTTTACGCGATTGACCCTTTAGTTCGATCAAGGGACGGTCACTCTACGACTTTTTATATCGTCGGTGTTGTTCTAAATCTCGTAACTGCAGCTTGTTCAAAGCTGTAGTTGCGGGGTTTTGGAATAGTAATGACGATATAATATAATATAATATAATAAAATATCAATGTTTATCTTATAAACTTTTAATCAAAAGTCAAAGCCGAACTAGGCTTTAATAAAGTGAAAAATCGTCTCATAAAATTCGGGTCCAAAACAAAATCATTAACAATTATATTACTTCGAATTAAAAATTAAAACACTTAAGATGATTTAAAAATTTAAAAGTTTGGGTCAAATAAATCCCTTATGATTTGCTATAAATATATATTATAATAATCTGTTACAAAAATGAATCAAAATAACGAGTCTGTCACATGAACTTAGACCAGCCTCCAAAGGGTCTGGCTGATGTGAGGGAAAACGAGAGCGATGGTTTTATCGCCCTCTTTTTTCGTCACAAAATCCAAATTACTTTATAATTAGATTCTTTTATAATACTGCTAATGCTGTTAAAACAAAATGTATACATTCTATTCGATCTACCTTTACTGCACACTTTGTCTTTAAAAATATTTTTTTTAAAAAAAAAAGCTGTGCTTATGGATAATTATATTTTAACGATATGCCAAAGCACCAGGAACACCAATAATTCGCTATTTCCGCGAAAGATTTAAATATATAATCTAGTAGTAAAAGTATTTTCATCTATTTGCCATTGTTGCATGTATTTGCATATGTAATTGTATAATTTACTATGTAATGATGATGAACATTATTGTTCAAATCATTTATCCGAATAAACTATATGTTATGTCATGTTTAATAATGTGGCAAATTGTTACAATATACGCCCGTTACACTGCTAGATGGTCCAAGTATGAAAAGCAACAAAGGGAAATAACTCAAGATTTAAGGTAGATAGGGTTACTCTTCCTGTGCACAGCACTCTGAAATCATGAGGGGAACACAAGAAGCCAAGGAGGACATGTATCGCTCTACTGGCTTTAATTTCTCCAGACTGTCAGACGGTAATTTGCATACCCTTTATTCATTTTCCTACCAAAATAAGGTGATTGCAATAACTAAACCATTCTAAACACATTTTCAGATACAATTTCAGTAAAGGGTCATTCATACCAAGATTCAATAAAACTAGTCCAGCTGAATGGAGGGAGAAGATTATTTGATATTTCAAAGTGAAAATAAGACTCGCCCTGTAAAACCCAAATTTATGGGTCCGTGTAACCAATTTAAGATAAGGTGAACCTCAGGATTAACAATGATCAGTTTCAATATAATTTGGCAAAATGGGTGGGAAGGAGACGATTTTTAAAGATTTTACCAAGAAAGTAAAGCATGTCCTGCCACGTCTACATCTGGGGGTTTATCAAAATTTCTTTGACAAGTCAAGTAGACGGTGACCCATGGATTATCCATTCCAAGATTCCTTAAATTCGACTCAATGGTTTGGAAGGATTTTTTTTAAGATTTCAAAGAGAAAATAAGCAACGCCCTGCCACGCCTATAATTTGGGGTCAATAAAAAATTCTTAAACAATTAAAGTAAAGGTTTACCCAACAAACATCCATGCCAAGTTTCATTGAAATCAGCTGAATGTTTGGTTTTTTTTTTTTTTTTTTTTTTTTTTGGGGGGGGGGGGGGGGTGATTTCCAATTGAAAATAAGCTCCGTCCTGCCACGCCCATTTTAAGGGTCAATCAAAATTTCTTGAACAATTTAGATAATGGGTCACCCAAGGAAGATCCATGCCAAATCTAATAGAAATTCTCGCAATCGTTTGGGAGAAGATTTTTAAAGATTATAAAATAAAAATAAGCCCTGCCCTGTCACGCCAATACTTGGGGGCACTCTGAATTGCTTCAATAATTTAGGTACAGGGTCATCCAAGGGTTATTCAGAAAACTTTCATTGAAATCGGCTTTTGGAGGAGAAATTTTCAAATTGAAAATAAACCCTGCCCTACCACGCCCCTTTTTTGGACTATTAAGATAAAGGGTCACCAAAGGAATATCCATGCTAAGTTTCATTGAAATCAGTTGGATGGCTTTGGATGGTTTTGGATGAGAAGATTTTTTAAAGATTTAGATAAAGGGTCACCCAAGGAACAATTCTACCAAGTTTAGTTAAATTCCACCCATTGGTTTTGGAGGAGAATATTTTTTTAAAGACTTTAAAGTCATACTTTAAGCATATTTTAAGTCTTTCGATGGGCGTATGAAAATAAATAAAATCGAGCAAAGAAAAATGCAAGATCTAACACATAGTTTCATTGAAATCGGTCATGTCCTGCAGAAACATGTACACCCAAAATCAAATCATCCCGGAAACCAAACCAAAGCAAAGTCTTAATTAATCGACCAAGTATCTTATCATTAAAAAACGACGCAATTGTTGTAAAGTCAGCTTCATTCTAGCTGTAGTAACAAATATTTGGCGCCCAATGATATTCTTTTGCAATCGGGAACCCTCGGCGATTCTACGGAATAGACCTCGGGAATAATACGGGCGCATCCATGAAAGCGCGTCATTTCTTACGTGGGTCTATATGACGTCACAAATATAACTGAGAATGACCCTGCGAAAAACAAAATCAACATAAGGTAAGAATTGGCAATACTATGATTTGAAAACAAAACGCAGTGTTTTACTGCGTTTTGCTTTCAAATCATGATATGCAAAAATAATCTCTATAGACGATCTGAAAGCATTAAAGGAATTTGCTTTTCTTCAAGCGTATTATCCAAAGTACAACCAGGAGCCGAAATACCTAAAATAGACCAAAAATTACTACACTTACGTCCGAGGTACTTTCCAGTTTACGGAAATGTCCGAGCGATGTTCCGAATGAGTCATTTGTGCACTCAGCAACGTTATTTCCGATCTCAATTCAATAATGTTGATACGGGGTTGTCAAGAGTTTATAGGAGGAGATAATGACAAGAAAATAGGCCAGAAAACGGGAATCAAACACAACCATCTTATTAAACTTCGACAGACTAGATAATGAAATCATTTCTTCTTTGGACATGTTCTTATCTAGATAATCATACGATGATTGCTTGCAAAACAACGTAAATACTGATTAACTAAGCTGTAGTTGCGGTATTTGACCAGTCATTTGGCCAGTGACATGAGACCGAAAATAAAAAATCGATGACATTTTGTTTTTGTTAGATAGGGTGATAATTATATGTTTGTTCGCTGATATATTGATTCAAAAATGATTTAAGGTAGTAGACCCGTAATAGTTCCGCAATATTTCGGTACACATGATATTTCACAATGTTAGCCGAGGTTTCCAAATGAAATCATTAGGAAAAATTACGGGTCCGCTACCTTTAGACAAAACTCAGCGTTTAATGAACAATTTCGCTATTAGAACAATCTAAGATTCTAATGGGCAAACATCCCAAATCTAGCCCAGTCAACCCAGCTATAGAATTGGGTAGCAGTGGATTTAAACCACCGTCTCTCTCTCTAATACTTTAATAAGATTGAGTGTTCAAGATCTATTCTATGAACATAAGCTTTTTTTTAGCTTTGAATAAGATTGGGTGTTCGGGATCTAATCAATAAGCTTAATCTTACTTCGCAATCAAAATAAAATGAATGCGTATAAACTATAATTGAAATAAAATTGTAAAGATAAAAAATACATCAACCAAATTTTTAAGATAATGACTTGTTAAAGTTTAAAAATTTATATCCAGAAGTTAATGAGTGATATCCTTGTTGACTAATGTTTAGTATATATCATAAATACTTTTTGACATGGCAGTGCGAAGCCTGAGTAAAAGTTCGTAAAATTTAAGGTTGAGGGGAATAACAGATACTTTGGAATTCTTACTGTTAAGATAATCCACAAAATGCATTAGAATTTTAAATCGTCGATGGATAACAAAGAACCAGGTATCTTCTGCTAACTAACGACGAAATGTGTTCATTCTCAAATCACGTTTACAAACCTTTTTCTGGTGTAAGTTTTACACGCGTATGATTATTATCGACAAATTTTACAAAATCTTATGGTTATGGAGGACCACTCTCACCACTGTCCTGTACAGTTTCTTTAGTTTAGATACAATGTCTGACACTTGCGTTAGAGATTATCTTTGTCTCAGTGGTTAGCGCATTGGACTTGTAAACCATTTATTTCAAGATAACTTATCCACGTGGGATCTTCACCGACTCACGTCGGTTATTTTTCAGCTATACCTAAGATGCAGAGAGTTTGTTTGTAAGATGGGGGCTCGTCCGGGATTAGGCCATTGATTTTTTCCGGCAGTGTACTGACTTTTGTAGTACATGAAACACATGGCTGCCAATATAGGCTTATCGTCATCAATATATGATGAGACTTTAGGGAGAGTATGTTTAAGGAGACCACTGTACTGCTTAGCTTCTTTGGTTTGAATACAATGTCTGACACTTGCGTCAAACAAGATCCTCTTTGACTCAGAGGTTAGCGCATTGGACTTGAAAACTATTTATGTCGGCATTGTACTTTTTTAGTTACTGACATGAAACACATTACTGCCAAAATAGGCTTATCTTCATTAATATATGATGACTCTTAAGGGGGATAGGTTATGGGAGACCACTCACACCACTGTCTGGCATAGCTTCTTTGGTTTGAATGTAATGTCTTACCCATGCGTTAGAAGTTATCTTCTTTGGCTCAGTGGTTAGCGCATTGGACATGTAAACCATTTATTTCAAGATTACTTATCCACACGGGTTCGATACCGGCCTTCCTCGTTTTTTTCAGCTATGCTTAAATTGCGAACAGTTTGTTTGTAAGACAAATGAAATGAAAGTTAACTTACTTAAATACGTCGCGATAAATCGCGCTCTGCCAGGTCAAATTGTCGGAAAATATGTTCTGTAATGGTGTAAGGGAATTTCATCGATCATCAGATATTGAAAATATCTATTGATCCAACTCTATTAATGGTTCTTTTCCAATAAGAATGTTTCCTTTATAATTAAAAGTTTTCTTGAAGTAAAAGAACCAATTATTTCTTTCGATTTTTGGATACCAAATGAAGGTCAGCTTCCATCGATTAATTGAACAAAGTGAATGTAAATGAAAACATCTTTTATAAAGGATGAACACGCACAAATCTAAAAAAAAACAGAAATCATTGGGTATCATTTCAACAATTTTCGTATGTATTAGATAAATGTAGAGGGAAGATAAAGAATTGAATTATAAGATTAGCTTATACAATAAAATATGTATAAAGCGACCATTTTTGTGACTATCGAAAAGCGGTCGTTACAGAGAATGGCTTATTTGTAACCGTTTTGTTTACGAAAAGGTACGTAAATTTCATTGAATGAGAATGTATTTGCCTATTGCTCATAACCAAATAGTCATATAATGGTCGATTAATGCACGTTTTGCTTACTAATACGGAACATAATTATCATTGAATGTGCACGAAATTGCACGTTTCTCAATGACCATAAGTTGTTAAAATTCAACAGAATTGAGACGAATCTAATGGGGTTTAAAAAACAATCGAATCATTTAGAATAATTTTTAGACCAACAACATCTACTTTTTAAGTAACTATGTTTTAAAAATAACTATTTTTGGAACAGTAGCTTAATAAACGCGGTTGCTGAAGCAAGATTGACTCTACAAAAGTTTGTTTTGACCAAATTCCACAACATTCCTCCTTTTGGTGTTTCTCGTAAATAGAAAGCATGTACATCATTGAAGAAAATGAAAAAATTGCTGGTGCGTAGAATTAAGGCATTATATGCAGTAATTCATACCCTAAAATACCAGTTTGAATAAGAATACATCAACTTCAGAAAATCTGTCATTTCTTTTAATTCGGATCAGTCTAAAAAAGTGTTATTGAAAGTCTTCTTGATTAAAATAATTGTAATAATTTACTATATACTTTCAGAAGAGGTCTCCTTGAGGTTTGGCATACTGGCAAGTGTAAAACGGTGATGTGATGATAAAACATTCTTTGGATTTAAGTAATGATACTGCCGGAAATCAGCAAACACGATAGCATGGTCTTTTCGCTATGACCTTGTCGAAACAAGTTTGAAACAACCGCGTAAGAGATATCATATAGCGGCAAATTTGTGCAAGTGTTAAAACAGTACCATGTTTGTCCGTAAGGGGACCGTAGTGAGAAAGAATAGAGGAAGTGGAAATCGTCGGTCAACACGGCGACCAGCCGGAAGTAGTAATGGGACACGAAAACCCATGGTGTACGATGACCCGTCATCGACTGGTTCCTATAGACTGGCGCCCAGTGATGAAATTTGTTCTATGAAATCCCCATCTACGTCATCATTACGTGTAAAACAATCTGCTGACGTGTGCAGCACATCGGCTCATTCATTAAATCACATACCAAACGATGTTCCGTGCTATCAGTCTACGACCTTCTCGGATATCAGGAATCACGACAGAGAAATTGTGAAACCTTCGCCAGCAAAGAGTGTGGCTGACACAGTAACGGTAAGTCAAAGTTTGATTATACTATAGTAAAAAAAATTTAAGTGGACGTTTTATCTTCGAAAATATTTCCGCCTCATAGTACACGCGAAACAAGAATTTTCGTTTAATTTTAGACCATAAAGAAATATTTAACAGTTTGACGTACTTGTACTTAAAGTTCGCGACCTTTTCATAATAGGACGTCAAATAAAAATAATCGATAAATATTGAACTCGTCAATTCGTCTGTCAAACTAGTAGGCGCGAAAATTTACCGACGCGAAATTTATTAGATATACAGTTATCCTTTTGTCACAGGCACACAAAGGATAATGTTTTATCCATGAACAAAACCCTGTATTGTGGGTACCCCTCCGAATATAATTGACGAGACAATTCTGTTGAGTACCACAGTTAAGAGTTTCTCGAAATATTTAAATCTGAAGTCATTATTATCCAATCTATGTGTAGAACTTAGGTTACCTTTACAACTTTTTGTCAAACAACACTTTCAACGTATGTATTATCAATTTCAACAAGCCTTAAGCTTAGTTGGCTAATCCCGTAAAAAATAGGGATTAACTTAGGTTCTGTACGGTAAAAGGTCCTAGGTTTCCTGTATTTTGTATTTTGTTGCTTAGGTAGTGTAGAAAAAAAATGATATATTTCTTATGTTTGCCCCATTACTAAAGGCTGGTCATTTCTTATGAGGTTTCTTTTGAAAATGTACGAAAATCAGTAAAAATGGCAGAATATTGCTGAAGGAAAGCTTACATTTTTTGTCTTTTTTTTTCAAAGACCTATTTCATTTTGTAGGGATTTTTTGAGAGAGAAACGAGTTCTTAATATTTAGATACCAATTTTATAGAAGATGGGCTATTAATTTTCAGAATATTGCTGATTTTATTATTGAAGCGGTGCTTTAATTTTGGACGTCTTGTCCGAAGGGGTGTAGTTTCACTCAAATTCATATAAAATCGTTATTTTACGTTTAAAACTTGTAAAATTTCACATAGAAAACTCTAAAAGGATGTTATATAAGATAATGGTATAAAGTTTATAATTGATTTGAAGAAGTGACCATTAGGGGTGGTCTACCTTAAAAGAGTGGTACGTTTTGCAGTGGCTGTTAAACAACCCAATTGTTTGTCCTTGAACATTTAACGCTGTTTTAATCAACTTTGCATTTTGGTCGTCGAGGTAGCAAGGTATTTGAAATCGTTGACAAGTCACAAAAGCATGAAGATTCATTAATTGTTAAAGTGTTAAGATTGGTGTATTCGTCGTTTATTCAATTAAAAGGGCTATATTATCACAATTGGTTGAGCCGTGCATGAAAATATAACTTAAGTTGTTCACTCATTGGAAGCTATGATTACCATTTGGATATTTTCACTGTTTTGGTAGTTAAGTAATCATATGCTAATCTACAGAGAAAATCTGCAAAGCATTAAAGATCACAATAATCGTCAACTGGCGATAATTGTACTCAGAAAACTCTCACCATCTGAAGGACCACTTTAATATTAAATCCTTTCAACAAGCCTGTTTGAAACAAAACCCGTTCTATTTTGTACTAATAAATTGTTCATATGTTCCGACATTTCGTTTGATATATTAGATATTCCTTCCTGCAACATTATCAAGCATTAATGGAAAACCTTTCAAGAAATGATTTGTAGACCAATTTTAGGCAACATGTCTGTGAAATATGCTACAAGAGACGAGAATTAATATTCATAAACTAAAAAGTACATTTTTCTGTCGCATAGTTACAATATGCAAATTTTGTGTTACCATAGTAAGTACAGATGTACTCTTCAGCTTTGAGCTGTCCTCTGTCTTGACAAAAAATGACACCAGCATATTGTTTTTCGGTGAGCCTTTTCCAATTTTAGTCGCCAACTGATGGGAAATCGATTCTGTTTTGGTATTTTCCATCCGTCTGTATTTCGTCCTTCGCTATCACCGTCCGTCTCTAAACATCTCAATCAGGACTAAACAGGCAATAAGAATACATTTTGGTATGGCTCCAAGTTCAAGGTCATAGGTCAAAATCAATACTGACATTAAGGTTGTCCGGAACAAACTATAACCCATCGATTCTGCTTCCTGGAGAATAAACCAGTACTTGCGCCGACCATGTGAGCCAATAAGAGAACCAAGGTCATGGTCGCTCCCTAGAATCAAACCCAAGACGTATTGAGCCCTAGGCCAGCTTTCTACCTCTAGACCACGGAAACCATCGGCATTCTAAAATCGTGTTCGCTTTACTTTCATGTTAATTCTTCAAAATGTCAACTGAAAACGCATACATGTTGTGGAATTTCTGTCTGTAAAATGTCGCATCATTAAAGCGGTTGATTACCCTCTTGTCTGTTGTCGAAATGGTTACGGTAATCATTTCTTTGCTTGATTGCTCCTAAACAAAGAGCAATCTTATGCACGATGAAAAGACGGTCTTAGTTTAACTGATTTACATTTTAACTCTCTGGAACAATATGGACTATCAAAGAATCATTATGGTTTGAAAAAAAGTAATTGTTGTCCGTGAGTCTTTTTCGCATTCAATTGTTTCTTAATCCAATTTTTTGTGTTATGGGTTTAATTATATATTTATATGATAAGTTTTCAATAAATCTATACATTGTATAAGGTTATAAAACGGTCGAAGAACTAAACCATATAACTGGGCGAAAAAAACCTCGTTACTTCGGCTTAAATAAGCCGAGGTTAAGGGGGTTCGATCGCCCACGGACCATATGTAGCTTCCTAATTAACAGATCGAGGAAAAATTAATGGAAACTCTTATGCTAGAAGAGATTCAGCTCTGACGATTGTAAAGTTCGTCATGCAACTGAGTCATAATGCACGCAATGATGGTGTTGTCTACATATCACCAAATATCGAGTTGAATAAACTGTTTAAGAAAAGTAACGATTATCAAGGTTCTAAAACTAAGTAAATATTACCAGGGTTTTCATATTTTATAAAATTGTACACAATTATTGAAATCGTAACTAATTGTTTGTTGTTGTTACTTTTTTCTTTTGGTCCACAGCAACATTTTTACGATAGGGGGATTAGGCGGAGTTTAACTTAAATGATATATGTTGAAACACATTGGAGTTCCACATTTAAACGAGTCCAGTAAAATTTGTATTAAGCGACCACTTACGGGACCACCAAAAAGCGGTCGTTAAAGAAAATGGCCGCTTAATACAAATTTTGTTTACAATTAGGAAATGTTTTTTATTGAGTATGTATATTTTTAGAATTTCTCAATAATTCTGTGTTGTAAAACACTCACCAGAATCGTCTCAATGAGACGATTCTATTGAGTTTTAACAACATAGGATTAATTTATGATAAATTTTGGACCAATGATATCCATTCTGTCAGATATTTTGAAATGAGAAAGAGGATTTTGAAAACGGTCGCATAATAAGATTGGTCGCTTAATAGGCGTGGTTGCTCGAGCAAGATTGGCTGTATTTCTAAATGGACACCATGGTTCACGATTCAAACAAAATGTTTGTCATTCATCTCAATTTCCTTTATTTCGATATTGTCTTTTCAGAATATAACGTGGTACAAAACTTTCACGTTATTATTCCAGATGCATCTCTTTTTGCGTGATGACGTGCCCTTGTTATTTCGACCGATTTCCTTCTTGGCTGTTTTACATGACAAATTGCTACAATTATAACAGCTTGATTAGCTTTATTCTCCTAATATATTGTGATTAGAAGTGAAAGATTTATTCATGCTATAGTTATCTCTCTTTTAAGCCCATCGGCAGTATGTAATTATGAAAATATAAATATTACACTTATTAAAATACTGTTACAATTTTAAAAGGAATGTTAAGACGAACAATTTGTCTGTTATTATACTAAGCACTGTTTCAAATATTGATAATAAAAGCTTAACCTACCAAATTCCAAACCTGTCGTCTGTGAGAGCTTAAATGAATGTTAAGATGAGTTTCCGGTAATTACGTGAACTCATTTCCCCTACTGGATCATCAATTTGTATTCTTCAATTAATTGTACGGCTGAGTGGTGATATAAATGGGTTTCTTCATGACGAGGGCAGGGGGCGAATGTCGTAAACAGTAAACCCTTTTCCAGAAATGCATTACTAATTTGTTCAAGAACAAAACCTTGGCAAAACCTTTAAGAAAATGATATCCACGTGGTATGCACGTGGACTCAGGTGCAAAGCGCCATATAATTTTCAAACGTTTGTAAACGTGTTTTTATCCTGAACGCAGAAAATGGCAGTGGGCGAAATGTGTTACCTATGAAATTTTGATGGGTCAGCGCAAAACTATAGTAAGTGCCTATTTTTAGAGGCACTTATAACATTTTTTTGTAATTTGGTCTCCATTTATGATACTGCATGCAACAAGCAGTCTTTGATTAGTCGAAAAGCCTTGAAATATGTACTATACTGTTAACAACATCGTGAAATTGACAAGGTGAATGATTTTGGAATGAAATTGAATGTGTGTGTGGAGCGAGTTTTGTGTGATTTAGATGGGAGGTATTCCAATATCGCAAATTTTATTCAGGATGAACAAAATTAGCGACATTTATTACCTCCCTTTAATATATTATGCTTATAAGTTCTATAAATAGCTTCCTATTTCTCCAAGAATCTTTAAGACGCTTACAAATGAAATTATGTCAGTGAAATCGCGATTTTTTTCTAGCTTTATTGATCTTGAATGAAGTTGATAATTTTATGTTTTTCAGTGAGTTTGGAGCGTTTGTAAATGGTTTGAGTGAGTATATGGAATACATTAATGGAGCGCTGAGCGAGTGATTTGGAATGCTTTTGATCGAGATGAATGTCAATTTTACGATGTTGTTAACTATGTTCATGGCACGTGCATTAGCCCGAAGTAAATGTAGAAATTATTTCCCCGAAAGAGCTTCGTCCGCCAGTAAACATTTATTTAAAATGGTGGCGGGTAATGCTCTGGATTGAGCTCTTTTAACACAAATTAAGGAGTAAGGAGTTTTAATAATTTGTTCTTTAATATTTTCTTAATCATTGTCTTTGAAGTTCTCATTTAAAAAGATATAGACAAGACGATAAAACTGAAAATTTAATATAGAACTTTTTTTTCTCTGAAGGAGAAAGACTGCGTTCACAATACACTCATTGAAATAGATAATAGAATTTCTTTCTAACGTCACGTTTTCATCGAGCGATTCTTTAATTACACTACCGGACTTTATTTTGCGTTAATTTAGAAGTAAGGATTCCGTCGTTTATAATGGAAACACTCGAACGTGTATGGACTACAGTGTAATTGAAGTGGACGACAGTGATAAAGTCGTTGGGTGATCAAAACCTCGTAACTACAGCTTGAATAAGCTGGAGTTACGAGGTATAGGTCACTTAACCATATATATCTTCAAGAATCGAGGCATTCATCTGAGTTCTTGAATTATGAAGAAAAAAGAAGACAATTTGAAGGCGAAATACTAATAAACTAGAAATGAGACTTTGCGTGACATTTCCATTACAATTTTATATGTGCACTCTTATGAAGTTGTTCGAAACATTTCGAAATTGTTCAAATCGATCATCATTTCAATCAAACCGATCGAATCATTCCACTTATTTTTGCTAGTGTAGATTTAAAACGACTGATTTGATCCCGAATACGCGCAATTGAGGCATTTAGGTAGTTTTGTTTAAGGGAGGTGATAGAAAATCGTGATACTAATTTAACTCCCCTCAATTTTATTCAATACTTGCTCCTCAAATCAACTATTTTGGCCGATTGTTTACAGGGTCTATAACTTTCTAGATTGTAGAGTGAAGATTAAGATTAGACAATTGGAGGACGCATGCGTTGAACTGATTCTTAGTGGTTTTTCACATGTGATTTTCTTGGAAATGTCAGGCACTTTGAAAATTTCGTTCACCGTTTTCAGATTGCAACTTAAACCTACCTACTATTTTGACAAGTTACCTGATAAACAATCTTTAGACCGGTCAGATTTCAAATCGTTCTTGATCGCTATGTACAGTTAAAAACATCATGAAATTGACAAGATAAATTATTTAGGAATGAATTTGGAATCAAAACAAATGAGTGCGTGGAGCGAGTTTTGAGTGATTTCAAAGGGAGATAATCCAATATCGCCAATTTTGTTCATGATGAACAAAATTGGCGATAATAATTATCTCCCTTTCATAAAATATGCATAACAGTTCTGTTAATTGCCCCCTATTTCTTAAAGACCCAATCAGATGCTACCAATAACACTTATGTCAGTGAAATCGCGAATTTTTATAATTATTTTGAATGTAGCTCTTGATTGTATACTTTTTAGCCATTTGGAGCGTTTTTGATCAATTTGGGTGAATGTTTGGAATGAGTGAATGAAGTGCTGAGTGAGTGATTTAGAATGTTTTGATTGAGATGAAAGTCACTTTCACGATGTAACTAATTGCAGCTCAGTGCTTTGTTCCAGCAAAACGTCCTGAGAAAAATGATTCTGTGGTTTTATCGGATTGGATATATTTTGGAGCGACGCATTGGTTATGCATATTTTATTAAAGGGAGATAATGAATATCGCCAATTTTGTTCATCATGAACAAAATTGGCGATATTGGATTATCTCCCTTTGAAATCACTCAACACTCGCTCCACACACTCATTTATTTTGATTCCAAATTCATTCCTAAATAATATTGAATGAGTGTGTGGAGCGAGTTTTGAGTGAAATTCAAGTTAGGTAATCCAATCTAGCTATTTTTTTCAAGATGAACAAAAATAGCTATATTTATTACCTCCCTTTAAAATATCCATGCAAATAGCTTTCTATTTCTCCAAGAACCTATCAGGCACTTATGATTTCAATTATATCAGTGAAATCGCGATTTTCTCTAGCTATATTTATTTTGAATTAAGTTCTTGATCTTATCTTTCAAGTGATTTTGGAACGTTTTTGAATGATTTGAGTGAGTGTTTGGAATGAATGAATGGATCGTTGAGTGAGCGATTTAGAACGCGTTTTATTGAGATGAATGTCAATTTCACGATATTACTAACTGTACATCTATTTATAGACCAGTGCATAGGATTTGCTAAAGTGGTGTAATGAAATATCGCCAATTTCGTTCATTTTGGTTTTATCATATTACCTTCCTGTAATATAATTTCAAATTCGCTTGTACCGCTCATTCAAGTTTACTAAATCAATCATTTTGATATAAAAAAAAATCATTCACTTTTTCAATTTTATGATACATGTATTTCTTTTTTTAAATGAACATCTTTAGCATTTTGGTCACCGAGAGGCGGCATTGAATTAACTTAGATAAAAAAAGCAAATTATACGTTACGTCCCCGCAGAAATTGCAAGGATTATTATCACATTGAACTGTGTGAGCTATAATGTTACGATGTCTATAAGCGATTAAGACTTTATATTTAAAATGTCAATCTATCAGTAAATCAGTCTTTATTGCTTCCTTCCTGTGAAAATTATCTAACTGGAAAATCTAAGGGCTAATTAGAGGCACACTCTTGTCTTAAAGTTCTTCCATGTGCATCATGTCGACTAAAAAAGAATTCCGCTTTGAGTTAACCAACAGCCGCCGTGCAATCACAATTGAAAGATCACCCGACTCCCAACATTTAATTATGGGGTAACATTAATTCTATCCATGGCGATTGCATTTATCCTTTCCTACTTTGTTTCAAACCAGGGGTTGATAATCGTAAACCTAAAGGGGTTATAAGCTGGAGTCTAGGAATGGATGCATATGTTGCGGTGCGAATAAAAACCAAGAATAAATTACTAGGTACTCAAATCGCCACCATATAACTGGAAAAATGTTTAAACCTGGCACTTAACACCAATTAAACTTCAAAAATGAGCAAACCAAACAAATGCATTTGCCAAAAGGAAAACACTCATCAGCTTGGTAGAGAAAGTGCTTCTAATCAGCACTGAGTTCAGGATAACACAATGCTTGCAAACTATTGAAAATTAAGCCACGCTTTGCACGAATATACTCGTGCAAAGCGGTGCATAATTTTCAATAGATTACAGGCGTTTTGAACACAGGGTAGGTTCTTTATTTCGGCTAGGTGGTGGAAAGTACAAGTTCTCTATTTACTTAATCCGGATTTCCACGCCTGTAGTTGTAAACTAGTAGTCTTCCCTGCGTTCAAAATGAAAACGTTGGCGGGGCGTTTTGAGGAATGCCAGGTCTTTGTTCGAATTAAACCTCAACGATTCAAAATGGTTTATTTTACCAAGGGACAAAACCTTCATTCAGATCAAATTTAAGTAAAATTATATTTTTTTGTTATTTCAATTCGGTAAGGTGTACGGGCAAGTCTGTTTTCAGATACTCTTCCGGTTTACCCAATGTCGACATTTTTGCATTTCTAGAATAATCCCATTTGTTCGTACAAATTCGTCATTTTATTGCCCTTTAACTCCAAAGTACCAATGAAGATTATTATGAATCCATTATAAATGGAGAAATTAATGTTAAGAAATTATCTGATACTGCAGCGTACAGTTAATAACATCATTCAATTTAAAGGTGAACGTTTTTGTTAATTCGGAATTAAATTAAAGGAGTGGGAGGAGCGAGTTTTGACTGATTTAAGGGGCGGTATTTTTCTATCGCTTATGTTGTCGTTGTACCAGATTTGCAACACATTTTATATCATATATAGGTATTATCCATGATTAATGCCATGGCAGGGCGGAGCCTAAGTAACGGATCGTTGCACTTAAGGTTTAGGAAAATCAGCTTTTATCTAAAATAACCTACTTCCAAAGAGAGTCGACATAAATAACTCGATGAAATGTGTTCAATCTCTCAAAGCACGTGAATCCTTTAGGTTTTAGGATACAGTTATTTGCACGCGTAATCGAAGATTACCGACTAAAATTTGAAAGAATCCAAACTATTGAAAAGTAAACTCACCAAATTACGTCACGGTTAAGCCCCGCCCTGCCAGTTCATTAATTACGCAGAATAACATTCACAATGTAAACAGTAGATGACACACCAACAGAGGAAACAAATAGAATAACTCTTTGTTTGCAAAATATTTGACGCTCAGTATTACTTTTGTGAGATCTTCATTTTGTACGATTCGGAACCGTAGGAAACAAAATTAAAGTTACTAGCCCTCAGTGAGGATCGAACTCACGACCCCTGGTTTACAATACCAGTGCTCTAACCACTGAGCTATGGAGGCTTGCTATTTCACAAAAACATGCACATGATAAATAAAAAATAATTCGTACTTGCAAGGCTACAAATGCTTTCACAAAATTCTGATTGATTTAAACAGTTAAATAGGATTTGCTGTCACCATATGATCAGTGATACAATTAAAAATATCGCGAAATTGACACTTTTTCGAATCAAAATTTTTCTAAACCATTCACTCAGCGCTCCACTCATTAATTCATTCAAAACACTCCAATCGAATAAAGAAAACCGCTCCTAAATTATTAGAAAACATTTTAAAATCGTTCAGTACGAATAGCATTTAATTCAGATCGATTATTCAATAATTTTATTGGCTGGTTCGGATTTAAAAGTGTCTGATTGGTCCACAAAGCCACACAGACATTAAAGTACATAAAGGGGGTGTTCCAAATATATAGTAAAATGTGCCCATGCTTAGATTTTTATGATATTGTGGGTAATTGTAGTACTGGGTATACTGATTTAGAAAATGACTTTTTTTTCTAAAATGAGTTATTTGACGTTGACGTCTCTATTGGGACGTTGTCGAGAAATTTATTGCAATTACATGTGATATTCTTACATCCTAATTACTGTTCACAAATCAATCAAAATTTATCAAAGTTTTTACATGAACTCAGAAAAATCGTATGTTTTATCAGTGTCAAAGAACTTTTTTGAAGAGTTTATAACTTAAGTTGTTCACTCATTGAAAGCTATGTTTACCATTTGGATATTTTCACTGGTTTGGTAGTTAAGTTATCAGAAGCTGATCTACCGAGAAAACCTGCAAAGCATTAAAGATCGCAATAATCGTCAACTGGCGACAATTGTACTCAGAAAACTCTCCCCATCTAAAGGACCATTGTAATATTAAATCCTTCCAACAAGCCTGTTTGAAACAAAACCCGTTCTATTTTGTACTAATAAATTGTTCATATGTTCCGACATTTCGTTTGATATATTAGATATTCCTTCCTGCGACATTATCAAGCATTAATGGAAATCCTTTCAAGAAATGATTTGTAGACCAATTTTAAGCAACATGTCTGTAAAATATGCTACAAGAGACGAGAATTAATATCCATAAACTCAAAAGTACATTTTTCTGTCGCATAGTTTCAATATGCAAATTTTGTGTTACCATAGTAAGTACAAATGTACTCTTCAGCTTTGAGCTGTCCTCTGTCTTCATAAAAAATGACACCAGCATATTTTTTTCGGGTGAGCCTTTTCCAATTTTAGTCGCCAACTGATGGGAAATCGATTCTGTTTTGGTATTTTCCATCCATCTGTTTTTCGTCCTTCCGTATCACCGTCCGCCTCTCAACATCTCAATCACGACTAAACAGGCAATAAGAATACATTTTGGTGTGGTTCCAAGTTCAATGTCATAGGCCAAAATCAATGCTGACATTAAGGTTGTCCGGAACAAACGATAACCCATCGATTCTGCTTCCTGGAGAATAAACCAGTACTTGCGCCGATCATGTGAGCCATTAAGAGAACCAAGGTCATGGTCGCTCCCTAGAATCAAATCCAAGACGTATTGAGCCCTAACCCAGCTTTCTACCACGGAAACCATCGGCATTCTAAAATCGTGTTCGCTTTACTTTCATGTTAATTCTTCAAAATGTCAACTGAAAACGCATACATGTTGTGGAATTTCTGTCTGTAAAATGTCGTATCATTAAAGCGGTTGATTACCCTCTTGTCTGTTGTCGAAATAGTTACGGTAATCATTTCTTTGCTTGATTACTCCTAAACAAAGAGCAATCTTATGCACGATGATAAGACGGTCTTAGTTTAACTGATTTACATTTTAACTCTCTAGAACAATATGGACTATCAAAGAATCATTATGGTTTAAAAAAAGCAATTGTAGTCCGTGGGTCTTTTTCGCATTCAATTGTTTCTTAATCCAATTTTTTGTGTTATGGGTTTAATTATATATTTATATGATAAGTTTTCAATAAATCTATACATTGTATAAGGTTATAAAACGGTCGAAGAATTAAACCATATAACTGGGTGAAAAAAACCTCGTTACTTCGGCTTAAATAAGCCGAGGTTAAGGGGGTTCGATCGCCCACGGACCATATGTAGCTTCCTAATTAACAGATCGAGGAAAAATTAATGGAAACTCTTATGCTAGAAGAGATTCAGCTCTGACGATTGTAAAGTTCGTCATGCAACTGAGTCATAATGCACGCAATGATGGTGTTGTCTACATATCACCAAATATCGAGTTGAATAAACTGTTTAAGAAAAGTAACGATTATCAAGGTTCTAAAACTAAGTAAATATTACCAGGGTTTTCATATTTTATAAAATTGTACACAATTATTGAAATCGTAACTAATTGTTTGTTGTTGTTACTTTTTTCTTTTGGTCCACAGCAACATTTTTACGATAGGGGGATAAGGCGGAGTTTAACTTAAATGATATATGTTGAAACACATTGGAGTTCCACATTTAAACGAGTCCAGTAAAATTTGTATTAAGCGACCACTTACGGGACCACCAAAAAGCGGTCGTTAAAGAAAATGGAAATGTTTTTTATTGAGTATGTATATTTTTAGAATTTCTCAATAATTCTGTGTTGTAAAACACTCACCAGAATCGTCTCAATGAGACGATTCTATTGAGTTTTAACAACATAGGATTAATTTATGATAAATTTTGGACCAATGATATCCATTCTGTCAGATATTTTGAAATGAGAAAGAGGATTTTGAAAACGGTCGCATAATAAGATTGGTCGCTTAATAGGCGTGGTCGCTCGAGCAAGATTGGCTGTATTTCTAAATGGACACCATGGTTCACGATTCAAACAAAATGTTTGTCATTCATCTCAATTTCCTTTATTTCGATATTGTCTTTTCAGAATATAACGTGGTACAAAACTTTCACGTTATTATTCCAGATGCATCTCTTTTTGCGTGATAACGTGCCCTTGTTATTTCGACCGATTTCCTTCTTGGCTGTTTTACATGACAAATTGCTACAATTATAACAGCTTGATTAGCTTTATTCTCCTAATATATTGTGATTAGAAGTGAAAGATTTATTCATGCTATAGTTATCTCTCTTTTAAGCCCATCGGCAGTATGTAATTATGAAAATATAAATATTACACTTATTAAAATACTGTTACAATTTTAAAAGGAATGTTAAGACGAACAGTTTCTCTGTTATTATACTAAGCATTGTTTCAAATATTGATAATAAAAGCTTAACCTACCAAATTCCAAACCTGTCGTCTGTGAGAGCTTAAATGAATGTTTAGATGAGTTTCTGGTAATTACGTGAACTCATTTCCCCTACTGGGTCATCAATTTGTATTCTTCAATTAATTGTACGGCTGAGTGGTGATATAAATGGGCTTCTTCATGACGAGGGCAGGGGGCGAATGTCGTAAACAGTAAACCCTTTTCCAGAAATGCATTACTAATTTGTTCAAGAACAAAACCTTGGCAAAGCCTTTAAGAAAATGATATCCACGTGGTATGCACGTGGACTCAGATGCAAAGCGGCATATAATTTTCAAACGTTTGTAAACGTGTTTTTATCCTGAACGCAGAAAATGGCAGTGGGCGAAATGTGTTACCTATGAATATGAAATTTTGATGGGTCAGCGCAAAACTATAGTAAGTGCCTATTTTTAGAGGCACTTATAACATTTTTTTGTAATTTGGTCTCCATTTATGATACTGCATGCAACAAGTAGTCTTTGATTAGTAGAAAAGCCTTGAAATATGTACTATACTGTTAACAACATCGTGAAATTGACAAGGTGAATGATTTTGGAATGAAATTGAATGTGTGTGTGGAGCGAGTTTTGTGTGATTTAGATGGGAGGTATTCCAATATTGCAAATTTTATTCAGGATGAACACAATTAGCGACATTTATTACCTCCCTTTAATATATTATGCTTATAAGTTCTATAAATAGCTTCCTATTTCTCCAAGAATCTTTAAGACGCTTACAAATGAAATTATGTCAGTGAAATCGCGATTTTTTTCTAGCTTTATTGATCTTGAATGAAGTTGATAATTTTATGTTTTTCAGTGAGTTTGGAGCGTTTGTAAATGGTTTGAGTGAGTATATGGAATACATTAATGGAGCGCTGAGCGAGTGATTTGGAATGCTTTTGATCGAGATGAATGTCAATTTTACGATGTTGTTAACTATGTTCATGGCACGTGCATTAGCCCGAAGTAAATGTAGAAATTATTTCCCCGAAAGAGCTTCGTCCGCCAGTAAACATGTATTTAAAATGGTGGCGGGTAATGCTCTGGATTGAGCTCTTTTAACACAAATTAAGGAGTAAGGAGTTTTAATAATTTGTTCTTTAATATTTTCTTAATCATTGTCTTTGAAGTTCTCATTTAAAAAGATATAGACAAGACGATAAAACTGAAAATTTAATATAGAACTTTTTTTTCTCTGAAGGAGAAAGACTGCGTTCACAATACACTCATTGAAATAGATAATAGAATTTCTTTCTGACGTCACGTTTTCATCGAGCGATTCTTTAATTAAACTACCGGACTTTATTTTGCGTTAATTTAGAAGTAAGGATTCCGTCGTTTATAATGGAAACACTCGAACGTGTATGGACTACAATGTAATTGAAGTGGACGACAGTGATAAAGTCGTTTGGTGATCAAAACCTCGTAACTACAGCTTGAATAAGCTGGAGTTACGAGGTATAGGTCACTTAACCATATATATCTTCAAGAATCGAGGCATTCATCTGAGTTCTTGAATTACGAAGAAAAAAGAAGACAATTTGAAGGCGAAATACTAATAAACTAGAAATGAGACTTTGCGTGACATTTCCATTACAATTTTATATGTGCACTCTTATGAAGTTGTTCGAAACATTTCGAAATTGTTCAAATCGATCATCATTTCAATCAAACCGATCGAATCATTCCACTTATTTTTGCTAGTGTAGATTTAAAACGACTGATTTGATCCCGAATACGCGCAATTGAGGCATTTAGGTAGTTTTGTTTAAGGGAGGTGATAGAAAATCGTGATACTAATTTAACTCCCCTCAATTTTATTCAATACTTGCTCCTCAAATCAACTATTTTGGCCGATTGTTTACAGGGTCTATAACTTTCTAGATTGTAGAGTGAAGATTAAGATTAGACAATTGGAGGACGCATGCGTTGAACTGATTCTTAGTGGTTTTTGACATGTGATTTTCTTAGAAATGTCAGGCACTTTGAAAATTTCGTTCACCGTTTTCAGATTGCAACTTAAACCTACCTACTATTTTGACAAGTTACCTGATAAACAATCTTTAGACCGGTCAGATTTCAAATCGTTCTTGATCGCTATGTACAGTTAAAAACATCATGAAATTGACAAGATAAATTATTTAGGAATGAATTTGGAATCAGAACAAATGAGTGCGTGGAGCGAGTTTTGAGTGATTTCAAAGGGAGATAATCCAATATCGCCAATTTTGTTCATGATGAACAAAATTGGCGATAATAATTATCTCCCTTTAATAAAATATGCATAACAGTTCTGTTAATTGCCCCCTATTTCTTAAAGACCCAATCAGATGCTACCAATAACACTTATGTCAGTGAAATCGCGAATTTTTATAATTATTTTGAATGTAGCTCTTGATTGTATACTTTTTAGCCATTTGGAGCGTTTTTGATCAATTTGGGTGAATGTTTGGAATGAGTGAATGAAGTGCTGAGTGAGTGTTTTAGAATGTTTTGATTGAGATGAAAGTCACTTTCACGATGTAACTAATTGCAGCTCAGTGCTTTGTTCCAGCAAAACGTCCTGAGAAAAATGATTCTGTGGTTTTATCGGATTGGATAGATTTTGGAGCGACGCATTGGTTATGCATATTTTATTAAAGGGAGATAATGAATATCGCCAATTTTGTTCATCATGAACAAAATTGGCGATATTGGATTATCTCCCTTTGAACCTATCAGGCACTTATGATTTCAATTATATCAGTGAAATCGCGATTTTCTCTAGCTATATTTATTTTGAATTAAGTTCTTGATCTTATCTTACAAGTGATTTTGGAACGTTTTTGAATGATTTGAGTGAGTGTTTGGAATGAATGAATGGATCGTTGAGTGAGCGATTTAGAACGCGTTTTATTGAGATGAATATCAATTTCACGATATTACTAACTGTACATCTATTTATAGACCAGTGCATAGGATTCTGTAATATAATTTCAAATTCGCTTGTACCGCTCATTCAAGTTTACTAAATCAATCATTTTGATTAAAAAAAAATCATTCACTTTTTCAATTTTATGATACATGTATTTCTTTTTTTAAATGAACATCTTTAGCATTTTGGTCACCGAGAGGCGGCATTGAATTAACTTAGATAAAAAAAGCAATTTATACGTTACGTCCCCGCAGAAATTTCAAGGATTATTGTTATCTTGAACTGCGTGAGCTATAATGTTTCGATGTCTATAAGCGATTAAGACTTTATTTTTAAAATGTCAGACTGTCAGTATATCAGTCTTTATTGCTTCTCACTGTGAAAATTATCTAACTGGAAAATCTAAGGGCTAATTAGTAGGGGCACTCTTGTCTTCAAATTATTCTTTGTGGACTCTGTTGACTAAAAAACAAAGTAAGTAACATCGTGAATTGACAAGTTCAATGATTTTGGAATGAAATTGAATAAGTGTCGAGCGTGATTTGAATGGCTTCGAGTGAAGTAAAACATAATCGCTTATTTTTTCAAATTGGACAAAAATAACGATTCATGTTTACCTCCCTTTAATAAAATGTACATATTTCCCGGTTTTTGTCTCTTCAAAGTCAAATCAGATGATTGAGAATCAACACCAATCATCCAATTATTTGACCAATTTGTTTGGAATGTTGATCATTTTGAACGATTCGAAGCGTTTTTGAAGGGTTTCGGAAAGTTTATGAGTGCTTAGGGTGAATGATTGGATCGCTAAGCGAGTGATTTTGAATGATTTTGTTCGAGATGATTGTCAGTTTCACGGTGTGATTAATTGAAGCCCCGCTAGGTGTTAACCAGATCCGCCATAGCGCAGTTGGTAGCGCATCCGACTCTCAATGTTCAATCACGGGGTAATATTTGTTCTATCCCTTGCGACGGCACATATCCTTTCCGACATTAGTTTCACACCAGGACTGAATAATCGTAAGCCTTTGTTGGTTAGCACCTGGATTCTGGGAATGGATGCACATATTATGTTAGAAAAGTCTTGCGTTCAGGATTGCAAAACGGTGAAAACAGTTTTCCAATTATACCCCGCTTTGCACGCAAGTGCACGTGCAAAGCGGGGTAAAATTTAAAAACTGTTTTCACCGTTTTGTCATCCTGAACGCAGGGCTGGTGCGAAAAAAAAACCAAGAATACATTGCTAGGTGATCCAACTGTAACCAAATGATTGGGAAAATGTTAAAAAAGTGGTATTAAAACCCTATTAAACTTTACACTTGAGTAAACAAAAGTAAGGCATTTGCGAACAGAAAAACATTCATCAGCTTCCAGATGAAAGCGCATCTGATCAGCCATAAGTTCAGCATAACAAAACGCTTGCAAACTATTAGAAAGTATGTTCCGCTTTGCGCGCACATATACGTGCAAAGCGGGACACAATTTTCATTAGTTTATCCTGAAACCATGACAGGGCCTTTCAGCAAGGTGGTGAAAAGTACGAGTACTCTTCTTACCAAATCCAGATTTCCACGCCTGCAGTTGTCTTCCCTGCGTTCAAGATGGAAGCGGGACGTTTTAAGCTCCACATGCCGAAGGCTACTGTGGCTATTTTCATGGCACTGTGTATGTCGTGCGTCCGTTCGTTCGCCCGGTCGTAAACTTTTTCTTTTAAAATCTTCTCCTTAGGAACTACTAGATTGGTTTTAAGGAAACTTCACGGGAATTATCCTCTTTCAAAGTCGTTCAAGGATTTTTGATTCAAAGAAGAACAAGGCTTTAATTGGCCTGGCTAATTTCCATATATGGTAATATGTGACTTTTCTCCGACACTTATGGGTAGAGAACAACCAAATATCACTTGAAAGATCATTGCGTGACCCTTAATCAGTCTACAAAGAATCATTTTGATAAGATGAAAAATATATCTTTAATGGACGGAATTCATTAGATTCGGGCATGTGGAGTGAATCAGATGCTCAAGCAGCTTTAGTTGAGAAAAGTTACCCCGTTCTGCACGTTATGCGGGGTAAATAATGTTCGCAAAAGTTTTAACTTAAAGACAGTCTGTATTGAACCACATCGATTCAAAATGTTTGATTTTCCTACAGCAACCCAATAACACGGTTAGTTCATGAGGGATTTTTCATTTTGCGATGGTCCTAAATGTATTCCACACCAAACCTTTTATGTATTTCGTACCACATGGCATAAAGTTCCGAGTAATATTTAAAAATTTGGGTGATCGATATAGTTAACGATATAGTTAATAAATGTTTTTTGTTTTGTTATTTTTTCTTCACGAGTTTAGTGCTTCTAAATGAATAGAAGAACGCTTTATCTGCAAAATAGTTGACGCTCGTTTTAGAACCAAAGAAAAAAGTAGGTTTACGAGCCCCCAGTGAGGATCGAACTCACGACCCCTGGTTTACAAGACCAGTGCTCTAACCACTGAGCTATGGAGGCTTACGGTGATAAAATTTGTTTTGCGCTTCACAAATTATAAGTAATATTTGTTCTTTAAATTCTACATTTGCATTAATTGATTCAACAGTCTGTTGGGGTTTAAGAGTGGTGTCATCATATTTTCAGTCATATGGCGCAGTTTAATGGGGTTTACTACTGCTGTCATCATGTTTTCAGTCATATGGCGCGACTTAATTGAGTTAAACACCGTTGTCATCATATTTTTAGTCATACCGCACAACTTTATGAGGTTTACCGCTGTTGTGATCATATTTCATTCATAAAGCGACGACTGGAACATCTCACCATGGATTTCTGGTTCTCTCAACAGTGTTGCCACGACATCCTCCGAAAGACTCTAGCTGATCATTCCATTTAAAATCGGTAACATCGTGAAATTGACACTTATTCCGATCAAAATAATTCTTAATCATCCGCCAATAGCTCCATTCTAAGCATCCGAAATGCTTCTTCAAATCCCTCAAAACGCTCCATATTTTCCAAAAAACGCCTCGAAACCGTTCAACCCGATCACCATTTACTCTGGGGCCTGATTTACTAAACATCGTACGATAATTTTTTGAGTAAGTCAAAAATTAAGGTTGAATATACAGTAGTAAGTAAATATTGAATTCTGCCATGCATGATCTCATTGGAATCGTCTTCTAAAGACGCTCCTTAAGAGCTATTGCAAGGCAGAATCTAACAATGAGTTAAAACAGCAGGTACGTTTTGTGATTTTGACTTTCGATTTATCTTTTTCGTAAGATACTTAGTAAAACGGGCCCTTGGTGTCCAAGCCAGTGTACTACACCTCGCCCAAGGACACGATCAGATTATAAAAGCGCATGCGCTTTACTCTCATGTAAATTCTTAAAAATATCAACCGAAAGCTCATACATGTTGATGATGTTCTGAAAATTCTGTTTGTAATATGTAGACTCATTATAGCGGTTGATTACCCATCTTTTCTGTTGTCGAGAACGTTACGGTAATCATTTCTTTACTTGATTACTTCTTAACAAAGAGCAAGCTTATGCACGAAGAAAAAGACGGTCTTTGTTTTAATGCTTTTCATTTTAACTCTCTGGAACAAAATGGACCGTTAAAGAATCTTGGTGGTTTGAAAAAGAAAGCGATTGTTGTCCGTGGGCCTTTTGCACATTCACTTTTTGTGTTATGGGTTATTATACAAAAACTTAAGTCTTATATGAAAAAGGAATATGAGATGGGTTTGAGAAACAATTCCTGTGGTTTATTGCATTATCTTGTATCCCGATAATGACAGAACTTAACCATTGAGTATTCCAAAGCGTTTTAATTTATACATTTGTTTCCATCATATCAACTCTCTTCGACAAATTATACTTTTTGTAAGGTTATAAAACGGTCAACGTGGTTAAAGGATTTCATCGTCAGTTGGCGACAAAACTTCGTAGCTTAATCTTGAATAAGCTGAGGTTACGGGGTTTAATCGCCCATGGACCATATGAAGCTTCCTAATTAACAGAACGAGGAAAAAATACTGGAAACTCTTACTGCAAAAATGGGTTTAGCTCTGACGTTGTAAGGTTCGTCACGCAATAGAGTTGTATTACACGCAATGATGATGTAATTTGAAATACTCCAAAACATCGGCGAGAATAAGCTGTTTTAGAAAAAATAACGAAATAAATGAAATCAAGGTTCTTACATAGTATGAAAAGTGTGTCCACTTAGTTTATTGATAACAAGATGTTTCCCCCTTTTCTCTTGATCAACAGCAAACATTTTACGCGATGGAACTAGGCGGGTTTTAACTTAAATACGTATCTAGAAACACTCCGGACTTCTACTTTTAACCGAATATTTCTTCATACAAACGGTTGTTTAGTTTGCAAACATAAAATATTTCTTTCAATCGAAATTTCCTGGGAGTCCTTTTCTTTATTTTTTTCTTTTTTTGTGCGAGTGTGTGTGAGACTTTTGTTGATGTCGTTGTTTGTTTTGTTTGTTTGTTTGTCTGTTTGGTTGGTTGGTTGGTTGGTTGGGTTTTTTTTTTTTTTTTTTTTTTTGCTGTTTTGTTTTGTTTTGATCTGTTTTTTTCCTTTACAAAATAAGACGTGGTACTTTTTTCACGTCATTATTTCTGGTGTATCTCTTTTTTGCGTGATCACGTGTCCTTATCATTTCGACCGATTTCCTTCTTGACTGTTTTACATGACAAATTGCTACAATTATAACAGCTTGATTACCTTTATACTCCTAATAGATCGTGATTAGACTTTTACCACGCAATGGCATGTAACATCCGCCCAACTTTGAAGACGAAGCGGATACCAGCCCTGCGTTCAAGATGAAAACGTTCGCAAAACGTTTAAAGAAATGGTACCCCTCTTTGCACTTGTATTCATGCGCAAAGAAGGGTACATTTTTAAACGTTAGCAAACATGTTTGTATCCCGAAAAAAAAATCACATTTTAGCAATGTTCACACCATAGACTCGTTATCAAGTCTCTTCCGACATGCATGAAGTGTGAGGTGAAATATTATGTGTTTCCTTCACGCGTCTATGAATATGAAAATTGACGCTTATATTTAAACTTCTGTTATAACAATATTCCTTTCGTGACGCCAAATTACGCAAGTGCCGTTCCCACAAACGTCACACAATTCAAAGGACTTGTTTCTAGTCTTCTTTAATCGAATTCGCTAACACTCAGAAAACAAGACATGCTGTTCATTTGTATAATTCTCTATTGCTTCTAATAATGAAATAATGACAATGGACGACAGTGATATAGTCAGTGGGTGATCAAAACCTCGTAACTACAGCTTGAATTAGCTGGAGTTACGAGGTATAGGTCACCCAACGATGATATATATCTTCAAACATCGGGACATTTATCACTATATGGAAACACTGTACGGTAGTTTGCAACGGTATATTCAAAATGGCGGATAGGCGATTGTGAAAAAGTAAGTGTTCTTTATTTTTCTTCGATGTTGATTTAATCTGTCATCCTGTAAAATAATGACAACATTTTCGCAATCAGCTTTGAATACATTATCCATCGTACCTAATGATTAAACGTCCTATAGCACCGTCTCTGTGTAATACAGCTTCAAACATTGTGTTTTGATGACATTTAAAATTGAAGCGCAAAACGAAAGTAGAAATGGCCATATTTTCCCTAAAATGACCGAACCAGCAAAATCAAATGTGGCGGTGGATGGGAACAAGGTATCTCCCTAAATATGACCCAAAATGTATTGGATCTAGCCCCTTGTCTAGGAAATATAGACACTTGAAAAATTCGATGGTGTACGCTACAGTTAAAGCCGAAACTAAATCGTTGTACAGTGCGGTATATGGATATATTTGTACTCACCGGTTTGAATTTCGAATGAAAATCTGTACGCAACAGTTTATATAAATTATGTGAAAATCTTTCAACGGATTGAATAGCGTGAAAGGTGACTTTGATACTCTTTAATCTTGCCTACTACTGCAGAAAGACGAAAATGTTCTTTTCCTTATTTTAATTTGTTTTGCCTTGAAACGAAGAAAACCTTCGAAAGAGTATCATTAAACGCCGTTTTAAATCTAATCTAATGTTTCTACTTACTTCTTCTGTCCTTCCTAAATTATTTTGTAAGACCTTGTTCACATTGCTAAGATTAAAGCGCTTAACAAAGGCATAAAACTTATCAATATTTAAGACATTCTTCTCGATGATGTAATAAGACTGAAAAATGTTAAAAGCGGCGTTACGGTGGTTAGCTGCTTGTTTTAAAATTCCATATTCTTATCGGCGATTTTAGGAGCTATCTTTTGCTTCAACGGGGGTGCTTTAAACGATGTCACGTGACAGTCAATAGCGCGGGTAAGGCATGCGAAATCGATCATTCTGAATTGTGCTATCGAAATGATTGAAATGGTTTTGATTGAGATGAATGTCAATATCACGATGCATTCGGAACATCGCTCGGACTTTTCCGTAAACTGAAAAGTACCTCGGACGTAAGTGTAGTAATTTTGGGTCATTTTTAGGTTATTCGGCTCCTGGTGGTTCTTTGGTTAATACGCTTGAAGAAAAGCAAATTCATTTATTGCTTTCATATCGTCTGCGTAGATCGTTTTTGGCATGTTATAATTTGAAAACAAAACGCAGTAAAACACTGCGTTGTGTTTTCAAATTATAATATGCCAAATTTGAATCTTACGTTGAATTTGTTTTTCGCAACGTCATCCACAGTTATGTTTGTGACGTCATATTAACCCACGTGCGAAATGACGCGTTTTCATGGCTGCGCCGTTATTATTCCCGAGGTCTATTCCGTAGAATCGCCGAGGGTTCCCGAGTGTATCACGATGTAACTACATGTAACTGTAGCTCAGTGCTTCGTTCCAGCAAAACGTCCCGAGAAAAATTCTGTGATTTATCGGATCAATCGGGAACCCTCGGCGATTCTACGGAATAGACCTCGGGAATAATACGGGCGCAGCCATGAAAGCGCGTCATTTCGCACGTGGGTTTATATGACGTCACAAACGTAACTGAGGATGACGTTGCGAAAAATAAAGTCAACGTAAGTTTAAAATTTGACATGTTATGATTTGAAAACAAAACGCAGTGGCTTACTGCGTTTTGATTTCAAATTATAACATGCTAAAGTGATCTTCACAGTCTCTTGGAAAACTTTAAAGAAATATACTATTCTTCAAGCGTATTTATAAACCGAATTCCACCAGGAACCGAATTACCGAAAAATGACCAAAAATTACTACACTTACGTCCGAGGTACTTTCCAGTTTACGGAAAAGTCCGAGCGATGTTCCGAATGTTATCGGATTGGATGGATTGGTCCGCTAAGACACATAAATCTATTTATAGACCAGTGCCTAGGATTTGCTAAAGTGGTGTAATGCAGTATCGCCAATTTCGTTCACTTTCGCGATATTATATTTTCTTCCTGTAATATAATTTCAAACTCGCTTGTACCGCTCATTCAAGTTCATTACCAAATTAATCATTTTGATTAAAAAATCATTCACTTCGTCAATTTTATGACATTTCTTTTTAAAATGAACACCTTTATCTTTTTGGTCACCGAGAGGCGGCATTGAATTAAGTTAGATAGATAGTTAGATTAAAATGTCAATCCGTCAGTATATCAGTCTTTATTACTTCCTTCCTGTGAAAATTATCTAACTGGAAAATCTAAGGGCTAATTAGAGGCATACTCTTGTCTTCATATTATTCTTTGTGGCTTATGTTTACTTAAAAATACAGTTAGAAACATCGAAAAATTGACAAGTTGGATAATTTCGGAATAATTTTGGAATGAAATGGAATGAGTGAGTAGCGTTTTTGAATGATTTTCAAGAAAAGCAGAATCTAATCGATAGTTTTGTCCATTTGGACGAAAATTGCTTTTTTATCCCCCTTTAATAAAATCTACGTATTTTCTGGATTTTGTGTCTTCACGGTTAAATGAAATCTTAAGAATCAACACCTGACAAATACATCATCCGAGTTATGTGACCAAGTTGATTGAAATGTTGGTCATTTTTTAACGATTCGAAGCGTTTTGAGTGTGTGTATTTCCGTTTATTTATCGTCGCTACCGTAGCACATGCCCATATGAGCGACGCCCACAGAAGACGGTTAGTTGTTACGGGGTAAAGTACAAGGATACATTACGAAACTACTGCTGATATCCGTCATGGTTCTTTAACGTGCTCGGTGTAAAGCACCGTCTCACGGGGCCTCGGTTTATCGTTTCATCCGAAAGACAATTGGTTTGTTAGTGTGCCAGCCCGGGTTTGAGGCTCTTTTTTAATGATTTCGGAACGTTTATGAGTGCTTGGAGTGAGTGTTTTGGGTGAATGATTGGATCGCTTGAGCGAGTGATACTGAATGGTTTTTATCCAGATAAATGTTAGTTTCACGCTGTGATTAACTAAAGCCCCGCTAAGAATTAACCTGAGCCGCCTTCATAGCGCAGTTGGGAGCGCATCCGACTCTCATTCTTCAATCACGGGGTAATGTTGGTTCTATCCCTGGCGACGGCATTTATCCTTTCCGACATTCGTTTCAGGAGTGAATAGTCGTAAACCTATGTTGGTTAGCAGCTGGATTCTAGGAATGGATGTACATATTATGTTAGAACAGTCCTGCGTTCACGATGACAAAATGGTGAAAACAGTTTTCCAATTTTACCCGCTTTGCACGCATGTGTACGTGCAAAGCGCGGTCAAACTGGAAAATTGTTTTCCCCGTTTTGTCATCCTGTACACATGTTTTGTCATCCTGTACACATGCGTGCAAAGCGGGGTATAATTGGAAAACTGTTATCACCATTTTGTCACTCTGAACGCAGGGGTGGTGCGATAAAAACCAAATATATATTGCTGGGTGATCCAACCGTCACCAAATGACTGGGAAAATGTTAAAAAGTTGCATTAAAACTCTATCAAACTGTACACTTGAGTAAACAAAAATAATGCATTTGCGAAAAGAGAAAACATTCATCAGCTTCCAGATGAAAGCGCATCTAATCAGCCATAAGTACAGCATAACAAAACGCTTTCAAACTATTAGAAAGTATGTTCCGCTTTTCGCGCACATATACGTGCAAACGGGACACAATTTTCATTAGTTTACAAGAGTTTTGTTATCCTGAAACCATGACAGCTAGGTAGTGGAAAGTACGAGTACTCTTCTTACCAAATCCGGACTTCCACGCCTGTAGTAGTCTCCCATGCGTTCAAGATGGAAGCGGGACGTTTTAAGCTCCACAAGCCGAAGGCTACTGTGGCTATTGTAATGGCGCTGTGTCTGTCATGCTTTCGTCCGTCCGTCCGGTCGAAAAACTTTTTTTTAGATTCTTCTCCACAGAAACTACTGGATGGATTTTAGCCAAACTTCACGGGAATCATTCTTGGGTGACCCTCTTTCAAATTTGTTAAAGGATTTTTGATCCAATGAAAAACAAGGCTTTAATGGGCGTGGAGACATAGAGACAGTTTGTTTTTGACCTAATCGATATGCATAGACATAGAGTTCTAATCAATATCAAAAAAGTGGGATAATCGATAAAATAAATAATTACATTGTTCTATTACACAAGTTTATTGCCTCTAAATGAATAGAAGTAACCCGTATCTGCATAATAGTTGACACTCGATCTGGAACCATAGAGGAAAAAAACAGCTTTACTAGCCCCCAGTGAGGATCGAACTCACGACCCCTGGTTTACAAGACCAGTGCTCTAACCACTGAGCTATGGAGGCTTACTTTCATACCATATGTTTTGCACATCACAAATCATGAGTAATTCGTTCGTTGAATGATACATGTGCAGAAATTTGATTAAACAGCCCTGCGTTCAGGATTACAAAATGGTGCAAATAATTTGTGTACCCTACTTTGCACGTTCACTTGCGTGCAAAGCGGAGTATAATTGGGAAACTGCCTGCACCGTTTTGTGATCCTGAACGCAGGGCACTTTAATGGGGTTGAACACTTGTAATCGTATTTTCAATCACATGGCGCAGTTTAATGGGTTTAACGCTGTTGTCATCATATTTTCAGTCATATGGCGCAGCTCAATGGGGTAAAAGACTGTTTTCATCATATTTTCAGTCATATGGCGCAGTTTAATGGAGTTAAACACTGTTGCAATAATTTTTTCAGTCATATGGCGCAGTTTAATGGGCTTAAACACTGCTGTCATCATATTTTAGTCATATAGCAAAGGCCGGAACACCTAACCATGGATTTCTTATAACATGACGTCCTTCCGAAGGCTATAGCTGATCATCCCATTTACAATCAATAACATCACTAACCAAAAGAGTTCTTGATCACACGCCATTCTAAGCATTCGAAATGCTCGCCCAAATACCTAAAAACGCTCCGGGTTATTTTTTTTTAAAAAAAGTTTCGAAATCGTTCAACCGATCATCATTTATTCTAATCGATCAAGATTGTAAGAAATATTTCATTAATACTTCATTGGCATTTTTAGACGGCAGGCTGGATTGTCAAGACACCGTTAATATGCTTTTATTGTATTTATATGGAACTTAATGAAGAATAACGGACAAAATAAACAAATCGTTTTATATGGAAATTAGTTCGTATAGACTGCACCCCAGACATGATTTAAATACTCACGTTATAACATCGACGATAGGTTTTTTTGGACTTTTCAAGCAGTTTTGCAGTTAACAGTTACAGTTAAGACATCGTGAAATTGACAAGATGATTGATTTTGGAATGAAATTGAATGAGTGTTTGGAGCGAGTTTTGAGTGAAAATCAAGAGAGGTTATCCAATATCGCTAATTTTGTTCAATATGAACAAAATTAGCTGTATATATAACCTCCCATTAATACAATATACTTTACTTTTCCGTTCGTGTGTTTTCGTGGACCAATGAGACACTTTAAAATCCACACCAGCCAATAAAATCTTAGAATAATAAGATCGATTTGAATAAAATGATGATCGTCTTGAACGATTTCGAAATGTTTCCAAATGATTTTTGAGCGGATTTGATCGATTTGAGTGAGTGTTTGGAATGGATGATTGGAGGGCTGATTGAATGATTTAGAATTATTTTGATCGGAATGAGTGTCAATTTCACTATGATTTTAACTGTTAGTTCTTAAAGCCTTACCAGCCCAGTTTGTCTACTTAATCCATTTCACTCTAGTTTTTATAGTAGAAACTCTGAACTTTTCATGGCGTTTGATTCTGTAATAGGAACAACTGAATGACGACATAGAACCAACTTTGCTTTCATGATGACAAAACGATGAAAACTGTTTGCAAATTATACCCCACTTTGCTTGTGCTCTTGCGTACAAAGCTGTGTCATTTGCAAACAGTTTGCACCGTTTTGTCATCCTGTGCGCAGGACAGAATAAACGGGTGGATATCTGGCCATTGTATAGAGAACTTGTCATTGGATTTTCTTTGAGACAAAACTGATCTTAACCGAGGTAAGAATTTAAAACTTCTTAAAGCAACCTTGGCGAGCATGCTTTTAAACTCATTCTGTACTCAAGTTTCGATAGTAATAAAGCGTTAACGTTCGTGTAGGCGACTTCAATAAGACGCCATGTAATGAGTAATCTTACGTATCTTGCGTTTCTGTAGTTAAGATATTGAAGTCGCTCATTCATGAAAATGACTGGAAAATGGCGTAGGGCAACGGTCAACGGGTCATCCCTTTTTAGATATGTGATTGGATTGGTAAATCCTTTTTTAGATTAACAGCAGCGATCTCTTAATACATCGAAGAAAAGACTGTACAAGATTTGTTACTCTAACGGATTACTATAAAGACGATATGATTATTGTCTGTCAGGGGGTCAAGTTTGATCAAAACAATACGCCTGCTGGCTGTAGTAGTCTAGACGTTTAATTCATCAGTTAATATCTTAAGTAATTGCAATCTGTTGCTGACTATGGTTCTTGAAGAGACCTAAAACCTCTGTGTATGCGTATGTCCTGTGTCAAGAATGTTGAAGAAAATTAGACTTGTAATTTGATCCAAAGGCGTTGACATTTTTGAAAAAATAAGTTCATTCAAGAGACAATGATCCGTTTGAGTACATATATCCTGTTTACCCTATTTCCGTGAGTGACCATATCTCGTGAATTGTAGATTAGAGTTATAGGTAAAGCAAGCTATTCGAATGTTTATCAACAAAATTTCGACGAGTTTAAGAAAGAGAAATTGTGACCAACGAATTTTTCGCTGTCACGGTCTTTTAACTATACTGAATGTTCACAGAAACGCAAAACTACTGGCATATAAACCATCCTTTGAATTTCACATGTAAAAGTCATATGTCATAGCGTAATAAGAAACATGCTTTCGAAACGGATTTTATCATAAGGAAAATATTATTGAAATGACAAAATGCCCTAAATATTGATACGGAGAAAAGGGTGTTTTTCCTGATGAGTTTCTTTACTCTCTCAGTATATAGGAAATTTCATTTGTAATGAAATACCGTTATCTCTCGCTCGTTAAATTTCAGTTCAGTCCACCCCTACTCCAGGCTAAACCACATTTTCCCGCGTTTTCGAATACCGCGGTTGGACTATACTTACTGTAATTTCAGTAATGTTTTCACTATATTTTAATAAAGATCAAGAATAGTGAATATGTATGTAAGAAATTATGTTTACAATAAATCACATGAAATCGGTAAAACTGTAAAATCCTGTAAAGTTTCTTATTTTTAAGTACTTGTGTTGTGTTAGGAAACCATTAATCTTGAAAAAAGGTCCATTGTATCTGTTATTTTCATAAGCCAATAAGAAATGATTATGTGACTTATGATGAAAATTTTGAGGTCATACATTACTCCAGTAGTTTTTAAGGTACTGCTTAATTTAGGATTCGCGGAAATATGAGCACTGTGAATTTTATTAGGTGTTTTATGACTGTTCAAATTACTATTTTAGAAAAGGATGATTTCACCTTGAATTTTCAGGCAACTTAAGTAAATGCATGATGTTTTAAAAATGACAAGTTTGGAGCAAGATTTCCTCCTGATTTTTAAATTGTGACAGTTCTAATAAAATTCATGGAAATATGGTACATCAGGATACACGTATTCCGTAAATAACTCTTAAAACAGAAAAAAGTCGCATTTCGAAAAACAATTAACAGCTAGTCCCACATTGAAATTTACATTCACCTCGTTCAAAACCATCCTTTACCGCTCGTTCAGCGCTCAATCCCATGCATTCAAAACAGTCACTCCAATCACTCAAAAACGCTACTAAACCGTTAAAAATATTGTGTACAAGGGGGATAATTAGATATCTCCGATTTCGCACATTTGGACAAAATATTAACTAAAGAAAAATATAATTTCTAATTTAAGGTAATAGTTCCACAGCATTTCGGTACATTTGATCCTTTACAATATTAAACGAGGTTTCCTAATGAAATCATTAGGAAACCTCGGTTAACACAGTTTAAGGTAACTGCGGACACATAGAAGTCCATTTTAGGTCTATATTTTAAATTGTCAGCAAATCATGCCATATGCGACAAAACTGAACTTTGAAGTACCCGCATTTATATTTCGGCTCTAAAAAGGGATTTCATAACGTAGAGTTGACGTCATGACGTCATCAAGGGGCCGACCCCCTTTTTAGGGACCAAATTCAGTAATTGTCCATTTTTTCGGAAGTAATGATCCGATTTTCATCCCGAAAACGCCATTGGCTTCGTATAAAGACGTCTGATGTTATGTATTGATTGATATTAAGATATAAGTGTAAGAAATACAATTAAGTGTAACGCATTAAATGATAATGCCTTCTGCGTTGCTGTTTCCGAGTACAATTACTGACAATTTTGCCATTTTACTCGAAAATTCGTCCGGTGACCTAAGCTGAAATTTAGATATGTTGCTGCCAAACCATTCAGCTGAAGATTTTTGAAATAAAAACCATGTGTCTTCGGGATAGATTTTTTGTAAAATACGATTCCGCGAAGATATCGCAAATCAAAGGATATTTCAACGTCGCGTCAAATGTTCCCAAAAGCTGTCTTTTTAAACGGATACAAAATTAAGCGATTTTTTTGTATTTCTTAAAATCACATTCAAATTTAATACTTGTAAAGCCTATATTTAACAATAAACCTGAATTTCAAATATTTTAGAATACGTTTTTGCGCAGAAATTGGCTCCAAATAAGCATAGTACCGATGGTTTTGGTGCGACGTCGAATTCGACGAAAAATGATGCAGCAACTTCAACAAATCGAATTAAATAAAAAAAAACCTAACCCGAAGACATATCATTTTATCTTATTAAAGAAAAGCATATTCATTTCGCTTTAAAATAACAAAAAATCAGCATAGGTCACCGGACAAAATTTTGAGAAATTTCTATTTATTTACAAAAAATGAAAGGAAAAAAAGAACGTCAAAACTTAAAATTCGCGAAATAGATAGCGTTTCGGTTTTGTTTTTCTGTTTGAATGGGCACAAAAATTAAACGACTAGCTCGGGCGTTCTTGGACTTTCTAAATGAAACTTTTTTCGTAAAAATCGGCCGATTTATCAGAAAATATTTGCAAATACTGCTTTTGGCGAGTCGAAAAGGGGTTGGCCCCTTTATGACGTCACGACGTCAAATGAACGAGCTTCAGACCCTTTTCATTGCGTGTTAGCTTATTTCCACATTTCAAATATAAATTTCAGCAATTATTGTGAGATTTTAAGAAAGTCGAAAATTGGACATTGTTATCTGTCCGCAGTTACCTTAATACCATTACTTCATAAGCGATGAGGCACCATTACGTGTCGACTACCTAAAAACCGTACGTAGTCAAAGCACAATTGGTAGCGCGTAAAATACTCAATGACACACAGGCTCGATCCCCAGCAGTAAATGTCCTTTCCGACAGTGGTCTCTCACTATTGCATGAAAACTGTAAAGGATCCAATGTTAATGTATGTGCAGATATTGGTGTAAAAGGAAGTAGCCACGTCATTTTAGCACTATAAATTAAAACCTTACGCACACTTTCTAAATTAAACAAAATTTATTGTTCATATTGCCTCCAGTGAGGTTTGAACTCACGACCCCTGGTTTACGAGACCAGTGCTCTACCACTGAGCTATAGAGGCTACGAATTATGTCATATTAAAAGTATGATATATTCTTCTTTATCTACACTTGTACATCGACATTTCGTTGACTCGATAATTTTCAATGATTAATCTTAGTTGGCTTGAATGAATAAAATTATTCCGAAAGTTTAACATTTTCCCCTTTTTCCTTGATTGGGTTTGGTTTAAACCTAATTATTTTACATCAATTGGGAAACAAGTTCTTACAACTTAGATTAATCCCTCTCGATTCTGCTTCCTGGAAAATTTACCAGTACTCGTTCCGAATGTGTGGGCCTATGAAAGAACCAAGATCGAAAGCCGCTCCCGGGAATCGAACTCAGGACCTTTGGGTCAAGAAGCCGACGCTCTACCCCTAGACCACGGACACCACTGGGTGATTGGGTGACACGTCCATTACAAAGTCATTCATATTAAACTCGACAAATTGTGTAACACTACCTGCCTTCAGGAAGATAAATCACTACAAATAGTTTGCAAATTATGCCCCCGCTTTGCCTGCAAGCGGGGTATAATTCTCAAACAGTTTGCGTTGTTTTTCATCCTAAACTCAGGGCAGTTCTTATCAATTAACAGATCGCCGCTGTCAAACAAAATACCTATTAAATCGTTCATTTATACCTGCATGACAATTGACCGTCATTTTCCACCGCTTCAAACATTTTCATTCTTGGAAGATTGACTTAAATATTGTAACCACATCTTTAAGAAGCCTTTGTAACGACTTGTTGTTTCTTCATGTTTATGGATATATGGCCCGTTACACGAAAAGGGACCATCTGGATATCACGTAAAGAATCGATCCTAGTCATACTGTGCGAACTACGCAGACTGACTAGAATCGAAACTTTTCGCACTTTGCCAATTTTCTTAAACCGGAAAGACCAATCTACCTCCTCGCGAAATTATTTTTTGAAATGCGACATATGCCCTGCGTTCAGGATTACCAAACGGCGCCGACAGTGTTCCAATTGTTCCCCGCTTTGCACGTGCATTTACGTGCAAAGCGGGGTACAATGTGAAAACTGTTTGCATCGTTTGGTAATCCTTAACACAGGGCTGGTTTAACTTTACTGGATCTAATCTCTTTTTCAACTATTCTTCTTTTTTTAAGTTCCTCTTTTTAGTCCCTTTTTACGTAACGGGTCACGAGAATTTATTGACGATAAGAGGTATTTAAATGTTTGAGAGGGATATGCTGATCATGAAGAGGCTGTTATCGATCCATCAATTTGAAATTTGAAAGCCGTTGAACATGAAATTTTGAAATTCAAAGTAGTGGACCCGCAACATTGTGCAAAATCATGAGTTCCGAAATTACGGGTCCACAACCTTAAATTGGTATAAAACAAAAAGTTTATGACTGGAAAAAAACATTATTAGAAAAAGAAATATTATCACGAACCTCCTTTCCCTCCTATGTTCCCATACCATTTGTTGTGTTCAAAGAGTGGGTAGGTTGATTACGAGTAAAATCTATCCGAGCCGTTATCTCAGTGTAAGGAATTGTTTTGATCATTATTCATAAACTAGCATAAATAAGCGAAGAGGAGCCAGTGCGTGACAATTCCAACAATTTAATGAGTGCGTGATCTCGAGACATTTAGCAACATGAACAGGGACACAATGTAATAAGAATATACTCTGACCACCTGAAGAGGGGTTAAGACCTTATCCATTTCAATTGCAAAATCCGAAGACTCTGGTCAGCCTCTGTAGATACACAGGCTGACCAGATACATTGCTATGCCTCACATGTGAAATTATTGTACATGTCATGCACTGCTCAAATATGAACAGATGTGAATTTTGTATAAGAAGGGGAAATACTCTGGGTGTAAATCGTAAAAATATCAACATTGTTCTTTCCCTTCATGTACCAGTAATAAAGTACAAGACTTTCGTACAATAATACTTGAATCTGACCTGTACTATAGGGCCAACTTATTTTAAGCCCGGTCGGGGCCCGTTGGTGTAGTTCTTTCAGCTTGAAACCAGCCCTGCGTTCACGCTGACCTCGCCAAAATGATAGGTTGCTAGACACCGAAAACTCGCGACAGTACACTCTCCCTCCCTCAATCCTCCCACAAAAATGTTCGGTTTATACAATAACGTAAACAGTGTTATAAATCGATCTCGTCTTTTGCGATGATTCTTAATCAAATTCAAATGAAAAGTGTCACGTTCGGTAAGGTTCCTTCTTCTGCTACCTTTGCTTGCTATGTTAAATACATGGACCTTGTTAGGTGTATGTCGCCAGTTGTCACTCGATAACGTTTATGAGCGCGTTAGCATCCAGAACGCATTTATAAGCGGTCAACATCAAAATAGGCATTTTCGTTTCTAATATGATTATCTTATCCAGCGTTCAGGATGATAAAACAATTTGACAATTTTACCCCGCTTTGCGCGTGCACTTGCTCGCAAAGTGGGGTAAAATCGGCAAACAGTTTGCACCGTTTTGTCATCCTAAACGTAGGGCAGGTTTAACAGGAAAGTGAAGTCTACATTTAGGAAATAAAGATTTTTTGAAGAAGGAATAGTATTTTGCCAGACTGCATATAATTAGCTGTAGTACATCTTGCTGTTGAAAAAATATGTTTGTGCCTCAGGAATGTCATAAAATTGAAATGTCTCAATTCTACTGAGACTTGTGCTTAAGTATGATATGAGAATTCCGATCTGTAGTCTCGATTATTCGTCTACAGTGATTCATAATGTCGATATAGTTCCAAAACATCGTAACTACAACTTGATTCAAGCTTTAGTTACGAGGTTTTCGAAATTACAATGAAGATGAACAATTCAATGTCTTACTTTCGTCTGTCCATTGTCATATTGATAAATCTTAGGCAGGTGCTTCAGTCTAAATATGTAAAGGTGACGGTCTCGTAGGATTTCACCTCGAAATGAGAATTTATATTTCAAGTCTAGTGCGTGGGTCGATGTGATAAATAACGTCGGTGTAGTTCTGAAACATCGTAACTTACGAGGTTTTTGAATAACAATCAAATGTCTTACGCTTGTTTGTCTTTTGTCACAAAATGATAGACCTACTGACAGGTGTTCCAGTCTAAATATGTAAATGTGGCGTTTTTATAGGCTAGCATCTACAGCACTCAATACCGGTCTCGTGCAGAGACACTTCTATTGGGGAATTCTATAGACACTACAGGTTTTTGCTTATGTGTCGTTCTGTTTAGTTTGCACACTTTGTTGTTGATGATGTGGCTTCTTTCTCAATGTTTTATGATCTTTGACTTCATCTACAATCATAGATCTCAGACAAATTTGATTTATTCGAATGGGGTTTTACACCGCATTCAACAGTTTATTTTAGTTATTTCACGGCGACTTGACCACCTTACAATAGATTCGTGGTATTTCTCACACAAGTACTAGCATTACACCATTTCCTAGCCTCTACTCTTTAAGCTATGCGATTTTTCACTTCTACGACATTTATAGGTCAGATTATAAAAACTCACATTTTAAGATATTCCAAGAAATGAAGCGGTGAAAAGTACGAAGCCGAAACCAAACATTTTACATTTAAATATGTCATTCGACAAAACGAACAAGCTAAAGCTTACTTTATTTAAAAAAAAAATCATCAACAAAACCAAAAAGCATTCACATAGAATTTTAATTCTTGCTTTCATATAGACGACACACAAATGCATTTTAAACGTAGAAATCCACCCATTTCGTTTATTCAAAATAAAACCATGGTATTTCTGCGCTTCTTTCAGGATGACAATACGGTGCAAACTGTTTTCAAATTATACCCCGCTTTGCACACAAGTTTGCACCGTTTTGTCATCCTGAACGCAGGGCTGAATCAACTTTATTGTCCTTTTATTTTGACCTGGCCTAGCAACGCTAAATCATGTTGCAAGTTTGTAATGTATATGACTTTTAATCAAAGGTTTGTCTTACAGGCGTCTGCCTTAATGTATAATAAAAAGAAAGAATTAACGTGCTCTATAAAGTGATTGCATACATGTATTTCGTAATTGGGTTACCACTTACTCACATCATTAGCTTATTAAAGCTTAAATTTGGCTCAACAATGGACAAATTTTACACATTTTCACAATAAGATGTGTCGACCATCTCTAATCCCTAATCACAATTTCCAACTACATTTGAAATACACGTATATTCGTTATATCAATTTTAAATCCAACAAATTTCTGAAAAAAAGACTTCACCCATCAACTCGAAAATTGTTTATGATACTAGAATTCATTTCGATAGTTTATGAAACAATTTAAGGTAAGTTTTGTGTAACATAATTCGTTTACTTTGTACAAACAACGCAGGCAAGTTCCCTTCCCTGTACGTAAGGTGGGCACGGCAGAGATCCGCATTGTGCCTCCACGATTTTGACCACGTGTTCATTATTTCCTCTATCCAGGCCACTGATAAAGTTACCGTCAAGACAAGTGTAATCAGAAGAACCCTTCCAATCCGGATGTGACGCAACCAGATAGCCTTGGTACTCCTTCGTCCAGCCCGACAGACATTGAGAATGACCAGGAAGCATTATCATGGAAGATCGGACAGACGCACACACTGCACACGAGATATCTTTATTGTCGGCATTTGTCACAAACAGTTTCGATGACACAGTCGCGTCAACTTCTATTTCCGTCCCATAGATCGTTGCGCCCGACTGACTTCCGTCAATATGCTCCGCCCATGTTGGTACTTCCGGTAGACATAAAGAATTGGCCCCACTTCCATATTTGTCCCATTTATTTCCCGCCATAAAGCCTTTATACAACAATTCTGTGCCATTACCAGGACAATCATCCCGACCCCATCTCGTGTATGTCGACATGCTCTGCTTATTAGTGAGTTGATTCATATGAGTGTCCGCGGTCTGTAGCGATGTAGCAAATTTGTTAAGATCGCTCTTAATTCCATTTATTTTATACGTCTGATCTGATTGCAAATGTTCGAAATCTTTCATTATCTGATCCATTTTTATTTCCATCTTAAGTATCTTTAACAGCGTTTGCTCTTCATAGTGATACTGAGAGCAGTGTTGTTCCACACAAACGACAGAATAAAGGAACACACAAAAGGTGAAACATTTAATCATCCTCATCTCTACCATGAGAAAGTTCTTGTGCAACGCTCTCTTTGTGTATCATGGTAGATATATCCGTATAACTCAAAGCATGTGTATGTGGGTTGTCCAAATGATTCATGAACTCACAAATGAGCCTGTGATAGGCATTTCCAACAATTTGACATGTCGTGAGTTGCCAACATTGAGCAGGTCAGAGTGTTATTCTGCGCTATTAATGAACTGGCAGGACGGGGCTAAGCCGTGACGTAATTTGGCGAGTTAACTTTTAAACATTTTTGGTTTATCGAAAAGTTCGTCTGTTATAATCGTGAACGCGTGATAATAAATAATCCTAAAACCAAAGGATTCACGTGCCTATAGAAAGTGAACATATTTCAATGGTGGACGAGCTGAAGTTACAAGGGTTTGGTTACCAAGCTACGCTTCACGGTCTCAAGTTAATTGCATATGCACAGGCTGGGCAGAGTCTTTGCATGGCGCATTTGAAATCGTTAGAAATGACACGCACATGCGCATAAATTTTTAATGAGGCGATGTTTTTAAGATTTCATATTAGTTGTGTCCATAGGGATTTGAACATGGTGATCGATTGAAAAGGATTTATAGGCTAAGTCCGTGAATAAATCAAAGCACTGAAAGTACTAATGGTGAACGAATCAGATGCAATTCTAGAGTGATATTTTAAATTCGTTGAGAAATGAGAAATTATAAATGTAAAAAATAATAAAAGGAAAGGGTCTCGACCAAATTTTGGCAATTATGCAATTTCACTGTAAATTCAAAGAAAGAGAGGAAAAGAAAGATAGACAAAGCGACAGACAGATAAACAGACAGAGAGGCAGAGGTGATAGAGAAAAGAAAACAAGCAACTATGGTGTCTAGACTAATAATTCTTTTCTGAACTCAAAAAAGCAGTCAGAAAGATAATTCATTTTCGACATATGTTACTAGATCAAAAAAGCAGTTTTACTTCATTTTGACTATTAAACGTCATCCGCTATGGCTCTGGAACTTTGACTATCTGAATGGGGTCATCCATCCTCAGGCGATTGATTCACAATCCAAATTTCGTCTTATAGATTATTTTATATTAACATATATGGCAAAACTAGATTATGTAAAGATCGCCTGTACTTCAGCCACCGCGATTTCAACGGAAAAAATGTTAATAGCGGTGTTGATCCCTATCCAAACCAGGTACAGGTAAGGTTTTACATCTAAAGCACGTGTCAAATAATTCTTTAAACCCGTCTTGAGACTGACCATCGGGTGTTGAAAGGTTATGTAAAACCCGATTGCATAAACCACAGATGTCACTAGACTGGTTAGCATTTCTAATTCTTCAAGGAACAGAACAGAACAAACATTTATTTTATTTTCATTCAAGTACAATGAGGTACGATATGGACAAAATACATTAATGATGTTTTTTGATGTTTTTTGTAATATATTAAGTACTCCAAGTAAAACAAATAGATGAATAATTGGATTGAGGATTTTTTTTCCAAGGGATAGAAGCGCTACTATACAGTCGTAGTTACTATGTTAAGTACTTTGAAGAAGAATATCTTGTTATCAGTGTAAAACAAGGGGACAAAAATTTGCCAGTGGAGACTTAAACATCACAGTTACATGTTAAGTAATCTATAGTTACGATGTTTCATTCTCCGTTCGATGTTAAAATTTTAAATAAGATCTATTGTGCTGGGATAATATTATAATATATATGGTTTTCCATACAAAGTATATAAAGTAACACTGGTGAACGAAAATTCATTCACCAAAAAATCAGTGCGTGCAATATTATTTGAATTCTTGGATACAAATCATTTTCATAAGAAATTGTCAGCGACTAAATTATAGCATTTTCACTTTTACATAGGGGGTGTGTCACGCAATGTGTCGGATTTATTTGAAATTTCTTTAATTATAAATTTATTGCTCTTAAGAGTAATCTTTCATTTGTTGTTTAGATGTCATGGAAACCAATCTTTTTTTTTTTTTTTTTTTCTTGCCAAAATGGCAATTTCGAGCATGAAAATTCGAAATATTAACTCCTTTGCTTTTATAAACATGTACTTTTTCTTTGGTTATAAATTAAAAACCGAAAACGCATGGATAGCGCGATTCTCTGTCAAATTTCCTATTACAAAGCAGTTCATTTTTCCTCGAGGTACAGTTAGAAGCATCGAGAAAATGACATTCGTCTCAACCAAAACCATTCTAAATCGCTTACTCAGCGCTCCATTCATTCATTCTAAGCACTTATTCACATCATTCAAAAACCATCTAAAATCACTTAAACTGTAATATAAACAACTACATTAAAAAAAAATAACAAGAAAAAACGAGATTGCACTTAAATAGATAAAATTATACGCGCCTGGTTGGTTCTTGAAGAAATAGGAAGCTATTTTATAGAGCTAGTAAGCATATTTCATTAAAAGGAAGGTAATGAATATCGCTAATTTGTTCATCCTAAACAAAATTTGCGATATTGGATTACATCCCTTTATTTTCACTCAAAACTCTCTCATCACACTCATTTAAATTTATTCCAAAATCATTCACCTTTTCAATTTCACGAAGTTGTTAACGGTTCCCATCTCTAATAATAACCTATAAAAGACTGAGGCTTATAAGCGTTTACTGTATGAGCTTGTGTGTAACATTTCCACAATAGTCGCACGTGCGCAATGCATAAATCCTTATCATGCTGAACAAAACCCTTGACAAAATTGCATTAAATTCAAAGTGCTTAAAGCAGTGACTTCAGTTTTTATAAGTCTGTATCTTGAATATTTAATGTTAATACGGTTCTGAATAAAAAAGGGAAACGTATGTGGTCTAGACTAAGTCCGGACTACACATTTGTACAGGCTGATCTTTGCCTTACCTTCTGTCTAAGTAGGGATATTCTAGGTTCAGCATGACAAGGGTTAACTTCGTTCTTCCTTGACAATCAGGCAATGCGATAAGAATACTCGGAGTCCGTCTAAATTGAGGTTTATATCTTATCTACCTACAATGCCCATTTTGAAAACTCTGGTCAGACTGCGCGTAGACTGGCAAAAAAAATTGCGCACGCGTGCAATTGTTTGAATGACAGGCATTAGGCTCTTGTATTCGTGTTGGTTGAGACACGAAAAATATACGCCGTTTGTGCTCTAACGACACGACAAGGCTTCGAAATGGAATGAACAACCCTCATCCAAAATGAAATTGTGCTGATAAATTGAAACAGTTGTCTTTCAACTTTACATTTGGTAAATGCATTACATATGCATTCATCTAATTTTTGTCTTTTTTGTTTTTATTTTCATGAAACTTCCGACTGTTTCTTTCTCTTTCCAAGAATTTGAAGGCTTTCTCTAGATCCAGTCGACACTTTTTATTTAACGATGGACAATAAAGATGTTAAAATAGTTATCTACATCATTTCATATTTGAAATAATTCGTTTATTCAACACAAAATATTGTCAGTTAACACTTATTTGCTTAATCTCAATTTCATTTATTTTTCTCCGTTTATATAGTTTGTTGGGTTATTTTGACTGTTTATCATGTGTTGACTTTTTGTTTGTGCTTATTTTGTTTAATTGTTGTTTTGTTCTGTTTTATACTGCTTTTTACCATAATGGGTTTCATTTTCTATCCGTACGTGTAAAGATGTTTGACTTGAATCATTGAAAAGATTTGAATTAGCTGTAGTTTCGATGATTTGTCACGACTTTAACATTAACAATTGCTGTTATCCTTTTATTGTTCCACATGACGGAACGATTTATTGCTGCTTAAATAGGCAGGTGCTGCAAACGACACTTAGAAAAAGAATTATCATTTTATATTCCAGAGATGAAGAGATGAAGATTTCTTTATTCGTTTCATGCAGGTGCGAAGCAAAAACGCATTATACTGCTCGAATACAGAAAGTTACAGCGTGAAATAGACACTCATGCGAATTTAAATCAATCTTAAACACTCGCCAAACGCTCCATTCCATTCCTTCCAAACACTTTCTCATACATTTCGAAAATTGTTTAGAACGATAAGCATTTCATTCAAATCTATCAAATGTTTGCACAATGAACGTACTTTTCAGCGTCTTATTTGTTCGTTAAAACACAGAGAAAAAATGATTAAAGAGAGGGTAGGAATTTTCGTCAATTTCGTCCAACGTCGGACGAAATTATCGATATTGCATTACCTCCCTTTGATTACATTCTAAACTCAATCACCTCACTCATTCAATTCTACACCAAATCATTCGCCTTGTTAATTTCATGATGTTGTTGTTAACTGTTTGTGTAATTGACTATGTGGTCATTGATAACCGATTACTAATGGCGCATCTGTTTAAAAAAGATAAAAACGGTGTTTTGTGAAAAAAATGATAAAAAAAACTATACCATGTTTTTTAAGAAAACTGCGTTAATTTGGTATGATGCAAAAAAAAAAAATACCACACTGTCGTACAAACCCACTTTACTTATTGATACGGCGTGATAATATTGTTTGTATCATGGAGAAATGAAACGCAAAAAAAGTGCTTAATTCATATCTGCTTATACCTGATATGGATCCCCTGAACTTCTTTGAAGTTTCGTGAATATTCTCATGACATATAAGACAAATTTGTTTGAATATTAATAACGAATCCATATGGACTGTGCTTGACATTTCCAACAATGTTACAATTTGCGCACCTTCAAAACTCTGGTGAGCCTCTGCATCAACACTGTCTGATCTGAGTCCCCACTACGTAAGCATCTTCTTCCTTATAGTGTATGATCACAAAACAATCAAGGCCTGGAGTTGTGAAACTTGTTAGTTTATACTAGTTTATTTCAGTTCGATTGCGACGAAAGCTTAAGCTTATAGAATCGCTCTCGAACACCCATCCTGGTGTTTTCACGTCCCTGAGAGAGAGGCAGTGGTTTAAACCCACTGCTACTCATTTTTACAGCTGGGTGAACTTGGGCTGTCTATTAAGTGTTTTGCCCATAAACACACCCCGGCGACAGTGGGGCCCGAACCACGGACCTCTAGGTCACAGGTCGAGTGCATTTACCACTAGGCCAACGAGGCAGTCAAACTAAGAACTATGAAACTTTTTTCTCGCTTAATTGAAAAATCAGTTGGTAGAGCATCTGACTGTAAAGTTGGATATCCTGGGATTAGATTCCCGGGCTGGCAAACAAACAAACAACCTGATTGTCTTTCGGATGAGGCGTTAAACCGAGGTTCCATGAGACAGTGCTTTACACTGCTTTACATCGTGCACGTTTAAGAACCATGACGGATCTCAGCAGCAAATTTGTCATGTATCGATACAATTTTCCCCCGTAACAAATAACCGTCTTCAGGGGGCGTCTTGACAATTCTTAGTGTACCAGCCCGGGAAACGAACCCATGCGGTCGACCTTTAATGGTTTTGAAGTCCGGTGCTCTACCAACTGAGCTAATCGGGCTGGTGCCTAGATAGTATTGTTTGTGCGACGATTTATTGCCCGTGCCGTCCAATTACTAACCATCAGCACTCATGAAATTGTTGGAAATGGCACACACAAGCTCATATAATAGGTAAGAACTATATCAAACATTTTCTCTTATTACAAATAACCTTATTAATGTATATTGTCCATATTGTACCCCATTGTACTTGGTTGAACATAAAAAAATGTGTTCCGTTCTGTTCTGTTCTTGCTCCGAGGAGCTTTGCATTTTCCTTTCGTCGAATTGCGAGAAAGAGGAAGGGAGGTAGCTCCTTTTAAATACTTCGGCGATTCCAACAGCGAGTTTTCTACCTTCGTAAAAAGAGTCATTTACACTGCCCTCCAAAAGATCCTTCACACACATTTCATTTATAAGATTTTCAGCTTTAATCTTTTTAAACAAAGTTATAGATTAGTTTTTATTACTTAAAATCTGATTATTCCCATTTGAACGCTACTTTAGACGACAAAATGACTGTTGATAAAGATACTATTTTAGAACAACGTATAACAAAAAATATTGAGACAAAAGGAGAAAATGCTGATTATCAGTGGAACGTTGTGAGAGACTTGTAAATAGCATGCCTAGATGCATGTTCAGGCTGTCTTACCTGCTAATGGAGGCTACACTAAATATTGACAGAAGTTGACCCCCTTGATAGAAAATTTGGCAAAATGGTGAACTATTCTGTTTTGTCGATTTTACATGATTTTGTCATTTCTGGTATTGCTTCTTAATTGATACATTGCAATAAAGATATAAAGTATACATTTTATTAATAAAAATAATATAAAACTTTGTTTAAAATTACTTAAGCTAAAGATCTTTAAAAGAAGTGTGTGTGATGAAACTTTTGGAGGGCAGTGTATATGCCGTGTTGAGTAAAATAACCTGACTTGTTTGTTAGTATAGGGTTAAACGCCACTTTCAAAATCATAGCAGTTATATCGCGGACCGGCGGCTTGTGCACCTTCTTAAAGCTTCCTGTCGTTTCTCATACCAGTACAACGTCAGCATTTTAACCGTGGCCATCAGCTTTTCATTCCACTTAACCTTACTACTTATCATACCATATGCGTAACTAGAATTTTGAACTTTATACGCACTCAGAAGACGACCAACATCGAATATATAAGATAAGGGGGATTATGCCTCAAACAAAAGATAAATATCCTCCGTCCGCTCCCCTTGAGCGTTGATGAATAATCAAAACATCATAACTACAGCTTGAATGAGATATAGTTTTGATGTAATGTCTTTCATCAACGACATTTTTTTTAAAATGAATTATTTCTTTTACGCACTTGCGTAGTTTGTGTGGGGGTAGTTACGCCATTGCATACGGCCATTGGTTGGTTTGTTTGTCTGTTTGAATGTAGTTTTACGCCGCTTTTAACATTATTTCAGTCACATCGCGTCGGCTAGAGCACCTAGCAATAGATTCCTTGTAAGTCTCACACCAGTACTACCATCACATCCCTTCCTAGCATCCAGCTACTGTAGGTCTACGATAATCAACCATGTACATGTAAGAGTCTTGATCTATACTCCAATGGGTTTCATATTCAATGAGAGGACTTAAACAACATAACTGATAGTCTAAATCCCATAGATTACGATCTATTAGCCCTTGTAATTCTAAACCCGGACTATTTCTGCTTTGGTCGCATATCAAATTCTGGAAAAGCTAAAGTTTTGCTTGCAAGAGATATTTCAAGTTCGCTCGACATTTCCCACCATTTTTCTTATAACTATACAAATATCCGTTTGATAACATCCCATATCATCCAATATCATATTTTTCTGATATCACATGTATATTTTTAGAACAATGATATAATGCGATTATTTTTAGAAACTTTTATTTCTGTTAGAAACATAAAAGGAAAATAGATATTATAAGATAAATATATAAATACGTACTTTGTGTATTGTGTGAAAAAATATCTAACTCGGTTGTGGGAATTGCTAATTGCCTCGGCCGAGCCTCGATAATTATCAATTTCCCCAACCTCGTTAGACATTTTTTCATACCAAAGGCCAAGTACGTATTATATATTTTAACAGGTCAACGTGTTATATTTCGATTTTTGAAAAGAAAAATGATTGCCAATGTACTTGTTTTTTTCTCATAGCATTTCGAAAAGACAACACAAAACAATAAGTTTCTTATGCTAACAATAAGATCTTATCTTTGAATTTCTTTTAAGATTACACCCCTCATTTGAAGATTCTTTAAGGTGGCAATGGCCGGCCGCCTCCCGACTCTTTAAACCGGAAGTGGGTTTTCGTTTATTTTACGGCTGTTTTTGTGCGTTGGTTAAAAAGACCGGTTTTCGTTAGGTTCTGCTTATGGAAATAACGTAGAATAATGATGGTAAAATTTCATAACTTAGCTTCTTTTCAACATTAGATATCAACTGAATGACTGTGTCATTAAATTTAACAATAAAATTGCGTTACAAGCGTCATTCAATTAGGAGGGGTCACTGTAAAATAACGAAAAACTTTCTTATTTCTATGGAAAGGTATGCTGAATTTTTTACCAAATAAAGGAAAAATATTGGGTTTAAACATATCGGAAAACAAGAAAAATTCATTGGTTATTTTTTTCAAAAAAAAAGGTTTTTGTGGCATTTTTTTCCTGTAAAATTACAAAAATTAGTGCATTTTTAACTTTTGAAGGCAAACTGTGCAAATGCAATTGATCAAAGAAAAATTTTCTTAGCAACAGCCATTGTGTACATGTATAAGGTCTTTCAAAAAAAATTGATTTTCAGCCATAAGCTAGTACTTAGTTATACTAGACCTAAAACGAATATAAATGTTTTACTGAAAAATGGTTAATACCACTCAAGGGCAGATAACTCTAGCATGAAAACGAGCACGGAAAGGAACTTTCAAATTTAGATATAATGACTAGACAATATTAATCTAAAACATATATGAACAAGAAAAAAATTCATTGGGTGGGAAAAAAACGCCATGTGTCCATTGCTACCTTAACAAGAATAATTTAAAGTTCAGGCGGCCGTTGTTTTACGTGGTGAAAGCGTTTGCAATGTGGTCCTCTTTTGCATGACAGGTCACATACGTATTTTTCATATCTCTCAAGGCGAAAGATAATAATAAATCGTTTTAATCGTTGACGTTACCTTATGTGTTCTACACGTTTCGAAATCCCGATCCTCCTGCTGTCGCGTCCCTAGGAGAGAGGCAGTGACTTAAAACCACTGCTTCCCAATTCTTCAGCTTAATGAGGTGGAGATGTTTTTTTTCAAAGTGTTTTACCCATAAAAAACACTCCGTGACAGAATGGGCTCGAACCACGGACCTCCAGGTCACGGATCAATTGCCTATAAATACCACCGAGGCAGTCGAAATGCATTATCTACTGGTTTTACATTTAAAAACAAAGTGACATTGACACTGACTCGATGATCAAAACCTACATTAACCGCTCGCTCAGCGCTCAAAGCATTTCCATCACTCACTCAAAGTTCAGAACACTTTGAAACGTTAAAAAAGCCGTTCAGAAATGGTTTAGTTTGTTCAACAACTTGCCTTAAATCGATCTAGTCATGCCTTGATTCCATTGGTTGATGTGGATTTGTAAAGGTCTGATTGGTCTTTTTTATAGAAAAATGCATATAATTTTATTCATACGAGATACTTTAAATCGCTAATTCTGTTCATTTGTGATATGGGATATAATATTACGTCCCTTTTATCTTATTCAACACAAGCTTATCCCGATTAATATCATTATAAAGCCTTTCAAAAATCATTCACCTTTCAAATTCCAGTATTATCACATGACATCATCCTTCAAACAGCCCTGCGTTCAGTACCACCAAACGGAGCAAACAGTTTTCCAATTATACCCCGCTTTGCACGTAGATGCACGTGCAAAGCAGGATACAATTGGAAAACTGTTTGCAGCGTTTGGTGATCCTGGACGCAGGGCAGATTTAACAGTTTTTCAAACGGCACAACTGTTGGTAAATGCTCATAATATCAATAGACATAAAAAACTGATAGATTTACTTTCTTTCTTTTATCTTATAACTATACAAATATCCGTGTGATAACATCCCATAATTCTGATATTTTTTATGATATCACATAGTTATTTTAGAACAATCATATAATGCAGTTATTTTCAGAAACTTGCATTTCAGTTAGAAACATCGACGAAAAGATAAACAAATAGAGGTTAAAAGATAAATATAATACATACTTAGTGTATTATATGGAAAAAAATATCTAACTCGGTTGTGAAAATTGACAATTGTCTCGGCAGAGCCTCGACAATTTTCAATTCTCCCAACCTCGTTAGATATTTTTTTCCATATAATACACTAAGTATGTATTATATATTTATCTTTTAGTTCTTAATTTCTTCAACATAGAGACCTGCAAAAACTATTGACTATTCAACTAAGAGACCAACCCTTCTATTGAAGCATTATTGGAATGATATGTTTCATTGTTATTGATATTTTCTCCCCAACACGTGCTCTTAACTTATAGAGAGTTAGAACAAGGCTGACCTTAATCAAAACTGTTCGTCCAGCTTTATAAGATAGTGCTGATCTGAAACTGTGTACTTTAATTCATTAAAAGGATTAAACGTGAATGTGGAATTGGTAAATCTTCGAAAACGGATTATCTCTGATAATATTAAGTGCAAGTGAATTTTGGTCTGTATTTATTAAATATAGTTCAAGATTTTTTAAAGAAACGATAGAAATATTTTTATTTGATTCATCAAGTTATGAAACAATTTGAATGAATACGCGATGCGGATTCATACATAATTATTATTAGGTTTTAGTTTCATATCTCCTTAAATTTAATAAAAATATATACGTAGATCTACATCGTATTTTTTCAACATCACGAAGAGAAAGTCCATGATAAGACAAATCTTTTTGTCTTCACTCAAAGTCGATGCATACTCAAAAATGTTTTCATTGAGAAATGAAATGTTTGAGTGAATAAGAACGAACGGGTTTTGGCGTAAACAACTTGAAATGAATTATTAATCTATAAAACGGTTTCTGGTTGGCAAGGACCACTGCCTCGTCCACCAAAAGACTTCTCACAGCTAACAACATCATGAAATTGACATTGACCTCGATCATAACCATTCCAAATCACTCACTCAGCGCTCCATTCATTCATTCCAAACACTCACTCGAATCATTCAAAAACGCTCAAACCCATTGAAAAATACAGAACCAACAATGTCATTCGAAATAAATTTGGTTAAAGAAAAATCGCGATTTCACTAACAAATATCAATTTGTAAGCGTCAAATAGGTTCTTGAAAATATAGGAAACTATCTATAGAAATTGTATGTAAATTTTATAAAAGGGAGGTAATCAATATCGCATATTTTGTTCTTACTGAACAAAAACTCGCTCCACACACTCATTCAATATCATTCCTTAATCATTCCAAAAGCATTCACCTTGTCAATTTCACGATATTGTTAACTGTAAGAAAATACGATTGACTTTTAATTTTCTTTGGAATAGAGAAGATATAAGCCACCGATACTTCCTATGGTCAATAATTATATCCTATGTTTGGAGCATGCTGCATTTAGATAAAAAATTGTATCCAATTTTAATACTTTTTTCCGTCAATAATTTTCTGATAATTTATACAAATTTTTATCAAAGATATTTACTTCGTGGGTCATTTCTTGAAACCAATATTTCATCAGATATTTAATTAGATAATTGAGTACGATTGGACTGTTCAAAATTCATCCAATATCGAACGTAGATGCTGATCTTTACGCTGTCAACACTTTAAATAGAGGATAATCGTTTGTGTTTCGTGTAAGATCGATTGATATTTCATTGAGTGAACAACAAAAGCTATATTTCAGAACATATAGCTTTTGTTGTTCACGAAATGAAATATAAATCGATCTTACACGAAAAACAAACGATTATTCTATTTCTTTATTGCAAAAATGAGACAAAATGAGAAATTTCTATGACATATTTTCGTAATGCGCGCCATTTTGCACGTGATTGCTATGCAACGTTCATTGTGACGTCACTTATTTCGCCCCGCATAGATGACGTCTGATAGGATGAAAAGCACAAAAGCAGAGTATAAGTTTTTGATAATTTCATTGCTTTTGCGATGAGATTATCAAGTGATAATCTACCCTTATTTCTCGATAAACCACCGAAAAGCATAAAAGAAATAATGTTATTCAGAACGTGAATCAATAAAGTTAAATACGTAAGACGCACATTGAATACAAGATATTGTTGTTGCATAGTAGCATAACTGCATTGTATTAGATACATGTAGCACGAAAAAAAAGCATTAAAATAACGCGGCAAGACGAATTTCATATGACATTCCTTAAATGAAAACTTGTTTCATTTTATTACAAGAAGGGCATATTAATTTGTTTGCCAAATCCATTTATTGCATATACATTGTATTCTCACAGCAAGGCCCAGGTCAGGCAGTGATAATTACTGATCAAAAGAGATCTTTCAGACTTCATTCACTTTGGAAATTAATGGAAATCTCGCGCTTCGTCTTACAGAATTGTGAGTTTGTAACAAGACAATTCTAAACGATTTGGAAATAGATAGAGTTTGTCTCATCTGCGACAGTGTACATTGGTATAATTTACAAACAAGTACTGTGTGCTATACAGCTACTTACATAACGAAGCATGTCCCTATTTAGCCGTACAGGGACTCTAGTTCGAAAGAAAAGTTCTGTTAAAAGGTCCTCTAGATCGTCATCAAGGAGATCTCGTAATTCTAGTTCCGGAAGTGTGTCGGGGTCATTCAAAGGAGTCAAAGCTGAAAACCCCGTTTTTGATGACGTCAGGGAAACTTGCTACAAAAATGGAAACGGTGTAAGGGGTCTCCAAGATACAGTTTTGGTAGGTCATTTTTTATCTTGCTTTCTAACACTGCACACCCATGCCGGTGCATGTAGGCTGATATGTAGTGTGACCTTTTCCCCATATTTGATAGTGTATTTTTCTCACATAGCTGCCCTTGTCTTTTCATCGGAAATATCCTTGTCTTACACATGCGTAAAATCACTCGGGAACCTTCGGCGATTTTACGGATTAGACCTCGGGATCAACGAGGGCGCAGACATGAAAGCGCGTCATATTGCACGTGGGTTTATGTGACGTCACAAACATCACTTAGGATGACTTTGCGAAAAACACAATTAATGAAAGAATAAAATGGGCATATTATGATTTGATAACAAAATCCAAAATTTACTGCGTTTTGTTATCAAATTATATTATACCCACAAGTTCTCCGCAGACGATTGGAAAGAATTTACAAAATTTTATTTTCTTTAAATTTATTAAATAACCGAGGTATCGACTGAAGCCGAATTACTGAAAATCGACCCATAATTACTACACTTACGCACGAGGTACTTTCCAGTTTACGGAAAAGTCCGAGCGATGTTCTGGGTGGTGTGAAATCAGCGTCTGGGGGTTCGCTTTTCTAAACTCGGTGAATTTCAGCCTGTTTCAAACAAAAGCTCCTGACATAATCTGTATACATTACTTATGAAAATATAGATTGCCAAAGGAGCATAAAAATGTGTTGTTGATTTTTTTGTTGTTGTTGTTGCTGTTGATTTTAGTAGTTGATTTTCAATTTTTAAGTTTGTCTCTTTCAAACTTTTGTGACGTACGCACTGCCCCAAATTGAAGCATAGCTGAAAAATATCCGTCGTGAGCCGGCCTCGAACCACGCGGACAAGTTGATAAAACTTTTTGGTTAACAAGTCCAATGCGCTAACCACTGAGCCAAAGAAGATCTTCCCTGACTCAGGTGTCAGACATTGTATTTAAACCTACGAACCTTTGCAGGTCAGTTGTGAGAGTGATCTCCAATAACACACTTCCCCTTAAGAGTCATCATAAATTGATGACGATGAGCCTATCTAGGCAGTATTGTGCTTTCTAAACTAACCAAGTCGGTACAATGCCGACATAAATGGCAAAATGGCCAATCCCGGACGAGCCCCCATGTTACCTACGTACTGTCCTAAACCGAAGCATAGCTGAAAAATATCGGTCGTGAGCCGGACTCGAACCCAAGCGGACAAGTTACTTACAAATTTTTGGTTTACAAGTCCAGTGCGCTAACCACTAACCCAAAGAAGATATTCCCTGACGCAGGTGTCCGACATTGTAATTACCCCTACTAAGCTATGCAGGATAGTGGTAAGAGAGGTCTCCCATAACAAACTCAACTATATTAAGGTATTCCTTCACGGCATCAGTATTTATTTCGAATACTCCGTCTTTTCACTGTAAGTATGTTTGATTAAGACAAAGGGATTCTAGTGACTATTAGCCTGAAGAACCTGCAACATACATAGCAAGAGCTACAAGTTCTCTGAAAGTTCCACAGGCCTTGAGGACAGCTGTAAGTGTCGATCCCGTACGAGGTTCTGAAAATAATGGCTCGGGGGAAAAGCTTTTACCATGCGTGACCCGAAATGGGTTGATTCATTAGGCATTGACAAAATGGTATATTTTCATGCGACCGGATATGAATTCTTTTTGTACTGCAAGCGAAATAAGATCGTAAAAACGGTGTGAAAACCTATTCAATTGTGCACTGTAAGTATCTTTGACATATAGGTTCTTCTATAATATAAGACATAAAATCTGTAAAGTAAACAATTGCCTATATGCGGAAAGCATCAACCATAGAGGTGCATGAACCTCAATCAACCCTGCGTTTAAGGATACAAAAAACGTTTGCGAACGTTTTGAAAACGTATTCCGCTGCAAAATGTTTCACGAATGTTAAATCTTCAACACAGGGCAGTTTTCACCCACGAAACTACAATAAGCCCCTTGAAGACTTTTTACATATCCATTTTTTCTAGTTAGATTCGAATTTGCCTTGTGGATTTCATACAGTTTCTTGTGATTTCCTATGACTTGTCATAATTATTTAAAATAATTCACCGCAAAACACGTAAAGATTATCACACAACTTATGTACAGTGAGTAACATCGTGAAATTGACATTCATCTCAATCAAAACCATTCTAAATCTCTCACTCGGTGCTCGATTCGTTCATTCCAAACACTCACTGAAACCATTCAAAAACGCTCCAAAATCACTCACAAGATAAAATCAACAACTACATTCAAAATAAAAAAATATATATTAAAATCGCGATTTCACAGACATAATTGAAATTTTAAGTGTCTGATTGGTCCTTGAAGAGATAGAAAACTATTAATTAAACATGAATAAATATTTTATTTTAAGGGAGTTAATTTATATCGCTAATTTTGTTCAGGATGAACAAAATTAACGATATTGGATTACCTTCCTTGAATTTCCCTCAAAACTCGCTCCACACACTCGTTCAATTTCATTCCGAAATCATTTCAATAGCATTCATCTTGTCAATTTCACGATGTTCTTTACTGTTTGTGTGAATATATTCACAGTGACTTACAATTTTATAACACTTACCCCTGGTAATTTAGTTAGAATCAAAATATAAGATGATTATTAAAGTGGGACAAAACATGACTCTTCGAATAAGCGAAACTACGGGTAATCAACATGTTTTCAATTGTGTTTTTGCGCTTCCACACAATGCCTTGTTGGTTAAAAAGGTTGATTTATCGTTTTGGATCCAGTTACCCCCTAGAGTACCGTGTGATCCGAGAAAATCCTCATTCTAATCTGCTCTCTCACGTTGTAATGAATTCACAGAGAAATGAAGCTTTATATGCACTGTCTGTGACGGCTATTGTTACATGCTTTCAATTAACATATTATTTAAAAGAGTCCTTTTCCTATCTTTTTTTTTTCAATTAAACTGTCTAGCCCGGTAGGTTCAGTCACCAAGGTTTTGTATTCGTGCATGTAAAATGCCTTTTTGTTCTTGAATTGCCACGTCGTTTTTTATGAGAATCAGTTTATTAGCCATTTGGAGACCGTTGGGTGCAATTTTTCGTCAGAGTAATTCTAAAACCTCGTAACTACAGCTTATCAAAGCTGTAGTTACCAGGCTTTTGAATTACACAGATGATATCTAGAAAATCACATAAAGAAAGAGTTAGGTAAGTTCGTTTTATTTGACGTGAATGATCTTTGACACTGTCTGATTGGTTATTGCGTATAGGTGGTGCAAAAAATCTCCGGAATACCTCAAAGGACGAGCAAAACAGCGGTCAATTCGGACATAACCACAATTAAAGCTCATATAGTATGGTATAAAATTATGAACGCGTGCAATATCATATCTATCTTTCAGTTTTCTGGTTAACCTCGAGATTGGGCGAGTGCATAAAACTTGAACTTGATAAAAACTTGATATTTAGCATGAACTATTTTAGTCTCTCTTAAGGGTACACGGTTTCCAAAAATCCACCATAACATAAAACAATTTTAACACTTTCATATGTTCGAGCCTTGGCTTACAGGCTCGATTCCTTGCTTAGACAACTACTAATATCTGACATGAGTGACAAACGTCATTTTGTTATTGTTTGTTTCTAACTTTTTTTTTCTTTTTCTTTAGTTTTTGTTGTTTCTGTTTTTTGTTTTGTTCTGCGAATGACGAATAGATAAGTAGTACGACTAAGTAGGATATGTAGCTTGTGACCCGGACGAAATGTATTGGTTCAATACAACAGGCATTCAAAGACCAGCCCCTGAAATGTAACTACTACTACATGCTTTAAAAAAGTGCGTGTGCAAATAAATGGAAGAAAAAAAATGCTCTTTGTTCTTCCTCGAAATGCTTATCAAGTCAAGTGTGCAGTCAGTTAAATAAAGTTTTGACCATCAATTATCCATCTGGTGATTCGTTCGTCTTGATGTCACCCACTATCAACGAAACATCTGACCTAACACATTAACTTTTTTATTGAGTTAGGTCTTCTTCAATTTACAGTAAAGGTCGTTAACCAGGCATTACATCTGTAGTAATTCTAGTAAAACCAGGCATTACATCTGTAGTAATTCTAGTAAAACCAGGCATTACATCTGTAGTAATTCTAGTAAAACCAGGCATTACATCTGTAGTAATTCTAGTAAAACCAGGCATTACATCTGTAGTAATTCTAGTAAAACCAGGCATTACATCTGTAGTAATTCTAGTAAAACCAGGCATTACATCTGTAGTAATTCTAGTAAAACCAGGCATTACATCTGTAGTAATTCTAGTAAAACCAGGCATTACATCTGTAGTAATTCTAGTAAAACCAGGCATTACATCTGTAGTAATTCTAGTAAAACTTGAAAAATTAACATGAGTTTTTGCTACGCAGGCTTTTGTTGTAGAAAATCGCGAGGTATTGTTTAAGGTAGTGGACCCGTCATAAATCTGCAATGATTCAGAGGTAATGAGCTTTCACAGTGTTAACCGAGGTTTCCTAATGATTTTCATTAGGAAACCTCTGTCAACACTGTGAAAGTTGATTAGGTCCGAAATGTTGCGGAACTATTACGGGTCCACTACCTTAAGCCTCATTGTCATCATCGTTAACCAATATCGTCATCGTCGTCGCGGTGAAAAATATTTTACTGACATTTTGATATAATTCTGCTTTTGCTAAGAGTTTTCATTGAAAACTAAGATAAATTCTTATCAAAAACTGAGCAAAATATACTATCAAGGTATATTTCGTACGAATTATGTCCCTGACTCGACTTCTAAAGGTTTTTAACTAAATCTCAAGAGCGAAGTTTATGCACCTATATTCGGTGCAAATTTCTAAACTGAACAACACACAGCAGTTAAGATCATCTTGAAATGCTTTTGTGATGAAGATAACTGGGTAGAGGAGATAAACCTTTAACACTTTCCTGTTTTACAAAATATTGGACCTGTCCAAAGTCAAAGGTTTTGCAGACGAAAATTTAAAGTGAATTTAATTTGAAAAATAACCATTTAGTAAGGTAGAAAATAGTGTGGAAAAAGAATAAATTGCTTGTCAGAACCAATTTCTTCTTTTTTCACAATGTTTTCTCAATCAGAAAATCACAGGCACGTAAAAAGCAGGAATTAAACAGCAAAGGGTTAAGGGAATTAAATGGTGGCATTATATTATTTCTAATTCGTTCAAAATGAGCTCAATTAGCCTCAATCTATTACCCATCTTTAAATAAATCTCTTTACTGTTATTTCTTTCTATTTTTAAATGGTGAACTTAACCTCACTGACCTATCATACGATTCAAATTACACCAGCCAATAAATTCATGGGAAGATTTGAAGTATGAAGTTTACAACGTGAAATAGACAAATCGAATAATTTTGGAAAGAATGAGGAATTAATTTGAATGAGTGTGTGCAGCGAGTTTTGAATGATTTTCAAGGGAGGTAAAACTTAATCGGTATTTTCGTCCAAATGGACGGATTAAGACAAAATATTTTCCTCACCTTCAGAAAATCTACGTACTTTGCTGAGTTTTTTGCTGATTGTCGTCACATTTGAAAAGAACTGAAGATGTACAGATAATTACATCATGAAATTTACCATTCAAATCATCTTTTTACTAAACACTCACTGCAATCACTCAAAAACGCTCCAAAATAGATCTAAAGCGCTTCGAAACGATCAAAAACGATTTTATCATTGAAATCGTTAAAAAAAATTGTATTATCTTATTGGCCTGTGTTGGTTTCAAAGCATTTGATTTGTCCATGACGACACAAAGTCAGCAAAATACGTAGATTTTATAAAGGGAGAAGTAAATTTTATGGCTTAATCCGTCCATTTTGACAAAATTGTCGATTATGTTTTACCTCCCTTGAAAATCATTCAAACTCGCTGCACTCAATCATTCAAATTCATTGCTCATTCTTTCCAAAATTATTCAATTTCTCAATTTCACAATGTTGTAAACTGTATTTTACTCTTTTTTAAAACTCTTTTCCCGTCTTCTGACGTTAAAATCACTTAGATAGTCAGCCCATAAACATCTTGCGTTACGTCGTAACCAAGTCAAGCCCATATTTAGTAGCAAAAAAGACACGGACCTAATTATATTGATTGCCATGAATAGGTATAATTTGGGTCGCTAAACGATACCTTTCACCGGCACATTCTAGCATTTATCCCAGCGCTGTAGCTTTTCGGGGAAAGTGACTTAGTAATGGAGTTATTTTTGTCACTTAGTTTGTCGTGCATTTTGCAATTTTTACGAGGAAAAGCAAGGACATGAATTATAGGTTGCCTTGGAAACGGTGCCTTAAACGTTTTGTTAAACTCACTAGGGCAATTTTCCTTTTCCAAAGGCAGTGTTTATCTATTCAAAGTTCCATTAAGTTCCACAATTTTAACAATCCTTCTCCGGGAGATCGGATTTATTTCTTTAATACAGTGAAGCAACGATCATTGTGAAAAGCTTATAATCTTAATTCTTATATGGCTGTGAGTGTGGATATATAATACTTGTTAAATAATTTGCTACGACATTATTATTAAAAGTGGTTAATACTGCATTCAGTTAGCATTTCGGAATTGAAAATGTGATGTCTTACACATATTCACTTTTGGAGAAAAACATAATATTGTACACTTAATTGTTTATGGTCTCCATATTCTTTCTAATGTATAAAGAATGTTAAATGTTTTAGAATATAAGAAAAGCATAAAGATTAAGACGGTTTTGTTCGCCAAGCAGACATGTCTGATAAATATTTGATTATGCTAAATTTTAAATAAGTCATTATGACCAACTAAATCTAATATAAATTAGATAACAATTCGCCGCATTAAGTCTGTACAAGCTTAATGTTGTTAATTTTCACGAGCGTGAATTAGTACGACATTCGGAACCTTTCCGTAGACAGGAAAGTACCTCGGACGTAAGTGTAGTAATTCTGGGTCGTTTTGGGGTAATTCGGCTTCTTGCCTTATTTCGGTCAGTACGCTTGAAGAAAGACAAATTTATTTGATTGCTTTCCGATCGTCTATGGATATAGTTTGGGTATATAATAATTTGATAACAAAACGCAGTAAAACACTGCGTTTTGTTATGAAATAATTATGCAACTAGTTTAAATTTTTCATTGACTTAATTTTACTCCGTAATCTTGATTTTTGTGACGTTTATATAAATCCAAGTACCAGATGATGAACATTCAAGGATGCAACCTTATCATACCAGAGGTTTATTCCGTACAATCGTCGAAAATTGCCGATTGATAGTTTGACGATGTCATTATTTGCGAGGCCAGGTGTGCACGCACGTAAACGAAGTCGAAATCGTCGATCTGTCCGTTTATCATCATCCTCCAGTAAATCAGGGAACCTTTCTAATGTGAATCTTGCGGGATCTTTCTATGGGCGGAAAGATCTTCAAAGATCTTATTCTGCAAGAGCGGACAAATCCCACCCGGGACAACGTTCGGCCTCTTTTCATGACGTACAAGGTAGAAAGCCAAGGTCATTGTCATCCAGAAATTCTTTCGGAGGTCATACAACGGATCTGTTCCTTGGAACTATTTCATTCCAAGTGCCAGACAAATCTACAAAGCATTCCAAATACGATCTACAAGGAGGAATTTACAGGAACAAAAGTCATCTGACGCTGGGTCCACGAAACTCGAATGGTGGTCAATCATCGTTATCTATACAAAACGAAGGGAAAGATTTTCGACGAACGAACTCTCAGAGATCGACACGCTCATATGTTGGATTTGACGATGCATGTAACACGGATTATTTACAAGTTAGGACATCGACACGTCGTTCGAGCCGCTCACTCATTGGTTTTACTCATGAAAATGGGGATCGGTTGCACATCAGTAGATCAAATTCTCAAAAAGCTGCGAGGTCAAGTAACGGCCATTCCCTCGATGTGTACAAATTTCAAAGATCATGCTCTGAAAGAGTAAGCCGGCCCAATAAAGCTGAGCCAAGCTACCCCTATTCAAACGACGGCTATTCGCAACAAGAAAGACAACGACAGAAAAGATTCCAGTCGGATAATTGCAGTTTTAAAGACATTCCTGCATTAGACAGGGCGATATCAAGACGATCCCGATTCTCACTACCAGGGGAGACAACCGGCTATTTCAAACCGTCGCCATCTTGGGTGAGACAGAGTCGTAATAAAAGTATTGGAAGCATAGGTCTATACGGATCATTACTTTGTGTAGATCTCAATACTCCAGTATTTGATGACGTCATTAGTGATGTAATACAAACTGAGACAAAATGTGAATCCTACCTTTCTCCTCATTGTGAATGCCACAAAACTGAATTGGTAAGTAGATATAAATATACCATGAGCGTTACTAGGATTTAAATACATGTATTCATACGCACAAAATTGGCGTTAAGAAAAAACTGGAAAAAAATGTCGTTAATCCGTTCCTTTTGGCTAGAAATGGAAGACAGAGTAAGGGGTTCCCTGTGACAATTTTAATGACTTCGACATTAATGAATGGTCAAAACATCGTCAAGCTGGAGTGACGTAATATTGATCAATAATCAACGATATCTTTCGACAGAAGATTTATTTTTGTATTACGCACTTGCGTAATGTGCGTAATGGGAGTTACCCCCTTGTGTAAGGTGTTGTTATAGAGAATGATTGTTTGTTTAGGATAATATAAATTTGTCTTCCATCGATAGAAAATGATGGCATCATTTTTTTAGTAATCGCAAATCACCTGCGGCCCGTTTTACTTAACGTCTTACGAAAAAAATTATCGTAAGTCAAAATCACAAATCGTACCTGGTGTTTTCACTCATTGTTAGATTCTGCCTTGCAATATCTCGTTGAAATCGTCTTTAGAAGACGATTCCAATGAAATTATGCATGGCAGAATACTACATTTAGTCATTTCTGTAGAAATAACTTAAATTTTTGGTTTACGCAAAAAAATGATCGTAAGATGTTTAGTAAAACGGGCCCCTGGTAGTGATATACTTTGAATTATTTTATTGATCAAAAGCGTGAATTTGACATGTGTGTAATGATCAATGGAAAGTAAATAATTCTCAAGGGGCGTAACTACCATTACGCATATAACTCAAGTGCGTAATAGAAATAAATCCTCTTTCGAAAAATGTCGTTGATGAATGATCATTTCAACGAAACTACAACATTTAAACTGAAGTTGCGATGTCTTGCTTATACCCTAACGCTCAAATCATAGAAAAGGGGATCGGATGGGGGACATTCATCTTTTGTCACAGTCCATATATCTCCTATATATTCTATGTTGGTGGCCTGACTGCGTAAAAATTTTAAATCCTAGTTACGCCTATATAGATCATTCTTGCAAATAAATGGGTCCTTTTTTATCCATTTGTTATTGGCAAAGGTGTATTTAAAGGTGTATCGCATATTCGGGTATTTAAGAATAACTGTTACGGTTTTTTTAAAAAACAGCTAGTGTCATTTGTGTAACAATGAGTATTTTACAGCACTGAAAATCAATTGATGAGGTTTCGCGACGGCTTATCTGCTAATTTGCGTCAAAATATAAATGATGTGCGGACATTTAATGAGCGAAGTATCGATTTAATAAACAGAATCCCGGATTCTCGTGATCACACTCCCTGTGAGACTTGGATTATGCCGCTTCCGCAGCTAATCACAATTGAATGGAGTTTTGAAAGAAACTTGTAAAAAAATCTTTCTACCGTCGACTTCATTCTTTCCTTTCCAAGGCAAAGAACGACCATGTTCAGTATGGTGTATTGAATAAATTGACATTGCTTTTCACCGATAAGTATTTTTCATCACATTTTTCAAATCAGGGTTCGACATTAACCCACGACCGACAGACTTTGTCTGCCTGTTGCTCGGTCCGGTCGGGTTGAACCCGGCAGATACAAGCCCGACTGGTCGTCCTAATTTCAAATCTACATTCGTCCTGTATAAATTCATTTGTTTCCGATAGCAAACAAATAGCGATCTTTCCGCTTGTTGAAAGGATGATTGTCCTCGATGATTATTTTACTTTTCTATCATATCCACTTTGGACGCGCATGCGTAACCAGTCCGGGAAATCCCGTTTTACCTCTTCATTGAAAATGAAAGTCATTTATCTTGGGATCCCAACTTTAATGCAAATGTCGTCATACAAAAATACGGCATAAAAACGCAAATTTCTTATTTTTACAGAAAACATAAAGATTTTGATATCACGTGTAAAAATTTTAAATAAGTTATTCTGGCCGTCTATCATAATACGCAGAAACACGGTTTGCTAAATATAGTAACATTTCGAAGGTGAAGGGCGTTCCAAAACGAGGCCCAAACAACAAACCGCACGCGCGATATTTTCAATACGTGAAACAGCTGTCAATTGTGATTTATAATCATTTCTACATAGCGCAAAGAGATATTTGTTTCTGAATAGTTATAAATTGGAAAATATCCGAGGCTAGGCTTTACGATAATACGGTCAGAACGCTTTACGGTTGTTTACATTGATGATTTGACAAAATGTCAGGTAGACTTTGCTGCTTGTTTTGCGATTATGTCAAGAGGTAGAACCAGTGTTAAGTGTTTGTTCTTGAAATTAACTTAGCAACTGAACTCTCAATTTTTTTAGCATGAAACCAGACTGAATATAAAGTTGTTCAACAGTATTTTTTCTTTCTGCGTTTCCTAGTACCAACTACCTACAAGTTCATTATTAATATTTTGTCAAAACCATTTAGTAAATGTTCAAGGTGAAATAACTTGGAATAGTTTGGTATCTTCTAAACCAAACCCATGTAATTATGCTTTTCCTAACTTCTGAAACAAACAATTGGTCAGGACCAGTGAACATTTGGTCAGGACCAGCAGCATGAGGCAGCAACAAGTCTGACTGTCTGGCAGCCAAAAAATTTAATGTCAAACCCTGCAAATAGATGATTTTATCTATTTCAGTTAAATTTAAATGAACAGAGAAAATATAGTTCCTTCGTTTATTATAACAGTTAACAAAATAGGGTTTCATTGAGAAACAACAAAGATATTAGACTGACTTCAACCCCTCTTATCTGTACCTCTTTCTGTACCTTAATTGTCCCTTACACAAAAGAACCTCTGCGACAACAATGAATTGGAATCACGAGTGTTTGATAAACCCGAAATAGTGCGACTTTATTCAAAGAATTAGAACATTGAATTTAATTAGATGTAGGGTATCAACAAATCAGCCTTGTGTTTGGATTGGAAATGTTTTGAAAATTGTAATCTGCTTTGCACGTATAGAATACGTTTTCATTTTTTCATTAATAAAAACGTGAGAGATATTGAGAGAACCTCGACAATGGTCTTGCTGTAGAATGTCTAATTGTGATTGTGCATGTACTATCGTATGGTTCATATTAAATGTTTTGGCCAAATATAAAGGACATTTCATTTGCCAACAAAAGGTCGTATGTCTAGGTATATTTTGTTTAAAAAAATCTCTAGATGAGCACAAATAGTTATGCAACATAAGACAACTCTAGTTATAACGGTATAGCCAAAAACATAATGGAAAGTATCATTTTGTTCAAAACCAATAAAATTGTGACAGTTGGAAAAAGGCTCATATGTCAACAAAATACAGTCTAAAGTTACACAATGCACTACAACAACCATATGTATAAAACTCTGATCCAAAACGTAGTTATGCAAGCCATTTACTCTACTTTAATATTTTAAAAACACATACATCATTTTCATAAATGCTTTTCGGTGGTTTATCGAGAAATAACGGTAAATCATCACTTGATAATCTCACCGAAAAAGCAGTGAAATTATCAAAAACTTATACCCCGCTTTTGTGCATTTCATCCTATCTGACGTCATATATGCGGGCGAAATAAGTGACCTCACAATGAACTTTGCATAGCAATCAAGCGAAAAATGACGCGTTTTACGAAAATATGTCCTAGAAATTTCACATTTTGTCTCATTTTTGCTATAAAGAAATAGAACAATCGTTTCTTTTTCGAGTAAGATCAATTAATATTTCATTTCGTGAACAACAAAAGCTATATTTTCACTCGTGGCTCCGCCACTCGTGAAAATTTAGCTTTTGTTGTTTTCTCAATGAATATAAATCGATCTTACACTGAAACAAACGATTATTCTTTATATCATTTTGTGAACGTGTTAAAACGTAATTAAAGACTACATTTTGTTCAAATTCAGACAAACTTTGTTAAGCCGTAAAGGGATTGTTGTTTTTTAACAAGATTTTCCTTTTCCATGAAGATTTAGCTATAATGTTTTGAGATGGTACCACTAACTTTGTTTAACTACTAGTGCTCATCTACATCTTCAATGTGATACTAGTCTGTTGTTTAGCTTGATTTACTGTCTTTTTTGTAAATGGAAGGAGCATAAAATAAGGGCAAATTCACTTCACTTGAAGCTTAGCTTAAGTTATTCATATGGAGATTTGCACCTGAAAACCTATCCTGCGTTCAGGATGACAATACGATGCAAACAGTTTTCAAATTATACCCCGCTTTGCATGCAAATGTGCGTGCAAAGCGGGGTATAATTTGCAAACAGTTTGTACCGATATGTCATCCAGTACGCAGAGCTGGTTGCGAGACAGTTTTCAGAAAACCAAACACCAGACATTTTTTCCACACGACGTCGTTACAGGGTCAAAAGCCTGTATCTATATAAATCAGCTGACATCTACCATTTAACATGATCATTATCTCGATGTCGACCCGACGTCCTCTATAATTATAGACGTCCAATAACGTATACATGGTCTTTTATATTGTCGGGATAACAAGTCGACTCTGTGAGATCTAATGAGCATTTTCAAGGTCAATGATCTCACAGATCTCACAGATAGACATAAATTATTTATATTTTGAATCTGGTTCAACTACACTTTTAGCCTAGCTATTCAGAATTTTTTTGACGGAATTCGTAATGATAAATTCTAGATAATTTTAAAATCGGTGCTACCGAAAATTCCCTTTCGACCTCCTAGCTGCTCATACCACCAAGTTTCATGGCATCAATTGGTGAGTGTCGAAGCAAAAAAGAAAAGAGCGTACATTGTTGTGAAAAAAATTATCACGAAGCAGTTTGTTTATAAATTCGATTTGGCCTGCGTTCAGGATGAAAACGTTAGCGAAGCGCTTTCGAAATGATACCCCGCTTTGCACGTATGTGCACGTGCAAAGCGGGGTATCATCTCAAAGCGCTCGCGAAACATTTTTACATCCTGAAAACAGGGCTGATTGCTTGAGATATGACAAATAACATGTATCTTGCACATGTGAGTGATATTTCGAACATTTATATAATCATATGCGCGATTTAAGCGCCCTGATCAGTCTATACATTCGCATATTCTCTTCCAGTATGCAGTTAGATGTCTGTTTTCCAAACAAAATTTGATTTGTTTGGACTCTTCTTCTCTTATTTTTGAAAATGTCGATCACATGCTTTTTTTTTTTTAAATGAGTCTTGGAAAGACGTTGAATAGCCTGGGACAATCACTTTGAAGCATTTAACTTATTGTGGATTTTGAAACGGGATTTTAGGTCCGTAGTCATCTATTTAGCGTTTCCCATTTCACTTATTTTGTTCATGATGAACTAAATAAGTGATATTTATTACCTCCCTTTACTATGTATACACGTTCTATAAATAGCTTCATGTCTCTTCAAAAACCAATCTGACGATTATTTTTCAATTATTTTAGTAAAACTGCGACTTCTCTAGCTATATTTATTTGGAATGTAGTCGTTGAACTTATCTTTTATTTATTTTAGAGTGTTTTTTATTTTTTGAATGGGTGTTTGGAATGAATGAATGGGGCGCTAATTGACAGATTTTGAATGGTTTTGGTTGAGAAGAACGTCAAATTCACCCTGTCACTAACTGTTTCCCGTATAAATATGCATAGAATTATCTCCTTTTAGCCAAAATGTGTACATCCCTTTCATATCATCGCTTATAACATTTTAAAGATCGTCGAAAAAAATCGAAACTTGACTTTTTTTATAATAAATTGTTTGAAGGAATGTACAGCGAGTCTTCGCACATCAAAAGTTTAAATGACGTCAAGTCGCAGTGGTGAGTTCGTTGGTTTTGAAAATAATTTTTTGCATTGTATGGTTTTCTTATGGGCGTTAAATGGTATCTTTGACAAATTAAATCTTGATCAAATGCTAAAATGTAAACATCAGCTTTGACAGTATAATGTCGTTTTGATCTAAATTATTAAAAACGTATTCTTTCGGCAAAATGCAAAGCGGCGTTCCATTTTTAAACGTCCACAAATGTTTATGCATCCCAAACGCAGGATTGATAGTCCGCTTCCAGCTATATGATGTTTAATTTGACATCACAATTAATCAAGCCTTAACTTTACGACTAATTTCAAGCAATAAGACGTATGTTTTATTTCAAATATATTGCCTGGTTTTAGAAATTATTCTATGTTTTAGCGCACACAAAGGAGTGATACTTTTATCATAAGCTACTTTGATGGATCAATCCCATGCAACGGTACAATTTATCCATTACGACTAATAGATGATTAAACCGTCCAATTATAAATGATTGACGTAATTTGCGTTTTACTTTGAATCATTCAGTTTAGTAATAATTGAAGGTTTCTACCATGAAGTTGGAGCAATCATCGGTAGTTAAGAATTATCCTCACAAAGGCTTTGTTGAAAAAGCTCGATGTTTTTCCGAACAATCTGTCGGGTAACTCAACATATTCTTACTTCCTTTATAAATGTACATATACAGTGCTTAAGATCACCATGAAATTGACCATCATTCCAATCAGCGGGAAATTGACATTCATTCCATTCACAAACATTCTTAATCACTCATTGAGCGCTCCACTCGTAACATTCAAAACACTCACTGAAATCACTCAAAAGCGCTCAGAAATTGTGAAAAAATTCAATATCATTGAAATACACATTTTCTTTACATCGATTGTATTATTTAATTGTTTGATGAAGATTTTGAAGCCTCTGATTGGTCCGTGAAGACATGTAGACAGGAAAGTACGTAATTTTATTAAAGGGATATAAAAATCGCTAAATTCGCAAAATTTGGACGAAATTCGATTTTCTTCTATCTCCATTGAATTGCACTCAAGACTCACTCATAGAACCCATTCAAATTCATTCTGAAATCATTCAACTTGTTAATTTTAAGATTTTCCTAAAGGTATTAACAAATTACATTGGGGTTTTCATTTTAAACGTCTGAACGAAACAATTATAGTGAATAACCACAGCAAAGGGTTTGTGGGAATATATATATATATTAATATGTGGCCCGTCAGGAAACACCCCAAAATAGATATTCGAAAAGGAGATCGGTTCCAGTACATTTTTGATATTACACGGATGTTATTACACTAGTGGAATAACTATGCAAAAGCGTTCAGAACGAATAGCAACGGTATTTTGTAACCACGAAAATGACGCCATAGTATAAATTTTGTGACGTCATTTTAAACGGCGTTATAAGTTTCGCGGATAATTGAAATTTATAATTTCAGGAAATTTGACGATCTTTCGCTAAAATTCGGGTCAACTAAAAATGGAATATCAAATTTGTGCTCATAAAATACCGATTTTATTAAACTTGTCATCTTAAACAGATAAAAACTCGGAGTAGCCTCGTTTTTATCTGTTTAAAGATAACTCGTTTAATAAATTCGGTATTCAATGACCACTCATTCAATATCCTCTATTTATATTATCAAGTCATATAAATGAAAGACCGTTCAAAGTGGCGTTAGAACTTATTGTGACGACAAACATCAATCGGGAACCCTCGGCGATTATATGGAATAGACCTCGGGAATAATACGGGGATTTCGCACATAGGTTTATATGACGTCACAAACATTAACGATCCCGCTAAGGATGAAGTTGCAAAAAATAAGATCAACGAAAGAATTAAAGTGGGCATATTATAATTTGATAACAAAACGCAGTGTTTTGCTGCGTTTTGTCATCAAATTATAGTATGCCGAAAAGATCTCCAAAGATGATCGGAGAGAATTAACAAAATGTGATTTTCTACAAACGTATGAACCGAAATACCACCAGGAGCCGAATTACCTAAAAATGTTTCAAAATTACTACACTTACGTCCAAGGTACTTTTCAGTTTACGGAAAAGTCCGAGCGATGTTCCGAATGGACAAACTTAGTCTTGATTTCCGAGGGGCTAGAATATTAGGTTGCTTCAATTTGCAACTATTAATATTCTTCAGCATTGTCGGACTTTGGCCTAAATTTACCTAGTAATTTTGATATTTAGTAATGTGTTGTACTACATAGGGCATAAGGGCATGCTTATTGACTGCCTCGGTGGCCTAGTGGTAAATGCACTCGACCCGTGACCTGGAGGTCCATGGTTCGAGGCCCACTGTCGCCGGGGTGTGTTTATGGGCAAAACACTTAATAGCCAGCCCCAGTACACCCAGCTGTAAAAATGGGTAGCAGTGGGTTTAACCACTGCCTCTCTCTCGGGGACGTGAAAACATCAGGATTGAGCGTTCGAGAGCGATTCTATAAGCTTAAGCTTTCGTCGCAATCGAACTAAAATAAGTTAGTATAAACTAAGGGCATGCTTATTAATAGGCAAAGATTTCAGTTATAGCTGCTTTCAGTAGAACTTTTCGTTTTAACGTTCATATGTGTCGATTTAAATGCACAGCAGTCTGCTATTAGCTTTGATCTGCAAGGGCATTGTTGCATCTTGTGCCCCTGGAACTTCTAATATTCATTACACAGTCAGTTAAATTAAATTGATAAGAAAACTAAGAAATTGATCAGCTTACATTAGAAATATCAATATATTTTATTTTGCAAACCTTAATTAATCCCCAATCCTGTGGCTGAGATTCTTGCATTTTAGCAGATAAATCTCTCTGTAGAAATTGCTTTGGTTTTGCGTGGCTTAAGACATTATATTCTGTTCGAGACCGGACAGATTTTCGTTATTCTAGATCTACTAACAAACCATATATTGCATGAACTATAGACCCTGTGCTCCTGTCTTGTCCTAGAATATAAAGTCCTTTAAACTAAAGAAGGGTCCCATAATTTTTCTTCGGCATTCTTCGTTAGTTAAGCGACGCCCACGAAGCGGGGTCAGTTCATATGAAGATGCAATCGGTAACCTTCGGCGATTTAACAGAATAAACCCGTTTACGGAAATGTCCAAGCGATGTTCCGAATAATGCAGATGCCCTTGGTTATTTTCGGTTGACTATACTCTTTGTAGTATAGTATAGTCTTTTATTGTTAACCTGGCAGGAATCTGTAAATCAATTAGGAGACGAAGAGGGTATTTCATCAAGGTCTGAAACTTACAATCTAATCATATTGTATGGAGCGGAATCACACACATATGTGACCCGTCACGCGAAAAGGGGCCATCTGGGAAGTACGTAAAGTGTCGAGCCTAGTCAGACTGCGCGGATTGCGCAGACTGACTAGGGTCGAAACTTTTCACAATGTACTTATTTTCTGAATCAAGAATGATCAATCTACCTTCCAGTGAAAGAACGTTTCAGGTGCAAGATTTGGTTGACATATGCTGGACCCAATCTCTTTCAAATATTGATTGAACAGAGTTCCAATGGAATAAGATTTTAAGCGTCGACCTACGTGAAATCAAATTGGAGAGTGTACTTTAAACCACTTGCTTAACTGTTTGAAAAGTCACGCTAAAGTTCGAATGGAATCACCGTCTCCTATATGATTCGTCAGAGAGTGAAATCTTTCCTCGGTTAATTATAAAATATTGTTTTACGTTGAACCTCAATTGTTCATCTCGTTTAAATACACGATTTAACAGACATTCAGACGAGCCTTGGAAACTTTAAAATGTTTAATGATGGTTGTTTGCTACCGTATTTTACTAACGAAGAATTATGCGTCTGTTGAACTATTAACTCTTTACCGCCTAATACTGTTTTGAGTAAGATTCCTTAAAACGAAGGTGAAAGTCGTGCGGTAGTCGTTGGACGTCATATGAAATCGTTACATCTTGTGAATTCGAATATAGACCCTAATTTGACTTTTTGTGATTCACTTTATAAAATTAGGAAAATCGACACTCACACAGATCTGAAAACCATTCCGGGTCGCTCACTTAGCGCTCCGTTCGTATCATTGCTATCACTTACTACTTCTCACTCAAATCGTTCATAAACGGTCTCAATCATTCAAAAGGCTCATGAACTTCATTTAAATCGGTTCAATTATTCCAGTGGTGTTTGACCAGCTCGAATTTAGAAGAGTATGATTATTACAACACACTATTTCTTTATATTAAAAAAAGTCCATAGATTTCTTTGGAAAGAAGTAATATGATATCGGTTATTCCGTTCGTTTTGAACGGAATTACCGATATTATATTACCTCCCTTTAATTTCATTAAATTTCCCTCACTCGATTAAATTAATTATTATTATACATTCATCCTAAAGTCACTTACAATTTCAAATTTCTGGTGTTTTATAATTCGAAGTGTTCTTCGAAAGAAACAAACTCTCTCTGTTTTAATTTTTCCCTTTTTTTCCCAGGTTGATTATATTGACTCACCAAAACACCAGATAAAAACGCTCTTTTGTCGTTTTTCATTTTTTAATTGAATGTAATTCAATAATGTCAGTACAAGAAATTGCGTCTGCGTCAATTTTAATTGAACATATTTTCGTCGGAATAGTTTTAATTGGTTAGAATTGGCAAAAATTAAACTGAAATTAAACCATGATTACTTTGAAGATCTGAGATTTATCCCTAGAATGGTATTCTTTATATATCGTCGAAAAGCGACGAAAACAAGCACTACATTCAAAATGAAAACGTTCCAAACACGTTTATGAAATGATATCCCGCTTTGCAAATAATCTTACTTGCAAAGCGGGGCACTTTTTTAAACATTATCAAACGTTTTAAAATCCTTATCGCAGGGCTTTTTCAATAGACGATTTGTTTGTATGGGGTCTAACGCCGCTTTCACTAGTAATCGGTTATGTTTCGGCGGTTGGTGCACCTTACCAGGACTGCCTGTCGTTTCTCACACCAGTAAAGCCACAACATTTCACCCAGGCAACCAGATGCCGATCCGTTGAATGCGCATCTTTGCAAGCCAAGGTGTTTTAGCCCCCTTTGTCCCTAGTGAAGCCAGAGCCCATGGCTTACGAAAAAGTTGAAGGCGATTCATTCGCCAAATGACACGAGCCAGAAGGAATTTAGTCGAAGATCAGATCAAAGTTTGCCGAATCGGAGATCGAAATCATGACCTTTTAAGGAAGTGGAACCGTAAAATTTCCGCAACAATTAGGCACTCATGAACTTTCACAATTTTGACCGAGGTTTCCAAATGAAGATCATTGGAAACCTCGGTCAAAATTGTGAAAGTTCATTACTTCGGAAACGTTTGCGGAACTATTACGGGTCCACTACCTTAATTCAAATAAAATCGATCCTTCTCGGATAACTATCTCTACAGAGAGACATAACATACCTGTCAGCGACCATTACCAAAAGTCTTTTTACCGTGCAAAATCTCTTTCTTCAAAAATATTTCTATTTCATTTTATTTCTTTAATTTCCATAGAAAATGTGTAATAAACAGTTGAAACTCAATTTTGTTGTTTAAATGAGGCGAATCATATCAGTTTCTACAACAGTCTTAAGAGCTCGAATAATGATCTAATACAAACAATATTTTTGCATAATGAATAAGTGAATGTTAGAAAAAAACAACAGAAAAATAAAAGAATAAACAATATCAAAATTGGAAAACCTAGGGGAACTTTCTTTGAAGTACTCGTTTGTCGTATTTTTCTTAGGCGTAGATGATACTTAATGATAGTGACAAAATTAGATTTAATGTTATTTCTTGCGGGGAAAATGAAAGAAAGATAATAATCTTGTCAATATCGCATGATGTTGTTTGTGAAAGCTCTTCATAATTAAAGACAGGATCAGTCATGTGTCTGTATATGGGGTCAAAAGGTCGACATAATTACTACATTAATGAGTTTGTAAAGATTTGTTTACGTAGCCTAGGTTGTTTTATTGATATAGCATGTTCATTTCCGCAATATTTAAAAAAAGTAATAAATTGTGACTTTAAAATGTTTTGCATTTTATTCCAAACAATTAAAAGGCTGTTTTGTGTAGTTTTATTTTAAGTTACGTTATTTTACGATATTTTACGCTATCTAACGTTATGTTATGTTTAAAAAAGAATAACAAAATCAAAGTACTTGAGTTACTGATTAATTATAATAATAATCTTTATTTATAGTCGGGGGTTTGTACGAGGTACAGTTGACAATTAACATAAGCTATGTATAGCTTTTAACCGACTTTTTACTCATTCAAGATGTCATCAATTTTGCGTGAGAAATTCGAGAGGCAGTGGAATCCTTTTTTTTTGTGGAAGGGTTTTCATCCACTGCTAGCCATATACAGCTGGATGGACTGAGGCAGTGACTATTAAGTTTCTTGCCCAAGGAAATACCTCGCTGTCACCAGGACTCAAACCCCTGACCTTCGGATCAGAAGACCGACGCTCTAACCACTGAGCTATCGAGGCAGACAAATGATTAAAAAAAGTCTAAAACGCTTAAAATTTATCCCGGGTTCAAGGTGAAAGCTAAACGTTTACAAATGTTACCCAAATCTACACATTTATCTACATTGAAAGCGGGGCAAAAATTTCCAAGCGTTTGCAAATGTTTTCTCAACCTGGTTGAAATTTTCTTGTGATAAATTAGATAAAGACCGTTTTTATTATAGATATTACTTTACAATGCTCATCACAATATTATCAATATTACAGTTAGTGGCATCATAAAATTAAAATTCACGTCGATTAAAACCATTCTTAATCGCTCGCCCATCACTCCATTAAATGCATTTAAAACATCCAGACAAATCACTCAAAACGTTCCATAATCGTAAAAAAAATTGCTTAATCGTTATAAACGATCATTATTTTATTCAAAACGGTCGAATCATTCTACGATTGTGTTAACTAGTCAATTGAATTTAAAGCGACTGACTGGTAAGTTAAGTCATAAAAGAATTGTAGGTAGATCGATTAGAGGGATGTGATGAAAAAGAGGAAAAAGAAAATGCGTTTCGATATTTTTATGGTCAGACGATACGTGATTAGTTTAGCATCCCCAATTAAGAAAAAAACATCTCTCTGAGTTTTCTAGGTATCCTAATTTCTTCTTCGCATGACTCGAACACAATAAAAATGTAGTCGAAAGAATCCTTTTACATGTGGGTGGTAAAAGTTTTTTTTCTCTCTCCTTTTTTTTTGTTGTTTTGTTCTAATATTTTTTTAGTTTTTTTTTGGCGGGGGGGGGGGGGGGGGGGGGGTTAATAAAATTGTTTACATTAACCTTGGATTGTTACATCAATAATTATCTTTAACACGAAATAAAGAAATAGGTCAAGATAGACCACATATTACTAATTCAAACCAATGATTTCAGAAATAAAAAGAACCGAATACGTGAAGTTAAGGAACTTAAAATATTTTATGTTTCGCAAATTTCTATCAAGCGTGGTTAGTATTTGATTTTAATACAGCCATTTATTTAAAAAGAAAAGATCTTCATATCGGATAACTTGATATTATCATTGTAATGAGACAAATATGTGCATTTGGTATTATCTAATTAGTTTTCTTGTTGTTGTTTTGTTTAATTGATTTTTAGTCATGTTTCATTTTTTTTCATATGTTACTTGGTGTCAGTCGATTCTTTACGGTGAAAATAAACACATGGTCTCCATAATAGACTGAAGAGCATCATAGAAAAAAGATGCAGTCAATGGCAGCTCCCATTGTCCATTTAGATAAGATGTTTACGGTTTTGATTTTGAAATCGACTCCCTTTCAAAACCATTCGAAATCGCTCGCTTGGCTAACGAAAAGGAAAAAAACATATATAAAAAAGGCTTAAATCCGTTGGCAGTTCCGATTGACCATTTAGATTCCTAGATAATAACAGTTTTGGCATAAGCAAGTATGAAATGAAAAGTAAAATGTTCAGAGCGTGTGAAGACCTCGTGAAGCAGAATTAATTATCATGCTGTCTGAAATACCAGTGTTTTTATCTACTCAGGGATGTCGTAATTCGATCAGCAACGTTCTCATGGATCGTTACAAATACGTAGTTTTTGGACGTTTGGAAATAGTGTCCGCTTTTCACGTACGTGCAAAGCGGATTACCATTTCTTAAAAGTTTCGCGAACGTCTGGATGGTTAAGCACAGCTTTAACGACCGAATCATCCGACAAAAACACACCACCAAAGACCTCAAATTCTGTCAGAATAACGTCGCACTTAAGTCGCGCCCTACCAGGTCAAAAATAACGAGAATACAAAAAGGAAAGTAAAATGTTCAGAGCGTGTGAAGACCTCGTGAAGCAGAATTAATTATCATGCTGTCTGAAAAAGCAGTGTTTTTATCTACTCAGGGATGTCGTAATTCGATTAGCAACTTTCTTAGGGATCGTTATACATAATTTTGGGACGACATTCTTCTCAAGATTGAGGTCAAACTGTATTTATTCGTCTGATATCGTATGTTGTATTTATGTACTACTAGTGTCGTATTTCCATAGCAATATAATCTGTTGAAAAAGTATCCAATTGGAAATTTCGACTATTGATGTTAAATTGGAGATATCGATTTGAACCTCGAATAATATAGAAAACAAAGACGCGTCTTTGTATTAACGTGATAACTCCTATCATGCTTAGTATTATCATTATCATTAGAATTGTTATTTAACATGAAATAATCTTCAGTGTAATTAACATGTATTTTATGTTTTCTATGATAACATATATTTATATCATTATGGTTGTGTATTCATGTTATCTATATCAGATTCATTCATTAACGTTACCTTAATTGACGGGGAACGACGATATAGAGAATAATCGTTTGTTTTTCGTGTAAGATCGATTTATATTCATTGAGTGAACAACAAAGGCTATATATTCACGAGTGGCGGAGCCACGAGTGAAAATATAGCTTTTGTTTTTCACGAAATGAAATATGAATCGATCTTACACGAAAAACAAACTATTATTCTATTTCTTTAATGCAAAAATGAGACAAATGTGAAATTTCTATGGCATATTTTCGTAAAGCGCGTCATTTTGCACTTGATTGCTATGCAACGTTCATTGTGACGTCACTTATTTCGCCCCGCATAGATGACGTCAGATAGGATGAAATGCACAAAAGCAGGGTATAAGTTTTTGATAATTTCACTGCGTTTGCGTTGAGATTATCAAGTGATAAATCAACCGTTATTTCTCGATAAACTACCGAAAAGCATTAAAGAAATAATCTTATTTTCAATTACTTAATTAACTTTTCACCGATCTGTAAGGATAGAAAGTGTAGGAAACCTTTGAAAATGAAACAAGGGCTGTACAAATGGGATTTTTTTTTGTTGTTGTTGTTGTTGTTCTTTGTCCTCACAGCAACTTTTCTCTAAAAGGCACACTGCAACTTAATAAACACCGAAATATTGCGGACATATATATGATATATAGTTAAATATTGTTCAAAACAATTTTGGCTAAAAGGGAAATTGTCTTAACCCTTTGCTGTTTATTCCCTGATTTTTACGTGCCTGTGATTTTATGATTGAGAAAACAGTGTGCAAAAAGAAATAATTGCTTCTGACTATCAATTTCTTCTTTTTCCACACTATTTTCTACCCAACTGAATGGCTATTTTCAAATTAAAACCACTTTGAATTTTCGTCTGCAAAACCTCTGAATTTGGACAGGTCCAAAATTTTGTAAAACAGCAAAGGGTTAATGTATAAATGAAAATAGGATTGTCAATACTCGTGGCATGATGTATCTAAAAGGGGATATTTTCTATCAAAATACCTTGATATACTTCCATAAAATCGCATTATTTTTTTTTTTTTTTTTTTTTTGTACTTGTAACCAGTCACATGAAAAAAGTGTCTGTTGGGGAACTACGTAAAACAAATATTTGTGAAAAAAAGGGATGAGTCCCAATATAGCTTAACTAAAGGTCGAATGTTAAAAAGTATTATAAATACATTAATGAAAAAATGTTCATTCGATATAAAAAAAAAAGATACAGAAAACGGAAGACATTCGGTCCTAGTTAGACTGCGCATCCCGCGCTGTTTGACTTGCAGCGACACTTTTCGCGCTTCCAAAATGGCCCCTTTTTGCCCAACGAGCCGCATTTCTTACTTGATAGACAGTTCTATAAAGGCGTGGTGACAGATTCTATGTGTTCATTAATTGGGTTGCTAGGTAACAGAAGCTGCAATAGACATCTTTAACTATGATCATGCAGTAAACAGTCTTTAACATCATAGTGTTTTTTTTCGTTTTGTTTTGCTTTGTTTCTATATAAACATTAAAACTCATCATAATTATTTTAATTTGTCGTCGAAATAAGAAGATTACAATGATACTTGACCGAAGATGTCTTTTTAGACTAGAAATTTAAAATGTCTTCAGATTCTCATTAAAATAACTCATGCCGCGTCGTAGAATTTAAACTGTATCGTCCGAAATAGCCCGATTGGAATCCTGAAGAAATCCTTTAAAAAAATAAAACACGCTTCTCTGATAGTATATATAAGAACATTTTTATGTACATGTATCATTGATATAAAAATGTCTATAGCGTGCATGTCAGAGCCATCGCAGCGTCCTGTAAGCAAAGAAAGGATGTTGCGAACACATCGAGATTCATGGGAGAGAGAGGGGGGAGAGAGAGAGAGAGAGAGAGAGAGAGAGAGAGAGAGAGAGAGAGAGAGAGAGAGAGAGAGAGAGAGAGAGAGAGAGAGAGAGAGAGAGAAAGAGCCACATGCTAGTCATCGTAGTCCTCTTTCTGATAGACTGATGGAGAGCTTACAAGAGAGGGCTACCTTACACCATTTCTTTTTCATTGCGCCTACAATGTTGGCTTTGGCATTTCCTAAGTTGCACTGAATTTCAACAAGCTAAGTTTCTGGACATTTTATAAATGTAATTCGAAAAAATTGAAAACAACCCTAGTGTCAAGAAAGTCGGTCTGTGTCCCACTTATTGATTCTAAAGCAAAGATTCCGGACATCTAACACTGTTGAGTAGGATTAGTTGCTGTTCTTGAGTACATCGTAATACCTTTATGTTTGTATTTCTGAAGGCCAAACCATTTTTCTGTTCCCAGAACATGTATGAGAGCATGAAGTGTATAACTGTCACTAGCATATTAATTAGTCTGTCACCAGCAAAGGTTATCTTATGATGACTTCTAAATGTAAAAATATACAAAAATAGCCCTGCTGATATATACGATTTGTGACCTTTCAAGCCAAAAGGTGCCATCCGGGTTGAGCGCAGGCTGACATCGGTCTGCACTTTTCGCGCTAAGTTGATTTTCAAAGAACAAAGAGTGGTTGTTCTACCTTCCCGTATAGGAACGTTTGAAATGCGATTTACCTTTGATCTGTTCGGGAACCAATTTCTTTTTTCAAAATCATAGATGGGTCCTTTGCCCGGTCACACGTATCTATATAACCATTATTTTAACCTTATATATCCATAATTATAACCATATTTCGTACGTTTTATGCTATAATGCACTTTAATCAACGACCTTGTACTTTACCAGATACACTATTGCTGCAATATGTTGCACGAAAGTCTTCAGTATCAATCTATTCTAATTGCTTATTTCCGCAACGATATATCATTGTATCATGCAAAGTTTCATAAATCCATTATCATCAATATTAGAATACCACCAAATATATCGTTGAATGATGTGTAACGAACGATACATCATTTAATGGTATGTCACCAACGATATATTTAAAAGTACGAAACTGTTTTAATGCTATTTTTGTCAGTCCATGCAAGAGTGATGTGAAATCGACGGAGTTGTGTGCGAGCAGGAGACACCTAGTTGTTTGGTCTAACACCTTTCAATAATACTGCAGTCATATCGCGACAGCTGAAACGCCTAATGGTATGTTCCTGGTGTTTTCGGCACTAGTACTGTCATTAAATTCGTTTAGCCTCCAGCTGCCATACCACATATGTTAACGATTATCAACCCATTGTAGACAGACAAATATCGGGAAGGATGAGTGCCGCCGTCAGGGATCAAACCAAGGGTCCTATGATTTATCGCTACCAACTGCGCTATGACGACGGGGGGCAAATAATCGACGAACAATGAGCAGGGTATACTTTGATAGGGAATCATTTTAAAAAATGCAAGAGTTTTGACCTTTTTTACTTAACCAAGGCACCTGCAATTTTAGCATGTTATCTTCTTTTGTTGCTTGTGTTTATATACTTCTATTTTATTTTACATGTACGTGTATTGATGTAAGCTGTATTTATCATTCTTTGTGTCTTGTAGTCAAAGACTCCAAGAAACAATGTTCTGAAATCAGCTTCCAAACCGTCGTAATTAAGTTATATCTATTCTTGTCTAACGCCCCTTTCAAAACAAGAAGACGACTTTCGCCATGTTCAAAATAAGAACTTGTGAGATGAAAGTGCATCCTCGAGACAATAAAAAAAACATAAAGAATAGGAAAATCAAGGCGACGCAGCATTGTAAATCAATTAGCCTTGTTATAATTGCAAAGTACATCACTGTTTCTCACGAATAAAGCGTATATTGATTCCGTAACGAGAATCCGGTTTGACTCTACAAAGCCTCTCTGTAACAATATTCTTACATGAAATCAAAGAGCAGAATACCTTAATATAATTCCATAAAATCGCATTATTTTTTTGTACTTGTAACCAGTCACATGAAAAAAGTGTCCGTTGGGGAACTACGTAAAACAAATATTTGTGAAAAAAGGGGTAAGTCCCAATATAGCTTAACTAAAGGTCGAATGTTAAAAAGTTTTTCACATCAATGAAAAATTTTTCACTCGATATCAAAAAAAAAGATACCAAAAAACGGAAGAGATTCGATCCTAGTTAGACTGCGCATCCCGCGCTGTTTGACTTGCAGCGATACCTTTCGCGCCTCCCAAATGGCACCTTTTTGCCCGACGAACCGCATTTCTTACTTGATAGACATTTCTATAAAGGCGTGGTGACAGAATCTAAGTGTTCATTAATTGGGTTGCAAGGTAACAGAAGCTGCAATAGACATCTTTAACTTTGATCATGCAGTAAACAGTCTTTGACATCATAGTGTTTTTGTTTTGTTTTGCTTTGTTTCTATATAAACATTAAAACTCAAAATAATTGCTTTTGCTTGTCGCTGAAAATAGAAGATTACAATGATATTGGGCCGTAGATGTCTTTTTAGGCTAAACAAATTGAAATTTCCTAAGATTTTTAATAAAATAACTCATGCCGCGTCGTAGAATTGAAACTGAATCGTCCGAAGTAGCCCGATTGTAATCCTGAAGAAATCCTTTAAAAAAATAAAACACGCATCCCTGATAGTCTGTATAAGAACATTTTTATGTACATGTATCATTGATATAAAAATGTCTATAGTGTGTATGTCAGAGCCATCGCAGCGACCAGTAAGCAAAGAAACGATGTTGCGAGTACATCGTGATTCATGAGAGAGAGAGAGAGAGAGAGAGAGAGAGAGAGAGAGAGAGAGAGAGAGAGAGAGAGAGAGAGAGAGAGAGGGGGGGAGGGAGAGAGAGAGAGAGAGAGAGAGGGAGAGGGAGAGGGAGAGAGAGAGAGGAAGAAAGAAAGAAAGAAGAGAAGAGAAAGAAAGAAAGAAAGAAAGAAAGAAAGAAGAGAGAGAGAGAGAAAGAAAGAAATAAAGAGAGAGAGAGAGAAAGAAAGAAATAAAGAGAGAGAGAGAGAGAAATAAAGAGAGAAAGAGAGTGAGAGAGAGAGAGAGAGAGAAAGAAAGAGAGAGAGAGAGAAAGAGAGAGAGAGAGAGAGAAAGAAAGAAATAAAGAGAGGGAGAGAGAGAAAGAGAGAGAGAGAGAAAGAAAGAGAGAGAGGGAGAGAGAAAGAAAGCGAGAGAGAGAGAGAAAAAGAAAGAAAGAAAGAGACAGAAAGAAAGAAAGAAAGAAAGAAAGAAAGAGAGAGAGAGAGAAGGAAAGAAAGAAAGAGAGAGAGAGAGAGAGAGAGAGAGAGAGAGAGAGAGAGAGAGAGAGAGAGAGAGAGAGAGAGAGAGAGAGAGAGAGGGGAAAGAGAGACCCACATGCTAGTTATCGTAGTCCTCTTTCTGATAGACTGAAGAGAGGGCTACCTTACACCATTTTTGGTGAACGAAATTTTCGTTCACCAGAGTTATAAACTGTGTATGGATAATCCTGTAGGATCTTAATACGTTTTAAATAAAGCAGTACCTCTTTAGATTCAATTTAGTATCTCTAGATACTTCTCTCTACAAAATCACTGTTTATTTCGTTAAATGCATGATACTAGCATGCTTCATCAAGTGAAGATAATGAAAATTACCCTTTAAAAACACAAAATTATCTTGGAATGACTATACGAGCGAATTTTTGATCGGCGTAAGATTCTCGAGACTTGAGAGCAAAAACAAAGTTTGTGTCTGCACACTGTATAGACAGATACTATGTTCTGGATTTAAACCTTCGCTATTGCAACTTGTAGTAATTTGCCGGAAATGTGTGTTTATTGAGGTCGTGAACTCTTCTACACACGTGATTGGCCATACCACACGTGATGACCTACTACGAGTTTACCTGCCTTCTCATGAATGAAGTCTTTGCTTATAAGTTACGAAAGGTCAAGTTTACAAACGAATGGAGTGTTCCTGCCGTATTACTCCTATTAAACACGCCCGAGCGCGATGCAAAACGTCGTGGAGGCGCTATTATTTCAGACTCTTTTACTTAATTAAAAAAAAAATACGTATTTGGGTACCTAAGAGAAGCAAACTGTTAACATGTTCGTATTTATCGATTGATATACGTACGATACCCAATACGCTTTTCTATTTATCTATTGAGGCTATAGATTTAAAAAATAAAACAAAATGTTAGCTAATGAATTGTAATTCTGTCATTTAAGTCATCCATCGAAATACCGTCACCCTCGACCATTAATTGCAGCTTTCAAAAGCAAGTGATTGTGTTAGCAGAAGCCGAGATTATTATTATTGTTATTATTTGTACAAGATAAGAAGTTCCAGTTGATGCAAAATTCAATGTTCCGCTACCGATGGACAAAGCGGTCTAATAAATAATTACCTATTCACGTATGAAAAAAATAATCCTGTATTAAATTCTAAAATTTCGTGATGTGTAAATGCAAGTGTTTCGTAGTGAAAACACAACACGCCTGGAGCTAGCTGGGTCACCGCGTGTCGGCACCCTTTGAAGTCCCAGATTCTTGCAAGCGGCGACGTCGCTTTTGAAATAAGTCACACACGAGATTTTACGGGGGGTTTCCTATTTTATCAGTATGAATTGTGACTGGGATTTAATCATTTGACTCGGATATTTTGTATATTTGCAGAAGGTGAAATGATTTCAGAAATATTTTCGTAACAACGAAAGGGGATTTTGTTCGCATGTGAATTATGAAGAATAACGAGAAATAGTTTTCATTTTGTGTTAAATTTTAACCTTTCGCGCTTCCGGAAGACTGCGCGATTTAGGACGTGCTAATTTTTCAGATGTTGAACGATCTTTTAATGACGCAACCAACTTTATCCTGATAGGAATTTAAGATAGTTAACCAACAATCTATTGAACATTACGTCGTGGAGTAGCAGCTATTGAAATTAAATTCGAGACCGGATTTTTCACCACGGACCGTGGACGGTTGGATATTGTTGATCGTATAGTCAAGGGCCTGGGAATCGTATTTATGGGGGAGCGCGTTTATTAGGGAGTACGCGTTTAAAAGGTGAATACAGTAAATTTAGTCCAAATTCTCATTGAAACATAAACACGCACCACTTGACCGTGACCAACCTTGATATGAAGTGAAATTTAACCCATTGCATACTTGTGTAAAGTAAATATCTTCGGTTACGGGTATTTTTGTATCATATTATAACTCGAATACGCTAATGTGACTTGTGATTACAGTGCATTTGTATATAATCGGCGAGTCACAATAGCGAATTTTACTTATACCAAAATCCCATTCCCTGTTTTTTTTTTTTTTGTTGTTGTTGTTTTTTTTTTTTTTTTTTTTTTTTGTTTCAAACAAGGCCGGAAAACAGGGGATATAGCAATCTCGGTACCATTTTCTGTTAATATATGAATGTCGTAAATAGATAAATAAATAAAAGAATCAAATGAACAAATATCTCAACACGATAGACCTTATTTCAAATTTTAACATCGAATGGATTTTTTTTCAAAGTACTTGACATCGTAACTACAACTGTATAGTAGCGCTTCTATCCCTCGGATGGCTCTAGAATTTCCTCAATACAATCATTGATCTATTTGTTTTACCGTAAGTATGTAAAATATTACAAAAAACGAAATTTGGATTGTGAATCAATCGCCTGTGGACTGGAGCACCTTTACCTTAACATGGAAATTGGTATTTCTCGCACCAGAACTATAATTAGCATACATCCGTACGTAGCTGCCATCTTCTACCCTCTTAGGTTGACGATTATCCGCTGTTTGGTAGGAGCAATAGAATTTAACAACGACTATATTTGGACAATTCATTAGCTGTACAAAATACCTTCCTACATAGATTTTATCGAATTGTTTTTCGTTGTTGTTGTGTTTTCTAATTATTTTTTACGCAATGGCATCAGATAATTATTCTTTCACAAGACTGAATATAACCGAAAGAGACCAAAACCCTGTAATTACAATTACGAAACAGCGGCCTTTTAATTCGGAGGATCGGGGGACCCCATTCAGGTCGTACCAGAGCCATAGCGGATAACGTTTAAAAGTCAAATGTAGAAAGACTGCTATTTAATCGGCTTAAATATGGGTTTCGCATGTGGAAATGAATTACCTTTCTGACTGCTATTTTTTTAGTTAAGAAAAGAACCATTAGTCTAGACGCTATAGTTGCCTGTTTTCTTTTCTCTAGGCTTATCGCTCTCTGTCTATCGGTCTGTCTCTGTCTGTCACTCTCTCTATCTTTCTTTTCCTCTCTTTCTCTATCTTTGAATTTAGAATTTTGACGAGACGCTTTCCCTTGATTATTTTTTACATTTATAATTTCTCTTTTCTCAACGAATTCAATATATCACTTGAGAATGCCAACAGATTCGATCACCATCAGTACTTTCAGTGCTTTGATTTTTTCATTGCGCCTCTAATGTTGGCTTTGGCATTTCCTTAGTTGCACTGAATTTTAACAAGCTACGTTTCTAGACATTTTATTAAAGTAATTTGAAAAAAAAAAACGAAAACAACCCTAGTGTCAAGAAAGTCGGTATGTGTCCCACTTATTGATTCTAAAGCAAAGATTCCGGACATCTAACACTGTTGAGTAGGATTAGTTGCTGCTCTTGAGTACATCGTAATACCTTTATGTTTGTATTTCTGAAGGACAAACCATTTTTCTGTTCCCAGAACATGTATGAGAGCATGAATTGTGTAACTGTCATTAGCATATTAGTCCGTCACCAGCAAGAGTTATTTTATAATGATTTCTATTTAATAACTTACAAAAATAGCCCTGCTGATATATACGATATGTGACATTTCAAGCCAAAAGGTGCCACCCGGGTTGTGCGCAAAGTGTCGACCCTGGTCAGACTGCGCGAATTGCGCAGGCTGACAAGGGTCTGCTCTTTTCGAACTAAGTTAATTTTCAAAGAACAAAGAGTGGTTGTTCTACCTTCCCGCATAAGAACGTTTGAAATGCGATTTACCTTTGATCTGTTCGGGAACCATTTTTTCTTTCAAAATCATAGATGGGTCTTTTTGACGGGTCACATGTATCTATATAACCATTATTTGAACCTTATATAACCATAATTATAACTACATTTCGTACGTTTTATGCAATAATGCACTTTAATCAACGACCTTGTGCCGTATCAGAGACATTATTGCTGCAATATGTTGTAGGAAAGCCTTCAATATCAATCTATTCTAATTGCTGATTTCCGCAACAATACATCATTGTATCATGCAAAGTATCATATATCCATTGTCATCAATATTAGAACCACCAAATATATCGTTGAATGATGTGTAACGAACGATTCATCATTTAATGGTATGTAACCAACGATTTATTTAAAAGTACGAAACTATTTTAATTCTATTTTCGTCAGTCCATGCAAGAGTGATGTGAAATCGACGGAGTTATGTGTGAGTAAGAGGCACGTAGTCGTTTGGTCTAACACCTTTAAATAATACTGCAGTAATATCGCGACAGCTGAAACACCTAACAGTATGTTCCTGGTATTTTCGGCACTAGTACTGTCATTATATTCTTTTAGCCTCTAGCTGCTATCCCTCATATGTTAACGATTATCAACCCATTGTAGATAAACAAGGGAAGGATGAGTGCCGCCGTCTGGGATCAAACCAAAGGTCAAATGATTGATAGCTACTAACAGTGCTATGATGGCGGGAGCCAAATAATCGACGAACAATGAGCAGGGTATACTTTGATAGGGAATCATTTAAAACAATGCAAGAGTTTTGACCTTTTTTAATTTTACAAGGCACAGCACCTGCAATTTAAGCATGTTATCTTCTTTTGTTGCTTGTGTTTATATACTTTTTTTTATTTTACATGTACGTGTATAGATGTAAGCTGTATTTATCATTCTTTGTTTCTTGTAGTCAAAGACTCCAAGAAACAATGTTCTGAAATCAGCTTCCAAACCGTCGTAATTAAGTTATATCTATCCTTGTCGAACGCCCCTTTCAAAACAAGTAGACGACTTTCGCCAAGTTCAAAATAAGATCGGGCGAGATAAAAGTGCATTCTCGAGACAATAAAAAACATAAAGAATAGGAAAATCAAGGCGACGCAGCATTGTAAATCAATTAGCCTTGTTATAATTGCAAAGTACATCACTGTTTCTCACGAATACAGCGTATATTGATTCCGTAACGAGAATCCGATTCGACTCTACAAAGCCTCTATGTAACAACATTCTTACATAGAATCAAAGATTGAGAAATAACAGGAACGTTTATATGGTTGTTAAAATATTAAAGCCGAAATTAATTTTCGATCGAAATAATTTTGGGAAACCAAGAAATAATATGCATTAAGACCATCGAGAAACAATTTGGTGAACATATCCTGCATTCAGGATGACAAAATATGCTTATGAACTTAAATGCAAAGCAGGTTATAATTTGCAAACAGTTTGTGCTGTTTTGTCATTTTTAACACAAGGCAGGTCTTAAGAAGACTAGGTCATAGACTTAGTGACAAACCCATCACGCTACGGGACAGAAATGTAATCAAATGAAACCCGAATAACATAGCCTTAGTATCTATCTGTCAGACATTTTCTCGTTAGAAGGACAATCATTGCCTATATACTGTATATAAGAGATCGGACATTCAATTTTTATTCTAAGTAGCGTCTAGACACGTTCGTATACTGATATCCTAGGTCTAGATAGTTGTCGAGTCTCACTTTATTGGTGTGTTACATAGCGAAATGTTCAATTACAAATGTTACCACTTTTTTGTACAAAAGATATAACTTTTCTGTTGTTTGTTTTTCACCATAATAAGAATGGAATGAATGAAGGAAGGAATAAATGAAAACGTCCGTGGTTTCATTTTTACCGATTTGTACCTGCTTGGCACCTACACTTATGCTGCAAAGCGGGGCACCACGTTTATACATTATGTCCCTCTGATTACTGAATTGTGTATCAAACCCTGTTTTATGATACAAATCATTCGACAAAAACCACAATCAGAGACCCAAAATGATGTAAATGTACAGTCAATCTTGCCCGAGCGACTATTTTTATTGAGCGACCGCTTTAAAATCCCCTTCTTTAAATCAAAATATTGTAAAAAACAGGAATTGTTGGTCTTAAAATTGTTAAAAATGAATCTTTTGTTGTTAAAACTCAACAGAATCGTCTCAATGAGACGATTCTATTAAGTTAAAACTACATAGGATTTTGAGAATTTCGCTATATTATGCAGATTCAATCAAAAAAGCATGTTTCTTATTTGAAAACAAAACGCGTATTTAGCGGCCATTTTTATAAACGACCGCTTTTAGGTGGTCCCTGTGGTGGTCGCTTAAAACAAGTTTGCCTGTATTTTGAATTATTTGCTGCGTACAGCAGTTATGTTGTTATTGATACTAATCTCTGCTGGGGCTCTATCGTTGTCATGTTATGATTTTCCATCTTAATATCGTAAATAATAAATAAACCCCGGTATTTAGAGCGGTTATATAATCTATCAAATGCTCTTCAGTCCCTAACGTATTCTTATGTAATCCAAGATCTGCTATTATATAACCTGGCTAAAATGTGTTTCTTTTTCAAACTAAACGGGCTCAAAGAGAGCCTTGTCTATTTGAACTTTCTAGGTAAAAATGAAAATGTACTTGTACTTTTTCATAGATTTTATATCTGTTTGATTTCAATTTCCGTCTGAAAAAACATGTTGAAAATTATAAATTCGTAACAATAAAGAAACTAAAACAGGAGTTAATTTCCATAATGTTTTATTTCGAAAAGGAAGTTTTTGATAACTTTTCAAATTAGACTAGACGTATTGTTGAAAAGAGGCAAACAGTAGGTTGCATGTATTCATTTTAACCCTTTCCTGTTTTACAAAATTTTGGACTTGTCCAAATTCAAAGGTTTTGCAGACGAAAATTAAAAGTGGATTTAATTTGAAAAATAACCATTCGGTAGGGTAGAAAATAGTGTGGAAAAAGAAGAAATTGCTTGTCAGAAGCAATTTCTTCTTTTTTCCCAATGTTTTTCTCAATCATAAAATCACTGGCACGTAAAAAGCAGGGATTAAACAGCAAAGGTTTAAACAGTTAACGCTCTCGTGTAATTGAAAAAGGGAATGACTTTGGAATGATGATGAAATGAAATTGAATGAGTCTGTTAAGTGAGTTTTTGGGTGAAATATAAGAGAGTTTATCCAATTTCGCCAATTTTGTTCAAGTTGAACAAAATTAGCGATATTTATAACTTCCCTTTTAATAATACAAATAAGTTCTATTAAAAGCTTCTGATTTCTTCAAGAACCAAAAAGACGCCTTAATTTCAATTAATTAAGTGAAATTGTGATTTTTTTCACGGCTATAATTTGATTGTATAGATGTTGTTCTTACATGTTTTAGTCATTTTGGAGCGATGAATGGTTTGGGTTAGTGTTTGGAATGAATGAATCAAGCGCTGAGTCAGAGATTTAGAATGATTTTGATTGAGATGATTGTCAATTTCATATTGTTACTTACTGTACTAGTGTTTAGAGTAAAGTCGCTTGAATTTTACTAGTTTGGACGTGAAAGCGCCAAATGATTCGACAGATATTTCTCTATAGTTTACGGAAAGCAAGATTACGTTTTTCTTTTTTCTTTTTTTTTTTTGTAAATATCAGTTGTAATTATTCGACGTGTTGGGTGAAAAACGGATTTTTTTCTAATGGGATTAAAAGTTAATCATTTTCTAAGGCGTCTCCCTTAACACACGTGACAAACGTCTCTAGCACGACGGTAACATAATCTAGAAGACAAATTAAGTTCATAACTCAATTCTCATAATATAATTATGAGTTGTAACAAGTTTAGAAGAATGAATTGACTTCGGAATCTTTTTCTCCAAGGAGAATAAACTAAAATTGATTGGTTTTGAATCGGCAGAATAATGATTATTGCTATGTGATCTCGGTTTTGCGAAAATCGAAATTTTCACATCATGAATCCCTAAGGGCCTTTAGGATGAAAAAACGGTGCAAACTGCAAGCGCGTGTGAAAAGCGGGGCATAATTTGCAAACATGTGGTTTGCACGGCTTTATCATCCTGATCGCAGGACATAATTATTTTTCAAATTCATACCCACGTAGAAAGCAACATTCGGAATATATGCAGGTGAATGTAGCCCACCAAAGTGAAAAAATGCCACAAACAACCAACCGTCTCCCTCATTTATTCATAAAAGCACGTGCAAAGCCAAGAAAGGCTCGTCAGGCTTTTATTCGTTATTTTTTATTACAGGGGTCAATTTAAAGTCAATAAAACCGTCATCATATATATAAGAAAAATAATACAACAAGTCCATATAAAAGCCTTGCATCCGAATTTTTTTAACATTCGTTTGCGTTGTGTTTAATAAAACACTCAGTATTCAATATTTCGGCAAAAATTGTCTTTTTCAAGAAAACGTTTTCTTGAAAAAGGCAATTTTTGCCGAAATATTGAATACTGAGTGTTTTATTAAATGTTTATTCTATTCCCTTCGGAAAAAATTTGTGATATTATATTGTTTTCGTTGTGGTTCGGTCATTTTCGTTTGTGTAACGACTTTGGTTTGAAATTTTTAACAGCTACATGTAATATCGAAATATTCTGAGATTTGTATTATACGTTTGTACAACAACGGACGTATATTGTGTTTACCCTTGGCGTCCCAGCGGGCGTGGGAGTCCATTTGTTTGTCCGGAGCATAACTCCGTCACTTTTGTCCGGTTGACTTGGAGTCCCTCTCAAGATTATGGGTTGCAATGCACAAGAACCGTAACATGTTTTAGTTATTTTCCTTCGATGTTTCAATACTTGGAGATTCGTTGCAGCAGTGTAAAAAAATAACGGGCGAATCCTGTGACAATTTACCACCTTGTTCGGCTTTTAACCCTTTGCTGTTTAATCCCTGCTTTTTACGTGCCTGTGATTTTATGACTGAGAAAACATTGTGGAAAAAGAAGAAATTGCTCCTGACAAGCAATTTCTTCTTTTTCCACAATATTTTCTACCCTACTGAATGGTTATTTTTCAAATTAAATTCACTTTAAATTCTCGTCTGCAAAACCTTTGAATTTGGACAGGTCCAAAATTTTGAAAAACAGGAAAGGGTTAATTCACCAAGGTTGCAATTGCTAGATTCTAGATGTCTAACAACAATATTAACAAACTAAAATATCGCAATTAAGAAAAGCACGTACTGATGTTCATTGAGACCCAGGAGGAAGTGAAAGTGACAACAGAGTTCTGGCTAATTTACGGTTATAGAATTCGACATTTACCGGGAAATAATGTACTTTTACAATAAAGGTTACTGCTCCCTTGATAAAACTTAAAGACATTTTACGGAGTTTTACGAAGTACAAAAACATGAAATCATTTTTGCAGAACATTTCGGTAGAGTACTAGAATTTTGTTTTACCGGGTCGGTAATGAAGGCTTTTATTAATGGTATACTTCGTCGAATATAAGTTACTCAGATTTTTTCTGGACGTTTTGTGTCGCAAGGTTATTGAATTTAAATTCGGGTTCATTTTTATAACCCAAAGACGATACGTTGTCCATTGTCATCGATCGAAACACAAACATTTGCGACTACTTTGTTCTAACCAATTTGTTCAAATGATATGTATATTGCGGTCTGTTTAAAGTTGAGTTAAAAAAACTGATTTTGTTAACTAAATTATTCAAGGAGATCGGGTCAAACTACTCATATTATAACAATCACACAGAGAGCCCATAATTTTAGGATATCATTGTTTTTAATGTATGTATGTATGTATGTATGTATGTATGTATGTATGTATGTATGTATGTATGTATGTATGTATGTATGTATGTATGTATGTATGTATGTATGTATGTATGTATGTATGTATGTATGTATGTATGTATGTATGCATGTATGTATGTATGTAGGTAGGTAGGTATGTATGCATGTATGTATGTATGTAAGTATTGCTAAATACGTTAATTATCACTATTTTTTTAAGAACGAAATTCTTGTTTGTGAAGTTCTCTATGTCGCAATTGTCTGCAAATAATTTGACTGTAGTCTCGATGTTTTCCTGTCTATCCGTCAGTCTTTTTATCAGTCAAAAACAACCAATTTTAAATGTCATTTGAACGTTTACATGAAGAACTTGAAATGATATTTTTGATACTCGACCTATCCGGCGTTCCAGATCACCAAACGGTGCAGTTTTCCAATTTTACCCCGCTTTGCACGCAAGCGTAGGTGCAAAGCGGGTTAAAATTGGAAAACTGTTTTCGCCGTTTTGTGATCCCGAACGCAGGGCTGTATTTTAGGGGCTAACAATCACATCTTGTTCATAAACTGGCCGCTAAAGAATCTTGTGAAGGTTTGCGAGGGGAAGAGTTGAATACATTCTTGAAATAACCAAGTCCGGAGATTAGAAAATAATTCAATAAAAGATTCTGGATCGATATCATAAGCTTAGAATGCAATTAGAAGATTTACTGGATTAACCTAGTTTCTCACGTAAAATGGTCGTACGTGCATGTGAGATATTCCATCTTTATTAATGTTAATACGTACAAAAGGGTCACATAGTATATATTCTAGAGTATCAGCATAACCATTTTTTCGTCAAACAGGTTAAATGAATAAAGTATATATTTATCTAGGCGTTACTTATTCTAAAAACACAAATTCGTTTAATACCTTCGTACAAATGGTTATTCCTAGATCTATTATTAAATTAAAAATCCAAATGGGTTTTCCCAGGTTGAGGGAACAGGTTGTAGGGCAATCCGTTTCAAAAGCCAGTTGGAGAAGGTAGTGACATTTCGTGTTCATATTTCATATACACTTATCAGCTTGATATTTTTATTTTTGATTTATGAGCGAAAATGTTTTTGAACACTTTTTTTAAAAAAAAATGTACTTCATTTGAACCATATTTGGGCCAGTCTATCTAGGATCGAGTTGGTAGATATAGTTTACGGAATCAGCCGAGTTTCGACGAGTACCTTTGTAGGTCTCACTTCAAAAAGATTAACGTCATTCTTTCATATTTTTCATGAAGATTGGTAAAACATATTTTAAAAGCCGAACGAGAACGAATCTTTAAGTAAAGAAAATCGAGTATCTTTCCTTTTTTGTCTTAAACAAGTATTATTGAGCTGGAATTTTTATCGTCTTTTACGAAAACACCTCTGTTTATAAAAGAACTAAGGGGTTATAGCACCGCGCAAAAGTGTCGCCTGCTTCTCAACTTTCTTGCAGGGTCTATTATCAATTTAGATTGTAGGAACGTTTATATACTATATACTTCTGTCAGACAGCGGGCTACAAGGGCAGCCATTTAGCTTTGTCCCACTTACACCACGGCAAAATCCAAAAGGCGAATCACCGCCTTGTCGTTTAATAACATTCTTGCGCGAAAGTTTAAAACACGAGGTTTAGGATTGTCCGCTGATTTCCCATTTAAAAAGAGCCTTTGAATAATCTATCGATGGTATAGATTACTCGTATAATGACATTTTCAAAATGTACATTTGTCTAGCGGAAATAAGTCTTGAAGAAAAGAAAATTGAACCTAAGTTGGAGTTACTTTTTTTGTAAAGCTATAAACATCTGACCGTATTTTTTTCACACACACGCACTGGTATCCGCCAAAATTCCCTTTGTCCAATTCACGATTAATAAAATTGTCAAATTTTAGGATTCGAAATATTATTGGTAAGTTATGGGCGATACTGAAGAGTGGGAAATTCTTTAAAATTAATGTTTTCGGTTGTTCATCGAGAATTAAAGATAGATTATCTTTTGATAATACGCCATCTAACCAGTGAAATTACCAAAAACGTTTACCCCGCTTTTGTTAACCGAAAAAAGGTTAAACGCCCGAGTGCGAAGCATTTTAGGGTCTCTGCAAATGTTAACGCCAGAGAACACGTTAATTGACGCTACTATTGAATAAAAAAAGAAAGGTTATAGTATTTATTCAAACAGAGATTGCAAAATGATTCACAGGAAAGCAGCGAAAACTAGCTCCAAACCCACGAATGTGCCGGAAAATTGCGCTATGCATTGCACTGTCACTTTTGTTTATACCGACGTTGCTTGGTAAATTTATGACCTCACAAAATTAAACGAGGGAATGGGATCGACATCTTTATTTATGCTGTTTATCAATCTAAGACATAGAAACTGATAAAATGTATAGGCCCAGACCGAGCATATTTAAGTTAAAAAAAAAAGCCGGGCGTCAACAGCACTTGAATTTACTTATTAATCCATTAACGCCCGGGTTTTGTCCGTTAACGTATGCCTATATCGACCCGAAAACGTACATTTTACGCAATAATATATGTGACCCTTCACGCAAAAAGGGGGCATCTAGGAACTCAGTTAAATGAATATTTAAAAAAGAGAGTGTAGCACAGGTCAACAAGATGTCGTATTTCAAAAACTATTTCACCGGAAGGAAGAATTAGCATTCTGGATTCAAAAATTAGCAAAGTGCGAAAAGTTTCGCGCAGTCGAACTAGGGTCGACACTTTACGCACTACCCAGATGGTCCTTTTTTGAGTGACGGTTCACATCTGACATTGCCATTTTGTCAATAATATTGATTACTTCCTTTACGTAATTTACGCAAGTGCGTAAAAGAAATAATACTCTGTTGAAAAATATCTTTGTTTAATGACCATAACACCGTAACTACAGCTTATTCAAGCTGTAGTTACGATGTTTTGATTATTTACCAACGCTCCAATCATAAAAAGGGAGCGGGCATTTAATTTTGGTACAGTTCTCATGTCGCCTTTATGATTTAATTTCTTTAGTTATCGCCTTCTGAGTGCGTATAATTTTTTCAGTCCTAGATACGCCTATGATTGATGAAGTTGTTTTTTAAAACTTCCGTGTCTTTAATTGGCAAAAAAATGTGGAAATGCAAAAAATATTAATTCAAGCATTAAGTTTTCTCCGATTTTTTACCATGTTTTTTTTTTCTGTCAAAAAGCGAGAATTGGAATTTCCTTTCCTTAATTTGAAACATTTCATTCTCGGCATTTACCGGTCGTGTAGCCACGATAATTCAAATGCTGCAGTCTGTTTTATAACAAAGATTGGGTAAATAAGCAAATAAAGGTGATAAACCTTTTCTTTTCTCGAAATGAAATGGGGTGAAAGCAGGGTTAAACTTCCCAAATAGTGCGTTAATCGTTGTGATAATTTCACTGGTTTTGTGGTGAAATCCTCTTTCGAATAGTCTCAATTATTCTATGAAAATCATTAAAAGATTATATTTAACCAGAATGAAAACGAAAACCTAAAACATTCAGTCCATTCATTTTCGTATATTTTGAGCATAAACATGTTAAACGTTGTTACAACAGGGGCCCGTTTTATTAAACGTTTTACGACAAAATTTATCGTAAGTCAAAATCACAAATCGTACCTGGTGTTTTTATTCATCGCTAGATTCTGTCTTGCATTATCTCATTGGAATCGTCTCCTTCAGACGATTCCAATGAGATAATACATGGCAAAATTCCATGTTTAGGTACTACTGTAGAAACAACTTAAGTTTTCGTCTAACGCAAAAATGATCGTAAGATGTTTAGTAAAACAGGCCCCAGGTTTTTAAAAGTAGAAATTACGTTGGGTATTTTGCACGTTCTCTCTTGTCGGAGACCAGTGTGCGTGTGTCAGCGATGCTTAAAATGTTGGAAATTTTATGCTCCGACTCATTTCGATTCAGGTCCTAAATTAAAAGCTGCAGCTTAAGCGAGCTGTAGTTACAAGCTTTTAGTCCCGTTAGGACCATTTTCGTTATGCATTCCTTTTAAAAGCCCCGGAAGTGTTCTCTTTATTTCCTTCAATCTATTTGAAATTGCAAATAAGAAAACCATTTAATCAACAACAAAACAAGGGTTTTACGGAATTCTTAATGAGAATATTTATTTCAAATAATGTCCTTTGGCTTAAAACCCCTGACTTGAATTTGCAATGTTTTTATCATATTTGAAAAGATGGAATGTAGTGTCAATACAAATAGCCGACAATGCCTCCAAAAAACCTTAAAAATAGACGCATACTTAGGGATGCACTAAATAAACCAACAAATCTTATGTCCCCGCATGCATCGAAAGATCGCGAGCATATTGTTTTTGTCTGTTTCCTTGTTCATCTGTTCATGTGTTTATCTGTTTGGCCGCTATAAGACAGAAGACAGTTCCCCCCCCCCCCCCCCAACCCAAATCCCTCCCCCCCCCCCCCCAAAAAAAAAAAAAATCTGTCGCAATGCTTGAAAGGTTAGGAATGAAGTTTCATATTTCGTTTACTTGTCACAAGACATTTCTTTTGGCACCACTTTTAATGTCAAAGTCAAGGTCCACGGTTATTTTTCAAGGTCAATATGTTGAAATTTTTTGAAAATGCCACTAAGTGACAGGGGCTTTGGTGTTTTTCAAGCACACATTCAAACTTTCTTGTTACAAGAAAACAAGCAGAGAACAATTTGCAGTAACAAATTACTGCAAAATGAGTAGATTGTGATTTACTGTCATAAATGACAAAGTGAAGTTGCGTGTTCATGAAATATTCAGGAGCATCATTTTATTACTTCATTGTTTCCATGATCCGAAACAAGGACAAAATAACTCGAGTTGAGACGTCTAAAAGTGTTACAGTTACAAACATCAAGGCCCGAGGTTATAAAACTTTTCTCAGGCTCAGGCTCAATTTTCTCAAATTTCAATTTGAGATTAAAGCTGTATTTCTCTTTTATTACTCATTTTAATGTATTAATATAAAAGATGAGATTAATAAGTTGTTATAAATAACAAAATCATCTTTTATTTTCATACATTTATTTTAATCTAAAATTTGAGAAAATTGAGTCTGAGCCTTAGAAAAGATTTATAACTTTGGGCCTAAGATTGACACGCATCCCAATCAAAACAATTCTAAATTACTCGCTGAATGCTCTTTATATTTATTTATAATATGACCTACATCGCGGGAGTGAAATAACCCCGTTGATTATTTTTGATACTACATGGGTGTTATTACACTAGTGGAATAAGTCTTAAGAAGCCTTAATATTAAAAAAAGAATATTCACACTAGGATAGTAATTAGAGAGTTATTTCGTGATATTCTTCAACCCTTGTTTTCCACATATGGCTACGTTTTGAGTATGGCTTAAATTTGCTTCTTTACCAATATAATCTTCTCTCACCAATGTGTTGATTATCGTAGACCTATGTGAGATAGAAGCTGGAGGCTAGGAAAGGATTTGGTTGTTGTACTGGTGAAAGAAATACCGGGAATCCATTGTTAGGTGCTCCAGCCGCCGCGATATAACTGAAAAATTGTTGAAAGCGGCGCAAAACTCTATTTAATCAATCAATCAACCAATATGATCGCAGAAACAGAAACTATTGTTGCTCCTTTTGGTCAGCATATCTTTGTATGGAGACGAAAATTGGTGAACTTTTGTTCAATCAAACATAAAAGCCTCGTTTACATTTGGCCTACGGAGCCCGTACGGCGCCCGTATCACGCCGTAAGCATAAAATCGTGCGGTGCCCATGCGATGACATACGGGGCCCGTGCGATCATCGCACGGTCTTTCGGGCACCGCAGACACCTGCGATCTCGTTTAAAAAATGTTATACACATCTTTAAAAATCGCAAGCCCGTAGTCTTGTGCGGACACCGCACGGAGATCGCACGGAAGCCTTGCGATGATCGTGCGTAAATCGCGCGATATCTTAACTATCAAACATCCCAAATAAAACCCGTAGAATCGTGCGATGACCGCACGGCATCCTCTCGATATCCATACGGAACCCGTAAGATCTCCGCACGGGAATCTCACGATTATCTTGCGATATTGCACGGGACCCGTACGGTCTCATCAAGGTATGTTCCCCCTCAAATATTTTCAAAATCGCACGGTCACCGTGCGGCATTGTGAACACATACGCCGTAGACCGCAGCTGTCTGCGATGTCCAAAAATTCGTAAGAAAAATTGCAGGCTGCGTATCGTACGGCGATCGTGGCAGATGTAAACTAGGCTTTAGTTCTTTCGTACAACGTCTGGGTACAATTAAGAATATCGTGAAATTTTCAAGGTAAATGATGATGGGAATGTTTTTTTTTTGTTTTTTTTTTTTTTTTTTTTTTTTGTTAATGTAATGAAATGAGTGTGTTGAGCGAGTTTTGAGTGAAATTAAAGGGAGGTAATCCAATATCGCTAATTTTGTTCAAAATGAACTAAATTAACGATATTTGTTACCTCCCTCTAATAAAATATACATACTTTTCTTTTTGTGTGTCTTCGTTTATAAATCAGACACTTTAAAAACCGCACAAGCCAATAAATCGTAGAATAATTTGATCGATTTAAATTTATTGATGACCGTCTTGAACAACTCCCAAATGTCTTCTATTGAATTTTGAGTGTTTTTGATTGATTTGAGTGCGTGGTCGAAATTAGAATTGAGCACTGAGTGAATGTTTCAGAATGATTTTGATCGGAAGGGATGTCAATTTCTCGATGTAACTAATTGTAAATCCCATAATGAAAAGGAAAGCCTGACGTGACGAAATAATCATACACAAAAAATCTCATTAAGTATGAGTAACAGTTTGTGTTTGCACCAAGAGAGATATGTATATATAAGACATGCCTTTTTGTGGACGGCAGCTGGTAATATTAAATTATTTTTCTATATTGCAGTTTCTATCCAATGGTTTTAGCAAGAAAAGTTTTTGACATACAGTAAGGTACAACGTGAAATTAACAAAATGAATGATTTGGAATGAAATTGAATGAGTATTATGAGTGAATTTTTTAGTGAAATTAAAGGGAGACAATCTATGATCGTTAATTTTGTTCAGGGTGGACGAAATAAGCGATAATTGTTACTTCCCTTTAATTAAATATGCATACAAATTCTACAAATAGCTTCCCATTTCTTCAAACCAATCGAACGATTATAATTTAAATCAAGTCGGTGAAAACGTGGATTTTTTAATTAGAATTTTAGCGATTTTGGAGCTTTTTTTGAATGGTTTGAGTTAGTACTAGTATTTTGAATGAATGAATGAATGAATGAATGAATGAATGAATGAATGAATGAATGAATGAATGAATGAATGAATGAATGAATGAAAATAAAGCGCTGAGTGAGCGATTTCGAACGGTTTTGATTTTATTAACTGGACATACTGTACATTCGTATTACACATTCCCTTTGTATGTTAACCGTCAAAGCGCAATTGACCTCAATCCCAATATTTTGGTCCCGTGTTAGAGCCTTACCGGCGACAAACATCATTTCCGACACTTGTCTTGCGCCAATGCGTTATCCTCAATTTATGCGGGGTACATGTAGCTGCTGATGGCTAGAAAAGGCTGTAATGGCATTACCGGTGGTCGAAATGACAGTATTCCATGGTTAGATGTATATTTTATAAAAGGGGGTAATAAGTATCGCTAATTTGTTTTCATTTTGAACAAAATTAGCTATATTGAATTACCCCCCTTGATTTTCACTAAAACTTACTCCACACACTCATTCAATTTCATTCTAAAATCAGTCCAAATAATTTATCTTGTCAATTTCACGATGTAGCTGTATTTACCACATTTTAGTCGTAATAACCATATAAAACTTATTGACGATCTAGTTTTCTTCCATCAACGGTGAGCTGATGAGGCAATTGGCGTGATACTATTATATTTTAAAGCTACACAAAACGAAGAGGAATTGCATCATCTGATTGTGTGAATTAGAAATTTAAAAAATGCATTTTCATGGTCATAAAAACTCTTAAGTTTTCTGTAATATGAGAAACTTGTGATTAAAATTAATTTTACAAATGCTCCTCTTCTCATCTTAAATTTGTGATCATTTTTAATTCACAGAGTAAGCTATTCTTTGCTTGGTCAGTCGGTCACATCTGCTCTATTATATCTCACGTATTAAATTTTATGGATGAAAAAATTACTTGTCATAATTGTTGACCATCATAAGTAGATGTGTCATTTGAAAGAAATTTTGTAACAGGGGCCAGGTCACGGGTCGAATGTTATAATTTAGCGTGCCCCGAGATTTACTCGTACAACTGTGCATGAATTTACAAAAAAAATTGTCATGAACTTTCTTCAACATTATTAGACGAGTCACTTGAAAGAAAATGTGTAAAAAACATTTAAGGTCAAGGTAACGGGTCAAGGTCAAACATAGAAATTCAGCCAATCTAAGTCATCTCACCTTCAACTGTAGATGGGTGTCAAAATAACTTGACCGAAATGTTCTCCATCGTGAGTAGATATTCCATTGGAAAGAATTGTGGAAAAGCTTATGTAAATTTCATGAAGGGGCGGTAAGCCAAAACCATTTAATTTCGTTCAATTTAAACGAAATCAATCGTATTCTCTTACCTAACATTGATTTGCAAAATTGGCTCAATCTGCCTCCTCAATTTCATTCCGAAAACATTCCTGAAACATTCATTCTAACAATCTACAATATTCTGAACTGTAGACATAAATTAATTTTATTTTGTATCTTCAGTCTTTTGATGACGAACGACAACTGGTACGAACGACTGTGGGCTGGAACCCGCGTACAGGGGAGGAGAGCCAACCTGATTACGGCGCATTTTCTTATCAACTACATGAAGCCGGGAAGGAATCCGAAAATGTGATCGAATTTGCATGCAAAACGTCCACAATCATATGTAACACATGTGAGTTACATTATATTATCATTTTTATTATTCATTTTTTGTTTATTTTTTCATTTATTTATCTATTTATTTCGTCGTCGTACGAAAACTTTGACATTTTGTTTCGTAATATCTCTGGTTATACTGGAGAAATTCACTTGAAACTTGGCACACATGTTCAATATCAAAAAGGGAACATATAGTATCAATGTAAAAAGCTGTAGTTGCATTTTTTGTGAATTATGACCCTTTCTCGACTTAATTTTTTATCCACTATTCAGCACCTTACAGCCGAGCGTAGGCAACCCGTAGGCGGTGCTCTTGTTGTTATCATAACAATAATTATAATTTTTATAATTATTATTATTATAATTATATTTATTACTATTATTATTATTTTTAGTATAATTATAATTATTATTATTATTATTTATTTATTTATTTATTTATCTATTTATTTATTTATTTATTATTATTATTATTATTATTATTATTATTATTATTATTATTATTATTATTATTATTATTATTATTATTATTATTATTTTTGTTGTTATAATTATTATTAGTAGTAGTAGTAGTAGAAGTAGTAGTTGTAGTAGTTAGCAGAAATAGTAGCAGAAGTAGTAATTATAGAAGTAGTAGTAGTGGTAATATTGTTATTAATAAAATCATTATAATTATCATTTCCAACATTTTTTGCGGGCGCAAGGTTTAATTTCACCCAGCCTGAGCCTCAAAATAGTTTGATCAGAGTCTTCACTGAGCGCAAAATAGAGCTTTGAACTTAAAATTTTGTTTACATTGTCAGAATATATTCAATGCGCGGTACGGATGACAAAACGGTGCAAAATGTCTGCAAATTATACCCCGCGTTGTCTATGCTCATAAGCGCAAAGGGGGATATAATCTGCAAACAGTTGTTCACGTTTTGTTATATTGAACGTTTTGTAGGCTTTTAAAATTCTATTCATCGTGCGGTGACATGAACTTGTTGAAAAAAGCACAAACTCGAACGATTTCGATTGTACTTCTAGACAAGAATTCGAAATGTTATCGAGTAATTTTCAAAGATCCAAAGAAGAAAACCTTTTAAGCTTGAATTGCTCATTGATATACAAAAAGAGGCCGAGCTCTTCCCCTGGGAAATTCTATATCTGTTCAAGATACATGAACGTCTAGATTACAATGCTTGAATAATTGCTTAGCAAGGCCGAATTGTTAATTCAACTCCATTTATTCGAGAACTGATATATCATTTGAATCTCTGCGTTTAAGCTTTGCCATATTTTATTTCTTTGACTTATTGTATAATCCAAGATCATTGCCTTGGCAGGGCGGAGCCGAAATATGCAATTAAAGTTAATGTAAATGAGCTTTCATTTAAAGTTTCGGTATTTAGAAGACAGTTGACATTTTTTTAATTGAATGTTGGCAACCAAACCCTCGTAACCTCAGCTTGGACAAACTGAAGTTACGAGGATTTGGCTACCAAACGATGAAATGTGATCACTTACGTTTAGCACAATTTAAAAAAAACAGTTATCTACACGTGTTCACGACAATGCTCGGCTGACTTTCGAAAGAACCCAAACTATTGAAAAGTAAAATAGCCAAATTACGTCACGCCTAAGCCACGCCCTGCCAGTTGTATAACTGCGCAGATTAGTACGTCTTTATCTGATAAATATCCTTGATAATCAAAGAGCTTATAGTTCCTAGAGATATATACACCAGTGATTCGCATGAGTCCACAAGTGGTACTGTAGGTTTGCACTATGCCCGTCCTTTCGTCCATCCGTCGTTCTGGAAAATCCGTTTACTCTCAGACGTTATCAACGAACCTCGAATATTGCTTGCTTGAAGAATCTCTGTTGATGAATATTAACGGCACTGCCAATTTCTAGCACCGTTTAATTTTCAGTATAAACTTTTTTCGAATATTTTTTTTTTTTAAGTTTTACAAATTACCAGTATTGTTTATTTTTCAGTAGGCATAAAAGGGACCGTTTTGGTTGGTTTATCGATGACGTAAGTAATTACAATTATTGTTTATTTTTCAGTATTAGTGACAGTGTTGGTTGGTTTATCGATGACGTTACCTATAACAATGGTATCAATGGGTAAGCTTTCATTTATCAGTTGATCATCTGTCTGTCCAACACATTTGAGTAGTACACTCCCAATGAAAAATGTTGAAATCTTCATGAATCTTGTTTTCTCGTGTGATGTCTTTTCTTTTCTTTTAAATTGCTAGCGGAAAGTTATCACGTAGCATCTTTTTCCATAAGTTACGGCATTCGTGAACCTAACGAAATTTCAGAGCTGCTACAACGACAGCGAAAAACTGAAAATAATTGGCTTAGCCGCAATATTACATTGTTTTCCGAAAATGTCCGACATCGAGGCTTTGATTGATTGATTGAATGGAGTAATACGCCACTTTCAACATTTTTTCAAATATCGCGGCGGCTGGAGCACTAAAACAATGGATTCCTGGTATTTTTCTCACCAGTAAAACCATCACATCCTTTTCTTCTCTCCAGCTGCTATCTCACATAGGTCTACGATTACATGTGTATCAATCCATTGGTGAGAGAGAAATAGTCAGAAAGAATGAGTGCCGCCGTCGGGGATCGAACCCGGGATCTCTAGATTGGTAGTCCGACGCGCTACCAACTGCGCTATGACGGCGGCCCGATATCGAGGCGATTTCAAAATTTCTACCTTAAGGTAGTACACCCGTAATAGTTCCACAACGTTTCGGAAATAATGAATTTTAACAGTGTTAACCGAGAATTAGGAAACCACGTTCAACATTGTGAAAGTTTATAAGTTCCAAAATGTTGCGGAACACTAATATGGGTCCACTACCTTAATCATTTTGTTTTCTGATCAAATTCTGTTGCAAGACAGTTTATCAATCTCGACAAAAGGGACTATCTTCAAATTTAACCAAAATAAAATTAGAAATAAATATGGAAGGGGGAGTTATGTGCATGAATATTCTAAATAATATTTGGCTAATTTCGCCTGAGACTCTGTGCATATTCCGTATATCTTCGGAAGATCTCCGAGTTCTAATTGCATAAACCGAAAGTAAAATATCTATAAATACACTATCTAACCGATGAATGAAAGCAAGAAGTGATAACTCAGTCGGTTAAGGTACATCGCTTGCAATAATTCTTCTATGGGTTCAAATCTCCGACCAGATAACATTTTCTTACTCATAGTTTTTTATTCTCGAATGCAAGCTCACACTGAGGATTTTTTTTTTAAATCAGTGATCGACAACTTTTGGCTGAATCATATCGCGATATCTAAAATGCAAAGAACCCTTTGTCGTTGTATCAAAAAGAAATTATACTCTGAACATTTTTGTCATTATGAAAAGTGTTTCCAAATTCCGAAGGAGAACAGAAATAAAACAAAACAAACACCGTTGCAAAAGTCACCACAATGGCATCCAGTATTAACACAGTGGAACCGTAATAGTTCCGCAACTTTACGGACCACATGATATTTCACAATGTAAACCAAGGTTTCCTAATGAAAATCATTAGGAAACCTCGGTTAACATTGTCAAAGTACATGAATGTCGAAACGTTGCGAACTATTGCGGATCAACTACCTTAAAAGGCCCATCTTTGTTGTTGTTGTTGTTGTTGTTGTTTCATCAAAAATAAACTTGATATTTATAAAGAAATATCTTCGGAATCTTAAGAAAGTGGATAAACCCCCAAATACCCCCGTCTTAAAATCAAAGTACTGAAAGTACTGAAATCTAGCAAAGCATAGATATTTTAGTTATCTTCCTTTTAAAAAAATATTAGGATACAAAACAAAATAAAGCGAGGAGTTGAAAAGCATTCTTTCGAATGAGTTCTTATTTGAATATAGTTCATCCAAATGACCGTACAATGTAGTGTGCATAGTGAAAATTCTGGTCAAGCTAAGTCATTACTTTGCACACATTTGACATTCTTGGAAATCCAGATTCTAAACACTGTACAACCGTGAGAGTGAAAAATTCTCATAAATCCCGATTTTTCTTTCCTTTTTTCTGTCCAATTGTTCTCATTTTTAATTGAGTCCCCTTTCCGACATAAAAAGTATTCTGGTCATTGTTCCTCACGAGTGAGCCAAATTTTCATGACCCTACGTTTGTATTTTCAGATGAACTTTGCTCTTTCAGAAGGTTTTATCATTTTGACTAATATACTGAACAAGTTTCATCATAAATGCGCTAAATGTATGGCCCTTAGAATGTAAACAAAGAAGGTGTCAACAGGTATCCTTTCCTCGTGTTTTCATGTGGAATATTTCAAGTTTTAATTCACACATTCATCTTAATGACCTGACTAACATTACTATTCAATATTCATGAGTTTGGTATAAACACTAAAGACAGTTGATGACGAACGGCGTACGAGGGATATCTAATGATCACACAGCTCACCCTAAGCCCGATTTGCCCTTACGAGCTTAAAGTATGAGGGGGTGACACTGCAGACATAGGTATGCAACATTACGGGAGAACTACTTTTTTATGGCGAAAGCATTCATTGTTTTAGTAGTTAAGCTGCCAGAGGCATTTTGCACTCATTTGAACTATGAGACTTTCTCAACACTTTGTATGTTAACTAAAGCCAGCAAAGCGTAAAAAGACATTTGAGATAGTAAGATAAAAAAGGAATAAAAAAATTGTACTTTCTCTCACTCGGTTTGAACATGTGGTCTCTTGATTCAGAAGCGCATATCTTAAACTCTACACTACATATCTGAGTAGTTAGTATGTTTCTAGTAAACACTAAAATCGTAATGCAAATTAGCGGAAATGATCGATTATCGGCGATTTTCCGATTTCACTCTCTTGTCTTCGAATTCTGCCTGGTTTCAAAAGGTTTCGCACATTTCGTGACCTACAATGTGTGATAACCCGTATAAATTCGCTAAACCGCAATCTGTTCATTTTGTTTTTTCACGCCGAATTAGACACGAATGTGTCTACCAGTCCTTTAATGTCTTAATCCGCCATAGACAAAATGTGTCACGCAACCGATTGAAAACAATTATATTGAGAATAGCAAAACTGATGTAAGATACGATTTTCATATATTCGTAGGAACAATAGTTTTGCGCTGACCCCCTCATTCCTAGCCAATCACCTTTGAATACACTTGTAATCGGAATCTTGACCAGCCCTACGTGACAAGACATCGCAAACTATTTGCAAATTTTACCCCGCTTTTGCATATCAAATTGCGTGCAAAGCTGAATATAATTTGCAAATAGTATAGTTCCGCAAGAAAGAGTGAGGTCCGAGAAACCGTTATCTCCTATCATTTTCAATGTAAAATTGATCTTTGATCACTCACTTGAAATTGCAGGTCTATACCTGGTATGTTCGGTTTGAAAAAAGTTTAACGTTATAAATTATTCTCCCTAAAGAAAAACAAAATATGAGCATAAGAAATTTCACTAATATATAACCGACATCTAGCTATTCTCGAAGACATAAAACAGTTAAATTAAAACCCATTGGGACATGACTGTCGCCGAAAGTCACTTTTGTAACACACGTTCATTCATTTTATAGACGACAGTTTTAATAATTCATACGGGACTGTGGTAAATATTTTCCCGCCTTGTCTTGTCTTTTGTTGGCTCACGGTTATGAAATTTGTAAGACATTACTGTGGCGGACATAGTAAGAACTTATAGTTAGTAGCATCGTGAAATTGACTTTAATCATTTTTCGTACTCAAAGTTTTTGCATTGTTCACTTATTATTCCCCCGCCTAGGAAATAGTGGGGTATAACTATAATAAGAGTGCACCATGTCGGTCTATGTGTCCAGTTATCCGTCCGTCCGTCAGCAGATCTGTCCGTTTTTGGACTCTAACTCAAGAACTCAAAAGACATAGAATCATGAAACGTTGAACAGTGATTGAACACGGCCCTAGAAAGTATCCGATTGCTTTTTGACTACGAAGGTCAAACTTTTTTTCACAAGCTTATATAAGATTTGCCAGAACTGCCGAGACTTTAGCGGCCATATCTTTCATATATATACATTTATGTGACCCGTCACGCGAAAAGGGATCATCTGGGAATTCTTCTAAATAAATATTTGAAAAAGAGGTTGATTCTTTTACAGAGGTTGTATTTCAAAATTTCTTTCGTAGGAGGGTAGATTGATCAATCTAGATTCAGAGAATTATCAAAAAGCGACAAGTTTCGAACATAGTCAGTCTGCGCAGTCCGCGCAGTAGGACTTTGGTCGACACTTTACGCACAACCCAGATGGTCCCTAATCGCCTGACGGTTCATATATGTATCTTGGACTATTGTACACTCTTGACCAGCGATATAGGGATAGGAGAAAATGTTGATCAAATATCTCATATGTATCTAAAATGAAAACTACATTTAAGTATTAAAGATTACAATCATGATTATTGCAACGTGATGTAAGGAGTGAAAATGAGAAAAAAGACAATTTTAAGAAAGTAAAAGACAAACAGATTAAAGTGAAAATCGCACTATTTGTTAGTCGCCTTTTTTCATCGCAACTAGTATCAAATTTAAATCCACAGTACATTTTTTCCATTTCGTGACAATGTTTTCAAAATATGTACATGTATTTGGTTTACTTCCAGGTGTGAAATATCTAGACGATTGTCCGAAGGAGCCACGTGTTCCAGTGTATTTATTAGTGGGTGGTTGTTTTGGAATGATAAAACTTCTATCATCATTGTGGAGAAACATTCAAGCTAGAAGGTATCAAGACATCGAACTTGTGTTTGACGACAATGACGATTCAGATAGCGCTTTTGCCTCAACCACTTATCGCACAATGGACGCCATCTTGTTTCTATTTTTAGTCGGTTGGCAAGTTGCGGGGACATATTGGACGTTGGAAATATGGAAGCCATTATTTAAACAAAAGCTTCACGAGCCGAGCAACTGGTGTGATGAGACAGTGTATATGTTCACGGTGTATCAGATTTTTGGATGCTATAGTGTCATGGCTTTCTATCTGTTGGTGCTCATTCTTTTGACTTTTTGCTACAGATGTTCTCGGTGTCGGCGAAATTGATCTCAATCAAATTTACTAAGTTTTATAAGTAAATACGGAAAAATTACATGGAACTTAGGGCCTATCAATTTTCTTCCCTGCAAATCTTAACTTAGTAAAAAAGAAACTTTATATGACTTACTGGGGTATGTAGTGTCTCTATAAAACCATAGAGATATGAATATCTTTAAATATTTTTTAGTTATGTTTTTTTTCAAGGCTTTAAGTAATTTGAAACCTGAAAACATATATCAACGATTACATACGTAAGACATATTTTATGCATTACGTTTGACTTTTGCTATAGATGCTCTCGGTGCCAGCAAAATCGATCTCAAGAGATTAAATTTATCATACTTCATAATTAAAATTGATAAAATAAGACATGGCTTCTAAAGGTCGCCAATCCGATGCGTCGCTCACCAATGAACTTTTTTTTTTTGAATGATTAGAGTCAGTTCAATGCAAATAATTTGTTAGGTTGGCCAGTTGATTACAGTTATTTACAAAGTGAAAATGACTTTCATCTGTATTAAAATCATTCTAAATCGCTCACTCAGCGCTCCATTCACTCATTCCAAACACTCACTCAAACCATTCAAAAACGCTCAAAATGACAAAAAAATATAAGATCAACAGTACCTTCAAAATAAATAAAACAAGAACCAAATCGCGATTTCACTGATTATATTGAAATCCTTAGCGGCTAATTGGTTCTTGAAGAAATAAGATGCTATTTATAGAACTTTTGTGCATATTTTCTGAAAGGGAGGTAATTAATATCGCTTATTTTGTTCATCTTGAACAAAATTAGCCATATTGGTGTACCCCCCTTTATTTTCATTCAAAACTCGCTCCACACACTCAAAAACCCGCTCCACACACTCAATCAATTTCATTCCAAAATCATCCCAAAATCATTCATCCTGTCAATTCACGACGTTTTCAACTGTATCATTGACTACCGGCACTTGGCTGCCAATTGTTACAATGTACATCATGTTCCCCGTCATTTAAAAATTGTCAACTTGGAAGATCGAAAAAAAAAACCCGAACCTGGTCTACGTTCAGGATGCATTTAAATGGTTTATGAACGTTGATAAATGAGCCAGTGCGTGCCATTTCCAACAATTTGACATTGTGTTTACTCTACAGAAACCGAGAAGCCTAAACACTCCTGCAGTGCAAAATGGATTTTGTCTAACTGTCTAAAGATACTTTGTACCATTTCTATCTACCAAGTGCATAGTGAAGACTTTGGCCAGACTGTGCGAATGCACAGGCTGGCAAGAGTCTTTACTTTGTTTACTTTTAAAATTGTTGGAAATGCCATAGGCTCAAATGACAACCGGCTTTGCATGTGAGTGCAATTGCAAAGTGGAGTATGATTTTTCAAACGTTGCGGAAACCTTTTTCAATTTGAACTCGGAGATGTCACACTGCATGGACTTTCATGCTTACCATCTTTGATTCTCTTCGATTGTATAGATATTCTGTTTCTAAATGATCACATACATTTACTTTACCACATATTCGTTATCAAAATACGATCTCTGAATGTGCTCCGTTTGCTAAAATTTTTTAAGTGTTGTTTTCCAACAATTCATTTAAGATTTCCCATATAGTTCCTTTAAGCGTGAACGGCAAGTACAGTTAACAACATAATGAAATTGACATTAATCTCGATCAATACCATTCCAAGTCACTCGCTCAGCGATCCATTCATTCATTCCAAACACTCGCTCAAACCATTCACAAACGCTCCAAAATCATCGAAAAAGACAGAATCAAGAACATCATTCAAAATAGATTAAGCTTGAAAAGAATCCCGATTTCTGATAGCGTCTGATAGGTTCTTAAAGAAACAGGAAGCTATCTGTAGAACTTGTATGCATCTTCTTTTAAAGGGACGTATTAAATATCGCTAATTTTGTTCATCCTGAACAAAGTTTGCGATATTGGTTTACCTCCCATTGAATTCACTCAAAACACGCTCCACACAATCATTCAATTTCATTCCAAAATCATTCCAAAATCATTCACCTTGTCAATTTCACGATGTTGTTAACTGTATTTACATTCTTACTTTTAAAGCCGCCATGACATGACTTGAAAATTACTAAAAATGGCGGTATCCCATTATTAAACAAACATATTTATTTTCAAACGGACATTATAGAAACAAAATAATCGCTTTTCTGTGAATTGTGTCATATTTAAGATTATATTTATAAATGCTTAAAGAATATAAACGTTTTCTCTTGGTAATTTGCTTTCCTCCTAAGCCATTAACTTCAGCAATCGGGCGCATCATATGCCATCAACTTAAATTTCATGGTCAAGCAGCCGAACGTTCTGTGTTGATTTATGCTGTCGTTTGCTTTATGTTTTGATGTAGATTTATATCATTATTTACGCTCTCATAGATTTATCTAATAACTTCAGAACATGGATTGTTAGATGTTAATGGAAAACCCAAAGCTGTTTAGGGCTCATCTGAGCTTTAAGAGCCCAAGGTCGGCTGCATTTTCCATTTTTTTTTTTTTTTGTATGTCTTCATACAGTAAGGAACACAGCGAAATTGACAAGATGAATGATTTTGGAAAAGTTAGAATGAAATTGAATATGAGTGAGAATCAGCGAAATTTTGATCATATCATAGAAATATACTATAATTTCGCAAATTGAACGAAATAAGCGTTATTCTAACCTTTCCCTTTGATTTTTTGTACGTAATTGTCCCTAAATAGACAAAAAAATTTACCTTATTCGACCAATCGACATAAACGTATGACTGTGTTGCCCGTAGATTTAATTTGTGGAGCTCTTAAATCGATTTTATGATGATTTTGGAGTGGTGAGTGTTTTAAATGCTTTAAATAGAGCCCTAAACGAGTGATTTATATCGGGATATCATTTTCACGATATTGTTACTGTAATCAACATCGTGAAAAAAAGATCGTGAAATAATTTGATAAATTTCGATGAAATATTTATTGTTTTTGGTCGATGCGAATCGTTTTAACGATACCGCAGGATCTTTGAGTGATTTGAGTGAGTGTTGAATGATTTTGGAATGATTTAGGAATGAAATTGAAAGAGTGTGTTGGGCGAATTTTTTGTTAAATTAATAGGAGGTAATCATATATAGCAAATTTTGTTCAGGAGGAACAAAATTGGCGATATTGATTACCTCCCTTTAGTAAAATATGCAAACAAGTTCTATATATAGCTTCCTATTTCTTCGAGAACCTATGAGAATCTAATGATTTGAATTATGTCAGTGAAGTCGCGATTTTTCTCTATATTTTTCTCTATATAATTATTTTCTGAAATAAAAATTATGTTGATTTTTAAATAGATTTTTATAAATTTGGTGTGAAGAATATTAAAATATTTCTAACAGTTCAATATTCCTAAATAAACAGTTCATGAAGATCTGTAGTACTTCACACATGTAGCGTATTCGTGCTGAATGTCTCATTTATTGTCGACCAACGGCGACTGACCTTAAAGCTAAAACGGTTATAGTTAAAAACGATATTGGTGAAACGTTGAGAGAGGTCACATAGATTACCATCAACAAGTGTCATTAAATCAAATACGTATATGTGACCTGTCACGTGAAAAGGGGGGGGGGGGGCATCTGGGCAGTGCGTAAACTGTCGACCTTAGTTAAAGGACCAGTGAAAAGTATTTGGCAATCTATGTGCTACCAAAATGACCTGTCTCATTTATCATGAACTTTTGTTTTTAACGACTACATCACTAGGCGACCGCTTTTGGTGGTTCCCTAATTGGTCTTTAAAAACATTTTTTACTGTAAACATGTGTACCAAGTTTCAAGTTATATCATGACTTAAGTAATGCTAGATATTACACAAAATGGTAAAGTGTTCGCACTTCAACGACAACAACGACGACGACGCCGCCGTAAATATCTGTATCTTAAAACCATAAGGATACACGTCCTAAGCGAAGGTGACCAAGTTTTCACCGCTTGAGTGAGCGATGTAGAATAATTTGATCGAGGAAAATTTCAATATCATGGTGTTCATAACTATATTTTCCATAATGATTATCCACAGAAAAACATAAACGCTCATTATACAAAATCAGCATTTTCTTCATTTCAAAGATTCTCCTTTCAGAGAAATTCTCCTGGTGCTACTAATTACTTTATGTATTTAAGATAATTGATATTGGTTGTTTTATTTATCTCGGATTTTCGTTCGTTTTTTTATGTTTTTGTTTTTGTTTTTATTTTTGTATTTCTTGACACACATTTTATCAATGACTGTAAGCGTTCTTAAGGAAAGCCTTTCAAAACTTAAAGGAGCCTTGTTGATTTTTTTCTAAATCACGTGTCACCAGAAATATGTCTCGCAATAAATAGAGAGTATTTTGAACGTGACAATGAAGTTGTGAAAACGTGATGAAATTTCGTCAGGAATTTGATTTCCCATATCGTATTCCATTAAATGAACCCATATATTTTGACAACTAAGCAATAAATTGAAAAATAGCACTAGGACAAGTTTTCATCCAATCTCCATACAGAGTTGCCACTCTCATCCTACTTCGGGAAAGGGTGAGTGGTTTGTAGGTTACAGCGCTCATCAGCGAAAAGGGGAGTAACTTTAAAACTGACATAAATTAATAAATCAATAGTTATCTCTCTTTCTCTACCATTATTTTTTTAGTTCTTTCCTTCAAGGTTTGTGAATACTGATTAGATGGAAAATCCGTCTCATTCCACAATGGAGTAATTTTAGGAAGGCAGATATATTATAAGCTTCCACAAAAAAGCAGGACCATAATAAGTCTTTTATGTAATTGAATAAGCTTTATATTGGCTTTATTTAATTGAATTTTAAATGATAAATAAATTCTTTGTTGATTTCAATGATATAATTTGGTGTAAGTCGTGTCCATCAAAATTCATGCATTCTGATTGGCTAAAATGTCGGTCTTATTTCTCATTGAAAACAATTTTGAGTACGTACCTATTTTGAAAGCTTCAACGCAAAGTTGTCCCAATGGACATAAGATTATATAATGGAAAATAGGTCTGTTTTAGCTTCATGATATTAAATTATAGGACACGAAGAGAAAATCTATTGGTCTCATGAAAGGTTTGAAGAATGAAACTTAAACCTATTCGCGTTTTCATACATTGTGATAAGGTTTTAAGTTTCATAACCCCAAGAAATCAACAAATTATATTTTCACCTCTTAAATGGAATTAAAACCCTATCACGCTTATGTATGGATCCGCTAGGCTTTTTGTTTAATTTCATACATCCACGAAATCATTTTACCCTCTTCATCTCTTAAATACTAATATCGTACAAGCAGCATTGCGTTCAGGATCACAAAACGGTGGAAACTGTTTTTCAATTGTACCCCGCCTTGCACGTGCACTTGCGTGCAAAGCGGGGTACTGTTGGGAAACTGTTTGCACCGTTTAGTGATCATGAACGCAGGGCTGGCAAGTTGACGGATACATGTATTTGTCATAGCCATAAACTGTCGCTTAATCGTAACCAAATTATATACAAGAAATTCCTGTATCCAATAATAATCACAACAATGTTTTTTTTTTTTTTTTTTTTGTTTCTTTTTTTCAGACCATTGTTTGTAAGTGGTTTTTTTATATACAGTTGGAAAAAACAAATTCAAGTGAAATGCATCAAAGAAAAACACGGAATAACACAATCACATTTTGTGAATAAAATATCATCATGCAAATATTAAATTGGGGTCTATTACTCCATACATGGTAATTTGCTGGAAAAATGATTGCAAACCTCCACAAAACATCAACAGTTATGAAAAAAAAAATGAGAATTAATTGAGCTATTTAGTTAGCAAAAAATACGACACTAATTGATGAATCACTATGTGTTATTATGCATCGCGGAAAAGGATGCAATGATTGAAGTGGTGAGAGACATATCAAGGTTTCATCGTTAGGTTCTCCAGCCGCCGCGAAATGTAAAAAAAATTCTAAAAGGCGTAAAACCTGATTCAAACAACAACAAAAAAGCTAACAAAGTCCGCTTAGTAGCTTAGTATTCGAATAAAGTTTCAAGTCCGGTTCTTTTATCTCCAAGTTCTCGAATGAAGATTTATGCCCAGTGTACCCCAAACTCTTGATGAATTTGCAGTTAGAAGTAAGTATGACAATTCCTCCTCTACCCTACCATTGTACAATAGCATATGTTACCATACATCATCACATTATACGGTTTATCCTTTGTATTTCTTTTTGTAAAACATCAGGTATAATCTATGTTAGAAACATTTTAAAGGGAAAACCTCCATACATTCCTGTTTTTGTGCGTGGTACAGCTATAAGCCTATTCCCATGACCACACGTTTCCGTCACTCCAGTCATCATTCTCATTCAAGTAATCACTCTCACTCCAGTCATCATTCTCATTCAAGTAATCACTCTCACTCCAGTCATCTTTTTCATTCAAGTAATCACTCTCACTCCAGTCATCATTCTCATTCAAGTAATCACTCTCACTCCAGTCATCATTCTCATTCAAGTAATCACTCTCACTCCAGTCATCATTCTCATTCAAGTAATCACTCTCACTCCAGTCATCATTCTCATTCAAGTAATCACTCTCACTCCAGTCATCATTCTCATTCAAGTAGTCATTCTCACTCCAGTCATCATTCTCATTCAAGTAGTCATTCTCACTCCAGTCATCATTCTCATTCAAGTAATCATTCTCACCCCAGTCAACATTCTCGCCGCTCCCGGGTTTCCACAATATCTAGTAATCCTTACCTGAAAACACAACCAAATCAATTAACTTGTGACACATATTCTTTTGATATGAGTATAAATGAGCCGTTTTCGTTTCACCACGAGACAACCCGCCTTTAACCCTTTTCTATGACAGGTCAATTATTAGGCCCCCTTTAAAAGAAGAGAGGGTATATTGCTATTGTCGGTAAGTCTGTTGTTTCTTCGAAAAACCGTGACCTTTTTTTCTAGAGTATATCTCAAAAAGTATGCAAGCTAGAATCATGAAACTTCATAGGTGAGTAGATCTCATTGAGGAGATTTTTTACTGGATATTTCCTTTTTTCGGGGGGGAGGGGGGGGGCGAGTGAGGAGCATAAAGGTTCTACAAACATCTCTTTTGTTCTCATTGAACTAATGATTGGATAGGTACATGATTTGCAGTTGGTTTAACAACCAATAGTACCAGAAAATTAAACTGTTGTTTCTAATAATGATGAATTTATTCTTTTCAGCTATATCTCTATCAATTATTGATGGAGGGAGTTTAGTTCAGTCCGTGAACTTTTTGATCCTGCACTACTTTAAGATTGTGAAAATTAAGCATATTAGACTTAGAAATTTGTCTTTCGAAATGAGTAGTGTGGGTATAACTAGATCACGCTCAGAACCAAACATCAGCGGTATATCTCAATCTGCAACACCAGACGGACATAGATCCCTACCAAATCTCAGCTCCATAGCTACCTCCTCACCAATTGGAGCCATATCGACCATTTCCCCTGTATTACCGCCACCTCTTTTCATTCGGAACATCACTCGGTCATTTCCGTAAAGGTTGATCGTGAGATTGGCCGAGTGGTGTTCCGAATGCACCCCCTTTATTACCGTCGCACAGATACCCAACAAGGCTCCAAAAGAGAAAGATGTTTTAAATATTTTAACCCTTGTCATGCTGAACCTTAATATTCAACAATATGTCAATTACTATCCACAGTCCACTTAGTAAAGATTTGTCTCTCACCAATAAGTCCATAAATCGAAGACCTATATCGGAGGCTTGGAAAGGATGTTATTGTAGTACAGGTGTGAGAAATACAAGGAATCCATTGCTTGGTGCTCCAGCCACAGGAATATAGCTGAGAGATTGTTGAAAGCGGTGTTAAACTCCATTCAAACAAAACCACATAGTAAAGACTTTGATCAGACTGTCCAACTGCACTGACCGATCTTAGGGTTTACTGTTTGTTAACAAAGCCACGCTTTCAAGAATGATACTTTGAGCATAATGACTGTATATTTCCAACAATGGTTAAGTAGAAGGCAGGCAGTATATGCAAAGATAACACTGCACGTCTTTGCAGTCTGATCTAAGTCTATACTATCTGCTGAAGCCTTGTGACAGTAGGTTCATACCGTAAATCGCATGAGAAGGGTTAGAGATTGTCCAACTGTTTGTCTACTAATCATTGCCCTTTGGGACAAAGGTCAAGGTATTATCATCATTTTAGGACACTAACTTTAGGTTGTTGTTGTTGTTGATGGTAGTGTGACACACTTTAACCTTAGTCATACCTGTTATGCAAGGTACTTGCTTGCAACTTCACTTGTGTATTCTCTATCAATCTCATGCTATAGGGGGGGTTACTCTAATTGATTTTTAAAAAGAATTATTTCCCTTTGTGACTCTGATTTGTTCATTTGACTATTATGTTACACATTGCAAACTATTTCCTGCAATTGTTTATCAGAATAGAGAAGTATAAGACATATATTGATGGTTAAGATCAGAGTGCAGATCTATGCCGATTGATCTGAACCTTTAATACATGTAAAACCTTGTCAAAGCAGGAATATTCATGAATCAGCATGAAAAGGTTAAGGTAGTGGACCCGTAATAGCTTTCAACATTTCCGAAGTAATAAACTTTAACACATTAGGAAACCTCGGTCAACATTGTGAAAGCTCATGAGTGCCGAAATGTTGTGGATCTTTTACGATTCCACTACCTTAAATGTTGAATAAATGACCAGTGGACATATTACATTTCCAATTAACCCTAATCATGCTTGATTAAGATTTTGATTTTTTAATATATTGACAAATTTTAGGATATTTCAACTAGTCAGTTTAAAGTAAATGATATAGGAGGCATACAGTACAGGCTAGGGTCAGGGTGCTCACCTCTGCGGGCTAATCTTAGCCTATACTGTCTGTCAAAGTTGTGCCGTAAAGAACATGAGAAGGGTTTATCATTCACATTTCCAATTTTAACTAAATACAACCTTAACATATCAATTAACAGTGTTCATTTTTAGCATGAGAATGGTAAATCACACACATTTCCTATATAAACTATATACAACCTTCACATAGCGAATAACAGTTTTCATTTTTACCAATTTACCAACAATGCCTTTTGACGCTCTATAAAATGTATTATTTGAGAAAATGTCATGGAAAAAGGAAACATTTGTTTTTTTTTCCATGATGTTTCCTATTTTAATATGTCACTGTCTTTCAAACTGCCAACGTTTTGAAATGTAATCTACTTTATTTTCAACAATTCAAAAATGACGTCATCTGGTTATGAACTAAAGGGTTGTACTTTAAATCCATTATTAAACACTTAAAACTGTTTTGATTTATATCTCTACTGTATAGTTCACATGTCTAGACACTATTTTCAATGGTCACATTTTTCATCATAAAATTGAATGTCAATGTGATTTCCAACCTAGTTTTCTTTTTGTATAAACACTCTAAACACAATAAACACTATTACTGTGTAACTGTCTGTGATACAGTTAATAACATCGTAAAATTGACATTCACCTCAATCTAAACCATTCTAAATCGATCACTCAGCGCTCAAATTATTCATTCAAAACACTCACTCAAACCATTCAAAAACGATCAAACCCATTGAAAAATATAGAATTAACAACATTATTCAAAATAAATTTTGACAGAGCAATATCGCGATTTCACTGACATAATTCAAAAAGTTAGCGCCCCATAGGTTCTTGAAGAAATTTGAAGCTGTGCACAGAACTTGTGTGCACTTTTTTATTAAAGGGAGGTAATTAATATCGCAAATTTTGTTCATCCCGAACAAAATTTGTGATATAGGATTACCTCCCATTAAAATCACTCAAAACTCGCTCCACACACTCATTCAATTTCATTCCTAAATCATTCCAAAATTATTCACCTTGTCGATTTCACGATGTCGTTAACTGTACCGTAGGTGACGGTGTTACCGTCGCTTCTGAAACCATCGATATAGGCGGTAGATAAGACGCCTGCGGTGCCGCTGGTTCATATGAGGTGTCCTGGCTTGCTCGTGATACTGTTACCGGCGCTGTTGATACTCGGTGTAGATATGTCAATTGCGATGTCGCTGGTTCATATGAGGTGTCTAGATTGTTCGGCGCTCGTGATACTTTTACCGGCGCTGTTAATACGGGATGGATATCTGACGTTGCCGGTTCATATGTGTCTAGAGTTGACGGCGCTCCTGATATGGGGTGTAAATCGATCGATGTCGGTACATATCAGGTTCCAAAGTCACCGGCAACCTTAATACCATTGTCGGCGTTCTTGAACCGACGCCTGTGATGGTTCATATGGATCCAAGAGAGTGTCTGATCTTGGCACGCCTATTTGGTTGGCACCACTCGCATTTAACCACATTTTATAGTCTTTAACCTTATCATTTAATCGTGTTATTTCACTCACCAGCTCCTGGTTTCTTTTCTCAGCCGTTTCCCTGTGACTTTGGATTTGGTGAGATAGCAGCCGGAAACTAGGAAGGGTGTAATGGTGGTACAGGTGCGAGAAATGCCCGAAATCCATTGTAGGGTGTTCCGACCGCCGCGATATGGCTGTAAGATTGTTGAAAGCGACGTTAAACCCCATTCAAATAAACAAACAAACAAACAAAATTGTTACCATGATAATGCGATTTCTTTTATTTAAATTATACGATGAAATAAGGTAATGAAATAATTCTACATATAAAACGATTGAATATGGTATATACGCGCTTTCTTTGATCTTATACAAGAATTACTCGATCCCTCCATTTTGTAAAAAGAAAAAAAAAGTATTCGCCGAATTCGATTGAAATGGGGTTCATAGATAGTGGAAGCAAAGGGTTATTTCAAATAATTACGAGGGAGAGGTGGGTCGTCATATCTCGTTTTTCATCAATGGGGGCATGCTATTTACAAAACTTAGTGGGATAGGGTTACTCGGGTGCCCTTATTAAAACTGATACCCTTGACTTCGCCATTCATCCGTAAGTGAAAAATAGGGGGGGGGGGGATAATTCAGAAAATTTATGTCTCGTGGGATCGAGATTAGAACGGAAGTGCTTTGTGTGTTTGTTACGTTTAACCAACCAAGGTGACATTATATCTAATTCATGTTATCAGGTTAAACGTGGGTGGATTAGTTGCTCATATGGTAGCACCCTTTCATTAGTCAAGCTTGTTGCATTCGTAAAAATGATCAAAGCACTCTACGGTCTATATGGGCAAAAACGCGTCGCACCGTATAAGGGTAAAAACACGTTGCTTTACGTTAAGATTAGAAAAACACGTTGCATCCGTTAAGGGTAAAACACGTTGCTCTCCGTTAAGATCGAAAACACGTTGCACCCGTTAAGGACGGAAAACATGTTCAACTCTAGTGTTCAGAAAACATGACGCACTCTTAATGGGCAGAAAACATCTTGTACTCTTGGCGGGTAAAATCATGCAAACATGTTTTTCCCTCCCCCATTTTATACTACTGTCCGGTGTTCTCCGAAATGTGTGATTGTTTTATTTCCTAGTTCTCGAAAGAGTTTTAACTGATCCATAGGTTCACAGGACCGATACAAGTTACGTTTATTTCCGTTTATTTATTGTCGCTTCCGTAGCATATGCCCATATGAACGACGCCCCGAGAAGGCGGTTAGTGGTTACGGGGGATAGCGCAAGGATACATGTTGTTACTACTGCTGGGATTACGTACAAATACATGTAGCTTATATAGTCCGCCTATAAAATAGGCCGGTTCTCGCACAATTTCATGTCCGATGTACTCCGTATAGTCCACTTATCGTATTTCCAAGTTCTAAAAAAAAGTTTGTTCTAGAGAATCAAGTCATCCAGAGATTCACAAGACCGATACAACAAATTACGTACAAGTACATATAGCTTATATAGTCCGCCTATTCAATAGACCGGTTCTCGCACAATTTCAGGCCCGATGTACTCCGTAAAGTCCGCTTATTTTATTTCCAAATTCTCGAATTAAGTTTCGTCCTAAGAATTGACTCATCCATAGGTTCACGAGGCCGATACAGCAAAATACATACAGGATGGATAAGGTAATGATACTGACTCGAAAACCTGGTAATCTGAAACAAACAATAAGTGTTCGTCTTAAAATTGTGCCCCGTCACGCGAAAAGGGACCATCTCAGTAGCGCGTAAAGTGTTGACCCTAGTCAGACTGCACGGACTGCGCAGACTGACTAGGGTCGAAACTATACGCACTTGGCTCATTTTCCGAATCTAGAATGATCAATTTACCTTTCTGAGAATTTTCGAAATGCGACTCTGGTTGACCTGTGCTTGATCTAACCTCTTTTTAAGATATACTCAAGCGCAATGAAAACGCACCAGCCAAAAAACTTGCACAAAGTGTCCTTAATTATGAAATTTTCAATCAACTACTTTTTATCGACTTTCAACCCATAAGGAGCATGAAGACATCGCATGTCTTAACATCAAACATAAGACGTCGCTTTTTGTTTGATGGACATTAAATAGGCCATTTTTGTCTTGTTCATTTAATTGTACTTTTGAAACAAGTTTTTAAATTGAATAATTGAAAGAATGAAAATACAGCAATTAAGTTCACATTTGTTCTAAGCAAAAAGCAGTAAAGCGATCTCAAACTTACGTGTGGTATGGGATCAACACAGAACAAAAGGTATTTTTCATTAAAATCAAAGAATCGTGAAAATCATTTTTGTACTCGTGTTTTCGAGTAATTTGAACACTAAACATCATATTTAGGTCCATCAGGGACGACGAGGGTACGGTGTAGACCTAGAAATTAATGAGCATTAGCCTATGCACCACTCAACTGTCTAGACTATGGTAACCATTCCACAAAGTGATAGCCTGCATTTTGTACTGAGTTAGAGGTTGTGTAACTAAAATTAGAACAAAAGAAAGGGTTTGCAAACCTACTTTGCAGATGTAAGATTAACGATTTTTAAGTTTTTTTTTCAGAAAGCATAGGTTCAAAAACCTTCGACCGTTTCTGAGCTTACTCTAACATTATTGTGTAGTAAATGGTCCATTAGAAATTTGTTTAGATTCGTAATATTCATGTCTTAAGTTTTGGTACATTAAACAAATATTTGAGAAACAAATCAGATGGTGCGTTTTCATTGCTCGTGAGTATATGTATTAAACGGAGTTCCCAGATGCTCCCTTTTCGCGTGACGGGTCACATACACTTATATCGCCGAAACGACAACTTTTTATAAGTTTGACCTTGAAACTTGACCTTGTCAGATGATCTTCATCTCAACATTCGATTATGAATGTTGATGAAAGAATTTGTTTTGTTTGAATGGGGTTCTATGCCGATTTCAACCTTTTTTTCAGTTATATCGCGGCGGCTGGAGCACCTTACAATGAATTCCTATTTTTTTTCACACCAGCCATTACATGCTTTCCTTGCCTCCAGCTGCTATCCCACATAGGTCTACGATTATCGACCCATTAGGTGGGAGACAAATAGTCGTAAAGAATGAGTGCTTCCATCGGGGGGGATTGATGATAGAAACCTTCGTGCTAATTATACGGTAAGCTTTTTAACTCGATTAGGGTTGAAGTTAGAGTGGCATGTTTAGTTTGTAGGTGAATTTTTCGCAGACAGACAAATGGACAAGAGGACGGACTAACCGATGGATCAAGGACGACGGTAAAACAATATGCCCCGATCTATCGATGCGCGGGGATTGCAATACGAAGAATAATATGTAATATGAAAAGAATTCATTCCTCGATAAAAACGGAATCAAATTGGAAACCCTGTCATTGCAGTTTATGAACATTATTGAATAGAAAAGAAAAAAAATGTTGGCTTGTATGGGTTTAATCACCACTATCTTCACTCAAGGTCCAAGGATTGTTTGCCCAGCTAACCGACAGATCTAACTGTGCTTGGAGGTTTAAAAAGGGTAAGCGTGTCTACAAAAGAATATATATGCGTATATATATTTATATATGCCCTTACCTCTTTTCAGCATCTCTTATGTAACCCACGGCATATCGATATCGTGCGACTACGAAAATGATTCCCAAGATGAATGCAATACCTGAAATAGAAAAATGTATTTATATTTTATTTTCATCAGCAGCATTATTGAAATTATTATCATTGTTAAAATTATTATCATCATTATTATTATCATTATTTCCTAAATCCTTGTATACGACCTTTTTTTCTAAATTTCTTTTGAACATCATTCGAATGCTTGTGAGTTAGCATTGACAATTTTACCCACAAGCCCTTCATATATATAGTGAAAAGTTCCATCTTGCTAGGTTACAACAACGCGGGTTAGGTGTATGATAACTCGTGTGTATGATAACGAGAACGACAATTAGAATACGGGTGTGTGACAATGAGACCACGAACATGTGAATTGAGGACTCGAGTGTGTGAAAGAGAACACGGGCGTGTGAAATTGAAAACACCGGTGTATGACAACGAGGCATCCGGTGTATAACAATGAGAGCATCGGTATATGACTTCGGGAACGCCGATTTACTACAACTAGAACACGGAGTATGAAAAGCAAACGCGAAAGAACGATGATAAAAAAACAAGAATACGACAATGTGAACACGGACGCATGGCAATGGGGACATTAGTAAGACCACATGTGTGACAATGGGAACGCAAAGAGATGGATAAAAAGATTTAGTGTATGACTGAGCATGCGAGAATACGAGAACACAAACAAGGTTATATGCCAATGAAAATATGGGTGTACGAAAGCACGGGTACCAAAACGAGAGCACGGTTGTATGACAACAATACGACAACGCGAACAAAAGAATACGACAACAAGAGCACTAGAACATGGCAACAGCTACGACGGTAAGACCACAAAGAACGGCGATGACAACCCGAGAGTACGACCTAGAAAACCCGACGGTACGATGGCGAGAGAACGGCGATTAGCAAAGCAAAACCGACTTTTTACAGCCCGGGGCAAGTATTTTAAAAGAGGAAACTTTCGCGAAAAAAAGAAAGATGACGTATGGTTGATTAATCAAGGTTTTCCTCTTTCACAGATTTTCCTCTTTTTAAAGCTTTAACTATGAATTTTTAGCTTTAGGCTTTAACTATGAATCATCACTCGTGGTGTCTTTAACTTTTGATAAGTCGAAAATATTTCAAATCTCTTATAAAAACAGTCGTTGAGTGACAAAAAAGCGTATCTACAGCTATTTGAAAGCTGTAGATACGACGATGTGAAAGTAAATCTTACCTTGATGAGTTGTCAAGCCACATGTCCAGAGTCCTATTTGGAATGATATACCGAATTCGAGATCGTTAGATCTGAAACCACCAAAACAAATCGTTTTATACTAGCATATTCTTATTTAAGTTGTGTCACCCTAAATATATATATTATTGAGAGTCCCTGGTTGTGTATATCAAGTTTTCTGCATTTTGGCTAGAAATTACTTTCTATTCTGCAATAATATAGCGAGAACGCAGCTATTGTATAAGATTCCGCACAGAGTTGTCTTATAAAGAATTTTTTTTTTCATTTTGATACATAATCACTTTTTTTCTTCATGATATTGAATGATATGATATGAAGCGAATGCAAATGAAACAAATCACGCTTAATGTATGAATCTGCTTCGCATACTATTAGAGTGGGATTATGTTTGCTTTTAGTCTCATAACTAAAAAATATACTCGCCTTATCTGTAAGATATTTACTGTAATAAAACACTATTAAAAGGCGTCAAACTAATAGATATATATCAGATTTGTTAATGTATATTAAGATAAGCGCAGTTTCCTGCCTCCGTGTAAAGCAATTGTGAGTACATTTTGCAACCGTACGCACAAAGTAGTTCCACATTGCAAGAGATCTGTAACACTACAGATAAACAAATTTTAGCATTTTTCTTCATATTTTTCAAATATGAGACGAAGAGGGCATTTTTTTCAATTCAATGAGGAATGAATCTTCCAACCTCATCACACCTTTTCGTGAATCCGCTTCGCATTTTTATATGCAATGGTTAGGTTTTTATGTTTCATACCTCCAGGTATTCAACTCATATTCTTTATATGAATAATATTATAATATTAATATATTAATATTAATTATAATAAGTGAATTAAAATGTCAATAAGCGTATCGCGTGGCAGAAATTTGCTTACTTTTAAGTTTTGATTCATATTTTGATATTTGACAATTCTTTCGAAATAGGGTTATCTTGGAGAACAGGTTCTTTATACAGTGTATGTTATCAGTCACGCAAAAGGGACCATCGGCGAACTCTGAAGGCTAACTAGGCGATTGAAATTGAGATGGGTTCTATAAAATCTCAGGCGGGTGTAGGATATCTCAAGTTGTTTGGGTTTTTTTCAGCAAGAACGAGAGACAATTTAAATTCGTAAATTCAGAAAAGAGTATCGGTAAAGGGGTTCTACCTCAGTCTCCCTGCGCGGTCTGTACAGATCGATTCATTCGGAACACCACTCGGCCAATCTAACGATCAACCTTGGATGTACATAAAGGGAGTATTTCAAAAAAAAACAAAAAAAAAACCCACGAGAAATCCTTGGAAAAACTCGATGACGTCAGTGGAATAGCGTTAGCCGTCGAAACTTTGAGTGAAAACATTCGACATCGCCAGCGCTACTCGTTTAAGTCACTGACGTGAATATCTTTAGAATCTTAAATTGCGGCTGAAAAAATCTTAAATTTTGAGAATGGCGAATCATTCTCAAAAATTAAGATTTTTCAGCCGTTATTTACTGTTAAAATATCAATCCAAAGATAGCGCCGGTTGTTTCCGCGCTAGTTTTATTACACTGTTTCCGCCTAACACATGCACAATTTTTGTTTGTGTATATTTCCGTTTATTTATCGTCGCTCCCGTAGCACATGCCCATATGAGCGTAGCCCCCAGAAGACGGTTAGTTGTTACGGGGGATAGTGCAAAGATACATGACGAAACTACTGCTGAGATCCGCCATGGTTCTTTAACGTCTCACGAGGCCTCAATTTCGTTACATACCCATCCGCCTTTTATAAACCCGAGGTGTTGCACGGTTTACGGAAATTGCCGAGTGGTGTTCCGAATGCAGACCGATTAAGATCGACTCTTTGCGCACTTCTTAGCCCTTCCCTAAATGACGAGTCACATTTATACTGAAGCACATAGATCAGTTCCTTACAGTGGCGGATCCAGATGGGGTTCGGGGGAAGGGGGGGGGGGGTTCGAACGAACGCCCTCTGTATAAAAATTACTTGTAATTCATTGTAGTCCACAAATTCAATCATTATTTTGCAACATAAGAAAATTGATCCCCTATTTGCAGTGTTTGAATCACAGGAACTTGAAAATCTACAGATAAAAGATATCTGATAATTTGAGAAATTATTCCCCAAGTATCCCTATCTATATAGATAGGGATACTTTGAGATTTACTGCTTGAATTCTAGCGGCCGACATCGAACCCCCTTTACAGAAAACCTGGATGTGCCACTGCCTTATATGAGCAACAGTACTTTAAGATCGAATAAAGATTTTATGTAAATGTATAAAACCAAGAGCACTTACTGAGCACGCACTGTGCGGACAAATTCGCCTGGTCCATTCAGTTCAGGGGGATTAATACCGAATTCTTTCCTCGCTCTTCCAACTCGGCGAGCATTCATAGCTGAAACAAAATCGTGGTGAACTAAATTTTATACCTTCAGTGCCTGGAAAATCCGGTTGGTGCGAAAATAGTCAAAGAATAAGGTATAAAGCATTCAATTCTTTTTTAAATAACATATTTTTTAATGAAATGAAATGTTTCTCTTTCCAGAATAAATGGCAAAGTTTATTGTTGCTGTTATTGTCATTTAGGCAGGTTTTCCTGTGTAATGGATCATAAATTTCAGAGATGACGAGGTTATGTATTTTCTCTTATTGATGTACGAATCTGTCAGGGAACGCCTTTGAATGAATAATTGAAAAAGATTGCATTTGACCTCTCAAATACATATTATACTTAATCGATAGGCACTAGTAATCGGACTCTTTCATAAAATGCTTCAAATGTCCCCGGTCCGTAGAAAAGGATAGAAAGATAACCAATCCACCTAATTATTTCGACATACTTCCTATGGGACTGTATCCGAGTAATAAATTTCAACTAAGTACATGTATAACTAAAACTTTTTTCTTTAATGCTTTTTGGTGGTTTATCGAGAAATAACGGTGGATTATCACTTGATGATCTCACTGTAAAAGCAGTGAAATTATCAAAAACTTGTACCCTGATTTTGTGCATTTCATCCTATTTGTTTTTTTCGAGTAAGACCGATTAATATTTCATTTCATGAACAACAAAAGCTATATTTTCACTCTTTGCTCAACCACTCGCGAAAATATAGCTTTTGTTGCTCACTCAATGAACATAAATCGATCTTACCCTGAAACAAACGATTATCCTCTAAGTTAAAGTGTTCGTGGTAATTTCCTATTATAAGATAATTCATGTGCATGTATAATTTTCGCGTGTATATCTCATTTAAAACGTCGTTTTATAAAAAAAGAACATTTGCTGTAAACGGCCACTCGCCTTTAAATTATATGCCATTGTTTCATAATCCGCACTTTTTGTCACAGAGGAAATCATATAAATCTTTCACATATTAAAACATATGACAAAAATCGTACTATAGAACAATCACCTGTGATATATACACGTACGAAGTACAAAGACCAGTGAAATTAAAAGTACTTACCAAGTATGAATGCGTGTGTTACAGACACAAACAGCAGAAAGCTAATATCCTCTAAATGAATCAATGTCATTGTGAATTCTGTCGGTGTTTTATAGCATGATCATTTGTGTTTTGTTGTGTTCTAAATCGCGAACTTTGAAACCCAATAGTCAATACATAATATCTTTTTTCACTACGCTTCAAGTTAGTTCACGCCTAGTAGAGCGGTTTATTTAAATCGATCGATTTAACAAAAAAAAAAAAACCACCTTGGTCTCATATAAAAGGCTTGTTTTCTCAGATCTTGGAATAGTTGGAAGAGCACATCGACGGCTCAGTGCGAAACAGTTGTAACTGCCTATAAACATATAGGCAGTTACAACTGTTTCACGCTGAGCCATCGACATGACTTCAAAGTTGGCTATCGTGGGTTCGATTCCCAGTCTGGCACACTAATAAACTAATTGTCTTTCGGAGGAGACGTTTAACCGAGGTCCCGTGTGACTGTGCTTTACGGCCAGCACGTAAAAGAACCATGGCGATTCTCAGCAGTAGTTTCATCATGTATCCTTGCACTATCCCTAATTAACAACTAACTTTCTTCTGGGGGCGTTAGCTTAAATGGGAATGTGCTACGGTAGCAACGTTAAATAAACGGACAAACACACATAAATTCGGGAACTACGACCGAATTTCGAAATTCGGGATCGAGGAATTCAACCCTGAGATGAACTGCTATGGTCAGCCTGCGGTAACATCGTGAAATTGACAATCACATCAACCAAACCCATTCTAAACGGCTCGCTCAGCGCTTAAAATTCAATGCATTCAAAACATTAAGTCAAATCAATCAAAACGCGTCGAAATTGTTCAAAAGCGCTTAGAAACTTATGGTATTAATTTACCTCCCCTTAATTTCATTCAAATCTCGCTCAATCAACTCATTCAATTTCTTTCCGCAATCATTCACATAGTCAATTCCACTATGTCATTACAAGGGCGTAACTCCCATTACGCAATTTACGCAAATGCTTAAAAAGGAATAATCATCTGTTGAAAAATATCGTTGATGAATTATCATATCATCGAAACTACAGCTTATTCAAGCTGTAGTTACGATGTTTGATTATTCACCAACGCTCAAATCATAAAAAGGGAGCGGGTAGAGTGCGTTCATCTTTTGTCACAGTCCACATTTCGCCTTTATCCTATATATTATTTGATTGACGCCTGCGTATACATTTCAAAGCCTTTGTTAAAAGCTTTCACAGACTGGTGTTTAAGCGAAAACCTATATACATGTATGTCAATGGGAAAGTGACAGAAATCCGTCACAATCGCCAAGGATGATTCGTGATAGTATGCCATTACAAATTTAGGAAAATGGAAAATCACAGTTGCTGTAAAAAATTGCTGTATAAAACCGTCTTCGAATGGTGTTTGGTAAAAATGATTGAGATATTTTTTTCCGATTGGAGAGATACCAACGCTGCTCGGATAAAAAAATACATGAACGATGCTAAATAGGGACTTAAATTGCCTTTATTCGGATACTGAAGTTAATGTATGACGTATTTACGTCACAACAAAACGTTCCGGTTAGACATCAGCCAAAAGACAGTTCAAAACGTGAGTTGTTGTAAAATTCCAATTATCGCACATGGATTGTCAATAAAACTAGAACTACGTCTTGGGCCTGTTCCACTAAACATCTTACGATCATATTTTGCGTAAGTCAACAATTAAAGTTGCTTCTACAGTAGTAACTAAATATGGAATTCTGCCATGCATGATCATCGCATTGGAATCGTCTTTCATTGAGATATTGCAAGACAGAATTTAAGAATGAATATCAAACACAAGGTACAATTTGTGATTTTGGCGTTCGGTTATTTTTTGCGTAAGAAGTTTAATAAAACGGGCCCCAGATTTTTAAAAGAAATGCAGAAAACACTCCGATATAAAAAAAGCTAGATTAATGTAACTTATAACCACACTATCACTTTAAATATCGAATGGTCAGTTCAAAACTATTTTAAGACCCTTGTCATGCTGAATAAATTTTGCTTAAAAATTTCCATCAAAATCAAAAGGCAAAAAGCACTGAAAGTCCAAACTGTTTGACAATTTTTATTTGACAAACTAAATCTATTGATTATTCTGTCTTGAAAGTGAGAAACAGGTAGTGTAGACTAACATCAGACTGCACTGATGTGCAGGCTGATGTTTGTCTATAGCTTCTGCTAAAGCAGGAATATTCCGGGCTCAGCATGACAAGGGTTAAGACACTATAAATATATCGGCACTTATATAGTATTGAGCTGACCGCTTTTCTAAACATTAACTTATGATAGACAATATTGATGAGTGGTTATGAGGAATAAAATTTATCAAACGAGTCTTCTATAAATAGATGAAACGAGGCTTTGTCGAGTTTTTTCACGCGTTTTAGATAACAAGTCTGAACCTTTTTGATTTGAACATATGACCATCTCATAACAAAGTATACATGTATTTAGAAAAATATTAAAAAATATGCTAATACGAGGGATGTTCAATTTTTATCCGGATTAGATCAATTAATCAACACTGATTTAGCGCTATGTGAAAAAAGAATACTCATTTTAACGGGACACTTTATATGCTCAAACTTGCAAAAACCTGAAGCAGTTGAACGATGTATATTCATTTCACACGCAAACAAAAGGACATAGGAATTAGGTAGCGGCGCACAGTACATGACGCTAGCGACGTTGTCGAGAATTGAGACATTTGGAGTTATGTAAATTAGCTTGTCACGACTAGTTATTCATTGAAGAAGGATTAATTCAATGTTCCTGTAATCAAGCTGTGCTTTTATGGTTTATATAAAGGTAAAATCGAATGGTGCGATGTCAAAGTTCTCGGAAAGTTACCCCTTAGTTAATCGCCTATATCTTCCAGAGACTCGGCAATTGACGTCCCTTCAGTTGTTTTGACAATTTTCTATCTGTCCGTTCTTCCTCTTATCTCACGGGTCACGGAAGCGCCTTCACCAATGAAAATTAAGCATTTGAAAGAATGAACCATTCCCTTTCAGCGTGACAAATGTTTAGTTTGTGTCTTTCGTTATTGTGATAGATAACGAAAAGAATAATTAAAGATCTAAATTCCGAGCATTCAGTTGACGTCGTCTTAAACGTTCCGAAACACTTACCTCGCTACATTTTAAACGAACCTTATCGAAAAACTCTACGGCCAAATTAATTCAAATTAAGACAAGGCATTTGTAATACTTATTCCAGCAACTCTATTTATTTTCAAATGTTTCAACAGCTAGAAAAGAAAGAATATTTACAAACGAAGACCAAATATATGAATTATTTTATCTGCTGCGCCGGGTACTCGTTTCCATGACATTTTATATGACAATTGCGCGCGCACTGTGTTCGATAACTACAACAATATTACATAACCATATGTGGATTGAATTCCGACACCGAATGAAACCAAATTTAGTTTGATTGCTTCAAAAATAAAATTTTGCGAGGCAAAATCCGGTTAATTTTTGAACAACCCTCGTATTTGGAAAAAATACTACCAAATTTCTCATTTTTAGCGAAAGCACTTTTTCATGAGTTATCTATTTATATATTTAATTCTGCCGTGGTATCTTCCTTCCTCTTCCTTTTTGGGTTACGTTGTTTAAATTGCTTAAATTCTAACAAATAAACTATAAGTAATACTTAATTATAAGTGCAAGTTACAATTATTTTTTCACAATTGATCGCATGCTTGAGATTTTCCATGAACAAAATTCAACTCTAAAAAATGTATCATTTACTTTAAGTAAGTCTTATTAGCGCGCCACTAAACGTGAACATATTGCTGTAAGCCAAAACGGCACCGAATCCACTGCATCCGCCAAGATTCACAGTATCTCCTTTAGCAAGTTCGAAATATACCATATTTGACACGGTCGTGTAAGAATTGTCACTGTAAGATCGCACAATCACGTGATCGCTTCCGTCATCGTTACGCTGAATAGAACAGAACATGTCCCAGCCGGACTGTGACGCAATAGTCACACTGAACATATAGACCCCGTCTATAGGGCACGTGAACACCCCGGTATCCTTGTTGAAAGCCCCGCCTACGTTCGTGATCTCATTGGTAAATGTAGGAATACCGTTTGTAAGTGATGCGGACGGGTTTCCGACCGAAAACGCAATTGCTGATCCTGAAATGTAAAATCAAATTGATCAAATTATACAGTTCAGTTAGTAGATCTTACATCGCGAGATTCACATTCACCTCAATCAAAACCACTTTAAAATCGCTCGCTCCGAGATCAACTCAATGAATTCAAAACACTCAAACCATTCAAAAATGACCCGTTATATGTTTAGCGGAATAACTTGAATCAATAAATTTAAGGATTTAAAAGTAGCTGTTAATTGAACTATGGTGTTTTCCCTAATCAAGTATTCGTTCAAACATCAAAATCACCTAATAATAATTCCTTTTGTTCCTTAACGAATGTTTCCATAGTTTTGTCCAATTCCTCTGTTGTTTTGCTTCTAAATTCCTGTATTTCCAAAAGTTCCTTTGAAACCGTTTCTTGAATTTGTTTCATATCTTCGATCATCTTTTCGACTCGTTGTTCAATTCTCAGCATTGCCTCTAATGTTTTTATTTCGTAATCAAATTTCGAGCACATGTGCTCTGCCAGAGAGCCATTGTTCAGGCTGCCGACAACACAAAAAAGCAACAGTACTAGCTTAATATTCATTTTCCTGTTGACTGTTTTTCACTAGTATGCAGTTGTTCTATAAGCCTATAACATTGTCAGAGTCCCATACTAACCTTTATCGGTGTCTCGGTGTGAAACAGTTATAACTGCCCAGGAATATATCGGCGGATAAAACTGTTTTACACTTAGCCATCGATATCCTAGTCTGGATTGCGTATCACAACGCAAAAAAATCTAAAACAGTCTACCCGCTAGAAAAATCAAAGCACTGAAAGTACTGATGGTGAACGAATCTGTTGGCATTCTAAAGTGATATATTGAATTCGTTGAGAAAAGAGGAATTATAAATGTAAAAAATAATCAAGGGAAAGTGTCTCGTCAAAATTCTAAATTCAAAGAAAGAGAAAGAGAGGAAAAGAAAGGTAGAGAGAGTGACAAACAGAGACAGACCGATAGACTGAGAGCGATAAGCCTAGAGAAAAGAAAACAGGCAACTATAGGGTCTAAACTAATGATTCTTTTCTTAACTCAAAAAATAGCAGTCAGAAAGGTAATTCAATTTCCACATGCGGAACCCATATTTTAGCAGATTAAACAGCAGTCTTTCTGCATTATGACTTTTGAACGTTATCCGCTTTCGCTCTGGTACGACCTGAATGGGGTCCCCCCATCCTCCGAATTAAAAGACCGCTGTTTCGTAATTGTAATTACAGGGTTTTGGTCTCTTTCGGTAATATTCAGTCTTGTGAAAGAATAATTATCTGATGGCAATGCGTAAAAAAGAAAAGAAAACAAATAGAAGAATGATTGTATTGAGGAAATTCTACAGCCATCCGAGGGATAGAAGCGCTACTATACAGTTGTAGTTACGATGTCAAGTACTTTGAAAAAAAATCCATTCGATGTTAAAATTTGAAATTAGGTCTATCGTGTTGGGATATTTGTTCATTTGATTCTTTTATTGATTTATCAATTTACGACATTCATAATCGTACCGAGATTGCTATATCCCATGTTTTCCGGCCTTGTTTGAAACGAAAAAAAAACCACCAGGGAATGGGATTTGGGTAATATGATACAAAAATACCCGTAACCGAAGATATTTACATTACACAAGTATGCAATGGGTTAAATTTTCCTTCATATCAAGGTTGGTCACGATCAAGTGGTGTGTGTTTATGTTTCAATGAGAATTTGGACTAAATATACCGTATTCACCTTTTAGACGCGCCCTCTCTAATAAACGCGCTCCCCCATAAATACGATTCCCAGGTCCTTGACTATACGATCAACAACATCCAACCGTCCACGGTACGTGGTGAAAAATCCGGTCTCGAATTTAATTTCAATAGCTGCTACTCCACGACGTAATGTTCAATAGATTGTGGGTTAACTTTCTTAAATTCCTATCAGGATAAGGCTGGTTGCGTCATTAAAAGATCGTTCAACATCTGAAAAACTAGCGCGTCCTAAATCGCGCAGTCTTCCGGAAGCGCGAATGGTTAAAATTTAACACAAAATTAAAACTATTTCTCGTTATTCTTCATAAGTCACATGCGAACAAAATCCCCTTTCGTTGTAACGAAAATATTTCTGAAATCATTTCACCTTCTGCAAATATACAAAATATCCGAGTCAAATGATTTTAAAAATCCTAGTCACAATTCATACTGTTAAAGTAGGAAAATCCCCGTAAAATCTCGTGTGTGACTTATTTCAAAAGCGACGTCGCCGCTTGCAAGAATCTGGGGACTTCAAAGGGTGCCGACACGCGGTGACCCAGCTAGCTCAAGAGGTGTTGTGTTTTCACTACGAAACACTTGCATTTACACATCACGAAATTTTAGAATTTAATACAGGATTATTTATGTCATACGTGAATATGTAATGATTTATTAGACCGCTTTATCCATTGGTAGCGGAATATTGAATATTGCATCGTCTGGAACTTTCTATCTTGTACAAATAATAACAATAATAATAATCTCGGCTTCTGCTAACACAATCACTTGCTTTTGAAAGCTGCAATTAATGGTCGAGGGTGACCGTATTTCGATAGATGACTTTAAATGACAGAATTACAATTCATTAGCTATCATTTTATTTTATTTTTTAAATCTATAGCCTTAATAGATAAATAGAAAAGCGTATTGGGTAGCGTACATATTTCAATCGATAATAACGAACATGTTAACAGTTTGCTTCTCAGTTTTGCTTTTAATTAAGTAAAAGAGTCTGAAATATTAGCGCCTCCACGACGTTTTGCATCGCGCTCAGGCGCGTTTAATAGGAGAAATACGGCAGGAACATTCCATTCGTTTGTAAACTTGACCTTTCGTAACTTAAAAGCTCAGACTTCATTCATAAGAAGGCAGGTAAAATCGTAGTAGGTCATCACGTGTGGTATGGCCAATCAGGGGTGTGTAGAAGTTCAAGAGTTCACGACCTCAATAAACACACATTTCCGGCAAATTACTCCAAGTTGCAATAGCGAAGGTTTACATCAAAAACATAGTATCTGTCTATACAGTGTACAGACACAAACTTTGTTTTTGCCCTCAAGTCTCGACAATCGTACGCCGATCAAAAATTCGCTCGTATAGACATTCCAAGATAATTTTGTGTTTTTAAATGGTAATTTTCATTATCTTCACTTGATGAAGAATGCTAGTATCATGCATTTAAAGAAATAAACAGTGATTTTTTTAGAGAGAAGAGTTTAGAGATACTAAATTGAATCTAAAGAGGCACTGCTTTATTCAAAACCTATTAAGATCCTACAGGATTTTCCATACACAGTATATAACACTGGTGAACGAAAATTTCGTTCACCAAAAAGAGTAATTTTGGTATACGTGTAGCATCTGTCAGGAGAATTCTTTCGAATCATGGCATCATTATGATAATATACAGTCAAGAACATCGTAAAATTTACAAGGTGAATGTTTTTGGAATTATGTGGAATGAAACTGAATGAGTGTGTGGGGTGAGTTTTGATTAAATTCAAGGGAGATATACCAAAATCGCTAATTTTTTCAGGATGAACAAAATTAGCGATATTTATTTCCTCCATTTAATGAAATATTCATACAGATTCTATGAATAACTTTCTTTGACTTCATTGACCCATCATACGCTTACAAAATCCAACTATGTCAGTGAAATCATGGATTTTATCTGCCGATTTTTATTTTTGAATGAAGCTGTTAATCTTACAATTTTAGTGTTTTTGGAGTGTTTTTTTTTTCTTAATGTTTTGAGTGAGTGTTTGGAATGAATGAATGGAGCGCTGAGTGAGCGATTTAGAATGGTTTAAGTGAGTGTTGGAATGAATGAATGGAACGCTAAGTGAGCGATTTAGAATGGTTTTGATCGAGAAAAAAGTCAATTTGAAGCTGATCATAACTGTAGCCTAGGAACTAGATGCGCTTAAATGCAGATACACTATAAATGAGAAGGAATTATGCGCAAATATAAATTTTACTCCACAATAGCCTGCCTCATTTACAATGTATCTTCAAATATTTATCAAGCGACTTTTCAATAAGCGACCGCATTTTGGTGGTCCCGTTAGTGGTCGCTTAACAAAAGTCTAACGGTATTAATTTATGTTCGGTTTCGATGAAAGCTTTAGCTTCGCTCCGAAACACCCAATCTAGACCACAAGAGACATAGATTGTTTCAGTGTAATATCGATTGATATTCACGAGATGAAATATGGATCGATCTTACTCGAAAAACAAACGATAATTCCATTTGTTAATTGCAAAAATGAGACAAAATGAGAAATTTCTAGGGTATATTTTCGTAAAGCGCGTCATTTTGAGCGTGATTGTTATGCAACGTTCATTGTGACGTCACTTATTTCGCCCTGCATAGATGAAGTCAGATAGAATGAAATGCACAAAAGCAAGGTATAAGTTTATAATAATTTCACTGCTTTTGCGATGATATTATCAAGTGATAATTTACCGTTATTTCTCGATAAATCACCGAAAAGCATTAAAGAAAGTGGTTTTAATCCATTAATTCAATCCAAACTCTTAAGCTGGGTTTTCTGGGGACGAAAATTAAGCGTTTTGTCCATAGCGATTGGGTCGGCGCAAGACCTTAAATGTATGTGTGTGTGTGTACCGGTACTTACAATAGTCTGGCACTGACACATCGATATACACTTTCAGGCGACGGTTGGGCCTGAATCGCAGTCAAGTACCTTAACACTTTATGAACCATTCTGAAAGAGTCACTTGTTTTTAAATGTTCGCAAGTATTTCTGCATTCTGTTTGCAGCGCACGTTTGTCCTTTTCTGTTTGAATGGGTTGAATGGGTTTTATTCTTCTTTCAACAATCTTTCAGTTATATCGGCTGGTGCACCTAATAATTGGTTCCTGGTATTTCTCACTCCAGTACTAACATTACATCCTTTCCTAGCCTCCAGCTGCTACCCCACATAGGTCTACGATTATCAATCCATTGGTGGAAGATAAGTAGTCGGAAAGAATAAGTGCCGCCACCGGAAATCAAACCAATGGGCTTTTGAATGAAAGTCAAACACGCTTTAACTTCGCTATGACGGCGGCTCGTTTGTCCTTTGTAATGAAGTCAATGATCCCGTTAGTCTAAGAGATATGATTACTCTATTATCGAAGTTAGGGAGATATACAATGTAGGTCTAACATATACATGGTACATGTAGTTGTGTCCTGTGCATATACGAGGGGTGATCGATGAATTCGTGTTATTTTCATATAGAACTAATACACTGAATAGTGCCTAGAAATTAAGTTAATTCCTTCATTCTATATGACTCTGTCGATCAAACGCACATTTTACTTTGACTGGAGTGCGTTAATGGTCGTCACGTGACATTGTTCAAAGCACCTCTGTTTCAGTTATACAAAGATACTAAATTCAGCCATCCCTCGACGCGCGGTGATTGACTTCTCCGTTTGACTTTAAATATGTCTCGTAGATAGGTCAACCTATGCATTGAAGTAGAACTTTAGGCTTTTCGATATGGATATAACTCTTAATTCTTCACAAGACGCGACCTATTCGCGTTATTAAGCGGTTTCAACGTCGGAAGAAATCCGGCCTGATAAACAGGGAGCGTTTTACCCGACTACCTGTTTATGACCGAACAAATTTTTTTTTGGAACGGTGGTGACAATAGTTTTTGCAAACACTACTTTATTTAGAAAATTTCACACGAGGTAATTTTTGCTTTGAGCCGGAGATAAACTTTATCGAAATTACCCCTGGGACATCACATTAATTAGATAGGCAGATGTCAAAAAGAAGATAATTACCTAAGATCAATACCATGGAACGTTTTCAACGAAGAGCAAGACAGATAAGCCTTTTTGCTCTTTGATTCTATGTAAAAAGGGATGCACCCGGGTGGACCCCAAATGTGACCCCAGGGTCTTGATATGAACAAACTCGGAAGAGATCCATAAGATGATGCTACATACTAAATATGAAGCTGTCTGCCTTCTGGTTTAAGAGAAGAAGACTTTTGAAGGTTTTCCTATTTTCACCTATCATGCTCAGATGAGCTAAAAGGGATGCGCCCGGGTGGAGCCCAAATATGACCCAAAAGTCTTTTTTTATGAACAAACTTGGTAGAGGCCCACTAGATGATGCTACATACCAAAAATGAAGGCAGTGTGTCCTCTGGTTTCCATTAAAGAAGATTTTAAAAGATTTTCGCTCTTTGATTCTATGTAAAAAGGGTTGCGCCCGAGTGGAGCCCAAATATGATCCTAGGGTCTTGATATGAACAAACTTGGTAGAAGTCCACTAAATAAGCTGTCTGCCATCTAGTTTCATAGAAGAAGATTTTTGAAGATTTTCGTTTTTTTACCCTTCGTGCTCATAAGAGATAAAGGGATGCACCCATGCAAAGCCCAAATATGACCCAAGGGTCTTGATATGAACAAACTTGGTAGAGGTTCACTAGGTGATGCTACACATCAAATATTAAAGCTGTCTGCCATCTGGTTTCAGAGAAGAAGATTTTTAAAGATTTTTGCTCTTTGATTCTATGTAAAAAGGGTTGCGCCCGGGCAAAGCCCAAATATGACCCAAGGTCTTGCTATGAACAAACTTGGTAGAGGTCCACTAGATGATGCTACATACCAAATATGAAAGCTGTCTGCCTTCTGGTTTCAGAGAAGATTATTTTTAATGATTTTCATATTTTCACCCTTTTTGTTTAGGGTAAAGGGAACTATAAGGGTGGATTTCATTTATTCGAACAACTTTGGTAGAGCTTGACCCAAGGAACATCCCTGCCAAGTTTCATCAAGATTGGCCCACTGGTTTAAGAGAAGATGTTTAAAGAAATTGTGGACAACGCACGACTGACGACGGACATTCTACGATCCCAATAGCTCACCTTGAGCACTTCGTGCTCAGGTGAGCTAAAAATGGGGAATCTATTCTGTGAAAAGATTACTTTTGATTTTACGTCATTTTTACCAAAATGCCAAAAGTACATTTTTGAACAAATATTTCTGACTAACAAAACTATCTTGACTAAAGAAAATTCCAACGATAATTTTGCCTTTACTTTTAATTTTAGCAGAATACATTCTATATACAATTTTGTGATGAATAGCTATCAAATACATAAACATAACATTTAAGCTTAAAAACATTATATATAAATTACTTTAAATATGTCAAACATAAATGTGGGTTGACAAATTAAATGTCCAAATACAAGCTTATTCAAATTATGGTTGTTAATATTCTGAGATGGTCAACCTACTCAAAGGCAAGGATAACTGTAGTTAATTGGTCAAAATAATCCCAATTTTGCTTGCTTAGCATGAAACAGTTGTAACTGCCTATAAGCAAATAGGCAGTTACAACTGTTTTGAACTGAGCATTCAATTCATCAGTGGATTTTGTCAATGGACAAACCTATGGCAGATAGTAAAGCCTAAGATCAGCCTGCACAGATGTGCAGACTGATCTGAGACTAACCTGCCTGCTTTCTAGGTATTTTTTTGAAAATCTTGTGCCAGACAGGTTGAAATGCTCTCAAAATTCGCAATTTAGTTTCAATTTACATAAAATTAAGTAGAAATAGGGTCATCAGGGTTCTAGAACAGTTCAAAATTTGATCAAAACTATCTCTTGGCCAATATGAGGACACTCTGATTCATAACAGTCAGGAAATATGCTGTTTCATCACTATCCAAATTTGTAACATTACCACTGCTATTTCTGGTGCTATTTAACTGAGACGCCACCCAGTGTGTATGTGTGTGTGTGTATCATGCATTGGCAATAGTTTTAATAATGTGTTTATGGGCTTCTAAACTCTTCTCATACTTTTGGACATGGTTTATGACAGAAATATGCAGTCTGATCAATATCCACAGTAGTATTATAACTACCACTATTTCTAATGCTATTCACAACATATACAAAGCTATGGCAGACGGTTAAGCCTAAGATCAGGCTGCACAGATGTGCAGCCTGATCTGATACTGAACTGCCTGCTTTCTAAGTATTTACTTGAAAAATTAGGGCCAGACCGTTTGATATGTTCTCAAAATTTGCAATTTAGTTTCAATTTACATAAAATTCAGTAGAAATAGGGTCATCAGGGTTCTAGAACAGTTCAAAATTTGATCAAAACTATCTTTTAGCCAAAATGAGGACACTCTGATTCATAACAGTTAGGAAATATGCTGTTTCATCACTATCCAAACTTTTGGCATTTCCACTGCTGTTTCTGGTGCTAGGTAACTGATACTCCACCCAGTCTCATCATTATCCAGTGTAGTTACATTACCGCTTCTTGTTGTCATGCTATTCACAACATATACAGAGCTATGGCAGACAGTAAAGCCTAAGATCAGCCTGGACAGATGTGCAGTCTGATCTGAGACTAAACTGCCTGCTTTCTACGTATTTACTTGAAAAACTTGAGCCTGACCAGTTAATTTGTTCTTGAAATGCGCAATTTAGTTTTGATTTACATAAAATTCAGTTAGGGTCATCAAGGTTCTAGAACAATTCAAAATTTGATCAAAACTATCTTTTGGCCAATATGAATACACTCTGATTCATTACAGTCAGGAAATACGCAGTCTCATCACTATCAAGCATAGTTACATTAGAGTTCTGCAATTTAATGTGAGTGATCAAAGGTAAATTATGTCTAAACAGGTATAGAGACAATTGACCTTTGATCACTCACTTAAGCTTGTGGATCTATACCACTGCCATTTCTCATGCTTTTCACTGCATAAACAGAGCTATGGCAGACAGTAAAGCCTAAAATTAGCCTGCACAGATTTGAGACTAAGCTACCTGCTTTCTATGTATTATTTGGAAAAAATTGAGCCAACCTGGTTGAAATGTTCTCAAAATTTGCAAATTAGTTTCAATTGTAGAAATAGGGTCATCAGGGTTCTAGAACAGTTCAAAATTTGATCAAAACTATCTTTTGGCCAATATGAGAACACTTTGGTTCATGACAGTCAGGAAATATGCTGTTTCATCACTATCCAAATTTGTAACATTTCCACTGCTGTTTCTTGTAATATTAGGCAACTGATACTCCACCCAGTCAAATTGTTTCTCAACTGTGTAGAGATACGTCGTCACTTCCTGGTATTTATCCACTGTTTTACAGCCCTCCGCTCTCCACTCTGAGGGAGGGTATGTTCTGACTATCTGACTGACGTGCTCTGAGGGCACCTGAAAACTGAACACATTCTTATCAATCCCGTTAGACTCATAATGCTTCAACATCTGACGTGTACAATCACCAAGGGTAGACATGGGTAGGTTCACACTCTGTTTCAACATCAGGGCTACCTCTAGAATGTTTTGTAACTTCTGAAGCCTCTCAAACTTCTCCTCTAGATCTAAAACATCCTTAATATAGTAGCTCAGGTTTCCTATGGCAGCAAGTTTCTTTGATACAAGATGATACACAAAATCTCTTGTAAGCTTCAGAATCCCCATTTCCGTCAGGTATCTGATAGGTTGGAGCCCCACCAGACTGGGGACCCTAAACTGGCCCTTGTAGGAGTCCCGAACCATCATGGCGATGGTTGAGGTGTTGTGCCCCTGGATATACGGCTGTAATTCCCCACTCTTCAGTACAGACACCATGTAGGAGAAAACTTCTACAAGTTCATTATAGGAGGTACAGTTCTGTAGGACCTATGGTAAACAAACAATAAAATGAGCCGGTAGTGATATTTCCTACAACTTTATGCATGCCTTGACTTTTTTTGGCAGTAACTTGATGCATTAAAGAAATTCTCTGATATTGAATAGATATCAAGAGTGGTAGACCAGAGGTGCGTTTCTTACATTAAGATTCTTAAGAATCTCGTTCAGATTTTAAAGAAAGAGCGTTTTTTAGATTAAGGTTCTTAAGTGGCTAAATAAGAATCTTAAGATATCTTAATGAGGAAATGAAGATGGATTTGCAATGGCTTAAAAGAAGTAGCCCTGACAACAATGAATCTCCCTCAAATCTTTATAAGAGATTCATAGTGGGCGTGGCAGAGTAATGGTTCTTGAACATGACACTTCTCCTCAATGAGATCTATAAGTGTACCAAGTTTGAAGTTGCTAGCACATATGGTTTAGAAGATATAGCCCGGACAAAAGCGTGACGGACAGACGGACAGACAGACGGACGGACGGATGGACGGACAGAATCGAGCAAACCTATAGTCCCCCAACCGGTAACCGATGGGGGAATAATAACATTGTCTTCTCATATTTACCGGTATTGGCCAATCAAATTTCGCAAACATTTTCAAAAATTGTCCATGAAACTTTGATTGGCCCATTAATATGGGTGTGGCAGGACGGGGCTTATTTTGCACACAAAATCTTTTAACATCACCTGCTGTGCCACGCCCATATTTATGAGCCAATCAAAATTTTGGAACAATTTTTGAAAAGGGTCACCCAAGAAAAATTCTGTTAAAGTTTCATTGAAATCTGCCCAGTGGTTCAGGAGGAGATAATGTTCAAAGATTTCCAAGTGAAAAAATGCCAAGCCCTGCCACGCCCATATTTATGCGCCAATCAGTATTTTCGCGACGAATTTTCAGAGAGGGTCACCCAAGGAACATTCTGGCAAAATCTGCCAAGTGGTTCAGGAGAAGAAGAATTTTCTAAATTGTTGAAGACGGACTCAAGGTGATCCTAATAGCTCCCCTTGAGCATGTTGTGCTCAGGTGAGCTAAAAACGGCTGAGAACCAAGCTTAAAGTACAAAAGTAATGTGCTCAACAAGTGCATTTGGCATGTGACCTTAATTTTGTCTAAACCTGATAGTTTGAACAGGGTTTGACACTGCTTTTAACTGTTTTAAATCATATCTTGGCAGCTGAAGCACCTAGCCTTCGATCAATGGAAACTACATTTGCATTCACTCTATGTCTCTAACCGCTCATCCACCATAGGTTTATAATTGTACATTGATTTGTGGGAGACAATTGTTTGAAAGATTTTGTGACCCGTCCTGTAAAAGGGATCATCTGGAAAGTGTAAAGTATTGACCCTTGTCAGACTGCGCGGATTGTGCAGACTGACTAGGGTCAAAACTTTTTGCTCTGTACTAATTTTCTGAAGCGTGTATAATAAATCTACCTTCCTGTGAAAGAATTTTTGAAATACGGCCTCTGGTCGGCTTGTTCTAGAACCAATCTCTTTTTCAAATATTCATTTTAAAAAGTTCCTACAAAAGTCTGTTTTCCCTTGACAGGTCACATATGTGCTATTACTGGGTATCATAAACTTCAAACCTCATAACTGTGAGTCTGAAGCACCTAGACAAATAAATGATGGCGAATGTGTGTGTGCAAAAGTGTTCTAAAAACCACCCAAAACTTCTGATAAGCTCAAACCGAACCTTGATCATGACTGACAATAATTGAATGGAGAGATAATCCTGAAGGTGTCAGATTAACTATGCTACTAGCCCCTTGAAAGTCTGTCAAACTTTAATCTAACTTTCCATTACACAATTACGCCAAAGAAATAGTCATAATTTTGTCTTGATCTACTTACTTTCCAGTGACAAATAAAAGATGGAGAATGTGTGTGTGCAAGTGTTCTAAAACTTCTGATAAGCTCAAACCGAACCTTGATCATGACAGACAATTATTTGATGGAGAGATAATCCTGTAGGTTTGAGATTAACTATGCTACTAGCCCCTTTAAAATCTGTCTAACTTTAATTTTAACTTCCAGTTACACAATTATGTCCATGAAATAGTCATAATGGCAATCCAAAAAAGAAAAAACTATTGATTGGTTTGAATCGCATCATGTGGGGTAATTCATTGCACTTTATTACTGTATAAAATGCAATAGGTCTTTATGGAAACACCTGGCCTTCGATCTGCAAATCCTGAATAACCCTCGTTCCCCTTCCACAGCTAAACATTCAATATATCAGAAATTAAGATATTTTCAAAAGAATTTATGATTAAAAGCATGAAGTTGAGTTCCTGAGTCGATGTTTACAGCAAGTTGACAAAGACTATCTAGCAACCCTCTCAACTTAGCCCAATCACAACGGTTTCGTTTTAAAATGCAGAATAACTTGTCAGAAATTATTTTTTGATCTACTAAGAATGGCAAAATTTTCGTTTGTGTACCATTTGTTCAAGTTTATGCTTTTCAACTTCGATAGCGAGATTAAAAACTATACGATCTAATAAGAGGGTCAGAATGGCCCTAAACCCATCACCTGAACTTTATTGGTCCAGTGGATCCCATTAACTTTCTTGCAAAGTTTCATTCACATTTGCCTAATTGTTGAAGAGGAGACGTAATTCATTTCTGAGGAGATTCAAAATAAGCCCTACCCTGCAACGCCCATATATATGGACCAACCAAATTTTCGCGAACAATTTTGAAGGAAGGTCACCCAAGGAACATTCTGGTCAAGTTTCATTGAAATTAGTCCAATGGTTCAGGAGATGTTGTTCATGAATTACTCGCTCAAAATAAACCAAGCCCTGTCACGCCTATATTTATGGGCCAATCAAAATTTCGCGATCAATTTTTGAAGAGGGTCACCCAAGGAACAATCTGGTAAAGTTTATTGAAAATCAGCTCAGTGGTTCAGAGATGTCTTTCAAAGATTTCATGCTCAAATTAAGCTAGCACTGCAAAACCCATATTTTTGGCCCAACCAAAATTTGGCGAACAATTTTTGAAGAGGGTCAGCCAAGGAACATTCTGGTACAGTTTCATTGAAATCGGCCTAGTGGTTCAGGAGATGTCTTTGAAAAGATTTCAGGCTCAAATTAAGCCAAGCCCAGCCACTCCCATGTTTATGGGCCAACCAAGGTTACGCAAACAATTTTTGAAGGGGGTCACCAAAGGAACATTCTGGTAACGTTTCATTGAAATCAGCCCAGCGGTTCAAGATTTCGGGCTCAAATTAAGCCACACCAAGTGGTACAGGAGAAGAAGTTTATAAGATTGTTGACGACGGACGACAGACTCAGGGTGATCCTAAAAGCTCCCTTTGAGCATGTTGTGCTCAGATGAGCTAAAAATAGATTGTGTAATCTATACAGGTCAAAAGTAGACTAAAAACTTTCATGTTTAGCAGAGAATTTTAATAGCTTCTTAGATCTAGTGGAAAGCAATTATAAGGGCCGAGTGTCTTTTTCACTGTGTTTATTTGCACTTGCAATTGCACCTTATACTCAAATTAACGCAATGAAAAAGACACTCATCCCTATATTAATTTGGTCTTGATCTACTTACTTTCCAGAGATGGTCGGTGAAGTCAAAATCATTTCTCTCATTCAGTATCATCATATCATCCACAGAACCATCGTCAACATTCATTTCTCCCAGTCTGTATTCCACGGTGTTACAGCCAAGATTCAACTAAAATACAAATATTTATATGAATTTGTTATATCCATTCACACTTAATCAAGGTTTTAGTCTGACATCAACAAAACAGGGTCCAAAGGACTCAATAATTGGGATCCTAGGGGTCCTTTGGGAGTCCCTGTTTAGGATATAGAATATTTCTTATAAGCACTTATTTTATATAAACTTGTTTGTTTTTACATACATTTGGAGCTATTCTCAGGTTAAAGGTAAATAAAGATACATTGTTTGGGGTTTAACTCTAGGAAAGAATTGAAGACTGTTTTAATCAGCCTTGGTGAAAGATCTTTTTTTTTCGCTCAGTTCTTTCCAATATCCAATAACAAAAAAAGTTCAATGCCCTAGTATGTTCTGATTAACAAAAACATGTCAACCCACCTCACCCATCTCCAAACTTTTCTCAACTGACATTCAGGATTTTGGGAAAATAGCCCAGGCGGGTGACACAAATACCAAAATCCGTAATAATACAGAAAACTTTGATCCATGTGGTTTAGATAATAATTAAAGTACCTGTTGGAACAAATCTTGCACCACTTCCACTAGGGGTCTCTCTTGTGTCCCTATCCAGTCTACTTCACTCGTGGCTAGACCTTGTAATAAAGACTTCAGGATCTGTAATTCCTGAAATAAAATAGAAGATATTATTGCATAAAATTTATGTTTCCGGCTCGTTAAAAGCATACGTTAACGGACAAACCCAGGCGTTAACGAGAGAAAACGTGGATTAATCAGTAAATTCACATGCCGTTAACGACCAGCTTTTTCATTTATATATTCTAAGTCTGGGCCTTTACACATTATCAGTTTCCTTGTCCAACATTATTATAGAGCATAACTAAAGACGTTGCTCTAAATCCCGCGTTAAATTGTGTGACGTAAGTTTGTATCAGTTGAACCCTTGTCACGCTGAACCGAAAAACATCCCTGCTTTGGAAAGAGGTATAGACAAAAACAGGGGTATGGAATTTCCATGTCCGATATAGGCTTTTTCGTTTGCTGGCATGTACATTTTTCTAGGCCACTTTTCTGTGGACAAGTAAATACCAGAGCAAATCTTATTACATCAAGAAAAAAAATCTAGGAGAAAAGTCATCCTTTTCTTTATATCAAAGGGGGGAAAACATTGTCTTTAGTGAAGAAAATGCTGGGTTACAGCATTTTCTTCATTAAATCAATGTTTATTTCAATATTTATTAATCATTTTTTTGCTGGCAAGTTCATTTTGATCCTTGATTAGTTGGAAATCGATGTATTTTCACACCCCTGGACATAAATTAGTCTGCTCATATGAGATGAACATAATAAACCAAGTTCATTTTTGGTAGTCGATCAAGACACACACTAACTTTGCCTATACTAGACATTGTTGACTCAGATACTGACCTGAAATAAACCAAAGGCTGGGCTTCGTACGTTTCCTGACCTCACTTGAATTTTCACCCAGGCTTTTGATTCTAACGGAGGTTCATTCAAAGGTATTAAAGACATGCCTGACTGCTTCTTCCATTCCAGTTCCAGACTAATAGAGCCTCCCCCGTGAGATGACTGCTCATCCGTATCGTCCAACAGGTCGTATTTAGCGTAACATGTCACTTCTGATGTATCGAGGTGAATTTGAGACTTTCTATGAACACTTTGTTCAGCAGCTGGTTTCGACAAAACTTCTATCATTTTTAGTCCAACAAAGTTGTTGACCTTGTCAGTAAGTACTTGAACACATAGGCATGAAATAGGCTTAATATATTTCCCATCTGATAGAGCTACGACCATGGGTATATGGCATGGGATCTCTTTTCGTCCTGTCACCATGGTAGAAAACACAGACAAGATTTTTTTACACAATTTGACAGTCAGACCGCAGTTTGTCTGTTCACCCACGGCTGCACTCGGTACATTAACTGAAGATTCATCGAACACAGACAGATCAGCGATGACTTCTAACTTCAATGGTGATCCACATACCGAGCTGTTGTCATGATTTGATTGGTTGGAAGATTTCTTTTTTCTCCTTGTCACTGATTGAGGAACAACATCATTGGATGGCTTATCAGTAACGTCCTTCCAGAAGGACTCACTTTTACACACCAGCACACAAGGATACTGTAGTTTGATTATGTTATTCAGAGTATTCAATCTCTTACTAGTTGAGATAGGTTCTTTCACAGCCCATATATTACAGTCAAGAAAGTCACCCTCTGTTATCGGGTGATCGGATTCTGAAGTCAGTTTTTGCAATGTCTCTTGTAGAGAGTTTTGTAGATTCAAGTTCATTTTCACTCCCCGGGAATCCTGGAAAATAGGATCAGGACTTGAGGTTATAAAACTTTTCTCATTCTTGATTCAAAATTTTCTCAATATTAAATTAGTGATTAACGCCGTAATTCTATTTTGATACTCATTTTACTGTATCAACATGAAAGATAATATTAATAATTTGTTATATATAACAACTTATTAATATAATCTTTTATTTACACACATTTATTTAAATTTGAAATTTGAGAAAATTCTCAGTTGAGACCGAGAAAAGTTTTATAATCTTGGGCCAAGAGCTTTTTTATTTTTCAGTCTTTAATTCTAGATCAAAGTATTTCAACAAATACTAGTACAAACTATTTGTTGTTTATACTCATCAGAATTATCTCATCAAGACAATTCAAATGAGTATCCATTAACATATGGTTGCATTTGACTGGACTAACCCAAACCTATCTATACCTCTGTAAGATTGTATTGTGAAGCAATGATGCTCCAAAAATGGTAAAAAAATGTAACCTACAAATAAATATTCGACTCCATCAGAATTCGAACCCGGGACCTCTACATCCCAAAGCAAATGCTCTACCACGTCGTTATGAAAGCTCGCTTGTACGGCAAGGCAGTACAAACATCCCGTATAGTCAACCCGGCTACATCACACCCCCTCGACAATTAAGATTCTTCCCCGAATCATCTCAATTCAATATCATCAACTACTTAATCACAAAACCACAACCTTACGTGGGTTATTTACGGTGGGCGCCAAATGTAACATACAAATAAATGATCGACTCCATCGAGATTCGAACCTGGGACCTCTACATCCCAAAGCAAATGCTCTAACACGTCGCTATAAAAGCTAGCTTGTACGACAAGGCAGTACAAACACCCCTTATAGTCAACCCGGCTACATATATATACTTGACCATGCCATGTACCTTGATCTTGGTATCAACAGATCAATCTATATAATTGAGTTGAAAAGTATTAGGTACTGTTAACCCTTTTTATGCATTGCTGATACTGAAATATTCTTGTTTAGGCAAAATGGATAGACAAAGAGCAGCCTTCACATATCAAGGGCTGAACGCAACATAGGGCTAACTTCATTTTTCAAAATTTTACAGGAGACAAATAAAACTTTCTCATTTGTGCAAATAGAAAATTATTTTGATCATTTTTGTAAAATTAATCCTAAAATATTCTATCTTATTTAAATAAAGTTGATTTTTATTAAAATAATTTATTAAAAAAGAGATATTAGAACCTTTTTGAGATAGATCTGTCTGGCAGTTATATAATTCTACTTCTCAAAAAATAAGTTAATGCAAAATAGGTCTAACTAAAGTTAGGCCTATGTTGCATTGGAAATTTACCAATAGTATAATATTTTGTCAGTGCAAAATAGGTCTATCTGGAAAATTCACATTTCACTTCTGCAATTAGGTGACAAAAATATGAATATGAATGTCAAGGTCATGTTATTTATTCATGTACTAATTATTGCTAAACATTACTTTGTATTATACCCTGTAACTTGCAAGATGTTAAGATGTTAAAGAGCATCAAATATAATCGTCTTCAAGAAAAACAACTCTCTTCCTGTAGGCCACAGGAGCTTGATTTTCAAACTATTCATTTCTATTAAAATACTAATGCAAATTATCTTTATTTTTCTGATGGTTTGCGGTAAATTATTTGATTTTTTGGTAGTTAGCATTTGATAATTTCACCATTGAAACAGTGGAATATCAATGTTGTAAATTGACTATTTTCAAAGATTAATACAAACCTACTTTCTTTCTCATTACACTATTTGATGTCATCCCAGTAAAATCAATTATACAGCTAGATGTAATCATGTTCAAAATGACAAAGTCAAGTTTTAGCATTTCTTTTTATCTAAAGATTTCTACATTTCGTCTCACAGTAACTTTTGCATGAAAAATTGAGATTCTTTCACTTTTTTGTGTGTGTAAAACCAAACATTCCAATTCATTTAAAATATAAATATTATAAACCTTTTTATAAGAGCCAATTTAGAACATACAATTTTCAAATTACTTTACAAATTATAAATCTTTTTACATACTCCTCCTTGCTTTGAGAGCCACGATAGAATTGATTGATTGATTGAATGGAGTTTAACGCCGCTTTCAACATTATTTCAGTTATATCACGGCGGCTGGAGCACCTAACAATGGATCCCTGGTATTTCTCTCACCAGTACAACCATCACATTCTTTCCTAGCCTCCAGCCGCTATCTCACATAGGTCTACGCTTATCAACCCATAGGTGAGAGACAAATAGTCGGAAAGAATGAGTGCTACCATCAGGGATCGAACCACGATAGAATACTTCCCATTTTTAATTTCTTTATAAATTCTAACCTTTTGAAGAATTCCGTCTGTCTATTAAAGCCATAATAAAACATTCCTACTGTAAATTTATCTACCAATAAAGAGTTTCTTTTAAGCTTCTCTCGTCTATAAAAGAGACAATCAAGAAAAATATCCCCTAACTTTTTATTACCCCACATTGATAGATTGGGGATATATTGTTTGTACCATGTCTGTTAGTCACCAAATAATCATTAAAATTTGCCATAACCTCTGATTGGTTTGTGGCAGAATCTTTATATTTCACACATGTATATTCGACAAAACCTTCTGTTGATACCATTTTCAAAGTTTTAAGTCAAACTCAACCTCTTTTTCAAATAAATCTACAAACTTTAACATTGGCTTTACCTCTGCTTTCAATATTGTATCAAAACCACTGTATCTCAAAGATAAGCAGTGCATTGGTGCCTAACACGCATGTTGTTTAGGTTTTCAGAGCTTCACCTATCAATGAGATCCTTAATAGAACACCACTATTGTAAATTACATGTACACATCCTGTATGAATTATGAATTGTTATCTCCAGCCTCTCTAGAACATTACCATTTTAAATAACTTGATGATTTTTAAAATAAGAATAAAAGACTGTCTGGAGGAACCACTAGCTGTTAATATTTGTGAAGACCATCCCCATTGTAAAATTATACTTTATCAATCATTAATCTCTGTAAGAGGTCCACCTGTTCAATCCAGACAATTAAGAACATGCCAATGGTAACAAACCTTTTCGAAAAACCCAGTTGTCTCTAAAGGATAACCATTTATCTTTAGAGCCTCTGTAAAACAAGTTACAAGTTAGTCCATTTACACAAAGTCTATCGGTTTTCATAGAGAACATGAAAAAATGCCTGTGAAATGTGTAAAGCAATGTGAAACAAAGCTTTGATTAGGTAAAATGATTATAATTTCAAATGAGAATAAGTATATCTCCTCTGATAGTGTAATTTCCATGGTGCTACAGCAGGATGAGGGTGTCCTGGGCCTTGTATGGCAAATGTAGATTAGGATTAAATCAAACTTATTAGGATTAAATCAAACTTATCATCAGAGAAGATTCCAGTCATTTCTGAAGACCAAAAGATTGTGTACTGATTCTGTTCCATTTATACAAGAAATTCAATCTCAAGTTAACTCTCTTAGCTGCTAACTACTGAACTTGGTTGTTCATCTGGCTTAGTCTTGTTCAGATCACATAACATTCTTCAGTTGAATCTAGACTCCTGATAGAATTCTGGGACATCTATAGTTAATGCTTGGGAGAGGGATGTTGGGCATTTTTGGATACTTTGCTTGCTAATATACTCCATTAAATTATAAATTATTGATAAGGATTTGATACCTAGACTTCTCTTGATAGTTTCTATTTTTGACAATAAACATCTAATTACATGTATATAAGTGGTTATAAATCAAATGGAATCATTGTTAATTTAACACAGCTAAATGAATCTGTCTTATGATTGTTAATTTAACACAGCTAAATGAATCTGTCTTATGATGATGATACTTGGATACTTTAAGAAATTCTATGTTCTGAATGTTTGCTTTTCAAGTACACAATTACATGTATATTCATTGTATTGACAACTTGGGAAATAATGATTATTTTACTTTCTGATTGTCCTAGGTGACATTTCAATTTAAAAGACATCACTGACCAGTTTTCCATTAACTTTTACACGTTATCTTTATATTGAGTCAACCCATTGTTTATTTTGGTTTCACCATCCCATCTATAACCACTTTCTGAATTGCCCTGAGCTGCAATGCTAAAAAAATCTAGAAAATTAGTCTTAACGTATATTGACAAAAACATATGAGTTGACAAAAGAATTTCCAGGCTGTTAATAAAATGTACATAATATTTAAATCAGTCTGTATTTCCCACTTAATTCATCATTAGATCAATATATCTTTTGCAAGAACAGTGTTTAAAATAGCTGCCATATCAGTGCCTTTGGTGCTTTGATTATTCTTACATTTTACTTTGTGACCATACCACAAGTCAAAAAGAATCAGCATAAACAACATCCATCACATTATTAACTACCGTAAATGAAAAAATCTGATATTTAATTCTGTTTACCCATTTTATATCTCAACGAAAGAATAATTTTCAGCATTTTAGTAGTTTTATTTGTTTGTCTTTTTCAAGGAATTTCAATAACTTTTAATCCTACCTTTCAATTGAGAACAAATCAGTCTCAAGAATTTCTTTGAATCAGGATTTTTTTTCATTCTTTTGTTTTAAAGGGTTGTGTAGAAACCATAGAGTTACCATTCTTGCATGGCACTCTGTCATCATAATTAAGAGGAACACAACTGTCCAATGTTATGTCAATTGGTCATACACTGTAAGGTGACAGAGTTATGCTCTGGACAAAGAAGTTGATGCTACCCGCCTGTTGCCTAGACACCAGGGTGATCACACAACTTGTCCCATCTTTCAACAAGCACATAAAAAGAAATTAATTTCTCCATGAAAACAATGTCCAGTTAAATTTAATTTTGTATGATTTCACAAAAAAAGTTCCATTTTAATCTGTCAAGGTCGGTAAAAAATTAGCTTTTTTCTTGGAAGCTATTTAAGTTTGAATAAAATAAAAATTTGTTTCATAACCCCATGAAAACATATAAAAAATTACCAAAACATTCTATTCATCTCATTAATGTATTTGATATTGTATGAGACTGCTTAAGTTAGACCTGTTTAACCTAAATGTTGGTAATGAAGGGCAGGATTTATACATGCAACATAGGGCTAACTTGAGATAGCCCTATGTTGCATTTAAAAAAAAGAGTAAAATGAGATAGACCAAAATGACAACTTACATTTTGGCCCCTTTATTGACCCCTTTGAACATTAATATTTTGATAGGGTGTGTATATTATGAAACTAAGTAGGAAAATACAAAAAAGTCATTTTTGAAAAATTATCAAGTTAGACCTGTTTTGCGTTCAGCCCTCGATATGTACAGGCTGATTTTAGTTTAAATCACCTGAATTTACTTTTTGCACCAGACTTTATCGGGATGGTCGCGTAAAAAAACTAGAAAGCCATGAATGGCTTGAGTCGCTCCACAGGCTTGAAATTCTTGTAAAAGCAAATAAATAATTTGACTAGATTTTTAGATATTTGGGGTTCTACTAATGTTGAAAATGATATTCAAAGTTTTAACTATAAAACAGATAGAGAAATGATCTCCGCTCTTAAAAGACATATTTTTCATCCAATCAAAATAATTTTTGGCTGCATGATAATGGGTCACCAAAAGATCATACCAAAAATGTTTGATTGATATCCATTACATTCTGAGAAAATGATTTTCATAGTTTCCACTATTTAACATATTGAGAAATGACCTCCACCCACAAAATGCATATTTTTCATCCAATCAAAATAATTTTTGGTACACTGATAAAGGGTCACTCAAGGATCATTCCAGTCAAATTTGGTTGATATCCATCAGTTACATTCTGAGAAAATGAATTTCAAAGTTTCCACTATATAACATATAGAGAAATGACCTCCGCCCATAAAATGCATATTTTTCATCCGATCACAATGATTTTTTGTAGACTGATAAAGGGTCACTCAAGGATCATTCCAGTGAAATTTAGTTGATATCCATCGGATGCATTCTGAGAAAATGATTTTCAAAGTTTCCACTATATAACATATGGAGAAATGACCTCTGCCCATAAAATGCATATTTTCCATCTGATCACAATGATTTTTTGTAGACTGATAAAGGGTCACTCAAGGATCATTCCAGTGAAATTTGGTTGATATCCATCTGTTACATTCTGAGAAAATGAATTTCAAAGTTTCCACTATATAACATATAGAGAAATGACCTCCGCCCATAAAATGCATATTTTTCATCCAATCACAATGATTTTTTGTAGACTGATAAAAGGTCACCCAAGGATCATTCATGTAAAATTACATTGGTATCCATCAGTTAGAATCTGAGAAAACTCACTTTTTACCATATTTGGAAATTAGCCACGCCCATTTAAACCATGTTTTTCATTGGTTCAAAATTTCTTGAACAACTTTGAAAGAGGGTCACCCAAGGATCATTCCTGTGAAGTTTGGTTGAAATCCATCCAGTAGTTTCTGAGGAGAAGATTTTTAAAGAAAAGTTTACGACCGGACGCACGCACGGACGGACGCACACAACGCCATGACAATAGCCCCAGTGGCTTATAGTGGAGCTAATAAAAAAGGAATATCAATAAATCTAGCCTTTGACAGCAAGTCACGTCTAACTGTTTACAATTTTCTTTGAGTGGTATCATAAGTGACTTCCCTTATTGTTTAATATGGTTGACTTCGATCGCAACTAAGACTGTGCATTGTAGCTATAGTTATTCCTACTATTGTATTCCTATCAGTAGCAGTCGAAGTCGACCAATGATTAAACAAATCTTTTTAAACAAACATTTGATTACATTCATTGATATTTTATTATTCCAGAAAATCATTGTCAATAAAAAAAAAATTTACTTTTGAAAAAATAATTCAAATATAGGTTTTTTTGAAGTGATTATTTACAAAGAAAATTTCAAAAATTGTTTGGTTAACAGGAACATTCCAATTAAATGTTAGATGTTATAGTAATGATTGAATAGTCTGCATTGGATCAGTCAGGAAATATGTCTTTACTTCTGTCAGTATGGATTGAAAAGAATAAAATGAAATCCTGTGTAAAAGAGAAAACAGTTTTATATTAATCCTTTTCCAGACAACCTATAATATCAAAGACATTCTTAAAAGCATCTCCAAATAACATTTGTTTCAGATTCATTTTTTTATATTTAATCAATTAAAGGATTTGATATTACATCGATATACTTGTAAGTAGCAGAGGACTTTTACAGCTAAGGGTTAATAAATTGGCTCTTACATTCCAATATACATGTCACCTTTTGAATGTGTGTCACACTTATCAGAGCATACCAGTAGCCATTATAACACCTTTTCTGATCTCTTAAACAGTCCACAAATCAATTAACTTGCATGTCTCCAAATAAGCATTAAAAATTATAGTAAATAAAAGCTGGATGAATAAGAAAACTTTTATAGTTCTAAGAAAATAATTATTTAAGAATGGTTTTCTCAAAATTTCTATTTCTTTTTTTCATGGCTTCTATTTTTTTCTCAGTTATCTGATAACGAAAACTTTTTTTATTTTTTTCATTTTTAGAATCACTTCTTGTGAAAATCTATTATAGGATAAGTGTAGGAAAAGTATTAATTTGAGAAAAAGATTTTTTATCTTGTGTTCATGTAAGTGAATTATTCACAAAGAAATTTTCATTATTTTACACATTTTGTTCAACATATGAAATATCACAGGATGGATGAGAAATAACAAGAAAATTTTATTTCTTTGGCAACTTCCCTATTAAATCTGATAAAACTTGTTTTAAATCAAATAACTTCATAAATGTAATCTGCAATCCACTATAACTGAAATTCGATTGTTTTCCCCACGTAAACAAAAATTTAGGCTACAAAGGGGTTACATATACAAAGCCTCTCATAACCCTACACTATTAATCTGCCATTAAAAAAGAAACAAAGCTTTGGATGTAAATTAAATTCATCACAAATGCAAATAATTTTATAACACATCATTTATATCATAATCATACAGATAATGTGTTAAGACAACTAAGAATGAGGGGAATTCACTAATTCTTGCATTCAATTTAAACTGTAATAAAAAAGTAAAAAATATAGTTGAGGTCTTCATACTTTCAAATTTTATTTACAATCTATCAAATTTATCAAAGGTTGATTATTTTTGGTAATATATAGATTAATATTATTAAGACGTTTCACTACCAAATTGTAGTGAAATGTCTTGGAGGAAACATCCATTAGTGAAACATCTTAATAGTGAAACGACTGCCACCCTACGGACCTCTGACCAGTCGATTGTTTTTTGTTTGGTTAAGCTAACTTTTAGCCCCCCAAAGTAATTACAGATCCCCCATATTTTCAAAACTCATTACGAAATTTTCCCAATGTTTTTCAAATCCTGGATCAGACACACACTGACTATGGTACGAAAACTCCAATACAGTGTTACGAAATGACTGGTACGAAGTGGTTATGGTACGAAACGTCCGTAATTCATAAATTTGCCTCTGTGATAATTTACATTTGCTATCTCCTATATTTGTTGAAATTGTATTGGTATACATGTATATTCACAAATCAGCAACCCATCAATCAATCAATCTTAATACTTTACGCTAGTTTCTTTTATGATTTGACGTCTTCAAAATTTCCGCTTTCGGAGATAGTCTAAACCGATAATGTCGTCTCAAGATTCAGAAGGGGGGCATAAACAAAACTTGGTAGTTAGGTATACTTGCAGTTCTATGGTAAATACATGAATTTGTGGTCCATCAGCATTGACAACTGATTTTTGAAAACGGGTGATTTTTCGTCTATAATCACAGTTAGTTGAATAACTTAATTGAAGTGGATCGTAACCTTCCAGTCTAAAAGAAGGATGGGCCAGGTAATCCAGCCTTACACCTTAATTATGGAAAGGTTTACGTCTTTTCATTGGTTTGCCTATATGCAATTCCACCAATGATAATGTGTTTTACTTATCTCTTTAGGCATAACTTTCAAAATGGCTGCGGACATGAAGTAAGAAGTCACACGAGCAAAAAGATTTAATATAATAATAGGTTTAACCTATAGACGGGAAAAGTAATTTGAAGAAAGAACTATATTTGATTTACTAATTTACTCAACTTAAGCTACCGAATTTAACCTCCTGCACCCCAAACTTTTGCTGTATCGACACTAATGAATTATGTTTCAAATTCCGGCAATATTATGTGTCTGTCTGTTCCAACCGCTCTTTCTGATTTTCGCTTGAATGGGGTTTAAGGCCACTTTTTGTCATTTTCATATCATAGGCGAACAAAACAAAGAAAATAGAATCTTTGTTTACCTATTTCTACTCCGAAGATATTGTCACTGGAAAAAATAAGTGCAGTTAAAATGTGAATTAAACTTCCCCATGTGCTGTACAAAACATGCACATAATAACTTATTTTTAGAAGACCAAAATAGGCTATTTATCAAATCGATGGCTACTTGATTTTTCTCTTTTATTTTTTAGATTGATTTCCACAGTCACAGTCATTTAGAATAGATAAGTAATATAATTGGAAGAAATTAACAGAATATGAGTGAAAGATACTCAATACAATTCTTATTGGTTTTTCTTCGTAAAAAATGTAACTTTGAATATGGGCGCACGTATTGTAGAAACTGCGTCAGGTCTAAATTCTAAAGGATGCGATTCCGACAAGATGTTGGTCGGCATAGCTTTAGCTAAAAATAGCTGTATTTACAATTTTCTTTTAAATATCAAACTGCGAATTTTATTATAGATTTCATCTTTTTCAAGTCTTAACCGGGAATATGGCTATAGATTTAATGTCTTTCAAGTCTTATCCCGCTTTTCAACCCGACGCTAAAGCGCAACAACAATGACGTTGTTTTAGCGGGAAAAAGTAGCGTCTTTTTCCCCAAAGTGTAGAATGACGTCATTTGCAGAGGGTAAAAAGAAAACGTCATCCAGACGAGATTCTAAGCAAAAATGTGTAACTTTTTACATGTTATGCTGATTCTTATCCTAATTTTACGACAACAATCTAAATTTTGATAATGATCGACAGGAATAGAATGGAAGAAAAAATTGTTGATAAATTAAAATAAATGATAAAACAAATCTCGCGAGATCATCATCCTCCATGTAGGCCGCCATTACGACACAAAATTATACTTTGATGGTATATGTATTTTATTTTGATTTTGATTATTTTAATGTTTTACAGGCGTTATCTAGAAGCGGGAAAAGCCGCAAAGTGCCCTTCGGGCGCTTTGCGTTACTTTTCCCGTATAATGTTTTAAGCTCTACAGGACAAAGTCCAGCGGATCTATTGTCATGATCTGCCCTGCATTCAGGATGACTAAACAGTACAAACTGTTTTCAAATTATCCCCGTTTCTCATCAATTCGTGCCTTCTCATTGGATTCGTGCATGCCAAATCTCCAATATCATGAAGTTTTTAGTAAAACCTAACTGTGTAAAGTTTCATTTTTAGTGAAAAAGGATGAAAAAAAACTTAGACTTATGTATTCTTTCCCTGTATAAGCAACTTCAATAGGGTGCTTGCCAAAATCCGCTAGGCAGACGTCACAGCACTAATTTACTTAGCGGATTTTAAGAAATTTCAGACATTCCTAAAATGGCCGGCTAACTTTGTCATACTATCCAGGAATATTTTTGGATCGATTTCATGATGGGCCAATGAAATGGGCCAATGGCCCATGGCCCATTCATTTACATGTAAAATCTAAGATTTTGTTGGGCCATCTGCAAAAATGATGGGCCATAAGGAAAAAGTGGTGGGCCTAAGAATCCTTAATACCTATCTTAGATTAAAATAAGTATCAGATTCAGATAGATTATATATGGGGCCCATCCAAAACTGTAATCGGATTTAGTCTTAAAAAAATAGTTTGTCTTCAAAATCATTACGGCCCATCCCAAAATAATCCCTGCTATCTTTGAAAATGATGTCTGTGTCTGCAACTTGTGCAAATCTTATTAGCGTTGAAAATTATCATGTGGACTAACCTTATGTTAAAGATTGTGAAGAGAAAAAGAGTGGGACAAATTCTATGTAATAACCCCAAATAACCTCCCTCAATTAGATGGATGAATCCAATGAGAAACTCTAGCCAGAGCTAGACTGTCCACCCCAGTGCACTTTAGAGTAAAATTTTGAAATAAATTTGACAACTATGATTATTAGCTCCACTGGCTGAAAGCCACTGGGGCTATTGGCATGGCGTTGTGTCCGTCGTGCGTCCGTCCGTCCGTGCGTCCGTGCGTCCGTGCGTCAGGTCGTAAACTTTTTCTTTAAAAATCTTCTCCTCAGAAACTATTGGATGAATTTCAACCAAACTTCACAGGAATGATCCTTGGGTGACCCTCTTTCAAAGTTGTTCAAGAAATTTTGATCCAATGAAAAACATGGATTTAATGGGCGTGGCTAATTTCCAAATATGGTAAAAAGTGAGTTTTCTCAGATTCTAATTGATGGATACCAATTAAATTTTACATGAATTATCCTTGGGTGACCCTTTATCCATCTACAAAAAATTATTGTAATCAGATGAAAAATATGTATTTTATGGGCGGAGGTCATTTCTCTATATGTTATATAGTGAAAATTTTGAAAATCATTTTCTCAGAAACTAATTGATAGATATCAACCAAATTTTACATGAATTATCCTTGTGTGACCCTTTATCAGTCTACAAAAGATTATTGAGATCGGATGAAAAATATGCATTTTATGGACGGAGGTCATTTTTCTATGTGTTATATTGTGGAAACTTTGAAAATCATTTTCTCAGAATGTAAGTGATGGATATCAACCAAATTTCACTTGAATGATCCTTGAGTCACCCTTTATCAGTCCACCAAAAATCATAGTGATCGGATGCAAAATATGTATTTTATGGGCGGAGGTCATTTCTCTATATGTTATATAGTGGAAACTTTGGAAATCTTTTTCTCAGAATCTAAATGATGGATATCAACCAAATTTCACTGGAATAATCCTTGAGTGACCTTCTATCAGTCTACCAATAATTATTGTGATCAGATGAAAAATTTGTATTTTATTGGTGGGGGTCATTTCTCTATGTGTCATATAGTATAAACTTTGAAAATCATTTTCTCAGAATCTAAATGATGGATACTAATGAAATTTTATATGAATGTTCCTTGTCTGACCCTTATCACTCTACCAAAAATTATAGTGAGCGGATGAAAAATATACATTTTATGGGCGGATGTCATTTCTCTATGTGTCATAAAGTTGAAACTTTGAAAATCATTTTCAACATCAGTAGAATCCAAAATATCTAAAAATCTAGTTCTATATGTTATATAGTGGCATTTTTGAAAATCATTTCAACATCAGTAGAACCCAAAATATCTTAAAATCTAGTCAAACCTTAGATTTGCTTTTTCAAGAATTTTAAGCCTGTGGAGCGACTCAAGCCATTCATGGCTTTCTAGTTTTTTATTCAGAATACCTATCTTAGATTAAAATAAGTATCAGATTCAGATAGATTATATATGGGGCCCATCCAAAACTGTAATCGGATTTAGTCTTAAAAAAATAGTTTGTCTTCAAAATCATTACGGCCCATCCCAAAATAATCCCTGCTATCTTTGAAAATGATGTCTGTGTCTGCAACTTGTGCAAATCTTATTAGCGTTGAAAATTATCATGTGGACTAACCTTATATTAAAGATTGTGAAGAGAAAAAGAGTGGGACAAATTCTATGTAATAACCCCAAATAACCTCCCTCAATTAGATGGATGAATCCAATGAGAAACTCTAGCCAGAGCTAGACTGTCCACCCCAGTGCACTTTAGAGTAAAATTTTGAAATAAATTTGACGACTATGATTATTTTTTATTCAGCTTACATTAGATAACATAATTGTGCATTAGAAAATCAAGTTATTATTTGGATTTTAACTTTTTATTAATGTACACACTGGTGTTATTATTAAGATGCACAAATCTAGGAGAAAAGAGGATATACCCCGCTTTGTATTCAATTAAATGTGCAAAGTCATGCAAGCCGATTGCATTTTTATGCCCACCCACCCCCCACCCTTAACTAAAAATCATAAAACTGCCAGTAGTTTTGATTTAATCAAGTTAAGCTTCTGACTAAAATAAGAAAGCGTCTGCAGCCCGGCATTTTCTATGGAAAGTGGTCTGATTTAATCATCAAATTCAAGTTGTATCTCTGATCTGACAATTTTTGTTTCTATTAGCAATATCTATCTTTTTTTGTCTTAACCGCCAATGTAGGCGAACCCTTGATTTACAAGGTAGAACAACCCATCACCTAACCACCACCTAACAACCACCAAGGTCACGGTACATGCACAGTCCCATCACCATATATAATATGCAAACACATGACCTTTTTTTTTTTTTTTAAACCCAACCCAGAAATTACCCTACGCCCGAGAGAGGCAATGGAGCAAAAGTATTGGCATGGCAGGGTGTGGCACTTTTAGCTGCATTGGACTGAGTCCAGTGGAGGTATGGTTACAAGTGCATCCATCCATGTGTCAATGCGTCTTTGCATTGGTCTGTCTGTGAATTTTTCTTTAAACATCTTCTAATCTGAAATTTACTACTTGGCAGAATTCAACCAAATTTCACAGAAATGATCCTTGGTACCTGTTATTAGCTCCACTGGACTAAGTTCAGCAGAGATTAAGTCATGGCAGGTCATCCATTGTTAGTCTGTGCGTAAACTTTTCATTTAAACATCTTCTCCTTTGAAACTTCTGAGCAGAATTTCACCAAATTTCACGGGAATGATTATTTGGACATGCTCTCTCAGATTCCTTCATTAAATTCTGATTGGGGTGATTACTTGGGTGCTACAGGCTGTCAAATCACCAAAAATGGGCCCCAATGGTGATAAATATAAAAAAAGTCTTCTACTACTAGACTACTTGTCAGAATTCAACCAAACTTTACAGAAATAATCCTCAGGACATGCTCTTTCAGATTCCTTTGTTAATTCCCATAGGGTGGAGACTTTTGGCCCTACGGGCTGAAGTATCTGAAAAAAAAAATGGGCCTGAAATTGTGAAAAATAAAAAAATCTTCTTTTCTGGAACTGTTGATCAGAATTCAACTTAACTTTACAGAAATGATCCTCAGGACATGCTCTTTATGATTCCTTTGTTAACCCTTTGCTGTTTAATCCCTGCTTTTTACGTGCCTGTGATTTTATGATTGAGAAAACATTGTGAAAAAAGAAGAAATTGCTTCTGACTAGCAATTTCTTCTTTTTCTACACTATTTTCTACCCTACAGAAAGTTATTTTTCAAATTAAATCCTCTTTTAATTTTCTTCTGCAAAACCATTGAATTTGGACAGGTCCAAAATTTTGTAAAACAGGAAAGTGTTAAATTCTAATCAGGTTGACAACACTGGCACTACTGGCTGACATGTCAACAAAAAATGGGTCCCTAATGGTGAAATATAAAAAAATCTATTCTGAAACCACTGGTCTTAATTTATCCAAACTTTACAGAAATGACCCTCAGGACATACTCTTTCAGATTTCTTCTTTAAATTTTGATAATATAGATAACATGGGCGATATGGCTTTCCATGTCACCAGAAAATGGGCCCCGCATGGTGAAATATTTAAAAAAATCTTCTTCTCTAAAACTATTGTACAGAATTTAACTTAACTTCACCAGAATGAACTTTGGGACAAGCTCTTTAATATTTCTTAGTTAAACTCTGAATGAGTTACTATCATGGGTGTCAAGGGCAGTGAAATCCGGCATCATCATAAATTTTTTTCCATATGGTGAAATTTTAGATAAATCTTCTTCAGTGAAACTAGTCACTACCCATCAAAGCTCATACATTCTTGGGACCTACTCTTTCAGATTTCTTCGTTAAATTCTGATGTGGTAGATATCATGGGTGCTTTGAGCTACCCTGTCATCAAGAAATGGACCATCTTGATCTTTTTATAATCTCTTTCTCTGAAACTACTTATCAGAATTCAACCAAACTTCACTGAAATGATCCTTAAGATATACTCTTTCAGATTTTTGTGTTAAATCCTTGTTGGGCAATGAACTTTTGTACTTGAGGCTTTAACATCAGAAAAACAGGGGCCAAAAGGGATAAATAAAAAAAGCTAATTGTCTAAAACTAGGCGTAGGGTATGAATGATTTTGTGTAGGACAGTACTAAGTCAATATTAATGGTTGGTAGATGACTGTCTTTGATTCTAGCCTCATGATGGACCCTTGACCCTGACTATGACCTTTGGCCTACTTTGCTAAATATTCAATTATTAGGGCTAGGACTGTGTTAATCCAATACGAAAGGTTGGTAGATAATTGTCTTTGATTTTGGCATCATGTTGAACCCTTGACCAAGTTCTTAACCTTTGACCTACTTCTTAGATATTGAATTATAGGTCTAGGACTGTGCTAAGTCAATGATAATGGTTGGTTGATGATTGACTTTGATTCTGGCATCATGACCCTGACTGTGATCTTTTACCTACTTATTTAAATTTTTGGGTACTTTAATTGTTGGTAGATGGTTGTCTTTGATTCTGTCGGACTGTCAATCTAGAGGTCCCGGGTTCGATCCCTGACGGCGGCACTCGTTCTTTCTCACTATTTGTCTCCCACCAATGGGTTGATTATTGTAGACCTATGTGAGATAGCAACTGGAGGCTAGGAAAGAATTTTGGTGGTTGTACTGGTGAGAGAAATACCAGGAAACTATTGTTAGGTGCTCCAGCCTCTGCGATATAACTGAAAAAATTTTGAAAAAGGCGTTAAACTCCATTCAATCAATCAATTGATTCTGTCATCATATTGAACCCTTGATCCCAACCCTAACCTGTGACTCATGGTAAAATTTTAAATATTGAATCATTAGGTCTTGAACTACATTATGTTTCTAATAAATGTAAGTAGATGACTGTCTTTGACATTGACATTTGACCTTTTTCAATTTAGAATTTTTATTTGTAGGTCTGTTTTCTATCAGTAGCATACATGTATTTGTTAAAGGCTAAGGGTTAGTGTGTATTTCCAATCAGTGAGTTGTTTTAATGAGCTGTTGTTCATGACATGTTTGACTGCATTCTGTGATTTTAAGGCTGTAGACATGTTGTGAGTGTAGTGAGTTGTTTTGATGAGCTGTTGTTCACGACATGTTTGACTGCATTTTGTGATTTTAAGGCTGTAGACATGTAAATAGTGCAGAAGTGTTGATGAGATTATTGGAATATTTAGATTGAAGTAAAGAGATGAGAAGTTTGTCTCTTTTTTAATGTGACTGGTTGAGAGACAAGTGCTAATTGTGGATAATTGTTTATTTCTCACAAGAATTATTTTATTTCAGAAAATAATCCCCTTTTTGTCTGCTTGGTTGTATTTTTAAGTTTTAATGCATGACACATTTGTAATGCTTGAATATATGCCAAAGTAATATGCCTATAGAGTAATGCTTTGCTTAAATTCATGAGTTTACTGTTATTGCCAGCACTGTTAAATGTAACTGTTTATTGCGTTTTAGCTCAATTGGCCAAAGGCCACTGGGGCTATTGTCATAAAGCTGTGTCTGTCATGCGTCTGTCTGTCTGCAACCCTGGTGGCGGCAAATATCCTTTCCGTCTTTTGACGTAAACCTATGTGAGATAGCAGTCGGAGGCTAGGAAAGGGTGTAATGGTAGTACAGGTGAAAGAAATACCAGGAATCCATTGTTAGGTGCTCTGGCCGCGCGATATAACTGCAAAATTGTTGAAAGCGGCGTAAAACCCATTCAAACAAACAAACTGTCTATCTGCAAAGTCATGTGACAAGGTCAAGATCATCTATCAAGGTCAAATTGCTTAAAACTTTACGTTAAAATCTATCATGTTCAGTTCATCCTGCACATATGTCTGATGTTGGTCTTCACCACCTGTATCTCAATTTCAAACCACAATTGTCAATAGATTTAGTTTATAAAATAAAAATTGACCTGCAGTTGGTACTGTCAGTGCTTTTTGCCCTTGGATTTTGATGAAAAATCTTTAGCCAAAATTGTTTCAGCATGACTAGGGTTAAGCCTTTTTAAAGTGTGTGGAGACAGCAGCCATGCATCATATGGTAGCACATTAGACTGCGAATCATGGCTTCAGAAAGTAGAGTCAAAGCAGGTGCAACACTTTTCAGGCAATAAACTTTTCCATCAGCCTCTCATCAAGGGTCAGAGGTACAGATAAGAGAGGATAATGTCAGTCTAGAATCTTTATTACTGATTGAAACCCTATGTTGTTTGTACTCATTTGAATCGCCTTGACGAGAAGATTAAAATGAGTACACACAATATAGGATTTGTGCAAGCTTCGTTGAAATAATCTAATTTGAAATCTGAAATACACACATGTAATCCCATTTATCTGTAGCTGTGAATTGTTCTATATATTTGCATTAGTTGGCTGAGAAACAAATATGGTATTTGATGTTGCGCTGGTGTGACAAATGCCATTACCCTGTGGTTAGTTGCTCCAATGATTGTGATATGACTAAAATACTGTAAAGATAAATCAAATGCCCCAAAATTAACTTTATTCTGTCCAAGAGGCAATTTGTTTAGCATTTTAAAGCCATATACACAGCTTGCACTGGTGCTTTTGGTTTTGTTAACCCTGACCTGTTTTACAAATTTTTGGACCTGTCCAAATTCAAAGGTTTTGCAGACGAAAATTTGAAGTGGATTTAATTTGAAAAATAACCATTCTGTAGGGTAGAAAATAGTGTGTAAAAAGAAGAAATTGCTTGTCAGAAGCAATTTCTTCTTTTTTCTCAATGTTTTCTCAATCATAAAATCACAGGCATGTAAAAAGCAGGGATAAAACAGCAAAGGGTTAATTTAACTACTTAGAACTATGGTAGGTCTGTACAATTGCGAAAAAAGAATCTGCCTATTTGTTAAAATGATAGTTCATTCTATTTCATATAGATTCGAGTCCTACTGTCATGACTGTGTATGAGAGATATATTTACATTTCTAATTGGATTACTTATAACTTTGGGGTGGTATACTTGAGCTTCTGTGAAATGACCGTTTGGTCTTATATTTGCAGCCGCGGCAATAGCGCTGTTGGTAGCGCGCCAGACTTCTAATCCAGGAGTCAATATTTGCACTGGTTCGATCCCCGGCCGCGGCACTTATCATTTCCAACATTTGTCTTCCACCAATGGGTAGATAATTGTAAACCTATGTGGAATAGCAACTGGAGGCTTTGAAAGGGATGTAGTGGTAGTACTGGTGTGAGAAATACCAGGAATCCATCGTTAGGTGCTCCAGTCGTCGCGATATAACTGAGAGATTGTTGAAAGCGACGTAAAACCCCAATTCAAATCAAATCAAATCTTATATTTGCAGTACTGGTAGAAGAAATTATCTGGAATAAGTGGTATATATGTTCATGAGCTTGGGTAATATGACTAAGGCCTTTTAAAAATTGACTGATCTGACACATATAGTTGTAGTACTGGTGTGAGAGATAACCTGGAATGTGCGGTATACTTCAGCTTTTTGATGTGACTTGCATCTTTGAAAAGATTGTTAGGACACTAACTTGTATAACTGGTAGGAGAAAAAGCCAGGATTGTGTGGTATATATTTACTAGAGCTTATGCGATATGACTAAGTCTATTTGAAATTATTTTAAGACATGGAGTTGTAGTACTGGTTTGAGAAATTACCAGGAATGTGTGGTTTATACTTACTGGAGTTTCTGTGATATAACTGAAGTATATGAAAAATGACTGTAAGAACTCATAGTAGAAGTACTGGTAGGAGAGATGACCAGGATTGTGTGTTTTAGCTCACCTGAGCACGAGTATATGAAAAATGACTGTAAGAACTCATAGTAGAAGTACTGGTAGGAGAGATGACCAGGATTGTGTGTTTTAGCTCACCTGAGCACGAGTATATGAAAAATGACTGTAAGAACTCATAGTAGAAGTACTGGTAGGAGAGATGACCAGGATTGTGTGTTTTTAGCTCACCTGAGCACATCGTGCTCAAGGTGAACTTTTGTGATCATTGAATGTCCGTCATGCGTCGTGTGTCGTCTGTTATCCGGGGTCAACAATCTTAGTGTTTACACTCTAGAGGCCACAAATATGGCCCAATCTTTATGAAACTTGGTCAGAATGTTGGCCATGTCACAAAGATGAACCCTATCAAAAATGGGAAGGATCTAGGCCATATCACAGGAAAAGGGGCCTTAAAGACAATTTTCTTGTTTACACTCTAAAGGCCACAAATATGGCCCAATCTTCATGAAACTTGGTCAGAATGTTTGTCAGGTCACAAGGATGAACCCTATTGAAAATGGGAAGGATCCATGCCATATCACAGGAAAAGATGCCTTAATGACAATTTTCTTGTTTATGCTCTAGAGGCCACAAATATGACCCAATCTTTGTGAAACTTGGTCAGAATGTGTCAAGTCACAAGGATGAACCCTATCGAAAATGGGAGATATCCATGCCATATCACAGGAAAAGGGGCCTTGATGACATTTATCTTGTTTACGCTCTAGAGGCCACTAATATGGTCCAATCTTCATGAAACTTGGTCAGAATGTTTGTCAGGTCACAAGCATGAACCCTATTGAAAATGGTAAGGATCCATGCCATATCACAGGAAAAGGGGCCTAAATGACAATTTTCTTGTTTATGCTCTAGAGGCCACAAAAATGGCCCCATCCTCATGAAACTTGGTCAGTATGATGGTCAAGTCACAAAGATTAAAACTTTTGAAAATGGAATGGATACAGGAAAGGGAGCCTTAATGACAATTTTCTTGTTATAATTCAAGAGGCCACAATTTTGGCCGGAACTTCTTGACACTTGGTTTGGTGTAGAAATTATCTCCTTGACATCTGCCTATTTAAATGATGTGATGTCCCAGGGGTCAAAGAGAGTCAGGTGAGCGATCTAGGACCATCATGGTCCTCTTGTTTATGTACATGTGCTTCAGTGAAAGTGCCGAAATAATTAAAAGAAATAATATGGCGCATATACGTAGAACTTGTGAAGGAGAAAACCAAGAAAGTGAAATATAGTGCTTTTGAGCTTCTGCTATATGACTAAGTCAATGTAAAATGACTGTCAGGACACAAATTTGTAGTACCAGTTTGACAGATAACTTTAGCTTCTGAGATATGACTGAGGTCTTTAAAGACTGACTCTACTGGTATAAGAAATAACCAGAAATATGTAGTATATATGTAATTGTGTTTCTATGAAATTGATGAAGTTTATGAAAAAGATATATTATGGTGCATAGATGTAGAACATGTGTCAGAGATAACCTGGAGTATATATTGTATAAATGTAATTGATCTTCTGTGATATGACTAAGTCTATGTGAAATGACTGTTTGGGCACATTGTTGTAGTACTGGTTTAAGAGATAGCCAGGAATGTGTGGTATTTATGTTCTTAAGCATCTGTTATATACTTGAAGTCTTTTTTAAACAGCTTTAAGGAAACAAAGATGTAGTACTGGTGTGAGAAACAATTACATGAATATTTTGTATGAACAGTGAAATCCTTTTTATTGCAACCCCAACAAGAGCAACTCACTGCTTTATTGCAACTAACCCTGTTCAAAAACAATAAATTGAGAGTGTAAAAAGCTCCTTACAATAAGCTCCTTTTTATAGCAACTTTTGGTTAATAGCAACAAAATGGTTGACAATATGGAGTTGCTATTTACAGGATTCAACTGAATTTACTTGAGTTTCTGGAAAATGACTTAAGTCTATATAAAACAACTGTTATGACATGAAAATGTAGTACTGGAGGGAGAGCACCAGGAAATTTGGGTATTTAGGTACTCCAGATTTTGAGTGTATGAAAAACAACTGTAAGGACTCATTGTTGTAGTACTGGTTAAAGAAATAGCCAGGAATGTGTTGTATAAAGGTTTTAAAGCTTCTCTGACATGACTGTAGTTTTTTAAGAATGACTGTTAGGACATAAAGATGTAGTACTGGTATGAGAAATAACCAGGAATGTGTTGTATAGAGGCATGGGGTAGCCACCCGGCAAATGACGTAGAATCTGTATTTACAAAGTTTTGTAGAAAAATACTTCTTGTTAAGAAATCGACCAATTTAGAATCACTTTACGGCGAAATAGGAAAAATCCCACTGAAACTAAGTAGAAAATTAATCATCATCAAATATTGGATTAAAATTATAAACTCCGACGAAAACTCAATCCTGTTCAAAACATACCTTATGTTACTGAAAGATTTAGAAAACGGACATACATACAATTATTCAAACTGGGCTTACCACATTAAATGTATATTAGATGAATGTGGTCTACATTTCACGTGGCAAAACCAGTTTAATATACAAGTTAATTTTGAAATCATTAAACAAAGGCTACTAGACATCTACTATCAAAACTGGTATTCTGCTATCAATAACTCAAATAGACTTGAAACATATTTGCTCATAAAGCATTCTTTTCAGTTTGAATCGTACCTCGACTTTATAACGGATAGCAGGTATCGATCAGCCCTCACAAAATTTAGAATTTCATCGCATAATTTGGAAATTGAACAAGGACGACATACAAATATTCCTAGAAACGAAAGATTATGCAAATTTTGTAACTACAATTTAGTCGAAAATGAATTGATTGATTGAATGGGGTTTTACGCCGCTTTCAACATTATTTCAGTTATATCGCGGCGGCCGGAGCACCTAACAATGGATTCCTGGTATTTCTCACGCCAGTACTACCATTACATCCTTTCCTAGCCTCCGACTGCTATTTCACATAGGTTTACGATTATCTACCCATTGGTGAAAGACAAACGTCGGAAAGGATATTTGCCGCCACCGGGGATCAAACCCACGACTTCCAGATTGGAAGTCTTATGCCTAACCAACTGCGCTATGGTGGCGGCTCGAAAATGAATATCACCTTTTGCTTATTTGTCCATAGTTCTCCGATTTAAGACAGAAATATATTAAAAAATATTATTATACATGGCCGACAATTCAAAAGTTTACCAACTTATTAACCAATCAATCAAAGTATTCCATCAGAAATCTGTCGAAATTCTTATATTACGCCTTTTTGCGCAGAAATTAGTTTAGCTGTTCACGCGAATTGTGTTCTTCTGTAAATCCATGATGACATTTGATATTTGTACATGTTTTTTAGCTCCACTGGCTGAAAGCCACTGGGGCTATTGTCATGGCGTTGTGTCCGTCGTGCGTGCGTCCGTGCGTCCGTTCGTAAACTTTTTCTTTAAAAATCTTCTCCTCAGAAACTACTGGATGAATTTCAACCAAACTTCACAGGAATGATCCTTGGGTGACCCTCTTTCAAAGTTGTTCAAGAAATTTTGATCCAATGAAAACCATGGATTTAATGGGCCTGGCTAATTTCCAAATATGGTAAAAAGTGAGTTTTCTCAGATTCTAATTGATGGATACCAATCAAATTTTACATGAATGATCCTTTGGTGACCCTTTATCAGTCTACCAAAAATTATTGTGATCGGATGGAAAATATTCATTTTATGGGCAGAGGTCATTTCTCTATATGTTATATAGTGTAAACTTTGAAAATCATTTTCTCAGAATCTTATTGATGGATATCAACTAAATTTTACTTGAATGATCCTTGAGTGACCCTTTATCAGTCTTCCAAAAATAATTGTGATCGGATGGAAAATATGTATTTTATGGGCGGAGGTCATTTCTCTATATGTTATATAGTGAAAACTTTGAAAATCATTTTCTCAGAATGTAACAAATGGATATCAACCAAATTTCACTGGAATGATCCTTGAGTGACCCTTTATTAGTCTACCATAAATTATTGTGATCGGATGAAAAATATATATTATATGGGCAGAGGTCATTTCTCTATATGTTATATAGTGGAAACTTTGAAAATCATTTTCTCAGAATGTAATGAATGGATATCAACCAAATTTCACTGGAATGATCCTTGAGTGACCCTTTATTAGTCTACCAAAAATTATTGTGATCAGATGAAAAATATATATTTTATGGGCGGAGGTCATTTCTCAACATGTTATTTAGTGGAAACTTTGAAAATCATTTTCTCAGAATGTAACTGATAGATTTCAATCAAACATTTTTGGTATGAGCTTTGGGTGACCCATTATCATGCAGCCAAAAATTATTTTGATTCGATGAAAAATATGTCCTTTATGGGTGGAGGTCATTTCTCTATATGTTATTTAGTTGAAACTTTGAAAATCATTTTCAACATCAGTAGAACCCAAAATATCTATAAATCTAGTCAAAACTTTTATTTGCTTTTACAAGAATTTCAAGCCTGTGGAGCGACACAAGCCATTCATGGCTTTCTAGTTATCATACACAATGATTGTGTTTCTCCACTTTCCATGATTATTTGATTGTTTGCTGTAAACATGTAAATGTTTAATGCAATAAAATGTATTGTATTGTATTGTATAACAACATGAGTTACTGTAACATGACTGATGTCTATGAAAATGACTCTTAGTACATAATTATAGTTGTAATACTGGTGTGAAAGATAACCAGGAATGTGTGGTATATTATTACTTTAGCTTCTGAGATATGACTGAGGTCTTTAAAAACTGACTCTACTGGTATAAGAAATAACCAGAAATGTGTAGTATATTTGTAATTGTGTTCTATGAAATTGATTAAGTTTATGAAAAAGATATATTATGGTGCAGAGATGTAGAACTTGTTGAGAGATAACCAGTACTAAATGGTAATCAAAGCACTGAAAGTACTGATGGTGGACGTTTCTGTTGGCATTCTAGAGTGATTCTTCCATTTGTTGAGAAAAGAGAAATTTTATATGTAAAATTAAGATAAAAGGAAAATGACCAGACCCAAGTTCGCATCTAGCTTCAGATAAACGTACATTCCTCATCATATATCCTTGACTGTCAACCAAAATCCTGTAATAACAAGGTTTTGATAACTTTCGGCATTGTGCCGGTGTAGTTTAAAGAGTGATTGGCTGATCCATTGGGTATAAAAGGAAAGAAATGGCTATAAGATTATCTAGGTTAGTATTCTTTTTTGTAATGCTAATCGATTCTTTGTAATCTCATAATTCAAATTATGGTGTTATCTGCTTGAAAAAAAATCTATAAAAGGATAATAATTAATTGTTCCGCGATTTTTATTCTCAAATAGAGAAAGAAATGGTAAAGGTGTTTATATAAACACGTAAAAAATTGCAGACACTGGTCTCTCGAGATTGGCTGTCGCGTGTTGAAAGTAAAGTAAAACCCCTTCGCATAAATCTTTATCGCATGACCCGAATGCTTTACTTTACCTGCTCGAGCTGTATCATGTATTGTTTTATATGTTTTATATACATAGGTAGTGTCAGGGGAGGTTACTATTCCAGTAATTCCATTCACAAATTTTTCATGAGTAACCTCCCATTGACCATTGGCAAACAAGGGGCAATTTACTCACTCTGCCTGAAAAGTAGTTCTACGCAAGCAAAACGTTCACCTGATCTCAGAATTACATATGATTTCGCACTTAAAAGATGTCTTTGAGGTTTCAACAAGTTATGTAGAATCCTTGTTTCTCTCTATTTTTAAAATGCATAGTTGTCAGAAGGATACAGTTCTTGAAAAAGAGTAAATTGAATCTTAGTGAGCACTACTGTTTTGAAAACCTATTAACATCTGACAAGATTGTTCAAACGTGGTATTAACACTGGTGAACGTAAACGTCCACCAAAAATGTAATTGATCTTCTGTGATATGACTAAGTATATGGGAATGACTGTTAAGGACACATAGCTATAGTACTGGTTTGACAGATAAATAGGAATATATGGTAAAAATGTAATTGATCTTCTGTGATATGACTAAGTCTATGTGAAATTACTGTTAGGAAACAAAGTTGAAGAACTGGTTAAAGAGATAGCCAGGAATGTGTGGTATTTATGTTTTGAAGCATCTGTGATTTATTTGAAGTCCTTTTAAAATAGCTTGAAGGACACAAAGATGTAGTACTGGTGTGAGAAACAATTACATGAATATTTTGTAGGAACAGTGGAATCCTTTTTATTGCAACCCCAACAAGAGCAACTCACTGCTTTATTGCAACTCAATCTGTTCAAAAACAATAAATTAAGAGTATAAAGCTCCTCGTAACAAGCTCCTTTTAATACAGATTTTGGTAAATTGCAACAAAATGGTTGACAATTTGGAGTTGCTGTCAACAGGATTCCACTGAATTTACTTGAGTTTCTGGAAAATGACTTAAGTCTATATAAAACAACTGTAAGGACATGAAAATGTAGTACTGGAGGGAGAGCACCAGGAATTTTTGGAATTTAAGTACTTCAGATTTTTAGATATGAAGGAAGTGTATGAAACAAATGTCAGGACACATTGTTGCAGTACTGGTTAAAGAAATAGTCAGGAATGTGTTGTATAAAGGTTTTTAAGCATCTGCAATATGACTGAAGTATATGAAAAAAGATTGTTAGGACAAATAGTAGTAGTACTGGTCAGAGATTACCAGGAATGTGTGGTGTATAATTACCTTAGTTTCAGTGATATAACTGAAGTGTAATCTGACGGACTGTTCAGACATAGAGTTGTAGTACTAGTATGACAATTGTGTAAGGACACATTGTTGTAATACTGGTGAGAATGATAACCAGGAATGTGTGGTATATAACAACATGAGTTACTGTTACATGACTGATGTCTATGAAAATGACTCTTAGTACGAGGGTTGTCCCAGGAATTCGTGAACTTTTGGGATAACTTTTATATAGAATGTCTGATGAAATTGAAAATTACAATTAATGTGGATAAATCATTTTTCTTTATTAGCTCCACTGGCTGAAAGCCACTGGGGCTATTGTCATGGCGTTGTGTCCGTTGTGCGTCCGTCCGTCTGTGCGTGCGTGCGTCCGGTCGTAAACTTTTCTTTAAAAATCTTCTCAGAAACTACTGGATGGATTTCAACCAAACTTCACAGGAATGATCCTTGGGTGACCCTCTTTCAAAGTTGTTCAAGAAATTTGGATCGAATGAAAAACATGGTTTTAATGGGTGTGGCTAATTTCCAAATATGGTAAAAAGTCAGTTTTCTCAGATTCTAATTGATGGATTCAAATTCAAGTTTACATGAATGATCCTTCGGTGACCCTTTATCAGCCTACCAAAAAATGTTTGTGATCGGATGATAAATAAGCATTTTATGGGCGGAGGTCATTTCTCTATATGTTATATAGTGGAAACATTGAAAATCATTTTCTCAGAATGTAATTGATGGATATCAACCAAATTTGACTGGAATGATCCTTGAGTGACCCTTTATCAGTGTACCTAAAATTTTTTTGATTGGATGAAAAATATGCATTTTATGGGCAGAGGTCATTTCTCTATATGTTATATTGTGGAAACTTTGAAAATCATTTTCTCAGAATCTGATTTTTGGATATCAACTAAACTTCATTGGAATGATCCTTGAGTTACCCTTTATCAGTGTACCAAAATTTATTTTGATTGGATGAAAAATATACATTTTTTGGGTGGAGGTCAATTCTCAATATGTTAAATAGTGGAAACTATGAAAAACATTTTCTCAGAATGTAACTGATGGATATCAATAATTTTGGTATGATCTTTGGGTGACCCATTATCATGCAGCCAAAAATTATTTTGATTTGATAAAAATATGTCTTGTAATAGCAGAGGTCATTTCTCTATCTGTTATATAGTTGAAACTTTGAAAATCATTTTCAACATCAGTAGAACCACAAATATCTAAAAATCTAGTCAAAACATTTATTTGCTTTTACAAGAATTTCAAGCCTGTGGAGCGACTCAAGCCATTCATGGCTTTCTAGTTTTTGTGTAATTACATAGGGCTACGTACAATACTTTCGAAGATATGATTTATAATATATATTGTAAATGTGTGTCGGCGCACGCTTTAAACGTCGTTTTATAATACATGAAACGTCGTTTCAAAACTGAATCTTTTCTTATTAAAAGAGCGTCCATACCGGCTCTGTAAACTTGTTACGAAGAAAGAACTTTTGTCAAAACACATCTCAAATCATTGTTGATATAGACCTTTGTCTATAAATAAAAATAAAATAAAATAAATTCAATAAAATATTTGATTTGAAATTTTTTCCTCAATCTTTTGCGTAGGTATGCAATATGGTTTTTTCTTTTACCCAGAGATGAGGTGGGTAAAGTAAGTGTTATATTTTTCTTAACCTATCGTTAATTTTTTAGACATTTTGTAAAAGGAACTTTTTCTGTATATACTCACAGGAAATAATAATTTGGGTTCGTTTTGAATACCATAGAGTAACACTACTCCTGCGTAAATTAATCGAGATAGACCCATCATAGAAATCTGGGATTTCTTGGGAATCACTTCCAAATCTCTCATGATGCTGAAAGTGCTTCCATATGTCTTTAAGCTCTCGATACCTATTATGTACTGACGCAACTTATGATCAAGTCATATAAAACTATACACTGCTGATTTACTCATTCTTATTTTCTGTTTATCCAATCAGGCGTTCTGATGGGCGTCGGTCGAAACGTCTTCGAGTCCTTTTTCGACGCTGCTCGCATTGTTTCTCGCCCTTTTTAGCTCCACTGGCTGAAAGCCACTGGGGCTATTGTCATGGCGTTGTGTCCGTCATGCGTCCCTCCATCTGTCCGTGCCGTCATAAACTTTTTCTTTAAAATTCTTCTCCTCAGAAACTACTGGATGAATTTCAACCAAACTTCACAGGAATGATCCTTGGGTGACCCTCTTTCAAAGTTGTTCAAGAAATTTGGATCGAATGAAAAACATGGTTTTAATGGGTGTGGCTAATTTCCAAATATGGTAAAAAGTCAGTTTTCTCAGATTCTAATTGATGGATTCAAATTCAATTTTACATGAATGATCCTTCGGTGACCCTTTATCAGCCTACCAAAAAATGTTTGTGATCGGATGATAAATAAGCATTTTATGGGCGGAGGTCATTTCTCTATATGTTATATAGTGGAAACATTGAAAATCATTTTCTCAGAATGTAATTGATGGATATCAACCAAATTTGACTGGAATAATCCCTTAGTGAACCTTTATCAGTCTACCGAAAATAATTGTGATCGGATGAAAAATATGTATTTTATGGGTGGAGGTCATTTCTCTATATAATATATAGTAGAAATCATTTTCTCGGAACGTAATTGATGGATATCAACCAAATTTCACTGGAATGAGCCTTGAGTGAACCTTTACATGTATCATGAAGCAAAAAATTAATGTCATTGGATGAAAAATATGTATTTTAATGGGCGGAGGTCATTTCTCTTTATGTTATATAGTGGAAAATTTGAAAATCATTTCAACATCAGTAAAACCCAAATTATCTTAAAATCTAGTCAAGCCTTAGATTTGCTATTTCAAGAATTTCAAGCCTGTGGAGCGACTCAAACCATTCATGGCTTTCTAGTTTCCTAATGTCCCTAATCAGTTTCAATTTTATACATCTTTTACCCGTTATAATTGAGTGTGTGCAACACCCAGTAATAGTCTTTCCTCATTTTGAATTATCATATGGTTTGTAAAAGTCTTATTTAGCAATCAAGACCATTATACGAACGATTTTGTGCGCCAAGCGTCGCGATAACGTCACCATTTTCACGCCGCTTGCTTGCACTTAGACACAACAAAACTTCATAACAGCGCTACGTGATGTCATTTGTATGAAAATTCACATATATGAACTCCGAAAATGACTGCTTTCAACTATATTAGTTTTATATCAAATTCCTCGTGAATATCGAAAAAATGACTACTGTAAACGGCTTAATATTGGCGGTGTCCTCATTTGGCGGTTTTTCAGTTTCGATTTATTGGCAGTGATTAATTTTGGCGCATCTTACATGCACCACCAAAATAAAACGTCTTATCTATTTTTCATTTCTCGTCGTTTTAAACCTTGAAAGTATAAGAAAGCCAATTTTCTAGAGTAGTGTTATTTTTCACAAACTAAACAATAGTTTGTTTTCACACCTCTCGTAAGAGTAATAATTCGTGTACCAGTTTTTCACACATTTTCTCCTTGATTTTCGTTACAATACTTAAACCAACTTTAATCTGCAATTTTGGAATTAATCTTATTAGACATTTACGAACGTTGTCAGCCGATTTTCTTATTCCAATTCGAATAAGAACGGTCTGAATATCTTTGAAAAAAAGTTAATCAATATATCCTTTAAAGTTCATCGCGCAAGATAACATTTTCCTTACAGTAAAGGAAATGTTCATTTCACAATGGCAAATATTGGCGTTGGATTAATTTTGGCGCATCTTAGCTCGACTGCCAATATAGCCAAAATAAAACCACCGCCAAAATTACCCCGTTTACAGTATCAAATGTCTACCATATAAGATTCGTAAGTAATAAATTTTAAGTGCGCCGACCACCCCTACCGAGCGTGTCTTTTATGGATGTATTTCTGAACATGAACATACTCAAACCATAAAACCTTTTTCAATCTGTTGCAAATTAACATGTGTTGTCAATTAAAGAGTTTTAATTCAATTGGACGCTGGAGTTTTGAATAATCGAAAATGTTATCGACAACCCTCGTACATATAGTTGTATAACTGGTGCAAGAGATAACCAGGAATGTGTGGTATATTATTACTTTAGCTTCTGACACATGACTGTAGTCTTTTAAGAATGAATCTACTGGTATAAGAAATAACCAGAAATGTGTAGTCTTTATATTGTGTTTCTATGAAATTGATGAAGTTTATAAAAAGATATGTTATTGTGCATAGATGTAGAACTTGTGTAAGAGATAACCAGGAATATATGGTATAAGTGTAATTGATTTTCTGTGATATGACTAAGTGTATGTGAAATGACTGTGAGGACACATAGCTAAAGTACTGGTTTGACAGATAACCAGTAATTAATTGGTTAACATGTAATTGATCTTCTGTGATATGACTAAGTCTATGTGAATGACTGTTAAGGATACATAGCTATAGTACTGATTTGACAGATAAGCAGGAATATATGGTAAAAATGTAATTGATCTTCTGTGATATGACTAAGTCTATGTGAAATGACTGTAAGAACACATAGTTGTAGAACTGGTTAAAGAGATAGCCAGGAATGTATGGTATTTATGTTCTTAAGCATCTGTGATATACTTGAAGTCTTTTTAAAACAGCTTTAAGGAAACAAAGATGTAGTGCTGGTGTGAGAAACAATTACATGAATATTTTGCAGGAAGATTGGAATCCTTTTTATTGCAACCCTGAAAATAGCAACTCACTGCTTTATTGCAACTCACCTTTTTCAAAAACATTAAATTAAGAGAGTAAAAAGCTCCTCACAACAAGCTCCTTTTTTAGCTAACCTGAGCACATCGTGCTCAAGGTGAGCTTTTGTGATCATTGAATGTCTGTCGTCCGGATGTGTCATCTGTTGTTCGTCGTCAGGCCTCAACAATTTAAGTGTTTACACTCTAGAGGCCACAAATAAGAACCAATCATCATGAAACTTGGTCAAAATGATTGTCAGGTCACAAGAATGAACCTTTTTGAAAATGGGAAGGGTCTTTGTTATATCACAGGAAAAGGGGCCTTAATTACAATTTTCTTCTTAATGCTCTAGAGGTCACAAGTATAGTCCAATCTTCACGAAACTTGGTCAGAATGTTGGTAAGGTCACAAGGATGAACCCTATTGAAAATGGGAAGGGTCTGTCATATCACAGGAAAAGGGGCCTTAACGGCAATATTCTTGTTTACGCTCTAGAGGTCAGAATTATTGTCGAATCTTCATGAAACTTTGTTAGAATGTTTGCAAGGTCACAAGGATAAACCCTTTTGAATATGAGAAGGATGCGTGTCATATCAAGGGAAAAGGGGCCTTAATGACAATTTTCTTTTTTTACACTCTAGAGGCCACAAATATGGTCCAATCTTCATGAAACTTGGTCAGAATATTTTTCAAGTCACAAGGATGAATCCTATTGAAAATTGGCAGGATCTGTGTCATATCATTGGAAAAGGGGCCTTGATGACAATATTCTTATTTACACTCTAAAGACCACAAGTTTTAAAAGTACATTACGACTTTTGCTGGAAAATTGATAATAGTTAATTTAGACACAGATACACAGGTGAGCGATATAGGACCATCATTTCCTCTTGGATAGCAACTTTTGGTTAATAGCAACAAAATGGTTGACAAAATGGAGTTGCTCTTCACAGGATTGCACTGTATTTACTTGGGTTTCTGGAAAATGACTTAAGTCTATATAAAACAACTGTTAGGCCTTGACAAAATAGTACTGGAGGGAGAGCACCAGGAAATTTTGGTATTTAAGTACTTTAGATTTTGAGATATGACTGAAGTGTATGAGAACAACTGTTAGGACACATTGTTGTAGTACTGGTTAAAGAAATAACCAGGAATGTGTTGTATAAAGGTTTTTAACCCTTTGCTGTTTAATCCCTGCTTTTTACGTGCCTGTGATTTTATGATTGAGAAAACATTGTGAAAAAGGAAGAAATTGCTTTTAAGAAGCTATTTCTTCTTTTTCAACACTATTTTCTACCTAACTGAATGGTTATTTTTCAGATTAAATCCACTTAAAATTTTCGTCTGCAAAACCTTTGAATTTGGACAGGTCCAAAATTTTGTAAAACAGGAAAGGGTTACGCATCTGTGATATGACTGAAGTATATGAAAAATGACTGTTAGGACAAATAGTAGAAGTACTGCTCAGAGAGATTACCAGGAACTAGTGGTGTATAATTACCTTAGTTTCAGTGATATGACTGAAGTGTAATTTGACGGACTGTTCAGACATAGAGTTGTAGAACTAGTACCACAATTGTGTAAGGACACATTATTGTAATACTTGTGAGAAAGATAACCAGGAATGTGTGGTATATAACAACATGAGTTACTGTTACATGACTGATGTCTATGAAAAGGACTCTTAGTACATAATTATAGTTGTATAACTGGTGCAAGAGATAACCAGGAATGTGTGGTATATTATTACTTTAGCTTCTGAAACATGTCTGTAGTCTTTTAAGAATGACTTTACTGGTATAAGAAATAACCAGAAATGTGTAATCTATATATAATTATGTTTCTATGAAATTGATGAAGTTGATAAAAAAGATATGTTATGGTGCATAGATGTAGAACTTGTGTAAGAGATAACCAGGAATATATGGTATAAATGTAATTGATCTTCTGTGATATGACTAAGTCTATGTGATATGACTGTTAGGACACATAGTTGTAGTACTGGTTAAAGAGATTGCCAGGAATGTGTGGTATTTATGTTCTTAAGCATCTGTGATATACTTGAAGTCTTTTTAAAACAGCTTTAAGAAAACAAAGATGTAGTACTGGTGTGAGAAACAATTACATGAATATTTTGTATAAACAGTGGAATCCTTTTCATTGCAACCCAGACAGAGCAACTCACTGCTTTACTGCAACTTACCCTGTTCAAAAACAATAAATTCAGAGAGTAAAAAGCTCCTTACAATAATCTCCTTTTTATAGCAACTTTTGGTTAAAAGCAACAAAATGATTGACAATATGGAGTTGCTATTTACAGGATTCCACTGAATTTAATTGAGTTTCTGGAAATTGACTTAAGTCTATATAAAACAACTGTTAGGACATGAAAGTGTAGTACTGGAGGGAGAGCAATGGAAATTTGGGTATTTAAGTACTCCAGATTTTGAGATATGACTGAAGTGTATGAAAAACAACTGTAAGGACTCATTGTTAGAGTACTGGTTAAAGAAATAGCCAGGAATGTGTTGTATAAAGGTTTATAAGCTTCTGTGATATGACTGTAGTTTTTTAAGAATGTTTGTTAAGACATAAAGATGAAGTACTGGTATGAGAAATAACTAGGAATGTGTTGTATAAAGGTTTTTAAGCATCTTTGATATGACTGAAGTATATGAAAAATGACTGTTAGGACAAATAGTAGAAGTACTGGTCGGAGAGATTACCATGAATTAGTGGTGTATAATTACCTTAGTTTCAGTGATATGACTGAAGTGTAATTTGACAGACTGTTCAGACATAGAGTTGTAGTACAAGTACGACAATTGTGTAAGGACACATTGTTGTAATACTGGTGAGAAAGATAACCAGGATTGTGTGGTATATAACAACATGAATTGCTGTTAGATGACTGATGTCTATGAAAAAGACTCTAAGTACATGATTATAGTTGTAATACTGGTGTGGAAGATAACCAGGAATGTGTGGTTTATTATTACTTAGGCTTCTTAGATATGACTGAGGTGTTTAAAGAATGACTCTATCGGTATAAGAAATAACCAGAAATATGTAGTATATATGTAATTGTGTTTCTATGAAATTGATGAAGTTTATGAAGAAGATATATAATGGTGCATAGATGAAGAACTTGTGTAAGAGATAACCAGGAATATATGGTATAAATGTAATTGATTTTCTGTGATATGACTAAGTCTATGTGAAATGACTGTTAGGAGACATAGTTGTAGTACTGGTTTGACAGGTACCCAGGAATATATGGTATAAATGTAATTGATCTTCTGTGATATGACTAAGTCTATGTGAAATGACTGTTTGGGCACATTGTTGTAGTACTGGTTTAAGAGGTAGCCAGGAATGTATGGTATTTATGTTCTTAAGCATCTGTGATATACTTGAAGTCTTTTTAAAACAGCTTTAAGGAAACAAAGATGTAGTACTGGTGTGAGAAACAATTACATGAATATTTTGTATAAACAGTGGAATCCTTTTTATTGCAACCTTGACAAGAGCAACTCACTGCTTTATTGCAACTAACCCTGTTCAAAAACAATAAATTCAGAGTGTAAAAAGCTCCTTACAATAAGTTCCTTTTTATAGCAACTTTTGGTTAATAGCAACAAAATGGTTGACACTATGGAGTTGCTATTTACAGGATTCCACTGAATTTAATTGAGTTTCTGGAAATTGACTTAAGTCTATATAAAACAACTTTAAGGACATGAAAATGTAGTCCTGGAGGGAGAGCACCAGGAAATTTGGGTATTTAAGTACTCCAGATTTTGAGATATGACTGAAGTGTATGAAAAACAACTGTAAGGACTAATTGTTGTAGTACTGGTTAAAGAAATAGCCAGGAATGTGTTGTATAAAGGTTTTTAAGCTTCTGTGATATGACTGTAGTTTTTTAAGAATTACTGTTAGGACATAAAGATGTAGTACTGGTATGAGAAATAACCAGGAATGTGTTTTAAAAAGGTTTTTAAGCATCTGTGATATGACTGAAGTATATGAAAAATGATTGTTAGGACAAATAGTAGAAGAACTGGTCGGTGAGATTTCCAGGAATGTGTGGTGTATAATTACCTTAGTTTCAGTGATATGACTGAAGTATAATTTGATGGACTGTTCAGACATAGAGTTGTAGAACTAGTGGGACAATTGTGTAAGGACACATTATTGTAATACTTGTGAGAAAGATAACCAGGATTGTGTGGTATATAACAACATGAGTTTCGGTTACATGACTGATGTATATGAAAAAGACTCTTAGTATATAATTATAGTTGTAATACTGGTGTGAAAGATAACCAGGAATGTGTGGTATACTATTACTTTAGCTTCTGAGATATGACTGAGGTCTTTAAAAACTGACTCTACCGGTATTAGAAATAATCAGAAATATGTAGTATATATGTAATTGTGTTTCTATGAAATTGATGAAGTTTATGAAAAAGATATATTACTGTGCATAGATGTAGAACTTGTATAAGAGATAACCAGGAATATATGGTATAAATGTAATTGATCATCTGTGATCTGACTAAGTCAATTTGAAATGACTGTTAGGACACATAGTTGTAGTACTGGTTTGACAGATAACCAGGAATATATGGTATAAATGTAATTGATCTTCTGTGATATGACTAAGTCTATGTGAAATGACTGGGCACATTGATGTAGTACTGGTTAAAGAGATAGCCAGGAATGTGAGGTGTTTATGTTCTTAAGCATCTGTTATATACTTGAAGTCTTTTTAAAACAGCTATAAGAAAACAAAGATGTAGTACTGGTGTGAGAAACAATTACATGAATATTTTGTATAAACAGTGGAATCCTTTTTATTGCAACCCCGACAAGAGCAACTCACTGCTTTATTTCAACTAACCCTGTTCAAAAACAATAAATTCAGAGAGTAAAAAGCTCCTTACAATAAGCTCCTTTTTATAGCAACTTTTGGTTAATAGCAACAAAATGGTTAACAATATGGAGTTGCTATTTACAGGATTCCACTGAATTTACTTGAGTTTCTGGAAAAGTACTTAAGTCTATATAAAACAACTGTTAGGACATGAAAATGTAGTACTGGAGGGAGAGCACCAGGAAATTTGGGTATTTAAGTACTCCAGATTTTGAGTTTTGACTGAAGTGTATGAAAAACAACTGTAAGGACTTAATTGTTGTAGTACTGGTTAAAGAAATAGCCAGGAATGTGTTGTATAAAGGTTTTTAAGCTTCTGTGATATGACTGTAGTTTTTTAAGAATGACTGTTAGGACATAAAGATGTAGTATTAGTATGAGAAATAACCAGGAATGTGTTGTATAAAGGTTTTTAAGCATCTGCGATATGACTGAAGTATATTAAAATGATTGTTAGGACAAATAGTAGTAAAACTGGTCAGAGAGATTACCAGGAATGTGTGGTGTATAATTACCTTAGTTTCAGTGATATGACTGAAGTGTAATTTGACGGACTGTTCAGACTTAGAGTTGAAGTACTAGTACCACAGTTGTGTAAGGACACATTGTTGTAATTCTGGTGAGAAAGATAACCAGGATTGTGTGGTATATAACAACATGACTTATATGACTGATGTATATGAAAATGACTCTTAGTACATATAGTTGTATAACTGGTGCAAGAGATAACCAGGAATGTGTGGTATATAATTACTCTAGCTTCTGAGATATGACTGAGGTCTTTTAAGAATGATTCTACTGGTATAAGAAATAACCAGAAATGTGTGGTATATATGTTATTGTGTTTCTATGAAATTGATGAAGTTTATGAAAAAGATATGTTATGGTGCATAGATGTAGAACTTGTGTAAGAGATAACCAGGAATATATGGTATAAATGTAATTGATTGTCTGTGATATGACAAAGTCTATGTTAATAACTGTTTGGACACAAAGCTATAGTACTGGTTTGACAGATAACCAGGAATATATGGTAAAAGTGTAATTGATCTTCTGTGATATGACTAAGTCTATGTGAAATGACTGTTAGGACACATAGTTGTAGTACTTAAAGAGATAGCCAGGAATGTGTGGTATTCATGTTCTAAAGCATCTATGATATACTTGTAGTCTTTTTAAAACAGCTTAAAGGACACAAAGTTGTTTCACGGGTGTGAGAAAATATTACCTGAGCATTTTGTATAAACAGTGGAATCCTTTTTCTATCATCACTGACAATAGCAATTCTTTGATTAATTGCAACTCACCATGTTCAAAAAGAAAAAAATTCATAGAGTAAAAAGCTCCTCACAACAAGCTCCTTTTAATAGCAACTTTTGTTAATAGCAACAAAATGATTGACAATATGGAGTTGTTATTCTAAAAAATCCATTGAATTTACTTGAGTTTCTGGGAAATGACCAAGGTCTATATAAAACAACTGTTAGACCTCGAAAATGAAGTACTGGAGGGAGAGCACCCTGAAATTTGGGTATTTAAGTACTCCAGATTTTGAGATATGACTGAAGTGTATGAAAAACAACTGTTAGGACACATTGTTGTAGTACTGGTTAAAGAAATAGCCAGGAATGTGTTGTATAAAGGTTTTTTTTAGCATCTGCGATATGACTGAAGTATTTGAAAAATGACTGTTGGAACAAATAGTAGTAGTACTGGTCAGAGAGATTACCAGGAATGCATGGTGTATAATTACCTTAGTTTCAGTCATATGACTGAAGTTTAATTTGACAGTAAGTTCAGACATAGAGTTGTAGTACTAGTATTACAGTTATGTAAGGACATATTGTTGTAATACTTGTGAGAAAGATAACCAGGAACGTGTGGTTTATTATTACTTAAGCTTCTGAGACATGACTGTAGTCTTTTAAGAATGACTCTACTGGTATAAGAAATAACCAGAAATGTGTAGTCTTTATATTGTGTTTCTATGAAATTGATGAAGTTTATAAAAAGATATGTTATTGTGCATAGATGTAGAACTTGTGTAAGAGATAACCAGGAATATATGGTATAAGTGTAATTGATTTTCTGTGATATGACTAAGTCTATGTGAAATGACTGTTAGGACACATAGCTAAAGTACTGGTTTGACACATAACCAGGAATAAATGGTAAAAAAGTAATTGATCTTCTGTGATATGACTAAGTCTATGTGAATGACTTTTAAGGACACATAGCTTTAGTACTGGTTTGGCAGATAACCAGGAATATATAGTTAAAATGTAATTAATCTTCTGTGATATGACTTTAACTATGTGAAATGACTGTTAGGACACATAGTTGTAGAACTGGTGAAAGAGATAGCCAAGAATGTGTGGTATTTATGTTCTTAAGCATCTGTGATATAATTGAAGTCTTTTTCAAACAGCTTTAAGGACATAAAGATGTAGTACTGGTGTGAGAAACAATTACATGAATATTTTGTAGCAACAGTGGAATCCTTTTTATTGTAACACCAACAATGTAACACCAACAATAGGAACTCACTGCCTTGTTTCAACTCACCTTGTTCAAAAACAATAAAATCAGAGAGTAAAAACCTCCTCACAACAAGCTCCTTTTTATAGCAACTTTTGATCAATAGCAACAAAATGGTTGACAATATGGAGCTGCTATTCACAGGATTCCAATGAATTTACTTGAGTTTCTGGGAAATGACTTAAGTCTATATAAAACAACTGTAAGGATATAAAAAAGTTGGACTGGGAGAGTACCAGGCAATTTGGGTATTTAAGTACTTAAGGCTCTGTTATATGACTGAAGTGTATGAAAAAAAAAACCTGTTAGGACACATTGTTGTAATACTGGTTAGAGACATAGCCAGGAATGGGTGTTGTTAATTTTCTTAAATATTTTATGAATGAAGTATATGAAAAATGTTTGTAAGGACACATAGTAGAAAGGACACATAGTAGAAGTACTGGTAAGAGAGATTACCAGGAATGTATGGTATATAATTACTTGAGTTCCAGTGATTTGATGGAAGTGTAATTTGACAAACTGTCCAGACATCGAGTTATAGTTCCAGTATGACAATTGTGTTAGGACACATAGTTGTAGTACTGGTGAGAACGATAACCAGGAATGTGTGGTATATATGTAATAGTGCTTCTATGATATTGATGAAGTTTATGATCAAGAAATGGTATGGTGCATGGATGTAGAACTTGTGTAATAGATAACGAGGAATATATGGTATGAATATAATTGATCTTCTGTGATATGATTAAAACTATGTGAAAAGACCGTTAGGACACATAGCTGTAGTACTGGTTTGACAGATTACCAGGAATGTGTGGTATTTATGTCTTAAGTAACTTTGAAGTCTTTTAAAAACAGCTTTAAGGAGACAAAGATTTAGTACTGGTGTGAGAAACAATGACAAGAATATTTTGTATAAACAGTGGAATCCTTTTTATCGCAACCCTGACAATGCCAAATCACTGCTCTATTGCAACTCATACTGTTCAGAAACAATAAATTCAGAGTAAAAAGCTCCTCATAATAAGCCCCTTTTAATACGGATTTTGGTTAATAGCAACAAAATGGTTGACAATTTGGAGTTGCTTTTAACAGGAATCCACTGAATTTACTTGAGTTTATGGGAAATGAATTAAGTCTATATAAAACAACTGTAAGGACATGAAAATGTAGTACTGGAGGGAGAGCACCAGAAATTTTGGGTATTTAAGTACTTCAGATTTTGAGATATGAAGGAATTGATGAAACACAACTGTTAGGACACATTCTTTTACTGCTGGTTAAAGAAATAGCCAGGAATGTGTTGTATAAAGGTTTTTAAGCATCTGCAATATGACTGAAGTATATGAAAAATGACTGTTAGAACAAATAGTAGTAGTACTGGTCAGAGATTTCCAGGAATGAATGGTGTATAATTACCTTAGTTTCAGTGATATGCCTGAAGTGTAAGCTGACGGACTGGTCAGACATAGAGTTGCAGTACTAGTATGACAATTGTGTAAGGACACATTGTTGTAATACTGGTGAAAAAGATAACCAGGATTGTGTGGTATATAACAACATGAGTAACTCATATGACTGATGGCTATAAAAATGACTATTAGTACATATAGTTGTATAACTGGTGCAGGAGATAACCAGGAATGGGTGGTGTATGATTACTTCAGCTTCTGAGACATGACTGTAGTCTTTTAAGAATGACTCTACTGGTGAAAGAAATAACCAGAAATGTGTAGTCTATATAAATTGTGTTTCTATGGAATTGATGAAGTTTATTAAAAAGATATGTTATTGTGCATAGATGTAGAACTTGTGTAAGAGATAACCAGGAATATATGGTATAAGTGTAATTGATCTTCTGTGATATGACTTAGTCTATGTGAAATGACTGTTAGGACACATAGCTAAAGTACTGGTTTGACAGAATACCAGGAATGTGTGGTATTTATGTTTTAAGTATCTGTGAAATACTTGTTAGTCTTTTAAAAACAGCTTTAAGGAGACAAAGATGTTGTACTGGTGTGAGAAACAATGACATGAATATTTTGTATAAACAGTGGAATCCTTTTTATTGCAACCCTGACAATGGCAAATCACTGCTTTATTGTAACTCAATCTGTTCAAAAACAATAAATTCAGAGAGTAAAAAGCTCCTCATAACAAGCTCCTTTTAATACGGATTTTGGTTAATAGCAACAAAATGGTTGACAATTTGGAGTTGCTTTTAACAGGATTCCACTGAATTTACTTGAGTTTCTGGGAAATGACTTAAGTCTATATAAAACAACTGTTAGGACATGAAAATGTAGTACTTGAGGGAACACACCAGGAATTTTGGGTATTTAAGTACTTCAGATTTTGAGATATGACTGAAGTGTATGATGACTGACTGATGTCTATGAAAATGACTCTTAGTACATATAGTTGTATAACTGGTGCAAGAGATAACCAGGAACGTGTGGTTTATTATTATTTTAGCTTCTGAGACATGACTGTAGAATTTTAAAAATGACTCTACTGGTATAAGAAATAACCAGAAATGTGTAGTCTATATATAATTGTGTTTCTATGAAATTGATGAATTCAATGAAATAATATGTTATTGTGCATAGATGTAGAACTTGTGTAAGAGATAACCAGGAATATATGGTATAAGTGTAATTGATCTTCTGTGATATGGCTAAGTCTATGTGAAATGACTGTTAGGAAACATAGCTAAAGTACTGGTTTGACAGATAACCAGTAATTAATTGGTTAACATGTAATTGATCTTCTGTGATATGACTAAGTCTATGTGAATGACTGTTAAGGACACGTAGCTATAGTACTGGTTTGACGGATAACCAGGAATATATGGTAAAAATTAAATTAATCTTCTGAGATATGACTAAGTCTATAAGAAATGACTGTTAGGAAACAAAGTTGTAGTACTGGTTAAAGAGTTAGCCAGGAATGTGTGGTATTTATGTCCTTAAGCATCTGTGATATAATTGAAGTCTTTTTAAAACAGCTTTAAGGACACAAAGATGTAGTACTGGTGTGAGAAACAATTACATGAATATTTTGTAGGAACAGTGGAATCCTTTTTATTGTTACCCCAACAATAGGAACTCACTGCCTTATTCCAACTCACCTTGTTCAAAAACAATAAATTCAGAGAGTAAAAAGCTCCTCGCAACAAGCTCCTTTTTATAGCAACTTTTGGTTAATAGCAACAAAATGGTTGACAATATGGAGCTGCTAATCAGAGGATTCCACTGAATTTACTTGAGTTTCTGGGAAATGACTTAAGTCTATATAAAACAACTGTAAGGATATAAAAATGTTGGACTGGAGGGAGAGTACCAGGCAATTTGGGTATTTAAGTACTTAAGGCTCTGTTATATGACTGAAGTGTATGAAAAAAAAAACCTGTTAGGACACATTGTTGTAATACTGGTTAGAGACATAGCCAGGAATGGGTGTTGTTAATTTTCTTAAGTAAATGTTTTATGAATGAAGTATATGAAAAATGTTTGTAAGGACACATAGTAGAAAGGACTGGTAAGAGAGATTACCAGGAATGTGTGGTATATGATAACTTGAGTTCCAGTGATTTGACTGAAGTGTAATTTGACAGACTGTCCAGACATCGAGTTGTAGTTCTAGTATGACAATTGTGTTAGGACACATAGTTGTAGTACTGGTAAGAACGATAACCAGGAATGTGTGGCATATGATAACTTGAGCTTCAGTGATATGACTGAAGTCTATAAATAAGACTGAAAGGAAATATATTTGTAGTAGTAGTGTGAGAGATAACCAGGAATGTGTGGTTATAATTCCTTGAGCTTAATTATATGACTGAAGTCTTTTTAAATGACGGTTAAGACATTAAGATGTAGTACTGGTATGAGAAATAACCAGGAATGTGTGGTATATATGTAATTGTGCTTCTATGATATTGATGAAGTTTATGATCAAGAAATGGTATGGTGCATGGATTTAGAACTTGTGTAAGGAAAAAGAGGAATATATGGTATGAATATAATTGATCTTCTGTTATATGATTAAAACTATGTGAAAAGACCGTTAGGACACATAGCTGTAGTACTGGTTTGACAGATTACCAGGAATGTGTGGTATTTATGTTTTAAGTATCTGTGAAATACTTGGAAGTCTTTTAAAAACAGCTTTCAGGAGACAAAGATTTAGTACTGGTGTGAGAAACAATGACATGAATATTTTGTATCAACAGTGGAATCCTTTTTATTGCAACCCTGACAATGGCAAATCACTGCTTTATTAGTCTCCTACCGGCGAAAGCCGAAGGGGACTTTAGGTTTGCGCTCCGTCCGTCTGTCGGTCCGTCCTGCCGTCTGTCTGTCCGGATTTCAGTTTTTCGGACTTTTTTTCTTAACCCTTGGAGATATTGAGCTGATTTTTGGAATGCGAGTCCACATCAATGAGTTACAGAATGAGTTTGAGCTTGGTTCCGGTCCATTGATTTTTTGTGGAAGATACGGATGCTCGACTTAGAATTTACCAGGGAATTTCAGTTTTCCGGACTTTTTTTCTTAACCCTTGGAGATATTGAGCTGATTTTTGGTATGTGAGTCTGCATAAATGAGTTACAGAACGAGTTTGAGTTTGGTTCCGGTCCATTGTTTTTTGTGGAAGAGTCGGATGCTGGACTTAGAAAATTACCAGGAAATTTCAGTTTTCCGGTCTTTTTTTCTTAACCTTTGGAGATATTGAGCTGATTTTTGGTATGCGAGTCTGCATAAATGAGTTACAGAACGAGTTTGAGTTTGGTTCCGGTCCATTGATTTTTGTGGAAGATACTGATGCTGGACTTAGAAAATTACCAGGAAATTTCAGTTTTCCCGACTTTTTTTCTTAACCTTTGGAGATATTGAGCTGATTTTTTGGAATGTGAGTCTGCATTAATGAGTTACAGAACAAGTTTGAGTTTGGTTCCGGTCCATTGATTTTTTGGAAGATATGGATGCTGGGGTTAGAAAATTACCAGGAAATTTCAGTTTTCCGGCCTTTTTTGTTTAACCCTTGGAGATATTGTTCTGATTTTTGGTATGTGAGTCAGCATCAATGAGTTACAGATCAAGTCTGAATTTGGTTTCCGTCAATTTTTTCGTGGAAGATACGGATGCAGGACTAAGAAAATTACCAGGAAATTTCCTGTTTTTTTTTTTATCCTCAGAGATATTGAGCTGATACATAAAATCGGATACAATCAATATTTTGGAGAGGAAGTTATACCTTAATTTGTCATCAAAAAAGATACTGCTCTAGGGATATATTTATGAATCCGGAAGGGGACTTGGTATTGCCATGCAATACCTTCAAATGCTTGTTGCAACTCAATCTGTTGGAAAACAATAAGTTCAGAGTAAAAAGCTCCTCATAACAAGCTCCTTTTAATACGGATTTTGATTAATAGCAACAAAATGGTTGACAATTAGGAGTTGCTATAAACAGGATTCCACTGAATTTACTTGAGTTTCTGAGAAATGACTTAAGTCTATATAAAGCAACTGTAAGGACATGAAAATGTAGTACTGGAGGGAGAGCACCAGGAATTTTGGGTATTTAAGTACTTCAGATTTTGAGATATGAAGGAAGTGTATGAAACAAATGTCAGGACACATTGTTGTAGTACTGGTTAAAGAAATAGCCAGGAATGTGTTGTATAAAGGTTTTTAAGCATCTGCAATATGACTGTAGTATATGAAAAATGACTGTTAGAACAAATAGTAGTAGTACTGGTCAGAGATTACCAGGAATGTATGGTGTATAATTACCTTAGTTTCAGTGATATGACTGAAGTGTAAGCTGACGGACTGTTCAGACATAGAGTTGTAGTACTAGTGCGACAATTGTGTAAGGACACATTATTATAATACTTGTGAGAAAGATAACCATGATTGTGTGGTATATAACAACATGAGTTACTGTTACATGACTGATGTCTATGAAAATGACTCTTAGTACATAATTATAGTTGTAATACTGGTGTGAAAGATAACCAGGAATGAGTGGTATATTATTACTTTAGCTTTTGTGACATGACTGTAGTCTTTTAAGAATGACTCTACTGGTATAAGAAATAACAAGAAATGTGTAGTCTATATATAATTGTGTTTCTATGAAATTGATGAAGTTTATGAAAAAGATATGTTAGGGTGTATAGATGTAGAACTTGTGTAAGAGATAACCAGGAATATATGGTATAAGTGTAATTGATCTTCTGTGATATGACTAAGTCTATGTGAAATGACTGTTAGGACACATAGCTAAAGTTCTGGTTTGACACATAACCAAGAATAAATGGTTAAAATGTAATTGATCTTCTGTGATATGACTAAGTCTATGTGAATGACTGTTAAGGACACATAGCTATAGTACTGGTTTGACAGATAACCAGGAATATATGGTAAAAATGTAATTAATCTTCTGTGATATGACTAAGTCTATGTGAAATGACTGTTAGGAAACAAAATTGTAGAACTGGTTAAAGAGATAGCCAAGAATGTGTGGTATTTATATTCTTAAGCATCTGTGATATAATTGAAGTCTTTTAAAAACAGCTTTAAGGACACAAAGATGTAGTACTGGTGTGAAAAACAATTACATGAATATTTTGTAGGAACAGTGGAATCCTTTTTAGCTCGACTATTCGAAGAACAGGGGGGCTATTCCAGTCACGTCGGCATTGGCGTTGGCATCGGCGTCGGCGTAATGCTTTGGGGTAAGTTTTTACGTGCAAGTGTTTAAAATCTCTGTTTCTATTAAAGCTTTTGCTTTGAAACTTTGCATATGCTTCTGTGACCATAATATCAGCATCTAGACAAAGATTCATTACTCTGATATTGAATTTATTGGAATTTTAACCCTTTTCGGACTTAGAAATCTTGGTTAAGTTTTTACGTTCAAATGTTGTTTATCTGTAATATTTCTGTTTCTATTAAAGCTATTGCTTTGCAACTTTACACATGCTTCTTTGACCATAATATCAGCCTCTTGACAAAGATTCATTACTCTGATATTGAATTAAGTGGAATTTTAACCCTTTTTGGACTTAGAAAATCTTGGTTAAGTTTTTACGTGCAAATGTTGTATTTCTGTAATATCTCTATTTCTACTAAAGCTATTGCTTTGAAACTTTGCACATGCTTCTTTGACCATAATATCAGCCTCTAGACAAAGATTCAATACTCTTATTTTGAATTAAGTGGAATTTATACCCTTTTTGGACTTAGAAATCTTGGTTAAGTTTTTACGTGCAAATGTTGTACATCAGTTATAGCTCTATTTCTACATAGGCTTTTGCTTGGAAACTCTACACATGCTTCTGTTACCATGATATCACCCTCTTGACAAAGATTTTTTACTCTGATATTGAATTTAGTGGAATTTTAACCTTTTTCAGACTCAGAAATTCATGGTTAAGTTTTTACGTGCAAATGTTGTACATCAGTTATATCTCTAATTCTATTAAAGCTATTGCTTTCAAATTTGCACATGCTTCAATGTTCATAACAACAGCCTCTTAATAAAGATTTTATTCTCTGGTATAGAATTTAGTGGATTTATAACCCTTTATGGACTTAGAAATTCTTGGTTAAGTTTTTACATGCAAATGTTGTATTTGTGTAATATCTCTATTTCTACTACAGCTGATGCTTGGAAACTTTACACATGCTTCTTTGACCATAATATTAGCCCACAGAAAAAGATTCATTACTCTGATATTGAATTTAGTGGAAGAAATTTAACCCTTTTTGGCCTTAGAAACTCTTGGTTAAGTTTTTATGTGCAAATGTTTTATGTTAGTTGTATATCTGTTCCTACTAAAGCTAATGCTTTGAAACTCTGCACATGCTTCTGTGACCATATTATCAGCCTCTAGACAAAGATTCTTTTCTCTTGACTTTCATTTTATTGAATTTCCAATGTCGATATTGATTTGCTGCTACTATTAAGCACTAGGAATAGTCGAGCTTCGCTGTCCTACGACAGCTCTTGTTATTGTAACCCCGACAATAGGAACTCACTCCCTTTTCCATCTCACCTTGTTCAAAAATAATAAATTCAGAGAGTAAAAAGCTCCTCACAACAAGCTCCTTTTTATAGCAACTTTTGGTTAATAGCAACAAAATTGTTGACAATATGGAGCTGCTATTCATAGGATTCCACTGAATTTACTTGAGTTTCTGGGAAATGACTTAAGTCTATATAAAACAACTGTAAGGATATAAAAAAGTTGGACTGGAGGGAGAGTACCAGGCAATTTGGGTATTTAAGTACTTAAGGCTCTGTTATATGACTGAAGTGTATAAAAAAAAAAACCTGTTAGGACACATTGTTGTAATACTGGTTAGAGACATAGCCAGGAATGGGTGTTGTTACTTTTCTTAAGTAAATGTTTTATGAATGAAGTATATGAAAAATGTTTGTAAGGACACATAGTAGAAGTCCTGGTAAGAGAGATTACCAGGAATGTGTGGTATATGATAACTTGAGTTCCAGTGATTTGACTGAAGTGTAATTTGACAGACTGTCCAGACATCGAGTTGTAGTTCTAGTATGACAATTGTGTTAGGACACATAGTTGTAGTACTGGTAAGAACGATAACCAGGAATGTGTGGTATATGATAACTTGAGTTTCAGTGATATGACTGAAGTCAATGAATAAGACTGTAACGAAATATATTTGTAGTAGTAGTGTGAGAGATAACCAGGAATGTGTGGTTATAATTACTTGAGCTTCTTTTATATGACTGAAGTCTTTTTAAATGACTGTTAGGACATTAAGATGTAGTACTGGTATGAGAAATAACCAGGAATGTGTGGTATATATGTAATTGTGCTTCTATGAAATTGATGAAGTTAATGATCAAGAAATGGTATGGTGCATGGATTTAGAACTTGTGTAATAGATAAAGAGGAATACATGGTATGAATATAATTGATCTTCTGTGATATGATTAAAACTATGTGAAAAGACCATTAGGACACATAGCTGTAGTACTGGTTTGACAGAAAACCAGGAATGTGTGGTATTTATGTCTTAAGTATCTGTGAAATACTTGGAAATCTTTTAAAAACAGCTTAAAGGAGACAAAGATGTTGTACTGGTGTGAGAAACAATGACATGAATATTTTGTATAAACAGTGGAATCCTTTTTATTGCAACCCTGACAATAGCAACTCACTACTTTATTGGAACTTGCCCTGTTCAAAAACAAAAAGTTCAGAGTAAAAAGCTCCTCATAACAAGCTCCTTTTAATATGGATTTTGATTAATAGCAACAAAATGGTTGACAATTTAGAGTTGCTTTTAACAGGATTCCATTGAATTTACTTGAGTTTCTGGGAAATGACTTAAGTCTATATAAAACAACTGTAAGGACATGAAAATGTTGTACTGGAGGGAGAGCACCAGGAATTTTGGGTATTTAAGTACTTCAGATTTTGAGATATGAAGGAAGTGTATGATGACTGACTGATGTCTATGAAAATGACTCTTAGTACATAATTATAGTTGTATAACTGGTGCAAGAGATAACCAGGAATGTGTGGTATATTATTATTTTAGCTTCTGAGACATGACTGTAGACTTTTAAGAATGACTCTACTGGTATAAGAAATAACCAGAAATGTGTAGTCTTTATATAATTGTGTTTCTATGAAATTGATGAAGTCCATGAAAAAGATATGTTATTGTGCATAGATGTAGAACTTGTGTAAGAGATAACCAGAAATATATGGTATAAGTGTAATTGATTTTCTGTGATATGGCTAAGTCTATGTGAAATGACTGTTAGGACACATAGCTAAAGTACTGGTTTGACAGATAACCAGGAATATATGGTATTAAGGTATTCCTAGTGTGAAGATCGGAATTAAATCGGTTAATTTCGGCTATTTCCGTCAATCAAAGCGCGTCGTTTTGCACGTAAGTTAGATGACGTCATAATCATCGACGTTCCCGCTAAAAAGACGTACAGTTACATAAACTCAATGGAATTTGATAAAATCTACCAAAATATAAATTTTATTATACTTTTATTGTTTTGATTGAGTTTTCGGTACTGTTACCAAATGTTAATCTGAACAAAAATACCTCGACCAATCAAAATAATTTGCAGGAAATTGTCTTTCTTTAAGCGTACCGACCAAAGGACTGCCGGAAGTCACACCCCCGGAAACCGATTTCCCGGAAAAATTAGAGAACAAAAATTCTTACCCTTATACCCGAAACAAATTCTCTCTGCTTTTACACGAAATTTTCAATTCATAAATTCAAACCATAAACAGAACAACCCAAATTATTATGGAAGGTGCCTTTATTTATAATTGTACATATTATTTCCCTTTTCAATCACTTTTTAAATCAGTCGAACGTTTATACCAACAGAAACATTTTAATTAGGCCCAAATAAAGTATGGCTACATGTAACAAACAAATTATTTGTCGTGATGTAGACATCTGGCATGCTAAAAAGGGACCGACTTTGTCTATTTGCAAAATATTCCAGTTATTGAGTAAAGTATCATACACAGTTCAGCGATCCGTTTCATACTCAAGGAGAGTTACCTTTCATACTCCAGTGTATGAGAGAATAATGAAAGCAAAATCCATGCCGAAAAATCCTTCCTTTACAATAGCAAAAGCCCTTTTCTTTAATAGAGAAATCTTACTTTTTACTACGGGAACCCCCCCCCCCCCTTTTTATAGTTTCTTGCAATGATTTCAAAGACAAATGGAAACACTTTGTAGTTCAGACACTTGATATTAAGAATTTAATTAAATGCGAGTAATATTATAAGAACAGTGAACATTTTTAAAGCAATTTTAAAAAATAATAAATGACATTAACAAGTTTATTTTAATTAGTTATTTTGTTAAAGACTCGAGCGCGATTAGAGAGCCTTAAAACACAATATGGTCAAAAATTAGGTTTATTTATTTCAAGGGCGCATAACTCTTGGCCCATTTTCTCTATTTTTCGACGGTGAATTTTTTTCATGATTTTAGCCTGAATGCCCGAAGTATTTTAGTAATTTTTGAAAAAGGCATTTGAGATGCCCCATCAATACTTTTTGAAAAAGAGGAATTTCTTTTATAGTCACTGTAGCTAAAATATATTACAAAATGGAGCCTTATCTTGTTTCCGACTTGAAATATTGGTTAACTATGCATTATTTGATTAAAATTATTTGTTCAAAACTAACTTTTTGTAATTTGCAACATTTCTACCAAATATATAACTCGAAATATGTCGCATGACTATACGCAGTTAATTGCACAATCATCATTTTAAGATAGACCCCTTCCTATCTTATGGCCGATTTCCCCACCCACTCAAGAAAACGGACTTTTTTCAATATTTTCTAAACGCAACGGTGAAAGTCATTTAAATTTCAGACATAAAAGGGGAATAACATGTAGTATTCATTTTTATTATCATTTTTACATTCTTTTTACCCTTGCTTCACACTAGGAATACCTTAATGTAATTGATCTTCTGTGAAATGACTAAGTCTATGTGAATGACTGTTAAGGACATGTAGCTATAGTACTGGTTTGACAGATAACCAGGAATATATGGTAAAAATGTAATTAATCTTCTGTGATATATATATATTTTGTAGGAACAGTGGAATCCTTTTTATTGTGACCCCGACAATAGGAACTCACTGCCTTGTTCCAACTCACCTTGTTCAAAAACAATAAATTCAGAGAGTAAAAAGCTCCTCACAACAAGCTCCTTTTTATAGCAACTTTTGGTTAATAGCAACTAAATGGTTGACAATATGGAGCTGCTAATCAGAGGATTCCACTGAATTTACTTGAGTTCCTGGGAAATGACTTAAGTCTATATAAAACAACTGTAAGGATATAAAAATGTTGGACTGGCAGGAGAGTACCAGGCAATTTGGGTTTTTATGTACTTAAGGGTTTTATCTATGACTGAAGTGTATGAAAAAAAAACCTGTTAGGACACATTGTTGTAATACTGGTTAAAGACATAGCCAGGAATGAGTGTTATTAATGTTCTTAAGTAAATGTTTTATGAATGAAGTATATGAAAAATGTTTGTAAGGAAACATAGTAGAAAGGACTGGTAAGAGAGATTACCAGGAAAGTGTGGTATATAATTACTTGAGTTCCAGTGATTTGACTGAAGTGTAATTTGACAGACTGTCCAGACATCGAGTTGTAGTTCTAGTATGACAATTGTGTTAGGACACATAGTTGTAGTACTGGTAAGAACAATAACCAGGAATGTGTGGCATATGATAACTTGAGTTTCAGTGATATGACTGAAGTCTATGAATAAGACTGAAACGAAATATATTTGTAGTAGTAGTGTGAGAGATAACCAGGAATGTGTGGTTATAATTACTTGAGCTTCTTTTATATGACTGAAGTCTTTTTAAATGACTGTTAGGACATTAAGATGTAGTACTGGTATGAGAAATAACCAGGAATGTGTGGTATATATGTAATTGTGCTTCTATGATATTGATGAAGTTTATGATAAAGAAATGGTATGGTGCATGGATTTAGAACTTGTGTAAGGAAAAAGAGGAATATATGGTATGAATATAATTGATCTTCAGTTATATGATTAAAACTTTGTGAAAAGACCGTTAGGACACATAGCTGTAGTACTGGTTTGACAGAAAACCAGGAATGTGTGGTATTTATGTTTTAAGTATCTGTGAAATACTTGGAAGTCTTTTAAAAACAGCTTTAAGGACACAAAGATGTAGTACTGGTGTGAGAAACAATGACATGAATATTTTGTATAAACAGTGGAATCCTTTTTTTTGCAACCCTGACAATGGCAAATCACTTTATTAGTCTCCTTCCGGCAAAAGCCGAAGGGGACTTTAGGTTTGCGCTCCGTCTGTCTGTCCGTCCGTCCTGCCGTCTGTCTGTCCGGATTTCAGTTTTCCGGACTTTTTTTCTTAACCCTTGGAGGTATTGAGCTGATTTTTGGAATGCGAGTCCACATCAATGAGTTACAGAACGAGTTTGAGTTTGGTTCCGGTCCATTGATTTTTAGCTCACCTGAGCACGAAGTGCTCAAGGTGAGCTATTGGGATCGTAGAATGTCTGTCATCCGTCGTCAGTCGTGCGTCGTCCATAGTCCGTCGTGCGTCATGCGTCGTCCACAATTTCTTTAAAGGTCTTCTCCTCCTAAACCAGTGGGCCAATCTTGATGAAACTTGGCAAGGATGTTCCTTGGGTCAAGCTCTACCAAAGTTGTTCAAATAAATGAAATCCACCCTTAACTTTTCCTTTACGCTTAACAAAAAGGGTGAAAATATGAAAATCTTTTAAAATCTTCTTCTCTGAAACCAGATGTCAGAGAGCTTTCATATTTGGTATGTAGCATCATCTAGTTGACCTCTACCAAGTTTGTTCATATCAAGACCCTGGGGTCATATTTGGGCTTTGCCATGGCCCAACCCTTTTTACATAGAATCGAAGAGCGAAAATCTTTAAAATTCTTCTTTTCTGAAACCAGATGGCAGACAGCTTTAATATTTGGTGTGTAGCATCACCTAGTTGGCCTCTACCAAGATTGTTCATATCAATACCATTGGGTCATATTTGGGCATTGCACGGGTGCATCCCTTTATCTCTTATGAGCACGAAGGGTAAAAAAACGAAAATCTTCAAAAATCTTCTTCTATGAAACCAGATGGCAGATAACTTTCATATTTGGTATGTAGCATCATCTAGTGGACCTCTACCAAGTTTGTTCATATGAAGACCCTAGGTTCATATTTGGGCTCCACACGGGCGCAACCCTTTTTACATAGAATCAAAGAGCGAAAATCTTTTAAAATCTTCTTTAATGGAAACCAGAGGACAAACTGCCTTCCTTTTTTTGTATGTAGCATCATCTAGTGGGCCCCTACCAAGTTTATTCATATCAAGACCCTTGGATCATATTTGGGCTCCAACCGACGCATCCCTTTCAGCTCATCTGAGCACGATGGGTGAAAATAGGAAAACCTTCAAAAATCTTCTTCTCTGAAACCAGAATGCAGACAGCTTTGATATTTAGTATGTAGCATCATCTTATGGACCTCTTTCAAGATTGTTAATATCAAGACCCTGGGGTCACATTTGGGGTCCACCCGGGTGCATCCCTTTTTACATAGAATCAAAGAGCAAAAAGGAATATCTGTCTTGCTCTTCGCTGAAAATGTTCCATGGTATTGATCTTAGGCAATTATCTTCTTTTTGACATCTGCCTATCTAATTAATGTGATGTCCCAGGGGTCAAAGAGATTCAGGTGAGCGATCCAGGACCATCTTGGTCCTCTTGTTTGTGGAAGATACGGATGCTGGACTTAGAATTTCCCAGGGAATTTCAGTTTTCCGGACTTTTTTTCTTAACCCTTGGAGATATTGAGCTGATTTTTAGCTCCACTGGCTGAAAGCCACTGGGGCTATTGTCTTGTGTTGTGTCCGTCGTGCGTCCGTCCGTGCGTCCGTGCGTGCGGTTGTAAACTTTTTCTTTAAAAATCTTCTCCTCAGAACCTATTGGATGGATTTCAACCAAACTTCACAGGAATGATCCTTGGGTGACCCTCTTTCAATGTTGTTCAAGAAATTTTGATTCAATGAAAAACATGGATTTAATGGGCGTGGCTAATTTCCAAATATGGTAAAAAGTGACTTTTTTTCAGGTTCTAATTGATGGATACCAATTAAATTTCACATGAATGATCCTTGGGTGCCCCTTTATCAGTCTACAAAAAGTTATTGAAATCGGATGAAAATTATGTATTTTATGGGCGGAGGTCATTTCTCCATATGTTATATAGTGAAAACTTTGAAAATCATTTTCTCAGAATCTAACTGATAGATATCAACCAAATTTAATATGAATGATCCTTGGGTGACCCTTTATTAGTCTACGAAAAATAATTGAAATTGGATGAAAAATATGTATTTTATGGGCGGAGGTCATTTCTCTATATGTTTCATTGTGGAAACTTTAAAAATCATTTTCTCAGAATCTAATTGATAGATATCAACCAAATTTGACATGAATGATCCTTGTGTGACCCTTTATCAGTCTACCAAAGATTATTGCGATCGGATGAAAAATGTGTATTTTATGGGCGGAGGTCATTTCCACTATATGTTATATTGTGGAAACTTTGAAAATCATTTTCTCAGAATGTAACTGATGGATATCATTCAAACTTCATTAGTATGATCCTTGGGTGATCCATTATCATGCAGCCAAAAATTATTGTCATTGGATGAAAAAATATGTCTTATGGGCGGAAGTCATTTCTCTATATTTTATAATGTTGGAGGCTTTGAAAATCATTTTAACATCAGTAAAACCCAAAATATCTAAAAAAAATCTGGTCAAAACTTAGATTTGCTATTACAAGAAATTCAAGCCTGTGGAGCGACACAAGCCATTCATGGCTTTCTAGTTGGTATGTGCTTCAGCATTAATGAGTTACAGAACGAGTTTAAGTTTGGTTCTGGTCCATTGATTTTTGTGGAAGATACAGATGCTTGATTAAGAAATTACCAGGGAATTTCCGTTTTCCGGACTTTTTTTCTCAACCCTTGGAGATAATGAGCTGATTTTTTTGTATGTGTCCGCATTAATGAGTTACAGAACGAGTTTGAGTTTGGTTCCGGTCCATTGATTTTTGTGGAAGAGTCGGATGCTGGACGTATAAAATTACCAGGAAATTTCAGTTTTCCGGCCTTTTTTTTTTAACCCTTGGAGATATTGAGCTGATTTTTGGTATGTGAGTCAGCATCATTGAGTTACAGATCATATGTGGTTTATATGCCAGTTATATGGATGGGGAAAAATAACTTATATGGGCCATATATGTCACTTATATGTCCCATATATGCCACTTATATGGGACTTACATGCCATTTATATGGGGCATATAAGTCCCATAAATGTCAAAAGTAGGTCAGTACCAGAATGCATTTGTGTACACTTTATTCTGAAGAAATTGTTTCCTTTGTCTCAAAAACTGTGTACAATATTTTCAACTTTTAAACTAACCTTTGAATAATACTTGCTGTGCAAATGAAAGGAGACGTTATGTAGAAGTGTTGTAATGTAACTTGGCAATGAAATGAACCAGCCTGTAAGCCTAGCGTTTTTCTACTTTGGGCAACATATGAATTTGAAGCAAAAATAGGACTTTCTCAGCACTACGCTCTAAGAAACAATTATTATTTCATAAATATGCTTTCATTGATTAGTATACTGCAATTTGCTTATTTGAATAATCCTGAGCATGACATTGTGTTGCAGAATCACAATTAAAAACAGTTTTCTTAACATCCCAAAAGTTCTTGTCCATTACCTCTATATTTCTGAAATATTGATATAAGTGTTATTTGTACACCTAATATTTCATGTGAAAATATCAATTACATATGAAACAATTAGAAAAGAGAAATACTAATTAGTTTTTACCTTAATTTCATTGTAGGGACCAATTTAATCCAAACACAGAAAACACATTAGATTTTTTTTCAAAACCATCACTAAACCGAATAAATAAATAACACTTTGTTTCATTGGCTTAAACTGAGATTACAAGAAGAGGTTTCATTGGTCTGATGTATCAGGTGACCATGTGGCTTAGCAGCTATCCATATAAATGACATAGATGTTCTCCATTCATTTGACTCCACAAGAAGGCTTATATGTCAGTTATATGGGACTTATAAAGATTTTGCTACCTTTCCTAAATCCAGACATATAACTGGCATATACATAGATCTCACATAGTTGCATTTCAGCTCAACATATAAGTGGCTTATATGCCAGTTATATGCCCTATATAACTGACATATAAGTGGCATATAAGTCTGTCTAAGTCAGTTTGGTAAGGGTTGAGCTGATACATAAAATCTGATACAATCAATATTTTGGAGAGGAAGTTATACCTTAATTTGTCACCAAAAAAGATACTGCTCTAGGGATATATTTATAAATCCGTTAGGGGACTTGGTATTGCCATGCAATATTTCCAAATGCTTGTTGCAACTCAATCTGTTGGAAAACAATAAGTTCAGAGTAAAAAGCTCCTTATAACAAGCTCCTTTTAATATGGATTTTGATTAATGGCAACAAAATGGTTGACAATTTGGAGTTGCTATTAACAGGATTCCACTGAATTTACTTGAGTTCCTGGGAAATGACTTAAGTCTATATAAAGCAACTGTAAGGACATGAAAATGTAGTACTGGAGGGAGAGCACCAGGAATTTTGGGTATTTAAGTACTTCAGATTTTGAGATATGAAGGAAGTGTATGAAACAAATGTCAGGACACATTGTTGTAGTACTGGTTAAAGAAATAGCCAGGAATGTGTTGTATAAAGGTTTTTAAGCATCTGCAATATGACTGTAGTATATGAAAAATGACTGTTAGAACAAATAGTAGTAGTACTGGTCAGATATTACCAGGAATGTATGGTGTATAATTACCTTAGTTTCAGTGATATGACTGAAGTGTAAGCTGACAGACTGTTCAGACATAGAGTTGTAGAACTAGTACGACTAATGTGTAAGGACACATTATTGTAATACTTGTGAGAAAGATAACCAGGATTGTGTGGTATATAACAACATGAGTTACTGTTACATGACTGGTGTCTATGAAAAAGACTCTTAGTACATATATTTGTATAACTGGTGTGAAAGATAACCAGGAATGTGTGGTATATTATTACTTTAGCTTCTGAGACATGACTGTAGTCTTTTAAGAATGACTCTACTGGTATAAGAAACAACCAGAAATGTGTAGTCTATATATAATTGTGTTTCTATGAAATTGATGAAGTTTATGAAAAAGATATGTTAGGGTGTATAGATGTAGAACTTGTGTAAGAGATAACCAGGAATATATGGTATAAGTGTAATTGATCTTCTGTGATATGGCTAAGTCTATGTGAAATGACTGTAAGGACACATAGCTTAAGTACTGGTTTGACACATAACCAAGAATAAATGGTAAAAATGTAATTGATCTTCTGTGATATGACTAAGTCTATGTGAATGACTGTTAAGGACACATAGCTATAGTACTGGTTTGACAGATAACCAGGAATATATGGTAAAAATGTAATTAATCTTCTGTGATATGACTAAGTCTATGTGAAATGACTTTTAGGAAACAAAGTTGTAGAACTGGTTAAAGAGATAGCCAAGAATGTGTGGTATTTATATTCTTAAGCATCTGTGATTTAATTGAAGTCTTTTAAAAACAGCTTTAAGGACACAAAGATGTAGTACTGGTGTGAGAAACAATTATATGAATATTTTGTAGGAACAGTGGAATCCTTTTTAGCTGGACTATTCGAAGAATAGGGGGGCTATTCCAGTCATGTCAGCGTTGGCGTCGGTGTCGGCGTAATGCTTTGGTTAAGTTTTTACGTGCAAGTGTTTAAAATCTCTGTTTCTATTAAAGCTATTGCTTTGAAACTTTGCATATGCTTCTGTGACCATAATATCAGCATTTAGACAAAGATTCATTACTCTGATATTGAATTTAGTGGAATTTTAACCCTTTTCGGACTTAGAAATCTTGGTTAAGTTTTTACGTGCAAATGTTGTTTATCTGTAATATTTCTGTTTCTATTAAAGCTATTGCTTTGCAACTTTACACATGCTTCTGTGACCATAATATCAGCCTCTTGACAAAGATTCATTACTTTGATATTGAATTAAGTGGAATTTTAACCCTTTTCGGACTTAGAAATCTTGGTTAAGTTTTTACGTGCAAATGTTGTACATCAGTTATAGCTCTATTTCTACATAGGATTTTGCTTGGAAACTCTACACATGCTTCTGTTACCATGATATCACCCTCTTGACAAAGATTTATTACTCTGATATTGAATTTAGTGGAATTTTAACCTTTTTCAGACTCAGAAATTCATGGTTAAGTTTTTACGTGCAAATGTTGTACATCAGTTATATCTCTAATTCTATTAAAGCTATTGCTTTCAAACTTTGCACATGCTTCAATGTTCATAACAACAGCCTCTTAATAAAGATTTAATTCTCTGGTATACAATTTAGTGGATTTATAACCCTTTATGGACTTAGAAATTCTTGGTTAAGTTTTTACGTGCAAATGTTGTATTTGTGTAATATCTCTATTTCTACTACAGCTGTTGCTTGGAAACTTTACACATGCTTCTTTGACCATAATATTAGCACACAGAAAAAGATTCATTACTCTGATATTGAATTTAGTGGAAGAATTTTAACCCTTTTTGGCCTTAGAAACTCTTGGTTAAGTTTTTACGTGCAAATGTTTAAGTTAGTTGTATATCTGTTCCTACTAAAGCTATTGCTTTGAAACTCTGCACATGCTTCAGTGACCATAATATCAGCCTCTAGACAAAGATTCTTTTCTCTTGACTTTCATTTTATTGAATTTCCAATGTCGATATTGATTTGCTGCTACTATCCAGCACTAGGAATAGTCGAGCTTTGCTGTCCTCCGACAGCTCTTGTTATTGTAACCCCTACAATAGGAACTCACTGCCTTATTCCAACTCACCTTGTTCAAAAACAATAAATTCAGAGAGTAAAAAGCTCCTCACAACAAGCTCCTTTTTATAGCAACTTTTGGTTAATAGCAACAAAATTGTTGACAATATGGAGCTGCTATTCATAGGATTCCACTGAATTTACTTGAGTTTCTGGGAAATGACTTAAGTCTATATAAAACAACTGTAAGGATATAAAAATGTTGGACTGGAGGGAGAGTACCAGGCATTTTGGGTATTTAAGTACTTAAGGCTCTGTTATATGACTGAAGTGTATGAAAAAAAACCTGTTAGGACACATTGTTGTAATACTGGTTAAAGACATAGGCAGGAATGAGTGTTATTAATTTTCTTAAATAATGTTTTATGAATGAAGTATATGAAAAATGTTTGTAAGGACACATAGTAGAAGTCCTGGTAAGAGAGATTACCAGGAAAGTGTGGTATATAATTACTTGAGTTCCAGTGATTTGACTGAAGTGTAATTTGACAGACTGTCCAGACATCGAGTTGTAGTTCTAGTATGACAATTGTGTTAGGACACATAGTTGTAGTACTGGTAAGAACGATAACCAGGAATGTGTGGCATATGATAACTTGAGCTTCAGTGATATGACTGAAGTCTATGAATATGACTGTAACAAAATATATTTGTAGTACTAGTGTGAGAGATAACCAGGAATGTGTGGTTATAATTACTTGAGCTTCTGTTATATGACTGAAGTCTTTTTCAATAACAGTTAGGACATTAAGATGAAGTACTGGTATGAGAAATAACCAGGAATGTGTGGTATATATGTAATAGTGCTTCTATGATATTGATGAAGTTTATGATCAAGAAATGGTATGGTGCATGGATTTAGAACTTGTGTAATAGATAACGAGGAATATATGGTATGAATATAATTGATCTTCTCTGATATGATTAAAACTACGTGAAAAGACCGTTAGGACACATAGCTGTAGTACTGGTTTGACAGAACACCAGGAATGTGTGGTATTTATGTTTTAAGCATCTTTGAAATACTTTGAAATCTTTTAAAAACAGCTTTAAGGAGACAAAGATGTAGTACTGGTGTGAGAAACAATGACATGAATATTTTGTATAAACAGTGGAATCCTTTTTATTGCAACCCTGACAATGGCAAATCACTGCTTTATTGCAACTCGATCTGTTAAAAAACAATAAATTCAGAGTAAAAAGCTCCTCATAACAAGCTCCTTTTAATACAAATTTTGATTAATAGCAACAAAATGGTTGACAATTAGGAGTTGCTATAAACAGGATTCCACTGAATTTACTTGAGTTTCTGAGAAATGACTTAAGTCTATATAAAACAACTGTTAGGACATGAAAATGTAGTACTGGAGAGAGCACCAGGAATTTTGGGTATTTAAGTACTTCAGATTTTGAGATATAAAGGAAGTGTTTGAAACAAATGTCAGGACACATTGTTGTAGTACTGGTTAAAGAAATAGCCAGGAATGTGTTGTATAAAGGTTTTTAAGCATCTGCAATATGACTGTACTTACTTACTTACTTAATCCTCTTCGCCCATGGTTGGGCATAGGGCCTTCACTACTGTTCTCCAGTCTGTTCTGTCTTCCGCCTTCTTTTTTGCCTCACTCCATGAGAGTCTGATCTTTTGGAGCTCCGTGTCAAGGGTTCTTCTCCAGGTCAGGGCAGGTCTGCCTCTCTTTCTCTTTCCCTGAGGGTTCCAATCAAGAGCTTGTCTGGTAATGTTGGTACTGTCTCTACATAGAATATGCCCAATCCATCGCCATTTCCTTTCCTTGATGGTCTTTACTATGGGATTTTGTTTAGTCCTCCTCCAGAGCTCTTCATTGGATATCCTTTCGGGCCACCTTATCTTCAGGATCTTACGAAGGCAGTTGTTTATAAAGACTTGAAGCTTCGTTTTGATGGTCTTGGAGTGTTTCCAGGTTTCTGAGCCATACAGCAGGACAGACTTTACATTGGAGTTGAAGAGTTTCAATTTTGTATTAAGCCTTATAACTGTGCTGTTCCAGATATTCTTGAGGGAGCTAAAGGCACCTCTTGCTTTCCCGATCCTGGTCTTTACATCTTGGTCAGAGCCTCCTGTCTTGCTCACCACACTACCAAGGTAGGTGAAGCTCCCCACTTCATCAATTGGCTGATTGTTCAGCGTAACTTGAGATTCGCTTCTGTTGTTGATTCTCATGCTCTTTGTTTTCTTGATGTTGATGTGGAGTCCAGTCTTCTTGGCGGTTTCATCCAGGCATTCAGTTTTCTCCTGAATGTGCTGGTGAGTGTGTGACAGAAGGGCAATGTCGTCCGCAAAGTCAAGATCTTCCAGCTTCTTTGTGAAGGTCCACTGTAGTCCCCTTGGTTCTGTGGTCACAGTCTTCATGATCCAGTCAACCACAAGCGAGAAGATCAGTGGAGATAGCAAACAGCCCTGGCGAACACCTGTGGAAACGTTGAAGGGAGGGGATAGGTCCTGGTTGTGGATCACATGACAGGTTGTATCTTGGTAGAGGCTACGGATTATGTTGATGATTTTTCCTGGAATTCCATAGTGCTTCATGATTTTCCAAATGGTGACTCTGTCTATGGTGTCAAAAGCTTTACGAAAATCTATAAAGTTGATGTATAGGGGTGATTGCCATTCCAGTGATTGTTCAACGATTATCCTCAGCGCTGCAATTTGGCCTGTACATGATCTTCCTTGGCGGAAGCCAGCTTGTTCATCCCTCATTATATGGTCTAATGATGTCTTCATACGCTTCAAGATTATCCGCGTTAGGACTTTGCTTGGGAGAGATAGGAGTTGAATTCCTCTCCAATTTTGGCAGTCTCCTAAGTCTCCTGATTTCGGTAGTTTGACAATCAGACCTGTTCTCCATTCTGCTGGAACCTCTTCTTTGTCCCAAATATCTTGTAATAGGCCTATGAGAAGATCAGCTGTAGTTTGGCGATCTGCTTTCAAGGCTTCTGGTGGGATCCCATCAAGGCCGGGTGCTTTTCCACTCTTAAGCTTCCCCACTGCTTCCTTGATCTCCTCCTTGGTGATAGGTCCCGTGTTGATGGCCAGATCCTCGCCCTCTGGTATGTCAGGAGGGGTGTCAACTGGTGTGCCACTGAGTAGTTCGCTGAAGTGCTCTCTCCACCTCTCAAGTTGTTCTTCTGGCTTTGTCAGTGTCCTACCATCCTTAGACTTGATTGGTTTGTCTGCAGTGCCTCTCTTTCCAGATAGTGTCTTTCTTATTCTATGTAAGGTCTTCATGTCTCCTCTGTCTGATGCTTGTTGGGCTTCCATGGCCAATAGGTCGACTCTCTCGTTCTTGTCCTTTCTGGTGCTTCTTTTCACCTCCTTCTGCTTGGTCTTGTACTCTGTCTGTATGGTCTGTTTCTGCCTTCTGGTCTTGGCTTGAAGAAGTCTTTGTCTGGTTGCTCTCTTTTCCTCAATCAGCCTTTTGGAATTATCTGACAGCCAGTCTTTATAAATTCCTTTCTTATAGCCCAGAGTCTCTTCACAAGTTGTTTTCAGTGTGTCCTTGACAATCTTCCATTTCTGTTCTACTGTTTCATGATCTTGTTGGGCAAGGGCCTGGAACCTGTTTGACACAGCTATTGCAAAGTCTTGGCACTCTTCTTTTGACTTGAGCTTGGAGGTGTCGTAGCGTGGATCTCTCTTGAGGTCTGATTTCTGCACCTTCGAAATCTTGACTCTTAGCTTTGCTAGAACCATATGGTGGTCTGACCCAACGTCTGCTCCTCTGCAAGCTCTGACGTCTAACAGTGATCTTCTCCATCTCTGTGATATAGCAACATGGTCAATCTGGTTTTCAGTGATCATGTTTGGAGAAATCCATGTGGTTTTGTGCGCATGCTTGTGTTGGAAGATGAATCCACCTATCACTAGGTTGTTGTCTCCACAAAAGTCCGCATAGAGTTCTCCATTTTCGTTCATACTGCCAATACCTTCCCTGCCCATTACTCTGTCTCTCCCAGTGTTGTCATTCCCAACTTTCGCATTCATGACGCCCATCACCAATACTATGTCTCTCTTTGCTATATTGTCAATGACACCCTGAAGTTGTAGATAGAAGTCTTCCTTCGTTTGTTGTTCCGCTTGGTTTGTTGGTGCGTAACACTGCACTAAAGTAACTCTCTGAAACTTTGACCAAAATCTTGCTGTGATAATTCTCTCATTCACCGGTTCCCATTCCAATAAGCATTGCGTAGCTCTCTTGCTGATGAGGAAGCCTACACCGTGTTCATGTGTTCTTCCTTCTGGTGGTCCAGAATACAGAATGGTTTGTCCAGAAGAAATAGTTAGTCTCCCTGTACCTGTCCAACGCACTTCGCTCATCCCTAGGATATCCAGATGGTATCTTTCCATTTCCCTTACCACCTGCGCCGACAGACCAGCTTTATAGAGTGTTCTCACATTCCAAGTCGCAATCCGTGTAACATTCTTTGGTGAGAGTAAGTTTGTCTGCAGATCTCTCTGCGTCATATATGGTCGATTCCGTAAGTCCGTCCGTTGTTTAGTAGTAGATTCGGTTTCTGTAGCAAGCTTGTTTTTTACGGGATGGGGTTGCTAGCCCTAACCCAACCCTCTGCATTTCTCAGCACGGACTTGGGACCGGCTATGGTTGCAATATGACTGTAGTATATGAAAAATGACTGTTAGAACAAATAGTAGTAGTACTGGTCAGAGATTACCAGGAATGTATGGTGTATAATTACCTTAGTTTCAGTGATATGACTGAAGTGTTATCTGACTGACTGTTCAGACATAGAGTTGCAGTAAAACAATTAATTCAGAGTAAAAAGCTCCTCATAGCAAGCTCCTTTAAATACGGATTTTGGTTAATAGCAACAAAATGGTTGATAATTTGGAGTGGCTATTAACAGGATTCCACTGAATTTACTTGAGTTTCTGCAAAATGACTAAAGTCTTAATAAAAAAACTGTTAGGATATAAAAATGTAATACTGGAGAGAGAATCCCAGGAAAATTGGATATCTTAATATTTCAGATTCTGTGAATTATTGTTTCAGACTCTAACTCGAGAACCAAGGGACCTTGAATCATGAAACTTCATGCAAAAGCTGCTTATGACCCAAGAATGTGCCCTACTGGTTTTGGGTCACAAGGTTAAAGGTCAAGGTCACAGTCAGCCTTTGATCAATTTCATTTCTAGACACTTACTTGAGAACCAAGCAACCTAGAATCATGAAACTTCATGACAATGTTGCTTAGACCCAAGGAAGTGCCCTTTTATTTACGGGTCACATAGGTCGAAGTTCAAGGTGACAGTCAATTTTTGTTCAATTTTCCTTTCAGGACTTCAACTCAAGAACCTAGTGACCTAGAATAATGTAACTTCATGCAAATGCTGCTTATGACCCAAGGAAGTGCCCTTTTGTTTTGGGGTCACATAGGTCAAAGGTCAAGGTCAGAGTCAATTTTTGTTCAATTTTCCTCTCTGAACTTTAATACAAGAGCCACATGCCTTACAATCACTGGTGGGAGGTATTAGTCCACTTCGCGACTAATTGATTCGTGCATCTTTTTGCACAATTTACCTTGACCTTGACCTTCTATTTTAAATATTGTTTTGCTCAAACCATTCCTGAAGCAAATTAATGTTTCTGCAGGTTTCCTTGTGGGAAATTCCAGTGGAGCAATATATATACTTAGGCACCTGTTGACTGCTTTCTCATTGGTTTGGTCCAAGCAGTAGCAGCTTTGACTCCTAAATATAGAGGGTCAGGGGTCAATGTCTGATGAATTAGAAAAGAAGTACAAGCCCTGGATGCCTATTTTTCATATTACTAAAAGCAATTCCATTTCACAGGTCATATACACATGTATTCTTAATTTCAGAACAGCAAGGCCTGTAGAATATTACAGAAAGTTTCTGGTAAGTTAACCCAGGGGTGTGAAAATATGAATTTTCTCCACTTGTCCAATTTTCACTTATCCAGGATCAAAAAAATCTTGTCTGCAGAATGGTAAATATTGACAAAACATTATTTTTATGCTCCCCGAAGGGAGAGCATATAGCCGCCGCTTCGTCTGTCTGTCTGTCCATCCGTCCATCTGTCCGTCCTTTCGGCCGTCCCCACCTATTTCTCCATAACCCTTGGGCCAAATCAAATGAAACTTACCATGTGAACTCCCTATGATATAGTGATGACGCATCTGTGATGGTTTTTGGATTTGAGGCCTCATCACGGGAAAAGGGGACTTAGGGTAAAAAACAGTTTTTCCCAAATTTCTCCTAGTCTAACAGTCAGAATTTAGTGAAATTTCATATTTGAATAGCAAATCAGATGCCCTTTACTACAAACAATTTGAAATTAACGTAAAAAAAAATATATCATGGAAAAAGGGGGCTAAATGTTTGTTACCTTTACACTAACCGTAAAATACAGTTATTCTTTCATTTCTCCTAGTCTCATGCTCAGAATTTGATGAAATTTCAAATTTCACTTGCAAATCAGATTCCCTTTACCATAAAGTATTTGAAATTTTGTGTCTCAAAATATGTCATGCTAAAAGGGGGTTTAATATTTGTTCCTTTCTTTGCTGTATAAGATAACACTTTATTTGCGTCCTTGCAATCTGACCACAGAGCATATCTCCTAAAGTATAAAAGCTATCAACTTGAAACCTTATGGGTGGATAGATCTTATGGAGGAGAAGTGCATTGCACAAGAACTACAACATTTGCTTGCATAATTTTGGAGTTATTGCCCTTTGTTATTTTTGATACTTAGATTATGTCTGGAGCATATCTCCTAAAGTATAATAGCTATCAACTAGAATCTTTATGGGTGGATAGATCTCATAGAGGAGAAGTGCAATACACCTGAACTACAACTCTTGCTTGCATAATTTTGGAGTTATTGCCCTTTGTTATTTTTATTACTTAGATTTTATAGGAGGCAAATCTTTGACAGTACATAGAATCTTTTATCTATTAGGCTTCAGTTTACTATCAGGCTTTCTTGGCGGGGGATGTCCATGTCCAAAGTGGCTCTTGTTTTTGTGACAATGCCTAATCCGTCTCTGACGGCTCTTGTTAATGAAGAAAATGCTGTATCCAGCATTCTTTAGCTCCACTGGCTGAAGGCCACTGGGGCTATTGTTATAGCCCTGTGGCCGTTGTGCATCCATCCATGCATCTGGTTGTAAACTTTTTTCTTAAAAAAATCTTCTCCTCAGAAACTACTGGATGAATTTCAACCAAATTTCATGGGAATTATCCTTTGGTGACCCTCTTTCAAAAATGTTCAAGAAATTTTGATCCATTGAAAAAAATGGATTTAATGGGCAAGCTAATTTCCAAATATGGTAAAAAGTGACTTTTCTCAGAACGAAATTAATAGGTACCAATTAAATTTGACATGAATGATTCTTGGACGACCCTTTATCAATCTGCAAAAAATTATTGTGATCGGATAAAAAATTTGCATTTTATAGGCGGAAGTCATTTCTCTAAATGTTTTATAGTAGAAACTTTAGAAATGATTTTCTCACAATCTAATCGATGGATATCAACCAAATTTCACTGGAATGATCCTTGAGTGACCCTTTATCAGCCTAATAAAAGTTATTGTGATCAGATGAAAAATATGTATTTTATGGGCGGAGGTCATTTCTCTATATGTTGTATAGTAGAAACTTTGAAAATCATTTTCTCAGAATATTACTGATGGATATCAACCAAATTTCACTGGAATGGTCCTTTGGTGACCCATTATCAGGCTGCACAAAATTACTGTAATTGGATAAAAAATATGTATTAAACAGGCGGAGGGAATTTACTATGATATGTTATTCATTTATCATGAATTTTTCTTTGCAGAAATATTTCAGTATGTTACACTTAAGATCACTTATTTACTTGGAATTGAAATTAATCAATTAATTTATTCATTCACTGAATTTAATCATATCAGTCAATTTATGCCTCTGGAGCAAATCAGCTACTCTGGTATCTATATCAATAACTATTTCAAAAATATATCTTTAAAGTAACTATAACTAAAGCTATATTGTCTCTTGTGGCTCTGCCACTCGTGAAAATATACCTTTTATTCTTCACTCAATGAAATATCAATTGATCTTACTCAAAAACAAACAATTTTCCTTAAAATATTTCAGGAACAAGATATGCGACCAGATGGAAGAAGTTTGGAGGAATTTAGGCCAACCCTCATTAATCTAAGTACAGTAAAATGTGTATTAACCCTTTCCTGTTTTACAAAATTTTGGCCCTGTCCAAATTCAAAGGTTTTGCAGACGAAAATTTAAAGTGGATTTAATTTGAAAATAACCATTCAGTAGGGTAGAAAATAGTGCGGAAAAAGAAGAAATCGCTTGTCAGAAGCAATTTCTTCTTTTTGCACAATGTTTTCTCAATCATAAAATCAAAGACACGTAAAAAGCAGGGATTAAACAGCAAAGGGTTAAGTGACCATTTATTGGACCACAAGAAGGTTGTTTTAGAGAATGGTCGCTTAGTACACGTTTTGTTTTTTGAAGTAGTTTCATTTTCACGTTGATGTGTCTATGAATAAAGTCTGATGGAGGAGGAGTTAAATGTATAAGGTAAAATCCGAGGGTGAAGCCCAAGGATTTTTCTTTAAATATAACTCCTCCTCCATCAGACTTTACTCATAGAATCATCAATGCAAAAATGAAATTATATCCATTATGACAAGAACATAGTTCTTAAATTAGTTTTGTTACCTTTTTATACGCCGCCGGAGTCGGACGTATATTGGCGACATCTTCTCCGTCTGTCCGTACGTCCATCCACTTTTCTTGTCAATGAACTCCTCCTAAGTTTTTGGCTGGATCTTCTTGAAACTTGGTCAATATTATCATCTCAATTGGTAGATGTGCATGAAGGAAGGATTTTAGGGTTCGTTTATTTTTGCCTGAGTTATGCCCCTTAAAAACTTAGTCTCTGGGTCCACTTTTCTTGTCAACGCAACTCCTCCTAAGTTTCTGGCTGGATCTTCTTGAAACTTGGTCAATGTTATCACCTCAATTTGTAGATGTGCATGAAGGAAGGATTTTATGGTTCTTTGATTATTGCCTGAGTTATGCCCCTTAAAAACTTAGTGTCTGGGTCCACTTTTCTTGTGAATGCAACTCCTCCTAAGTTTCTGGCTGGATCTTCTTGAAACTTGGTCAATGTTATCACCTCAATTGGTAGATGTGCATGAAGGAAGGATTTTATGGTTCCTTGATTTTTGCCTGAGTTATGCCCCTTTAAAACTTAGTCTCTGGGTCCACTTTTCTTGTCAACGCAACTCCTCCTAAGTTTCTGGCTGGATCTTCTTGAAACTTGGTCAATATTATCACCTCAATTTGTAGATGTGCATGAAGGAAGGATTTTAGGGTTCGTTTATTTTTGCCGGATATATGCCCCTTAAAAACTTAGTCTGTGGGTCCACTTTTCTTGTCAACACAACTCCTCCCAAGTTTCTGACTGGATCTTCTTGAAACTTGGTCAATGTTATCACCTCAATTTGTAGATGTGCATGAAGGAAGGATTTTATGGTTCGTTGATTTTTGCCTGAGTTATGCCCCTTAAAAACTTAGTGTCTGGGGCTTTTACCCTAAATTATGCCCCCTTAAAATTTAGTCCTGGGGCTTATTGAAATTGCAGCCTTGTGAATGCATCTCTTCCTAAGTTTCTGGCTGGATCTAAATGAAACTTGGTGGATGTAATAACCGAAATTAGTAGATGAGCATGAAGTAAGGATTTTATGGTTCATTAATCTTACCCTAAATTATGCCCCCTTAAATCTTAGTATATAGGGCTTATTGAAATTGCAGCCTTTTGAACGCAACTCCTCCTTACTTTTTGTCTTTATTTAAATGAAACTTGGCCAATGTCATCACCATAATTTGTAGATGTACATGGATCAAGGATTTTATTTCTCATTTATTTCCCTGAATTATGCCCCCTTAAAACTTAGTGCCTGGGGCTTATTGAAATTGCAGCCTTGTGAAGGCAACTCCTGCTAACTTTTTGTCTTGATTTAAATGAAACTTGGTCATTTTGAATTTGGTTCTGTCAAAATAAGTAATGTCTACAATTATTTTCATGAAACAGCAGCAAATTGGCGGCGTATTTTGTGACGATGGCACTCTTGTTCTTGTTGTAAAATAGTATCATTACACTTAAAGCTCACCTGAGCACAAAGTGCACATTGTGAGTTTTTATGGTTTGGGAAATGTTTGTTGTCATATTTACCTTTTACATTTATGCACTCTAGAGCCCACATTTTTTGTCCTGTCAACCTGAAATTTAAACAGAATGATAGTGACGTCTTGATGAAATTTCAGACATCTTCGAAATTGGGTCAATTCGGGTCAAAAACTAGGTCATGAAATCAAGTCTTAGAATAGCCTTAACACTCAAGAGGCCACATTTTTTGACTGATCAACCTGAAATTTGGTCAGAATGATTGTCTTGATAAATTATTAAATGATATCATAATTGGGTCATAGTGGGCCAAACATGAGGTCACTTGGTAAAGTCATAGAAAAACCTTGTATGCACTCTAGAGGCCACATTTTTTCCCACCAATTGTGTGGATAATTTCAAACAAAAGTAGGATAGTAGCCTGAGGCTAGGAATGATGTAATGGAAGTACTGTTGCGAGAAATTTCCAGGAATCCATTATTAGGTTCTACAGTCCCTGTTATATGACTAAAAATTGACAAAAACGACTTCAACCCCATTCAAACAAAGGAAAAAAAGATCACAAGTCAAGTGCCTTCACTCAATTTGCTCGTCTGATTTTGCTCATTTTTAGCTCAGCTGAGTTAAATAGTCTTCAATTCTTTTCTGCAGTCAATGCCCAAAGGTACATATTGCTTATACAATACTCAAGTAACTGGTAATGATTCAGGACCTGGATAGGAACTTTACCCTACCAGATACACACGTACTTGAGTACTGATTCCAGCTTTAATTTTAATTAAATGAAGCGTCAGGCTGTCAATCTCGATGTCCAGGGTTCGATTCCCGATGTCGGCACCCATTCTCTCCAACTATTTGCCTCTCGACAATGGGTTTATAATCGTAGACCTTTATGAGATAGTAGCTGGGGGGCTAGGAAAGGATGTGATGGTTGTACTGGTGAGAGAAATACCAGGAAACCATTGTTAGGTGCTCTAGCCTCCGCAATATAACTGAAATAATGTTGAAAGTGGCATTAAACTCCATTCAATCAATCAATTTTCACCAGTCCTCCCTAAACTGGACTGGTGTTAATGTCCATCCCTGAGTCATTGCCAAAAGGTACATATTGCTTTTACAATATTCGAGTAACCTTACCCTACCAGATACCCGGGTACTTGAGTACACGTTCCAGTTTTAATTTAAATAAATCGAATTTTTTTCTATCCAGAATGTGTCAGCACTGCAGATGGTTCAGCCATCGTTAAAGTGGGAAACACTACAGTGATGTGTGGTATTAAAGCAGTAAGTCTTTTCTTTATACTTGAAATATGTAACCCTGTGACATTTTAAAAGGTTTCCCTTTTAATACGCCTCTGAAGGCGGCTGTATATTAGTATCATCTTCACCATCTGTCCATCCGTCTCATGTCTGTACGTACGTCCATACATTACAATCTTGTTAATGCAACTCCTCCTCCATTTATGGACTGATTTGCATGAAACTTTCCTTGTCACTGTCTTAGGGCATATTGTTCAGGTGGGGTGAATTTCAGCCGCGTCATGGAAAAAGGGGCCTTAATTTAAAAATTTTTGTGAACCCAACTCATCATTTATTTATGGACTGATTTTAAAGAATTTTTCACACAATGTTCATTGTTACCTGAATGTGTGGGTGTTGTTGCGGTTTAATGAATTTCAGCTGTGTCTTTGAAAAAGGGGCCTTCATGTCAAATTTCTTGTGAACGTAACTCCTTCATTGAAAAAGTGGCTGTTTTGTAAATATTATTATGATACAAATTGTACATTTGAGAAGAAAGTTAACAAATCTCCATATAAGGATTGGTTTGATTGATACTTTCAAAGGTTATTCATCTAGTGAACAGGAGCATAGTTTCACCTTTCAATCTTATGATGTACCATCACAGTAAAGGGGGCTTTCATTTTAATGATAATTCTTTTGGCGGTGTATCTTGTGTCAATGGCACTCTTGTTCATGGTTAAATTTCGCAAAAATACAGTTACATGTGGCAATGAAAAAGTGAGTCAAGATGTTTCTTATTGTCATAGCATTAAAAACTACATATGAGCTATGAAAGCACCATCTAACAGAGTTCCCAGTAAAGTCATTTGTCTCCCATCCATGGGTGGTGGATTTTTATTCATATGAATCTCTTATGAAGGTATAAGAGGAAAACTCATTCTAGTAAATATGTAAATTATAATTTGCTGGAGTATCAAGAAGCAATACTGAAAATTCAAACGGTCAAAATGACCCTTGATAGAAATGATATTTGTCAAAATAGGATGTTTTCAGATTCAGCTTATCTTCAGTCTCCTCATTTATAAATGGGAGGGCTGAGTCTATTTTCACTTTAAATTCTTGGAATTACATCTCCTCTTCAACAATAAGCAAATGTGTATGGAATTTTTCCAGAAAGTTACTTGGATGAGATCCACTGGACCAATAAAATTCAGGTGAGTGGTTTATGGATATTCTGACACTCTTGTTTTGTGAGGGTCACATGTGAAATTGTTTGAAATGTCAATCATAGGCCTAAATTGTAAAGAAACTTATTGCAAATACATCTATATTTCATTGTAACAGGAGATTGCAACACCAAAAGCAGAAGAGCCTAAAAGTGGATATATAGGTAATCAATCTTACATGTCTACTAACATACTACATTATTACTTAGCCACCAACATTATATACTTAGTCAAAAAAGTTTAGCAACACTTCATATTTTTCGCTAAATATTTTTCTGTGGCAGAAATATTAAAATCAAATGAAGCAAAACATTGAGTTCAATCTCTAAACAATAGATTTATGCTTTTCTTTTGTTCCAATGGTTACTCTACAATCACACAACATAGTCAAAATGTGACGAGGGGCTAATTTAAAAAGTCACAGCCTGTCAATTTTTGTCCAGATTTCTGCTTTGCGTTTCAATATCAAGCAGCCTGAAGCGACAAGCATTTAAACAAATGTTATCTCAGGTATTTTGCTGTCTTTCATACCAAATGATTCTTCTGCATGTAAATGTTTGTTTGATGTTACTTGATTAACGTCTTTCAAATTTCTGAATCTATAGCTGATGTGGCAGATTTCAAATGGTCAGGTCAAATTAAAGCGATCATTGGCAGGTTCATGAGCAAATTTTTGCCTTCTTTTACACCATTGACGTCGTAAAAATGACAATACAGAAATGCTGTTATGAGATCATCCTCTGTTCATGGCCATATCACTATTCTGTTCAATGATTTGAGCGGCTTTCTTTGAATTGCTTTATTGCCCATTTAAAGTAATGGAAAGCAGAAATTTCAAACTGGTTGTAGCTTGAAAATTGGAACTACCAATGTAAAACACATAAAACCTCAGGTTACGCCTTTACTGGTGATCTGCTGAGAAAATATTCTTGATTCGGATAGACAATCAACAAGCTAATCGGTCAAATACCAACTCACGAAATTAATATTAACATGAATATTTTTACAATATAATCAAAAATGTTGCAATACTTTTTTTGACTATGTATATATAATGATTTGTGAAAAAGAAAAGGCTTCATGATGGTTGAGCTTTATTAGCCTATTCGGCATAAAGGTGAGCTTTTTACACACCTGTCAAAAGAAGGGATGTATTTTGTGATCACCTGTGGTGTCAAGCAGGCAGACAGCAGCTCTATCTTGGTCTGGAGCAAAACTCTGTACCTTACATGTGATTGACTTGAAATTCTGCAGTTATGTTTCTTTTGTGATTACAGAGTGCAGTGCACGAGAACTGTAACTCTATCTAGTTTATAGTTTAAGTTATTTCTTTTTGCTGTTTTTCATACTTGAACATCCAACAGTGTAGCAGGCGTATTTGTGACAAATTTCCACCTTGTTTGATTGTGTGATGTGTGTCTGCTACACTGTTTCTTTGTATATGCCAATTATCTAACCAAATCAACCTCAAAACTGGTCATCTTGATTAACCTGATGAATTTTGGACAAGATTTGGTTATAAGGTAAAAAAACTTGGTCATGGGCCAAATCTTAGAAAAACATTGTAAACACTCAACAGATGACAATTTCCATTCATTCAAGTTGAATAATGGTCTGAAAAATTGTCTTAATATTGTCTTGGAACAAGTTTGTGAGGACAAAAACCAGGTCACAGGATAATATTTGGTCCTAAGGATAAATCAAAGCTCTGAAAGTACTGATGGTGGACGTTTCTGCTGGCATACTAGAGTGATTTTTCTATTGTTGAGAAAAAGAGAAATTTTACATGTATAATAAATGATAAGAGTGCTTGTCTGATCCATAGGGTATAAATGGAAAGAAATTACAGTTAGATGATCTAGGTTATTATTCTGATTTTGTAATGCTAATAGATTCTCCTTAATCTCATAATTAAAATTATGGTGTTACCTGCTTAAAAAATTCTATAAAAAGATAATAATTAATTGTTCCACGATTTTCATTCTCAAATAAAGAAAAAAAGGGTAAGTGTTTATATAAACATGTAAAAAATTGCAGACTCTCGTCTCGAGATTGGCTGTCGCTTGTTGAAAAGTAAAATAAAACCCCTTTGCATAAACCTTCATTGCACAACCTGAATGCTTTACTTTATTTGTTCGCGCTGTATCGGTATTCATGTGTATTCTGGTGCTTCCATTAATTGGCCATTATTATCCCCTGCCGAAAATTTTTTTCTACAATATTGTTTTTGCCATGTCCGTCCGTCTTTCCATCCATCCGTCCTTCCGTCCGTCCGTCCGACATTCGTTTCTGCACTATTTCTTGAAAACTATAGACCAGATTTCAATGAAACTTGGCACACAGCTTCACTACAAAGAGGACATGCGCATATCGTCGGGGTTACCGGGTTCGACTGTTGAATTTAGAGTTATTGCCCCTGACTGTTTAAGCTATGTACATACATAGTGATATTCGTTTCCGCGCTATTACTTGAAAACTATAGACCGGATTTCAATGAAACTTGGCACACAGCTGCAGTACAATGAGGTCATGCGCATTTCGTCGGGGTTACCAGGTTTGATTGTGAAATTTAGAGTTACTGCCCCTGACTGTTTAAGCCATATACATACAGAGTGATATTTGTTTCCGCGCTATTTCTTGAAAACTGTAGACCGGATTTTAATTAAACTTGGCACACAGCTTCACTACAAAGAGGACATGCGCATATCATCAGGGTTACCCAGTTAGACCGCCGAATTTAGAGTTACTGCCCCCTGACTGTTTAAGCCATATACATCCAGAGTGATATTCGTTTCCGTGCTATTTCTTGAAAACTATAGACCGGATTTCAATGAAACTTGGCTTACAGCTTCACTACAATGAGGACATGCGCATATCGTCGGGGTTACCTGGTTTGACCGTCGAATTCAGAGTTACTGCCCCTGACTGTTTAAGCCATATACATATTTAGTGATATTTGTTTACGCGCAATTTCTTGAAAACTATAGGTTGATGTAGATAAAAGATAACCTGTACCTAAGTTTGATATTAACTCCATTGACAATGAAAATATGTTCGGCGGGGGATATCAATTCAACGAATTGGCTTGTTTTATATACATAAGTAGTGTCATGGGAGGTTACCATTATAGTAATTCCATTCACCAAGTTTTCATGAGTGACCTCCCATAGACCATTGGGAAACAAGGGGCAAATTACTCACTCTGCCTTAAATATAGTTCTACATAAGCAAAACATTCACACGATCTCAAAATTGCATATAATATCCCACTTAGAAGATGTCTTTAAGGTTTCAACAAGTTAGGTAGAATCCTTGTTTCACTTCATCTTTAGCTCTGCTGTTTTCAGAGAAATTCCGAGGTAATGCTATAGCCTCCGTGTCGTCGTCGTTGTTGTCATCGTCATCGTCATCGTCATGCGAAAACTTTGACATTTTGTTATATCTCTGGTTCTGCTGAAGGCATTCACTTGAAACTTGGCACACATGTTCACCATCAAAAGAGCAACCTATACTATCAAGGGGGATAACTCTAGATGCATTTTGTGCAAATTATGCCCCTTTTTCGAACTAGATTTTTTTCCCACCATCGAGCACTCGACAGCCGAGCGTAGGAACCCGTAGGCTGTGCTCTTGTTAAAATGCATAGTCAGATGGATACAATTCTTGAAAAAGAGTAAAATGAATCTCAGTGTAGGTACCATGTTCAAATATTTGCATTTGCCTAAGAAATAATAAACAGCTGAGTATTGGCACCCGCTTGCGTTGCTCTTGTTTTTAAAATTAAGTGATAGAGCCTTCATATATCATATGATAATTGCAAAAAACGTTGGTCTTACTTCTGATTTCCATATTGTATCAGACCAATGCTTCTGAAAAAAAAGTAGTGATGGGGTCATTGGTGTTGAACAAACACATCTAGGTTGCTCAACCAACTAAAATTATGTTAAAGCTCCCCTTTGCAAATTATGCCCCTTTTTATGCCCCCGTATCGAGAGATCAGGGGCATATTGTTTTATTCATGTCCGTCTGTCTGTCTGTCGTGCGTCTGTCCGTCCATCTGTCTGTCCGTCCGTCCGTCTGTCCATCCCTCTGTCTGTCCGAAAACTTAACCCGAAAACTTAACCTTGCAAATATCTTCAAGCCTTTTCAAGGTACAAAGCTAATATTTGGCATGATGAAAGATCTCAATGATCCGCATCCGTACCAAAGTCAAGGTCATGTGACAAGGTCAAGGTCATCTGTCAAGGTCAAACTTTGAAAATATATGCCGTTTTGGGGGCATTCGTGTTTCACAAACACATCTTGTTTGACTTAGATTTTTTCCCACCATCCAGCACTTGACAGCCTAGCGTAGTCACCCCTAAGCGGTGCTCTTGCTATCCACCCACACTGATACTTTATGGGCATATCATTTTTGCCGTCTTTTTGTCTGTTACTCTGCTTGTATACTTGTTTGCCAAAAATCTTTAGCATGGGCCATAACTTTTTAGCTTGGCTGTTTTCGAAGAAAACTCAAGGTATCATGATCACCTTGACGTCATTCCCGTTGGCATTGTTGTTGGCGTTGGCGTGACAAACTTTAACCTTGGTCATAACTTTTGAATGGTTAGTCATAGAGCCTTCATATTTCACAAGATCATTGCTTAAGACAAAACCTTTCTGTAGGTACCAAGTTCAAGGTCACCAGTCAAGGTCATGGTCATTTTTCAAGGTCAAATTTGTTTGAAAAATTTAACCTTGATCATGACTTTTAAATGTTAGGTCATAGAGCCTTCATATTTCACATGATTGTTGCCTGGGACAAGACCTTTTTGTAGTTACCAAGTCAACAGTCATGGTCAAGGTCATTTTTCAAGGTCAAATTTCTTTGAAAAATTTATCCTTGGTCATAACTTTTGAATGGTAAGTCATAAAGCCTTCATATTTCACATGATCATTGCTTGGGGCAAGACCTTTTTGTAGGTATCAAGTTCAAGGTCAACAGTCATGGTCAAGGTCATTTTTCAAGGTCAAATTTCTATGAAAAATTTAACCTTGGTCATAACTAGAATGGTAAGTCATAGAGCCTTCATTTTTGACATGATCATTGCTTGGGACAAGACCTTTCTGTAGGTAACAAGTTCAAGGTCATCAGTCAAGGTCAAGGTCATTTTTCAAGGTCAAATTTCTATGAAAAATTTAACCTTGGTCATAACTTGTATGGTAAGTCATAGAGCCTTCATTTTTGACATGATCATTGCTTAGGACAAGGCCTTTCTGTAGGTAACAAGTTCAAGGTCATCAGTCAAGGTCAAGGTCATTTTTCAAGGTTAAATTTGTTTGAAAAAATTTAACCTGGGTCATAACTTTTGAATTGTAAGTCAAAGAGCCTTCATATTTCACATGATCATTGCAAGGGGCAAGACCTTTCTGTAGGTACCAAGTTCATATATTTGCATTTGCCTAAGAAATAATAAACAGCTGAGCATTGGCACCCGCTTGCGTTGCTCTTGTTTTTAAAATTAAGTGATAAAGCCTTCATATATCATATGATAATTGCAAAATCGTTGGTCTTACTTCTGATTTCCATATTATATCAGACCAATGCTTCTGAAAAAAAAGTAGTGATGGGGGCATTGGTGTTGAACAAACACATCTAGGTTGCTCAACCAACCAAAATTATGTTAAATTACTCGACCAGGTTTCTCAATAAAGACGTCAACGTGAAATAACGTAAAATCTGAATTCTCATTCAGCACGTGCAGTTTTAGATTAACTGAAAAGTCTTGATAGCTCTCCAATGTGTTGTGGATGAAATGCCATTGCTTGATTGCCTATGAAATTGAACGTCTAGGCACACACCTGTAATGAAAACATGTCAAGCGAACGGAGGAACAACGTTATAAAGTTTTAGGTCGCCACAACATAGGCTCTATAAGACAAGCCGTTGCAAAGGACTTGGTTGTTTCCAGACAGACTATCTTGTACCTAATTGCACCCTTATTATATACCTCACAGCGTTATGTATAGAACCAGATCAGTCTGACGCTGGATAACAACGTTCGTCCAGGACGTCGAATGACGTAACGATATTTGGGATTTTTTCAATCTAACTGCTACGTCAACTAACACTTAGGTCTCCAGTCTAAGTTGGATCTCTGGTGAGAAAGTGTGGAACCAGATAAGAGAGGTCAAGTTTGCTACTAAAAGACACGTGCGATGTAACGTCCTTAATCAACGTCTCTGTTACAAATCTTTGATTAAAAGATTAATTTTGTTTTAATGCAGTGTGAAGATGCATTGACTTCAAGCTCAGTGATTGACTGCGCATACATATAGATATTTATGTCGAAATTATAACCTGCATATAGATCAAATGTCAAAGAACTTTTTTTGAAGAGTATAGTTTCAGAAGAAGTGACGTGATGAAATCTCAAAGTTTAAAATTTGGTCAACTGGCCTGAGAAACTGGGACATGGGAAAAAGTCTTAGAGAACAGTTGTGGACACCCTATAGGCCATATTTTGCTATATCAAATGGAAATAATTAATATTTCTAGGTTTTCAATTTAAACCAACAGTTTTGCTCAAGCTTTATCCTTATTTTCCATCACCTTTGATTTAAAAGTTTGTTATAAATAGGTTTAAATAAAATCATCTGTAGAATTGCATTGAGATAAAAGTGTATTGGCTTTGCAGGCCATATGGCCATAGTAGGGGGCATATATTGATTAACTGCCTGTTGACAAGAAGAACTATGGCAATAGAATGTCCATTTGATATAATGCTAAACAAAACAAAAAGTGCTTCCGTGAAAGTGTTGTAAGAACTGCGTTACATGTTTTGCAGAATTTAAAAGGATCAGTAAAATTTGTTACAAAACATACTGCAAAATACATATTTTGGCCAATAATTCAACATAATTTGAATTGAATGAACTTAATAGGTTATCATACAACTGAAGAGGGCAAGAGAGTGATATTGGCCTTTACCTTAAAATCTGCCCTCAGGCTAAAGCCGTTTGGATGGATATCAATGTGGTTGGTGGATATCACTCTCAGGCTAAAGCCCTCGAGGCAGATATCAATGTTTTGGGCGGATATCACTCTCTAGCTAAAACCCTTGGGGCAGATATCAATGTGGTGGGACAATATCACTCCCTGGTTAAAACCCTCGGGGCAGATATCAACTTGGTTGGCCGATATCACTCTCAGTCACATAATAACCTCTAAGTATTCTATATTGTTTCATAGTGACACAACAACCCCAAATAAGTCATTAAAAGTTTCCATTTTGCCAAGTGTATTTATTCTGCCATTGCCTTATTTTCATGTAAAAAATTTGTAAACAGCTAATTGCATATTCCAAATAGAGTTGAGATTATAACCAGTAATACCATATACCTTAACATTAATACTCTTGGAATTTAACCACTAGTTAAAAATATTTGTAGGATTTGGAAAATGAGAAATAGAAGATATGAGATTTTGAATTTAAAAAAAGATGTTTTTGTTCCAGTGCCTAATGTAGAGTTGTCCCCCTTGTGTTCACCGATGTTTAAACCAGGACCTCCAAGTGAGCAGGCACAAGATGTGAGCCAGTTTGTTGCTGATGTTATGAAGCAGTAAGTCTTTTAGGAATCAGCTCAGAGAAAACTTACTGTTTTAAGGCAGTAGACCCGTAATAGATCCGCAACATTTTGGAAATACAGTAGAATCTCTTTATTAGCAACTTGGATAATGGGGATTTTTGGTTATAAGCATCTTTTTCTCCAGCACAAAACCATTTTTTCTTTAGTCTAAAATTGGTTGGATAATCGGAACTCTGATAATACAACCTGTCTTTTTTTCCATTTTTCTTTCCTTTGGATAAAAGGAAATCTTGCCTGCAAATATTGCGTTACAGAAAAAATGTCAGGAAATCATACATAGCAAAAATTTACTTACTTTCTTCAAATTCAAAATTATAATCTTAATAAATATATCCGAGTGATAAAGACTTGAGAAAATCATTTATTATTTCAGCTTTCTCAGCCAAGTTTCATATGACATCGCTCTATCAATTTCTCGGGAAATGACTGGACTTCAAACGCGCGGCCTAACACCTGGCCAGATCGAGGGCGTCTGTGTTTTCACAACGACACGCTTTCTCTCTTGTGTACTTGGCATCCTTATTAAATCACATAAATAGTAGAATAAAACATATAGCTGGCCTTCTTTTAAAAGGTAATTTGTTTTTGCTAACCATATTCACAACAGAAATTTTGATAATTACCGATCAGCGAATTTGGATTTGAAAGCCTCTGGTCCTTTGGGATAATTGATTATAAAGATGTAAATGAATTTTAAAACTTCACTTTTTAGCTCCACTGGCCGAAAGGCCAGCGGGCTATTGTCATGGCGGAGTGTCCGTCGTCCGTGCGTGCGTGCGTCCGTCCGTGCGTCCGTCCGTCCGTCCGTAAACTTTTACTTTAAAAATCTTCTCCTCATAAAGCACTTGATGGATTCCAATCAAATTTCACAGGAATGTTCCTTGGGTGACCCTCTATCAGATTCCTTCAAAGATTTTTAATCGGTTGAAAATCATGGCTGTAGTGGGTGTGGCTAATTTCCATATATGGTAATAGGTGGCTTTTCTCAGAAACTAATCGATGGATATTAACCAAACTTCACATGAATTATCCTTGAGGGGCCCTCTATCAGCCTGCAAAAAATCATTGTGATCAGATGAAAAATATGTATTTTATGGGCGGAGGTCATTTCTCTATATGTTATGTAGTGAAAACTTTGAAAATCATTTTCTCAGAATCTAATCAGTAGATATCAACCAAATTTTACATGAATGATACTTGAGTGACCCTTTATCAGTATAGCAAAAATTATTGTGATCATATGAAAATTGTGTATTTTATGTGCGGAGGTCATTTCCCTATATGTTATATAGTGAAATCTTTGAAAATCATTTTCTCAGAACCTAATTGATAGATATCAACCAAATTTTACTAGAATGATTCTTTAGTGATCTTTTATCAGTCTATTAAAAAATATTGTGATCAGATCAAAAATATGTCTTTTATGGGCAGAGGTCATTTCTTCAGATAGGTTATATGGTGGAATATCCAACATAGGGTAGAACAAACTATCCTGAAAGGTTCAACAGATCGATTAGATATCATGGAAATTTTATTTCTGTGAAGTTGTATCAGTCTGCAAAAAATATTTGATTAGATGAACAGCATATTTTTTTTATTGGTAGAGGGTATTATCACATATAAAGTGAATATTTGATCACCCTTTTGGTATCTTCTCAATGATGAATTTTTCTAGACTTGTTAAATTTAATAGGCGTAATGATTATAGATTAGAAGGAACAAAACCTTTGTTGAAATTCAAATGTATAGAAACATAAGTTGAAATAAGTAGCCTGAGAATACCCGCTCAGAATTGGTGAGTTTAGTTGAACGAAGGGTGAATCTGCACAGAGTGTAAATTGATGTTCTGACCTCCTGACATTCATAGTGGGGTAGAAAGAGTTGAGTTTACTGCACTCTAAGGCATTGGGCAGAATAAAATAAATATATTGGATTGAATATTTTACTTCTTACTATCATTAGTTAGAATTTTGTTTTGATGACAAACAATTGTGAAGTAACATCATTCTTTTACTAGTGTTTAATTAAAAGTGGAAAGATCTACAATCAAAATTTTGCAGACCAACACCCCTATATTGTGCAGTAACATTCTGTTAGTGTTGAAATTCTTATATTTGGATTTTAAAAAATATCACTAGAATGATCCTTGGGTGACCCATTATCAGACTGCACAAAATTATTGTGATTAAATGAAAAATATTTGTGTAACAGGTAGAGGTCAATTTTGTAATTCACTGATCATGAGTATTTTTATGCAGAAATATTTCAGCATATGACCCTTATTTACTTGAAATAAACATTCACTCATTCATTCACTTCAATTCTCATTTAAACAGCTTTATCATCCTCTAATAGTCATTATTTGGATATTCAGGCCTGTGGAGCGAATCAGGCGCTCAAGCGCCTCTAGTTCAATTTTAACACAATTAAAAGGCGACACAAAAAATAAGCAATCGATCTGAACTTGCAAAATGTACATGTATTTACACATGTATGCGTTGATTCAAATGCTGATAATGTACTCTACACTTCTGACTCAATCTGAGATTGGGATACTGACTGAAATGTGATTATCAGATAAAAGAAACCTCTGCAACTTTTCTTCTTACAAAAAGTTGTTGCTGTTAAGCAGTTTCGTCTGTAATAATCTTTTAACAGTGTCGACCATGGTTTCCAAATGACTTTCATTTGGAAACCTTGGTCAACACTGTGAAAGATCATGAGTTCCAAAACCTTGTGGAAATGTTATGGGTCCACTACCTTCATATGTTGCTTAAGGTGGATGTATATTGGTATCATATTCTCCATCTGTTTGTCCACCCTATTCTTGTTAACAGAAGTTCTCCTTTAATTATGGATGGATTTGAATGAAACTTTCACATGTAGTCAGGATGACTATGCTTCATATGGAAAAAGGTGCCTTTGTTGAGAAGTTTCCTGTAGCAGCATTAATTGTGATAATGGTACTCCTGTTTGCTCACTAAGGCACAAAGTACTCAAGGTGAGCTATTGTGATCGTACAATGTCCGTCATCAGTCGTTCGTCGTCCATTGTGTGACATCCGTCGTCCTCAATTTCTTTAAACATCTTCTCCTCCTAAACCAGTAGGCCAATCTTGATGAAACTTGGCAGGGATGTTCCTTAGGTCAAGCTCTACCAAAGTTGTTCAAATAAATGAAATCCACTTTTAACTTTCCCTTTACCCTTGACAAAAAGGGTGAAAATATGAAAATCTTCAAAAATCTTCTCCTCTGAAATCAGAGGGTAGACAGCTTTGTTCCTATCAAGACCCTGGGATAATATTTGGGCTCCACCCGGGTGCAACCCTTTTTACATAGAATTAAAGAGTGAAAATCTTCAAAAATCTTCTTCTCTGAAACCAGATGGCAGACAGCTTTCATGTTTGGTATGTAGCATCACCTAGTGGGCCTCTACCAAGTTTGTTCATATTAAACCCCTGGGGTCATATTTGGGCTTTGTCCAGGTATATCCCTTTAAGCGCTTCTGAGCATGAAGGGGAAAAAAATGAAAATCTTCTCTGAAACCAGAAGGCAGACAGCTTTCATATTTGGTATGTAGCATCATCTAGTTGACCTCTACCAAGTTTGATCATATCAAGACACTAGGATTGTATTTGGGCTCCACCTCGGCACAACCCTTTTTACATATAATCAAAGAGCGAAAATCTTTAAAACTCTTCTTTTCCAAAACCAGAGGGAATACAGCTTTCATATTTGGTATGTAGCATCATCTAGTGGACCTCTATCAAGTTTGTTCATATCAAGACCCTGGGGTTATATTTGGGCTCCATCCGGGCACATCCCTTTTAGCTCATCTGAGCAAGGTGGGTGAAAATAGGAAAACCTTCAAAAATCTTCTTCTCTGAAACCAGAAGGCTGACAGCTTTCATGTTTAGTTTGAAGCATCATCCAGTGGACCTCTACCAAATTTGTTCATATTAAGACCCTAGGATCACATTTGGGCTCCGACCGGATGCATCCCTTTTTACATTTGGAAAGAGCGAAAAGACATCTGTCTTGCTCTTGGCTGAAAAATTTCCATGGTATTGATTTTATATAGAAATTATCTCCTTTTTGACACCTGCCTATATAATTTATGTGATGTCCCAGGGGTCAAAGAGACGCAGGTGAGCGGTCTAGGACCATCATGGTCCTCTTGTTATTCCAGTCAGGTCTGTCAAAAATCTGCCCTACTTTCAGGATAACATAACGGAGCAAACTGTTTGCAAATTATACCCAGCTTTGCAGAAAAATGCCCATGCAAAGCAGGGTATAATTTTCTAACAGTTTGCTCCGTTTTGTTATCTGAACACAGGGCAGGCTGTATAGCCAAAGAAGATTGTGAGAAATTCAGATCTAAAAGAAGCAAAGTTCTTGTATTTTCAATTAGAAAGAAAGACATTGATTAGAGGCTCAATTACTATGAAGCTGATCTTTGTTTTCAAAATGGTTGGTTCTCTCTCAGGAGGGCTCATTTTTGTTTTCAAGAAATTTTGGTGAATTGTTTACTATTTTCTTACAATTCTTTCATTATACCCCCCACAGAAAAAGAACAGGGGGTAAATTGGTTTAACCCTGCTGTCGGTCTCCTAAGGCCTTTTTCATGTCTAGATTATAACCCAAGAACGATGTTATCTATTATCATGAAAGGTAATACAATTGTTGACCATGAACCAAGGAAGTGTCTCATTGTGTCAAGAAAATCAAAGGTCAAGGTTGCAATCGATCTTGTCTGAAAATTGTTTACGGAATTTGGACAAATGGCAGGAGGGATATAATACAGTCCGCTTTGCAACAGATCTAGTTCTCATTCGGAACACCGATCCTCCATTTCCGTAAACTGCAACAGACCTAGATGTATGTAAGTCAAAATTAATGTAAGAAAAACTAGCGCAGAATGAACCGCGCTATCTTATGGTTGATATTTTCTTACAGTAAATAATGGCTGAAAAATCATAATTATTGAGAATGACAAATCATTCTCAAAAATTATGTTTTTTCAGCTGTTATTTAAGAATCTAAAGATAATCATATAAGAATACGATGGTTTCACGTCAGTGACTTAAGTGAGTTACGCTGGCGACGTCAAATGTTTCCACTTAAAGTTTCGAGGGCTAACACCATTTAAACCAACGTTGTCGATTTTTTCCAAGGCTTTCTCGTTCTTTATGAAAATAGTCTGTCTATGTACATCCAAAGTTGATCATGAGATTGGCCTAGTGGTGTTCCAATAGTTCTGTCTAGATTTAGTCGAATTTATAGAACTCAACCAGATTAGCTTAGTTTGGCAACCCAAACATAATATTTTCAGCTTATTCAGCATGTAGTCTCGACATTTAAGGAGCTCATTCACAGTCAATCAAGTATAAAAGAATGATTTGATTGGTCAATGGATATTTTGATTGCCAGCAGTGATCTGTTCATTGTTAACTGCTATCTTTATTTTTCAGTTCTGGTTGTATTGATACTGAGGAGTTATGTATTGTACCAGGAAAGGTGGGAATGATTTCTTCAATGTTTTTAGGTGGAATATCAAGAAATAACAGAAGATTATAACGTGATAATCTCACCACCAAACCAGTGAAATTATCTCAAAATTATGCCCTGCTTTTGTTAATTCTACTTTAGATATCTGTTATTTTGACCTAACTGGCATTATCTAACCGAGAGGAGCCCAATAAGTAACATAATCATGAATTTTGCATAGCAATCACATGCAAAATGATTTGCTTTAAAAAAAATTGTCCTTAAATGTTCATCTTTTGTTAGCTCATCTGAGCACGAAGTGCTCATGTGAGCTATTGTTATCACCTTTTGTCCGGCGTCCGGCCATTGGTCGTCGGTCGTCGTCCGGCGTCCCTCAACAATTTTTTTAAACGACATCTCCTCCTTAACTACTCAGCCAATTAATACCAAATTTTACAGAAATGTTGCTTAGGTGGTCCCCTTCCAAAATAGCTAAAAGAATTGAAATCCATGAAAAATCTGGTTGCCATGGCAACCAAATGTGAAATTTTAAACCAGGAGTCCTACAGACTTAAAATTTGGCATGGATGATCAGTTTATAGACCTGAATTAAAATAGCTAAAATAATTTCTGTTGGACCACCAGGTGCAGAGCACCAGAGGGGAGGGGGTATTCCTTTGGGTAAATTTTGTAATCTTTAACATTTTTCTTCTCCGGAACCAGGGGCCCTACATACTTGAAAATTGGCATGGATGATCAGCTTATAAACCTCAATTAAATACTTAAAATCATGACTGTTGGTGCAGAGCATCGGGGGGGGGGGGAGAGGGTTGTGCTTTGTTGAAAATTTTGAAATCTTTAACTGTCTTCTTCTGATGAACCAGAATCCCTACAGCCTTTATATTTGACATGAATGACCAGCTCACAGACCCTATCTGAAATAGCTTAAATCATGAATGTTTGGCCACCAGGTGTGGAGCACCAGGGGGCGAGAGGGTAGCTTTTCAGAGCAATTCTTAAATCTTTAACCCTCTTCTTCTGATAAACCATGTGCCCTACAGACTAGAAAAATGGCAAGGATGATCAGCATACAGACCATAATTAGAATAGCTAAAATCATAACTGTTGGGCCACCAGGTGTGGAGCCAATGGTGGGGAAGGAGTGGTACTTTGTTAAAAAAAAATAAATCCATAACCTTCTTCTTCTGATGAACCAGAATCCCTACAACCTTTATATTTGACACTGATGATCAGCTCATAGGCCCTATTTTACATAGCTATAACCATGAATGTTTGGCTACCAAGTGAAGAGCACTGAGGAAGAGGGTAGTATTTCGGGTTAATTTTGAAATTTTTAGCCTTCCTCTGATGATGAAGTAGGAGGAACCTTACAGGCTCTAAATTTGGCATGACTCATCAGCTCATATACATTAATCAAAATAGATAAAGTCATGTTTGTTTTGTGACCAGGGGCAGAGAGCCAAGGGAAGGGGGTAGTGCTTTGTGGTAAATTTAGCAATTGTTAAAAATTCTACTGAACCAGAATTCCTACAGCTTTTCCATTTGATATAGAATAATCAGCCTATAGAAATTAATTTAAACAGCTATTATGACTGTTGGGCCACCAGGTGCGGATTAACTGGGGGGAGAGGGTAGTACTTCAGGTCAATTTTAACATTTGAACTTTTTTTTAAGCTCACCTGAGCACAAAAACCAACGACTGATAACAATTCCATTTTGGATCTTGTATTTTCAAACAGAAATAGTAAAACTGAGACTGTTGAATCTTACTGGTCTGACCATAAGATTATTTTCCTTTACACATAAATTTGTTACAGTTCAATAACTTTATCATCTGAATCAAAAGTAATGCAAGTTACCCTTAGGTGCTTGACTCAGGTGAGCGGACCAGGGCCAAAGTTCCTCTTGTCTCATTTATGCATTGTTCGGCCAGCGAGCTATTGTCATGGCGGAGTGTCCGTCGTGTGTCCGTATGTGGGTGGGTCCATCAGTGTGTAAACTTTATCTTTAAACATCTTCCCCTCCCAAACAAATGGGCGTATTTTAATGAAACTTGGTGGAAATGATCCTTGGCTGTCCCTCTTCTTAAATTGTTTAAAGAATTTTGATTGGCCCCCAAATATTGGCGTGGCAGGGCATGGCATTTTTTCACTTTGAAATCTTTAAAAATCTTCTCCTCCCAAACCATTGGGCCGATTTCAATGAAATTTGGCATGGATGTTCCTTTGGTGACTTTTTACTTTCTTTGTTCAAGAAATTTTGATTGATACATAAATATGGGCAAAACTGGCGGGGCCTATTTTGAGCCCGAAATCTTTGAACATCTTCTGAACCTAATGTTTTAATAAGATGGGTAAAAGGGTTGCAGGTTCATTGTGACTGAGTATCTTGGTGCAATATGGACCAGAACCAGTTAATCATTATAAAATAGGTTTTTGGAGATTTCAGAGTGTTAAAGTATTCATTTAAAGTAAGCTTTATATAATGAAAGTCTAAAGATTTTAAAGCCAGTGGAGCAATACAGGCCCTCTTGGGCCTCTTGTTTTTTAAGTAAAAAACAACAAAAGCTATATTTCCCCCTTTACTCTGACAATCATGAAAATATAGCTTTTGTTGTTCACTCAATGAAACATAAATTGACTTTACACTGAAACAAACAATTATCCTATATATAATTCTTTTTCACTACTATGACAGCTGACCATTACAAACTGATATTTAAAGAAAAAAAAAACCCAGTCTATCTTGAGGCATTTAAAGATTTGTAACAGTTTTCTATCACAGGTTTTGAAAGTATAATCAATAGTAAACCATCCTTGGCCTTAAAAAACAATTTTACTAAATGAAATACAGCATTTCATTATTAACTGGGCTATTTTCAGCGAAAACCAAGGTATTGCTATAGCCTTGGTGTCTTTGTCATTGTCTTTTTGTCGATGTCGTGCAAAAACTTTGACATTTTGTGATATCTCTGTTTCTATTGAAAGCATTCACTTGAAACTTGACACACATGTTTACCATCAAAAGAGCAACTTATACTAAATTATGCCCCTTTTTGGACTTAGATTTTTCCCACCTTCCAGCACTCAACAGCCAAGCGTAGGCACCCATAGGTGGTGCTCTTGTATTGAATTGTATTGGTAGTGCCATGTTGATCTCATCAACTGAACTCTGTGGCAGATCATCGATTTTGGTCAAGGGGTTCTAAAATACACAAAGTTCTTTTATGTAGTTCTACACAATTTGGATAAAATTTCAGCACAAAAATGAAATAATTCGGCAGCAGAGGACGGGGGAGGGGGGTGAACTCTCAAACAGCCTTTAGATCCCAACTTGGACCTTGCATTTTCATATTGTATTGCAGTTTATATTTGGTTGTTAGTTTCATTCCCTAATGAATTCAAAAGTTTTTCTCTTCATCTTTATCCATCCAGTTTGTATGGGTGCTGTACTGTGATATGGTATGTCTAGACTATGATGGCAATGTGGGTGATGCCAGTGTTCTCGCTTTATTAGCGGCTTTGAAAAATAGTAAGTCTGGAAAATATTTCATACATTCAACCTGATGACAGAGGATATTTTGAAAGATTGGTAAAAAATACTGAATACTGATTCATCTATAAACAGATAAAAACAAGGCTGTGCTGAGTTTTTAGCTCACCTGAGCACAAAGTTCTCATGTGAGCTATTGTGATCACCTTTGGTCCGGCGTTTGGCTGTCGGTCGTCGTCCCTCGCCCGGCGTCCGTCAACAATTTCTTTAAATTGCATCTCCTTCTAAACTACTAGGCCAATTACCACCAAATTTTACAGAAATGTTCCTTAGGTGGTCCCCTTCAAAAATAGCTACGTCCAGCGTCCATCAACAATTTTTTTAAATGACATCTCCTTCTAAACTACTAGGCCAATTACCACCAAATTTTACAGAAATGTTCCTTAGGTGGTCCCCTTCAAAAATAGCTAAAAGAATATAGTTAAAATAGTTAAAATCATGACTGTTTGGGCCACCAGGTGCAGAGCATCTGGGAGGAGGGGGTAGTGCTTTGTTGAATATTTTGAAATCTTTAACTGTCTTCTTTTGATAAACCAGAATCCCTACAGCCTTTATATTTGACATGAATGATCAGCTCATAGGCCCTATCTGAAATAACTAAAATCATGAATGTTTGGCCACTAGGTGTGGAGCACCAGGGGGCAGGAGGGTAGCTTTTCAGAGCAATTCTTAAATCTTTAACCCTATTCTTCTGATAAACCATATGCCCTACAGACTTGAAAAATGACAAGGATAATCAGCATATGGACCATAATTAGAATAGCTAAAATCATAACTGTTGGGCCACGAGGTGCGGAGCCACCGTGGGGAAGGGGTAGTACTTTGTTAATTTTTTTTAAATTCATAACCTTCTTCTGATGAACCAGAATCCCTACAACCTTTATATTTGACACAGATGATCAGCTCATAGATACTATTTTACATAGCTGTAACCATGAATGTTTCGTAAACCTATGTGGAATAGCAACTGGAGGCTAGGAAAGGGATGTGGTGGTAGTACTGGTGAGAGAAATACCAGGAATCCATCGTTAGGTGCTCCAGTCGTGGCGATATAACTGAGAGATTGTTGAAAGCGACGTAAAACCCCAATTCAAATCAAATCAAACCATGAATGTTTGGCTACCATGTGAAGAGCACTGGGGGAGAGGATAGAATTTCGGGTCAATTTTGAAATTTCAATTTTCTTCTGATGATGAAGTAGGAGGAACCTTACAGGCTCTAAATTTGGCATGACTCATCAGCTCATATATGTTAATCAAAAAAGATATAGTCATGATTGTTTTGTGACCAGGGGCCAAGGGGAGGGGGTAGTGCTTTGTGGTAAATTTAACAATTGTTGAAAATTCTACTGAACCAGAATTCCTACAGCTTTTTATACGCCGCCGGAGGCAGACGTATATTGGCGTCATCTTCTCCGTCTGTCCGTCCATCCATCCGTCCCTCCATCCGTCCCTCCATCTGTCCGTCCATCCGTCCGTACGTCTGTCCACTTTTCTTGTCAACGCAACTCCTCCTAAGTTTCTGGCTGGATCTTCTTGAAACTTGGTCAATGTTATCACCTCAATTGGTAGATGTGCATGATGGAAGGATTTTACGGTTCGTTGATTTTTGCCTGAGTTATGCCCCTTGATAACTTAGTCTCTGGGTCCACTTTTCTTGTCAACGCAACTCCTCCTAAGTTTCTGGCTGGATCTTCTTGAAACTTGGTCAATGTTATCACCTCAATTGGTAGATGTGCATGAAGGAAGGATTTTATGGTTCGTTGATTTTTGCCTGAGTTATGCCCCTTGATAACTTAGTCTCTGGGTCCACTTTTCTTGTCAATGCAACTCCTCCTAAGTTTCTGGCTTGATCTTCTTGAAACTTGTTCAATGTTATCACCTCAATTGGTAGATGTGCATGAAGGAAGGATTTTATGGTTCGTTGATTTTTGCCTGAGTTATGCCCCTTGATAACTTAGTCTCTTGGTCCACTTTTCTTGTCAATGCAACTCTTCCTAAGTTTCTGGCTTGATCTTCTTGAAACTTGGTCAATATTATAACCTCAATTGGTAGATGTGCATGAAGTAAGGATTTTATGGTTCGTTGATTTTTGCCTGAGTTTTGCCCCTTAAAAACTTAGTCTCTGGGGCTTATTGCCTCAGTTATGCCCCCTTAAAATTTAGTCTCTGGGGCTTATTGAAATTGCAGCCTTGTGAATGCAACTCTTCCTAAGTTTCTGGCTGGATCTAAATGAACTGGGTGGATGTTATAACCGAAATTGGTTGATGAGCATGAAATAAGGATTTTATGGTTCATTAATTTTACCCTAAATTATGCCCCCTTAAAACTTAGTATCTAGGGCTTAATGTCATCACCATAATTTGTAGATGTACATGGATCAAGGATTTTATTTCTCATTTATTTCCCTGAATTATGCCCCCTTAAAACTTAGTGCCTGGGGCTTATTGAAATTGCAGCCTTGTGAAGGCAACTCCTCCTAACTTTTTGTCTTGATTTAAAGTGGCGGCGTATTTTGTGACGATTGCACTCTTGTTCATTTGATATAGAATAATCAGCTCATAGAACTTAATTTAAACAGCTATTATGACTGATGGGCCACCATGGTGCAGAGCAACAGGGGGGAGAGGGTAGTATTTCAGGTCAATTTTAACATTTGAACTTTTTTTTAAGCTCACCTGAGCACAAAAACCAACGACTGATAACAATTCCATTTTGGATCTTGAATTTTCAAACAGAAAAAGTAAAACTGAGACTGTGGAATCTTGCAGGTCTGACCATAAGATTATTTTCCTTTACACATAAATTTGTTAAGTTCAATAACTTTATCATCTGAATCAAAAGTAATGCTAGTTACCCTTAAGTGCTTTGACTCAGGTGAGCGGACCAGGGCTAAAGGTCCTCTTGTTATCTGTTTAAGATGATGAGTCTAATAAAAATGGTATTTAATGAATGCAAATTTGATTTTCTACTTATAATATGACCTGAATTTTGCTATAAGGCAAGGAAATTCTAGAAATTAATAGAAGCTATCTTATCCACAAAACATTCAATGCTGTTTGCAAAATGATGTCAGGAAATGCATTATGGCATCATTTTTAGCTCCACTGGCCGAAAGGCCAGCGGGCTATTGTCATGGGGGGGTGTCCGTCGTCCGTGCGTCCGTGCGTGCGTGCGTGCGTCCATCCGTCCGTAAACTTTTACTTTAAAAATCTTCTCCTCATAAAGTACTGGATGGATTCCAATCAAATTTCACAGGAATATTCCTTGGGTGACTCTCTATCAGATTCCTTCAAAGATTTTTAATCGGTTGAAAATCATGGCTGTAGTGGGCGTGGCTAATTTCCATATATGGTAATAGGTGGCTTTTCTCAGAAACAAATTGATGGATATTAACTAAACTTCACATGAATTATCTTTGAGGGGCCCTCTATCAGCCTACAAAAAATCATTGTGATCAGATGAAAAATGTGTATTTAATGGGCGGAGGTCATTTCTCTATATGTTATATAGTGAAAACTTTAAAAATCATTTTCTTAGAATCTAACAGATAGATATCAACCAAAGTTTACATGAATGATACTTGAGTGACCCTTTATCAGTATAGCAAAAATTATTGTGATCGGATGACAAATGTGTATTTTATGGGCGGAGGTCATTTCTCTATATGTTATATAGTGAAAACTTTGAAAAACATTTTCTCAGAACCTAATGGATAGATATCAACCAAATTTTACATGAATGATACTTGAGTGACCCTCTATCAGTATAACAAAAATTATTGTGATCGGATAAAAAATATATATTTTATGTGCGGAGGTCATTTCCCTATATGTTATAAAGTGTAAACTTTGAAAATCATTTTCTCAGAACCTAATTGATAGATATCAACCAAATTTTACATGAATGATTCTTTAGTGATCCTTTATCAGTCTATTAAAAAATATTGTGATTAGATCAAAAATATGTCTTTTATGGACAGAGGTCATTTCTTCAGATAGGTTATATGGTGGAATATATCCAATATAGGGTAAAACAAACTATCCTTAAAAGTTAAACAGATGGATTAGATATCATGGAAATTTTATTTCTGTGAAGTTGTATCAGTCTGCAAAAAAATATTTTGATTAGATGAACAGCATATTTTTTTTATTGGTAGAGGGTATTATAACATATAAAGTGAATATTTGATCACCCTTTTGGTATCTTCTCAATGATGAATTTTTCTAGACTTGTTAAATTTAATAGGTGTAATGATTATAGATTAGAAGGAACAAAACCTTTGTTGAAATTCAAATGTATAGAAACATTAGTTGAAATAAGTAGCCTGAGAATACCCGCTCAGAATTGGTGAGTTTAGTTGAACAAAGGGTAAATCTGCACAGAGTGTAAAATGATGTTCTGACCTCCTGACATTCAGAGTAGGGTAGAAAGAGTTGAGTTTACTGCACTCTAAGGCATTGGGCAGAATAAAATAAATAAATTGGATTGATTTTTTAGCTCCACTGGCCGAAGGCCAGCGAGCTATTGTCATGGCGGGGTGTCCGTCGTGCGTCCGTGCGTCCGTGCGTGCGTAAACTTTTCTTTAAACATCTTCTCCTCCTAAACCAATGGGTGGATTTTGACCAAACTTGGTCAGAATGTTACTTGGGTGACCCTCTTCTAAAGTTGTTCAAGAAATTTGGATTGACCCCCAAATATGGGTGTGGCAGGGCGGGGCTTATTTTGACCCTGAAATCTTTGAATGACATCTCCTCCTGAACCATTGGGCCAATTTCAATGAAACTTTACCAGAATGTTCCCTGGGTGACCCTCTTCTAAAGTTGTTCAAGAAATTTGGATTGACCCCCAAATATGGGCGTGGCAGGGCGGGGCTTATTTTGACCCTGAAATCTTTGAACGACATCTCCTCCTTAACCATTGGGCCAATTTCAATGAAACTTTACCAGAATGTTCCCTGGGTGACCCTCTTCTAAAGTTGTTCAAGAAATTTTGATTGACCCCAAAAGATGGGTGTGGCAGGGCGGGGCTTATTTTGACCCTGAAATCTTTGAACAACATCTCCTCCTTAACCATTGGGCCAATTTCAATGAAACTTTACTAGAATGTTCCCTGGGTGAACCTCTTCTTAAGTTGTTCAAGAAATTTTGATTGACCCCCAGAGATGGGCGTGGCAGGGCGGGGTTTATTTTGACCTCAAAATCCTTGAACAACATCTCCTCCTGAACCATTGGGCCAATTTCAATGAAACTTTACCAGAATGTTCCTTGGGTGACCCTCTTCTAAAGTTGTTCAAGAAATTTGGATTGGCCCCCAATTATGGGCGTGGCAGGGCAGGGCTTATTTTGACCCTGAAATCTATGAATGACATCTCCTGAACCATTGGGCCAATTTCAATGATGAGACTTGGCATGGATGTTTCTTAGGTGATGACCATTTACTAAAATTCTACCTGAAATTAGTATGTTAAGAATAGTCTACTTAATGCAATCACCTTTATTTTGGTAAGAATTAAAGTAAAGGGTATGCAGGCTAGTGGTGATTGAGTATTTCAGTGCAATGGGGTCAAGACCAAGTATATCATAACAAAATAGTTCTAAATAGACTTCAAAGTCTTGTTTTCTATCAGTCAGCTTTGTTTTATGAAAGTATAAATGTATCACTATTTAAACACTCTAAGTCTGTTCAAAGAGATGTAAATGTGTAAGTGTATGCATATCTGAATTATAGGTATATAAGATCCAGATAAGACGGGATAAAGTCAGTCTAAAATTGTTTATTGCCAAAGTAACTACATGTATGTTGTTAGTACTCAATTGACTCATCTTGATGAGACATTTCAAATGAGTACCAATAGCATAGGGTTTAAGTTAGGAAGAATGAAATATTTAGATTTGAAAAACAAAATATCCCTCCTATCTGTAGCTCTTTGACATTTTATATAACATAGATCAAGGGAGATCAATGCAGTTTATTAAGTGATAAAAATAAACACTCATTACTTCCCTTCCTTATAATTTGTTATGAATACCCCTAGCATATTGCCCCCTTTTCCCAGTCAAACATTGTAGCTAAAGATGATTTCATTTGCAATTTTTCATTTTCTATGAATGATTTCTGCATTATATGGCTTTGCTTTATGTAGTCTGCTAAGATTTTTTGGAATTCAGATCAATCAAAGACAAAATTGTCAGGTAATAGGTGAAATGAAATTTATTGAATAATTTTGAGTTAAATAAGTGTGATAGGTTTCTTTTAAGTGATTAGTCTTCTTCCATGTAATTTTACATGTTAGTTATATGTGTTCTCTTCTGATTAGCTTGTAAATAAGTATCAATAGGAAAAAGTCAAAATTCCTTCTGAATGCGTGTGACTTTCATTACCTTTGATTTTCAATATTTTTCTTTCAAATCTTGAGATGATAAAGCCAGTGGAGCGATACAGGCCCTCTTGGGCCTCTTGTTTACTTCTTACTATCATTTGTTAGAATTTTGTTTTGATGACAAACAATTGTGAAGTAACATCTTTTAGTAGTGTTAAATTAAAAGTGGAAAGATCTACAATCAAAATTTTGCAGACCAACACCAGTATATTGTGCAGTAACATTCTGTTAGTGTTGAAATTCTTATATTTGGATTTTAACAAAATATCACTAGAATGATCCTTGGGTGACCCATTATCAGACTGCACAAAATTATTGTGATTAAATGAAAAATATTTGTGTAACAGGTAGAGATCAATTTTGTTATTCACTGATCATGAGTTTTTTATGCAGAAATATTTCGGCATATGACCCTTATTTACTTGAAATAAACATTCACTCATTCATTCACTTCAATTCTCATTTAAACAGCTTTATCATCCTCTAATAGTCATTATTTGGATATTCAGGCCTGTGGAGCGAATCAGGCGCTCAAGCGCCTCTAGTTTACAACAAAATTTAAATGTTGCTTTAAATTTTAGCTCATTTGCATAGTTATTCCATGAGTGTAATTACACCTGTGTTATTTAAAAAATATTCAACATAGTTACCAGTATTTCACTCCCGAGCTGTAGGCTGTATAAAAACAGCTAAACTTTTTGAAGTTTTACTGATGACCTCAGAGACAAAATGCCCCATCATCCTTATCCCTGTATAGACCAGGGGCATTTTGTTTATGAAACAGTTTCACTTTCGAGTTGATGTGTCCATGAATAAAGTCTGATGGAGGAGGAGTTATATGCAAAAGGTAAAATCCATGGGTGGGGCCCGAGGCATTTGCTTTTTATATTAACACCCCCCCCCCCAAAAAAAAAATCAATGAGAAAATGAAAATCATATCCATTGTAACATGATCACAATTAGTCCAATAACCATTTCTGGTTGTTAAATAGTAATATTATATTTTTTCCTGGATGTGAAATTGATAAATAGGTAATGATTGGTGATTGATGTTGGAAGAATTCCACAGAAAACGAAGCGCTTGTGGGTTATATGACGTCAAAAGCATCAATGTTCCTGCTACAGATGATGCATAATATCAAAAATTGGTAAAGCAATATATGCACACTGAAAAATACATGACATATGAATTTTATTGCAAATAAAGTTATATGTAATTATACCCCCACCTATGAAGTAGAGGGGGGTATATTGGTTTCACCATGTCTGTCTGTCTGTCCATCCATCCGTCTGTCTGTAGACCTTTTCGTTTCAAGGTCACAGTCAATTTTTGTTCAATTTTCCTTTTCGGACTCTAACTCGAGAACCAAGCGACCTCTAATCATGAAACTTCATGCAAATACCGCTTATGACCTCAATATTTGTTACAAATACATCCTGTACTTATAGCACTTACAAGGACTTGACAAAGTGCTGGTGGGGGTATAAATTTGCTTGTGACAGTTCTAGTTTTCCTTATTTGAAATATGAGTTTTACGCCATCATGTTACAATTTATAGCTATCTTAGTGTAATGATTTTCACTAGGAAACATCTGTCAACATTGTGAAAGATCAGGAGTAACGAAATGTTGCGGATTTAATAGGGGTCCACTACCTTATCCCGTATCAGCTAAAGTTAACTAAAGAATTAAACCTTTAAACTGTTTTGCCTGTTTACTTTATAATTATTTGGATTTAAATAGTATGACAGGGGGGCATATAGTTTCACAAGGACACCTTGTTTATCAAAAACCCACTGTAGTGTGCTTTTCTGATATTTTCTGGTTTCCTTTTGTCTAAAATGAATGCTTAGACTTGAGTCAGAAAGACAATCTAATTTTACTTACGTCTACTTACCAGCTCTTGATACTAACTTTAGTGAGTTAGGAGTCAAGCAGACTTTAAATTTGTGTAATAAGGGAGTCCCAAGCTCAAAGTAAGGAGTCTGAATTTTTCTATTGGGAGAATGTTGTGGAAAAGAAGAAAATGCTTCTCACAAGCAATTTTTCTTTGCCACAAGTTACTCAAAGAAGTTGACCAGTTTTCTTTCAAAATACTACTAGTTCCAAGACAATGTTATCTTCAACATTTTTTGCAGTGAAATGATCTTTTATTGCTCAAAATATGCTTGTATGATCCTTGAAGTCTGTCGACTCCCAACTTGTAAAATGAAGGAGTCCCAACTGGTAAACAAAGAGTCTCAGACTCTTTGACTCCAGTTAGGGTCAAACCCTTCTTACACTTTACTTACAGTTTACCTAAAGCTCAAAGGCCGTAGGAAAGCCCCTGGCTTCTATTTTCCTTTTTCTTCTATGATATAGTCTCAAGTTAATATCCAGAAAACATTATTCATGTGTATTTAGAATACACAGGTATTTAGAGAAAATTTGGTTCTATATGAATGAATTTCTTTTTCTTTAGCATGTTTACCTAAAGTGAGTTGGGATGAAGAAGAAGAATGTCTAAAGGTTAAAACAGGGGAGAAATGTCAAGTGACTGTACATAGTAACCCAGTATCTTCTACGTTTATTATATTTGACAAGTAGGTAATGTGAGCAGTGTTGATTTGAAATATTAGTACAGATCAGAAATGTCAAGTGACTGTACATAGTAACCCAGTGTCTATTTTGTTTATCATATTTGACAAGTGGGCATTGTGAGCAATTATGAACATAAGTGATAACAAAAGAGAAGTGTCAAGTGACTGTAAATAGTATCCAGTGATTTCCACCTTTGCTACATTTGGCAAGTGTGTTTTAAATAGACACACAGGAGAAATTTCAAGTGACTATACAAAGTGACCCAGTGTCTCACACCCTTATCATATTTGACAAGTGTGTAGTAAAGGTAATGATGTCAAGTGACTGAACAAAGTAACCATGTGTCAACTACCATCATAATAACCCCTCACCCTCCAACTATGTTTGGAGGGTATATAAGAGTTAGCTAGTTTGTCGGTTGGTCAATGAGTCTGTATTTCAAGCTCACCTGAGAACAAAGTGCTCAAGGTGAGCTTTTGTGATCACTCACTGTCCGTCCGTCTGTCCGTCCATCTGTCTGTCTGTCCTTCAACAATTTCTTTGAACATTTTCTCCTCCTAAACCACTGGTCCAATCAAGCTAAAACTTGGCAGGGATGTTCCCTGGGTGAAGCTCTTTAAAAGTTGTTAAAATAATTTAATTCTATCAAAGACTCTGGTTGCTATGGTAATGATATGGCGAAAAATTGCCAAAAATTTTAGAAAAAAATCTTCTCCTAAACCACTTGGCCAATCAAGATGCAACTTGACAGGGATGTTCCTTGGGTGAAGCTCTTTTAAAGTTGTTAAAAGAATTTATTTTCATTACACACTCTGGTTTCCATGGTAATGGGAAGGCTGAAAAATGGTTGACAATCTTAGAAAAAATTCTTCCCTCCTAAACCACTTGGCCAATCAAGCTGAAACTTGGCAGGGATGTTCCTTGGGAGAAGTTCTTTTAAAGTTGTCAAAAGAATTTAGTTTCATTAAATACTCTGGTTTCCATGGAAATGGAAAAGCTGAAAAATGGTCAACAATCTTAGAAAAATTCTTCTCTTCCTAAACCACTTGGCCAATCAAGCTAAAACTAAGGAGGATGTCCCTTTAATGTAGCATTTCAAAAGTTCTTAAAAGTATTAAATTTCATCATAAACTCAAGTTTCCATGGTGACAGAAAGGCTGAAAAATTGCTGAAAATTGAAGAAAATTTTAGAAAAAAATTTCCTCTCCTAAACCATCAGGCCAATAAAACTGAAACTTGGCAAGGAAGTTCCTTGGGTGAAGCTCTTTAAAAGTTGTTTAAAGAATATAATTCTATCAAAAACTCTGGTTGCTATGGCCGAAAATTGCTGAAAATTTTAGAAACAAGAGGCCCAAGAGGGCCTGTATCGCTCCACTGGCTTAAAAATCTCAAGATTTGAAAGAGAGATATTGAAAATAGAAGGTAATGAAAGAAACCAGCATTCAGAAGGAATTCCAACTTTTTCTAAGTTGAAACTGACTTATGAAGAGATGAAACTTATTTAACTAATATATAAAATTACAAGGAAAAAACTATTTAGATATCACATTCAAACAAGAGGACCAGAATGGCCCTAAACTGATCACCTGAATTTTATTGATCCAGTGGATCTTATCCAATCAAAATTTCATGAATAATTTTTGAAGAGGGTCATCCACTGAATATTCTAGCACAGTCTCATTGAAATAGATCCAAAGGCTCATGAGGAGATATTGTTCCAAGATTTCAGACTCAAATAAGCCACTCCTTGCCACACCCATATTTGGGTGTCAATCAGAATTTTTTGATCAACTTTGGAAATGAGTCGCCCAAGAAACATTCTTTTAAAGTTTCATTGAAATTGGTCCAATGGCTCAGGAGAGGATGTCTTTCAAAGATTTTGGGCTCAAAATAAGCCCCACCCCGCCATGCCTATATTTTGTGCTCCATCCAAATTTCTTGAGAAACTTTGAAAAAGGGTCACCACAGGAACATTCTGGTAAAGTCACATTGAAATCCACCCAGTGGTTCAGGAGGAGATGTCGTTCAAAGATTTTGGGGTCAAAATAAGCCCCACCCTGCCACACCCATATTTGGGGGGTCAATCCAAATTTCTTCAACAAATTAAGAAAAGGGTCACCCAAGGAACATTCTGGTAATGTTTCATTGAAATCAGCCCAATGGTTCAGGAGGAGATGTCAGTCAAAGATTTTGGGGTCAAAATAAGCCCCACCCTGCAACGCCCATTTTAGGGGGTCAATCCAAATTTCTTGAACAACTTTAGAAGATGGTCACCCAAGGAACATTCCGGTAAAGTTTCATTGAAATCGGCCCAATGGTTCAGGAGGAGATGTCGTTCAAAGATTTCAGGGTCAAAATAAGCCCCGCCCTGCCACGCCCATATTTGGTGGTCAATCCAAATTTCTTGAACAATTTTAAAAGAGGGTCACCCAAGGAACATTCTAGCCAAGTTTCGTCAAAATCCACCCATTGGTTCAGGAGGAGAAGATGTTTAAAGAAAAGTTTACGTACGCACGGACGGACGCATGACGGACACAACGCCATGACAATAGCTCGTTGGCCTATGGCCAGTGGAGCTAAAAATTCTTCTTCTCCTAAACCACTTGGCCAATCAAGCTGAAACTTGGCAGGGATGTTCCTTTGGTGAAGCTCTTTAAAAATTATTAAAAGCATTCAAATTATGCCCCCCCCCCCCCCCCCCCCCCCCTTGAAAAAGAGGGGGTATATTATTTTGCACTTGTTGGTCGGTCTGATGGTCAGTCCGTCCATAGACTTTTTATTCCAGAGCGTATCTCAGAAAGTATAATAGCTAGGGTCATGAGACTTCAAAGATGGATAGATCACATCAAGGAGAAGTACACAGTGCATAAGAACCGTAACTCTACCATGCTTATTTTTTATGCCCCCATATTGAAAGATCGGGGGCATATTGTTTTACCGTTGTCTGTGTGTCCATCTGTCCTTCTGTCTGTCCGTCCGTCCATCCGTCTGTCTGTCTGCAAAAGTTAACCAAAAAACTTAACATTGCCAATATCTTCAAGCCTATTCAAGATACAAGGCTCATATTTGGCATGATGATAGATCTCAATGATCCACATCTGCTGGTGTCAAGGTCATGTGACAAGGTCAAGGTCATCTGTCAAGGTCAAATAACTCAAAAAGTTAACCTAAAAACTTAACATTGCCAATATCTTCAAGCCTATTCAAGATACAAGGCTCATATTTGGCATGATGATAGATCTCAATGATCTGCATCCGCTGGTACCAAAGTCAAGGTCATGTGACAAGGTCATCTGTCAAGGTCAAACTTTGAAAAAAAATGCTGTTACGGGGGCATTCGTGTTTCACAAACACATCTTGTTGAGTTATTGCCCTTTGTTGATTTTCATACTTAAGATTTGCCTGGAGCGTAATACAGAAAGTATATGGTCATGAAACTTTATGGGTGGATAGATCTCATTGAGGAGGAGAGCAGTGTATAAAAAACGTGACTTTAGCTTGCTTATTTTTTGAGTAATTGTCGTTTGTTACATTTATTAGTTGATTTTTGTCTGGTCATATCTCTAAAAGTATGCAAGCTAGAATCACAGGCGGATAGATCCCATCACCTGGGAGTGCAGTGAATAAGAACTGTTACTCTACTAATCATATAATTTGGGTTACTGGCCTTTATTAATTGACAAAGAATATGCCAAAGACCTGCATTGGAGGGGGGGGGGGCATAAATGTTTTAAAAATACCTCTTGTTTCATTAAACACTCTGGTTTCCATGGTAACGGAAAGGCTGAAAAATGGCCGAAAATTGATGAAAATCTTAGAAAAATTTCTTCTACTCCTAAACCACTGGGCCAATCAAACTGAAACCTGACAGAGATGCTCCTTGGATGAAGTTCTACTTAATTTATTATAAGAATGTAATTCCATCAAAATCTCTGGTGATCAAAAGGCCAAAAATTGCCGAAAATCTCAGGACAAATTCATCTTGTTCTAAACCATTGGGTCTACTGAAGTTGTTAAAAGAATTCAATTCCATCAATAACTTTTGTGTTGACATAGGCTGGCGAGAGACTTTGTTGTTTGTAAATGTCAAATTGTTGGAATTTTCATGCACAGACTCAATTACACTTATAAAAGACCACCTTTTTGATGTTAAAAGTGTTTCATAAAGATTTTTTGTTTCAGTGAGATTTTACTGGTTGACCCCACGGTAGAAGAAGAAAGTTTGTCAACTGGGGAAATAAGTGTTGTAACTACAGAAGATCACCTGTGTGTTGTCAGAAAACCAGGTCAGTATTTCTAAACGTAATTACCACAAGATATAAGACACCTAGATGATGGGCATTTATTGATCTGCCATCATAGAGTGCGAAATCACATGTTGAAGTAATCATATTGAGAAAAAAAAATAAAATAAAAAAATACTCTAACATTGGCCATAACTTTTTTTAGGTAAGGGATAGAGCCTTCATATTTCTCATGAGTATTGCTTGAAAGTCAAATTCAAGGTCATTTTTAGCTCCACTGGCCGAAGGCCAGCGAGCTATTGTCATGGCGCTGTGTCCATCGTGCGTCCGTGTGTGCGAAAACTTTTCTTTAAACATCTTCTCCTCCTAAACCAATTGGTGGATTTTGACGAAACTTGGCCAGAATGTTCCTTGGTTGACCCTCTTTTAAAGTTGTTCAAGAAATTTGGATTGACCCCCAAATATGGGCGTGGCAGGGCGGGGCTTATTTTGACCCTGAAATCTTTGAACGACATCTCCTCCTGAACCATTGGGCCGATTTCAATGAAACTCTACCAGAATGTTTCTTGGCATCTTGTCGAGCCAAGGGTTACGAATGTATTACTTATCTTACCCTTGGCTGATTGAATGGGTAATTTCTGTACGCGTGACGTCACAGAACAGAAAACGAGGCGGACCAATCAGCAACCTTCTTACAAAAAGGTCAGACAGTGGGAGGTCTGTTAGGTCAACATGCCCCGTGGCTACTTTCCAGATGTGTATTTAACCCTTATAATTGCGCTTAACCCTTCAGTTTTAAGTTATTGTGTCACTTAGTAAGACTGAAATACACAACCACAAGAAATGTTTGAAATTCCTATTATTTTATACATGTCTTTCAAATAATTTGATGGTACATTGAAATGTTCTCAAATTCAGCTTTTCTGCCCTTGATGATTGTGTATTACGATTTTTCAAAGTTTATTTTATTTTTCAAGTTATTTAATCAATCAATAACAGTTTAAATTTTCACTGTTTTAAGACCTCATTAAAGGCAAACTCCAATATAGCAGAATGTATCTACGATGTATATTGAAGAGTGCGAAATTTAAAATATCGAATAAATTCAAGAATTAAGCTGGCTTACATAAATAATTTAGAAATGATAATGTATTTGAATTTTCACATTAATTCTTTAATTCGGGATTTTTTACTCTTTCTTTTCCGGCAGACTTTTCTTTAAACACATAAGATGACCTAAGAGGAATAGAAAGAATAAAATATAAAAACAATTAAATAATAAAGAAAATAATTGAATGAATTTTAGTAGGGCTATCCGTGTAAAATAAATCTCGTGTGAGAATATTGTGGGAGCCGAAGAATTAATCAATTTATTTGTTTTAATTTATCATCATTATTTATTTATTTGTTTATTTATTTGAATTTATTTTTATTTGATAAGTATCCATGTTGTAGGTATTCACAATGTTTCGATAATTTTAAAATTTAAATTTGCTATCAAAAACAACTTATTCACAACGTTTAAAATGAAGCAATCCCGTGTAATGTTCAATCCAAATCCACAGGTATTGGTAAATAAAAAGGGATTTTTTTATTTTTATCTCTTATATATATGATATATGCGTATGGTTTTGTTATTGAGTACAAAATCTCGTGGCTACACCTTATTCAAGTTATGATTAAGCAGTTTTGTCGCCCGTTGACTATATTCATATAGTATTGTATGGAAATATATTTGCTTTCAATAAAACAAACAAATAAACAAACAAACAAACAAAAAACATTTTGTTTTCTTTTTCTTTTTTTTTTTTTTTTTTAGGCAGGGGGAGCTTTCTAAAATATTTTTCTATGGAAGATTTAAAAAAAAAAAAAAAAAAATGTATTGGTGATTCAACTTGTTCAAAATTACCTCTTCTTATATCTTAATATTTTTTGCGTTTTCTTAATCCCAAATAAATCATTGAATATGCTTTATGACGGGGCGGATGCTGGTATTTGTGGTGGTGTGTATGTCGGGGGGGTGGGGGGGGGGATAGATCAACTCTAAAACGTTTCATGTTATTTTTGTAAGGCAGACAAGAATACCAATAGTGTGATAGAAAATGTCTTTATCCAAAATCCCTTTTTTGCTGTTTTTGACAGGGGATTTCGGAAAACAATCACGGTGGACAATAAAGGAAATTTTCTGATTCACCAAACTTTTTCCTCCCTTAAAGCAAAGATATACCAAAAAAGATGGGGATTAATTAACTATCACCTAAAGATTCTAGTCTTATTAATTCGAAATAAGAATATGTTTAAAGTTGAAACAGTCTAAGATTTTGTCATCTTAACTTGACTGCTGGGTAGCGCACATGTTTTATTAAAGTTTTGATAATAATTCACGACATTGAGGATAGAATATACTTTGAATAACTATACTTTCCTTTTATCATGAATCGCAAATGGAGTAATTTTAGTTAACATATCAATATTATAAAAGTAATAACACTGTTCAATAATAATAATAATAATAACAAAAGCTTAGTTTTCGTATTAATTATGATAAAAGGAATTGGTTTATATTTCATTGATTTTTTAAGTCTTTCACCGAATAAAAAAGTGCTAAAAAGTCAGCGTCTTCGATACGACGCATTACCTTTAATCCATGAATGAAGGGTTTATCTACACAGTCGTCGGTACAGGTTGCCATAGGGATTAAAAGGTACTGATGCCGTTTGTAAGAAGCTCTCTGATTGGCAGTCACAGAAATCGCATTTGACCTTTTGATTGGCCGGCTAAAAATAAATCGTACAGAATTTACCTATTCATTCAGTCAAGGGGTATTCGAGAAGATCTTATCGATTCGATACCCCTTGACTCGTGAAGATGGTTTCTTGGGTGATATTCTTCTACAGTTGTTCAAGAAATTTGGATTGACCCCCAAATATGGGCGTGGCAGGGTGGGGCTTATTTTGACCTCAAACTCTTAAAAGGATTTCTCCTCCTGAACCATTAAGCTGATTTAAATGAAACATTATCAGAAAGTTCCTCGGGTGACCCTCTTCTTAAGTTGTTCAAGAAATTTGGCTTGACCCCTAATATGGGCGTGGCAGGGCAGGGCTTATTTTGACCCCAAAATCTTTGAACGACATCTCCTCCTGAACCATTGGGCTGATTTCAATGAAACTTTACAAGAATGTTCCTTGGGTGACACTCTTCCAAAGTTGTTCAAGAAATTCAGATTGACCCCCAAATATGGGCGTGGCAAGGTGGGGCTTATTTTGACCCCGATTTCTTTGAACATCATCTCCTCCTGAACCATTGGACCGATTTCAATGAAACTTTACAAGAATGTTCCTTGGGTGACCCTCTTTTGAAGCTTTTCAAAAAATTTGGATTGACACCCAAATATGGGCGTGGCAGGGCGGGGCTTATTTTGGCCCCAAAATGTTAAAACAACATCTCCTTCTGAACCATTGGGCTGATTTCAATGAACTTTTACCAGAATGTTCCTTGGGTGACCCTCTTCTAAAGTTGTTCAAGAAATTTGGATTGACCCCTAAATATGGGCATGGCAGGGTGGGGCTTATTTTGAGCCCAAAATTTTTGAAAGACATCCTCTCCTGAAACCATTGGACCAATTTCAATGAAACTTTACCAGAATGTTCCTGTGGTGACCCTTTTCCTAAGTTTCTCAAGAAATTTGGGTGGACCCCAAAATATGGGCATGGCAGGGTGCGGCTTATTTTGAGCCCAAAATTTTTGAAAGACATCCTCTCCTGAAACCATTGGACCAATTTCAATGAAACTTTAAAAGAATGTTCCTTGGGTGACTCTCTTCCAAAGTTGTTCAAGAAATTCGGATTGACACCCAAATATGGGCGTGGCAAGGCGTGGCTTATTTTAAGTCTGAAATCTTGGAACGATTTCTCCTCATGAGCCTTTGGATCTATTTCAATGAGACTGTGCTAGAATATTCCTCGGATGACCCTCTTCAAAAATTATTCATGAAATTTTGATTGGATAAGATCCACTGGATCAATAAAATTCAGATGAGCAGTTTAGGGCCATTCTGGTCCTCTTGTTTGAAAGTGATATCTAAATAGTTTTTTCCTTGTAATTTTACATATTAGTTAAATAAGTTTCATCTCTTCATAAGTCAGTTTCAACTTAGAAAAAGTCGGAATTCCTTCTGAATGCTGGTTACTTTCATTACCTTCTTTTTTCAATATCTCTCTTTCAAATCTTGAGATTTTTAAGCCAGTGGAGCAATACAGGCCCTCTTGGGCCTCTTGTTCAAAGCATAATATTTTGAAATTTTCTGAAAGTGACAGGGCACTAGTGTTCATCAACATACACTTGTTTAAGACCCACCTGATGGAATACCTAGGGTCAATAGATATAATGAATATTGCAAAAACAATGGTAAGTGCAGATAGATATATTGGCATTTCTAACAGTTTTCCTCTGACATCTTTTCTAAGAATATTGGATCTTTAATGGGATTTCTTTGAGACAGACTGATCTCAAAAAAGTCTAGAATAGAATTGTTACTTAAATTCTTCATAAGCATGAAAACTTTTTAATTTTTGACTCCATTGTGAGAATGGACATCATGTGATAGATCAAATATTTGTGAACTGATAGGCTAAAAGGACCCAGTGATTTGTAATGTGTCCGAAATACATCGACTATGTGGGCCACACAGGCCAACTAGGGTTGAATCTGTTTGCACAAAGTGAAGTTTTGAAAAGAATACAGAAATTTTATTTACTATTCAGATCATCTAGTGCTTTATCTTTGTCAACAAACTGGTGTGACATGCAAAGTGTCCACAATAGTTAGACTTTGTGGGCTTCACAGGCCAACTAGGGTTTGATATTCCATTTATGAAATAACCCGAATTTTTGTGATAAAACTAGATCTAGGAAATTATGATATTTATCTATTCAAGTTATTCCCCTGAACATTTAAGCAAACAAAATGATGTCAGCAAATCCATTATGACTTCATTTTCTCATCCAAAATATACCGTTGTTTTCTGTTCTTTGCTGATTTGCAGCTATTCCACTAGTATAATAACACCTGTGTAATATCAAAAATATCCAAATGGGTTATTTCACTCCCACAACGTAGGTCATATTATAACTTAACCCTTGTCATGCTGAACCCGGAATATTCCTGCTTTGGCAGGAGCTATAGACAAACATCAGCCTGCACATACACTGCAACTCCATTATAACGAAATCTGTTAGAGCGCTAAATCCATTATAATGCAGGGTCCGCTTGGCTCCTGAAATTTGGGGGGGTCGACCATTTTGGGATGCTGTTGCGATTTTACCCGATCTGCCGTTAACGCTTTTTTGATCGCGATTTTAGATCAAAGGGTGAAAACACTGAGTTAAAAATCGATACTGAGTTAAGCCAGGTAAATCAATACAATTGTTTTTCACACCTCACGAGGGGCAGTGGTGGCAATAAATGCCTCAGGTCAGAGGGAAATGGCTAGTTTGATGGCTGACAGACAGATAGTTATATCACTTCCGCTAGAGTACCAACATCACGAGTACAACAATCACACCCTTTCCCAACCCCAAACTGCTATCTCACTTAGGTCTACAATTATTAACCCATGGGTGAGTGACTTGTAGTCAGAAAGAATGAGTGCTGTCGTCAGAGATACATGGAATCCCAATATTGACAGTCTGGCTCTTTGTCGACGGCAGGGACTCAATTGGACTCCAAAAAGTCTGGCTCGCATGCGATTAAATCTAAGTTAATAAATTTCAGAAGAAGCCGTGTTTTCGCAAAATGAGCTAATCTCGTTTTATATTCTCAAATCTTGAACATTTACCGCTGTTTACAAACGATTCAAAAAGCGACTCGCCTCTTACTGAATTTATTGGTTAATTACCTCCCTTTGCCAATCTCGTTGAATTTTCTTATAAATATTACGTTTTTAGCTCCACTGGCTGAAAGCCACTGGGGCTATTGTCATGGCGTTGTGTCCGTCGTGCATCCGTCCGTGCGTCAGTGCGTCCGTTCGTAAACTTTTTCTTTAAAAATCTTCTCCTCAGAAACTACTGGATGAATTTCAACCAAACTTCACAGGAATGATCCTTGGGTGACCCTCTTTCAAAGTTGTTCAAGAAATTTTGATCCAATGAAAACCATGGATTTAATGGGCGTGGCTAATTTCCAAATATGGTAAAAAGTGAGTTTTCTCATTGTAATTGATGGATACCAATCAAATTTTACTGGAATGATTCTTGGGTGACCCTTTATCAGTCTACCAAAAATTATTGTGATCGGATGGAAAATATTCATTTTATGGGCAGAGGTCATTTCTCTATATGTTATATAGTGGAAACTTTGAAAATCATTTTCTCAGAGTCTTATTGATGGATATCAACAGAATTTTACTTGAATGATCCTTGAGTGACCCTTTATCAGTCTTCCAAAAATTATTGTGATCGGAGGAAAAATTTGTATTTTATGGGCAGAGGTCATTTCTCTATATGTTATATAGTGGAAACTTTGAAAATCATTTTCTCAGAATGTAACGAATTGATATCAACCAAATTTCACTGGAATGATCCTTGAGTGACCCTTAATCAGTCTACCAAACATTATTGTGATCTGAGGAAAAATATATATTTTATGGGCAGAGGTCATTTCTCTATATGTTATATAGTGGAAACTTTGAAAATCATTTTCTCAGAATGTAACAAAAGGATATCAACCAAATTTCACTGGAATGATCCTTAAGTGACCCTTTATCAGTCTACCAAAAATTATTGTGATCGGATGGAAAATATATATTTTATGGGCGGAGGTCATTTCTCAATATGTTATTTAGTGGAAACTTTGAAAATCATTTTCTCAGAATGTAACTGATAGATTTCAATCAAACTTTTTGGTATGAGCTTTGGGTGACCCATTATCATGCAGCCAAAAATTATTTTGATTCGATGGAAAATATGTCCTTTATTGGCGGCGGTCATTTCTCTATATGTTATTTAGTTGAAACTTTGAAAATCATTTTCAACATCAGTAGAACCCAAAATATCTAAAAATCTAGTCAAAACTTTTATTTGCTTTTACAAGAATTTCAAGCCTGTGGAGCGACACAAGCCATTCATGGCTTTCTAGTTTAGCTCCACTGGCTGAAAGCAACTGGGGCTATTGTCATGGTGTTGTGTCCTTCACCCGTGCGTGCGTCCGTCCATGCGTGTGGTCGTAAACTTTTTCTTTAAAAATCTTCTCCTCAGAACCTACTGGATGAATTTCAACCAAACTTCACAGGAATGATCCTTGGGTGACCCTCTTTCAAAGTTGTTCAAGAAATTTTGATCCAATGAAAAACATGGATTGAATGGGTGTAGCTAATTTCCAAATATGGTGAAAAGTGAGTTTTCTCAGGTTCTAATAGATGGATACCAATTAAATTTTACATGAATGATCCTTGGGTGATCGGTTATAAGTCTGCAAAAAATTATTGTGATCGGATGAAAAATATGTATTTTATGGGCGGAGGTCATTTTTCTATGTTATATAGTGGAAACTTTCAAAATAATTTTCTCAGAATGCAACAGATGGATATCAACCAAATTTCACTTAAATGATCCTAGAGTGACCCTTTATCAGTCTACCAAAAATTATCGTGATCAGATGAAAAATATGTGTTTTTGGGTGGAGGTCATTTCTCCATATGATACATAGTGGAAACTTTGAAAATCATTTTCTCAGAATCTAATTGATGGATATCAATCAAATTTCACTAGAATGATCCTTGAGTGACCCTTTATCAGTCTACCAAAAATTATTGTGATCAGATGAAAAATATGTATTTTATGGGCGGAGGTCATTTCTTAATATGTCATATAGTGGAAACTTTGAAAATCATTTTCTCAGGATCTAATTGTTGGATATCAACCAAATTTCACAAGAATGATCATTGAGTGACCCTTTATCAGTCTACCAAAAATTATTGTGATCGGATTAATAATATGGATTTTTATGGGCGGAGGTCATTTCTCAATATGTTATATAGTGGAAACTTTGAAAATCATTTTCTCAGAATGTAAACGATGGATATCAATCAAACATATTTGGTATGTTATTTGGGTGACCCATTATCATACTGCCAGAAATTATTTTATTACTTTTATGGGCGTAGGTCATTTCTCTTTATGTTATATACCGGTAGTTGAAACTTAAAATCATTTTCAACATCAGTAGAACCCAAAATATCTAAAAATCTAGTCAAAACTTTTATTTGTTTTTACAAGAATTTCAAGCCTGTGGAGCGACTCAAGCCATTCATGGCTTTCTAGTTGTAAATATATGATAAAATTTGTTTCTTTTTCATTAAATTTATTCATATTATAGTCATGTTTTACAGGGTTTGAAAATTCTAAGCCCGATTGAATTATTATCGTTGATTCTAATCTCTCCCTACATAGACAACTTCATTGAGATTTAAACAGGAAGCTATATATAAACCTACATTTCCCGCTTAGAAGTGTCAAACAAAGAAACTGAAAATGGCGCGAAACTGATGGTGACAGCGTCGCTTCACATTTGTCTGGACTGTCTTTCCTGACGATCTACTATCTGATAATCAAAGCCGTGAATTAACATCTTGTCAAACCCAGGGTTACGAACGTTTTACTTATATGGTTTTCGAAAAGAAGCTTTTGATACCCCTTGACTCATGAAGATGATCTTTGCAAACTGGCGATCCAAATGTCGTAACTACAGATTTGTTTAATTCAATTTACGGCATTTTTTCTCGCTCATCGAAGAATGCGCTCCTGCACTCCGAGAGATTCGATTACCTTGGTATAGATTCGATCGGACATAGGGTATTGTTTAGTTTGCTTGTGTAGATAATTATTTTCTCCTATTTTCCAGAAGACAACATTTAAAATATGAAATTCGTTGATCTTATGAAACTTTATGGATTTTACTAACTTTACCCTTTTGAGATCATTGTTATCGGTGTTGCTCAGCTGCCGGGCGGGTAGGCCCGAGGAATCGGGATTCAGAGAACTAAGAGGAGTCTGCGATCGTTTAACCCTACAAACTAGATTACTTTATCAAAGATAGTTTTGTTTAGCTTGGGGACAACAAAACGATCTTAAAATAAAAAATATCAAAGTAATAAACCGCGTTTGTTCTTCAATTCATTGCCGAGTTTTAAAAATATAAAATGCAATGGCCTAAATATGTACATGTATAGGCCTATTTAGATATTCGATATTGTTATCAATATTGACCCTGTATCTGTTACGTTTCCGCGGTACTTTATTGTTCATCACGGGAGGGGGGGAGGAATCGGCGGCGGCAGGGGGTACAACGTTATAGCAGATACATCCACTTCTTCCGCTGTTTCATTTCTTGGACCCCGACCACAGCGTTTTAATGGAGTTGCAGTGTATGTGCAACCTGATGTTAGTCTACACCACCTGTTTCTCACTTTAAACCAGAGTCGTCAATAGATTAAGTATTTCAAATAAAAATTGACCTACAGTTAGTAATTTCAGTGCTTTTTGCTGTTTGATTTTGATGAAAATTTTAAGACAATATTTATTAAGCATGACAAGACTTAAATTATATTGTAGGAGGATGTTCCATAACAGCAGACAAACTTTTGATGTGTGTGGATCAAGCATTTCATAGAAACAGACAAGTGGTGCAGTTACTGAGAGATACCTTAGAAAGTATTGATAGATAGGAGAAACTGTGTGTTCAATTGAGCTGAACACTTCATGGAATGAAAGGATGAAATTGTCGACAAAATGGAGATTATTTGAATTACTCCTACGAGGCTGTTTGCCTGAGATTGCAGAGGAACCTATGTCACTATTAAAGGAATAAGTCAGAAGCAAAGAAAATGTTTACCGGTCTGAAAATTATTATTATAGCTTTAAAAAATTGTCTTGATGACATTTTGGTCAAGAGTTGTGAATTGAATGGGTTCAAGTGATAGCCATAATGCTCTTTGTTGGGTCCAACCTAGTGATATTATGACATGCAATTATGTCAACTTGGCTGTTTTTTAACCAAGAGAATGTTCAAAACTACAGACTGAGTAATGAAGAATGGCCAGACTGTGTGGATGCACTGGCTCTTTTTCAAGATCACTTAAGGGCAGCTATGTTGGTATATCTTAATGCCATTTGTATGTTTTCTCCTTGACACTTAAAACCTATAATCATATGACTTTGCATTTTGATACATTATTAAACTTGTCTATATGGTAATCATTATTGGGAAGGAAAAAGGTGTTTTCTTTTTCTCTTAACATTTTCTCAACTGTATGGTTAATGCTAATGCAAGTTGAATTATTTTCTAATTCATATTTCTATTTAGAAGAGTGTAAAATTTGTTGTTTGCTCTTCAATAAGGATCGTTCATTAGACTTTACTTAAGACAGGCTGACTGTTTATTTGGTCTAGAATATAAATTTTAAGCAAGCCTTGTGAAGCTTAAGGTTCATGTAATGTGTTTGAAACCCAATTTTAAGGACGCTTCATTAGCCAAGAAAAAAGCAGTATGTCCAGGTATATTGTATATCAAAGTGAAGCTATTTATGAGCACAAGCAATTAAGCAACATAAGACCGTTATAGCTATAGCGGTAAAGCTAAAACATTGTGGAAAAGGGTCATTTTGTACAGAACAAGCAACTGCATGACGGTTGGATGAAAATTAGCTTTTTACAGTTGGGATGAAAGTTCATCTTCTTGCAAACTTCCTGCTAAGTGCATGATCTAACTAATGAAAAAACGTGTTCTCGCAAACTTACTGCAAACTCCCTGTTTGCGAATAGTTTGCAGGAACATATTTTTTTTATCTAAGGAGTTTGCAGAATGTTTGCAGCAAATGGATTTTCTGATGCAAACACATGTTAAGTTGCTGCTAACTGTTCTTGCAAACAGATTAGTTTGCGGCAAATATGCTGCAAATTTTCAGCAAACTTTGTATTTCTGTAAGGGTTAGTATGCCACTAAGTCAACAATTATCTTAAAATGTATTCCAGAACTCATACTCACTTGAGCAGACTCAAATATGAAAAACACGCTTTCTGCTCGTGCAACAAATTAATGCAGACAATTAAATTAAATTTGGTCAAGTAGAACAGCATATGAAAGTGGTAATGAAAAACCTTGTAAACATTTATCAAATGAAGCAGAGTCCATGAGTCTGAAAGAAGTGCAGCATTGAATCGATGTAAGTTATAGCGCCATGGTCATATTGAACCGATTCATTAACAACATTTAAATCAAGGACACTTCCACTTTGACAGGTCATAACTTGACCACTGTAAGGTTAAAACATTGATTATACAACTACCAAAGCTATACTTTGGAGGCTGGCAGGATGGGGAGTCTGCATTGTAATTTGTTCTGATCAGAAATTCTTTACTTACTTGGTCACTGTCTTTCAGGTTTTCATAGACAAGTGATGACAGTAAACCACAAAGATGTGGTATCCAAGCCAAGTATCAAACCCTTCATTAGCAATAGCCATAGGGTGTTAGCACTTGTAAGCAAGTCAATTTTATGGTCCTTTCATCTGCCCTGTGATCAGGGTTAACGTTTTGCAAGGGCTTCGAGATGATACCCCGCTTTGCACGTGCAAAGCGAGGTATCATTTTGAAAACGCTTCGCTAACGCTTTCATCCTGAATGCAGGGCTGGTGATATGGATTTGCTTCAAGTACAGCATTTTAAGATATGGTAAGGCCATTTCTTGCACTGACCACACTTAATTCATATCAGAAACCATCTTGCAATGAGAGTCCGAAAAAGGACACAAAACCTGAAGTTTTTGTGCCAGTTTGATGAAGCATACAGAATGGCTATCCATGCAGGGAGTTTCTCCAAGTAAAATTCTGAAATCCATGTGTCAGACGTCCTTGAGAGCAGTATTGCATATGAACTCGTGAGCTATTGACTTTAACTTAAGTGTTTCTGATTTCGAATTTTTCGTTTTTGGGGTTGCCGTCTCTGGGTGTGTGTCACTCTCCATTGCCAATGTTAAGTATTATCCTTTTAGTCATTAATCAAATTATTCTTCCAAACTTTAGATTATTGAAAAAGTTTTATCTATTATAGTGATGCGTTATTTTTGTTGTTGAGTATACTTGTTCAAGGAATTTTTATTGCCCCATGTATGTTGAAATAGGGGCTCAATTTGTGGATTGCTAGCCTCACCCCTTGAAAGTGAGTGATCACAATAGCTCACCCATAGCACTTGGTGCTCAGTTGATCTAAAAACATGACTAGTAGACGAACAGTTCTTGTGCACGGCATTTCTTCTCAATAAGATCTATCTGTCTGTGAAGATTCATGATTCTTGCTTGCATACTTATTGTGATATGCATATGGACAAAAGTGGTCTACAGACGGACTGACCAAAGGACGGGCTGACAAATGCAAATCAATATAACCCCTCTTCTTTGAAGGGGGGGGGGGGGGGGGAAAAATAAATTCAGCAAAATTAAAGGTTTAAGATTTATCACTTAGTTTAAACATATTTTATTGCCAAAATTGGTGTTATACATATTATTTCGTATTACACAAATGATCATGACAAAAGGGTCTTGCCACAAGCTCATACAACTTAGAAGATGGCCATTCCCTTGATCAAGCTGAAACTTTGCGTGGATGTTCCTTGGATGTAGCTCTTCATTAAAAGAATTTAATCCTATCAAAAATTCTGGTTTCCATGGTAACAGAAAGGCCAAAATTATGAGAAAAATTCTTCTAACAAAATAATACTTGTAAATATAAACATGTAAAAAAATGGGAGAAAAGTAAAAATATCATAAAAGTATATTTAACAGTAACATTGAAAAAAGATATAAAACAATAAATTAATAACAAATATTATGTAATATCAATTCTTATGGTATACAAATGTCCTTCTTTTCTTGAGCTTTGTCTTGCTTGAGCAACATTTTTCCCTTTACCCACCCATTACCACCCATTACCTTTTGGAAAAAATATCTTTATTGGCAGTAACAACTTTTGCTCTGATCCATCAATTTAAGAAGCACAGAATATAGTAGACCAGGTAAGCAAGCTTTTGGGTATAATTATTGAATGCAGAATCTCTATTGAACTAATATTCAGTATATTTCCAAATAACCCATTTACAATCCAAATTCACCAAAAACTACCATCTTAAGTAGTAATAAACTAATTGTATAATTCATATTTGAAAATTGAGTAAATCCTTATTTGAGAGCGATGATATATATTATTTTCTAAGTGGAATTAGAATTTAACCTTTCAAGATGGACCCAGCCTAGGTTGTGAGATCTTGAAAAGGTTGTTTTTATAAACGTGCGACTAAGTTGTGATGATCCCTCATAATTTAAGTACTCCTGCTACTGTATCGCTTAAACTCAAACTTAACAATGTAAATTTTTTAATCTTGAGGAATATTTAAGTTGAGAACTTGGCGTGCCAAGAATTGTTATGGAATTGTAATGTGCAAGCTGATCTTAGTCTATAACCTTTTGACTCCTCTTTGATCCAGAGATGTTTAAAAAACTATCTTTTCAGAGTATAAAATAATCATGACAAGTAAAGCCAGTGTTTTTAGCACTTTGATTTTGATGCAAATTTTCTTAAGTTTTTTATTCAGCATGACAAGGCTTAACTTCTAATGGAATAATTCCATTTCCTTAAATTTTTATGTCTATGTGTGATGGAGAGACATTGAATAGCCTGGACAGAGAAGATTAATCCTTGTCATGCTCAATAAAAGCCTTGGAAAAATTGCAATAAAATCAAAGGGCTGAAAGCACTGAATCCTCTTATTGTGAGTCAGTATTTATTTTGAAAATACAATTTTCAAACTTTTTCTGTTTTAAAAAGGAAAATCCAGTGGTGAAGACAAAGACCAGACTTCACAGGCTGATCTTTGTCTATACCTCCTGCCAAAGCGGGATATTCCGGGTTCAGCATGACAAGAGTTAATATTATTCCCTGATTGTGAACAGTCACTTAGTAGCTATCTACTGAGTGCATGATGAAGACTCAGATCAGATATTGCAGCTACACAGGCTGATCTGAGTCTGAACCCTTATTATGCTAAATTCAAATTTTGTTCCAAATGAATTGTAAATTTTTCAAAAACATTTACCGGTCTCTATCCAGTTTTTCCCATAATTATTTAGCAACAGTAGACTAAGATCAGACTGCATGTCTGTGCAGACTGATCTTTTTCTTTATTGTCTACCCAAGCTTTGTACACAGCAGGATTATGTCATAAACAGCACAATAAGGGTTAGAATTCCGCAAATGTGAAATTGTTCAAAATATTATGAACAGCTTCATTTGGTAGTCTTTTTACTGAATGACACAAGCTCTACTTGTATTTCTCTCCGGCAGGGGCATTTCTCCACCTTTTGGCTGACCAATAGTTGTACCCGTTGCAGTTAGCCCCGCCCCATTATTGTACTCCTTCACTTTAATCTGTCTGGACGACCGTCTCTTGGTTACAGGGACTTTACCAGCATCTGATTTAGTTGCACTTGTTTCAGATTTAGTTGGGCTATTATTACTCTTGGTTATAGAGAATTTGCTTGTATCAGACTTGGTTGTGCTATTGTTACTTTGAGAATTTTCCGAGTCTGACGACTTGATTCTCATGTTGACCTGAAGCTCTTCTTTTGAAGGTACAGATCTACCATTCTCCTCTTTAATTGTATCTCGCTTTATCGTGCTACCTTTTACGATCCTAGACTGAGCTGGTTTAGGATCAGGTGGGACATTAGATTGTTGTAATTTTGGTTGTGGGACAGGCACTGTTTGTTTTTGAGCCTTTACAGCTTGCTGTTGTAGATGGTCAAATCCATTTTTAGGTTTTGTGTCTTCATTCTTATTTACTATCATACCTGTGGAATATACATTTGCTAAACTTTTTGAATTCATTACCCCTCGTTTGTTTTTGCGAAGTAATGATGCGTTGTTGCTGGAATTCAGTACCATATTTCTAATCTGTTCCTGCACGTCTGCCCGACTGTAAGTCTTCTGAAGCTGTTTATTTGGAGGTAACTGTTTGGTCACTTTATCAGACTCTGGATTCTTCTCATCTGGAGTGGTACTTGATGGATGTAAATCTTTTACTGTGGCATCGTCTTTGGATGGACTGTCCTCTGAAAAAAGGAGTTTTAAAAAGATATTAAACCTCTCTCTTGATGTTGATGTCAAATTCTTGCATTACAAAAAGTTTTGGAAAGATATTAAATGTTTGTGTTCAAAGCTTGAGCCAAACTGGTTGAAAAGTCAGAAAAAAATTGTAAAGTCATTGAGAGAACTCTGTTTTGAAAACTGACTATAAAATTAGAGTGTGGGAATGGAGTAAGATAAGTATATCTGTGATAGCTGTTTTCTGTCAAAAACAAAGATAGCTAAGTGAGATATATATATTGGAACTGTCCTGAGATGTTGTTAGAAAATGATATAGGAAATATCCTGAGATTTTGTTTAAGGCAAGCTGACCTTAAATGAGTCTAGAATTGAAAACTTCTCTATTCTTGACAAGGTTAAGATAAGCTTGTCTCAAACAATCTAGCTACAGATTCTTTTTCTTATATAAACAACATTTTTGAGCCTTTATATTCAGTCTTTACTGCCATCATCAAAGAAGTGATGCTTAAGCATTTGTTTAGATGACATGATGAAAATACTTCAAGAGCGATCTCACATATATGAGACAAGGGTATCTGTGATAGCTGTTCATTATAGAAGTTAGAGTGAACATGTTTTAAAACTGGGTACAGTTAAATGTGTATTAAGCGACCACTTAAGGGACCACCAAATAGTGATAGTTAAACATAATTGCTTAAAACATGATTTGTTTACAAATAAGAAACATTATGTAAAATATTTTATGTAAAATGCAAATTTCTCAATAATCTTTTGTTGTTAAACCTCCATAGAATCCTCTTATTGAGACAGTACTTATGAGGTTAATTTACAATAGTTTATAGACAAATATAATCTACCTCTAAGATGATTTAATTAAAAGATTAGGCTTTTGAAAATGGTCGCTTAAAAAATGTGGTTGCTGGAGCAAGATAGACTGTACATGTCCTTTTTTTGTCCATCAACTGCAACGAAGGATTAATTATTTGAAGTTAAGATAATTTTTTCCTTTGGTAAAAGTTAGACAAAAGAATGTAGATAGTTTTATAGCTACTTTAATAACTTAATATCACAAAATTATCACAGAAAATTTGACACATACAACAATTAATAACAAAATTGAGTGTATAGCTCATCCAAAAATAAATTGAGCAAGTTGGGTGAAATATGTGTGAGTCATCACATGAAATGGACCATTTCCAAATTTATGCATGAGTAGTGTACCTGGCTCCAGGTGCTGGGTAGTGGAAATTATGTGGAAAACTAAAGCACCGCCTATGGGTGCAACAATCGGCTGCAGGTGCTGGTTAATGCAAACAAGAGGACCATTATTAGGTCCAAAATGGCCCAATTCTTAAATTATTGACATCTGACAATTCACAACAGACATACAATGATTCAATGATCACTAAAGCTCACCTTGAGCACATTGTGCTCAGGTGAGCTAAGATTCTAAGTAAAAGAAGGAGCATGACTTTTACAAATATGTTTCCTGAGTTATTCCCAATGATAGTCTGGATAGCTCTAGTGATGAACACACATACCAAGTTTTATGGTGATATCTTCAATAACAACAAAGATATGACCAATGTTAAAGTTTGTCTTGCCACACCAACAATGCCATCAACACTAACAGGGGAAAAGACTAGAAGGGGCCCATTTGCCCATGGCCCCTAGATATTAGTCTGGGCCCCTAGAATTTTTGAGAAATTCCCTATGAGTCCAATGTTAAATATTGAATTTTTGAAGCCTTGGTCCCCAAGTTAAAATTGTTAGTCATTTACCCTGGCTATGGTGATCACAAGGTTTTCACAAGCTAAAAAGAGGCAGAACTCTTACAATGCATCTTGCATGAATATTTTATTACTTAAAAAAGGGATTGCTCTGGTGATTCAACACAAACCCTTAGTTGCTTCAATGAGGTATCTCCAATAATAGGCGCGATAAGTAAAAAGATATTGAAGCCAAAAAGGCAAGCACACCAATGCCAGCTGCAACAGTGACAAAGCCAAGTTGATGACAATAACTTGAAATTTTGGTTTTCAAAATAGCTTCTGAGCGAATACAAACAATTGGATGAAAAGGTAACTGTTTTTATATCGAATTGATGGCTCAGTGCAAAACAGTTCTAACTGCCTTTATGTCTATATTGGCAGTTACAACTGTTTTGTGCTGAACCATTGATATTTGTTTAGATGGCAAAAAAATGGCCAAAACTAAACAAAATCTCCACATTATGTTAACATTGGTTGGGGAAAAGGTGCATAAAACCTATGTTGAACTTTGGTGAAGTTGATTTTGTGGGTAAGGGCCTTTATTAGAGGCTTCAATAGTTTGTAAAATCACATAAACAAGAGCTGTCACTGTAAGATGACAATGCCCCCGACACCGCTTTGATTTAGAAGTTATGGCCAATGTTAAAGTTTTTGGACGGAATGACGGACAGACAGACGGACGGACGGACGGACGGACGGACAAGTCAAATTTATGATGCCTCCCTATCGGGGGCATAAAAATAGTCAAAATTATTATTTCATTATTTTAAGTGCAATATAAAGTGGAGCCAACATTGTGACAATAAGAGAAATTGCTTGTTAAAAGCCATTTCTCCTTTTACCACAATGTTATTTTTTCCTTTTATTATATTGCACTATGTCAAAATGTGTGATTGAGTACTAAAGAGTTAACCCTTGTCATGCTGAATAAATTTTGGCTAAAAAATTTCATCAAAATCAAAGGGCAAAAAGCACTGAAAGTACCATCTGTAGGTCAATTTTTGTTTGAAAAACTAAACCTATTGACAATTCTGGTTTGAAAATGAGAAACAGGTGATGTAGACTAACATCAGACTGCACATATGTGCAGGCTGATGTTTGTCTATAGCACCTGCCAAAGCAGGAATATTCCGGGTTGAGCATTACAAGAGTTAAAAATAGAGTAGGTTATACATGACTATTTTATAGTGGGCGCATATAAGCTTGAACCTGACCTTTATGCAGAATAAATAATTAGGCACATGAATAAATTCCGAAGATACTTCGGCACGTGACGATCAAGCATGGACATTCCGCTATACTGCACAAATGACAGGTTTGCGTGGAGTTAGTAGTTTACCTATATACGGGGCGCCTAGTCATGTAGCAGACTGAGAGAGGGGAATTCATTTCCATTCAAAACACACATAAATTGTATTTAAAGAAATTTGAAAATTTTGTTTTTCTCACCCGCATCTAAAGATTTTTGAATAAGAAACTCAATTGATGTATTGATTCACTAGTTCATGAGGGTGACCAAATATCGCCGTTACAGTGAACAGCATGTGCGATAACTGGTTAACACAGCTAACACGTGCACCAAATTTTACGTTTGGACTCTGCAGGTTAGTCGAGTGGTATTTAATTTATTTAAATCACAAAGGCCAGGTTTAGGTCAATATACTTCCACTATACATAAGGCAACTACAAACTATGAAGTTTAGAACACAAGGCCATGCCTATGGAAATGGCATACATTTAGGATTGATAAACAATCACACTTTGGAACATGTGCATGTTGGGGTATTATTTCTTAAATTTTTCAGATTCGTCTCTCACCAATGGTTTGATAATTATAGACCTATGTGAGATAGCAGCTGGAGACAAGGAATGGATGTGATGGTAGTGCTGCTGAAAGAAATACCAAGAATCCATTGTTAGGTGCTCCACTAGCGATATAACTGAAACATTGATGAAAGCGGTATAAAACCCCATTCAAACAAACTTAAATGTTTCATTAAGATTATCCTCTTCATTGCAGGGCTTGTCTCAATAGACTAAAAAGCAGACTTCACAAAGAAAGTATATGTACCCCATTCCTGTAATGTTCATATATATTTCTTAAAAAGGACAGTCTTTGCATTTACAACAGAAAATAACAAAATGCCCTGATATATTAACCCATTCAACTGAATAAATACAAAAGATAGGGACGGATTAAGCATTTAAGTGATTGTATATTCAAAGAAAAAAAATATCACAAATTACACCTGTTACTCTGCTGGATGTCCATGTATAGAAAACAACAAAGGGAAATAACTCAAAATTTAAACTAGGTAGAGTAACTGTTTTTATGCACTATGACCGGGCTTCATAATTATGAGAGTAACATAACTGCCAAGTTTCAATTCAATTGAACATAAGGTAACAAAGTTATGCTCCAGATAAAGAAGTGAAATTGGCCTTACACCCAGAGGCCCAGATCACATAAATGTCCCATCTTTCAATGGATGTATTCAAAGACCTGTATATTAATACATCAACAGTAAATGACAAATCCAGGGCTTGGAACAAAGCTTTTGAAGGTGTCTATGAAATTATTCACAATTTCCTGACAGAATAATGATTTTCAATTTGAGCATTTGATTGTCTGCATTTGTAAATCATATCATAACAAGATTTGATCACAACTATCACAAGTTTTTCTATATATAGAATCAATATATTTTTCTATAAGCATTATTGAGTATTAAACAAGAGTTGTCAGAGGACAACATAGCTCGCCCTATTGGATGCTTGTCACATATACACATGTGTATGAAGTAATAATGTCCCTAGAGTAAAGCATTCAGAAAATATAAGCAAGGTTAAAGTTTTGGGTTAAAGTATTTTGGTTAAAAATTTTCCAAGTCCTTAAAAAGGTCATGGTCAAATTGTAAAGGACCTTGGTCTCTGGTGAAAGCCTATCACCTGGTGAGTATGTAAATGAAGTAATGATGTCCCTAGGTTAAAGCTTCAAGAAAATATAAACAAGGTTAAAGTTTTTGTTAAAGTTTTTCAGTTTAAGTTTTTCCCAAGTCCATAAAAGGTCAAGGTTAAGGTCAAATTATCAAGGACCTTGGTCTCTCCCAAAAGGCTATCACCTAATGAGTATGTAAATGAAGAAACGATGTCCCTAGGTTAAAGCATTCATAAAATGTAAGCAAGGTTGAAGTTTTTGGTTAAAGTTTTAGGTTAAAGTTTTTCTAAGTCCACAAATGGTAAAGGTCAAGGTCAAATTGTGAAGGACCTTGGTCTCTGGTGAAAGCCTATCGCCTGGTGATTATATATATGAAGTAATGATGTCCCTAGGTTAGAGCATTAAAAAATATATGCAAGGTTAAAGTTTTTGGTTAAAGTTTTCGGTTAAAGTTTTTCCAAGTCCTTAAAGGGTCAAGGTCAAGGTCAAATTGTCAAGGACCTTTGTCTCTGGTGAAAGCCTATCACCTAATGAGTGTGCATATGAATTAATGATGTCTCTAGTTAAAAGCTTTCAGAAAATATAAGCAGGTTAAAGGTTTTTTGTTTCAAGTTTTTGGTTAAAACTTTTTTGAAAGGGCCAAGGTCAAAGTCTAAAAGTCATTTCGACATGGATGTTGGTCTCAAATGAAAGCCTATGCCCTAATGAGTGTTTCTGTAAAAAATAAAGCCTCTAGGATAAATATTTATAGAAATAAAAAACTTTAACCTAATGCTGACGCCGACATCCGAGGGTATGACAATAGCTCTTCCAAGACTTTCGTCCCAGGCGAGCTAAAAAGTAATCAAAGGTGAAGCATAAAAGAATTTTAGTACAGTTAAGTAAACTAAGTACACATATAAACCCTTGTTATGTCAGACCTGAATACATTTTTTGCAGAAGTTATAGACAAAGATCAGCCTACATAATATGCAGTCTGTACACATTTTTCTTGTCTCTTTTATGCCAGAACTGTTTTACATCAAATTTTCACAAGAAATAACAAATTAACAATCAAGTTTTTCAAGTGATTTTTCCCTTTATTTAAATCCTCATAATGTCTGAAAGAGATGAAAGCACTGGTTGAATAAAGTTTAACCAAGTCAGTATTTATTCTGAGAATACAATTTCTAAACTAATCACTTTTTAAACAATATGTTTGTTAAACACTAATGCCCCCACAATGTCAATCAGATCTATGGATGTGCACATAGGTGCAGTCTGATCTTTGTCTTTATATCCTGCCAAAATGGGAATATTTCAGGTTCAGCAAAACAAGGATTAATGCAATTTTGGAATATTTATAACTTATTTTCTCATGATTGTAGATTAAAATTGGAAGGTTTAGCCTAATACTATCTAAGTACCTAATTATGTTCAAAGGAACTTTCCATAGTTATATACCATGCCCTGACGTATAATAATGTAAATGAGATGAGGTCAAAAATGACATGTATGTAAGATATAAAAAATGCCTGAAAAAAATCTATTTTGATTGAAAATTTGACTAAAGTGCATATAAGAAGGAGTTAAAAATATATAATGTAGATTTTTTTAAAAGGATGTATTTGTTAAACACAAATACCCACACCATTGCCATTTTTCAGAGACAGTGGTTTGATATAATATGGAAACCAGTAGTAGATCCCATGTTAAAATGTACATTTTACAAATATTTGACCCTTAAAAACGATATTGACTTTGACTGATGACCTTGAAAGTGGCACCAACTGTAAGGTCTCTTCAAAAGCAATAAAGTCGTGTAATAAGAAGACTCTATCCCTTACCAATCAAAAGTTATGGCTATTTTAAAGATTTTCGGACAGAGTGCTGGACAGATGGAACAAAACACATTTCCCCTAATCTATGGATGTTGGGACGTAAAAAGGAAAACTTGCCAGTGAGAGTGTTTTTTCCTTTTAAATTTAACATTTATTGATTTATTTTGTTGATGTTATTCTAGATCCTTGTAACTACAGCCTTAATCAAGCTGTAGTTACAAGGTTTTAGAATGACGCTGACGATTAACTTAGACATTGATACAGATCATCAGTGAAATAACCCCAATATATATAATATACCAATGCAGAGGCATAAAAAAAATAACTTCAAAGAAACATGTTATATGAGCCTGGGCATGAGATTTCCAACAATTTCAAATATGCGCAAAGCAAAGACTTAGACCAGTCTGTGCATCTGCATAGTCTGTCCAGAGTCTCTACTATGCGTTTAATAAATAGATAAGGTCTCAAAGTTTCTGTAGAGAATCAGGTAACTTAATATTTACCATATACTGCTTTCTTCGCTACTCGATGTTTGTACATGAAAATTCAATATTTTTGGAAATGTTGCACACAGACCCATATTTCTTTGGTCCATCTTATACTTGTTGAATTATCTTCTTTTGGGAAATTGACTTCTAAACCATATTTGAGCATAACAAATCCCCCCAAAAAGACAGGCAAGTCAAGTGAAAGACTGTTCAACCAAAGCCTCTCTTTTTCCTCAATAGCTTGATGTCTGTCAGCCTATCTGTTGAAACTTCACTTGCCAACTACATAATTTACCATAGCTTCAAAAACTTACGATAAAGTTTCCATGCTCTTATATTGCATAAAGATTATTTCCCTCAATCTGCATCTTTAAAGATCAAGGCCATCTGATAATAATAAGGTCAAGTTTAATTATGAAGGTAAAACTTCTAGAAACAATATCATTTCTGAGGCATAAGTGTTTTGCAAATACATCTTATTGTTTAGTAATGTAATGTAGGAAAGTATGTTATGTTAAATTAATACTTTCTATTCTTACTTTCTCATTCAAAACTAATCATCAATAACATACAAAAAGTGAAAATAAACAAGGTAATTCCCCTAACTGTAGCAACCTGAACATAATATTCTTAAGTTATAACACAAGTTGAACTATTTTTAGCAGTGTTTTTATGTTTATCGACAGTAGATTTAAACTTTCCTCTCGATCCTGAACGAGTGGATAGGTCTTTTGATTGTCGAGACGATGGACGACTCCCATGAGGTGGTTTTGGTGAAGAAGAGGGTGGATGAGCTTGGTCATGGTTGACTGATTTTGACTTGTCTGAAGAAATAGAAAGAAACACAGTTTTAAAGATGTATTATTGACTAAAGCAATGCTCTTAATATCGGTCTATACAATATGCACTTTATTCTTAAAACATTGGGTTTTTGCATTTATCCAGCCAAATAACCAATTACCAAAACAAAGACTCTAGTCCTTCGGTACAAGTGATAGTGGTAGTGTGTGTGTGTGGAGGGGGAGGGGCAAATTTTGGAACTTAATCCCTGCATAATACCGAAAAGCATATAAATTTGTTGTTTCTCCACATGAAAATCTCCCAGTTTAGAGTCTTGAATTTAACTATCCCAATCTCAAACCATTTGATTTCTACAAGCATTCGATTGAGACATTTTAGTTCAATTATAGGGCTAAAAACCACCATGGAAAATATAGAACTGACTTGCTAGCATATTACTCTTTGATTAACCTATAAAATGCACTGTGTTTGAATGATAAATTTGATCATAAATCCCTTGTACTAGTAGTTTTGTAAAGTATATCTCATATGAATATTTTCAATGAGAAGATTTGCTCTGGTATTGATTAGACCTATATCCAAATTTTTTGCTCTTTCTTTGACAGTCAAGTCAATCAGCTCAGCCGAGGATGTAGTTAATAGATGAAAAGTATTGGTTAGTAAATATGAACAGGATAGCCATAAGATATGAACATGTCTCACCTTAAGGAAGGAACAAAGATATATATATAACTAGAACTGTCGCAGAGCGGACTTATACCCCCCACAAGCGCCTTGTCAGAGTGCAAGTGCTATTAGTGCAGGATGTGTTTGTAACTAATATTGAGGTCAAATGTAGCATTTGCATGAAGTTTCATGATTCTAGGTCGCTTGGTTTTTGAGTTAAGAGTCCAGAAATGAAAATTGAACAAAACTTGACTGTGACCTTGACCCCAAAACAATAGTGCACTTCTTTGGATCATAAGCAACATTTGCATAAAGTTTCATGCTTGTAGGTCACTTGGTTCTCGAAATTAGAGTCCGGAAACAAAAATTGAACAAAAATTTCCTGTGACCTTGACCTTTGACCTATGTAACCCAAAAACAATAGGGCACTTCCTTGGGTCATAAGGAACATTTGCATAAAGTTTCATGATTGTAGGCCACTAAATGGTTCTTAAGTTAGAGTCCGGAAACGAAAATTGAACAAAGGCTGACTGTGACCTCGACCTTTGACTTACATGACCCAAAAACAATAGGGCACTTCCTTGGGTCATAAGGAACATTTGTATAAGTTTCATGATTGTAGGTCATTTGGTTCTTGAGTTAGAGTCCGGAAACGAAAAGGTCTACGGACGGATGGACAGACAGACAGACATGGTGAAACCAATATACCCCCCTCTACTTTGTAGGTGGGGGGTATAAATATTTATATATGATAATCATTTGTTTCATTAAAAGATCGATTTATATTTCATTGAGTGAACAACAAAAGCTACATTCTTAGGAGTGGCAGAGCCACAAGAGAAAATATAGCTTTTGCAGTTCAAGCAATGAAATATCAATCAATCTTACTCAAAAAACAAATGATTATTCTATATCTTTAATGCAAGATAGAGACAAAATGTGAAAATTTCAAGCAAAATTTTCTTAAAGTATGTCATTTTCTATGTGATAACTATGCAATATTCATTTTGACGGTACTTATATGGCTCCCCTTAGATGACATCAGAAAGGGCAAAATGAACAAAAGCAGGGTATAAGTTTTTGATAATTTTACTGGTAAAGCAGTGAGTTTATCAAATGATAATCTACTGTTATTCCTTGATAGACCACAGATAAGCATTGAAGAAATTTTTGATATCAATCCAAAAGGGCCACCCTGTAGGTGATAAAGGATCAACCCTTGTCAGAATGTGAAATATGCTTAGGCTCAAGCCAAAACTTTCTGCTTTTGATAAATTTTCTGAATTTAGAAAAATCTTTGTATTTTTCTAACAAAGGTTTTATAAAATCATTTGTCAAATAAATAATATCTTTGCATATATATGGCACTGTAATTGAATTTCACTATTTTGAATGTTCATTTCTTAATGCTGTATATAAATTCATATTCAAAATGGGTTCAACAGCTCTTGTTAGCATATATTTGATTACTTTGTTGTCTTGTGGAATTTAAATAAATCTTATCTTGTAGATTGTTTTAAAAAATTGATCTACAGATTAAAATTATAATGATTAAACTTAAAACTTTTAAAGGTTAGACTTGTTTCTTTTTGAAAAAAATGTACAGTAAACATCTAGTCTAGTCTAATTATATCAGTTTAAGCTCATAATAAAAGAAATCTATTCGAGGTTCTTTTTTCATAAGTATGGTATGGTTTTCAAAGGGGTATATGAGGGTTAGTTAAGTATATTAACTTCTACTAAACTAAACAACTATAGAAATCTATAAATTCTAGTTAATTGTATCTTTTCATGGGAAAAATTTATCATACAAACACAGCAATAAAACTAAACCCTGTATGTATATGCATATATAATAGTGTTTCCATATACATTTAATGCCTTTTTGATATTCTACCTCAAAAATAGTAGCAAAACATTTTCTGTTCATTATTTCTAATAAGGCAGTCAGTCTATATAGGAAAGAAAATAAATCAATATAAACGTGACTGTCACGTTAAAAAGGTTCATCTGGGAAGTGCGTAAAGTGTCGACCCTTGTCAGGCTGCACAGATTGCGAATCTTTTCTTTTCGAAACTTTTTGCACTTTGCTGATTTGATAATTAATCTACCTTCTTGTGAAAGAATTTTTGAAATGACACCTCTGGTTGGCATGTTCTAGAACCAATCTCTTTTTAAAATATTTATTTTTACGAAGTTCCCAGATGGTCCCTTTTCGCATGACAGGTCACAAATACTAGAGAAAGAAGACAGACAGAAAATGAATACATCTATGGCTATATGTTAAAAGGTAGTTGCAGCTTTTCATATTGAGTCATCGACACGTAAGCAGCTGAGAGGATAACCTAATAATGAAAACAACTACTACAATGTCAAAGTTCCTACACATTAAGGTAGTGGACTCGTAACAGTTCCGCAAGGTTTTGGGAGTAATGAACTTTAACACTGTTAGCTGAGGTTTCCTAATGATTTTCATTAGGAAACTTTGGCTAATATTGTGAAAGAACATGTGGTCCAAAATGTTGAGGAACTATTACGGTCCTACCACCTTAAATATGACCTTTCTGGGAATTCTATCAAGCAGTAAAATTGAAAAGAAACCATAGTAAGAGATTGAGCTTCCATTGCAATGATTGAGCTAGTCTTATCATAGCCCTTTCCATTTCAATCACTCATTTTTAAACACTTTCTTCTACATAATTTCTAAAGCTTGACATTTGCAACTTCAATCTAGGAAAGGTTTCAAATTTTGACATTTGAGCCATTGCATGACATTTCCAACAATTTCAGAAGTGCAACAAGCAAAGACTCTGGCCAGACTGTGCAACTGCACAGTCTCTCAAGAGTCTTCACTTTGTGCTTTTCAGAAAGATAAGACTTGAAGTGACTTGAGACAGACAGGGAATCTTCTAATCAGACTGTGATACTGACAAGGCTGCTGATAGTTTGCATCTCATGTATGTTTCAAATTGTTGGAAATGTCACTCACAGGCTCATTTGGTAATGGATTAAGACTAATTGAAGTTCCAAGAAAGATCCCTAGTATTTTCCTAAGTTAGTTGTCTCAAGTAAAGCAAGTTCCGCTCACCTGCTTGTAAAAGTTGTTTGGATGGTTTCCTTTCCAGCTGGTCTTTTTTAGGTGATGGTGGTGGTGGCTCTGGTTTGGGTTGTGGTTTATCATCAGGTTGTGGTTTATCATTGGATTGTGGTTTGGATTTCGAGGGCGTGGTTGGTTTTGGTGGTGTTGGTGTTGGTGTTTTCTTATCTTTCTGTTCTGGTTGAGGTGGGGCTACCTTTGGAGTAAACTGTGGGATGGGAACTGGGGCTGGTAGATTCATATCAACCTTAGAAATATAAAAAAGATAAAATGACATAGACAATAGCTCAAGTCAAAATAACTTGAATGGATGTTTCGGGACAATAATAGTGTCTGACCTTGAATGATAAACTTGACCATAAATGTATAACCATAACAAATTAATTAAATTTAAGCTGTTTATATCAAGATATGGGCATTCTGATTGGCCTAAAATTTGATTTTATTGATCATTGAAATCAATTTTGAGCATGAAGCCATTTTGTGAGTTTCCATGCAAATTAGTTTCATTAGATATCGGTCTCATTTTGAACAAATTTATAAATTTTTGCATAATAATATTACTTTTTAAGATATGGAGAGAATATTTCTTTAATTCATGGAGATATGAAACTAAAAACATAATCACCCTCATGTATGAATCATTCTATAAATAAACAAGATGTGTTTGTGAAACACAAATGCCCCCGGAACAGCATTTTTTTTTTAAAGTTTGACCTTGACATATGACCTTGACCTTGTGACATGACCTTGACCTTGTCACATGACCTTGACTTTGGTGTACAGCTTTGTATGTCAAATACTTTTGGAGAAAAAGCAAAGGTTAAGTTTTCGGACAGTCGGACGGACAGACAGACAGACAGACAGACAGACATTTATGTAAAACAATATGCCCCCGATCTCTCGATATGGGGGCATAAAAAGTTAAAGTCTTAACAAAATTTAACCCTTGTCATGCTGAATAACTAGAAAGCCATGAATGGCTTGTGTCGCTCCACAGGCTTGAAATTCTTGAATAGCAAATCTAAGGTTTGACAAGATTTCAAGATATTTTGGGCTCTACTAATATTAAAATGATTTTCAAATTTTCCACTTTATAACATAAAGAGAAATGACCTCCACCCATAAAAAGACATATTTTTCATCCAATGACATTAATTTTTTGCTTCATGATTAAGGTTAACTCAAGGATCATTCCAGTGAAATTTGGTTGATATCCATCAATTACATTATGAGAAAATGATTTTTTAAGTTTCCACTATATATCATATAGAGTAATGACCTCCGCCCAAAAATTACATTTTTTTCATCCGATCACAATAATATTAAGGCTTATTGTTTTATAATAATATAGCCCTGTTTATTTAAGCGGAACCTGGAGGTTGGATTTGATAAGAAAGACAACTCCGTCAGTCTTGTCTCTGTATCATGTCTTTAAAAGAGTTGTCTTTCTTTGTCTAAAAGACAGGAAGTTCCACTTGATTAATCTCCCTTTTATTCCAAGAGCTCAAAGAAGCAGCAAGGTCTGGTCATGCTAATGGTAGAGCTATGAATATTAAGTCTATAGATCAAGAAACACCAGGTTTCTTTAGATCAGATGGTGTGCATTTGAGTGATGTAGCGAACGAACTATTAATTTTCAACATTAAAGAGGCTATAATAGATTTTGATGGTGATAAACATAAAAAATTCATTGAGGGTTGAAACAGCCTAATATATTGGGGGACAAATTTCTGGCGTAATTTGTTGTGGCGGAATATCTTAGGCTAACAACTGTTGTACAAATGATGTTATCAATGGGATGGTGCCAGTCTAAATTGTTAAGGAATCTGTTAAGCAAATAAATAAACAACTTAGGTATGGATGGGTTTATCTGTTTGAAATATGGCTAGGAAATCAAACATCATTCCTCTTGAAAACCAGTTTTAAACAGGTCTCATCCATAGTTTTCAAAGAGAATTATAATAGAATTGGAATTTTAAAAAAGTATTTAGAGGAATATAATTTATTATGGGAGTTGATGGATTTAAAGGAGAATGGATTCGAAAAATATAGATGGATACATGGAATTGGATGGATTTAAAGCTACTTGGAGAAGAGAGATTAAAGGAGCTCTCTGGAGATATAGAAATATAATTTTGGCTTGGTATATATGGGAGTATATGGTAAAAAACAATGGCACCATCCCATGGGCATCAAAACAAATTATTTCACATGGCAATTAATTGAAGACCAGTGAAATTGCTTAAAGGTTTTTCAGTGTGGTCAAACAGGCCATTCTAATATACAATCTGAATTTAACTGTTAACTGGAAAGTGTTTCATTAAATATAAAACAGGATTTTGTTAAATTATTATGTCTTATATTAAATTGCTACTAAATGGTTTCAGCATGTCTGTCATATACCTGTCTCGTCAAATTTCTAGTTAAGTCATAATAAGATGGAATTATATCGTTCTGTCTTTAAATAATAAAGCTTATTGTTTTATAACAATATAGCCCTGTTTATTTAAGCGGAACCTGGAGGTTGGATTTGATAAGAAAGACAACTCCGTCAGTCTTGTCTCTGTATCATGTCTTTAAAAGAGTTGTCTTTCTTTGTCTAAAAGACAGGAAGTTCCACTTGATTAATCTCCCTTTTATTCCAAGAGCTCAAAGAAGCAGCAAGGTCAAATAAAATCCCCCCCACCACACCCAATTTGTAATAATAATAGTTGTAAAAGCCTTAAACTGTTTTCTGCGTTTGAGTTATATTTTTCAGGGTATCTGGAATGGTTATTCAATTCACTGGTTGACATTGGTGGAATTTGGACAGAGGGAAGCATTCTATTATAACAGTTACGACCAATACAAGATCAGAGCCACCCAGACACGATAACAAGATAGACAGATGGATTATATGAAAGCATAACAGAGTCAACATCTTTAAATAAGCCACACTGAAACACCATTGCATTTTGGTTTGAAGTTCAATTTTTGGTATTCAGCTCATGGGTTGGTGCCTAGCTCTCTTTACAACCTATATGATAAAAACAATAATAATAAAGAAAATTCATAGTTATATGCTAGATAAAAGAGTGCAAAAGATTAAGGTGCATTTTGTCAGCTTCAATGGCCCTCATGAAGTATGGCATAAGGGATCTCCATGTTCTCTTAAGACAACCAGTTTGTTGAGGGTCTAGCAACTGTCAGATGCAATGCCTTTTTAGGGAGTCTTTGGTTTGCTCGGAACAGGCAACCTTAGGCTGGAAAGTGGAGAAGGATGGAATAATGGAAATGTTATTTAAAGAAAAAGGATATTATACAAAGGGAAAAAAGGAAAAGCAAAGGAAATGATTGGAAACAATGTATCAACAAGAGCTGTCACTGTAAGATGACAATGCCCCCGACACCGCTTTGATTTTAAATTATGGCCAATCTATGTTGAAGGTCAAGGTCATCCAGGGGTCAAGGTCACCAAAGTATGTGCCTACAGAAAGGTAATGTACCAAGGAATGTTGTGGTAAAGTATGATGCGAATATGTTAAGTAATAAGGAAGTTATGGCCAATGTTAAAGTTTTTGGACGGAATGACGGACGGATGGACAGACGGACAGACGGACGGACGGACGGACGGACAAGTCAAATTTATGATGCCTCCCTATCGGGGGCATAAAAAGTATTGATTTGAATTAAATGTAGAAAAGACTGGCTAAACAATCTTTGAATTTATATGGCAAGCAAAATAACCACATAACCAAGTCTGCATTGTTGAGGAATCTGTTAAGCAAATAAATAAACAACTTAGGTATGGATGGGTTTATCTGTTTGAAATATGGCTAGGAAATCAAACATCATTCATCTTGAAAACCAGTTTTAAACAGGTCTCATCCATAGTTTTCAAAGAGAATTATAATAGAATTGGAATTTTAAAAAAGTATTTAGAGGAATATAATTTATTATGGGAGTTGATGGATTTAAAGGAGAATGGATTCGAAAAATATAGATGGATACATGGAATTGGATGGATTTAAAGCTATATGGAGAAGAGAGATTAAAGGAGCTCTCTGGAGATATAGAAATATAATTTTGGCTTGGTATATATGGGAGTATATGGTAAAAAACAATGGCACCATCCCATGGGCATCAAAACAAATTATTTCACATGGCAATTAATTGAAGACCAGTGAAATTGCTTAAAGGTTTTTCAGTGTGGTCAAACAGGCCATTCTAATATACAATCTGAATTTAACTGTTAACTGGAAAGTGTTTCATTAAATATAAAACAGGATTTTGTTAAATTATTATGTCTTATATTAAATCGCTACTAAATGGTTTCAGCATGTCTGTCATATACCTGTCTCGTCAAATTTCTAGTTAAGTCATAATAAGATGGAATTATATCGTTCTGTCTTTAAATAATTTGTAGACTGATAAAGGGTCACTCTAGGAATATTCCAGTGAAATTTGGTTGATATCCATCCATTACATTCTGAGAAAATGATTTTCAAAGTTTCCACTATATAACATATAGAGAAATGACCTCCGCCCATAAAATACATTTTTTTCATCCAATCACAATAATTTTTGGTAGACTGATAAAAGATCACTCAAGGATCATTCCTGTGAAATTTGGTTGATATCCATTGATTACATTCTGAGAAAATGATTTTCAAAGTTTCCACTATATAACATTTAGAGAAATGACCACCACCCATAAAATACATATTTTTCATTCGATCACAGTAATTTTTGGTAGCCTGATAAAGGGTTATCCAAGGGTCATTCATGTAAAACTTAATTGGTATCCATCAATTAGAATCTGAGAAAATTCATTTTTTACCATATTTGGAAATTAACCACGCCCATTTAATCCATGTTTTTCATTTGATCCAAATTTCTTGAACAACTTTGAAAGAGGGTCACCCAAGGATCATTCCTGTGAAGTTTGGTTGAAATTTATCCAGTAGTTTCTGAGGAGAAGATTTTTAAAGAAAAAGTTTACGACCGCACGCACGGACGGACGCACATACGACGGACGCAACGCCATGACAATAGCCCCAGTGGCTTTCAGCCAGTGGAGCTAAAAACACTAGCAAAATTGCATTAAAATCAAAGTGCCAAAAGCTCTGGATGTACTTATTGTGAGTCAGTATTTAATTTGAAAATACACTCCAGACTTTTCTGATTGAAAAATAAAAATCATGAGGTAAAGACTAAGATCTGACACTGACATATCATCGTTATTATTCCTAAACCTAGTAACTGCAGCTTCAATCAAGTTGTAGTGACGAGATTTTAGAATTACAACAACAATATCATCCTGTATATACAAACCTTTTTCGACTTGATACTCCTTAGCTTCTTGTAATAATCTGATTTCTCCATATTTTCCATGAGTAGTTTATCCTCAGTGAACAACACTTTCTGTACATTGTGTGAACCCCCAGTGGATCCGGTACTTAGTTTGGATACATGTGTAAGATTCTGATGTTTGTTACACAACCAGACTATTTTCCCACTAGGAAGCCTACATCTGAAATATAAACATGAGTTAATTAATCATCTCTGAACAACATTTTCTGTACTGGTGTGAACCCCCAGTGGATCTGGTACTCAGCTTGGATACATGTGTAAGATTCTGATGTTTGTTACACAACCAAACTATCTTCCCACTTGGTAACCTACACCTGGAATATTAAAATGAGTAAATAAATCCTCACTGAACAACACTTTCTGTACATTGTGTGAACCCCCAGTGGATCCTGTACTTAGTTTGGATACATGCCTAAGATTCTAATGTTTGTTACACAATCAAACTATCTTTCCACATGGAAACCTATATCTGAAACACAAATACATCTATGAGAAAATCAACTTCATTGTTACAAAACCGTTTCATGATTCTAGGTTGATTGCTTCTTGAGTAAGAGTCTGGATAGGGTTATTTGATAAAGGTAATTTGTGACCTTGGACATAGGCCTGCATGACCTCAAACAAAAAGAGCACTTCCTAGTGTCCTTTGAAACAATTGTATAAAAGTTCATCATTCAAGGTCAATTGCTTCTTTAGTTTTGGTTTTCTTCCCTAGGCTATGGGAAACAATTGTACTAAGTTTCTTGATTCTAGGCAAATCAGATCTTCAGAAAGAGTAAAGAAACAACAAGATGTGTTTGTGAAACACGAATGCCCCCGTAACGGCATTTTTTTTCCAAGTTTGACCTTGACAGATGACCTTGACCTTGTCACATGACCTTGACTTTGGTACCAGCGGATGCGGATCGTTGAGATCTATCATCATGCCAAATATTAGCTTTGTATCTTGAATAGGCTTGAAGATATTGGCAAGGTTAAGTTTTCGGGTTAAGTTTTCGGACAGACGGACTATTCAAGCCTATTCAAGATACAAAGCTAATATTTGGCATGATGATAGATCTCAACGATCACTCGATACGGGGGCATAAAAATTCAACAGATTGATTGACAAACAGAAAGACATGATGAAACCAATGTATTTTCCTCTACATCATGAGAGTTATTTTGACATATTACAAAGCGAGTCCTCCTATAAACAGATAAATCCGCTTTATAGCAGCACCCTATTGTCTGAAGAAAAGTTATTTATCAGATATCCAGTTTCATAGAGTATCCCAATCACAGATTGGTAATTGTCAATATGTGATCTAAATAGAGGATAATCGCTTGTTTCAGTGTAAGTTCCATTAATAATCATTTAGTGAACAACAAAAGCTATATTTTCACAAGTGGTGAAGCCACAAGTGAAAATATAACTTTTGTTGTTCACGAAATGAAATATTAATCGATCTTACTCAAAAAACAAACTATTATTCTATTCCTTTATTGAAAAAATGAGACGAAATGTGAAATTTCTAGGACATATTTTCATAAAGCATAATTGCTATGCAACGTTCACTGTGAGGTCACTTATTTCACCCTGCATAGATGACATCAGATAGATGAAATGCACAAAAGCAGGGTATAAGTTTTAGATGATTTCACTGCTTTTGTGGTGAGATTATCAAGTGATAATCTATTGTTATTTCCCGATAAATCACCGAAAAGCACTAAAGAAAATAAAGATCTTACCTAGCCAGACAACTAACAAATTCTGTAGCTTCATCACTGGAAAGTTCTGACCGAAGGTGCATCATAGCTCCTATAAAATCTAGGTTACTCTCTGATTCCTGCAAAAAAAGATCATTAGATATTGTACCTGAAGCAAGATTTTTCCACAATTTGTCCATTATATTTAAGGTAGTGGACCTGTAACAGCTCCGCAAAGTTTTGGAAGTTTTGAACTTTAACAGTGTTAACCAAGTTTTTATTTGGAAACCTCAGTTAACATTGTAAAAATTCATGAGTTTAGAAATGTTGTGGAAAGATGACAGTTCTACTACCTAACCTTGACCTTTTTCATGACATTGATATTGTGCTTGTTGTAGGAAATTAGTTGTTGCTTTTATACACACACACAAAAAAAGCCTATCATTGATTTAATATATTTCAATAAGTCTAATGGAATAAAAAGACCTATTTATTTTTCTTTATCATATCAAATCTGGCATCTCTTATGGCTCTGCAGCTTGTTCACACAAGATATAGAAGGTAAACATACAGATCTAATCCAAGCTTGGTATGCTTCTCCCTTTCCATTCTTCCCACCACTAAAACAGTTCAGTTTGATGGGACTCTGTCTGAGTATGGAGTAAATTCTGAACAGGTAAGGGGCAGCCTTATTCAGATACGTCTCCAACTGTTCATGGTTCCTGAATGCCAGCGGATGCTTCTCATCACATAAATGCCAGCCCTGAAATAACATAAACTTGATTAATCAAACAAGCTAAATCTGACCACAGAGGTTCAGGTAAACTAATAAGAGCACATGTAAACATGCAGCTTATCTAAACTTATTATGCATTGATAAGTTAAAATGTGTAAAATCTATCATGTCTGACATAAATATAGAGCATAACTGAATATTTTGATCTAAAACCCACATTTAATTCCATGCCTCATAATTTACCATGCAATGTTGGCCTTAGACTGGCTCCCGTCCCACTGATCTAAAATATTGTGAAAAATTAGCCAAATTTAAGAAAGATAATTTCTTAACAGCTTATATTCTCTGACTGGGCCGATCAGTGGTCAGTTTTTGAGAATATGGGAGGTAATTCGAAATAAAATAGTTACACATGAGTGGTCTACCTTATTAATTTTAAAACTAAGGTAACTGACAGCCTGGGAGCCAGGCTATGTTGGCCTTCACAAGAACCTTTCATGTTTAATAATGTAAATAATTGAAAGGGAAGTAAATCCTGATGTCATAATTCTCATAACTGCTAGAGTTACTGGTATTGAAAACATTGTGAGATTGGAGAGAGTATGAAATTAGTCAACTGAATATAATTTCAATTACAAATGAGCTTGTAGTGTTGTTCAGAGCAAATAATCAGAAACTGTGTGCTATATAATACAATTTTCCAGAACACTTTGGGAGATTTGGAGCTAATTGCAAAGCAATTACACTGGAATATCTATATGTCGAACTTCGGGGGACTCACAAAACAAGAGGACCAAGATGGTCCTAGATCTCTCACCTGAGTCTCTTTGACCCATGGGACATCACATTAATTAGATAGGCAGATGTCAAAAAGAAGTGATTGCCTAAGATCAATACCATGGAATGTTTTCAGCGAAGAGCAAGACAGATATGCCTTTTTGCTCTTTGATTCTATGTAAAAAGGGATGCACCCGTGTGGACCCCAAATGTGACCACAGGGTCTTGATATGAACAAACTTGAAAGATGTCCATAAGATGATGCTACATACTAAATATGAAAGCTGTCTGCCTTCTGGTTTCAGAGAAGAAGATTTTTGAAGGTTTTTCTATTTTCACCCATTGTGCTCAGATGAGCTGAAAGGGATGCGCCCGGTTGGAGCCCAAATATGACCCAAGGGTCTTGATATGAACAAACTTGGTAGGGGCCCACTAGATGATGCTACATACCAAAAATGAAGGCAGTGTGTCCTCTGGTTTTGATAAAAGAAGATTTTAAAAGATTTTTCCTCTATGATTCTATGTAAAAAGGGTTGCACCCGGGTGGAGCCCAAATATGATCCTAGGGTCTTGATATGAACAAACTTGGTAGAGGTCCACTAGATGATGCTACATACCAAATATGAAAGCTGTCTGCCATCTGGTTTCATAGAAGAAGATTTTTGAAGATTTTCATTTTTTTACCCTTCGTTCTCATAAGAGATAAAGGGATGCACCCGTGCAAAGCCCAAATATGACCCCAGGGTCTTGATATGAACAAACTTGGTAAAGGGCCACTAGGTGATGCTACATACCAAGTATTAAAGCTGTCTGCCATCTAATTTCAGAGAAGAAGATTTTTAAAGATTTTCGCTCTTTGATTCTATGTAAAAAGGGTTGGGCCCGGGGAAAGCCCAAATATGACCCCAGGGTCTTGATATGAACAAACTTGGTAGAGGTCCACTTGATGATGCTACATACCAAATATGAAAGCTGTATGCCTTCTGGTTTCAGAGAAGAAGATTTTTAAAGATTTTCATATTTTCACCCTTTTTGTTAAGGGTAAAGGGAAAGTTAAGGGTGGATTTCATTTATTTGAACAACTTTGGTAGAGCTTGACCCAAGGAACATCCCTGCCAAGTTTCATCAAGATTGGCCCACTGGTTTAGGAGGAGAAGATGTTTAAAGAAATTGTGGACGACGGACGACGCACGACGGACGACGGACATTCTACGATCCCAATAGCTCACCTTGAGCACTTTGTGCTCAGGTGAGCTAAAAATTCAATGTATAGAAAGTTTGAAGAAGAGATAAAAGGCGATCTTCTGGACGAAAGACATATGCTGCCATCATCACACTTTGGTACGACCGAAACTGCCGGCAAACTAACGAACTTATTTGATTATTGTGATGAATTAATCGAATATAAAAGATGATACCTATTTTCATTTACATTTTTATTTGTTTATAAACATCATTTAAAACATACATTTAAATCACAAGGTAAAAATATTTTCAAACAAGCCATCTATTCACAAATTTACAGAACTGATCTCTGTTCTATTTACATGTACTATTAGATATACGAGACAACGACTTTTGTGTTAGAAGTTTACATTTCGTGTTTCTCAAGCAAAAACATATCTGATAATGATTTCTGCACATGCAATTTCCTGGACAGATCATTCCCGGATTGGTTACCCAGTCCTTCCTTGGGTATGTCATGTTGGTCGATGTTGATGGCTATCCCCCCGTGTCTACCGGGTTCTTCACCAATCAAGTCTCGCGTAGCATTGGCTTTACATGCTTCCGTCGCCAATAAGAATTACAAATTTAACGTCGTAGGTCCTATGCATTTTGCCGATTCTTTTCATTTCAAAACGATAAATCACTTAACCTTTCACATTCTCTATCTGTAACAAACAATCAAACCCAATCAGGTAAACAATCGATATCCAATACTGAGATAGCGCGTGTCAATAACTGTGGTTGACAGGTCGAATGTGTGAAAAACTACCTCGACTGCAATTTTCATCAATCAAGGTTGGGGTTCATCGTAAAGAGGTGTGATTGCACGCAAACAATAGTGATGGGACCTTGAAATTGGTTCGATGTACAGAAAAATTTCGAGCAATGGATAACGACGTATAGAGGTTGAAATACATATAAATAAAGAGTAAATAGATCGGGACTTGGAAAATACTTCGACGTAGAGATAACTTCGTCTTATGGACATTCGACGTAAAGATATTTGACTGTATATGAAATATTTCACTTTTTTATAAATACCTCAGAATTCCGTTTCTGAAATAAGAGCCTCAATTCACTTTTTTGGGGGGGGGTGGGGTTGGGGGGAGGGAAGTGGGAGGGGTTTACACATATAGATCCCCTGTGATGCTTTATTGCCCACTTGCTTCACACTCTTGTATTAAATAATATTTCTGGTCATTGCAAGTGTGAATGCCATATAAACATGAACTAACCTTATATTAAAGATGTTTTAATTGACCAATAACGATTACCTCTTCATGTTCACAGAGAACCCTTATACAGAAACTCTCCCTGGACCAATCCTCTACATCATCCTCAAATACACTCTCATCAACCTGTAAAATATACACCATAATTATTTGATGCTTGAGACTGTATCTGACATTGCAAACATTTCTACATGCCTGGCTGCCAGGTTTTGCTTTGTGCTAAATCTGCATGTTTGAGAAGGATTCAATACCTTTTTATAAAGATTCAAGTCATATATGAGAGCCTTTAAATGTGGAATCTTTGTAGCACAGAAGCTAGAAACTTATGATTACTTACAGGCATAGCTCAACTGAGCAGGAAGTGCTCAAGATGAGCTTTGTGATTGGCCAATGTCCATTGTTAAACAACCATCATCAACAATTTCTTGCCGATGCAAAGGCTGACCAGAGGTTTTGCTTTGTGTACATGTGCACACCATGGCTTTATGAATGTTACCTGAAGTCTATCCCTTGATCTGGTTGCTGTTTTAGGTCGCAGTATTTTCCTGGATTTAGAAACTGATTTCCTGATACTAGATTCCCTCCCATCTTCTCCCTGTGTGCCTGAGCCTGTAAATAAATCAGATAAAGCATGAATTGAACTTAATATTCTTTGCAGTCAAATTGGTTTGATTTGCCTACTTTTTGGCTATTTTGAGAATGAGTTAGAAAAGAGGGCTACACAAAATTTTTAATGTAATGTCATAATTATGCACTGAACTTTGAAATAAAGAATTTAAAAAAGTTGTGTTAAAGAACCTATTTCAGATTTAATCTGAAGAAGGAAAAGGAAGATTCATTTTGGTTTACAAACAGATCTATAATTTCTAGAGGGATACTTATGATTGAAGTAATCAAGTGTCATTCATTTTATTTTCTCTAGCATACTTCATTTTGATATTACATATTTCAAATATTAGCATTATCTATGTTAAGCAATTATAAGCAAAACATAGAAAGGTGATACTGTAAAAGTTCTAATAGAACCAAGGGGTTCTATAAGAATCGTCACATTTCCATTAAAAAGTGAAAGAGGCTATGCTACATATTGATAGCTCAGTGCAAAACAGTTGTAACTGCCTATAAACATATTGGCAGTTACAGCTATCTCCAACTGAGCCATCCTTATTTGTTAAGTCGGTGAAAAAAATAACCAAAATAAACATAATCTGCGGAAAATATTTACATCTAATTGGGGAAAAGGTGCATAAGAACTCCGTTTAATATTTAGTGAACTTGATTTTGTGGGTATGGGCCTTGATTGGAGGCTCCATTAATTTGTAAAATCACATCAAAATTGGTTGTTTTTAACCTCCGAAAAGGGGGATGGGGTATCATTAAAGCATAGGCCTCTATTAAAATTTTTCAGAGTAACTATAACCTTTATCAAGATTTATCATGCAATGAAGCCTGTATTACCCTGATAACACCTGCCTGATAACATAACCTGATATCATTCAGTCTATTTTTAGAAAGAATTTGCATATACTTTCACCTGAATTTCTTTGATTTTTAAGGGTTTATTATAATTAAGACCTGAAATTGATTGCATGATAAATAGAATAACACGTTAGAGCCTCTTCCTGATAAATTCTCCCATCATCCACCAGATTACATTGTTATTTTTAGACACTAACATGTTATTCTCTATTTACCTACATACTTACTTGATTTGATGAAGTCGACCACAATTAATCTAGGTAGTGGGTTTGAGTCTCTAGCACTGATAACACTTGTGATATGTCTCATAAACTTTCTCTGTATCAGTTCATATTCCTCCTACAAGCAAATACATTTGCGACATTTTCAGCCTGAAGTGTCCACTATTGTAAGACTATAAACTGCATAGCTGACTAGAGTAAAAAACTTTAAGCACATGGATGAATTCCTGAATCACAAAGGAGAACTCTATTTTCCTTTGAAAGAATTTATGAATGCAGCCTCTAGTTGACTTCTACTGAAACCATCCCTTTTTTTTATAAATAAATATGTTATATCTGGTACTCATTCCCATGAAGGGTTGCATCAATACAGCTATTTGTAGGTAAGTATATCATCATTATTATTCTAAAACATTGTAACTACAGCTTTGATATCATTGTTATTCTAAAACCTAGTAACTACAGCTTTGATCAAGCTGCAGTTATGAGGTTTTAGAAAAACAATGACGATATGGAGAACTTTTCAAACATTTTCCAATGCTATGTTTGCTTCCATGCACCTAAATACACTATGTTTGGTATTTGGTCAACCTTTATCCTACACAATTCAAATTTTGTTTCAAACAATTTTCATTTCTTAGTGTCCAACCAGGCCAGACTGCTCAGGATCAAGCTTTTCACAAATTTTTTTTTGATGTATCTAGAATGATCACTAACTTCTTGTAGTACTGTTTTTGTAAGAAATGATTGTGACTTCTGGTTGGCCTTTGCTTGAAATAATCTTTTACCAGAAGGTCCCTTTTCATGTGACAGGACAAATATACAAAAAAATCCAAACCTGGTAAGCAATTGAAGAAGACTGCTCTTCTTTCTTCTGACCTTCCTTCTTCTCTTCTTTAACATCATGTAAAAGTTTAGCCTTTGCATCTTTGGTCTTTGGTTTCTTTTTTGCTGATAACTCGGCGTTAACTATCATGTCTTTAATGTATTTTACCAGAGTGTTACAGCCTTCTGGGTTCTCTTTTTGTAGATACACTTCTGGAGCCTTGGCTCTTCTCATTAACATTGCAACCTTGTTAACAAAAGATTGCATGTTTTAATTTTAACTGTATGATCCCAGGATCTTTCATCTCTGCATTTTTTTGTTGTTTTTTTAATTAGGAAAATATTTTTTAAATTAAGAAATTGCTTGTAATGAACAATTTCTCACTTTTCAAAAATATTTTCTCAACATAGGATGGTTTCTAATCAAGTTTACCCAATTTTCAAAGTAGTCTTCAACTTCTTTCAAATTTGGGCCAATCTAAAGTTTTGATAAAGCAGAGAAGGGTAGACAGAATGAAAGAAAAAATTGATGAGAAGATAATTATTCAGTATTCTGAAATAATCAGTTTACAATTGTTTATTTGAAGGACTTTGATACTTTAAGCTTATGTATTCTATACCATGGTACAATAGTACTTTGAGTATAATATGTAACATTTTCATAAACTAGAGCTGTCACAAAGGGGACTAATTCCACCAACAAGCTTTTGTCGCAGTACTAGTGCTATCAGAGCAAGAGGGTCACTTACTTCATGAGTTAAGAGTCCAGAATTTTTTTCATTTGCGACCTTGACCTTAAACCTTCATGACACAAAAACAATAGGATATTCCCTTGAGTAATAAGCAACAATTGAGTAAAGTTTCATGATTCTAGGTCAATGGGTTCTTGAGTAAGAGTCTGGAAATGAAAAGGTTACAAACAGACAGATGGAAAGACAGAGAGACATGGTGAAACCAATATATTTCAAACTTCTTCATATATAAAGGGTATGATTTTCTCAGTTCTAACAATCTTACTCTGAAAATGTAAGGCTACAATTTAACAAGAGATGTCTGTAAAACATTTATGCCCCCCATAAAAGCAAGCCAATAGCCTATTCTTTATCAATCAACAAAGAGCAATAATTCACAAAATATGATGAGTAGAGTTATGGTTCTTGTGCACTGCACTTCTCCTCAATGATATCTAACCACCTGTGAAGTGAAGACTGACTTATCGTTAAGTGCAAACTAATATACCCGCTCTTCTTCAAAGGAGGGCATAACAATTACATATCAATAGGTTATGAACTAATTCCTCAGCAGAGAACATAGGACATGTTTATATTATAATTTACCTCCGTTTCCTTCCATTCATTGCCTTGCCCCACCACAGCCACAACTATGGGTAACTCCAGATTTAATATACCAAACCTCATCTCCATCATACAGTTATCACTGACTGAATACTGAAATTATTAACAAGGATCATTATGAAAACATACAAATAGCCATTATATGTTAACTTTTATTCTACAGAAAAAGGTAGACAGTATATACTAAGATCAGACTGCACAACTGTGCAGACGGATCATAGTATATATTGTCTGCTAAAGCTTTGTTTCCACTAGGAGGAATATTCAACCGAGGGCAGGTGTCTGGAAATATAAGGGAAATTTAGGTAACAAATTAGTGATATCCCCACACACACTCCAATTCTCTTGTCATAACAAAAGGAAAGGTCATTGACACAGACTGCTAAATATTTCAGATATTTAAAAGATAACAATTATCACAGAAACTCATTGGAAGAACTATGGACACAACTTACATAGATCTAGCTTAACTAAAAAAAAATATTTTTTTCTTATGTATGTCCCAATTCTACCAAATCCTGTTTTTTTTATAGCCTTTAAGTTCAAAATCTTCAAAAAATACTTTGAAAAAAGAAAAATGGTAAGAGACATTTTACCAAGATGGGCAAAGAAATTCCAATTTCATAAATTTATTATTAATGTCTGCAAGTTCTAAAATTCTATGGTTTTGTAATGTGTCAAAAACAAAAATTCTTTACCTCATCTGAGATGCAAGCAAGCATAACCTTACTGCCCCTGATACCATTTGCCATATCTTGGAATATTCCTCTCTGAAAATAAGATAAAAATACATAGATAAAATTTTTTACTTTGGCTGTCAAGACAATCAGTTCTTCAAAACCAAGGATTCTTTGAAGCATTCTGGAAGAGGACTTTCTATGGAAATATTCTGTTAAATTCTCATATCATCTGAGAAAATGATATTTATAGAACAAGATATTTTCATGGAACACTAATTCCCCTGAAGCAATAAATATCTGAGCCTGTGAGTGGCGTTTCCAACAATTTGAAACAATCCTGAAGTGCAACCAAGGAGCAGCCTTGCCAGAAACACAGTGCAAATAGGAGATTCGCAGTCTGTCCAAAGACACTTCAAGACCATATCCATCTAAAGAGCACAATGTGAAGACTCTGGTCAGACTGTGCAGATGCACAGGCTGGCCCGAGTCTTTGCTTTGCCCACTTTTCAAATGGTTGTCCTGCACAGGCTCATTCTAGAAGTTTGAACTTGATAATTGAACTTAAAATATGCAAAAAACTCTTTCAGTCATTCAGTGGAGACTGGAGCACCTAATAGTTGATTCCTGGTATTTCTCAAACTACTACTTCAACTACATTCTTTCTTAGCCTTCCCATTGGTGGGAGACAAATTGGAAAATGTTAAGTCACTATGCTTAGAGGCCAAAGGTTATAAATGATACCATTATCACAAAATGTTCTTTGCACGACAACTATGATAACAACAATTACATCAAGGCTATAGCAAAAGCAGAGTTTTTCTTTGAAAACAGCTGTCCAAAAAACATGTTTACCTTATCTTTGCCCACATATTCCACATCAATCCAGCAGTTTATTCCACTCTCCTGCAACTGTGACTTCACATTCCTGGGATCTATCCAGCCTAAAGCCCCGGGTTGATGACGACCTGACTTCTCCTGGGCATCATGGGAGTTTGACCAGCAATAACTCAAAAATACCTCAGGTGGGGATACCTCATCCTTTATAAAATGTCATTGTTTAGCTTACTTAACATAAAACTAGAGTGACAGTATACATCTGGGGCCCGTATTACTAAAAACCTTACGATCATTTTTTCAGTAAGTCAAAAATTAAAAATGCTTCTACAGTTGTAACTGAATCGAAATTTAAAACAAAGGCCTCTTTTTTACTGACACAGAAAAGTATAAGTTAAAGGCATTAATGGTGTGAAAGGCCTGAAATTCCGTCAGGACTGAACATTATGGGGCATTGAAATATTTTATAGATTTTATAAAAAGCTCAAGAAATTTCCAAGGCAGAGTAAACTTAAATCTTTGGCCTACTACTCTGAACATGATCTTTTGGAGTAGATGCCTGATTCATTCTTAAAGTACTGACTGTTTTGCCTAACTTTACCTAACTTAATATCATTTAAGAATATCTTAAAATTTAAAAAAAATGACTTTAGAGAGAGATAAAAGAATGATTGTCGAAGAACAACATATGTCAAGCCTCCAAATGTTTCACCTTCAAGTAAGTGGACCTGAATTTACAATCTTTCACTATGTTAACAGAGGTTTCTGAATGAAATCATTCAGAAACATCTGTTAACACTATTAAAGATCATTACTTCCAAAATGTTGCAGAACTATTACAGGTCCAATACCTTAAATGTGACCTTTACTTTGACCTACAGACAAAGCATAGACAACTAGAAAGCCATGAATGGCTTGAGTCGCTCCACAGGCTTGAAATTCTTGTAAAAGCAAATAAATGTTTTGACTAGATTTTTAGATATTTGGGGTTCTACTGATGTTGAAAATGATTTACAAAGTTTCAACTATATAACAGATAGAGAAATGACCTCCGCTTTTAAAAGACATATTTTTCCTCGAATCAAAATAATTTTTGGCTGCATGATAATGGGTCACCTAAAGATCATACCAAAAATGTTTGATTGATATCCATCGGTTACATTCTGAGAAAATGATTTTCATAGTTTCCACTATTTAACACATTGAGAAATGACCTCCACCCATAAAATGCATTTTTTTCATCCATTCAAAATAATTTTTGGTTCACTGATAAAGGGTCACTCAAGGATCATTTCAGTGAAATTTGGTTGAAATCCAAAAATTAGATTCTGAGAAATTGATTTTCAAATTTTCCACTATATAACATATTGAGAAATGACCTCTGCTAATAAAATGCATATTTTTCATCCAATCAAAATAATTTTTGGTACACTGATAAAGGGTCACTCAAGGATCATTCCAGTGAAATTTGGTTGATATCCAAACAGTAGATTCTGAGAAAATGATTTTCAAAGCTTCCACTATATAACAAATAGAGAAATGACCTCCGCCCATAAAATGCATATTTTTCATCTTATCACAATGATTCTTTGTAGACTGATAAAGAGCCACCCAAGGATCATTCATGTAAAATTTCATTGGTATCCATTGATTAGAATCTGAGAAAACTCACTTTTTACCATATTTGGAAATTAGCCACGCCCATTAAATCCATGTTTTTCATTGGATCAAAATTTCTTGAACAACTTTGAAAAAGGGTCACCCAAGGATCATTCCTGTGAAGTTTGGTTGAAATCCATCCAATAGTTTCAGAGGAGAAGATTTTTAAAGAAAAGTTTACGACCGCACGCATGCACGCACGCACGGACGGACGCACGACGGACACAACGCCATGACAATAGCCCCAGTGGCTTACAGCCAGTGGAACTAAAAATCTTTCACACGTTGAGAGGAATGTGTAAGACCAGTTATTTTGTAATGCCTCCCTAAATGTAGAAGTTTTGCTCCTGACAAGAGCTTGACCTTGACCTTCACTGTGGCCTTTACAATACAGAAAACATTCCTTCAAATAACATATAATTTTTACAGGGAAACAATTGTGTAAAACAAATTTGAAATTCATTCACAAAAGTAGGAATTATGGCCTAAACAAAACAAGATGGACAAACAGTCTGAAGGACCCATTAATGCACATAATGCAATTTCACCAAACTGAAGTGTTGACGGCTTGTCATGCTCACTGCAAGCAGGTTAAAAAAAATCTTCATCTTGAAAAAAACCCTTTAATTTACCATTCTAGACTGCATGATTTTCTCCTCTAGCCACTTCTTTAGTTCATCTCTCCTTCCATCTTCTACAACATAACGATGCATAGTCTTGGCCATGAGCTTTCTCTGAAATAATCGATTCAAATATATATTTTTAAGTTGATTGTAATTCATTTGTTAAACCTTATATGACAGCTTTCTTGATACTTATAAGTCATGATTTGAGCCTGTGCGTGACATTTCCAACAATTTCACATGTTCGTGAATCTCAAACTTTTAGCAGCCTGGACAATCACACAGTGCTTTACAAGATTTCCTGACTATATAAAGGCTTTTTGAGACCTTATCTATCCACAAATTGCACAGTAAAGACCTTGGTCAGATTGTGCAGATGCACAGACTGGCTGGGATCTTGCTTTGCACATATTTGAAGTTGTTGGAAATGTCACGCACAGGGTCATTTTATACTTGTACAGGACTAAGATGAACTTGTCTGGCTTAGGAATTCCACACCCTTGAGTACCCTCCATGACCCCAGACAGATTTCATTTTCTGAAAAAGCTGCTAGTGACTACTGTACTAAGTGAAAAGCCATCAGAGATATCCTGGACTTATATCTGTAAGATCACTCTTTAAATAATGTCATCACACCAAATGTTTATTTTCTATTTCTTTGGCAATTGGAGTCAAAACAATGTTTAAAGGCACAAATTTATTATTCCTCTGGTAAGAAGTTTTTGTCACTTGATTTTCTTTAACCTAAGCAAATTGTTGCCTTGTGGGTAAAAGAAATATTATCAGGCTCACAAAGGCTCGCTTTTGAAATAATATTTCAATTTAATACTTGGTAAAAGATAAGCCTGCCACATAGAAAATATCATGATAAATGCTGATTGTACCTCTTGATTTCCAATCTTCATTCCCAGATCTTTATTCATCCACTCTGTACTCTGTCCCAGTACAATGGTAATAATCTCTTTATTCATTGTTTCCTTGGCGTACAAGAACATGTCTCTACATTTGGCATCTCTCTCAAACTCATCAGATACCAGGGCTATTAGAACCTTACAGTGTTTGAAGGCTGTAGTCAGGTCTACAGAACTGACAGTGTCCATATCGTCAGAAAACCAACTGAAAAACAGAAAATAACAAAGTGATGGCTGACCAGACTGTGCTGGGTCAATATTTTTCACTTTCTTTATATACACAAGGAAAAAAGTACTGTAACATCTAAATCATATAGATACAAAAGTTCTTTTGATAAAGTTAGATGTGAAGCTCGTAGAGCACGTGTTGAACACATATTTAGTTGCCAAGCTAGCACATCCATTTCAAAATTCGGCACTTTATGACAGGCCCTGCAAAAGTAATAACAGCATTGATATGCAATGTCTGATCTAGGTTATGGAGAGAAATGTAAATGCTGTTAGAGCCTTTGCTGATGATATACAAGATATTGTAAAGTTGGTATAATGGTTACTCTTGGATTAGGGACAATGATCAGTTTGAAATCACATCTAGCACATTCACTGTAGCCATAGTTAATGGCGGATGTATGTTGCTTACAAAACATGTTCTTTTAAAAACGGCCATTTATTGCAAGCAAAGCCTGAATCTGGTATAAGGTTATTGAAAATCGAATGTTGCAATATATTTTTCTTTGTGTACATTTCCTGGTTCTAGGAGGACGTCTGTACAATTCTATATGACTTTCCCAACTTTTTTTGATGTGGCATTTCAAAACTGTGAATACAACATTTTCAACAATTTCACATCTTTATGAAACCCAGAAAATGAGAATCCCAAAAAGCCACACAGTAGATTATTTATATTCCCTTATTATTCAAAGACAAATTTGCAGAGAGAAGACAAGCAAGTGGTATATATAATTCAAGCTCTAGTTATGGTGTTTAGGTCATTCACCAACAATTCTCACTTTGTTTTATGTCTACAACTACATGTTCAACATACAACAAGAGACCTATGATACTTGTGGGTTATATCATGAAAACAAGGGTTTCTTTTTTTGGCAAAAATCCATAAGGCCCCTTTACCTGTGTTTTCTAACAGATCAGCTCCTTTTCAACCAAGAACCTTTCTTATGACCCTACAATTCTTCCATTAAAATTCGTTGAAATGTAAAATGAATTAAAAGTATAATTCAAATTCAGAAGGATAAAGATAACAATTTTTGAACAGCTCCCAGTCTATTTCTCACCATGTATATCCCCATTTGATGACATTTTCCCTTATCAAAGATGGGGGAATATACAATTTTTTAAAAGCTCCCAGACTATTTCTCACCATGTATATCCCCATTTGATGACATCATCCCTTATCAAAGATGGAGGAATATTTTCCTTATCATTGGGTCCAGGAACATTGGCACTGCTGTACATAATGGCAACATCCCTGATCAGATCACTGTTCAACTCTTCCAGCGCAACAATACTCTGTTGAAGCTGTATGTCAAAATCTGCCACATCTCTACTGGTTGTTGGTAGCTTTTCTGTAATCATTACATCTATCAGTTACATTATGAAAAGTGTTATATCTTGATTGATAGGTAAAAGTTAAAATATTTACATCATAAATGCTGCATTAGGGTAATCGTATTTCGTCCACAACTGGAGTTGATGCTAAAACATCAGAAAATTGAGATTTTGTCTATTAACAGTTTTTACTTCAGTGTGATTTAAGATTTTAGTTTCATACATCCATGCATTCAAAAAATAATCTCTTCATACCTTTCACATTAATGCTATGAAGCAAAAATGATTTCACCATGAAGAGACGGATTACTTTAACTCTTATACAAGCTTAAAAATTAGTTGCATACTCAAAAGCTTATTTTTTAGCCAATCATAATGCAAAATGACCATGGACACAACAAAAAACAAATTTTTGAAAATATGAAATTAAGTCTACAAACCCTCAAGATGAGCCATGGATATCCAGTGAAAGTATTTATAACATTGTAAGAAAGGAGCTTTCAAGTCTTTAGCTCTCTGGATAAGCTCAGCATTCAAAAGGCATGGATCAAAAGTACCCTGAAAATAGTAAAGTCATCCTGATGCTCAAATCAAATATAAGGTAGTAGACCCGTTATAGTTCAACGTTTCGCCAGTATTGAACTTTAACAGGTTAAACCGAGGTTTCCTAATGGTTTTCATTAGGAAACCTTGGTTAACATTGTGAAAGTTCATGAGTGCCAAAATGTTGCGGAACCTTATGGTTCCACTACCTTAAGAAACAAAATGGGTTCAATTATAAAGTAACCTCGGTGAATGTTTGAAAGATTGGTATGTGAATCTAGCTGAAAAAGGTACATATAAGTACAAAATCAAAGAAATAAAGACCCAAGACAAAAAAAAACAAATTAATTAAAAGGTGGAGAGATGTCCATTCTGACAAAACCATTATTATTTATTTTAAATTTGACAAACAGACAGAAACTTTTCAATAATCTTCTCTGTTAATAAAGGGCCTTGATATCCGCAAGACCTCGATCTGAATAGCTGCTTTCAGAGAAGATTATTGAAAAGCTTTAGTCTATGTTCACAGCAAAATTTTCACCCAGGTGGAGGCAAAATATTTGCTTTTTGGGTATCAAATGAGTTAACTTTGGAAAGTTCTGCTATGAGTATGCTATTTACCAAATATAAATGCAACCAGTTTTCTAGTTAAGAAAATACCTTTTTTCATTTTCCAGATTTGTTTTGATTAATTCAATGATACCAAGAGTGCAATCCATCATTTTCTGATTTTTGGTTTAAACCTATTCTTCGATTGGGAAACAAGTTTTTACAACTTAGATTAATAACTCTTGATTCTGCTTCCTGGAAAATTCACCAGTACTCATGCTGAATATGTAGGCCAATGAAAGAAACAAAATCAATAGCTGCACCCGGGAATCATTTTCTGATCTTGATGAATATATAAACTAGCAGCTCACCTCTTTAGTAATACAATCTGGACAAGGTACAAGTAGATCATAGGACACTCCATTGAATGACTCTTCAATAATACTCTCAAACACTTCATGTATCAAAAACAGTATATTCTCTGGTCTGGGTCCTTGTACAAATACAACCAACTCTGTGTTGTCACTGAAAGAATATCAATAACTTTCTTTAAGCTTTTATAAAATATAAAATCAAACAACTTCTCTAGTAATGCAATCTGGACATGGTACAAGAAGACCATTTGAAATGCAGTGAAACCTAAATTGACCTGATATCACCTGTCATATAAAAAAATGTTATCAGGCAATCTTTTTCTAGAAACAAATTGAATATTTATGACCTAAACTGATGAATTTGAATGTGGTACCTACAGAAAAGTGTTATTACAAAATACTTCTGTGAAATATGAATACTCTATCCCCAAACCAATCAAAAGTTATAGCTATTGAACAAACAGACACAACAAAAACAATATGTCCCTATCTATTGATGCAAGGCCATAATCAGTTTTCTTTTATATAACAATTAATTTCCAATATAGATTTATTTATATATATATTGAAGTTTTGTCATTTACATACAAAAAAACCTTTACCTTTGTTTGATCAGAGCCAGATGTTTGTTTTTACTGAGAAGTGATCCTTTCTTCCAGACTTGTTTACCATCTGAGAACTGGAACAGTCTAACCTATATAAGAGGAAAATGAAATTTTAATTAAAACAATCAGCAATTTTTTATTTCTTTTTATTTTTACTTTCCACTGGGTAATAGGGAATTCTGATTTGATAAACTCTTGATAATGTAATTGTCAGACCAGTGAAATTGTCAATATGGTGCACTCATGGTAATTTCTGTTGTGATAGTTTGAAAAGTCTGTTAAAGCTTATCCATGCTTTTTTCAAATGTAAACAGGGACCTTTAACTTTTGTCATAGGTAATAATTATATAAACTTTCATGATGATGCTTATTTGATTTTTTCATTAAAAAAATACACTTAATTTGTGACCTTGAAGTTTGACCTTCATGACAAAAAAACAATAGAGCATTTGTGACAATAATATCGAATGAATATCTTGATCAACTTCAGTATTGACAACACAAGGAAAATAATACATGTGAGAATTTCTCACAAAGTCAACATTTTCTTCTATAAAAAAAACCCCTCAGAGATATCCTTGTCTTATAATAGTAAGATCACATTCTGCATTATGGTATTTCTGTCATCACAGTATTTCAAAAATTGGTATGCAATGTACAAAATGTTGATAATGTGAGAAAAAGAGTCTGATACTTAATCTTATCTAAGTTAAGCTTATTTTTAAACAAATCTAGAATAGAAAAGTTATTAAGCTTGCCAAGACTCACTTAACAAATTTCAATTCAAGACTCAATTAAGATCAATCTGTCTCGAATAAAATCTCATGACAGATCCTATATATCTCTACTAACTATGTATTGGCAATTTATAATATGACCTACGTCACGAGAGTGAAAACCCCGTTGAAAACTTTTGAATAACATGAGTGTTATTATACTAGTGGAACAACTATGCAAATGAGCTAAAAACGGATATCAACGTTATATTTTCATTGTGAAAAGGACATCATAATGGATTTTCTGATGTCATTTTACAAAAGGCATTATATATTTCGCAGAATAACTTGACTAGAATAGACTATCAAATTTGTACTCATCAAATACCGAATTTATTAAATTTGTCATCAAAAACAGATAAAAACTCGGCAAAGCCTCGTTTTTATCTGTTTAAGACGACTTGTTTAATATAAGCCCTATTCAATGATCACTCATTCAATATCCTCTAAATCACAGATAGATTCAATCTAATTGTCAACAGTATTTATAGTGTATGGGAAACCTTAGGATTACCTGTGCTCTATTAAAAAGCCCAGAAGGCAGATAAGTAAACTTGTACACCATCTTAGTCTCTCTTTCTCCTTTCTTGTCTCGAACACTTGGCCATTTTAGCTGAAATATAGAAAACAATTAACTAACACTTAATATTAGAGGCATTAAAGTAACTTACTAGCAGTTTGATCCAAGTTTTCACTATCTGCAATGACATTAATTTTAAATGCCAAAATAGTGCTAGAAGAAATAGAACCCTACAACACTGAGAGTACGGTCTTGCAACCTCTTATAATTTTATATGCTTCTTTAACCAAACATTTTGGGGTTGGCATAGTAGCACACTAGTTAAAGTCATCAGACATTGCAGTACTAGACTACATTATAGAATCCCCAAAGGTAAAAAATGTGTTGTTTTTGCTATGTTTGGTTGGTTGGTTTCATTTAAGTTAATGGAACGGTAATAGTTCCACAACATTTCGGCACTCATTAACTTTCACAATGCTGACTTAGGTTTCCTAATGAAAATCATTAGGAAACCTTGGTTAACACTGTTAAAGTTCATCTACCAAAACATTGTGTAACTATTACGGGTCCACCATCTTAAATTACAACAATTTTCATTTTTTCTGCATCCTCTTTTAATTTGGACCAGTCTAAAATTTTGAAAAAAAATGTAAACAGGGATCAACACTAGGACCTGTCCTTTGGCCCGAGACCTGTGGATTTCAGGGAGGACTGGTAAATGTAGCCATGCTGCAGGTCCTTCAGGCCTATAGTTTATGGCAGTACTTAGTATTCTAAATCTGTTGTGCTTTGAAAATAATTTCCTTTCCAATGCTAAAACTTGCATTACCAAATGGAAAACATTGTAAAACAAGTATCTGGTGTTGTATGCAACACATAAAGTCCCCTACCGGCTTCACATTGACTCAATATGGTAATCAATAATAGATTAAGATGAACAAGTCATCAAAATAATTGTCAAACATATGAAATGTTATGCCCAAAATTTCGGAAATATAATTCAAATAACTTGAATAAAGTTACTAAAAGATCACAGCATTTTCTCCGTTTGTCTCAATGTTTTCCCACGCCAATTCTATCAGGGACGTCAAAACCAGGTCTTGTTTTGGAAAGGGTTAAACAAGACTTACATGAGTTGTTGTCTCTGCTGTGCCCACTATACAATTCATGCAAGCAATAGACAGATGCAAGAAATAGTATCAATAACAGTTACCTTGTCTGATCCAAGATGTTTTTCTTCAGTCTTGTTGGTAAGAAATGAGAACTTTCACTGGAGGTGATTAATACTGCTGCATCATAACCCTGACTAACATGGCTTATAAATTTTTTTACATTTTAAAACAGGTTTCATCAAATTAGCTTGCTTACTAATTAACTTATCGCAGGATCCAATATTTTTTGCCATATTTTCACTATTTCCGTAACCATAGCAACAACAATTTTAGTCTAAAAACAAAAATAAAATGATGTGCATAATCTACACATTGCCATATAGTCATATACCAAGTCTCATCAAACTAGCTTGCTTAGTTATTATCTTATCGCAGGATCCAATTTTTGGCCATATTTTCACTATTTCTGTAACCATAGCAACCTCAATTTAAGTCGAAAAACAAAAATAAAATGATGTGCATAATCTACACATTGCCATCTAGTCATATACCAACTTTCATCAAAAACGCTTGCTTAGTTATTAAGTTATCGCGGGATCCAGATTTGAGCGGACAGACGGACGGACAGACGGACGGACAGACGGACGGATGGACAGACGGACGGACAGACGGAGGGCAAACCTATAGTCCCCTCCGGTGTGAACACTGGTAGGGGACTAAAAAGAATAAAAAAAGAAGAAATTGCTTGTCATAAGCAATTTCTTCTTTTCCAACAATTTATCCCCTTAATGTCTAAAAACTCAAACATGATTTTCATGTAGGACCTGTTGTTATCAGGGAGGACGTGTAGTAGTTTTGGCTAAATGGTCCTTCAGGCTGGTGGCAAAAAGATGTTAGCGTCAAACCCTGGAAAAGAAATAAATTTACCTCCTCTGGTTCCTCTGTTGGCAGTAAGCAGGGTACAATATTGACTGGTTCCTTTGGTAATGGGAATGTCAGATCAAAATCTTCTGTTAGACGTAACAACCACTTGTGAAGCTCTGGGTCATATTCCTTCCAAATTACTGGTATATCACTGTGTAAAAATCTGCCCTGGTTTTTCTATAAAGAAGAACATTTAGGTTACAACACTTTAGCAATAGTTATTGCATATTTGAACAAACGAAACGATGAAATTTGACCTTGCATTTGGTAGCCAATGAGAAGTCTTGTCCTTAAAAGTTAACAGGTTAAGGATGAAAGCCACTAGATCTACCATTAAAGTTTTATCCAGTACTCTTATCTTTAATTGGGAAATCCAATAACTTTGAAAACATTTTTTTTCAAATTCACACTATTTTACTAAGTTTTATAACATTAAGGTAATAGTTCCACAACATTTTGTAACTCATGGTCTTTCACAAATTTTAAATTAGGTTTACTAATGAAATCATTAGGAAACCTTGGTTATAACACTTTTTTAATTTAATGATTTCTGAAAAATGTGAAACTATTACAGGTCCACTACCTTTAAATGCCAGAAAAAATTTTTCTCGTCCACATTTGTCCAACAGACAAAAGCTTTAAATTTGTTGTTTTTTTTAAATTCCATCACCAATAAGTTGTCATCTGAAATTACTTTAGATTTAGTACAGTCATGGCTGTATTAAGCAAGCACCCATGGGACATTTAAAAAAATGCTTGCTTAAGACAGGTGCCTGCTTAATACAGGCTTATTTCTGCGCAATTGTCACATTTCGGAATTCAGTGGTGGCTGCTTAATATAGGTTGCTTGCTGAATACAGAGGGCTACTAAGACAGGTTTGACTGTACTCATAAAAAATACCTGTATGGGTGAGTCTTGTGCAGACACTACACATGCCATCACATTGACAATCCACTGTGGGTTTATGACCACATAGTCACGCAGGAAATCATTGTCAAAGTACTGCACCGTGCCCAGATCATGAAGTAGTTGTACAGCCATTCTTACATCTTTTTCATCATATATACCTTGTTCCATGGCATACTTCTTGGCAATATCCCATTTGATGTAGCTCACCTTGGTTAATCTCTCACTGTAATAAACAGTTACCAAGTTGTAAAAGAATAGCACAGGCTACCCTTAGCTGTTGAATATAGTGGATAAAAAAGCACAGTCAAAAAGGGCAAAATCTGCACAAAATGCAACTTCAGCTATCCCTCTTGAAACTATAGGCTGTTCTTTTGATATTATAAATGTGTGGCAAGTTAAAAGTGAATACCTTCGTTAATGACAGAGATATCTCAGAATGTCATTTTTTACACAATGATGACCACAACAACATCAAGGCTATAATGTTCAGGGCTTGAAAATTCTTGAAACTTCTGCTTGTCCTACCATACAGGAAAATAAAGTGATACATTTATTTCATAAGTGAAATTTTGCAAATTCCACTCGTCCTGCTTATATAGACAAAGAACGAAAAATCATGCAGGACGAGTGGACGAGTAGTATTTTCAAGCCCTGATGTTTTCTCGAGGTATAAGTAAAAATGTTACTATATTCTTTCTGACATACCATACAATTTTATTTTCCGGTAAGTCTGAGAATGATTGAGCCAAACTGTGCTGTCTAGAGCAGTAACTGAATTGTTGGCGATGGGTGATACACAAAGGACATTGGCTGATACAGACCTGAGCATGTGCTTAGGTGAGATAAAATATGGAGCACTTTCTAAAGATTTTTAACCCTTTTAACACTGTAACATAAGAGACAACCGCTTCTGTCAACCCTTTGTTATTCTGTCAAGGAATGTTTAAAACCACTAAGCTTTCTGAAAATTTGAGAATAATTTAGCTTGCCTATGAAAGATCCAGTGAACACTTAGCTTGTCAGTTAATCTAGCCTCCACCATGGTACCATTCCAGATCTGGTACCAGATCTATAGAAAACCCTTAAGACTGAAAATAATTCACAGAGAACCAGTTAACAATGTCTGATTACTTACGCCAAAATCCTCTTTTCAAAGTTGAGCCATACTTGTGGTATCTTTTCACCCATATAACCTTGCTGTAAGGTTATTTCTAGCAAATCATTTTGTAAGTCTGCTATACCCTGTAAACAAAATAATACCATAAAAATCTTATCACACTGTGTGGATATGTATACTATACCTGTTTTTTTCTACCGCATGCAATACAGGATAGTGGAACTCTTATGAGACAATCTCCAAATTTAGGACTTAATATGAACATAATCTACCATACTTCTTCCAATAAATGCTCCCAGAAGATATTTAAAACATGGACAAAATCTTAAATTAGAGAAAAGGACATAAAAATTCTTAAATTTCAGTATTTTAAATCAAATTTTAAAGAGTATTTTTGGTAAATACTGTTCAGGGAGCTACTGTAAGAAAGCTACTGTTATAAGAGTAAATAGGGATAGATATTTTGAAGTATGTCATTCGCTGCAGGGAATCTGGCTTAAACCAAAGCCCTAACATCCATTTTATCTTATAACTATACCAATATCTGTATGATAACATCCCGTATGATATTTTTTATGATATCACATAGTTATTTTTAGAACAAAGATATAATGTGGTTATTTTTAGAAACTTGCATTTCAGTAAGAAACATCGTCGAAAACAAGACAAATAGAGGTTATAAGATAAATATAATACGTACTAAGTGTATTATATGAAAAAATATCTAACTCGGTTGTGAGAATTGATAATTGTCTCGGCAGAGCCTCGACAATTTTCAATTCTCCCAACCTCGTTAGATATCTTTTTTCATATAATACACTAAGTATGTATTATATATTTACACAATAGTGTTCACTCATACTACCATGTTAATATATGCTGATCATACACCTTAATGATTGAAGAATCATGATAAATGAGCCTGTGTGTGATATTTCCAACAATTTGAAATAATAGAGGGGTACAAACATAAGGTAGCATAGACAGCCACATACTGTAAATATAAAGTTACCTGATGGTCTACAAATACTTTGAGATCCTATCTTTCTACTAAACACATAGTGAAGACTCTGGTCAGACTGTGCAGATGCACAGGCTGGTCAGATTCTTTGCTTTGCACATATTTGTAATTGTTAGAAATTTCACGCACAGGCTCAAATTAAAACAACTTACAATCCCTTTAACAGAGCTGACTTGATGAAAACTGGCAATTTGTGGATATCTTTCCCTCAGTTCCTTCTCGGGTATCTCAGCTTGTGGAATCTGAAGCCATTCAAATTATCATTGGCTTAAGGTAGAGGACCCATAACAGTTCCGCAACATTTTGGACGTAATTAACTTTAACAGTGTTAACCGGGGTTTCCTAATGATTTTCATTAGGAAACCTCGGTCATCATTGTGAAAGTTCACGAGTTCTGAAATGTTGCGGAATTATTATGGGTCCACTACCTCAATGAAAGGTATTCACAAAAATGCAATGAAATTAGATACGATAATACATTTTATTTTGAAAGAATATTCAGATGTTATTTCAGAATCTGGTTCAATGACTGATTTAGGAATATTATTTCATGACAAATAAGCAAGTTTATTATCTTCTAACACTTGAATAAACCATTTTTCCTCAAATTCTTCTAAAAGTACTGAAATAATCTTTGAAAAGATGGCAAAATGCTAGAATAAATACAATTATTATACATTTTAAAAAAAAACATTTGCAGTTTTTCAAAATTCTAGATGGTCAACGAGGTCAGTTTATTGAAATAAAAGTCAACAAATAAAATTAACCCTTGTCATGCTGAACAAAGAAAATTCTAGCTTTGGCAGGAGGTAAAGATCATGTGCAGTCTGATCTTAGTCTATATGACCTAATTTTCTTTTTTTTTTCCTAAAGGAAAAATAGATTATTTTTTCAAAATGATTACTGACTCATTATCAGTGCATCCAGTTCTTTAAAGACTTTGATTTTAATGCAATTTTACCAAGGGTTTTATAAAGCTTGACAATGCTCAAGGTACATACCAGGTCACACTGAGTTCCTATAACTATGATGGGAGTGCCTGGTGCATGACAAGAGATAGAACTCAACCAGAAGTCCAGACCAGCATGCTCATAGCCTTGTCTCATACTCCACAGTAATAAATACACAGCCCTCTTTGACAGGAAAAACTGAAATGACATGGTTTAAGTTAAACTTAACTAGCTCAAACACCCAAGGGACTGGCCAACTTGTTCCAGTGATCTGGAGTTCAACAAATCCAATGAACCATAAAGGTACCAGAAAAATGAAATGCATTAAATCAGCATATGAGTGTATCTGAAAATACATATACTTCCATGCTAACTTAATTATATCATTTAATTCTCTAGTTTGAATGTTGCAAACAAATGTTCCATGGAATTATGTGTTTGAAATTAATAAAGAAATAAACTGTTAAAAAAATAACTGTCAGTCTTATTGCTGCATTCCCTTTGTTTACAAAAACAATCTTTCAATTTATCATTTTTCATACTCGGCCTCATTGCAAAGTAAAAAATAAAGGTCTCATTCAAACATCATGTAGAACTTGAATGTTTGTCAAGTATATAAATCTACATCGTTTGTAGAAAAAGGATATAGATCTAAGCTATTAAAAACCCAAGATTTGAATTTTGACACAATTTAGATAACTTGGGCCCTCCTTGACAGACTTTTCAGCAGGCTTTATATTTCTGTAGATAATGACATCACTACATAAAACAAGTCATTGAAATATAAATAAGAGACAATGTTTAGTAGAACATGTTAGAAGATTTGATAACTAGATGACCAAATTATGATTTCAATCAAAATATATTTAATTGAAATGTGCATTTTAACAGAATGGGTTGTTATGACAAATAGTGTGTAATTGATAGTAAGGTGTCAATTTAGGATTACAGAGTGCATGTTTGAAAATTGTGACATTTTATCATTAGCTATAGCCTGTAGTTGATTTTTCAAGGTAAAATATATATTCAATTTTATATTCCAGACTGATAATGAGTTCAAGAGGTAACCATTGTACATACACGTTTTCAAGGTCAAACACAATGAATTTTGAGAAAAATTTGTTGGGACTTTATCAAGCAACCATTCCTATTAGCAACCTCTTTTTAGTGGTCCCCTAGGTGGTTAGCTTAAAACAACTTTAACTGTAATTTGATATGAATTTAGAAATAGATGAGATATTGATGGCTCAGCATGAAATAGTTGTTACTCCCTATATGTTTATAGGGAGTTACAACTGTTTCACGCTGAGCCATCTATATGCTGATAATGTTAAAGTTTGCCTATAGCTACAAGAAAGAAAATGCTGTCTTTAAAGTGATGATAATAACTTGTCTTTTTGTCCGGAAACAACAAATAAATATGACTACCTGATGAGTGTTGTAGTACACAGCTTGACCAGCAAAGTCCCATGTACTAAAGGTCACCTCTTGGTTATCTTTACTCTTCACTGTCCACGGTATTATATCTATACCATCTGTATGTATTATATATATAATTACCTGATGAGTATTGTAGTACACAGCTTGACCAGCAAAGTCCCATGTACTAAAGGTCACCTCTTGGTTATCTTTACTCTTCACTGTCCAGGGTATAATATCTATACCATCTGTAGGAATCTCCTTCTCTGTACCAGATGTACTCTTAGTATCACTCATCAAGGCTCGTAGTAAACTGTTAGAGAAATAAAAGATTAATAAATGTTTCCCAAAGCTATATTATTTCAAATTGGAAAGAGCATCACTTCTCAAATAAATAACATTGAGATATTATTAAGTCTTCAATGAATTTAGCCACTGGCTGAGATATAGAGAATAATATGTTAGTCTCTTAAGATATCAATGTTTTCTGGGGAGGTTGGGAGAATTAATCATGATGAGGCTTTGCAGAGTCATTATAATTTCTCACTGCAGAGACCAGATAACATTGGTATTTTAAGACCCTTACATCTTATTCTATTTTTCAAGCAATCATTGTCAGCGCTTCATTATAATAAGCCCTTTAAAATCAAAGAAATTTAGGTGAAAGTGTATGCAAATTTTTTCTAAAAAATAGACTGCCTGATATCATGGTATGTTATCATTCTGATGGCTTCAATGGTTTCTATATTTCATATCCATCATCATGCCAAGATTTTCATCTTGAAAAGACTTGAAGTAACTGGCAAAATTGATTTTTTATTAAGTTTTGAAGAAAAAAAAAAGATTAGGAAAAAATTACAAAGAACAAGATGTGTTTGTGAAACACGAATACCCCCCTAACGGCATTTTTTGTCAAAGTTTGACCTTGACAGATGACCTTGACCTTGTCATATGACCTTTACTTTGGTACCAGCGGATGCGGATCATTGAGATCTATCATCATGCCAAATATTAGCTTTGTATTTTGAATAGGCTTGAAGATATTGGCAAGGTTAAGTTTTCGGGTTAAGTTTTCGGACAGACAGACAGACAGACGGACGGACAGACAGATGGACAGACAGAAAGACAGACGGACATGAGTAAAACAATATGCCCCCAATCTCTTGATAAGGGGGCATAAAAATCATGCCTTGAAATTTCTTTACCAGATCATGTAGATTTATTGTGCCTGTGCATTATTTTCCAACAAATTCAGATGTGTGCATGGTACAAGAAACCCAGACAGTCACACAATACAATAAGAATATTGACTGACACACTGACTGAAAAGCCTTTGAGACCTTTAATATCTATAAAGCACATAGTGAAGACTCTGGTTAGACTGCGCAGATCAAAGGCTGGCCAGAGGCTTTGCTTTGTGAACATGGGAAATCGTTGGAAAGGTCACACACAGGTTCAATTATAATTTCTTCAAATTACCTTGTTTTTCCAGCTCCCCCTAGACCCACCACCATCAGTTTGGTTCTCCTACATTCTGTAAATCCTCCAGCTAGCTTCTTTAGATAAGCCTTCACAGAGTCAAACCCACGACTCACAACTTCATTTGGTGGTGTTCTTAACATGGGACAGCTCTTGATGTTGATTTCTGTAGAAGAATTTTAAATTCTACTTCATATATTTGGCAAAATATTCAGTCTTAAATCATGATCTTTTCAATACTGACAAGCTTTAAGTAACTTTGTGTAAAGCAAAAATATGCTGTGTACAGCAAGGAAATTATCAAACAATCATTCCTTAATATTTGCATCATCTGATCAAGTGTTTATTTGACATTTTTAAAGAATCTCATTGCAAAAACTCAAAATGGCTGTAAAACTATTTTTCTTTTAATCTTTTTAATCAAATAATTTTATAGTATCCAGTTTTCATTTAATCTTATTTCTTTATCAGTATTTTTTTTACTTTCTTATGGTTGGTTCTAGAAAATGAGATCAGTCATGAGAAAGGGTCCATATTATTCTGGTCAGTACAAAAATTATTAATTAAGTACCATCTTAAAGACTGCATAGGCTTTAGAAGGAAGATCGGAACATTTTCATTTTTGTAGATTTTCTTTACAAGAACAGATTTTGATTTTTTTCTTTTACCAAACAATTTTTCTGTAATCCCCTGTATTTGCTTTAGAGAATTTCCAAATGGTCCCTTTTAGTGTGACATCCACTAAAAACTTACGTCTGATGTTGGGTAGATGTCCCAGTGGTCCTGGGAGGGACTCTAACAATGGATTATTATTCAGACTAAGATACTCAAGGTTCTGTAGATTGTTGATTGCCTGTGGTACCATAGTGATGGCATTATAGTCCAGGATGAGCCTGTTCAAACTTTGTAGATGGAAAACAACAGACGGGATTCCTCCAGTAACATCATCATCTGTTTAAAACATAACATGAAATTTAAATTTCTTCTGCTTGCTAAAAGCAGATGATAACTAAACAAAGTACTTCCTTAACCATCATCCTACTGAAATTCAATTTTGCTTCAAACAATTTATTTATTTTTAGACTTTGCAACCAGTCTGCCTCAAGGTTTTACAACATTGATTTAGTAGAAAGCTGCCCACCTTTCAGAAAGACAAAGCGGTGCAAACAGTTTGACAGTTATACCCTGCTTTGCATGTAAGTGCACATGCAAAGCAGGGTATAACTTGCAAAGTGTTCACACTGTTTTGTCATCCCAAGCGTAGGGCAGGCTCTGTAGGCTTCAATTAGGCTGCACACCTTTGCACATCTGCGCGGTCTGATAATAGTTTTTACAGTCTGTTAAAGCTTTGTGTATGGTAGGAATATACCATTTTCTGCATGAGAAAGGTTAGAGGCTGATTGATATAGTAATAATATAGATGACTAAAGTGCCATTAATTGTCACAATACACACTGCCACAGGAAAATTGTATCATGGAGGCCCCTTTTACCACAATGCAGCATTTAATTGCTATAACAACCTTACAGATGGTTATAAAATATTGCATTTAATTATTAAATAAATTGTTGACTACATACTGATATCTGTTATCCCAATCCTTGGAAACTCAAAGAAGAGTTTAAGATTCAGCATGGCCAGCTCTTCCTCATCTAAACTACCATTGAAATTGATGTCAAACTCATCAAACAGCTTCTCTATCACCTGCAATAAAGTGAAACCCAGTTTAATACAACTTACATAATTACAATCCCCTATGCTCCCTTACAGAACAAGTACAGGAAATATCCTCTAGAGTGGATACAGAGAATAAAGGCCCCTTTTTCCAGTTTACTCTTATAAGACAATATATTTTTCAATTTGGATTATCCTTTTAACTTAATATACATTCTGACCACATTTTTTGAAGATTGTACTAGAAGAGTGGCTCCTAGACTGTAAATAAGAGTGTCATAAAGGCCCCTTTTCCAGTGATATCAAATGGTTCCGTCCCAATTCCAAAAGGGTTGATCCTTGTGACCGGACATACAACTTGACACAATTTCACAAGGAGTGGGCCACATTTGTGGACTCTAAAATGAAAACAAGACAAGATGTGTTTGTGAAACACAAATGCCCCTGTAACTTTTTTTTCCAAAATGTTGACCTTGACAAATGACCTTTTAGCATGATCTTGACCTTGATACCTACAGATGCACATCACAGAGATCTTTCATCATGCCAACTATGAGATAGGGTATCTATAATAAGCTTGACTAAATTGAACAATAAAAGTTTTTTAGTTATGTTTTTGAGAAGTTTGACCATGACAGATGACCTTGACTTTGTCACATGACCTTGACTTTAAAACCATCTGATGCGGATCATTGAGATCTAACATCACGCCAAACATAAGCCTTGTACTTTGAATATGCTTGATGATATTGGCAATGTTAAGTTTATTGGTTAATTTTTTGAGTTATTTGACCTTGACTGATGACCGTGACCTTGTCACATGGTCTCGACTTTGGTATCAGCAGATGTGGATCATTGAGGTCTATCATCATGCCAAATATGAGCCTAGTATCTTGAATAGGCTTGAAGATATTTGCAATGTTAAGTTTTTTGGTTAACTTTTGCAGACAGACAGATGGACAGACAGACAAACTGACTTACAGATGGACGGACGGACAGACAGACGGACAATGGTAAAACAATTTGCCCTCGATCTTTCATACAGGGACATTAAAATATTCATCAAGGCTGCTTTTCCTGTGATATCAAATGGGTACTTCCATTTTTTTATAGTCTTCATCCTTGTGACCTTACAAATTTTCTAACCAAGTTTCAAGTTGATTGGGACATACCTAAGGCCTCTAAAGAGTAAAAAAGAAAGTTATCATTACAGCCTCTTTCCCTGTGATATGGCATGGATCCTTCCCATTTTCGATAGGATTCATCCTTATGAACTGACCTACATTCTGACCAAGTTTCATGAAGATTTGATCATATTTGTGACATCTAAAACGTTAACATCACATTTGTTGACAACGGAGCTATGCTCCGGTAATATGATTCCAGTGACTGAACAAATAATTTTAAATAATACCTCTTCTCCTAGGTAATTTTTGGTGACTGGATGCTGTGCATGCCATTCCATATACGCATCCCTTACTAGATGTTGCATGTTCTTACAAGTCTCTCTAGTTAACCAACAAGCACCTGCAAAATATTCATTCAAAATGGTTGTTCTACACATTGGACAATACAAGAGACCTCTGAGGGCCTGTGACAGACTACTGGTTATAAATTTTTGTTGTGTGGTTTTTTCTGTGTTTTTTTTTTCAAAATGGAACTCTTGTCATGCTGAGCCCAATACGTTTTTGCTTTTGCAGGAGGTATTTACGAAGATCAGTCTGTACATTTGTGTATTCTAATCTAAGTCTATACACCTGGTTTTCATGTTCAAGCAGAAAAACCTAACAAGACCACAGTATATGGGTGCCAATGCTCCACTGCAGGTGCTGGAGGAGTAAAAAATAATCTTAGTTAAAAAGGGGCATAACTTAATGCTTTCAGATACCCCCTTTAATAGTCTGGGAAGCTCTTGTGATTGCGATCACACATGCCATGTTCATGAAGATATCTTTTATAACAACAAAGATACAACCAAAGTTAAAGTTTGTTAGGTTAATGCCAATGTAGTTGTCAATTCCAACAGCTACACCAACACCAATAATACCTAAGTGATGACAACAAGATATTTTGAAAGAAAATCAGGAAGGTTTGTGTTCCTATGTGTATCATCAGATCAACGTCTTTTCCAAAGAAACTTCTGAAGTAATCAAGTGAAAGTTTCTAGAGAATTGGATGATATTCTGTAGACTAAATTATATATATAAGAATATTTTGAGTGAAAATCCGTACACCTCCTTTTCTTATGTTCTCAAATTGACTCAACCCATTTTTGCACAAGAACTTCCTTTGACCCTACAATCATCATGTAAAAGCTTTTAAGAGAATAAGAAATCATTTGTAGACTTTATTGCTTAAACTAGAATGTATTGAACGGGATTCCTATGTTTTCTGATAGATCCACCCCAATTTTACTAAAATACACCTACCTAGTTACCCTAAAATCATCCTGTGAAAGTTTCAACGAAATCTGATAATATTTCTAGACTGAAGCATGTAAACAAGAATGTCTGAAGTAAAAATTATTTTTAAAGGTGCCTAACCAAAGATTTTTCAACAAAATAACCCTATTTTTTCAAGGCAGTTTCATTATGACCCTACAACCCTCCTGCAAATTTATTTGATTGTAATAATGATGCGGTTTTCTAGGGTAAAGATGAAGTACAACTGACTACAAAAATTTACCATAAATGTGACCAAAGCTTAAAGGAAATGACGTAACTTGTAACTAGAAAAAGAAACCCTTTTACACCTAACCTGTTAAATCCAATGTTTTAAGTTCTTTCAGTTCCTTCAGGGATTCTGGTAGAGTTTTCACAGGGTTCTGATTCAAGGAGAGATATGATAGGGACTTCAGTTTCCCAACTTGTTCAGGTAGTGTCTCCAGTAAAAGGCCACCAAGTCTCAGTGATTTCATGTTAGGGTTGTCCGCAAACTCCTCTGGAAGTTTCTTGATTGGCATGTTTCGCAATTCTGTCAGTATGACCTTTGGAGCCATGAAGATGTCCTTAGGAAGTTCAGTTATTGCTGTGTTCCACACTTTCACCACCTAAAATAAATTCAACACTGACAAACTGAGATGCTGTAATTAAAAGAGTTTGCGCAATACTGTTTTAAGGGTCTTTACATGTATAAGCTTTTACAATAGTTTTGCAATAAACCTTTCTAATAATTTCTCGAACTATTCAAGACTGTGCAATATTTGGAACAATTTTGTTAAGATATGCTTTTTACCAGAATATGAAACAAAGAGTTTGCATTATTTTGTTTGATATCCACCTATTGATAATTTAGAAATAAATATTATCTTGACTTACTTGTAGAGATTTTGCATTTGCAAAGCCACCTGGAATTGATGTTAATCTTCCCATATGTTTTCCAACTGACATTGAGCCAAGACTAAAGTACTGAAGGTTCTCAAACTTCTCAAAAAAGTCATTTGGTAATTCTTTCAGTGTAGTAAGAGACCAATTAAACACAGTCACAGACTTCAAATAAGGCTCAAAGTAATCATAACTAAAGGCAATATCCTTCTCTGCCAACATAACATCAGTGACATCATTGTTCATACAGTGAGCTTTACACACTGCATATTTATCAAAGCTGGTAAATTTAAACAACATATCTGCCTCTGTTTGAGGCTTCCCTGAGAATTTTTTCACAAATTCATTTTTGTTCGGTATGGCATTTTTCACTTCCTGGCTGTCCTCGTTTGCTGGTGCATACTCAAGACCGCCCCATGCTGCGTTGTATATGCCGCATAGAGATGTGTAAGACTGTAGTATGTAACACATCAACCTCTCAACTTGACCTTCAGACAGGCCACTACTGTCTCCCTTGATTAAGTTCTTATATGATGTAAGGTTTAACTGTAACAAAAATATTTTTCTTAATTTGGTGAAATGCTACTTTCAATAACATTTGAGTCTGTGTGTGACATTTCCAACAATTTGAGCCTTTTTGAATGACGGACATTAAGTAGCCTAGACAATACATAATTATCGATGTAATAAGATTGCGTGACTTTCTTGAGACACTTTGATACCTTTTTAATTTACAAAGTGCAAAGTGAAGACTCTGGGTAGTCTGTGCTTTTGCACAGGCTTGCCAGAGTCTTTGCTTGACACACATTTGAAATTGATGAAAATGTCACGCACAGGTCAATTTTACTTAGCCCTAGTTGACAGGGTACAAACTGTGTTGAAAATGAAAACATTTGCAAAATGTTACGAAATGTTAATTACACCCCACTTTGCATGTGTCCTACCTGAATGCAAACATTTATCTCCAAACAAAATTAGGTTTTCTTTGCAAATAGTTTAAAAGCAAGGTGCTATTGGGAAAATATTTATAAATATAAGATTATATATTTAGGGGTCAGTGTAAACCTATAGTGGTGCCTGTAAATAATGAACACTCACATTAGTTTAGCACTGACAAGTTCAAATAGTAAATGGAATAAATAGTCTTCCCTTTGTCTTATGAGTGCCAAATGAAATAAAATATTCTTCCTTCTGTCCTATAGGGACCAAATGGCAGAGATGTCCTACTTTCTGTCCTATTAGGGCCAACAAGGCATAAAATGTTCTACCCTCTGTCCTACAAGGACCAGATAAGCGTAAAATATCAAACCTTATAATATGACCTATGTCTCAGGAGTAAAAAAACCCTGTTGATTTTTTTTTATATTACACAGGTGTTATAACACTAGTGGAATGATATGTAAATGAGCTAAGAACGAAGAACAACATTATATTTTTGTTCGGAAATAACTTCAAAATGGATCTGCTGACGTCACTTTTGCAAAGGCCTTATCTTTCTCGGGCAACCATTAATCGATAAATATCATACTTTTCTCGTTTTATCACCAAAATTTGGGTCATATTATAAATAGAATATCAAATTTGTGCTCATCAATTACCGAATTTATTTAACGAGTCATCTATAAACAGAGTTATCTGTTCAAAGATGACCCGTTAAATAAATGACCACTCATTCAATATCCTCCATTTCTGTTCCATTAGGGCCAAGTGGCATAGAATGTTCTAGTAACTGTCCTGAGTGGGCCAAATGGCAATAAATGTTCAACCTCATATCCTTAGAGTGCCAATTGGCATAGGATATTCTACCATCTGTCCTTTGAGGGCCAAATGGCATAAAATATTCTACCTTCTGTCCTTTGAGGGCCAAATGGCATTACATATTCTAACTGCTGTCCTTTGAGGGCCAAATGGCATAAAATATTCTACCATCTGTCCTTTGAGGGCCAAATGGCATAAAATATTCTACCTTCTGTCCTTTGGGGGCCAAATGGCATAAAATATTCTACCTTCTAACCTTTGAGGGCCAAATTGCATAAAATATTCTACTTTCTGTCCTTTTAGGGCAAAATGGCACAAAAAATTCTGCCTACTTTTCTTTGAGGGCCAAATGGCTTTAAAAATTCTACCTTCTGTCCTTTGAGGGCCAAATGGCATAATATATTCTACCTTCTGTCCTTGAGGGCCTAATGGCATTAAATATTCTACCATCTGTCCTTTGAGGGCCAAATGGCAGAAAAAATGCTGCCTTCTGTTCTATGACAATTTAACGACATTACATATTCTACCTGCTGTCTAATGAGGGCCAAATGACATAAAGTATTCTACCTTCTGTCCAATGAGGGCTAAATAAGTCCACACATTTTTCCAGTCACCATACAGAGCTTCAATAGGTAGTGTCCTTTCAGGTACTGCCCCATGTGCGTCAACAAGATGGATTGGGAGCTTCCACATTCCACTGTTGGGTAGAAGAGCTTGGTCCTGAATCAGCTTTAACTCATCTGTAAATGATTGGAAGTAAAAATTCTGTATATTGGCTCTTTTTTGCACCTTTGGGGCAAAGGAGGTTTTTGATTATGGAAGTGGACCTGTGATAGTTACACAACATTGCAGGACTCATGGTCTTTCACAATGTTAACCCAGGTTTCCTAAAGAAATTATAAGAAACCTCGGTTAACACTGTTTAAGTGCATGGCTTCTGAAAGGTTGCATAACTATTACTGGTCCACTACCTTAACCCAGGTCCTTTGGGGCTTTGTATGTGTAGAATGATCTTGATGAGATCCATCATCATGTCAAATTTAAGTATTGTATCTTAAATTCAATAGGCTTGAAGTGGTTTGAGAATGTAAGTATGATATTTACAGATAACCAATACCTTTGTATCTGTAAATGCACATCAATGAGACAAATCACCATGCTATATAATCAATAGGCTCAATAAAAATTGGCTATATCAAGATTTTAGAGAAACAAGAGGGCCATAGTGGCCCTAAATCGCTCACCTGAATGAACTGTCAAAAATGTTTAAAGTAGATTTAGAAAGGATGAAGAATTCTGACCAAATTTCAGGTTGATTGGGCAAAAAATGACGCCTCTGCACTGCTTACAAGGTCTTTCTAAAAATTGATCCCATGACCTAGTTTTTTTACCCCACTTGACCCAATTTCAAACTTGACCCAGATTTTATCAAGATGATAATTCTGACCAATTTTCAGATTAATTGAGCAAAAAATATTGCTTCCAGAGTGTCTTCAAGGTTTTTCTATGATTTGACCTAGTGACCTCGTTTTTGACCCCACTTGACCCAATTTGAACTTGCCCTAGATTTTATTAAGAATATCATTCTGACCAATTTTCAGGTTGATTGAGCAAAAAATATGGGTTTGTGAGTGTCTACAAGGTTTTTCAAAGATTTAACCGTGTGACCTTATTTTTTACCCCACTTGACCCAATTTCAAACTTGTCTGAGATTTCATCAAGATGATCATTCTGACCACATTTCAGGTTGTTCGGGCAAAAAATGTGGCCTCTAGAGTGTCTACAAGGTAAATGTTGATGACACACGACACATGACACACAACACACGACGGACATCACTTGACCACAAAAGCTCATCTTGAGCACTTCGTGCTCAGGTGAGCTAAAAAAATGAAGACAGAAGAACGGGTAGATGGACATTCATAAAATAATCCTATATCTACTTAAGTATTTTATGCCAAAGAGTAAATAATTTCAGACAGCAACTTCACACCTAGGTTTTGTATCACAAAAGATAAGATTTTTTCCTGAAACACAAAAGGTTGCCCATCTAATTAAAAATGTTTTCCATAAAATATGCAACAAAATAATTATGAGAGCAAGATGTGTTTGTGCAACACAAATGCTCCCCCCTCCTCCCAAAAACATCAAGGTTTTCAGAAATTTGACCTTGGCTTATGATTTAGTTATTTGGTTAAGGTTGGTAGACCAAAAGACAGACAGACCAATGGTGGTTAAACAATATGCATCAGGGGCCTGTTTTACTACATATCTTATGATTGTTATTTGTGTAAGTAAAAAAATAAAGTTTCTTGTACAGTAAAAACTAAATATGGAATTCTGCCATGCATCATCTCATTGAAATCATCTTCCAAAGATGATTCCAATGAGAAATTGCAAGGCAGAATCTAACAATAATTATAAACACCAGGTATGATTTGTGATTTCGACTTGCGGTCATTTTTTTTGTAAGACATTTAGTAAAACGGGCCCCAGATCTTTAGAAGTGGGAGTATTAAAGAAATAAAAGATAACACATATTCATAATGTAAATAATATAACTTACTGAAAGAGAAGCAAGGTCTGTGTATAGATATGTCCTTGAATACAGAGGTCAAGTTGGGGTACATGAGAAGGTCAAATGAAAGGTCACTCGGTAGGAAGGTGTACAGATACATGTCTTCTTGGTCGTCCTTCAGCCAATACATCAGAGATCTGCTCGCCTTACATACATCATTCTCTTGGACTGAAATATGATCAGGGACAGATACATAAATGGGTAACATCAGTCCTAAAATCTTTACATAAGAAGGTCAAATGAAAGGTCACTGGGTAGGAAGGTGTACAGATACATGTCTTCTTGGTCATCTTTCAGCCAATACATCAATGATCTGCTCGCCTTAAATACATCATTCTCTTGGACTGAAATGTGGTCAATGGTAAGGATATAATGTGGTAATGTCAAAATAGAATCTTCATTTCTTAACCAAATCCTATTTTGTGGATACTGGGGCAACTCAAATGAATCTACTCAATATATTATTTTAGCAATGTTAATTAAATCTTTAATCAACTAATATAAAATGCACTTTCTTCATTGACCTGTAGCCAATACATCAGGGATTTGCTTGCCTTCCAGACAACATTCTCTTGTACAGAAAATTGTTCAAACATATACAGAATAGAGAGTGTCGTTCTAGTCCAAAATCTTTATTTCTCAACAAAATCCAATGATGGGGGTATTCATTTGATTGTCTCATTGAGACAATTCAAATAAGAACACTCAATGTACAATTTTGCATGTTGCACTTTAAAATTGTAGTCTGATTTACACCTCCCAATTTGCTCATTCTAATATCAACAAACCAATAAACAGAAGACAATTTCTTTGACAAAACTATATAAAATAGACTTGTAATAAAATATATTGTCAGAAAACATGTGAAAATCATGCGTGTTTTTTATGGTATGTTAAAAGAAAAAAAATGACAAGATTTTGACTTTGCGCGGATTCAAACCGCCAATAGTATACTTTGCATGACTTCAACCTATAACTCTTGACCACAGAACCGTCGGTTACTGTAGGAAGTATTTTACAATCATATAAAATATAGTCCCCTAGGTTTTGATAAAACTATCCAGGTTTAGACAAAGCTATTCATAACAACTGATCTTCCTAGATGGTAGATGTAATCATCAGTTATCACTGCATAAAGGTCAAATCATGTAAATAATTTCTAGTTATACCTGTAAGCCTCGTAAAGACTTGTCCACAAAGTTTTATCTTCTTTAACACATTTGACTTCCAATTTTTGTCAATAAACTCAAACACATCTTGGGCAGCCTGTAAAAGATAGTTAAAACTAGACTTCGCAAAACAGACCAATATCCCATCAAAAGACTTATATGGGGACATTAGTCTGTTTTGCGAAGTCTAGTGCTTGTCAGTAATGAAAAAACATTTTCTATCAAAGGGCCATAACTATATCAAAAGTCAATGGATCAAAATTTCACTTGCACATCTCTGCTTCATACTAATCACATCTGTACAGTTTGAATGAAATCCACCCAATAGTTGATGAGAAATTTAGTGGACACAAAAAGCTGCAGATGGACTGACCAACGGATACAAAGACAGGCTGACTCCTGTAAACCCAACAAATGTATGATTAATTTAGAAATAGTTAAAATAAGGTAAGAAGAACTTTTAAATAGCAAACTTCTTTATCTAAAAAAAAAACCACCAAAGTTCACCTATTCTTGGGATAAAAACATGCAGCAAATACACAAATTTACAAGAAGTAATAAAATAAAATGGGGGAAATAATTGAAATTCAAAATTCTCAAAGAAGCATTGGCATGCACAAGTTACCCCCTCATATCTGCACCTCTGGAAAACATGATACAAATTGGTGGAAATGTCCCAAATTGACAATTTGTTTGAAACAAAATTTAAATTCAGCAGGATATGGGTTATTTTATAAGCAATTTAGTTTAGCTGTAATTCTTGTCAATTACACATTTTACAGTGAAATGGTTTTAAGTCAGGATGGTTTAATACATTAGATTTGCTAATAAGCATTTTCTCTTTATCCCATGATATCTACTATCATGGTTTCTTACCAAATTAAACCAAATTTTAGGGAAAAGGGTTAAAATTTTTACCTTGATGAAATGACCCTCCCAAGTTTCGCATTGTTGAGACCTAGATGCTTAACCTAATATTAGCATTGTCACTTGAATAGAGCTGAAGTTATAGGAAACTGTTTAGTTGAAGAGTTAAATTTTTTTGGTCAAGTTTTAGGATTAAAGGTTAAAATTTCGACCTTGACCTGGATAAAATGACCCTCTTCAGTTGTGCCCTTTGAGACCTAGTTGCAAACTTAATATAAGCTTTTTAAATGAAGTAGGGTTGAAGTTATAGGAAAATGTTTAGCTGACAGGTTAATCTTTTGCAGACAGACAGACAGTTGGACATACAGACAGATAGATACCAGTAAAAAAATATGCCCCAATCTATTGATATCGGGGCATAAAAAAACAGGGAAGTGTTGAATGTTGTACCTTTGATAGTAAGTATGGAGGTGCATTCACAAATGTCTTTGTCAAACTGGCCGGAGTATCTGTAATGAAATAAATTGAATTTGTTTCATTTGTGTGAGGTTGAGCTGAAATTTTAGAGCAGTTATATATAATGCAGTGGCTATGTGTACACATTATATTAGGTCATTTCTTCAACCAGTACAGCCACAACATTTCAACTGAGGCACAAGCTCCTAATTTAGTTTAAACCTATTTATTTTACATCAATTGAGAAAATAAGTTCTTACAACTTAGATTAACCCCTCTCAATACTGCTTCCTGGAAAATTCACCAGTACTCACGCCGAATGTGTGGGCCAATGAAAGATTCAAGATCGATAGCCGCTCCCGGGAATCAAACTCAGGACCTTTAGGTCAAGAGACCGACGCTCTACCTCTAGAAAACGGATATTCTGTCATTTCTTAAACCATTACAGTCACAACATTTCAACTGAGGCACAAGCTACTGATCTCCCTAAGGCATATTGGATCTACTTGTCACTAGCCCATTGATAGAAATTTGGTGTCTGTGGTAGTGATTGGCTGATTAATAAATATAATCAATAGTCAGTTGGTTTTGGCTTCTAATGTAGATAATCAATTAAGATATCTCATAATCGCTTTATCGGATATTAATGTATAAATTACAGGTATTTAGTGTTTTGAAAAATTTATGTTATTTATTTAGTCCGGGTTAACTTTTTTTATGGTAACATCCTTTTTTAAATGATAGAAAAAGTAATTTTAACCAATGCTGTGAACGGACCCACATCCAACCACTGCTGGTCAATGACCACCTATAGATGAGTGTACAGTCATTCCAGATATACTAAAGGAATCAAATCTATAAATGTATAAAAAAGGAATTTTTAAAGATGCCTTGTTATGCCAAAGAGTATATTCAATTAGACTTGAATTGATTTCTCAGAAACCGATTGAAGTATTGATCATTAATTGATTTTGCTCGTTAAAAATGATAATTGATCATGATTTGAAACCTATTGCCCAACACTAGTCTGTGGTTGAGATGTAGTGCATGGGCTCTTTGATCAAGAGGTCTTGAGTTTGATTGCCATGAGTAGCTAGCAATCTCTGTTCTTTCCTGGGCCAACACACCCGACAAGCGCACTGGCACATTTCCAGGAAGCAAAATTGAGAGGGATTCTATAAAAGGTTTTAACCACTGGTAAGCAGTACATGTCACATTTACTTTTGTCAAATATCAAATGAAAGTCGATCAAGCCAGGGTTCTAACTCAATATCCCATTAAATTACCAAATTGCTAAAATGTACATTGTCACATAATGAGGAACATCATGTTAACATGTCATGTATGGCTGCCCAAAATTGTGGTAAGAGTTATTTTACATAGAGGACCGCTTTTTGGAGATGCAGCATATCACACAAGAGGACCACGATGAACCTATTTTGGTCACCTGAGTAAGTCAACTCATAACTTGTCAGTTTGATTGGCCCAGTGGTTAAGGAGAAGAAGTTGAAAGAAATTGTTGACAAATGGAATCACAAACTGACAGACGGAGAGACAATTGATGGACGACGGTCAGTGAGTGATCACAATAGCTCTCCTTGAGTATTTGTGCTCAGGTGAGCTTAAAAAGGCAACAATAAGCAGGCAACTTTACAACACCTTTTTAACTTGTCTGAATGAATACAAGTAATACATAGAAATTTTATGTTAATCAAATTCTAAATGTTTTGTAAAGAAAATAATGTCAACAGTTTTGTCAGTGTTACTTTTTTTAATCTTTTACAAATGACATGCTTGTGAAAGAAATGTCAGGCCCATTTATTTTTCTATAAATACATACTTCTAGATTCATAAGGTAAGATTGTAGATTCATTCCCCTTGAATAGATCTTGGCTAAAGTTGAGAACAGAGGAGTCAGCCTTCACACAGATGGTAGTGTTGGTGTTTCTGTCTTGTGGAGAGTACTCCAGTGCCAGCATTTTACCTCCACTATACACATCAACCAATACACACTCGGCATAGTGACCCTGACTAAAATAAGCAATAGAAATGTAATAAGGGGTTATTCCTTTTCAATGAAAGAGTAATTTTCATCAAGATGTGTTTGTGAAACACACATGTCCCCGAAATGGATATTCTTTTAAAGTTTTGACCTAGACAGATGACCTTGACCTTGTCAAATTACCTTGGTATCTGTAGATGCAAATAATTAAGATCTATTATCAAACCAAATATGAGCATTGTATCTTGAATAGCCTTGAAGTAATTGGCAATGTTAAGATATTTAGTTTAGTATTTGGACTAACAAGACAGACGGACAACTGTAAAACAATTTGCCCCGGATCTTTTGATGCAGGGGCATAAAGGGAATCATTGTATTACTTGATATTTCTTATGTATTTGGGTTAGGCTAGCATTTTATCAAGAAATCACATGTAGCCTGACATTTTGCTGTATAGAATGTGGTATGGATATTTAATCAATTGTGATTTTATGCATTATTTAATCACATCTGATCTGATTGTTTGTTTGAATGGGGTTTAAGTTAGTGGACCCATAATAGTTTGCAACATTTTGAAGCTCATGATCTTTCACAATGTTAACAGAGGTTTCTAATGTTATCATTAGGAAATGTCAGTAAACGCTGTTAAAGTTTATGACACCCAAAATGTTGTGAAACTATTACGGTTCTACTAACTTAACATCAATTTTAACATTTCGCAAGCCATATGTTGGCGACTGTAGCAGCTAATAATGGATTTCTCAACACATTTATCAATCCATTGGTAAGAAATGAATGTGGGAAAGGGTACATGTAGGCCTATGTGCTGTCACTTGGGATCAAACTGGCGTGATCTGATTCATTAAAGTTTGGATGTAAGATCTTAAGTGCTACAATAGTATTTTTCCCTTACTGCACAAATGAATCAACCCACACAGACTCAGTGTTGCTTCTTACCTTAGGCATCATGGAAATCATCTAGAAACAAGATGTGTTTGTGAAACACAAATGCCCCTGTTACAGCGATCTCTCGATAAGGCAAAGGTTAAGTTTTCGGGTTAAGTTTTTGGACAGACGGACGGACAGACAGAAGGATGGACAGACAGACAGACATGAGTAAAACAATATGCCCCGGATCTCTCGATACCGGGGCATAAAAAATATTGTCATGCCAGAATGGCGCAACAAAAATGTTGAAACAAATTAAGTAGCCTTTGGCTATTGGCAAAACTAGTTGCAATAATGAGCTTACATACAAATAAATGAGTAGTGTAGTGTACTCTGTAAGAATCACTCATACACTTAAACTGTATTATAAACATGATTTTTTTAAAGAAAATTAATCTTCAAAATTATATTATTTCTCTACAAACCTTTCCAGGTATGCAATCATCTTCATTCCTTTTTGGTAGGTTTTTGGATACTGGTAACTCTGAAAATAAGAGATGAAAATAGAAGTATTTGTTACGATATTTTGGAATATTTTCTTGTTGTCTTATTTATGCTACTTTGACAAAAGAGGTTTTTCTATAGGCATTGCCTTTTTCTGATACAACAACCTCTAATGTTCTGTTCAGTGAAGTTCAGTTAAATGCTTACTGGTAAGTTCTTTTAAGTTCTTTTATGATAATAAAATTAGGCATGAATGGCACTCAGTGATGTTTTTACCCTTTGCACTCAATAGAGTTAAAGAAGGGTTCCATTTCTTGACTCAACATCTAAACATTTATGTGCAAATTATGGTGACTTTCGGTAATGCCTGTGAAAGGAAAGTCCCTCATGCAATGTCAAGGTTTATTTGCAACAATCCATAAGACAATTCAAACAGCAATGGCAAAAAAGATGAAAAGGAATAACAACTCCAATTGCTACACCCATTTATTGACCAAGTACATAGAATTTACTTTTACGTCACTTTAGACATTTGAATATAATTGAAACTTGCTTCACTCAAAACAGACTGAGTTTGTGTGACATTATTAAAATTGCGACTCAACTTTTTGTGTTCAGTACATATTCTCTTATCCTGTTACCTGTACAAATAAGTAAATAAAATTAAAATCTTACAGGACATTTGGGGTATCTCAAAACAAATTTTGAATCTTTATGATCTGTTTCCACGGTGACATGGTAGTAACCCTGTTCCAAGTAGTACTCGTCCAGCAGTACTCTGTTTTTGTACACTTTTAGTCTCATACATCGCTGAAATGTTAAGGTAAGGGTTAAATGGATGATTAATTAAGCTAATAGGATTTTTCAGGAAGGGGTACTTATATATTCTTATAGGTTTATTTTTCTGTAACTTATCTTTCCATGACCTTTTTTCCTGTTTATTTAATTTTCATGTTTTTTTTTAACATTTGTTTTCATGGCTTTTTATTACATTTAATACATGATATTTTCTTCTATGTCATTTACTTCATATTTTTCGCTGTGACTTTTCTCCCATAATTTTTTCAATGTGACATATATATGTGTGTGTTTTCATGTTTTTTTTCAATGTGACATTTATGTTGTGTTGTTTTTTTTTCCTTTGACATGATTGTATCAATGAGCTCTTTCCTGAGACATTCACTTCCAAGTTTATTTCTGGAATGGTTCTTTTTTTTATTTCCTCTAACTTTAATTGCATACCCTTTTCCTGTTACATTTATACTCATGATTTTTCCCCTTGTGACTTATTTCCATGACGTTTTTCCGATGATGTTTGTCACAGCTGCTTTCACAAAGTGAATCTTGTGAATTAACCCTTTCATGTTTAATCCCAGCTTTTCACGTGCCTGTGATTTTATGATTGAGAAAACATTGTGAAAAAAGAAGAAATTGCTTCTGACAAGCAATTTCTTCTTTTTCCACACTTTTTTTTACCCTACTGAATGGTTATTTTTCAAATTAAATCCACTTTAAATTTTCGTCTGCAAAATTTTTGAATTTGGACAGGTCCAAAATTTTGTAAAACAGGAAAGGGTTAAACAAACAATTCTTTTTGCAAGATTTGCCTGGTTAAGGTACTTGTGCCATCAAAAGCTTTTATTGAAAATTCTATATTATCAAATACTTCTAAACAAAAGAACTTAACATTATAATTGTTGACTTTTTTTCACTCCTTTTTTTTTCTTTGGATTCTATTTCAAGTTCCTTTTTTCCCTGTGACATCATTTTAATAACATATTCTATTCTAATAACTAAAGTTTACCTGAATAACTTCAGCATCTTTTGTGGCCGAGACAGTTGGAACCTCTTCTACCACATTTTGAGCCTCTACTATCTTTACTTTTATCCTGTAATAATTGATTGATTGAATGGAGTTTAACGCCGCTTTCAACATTATTTCAGTTATATCGCGGCAGCTGGAGCACCTAACAATGGTTTCCTGGTATTTCTCTCACCAATACATCCACCGCATTCTTTCCTAGCCTGCAGCTACTATCTCACATAGGTCTACGATTATTCACCCATTGGTGAGAGACAAATAGTTGGAAAGAATGAGTGCCGCCGTTTGGGGACCTCTAGATTGACAGTCCGACACGCTACCAACTGCCCTATGACAGCGGCCCTATAATAATTGAATTAAAACAGTAAAAATCAATGTTCCTGCTTCCTGATTGGCTTTGACATTGGTTTTTGACACCCATGAATGAATTTTGAGTGCCCAGATAGCTTGTCAATAATGTAGTTCCTCAAGAAACCTATCTAATAATTGTAAATTCTTTACTTTTAAGAATGTTTTTAAGCTAAGATATTTCTAATAATCCATGGATGCATGACACTATAAACCTCATCACACATCAAACAGTGGTGAGTTTTTTTAGATTGATCTCTTAAACACTAATAATTAAAACTTGTATTCAGTGACCTACTAAGGGACCATCAAAAAGTGTTTGCTTTATACTGGCCTGCTTTCTGAAATTTTAGGCAAAATGTTAACAACAGAAAAAATATGAAATATGCATGACAAGGCTTGAAGTTTAAAACTACACACAACACAAAATGAGAAATACCTATGTTGGAACCCAGCTTGGTGTGTATCTTCAACAGCCCCAAATACATCCACCATATCTTGTTTAGTATATGTACGTCCTGTATCTAGAGACATCCATTCTACTATAACACTCTCTAGTATTTCATCTGTCAATATATCAAATGAGCATGATTATGAGTGAGATTTCCAACAATTTCAAATATGCACAAAGCAAAGATTCTGACCAGCCTGTGCATCCCCTCAGTCTGACCAGAGTCTTCACTATGCATTTAGTAGATAGATAAGGTCTCAAGGTATCTGAAGACCATCAGGTAAATTTATATTTTTAGTTTGTGGCTGTCTATGCCTCTCAATGTTTGCACCTCATGAACATTTCAAACTGTTGGAAATATCACGCACAGGCTCAAATTTAATCATGTACCTGCAAATATTATTATTTCTTTAATGATATTCAATGGTTCATAGAGAAATTATTGAAGAATATAAATTGATAATCTCGACAGCAAATGGGTGAAATTATCAAAACATTTCTCCAAGCTTTTGTTAATTTCACTCTATTTGACATTATCTGAGTGGAGACCAATGAATCAATATAAGTGAGGTCCCAATGAATCAATATAAGTGAGGTCATGATGAAGTTGTCAAGTCATCACCTGCAAAATGACATGTATTAAGAAAATTTTACGATTTGATTCTTTATAAGCATTTTGTGAACAACAAAAGCTATATTTTCTCTTGAAAAAATTAGATTTCAGATTTATTGAGCAAAAGCTTCAGTCTCTATATCATCTATAGGTTGTTGTTTTTTTAAGACTTGACTGTGTCGCCGGCTTAGCATAAAACAGTTGTAAACCACCTAAAACATACAGGCAATTACAACTGTTTTGTGCTGAGCCATTGATGAGACCTTTTTAACCCCTATTGACTCAATTTCAAACTTAGCCAAGTTTCATAAAAAAAAAATGCCTACCAATACAGGTTTATTGGATAAAAATTGTATCCTCTAGAATAATTGCAAGGTTTTACTTTTACTAGGAATAACCTATGGATGCTAACAAAATGTACATGACACAAGAATAATGCCAGAGCTCAGTGCAAAAAAGTTGTAACTGCCTATAGAAATATAGGCAGTTACAACTGCTTTGCACTGAGTCGTTACTTTTTTTAACCAATGTTTCTATACATTTGGATTTCAACAAAGGTTTTGTTCCTTCTAACCTACATTCTTTACACCGATGAAATCTAGAAAAATTCATCACTTAGATGATACCCAAAGGGTGATCAAATATTCACTTTATTTGTTGAAAATTTAATGTCCTCTGCCAATAAAATACCCATACATGCTGTTCATCTAATCAAAATATTTTTAGCAGACTGATACAACTTTGTAGAAATAAAATTCCTATGATATTTGGTTGAAATCCATCTGTTTAAACTTTGAGAAAGATTATTTTCTCTTTATTGGATATTCAACCATATAACATATCTGAAGAAATGACCTCTACCCATGCAAGGCATTTTTTTCATTTGATCACAATATTCTTTTGTAGACTGATAAAGGATCACTAAAGAATCATTCCAGTGAAATTTGGTTAATATCCATCAATTAGATTCTGAGAAAATGATTTTCAAATTTTTCACTATGTAATATAGAGAAATGACATCCGCTCATAAAAAATATATTTTTCATCTGATCACAATATCTTTTTAAATACTTGTAAAGGATCACTAAAAAATCATTCCAGTGAAATTTGGTTGATATCCATTTTTTTTGATTTTGAGAAAATGATTTTCAAAGTTTCCACTGTATAATATTTAGAGAAATGACCTCCGCCCATAAAAGATATATTTTCTGATCACAAAATTTTTTTGTAGACTGATAAAGGGTCACTTTGGTGAAATTGGTTGATATCCATCAATTAATTTCTGACAAAAGTCACCTATTACCATAGATGGAAATTAGCTATGCCTACTACAGACATGATTTTCAACTGATTAAAATTCTTTGAAGGAATCTCACAGAGGGTCATCCAAAGAATATTCCTGTAAAATTTGATTAGAATCCATTCAGTACTTTATGAGGAGAATATTTTTAAAGAAAAAGTTTACGGACAGATGGACGACGGACACCCCGCCATGACAATAGCCCCGCTCCTTTCGGCCAGTGGAGCTAAAAAACTTACCTCTCTTCAGAGCAAAATTATGAACCCAATTCTTCTTGTCTTCAATTATTCCAAAACAAGTATGATTACTATTCGAACTACCAGTTACCTAGAAAAATCAATCTATAATTAAATTGTTGTCCAAGGTAAAAAAATATGTGTTCAGATCAGTTTTCAAATTCAAGATCCTGTATTATTGCTCTTTTAAGAAGGATTACGATCACTCTTGACATTTGTTGGGATTTCTTTTTTTCTTTTTAAATTGCTACCAAAGGCTGCATTTATAATAAGAAAAGGCCTAAAGGTGTTGATATACTGAAATGTTCTGTATTTTTTTATAATATATTGTTTTTCTACTCAAGAGTATGTAACCTTTTTTTTAACAAAAAGAATTTTAAAAGAGAAGCAGAAAGAACTTTGACCACAATTTGGGCCTGAGGTTATAAAACTGTCTTCATTCTCATCAGGTAACTTTCTCAAATCACAACTTGAGATTGAAATAGTAGTTCTGTATGAAATATGTGTTCTCAAATCACAACTTGAGATTGAAATAGTAGTTCTGTATGAAAAATGTGAACATCAAAACACATTAATAAGTTGTTAAAACTAACAACTTATTATATAATTATCATTATCTTTTATGTTCATTCATATATTTAAATTCTAAGTTTGAGAAAATTCTCAGTTGACCATACTAAAAGTTTTAATCGTGGACCCCGAAGGAAAGCTCACCTTAAATCCCACTTGTTCTTTTGATGGATTGTGCAGAATCACCCAGCCACAGAAATCTCCTCCTACTTTGGTAAAATTCACAACCTTACCAGGGCTGTAAATTAAGAGTAAATATTATTTCAAACTATAGCACCACCTATGGATGTCAAAACTCGGCTGACGGGTGCAAGATATTGGATAAACAAGAGGGCCATTGGCCCTGGGTCGCTCACCTTAGAAAAAAGCTTCATTACCTGTCCATGTTCCATGTTCATGCAACCACAGAAAAAGAGATTTTCACTTATTCAATCAGATAACATTTGAAATAATCATCCCCCCCCTCTGCTCCTCCCCTGGACATTATTTATTTAAGCTTTTTCCATAAAAGGTCTGTGATCAGCTAATCTATGCCAGATATACAGGCTGAGTCTGAGACTTTTAAAGTTTTCTTTAATGAGTTGATCAATCCATGTCAAATATAAAGCTGTAGGAATTCAAAATTCTCAACAAAGCACTCCCCCCTCCCCAAAGATGCTCTGCACCTGGTGAATCTACAGTCATGAGTTTAGCTAAATCAATGTCCATATGCTTATCATCCATACCAATTTTCAAGTCTGTAGGACTCCTGGCTCATTAGAAGAAGTTTAAAGATTTCCAAAATGATCCAAAGTACTACCCCCTCCCCAAGACACTCAGCACCTGGTGACCCTACAGTCATGATTTTAGCTATTTTTATTAATGTCAATATATTGATCACCCATGACAATTTTCAAGTCTGTAGGGTTCCTGATCCAGGAGAAGAATAAGGTTAAAGATTTCAAAATTGATCCAAACTACCCCCTGCCCCCTAATGCTCCGCATCTGGTGGCCCTATATTCATGATTTTAGCTATTTCATTTTAGATCCATAATGCCATCATCCATGCCAATATTGAAATCTGTAGGGCTCCTGGTTCATTAGAAGATGAAGATTAAAGTTACAAAATTTTCACAAAAGTACTCCCCCCTCCCCCCTGGTGCTCCGCACCTGGTGAATCTACCGTCATGATTTTAGCTACTTTTATAAAGGTCCATATGCTGATCATCCATGCCAATATTCAAATCTGTACGTCTCCTGTTTTAGAAGAAGAAAAAGGTTAAAGATTACAAAATTTTCACAAAAGTACTACCCTCTCCCCCTTGGTGCTCCACACCTGGTGAATCTACAGTCATGATTTTAGCTACTTTTATAAAGGTCCATATGCTGATCATCCATGCCAATATTCAAATCTGTAGGACTCCTGGTTCAGAAGAAGAAAAAGGTTGAAGATTACAAAATTTTCATCAAGGTACTACCCTCTCCCCCCCTGGTGCTACGCACCTGGTGAATCTACAGTCATAATTTTAGGTATTTTTATAAAGGTCCATATGCTGATTATCCATGCCAATATTCCAATCTGTACGTCTCCTGGTTTAGAAGAAGAAAAAGGTTAAAGATTACAAAATTTTCATCAAAGTACTACCCCCTCCCCCCTGGTGCTACGCACCTGGTGGCCCTACAAATAAGGTTTTAGCTATTATTATTAAGGTCTATGAGGTGATCATACATGCAAAATTTAAGGCCTTATGCTTTTATGATCAGAAGAAGAAGAAGGTTAAAGATTACAAAATTTACTCAAAGTACTACCCCCTCCCCCCTGGTGCTCCGCACCTGGTGGCCCAACAGATATGATTTTAGCTATTTTTATCAAGGTCTATGAGCTGATCATCCATGCCAAATTTCAAGGCTGTAGGGCTGCTGGTTCAGAAGAAGAAGAATTTTAAAGATTTTCTTAAATTGTTAACTTTGGTTGCCATAGCAACCAGAGTTTTTCACCAATTTCAATTCTTTTAGCAATTCTTAAAGGGGACCACCTAAGGAACATTTCTGCCAAGTTTGGTTAAAATTGGCCAAGTAGTTTAGGAGGAGATGTCGTTTAAAGAAATTGTTGAAGGACTACGGACGACGCACGGACGCCAGACAAAAGGGGATCACAATAGCTCACTTGAGCACGCTGTGCTCAGGTGAGCTAAAAAATCAGTCATTAAGAGGCATAATTTGCACAAAATGCATCTAGAGTAACCCCCTTGATAGCAAAGCTTGCATTTGTATATTAAACATGTGTGGCTAGTTTCAAGTGAAATTCTTCATTTTTACCAGAGGTATTAAAAACTGTCAAAGTTTTCGCATTATGATGACAACAAGAACAACGACAATGACAACAATACCAAGGTTATAGTGATACCTCAGGTTTCCTCTGAAAAAAACTAAGCTATAACGGATTTTTTGACATGTTGCTTTTTGAAAGGCTCTTTCTTGTAATATTTTGCCATAAGACTTCAAAAAATCCTATGTTTATTCACAAGTACGGCTTAGTAAGTAGTTTTAAGTTAACTAGACATACTACTCAACTCTGCGACAAGCAAATTAAGACATTTATCACCCTTTCTAGCAGCTGCTCAACAAGGGCCTAACTCCCATTATGCAATTTACGCAAGTGCATGACATAAATAATCCTCTGTTGAAAATTATAGCTGATGAATTATCATAACATAAAAACTAAAGCTTATTCAAGCTGTAGTTACAATGTTTTGATTATTCACTAACGCCCAAATCATGAAAAGTGAGCGGACGGAGGGCATCCATCTTATGTCACAGTCCTCATATCGCCTTTATCCTATATATTCTTCAGTTTCCAACTACTGAGTGTGTATAAATTTTTAAGTGCTAGATACACCTATGCACAAGATATATAAACTATCAATATTATCAAGTATGGCACACCAATCTAAGTGTCAAGGATTCAAAATTCAGTAAAACACTTGAAATTGTCTTTTGTGTTTCATTTAGATGCTGTGTCACACTTAAATATTGAAATTGTGCATTTTGCTGAGAATGAGAGTTACTCTCATTCTCAGCAAAATGCACAACTTCAATATTTACAAACACTATGTACACTAACAAACACGCACAACTTGACAGGCTTTGGAAAAAAAAGATGTGTTTCATACCTGATCCACAAGTTTCCATATTTGTATGTAGTAAATGCTGGTGTCTCCACATTCCTCTGTAAGTAAAGAAACGAAAATATAAGGAAGCAACTATTAAGGTAGTGGACCCGAAACAGTTCCGCTGAGTTTCGGAAGTAATGAACTTTAACAATGTCGACTGAGGGTTCCTTATGATTTTCATTTGGAAACCTCAGTCTACATTGTGAAAGATAATGAGTCCTGAAATGTTGCGTATCTATAACTGTTCCACTACCTTAAAGTCCTAGTTCAAATAAAGGGCTTATTGCTTACTATTGTTAATGCCTATTTGTTGCTGGGCACTTACAATAGTTTTATACTGACCCGTCTAAATACTTTCTGAGCATATGTATTTAATAAGTATTCCAGCAAAATTTACATTTAGAAATTGATAAAGCTATAAACCTGATTACAGGTAATTCAATCTCATCAAAATACAGAATGCCAAGTCTTTTCTGTATATATCCCTGTGATTTTATACATTTGAAAATTTTGTTGAAAAAAAAAGAAAATTGCTAGCAACAAGCAATGTTCACTTTTCCTACAATTTTTATAACCAAAAACAATATGATTTCATTTAAAATTACACAAAATTTTCACTTTAATCTGCAACTTATTTCAGTTTAGACCTTAGCCTGTGACCTTGACCTTGGGGCTATCTAATTGATGAAGGAGTAATAGTCCAGACAAGATCTGGGGCCGACTTACAGATACAGTAATGCACATACACCAACTTGTTGTGTCTCAATCACCGCAAGCCAATCCAACAACAAGAGGACCCTGAGGGCCCTAAATGGCTCACCTGATATGTCAAGTAAATTATCATTAAGACTCCATTTCCTATGATTTGGCATGAACCTTCCCATTTTCAACAGAGTTCATTCTTTTGACCTGGCAAACATTTTGATCAAAGTTTCATGAAGATTGGACTATATTTGTGGCTTTTGGAGCTCTTACGAGAAAATTGTCAATAAGGCCCCTTTTCCCGTGATATGGCACATATACTTCCCATTTTCAAATGAGTTCATCCTCATGACCTAACAAACACTCTGACAAAGTTTCATGATGATTGGACCATATTTGTGGTTTCTAGAGAGTAAACAAAAAAATTGTCAATAAGACGCCTTTTCCTGTGATATGGCACCAATCCTTCCCATTTTCAATAGACTTCATCCTCATGACCTAACAAACATTCTGACCAAGTTTCATGAAGATTGGACCATATTTGTGGCTTCTAGAGTGAAAACAAGAAAATTGTCATTAAGGCCCCTTTTCCCGTGATATGGCACAGATTCTTTCCAATTGAGCAATTTTCATAAGGGACCATCCAAGGAATATTTCTGCCAAGTTTGGTTGATTTTGACCCATAAGTTTAGGAGGAGATGTCGTTTAAAGAAAAAGTTGACGCCGTGACGGACAGACAGACAGACGGACGCCGGACAACGATCGATCACAATAGCTCCCTTGAGCACTTCCTGCTCAGGTGAGCTAAAAAACATTTGAACTGACCTCACTATCATTTCTGGGAGTCCAGACCTCTTTCTGTAGAAGCTGCACAGATTCTCCTATGGAGTGAAAGCCTACACAGGGATAATATCCAAGTCTGCTGGGGTTTAGATTGAGTTCTATACATTTCTCGCCATTCTTTCTGAAAAATCCTTTGTTCTTGTCAAAGTCGCAATGAAAGGACATCTCATCTCCCACAGTAGCCTTCAGTGTACGTCTTGTTGGATTGCCTGACTCAAGAAATATCCTGCAATAAAAAAAAAACAAAAAATGTTGGGAAATTTCTTTCAAATATATAGATAGAAAAACCAAGAACTTACAATATTGAATGACCCTATCGTAGGTTTGTTTTGAAAATATTTTGAATAGACAAAATAAAAGGCTAGTTGCACTAGGTGAAGAGAAACTTCATTCATTAAATATCATTTATCAAATGTAAGCTATAATTGATTTGTTTTTTAATTCATTTCAACCAATTCCTACAACAGTAGAGCCTGTGGTCAATGGGTCAAAATGCTTGTTTTGGGATCAGATCATCTTGAGTTGAAATCCAGGTATGAAAATACGTACAAGGCAAAAGTTTTCACAGCATTCTTATTATTCAATGGTAGTGGATTATGTATAAAGTCTTTGAGTTTATTTTATGCAATTTGTGAAATGAAATAAATCTCATGGTGAAATGAACTGAGAAAAATATGGTAGACCTGGAATATTAAGAAATTGCGTGAAACTATTTCAGCAAATTGTAATTTAAGATTTTCAATAAAATGAATTTGTCTTCTCAAACATCTTCCAACATGTGCTCATCTAAATTCTGTTATTTTGCTAATTTATACAGTGTAAACACCTACCCTCCATCATCAGCATGGTATCCAATAGCCTGTGAGTTCCAGCCTGGTTGTCTGTTTGGGGGATAATTTAAAGGTACTAGGCCCATTGCAATATATCCTCCTTTACCAGTCGATAAGATTCCTGCAAAAATAAATAGAGCAAAATGAATAAGTACTTATGAATAAATGATTATGATATATCAAGGTCATTAGATATGCTATCAATTAATAAAGAAAAATATAGCTAAGCAAAGTTAACAGCTGTTTCTGATGACTTGTTTAGCATAGACTTTGAAATTTTTGTGGTCACAAACTTAAATTTGTATTCATAAGATAAACTTTTCATATTAAACAAATTGGCAAGTTGTCACAAGATACGCCTGTTACACTGCTGGATGTCCAAGTATGAAAAACAACAAATTAATGTGGTATCTATGGTCTAGGGGTAGTGAGTGGGACTCTTGACCCAAAGGTCCTGAGTTTGTTTCCGGAGAGCAGGTATAGATCTTGGATCTTTCATTGGCCCACACATTTGGGACGAGTACTGGTTAAATTTCAAGGAAGCAAAATCGAGAAGGATTAATCTTTGGTGTAAGAACTTGTTTCCCAATTAAACCAAAAACAACAAAGGGAATTAACTATATTATTAAGCTAGATAGTAACGGTTCTTATGTACTGCACTCCGTAATCATGGGACCTAATTGCCAAGTTTCAAGCCCATTGGACAAATGGTGACAGAGTTCTGCTCAGTACAAAGAAGTGGACACCACCCAAATGCAGGACACCATGGATGATCACATAATATGTCCTAACTTTTGACGGGTGGATAAAAATACTCTTATTTGAATGACTCATGATATTCCAAAAAGGAAGATAATAAGGGCGTTTGTTAAAATGACATTTTTTCCTACATAATAACATAGGTTCATTGGAAAGTTCTTAATCTTTTCCTTATATTTACCATAAAGATACAAATGAAGATATTCTATTTTTTAAAGACAAATGTCCTTGCCAAACTGCTAAGCTTGAGAAGAAGAGAGAGACAGAGAAAAATAATTTGGGATGACAAATTTGATAGATTCAATATCTCACAAAAGTTGGATATTCTTTTTTTGTGATAAATTGAAGGAAACTCCTTAAATCTAAGACCAGATCCATTTACATATTCAGAAAAACATATAAAGCTGCTTGTAAAGTAACATTACCCTTTAAATGAGGATTTTTTTTTCACTCAAAGATATTCATATGTGCTCTTAGCTCATTTTCAAAGTGCCACAGGACTTGTGAAATATCAAAAATATCCATCAGGGTGTTTTCACACCAACATGGTAGGTCATAGTATAGTGAGGTAAAGCAGACTTACTGACAGAGAATTCAGAACATTCCTTTGTTAAAGGTCTACAGGAGATAAACTGGCCTACTGGTATAGCTGAAGAGGCTGTTTCATAACTGAAATAAGATGAAATATTCCTTTTATACAGGAAATAAAACAAGATGTTCTTAGCTCAGCAGTTTTGGTGAAAACCTGTAGTATTGATATCATCTTGGCATTATTGGCCTCGTTGATGGCATAAGCAATGGTATGATAAACTTCAACCTTGGTCATATCACATTTTTATAAATATTTTAATGAAATCTGTCATGTGTGTTTGACATCACAAGAGCTATCCAGACTATCAGGAGGACTAAACTTTTAATTCATTTTTGTAAGAGTAATGCCCTTTTTTTTACTTAGATTTTTTGCACTATCCAATACCTTCAGCAGAGGATTGGCACCCATAGATGGTGCTTTTGTTTTTCAACTCTATTTGTTTGAATTAGCTGAACACTCATTTTAACAGTAAATTTCAATCAAATTGCCCTTTGCAGTTTAATACCTGCTTTTTACGTGCCTGTAATTTTATGATTGAGAAAACATTGTGAAAAAAGAAGAAATTGCTTCTGACAAGCAATTTCTTCTTTTTCCACACTATTTTCTACCCTACTGAACGGTTATTTTTCAAATTAAATCCACTTTAAATTTTCGTCTGCAAAACCTTTGAATAAGGACAGGTCTTAAATTTTGTAAAACAGGAAAGGGATAGCTGAGGCTCGAATACCTAATCATGGATTTTTCACACCATTTCTGAGCCACCAGCTGCTCTTCCCACTTGCGTTTACAATAATCCACCCTTTGGTGGGTGACAAATTTCTGAAAGGATTTTCACCATGTCCAGGAATCATAATTGAGAGCTTGAATCCTGAATAAGTGAGCTCTGTTAAAGGCTTCATTCCCTCTTACTATGAGCTCTATCAAAGGTTACACTTACACAAGAACTCCAGTTTCATGGATGACCTTGACCTCTCGTCCAGTAGATGAAAAGTACTGGGGCTCTAGCTTCAGCTCTTCCCCATCAAATTTCTTCTCTTGAGGTCTGTAAGAGCTACCCTGTATAAGATGATATATAGAGAATAATATTCAGGTGTCTAAAAATATCAATGTCATCTGGTCGAATTGGATAATCTATTAATGACTAGCTCTGCCAAATAATGATAATTTCTCACAGCTGGAACCATATAAAATTGACACTTTAAGGCACTTAAATATTCTATTTGGATTGATACCTTTTTTCAGGGCTAAGAATTTAATGAAACTTTAAAATAAAAGTTTTGAAGTTGAAAGCAATTCTAGTTGAAATAAATCATGAATATGCAAATAATTCCTACGAATAATTGACTTGGTTATATTTCATGTTATCATGCAAGGTCAAAAAGTGGTCACATACAGGAATGGTCATAATACAATATTTCATACAAAACAAGTCAGGTCATTTTGAAAGCAATATATTGATTGAAGGATAAAACTCACTGAATCCTAAGATGTTTGAACCATTTAGAATTGTCTCATTTTGATGATTCTAATAGGTTCAAGAACATAAGATTCAATAATTAACATTTTTTCCATTATCTGGATAGACGGTTCAATCAATATCTTCAATAAAAGGTTATTTATCTATCTATTAATTTCATAGCTGGAGATTATGAAACATTTCTCATTCTGAATTCAATATTTTCTCAAATTTCAACTTGAAATTAAAAGCTGTAATTCTGTTGTAAAACTATTATAAATGTATGAAAAAAAGTGAATATTATAAATTGTTATATGTTGCAACTTATGAATATTATCATTTGTGTTTTTACATCGATTTAATTATAAATTTGAGAAAATACACAGTTGAGCCTGAGAAATGTTTTATTTTCTCAGGCCAAGAAGGTAACTTACACTTTCATCTGTCAGTTTCAATAGTATATTGTCTCCAATTCCCATACTGTATCTCTTGGCACCACTTGATTTCAAATTCATCGTTTTAAGGTTTCCAATATAATGAGCTTTTCCAGGAAAGGCCTGCAAAATTGTCCCATCTTCTTTGTTCCTTAAACATACTATCTTGTCATGCTTACATAAGTTCGTAAATTCTACTTCGTTGTACAAAAACGGGTCTAACCCAATGTCCGGTTGTTTCTCAGCATTCCATGTGACTGTTTGTGCATCAGGATCTTCTTTAGATTTAATAACTGTCTTTTCTTCAATTGTTTCATCCACTGATGTTTTGACAAGGGAATATGGCCGAAGTCTTGATCTGATACCCTGTTGGAACAAAAATAATCATCATATCTATTTTATAGGTGAGTTTTGAAAAGAAACTAAATAGCCTTGACATGCAGACTTTTGCTTGAATGCTTCCAGGTGACTTACTCAGAATTTTAAGTCAAATATCCTTTTATAAATACACCCCTAAACCTGTAAACTTATAACTCGTAGTTATTCAAATGTTTTGTCAGCTTTTGCGTTCATTGGTTGACCTCATCACATACATAAAGACATCCCTTAAAAGAATTTTAAATTTAAAATATCTAACTTTTGTACATAAGAAATAAAACAAGAGGCCCAAGAGGGCCTGTATCGCTCCACTGGCTTAAAAATCTCAAGATTTGAAAGAGAGATATTGAAAATAGAAGGTAATGAAAGTGAACAGCATTGAGAAGGAATTATGACTTTTTCTAGTTGAAACTGACTTATGAAGGAATGAACTTATTTAACTAATATGTAAAATTACAAGGAAGAAAACTATTTAGATATCACTTTGAAACAAGAGGACCAGAATGGCCCTAAACCTCACCCAAGGAACATCCTGGTAAAAGTTCATTGAAATCAGCCCAATGGTTCAGGAGGAGATGTCATTCAAAAATCTGGGGTCAAAAAAAGCCCTGCCCTGCCACGCCCATATTTTGGGGTCAATCCAAATTTCTTGAACATTTTTAGAAGAGGGTCACCCAAGGAACATTCTGGTAAAGTTTCATTGAAATCAGCCCCGTGGTTCAGGAGAGGATGTAGTTCAAAGATTTTGGGGTCAAAATAAGCCCCGCCCTGCCACGCCCATATTTTGGGGTAAATCCACATTTCTTGAACAGCTTAAGAAGGTCACTCAAGGAACATTCTGGTAAAGTTTCATTGAAATTGGCCATATGGTTCAGAAGGAGATGTCGTTCAGAGATTTGGGGGTCAAAATAAGCCCCTCCCTGCCATGCCCATATTTGGGAGTCAATCCAAATTTCTTTAACAACTTTAAAAGAGGGTCACCCAAGGATCATTCTGGTAAAGTTTCATTGAAATCGGCCCAATGGTTTAGGAGGAGATGAGGTTCAAAGATTTTGGGGTCAAAATAAGGCCCGCCTTGCCATGCCCATATTTAGGGGTCAATCCAAATTTCTTGAACAATTTTAGAAGAGGGTCACCCAAGGATCATTCTAGCAAAGTTTCATTAAAATTGGCCTCATAGTTAAGGAGGAGATGTCATTCAAAGATTTCGGGGTCAAAATAAGCCCCGCCCTGCCACGCCCATATTTGGGGGTAAATCCACATTTCTTGAACAACTTTAAAAGAGATTCACCTAAGGAACATTCTGGTAAAGTTTCATTGAAATCTGCCCAATGGTTCAGAAGGAGATGTCGTTCAGAGATTTGGGGGTCAAAATAAGCCCTGCCCTGCCCACGCCCATATTTAGGGGTCAATCCAAATTTCTTGAACAACTTTAAAAGAGGGTCACCCAAGGAACATTCTGGCCAACTTTCGTCAAAATCCACTCATTGGTTTAGGAGGAGAAGATGTTTAAAGAAAAGTTTATGCACGCACGCATGCACGACGAACACCTCGCCATGACAAAAGCTCACTGGCCTTCGGCCGGTGGAGCTAAAAATCATTTGTTTTTGAATTCATCTTTCTTAATATGAACTCCACCAGATATTTTGGCTAAAAAAAAAGACCTACCCATAGATCCGTAGCACAGTTGACACAAATTCCACAATAATGACAGCCACCCAGTCCAGTGGCACATTCACAGTTACGTAGATATTCTGTAACCAGTCCATTCCATTGACAGTAATCTCCCTTTTCACAACACAGATTACACATGGTACATATGTTCTGGTTCCCCTTTACGTTTTGTACAGCTACCCATTTGTGCTTACATCCTACTGACACATTTACTAGAAAACAAAAGGAGTATATTAGTAATATATTTCTTAACCTAGTGATTTGGATCTAGTAAGCTCTCTTAGAAGATATAGGCAATAACATATTAACAACCAAGTATTCAAAGCTGAAGACGCTTTACATTCAGAGAAGATTATTTAGCTCTATTAGAATTTTTACAGTAATTTATTGAATTTCATTTATCCATTAACAGTTTGTCAGTTTTGTTTTGATTTCTTTTTTGCATACAAACATTTCTTACAATACATTTGAACACATTTGAATGGAATTCAAAAAGAGCATTGTAGTTCTAAGAGTTTGAGCACCTACCCATTCCAGGAGGAATATCTTTTGTTGTCATGGCAACAACATTTGACCTTCTAAAAAGGTCATCTAGAATATCAGTAAAGATACAGAAGACGTTCCATGTAAAGTCCTGCACATATGAGGCCGTCTGTTTCGACATGTTTCTATCTTCCTGCAAACTTGGCATGTAACACCGAGACTCAATCACTAGAACTTCTTCACCTGAAATGAAAATTGAATCTTTTTAAGGTAATGGACCAGCAATAGTTCTGCAACATTTCGGACCACATATTCTTTCACAATGTTAACCGAGGTTTCCTAATGATTTTCATTAGAAAACCTCCGTTAACATTGTGAAAGAATATGTGGTCTGAAATGTTGCTGAACTATTACGGGTCCACTACCTTAATGCCAATGTATGATAATAAATTCACTATAGCAAAAATTCAAACTATACCAGATAATTGCTGGGTAGTAAAAGCAAGATAAGGCCAAGGACTCTAAGAGTTTTATTCAGCTATATGCAAATATAAGCCCCAGGGGGACTGAAGTTGACAAATGGTACTTTCTGAGATCAGATTTTGTTAAGTTATATTGAAAACTATAAATTGTTCACATAAAGAAAGACAATCATCTCTAGTCAACCTTTCTTGGTTAAAAAATTGACTAGAGATGATTGTCTTTCTTTATGTGAACAATTTATAGTTTTCAATATAACTTAACAAAATCTGATCCCAAAATAAAGGGGGCACCTAGTTACGTCAGAGATACAATATGTATCAAGTTTCAAAGCCCTGGGTCAAATGCCTCAACAAATAGTCAAATGGATTGACAGAGGGATACTGTAAAGCAATCATGGGGAAAATATAACTACAAAACAGAGTACCAAGGTCTCTTGAATCTAGGTCTCTTTGTTCCTGAGTAAGATTTGGAAATGAAAAAGGTCTACAGATAGATTAACAGATAGACAGACAGACAGGGTGAAAGCAATATTCTTCCCTTTCCTTTATAGGTGAAGGATATCATTCATACCTTTCTCAGTACTGTCCTTCAGTATGATAGTTTGGACACACCCATTCTGATAGACCACGCCCCTATCAGTGATCAAGACCGGCCTCCCATATTTGATGGTGTTGGAAATGACCATTGACAGCATGTAGGTGGGAAGTCCAACTGGCATTGTATAGGTCTGTTTCATCACCTCAAAATCTGTTCTGTCATTTAGGGGTAGGTAGTCATTCTGGGTGAAAAAAGGACATGATTATAGGCTTAAGGTAGTGGACCCATAATAGTTCTGCAACACTTGGCATTATATAATCTTTTACAATGGTGACCGAGGTTTCCTAATAAAAATCATTAGGAAACCTTGGTTAACACTGTTGAAGTTCGTTACTTCTGAAACCTTTTAGAACTTTTACAGATGCACTACTTTAATTCTAAAATCTCCTAAAGCTGTAGTTTGGAGATTTTGGAATTTAACTCACAAAATGGTTTCAAAATAAAGAATAAGTAGATATGATAGGCTAATCAATATGGTAAAATGGTACAAATACCAATTTTTTAAAGGGGCCAATCTATTTAAGTTTGTACAAAAAAGGGTAGTAAATTATTTTGCAAATTGAACATAAATGATAAATAAACTTCTACATCCTTTTAACAATATGAATTACCTTAAAAATTGCTGGAAAATAAGGAAATTTGGTACTTCATGCTGATGGTGCAACAATAAGAGAAAGTCTAGAGAAGTTTGCACTAAAATTTTCTCCTTATTAAATATCTCTGAAGGCATTGAATAAACAGGCAGAAATCTGTAATTATGTCCCCACTTTTTCGCAGTGATCATTTTGCCAAATAAATTTGTTGTTGCCATGTTTTTCTTCTAATTTGAGTATTATTTCTCCTTAATAATTATTAAAAAGAATGTTTATCATAAATATACATAAAATTAAAGTACAATTTTGGAAAATATATACCCATGGGGTACCACTGTCAGCAAGGTTGTGTAAGACTATCAGGGATCGAACCTCAGACATTTTGTTGAAAGTCCTATAGGCTACAAACTGTGCTATGATAGTGGCTTTCGATGGGGTAGGGGGTAGGGAGGGATGGCAAAACGATAAAAAGGAGTACATAAATATGAAAAGTAAGATTTGGTTTGGCTGTGATTGACTTCTTTAAATTTTCTTCATCACATCTTTCTATGCAATTCATATGAAATATAAATCCTTTTGTTTCTTTCCTATCTTGATAAAAGATTCATATGAAATGTGAATCTCTTGTAAAGATACAATGGAATAAAGAAAATATGAAAAGTAAAAATCATTACCTGATAAAAGTTTCTATAAAAAAATTGAGGGTCAAGATACTGGTATAAGGGAAAAGTTTAGACTGATCCAGTTCTATAAAGCTCAGATGTTTCATAATGCTCCCCTTATAAAGTAGTTTGTTTTTGTTTTTGTTTTCATTATCAATAGGGTCAAATTTTATTAAAGGGAAAAAATATTGATCCAAGTCTAAAAAGGTAATAATTTGTTTCATAACTCCCCTCTCTTAAAGTAGTTGTTGTTTAAAAGTTGTTGAATATTTCAGTTTGTTTTTATAATGGATAGGTACTCAGAACCTACTGGTGACAAATGAAGCCAATGCTAACAAGCTTTAAGCAAGCTCTAGGATTCTCCAAAATATGAACTAGGACTAGCAAAATATAGACATATTCAAAAGCACCTAGATGCAAAAAAGAAAATAAAAATATTTCAATAAAGTGAAAAAGTGATTCAACAGTAAAAAATCACCTAGTAGATACAAATTGCTATCTTGAAACAGAATTCCTATATATTCATGGACAAAAACATTATGATTCACTTGTAATGAAGAATACTGACTTTCAAAGCCATTTGCCATTAAGTTTGAGAATTAGAATTGAAAAGAAAGGTGTGCAGTACAAAGCTAAAACATCCCAGGAGCAACACATAAACACACTAATGGTAGGGGTAGGCAAGTCATATTCATGGTTTCACTTAACTTGTTCAAGACCAGGGGTCCAGATAAGAGTAGGTGAAAGCCAGTCTAAAATCTTTATTTCCAAATGAAACCCTATGTTGTGGATACTCATTTGAATTGTCTCGATGAAACATTTCAAATGAGTACCAACAACTGAGGGATTATGTTAGGAATAATGAAATATTTAGATTTGAAAACCAAATTACCCCCTCTATCTGTAGATCTGTAAGACTAACTTTGTTTCAGCTGAATATGGATAAACTTTACTTTGAATAGCAACTAACCCTCTGTTTTTTCGGTTGTTAAAGGCATACATTAAGGGACAAATCCCTGGCGTAAACAAGAGAAAAAGTTGATTGATAAGTAAAATAACTTGCTGTTAAGGCCCGGCTTTTTAATTTAAATAGTCTCAGTCTGGGCCAATACACTTTATCAGTTTCCCTTTCCAACATAATTATAAAGCATACCTAAAGACGTTGCTCTAAATCCTGCATTAAAATTGTGTGACGTCATAAATTTACCAAGCAACGTCTGTATAAACAAGATGGACTGTGTAATGCATGATGGCATATACACTATGTATAAGTAGGTTTGTAACTGGTTTTATATTGTTTCTATAAAACAGTTTACTCTTGTCTATCTTTTTATGCACTAATAGCTTCAATTCACGCTTTTTCGGTGTTAACATTTGCAGAGACCCTCAAAATGGTTTAACGCCCTTGTGCTTTGCACTCAGGCGTTAAACCACTTTTTTGGTCTCTGCAAATGTTAACACCCTGAAAAACGTGAATTAACCCAATATTACATTCATTTTTAATCATAACCAGTAAACCAAGAATAACTAGAATAACCAGAATCATGAATTAATTGCCACAACCAAAAACTTTTAAAATCACAATTGAAGAAGCTATACATTCTCCTTCCTAATTGGTATATATCTGTCATTTTTTATCATCTTTAATATCAAAACTTGATGTTGGATCAATAGGAACCTAACATATTTGTTAGACTATATTTTTTTGTAATTCAATTATTCTATTCTAGTTTCCATAGCAACTATGAATTAACACAAAGTAACAAAGTAAATAGCAAGGAGAAAATTCATAATGTTTAACTATTTACAATATCAGCTAAGCAACAAAACAATTATCTGTTTATCAAACTTTCCAAAATACTGATCAAGCAAATAAATTCTTACATGACATCAATAATTACTGAAAACCATAAACAACAGTGTTGACTAATGCAGTAGATAATTAAACATATAGCAAATTATGAATATGAAAATATGAGATACAATATGAAAGACCTAACCAAATTCAAAATAAGCTCCACAACCTACAAGTAGGTTTTTTCCAGTGTATACAAAATAACAATGGCCCAGCGTGAAACAGTTGTAACTCCCTGTATGTTTATAGGGAGTTACAACGATTGCACGCTGAGCCATAGATATGACCCATCCTATCTACAACACATTCCTGCTGTGCAAAAAAGTTGCAAACAGTATAGACTAAGATCAGCCAACACAAGGGTGTAGTCTGATATTAACCTTTACTGCCTGTTTTTTACTCAATTATTGAGCCAGATTGGTTTATATGTTCCCAATTTTGGTGATTATTTTTAAACAAGATTTAAATTCAGCATGATAAGTGTTAAGGTAATAAAGCTCATGAAGCTTTTAAGCTCAACTTTATGCATGATCATACAACAAATATTAGTTATACTATAGGAATGATTGTTATGACCTTTGGATAAGATCTACATGGTACCTAATGTGTGGGTGAGAAAAAATAAAGCGGACACTAAAACATCTTTGGAAAAGCCACATTTTGTGAGCTGATGGTACATACCCAGTGCTTTTGAAGGTCCTGAAATAAATTTGTCAATACAGCCTTTGGTTCAGCCAGTCAAAAAAAAATCACAATAAACCCTATGTTCTGGGTACTCAAGTACGAAATTTGAAATCCAAAATACCCCCTCTATCTGTGGCTCTGCTTGGGTACAAGAGAAAAGCTGTTTCAAAAAGGTTAATGAAATGGCCAACAACCTTGTGTATGGACTAACTTGCTAAGCCACATATCAATGTAAAAACATTTGCAGAGGTTTTTACATCCTAAACCCAGGGCTGGTTAACCCTTTTCCATTTTTCATTTTTTTATTCTGATTTTAAATATAGCTGCAATATAGATCTCTGTGACAAGGAAAAGAAAATTAGTTTTTTTTTAATGTAATGTTTGATGAAATTAGTAAAAGGAAGTAAAGAAAGTGCATATTCAATGAAAGAAAAAATAAAGATGAATTTTACTAGAAAAATGCAAAAATTAGAAGGCTTATAATTTCACTGCCGTAAATTGTCAATTACTTGTCTGTTGTGATACATTTTCTCATTTTTATGATAAAGAGCTTTAATTTTAGTACAAAGAATTGAAGAATTATCTAAACTTTTTAATTATGGCAAAAGAAGAAACAAGAATTACCATAGATGCAGGTGGGCTTGACAAATTTTGGCTGATCACATACACCATCTGTTCATCTTCTACACAGGATCTCAAACAGCGTAATGGTATAACACCAAAAAACTTTACGATGACATGCTTTAGGAAAGTGATCTACAACGACAGATTAAAACATATGATACAATAAATCAATGTAGAAATTGCAGTCATTTTCATTTCTCAACATACCGTAATTACAAATGTCATGATTCATTTTATTAAAGTTTCTTGATAAATTCAGAAGTTTTTTTTATTTATTTTTTAGAACTTCTTCATGTTTTTGTTTGTTTTAAGGTAGTAAAAGTTCCGCAACATTTCAGAAGTAATGAACTTTAACAGTGTTTACTAAGGTTTCCTAATGATTTTCATTAGGAAACCTCGGTCAACATTGGGAAAGATAACGAGTTCCGAAATGTTGCGGAACTTTTACGGGTCCACTACCTTAAATGTTTTATTTGTTGCTTTTGTTGTTGTTATGTTGTTAATCAACAGTGTGATTCCTGGACATATTATTCAACTTTGAAAAGGTAATGAAAAGCTTTAATTTTTGTTCAAAAAGGTCTGGGCCAGAGAATTTAAAACTTTTCTTATGCTCAACTGATAATATTCTCAAATTCAGCATGAGATTAAAACATTAATTCTGCTATTATATTATATTAATTGTACAAATATAAAATGAGCCTGTGGGAGAGATTTCCAACAATTCCAAAATATGTGCAAAGCACAGACTCTGGCCAGCCTGTGCACCCACACAGTCTGACCAAAGTCTTCACTATGTGCTTTTTAGTTACTTGAGGTCTCGACATATCTGTAGACTATCAGGTAACTTTATTTTCAGAGTTGGTGGCTGTCTTTGCCTCTCAATGTTTTGACCTTACCAATATTTGTTAGAAATGTCACATGCAGGCTCAAATATAGCCTTAAATGCTGATATAAAAGTTACCTGTTCCTGAGTAAAATTGTCTCCCAACACCTTAGTTTTCAAGGCTTCCCCTGTCCATACATGACTGTTCTGGCCGATACATGTCACCATAGATTTAGGATTGATCATTTCTGTGGGCAGTAGTTGTAGCAAGCCATCTTCCACATCAAACATAAATTGTATATCACAAACCACATGGTCTTCTCCAAGGTCGAATAGGACTACCTTACCCTAGAAAAAAACATTAAATATAATCTTTATATAACAATCTCCAGTGCTAAACTGTTGTAAGTATCTATATGTTTATGCACACAATAGTTTTGCATTTACCCCTTGAGTCATGAGATTTTCCTATGTCAAATCGGACTACCTTACCCCGGGAAAATCATCCAACATAAACTGTATATGACAAACACGGTCCTCCCAAAGGTCAAATAGGACCACCTTACCCTAGACAAAATATGGATAAATAAGAGGATATTAACGGAAATAAATGGCTCACATTAGATTCACATGCTCTTCTTTCTATTCAAAAGTTCTTTTAAAAAAAGCAGGTTTTAAGCATTGAACCAAGTACATGCTAAATGGAGTTAAATGGGAATGATTAACACATTTCTTTCTAAAGGATCAAGTTTTACTAACTAGAAAGATTTTTTTGTTCAACTTAACATTTATCTATAAAGCAGTTAAAACAAAAAAAAGGTTTTGTTGTCGTTATTGATTTTTTAAATCCCATGTTCTTTTGGTCTCTAGGTCATCTAGTAGCAGGTTGTGTTCAAAGTGCCTTTCAGTACAAGCTAGCTTTATGGCAATGTGGTAGAGGACTTTCTTCCGGTTAAGAGAATTCCCTGGTTCAAATCAATCCTCATGGAGTCGAATTTTTATATGTGAGTTACATTAGGCACCCACATTTAATTAGCAACATTAGGTGGTTATAAGATATGGTTATTGAAGATGATGTGAAGGTACAGATAAGAGAGTGTAAAGCCAGTCTAAAATCTTTATTTCTCATTGAAACCCTACATTGTTGGTACTCATTTGATTTGTCTTGTCAAGAAAATTCAAATGAGCATCCACAATATAGGATTTGTGCAAGTATTTTTTTAAAAAATTTGATTTAAAATACAAAATGACCTCTTTATTTGTAGCTCTGATGATGAATGTATATAAGAAGATTTGTCAAAGACACTCAATTGACATGTGAGTAAATGTAACTGAGTGGTTCTTAAAGGATGTTTGTTATGCTAATTAGCTTTTATTAAAATTCATAATGACATGGCTGGGCACTCATTTTCGTAAAGAAAGATAACATGGTTGGAACCCTCATGGAATCTAGTAATTAATTGCAGGTTACCATACTTATTTTTCATTTTTTTAACATAGTTCCAGAATAGTCTGTTTCAAACTACAGAATAGGACTATTACCCCCCTACAAGTGCTTGTCAATAATGAAAAGCCATTTTCCATCAAAGGGCCATAACTCTGTCAAAAGTCAATGGATCGTAACCAAAATTTCACTTGCACATCTTTGCTTGATACTGATCATATCAGTAAAAGTAAAATAAAATTCGCTAATTAGCCAGCAGACACTAAAAGGCTACAGAATGAAGGACTGACTGACTGACTGACCAACAAGCTGGCACTTTATGCCCCCAAACATAGTTTTGTGGGTATAATACAAGATTTCATATTCCTACCTCTGCTTGCATGGCTTTTAACATCGATAATAAACCTAGTCCTAGTACATCACTATTACCATCCGCAGTTAAAAGACTGGTCAATTTGCTCAGTGTCATCATTTTGTGTGTCTCCAATGTTTTCAGAATTCTGTCTATATCCTTCAAGGCTTCCTCTGATTTCTTATATTTCAGCTGTTGATAGTCTTTATGTCTGTCCTGTATACTGGTAATCTTGTCTAGGAGAGCTTGTTTATTTTTCTGAAATATACAGATGATAATTTTTCATTCAAAAAGAGATAAATTTATCTTTCATTAGGTGAACAACAAATCAATAGCTAAACATATAGACAGTTACAACTTTTCTTCATGGGCGATCAAAATGATATTCTTTCATAAAAAATAGAGATCAATTCATTTTACATAAAATAAAAAATGTACAAGCAGTAATTCTATCTTTTTAATTTAATGCCAAATCAGACTTATTTGGACAATTAAAAGATAGAATTGTACAAGGTAATTTGTTTTGTGGCACATGGATTTTATCAGCATAATGGATCTTGTGGTTGAGACTCAATTTCTAGTGTTAAATCTACATAAACAAAGAATTTACCATTTAGATAATTTGAATGGTTTGGCAGTGAAGTCTTCAAGTGAAAATCAACAAAAATACTTCCACAATCCATTGAAAAGCATTTCTAAGAATAACCAGGAACAATGATATTAAAAATATATCATTCGCTAGGCCAAGGGGGTCATTCAGGTTATGCATTAAAAAGGTGACCATGGTCAGTCTGAGAAGAATGCACATAAAGCTGATTTCCTGCATCAAGAATTATCACTCAACTTTCCTGTTATTGTTTATTTGTTCAAATGCAACTCTTGTTTACCTATGCTTGACCCAATCCATTTCTTGAACAATTGCCTTACAATTGCCTAACAGAATGGTCCCTCTTATCGTGATGGGTCATATACACATTATCTTTCCATTATCTTTGACTTACTTTTAATGATGGGCAGATTAATCGATTATCAATAATCAGTTGGTTTGGGCTTTTGAATGTACTAATCAACTAAGAAATTTCATAATCGATTAATCAGTTCCTAACCTATAAATGAAAGCAATTATATATTGCTTATAAACAGACATCAGTTTGATGGCTCAGCGTGAAACAGTGTAACTGCCTATACGTTTATAGGCAGTTACAACTGTTTCATGCTGAGCCATTGAGTTGGTAGAAAAATCTGCAGGATAAGTCTTTTATTCATGAGTTATAACTAAACTTTCATATTTAATTTCTCAAAGGAATGATACTGGGAGTGCTGTATCAATTTCTAAGAAAATGATTGTACAATCGATCATTAGTTGGTTTACTCTTCCAACTAAAAACTGATTATTGATTGTGATTTGAAACCGATTGCCTAACACTACTTACTTTGTCTCCATCTAATGTTAAACAGTGGAAAGAAACTCTACTCTCATTCTGCTGTAATAATTCCATGTTCTCTTCAATAGCACATAACTGACCAAATGTGTACTGCTCTTGAAAGTCCAATTCACCAAGGTTCCTGCAAGCAAGTAATTCAAAGCGTACTGGCAAATGTTTGCTGCTTGTTTAAATGGGGTTTTACACCACTTTAACAATCTTACAATTATATCGCAGTGGCTGGAGCACCTTACCATGGATTCCTGGTATTACTCACACTAGTACTACCATTACTAGCCTCCAGCTGCTATCCCACATAGGTATGGCTTATCGACCCATTGGTGAGAGACTAAAAGTCGGAAAGAATGACTGGGCTGTCAGGGATCGAACCCTTGACCTTGAGAATGACAGTTTGATGCACTACCAACTGTTCTATGACAGCGGACACTACTGGCAAATGTATACGAGACAAGGTGTGATATAAACAACCATTTAACCATTGAAGTTAATCAAAAACTTTTACCCAATTTCGTTCATTTTATCCTATCAGAGTGGAGCCCAATAAGTAGCATCATCATGAACGTTGCATAGTAAACACATAAAAAATGACACGCTTTTATAAAGTTTATCATAAAATTTTCGCATTTTGTCTCATTTTCGCATTAAATATAAAGAACAATTGTATGTTTTTCAAGTGAGATCCATCTATATTTCATTTAGTGAATAACAAAAGCTATATTTTCAAGAAAATATAGCTTTTGTTGTTTACTCAATGATCATACACTGAAACAAACAATTATCAGCATTGTAAGGTCACAGAAGATGGTCAGAGGTATGAAAATTCTGATGTTGAATGCTGAGTACTTATTCTATGCATCTAAAGAAGAACTAAAAATGTGTCACAGACATGGTAGACCCGCAATAACATACTAATCAGATACCCTGTTTATCTGTGTCTTTACTTCAACTGTATAAGAAGGATTAGCCCTTGTCATGCTGAATAAAAAATCTTGACAAAATCTATGTGCTCAAAGCACCGAAAGCACTAGATGTGAGACGGAATTCATTTAAAAAATTAATACTTTGAGATTTGATAGTTTGAAAAAAGGAAAAACAGGTGCTATAGACAAAGCTCAGAGTGCATATTGTGTGCAGGCTGATGTTTGTCTATAGCTCCTATCAAGGCAGGAATATTCTGGGTTCAGCATGACAAGGTTTATTACTAACTTTTCCATTTCCTTGATGCAGTCTGTAACCTGGTTCTTCTCATCCCAATCTTCTTTCAGGTTGATCTGTTGCTGCACAATTTGAACCTTTCCCGAGGGGTCAGATCCCTCTTTTCCCACACCAACCACCAGAAACTCGGTCCCCTTATAAACTTCCAGATCTTCATTCTTAGGCTGCTCCTTCTTCTCAGTTTTCTGTTTAACAAGATGTGCTTATGAAACACGAATGCCCCCGTAACGGCATTTTTTTCAAAGTTTGACCTTGACAGATGACCTTGACCTTGTCACATGAAGTTGACTTTGGTACCAGCGGATGCGGATCATTGAAACTATCATCATGCTAAATATTAGCTTTGTATCTTGAATAGGCTTGAAGATATTGGCAAGGTTAAGTTTTCGGGTTAAGTTTTCAGAATTTTTTTTCAAAGTTTGACCTTGACAGATGACCTTGACCTTGTCACATGACCTTGACTTTGGTACCAGCGGATGCGGATCATTGAGATCTATCATCATGCCAAATATTAGCTTTGTATCTTTAATAGGCTTGAAGATATTGGCAAGGTTAAGTTTTTGGGTTAAGTTTTCGGCATTTTTTTTCAAAGTTTGACCTTGACAGATGACCTTGACCTTGTCACATGACCTTGACTTTGGTACCAGCGGATGCGGATCATTGAGATCTATCATCATGCCTCATATTAGCTTTGTATCTTGAATATGCTTGAAGATATTGGCAAGGTTAAGTTTATGGGTTAAGTTTTCGGACAAATGGACGGACAGACGGACAGACAGACAGACAGACGGACATGAGTAAAACAATATGCCCCCGATCTCTAGATACGGGGGCATAAAAAGATAGTGAATAATTTTTTGGCTCAGAGTAAGATCAAATTATCTTTCACTGAGTGAATGTTAAAAGCTTTATTTTCACAAGTGCCAGAGCTAAAAGTGAAAATATAGTTATGTGTTGTTCACAAGTTTAGCCAGAGTCACAAAATACACATCAACTTGTTCTTCACTAAACCCGACAACATGCAGAAGGTGAGGTTACAGGGAATACTCTGTAAAGATTTCATCCAAATCCACATATAACCTTACAAGTAGTTACATCAACAAGATATGGACATAAGGATGGAAAGACAAACAGAAACTTGTGTGAATGCGCAAATTTCTAAATTCTATCATTTTCCACAATGTTTGTTGTAAGCATTTTTTGTTGATGGCAACTTAAATAATCTGTAGTTACAAATTTAGGTTTCCCACCAACAATCAGATTTTTGTATCATGTCCCTGGGCACATATTTTAGAGTCAACCTAAAGCTTTTGTAAAGTGGACAATTACCCTCAACATCACTTTGTCCAAATGTAAGTGCCATTGGTGCATGATGTGTTTGCAACAAAAAATGATTCTAAGGCACATGGTTCTTGAGTTAGAGGCTGGAAACTGTTTTAGGACAAAGGTTAATTGTGGCCTTGACCTTTGACCTTCATTACACTAGCAGTTTGTCCCATTATGAGTGCCATTACTGAATAATATAATACTTAAAAAACGGTATCAGTTAATTGCTTCATGATTTCAAGGGTGTATGGAAACATAGTTTTAGGTAAAGTTGAATTATAACCTTGACTCTAGACCTTCACAACCAAATAACAATAGGGCACTTTTTTAGTAATGGGCAACAAATGCATAAAGTTTCATGATTCTAGGTAAATTGGTTCTCGAATCTAGATACAGTTTTTGGACAAAGTTCAATTCTGACCTTGACCTTTGTGGCCTAAAAACAAATATGTCATAAGCAACAATAATATCGAGTTTCATGATAATTGGTCAATTTGTTATTGAGTTATAGTCCAAAATCAAAAAGATTACAGAGGGACAAACAGATTGATGGACAGATAAATGGATTGGTGGATGGACAGATTGATGGACAGAAAGTCAAGGTGTAACACATATATCCCCTGGACTTGGTAGGTGGGGGTGTATAATGATGCTTCAATATCAAAGGCTCCTTGCTATTTGAGGTCAAGTGGTCAAGTGGTGGGACCAGCTTATATACAAACCCCCTAATAAAGCAGTTGAACCTACATTTTCTGTATTCTTCTGAGCTGCATTTCCTGCTACAGTATTCCACAACTCCTCTGTTTCAGCATAGAAGTTTGATACTCTCACTCGGGCATTCTTCAGGGTGATTATTGGGTTGAAGGTTTCTGTTAATATTTCATACTCTAACTCATGCATCTGTGACAAAAGAAAACGGTCAAAGGACTGAAAATAACAGCCATTCACTCAGAAATAAAAAACATTTGCAAATGTTTCAAAATAGTACCTGACTTTGCACATAGATTCGCATGAAAAGCCAGGTATCAATTCTCGAAATTTTGTGAGAATTTTTTCTAAGAAAATATGAATGACAAAATTGTGCTCAAGTTTTAAAAAAATGTTTCCGAGATTTGACTAAGCAGCCTACTGAATTCCCTGTAATATTTCCACTCTAATAGGAATTCCCCCCTATTTTTTTAGAAATCCCACTTCAGTTAATAAATAATATCTATTTTTTAAGAATTTTATCAATTCTTTTTATCTCATATAAGGCAAGCTCATAAAGTTAAAAAAAAATCTCAATATTGTTGTATCATTTAAAGGTAGGACTTTCAAATATTGGAAATAATTACCTACCAATTTTCTTGTATTGTAGTGCTGCAGTTAAACACTTTGTTGCCAGGCTAACTTAAAATCTTAATCAATCTAAGTGGTGTTTGATCATTTAACATACTGGACCCATAATAGTTCCCGCATATTTCAGAAGTAATGAACTTTAACAGTTTTAACCGAGTTTTTTCTAATGATTTTCATTAGGAAATCTCGGTCATTAAGAAAGATCATGAATTCTGAAATGTTGTGGAACTATTACTGGTCCATCATTACCTTAAGGGTATATACTTCAATAAAATGCACCTAACTTACCAATTTTGTAGATTTATAGAACTGCAGTTTTACAGTCTGTTGAGAGGCCAGGTCATCATCTTTATCAAATATTAATGGTGTTTGATCATTTAAGGGTACGATCTTCATGGCCACCAACTCCCCATCAAAAACACGTCTATCCTCATCTGTCTTGGAGTGCTTTGACAACCCGCTCCCACTGTTGTTATAGATCCTGGAATATGGTTAGATATGGCTTTATCTCAATACTTAACCCTTGTCATGCTGAATAAATTTTGGCTAAAAATTGGATCAAAATTAAAGGGCAAAAAGTACTGAAAGAACCGATTATAGGTCAATTTTCATTTGAAAACTTAAATCTATTGACAGTTCTGGTTTGAAAGCGAGAAACAGGTGGTGTAGACTAACATCAGACTGCACATTATGTGCAGGCTGATGTTTGTCTATAGCTCCTGCAAGAGAAGGAATATTCCGGGTTCAGCATGACAAGGGTTAATACTCATTCATCTTGCATATTTTTTTAAGTTCTTAAAATATGTACTATGTGTGCAATAAACAGGGGATTTCAAATGAGTGCTCATGAAATTCCCAATTTATCAAATAAGTAAATAAGTAATGAGTCATCTATAAACTGACAAGAAGGTAGATTGTCACAAGATACACCTGTAATACAGCTAGACGCTCAAGTATGAAAACAAGAAAAAGAAATAAAGCTTGGTAGAGTTACGCTTCTTGGGCACTGAATCTGTTATAATGAAAGAAACATAACTGCCAAGTTTCAAGTCAATTGAATATAAAGTGACAGAGTTGTCATCCAGACAAAGAAGTTGATGATGCCTGGATGCAACAGGTAATTACATGATAAGTCCTGTCTTATGACAAACATATAATTTAAATGAGGTTTAGATAAGTTTTCATTCATTCAAAATTACAAGTAAAACAAGTATCTGGTGTTGTATGCAACACATAAAGTCCCCTACCGGCTTCGTTTGTCTCAATGTTTTCCCACGCCAATTCTATCAGGGACATCAAAACCAGGTCTTGTTTTGGAAAGGGTTAAACAAGACTTACATGAGTTGTTGTCTCTGCTGTGCCCACTATACAATTCATGCAAGCAATAGACAGATGCAAGAAATAGTATCAATAACAGTTACCTTGTCTGATCCAAGATGTTTTTCTTCAGTCTTGTTGGTAAGAAATGAGAACTTTCACTCGAGGTGATTAATACTGCTGCATCACCACCCTGACTAACATGGCTTATAAATTTTTTTACATTTTAAAACAGGTTTCATCAAGTTAGCTTGCTTAGTTATTAAGTTATTGCAGGATCCATTTTTTGCCATATTTTCACTATATCCGTTACCATAGCAACCGCACTTTTTGTCAAAGAACAAAGATAAAATGATGTGCATAATCTACACATTGCCATCTAGTCATATACCAAGTCTCATCAAATTAGCTTGCTTACTTATTAACTTATCGCAGGATCCAATATTTTTTGCCATATTTTCACTATTTCCGTAACCATAGCAACAACAATTTTAGTCTAAAAACAAAAAATAAAATGATGTGCATAATCTACACATTGCCATATAGTCATATACCAAGTCTCATCAAACTAGCTTGCTTAGTTATTATCTTAATCGCAGGATCCCATTTTTGGCCATATTTTCACTATTTCTGTAACCATAGCAACCTCAATTTAAGTCGAAAAACAAAAATAAAATGATGTGCATAATCTACACATTGCCATCTAGTCATATACCAACTTTCATCAAAAACTCTTGCTTAGTTATTAAGTTATTGCGGGATCCAGATTTGAGCGGACAGACGGACGGACGGACAGACGGATGGACGGACAGACGGACAGACAGACGGAGGGCAAACCTATAGTCCCCTACCGGTGTGAACACCGGTAGGGGACTAATAAATTAGGGATAGAAGGTTGATAGTGCAAGCAGCATCTCTCTCCACTCTAGGAAACAAAAAGCAAGTCACCTTAGACTTGATCACTCGACTTATTCCCAAGGGAAATAAGTACAGCAGATGAAGCAGTTCCTTGCTAACAAGCTACAAAAGAAGCATGTATCCTATTAGACTCGCTTGCTAACAGACTCAAGATGCTTGCATAAAGCATCTCATTATTGTCTAGCAAAGTGAAAGCATTTAGTCTTCTACGGACTTGTTTGCTTAAATAATTACAGAGCAAATCTTGCATCATCACCCACAGAAGCAGATCTCCGAGGACAAACAAGAACAAAGCATGTCTTTAAAGACTTGCTTGTCTTGAACCTCACAGGACAAAGCATGTCCAACAACGAGAAAAATATCTCTCCAGAAGGCCAGTAAATCAACAAACATATCTCAAGTCTTGGTCAGCCAACTTTTTCTTCTTAAAATAAATTAGGCAATTTATGAACACAAATTTTACATTCTGTATAAAATGGATGTTTTTTTGCTACAGTAATTTATGGTTCACTATAGCAAAGGAAGCATACAGCATTTGTAAAATGTCAACATCCAGAGATCAACACTAACACCAGTCCTTAGTCCTGAGACCTGTGGATTTTAGGGAGGACTAGTAGATGTAACCATGTTGCAGGTCCTTCAGGCTAGCAGTGAATGGCAATACTTATTACTTCAAATCTGTTCAGTTTTGGAAAATAATTGCCTTCCCGATACAAAAATTTGCAATACCAAATGGAAATCATTGTAGAAAAAAAAGAAATTGCTTCTTTTCCAACAATGTTTTCCTAGCAATTTATCCCCTAAATTGCAAAAAAACAAACATGGTTTTCATACAGGACCAGTTGTTATCACAGAGGACCTGTAATATTAAGGGTGACCAGGCCCTTCAGGCTGGTGGCAAAAAGTAGTTGGTGTCAAAACCTGACATCATACACTTGATGACATCTTTTTCTTGGTTACTAAAAAGCACTGCCATACAATCTAAGCCTTTTTACTTGGCTATTTAACCAATGTAATAGCAGCCGTGAAATATCAAAAATGTTCAATGATGTCACTTCACTCTTGAGCTTTATTTAGATCATTTTTAACATAGAATATTAAGTTTAATCAATGCATGGTTAAGTTATTCCTTCTTCCTTTTTAAAATTTTGAATTCTTTCAAACATCTGGTTGTAAAGGCAGGGCTTATCAGCAACCAATTCTAAAATTCTGTGACATGACTGAATAAATTGATTAATTGATTGAATGGAGTTTAACACCGCTTTCAACATTATTTCAGTTATATCGCGGGCAGTTGGAGCACCTAACAATGGATTCCGGGTATTTCTATCACCAGTACAACCACCACATTCTTTCCTAGCCTCCAGCCGCTATCTCACATAGGTCTACGATTATCAACCCATTGGTGAGAGACAAATAGTGGGAAAGAATGAGTGCCGCCGTGGGGGATCTAACCCACAAACTCTAGATTGACAGTCCAAGGCGCTACCAACTGCGCTATGCATGACTGAATAAAACGACAGAGTTACTGCTCCAATATTTCATCTGAGCCATCAGCTCCTACCTTTAAATGGCACACTTAACATGGGAAAGTATGATTCAACTAACTTCTGTGAGTCATATTTTTTAACGAATTCTTAGATATTTTTATTCATCAAGTAGTCCCATTAAAGAGTCTATGGGCCTCCTCTCTTGGAAATGTATTATATATTAGTGTTGTACCCTGAAAAGGGAGATGATGTTTGTTTGCTTTATTGTTAACATAAATGCCAAAGATGAAAAATTTCAAATGATTTACCCTTATCCGGCTGCTCACAACAGATGTGCAGTCTGATCTTAGCCTGAAGGTAGTGGACCCGTAATAGTTTTGCAAAGATTTGGAAGTAATGAACTTTAATAGTGTTCACCAAGGTTACCTAATGATTTTCATTAGGATACCTTGGTCAACATTCTGAAGATCATGAGTTACGAAATTTTGAGGAACTATGATGGTTCCACTAACTTAATTACCTGCTTTCAAATGTTTTATCTTTATCCTGCTGTTCACATCAGATGTGCAGTCTGATCTTGGCCTACAGGTCCTGCTTTCTACTTAGATATTGTGTGAGAAAATTGAGCTAGATGAGTTGAAATGTCTTGAAATTAACTTGGCAGTAACTAAGGGTCTGATTTACTAACCATCTTACGATCATTTTTTGCGTCAGTGAAAAATTACAGTTGCTTCTACAATGGTAACTAAATATGGAATTCTGACATGCATCATTTCATTGGAATCGTCTTCTAAAGACAATTCCAATGAGATATTACAAGGCAGAATCTAGAATCTCACAATGAAAGAAAACAGAAGGCATGATTTGTGGTTTTGACTTACAATTATTTTGTTTCCAAGAAGTTTAGTAAAACAGGCCCCCTGGTGTTTAGAATTAAAATTCTGCAGGATGAGGGTTAACATTTGGATAACTCACTGTCCATTGTCTCCATGGTAACCAATAGACCCTCCAATCCATCCCACAAACTTGGATGCATCAAAGTCATGGCCAGCACCCCCTATACCAAATAATCGTGTATTATCCATTTTCTCAACATAAACCTCAAACTCAAGAAGCTGTTTGTTGAAGGGAACTTTTGAAATGAAAATGCTGTAAAGCTTGGACCCTGTCTTTGGTGCATCACTGAAACAAAACACTGATTAAATCACAGATGTCAATTGGAAATGGTGTTTCAAAGGTTCCCATAAAAGGCTGTACAATTTATACTTAGAGAAATAGATAAAAGGGGGTAATTTCAGTCTAAAATTTTGATCCTCGACAAAATAATATCTTGTCTGCCCTAAGCAAATAGTGTTAATCCTGCCCTGCATTCACGATGACAGTTTTCCAATTATACCCTGCTTTGCATGTATTCTTGCATGCAAAGCAGAGTATAATTGGAAAACTGTTTGCACCATTTTGTCATTCTGAACGCAGGACTGGTCCTCTTACACAATGCAGTTTGACCAAGCTGACAATTTTTTAACTTAATAGATGATCCCTTCTTGCATGAATAGTCACATATATAGAACCAAATTATGGTCTTCTTCCTCTCCATTTTCACCAACCTGTCCAAATCAAATTCTTTCTTTTCAACTTTATAACGGGAGCTCTAATTGGCTAAGATAATAATTTTTTCCAATCAATGATAATGAATCGCAAATTCTTATTAAGACTTGATCAGTAAACTTGATTATAAATTTGGACAAATCAGGTGTATAGAACAACCTACCCAGAATCCTCCATTTCACCATTGTCCATGACCTTCATAAAATGGCTCCGTCCAACAGTTACTTTATCCTTTATAGGTGCCTAAAAAATAAAACAAGAGTGCTGTTGACATAATACACACAACCACAAAAATACTTTCAAACTGACAACCTCCTTTTTCTGTGACACAGCTAAATATAGACAAACTGTGAATATGTGCACATTTTCATAAGGTGAAAAATATGCTTTGAAACTGCCACCAGAATCCTTCCGTGAATGTAGATGGGTTTCCTTTATAAGAAATTTTCAGAAATCCCCCCTTTTCCTTGGTACAGCATAAAATTGCTACACAGTAATAATATACACAGAAATTATTTGCCATATGATAGTCACAGTCATGATGAGAATTATTCTGTGGAAGTTTCATACAAACAATCAATATGAAGTGGGGGAGTTGTGTTTAGAAGGAATTTAGCATAAGGACACCTTAATTGGGGTCTACAATGTTTGTTTAACACTTGTCATGCTGAATAAAAATCTGTGCAAAATAAATGTAAAATCAAAGTGCTAAAAGCACTGGAAAATACAAAATGTGAGTGAGTATTGATTTCGGAAATGCATTGTTTTACACCTTTCTGGTTAAAAATGAAATTAAGGTGGTATGAACTAAGATCAGACTGCACATATGTGTAGGCTGATCTTTGTCTATACCTCCTGTCAAAGCAGGAATAGGAATATTCCCAGTTCAGCATGACAAGGGTTAATGTCAATAAAGTACATACTGGGGTTCTGTATGTTGGTCTGTAATTCTCCAGTCGGAGGATATCTTCATCATTCTTTAAACAAATACATGGCACCAACCGACAGGGCTTTACTGGCTTGAATGGAAATTTTTTCACACAAATCTGAAACAGAGAGGATTTAACCAATTAACCCAGATTATTAAAATCACTCAATAAGGTTACTCTTTTTTATTAGACCTGAGTGTCTGAGACTTAACCTGGTGAGAAAACCATCACTTTGAACAATTGAACAATTTGAAGATCATATTATGAAAAAAGTTCAAATTATGAAGACTAAGTGAGTTTTTCTAGAGACAACATATTTCCAGCCAGCATAATTTTGACCTTGAAATGTGACCTTGACGGGTTTTTTTACCTTGTTGACTAATTTACATGGCATTTCTTAACCTATAGAAACATCTAAGCTAAGCTATTTTTTTAAATCTATCAAAAAAGTGTAAGTTTTACATATAGTGCGAGCTTTGGTCAATAGATACTTAAAAATTGGTTCAAATGACATATTTACTCATTGAAGGAAAAAAAATTGTAAAATCATTAAAATCTGTCCATAAATGTAAGTTAGGTTCATAGCCCAGACAAATTTAGACCGACTGACGTACAGGCTTCACAGAATTCGGGGTGGTCGTGGCAAATACGCCTCGAGCTATGTGAGATGAGAACAAATTACCTGTTTATCATTATGGTAGAATTCTACTTGAGTCATGTCACTACCAGTAGTATGAGGAGGTACTTTAACAGTAAACTTGTCACCCTCTTTAATTGGTCCTGTTGTCTCTATCACCTTTGATTGACTCTGCCCATTGATATCAGACCTGTAGATTATATATAAAGTAACAAGAGATGTTTGTAAAACATTTATGCCCCTGATAAAAGCAGGTCAATAGCCTATTCTTTGTCAATCAACAAGGGCAATAACTCACAAAATATGATGAGTAGAGTTATTGTTCTTTCTACCATGAGGGTCTTAAGATTTCCTACTAAGACAGATTCCCTTCTTTCTACCATGAGGATCCATAAATACAATTTCAAATATAGAGCAAGGAAAAGCATAAGTCTGTGATAAATTCTAGTATCTTTGTAAGCGACAAGCTCTTACTTCACTTTGTTCCTTACAAACATAAGGAACAAAGTGGAGTTTAGATCTTTGCTTGAGAAAAAGAGCTTCTGATTGAAAGAGCACTATAACACTATTGCGTAAAACGCATTTATGAAATAAGAAGAATTACATAGAACTTTTATTCGCAATAATTTTTTTATGTCATGTATTTTACTGTGTACACAGATAGCTCCGCACATTTATGACTTCATGTGTCATCTTTAGCGGTAACATTGAACTTCTGACATTTTATTACCCACATGTTAAATGATATGATTTGTTTCTAAGAAATTCTTCCTACGTCAAAATCTTTACTTATTCATTAATTTTACATCCAGAAAAATGTAATTTTACTTTTTTACACCCAAGAAAAGGGTAATTTAAAATTAATTTCACAATTGTGATTGTGTTATGAAATTTATGATTTCATTTTTGTGCTGATGTGTCCATGAATAAAGTCTGGTGGTGGGAGGAGTTACAAGCATAACAAAATCCTCGGGCTCCCCCCTCAGATTTTACCATTTGCATATAACTCATCCTCCATCAGACTTTATTCATAGACACACCAACAGGAAAATAGAGATATTTCATAAACAAAACTGAATTGATATCAAATAATCCTGATAAATCCTGATGGAATCCCTTGCTTTGAACTAATCACTAATGGGATCCCTCACAATATTTGGGTATCCTAGGGATCCCAGGCCACTGTAAGTGTTAAACCCTACTTTATATATATAATACATACTTAGTGTTTTGTATGAGAAAAAATATCTTCGAGGTTGGGAGAATTGATCATTGTCGAGGCTATGTCGAGACAATTATTAATTCCCACATCCGAGTTAGATATTTTTTCATAGAATACACTAAGTATGTATTATATTTATCTTATAACCTCTATTTGCCTTGTTTTTCGTAGATTTTTCTGACAGAAATGCAAGTTTCTTAAAATAACTGCATTATATCATTGTTCTAAAAATAACTATGTGATATCCTAAAAAATATCATACGGGATGTTATCACACGGATATTTGTAAAGTTATAAGATAAAATATGATCGATGTTGGGAGAGTGAAATAAACCCATTGGATAATTTTGATATTACATGGGTGTTATTACACTTAGGGAATATCTTTGCAAATGAACTAAGAATGTATAGCAATGTTGTTTTATCACTGTGAAAATGACATCTTAAAGCAATTACTGCTGACATTTCACAAACAGTGTTATATGTTTCATTGAATAACTAGAATAGATCATTAACAGGAGTTTAATTCAATTTTTTTCAAAAATTAAGGTCATATCATAAAAAGAATATCTTATTTATGTTCCAAGAATATCAAGTTCATCAAACTCGTCATCTAAAACAGATAAAAACTTGCAAAAGCGTCATTTTTAATCTGTTTAAAAATGACTCCTGTCATAAATTTGGTATTCCATGACTACTCATTCAATATACTCTATTTCTGCGATTCAATATAAACCTCTAATTACTTACCAGACTTCATGACTATATTGTCCAAACCTGCAAAAAAGAGAAATTAAGTTGTTAGGGTCAAGATTTTTTCGGCAATTGTGCCTGTTCTTGACATTTCTAACAATTTGAAATGTTTGTGAGGTGCATTCACTGAGCAGCCTAGACTGTCACATAGTGCAATTAGAAAATTGCCTGTCCGTCAAAAGATACTCTGAGACCTTATCTATCAAAAAAGCGCAAAGTGAAGACACTGGACAGACTGTTTGGTAGCACAGACTGGCCAAAGTATTTGCTGGGCACACATTTGAAATTGTCAGAAATGTCATGCACAGGTTCAATTATAAACACAGTAGAGTTAATTACATATGATAAACAGCCTAAATATGAGCTTCCAGTTCAGTCTGTACTTTAATAAGACTCCAATAATTAGTAAAAAGAAAATTTCAGAAAGGTTAAAATAACAAAGAAGAGAATTATTAAAATATCATATTCAGAAAATATTATTTCCAAGTATGAAAAACAACAAAGGGAATAACTCAGTTCTTAGCTAGTTAGAGTTATGGTTCTTGAGCAATGCACTCTTTAATTATGAGAACATAACTGCTAAGTTTCAAGTCAATCAGACATAAAGTGAGTGTAATGCTCTGGAAAAAGAAATAGATACTGCCTGCCCAACCTTTCAGATGGCAGACACCCAGACGCCGATGATTCAGGAGGCGATGTTAATCAAAGATTTCGGGCTCAAAAAAATCCCCACCCTGCCATGCCCATACTTATGGGCCAATCAGAATTTCACAAACTATTTATAAAGAGGGAAACCCTAGGAGCATTCTGGTGAAGTTGAAATCGGCCCAGTGGTTCAGGAAGAGATGTCATCCAAAGAACATTTCTGCCAAGTTTGGTTGAAATCTGCCCAATGGTTACTGAGACAAAGATGTTTTAAGATTTCAGGCTCAAAATAAGCCCCGCACAGCCACACCCATATTTTGCAATCATTCAAAATTTTGCAATCAAATTTTAAAAAGGGTCACCCATGGACATTTGGTAAAGTTTCATTGAAATCGGATCAGTGGTTCAGGAGGTGATGTTAAAGATTTCGGGCTCGAAATAAGCCCCGCCCTGCCACCCCCATATTAAGGGGTCAATCAAAATTTCATGAACAAGTTTGAGGAAGGTCAACCAAGGAACATTTCTACCAAGTTTGGTTGAAATCATCTCAATGATTACTGAATAGGAGATGTTTAAAGAATTGTTGACGACTTCCTATGCACAATGGACAACACACGACCAACAAAAGGTGATCAGAAAAGCTCATCTTGGGCTTGTTGTGTTCAGGTGAGCTAATTAGCATTAAAAGGTTTACTTACCCTTCTGGTATTGCCCCCTTGTCACATGAAGTACAAGTTGGTGATTTCACTTCATTCATCTTGGAACAATTACTACATCTCCAATTCTTTGTGTCTTTTGCCCTGAAAACAACAAAATCTAAATAACAATTGGGCTTGTACAAGAGATTTCCAACAATTTTAAATATGTGCAAAGCAAGGACCCTGACCAGTCTGTGCATCTGCACAGTCTGACCAGAGTCTTCACTGTGTGTTTGGTAGATATATAATGTCTCAAAGTATCTGTAGACAATCATAAAACTTTATAATTACGGTATGTGACTGTCTATGCTACCCAATGTTTGCACCTCACTTATATTTCAAATTGTTGTAAATGTCACACACTGGCTCGATTAAAAAGAACAAGAGCGCTGCATACAAGTACCTACAGTCCGCTTATGAGTAGATTAAAGTTAAAAAGGGGTTAAAATATATAGGTACTTAGTGTATTGTATGTTAAAATATAATATAATATGATAAAACAAGGTTGGGGGAATTGATAATTGTCGAGGCTCTGCAGAGACAATTATCAATTCCCACAACCCAGTTAGATATTTGTTTCATACAATACACTAAAGTCGTATTATATTTATTTTATAATTTTGATAGCCTTGTTTTCTTCGATGGTTCTGACAGATATACAAGTTTTTTGCCATGTTTCTAAAAATAACTGCATTATGTAATTGTTCTAAATATATCCATTAGATATAATAAAAAACATCACACATGGGATTATCACATGAATATTTGTAAAGTCATAAGAAAATTTGTACAAAAGTACATTTATTACCCTTTATAGTATATAATTCTTTTTTGTTAATGAACATTTATTCTAAATTAAAGTCATTACCTTCAGTAATACCACAGCTATAAAACAAAATGTCTGGAACTTGCAAATCCTTCAAACGGCAAAAACTACTCATTGAGAATAATTGTTTTAGATTATTTTGAAATCTATTTATAACTGTAGGAGGCATGGCTGGACGCATAATAGTTCCGCAATGTTTTGGGAGTACTTGGAATGAACTTTAACAGTGTTAACCGAGGTTTCCTAATAATTTTCATTAGGAAAACTTGGTCAACATTGTGAAAGATCATATGTTCCAAAATGTTGCAGAACTATTACGGGACCACTACCTTAACCACAAATCAATATAAACACCTACACCATCAAGCAGTGGCAAAAAAGACATGACAACTGATAGACAAACCAATTTGACTGAGCAAAACCCTTTAAGCTTTTTTTGTCCAACAAAGACATACCAGTAGATAACAATTTTTACTCACTCCTCTGGAATTTTCCCAATGGCACAAATCAAACAAGTTTCATTGGTACCACTATTCTGATTTGAGCATTCACTACACTTCCATACATTTCTGAACCTACAATCAAGAGACATGGAAAGGTTAAAATATTGAGTTTGATTTTCACTAATATTTGTCATTGATTGAACATGAAAATTTAAAAGAAAATTGTTTAGACTTAGTATAATATGGAATAAAAGAACAAAAAGTGCTCAAGATTCCGTAAGATATAAACTCCCTCAAACCGAATTTAGATCTTAAAGTCACAAATATAAAACCAACTTAAAAATCACATTTTTTACAATATAAGCCTGTGTGTGAGATTTCCAGTATTTCAAATATGCACAAAGCAAAGATTCTGACTAGGCTGTGCATCCAAACAGTCTGACCAGAGTCTTCACTATGGACTTAGAAGATAGAAAAGGCCTCATAGCATCAGTAGACCATCAGGTAATTTTATATTTACAGTTTGTGGCTATCTACACCTATCAATGTTTATGCACCTCACAAACATTTCAAATTGTTTGATATGTCATGCACAGGCTCATATATCAATAGTTATAAGAGATAGAACTTACGGTTTCAATTGAACATGTAGAAACACTGATGAACTTTTAGTTTCTGCTATAGTGAACAATTCTGATGCCACTCCAATAAAGAATAAACTGTTCTGGCCTGTTGCAACTTTCAGTCTCTCCAAGCGTATAGAAAACTCAGTATTTTCTTCTGACATCTTGTATCGTCCAAGAAAAACACCATCATTCCCATAGGAGCCATTCTTTACCATTCTAAAATAAACAAGAGATGTTTTCGATGGCTCAGCACGAAACAGTTGTAACTCCCTATATGTTTATAAGGAGTTACAACTGATTCGCCCTACACAATCGATTTATGTTCCCCCATAAAAGAAGGGGATTTGCCTATTCTTTGTCCATCAACAAAGGGCAATAACTCACAAAATATGATGAGTAGAATTATGTTTCTTGTGCACTGCACTTCTCTTCAATGAGATCTATCCATCTGTGAAGTTTCATCATTCGAGCTTGCACACTTTATGAGATATGCTCCGGACAAAATACGGTGTACGGTTGGTCCGCCGTCGGACTAACCAACCGACAAAGGCAAAGCAATATACCCCCTCTTCTTCAAAGGGGGGGCACGATAAAATAAAAGTTGCCATAAAGAGGATTAATAACCCCTAGGAGCCCTTTGTGAATAATGAGGAGCCATCAATGTAGGGAGCGTTTGCTACACAATTTTTCACCAAAGGCAACTAGAACTGTCGCAGAGCGGACTAATACCCCCCACAAGCGCTTTGTCAGAATGCAAGTGCTATTAGTGCATGATGTGTTTGTAACTAATATTGAGGTCATATGTAGCATTTGCATGAAGTTTCATGATTCTAGGTCGCTTGGTTTTTTGAGTAAAGAGTCCAGAAATGAAAATTGAACAAAAATTGACTGTGACCTTGACCTTTGACCTATATGACCCAAAAACAATAGGGCACTTCCTTGGATCATAAGCAACATTTGCATAAAGTTTCATGCTTGTGGGTCACTTGGTTCTTGAGTTAGAGTCTGGGAATGAAAATTGAACAAAGGCTGACTGTGACCTTGACCTTTGACCTACATGACCCAAAAACAATAGGGCACTTCCTTGGGTCATAAGGAACATTTGTATAAAGTTTCATGATTGTAGGCCACTTGGTTCTTGAGTTAGAGTCCGGAAACAAAAATTGAACAAAGGCTGTCTGTGACCTTGACCTTTGACCTACATGACCCAAAAACAATAGGGCACTTCCTTGGGTCATAAGGAACATTTGTATAAAGTTTCATAATTGTAGGCCACTTGGTTCTTGAGTTAGAGTCCGGAAACAAAAATTGAACAAAGGCTGACTGTGACCTTGAACTTTGACCTACATGACCCAAAAACAATAGGGCACTTCCTTGGGTCATAAGGAACATTTGTATAAAGTTTCATGATTGTAGGTCATCTGGTTTTTGGGTTAGAGTCCGGAAACGAAAAGGTCTACGGACGGATGGACGGACGGACAGACGGATGGACAGACAGACAGACATGGTGAAACCAATATACCCTCCTCTACTTCGTAGGTGGGGGGTATAAAAAAAAATATTGAACTGTAACCCAAATATAATGTGTACATTTCTTTTTGACACTCAGCATATCTGTAAAGTTAGAATCAAATGCATCCATAGGTATCTGAGATATTGGACAGACACATAATAGCTACCGATCAGACTGCCTGAACCACTGACCTTTAAATTGACTCCTATATTTCCCTCAAACATAATTTTTGCGGGAGACAAATATCTCAAATGAAACTTTTTGAAAAGTTAATATGTAACCCATAAGGGACTACCTATGCGGTTTGTCAAATGTCAATCTTAACTAGACTGTACAAATTACGCAGACTGACTAGGATAGAAACTTTTCGCACTTGGCTGATTTTTTTTTTAATCTAGAATGAACATTGTATCTTCCAGGATAAGAAATTTTGAAATGTTAAAGTGCTGGTTGTCCACTACCAGAATCTATTTCTATTATTATATCATTATGAAGACATATCACTGTTGAGGACTCAGAGCTGAACAAATTGTAAATGCCCATTGGTTTGAAGGTAGTTACAGCTGTTTTGAATTGAGCCATTTAGCCAAAAATTTGGCCTCCTTGATATTTGACCTCATTTTTGACCCCACATGACCCAATTTCAGACATGATCAAGATTTCATCAAGACAATCAAGCTGACCAATGTCCGGTTGATTAAACAAAACATATGGCCTCTACAGTGTCTACAAGGTTTTTTGCTAAGATTTGACCTCCACTTGTCTGATATATATCAATCTGACCAATTTTATAGCTGATTTCTGAAAAACTTGCTTCTAGAGTATCTAGAAGCTAAATATGGACACGCACAATGCATGTGGGAAAATGCACAATGAATGACGGACACTACCCAACTGCAAAAGCTCACCTTGAGCACTTCATGCTCAGGTGAGCTAAAAAACATGACTTACTGCAGTCTTCCTTCTTTATCCACCATCAGACTGTCTTTATGGTTGGTAAACTTTCTCTCTATCCATCTGTTTTCTTTTCTTATCTTCTTTTGAACTTCCTAATCAAATGAAATAGCATAGATACATTAACTCTTGTCATGCTGAACCTTGAATATTACCTCTTTGGCAGGAGCTATAGACCAACATCAGCCTGCACATATGTGCAGTCTGATGTTAGTCTGCACCACCTGTTCTTACTTTCAAACCAGAATTGTCAATGGATTTAGTTTTTCAAATAAAAATTAACCTACAGTTAGTACTTTCAGTGCTTTTTGCCCTTTGATTTTGATGAAAATTTTTAGCCAAAATTTATTCAGCATGACAAGGGTTAAGGATAAAATAAGAGGTCCATGAGGGCCTGAGCCACTCTCCTGACTAACACATTTTTCCTGTTTGATCTGCTATTTCAGGTTCTTTATTGCTTTAAACAACCAAGCAGACTTTCTTCCATGAAATTAACCCTTTCCTGTTTTACAAAATTTTGGACCTGTCCAAATTCAAAGGTTTTGCAGACGAAAATTTAAAGTGGATTTAATTTGAAAAATAACCATTCAGTAGGGTAGAAAATTGCGTGTAAAAAGAAGAAATTGCTTGTCAGAAGCAATTTCTTCTTTTTTCACAATGTTTTCTCAATCATAAAATCAAGAGCACGTAAAAAGCAGGGATTAAACAGCAAAGGGTTAAGAGATACAGAGAGTATTTGTTGATTTCATTGAGGTATGAAACTAAAAACCTTATCACACTGCATGAATATGTGAAACAGATTCATACACAAGTGTGATTAGGTTTTAAGTCTCATGTCTCTATGAAATGAACAAAAATTGTTTTTATATCTTATAATTTAATGTCATGGATCAACAAGAGTGCTATCGTCACTATGTATGTTGCCACTTTGCTGTTTTTTAACAAAAATAATTGTAGACACTACTTACTTTTATGAACCAAATTCAAAACATTTACAGACTACCTTTCAAAATTTTCAAGTTCAAACTGTTTATTATGATTGATTTATTGATTGAATGGGGTTTAACACTTCTTTTAAACTACAACTGAATATTATAATAAAAAGAACTTTGACATGAAGGCCCCTTTTTCCATGACACAGCTGAAATTCACTTAACTGCAACAATATGCACAAATTCAGGTAACAAGAACCTTTCATAGAAATTTCTTTAAAATAAGTCCATCATTAAAGGAGTTGCATTCACAAGAATTTTTACATTAAAGCCCCTTTTTCCATGACCCAGCTGTAATTCACCAAACCACAACTATATAAGCAAGACCAGTTGACTAGGAACATTTTGTGAAAGTTTCATCCAAATCATTCCATAAATGGAGGGAAATTGCGTTAAAAAGAATTTTACAAGAAGATCCCTTTTTTCACGACAATGCTCAAATTTGCCAAACTGTGACAATGTGCGCTAGGTCAGGTGACTAGGAACATTTTGTGAAAGTTTCATTGAAATCGGTCCATAAATGAGGGAGGAATTGCATTCACAAGATTTTTTTACATGAAGGCCCCTTTTTCCACGACACGACTAAAATTTTAAAAAAAAACTTAACATTATGCATCAGGTCAGGTGACTACAAACATTTTGTGAAAGTTTCATTAAAATCGGTCCATAAATGAGGGAGGAGTTGCATTCACAAGATTTTTTTTACATGAAGGCCCTTTTTCTGCGAGGCAGCTGAAATCCACCAAACCAAGGCAACATGCACTAGGTCAGGTGACTAGAAACATTCTGTGAAATTTCATCGAGTTTGGTCCATTAATGAGGGAGGAGTTGCGTTTACAAGTTTTTTTACATGAAGGCCCCTTTTTTCCATGATGCGGCTAAAATTCACCAAACCATGACTTCATGTACATGGTCAGGTGACTAGAATCATTCTGTGAAAGTTTCATCAAAATCAGTCCATAAATGAGGAAGGAGTTGTGTTCACAAGAAAAGTGGATGAACAGATGGATGGACGTATGGACAGACGGAAAAGATGACGCAAAAAAAACGACCGCCACCAGCAGCGTGTAATAAAAATGTACAGATTGATCTTCCCCTACACTGTCTGCTATCTATTCACGTATTTTGGGAAAAGCTTGAGCCAGACTAATTCAAATATCCCAAAAATAAGATACTTAAACATGTCCATGATATTTCCAACAAATTGACATTTACCTAAAGGGCAAATATTGAGCAAACTTAAAAGCCACACAGTCCCAATAACTGATTGCATAGGTGTCTCGGGATAGAATGAACCTTTATCTATCCATAAAACACATCGCGAAGACTCTGGCCAGTCTGTGCATTTGCACAGACTGGCTAGTCTTTGCTTAGTGCATATCAATGGCTGAGGGCCAAGCAATTGTAACTGCATACCGTATTTCACCTTTTAGACGCGCCCTCCCTAATAAACGCGCTCCCTCATAAATACGATTCCCAGGCCCTTGACTATACGATCAACAACATCCAACCGTCCACGGTCCGTGGTGAAAAATCCGGTCTCGAATTTAATTTCATCAGCTGCTACTCCACTACGTAATGTTCAATAGATTGTGGGTTAACTATCTTAAATTCCTATCAGGATAAGGCTGGTTGCGTCATTAAAAGATCGTTCAACATCTGAAAAACTAGCGTGTCCTAAATCGCGCAGTTTTCTGGAAGTGCGAAAGGTTAAAATATAACACAAAATTAAAACTATTTCTTGTCATTCTTCATAAGTCACATGCGAACAAAATCCCCTTTCTTCACGCTGTTACGAAAATATTTCTGAAATCATTTTACCGTCTGCAAATATACAAAATATCCGAGTCAAATGATTAAATCCTAGTCACATTTCATATTGTTTTAAAATAGGAAAACCCCCGTAAAATCTCGTGTGTGACTTATTTCAAAAGCGACGTCGCCGCTTGCAAGAATCTGGGGACTTCAAAGGGTGCCGACACGCGTTGACCCAGCTAGCTCCAGACGTGGTGTGTTTATACTACGAGACACTTCCATTTCATGTACCGGGTGCATTTACACATCACAAAATTTTAGGATTTAATACAGGATTATTTATTTAATACGTGAATAGGTAATGATTTATTAGACTGCTTTGTCCAGCGGTAGCGGAACATTGAATATTGCATCGTCTGGAACTTCCTATCTTGAAAAATAATAATAACAATAATAATAATCTTGGCTTCTGCTAAAACAATCACTTGCTTTTGAAAGCTGCAATTAATGGTCGAAGGTGATTGTATTTCGCTAGATGACTTTACATGACAGAATTACAATTGATTAGCTGACATTATATTTTATTCTTTAAATTTATAATAGATAAATAGGAAAGCGTATCGGGTAGCGCACGTATTTCAATCGATAATTACGAACATGTTAACAGTTTGCTTCTCTTAGGTACCAAAATACGTTGTTTTTTTTGGTTTTTTTTAAAAATTAAGTAAAGAGTCTGAAATAGTAGCGCCCCCGCGACGTTTTGCATCGCGCCTGGGCGCGTTTAATAGGAGAAATACGGTATGTGTTTTTAGTCAGTTACAACTGTTTCACACTGAGCCATCAATATTTAAAATTGTTGGAAATGTCATACACAGGCTCTTTTGTTTAAAATGAAAAATTAAATCAAGCAGGATAAAGGTTAATTGCTGTAGTTTCATGTTCAAAAGACTGTACCTTGGGAGGTTCCACCAATTTTGGAATGATCACTTCCCCGATAGATTCACCCAACACTGATACCAATGGATACATCCCTGGTGATGGGTCATCTTTCAAATTGGAGTCTTTGTCTTTCCCATAGGTCTGAAAATAAATATTTTTATAATTATAATATTCAAATTTCATAGAGGCTTCAATTTTTTTCTTAATTTTGAAACAAGAGTGCTCTAGTCACAACATAAGCTGCCACCAGAAGGCCCCTTTTCTGTGACACAGCATGGTTTCACAAAATCACGACAATCTGAGAATGGTCATGTGAATAAGAAAATTCTGTGATAGCTAAACAGTCTTAAATTGAGGTGGGAGTTGTGTTCACAAGAATTGGGTGTACAGACAGACGGACGGATGGATGGATGGATGGATGGATGGATGGATGGATGGATGGATGGATGGATGGATGGATGGATGGATGGATGGATGGATGGTGGACGGACGGACGGATGGTGGATGGATGGACTGAGGGATGGACGGACGGACGGACGGGCGGACGGATGGATGGATGGATGGATGGATGGATGGATGGATGGATGGATGGATGGATGGATGGATGGATGGATGGATGGATGGATGGATGGATGGACAGATGGACGGGCGGACGGACAGACAGGCGGACGGACAGACAGTCAGAAAGACGGACGGACGGAGAAAGGGGAAAGATGATAATATTTATATGTCCATGTTCAGCCACCCATAATAAGTAAAAGAAATATTATGATCATTAGATAAGTAATTGAAAAAATATATACAACACATATTGAGAGATCAATTCAACACTATTGTAAGTGCCCATAGATATACAGGCACTTATAGAAGTGTTGCAATGACCCCTCGATATATGAAGATATTAGAAGGGTTGTTGGGAAATTGACAAACTAGGAATATGTGAGGATTCAGGGAAAACATATAAGAATTCTCCTTTGACTATGATGATGCTTCAAATTGAAAATGGAGGAAAACTACATCAACGCAATATTATTAATTCATCATGCAACAAAACTTCAAAAACACTGATGTCACCTGCCTGATAATATCATATTCATATCAGGCAGCTTATATATAGAAACATTCTGCATATTAATGAGCTTCTTTGGGACTATTTTTACCTAATTTCTTTGACTGACGATCAAATACTGAAAATGTTTGAATGATAGATAAAACAATATGTAAGTGTCTTAAAATTTCAATGTTATCTCAGGTCTCTGGTGTGAGGAATTATCATGACTCAACAAAGCTTCGTCATAGCAAATTCTCCCAACTTCAACCATATAACATTGCTATTATAATTAATTAATTGTAATCCCATTTGGCCCGAAAGGGGTGGAGAAATAGCTTTGAATGGACATCACAGACAGTTTGGTGGAAACAGAGATAAAGCAATAGCTATAAATAACACAAATACAGAAAAATGTCTGACTTGTTGGCCAAGAAGTTAGCATGCTTGTAACCTGGTGGTTGAGGATTCGAGCCCCACCAAAGGCGGGTAGTGTATTTGGGCAGGACACTTCACAGACAGGGCTCAAGTCCACCCAGCTGTAAAAGTGAGTAGCAGTGGTTCGAACCAATTGCCTCTCTCTCAATGTGTGGGATAAGATCTGGAAGGAGTTAGGACCACGATTGAAATAGGAGTCATTCAATCCTTTATCATGTTATCCTTGAGTAAAAAAAAATGTTGTGCAAATCACATACCTCTCATATATACACATCTTAAAGTACTGCATTTCTCCTAATAAAAGCTTCCGGGAGCTATGATTAAATGATTGTTTAGAGAAAATACATCTCAAATTAGAGAAGAAGTCTCAAAAAGTTCCTAAAATTTAGGCATTTGAAGTTGGTTTTCTTAGTAAAAATGTAGGGGTGCTTCTATTAGGAGGGACTCTATTATTAGAAGAAATATGAATTGTGTTTTTTTCCTTTAATTAAAAACGTTTGCTCAAGCAAACTACTAGGGTTATATAATACTCACCTTGACTCCATCTTGTACAAAATAAAACATTGCTGAAGGAGACGGCACATATTCAGACAGCCATGGACCTTCAATACCAAATCCAAACTTCTGACCAACTTTTGATACCTGCAGACTAATAGAATAACAAGGGCGTAACTCCCATTACAAAATTTAGGCATGTGTGTAAAAAAAAAATGATCTGTTGATAAATATGTTTTGATTATTCACCAACTCTCAAATCATGAAAAGGGAGCGGACGGAGGGCATTCATCTTTTGTCACAGTCTACATATCGACTTTATCCTAAATATTCTTTGGTTGTCGCCTCCTGTGTGCATATGAATTTCAAAGTCCTAGATATGTATATGAATAAGATTCTTATCACATGTACTTATAACCATAAAAAATGAAGCATTGACAAAATATTTATGCAAAAGGAAAATCTAGTACCTCATTATCACAAGTAGGATTATATATTTACACACGGGAAAATCAATCAACAGAACAATAATAAGATTATCACCTATTACTTGTTCAAATTGTGACTAATTTGAATTCTATTTGAAGCAGAGAACATTGAAAAATGGTAGGAATTTTATTATATGACGGCTTTTTTTCATCTACTGATAAAGGAGTTCATACCACCAAGTAAAAATTTTCTTGGTTGTTGATAACTTTTTTATCAACAGATTTTCAAAAGATCTACCAAATCCACAGAATTCTTGAATTTTTCCAACCTTCTTTGTTTCAAAGATTTTTAAGTATATATAGAATTATTGAAAATATCGAAAAAAAAAATTACTGTAAATTGTACTTTTTGCTGGTCAAGAATGAAAGATAAATCAATCTTGCAATGAAACAAGCAATTATCTTCCATAATATATGAGATGTTATATAACTTATTGTATTTCAATACATGTAGTTTAAACAGAGAAACAGATAGAGGGGGTATTTTGGTTTTCAAACCTAAATATTTCACTAGTCCTTGCTCAAACCCTATTTTGTGGGAGCTCATTGGAATTGTCTCAACGAGACAATTCAAATGAGTACCCACATCATAGGGTTTCATTGAGAAATAAAGATTTAAGACTAGAGTTACCCCCTCTTATCTGTACCTCTGTTTAAAGAAATATTTCACAATATTTACCCATCAACATATCCCCCTGTGTCAGATGTAGAGTCCATGGGTTTTGAATCTGAGTACAGTTGGTCATACAGACATCCTATGAGTACAGCAAATTTCCCTGATCCTTCCTCGTATTTCTTGATCTCCACTTCAAAATAATTGTTGGTGCGACTGAATCTGTTGCTCGAGATAAAAACTCCAATACTCTTCTCACTTGTGCTCACATTTCTGAAGAAACAAAATTTACGGGTATTTTATGCAATTATAAAATTTGCATTAAAGACCACTTACAGGACACCTAAAAGGTGATCATTATAGAGACTAGTTGCTTGATGTCTGTTTTGTTTGAAAATAAGAATCTGATTTCGATTGAATATGTATGTTATTGCAAATTTCTCAGTAATCCTATGCTGTAAACACTCTATCAGATCGTCTCTATGAGACAATTCTATTGTGTTTTAACAACATAGGATAAGTAAACGATATGTTTTACATCAATAAAATCTTGTATGTTTGATACTTAAATTTTAGGAGGGGGATTTTGTAAATGGTCGCATAATGAAATTTGTCACTTAATAGAAGTAGTCGCTCAAGCAAGATTGGCTGTTATTGTAAAAGAGCTTCATCAATGGTTAAGTTATTTGGTTAAGTTTTGCCCTAGTAATAAGTTGACATTGACCTAGTCATATGATATTTACCTTGGTATCTAGTACTATCTAGAATTTCTTATCAATTACATAAATCATCTTGCATCTTACATTATGAGCAATGTATCTTCTAAAGGATATTGTTTTGATTTTTGTTTTTCAATTAAGTTTTTCAGTATTTTCATTGATATGAAGTGAATCATCAAAATATTCTTTTAAAGCTTTTATTATCTTTTTTGACAGCCACTAGATATATCCTTGTCTTACACATGAGTGACATCACTCTTTTAATGACACATCAATGAGATTTTTGGCAACAAGAGAAAAAAATACATTTTTAAAGTACAAAACTATTATACATTTGAGAAAAAGGAAAACATTACTCAATTTGAGATAAGCTGATCTTACTTAAACTTTGTCATTTAAAATAGCAAAATTAGTAAGAAAGGATTATCTCAAAGAAAATCTTATCACAGATCCATAGAGTCTGGGCCAAAATTTATATAAAATTCTCATACTCAACTGAGAATTTACTCAAACTTCAACATTAGTTTTATATCTATAATTCTGCCATAAAGCTATTATAAATGACAGATGATACTGGTAAAATGTTATTTGTCTTTTATCATTTATATCATCTATCTAAAACCAAAGTTTGAGTAAATTCTCGGTTAAGTACAATCTTTTTTATAGTCTAGGGCCATGATACCTTAGAACAGGTCTTCCATCCTCATTTTCAAGCATTTCAAGCCGATCTAGAAGATGAATGTCTAAAAATGGCCGGTCTGCCATCTTACCAACATAGTATGTCTCAATACTCTTTGGAAAAGCATGGTGCCTGGATTCCTGAAATGATAGATTAAATCATTATTATGCAAAAACCAGAACATTCCTGCTTTCACAAGAGGTATCTGCAAAGATAAGCCCGCTGATTTTCCTTTCTAAACTAGAAAAATCTAAAAACCATTTTTTTTCAAAGTCGATACAAACTCACACTTAAAGAATCCAGTGCTTTCAGCTCTTTAGTTTCAAAGTAATTTTAACCCATGTCATACTGAATAAATTTTGGCTAAAAAATTTCATCAAAATCAAAGGGCAAAGAGCACTGAAAGTAGTAACTGTAGGTCATTTTTTATTTGAAAAACTAAATCTATTGACAATTCTGGTTTGAAAGTGAGAAACATGTGGTGTAGATTAACATCAGACTGCACATATGTGCAGGCTGATGTTTGTCTATAGCTCCTGTCAAGGCAGGAATATTCCAGGTTCAGCATGACAAGGGTTTATTATTTAAATGCTATTTTCCCTAGTCTTTTATTCAGCGTAACAAGTGTTAAGCCTTATTCTGCAGAATCTAAATTTTGTCTAGCTCAATTTTTTTCTGCACATCTGTGCAGGCTTATCGCAAACTAGTTGTCATGAATAGCACTTTTGTGAATGAAAAATATTTCAAGATAATTTCGGAAAAAATGGTAAACTTACTTTTGCCACAAATTTTGAGATAGTTGACATCACATGTTGTTTGACAGCTTTTGGTTCTGCCGTAGAATCAAAGGGGATGATGACTTGAGTGACCTCTGAGTTAGTTACACTCTCAAATAAGCACTGAAAAGAAAATTTGTTTCTCTCATATTAACACTTATTCTGGTGAATTTTAATTTTGTTTTAAATAAATAGCCCATTTTCTTTTTACATTTAAGATTTTCTCATAATAGTTTCATAGAAAAGCAGACAGTTTAGGCTGAAGTCTGACTGCAAGTCCTTGTCTGCCAAAGCATTGAATTCAGCATGAATATGCTTGGAATAGTTAAAGCGTTGATTTATTTAACCCTTTCCTGTTTTACAAAATTTTGGACCTATCCAAATTCAAAGGTTTTGCAGACAAAAATTTAAAGTGGATTTAATTTGAAAAATAACCATTTAGTAGGGTAGAAAATAGTGTGGTAAAAGAAGAAATTGCTTGTCAGAAGCAATTTCTTCTTTTTTCACAATGTTTTCTCAAGCATAAAATAACAGGCACGTAAAAAGCAGGTATTAAACAGCAAAGGGTTAAATGGGTTATATGCCATATGTAAACTTTACTCAAGTGTATTGGTGGAGCTGGAGCATCTATTTCTTCTACCAGTAGTAAAACTACACCCTATCCGAGCTCCTGCTGTTTGGTTTTAATCTATTTATTTTACATCGATTGGGAAACAAATTCTTACAACTTAGATTAATCCCTCTCAATTCTGCTTCCTTGTAAACACACCAGTACTTGCGCTGTATGTGTAGGTCAATAATAGAAGTCAGATCCATAGCCCCTCCAAGGAATCAAACTCAGGACCTTTGTGTTGTTAGAGGCCAATGCTCTACCTCTAGACCACGGACACCACATCTCACATAGGTTTACTATTCTTCAATCATTGGTCAGAAACAAATAGATAGAGCCCTAGACTTCAACTTTGAGAGAAAGACAAACTGCAAGCTGTTCTATGGCTATAAACTGTCTCTAATGTAAAAACCTCTAATGATTTTTCATCAGTTTTATTGGTTCTAATTTGAGGATAATTACAAAATTTCAGAGACATTTTTAGTTTGATTATAGTACATATGAGAAAAAAAGCCAGGTTTCAGCAGCATGAAATTTTACTGATTGATTTACATTCTCACATCCAAGTGTTTTGTTCTTTACTATGCATAGCGACAGCCTAAAACAACCCCAAAACAATCATTTGTGCAAAATAATGTTTATGGCTTAAAATCACAGTCCACTTTGCTTTTTTATTTTTTTCTTTATACAAATGTTTTTAGTTATTTCATAATTCACACAACTATACTATATATTTCAAAAGAAAGAAGGTAGTTGTGTTGTTCATTTACGCTCATTCAACACTAATCCAGTCATGCATTCAGGGTGAAGCACACTACCTATAGAGCTGTGATGAGTACTCCTGAATCATCACCCGTTACCTGACAATTGTATAAATTCTACGTGACTTAAACTGTTGTGTAATGGTACAAATAGTTCAATCCCTGATGGGGGAATTCATAATTTCCGACTATTTGTCTTCCACCAATGGGTTGATAATTGTAGACCTATGTGGGATTGCAGCTGGAGGCTAGGAAAGGATGTAATGGTAGTACTGGTGTGAAAAATACAAGGAATCCATTGTTAGGTGCTCTAGTCGCGATATAACTGAAAGATTGTTGAAAGTGGCATAAAACCCCATTCAAACAAACAAATGTAAGTACTAAATAACTTTGGTGATCAAATTTAGAAAAGAATTGACTGTTTAAAACAGTCTTCAATTTATTTCTGAAGTTGATTTCCAGATGGTCTTACGGACTAACATCATATAGTTTTGAGTGTCCTGGCTACTTATTTGCGAGTCACAGACTCGCAACATCTGCATCCCTTAAATGACAGAGTTTGAATATTTGAACCCCTTCACATAAATTCTGGATCCGCCTTTAATAACTAAATATCTGGACAATAACCCTCTTGTACTCTAGTACCTGCAGGCAATGAGATTTCAGGCACCTGGGTACAAAATTTCATCCCATCCAAGCTCTAAGTACCTAGCAACCCAGAAATGAACCCTGAATTGACCAATTAAACTGTATCTAATCAGGGCTAGTGCTTGACCCTTTAACCAGGGATTTGGCTCTAAAATATCTAAAAAAAATATATCTTCTTTGACCCGTAGAATTTTCTCCCAAGGGGGGCATCTTTACCCCCTTGAGAGAAAATTCTAAGTATCATTTATACTATTTAAAATACTACTTATCAATTTTGCCTTTCATCATGTTTTAAGATAAGGTCAATTCACACTGCAACCTGTAAAATTCTACTCACAATTTACCTTTCATGATTGTTTGACTCTTTTTGAATGAGTTTTGACCCCCATAATTTTTATGGTTTAGGATTCAACGACTCCTCAAATTCAAACACTAGCATGAGCAGTGTTCCCACTACTGCTTCAAGCTGGGGGTGAAAATCGGTACAGCATGCATGTAACCCCTCTATATGAGACAAAGAAGGCTGCTTGCAAAATTAAGGGGTACAAGCTTCAATTTGGGGGTAAATCACCCCCATTTGAGGGGTTTAGGAACACTGACGAGCCCTGTCTAATGCATGTTTCAAATTTTGGTTGCACACTGGTTCTTTGTTATCTTAAACACAGGTCAGATACATACACTTGCAGGGGAGACCTCTGTTAGGTTAACATTCCAACCTCCAGCCTGAAGAGCTCTCTCCAGTGAGGCTGACTTCCTGTCTACTACATTGCCGTGTTTGAGGTAGGTTGAGAAACTACAGGATAGCGAACTGTGTGGAACAACTACTACTTGACAATCATGGCTCTCTCTTTTTGTTTTTCCTGTAAAATAAATTTTAGATGGTAGATTGAGAATGTAGAGGTTAATGAACTGTGTTGAAAAGACAGAACTTGACTGTCAAGGCTTTCTTTTTTGTTTTTCTTGTAAAATACAAATAGGTGGGAGTACTAATGATGCCCAAAATAACAAAAAATCTGTATACTCAATATTACTTTCTTTCGTATAACTCCATTTTTTAAGCCAATCAGATTGCACAAAACTTGATAGACACCCATCATTTTCCAGTAAAATGCATTCCCCCTTAAAGCAATCAATTGTGTGCATGCAATTGCTTACAATTTATAACGGACATGTTGTAAAGATCATATTTCAAAATAACTGAAAGGAGAGAACATGACAACCAGATGGCAAATCGTCACAAGTATGTCAGTAAATACACTGCTTGATATACAAGTATATATAAAAACAAAGGGAAATAATCAAGAATTTTTGCAAGGTAGAGTTACTGTTCTTGCACACTATACTAAGTAATCATGAGAGGAACCTAACTGCCACATTTTAAGTAAATTGGACATGAGGTGACAGAGTTATGCTACCAACAAACAAGTTGACGCAGCCCATCATAATCACATAATACATCCAGTCTTTCAATTGACGCCGCCCATCATAATCACATAATACATCCTGTCTTTCAATGGGCGTATAAAAATATGTCATTCTTCCAATGGATATTCATTAGTTTTGTTAAATTTCTAACTTTATTTGAAAGATGTTGTGGCTATTGTTTAAGCTGTTTAATCATCCCTACTGATAAAGTTAACAAAAGACTTAAATTTCTAGGGGTCAGTGCAACACTAATATAAATACCTATAGATATATAGGCACTTACAATAGTTTTGCACCAACCCCTAGATTTAACAAAAGAGGTGGTCATGAAGCCTCTCCTAGACATACTACCTACCACAGTAGATATCATCAGGTGTACCAGTTGTTGTAATATCTCCCGAAAGTTTTCCCAAAAAGGAGACAGCAGTACCCATGAAACTGATTGGCGTCTTACGCAGCTCATCTGCCGTGTGTTCTAACAAGTAGGCAAGACTGTTGTCAGTAAGTCTTGAACACCCACTGAAGTCCATCTACAAATAATAGAATTTGGGTTTTTACCCTTTCCTGTTTTACAAAATTTTGGACCTGTCCAAATTCAAAGGTTTTGCAGACGAAAATTTAAAGTGGATTTAATTTGAAAAATAACCATTCAGTAGGGTAGAAAATAGTGTGGAAAAAGAAGAAATTGCTTGTTAGAAGCAATTTCTTCTTTTTTCACAATGTTTTCTCAATCATAAAATCACAGGCACGTAAAAAGCAGGGATTAAACAGCAATGGGTCAAAGCATGTCCAAGATGCCCAACAATTGAAGTGCCAAGGTCTCATAAAGCAATTCAATGTGAGGTGTATGGACCCTACAAACTGAAACAAGAGGCCAGTAAGTCCAGAGACACTCTACTGGCTATCAAGTATTTCCTAGATTTAACCTGATATTTCAGGAATTTTCTTGCATTAAGGTAGTGGACCCGTAATAGTTCCGCAACGTTTTGGAAATAACGAACTTCAACAGTGTTAACCGAGGTTTCCTAATGATTTACCCATGAAATTGATTGGCGTCTTATGAAGAGCATCTGTAGCGTGTTCTAACAAATAAGCAAGAATTTTGTCGGTTAGTCTTGAACACCCACTGAAGTCCATCTAGAAATAATAGAATTAGGGTTTGAAGTACAGTTGATATTGCTCGAGCAACCACGTCTATTAAGCGACCAATTGTATTAAGCGGCCACCATAAAAACTCCCTTTACCGTAATCAAAATCTCTGAAAAAGAGGACATTCTTATCGAAAAATTGGTTATTGTTGAATCTTGTGTTGTTAGAACCCATTAGAATCGTGTCAATAAGACAATTTTAATGGGTTCAAACATCAGAAGATTCAGTACAACTTGACCGACAATCTATAAATGGTATCAAAATGAACTGTCACATTTATAACAGTATTTCGTATTAAGCCACCATTCCCATAAATGACCGCTTTTTGGTGGTCCCTTAAGTGATCGCTTAACACAAGTTTTACTGTACAAGGTCTCATAAAGCAATTCAATGCCAGTTGCATTGATCCTAAGAAATTGAACAAGAGGACCATCAGGTCCTGAGACGCTCTACAGGCTATCAAGTTTTTCCTCAGTTTAATCTGATATTTCAGGAACTTTCTTGCTTTGAGGATAATGTGTAAATGCCTGGAATTTACTTTATAGAGTTATGGCAATGAAATGGCAATATAATTGATTAACTTTTTGTCCTACCAGCCGCAATCCAAAGCTACCTTGACTCAAATTTACTTTAAAGAATAAAGCAAATGAAAAGGAAAATTTGATCTTATCAGCTACAATCCAAAGCAACAATGACTCATATTTTCTTTATGGAGAAAAGGACAATAAAAAGGGGGAAAAAAATCCAGATGCAATCCAAAGGTATGTTGACTTTGCTATTTAATATTTACTATATTAAGTAAGGGACAAAAGGGATAAATTTCATCTTACCAGCTAAATTGACTGGAATTTTCTTTATAAATTAAAGGATGACAAAAAGGGTTAAGTTTCGTTTTGTAATGTTTAATTTTGTCCTACTGAATGTTTCATTAGTTAAGTTTAATTTCGTCCTACTAAATGTGATTTTTTTTAAAGTCTTTTAAAGTACATTTTCAACCTTTCTGAAACCATGGAAACCAGAGTTTTTGATTGAATATAATTGTTTTAACAACTTTGGAAGAGCTTCAACCAAGGACCATGCCTACCAAGTTTCAGCTTGATTGGCCCAATGATTTATGAGGTGAAGATTTTTTTCTAGGATTTACAGCAATTTTTGACCTTTCCTTTACCATGGAAACCTTAGTTTTTGATGACATTAAATTCTTAAACAACTTTGGAAGAGCTTCAACCAAGGAACATGCCTACCAAGTTTCAGCTTGATTAGCCCTGTAGATTTGGAGGAGAAGAATTTTTTTCTAAGATTATCAGCAATTTTTGGACTTTCTGTTACCATGAAAACCAGATCAGTTGATGGAATTCAATTCTTTTAACAACTTTGGTAGAGCTTTACCAAATGAACAGCCTTACCAAGTTTAAGCTTGATTGGCTCAGTGGGTTAGGAGGAGAAGATTTTTTTTTCTAATTTTTGACCTATCTATTACCATGGCAACCAGAGTTTTTTATGGAATTAAATTCTTTAAACAACTTTGAAAGAGCTTCATCCAAGGAACATCCCTGCAAAGTTTAAGCTTGATAGGCCAAATGGTTTAGGAGGAGAAGATGTTTGAAAGAAATTGTCGATGGACGGAAGGACAGAAGGACAGAAACCAGACACACTGACGTTTGACAGACGACAGACAGTGAGTGATCACAATTGCTCACATTGAGCCCTTTGTGGATAAATTTTGACTCACCTTTTGCAATCCATAGCAGAACTGTTTTGAATCTTCCAACAAGTCAAAGATACATCGGACTCCATGGTCAGTCAACAGATTACACCCAGTCAAATCTATGTTAGTTAAGTTTAAGAACTTTCTTCCCTGAAATCATTTAAATGTTGCACCTTTTAGGTATAGCCGTTCAGGTGGAATAATTTGTTAACCCTTGTCATGCTGAACCTGGAATATTCCTCCTTTGGCAGGAGCTTTAGACAAACAGCCTGCACATATGTAGAGTCTGATGTTAGCCTACACCACCTGTTTTCCCGCTTTCAAACCAGAATTGTGGCTAGATTTAGTTTTTCAAATAAAAATTGACCTACAGTTAGTACTTTCAATGCTTTTTGCCCTTTGATTTTGATGAATTTTTTTAGCCAAAATTTATTCAGCATGACTAGGGTTAAAAACTGTAGAAGCTCAAATACAACCCAAGGATACTTTTAGAGCCATCACATTTCTGTGAGAAGGGGCCGGGGTTTATAAAAGGCTACAGATGATAAGAGGTCATTAATTGACCAAAAACACCAAATGCAGGAGATTTGCTATGACTGGTAGACGAGATAAAAACCAAAGGTGATTAATTAATGAATATGATATATCATAGTGTAGAAGTGAGGTTTAAAAGCCCTTTAAATACTCCATGGTATAATACACTGAGAAAGTCAAAGTAAAACCCCGGGAAATAATTCTTAAGGATTGATCTATTTAACACAAACACTTAAAATTTGATAAGGAAAAGGTATGTTGACCCAGCATTATAACTAGAACTCTCGCAAAGCGGACTAATATACCCCACTAGCTTTGTCAAAATAGTAGCGCTAATAGCGCTGGATGTGTTTGTAACAAATATTGAGAATTCAAATTATATGCCTGTGATTAATTGTAAGTTACTTGGTTCTTAAGTAAGAGCCTGGAACGAAAAGGCCTAACAAAAATTGAGCAAAGGCTGACTGTGAACTTGACCTTTGACTTATGTGACCAAAAAACAGTAGGGCACTTCCTTATGTCATAAGCAGCATTTGCATGAAGTTTTATGATTCAAAGTCACTTGGTTCTCGAGTAAGAATCCTTGACTGTGACCTTGACCTTTGACCTATGTGATCCAAAAACATAGGGAAACTTCCTTGGGTCATAAGCAACATTTGCACGAAGTTTCATGATTCAAGTTTCTTGATTCTAGGTTGCTTGGTTTTTGAGTTAAGAGTCTGGAAACAAAAATTGATTTGTTTGTTTGAATGGGTTTTACGCCGCTTTCAACAATTTCGCAGTTATATCGTGGCGGCCAGAGCACTTAACAATGGATTCCTGGTATTTCTTTCACCTGTACTACCATTACACCCTTTCTTAGCCTCAGACTGCTATCTCACATAGGTTTACAATTATCTACCCATTGGTGAGAGACAAACGTCGGAAAGGATATTTGCCGCCACCGGGGATCGAACCCACAACTTCCAGATTGGAAGTCTTATGCCTAACCAACTGCGCTATGGTAGCGGCCGAAACAAAAATTGAACAAAGGCCGACTGTGACCTTGACCTATGTGATCCAAAAACAATAGGGCACTACCTTGGGTCATAGGCAGCATTTGGAAGAATTTGGAAACCAAGCCAACCCGGCCTTTTAATGGAGTCAGCAATATAATGAAGATGGTTATTATGGAGTTGCATTGTACAACAAGCAAACATTGAAAATAGGCAAAATTGTCATTAGGATTACCTATTTCTCCTAATAAACGCTCCTAGGAGCTATACAAAACATGGTTGGGGAGCTTTTATTAAGTATGCATTTACTGATTAGAAAAAATAATAAATTGATGTCTATATTGCCATTTTTCCTTTCATTTGATGTGAATTTCCTCTAAACAATCATCTAAATGATTGTTTAGAGGAAATTCACATCAAATTAGAGAAGAAGTCTAAAATAATTCTTAAAATTAAAGTCTTTGAAGTGGGTTTAATTTTCAGTAAAAAATATAGGGGTGCTACTATTAGGGAAGGCGCTTTTATTTATAAGGGGAAATACTGTATATGGCTCTCTCACTTGAAGCCGATTTCACAAAAATATTTATACAGAGAAATTACAATTAAATCAACATACCGTCTGAGTGACTTTTCTCTTAATGATATATAGTAAAGCATCTGTGACATAGCTATTTCCATTAAATGAAAGATCTGTTATATTGTCAACCTCCTTTAGTCGTATCTGAAATAAAAGTCAATAGAGGATACAAATAATCGAGAATAGATATAGAATAGGTAAAATCGTCATTAGGATTATATGGCTCTCTCACTTGAAGCCCACTTCACAAAATATTTATACAGAGAGATTACAGTTAAATCAACATGATATACAGTAAGGTATCAGTGACATAGCTATTTCCATTAAATGATAGATCTGTGATATTGTCCCCTCCTTTAGTCGTATCTGAAACAAATGTCAATAGAAGATACAAGTAATCAGGGCTTGAAAATTCTTGAAATTTCTACTCTTCCTGCTATATAAGAAAAATATAGTGATACATAAATTTTGCAAAATCCACTCGCCCTGCTTATAAAGACAAAGAAGGAAAAAATCATGCAGGACGAGCCAACAAGTAGAATTTTCAAGCCCTGGTAATGGCAAAATACCACATGTTTATTAGATTAGTTGTCAGGGAACAAAGAATTTATGCCCTTGAAATGTGACCTTGACCTTTGGCCTACAGCCATAACTTATTTGATAAGCAATAATCTACATCTTAAGGAGAAAATATATCAGTTCCGCTCCAAAGAAAAAATTGACCTTGACCATGTGCATGTTCTTGACCATTGATATAAAGAAAGAATTCCTTCATATGACACATCTACTCATTGTGGGAACAATTATGTTAGATTAGTGGCAACATTGCTCAAGCAACCACCTCTATTAACCGAGTACTTATATTAACCCTTGTCATGCTGATCCCTGAATATTCCTGCTTTGGCAGGAGCTATAGACAAACATCAGCCTGCACATATGTGCAGTCTGATGTTAGTCTACACCACCTGTTTCTCACTTTTAAACCAGAATTGTCAATAGCTTTAGTTTTTCAATTAAAAATAGACCTACGGTTTGTACTTTCAGTGCTTTTTGCCCTTTGATTTTGATGAAAATTTTTAGCCGAAATTTATTCAGCATGTCAAGGGTTAAGGGAAGTACAAATATGTGTCCTTGAAATGTAACCTTGACCTCTGACCAACAGCCTAAATTTTAGCACTTATCTACATCTTAACCCTTGTCATGCTGAATAAATTTTGAAAGTACTAACTGTAGGTCAATTTTTATTTGCAAAACATATGTGCAGGCTGATGTTGGTCTATAGCTCCTGCCAAAGCAGGAATATTCCGTGTTCAGCGTGACAAGAGTTAAGCAGAAATCAAAGCCCTGAAGGGCCTGAAAGTCGCTTCAACAGATGTATTAGTTAAAAAAGACTTGCTTTTTATGACCCTATCAGAGAAGGCTTTAAAAAGTATTGAAGGAAATGGAATTAATTTTGAATTGTAGATAACAAGAGATGTTTGTCTCTTAAAAATTAGATCTATTGAACCTCTCCACAATTAATTCTATGTACCTTTGAATTTTCAAAATTGTGACCTGTCACGCTAAATGGGACCTTATCCGAACTCCAAAAATCCGAATTTTGACAAACTTGTCAGACCCAGCGCAGGTTAACCAGATCCCGTATGCGAAAAGTGAATACAGAGTAAGATAGGGTAAATACCCCAGATTTAGAAAATTACATAAAAGTGAAAAGCGTCGGCCCTAGTCTGGCTGCGCGGACAGTACAGACTGACTAGGGTCAATATTTTTCACACATGCCATAAGGTCCCCTTTAGTGTGATGGGTCACAATTATACATGTACCTTTATCAATATTTGAGCTATGCGCAAGACAAAATTTATACATGGACGGACAGACAGGCTGATGCCAGTATAACCCCTAAAACGATCAGGGTTCTCCTAAGAACAATTGGAAGCTGTAGTGGCAGCATCGTTGGAAGCTTACAATACAGTGTTTATGCAAATAATTGTGATTATGTGAATAAAAACATTTGGGAAAAGAATAAGTTGCTCATGTTAAGCAATTTCTTCTTTTCCAATAATGTTTTTATGCATATTTATTGTACAAAATGCCTTTATTCATCAGTTTTGCCTTATTTCATCAGTTTTGGACATAAGATAACTAAAATTTCTCTATTTGATGACCATTTTGAAGAAATTAAGCGGTGGGGTAGTTTAAAAGCTGTAGGGGCATAACACTGTTTTAGATGAAGCTGTAGTTGGGCTGATACAGCTTATTGGGCTGGGGAGAACACTACCGATCGTTTTGCGGGGGTATGGTTTATTGGGGTTTTACGCCGTTTTCAACTGCTATGGTCATAACGCAGCGACTGGAGCATCAAACCATGGATTCTAGTTTTTTTCATACCATTACTTTCACAATACCCTAACCGAGCCTCCTGCTATTCCTCTACATAGGTTCTCGATATGGGTGACATTCTTTTAGTAGAGCTACAAAAAGTTTTGCTGGGGTATAATAAAACATACTTGTCAAAACTTCTAACCGGCCTATTATTTTCTGTCACAAATGACATTTTGAGACGGGATGAATACAATCATTGATTTTCATTGAACAGAATAATAATTTTCGAAGTGAAAAAGATGAAAATGTTACCACTATTCTGGTTCAAGTATTTAAAAAAAAAATACACAAGTTTCACCATATCTCCTTATTTTGACTTAAATCGATTTTAACATTGGTGGGTGGAGTATTTTGTGGAACATTTGTTCATATCTGGGAAATATTCCATAGAATCAAATTCTTCTTTCGATAATAATGCTTCTTTATCTATTGACTAGAAAATGTTGATAGATAAATTTTTAAGAATATCTAATTTTAATTGGTCCTGTCTGTATTACTGCGCATGCGCGAATTATTTTTTCGATGCTTTCCAGGGCTCTCACTAGGGGTTTGAAAGTAGGATTCCAGGAATCCAACTTCAGAAAAAGTTTGATCCAACACAAAAAAGTTAGATTCCATCATTGTGAGGGTTGGTTTTGTACCATGCAAAACTATGATATTGAAACGACAATTTATTAACCTTTTACTACACAATCCAATCATGTTTTAGTCACCAGAATGATTATCTTCAGGAAAACATTGATTGAAAAGAAAGAATTGATTGTAGAAAACATTTTCTTCTTTTATCCCAATGCTTTTTACATTTTTTTTATTCATTTTTGGAGATGGGCTCAGTAGATGACAAAACTTTTCCCGGTTCAGTTTAAAACCATATAAAACCATTGACTAATACAGAAGCAAGTCTTTGAAACAGTCATATCTTCTTTTTGCCACAAGTTAAAAAGAGGTCAAAAAATGTTATTATATTAACTTAGACTTTAAAAAAAATCTCAACATATAAGTCAATGCGATGATTCTCTTTGCAGATGTTGCCAATCGAGAGAATATTCATTACAAAAGATTGTATGTTGAACTGCATTGGTTATCTCCCTCTCTTTTTTTTTTTTTTTTTTTTTTTTTAGATTGTAATAATTAAACTTTCCGAACCACTTGTCCCTTGATTTGTGTTCATTTTTTTTTTTCTTTTTTTCATTTCAACACGTGTCTGATCAGTAGGCTGATCCGGTACTTTCCATTTTCGAAATACGGTATCCGACGGAATTAAGCACATGCACGGCGTTTCAGAGATTCGCCGGTAGTGGTAATTCGTTTCGTGTTTTTTTCGGAACATTTCTTTAATTAAATAATTGTTTTAAGTCAAAATACCGATTTTAAAAAAGGTAAAAGAGATTTGGGACAGTTCGAAGGACACGGACTAATCATTTACTTGTTACGAACAAATCGGGTCAATTATGTTGTCTTACGATTGTCTTCGTCTAAATTGGGGCCCTGCTCGAATTCAATTACCGGTATATGATTAGTGAATCAACTGCTTCGATCAATATATTAATAGTTCACGTGTTTCGTTTATGCCTAACAATCGCCAAAACACATTGTCGGGTAGAGTCTAGATTCAATTCATTGATAGTCAGGCTCCGCCTACAAGGTCTACGAATAACCGATTACGATTGGCTGTTGGCGTCAATTAACGCCACGCCTACCGCGCCCATCTATCGTACTTCAGATATGGCTATTATCGATTTTTCACGCGACAGTTAGCCTAACTTACGTAAACAATCAAATACATACATGTGTATTATACACAGCCGAGAGGTTATAAGTCGGGACGCGTGCCTTAGAAAAACTTCTCGTCCGGTGGAATTCTTTGATAGGATTTTTTGTCGTCCGCTGAGAAAAGTTGTCGTCTCAGACGACACTACTGTCGTTTCCGAGAGCCCTGCTTTCAACCGTCGGAAAACCCCTTAACTGTATATAAAATCAAATTGTGGTTACGAGTTTTTCGTTGAAAACCGATGTTATTCTTTTTCTGAAACGCGTCTGTATTACTGCGCGTAGTGCACTATTTTTTCAATGGTTTACGAAAAAACTCGTAACTGCATATTAAACAGGTGTGGTTACGGTGTTTTTGTTTTTTGAAATTCTTTCTCTGCCTCATATGGCGTTTAAGAAATATGATGTATCGCAAAATGTGGCATTATTTCGTTATGTTTATTACCATAAAGTGCGGACAAGAAATCAGAGATCTACTTTGTCTCAAAACAGAAATACAGAAGACGTTAAGAGGTCTGTCTTTGACCTTTGACCTGTCCAGAAAACTTCGCAGGCCACAATAAGTCGCAGCGCGAGCGCAAGCGACTTAAAAATATCAGTTCCGCTCTAAAGAAAAATTTGACCTTGTTTGTGTGCATGTTCTTGACTATTGATATACAGAAAAGAATTCCTTCATATGGCACATCTCCTTATTATGGGAACAATTGTGTTAGATAACAGTCAACATTGCTTGAAGGACCATCTCTATTAAGTGACCAATTTTATCAATGGACCATCATTAAAAGTCCCTTTACTGGAAGCAAAAGCCCTGAAAAAGTGGACATTTTTTATGCATAATTGTTTATTATTGGTGGTCGCTGAACATAAGTTTTACTTTGTTTGAAATCCATCTGTAAGTTAAGAAGCATGATGCTTGATCAGACCAGGGGTACTGAAATGTGACTTTTCTCCACTTTTACATGGACAAGTAAAAGTCGATTTCCTACTTGTCCAGGATCAAAATAATATTGCCTGCAAAAAATAAATTGATGAATATTGAATAAACATCATTTTTGATGAAGAAAATGCTGTAACCTTCACCCAAGATAATGTTTTCTCTGCTTTGATACAAACATAAGGTGACTTTTCTCCTAGATCTTTTAAAGCACTGTTTTTTTAAAATCTGTTCTGGTATTTACTTGTCAACTGGCAAGTGGCCTAGAAAAATGTACTTGCCAGCAAGTGGAAAAGCCCATGTCAGATCAGTGGGGCATAAGAATTCCACACTCATGTAGACAAATCTGCAAATTCACTTTAAAAATTCATATGATGTGAATGGGTATTTGTTTCTGTACCTCCATGAATTAAAAATATTCTCTTTATACCCTTGTAAACTTTTCAAGAATTGCTTTGAAATCCAAAGTGCCACAATCGCTAAATGAACAAATTTTGATTCAGTATTTATTTCAACAAGAGATGTTTGTAAAACTTTTATGCCCCCCATAAAAGCAGGTCAATGGCCTACTCTTTGTCAATCAACAAAGGGCAATAACTCACATAATATGATGAATAGAGCTATGATTCTTATGCACTGCACTTCTCCTCAAACTAGAAAGCCATGAATGGCTTGAGTCGCTCCACAGGCTTGAAATTCTTGTAAAGCAATAATAGTTTTGACTAGATTTTTAAATATTTTGGATTCTACTGATGTTGAAATGATTTTCAATGTTTCCACTATACAACATAATTTTTTATAGAGAATGACATCTATCCATAAAATGCATATTTTCATCAGATCACAATAATTTTTGGTAGACTGAAAGGGGGTCACTCAAGGATCATTCATATAAAATTTCATTGGTATCCATCATTCAGATTCTGAGAAAATGATTTTCAAAGTTTCCACTATATAACACATAGAGATATGACCTCCCCCCATAAAATGCATATTTTTCATCCGATCACAATAATTTTTGGTAGACTGATAGAGGGTCACTCAAGGATTATTCCAGTGAAATTTGGTTGATATCCATTATTTAGATTCTGAGAAAATGATTTCCAAAGTTACCACTATACAACATATAGAGAAATGACCTCCGCCCATAAAATGCATATTTTTCATCCGATCACAATAGTTTTTAATAGACCAATAGAGGGTCACTCAAGAATTATTCCACTGAAATTTGGTTGATATCCATCATTTAGATTCTGAGAAAATGATTTCCAAAGTTTCCAATATATAACATACACAGAAATGACCTCCGCCCATAAAATACATATTGTTCATCCGATCACAATAATTTTTGGTAGACTGATAAAGGGTCACCCAAGGATCATTCCAGTGAAATTTGGTTGATATCCATCATTTACATTCTGAGAAAATGATTTTGAAAGTTTCTACTGTATAACATATAGAGAAATGACCTCCGCCCATAAAATGCATATTTTTCATCTGATTTCAATAATCTTTTGTAGACTGATAAATGGCCTAACAAGGATCATTAATGTAAAATTTCATTGGTATTCATCAATTAGAACCTGAGAAAAGTCACTTTTTACCATATTTGGAAATTAGCCACGCCCATTAAATCCATGTTTTTCATTGGATCAAAATTTCTTGAACAACTTTGAAAGAGGGTCACCCAAGGATCATTCCTGTGAAGTTTGGTTGAAATTCATTCAGTAGTTTCTGAGGAGAAGATTTTTAAAGAAAAGTTTACGAACGGATGCAAGGACGCATGGATGCACTGACGCACGGAAGGACGCACGACGGACACAACGCCATGACAATAGCCCCAGTGGCTTTCAGCCAGTGGAGCTAAAAAATCTATCAGCCTATTAAGTTTCATTATTTTAGCTTTCATATTTTCTAAGATTTGCTCTGGACAAGAAAAATGGTCTACAAACGGACCGACCGACAAGTGCAATGCAAAACACCACCTCTTTTGAAGAACTTTTCTTATTTAAAAAGGAATATCAGGTACTGTGGACATGTGCAGACTGATCTTTGTCTATACCTCCTGCCAAAGAAGGGATATACTGGGTTCAGCATAGCAAGGGTTAATTATAGACTCACCAGAAAATCCTCATTTATCGGAATGTACCCCCTGAATAGGGTTTCTTCCTTGTCAACAACTATCTCTGTCTGCCAGGAGGCCATATTTCCTGTTTATAGACTGGGTACCGCAAACATCTTCCCCTGTAAGTAGACATTTAGAATTAACCCTTACTTGGCTAAATTTTACTTTTGTTTCAAACGAATAACCAAAACTTGGGAAATTTAGCAAAGCCTGGCTGTGTTTTTTCCCAAAATAATAAAATAGGAAGAAGGCAGTGTAGGCTAAGATAAGCCTGCACAGATGTGCAGGCTCCCTTTAGTCTTTACTGTCTGTTAAACCTTTTTGTACAGCAGGATAATGCCAAGAACAGCATGAAAAGGGTAAACCCCATAATGATTTTAATGTGAAGGATCAAGAATTAAAGGGGGTTCGAACATAATAATAGACAGTATATATCATATTGCGCAACTTTGGCTGAACTTATGGATGAAAATTAAATGACAAGGTTACAGACCAAGGGGTTTGTTTGAACTCCCCAAAACCCCTTCCTGATACATAACTGATAGAGTACTTCATACATGTGCCAATTCTTGGCTTAAAATACAAAATCCTAAATAAAGAAAGTGCAAAATCTGGTCAGACTGCTCAAACTGTGTGTTATGACCTTGGTTTGGATTTTTATTTTTCCCTTTTTTCTATACTATTTTCTACCATATTTGAAGGTTTCTTTCTAAACTACACCTACTTTACTTTAACACACCGCTAAAATACAACTACGAGAAATTTTCCAGAGAAAAGAAATTGTGTCTCAATTTTAAAATTGCATCTGAACCAAGTTTATTATTGCTTTTTCCAACATCTTCGAGGTGGCTTGGAAAAGAACACTATAAGGCTGGTAAATAACTGTCAATAAATACCTACTGGCAATAACTCAATTGTGTTCGTGATAACCGGACAGTGTTCCATACAACAGGTTTTATGGTATGTTTAATATCTGCATCCTCTGTCAATTTAGATGAGACTCAAATCTCAAAAAATAGCAGTAGAGCATGGTTTACAGTTGCCAACACTCAGCTGCAAGTGCATACACGAAGTGGATTCATACTTAGGTGTGATTGGGTTTAGAGTTTCACTTCTCCATGAAATTATAAAATACTCTCTTTAAATCTTATAATTTCATATGTAGCAAAAATGTTAAAATTTCTTTGTAAAAAGATAGATTTATTATGGGACTATTTTGTGTGATACAAGCATACAGCATATCTGAATTATCAAAAATTATTTTCATTGGGAATTAAAACAAAATTTCAGTCAAACAGAATGCACTGGTATTGAACAACTTAACTAAAATTAAATTATTTAACTATATCTAAGGGGAAAAGGGAGAGCTAATCTATATTCTAATAATGATCAAAAATATTTTATAAATTTCCAATATCTAACATACAGAGTGACCTTTCATAGCAGAACCATTTATTTTGTTATATTGTCAAACAATATCATATTAACTGTATTTTATCCTAATACATACTCCTGGGTGCCCATCTTCTGAGCAAAATACATATCAAACTGAAATTTCTGAAATATTTTCCCTTTAATTTGAGGTTATGAATCTAAATTAATCTCAAATTAAAGGAAAAATACTCGTAAAAATGGATAACTGAAATGATATCAATCAACTGAATTGGGATTCCCTCAGAAAAAATGTAGCAGGAGCATGAAGGAGAATGCTCTTATAAAAGGAAATATGGATAAAACAGAAGATTTGGAAATATTTGGAAATTCTGATAAATCAACAAAAGCACCACACACCAGTACCCACACTGTTGAATGCAAGATAGTGGATGAATAATCTAAGGCAAAAAATGTATGTTTCAGAAATATTCATAATGAACTGAATACAGGTACTTGAAATAAAGAATATTGCATACATTTTTATAATGGAGAAATTATTAACAAATTGATATCAAAAAGCTAACTAGATCTATTGAAAAGCGGACTAATATCCACTACCCCAGCTGCCCCATCAGCACTTTGTCCCAGTCCTGTAAGCCATTTTGGAACAAAGCTCAGATGTGACCTTGACCATTGACCTTCCTGACTCAAAAACAATCGGGAATCTTCTTGGTTCAGCAATTGTGCAATGTTTCATGATTCTATGTCAATTCTTTCTAACAGTTATAGTCCAGAAACAAAAAAAATTCTACAATTGGAAAGAATTTGATTTGTTAAACGGACAAACAGGGTAAAACCAAAATACCCATTCCCTCCCCCCTTTTGTGGGGGGAAAGAGTTGAAGTGCCTATATCAATAGCTTCCCTATAGTTTCCCCCCCTGATAGTATCTGCTCCTCTTTCAAATTAATAGCAAACACATTTTCAAATTTAATTTTAAAACAAGATGTGTTTGTGAAGCACGAATGCCCCCGTAACAGCATTTTTTTTCAAAGTTTGACCTTGACAAATGACCTTGACCTTGTCACATGACCTTGACTTTGGTACCAGCGGATGCGGATCATTGACATCTATCATCATACCAAATATATTAGCTTTGTATCTTGAATAGGCTTGAAGATATTGGCAAGGTTAAGTTTTCGGGTTAGGTTTTTTCAAAGTTTGACCTTGACAGTTGACCTTGACCTTGTCACATGACCTTAACTTTGGTACCAGCGGATGCGGATTATTGAGATCTATCATCATGCCAAATATTAGCTTTGTATCTTGAATAGGCTTGAAGATATTGGCAAGATTAAGTTTTTGGGTTATGTTTTCGGACAGACGGACAGACGGACGGACAGACAGACAGACAGGCGGACGGACAGATGGACAGACAGACAGACAGACAGACAGACGGACATGAGTAAAACAATATGCCCCGGATCTCTCGATACGGGGGCATAAAAATGAGTGTGACTGATTATAATAATCATCATGATCTTTATGAGCATTGATCTTAAAATGATTTGAAATTATCTAAGATTATTTGAAAGCTTTTTGGTCCACTTTGGCCGAGTTTGACTCTTGGTATCTGAAGATGCATACTATTGAGATCAATAATCATGCTGTTTATGAGCAATTTGTACATCTATATTACAACCTTGTTTTTAGTCTTGAAGTTATATGTTGAAATATTTGATGTTTTGGAGTCACAATCAGGTAGGAAAGTAAAACAGACAGACAGGCAGACAGCAATTTAACAATATACTCCAAATCTTATTAAAGATTGATCTAATTAAAAGTTAACCAAAGTTCTAAATTCAATCCTGATATGAGCTTGAAAATTAACTATGAAATTGTGACAAAAGAATTTAACACATAATATACTAACTGACTAAATTCTTGTCCGGTTTCGCAAATATGCAAAAAAGCAAAAAAACTTTCAAGATAAATAGAACATTAATGAATGTAGCATTTTGTAAAGAAGATGATTTTAAACCTTCAAGTCTACAATGGTTTTGTAAAGTTTTGATCTACAGCCTAAGAATAAAAAGAGGTAATAACAAGCATGTAAGATTGTCTAATTACAACTTGGTCTAATCTATGCGTGGGCAAAATTTAATGAACAAAAATTATGCATACTTGTACACAAAATCCATCTTAATGACATTGTGCATAGACTTTTCTTAGAAGACTAAAGCAGTCAACATAAGGTTTTTTCAACTGTTCTGACTAACGTTGATAAAAAAACCCGCCTGATGAACCCTAAAATTCAGAAAAAAGACGCCATGCTTCATAAACAAAGCCTAATCAATTAAATGTTTGTTTCAATTATCCAAAAATGGCAGACAATGATCTTGATCAAACAAAAAACTGGAAAAATATAAAAAATATGCCAAAATGAAAATAACGTTTCTTAAAGGCAATCAATTTTCTACCAACTTTTTTAGTGTTTTCATGTTGGATTATCACTACAGAAAGGTCCTCATGCAAAATTTTACAATGCTATGTCATATGCAGCATGAAAAAAGTTACATTTGAAACATTTATCTATCAAATTAAAAGCTTTATCGAAAAAAAAAAAAATGGGCAGAACTTTTGTCCTTAAGTATATATTGTGAAATATAATTTGACATATATAGAGAAAATATACACCTTGACCCATCTAGGTTAATTCAAAATACAGAATGTTCAAGTACTTAAACCTTAATTATGAATTCCAATACTTTTGAGAAATTCATAGGTAAAGAGTTTGCTACTTTAACTATTTGTACATATATGTGACCCTTCAAGCAAAAAAAGGACCATCTGGGAAATGGGAAAACTGTTGACCCTAGTCAGACTGCTTAGTTTGTGCAGAGAGTAATATCAGAGTAATAAATTTTGTCATGAGGCTGATATTAGGTTAACAGAAAATGTACCAAGGGATTTCTCAGCTTTAGTAGAAACAGAGCCCCCAAACATAGACATTGCATAGATATAAATCAGTTGCATTTAAAAATTACAAAACAGGATTTCTAAGACTGAAAAAGAAAGGGTTAAAATTCCACTAGAATTAATGAGCATTTTGTCTAGAAGGTGATATATAGTCACAGAAGCATGTGAAAAGTTTTCAAGCAAATGCTATTGTAGAAACAAAATTTTGACATTGTTGCATGTAAAACGTTAACCAAAGCATAATGCTTTCTACAACGCTAATGTTACCACTGATGCCCCGGTGACTTGAATAGCCCCCTTCCATTTTAGTAATAGTTGAGCAAAAAGTCAGTTGATGAAGTTATCACCTATGTGCCACGATATTGAAGAAATACCATACAAATTGATGCTAAACCAAATTTAAACAAAAACACACTTTCAAAAGGTTGAGAAAAATTTATATATCAATGAATTTACACATTATATATTGCTATTAAAATCAAATATAATTCCAAAAGCAAATAGATTGTTTGTCTATTTGTGTTGATATTTCAAGGCCAGCAGAATGATTTTAAATACACTAGATCTTTCGCTAAGCAAACTAATACCCCCCATGGGGGCTTTGTCTAAGCTCGGTATACGGATCTCGAACAAAGTTCAATTCTGACCTTAACCTTCATGACCCGAAAACAATAGCGCACCTTAGGTTATGGGCAACTGTATTGTACAAGGTTTCATGATTCTAGACTAGGTAACTCGTTCTTGAGTTAAAGTCCGGAAAAAGGTCTAGGGACAGGCCCATAGACAGAGAGATGGGATGAAACCAATATGCAGGGTTTTACCAAGCTTTTGAAAATTAGGGGTCCCAGGGACTCAACATGGAAAATATAGGGGGTCCCTGTCCTTATCCCAAGGGTCTAAATGTGGCAAGCTGAGAAATTTCAATGGGTTGAGTGATATAAAAAGTTATTGTATCATTTTCCACAATGTTTCCATATTCTCTTTTGTATATCAGTTTACCATGCTGATCATAAGCTCTTTAGGACCTCTGAATATAACATATCACTTTATACCAGTTTGATTTTAGTTTTTTTTTTTTTTTTTTTTTTTCATGATTGAACTGACTAGATAAGACAAACAAGTGCACAGATGTCATAAATGATAACTCTCCATTCAAATTGTGCATGTTAGGATTTTTTTCGACGAGAAAGATTCGGTAGCCAATTTTTAACTGTTTCCAAGTCATTTAGAGCCCTTAACCTCAAATTATTTTGTGTGCGTCCCGTGGACGCAGGTTGCTAGTAAATATGCGTACAGACTAAATCTAATGCGTATATGGTCAACCCTGCAATATGCCCCTCTCTACTTTGTGTGTGGAAGGGGGCGGGGGGGGGGGGGGGGGGGGGGGGGGGGGGAGGAGGAGGTGATTGCTGCACTTTTTCTACATTAAATCAGATTCAAACAAAAAACAAGTAATTAGAACAATGAATTTATGATTAATTCATAAAATTTAGTATAAACTATAGGTTTGATAATAGTATTGAAGACAATATTAGGCCAAAAAAAAAATTAGGTGTGTTTCCGGTCGTCCGACCGACCCTATTTTTTCCCTCCGACCCTGTATTTTTTTGTCACACAAAAAAAAAAAAAAGAAAGAAAGGAAGAAAGAAAATCGCCGATCTCCGGTAATAAATATTGAACCGGTTTAACATTGATTTTCCAGGCATTTTGATTGTTTCTGGTCTCGGTCCAATCGTGTTGATAACGTACGTCGTCCCTCCCTGTTTGACAAAATCGCGACGTCCACTATCGTCGGCGGAAATTCCGATCATGTTTGTGAATTACTCTCGAAGTAGCTACAATTATTAGTTGACGTTGACCATTCATTTACTCAATAAATAGAAATGTATCTGCAAAAAGATGAACATTTCTTTTTCTGATAATTTCAATTGACACATGAACGAACAGAGTATGAGAATCCATAAACATTTTGATTGTTTACAGTGAAATCTCGCGCTTCCCGCCAAAATGTTCACAAAAGAAATATACATGTAGTCCAGATCGCGCGTGAATATTTTAATCGTCCAAGTTTGTTGAATGGCAGCTCCGCTTCCGAATTTCCCTTTTTCTAGATCATTAGGGTTTTCTCTTTGAAACTACTCAACTTTGCATCGGTACATAAATTATCAAGCGTAATTTTACTGAACTTGATTCAAAACGAATTGTTCAGCTGTTACGCGATCAAATAAATGGTTAATTCTTTCTCTGACATCGATCTTTTTGAATCTTTTAAAATTAAAATAACTTACTGTACAGTTAATATATTAAATCCTAATCACAATATACGAGGGTTAAAGGCGCGTTAAAATCAAGAGAAACCGTTCACAATTTCAATATGACGTCACTCAGATTTCACCGAGATTGAGCAGACATCAAAAATGCCGACGAAGACCTGCACTAGCTTCAATATAAATACGTCCGTGAAACGTTTGAGGAATGTTGCCTAGCTCTGCAGGTGTTTAAACTCTGAAGACTGAACGCGGGGCGGGCATCGGCCTAACTCGGACAGTGTTTGTTTTTATATATTGACGTACGCTTTAGATGCATGGTTTGTTTAGTTGAATTATTGAACATAAAGGAATAAAAACATCTATTTTGTCAACATAATAAAGGCACTGTCATTTGTCTTGCCTCGTTCTGCGTCCTGTTTATGACACAGTGGTTGCGTCTATAAAACGAGAAACGTTCAACTTCCATCAACCGTTGAATTTAGAAGCCGTTCGTTCCACGGCTCCAAATTTTGAAATTCAGTTTACCTTTCATGCAAATATAAACAGCCGATAGGGGCTGGTTAAATGAATTTATCTGCATAATCTCTCTTGATTTTGATGCTCACTCCAATCTCGTAGATTTCCGGAGCCGGGATATGGTCTGAACTTTTGTTCCATATTTGAAACCTACGCGGTTTAATATATGAACTGTTCTTTTTCACCAAAGAGTTTGCCCAATAAGCGATTCCTTTGAAGTGATATTTCCGCAGAAATAAATGCCATGTCTAGATATTGTGGGTACATGTAGATTCAAACACTTAAATTTTGTTTCAAATAGAGATACATTGAAAACGGTTCCTGACATCGTCGGGTGATAAACCCTCGTTACTATAGCTTGAATATGCATTATTAACCTAGGGTCCTGGTCAACCTATGGTCACGGATAATAAGCATATTATAATTTGTCATTAATTTTCCCATATTTTGATTTTAATGAAAACACTTGTCATCGCCCAAGACCAAGACCATTTAACTACACTCTTCATCTTAAATCATTGAAGAAGGGACAATAAATCTCATATAAATCAACAGTATTGAGATAAATATGGGATTTTGAGAGTCTGGACGCTACCATAGAATAATGAATTGTAAAACAGAAAATTATGGAAATGGTTTAATGTTGCATTATGATCGTGTTGATTAAGTGTTCCAACTAATGCTCTGCTTTGCATTTTTTTTAATTTTTCGAGTGTTGCCGACAGTTATTCAGACGACCAATTTCATCGCGCCTGTCTTCTTATTCCATTGTTCGATCTTTTGGATAAAAGAAAGGAAGTGACTAGCCGTACGGGTCTGTACGGCTAGTCTCGTAGGCTAAACGTACGGACCCGTACCGCTAGCCAGTCCTCACTGGACAGGCTAGCCGTAAGGGAGTTTTTCAACCAATCAGAATACAGAGCGGGAATGAATAACAAATGTTATGTTACTTCAATATTTTCCCATTCTGTCTGTATGTGGCTTCAAAGTATATAAAATATATATAGTGCAAGTCTATTACCGGACGACAAAAGCGTAAAAATATATCTTCATTGATAAAGAAACTATTCGCTTGGCAATCAAAATGTCACATTGAACAGGGACCCTAAGTCCCTGCATTGAATAGTTCTTAAAATACGATCTTCTACAAATCTCTTATTACAGGAGATTTACAATGTTTTTATTTTTGTGGGAAAAGGCTAGAAAGAAGGAGATTTAAATTTTCGTTGTCGTTAATGACTTTTTGTTTGTAGTTTAAAATCATAATTCGAAAAAATTCAAATTAACCAAAATCTGCAAGTCGAAAAATTAATTCAGTGCATGTATGACTGTGTTAATGGGAAAAACTAAAGGTCTGAGCGTATCTAAGTGTGAATTTCTTCAATTGAAATTGATAAGACAATCTTCAAATAAGATAATAATAGAAAGAATGCTTATTTTTTTACCTTAATTTTCTTAGCGCCCGGCTCTAGTGAATTTTTGCCACCACAAAATTTATATTCTTTTTTTGTATCGGAAAACTTCCATAACACGTTGAAACTATTCTGGGCAAGTTTAGAGGTTAACGTCCGCTCTATAACATTTGGTGAAATAAGTAAATCTTATTACAAGTTCCCAACACGTTTGCACATTAGACAAGATTTTCAACAAAAATGACAAACCGGTAAGTCTAATAATTAGGTAAAAATTCTGCTATTGGCCTCTTATTAATAACAATTAATTGCCGATTGGGCTTTCAAAATCATTAAATGATGTTTGTTTCATTCCGAAACGGTGTGAAAAACAAACTCGGGAAACGTGACATAAAATACAGTAGTTTATTTGGTCGCTGATTGCAAAAGACTTAGATAATAGACCATTTTACCATCATAATTGTTGTGACAGGCACTTACTAGTGTTTTATGATTATCTTTCTTTTTTCTAAACGTGTAATAAGAGATAAACAATCGATAGATGAACCTGCAGATGGTATATAATCTGAAATCAAATACAGTATTCTGATTGGTTGAAAAAATCCCGTACGGCTAGCCTATCCAGTGAGGACTGGCTAGCCGTACGGGTCTGTACGTTTAGCCTACAAGGCTAGTCGTACAGGCCCGTACGGCTAGCCACTTCCTAAAAGAAAATATCGCCTGCAAATATCGCTGCGGTTAGAAAAAAGTCATGATGTCATTTCATAGCGCCGGAATATTACTTACTTCAAATTTAAAATTATAATCCTTATCAAATTATCCGAGTGATAAAGACGCGAGAAAATCATTAGCTTTCTTGTCTGATCAATTTTCGATATGACGTCACTCTATAAATTTCTCGGGGAATGACCCGACTTCAAACGCGCCACCAAATTCCTGGCTCAGTCGAGGGCCTCTGCGTTTTCACTACAACACGCTTTTCTCTCGTGTGTACTCGACAGCCTTCTTAAATCGCATAAACAGTGGAATTTAACATATAGCTGGCCTTCTTTAAAAAGGTAGATCTAATTTGTTTTCGCAAACCATATTCAGTTATTCACGTCAGAACTTAGCGATCTTACCGATCGGCAACCTTGAGATTTGAAAGCCGTTGGTCCTCTGGATGATTGATTGTAAAGACGTAAATAAATATCAAAACTGCTTTTTTTTAATGTCCATACAAATAAAAGGGGACACAAAAATAAGCAATCAATCGGAACTGGCAAATTGCACACGTCTTATATACATGTATGCGTTGATTCTAATGCCGACGACATACTCGTACACTTCTGAGATAGGGATACTGACTGAAACGAAATTATCGGATAATAGAAAAATCCACTTAATAGCAACTTTTCTTCTGACATATAGGAGTTGCTTATAAGCGGATTTCTCTGTATTAAGCACAAAGTTCTAGTTTGACAGAATCTGAAAGTTCTCTATTTGCCTAATTGTTTACTTGATTAGCAGATTAAGAATGTGATTAAGTTAAGTTTAATTACAAATCATTTGTTATCATATAATTTATGTCTTATTGCTTCAATTTTAATCTTCATACTATGATACTGAAGCACATGAATACAATAAATGAAAGGAGAGAAAACAGAAATATTTTTGAGGGTAGGCTCCGTACCCCCTTCAAAAGAAATCAACTGAGGAAAGGAATACCTGAAGTACATGTAGCATATATATTTTTTCACTTTGATTGATGTTAAACTAGGGTGCCCTCGATAGCACTTACAAATGTGAAAATGTAAAAGTAAGTCTAATAAAAGTGAGTTTAATCAATTGTTTTGAAATTTTATAAATTGTTTTGAACTTAACATTATTTTATTTTGTGTCGCATTGAAATAAATATCTATAAATCAGTTTAAAAGCAATCTGTGAGATTTTAAATACTCTGTGACTTGGAAACCACTACATGACCGAAAACTGATTATACCAGGATACAATAATCAAAGGAAACAAATGTTTTGTTTATTTGTTTTTGACCTTTAATTTCTTTTTTCTAACAAGACAGATTCGTGTTATGAAAATACATAGCCACATTTAACTCCCTGACTGGCCATCGAAAAAAAAAAAATAAATAAAAAAAATCGACCTACCGACCCTATTTCAAATTTTCATACAATAGGAAACACACATATTTTTTTTTTTGGCCTTAATATAGAGATTATTTGCAGACCAGCTGTTCACAGCATATCCCTACTGTACAAAAAGCCTTGGTAGACAGTGTAGACAAAGATCAGCCTGCACAGATGTGCAGTCTGAGCTAAGCCTTATCTGTCTAATTTCTACTTAATTGTGGTAGAACCATGAACCAGAAGCCACCAACTCCTTGATCTTTTAATGTGTGGGCATAAAATGAAATGAGAACATTTGTGTAAAGGTAAAGGTAGATAATCCAGTTCTGTCAGATCAATACTGATTATTGACTGAAGTAGATCAATACCAATCATTATTGAATGGACTAATATATTAAACATCCATATGTACTTAAATGTGTACAAGTAAATTAGAGCAAATCAAGTTCCTTATTATTGACATTTTTTGGCTAAATAATCACATCTTTTTTATTTTGTGATAGAATCCATATTAAGAAATCTATATTACATTATAAAGTGGCATTTCATTGGCGATTGAAATAAATACTTAAGAAGATATACTTAAAATTATAACCAATCATATGCTCATTTACAAATGTCTCCAACCGAAACCAATTATAACACCTTGTCCTAATAATGCCACCCTATACTTCCTAATCTTGTAACCCTGTAAAACTGATTCATTTAAATTTACTTTTAGCAGGGTTTCAAGGGACGCAGATTTCACATCTGAGATGCAAAATAAGTAGCCATGACCCTCAAAACTATGTGATGTGAGTCCTATAGACTCTCTGGGGCTCAACTTCAGAAAAGAATTGAAGACTGCCTTAAACAGTCTTCAATTCTTTCCTGAAGTTGAGCCCCAAATGTTAATATACTTCTGTCATTTTTTTAAAACCTATAACCTGGGAATAGCTCTAAATCTACAAAATACAATATCAAAGTCTGAGAGAAATAGTCTTTACCTAAAGCAGGGACTCTCAAAATTTAAAGAAGCAATTCTAAGGGCCCTAAAATCGAGTCCTTTGGACCCTATTTGGTTGATGTTTGACTAAAACCGTGCTTTTAGAATAATACATGTACTAACGTTGTACATATTTGAGTGGGTGATCAATGATCAATCTTAGATTGAAAACAGTAGAAAACAACAGTTTCTTAAACTGGTCGTCTATGTCAAAAATATGGTTTTTTACCTATCTCATGATTTACATTGATGCATAGTTGTCGGAAATTAATCCCACAACCACCATATAGACCAATAATTTTTATATATTATTGGTCTTTATTGTGGTTGGGGGGTAATTTCAGCCCCATATGCACTGTCACAGTGCATTTTTTTCAACTAAAGGTTAGCATTATAAAGGGTTGAATGACTCTTATTTCAATTGTGGTCCTAACTCATTCCAGATCTTATCCTGCACAGAAAGAGAGAGGCAATGGGCTCTAACCACTGCTACCCACTTTAACAGCTGGGTGAACTTGGGCTATGTCTGTAAAGTGTACTGCTCAGTGTACTGTGCATTTCTCTTCTATACTTCTATACTTAGCTTTGGCAAACAATGTATAGACATAAACATAACCCACGCAAAATATCAACATTTGATTGGGGGAAAAGGTGCATCAAATCCTTGTTGAATCTTTAGTGACCTTGATTTTGTATAGGCCTTTATTAGAGGCTCAATGAATTTGTAACATCATATCAATAATGGTCAATTCTAATCTCCGAAAAGGGGGATGGGTTTTTTTTAGAGCATTGGGCTCTATTAGAATTTTTACTGTAATAGCATTCGTTCATAAATGTCAATACATTTATTTGCTAAAGAGAAAATGACCCTCCTGTCCATGACAAGGGTCTAGCTCCCATTACGCAATTTACACAAGTGTGTAAAAGAAATAATCCTCCTTTGAATAATATTGTTGATGAATGATCATAGCATCGAAACTACAGCTTATTCAAGCTGTAGTTATGATGTTTTGATTATTCACCAACGCTCAAATCATAAAAAGGGAGTAGACTGACAGCATTCATCTTTAGTCACAGTTCTCATATCGCCTTTATCCTTTATATTCTTTAGTTGTTGCCTTCTGAGTGCGTATAAATTCAAAAGTCCTAGATACGCCCATGCATGATGCTGTAATAATTTTGATAATTTGAATGTCGATAGATGTTCAAAAACATGTAAACACAGCTTGTTCTCCATCAGTCAATTGATCAGTTGCTTTCTCTAAATAGAGGATAGATCTAGTGTTTTATCTTCACTACATGCGAATATTGCGGTCTTTTCTTTTCTTTTTTTTATAATAGTCCTACTTAACTTTTGGCATGATCATGCTGTACACGTTAGCACTCGGGATGCCTTGGCTTGAAACCATATAGATCTACAGTTGTTTTACATGCAGAAAAAAATCACTCGTGGTCCAGTGCACACTATAATGCTTGTATAAATATAGTATTTTCCGTAATTCACTCAACAGAAGCTTACCTTTGCTCCGTAATAGACATTCTGAAGGTATGGATTCTGCTACCTTTTTCATGAGAACACGATATATTTTAGAGTCGTCTGCTAACCGAACCCGTCCGAGAGTTACTTCCCTTTTTTAAGAAAGTAAACAAAACTGCGCTTTTAATGTTTAAGAAGTTCATTTCACAGTCTTGATGATCAATCGATCGAAATAAATTTAGCCTTAGAGAAGTTTGTAATGGTAATTTTCTTTGAATGAAGTTTCATTATTGCATGAATTAGTTTTTAATGAGGAAATGCCTACCTTCAATTATCATTCGTCGCACCTGTTAGATTCCAATATGTACAAGGAAAAAGTCCGTTAATGCCGAATTCGATTTCCTTCGTTACATCTTAGTAACGCACTATTTTGTTTAATTTTTAATGTAAATTCGATACATGAATTCCTTAATTATGGTTTTTTTTTTTTAAATGGACTTAGTTTATATTTTCTATTTTAATAATTTACAACCTGACTATTGATTGATTGAATGATTGATTGAATGATTGATTGATTGATTGATTGATTGATTGATTGATTGATTGATTGATTGATTGATTGATTGATTGATTGATTGATTGATTGATTCATTCATTCATTCATTCATTCATTCATTCATTCATTCATTCATTCATTCATCCATTCATTCATTCATTCATTCATTCATTCATTCATTCATTCATTCATTCAATCAATCATTCATTCCGCATTCATTCATTCATTCATTCATTCCGCATTCATTCATTTAGTATTTTGTTACTGTTGTTGGGTGGTTTGTTGATTCATGGTTGAATCAAGTTTGATGGATTATTATAAGAACAAAATGTCTTCTGTCTGTCATTATATTTGTCTCCCACCAAAGGATCTAGGATAGTCAGCATTGAAGCTATGAACTTGACTTGGGGATGTTATGTTAGCATTCGGATGTAAGAAATCGGAATCATTGTTTGATGCTCCAGTCGCCCCGAAATGCCGGACCGTAAACTTGCCAAAAGCGGTGTAAAAACCCACCCAAAGAAAGAAAAACAATTACTTAAAGGTCTACCTTAAGTTTTTACTAGGACAAGTACGGTATATGCCATAAAGTTAATCATATAAAGTAAATATGCGGAAGCCGGCCGGTCATGGCCCAGGCAATACCTTTTGCGATCATAACGGTGGACCAAATGATTTCAAAACAACCCCCAACAATAGATCCTGGCCATGATCTTCATCACGAGTGACGATAGACCTACCTGTAAATTCTAAACTGATTATGTTCGGACAATTAGGTAAATTTCGCTAAATTCAACATAAAATGGGTACAACTTTAAATAAATGAACTTCATCAAATCATTGATCGCATAATGATTATTTTTTACTACATTGGTCTCGTTTGGTGGTTTCTAGTCTTTTAAATGCATCAAATTAGACCTTAGTAAATGGCTATGTCACTTAAATGTCTAAAGTATTGGAAATTTTTAAGTCAACTCTGCCTCAACATAAGAATTTTCCGCAGAGATACGTAATTCATTATCTCATGCTGAAAACAAGTGAAGAAAACATTACGATTATGAAACAAAATTTCCGTTACCACCCTGAATTAATTTTCTGTTACAAACATATGAAACAGAACTTCGCTGTCTTGTAAAATTATTTACCATGTCAAGTAGTGTATTTAGTATGATGGGTAACTATTCCTTACATACAATTTGTCATTTATCTTATAACTATAAAAATATCCGTATGATAACACCCTGTATGATATTTTTATGATATCACATAGTTATTTTTAGAACAAAGATATAATCCAGTTATTTTTAGAAAATTGCATTTCAGATGGAAACATAGACGAAAACAAGACAAAAAGAGGTTATAAGATAAATATAATACGTACTAAGTGTATTGTATGAAAATATTGTATAAAATCAACATATGTTGTTTCAAAACTATGATGGTCAACTTTTCATTGCAAATTATATGTCTTCTAGGGCATCATTACTAAAAAAGTGCATTTCTATGAAGCTCATTACAATCATAGAACTTTAAATTTCCATTAACTATTGATCACGGTAATTTCAATTCATTTAGACAGCTGTAAATTATAAAACGATTTTTCCTTATCCTAAATGTGTCTTAAATTTACAGTATACCTGTCGGTTATTAAAAGTAGCTAAAATGGCAATCAGTAGTAGAAATATATAGAGAATAACATGTTAGTGTCTTAAAATATCAATGTTATCTGGTCGAGGTTGGGAGAATTTATCAGCACGAGGCTTTAGCCGAGTCATGATAATTTCTCCCATCCGAGACCAGATAGCATTGATATTTTAAGACACTTACATGTTATTCTATTTATAATGCAATCATGTTTCAACACTTAATCATAACAAGCCCTTAAAAATACAAGAAATTTATGCGAAGTTTATGCAAATTGTTTCTAAAAATAGACTGTCTGATATCATGTTACGTTATCAGACAGGCGATATCAGGTCAATACAGGCTTTATTGCATGATAAAAAGTGCTATTTGAACAATTTGAAAACATGTATCTCATCTATTTCGATACACAAAGGCACAACATTCAACTGTCGTTGCTATCAACCAATTGCCAACCAAAAGAAGCACTCAAATGATATTACGTCATTTCATTTTGAATTTTTTTAAAAAAATATTTTTATATTTTTTTAAGAGTCATTTTTAAGGAATTTTCAGCCCAATTAGTTCAGTCGGTAGAGCACCGGACTTTAAAACAATAGAAGTTCGATCGTGTGGGTTCGATTCCCGGGCTTGTACACTAATTTACTAATTGTCTTTCGGATGAAATGTTAGACCGAGCACGTTGAAGGACCATGGCGGATCTCAGCAGTAGTTTCGTCATGTATCCTTCTACTATCCCCTGTAACAACTTACCGTCTTATGGGGGCATCGCTAATATGGACAAATTCTACGATAGCGACGATAAATCGCGCGCACAATTTTGCTCGGAAATTTTGTCGGTTTTGGTATTAATGACGGTAATGAGTTGGCAGTGAGCGAATCTACGATGCAAAGAATCCCGGGAAAGGTATTAAATTTTTCAAAAAGGAGAATATTAGTTTCAGCTTCAAAGCTATTGAAAATGGGTGATGTATAATCTAGAGAAAGAAAACTTCAATGTTTATCACATCACAGTTATTTTGCGACATAACGGAAATTTAAATTTTGGGCATATGCCTATTTTCTAGTATATCTCTTATCGGTAAAGGCTTGGATCATTCTCCAAAACTGCGGGTACTCATTGGAACCGTCTTGTCATATTATTTTAGACTGGCTTTACCCCCTCTTATCTGTACATATGCTGTCTGCTAAAATTTTGTTCACAAACAAGAATATGTAATAAACAGTAGAAGCTGGGGCAAGGGAAATTCATCATGAAAATGAAATTAATAAAAAAGTTTGTTTTTTCTTGAGAGAAATCCGTTTAAATGAAATTTATAAAAAAAATTTTTTTTTCTTGAGAGAAATCCGTTTAGTAATACATGTATAATTATATTTTTACACTAGCTTTCAGCGGCACAGTCGCCTTCATCAGGTGAGACCTGCGAATTCAAATGAAAATGTTACAATTGGGATGCAGAAGGAGGGGGGCGGGGGGGGGGGGGCAATTGAACCCCCCGAACCCCTCTGAATCCGGCACTGGAACATAGTTTATGGAATGGACCGGCAATGGATTACCGGGGATAGCTTGTATAACTTGGAAGGGAAGTATTAAACGATTTTAAAATCATAACTGGATTCCTCCATCTTCTTCAAACTCTAGTTACGGACGTTTAAAAGCAATATGGCGGAGGTCAAAAGCGAATTCGTGTTTTAAGGTAGTGGACCCGTAATATTTCCGCAACGTTTTGGAAGTAATGAGCTTTCACAGTGTCAACCAAGGTTTCCTAATGATTCTCATTAGGAAACCTCGGTTAACATTGTCAAAGAACGTGTGGTCCAAAATGTTGCGGAACTATTACGGGTCCACTACCTTAAGGATTAAGTTGACAGGGGCGATATACTAATTCTAAATAACTTTTGGTCTGGTACACAAGAAAATGTGCCGAAACTTGACAATCAATGAAATATCGGTTGTTTCATACAGACTATACAAAACGAACTATTCTAGACTCGTCTAAATCAGGGACTGTAAATATTATTTATTATTTATTAGTATTTTCAAAACTGAGCTCTGACCTATGCGTTCAGTCCATTACCATAGGTCTATGAGTAAACCTTCAGATCAAAGACAAGCACTAAGTTTCATTTGAAAGGTAATGTGTATCTTTGTTATGTCTGTTTTATTTATTTTGAAGAATTACATGGGAATTTAACCGTTAAAAGTGGATTTCACGGCTCACCGCTCAAAATCTACCTATACAGTGTCGTAATTCAAACTCTCCACAATATCTATACCCAGTTCAAAAAGAAAGTATGCACTTTTAAAAGTTCAAATGTTCAAAAAACAAATGTATTGAAACTCTTTCCCTAGTCAAATTCGGAAATGCCATGTTGGTAAATATCTCTTTCTACAAAAATTTTAGGAGGGCAAATCTCAACACCATATGTGCTGAGCGTGTGTCGCAGTAAATGAAACTTTGTCGAAATCGGGTTCAAATGCATGCCTCATTTCTGAGGGGCCATATCGAAAATATGCAACTGGTTTTACAAACAAGAATTCCTCTAATTTTATGAATTATAAAGATAATTAAAAAGTAAAAATGCACACTTTTTTTTGGAACTCAGTATAGTATTATGGCCAAATAGTTGTAAGGGGAAACACTCTTGCATTTCTGAATTGAGATAATTTGTAAGTTATCTTTCTTCGGTTTTAAGTGCCAAACGATTTTTTAAATATTCGATAAGCTGTCACGCGATTTAGCGCCATTTAAGGCATTGAAATGGAGCTAAATTCATTTATAACAACTTAACTGATGAGTCAAATATCTGTCAATGGACGACCAAAACGTTGTGACTACAACGTTGCTTTGATAAACTGGAGTTTCGAAGTTTGGTCGTCCACTATGGATATATGTTTCGACGTGCCTGTTTATAACGTCTCCAAAAACGAAAACTCGTATAACCTAAGTGGTATGGATACTTTGAAACTCGGACCTCGGAAAGGGTGTAGAGGTGGTACATGTAACAGTGTCAAAAATCATAGTACTTTGAATCGATAGATAGCTGGTCCAGTCGCGGCGGTATGACTTATATTCCGTCAAATGTGACATGAATAGCAAGATATGCGATTGTTTTATTGTTTGTTTTTTTTGCCTTTTCATTATTTATTATAATGAATATGAGAAAATCAAATCATTAAACAATTGCATGTATACCGTCGATTACATTCTTTTTCTTCCCCTGACCTTGTTTGTTCGGCGAGCACGACACCTCTCCTTTTTCATGACAAATTTATTCCTGTCTTTTGGGGTTTTTCCCCCCGATTTATAACGCGGATTCTCAGATAAATGCACATTTCCAATTTTAGTCTGTGAGTTAAAATAATAATACATTTTGCTATCACATACCGATTATCGGATCATCGGCAAAACCGGGATTATGAAATAATTTTACGCGTGCAGGAGTCGAATATTTACTCTAGGACAGCTCAACATTATAATTGATCCGTCCTCTAGGTAAATTTTCAAATGACGTCGCTTTGTAATTCAAGCTGTCTAACCCAGATTCTACAATGCAAACGACTTTAGACTCATCCAAATTCAAAAGATTTACAGACGCTCAATCAAAGTGCGTTAAACTTGTAAATATACTGCAAAAAGGGGAAAAAATAAGAAACCATTCAGAAAAAATGAGAAATTGCTTGAAACAGTAAAGATTTGATGTATAGGTCTATTTTCATAAGCTATGTCATTAAGGCAGGTTTTTCCTGGATAACTGATCATATTAAGTTGAGACGCTATTAAAGAAGACACACAAGGAAAACTACCCCAACAGACATTCCCCATCCCCCACCCCCGCCCCCACCCCACCAGTCCCCAAAGTAAGGTTGGGGAGTTTCCCATAGCAAATGATACTTTGCGCGTTCGTGCATGACTACAACATCGTAACTACAGCTTATACAAGCTGTAGTTACGAGGTTGTGAGCAATCACCAACATCATTTCCTATAGACAATATCATTTTATTACGCACGTGCGTGCTGTGCGAAATTGGTAGTTATGCACCAATTCAAAATAACTTATAATACAAAGCGGTTGGCTTCGGGTTTTCTTAGACTGGGTCCACTGTCGACTCCATACATGAGTCAACAGTAGTACCAGTCTATCGTTTTCTAAACATAGCCAAAGAGCTGAAAGCACTGATGATAAACGTACCGTCAGATAGGTAAGAGGAATGTAAAAAGGGTGCCACCAGGTTGTCGTGCAGGGCAGCCAGAGTCGATATTTGTATAGGTGTATTTTCAAAACTGAGCACCGGACTTCAAAACCATTGGAGTTCGGCGGCGTGCCGGGTTCGATTCCCGGGCTGGTACACTAATAAAAACTAATTGTCTTTCGGATGAGACGTTAAACCGAGGCCCCATGAGACGGTGCTTTACACCGAGCACGTTAAAGAACCATGGCGGATCTCAGCAGTAGTTTCGTCATGTATCCTTGCACTATCCCCCGTAACAACTAACCGTCTTCTGGGGGCGTCGCTCATATGGGCATGTGCTACGGTAGCGACGATAAATAAACGAAAATACACGCACTGAGCTCTGACGCAGGCGCTGAGTCCATTACCATAGGTATATTGGGTCTAATCAAAGAGTAAATTATAGGAATTGAAGATGATCCCTTAAATTCAATTATGAAAGTACATAAATGAGTCAACATTACGATTTAAGACAAGCAATAATTTTCGTTTGAAAGGTAAGTTTTTACGTTTTTAATATGTTGTTTTAACCTGTTTTATCTATTTCGACAAAATGACACGGGAATTTAACCGTTAAAAGTAAATTTCACGGCTCACCGGGCAAAATCTACCCGGTGTATGTAAGTGGGAATGATCATTCATCGTTCAGAAAATCCTAAGACGTTGATCAGCCGCGTTTTAAAAAAGACTAAACCCAAGACATATATTTATGTTGTGTGACTGTCTTTATGAATTTATGCTAGTAAATATGTGGTATGATAGGCAATATTACCTTTATAACCTGAATAATGTTATTATCATAGGCGTATCTAGTACTAAGAAATTTATACGCACTCTGAAGGCGAAAACCAAAGAAAATATAGAATAAAAGCGATATGTGGGCTGTGACAAAAGATGAATGCCCTCCGTACGCTCCCTTAATGTGATTTGGGCGTTGGTGAATAATCATAACATCGTAACTACAGCTTGTTCAAGCTGTAGATACGATGTTATGATCATTCATCAACGATATTTTTCCATAGATGATTTTTTTTCCTTTACGCACTTGCGTAAATTGCGTAATGGAAGTTACGCCCTTGATTATGATTGAGCCTTTGTGTGACATTTCCATCACTTTGACATCCGGCTGCTTGGGATGCAAATATTTAGCAGCCCAGACTTTAACTTACATGTAGAGTAATTTGAAGCTTGCCTAACTGTCTACAATTACTTTAAGATCTTTTTTTTTATCTACATGTCGCATAGTGAAGACTCTTATCAGATTTTGTGGATGCAAAGACTTGCCAAAGTCTTTGCTTTGCCCACATTTTATATTGTTGGAAATGTCACGCACAGGCTCAATTGTTAGTTGGCCTATAACTATTATAATGAAGTTGCGCATAAAAGTCTACAGTCCAACTTACAAGGTCGAATTTTTGCGGCCAGCCGCAAGTTTTTAGCAGGCCACGGCTCATGCCCCCCTTTCTTCCTGGCACGGGCATATCATTTATGGTAGACCTACCAATCAAATGAAGTTCCAAAATTCACAAATGAGGCGTGCATTACATTTCCAACAATTTCATATGTCCGTGATGGACTGACATTTAGCATTTTGGAAAACAGGATTGCATTAAATTTTATATTTGGTTTTGAATAGCGACCTAAACTCCGTCAGTAGCCATCGACTAAGTGCAAAGTGAAGACTTTGATCAGACTTTGTGGCTACACAGGCTGATCTTAGTCTTAACTTTGCGCACTTTCGAAATTGTTCGAAATGTCGCGCACAGACTCAAATAATACGACAATAAACCGGTAATGATAGCAACAAGGAATTTTCGAGGCATAGAACGTGCCCTTGGCCCTACTAGGCTGCCTTTTATGCACGGCATCCATATGGACAGCGGCGAATCCGGGATTCGGAGGCTCGAACTTGCCCTTGGCCCTACTAGGCTGCCTTTTATGCACGGCATCCATATGGACAGCGGTGAATCCGGGATTCAGGGGCTCGAACTTACCCTTTGTCCTACTAGGCTGCCTTTTATGCACGGCAGCCATATGGGCAGCGGCGAATCCGGGAATTCAGGGCTCGAACTTGCCCTTGGTCCTAACTGCCCTTAATTGACGCGGCATGCACGGCAAGCATATGAACAGCGGCGAATCTAGGATTCCATGGGTTTGTTTTTGCCCTTGCCGGCCTCGTCACGTGAACTCAGGCCTTTGACTGACGCTTGCACGGCATCCATGTTGACAACGGCGAATCCAGGATTTCAGGGGTTCGACTGAACTTGTCCTATGCCCAAACTGCCCTTGACTGACCGTGGCATGTACGGCACCCGTGCGGACAGCAGCGAATCCAGGATTACAGGGGTTCGGCCGCGCATACCGTAAAACAGGAGTTCGCTTTCCTAGCCTTTTCGCCGGTGACAGCGGAACACGATAAATTACATTTGTGAGAGTTACATGAATCGGATCTATCAATAAATGTACAAGTTGTGGTAATAAGAACTGTTGCCAACAAAAGCCCATTTTTATGCCCAGCAACAAATCCGAGACCACGCCTTAAGAAATCGGACATATGTCTATCCAAAGAACAACGGCCTGACAACATTCATTTGTAGGCGTATCAAAACATTAATTTCAAAGAAGAAGACGTTTTCCATATTACTTCATATGGTACCATTTTAAACTGACTCGTCAATCATAAAGGAAGGAGCACATCCCAAGGATCATTTCGCTGACAATTTTGGCGAATTCTGGCCAGTAGGCTTAGTTTCTGTCCCCCCCCCCCCCCCCCCCCCCTCCTGCTTTTAGCTCCACTGGCCGAAGGCCAGCGATCTATTGTCATGGCGGAGTGTCCGTCGTGCGTCCGTGCGTACGTAAACTTTTTCTTTAAACATCTTCTCCTCCCAAACCAATGGGCAGATTTTAACGAAACTAGGTACAAATGATTCTTGGGTGGCCCTCTTCTTAAATTGTTCAAAGAATTTTGTTTGGCCCCCAAATATGGGCGTGGCAGGGCCTGGCATTTTTTCACTTTGAAATCTTTAAAAATCTTCTCCTCCTAAACCATTGGGCCGATTTCAATGAAACTTGGCATGCATGTTCCTTGGGTGACCCTTTACTTTAATTGTTCAAGAAATTTTGATTTGCCCATAAATATGGGCGTGTCAGGGCGGGGCTTATTTTGAGCCCGAAATCTTCTCCTGAACCACTGGGCCGATTAAAATGAAACTTTACCAGAATGTTCCTTGGGTGACCCTTTACTTTAATTGTTCAAGAAATTTTGATTGGTCCATAAATATGGCCGTGGCAGGGCGGGGCCTATTTTGAGCCCGAAATTTTTGAATAACATTTTCTCCTGAACCACTTGGCTGATTTCAATGAAACTTTACCAGAATGTTCATTGAGTGTCTCTTTTCAAAAATTATTTGCTAAATTTTGATTGGCCCATAAATATGGGCGTGACAGGGCGGGGCTTATTTTGAGGCCAAAATCTTTGATCGATATCTCCTCCGGAACCACTCAGCCAATTTCAATGAAACTTTACAAGAATGGTTCTTGGGTGACTCTTTTCAAAATTGTTCGTTAAATTTTGATTGGTCCATAAATATGAGCGTGGCAGGCGGGGCCTATTTTGAGCCCGAAATCTTTGAACAACCTCTCCTTCTGAACCTTATGTTTTAATAAGATTGGTAAAGGGTTACAGGTTCATTGTGATTGAGTATTTTGGTGCAATATGGACCACCACCAGTTAATCATTATTAAATATGTCTTAAGGTTCATGTCAAGTGTTTGAGACCCAATATTTAGGGCACTTCATTAGCCAAGAAAAAGCAGTATGTCCAGGTATATTATATATCAAAATGAAGCTATTCGTGGGCACAAGCAGTTAGGCAACATAAGACCGCCATAGCTATAGGGGTATAGCCAAAACATTGTGGAAAAGGGTCATTTTGTACAGAACAAGCAACTGCATGACGGTTGCATAGAATTGCCCCGTATTTTAACAAAGTACAGTCTGAAGTACCATCCAGGTAGTGCTACAACCTTAGATATAAAACTCGGTCTCAAAAGGCTCTTTTGAAACAATCAATTTCTATTAATTTTGTCAACATACATGTCAAACCGGTTTGGTCTGTTTTCAAAATAGATGTAAGGTATGGTGCAACATCACACCATAATATTGTGAAATATTTTCTGCGATTTATTTCAAAATATAGTTTTTTTTAATTCAATGATCTACAATATTACTATATATTTATCATTCTGTGAAATAAAAATTGATATATTGCTAAACAACCTTACAGGTATATAAACAATTAATGTCTATTTATGTTGTGATAACACACCATACCCTAAAAAGATCTACACGTTTACAAAATAAGAATGACATATTATGACATATGTGTTTATAAAATAAGTCAAAATAAATTGCTTGCATAACTACGTTTTGGGGCTGCGTTTTATACCAATGGTTGTAGCACTACCTGGATGGTACTTTAGGCTAGACTTTGTTAAAATATGAGCCAATTTTATCCAACAGTCATGCAGTTGCTTGTTCTATACAAAATGACCCTTTTCCACAATGTTTTGGCTATATCGCTATAGTTATAACAGTCTTATATTTTTCAACTGTTTGTGCTCAAAAATAGCTTCATTTTGATATATAATATTCCTGGACATACTGCTTTTTCTTGGCAAATGAATGCCCTTAAAATTGGGTCTCAAACACTTTACATGAACCTTAAGAGATTTCAAAGTGTTAATGTATTCATTTAAATTAAGCTTTATTTGATGAAAGTCTAAAGATTTTAAAGCCAGTGGGGCGATACAGGCCCTCTTGGGCCTCTTGTTTTAATTTTACCATGTAACCTTTTTGGTGCCTCGACATTCCCTAGCACTATGGTTATCAGTAAGTAAGTAAGTAAGTTAGTAAGTAAGTAATATTTAAGAGGCAAGGTTAAGAATACAGACACAAACATTAAACTTAAAAGGGAAAGACATGCGTAGCATACAAAATAAAAAGAAAAATAATCATGCATATTATTACAATATTAAGCAATACACGTACAAGCTAAAAGTAATGAAGCATAAGACTAGGTCTTCAACTCTGAAAATTAGAGGAAAACATCTAAAAGCAAATTAAGACATAAGCTAAAGAACATGAAGCTAAAAATAAAAAAAGAAGCAAACAGAAAAGCAAACATCTGGGCATTATAACGAGCATAGAAATTGGGCATAAGCTCAGAACTTTTACAACAAGGATCTTACCTTAGTTCCTCGTTGCCATGCTGAGCCCTCCCTACCAGGCATATGCAGAGCACCTGTATTCAGGCCCCTTCCATCCCTCAATCATGGCTCTAAATTGGTTATATGAGGAGCATTCTCTGAATGTGCATGGCATAGAGTTCCACAGCCTGGCAGCCGAGTACCTAAAAGAGTTCCTGTCGTACCTTTCTGTTCTTGGTCTGTGCAATTCCAGAAGCTTTGAGTACCTAAAATCATATGATGACTTTTTTAAAAATTACCAAATCATGCAAATAAACTGGCTGTTTCTTGTTGACAATTTTAAAGGTTTCCAAGGCTACAGATCTCATTCGTCTTACTCTAAGTGATGGTATCCCTGATCTTTCCAATAAATGTTCATAAAAGCTTTCATTGTCATCATATATAAATCTTATAGCCCTCTCCTGAAGTTTTTCGACTTTTCTAGTATTTGTTTCATCAGTGAAATGCCAGGTGAGGGGACAGTAATTTAGATTGGACATAACAAAAGAGAAGTACATTGTAAGCCTACCTAGTCTGTTTATGTTTTTACCTATTCTTTTAATAACATTTATCTGTCTAGCTGCCTTTTTACAAATTTGAGAAATATGATTGTTGAAATTTAACTTGAAGTCAAAAGTAATCCCAAGCAATTTTACTTCTGGGTCACATTTTATGTTGTTGTTTGCAATCTTAAAAGTAATATCTAAATTGTGTGTTTTATTTCCAAGAGCTATGGCTTGAAATTTATTGGGATTGGCTTTCATATGGTTTATGTGAAACCAGTTTATAAGTATTTCATTATCGTTTTCTAAAGTTTGAACCAAATCAATAGGATCTTTGCTTTTGTAAGACAGTGTGTTATCGTCTGCATAGTTGTATGGCTCGCTTTTATGAACAACGCTGAAAATACCATTTATAAAAATATTAAAAAGTAGGGGTCCTAGGATAGATCCTTGTGGTATACCTTTAACAATAGATATAAAAGAGCTGAACTTATCTCCAAGTTTAACACACTGCTTTCTGTTGGACAGATAGCTTTTTACAAGATTCAAAGCTGATTCAGACAAGCCATAGTTCTTGCATTTAAGTAATAAAAGGTCATGTGGTAAGCAGTCAAAAGCCTTATAGAGGTCCATTAATACAGCTGCTAAATGAGTAGTCATCATCTAAAGCTTTTTTCAAATCTTCAGTAATCTTGAGTAGTGTTGTGTTGCAGCCATAGCCAGGCCTGAAAGCACTAAGGAGCGGGTTGAAAATATTCTCAAAATGATTCATTAGTTGTTCAAACATGACCCTCTCAAAGATTTTTGAAGTTACCGGTAGCAAGCTTACAGAAGAGTACTATCTTTTTTGTGAATTGGGACCACTTGTGCTATCTTCAAAGAGTTTGGAAATAGAGATTCAGCAAAGGATCTATTCACAAGTTCTGTTGATGGCTTACAAATAAATGGTCCTGATATTTTAATCATTTTGACAGAGAATTGGTCAAAACCTGTAGCTTTCTTAGGATTCATGTTTTTAATTTGCTTTAGAGCAAAATTTTCATCAATTGATTTGAAAGCCATCTCTTTATCTTTTCCATTCGTTATATTTTTGGTCTTGACAATGCTTTGGTGATGACTGTCAAAATTAATGTTCATATCACCAATGTTACTAGCTACAGTGACATAAAAGTCTTTGAAAATACTGGCTTTTTTCTTCTTGTTCATTTATTAACTCCTTTTTCTCTAGTAAAACAGTATTTTTATTGCAAATTGTACCTTTATTAGTCAAAAAAGGTTTAATAGTATGCCAGAAGTCTCTATTTTTACTACCTCCTTCAGGAGCACCTTTCAATACAATATTGCTTAATAGATTTTTTTTCTGACCTGAACAACAAGGTTTCTAAATTTTCTGTATTTATGCCATTTTTTGTCAGTCACGTTGTGTTTCTTGAAATTATTAAAAGCCATATGTTTCTTATAAACAAGTTTTTTGAGTCACGGAATTCATAAAAGGGGCAGGACTTCTTGGCATTCTTCTTGTTTTTAAAGAAAACCCGGTCATCATTACTGAACTTGAAATGGAACTTGGTCAGAAAGAGCATGTCCAAAGGATCATTCCGCTATGAAATTCAAATCTAGATTCTAGTTGAAATCTAGCCTATTTTTTAGAACATTAAAGTTAACGCCCCAGGAACGGACGGACGAAGGCACGCAGGGGACCAGGCCACGACAATGCCCCCCCCCCCACCCCTCCCACTTGGCTTTGCCCAGTCGAGCTAGAAATTAAGACAAAACATCTTACGGCCACTGACAAACAAAATTTCGTAACTTCAGCTCAGCCTTTTAGATAGGATTTAGATCTACTAGATCTATACAGAGACATAGAATAACATATATGTCTCTGATCTATATCTATATAGATCTAGTTTGCTTGCTCACTGATGAATTTTATATATAGTTCCATTCCACCGTCAGTTTTACGGAAGAAAATGACTACGATTGATTTCTGTCTCGCCACGCTTCTGATACGAAAAATTTCTTCGCGCGGACGATCTACCCTTATTCTTTAACGTTCTCAGAGCACATGGAAATATTTCATGATTCGCGCGCTACAATTGCTGCGCATGCGCATTAACAACCTCGTGAACGAATTCCGTGAAAATAACATGGAGGGAAGTCGGCTGAATTTACAGCAAAATTTTCTTCATACTCCATTCTGAAACCAAGCGTCGATTTATATCATTTATATATTAACAAAAATACATTCCATGTAAGTAGGAAATGCATTTTGATCAACTCTATGTCATTTTCCACGTTTTCCGAAAGTAGGGAACATTGTCTCGGCTGCAAATTTGTCAAGCAGTTTCCTGGAAATGCGCAGCGGTTGAACTTTTCAATGTCACAACAATAGTCCTAAATAAATTGACAGCCGTTACGACAAATATTTCATCATAGATTTTCTACCTACAAATACGATCTTAGTTTCGATTTGTAAAACTAGAACAGGGTGAAAGAAGGTTGACATTCTTATGTTTTTGTGTGTGAATTTCCAAAGTGCACAAGACCTTTTGGTTGTGATCTATTATATGTATGTCAAATGAGTTTAGATATCCTTTTATATTGTATTGGCCACACTCATCCAAGTAATTGGCCGTTGATTGGTTTTAAATTATATTTATCCGGTTCAGGAAAAAATCTTACCCCACCCATGTTTTCATCAGTGTTCATCTTAAAAAGTAGTGTTGTTGGCTAATTCTGCACACTTGAGAATGTAGTCATAACATTTCAATAGTGGCTACCCACGGAACAAGGTAAACTTAGCAGCATACATGAGTTGACCGCTTAACAGGGAATAACCTCCCTTCTCTGGCAGCCGCCAAGACAAGTAACAATTTGCTGATAACTCCATTGGATGGGTCACGGAAATGTAGTATTCATATTCAAATTGGCAATAAAAGACAAAAAACAATTTAAATACAGCTTGAATAAGTGGTATTTACAATGTTTTGGTCATTCACTGTGAAGAACAATACTGGGATGACTCATGAAGAAACGGATGCTGCACATGCATAGTGTAAAGTCTCTTTCTTGAACTGTCTAGGACTTTAAAAAATGTAGATTGTAAATTAATTATTCTGGAATCAGTTCATTCTAGAAGACTACTGTTGTTGAATCAAGAAATTCTGAAAATATTTGAAAAAGATTGATTATTTTGAAGTTTGGCAGAAAAAATCCTCTTTTTCATAGAAAATTTGACCAAAACATATTATGGATGCTTTCTTCAAATAAACTGTGAAAGAAATTAAATGTTGCCTGCCTTTTTTTCTTTGAAATCAATGATATTTTGATAGCCAGGGATAAAAGAAATCCATGGTTATAGGCATATCAACCATTAATAACCTAAAGATTGTTGAAAATGGCATTAAACCTGATTCAACCAATCAATTTAACCATAAAACTTAAAATGATAAAGAATAATACCAGTAATAAATCCTGAATTTATTAACTTTAAAATCTGTGTTCCAACATGGATGGTTAAAATGGTTTAAGGTTCAAATCAAAATATGAAAAACACAGGTTGTTTTGCTCTTAGATTTAGCATCAATTTATTTGGTTTTTATGACACCGTATGGTTGTACAGCTTCAGCCAACACACAGGAATACTGGACATGGGTGTAGGTGTAGAATATGAAGTTAAGCTAACATCTGTTTTAGACAATTTAATAATTGTATTGCAGATTGGAAGTCGGTTTCTTCAGTTTTATCATTGCCTGGCTCTGATTGAAGCTTGCCATTAAAATGTAATCTGTTGAAGAGGCAAGTTACTATGAACATTGATTGTATTTCCCATTGGATCTACAATGAGGGTTTTATTAGTTGCTTTGTAGTCAAGTGTTGTAGATCATTTGAATTTAAATACTTTTGACATTCAGGTTATCAAAATTCCTTCAGCTGAAATACTGTTATTGTTCTAGTCTTTTAACATTCTGAAAATGATATTTATGTATTTAAAATTTTGTTTGTGGTTTTAGATTAAAAGATCAAGATGTCTGGTAGTGATGAGAATTTAGATGACATGCCCCTGGAGTCTCCCATTGCGTCTCCTGGGCCTGGGGATAGCCATAAATGTCCATCATGCATGGAGAGGATGAAACAGCCACTTGTATTAGCCTGCCTGCATGTCTTCTGCTTGGATTGTCTCCAGAAACAGGTATTCTTCAGACCTCCAGGCACAGGGAGGATTTCAGTTTAAAACCAAATCATTTCTTTTATAGTCTTGGCCTTGGAAACTCTGTCATTTGGTATTCAGTGGATGTCGTCCTACAATTCCAATGAGTACTACATGTACCACATAGGGTTTGGTTGAAAAGTTGATTGTCATTTAACCTTCTTTCAAGACCTCAGAATGGGATTCTTTCAATATTCATTTCAAATTCAGTGGAAAAGGGTTTCTTAAAATGAAATTCAGGGAAAGAAACAAAAATTACACTGGTTCAGAAATAATCATTGTATTAGATTGCTTTTGAAATAATACATCAATTGGGTTTCATGAAATAGTCTTTGAATTCTTTGAGTCTTTATGGTTGTCAGGAAGTTAGGAATCTGAATTAAGTGATGGGGGAGAACATTGTGGAAATCCTTAATCCTTCCAAAATAATTTCTCCCAAATTGATTTTTCTTTCAAAATAATAAATAGATGAATGCAAATGTTGTATGCATTTACTTTTGATTGAAAAGATCTGAAACTTTACAAAGAATGTTTGAATCTAAAGACACTTAATTGATAATTTGTGGAAACATTCTATGAGTTATAGTCCATTGGACACTAAACTTGCAAAAAAAGGGGTCGGATCTGTCCTCAAAGTAGGTCTATGATTTCCTGACTCCCGTAAGTGTACAACCCTACTTGCAAGGATAGGTTAATGTACTGGTAGGTCATTTGACTATGTTTAGATTATCTATTAAACTAGATGAGAGGTTTTTGGTATTTCAGGGCTAGTGGTGTAACGATAGGTCGACTTATCGCTGTATCGCGATTTTTTACCTTGCGATAGCAATAGATCGATAGCACTTTTCAAAGTCGATAACTATCGCGATAGTTCCCCAGAATATCGATTGTTTACGATAGTTTTCTTTAAAATGAAAGTAGAAATGAAAATAGGAATAGTCATCTCGTAATTGCATTGAGACGCTTGACCGTTGTAATTTTTTCTGTAGAGCGTCTCAAAGAATGGGATCAGATTCAATTCTCCCTAGAGGGATATTTGAAATCAGCGTATTCGATCAATTACTCGACGTTGTCAAGGTAAACAGCGTCATGGCCGATCAAAGCGGCGATTTCGAAATTGTTGAAAACAAGAAGGCGAAATCTGTGGTGTGGCAGCATTTTGGCTTTATTTAAGAAAAGGACGATGTCTGTAAATCAAAAATAGCTTGTCGATACTGTAAAATGGTGTTAAAATACAGCGGAAACACGTCCAATCTTACTGATCATCTAACGAGGAAACACCCTGCAGTTTCAATTTCAAAACCTCCGACGACCACTGAATTAAACAAAGCTGGATCAAAACCGAAAACGCAAGACATTCAAACATTCTTTCAAACATATTTCTGAACCCCTCGTTTTCCACAACACAGAACGGTCTCAGATCTTTAACGATAAACTGTAGAATCGAGTTCGAAATGTCTCTTGCCCTTTGACTAAATATATAAACAGTGGTGTTTTTGGGCTTTTAGTCTATTCTTTTGTGGTTACACCATAGTTAAATGTTGGAAATTATAAATTTCATCAAACTGTATTTATTTTTGACTTATTGCTTAGATAAAGCTTCCAAGCGATTTCTTTCTATTATTTGAAGTGTTGCTGATATTTGCATGATTCCAAAGTTTTAAGTTATAGTAGGTGATTTTAGAGCTAGCAGCCTAGCACTATGAGCACAACAGACAATAGAAACAATGTTTGCATTATTTCATGAAAATTATGAAAATTAGTAAAAATGTTTTTATTCAAATTTGGAACACCAGTGATTAAACATCGAGTAGTTTGTCAATATTTTATTCTTCACAATATTAGGTTCTTACTTAATAAAATGTAAATAAACTTTAAAATGGATTTTTTTCTGTTAAAAAAAAACTATCGTGATAGTATCGCAATAGCCATATAACTATTGCAATACTATTGCAATAGCAATAATTACTATCGCAATACTATCGTGATAGTAATTTTGAACCCAATAGTCACCCCTATTCAGGGCCATTTGAGTTGCACAAACTCATACACATTGTAAATGTATTTATACCAGGTTGATGAAAAAAATTCAGAAGTTTTAAAAAGTGGCCCTACATCAATAGAATGTCAGAAGTGTGGTTCTGAGATGATTGTCCCTGAGAAAGGCCTTTCTGATCTGACCCCAGAGTATGTGTTGATGGATCTCATGGAAATGTCCGATGTTGAAGACACCCACATTATCTGTACTAGTTGTAAAGCAAAGGAACAGGCTGTGGCTAGATGTCAGGATTGTGCCAACTTTCTGTGTCCAAATTGTGTGACTGCTCATCAGTTTATGAGATGCTTCGAAAATCACAAGGTATGAGTGGATCTGTAGCGACCACTTAGTCATGAATTTGTCTTAAATTTATATATTTCATTGTATTTATTTCAAAGAATCAGTGCAATACAATTGTTGGTTCTATCCTTCCAATGTAAGTTCTCAACCCCAAAACATATAACAAGACCTCGAATTTATTGTGACAATTGTGGCTCAGAGTTAAACTGTTGTAATGGCCATTGAAGGTCCAGGTTTGATTCTGGACGGCAGCACTTGCCCTTTCTGAAGGAAAGGCTTGAAGGATCTGCAGTATGTTTACATCTACCAGTCCTCCCTAAAATCCACAGGTCTCGGGCCTGAGGACTTATGTTAGTGTCAACCTATTATTAATAGCTTGAGGCTAGGAAAGGATGTTATGGTGGAACTGGTGGGAGAAATTCTAGGATCCATTGTAAGGTTCTCCAGTCACTTCAACATGACTGAAAAACTGTAATAAGTGATGTAAATTCCCATTCAACAAATTATTTGATGAAATTGAATATCTTGTTTTCTTTCTACTTAAATTGACCAAGCATCTATATGTGAAGCTCCAATATGATTAAATTATCTGGTTTGTACCATGCTTTGACACTTTGGATTGAATAGTGAAACAGTTATTGAAGTATTCTCTTCAATTGTATTGTTAATCAGGTGATTTCCTGTGAAGATATGAAGAAAGGTGATCCTGCAGCTATACATAAACCCATCTACTGTACAACTCATGGTAGTGAAGTTCTTAAATATTACTGCAAGACATGTGAGGTAAATATGGTCATGGTTTTTGTGTCCAGCTGTTTTTGGTTACATCTAACCAAATCTGTCAAAAAACTAATTTTGTAAAGAAAATAAGAATGATTTGGGCATCTTTGCTGCAGTTCTTGAATGTATGACTCCACCCTTAGTGTTTTATTTTAAAATCCCAACCTGAAAAAAAGAAAAATGCGATGAAATTTTGTGTTTATATGGACAACATAGCGGACACTTTTCTATAGGCCTCCTGTAAAATAGCTGAGGGAAAGGACCTGGGTACTGTAACCGTTGCATATAAAAGATATTGCCCCATTACACTTCTATGTCTTGATTAATGACTGCAACAATGGTCACAATCTTCAATTTGTATGTTTTAAATGAAATAGTAACAATATAAAAATGACGTAACTTTTGTGTCCAAACCGTTACGTCAGTTTAAAAAACGTATTTCAAGCTTTGTATCCTTAAAAACACACTAACTTGTGTACGGGTGCGAATCTTTTTAAGTACGAAATAGATCGAGTACGAAAGTGCGCCTTGTATTGACGAAATGTTTTCTCTGTCTCTTCATGGATTTCATAGTGTGAATTTGTGTCTTAAAATGTTACGTCATTACAGTCATTGAAATTTTACATTCTGGAAAACATTTTGATTTTTTTTCCGTCATTTGCTTATTTTCCCCTTTACGATGACATAAGCGACACGATTAAATACTAGTCCCAGTGAGGAGGAAAAATGGCGAACAATTCAAGACAGCGAGGGTATGTATGCAGAAATGTTACGTCTTTCAATGAATTTATAAAGTGTATGCTTGCATTTTGCAGTCAATGTTACGTCTTATTGATTTACAGATAATATCATACTAAAATGAAACGCCCCAGTGCTCTTACTTTGATACAATGTTCTTTTAAACTAGGGAACTGGATATTTTATGAAATGAACAAATTTTATAGGTTAATTTTTTAAAAAATTCGTTTCGGCAGACGAATGAAGACACAAACCCTGGTGTCTACGTTACATCATGAAACACTAAAAAACGGGTATATCTGGCATTCAAGTTGTTAAAATGTGTGTAAAAAATAAGAAGGCAACAAATGCTGGAAAAGGATGTCTTTGAATTTGTTTATTTCAATTAGATAACAAAATAACTTGCCTTACAAAACTTAATTTGTGTCCAGTTACATCATGCAGTCTTAGATTTGAAATTCCGTGCCATTAAAATTTGAAAATCCTTAAACTAGGTAAGTGTAGAAGAGATGGTTAAAGTGAATTCATGAGAGGCCGAATTTACAAAAGAAAAATGACCATTTCTCCAGATTTAACTATATTTTTGACTTTGTGTCCAGTGTTACATCAGTCATTGTTAGAAAAAAAAAACCTTCATCATTGCTTAGCACTTAATTTTTTTTTAGTGTTTTATTCTGTCTATTGGAATACTATCAACAAACTTAAAATTTAAGCAAAAGAAACAGGTTAACACACAAGTCGAAAATTCTCAATTTGTTGGACACCAAGCTTTTTATGATGTAACCAAAAACAGCTGGACACAAAAACCTTGACCATATATATTTTCATTTATGTGGTAGACCCTAAGCCGACTGCATTTGAATTTTATCTAAAAACAAATATCCATTTTGGGACATGCAAACCACTCTCGCTCAAGATTTTTTCACAATTATAGAGATAGTTAGATGTAACACACGGTCTTTCATTAGATTCCCTTTGTGACAAGCTGATCCAAGTTTAAAAGAATAGAAAATGAGAGTCAAGGCAAACTTCAAAATTACTTTTCCAAATGAGGGCATGTTGAGTTGTTTATACAGATTTAGGGAATATTCCCTCTGTCTAAATTGGGTCCAGGTTGCCCATGTCACATATTGATAATAATTTTTAGAAGGAACAGTGTAGTAGGGGGTGTAGGTTTTGTGAGTCCGAGGCTCATGATGTAAGTAGTCAGGACTCTCAAAAAACAAGTCTCATAGACCCTCTGGGGATCAACTTTAGAAGATAGTTTCCAAATCTGGCTTTTCTGAACTTCATCCCGAAAAGGTAAAAAATATTCAATTTCAATTTGTAGCTATCACAAAATTTACACAAAAACATTCAGATAACTAAAAAGAAATGGTCTACATTTATAGCATGGACCAAGTTCCCTGTGAGCTTGTGGAATCCTTTTGACCCTAATTTGTTGATGTCATACTGAATCCCCGACTGAAATTCTATATCTCCAGGTACCTATTTGTAATGATTGTATGGTGGGTGATCACAAGCCTCCAGCTCATCAACCAGAGAGAGTTCAGGAGATGGAGGAGGGGGAGAGAGAGAGTCTTATGATGCTGGTGACCAACTGTAAGAAGAAGATGGATTCATACGAAGAGAAGACCTCAACTTTGATGAACTCACTACAAGAGTTGGAGAGTCAGAGAGACAATGCAAAGGATTTGATAAATGAAACATTCCAAAGTTATAAAGCTATGTTAGAGAAGAGAAGGGTAAGATAAGTTTGGAAGTTGTAATTATTTAGCTAAAGATGCTATCTGGGATTAAAATATGAGAACCATATACTTCAGTACTGTTAATACCTGTGCCTTATGAGCAAGGTTGTGTTTAAACAAGAATGGTTACAGCCCTCCTAATTGATAATCAAACAGAAAAATAGAAGAAAAATACACAAGTGATCACAGTTTAAGAATGATTTGTCTTTTATTGAGTAAACAATGAAATCTATATTTTCACAAATTGCTTCGAATTTTGAAGCTACAAGTGAAAATATAGAATTTTGTTGTTGAAGAAATGAAAGATCTATTGGTCCTTCAAGAACAACTTTTAGGACTAATTCTTTGAACATTTTAAATCTAGTTAAATTACTAGACAAGTACACATCCCTCAGCCTGCCTAGATTTTAATGTCTTAATATGTTGAAATAAATGAAATGGTATAATGTAAGGTAATTTTGCTAGTTTGACAGTGAGATAATAAAGTGATAATCTACTGTTATTTCTAAATTATCCACTAAAAAACATGAATGAAATCTAAATAATTTCCTAAATATACAGGCATTCACCTGGAATTATGGTTTGGTTACACTATACACACAATACACACAACTAAGTAAACTGTTTTGAGGCATAATTGTTCTGCAACTATAGAAATTTTCATTTAATGCACCATTTTCTCTTAGAAGCAACAAGTATTGGTTCATGCAACCTAGAGACTTTGAAGATTTAAATATACACTATATAAGAATGAATATGGTAAATCGTTATAAATACATTAATAAGCTTAATATTCATGTTTTATGCAAACAAGGTAGCACATTGTAAATGAGCTCCCTAGTCAGCCACACAGTACATAAGAAATATTTTTTCAGGGCATTAAGGGATGCAGGTTTAGCGAGTGAGGCTCTTGAATAGGTGGCCATGACTCTCAAAACTTTTTAATGGGAGTTCTTAGGACCCTCTGGGGATCAACTTCATAGATGAATTGAAGACTGTTTTAAAACTGTCTTCAATTCTTCTCTGAAGTTGATACTAACAAGCCCATATCTATACAATACCTTGTATAGATAAAACCAGAGAAAATTTAACATTTACACAAAACACATGAGGATAGCTCAAAAGAAAATAGCCAACATCTAAAGCAGGGACTCCCAAAACTTAAGCAAGGATCCATTTGAGCTTAATTAATGAGTCCTTGGGACCCCATTTTGTTTATGTTACACTAAAAACCTGCTTTCTTATTGAGAATACAGCCTTTGAGTTGGTGGCTTACTATTGAGTGTTCGGTGAAGACTTTGGTCAGACTGTGCAGATGCATGGGCTATTGCAAGTCATAGCATTGTGCACTATTGAAATTGTTTAACATCTCATGCACTGACTAAAATAACTTTGTTTTCATTAAAGGATGACTTGTTGGCAGAACTTGATGCTTTACAATCCAGCAAGGAACTTGAATTAATGGAGGCGTGTCATAATGCAGAAAAGTCATCAGAGAAACTGGAAGACGGCTGCAATTTTACAGAACATATTCTTAACAATGGAAGTGGCTTACAAGTCTTGTTGATGAAAAGACTGATCACAAACCACATGTCTTCTCTCCTTCAAAGCCCATTAAACCCTGATGTGAATGTGAATATTGAGTTTATGACTAACTCTAAGATGTTTGAAGATTCTGTGAAAAGCACCTTTGGACATTTCAAGAAAGAACAGGATGTAAAGGTCTGTACTGTAAGGAAACTTTAAATTAAGTTAGTGGACACGCAATGTTTTCAATGTTTTGGAAGTAATGATTTTCATTAGGAAACCTCTGTCAACATTGTGAAAGTGCATGAGTGCCAAAATGTTGCGGAACTATTACCTTTCCATTACCTTAAAGATATCATTCTTTGATGCTCTTTGTGAAACATTCTGAGGAAACCATCACAAGAAAAGCGAAGTACATATTGCCTGTCTTCTACCAAATATTTAAACTTACAAGCTTTTTCAAAACAGTAATAGCTTTACACATTCCAAGAACTAAAATTCTTTATAAAACAAATTTCACACTTGTCATTATAACTAAAAAGTATCTATTCTTCCAATTTGAATATAAGAAATCTTTCGTTTGTAATATTTTGAGAATTCATAATGGGAAAACACAAGCAGCAGCTATAGGTGAAAAACAAATACTTGTTTTCCCATCAAGTTTTCTTTGTTTCATTTACATGCATAAACTCTTATGAGGGATAAGCGCAAAGTTGTTGTTTGCTGGTTTCATTCATATAAGCATTTACAATACCTAGATCCTTTCCAGTAGATTTGAAATGGTTCATAAAGACTTTATAAGGGATTCAGTCTGTCTTTAACAAAATGGGGTCCAAAGGACTCGATAATTGGGTTCTTATAGGTCCTGTAATAAAGTTTAGGAGTCCATGTTTAAGATATAGACTATTTCTTTTAAGTTATGCACTAACCTTATTTCTTGATATGAATTTAGAGCTATTTCCTGCATGAAAGCATTAGATATATATATTTACTATTTGGGCTCAACTTCATGAAAGAACTGAAGACTGTTTGAAACAGTCTTCATTTCCTTTCTGAAGTAGATCTCCAGAGAGTCTTTGGGACTCACTACCGACAGTTTTTTTTGGGGTCCTGGCTTTTTATTAGAGAGTTTTAGACCCTCAAAACCTGCATCTCTTAAAACCCTGTTTTATAAATCTATTTGATAGGTGCCTGAAAGACCCTCATCTTCTCTTCATTCTTCCTTTGAGAATGAAGTGTTGAATCTACAGTCGGGTCTAATCAGTCCCGACACTACAATCATGCCTCCAGTCAATCCCAGCTATATGATGAATATGACACCCATGTCTCAACCCTCTACCAGTATGGTGGACTACAGCTATCCAAACTTTGCTAATGTTCAACCTGGTCAGCTTATCAGTCGCAGTAGATCAACTGTTGAAGGCCGGAGTTTATCCAGAAATTCTCACAGTCCAGCCATGTCCGACAGTGGAATCTCCATGGATGCTGGTAGTACCAACAGTAATTCAAGTGTACCACTTGTCAACATAGCGGCTCTGGCCAAACTTGGCACTGTGGGCTACAGTGCCCAAGGTATGGGCGGGCTCCCTGATCCCCTGACAACAGCGCCAGGAAACAGTTAGTCGAAATTTGATCTCCCACCTTTCAGTGTTGTGAATTGCACCAAATTTTTATCCTGCTCCTTTTCACTTGCTTGTTATCAGGGTGTGACACTAACTTTTTTGCAACAGGCCTGCAGACCAATTTGGTTCTTGTCTAGTATTTAGCCAAGGTCCTCATTATTATGTTATCAAGGGATACTAATAAAATTCAAAATGACAGTTATTCAGAGCAACTGAGGGTACTATTCCAAAAATAAATATGAAAACAAAGCAGAGTATTTATTTTAGCTTTTGATTAACACAATGTAATGTGAAATCAACAGTTACCCATCTCCTCTTTATACATATGTCTCAGTAATGAAATTTCAAGAAGACATCTGGTTAGATTACATTGAATGATTTGTCTGACTGGACATAAAATTTTTCTGACAAAGTTAAGCAGTCAGATGAATTTCACCATGACTGATTCAAAATAATATTGGAAAATACACAATGGCATATACCAAGCAATGTCTTGTTTTCAGGTCCCTTTTCTAAATGTTAGTATTTCAGTATTATGAAATTCAGTAATTATATGGTTCATGGTTTAATGCATGTCATGTGAAAAAATTTATATTAAATTCAGAAAAGGACCTTGTTATGGGAGATATCACTAGGCTTTCTTACTATTCACAAACCTTGGTACCAATAGACTAGTGTTAGTGTCACCCGCTGATTGTAAACCCTTTCACCTGGTATCCAATGAAATAAGTTATGCTTTGGCAACTTATCTTCCATTTGTTTCATTTGTGGTACAGAAAATATTGTGGTTCCAATGTTTGCAATTTATTTCTATACCCAAAATCTCACATTAAGTTCTCCTTTTAAGTTCATCTAAGTTTGTTCTTGTAAGTTTTAAGTTTACTCTTTGTTAGCTTAACTACATCTTAATGAGAGAAGTATTCGAAGATCAATAGCATTTTTGCTTTGTTGTTCAGGTAAAGAAATCTGAGGTATAGGATCTTTTTGAATTTCATTGAAATAAAATGTCAAGTGTGGGAAAAAATAGACGATACATGTCCTAGATAACTTTGTCCGCCTTATAAGAAAAAAAGACTCTTAACCCGTGTTATGCTGAATAAAAACCTTTGCAAAATGAATGTAAAATCAAAGTGCAAAAAAGCACTGGAAGTTACCAAATGCGAGTGAGTATTTTTGGAAATGCATTGTTTTATACCTTTCTGATTTAAAAATGAAATTCAGGTGGTAAGAACTAAGATCAGACTGCACATATATGCAGGCTGATCTTTGTCTTTACCTCCTGCCAAAGTTTGAATATTCCAGGCTCAACATGACAAGGGTTAAAAGGAGGGATGGCTAAGAAACGTTCATCCATGTATCAGTTTGGAATAAGAAAAATGTTGGAGCTCTTATATCATTTGGATACCACATCTAATAAAATTGTATTAATACCTGTCACTTTGCTTTTAAACAGTCCACTGAATTGAGTAGATAGTTTTGTTTCCTGTGGGCATGTTTTGAATTGAACATTCAAATCTCTGAGGTTTATCAGGTGTCTGTTGATAATTACCCCTGACCATTGGTTGAGGGATGAATTTGTTTGGGTGTTGCCATAAACTCAAGAACCGATGTTGCATGATATGATTTATATAAACAGAACTTTCATCAAACACATTACTATTGATCTTTTTTCAATGTTTTTGAAAAGGTGTCAAAATTATTTGCCAAAGCACAAAATTAATCTATAGGTTTGTAAAATATGTAAAATTAAAATTTGATTTTTGGAAATTTCTAAAGTGTTCACATCTCAATTTTGAATAAGTCTATTATGGATACTTTTGATTTGAATATTCAGTTCATGTTTCACTTGAAGATAAAGTGATTAATTATTCTTACATTCAGATTTGTTGTATATGTGTAATTTACCCGATTTCATAATGATTTTAAAGTATTAAATCTTTCTTTAAAACTGCATAGTATTTTTAGCTCACCTGAGCACGCTTGAGCTTTTGTGATAATTGAATGTCTGTCGTGTGTCGTGCCTCATCTGTTGTCCGGCCTCAACAATCCTAGTGTTTACACTCTAGAGGCCCCAAATGTTGCCCAATCTTCATGAAACTTAGTCAGAATGTTGGCCAGGTCACAAGGATGAACCCTATCGAATTGACGGATCCATGCCATATCACAGGAAAAGGGGCCTTAATGACAATTTTCTTGTTTACACTCTGAGAGGCCACAAATATGGCCAAATCTTCATGAAACTTGGTCAGAATGTTGGCCTGGTCACAAGGATGAACCCTATTGAAAATGACAGGGATCCGTGCCATATCATGGGAAAGGAGCCTTAATGACATTTTTCTTGTTTACACTCTAGAGGCCACAAATATTGCCCAATCTTCATGAAATTTGGTCAGAATATTGGCATTGTCTCAAGGATGAACCCTTTCAAAAATGACAGGGATCCATGCCATATCCTGGGAAAAGGGGACTTAATGACAATTATCTTGTTTACACTCTAGAGGCCCAAAATGTAGTTCAATCTTCATGAAATTTGGTCAGAATAATGGCCTGGTCACAAGGATGAACCCTATCAAAAAAAGGGAGGTTCCATGCCATATCACAGGAAAAAGGGCCTTAATGACAATTTTCTTTTTTACACTCTAGAGGCCACAAATATGGTTCAATCTTCATGAAACTTGGTCAGAGGTTGTCCAGATCACAAGGATAAACCCTATTGAAAATGGGTAGGATTCATGATATATCACAGGAAAAGGGGTCTTAATGATAATTTTCTTGTTATAATTATAGGCCAAAATTTTTGCCCAAACTTCATGAAACTTGGTTTTGTGTAGAAATCATCTGCCTAGTTAATTGTTGTGATGTCCCAGGGGTCAAAGAGACTCAGGTGAGCGATCTAGGACTATCTTGGTCCTCTTGTCTGAATTGTATTGATAAACACCATGCTAAAAAGTATAAATATTTGTATATCGTTTTTGTGTACAGTTAGTACCCAAATAATTTAGGTATCTAAAAATTGGATAACTATTGTAAGAAAATTCTCAATGAGTAGAATAGAAACATGTTAATCCCTCCAAGTGAGGCTTAGTGCAAGGCAAACCACATATGTGCAGTCTGATATTAGTCTACACCACCTGTTTCTCACTTCCCAACCAGATTGTCAATAGAATTAGTTCTTCAATTAAAAAAAATGACATACAGTTGATATTTTCAGTGCTTTTTGCGCTTTGATTTTGATGAAATTTTTATGCCCCTGTATCGAGAGATCGGGGGCATATTGTTTTACTCATGTCCATCTGTCTGTCTGGCCGCATGTCTGTCAGTCGGTCTGTCCGAAAACTTAACCTTGCCAATATCTTCAAGCCTATTCAAGATACAAAGCTATATTTGGCATGATGATAGATCTCAATGATCCGCATCCGCTGGTACCAAAGTCAAGGTCATATGACAAGGTCATCTGTCAAGGTCAAACTTTGAAAAAAAAAATGCCGTTCCGGGGGCATTCGTGTTTCACAAACACATCTTGTTAAGGCAAAATTTATTCAGCATGACAAGGGTTTAAAAGAATATGTTTCCTTAATCCTTTTTGGTGGATTATTGAAAAATTAACAGTAGAATATCGCTCTATAATCTCACCGCCATGCCACTGAAGGTAGCAAAAATTTGTAAAAACTATGCTTTTATTCATTTCACCCTTTTTGACATCATCTAAGTGTAACAAAATGCGCAAATGACATCAAGACATTGCTTAGCAATCCTGTGCAAAATAATGCATTTTAAGAAAATTTGTCCCAAATTTTTAGCTCAGCTGTTTTTGGAGAAAACCCAAGGTATTGCTATAGCCTCCGTTTGTTGTTGTTGTCATGCGAAAACTTTGACATTTTGTTATCTCTGGTTCTATAGAAGGCATTCACTTGAAACTAGGGGTGTAACAATAGGTCGAACTATCGCTGTATCGTGATAGTTTACCTTGCAATAGCAATAGGTCGATAGCATTTTTTCAAGTCAATAGATATCGCAATAGTTCCTCTGACTATCGATAGTTTACAATAGTCTTTTTTTATACGCCGCCGGAGGCGGACGTATATTGGCGTCATCTTCTCCGTCTGTCCGTCCGTCCATCCGTCCGTCCGTCCGTCCATCCGTCCGTCCGTACGTCCGTCCACTTTTCTTGTCAACGCAACTCCTCCTAAACTACTGGCTGGATCTTCTTGAAACTTGGTCAATATTATCACCTCAATTGGTAGATGTGCATGAAGGAAGGATTTTACGGTTCGTTGATTTTTGCCTGAGTTATGCCCCTTGATAACTTAGTCTCTGGGTCCACTTTTCTTGTCAACGCAACTCCTCCTAAGTTTCTGGCTGGATCTTCTTGAAACTTGGTCAATGTAATCACCTCAATTGGTAGATGTGCATGAAGGAAGGATTTTACGGTTCATTGATTTTTGCCTGAGTTATGCCCCTTGATAACTTAGTCTCTGGGTCCACTTTTCTTGTCAACGCAACTCCTCCTAAGTTTCTGGCTGGATCTTTTTGAAACTTGGTCGATGTTATCACCTCAATTGGTAGATGTGCATGAAGGAAGGATTTTATGGTTCGTTAATTTTTGCCTGAGTTATGCCCCTTGATAACTTAGTCTCTGGGTCCACTTTTCTTGTCAACGCAACGCCTCCTAAGTTTCTGGCTGGATCTTTTTGAAACTTGGTCTATGTAATCACCTCAATTGGTAGATGTTCATGAAGGAAGGATTTTACGGTTCATTGATTTTTGCCTAAGTTATGCCCCTTAAAACTTAGTCTCTGGGTCCACTTTTCTTGTCAACGCAACTCCTCCTAAGTTTCCGGCTGGATCTTCTTGAAACTTGGTCAATGTTATCACCTCAATTGGTAGATGTGCATGAAGGAAGGATTTTATGGTTTGTTGATTTTTGCCTGAGTTATGCCCCTTAAAAAACTTAGTATCTAGGGCTCATTGAAATTGCAGCCTTTTGAACACAAATCCTCCTTACTTTTTGTCTTTATTTAAATGAAACTTGGTCAATGTCATCACCATAATTTGAAGATGTACATGGATCAAGGATTTTATGGCTCATTTATTTCCCTGAATTATGCCCCCTTAAAACTTAGTGCCTGGGGCTTATTGAAATTGCAGCCATGTGAAGGCAACTCCTCCTAACTTTTTGTCTTGATTTAAATGAAACTTGGTCATTTTCAATTTGGTTCTGTCAAAATAAGTAGTGTCTACAATTATTTCTGTGAAACAGCAGCAATGTGGCGGCGTATTTTGTGACGATGGCACTCTTGTTGAAAATGAAAATAGAACAAAATGTAGTAACAATGCTTACTTTCTACATGTTTTTATTAGAGAATGAGGGCAAATCCAATTCTTTTAAGGGAACATCTGTAATTAACTGATTTGATCATTTACTCGCCATTGGCAAGGTAAATAGCACTCACAAAATAATATAAAGTTACTGTCTATTAAAAGGTGGACACTTTAACATTGATTTTTATCTATTTTTTTGTGTAAAATCAACTATTGTGATAGTATTGCAATAGTTTTCTGACTCTTGCAATACTATTCCAATAGCAACTTTACTATCGCAATACTATCGTGATAGTAATTTTGAACTCAATAGTCACCCCTACTTGAAACTTGGCACACATGTTCACCATCAAAAGAGCAACCTATACTATCAAGGGGGATAACTCTAGATGCATTTTGTGCAAATTATGCCCCTTTTTCCACTTAGATTTATTCCCACCATCCAGCACTTGACAGCCAAGCGTAGGCACCCGTAGGGGGTGCTCTTGTTTAAAATTTGTCTTATTTTTGCATTAAAGAAATAGAATAATTGTTTGATTTAAGTGTAGGATCAAGAAATCATGAATGACAAAAGCTATATTTTCACTCGTGTGGCTCTGCCACTCATAATGATAGAGCTTTTGTTGTTCACTCAATGAAAAGTAATACCAATCTTACACAAAAATCAAACAATAATCCAACCCTATGTATTTTAGGTCAGTTAACCTTCAATGGACAAGTTGTGCCTGGTTGGAATTCCTCTAATACCTCTGGGATGACCTCTGGGATAACATCAGGAATGACCTCAGGGATGCCACCAGTGTCAAGTCGAGGTCATACACCTGTATCAGAGATAGCCCCTCCCAGACCACAGACACCTAGTCTAGAGACCCTGGCTGGTCTGCTCAACCAGAATCAACCAGTACTGGATGGAAGCAACTTCTTTGGTCTAGGGACGGGTGGCCTTAATAATCCGCTGCCTAATAATCCAGGAAATGTGACACCAACATTCTCTTCTAGCAGTAAGTTACTTACAAGTAATGTATAATTTATCAGTCATTACTTTCTAGCCCTGATCAGGGTCCAAAGAATTCAGAAAAAGGCACTCGTCCTGCAGGGCAAGTGACTTGAAAAAGTAACTCGTCCTGGTTTGATTGTCACTTGCCCTTCAATAGGCCTAGGGATCGTTAAAGACCATGTTTTGTATCTGGAAACGTAATTTTGAAGTGCAGACGAAACAAAAGTACAATTTTTAAGACATTCAAAAACATTAGATTCCGGGCAATAAACACCGGTAAAAAGATCGGGACAAGTAAAATCAGTTTATCATTTGCAAACATACAATACTGTGGATTTTTCGGGTAAATTTCAATGATTGTGGCTATAAGCGACAAAAGAAGTAGTAGAAATGAACAAAACATGGGAAAAATTGATGTCTATTTCAGTACTTTCCTTGATCGTGAGATCGTTTTGTTTTTATGAAGTTCGGGTACCGGGTTATGTCAAGCGAAAACCGGAAGTTTTATTTTTAGAAATCAAAGTACATGACTGTTTACTGTTCAAGGTGTTGTGAACTTTTACCACCGCGAACTTTTTCGAAGCGTCTTTTTTGTATTTTATCCAATTTTTTCCTGATACTAGACATAATGATAAAATGCCATTCATTTTTCACTCGGCAGGGAGGACAACTGCCTTTGAATTTCCACTTGTCCTCCGGGATTTCTTACTTGTAAATAAGAGCGGACGAGTGGATTCTTTGGACCCTGCAGATAGGTCGCGAGTGTCTACTATATGTAAAGACCCCTTATGACTTTTTATCACAGGGACCTCAGATTGTGAAGTAAAGATACTGAATAGAAAATAAGGTCTTTATTCCTCATAATAAGATCAATGAATATTTTTGGAAAAAATTATGTGGTTGCCTAAACTGAGCAGCATCTGTTCATCATGAAATTGTTGGAAATGTCCTGCAAAGGCTCATTTGACAATTGTTTATTTCAGGTGGTTTAAGTGACAGTGTATCATCAATGAACACTATTGGATCACAGTCTCTCCCAGTTAGAAGAGCCTCAAAAATGAGTGCTATGCAGATCAGGTGGGTAAACGTTCCTATTTACAATCAATAGTATCCTCAAAGATTTTGGTGCTACATATAATTTTGCGACCAAAATGTGGTATCTACGCTTGAATAAGGCTTTAGATACATTTTGGTTGCTTGTTAGCTCACCTGAGCACAAAGTGCTCATGTGAGCTATTGTGATCACCTTTCTTCCGGCGTCGGTCGGCGTCCGGCGTCCGTCAACAATTTCTTTAAACGACATCTCCTCCTAAACTACTTGGCCAATTAACTCCAAATTTTACAGAAATGTTGCTTAGGTGGTCCCCTTTAAAAATAGCTAAAAGAATTGAAATCCATGAAAAACTCTGGTTGCTATGGCAACAAAAGGTGAAATTTAAGAAAATCTTAAAAATTCTTCTTCTTCTCAACCAGTAGTCCTACAGACTTAAAACTTGGCATGGATGATCAGTTCATAGACCTGAATAAAAATAGCTAAAATTATAACTTTTGGGCCACCATGTGCGGAGCACCAGGGGGGAGGGGGTAGTACTTTGGGTAAATTTTGTTATCTTTAAGTTTCTTCTTCTTCGGAACCAGGAGCCCTACAGACTTGAAACTTGGCATGGAGGATCAGCATATGGACCTTTATATAAATAGCTAAAATCATGACTGTAGATTCACCAGGTGCAGAGCATCAGGGGGGAGAGGGTAGTACTTTTGTGAAAATTTTGTAATCTTTAATCTTCTTCTTCTTCTGAACCACAAGCCCTACAGACTTGAAACTTTGCATGGAGGATCAGCTCATAGACCTTAATTAAAATAGCTGAAATTATATCTTTTGGGCCATCAGGTGCGGAGAACCAGGGGGGAGGGGGTAGTACTTTGGGTAAATTTTGTAATCTTTAAGTTTCTTCTTCTTCGGAACCAGGAGCCCTACAGACTTGAAAATTGGCATGGATGATCAGCATATGGACCTTTATATAAATAGCTAAAATCATGACTGTAGATTCACCAGGTGCGGAGCATCAGGGGGGAGAGGGTAGTACTTTTGTGAACATTGTAATCTTTAACCTTCTTCTTCTTCTGAACCACAAGCCCTACAGACTTGAAACTTGGCATGGAGGACCAGCTTATAGACCTTAATAAAAATAGCTAAAAAAATATCTTTTGGGCTGCCAGGTGCGGAGCACCAGGGATGAGGGGGGAGTACTTTTGTGAAAATTTTGTAATCTTTTACCTTCATCTTCTTCTGAACCAGGAGCCTGACAGATTTGAATATTGGCATGGATGATCAGCATATGGACTTTTATATAAATGGCTAAAATCACGACTGTAGATTCACCAGGTGCGGAGCATCAGGGGGGAGAGGGTAGTACTTTTGTGAAAAATTTGTAATCTTTAACCTTCTTCTTCTTCTGAACCACAAGCCCTACAGACTTGAAACTTGGCATGGAGGATCAGCTCATAGATCTTAATAAAAATAGCTAAAAAAATATCTGTTGGGCTGCCAGGTGCGGAGCACCAGGGGGAGGGGGAGTACTTTTGTGAAAATTTTGTAATCTTTTACCTTCATCTTCTGATGAACCAGGAGCCTGACAGATTTGAATTTTGGCATGGATGATCAGCATATGGACCTTTATATAAATAGCTAAAATCATGACTGTAGATTCACCAGGTGCGGAGCATCAGGGGGGAGAGGGTAGTACTTTTTTGAAAATTTTGTAATCTTTAACCTTCTTCTCCTTCTGAACCACAAGCCCTACAGACTTGAAAATTGGCATGGAGGATAAGCTCATAGACCTTAATAAAAATAGCTAAAATCATGACTGTAATGCCACCAGGTGCAGGGCACCAGGGGGGAGGGGGTAGTACTTTTGTGAAAATTTTGTAACTTTAACCTTCATCTTCTAATGAACCAGGAGCCCTATAGACTTCAATATTGGCATGGATGATAAGCATATGGATCTAAAATAAAATAGCTAAAATCATGAATGTAGGGTCGCCAGATGCGGAGCATTAGGGGGGAGGGGGTAGTACTTTGGATCAATTTTGAAATCTTTTACCTTATTCTTCTTCTGCATCAGGAACCCTACAGACTTGAAAATTGTTATGGGTGATCAATATATGGACATTAATAAAAATAGCTAAAATCAGAACTGTTGGGTCACCAGGTGCTGAGTATCTTGGGGAGGGGGTAGTACTTTGGATCATTTTTGAAATCTTTAAACTTCTTCTAATGAACCAAGAGTCCTACAGACTTGAAAATTGGTATGGATGATCAGCATATGGACATTAATTGAATTAGCTAAAATCATGACTGTAGATTCACCAAGTGCAGAGCATCTTGGGGGAGGGGGAGTGCTTTGTTGAGAATTTTGAATCCCTACAGCCTTTATATTTGACATGGATTATTCAACTCATTAAAGAAAACTTTAAAAGTCTCAGACTCAGCCTGTATATCTGGCATAGATTTGCTGATCACAGAGCTTCTATGAAAAAAGCTTAATTAAATAATGACCAGGGGAGGAGCAGGGGGGGGGGGGGTTATTTCAAATGTTATCTGATTGAATAAGTGAAAATCTCTTTTTTATACGCCCGTCGAAGACGGGACGTATTATGGGATCACCCGTGGCGTCCGGCGTCCGGTTGTCCGGGCGTCCGGGCGTCCGGCGGCGTCCACTTCTTTGTCCGGAGCATAACTCTGTCACTTGAAGTCCGATTGACTTCAAACTTGGCAATTATATTCTTCTCATCATTGCGGAGTGCAGTGCACAAGAACCATAACTCTACCTGGCCTATTTTTTGAGTTATTGCCCTTTGTTGTTTTTCAGACTTGAATCTTGTCCGGAGTATATCTCTTAAAGTATTATAGCTAGGATCATGAAACTTCATGGGTGTATAGACCTCACCAAGGGGGAGTGCAGTGCACAAGAACCATAACTCTACCTGGCCTATTTTTTGAGTTATTGCCCTTTGTTGTTTTTCATACTAGAATCTTGTCCGGAGTATATCTCTTAAAGTATAATAGCTAGGATCATGAAACTTCATGGGTGTATAGATCTCACCAAGGGGGAGTGCAGTGCACAAGAACCATAACTCTACCTGGCCTATTTTTTGAGTTATTGCCCTTTGTTGTTTTTCAGAATTGAATATTGTCCGGAGTATATCTCTTAAAGTATAAAAGCTAGGATCATGAAACTTCATGGGTGTATAGATCTCACCAAGGGGGAGTGCAGTGCACAAGAACCATAACTCTACCTGGCCTATTTTTTGAGTTATTGCCCTTTGTTGTTTTTCAGAATTGAATCTTGTCCGGAGTATATCTGTAAAAGTATTATAGCTAGAATCATGAGACTTCATGGGTGTATAGATCTCACCAAGGGGAGGTGCAGTGCACAAGAACCATAACTCTACCTGGCCTATTTTTTGAGTTATTGCCCTTTGTTGTTTTTCAGACTTGAATCTTTTCCGGAGTATATCTCTACAAGTATAATAGCTAGGATCATGAAACTGCATGGGTGTATAGATCTAACCAAGGGGTAGTGCAGTGTACAATAACCATAATTCTACCTGGCTTATTTTTTGAGTTATTGCCCTTTGTCGTTTTTCAGACTTGAATCTTGTCCGGAGTATATCTGTAAAAGTATAATAGCTAGGATAATGAAACTACATGGGTGCAAAAAATATTCATTCAAAATAACCTCAGTTCTATTCAAACCCCCAGTTAATACTAAGCAGTGTGACGGGCGAATCTTGTGACAATTTGGCACCTTGTTCTGTGGTTGCATGGACATACCTAGGTAATGAAGCTTTTTTCTCAGGTGAGCGACCCAGGGCCAACGGCCCTCGTGTTACAATACTGATCAATCTTATTATTAATATTATTGATTGATCTGTAATTTTGTCATAGACTTTGAGAAAATATTGATAATGTACTGATTCATTGGTAAAGACATTCAAAAGTTATTAACCTGTCAAATTAGATCTACATTATACTAAAGAAATTATCATCAAGGGCAAATCTGTGTTAAAAGACAATTGGATCGTGTATGAAAGATTAATTCAAAATAGTATGTAAAAGATGTTGTCAAATTAAGAAATGCAAACTATTGGATATGTCTTATGAATCTGAGAAGGAGACTATCTGTGCCTTGTTTCAGGTGTAAATTTGGTCAGCTGGGACCAGGTAAAGGGCAGTTTAATTCACCACATGGCTTTTGTTTGGGGTTAGACGAGGACATCATTGTAGCTGATACTAACAACCATAGAATCCAGATTTTTGAAAAGACCGGAGAGCTGAAATTTCAGTTTGGGATTCCTGGTAAGATTTGAACTGTAACTCACAACCTCTTGTGCCATTCACAGCAAATTTCTACTGCACACAAAGCTTTTGCATTCAATATCTAATAAGATCAGCCTGCATATCTGTTCAGTCTAATTTTGGGCTACACTTTTTGTTTTACACCTAGTTATTATGGGTAAGACTTGAGCCATACTGGTTCAAATTTCGCAAAACTCGGCAATTTATTTGAGATAAAATTTAGATTTAGCAGGATAAGATATAATACCAAAGTTATGACATAATGAATGAAATGCAACAAAGTTGAAATTTATTTGTTAAGTGTGATTGAAAAAAAAAAAAAAAAAAAACCGACAGAGAACTTGTTAAGTTAGAATTACCTTTCTAGATTCCCACAAGTGTATGAAATAAATTGAAAACCTGGTCAGTCTTCACAATCTGTTCTCTCTAATACAGATGAAGTTTTAAGTGTTGATATATTTTGCTGTAATTATTGTATTCAATATTTGAATCATTTGTTACAGGTCGTGAGGAAGGACAACTTTGGTATCCTCGTAAGGTAGCTGTTATTAGATCCAGTGGAAAATTCATTGTATGTGATCGGGGTAATGAAAGATCCAGGATGCAAATATTCAACAAGAAGGGAATGTTTTATAGAAAGATAGCTATTCGTTATATAGATATTGTTGCCGGACTTGCCATATCGTCCCAAGGTTTGTTGATTTGTTTCTCATTGGCACTTATTTCTTCAATATTGATATGCTTTAGGGTTCAAAGGTCAAATGAATATTGTGTTCTATTGTACGTCCATGAGTCATTATATCCGATTGTTTAATGAAAAATTACATTTTACTGTACCATTTTTAGCTCACCTGAGCACATCGTGCTCAAGGTGAGCTTTTGTGATCATTGAATGTCCGTCGTGCGTCGTCTGTCGTCCGGCGTCAACAATCTTAGTGTTTACATTCTAGAGGCCACAAATATTATACAATCCTTATGAAACTTGGGTCAGATTGTTGGCCAGGTCACAAGGATGAACCATATTGAAAATGAAAAGGATCCATGCCATATCAAGGGAAAAGGGGCCTTAAAGACAATGTTCTTGTTTACACTCTAGAGGCCACAAATATTGCCCAATCTTCATGAAACTTGGTCAGAATGTTGGCTAGGTCACAAGGATGAAGCCTATTGAAAATGGAAAGGATCCATGCCATATCAAGGGAAAAGGGCCCTTAAAGACAATTTTCTTGTTCACACTCTAGAGGCCACAAATATGGCCTAATCTTCATGAAATTTGGTCAGATTGTTGGCCAGGTCATAAGGATGAACCCTAGTGAAAATGGTAAGGATCCATGCCATATCAAGGGAAAAGGGGCCCTAAAGACAATTTTCTTGTTTACACTCTAGAGGCCAAAAAAATTGTCCAATCTCCAAGTTACTTGATCAGACTGTTGGCCAGGTCTCAAGGATGAAGCCTTTTGAAAATGGGAAGGATGCATGACATATCATGGGAAAAGGGGCGTGACAGTTTATGTTTACACTCTAGTCTCTAGAGGTCACAAATTTGGTTCAATAGTCATGAAACTTCGGCAGAATGTTGGCCAGGTCTCATGAAACTGGTTTAGAAAAGGCTAGAAACTTATGCAGGAATCATAGGAGTAGAATAATGTCTTTCTTTGAATAATCTAATGATCATTTTATGATCTTTAAAGCATTTAATTTTGCTAAGGGAGGACTCAAATAGACGAAGGTGAGCGATATAGGACCATCTTGGTCCTCTTGTTATATATGGCATAACGGTACTTCATAGTGTTACTAATAAAATATTTTAATGCCTAAGTCTAAGAAATGGAGTTTTGTACTTGGATGATCTTATACAAAAAATAAATGATGATTCTATTTACTATAATAAAAAGAAAAGAACATGAAATTTTTAGTTCAAATTACCTTGAGGCATGTATACTTTTATAAGTATAGTTGGTCGTGTTTAGTTCACAGCAAATGCAGTAAAATGAAGAAAAGCATAATATAATCTTTTGCTAATATCTACTTCTCAACAGTCAACCAGAAAGTTTATAATACCACTAAAACGTAAAAGTTGTTAAAGAATTATTTATTGTTGTTACAGGACACATTGTAGCAGTTGATAGTGTTTCTCCCACAGTGTTTTGTATTGCCGAGTCAGGGGAACTTGTCAAGTGGTTTGACTGCAGTGATTATATGAGAGAGCCTTCAGATATTGCCATTAGTGGAAAGGAATATTTTGTGTGTGACTTTAAGGTAGAGTAACTTCCATATGGGGGATTCTGGGGGTGGGGACCAGGGGAACTCATCCCTGAAATTTCATTGAAAATATGGTTATGTTTGAAAACATTCTCTTAATATATCAAGGAATCTTTAGGTGAGTAACGAGCAAAATGTCATAACTACAGCATTTACCAAGCTGTAGTTGCAACATGTTGCTTGCTCCTTTTGGAATATTATAAAAAATATTTGGTTGGAACCCCCTTATAAGAAGTTCTGGACCCGGGCCTTGCTTGCCTTACATTCGTAGAAAATGTAAGAAAAATTTTAAATTGTACATTTGCACATAATATATATCCTGACTTTTGGTTTCAAATACACGATCACAAATCCATTCAAATTTAGAGAGAACGTTTTAATTCGGAAGAGGTGAAGTTTAATATTAATATCTTATGTCTAGGATAATATTAATATCTTATGTCTAGGATAGTTTGAAAATTCTTTGATATTTGTTTCTGACCTTTCCTTTGGCATCATGCATGCTGAAATAACTTCAGCCATATTCATGGTGTATTTGATTTGCATCATTATAAGATTTGAGGTATTCTCGATATACAGGGTGTATTGTGTAAATAATTCCTAAGATAATTTTTATGGCCACTTATTTACAGGGCCATTGTGTAGCTGTATTCAGTGAAGAAGGCCATTTCCAGCGTCGGATAGGCTGTGAGAATATCACCAATTATCCCAATGGTATAGATATCAGTGATGCTGGGGATGTATTGGTGGGAGATAGTCATGGTAACAGATTTCATGTGGCCGTGTTCCAGCGTGATGGATCTCTGATAGGAGAGTTTGAATGTCCCTATGTGAAGGTGAGCCGCTGCTGTGGCCTCAAGATTACATCCGAGGGTTACGTTGTCACCCTGGCTAAGAACAACCACCATGTTCTTGTTCTTAATACTTTGTACATAACATAAGATGTGTTTTCACATTCACAATAGTGCCAATTACCAAACAGATGAAACATTTGATATTGGAAATTTGAAATAAAACAGCCCAAGAAAACAATATTTTGGGTTACTTTAGGGTTCACTTTCAGGAGGGCGTTAACATTTGCAGAGACCTGAAAAATGGTTTAATACCTAAATGCAAAGCACAAGGGTGTTAAAGCATTTTGAAGGTCTCTGCAAATGTCATTGCCTGGAAAAAAAAAAGAAACACTATTATTGCATAAAAAGAACAACAAGAGTATTGATTCAAACACAGATGGCCAAATGATTCATAAAAACCTTTAAACAAGCTCCAAACCTGCGAGTATGCTGGAAAGATTGTGTTATTGATTGCACTGTCATTTTTGTTCATACCAACAAAGTTTGTGAAATCACAAAATTAAACACTGGAATTAGATCAAAATCTTTAGTTATGCTCTTTATTACTTTTAGACATAAATGATTTTTACACATTTACAAATCAATTTGTATTCTCTTCAAAATAAAAACTTCATGGTATTTTTAAACAGAACTCGTTAATTCATTGGGACAAATAAATAGTGCAGAAAAAGATCAGAATCATGTAAAATGTATAAAGTTTATAAGCCCAAAGGTTGAAATACAAGGTCAAGGGCATGTGAAATTACTGAATAATCCACAATTCACCTGTTTTGTCCATTAACGTATTTCTGGAACAACCTGAAAACGTAAATTTTATGCAATAATAGATTTTGAACACCAATTCAGAAAAGAGTTATGTTTAAGCTTTTGGGGTTTTTTTTTGAAGGGGGAGGGCTGAATGTTTCAGAGATTTAAAAGCTCATCTGTATGGTGTTTGGATAAGAAATGTTATTTCAGTTTTATTGTTTGGTTTAGTTTATTCCCTTTATATTATATTCTTCATTGGTTTCTGTACTAAATTACTGCACAATACATTTAATTTGCTGTGATTTTATACTGATTTCATGTCATTTACAATATTATCTGTAGTTATTTAACACGAATATGTCTCCATTGTAGTGATTTTTGCTGCAATTGAGAGCAGAGTTTGCGGATGCAATTTTTTTTTCCTTTTTCCCCTCTCTGCTATATATCAAGGTACATCTTAATTGTATAATTAATACCGGTAAGAATTCATTTTGAACTTTATGCAAGAGATTTGAAATTTTTTAAAAGAATTTGTTATGTATGAATTTCTTTTATTTTATGAGGTTTATTTACTTAGAAATTGATCTAATTTTGGCTGGATGAAAACAGAATTTTGTACTTTTATTTAGGTATATTAAATAGTAAAGTTGTCCTCTCATTTGGTACATGAAACTGAATTGAGAAATGAGCCTGTGTGTGACATTTCCAACAGTTTCAAATGTGCACAAAGCAAAGCTTCTGGCCAGCCTGTGCAGCCGCAGTCTGACCAGAATCTTCACTATGCGCTATGTAGATAGATAATGTCTTCTTCTATCTTCATGCGGTCAGCACATATTATAATAGCGTGTCTTTGTCAACGCTACTCAACTTTTGTACCTCGTGCAGGTGTGAAATTGTTGGAAATGTCATGCACAGGCTCAAATATTACTTTTGTGACTTGAATAAAGTATACTCAACAAAACTTTTATACAGACACTTTAATTTTAATGGTGTAACAAATAGTCATGCCATTATTCCAACTTTTCTTCATTGGAAATATGGAAACAACCAAGATGCAGCTTGAATAAAAATTGTGTTGAAATTTTATGGGAATAAAATTTACCAGGCACCTGAACTGCACCACCCTCAATTTAGAATTGACATCGGTGGGTGGGGTAATGTTCACGATTTTATGTGTGTGAAAAGCATAACAGAGATATAGACATTGAATTAGGCATTGGATATGGATTTCCTTTCATCAAACAAAACAAAAAACATGTATTGGTGTTGAATTGTATCAAAATTTTGAAAAAATTATCCATCTGTAGCAATTTTGTACTTTTTGAAAGGAGGGTTACTGTTTTCTTTCAAATGTCTTTTTAGTTGAAACCAATGAAATCTTTTGACCATGCATCCAGAAAGGGTTCAACTTTTTTGTGGAGGCACTTGTGAGATAACCAAATGACAGTATTTGAAATAGTAAAAAGAGTCAGTGTTTATTTTTAAGTTGTATTTTGGTTGTTTTACTTATCGATAATTCTATTTAAATTGACCTAGTAAATTCAATTGTTTCACCCTTGACTTGTTAAAAAAACAAGGTCAGAAATTATTGATTTGAATTATATCAGCTCTTATATAGATATTTCTTTAAATATTTTTTCTTAAAATTCAAGTAAGAATTATGTTGCTGATAATTATAATTTCATTCATGCAACATTATAAAATAATGGAAGTTCATACAATAAAAATTCCCATCTTTTCTTTTTTTATGAGAAAGCTTTATTAGTATCATTCAGTCATTTTTATGGTGAAATATGTACAAGTATGATGGAAGTTGGATAGATTTTATCTGGTAACAATGTACTTACATAGCCGTCATAAAAATTATTTTTGTTGATGTTATTTTCTTTTTTTTACATTGATAAGTGCACTATGTTTTTCCTCCATTGCAGAAATTTTACTTTTTGCAGGGATGGAAACATGATTCCAAAAATTAAATGTGCTTTTATATGTTTTATAAAGAAGAGCAAGTTTTCATTATTTCCTCACAGTATTATGAAATGAGCCAATGTGTGATTTTTCTAACAATTTTATTAGTGCACATAGTTAAGACTGAGGTCAGCCTGTGCATCCTGAAAGTCTGATCAGATTTTTTGCTTGCATAACTTGCCTGAAAGTTTTGCTACAAACTAGGCAAATGTTCTTGATGAACTGTTGGGATGTCAAGGCAGCTTTGTGTTTAAACTGTGTGCACACATGAAGTTATTGGTAACAATACACACTGGCTTAATTATTGATAGATATAGGCTCATCCTGATACAAAATGTGCAGGTTGAGGTTTTGTGATCAACAGCTGTCCTGTTTGCTGATCTGTTTGATCATCAATTATACAGTCCAATATTCGTTTTAGTCAAAGTGACTTTCTACAAGATCAAATCAATGGGTTAGTGTTAAACTACTGTAAGTATCTAAAGCACTCACAATAATTTTACGCTGACCTCTTGATATTGGAAATCCTTGTGCTGTCTGAGGTTAACCCATGTCACACTGAATTAAAGACCTATTCACAATTGTGTGTCAAAATGTCTGACTGCTTTTACAGCAGTATATTTTGATAAATATTTCTTTCAAAAAATAATAGTATTCATTAGAAAGTTCAAAGAGGTATAAACCAAGATCAGACTTTACATATATGTGGACTGATCTTTGTCTATATACCTCCTTCAAAAGCATGAATATTTCGGGAATGGCAGGTTAAGGATAAGACTTTGATGTATGTGTCCCTTTGTATTATGTGATTTAATTCTGCATACACTTAGAATTCTTTAGTTGCTTTGGCTCAGATGAGTGATAAAATGACCATAATGGTGCTCTTGAACAGAGTTAAGTTTTATTCAACACACGAAAATGAACTGAACTGAATTTTGCACCAAAGGTATGGTGTCAGATGAATTTCTGTTTTGAACAGAATTGAAAGTTTTATTTTACCATCATAATATAAATTCCCTTTCAAAACCGGTCAACCATTGAAGACTCTTAAGCTTGATATCATCGACGTTGCAAGATTTCAGTAGACAGTGATAAATAAATTACCATGAAGAGTTCGTATTATGAAAAAATGAAATTATGGTTCATATGCCTTTATTTTGCCTTCATTTTGCCTGAATTGAATACATGAGTGATGTCTACATACTACAACATAAAGACTGTACGGGCAGTACCAATCATAATACTCTGTGTTTAAATAAAACTATCTCCAGATAGAGTGAGTGAATTTGCTTTTAGAATAAAAAATCCATTTTCTGTTCATCTAATTCTATGATCAAAACAATTCCAAAGAGTACCCAAAAGATAGGGTTTGGATGATCGATACAGATTGACAACACTGCCTATCTGGTGCTCTGATTTTCTTGAAATGAACAGAATTTAATGAAAATTGTCTAAAGAAGAGCTCTAGAGTCTTCAATAGTAGATCGAAAAAGGAAATACTGGATTCCAGTTTTCATTTCATTTGATAATCTCATATCTTCAATAATATTTATTTTAACAAATATATATACAAAAATTGAGTTACTTAATTACAGTTTGGAGCATTTTAACTGCTGACTAACATGGAATGGGGTAGCATAAACTGTAGTGATGGATAGGTGAATTAGTGGCTGTTAATAAAGAGTTGTTCTTGGGTTTTGGTAATCGAAAATTTGAACAATGGGAAAGTGATTATTGTCTCTCTAAAGGGCTGTAGCTTTTATGTGTCCCTGATATCAATTAACTAGATTTTTCAAATAACCTAATATATTTTTGTGTGATAGATTTTTGCTTATCAATTTGCCAATGTAAATATGGTTGATTTACGTTTTCCGAAATAAAATTGGCCCATTTTCATATTTGCAAAACATAAATATACTACCAGTTGGGACATAAAACATTTATATGGGGACAAAACTATTGTGAGTGAAAAGATATAGACACTTTAAATAGTTTTGAGCATACCCCTGGTTTTACAATGATTTCAGAGACTATGCTCTAGATAAATATCTCTATTTTAAACATCCCAAGAACATTTGCAGTGTCTATGCTTATATGTCTAGTCATATATATACTCAGTTTCATATGGATGATTACATAACATGACTTTTATTTGCTGTGCCTTACAGATTATTGATTTCTCCTTTTATTTTAAGTGTTCATAGGTTCATAGTTTATGAAAAAAAATATGTAAAAAGTAAAAAAAAAAGTATATAAATGATTATAAAAAAGCTTTACATAAATTCACAAAATGTTGATTGATGTTGACCAATGATAAGTTAGTTTTCTTAAGTTTATACAATTGAGAAAATGGAAGTGCTTGTGACCTGCTTGTGTAAGCCTTGTACAAATGTAACCCTTTGGTGAAAATCCTTTTTCAAGCGTGGTGGAAAATGGGAGCTGCTGTGGGAATGAAAAACAAAATGCCTTTGTGAAAATAAAGACAAAGATCAGATGCACTACATAGTATTTGAAAGAGAGAGGAAAAGAAGAACTAAAATCTACTCCCTCTAATGCTCTGGAGATTTATTCATTGTCCAAGTGTTAAAAGATAGTATGTGCCTATATAATGCTTTGGTACTTACTATCTTTTAGCGCTGGGACATCAAATTGTCATACACAAACCAGCCACATTGTTGTTGGCGAGGGTGGAAGAACTTCCCCTCATATCTGTAGTGCTTGAAAATGGATACCTAATTGGTCAACTGATGTTTGAGATTTAGGCAAGAGTGCTCATTCACTGGGTTTGTTTGTACCAGAATGTAAAGTGTGTGTGTTGGATTAATGGATGTGTTTGTTTTATTTACTAGCCTATTTTAGACAAAAATAGAATTAAGAGATTATCATCACACTGGTGTTCTATTGGTTTGAATAGAGTAGAGGGATCAGCATAGAACTAATGTAAGTGCCTATAATTTATAGGCACTTACATTAGGTTTATGCTGACCATCAACTGATAAAAACAAAGTTTTCCTGAGTTAATAATTTGAAAACATTGAATTTATCTTCACTCTCAAATTATCAAAAGCTTTCATGAAGACATTTTATTTTTACGTCACTTAAGGTTTCAATCACCTTGAGCCGAGTGTTGGCACCTATGTTAGGTGCTTTTGTTTTATTTGAATGATTTCACAATAAAATTGCTCATATTCTACCTTTTACAAATTACACCTTAGTTTAGGTGACACCATGCATATATATGTATACATATATTTATATATAATTAGTGTATCTAATCAAAAGATATTTGCATCATCATTTGTTTTCATTCAGACCTGTTATTATTTTTACATGTTTTGTATGATAATTATTTTGTTCTACAAGAGCACATGTCCAAATATATCAAAACCACAAGGATTTGTTCATGTTTCTCTACGGGTTATAACTGTTGCTTGTAAAATCTTTGAAATTACTGTGGCTTGAAAAATCTTTGAAATTTTGTTTTAGGTGAACCAGAATGTTGCAACTCTAGCTAAGATGACCTTATAATCTTGAGCATGTCAATTTTATAAATAGAATGTATGGCTATACAACATAATGTGCTTTCAACATAGTGAAATTTGTCTGAAATCTAAAATGATATATAGTTTTCGAATAATAAGGAAAAGAGAATTGTTTGTGAATTCATGATCTGGTTATTGTACTAAATATTATTGATGAAAAAAATGTTTGAATCATGCTTTTTCAGGGAAAAGGACTAGCAGGGGCCCAGTCGCCCATGGCCCCTAGATTTTAGGCTGGGCCCCTAGATTTTTTGGGAAATCTCAATGCCTCTAATGTTAAATATTGGATTTTTGAAGCCAGGGCCCCTAAGTTAAAATGGTTAGTCATTTTCCCCGTTTTTATGTCAACAGATTTTAAACATTCCTTTTAACAAAGTAATTTTTGAACTTTTAGTCAACACACATACATAGAATTATTATCTTAGAAAGGTTTAGTCATTGAATTGTTTAAGAAAAGCCTGTATAATTTTCTGTTCATTTGTATGTTATTGATTATTGAGAGCAGGCAACTACTGGTTTTGATATGTTTGGATTGTCTACAGAAATAATATTGTTGTCATAATTCAAAAACCCCGTAACTACCTGTTTTATTCAAGCTGTAGTTACGTGATTTTTTAATTACAAAGACAATATGTTTGACTACAGTCTTGTAGGATAAAACTTGATTATCATGCTATTATTATCATGCCATCATCTTAATGAAGAAATATACACGAATTCCATTCTTGAATTATATATGATATGTGCCATGATATTTTTAGAAAAATGTCTTAAAATATTGGATTGAAAAAAGTACTTCATGTGTAATAGTTTAGACCAAAAAATAAGATACAAGTTAAGTGAGCCATTGAATGCAGATATTGAAAGTAAAATGTTTCTTGAGAGAAGAATTACACTAGCACATGAAAACTGTACTAATGACAAAGTGATGGCTCGGCACAAAACAGTTGTAACTGCCTATACATATAGGCAGTAACTACTGTTTCACACCGAGCCATTGATTAAGCTACTTTTGTGATCTGCAACGAACATATGATGTACTTTTTCCTTCCGGTTATACCCTTATTTCAAATTTGTTGAGTAAAATCTTGTTTTACATAGACTTTTTGTGAAACTAGTTTTTACAATTTTTAAACTTCAGGTAGAATCAGTCTATCCATTGAAGGTGAGGTTGCTCCCTTTTGAGTGCCTCCTTTACTCTCTAGGGCAGAATATCAGCCCCTTTTCCTCATCATGAGGCCTTTTTTTGCTTTGGTTATTCCTTTGGATATATGAAGGAAACCCCATGGTCATTATATTTTAAATCAAATAATTATTTTATTTTTGTGACCATAAAGAAGTATGTTGGCTTATTTCATTCATCTAAATGTTTAATACTTGTTAATGACTCAATGAGGAAAACTGGGTGGATAAAATGAAAGATGATAAAGTATCGTGTCTTTTTGACTCGATTCATCTGACAATCTAGTTTTAAGCATATTACAACGACTTGTCATTCATTTATACTATGATGTATATTAGTGTTCATGTTTTCTTGTCAAATTCCAGTTTTTTGTGTTTTTAAAAATATATATATATAAAAAAAAGGTTAAAAAAAGTTTTGTAAAGATGTTTTAATATTTGAATGCCTTTATAGTTTTTGAACTGTTGCATTTAGTATTTTGATTCTTCAAATGTTTAAAGTTGAAGTGTTGAATTTACCATGATTCTTTCATGTTTGTTAATCACATTGTTGATTAATAATATTTACAAGAATTATTTTATTAGACATGTGATAAAGGGATTATCACACATGGTGCAGAATTGTTTTTGTACATGGTAAATGAGGTATCAAAAACTATCTTGGAAGTCCGTCAGTACCTAAGAACATTGACTACAAAACTGTTTCCATACAAGGTTAGACTCAATAGCTATCAAGGGGTGCAAATAGGAGGGGGTAAAGCCAGTCTAAAATCTTTATTTCCAGATGAACCCCTATGTTGCGGGTACTCATTTGAATTGTCTCAATGAGACGTTTCAAATGAGCACCAACAAGATAGGATTTAAGTCAGGAAGAAATTACATTTAAAAACAAAATACCTCCTCTCTCTGTAGCTCTGGCTAACTTCGAAATGAATAGAAAAGAAGTCTACACAGGCTGATTTGAGTCTTTGCTTGAAGCATGTATTTGACATAATACCATGGAAATATCACATATTAGTCCAGATATTGTTTAATAAAGTAATACCATTTCCAAATACATGCAAACCTTGGATTATCCCACACAGATGAGCAGTTTGATAGGTCTACATTGTCCTTTAACATTAGTTAACTTAAGCAATACTAGAGTAAGAAGTTCTATAAGGAAAAAATAAATGGAAGTTTTATTACTACTACAGAGGGCAAAGGCTGTCTTGCTGATGAGGAATTACTTTTGTTGAATAAAAGAAACATACCAATTTTGATTGATATACTCAGGGCTTCAATGTAGAGGAGTGATGCAATCTAAATCAGTAAATTATCTTCCAAAACTTGTATTGTCAGTACTTATTGGAATCATCTCATCAAGATGTTTCCAATGAATACCCACAACATAGGAATTTGTGGAAGAATAATGAAATTTCACATCTTGAAATCAAAATTGAGCCTGTGCATGTGATTTTCAACAATTTTAAATGTGGGCAAAGCAATGACTCAGGTCAGTCTGTGCATCCGCACAGTCTGACCAGAGTCTTCACTAAGTAATTGTCTGGGCTGCTTAATGTTTGCACCTCAAGCAGATGTCAGATTGTCAGAAATGTCGCGCACAGGCTCAATTAATCTTTTTTTTGAAACTGTATACTCTGGGTTTGTGAGTTATAAACCTTACAAGAAAGTAAACTTAATTTTGTTACTCTTTGTTCATTGACTTCTTCCAAAACAGTTTTTGACATGAGAAATACTCTTTTGATTATATTATATTTTTGAAAATCATTTTGTTTCACATGTTTAATCTAGATTTGTTCTTATTAAAATTACCATAATTGAGGGAAAAAAATATAAAAAGTAAAAAAAAGACAAAATAGATATGTAAAAATAACAAAAAAATTATAAAAAATAAAAAGTTTAATGTATATTGTACATATGTTATCTTACAGCAAGTATTTCAGGAGTATTTTTGTTATATTTTGTCCCCATGATAATTAATCTTTATACATATATATTATACATTTTACTTTTCCCATTCTAACTATTTTACCACATTAAAGATTAAAGATATAATCCTTTCAATGACAGAGGTGTGGCCAGTCACGTAAAAAGGGAACATTTGGGAGTAAAGAACGAAATGACACTTGGAGATGTTTGACCACTTGTTCAAAATTCATAGAAATAACAGTATAATTTTCAGTTGATGAATTGAATTTCAAAAATCTTTTGTCATTAGAATGTTCATAATCCTTACTGTATTTGAATTATAAGTTGTGCTGTATCTCAATACTCTCAGAAAGACAAAGAGGTTTTTGTAACAATATGTGTTTCACACAGATCTTCTATGGCACCTTTTTGTGTGATTGGTAACAAATTGTTTCCTTTGAGCTTTTATTGATGTGTGCTGTAGGTAACAATACCTTGAGCCGGAAATTCTACTTTAGGCTAAAGTCTTGAGAGAAATCTAAGTGAATCCTTGTTCAGATAACAAGACAAGGGTTTAGCGCAAGAGTACTAAGTGTATATACATTGTATATACACTTAGTACTCTTGCACTGAACCCTAAAAATTTGGAGGCTTTAGCTCTATGACAATTTCAATCTTCTCAAATAGAGTGTACTGTACTTTATGTTTGTAATACGAAAGGAAGTACACCAAAGCTAACTTCGTAAACAGTAAGCTTCTGTAAATTCTGTGTATGTATTTTAGCACGCTTTTATGTACTAATATAGCACAGAATGCTAATAGACCTGTACAACCTATTTTATCTAATATTCAATTCAGATAGTTTGAAAGGCAAATGTATCTAAAAATTAACGCAAGTTATTTTGCTGTTAAGAAAACATGATTAAGAAGTATGGGAAGAAAATGCTCGTTATTTTCTATGAAATTTTTTGATTGTCCTTAGAATAGAGCACTTTTTGTGCCAACATATCAAACAACCAGTGGGCAGGAAATTTGATTTTCTTTAAGATCTATGAACATTGTTTTATAATGGATAAACAAATGTTTGTGTTTCTCATGCTGTTTTGAACATGCTCTTAATTTCAATGACATTTTTGAAAAATCAGTTTTGAAACTGAATAATTTAGAACACGTTACAATATATAACTAAGCAAATCCAGCTTTGGAATCCTTTGATTAAATAAGGTTTAACTTGCTTTGATTTGAAAAAAATGACCTTCATGTCAAGAAGTATAAGTGAATTTAATCTCATATGTGAACTACTATTTGAAACCTTAAAACAAACTATGACTTTAAATATGACTCAATGAGGGTATGACAGGGGTGTCTATTTTGTTCAGTATAATTGTGCTTAGATGACAGATTTTAGTTCTAATTGAAGTGAGATTGTCTTCCAATATATCAATGCTTATACAATATACCAATAGTCAAAATATATTATAGCGGTAGGTTTTAGTCAGATTTGTTTGAATCAACAATCGTTTTTCCAAAAGAGATTAAAAGATTGTACTTTTTGTTCTCCATAGAAAAATGATATAAGAATTTATCTAATCCTTCATGTGCTGTTCAAGGTAGATTCCTTTTGTACACAAAGCTTTGGCAGACAGTATTAACAAAGGTCCGTCAATACACAGACGATCTGACTGATTTGCTAATACTGCAAGCTTTCTACTTAATATTGGAAAAACTTCAGTCAGACTTGAATTCTCTGAAAAGATGGCATTTTGTTTGAAATAAGAATTATATTCAGCTGGTAAATGGATAATTATTACAGTTATTACTTTTTCCGAAATCAATTGGCAAGATTTAAAAAAAAAAGGTTTCCATCTAGATTGTTTAAACCAAATTGTTTGATATTGGATCATCAAAAGTAAATCTGATATATTAAGGTTGTTTGGAGAGTTTGAGGATAAATTATCTTTCATTTAATAGGCTAACATGCAAATAAGTAGTAATTAATTGTTTTTAGCTCGACTATTCGAAGAATAGGGGGGCTATTCCAGTCACCCGGGCGTCGGCGTCATGCTTTGGTTAAGTTTTTACGTGCAAGTGTTTAAAATCTCTGTTTCTATTAAAGCTATTGCTTTGAAACTTTGCACATGCTTCTGTGACCATGATATCAGCATCTAGACCAAGATTCATTACTCTGATATTGAATTTAGTGGAATTTTAACCCTTTTCGGACTTAGAAATCTTGTTTAAGTTTTTACGTGCAAATGTTGTTTATCTGGAATATTTCTGTTTCTATAAAAGCAATTGCTTTGCAAATTTACACATGCTTCTGTGACCATAATATCAGCCTCTTGACAAAGATTCATTACTCTGATATTTAATTTAACAGAATTTTAACCCTTTTCGGACTTAGAAAATCTTGGTTAAGTTTTTACGTGCAAATGTTGTATTACTGTAATATCTCTATTTCTACTTAAGCTATTGCTTTGAAACTTTGCACATGCTTCTGTGACCATAATATCAGCCTCTAGACTGAATTAAGTGGAATTTTTACCCTTTTCGGACTTAGAAATCTTGGTTAAGTTTTTACGTGCAAATGTTGTACATCAGTTATAGCTCTATTTCTACGTAGGCTTTTGCTTGGAAACTCTACACATGCTTCAGTTACCATGATATCAGCCTCTTGACAAAGATTTATTACTCTGATATTGAATTTAGTGGAATTTTAACCTTTTTCAGACTCCGAAATTCTTGGATAAGTTTTTACGTGCAAATGTTGTACATCAGCTATAACTCTGATTCTATTAAAGCTTTCGCTTTCAAACTTTGAACATGCTTCAATGATCATAACAACAGCCTCTTAATAAGGATTCAATTCTCTGGTATAGAATTTAGTGGATTTATAACCCTCTATGGACTTAGAAATTCTTGGTTAAGTTTTTACGTGCAAATGTTGTATTTCTGTAATATCTCTATTTCTACTACAGCTGTTGCTTGGAAAATTTACACATGCTTCTTTTACCATAATATTAGCCCACAGAAAAAGATTCATTACTCTGATATTTAATTTAGTGGAATTTTAACCCTTTTCGGCCTTAAAAATCTTGGTTATGTTTTTATGTGCAACTGTTTTATGTTAGTTGTATATCTGTTCCTACTTAAGCTATTGCTTTGAAACTCTGCACATGCTTCTGTGACCATAATATCAGCCTCTAGACAAAGATTCTTTTCTCTTGACTTTCATTTTATTGAATTTCCAATGTCGATATTGATTTGCTGTTACTATCCAGCACTAGGAATAGTCGAGCTTCGCTGTCCTCCGACAGCTCTTGTTATATAGGTTATATGTTTCAATGTATATTTTGTATGATTTTGTTATTAATAACTAATACTTGCCATTTTTTCCTAGTTATAGAGTTCCCTTGTAGCACATTCTGCTGCTACAGGGGAACTTCTTATGATCATTGAATGTCTGTTGGCTGTAATTACGAAGTTTTGGAAGAAGACCGACAATATGTCCATCTACAATTCTGATGGAATTGCAAATAATTCAATCCAACTTCAAACAAACTTGAAATATCATTTGTCATGAGTATTCTTACAAAATTGCAAAGAATTCAACAAGACTATAACAAACTTTAAATGCTCCCTTTCAAAATCGACTTGTCCAAGTTGCAATATAGAATATAAGCCAAAAGTAAAATTCAACACATGCAATAGTGTCAAGTCAGTTTGTATTCAGCAAGCATCTGAGGGTCTGAGCTATATCTAGAAACTAAACTGAACTAAACTGTAAAATAAACATTTAGAAAATGGATTAGATCCAGCATAGGTCAACCAGAATGCATATTTCAGAAATAATTACTTAAAAAGGTAGAATAATCATTCTAGATTCTTGAAAATCTCAATTTATGAAGAACCGATCCTGATCATTTGGTGTGAATCTTATTATGGTAACCATCCATCAACTTTTGACAGTTATGGCCCTTTCAACAAAAAAAGCATTTCATTATAGACAAGTACTTCTGGGGAGTAAGAGTCTGCTTTGCTACAATTCTAGTTACTTTAGATGTTTGGATTTAAGTTTGCATGGCATATTTATGTTATGTAACTGAAGTTTTGTATCTGAAGCTTATCAGGTGAGCTCTTCAAGTTATCTTGTTCTTTCTGTTGTCAATTTTTATTGATGAAATCAAAATGTCTGTCTCAGATATGTGATAATTACTTACAATGGCTTGTAGAAACTAGAAATTAAAAAAAAAGATACGAAAAGAAAGCAGTGGATGACACTTATGTATTGCTAGAATCTGGTAAACAATGTCATTGTGCTTTGTAGCAAGTATAGTTATACACACGCCTATTTTAGATATCTCAATCCAATTTTTGTCTTGGCTAATTTCGAAATCTTAGTTTGAAAATTTATATTTCTAATAATACTTTATTTTTAGTTCTATTTGCAAAATGGCAGAAGAGCTATTGCAATGGCGTGGTTTCAATCTGTATGTCAATTTCATCTCTCCAATATCATTTCTTTCTTACATACATGTAAGAAATTCCACAATTATTAAATCAAGTACCATATTGATTGATATTTTCAATTAGAAAGATTCATTGAAATTATAAGGAAAAAGAACTGTTTAGCTGGAAAGTAGGATAATTTGGACTGTTCCTATGGAAAAAGAAGAAAGGGGGTCACTTGAAAGCAAAGATAAAGGGAAAATGGACCTCATAAATTGCACTCGATAATTTTGCTTTGCAATTGATAAGCAAAAATTGTTTGATTTTCTTGAAGCATAGTTAATTTTGAGGCAGATCCATGAAATATCATTGGAAAAGAGGACTTCATTGAATTTCACTCCCAAGCATCCTTTTGCATGCAATTAAGTCCATAGACACTATCTGCTTCACATAGAACATTCACTCAAAGACTGGTGGGACCCAAGTAAGAACTCTTATGAAAACAAAGCAGGTATGTTAATAATCATGGGAAAAGGAGTATTTTAACTCTCAAGGCAATCCTGTTAATTTGATTCACAAAGATTATTTACTAGGATGATTTAATAGACGGCTAATATAGAGGATTGATTTTAAAGCAAGATCTTTTAAAATACCACAAGAAAATGGCCATACTTAATTGAAAAAAAAAAAAATCAACTTATTTGATATTAAGGGACACAAAATTTGGAGATTTAGGCATTCTTTTCATTCTGATGAAGCGGATATTTACTTCATTTATTTCAAATTAATTAGCTTTAAAATATGTTCTTTTCAAATAGTAAAAGAGATGTGTTGTAGCCCATTTTCTTACCTAAAGTTAAGATTTTTGGCTCCACTGGCTGAAAGCCACTGGGGCTATTGTCATGGCGTTGTGTCCGTCGTGCGTCCGTCCGTCCGTGCGTCTGGTCGTAAACTTTTTCTTTAAAAATCTTCTCCTCAGAAACTACTGGATGGATTTCAACCAAACTTCACAGGAATGATCCTTGGGTGACCCTCTTTCAAAGTTGTTCAAGAAATTTTGATACAATAAAAACATGGATTTAATGGGCGTGGCTTATTTCCAAATATGGTAAAAAGTGAGTTTTCTCAGATTCTAATTGATGGATACCAATTAAATTTGATCCTTTGGTGACCCTTTATCAGTCTACAAAAAATTATTGTGATCAGATGAAAAATATGTATTTTATGGGCGGAGGTCATTTCTCTATATGTTATTTAGTGGAAACTTTGAAAATCATTTTCTCAGAATCTAACTGATAGATATCAACCAAATTTTACATGAATGATCCTTGGGTGACCCTCTATCAGTCTACCAAAAATTATTGTGATCGGATGAAAAATATATATTTTATGGGCAGAGGTCATTTCTCTATATGTTATATAGTGGAAACTTTGAAAATCATTTTCTCAGAATGTAAGTAATGGATATCAACCAAATTGCACTGGAATGATTCTTGGGTGATTCTTTATCAGTCTATTAAATATTTTTGCGATCGGATGAAAAATATGTATTTTATGGGCGGAGGTCATTTCTCTATATGTTATATAGTGGAAACTTTGAAAATCATTTTTTCAGAATGTAAGTGACGGATATCAATCAAACTTCATTAGTATGATCCTTGGGTGATCCATTATCATGCAGCCAAAAATTATTGTCATTGGATGAAAAATATGTCTTTTACAGGGGGAGGTCATTTCTCTATATGTTGTAATAGTGGAAACTTTGAAAATCATTTCAACATCAGTAGAACACAAAATATCTAAAAAATATAGTCAAACTTAGATTTGCTATTACAAGAAATTCAAGCCTGTGGAGTGACACAAGCCATTCATGGCTTTCTAGTTCCTTATGTTGCACAATATTTTATTAATTTGCAACTTGTCTATAACTATTATGTAGTCATAAATGTAGCTATGTATGAAAATATTGTATCCTGGTTAAAATACATATTTTTTGCTCTTTGAAATGAAATGATATTTATGTTGAGTTGCTTATGTGTACATGTGAAGGTATAGCTATGTTTGTCCTTTTCTTTTCCTGCGCATTTCATTTATTGATTTAAATAAAAATATAACAAAGAGTTTGGCAAAATTACTCTTAATGATAACTGTCACATTAAAAATATTTTTGGATGGGCCTTAAGTCAAAATCAGAGATGAAGGTTATTTTAAAAAAGACTTGACAAAATTATTCTCTATAATGAGAGATGTTCAAGGTCAAGTTGGTCAAAATCTTATAGGCTCAACACTCGATAGTAGTTTTCCTGGGACCACCACCTAGTGTGGTTTTGTGTCCATTGTCAAAACATGGAACATTTGCTCAATGATCAAGAGGTCTCAAAAGTGGCTTTGAATCAGGTTCTTTCTTAAACTTACACAATTGTCATGAGTACTGGTGTATTCTCCAGGAAGCAGAATTGATAAGGATTAATCCTAATTGTAAGAGCTATTTATCCAAGTATGATTGTCTGTAGAGAAATTGATAGTGAAGTGTTTGAAGAGAGTAGGATTTGAATTTGCAACTCTTCAGACACTTGCAATAAAATTTTAGACCATACAATTTTATAGGGGAAGCTTTGAGATTGTTTTAAATGTTGTTTTCTAAAGAGAAAAATTCTTCAACATTCCAGATAATGTAATATTAAGAGGCCATGTTTAAAAAGCATTGTTTATATTCTATACTCGTGCAACTTCACATGTTAAGAAAGATTCTCTGATATTAAACCTTGTCATGCTGAATAAAACTGTTGGGAAAAATATTTTGAATCAAAGGGCTGAAAGGCTTTTTTGTTTGTATACATTTCTTGTAAAAATAATGTTTGTTTAAATTAAATAAGCAATAAGGTCATAGAATTTAAGGGTACTTATATTTCAATCAATTAGTCTTTGAATTCATGAATGACCATTAGCCATATACCCCTTTTAATGTGATTGGTCTCAACAAAATTAGCCTGTGTGTGACATTTCCAACAATTTCACATGTGCATGGTATTACTTTGATCAGTCTGAGTACATTTCCAACTATTTCACATGTGCATAATGCTACATTCACATGTGCATGCTACTACTCTGATCAGTCTGCACAGTTCCAACAGTTTCACATGTGCATATTACTAATACTCTGATTTGTCTACACAATTCCAACAATTTCACATCTGCACAATGCTAATACTCTGAACAGCCTGTGCACATTTCCAACAATTTCACGTGCATAATAGTAATACTTCCATCTGTCTGTGCATCTGCAGTCTGATGAGAGTCTTTGCTCTCTGTCCCGAATTAAGGAGAATTTTAAAACACAGTGTGGCTGCCAAGAGAGCTGAGTGTCTCCCTGCACACATGAAATAAATAGAAATGTCATGCACTGGCTCATTTTATAATGTTTGTTACTTCATTTTTGAGGACTTTGAGAGTGTTACCAGGATACATGATTTTATATTGCATACTCAGCATTATATATATTTTTGTTTTATATATCAACCAGAAGGGAAATGTTATTTTCAGCTCCGTTTAATAATGATTATTAGTATTTGTTTATCTAATCTTTTTCCCTTACCCATTGATTTGTTTTGTGATTAATGGGGGATACTTCAAAATACTTGTATGCAAGTGGAATAAAGGTGTTTCTTTTTTCAACATGATTGTCTGTTATGTTTTGCTTCCCTTGGGATCAATGATAATTGTCCCAGGAACAATAGGATCATCTAATATTGAGAGTGATCCCATTGCTTTATAGCAAGGTATTCTTTTAGGATCCTTTAAACTATTGAGGTAGTGGAACTGTATAGTTCTGAAACATTTTGGACCTCATGTTCTTTCACAAAGTTAACTGAGGTTTCCTAATGAAGATCAGTAGGAAACCTCAGTTAATACTGTTAAAGTTTATTACTTCCCAAATGTTGCAGAACTTTACACGTCAACTATCTTAAAGATCAAGGTGGTCTTTCAAACAGAATCTTAGTTTTGAACCTCTCATGAACAGAAAGTCCACGAATGTGCATAGATGAAAATTTTTATGCCCCCGCATCGAGAGATCTGGGGCATATTGTTTTACTCATGTCCGTCTGTCTGTCTGTCCGAAAACTTAACAAACTTAACCTTTGCCTTATCTTAAAGCCTATTCAAGATACAAGGCTCATATTTGGCATGATGATAGATCTCAATGATCCGCATCTGCTGGTACCAAAGTCAAGGTCATGTGACAAGGTCAAGGTCATCTGTCAAGGTCAAACTTTGAAAAAAATTGCTGTTACGGGGGCATTAGTGTTTCACAAACACATCTTGTTCATCATGGGCTGGGGTCAAAAGTATGCAGGATTGAAATAATAGGTTTATAAGAACAATGGGCCAAACCACTGAACCAAAGTGAATCTTTCCTGAGGCAGGTGTTAGGCATTGTATTAAAACCTATTCACAGCTACTTATTGTATGGTCAAGTCTGAAGAGGTATTGAAAGCAAGCAAGGTTCCAACCTCTTTTTTCCTACCATTTGTAAAGAACAAAGAGGAATAAGAACCTTGGCTTGCAAAGGAAACATAACACCATAATCCTGTTTTTAGCTCACCTGAGCACAAAGTGCTCAAGGTGAGCTATTGTGATCGTACAATGTCCGTCGTCAGTCGTCCACAATTTCTTTAAACATCTTCTCCTCCTAAACCAGAGGGCCAATCTTGATGAAACTTGGCAGGGATATTTCTTGAGTCAAGCTCTACCAAGTTTGTTCAAATAAATGAAATCCACCCTTAACTTTCCCTTTACCCTTTACAAAAAGGGTGAAAATATGTCTTCAAAAATCTTCTTCTCTGAAACCAGAAGGCAGACAGCTTTCATATTTGGTATGAAGCATCATCTAGTGGGCCTCCACCAAGTTTGTTCATATCAAGACCCTGGGGTTATATTTGGGCTCCACCTGGGCGCAATCCTTTTTGGCAAAAATCTTAAAAAAACTTCTCTGAAACTAGATGGCAGACAGCTATCATATTTGGTATGTAGCATCATCTATTGGGCCCCTACCAAATATGTTCATATCAAGACCCTGGGGTCATATTTCGGCTTCACCTGGGCGCAACCCTTTAGCTCATCTGAGCATGATGGGTGAAAATAGGAAGACCTTCAAAAATCTTCTTTACATAGAATCAAACAGTGAAAGGCATATATCCGTCTTGCTCTTGGCTGAAAACATTCAATGGTATTGATCTTATGTAGAAATTATCTCCTTTTTGACATCTGCCTATTTAATTAATGTGATGACCCAGGGGTCAAAGAGACGCAGTTGAGCGATCTAGGACCATCATGGTCCTCTTGTTTTTTCTTGGAATAGGGATCATCTTCTGGACAAAAAGTGGACTAACAACAGACCTACAAGTGCCAAGAAATGTACTCCCATTTCATTTAAGTGGGGCACAATCATTGGCAATGAATGACATGATGGACAATCAAGTTTAACATTTGATTTCCAAAGGCAGCGCTCATTCTTTCCGATTATTTGTCACCCACCAATACATTGATAATCATAGACCTTTGTGAGATAGCATCTGAAGGCTAGGAAAAGATATGATGGTTGTACTGGTGTGAGAAATACCAGGCTGCTGCAACATAACTGAAAGTTTGTTAAAAGCAGTGTAATACCCTATTCAAACAAACAAACAAGCAAGCATTGCAAAAGCTCTGTACATCCACAAGTTAAGTGAGGGATCAAAGGTCAATTTTGTCTATCTGTATAGACAAAATTGACCTTTGATCACTCACTCTAAATTGTGGAACTATACTTAAGTACTTTGAGGTGAGGAGACTTGACCTTTCTCATGTTCTGCATTACATAATCCTTCTGCAAACAGAGCACAGGCAGACGCTAGAGACTAAGATCAGCCTGCACAGACATGCAGTCTAATCTTTGCCTACATTTCCTGCCCAATTAAAGAAGAGAAATTGCTCTTGGTTATTTTCATTTTACACATTCTTTTAAAAGCTGATAAGTTCCTGAAATATTGGATTGAAAAGAGGCAAGCTAGCAAAGTGTTTGCAGCCCTTAATCTTTGCAAGCCATGGGTTCTAGCTCCACAATGTTCTTGCAATAATAAGGAATATACTGGAGCTAGAACCCTTGGCTTGCAAAGATGGCAGCCCTCATAAACCGGCTGTATTCAATCACCAAAGGTGTTGGACAAGGGTATCATTTCTGTCTGTCCACTCATATCTCATTAACACCATTACTACATTTATAGACAGAAGTAAGAAGAAATTATTCACAGCAAGAAAATTATCAGGAGATACAGAGGGAAGTATCCAAAACAAATGTTTTTAAACATTTATGCCCCCCATAATACACTACTCAAAAGTTCTAAGCGGCCACCTTACATTTCTCGATTTTTCACATATTTTTCGGTTTTGTTTCGAAATGTTAACTTTGCCTTTTGAAAGAGTAATCATTTAGACATGATCCTGTCTAATTCTTTTGTAAAATCGTGCACCAGGAAATCTTCAAACCGGAATCAAGTGCCTATACCTTCAAATTAAAAAGTCACAAAAATGACAACTTTTAGAGAAATTCGAATTTTTCGACACTTGAAAAACGCATATCCTATAAAATTTTAAGTACCGATATCAGTGGTAGAACGCATGTGAACCTCAAAAAATTAAAAGAAATGTCACAACCTCCCTCACTTTTCTTACCCCAACAAGAAATGTCAAAAATACCCCACCCACCAATGTTAACTTTGAAATCGAGGGTACTCCTACATTCGCTTAATTTTAAAACATTTTCGTGTTGCATTTCTTTGCTGATTTTTTCTTGTTGACTTCATAAATGACTTTGTTACATTATGCAAGTGAAAACGGGCTGAAACCATGCGACTTTTACAACATATGAACAAAAAAGCAAGTGGCCGCTTAGGAGTTTTGAGGAGTGTAGCAGGTCAATGGCATATTCTTTGTCAATAAATATAGGGTAATAACTCAAAAAAAATTATAAGTAGAGTTATGGTCCTTGTGTACTGTACTTCTCCTCTATTAGATATATCCTGTTGTGAAGTTTCATGATTCTAGCTTGCATACTTTTTGAGATATGCTCCGGAGAAAAAAGGGTCTATGGACGGACAGACAAGTGCAAAGCAATATACCTCCTCTCACTACTGCAAGATCAACCATGAATCAGCCATGAAAAATTCATGGCTTGAGCCATTAACCTCACCCATTAAAAGCGACATTGTGCTGGGCATTAATAAACCATCAAGATGCCATGAATTTAACATTAAATTATTTCAATGGGAGAGTTATGACCATTAAAGAAGTCATTCATGGCCATAAATGGAGAAAGGACATCATTAGATTTTCAGGAGTAATTACTGGGGAAATAATGACCATTACAAAATGAATTATTGATTTTTTAATGGTAGCCATTATTAATATTAATGGTAGCCATGAATTTGTATAATTGCTATATTCATGACCCATTAATATTTTCCATAGCATATTTTAATGGGCAGTGGCCATTAAAAGCGACATTGTGCTGGGCATGAATTTAGATTAATGGGCAAGAATTTTATTTTCACTGCTATATCATGCCCATTATCCATAAACCCTGAAATAAATGTAATGGGCATTAAAAATAATGTGACAAATTAATGGTCAAAATATCTGCCAAGTAATGGCCATGAAAAAGTACTTAACCTTTTTTAATAGACAAATTATGACCATTAAAGTTTACCCATTAATTGTAATAAATGGGCATTAGTTTTCTAATGGCCAAACAATGGGGAGAAAATACCAGTCATGGACCAAAAATGATGGCCATGGAAAATTTTTATGTCTATTATCTTAATGCCCATCAATACAAATCATGCCCATTATTGTTTCCCCTTCAATGTTTGTAATCTTTTGTTTCCTAGGGTTGAAAATTCATAAGTACGAATCTACAAAGATTAAACAACTTGACAGATATTATTCATACAATTCTTTTTTAAAATTGATGCAATAATGTTAAATTTGGGTTTGAGTATATTTGCACAAATGATTTATTGCTAAAATCTTAAAAAAATAAAATCTCATTTTCTTCAATTTTTGCAAAATCGAGGCTTCATTTAAAAATTGTCTTATATTTTGTTAATCAATTGTTTTAAGTCCAACAGTTCAAGATTCTATTTAAAATAATCAAATTTCAGCTTTTTACATACCTTCTGCTTGCTATTCTTCCCAATGTACAAGAGAATAAGGCAAAAAACATTTTTACTGGAAATTTTGTTTGAAAACAGCAGCCATGTTTGATTTTCATAGACTGGATTCACGGTCACTTTTAGACTGGTACTCTTGGCCATGACTTTGTATAACGACTTATTCATGGTTTGTGTCATGGGGATGAATCAAAATGAAAGTAGTTAAAGCTTTAATTCTGTATTTAATTTCTCATTAATTAATACCCATTTCAAATAATGTAAAGGGCCATGAATAAACTGATTTAGAATTCAACAGCATATGAATGGCCAAAATTAATTTTCAGAATTGTTTCAATGCCAATTTATGACTTGATTTTTTTTATTATGGCTATTATTTATCATATTTGGTATTTAATTATCGTAATTTATATGGGTGATAACCTATAATAAATGTTCAGGATAGTAACTGGGCATGAATCAAAATGAAAAAAAAAGTTAAAACTTTTCTGTATTCCTTTCACCCCTATTAAATAAAGTTAATGATCATGGATTATCTGATTCATAATTGTATGATATATTAATGGCCATAAGTGATAGTCAAGATTTTTGTCATGCCAATGAGTTCTTTATAATGGCAATTATTTGTTACTGTTTTGTATTTAATTGTCATCTTCAATGGTTGATTGATGGGCATGAATAAATGATCATGGTAGTTAATGGACATGATTCAATATTTAAAGAGCAAATGGTTTTTATGAATTTTTATAATGGCCATTATTTGTTACTGTTTGGTATTTCATGGCCATCTTCAGTGGATAATGATGGGCATGAATAAATGTTCATGGTAGTTTATGGGCATGAATCAAGATAGAAGAACTATAAAAATTTTCAGTATTTCTTTGATCTTATTACAATCAAAGTTAATGCCCATGAATGGTCTGATTCAGATTCAATGATATATTAATGGCCATGATCAATTGTCATAATTTATTTTAATGCCAATGACTTTTAGCAATCTTTATTATGGCCATTATTTGTCCTTTTTTTATTTAATGGCCATCATTCATAGGTGATTGATGGGCATGAAAAAAATATTCATGGTAGTTGATGGGCATGAATAAAGCTAAAACAAGAAGTAATGACCCATTACTTTTTTAATGCCAATACTTTTATGCTGGCCCATTATATTAATCTGCATTTCATGGTTTTTGAATGGTCAAATCATAAATTAATGGCCATTAGTTAGCATTTTAATGGCTAAAAGTGTTACCCATTATTATTTTTTTACAAGGACTAATGGCTCATTTTAATGGTTTTCCTTGTTTTCATGGGCTATTAATGGTCTTTTAATGTAATTTTAATGGGACCCTTTTGCAGTAGTGTCTTCTTTGAAGGGGGCATAAAAATTCTACTAGATAGAGTTAGAGTTCCTGTGCACACAACACTCCCTATGAATGAGAGGAACTGTAGTTCTCTGCTGTGTCACAGAAAAATAGCTTATCAACCAGGGCATAAAAACAGAAATTGAACAAAACAGAAATCTTTAGTATTATTTAATAGATTATCAAAAGTTTAAGACAAATTTATGGTGGTGGATTAGAACTTGATAGTTTTTACCAACAAACCAGTGAAATTATCAAAACCTTGAATTTTTCACTTTGACTGATTTATCCCTGCTTCAATGGGAGACTTGTGTGTTTTCTCCCTTGTTTTTTCTGTGGATTAAATCAAAGTCGACTTCAAGTAGGAACAAAAATACAAAGGCTGTCATTTACTTTGTTTTCTGGTTCTTAGGAGAGCTGACCAAATTTTTCTTCAAAGTGGAATCAAAACAAACAAAAAAAAAAAAACTTTCATCAATTATATTTTTTTATTTATTTTTATTTCCTCCAATGTGTACTTTGTGCCATTTTTGCATTTAAAACAAGTGTCTTACTTAAATATTTTCATTTTTCTATTGAACCAAACCTCACTGAGTGGGATTTGATTCCATAGAAAAGATTCAAGTCTACCTCAAGAATTGATTGATTGATGGATTTGATACTTCAATAGTTACTACAAGAATTATTTTAACAGATTTGTTTTTGGAACAATCATCTGAGAAGAGATATTAAGGAATTTTATAATGATTGAATTTAAAAAAAAATAATAAAATAAATAAAGAAGTGACATTGTCAGTTTTATTCTTATTGTTAATCTACCTTCAAGATTTTTGGCAGAAATAGAATAAAGATTCATTTTAGGTGCAATACTGACAAATATTTCATTTCAAAAAGCGCAAAACAACAAAAGCCGTATTTTCACTTGTGGCTAAAAATTTAGTAAATATTATCAATTCAGTGAAAGATTTATTTATCTTAAATAGATACAATCATCCTCTGTATTGCTTCATTTATTGCACAAATGCACAAAATTTTGCTGCATTTAAGAGATGAAGAAGGTATTTGTTGATTTCATGGAGGTAAGAAACCAAACACCGAATCACACTGTGTGAAACTGTGAAGCGGATTCATACAAAAGTATGATTAGGTTTTTTTATTTTCAGACCTCCATGAAATTAACAAATGCTCTATTCATATCTTCTAATTCAATATCATTAAGCAAAATTGTAAATATTTCTTCAAAATTGGACAGATTTCTTTCGTTACTACTTTGTGTGGAAGCTTACAAAATAGCTGCATTCTCAAAATTATTCATGTTGGGGAATGAAACAAATTTTTCAGCCAATCAGTATGTGTGAAAAATTGATGTATGCATCCAAAATTAAATTATTTTTATATATGTGTAATACATGAAGTCTAGTGACATTTTGATAATGATCGGCAAGTGGACACAAGATATTCTAGGCTGACCCATTCCTCTGTCAAGTTTCTGTGTATTGACCATGGGTGATCTTCTTCTGTTGAGCTTGTAGAAACTGAATGACTTCTGGGGATCTCAGTAAGGCCTGAAATTAGAACATGAATTAAAGTAGTGGCTTCCTATTTCACATTTGAACCCCACTTTGAGAACATACCATACACATATCAAGAGGTCAGTGCAAGACTATTGTAAGTGCCTATATATTTATAGGCACTTACAATAGAAATGCACTGACCCTTTGATGTACATTTGCACATTTGATCAGCTGCACATATGATCAATTTCTTACTTTTTGTTAAATGGTCTTCACAATTATTCTTTGTTCAATTCAATTTTATTTTTGTCTCTAAACATATTAAGTGACTATTTTTTTTAAACCAACAGCTTTTTTGTTGGTCACTTGAAAGGTTTAGTGTTTTTGTTTTTTGTTGTTGTTTTTTTTGTTCATTGTTTAAACAGAAAGTTGAATATAAGTAATTTAATTACCTGGTTTAGGAAGCAAGGTGTGAATTTCTCAATGTTCTTAAGAATAAAATTCTTAACAGGTTATAAAACTTTCTTTGCTCTCAACTGAGAATTTTCTCAAAATTAAATTCAAATAAAGATATGAACATTAGAGATAACATTAAGTTGTTATTCAACAAATTATTACAATGTGTTATATTTGATGTTTATGTATATATATTAATTCTACAACAGAATTACAGCTTTAATCTCAAGTTTAAATTTGAGAAAATTTTGAGTAGAAATTAGAAAAGTTTTAAGTCTCTGGCCAAGTTGACATTATATAGTCGTATAGTACCATTTTCTTTTCAGTCAGGATTTCATCAAGCAGTGATGGTTTGAATCCTATTTCTCCTGCATTCTGTGAATCTGTTACATCCAGCTTACTAGGGGAGCCTCCTTGTTGAGTTTCTGTCTTTATAGCCTGAAAAAAATCATCACAAACACGATGGTAAAATGGCCCGTCACACTGCTAGGCGTCAGAGTATGAAAAACAACAAAGGACAATAACTAACAAGAGTGCCAAAGTCACAAAATATGCCGCCACTTTGCTGCTGTTTCACGAAAATAATTGTAGACACTACTTATTTTGACAGAACCAAATTCAAAATGACCAAGTTTCATTTAAATCAAGACAAATAGTTAGGAGGAGTTGCCTTCACAAGGCTGCAATTTCAATAAGCCCCAGACACTAAGTTTTAGGGGGGGGATAATTCAGGGAAATAAACGAGCCATAAAATCCTTGATCCATGTACATCTACAAATTATGGTGATGACATTGACCAAGTTTCATTTAAATAAAGACAAAAAGTAAGGAGGAGTTGCGTTCAAAAGGCTGCAATTTCAATAAGCCCCAGATACTAAGTTTTAAGGGGGCATAATTTAGGGTAAAATCAATGAACCATAAAATCCTTACTTCATGCTCATCTACCAATTTCGGTTATAACATCCACCAAGTTTCATTTAGATCCAGCCAGAAACTTAGGAAGAGTTGCATTCACAAGGCTGCAATTTCAATAAGCCCCAGAGACTAAATTTTAAGGGGGCATAACTGAGGCAATAAGCCCCAGAGACCAAGTTTTTAAGGGGCATGACTCAGGCAAAAATCAACGAACCATAAAATCCTTCCTTCATGCACATCTACAAATTGAGGTGATAACATTGACCAAGTTTAAAGAAGATCCAGCCAGAAACTTAGGAGGAGTTGCGTTGACAAGAAAAGTGGACGAACATACGGATGTACGGACAGACGGATGTACAGACGGACAGACGGAGAAGATGATGCCAATATACGTCCGGTGGCGTATAAAATATTAAGCTAGGTAGAGAAACAGCCATGTGTAAAGGATGTGAAAATTCACGAGGACTTAGAGATGATACCCTGCTTTGCACGTGCACATACATGCAAAGCAAGGTATCATTTCGAAAGTTCTTTGCTAACGTTTTCATCCTGATCACAGGGCAGTTCTTGTTCACTGCACTCAGTTATTGTAAGAGGGACATAAATGACAAGTTACAATTCAATTGGACATAAGGTGAAGAGTTTTGCCCCTGTAAAGAAGTGGAAGTCACACGCCTGATTGGCAGACACCACAAGTGACCAATTAGACCAATTCAATCATTTTTCTTAACTGCTAGTGAAATGTGAACCATTTTTGTTTGTTGGCAAGTTATCCAAGCTTAGTTATAACATTTTCTTTTATTATGACCACAACCTTACATATCAAATTAAGGTAGTGGACCTGTAATAGTTCTGCAACATTTCAGACCATATGATCTTTCACAATGATAACCATGGTTTCCTAATGAAATAATTAAAGGAAACATTGTTCAACACTGCTAAAGTTAATGACATTCGAAATGTTGAAGAACTTTTACGGGTCTACTACCTTAAACAAGAAGCTGCTGATTTATACAAAGCAAACATCCATACTTTGGTATCAAATTAAACATGTCCGTTGAAACTTAAAGACAAATATAGTTCCTTGCTTTGCTTTTTGGTGAAAGATTAAAAATGCAATGATGTGATTTTGTAAAATATTTAAGGCAATTCAGAGGTACAGATAAGAGGGGGTGAAGCCAGGCCATATCTCATTGAAACCATATGTTGTGGGTACTCATTTGAATCGTCTCAATGAGACGATTCCAATGGGCACCCATAATATAAGGTTTGCCCAAGTAGAATTGATATATTTTGATTTGAGACCCAAAAATACCCCCTCTATCTTTAGGTCTGTAATAGAGATATAAACTTACACTATCATTTGAAGTACTTTGCGCTCTATTCTTTCTGGGTCTATGTTTACTAGACTGTTTGTTCCTAGTTGATTTACTCCCAGTTTGGCTTGCAGTCACACTAGATATGTCAGCAATGTTCTCTGTACTAGCTGGGGTTAGTTTAGCACTATCATACTCCTTAACAAATGTAAATACACTATTGTCTGACTTGAATTCACCGGGCTGGTTATCTGCTTGTCCAAATGTGACTATACCAGGGTTGTTTTTCAGTGACATCACAAAAGCTCCAGAATTGAGAACAGTTTGATTATGACTGGATATTGTCACGTCCGCAGAGTTTTGTTGACCCAGACCAATAAGCCCCAAACTTGCAAAATCTCCGGGTAGAAATACTGGTTTTATATCCTGAATCCCACTATCAACATCTACACTGATTGCCTTATGCGTGTTAGATGTAGCACTAGCAGACTGGGTCTGAATATATTGCCCACTACAAGCTTGATATGAGCTTTGAGGTGGTTTTGCACTAAGTGTGAATGTAGGAGATACAAAGGGTGACTGTGTTTGTATTCCAAACATTTGCGATTTTTCTCCGTTTATTTCAGGATTGGCACCACTAAATGTTTGTAAGACAGTTTCTGGCATGGTGTTGGCAGGTACCCCACCAAAAGTGAACCCCTGACTATTTTGTAGGGAACCAGCCTGTTCTGTGAAGACTGGTACACTAAAACTATCCTGTAAACTGTCCCCAGACTGGTCTAAACTGTCCTGCAGATAACCAGTCTCACCCTCATCCCCACTCACTTCCATTCTTAAAGAGTTATCCTCCTTATAATACTTATCCATAGTTGGAATTTATAGCACTTCACATAAAGTTTAAAATAATACTGGGAATTTAAAATCTTGATGATAAAAAAAAAACGAGTTTTAAAAAATTGACTTGTTCACAGGTAAAACACATACAATCTTCCTGAAAGCAGTAGGGTATCTGAAATAAAATAATAAAAAAGACGCTTATGTCTCAATATTGTTAAACTTTGTGCCCTACAAATGATTAAATTAGTTAGTAAGACCGTCTGAATAACAGGGGTCCAGATAAAAGGGGGGTAAAACCAGTCTAAAAATCTACATTTCTCAATGAAACCCTATATTGTGGGTACCTGTTTGAATCGGCTGGAAGAAACATTTCAAATGAGTACCCACAACATAGGGTTTCAGTAAGGACTAATGAAATATTTTAAATTGAAATCCAATTAACCTCCTCTATCCGTAGCTCTGAAAATACTTTGACTTTGGTGTCAGCAGAGGCTATAAATCAGTGAGAGCTATCATTATGCCAAATATTAGCATTGTATTTCTAATACGCTTGGAGACTTAAAAAATGTTTGCTTTTCAGGCAGACAGACAGAATATTTGTCAGATATCAGACAGCATTTAAACAATATCCCCAAATATTTTGCTGTTTGCGCAATGAGATCGATAAAATAACGAAGAAGCACAACATTTTCATTACATACCAAATTGACAGCGACTGCAAACAACAAATCAGAACAGTATCCATGGTGAGGGTTATTTTAAAGTCTTTTGTTACTGCCTATATTATCAATAGATCAATTGAAATAGCTGTAACTGCCTTTATGTTTATAGGCAGTTACAACTGTTTCTAGCTAAGTCTTCTAAATGGTTATAAAAAGTTTATGGTTTTAAAAAGTTTGTGCAAAACTGACGCTAGGATTACTGATCTCATTATTTTCCTTCATTACTCTACTATTTTTTTTTGTGCAAGTGTTTAGAATTTCTTTTTAAGATAGCTGCCTCCTGCTGATTACAGTCGTATTATGTTATGGCCCTGGTTGTCCAGCTGTCTGTCAATCCATCTGTCTATCTGTCCATTAGTAATTTTTTGTGTGTGCATTTCCTCCTAAACTATCAATCTGAATGATCTGAAACTTGGCACATTTACTCCCTATGATGTCTATTATATCTAGTTGTGCATAAGACCTTTGAGTCATTCCTGAGAATCTTGAATTATATGCCCTTGAATTGAACGAAAATCACTGTTTCTGGCGTATATGCGCCGCTCTGCAAAGCTCTTGTTTACCTGTTGATACTGTACGTTCTATTACATTTACATCACTTATATGAATTTTCTTCAGATATTGATGACCAGGGTTTTAGTCCCAGATCAGCAAAATGGGGTCCCAAGGACTCAATAATTGGGAGACATATGGGTCCCCCCTTAAGGGTTGGAAGTCCCTTTTTAAATTTCAGACTTTTCTTATAGACTCTTTTATTGTTTAATGTCGAATATTTAGTTATTCCATGCTCAAATTATTTTTCGGATATACACCTTTTGAGCTTAACTTCAGAAAAGAATTGCAGACTGACCAATTCTTTTTCAAAGTTTATCCTCACATCAGGGTCTGAGGTTTTAGAACTTTTCTCATTTTCAACTAAAAATTTTCTCAAGTTTCAACTTGACATTTAAGCCATAATTCTGATGTAATACTACTAATAATATATGAACATGAAAGATAATATTAATAAGTTGTTATAAATAACAACTTATTAATATTATCTTTTATTTTCATACATCTATTTCAATTCTAAATTTGAGAAAATTCTCAGTTGAGCATGAAAAAAGATTTATAACCTTGGGCCCAGATAGCTTTAGTCTTAGTTACTTATTTGTAAGTCTCATACACAACAAAACCTTCAACCCTTAAAACCCTGGATGACATAGTGCTAGTAGATAGTCAGTGCTGATATAGTGTATAAATCAATATTTACACAGTATGATCGTATTAGCTTTGTATCTGATTGAAAACTAAAATGTTCTGTTCACCTGCTCTTACTTACTGAAATTTTCTTTCAAACTGCTTTCTCCAACTCAACTTTTGCTGTCGATGGTACTTCTTCTCCCTCAAGGAAATCATCCTAGAAGAAAAATGAAACAAAAAGAAATTTCTATTCTTCTAGAATCTGCAAGATTTTCAAATCAACACTCTATCAATTCATTACTGAGGGTTTATTCAACTTGAATCATTTCTAGAACTATAATCACTAACTCTTTAGTAGTAAGCCTATTACCAGGGGTAATGAGTTTCAATATTAAAATAAGAGAAAACTAAAAAAAAGCAATAAATGAATACTATTAAAGAACTTGTGCTACTACCTAGTGTTTGAAATGCACAAGTCATTGACTCCTGAATAATAAAATTCTATGAGACAAAACAGGACAAGTAAAATGAGAGTAAATGCAGTGTCAATTGACTTTTCTTGACAAGATAAGATATTAGCAATTGATTGATAAAATTCTTGGCAATTAGTTAAAAATATTCTTGATAATACATAAGATAAAATATGAGTGTTAAAACCCTGTTTTGACTCTAAGAAATTTCCATCAAGGGGGTTAAAATAACATTTTGACCCCCTTGAGGGAATTTATAGCAGTCAAAATAGAATACTTTCAGATTTTTGAGGGTCAAAACCCTGGTTTAAAGGTAAAAAACGAGCCCTGTATTGTAACATCTGTTTTCTCAGATTTATTTAGGTCTACAAGCCAAACAAAAGCCATGTAAGTTCAGCATTTTTGGGATCTTCAAGCTTGACATAAACAAAGCATACAGTTATTAACATTGTAAATTTTCAAGGTAAATGATAATGGAATGATTTTGGAATGAAATTGGATGAGTGTGTGGAGCGACTCTTGAGCAAAATTAAAGGGAGGTAATCCAAAAGGGAGGCAATCTAATATCTCTAATTTTGCTTGAGACGAACAATAGTCATACTTATTACCTCCCTTTCATAAAATATGGATACTTTTCTTTATGTGTCTTCTTTGACAAATCAGACACTTTAAAAATCCGCACCAGCCAATAAAATTCATGGAATAATTTGACCGACTGGAACGTGTCCCTTAAAACCCTGTTAAACCAATACTTACTATATCATATATAACTTTGATAATTAAAGAGCAGCTTGGACATTTGGCCACATCTTCTCCAGATTGTAGATCTTCCTGTAAAATTGAAAATAGAACATTTATTTCTTCTTCAAAAGATTTCCCTTACTCACCAATATTAAACTGGAAAATCTAAGATATTTAAACTGTACAATACTTAATGATGAACCAGTGTTTATTCTAGGCACGGGGATCTCTCATATATTCCGGATTTGTGTGAGATTTTTTATTATTAACAAAGAGCAGAAAAACGTTACATTTCACATTTGTGTCTATTTGGCACTTAAATCCAGCCCATTTTTTAAATCCTAGAATAAATACCTATCGTCATTATGCATTCCTAAATAACTTGCAAATATATAACCTTAAGAAATATGTAAAAAATATATATTTGTTAAAGCCAGGATATTAATGATCACTGCCGTTCTAAAATGTTCTGTTCACCTGCTCTTACTTACTGAAATTTTTTTTCAAACTGCTTTCTCCAACTCAACTTTTGCTGTTGTTGGTACTTCTTCTCCCTCAAGGAAATCATCCTAGAAGAAAAATGAAACAAATAGAAATTTACATGCATTTCCTATTCTTCTAGAATCTGCAACAAGAATTTCAAATCAACACTCTATCAATTCCTAACTGAGGGTTAATTCAACTTGAATCATTTCTAGAACTATAATCACTAACTCTTTAGTAGTAAGCCTATTACCAGGGGTAATGAGTTTTAATATTAAAATAAGAGAAAACTAAAAAAAGCAATCAATGAATACTATCTAAGAACTTGTGCTACTACCTAGTGTTCGAAATGCACAAGTCATTGACTCCTGAATAATGAGACGAACAATAGTGATACTTATTACCTCCCTTTCATAAAATATAGATACTTTTCTTTATGTGTCTTCTTTGACAAATCAGACACTTTAAAAATCCGCACCAGCCAATAAAATTCATGGAATAATTTGACCGATTGGAATGTGTCCCTTAAAACCCTGTTAAACCAATACTTACTATATCATATATAACTTTGATAATTAAAGAACAGCTGGGACATTTGGCCACATCTTCTCCAGATTGTAGATCTTCCTGTTGAATTGAAAATTGAATATTAATTTCTTCTTTAAAAGATTTCCCTTACTCTCCAATATTAAACTGGAAAATCTAAGATATTTAAACTGTACAATACTTAATGATGAACCAGTGTTTATTCTAGGCATCGGGATTGGATCCCCACTTTTTTTAAATAATCTCTCACATATTGCGGATTTGTGTGAGATTTTTTATTATAAACAAAGAGCAGAAAAACCTTACATTTCACAATTGTGTCTATTTGGCACTTAAACCCAATCCATTTTTGAAATCCTAGAATAAACACTGATGAACATTTTGCATTCTTAAATAACTTGCAAATATGTAACATGGAGAAATATGTAAAAAAAAAAAATAAAAAAATGTATATTTGTTAAAGCCAGGATATTAATGGTCACTGCTGTAACTACCATCACCCTTCTTCAATGAATTAAAGTTAATTGAGTAGTAAGGGTATAGTCAGTTCTTACAGCTTTTGTTGTCTTGTTAAAATATTTTATAATTAACTTTGTGTTGTTGACACAAAACCAAACGATATCTATCTATCTATCTCTATCTATCTCTGGATACTGTCCACCCCTCTCTCGAGTGTTACAGTCAGGAAAAATGTGCGCGTTGGAATGTTAGTAAAGTGAAAGAAATAAAAGTAAAGATCTGACATGTCAGATAAGTGAAAGTAGATAAAAGTAAAGTATTGGTTTAAAATGTTAGTAAGTGAGAGTGGAGTAAAAGATCTAGTTAAAAACAATCACCTCCAGACTAATATTGAATACCTGCCACAGCTTTCTTAAACTGATCTAACTCAGAGAATGTGGCGATATGACAGGGTAACTGGTTCCAAAGGCTAATAGAGTGAGGGTAGAATGAATATTTGATGTAATCAGAGTTAACCTGGATTTGTCGTAGAGAGAGAGGGTGCATAATGTCTAGTTAATCTGGTTGGTGCATAGATATACAACGGAAGTTTAATTGCAACAATGTTGTGATATATACGATAAAACATGATAAGTCTGGCGTCAATCCTGCGATGCTCAAGAGACCTCCACCCCAGATCATCCTGCATGGCTGTAACACTTGAAAGAGGGGAATAATCATGCTTGACCCACCTGATGGCTCTTCTTTGGACCTGTTCCACCTTTTTGATATTGGATTTGGTGTGGGGGCTCCACACAGTGGAAGCATAATCCAGCTGTGGCCGGACCAGAGACATGTATGCCAATTCTCTGACTCTCTCCGTCTTAGTGGTGATATTTCGTTTTAGAAAGCAAAGAGACCTATTTGCAGCTGCAGTAATTCTTGTGATGTGAGCCGAGAAGTTCAGATCAGAAGATAGATCAAGGCCCAGGTATCTTGCATGCGGTACAGTTTCTAAGGCCTGGCCATGGAGATAATACTTGTGCATGATTGGGTTTTTGCTTCTTGTGACATGCAGCACTTGGCATTTGGAAGGATTAAACTCCATGTCCCAGGCTTGTTCCCATACCTGCAGTGCATCCAGATCTCTTTGAAGAGCTTCAGGGTCAGAAGGAGAGTTGATTGTAAGATAGATAGCAGTGTCATCTGCAAAGAGGCGGACTTGAGATTTAGAGACAGATTGAGGTAGTTGGTTTATATAAACAAGGAAGAATAGTGGGCCCAGGACTGACCCTTGGGGCACGCCTGAGGTAACTGGTACTTCATCCGACTTGTCTCCATCAAGAAAAACTGTTTGACTTCTACCAATCAGAAAAGAGCGACTCCATGATATAACCTGTGGAGATACGCCATACTCTTGGAGAATATAGAGCAGCTTTTGATGGTTGACCTTATCAAAAGCACTGAAATCCAAGAGTATCAGGTCAGTTTGCTTACCAGCAGAGATGTTTCTGAAGAGACACTCAGTGAGCTCAATAAGTTGTGTCTCACATGAGCGTCTCTCCCGAAAGCCATGCTGTAGTTCATAAAGAATGTTGAGAGAGGAGAGATGTGCAGAGAGGTTAGAGGCTACAATGTGCTCCAGGGTTTTGCAGAGGATATAATTTAGACACAAATTGATTACGAGACAGAAGTGTCAGCATTGATTTCTGTAATGATCTAGTTCTGGCGTGATTTGGCTCAAAACCATTGGTCCTTTTTATTCTTAAACTATCCGGCAATATGTTACCATCCGATTCTATTATAGTGGATTACCTTGGTTATTTCAAAGCGATCTCCACATGGACATGGATAATAGTACGTCTCAGTCTCTTCGTCATATTCCATGTCTTCAATTTCAACTTCATCGTGATAAATTGACATGTTATAACTGATATTTTGTTTAATTTTCACGTGCTTTTCATTTTGACAGCCCTTGTTGAATTATCGCCCTTGAATGATTTTCAAGCAAGTCGAGTGGTGTAAGCCCAGTCAATATCGACATCCGGAACGCATATAAAATTACCGTCTTAATCATCTAAATATGCTGTGATCGCGGCGCATCTTGGTTTCTGTAAAGGTTTTTTTTTTTTTGCATTTACCCTTAAATGACTGAATTACTACTTGACAATGAAATAATTTGGCTCGTGACAGAAGGTGGCTCAATCCCTCATCTGGATCCGCCACTGTCACTTTGTCAGCACAAAACTGTTTACCAATGGTGCGCAGTAGTTTATCCACAAGTACGGCCTCACACAAATTAAATGGTTATTTATCAAGTAGTTGTTTTTCCACATACTATCGATACATTAAAAATTACGATCGTTTTATTTTTTCTTCAATTTCAGTGACAAATTTTATCAAATATTTGTAGTAGCAGCCTCATTTGGTTTGTAGAAGTTATTAAATCGAAACTACAGAACGCCTATGAATGTTTGGCCAACAGACGCGGGTTTCTAAAAAATGTAATAATTATAATGATTAAATAACATTCAGACATGTAAGTATTTAATGAAACTTTCACGTCAACATGTGATTACAACCACGAACTTATATATATATATATATTATATATAAAGGACTACTGAGAGTCCCTGACATAACGGGCTTCAATATGCACTGGGGCGAGTCATGGAGATTTTTAAAGCAATGCGAACAAGATGAATCAAAACATTATCAAAAAGTTAACAAATGGCATCCCGTTTTTTTTCACGTGTATAGTGGAAGCATATTGACCTGAACCTGGCCTTTGTGATTTAAATAAATTAAATACCGGTCGTTTCCCTTCGGCAAAACCCGATTTACCTGCGGAATTCAATCGTAAAATTGGAGTGCACGTGTTAGCTCTATTAACCCGTTATCGCCATGCTTTTTACAGTTACGGATATATTTGGCCAATCTCATGAACTAGTGAATCAATTCATAAAATGGGTCTCCTATTTGATATTTTTTAGATGCGGTTAAGAAATAAACAAATTCTTAAAATGCAATTTCCGTTTTTGAATGAAAAAAAATGAAACCCCTCTCTCCGTCGCACACAAGTATAGGAACATTTTTTTTTATTGTTTTTGAAATTGAATCGTCTGCTCCATGAAAATGCGCCTTTTATAACTCTTAAGTCCACGCATACCTGTAATTTGTACAGTATAACGGAATGTCCATGCTTGATCGTCACGCGCCGAAGTATCTTCGGAATTGTATTCATGAGCCTAATCATTTATTCAGAATAAAGGTCAGGTTCAAGTTAATATGCGCTCGCTATATATTACGTTCCAAGCTGGAAAACTTATTAAACGTTCTGAAATGATTTGTCACCATTGAGGCAGGGATAAAAAATAAAGGTTTTCCAGAGGCTTTTGTATAAAAATCATTTAGTAACACCCGCGTATTATGAAAAAAAATCACGGGGGCATTTCACCACCGCGACGTGTGCCATATTATAAATGAGCACGTGAGTGATATTTCTTACAATTGACGTGCGCAAGGTAAGGACCCAGATCAATTTCTGGAAAAGCTAAGTCTAACCAATCTTCACAACGCTGATAGATAGATAGATATCTATGGGTCTTAAGTTAGTGGAACCGTAAAAATTCCGCAACATTTGGACACTCTTGAACTTTCACAACGTGAACCAAGGTTTCCTAATGAAAATCATTAGGAAACCTCGGTTAACACTGTCAAAGTTCATAACTTTAAAAAACGTTGCGGAACTATTACGGGTCCACTCCCTTAGGTCTCAGTTCAAAGCCGCAGAATTATTGTTACAAATTACGTGGAAGTTGTTCGCGAGACTCAATGTGTGTCTTGGCAATCTATCACACATGATATTGTTGGAAATTTCGCGCAAAGATTAGGGGAAAAAAGGTGTCTTGGCCTCGATAGACCACTGGAATTTTTCGGTGGTGGTATAGTCTGGTTAATTTGACCCGACTTTGACCTCTGTGGAAAAATGCTTAAATAACAATTACCGATATATTTTATCAATTAACAAAAGGTACAATACAGTCAATATCATTTGTTATTCATTCCTATGAAAGCACGTGCAAAGCCGAGTAGGAATAATCAGATTTCAATTCATCTAAATAGCAGGGGTCAGATTCAAGTCAATAAAACCGCACTATAATTACGATTAGCTGGCAGCGGAAACAGAACATGACTTTAACCCTTACCCTACTGAATTGCAATGAAGATATGAAGAGAGTATTTGTTGATTCCATAGAGGTATGAAACTAAAAACCTAATCACTCTGTAGTAATACGCGATGCGGATTCATACATGAGTGTGGTTAGGTTTTCGTTTCATAGCTCCATGAAATCAACAAATACTTTCTTCATATCTTAAAATTTAATTTCTTGAAGCAAAAATGTAAAGATTTACTTTCAATTACGTGAATTGTTTATGGGACTACTTTCCACGGAGCTTACAAAAACGGCGTAATCAAACTTGTTTTCATTGAGTAATGAAACCAATTTTTTCAGTCAATCAGAATGCATGAATCTTGGTGAACACAACCAGAATCGAATTATTTTCGTTTCAAATAATCGAGAATGTCCTCTTATTCAACCGGATTGGTCCAAGCTTTTAATACCGTAATTAAGTAGAAAGCAGGTATACATATACATGTATACAGTGAAGGCTGAGATCAAATTGCAGTCTGATATTAGTCGATGTTGTATGTCAAGGCACTGTTCACACTAGATTTTGATTTGATTTGAATTGGGGTTTTACGTCGCTTTCAACAGTCTCTCAGTTATATCGCGACGACTGGAGCACCTAACGATGGATTCCTGGTATTTCTCACACCAGTACTACCACCACATCCCTTTCCTAGCCCCAAGTTGCTATTCCACATAGGTTTACGATTATCTACCCATTGGTGGAAGACAAATGTCGGAAAGGATAAGTGCCGCGGCCGGGGATCGAACCCGTGCGAATATAGACCCCTGGATTAGAAGTCCGGCGCGCTACCAACTGCGCTATTGCCGCGGCGTGTTCACACTAGAAACAGACCGTAAACAGCACGAGAAGGTTTAACGTGAAATAAAACGTCTTAAAGATATCTTTATATATTTTAACAATAATTTTTACATAAAAAAAATCAACATGTTATACCTTACAATAATAGGACTAACGAATATTTTCACTAAACGGACAAATTAGACATTGCTTTTGTAATATACGAAGCTTCGTCGACGGAATGTCCTATCTGCTTTTGTGTGCGGATTGAGGATTTGGATTTCGATCTAAAAGGAGTACACCCTTTAGCACTGTACTTCGTTTGAACTTGCATTTTGTTCTGAGGTAAAGTTAGATTCTCATATCTCATTACGCTTGGAAAATAGTACTTCGCAATGAAGTCTGAAGCTGGTATGAGCTTTGGCTTAGGCTTTCGTTTTGACCTGGGTCTACATTTAGCCTCTGTTAGTGTGTACAATTTTGGCGTGTTGATAGAACCGTTGTCGTCATTGCATACTGTATGGTTATTGTTGCTGTATGTCCTGTTGGCCGTCGTTTCAGAGTTCAATCTCAAACAGCATGGATATGCTTTGGACGTAGTTGACCTACCTAAAAATAATTCAATAACGGTTGTGTTAATCAATCTGACTGGCTGAAAAATTGGTTTCATTCCCACACGAAAACAATTTTGACTACACAGCTAATTTGTACATTTGTGCACAAAGCAGCCCCCCAAAAATCTACTTCGTAGTGGTAAATTATCTACTTTTTTGCTTGACGATGTTAAGTTTGAACATGTTTTATTGCCAATTATATTCATACATATACATGTAATACACATTCATTGGACAACATTTATCGAGAAATCGGCTGGCTAAGTCTGGAAAATAGGCGTAAATACCAAAAACTCGTCCTTGTTTATAAAATAGTTAATGGTCTTACAACAAATTATCTTTCTGACCTATTCCCACAACAAGTAAACAATAGAACAAGTTATTCCCTGCGAAATGCTAATGATATTGTTGTAATCGCTTGGAGAACAGAATAATTTAAAAAGTCATTCTTTCCATCAGCTGTTACCTTACGGAACGAGCTTCCAAATTCTATAAGACATGCCGATTCCTTATCTTTATTCAAGTCCTCATTGTTGCGAACGTTTCCTAATCACGAGGTACCGCGTCAATATTTCGTTGGAGAAAGAAAATTCTGTGTCTATCACACGAGATTACACAACCAATGTAGCAATCTTAACTCTGGCCTTTTTATCAACCATTTATCTCCTGACCCGAAATGTATTTGTGGATATCCAAATGAGGATGTGGAACATTATCTTTTTCAATGTCCACGCTTTACACCCGAAAGAGTTAAAATGTTCCACAAATTACGCCGCTTCCATCCTCTAAGTTCGAGGCTCTTACTTTATGGTTCATCCCAATTACGTTTAGAAGAAAATTCAATAATATTTCTATATGTTCAAAATTTTATCAAAGAAACTGAAAGGTTTAAATGATAACGTCGAGCAGTAGTACTTGCTTAACTTTCGTGTGATCCGTGATCGCGACCTGTACCCCGACAGACTGATAAACATTCTAAACACCTCCCAAAATTTCCTGAACATTCCCATCATATGCGATTTTCTTCTTTTTTCAAACATTTAATTAACTAGTATGAAATTTTCACCTTTGGCTATTTACTTCCATAATTGACCACATAGTTTTCCCATTCTTATTCCATATTTATTATGTCATTTCTCATATTGAACAAATTCAGAAAACATTAATTATGTATATACCTCCAAAGGGTAATGGCCGAATCTAAGTTGGAAGAACTTGTGGCCAGACCCCTTTGCCTGATTATTATGATATTTTGCGGTATAATGTAGATTGTATATTTGTACATAGATGGCAATAAAATATATTTAAACTAAACTGATGTAATACACATAAAAGCAAAATAAAACATAAGCAAGAGGGTGCCACAAGTTCTCGCAAACTTAGGACAGGTCATTCCCTTTGTTTAACATACAATATTCAGTCTTCTAAAGAAAAGATAGGAACCTACAAGAAATACCTCGTATAAAATGAGAGAAGACAGTTATGTTCCGGTAATAGAGTGTATTTCAATACATATGAATAATAATAATAATAATAATAATAATAATAATAATATCTTTATTTTATGAAGGTGAAACATTAAGACAAATCTTTCAAAATTAACAAATTGAAATTTCTCTTTTTTACAATGTTGCCTTCAGTGAAAGAAAAATTAATGAAAAATGATAATCTGTTTAAATAATGATATCATGATAAAAAAAATATGATGAAAGTCGCCTAAAAAAGATGATGACAAATGATGACATATAAAAATAACAATGGACACAATATACAAGAAAATTCATGTATTAGTAAATCTTCGGACAGATACACCATTTACTTAAATAAATTAGATGCTTTCTGCATCGACTGTTGATTTAGTTAAGAGCAAATACTGTTTAAATTTGTTTTTGAAGCTAGATAAAGAAGATGCATTTCTAATGGAAATTGGGATTTCATTCCACACATGTATACTACTGTATGAGAAAGAACGTTTTTTGTACAACGTATTATATTTTGAGTGTGTGATGTCATTATGTGCAGACGACCTTAAATTATAGTTACTGTTTTTACAAAATGAAATAACCTCATTCATGTATTCTGGTAAAAGGTTATTATAGCATTTGAAAATTAAAACACCAGTATAATAATTACATCGGTTGTCAAATGTCATCCAGTTTAGTTTAGTGAAAAGTTCAATCGATGGTGTTCTTGAAGAAGCGCCCAAAATAACACGAGCTGCTCTTTTTTGAAGTATAGATAATTTAGCAGTCCTATATTTAGCACTTTTCCACCAAACTGTACAGCAATAATCAAAGAGAGGAAGTATATACGAATTGTAAAACAGTTGCTTCATTTCTAAGGTGAGATAATTCGATATTCGTTTGAGTAATGTAATTTTACTGTTGATTTTAGAACTTGTTTTTTCAATGTGTGTATTCCAAGATAGATGGTTGTCGACATGTACACCCAAAATCTTATGAGATTCAACGACTTCAACGCAAACACCGTTTAGTTGTAAGCAAAGGTTAATATTCTTTAATCTATGTTTAGAATGAATAACTATTGAAAACTCGGAGAAAATATATATATTGAAGCAGAAAATGATTGGTGATGTTTAAGTATATTATGTGAATAAAATATTTTTGAAGCTCATGGAGGTACAAAACTTAAAAAAAACTTATTATACCTATATAGTATTAATTGCAAAATTATATATATATATGTGACCCGTCACATGAAAAGGGACCATCTGGGTAGTGCATAAATTGTCCACAATAGTCAGAATGCGCGACCTGCGCAGACTGACTAGGGTCGAAACTTTTCGCACTTGGACGATTTCCTGAATCTAGAATAATCGTTCTAAATTCCTGCATACGAATTTTTGACATGCGACCACATGTTGACCTCCACTGGAACAAATTTCTTTTTCATAATTTTAAGTTACGGAGTTCTGAAATGGTCCATTTCGCTTGAAGGGCCACACATATATATAATGTGATTAATTATTTTGTTTCATACCTCCATGAATTAAAAAAACCTCTTCATTTTAATGAGATTAACAATTTGAATAAATTTGCCTTTGCGCGATATTTCTAAAGAGTCTACATGTAACAAATGCTTTTGGATTAACTTATCACAAATTGCTGGAAATATCTTCCGATTGTCAAAAGCAACTTTCGATAAGTTAAAAACAACAGAGAGCAACGTAAAGAAAGCGGGGATGTGCATGATGCTCAAGTTCTTTACTCGGCGCTTACCTACGGTCATCTTGTCGAGCCAAGGGTTACGAACGTTTTACTTACCTTACTATGTATTCGAGAAGAAGCTATCGATTCGATACCACTTGACTCGTGAAGATGACCTACGGTTGACCTCTGCTGGAACTAATTTTCTATTCAAATATTCACTGCACGGAATTATCAGATGGTCCTTTTTTGCGAGACGGTTCACATGCAGTGTATATATGTGCAATAAGCAATGACTTACGATATTTTCTACAAATACACTTGTCTCTTCGTATGTAATCTTGCATGTAATGTTGGACTTCTAAATCACACAGCTCGTCATCTGTGTCCTGCAACGAAAAGAGTAGCGTCAACGACGGCAATAGTGACGACAATTTATTGCCAATTCACGAACAATATAATATATAACGTACTTAGTGTTTTGTATGAATAAAAATATCTAGCGAGGTTGGGAGAATTGATTATTGTCGAGGCTCTTCCGAGACAATTATCAATTCTCACAACCGAGTTAGATATTTTTTCATACAATACACTAAGTACGTAAACTAAGAGGTTTATCTTATAACCTCTATTCGCCTGGTTTTCGTCGACGTTTCTTACTGAAATGCAAGTTTCTAAAAATAACCGCATTATATCATTGTTCTAAATATAACTATGCGATATCATAAAAAATATCATACGGGATGTTATCACACAGATATTTGTGTAGTTACAAGATAAAATTGACATCATTGTTGAATAAAAAATCAGATACTCCCAAAATCATTAGTATTGTCAATCCCGGCGTATATGGAAGATATTGAAGATATATTAGATATTGATTGTGTATTAACTACGTTAAACGGTGAGAGGTTGAAAAATCAGTAATTTCATGTAAATGGAAATCGCCACTCATTGTCTGGTTTTTATTTGACCTTGACCTGTGACCTTGAACTTGATGTTCTCCCAATATTTTTTTTCATTTGGATTTGTAGACATGGTCGACAACAAATTCAACAAACTTTAACAAATTGGATTTAATTCTAAAAATTAGGAAAAATGTTCAAGACAAGTTCTGACGTAATCCAGACCGCAACCGGGACGTCAATACAACATCTTTTGCCAATCAGCGAAAAATAATAAGAGACAGTATTTTACTCACGCAACGAACCTGACCGATTTTCCTCTCTTTACTCATTTGATTTTTCTATTTTTATACATCGTATCCTCAATTTACCGAGAGTTTGCACTAACGGTGTAGACGCCCTCACTAACGTAACTGACGTTGAAACCAAGAACGTACAAAAATCATATGACGTGTGACCAAACAAAACTGAATGACACATATGCAGTGAAATTAACAAGCCAAATCAGAGAAATCACATTACGTTCAGGGCCCGAGGTTATGAAACTTTTCTCAGGCTCAAGTGAGAATTTTTTTCAGGCTCAAGTGAGAATTTTTTTCAGGCTCAAGTGAGAATTTTCTCAAATTTGAAATTCAAATAAATGTATGAAAATAAAAGATAATATTAATAATTTGTTATTTATAACAACTTATTATTATTTTCTTTTATGTTAATACATTAAGACAAATATTAAAACAGAATGACGGGTTTAATCTCAAATTGAAATTTGAGAAAATTTTGAATTGAGAATGAGAAAATTTTTATAACTTCGGGCTATGTGGCCTATTTTACTAAACATCTTACGATCATTTTTTGCGTAAGTCAAAATTGAAAGTTTCTTCTACAGTAGAAACTTAATATGGAATTCTACCATGCATCATCTCATTTGAATCGTCTTCTGAAGACGATTCAAATGAGATATTGCAAGGCAGAATCTAAGAATAAATGAAAACACCAGGTACGATTTGTGATTTTTTACTTACGATCAATTTTTTCGTAAGACGCTTAGCAAAACGGGCCCCGGATGTTTAACGAAATTACCAGACGATCCTTTCAGGCATGACAAGTCATTTTCGCCTGTAGATGAAATGATGCTTTTAGTTGCAATCAAGCACAACAAGAAATTATTGTAGGAAATGAAAAAACACAGTAGTTTTCATCAAAATAACACTGTCTGTTTTTCAATATTAGTATACTTTTGTAGCCAATGAATCAATGGAATAGTGTTGTAAATGACGTTAAGCCCATTTTATCAATGGAATGGGAAGTTGAAATAAAACTAGGCCCAAATTCGCCACGAACGCTATACGATATCGCAGCCTGCGATTTCTTGTATGATGTTTTTGACATCGTACGTTTTTATTTTCTACGGCGTATACCCGTTAAATGTCCACATAATATTGCGATGTCCGCATAGTATATGATAATCTTGCCACAAAAATTTTTGCGGTGTCCGCGTGGCGATAGCGTTACATCGCGAGGTAATCCCTGCAAGGGTAAGGTGCGACAAGTAAACTTCATATACTTTAGACTGTGCGGCCGCCGTTTGGTCTCCGTACGGTTACCACGCGGGGACCGTAGAATGCTGCGACAAAGATTTACATGAAAACATTGCACAGTGGTAGTGCGACGATCTAGCGATTACTTTACGAAGTTTCATAAGGCTACAACCTCCCCGCGATCTTTTCATTTGTTAAACTTTTAATTATCAAAATAGTAAGCTATACGGCACACGTAAAACCATGCGGTGATAGCATAGACATCGTACGCCGTCGCACGGTCACCGCACGGTTTTGGGGGTAACGACGAGTTTACATGCGCCATAAGGGCATCTTAACCCAACTCAAAATAGGCTCAAGATAACATGACTTTCAAAAAAAAGCAAGTGGTACGGAATGGTCATTTACAAGTTTATTAAGTGTTTCAGATTTACGGTTGTTAATTCTTTGTTAAACATCAAAACGAAAAAAATCTTATTAAAATACCACCGTTGTTCGGTATCTAAGACGTGCACATTTTACTGCACACCTACACCCTTATGTGAATCTACCGTTTTCGTTTGCCGAGTCATTTCAAATAAATGACGAGCTGAAATGCTGATTCTCCTTTATCATTCTTAAGTCGAAAAAGGTCAACAGATCTTAAAACAAAAATTAATGCTCGTCGACTGAAAAAAAAGTTTCGGATTAATTTCACACTATTTTCACAATATCACAGCGTATTTTGCTTTTTTACATTGTTTCAAGGTTCAGACGATAAATGCAAAAGATGTTCTACTTGGAAAGCAACGTGGTCTTAAGTCAGATCTATCCTATGCGTATAACGTCGATGGGCGGCCTAACCATCTTATATAAGGATCGAATGAGCTTAATGTACAATGTTCTGGTTGCCCGTAACGACATTAGTATACTAAGAAAAAGTAGTAGATAGACTTATTGGTTTAAACTTTATTTTATTTCCAATAATTTACAGTTTATTCAATTTATTACAAATTTGAAATTTACCGGGATCGGAAAACAAGCTACTTGCTTATATTAATTCCTTTCCCGAGAAAATATACAAAGACACATTATACACAAGTTTAAGATGTCATGCGGAGGTAAGTTATTGTTTGAGTTTTAAATAAACCAAAATATTTTATTTCGACCGTGGTCTGTGTGCTGGCGACCCAATGCTTCGGAGGTTAGAATGTAATTTTCAACTAAATTTCTCCTGTGTAAGTCAAAATTAAGGGAGCTACATCCTAGTCGCAATCTTGTATGCAGGATTTGACCTTTACGAGTGCCAAAGTCGAATATTGGAGAAGGTTTTTCGCGATTGATATTAAGGCGCGATTTAAAGCGTTCGACCGATGGGGCGTTTCTTGTACTTAAGGGTAACGAATTCCTGTCTCGAACTGTACTTGGCAAAAAAGTAGATTTGTATATATTTGTGTTAGCATGGATACTTCTGGTATGTCTTAAATTGTATCCTATATCGTCGTTTTGCTGAACAAGTCTTGTAAGGTAAGGAGGAGAAAGCCCGTTCATCATTTTGTAAAACAAGATAAGCCGGTACTTCTTTCTTCTATCGGCTAGGGTTTCCCATTTGAGTTCAAAGAGAAGCTTTTGTTTGTTACAATATTTAGTTGCGCCTGTTACAATTCTTGCAGCCTCGTTTTGCACAGCTTCAAGATCACGCTTTAGAGCTTCGCTGATGTTATCCCAAACTACATCAGCATATTCCAAAAGAGGTCGAATAAAAGAGAAATACATACGTTCAAGGCTATTACGGTTTAATAAAAATTTTAGGGTTCTCATCACACCTTCTTTGCCACGCTTTTCCTATAATCAAAGATAAGTGGGACGACCATTTTACGTCGTTAGAGAATGTTAGCCCTAAATGTTTGTGTCTAGAGACAGATTCAATAGGGGTCTGATTCATGTACAGGGGTGGATGGATAGCTTCATTATTTTTCCTTGTAAAAAGCATGGATATTGTTTTTGATGGGTTAAATGTGACTAGCCAAGATTTAGACCAAGAATGTATGTTGTCAAGATCAGTATTCTTATTACAGCCGATATTGCTTGAGCAACCACCTCTATTAAGCAACCATCTTTACTCAGGGACTACCATAATAGATCCTCTCGCCATAAACAAAATCTCAGAAAAAGTGGACTTGTTCATCATCGAATCTCATGACATTGGAACCCATTTGAATCCTATTAATGAGACGATTCAAATGGGTTCGAACATCATATGTTTCAGTAAGAATTATGTGAAATCTATTTCATGTCATGAAATATCGCATAAATAGACCTTTCCCAGAAGCGGTTGCATTTTGGTAGTCACCTAAGAGGTCGCTTAACACAAGTTTTATTGTATTTTAAAAGTATGCCCGCTTTTGTCAAAATTAACTATTAAAATAGATTCTTGTAACATATTTGGGCATTTGCTAATTTGCTATTTCTTACTTTTTTTATCTTTATGTGTCAGAAATATTTAATGTCATATTGAATATCTTTTGGTGTAAGCATACTAACATTTAAGAAATATTACCCTGATTTGAATTTGTATTCACGTGCAAAGCGGGTACAATTTTTAAACTTCCGCAAACGTTTTCGGAAGCTTAATGCAAGGCTGACTTTCTCGACCGACTACATGTATATGTCGAATAATTTCTTAGTTGTCACAATTCTCCATTTATGTAGGTGTCGTTCAAATATTTGATTTCCATTTCCGTCTCTCTAACAACTAATTGTATTATGTTCGTTTGTCTTGGCGGTGTTAAACGGTGTAAAAATGTGTCACGTAGAAGTTAGAAAAGAAATCATTCTCAATTTTAGTCTGTTTTGTCAAGTTAAAAACCACATAAACGCCATGTACAGACCTGGACATATTGTTCATCTTCAAAGCCTATGTTCAAGGGTTCGATCCCCGGCTCAGCCAAATTTCATCCGACAATTGGCAAAATACAATGTGACAGGCGTCTTTTGTCACTCACCAATGGGCAAGTTAGTGCGCTGGTGTCTATAATGGCACCCATCCTTCCTGGCTATTTGTCTCTCACCGATGGGTTGACATTCGTAGACCTATGTGGGATAGCAGCTGGAGGCTATGAAAGAATGTGGTGGTAGTACTAGTGTGAGAAATACTAGCAATCCATTGTTAGGTGCTCCAGCCGCCGCGATATGACTGATATAATATCAAAGGCGCCGTAAAACCCCAATCAATCAACCAATCAATCCACTGGACGATGTCCAGTGGGGCTATTATCATGGTCTGCTGTCCGTCGTGAGTGCGTCCGTTGACTTTTTCTTTTAACATCTTTTTTCTCTGAAAGAACTTGGTAGAATTCAGCCAAATTTCACAGGAAAGGACATGCTCTATCAGATTTCTTCGTTATCCAAATCCAACTGTTATTGACGTTTGATACTTAACCCAGAGAAAAGTGTCAGAGAAAGGGAAAAAAACGAAACAAAGATGTATGATAGCTTTAAACTGGATTACAATTTAAATAGAGTCATTTATCAGAAGATGTTGAAATAATAATTTGGAGTGCCCGTCTGTAAAATTAAGTTTTGAAGGATGTATCGGACAGTAGGTAAGGTAGATTTATACCTTTGTAATATTTTAAAAATTGCAAAGAAATTTCAGAAAAAAATACATAAATTCGTTATTTTATGCCTTATTATACAGTTATCAACATCGTGAAATTGACATGCTGAATGATTTTGAAATGATTTTGGAATGAAATTGAATGAGTGTGTGGAGCGGGTTTTGAGTGAATTTATTGGGAGGTAATCCAATATCGTAAATTTTGTTCATGATGAACAAAATTTGCGATATTGCTTACCTCCCTTTAACAAAATATGGATAAAAGTTCTATAGATAGCTTCCTATTTCTTTAAGAACCTATACGACACTTACAATTTGAATTATGTCAGTGAAATAGCGATTTTCTCTTTCAAAATTTATTTTGAATGACGTTTTTGATTCTATATTTTTCAATGGGTTTGAGCTTTTTTGAAAGGTTTGAGTGAGTGTTTGGAATGAATGAATGGAGCGCTGAGTGGGCGATTTAGAGTTGTTTTGATTGAGGTGAATGATAGTTTCACGATATAACTAACTGTACTCCGGTGAAACTCTCAGACTCCCTAAATTCTCCCCTGAGTTTGTTAAAAATTGCATCTTTACAATGTGCCCAAATTAAGAAAAATGTAGAAAAACTATTAGAAAAGGTAGAAAAAATAATGTCAAAATGAAAGATTTATACCGCCAAGTCGGCGCTCTCAGTAGATACTTATATTTTTTCACCATCCAGTAACCTACCAGGACCGGCATAAAACGTTAGTATCGGTATGCGGTGGTCTTCTATGAAATTTTAGACAGGCTGATCTTATTCGCTTTTAGAAAAGAGATAGAGGATAATCGCTTGTTTCAGTGTAAGATCGATTTATATTCACTGAGTGAACAACAAAAGCTTTATTTTCACGAGTGGTGGAGCCACGAGTGAAAATGTAGCTTTTGTTGTTCACGAAATGAAATATAAAGCGAAAAACAAACGATTATTCTATTTCTTCATTGCAAAAATGGGACAAAACGTGAAATTTCGAGGACATATTTTCGTAAAAGTCGTCATTTTGCACGTGATTGCTATGCAACGTTCATTCTGACGTAACTTATTTCGTCCCGCATAGATGACGTCAGATAGGAAGAAATGCACAAAAGCAGAATATAAGCTTTTGATAATTTCACTGCTTTTGAGGTGATATTATCAATTGAAAATCTATCGTTATTTCTCGATAAACCACCAAAAGGCATTAAAGAAAAGTCATTAACCGCCAAGACTCGCTTAATAACATTTTTATTCTAGATTCGGTTAGGACTAAGTTGTCTAAAACAGCATTACCACAGATCCTATTCGTCAATGCTGTGTTTAAAAATGCTCTCTGCTGCACGGAAGTCCACGTATAAAGCAATTTTGGACAATTTTAGAACGCTTTGCGAACGTTTTGATATTGAAGCAGTGGAATGAGATCCACAACAGCAGGTACATCCTCAATTTGATCTTAGCCTACACTTAAAGATCTGTCGATTACTGTAAACTAAAATGTCTTTAGAAGATGAGTGTAATTCTAAATACAATATGTTGTTGTTCATATACACACATAAGGCATAATTGCTGGGAATGAGACATGCATATTTTTCCTGCGACGAATACCTTGTCTTAGGCCAATTGCACCTGTATTGATTTTTTGTTATCAGTTGATGAAAGTTTAGAATTTTTTTAATGAAAAGGATGATACAGAGTATCGAAGGTCGAAGTGTGTTCTATGCTGTAATTTAGTTGCCCAAAACATAATATCTTAAACCAGCATCCAACAATAAATAATCACGGGTGATAGAAAACTAATGGTCATCGAGAAGGTACTTAATAGAAAACAAAATCTATGATCCCGAAATGTTTGTACGCTTGTATTGTATCACCATGGCTACCACCTCCTTTGATATATTTCATCGCTTTAATCAACTAAAAGAAAACAAAATGTAATACCGTCTAAAATAGAAAATGATATAGAGGCAGCTTTGAAACAGTCATTTTTTTGAGCGAAATAAGTTTTGGACAGGACAATGTGGTATACTAGTAGTAAACGGTAGAAAGAGAAAATCTGGTAAGTTAGGTCAAGGTTGGCCGCTTGTGACGTCTATACGACAAGGCAACATCGGAAAATGTCATTGATGTATTACAAAATCTTCGGCTTTGGGCCTATGGTCAATCGGTCAGTAGAAATATTGTGTTAGAAATCGCATCGGAGATTTCGAGATCTCAAGAACGATTAAGCCTCGCTGTCAATCGTAGGCCCAACTTTACCTCAATATTATTGACTATTCTTTATTGAGGATAAATCGCATCCGTTTATGCCACTTGTTACAAGCGAGCTTTTCACGAAATACAGAGTCAACACAATCCCTTCAACATCTTATATTCTGGTATGTAATCAAAGAGAACCCGTGCTTTGCGTCTTTTGGATAACGTTTACGTAACCGCGATTTTCGGCATTATACTATTGGGAATGAGTTGTTGCTCCCCCAGAATAGAGGATCAGACGTTCATTGGGCAATTGACTAAGTGCTTTAGTTAAAAGTCCATGTGGTCAACTCCGTTACTGCCTCTAAATGGTGGGGCACACCTTTGAAGTTCGATAACTTCTCTACATCTTTCCCATGAAAAACATTTCTTGGGTATTCTGAACTACAATGGATTAAAATGATGATATATTTTTTTTAAAATTGAAACTTGTCGTATGTAAATTATTGCCCTTTCAATATGACTGAGTCGTTTTTTTTTACGTCAGTTTATATATATATTCAAATAGATTTCAAAATTAAGGGCCTGGCAATATAAAATGTATTTTCAACCTTTAAGTGAGTGAAAAAAATAATAAAAACAAACAAAAAAAACTAAACAAAAACAAACAAACAAACAAACCAAATAAAAACAAAAACAACAACAAAAAAAAAAAAAAAAAAAAAAAAAAAAAAAACATGCAAAAAACATGACCATTGCCTGATAAATTTCATCCGTAGATTTGGCAATTTGGGCCAAATCAGGAGCTCAAGCACTTTTTTTTTTCGAACTTTCGTCTTCTAACTACTAATTTATTGAAGCTTATGTAGAAATTACCTAAGCCCTAATTGCGATTAATATCAGTACTTTTGCTAAGTCATTTGTTATGACAACTAATTTCATTTTGGTACAGTTATTCGTTAATTGTCCATTACCACCTAGGTGTATAAATTTTTAATTTTCCCACAGGGCTAAAAATAGACTGGAGGCCCTAGATATTCTCTTTAACTACGACAAGCATCTTAATCGATTTACGATTTCGTTATTTACTATACCATGAACGATATTCTGTTTAAGGGTGATTCTGTTGTTGTTTATAACTAAACAGACAAAATACGTACATGTACTAGTAACGTACTCGTTAGAATGTTCTTTTTCTCGAAAAACGCGAAAGGTTACGAAAAAGAAAACGGTAATATGCATTAGTGATGCAAAAAATGAAATGTAAAAATCGGAGTATGAATATAATTATACGCGTACTGGATTTTTAAACTCTTAAAAAAGTGCTTGTAAATGACTTCTAACAGAGGACATTATAAGGTAATGTTAATTATATTTATACCTCCCTGCGTTTAGATTATCATAACGTTTGCAAATGTTTAAAAATTAGTACCCAGCTTTGTACGTGTCATCACGTGCAAAGTGGGGTACTATTTCTTAAGCAATCTTTTCTTATTGAGAACAAGACTGGATATTAACATTATGCGATTCGTCAGAAAAGCCGAGCGAGTGCGAGGAGGAGCGTCTTTGATTTGTTTGTTTCTTGGAATGGGGTATTACGTCGCTCTCAACAGTGCTTCAGATATATCGTGGCGGCTGGAATACATAACAATGGATTCCTGGTATTTCTCTCAAAAGTATAACCATCACATCCTTTCCTAGCCTCCAGCTACTATCTCACATAGATCTACGCTTATCAACCCATTGGTGAGAGATAAATAGTCGGAAAGAATGAGTGCCGCCGTCGGGGATCGAACTCGGGACCTCTAGATTGACGGTCCGACGGGCTAGACGGCGGCTTAGGTGCAAACGTATTAATAATTTATGCAATGTTAAATTGAATTCCCTCCAATCAAAGGGAGAAGGATATGTTAGTTTTTGATGTAAAGTAAGCCACGATTAGTTTCCCCTGAATTGATTTCACCCGTCCCCACCCCGTAATAGCCTAAAATAAAAGGCTTATGTTTACGACAGACGAACGATGCCATTGCAGCCTAGCATTGATGATAACGCTTTCGAGCGCCCCAGAAATGGTTCCCTGTAATATCGATGGAGTGTATCTAATCCATGATATAATATGAGACACTTGCGGTTGATCTGTTAACTTGAACACAGGTCTGTCTTGCGTTCAGGACGAAAAACGATTGTGAACGTTTGAAAAGCGGTTGTTAACATTTTTTTGGAAAATAAGTCGATTAAGAGCCACTCACAAAAAAACAAATTCTTATCACACGCTACTGATCGTTGATTTTATTCCAAAATCCTCGTAATGATAGATTTTTGATGAAGACGTAGCTACGAGGTTTTAGAAATGAAGCGACCATATGATTTCAGTTAATCAAGGTTTCAAATGGTAATTCTCTACCTCATTTGAATTTATTCACAATATTGAAATATTGGTTCCGAATTTCAAGGGCATTCCAAGCCCTGCATTCAGGTTTTGAAACGGTTGTGAACGTTTAAAATTGACAATCGTTTTATAGCCTCCATTTAACAAATGCTAGTATTCGACTGAAGGAATTATCTAATCATTCCCTGATGCTTGACGTTTTGCAAAAATATCCGCTTGTGTATTCTGCGTTATTATTCATCTGGCAGGGCTGGACTTAGCGGTCACGTAATTTGGCGAGTGTACTTTTCAACATTTTGGGTTCTTTTAAAAGTAAGTCCTCAATTTTCGATCGTTTACGCGTGCAAATATCTGTATCCTAAACCAAAAGAATTAACGTGGTTAGATAAAGTGAACATATTTTATCGTTGGGTGACCAAATTTTCGTAACTTCAGCTTGGGCAAGCTGAAGTTACGAGGGTTTGGTTACCAACTAACGAGTTAATGTTAATTATAGATAAAAGTCGATTTACCTTAACCTTAAGTGCAACGACTCGTTACTTAGGCTCCGTCCTGCCAGGGCAAACATCATGGATTATGCCATCCACATTATGTGAAATTGCAATATCATTCGAACATTTGAAAAACATTCTTGTTATTGTTTTGATCCCGTAATTGACTGGGCTCCACACTGTCTGATACACACAAGCCATTTCTTATCTAATCTCTCTTGCTACGTGATAAGTCTGATCACAATCTACCAATATGATGATATCTTCAAACATTCTGCATGAATCTGACCTAAACATTGGCACAAATCTAGCCTACAAGTCAGACACAAACAAAAAGACTTCATGATAGTCGGTAAAGGCTACAGTTCAATTTTTGCAAAGCTCGGTGCGAGTGTCATAGCATTTGCGATCTTATGAAAATTCTCTTTACTGCCATGCCCCGAGTTCAGGATAATGGAAACACAAACCTCGTTAATACAGCTTGAATAAGCTGGAGTTACGTACTTTGGATGACCCGTCGACGAAATGAGGTAAATCGTTACTTTCGCTTGCCCGAAATCAAGGTATATAACCCTATATTGTAAGACAGCTGATCCGTAATAGTTCCCCAACATTTTGGAAGTCATAAACTTTGACAGTGTTAACCGAGGTTTCCTAATGAATTCATTAGGAAACCTCGGTTGACATTGTGAAAGATCATGAGCTCCGAAAAGTTGCAGAATTATTACGGATCCACTACCTTATTTTCCGTCTCTCCATGGAAACACAAGTTTATTTCCGTGTCCATTATTTTAAAATCGTGTGTACCATGCAGCTGCAGATTAATTGATTGGTTGGAGTTTTAAGCCGCTTTAAACATTTTTTACGTAATATCTCGGCGGCTGGAGACCTAACAATAGATTCCTGGTATTTTTCTCACCAGTTCCACCATTACATCCTTTCCTAGCCTCCAGCTGCTTTCTCACATAGATCTACAATTATCAACCCATTGGTTAGAGACAAATAGTCGGAAAGGATGAGTGCCGCCGTCGAGGACCGAACCTGGAACCTCTAGATTGACAGTCCGATTCGCTACCAACTGCGCTATGACGGCTGCTGCAGAAACAGAGAGACGGGATACAATTTCGCGTATCTGGATTGGTACCTAAATGCCAGTGTATGGAAATGCTTCTATCTTGGACGACGAAGCATACAATAAAGGGTTACTGGGTCATTTACCCCGACCTTTTAAAGATAAGTCACTTTATTATCAAAGTTAAAAATCTCTCAATATATTATCTTTACTACTCATAACGGAATGTTGTATCAAAATATTGATGGAAAAGATAAGATCTTAGTTGTTTCTGACTTAATGCATTGTTTACGTTAACGGGATAAAGTCAATCTGAGTCTTTTAGACTAGTATTGTTCGTTTTTGGATGGGGTTGAGGGAGATTATCTGTGAACTCAAGATATATGAGCATGTGCGTGACATTTTCAACAAACTTTGAGCAGATTAGACAACGACACAATGGAATAAGAATATATGCTGACCGCCTGAGGAGCGATTAAGGCCTTATCTATATATATAATGCATAGCGAAGACTCCGGTCAGACTGTGCTGCTGCACAGGCTGGCCAGAAGCTTTGCTTTGCGCACATTTGAAATTGTTGGAAAATTCACGCACAGGCTCATAATTAAAACTGAGATCGCATAGCGGCATCTTGATTCCGTCAAACACTGATAACAAAATTTGACTTAAAATATGACCAGCTTCAAAAACTAGAGAACCAATCATGGTGAAATTTAGTAATGACTTTCTTTGGACGACATGAAGTTCAAATAATTTGGATCCACACAGATCTCGCTTTATGGGTGGCTTAGTGCGAAACAGTTGTTGCTGTCAAAACAGTTACGAACATCGTGAAATTGACACTCATGTCAATCAAAACCATTCCAAATCAACCGTTCAGCGCTCCGCTCATTCATTACAAACACTTACTTTCATGACTTAACAACACTTCTAAAATCGTCCAAAAACACATTGAAACCGTTGAAATTGCAAACGATCAATATTTTCTTAAAACCGATAAGATCATTCCACGACCTTATTAACTCTATTTGGTGACACAAACAAAATAGTACAAATAGTTTCATTAAAACGATGTTATATCTCTAATTTCTCCAAATTTGGACGAAATAAGCAATATTTTATTACCTCCCTTTCATTCAATCAAAACTTACTCCTCCCACTCATTCAATTTTATTCCGAATCATTCGCAAAATCATCCAACTTGTCAATTGCACCTGTATTTTCGACTGTATGCACATGGCGCCGCTTGACCTGCCTTGCGTTCAGGACAACAGAGCACAACCCTTGCACGGATCGCCGAAACGCTGTCGGAATATTCTGATTCTTGCTCAAAATTCCATCATTCTTAATACGGAATCTGACCAATTTCTTCTATTGACAAGTAACAGCACATTGTTTAGTATTTGACATATTTTATGATAATGGGTTTACTATCTCGATATAAGACAATTAATTCATTTTATTTGCTGTCAATATTATCACATTTAGTTTTCTACAAGCTTGAATTCATATGAACTAAACGGAGAAACCGAGACACAAGAAAATAGCTACGAGCTGTACATTTGCTTATATTTGTTGGCTGTTTTACTTAACTGTTACATAATAAAAAAGTATAAAACCAAAGAAATTTCAAATGCCATCATTTTTGTTAAATAATAGCGCGAAGACGTAAAAATCCATTCTACATAAAACCTGTTTCCTTTTTTTATGTTCTTATCATTCATATTTTCTTCATTTTTAAACGAAATTAGCGAACTTGAATAATTAATTTGATTCAAAACTCATTTATTTTACTCATTTTATTTCATTATAATATCTTTCACATTGTCAATTTCGCGATGTTCTTAACTGTATGTATGCACATATATGGAACTGATGGAAATTTAACTTACACGTATAAAACTACTTACTGTATACCTAGATACCCAAAGAGCGTATTCGTGATCCGTCTCGCGAAAAGGGACCATCTTGGAAGTCCGTATAATAATAATGTGTAAAAGAGATTGGTTCCAGCACATGTCAATCAGAGGTCGCATTTCAAAAATTCTTTCAAATCAGTTAGATTGATCGTTATAGATTCAGAGAATCAGCTCAGTGCGAAAAGTGTCGATCCTAGTCAGCCTGCGCAATCCGCGCAGTCTGACTGGGTCGACAATTTACACACTACCCAGATTGTCCCTTTTTTGCGTGACAGGTCACATTTACAAAATTGGCCGATCTGTAAGCAGCAGATGTTTTTGGCTGGTCTCTACTGTAAGAGCGCACGGGGAGGACTGAGGTGACTCCGCGATTGCCCTAACAAGCTGACCAGAGCCTTTAATGATTCAAATTTTCGTACGATAATCAGAATCTGAGGTATGGCGTCAGTCCACGACTTTCTGGAACATCCCTCGTACTTTCGGCACATGTAAATCATATTTGAAATGTCACGCCCGTGCCCAAACAATAATGAAGTATGTGACAACAAGGCAAAGACAATCTAACCTTCAACCGAAACTAACAGTGAAAAATTGGCTTATTCCAGATTGTCCCATTTTACATGGTCTGTATGTTAAATGTCCAGTTTTATCGGAACTTCAATCTGTAATGTAGAGAATGGGTCAGTTGGGTGGTGCGACTTTCCGCCATTGTTCTAAATGTCACCGATCTGATATTGAAAGAGATCCGAGGAAATCCGATATCACTTCTATTTCCGGGTCATTTAATCTTCATGTGAATTTCAATGACAGTTCAAGATCTCTTATATCAATGAATTGTATCTTTTCTATTCGAGCATTATTTGCGTATTTGAAATAATTGTTTCTGTATACGTTTTCGGAGTCGTTAATTTTTCAGCCAAAAACCATGACTACTTTCAACATCACCATTAACAGTGGAATAAAATTAATAAAAAGACACAAGAATAAATGCACATATCAAATGATTAACATCGTTCAAGTTTATTCTATTAGCAATGTATTTTTTTCACAATACTATACATGCATATGCTTTGTTTATTATTTAACCAACGTAAATTTTTCTTAAACAGAGAAATAAATTCAAGCTGTTTATTTTTTGTTCGTCGCCAAGACGAAGTTGTGAAAACTTCTAGCTTTAATTCCTGTCACACTAGGGTAGCGATACAAAATGGCGCACGCCATCTTCATCTTTAGTGAGCGTAGTGAGGGCATCTTGAAATCACCAAAATTGTCGCATAAGGTGAGTTACATCGCACTGGGAGCATGGTGCAATCACCTAGGACGTCTGGACACAAAAGAAAAGCCGTGAAATCGAAGCGTGACAGGAAATTTAAACACGACGCATGAACTGCAGAAGGCAGAATTGATGTCCGCATTTTTTCCAAATTACAAAAGCTTCAGAATGTTGCTGATACAATTTAGATATTTCTAGGGACATCTTCTTGTCCGGTCATGGTCGTAGGCTTTTTTCATAAAATATACCTTTAGCAGACGTACAGGCATTAGCGCAGAAAAAGCGTTTCAGGTTCGCCACGTGTGGCATCGCAATGAGTATCCTGATACATCTTAGACGCCAAGTATTTCCATTTTTCCACAAAACGATGGTATCCAGGCTAATTCGCGGCAATTTCTCATCGATCTTATTAAAGTTAAAAACATCGTGAAATTGACAATGTGAATGATGATTTTGAATGAAATTGAATGAGTGCGATGAGTATTAAATGAAATTAAAGGGAGGAAATGCAATATTGTTAATTTTGTTCAGGTTGAACAAAATTAGCCATATTTATTACCCCCTTTAATACAATATGCATGCAAGTTCTTTAATTAGCTTCCTTTTTCTTCAAGAACCAATGAGACGCTTGCAATTTCAATTACGTCAGTGAAATGTCATTTTTTTCTAGACATGTCTATTTTGAATGCTTTTAAGTCATTTTAGGGCGTATTTGATAAGTTTGGGTGAGTGTATGTAATCAATAAATGGTGCGCTGAATGAGCGTTTTAGAAAGGTTTTGATCGGAATGAGAGTCAATTTTACGATGTTACTGATTGTAAACGTGAGCGCAGCGGAAGCTCTGTGCACGCGAAATACCATTTTGTTAATTTATGGTACTTATTGAAGATTCAAACAAGGCATGATATAGGGCAAAATTGACAAATGCAACAGGTGAAAGTACTCACTATCGCCATGTTCGATCGGTCAAAAACAATACGGCGTGTTTTCAATCAAGAGAGTTATCATTGTTTAATCGATCAGTATCTCTCGTTGTCCATTGTGGTTGATGCACGTAAAGTTTATTGGTTCATCGACTGCCACACACAGTGTCGATGTTGATGTGCAGTAGGTCTATCTAAAAGAAAATCCACACGGCTAGTTGAAATTCTGTCCGAGACAAAATGATAGGAAAGATAGAATATATAGGGTTAAGCCTGTTTTATTGGTTTCATGTGATAGTGCCTAAGAATTACTCCAACAAAACGGTGGAAGTCGATTTTTCCGGACCACGCATTGCATCCAAGATTACAAAACGTTGGAACGCTTTAGGAAATCGAACCCCTCTTTATGCTTCCGCACAGCTAGTTGAAGGATTGTCAGAGACAAAATGATAGGAAGAATAGAATATATGGGGTTAAGTCTATCTTAATGGTTTCATGGCATAGTGCCTAAGAATTACTCTAACAGAACGGTGGAAGTCGATTTTTCCGGACCACGCATTGCATCCAAGATTACAAAGACGTAGCGCACGTGTTTGGGTTCGTTTACAATTTCGCTGTTTCGCTACTGCAATTACGTTCCTATATTAGTCTATATAATTTATTTTCACAAGTGTAATGTATCAAAATATTCGTAATTAATTTCTGTATAATCGGGTATCATTTTCTAATTCGAAAGAACAACATTATGAAAATTTAAGCGTGAAAAAATTGCGACGTTCAGCTGAAAATTGCATGTGAGATGTAACACGACTTTTCTTTCTGTACCAATTATACAGTGGTTATTTTTAATCATTATGGCGTATTTTATTGAAAATTATTTCATGCTATGTCGAAAGTAATATTTGTTTTTGTTTCAACGGTAAAACGATAAATATAATATTTTGATAAAAGATAATTTCGTTGGTTTGATTTTCATGCATCGTAACTAAGTATAGATTAGAGCTGTAGTGACGAGGTTTAAGGGGGGAAAATAGCTTCCTAGTAATAAGAATTTTCATATACAATGGATCAAAATTGTCTTCACTCTTATCAATGATCAGAATAGCAATAAAGCAGGCTATGGTATATGTACAAATGAAACTGACATAATTTCATTAAATCACCGCCGTAAATTCTGTAATAATGCACACAAGTTAACGCAACGGCAGACGTCGTCGAAAGCATTTTCGTTATTTGACGTTACATAAACGTACCCAATAGCGTGTGCTGCATCTAAACGTTGGAACGCTTTAGGAAATCGTACCCCTCTTTATGCTTCCGCGTTCGCGAACATTCGCGAAATGTTTTAGAAAATGGTACTCTGATTTGTGCTTGCATTTGCATTCGGAGCGGGAAACCATTTTGAATTGATTGCATACGTTTTGTCGTACCGAAAGCTGCGTAAAGATAGACAAGCCATCAACGGCCGTTTTTGTCTTGTGAATGTACAAAGCGGTGTACTATTATCGAAGCGTTCCAGAGATTTGTATTGTACAAGTGATATCTACGTATATGGCGAAGGGTCCTTCAAAGTTATATGGTGCAGAATAACCAATCAACAGCCAAAAATAAGGCCATTTCCAAATTCACAGATATTTGAGACGAAAATGTGTAGCAAATTGAATTTAAAAAAAATCTTTGACCATTGGGGAAGAAAATAATGTAGAAAATGAAGGAATTGCTTAAAATCAAGCAATTCCTCCATTTTCCACAATATTTTCCAATCTTTTTGGGGGGTGTCGTCAAAAATTGGTATTGTATAGGAATGGGTAATAGTGCATGGTCATCGCACACACATTGACAAATAAAGAGGACGAGGGTACCAGTTCAATGACCAAAGCAATAACTGTTATAATATTCGGATATAATTTTCGTCATTTAAGCCACCTTAATGGAGTTATGAGCACTTAAAAGCCGGTCGAGCATAATGAAAATCCATTAAATATTTTGTAATAAATTAGAGAAAATATACATAACTTAATTGGCGGTCTCCCAAACATAGATCAAATAACAAGTCAACACTTATAATTTACATTCAATGAACTTTTATTTATATACCAAATGAATGAGCCACATTGACTGACGGTCATGCTCTAGTGGTACTCTATGAATGCTGTTCCGGTATACTGGCTTGAACGTCAGTCCGATTAGCTCAGTCGGGAGAGCTTCGGACTTCAGAACAAGTGAAGGTCGATCGCGTGGGTTTGATTCCCGGGTTAACACACTAACAGACCAATTTTGACTTTGAACCAAAGTCCCTTGAAACCTCGAGCACGTTAAAAAACCATTGCGGAGTAGTTTCGTCATGTATCCTTGCACTATCCCCTCCGTAGCAACTAACCGCCTTGTGGAGGCGTCGCTCATATGGGCATGTACTTCGGTAGCGACGGTAAAGAAGTGGCAATAAACAGAGCTTGAATACATAATGTCCCAGATAAAATATAAACAAATACAAAAAGTAAAAACAATGTGCCCAGCCCGGTTAGGTCAGCGGTAACGCATTGGACTGTCAAATTTTGGTCGTTAGTTCGAATCCCTATTCGGCAAACTTTTCATCTGACATTTGACAAACGGCAATGTTTCACGAGTCATTTGTCTAACGATAAAATATCGTATGATAAGGCGTGTATCATCTGCTGGCAAGGATGAAACAAGAAATAGTTGTACTGGTGTGAGAAATGACAGGAAGCCATAGGTTTGTGAACAACCCGCCATAATGTTGAATGTGACATTAACAATAAACAAACAAATAAAAATAACAAATAAGTTGTTTTTAACACAGCTAAATGAAACTTCGTTCGAAGTATTCAGTTAATTTTTCAATGAGTACATCTCGCTGTATAAAAACGATGTTTATTTTTACCTTTTTCTCCCATTATATTTTTTATCGTTAAAATTTCTATTCTTTAACCGGAAACAATATGTTCTTTTCAATATTCCATCAATTTGTTTACAAAAGTTTCCATTAGTAAAACGACTTAAAAGTTTGAAGGTATAGACTGGAGTGTAGTGGAACTGTTAAAAACTGTTTACGAATTATACTCCGCTTTGCACGCAAGTGCCCGTTCAAAGCGAGGTATAAATCACAAACATTTTGCATCGTTTCGGTATCCTAAACGCAGGGAAGACCCTTTTGTATAAAATTCTGTTTTATAGAAATGTATATCATGTTAATATATAAAATATTTTTAAACTAAACTTACGAGCCTTTTTATGCATAATAGCTTCATCTAATTTACCGAAAAACAGTGATCGCAAGATCATTATCCCATAAATATCTACCATGTATAATTGGTATTGTTTTAATTTGTGGTCAACTTTAATGTCAAAGTTAGGCAATATACGCAGACGTATACCGTTTGGTCGTAAAGTAAGAAATCAGATTCATTTCTCTTAAATCATGTTTCAGAATACCTTGTTAATTATTCACATTGAACATCAAAATATTTCAAACATGAAGCCACCCACATTCACTGTCAGGAAATGTTTATAAACTTGCATTAGCAATTTGCGCATCTACAGTTATGAACATCTTAAAATTAACACTCATACCGATCCAAATTATTCACTCCGGGATACGTTCATTCATTCCGAACACTCACTTAATCCATTCAAAAACGCTCCGATATTGTTCAAACGATCAGCATTTCATTCAAATCTATCGAACTATTCTAAAAAAAATTTAATGGAGTTAATTTCAAAAATACTGCTTGGTTCCTGAAGACACATAAACCGAAAAGTGGATAGACTTTTTTAGAGGGTGGTAATAAGATATTACAAATTTCGTCCAATTGGACAAGTTTAGCGATATTATAACACCTCCCATTATTTCACCAGAAACTCGATCCTCCTACTCATTCAGTTTCATTCCGCATTCATTGAAAAATCACCCACCTAGACTTTTTCATGGTATTATTTACTGTATTAGCAGTCTGTTATAAAGAACCCCGAATATTCTGTTTTGGAATTCTTGACTCTAGCTTGGCCAAAGATTAGTCTGAATATATACCTTATGTATGTAGATGTGTGGGTTTGGTCCTTTTTCTTTAATGCTTTGCAGTGGTTTATCGAGAAATAACGGTAGATTATGACTTGATAATCTCACCGCAAAAGCAGTGAAATTATGAAAACTAATACCCTGCTTTTGTGCATTTCATCCTATCTGACGTCATCTATGCGGGGAGAAATAAGTGACGTCACAATGAACGTTGCCTAGCAATCACATGCAAAATGACGCGCTTTACGAAAATATGTAATAGAAATTTCACATTTTGTCTCATTTTTGCATTAAAGAAATGAAATAATCGTTTGTTTTTCGTGTAAGATCGATTAATATTTCATTTCGTGAACAACAAAAGCTATATTTTCGTAAAATATAGCTTTTGTTGTTCACTCAATGAAATATACATCGATCTCACACTGAAACAAACGATTATCCTCTATTTATTCCGTCGTCAAAGCGCAATTGGTAGTTCCGAAATCATGTAGCCCGGATTCGATCCCCTGTGGTGACCTTAGACCTATGTTGGACGAGCAAGGGGAGACTCACAGACGATATCGTGGTAGTTCTGGTGAGCGAAATACTAGGAACCTGTGTTTAGGTTCTCCAGCCTCTGCGATATGACTGAAAAAATGTTAAGAGCGGCTAAACCCCATACAAATTAGAGAGTTTTCCAGGTCGCCGTTTAGTTTCTATTTTTTACTCCAAAGTGTTTGTGAATGAAGTAGAAATTTAGATTGACAATTATATTGTAACCCGCATCGGCTCTTCGAATCAATATATACTCACGAGCAAAGAAAACGTACCACCTAAATTTTTCACATATATCTATTTTATGTACCCAAACTTCAGGCATGAATATTACCAATCGAAATAAATTTGTAACGGGATATTTACTACACAATTATGTTAAAGTAAGCTCAGAAACCGTCGAAGGTTTTTGAACCTATGACTTAAGAAAAAAGTTATAAATCGTTAATCTTATATCTGCAAAGTAGTTTTGCAAACTTCTTCTGTAGTTCGATTTTTTGTAGTATAACCTCTAACTCAGTACAAAATGCTGGCTATCACTTGGTAAAACGGTTGCCATAGTATAGACAGTTGATTCGAGCATTAATTTCTATGTCTACACCGTACTCTCGGCGTCCTTGGTAGACCTAAGCATGTCGTTTGAAGTTCAAATCACTGGAAAACACGAGTACAAAAAGGTTATTTACGAGTCTTTGATTTTAATGAAAATATTACATACTGTACTTAGTTAATCCAATACCATACGTAAGTTCAGATCTTTTTTTTTTGCTTTTTGCTTAAAACAAATGTGAAATCTAATGCTGTATTTTAATTCGCTAAGAAACAGTAATTCTAATCAAGCTATTTAAAACTTGTTTACAAAGAACAATTAAATGAGCAAGCCAAAGGGGCTTTTTAATGACCACTTAACGAACAGCGACGTCGTATGGTAGGTGTTAAGACATACAATGTCTACACGTTCGTTTATAGGTTGAAAGACGATCAAAAAGGATTAGGCTGAAAATTACATAATTTAGGACAGTTTGTGCTAGTTTTTTGGGTGGTGCGTTTTCATTGCGCTTGAGTATAATTCAGAATTATAGCTTTTATGAAGCATGGTAAAAGTTTAAATCGGACTTTCAGTGTTGGAATCGTTTTGAAACGTTCCGTTTCCATTCTGAATCCTACAACTATCATGATTTATAAATTGACTTTGACCTTTACTGATTTTTGCACTCTAAAGTGAGTCTTTAATACTCCCTTAATGGTCTTAAAACTCTTCGAATCTCGGATGCAGTACAAAGTTTATTTGACTCATAAATTAACTAGACTTTTTAATCACGCTGCGTTTATAGCCATTTAAATATGATATGTAGTAGGAAATTGAAACGCCTGTCGAATTTGCATATTTCTGATGAGACATAGATGAGAAATTTATTGAGGCAAAATATGATGAGATGTTTTTGAGATAGATATTTCAGGATAATAAAGATGTATGAGCATGTGCGTGACATTTCCAACAATTTAACACATACGCGAGGCACAAACTTTGAGAAGGTTAGACAACGACATAATGGAATAGGATTAAATGCTGACCGATGAGATAGCCGCCACCATAGCGCAGTTGGTTAGGCATAAGACTTCCAATCTGGAAGTCGTGGGTTCGATCCCCGGTGGCGGCAAATGTCCTTTCCGACGTTTGTCTCTCACCAATTGGTAGATAATTGTAAACCTATGTGAGATAGCAGTGGGAGGCTAGGTAAGGGTGTAATGGTAGTACAGGTGAAGGAAATACCAGGAATCCATTGTTAGGTGCTCCGGCCGCCACGATATAACTGCGAAATTGTTGAAAGCGGCGTAAAACCAATTCAAACAAACAAACAAACAAACAAACAAACAAAACCACTTGATGAGCAATTAGGCTGCACAGGCTGACCAGAAGCTTTGCTTTGGCCATAAATGAAATTGTTAGGAATGTCATGCATAGGCTCATATATAACACGCTCTTAGTGTATTGTATGAAAAAACGAGGTTGGAGGCATTGATAATTGATGAGGCTCTGCTGAGACAATTATCAATTCTCACAACCGAATAGTTAGACATTTTTTCATACAATACACTAAATCATTCAATTTGTCATTTTCACGATGTTCTAACTTTACCCATGATCTTATGATTCTCACATAGTACGACCGCGATCCGTGGTCTAGAGGTAGAGTGTCGGCCTCTTTAATAAGAGTTCGATTCCCTGGAACGGTTTTCGATCTTGAATCTGTTATTGGTCCACAAACTCGGCGCAATTAATGCTACATTATCAAGGAAGCAGAATCGAGATCGGTTATTTCAAGTTGAAACAACTAGTTGCCCAAAAGATTTAAAACAAACAGGATTTAACTAACCACAACATTGCATTCGAGCAAACAGTTGCTCACCCCGGCTAGGCATCTACTAATAGACCAAGAATATGACGAATTATAGTTTTGTGAATCCATTGGAGTCTGAAAAAAAAGCGATTTGTTTATTAATTTATGTAGAGGCTTTCGTGTACAAAATCAAGGCTGAGAAATTTCTTGACTTTCCAGATTTTACAATATTCTAGTAGGCTACAATCTTAAAGGACTTAATTTTGATAAAGAAAGTTTGAAATTGAAATCGAAATGAATTGTTGAAGTAGAGTTTTAATATCAGATTAATCAGTGTAAAAAGGCCTTCATTTGTCAACACAATGAATTGAGTAACGTTTGTAAATTGATTTTTTATCGATATATTTGATTTGTATCCATCGATCATTTAGCACAAGGAAAGTTAAAAAAAAAAACGGAGTAAATCTAAAATAAATCAAGTTTGCGCTATATAGAAATGTTTGAATTCAGGATAACAAAAAATAAAAGCAAGGGCATTTCATTGAAATGCTCATTTTACATATGAACCTGTGCATGAAATTTCCAACATTTTCAAATGTGCGCCAAGCATGGTAAAACCCTATTTCTGCATGAATCTACCTCGTTTATTCATGCTTATTGTACATACCGCTATAAAAAATGACGAGAGCCTTGAGCAAAAAGGTTGAACATTTTTTTTAAGAACTAAAAATTCAATCATTACTCATTTAGTTAAAGGTAGCCCATGTTGAAACTATTTATCGTATTGGTATATTTGGCGTCGATTATGTGATTTGTTTAATTATGATGTTATCAAGCTAATATCTCATTTCACATTCGGCCTGGAGCCAGCCTTATCAATTTCAAGTCTTTTATATTCTTTGTGCATATAGAAACTTATTACGAGAAAGGTTTGGTAAAAAATGCTAAGTCTAACAAACAAAAAAGTGACTGTTCAATGTAAAGACAATAAGGATAATCCAAGAGTCACCATTCCAGAGGGAAAAATATCAAATGTTGATTATCTTTATATGAAGAAAGTGTCGAGTGTTATACCGCTTTCCCCGTGGATTGTTTCTGTTAAATTCTCCATCAGATTTAATTTCTGAAATTTTAAAAAAGGGAGTAAATAAATATAACGTCCAGCGATTTTTTTAAATATCTATTTATTCCCTTTTCCCTAAGTTTACATAGCAAGACAAAAACTTGAATGTACAACCAATCAGATCTCTTTTAGATTTAGAAATTATTATTTGGATATTAAATGTGCTTCGTTTTCTTCCACTATGTGACATATGGCGGAAAAGATTACTTCAATAGGGCAGGTTCGATTACTTATTTATTATCAATTAACTTGGATAATGTAGGACTTAAGTCAAACGATACTACAGCTTTGAGTGACTGTCTTATCGGAACTTTACAAAACGTTTGACGCAATACCCAGATACAAGGACTGAAACTTGGCACGAATGTTGATAGCCTTGGCGGGTAGACGGACCCCATACGAACAGCTCATTTATAATATTCACTTCAGGTCAGTAATATTGTATATAAAACTAAACTAAATTAATTAGTTTTTTGAAGCGGAAGTTTGAAATTGATTGATTGGATTGAATTTTCCCCCGCTTTTAACGATCTTACAGTAATATCTCGGAGGCTGAAGCAATTAACAATGGGTTTCCAGCATTTTTCACATCGGTACAACCATAACATCATCTTCTTGCCACCAGATACTATTGCACATAATCTAACGATTATCTTCCATTTTGTGGGAAACAAGTTGTCGGAAAAGATGGGTACCATAGGCGTATCTAATACTTTGAAATTTATACGCACCCCGAAGACAACCAAGAATATATAGGATAAAGGCGGTATGAAAACTATGACAAAAGATGAATGCCCTCCGACTGCTTCCTTTCTATAATTTTAGTGTAGGTGAATAATCAAGGAATCGTAACTACAGCTTAAATAAGCTGTAGTTTCGATACTATAGTTATTCATCAACGATATTTTTCAACAGAAGATTATATCTTTTACACACTTGCGTAAATTGCGTAATGGGGGTCACGCCCTTGGGAACCGCCGTCCGGGATCAACCCCTTTGGGAAATTGAGAGGATTTCTCTTTTTACAAGGACATTGCACTGGAACTAGTTTGTGGGAACTGTAAACCCTTCTCACGTTGTTCATAATATATTCCTTATGTCCACTAATCTTTTGTAGACAGTAAAACAAAGATCAGCCTGCACAGGCGTGCAGTCTGGTCTTAGTCTACACTGTCTGCTTGATTTCTGGGAGAAAAAACTGAGCCGCGTTGGTTGAAAGTTCCCGAAAATGATATTTTGTTTCAAACCTAAATCTAAATGTAGCAGGATGGGGTAAAGTAACGTTAGGTTCGACGCAAAGTAGTCTAAACAGTCACAGGAGATGGAAGGAGGATAGTTAAAATTCAGGGCCCGAGGTCATAAAACTTTTCTCAGGCTCTACTGAGAATTTTCTCAAATTACATAAAATTGAGTATTTAAACAGAAATACGGAATTGAAATTTGAGAAAACTTTGAATTGAGAATGAGAAAAGTTTTATAACCTCGGGTCCAGAACTGCATAGAGGAACACGTGTCTTTTCCATCCAAAGAAAACAAATGCAAATAATTAGATGCATAGTGACTGTCCAGTTAATCTTTGTTGTTGTTTCGCCGAATTGCATATGGTTTCTTCAACGCTGCTATGTGTCCTTGTTTAACCAAAGGCAATTATGTTTCTTCAAAGCTGCTATGTGCTTTTGCTTAGCCCAATTGCTTATGGTTTCTTCAAAGCTGCTATATGCTATTGTTTACCCAAAGTATATGGCTTCTGCATAGCTGCTACGTGTTATTGTTTCCTAAATTGCGTATGGTTTCTGCAAAGCTGCTATGTACTTTTGTTTACCCAAATGGATTTGGTTTCTGCAAAGCTAATATGTGTTCTTGTTTAAGAAATTGCATATCGTTTCGGCAAAGCTGATATGTGCTATTGTTTACCCAAAAAGATTAAGGTTCGACAAAGCTAATATGTGCTAGTGTTTACCAAAATACATATGCTTACTGCAAAATTGCTATGCCTTGTTGTTTTCCAAAATGCATTTGCTTACTGCAAAACTACTTTGTTGTGATATTTTTTCCGAATTGCATATGGTCACCAAAAATACGAGTACTATATGCCATTGTTTCCCAAAATCTAATGGTTGCTGCAAAACTGATATGTGCTCTTGTTTCCCCAAAGGCATAAGGAACTGTAAAAATGCTTTGTGCTTTTGTTTCTGCAAATCTGATATTTTTCAATTCTTTTCCAAAAGTAAATGGTTACTACACAACTGTTACGTGCTGTTATTTCCACAAATGCATACAGCACTAATATATGTTATTGGTTTCACAAAATGATATTGTTACTAGACAACTTATACGAGCTTTTGATATCTCAAATTAATATGATTAATGTACAACTGAAATGTGCAATTATTTTCGCAAAAAACATTGTGGTTACTGACTAATGATATGTTTTCTTCGTATTTGCAAATGCCAATAGTGACTGAACAACCGATCTGTTCCAGTTTTTACTCAAATGCATGAGGGTTATTTCGCATAGCCGGGATCACATTCTAGTAAACTTATACAAAGTTTTGTTGTACATTTGCTACGAATTCATTTGAAATATGTCATGCCTTGTAATATCAATGATAATTCTCTCAGTGTCTGAGCTAGATTAAGGTTACATATAAATACGAATCATTGCCAAATTATTCTACATTTCTTAAATACCACGAATTCTAATTAGTAATTTAGAATTCTTAAGCATTACGGATATTTCTTCGCGAGACAATGTTTTGTTTTAGTTAAGTTTAGTTTATACTAATTCATTTTATCAAACGACGAAAGCTTAAACTGATAGAGTCGCTCTCGTACACTTGAATCCTGGTGTTTTCACGTCTCTGAAAGAAAGGCGGTGGTTTAAACCCACTGCTACCCAATTCTGCTGCTTGGTGAACTGGAGCTAGCTATTAATTTTGCCCATAAACACACCGACGACGATGTTTTGTTTTCGAGGGTCAACATCATTTTCATCAATATGTTTTGTCTATAATACATTCACATTAATACTTTGTTTTCCTTTGGTCTTTACTCTAGGTAAAAAAAAGATATGGAGGATAAGTTTAATTGTACCGTTATTTCTCGATAACCCACCGAAAACATTAAAGAAAAGAAGCTCATGGTCAATGCGTTGTAAAGATGAAATATTTTATAAATGTAACTATGTATCCGTAATGGATGGAAACATAAAACTACCCCTATAAAATGTAAAACTAGACCAGTCATTTATTTAACAACCGGATTAAATGGTTAAATATGTCAATTTTTGATTAATTATTAAAGCTCATGATTGCACGCAATATGACGAAACAACGTATTTCAAAACCATTTAAAAGAATGTACTATTTTATATAAGACTACTAAATAGTCGTGAGTCAATCATTTGTACGCAGATATAGCCTAACTTATATTTTCTCCTGCTTCTGAAAACTGGACCACGTATCAGGATCTGATATAAAAATGTACCATAACTTAGCTTAGATTTTCCACTTTTTTTTTCAAAATATACTTTTTCTTTCGATCACTCTGTTTTGCATTTAGTAATGTAAAGTCGAACATGTATTAAGCAAGCACCAAAGGGACATTCAAAAAGTGCTTGCTAAATACAGGTTGCTTGCTGTATACAGGTGGCAACTAAGACAGGTTTAACTATATAGCTCATAGTATACACGATACATGTATTAATATATGACACCCGTCACGCGAAATAGGACCATCTCCGTAAAATGACAAACTGGAAATAGGATTTGATCAAGCACAGGTCAAACTATTTCACCCTTTTGAAATAAACATATTATTATTTTTTATCATTCTTCTTATTTTTTTATAATTCTTATTATTAGTATAACCAGTAGCCAAATTTCGGAAATAATACCATAGGAAACTAAATTTTAATTAAGATTATAAATAATTATTTCAGATTCAGAAAATATATTGCAGAAAGTTTCGATCAAGGTCAGTCTGCGCATATCGCGAAGTCTGACCAGAATCGTTACTGTACGTACTTCGATGGTCCCCTTTCGCTTGATTGGCCACATATATAATCCCAAAACGATTATCTTCTGATACGGACCACAGACGCTTTATCCAACGCCTAAAAATAGCACGAAGGCGCGTTCATGACAGTAAAGGCAAAGGCGATTGCGTTGTGAACGACAATATGCTTTATGAATGACAGATAATAAAAAATTTCGGGGGAAAGCGTTCCAAATCATGAATGATACTTAATTGTTCAAAATGAGATTATAGTGACACAGGTAATTTACAGTTAGTAACATGGTCAAATTAACACTCATGCTATTCTTAAGGTAGCATTGGACACAGTGAGTCATTTTTTTTCCGCCCGATGATTTTTTTTCTTGTTCACATATGTTGTAGATTAACATTGTCTAGTCATTATATGAAAATTGAAGGTACCTTTCCATGCTCGTTTTCATGCTAGAGTTATCTGCCCTTGAGTGGTATTGGCCATTTTTCAGTAAAACGTTTACATTCGTTTTAGGTCTAGTATAAACTAAGTACTAGCTTCTAGCTAAATACATTTACATTCTAGCTAAACCACATACATTTTGATAGACCTTATACATGTACACAATGGCTGTTGCCAAGAAAATTTCTCTTTGATCAATTGCATTTGCACAATTTGACTTCAAAAGTTAAAAATGCACTTATATTTGTAATTTTACTGGGTAAAAATGCCACAAAACCCTATTTTTTTTAAGAAATTACCCAATCAATTTTTTCTTATTTTCCGATATGTTTAAACCCTATATTTTTCCTTTATTTGGTAAAAAATTCAGCATACCTTTCCATGCAAATAAGAAAGTTTTTCGTTATATTACAGTGACCGCTGTTTATTGAATGACGCTTTTAACGCATTTTTATTGTTAAATTTAATGATCCAGTCATTCAATTGATATCAAATGTTGAAAAGAGGCTAAGTTATGTCATTTTACCATCATTATTCTGCGTTATTTCCATAAGCAGAATCTTACGAAAACCGGTCCTTTGAAACAGCGCGCAAAAAGAGCCGTAAAATAAACGAAAACCCACTTCCGGTTTATAGAGTCGGGAGGCGGCTGTCCATTGCCACCTTAATCTCTCACTGAACGCTCCAATCATTCATTTTTAATACTCACACAAAAGATTCAGAAATGCCCAGAAATCATTCTGAAATGCCCCCGAATCGTTCACAATGCATTAAAACTTCGTTCAAATCAAACGAATCATTCCTTGTTTTTATAAACTTGTCTCGATTTGGAAGCGTCCGCTAAGACACATTATTCTTTTAAAGAAAAGTAACTAGATCTTTTTTAAGGGAGGCAATACAAAATCACTTATTTAGTCATATATAAGACGAAATAAGCGATATTGTATTATCTCCCTTTACTCTCATTCAAAACTAGCTCCTTCCACTCATATTATTTCATTCTGAAATCATTCATTTTGTTAATTTTACGATATTGTTAACCGTGTGACGCCAACGGAAAATTTCGAATGAGAACTTTTAATGTCATGAATGGGGCGTGATCGTTCAGAGTAGGACACAGTTACACAAACGTTTGTATTTGTACGATCATTGTACAGAAATTCTACTCTGTTCAAGACATTATTGTTTCTTTAAGTACAATATTTTCGTTCTGTACAATTATTGTTTGACATTAAGTGCGTATGTAATAGAGGTTTAACTCGTTTAAATCCAATTTAAATCCACTTGAAAATAAATTAGATTACGTCGATTAAGACTGAATTTTTGAACGGTGTCATTCATAAATCGCCATTCTGATAAATGTTACACCATTCAGAGAAAAAAGAGGAAAGAATCTTACAAAGGTTAAGAAATATTAAACTTTAATTAGAAAGAAAGAAAGAAAGAAAGAAAGAAAGAAAGAAAGAAAGAAAGAAAGAAAGAAAGAAAGAAAGAAAGAGAAAGATAGAAAGAAAGAGAAAGAAAGAAAGATTCGTTATAGTAAAATTGATTAACAGTCAAATCCCAGATCAGCAGGAGTCAACCAAAAACCTGTTGCATTATGTTAGTCGGGTACATCTTTCTGTTGGCTTTGGCGCTTCCTTTATTCTTTCTATTTTCTCTCATTCATTAAAACAATAACGTTTTAATGTAATAATTTAGAAAAAGTCGCCCAGAACTTGAATTGAAAAACAATGTATGCCTGATATCTTTGATAAAGCATAAGAATTTCAATCTCCAAGTGAAACTCATAATAAAGGTCGTGATTTCGAAGATGAAAAATCTTATAAACAAACAACAAGACAAATGAGTCTGTGTGCGAGATTTCCAACAATTTCTAATATGCACAAAGCAGGGACTCTGGTCAGCCTGTGCACCCGCACAGTCTGACCGGAGTCTTCACTACGCGATTTGTAGTTACATAAGGTCTCAAAGTATCTGTACACCGCCAGGTAACTTTAATATTAGAGTCTATGGATGTCTATATCTCTCAATGTTTGAACCTCACCAACATTTCAGAGTGATAGAAATGTCACGCATAGGCTCAAGTTATGACAAAAAATAACCATAATGTATGACCAATGCAGTTTTTCCCTAAAATACTTATCATATTTCCAATTTCAGCCCAGAAAATAAGAAGGAATGCATCTTTTTTCCCATTCTGGTGCGATTTTAATTGCATATTACAGGGGGTAAAGAAAGGGTTGAATTAAGAAATCTCCGTATTAATGCAAGGTTATAATTTAATTTTCACACCTCAAGTAAAGATTTCCAAAATAGGATTGTGGCGTAATTGAGGGAAGGTAAATATTTTGAATAGTTTTTGTTTTGAATGTATCTGTTCGATAGACTATGTTATGTTTAAGTAAGATTTTGTCGAGACTTCAAGTATAAACAAACCGTATTGTTACAATGACCAAATACTAGTTAAACTTGATCTAGCGAAATTCGTACCATGATTAATAAAAAAAAAAAACTTTGAAAAAAGGTTCGATTCATTTGCTTGTGCCTTAACAAAGTTGTTCGTGAGGGATCGTTTAGAAATTGTAACCGCTTTATACGTGGGCACGTGCAAAGCGGGTGTCATTTTTTCAAACGTTTCGCAATTGGTTTTCCATCTTGAACGAAGAATCAAAGCCGTTTTTGTAACTTGTCTGAGCTTTAATCGGGCGTAGTGACACTGAAGCAGAATTAAACCGAATTTATTACCTATAAAGTCACAAGTGTTGCTGACAAACTGAATCGATAAATAGATTTCAAGTTTCATTAATCTCTCGTAACTCTAGTTCGAGTGTCTACACTTTGTGGCTTAACAAAAATATCATTTGTCGGTGGACGACGAGCCAATGGGAGATTTAGATTTAAGCCGCAAGGAGTTATCTCTCACAGGTGGCGCAATGGTAGTAAGAGGTATATCAAATTACATCTGACCACTCTTTACCATAGAATTGTATAGGAAAATGAATATAAAAGATATTGATGGGTATAATTATCATTGCTTACCAAGATTTTTTTTTCACTTTTCTAAAAATATATCAATACTTAATATTCAAACCATAAATTTATTTTAAAAATATGTAGATCAAAGCACTGAATTAATTTTAAATTGGCTTATCTTCTGGTGCATAAAGCATCTTACGCTAATTTACTTTCAATCTATGTTTTATAGTACTTTTACTTTATCCTTTTTGTATCATTATCATCATTATCATTTTATTAATATAAAGCATAATTTTTAAAACCAAAAGTAGTGGTAGTAGTAGTATCATCTTAAGTTGTATTTATATTATCAGCAGTAATAGTGTTTGAAAAAGTAGAATCAGTGGCATGTTTATTGCTACTGTTATTTGATTATTAATTATTACCAGCAGTAGATATATAGTAGTCAAATATTCTTAGCAGCTGTAAGAAAAAAAGAGTTCATCATTGTTAGTTTTATCAGCAGAAGTAGATAAATCATTATCATAATAATCAATTATTATAAGCTGTTACTTAGACTTAGTAACTCTGGTAGTAAATGATAAGTATCAGTAGTAGTGGAGGTAGTGGTAGTTATATATAGCAAAAGTAGTGGAAGTATACATATTTAACAGTAATTGTATAATCATCAAAGATAAAATGTTTTTATCTTATTATTATCATTATCATACTTATCATTAATATTTAAATTATCAAAATTATAATTTAGAGATGAAGAAATTGATATTTTGATTTCATTGAGGTATGAAACTAAAAACCTTGTGTGATGTGTGAATTCTGAAAGCAAGTATGTTTAGAGGTGTTGTTCATACCTCTTTGAAATCAACAAATATTGCCTTTATATATTATACTTAATAGCATGAGGCAAAAATGTAACGATCTGCAGTTTAGAGACAGATTTCTTAATGGACTACTTTTTGTGGAAGCTTGCAAAACAACTGCCAACTTGAAATTGCTTTCATTTGGGAATGAAACCATTTGTTCACCATGAATACACAAATTTTTGTGGTCACAACTTAAATTGAATTATTTATTATTGTTATCATTATTATTATATCTATTATCATTATCATTAACTGATTATTTTATCATTGATGTAGTTGTGGTTGTTTTTCATTTACTTACATCAGTAGTAGTAGCATCATCCTCATTTTTATTCTTATTGTTACTTTATGATAATGATTATTATAATCTTTTTAATTTTACCAATCATTAAATAAATGAAAATTAATCTAATGTCGTGAAATATTAAATCCATTTTTACTTGTAAGAAAATGCAAAAAAAAAAAAAAAAAAACAAAACAAAGAAAATCCAAAAATGATGAAGATAATTAGGATAACTTACATTATGTTGATACAGAGAAACCTTAATCATAATGATTGTAGTGAAAATACCATGAATCTAGAATAGGCTGTCGTTTAAATCAAATATTTTTTATCCTATAAGCCTAAAATTATACAGTTTGGAGTACTTAAAGTGCTTTGATTATAGTGGAATTACAAGTTTAAAAAATTATTTTGATTTTTAAACCCTTTCCAGATTGTAATTCTGTGTTATATCTTTCAGATGGTGTAATTTATTTTTCATATATTGACTTTATAACAGGTGAATTATTAGTTTGAAAATTCCAAAATTCCTTCTTTACTCTATATAAATTTGCTGTCTGCTAGTGACGTATACCTCTTAATCCCTACTTCCGGTCAAAGGTGTATCTTATCTAAATCTCCCATTGTCGTAACTACAGCTTTGTTGAAGCTGTTGTTACGACAATTAGCTCGTCCTGTAACATTTTGCGTTAGTATAATAATGCCGAGCATTTTTTTCTATTATAACAGAACAAACATGTAGTTCTATTATTCATAAAATGGCGTGTTACTAACCAGTAGTTCTAGGCTAGGGATATTCATAACTTCTAAAAATATGCCAACATCAGTGGCCGATATCTCAACATTTTTTGTCCCGACAGGCTTTCTCAATACAAATGTGTTTGTATTTTCGTTTAATTATCGTCGCTATGTTGGCATATCCCCATATGAGTTACGAACCAGAGACTACCACTGTTGCAAGGATACAGGAAGACCAGCTACTAAGATTCGCCTGGCTCGATTGAAAATACAATTACATGTTGTACAATGAGGATTAGATATATGTATCCGAAAGAGGACAAAAAATGGTTCAGTATCAAAAAAGTTTCAGTATCAAAACGGGATGCATAGAAACAAAGCCCCATCTTTTTTCTATTTTTTTTCGTTGTCATCAATGCAATCCACATTAATACGTTCATCTCATTTTGTCCTTTAAGCCGCCGTCATAGCGCAATTGGTAGCGCGTCGTACTGTCAAACTAAAGGTCCCGGGTTCGATCCCCGACGGCGGCACTCATTCTTTCCGACTATTTGTCTCTCACCAATAGGTCGATAATCGTAGATCTATGTGAGATAGTAGCTGGAAGCTAGGAAACGATGTAATGGTAGTACTGGCGTGAGAAATACCAGGAATCCATTTAAGTGCTCCAGCCGCCGCGATATAACTGAAATAATGTTGAAAGCGGCGTAAAACCCCATTCAATCAATAAAACTCATTTTGACCTTGAACAATGATACTAACTTATCAAAACAATTAGACATCGGTGTTAGACAGGGCGATATATTATCACCATATTTATTTCATATTGATTGTATTACAAGTATCATGGAAATGTTTACGACTTGTTGTGATATATTTGATATGAAGAAAGTGCTAAAAGTAACGCAGGTCTCGACATGTGCTGGCGACAGTTGGGTCGTTAGTGACCATCTTTATTGTGGGTGTCGCGCGTTCTCTGACCACACTCGCAGCTTGAACAAAAATAATTTTGTTGTCCCACTTGGTTTGTGGACCAATAGAAAAGACTGAACGGAAATAAGTAAGCAAGGGGGTTACCAGCCCGATTAGTTCTCTTGGTAGAGGACCGGACTTCAAAACTATTTAAGTTCGAACGAGTGGATTCGATGGCACACTAACAAACTAATTGTCTTTCGGATGAGATGTAAAACCGAGGTACCATGAGACGGTGCTTTACACCGAGCACGTAAAAGAACAATGGCGTATCTCAGCAGTAATTTTGTCATGTATCCTTGCACTTTCCCCCGTAACAACTAACCGTCTTCTGGGGGCGTAGCTCATATGGGCATATGCTACGGTAGCGACGATCAATAAACAAATATGTAAACACACAGTAAGCAAGGGTATCGAACTGTAAGATGCAAAAAAGTAACTTAAAGCTTGACCTTAAATGAGGATCTTGACCTTAGTAATTACAATCTTACCTTGACCGAAGTGTCGAAAGATGCATTTCAATATGATTTATCGTCACACTACATATGATAAAGCTGACTTTAATCAATCAGGTTTTTTTTAAAGTTTTTTTGTTAAGTTTTGAAAATATATGACCGTGACAGAGTACTTCAACATTGCTAGATGGCCTTGATACTCGATATCAGCAGATGTGTATAGCTTGGATCTATAATCATTTCAAATACGAGCACTTTATCTTGAAAAAGCCTAAAAAAAATAGGAAAATTTTAAAGTTTTTCTTCTGATATTTGACATATATATAACATTGGCCTCGTCAGATTACCAAGGGCCGTGGTTACGATTTCTGGTTAATTTTGCAGAGGGACGAACGGATGGAATGATCAGGGTTAAAGAATAGACCAAAATCTTTCGATTTATGGACGTAAACGGCTTGTTCGTTTATTCTAAGGTTTTCCATACTCTATTAGCAAGAAATAAAAGTGTAGCTTTTTTATTAGCAATATTTAAGCTTGTTATGTTGGTGAGAATGGATTTATGATGAAAACAAATTCTTTGTATGTCACGAATGCTTGTTTTATATCTGATCTATTCAATCATTGGTGTTTTTTGGCGTGAAGGCTAAAGAAAATAAGAGGCTGATATTGTCAATAACCGCAGTATTTGGCTGAACCTCGTCACAAAATGTCATTTATTCACACTGTATCCATCTGTCAATGACGTATGATGTAAAACAATTATCCTCGTCTGACCCCTTCATCATATACTTTTATTACTTATTTGTATTCAATTCAGTATCTTCATGCGCAGCTCGCGATCTTAAATTAATACATTTTGTATGTTTGTGTCGATATAGCGTCGTTTTTATTCTAAAACCTCGTAACTTCATCCTGATAAAGGCTGTAGTTACGAGGTTTTGGAATAAAAAGGACGATATATAAATATATATATAGAAAAGGAATATTTAGTATTATTTCGGTGCTCTGTTACACGGATAGTTGAAAAGCTAACGCATAAAGTTTCTTCTTAATGGTCATGTAATATGTGTCGAGTGAAGTAAGAAATTACATAATTGTCAAATAAAATCATCAAATATATATTGATTACCGTTCGATTTCCGCCACAAAAGAGTAAACGGGATTCAATATACATGTATACTCAGTGGACATGTTTAAACTTACGCACGTGGTTTATCGTAATTGGAAAACAATGCAAATTGTGAATAAATTTTTCTTGATCAGTGAAACACAGTTATGGTATTAGACTTGACGATTTATATGAATGAACGAAATAAAGAGATCCGACAAATGCGCTGTAGATTTGTGACAAAAAGTATGTATTATACTGTCTTTTTTCTAATTTTACACATTTTTAATATTCTATTCTGTTCTATTCTGTTCTGTTCTTTTCTACACTACTCGGCTCTTTTCTATTCTATTCTTATTTACTCTACATTACTCTATCCTACCCTATCCCACTTCATTCCATTTTGTTTTGTTTTGTTCTGTTCCTTTCCGTTCCTTTTTATTCCAAGAGCAACTTTGAAAACGTAAAATTATTTTATAACGATGCATGACAAATGAAGGAATCGTTGTAAAGAACTTGTTTATTGAGTGACAGGGCGATGCATTTTTTGAGTACTCAATTATTATATATTTTCTTATCGTTTTTTTTTGTTGTTGATAATAATCCTTGTTTTAGAAAGCAAAGATTGTCTTGAATAAATGAGTTATTTTTTCACACAGGTTTTAGCGTATACATAGGGAAAGATATCGCATATTGAATGACTGGATTGTCGATAATTTGTTGTGTAATTATAAACAAATATATGTAAAAAACCATTAAAAGTCAATGAAAATAATGCATTATGCGTATCAAGTGTCACATATTTTGGTTTATCGTTTTACCATTGAAAATAAACAGTAAATTGACGTAACATGCAAAAATGTGATTCACTAGTCCTTAGATCTACAGTTAAAAATATCGTTGAATGACAAGATGAATTATTTTGGAATGAGATTGAATGAGTATGTGGGGCAAGTTTTGAATGAAATTAAAGGGAGGTAATCTGATACCGCTAATGTTGTTCAGGATGAATAAAATTAGTGATATTTATAACCTCCCTTTGATAGAATAAGTATACAAATTCTATAAATAGGTTTCATAGCCTTCCATTTCTTAAAGAAACCAATCAAACGCTTACAATTTTAATTGTGTCAGTGTAATCACGATTTTTTTCTATTTTTATTTATTTTGAATGTAGCTGTTGATTGTATATTTTTGGTCATTTTGGAGCCTTTTTTCAAACCGGTTTGAGTGAGTGTTTGGTATGAATGAATAGAGCGCTGAGAAAGCGATTCAGAATGTTTTTGATTGAGATGAATGTCTATTTAAGGATGCAACTCTCTGTAACTGGTTTTCGAAGCTCTGTTAGGAGCAATTCAGAAATTTGTTTTATTTACCCCTGCGTTCGTGATAACGAGGCACGAGCAATCGCCCCAAAATGGTACCCTGTAATACCCAACGAAGCGTGTCCAATGCGTCTTTCAAGCCATGGACGCTCGCCTACGCTTCCATACTCTGAGTGCAGGGCGAATCGAGCGAAATACACCAAGTGTTTGTTTTGGTGTTTCTCTTTGTTTTTGTATGAATAGGGTTAAACGCAGCGTTTGGCAGTTTTCAGCACTATTGCGCAGCTGGAGCAACTAACAATGCATTCCAGATTTTTTTGACACCAGTACTACCAAATTATCCTTTCTGGCCCCCAGTTGTGATCCCTCGATAATCTGCCTATTGACAGGAGACAAATGCCATATATGGTATCAATAGGAACATCGGTCGGACTTTTCCGTAAACAGGAAAGTACCTCGAACGTAAGTGTAGTAATTTTTCGGTCATTTTTTTTGTCTTTGCGATCGTCTTTGCAGATCATTTTGGCATATAATAATATGACGACAAAACGCAGTAACACACTGCGTTTTGTTTATCAAATTATAAAATGCAAATTTTAACTCTTTCGTTGATTTCGTTTTATGCATCGTCATTGTAATCGTGATCGTTGATGTTAATGACGCAATATGAACCCACGTTCGAAATGGCGCGCTTTCATGGCCGCGCCCGTATTATTTCCGAGGTCTATTCCGTAGAATCGCCTAGTATTCCCGATTGATAGGCTATGTGTCACCGTCTGGTCTCGAGCCCATGACCCCATGATTGACTGATTGGGAGTCTGATGTGATACCAACTACGCAATGAATACGGCTAAGATGGGCTAATTTGATACAAGAGTTCGGAATGACCTTTTGAACGCCCAAACTCGCACGGCTTTACATCTAACAACAACATAGAATTGACAAACCGAATGATTTCGAAACGGTTTCAGAACGAAACTGAATGATAGGGAATGTGCGAGTTTTGATAGGAATTAAGGGGAGATAAAATGATATCGCTAATTTTGTTGGACAAAATTAGCAATATTTTATTACCTCCCTTTAATAAAATCTACGTACTTTACTCTGATGTGTTTTCACGGACCAGTTAGACATTTTTAAATCCACAGCAGCCAATAAAATCATGGAATGATTTGGTCGATTTGAATGATATGTTGGTCATTTTGAACAATTTTAAACGTTTTTTGAACAATTTAGGAGCATTTTTTTTATTGATTTGAATAATTTGAATGCATTGAATGAAGCGCTGTGCTAGATGTTTTGACTGGTTTTAATCGAGGTGAATGTCAATTTCACGGTGTTACTTACTGTAGCAATTTAAACAGTAAGATTCATCCGAGATCAAGCCTCCGAGTGTTTGACTTAGATCAACGATTACTGATGCACTACTCAACGAAATAGTGAAAGATACTTATACTTAAGGTAGTGAACCCATAATAGTTCCGCAACATTTTGGAACTCATGAACTTTCATAATGTTGACCGAGGTTCCCTTATGAAAATCATTAGGAAACCTTGGTCAACATTGTTAACATTCGTTACTTCTGAAATGTTGGGGAACTATTACTGGTCCACTACCTTAATCATCCGTACATTTTGGTTATTGATGAATAACAGAATATTCTTTTAGGAACATCTGGAATCTTAATCATCAACTGCAGTAATTGCAGATTTTGATTCGCGAAATATGCTTTTATGGTCCCTTCTTGCCACTCAAACAAGTAATTGGCCGCGGTGAACAAGTTCGGCCAGTTGGTTCGGTCAACCATATACTAGCCGTGCCTTATAAACCTTTTCCGAGAAACTGTGGTTTTAGAACTTATATTAAGAAGTTGCAGACGGCAAATAAAAGTAATTTGAATGAGATTAAGGTACTGGACCTGAATATTTCCGCAACGTTTGGTAAATCATTAATTTTAAGAGTGTTAACCGAGGTTTCCTAATGATTTCATTAGGAAACCTCCGTTAACACTGTAAAAGATCGTGAGTTCCGAAATGTTGCGGAAATATAACGGGTTAACTATCCTAAGTAAAAACATGCCGTTGAATTAAATCTGAAATTTTGCAGGAATTTTTCAGGAATAACACAATGATGGTTCCTTTCTAAAGGGGGGTGGGGCGGAATTTTACGACAACTGGTTTAAAGGTTGTATGGGCTTTCACTCAAATTATTCACATTAAAGTCACAATTAAAATTAAACGTGTATTAAGCGACCACAAAAAATAGGTTGTTAATTGAAATGTGCGCTTAGCACACCTTTTTGTTTTTCAAATTAGGAACATAACTTCGATTGAATGTGTATATTTTATTGAACTGCTCCATAATTATATGTTGTTAAAACTCAATATAATCGTCTTTTTGAGATGATTCTAACGACTTTTAAGAATATAAGATACATTTTCGATAATTGTTAGACCAATAATATCTACTTTTTTAAGATATTTTGATTTAAAGAAGGGGAACGGTCGCTTTAAAAAATGTCGCTTTATAGACGTGGTCGCTCGTGCAAGATTGACTGAAATTGAGTCAAAGTATCATCAAAAGATAATGCAAGGGTCACACGAAAGAGTGTTATGAAAACGCTGGAAGATTGACATTTTTCTATTTTCTTTTCTAAATTATCTTGTTAAGGCAATAAGGACCAAAAATAGTGTTGTTAATATCAATTGAGACTTTCGAAAATTATTTGTTATGTAACAAGAAAAATACTTTTGAACATGGGGTTGATCAGTTAGAAAACACGGGAAAAGGATCCACAGACAACCGTTATAACGGATTGCTTCTCGGAAAACGCGTTTGACTTTCACTATCGTAGGCTAGTGATCAAACCCCAGGATCTAACGTTTGGAAAGATTTGGATCGTCCACCTATGAATTAATTCTTTTCTAGTAATCCCATGTATCAATCAGAAAAGGCTTTTATTAAAAAGTGTTTAAGGCAAAAATATTTATGATAATTGGCTATATGATTCATTTTTTGCGTGGGTGAAACATGTATATAATGTAATTTGGGTTTTTCCGAATTTAACACTTTTTGAAAATATCACACACAGGCTAATAAAATAATGAACAGTTCTATGCTTATTTGCAAGACATCTTTTAGTCAAAATTATTGAAAAGTCTGCTTTTTATCCAGATAATTTGGCAATGCAACCAGCACATAATCAATTAGTGAGCTATTTCAAGATGCAAGTATCTGTATCAATTTGTAATTCCTAAAAAAGATATCTAACATCTATCAAATAGACATGTAGTCTTCATGTAGTCTTGATCACGATCGGCTGATTCTGTCTGAAATGTGACAGGTCATGCGAAAAGGGACCAACTACGATTAGCGAAAATTAACGACTCTGGACAGACTTCGCAGATAATCTGGGGCTTGTTTTACTAATATATCTTACGATCATTTTTTTTTTGTTAGTCAAAAATCAAAGTTGCTTATACAAGAGTAACTAAATATGGAATTCTGCCAATTCATCTCCTCATTGGAATCGTCTTTAGAAGACGATTCAAATGAGATATTGCAAGACAGAATCTATTGAGGTATGAAATCACCAGGTACGATTTGTGATTTTTATTTACGATTAATTTTTGCGTTAGAAGAAAAAACCCTGACTTTTTATATTGCAAATTTTCTGAATCCATAATGTAAAATGTGACCACCCGTGGCGTCCGGCGTCGGCCGACAAGCCTCTGGCAAACAACGCGCGGTTTGGCGGGCGGCGTCAACTTCTCTGTCCGGAACACAATTCCGTCGACTTAAGTCGGATTGCCTTGAAACTTGGCAGTTTATTTCCCCTCATAATTCCGGAGTATATTGCACAAGAACCATAACTCTACATACAATGTATATACACTTAGTACAGTCTAGCACTAGACTGTCAATATGCTTAATGGTTATATTCTTTTCGTGTTTAATACAATGTACATTTCTTTATACCAATGGCTCTAGTTTTCAATGAAACTTGATAGGAAATATATGTAATTAAACTAATAAAAATTAACTTTGCAAGACGAAGCACATCTTGAAATAAAACTACAACTTGACATGATCTAATCTGAATCCTTGGATAAGAGTTAATGTTGATTTGTAATGGAGTTTATCTGTTCATTAGGAAACAGACACAGTAACAAGTTGGATAATATCCCGAGACACGATCTTTGATGAATGATTCTCTAACAGACGATATATAGACGCAGCAGACGAGATTTATCGGGGTAGGATAAAAATATTGTTAATGAGACCTCCGCAGTTAAGAGCTCGCTTAAAGCCCTGTATTATGGAGCATTTCTAAGAATTTGTATTTTAGGCTGACATGTCAACCCCGATTAATACGGGGAAAATACAAAATAAGTGTAAGTTTTTTTTAATTTTATGTTCTTGAATGAGGGACATAATTGTTGTTTTTTTTTCAAAAGAACGGATCTTATTAGTAGGACTTAATTTTTTTTTCAATTGTGCATTCAATTGTCGAGCCCGACCATCTCTGCGCAAACACATAGACTGTCAATGCTGGTCGTTGGTTCGAACCCCGGCTCGGCCAACTTTAATCCGACATTTGACAATAGTCAATATGACACGAGTCATTTGTCTCCCGCCATTGGTTCTGTGATAGGTTTTATGCTTAACCCTTTGCTGTTTAATCCCTGCTTTTACGTGCCTGTGATTTTATGATTGAGAAAACAATGTGAAAAAAAGAGAAATTGCTTCTGTCAAGCAATTTCTTCTTTTTTCACACTTTTTCCAACCCTACAAAATGGTTATTTTACAAACTAAATCCACTTTAATTGTTCGTCTGCAACACCTTTGAATTTGGACAGGTCCAAAATTTTGTAAAACAGGAAAGGGTTAAAAGGGATTAGCAGCTGATGGTGGCTAGAATGAAGCAACGTGATTATACTGGCGTGAGAAACGACAATAAGCCAAGAGTTGGTGCACCAGCCTCCGTGATATATTTGCAATATCGTTGAAACTGGCGTTAAACACCATACAATGAAGCAAACACTGCCGTCACAGTGCAGTTGGTAGCGCGTCGGACTGCCAATCTAGAGGTCCCGTGTTCGATCCCCGACGACGGCACTCATCCTTTCCGACTATCTGTCTCTCACCAATGGGTTGATAATCTTAGACCTATTTAAGAGATAGCAGCTGGAGGCTAAGAAAGGGTGTGATGGTTGTACTGATGAGAGAAATACCATTGTAGAAGAGAATCCATTGTAAGGTGCTCCAGCCGCCGCGATATAACTGAAAAAAATGTTGAAAGCGGCGTAAAACCCCAATAAAACAAACAAACAAATTAAAACTTATGTCTTAAAAGCCTTGTACGAACAAGGATAGTGTCAATGAATTCATTCTTGCAAAGAGAATGTGTCTCATTATAAACAACATCGTTGTTTTTAAACTATTTACATTAAACACCAAGGAAGAAGCTGTAGTAATCGATGTCATTATAACTGTTGATGATGTTGTTTATGTCATATTTTCATGTTATTCAGTGCTAGTGTAATATTAGCCAGGTTATTGAGAACAGGTCATACTCTATGCTAATTTGATTCAACCCTCGGTGTAGCAGCTACGTAATGTTACAGGACTGTAGGACTTGTTATTCGTAACAATGGGTCTTATATTGAATAAATTGTTGTCGTGTTTTTTTTCATTAGTTCATATACATGTATGTATATGTAACCCGCCTTACGAAATAATAAATCTGTGAACCGAGTTAAATGAATATCAGAAAAAGAGATTGGGTCCAATTGAGGTCAATCAGATGTTGCATTCAAAATAACTTATATGATGATATAGGAAATGCGATCATTATATATAGATGGTAGGGTTGTCATTCCTCAAAAGCGTAACTAGGATTATGAAATTTATACGCACTCAGATGGCGACCACCAAGGAATACATAGGTTAAAGGCGATGTGTGGACTGTGACAAAAGATGAATGTCCTCCGTCCGCTCCCCTTTTCTATGATTTGAGCGTTGGTGAACAATCATAACATCGTTACTATAGCTTCAATAAGCTGTGGTTACGATGTTATGATCATTTACCAACGATATTTGTCGAAAGGGGATTTATTTCTATTACGCACTTGCGTAATGTGCGTAATGGTAGTTAACGCCCCCGTTCCTGATTAAATAAAAAAGCACAGTTTGAAAAGCATCGTCAATAGTATAGTCCTTAGTCAGACTTCGCATTCATTTTAATATATAGTTATATCTACGAGGTATAGACAATAAAGAGACGGAGCTTCACATACAGAGAGAGAGAGAGAGAGAGAGAGAGAGAGAGAGAGAGAGAGAGAGAGAGAGAGAGAGAGAGAGAGAGAGAGAGAGAGAGAGAGAGAGAGAGAGAGAGAGAGAGAGAGAGAGAGAGAGAGAGAGAGAGAGAGAGAGAGAGAGAGAGAGAGAGAGAGAGAGAGAGAGAGAGAGAGAGAGAGGGCAACATTGTAAAAAAGACACTTTTTCATCTCATTGTTAATTGAAATTGATTGTCTTAATGTTTTTACCTTCTTTAAATAAAGATATTATTATTATTATTATTATTATTACAGCGAGTCTCGGGTTCGACCCCCGACGTCAGCACTCATTCTTTCCTACTTATTTGTCTCTCACCAATGGGTTGATAATCGTAGACCTATGTGTGATTGCAGCTGGAGGCTAGGAAAGGATGTGGTGATTATACTTGTGAGATAAATACCAGAATTATGGTTAGGTGCTTCAGCCGTCGCGATATTACTGAAAAAATGTTGAAAGCGGCGTTAAACTCCATTCAATCAGTCAATCACATACAGCGAAAACAAAGGCACTGATCAGATACAGTTACACGTACTGAGCAGCTAGACCGATTTTTTTTGTTTTAAGCAAAGGCATAATTTGAGCTGGTTGTCTCTGTTTAAGTGTTATTTCGTGCTTTAGTATAGGCAAACGTTTTATTTATTCTTGTTTAAAATCTTTAATCGTTTCATCTAGAACCAAATTAGCGATATTGGATTACTTCCCTTTAATTTCACTCAAACTTGCTTCTTACACTCATTCAATCTTATTCCAAAATCATTCCAAAATCATCCAGCTTGTCAATTTCACGATGATGTTAATTGTATAGTAACCTCGTTGCTTCAATGTCAAGGTTACTAGCACAGTTGAATGTCAAAAAAGCCTATGTCCGACATTTCCAACAATTTGAATTGATAGTGAGGTGCAATCAATGGGTAGCGTAGACAGCCACAAACCGTAGATATAATGTTTCCCGATGGTCTACTGATACTTTAAGACCTTATCTATATTCTAAAGGCATAGTGAAGACTCTGGTCAGACTATGCGGATACACAGACTAGTCAGATTCGTTTCTTTGCGCATATTTAAAATTGTTGGAAACTCACGCACATGCTCAAATAGAAAATTTGCTTTCTGTGTAAATGTGATTTGTGAAATTTTGATATACATGTATTTGAAGCAAAAGTTAATCTTTCTTAAAGCACGCGCAGTCTTGTGGTGTCGATATTTATCGTTTTTAGTAGATGGGCCCCATTTTGTCTACGGGTCAAAAATGTGAAAATATTAGAAATGTCACAAATGGGCTCACTTTACAAAAACTTTACGGAATTTAGACTAATTGAAAAGTACTCAACCTATATTGTTTAACTGTTGACCAATGATCGAATTTCCACCAGTGACATGTTATTTGATATGATGGCTATCGGTCATCTGGTGTCAACATGAATGGCTATTTTGATGACGAGATGACCATAATGTTATATTGTACCTCAATGACTTGACGGAAAAGAAACTGTCAGCCTACGTATACAAGGATTATAGAATGTTGGAATTATAATATTCATAAATTCTCGATACTAAAATAAAATGGTTAGCCACGCCCTTTGCCCTCCGACATGCAAGAGAGCCTCCAATTCTAAAATGTCAGTTGTCTGCAAAACACAGTTGCGATCTTAAAACGGAAAGCAATAGGAGACTTGTGATGATTATCTCCCTTGTTTGTTCTGTGGATTTTATCAAAGATGCTCCAAAATCGTCAGCGGTTCTTTTAGAAATTTTCCTTGGATTTAATCCATGGGTTCTTTGGGTAAGTTGCGAATTGTATTTTTGTAAATGCAAAATAATTATTTATGCAATTCGTAATAATGATAAAGTTTTCAATAGTAAAGTAGAAAATAAATATTAATTTTACATCAAACGTATCTAATGAATTGCGCATTATCTTTATTTCTAAATCTTATAGTGCAAAGGATATAAGGATAAAACCTAAGGTAACCACTTTTAGGACTCTTCCTGCTTTGGAAGTATTTCAAGGTATATAACCAACCGATATTCCTAATTCAATGTTGAGCGCCTCAAAAGTCTTAACTACACCTTAAATAAGTTGTAGTTAAGACTTTAAAGTCTCCCTTCCACTAAAATTATTATGAGGAAAATGGTGGAAAATGACGGAGCTCACCAGTTTTTATCCCAGTATATTTGTGATATGATTGGTCAATCGATGTTTTGGTTGACATCAGGGATCTCTTAATTACTTATTTTGAGTTCATCCCAGGGATCTAGAAATAGTTGCGAACAGAATTTGAGTAAAAAATATTTTGTTCAACCACAGGTGTGTCTCTCTGGTTATTTTTTGCTCTTGGCACTCAGGTCATCAAACAACTTATTAATTGCCAATGAACCGGATTGACAATATAATTGACCATGTATGGTCTTTATTGAAGGTTATAGATCGTATTTTAAGGTTAATTCACGTTTTTGAGGGCGTTTACAATTGCAGAGACCCGGGGTGGTATTCACCAACCCATTCTAAATTTTAGAATTTAGTCTAGGCTAAATTGCCAAGTCTGGACTTTCCCAAGAATAGACTAAAGTGCGTATTCACCAACGCAATTTAGAATGGACTTTATTTAGAACGGTTTGTACAGCACTTAAGCGGCCACAGACTTATGATGGTTCCCCAAGTTTGACGAGGCGCGAATAAAAAGAGTAACCATTGAGTTTCAGTCCTTCACTCTTAATTTCCCCCCTTGTTTACAAATGACATTTTCATGTATTTTTTCAGTCGAAATTAATTGTCATATCTAAAAATTCAATATCTTGTTGGGCAATTGATTGGCTGAATGCAAAGATCCATTAGATTAGCAATAATAACTTCGATCACAGTTGAGAGAAACAAATGTGTTTATTTTGCACTCGATAAAAACGTGAAATAACTCGCTGTAGTTACAGGATTTAGATTTTCGATTGACAAACTGTGTATCATTTTTATGGAGTAAATAAGCCGATTATCTATGAGTAGTAATAAGTGATGTACGCCAGTATGGTTGTTCCGATACCAAAATTAGACTTTACAATAAGAAATGAAACATTGAACAAAAAAAAAAAAATAATAATTCAACACAAACTTTGCAACGAGGTCAACATGATTCCTACCTAAATCGAGAGAGCTTTCCAACTTTTCAATAAAAACGAGTCGCTTTTGAAGATGTGAGAATTATAATCTCTCTCCTTTAACCTGTCCCATGTTCATGATGTTGCTATGCAGAAAGTATCAGCACCCAAACAAATAGAATCTTGAGTAAAAATGCACCAAGTTTTCTATTGCTCGAGTTGAAATGACAATCTGCCTTCGTAATCTTTCCTCCATCTGTCTTGTTCCTATCCACACACCACCATCCCTGAAAACTTTACTTCGCTTAAAATATATTACTCCTTAACCATCCTCCTTCCTTGTAAATGTAAATCCAACGTGAAATCCCTGAAAACTCGCCGAGAATATTGTAAAATTTAACATTCTGTCGATATGTAAACATACACTTCAAGGTTAGATTGCGTCACAAATGTGTTTGACGTCATTCGATAAATAATTCGACCGAAAACATAAAATATGTGTCAGAAAGGAAAATTAAGTAGAATTTCTTTCTATTTTGACATGTTATTTGTCAATACTTTGATATAAAACAATGTTTTCCATTCGAAGCGAGGCGGACAGTCGCCATTTTTTCACATTTAGCACGGTAGGTATTAGACTTGGAAAAACGACTTTATTCTTAAGAATTTAGTCCATTTCGTAATTTAGAATGGGTTGGTGAATAGATACTACTACGTACTAAATTCTAAATTCTTTATTTCTGGGATTTAGTTTGCTAAATTGATGCAAAATGCGTTGGTGAATACGGCCCCAGGTTTAGCGCCCGAGTGCGAAGCACGAGAGCGTCAAAGCATTTTGAGGGTCTATGCAAATGTTTAAGCCCAAAAAAGGGTGAATTGAAGCTATAATTGCATAAAAAGAAAGACAAGAGTTTAAATTCAAACAAAAATTGCGAAATAATTTCAAAGAAACGATATAAAACTAGTTACAAATTTATGAATATGCTGGAACAATTATACCATGCATTATACCGTCGATTTTGTTTATACCGACGTGGCTTGATAAATTTATGACGTCACACAATTTAACGCGGGAATTAGAGCAACGTCTTTAAGTATGCTCTATGATAATGTTGGACATGAATAATTTTCACGCATTTTACTTATCAATTCATAAAGTCTTCTAGATCTTTTTATTGTGTATTTTGAATAGAATACATAAAACATCCTTTTAAGACAAACTAATATTGCATTAAAAATATAAGAATCATTGATATTGATTGTAACCCCAAATCGCGGATATTTAAGTACAAGAGGACCATGATGGTCCTAGATCGCTCACCTGAGTCTCTATGACCCCTGGGACATCTCATTAATTAGATAGGCAGATGTAAAAAAGAAGATAATTGCCTAAGATCAATACCATGGAACGTTTTCAGCGAAGAGCAAGACAGATATGCCTTTTTGCTCTTTGATTCTATGTAAAAAGGGATGCACCCGGGTGGACCCCAAAAGTGACCCCAGGGTCTTGATATGAACAAACTTGGAAGAGGTCCACTAGATGATGCTACATTCTAAATATGAAAGCTGTCTGCCTTCTGGTTTTAGAGAAGATGATTTTTGAAGGTTTTCCCATTTTCACTCATCGTGCTCAGATGAGCTGAAAGGGATGCGCCCGGGTGGAGCCCAAATATGACCCAAGGGTCTTGATATGAACAAACTTGGTAGGGGCCCACAAGTTGATGCTACATTCCAAAAATGAAAGCAGTGTGCCCTCTGGTTTCGATTAAAGAAGATTTTAAAAGATTTTCGCTCTTTGATTCTATGTAAGAAGGGTTGCGCCCGGGTGGAGCCCAAATATGATCCTAGGGTCTTGAAATGAACAAACTTGGTAGAGGTCCACTAGATGATGCTATATACCAAATATGAAAGCTGTCTGCCTTCTGGTTTCATAGCAGAAGATTTTTGAAGATTTTCGTTATTTTACCCTTCGTGCTCATAAGAGGTAAAGGGATGCGCCCGGGTGGAGCCCAAATATGACCCAAGGGTCTTGATATGAACAAACTTGGTAGGGGCCCACTAGGTGATGCTACATACCAAATATTAAAGCTGTCTGCCATCTGGTTACAGAGAAGAAGATTTTAAAAGATTTTCACTCTTTGATTCTATGTAAAAAGGGTTGGGCCTGGGCAGAACCCAAACATGACCCCAGGGTCTTTATATGAACAAACTTGGTAGAGGTCCACTAGATGATGCTACATACCAAATATGAAAGTTGTCTGCCTTCTGGTTTCATAGCAGAAGATTTTTGAAGATTTTCATTTTTCTAGTCTTCGTGCTTATAAGAGATAAAGGGATGCACCCGTGCAAAGCCCAAATATGACCCAAGGGTCTTGTTATGAACAAACTTGGTAGAGGCCCACTAGGTGATGCTACACATAAAATATTTAAGCTGTCTGCCAACTGGTTACAGAGAAGAAGAATTTTAAAAACTTTCGCTCTTTGATTCTATGTAAAAAGGGTTGGGCCCGGGCAAATCCCAAATATGACCCCAGGGTCTTGATATGAACAAACTTGGTAGAGGTCCACTAGATGATGCTACATACCAAATATGAAAGCTGTCTGCCTTCTGGTTTCAGAGAAGAAGATTTTTAAAGATTTTCATAATTTCACCCATTTTGTTAAAGGTAAAGGGAAAGTTAAGGGTGGATTTCATTTATTTGAACAACTTTGGTAGAGCTTGACCCAGGGAACATCCCTGCCAAGTTTCATCAAGATTGGCCTGCTGGTTTAGGAGGAGAAGATGTTTAAATAAATTGTGGACGACGGACGACGCACGACGCACGACGGACGACGCACGACTGACGAAGGACGACGGACATTCTACGATCCCAATAGCTCACCTTGAGCACTTCGTGCTCAGGTTAGCTAAAAAAAAGCCGGGCTTTAACTGCATGTGAATGTTCTGATTAATCCACATTTTCTCCCATTAACGCCCGGTTTTTGTCCGTTAACGTATGCCTTTAGCGACCCGAAAACGTACATTCGCACTCGGGCGTTATACCATTTTTCGGGCCTCTGCAAATGTTAATGCCCTAAAAAGGGGTGATTTAACCCTAAATAACATGATATTCAGAGAACATTAATGTAAATGTCGTTTATCGCTTATGGACGCGTTTAATATAACGGGTCACATTTTGCAAAAAGGTAACCGGAAACTGTCAGCGGTCAGAAATATGAATGAATTAATGAATCTTTCTAGTTGAGTGGACTTGATAATTAAATCAGGTAAAAATGGTGGTCCATGATTCATTGACTGTATCATAGTTTTCTACCCCGGTACTCATACAGGAGACGGCTTTCTGTTTTATGAATGAAGTCATGATGTAGATCATTTAGATTAGAATTATAATCATATGTTATTTTCTCATATCAGTCAGTTTTACGTTTTACCCTGTAAATAGTGAATTCATATTTTTTCTCAGAATATCAACTCAAAAAAGGCCCATATTTTTTGCATTCGTCAGTGGAAGACCAAAATTACGTCACAAAAGCTATAGCAAGTCTATTTTCCAAACGAACGATACGTTTCTTCGATTTCTAAATTTTCCTCCGTGATTCGGCTTGTGGTGGTACTTTTGTAAATATGCTTAAAGAAAAACATATTTCTTTAATATTTTCGATCATCTGTGCTAATCTTTTTGACGTGGTATAATTTGAAAACAATAAAAAACTGCGTTTTGTTATCATATTGTAAAATGTTCAGTTTAAACCTTGCGTTGATTTTGTTTTTCGCAACGTCAGTAATGTTTGTGAATTGATAGAATGATTGAAGGTTCATCAGGGACTGATAAGTCGCAAAACACTGGAAAAGGTGCTTTACGTTTTTTACTTTTTTTATGTCCTCAATAACGCGATCAAATCCACAAATATTATTTGATTTCCTTTAATCTTGTACAGGATGATTGTGGGGTCATATGGAAGATTTCTTCCGAAAGTGGAGCTGTTCTGTAGGTACATGTATCATGGCAAATGAGGCCTACTTGATTCGCCCAAAATCGATATTCGATGCATATACCGAATTAGATTTTAGTTGAAATAGCTAATATATTCCATCCAACTTGGAATCATTATTTTGAGCAACAGAAAATTAGTTTTAATAGCATATTTCAAAATTTCAAAATAGTTTCATGACCGATTAACAAGCATGTTTCAAGAAATGGTTGAAGGAAAGGATGAAAAGTGTGGGATGAATATAAAATAAAGTATCATTGAACGGCCAATTGATTTCCACTTATGACTCATTAGATATATAACAACACTATTATAATGTGTGGTATTTTATCGTGCAATCTGACCCACAGCTACTTTTATAAAGATGGGGGCGATTCGAATGATACATTTAACATTATTTGATATAAACTTTTCTTGAACTTCTTGCAGCAAACTTCATATTTCAAACCCGACAATGGAAAGTAACAGATTCTATTGCGCTTAAAAAATGAATACGAAATTGATCCAACCTTTTTCACATGTGTGCAAAATAACTAATCGATTCACTCCTACGAAACTGCGAAGTCTGATCATCTGAGGTCCCGCTAAGCGACAAACAGATAGCTCTTTGTACTATATCAAACGTTTTCTTTTACTCAAACATAAATCATATTCTAAATACTTTATTTTGTTTGTTTTAATGGCGTTTAATGCCACTTTTAACAGTTTTTCAATCATATTTCGGGGGCTGGTGCATCTAACCATGGATAACTGGAATTTCGCTCAAAATAATGCCTATACACCCTTTTCTTAGTTTCCTTCTACTCATCTCGCTAAAGTTAACGATTATGAACCAAAATTTCACCATCGTCATAAAACCCATATCTTGTGACTATCTAATGACTTAATTAGCGTAGAATCGAGATTTTGTTTGGCGGGGTGGGGGATGGGGGGGGGGGGGGGGGGTCCAACCGAAAATGTAATATGCCTTTCATATTCCGCTGAGCGCCAGCTAAATATCGTAGCTACAGCTTGGAAAAAGCTGTAGTTATGGCGTTTTGCTTGCGCGCTGACCAACTGATACTTTAATGCCTAGATTTTCTAACTTGATAACTATTTTTTTTGCTTCCCTACCAGGGTGGGGCGTCTGGAACCCCGGTCCAAACCCTGGATCCGCTCGAAACTCATAGTTAGATTTACAAAAATTGAGATTTTACCAAGAGAGTGCAAACACTGAACCCTTCACAAGTGCTTTGTGATTAAGATGAAATCTTTGGCGAACGTTAAAGATTGTTCTTAGCTTAAACTTGCGCTTGCAAAGCGGAGAGCCATTTTTTACATATGGTAGGGAATAATATCCAAGAACATAAAATAGAATCATGAGCTTGTTAGGCGATTGCCTACCAATCAATAACTTGACTAAAGCTAACCTAAATTTTTAATTTCTGTGCTTTTAAGACGAGAAGTTTGTAAAAATACCTTGAATTACACAAGCTACATCCTTTCGTTAAGGGATTAAAATTGTCATCTTTAAAACTACGCAAATTAATGGTCATGCATTCCAAAATGCGTACAATACATCAATCTTCCTACGCATAATTATATACCTAGTTGAAATGATAAAATAGTTTTGAAATCGTTTTCAGACTCGAAATAATGTAGCTCAAGCTAGTTGTAGTTTTAGTAACGATATTTTAGTAGATAAAAGGCGTACCTTTTCCCTCATTTAGTAAGCTATGTTATTAAACAAAGGTAAATATATATAATATTTTTTCCGCAAGGGCTTGATCATGAGAGACTAAAGAGTGAGAGAGCGTTTGTGTGCCGGAAGGGGCGATGCTGTATCTCAAAAAAATCCTGTAAAGTTAATATTTTGTAAAGACCGTGTACTGTTTATGTGTTAGTATGTGAGAAAAGAAAGATACATTCATTCGTTATATTTTACTGAATCCCAATGCAAAAACAATTATTTTCTAGATTGAGATCAAGTGATCGTAGAGTTGGATGTATGAATATATACAAATGCCTTGGCCGAGTGGTCTAATACGCAATTCTTTTAATGCCGCCGCCATAGCGCAGTTGGTAGCGCGTCTGACTATCATTGAAAAGGTCCCGGGCTCGAATCCCGACGGCGGCATTTATCTTTCCCACTTTTTGTCTTCCACCAATGGGTTGATTATCGTAGACCTATGTGGGATAGCAGCATGAGGCTAGGAAAGAATATGATGGTAGTATCGGTGTGAGAAATGTCATGAATCCATTGTTAGGCGCTCCAGCCACCGCGATTTTATTGAAAAAAAATATTGAAATCGACGTAAAACCGTATTCAACCAAAAGTTGGATTAATAACTATGACCAATCTTACGAAAAGGGGCGATCAAGGAATCCATAAATCAAATTGAGATATTGGAACCAGTAGAGGTCAATCGGAGAGTGCGTTTTATACTTGAATGTAGAATCAATATCATAAGTTCAGAAAATATACAAAAGGGTATACACAAGGGTTACATCTATCCTGATGAGCCTTTGCAGTTTGTGCAGTCTGGCAAAAAATGTTCCTTATCACACTCTCCAGGGCAAAGTTGCATAAAAGGTAACCATCAGTTAAATTGTAAGCGGGGTTGAATTTGAACCAATCAGGATTTGTTGTTTCAATTTGTAAAACTACCGGTTAAAATTTAACCAATGGTTATTTTTATAAAACGGAAGCTGGTGTTCAATTTTCTTTCAAAGGGTAACGTATATAAGACTTTTGTGAGTGACGAAATATCCTATGGTACTAGTTTTATTTGAGTCGCAGGCACGACAAATAATATAGCAATAGTTTTGCAAATAGTTGCATAACAATTTTCACTTTAGTACAAGTAGAGTCTAATGAGAAATACATCTTATTGTGGATTGAGAATAAATAAGGATCCTTCTTAAAGCCCCCGTCTGTGTTCGTGAACATTTCTGAAACGCAAGACAATGACAAAAACTAGCCTTTTATTCTCAAAGATAAGCTTGAGTTTGTCATTCCAACATTCGGTAATGCATTATGACGCGATGATCTAAATATAAACCTAACTTGATGAATATTAATGACCCGCAACCTTTTTGACTCCAATTCGAATACCGCTCATTTACCGCTTCTGCACGTGGTCGTATATCACGTGACCAAAATCTAATTTACATTTTTTACTTTATACTGCAGATTATATGTTTCACTAAAAATCCGCCTTTTGTCGATTGATTTGTTTTTTTTATGAAACTTATCTTTCATAAGACTAAATCAAGAACAAATATTCAAACAATATTCACGAAAGAGCGATTTCTTTTTACTTTAAACGCAGACTGGGGCTTTAATTCCGAAGGATCAAAACATTTTAATGGAATGGTCGTGGATCTAGCGGAAAACTATTGTAAAGCACTTACAATAGTTTTACACGGACCCAATTCAAGTGAAAACTGAACCATTTCGATAGCAAGCACGGATTACACAAGCTTGCCAATTTTCCGTCAGAATCGATTAAGCGAGACAGATTTAGATGGATCGTAATGCTGAGCGGATTCCGATAAGATTGACTTACTTTCTATGTTAAATGATTAAACTGATAATAAAGTAATTACTCAGGTAGGCTCAACTAAACTGGAATCGTAAATGTCTGTTAACGGCCAGGTGATACATCATTAAGAACCAGAGATAAGGATTGATTTGGGGGTCACTATTTATAAAGAGAATCGTTACATGAGATATATCTAAGAATTAGTTCATCTTTGATAAATAAATCAGTTGGACTTAATTATAAGAAAATTGGTAGTTTATCGTCACTTTTGTATAACCTCTCAAACATGTCTCAGAAGTTTAAACTACAGAAATTATTTAGTATATATGCCATATTTATCTCTCTTCCACATTATAAGTGTAGGTGTGATTGGAGTAAAGTCCCTTGAAATGTGTTCGTACATCTACCGTTGCTTTCGTTCAATTACCTACATGTATCGAATACTTATTGAAGAGTAGATCTGTCAAATTACGCATGTGCGCACCTGGAAAATTTTGGTTATGTAATCTAATGCCAAATTGGGCCGAGATACTTCTAATTGACAGTTTAAGAAAAAGAACAGAAAAATAAACGAATAATCGAATATATGAATAAATAAATAGATAGATAAATTAATAAATCGATACTGGTCACCGCATGCATTTGTACAGTCTAACTGTGATATATATTTATTTGCTAATTCATTCTACAACCTAATATTTGGCGTAACATCTAAATCATTACCGTTCCAAGTTAAACGAGCGTTAATACTTTATACCGTTCTTCTTTTTTAAATATCTTATCTTTAAAGTATAGGCGTTATATAAAATACTGAATGATTGACATTGAACATTTTAACTAGGTCAATAAAATTCTGAAATATTTTTGTCTGCATCTAGGTGTAACGGCTCACAACTCACTTTGTTTCTCCATTAAAGACTTTTTAATGCCAATAGGGCGGGCCAAATTAGCCCATATAAATGTCTACAAGGATCGATGATTAAATACAAAAACGCCTTATTTCTATGTAATATTATGCCATTGTTACTCTTTTTGTGGTTTTACTTTTATTTTTTCGAAAAAAAGAAAAGCAAAACAAATATAACCTAGCCTTCTCTCGGTTTAAGCTGCAATACCTACTTTCAGAAAGCAGATAAAAAGAGCCCGTATAAGAAACTTCAAAGAAGATTGTATGTCAGCAAAGGAAAGATTCTGGTCAGACTGTGTATTTGCACAGTCTGACCAGAGCCTTCCCTCTGCGACCTGTAGATATTTTAGGTCTGACCACCTCCATCTTCCTTATGTGACCAGATATAACCTTTTTGTCCTGTATGGCTGCTTAGTATATGTTCTCTATGCAGATGTGAAATTAACCGAACTGCCTCGCATTGTCTCAAATAAAGATCAAACTGCAAGTAAACGCACTTAGACTTACCTTTATATACCATATTCCACATTTAGACATATCTTGATATACCCTATCCCGCATTTAGACATCCCTTTATATACCCTATCCCACATTTGGACATACCTTTATACCCTATCCCACATTTAGACCTATCTTTATATATCCTATCTATCTTAGATTTTTTGCCAATCATACGTAAGCTCAGCGAGACAAAGATGTTACACCGACGGCTCGGTGTGGGTGCGTTCGCTCTTCTTTCCAAATTTGTCATGAAAAGTACTTCTTCTTTTATGGATGGATTGTCAAAAAGGTTGTCCCAACTGTTATCCATCATCAGTATGTGCTCTATTTGAAAAAAAAGTTCAGACATAGCTCCAAGGTCAATGTCGTAGCTCGAGGTCAAATGATCAAATTTGATTTATTCGAAGTTATGTTAAAGAATAAGACGACTCGACAGCAGTTGTCCTTTGACAACCAGAGGTACGGATAACAGGGTGTAAAGCCAGTCTAAAATCTTTATTTCTCAAGTGAACCCCATGTTGTGGGTACTCATTTGAATTGTCTTGACGAGACAATTTAAATGAGTACAAACAACATAGGGTTTGTGCTATAATTATTATTTTACCTGGAACAATAATACAAAATACACCCTCTATCTGTAGCTATGACAACTACCAGTTTTTTTTTCTATCCAAGTGAAGTTTCTATGAACACACCAGCTTTGCCTGCTCTCTCAGCCGTCATAGCGCAGTTGGTAGCGCGTCGGACTGTCAATCAAGAGGTCCCGGGTTCGATCCCCGAGGGCGGCACTCATTCTTTCCGACTAATTGTCTCTCACAGATTGGACGTTAATCGTAGAACTATGTGAGATAGCAGCTGGAGGCTAGGAAAGAATGAAATGGTAGTACTGGTGTGAAAAAATACCAGGAATCCACTGTTAGGTGCTCCAGCCGCCGCGATATAACTGAAATAATGTTGAAAGCGGCGTAAAACCCCATTCAATCAAAAAATCAATCAATTGCCTGCTCTCAGACTGAGGCTCTTGCATCGGCGTAAAAAAATGAAGGAATGAAAAGTGTTGAAGCCTGTGACTGAATGAGAATGTAAAAATCCATATTATTCAAGGGCAAATATTACGACCGTCTTGCAGTCTGCATGCCCGGTGAATCATTTTTCTATCCAAGCATACCGTAATGTTGTCATTCTAAAATATCTTCTATGTCGAAATTTCATAATTAATGAAAAAAATGTGAATTTAAGATGATAGTTTTGAGTGAAATCCGAGTGAGGTAATAAAATTAGTTATATTTATTACCTCCCTTTAATTAAATATTCATACAAGTTCTATAAATAGCTTCCTATTTCTCTAAGAACCTATCAGACGCATTTAGACCTATCTTTATATACCCATCCATCTCAGATTTTTTGCCAATCATGCGTCCACGTAGCAATACATAGAAGTCACAACAACAGCTCGGCGTGGGTGCGTTACTGCGTCTGTCCGCTCTTCTTTCCAAATTTGTCATGAAAAGTACTTCTTTTGTGGATGGATTCCAAGATAGGTTGAACACATTGTTATTCATCATTAGTATGTGCTCTATTTGAAATAAAAAAGTTCAGACATAGCTCCAAGGTCAATGTCGTAGCTCGATGCCATATGTTAAAATTAGATTTATCCGAAGTTATGGTTAAAAAATTAGCTGGCTCGACAGCAGTTGTCCATTGACAACCGGAGTACAGATGAGAGGGAGTAAAGCCAGTCCAAAATCTTTATTTCTCAACTGAGCCCAATGTTGTGGGTACTCATTTGAATTGTCTTGACGAAACAATTCAAATGAGTACAAACAACATATGGTTGGTGCTATAATTATTAATCTACCTGGAACTATAATCCAAAATACCCCCTCTATCTGAAGCTCCGACAACCACAAGTTTTTTCTATCAGAGTGAAATTTATAAGAACACATCAGCTTTGCCTGCTCTATCAGCCGTCATAGCGAAGTTGGTTGCGCGTCGGACTGTCAATCTAGAGGTGCCGGGTTCGATACCCGACTGCGGCACTCATTCTTTCCGACTATTTGTCTCTCACCAATTGGTCGATAATCGTAGACCAATGTTAGATAGCAGCTGGAGGCTAGGAAAGAATGTAATGGTAGTACTGGTGTGAATCCATTGTTAGGTGCTCCAGCTGCCGCGATATAACTGAAATAATGTTGAAAGCGGCGTAAAACCCCCATTCAATCAATTAATCAATTGCCTGCTCCCAGACTGAGGCTCTTGCATCGGCGTAAAAATGAAGGAATAAAAAGTGTTGAAGCCTGTGAATGAACGAGAATGTAAAACATCCACATTATTCAAGGGCAAACATTACGACCGTCTTGCAGTCGGCATGCCCGATGAATCATTTTTCTATCCAAGCATACCGTAATGTTGTCATTCTGAAATATCTTCTCTGTCGAAATTTCATAATTAATGAAGAAAATGTGAATTTTAGATGAATGACAAATATTCAAGGTCAATTTTTACAGGTATCTCCAAGTGCACATCAAGCTATATGGAATTTTAAAATGATATTTTATCTAGTCTGTTTGATCTTTAAGATCGTCGCTTGGCAACCAAAACGGCGTAAATACAGCTTCACTAAGCTCTAGCTACGATGTTTTTGTGGCCAAAGAACGATCTCTTTTAAAATCTTAGTGCCAGGACACTGTATCGCTGGCGTCAATTGAAGTGATCCAATTAGTATGGCTAACTTATGGTCTGAGGGAAGTCCAAAGTTCGAATATCAGATGCCCTAAATGTCATGAAGATGTTTTATAGAGCATGACACACAAGGCTCTAGCTTGGTACCTCCCCTAGCTTAGTAATAGTGTGTCATGGTGACTTAAAGATTGGTCCGTGTTTAAAAACGGCATTAGGCTCTAAAAATCAAACATTTAAAGCATTTTATGATGTTTCACCACATTAAAGTATAACTAAGAGACTTGCATTTACCAGTGAGGCGGTAAGAACAGTGCGATACCTAAATTCATTAATGATTCATTCGACAACCAAATAACAAAATAATCAGAACGAGATTATTCCTAGAAAGTATAAAATGACTATCTTTTTTTCATGAATAAGCAAAAGTATTCACGTATATTACATTTGTAAACAATTCCTTGTTTATTTCATATACTCTTTTGCTCCCCTCTGTCTACAATAAAATGATTATTGCTATCATTTACACTACTAAGTTACCTATAAGTTATTTTTGCTGAAACAGATAGTTTACCCATTATCTCTATTACATGACACGTGTTTTCTCTAGAATCTAACCAAACAGGTGTTTCTTGGAAACTTTGATTGATTGACAGACAGAAACACAGTTAAAACTCGTCTCTGTCAAGATCTATATCCAAAACAAACCTATTTTAAACTGTACCTAATTATGTATCTATTTGCAAGATTTTAGAATCGTTGGTTAAACTTTTCGGCCTGTTTGGGTTAAAGCGAAGTCTAAAAAGCACTGTGTTCAGGATACAAACTTTTGTAATCTGTACCTCGATTTGTACGTGAAACACGTGCAAAGCGGAATCAAATTTGCTTGAACGAGGGCCTCGCAAACGTTTTTGATTTCAAGTGATTCGCCAAATATTTGATCTATTGAACGTTCCCGCTAAATTTATGTTTCTAACGATCATACAGTTTAGATTTCTAATTTAACGGCGGAGCCTTGTGTTGCTTGGAGGAACGAAAGTTGTCAGGTTATTTGTTTGTATAAATGTCAATCGGTTTTATGTTACGAGTAACTCGTATAAGATCTTCTAAGATCTTCTAAATCACATTTTCTTCTAAATTTGCAAGCGATAGCCGTTTTTATATCTACATTTTTGTGTTGTTTCACAATCGGCACATATGTATCGGTTTAATGTTTTTGTCCTCACGGCGGCACTCATTCTTTCCGACTATTTGTCTCCCACCAATGAGTTGATAATCGTAGACATATGTGGAATAGCATATGGAGATAAGAAAATGGTGAAATGGTGGTACTGGTTTGAGAAAAACCATGAATCCATTGTAAGTAGGAACTAATGCTAGAAAAAAATCTATGAATCAATCAGGTGCTCATGCCGCCGCGATATGACTGAAAGAATTTTGAAAGTCGCGTAAAACCCCATTCAACAAACACGCACAATTCAATGTTTAGTTCCATCTTTTTAGAATTTTAAATCGAGAAATACAGTTTCTAAATAATCTCCCTTTCAAAGTATGAAAAACCAAGCTTTATGTCTACCAAAGTTATTAAAATGCCTTTAATTGATATTCATAACTTCAAATATGAATTCTTGTTCAATAATTGGTATTAATATTTTTGTCAGTGACGTTATAAAATGAATCGTGATTTTACAGGTGTTAGACCACACCTTACGAGTCAATAATACACAATTAGAATATTAATTCAAAATTTTAATTATTTCATAAATCAAATTCTTGTATTGACTTTATAAAAATGATAAAAGACGCGGTGCAAGGTTGTTGAATTACCTATTTCAAATAAGGGCAATTGCCATCCTTCAAATAAAAAAATGCTCGACAATTACCTCAAACATTAAATTTTTTCGCGCTGATAGCATATTTGTGGAACAGTTTCCAAGTACGATGTGATTCCTTTAAAAGGGTTGATTCTCCATATGGTTATGGTTTTAATTCTTTTTTAACATTTTCCTATCTCATAGAATCGCCACAACATGCCTCATAGCTACAAATAGAGGGGGTATTTTGGATTTCAAATTAGATAATTCCATCATTACTTGCACAAATCCTATATTGTGGGTTCTAATTGGAATAGTCTTGTCAAGATGATTCAAATGAGTACTCACAATATAGAGTTTCAAGCTTTCAATGAGAAATAAAGATTTTAGACTGTCTTTAACCCCTTTTATCTGAACCTCAGGGGCCCAATTGACTAAACAAAAAAATCGTAAGTCAAAATCACAAATCGTACCTGGTGTTTCCATTCATAGTTAGATTCTGCCTTGCGATATCTCATTGGAATCGATTCAAATGAGATGATGCATGACAGAATTCCATATTTAGTTACTACTGTGGAAGCAACTTTAATTTTTGACTTACGCAAAAAGGTCGTAAGATGTTAAGTAAAACAGGCCCCTGATGCCTTCAGATTTTCGTTGCAAAGCAAGTTATCTAAATGACTGGCGGACTGGGTAGTGGTTCGGCTTCGTTGACGTGCAACTTTACCCGGCGTTCACAACTATTTTTTCTTTATGACAGACTTTTGAGGCACTAAATATTTTAAAAATTCGTTAACATACATTAGCCAACGCAAAATGTAAAGTTTTGTTAGCTCCACTAAACGTAGTCCAGCGGGGCTATTGTCATGGGCTGGTGTTCGTCGTGTATCCGTGCGTCCGTGCGTCACTTAATCTTTTCTTTAAACATCTCCTTCTCGGCAAATTTCAACCGAATTTCATAGGAATGATTCCTGGCATATGTTCTTTAAGATTTTTTGTTAAATTCGGACAATTCTTTTTAAAGCAAAATAATTAGAAGAATAAGAAGAATAAAATTATTTTAGGATGATAATGTTTGGGTTTAAGGTTAAAAACATCTTTGATTGTCAAACATCACTGATTCATTTATATTTGGTACTCGCCATTCAAAGAAATTTTTTTTATACAGGATGGAAACAGCATGAAGTAACCTAGGCCAAGTTTATCTAGTAAGGAGTCCATGCAAGGTCAAAAACTGAAATAGACTGGTACTACTATCGACTCATGGATGAAGCCTTTTAAGATAGTCGACAGTGGGAGCAGTCTTTAATTGAAAAAAATAAATAAATAAATAAATAAAACTCAAAAAACTAATTACACTGTATGAATTCAAGTGGATGTGAATAAGTAGTTTCATACCTCTATGTAATCAACAAATTCTCTTTTCATCTCTTATGGTGTATTATGTTTTATTAAAAACGCTAATATTTATGCATATTAAGGTAGATTTTCAAGGGACTACTTTCCTGTGGACATTTACAAATAACAGTGTACTCGAAGTTGTTTTCGTTAAGTAAAACAATCAAATTTTCAGCCAGTCAGTATCAGAATGCTTTAATATTGGTGAGCACAACTAGAATTAAATAATTGACAAAAATAATAGCAATTATTTGGAATCAATATCGCCGATTCGTGATTTAAGTCATTGTGCATTGGTAGACAATTACATTTTAGTGTTAAGATGGTATTGAATCGATGTACTGGCTCAGTATTATTGTCAGTAATAATGTTTGTGTATGAGGTAACTTAGGCACTGTACTCTATTAAGAAGAATTTATCTCCTAAAGAACAAAAAACTTGGACGAAATTCATGACTTATGTGGGAAAAGCCTGATAACCTTTAAAGACTGAGCAAATATTAGATTTAACGAGAGCCCATTTATTTGCTATATAGGAGCTACTCTGACTGAAATCTTATTATCTTCCAGAAAAGGTATGTTTCACTGGATTATGCTAAGTAACTATTTATATACGTATATTTTATTAATATTTAGAAATAATTTTCTTGGCATTGAGGTTTATTAGGTGTCTAGAAATTGAATTCATATGTGCGATTAGTTTCTAATTTCACACCAAATATTTTGGCCTGTAGCCCGTGCTTGACATTACCTACAATTTCCTTCCAGCTTTTGTAGCCTTCTATTGTATTTTAATTTTTAAATTTTATCAGTTTATCTATAGAAAGGTCGCGTAAAGAACTCAATAAATAGTACGTGGTAAAGACTCTGATTAGACTGCATGTGCAGCTGCATAGGTTGATCCGCATCCTTACTTGGCGCACACATGAAATTATTAGAAATGCCACGTACAGGGTCATTTTTCCGATAACGTCTTTTAAACTTCTTATTTATACTCGTCAAAAAAAGTTCCTTGACATTTGATCTATATGCAGATTATAATTTCGAAATAAATTTCTATATGTAAGAGCAAAGTCAATCAATGCAGATGAAGTCAATGCATCTTCACACTGTATTAAAACAAAATTGATTTTTTGATCAAAGATTTGTAACAGAGACGTTGATTAAGGACGTTACGTCGCGCGTGTCTTATAGTGATAAACTTGACCTTTCTTATCTGGTTCCACACTTTCTCACCAGAGATCAAACTTAGACTGGAGCCCTAACTGTTTGTTGACGTAGCAGTAAGATTGAAAAATCCCAAATTTCGTTACGCCATTCCACGTCCTGGACGAACGTTGTTATCCAGCGTCAGACTGATCTGGTTCTATACATAACACTGTGAGGCATGTTTTAGCGGTGCAAGAGGTACAAGATAGTCGGTCCGGAAACAACAAAGTCATTTGCAACGGCTTGTCTTAAAGAGCCTGCTTTGTGGCGACCAGAAACTTTATGACGTTGTTCCTCCGTTCGCTTGACATGTTTTCAGTTAATCTGGAACTGCACGTGCTAAATGAAAATTCAGATTTTACGTTATTTGACGTTGACGTCTCTATTGAGAAACGTGGTCGAGTAATTTATCGCAATTGCTTGTGATATTCTTACATCTTAATTACTGTTCACAAATCATTCAAAATTTACATCGCATGTTAAATCAGTGTCAAAGAACTTTTTTTGGAGGGTATACTAATTGGTTATCTGAATATTGTGTCGCTCGTTTAAATCGCTAAAGAAGGGTATAAGTTCATGATCAGTCACTGAAAATGGTATGGTATTCTGATTCATAATCGTCAACAAGATAAGCTTTGTTTAAAAATGTTAGATATAATAATTCATGTTAATCGTCTGTTTCATGAGTCGTACTCTATACATGCATTTATAAAGAGTCCGTCTGTGCTAATCCTATCAAAATACAGTAGTCGATGCTTGTCGATGCTTGTGTTTATTATTCCTTGGGTGTATAGTGGAAGCATATTGACCTGAACTTGGTCTTTGTAAGTCTTTGTAAGTGAACTGGCCAAATTACGTCACGGCTAAGCAATACCATGCCAGCTGAATAATAACTCAGAATATATGACAGATAATATTGTCAATATATTCTACCAACATTATGATTGGTCGTTTTGTGCGAGATATTGAAGATTGGTTCAATGTCAGTCTCAATTTAATTGAATCGATTAAGATTTTTGTGTCTGAACTTAAGAAGAATGATGAATCATTTGTCGTGAGGCGAAAAAATTTTGGTATGTAGGCGCCACAACTCTATCACTGACACTTTGAATTAGCTGTAGCCTTATTGCCACTTTAGCAACGATTCGAATGAATCTCACAGACAATAGTTTCATGATTAGTTTTGTTAATCTAGATATAAGGCAATTGTTTCATAACCCGACTTTTGTCATATATGATAAAATAAGATAATGAAATAATTTCCCGTGTATGTTGGTGTTGTGAAAATCGCGGAAAAGTTGGCTTAACACACCTCTTTTCTAGCACACTATGGTCAAATATCGCAGAAAAAAGTTCTGCCTGGATCGGTTAATCTCCCCTAAAAAGCCAAGATTCAATGACAATGCACTATCTTTCTATTGTTTTAAGTAGGAATATTTTTCAGTCATTAAGGGTATAGTTTAAAGACCCGACGTAAATCACAATTAGTATATGGTTGGTTAGACATGTTCATATTTAATCAGGATTTACTAATCAGTTTTGGTGTAAATGACGGGTCTTCAAAAAACATGAATTGTTATAAATCGAAAAAGCTATTGTGACATTCTAAACAAATCACTAGTCAAGATAGCGAATTCTACTTGTATTGGATTCTTTTTAACATACGACATATGTCACTCTGTGCGAAGGATATAAGAGCGAATCCACCCGGGGACTCGTACATGTACATTATTTCCTATTATTTTAATTGCTAGCCCTCGCAATTCGAATGAAAATATCGACGATTCAGTATTGTAAAGGTCCTGTTGAATTTCACCAACTTTTTTAAACTAACTTTGCATCAAACTTTTAACAAAAGGACAGCAGGCAAAAGCCATGCTCGACTGTCGGTGCTGGATAGTATCAAACTTAATGAGAAAAAAGAAAAATTAAGGAAAGAAAATAAGCAACGAGAAAAAGAGACATTTTTGTTACAAAAATGATTGTATATGGTTATCGCACCTGATTGTATGTATAGCTCTTGGGAAAATTAACATATATGCCAAGTTTCAAGCACATATCTTAAATAATACCAGAGATGTGACCGAGGTTAAAGTTCGTCATGGCGCCTATGCCAACACCAACGCCTTTATCTACTCCTACTCCAACATATACGCCTACACTGACGACGAGAGAGTTATAACAATATAACCGAGCTAAAAATATGACTAAACCGCGTTTTAAACATGCCCTGCCTTCAAGATAAAAATTTTCGCAAAAACGTTTTAGAAATGATATCCCGCTTTGCACGTATACATACGTGCAAAGAGGGGTATCATTTCAAGACGTTTTCAAGTTTACGTTATATTGCATCCTTAAAGCAGGGCTGGTAACGTACGAGTTGGTGAATAAAATAAGTCTAAATCTACCATAAAAGGGTTTAAGAAAAAATATTCATGCAGATAGCTTTTTGTTAATCAATCGTAAAAAGTATTTCTTTCATTTTCTATTTAATTAATTCAGGTCACATTTACATCAGTTAAAAATACCACGTGGAACTAATCGATCATTAAGGTTCATGTAAAGTGTTTGAGACCCAATATTTAGGGCACTTCATTAGCCAAGAAAAAGCAGTATGTCTAGTTATATTATATATCAAAATGAAGCTATTCGTGAGCACAAGCTGTTAGGCAACATAAGACCGCCATAGCTGTAGCGGTATAGCCAAAACATTGTGGAAAAGGGTCATTTTGTACAGAACAAGCAACTGCATGACAGTTGGATAAAATTGGCTCATATTTTAACAAAGTACGGTCTAAAGTACTATCCAGGTAGTGCTACAACCTTATATATAAAACCCAGTCTCAAAAGGCTCTTTTGAAACAATCAATTTCCATTTATTTTTTCGCCATACTTGTCAAACCGGTTTGGTCTGTTTTCAAAATAGATGTTAGGTATGGTGCAACATCACACCATAATATTGTGAAATATTTTCTGCGATTTATTTCAAATTATAGTTTTTATTTAATTCAATGATCTACAATATTACTATAAATTTATCATTCTGTGAAATAGAATTTGATATATTGCTAAACAGCCTTGCAGGTATATAAACAATTAATGTCTATTTATGTTGTGATAACACACCATACCCTAAAAAGATCTACACGTTTACAAAATTAGAATGACATATATGACATATGTGTTTATAAAATAAGTCAAAATAAATTGCTTGAATAACTGCGTTTTGAGGCTGAGTTTTATACCAATGGTTGTAGCACTACCTAGATTGTACTTTAGGCTAGACTTTGTTAAAATATGAGCCAATTTTATCCAACTGTCATGCAGTTGCTTGTTCTGTACAAAATGACCCTTTTCCACAATGTTTTGGCTATACTGCTATAGTTATAACAGTCTTGTGTTTTTCAACTGGTTGTGCTCATAAATAGCTTCATTTTGATATATAATATTCCTGGACATACTGCTTATTCTTGGCAAATGAATGCCCTTAAAATTGGGTCTCAAACACTTTACATGAACCTTAAAACAAAACGCTAACTTAGGCATGCATAGCTCATTGCTGTGACGCTTAAAATAAACCTGGAGTATACTTTAATTACCATTTTGAACTGTCATTCTTTGTTTTTTTTTCCCTTTTTTCGGTAATACTAAAAAAGAAATCCTCTTGTCAATTTTCTATGTTATAGCCATCTTTAATGTTGGGCGATTGTACCCGACCCACCCTGATTATTCTTGGGGAGTAAAGGAAACAGTTTTAATATTTACGAGCCGCAGTCATAACGCAGTTGGTAGCGCGTCGGACTGTCAATCCAGAGGGCCCGGGTTCGATCCCCGACGGCGGCTCTCATTCTTTCCGAATGTTTGTCGTCCACAAATTTGTCGATAATCTTAGAGCTATGTGGAATAGCAGCTGGGAGGCTAGGAAAGGAGGTAATGGTAGTACTGGTGTTAGAAATACCAGAAATCTATTGTTAGGTGCTCCAACCGTCACGATATAACTGAAAAAAATGTGGAAAGCGGCGTAAAATCCCATTCAAACAAACAAATTTAATATTTTACTATTAGGCGAAAAACATAACAATTTGTTTACTAGTTAAAACTTAAAGTTCTGCGTTAAAAAGTACGAAACAATTATCTTCAAAGTTCAGTCGAGTTATCTTCCATAATGGGAACAAAATACAGTAACTACAGAATTATTTAGTCTTTGGTACGACTTTTTAATAGCCAACGACAAAACTTTTATACCGTAAGGGTGGTTTACTATGAGGCCAATTTGACAGTATGGTTGGGTCTTAAACGATTACATTTACGGGTCACAATTAGCCCAATAGTTTCAGTTTTCCACTGAACCTCTCACGAACACCCTAATTATCGCAGCAGGTTGCCTACAGGGACACCCAATGTCAAGATGTCGTGGGTACAAAGTTTTGGTTAAAATATAATGTTTGAAATACCTTCACATTTTATTTACCTTTCAAATACCTTTTGAGGTACATGCAGATCAACACATTTAGCTTTCCTTTCTATTCGAGTTATAAATATGAAGTACAGTCAACTGGCCAATAGCGGATCATGACCAATAGCGGATCACTTTGATTTCCATCTTCAATTACTTTCACTCGCAAATGCCGAAGAAGAAACTAATATTCTATCCCAAGACACTGTCCATCTCTTCGAAGCATAACAAAATTTTGATAGTTTACGTTGTTGTTGTAGTGCTTCAGACCGACGAAACGCTGGTCAAGCGTCTGTTCGACTGAAAGATTACGTCATAGGAATTTCAAAGAAAAGATTTCGTCTGCAAAATTGAAGGCGAGTAAACGAGTACAACCTCAAATAGTGCATGAAATCACGAAAAGGAGGCATAATTTGTTGGTTCACTATGCTTTCGCAGGGTTGTATCCACCTTTTTGTGTACAATAAATAGAAACAACCCTCAACCCTTACTCGCCATTAGCGGATCAGCTGTGCGCATCATAGGGGGCGTCTCAAAATAAGCAAACCAAGTATTCTATAAAGATAACCGCGCCGAATCTAGCTACTTATGCATTTTGATTAAGTTTTTAAAGAAAAAATGATAAAAAAGAACTATAGATTCCAATTCTCCCAATTCTGCTTTTGATTAATTCTGGAAATATTGTATTAAATTGAGAAATGACCTATATTTAGATCATTTATCTGTTAAGCAATGTCGTTGTTTGACAGCAGTAGCTGATGAAATTTCCTAGAATTTTTGCAAATCTGGCTGGGTTTTTTTTTTATGCCAGTACATTGAAAGATCGGGATCATATTGCTTGACCATTTTCCGTCTGTCTGTCTGCAAAACTTAACAAAAAAAAAAAACAAAAAACGAAAAACCCTCAACTTTAATTATTACTGCAAGGTTATTCAAGATACCATGTTCATAGTTGGTATAATGTTAGATCTCAATAGTGCGCATCTACAGATACCAAGGTCAACCTCATGTGACGAGGTCAAGGTCATCTGACAAGGCCATGGAATTGCCCTTTTTTGGGCATTCGTCTTTCACAAAAACATCTCTTTTTTGTATCAAAAAAAGTAATTTAAATAGTTCTTTGAGTCTAAATGTTAAAGGGCTATAACATTGGTAGTTGTTTCGTTTTTTTTTCCAAAAATACCTTAAATAGATCTACGTTTTGAATGAAAAAGGTGGTAATTAGATTAAAGAAGTATCTGGCCATAAATATCAGTTTTTCTACCTATATATACATATATCAAACCAGAGGGAAATTAGTGTTGAAAATTTTGAAAAAATGGCCCAAATTATGGTGGTTAGAGAAGTAATTGCTTTTGGGGTATTATTTTATCATTTTCAATCGATCTACAACTCTAATGTTTTAAAGATACTTAGATACTTTAAAAAAAAAAGAAAAAAAAAACAGGACTGTAAAAGAAGCCTCGGTTGCTTGCCACACACAATTTCTTTATAGATTTTATTTCCTATCAAGTATGTTTAAGGCCCCATCACTTCCCACCAGTTGTCTGCAGCCTCTATCGAAATTTGATTATAACACAACGGCATAAAATGCAAGCATGAAATAAGGACAAATGGCATTGAACTTAATTGGCAATAATTTCAAATGCCATGTGTTTTGACAGTGCACTCATTTATTATTCTGAACGTAATCTTTAGCACAAACGTTAATTAATGCTTTTGACGTCATAAAAGCCACTTGTATGCTAAATGATTCACTTCACTTTCAGTGAAATTTTCCCGCCTTTTTTTTTTTTTTTCGTCAATATCATTACCTGTTCATTTATTTTACACCCAGAAAAGTTTTATGAAACTATTTTACACCAAGAAAATGTTATAAAACTAATTTCTGAATTGTGATCGTGTTATAATGTATAATTTCATTTTCGCTTTGATGTGTCTGTAACCTCCAAATAAATATTCGACTCCGTCGGGATTCGAACCCGGGACCCCTGTGTCCCAAAGCGAGTGCTCTACCACGTCGCTATAAAAGCTAGCTTGTACGGCAGGGCAGTACAAACACCCCTTATACTCAACCCGGCTACATACAACCCCTCGACAATTAAGATTCTTCCACGAATCTTCTCAATTCAACATCCTCAACTACCAAATCACATAACCACCACCTCATGTGGGTTATTTACGGTGGGCGCCAAATGTAACTCGTAAATAAATATTCGACTCCGTCGGGATTCGAACCCGGGACTCCTGTGTCCCAAAGCGAGTGCTCTACCACGTCGCTATAAAAGCTAGCTTGTACGGCAAGGCAGTACAAACACCCCTTATACTCAACCCGGCTACATGTCCATGAATAAAGCCTGATGGGAGAGGATTTACATGCAAAGTAATATCCTCGGGCTCCGACCTTGAATTTTACTGATTCATGCACACATCAACACAAAAATGAAATTATTTCATATATAAAGATTTCGAGAAAAAATCCTGACATCTGTATACAGGACATGATACCAAAGAATAGAAAATGTCTGAGTTCTGGAACCAGTCCAGCCCAAAAATCAGCAAAGAGAAGATGTATCGTGGAATAAGCATGAGTCCAGGCAAAAAACTGCATCCTGACATTCAGTTACATCATGAAAATAAGTTAAAGGCACTGCTGTCAACAATACCAGAAGGTTCTGCAATGGAACTGCTCTAAATAAGTGTTTAGATTCACCTTTCGCAAAACAAAATAATTGATTTGCCGCAAGGATAAGTGTAAACATATATGGATTTCTGAACCATTCTTGGCATGGGCTAGGAAAACAAAGTGTATGTGACGAGATTGGTTGAAACAAAATACTTTTTTATTTCCCATGCTAATTTCTACCTAGAATAAGAAGAGTTTTTTTTAACAATACATGTCGTCGTTATTATTCTAAAATCTCGTAACGACAGCTTTGATCAAGCTGTAGTTACGAAGTGAAAATTTTGTCTGGTAACAGGTAGGTGGTTAGAACTGTCTTTCTAGTTACAAGTGTACAAGTGATTTCTATTTCTCTCCAATGGTTTCAACTGAAAAGGTCCATATTTTCAATTTTCCATAACTGAAAAAAGTGATACCATAAAATTCTGGTACAGTACTTATTTTTCTAAATTTCAGCCCAAAATTGTGTCATGTATAAATGGCTAAATACTGAAGCAAATGATATTTTTTTAGGATTTGAAAAAAATCAGGAATTGGAAAATGAAAAATGATAGGATTATATGTAACATTTTGTCACAATGTTTCTTACACAAAAGGCAATAAATAGAATATTACAAATTCAAATGGATGCAGTCTTAAAACCAGTCTTAGAACGTACTCTATGTTTGGATTGATGAAATATATAATCAAAGTACTGAAAGTACTGATAAGTTGGAATGCGTTCGAGAGACGGTGACCTCGAGCTGCTAACGAAGCTGACGCCTCCCGCCCATCACAGGTGATCACATAGTACGTCTCGTCATTTGACGGTCGTATATAAATCAATGTATTTCAACAACGAGGGACGCTTAAACCTCTGAATCGCTATACAGGCCTGAATCTGATGAAAGAAAAATGATAACAAGAGGGCCAGAATGACCCTAAAGCGCTCACATGAATTCGATTGGTCCAGTGGATCTTATCCAAGAAACTTTCTGGCAAAGATTCGTTCAAATTTGCCTAATTGTTGAAGAAGAGTCATAATTCACTCATAAGCACTCATAATAGACCCTGCCAACCCATTTATTACAAGGGAGACTCATGATTAGCCCAACCCTGCCACGCCCATATTTATGGGCTAATAAAAATTTTGCCAATTATATTTGAAAAGGGTCAACAAAAGAACATTTTTGTAAAGTTTGATTGAAATCTGCCCAGTGGTTCAGGAGGAGATGTCGTTCAAAGATTTTGGGCTCCGCCCTGCCATACCCATATTTATTGGCCAATTAGAATATAGCGACAATTTTGAAGAGGGTCACCCAGGGAACATTCTGGCAAAATTTCATTAAAATTGGTCCAGCGATTTAGGAGATGAAGAAGTTTTAAGAAAGGTGACGACGGACGACGGAGTCAGGCCGATCCTAAAAGCTCCCCTTGAGCACGATGTGCTCAGGTTAGCTAAAAAAGTAAAATGATACGGACCATACAGCCGACTAATAGACGCACAGGCGTACACTTATACACTCAAAACAGTTTTTATATTATTTTTGAAATGACTTCTGCTTCATTTGAGTTATCAATTAAATTTTTAATTAGAGGTGTCGCAAAGTGAACATTAACAAATGAATTGTCCATGATGAAAAGCTATTTTCGCAGGGAAGTCTTTTACTTCAAGAGTTGGAATTTCAAGACAATTTTTGGACGAAGTTCAATTGTGATTTCGACCTTTGTGACTCCGAAATTAGGCACTTTCTCGGGTCATTGACAACATTTGTGTCAAAGTTTATGATTTGGGTCAATTGGTTGTTCAGTTAGAGTGGAGACTATTACTGATGACCGTGACATGTATGACCCCGAAACAATAGGGCATTTCTTTGGGTCATGGGCAATATTTGTGTAAAGTTTCGTTATTGCAGGTCATTTGCTTCTCCGTTTATCTAGCAAAAAGCAAGAGGTCAATGGACTGGGAGACAGACATGATGAAATCAATATATGCTCCTCTACGTCTGAGTTTGGGGTACAGTTAATAACATCGTGAAAATGATTAGATGAACGATTTTAAAATGATTAAGGCATGATATTGAATGAGTGAGCGGAGCGAGTTTGAAGTGAAATTTAAGGGAGGGAATCCAATGTCGCAAGCGATATATGGAACCTATATAAAATATGCATTAAAGTTCAATCAATAGCTTTCTATTTCATCAAGAACCAATCAGACGCTTTAAATTTCAATTATATAAGTGAAATCGCGAATTGGTTCTTGCTTAATTCATTTAGAATGTACATGTCGATCTTATGTTTTTTAATAACATTGGGCCTTTTTGAATGGTTTGAGTGAGTGTTTGGAATGAATCAATGGAGCGCTGAGTGAGCGATTAAGAATGTTTTCGTTGAGATGAATGTCAATTTCACGATGTAACTAACTGTATGATGGTGCTCTTAATCGTGTTGATGTGTACTAATGTGAAGAAAACAATTTGAACTAGTTGGTATGTTTCAAATGGCAAATTGTCTTGGTGATGAATGCAATTGGGCAAAGATTTTCATAATTCAATTAAAGATATGGTGGCAAGGGTTTATGTGGATAATTCAATGGACACTGTAAGCTGCCATCAACTTGATTTGTGGATATTGGATTTTTACAATGAAACATTCATGTAGATAAATGCAATATGACGGAAAACAAACGACAATATGTTGCAAAAATATTTATTAACTTTAAAAGTGTATCATCACTTTAAGAAAAGATTTTCATTTCGTAGCTTAGACAGAAATTTGCAAAATAACACCTCGTCAAAAGTTAAATGTATAATAAGGTCGTTCAGAAAAAGAAACTTTACCTTTAAAAGAAGCTATAACATAATTCTAACCTTACCAAATAAGCAGATCACGTGATTGGTCTTTGCTATTGCCACAGTACTGAGGAAACAGATCGCGACATTACCAATTAAGCAGATCACGTGATTGGCTAGTGCTTTTGTCAATTGCTGAGCTTATTGGACTTGACTTATCACATGATTTCCAAATATAGTAATGCAAACATGTGATACTAATATATTCGTACGCAACTTTCAATAAATATCGTTTGAAGCATAAATTAGCGTGTTGATAATATAAAGTGAAGTGATAGCTGTGTGAATGTACAGCATTATTACTTTTTGATGAAATAAACAGTATGTCTTTGTCAAGTTGAGATATACAAAATAGGCCGAAGTGTATTCACATCCTGTTCACGTGATATGTGTTCTCAAAAAACCCGAAATGAAATTATCTTGTGTTCATTTTGCGGTTTTGTTAAATCTAAGTTGGAATTGCTCCGCATTCCAACTTAAAAACCTTTTGTTTTGTACATTTTTTAGACAGTTAAATCTACAAAATGTTGATTATTAGTAAGTTTGTCTTGTAAGAAGCTTAATTAATAAATGTCTGCTCAATGATTTCGTTTGTCCTACTCAATTAAAATTGAAATGACAAAATTATTGTAAAAATCACTTCCAATGGAAGAAAACATATTGGTTTGACAGTGATGACAGGTCAAAATCATTTTGAGACAGCCCCCAGAGTCATCTTATCACGTGATCCGCTATTGGCCAAATTGATCCGGAAATGGCTAATTTACGTACACTACTATTTCCCGAACGATGTAATTGTTTTGATTGATTGACTAAAGATGTAAGTTGCACTTCAAAGTGTACAAATTTTATTGCCTCCGAAGACCAAAATCGGCATTCTGTAACGTTTCTTTGAAAAATAATCAACAAAGTTCTCACTAGTGATCCGCTTTTGGCCAGTTGACTGTATATTTCGAGGAGGAAACGCGTAGTACTGAAAAAAGGGGCTTTAACTGGTTGGTTTTTGTTAGTTACAAAATCACATTTTATCCGAATAATATTTTAAAAGATCAATGAATTGTTGTTGAAAACGATAAATAAAGCAAAACTACATTTACAGAATATCCAAGAGCTCGCCATGACTGCCTCGGTCACCTAGTGGTAAAGGCGCTTTGCCTGTGACCCGATGGTTCTTTGTTCGAGCCCCACTACCGCCTTGGTGTGTTTATCTGCAAAACGCTTAATAGCCAGCCCCAGTTAATCCAGCTTTAAAATTGAGTAGCCAAGCGTTCGTGTTCTAAAATTGCAAAAACTCCAGAGAATTTTCAATTTTACTTGTAAATGCAATAATGGGGCGTATGTCATCGAAAGACTGTATGATAATTTCTATCGACACAAGAATACAAAACATATAAAGTCGATTGAAAGCTCAAATTTACCGTGCTGTGTGTGAACTCGTCCGGAAAACCCATCCCACAAAACTATATATTTTAGTTCTTAGCTAACAGTCTAACAGGAAATTTTGTATTGCTACCTTACGTTAAGGTTTGATCAGACTCCTAGGAAAAGCTCGTATGATCTCATTGAAAATTGCTCACTGTAAAATGGCAATTGGTTTGCTTTTATCATTGTGGCGTTTGATAGGTTAAAACTTTTAAGCGCTTCTTTTTATAAAAAATGGCGAATAGGAAAGGGGAAACAAGATCGACCATATCAAGGGGCAAATTTCGCGTGGCATCTGCGCAGTGAGTCTATCGAAGTTGAAGAGGGCGACTTACAAAACTGCGCCACCGAAATGATTAGCCAGCGTCTTCGTTTTATGCTTTGCGTAAATTTAAAATTGAGCCTGTGCGTGACATTTCCAATAATTTGTCGTGTGCTTAATGAACAAACATTGGGTAGCATTTATAGCAAAATAGTAAAATAAGCGGATTGTTTGAATGCCTCTAGATACTTTGAGACTTTATCTTTTTACAACACGCAAAGTAAAGACTCTGGACAGACTGTGCATATGCACTGACTGGCCAGAGTCTTTGCTTGGCGTACATTTGAAATTGTTGAAAATGTCACTTACAGGCTCAATTAGTACTTTGATTTTATTCGTTAAATCGTTGTCGTAAACTAGATTTGTAAAGGTATGATTTGTTTTGACTTGGATTAAAATTTTTAATGATATTAAATCTATTTCTTTGTAGTATGCGGTCAGCGACTCTATTGATATACTTAATATCAACACCCGATTGTTGATTTTAAACATCGATTAGGTTAAAATGTATTGAAATCTTCATTTTCTGACTATTTACATTTTATATATTATATACTAATTGCCCCTAGATTTCTTTATTTCACCATCTTCATTACAAGAAGGAAAAAAAGAAATAGATATAGGATTTTGCTTTTTTGTAAAAACAAAATATCTAATCGTTTTAAACCCTTGTCGGGGTGTTTCAGTTTCTTTTTTAATAATATTTTTATAAGTTTTCTCGTCCATCCAAAACAATCTTTCTGATTTTTCATGATCCCATGAATACAATTTGAAACTAGCAACTATTTTGAGCATTTGAACACAAAGTGATTTCCCTAAATTGGTATTTAAGTTAATCAACTGTTTGGTAGTATTGTATATCATTAAATGATAATAAATGGAGGACCTTCTTATTTTCATGGGAATATGTAGCGAAAAACGAAATGACTCTTAGAAGATTAAAACGAAATATGTAAAAGCACTTTATAATATATTTACTGAGCGTTATTATGTTCTTTTTTTTTCTTATAATACATCTATGAATAAAAAATCCATATAAATATTGAAATAACTGAAATCTGAATCTCCACTATGATGCTATCATATATGCACATGTTCCTTGTGTTTCAGTTTGACATTTTGAAAACTTATTATAGGACAATATTAAAAAAAGATATCATTGAAATTTTGCATACTTTTTCATATATATTTCAAATAAACATATAATTATCAATATCAATTCATAAAAAAAGTATGCGATTTGTTTAATTATTTTTTTTTAATGAAGGGAGTCGCGAGCGTAAATGTTATCCTTTAAAACTTATATATGTATATATATTTGTTAAGGGTAACAGGTCATTTTAGACAATCTAAGACCTGGCATTTTAACACTTAGATTGAGTGCTGTATTTCTACTTTGATTTGTTTAAATAGGCTTTTTCATCTTTTTTTTTAATTAATTTGTGAATAAATAAATGTGCTCCTCTGTGTTGAGGATAAAGATGTTAACCCAGCGGAATCATAGGTTCGTGGTTTTACTTTCTTGTTATTACTTTCTTGGTATAAAGACATTGTATAGATGCACATATTTAAGTGTGTGATCAAAGGTCAATTTTGTCTATACCTGTATAGACAAAATTGACGTTTGAACACTCACTACAAATTGTATATTTATACAAAGAGATGATGTTATTCGACTTGTTTTGGGAAATAGAACTAAAACAACAATAATATGCAACAATTATAGTCAGCAGCAACAATAACAGGCAACATCAACATCAACATCATCATCATCATCAACATCATCATCATCATCATCATCATCATCATCATCCACAAAACAATAACAACAAAAACTACACCACCTCCAACAACAATAACCCCCCGTTACATGAACTTGGCTTCAAGAAGTCGAACAGTTTTTCAGACCAGTCATGTCGATTAAAGTTAGCTCAGTTGGTAACTCGTTGGGCTGTCAAAACTGGTGGTATGAGTTAGAATCCGGCTTGGCTAAATTTCATCCGACATTCACCAAAAGCTCTTTCGTATTCCATCACAGGGCGAATGATAGTTAATGTAGACGGGATGGTTAATTGGTTGTTCGAATAAAATGTTGTTGTTGTACAAAGGTGATTGACTTCGGTCTACCAGTCTGGCAGTGTTCTAGTTCCTCTCTACTAGTCTTCTTACAGTTACAAACATCGTGAAATTAACAATGTTAACGATTTGGAATGAAATTGAATGACGGCGATTAATGAGTTTTGATAGAAATTAAAGGGAGGTAATCCAACATCGCTAATTTTGTTCATTCTGAACAAAATTAGCGATATTCATTACCTCCCTTTAACAATATATGCAAACAATTTCTATGAATAGCTTTCTATACTTCTAGAAACAATCAGGCACTTAAAATTTCAATTTTGTCAGTAAAATCGCGTTTTTCTTATCCCAATTTATTTTGAATTTAGTTGTTGATCTTATCATATTAGTGATTTTGGGGCGTTTTTGAATGGTTTGAGTGAGTGTTTGCCGGACATGAACAAATGGAGCGCTGAATGAGCGATTATAAATGAGATGAATGTCAATTTCACGATGTTTCTTTCTGTACCTCTGGATCTTTGTTGTATTGGGACAGGGAAATTTATAAAATACCCTCTTTGATAAGCCTCTATGGACAAATCAGAACCCCAGGGATGTATGTCTTGAACTCTTTTTTCTTTGAAGTAAATAAAATTCCATAGGGCGACAGTTTGCATAAAAATGAAAACAAAATTTATCATCATGATAAAATGAATTGGTCAAAAACATTTTTGTTTAACAATACCTAAAATAGAAATGTAAAATTCTGTCTTTTCTTAAACAATTATTTGAGTTTATCAATTTTAACAATTAACAATTAACATATTAAATGAAGCCCTATATTTTTAGTATAACCCTTTGCTGTTTAATCCCTGCTTTTTACGTGCCTGTGGTTTTATGATTGAGAAAACATTGTGACAAAAGAAGAAATTGCTTCTGACAAGCAATTTCTTCTTTTTCCCCACTATTTTCTACCCTACTGAATGGTTATTTTTCAAATTAAATCAACTTTTAATTTACGTCTGCAAAACCTTTGAATTTGGACAGGTCCAAAATTTTGTAAAACAGGAAAGGGATAAGTAAAGAATCCTACGTGGTCAAAAGATAAAGCCGCTCCTATTATGGTCAATTTAAATCTCAGTCTTTCTTATAACATGATATTTTGGGATGTTTGTTTATTTATATGACGCATTAATACCAAACTAAATACGTCGAATATATTGACATATACTTTCTATATTCATTTTGGGAAAAAAAAACTTGTTGCAAGTCTTTACTGACGGCGCTCACCCCTTCGGACTATTTGTCTTTCACCAATGAATTGATAATCGTAGCCCCCATTTTAAACAAATAAATAAAAGCAAGGTCTAACAGACAGAAAATGTTTAAAAAAATATACTCGATACTTTACGCACTACTCAGATTGTCCCTTTTCGCGTGACGGGTTCCATATTTTATGATATTGAAAAATAATATACTATTTTCTTATAATTGAATGTAACAAAGAAGAAATATTTATTAAGATTTTACCAATCTGATATTGATTCGTTGCTTAACTGGTTTAAAGCGACTGAACGCTCAAAATATATTTTGTAGTTGCTCAAAATTCTATAAAAATATAATGAGTCCATTTCCTTAGCCCATCAGAATTCACAAATACGAATTTGATAGACCAAACTAAAATAAAACTGAAAATGAACTAAGATATAGTCCAATTTCTTCCCACAAGGATCAACGTGTGAATGCCCTGTAAGTTAAAAGGAAATATATCGGAAGAAACATGTCTATGTAAACTGTCGCCAAATTAACACCAAATGAATACAAATAATTCTCATTTGTCTGAAACTTTGTATATATACATTAAATATTTGAGGAAAAACTAATTTGTACATTATTGATGGGAACAACCGATAGTTCTTTTCGGGGGTGAAGGAGTGAGGCCAGCGATCCATCATTTTTTTGAAAAAAAAAATTCATTTGAGCCTGCGCGGGACATTTCCAACAATTTTGTTTGTGCGTGACGTGAAGACTAAGATCATCCTGTGCAGCCGCACAGTCTGATCAGAGTCTTCACTACGCACTGAGTTGGTAGCTAGGGACCAATTCTCTCTTTTCATAATTGCACAACATCTTTTTTGCGTTGTTTGCCTGTCCAAGAAGCTCAATGTCTCCCCATCACACACAAATTAAATTGTACGAAATGTCGTGAATTCGGTCATTTTAAATGTTGAGTAAACTGCACGTTTTCGTTAGATTCTGATAGCAAAATCTATCTTTTTGATAGTTACTCAAAAAATACTCGATAATTACTTCAGAAATATACAAGACATCAATCTTTTCAAAATTAACCTTTGTGGGTGGGGCAAGTTTAGAAAATAACATTTTATACGTAGATTTCCGTCTATACTCACTTTTTCTAGCTGTGGTCTATTCTGATAATATTTAAAGTGGTGTCCATGAAAATGAATGCCCTGCGCAAACTAGAGATTCCAGAATTGTGCAACGTTTAACCTTTTGTCCTGTAAGTTCTTACTTTGTCCAGAACTACCACTACTTTGCGCAAGGATTTGTCAGGTGAGAAATAGATAAAACCTCTTGCACGATTCAAGGATCGTCTGACACAATTTTATTATTGGTGGACAAAGAAGGCAATCCAACTTTGCGCAGGACAATTCTGGGATAGTACAGATTCTTTCTTTGTGCAGACATAAATACATGTATTCAATTTGAAATGACTCCCATTTTCGTCTTATTTACACATTTAGCTGGCGTCCATCCAAAGTTAAGATTAGTAAACCTTGCCAAAATATAGAATGAAAACATATATAAATGTTTATGAAGCAGATAGCTAGAACCCTAGAGTTCATTTAAGGAAAAATCCACACATGAATGCATTGACTGTCAAATAGCAGCCTATAAGGCATATACATATTGTAAGGCTTATGTTCAGACTGTACGAAGTGTCTTTACATTGTACAACAGCATTGGGTTTGGTTTGGCGCAAGACTGTACTAAGGGCATTGTTCAACAGTCTTGGGTTTTGTTTCAGCAAAAGATTGTATTAAGTGTCTATACATTGTACAACATTCTTGTGTTTGGCCCAGCGCAAGATTGTAGTTGGTGTCTATACATTGTACAAGAGTATTGTGTTTGCTTCAGTGCAAGACCGTACTAAAGGTCTATACAATGTACAGCGGTCTTGTGTTTAATTCAGCACGAGACTGTACTAGTTTTCTATACATTGAACAGCAGTCATGGGTTTGGTTCATCGCAAGACTGTTGTTAGTGTACACATCGCACATCGGTCTTTGGTTTGGTTCATCGCAAGACTGTTGTTAGTGTACACATCGTACATCAGTCTTTGGTTCTGTTCATCGCAAGACTGTTGTTAGTGTACACATCGTACATCAGTCTTTGGTTTGGTTCATCGCAAGACTGTACTAAGTGACTTTATAATGTACAACAATCTTGGATATGGTTCTGTGCGAGACTGTACTAAGTGTCTAAACATTGTACAACAGTGTTGGGTTTGGTTCAGTGCAAGAATGTATTTAGTGGCTATACAATGTATAGACACTCTGTACAGTCTTGCACTGAACCCTCAATTTATGTGTATGTTGAAAGCGGCGTTAAACACCATTCAATCAATCAATCAATAAATTTATGTGTATTATGGTTTACCATCATAATTCACATTATCCAAACACTTCGTCTATGATATTAGCTTAGTCTTAAGTTTTTAGACGTGCATTTAATATACTAAAGATTCCCTTTATATGACTATTCGGATTATTAAGGAATGTGATTGGCCACACTTCAAAAACAGTGTTTTATCCTTTCTAATGCCAGAATCGGTCATTTGTCCAATATTCCCTGGCTTATCACACCCCTGGAGAGATCCGGACATCAGCTGGTGTTAGTTTTAAGCTGGTGAAAGTGGTCATATCTTTTCTGATATTTAGAATCGTTTGATCCTGCTCATCGTAAAAGCTATAACCCAGTGTTTGCAGTCAAGTTCTTTTGAAATATCCATTTTTCCTGCTGTACTTTCACTTGACGCCGTTTTAATGTGCATGCTTTAAAAACCAAAGATCTCGTAGAGATTTTCGCCTCTATTATTGACCCTAAATTATAACAATAAATAAAACCTCTCCTCAACAAAAAATAATAATTTAATAACTAAAAGTTAAATAAAATTAAAAATCAAAATAAATAAATGAATAAACCAACAGAAATTATCGTTCAAAGTTTTCTTTTTCTACCCATAATTTGTTAAAAGAAGATAGAGGCTGTTAAATTACAAAGTATCTCTTGAATTTCTTTCTGTGTCACCCTTGTATTTCTTAAAGGCTATATCAATATGCTATTTTACGTTTAGTGGGCGTTCTGTTGTCATTAACTTCTAGCGTTAACCAACCAACAACAATGGAAGTGTTATAAATAAAGTTACAGCTTTTTGATTTGTCGAAATTTCAACAAATCAAAATACTGTTAATTCATCCATAATACCCCCAATTCTTGTTGTAAGAAATTTTAAGAACGTCGATGCTTAGTAAGGTCTAAAGTTCAAGTCAAGTTATCCTGGCCTGGATGATAAATGTATCTATAGGCCTGCTTTTCAATTTATATGAAACAAATGTTTAGGACCGTTAAAAGAGAATTATATAACAACAAACATATAAGTTTATCCTTGTCTGTGATCATTTTTATCGTCAGGTGAAGCAATTAACATATCGAGGTCACATGTTTTTGCGAAGCTGCATTAAGTGATTAGGTCCGTCTTGTAAACCGAGAGCTTTCTAGGATAGTAAGATTAAGATCAGAAAAACATTTCACATTTGAGAACCGTCAGGCGAAAAAACACCATCTAAAGTTTCGGCCCTAGTCAGGCTGCGCGAACTGCATTGGCTGACTAAGGTCAAAACGTTTCGTAATTACCTCATTTTCTGAAACAAGAATGGCCAACCTACGTTCCCGTGAAAGAATATCCTAAATAAGATCCCTGAATGACCTGTATTGGCACTAATCAATTAAAAAAACCATCAACATTTCTTAACGTAAAAAAATACTCCTATGCTATGGAATGATTTGAAAGGAAAGGTGGCTCTTGACCAATATCCAATCTTATCTCCGGTAAATCTGCTCTTAAGACGTTTTAATTCGATAAGTCGGCAACTTGTTAGCTCGAAATACGCTAATTGATAAACATGAAGATCGAATTGCCATTAAGCCCGATCGCTTGTGTATTGGTATTAGGATATCAAAGATATTAATTATCCTTAAGTCTGGGGAAACTATACCTACGCAGTGCTAAATCTCGTTTATGGGTCGGTTGTATTGACCTGACATTGACTTCTGTAATTAGTCAAACATGATTCCTTCTACTCGAAATTTCACGAGCTTTCATTGTTATATACTTATCATATCGCATGTTAAACATATCAAATGGCAAATAGATAAAAAGCACTAAATGCATTTTTTAATTTTTTTTTCGCAAATGTCAATCTTGGTCAAAGCAGGGACTTTTAATACATAGGGTCCGGGGTCAAGGCACCGGTCTTCGCACAATATCTTGAACCGCTCAACTTCTCTTCCAATTTGTAAAGAAACTACATTTTTTTGTTTATGTCACATTTGGTTTCCATATATGTATGAAATTGTATTGTATAGATATGAAAATCCTAATAGAAACCTTCGAACTTGTAAAAATTGTAACATGAATTCAATTGAAAACGGGTATCATTTTCTGCTAGTCTGTCCAAAATATTCAAATCTTCGAAATAAATATCTCAAGAGCTATTGCTACACGTGGCCCACGATCCAGAAATTTATTAATTTTTTATGCGACACTTCGCGAAAGAAACTTAACAACTTAGGTAATATCTACCACGCAAACCAGCTATGAACATACCTTGATATAAGTTAATATTATACTGATGAAATTAGAGAGATCGGAATAATATCCATATTTCTGTTATTGAAATAAGTATTATTGTTTCTAATTGTTTAATACAAGCTCTTCATGTTAGTCCATGTAATATTGTAACGAATTGCTATCAGCTGGAGGCTAGGAAAGGATGTGATGGTTGTACTGGTGAGAGAAATACTAGGAATCCATTGGTAGGTGCTCCAGCCGCCGCGATATAACTGAAATAATGTTGAAAGTGGCGTAAAACTCCAGTCAATCAATCAACAAATTGCTATATGTATGATTTAAGCATGTAAAAATGCTTTATGCAATGAATATATATGTATGTATTACATAGTATTATTAAAAAAGAATATGACAAGAAAGTTAAAGTTTTGCGTCGAGTATCTTATAAATCTGCAGTCTATCAAAGTTTAGAAGTTCGAAAGGTTTGACGCCACTTCGATTACTTTCAATTATAAAAAAATGCAATTTATTCATCTCAACGCGACCAGTCTATCTTATTAAAGCTGTGTTTATTTGATCGTCTGTCTGTCTTTTTGTTTGTTCGTTCGTTTGTTCGTTTGCCTGTTCTTTGTCAAAAAAACCTTATGTAGTGGCACATGACTCAAAATTAACCTTTCAGTGTCTTGGACTATATTAGGTCCAAAATTAAACATCAAGAATATAAGTCAGAAAGCGATTAAAATATCCCCAGTACAGCTTGGTCGTCCAAACTGTAGTAGCGACATTTTATTCAGCCGCTAACGTTATCAGCCGAGTTTCTGATGACTTACCGTCACGTCCTGTTAGGACAATTCACATGATGCTATGATTATAGCACCCAATGGAGATATAAGCTTAAGTTTTTTTCGTTGCTGGATTAAACAAAAAACTTGGCAGAATCAATAGACCAAAGACCTTTCGGGGACGTTAGAGTATCGTTATAACTTTCAAAGTTATATAGACCCTTTGAAAATGTTGCTATATTGTCCAATGCATGGTCCATCTAATGTCGCCCTTCACTTAGCTTCGTTTTACGAGGCGATGCTCATGACAATGTTACATGTATGGTCATTTTGATATGATCAAGATCAATAATCAAAGTTGCGTCCGTGAAGTCGTTGTCCCTCAGTAACATAATATGGCACTGGGGGGCAACAAATTCATTAACGCAACTTTGACATAGATTTTGTCACTTATGGATACTAAATTGAGGGACGTAACCTTGAGTGCTGTTCTTGATTATGTCAACAAGGGACAACAATTTCAAGGACGTAACCGTGAGTGCTGACCGTATTTTTTTCACCGAGAGAAACTGGATTGAGGGACGCATATTTAGGAGCTACCCTTATTTTTGTCACCGAGGGACGGTAAATTAAGAGACGTAACCTTGGGTGCTGACCTTGACTTTGTCACCGATGGACAACAATTTCAAGGACGTAACTTTGAGTTCTGACATTGAATTTGCCATCTAGGAACAACGAATTCATGGACGTAACATTGAGTGTCGACCTTTGTCGTAATACGTTTGGTTTATCATATGGATTGGCTGATCCTGTGAAGTTGCTTTAAGTCGAATAATTTTCAAATAAAACACCTACAAAAACATATTTTACGTAAAAGTTTGTGTTTTTTTTTTTCAAATTGTATTAATTGGCTGACACCATGACCAAAGATATCGGTCAAGTTCGGATCTATCGTACAACAGACAAAATGCAGTTCAAAACATATAGGTCAATGTCCGTTATGCAAGTTGACTTCGTTTCTTATATCTCTAGTATGTAATACGATCAAAAGATGAAATCACGACCATGTAAGGCTTTTGTTAAAGGTAACCATGATTTACGATAATTTTATTGAGTCCGGGAAAATAAACAATAATTTATGTCACCGTGATTTTGGCTTTTCCATGTAGTTCTTGGTTACCATGATAAAAGAATGTCAGCTGGTTATAAATCGAGGGGTCAGCGCAACACTTTTGTAAGTGCCTATAGATATATAGACACTTACAAAAGTGTTACACTTACTCCTCGGAATAGCTAATACTACGACAAACTACGCTATTTCAGTAATTTTAATTGTTGCGAATTTGTTTAATTCTTTAGCAGAAGGGAAGATAAATTTTAGAAAAACTAAGTAATAGTACAAGGGTTATTCGTTTTACGAGGCGATATCTCGAAGTCTCGTTTTTTAGGGCGATTATGTTATAAATGATATTAAGATCAAAGCAAAAGTGTTTGGATGAAATGTAATTAGATATCAATATATTACCAACTTTTCACTTCACTTCCATAACAATTATACAGGAAAAAAAGACAACTTACCCGACTTATCTCAAAATCTGACTCATTCCTGTCTATTAATGAAATTTACGATCGAAAATCAAACTCCTCGTTGTATTAACTTCCCCTTGATTGTGACATTATGAAATTGGTATTTAACTCGATCAAACCTTTTCTAAATCGTTCGCTCAGGGCTCCATTTAATGCATTAACAAAACTCACTCAAATCCCTCGAAAAACGCTCCAAATCGTACAAAAACGCCATGAAATCCTTCAAAACGACCAACATTCCATTCAAATCGATCGAGTAATTCTATGATATTATTGACTAGTGTGGAGTAGTTTCTGAAGACACATTCAGTTAAGAACATCGTGAAATTGAGAGCATGAATGATTTAGGAATGGTCTTGGAATGAAATTGAATAGTGTGTGGAGCGAGTTTTGAGTGAAATTCAAGTGAGGTAATCATATATAGCTAATTTTGTTCAAGATGAGCAAAATTAGCTATATTTATTGCCCCCCTTTAATAAAATATTCATACAAGTTCTATAAATACCTTCCTATTTCTCAAAGAATCTATCAGACGCTTATAATTTTGATTATATCAGTGAAATTGCGATTTTTTTCTTGATATATTTATTTTTTAAATAAGTTGTTGATCTTATCTTTCAAGTGATTTTGGAACGTTTTTGAATGGTTTGAGTGAGTGTTTGGAGTGAATAAATGGAGCGCTGAGTGAGCGATTCAGAATGGTTTTGATTGAGATGAATGTCAATTTCAGGATGTAACTTACTGTATGACAAAATATATTGAGACACACTTCATTTATTTCTCGCCGATGTGCGAATAAAATTGAAAGTTGCGAGTTAAAGGCTGTTATTGTACTGATGTTAGAAACTACTGAAAATCATGAATAGGTGTACCACCAGTCGAGGTATCACCTTAATACTGGTTAAAACCAGAACAAAAGTTAAAACCAAAACAATCAAGCGAATTAGTTCGTCTTCGTTTAACCCTTTCCTGTTTAACAAAATTTTGGACCTTTCCAAATTCAAAGGTTTTGCAGACGAAAATTTAATGTGGATTTAATTTGAAAAATAACCATTCAGTAGGGTAGAAAATAGTGTGGAAAAAGAAGAAATTGCTTGTCAGAAGCAATTTCTTCTTTTTTCACAATGTTTTCTCAATCATAAAATCACAGGCACGTAAAAGCAGGGATTTAACAGCAAAGGGTTAAGGTTACGAGATGTTATAGGTGTATTTTCAAAACTGAGCTCTGACCTAGGCGTTGAGTCCATTACCATAGGTATATGAGTAAACCTTGAGATCTAAGACAAGCACTAAATTTCATTTGAAAGGTAATTTGTATCTTTGTTATATTTATTTTATCTATTTTGAAAGAATAGCACGGAAATTTAACCGTTAAAAGTAGATTTCAAGGCTCACCGCTCAAAATCTACCTTTAACGCCAGGTAAATTGTTTGTTTATATGCATTGCCGGTGGTGATGGTTGATACATAGTTTATCTACTGATCGATCGGTGTGCAACCTTCATTTGTTTTCCATCTCGGGCCTTAATTATAATGCATCTGCTTGCACATGACCTCTGAAACAGGTTACATTCGCTTTTTATGAAAACAAAAATAATTCTTAGTTGTTCGAAAGGCCGCTTAGGACCGCCGTTATAACGTAGTATGTTGCCCGTCGGACTATCAATCTAGAGCTCTCGGGTTCATTTCCCGAGGGCGGCTTTCATTCTTCCCGACTATTTGTCTCTCACCAATGGGTTGATAATCGTAGAACTATGTGAGATAGCAGCTGGAGTCTAGGAAAGAATGTGATGGTAGTATTGATGAGAGAAATACCAGGAATCCATTGTTAGGTGCTCCAGCCGCCGTGTTATAAGTCAAAAAATGTTGAAAGCGGCGTAAAAATCGATTCAATCAATGGAAAGTCCGCTTGAAGTAGATGGGGATCCTCAATATTAAAGTTCTTTGGACTAATTGAGGATGGCTTGGAGTGGCTATTTTAGCAATATTGTAATTGTGGATTTGGCCCAGAATTGAAACCAGTCGTTGTACATCAACTGTAGTTACAATGTTTTGGTCGCTCTCATAAGAGATTCGGACTCCAAATACTTGAATCTGACCTGTCACGCGAGAAGGGACCATCCGACCAATACACAACAATGCCTTTTAAAATCAGAAATGGGTCCCATAACAGCACGTTTTATTATTGTTTTCATAGAAATCTATAACGATCATTTCTGATGCATTTAATTTTATTTCATTCTGCTCGCGATTTTTTGCTTCCGTACAAAAAGCTTTGGTAGACAGTTTAGACTAAGATCAGCCTGCACAAAAGTGCAGTCTGATCTTAGCCTACACTGTCTGCTTTCTCATTAATTAAAATGAGAAAAAAATAGGTCAGAGTTGTTGATACGTCACAAAAGTGGCAATTTCTGTTATATAGAATTTGAATTCAGCAGGATAAGGTATAATTAATTCAAACGATGGAGATAACGGCACTGGCTAGCATGCACACTCTATGCAGTCTTGCCTGGATCCATAATTTTGCTATCAATATTGTTTCTTTTTAACTTAAAATTGTTTTTTTTAGTCTTTTCTAAATCAAAATATTTAAAGTAAGAATAATTATGATGATTTTACGGAGTTCGAATCCCACCGGAGAATCATTTTCATAGGTTCGACAAAATGTGAGCCAGAGATGATAACGTCTACTTTTTAAGACCGAATTTTGCAATTTCTGAGCATGCAATTGGTTATTCATCTATATATCAAAAATAAAACGTTAAGATCTATGGTTTTTTTCTGTAAAACTAGCACCTATAACAGAATGAAAAAAAGTGATATTGACCATTGAAATCGACAAAGAAATATCTTTTTCCAAATAGATTGTACAAATTACAAAGACTGACCCGAGTCGTCATTCATGAAAGATTATTCGTAACAATCTTCTATTCGCAAACGGGTTACATAAATATGTCTTTATTAATCCTTCATCTTACTGATCGTAATTGATTTAATTTATTGTTTGATAGATAAAACTATCTTTTATGTACCACATCAATATTAACCAGACATTTATGTCTTTATTTTCAGGAACCATACATTTCTAGAAGAGAAGTGAATCAGGCAAGTTTCCGAGTCATGGAAGACGTAGAAAGTGTATCCGACAGCGAGCTCGATCTCAATCGGGACGTTTTTGATGACACGCCAGGTGTAAAAATCGCGCGAAGAGGTCTGAAATATTGGGGAACAGTAGTAAGGCGTTCATCGATTGGATGGTTCGGGTCCACTTCACCGGCCAATCAAAAGGAGTGTACTATACAGCCGGACAGAATTATCGATATACTACGGACTCCTTCGGTACAAGCGTTTACTACGCTTAAGAAAAAGTTGATTAAGGCTAAAAACTACCCTGAATGGATTTTGGAATTTTTGAATAAAGATGGGCTCGGATTATTATTTGAGAGCTTGGAGCAGATTTGCAATAGGCCTACGGCCGATTTTTTAAATTCTATTTTACAAGTGTCGTGTGTTGAATGTGTAAGAACGATAATGGATACGTCTCTGGGCTTGGATTTTATAGTGGAGAATAAGGAGTTTACGGAGAAAATTGCAAAAGGTAGGAATTTTGTTTGGTTTTTAATCGATTATTTGATTTATCTAATTGACTTTGGAGATGACCTACGCCCAGCACTTGAAAAATTAACTTTGATGTTTTCTATGAATTTGAAAACACAGTCATGGAATAAGCCTATATGTATAAAAAGAATGGCTCGTTATGCGAAAAAGAGCATTCCAGAAATTTCTTAAATCAATTAATTAGAGTGCTTAGTGCAATAGTCTCTTAAGTGCCTATATGAATATAGGCACTTATGATAATATTGCTCTAAGCAATCAAATTTTTCATGGAAACGTTTCGTGGAAAATAGGAACAGTGATCTAGGTCCCAAAAAAACCCCATTTTTTATAATCATATTATAATGATGTACTTTAATTTTTTTTTTCATTTTTATTTTACTGAAAACGTGATTAAGTTACACAATTTTTAAACATTAAGAAAAATGGCTATAAGTGAAACAATTCTTCTCAGTTTAATATGTTGCAGATCTCATATTCAGACCATACTAATTGAGTAGATATTTTAGCATTTTGAAGATGATAACAATTCCTCTCGACAGATTATATTTCATAAAAAGAGTTAAAGCAAGGAAGATTGGTTAAGAAAGTTAGGTAGAATGACTATTCTGAAAACGTGGTGTCATTTATGCTTGGTTTGCATGCATTTAGATCGATTTATTAAACCGTCTTTTCAATAATACAATTTCTTTAAAGCTTTTCGGTGGTTTATCGAGAAATAACGGTAGATTATCACTTGATAATCTCACCGCAAGAGCAGTGAAATTATCAAAAACTTCGTTTGTGCATTTCATCCTTTCTGACGTCATCTATGCGGGGCGAAATTAGGTGTGCTATGACAAACGAATTATGATCATAAAAAAAACGAACCAGAAATAGTGTTTAAGCTTGCTAGAAAGTACCGAACTAAGTAGCTTACTCTACCCAGAATGAAACTAGAATTCTGTCCAGCGTTCAGAATAACGATGCGCAAACGAGCGCCCCAAATTTGAAACACGCATTGGATACTCTTCACTATATAATGCTCGGTACCATTTCTTGGGCGCTCGTGTGAGCTTCGTTATTCTGAACTTATGGCTATTTTGTTAAAATGTCAAATTCACCAAAGCAAGTTGGGTCAGAATATATCAAGAAATACAAATACGTGTAAAGAAGTCGTGAATTTGAGTGACAATTTTTATTTCATTTCAAGACACCTTTTGACAAGTATGTATGTAGAGTCAGGTACATGCTTGAAAAATGACCATAAAAAGGTATGCTGACTTCAATTGTCATTTTTTAGACGGTCATTTTGTCCTAGAATTGTCTTGGGCATGATGGCGATGAAAGAAAACGTCTTGCACGCAAAGGAAAAGGTCTCTCTATTCCGGAAATCGTAGGTCAAACATTCTTTAGGTTAAGATGAAAACGTTCGTGAAATGTTTGAGAAAAAGGGTACAATTTCTAGACGTTCACAAACGTTTTTCGTCCTTAATGTAGGGCAGGATGAAGATGTTTGTGAGTAAACGATGGTTGCGCTTAAGGTAGTGGACCCGTAATATTTCCGTAACATCTTGGAAGCAATGAGCTTAAATAGTGTTAACCGAGGTTTCCTAATGATTTTCATTAGGAAACCTCGGTCAACATTGTGAAAGTTCATGAGGTTCGAAATATAGAAGAACTATCACGGATCCACTACCTAAAGCTGCATCTCATGGTTGCATGACCAAAATGGCATTACTTCAGATTAAATAAAAATGTAGTTTCGACGTTTTGGTTGCCTTCTAGACACATAACCTTAAAAAGGAACCGTTCTAATATTGTTCGATGAGTCTATAGAAGTTAACTAGCTATTGAAGCTGCATGTAGCTTTTATTTCTCACGAATTCTACCGATATGAATATCTCTTACGTTAATAACACCTTAAATAGCATTAGAATATGAACTGTGCAAAAACCAGTCGCGGGGTTGTTCAGTTATTATAGGAAAAATATCTTCATATGACATAACGCCAGCATTTCTGCAATCCTATTAGCTGTTCCCTGTCTGCTAATTTACAGATTTTTCCCAACGGAATCTCGTTAATGAAATGGTTTCCTTTACAACGCGACAATTTTTGAAATCCCGACAATACTATTTTTGTATTATTGTATTTTAGCGCAACACTGATGAAAAAGGGACATTGTCTTGTGCAAGCATTTTTTTGGCCTTTTTTAATTTACTTGCGTTTCCTTTAAATTTTCGAAGAATAAAATTGAGATTTTACAAACACCCCCCCCCCCCCCCCTCTAATTTGAAAAACGATATTCAAATTTGAGACAAATTATGAAAAGACTGACTGTAAAAAAGCTATGCGTCACATTTTCGAACAATTTCATATGTGCACTGCTTTAAGACTCGGATCAGCCTCTGCATCCACACAATCAGATCAGTGCACTAAGTAGAAAGCTTCTGACTCAAACTGTCAACAGTCAATATTGCTTCAGCGACCACTTCTTTCCAGCGACCAATTTTATAAAGCGATCATTATAAAAAAAATCCTTCACCATAGGCAAAAAAAAAAAAAAAAAAAAATGAAAAAGTTGAGATTCTGAGACGATTCAGTTGGGTTCGACCATCATATAATTCAGTAAGACCTATGCGGCAATCTATACATGCTATCAAAATTACCTGTCCTTTCTACCATTAAACGTTGTATTAAGCGACCATTCCCATAAGCGGTCGCTTTTTTGTGGTCCCCTAAGTGTTCGCTAAATACAAATACAACTATATTTCTAATGCACTATCTGGCTATCTAGGCTGCCTAATGTCAGTGCATCATGCACACATAGAAGTGTTGGAAATATCATGCACAGGCGCAAAATTGTATTATATGAATAAGTATATCAGAATACTACTCAGATACCTATGTATGTATTACTCTCCTCGATTGTTTGTTTGTTTTGGATTCAACGCCTCTTTCTACAATGTTTCGGTTATATTTGGGCGGCTTGAGCACCTAACAATGGATTCGACGCATTTCTCACACCATTACTACCATTACATCATTTCATAACCGCAAGCTATTATCCCACATAGGTCTACGATTATCGATCGATCTATAGGTAGGAGACAAATAGTCGGAAATGATGAGTGTCGTCGTCGGGGATCGAACCTTGGATCTTCTGAATGATTGTCCGACGCACTTCCAATGGGCTAAGAAGGCGGCTACTACATTAATCGAACTGCGAAAGTCATCGTCAAAAGACATACAAGACTAGATCTAGTAATTCTAAGCATTAAGGAAGAATCGATTTTGTCTCCCTATGCGTTTATTGTATCTAAATATGGAAAGAGCATTTTCCGGAAGCTATTGCGTAAATCACGGCATTGTGTGTGTTGTTAGCAGTATTCCCAGAACAAAACTTACCGAGCAATCGTAGACAGTATTTTTACTTCTGAAAAAGGCTTCACGATTATTTGGAAATATATATAAAAAAAATTCAGAGAGTATCTTTTTCTCATGTCCTGACGGTCTTCGTATTCTCGTATTCTCTTGTGCCTCCATCATAGCGCAGTTAGTAGCGAGTCGGACTGTCAATCTAGAGGTCCCAGGTTCGATCCCCGACGGCGGGAATCAGTCTTTTCGATTATTTGTCTCTCACCAATGGGTTGATAATCGTAGAAATAAGTGAGATAGCAGCTTGAGGCTAGAAAAAGGATGTGATGGTAGTACTGGTGAGAGAAATACCAGGAATCAATTGTTAGGTGCTTCAGCCGTCGCGATATAACTGAAAAAAATGTTGAAAGCGGCGTAAAACTCCATTCAATCAATCAATGAACATCTTCATTCAGTGTTTCAGAAATTATCACCATGATCAGTTGAAACTTGTAATAAGTCATGAGACTGGTAATTTTTACTTTAGGGAAAATAGGGGCTGTCATAAAATATAAGTTGTAGGTACTCATCCGAATCGTCTCGATGAGACAATTCCAATGAGTTCTCACAACGAAGGGGTATGTTGAGAGACGAAGATTCAAGAACGATGTTATCAAGAACTATAAAGTTAGGTTGCAAAGAGGACGTGCTTTGCACGGCTCTTTCGTTTATACACCAAACTAGGTAGAAAGGCAGAATTGTGTTATGTTCGAAATTAGGGAGAAAGGTGACAACGTGTTTTGTACGAAAATAGATATGTCTGGGCGTAAAAACACCATAAACTGTGCATCTGATTTAATGAGCCTATCATAAACTGGGACAACCATGCAATAACCCTTTTTCTGATTCGGGAACAAGAATACCTTTTCAAGCCATGCAGAAAATGCTAAGATCACTTTGTATGCAACAATTGTCCAAGTCATTTTTCCCGATCCTCCTATATATCACAGAATATAACTCAATAATTCTAAGAATTTCCTAGAAAAAATGTTTGTATCAGTTAATAACTGTCTTTTATTGCGCTATTTGTCCATATTTGGGTGATGGAAGTGTGAAACGGTCAGCGGTCAAATTGTTTGACCATCAAGTTGACATGACGTAAAGAACATGTAAACTGTCAACAAATGTGTCTGAATTGCGCAACACTGGTATGGAAATACACACACTTTGATATTCCCTCTTTTGTAATGGTTGGTACATACTCATTGAATATTTTGTATGATGGCCGAAAATTATTACCGCAAGTTTTCCCATAAATATCGCTATTTTTATGCCCCTTTAAGCATTAAAAGTTTATCTGCATCCGTTTTCCATCATTCTGTTACTAGTTAACTATTTAACAAAGCCATTTCATTTATAATATTCATTTGTATCATAATTTAAATGGTAGATTACCATAAGACAAAAGTCTATTTCAAGAGGAAAACCTTTGTCGTCCTTAAAGTAGCGCCGCTGCATCTGTAAGCATCATTTGAGAGCATTCTACAAAGCATCATTTGATGTAGCCATTTCTACGTGAAGGATGTATTAATGGTTCCTATTACATGCTGATTCACCGGGATGCATAATTTAAATGCATTTTATTACCATGGCTTAAATAGATTAGGTAACAGGTTGATATCATCCTTAGGAACCCAACATGCATTTTCGATTTCGATCTTTTTTAGATTGACAGTGCACATCATTTGAAGTCATTTAAAAATTCCGATCTTGTTTGAAACATAATACGTATGTTATATAGCATCAGAAGATTAAAAGAACAGGAACACTGAAATTGAAATGTACAGAAAACAGCGACGGTGAATGGTGCAAGAGGGCGATACTTAGCTGCTTTGACATGCTCCTCTCTCTCTTTCGTCGGTGTATTAGAGAGATGGCTTCGTTCTTGTAGCTATCGGTAAAACCTCGTGCGTGTAGAGTTTTGTATTCTTACTCGCAAAAATTCTTATTTATTTCTTGAAGAAATGTTCTTGTCTAATGCCTTTACATTGATACCACCGCCTCTGTCTCTGTCTCTCTCTCTTTTCCCCTTCTCTTAACCCCCTCTCCCTCTTAAACTATCTCTTTCCTCCCCGTTCTCGTCATAGCGCAGTTGGTAGCGCGTCGGACTGTCAATCTAGAGGTCCAATGTTTGATCCCTGACGGCGGCACTCATTCTTTCCGACTTTTGGTCGATAATCGTAGACCTATGTGAGATAGCAGCTTCAGGCTATGAATAGATGTAATGGTCGTTCTGGTGTGAGAAAAACCAGGAATTCTTTGATAGATGCTCCAGCCGCCGCAATATAACTAAAATTATGTTGAAAGCGGCGTAAAACCCCATTAAATCAATCAATCATCCCCGTTCTATCTCTTTCCCCTTCTCTGTCTCTACCCCTCTCTTCTTTTTGGTGGCACGATGTTGTGTACACAACAGCATTTTCGCTACGCCAGTTATAAGAGGCGTAAAATTCCGGCGTAGAGAGTTGAATAATGGCACTATTCATGCAGAGATAAGGAAGGCACTGATCAGATGGCCCGTGCCCAGAATGCGACTGCTTCTTTCAGAGTTATGCTAATTTTAGAATCAATACATCGACTCACGTTCAGAACCTTGAAACAGAAGTAACGTATTTTCATCGCGAAAATGTAAGGGTTGCACATCACAGAAAATTTAAAAGGTTTTTGTCACCGATTTTATTAAAGCTAGCAATTTAGATGCACATAAATGTTTGTAATTATGCGCAGTTCGTGAATCGCATTCGCAAATACCTCCGAAAATTCAACTTATTTACGGCCGTAATAACTTTCATATTTAGATTTTTTTTCTTTTGTTTGAACGTGAATTTATACCAGAGCTGAGGCAATGAAAGTGTTGAAGACATTAATTTTTGCTACGTTCAAACTTTTAATAAACGCCTTCAAAACGGTTAAGAAACGTTATTCCGCTTTGCACGTGTAATCACGTGCAAAGTGGAATTAACTTTCTTAAACGTTCACAAACGATCTTGTATCCTAAACGCAGGACCGAGTTTTACAATATTAGCTCATCGTGGATTAAAACCCTAAGCCAGACGGATATCAAATATATATTACGGCACCATTGTATTGTATGATGTCCGACTAATAGTATTTGAACAATTTAAACAGAGTTCAAACAAACGATACGGAATAATTTAATTATCAACAAATACCTACTATCACTTCCCGCGATGCTTTTGTTAATGTGGATTTTATTTGATTGTTCTTACGTCAATGTTCAAAGAAAAAGATCAGACATCTGGTAAAAGTTTTGTGGAAGTTTCAAAGACATTGGATCGTCATATTATTTGATCCATTCTGCTATTACGCAATGAATGAGAAACGCACCGTTATAATCTTTTTTTTTATTTGTAAATGTCCATAATTATAAGATAAGCTTCTTTTTCCATGAGCGAAGGCCAACACACCTCATACATGCCGACTATGGTCGACCCAAACCTCGTAACTGCATCTCAATAAAGCTGATGTGAAGAGTTTTTGGGTTGTTCGTCGGTAATATTTGCGTCCACGAAATGCGGATATCCACGAAATGCGGCATAGGTCAGAATTTAAGAAATATCATGTGGGAATGTAGAAAGAACAATCTAGATTCAGAAAATCAGCCAAGCGCGAAAAGTTTCGACCAAAGTCAGTCTGCGCTATTCGCGCAGTTTGACTAGGATCGCAAATTGACGCTCTATCTAAATTGTCCAATTTCGCTTGATGGATCACGGTTCGAATTGTTAAATAGCTTACGTAGCACACCTTCTTGTTTTCGCTACTTGATTTAAATAATCTGGGATTGGTAAAAGTATTAAAGACCTTTATGCAGACGAAAACAACCGGTCCAACGTTGTAGACAGACAAGATTTCAAAACAATGTGCTACAATGAGAAATTGCTCATTTTGAGCAATTTCTCAGGTTAGCTTATGTTTAAAAGCAACATTACTCGAAAGTGAGTAAACTAAACAATAATTTTATCACAGAAAACCCAAAAGTTGAACCCTAAAAAGACACTTTTTTGTAGACCAAAAATAAGGAAAGGATTCAACGCAAGGACAAACTATTGAAATCGTATTAGTAATCTAAGTGTTAAACATATCTAAACATTTGATTTCAAATTTGTTAACGTGGTGTTATATAAAAGTCTGACACATTTTAAGATGGTCTACTTCACAATCGTTTCAGAATATAGGCTTGCATTTCGATGACGAATATATACATATTTCTCTTTGAAAATATGAAATTCTCTGCAATTCTATGCGATATGAAGCAACGATTTATTCAATTTGGCTGTAACAATTATCTCGTTTACTAACCTAACTTTTAAATGATTTACAGAAGTATACTTAATGCCTGTTATTTAATATTTCTTCATAACCAATTTTATTAAGCGTAAAACTCCCCTCCCATGGGTTCTTTGGTTCGACCCACGATGGCGGCGGCACGTTCTATCTCCTCAAAAGGTGGATAATCGTAAACCTATGTGGGCTGGCAAATCGAGAATACAAAATAAAGCAATAGTTGTACTGGTTTCAGAATACTTACAATACTTATAAACCAGGCTCTAAAAATCGGAATGGATCGAAAATTACGTGAAAGATTAAACACTCTAGTCGGAAATCAGCGTCAGCTTTTCTCTATGGAATCATCACAGCTTAGTGAGATTTTCCATAAAATTATGGATACTTCTTCATTATATTCAAACTGACATTACGCTACCTCAATTGACTTATAGTAGAAATAATGCTACATTATTAAACGTAAAATTCTCCAAAATTTTTTTTTGTTCGAAGATTATTTGATTCACAAAACTTACGGTATTTTATAAACGATAAGTGTAAGTATAAAGTAGCATACTACGATCCTTTTTCTCGTCTTTTGTCATATACGATACATGATACGTGGGCCTTTCTTTCCAACACATGATATCTAATACGGGGCTTAAATGGCTTTTTTATTTAGAAAATCTATTTTGTTTGCGATAGAATGAACCGATATAACGGAAATTTCGGTAAACGCCCAAAGTTAGTGTAATGAGTACTTGTATGGTCTTGAATTTTCCGAAAAACCGACAGTCTCGAGATGAATTTTGAGAATTTTCGAATTCCCCGACCTTATTTATATAGGTACGTAATAAGACGGTGGTATACATATAATTACACGCGATGGTGATTTTATTTGGGACGGTTTCCCCTTAACTCTTATGTAGGATTTCAACTGCAAAGTAATCGTTGATAGGCGACCAAAATTTTGTAACTACACTATAGTACAGGACATTTGGTCGCTTAAAGGTCTTAAAGGCTTCTTCTTTATATATATGTAACACATTTTTAAACAAGACGGTTTTAAATGTCGACGACATCAAAATAACCCAGTTTTACTCAGAATCCGGCCGAGTTAAAATTCTTAGAAATTAACCCGTCGTGCAAAAAGGTACATTCGCAGTAATTGAGCTGTATTCTTGTAAAAGAACTCTTTGAAATTGGTTCTCTGGTTGACCTGTACTAAGGGTTAATCTCTTTTTCGAATGTGTTTTATACGGAGTTCCCAGACGGACCCTTTCAGTGTGACGGTTCACAATTAGAAATAGTAGGTTTGGGAATGAAAGGGTAAAAATCAAAAGCTATATCTCGTATGGTCTCAACCGTGAAACTTATTTTTTGCACTCATTTGAATAGTGAAAATTTGAAATTTGAATTTTTAAAGTAGGTATTTATGCTGCATTAAATACGCTATTCTGAAACTTGAGAGCCCTTAACTCTGTGTAAATTGAGTTCTAAAGCGAGTTAGTATCAGCCAAACTTTGACCTCTTTAAGAAAATTAAGCATTTGCAGGTAAAAATTTGAACAATTGTAGCTTTAGAAAAGAAGCTCATGGAATTGGCCAGGTGAATGATATTAAAATGATTTGGGAATGAAAAAAGAATGGGTTGGATTTACGAGTTTTGAGAGTTATCAAAGAGAGGTAGTAAAATTTATCTTATAACTATACAAATAACCGTGTGATAACATCCCGTATGATATTTTTTATGGTATCACATAGCTATTTTTAGAACAATGATATAATGCAGTTATTTTTAGAAACTTGCATTTCAGTTAGAAACATCGACAAAAACAAGACAAATAGAGGTTATAAGATAAATATAATACGTACTTAGTGTATTGTATGAAAAATATCTAACTCGATTGTGAGAATTGATAATTGTCTCGGCAGAGCCTCGACAATTTTCAATTCTCACCACCTCGTTAGATATTTTTATTCATACAAAACACTAAGTACGTATTATATATATAGCTAATTTCGTTCGAGTTGATACATAATGTTGTGTTAGCGACATTTCATTACCCCCCTTCAATAAGAACTGCGTTATGTTCTATAATTAAATTTCTCCGTCTTGGCGGGTCAATCTGATTTTTCAAATCCACACAAGCGAATAATGTCATTGAATACTTTAACTGATTCAAGTTGGCAGAAGTTTTGGAACGTTTCGAACGATATTGGGCATTTTAAAGCGATTTCGGTGCATTTTGAACGATATGAGTGAATGTTTGAAATACTCTGAATGGAATACAAGCAATTGATTTTGAATACATCTGATAGGAGTCTCCATTTTACAATATTAAGTGCGTTACTAAATTGCAAGAAATAAGTAACTTGCCAGTTGGAAAGCAAGAAAGGATAAGTTGCAATGATATATATATATATGCGTGTGTCATTGGAACATCATTTATGGTACTAATTTTACTCTCATGTTCACGGTCAAGTCTATTTTCATTAAGACGATAAACCGACCAAAAGTGACCTCTTAGCAAGGGGTATACAAGAACAAAGCCTCAATTCAGTTTTTATCGGTTTCTAACATTTTCCTCAAATATTGACTCAAATGGACAAAATCGTATTGAGTAAACACTGTGTATATGTAATATTTGATTAAACCTTGATCTCTATTTTCGGACTGTTAGGACGTTCATGGTGCGTCAGACTTTAAATATTCATGTCTACTAGATTTCAAATTTGAATTAGGCGACAAAATTTAACCGCGATTTTATTTACCATTTAGTAAAGATCCACACAGAACAATGCGTTTAATTGTTAATTTTGTCTAAAAAAAGTTAGATAGAATTGTTTCTTTTATCGCTTGCCTCTTGTTGTACATCTGCATGCCAAAATAACCATTTTGCATCTTTCACAAAGTAATAGTTAGAGGGTGTATTTTTTTTTATTGTAATTTAAAATAATTCACCAATACTTTCACAAATACTTTTTTGTGGGTACTTGACAAGACGATTCAAATGAGTACCCACATCATATGATTTCATTGAGAAGATAATATTATGGACTGGCTATTACCCTTTTTATCTGTCCCTCTGCTTTAAGACCTGTTTGTCTCGGTATATAGTCACTCACTGCCTCTTATGGATGAGGTCGTTGGTAAAGATTTGGCTTTTAGTGCTTGTTGTTCCATTTATATCTACACGTTTAGAGAAAGTTGACTTTATTTAAACTTTGTTATTGAATATCTTATTGTTTAGACAAAAGTTGATATTTTATCACTAGTCGTCTCTTTCAAATCTGCTTCTGGGACAAAATCGATCTTATACCCAGTTGCTGCCTCTTTTTATCTATTGACATGTAAACTTATGCTTTTGATGTGGAATAAATCGGAAGTCCAGTCTCTAAAACAGATGGATCAAGGGGCAATAACCCATTCTATAATGTGGAATAGGAAAGTAGGTCTATCAAAACCAATTAATAAGATGCAATTGTAATCATTTGTTCCTTTGATTTCCAGATGTTGAATTAGAATTGATGTAAATTATTCACCGCGAAGTAATCTATCAACATAGATTTTGATGTCGTAATCTTCATTGTCGTAATTGTGATCGTGACTAGAATATAGATAGAACAGTTTCCGTTACAATTTCCGACCTTGTGATATTCAAAAATAATTTTAAGTCAATGAATTGCATGCTTTTTCACTGGAAGTCTTTGCTACAAATCACAAAACTCGAAGATACAAGTAAACTACTCCGAGAAAATACAGTTGGTTGCTAAATTTGCAGACATTGTCAATGCCTTTGCATTTTGGGATTTCTAAAACACATGACTATAACGTGTGATTTATTTTTTTTATGTCCTGGGTTTAGATCTGAAACTACTTTCAATTTATGGGCACAAACAGCGAAACAAAAACACGACCGTTAATAGACGGAGACCTCAATGAGGAAACTTTGTCGAAACATTTACCGTGTGAATTGTTAAAACAACCGATTTTATCAGAAAACTAATAAATTTTAAATCTCGAAAAACATTTTTGATTATCAAACATGCCAAGGTAAATGTAACAAAAATGACAGTAAAATAGAAAAGTATATTACATCAAATGCATGCAAAAACAGAGATACGAGTGATCGAACAGATATTAATGTCGTAAAATGGTGTTCCTTCAATTAATCAACCTACTGTATTATTGCGCAAACACGCATCGTCGACTCCTTCGATAACAACATCACAAAACTCAATGACGACACCTTATTTTATTTTATTTTATTTTCCGAAATTCAACGACAACAATCATTTTAAGCTTATGGTAAACGTCTTGTTCATATTGTGATTTATATTAGGACTATGAGATTCGTTTGTCTAATTACTTCTCTATGAGGTTGGTTAATCTTAGATGGACCTATACTTGGTCGATAAAAAAACTTTTCCGCTGTGAAAGTATACCTGCCCTTAGTTTAGGATGACGAAACGGTGCAAACAGCTTGCCTATTTTACCCCGCTTTGCACGTGCACTTGCGTGCAAAGCGGGGTAAAATTGGCAAGCTGTTTGCAACATTTTGTGATCCTGACTGCAGGGCTGTATTCAGATTGTATACTACTGTGAATCAACGTGTAACATTTCTAAACATTTCAGAAACGTTTTCATGTTTAACGAAAGGCTGCTATTTTTAGACAGTCTTTGGATATTGTTAAGATAGAATGCAAGTTTGTCTCTCAATATTTAAAGAAGGGGGGCCTATCTTTCAATTGTGGTTTCAACTGAAAGTATTCCATCATTAACGTCGTTTGTTCTGTAAACTTTTACCGCAGTAAGCGTCATGCGATTTGATTGAAGTCAGAATTCTATGAGAAACATGTCCCAAGCGTTTGAAACTGACAATAAAAACATAAATGTGAACGATCATTTTGTATAAGGAGCATGGGAGAATGCTTGTATCAATAGTTGATAGAACGCGTAATCTTTAATTGCAAAAGTCTATTTATTGTTATTTTTTCATTGTGATTTGGATATACATGGAAACCTGAATTCCACGTATTTCGAAGGTACATATAATACTTTAAATGTAAAACATTTTGGAAACATGATTACTAATAACATGCTTTTTAGTCTGATTTTCACACGCTGTTTGTATTCATGTGCACATTAAGCTAAACATACGACATTAACATGTATAAATTACAATTACCGACTTCAGATCGTAAGAGATATTGTTGAAAATTCCCTGGGCAATTGGACACAAATAGGACATGACAAGTGACCACCAAGATAACATCTCGTGAAAAGGGAGATGTGATCTCACCGCGAGATCTTAATGAACCAATTATCGACACGTTGTCATGTGATCAGTATACCGATATCTTCCTTATGGCCTAACTTTAGATGTATAAGGTCCGAAATATTCAGTTGGTCCAGCTCAACGTAATCGAGTCCGGAAAAGGCGAGAAAGTCAACTATCCTCTACGAGTCAAATTATAAACGAGGATCAAGATCAACTCATGTACCCCCCCCCCCCCAAAAAAAAAAAAAAAAAAAAAAAAAAAAAAGAAAAAAAACCAAAACAAAACAAAACAAAAAAAAAAAAAAAAAAAAAACCACGAGATAACGGTTCCGTATCGTTGTGAAAAAATGCCACAATTCCATAATTTATCGCGGGCCAAAACGTATAGCTTTAATCTAATCTGATATACTATGCACATGCACTGTTTATTTGAATTCAGTTTTTGGTCCCACGTCAAAATACGTTGAAAAATCACGATAATGTAGATATAAATTAAATAAGAACGTAACTGCTGTTTGCCATCGCAGGTAATTTAACAATGAATAGATCAGCAATGTCATTGGACATTGATTGAAAATATCTTTTCTGAGCCAAAAATAATTATACAGAAGAAATGTAGCTTAACCCATGAAAATTTTTAAGCTAAAAATAATTTTGACATAAATTAATGTAAACAAATTAGATATATGTCCTGATTTGTCCCACAAGAGTTCAGGCCGTATCTATTGTTTCAATCTATGATAAAGGTCCATATCATGACAAGCAATTTTCAAACAAAACAGTCGGCATTGTGGTCAACAATGGTCAATGATGGTCACCTACTGAATATCGTTTGACCATCGGTCAGGTTGAAATACCACCTGTTTGGCAGACAGTATTGTGTTTGGTTGTCTACAGCTCATTTCTGGGTATCTATTTGTTGTAATGATGGGCTACCGGGTTTCAAAAAGATGGGGGATAGTCATTTATCATCTTGAGACGCATCACAGCTCGAAAAAGAGGAGGATACACATCTATGCATGAAGATGTTACCTTTTTTCGTCGAAGGTTCGCTGGACCAACCTTGATTTGCGCAAACTAGTTGTGTATCTATTGGTTTAGTGTAACTTTATTAACGGTTCCAACAATTCTAAGCTGAAGATCCGCACAGTCTGACCAGATTCTTTACTGTGTACTCCATCGATAGATAAGGTATTGACCCTATTTGCATTTTTGCATTGTGTGGCTGACTAGTCTGTTGAACGTTTGTACCATGCGCACATGTGAAAGTTTCAACTGTTGAAAACGTAGTGCACATATTCACAATTGTTTCATATCGTTCATTTTACATCTTGCGTTATCGCTTTAACTCAATGTTCAAACATGTCATTCATTACAAAAAATAGTATAGACTAGTGATCCAATCTCAAATTTTGAGACCAGGGATGCCCGGTTTGTAACGGATGCAGACAATGATATTGTGCTTGCCCAATATCTGAGGAACAGCCCTAGGCTTGTCTGCAGACTCACAATCCCTTCTGTGGGTCATTACAGAGGTCAAAGGTCATGGAGTGCAAATCAGTAAAAATTCGTATAAATGCACCTATATTTTATGATATGATCAAAATAAAGCCAGGCTTTTGGTATTTTTAAACTGTAATTATGCAAAAAATATTCAAATGATTGTATACTTGAACAATGGCAGCAAATAAGTCATAAAATAAAAGATCAAAGTACTGAAAGTACTGAGTTACAAACGGAGAATATTTGGATAAAAGCAACATATAGTATAACTTTAGTATACGGATAAATTCACATGATACATCTTACATATTCAACACTCAAATATAAATTTATATAAGGCTGTCCATTTGGTCTATTGCTCGAACATAACTGAACTCTAAGCAGTTGAAAAAACAAAATCAGCATTTTTGCCAGGAATCAAGCAATGGAACAAACCAATTTTGGCGTACTTCAATCTGAAAAGATGATTTATTCATAGCACAGATATGATAATCATTTGTCATTTGTAGATGGCTTCAATGCAACACAGGACAACATCGTAGAATGAGAGGTCGATTTCGATAAAAGGTTCTGCAATTTGAGACCTATTGAGTTTACAGTCGGATCGGTGCGAATTAATGCCCTTGTCAATATGCTGCTAGGTTTCACAAAAGTTTGTGACGTATCGTACATGTGATGAGGTGCACAGCATTTTAAGTTTTGCAATTGTGTGAATGTCAAAGTGTAGTTACATTGCCAAGATGCAATATGAAAGTCTGCATGCCTTCCATGATAATGTACATTTGACACATTGGTGTTAACAACATACAGAATTTCTGAGAGAGTCATTGGTTGCAGCAGTCCTTCATTTTGCTTTAACAAGAATGTCTCGAAATGATTCAGAATCCAAAGGTTTTGGCTGCAAGGCATTTTCCTTAAACAATGTTTTCTACGAGATTAGATATTATTTTGAAATCAAATAATATAAGCCATTACGGATGAAATTACAGTATCGTTTGATACCTTTTCAAGCTTTGTTTAAATTTTTCTCCGTTAACCGATGAGAAAACCTGCGAGCAGGCTTATTAAAAAGGTATTTCACCAAATTTAGCGTAAGTTTTTGTACTAAATTTCAAAGATAAATAAAAAAAATGTTTTAAAATTTTCTAACAAATTTTCACACACTTTTTAGTGCTTTCAAATCAAATCTAGTTCGTATGAAAAAGTATGCGGAATCATACTTACTTAATAGCATTTCCCCTAATCCTGAGGCAACTTTAGGGATCCAAAACGCTAACAAAAAATAGGACAATTGACAATATCGTTTCGTGTTTATTCGCATCAATAACACTTCGTGCTTAAATATTTCACGTCGGTCACACTTTTTGCAGTATTGTATCGCTGTAATAAAATGACCTTTACAGTCCTATAATTTTGTTTAAGCAGGTAAATGTGTTCTTATACTTTTTAAGAAACATTTTGATTTTTTGAAATCCAAACATTCTAAATAAGTTTTTGACACTTTCAATATTTTTTGTCACAACCAGGCAAGAGGACGTGACTAGAATTATAAAAAAAATGGGTTCTTTCTTGAATTTCAGAAAATAAGTAAAGTATGGGATAATTTATGGCAGTTATAGAATACATATGTGTATATAAGATCAATTTTGTGAGAAGCATGTAACGATTCGAATTCAATTTATAAGAACAGGAGCACTTTGAACGATACATAAAATACAAATAATTGAAAAAGGCAAATGAAGATCTGGATTTAGCAAGCAAAACAGGGAAACATGGATTATTTTGTCACAGGACAACCAAAACATAGGAAATACAGCTTTGGCTTTATTAATAAGTGTTTCACATCAGAAGACGATAAAACGAAATAATTCATTGTGATAAGCCTATAACATTGCCAACATAAGGAAAACAGTAATTGTGTGTAGTTAACACATTTTTTCTTAGTTGGTTTTTCTCTTGGTTTCGAAAAATTAAAATGGTGATAAAATGATAAAATTAAATGAATAAATCAATAAAGTTTGATCTGTATACGCTCTTTTGAAGGTGATTAAGTTGAATATGAACCTTCCATTTAGCCTAGCTTACACTTGCCTTACGTAGTCTGTACGGCGCATCGTGAAATTGAAATAAGGAATGATATAGAATTAAAATGAATTGAATGAGCGACTTTTAAATGAATTCAACGTTTTTGGTTGAAACTGGTATATCCTATCTAATGACGTAATCTTACATAAATAGATCTGTGTGGTTTCACATACCAATCATACCAATCAGACTTTTCAAAATTCACGCTGATCAATGAAATCATTGAATGAATTGAGTGCTTATAATTTCGAATTGATTGCGAGCAATTCCGGAACGTTGGGAATGATTTCGAAGTGTTTTTATTAAGATGGTTTGGAACACCAAGAATGAAGCACTGAGAGAGTGATTCAGAATGAATTTGAGTGGGGTCAATTACCATGTCCTTAATAACAGTACAATGTCAATGCGGTCATCTCGTGGTTTTACGGGAACCGCAAACATAACGATTCATCTTACATAAGATTTTCAAATATATATGTAAGCATCAAACCTATTATGCTTTAGATTGACTTCATATTCAATTAGCATTAACCGTTTACTCATTGATTGATTGATTACAGTCTATTTCAAGAAAGAATCTGTATGGAGGCCTTATTAGAGCAGCATTTACTTCTAAAAGACTCTGTCATATTATTAAACTCTACCTTAAGCTGTAAAACTGCGCCTTTTGCCAAGCAACGTTGCGATGTTATGTAGCAACTACATGTATAATGACGTCAAGCTGGCGGGAAATTATCAGTTTCCCAATAATTTCAGTCAATTTTAGAACAATCTGAGTTATGTTCCTTGATTTGAAATAATTGCAATCCAACACAATCAAGAATTTTGATTGGTTTAAATCGCATCACTTTGTGAATTCCGTTGCACTTTTTTTACTGTATAAATTGCAATAGCTATTTCGGGAAAACCCTGACCATTGATCTGCAAGTCCAGTCTTGAAGGAACTCGAAAATCCCTCGTTCCCCTTTCAAAAGACCTGGTCGCTATTTTATCAGTTTAAAATTGAAATACTTGCAAAATAATCTTTCACTTCTGATTTACAGCGAGTCGACGAAGATCATCAGGCAACGTTTTCAACCTCGCTCGGTCGAGATGTTTTCGTTTTAAAATGAAGCAGTAATAGGCAGAAAAAAATCTGATAATAGATACTTTTAGAAACATAAAAATTGTCGTCTATTGGTGTCAAATTTGTAAAACTTTATGCCAGCAAATTACGATAGCAATAAACGTTTTATATGCGACTTTAAAATAGATCTTGTGATATATATACGCACAGAAAGTAGACTTTCGAACCTTTTATTATTTGGCCGAGTATTTTGATTGTTTCTTACATGTAGATCTAATGGATTGCAATTATAAGGGCTGTGTGTATTTTTCACTGCTTTTATTGGAGTGTAAAGTTCAATTGCCTTAGCACATGGCTAAAACATAACGCCTTATGGGCCTTATTTACCATGTGCTAAGGCAATTTCACTTTATACTCCAATAAATGCAGTGAAAAATACACTCATCCTTATTATTTATCGCTATGTGGTGCATCCCTTAAGTGCGTTTGCCTTTAAGGATAAGTGTTAAAAATTCTTCCAAGTCGTCTGTTGGCAAATCTTTGGCATCACTTGTGCTTCAAACTTCTTTGCATGCTGCAATGACAACTTTGTATTGTAAATTGGTATTGAGTGATGTCACGTCCTTGGAGACCAATAAAGTAACATTTAGAATGGGTTTTGATTCAATTTTACGGGGGTAGTAAGGGGTACCTATTACAAATGAATGTATATTTACATGAGGCTTTTTTGATGAAGAAATATTAAGTTTCGAATGTGCTCAGGTCATTTATGCTTCAAACTATAATCTAAACTACTCACTGTTTGCGTACAATTAATCTTATATATAATGTGTCAGAATAAAAAAAAGATTTTGACGTGTGACCCTTCATGCGTAAAATGTTAATCCTATTTAAACTGCGCAGACTGACTAGGATCGAAAGTTTTTACACTCTTATTATTTTCTGAATGTAGAATGATCACTCTACCTTCCCGTGAAAGAATTTTTGAAATCTAAGCTCTGGTTGACCTGTAATAGAATCAATCTCTTTTTCAAATGAGTATTTTACACAATTCCCAGATGTCCCCTAAGCGCGTGACGGGTCACATAAATATTTTTTTTTAAAAAAATATTACTCAACATGTTTCAAAAATATTTTCAGGGGGATATTCTGACGTCGTCGGAATCAATGTCAATAGTTATATATATATAAGGACTATTACATATACATGTATACATAAGTATGAACTAAAAACGATCAAAGTTATTTTTATAAATTATGATAAAAAACAATTCAAATCATCTTTAATACTTTATACTATCAGTAAACATAATTAATTAATTTATTTGGAGTCAGTTTTGCAACACAAAAAATGCAAACAAACTTCCATGCCTACAATGTCAGTACTTTCAGTACTTTGATTTAAAAAAAAGGCTTCTAAGTCCTAAATTTCTATTGTGTAAACATTTGTTTTATAGAAATGAATCATTTTCAAACCATTTCAGTCGATTATTCATCGAGCAAAGCTGCATAACAGTCAGTTTAGAATGATATATTTCCGTAATAGCGTAAATGCACTTGATGACCTTTGACCCCCCGTAATTTGCATAATATACATATCATGGACTGCAGACAGGGCAGAATTTGCTCGGCAAAGGTTTATGAACAGTTTCCACTATATAACTTTGCATTACATTTCGGGCCTCCCTAAAGTGATTTCTAGAGGTCTCCTGAAAAATAGTTACCTGTCTAGTAGCGTGATCACAATTTAAGAAATATTTGAAATTCCTCGACTTCTGTACACAGTAACCAAAAGTGTTCAGTGACAGTTTAACAGGATAATCTGATATATAAGGCTTCAAGAGGTTCCAATCATTGATATTTTAAGTCTTTAAGACACTTAAAAGACCAATTCAATTTTAACTCTCCACTTAAATACAAAAAATGTGAGTGCATTTGTGAATCATTGTAATGCACGAAATGCTGTGCTAAAGTACCTTTAAAATTAAAACGCTATTTGTGTATTTCTTTTGCAAACTTGTGCCATATTTGGCTTTCTTTTGGTAACACTCTTTAAGCATAAAAACACGAAATTTTAGAACTGTTATTTAGCAAAACTGAGATCAAATATACCCGATATGCGTCCAAGAAGCAAAATATGCAAATAGTATCCCGTTTGGGAAAAGCAGGTTACCAGAGGCATGTCTTTATAAAGTTCTTACGGAAAAAAATCATCGAAAGTTAAAATAACAAATTGTACCTGGTGTTTTCATTGATTTTTAGATTCTGCTTTGTAATATGTCATTGAGATCGTCTTTAGAAGACGATTACAATGAGATGATGCATGGCAGAATTTCATACTTAGTTACTTCTGTTGGAGCAACTTTAATTTTTGACTTACACAAAAAATGATCGTAAGATATTTAGTAAAACAGGCCCCAGTTGTTGAATGTTTCGCAAACGTTTTTGTCTTAAATGTAGGACAGTATCCGTTATATACCATTAATAACTTTTTACATTGAGGATTGATTACTTCTGTTAATAAGATTTCAAACTAATCACAATTGGAAATTTTCTTGAGATGGTTCGTTAAATACAACCATGTTAGCATATCGTAAAGTAAGGCTTTTAGGTTTCAATGGGTCTTAATTACAATGAAAGTAAACAAGTGAAAGCTATGACAGTTAAAAAGTGAAAGCTATGATAATTAAAAAGTCAAAGTTTTAAAACTAGAAGGGTCTAAACATAAGATTTGACAATATATAATATATCGTATGTAGTTATCGTCGAAAATTGGCGCATCTTTCGGCTTAACTGAGCGTAACCCAAAAAAGTTTCAAAGAATCAACCGAGAATGTCTGCATTTGCATAAATTATTATTTATTCTATACCAATCATTTACATAAAATACACACTGATATTCTGCTTTATATACATTTTTCACATTTTTATGAGTTTTTGTCGGTGAAGGATTTACCGCGAAATATTTTGTAGATTTAGAAATCTGACACTGACAACGCAGGCAGCGAAACTTTAGCTAAACGTTTCAAATACTCATCTTACTTATATGACCTGTTTTGTTCGTTTAAATGCAACAATGGTCAAACCGACCTAGAAAAAGTAGAAAAAAATCACCACCACCAATAACAACCCCCCCCCCCCCCCCCCCCGAAAACGGTGATTCAGTTGTCTAATCGCAGTTCCTTTTAAGAAGGGTAACAATATGAAACTCTTGCGATCTCGTGCGACAATACCTGTTTCTTAGACATTTTAGAGCCAAGTGTGACATACCTCAGTGTTGGAAGAGGGTTTGCTTGAGAACAAGGAAAGGAGCATACTATTGGCTATTCTTCAAACTTTTGAAAAGTTTTTATTTCTAAGCCACTCTTAGCTCCATGTTCCAAATCGGGTCTGAAAATTGTTACCTCATGGATCATAGGTGACTATACTATCACAAAAATTGAAAGGATGCAATTTGCCCCCCGTATAATGAATGGCATACCTATCAAACGTTTAATTTACCCAGTTGATTATTTGACATTCTTCTCTGTTTCGCGACATCCCATCCCTTGTACATTCCAATGTAAATGATGCGGGGTTGGTTAGATGGTGGTTATGCGATTTGTCTCGCCTCAGTTACACAGCGGTTTAACAATAACTGAAGTTGAAAATGCGTACTAAACTAACTGTCTTTTTCTGGGCTACCAATACCGCAATGTCATATTTGAGTAACTATCCTTAGAACAAATAGCTGGTTTCCTCAACGTCAAATGTTATACAACATTTTTGTACAAATCCATTAGTAACACGTAATTCAACTCACGACCAATATTGTGGTGCAACCACATTTTGCAACATGTTACAGTCATTACGATTCCATTCAGTACCCTAACTTTTGGTTTGGCTTAAATTTAACAGCTCTAAATTCATGATTACGGAGCACAAGTCAACACCGCAAGTTTGAAACATGTAATAGATATATTAGGTTATCCAGGAAATTTGCTTAAATGACATCTCTTTGGTATTTTCACCAGTCTCACCCTGATTTTACAAAACGAATAATTTTAAATTTATCCAAATTCAAAGGATTTTAATCTTAAATTCAATGTGCGTTGAAATGGAAAAGCGACAACAAAATATTGTAGATAACTTTGAGAAAAAGAGAGAAACAAGCAATTTCTCTTTTTACCCAATGTTTTCCCTCTAAATTCCATTTAGTTCATAAGAAATCCGGTTTTTGAGAAAATGATTACAGAAAGAACCATAATTTTTTTTCGAAATAGATATTTTTTCTGCTTTTAGAATAATAAAATGTTGTAAATGTATATTTAAGAATTAGAGTTTAAGTCTCCTGTCAATTATACTGCCATTGAGTCAGTTTTTCCCGGATCGTATGATTCTCAGGGTAATGCAAGGTATAATTTATGGGCGCTCGCTCGTGCGTTTCTTTTTCCTGAACACGGGGTAGATTTGGATTGTCACCAATTATTTTGGAGTCATGGGATCAATTTAGGCATACCGGGCTTCCACGTAGATACGCATTTCTTTGCAACATATATATGCAGCACCCACTTTCGTTACGCCCGTCCGTTATCTTGCTGATTGACCCTGTCAGGGGATTGTTTTGTGATAGTTGCAGTGAAGAGAGTTTAAATCGTTTCCTTTGATGTCACCTTGCGATTGAGGTATTTAGGAAAAGTCAACTTGAACGGAATAACAATTGTTTCAAGTAACAAACCGCAATTGTGTTATCTTTCAAGTAGTTTTAACTCTTACATGTCAAAGAAAATTAAAGGTGTTAGTGCACTAAAAACGAGTCGATGAGGCTAAGAACCCAAATGTCTGACGGCAAAGGTTTTTTGGCGCTTTTTGCAGATTCATTCGCCAATATAGACCATAGTTTATGTAAGATCAAAGCATACACGTAAATGTTTGTACTTTTGCATTTATTTAAAACTTCGTTCGATTTTAGTCATCATTTGTTTACTTCAGAATCACAATTATGCATCTGATTGATCAATTCAAGGAAACGCTTTGTGTGCTTCTTATTACCTTGATTTAAAAGAAAACAACAACAAAAAACTACCAAACATGCAGGAAACATCAGTATCACCAACATATCATTGTTCGATTTGCAGAAATACAATTAAATTGTAGAAACTGTTATCATTTCCTGTATGTGAAGGGTGTTTAGACCAACTGGTGATACTATATCTGTAGTATTAAAACTATTTAACAACGCCTATTTTCTAAAACATCCTATGACAAATCCTGCACTGTAGCCTTACAAGGGCTTGTTTGTGGAATTAATGTAAATATAGATGATTAACTATTTGCTGTGGGCTTGGATGTTAGGGACACCGAGTCAATGGATTTCAAAAAGTTGTAACATGTCTAAAATATAAGAACATCGCATGTGCTTATCATTTTCAACATTTGAATAATGTAAAGTATGTATTTCCAATCATTGGTCCACGAGTCAAATTTAAAACTAAACGGAATGCATGTTCAGGCATGCGCATGCACATACCAAAGGCACTTGAAAAAAGATGACCCACTTACGAATTGACTTACTTTTATATTTATCTGACAAACTCGTAGTGCCGAATATATTAAAACTTACAAACTTGCATTGTTTTGCCCGAATTTCCTTGTGAATTAAAGATAAAGAAGAAAAATGTTAATGGATAACTTTAGATTTGTAAAAGAGCATTTTTCCTGAATAAACAAAACTGCCAAAGAACGGTCGTCTATTCCTAGAAATGATTCCCATTTAGTCCAAGTTATAAAAAAGGGAAATCAAAAGTTGCCTTTCTTTAAAGTTTGATACTATCGTCACAGCAGTCCTTTCCAATTTCTTATTTGCCTGCCTTCTTAAATAACTAAAAACAGTCTGATAAAATTTGAAAATGGTAGCTAAATCGCCAAAAGGCAGGTTAATGTTTGCAAGGGAATCAATATAATCTACGATCAGTGATCATGTAACCTGCAATCAATGTTTTGTCTTTGCTAATTGGCCTCTTTAACCAAAATTTAATTCATCGACACGCCACACTAACATTACAAGAGGCCATCTTATTTAAACGTGCCTTTTCTTTAGCGGCGCCTTTCTCGATGCTTGCAGACACAGCTCTTACCCTGCGTTCGGGAAGATAAGGCGTTGCAAACTGTTTGTCAATTATACCCCGCTAAGCACGTGCACTTGCGTGAAAAGCGGGGTATAGTTTGCAAACAGTTTGCATCGTTTTGTTATCCTGAACGCAGGGCTGTATATTGAGAGTCCCCGCTGCAGACTTCTGATGATGAGCCCCTCTGCTGATAATACTTCATATTTTTGTATAAAACGATTTATTTTTTTCTACTTTCGGCTACTTTCTCTTCCCGTTCCTCGTTAACCAATTTGGGATAGCAGGTGACGGGTAGGGAATAAGGGAATGGTATTGCTGCCGCGAGAAATACCAAGAATCCATTGTTATGTACTCGAGCCGTCGCGTTATGACCGAAAATTTTTAAAAGCTTTCAATCGTATCCAATCAATCAAATCTTCCACTTTTCTCTTATAAGAGCTCTTTTTCCTAAGTACTAGTGTCGTTCGAAGTATCATTCAATTTGGACATGGCTAAAATATGTTGCCTGTTAATGGGTTGGGCCATCGACATAAGGGTCAGGATCACGTCCTTCTACTCGATTTAAAGAACACAAAAACCTATTAGAAACAATTATGAGCCCATCTTAATGTAACTGATAGTCAATATGGCTTCAAAGGCTAGCCGTATTATTAGCTGTCTGGACATTAGGCCCCTTTGTATGTCACCCTTAGTACATTCACGGACGACAAATTTAAGACTTGTCCTATATAACAAGTTGCAGAAGACAGTCAAGTCTTGGTTGAATTTTGACGATCAAATGACATAGTTATCATAGATAACCTGCGGATGTTAGGAGATGGCGCGTCACAATATAATATTTCTTTTTTACTTTGAAAACATCTAGCACTAAAATAGCTTTTCAAAGTCGTGAGCATTAATTATTGTAATACTTCTGTCCTCTTTAAATTTGACAAGTCTAAAATTTAAAAAATAAAAATAAAAAAATAAAAAGACAAACAAGAAAAACAAATTATTAAAAGCTATGCGAACTTTTACATTGGGAACGCAAGGTTGATTGTTTCCTCGCCCTCGTCGTATCTTTTAAGAAACGCTATTAACATGGCTATCAAAATTCATTTCTTCCCTATTAAGTCAGATGAAGTTCTATAAAATCGCCAAGTAGCCTAGATTTAAGGTTCATGTAAAGTGTTTGCGACCCAATTTTAAGGGCATTCATTTGCCAAGAAAAAGCAGTATGTCCAGGAATATTATATATCAAAATGAAGCTATTTATGAGCACAAGCAGTTGAAAAACACAAGACCGCCATAGCTATAGCGGTATAGCCAAAACATTGTGGAAAAGGGTCATTTTGTACAGAACAAGCAACTGCATGACTGTTGGATAAAATTGGCTCATATTTTAACAAAGTACAGTCTGAAGTACCATCTAGGTAGTGCTACAACCATTGGTATAAAACTCAGTCCCAAAACGTAGTTATGCAAGCAATTTATTTTGACTTATTTTATAAACACATATGTCATATATGTCATTCTTATTTTGTAAACGTGTAGATCTTTTAAGGGTATGGTGTGTTATCAGAACATAAATAGACATTAATTGTTTATATACCTGTAAGGTTGTTTAGCAATATATCAATTTCTATTTCACAGAATGATAAATATATAGTTATATTGTAGATCATTGAATTAAAAAAACTATAATTTGAAATAAATCGCAGAAAATATTTCACAATATTATGGTGTGATGTTGCACCATACCTTACATCTATTTTGAAAACAGACCAAACTGGTTTGACATGTATGTTGACAAAATAAATAGAAATTGATTGTTTCAAAAGAGCCTTTTGAGACTGAGTTTTGTATCTAAGGTTGTAGCACTACCTGGATGGTACTTCAGACTGAACTTTGTTAAAATACGGGGCAATTTTATGCAACCGTCATGCAGTTGCTTGTTCTGAACAAAATGACCCCTTTTCCACAATGTTTTGGCTATACCGCTATAGCTTTGGCGGTCTTATGTTGCCTAATTGCTTGTGCTCACGAATAGCTTCATTTTGATATATGATATACCTGGACATACTGCTTTTTCTTGGCTAATGAAGTGCCCTAAATATTGGGTCTCAAACACTTTACATGAACCTTAAAGTCTACCTGAAATTCTAAATGTCCATCTCAATGATTGGACATAAATCCATTTCCTGACCTATATTTATTTCCGCAATGACGAGACGATTACATAAAATTTCCGGCCGTCTTAAAGCCGGAATTATTGTTGATAATAATCATGATATAGCATGCCATTTTCTAGTAACAGGAAGAATATCAAGGTCATTATGATGATTGATTCCGTTTATACGCAACATCGAATATTGAGACCTTAACCCTTTCCTGTTTTACAAAATTTTGGACCTGTCCAAATTCAAAGGTTTTGCAGACGAAAATTTAAAGTAGATTTATTTTGAAAAATAACCATTCGGTAGGGTAGAAAATAGTGTGGAAAAAGAAGAAATTGCTTGTCAGAAGCAATTTTTTCTTTTTTCACTATGTTTTCTCAATCATAAAATCACAGACACGTAAAAAGCAGGAATTAAACAGCAAAGTGTTAATTGGCATTTGATTACTTATTCGAACTTTGTCATCTTTAGACCATGCATTTGTTTCATCATCCGGTTTTGTCATATATGTTCTTATGACAAAAGTCGATTTATGAAACAATTGTCTGTGATCTAAAGTTGCATTGTTTTCTCACATTCATGATCACGTGTTCAAATTTCCATGGACCATGTGCACGTGACCTGATTATTCTAATTTCGGTCTGTAGTTCTAATTTGTTGCCCTAGTTGTCCTTGTGATATAATTTATGTGGTTAATTCATCATAACTTACAACATGCTGACATATGTAATACGTCGTACTTTACATGTAACTCGTACCAACACATCATGAGGTGTTCGTCGACATGTCCCTAAATACGTCCTGTCGAAATCGTATAAAAAGTTAGATTACAGACATGAAGCAACTTGAAGGCGCTCTTCTGTTAAATGAAATCGACTTTCCCCAGAATACTATTGCCGTGGTAAACATAATCAGTCATGCATTGTGGACGATTAAACATTCGCGAACTTTTTTTTAAATAAAATCAGAGCCGCCTTTATCGCTCGGTTGGTATCATATCAGACATCCAATCGTAGAGTCATGGGTTCAATCCCTGGCAGCGGTTCACATCATTTCCGACATTTGTGTCCCGGCAATGGATGGACAATCTTGAAGATGAGTGGAATAGCAGCGCGAGACTAGGAAAGGATGTAACTAAAGTACTAGAAATACCAGAACATATTGTTATTAGTAATCCAGCCGCTGAGATATGATCGAAAAAGTGACAAAATCGTCGTAAAATCACATTAAGATAGTAGACCCGTAATAGTTCCGCAAAATTTCGGTAGTAATGAACTTTAACAGTGTTAACCGAGGTTTCCTTATGATTTTCATTAGGAAACCTCGGTTAACATTGTTATAGTTCATTAGTTCCTAAAGGTTGCGGAACTATTACGGGTCTACTACCTTAAAATGATCAAAAGACTTGAAAATAGTCCCCGCTTTACATGTTAGCGCGAGCACCAAGTCTATTTCTTGAACGTTTTGCATCATTTTAAGCTAAAACATAGAGCTTGTATCAGAAGCGTAACACGTATATCATATAAAGACGAATTTTATATTCCATATTCTTTAGTATAGACTACTTTCGCTCAAAAAGATCTGAAACCAATTTCATTTTGTCAAATATTGTCAATACAAGTAAAAAATATGACAACTAAACCATCTTGACCCGCTACAAAAATGGGGTCACTTAAAGGAAAGAATTTCCGCCAAAAATATTTTTTCTACAATAAAATGTATCACATTGGATAACCTGTCACATAAATATTCAGTGCGTCCAGTTAGGCCATATACGACACAATAATAAATTCAAACTAGCCATGAAATATTGATGATAACATTCTAATAATTCATATGTAGTGTCCGAAAACTATTCATTTATTATGATTGGTCGTTGTTGACCGGTTTATTTATCTGTTTTTTGTCATTAAGATTTTTGACATGTACAATTTGGACAATTATTTACGGTATACATTATTTATATATATACATATATTTGAATTAGCTTTGAGGAGATGTCGAGTAAAGATATTTGAACGATAGATTGAAAATAAATCAACGGCATACATGTAGTGTTTAGACATTTGCTCAGTATGACAATGCAAATTAAAACGCTTTAAAATGGTTATTCGCTTCATCTTATCAAAAGTAAACTATCTTTACAGAAGGTTCATTATTATATTTTCTTACTAGTCGTAAAACTTATATGATTAAATTATATTCAAAATGCTTTAATTTTAAAGGTAAAATCTCAATTTCTGAAATCATAAAATGTTATGGCATTCACGCCATAGGACGTGATCGGATCATTTTAAACTGTCACTGCAGTAATGAATTAGTTTTCAAACAATAAAATAATCCGAATTAGTCATTGAATGAATACCCTATAATCGTGCGCGGTGGTTACTTATAGCCATTTATCATAGTTCATCATTTTGTTGTAACGGAGCCAACAAAGAAACTTTAATTTCTGTGGCAAAATTTTCAATTAAGCATTTGAAATGGCCTATAGGTGCATGCGGTACGAAGTATTAGAGTCCCCATCTGCGTTTACGCCTAGTTTATGCTTGATTTTTCGTTTTGGGGCTAGAATTCACTGGCTATTGTTTCATGTTTCAAAGTTTGTCTCAATGTTTATTGAATGACTCTTATATAATTGCATGTATGGCATAAAATGGATTATCAAACAATCGCTTGTGCTAAAATTGCCAAAACAATTCGTTTATGGACAAACCTTCGATACGGAGTCAACGATATGCATATATATATATATATATATATATATATATATATATATATATATATATATATATATATATATATATATATATATATATATATATATATATATATATATATATATATATATATATATATATATATATGGTTTGTTTTACCATGACTCGGGATAAATTGTTACATCTAACATTTTCGTTTACCGATGTTATTACGTTCGTTTGACATTTGTAATATCATCTTGTTACAACTCTCTGACTCATGAACAGGGCGATACATTCATTTATACAATAGTTCATTCAATACATTATATCGTGGTACGAAAATCAAATGTTTATTTTGATGCCGGCCTCATGCATAAGATAGTGGCTTATCATCTTTTTCTGCTGTCCGTCCGATCGTCTGTCCGTGCAAAACTTTACAAAAACAATTACATGTTATGATCATTATATTATCATTAATAACAATTGTTAATAACTTTAAGGCTTTTCAAGACACATTGATCATGTTTGATATTGTAATAGAACTTAATCATACGCACCTGCAGAATAACGAGGTAGATTTCTCAATGCCATGTGACAAGGTCGAAGTCATCTGTCAAAGTCAAAGTGTTGGAAAAGACGGTGTACTGCATGGGGGTATTCGTGTTTCACAAACATATCTCGATTTTATCTGCATTTGTAACTGCAAATGTATCACATAGACTTTATAAAAAGATGTTTTGGTTATGCAAAAATAAGAAAGAAAATCAAATTTTACTATCGAAATGAACCTGTCTAATGAGCATAAGACACGCATACATTCATTTTTTGCTGGCAACAAATTAAGTGTCGGTGCGTATTTTTTTAAACTGACAAAGAGGGTATTTTGATAATTTTTGAATGACGAATCAGAATATACTTCCTGTCAAATTTATGCTATTTTATACATTTGAACTGATCCTATATGTAAATCCTTAGCTATTTCACAATTCAAAAGTAGTAACTTATGTAGATGAGTGGTTTGTAATATCACCGCTGCTCGTCCAAAACTTCTAAACTACAAAAGCTGCAGTTACGAGATTTAGTTACGGTCACTTTTCGAAGAGATGTCATAACCGAAAACCAAAAAATATACCAGAAGTACAGATAAGAAGGAGTAAATCTTATTCTTCATTTCTCCGCGAAACCCCATGTTGTGTATACTCATTCGAATCGTCTCTTTGAGATGATTTCAATGAGTACCCACGATATAGAATATGTGCAAGAATTGTTGAAATGATTTAGTTTCAAATCCAAAATACCCACTTGACCGGCTCCTGGGGTACTTTGGTTAATACGTTTGAAGAAAAGCACACTCCTTTAATACTTTCTGAACGTATGTGGATGATATTTTTTGAATTTTATAATTTGATAAATAAAAACGCAGTAAAAACTGCGTTTTGTTATCAAATTATAAAATGTCCAGTTTTAACCTTTCGTTTATTTTTTTCCACATCGTCATCTTCAGTAATGTTTGTGACGTCACATAAACCAACGTGCGATATGACGCGCTTTAATGTCTGCGCCCGATTATTCCCAAGGTCTATTCCGTAGAAGGTCAAATTCCCGAGTGTTGTCGGGGGTTGACGTTTTTTTTGTTTCGGATGACAGTAGGAACCCAGATATAACTGTGTCACCTTCCAGTTGTAGCCTGACAGGTCGACCCACCCCCGGGCTAATTTATAGTCACATGTGGTAATATATCAATTAGAATTTACACGTTTTACAGAGGGTATCGTGACCTTGTGTAATTGTTTCACGGGTCAAAGTACCCCCCCCCCCTTGCGCGAAAACAAACGAAAAAAAAAAAACGAACAAAATAGGAAACCTCGATTGACATTGTGGAAGTTAACGAGTGCCGAAATGCTGCGGAACTATTACGGGTCCACTTCCTCAACCAAACATTTACGGTTTTTATATCATCATCGTAAAAGAACTGAAATGTCGTAAGTACCTGACAAATGCACTTTTAAGCGTTAAATGACGTTATTTGATACGTTATTTTCTTCCGATAGCCATTGAAAAGAATAAGACATTCATTATCCGAAACAACACGAGTTGTGCCGATTCCAACGTTTTTCATTAGAAGCTGACTGTCTTAGTATAGCTAACGCCAGTGTGGCAATATTTTTGGTCGCTCATCGATGATACACGTATTATTCATCCGATGATATCCCTTAAAAAGTAAAAATCTCTATTTAATATCAAATAATGTTTACAATCGATTTTAATCGCCAATGACACGGTAGGTTACGAATGGAATTCGGCTAAATCCGTTATTAATACTACGTTACATCACGGGATTGCCCCTTTATTGCCAATAAAATTCGGTATCAATAGATTCTCAAATACGGTAGTAACTCGATGTGTCGATTTTATTACTAGTCGAACTTCACACTACCCCTTCACTTCATAATCAGGTATTTTTCTGACTGAAAGGAACCTAATTGACCAAAAATATTTTCAGGCACTCAAAAGGTTTTTCGAGAATAAATGCCACCCGCAATGCGGCCATTACATTGTTCTGTTTTTACCAGCAAATCTTCCCTGTTCATTTATTGGTCCTGGAAAAAGAATGGCCTAAAGGAAAATGGTTCATTTTTGCAGTCGACCCAAATGGTCCTTACGTCAAGAAACACCTTTCTTTTCATATTTGGAACTGCATGAATCAAATCGTTGCTAAAACTATCAATTTCTCCGATTTTTTCTATAATTTTCTCTATGTAATTCTGTAATTTTGTCATTTTTTGTTATATGTTTGTCCTACACTGATCGAATGCATTGAGTACGGTTGAATTGATGAACGATTTATTTCACACCATGGTACGATCATTGTGGGTGCCGAATCACCGTAGTTTATGAGTTATGTGACCGCAGTTATTTTACCTTTAAGGAAATAAATTATAAAGGTAACTCTCACCATAAAACATTTGATTGCCTTTTTTATACCGCCAGGAAGCAATATCACACAAAGAACTACCGGTTTGATTTGAAAACAAAGATAAAATATATATGAGCCTGTGCGTGACATTTCCATCAATTTCAAATGTGCGCCAAGCAAAGACTCTAGTCAGCCGGTGCATCTGCACAGTCTGACTAGAGTCTTCACTTTGCACTTTGTAAAAAGATAGGGTCTTGAAGTATCTTTAAACAATAATGTAATTTTCCAATTACACTATAAATCTGACAAGGCTGCAAAACGTTTGCTATTAAAGCACTTTTCAAAATGTTGGAAATGTCACGCACAGGCTCATATACCATATCCCTGCCTTTTCTTGCAGTTCTATGGCTGTTTTCCGATTGTATTTTAAAATTTATATGTTGGCCTCAACCTTTAATTTTTACGCAATATGGATATTATATTTCACAAGGGCGTTTCTTGCGGCAAGACCTTTCTGTTACCGCAAGTTCAATGTCATATGTGAGAATTAGCTTAGGCTGAATTTTAAATTTCGAAACGAATTGAAAATAAAACATTCGCCATCGATCAGAATGCTCCGTACGGACATTTTGTTTTAATTTCCATACGTAAATTCTTGAGTATGTAAGACGGTGTAATAGACCTATGATTACAAAACAGAACAACAAACAATATAAATGAATTGTTCTGATTTAATCATATTCACTGATGTTATATCGATAAGACGTTCCTAATCTCTTATACCGTCTCAGACTTTGTCTCGATAAGAATCATAAAATAATATCACTGCCTAATATTACCAAGATATTATATTTAAATACGCCAAAGTCTCCTTAGTGAGTTTATTGTCTAGCAGTATAGGAAAGGAAGAAATAGATGTTCCTTCCCACACGAAGAGCTTCAGGTCGAGGGGTTATATTGGATTTTAAATATTCTAGCACAGATCCTGTTTTGTTGGTACTCATTGGAATCGTCTCGTCGAGACAATTCCAATGAGTACCCACAACCTAAGGTTTCATTGAGAAATAAAGATTTTAGACAGGAGCTACCCACTCTTATCTGTACTTCTGCACGTGGTAGAAAGTACAGCGGACAAAGAAATGCCTGTCACGAGCGAGTCTTTCTTTATACAATCTATATATTGAATACATTTATTTAATCAAATGAACGTAAAATCAGGTATTGTATTGTTTAGCAAAAGACTCGTGGTAATTCAAAGATGCACTGGTAGGGTTGAATCGTCTCGGATACTTTCAGAACAAAGTTTTCTCCAATGTACCAAAGCACTTTGCCGGTAATAAATTCCTCGTTTTCTACTTGAAAAATTGTGTCACTTTTATCACCAGGGAGATACTTAACTCAATTGGTGAATGATTACTTTTTCGTGGTCACCGTATCTATCTAATTGAAAATTACATTCGCCTTATTATACCATTTATCACGGGACATGAATAGCGCACCGACAAAATAGACGAGACCCGGGCTCAAGTGTATGGGGATAACACAAAGCCCATTCTCAAATAGCCCCCATTCATTTTGATAACCCTTGTAATATATCGTATGGGCGCTTCCAAAATATCTTAACTGTGTCTTGAGTTAGTCGTTATTACGATATTTTAAACGACCGAGTGATTTATGTACTTTCCTTCTTTTCCCAAGAGATAAATTAACAGAGAGAAAATGGATACGAGTAATACTCGTGCTTGGAATACAATTGCTTGGTGTTAGAACATATATAGGAAGCTAAACTCAAGCACTAGATTACTTAACTTGTTACCAAGTCATATAGATACCTTTTTGCCATACAAAAACTTTCTTCAATTTAGCCCAAAAGTCACATTCCTTTTAGACTTCCTAATTTTCTTCTCGGTGGATAGAATGAAATGGATCATCTATTGAAAGGGATTTTCAATTATCTTATCTAAAACGATTTTCAAGTAGTTCGTGGGCGAAGTTAATTTTCGAGCTGTACTGTGCAATAATTGACCGTAACGTGACCTATAAAGACCGGTGACCTCATTCCAAAGCGAACGAGTCGGTGGTGAATTTCACCAAAGGCAACATCTGCTTATTTGATAAAAAATTTGCGAGTGAATTAAATAGTTTACATATTTATTTAAGAAGAAGTGTTTGAACCAAGATAGATTGAATGCCAACTAAGTTAATCTTCTTTAAGCTCTGACTATAATCATCATAAGCATCTTGTCTACGGTCGAAGTTGACGAAGAAACAGTTGCCGTCTGTTTGTGTACGTGCCAAAATGCTCCCTAAAACAAGTATAGGACCCTAGAATCCGCTAAAATATCTACATGTCTACACAGTATTGATTTGCATGTTAACGAGATAATTTGACTAAGAGACTATACATATTACCAGACGTTCTACGAATAAATAATCAGCTATTGGCATTCAATCACCAGACGTCGATTGATGGAATCTGAGTATACCCAAATCTCATCACACATCCACGTCTTATATATCAATATAGCGCATAGTGAAGATTCTGGTCAGATTGTGCGGCTGCACAGGCTGGCCAGAAGCTTTGCTTTGCGCACATTTAAAATTGTTGGAAATGTCAAATGATCTAACCTAAAAGCACAGAAAGACTATTTTCAGAAAATGAATATTCGTACTAAAGGCGGTGAAAGTTCTACCTATCTTGCTACGATATGAATATCTTTTTATGATTCGATACGGGCTTACGTACTAAGGTGCACAGAATTGTTTATGCTTACGAAACGATCAGTTGCACTTTTCAAAACCTTTTTGAACCTTTCCTGCCAGCATCTAGATAGACTGGCTCCCGTCCCACTGATCTGACTTAAATCACTGGATGTTGAATTGCTCTTTTGTGATCTGTTTGTTTGGCAGTAAACATATCAAAAGTGTCAACCGTCTTTGATTCTTTACTTCTGAATTAATCGATTCTCTTGAGGACTTGTGAAAAATTATTGCTTAGCTTCAGCGCCCAGTGGCAATTTCTGTTGTAAACTTGTTTTGAACAAGGCAGTCTTCCAATGTGCGTTAAGATAATCCTATTGCCACACGTGGTAAAGATGATCTCAGTAATCGAAATATATAAATTTTGAAAATAGTTGCGCCAAGAAGGGTTTGATAATTATATACTGTCTGTAGCGAATTAAATATTTCAATAATTAATATATTCAAAACAATGTTTTCGACGTAAAATGAGTACGAAATTAATTAGTTGTCAACATTGACACAGCGCTGGAGAATGTTCACGCGCACAGATTTAGTCACGAGCTAGTGTAATTGAATTTCTGGTTAAAAACTTTTCAAGTTTATATTATTAGGAAAGAAAAATCATTAGACAATGAAAAAAATTTAAGCAACAAATACATGAAGTTTGAACATTATTAGTAATAATGTTTTTTTATGGTTTTCAACTGAATTTAAGAAAAGCAGGGTGCTTTCTACGGTTAGGTGTTCCAATCCAGAGAATGTCTAAATGGCATAATAATAAAAGGGGTACATTTTAGCAAATACGAGAATGCTCTTTGATCCATTTATCATAGTTGAAACGTTGTTGTCCTTATACTCCAATCTAAATTATAGAATGTGTGTACATTGTATGTGAGCTAGAATAGTTGAAAATATTCCGAAATTGCCCTTAAATCATGGAAAATGAAGTGATATCTACCATTTTCAGTATAGTGTTATGAATTATATAGCTATTTGAATGACAGTTGTTTTGATTCAACACTGAAATAACTGAGGCTATTGAGTTCGTTTGTAATGAAACTGTCTGGGAATAAATATTCAATTTGTAAACTGTGATTGAGGCTGCCCAGGAAAAAAATTAGCGTTCGAATATCTGGACCAGAATTATAAAGAAAAAACTTTAGTCAGTGAACAAGCCCTTCGAAATTGACAATAAGATTAGCTGATGTGTATGTAAACCCATTCCCACACAACCCCACATTTTGACGCCCCTGGAGGTCAAAACTTTAAAATACAATGTGTAAATGAAAATATTGCTCGTCACAAGCAATTTCTTCATTTTTCACAACGGTTTCTTCATAATGAGACAAAGATTTTTTTAAAATAATTTCATCAACTCAAAAATGTCGTTTCAACATCGTACATTTTGTTTACCTGTCCAAACTTTTTCCGTTCGTTGACTGGACGGATTGTTTAGAAGTGCTGATAACAGTTTCATCAAATTTTTATTCGCTTCATAGAAAAGGAGTAATGCTGGGCACAACCTGCAACTACTGTGATTATTAAATGAGCCTGTGCATGACATTTCCAAACAATTCATGTGTGCATGAAGGAAAAAGGTTGAGTAGTCTGCACAATCACACTGAGCATTAAGATTAATTCTGGCTCGTGAACAGCAATGTTAGGTTTGTACTTTGTAGTCCTCTATTGAGTGCGTAGTTAAGACTCTGATCAGACTGTGCGGCCGCACAGGCTGATCGGAGTCTCAACGTTGCGCACACGTTAAATTGTTGGAAATTTCACGCACTGGCTCATATCACGTTGTTCTTGATATAAGTTCTAAATACCCTGTGCAGGTGTAAAACTGTATTGATTGTTTGATGATAGAAGACATTCAAGGTGACGATTCAGATTTGAATCGCTGATACCAACCTTTAGCGTTTGAAGTTTGACCATTTTGCATGTATACCTACTCAAGGCCAATGATCCATTTTCAATTGCCAATCATTAGTCTGTGTATGAGTCTCTGCGAGTCGATGGCCATGAAAGGGCAAACGGTATTTAAATATCAATTAAAATGACAAAGATCAAAGTAACGACGATACCATTTACACACGTGTCACTGACAAAACGGTAATACAAAGAAACAAAAGGAAACGAAAGATTAACCAAGAGCAATATCAATTAACCTTTCTTGACATGTGAAAGAAGGCTTCTTTTTGTGCAATGGTAAAACGCAGAAATTCTGTTTTGTTACATCATTTGAAACTCCTTCTTATCAAGTAAACATCGGTAACAAACAAAAGGGTACTTTATGCGCGAAATAATATTCATTCATACCTGTATAAACGCGGGTCCAAATTTGAATTATAAACTTCAATTTTTATGTATGCAAAGCAAGTAAGCATAATGTTTATGATAGTGACATGTCGAATACATATGAAAGCACAAACAAACAGATGTCAATTTTTTAGCCCCTGTCTCTAAGGCACATATGTCACTTTTTTCAACGCAAAATACAGGTTCAAAATATGTTTTATTTATTCCTCTCCAACTAATGTGTTGAGAAGGATCAAATTAGTTCTCTCAAATAGATTTCAGAAAATTACTCCCCCATGGACGTACTAAACAAAAAATTATCACTATGCGTTTTCCGTAATATTGCTTATCTGGAAATTGTTTAATGTATACTAGGACAAAAAGATATCAAAGCCTCTCACATCGGCCAAAAGGCACGATCTAGCTTTTACGTTCAAAGTCATTTTTTAACGTTGCTACCTTTAACTGTCGAAATTACTACTTAGTAAGAAAACGTTGTGCTTATTTATTGTTGAACTGTTGAATTCGTCAGAAGGAAAGGCGAAAATATAAAGAGCATAAGGTCTATAATTAGCACACCATGTCCCTATTAACTGGTTTCATGTATTACAATGCCCATTTCATTCACCTAAACATTACCGAAATCAATTAGTAATAATTGCTCAACGTTTCATTATGTTTTCAACACATTAGTGACATGATTTACAGATCCAAGATCAGAAGCGATACATTAGAGATAAGGTCTATAATTTGCTTTCACTAATAGGTAACCTTCGACCCCTTAAGAACTAATTACAGTTAATGTTTTTGGAAATACATCATATAATACAAAAGAAATAGAACTTTAGAACTTGTCTAGAGTTAGCACTACAGTTACCAGCATCATGAAACTGACAAGATGATGATTTTGGAATGATTGAATAAGTGTGTGGAGCGAGTTTTGAGTGAAAATCAAGGGAGGTAATCCAATATCGCTAATTTTGTTCAAGATGAACGATGGTACGGAGCACAGAAAAGTAAGTAGCCTAATCATTTCAACATTACAATAAGAACAAGAACATTTTCGACCGTCTAAAGATTTGTTAGACCTTATATATATATTTACAGAATGCAAAGTAAATATCCAGGTCTCACTGTGCGGATGCAATGGCTGACTGGAGAATTTACTTTGCACAAATGTGAAATTGATGGAAATGTCACAGGTAGACTCATATGTCTAAAACAAATAGTCTCTTATCTTAAACTTTAAAGCAAATAGGATATTCGGATTTTGTTTTCTCTACCTTTATTACGTTCTAATCGCTTGTCAGGTTAAATGATCCGGATGACCCTGGGAAAACTTTCACTTTTGTAATATAAACAGATGAATGACACTAATTAATGAAATGTTGGCAGTTTTTTTAAGAGAACCAGGATTGCTTGAATCGACACAGTAGGATTGGTACATGTTAACCAGACTACACAAGTTATATCGTCTGATGCCCTTTCATACTTTTTATCAAAGTTAACGAGAACAGAAGCACCAATCTTCTCCAAGGACATTTGTAGCATATATCTGAATATACGTCTTTATTTAACTGTATTTTTTTCTCAATGCCTATATTCATAATTCAAGCACAAAAGGACATCATATAATCTAATGAAGTGTTGACTAGTGTTACTATCAACATCCCTCCCAATACTTTAAAAGTATCTTAGTATGCTATTCATTATTTAACAGTCATTTTTATTTCTCCATAACCAACAGTCAACATGTTATGTCGGTGTTAAGGATTAATGACCAGTTATTCTATATAAGGAAGGATATGTCAAACCATATAATGACCAGGACATAATGACAAATCGAGGTTCTCTTTAGTAGAAATGATCTGCTTTTCAATTAACCTAATGATCAATCGATCTTTCATCGATAAACGTGAGGTGACTCAACAATATTAAGCCAGAAAAATAAAACACGGTAGAAAGTCCATTAAGGCAGTGTACCCGTGATAGCTCCGCAGCGTATCGGGAGCAATGGACTTTAACAGTGTTATCCGAGATTTCCTAATGAATTTCATTAGGAAACCTCGGTCAACATTGTGAAAGGTTATAAGTTCGGAAATATTACGTAACTTTTATGGTTCCGCTACCTTAAGCCATAAAAAATACAACACGGTAAAAAGTCCATGCAAAATTTTGTTATTTTCATAGCCTTTGTAAGGTTACGATTTACGAAAGGACATATGTCAAGGTTTAGATTCGTCTTATATTTGGCCCGTCGCGCGAAAAGTAAGCATCTTGGAAGTGCGTAAAGTGTCAACCCTTGTCAGTCTGTGCGATCTGCGCAGACTAACATGGGTCGAAACTTTTCGCAAAAAGTAAGTTTTATGAATGTAGATTGATTGTTCTACCTTTCAATGTAATTACTCTCCTAATCTGCATTCTGGGTGACCTATCCTGCATCGAATCATTTTCGAAACATTTCATATAAGGAGTTCCGAGATGGTCCCCTTTCGCGTGACGGGATACGTATGTATCTACATACGGAATTTCTATTTATCCACAGTATAATAGAATTCCTTTTAATTATTATTTTGTTTTACTTTTAACCAATAATTCGTCTTAGGAACAGAATTTCAAGTTCCCAAATGGAAGACTTAGAGTCTGAAAATTCTCAATTACAATATGATGCGCCCCTTGAAACTTCATCCATAAATCCGTTTTAAGGGAATAAATCACACGTTTAAAACTAAGCTCTAAAATAATGTACCTAATTACAACAGTAAGTTTTGTTTGCGCACCTGTAACGTTCAAAGTGTAATCTCTAAAACCTTAATTTGACAAAATATAGGACCCCAATTTGACCTTATCCAAATCAATAATCAATTTGGAGATAAGATGCCAGAACTAGCAAATGAAACATGTGGCTGTAGACTGGTGCTGTTTAGTGACCAAAATATAGTAGCTGTAGACACGACAATTGGTCGCTTACTTACGGTGCACTAGTTTCGGAGGATATGAATCAAAAGATAACTTTCATCTACATGTATTTACCACCCCACCCTTATTCACGTAGATGTCGATAGGCAAATCGAAAGTTGCACTTTTAAAAATAATACTTATACAGTTAGTTACATCGTGAAATTGACATTCATCTCAATCAAGACCGTTCTAAATGGCACATTCAGCGCTCTATCCATTCATTCCAAACACTCATTCAAACCATTCAAAAACGTTCCAAAATCACTTGAAAGATAAGATCAACAACATAATTCAAAATAAATATAGCTAGAAAAAATCGCGATTTCACTGATATAATTGAAATTATAAGCGTCTGATAGATTTTTGAGAAAGAGGAAGCTACTTATAGAACTTGTATGAATACATGTATTTTATTGAAGAGGGGGGGGGGGGGGGTAATAAATATAGCTAATTTTGTTCATCTTGAACAAAATTATCTATATAGGATTACCTCACTTGAATTTTCCTCAAAACTCGCTCCGCACACTCATTCAGTTTCATCCAAGATCATTCCCAAATCATTCATCTTGTCGATTTCACGATGTTCTTAACTCTAAGGTGAATTTACCATTCTAGATTTTAAATAAAAAGATTTTAAACTAGGACGATCTTTGCTGCTCACAGATATTATAAAGAGTCTTTCGGGATAGAGAATAAGTCTAAAAGACCTGAATGAGTCATAGTCCGTTATCGCTGATGAATATGGTCATTATTATATGACTTAATTGTTCAAAGTCTTTCTCAAGTCGTACGAAGTTCCTTATAGTTATGGAGGAGGCAACTGTGCTCTGAATACATTACAAACTATGGATTTTATGAACGGTAAGACCGCCACCGTTTTATTCTCTATGCGTAATCATAAATAGCTAAGTCTTGAAGACATTAATTACTTTACACATAAAATCATTTTGAAATCAACGTTTAAATGTGATAACTTTGGTTGAGGTAAGGCCCACAGTATTGCAATTAGATTTGCACGCTGGCCTTGGAAACAAGTGTATTTAGTCATTGTAACTTATCCATTTTTTAAACGGATAAAAGTCGATGAGATATTTCTCCCTGGCGGCACCTCTCATCCTCACGACTATTTGTCTCTTACCGACAGGCTGAAAATCGTAGACTAAAGTGGGATAGCAGCTGGGTGCTAGGAAAGGGTATAATGTAACACCTACTACTAGTGTAAGAAATACCAGGAATCCATGTTTAGGTGGTCCAGCCAAAGCGAAATGACTAAGATTTTTTTGACGCGGACTGAAACCCTGTGTGCTTGGCGCAATGCCTTTACAAAAACATAGATTTGCAGTACTAGAGAAACTTTTAGGAAGATAACTCAATTTACTTTTTGAAAGAACACTTGAAGATGTTGCACATGGGATAAAATGTGACGTATTTTTACTAGTACCATCTAGAGATAAGGAAAGTACTATAAGTATTCTAAATCATATAAGACAGAAGTTTAATAAAATCTAGTTATTTCTAAGGAATAAAACTTTGCAAGTGTAGTCATCCACAATAACTAACTAAAAATGCACTCATAACCTTTTTATGAAGTGATGAATACCATAGGTACATCATGTAATCATGATAAGTTTCGACTACAGAAAACATATTATCACCCAAAAGGGTAAAACACCCATTGTTTTCTGTTCCTTTTTGATCCTTGATTTAGCCAAGCAAAAGCGTTAGAACTGTGAATTTCCAGAGCTAAGCTTTAAAGCAACACAGCTAAATATCGATTAGGACATATAAGTATGATATTAGAAAATAATGAGCTTGTGCTTGACATTTCCAACAATTTCGAATATGCGCTAGGCAAAGCCTCTGGCCAGCCTGTGCGTCCCCGCTTTGAAGATAGATAAGGTCCCAAAGTGAATTTAGACCGTCGGACTAGATTCTAAATCTACTTTGGGGCTCTCCAAGCTACTCAGCGTTTTGGCCTCACACATATCAATTTGTTGGAATTGTCAAGCACAGGCTAATATAATTTTCTGTCGTATCAAACGTACCCTTAATGCATGGCGATATGGTTTTATCTGTTCGTCAACCAGTAGGGTGCTATCATTGTGCAAATAAAAACAGATGTTAAGATCAAAATGCGAAAAACATATTTCTGCTGCTTAAATGTGTCTGAGAAAATTCTAAAATATCGTTCTTTTTTGTTTCACAAGCCGCGTCAGTCGTACATGTTGTATTCATGTTAAAGCACACTGTTGACCCGACTATCTTGTTCTCAAATGATTTAACAATATAATAGGTTTTCTAGATCCTGTTTGTTTTATTTTGGCTAGTATTCGCGACTGATTGAAAGCGCGAGTTCATAAACATTACTCCATTTTTTGTATGATAAAGAATTAAAGAACGAACCGACGCTCGATGTCCAAAGGTTTGGAGCGCCTGTATAGGGTTCTCGAAATATTTGTACATAGGTTGCAAATTATTACTCCGCTAAAAAAGACTCTGTGAGACCTGAAAGCGCGAAAGTAAACCTAGTAGAAAATTACCTGACTTAACAGTACTCCAAATGCAGCACCCTTTCTTATATAGTAGTAAATGATAATTGCATAAATCGGGTAATAACAATAATTACGGAAGGAACGTGCATGAGAATGGTTGTAGCAACAATTGATTATTTTGGCTAAGCGACAGAAAGCTGTGTTGTTACATATAAAGAAATACAATCACGAACCTGATGCCACTTGAGCTTTTTAAGATGTTTTAATTGTCGTTCAAATGTGGTGTCAAAGATAACCAATTTTTGTATCATGTGTTTTAACTTAACCATATACTGGTGAAGCCTATTGCATGTAGAATAAGAAGTTGTTTTGTGGGTTTTACTTGAGCGAATCTCTTTTAAGGTACTGGAATCGTAATAGTTTCGCAATTTTCTGAACAATCATTTAAAATTATTTCCGAATTCAACGAAAACAAAGCTTAAGGACATCAATTGAATATACATTTTGCTTTTGAAAAATGAAAATAAATGAACGCTCTCTATCTATTTAGCATATTGCTCCTTGGAGCGTTTATTGTAAAAAATACGACACAATGGCTAGGCTAGACTGAATAATGCCCGTAAATAACCGCGATGGCAAACTACTACAACAACAAAAAAAAACATGATATCATATTGACGTTTTGTTCCAGTCCTTGTTTATCTACATATGCATTGTAGACCTTCGTTTGAAGCAACCCTCTCTCACAATTTATGATGGCATAGAGCTTACGAATTTCACAAACAACAACGACCTTAAAGCAGAATATCTTTAATCAATCTATCTATAAATGGCAACAGACAAATTGATAGAAAACGATTGTATTAATGGGCTTATTACCGGATAAGGCAAGCGAGCACTTAATCAATCTATTGATAATCGCTTAGGTTCTCTACCGCCGTTGGTTTTTCCCTTGTGAATTTAGACTTTATGTTTACACGCTACCAGTCGGTAAATAGTCAGTTACCTTTTTATTTAATAAATGAACAGCCTGTACTTTGGTCCCGATTTTTACTTTTAGTTGATAATCTATATAATGTTCAATGTTTATAAATAGAGTGACGCATGGTGAGATAAGATTTACCTTTTTGAATTTCCCTTTTTAAAGACTAGTCTCGTTCTTTCAAGGGTCGTATACTAGATTGGAATGGAAAGCTAAAATCACCGTTCTAATTCTGTTGGAAATATCATGCTCAAATGGAAGCGATAATTTGGGGGAATTTAGGTTTTAATCCTAAACAAAAAAGTTATAGTTTCAGTGTTGTTGGTATTCAGTGGACTTGCATGGTTTTGTTGAGTTATGGACATTTTCGAATGACATGTTGCCCTCTTTGCTCTACCTATGGATTTTCATCTTTGAAACTCTTACGGACTTCTCTGTGTACCTTCTTCTTCTCGTGGGTTTTAGTTTTTGTTGAAGGGTTTAGTTAAATTGACCTAACGGCATGCCAATGTCGAAATAAGATCTCCCAATCAAAACCATTGTGCAACTAAACAATGGGTCTCATTCATAACGTGTTCATTGTAATAAGGATTCGGTTACAGTCTTTAATTTTGGGCTCTGCTCCCAGAAGCCCATACCTGTCAAGCCTTGCACGCCCAATTTATGGGTTTTTGGATAATATTCGATGGCAGAATGTTAGTTTGTCCTTTACCAAACAGACACATCTTCAATTTCAAATGGGGTCGTTATTTAATTAACAGTGTCTCAGTGTTGAATCGAATTTTCATATCCTGCTAACGAGAATGCCGGGTTATGTTGTGTTAGTGCGTAATATGCACTGTTGTTTATAGCCCCTGAAGATGGCGGCTTAAATATCGTAGGAAACGAGTTGCCGCCTACATCCAAAGACCTTAGCAAAACCAGACAATAGCTTAATTTGCCGACTGACAATTTAGTGGATTTTATCAAAATCTTTCATTTTGTCAAGGGTGGGGAAACATTCGTGCGCACTTTGCACTGTGTAGCATCAAGGATTCCTGCATTGCACACTGATGCACAAATACATAAGACTCATTCACACATATATTACCTATTGGGTAGCAATTGTACGTGCGCATGACGCTATATGGCGCTACAAATGTGGCATGAGAAGAACAAAAAGAAAGATGAAGTGTAAATTACAATCTGAGATTTTTCTTTACGGGTGATGGTTGTACTGCAATCTAACGAACTACATGAAGCGGAGACCCTGCATTGCAATAGCAATTTATTCAAGTATCTCCGCGAGCCGATGGTAGCTAGAATCATTCGCTTGCAAAGATTGTTGTGCAGTGAATTGAACTTATACGTGGCAGCTTCATGTTTAGAATCGCCTATTACATGTTCATGTGCAGTTCAGATATCAGCCGACATTGTCTGTTTTTGTCATCGACTGCAAGATATTCATGTGCATGACAAGAACGGCGTGACCATTCTTGTGCACATAATTTGCATCTTCGTTGAAACGAAATCGAGACACAAGTAGCCTTATGTCATGGTGATACATGTTCGCATGCAGTTCAGACAGCAGACGACATTATCTATATATACCATCGACTGTGCGACATGCGTGCAAATGACTAGCACGCCATGACCATATTTATGCACATGATTTACACCTTTCTTAATACGAAATTGAGACAATTATTTGGTTATTTGTTTCGGCGGTGCACATTCGTGCACAGTTCAGACAGCATGCGACATTATCTTTACCTGCCATCGTTTGTCTGAAAAACATGCGCATGCTTCGCAAGGCATGGCCAAACTGGTGCACATGATTTGCACGTTCGTAAATAGGAAATTGAGACAAGCGGCGGTCGAGCCATACAGAAAATGAACACTATGTCACTAGATTTAAAGTATTGTTTATTTCGATTATAAGAATTCATGTTTCTGAATGGTCTATTCAAATTGTAAAAAATAAAATTTCTTTATCAGCAAACCTTTGTTTGTACTTGCGAATCAGAGTACATGCATTTATGCAATTATGTATTTTGCAAGCAAAGGCAATTCTTGATGCTTGTATAACAAAAGCTTCTAAAGTATTATTCAATTGATTATATAAAAATATATCTTTGATACCACTTCATCAAACGCAGATTGTATAAGTGACATGTTTAGGAATTGCTGGCTTAATCCAGCTTTAAAAGAGTAGCAAGATTTATTATTTTGAATAAACTATCGTCCTTTGAAGATTATATTATACCTAAGTATGGTTTTCACCTTTACACTTTTCACAAACCACACGTGCCAGTATTTATCATCCCAGTGTGTTTTATAGACATGTTGTCTTTATTGAGACTTCTCCTCTGCCATTAATCTAAATTACTTATTCAATCGTATTTCAAGACAACCACAGTTTTGAGTACATAAATAAACTGAATGGGATCTATTTTTAAAACTCTGAGAAACCAAAATAGAATCAAATCAAAGTTAAGGACATAATTAACCTTCACTCATTTTGTAAATAAAATTTAGAGAAGCCTATTTTCGCTTTGGAAGGTGATTATGAAAAGTTAGAACATCTTCGAGTCCTTACAAACAAAACAACATCACCGCCACCAACGAAAACAACAAAAGTGACATACAAAACATTGTGGCCTGTACATTCAATCATCAATATTTCTATTGAACATGTAAAACATTGATGATCTGTTAGGTTTGTCATTAATATTTGTTTCACAGCGGTCTACCTGTGTAATACACGGACAAGTGCTCTTCAGGCCTCAGTAAATAGTCTTGATTGACAATCAAAAACAATCAACACCTGTGGGACACAGATCCTCCTTATTGCCAACTTGATTGTGGTTACAATTTTTATTGTATATGTTTTAAATATGAATATTTTCTTGATGATATGTACTTTTTTTGTACATGTTTATGCTAAATGTCACATATTATTATTAATGCTAAAAAGCACAGGCTGCGCTGATTTGCTGAATAAATGAAATGAAGTGATTGAATCAGAGATGCTCCTTTACGTAATAATTTAATTTTAATAGGGTTTACCGACACTTTCAATATATTTGCAGTTATATCGTAACGGCTCGTGCACCTACCAACAGTTTTCTGTCGTTTCTCACATAAGCACAACCACAAAATTTCATCCTAACCACCAACTGCCCATTCTATTCTGATATGTTGTGGTTGCACTTGTGTGAGAAACGACAAAAACATGGGTAGATGCACCAGCCATCTTATCTATTGGTTATGCGGAACCTTTACGTAATGTATTTGCGCCTTCGTGTGATATATCCAACAATTTCATGTGTTCGCATAGTAAAGACTCAGATACGCATTGCAACCGCACAGTCTGATCAGGCTTTTATTTGTACGCCTAGTGGATTTCATGAACGTTTGCATCTCGAACGCAAGGTTTGATAACCGAAAATGTTTTACAAAATTTTTGGAACTTCAATCTCCCCAACCAATGAAATTTGGCATTCGAGTAATGACATCTGAGAAGTCGCCATCCATAGGCCTAGTTTGAATAAGTTTTGGATGTTTTGTTTTGTCTGGGAAGTTTTCGGTTTTAGGTAACCAAAGGTTTAGGTTTAGGAAATAACTTTAATAATGTGCACCAATGTGCACCAATGTGCATCTTAAAAAATATGGGCTAAAATGTGTTTAAGGATAATGAAATATCAATATGTTCTCACGTACCTGACTGCCACACCTCCTGTAAAATAGGCTAAAAAAGTATTAAAAGAATATTAGAGAATCGCGTGTGGTCTACCGTGGTTTAACCCTTTGCTGTTTAATCCCTGCTTTTTACGTGCCTGTGTTTTTATGATTGAGAAAACATTGTGAAAAAAGAAGAAATTGCTTCTGGCAAGCAATTTCTTCTTTTTCCACACTATTTTCTAGCCTACTGACTGGTTATTTTTCAGATGAAATCCACTTTAAATTTTCGTCTGCAAAACCTTTGAGTTTCGACAGGTCCAAAATTTTGTAAAACTGGAAAGGGTTAATATAATTATGTCATTTGGTTACGTGACTAGGTAGTCATGTCTGGGGACATTTATTTCAATATGTTTTCTCTTCTTCGACTCTTTTGAAAGTAGTCTCAAATCTTCATTGGGTTCGCTGGTCTTACCGGTTTGTCCTTTGGTTAGCTATTTCGAGTCCCGGCATCGTTGATACCTATAAAGCAGATGACTTGTTTGATGGGATTCTGGTAGAATATTTTTTTAAACGCAAAAAAGACAAAAAGTAATTATGACAATATATCAAATAGAGTTTATTTCATTGCTTATTAGCAAATGCCTATTGACAACACTAGTTACTAGATAAAGATATACTAGTAAATACGACACAACTTCGAATATAGGGCGAAAAGTGAAACAAGAAAAGTTTTAGTGGTCGAGACAGAATATAATTGAGTTTGAAATTAAGTCACTGTCATATATTGTAGAGATTACTTGCTATTGACTTTAATTATGGTATATTAAGTTTTGCAAGCAAGGAGTGGAAATGATATATGTTATTTGGAAAACTTACAATATGTAATCTTATACGCTACCGACCAGTGGCGCTATATGCAATGAAGAATGGGCACCCTCACGTGGAAACCTTGTGTATGAATTCCATTAATTATGCCTTTGATTTCTACAGGGCCACCGTCAAAGCGTAGTTGGTAGCGCGTCGGACAATCATTCAGAAGGTCCCGGGCTCGATCCCCGACGGCGGCACTCATCGTTTGCGAATAGGGATGATAATCGTAGACCTAGGTGGGAAAGCAACCGGATGCTAGGAAGGGTATAATGGTAGTACTGATGTGAGAATTACCAGGAATCCATTTTTAGGTGCTACAGTCGCCGCGATATAACTGAAATATTGTTGAAAGCGTCGTAAAACCCCATTCAAACACACAAAATTGAAACCCGCAGGATGCATATTTTAAACCGGGCCATAGTGTTAAGATATCGTTGCATTATATTGAGTATAATTGACAGATTTGGTCTAATTTTTATCACATTTCTAAAGCGATATGTCGAACACACAAAAGGGATTTAGATATAACTTTCCAAATTTTGAGGCACTTGACGAGTTAAATTGGGAACCTCTGAACCCAGACGGCGGCGCTGTTTGTCACCCTGGTTGATATCATTTCTCTTTACAGCTCTCTCCATAGCTACAGTCAAAGGGATTTTTGGTGGACGTTTACGTTCACCAGTGTTAATACCACGTTTGAACAATCCTGTCAGATGTTAATAGGTTTTCAAAACAGTAGTACTCATTATGATTCAATTTACTCTTTTTGAAGAATTGTAACCGTCTGACAACTATGCATTTCAAAAATGGAGTGAAACAAGGAGTCTACGTAACTGGTTTCAACCTCAAAGATATCTTTTAAGTGTGAAATCATATTCAATTCTGAGATCGGGTGAATTTTTGACTTGCGTAGAACTACTTTTCTGACAGAGTGAGTAATTTGCCCCTTATTTCCCAATGGTCAATGGGAGGTCACTCATGAAATGAAATTACTGGAATGGTAACCTCCCCTGTCACTACTAATGTATATAAAACAAAGGCAAATTAATGGAAATATCGATATACACATGAATACGGATACAGTCTGAGTAGGTAAAGTAAAGCATTCAGGTCATGCAATAAGGTTTATGTAAAGGGGTTTTACTTTACATTTCAACACACGAAAGCCAAACTCGAGACGAGTGTCTGCAATTTTTTACGCGTTTATATGAACACTTACCCTTTCTTTTCTTTGAGAATGAAAATCGCGGAACAATAATTAATATCCTTTTATAGAATTTTTATCTCCACTGGCCGAGGGCCACTGGGGCTATTGTCATGGCGTTGTGTCCGTCGTCCGTTTGTGCGTCCGGTCGTAAACTTTTTCTTTAAAAATCTTCTCCTCAGAAACTACTGGATGAATTTCAATCAAACTTCACAGGAATGATCCTAGGGTGATCCTCTTTCAAAGTTGTTCAAGAAATTTAGATCCAATGACAAACATGGATTTAATGGACGTGGCTTATTTCCAAATATGGTTAAAAGTTGGTTTTCTCAGAATCTTATTGATGGATACCAATTAGATTTTACATGAATGATCCTTGAGTGGCCTTTTATCAGTCTATAAAAAATTATTGTGATCGGTTGAAAAATATGTATTTTATGGGCGGAGGTCATTTCTCTATATGTTATTTAGTCGAAACTTTGAAAATAATTTTCTCAGAATGTAACTGATGGTTTTCAACCAAATTTCACTCGAATGATACTTTGGTGATCCTTTATCAGGCTACCAGGAATTATTGTGATCGGATGAAAAATAATTATTTTAATGGGCGGAGGTCATTTCTCTATATGTTATTTAGTGGAAACTTTGAAAATCATTTTCTCAGAATGTAACTGATGGTTTTCAACCAAATTTCACCGGAGTGATCTTTTTGAGTAACCCTTTATGAGTCTACCAAAAATTACTTTGATCGGCTGAAAAATATGTATTTTATGGGCAGAGGTAATTTCTCAATATGTTATTTTGTGTAATCTTTGGAAATCATTTTCTCAGAATGTTCTGAGTGGATATCAATCAAACTTCATTGTTATGATCCTTAGGCGACCCCTTTATCATGTAGACAAAATTATTGTCATTGGATGAAATATATGGGGTTTTTTTTATTAGCGGAGGTCTTTTCTCTATATGTTATATAGTGGAAACTCTGAAAATCATTTTCAACATCAGAAGAATCCAAAATATCTAAAAATCAAGTCAAAACTTTTCTTTTTCTTTTACAAGAATTTCAAGCCTGTGGAGCGACCCAAGCCATTCATAGCTTTCTAGTTTAAGCAGATAACACCATAATTTTAATAATGAGATTACGGAGAACTGATTAGCATTACAAAATAAGAATAATAACCTAGATCATCTCAATGTCATTTCTTTCCTTTAATAACAAATGGATCGGAGAATCACTGCTTAAACTACACCGGGAATAAATCCGAAAGTTATCGAAACCTTGTAATTACAGGACTTTGTTGACGATCCACGATATATGTTGAGAAACGTATATCTGAAGCAAGATGCGAACTTGGGTCAGGTCATTTTTCTTCTATCGTAATTTTACGTGTAAAATTTCACTTTTCTCCACAAATGGAGGAATCACTCTAGTATGCCAACAGAAACGTCCACCATCAGTACTTTCAGTGCTTTGATTTCATTTTAGATTGATTATTTTAATAATAATTCTACTAAATCTATAAACCGATGGGTCAGCGGAACACAATTGTAAGTGCCTATATATTTATAGGCACTTACAAAAGTGTTGCGCTGAACCCTCGATATGGGGTATTCATTTGAATCTTTTTGTCTAGACGACTCAAATGAGTACTAATAATTTAGGGCTTCTTTGAGAAATAAATATGCTTTACCCTCTCTATATTCTAGGCATTTGCCTCACTTGTCACTATGCATAGAATGTGTGTTTTAATTAGATTCCTTAGCATTTGCTGTCCTCACGTTCTTAAACATGACCATCAAAGTTAAGTAATACAAATGAATTTTAAACCGTTTGATATCCTAAAATAGGCCAAAACATGTAAAGTCTAAATTAGGTTTATCTAAAAAGAAAATGGAATTTTTAATTTCTAAACTTACTGATGTATATACTGATGCCTGTCAATGAAAAGAAAATAATAATTTCTTTGAAACTAGTAACTTTCTACCAGAGTTTCATAATTTTCAAGACAGTGGTGATATCAGAATTTTTATTTGCTCTAGCTGGCTCAATTATGAAAACATACACAAGAACTTCTATATGCTGATACGGTACTAAATACCTTATGGATTCCATATCGATGCATAAAGGAATAACATTCCTCCAAAATATTTAAGTTATTCTATTAAGAGTAGAGAACTTATTTCGTAATTAGTTCCAATTAATCGCAAGGTACTGCATGGTATTATGCAATCATTAAGTGCCGGTATTAATGATTGTTTCATATGATAAGGTGATTTTATGTAATTCTTACCCTATTGAGAGGTGATATACCGTTAAATCTGATTGAATTCTTTGGAGGTTTAGGAACTTTAAGCGGCTTTAACCCTTTTTGGAACCCGAATGTAACCGATTTACATATACGTATATATCAATGAAGTATGATTCTAGTGTCTAGTCTAACGTTTAAATGATTACTTCAAGGGGTTTTATAGATATCGTATGTCACTTACAGTGTCAAGGAACCCCAACGATCTTAAACCATTGAAAGGGATCTCGTCTTTTTAAAAGCAAGAGGTTTCGTCTTGACCCAAGAAGCCACACTTCTTAAAAAAAACATACATCCAAGCTAAGGCTCTAACTCTACTTCGTTGGCTTGCAAAAATATTAAAACATACATATAACTAGTCTATTAGACCATGCATCACACAACCCTTTTTTAACAGTCGAAATGGGAGGAGTTCTCCCTGATCACCCAATGGGATCCCCACAGTAACTTAAGTAGGTATTCCCGCGGGATCTAGTTCTAAAACAGCAAATGTCTACCCCCTTTTATAAAAGGTTTTTCGGATCAACCAATTTAAAAGCACCGTCTTCAACGTTTATCAAGGTGCATATTTTTGGAATTGTAGAAACTACTGTACCGAGGTTCAGATGTAGACTGTAATACAGTCAATCTTGCTCGAGCGACCACGCCTATTGAGCGACCATTTTTATTAAGCGACCATTTTCAATATCCCCTTCTTTATACGAAATATCTCAAAAAGCAGATATCATTGGTATATGATTTATTGTATATGAATCCTATGCTGTTAAAACTCACTAGAATCGTTTGTATGAAACGATTCTATTGAGTTTTTACAGCATAAATACTTACTCAATCTAAATTACGTTTCTAAATTGCAAACAAAACGTGAATTAAGCGACCATTTCCTTTAACGATCGCTTTTTGGTGGTCCCATTCCTGGTCGCTTAAATCAAGTTTAATGTATGTTCACGTACATGGTACACGCATCTTTATGTGCAAACTTTAATATTTCCTCATATTTCTAGTGAATATGTATGCGTTAAACATTAATATTATTCTTACCCTAATACTGCGGTCGTCTGTAGGACAACTTGAACACCATAAACTGGATGAACCCGACAAACAACACCTGTTTCCGTTTAAATGTTGACAACGTTTTCACTCATACCTTTCATAAACGTGTGCTAGGCTAATTTATGGGAATTTTTAATTGCAAATCTCGGAAAATGCGCATTTCATACCTATTTAGATTACCGACACGATTGTATCATATATTGTATCATAAGAATTTAGTCGAGTTTTCTGATATAAATAAAGAGAGCAAGAGTGATGGTCAGGTGATCGAAATTTTTTCGTTATATTCCAAAAGCTCGTAACTACAGCTTCAATCAAGCTGTAGTTACGAGATTTTAGAACTACGTCGAGGATATTATTGTGTCTAGAATACACGATCAATCTTATTGACAAAATTATTACATATGAATATTAATCTTCTATAGAAGCGTTCAGTCGCTGCCATAGCGCAGTTGATAGAGCGTCGGACTGTAAATCTAGAGGTTCCGATCCTTTCCGACTATTTGTCTTTTACCATAGTTGATAATCGTTGACCTTTGTGAGATAGCAGCTGGAGGCTAGGAAAAGAAATAATGGTAGTTCTGTTAAGGGAAATCCATTGTAAGGTGCTCCAGCCGCCGCGATATAACTGACTGATTGTTGAAAGCGGCGTAAAACCAATAAAAACAAACAAATCAAAAACACTCATTCACGGTCAATATAATTGTCGATCTACATGCTTGACAATTAATTGAGCATGTCTCAGCGAAATTGAAGATGGTCTCAATACCATAATAAACTATTATACCCCCAACTTAAAAAGAAGATTGGGTGTATTTTTTTTTTAAAATATGATCGGCTGTCTTTCTGTCAATCCGACTGCCGATCCATCTGTCCGTAGACATTTTCGTTTTCCGAATTCTAACTCGAGAACCAATCAACTTAGCATCATGAAATTTTGTACTACTCTTCCAATGATCAAGGCTATTGACCTTTTGTTTGTTTGAGTCGCGAAGGTCGAGGTCAAGGTCAAAATTGCACTTTGTCCAAACATCGTTTCCTGGCTCAGATCAATCATGGACGATTTTCGATAACGATGTTAACAGTATATTTTCTTCTATTTTCAGCCCTCGACACAGACAATGTAACACTAAAGAAACAACTGTTTGAGCTCCTTGCCGCACTCTGTGTCTACTCAAAAGATGGCTACGCCAGGGTACTGGATTCCATCGAGTGTTTTAAGGTAAAATGCCTCTCTTTTAATGTAAAATCTGCTGTCTCCTGATTAAGGTAGTGGAACCGTAATAGTTCCGCAACATTTCGAAACTTACGATCTTTCACAATGTTGACTGAGGTTTCCTACTGAAAATCATTAGGAAACCTCGGTTAACACTGTTAAAGTTTATTACTTTCGATACATTGCGGAATTATTACGGGTCCACTACCTTAAATCCAAGGTATTGTTTTATCGGCGTCGGTTTTGTCATCGTTGTGCGGATTTTTTCGACATTTTGTAATAACTATGGTATTAGCAAAGGACTCCACATGGAACTTGTAATTCAGTTCGTTATCAAAGGATCGCCTTTTGAACAATCAAGGCGGATATATGTACTATAGATGCATTTTTGTATGAATTATGCATCTTTTCGACTTTTAACCATTATCTTGCACCAGACAGCTGAGCGTTGGAAGATTAAAGCTGTGTTCTTGGATTTTCTGCGATATCCCCTCAATATTTCTAGCATTGTCCTACACCGAAATCATTACTATGAATTTTGCTTTTTAAAGAAAGGTCAATTGCCTCGAATTTAAGAAGATGTGAAATAATTATTTTTGGTGACCTTGGTATCAGTCGAAATTGACGCTTTCTGTACACAAAATACGATTATCATTAGGGTCATAAAAGTCAAATACTATCAGAGGTTTCATCAACAATCGTTTTGAATGTTGAACCCTTGTTAGGATGGCAATGAAACTGTATGTGAATGGCGTTAGACATTTTCTTTGTCATGGGGTAAAATATTTAAACTTTTTTTATATATCAAATCATGCAGTTAAACGTATTTCTTAAAAAAATGATTCTTTGACTTCTCATCCAAGCATTTTTTTTTTCTTTTTCACAACTAAAGTAGAAATGTAACTTTTCTGTATCTTAAAAAGATTTGAAACTTCGCGGACCGAGAATGTCTTTGTTTACCGTAAAAAAGGGAAAAAAGCATTATGATGTCCTCAATTTATTCTTTTTAAAGTTAGAATTCTACTATCCTTTTTGTTGATTTGCATTTACCTATGTATTTGTAACAGGTTTCTCGTTTTTGTGCGATGTCATGGGTTAATCACGGTTAAAGCAATGTGGGAGCCTGATCGTATGTTGTTTAGACTTGGCCGTATGTTTTTATGGTCAGTTTACGGTCAGTTTATTGTCCGGTCTCAAAGGGGACACCCACATACCCTCTATTTACGCGAGTTGACCCGTTTAGGGAGGTGACGGTTTTAAAACCCATCATTAACACGTTCCTTTATCCTTCGGAGAAGACAGCGGCTCTCACTGCAGTTGTTTTTTTTTTCTTACCATCGATTAGCAATGTCTTTATTTGAATGTTTTGTTTTTGCTTATGCTTTTGTGTGAGGGTACTTAAAATGAGCCTGTGTGACTTTTCTAACAATTTCACATATACCCTAGCCAAAACTTCTTCAATTTGTTATCTTTAGATAAGTAATGCCTTAACCCTTTCAAGGTGGTAAGCGAATTTTCTTAAAGCATTGTGACGTTTTCCCGGACGCTCAGTGTCCGGTTACCACATAGGCAGAAACTTGATGGAATGTCAGACACGGGCCAAAATGCGAAACGTGAAAGGTTAAAAAGATTTTGTTTGTATCGTATCACAGAACTCGCTACGATTCGTTCGGGCTTCGTTCCATCTTTAAAATGAAATTGTCTCTCTTCTAGATTTTATATTTCTTTTGTACCCTTTTGCAACATTTCTCACTTTAAGAAACTGACCATAACATCCGATGCTAAAGACCTTTAATTCTTGTACTATGCATATGTTTTCATTTGCTAAATAACATCTATCTATCTATCTACCTGCCCTGCGTTCATGATGACAAAACAGTGCAAACAGTTGGCCAATTATACCTCGCTTTGCACGCGCACTTGCGTGCAAAGCGGGGTATAATTGGCCAACTGTATGCACCGTTTTGTCACCCTGAACGCAGGACTGACTTTTCATTTATGCTCTGGATGCAATAAAAATTTTGTGGACGTTTAACCCCTACCCAACCCGAATTGAAATTTAATATTGGACAAAGGACTGCTCGTAAATCCATCGCTTCCTTTTTATTTGTAATGACAGTTATATTCATCTCTGCTCATGTTACAACGGAAACTGCTAAATGATAGCTATGATGATACTTTTGGTCTTTTTATATTTGCTTGCGCGCGGCATTTCCAACAAATATGTGTGTATTTGACAGAAAGGCGTCATTATCAACTAATATCAAGGTCGCCTAAGTAAAGCCACACAGCGAATTAAAAGTAAATCTGCGATTGTGAACAGAGACTCAATGTCTATTAAGTGCGATTGCACAGGCAGGTCTGCCTAGCAGATAATTATGACATTGTTAGAAATGTCAAGCACATGCCCATATTATTTTACATTAACCAAAACAAACTAGAAAACAAAAAAGTCACCTAACTTATATTTGCTTTTTAGCTCACATGGACACGAAGTGCTCAAGGTGAGCTATTGTAATCGTGTAATGTCCGTCGTCCGTCGTCAGTCGTTCGTTGTGCGTCGTCCGTCGTCCACAATTTCTTTAAACATCTTCTCCTCCTAAACCAGTGGGCCAATCTTGATGAAACTTGGCAAGGATGTTCCTTGGGTCAAGCTCTACCAAATAAATGAAATCCACTCTTAACTTTCCCTTTACCCTTAACAAAAGGGTGAAAATATGGAAATCTTCTTCTATAAAACCAGAAGGGAGACAGCTTTCATATTTGGTATGTAGCATCATCTAGTGGACCTCTACCAAGTTTGTTCATATCAAGACCCTGGGGTCATATTTGAGCATTGCCCGGGCGCAACCCTTTTTACATAGAATCAAAGAGGGAAAATCTTAAAAAATCTTCTTCTCTGAAACCAGATGGCAGACAGCTTTCATATTTGGTATGTAGCATCACCTAATGGGCCTCTACCAAGTTTGTTCATATAAAGATACTGGGGTCATATTTGGGCTTTGCCCGGGCGCATCCCTTTTAGCTCTCCTGAACACAAACGGTAAAAAAATTAAAAACTTTCAAAATCTTCTCCTCCGAAACAAGAGGGCACAAAGCTTTCATATTTGGTATGCAGCAGCATCTAATGGACCTCTACCAATTTTGTTCATATCAAGACCCTAGAATCATATTTGGGCTCCACCCGGGCGCATCCCTTTTTACAAAGAATTAAAGAGCGAAAATCTTTTAAAGTCTATTTTTCCGAAATCAGAGGGCACACAGCTTTCATATTTGGTATGTAGTATCATCTAGTGGGCCCCTACCAAGTTTGTTCATATCAAGACACTTGGGTTATACTGGGGCTCCACCCAGGCGCATCCCTTTTAGCTCATGTGAGCACAATTGGTGAAAATAGGAAAACCTTTAATAATCTTCTTCTCTGAAACTAGAAGGCAGACAGACTTCACATTTAGTATGTAGCATCATCTAATGGACCTCTACCAAGTTGGTTCATATCAAGACCCTGGGGTCACATTTGGGCTCAACTTGGGTGCATCCTGTTTTACATAGAATCAAAGAGCAAAAAGACATATCTGTCTTGGCTGAAAACATTCCATGATATTAATCTTATGTAGAAATTATTTCCTTTTTGACATCTGCCTATTTAATTAATGTGAAGTCCCAGGGGGTCAAAGAGACGCAGGTGAGCGATCTAGGACCATCAAGGTCCTCTTGTTTTAATTTTGAAAATCAGTCCTCTGGACGAGTCTTATCAAAGCGTTTTCAGAAATAGGGGCCTACCTCATATAGTTCAATAAGGTGCTTACATGTAACAAAATTAGTCTTGGCTTAAAAATACATTCTTGATACATGAATCTTTAAGGCGAATATTGCTTAGATACATTTTCATGTTAAAAAAGACAGGACTTTAAGGTAGTGGAACCATAATAGTTCCGAAACATTTTGGAAGTCATGACCGTTGACAATGTTAATCGATATTTCCTAATGAAATCATTAGGAAAGCTCGGTTAACACTAAAATTTCGTGACTTCCGAAACATTGCGGAACTATTTCGGGAATCTCTACCTTAACCAAATGGTAAGACTACTAAATGAGCGTTTAAGCAAATACCTGTATCTTTGCGGTTACTTCATAGATTTAAAACGCGAGTCAAGTACAAGAGACAGTATTCAATTTCGATTGATCTTCCATCGCCAACCTTCGGAGGTGTGAAACAAATAGAATATGCAATAAATATCTCCTAAACCGCCGTGGGGGTAGATCACGCGGGTAGAAATGTAAACCAGATTAAGTAAATAGAATATGACAAAAAATGCAACAATACCTTATTGTCAACGCTTCCTAAATGGTTTCTTTGAAAAGTTATCAATCGAAAAGGTAAAAATATACACGCTCGTTTATTTTCTGAGCTTTATTCCTACTGAAACGATGACCTCTTCTAACCTTTGTCACGCTAATTAAAAGATTTTGGAAAAATTGAAACAAAATCAAAGTGTCCAAAGCACTGGATACACTAAATGTGAGTCGATATTCATTTTGAAAGTTAGATTATTCATTTTTTTCTAGCTAAAAACAAGGAAAAACAAGTGCTATAGACAAATATCAAACTGCACATATGTGCAGTCTGATATTTGTCTATAGCTACTGCCAAGGCAAAAATATTTCGAGTTCAGCATAACAAGGGTCAAAATAAAAACCCATCAGGCGAAGAAGTGCAAAAGATCATGACACTCGTCAGCCTAAAATCGCTATTATAGCATTTATCATAGACAATGGCACAGTCAACTTATCAAAATAGAAAGGATTTGCAAATGATACTTAAAAATTTTCAAAGATAAATATAGCATAACATATGTTTAAGCAAACAATGCTTGTCATGCAATTGCAGTCGCGAAAGTAATTGACTATTTAAATGCTGAAAAAAGGAGAAGAAAGAAATGGAACCAATTTCAGTTATCTAACTTTGCCGTTTCGACTGATGGCCTCTTAATATGAGGTTAATTCATTTTCACATTTCATAACAAAATAATGATGATATAAAAGGTGTATTAAAACTTAATGTGTTCTTTCATTGTTAAAAACCAATTAAATATAGTATTGATAACCGTCGATTATTCATTGTTGATAGCCCATTTAATGTCATCTCGAACTTCACAATCGAGCTCTAGGTATAGGCAGTATTCATATTTTTGACCCGTCACGCAAAAGTGGACCATCTGGGTAGTGCGTAATACGTCGACCCAAGTGAGATTGTGCGGATTGCGCAGACTGACTAGCGACGAAACTTTTCGCACTTTGCTTGCTTTTTGACTCTAGAATGAATAATCTATCCTCCAATGAAATAATTTTTAAGATGCGACCTCTGATTGATCTATGCTTGACCAAATCTCAATTACACTTACTAAGTGTAGGTCTGATTTGCTTGGATCTGATCAACACCATAAGTTTCTTATATTTCTTAAAAGCACCCTGTTGTTTTAAGAACTAAGGGATATGATTTCAGATTATATAAAGCAGTTTGCTTTTTATTTTAGATATTTATATAAGTTTCGTAATTTTAATGAAGATGGCCACAGGCGAGCTTTAAGCTTTTAAAAAAAATGTTCCGTACCCACAAAATATGTAAATAATGAAAATTTTTGACACAAACCAATAATGTTTAATATTTCAATAGTGACCAAAAGGCCATTTGTCTTATGGCCATGTTGTTTAATGTGACACGGTTTGAAACAATGATGCCAAAGTTTTATGGAAGCAATTTATTATTGATTGACTTGTAACTTCATACCATGTATAAACCATTATCCAATCACAACTAGGTAGAGTTTCAGTTTCACAGGAAGATAATAATTAAAGTCTACTGTTCTTTCAGGAATCAATTCCGAAAAGGCCGTTAACCTTAACGTTTATCTTTATGAATGCAAATGCAATTCCACGTTTTTTTAGTGTTTTATTTCGAGAAAACACAGAGAAAATTTATTACAGAATGACTATAAATATTAGTACCGTCGTTGGCATTGAAATTATTGCTGTAATGTTCAGACAAACATGCGTGAAGTGAAAATATTATTTGAGCCTGTGCGTGACATTTACACAACTTGTTATGTTCGTGAGGTAAAAGACATGGAGATGCGTAGACAGCCACATACTGTAAATATAAAGTGACCAGATGGTCTACAGATACTTTGAAACCTTTCCTATCTACTTAGCGCATAGTGAAGACTCTGGTCAGACTGTGCGAATGCACAGGCTGGTTATTAGAGTCTTTGCTTAACGCTTATTTGAAATTGTTAGAAATCTCACGCACAGGCTCATTTGTAAAATGCGTGCAACAACAAAGCAGAGGAGAAAAATATACTTGTAGCTAAGTCGTAAATGTGATCAAACGCGGTATTGCGTTCGCCAAACTTCACCTCTGATTTTGTATTCATGCACTTACAAAACACAAACACACACACACACACACACAAAAAAAAAAAAACAAAACCATGTACGATAACAAACATTTCCTCTATACTCAGTAAAGTCCTCTTTCTTTCGGAGAGAAAAGATGTTTGTTTGTCTGTTTGTTTGAATGTGGTTTTACGCAGTTTTTAACATTATTACAGTCATATCGCGGCGGCTTGAGCACCTAGCAATGGATGCCTGGAATATCTCAAACCAGCACTACCATCACATTTCCTTTCATCCTTTCCCAGCCTCCAGCTGCTATCCCACATAAGGAGAAGAATATGTGCCAAGGTTACAAAAATGCACCGAGGTTCAAACTTTTTATAACCAGTTTAATGATTATTATGATCGATTAAAGTTACACAATAAATGTTTAATTTCTGGTAATGTATGACTAATTACATGTAAATTACCAGCCGTTAATGTAGATTTCATGATTGGAACTGTCAAAATATTATTTCCTTTGCATTTCAACGTCGTTTATTTCCAAAACGGCTTCACACAGTCATCATTAATTAGAACGGGGAACATTAATACAAATAAGTATAATTTAGGATTCATAAAGAACCATTTCACCAAATATTTACGTGGCCTAGCGCCCTCAAAAAGGAGTATCACAATTCCGTATACGACTCTTTTTCCAGAAGCAATTGAATATTTAAAAATACAGTCAAACTTGTCTTAAGCAAGCACCAAAGGGACATTCAAAAATTGCTAGCTTTAGACAGGTGCTTGTTTTATAGAGGTCAATTACAGTGCATTTGTTTAATTTGGGAACTCGGTGACCGCTTGCTTAATACAGGTTGCTTGCTGAATACAGGTGGCCGCTAAGACAGGTTTGGCTGTGTTGCATTCTGAATTTTTTACAATTCACTATTTATATTTCGCTAATTGTACAATCTTTCTTACAGAATTTCTAATTCGCTTTAATACATTTTTTTCTCTTCTGTGAATTAATTGATTAACAATTATTCAATTCATTTGACTGAATTGGTATAGGTCATCATTTATCATTTGCGACCTATTATAAGAAAAGAAAATATCCGAAATGGCATATAAAGGAGGCCGATTGCAGCTTTTTATTCAGGATGGCAAAACGATACATACTGTTTGCAATTTATTCCCACTTTGCACGTGCACTTGCGTGCAAAGTGGGTTATAATTTGCACACAGTGTCACCGTATTATCATCCTGGTCGCATGGTAGGATAGGACAACAAGGAATAGAATTTAACCTTTCTCGTGTACTTCCAGTGACATATTTGCTGTGCTCAAACCTTCAAAAACAGTATAGACAGAGGTCAGCCAGCACAAACAACCATTCTGATCTTAGCAAACACTACTAGCATTCTACATTGTAGTAATAGCTTTAGGAAAGATTAGGTCAGACTAATTGGAATCCCCCCCCCCCCAAATAAAAGGGAAATATGTTTGATGCAAATTTGGGATTCAGTAGCATAACAATTATATAGAGGATAATCGTTTGTTTCAGAGTAAGATCGATTTATATTTCATTGAGTGAACATCAAAAGCTATATTTTCACGAGTGGCAGAGCCACGAGTGAAAATATAGATTTTGTTTTTCATGAAATGAAATATTTATCGATCTTACTCTGAAACAAACGATTATCCGCTATATATTTGTTATGCAAAATATAGATTTTGTTTTTCATGAAATGAAATATTTATCGATCTTACTCGAAATACAAACGGTTATTCTATTTCTTTAATGCAAAAATGAGACAAAATGTGAAATTGCCAGGACATATTTTCGTAAAGCGCGTCATTTTGCGCGTGATTGCTATGCAACTTTCATTGTGACGTCACTTATTTCGCCCCGCATAGATGACGTCAGATAGGGTGAAATTCACAAAAGCAGGGTATAAGTTTTTGATAATCTCACTGCTTTTGCGGTGAGATTATCAAGTGATAATCTACCGTTATTTCTCGATAAACCACCGAAAAGCATTAAAGAATAGGATATAAAACCTGACAAGCTTTGCAAGAATCATAACCCTTCATTCTTTTTGTGAGTAGTCTCATTTTCTTGTGACGGCGCACAGAAATCCCTCACAATGAAAGCTTATAGATATGACCTTATAGGTATATAAGGTCAATAGTGGGATTACAGGTTATTTCAATTTTGCCAAGATTGTTTACAATGCAATTAAGTAGGAATAGCCTTGCTAATCCATGCTACATGATTTTTGAAATATTTCGTCGGACTATGCTATTGTCAACCCTTTTTGCCTAAATACAGACATTCATCCGAAAAATAGCGTAGGAAAAAAATCATTGGACAAGTTTAACTTTTGCATCGAACAATGATGAAAAAATTACGACGCATTCACAAAATAAACTAACATTAAAAATACAGTATATAAATGCTATAAATAGCTTCCCATTTCGACACGCTCCCCCCCCCCCCCCCCCCACACACACACAAAAAAAAAAAAAAAAAAAAAAAAAAAAAAAGAAAGAAAGAAAGAAAAAAAAATCAGACGCTGTTGATTTGTATAATTTTTAGTCATTTTGGCGCGTTTTCGAGCGGTTTGAATGAGTGCTTGGAATGAATGAATGGAGCGCTGAGTGAGCGATTTAGAACGGTCTTGATTGAGATGAATGTCAATTTCACGATGAAACTAACTGTATTTAGACTCAAGGAAATGATATATAATTACAAAGAACATTCCAAAGTTTAGCCGTAAGTCATTGAACAAGATATAACAAAACAAAGACATAGTTGTTAGATTATTTGCGAAGCCCCTAAAATTTAATAACATGGGTAAAGTCCGCCCCATGGTGTATAATACCCTCAAAAACCTCGCTATGTCAATATTTATAGAAAGTATCGCAGAGTCACTTGTAACAATGTCGTTATTTATCCCCATGCTCATTTTGCCGCATACTTATGGCAGGACATTTCTTCCTTATCTAATGAGATGAAATTGTATTTTGATGCCTTTATTAGTCCAAAGACATTTTAAGTGCAAACATAAGAAAATGTTGACTGAAGATCGGCTGCTTAATCAGCGAAGTTCAATAAGAGCTGAATTATTACCATGCTCATCCCGTCACATACTTTCGACTGATGTGTATGTTCTTATATAATGATCTGAAATCGAATTCTGAAGACTTAATTATCCTAAAGTTATGAAATCTACCAAATGTTGAAAGAAGATGGTTTGCATGATCAGAAGTGGTCAATCAGAAGTGATTTTTTACCTAATATGATACATGGTCATTTTTCAGGGCGTACATGTACATTTAAATTAAGCAATTATAATCTTTAGATTCATTATTAATAGCCTCAAGCTACTTGATTCATAGACTTTGCTTTATTTGGAAGGCCAAAGGTAAAATTATGATGGATATTTCCACAGGCATTTGTTTCATAATCTGATTTTGCTATATTTGTTGTTATGTTACAACAGTCGCCTTTGAGTATATCTAATATTTTTTTTATCATGCAACGAAGCCTGAATTGGCCTGATATCGCCCGTATGATAATATGACATGTTATCAGGCAGTCTATTTTTAGAACAAATTTGCATATACTTTCACATGAATTTCTTTGATTTTTAAGGGTTTAGTATTATAAGCGGTGAAAAATGATTTCGTGATAACCAGAATAACATGTCAGTGTCTTAAAATATCAATGGCAGAGTCTCTGATGATAAATTCTCCCAACCTCGACCAGATAACATTTGTTATTTTTAGACACCAACATGTTATTCTCTATATCTAAAGCACACGCATTTCGCAAGCAAACCAAATTGTTTCGGAAAGAGATAGTTTTACATAGGAAAAAGGGGTATAATTGGGAGAGACTTGACAATTTTCTTTCCTATTTCACTCTTTATCGGTTTCCAACTCTCTTTACCATGGCATATACGCTATTAAAAAAACCTATTTTACCCAAATTAGGTAAATGGGATAAAGAATCACTTGAGATAAGATAATAGTCCCGATTGATACGTTTGTACCCAAACAAATGTGACATTGATCCAATATTGGGACCCCCTGGATGGCTGAATGCGATTTTTGTGATCCCTCACGATTTTGTCATTTTATCATATATAAATTATCATATCCGCAGACAGTTCGTTGCTTTCATTTTGCCAATCATTTACTTAGTGAATGCTAAATATATAATACATACTTAGTGTTTTGTATGAGAAAAAATATCTAACGAGGTTGGGAGAATTGATCATTGTCGAGGCTCTGCCGAGACAATTGTCAATTCTCACAACCGAGTTGGATATTTTTTTCATACAATACATTAAGTATGTATTACATTTATCTTTTAACCTCTATTTTTCTTGTTTCCATCGATGTTTCTAACTGAAATGAAAGTTTTTCAAAATAACCACATTATATCATTGTTCTAAAAATAACTATGTGATATCACAAAAATATCATATGGGATGTTATCACACAGATATTTGTATAGTTGTAAGATAAATACTGGTATGAACACGTGAATATGGAATGTCTTTGAAAGCAAATGTGTGATATTTCGTTCTCCTTGCGTTTTTTCCCCAAACTAGGTGTCTGATATACAATGTACTTAAATCCACAACAGTGATTTATCTGGCATGCATGCGCACACATTATTTGATGGCCTCGGTACTGCAAACAGTTTTAAAAGATTTTTGTGTAAATGTGAAAAAAAGATTTAATTAATGTAAACTGCTTTAAAGATTTTCCAAATGGTATGGGTTGTTTTTGTTTACTGACTATTGAGTTATATAATTTAAAGGCTTGTTTACATATTTACAATTTTTGGCTACGGTACCGCAACGATTCGCTACGATTTGTAAAATCGTCGTGTACCGTGGTGATTCGTAGTAGAACCGTGGTGAATCGCTGTGACTCTTGATGAATCGTTATTATTTGGAAAACTTTACGGTAGCGCTGTGGAAGCTTTAAACTGTTTAAAACATTCGCGGCGAATCGTAGTGGTTATTGAGCGTGGCCCAATTCGTTACGCAACCGTGCTTATTCGTACTGACACCGTTGCTATATTCGCGGCTATTCGTGAGAGGTTGTAGCTAGTCGTGAAATCTTTGTCATAACTAATTCTCACGATACACCACGAATCGTGTACGGCTGTCCTATGATTCATCCACTGTTTCGCTACGGAGCTCCACGATTGGCCACGAGCAAGGCCGCCGTGAATCGTACTTGTATCGTATCGAACCGTACAAGCACCGTGAGCATTCATTGTGCCACCGTGGTCAATCCTCATTGACCGGAGCGTCGCCGGCATTAATCGTCATTGATTCTTAGCGATACCTTACAGACACCGTACTTATATCGTAGACATTCTTACTGGAATCGTAGTGACATCGAATATTTCTACTTTTCGCCACGATTCATCCGGATCAATCCTGATTTTTTTACCATTCACGGGGTGAATCGTTGTGAATCGTAGGGAAAATCGTGAATGTGTAAACGGGTCTTAAACAATCATTGAATGAATTAACAAAGATCTCAGTGATGGTCGTGTAACAATATACCCTACACACGACCTAACAAAGATAAGGAAAGACAGATCGAACATCTGATGTGATGGTTTTGTCATTCCAATCATATCGATCAATCAAAGTTTCTTAACAAATGTCAAACAATTTGTTGTGTGTAGCATATGACAATGCCTCAACCAAGATGTTTTTGCCAAGTTAAATTCCGCTCTTGTTGATTCTACATGTTCAACGTTACGTTTGGTATTTTGAGGGTTTTAGCATTTTTCCTCATATAAACGATTTAAGTTATTATCATAATAAAATGTCTTTTGGTCATGAAAAGATTTTAAACTGTCTAGGTTCGCTTTTCAAACGAAAATCTTCCAGTCAGAATTTGACAAGGTGCAAAAAATATTTTCAGATCCTAAAACATGACTTACCATTCAAATGTACAAGAAATTTTATTGCAGTACTACCCCTGAATCCATCTGCAGGAACTAATTGGTGTTCTTTATGTGATCTGGCAACGACATACAGTTAATAGCATCGTGAAATTGACAAAGTGAATGATTTTGGAATTATTTTGGAATGATATTATATAAGTGAGATGAGCGTGTTTTGAGTGAAATTAAAGGGAGGTAGTCCAACACAGCTAGTTTTTTTTTCAGGATGAACAAAATTAGCGATATGTATTATCTCCCTTAAATAAAATATGTGTACATGTTGAATAAATAGCTTTCTATTTCTTCAAAAACAATCTTACGCTTTAAAGTTCAACTATGTCAAAGAAATCGCGATTGGTTCTTGCTTTATTCATTTTAAGGTAGTGTTGATCTTATCTTTCAAAGACATTTTGAGCGTTTTTGAATGTTTTGGGTGAGTGTTTGGAATGAATGGAGCGATGAGTGAGCGATTTAGAAAGGTTTTGATTGAGATGAATGTCCATTTCACGATGTTTCTAACAGCATTTAAACACAAAACCAGGGATTTTGGAAGTTTTCTCTGAAAGGGTTACGTATAATCGGAGGCGTATTTATCAATTTAACTCGGGTTGGGTCGTTTCGTTACGCTATGAAAATGAAATATCAAGCCATCTAAATTTTTATGATGAGAAATTACTACATGTGTCATAATTGGAGATTTTATACATTTAGTTATAATATAACCTAGACTAAATATAATTGTGTAAAAACAAAAGACGCGTGTCGATAATAACCCTCGTTGTGCAGAATTAAAAACCTTTTGTATTAAAATTGAAGTCCTGAAAGCACCGAGTGCAGGAATTGCGAGGCGGTATTTATTTTGAAAAAAGACAAAACAAAATTTAAAACTTTTCTGGTTGGAAAGGATAATCAGGTGGTAAATACAAAGATAAGACTGCTTACATGCGCAGTCTGATCTTAGTCAATGCCTTCTGCCAAAGCAGGAATATTACGAGTTCAGCATGACGAGGGTTAATGACTTCTAGGCTGCTTTACACTGGGCCAAGGCTTTAGCAAATTTTGATAGTTTTTCGGAATAAACAAACTGATGCTTGGTGTTCAATTTTGTATGATTATTTATAGATATATAGGAGTTACATGTATTCGGTGCCTGTTTATATCCATTGAAAATGTCACCAGTCTTTTGCAAGGACTGCATGGACAAGTATATCGTAGTTCTTGGATAGCCAAAAATATGATTTACTAACTTTGATGGGAAATGCTTTTCAAAATGGCCGCATAATAGTTGATCTTTAGACTGTCTATGTGTTCAAATCTTAGATCGGGCATGTTCGTCACCCCTGCGTTGTCTGTCTTTATACCGAGTGATTCATACGTAAATTCTGCCCTAGATATTTTAACTACCAGATTAAAACAGTTTTTAATCTGTTTACAATGAGTCATCATTTAAAAAAAGAAAACACTTCAAACACCATTGATGTTGAATTAAATACGCCACTCTCCATCTTTTTGGGTTCGAAATATTTAGACTGCGTTTGCTTAAAGATGTTGACTTTCCTTGGTAATCAAGGTCTACTTTGGGCTTGGGGAATTATCTCAAATAAATTTGTTTGCAATTGATTGCGCCCCATGCGCATTTCTCGGGGTGGGGAGTGGAGATCTGGACACCCTTGGAACTTCGACAAAAATATGGTTGTCAGGATCGGAAATCTTGGAATTAAAGTATCATTTGGTCATTGGGAAATTCTGGTTCTGCAAATGGTATCAATGAAAATATGTGTATCCTTCATAATTATGTTCATTTCTATCTTCTTTAATAACGTCTCGTTAATAACATACAGCTCGTAATATACAGTCAACCTTGCTCAAGCGACTTTGTCTATTAAGCGACCATTTTTATCTAGCGACCGTTTCCAAAATCACCGTCTTTAAATCAAAATATCTGAAAAAAGAAATCACTGGTATAAAAAATATTGTAAATGAATCCTATGCTGTTAAAACTCACCAGAATCGTCTCAATAAGACGATTCTGTTGAGGTTTTTTTTACAGCATAGGGTTCTTGAGAATTTTGCAAAATCATATATATTAGATCAAAATCATGTTTCTGATTTGTAAACCAAAATTGTTTTAAGCGACCATTTTCTTTAACGACCGCTTTTTGGTGGTCGCATTCCTTGTCACATAAAACAAGTTTTACCGTATCTTAAGGAGAGAAAGCGTTTGTACAATGAATGAAAGTCGTAGTTCACCATAGCAAGGTTGCCCTGCAACACATGAAGTACCACGCCGTACTAATTTATTTACAATGGAATTTTAATAGTAATCGTAGCCGGTGTTAAAAGTCAAATAACCTCTACAATGTTTGACCTAAGCTCCCTCGGCAGAGAATGTAAAGAATAAGCGAAACAACATTTCAAAAGACATATCTCTCGAAACTTGCGACCAGTCAATTCATATAAATATTATTGTAACAATTAAGGTTCTGTGTGATAATTCAGGTTCGACAATTCCATCAAAATGTTCACCGAAAATGTAGCCAAAAGCTCTTCGTTGGAAAAACATGGATTTTAGTTTTTGCGCTCGGTTCAAAATGTCAAACGAATGAGAATATTAATACCGCCTAACTCAGGTCCTTACATACAGCGGAAACTAACCATTTTATTTGTAGAAGGATTAAAACTGCTTAAAAACAGTTTTTAAAATCGGGACACTATTTGCATGAACGAGCTTTTTCAGGTCGGATTAATAGACCAGCGAAATAGGCACTTTCAGTTTTATCAGAGTGACTAATCATTTTATTGAACAATTTAATTGGAGTCCGTGGTCTTGCGGTAAGACACCGAGCCGGTGGGACCCGGGATGGAATCTGTGGATTTTAAAGCAAAATACAAACAAACAAACAATAGTGATAACAACAACAACAACAACAAAAAACCCACAAGGAAGATACAACAACAAAACCCCCACTCAAAATTGCTTTTTTTCTATTCGGGTTTATAAAGGGGTACATATAAGAGTTGTGATTACACGTGCCATATACTGGCCTTCTGTCGACTATTATAAAAAGCTTCAAACATGAGTCGACAGTAGGACCAGTCTACACGTGCTATGCCACTCATTCGTAAACAGACTGACGCTACAATTTGATGATCGGGGTTTTAGAAGTGATGTCGGATAATCAAGTAATGATAAAGAAACTGATTTTGACCCGAGTTGTAGCTTTATGATTTTGATTGATGATATTGATAATGACAAAAAGGACTATAAAATCAAAGCGACTAATTCATCCTCTTCTGGAAGTCCTACTCAAATACAGAGGGTCAGCGCAAAACTATTATAAGTGCCTATAAACATATAGGCACTTACAATAGTTTTGCGCTGACCCACTTCGACATTTCTTGTTTGATACGGATATTACAATCGAAATTCAGCTATATACGATCTTTCAAGAGAAGTTTGGATAACAGAAAATCTCGTTGAAACCAAGTACATGTACATGTAAAAAGACTGCCTTAATTCGATACGCACTTGATATATCTATATGCCATTCAGACAAATTTGAAGATATGTTCGAGTATCTTTTAACGAGAGAAGTAGATCATTGGTTGATGATATAGCATGTTTAGATACTTGAACTCAGCCACGACGAGCGATTAACTCCTATTGAACTGCCTCTCGAAATATCATAATAGTAACTGCTAGGTGATTCGTAATTGTGCCTATTAACAAATGTGGCCATGCAAAAAGGTATCACCTTGAAAGTTTGCAACACAACGTTTTCTGAAAACTTTCTAAAACCAAAATTGGTCAACCCTGGTTAGCATGACAAGGGTCAAAACTTTTTACACTTCCCAGCTAGCCCCACATTTTTCACATTTTAACTTTATAATGAATAATTGAATGGATTTTAACAACGCTTTCAACATTTTTTCGGTTATATCGCGGCGGCTGGAGCACCTAACAATATTTTCCTGGTATTTCTCTCACCGGTACAGCCACCACATCCTTTCCTAGCCTCCAGCTGCTATCTCACATAGGTCTACGATTATCAACCCATTGGTGAGAGACAAATTGTCGGAAAGAATGAGTGCCGCCGTCGGGGATCGAACCCGGGACCTCTAGATTGAAAGTCCGACGCGCTACCAACTGCGCTATGACGGCGGCCGCTTTATAATGAAAGTTCTGGTAGTAACATCATATTTAAGAACGCTATCTTAATTATAAAGGCAATAAGAGATGCATAAGTAGTCCATCCGTCATCTTGTACTAGTCAAATTTAGAAGTAAAATCAAGCTGTATCATGACTGTATATACTCTAGTATCCTAAGAACCAAGTATATTAGAAAGTCAAGTTTAGGGTTCGAAATTGTTTTATGGTGCTCAATTTATTGTATGACCCTTGCGTGAAGAGAGTATATACTTGAAACTAAGTGACTTCTGTATCGATATAATGACAATATAATTCAATCAACCTCCGTACAGGGGAAATCCAACATCCTGCGAGTTTAAGCATGATTTTCCATATCCATACATGTAAAGTATGGCCAAGGAAAAGTAAGAAAAATTCCTTAAGCTGAAGAAGCAGTAACGATACCTTTAAAAGTCGCATGAAAGTTATATTTAGCCCTTATTAAAATCAATTATCAAAATGATATTGGCCCTGAAATGAGGAAACCTACCTTAAGTTAAAGGACCAATAAAAGTTCCGCAACGTTTCGGAAGTAATGAACTTTAACAGTGTTAACCAAGGTCTCCTAATGATTTTCATTAGGAAACCTCGGTCAACATTGTGAAAGTCCACGAGTTCCGAAATGTTGCGGAACTATTACGGTTCCACTACCTTAAGCAAAGAGCTTGGACGAGTACTCGAGTACTCGGGATTCGGGTAGTGTAACGTTCCTCCCCGTGTTCTGAAATAATATCCGTTACCTCAGGCGACTGTTGTATAAGCTGTATATTTTTTAGAGATCAACTTCAGAAAAGAATTTACAACAGTCTTCAATTTTTTTCTGAAGTTGAATAATATTTGGTCCTACGGACTTACATCAGATTGTTATAAGAGTCGTGGCTACTTACTCACAGACTCGCAATACATTCGTCTCTCATAACCTCGTTCGGAGCCAAAAGTTTACAGAAATTCTAGATCCACCTTTGTATTTAATTGATAGAATTTTATGGACAGTAATCATCGGGTACTCGAGTACCCACGGATTGCGAGATCCCGGGTACCTGGGTACAAAATAATGATCCTAATCGGCCCAGCTCTGCTTAAGCATCAAATGCGGATCGCACATGAACTTTTATCCCAAATTCAAAATCTCACGCCAACCAACGTCTGCCGATTTGACTATTTGTCTCTCACCAATGGGTTGATAGCCGTAGACCTATGTGAGTTAGCAGCTGGAGGTTAGTAAAGGATGTTGGTTGTACTGGGAGAAATACCGGGAATCCATCGTTAGGCGCTCCAGCCGCCGCGGTATAACTGAAAAAAAAAATGTTCAAAGCGGCGTTAAATTCCATTCAATCAATCAATCAGAAAAGAATTGAAGACTGTTTAAAACAGTCTTCAATTCTTTTCTGAAAGTGAATTCCACGTGGTCCGACGGACTTGCATCAGACAGTTTTGAGAGTCCTAGTTACTTACTCACACACTCGCAACACATTCGTCCCTCAAAACCACGTTCGGAGACCATAGTTTACAGAAATTCTACATCAACGCTTGTATTTAGTCAATAAAATAAATATATGGACAGTAATCATCGGGTACTCGAGTACCCGCGGATTACGAGATCCCGGATACCCGAGTACAAAATAATGATTCTACTCGGCCCAGCCCTACTTAAGCATCAAAGGCGTAATAACTGCTCATCTAATCGGCGTATTTTTTGTGTGTGTTAGATTGATTGCACATGAACTTTTATCCCCTAATTCAAAATTTCACGCCAACCACCGTCTGCCGATTTTAAGTCTGGTTAGTGTCGACCCTCATAGTCTTGCTTTCTTAAAGTATATTTTCTTTTTTTGTGGAACCTGTGTTATTAAATTGTTTGTCAACTTGCCTTGTTCGATTATGACAAAGCTCAATGGCGTAGTTCCATATTTGCTTTGTAATATAGGTTAGATGGGGTCGTGTGTAAAGTCGACTATTTTTATCAAATCGTGTCATCTTCGTCCAAAAAATGAAAAAAATCTTGCCAAAAGACATAACATAACAATGGTTAAAACATAAAAAGATAACATTGAAATTAAAAGGTTATACCCTCAAGAAATATATGTAAACCATTTAGAAAATATGACAAAATATTATATTTCAATTGCTTTTAATGAAAACAAATGACAGGGAAAGGGCTCATTTACTTCCAATAGATTTAGTTTGTTTTGTTTGTTCGCTTGAGTGAGGTTTCACGTCGCCTTTAACAATCTTTCAGTCACTTCGTAGCGGCTGGAGCGCTTGATAATTTGATTTCTGGTATTTCTAAATCCTTACCGACATTTGTCTTCCATCAATTTGTCGATGATTGTAACTCTACGAGTATGTTTGGTAGCTAGACTCAGAAGGCAAGGCATGTGATCTGCTTATGAGATGCCAATGAATTAATATTCAATCTGATTATAAGCTCTCAGCAATAATTGCTTATTGAGATTCAGGTAAAATAATGACATTGATATTCAAATAATTATAAAAACATTCTTTATTTTTTCGTATCAAACACAAAAACGATTGTTTCATATACCGACTTTCTGGCCATATAGGTTACAAAAATTAAAATTAATTTATGAAACAATTGCTTGTAATTGAACCCTATGGAATCGTTTAAGGTCACTGATTGAAATCCTGCCAGTGAGACCATTTTACTGAATACCTACAGTGTAGGGTTTAAAGCATTAAAGATTTGGGTCAGACTTACTGCCCGCCCGTATTATCTTGGGCTATGTATGAGTAAATGTTGGGTTTTCTTCGTTACATTGTTTGACAAAATAATCAAGTTTTTCTTCCGCTATTTTCGCTCAATGTGTTTATGTAGTTACAAACACTGATAGCCAAAAACTTCGTGTGGTGATAAATGATGAGAGTAAAAGATTCATTTACGAGGAATAGAGACTTAAAGGAGGATTATTGAAATTTTGAGGTAGTAAACATAATAATGATGATGATGATGATGATGATGATGATGATGATAATGATGATGATGATATTATAATAATAATAAGAATGATAAACTTATAAAAAAACAAACCTCCTTTTCTGTCTTAATGCTGTTGTTTTTATGAATGAACTTGCCCCCGCCCCTTTATAAGATAAAATGAAATGCAATAACAATAACAACAGCAACAACAACAAAAGAAAAATTAAAAAAGAAATTTATATTTTTTTAAAAAAAGATAACAAAAAAAAAAAAAAAAGATTCAAAATTGTCAATTATACTAATAAGAGACACCAATAATACTTTTAAATTTATGAAAAGTCAATTTTATTTTTCAAGGAAGAAGCTACATCATAAGTTTGTGTACATGCATATTAATTTTCGATGAACTATACACATTTTCACATATCGTTCGTGGAATTCCAAAGCCTCGTAACTACAGCTTGATTAAAGCTGTAGTTACGAGGTTTTAGAATTACACCAATGTTATTTTCCCCCCGAGAAGGATGGCAAAGCGGATTAGCTTGTAAGCAGGGAGGCTTGCACTATTTGTACGGCGTCAATGATCCGCGTAAGGATACATACATGTTATGAATACGGTTAATTATAATAACGTCCCCCACAAAGATATTCATCCCTTACAAAAATGTATTATCGCCCAAATCTGGTCGCACTTTCCCAGATGCAAATGTCAGACCTTGGTATCTTGTCTTTTTGGGGACATTCTTTCATGTGCGGATCCATATTTTTTCTTGGGAGGGGGGGGGGTCAAACTAAGAAATAATTACATCTGGAATAAAGCAATGGTTACGATGTTTTGCTCGACCACTGACCAAAGCATACCTTGAGTTTATGATATCCCGACTTGATAATCATTATTTGCCGAATTTCCAGTGGAAAGGGGATAAGGGGTCCGGACCTTTGGATACGAATGTGTCTATTCTTGAATACCATAGTTCTGTTTTAATAAATTCCAATCGCTATACTTTTATTAGAAAAGATGCAACGTCTCTGTTGATGATACCGAAATGTCTCATTCGGTTCCTATAACCATACTGCTCTTATTTGTATTAGCATTATAATTACGTTTGTCCTAATTTTTACTTAAATCTCTGTATTTTCAACCCAGCAAATACAGCATGTATGTATTTGAATGTTAAGTTTGGAATGCTTAGCACTTTTGTAGCCCATAATGGTTAAAATTTAGTTCGACTTTTGGATTTTCTGCTTCTTTTGCGTCTAAAATTATATCTTTTAAAGACAGACTTGTCAGCATGGAAGCAACCGAATATTGTCATCTTCGATTGAAAAATATGGAAGGAAGTTTCAAAATTTACATGACTATATCAAAAATGGGAAATTGCTTTACTTTGTTAGACCTACTAGGCGTTTTATGGAAGATATCTGTTTAACTAATATAGACTAATAGACTTTTGATAGTTCATATAACAAAGGCAATCCCGACATGACACTGGCCCATAGATCGGTTCGATTTTCATCGACCTTGGCAAAGAATTCGATATTTCGAGATGAAAGGATAAAGATCTAAAATTCAAAAGGATGACTGACTATTGATTTTCCTTGCATCTCATTTACACGAACATAAAAGGGAGGTTTTAGGCTAAAAAGATTTTGCTTATATCATTCTGACTTAGTCATTGAGACGGGTATACACCATAATGGGCTCTAGTTCAGAGGTGCGAATATAATGTTATGAAATCCTTATTTCTCAACGAAACCCTATATTGTGGGTACTCATTTGAATCGCCTCAACGAGACGATTCTAATGAGTACCAACAATAAAAATTTAAAGAGAAAAATTATTTTATTTTTCCATTTTTAATCGAATTAAATCATCTATCTGAAGCTATATGATATACGCCATGAAATATCGTTGTTTCTCATAGATATGCATCTCTGATATATAAGCCGATGCATATATCATCTACTTAATGAGCTAGGGGTTTGAGATTTATTTTGAGAAAGTTGATTTAATGAACGCAATGACGTTGGAAAAGTAAAATATATATTTACTTCCCATAAACCGTACCGTAAGGTTAACTTACGGCTTTTAAACGGAAAGTTTGAGCTTCTAGCTTCCTCCATTTTCTTGATTCTCTGAACTGATGTCTATCTTTTTGTTTTGGTCGTACATGCTGTCTTAATGACCCTCTTTCTCTGTCAATGGAATTGTTGGGCTATTTACAGGCGTTTTCATAGGTATATATAAGAGGTAAATCCATTATAAAATTGTTTTTCGTAACGAAACTATAGGCTATGTTTTGAGCACTCATTTGGATCGTCTCGGTGAGGCGATTACAATGAGTAACAACAACAGTTTTGTTAGAATAATTAGATCTAAAGTCCGTTTAACCCCTTCTTTTTGTTCACCCTTTTTGTTAAATCTAACTATTTAAATCATTTGTAGTCTCAAAAGCTACAGACTACAGACTGTGTAAAATGTAAATTCCACAGGGAATTAAAAATGATAAAGTTTATAGAGGCAACAAAGTAGCGTAAAAATTTCGACTTTGCTGTTGAAGTTCGTTTTCGACGAGAAAGGCGTAAATGGTACCAGTTTCCCAAACGTAAGCGAGCATTTTGACTTTCTATACTCTAAAAAGATCGTTAATATTGAACGATTATTCAGCCTTTATATTATTTCATTAACATGTTCAATTTTTATCTCAAAATATGCTTATTTTCAGTTGTAAAAGCCTGCCCATGTTAAGATTATCAATTTCTTCGTATCCTTATTTACAGATTTTTGTCTCATGAAGGATTGGGCTACGATTATATAAAATATGATTAACATTTTCTCTGAGCATTGTTTCGATTGTTCAATATACCTTTGATGTTTGCATATGTGCATAGGGCATCAAAAGGTATATATCTTTATAACATAAATGACTGATAATTCCCTTTGAAGTCTTTCTCCGTGATAAATGATTTCCCGTTGATTTTCATTTCAAAATTTTCTGACTAACTCAAAGTCTCCCTGAAAAAGATCCCGCATAAACACACTTTTTGTAAATATCCCTGAGTTAAGGATGCATAACGTTTGCAACTTTTCTAAAATAATATCCCGCTTTGCGTGAAAGTACACTTGCAAAGCGGGTTCTCATTTCTAAAACGTTTCGAAAACGTCTTCATTCCTGAATGCGTTGCTTTTTCAAGGAACGTTTTTGAAACTATGCGAATGGCCAGAAAAAAATGTGGCACACTTATCTAAATATGGGCACGATTTGCAACATCACGTTTTGTAAAACATCGCCGTGACATGCATTTAATGTCACAGGTGCAATATGTTTAGGCTATGTCAATTTTGGGTCATTTTGTCACCTGTTTTGTGTAATTTTACACTGCTATCACAAAAAATAATCAGTGGTGCAATGTTTATTTTTTTAACTCAGCAGTGCTCGACGGGTGATTCATTCACAAAATGGTGAAAATTATGCCCATTATATTCCCACGCACAAAAATATAAGTTATAATAATTGAGAAGATGACATGTACCAATCAGATGAAAGTCGGGTACAGCTAGAAACATCATGAAATTGACATTCATCTCAATCAAAATAATTCTAAATCGCTTACTCATCGCTCCATTCATTCATTCCAAACACTCACTCAAACCATTCAAAAACGTTCAACTTAAAATGACTAAAAAAGAAAAGATCAACAACTACCTTCAAAATGAATACAGAAAGAACCAAAACGCGATTTCTTTGACATTATTGAAGTATTAAGCGTCTTATTCGTTCTTGAAGAAAAGGAAAGCTATTTATAGAACGTGTATGCATATTTTATTAAAGGGAGGTAAACTGATATATCGCTAATTTTGTTCATCCTGAACAAAATTAGCGATGTTGGACTACCTCCATTTAATTTCACTCAAAACTTGCTCCTCTCCCTCATTCAATATTATTCCGAAACAATTCCAAAATCATTCACCTTGTAAATTTCACGATGTTATTAAATGTATTGCAATACCTCATTAAAACGAATGTGTTTGTGTGTATGGTGCTATACGTCAATTTCAATATTATGCACTTATATCCAGGCGACTGGTGTGTCCACCCTGGGTTCCTGTCGTATCTCACAAGTTCATCTATAACATTTCATCGGAGCAACCAGCTGATCGTCACACTGCATGCATAGAGGGGTATTACTTGCAAACAGTTTGCATCGTTTTGTCATCCTGAACGCAGGACAGGTTCTGCTCCAATCAACGAAAATATATTTGAATATTGAGACCCATCACGCGAAAAGACACTGTGCAGGCTGACTGGGGAAGAAACTTTTTTTTTTACACTTGTTTGGCTTTCTTCGTCAAAGATGATCATTCAACCATCCAGTGCAAGAATATTTAAAATGAGACTTTCGGTTGACTCTGTGATACAGGAACCAATCTCTTTTTCAAACTTTTGCAATAACTTTTGCAAATTTTTCCCATACGAACACTTACTTAACTAAATCAAGAGTTAAAAAGGGATAATTGACAAGGAAACTAAATGGAAAACGGTAGACTGACATGCAATTTTCATACGTTCTTCCTTCCTCATCTTGATCATTAATAAAGTAATCGTTTATAATGATCGTGACATGAGGTCACAATATTAATGTATTATTAATCCGTATTTCAAAGAACAATGTAAATTCAAATGATATGAATTGCAATTTATTAAAATTCGTAACTCAAATTGATCAGATTATAACGTCGAAAGAAATATGGATCTAACTATATATTGAATCATCCAGACGAATTGGCGTGCATTATGTGTGAACTGTTTTGCAAACAAGATCTTTTAAGGTAGAGGACATGTAATAGTTATGCAATGTTTCGAAGATAGTGAACTTTAACAATGTTAACCGAGGTTTCCTAATGATATTCATTAGTAAACATGTAAATGGACAAATTTGGGGGTACTTTCCTTTAAATTGCTCCGCATTAAGACTGGTCTTTATCTTTTTTCAAATGTGATCCATTGGCGGATAATTCTTGAAATGAATTTATAATGATTATAATTATGATGGATAACATATACTAACTACTAATAATTTAGCATTTTGCGCTTTATGTCGTAACCGCTGTTAAAGTAGACAACAGATTAAGAGCGATATTGAAGAACGCCCAAATACTTTTAACATTTTCCCGTTTTACAAAATTTTGGGCCTGTATTAATACAAAGCTTTTGCAGACGAAAATTTAAAGTGGATTTAATTCGAAAAATAACCATTCAGTAGGGTAGAAAAACAGTTTGGAAAAAGAAGAAATTGCTTGTCAGAAGCAATTTCTTCTTTTTTCACAATGTTTTCTCAATCATAAAATCACAGGCACGTAAAAAGCAGGTATTAAGCAGCAAAGGGTTTAAATAACTAGTGGAAATATAATTGCATGCGGCATTTCAGGTAGTGGATCCGTAATACTTCCGTAACGATTCGAGAGTAATGCCATTTAACAGTGTTAACCGAGGTTTCCTAATGATTTTCATTAGGAAACCTTGGTCAACATTGTGAAAGTTCATGTGTGCTGAAATGTTGCGGATCTACTGAATACGGTTCCACTACCTTAATATTGATTAATATATGGAATCAATATAAATTGACAATACATACTTTCGTCTGTGCATTGGCCCTTTGAGATTTGTATTTTCAGCTTCCTAGAACTTATCACACGGACATCGCTAAGGGTTTTGAAACAGCAACTTGTTTGTGCATGATTTGAACACCTTTGAAATTTATTTAAGACCTAAACAAGTCTAATTTGTTGCCTCAGTAGCCCCAAATAGATTCGATAAACTATGTCGACCGATTCAGTGATGGCTAATTCATCCCATGACCTTATGTATATACTATTTACATCCTTTTGAAATTGGTGAATGAAAATAATATACGTCTACAACCCTTGTACCATACTAAGAATATAAATTAAAATAGATAAAAATACACACCTAAGAAAAGGGGGAAAAAGAAACAATAACAACAACAACAAAAAAGAACGATCGATCGTCCAACGCGGCGAACGACTGACCGACCAACAGACCGACGGACGGACGGACCGCCCGCCCGCCCGACCGACTTACCAACCAACCAAACAACCAACCAAAAAAAAAACAAAAAAAAAACTTTTGTGCTTCTTACATGATTTAAAAAACAGACAAACAAACAAAAGAAAAAACAAAACAAAACAAAAAAAAACTACTTATGTCTTTTTTGATATTTGGTACAAAACATCAAATCATCAACATGCCGCCTGACCTGGTTATTCAAAAGGATTATGATGGGGAAAATAAAGCCCGGGGTGCCAGGGTGGCAAAAATATGTCGTGACTACAGCTTTCAGTATTCAGCTGTAGCTACGGCATTTCGTTCCCCGAAAACACGGATATCCATGGAGGATGACAACCTCTCTTTTTCCTAGTTTGACCAGTATATGTCCTTATAATATAGCTATTTATAATGTTTTGTAAATATTTGACCAGTCCCTGTGTTTATAAACATGACCATCAAGTTAGACATGAGCTTATCTGTTAGCCGTGCCTTGTCGTTCAAATCTAGCATTTGTCATCATGGCTAAAACAGTGACTGACATCGAAAGGTAATCCATCAAAATTATTGTACAGAAACTAGGGGGAATAAACAAATAAATAAATAAATAAACAAATGTGCAGAAGAAGGAAAGCTAAACTCGGTGGCCCAAACAAGGGAAAAAAACCAAGAACGACAACAACCGGGGTTCAACATTGTAAACAATTTAATCTAAGATGACCAACCTTTCAGAGGAAATTTCCTTGTGTTTCATTTTATTCTTTCATGACTTAAATATAAAAGAAAGTGGAATCTTTCAGTCTAATGTAGTCTATAACAACAACAATCATGAAATTACAACAACAACAAATATGGCGCTAAATACAATCAGAATAACCAATAGTCGCGCACAAATCCCCTTATTGAGAATAAAACTCGACCAAAAGTAGCCTAAGAAAGCTGAACATGGAACTTGATATGGAATTTATCATTTATTGATTATGTTTCCTTGTAGAATTAATATGAAATAAGGCAAAGCCTTAAAAGCGAGCGCAGCAATTTGTGTACTGGTTGACAAATTATTTGTTACGAGAAAGAGAGCGAGGAGAGGGAGAGAGAGAGAGAGGGGGGGAGAGAGAGAGAGAGAGAGAGAGCATATGTATTTTAAGCGCGTAATCCCAGGATCTATCAGTTGCAAAATTAATTTTCAATAATTGCACATTTCATTCTGTAATGTCTAACTGTACCTTATACCTTTAATTCAATTTTATTCTCTTGTAAAAAAACTCAAACTTTTTGTAATTTCCCCCCCCCCGGAAAAAAAAGCTGAAATCGCCACAGATATAAGACTGAAAATGACTTAGTCATAGTGTAAATTTATGTGAACAACAGACAAAAGAAATCATTATTTCTGGTTGAGATTTCCCAAATTGTTAAAAAAAATTAAAACAAGATGTGTTTGTGAAACACGAATGCCCCCGTTACGGCATTTTTTTTCAAAGTTTGACCTTGACAGATGACCTTGACCTTGTCACATGACCTTAATTTGGTACCAGCGGATGCGGATCATTGAGATCTATCATCATGCCAAATATTAGCTTTGTATCTTGAATAAGTTTGAAGATATTGGCAAGGTTAAGTTTTCGGGTTAGGTTTTCAGACGTTTGACCTTGACAGATGACATTGACCTTGTCATATGACCTTGACTTTGGTACCAGCAGATGCGGATCATTGAGATCTATCATCATGCCAAATATTAGCTTTGTATCTTGAATAGGCTTGAAGATATTGGCAAGGTTAAGTTTTCGGACAGACGAACGGACAGACGGACGGACAGACAGACAGACGGACAGACAGGCAGACGGGCATGAGTAAAACAATATGCCCCCGATCTATCGATGCGGGGGCATAAAAATAGGAAAAATCAATAAGCACTAGGTTAAATAAATGAGTCTGTATTTCTATAGCAAGATTCAAATATCAATGTTTTTATGTTCTGATTGTATATGGCCCACTTAACATTAGAAAAAGTTTCGAATTTAAAATCATAGGGTTAGCAGACCTTATTTTAGTTCATTTAAATAAAGCTGATAAACTTACAGCTTTTGAAAACTATAACATGATAAGAAATCGTCTTGATTAATGTCAAAACATTTCTAAGGAACTGCTTGAAATTTCCCATAGAATCTGCATTTTCTACATGGATCTACATAGGGTAATAAAGTTCACTAAATTATAAAATAGGCTACTACCTTGTCTTTTTTATTAATTACCATTACATAACACTAATCATGTATTGAGTAGATGTATGTTTGTGATGTACAATCTATTCCTCCAATACTGAATGATCCGTTCATCAGTTAAACGATTAAGTTTCATACCTCTTTGAAATCGAGACATAATTTCTTCATAAGTTCAGATTTAATCACATTTAACAAAAACGCAAAGATTTATCACTAAAAGCAAACATTGTTCATGGGGCCACTTTCCGCGGAAGTTATTAAAAAAATGTGTACTCAAAATTGTTTTCATTTGGGCAAATAAGAATGCATTAACATTTTTGAACATAACTGGAATTAAAATATTATATTATCTTCAGGATTTAAAAAATGCTCTTGTTCCTTGTACAGGCGGTAACAACAACAAAAGACAAACATATTAAAATAAACATTACAAACTAGCATTTCCTTCTTTCCCACAATGTTTTCTCATGGCCTAAAAAAATCATTACATTCTTGTTTTCGTTATTACAAGGCAACTTTAGTCACTATTTTCTATATTAAACACATTGAAAATCGTAGAAACATCACTCTTTTCTATATCAAACACATTGAAAATCGTAAGAAACATCTTGCATGCATAACAAGTCCTCAAGTCTATAATTGAAAAAAATAAATTTCCAGACTAAATTATATGTGACGTCATTGTCCATTATTGATGACATCAAGAATGTTTGTGTTGACATTTTAATCTAAACATGCATACATCATAAATCTGGGGGTTTAACATGATCCATGTCGTATACGTGTTAGGATTTAAGGTAAGGATGTTAAAATTAGCCTTGTCATTCTGTTTAACTAAGACTAAAGAACATTTTGTGGGAATGACCGCGAGAATCGCTTCGGTCGGCCTCGCTTTTGGCTTTGTTTTGTTGCTTCCGGTAGAAAATAAAACTTTTATAGAAACCTCGTTTTAACGGGATAGCTTAAATTAATTTTCAATTTTTAAATCTTTCTTTTACGAACGATACGTTGAGGTATTTTTCCAATTCAATTTTTGACTTTTTTTCTATCCTGCAAGTGAATTCACTCCGGGTGAGAAATGACACGATTGTTTGGTTTGACAGTATTGATGGAATAGAATAGAATAGAATAACACGCGTTACCATAAACGCTCGCTTCGCGCTCACGGCCTTCGGCCGTTCGCGAGCTGCGCTCGCTATAATAAACATAATAATAAACACAAAAAACACTGACAAAAATGAAAACAAAAATTTGCATAGAGATATATTATTTGCTTGTATAGAAGAGACCTGAATAACTTTATTTACATATGACTTAAAAAACTGTTGTTTCTTAAAATGATTTCAATCCTGAATTTAATGAAATCATTTTCATACAAATATTCTCAATATTCCAGGTTGCAAAGAGACACAAATACAGATTTTCCTTTCTGGTGGACGAGCTACGTCATGGTGAACCACTGCAATACAAGACAGCCATTTTGGAATGCATCAATTGCTTGATTATCTACACAGACAAAATCAACGATAGAGTCAGGATTAGAAATGAGTTCTATGGTAAGGTCTTCGCAAATTTTATACTATCTTCAACATATTTTTGTGGAGGGGCATATAACCAAAGTATTATTTTTCCTTAGTTGGAGGGTAATGCATTGTTACAACAGCTTGGAAATTTTGCTAATCCACTGATCAAATAATTGTTTGATCCATGCATAAATAAAGATCAGACTGTATACATTTGCAAGCTGATCTGTGTCTACACCACCTGTTTGTCCCTTTAAAGCCAAAAACGTTTATAGAATTAACTTTGATAAGAAACATAAATCATCATTCAAATTAATTCTTTCCAACTTTCGATGAACTGTCATACATTGAAAATGTCCTTTGACCTATTGTCACATTAGGCAAACTGTCTATTTGACTTAATTTCAATCAACAAAATGACCTATGGACAAAGTTTCATTTAACGAAATGTTGTGCATGGCTCTCCAATGTACCTTTGATGGCATGCAGGTCTAAAACAAGGCTTTATTGGGTATGAAAAAGTATGAGTTAAATTCGTTTACATTCTTGAACTGGCAACATTATACTTCACAAGCTATTGTAAAGATATTACAAGGTAAAGTTAATCACAGGATAACCAATCAATAGATTTGAAAAAAATATGAAAGATTTAAATATTTTGATACTACCATTAATTATAAATATTCAAGGCTAATCATCGTAAAAGCACCAGGAATCAGGGATTTGTATCAGATCAGTAAACATTCTATTAGTTGATTAAACAGTGAGTGTTTGCATGGTATTGAGTAAAGATCACAACCATGTACAAAAATAACCCATCTCTGTTTAACCATACTGAATCAGTGTTTGTTAATGAACTAATTTAAAGATAATCCACCCGTAGCCATGTGAAGTAGGTTTTTGGGCCCATTAATAAAATTGTACATTTAAGCTGTTATACATACTAGGATTCTTTGTATCAATATGATGATAAAACCATAAGATTCTCTTTCAAATTAAAAAATATAAAAAACAAAACAAAAAAAAACCAAAAAAAAAAACCCCAAAAAGTAACACAGAAAAACAACAGAGTTGTATTTCATGACTATGAAGGCTTTAACTTTAAATTCTTAAAAATGAACTGTAGCATGCCACAATTATCAAACCTTAACATCAAGCTCACCACAGATGAAAATGTGTTTAATGTGTATCAATAACAATTGAGCTTAATTTTTGTAAGGTTGAATTCTAACTTATTTAATTTGATATAAAAATATTTAGGAATCGACTCAGTATAGATTCAGTGTACTTGTCTGCTTATGGTGACCTTTCTCATGGGGGACTCTTGAATATCATTGCTTTGGAAGACCACAAAGATGTAATGGCATAATCTATTTTGAGAGCTCATTGCAACACTATTTTAAGTGCCTATATATATATATAGGCACTTAAAATAGTGTTGCACTGATCCCAAGAGTTATTTTTTCTAAATTGTTCTGGATTTTTTTCTGCAGTGTTACTTTAAAAAATTGCTTGAAAATCAAAGTCCACTACATGTGTTTGAGAGTCAGTATTCATTTCGAAAATATGAATTGTATACTTTTCTCGTTTAAAAAGGAAAATCAAGTGGTATTGACAAAGATCAGACTGCACAAATATGCAATCTGATATTAACCTATACCTCCTGTCACATTAGGAATATTCGGGGTCCAGCATGACAAAGGCTAAGCCTCATTTCAACTGGAGTATTCCATCCGTTTAGCAACCTAAATCATCAACCTGCATAAGTATACATATATACATGTATTGGGCTCTGGTCTCTATTAGTAAGTTATGATATTTGTTCAGCAAGATATAGGGTTTTTAGGGATGCAGGTTTTGTGCATCTGAGAGGCACAGAGAAGTAGTATGTACCCTCAAAACTATCTGATGTGAGTCCCATGGACCCGCTTGGAATCAACTTCAGAAAGATTTGAAGACTGTTTTAAAACAGTCTTCAATTCTTTCCAGAAGTTGAGCCCCAAATACATTTAATCAGAAAATATCTCTAAATTCACACAAAAATCCAAAATTATTGCTTAAAAGAAACAGACTATATTTAAAGCAGGGACTCCCAAAATTTAAGGAAGGGCCTCTAGGATCCCAATGATTGAGTCCTTTGTACCCCATTCTGTTTAAGTCAGACTCAAACTCTGAGATACATGTAATTAAGACGACCTAAGCAAATTTTCAAGGAAATAGAAAGAAAAACAAAGCTCATGATATCATAAATGACTAAAATGCTTTCATGCTGTGAGCCTATCTTTAAAACTATTTTATGAATTATTTCTATTTTAATGTAAAGCAATAAAAGCTTTACTTATTTCATATGTTTATCTGCTAAGGGATATATGGTATGAGAAAGGCCATCAATCAGGAGGAAATATTAATATTTATAATCTAATCTTGTTTGGGTCGTTCAAAAACATAAATAGGGTGCAAGCTTTTGTGTCCTCAGATGAGTGGTTAAAAGCCAAACACTAAATATCCATTAGGGTCGACCCTCTCAAAAGGATGGTCCTAAGACACACAGCTTTGAAAGGTCATAATATTTTGATATCTAATTACTTCTTGGTCATTTATTTCTACAGGTCGTTTACTCCCATATTGACCAGGTCTGATTGATCTTTTTATAGCACACAAAACTAAAAAAAGAGTATTTTGCTGAGAATAAAAAATGATAACTCATGTATTTGCATATTTTTAGCTCAGATTTTTGGAGAAAACTCAAGGTAATGCTACGGCCTTGGTGTCGTCCCGTTGTCTTGCTAAAACTTTGACATTTTGTGATGGCTTGCATACTACTAAAAGCATTCTCTTGAAACTTGGAAGACATGTTCACTATTAAAATAGTAACATTTACTATGAAGGGGGTTAACTCTAGATGCATTTTGTGCAAATTATGCCCCTTTTTCAACTTATATTTTTTAAGGATTATCTAGGACTCAACAGCCAAGCGTAGCCACCCGTAAACAGTGCTCTTGTTTCTCTTTTATTATTCCACATAAGCTCAAGACATACATCAAAACAGTATGGCATTTGATTGTCCAGTTTAACAGTCAAAACTCATTTTATAAAGAGATTGTGCTAGTTAAATCACAACGTTATTTGGCTTTGCCATCTTTTCAGGGGAGTGGGGGGGGGGGGTGGGGGGGTGGGGGTGGGGGGGTGATGTGCAAATCTCTGTGGCATGTCTGTTCATACTTGAATAAACTGCATTCACTAGAAACATGTAATATATTGATAGCTCAGTGCAAAACAGTTGTAATTGCCTATAAACATATGGGCAGTAACAACTGTTTCATGCTGATCCAACCATATGGTCACTATCAAATGAGGAGCCTTTATTAGGCATACAGTCTGCTCTAACTGCATTGACAACAAATAAGAAGTTACAAGAGACTAATGATTTCTTGTTTCCTCAAAGCAACTTGCCTGTATATAAGGGCCCAAGGTTATAAAACTTTTCTCAGGTCAAATGTATGAAAATAAAAGATAACATTAATAAATCGTTATTTATAACAACTTATTAATATTATCTTTTATGTTAATACATTAAAAAAAAATTAAAACAGTATTACTGCTTTAATCTCGATTTGAAATTTTAGAAAATTTTGAAATGAGAATGAGAAAAGTTTATAACCTCAGGCCAAGATGCTATAAAAAATGGTGATTTGAAAATAGAATTCAATATAAAGTTGATGCATACATGTGATTAATATATTCAGTGAAATTTGTGATTAAGTGAAATTTGATGCTGTATTATTCAAAAGTGTGTATCATCAATTACTTTTCTGTGTTGAAAATTTCATTTAACTTTTTTTTGTAATATCCATCAATCTTGCTGATATTTTGCATTTACCATTTTAGTGCTTTACCAATGGTTTCTAACTCTTATTTAAATCAAGGACAAGTGTCCTAGAAATATATTTACTTGTCCCCAGGTAGAAAAGGCAATGTTGGAAAAGTCCACACTCCAGGTTATACAATCATGTTCTATTTAATACTATTTAATAGCTGATATAAAACCTGATTTGCTTAAAAAGGGTGAAGAAATAGATAATCCCCCTTCAGATATATATCTTTTGTAAATTTGTGATTTTAGAATATTAGTCCTCTTATCTTTTAAATGAAATATTTTGAGGTGAATGGGAAATTTTTCAAAAAAATATTTTGTTATGGACATAACCAAACAAAGTGAGCTTACTGTGTTTGCCCATGGACTCAAGCGGTATTTCATTTGTAAATAACTATGATATAGCTGAATTCAATTTTTAGGTTGATTTATCTTGACCTTCAGTGTCCCACAATTCTCATGTCATGTAAAGGCTTTACCTTTAACCTTTTTATGGCCTTACATAAATAAGATCAGGTCATTTTGTTTTTTGGTTGTCTGTCTGTCTGTCTATCTGTCTGTCAATCAAGCCATTTATCTGTTGGTCAGTCTGACTGCAAAACTTGACCAAAAACCAGGATTCCATTCTTAGATGCTCCAGCCACCACAGTATACCTGAAAGATTGTTGAAAGTAGCGTAAAACCCAATTCAATCAACCATATTATATGTTAATAGACAGTTATAACTGATTCGCACTGAGCCATCGATATTATCTCTCTAGATAGTATGTGTAATTCTACAATTTATGGAAGTCTTTATTTGTATGCAAAACTGAAAGATCAAAGGAAAAATGAGGAACACAAGTTAATATTCAAACAGACAGATACACATAATATGGCGCCATTTTCAAATATCCAATGGGGTTTAAGTAGGTTAATATTGAAGTTGTTATAAAGTGGCCACTACTTCTTATCTCTTTACTGAATAAGAACCTATGTTAACCCTTGTCATGCTGAACCGGGAATATTCCTTTTTTGGCAGGAGCTATAGACAAACATCAGCCTGCACATATGTGCAGCCTGATGTTAGTCTACACCACCTGTTTCTCACTTTCAAACCAGAATTGTCATTAGATTTAATTTTTTGAAATAAAAATTGACCTACAGTTGGTACTTTCAGTGCTTTTTGCCCTTTGATTTGGATAAAAAATTTTAGGCAAAATTTATTCAGCATGTCAAGGGTTAATGTTAATTTGTGAAAGAAAAAAAGACACTAAAAAAATACCTTAACTCATCTTTCTATAATTATCCTTTTTAATTATATAGAGTTTCCTGTATATTTTATCAAAAAATACCCTCGATGTTCAGGATAAAAAAAACTTGTATATTAAGTGTCAAGCATATTAAATGAAAATGAAGCTGAATTCAGTGGAAAGGAAATTTAAAAATACACATCTGAGAAACCAGAGGTGGGAAGTGGGGTTCCATCCCCACCCCACCCTCCCCCAGCCCCCACCCCCCACCCCCACCACACCACTGGAATTTCAACAAAATTATACTTATTGAGCCATAAAATCTGTAAACTCAAAGTATCATTTGGTTAGTGCTCATCCAACTGAGAGATAATGTAAGAAGAGAGATAAGGTAAGAAAACTTTGGTTGGGCCTCTGGATCTGAGAAAATTCCATTCTTTTTCTCGATAACGGGAATATTCGTTGGATTCAATTGTTTATTCATGGATGTCAAGACACTTAAAAGAAAAAGTGTCTTCTAAATAAGTTAAAAAGTTGAGTGGGTTATTTTTGCTATAAAATCATAAACAATTTAATAAGTTTGATATAATATGATCCAACAAGGGATTACTTGCTGAGCGCCAAATAGCAATTGATTGTGTATTAATTTATAAATATTTGTCAGTGTTATGTATCTCTCAGACTAGAAAATTTTTGAGACTTATGAAGGATAATATAGGTTTAAGGTAGTAGACCTGTAATAGTTTTGCATCGTTTCAGGAACAATGAACTTTAACAGTGTTAACTGAGGTTTCCTAATGATTTTCATTAGGAAACCTCGGTTAACATTGTGAAAGAACATATGGTCCAAGATGTTGCGGAACTATTATGGTTCCACTACCTTAATTCTAAAAATTTGGTAACTATAGCTTTATCAAAGCTGTAGTTACAATGTTTTAGAGTTAAACTCACTGTACTCCCTTTCTGCTTGAAATTAACAAGGTCCCGTCAAAAATGTTGAAGTTGATAATGTTATTGTTTTTATTTATGTATGAAACCAAAATTCTGGTCACACTGTATGTGTGCATGAAGCAGATTCATATGTACATGTGATTAGGTTTTTAAATCAAGACTTAAATGAAAATAAATAAAAAAAAACCTTCTTCATTTCTTATAATTTCTTGACATAAAGCAAATAAAATGCAAATACTTTATATGAATACATTTTCTCAAAAATCCTATATTTGTCATGCAAATGATTTCAATATAAGTTAGCATCGTTAAAAAGCTAGTTTCATAGACAGTTAATTTGGTAATAGATTATCTAATCAATATTATTTTTCTTTCATTTCAGGTCTAAAGTTGCAAGAAATATTAAATCAGTTGAGGTAAGAAATATTTTAAAGATTTTTATTGGGTCCCCTTGTCTGAATAATTTTCATGCCCCCTCATCGATAGATTGTTTTACTCATGTCCGTCTGTCTGTCCGTCCGTCTGTCTGTCCGTCCGTCTGTCCGAAAACTTAACCTTGCCAATATCTTCAAGCCTATTCAAGATACAAAGCTAATATTTGGCATGATGATAGATCTCAATGATCCGCATCCGCTGGTACCAAAGTCAAGGTCATGTGACAAGGTCAAGGTCATTTGTCAAGGTCAAACTTTGAAAAAAAATGCTGTTACGGGGGCATTCGTGTTTCACAAACACATCTTGATAGTTTGGAAAAGAAATACTACGGACAGACTTATTCAACTAAACAATTAATTAAGGTCAGATTTCGAAACAAGTTTAACAACCATTAAAAAAAAAAATCCTTTGCATAATTTTTTTTTTTAGACAAAATGAAGAACATTTGATTTATAAAAAAAAGATAGTTAAATAAATGCACGAACACATTATTTATGAAATACAACAAAGATTACCAAAACTTGTCAAGGTCCTTGCACATTGATTTAACAAACCTTAAATTTATTAAATCAGATTTTGATTTTTTAATGACACTGTTAAAGGATGATTAAAATGTAATGGAGCATTTTATTGTCATCAAATCAGCTACTTTAACACTTAACTAAACCAGCCCTGCAATCAGGAAGACAAAACGGTGCAAATTGTTTGCAAATTATACCCCACTTTGCACATGCAAAGCGGGGTATAATAAGCAAACAGTTTGCACTATTTTGCAGAGGTACAGATAAAAGATGCCAGCCTAAAAGCTTTATTTCTCATTGAAACCCTGGGCCAACTTATTTCTTGCCCTATATGGGCCTGTTGTTGTTGTTTTCTCAGCTTGAATCCAGCCCTGCGTTCAGGATGACAAATTGATTCAAGTTATACCCCGCTTTACCCGTATACTTGTGTGTAAAACGGGGTATAATTTGAAAACGGTTTGCAACATTTTTTCAGCCTGAATGCAGAGCGGGTTTCAAGCTGAAAAAACAACAACAACGGGCCCCGATAGGGCGAGAAATAAGTTGGCCCCCTATGTTATTGGTACTCATTTGAATCGTCTTGATGAGATGATTCCAATGAGTACCAACACCATAAGATTTGAGCAAGAATAGTTGAAATAATCATATTTGAAATCCTAAATACCCCCTCTTTCTGTAGCTCTGGTTTTGTCATCCCGAATGTATGACACTGCTTTGAATTAGCATCAGCAGTAGAGATTTGCAATTTCCCTTTTCCTGTGGCATGTTGAAAAAAGAAACTTAGCGAAATTTCAATTAATTCAATGAGCTGAAAGCATAGATTCATTTATTGTGACACATTTATTTCACAAAAACAAAAAATTCAAAATAATCAGATTAAAATTTATACAGCATTTCTATTTAATAAAGACTTGTTTCATAAAATTCTTAATTTCTTTTCCTAAACATATATATAATTTTCATATTTGTTAACCTTAGAATAAATTAGTTGCTTCTTCAAGCAATGCTATTTCTTAGATAAAAGCTAAAAAGCGAAAGACATGTAAACAGAAGTACAAGGAAGAAAGGATCAAAAATCCTTATTTCTCATTTAAACCTTATATTGTGGGTACTCATTTGATTCGTCTCAAGGAGACGATCTAAATGAGCACCAACAACATACTTTTTGTAAAACTGCTATCTTAATTCCAAAATATCCCCTCAATCTTAAGCTCTGTGCTAAGTTAGATATTACTCATACTTGCATATAACTTATTTTTGTATAGATCTTAATAATCAAAATAGAAAAAAAAAATCCTTACAATAATCTTGTTTGAGTTCAGATCGCTAAACAAAGGACTTGATCAGATAGTTCAGCCATGTATTCAAGTTTGAAAAGAATTCTTATTATAAAGAACCACTGTATAAATATATAGAGACATATTTATGAAATCATATCTATTTCAAATTTATTAGTAAAATCTGTAAATAAGGGCCTTAATGCTGTCTGAATGTAACAATTAAAACTACCTATGCTACGGTTACAAGAAAAGTCTAATTTGGCATAGAATTAAATAAGATCTGCATTACAGTTCTTTTTAAATTGTAATTGTTTAAAGATTCAATTGAAATTTAAGCTGTTGTAATCAATTGCCCAAATGAAAAAGATTATCCACTTAAATTGTATGATAATCCTTCCTTGCTGTCCTCAGTATGAACATTTTTGCAAAAGAAAAAGCGATTAATATGTTAGTGTCTTAAAAAAATATCAATGTTGTCTTGTGTAGGTTGGGAGAATTTATCATGATGAGGCTTTGCCGAGTCATGATAATTTTCGCAGCCATGACTCTTTTTATCATGCAATCATTTTCAGCGCTTTTAAAATTACACAAAACCCTTAAAAATCAGAGAAATTCAGGTGAAAGTGTATACAAATTGATTCGAAAAATAGACTGCCTGATATATTGTTGTGTTATCAGACAGGTGATATCAGGTCAATACAGGCACCATTGCATGATAAATCATAACCCCTTTGCATTTATGTTTACATGCAAAGCAGTTTAGAATTGCTAATTATCCAATTGCTGTTTAATCCCTACTTTTTACAGGCCTGTGATTTTATGATTGAGAAAACATTGTGAAAAAAGAAGAAATTGCTTCTGACAAGCAATTTTTTATTCCACACTATTTTTTACCCTACAGAATGATTATTTTTCAAATTAAATCCACATTGAATTCTCGTCTGCAAAACCTTTGAATTTGCACAGGTCCAAAATTTTGTAAAACAGGAAAGGGTTATTTAAGATTGCTTTTGCTTCCTGATGGCAGGCCAGGTACATATTAAACAGCTATATGAGAGTTGGGCACAAAGTATACTTTGTATCTATTGTAAGATTTAGTCCAGTGGTCTTTTTCAATAGAAACAATAGACTGTCAATAAATCATAATATTTATTTATACTTCATTTCTTCCAATTGTCTTAAGATCTAGAACACTTCCCAAATCTTAAATTCTTTAAAAATTAAAGATTTTTTTAAAGAACATTCAATCAGTAGATATTTGGAGTGTTTATTGCAGTATGTAAAACAAAAAGCACAACATAAATTTTATGCTCTCATTAAAGAAAATCTCCAATGAATTTTAGGGTCTTTTTCCATTAATTTGAGGTAAATTATCTCTTAATAATCATATAAATGATTGTTTAGAGGAAACTCACATCAAATAAGAGAAAAAGTCTCAACAAGTTCTTAAAACTTAGGCATATGAAGTGGGTTCTCTTTTTGAAAAATGAAGGGGGACTACTGTTAGGGGAGGCTCTATTATTAGGGGAAATATGGTAAGTTCATAAACAATGGATAATCACTGATCTTTTTCTGATGACGTGGTTAGTATTTCGGGTATTTTATACTGAAACAAGGTATTTGGGTAATTAAGCATACAAATTTATATGACAGAAAACAATACAAACTGGTACGAAATTACCGTTATGTCTTTTTAAACTGCATTAACTATTGAACAAATTATCCATGCTTTGATCATGTAAAAACATAATGTGACATTTAAAAATATATGATAGCTTCTTAAAGTCAATATATTCCATAAATTATCGCAGTTGCTCAAGGTTGTACAGGCTTTTTATTTTAACCCTTTTCATGATGAACCCGGAATATTCTTGATTTGGCTAGAGCTATAGACAAGCATCAGTCTGCACAAATGTGCAGCCTGATGTTAGTCTACACCACCCGTTTCTTACTTTCAAACCAGAATTGTCAATAGATTTAGTTTTTCAAATAAAAATTGACCTACAATTGGTACTTTCAGTGCTTTTTGCCCTTTGATTTTGATGAAATTTTTTTGCCAAAATATATTCAGCATGACAAGGATTAAAACATATAAAATCCTGTTTGAAACAAATTATTGAGACAGTGTATGACATGTCTTACAGATGCACTGTATACTAAGTTAAGACGCAAATCAGACAACCATTCAGACGGCCTGATCAAAGTGAGATATCCTTTGCATTTCATAGACAGATATCCTCTCAAAGGCCCAATAGTTGGATAACTAATTTAGTACACCTTATTGGGACAGCAACTTGAGGCTAGGAAAGGATGTAATGGAGAACAGGAGCAAGAAATATAAGGAAAACATTTTTAGATGTTCCAGCCGCCATGATGTGACTGAAAAACTGTTTAAAAGAGTGTTGAACTCCATTCAAACACGGACCCTAAATATCATATATAAAGTCCCTGATTCAAACAAAGGAATTTTTAAATTGGTAATTTTTGAAAGATTCATACTAATATGTATTGCTTTGATTATTTTGTTCCTTTTTCCACATTTACACAAGAATTTACTTTGTTCAATTTACAAAACCTTTTCTTTTTCGGTGAAGGGTAAGTTGTAAGTTACATAGTTAAATTGTATAAATGCAGATCAGCTCAAGTTAATTTATTCAAATGGGAATTCATAAATTGCTATCAGCTTGTCATACGTCTGTTGTTGAGCTATATGACTTGTGTTTTGTGACTAAGCTATTTTTCCTTGTGAAAGGTCGGTGACATCATAAACTCAAATCTAATATTTGATTTGATTTTTATGCTTTTTAAAATTATTTTGATTTTAGTAAAATTCTATTGCTCAGTAGTTATACATGTATAATAAAAACAATAATAAAAGAAAAACTCATCTAAAAAAGATACATATATATAAGTGTTAATACCGATAGATTTTTTCGATTCATACATCCTTGAAAATAAAAAATGAATAATTTCTTATAATGTCATCAAGCAAAGAAATTAAGATATAACTGGTTTCGAACAGTTTTCATTCGTGGGGACTACTTTGTGTACAAGCAAGAATAATAATCACATACTCAAAAGTTTACAAATAGAGAAATGTTAACCTTGTTTTTTAACCAATCAGAATGCACCATTTTGAAGGGTCAGACTTAAATTTAACCAAAACTTATATTAAGTTCTTGTAAAAAAGATAATAGTGATGTTTAAAAAGGAATAAAGAACAAAAAATAAAATCTGTGCGATCTCATTTGCAAGATTTACTCAAATCATAGGTGGCTACTGGTGCTAAAGTGCTGATTATCAGTCAATACTTCTTTTGTAAAATAATATGATGAATGATTCTGATTTAAAAAAATAACAAACAGCTGGTAAAGACTAAGATCACTCTGCACAAAGCACAAAGCACATTTTGTGCAGACTTATCGTTGTCTTATTCTCCTTTCATGACAGAATGACCCGTCAGGCAAAAAGGGACCATATCGGAACTCTGTAAAATGAATATTTGAACAAGAGATTTGGTTCAGCATAGGTCAACCAGATGTCACATTTCAAAAATTCTTTCACTGGAAGGTATATTGATGATTCTAGATTCAGAAAATAAGCACATTGTGAAAGGTTTGGACCCTAGTCAGTCTGCGCAATTCGCGCAGTCTGACTAGGGTGACACTTTACACACTATCCAGATGGTCAGTTTTTTGCGTGATGGGTCACATATTTGAAGTTCAGAATAAGAAAAGTTAGCTTGTGCAGACATTGAGCCGTCAAAATTTAAGACCTGAAATATCTTTGATTAGAAATTTATAGTTTCCATCAACTTGTTTAAATTAAATGCATAAATTACTCAGACACATCAAACTTGTCAAGTTATGGTATCTTGTAAAAGTATCGCTATTACATTAATCAAATAGTTTTGAACGAATTGCAAAGCTGTCTATATCAGCAATGAGTGTATTTTATCTTAAAGTTTCTAACTGCAATATGCTTTGAACTATGAATCATTTTAAACTTAAAGTACATTCTGTCCTTTCAAACTAAAATGCTTTTAAGATATGTGATATTTTTGAGCAACTCTTAAACTGTCAGGTTTAAATTTTGTGAAATTACGCAAAAAAAAGATGTTCTAACTAGTGGTACTAAGAATGGAATATGGATTTATTGTGGAAGGATTACTTAGGATATTTTGATTGTTTCATGGGAAAATGCTGAGAAAAGGGATATTGGGAAAAATTGGATGAAAAGACTTTAAATTTTGTCCAGGAATGAATTCACACAATGGTGACAGGATCATTGTTTTTTTTCATTGAGGAGATGAAGAGAGTATTTGTTGATTTCATTAAGGTATGAAACTAAAACCTAATCACATTGTATGAATACGCGAAGTAGATTCATCCATGTGTGTGATTAGGTTTTTAGTTTGATATCTCCATGAAATCAGCAAATGCTCTCTTCATTTCTTATAATTTAATAGATGGAGAAAAAGTGTAAATGTTTCTCCTAACGGGATATATTTCTTTCAGGATTGCTTAGTGCAGAAGCTAACAATATAGCTGTGTTTTCAAAATTAAATTAATTAGGAAATGAAACTTACTTTTCAGCTAATTGGAATGCATGAATTTTGATGGAATCATCTAAAATTAAATTATAATGTTTTGAACTGGAAGGTTTTTACTAGTCTTATTTGACTTGATCAAGGATAAATTCTGTTAATTGAGATGATTTACGTAAAAAGAGTGAAAAGGAAAATAAAAAAGACTTGATGATCGTGAAAAAAAAGACATTTTTTATTACAATACAAAAATTCATATAATGGCAGTCATGCCTTTGTCAAATTCTAAGACAAGTTAATTTCAGCTGATTACTATAAAGTCTTTCTGACTTGTCAAATGTCATCTCTGACATTGAATTTTGGTGTAAAAAATCTTCTTCCTACACCATAAATATTGTCATAGCCAGACTCATTTACACAAAAACTTGTTCTAAATTCATGTCATTATCTTTAATCATCAAACCAACTTCCTTTTCTTTTACAAACAGTGGCCGTCATAGGGCAGTTGGTATGACGTCTGACTGTCAATCTAGAGGTCCCGGGTTGGATCCCCAAAGGCGGCACTCATTCTTTCCAACTATTTGTCTCTCACGAATGGGTTGATAATTGTAGACCTATGTGAGATAGTAGCTAGAGGCTAGGAAAGGATGTGATTGTTGTACGGGTGAGAGAATTACCAGAAATCCATTGTTCCAGCCTCCGCGATATATCGGGAAAAAATGTTGAAAGGGGCATTAAACTCCATTCAATCAATCAATCAATTCTTTTAAAAATTCCAGCTTATTGCATGCTGTTCATGACACATTCATACTGTACACAAAGCTTTGGCAAACAGTAAAGACTGAGATCAGACTGCACAGACATGCAGTCAGATCATAGCCTACACTGCCTGCTTTCTTCAAAATCATTGCTGAAAAAATAATGAGAAAATATTCCCAGATTTCTAGTTTGTTTGAATCAGTCTAAATTCAGCAGCAAAAGGTTTAAATAAGTTTTTTACTGTTTTTGCAATCTGCCTAATCTAAACCATCCCTGCATTCAGAATGACAAAATGGTTGCAAACTGTTGCCAATTATACCCTGCTTTGCATGTGCACTTGAGTGCAAAGAAGGGTATAATTAGCAAACAGTTTTCACTGTATTGTCATCCTGAGTGCTGGAAATGTTTTGAAAACAACAACAACTGATTTCACCTCATAGATTAAGCTCTATTGGTAACATTTTGCTTGACAAATGACAATATTTTTATGTGGTGTCTGTGGTCTAGAGTGTCGGCCTTTTAACTCAAATGTCCTGTCAGTTCAATTCTTGGGACAGCGGCTATTGATTGTAGTTCTTTCATTGGCCTGCACATTCTGTACTGGTGAATTTTCCAGGAAGCAGAATCTAGAGGGATAATTCTAAGTTGAAAGTCTTTCAACTTGCTTCCTAAGTGATGTAAAATAAATAGGTTAATCGAAACGAAATATTTTTCATTTTAATTGTGAAATTTGATTCTTTCATCACACACATGTAAAAAACCTAATGGGCCCCTAGCACTTACCTCCTTATGTATTTATTGGTTGAAAAAAGTCCAGATTGGATTAATGTCATTTTGACCATATTTCGACCTGATTGTGAACTTACAAGGAATTTATATGGTTACTTTTTTGCTTCATCATTCAATTTCATTGTCAATAGGCAATAATGAAGGTTGATGCACTAAAATGACTTTTCTTTGTATTATATGAAAGTGAGTGAGATCTTAATGAAAAAAGACACTTCATTTTGTAAAATGACAATGCACATAATGAATATCGTTGACATTGTATAGACATGAACCTTATGTAGTATGATTTTATTCAAAACCCATCCTCTTATAAATGATCATCTCCTTTCGTAGACAAATTCTTGTGTTAATTTTTAGAAATCAAGAAGCAACATCAGTTTATTAATTGGTCTATAATTGCATTATTAATATCCAAATTTTTTAACTCGGTCAAAATTCCTTCCTGTCTCTCAGATAATCATAATAATAAATAATAACTGATAATAACAATTATAATAATAATCATAATAATAATAATAGAAAAAAAAGTAAAATGCTGAGAAAAGCTTATGTAAAATCTTGTAAACATCAATTTCTCACTTTAGATATATCTGCGATGATTTTTATGTTCTCAAATAAGGTTATACATTTACAAATAGGTTCCATTGAATTTCTTGAAATAATCATGATTATAGAATTATAGCTGAATCCTTTCTACTACAATGTTTGGCTTGGCCAATTTTTTCACTTTTGTTTGTCTCAATGTTGACAACAGACCAAGTTCTAGTGACACAATGTCTCCCACCCACTGGCATTGTATATTACGAATTTATTAGGCACATGCTGAGCAGTTTGATTTAACTTAGAAAGTATTGACTGTTGGCTTGCTGCATGAAAAACAATGCAAACAAACACCTACAATGTTTATTTTATTTTTCAAAAGTTACGTAAAATTAACAAAGGATTATTGATGAATTTTATAATCTGATACAGTCTAACCTGTCTTAAGCAAGCGGTCAAGGGATATGCCAAAATCGCTTGCTTAAGACAGGTGCTTGCTTAATACAGGTCGACCTGATATCAGGGGCGGGGAGGGGGGGGGGGGGTAAATGGTACATCATCATCGTTTTGATCAAGGAAAAGGCACAGAGAAGGAAAAACAACTTTTGCTTATATTCATAGAAGATTAACATCTTATTTCTCCTATTAACATTGACATTTATCTTAAGATTGTGAAAAAATGGCCTTTTTTTCTAAATCTCCAATGACCAAAAAAAAAAAAAAAAAAAAACAATAGCCAAAATAATATTATAAATCTATTCAATCATCGGAAGGCAACTCCACAAATCTATCACCAATTATCCGCTACATTCAAATGCAAAAGCCCTCTCTGAAACAAAATCAATAATTGACAATCAAAAAATTGGAAAGAATCAGTCCTCATCAAGAAGTCAAGTTTCTATTACCCATTACAGACCTCAAAAACTGCATTTTTTCCCCAAATGTTTCTGGCTAAATTAAATACGAAAGCCAACCTTTGAATAAAGTATTAACAGTACTTTCGATCTCTACTCGACTAAAAAATAAATCAATAAAAATCTGAACCAAATTTCTTAAAATAGTTTGTGTACAATGTCAATTTTATCAATATAAATTGTTTGAAAAGAAACTTCAATGTTTGTCACCACCTGTTAACCGTTAACACGTGTCTTTGTGTATGTATAATTGATTTATGACACTTGAATAGATAACTCGAAAAAACAAAAGTTGACTGTAAGAATCACGAATCCGTGAAAATCACTCTAGTCTTTCGACTGGCGAAGATCTTTAATTGGCCGCAGGTTAACTGCGATAATTGCCTTTTATTCTTTGAGTGGCCGCAAATCTCAGGTTTAATGACTGATGGGACACGAATTTAGCGGCCGTTGCGTGCGTTTTACAGGTGCTTGTTGAATACAGGTAAAATTAAGAGTATATCAGTTCGGGGGGACATTGAACTGCACGTTAAAGACAGGTGCACGCTGAATAGAGGTGGCCGGAAGACCAGGTTTGACTGTACTTCTATCAATTCTCTTTGTTTTAATTAAATGTAAGGATAGTTCAAAATATGATTAGTCATCTGATCTTCTTTATTTATATCATAACTGAAGACTAAGGTAGACATTTTGGATTTTTCAATCAAAGTATGTTAAAAAAAAAACATTTAATTTGTTTATGTTTGTATACTTGTAACTTATTAATCAGAAATTTCCAATGAACTTCTAAGTACAATGTAATATTTATATATATCTATGGCCAAGCCTGAAAAAGTTGTAACTGCCTATAAACATACAGGCAGTCACAACTGTTTTGTGCTGGGCCATCGATATAATAATTGCCAAAAGGTACTCTATCAAAAAACAGCTCAAGCTTCTTTGTAGCTGTATAATGAAATAATTTTTCTTGTATCCTGCCTTTTAATTTTTTAGGAAGATTTTTGGGGTGTTATTTTTACTTACATATCAAGAACAAGACTTGAATCCAAACACAGTCTGATATAGTAAATCATCTTTGAGAGCTCTAAGACTGTCAGAATGAATGATTTTTTTTCCCCTGAATAATAAAAAACAGGCATTGTGGGCTAAAATCAGGCTGCATATCTATGCAGGCTGATCTTAGTCCATACTGACTGCTAAAGCTTAGCTAAGTGTAGAGTAGGAATGAGCAGTAAACAGCATGAGACAGGTTATAAACAACATGCCTTAATACCATTAAATAAATACTGGTAATTTAATACAAAGATGTAATATTTAATAAATCTCTTAGCAAAACTTTCTTCTATTACAGAAAAGTAGCAGAAAAAGAAAGTAATCTAGAGACACAGCTGGATGTGTTTGATGAACATCGGGCCAACGATGACGAACAACTACCAGGAGCAAAGGGGATTGATCTTACAAGTGCGCTGGATGTCTTTCATGCTATATTTAGACAGGTAAGTAAGATCATTTTCAATATCCAGTTTGGAACAAGGACCCTAGTATGATCACTGCTGTGGCAAATGCATTTTCTGATATATTTCTCACACCAACTGGTAGATAATCTCAAACTACAGGTATATGGAATGGTTACTGGAGGCACCACTAGGATGACATACCGTACTTTGGGATTTTTTGCCATTGTCTAACTACTTCATTTTGGTTATAGTTCCGCAAGAAAAAGTGAGGTTCGAGAAACTGTTATCTCATATCATTTTCAATGTAAAATTGATCTTTGATCACTCACTTGAAATTGCTGGTCTATAAAAGTGGCAAAAAGAAGATGCAAAAAATATCCAAAAGTACAGTATGAGAAAGTAAATACAATGATTATGACATCATAATATATATAATGACCTTATTTTAAAAGTAGGGTGTATGATGGGTTGTTTGGCTTGTATATCTTGGGAGTTATTTTTATGAATATTGTCTAAAGGGCTGGCATCATAGGGCAGTTGGTAGCACGTCAGACTGTCAATCTAGAGGTCCTGGGTTTGATACTCGACGGCAGCACTCATTCTTTCCAACTTTTTGTCTCCAGCCTGCGCGATTTAACTGAAAAAATTTTTGAAAGTGGCATTAATCTCCATTCAAACAAAACAAATAAACAATAATATAGTTTGAAAAATTCCAAAGCTTTGTCAAAAAGACTTGACAGGCTTTATGATAAAAAGGGCACTATTTGATAATGAAATACTGTTTTTATCGAGTTGTCAACTAAACAGAGACTCAATTGAATCTATTCATAGATGTCCTGCACAATAAATCACTTATCCATTGACAATTGATTTAACATCCATCAACATTTTCTTTGCAGGTATCAGATACCCAACAGGAGATTCACTTTTTGACGGTGTTACAAAATCTTCTAAAAATAGACAATTCTGAGAAAACAGCAGATATTATATGGGAAGCTGTGGAGTCTTTAGTTAGTAAAGCTACAGTGATAGAATCTCCGGAAGATTCTAGAAAACTACTTTTGTCTTTCACAAAACGATTGGAATCAGACAGTGTTAAAACATGTGGTTCTCAAAAGGAGGAGGGAGGAGAGAGGCGTCGTCTAATGTCTCCCCCTCGTAGAAAACTCTCAACTATTGGTGTTCAGACAGAGGATAGAGTGGAACCAGTGCCCCCACCAGTGCCTCCCAGAGTGACTTCCCCTCCTAATACACCAGGGAGCAGTGTGTCAGCTCCACCCCCTCCAGCTCCTCCTCCACCAATGGCAGGAGGAGCTCCACCAGTCCCTCCCCCTCCTCCACTAGGAGATGGATTAGCCCCTCCCCCTCCTCCTCCCCCTCCAGGGGGAGCAAGTGGGGGAATTATGGGATTCTTTAAAAAATCTCCCGCAAAACTTCCACAACAAAATATACCAAAACCAAAAACAAAAATGAGAACTCTTCAATGGCAAAAGATTCCTGCCAACAAAGTGGTGGGGAAATCAAACATTTGGACCATGACAGGAAAACTTTTTAATGGTTATGTTGCACAGATGGATTATGAACAAATTGAGACGTTATTCAGTGTTAATAAACCAAAGACAACAGAGGACTTCACAGATTCATCTAGTGGGTTTGAAAAGAAGAAAAAAGAAAGTACTGAGGTAACTATGTTTGTACTTGTTATAGGCCTTTTTAGCTCGCTTGTTTTCGGAGAAAACCCGAGGTATTGCTATAGCCTTTGTGTCGTTGTTGTTGCTGTCGTTGTCATCGTCGTGTGAAAACTTTGACATTTTGTTATATCTCTGGTTCTACTGAAGGCATTCACTTGAAACTTGGCACACATGTTCACCATCAAAAGAGCAACCTATACTATCAAGGGGGATAACTCTAGATGCATTTTGTGCAAATTATGCCCCTTTTTCGACTTAGATTTTTTCCCACCATCCAGCACTCAACAGCCGAGCGTAGGCACCAGTAGGCGGTGCTCTTGTTTCAATCATCTTGTTTATATCTTTGTATTTCAAGGGGTCGGTGCAAAAATAATTGTAAGTGCCTATTAATATATAGGCACTTACAATAGTTTTTCACTGACCTTTCAATGTAAAAAAAATCTACAAAAGGTTTCTTTTTTGACAATATGACCAGAGAGATTTCTCTTTCTTATAGATAGATAGATATAGGTAGTCTAGGCTGAGATGGTTGCCTTTACTCATTATATAATATAATCATTTTGTGCTGAGTTTTTGAGCTTAATTAATCCTTTGCTGTTTAATCCCTGTTTTTAAGTGCCTGTGATTTTGTGATTGAGAAAACAGTGTGAAAAAAGAAGAAATAGCTTCTGACAAGCAATTTCTTCTTTTTCCAAACTATTTTCTACTGAATGGTTATTTCTCAAATGAAATCCACTTTAAATTTTTGTCAGCAAAATCTTTTAATTTGGACAGGTCCAAAATTTTGTAAAACAGGAAAGGGTTAAAGGAATATTATTTGTAATAATTAGCATAGCAGAAAATGGCTTTGTTAGAAATTTGATCAGTATTGCTCTAATTTTATATTAGTTGTTTTGCGAAATAACCTGAGTTCTCTGAATTTTTTTTATATTGCTGAAGGCATTCACTTGAAACTTGGAATATATATTCACTGTCAAAAAAGCAATGCATACTGTCAAGGGTTATAACTATAAATGCCCTTTTGAATGAATTGTGCCTAAAATTAAATGAAGATTTTCTATTATGAGATTGTTCATCATGAGCATACAACAACCTGGCGTTCTCTATTAAGCTTTTGGTCAGGATAGCTTTGCTTTTGTGCTACTAACCTATTTAGTTGAGTTTGACATTCACAGCTGGTTTAAAAATTGTATGGATGCAAAAAGTTAGATCTTTATCTACATATACGATACAAATACCAGTGGGTGACCTTCACCAGGAATTTTTAATTAAAAAATTACAAAAAAAAGTGAAATTAACCTGTCAAATTGGCTTACTCACTGCTTCGGAATTAAATTCAAATTTGCAGTTAACTGTCTCATTTTAAAAATGAATTCACCAGGTGTTGCTTTGGAAAAAATCTGTTTGCCTTCCTTTATTTCTCTTCATGACAAATGCACCATTTTCTTCAAATGAAATGAGATGGGAATAAGAAAGTCCATTTGTTGGTCATTTTAGCCCTTGTTTAAGTGAACCAGGATTAATTCTGTATTTGCAGAAGACATAGACTAAGATTTGTGCTGTCTGATCTTAGTTTATACTACTTGTTTGTACTTAGATGAAAAATGAAATACAGTAATACTTAATAATATTCCAACAATTGGACTTCTAGTGCCCTCATCCCTTTTTATTCTGCATGAAAGAGGTTAATTTCATTGCTCTAGTGATATAATTGTGGATGATTTTTCAGGATGAATATTGGGGAAACATGAATCTGGTAAATTCATCGTCAAATTGTAGCCATTTATATGATTATACTTAACTTATTATAAATCATTCATGGAAGAAAGTAACTCTAAAACAACTTTTTTTAATCTTTGAATGTAGAAGATTTCATTTAAAGTATCAACTTGCCTTCAGAATCACGAAAGGTACACAGCCTTTAAAAAAGAAAAAATCCTTGCTTTTCACTCTTTAGGATGACAAACGGTGTAAACCTTTTGCAAATTATACCCTACTTTGCACATGCACTTGTGTGCAAAGTTGGGTATAATTGGCAAACAGTTTGCACCGTTTTGTCATCCCGAACACAGGGCAGGTATACCATATCTTAGGAGTTTTGCTGACAATTTCATCTTGCATAGAGAGCAAATGTTACTGAGTCAGATTGAGGGGTCATCTCAAAACTATTGTAACGGCACATAAATATAGAGGCACTTACAATAATATTGCACTGACCCTTTGAGATGGCTTTGCAGAAGTAATTTAATTAAAAATGTTTGTGAAAATATTAAGGAAGGATAGTGAAAAAGCAATTTAATCTATTGCTTTAATTCAATTTGCCTTTTTACGTACTTCTTTAAACAGAAAAAGTTATTTTAGAGTTGCATTAATTAATAGTATTTTACTCTTTGAAGGGCTATGCACTTTTCATTATTATGTGACAGGATAAAATATCTGGGTAAAAAATCACAACATAATTTTAAATTTTGTTTAGTTGTCATCAACCGAACTATGGAATGCTAATTTGATGGAAAACTTTGGCTAAACAACTAAAAAAATAGCATTGTGTCCAAAAAATCAAAAGTTTGTTAGTAAAATGTATACCACACAAGTGTATCTGATGCATATTTGATTCTAGTCTCAATTATGGAAATTACAGATTTCATTGTCCAAAAATAGCATTGCATTCCAAGGACAGAAATCTGTACTAATTTGATTCATAATTCAGATATGTGTGAGTGCTTTGTTGTTCTAAAAGTAGAACTGTATCAAAATGTCTCTTTTACCAATCAAATATTTAAGAAAAAGCTTCCAACTACATTAGCTTTCTGGTGGATATGATAACATATCTATACCTCCTTTGATAATCTGATGTCAGATAATCAAAGGAGGGATATGTTATTGTAGCTAGCTTTCTGGGTGTAGTATTATATTATATTATATTATGTATTATATTATATTATTTTGTGATTTTTGGCCCTGGACTATAATCATGGTTTATCAAACTGTTATGTTGAAACTGACTATCCATTTGTATTTGTCATTTATTAAGGGACATTAAAGATACGAAATACATCCATGGATGAATGGGTCTTTTAATGCTTTCGTCAAATTTTGGGGAAAGTTAAGAAGTATATGCTTATGACAGTACTTGAAATGGAGGAGTGGTGGGGAGTTTAAAAAGAAATAAAAGAAAGGTTGAAAAAAGTCAATGATAAATAGTTTGATTTTATCAAAATCTTTAGTTAGCAGCTTTGTAACTGGAAAATAACTTCTGATTTTTCTTCAAACTACAGTTTGGAGCTTAAAGGCTTAAACATTGTCAGACAAAACTGTCCAACTTGTAGTAAGATCAGTCTTGCATTTAGAATGCAAATATGTATGAAAATATTTTGAAGTTGTACCCAACTTTACATGTGTAATTACATGCAAAGTTGGGTACCATTTCTCAAATGTTTAGCAAATATTTTCATCTTGAATACAGAGCAGATTAATAATCTTTTTCTACTCCATCTATTGTCCCTTGATAAATGACAGTTAATGTTTTTTTCTATAAACTCAAGATGATGTTCATTGTTCTTTGTACTTACGTATATCAAACTGGTGACAGTTTTTCGTTGCACATTTTAACATATGTACAATATATTTCGTAATATTTGCATAAATTTCATAATACACATTAATAAATTTCATCAAATTAATTAATTAATCATTCTAATTGTGCTAATATCAGCATTATTCAGAGGTCAGAAAATTCTCATCATTTTTGATATCATATTTGTATAAGTAAATTCTTATCATTTCTCTATCTCAAATAATGTAAAAAAACAAAACGAAACAAAAATAAAAAAGTAGAAAAAAATGCATAATTAAACAGTGAAAAATAATAAAGTATTTTAAAAGTAATAATTTCAAAAAGGTCAGAAGGAATAATCACAATAAATAACTAGTTGCCTTTTTACTATCAATGAGATGAAGCAGTGTTTATTCTATGCAGGGGGATTGGGGGATTCCCCCACTTTTTTAAAGATCCTCCATATTTTCTGGATTGCGGGGCATTTTTTCTGTAACGAGAAAGCATGAATTACTACATTTCTCATTTGCGTCAAATTTTGTGCTCAAATCCCCCATATTTTTGAAATCCTAGAATAAATACTGATGAAGTAGAAGTGGGAAATGTGGGCTTTTTTTTTAACTTAGATAATTGAATAACCTGGATACTCTTCTTTAATCCTAACCCAAACCTTACTTTCTAATGTTTAATTGATCCTTAAAAATAAGTATTCTGATGTACATTTTGTAAAAATATTCAGTATTACAATACTTTGGCGAAAATTGCCATTTTTATGAAAAATGAAACAAATCTTTACACTTGTACATAAAACTTTAAATCAATACAGCTTTTTTACTTTATCTTATAAAGAATATCCCATCATATAAAGAATATCATTTTATGTTATAATATCTCATATGCCAACATAGAACATTCGGTTATATTTCATAATCAGTTTATTTAACCAAGGGAAAGGGGTAATAACATGTCCTAAAGCGAAGAATTCATAAGTTCAAATATTATAGAATATATTATCACATATCACTGTCAAATCTCCATGGTTACCAAACATATTCGATCAATTTAATTCATAATTACAAACTGTTTTGTCATGATTGTGCCTCTTATATGACAACGTTCTAGTAGCGGATAAATGCAAACATTGGTTACATTAATAAAATGGATAAAATTGAGATTATATTAACCCTCAATTGAAGTACTATTATCGATACCTCAGAGACGATTGGAATGTAACAAAATGAGAACAAAAAGGTCATGAAACATATTCCATTCAACAATGAGGTCCTTGATTGAAGTACTATTATCGATACCTCAGAGATGATTGGAATGTTACAAAATGAGAACAAAAAGGTCATGCAACATATTCCATTCAACAATGAGGTCCTTGAAATTGGTATCTGAATGCTGATTGTAGGGAAAAAGGCTTAAAGAGGAATTGGACGCCAGGGGGCTGAAACCTGGGGTTACAGATCTTCCTCATGGGATTTTGGCAAGAAAAAAATATCATTGTGAAGGGAAAACCTAAAAATTAAGCTATTGTATTTTTAGTCAGTGTGCTACGAGCAATATGCTGTAACTACAGCTTTAATTATAACATCTTGTTCATCCACTGATATTCCGTAAAAATTCTAATAGAACCCCATCCACCTTCCCGGAGGTTAAAATCGACCATTTATGATGTGATTTTACTAAATCTAATAGTCACTAATAAAGGCCAATGCACACAAATTCAAGGTCACCAAAAATTTCAACAGAGGTTTTATGCACCTTTTCCTCAATCAAATGTTAATATTTTGTTGTTATGTTTGTTGGCCATTTTTTTACCGTCTTAACTAATATTTATTATGAAAGATACTCTCTAATAAAAGCCCACACCTTTCTAATTAAAATGCAATAAATCTAATAGAACCAAGGGGTTCTATTAGAGCCTTTACGGTATATTCTTAACAACTCAACCCCTTGGTAAAAAAAAAATGGATCCACAAATCCATGGCTCATAGGCAGTTATAACTGTTTTGTGCTGAGCCATCGAAACATTCATTTGCAGCTGTAACCAGCATTATCGTTTAAGCCCTTCTGAAAACTTACTTCCATTGTATTACCTTAATATATACGTAAATAGCATCTAAAGTTTAAGTATGTGTACATTTATGTGAATGGGACCAACTTCTGCTCTAAATCCAGGTTAAGATTGGAAAAATCCAGGTTAAGAGGGGAGGCATTAACTTCTTGATAACAATTTTGAAATATTTGTGAGATTTTTTGAAAAAATTACATGATGTCTTTCTTGATAAATCAAATTAATACTATATAAGATTATTAATCTGATTTAAAAAGTAAAAGTACTTGAATGTAAATGTATTGAAGAATGATATTTGAGAGAAATATTTGAAACCATATGCATCCTTTAAAAATAAAAAATGGGAGCTTTATGTTTATGTTTTAATGCTGGTTTAAAGGAGACATAGAGAGTTTTTCATTAAAAGAAGGATATATTTCAATGGCCATTAAATCTTTTCACCATTGAGTATTATATAGGTAATTTATATCTAATCGGAAATTTTTACATGAATCTTAAAACTCCAGTGAGCAGTCTAGGGCCATTTTGTCCCTCTTTTCGCTTAAATACTGTTCAAATGAAGACATGGAGATGTAGTCTATAAAATTTTTCAATTAAAGAAGTATGCATTGTAATGGCCATTAAATCTTTTCACCATTGAGACATGTCCACCCCATGACATAGGATTTGTGTCTTCACATTTTGTTAATATAGGTAATGATGACAGATCAAATTTTTTACTTTAACCTTGAATTCAAATGTGGATGAGAAACAAGCTATTAATTTCATCCTGTCTCAATTTTGTCTTGTTTTCACTTGTAAAGTTGATATATTCTAAATGCACCTAATGAGAAAACTGTGGTCATCAACTCCTAGATTTGCATGGTATAAAAATTCAGTTCAATCAGAAGGCAAAGCAATTTAAAAATTTAGGCTTAAGCTTTGAAAATGGCTTAAAGTGTATCATTAACCTATTATTATATGAGTTCCAGCTGCATTTAAATTTTTCCCCTACTTGAATTGCCACCTATAGATAGGCACTGTAATGTATGGCAAATGTCATTGGTTTTCCATGAAAAAAGTTAAGACACTACTCTGCTTTCAAACAATAACCACATTTATAACATGGTTGTGAGGCCTTAATATTATCAGGACCTACAAGATGCAATCTGCAGTTTGTTCCCAATGAGATTTAGATTGTAAATCAAAATGTTCACATACATGCATTTGTAGGCATGCAGTGCCTTCAGGATGATAAAAAGGTGCAAACTACATGTATTTGCAACTTATAAGCCGCTTTGAATGTGCACTTGCATGCCAATTAAAGTGGGTTAATGTTTTCAAACTGTTTGCTTCCTTTTCCCATTGTAAATACAAGACATATCAAGTATGAAGGGAATGCTATGCCCAAGAGTTTTCACTTAGATACAACTCACTGATAAATTTGTTGAAAGTGAGGTTAATTCCCATGCTGAAAACTGGATTTTTTAAAATATTTAAGTGTGAAGGATGTACATTTGATGTCAGTGGGAGGGGTATGATTTATGAGAAATATCATCAATGTCATCTTTAATATTTGTGTTGCCATCTTTTTTTTCTATTCAATAGTTTAATTAACTTCATAAAAAGCTCTCTTAACAATACGATTGAAAACATTTGAGAACCTTGTTGCATATGAACAAGGTCTTGATCATTACTTAGCTTGAATAGCTTCGCCACTTAAACTTGGTAACGTCATTTGAGAGGACTTGTTTGAAATTCCAATACGCCCTTTTGATATGTTGAATAATGTTATCATGACATAATTTGATATAATTGAATCCTGTAAGGTGATCAAAACAGACATACTCCTTTGCCTTTTTGTGAGAGAATATAACAATGGCTCAGAGTGAAACAGTTGTAACTGCCTATATATGTTTATAGGTAGTTGAAACTGTTTCGCTCGGAGCCATCAATATATCTATTTCTACCTAACACAAAACATTTATTTTTTAAATGTTATTCTTTAATACTCATAATATTTGTTAATCATAAAATTTGTCAATTGTTTTGAATGTATCAGAGTTAATAATTTTGATGACTCAGCGCAAAACAGTTGTAACTGCCTATTAACAGATGTAACAAAATGTATGTTTAGGGTCCATGGTCTACAGTAGCACAATTGAGATTGACAGTTATTATTTATATTATATATTTTTCTATCTTTTTGCTTAAGTAGAAAAATAAACTGTCACTTCAGTATTATTTATTTACTTATTAAGTTTAGCCTTTTAGAGCTTTAAAATTAGAGATATTTGGTCCTTTGAGCAATTGCTTTTGCACAAAATATTCAACTTCTGCACTAAGAGATAATAGTTAATGACTGCCTTAAGATTGCCCTTTAAGCAAGTATTAGATACTTTCAGACCGTTTTTGTATGCTAAGGATATAGTGCCCTAAGCCCAGGTAATTTGGAAAGCTCTGACAAATGCCAGACACATTTCAAATAAATCGACAATTTCGGGAATTCAAGCCAATTTTCTTGTTCCAGGTCAATATATTAGACGGTAAACGTAGCCTAAATGTAAACATATTCCTGAGGCAGTTCAAGATGACCAATGAAGAAATCGTCCAGTTACTACAAGATGGACAGAGCGATAAAATAGGGGCGGAAAAGCTTCGATCTTTACAGAAAATTCTTCCAAGCCAAGAAGAGGTACTGTTGATATTGCTTGAACGACCATTTTTATAAAGCAACTTATTTCTTTTGAGTAACCATCATAAAAAGTCCCTCTTCACCATATAGCAAAATCTCTGAAAAAGGACAGTCTTAAATGAAAAATAGTATATAATTGAATATGAAGTTGTTTGAACCCATTAGAATTGTCCCCATGTGAGGATTCTTATGGGTTCAAATATCATAGGATTCTGTAAGAATTATACAGCATTCTAAAGATGCTGTCATAATGATCTGTCATAATCATCATGAAATACATTAGTTAAAGTGACCAATTCAATAATATAATAAGAAATCGGGCCTTGTGCTACTATTTTCCCCACATTATTTACTGGAGTACATAGAATCACAGGGACATTAAATCTCAAAAACAAGGACAGAGAAATAAAATCGGGGCATACAAGGTTCTGTCTTAACAGAAGATTATTCCGAGCTAAAATTTTTAAACTTTAGATTTATAGACGCATACAATAGTTTCACTGTTCACTTGAGAACAAAAGTATAATAACCCTGCACATATGTGCTGGCTGAATTCTGTCTATACCCCCTGTCAAAGCGTGTTCAAGAGTGACTTTATAATCTTATTTTTCATTGCTATCAAACTAAAAAAGATTAGTATAAACTAAAGGTGAAACAATTATTATGCTTGGACATACTGGTAAAACAAATGCATGTGATAGACAACTATAGAAAGTTTGAAAGGCAATGGAAAAATTAAAATGAAATTATTTTACAAAATGAGTGAATATTCTATCATTATCTTTTCAGATTGATTTATTTCGAAGTTTCGACGGAGATCAGAACAAACTAGGAAGTGCTGAGAAGTTTTTTATGTGCCTTATGAGTTTACCAAAGTAAGTTGGTTTTGAATTGGGGTTTTACGTCGCTTTCAACAATCTTTCAGTTATATCGCGACGACTGGAGCACCTAACGATGGATTCCTGGTATTTCTCACACCAGTACTACCACCACATCCCTTTCCTAGCCTCCAGTTGCTCTTCCACATAGGTTTACGATTATCTACCCATTGGTGGAAGACAGAGTAAGTTGGAAAACAAATTATACATAAACTTTAAAGAATGTATCTATTGTTAACCCTTGTCATGCTGAATAAAAAACCTTGCCAAAATCATATCAAAATTAAAGTGCTGAAAGCTTCGATCCTAATTGTGAGTCAGTATTTAATTATGAAAATATGATTTTGAAACTTCTCTGGTTTCAAAAGGAAAATCAGGTGGTATAGACTAAGATCAGACTGCACATATGTGCAGACTGATCTTAGTCTATACCTCCTGCATAAGCAGGAATATTCCAGGATCAGCATGACAAGGGTTAATTCAGTTTCATCATTGCAATGTTGGTAAGCTCAGAGTTACAGATAGAGGAAGTATTTTGGATTTCAAATTAAATTATTTCAAAAATACTTGCACAAATCCTATATTATGGATACTCATTGGAATTGTCTAGTCAGGCTGAATCAAATGAGTACCCACAATGCAGGTTTTTTATTCCAAATGAAGATTTCAGACTTGAAATACCCCCCTCTTATATCTGAACCTCTGCAAGCTGACTTACAAAGTTTTATGATTAGTATTAACCCTTGTCATGCTGAGCCCGGAATATTCCTGCTTTGGCAGGAGCTATAGACAAACATCAGCCTGCACATATGTGCAGTCTGATGATAGTCTACACCACCTGTTTCTCACTTTCAAACCAGAATTGTCAATAGATTTAGTTTTTCAAATAAAAATTGACCTACAGTGGGAACTTTCAGTGCTTTTTGCCCTTTGATTTTGATGAAATTTTTTAGCCAAAATTTTTTCAGCATGACAAGGGTTAACATTATGTCAAAATTCTCGATTTTTTGTATTTTTAGCCTTCTAAAAAAAAGTTACTTATTAGCTGGTCCAACCAAAGATTCAAAACAATACTGTTCACAAAATGACAAACTTTTATAGACCCAGTCAACCTAGATGTAGAATTTCATAGCAAGGGGGTTAAAGCCTCTGCCTCTCTATCTTGGGAGAGAAACTATCAAGATTGAGTTTTTGAGAGTTACTCTATTAGCTAATAAATCAGTAAAAATTATAGTGGAGAACCATTTAAACTATTAACAAACATTTTGTTTCTTGTACTCACTACTGGGGATTACTGTAAAAGAATGTATTTAAAGTTAATTGTAAATAGAGTATGTATATGTATTATTACATTTTTTGCAGTTACAGACTTAGAGTTGAGGGTTTACTAATCAAAGAAGAATTCACCTCCAATATGGAATATATACGACCGTCCATAGACTCAGTTATAGAGGCTGCAAAAGGTAGGATTGAAGTACAGATTACATAGGACAGATCACAACTTTAAACTTGTCCTACATTGTAGACATACCGATAATATTAGATCATATTAGAATCATTAAACAATGCTTTTTGATGCTTTTTCATGCCATTTCTTTTAAAAAGTCATCTTAAAGGACAATGAGAGTGTGCTTTTTAAAATCATCTGTTCTACTTAAGATATACATATATAGAAACTACTCTAACTTTGATACAAAAAGGGTTATGTAAATATTAAAAAAATGCCATGTTTGCCTTAAAAAAAGCCATAAATACATAGAGCCTCTCAAATAACAAACATCCTTTGAGAGTTTAGCTCTCTCTAATGTTGATATAAACTCAAAACTGTCCACACAAATTAAATCTTGTATCTAGTCCATAGTATCTGCTTGTCCATTGACATTATTTTGTGGTAACAGTATAACAGCTACTTTAAATGTACTTTTAAAATTATGCTTTTGATTGCAATTTATAGAATAATTTTAAACTTAAAAGAAATTTGATTAGTACTTTGAACTTTTCTTCACTAGATGCCTATAATTCAAAAGGCATGTTATGGTCCTTAGATATTATCTAAGTTGTGTTTAAAGATATTCACTAAGTCCATTCAATTGATTTTGAAATTTGAAAAAAGTAATATAAATAACCCAATGATGTGCCTTGTTGTTGTTGGGTCATATCACTACTGCAAGATCAACCATGAATCAGCCATGAAAAATTCATGGCTTGAGCCATTAACCTCACCCATTAAAAGCGACATTGTGCTGGGCATTAATAAACCATCAAGATGCCATGAATTTAACATTAAATTATTTCAATGGGAGAGTTATGGCCATTAAAGAAGTCATTCATGGCCATAAATGGAGAAAGGACACCATTAGATTTTCAGGAGTAATTACTGGGGAAATAATGACCATTACAAAATGAATTATTGATGGGCATTGATTTTTTAATGGTAGCCATTATTAATATTAATGGTAGCCATGAATTTGTATAATTGCTATATTCATGACCCATTAATATTTTTCATTGCATATTTTAATGGCCAGTGGCCATTAAAAGCGACATTGTGCTGGGCATGAATTTAGATTAATGGGCAAGAATTTTATTTTCACTGCTATACCATGCCCATTATCCATAAACCCTGAAATAAATGTAATGGGCATTAAAAATAAAGTGACAAATTAATGGTCAAAATATCTGCCAAGTAATGGCCATGAAAAAGTACTTAACCTTTTTTAATAGACAAATTATGACCATTAAAGTTTACCCATTAAATGTTGTAAATGGTTTTCTAATGGCCAAACAATGGGGAGAAAATACCAGTCATGGACCAAAAATGATGGCCATGGAAAATTTTTATGTCTATTATTTTAATGCCCATCAATACAAATCATGCCCATTATTGTTTCCCCTTCAATGTTTGTAATCTTTTGATTCCTAGGGTTGAAAATTCATAAGTACAAATCTACAAAGATTAAACAACTTAACAGATATTATTCATACAATTCTTCTATAAAATTGATGCAATAATGTTTAATATGGGTTTGAATATATTTGCACAAATGATTTTTTGCTAAAATCTTAAAAAAATAAAATCTCATTTTCTTCAATTTTTGCAAATTCGAAGGCTTCAATTAAAATTTGTTTTTTTATTTTGTTAATCAATTGTTTTAAGTCCAACAGTTCAAGATTCTATTTAAAATAATCAAATTTCAGCTTTTTACATACCTTCTGCTTGCTATTCTTCCCAATGTACAAGAGAATAAGGCAAAAAACATTTTAACTGGAAATTTTGTTTGAAAACAGCAGCCATGTTGGATTTTCATAGACTGGATTCACGGTCACTTTTAGACTGGTACTCTTGGCCATGACTTTGTATAACGACTTATTCATGGTTTGTGTCATGGGCATGAATCAAAATGAAAGTAGATAAAGCTTTAATTCTGTATTTAATTTCTCATTAATTAATACCCATTTCAAATAATGTAAAGGGCCATGAATAAACTGATTTAGAATTCAACAGCATATGAATGGCCAGAATTAATTTTCAGAATTGTTTCAATGCCAATTTATGACTTGAATTTTTTTATTATGGCTATTATTCATCATATTTGGTATTTAACCATCGTAATTTATATGGGTGATAACCTATAATAAATGTTCAGGATAGTAACTGGGCATGAATCAAAATGAAAAAAAAGTTAAAACTTTTCTGTATTCCTTTCATCCCTATTAAATAAAGTTAATGATCATGGATTATAATTTATTCATAATTGTATGATATATTAATGGCCATAAGTGATAGTCAAGATTTTTGTCATGCCAATGAGTTTTTTATAATGGCCATTATTTGTTACTGTTTTGTATTTAATTGTCATCTTCAATGGTTGATTGATGGGCATGAATAAATGATCATGGTAGTTAATGGGCATGATTCAATATTAAAAGAGCAAATGGTTTTTATGAATTTTTAAAATGGCCATTATTTGTTACTGTTTGGTATTTAATGGCCATCTTCAGTGGATAATGATGGGCATGAATAAATGTTCATGGTAGTTTATGGGCATGAATCAAGATAGAAGAACTATAAAAATTTTCAGTATTTCTTTGATCTTATTACAATCAAAGTTAATGCCCATGAATGGTCTGATTCAGATTCAATGATATATTAATGGCCATGATTAATTGTCATAATTTATTTTAATGCCAGTGACTTTTAGCAGTCTTTATTATGGCCATTATTTGTCCTTTTTTTATTTAATGGCCATCATTCATAGGTGATTGATGGGCATGAAAAAAATATTCATGGTAGTTGATGGGCATGAATAAAGCTAAAACAAGAAGTAATGACCCATTACTTTTTTAATGCCAATACTTTTATGCCGGCCCATTATATTAATCTGCATTTCATGGTTTTTGAATGGTCAAATCATGAATTAATGGCCATTAGTTAGCATTTTAATGGCTAAAAGTGTTACCCATTATTATTTTTTTACAAGGACTAATGGCTCATTTTAATGGTTTTCCTTGTTTTCATGGGCTATTAATGGTCTTTTAATGTAATTTTAATGGGACCCTTTTGCAGTAGTGTATGTTGGGTAAATGCCAAGGTTACATAAGAACTGTTTTTTGAAGATTTGTAACTAGAATTCAACTCAGCCCTTATCTTGCAAGTCTTACAAATGACAAAAGGCAGTTATTTGCAAATTAAGGGTCGCATAGGTTAAGGGTCAAGGTCAAAAGATGAACTTGACTAGAAATACCTACTCAGCATGAAGGAGTTGTAAGGCTGACTAAACATTTGCACACAGTTAGGATTGTTTTGCACTAAACAATCAATTTTCTTTATCTTATAATGTTTCAATTGGGGTCCAAGGTTATAAAACTTTTGTTATTCTCAAATCAAAATTTTCTCAAACTTCAAATAGAGATTAAAGCGGTAATTTTGTTTTAATACTCATTTTAATGTATTCACATAAAAGATGATATTAGTAAGTTGTTATAAATAACAACTTATAAATATTATCTTTTATATGATTACATTTATTTAAATTTAAAATTTGAGAACTTTCTCTGTTGAGCCTGAGAAAAGTTTTATAACCTTGGGCCCTGAGTGACAAAATGTTCATAAAGATTTCCCACCTACTGACATCCAGTTGGTTCATCGTGAATCTAGTTGGTAAAGGTTTCCACATGAAATTATTGGCTTTGAGCAAACAGTTTTCAATCAGATGATTGCTTACAGGGTATTGAATAAATGGAGTTTTGTTTCTGTTTGTTATGACTACTGGTCTATTTTTGTAGAAAATCAGACTCTGGTATCAATCTCATTTCCTTTAATAATTAATTCTATAACAAATTGCAAAAGTTTAAGAAAAATAAACAAAAAAGAAAAGGAAAAGGAAAGATAAAAAAAAAGAAATGCATTGTAGGAAAAAACAATTTCTTGTTCGCTTAAGATTTGTATGTGAGACATTGATTTGGCGACCTCCTAAAAAAACTGAATCATTGCATTGAAAGCATTTTGAGAAAAGGAAAAAAAGGGCTCTTTTTCCTCTCCTCAAAAGCCATAGTGAGAATAGGAAAAATAGCTTTTTTTAAGGTAGTGGACCTGTAATAGTTCCGCAACGTTTTGGAAGTACTGAACTTAACAATTTAAACCGAGGTTTCCTAATGATTTTCATTAGGAAACCTCGGTTAACATTGTGAAAGATCATGTGGTCCAAAACGCTGTGGAACTATTATGGGTCTACTACCTTAAAGAAGGAATTTCTCCTCTTCACATAATTGTTTACTATGAATAGTTGTTCATGCATTTTTTTAAAAAAGAATTGTCATTGTGTCTGTAAGTTCTTTGAAAATTGGTTTTGAATTTGTCATCTGGTCATGGGTTAAGTGCAGATGGCTAATTTATATACTGGTCCGTTGTTAAACATGCTCTAAACGTTTAATAGCTTCCTAAATATTAGAAAAATGTATCATAAAGAGTAGAAAATATATGTGAGAAAAAAAATTATTGTTTTATACATGATCAAGCAATTTCTTGTTTTTACAAAATGTTTTCCTTCATATTTTTCTTTAGTATCTGTGAAATTGGGGATGATTATATGGTAATTGGATAAAAACTATGTACATAAATTATGAGAAATTTTCTTTAACCTCTATTTAAAAGAATTTTGCACTGAATTCCGGAACTAATATCTTGAAATGCATAAAATGTCTGCTTGAAGTTCAATTTCTTTCTGAATATGGAACCTATGTTAATTAATGAGCTTTGATAAGGCTATGTTTACAAAGATTTCTATGGTTGCAATTTGTTTGAATTTGGAAAATCACACACAAAAAGCCTCATTCAAATTAACCATCTATCACATTTATGCAAAACACATTTTTTATTGGCAAAAAAGTCTGTTTAAAAGTTAATGTCAAATTCTATTTTCAGATTTAAAAGCCTATTATCATTCTTTTATCATTTTTTCCCACTTTTGAAGTATTCAGGTTGCATAAGATAAAATGGTTTGTGCATTTTGAGAGTAAATGTCTCGTTATATTCGTCTTTTATGCATACAAATTAGACTTACCAATTATCAGACGGACAAGTTTTGGGTTTTAAGCAATCCTTGACGAAGAGCATTTTATTTGTTTTCTGAAAAATTCTATTCATTTCTATCATCCTGTTTTGTCATTGACCACAATTTTTATGAACATAGATACAGCGATTTCCACAAATTGCATAAAATCAGTTGAGCTTGATCTTCTCTTGAATTTGACAATCTAGTCTTTTGTCATTTGATAATGTTTTTAAGGTAGTGGATCTGTAATTGTTCCGCAACATTTGGAAGTAATGAACTTTAACCGTGTTAACTGAGGTTTCCTAATGATTTCATTAGGAAACCTCTGTCAACATTTTGAAAGATCATGAATTCTGAAATGTTGTGGAGGTATTACAGGTTCCACTAACTTACGAGATCATTTAAGAAAGGTGAGAATTTTGCTATATAACCAATTCCAACACAATCAAACATTTTTGCTGCTCTTGAAGAAAAAATGAACTTCAGAAAGCATTATGGAACAAAGGAATTGCTAATGATATGCTATTTCTGGTGATAGGTTAAACGATTGTCATAGTATGGAAATATTTTTCTCTGGGGGATCAAAACAAAGGTTTTAGTACAGATTAGACTGGAGACTTGAGCATGTGTGCCATGGTAAATGTAGCAAATCATAGATTTAGTGACACAGACATTTATCATTTACATCCGCCGCCATAGCACAGTTGGTTAGGCATAAGACTTCCAATCTGGAAGTCGTGGGTTCGATCCCCGGTGGCGGCAAATATCCTTTCCGACGTTTGTCTCTCACCCATTGGTAGATAATCGTAAACTTATGTGAGATAGCAGTCGGAGGCTAGGAAAGGATGTAATGGTAGTACAGGTGAAAGAAATACCAGGAATCCATTGTTAGGTGCTCCCGCCGCAGCAATATAACTGAAATAATGTTGAAAGGGGCGTTAAACTCCATTCAATCAATCAATTAATTTACATCTAGTTTTTTAGCTCACCTGAGCACAAAGTGCTCATGTGAGCTATTGTGATCACCTTTCGTCCGGCGTCCGGCCGTCGGTCGTCGGTCGTCGTCCGTCGTCCGGCGTCCGTCAACAATTTCTTTAAACGACATCTCCTCCTAAACTACTGGGCCAATTAACTCCAAATTTTACAGAAATGTTGCTTAGGTGGTCCCCTTCAAAAATAGCTAAAAGAATTGAAATCCATGAAAAACTCTGGTTGCTATGGCAACAAAAGGTGAAATTTTATGAAAATCTTAAAAATTCTTCTTCTCAACCAGTAGTCCTACAGACTTAAAACTTGGCATGGATGATCAGTTCATAGACCTGAATAAAAATAGCTAGAATTATAACTTTTGTGCCACCATGTGCGGAGCACCAGGGGGGAGGGGGTAGTACTTTGGGTAAATTTTGTTATCTTTAAGTTTCTTCTTCTTCGGAACCAGGAGCCCTACAGACTTGAAAATTGGCATGGATGATCAGCATATGAACCTTTATATAAATAGCTAAAATCATGACTGTAGACTCACCAGGTGCGGAGCATCAGGGGGGAGAGGGTAGTACTTTTGTGAAAATTGTGTAATCTTTAACCTTCTTCTTCCTCTGAACCACAAGCCCTACAGACTTGAAACTTGGTATGTAGGATCAGCTCATAGACCTTAATTAAAATAGCTGAAATTATATCTTATGGGCCTCCAGGTGCGGAGCACCAGGGGGGAGGGGGTAGTACTTTGGGTAAATTTTGTAATCTTTAAGTTTCTTCTTCTTCGGAACCAGGAGCCCTACAGACTTGAAAATTGGCATGGATGATCAGCATATGGACCTTTATATAAATAGCTAAAATCATGACTGTAGATTCACCAGGTGCGGAGCATCAGGGGGGAGAGGGTAGTACTTTTGTGAAAATTGTGTAATCTTTAACCTTCTTCTTCTTCTGAACCACAAGCCCTACAGACTTGAAACTTGGCATAGATGATCAGCTCATAGACCTTAATAAAATAGCTAAAATAATATCTGTCGGGCTGCCAGGTGCGGAGCACCAGGGGGGAGGAGGTAGTACTTTGGATAAATTTTGTTATCTTTAAGTTTCTTCTTCTTCGAAACCAGGAGCCCTACAGACTTGAATATTGGCATGGATGATCAGCATATGGACCTTTATATAAATAGCTAAAATCATGACTGTAGATTCACCAGGTGCGGAGCATCAGGGGGGAGAGGGTAGTACTTTTGTGAAAATTGTGTAATCTTTAACCTTCTTCTTCTTCTGAACCACAAGCCCTACAGACTTGAAACTTGGCGTGGATGATCAGCTCATAGACCTTAATAAAAATAGCTAAAATAATATCTGTTGGGCTGCCAGGTGCGGAGCACCAGGGGGGATGGGGGAGTACTTTTGTGAAAATTTTGTAATCTTTTACCTTCATCTTCTTCTGAACCAGGAGCCTGACAGATTTGAATATTGGCATGGATGATCAGCATATGGACCTTTAATATAAATAGCTAAAATCATGACTGTAGATTCACCAGGTGCGGAGCATCAGGGGGGAGAGGGTAGTACTTTGGGTAAATTTTGTAATCTTTAAGTTTCTTCTTCTTCGGAACCAGGAGCCCTACAGACTTGAAACTTGGCATAGATGATCAGCTCATAGACCTTAATAAAAATAGCTAAAATAATATCTGTCGGGCTGCCAGGTGCGGAGCACCAGGGGGGAGGAGGTAGTACTTTGGATAAATTTTGTTATCTTTAAGTTTCTTCTTCTTCGGAACCAGGAGCCCTACAGACTTGAATATTGGCATGGATGATCAGCATATGGACCTTTATATAAATAGCTAAAATCATGACTGTAGATTCACCAGGTGCGGAGCTTCAGGGGGGAGAGGGTAGTACTTTTGTGAAAATTTTGTAACTTTAACCTTCATCTTCTAATGAACCAGGAGCCCTATAGACTTCAATATTGGCATGGATGATAAGCATATGGATCTAAAATAAAATAGCTTAAATCATGAATGTAGGGCCACCAGATGCGGAGCATTAGGGGGCAGGGGGTAGTACTTTGGATCAATTTTGAAATCTTTAACCTTATTCTTCTTCTGGATCAGGAACCCTACAGACTTGAAAATTGTTATGGGTGATCAATATATGGACATTAATAAAAATAGCTAAAATCAGAACTGTTTGGTCACCAGGTGCTGAGTGTCTTGGGGAAGGGGTAGTACTTTGGATCATTTTTGAAATCTTTAAACTTCTTCTAATGAACCAAGAGTCCTACATACTTGAAAATTGGTATGGATGATTAGCATATGGACATTAATTGAATTAGCCAAAATCATGACTGTAGATTCACCAAGTGCATAGCATCTTGGGGGAGGGGGAGTGCTTTGTTGAGAATTTTGAATCCCTACAGCCTTTATATTTGACATGGATTATTCAACTCATTAAAGAAAACTTTAAAAGTCTCAGACTCAGATTGTATATCTGGCATAGATTTGCTGATCACAGACCTTCTATGAAAAAAGATTAAATAAATAATGATCAGGGGAGGAGCAGGGAGGGGGGGATTATTTCAAATGTTATCTGATTGAATAAGTGAAAATCTCTTTTTCTGTGGTTGCATGGACATACCTAGGTAATGAAGCTTTTTTCTCAGGTGAGCGACCCAGGGCCAACAGTCCTCTTGTTTCATTTCAGATATCAAAGAGAACAAAAACTTACATGAGCTGTTGTACCTGGTGCTGCTATCTGGCAACTATATCAATGCTGTAAGTTTTATTATTAATTTTACTCTTAAATCAGGAACCTATCTTTTTTTCGGAAAAAAAATAAGTGTTAATAAAGACATGTTTCCAAGGTTAAGATTTCATCATAATGTCCCATTCATAAATTGCCTATAATACTTTTAAAATTTTTTAACCTTAAATGTTTTATTTCAAATATCTTTTTGAGGTTTTATGTGTATAATTAGCATGATTTTTGTCTCAACAATACATATCAATGGGTCAGCATGAAACAGTTGTAACTCCCTGTAAACATATAGATAGTTACAACCGTTTCGCACTGAGCCATCGATATGGGGTCATCTGACAAAGCCAAGGTCATCTTTTAAGGTCAATATGAACCTTCTTGAAAGAACTCTTAAATTATATCCCTTTTTCAACTTAGAATTTAAGCATTATCCAGCACCTGCAGTCAAGCGTTGGCTACTGTACGTGGTGCCCTTGTTAAAAATAAAGTTATAACAGTTACTTTTTCAATTGCCCTACTATTTGAATTACTAAATTGTGATATTTCAGGGTAATTATGCTGGTGATGCCGCTGGGTTTAAACTGTCCTCGCTCCTCAATCTTACAGAAACAAGAGCCCTGTTTAATGACTCAATTGTATTTTATTTCAGGGAAATTACGCTGGTGATGCTGCAGGTTTCAAACTATCCTCACTCCTCAAACTTACAGAAACAAGAGCCAACAAGCCCAGGATGAACCTTATGCATTATGTTGTCCTGGTAAGAACTATTTCTTTAATATTATCATATGACAAATGCAGGGTTAAGCTCAAAACTATTGTTAGTGCCCATAAATATATAGGCACTTACAATAGTTTTGTGTTGACCCCTTGGAATGCAAGATTTATGAAAAAAATAAATAGTTCACTTGGAACTTAAACCAACCTTCAACCTTGTAACGAACATTTGGGATAGCAAGGCTCTTTTCTATACCTCCAACTTGAAGCATACATATTATATGTTTCACTGAATATTGCATGGTATCTTTTCTGAGATATTGATAGGTGTTTCCATATCTAAATGCAGGGCTCAGTTGGTATGCTTATTTTGAAATTAAAAAGTTGTAAGTTTGATCGTCATTCTGCATATTGTGAGTTTTTGAATAAAACTGACTTTACATTAATTTTAGTACTCCTAGCCCTAAAGATAAGTACTGGAAAGATTTTTTGTAATGAGGGTTAAATAACAATTCTGCAAGCACTGGTATTTTTCTGAATTCACCTAAAATAAAACAAAATGAAGAAGTATACACTAGAACTGTTAGACTGGAATTTTCTGTTTTTATGATTGGATGTATGGAGGCTTATTTACATTTGAGCCTGTGCGTGACATTTTCAATAATTTCACATGTGTGCATGGCCCAATTATTGTGCAGGCCAGACAATTAACAATGCAATAAAAATTGTCGCTGACCACATGAAGAGGGGTTAAAACTGTCTTTCTATAGAGCGTGTGATGAAGACTCGGGCTTGTCTGAGGCTTTGCTTTCTGCTCATGTGAAATTGTTGGAAATGTCAGACAAAGGCTCATTTTATATTTATCACAGTGATGCAAAAAGTTTTGAAACTTTTAACAAAATTTTTGATTTAGATACCTATTCTATATCTGTATTTCAGCAAGCAGAGGAGAAGAATCCAAGCCTTCTGACTTTCACTGAGGACATGAAGTTTTTAAATAATGCTGCTCAGTATGTATTTTTTCTTCTGTACTTTAAACCCACCTATCTGAAAGCTCTTTTATTGTCTTATGAAAAGGGGTCTTGGCTGGCTTGGTAGTATTAAGGGAAGTCGACTTATGATTCAAGAGAAATTGAAGTTTGTGTGCTCCAATCCTTAAGCCTAGCCACAGAGAAATGAGTTAAGCCTTGGAAAAAGCTTTCCAGATCTGTAACATTGTTCAAGAAACGCCCAGGGAATATATGTATAAGTGAAGTCATTTATATGATATGAAAGATTATTAAAATTCAAGTAAAGGATCATTTCTCTTAAGGAAGTGGACCTATAATAGTTTAGTAACGTTTTGGAATTAATGAGCTTTAACAGTGTTAGGAAACCTCTGTCAACATTATGAAAGATCATGTGGTCCAAAATGTTGCAGAACCATTAAGGTTCCACTACATTAATCAATCTACAAATGCTTCCTCAAAATAGTGAACTGAATCTTTAAATGATAAAAATGCATAAAAATGAATGTACAGGTTTCTTGATTTTTCCTGAAAAGTTGGCATGCTAGGTAAAATGACACTGTATGGATTATCTTCACTGGCTATCACTAATTTCAGTCATTGTAATTGTTTTAGAAGAAAAGGTTTAACCCTTTTCATGCTATTCATGGCATAATCCTAATATAAATAAAGCTTTTTCAGAAAGTCTAGACTAAAATCAGCCTACACAGATGTGTAACCTGATCTAAGCCTACAATGCCTGCCTTCTGCTAAATCATTGTTGGAGGTATCTTGAACCACAACGGCTGTATATGTCCTAAAAATCGGCAGCTGCCATCATAGCGCAGTTGGTTGCACGTCGGACTGTCAATCTAGAGGTCCCAGGTTCGATCCCCAAGGTGCCGCTCATTCTTTCCGACCAAAAGTCTCTCACCAATGGGCTGATAATTGATGACCTATGTGAGATAGCAGCTGGAGGCTAGGAAAGGATGTGATGGTTGTACTGGTGAGAGAAATACCAGGAACTCGCAGCGATGTAACAGAAAAAATGTTGAAAGTGGCGTAAAAACTCCATTCAATCAATAAACCCAAAAATTGGCAATTTGTTGAAATCAAAGTATGAAGTTGGTAGGATAAGGTTTAACCCTTTGCTGTTTAATCCCTGCTTTTTACGTGCCTGTGATTTTATGATTGAGTAAATATTGTGAAAAAAGAAGAAATTACTTCTGACAAGCAATTTCTTCTTTTTCCGCACTATTTTCTACCCTACTGAATAATTATTTTTCAAATTAAATCTACTTTTAATTTTCGTCTGCAAAACCTTTGAATTTGGACAGGTCCAAAATTTTGTAAAACAGGAAAGTGTTAAATGATGACATAGTCTGGCAAGACAGACAGTATTACCATATACCCATGAGTAAAGATTTTATACCATTGAAAGATCAAAGGCGATATTTTAGCAAAGAGTCCCTATAAATTGTTCATAAAGAAACCGCCCATGACGATGTTATCGAGTTTTCACTAAACCGTGTCACTCTATACTTTTTTAATAATCCTTTCTTTGGTGTAATGCACAGTCACCTTAATAAATGGTGTCATGTAAAAATGTTATCTGTGACAAAATTAAGTTATAAAGGGCATATTTCATAATTTCGTGAAGGTAAGAAACTGAAAGTCAAATTACAATGTACAAATGAAAGAGGGAAGTCATTGGGTTTTAGTTTCATATCTCCATATAATACTCTTTTTTAAATGCTAAATTTTAAGAATGCCATTTTACTTTTAAATTACTAGATCTTATAATAAGTTTAGATTCTTCTACTTACCTAAAACTTTGTAACTACAGCTTAAATAGGGCTAAAGTGAAAAGATTTTGGTTGCATTTTGACTATATGAGTTTCTTAATCTCTTGTAAGAAAAAACAATTAAAGAGTCAAGGGGTTTTGTATAGTCCGTTTGACTTCTATATGGACCAACATTTCGCCGAAAATCTCAGAAATGAATTAATGAAATGTATTTTTCTGGTCATTTCATATTTTCCATCTAATACCATGACGAATCATATTTTTCAGAATAGTTTAATGTAAAATAATGATTTTGTCCGTCCGTCTACAGGTTAACTTCCAGCCTTTCAAACCTTCTTGTGTCTGTATTAAACGGAACAGCGACTTGCCCAACCAAAAATAGTTCTGATTTGCATAGGGGCCTAGTCAAAAGTGTATGATTTTAAGTGAGTCGTTTTGGTATGGAATCGAGTATTTTTATAAAATTAATTTTGTCGAAGATTTTAGATTCCTTGGGATATCAAATCTGAGTGTATTCTCTCTTTGTTTAAAAACCGTTTGGCCAGATAAATGATAATTGTTCTTATCTATTCTGAGACGAACCCCATATTCATATATTTAGACCAATCAAACAGCATTATTTAACGAAGTCGATGTGAATTTCACGAGGAAAACTAGTTAAGCAGGCGAGTAGTAACGGTACAATTCACGTGATATTTAAGTTTAGGATGGCATGACCGTCGTTATGCTAATTAGCATGTCCAAATTAGGAAAAGTGGACATTTCTTCTGTCAAATGTTTAGTATAAAACCACGTGCTTTTACTATTATATTTACATCTTGTTACGACTAAACAGCCTTCTTCACCCCTCGTGTTTAAGAGAGGAAAATTCGAAAATATTAACATTAACTAGATAGACAAAATCATTATTTTGAAGTCATTTTATTTTCAAAAAATATTTTTTGGAGTGGTATTAAACTGAAATTAAGATTTTACCACATACAAATTCTTCATTTTAACTTGATTTTATGCTTTTGATGAAAAGGTCGGTCCATATAGAAGTCAAACGGACTATACTGCAGAAATCAATTCTGATTGGGAAAGGTATCTAATGTTTTAAAGGTACTGTGTAATAAAATTTGTCAGGATGTTTAAAGCTCTAATAGCGTGAAATGTTTTATTGATTGTTGCTTAGCAACATATATTTTGTGACATTGTCATAATGTTACCAAATTAACCTATTTAATCCCCCATTTTCTTCAATACCTTTCATGATAGGAAAAACTCACAAATACAGAGCAAGTCATATCGGTTTTTCCTTTAATCTGCTTTGTTTGAAAGACGTGATCGGTCATGAAAAAATTGGCCTTCTTGGAACTCAGTTAAAGAAATGTTTGAAAAAAGAGTTAGAGTCAATTAAAGGTCAATCAGCGGTCCAATATCTTAAATTCTTCTACAGAAAGGTAGCATGATCATTCTAGATCCAGAAAATCAGCAATTTTCCAAAAGTTTGGACTTTAGACAGCCTGGACAGTCTGTGCAGTCTGACTGGAGTAGGTACTTTATGCTTCACCCAGATGGTCCTTTTTTGTGTGACGGGTCATAAATGATTTAAGGTAGTAGACCGTTATAGTTCCACAATGTTTAAGTTTGGGAAGTAATGAACTTTGACAGTATTGACAGTATCCTAATGATTTTCATTAGGAAACCTTGGTAAACATTGTGATAGTTCATTAGTTCAGAAATGTTGTGGAGCTATTATGGGTCTACTACCTTAAGTTAGAGACATCCACATCACCACTTTTTTGCTGTGTTGATATGGAACAAAAACGTGAGCTATCGTCAATAGTACTTACAGTATTTCTCCTAATAATTGCTTTCTGGAGCTATACATAACATGGTCAGCGAGCTTTCATTAAGTATACATTTTCTGATTTAAAAAAGATCATTAAAATTGATGTCTTTTAGACCCTTTTCCTTTTAATTTGAAGTGAATTTCCCCTAAACAATCATATAAATGATTGTTTAGAGGAAAGTCATCTTATATTAGAGAAGAAGTTTCAAAAAGTTTCTAAAATTTAGGCATTTGAAGTGGGTTTTCTTAGTAAAAAATGTAGGTGTGCTACTATTAGGGAGGGCGCTATTACTAGAGGAAAGACAGTATTAGAATTGTCCTGTTGAGATGATTTAATGAACACCCACAACATAGTGTCTTGTTGAGATAAAAAAGGGATAAGCACGATGTACTCCCTCAGTACATCTGATGTAAATGTAAAAAAAAGGGGGGGGGGAGAAATTTAAAAGAATACAACACAAAACAACCCCACACACAAACACACACAAAAAAAAGGAAAAAAAAGGAAAAGAGCAAGATTCAAACCAAGGCTAAATTTGGTTTCATTAAGCAAAGGGTTGGGTAAATATAATTTTAACTCTCAATAACATCCTTACACCCTGTGACGTTATTTTCAAGTTGTTGTTACTGTAACAAAATATTTAAATAAGGAAGTCCCTAAGCCTATCTTGTTTCATTACTTTCAGGGTTAGTTTGGACAATATGGTGAATGACATTCGGACCTTGAATGAGAAAGTTGTCAAGATAAAGTCCAATATTGATTCAGTAGGATCTGATTTTAAACGACAGATGAAAGGTTTCATGGAGGTATGTATTACCATATAACAGGTGTCTTAGGGAAAGGCCTTTCGTTATTCAAAGTTTAGCCCTTTTTCAGACATACCACAAAACTGTTAATTTGTTTGTACATATGGAGTTTTATGCCCCTTTAAGCAGTACATGTACTTAAGAAAAATCCCTGGTATATATATATAGTTAGTAACATTTTGAAATTGACAATCCTTTTTATCAAATCATTCATAATTATTCACTCCCTTTATTCATTCCAAACACTCACTCAAATCAATCAAAAACACTCAAAAATCATTAGAAAACATTTCGAAGTTGTTCAAGATGATCAAAAATTAATTCAAATGGATCAAATTATTTTACAATTTAATTGGCTGGTGTTGATTTAAATTTCTTGATGGGTCAATGAAGACACACAAAAAGCAAAGTATGTAAATTTTATTAAAGGGGGGTAATAAGTACTGCTAGTTTTGTTCATCTTGAACAAAATTAGCAATTTTGGATTACCTCCCTATAATTTCACTCAAAACTTGCTCCACACCCTCATTCAATTTTATTTCAAAATCATTCCATTATCATTCACCTTGTCAATTTCACAATTTTCTTAACTGTACCCTGTCATTTATCTCACCTTAAAACCACAGCGTTTCATTCAAATAACCAGCTACAAATGCAATGTAGGAATAGTACTTATAACATACTCTTTTCATGATATTGCTTGTTACAATGACTTTAGGTAAATGTCAAATGTTAATTGGTTGAACCTTGGATCAAACCCTATCCCAGGATTGAGAGCCCAACATGCTACAGACTGAACTAAGAGGTCAATGCAAACTGCTCCTATCTCAGTTTAATATTGAAGCATTGAAATCATGTGCTTAGAAAATTAACAAACAATCTAAACCAAATTGTTTATTTTCAGGTTGCTGATAAAGAGATGTCAGAGTTGAATGAAGACTTGAAGGACATCGAGAGCCTTAGACTGGAACTTGCTGATTTCTTCTGTGAGGATGAGAAAACATTTAGACTTGAAGAATGCTTCAAAATCTTCCAGACTTTCTGTGAGCGCTTCAATAAAGCTCAAAAAGTGAGTCAACTTCATACTTACTTGTAAAGCCATAATTCCCTTTTTAGATTATTGATATGAACCCCTATCCAGACTTAAATTTTGTTTCAAATGAAATTACAATTAATAGGACATTTTAACCAGCCAAAATTTACTTTCCCTCACAATTATTGTATCGAAAGCAATGTAGCTGTGATTAAATTTTGGATCTGAAATTCTACTGCAATTTATCTATAGCATAGTCCAAGGGAGACAAATGCAACTGACTTTTCCAAACAGGCTATTAAGTAAAATGATAGTATATTTCTTTGTTTGTCCACATTTTGATGTATGCATTTGGATATCCTTGGTGTAAATCATTTACCCTCTCATTAGTTTGCAAGTTCTCATATGCCACCTGTTTAAATCTAGGTCTTTGACAAAAAATTATGTAAATATTTAGAGAAGCCTTTTAAAGGAATGTTTTAAATACTCCAGTAAGTTCCCTTACCTCACATCTTGTAGTAAATGAGTTTCTTTCCTTGATTAACCACATTGCAGGTATCAAGGGGTCAGTGCAAAACTATTGTAAGTGCCCTTGTTTTCATAGGCACTTACAATAGTTTTGTACTGTCCCCTCTAAATAATTAACAATATTTTAATGTCTATAAAAAGACTGACTAATATAATATACATAAATGGGGAACAAGTAATGTTTTGTTGATACGTTCTCAAACTATTCTGAAAGAGCAAAGAAATTCAAAACAACTTGGCATTTTTTCCATCTTTTGAGGCTTTGACTTTACGCAGGCAGACACTAGGTGTCATCTTGTAAAAGAAACATGCTTTTTAAACCAACTTCATCATGCAGAAACTGATATATTAGTGGCAAAGAAACAACAAATATCCTTTGGAAAAAAATTGCTTCTCACAATGAGATTCTTAACTATTAGTATACAGGTGATTTCATTTGTAATCAAGTTCACGCTTTTTAGATTGTCAGTTCAGTCCATACCCTACTCCTGGCTATACCACATTTTACCATGTTTTCAAATACCGAAGTTTGACTATAGTACCATAGACAACTAGAAAGATATTGCTGTGAAAAACATAAGAAAAATAAGAGAATGCTTGTACTAAGCTATTTTATAAAAAATACTATCATACTATTCTGAAGCAATTCTTAATTCGTAATTACTGAAATAAAACAAAATGTTATAAAGTTTAATATAATTTTCCAACATATTCATTCAGCTTGACAAAGGTAATCTTTTTTTTTTCTTAAAGTAAAAATCACCTTAGTTTGTTCTTAATAAATATACTCATTTCTACTTAATCTTATGATTTTAGGAGAACCTTCAAAGAAAAGAGCATGAGGCCAAAATGGAGGCTAGGAGGTTACAGAGAGAAGCTGAGGCTCAAAGTAAAATAACTGGTACGCATTACATGTTTATTCCAAATTTTCACTGTTTTGTTTTTTTTCAGCATTTTGGATGATCTAGGCTTTGAAAAATTGGGCCTTAATTATTTTTTTTTATTTCTGAAAATAAGGATCTAGATTGCTTTGAAACTCGATAAAAGACATTCTCCTTATGTAGTCCTTGTATTTGTGCAAATTATTTTTTTTTTTTACTTTTTAGGAGAAGTTAAGAGGGATAAAATAGTATATCTGAAATCTTGAAATAGAGAACAAGTCTTTCCGACAGTATTTTGGTAATTCTTCGCAGTTGATATTTTCATAACCACTCACAATATTACTTATCCATGGAAAAATAATTAGATTCATAAATTAAACAAGATTTCATGAAGGTTCAGAAGCCTTTATGATTGTCACCTATAAGGCATGTTTAAATTTAGCCTGTGTGTGAGATCTCGAACAATTTCAAATATACGCAATGCAAAGACCACTGTATGGAAACACTGTACGGTAGTTTGCAGCGGTATATTCAAAATGGCGGATAGGTGTTCGTGAAAAAGTAAGTGTTCTTTATTTTTGTTCGATATTACTTTAATCTGTCATCCTGTAAAATAATGACAACATTTACGCAATCAGCTTTGAATACATTATCCATCGTACCTAATGATTAAACGTCCTATAGCACCGTCTGTGTGTAATACAGCTTCAAACATTGTGTTTTGATGACATTTAAAATTGAAGCGCAAAACGAAAGTAGAAATGGCCATATTTTCCCTAAAGTGACCGCACCAGCAAAATCAAATATGGCGGTGGATTGGGACAAGGTATCTCCCTAAATATGACCCAAAATGTATTGGATCTAGCCCCTTGTCTAGGAAATGTAGACACTTGAAAAATTCGACGTTGTACGCTACAGTTAAAACCGAAACTAAATTGCTGTACAGTGCGGTATATGGATATATCTGTACTCATCGGTTTGAATTTCGAATGAAAACCTGTACGCAACGGTTTATACAAATTATGTGAAAATCTTTCAACGGATTGAATAGCACGAAAAGGTGATAGGCGATTTTGATACTATTTAATCTTGCTTAATACTGCAGAAAGACGAATATGTTTTTATATATTTTAATTTGTTTTGCCTGGAAACGACGAAAACCTTCGGAAGAGTATCATTAAACACCGTTTTAAATCTAATCTAATGTTTCTACTTTCTTCTTCTGTCCTTCCTCAATAATTTTGTAAGATCCTGTACACATCGCTAAGATGAAAGCGCTTAACAAAGGCATAAAACTTATCAATATTTCAGGCATTCTTCTCGATGATGTTATAAGACTGAAAAATGTTAAAAGCGGCGTTACGGTGGTTAGGATGATAGCTGATTGTTTTAAACCATTGAAGTTCGACCGCTTGGGTTCGGTTCCCGGGCTGGCACACTAATATCTTGTCTAAGAAATATAGACACTTGAAAAATTCGATGGTGTACGCTACAGTTAGGATGATAGCTGATTGTCGGCGATTTTAGGAGCTATCTTTTGGTTCAACGGGGATGCTTTTAACGATGTCACGTGACAGTCAATAGCGCGGGTAAGGCATGTGAAATCGATCATTCTTAATTGTGCTATCGAACTACTGTATGAAAGAAATAGTTACGCTTTTAACTGTATTAATTCAATTTAAAAAAAGCCGATGCACAACAATTTGACGAAATACTAGTCTCCCCTATGTGTGCGTTAAATCAATTGTCCAAATTACATAAACCAATTCCTTTTTCTAATAGAACACTTTTAAAAAACGTCCGTTGTGTTTAACAATAACGGTATAAGGAATTCGAGAAAAATGTATTTTCAAACCCAAATCATCTTTTCAATAACTTTGTGTCTGGAACGGTGAAAATATATCCTAGATTCCTTTGAAGGAGTTTATCAAGGAATTTAAGGCAAGGGCAAGGACTATATAGCAATAACTTTGGAAGATTGGAAGGGCGGAAAAATACGCAGCTTGGAAACTATATCCTTCCATGAATTTTCTCTAAACATTTAAAATTCTTTTTAATTAAAAAATGTTGTGAAAGGAAATTACAAGATATTTGTCTTAAAGAGATAACTAAAAGAAATAAAACTATTTTCTTATGCGTATCTGAACTATTGAGTATTAAATCATTTATTTTGATAAGATTTCTAACTGTAAGCTTCTACAGCTGAAAGTTAAAAAAAACGAAAGCATTTCGTATGATATCAGATACAACAATCTAGGTTCAAACTTATAAAACTGTTTTGATTACTGAACTGAAACTTTCTAAGACGTAGAATTAAGTAGAAACATAAAATTAGATTTAAAATGGTGTTTAATGATACTCTCTCAATTATTTTTTCATCATTTCAATGCAAAAAAACAACAACATAAATTAATATTACATCATCGAGAAGAATGTCTGAAATATTCTCCGACAATTTTTTAACAATTTGTACAGGATCTTACAAAATTATTGAGGATTAAAAGGAGAATTGAATAGAAACATTTAATTAGATTTAAAACTGTGTTTAATGATACTCTTTCAGCGGTTTTCTTCATTTCAAGGCAAAACAAATAAAAATAAGAAAAAGATCATTTTCGTCTTTCTGCAGTTTTAAGCAAGATTAAATAGTATCAAAGTCACCTTTCACCTTTTCGTGCTATTCAATCAGTTGAAAGATTTTCACATAATAATTTATATAAAACGTTGCGTACAGATTTTTCATTCGAAATTCAAACCGGTGAGTACAGATATATCCATATACCGCACTGTACAGCAATTTAGTTTCGGTTTTAACTGTAGCGTACACCATCGAATTTTACAAGTGTCTATATTTCCCAGACAAGGGGCTAGATCCAATACATTTTGGGTCATATTTAGGGAGATACCTTGATCCATCCACCGCCACATTTGATTTTGCTGGTGCGGTCATTTTAGGGTAAATATGGCCATTTCTACTTTCGTTTTGCGCTTCAATTTTAAATGTCATCAAAACACAATGTTTGAAGCTGTATTACACACAGACGGTGCTATAGAACGTTTAATCATTAGGTACGATGGATAATGTATTCAAAGCTGATTGTGTAAATGTTGTCATTATTTTACAGGATGACAGATTAAATCAACATCGAACATAAATAAAGAACACTTACTTTTTCACAAACGCCTATCTGCCATTTTGAATATACCGTTGCAAACTACCGTACAGTGTTTCCATACAGTGAAGACTCTGGCCAGCCTGTGCATCCGCACAGTCTGTCGAGAGTCTTCACTACGCACTTAGCTAGAAAAGGTCTCGAAATAACTGTAGACCATCAGGTAACGTTATTTACAGTTTATTACAGTCTACACCTCTCATTGTTTGCACCTCACGCACATTTCAAATTGTTGGAAATCTCACGCACAGAATCAATCGTCTTTTTTATCTTTTTTCAGCTGATCAGCCAGCATCAGAAGAGGAGAAAGGCTCTATTGTTGAAATGCTTCTTGCCGATGTACGGAGTGGATTTAAGAAATACGGGGATACTAGTTTTTCGGTGACAAAAGTTCACAAAGTGAATATAGACGGACCAAATATATCAGCTGACCAACTGGTAAACGCGGACGATCCTCTGGGTAGCTTTATAAGGGGAGGAAGTGGAAGGCGTAGTTTACGCAGTAGACGTAACAGGGATAGTCTCGGTGGTGAAAATACATTGACTGTTCCTGGCGATCGTAATAGTTACGCTGTTGACACAGACGGGACTTTGTTTGACGTTTTAATGCAGCCAGACCAAGTTCCAGACAAAGTCGGTGCAATGCCAGAGGGTAACTTTACGAGAAAGGGTAGTTTAAAAAGACGTAGATCTGATAGATTGCAACAGCGATCAAGTATTGGCTTTGATCGTGAAAGAGCACCATCACCAAATCTTGAAGCTCAAAAGAAAGACATTGAAATCAAACAACGACCAAAATCTGATGTGCTTGACGATAACTTTGATTATAGACAAGGTTCTAGTGTACGTAGGTCTCGTAGCATGTACGACAGGACTTCCTCAGACACATTGAGACCATTAGACACAAATAACAATAAAAGTGAAAGTGATCTTACCATTGAAAGGTCACAATCTCCCGCATTCAGACTGGATGATCCTCACCGCAGATCATCGCGATGGAGAAGTGAGATCAGTGAAATAAGTGGTCTGCCCAAAATCGATGAAAAAGGTGACTCTAAAGATAGTGCTACACTTGTGAAACAAGGTTCTAAAGATGATTTGGCTCTCGGACAGAGAGCCAGAGAAAGGCTAGAACACAGACTAAGTTCAAATAATTTAAGTCAAGAACAAATTCAAAGAGTTCTGGACACGGCGGAGGATGTGAAAAAGAAAACTGATGAGCATTCAAATATATCATTATCAGTACGAACAAAATTAAACAAGAGGTGGAACAGTGAACTTGATAAAAGGGATATAGATAATGTGTTAAAAGCTATAGAGGAGACTGGAAAACAGATTGATGAAATCGGTAAATCTGAAAAACCAAAGGAAACTGTTACAGCTAGTGTGAAAACTGAAGAGAATACTAGTGTATCTAATAACGTTAAAGCACCAGTTGACAATAAGGTTGTTCCCCAAGGGGACGGTGGTGAACCTGAACAATTAAAGGTGAAACGAAATCAGAGAAAGAAAAGATCAACATTATCAATGGACGATATTCATGCAGCATTTAAGAAAATAGATAATGATTCAAAACCAAGTGATGATAAGGTTGAAAAACCTCTCACGCCGCCTCCTAAATCACCCATTGTGCCTCCAAGACGATCAAGAATAGGTAGTGCAGAGAAATCGGAAAATGAAAAAGATGAAAAATCTGCAGCTGAACGAGAACAAATGAGTAAGGCTGCAAAACTAGCTGGTAAGAAGCGATTTCTCGATCAGCGATTTGGAGGGAAGGAAACACCTTCCCAGAAAGCAATGCTTGAACATTCTCAAGGACGTTGGAAGAGTGATGTGGAGAAGGAGAACGTTGATGAAGCAATCAGAGACTATATGAGCAAAAATAATATGAATAGGTCTAAATCATATGATGAGGCTGTGGCAAGAAAAGCAATTAGTGAAAGCGATATTTCAAAAGAAGTAAGAAAATCGTTAAATAAGGACGGCCGAAGAAACGGCCATGTATGGACCGATGACGAGAGTGATACAGAGACAATGACTCAGGGTTCTATAACTCCACGACGGCCTTCTAGCACAGCTAGCACGCGTAGTGATAGTCCTAAAAGTTCTGGTAGTCGTCTATCAGTCAAATCATTGAACAATTCAACAGAAACCTTGCGTGAAACGGGCACCGATGGTGAAACTTCACCGGAGCAGGAGCGTAAGGAATCCACTGTATCAAACATATCAGATAGTAGTAAATATAGAGATTCGTCGACACCCTCACCATCATTTTCAAATAGACTTTCGGATGGTAAGGACATAGCACGGTCCTCAACCCCTCCCATCATACAGCATGTTATCGCAGAGGTGAACCAAGATGGTCTCAGGCAATATGAGAAGAGAAAACCTTTTGACGAAGACGATGACTTGCCAGTAGCTCAGATGTTAAAATGGAGGAAAAAGAGGGCTGAGAAAAATAGACAAAGTTTCTATGACAACGTACCAAATATTGAATCTGGAAACTTGTCACCTAAAGGACACGGTGAAACATTCAGGTTTGATGCTTCCATTAACAGTCCTCGATCGGAGACTTCAATGCATGGTTTACAGATCTTTCATAAACAACAGGGTAGTAACGAGTTACAGAACGAGATCGGATCTCGATGTAGTTATGCTAGTAGTAGTGATAGTGCCAGTAGAGACGAGGGATTTGAGACCATGTCTGGGACAGTCTCTCAAAGAACGTCACTGAGTAGCACGCTCGAATCTGACTTTTTGGCCCCGTTCGCAAAGAAAGCAGAAGCAATGAGTAAACTTCAAATTAATGAAAATATCATAGCAGCTGGGGCTAGAGCATCCGTTAACGACACAAAGAAACAGAGAACAGAGTCATGGACCGAGGCAGTCGCAATCAATGCAGGAAACATAAACAGTGATGACTCTATTGAATATTCAGTAACTTCTCCGGACAGTGGTAATGAGACAATGAAAGACGATGTTTGGGCAGATCAGTCTGACCTTGAATCGACATTGAAGAATGATTCACGACCAATGTCTCCTCTTTCAACATCATCTGGTCCCATCAAGAAGGAGAAGAAAGTTCCAAGTTATATGCGTGGTACAACCAGTAGCTCAAAACGTCGACATGATTCAAATGCTGAAGTAGAGCAATCTCCAGGACGTAAAGATTCTACTGGAAGTTCAACTGTCTCACGCCCGCCGTCTCGTCTCTCTAAAGGTCAGTCTGGTCTCAGTACTCAAAGCCTAAATAAGAGTAAAGCAGGATCTAACACAAGTATTGTCTCCATTACAAGTAACGCGTCTGATGTAAGCACGTCTCAGGTGAAGAAGAGGGTGTCTCAGGGAGGAAAGGGGGAGAGACCTCAATCAGTGCATTTATCTACACCGGGGTCAAGGTCAATTACGCCAGTCTCACCAGTGATGAGGTCTCAAACTCCTTCCGCACACAGAATGGCTCATAAACCGGCTGCTCACCCAATGTCAACGGTGGGTGGTAGAACATCGACATCTACCCCTGCTAAGACACCAACAACTAAAACAAAACAGGCTCCACCCCCACCGAGTGGTAGACAAAAGACCACTACACCTGCATCCAAGACTGCAACAACGCCAACTCGTCCAGCGTCTACAACACCTACACGACCATCCTCAACTACCCCAACACGGTCATCAACCACCCCATCTATGTCATCATTAGGTACGCCAAGATCAACAACACCAAATCCAACCAGAAATAGGTCAATGACACCTACTATACGGTCAGCGACGCCTAGCTTTAGACCAACCACGCCGTCAATAGATGAATCAAGTGAAGATCCAAATGCACCGTCACCGTTAAAGAGAACTCAGTCATTGAGAATGCCAGCTGGTAAACGACCTTCCTTCATGAGTCCAACAGCGTCCTCTAAAGCAAGGTTAGACAATGTTAAAGCAGAGGATGGAAGTCCTCCGCCAACCCCTCCACCAAGAAGATCCAAGGACACTGATGCTCTTCCACAACCAGGAGACACAACACCATCACCATTAAAGCGACATTCGAGTCTACGACTCCCGGGTCGTAATGCAAACAAAACCGGTAAAGATCAGGAGAAATCTGATGACAATAAACTCAAAGGTTTCATTCAGAAAATTGGTGGCAGTGGAAGCAAAGTTCGTCCTGAAACTGACACTGCTGGTAAATTAGCGCCAGTGGCTGAAGGGTCAGAAAAGGAGGGGAACGCGGACGATTCGTCAGGTGGGAAAGAAGGGGGAAAATCTCCTTCTCTCAGAAAAATACTCGGACTGAAAGCTAAGGATAAAACTGTTCGTAAATCAACAGATTCTTTAAAGAGTGACACAAGTGAAAAGAAACGAAAGGGAAGTAAATGAGCGACTTCAAACGTTGACATGATAATATGTACATTATTAAACAAAGTGTTGGTCTCAGGACAAGGTCAAGAAGATTTACGTGCGATCAGGGTAGATGTTTACGCCAAGTCTATAGTGATTTATGCAGATTTAAATTATTAAGCCTGCAATTACTATATTTGACACAAAATCAGAGTTGTGAATGATGGGGAGTAACTAAGGTTCAAATACAATACAACTTCTTTATTTATTAATCAAACACTAAAAAGCGTTGTGTTTACTTATTTGACTTATCTCACAAAGAAGTTCCAAATGGGTAGACATAGCGTACTGTTTGGAAAACAAATTGGTTCAGATCGTAAAGAGAAGTATACCACAAGAGAAGTTGGAGGAGTTCACTTGTCGAGGAGCAAACACAAGAAGGGTGGAATAAAGTTATATTGAATAAGACTGTGGCTTGTAAACAAACTTGCGTGTATCATATTAGGTTGTGTATAAAGGTTGTAATTTGACACTGTTAGTAAACAATAGTGCCTAAAAACCAAATTGTTGAAGGTGATATTATACTACTAAACATCATTATTGTTGGCATATAGATATATAAATCGTTATCAGATCAAAAAGCAAACGCACAAAAATGTAAAAAAGCCAAATAATTTCTTCAAAATGTTTCAAGCAAGCATTATATACGTTTTCGGTAAATTCGACTTTTATGGAGAACTAGAAATCATATATTTTTTTCCAAGATGCAGATAAGATTTTTTAAGTATTGATCTTCCTCTGAAATTTTGATTTCGCATTATTATACAGAAGTTAAAACATTGTAAGAAGGAATCTTAAAATGATTTTCAACAATGGCATAATTTAGTATAGGGTCAATGAATTTTGGATATACATTCAGCCGAGTTATCTCTTAAACCTTCATAGAAAATCAATTGATATGACCGTTTAATCGATGCAATGAAACATTTTTAATATTATTTCGTGAAAAAAAGTTTCGAACGAAAATGTTCAAAACATTTTAGATCACTAGTTTGGGAATATTAAGTTCTATCTTAATGTTTGAGAGTACCGGTAATCTGTAATACGAAAATACACCGCCTAGCAAATGGAAGGACCTCTTTATTAGCACAACATGGTAACTTTGATCAGAAAAAGTTGATGTTTGCCTAATTTTTTCTAACTACAGTTTCAATAACACTGTAGCCGCCTTCATGGCGCAGTTGGTAGCGCGTGGGACTGTCAATCTAGAGGTCCCGGATTCGATCCCCGACGGCGGCACTCATTCTTTCCGAATATTTGTCTCCCACCAATGGGTCGAAAATCGTAGACCTATGTGGGATAGAAGCTGGAGGCTAAGAAAATGTTAAATGGTAGTGCCGGTGTGAGAAATACAAGGAATCCATTTTTAAGTGCTCCAGCCGCCGCGATATAACTTAATGTTAAAAGCGGCGTAAAACCCTATTCGATCAATCGATCAATCAATAACATTTCAAAGCTGGCTATCTTGTTCTTGCCTGATATAAATTTAATTTCCCTCGCATTGCTTTTTTTGTACGACAGATTATCATTTACGGAGAATGATATGAATGAACGCTGTTATGTGAAAACCAACCGTAAACCTTTGCGAAAACAAAGACGCAAATCATCTGCCCAGTCAATGCCTTCGTTTTTATGCTGTAAAGTTAGTTCCATCACTTTTTGTATTGTTTATGCATCTAACTATCAGAGGATAGGCCGTTGCAGTCTAGCTCAATATGTGTCGAACTTTGGTAGAACACAATAAAGGTTGGTTTTCCAATAGCTATGCTAAGAGGTCAATTTCATTGGCCATCTCGCTTGTATACTTTTTTAGGGCACCGAATTATAGGGGATGATAACAAACTAAATCGTTTATTTCGCAACCAAATCCTATGTTGTGGGTACTCATTGGAATCGTCTTGATGAGACGATTCCACTGGGTAAACTCAACATATGATTTGAATGACAGATGAACGAATTTTCATCCAATTTCAAGCGCAAAATCACTCCCTCGGGTAGAGGCCCTGATGTCTCTTATTCAGAGGTCACCAGCTGTAGCGGTGCAGCTTTTATGTAACTGTACGTAGATTTTAAGCAATAATTATTTCGACTATGCACCCTCAGCTGAATTATTGTTACATAAATGTACTGTAACGTTTTGTTTTTCATCTAGGTGGGTCTATCTAAGCATCCCCAAAAGCAGCTTTAGAAATCTGTAGTTTCGATGCTTTGGAAGCTCATCGTAGTTTATCTTACGACACAATATCCGAAATGAGAAGTGTCATCGTAACCCAACAACCAGTTTATTTTACTGGCCATTCTCTTGTGATGTTACAGTCTTTGTTAGTAGCGGTCGCTTTCGTTGTTTTAGTTTCTTGGACGCCAGTTTTCGTTCTTTGGGCGACTGAAGTTCGCTTTCCAAAGATGAACCTTTTTCATTTGATCGGCGTACCATCGTTTTTATGTCAAGTCTGTTTCAAAAGATTCACTTTTCTTAATGTAAGAATATAACTCATGAAATATAGTTGGAAAGGAGAAATAACATGCTATGTCGACCTTTAAGCCTTAATTCATTGTTTCGCCTTTAACTTATCCTCAATGAATGGGACTTGCCAAAAATTACTAATTTTCAAGTTAAGTACCTACATGTACATGTATTTAACCCTTGTCATGCTAAATTAAAATCCTCTTCAAGAAATCCTCTCAAATCAAAGTAATGACAGCCCTAGAATCCAAAGGTGTAGGGCAATCTTACTTTTTGAAATTGAATTTCATACACAATTCTTCCTTTAAGGGAGACAAACAGGTGGTGTATGCTAAGATCAGGCTGCACAAAGGTGCAGGCTGATCTTTGTCTATACCTCCTGCAAAAGCAGGAATATTCCGGGTTCAGCATGACAAGGGTTAAAAACAACCGCTTTATGGTATCGAATTGCCAAAAATTACTAGAAATTTGCTAGTAATGTTTAAAGAAATATAAAACAAAATTACGAGGACCGTATGGGATCAGATTGTCAATAATGATAATTATATTTTGCAAGTAGTTATTATTTGAAAACATCGTACTTTATGGGCAAGAAGATGTAGAAATAGAAAAAAATGACTTGACCAACAACTGTTTTGTCCACAAAAAGTGTCTTCGGATTGTTCGTTGTAAATCACAAATGCCTTGACAACACGTTACTTATCTAACGTGTTACAAATTGTAAAACCGGTAGTTTCATTTTCCCTTTTCTTTAGGTAATTGTCTGTGATATTAGTAATTAGTGTTGATGATAAAAAGAGGTTGTGAAACATTTTTGTAAATAGTTTTGATAATCGACCCATGAATAGTAAATATAATTGACAATATGATAGATTTGTATACTTGTCAATACATGAACATTTATATTGTCAGTCAGATTCTGTATACAAGTAGTAAAGAGATTAATACATGTACATTATTTGTTGATTTCTTGAAGGTACAGAGCTACAGATAGAAGGGTTATTTTGGATTTCAAAAACATTATTTAAGAAATTCTTGCTTAAATCCTATATTGTGGGTAGTCATTGGAATTGTCTCGTCGAGACAATTCAATTGAGTACCCAAAATATAGGAATTTAATGAGAAATAAAGATTTTAGATCGGAAATATCCCCCTCTTACCTGTACCTCTGAAGGTATAAAACTTAAAAACCCAATTACACTGTATGAATACGCAAAGCGGATTCATACATGAGTGCGATTAGGTTTTTAAATTCACATCGTCGTGAAATCAACAAATACTGTCTTCATTTCTTAAGATTTAATATCGTGAAGCAAAAATGTTAACATTATCAATAATGAGTCTGCTTTCATTTGGGACTACTTTGTGTGGAAGCTTATAAAATGGCGGCGTAAGCAATTTTTTTTTTTCGCTGAAGATTAAACCATTTTTTTCTGCCGGTCAGAACGCGGGAATCATGATAGACACAACTAAAATCAAATCATTTTCGTTTGGATCCAAGTTTTCGTAGTGTAATTATTTAATATCCTTGATTTACGCGCATGCATGTGAAATTGTTTGATATATGACGGACACGCTTTTATAATTCTAAGTAGATAGTGATGGCCAAATCCCAGACTAAAAGTCTAAGCAGAATGATCGTAATCTCTTTAACATATCAACATTCTGACGTTTTAAGGTAGTGGACCCGAAATAGTTCCGCAACATTTCGGAACTCATGATCTTTTACAATGTTCACCGAGGTTTCGAAAATCATTAGAAAAACTCGGTTAACACTGTACAGTTCATTACATCCGAAACATTGCGGAACTATTACGGTTCCACTACCTTAAACTATTAATGTGCATTTCTTTTAAAAAGTTCTTATATAGTCACCGGGAAACAAACCCTCGTAACCACAGCATATATTGAGTTTTGGTTACAAGGTTTTGGTTGCGCACTGGTTATTCAGATATGAGCATTGCAATTATAAAAAATACAGAATTTCTTGAAGAAAACCATGTTTCGACAAAATCGTTTTGATATGATTGTAATTAGGGTACGATTTTGTGATTTCAGTTTGTTGATGATTTTCATGTGTTGTTATTATAACTTGTTCATAATGCCTTGCAAATATGTGCCATTATATAAACTGTATTTTTGTGATACGTCTAAATAAGAAAAAAATATCGCACACATTTCGTCCATTTTCTTCCATTTTGTAAATACTTTCGCAAAGATAGAACAGTAAAATCTATTTTATGTAATACACGAAATGTTTTGATGTGAAAACCATTTAAATGAATCATAAAATAAGGTTTGTAGTAACAAACCGTAGCACCAGCTTTTGAAAGCTGTAGTTATAAGTTTTTTGGTGACATATATTTAAAAATTGATTCATGAGGGCAGAAACAGATTCGAAATAATCACTTTTTACCAAACAAACGGCGTTATACTTTAGATTTCAATTACATGTAATTCACTTTGGGACGAATCAAATTAAAATGAACCATTTTAGCTCGGCTGTTGTCGGAGAAAACCCGAGGTATTGCCATGGCCTTCGTGTGGTCGTTGTCGTTGTCGTGGTCGTGCGAAAACTTTGATATTTTGTGATATCTCTGGTTCTACTGAAAGAATTTACTTGTAACTTGGCACACAGGCTCACCATCAAAAGAGCAACCTATACTATCAAGGGGATAACTTTAGATGCATTTTGAACAAATTATGCCCCCTTTTCGACTTAGATTTTTTCCCACCATCCAGCACTCAACAGACGAGCGTAGGCACCCGTAGGTGGTGCTCTTGTTTAATCATTATACCAACGACTGTCATTGAAAAAGAGATACGATGATTTATTACGAATAGTCATTGGTCGACCAGAATCTCGCAGCTACAGCTGATTTACAAAGTAGAGACGAAGTTTTAGTTGCCCATCAAAGAAATTTACCTATACGTGGTATATAGATCTAAAGTTCTGTTCTGCGTTAATCTATGATTATCACCACATAAAATACATGTTAATTCAGATATCGCCATTTGGGCAATAAAAATGTCGTACCTACTGCTTGAACTAAGCTGTAGGTAAGACATTTTGTTGCCACCGGACGATGAAATTGTTATACATCTATTTGTTGCATTTGTTAAGGTGAAAAATGCTTTAATTTGTAAATATTTGAGGTAACTACGAAACATTGTTAGTGTATTTATGAGATGTTTTCAATTGTAAGATATATAATTTTATACCGATATTATACCGTCATCCGTTATATAATAATATTAAATCATTGCCCAAACTTACGTTTGATAGCGAACGGCAAGGCTATTCGATATTCCGACGCAAGGGAAATTGTCAGTTTTTGTTAGAAATGAGGTGTAATCTTTCGTGGGAATTTTTATCAACGACTTCCTCATAAAAGTATCGGCCTTCTAAAGACTGTTTGGTTATGGTCAAATAATATGGATGGTTTCCAACAGAAATTATATAGAAATAAAGAAACATTTACAAAAGATGAAAGCGCAACGTCCAGACTTTTGTTTGACTTTCACCATCTAATAATTTCAAGTATCAGAGATATACTACTTTCCATAGTTGATCAATGGGCAAATTTGTCTATATGTCTATAGACAAAATTAACTTTCGATCACTCACATTTTAATAAGCCCATTTATAGCTCACCTATCGTAACACGTTACCGATTCATCTAAAGCAATGATTCCTAGAAATGATGTTCTAATCAGTACCGTATTTTCATGACAACTGGTCGCACCATTATATAAGATTCGGCTTTCTTAATTAACGATTTTGTGGTGCTTTTAAAACTGATAAAGACTTGCTCGGATTTTCGAGTAGTCCTGTCTAATGTCTGTCACTATTTCATGCGTTTCCATTGTTACACGTCGTTTCTTTTCTGTAATAAAAATCATCTGTACAAATTGTTGTTTAGCTTCTATCTCATTTACCCATATTAAGGTAGTGGATCCGTAATTGTTCCGCAGCGTTTCGGAAGTAATGAACTTTAACAGTGTTAACCGAGGTTTCCTAATGGTTTTCATTAGGAAACCTCGGCTAACATTGTGAAAGTTCTAGAGTGTCGAAATGCTGCGGAACTATTACGGTTACACTACCTAACCTAGCTTCTTCGGTTCATTCTTGTGAGAGAAATACTGAGAATCCATTAAAAGGAACTCAAAATGCCGAGTTATAGCGGAAGAGTTGCTATAAGTGGGTGTAAAACTCACTCTAACAAACTAGTCATTCTTTCATTTGAATACTTTATTTGAAAATATGGATATTTCTCAGCTCTGCGCAGAGTGATCACAGTATACTCTGACTTTCTTTGTCAGCTGAAAGATAAAGAGAGCTCCGGCCAGGAATCGTGATCGATCATACAGTAAGGAACATCATGAAATAGAATGATTTTGGAATGAAATGAATGAATGTGATTAGTGGGTTTTGAGTGAATTTCATTGGAGGTAATACAATATCGCTAATTTCTTTCAAATTGGACGAATTCATCGGTATTTATTAATCCCCTATAACACAATATACGTATTTTCTGTCTGTATGTCTTCATTGACTAATCAGGCACCTGTTAATCCACGAAACACAATGAATAAGCAAAATACTTTCGACACGAATGAAAAGTTGATCGTATTTAACCATTTCGAAGCGTGTTTTGAATGATTTTTGGATAGTTTCAGAGTGTTTGAAGTGAGTGGCTTAGATGTATTGAATCAAGCACTGATCGAGCGATATATAGAATTGTTTTGATCGAGATGAATGTCAATTTCAAGATGCTGTTTACTGTAGCACATTTCTTGACACAATATTCATTCTTTCAAATTTGAGCCCATGCGTGACATTTCTGACAATATCACATGTGCGCAAGTCAAAGCTTCTGGTCAGCCTGTGCATCCGCACAGTCTGACCAGAGTCGTCACTATGCACTTTATAGATAGATAAGGCCTTAATCCCTCCTCAGGCGGTCAGCATATATTCCTATTCCATTGTGTCGTTGTCTAACTAGGTCAAAGTTTGTGCATCGCGTATGTGTAAAATTGTTGGAAATTGCACGCACAGGCTAATTAGTTACTTATCCGCTGTACAAGTCTTTAGTGCAGCTCAAAGCTTTCTGCAATCGCAATGGACGGAGGCCTGACGGACAAGCGTATACAATGCGTATGTAAAGGGTTAAGTATAAGATGTAGGGCGTATGTTCAGCGGATAAAAAGATTAACATACGTTTAACATTCACAATTTTCTATCTATGGGTTGATAATCGTAGACCCATGTGGGATTGCAGCTGGACGCTAGGAAAGGATGTAATGGTGGAACTGTTGTGAGAAATACAAGGCATTCTTTGTTAGCTGCTCCAGCCTCCGAGATATAATTGACAGATTGTTAAAAGCGGCGTAAAACCCCACTTAACAAACAAATAATCATTTGCGATACAACTCAAGTGCAGTGAGTCCGGATCGTTTCAAAACAGATTGCTCGTGTCATTCACTAATCGATTTACCAAGTCAAAACTCTCAAAAACAACGAGATGATTGGTGCACTTCGATGTTTTCCGCCATTTTGTTTCATTTTGGCAAGAAGTACGATGTAGTTGTACCCCTTGTAGTCATAGTAGGCGCTCCCAGCATCAGGCGGAGTCTTGATGGGATGTGCTCCCCCTCGAGGGCTCAAAGGGCATGGTGGTAGTTCCATCTACGGGAGTATACATCAGTAATCGCCTTCCATCCGTCTGCTGTGGTAGGGTTTTCATCTGCTCAGAGTTCTCATCACATATGGCCTGGCATGTCTCCTTCAACAACACGGAGATGGTGTTGTGGGACACGTAGAAGATATACATGAGAGAACGGTAGTTGTCTTCTGTAGCCATGTAGTGGAGAGTGATCGCCAACTTGAGACCAACTGACAGAGGTCTCTGTACCGGGTGTGGTACTTCTACAGACGAGGAGTGAGACTGTGCACCAAGTCTGTAAACATCTGGGGTGACAGCCTGGTGAAGTTCTTGAAGGTCTCCACGTCTTTCGCCCTCAGGGTCATGAGGTTGGCGTAGGCACCTTGATGTGGCCTCAGGGTCGCCCAGTGGCGCACCCATACTTGCCTTCCTCTTCCTCGTCATCTTCAGGTAGCGGTCCACAAGCACAGACAGTCGCATGTTGGTCGTCTCCGGTTCTTGCGCCAGGTTCAGCAGTTCTAGCTGTCCACGATCCATCTTCAAGTCAGCAGCAGATGTACTAGAGAACAGTCTCCGTCCAGAGTCAGGAACAGAATAAAGATCACCTCACCAGCCTGTGCCTTATATATCTGGGTTGCAGATACAAGTGTGAACCACTTTACAAGGCTTGAAACCGCTTGACACCTGATTCCATGAAATCGGCAGTCCCCCAAAATCCCTTTCCTACCTTATCTTCAGCAGAAGTACGTAAATATCCGTAAAAGTCCGTAAATATACTGTATTCTTCGTAAATATTGCGTATCTAGTCCGTATTCATGCGTAACATGTTAGTATCTTGCGTATTGCAGAGCACGGCATTAAAAAATCTAAAACCTGCGCACTTTCACCTAAATCTTACGGATAGGTACCGAAGTTTAACGCAAAAATACGCATAAAAGGATCAATACGCATGATAAGGAATAATACGAAAATTCTACCTACATTCTGCGCAAAAGATCTTGCGCGGAAAATTAAAAATAATTTTGAGATTTTCAAAATTTTTTCGCGGAAGACCGCGATTCCTGCACACTCCCACGGATTTTTACGGATGCACTTATCGAGGATACGCATGATACGGATTGCTGCGGATTTCTACGGACGCACATCCGCTGCGGATTTCTACGAACGCACATCCGCAGACATGCGTATCGCGCGTACCTGTCCGTCTGACCACGATTTGCGCTCTTTTGATAGATAAGGTCTCAGATTATTGTTTAACAGACAGACAATTTTCTAATTGCACTATGTGACTGTGTAGGCTACTCAATATTTCATCTAACACACATGCCAAATTGTTGGAAATGTCGTGCACAGGCTCATATGTTTTGTAGATAAACTTTTTTAAAGATATTAAATGAGCCAGTGCGTGACATTTCCAACAATTTAACATGTGCGTAACATTAAGACTCAGATCAGCCAGTGCAGCCGCACAGTCTAACCAAGGTCTTCACTCTGCCCTATATAGATAGATATGGTCTTAAAGCCTCTTCAGGTGGTCAGCATAATTATATTCTTATTGCATTTTGTCGTTATCTATGCTGCCCAACGTCTGTATATCACGCACATATGAAGTTGTTGGAAATATCACGCAGAGGCTTTATGGGAGTGTCCTGACGGAAGTCATTGGGCGGGACCAGCAATCCACCAATTGGACCTCATCCGGTCTCACCTTTTAAGGTAATGGACCCGTAATAATTTTGGAACTTATGATCTTTCACAATCTTGACCGAGGTTTCCTAATGAAAATCATTAGGAAACCTCGTTTAACACTGATAAGTTTTTATTACTTCCGAAACATTGCGGAACTATTACGGGTCTACTACCTTAAGAGAAAAAAATCGAATGGTGCATTTTTATTTAACAATTTACTGGTAACAAGCTTTGAGGAATAGATGTTATTTTACATGCTGTATGATTGAGTTTTCCTGCGTTTCATGTCCGATTAAATAATGATGGTTCTTGACAAATTGAATGTGTGTGATTCCTGCTTGACATACCTGTGGTTTGCCAAGCCCGAACAACCACGGTCATTCGCCGGATTTTTCCGCAACAACAGCAACAACAACAATAACATTACAACACAAATTTACCGAGAAAACAAGTTGTGAAAAAAAAATCAGTACCCCCTCGCATCATTCCTTGTAAAAATATCTTTTTCCATTGTTGTACCATGTGTGTACCATGGAGGAATAAAGGTTATGTTATGTTATATTATGTTATGTTAGGATGACAGAACGGTGCAAACTGTTTACAAACTATATCCCGCTTTGCGCACAAGTGCTTGTGCAAAAGGTGGTATAGTTAAAAAAAAAAAAGTTTACCTCGTCTTGCAATCATAAACGAAGCGCTGGTTGCAAAGTTTATAGGGAAAGATAACTCTGAAGCAACCTGTGACGTAAACAACACAAGAACATTTCAAGCAGATGTCTTGCTAGACTGTGGGTGCTGATAGTGAAAATACATGTATACATACTCAGATAAAATGCGGGAAAATACTTTTTAGCCGGAAGACTCGTAAAAATGATCAAATGATCAAATGGAAGCAATCGCTAAAAATACATTTGTTTATATCTCGATGAAAGAAAATCAAAAGAAAAAGAAAATTTCCTTGTACGAGTCCTAAATTCTTCGATCTCGTAGGAGTTTCCTTTGCCTCCATAACGTAACCCTCTCTTTTTGATATGCCGTTGCATTCGGAACATTACTCGGCCATTTCCGTAAACTGCAACAGACCTCGGATATATGTAAGGCGGATGGGAATGTAACAAAATTGTGCATTTTGTTAGGCGGAAACAGTGTAAGAAAACCTAGCGCGGAAACAACCGGCGCAATCTTTAGATCTACATATTTTACAGTAAATAACGGCTGAAAAATCTTAATTCAGTCGTTATTTAAGAATCTTAAGATATTCATAAAATGATACGATAGTTTCACGTAAGTGACTTAAACGAGTAACGTTGGCGACGTCGGATGTTATCACTCAAAGTTTCGAGGGCTAACGCAATTTTAACTGACGTCATCGATTTTTTTCAAGGTTTTCCCGTACATTTTAAAATAGTCCCTCTATGTACATCCGAGGTTGATCGTTAGATTGGCCGAGTGGTGTTCCGAATGATGCCGTTGGAGAGCTTCTCCACCAGATAATAAGAGAGAGACCTACGTCATAAAAAATGATAGATAACCTAGCCGATGATGCTTTTGGAAACTCCTTAAAAAACAAACCAATTTTCAGCAAGCTGGGCTCCTGTCACCATATGCATTTAAGGAGATCCTTCAGTAAACATAATAGTTTGACTACACATCTACACTTCTCCCTCCCTCTCTCTCTCTCTCTCTCTCTCTCTCTCTCTCTCTTTCTCTCTCTCTCTCTCTCTCTCTCTCTCTCTCTCTCTCTCTCTCTCTCTCTCTCTCTCTCTCTCTCTCTCTCGCTCTCTCTCTCTTTCTCGCTCTCTCACCCCCTTTCCATTTCTCTCTCTCTCTCGCTTTCTCTCTCTCTCTCTCACCCTCTCTCTCTCTATCTCTCTCTCTCTTTCTCACTCGCTTTCCCCCTCTCTCTCTCTCACTTTCTCTCTCTCTCTCTCTCTCTCTCTCACTCTCTCTCTCTGTCTCTCTCTCTCTCTGTCTCTCTCTCCCTCTCTCTCCCTCTCTCTCTCACTCTCTCTGTCTCTCCTTTCTCTCTCTCTCTCTCTCTCTCTCTCTCTGTCTCTCTCTCTGTCTCTCTCTCTGTCTCTCTCTCTGTCTCCTTCTCCCCCCCCCTCTCTCTCTCTCTCTCTCTTTCTTTCTTTTTTCTTTCTCCTAATCCGTTCTGCGACAGATGCACATGAATTTTCTTCATGTCTATACAAGGAAGGTATAATCAGCGGAGAGCAATTTTTTATGTTTTTATATACAAAGTTGACAAGGAAGTAAATAATCAAACCCATTTTTGGACCAGAAATAGAAAATACTGTTCGATAGTCTGGTTTACACATTGAAAATGGCCATTGATAGCGTAAACTGGAAAGGTAAGATTTTCTTAATTTAGAGCCAAAGAATTTAAAACTTTTCTCAAGCTCATCTGAGAATTTTCTCAAATTTCAATTTCTGGTTAAAGCTTTAATTCTTATGTAATTAATACTAAATGTATGGACATTAAAGATCATATCAATATCTCGTTATAGATAGCAACTTATAATTATTATCTATCATTGAAATACATTTATTTTAATTCTAAATTTGAAAAGAATGGAAGTTGAGAATGACAAACGTTTTAAAAAATCGGGGCCTGGTTGAAATTAATACATCCGTATGTTTGGATTTCATGCCACCGACTCACACAAATAAATTATTTTCAATAGATGGCTACTTTCGATTTCGAAATCGTAAAGCTATTTCTTTTGCTAGGAAAGTTATTAAAACTAGCGGACAAATACAGTACAAGTAACTCGTCCTTCGCTAAGGCTAACGAAGCACCTCAGAGAAGGGTACTATCATTCCTTTACCAAATTTATCTTTTCTGTGTATAATGACGCTTGCGAGCGCTTTGTTATTCTTGAGGAAGGGAATGCATTGTATGCTCATTACAAGGTGAAATATTGAAGGCATATTAGGACGTTTTCAGTAGAACTATTTGCGCACTGTTCGGATCATTGAAGTCGAGCTATCAACTTTCTCAAAATCACACAATAATTGATGCGATTCTTCTTTGAAATATGGGCATAAGTGTGGACGTAATAAAAAGGGGGTTGACGAATGTTTTTAAATAAACATGACGTCATGACGACATTTTGGGACCGACCCCTTTTTATCCCGCCAAAATCAGTATTTGCATTTTTTCGTAGGTTATAGGTCGATTTTCACAGAAAGTTTCATTCGGACAGAGAAAGAACGCCCGAATTATTCGTTTTAAAGTTTTGCATATTCATAAAGAATAACCCGTCTACAACCTTAACTACAGTTAAAGAACATCGTGACAATGACCAGGTGAATGCTAATGAATTGATTTTGGAATGAAATTGAATGAGCGTGTCGAGCAAGTTTTGAGTGAAATTAAAGGGGTGTAATTCAATTTAGCTAATTTTGTTCAAGATGAACAAAATTCAAGTTATTTATTGCCCCTCTGTAATAAAATATACGTACCTTTCTTTTTTGCGTGTCTTCGTTGACCAGTCAGACACTTTAAAATCCTTACCAGCCAATAAAATCGTAGAATAGTTTAATCGATTTGAATTAATTGTTGATCATCTTGGACGCCCTCGAAATGTTTTCTAACGATTTTTTTAGTGTTTTTCATTGAATGTACGAGTTGTTAGAATGAATTGAGCATTGAGTATATAATTTAAAATGATTTTGATCGGAAGGAGTATCAATTTTACGATGTTACTAACTGTCCTCGTAAAAAATACATACATAGGTCTTATATCACAATTTACTAAGATTTAAGGTGGTAGATCCGTAATAGTTCCGCAACGTTTGGAGGTCATAAACTTACAAAGTGTTAACAGATGTTTCCGAATGATTTCATTCGGAAACCTCGGTTAACATTGTGAAAGATCATTAGTTTCTAAAAGTTCCGGAACTATGACGGGTCCACTACCTTAAGTTTTGACTGCTGGTAAAAACGATATTCAAAAGCGATTTAATCTGTATACAGCCAGGTTTCATTTTATACAAAGGCTAAAACGAAAATCTGACAAACAGAAACTGTAGAAATTTTCAGGAACAATTGGCTGCTGGGCCATTAAATATTGAAGGAAAGATAAGATTCAAAGGAGGCAACTCTTTTTCCAAAATCTTTGATACGATATTACATTTGTCTCCCTTGCCATGTCAAAGTCCACTGACGAACTATTTAACTTTCTTCTAAGATTGCGAACTAAGAGATTATGATTTCAAATCACTGCTACCCAATTTTAAAGCTGGACGGACTGGGACTCTGTCTGTAAAGTATCCTGCCTGCCGTAGGACTCTAACCTACCAACACCTATCTTCAACAACACCCGGGGATGTTGAATACTTTGTAAATGACTCTACTCGTGCTGCTCATGACAAATCAGTTATGCATAATTCGCCTTGGCATATTTAAAGTATCAAAAAGGACCGGCGTGTAATGTCCTACTGTCTGATCTTGAGTACAGTTAAGAACATCGTGAAATTTACATGATGAATGATAAAGGAATGATCCTGGAATGAAATTGAATGAGTGCGTGGAGCCTGTTTTGAGTGAAATTCAAGTGAGGTAATACAATAGAGCTAATTTTGTTCAAGATGAACAAAATTAGCTATATTTATTACATTCCTTTAATAAAATATTCATACAAGTTCTTTAAATAGCTTCCTATTTCTCCAAGAACTTATCAAACGCTTGTAATTTCAATTATATCAGTGAAATCGCGATTTTTTATAGCTATATTTATTTTGAATGAAGTTGCTGATCTTGTCTTCCAAGAGATTTTGGAACGTTTTTGAATGGTTTGAGTGAGTGTTTTGAATGAATGAATGGAGCGCTGAGTGAGCGATTTAGAACGGTCTTGAATCAGATGAATGTCAATTTCACGATATAACGTACTGTAACACTGCATGCGTTAACTCTATACTTGTTAGAAAACTTGAAGCATTCCAGACGAAATTAGCGATTTTATATTACCTCCGTTGAATTTCATTTAAATTTGCTATTCCGACTCTTTCAATTTCATTCCAAAATTATTCACTTTATTTTTCACTCTATTTATTGGAGTATAAAGTGCAATTGCCTTAGAAAATGGCAAAAAAAATCTATAATATTCCTAAAAGATCTCCATATACAATCGGAAAGAATTAACATAATGTGATTTTCTTCAAGCGTATTAAATAACCGAAGTACCACCAGAACCGAATTACCTAAAAAATGACCCAAAATTACTACACTTACGTCCGATGTACTTTCCAGTTTACGGAAAGGTCCGATCGATTTTCCGAATGACTCAGATGCATTCGGAAAATCGATAGGACTTTTCCGTAAACTGGAAAGTACATCGGACGTAAGTGTAGTAATTTTGGGTCATTTTAATTAAGGTGATTCGGCTTCTGGTGGTAATTTGGTCAAAATTTGGTGGTAATTTTAGAAAAAAAAAAATCTCCTTAAATTCTTTCCGATCATCTATGTTGATGTTTTTGGCATTTTTCAATTTGATGACAACACTATGTTTTGTTATCAAATTTCAAGATGTCATTTTTGGTGACTTTGTTTCCTTGAAACGTCACAGTTATGTTTGTAACGTCACATAAACCCAAGTGCAACTTGACGCGCATTCATTTCTGCGCCATCATTATTCCCGATGTCTATTTCGTAAAATTCCCGGAGGTGACAATTGACTCAGATCGACTCTTTTCACCTGAAGGGTAACGTAGGGTAACATACGACTTGTTCTGTTTCTAGGATGTTATGAAGAATGCGGATTACTTTTACCGATAGATGGAGCAGTTATAATTTGTCTCGTGCTGGCTCTGGTTATATACTGTGTTTGGGTGAGACGTAAAGCATCAAGAAGGTAATTAATGGAGAGAGAGAGAGAGGATGGAGATGAAAGAGCGGGAAGGGAAAAAGTGGAAAAGGAGAGAGAGAGAGAGAGAGAGAGAGAGAGAGAGAGAGAGAGAGAGAGAGAGAGAGAGAGAGAGAGAGAGAGAGAGAGAGAGAGAGAGAGAAAGAGGGAGAGAAAGAGAGAGAGAGAGAGAGAGAGAGAGAGAGAGAGAGAGAGAGAGAGAGAGAGAGAGAGAGAAAGAGAGAGAGAGAGAGGTGAAAACAAGAGAAAGATATTAAGGAGAAATAGAAAAAATAAATTGCAAACAGATGGGAGGGGGGGAATAAAAATACAGTGTATTGTATGTTGATCTAAAATTTAGAAATTTGCTGATAAAGAAAAATAATCGTTGCATTAATCTTTTTTCAGTGCAAGGTATACACAATTTCGAAATGACGAGGAAGTGTTGAACGTTCAGAAAACGGAAATTCTCGTGAATGACATCCTCATACAAGATCTAGATAAATCACAGAGAAAAAATGAAGCTCTACGAATACAACTTGAGGAGACAGAAAAGGAGAAAAAGAATGTCTTAAGCAGGTACTTCTTTTTCCAGGGGCTCTAGGAATAAAATGGTCAAAAGACTCTTGTTTCCATCGCGATCCTAACTTAATCCAGATCTTACCATTCACATAAAGTGAAAAATTAAGTCTTACCAATGTTAACCACTTTAATAGCTGGTTACAGCTGGGTGGACTGGGTTTCTGTCTGTAAATTGTCTCTCATAATGAGCCTTTTCGAGACATTTCGCAGTCTACTAGAATCCTTACTATGCGTAATGAAGATAGATAATGTCCGTTGTATCTGTAGACCATCAGGTAACTTTTCATTTTACAGAAGGTAGCTGTCTACGCTCTTCAATGTTTTGCACCTCAGGAATATTTCAAATTGTTGAAAATGTCAAACACAGGCTCAAATACAACCCGCCTCCAGTGAGGGCTCGAACCCGCAACCATTCGACAACAAGACGAGCATGTTTACCACTTGACAAACGAGCCAGAAATTCTGAGTAAGGTACCACCATTTATAACTCGATATAAGGTATTTTATTATCTTCAACTAACTGCAGCATGACACCACGGTACATTATTCGATATGCGGTATTTCATTAAAAAAAAAAGAAGAACAACAAAAGCAAATCGCCCTTTCACATTGCCAATTATACTTTTTAGTCGTTAAAATTCTTATGTTACCAACGTGTACCTTATAAAGATGCTTTTATGTCAAAGATTAAGTGAGCAGATGTCCACAAACCTTCGAGACGGTAATTCACGCATAGCGGACTTGAGTGACGAAAATCGCCCTACAAACATTAAAGACCAGCTAAGCGAGCTGTATGATAATGAGTACACGGACGCCTTGACACATCTAGAAGACGAGTTTAAACTAACTATTGACGAACAGAATTTTCTTCGAGAAGGGTCAGCTGTATTGTTGAATATCTTGAAGGTATAATCTATAAACTATTTAAGCTATATTAACTAACTGTACCATTATAAGAAACTGTACACCAAGAGAATTCACTTCGGGAAAGCCTGGCTGTATTGTTTAATATCTAAGAAGTCCATTGTTTGATTATTTGAATGTAGTGTAACGCCGCTTTCAATTTTTTCATTAATATCGCGGCAGCTGGAGCACCCAACAATGGTTTCCTGGTATTTCTCTCACCAGTACAACCACCACACCCTTTCCTAGCCTCCAGCTGCTATCTTACATAGGTCTACGATTATCAACCCATTGGTGAGAGACAAATAGTCAGAAAGAATGAGTGCCGCCATAGGGAAGTGCAATACAAACTTTAGATACTAAATAAAATAACAGTACTCTTTAAACTAACTGTACTAATAAACTAACTTTGCATGGAGAAGACTTTCTTCGGGAAGGATCGGCTGCATAGTTGAATATTTTAAAGGTCAGCATGAAAATTAACCTTAAACATTTTTACTTAAGCACATTTAAAAGGCGATTAAAAAAATACTTACATATTAGAAATTCCATAGGATGATACAAAGAATAGAGTTTTATTTCGATAAGCTTCCCTTTTCTCGTAGAAATAACAGCGATTTGCCAACAACAATAAGGTATTTCATTGTCGCTCGTGTTCCTGAGCAATAAATGCAACTAACAACTTGATAAATGATACTTGCATCATTTCAGATTTCTAAAGATGTTGCCCACACAATAAGGTATTCGATTTCCGTTAGTATTCTCAAAGAATGCAACTAATAAACGTGATAAATTGCAACTACATCATATCAGATTATATTAGAAACATGACTTGGAAACATATTTGACCTTTGTCAATTACAGTGCGCATTCGAAGTGTGTACATCGACAGCAAACAGACAGCTTGCTGTAATAGACCAAATTTTAGTTTTACCAAATGTAAGTAGTTCAGCGGTCATAACGAAACTAAGATTTAATTATTAGCAATAAAATTAAATAGATTAATCTGTAATGGGGCTCACAAATTATTAATAGAAATGCCAATCAATGGAATTGAGAATATGATTGATCTTTTAAGGGCTTGGTTTAATGTTAATCAATATGTGACCCATCGTGCGAAAAGGGACCATCATGGTGCTTTGTAAAATGAATATTTGAAAACAGGTCTGGTCCAGCATAGGTAAACCAGAGGTCGCGTTTCAAAAAATCTTTCATGGGAAGGTAGATTAATCATTCTAGATTCAGAAAATTAGCAAAGTGCGAACAGTTTCGATACTTGTCAGTCTGCGCAGACCGCGCAGTCTGACTAGGGTCGATACTTTTCATACTTTTTATAGAATTTAAACAATAACTAGTCATCCATGACAGCTGAATGGAAAGTTAGCAAGCGCTCGATAATCGAAGAGATGCTAGCGTTTAGAACTAGTATTGGGGGGGGGGGGTCTTTTGTGGGATTCAACGCCAATTTAAACACAATGGCAGCTATATCGCGCCGGCGGTTACACCTTCCTATCATTCCATATCATTTCCGCCGCCACCATAGCGCAGTTGGTTAGGCATAAGACTTCCAATCTGGAAGTCGTGGGTTCGATCCCCGGTGGCGGCAAATATCCTTTCCGACGTTTGTCTCTCACCAAGGGGTAGATAATCGTAAATCTATGTGAGATAGCAGTCGGAGGCAAGGAAAGGGTGTAATGGTAGTACAGGTGAAAGAAATACCAGGAATCCATTGTTAGGTGCTCCGGCCGCCGCGATATAACTGCGAAATTGTTGAAAGCGGCGTAAAACCCATTCAAACAAACAAATTCAAGTCATTTCCTGTCGTTTCTCACACCAGCTGTTCATCCCGATTAGTCCCATTGGTTGAAGACAACTAACTCGTGTTACATTGGATTTTGTCTAAGTATAGGATAGAAAACGAGAGCCGTGGTATATGGGAAATAGACACGAGCGTTAGCGAGTGTCTATTTCCCATATACCGCGGCACGAGATTTTCTATCTGACTTAGACCACGCTTTTCTAACATTATTTGCATTTCTTACCCGAACCCCTAAATAATGAAAAATGGTGAAAATAACGCTGTGATATTACTTTTATAAAATGTGAATACACTGAATTACGCACGAATCTAATTCCGTTACCATTTTCAGATCTTTTGCATTTTTTTCAAACGTTCAAAGTCTTTAGGAAAGAAGAGCTGTATAAAATGTTTGTCATCTTTTTTAAAATGACTCGGCAAACAAAACCTGTCGAGATGCACGTGCAAGACACACTTCCACCGTATATCTGTTCATACTACGCTCGTAGGTTGTATCTGTGATTTATACTTTTGAAATACTGTTCTCTGATTGGCCAATTCGCTTCAAGCGTGGTCTAATGTCGGAGATAGAACAAATATATTGGAATAATACTTTATGGAGTCATTTTTTGTAGGTGGACTTTCCGACCACTTCGCAAACAAGAGCAGAAACAGAGCGTGTGACAGCTTCTCTGGTAAATTATCTTTAAAAATATATGTGACCCGTCACTTAAAACGCGTCCATCGAATTTGTAATAGATAGCTTTAATATGGAAGAGGTCAACCACTCAACGATTGTCGTAAATAGATTTAAAAAACAGTAGAATGATCATTCTAGGTGCACATTTTTGCATGAAGCGAAATTTTCAATCCGCTCGCAATCTACAGTCACATTAAGTTGTATGTTCGTACACACTTATTAGATGAAACAGAATTGCCGGATCTCTAAAAAACTATCATATTCTATAGATATATAAGTTTGGGTGAGTGACCACAAGTCAACTTTCTGTATGCTTGAGAACATTGATATTTATTCACTCACTAAAACCTGTACATCTTTGTTAGTGTTTGGTTTGCTTTTTCTCGTAAAAGACAATTTTGATCGAAAAATTGAAATAAAAGTGAGTTATTCCTGTTGAATGATTTTTAATGTTTTGTTTTTTTTTTACTGAAATGGTCCATCGCTTTTCACGTGAAAAAGGTTAAGTTAAGAACTTCGAATATTTATGCTCGTGAACGTTTTATGATACATTATCTAGGCAAGTATCGTCTTCTGACGATATAGAGGTTTCCTTTTTTTAGTGTAAGATCGATTTATATTTCATTGAGGGAACAACAAATGCTATACTTTCACGAGAGTGAAAATATAACTTTTGTTGTTCTCGAAATGAAATTTCAGTCGATTTTACTTGGGAAAACAACAACAACAACAACAACAACAACAACAAAAAACCCACACAAAAAACAAAAAAACCGATTGTTCTATTTCATTAATGAATAAATGAGACAAAATGTTAAAATTCTAGGACAAATTTTCTAAAAGCGCGTCATTTTGCACGTGTTTGCTACTTAACGTTCATATTAACTTCACTCTTTTGGCTCCGCTTAGTAGACGTCAGGTAGGGTGAAATGAACGAAAGTGTGGTCTAAGTTTAAGATAATTTCACTTGTTTATCAAAATGATAATCTACCGCTTTTCCCTTCAGCCAAAGGAGTATTTGAAGAAGATCAAGGACATTCGAAAGTCATTTATGCCAGAAATTTCTGAAATAATGAAAGTAAGTATCTTGCAGTTCTCTACTGTAACTTGTACAAGAATTATCTATAAATATTGAGAATAATCAAACTAAATACTTTGCAAGCTAGATTCAAACGCATTCAGTGATGTTAAATATTGGAAATACACTACAAAAATTACTTCCCACGCCTCCAATTCTATCTTTTTAATAATTCTGAATGAACTAACACTTTAATGATGACATTGTAAAACCCAAAGTACTGAATTAATAGTTAAGAAGAACATGCCATGAGAAGTCATCACTGAAAAATCAACGCACCAATAGTTCCCCTTTTGTGCCCTTTGAGATCGTAAAATTATTATTTTGAATCGATCATACTTCATTTTTGAGGAAAGGCTATGCCCGAAACGTCGTGTACATAAGGTGGAGGACCTGTAATAGTTCCGCTATATTTCGGAACTCGTGAACTTTCACAATGTTGACCGAGGTTTCCTAATGAAATTCATTAGGAAACCTCGGTTAACACTGTTAAAGTTCATTACTTCCAAAACGTTTCGGAACTTTTACGGTTCCACTACCTTAAATATTACTAATTCTTAGGCATCTTTTTAGCTTGTTTTCTTGAATATAACTTGCATTTTCATTTTTATGGACAGAAAATAAAGACGGAATGCTCAGAAGGAGCTTTCTTAAACTGTTTTGAGGCTGAACCAATTAAGACGTACCTAAGAAGCTGTGTCGAGATAACATGGCTGATGGCAATACAAGATCCACCGATGTATCTGAAATTTGATGAAACAAACAGGGATCACTTGCGAGAATTCACAAACTCGGGACCCGAGATCGACTTAATGGTGTGGCCGTCCTTATACCTTGTTGAATGTGGAACATCAATGTCCAAAGGGATTGCACAGTTTAAAGAGTCTGGGAATGATTCTATGCGGTTGTAATTTTATCTTATAACTATACAAATATCCGTATGATAACATCCCGTATGATATTTTTTTATGATATCACATAGTTATTTTTAGAACAATGATATATTGTTAGTTATTTTTAGAAACTTTCATTCTAGTTAGAAACACCGACGAAAACAAGACAAAAAGAGGTTATAAGATAAATATAATACATACTTAGTGTATTGTATGAAAAAAATATCTAACTCGGTTGTGAGAATTGACAATTGTCTCGGCAGAGCCTCGACAATGATCAATTCTCCCAACCTCGTTAGATATTTTTATTCATACAAAACACTAAGTACGTATTATATATATATGCTTGTCTAATGATACAGTTCAGAATATCGTGAAAATTACAAATTGAATGATGTTGGAATTAAATTCAATGAGTGAGTGGGTGAATTTCGAGTGAAATTAAAGGGAGGTAATCCTATATCGCTAATTTTGTTCAAGATGAACATTACGTATATTATATTAAAAGGGGTAATATATCGCTATTTTTTACCCCCTTTAATATAATATACGTACTTTTCTTTTTGTGCGTCTTCGGTGACGATTCAGATACTTTAAAATCCGCACCAGCCAATAAAATCGTAGAATAATTTGATACATTTCAATTAATAATTAATCGTCTTGAACGACTACGAAATGTTTCTCATGATTTTTAAGCGTTTTTGTTTGATTTGAGTGAGTGTTTTGAATGAATGAATAAAGCACTGAGAGAATGATTTAAATGATTTTGATCGGAAGAAATGTCTATTTCACAATATTACTAACTAAACAAACTAATTCCAAACAACTATTTTTTTATGAAATTTGAGATCCTTCACATCAAAATGACCATCTTTGAACTTAAAATGGATATAATGAACAAAAGAGTTTTGTTCTATAGGAGGTCAAGGCAGGCTACAATTCAAATTCTAAATGGGCAATCTTTAATGAGAAAATCAGCTTGTTCCAAAAAGTTTCGATCCTTGTCACCCTGCGTAGATCTGGCAGTCTTGCGCAGTTGGACTAGAATCGATTTTCAACGCACTACCCAGATAGTTGTTTTCTACCTGATGTGTGCACATTTATGTAAAACAATTGTCGTAGATACATTGCATTTTTCCCTTTTTCCTTCTTTTTTTCCAGAAAACTAGGAATAATATGTATAAATGTGTTTATTACCATTATTATTTATGTTCATAAATTGGTCAAAACAATTAACATTTTAGAAAGAATCAATTTTGTCCTTTTTAGCTCCACTGGCCAAAGGCCAGCGAGCTATTGTCATGGCGGAGTGTCCGTCGTGCGTCCGTGCGTGCGTCCGTGCGTGCGTCCGTGCGTAAACTTTTTCTTTAAACATCTTCTCCTCCCAAACCAATGGGCGGATTTTCACGAAACTTGGTAGAAATGATCCTTGGGTAGGCCCCTTCTTAGATTGTTCAAAGAATTCTGATTGACCCCCAAATATGGGCGTGGCAGGGCGTGGCATTTTTTCACTATGAAATCTTTAAAAATCTCCTCCTCCCAAACCTTTGGGCCGATTTCAATGAAACTTGGCATGGATGTTCCTTGGGTGACCCTTTACTTAAATTGTTCAAAAATTTTTGATTAGCCTATAAATATGGGCGTGGCAGGGCGGGGCTTATTTTGAGCCCGAAATCTTTGAACAACATCTCCTATTGAACCACTGGGCCGATTTCAATGAAACTTTAACAGAATGTTCCTTGGGTGACCCTTTACTTAAATTTTTAAAAAATATTGATTGGTCCATAAATATGGGCGTTGCAGGGCGGAGCTTATTTTGAGCCCGAAATTTTCAAATGAAATTCTCTCCTGAACCACCTGGCTGATTTCAACGAAACTTTATCAGAATGTTCCTTGGGTGACCCTTTACTTAAATTGTTCAAGAAATTTTGATTGGTCCATAAATATGGGCTTAGCAGGGCAGAGCTATTTTGAGCCCGAAATCTTTGAACGACATCTCCTCCTGAATCACTGGGCCGATTTCAATGAAACTTTAACAGAATGTTCCTTGGGTGACCCTCTTCTAAAGTTGTTCAAGAAATTTAGATTTGACTAAAAATATGGGCGTGGCAGGGCGGGGCCTATTTTGAGCCCGAAATTTTCGAATGACATTTTCTCCTGAACCACCTGGCTGATTTCAATGAAACTTTACCAGAATGTTCCTTGAGTGTCTCTTTTCAAAAATTATTTGCTAAATTTTGATAGGCGTATAAATTTGGGTGTGGCAGAGCGGGGCTAATATTGAGGCCAAAATCTTTGAACAATATCTCCTCTGGAACCACTCAGTCGATTTCAATGAAACTTTACCAGAATATTTCTTGGGTGACTATTTACTTAAATTGTTCAAGAAATTTTGTTTGGTCCATAAATATGGGCATGTCAGGTGGGGCATATTTTGAGCCTGAAATCTTTGAACATCTTCTGAACCTTATGTTTTAATAAGATTGGTCAAGGTTTGCAGGTTCATTGTGATTGTGTATTTTGGTGCAATATGGACCAGAACCATTTAATCATTTCTAAATAGGTCTTAGGAGATTTTGGAGTGTTAATGTATTCATTTAAAGTAAGCTTTATTTAATGAAAGTCTAAAGATTTTAAAGCCAGTGGAGCGATACAGGCCCTCTTGGGCCTCTTGTTTTGTAGATGGGTAGCTAAGCGACGTAACTAAAATTAAATCAAGCTTTGGCTACGACGTTTAGGTAGACCACCAACCAGTGATTTTTTGTTTTATTTCCACGACCACATAAAACAGATTAAAAAATCATGAAATTGACATTCATTCGATCAAAAACCAATCTAAACTGCTCACTCCGCGCGTAATTAAGTCCATTTAATTCAGCCAATCAAATCACTCAAAAAGCGCTCCGTAATCGTTCATAAACTCTTAACATTCGTTCAAAACTATCAAAATATCATTCGAACCGTGAAGACATAAACTAAAAGGTTCGCATATTTAATTCATTGAGTTAATAAAATACCGCCAATCGTCCTATAGGACGAAATTAGCGAATATATGTTACACCCCCCCCCCCTCAATTTCATTCAAAACTCACTCTATCCACTTAGTCAATATTTGCCGCAATCATTCCGATTCGTTTACCCAATTAATTTCAGAAGGTCGTTAACCGTATACTGAATAATGAAGGAGCTCTCCGCCACGAGAAAGGTCAAGGGACTGGTGTTGCATACAGTTAACAACGTCACGAAGTTGACAAGATGAATGAATTTGAAATGATTTAGAAATGAAATTGAATGAGTGTGTGTAGCACGTTAAGAGTGAAATTCAAGGGATGTAATCTTATATAGATAATTTTATTCAGAATGGACAAAATAAGCAATATAATATTACCTCCCTTTATTAAAATATGCATACAGATTCGATGAATAGCTTTCGTTGTCTTCATGAATCCAACATACGCTTACAAAATTCAATTATGTAAGTAAAATCTTGGATTTTATCTACCGAGTTTTATTTGAAGGGAATCGTAAATCTTTTGAAGTGATTTTGGAGCGTTTTTGATTTTTTTGAATGAATGAATGGAGCGGTTAGCGAGCGATTAAAAATTGTTTTGTTTGAGACCAATGTCAATTTCACGATGTTATTTACTGTAACTCAAAACGGAAAAATTATAATGGAAGTCTTGGAAAGCAGGCTACCGAAAAAAATCAAATTGACATAGAGATATAGGACTAAAACCCCATCTGTACATATCCCTATCGAATGAATCGTACGGGATGATAGTTTTATGGGCTGTCAAAATTCTATTCGCGTGTTTGCAGTTAAACATGCATGAAGTGCACATTGGCTTATCAGAGTTTATGATCACCTGTAAATATTATATCCTCAATTTTCTATACATTAAATAAAAAAAGACAACAACCTTTGTTACAATTGAAAATATTCGCGATATCAAGCTACAGTAAGTAACATCGTAAAAATGGCATCAGCCTTGATCAAAACCATCATAATTCGCTCTCTCGCCACTCAATGTATTTAAGACACCCAGATCACTCATAACCCATCTTAAACAAATTCTGGCAATCATTTTATTATATACTTTGATATAGTCCCTATGTATTTGAACGGGACGAAAGTATGCACTATTTTTTGATATTGCATACTTTGATAATGACCATGCCAGTCTTTCCAGTTCAATTTTCGTGAAAATTGTACTGGCAGATTAAAGAAAAACGTTCAAAGTTAAAGAAGGCAATACAGTGTTTTTTTCGTCTGTTTGAGATCTATTCGAGAAATCAAACACTTCGTCGCCCTCTCCGTCTTTTCTCAGATGCCCACCCCTTTCTTCCGAATCCCCGTTTTTGTTTCTCCTTAATCTATGTTATATAGTTTTATATAGTTATTCTTTTCTCATTTCATCACATTCATTTATTTGTGTCTATCTACATTCCACTATCTGCTAGGTAAAAACACCAGTACTTACTCTCAAAAATAGGGAACATTTGATTTTTCAAAATTCCGCTGGCAAGTTCTTCCCATCTAATTCAGAGAATAACTGCGCAACGCAAAACCCATTCGAGCAGCCACGCAAAAAAATGACCAATAAGTATTTTACTTTAATTTGGAGTCCTATTCAATTTATCGTAACCAAAGAACATCAAATGTCTCTTGAATATGCCTGTGCATGACATTTTCAACAATTTGACATGTGCCCGAAGGGCCAACATTAACCAACATTGACTACCACATAGTATAATTAGAAGTTTGCCTGACTTTCCAAAGACACCTTTTAACTCTTTCTTTCTAGAAAGCACAAAGTGAAGACCCTGGTCAGACTGTGCAGGTGCACAGGCTGGCCAGAGTCTTTGCTTTGTGTACTTTTGAAATTGTTGAAAATGTCACGCACAGGCTCAAATTTTAGTATTTTCTACAAGCCTTTATAATGAGCCGTTTCTTTTGTGGATCAATATATATACAGTTAGTTACATCGTGAAATTTACATTCGCCTCAATCAAAACCATTCTAAATCGCTCACTCAGCGCTCCATTCATTCATTCCAAAGACTCATTCAAACCATTCAAAAACGCTCAAACCCATTGAAACATATAGAATCAACCACTCATTCAAAATAAATTTGGATAGAGAAAAATCGCGTTTTCACTGGCATAATTCAAATTGTAAGTGTCTAATAGGTTCTTGAAGAAATAGGAAGCAATCTTAAGAATTTGTATGCATATTCTATTAAAGGGAGGTAATCAATATCGCTATTTTTTTTCATCCTGAACAAAATTTGCGATATTGGATTACCTCCCATTAAATCCACTCAAAACTCGCTTCACACACTCATTCAATTTCATTCCAAAATCGTTCGAAAATCATTCACCTTGTCAATTTCACAATGTTGTTAACTGTAAATCCCCCTTTTAAAGGCGGCTAAGACTTTAAGATTTTTTTTAGATTTTTTTAAGCCTATTACAATGAATAGCATTATTGGCAGATTAATTACTTTTTTTTTTGTTGTGAACCGTTCTGCAGTTTCGCCATCAGGAGTGCTTACAACGCAATGTTTCGAGTCTCTTTGGATTCTTCCAACACCTGTAAATTTGTTGATCGCTTGTCTGTTAATTGTCAAATCGGAAATATATAACATTAACATCTGGGCAAATTGTTTGTATTCAATAGTACACAATGGTACAGGTGTATAGCTTTTCGCCTTTTTCTTTATTTTTATTTGTTTTTTTTTTTTTAACTTGCTTTTATAAATGTACAAGTTTTCGTTAGTGATCAATGATCAATTTTCTCGACAGGTCTACAGGCATAGAGCCAGTTTTGTTACCCTATTGTCAAATAATTTAACAAGTAAAACGGGGAATTGTTATTACAGCATTTTGAACACCATAGGAACCATTTTTTGCCTCTCCGCTTTGGAAGAAAATGCACGATAATCGCATATATTACAGGAATAAATTTTGAAATCAAATTCCAAATTTATTTTTAATGTTTATAATTACAGTTTAAGATAGTTCTTTTGATTATGTTAGGAATTCAGTATTTATGTGAGCCCTCCGATATCGGTGTCGGTGATTGTTTGTAATATATTTAAACGATTTTATTTTCTATGGTGTATCTTACGTGTAAACATGTGTAAAGCAGATAGTGCGGTGTATGCAGGGTCTTTTAAAAAATTTCATAAGCTGATTAACGGTAGACCGTACGATCGCTTCACAGTCTTCACCAGGGGCCCGTTTACTAAACTTCTTACGAAAAAATGATCGTAAGTCAAAATCAAAAAATCGTTCCCGGTGTTTTCAATCATTGAAAGCTTCCGCCTTGCAACGCCTCATTGGAATCGTCTTTAGAAGACGGTTCCAATGAGATGATGCATGGTAGAATTGTATATTTACTATTTTAGAAGCAACTTAAAATTTTACTTACGCAAAAAAATAATCGTAGGATGTTTAGTAAAATAGTCCCCAGGAGTCCGCGCGAGACCCGCAATGACTGGTAAAATCACAAGTGAAATATGACATGCACGATGATCGTGCGATGTCCGTGCGGCGACCATACGATACATGTACGTTTTGTTTACTCAAAACTCACTCATTGGGCTCTTTTTATTGCATTCCAAAATCATTCACTCTGTCAATTTCACAATGTTGTTAAATGTTACTGATAGCACTATCTTTGTGCGGATATTGCCCGATTACTTTGAGACTGCCTTACGATCGCCGTATCGGCGCCTGTAGGATTTTTGTAACATGTATGTGACACTGCACGGTTGTATGAGCAAATGCGACATTAGACCCCACTATGTCAAAAATTTCGCGGAAAAGTTAAGAGTGCGATTTCCTATTGCGCCTTAGTGAAATTTAATGCAACTATGATTAAGTTTTTGTTCAAAGTACTCTCTAGGTCTACGGCTACTGCGATCAAAGCATAATCAGCGGAGGCCACTGCAAGGACATCGCACGACTTTTGGGTTTCAGGCGAGTTTAGGCGAGCCGTACGGGCTCCGTATGTGAAACGTAAAGTAGGCGTGATTTTATGATTAGTTGACGGTAAGTTTCATTTAGTAAGCATGGAAAAAAAACTCGTCCAACCCTTCTATCTACTTCTAATAATTAATTGTATACACTTCGTTAAGATTTCCCCATTTTTTTTCAATCCAGGCGAAGCTTAGTTGAAGCTTTATCGTTCATCAGAATCCTTATGCTGGAGATATTTAACGGTCAGAAAAAATCGAATGCCACTCCCAGGCATCCCTTGGGTGGGAATAATTTAGGGCCTACCGTTTTCAGGTTTTCTTCATATAGTTGATGAGGCATGGAGGATTTATGAAAGCAGTGGAGTATCGTATTGGTCAAACGATAGGCTTTTAGTTTTGAATGAAGTTAAAGGGAGGTAATGTGGTATTGCTTATTTTGTTCAATTTGAACGAAATTAGCAATATACCATAACCTCCCTTTAAATGCATCTAAAAAGTATTGGCATCTTTTATTTTCGCTCAAAAGACTTATTACTGAGTTTCTTTACTACGTCTCGTTTCTAAGAATCCTTCCGGATAAGATAAAACGGTCAGAAGAAATCGAATACCACACCCACAGCTTAACCGTGGGTGGGAATAATTTAGGGTCTATCGTTTTCAGGTTTACTTCATATAGTTGATGGGGCATGGAGGATTTATGAAAGTAGTGAAGTATCTTATTGATGAAATGACAGCCTTGTTTACTTTGATGAATAAGGCATACAATATTGAATGTATATAACACTAGGCTTTATGGATTTACCAGATGGCCCAAGAACCACAACAACACACCCATATACGATTATACTTCGCTGTACTCTTTCACTTATTCTGATTCAATTCCAACTTTTATTGATATTTGGCATCGGCCGTAACATATACATACATATGAACAACTTTTTTTTACAACCAGTATTGCAATTAACCAAATTTTTTATCAATTAATCTTCATTTTTTCTGAAATCTATTAAGTGCATTATCAATCAGATATGTTTTCTTTTATCTGTAAAAAATGTTATTTTGAAAACATTGTGAGGAAAAGATAAACTGTTCAAAGTATTTGTACATTTAAATCCATTAATGTTAACTAAAATAAGAATTTCCCTTTTTGCTAACTATTTTTCGTCTCAATAGATAGTACTTGTTTAACAAAAAAAATGTAAATAAATGGAATAAAAAAGTAACAAGATGAAATTCAATAAAATTACAGTTCATCATGTATATAAGCTATTTAAAGATATAGAGATTTCCGTTCTTTTTATGACAATTACAATATTTTGGCAGACACAGTTAAGAAAGAGATCAGCCTGCACAGACGTGCATGCTGATCTCAACATTTTCTGTCTCCTTTCTACTTAACTAGTATTTATAAAAAAAATAGCGATACTGCTTCAAATATAAAAAAAATAGTTTTTGTAATCAAAAAATTAATCAGCAGCCCTGCGTTCAGAATGACAAAACGGTGAAAATAGTTAACCAATTATACCCCGCTTTGCACGTTCATTTGCGTGCAAAGCGGGGTATATGTGGCAAACTGTTTGCACCAATTTGGCATCCTGAACGCGGGGCAGGATAAGGGATAATCTTGAAGTCATTTCTCAGGTTTCGACCGTAAAGTATGGTACTTATACACCATGATGCCTTCAACTTGGGTGGTCTGGCTATATTAAAATAGCTTAAAGATCGATAGGCTTATGAGTTCAGCGGGTAAAAACCCATTTGCTTTGTTTTTCATATTCCTATGTTTTGACAACCCCAAGTTTTCACTCCTGGTTTGATGTGATACTGGACAACACCTTAATCTTTAATTACATAAACAACATCGTGAAATTGACGAGGTGAATGATTTTGAAATGGTTTCGGAATGAGATGGAATGAGTGAGAGGGGTAGTTTTGAATAAAATTTAGGAATTTCGAAATTAGCGAAATATTTTTACCTCCTTTTAACAAAATTGACGCGCTTTTCTGTTATTGTGTCTTCACGTACAACTTAGACGCTAAAAATCAATTCTAGCCAATAAAATCGTATAGCGATTTTATCGATTTGACTAAATGCTCATCAGTTTGAACGATTTTGAAGCGCGTTTTTACTATTTCGGAGCGTTTTTGAGTGATTGGAGTAAATGTTGAACTGAATCTGTGGATCGTTGAGTGAGTGATTTGGAATGGTTTTGTTCGAGATGGGTGTCAGTTTCACGATGATACTAGCTCTATAAGTAACATCGTAACATTGTAACTCACCTCGACCAAAAACTCATCGTTCCATTCCTAACATTCCCATTACTCGCCTTGTTAAATTCTCCAATTCTCGCTTCGAAATCGTAATCTATACTTAACAATTTCATTCAAAATGATTTAACCATTTCATTATTTTGGAGTATTGTCAGGATTAGGAAGAGCCTGGTTGATCTGTGATGACACACTAATCTATTTATAGAACAGTACACAGAATATTTTTATTAAAGAAAGTAATAATATATCGCAATTTCATTCAAGTTGAACGAAACTAGCGTTATCTAATTATTTCTATCTTAATCAATTAAAAACTCGTATATTCCGCCCATTCAAATCTATTCCAAATATATTCCAAAATCGTTCACCTTGACAATTTCTTCACTTTAAGTATATTTCTACCGCCTTGCAGTCGGAGAAGCAATTGCCATAGTAGAGTTAGTGTGTCTTGGACAAATTTTCGGATTTAATACTAGGCTGTGGAGAATATTCTTTCCAATATTTCTTAAATGATGGATAATTATTAAGTCGGGTTGCCCAGTTTCCCAAAATGTGTTGGTTTTTTTTCACATGTACCTTGTTTTTTTCTGTAGGGTAGAAAATAATTTTACATTCCAATATAATCATTTTTGAAACTACTTCGGGAAAACCTCTGCTTTTTACCTCTTTTCAGATATATGTATCTAGTTTGTGAAGCCCCTAAATAGTCCTTGTTCCCATAACAGATCGCATATATTTCAGAAGAAAGTGGGTCAGGTAATGTAATTTGATTTATGACAGATGTAAAGCTAGAACTTTCGAACATTACAAAGGTGATTTGGCTCAAAAATCCAATAACTTAGATAAAATCAGTGATTCAAAGAATATTTTTCCCGGAATCTTACAAAATAATTCCTCGGCTTATTTCCCTTCTAAATATGCTTTAAAACTTTGAGCAGGTCATTGAAATCAAATTTGATTAAAATCATTGGCAATATTATTCGGTTCAAATTGGATTTTGGTCAATTAAGCATTAAGAAGGGTCAATGTGCGTATCTCTATTCCGAATCTGTCAAACTTGACAAAAACGTTCCATGATTGCACGACTCATCTTCAAATCAGTCAAAAAAGAAAAAAAAAAATGATTGGCTGACAATTACAGTCAAGAACATCTTGAAATTGACAAGGTGAATGATATTGGGATGACTATGTAATGAGATTGAATGAGTGTGTGGAGCGAGTTTTTAGTGAAAATAAAGGGAGGTAATGCAATATTGCTAATTTTGTTCAAGAATTGTTTGATCGATTTGAATGAATTGTTGATAGTCTTGTACAACATCGAAATGTTTCTAATGATTTTTGAACGTTTATGATTTATTCGAGTGAGTGAGTTAAATAAATGGATCGTTGAATGAATTATTTTAAATGATTTTGATCGGAAGGGGTGTCAATTTCACGACGTTATAAACTTTAAAGGTTCTGCAACGAGGGACATAATCTTCTTTTTCAGTATGAAAGGCTTTAAGCTTCCTCCGCTCGCAGGCAAATGGGCAAATCTCAACCTCACTTGTCAGGTATTCTCGTATTCCTTATGTGACAATTCTCAAAACTGTTTCGTTTTGGCATATTGATTTTCGCACGGCAGCATAGAGCATATTTTGGATTAAAAGCGATAAGGGTCTTCTATCAACACTAGACCAAGTGATTTTATAAAACTGGACTGTTCCTTATTAAACCGCCTAAAACATATTTGTTAAATTTTTCTTGGACCACCAAAATGGTGTCGCATGGAGAAGCTACATTCACTTTGTAATCTTTGAACTACCATACAACACTGGATCTTTCTTAACCAATAAGACGAATTTAGCGATATTGTATTATCTCCCTTTATTTCCATTCTAGACTCGTTCAACACACTCATTCAAAATCATTCCAAAATCATCATTCGTCTTGTCAATTAGACGATTGTATGTACTTTACCCTTGCACAAACATGCGTCGGAATTTCTTTACAAGACCTGTTCATAAAATCTTTATTGGCCGAAAAAATTGGTGCTGCATAGTTGTGCCTATTCTTTATTTTTTCAAACTTAATACCTTTTCTCCCAAAAACTGTTGTACTTTTGTGTCATTTTTTTAGGTTATTCAGTTGCTTGTGGTACTTCTGGTGGGCCAATGCGCTTGAAAAAAAATTTCGACGCTTTCCGATCGTCTGTGGAGATCTTTTCGGCACGTCATAATTTGATATACCAAATACGGTAACCTACTCTGTTTTGTTATCAAACTATGATATGCCCAGTTTTAACCTTTCGTAGATTTTGTTTTTCGCAACGTCATCTCCAGTAATGTTTGTGAAGTCATATAAACCCAGGCCTTCATGGCTATATCCTCATCATTCGGGTCTATTCCGTAGAATCGCCATAGGTTACCAATTGGGGAAGTAGGTGTAAAGAATTGTTGTTATTATTTGAAAATCAGTTACATGCATTATTAAGGTTAATACGTTTAAGATAAGGGAGATCTTTTAAAGTATCATTGTTTTGAAACAAATACAATCAAAGTAATATAATCAAAAAAGTTCTATTTTTTAGGTTAACACCAGTGTTTGTTATATCATAATACATAACGTCCCCTTTTGCAGGAACGTCAACTGGTCAACTTGACGAACGATGAATGATGTAGCCCACGTGCGGATAGTCGTACTTTCACGGCAGCGCCTACGTCCCTTATTATTCCCGATGCTTTTTTCGTAGAATCGTCGAGATTTCCCGGTTGGTTCGATGTATCCGGAAAACATATTACGATTTTTTCCAAAGAATTCCGACACCGGGCCTTTTACAAAAAATCCTGAGTAGGTGCGTCCGACCTTAAGATCCAATTTAGTTAGATATATAACAACTGTTTTAATGTCCTGACTCCCCACGAAGCTTGAACACAGGTGGTAGGTCTAATGATGAAAAATTGGCGAGACTGAAGAAAAACTGGGAAAACATATCGCCTTGATTGTTTATCCTTATGTTTTGATACATTTAGAAGATAAAAGAAGAATTGTATGAAAAATCTGCGATCAAACGATACGTGTTTTCCCGGTGTACTCAAGCGCTTACAAGAATGCTGTCAGAATTTCTGTTGATTTCTTTGTAGATCTCTTGTTAGAATGAATGATGCTGTCAAATCAGCCTCGTTCAACATGATAGAACTCTTCTCCTTGAAATTTAGCAAGTTGTCATAATGCAACCTACTCACATTATGCACTATCGCTTTAACCATTTTCCGTTATTCGAGCTTTGGTCCAATTGAATAAGATTGCAGACAGTAATGAAAATTGAGAGCAGTTTGAAAAAAAAAAACATTCTTTGAGATATAACATTTTTTCGGCAATATTTTTTCGAGTAAAGTTTAAAATCAGGCGGGCGTCAAATCTCTTTAATAACAAGAAAAGGGCAAGATCGGCATAATTTTAGCCCTAGTTACAATGTATATAATTTTTTTCAATAAGTTTATTTAAATAACTGTACACAATTGAATAAGAAACGAACTGCCAACTGTAAAATAACAAGTGAAGGAATCGAAGTTATCAAAATTATATAATTTATAAAGAAATAAAACCTTAAGGTTCATGTAAAGTGTTTGAGACCCAATTTTAAGGGCGCTTCATTAGCCAAGAAAAAGCAGTATGTCCAGGTATATTGTATATCAAAATGAAGCTAGTTTTGAGCACAAGCAGTTGAGCAACACAAGACCGCCATAGCTATAGCGATAAAGCCAAAACATTGTGCAAAAGGGTCATTTTGTACAGATCAAGCAACTGCATGATGGTTGGATAAAATTGGCTTATATTTTATCAAAGTACAGACTAAAGTACTATCCAGGTAGTACTTCCACCGTTGATATAAAACTCGGTCTCAAAAAGCTCCTTTGAAACAATCAATTTCCATTTATTTTGTCAACATACTTGTCAAACCGGTTTGGTCTGTTTTCAAAATAGATGCTGGGTATGGTGCAACAGCACACCATAATATTGTGAAATATTTTCTGTAATTTATTTCAAATTATAGTTTTTGAAATCACAGATCAATAATAAATTACTTTATATTTATGATTCAGTGAAATAGAAATTGATATATTGCTTAATAACCTTACAGGTAAATAAACTATCAATGTCTATTCATGTTGTGGTAACACACCATACCTTAAAAAGATCTACACGTTTACTAAATTAGAATGGCATATATGACATATGTGTTTATAAAATAAGTCAAAATAAGATGCTTGCATAACTACGTTTTGGGCTCGAGTTTTATACCAACGTCTGTAGTAGTACCTGGGTCGTACTTTAGACTATAATTTGTTAAAATATAAGCTAATTTTATCCAACAGTCATGCAGTTGCTTGTTCTGTACAAAATGACCCTTTTCCACAATGTTTTGCTATACCACTATAGCTATGGCAGTCTTATGTTGCTTTATTCCTTGTGCTCATAAATAGCTTCAATTTGATATATACTATACCTGGACATTTGCCTTTTTCTTGGCAAATGAAGTGTTTTAAAATTGGGCCTCAAACACTTTACATGAATCTTAACCCCCTCTAATAACCAATATACTACTTATAAGGCCATGAACGATACGTCGTTAAAACAATCCGAACAACCCGAGACTCCAAACTTCTTTTTCTTACATAATATAAGTTTTATTAAATATTTGATCACAAATTAAACTGTACATTAAAAGATACTAAGAAGTTATTACCTCATATTTTTTTTTCACGAATCCACAAAAGCAATTTGTCAGACATTTCCTTTTTGATTTATCTTAATCTAAAGTTTAAATGCATTTTCTGATGAGTTCAAAGAAGTTTTATAAATCTCTGAACAAGAAGATAAATGAGCCAATGCATGGGATTTCTAAAAATTTCAAATATGCACAAAGCAAAGAAACATACCAGCTTGTGCATCCGCACAGTCTGGCCATAGTCATCACTATGCGCTTATTAGATAGATATGGTCTCTAAGTACCTGTAGAACATCAGGCTACGCTATATTTACAGTTTGTGACTGTCTTTGCTGCTCAATATTAGCATCTCACGCACATTCCAAATTATTGGAAATGTCACGCACAGACTCAAATTTATTGTCCATCACCAACCGCCTTTTGGTTCGCCTGACTGTTACAACTCAATTATTGTAATCCTATACATACAATCAAGAATTTTGATTGGTTTAAATCGCATCACTTGGGAAAATCTGTCGTACTTAATTTCTGTATAATACAGTTGGTATTTCGGGGAAACCCCAGACAATCGATCTGCAAGTTCAGTGTTTTAGGAACTCGAAATCCTCTTGTTCCCCTTTCAAAAACCTTCATCGCTATCAGCTTAGGAATGAAATATTCGCGAAGGATTTTTTTTAAAAGCAGACAGTTCTGATTCTGAGCCACCGTTTACAGCGAGTCGACGAAGACCATCAAGCAACCTTCTCAACCTCACTCGCTCACGCCGATTTTATTTTGACATGAAACAATACTAGACAGAAATCATTTTTGAAAAATGATACCTCTTGGAATTTAGAGTTGTCGTCTATTTGTGTCCCGTTTGTATAACTTTATGACAGCAAACTTCGAAAGCGAGATAAAAATATATATCAAATGAGCTATCTAAAAATAGATCTTGTGTATTGATCTATATAAGCACAGATAGTAGTCTTGAACCTTTTATTATTTGGTCGAGTATTTTAATTATTTCTTACATGTAGATCTAAAGGATTGCAATTATTAGGGCCGAGTGTATCTTTGTCTGCGTTTATTAGAGTATAAATTGCAATTGTCCAAGCACATGCCTCAAACATAACGCCATACGGGCGTATTATGTCATATGCTATAGCAATTGCACTTTATACTCCAATAAACGCAGTGAAAATACACTCATCCCTGTACTACAAACTCTTAAAGGCCAATTTATTTCTAGCTTGGATCCTACCCGGGTGTAGACTGGTCAGTGGTCAACTATCAGAACAGCCTATATTAGGTTATTCTGATACAGTTAGTGACATCGAGAAATTGACATTAATCTCAATTCAAACCATTCTTAATCGTTCACTCAGCGCTTCATTTATTCATTCCAAACACACTCAAACCGTTCTAAAACGCTCCAAACTTAAAAGATAAGGTCAACAACTATATTCAAAATGCATATAGCGAGGAAAAATATCACGATTTCAATAACATAAACGAACTCATAAGGATTTGATTGGTTCTTGTAAAAAAGAAAGTTGTTTATAGAACTTGCCTGCATATTTTATTAATTGGCGTAAATATACTGAGCGACTTTAAAAACGCAATACTCAAAAACACCACTAAAATGCACATGTAAGTGAACAACCCCGGACTGAAATATACTTATTTTGTTACCTTAACAAGTTACCTTTAATCAAACATCAATGCCATTTAGAAACACTTTCTTGTTTTCCCAATACGGAGACATTTTTAAACATACCCACGAAAGTTGAAATTTCTCCGTAGCCCTACTGTTAGGACGATATTTTCTTTTAAAATGAAACAGAAGCCAAACAAATTTCAGAGTTACGTTGAATGAATCAAGAGGTCAAAGAAGTCATCAATACTGAGTTTCAGTACGTTTGGTTCAAAGATGGCACCAAAACGTCTTCTTTTTTACCAGAAAGAACGTCTCTTACATGCCTTTCCATTCCTTTCGTAGAACCACACACGTTGTTCATGTGAGTGCAGTTTTGGCAAACAAAGCCTGTTAACGCTATTTTACCCTTAGCAGGCATGTGGGTTAGTACTGAGATGATATTCTGAGCGTGTTTACGGCATGACTATAACGCCATTTTAACACGTAAAGTCTTCAGAAACTTTTTATTGGCAAGGTCCTACCTGACTGATGTTCAAAAATTAATGGAATAAGTCAATATTTTTTTTAGTCAGGTCGAGGTTAACGACGTTCCAATTCTAAGGAACAATTTCACTTTTGACATACTCGATTCAGAGTACAGTCTTTGCAAAGTGAGTGAGTTGATTTCATTTCTTTTCACGGTTTTTGAAATGCCTATCGTTAATTACCTTCCACACTTCTGATTTGTTAAATCAATCAACCATGAAAAGTGTAATGACAAAGAAAGCGTGAACAGTGGATTGCTATGCCAAAACTAACCAAAGCGTCATAACAAAAAAAGATTTGGTCGATTCAACAGAGTATCTTCTTTGTGTGGTTTTAGCTAAATTTAATTTAAAAAAAAATATTCTTTTCCGTGCTCAAATTTACAATTTACTTTGTTGCGTTTTTAAAGTCGCTCAGTATATATATCGCTAGTTTTGTTCATCCTGAACATATTTAGCGGTATTGGATTATCTCTCTATAATTTCACTAAAGACTCACTCAATCCGCTCATGCAATTTCATTGCAAAATCATTTCGAAAGCATTCCCATTGTCAATTGCACGATGTAATTAAGTGTAGTCGATCTTTGGACCAGTCTTAAATTGGTACCCCGCTGTCTCAGAGATACTCTGATAAAGCGGACAACTACCAACCCGGGTAATAAAAAAAAGACTTGGCCCTAAGTCTCTGGTTTTGGCGCTGATTCTAGAGAACGTATAAAGTATATGGAATTTTTAAACGAAACTTTATCGAGAACAAATTTCATGGTCAACGCAAGCAAACAGCATAAACATAAATAAATAAAATGCGTGAAATGAATGTAATGTCACTATCACTTATCACTACTACTTCTTCACCTACTACTAACAATATTGCTTGCTCTAGTACAGATAATAACATCGTAAAATTGACAAGATGAATGATTTTGGAATTACTTTGGAATTAAATTGAATGTGAATTAAGTGAGTTTAGGGCGTTCTGAGTGAAATTCAAGGGAGGTAATCCACAATTGCTAATTTTGTGAAAGATGAACAAAATCAGCGATATTTATTATCTCCCTTAAATAAATTATGCATACAGGGTCTATGAAAAGCTTTTTGCGTTTTCACAAACTCATCATACGCTTACAAAATTCAATATACTGTAGTTAGTGAAATCGTGGATTTTATCGACCGATTGTATTTTTTTCTAATGTAGTTATTGATCTTATCATTTTGAGTGATTTTGGAGCGTATTAGAATGGTTTGAGTGAGTGTTTGGAATGAAGGAATGGAGCGATGAGTGAGTAATTTAGAATGGTTTTGATCGGTAAAATTGTCAATATCACGGTTCTTTAATGCTTTTTGATGGTTTATCGAGAAATAAGGTAGATTATCACTTGATAATCTCACCGCAAAAGCAGTGAAATTATCAAAATTTTATACCCTGCTTTTGTGCATTTCACCCTATCTGACGTCATCTATGCGGGGCGAAATAAGTGACGTCACAATGAACGTTGCATAGCAATCACGTGCAAAATGCCGCTCTTTACGAAAATATGTCCTAGAAATTTTACATTTTGTCTCATTTTTGCATTAAAGAAATAGAATAATCGTTTGTTTTTGGAGTAAGATCGATTAATATTTCATTTCGTGAATAACAAAAGCTATATTTTCACTCTCGTGAAAATATAGCTTTTGTTGTTCACCCAATGAAATATAAATCGATCTTACACTGAAACAAACGATTATCCTCTATATAATTAACTGTAGAAGTATTTATACGATTGCTCGATCTACAACAACTCCTTCTTCTACTGCTACTACTGCTGCTATGACTACTACTACCTCTATCACTACTACAACAACAACAAATACTACTACTTCTACGACTTATAAAAGAAAAGTACTGTAGTGATTCATCCTCGAAAACAAAAACAAGTTATCTATGATTTAAACTTCGGAAGGGAAAAAGTCTTTTCTCCCAAGAAAGCCTTTCACTCAACTCGAAAGAAGTTAGATAATTTGATATATTGGAGTTATCAAATGCGTGTATATTGTAAGACATGCTGAAATTGAAATGACAACAACAATAACAACAAAAATATTAATAATAATAATAATAATAATAATAATAATAATAATAATAATAATAATAATAATAATAATAATAATAATAATAATAATTGATAATGATAATAATGAAATTACTTGTAATTATAATAATGATAATAATGACAACAATAATAATTATAATGATAATAATAAAAAAGATAATACATGTAGCTATATAAATGTAATAATTAAATGATAAACATTCTAATTCAATACCCAAATACATTAATATTACTTATATAGACATTGAAAGAGGAGAAAATGCGGATATTTTATGATACTTTTAATAAAATAATATATATTAATTCTTTTTTGAAAAAAAAGAAGGAAAATAAAAAGAGAATGATTATAAAAAGCCAGACCCTGGTAATAATTTCTTTTGAAAAATATACACTGCTAGATCTCAGCGTATATAAGGGTAATTACTTCTTTATGTCTTGTCCCATGCCGAGTTAATTGTATATTTAATCTTGTTACTTTGGTTTATGACATCAAATTAGCTTGTGGATCTATGTCGTTGATAATGTTTTACTGAGAGAAAAGCAAGTGGAACCCGAAAGGCCCATGCCGCGTTTTTGGTTAATTGTAATTGATATCGTTAGAATTGAACAATGAAAGATGGCTATTCTGGTGCAAATTAGAAAAATACAAGTAACTTTAGTTCTTCCGCCAAAGAAATGATTTGAAGGAAAGTTTGATTTCGACACATGAGTTAATATATCCGGGGATTTATTATGAGTTTTCTTTTATGGTTTTCAGTAGATTATGGAGGGAAAAAACCAAAAGATTATCGCTTGATAAAATCACCGCCACACCAGTAGAATTACAAAAATCATTTTTGAAAAATTGTATACATAATTTTTAATAAGCATGAGAATATTGTGTTACATTAGAACAAAAAATAAATCGTATCGTGTAGGACGATTTTTATTTAGTCAATATTATGTCCTTTTCAGCGCTATATAGGTCACGCATCGAAGCTCGATTAGACAGCTTTCATTAAATAGTTTTCTTGGACGCTATTTGTTCTTCTTGGACGTTAATTGTTTATTTTGTCATTGTTTTCTGCTTAAAAAATGATAATAATAAATAGATAAATATGAAAATAAAAATGTTATCTGCTGCTTCGTCAAGATAAGTCCAAGATATTTTTTTTTAAATTTTACATTTTATTTTTGTTTATGAATTTAAAATTGAAAGCAAACAAATTGTAAGATACATGTATACATGTTATTATAGTCATCGTTACCTTTATAATTGGTCATAGATACCATAGAATTAAATATTTGAAAAAAATAATTAACTTTGGACAAGTATTATCATTGTGATTCTTAAGCGTTGCAATAACAGCTTTCTTTAAGCTCTGGTTGCAATGATTTTGAATTTACACTATCAGAATTTGACTCTGGCTCTTGATATGGATGCTGGTATTTAGATCTATATCGGTTCATAGATTATTTACCTTTCTGATATATACCATCTTAAATATAGTTCTGTCTTATATGTTTATAATATGTATATTCTTGGTGACAATCCTATAACTGGATTTTTTTTAAACCAATAAAGGAATTTAAATTTTAAATATAACATTATGGGATATGAGAAATTCAACATTTTAGGAATGCCCTTTTAAAATAGCTATTGTAAAATCTCTAACTAGTGTTTAAGCAGAAATTTAAAAAATATGCTTTCAACCAAATTTTTGATTAAAATTTCTGTTCAGTAGGCCCCTACAATAAGTCATCTGTACATGCTTATGGGAATGTTCAAAATTCCCCCAAAACGCATTCATTATATGTACCCTAAATAGCTCGATATTAACTTGAAGTCTTGAAAAATTAGAACAAAATCTCTAATTGAAAAAATAAATAAAATGAAAAAAAAAAACAAAAAAAAAAAAAACGCCACACAAAAAAATAAAAGTTTCGAGCACTGTATCGACGTCAATTTAGCAGAACTTACGTTTTATACTTTCAATTATAATAATACACAAGTTTTATGGTCGTTGGTTATCTGAATGGCGCGGGATCAGAAATTAAAATTTGTTCAAATGGCAGTTTGCTGGAGATTCGACTTGTGCGGTAGGTGATAAATCAGAGATTCTATGTAAATCATACTTTAATGAGGTAAGGGGATATATCATTTTCTTAATTGAGTGAAAGTCGTAAAAAACAAATCGAAATATTTTCGTCCAATGAGAAATTCTGAAATTTATCGCTCTGCTATTTGAGGGATTTAACGTCATGTTGCTATTGAAGATTGTCCCATGTTAAAAGTTAAACTGTTTCATGTTGTTATATTCGTTTTATCTCCACGATTTTTTCTTAATACCTTTCCCAACTTTGGCATTTAGAGATGTAATAATCAAATAATTTAAATTGAGTTTCAAAATTAAATAGAGCCGTCGGATAATCAGCCAATTGCTTGCTCCGCCCTTAAATCACGGCACAACTCATATTTTAGCGTGTGTGTGTGTGTGTGTATTTCCGTTTATCGTTTATTTATCGTCGATACCGTAGCACATGCCCATATGAGCGGCGCCCCCAGAAGACGGTTAGTTGTTACGGGGGATAGTGCAAGGATACATGACGAAACTACTGCTGAGATCCGCCTTGGTTCTTTAACGTGCTCGGTGTAAAGCACCGTCTCACGGGGCCTCGGTTTTAAGTCTCATCCGAATGACAATTAGTTTTGTTAGTGTACCAGCCCGGGAATCGAATCCACGCAGTCGAACTTCAATGGTTTTGAAGTCTGGTGCTCTACAAACTGAGCTAATCGGGCTGGTCCAAATTTTAGTTTCGATTACGACGTTTGTTATAGTGGATCCGTACAAATTCTGCAACGTTTCGGAAGTCATAAACTTTAACAGTGTTAACCGATGTTTCCTAATGAAACCATTAGGAAACCTCGGTTAACAATTGGAAAGATCAATTTATCTCCGAAATGTTGCGGACCTATTATGGGTCTACTATCTTAAGTCATCTACCCACAAAAGAAGTGAAACAAAATGGCGGATATATACGGAGGTCAAAATTCATCTCTCGACTATGAAGTTATTTACTTTAGAACATTATGACTCCATACTAATAGACGAAGCATACACAATTTGAAAAAAAATATTTTAGATTAAAAGATATTCATTTATTTCAATTCTTTAATTCTAAAATATTAAAACACGAAAACAAATAAATAATTTGTCAGTTTAGGACTAATTTCTTATGAAACTATTTTGTGCAAAAGCATACAGCATGGTCATTTAGGGATTATTCAGGAACACTGTTTTGACTAATTGATTTTTTTATCGCACAAACGAGACTGCAATTTTTTTTAAAGCTTAAAAGTGTTTTCAACCATTCAGAAACAAAACGACACGACTCTTAAGTTTGTATTTTGCCCACATAAGTCAACGCCGTCATCTAAATACGGACGGTCAGGCGAAAAAGTACAACCCCACAAGAAAAAGTTCTTAAATAAAAAAAATATTCTAGTAGAGGTCAAACGAAAGTCGCATTTAAAAAATTCTAATACAGAAAAGTAGCAAGGTCACTCTGAATTCAGTATATCACAGAAAAGTGCAACAAGATTCGACCCTAGTTAGACTGTAATTAGGGAAACTAAACCTTCGGTTAAAAACATGGTGAATTTGACATCTAACTCTATCAAAACCATTCTAAATCACTCAGCGCTCCATTCATACTTTTCAAACACCCTTGAAAATCGATCAAAACGCTCCGAAATCATAGGAAAACATTTTGAAATCGTTAAAGACGATCAATATTTAATTAATATCAAATTATTGAATTTCACGAAAACACTACATTATGAAAAGACAAATGATGAGAAAATCCTTTGAAAACACTCCGAATCTGCTAAGGATGGGTAGAAGCTGTGTAAAGGAGAAGCCGACGTACGGACATGACAGACGAACAAATAGACTGACAGATCGAAAATATGTTATCAAGTAACGCATGCCCCTTTTCGACAGCGTATGTATACAGTTGATTACATCGTGAAATTGACATTCATCTCATTCAAGACCGTTCTAAATCGCTCACACAGCGCTCCATTTATTAATTCCAAACACACACTCAAATCATGCAAAAACGTTCAAAAATCACTTGAAAGATAGGATCAACAACTTAATTCAAAATAAATATAGCTAGAAAAAATCGCGATTTCACTGATATAATTGAAATTTAAGCGTCTGATAGGTTCTTGGAGAAATAGGAAGCTATTTAGAGAACTTGTTTAAATATTCTATCAAGGGGAGGTAATGAATATAGCTAATTTTGTTCAACTTGAGCAAAATTAGCTATATTGGATTATCTCACTTGAATTTCACTCAAAACTCACTCCACACACTCATTCAATTTCATTCCAAGATCATTCCGTAATCATTCATCTTGTCAATTTCACGATGTTCTTAACTGTAAAAGGGCAAAAAATCTTTTTACGGTTACTTTTAAACTTTGGCGGCATCGATCCAGGAGAGCACATCCCTCATAATTTTGACCTCAATTCCTTTCCATGGAAGAGTTTTGTTGTCTGGTCTCGGGCTAAAAAGATATAGATTTGCAGTGAAAGTGTAGTGTTTTTCGTACAAACTATGGGGGAGGCGAGAAAATTCAACGTGTGTGGTCTGGGCCAGCGAAAACACATTATATAAAGGTAGAAGACGTTTTTCTATTGAGAAGTGACCACTCAACGATACTTGTTGACAACCATGGCAGGCAAAATAATCAGTGTCGATCCTTTCCTTCATGAGTTGAACATACAACTCGAAAAATATGTAGAACAATTTGGAGATCGCAAATCAGAAAATAACTTCGTCAATAAAACAAAAGCATGCAAAAATTCATAGGTAACAACCAGATTCCCCTGCCTCGAATGTTTTCTATTTATCGATTCATTAGTCATTCATTACATTAAATTAATTTAGCAATAAACTGTTTTTTTTATATGCAATTTACGATTTCTTGAATCTTGAATATTGAAATATAAGCCGATGCATGCATAATAAATTTATTTTTTCAAAGGTAGCGAAACCATAATAATTCCATATCATTTCGGGGTCATGAACTTTAACAGTTTTAACCAAGGTTTCCCGGTTAACATTTTGAAAGATGATTTGTTTCGAAATATTGCGGAACTATTACGGATCCACTGCCTTAAATCAGAGAAACATTGCAGATAGCGTACTGCGGTCAGAAATGGAACAAGTCGATTTGGGAAAGGTTATGGATACGTGAGGTCATCTTAACTTGTCATTCTTTGTCAAAATCAAGAAAGAACAAGAACAATAATTAAATGTTTATAGTAATAAATATATGTGTAGTAATGATAAACATATAATAATAATAAGAAGAAAAAACTTTCCGATTCGTGTCGAAGGGATCGATAATTTTATCTTTTTCAACTTATTCTGACATCCCATATGTGACGAAGGCCAAGAGATAAGGATGGCGGTTATTCTTTTCAATTGATACGGAGAAAAGAATGAATTAAAAGTTATTCTTAAGAGATAAAAACCAATTGTACTGACGTCTTTTGTTGTGCTCAGATGGTACGAGTGAGTTGAAGTGTTTGAGAGATCGGCCGTTTAATAGGCGAGATAGACGGACAAAAAGACATTTAACAATAATAAACGACGGAAAACATTGTGAAAAATAATGATTAAAGTCGAAGAGTAATAGTAATTTGCGAATGTCGGGAACAAAACGAAAACGGTACACTCTTAAACCGTCTCTTTTATGGACGTATAGAATCTGGGCGCGAACAGCAAGTGAATGTTTCTATTAAATGGTTGTATCATTCTATGCAAGAATTTTAACCTATCTGAAAGTAAACCACTTTGTTCCGTATTTCTGAAAAACGCCTATATTTTTGTAACACTCTGTCATTCAGATCATAATTGAAACATCAAAAATAAGCGAAAAAGATAACATCATTTAACATCACGATACACGAGTAACACAATATCATGAAATTAAACATCTCAATCCAAACTATGACAAGCAAATATCTTCGGTAAATCGAAATGGAAAAATGTGGATTTACTACATATAAAGGTCACTGAGGGCGACCGTTGCATAAATGTTGAAAAATACAGTCTTGCGTTCAGGATCACCAAACGGTGCAAACAGTTTTCCAATGGTATCCCGCTTTGCACGCAAGTGCACGTGCAAAGCGGGGTACAATTGGAAAACTCTTTGCACCGTTTGGTGATCCTGAACGCAGGACTGGATGATGTTTGTTTCGGTATAAGATAGTTTAATCGTTTATATGGGGAGCAATAAAAGCTCTTTTTTTCACTGGTATCGCTTTTTTGTTCACGAAATGTAAGATTTATCGACCAAAGACGAAAAATAAACGATTATTCTAATTCGTTATTGAAAAAAAAAAAAAAGAGGAAATGTGCAAATTATAGATCAAATGTAAATAAAGAGGATCATTTTGCACGTGATCACTGTAGTACGTCATGACGTCATTTGTTTACTGAACCCCGCTCAGGGTCAAATGAACGAAAACAGGGTGGTATCTTATGATAACTTGACTGATTTTTTTGGCGGTGATGTTATCGAATGATAAAACACCGGAAAGAATAAATAAAACGAAATAAACAGTCATGGACGTTGTAAATAGTCAAGAAATTTTCTCGTGCACTGCATTCGGATCATCGCCCGGGCATGTCCTTAAACTAGAACGGACCTCGGACTTAAGTGAAAAGTTGTCAGACCGATTAGCTCAGTTGGTAGAGAACCAGATTTTAAGACCATTGAAGATTGACCGCATGGGTTCGATTCTCGGGCTGGCACACTAACAAACCAATTGTCTTTCGAATGAGACGTTAAGCCTCGTGAGATGGTGCTTTACACCGAGCTCATTTAAGAACCATGGCGGATCTCAGCAGTAGTTTCGTCATGTATCCATGCACTATCACTCGTAACAACTAACCCTCTTCTAGGAGCGTCGCTCATATTGGCATGTGCTACGGTAGCGACGATAAATAAACGGAAACCACACACACTTAAGTGTAACATTTTTTATATATCCAGAATAGTTGGTCTGGATATTTATTTAGTTCCAGTAAGAATACTGTTTAAATATTTTTTATGTATATATTCGGTTATTCGCCTTCTGATTGTACTTCATATAAGCTTCTATAAGCTTTAAAAAAAATCCTTTATGCTTTTCGATAGCTTTAAATCGTATCCGTACAATGCCGAGTTCGCCGTTTTCCTTACCGCGTTCACATTTATACGTACAGTACGATTTTCACTGTTATCGATTCAGTACAGCGTTAACGTATATCCATACAGTGCTGTGTTCACGGATATCCGTACTGTACGCTTTTCATGGTAATCCCGGCGAACAGTACGATCGAATGAAAATGTATTATGTGGTATGTGTTTTCGTAAAATGTGGTCGTAAACCCTACGGCACGCAGAAAACCTTGCAATAGTCGTTGGTAATACGGTAAACCTGAACGTGGCAACCGTGCGACTTTTTGAGTAACGGAGTGTTCAGGGTCCGTAGGCCAGTCTTTGGGAATGAAAGGTGTCTATCAAAATAAGCGTTGTTATAATAATGAGTTAATTTTAAAGGCAGTGTACCGCATAATGGGTTTAATCGTTGGTTTTTGTTGCTTCTTCACTGCTGACCCTTGAAATGATTTACCGACCCCCTTATTCTTTTTTAAACTTAGTACTATTTGCTTTAAAAATAATTCTTAGTTTGGTGTCTTAAAATCGAGCAATTTGATTTGACAAATTGAAATTATTGTGCCTGCAAGACTGACATAAAAATGTTCTCACAGTGTGATTATGGCGTTTGATTTCACTCCTCCGCGAATCTTTTCAATGAAATACATTGTAGTCAACGTAGTGGACCCGTAATAGTTCTGCAGTGTTTTGTATGAAAAAAATGTCGAACGAGGTTAGGGGAATCGTTCATAGAGCCTCGACAATTATCAATTCCTACTACCGAGTTAGATTTTTTCATACAATATACTAAGTACCTATTATATATATCTTATAACCTCTACTTGCTTTGTTTTCGTCGTTGGTTCTAACAAAAATGCAAGTTTCTAAAAATAATAGCATAATGTCATTGTTCTAAAAATATCCATGTCATATCATAGAAATATCATATGGGATGTTATCACGTGGATATTTGAGATAAAGATAAAACGCAATCTGTTCGAATTGTTTTGTTCAGTTTCATACCACGAATTTTAAAGATACTTAAATACATTGTAATATATACATCTAAAGAGTCTATAGTAATAAATGGATAAAAGGGTTCCAAGGGGGTGATACCATTTTCACAAGCCAAGAGTTCTAACTCCACTATGTTCCTTACGAACGTTCGTAAGGAACATAGTAGAGTAAGAACCCTTGGCTTGCGAAGATGGGGTGCTGCAGGTCAAGAATCCTACAATATTCACCGAAATCTTGCATGTTTAAATGCGACATCATAAAATTCCTTAAGTACTAAAGATAGTAGGTCTACCGGCGAAATGCGTATTGTCGACATTTCCCTGATGACGTCGTTGTCACTTCCGGATTGACTTGTTTAACCATTTTATGCGTTTCTTTGACGAATTTATAAGAATACGCGATTGTTTCCGCTAGCAGTTCAAAGAATTACGGAATTGTACGATATAAACCCGAGAAATTACGATATCGGACCGATTTCACAATTGTTTATTGCTCAAACGTTACCTTAAACCGTTTCATGTCTCTCTCTATCTTATTTATAACATTTGCAAATCCGGGCAAGGGAATAATTTATATTAACCCTTTGCTGTTAAATCCCTGATTTTTACGTGTCTGTGATTTTATATTTGAGAAGACATTGTGAAAAAAGACGAAATTGCTTCAGACAAGAAATTTCTTCTTTTTCCCATCTATTTTCTACCCTACTGCATGGTTATTTTTCAAAATAGAGCCATTTTAAATTTTCGTCTGCAAAACCATTGAATTTGGAAAGGTCCAAAGTTTTGTAAAACAGGAAAGAGTTAAGAAATGCTGACGTATGTCACCATTCGGTACATAGTTCAGACTTTTCCGTAAAATGGAGAGTACCTCGGACGTAAATGTAGTAATTTTGGGTCATTTTAGGTAAATCGGCTTCTGAAGGTACTTTTGTCAATACGCTTGACGAATAACCAATTTCCTTAATACATGCCGATCTTCTGTGGAGATCTTTTGTGCATTATTATAATTTGAAAACAAAACGCTGTAAAACACTGCGTTTTGTTTTCAAAATATGATATGCCTCATTTCAACCTTTCGTTGATTTCGTTTTTCGCAACGTCATCTTTAGAATTGTTTATGACGTCATAAGAAGCTACGTGGGATATGATGCGGTTTTCATGGCTGCGGCCTCATTATTCCCCAGTTCTATTCCGTAGAATCGCCCGATGTTCCCAATTTGTATGTCGCGCTACCGTCAGAATCATCGAAAAGCACTAGTAAATGCGATTGCTCGTCTTCGTCAAAATTGGACGAAATGTGTGTCGAAACAGTTTACGCTAAAAAGATAAAAATCGTCAACGCACACACGTCGGAGATTCCAATCTTTCATCAGCCGATTGTATATATATATATTTAAAAAAGCTTATAATATGAGCTACGTCGCGGGAGTGGAATAACCCCGTTGAATATTTTTGATATTACACGAGTGTTATTACACTAGTGGAATAACTATGCAAATGAGCTCAGAGCGAATAGCAACGCTATTTTGTGACCTCGAAAATGACGTCACTATGTATATATTGTGACGTCAGTTTTAAACGGCGTTATAAGGTTCGCGGAAAATTGAAATGTTGAATATCAAGAATTTTGATTTTTCTCGAAAATTCGGGTCATATTATAAATAGAATATCAAATTTGTGCTCATAAAATACCGAATATATTAAACTCGTCATCTAAAACAATTAAAAACTCGGAACAGCCACGTTTTTATCTGTTTATAGATGACTCGTTTAATAAATTCGGTTTTCAATGACCACTCATTCAATATCCTCTATATCTACCGGACGCTGGCGATATATTGCACAGTAACATTAAACCGTCGACGTGACGTTGTCTTATTTCATAGCCAGCTGAAACTGAAACCGCTAGCAATACGTAACCGATTTCTGACGGGAGAGAAAAGGCCAGAAAACAACAACAACAACAACAAATATCGACTGCAAAAATGTATACAAAATTTGTCGGTGCCCGGTCGATGATTCGGCCTCTTTCTAAGGAACTAAAGTTTTTTTTGATAATAATTTAATATTTTTTGTTTCGATCAATTTTCGTGTTTTCTCAAAGGCTGAAAAAACATTGTTTTATTTCCTAATGGAGACAATTTTGATAACGTTGTTAGCTTTTAAATATGCGGTCATTGTAGATCTGTAAAAATGTTTTACTATGGAGAAATTCTTCTTTTTTGCTTCATAATACTGAATTATAAGATATGAAGAGAATATTTTCTATTTTCATTGAGGACAAAGAAATTTAAACAAAAAAAAAAATTGAAAAAATAAAATACTCTCTTCATCTCTTAAATGAAACCAAGCTTTGTCGGTCATGTCTTGAATAGGTAGAATTGGCGACGTGAAATGTTGGCCCTCTAAAAATCCAAAATTGTTCTTGAGGGCGTGTTTTTCGCCTTATTTAGCGGGATTTGTCATCTCTATTTATAGAAAGCATCTAGGATAAAGGCAATTATAATATGACCTACGTCGCGGGAGTGAAATAAACCCGTTGAATACTTTTGATATTACACGGCTGTTATAATACTAGTGGAATAACTATGCAAATGAGCTTAGAGCGAATAGCGACGCTATTTTGTTACCACGAAAATGACGTCATAATCGATGTTTTGTGACGTCATTTTTAAACGGCGTTACAAGTTTCGCGGAAAATTGAAACGTTAAATTTCAAGAATTTTGACGATTTTTCGCTAAAATTCGTGTCATATTATAAATAAAATATAAAATTTGTGCTCATAAAATACAGAATTTATAAAACTCGTCATCTAAAACAGATAAAAACTCGGCGCAGCCTCGTTTTTATCTGTTTATAGATGACTCGTTTAATAAATTCGGTATTCAATGACCACTCATTCAATATCCTCTATTTATCTTTTATACCGTCCATTTTGTCCCTATTAGCGTGACGGGTCTAAATTAATTGGACTGTACCATTTTTCACAGCAAGATCGGGGTTAAACGGTGGCAGTAAGTTGACGCGTTAAACTTTTCTATGTGTGGGGTCTTACAATACATCGGCGGTAAATATTTATTCTCATCCACCGATTGAAGAGGGAGGTAATGGACAGAATATTCTATTTATAGCGTGTTAATTTCATCCAATAGGTGTCAAAAGCTTTAAAGCACGTGTTCCTCAAACTTACGGGTATTGTATATTATAATGAATGTGTATGGAGTGGATATTATCATTTATTCACAGATACCAATAAATTCGTCAAAATGTTAATGAATCTTTCAATGCTGTGGAAATATTCATTTTAATAAGAATAATGCTTGGAAAAAATCGAATGTGAAAGTATAATATAAAATATTGTAAGCAAATAACGAAAACTTAAATCCAGCTTTACATACTTTGAAATTCATTTTTTATCTATAAAGTGTGATTCGAAAAATAAAAAAAGTGACAATACATGACAATGAAAAAGAAATTGGTTGCATAAAGTACAAGTTTTTGAATTGAATATGATTTTGAGAAAGACTCGGTGATTAGAAAAGCATTAAGCAAATTTAATTGAAATAATAAGAAAAAAACCTATATGTTGAACTATTAATTGAAAAAAGATGCATTTAGATATCGTAAAATGAAAATTGTACATAAATTAGCGTATAAAAAGACTGGTTTGTAAAATGGTACGTGTATTCTATACATTATTGGTGTTACTTTATTTCAATGGACTACATTGGACGTATGCAAGGAAGAAAAGAGCACAAAAGGAATTTCAGTTTTCTGACTGCGGTAAGTATGTGTTTAAACTTTTTGATTTAGGCAACGAAGATAGTATTTGTCAATTTCATAGAGGTATGAAACTAAAAAAAACCTTTACACACTGTATGGATACGCTTTAGCGATTTCGACGTATGTTTTGTCCTTTAGAAACACCCCCCCCCCCCCCCCCCCCGAAATATTAAAAAAAAAAAAGGTGGTATTGAAAAAAGTTGCTCTTTTATTTCTAAGCAATTTTCAATCAAATGATGATGATTAAATTTCAGTTAAATGTTTGTTCTTGTATTCTTTTTTTTAAGTTCACAGATACCAATTTGTACTTCAGCCAATATGTTCGTGGTAAAGTCTGTATCGAGTCGACATTTATTTATATTCAAAAACACCAACAAACCACAAAACAAGTCCAATAATAGCTGCATTTAAGCCTGTTAAGTATGCTAGAAGAATGTTAAATTTTGCGTCTCATTCAAGCGTGGAAACGCGCGTTGTATTCGTAAACCAATCTTTAAAATTACTATCTTCTATTATTCGAAAACCTCTTTTGAAACTTAACATTTACTCTAAGATGATTTCTTTCTATTGATTCAATGGGCATTCGCACGTCCAGATATAAAATTTATCGTTAACCCTTTGCTGTTTAATCCCTGCTTTTTACATGCCTTTGATTTTATGATTGAGAAAACATTGTAAAAAAAGAAAAAAGAAGAAATTGCTTCTGACAAGCAATTTCTTCTTTTTCCACACTATTTTCTACCCTACTGAATGGCTATTTTTCAAATTAAATCCACTTTAAATTTTCGTCTGCAAAACCTTTGAATTTGGACATGTCCAAAATTTTGTAAAACAGGAAAGGGTTAAATATTGCCGATTATTCTTTGTATGCCTGTCGTACCTTTTATCCCAATGTGAAAGACTGCCGCCCTGCGTTCAGGATTCCAAAACGATGCAAACTGTTTACACATTATATTTATAGAAGCATTTGGATTATCGTTATAGTTTTATAGGCCATCATATTTAATAAAATGTCCTTCAAATGTTGATAAATTTCTAGTTAAAAGGAAATGGTCCGTGTAATTTGGTTTTTTGCTTGAAAATATGTTAAAATAATCAATAAAAACCTTAGGAACCAATAATAAATGTATTATTGGTATTTTATAATTTTTGTTTAAGCAAATGCCTATGTATTTCACCATCGATTAAAACTCGGGCCCTGAACATTAAGAGGTTATGATTAAAACAATTATCCATAATTAATAGTCCCTTTTTTTAAATGTCTGTATTTTTTGTGATATTCATTCATTAAGTTGAAAATATGATAGATATAGTATACACTACTAATGTTTTAAATACCAAGATATAATTTACTGAATCTAACTGAAAAAGAATCACCACTGTGTTTAAGGTAAATACGTTCATCGAATATTGCAGATCTGTAATTTATCTTATAACTATACACATATCCATGTGATAACATCCCGTATGATATTTTTTATAATATCACATAGTTATTTTTAGAACAATGATATAATGCGGTTATTTTTAGAAAATTGCATTTCAGTTTGAAACATCGACGAAAATAAGACAAATAGAGGTTTTAAGATTAATATTATACATACTTAATGTATTGTATGAAAAAATATCTAACTCGGTTGTGAGAATCGATAATTGTCTCGGCAGAGCCTCGACAATGATCAATTCTCCCAACCTCGTTAAACATTTTTTCTCATACAAAACACTAAGCACGTATTATATATATATATAGCAGATCTATAATATACCATCCCTCTCAGCGCTGGTGTAATCGGTAATTCGTAAAGGCTTATCAAAAATAAGCTTTCACGCGACTCAAATTTAAATCTGTATATTCTTAAACAATGGTTAAAAAGATACTCTACGTATTCAAGGAAATGTGAATGAACAATTTTTGAGATTTTTGTAGCACTTACACTAATTTGTGAAAGGCATTGTTACATGTACAGGAAAAACGGCGTTGGGTCGCAATTTTTCACTCTTCTATTTTTCACATTTGAATTTGTATTTTTTCAATCAAGAAAAAAATTGAATGAAGAATATGAAACCAGTAGAAGAGTTTCTTTAAATAAATCGATTTTAGCGCAGTTTTCTCCGAATAAACAATGAAAAATGTTTCGATGTCAATTGAGAAATGTATTATTTATTTTATTTATGTGTATTTTTGTTTCACATTCTTTCTTTAATAATCGACAATTTTATAAATTTTGAAAAAGTATGATTAAATGCATCGTATGCTACAAATACATTTAAGTCTGATATGGATTCGTAAGATTAATTTTCAAGTTAACACAAGGAAAAAATCTATGAACAAAAAAAAAAGTATAATAAAAGTAAAAGTAAAGTAAAAAAAAAAAAAACACTTTTCTTCTTGAAACATCTACGTCAAATATAAATCGGAAAAGAAAGAAATACATCGAGTGAAAAGGTTTTAAACGTGTAGTAGAACGATTTTTTTTAACATATTTTATATAAAAAATGAAACTGGCTTTACTTTTCAATAATCGATAATGAAAAACAGACTTGTTATACTTTCCGAATTCTATGTTTTCTATCTATAATTATATAAATAAAGAACAAGTAGTTAACAAGATACTTGAGGCTTCAATACGAGCCCATTAAATGTCTAACCTATATCATGGATACGAGCGGTATGCCAGGTATGTCTTAACCATTCATAAAACGACTTACAGGATTTCTACGAACACACATGGCTTTTCTCGCCCCATTTACACACATGTCTTCCCAACAGATACTCGGCATTCCGGTGTCATATTTTTTAAAGAAAAAAAAAAGAATAAAAAACAAATTACAGAAATGTACAAAAAATAGTTTCACGTACCTTTTATACTTCAAGTCTACAATCAGGGTTACACGAAACTTCAGGCAAATGGGAAATGTTAGATGACATCATTTCCCTTCAAAAGTGACGTCACATTGGGAATTAAGAGCGCAAAAATAGAAGAGAGGGTGTAGAAACTGTCGATTTTAAGTTGAATAAAATGTTTTCAATAAGTTTATGTCCAAACGACATATACGACAATATTAAAACCTTTCCTATATCGATGATTATCAGAAGAAAAAAAGAGAAAAGGGATAAATTCAAATACATTAGTAACGTTTGAATTGTCAGTGGAACAAGCACATAATGTTAAACATACTTATCTCGACATAGAGAAATAAGCTAGCTTCTAAAACAGACCTTACATAAATCATAAAGGGCAACTGTTTTCAAATTTTGCAGAAAATTACATCAATCTTACCAACCACAAACTTTACATTTTGAGTCCGTTTAACCACGAACCAGCTGGCCATCTTAAGCTCGGCTGGAAACTATCTTGATATCGGGATAAATAATGATTGAGGTGTCCGTGCTCTAGAGATATAGCGTCAGCTTCTTTAGCAAGTGGTCTAGAGTTCACTTCTAGGAAGCGGCTGTCGATCTCAGTTCTAACCGCTGCTAGATCCAAGCTCCTTTTTTTCACAAATTTACCTTGCTACCTATTTTTGCGTGATGTTTCTGGAGTATATGCCTAAAATAATAAATAAGAGATGCTTTTATCTTGTAGCAGTAGGCTTTGTTTAAGACAAGATTCAGTCGTGTGGTCTAGAGTTCACTTCCAGAAAACAGCTGTCGATCTCAGTTCTTACAATGGCCCAGACGTATCGATGAATTTTCAAAGTTTTAGAATCGAGAGAAATCGAGAGGAATTAATTTTAGTAGTACGGACTTGTTTTCCAATCATTGTAAAATAAGTAGACTTAAATCAAACCAAACTATTTGGAGCATGTGTTAAGTTTTGACCCCGGTCAAATTACAAGAGGCTGAGCAAGGATCGAAACTTTTCTCTTTGATGTTTTTTGTGAATATAGAATGATCACACTACTATCATAAATAACAGCTTTCGTAATTCGATCTCTTAAAGACATCTGATTGATACAAGCTCCTTTTGAAATATCCCTTTCCCTTTTTCACGAATTTACCTTACTACCCATTTTTACGTGATGTTTCGGAAGTAAATGCCTTTAAGGGATGCTTTTATCTTGAAGCAGTAAGCTTTGTTTAAGACAAGATTCATTCGAGACCGACGAAAGGGAAAAAAATCTTGGCCGTCGTCATAGCGCAGTGGTAGCGTGTCGGACTATCATACTGAGAGTCTCGGGTTCGATTCCAAAAGACGAGATTCATCCTTTCCGATTTTTTGTCCTCCACCGATGGGTTGATAAACGTAGACCTATGTGGGATAGCAGCTATGGATGTCATGGTAGTACTGGTTTGATAAATACCAGGAATCCAGTGTCAGGTGCTCCAGCCGCCACGATATAACTGAAAGATTGTTGAAAGCCGCGTGAAACCCATCTAAACAAACAAATAAGGGATAAAAATCTAAGAAGTAGTACCGGTATATGCATTTTGTTTCGTTTTTGTTGATGCAAATACATATAATCAGTTTTCAATGTGATTTTCTCCTGATAGCTTAATAAAACTTGGAGTATCCGACGAAAGAAATAGAAATCTAGGAATTTCCGGTATATGCATTTTTTTCGCTTCAGATATTGCAAATACTAGTGCAGTTTATTAGTTTTTTTTATTTTATTTTCTACTGGTTGCTTTGAAGAGGCCTTCGTCCTTAGCGGTCAAATTCGGTGAACCTACGATCCGAAAGAAATACGGGGACATTATTTGAAATACCAGCTGAGCAACTTGAAACTAAAACTGTCCTCTTAGCAAAGCTTTGCGAAGCCGCAAGTAGGCCCTACTAATAACGGGGTACTGTTAACAGATGCCAATAGTGTATATAAGTTATATTTGTCCTAAGGTGCGGATTTTACTAATTCAGATATATAACACGTGGCATAAACCTTATTAAAACAAAACGAATATATTTTCCTCTATAAATATTATCGTATTTTCTTGTGTCTGACGGTCTTATTCTCGAAGGTCAGTATATAATCTAGACCATGTTTTCTGGCATGGGGAAACCAAGTATCTGACATCCGTGTCAACACATTATAAACTAGAAGTATAATGAGTGTTGCCTCGTCCATGTCATAGCTGGCACATACCTACCACATCGTGCATTATATATACCATAGCTATTGATAGTGGAGTATTTCTAATAGACTTTTTGATAGAAATATTTGAAAAATTCTGTTACAAAATCTATGTTTGCGGTTCTCTTTAGAATCGTCTCGTTGAGACGATTCAAATGAGTACCAACAACATTAGATTTCGTTGCGTAATAACGATTTTAGACAGACCATAATAATCCCTACTTGTAGAAATTTGTTAAGACTTATGGATTTTATACATCGCACGCTTACCATTTTAAGTATTTGAAATTTACGTCGATAAACATTTTGAATTTGGCTTCGAATAGTATTTAAACGAAAACAATATTTAATTCTGCTAAAATGAAATATCAGAATAATGGAACTGTTAACCCGCCAAGCCGATTGTTACTCTTTACGAATGACATGTTCCTTCGGTGTTCAAAACACGCTCTTTATAGATAAGCGTATATTGGCTAAAAGATTTTTTATATGATACTTAGATCATCCTGTACAAGCTGATCTGAGACTGCCTGTTAATCATATGTGTCATCATTTAGAATTTTCGTGAACTCATTCCTTACAAAAACGAAGAATTAAGACAGAATCGATAGCACTGACTCGTATACCATCGTATCAAACACTTGATTTTTCTTATTACAGTTCATCTCGCCATGATCAAGAAATATATGATTGCACCCAACACCCTTTCTGAACAAATTTGTATAGAACCATGATAGATGATTTTCTCGGTTATTTGTGATAACTTCTTACAATAAATACAGGGGGAGACGATAAAAGTTCGTCTGTACACACATTGTAGGCCGCGGTCAATTGGTGCATCCTAGCTGGTATATTTCCCTCGTGTTTTTAGGCAGACTCATGCCCATAGGAAGCATCATTTTAAGATAAGGATTGCTAAATTGTATGTTAAAGAAAAAGGAGATGAAGTTAGTTCTTAGAAAAGATTTTTGTATGGGACTCTTTAACAAAATTACCAGGTTTTATGGTTTGGTATGGACAGTTAAGTCAAACCTGTATTATGAAAAAATCTAAGAGACATTCAAATGTGCTTGCTGAAGAAAGGTGCTTGCTTTATACAGGTCGATTTCAATGCAGTTGCTCTTTTTAGAGACAAAAATTAGTTTGCTTAATATCGGTTGCTTGCTTTATACAAGTGGCTACTACGACATAGTAAATTGTATATCTCAAACGCTACAGAGAAATTTTAATGTCTCTTAAATGCCGTTTACCTTCATTGATTATTACCTGGGGTTTAACTTGGCGAGGCGATGACATTCATGTTAAACGTGACGTGATCAGATTTAAGATAAGCTAACCGCGCACGCGACTGTGGTTTTGTACTTTTTCAACGCCATGTGTATTGAAACTAGATATTCTGAGAGGAAATGAAAAGAAAAAAAAATCAAATTTTGATTGAGATGCCCAAACCTATGATTAGTCCTTGGTTTCTTTGAAAGCAGCCTATTGATATTTATTATTCGAATGACCTCAGTAATGAAGAACTAACTGAAACAAATTTTGTTTATCATTATTTTGACCTCGGGTTTGTGAGAAACAAGCTGGACACTACATTAACTTAATAAGTGATCTCATTTTTGGCCTTACAACCGTGTTTACAGTTAACAACATCGAGAACTTGACAAGATGAATGATTTTTTAATGATTTTGGAATAAGATTGAATGAGTGATTTTTGAGTGAAATTAAAGGGAGGTATTCTGATATCGCGAATTTTGTCCATCTTATTTATTCAAGAACCATAAGACGCTTACAATTTCAATTGTGTCAGGGAAATTGCATTTTATATATATATATATATATATATATATATATATATATATATATATATATATATATATATATATATATATATATATATATATATATATATATATATATATATATATATATATATATATATATATATATATATATATATTCGTTTTGAATGTAGCTGTTAATTAGATCTTTTCCAGTAATTTTGGGGCATTTTAGTGGTTCGAGTGAATGTTTGGAATGAATTAATGGAGCGCTGAGTAAGCGATTTAGAATGGGTTTGATTGAGAGAAATGTCAACTTCCGTTGTAACTAACTGTATATCTGGGTGGTATTTCTGGGTCCTTATAGATCTAGGACTTATTTTCTGAATTGAAATCCACGGCCAAATATGGGTGACATTTTAAAGAAATTGCAAGTTATACATGAAACTAATCAAATTATAATTATAAAAAGGTGCCATTGTTCAAAAGGTGCATTGGGATTTATTCTAAATATGCATCACTTTTTACATCTCTTTCTGGAAGACACCTAACATCAAACCAAAGTGAATTTTATTTAACCCTTTCCTGTTTTACAAAATTTTGACCTGTCCAAATTCAAAGGCAGACGAAAATTTAAAGTGTATTTAATTTGAAAAATAACCATTCAGTAAGGTAAAAAATAGTGTGGAAAAAGAAGAAATTGCTTGCCAGAAGCAATTTCTTCTTTTTTCACAATGTTTTCTCAATTATAAAATAACAGGCACGTAAAATACAGGGATTAAACAGCAAATGGTTAAAGCATTAGAAAGAAAGTCTATTGAGTTAAGCGTTAAAAAATCCACTGAATGTCGAGTTTCTCACAATTTACGGCCCTCCTGATGATAAAATATGTGAGAGGTCATTGATGATTTTGCTATAGAGATATTCTTTATCTTCAAAATGATCATTTTAATGAAGCCACCATGACGATAAAGGTACAAAAACAAATTTGTCTTGTCAATATCAGATCAGTAGCGGCGGAGGTAAATTACAAGGTGTAATGAAAATAAATCTATAAAGCGCCATATCGTGATAAAGAAATTTGAAATAAGTTCGTCAAACCTACAATATAGCTGTCTAATAAGTTATTAAATCAAAGGCGTCGTGTGTGTTCCCAACATTGGGTATTTTCATCCACCCATGCATGTTCGGGTTTTTAAAATACTTTAGGCTGATAAACTTAACGGCAAATGAGAATTTAATTTCATCGATTCGAATGAAATTAAATCTCCAGCCAAATTTCTGATTATGATATGAAAGAAGACATTATCCTCATATTTTCTATATTACTTTTTTCTCAGACATATTAAAAATGCATTTCCAATTGCTGAATTATTTGATAGAATTGAGGGACCTAAAGAACTAACAATTGCTTTAAAATGTATTTCCTTTTTTTTGGTTCAACTTTCCAGACTTTATTTTTTTAAAATCAAGTAGATTGTCAATCATTTATACTTAAATATATATAATCCCAAAACTGGAGAACCCAAAAAAATGGTAAAAAATTGCTTAATTATTTTAAAAAGTATTTCTGTTTTTTTTGTGTGTTTTTTTTTACTCAAGAAGACTTCTAATGATTTAAACTTAATCATTTTAATAGGTCAATGTGGAAGTAACTTTCGAATTGTTCGCGTTGATAAAGAATCGTTAACGCTTCGTTCAGGCCATTATCATGTTAATATCTGGTTCTCGAAACATTTCAAATAATTGAAAGGGTCGGGGAAGCGAATAAACAAAATCTGAGTGCCCAGAATTCCTCGAACAAAAATAAAACTAAAATAAATCACTATAATCGTCCGAATTTTTCAGAATAAATATCTCTTTACTTCTTCTAGTATAATTCTTCAAAAGACAAAACTTTCTAAATAATTCTTTTACGAATTGTTGATGTGTCAAATAACATCAATATACCGATGCTTGTGGTAGACTTGAATATTTTCGAAAGAACCAAATTCCTCTTTGTGGGATCTGGTTCAGTAGAAAATGTTTTAGTAATAACCATAATTTACATGCAAGAAATAGCAAAATAAACATTTCTTTAATGCTTTTCGGTGGCTTATCGAGAAATAACGGTAGATTATCACTTGATAATCTCACTGCAAAAGCAGTGAAATTATCAAAAACTTATACCCTGCTTTTGTGCATTTCATTCTATCTGACGTCATCTATGCGGGGCGCAATAAGTGACGTCACAATGAACGTTGCATAGCAATCACGCGCAAAATGACGCGCTTTACGGATATGTGTCCTAGAATTTCACATTTTGTCTCATTTTTGCATTAAAAAAATAGAATAATCGTTTGTTTTTCGTGTAAGGTCGATTAATATTTCATTTCGTGAACACCAAAAGCTATATTGTCACTCGTGGCTCTGCCACTCTTGAAAATATAGCGTTAGTTGTGTACTCAATGAAATATAAATCGATCTTACACTGAAGCAAACGATTATCCTCTATATCTTGAGAAAAATGATGGGAGGTTCTATTCTTATTCAAGTTTTGGGAACAATTGGGTCGACTCACCTGAAAACCAGAAAATTTAAAAAATATATACGGCTTTATTTAAAGAAATACGCCACTTACCGATATTGGTAGGGAAATTCCAAATATTGATATTGTTATAGATTGTTTTCTGGTTGCCTCGAAAGGTGTAAAATATATTCCATAAATCAATTTAATTCAATTCCCTTTGACAACAGCATTTCACCAAGAATTTTGTAGGTTTTGGTTTAAACCAGTGGCTCGCTTGCATGGGAGTGAAAACATCTGACCTGCGTTAAGGATGACCAAACGGTGCAAACTAGTTGCCAATTATACCAAGTGTACGTGCAAAAAGGGATATAATTTGCAAACAGTTTGCACCGTTTTGACATCCTGAATTTAGGGCCGGATTGAGTTTTCGGGAACGATCCTATAAGCTATAAGCTTCCGTCACAATTGGGCTTAAATAAAAGTATTATTATTATAATTATTCCTCCGAATAGATTAAATATGTTATTGTTGTCTATTAACTTGTTATTATATCTTTGTATTATCTATAATTGCAATTCAATGGAATAAAGAAATTTGAATGGTTTGAGTCGTATCCATTGCAATTTATTTCTATATAAAATGAAAAAGATATTTCGGGAAAACTTTCCGACCACTGATCTGCAAGTCCATTGTTTTAGGACCCTGAAATCTCTTCGTTGCCCTTCCATAACCTTCAATTGCTATCTGATCATTTAAGAATTAAAATATTTTCAAAAGATTTTTTAGTTGCAAGCATGCAATTCTGATTCTGAACCAATCTGTTTATAGATGACTCGTTTAATACATTCGGTATTCAATGACCAATCATTCAATATCCTCTATAAATTTAACGCATCCTACCGTATACCGTACACTAATTTTTTTCTCAATCTTTTTGAGATATTCATTTACGACTCGTTTTACTTTTCCTGCTATGTCTATGAATTTCATGTTATTCTTTTTATCATATATATTGAAAGCTTTGAAAACGCCGAGTGCATATACCAAGATTTCTTCCTTAAACAAAAAAAAGTTGAAATGTTTCTAAAAAAGAAGAATGAGTTAATTCACATACAAAACGTTGACGAGTTTTCAAAATCGCTAGGTATACATTTAGACTCAAAAAGAGAATGCAGTCTTCAGCATTTTAGGCATATATCAAGACATTCATTAACCCTGGAAACACGATTTTTCACATGACCTTGGAAACAGGGCATCCGCATAATTAAATCTACATTCACAATTAAGTAAAGTTTTTTCGTTGGATATTTCGTTGATTAATGTTCACGATTTGCTTAATCTAACTTGTTGTTATCACAATGCCCTATTAGCCTTGATTAAAGAAATGGGGGTATTTCCAATTTTTATTTGGCTTCTATTCATACAAATCTCTCCCACAACTTTTCTCTTTGGTTTCCTCGGTAAAAAAGTACCAACTTAATTACTCTGGAAACCGTGTTTCCATAGGCGCTTTCTTAAAAATGAATTGATTTTTTCGCTTTTCGTTAGAATAGCAGAACAAATTGGTCTTTAGCCTTGATATTCTGATCAATTAGAATGCGCGTGTATGTCGTAGAGGGGTAAGAAAAAGAATACAAGATAAAGTCATTTCTATCGACCAAGTCAAATGATACACAAAAGTTCAGTTAGATTGTATTAAAAACCATAGGCTATATGCTTTGCGAAATCGCAGGCATACTGCTAAGGAGGGCGCTGAACTGTTCTGGGATATAGATTTTGTTGAGAGTCAACTTCTCTGTTTTTATGACTGGACGTCGCGTACCCTTACTTTGACACGGGACGCTGGTAAATGCTTTGTACTATATGCTTCTCTCCATCGTTGTGTATCTAGCATACGTCGCCATCGGCAATAAAAGTATAGACAAGTGGTAGTTGTATTTTCTGGTATTGGCAAACAAAGTTGACCTGTCACTCATTAATGTTCGTTACCTTTCGGTAATATCCGCGAGGACATTTTCAGAATTTTACTTTAAGATTAGATAAAATGATGCAATAGTTATGATTGGGTCCCTAGCGCAGTGGTCTAAACCGTTAGGTAATTAACTGACAATAAATTGACAGATCCGGTTCGAATACGCCCGGAGTTGGATAAAATAATTATATTTTCAAAATTATTTTAACTTAATTTTTATTTTCATTATTACTAAATAAAGGGACAATCTTATTGTCTCTTTAATTTATTTTTTGTACTATTTTGTAATGATAGTTTTTCTTTCTCTATCAAATTCCATATTTCTTTAATTTTCATGGAATTATTGAGCTGAGTCTCACCTGTTAAAGCTGAGGACACGAGGTTTTTGGTCGTCAACTTTGCCCTTTTTTCTGACGCAGCTACTGAATTGAATTTTCTTCTTTCGTTCATGAGATTTAATGCGAATGATATGATAACTGTTTTCCTTTCTTTTATACATAACTATGCTTGTCGTTACTTCTGTTAATTCTTTTTATGGAATTCTTGATCCTATTTTTCATTACTTTCCTGAATAGACCATCAGATATAGACAGAGATCGAGAAAAAGAGGAATGTGATCAATTCATCCCGTACTTTTCTAAAACACATTTATGTGTTGTGCGTAGGCTACTGGGCAATAGGAAATCACTCAGTGATGCAGAATATCAAAAGGAAAATATATACAGAACAGGAAACATATTTGAGTAAACTGTGTCGTGTTTTTTTTTATATATATTTCTTTATCAGATCTAAATGGCCTTAAAAGAAACATCGTATTACAAAAAAAAAAAAAAAAAAAAAAAAAAAAAATCGAGAGGGAGATTCGATCTTCGGACCTTTGCAATGCAAGTCTCCGACCTATAGCTGTTTCTGATCACTCATAACAGCAGGGTATATTGTATTATTTGACAGTAACGTTCATGTATTCAAATCTATATAAAGAAGTGGGTTCCGAATATCAATGAAGGTCAACAGGAATATTAAATGAGAGACAGGTCAATAATGTTTCACAGTATGAAAGATCGGAAGCGAGATTTTTTTATATAGTATAAAGAATACCAATATTTTTCTTATATTATATATTAAACCAGGTTCAATCAAAGTCACAAGTAAACGAGTATTTTTGTTATTTGATGGTGAGTTGGTATAACGTCAATGAAAACAAAACTCACGGTGGTCTATTCGTATGGTCAATTCGCCCAGCATTAGGACTACGAGATTAAATAATGCGAGTGGGTGGTGTGTGACATGGACTAAACACCTGGCAATGTGGCGATTGTCAGTAAGCACAAGGACAATGGAGGATGAAAATCAAATCATTCGCTGATAACTTTATATCGTTCATAAATGGAGAAATTCTTTTTATGTTAACCTTCTCATGACTTGCGCTAAATAATGCTCAACTGAAGACTGCAAAGTGCTCTTGATAAACTACACTGTTTCTTGTTTAGAAATGCCATGTTTCTATTTAACAACCAATACATACTAATTAAAGGATATTTTTCCTAAAACGCCGAATAAATATTTTGATTTGGACGTTCTTGTGTTGCTTCACGTATTCCTACAGAGAAATTCGGTTTTTAGATTCATACCTCAATGAAATCATCAAATATACTCTTCGTCTCTCAATTATTGATACTACTTTTACGTTGAATGAAAAAAAAAACAAGAAATGTTATTGTTGTCAAACTGCAATATCTTTTTTGCTTAGAAACTAAATAAACGTTGTCAGTGTCTTGTAAGGTCCAATTTAATGGTGTTTTGAATACATTTTGCTAAAATTCAAGAAATTTACATTCTTAAATAAGATATAAAAAATCTATATAATCAGATTAACGATTTTCATGTTCATATTAATATCACTCATCTTATAATACTGGTCAATTCATCTGCAGACGCAAAATATTTGAGCAACTCTCAAATGATGATATCCAACATGCGGGCGGCGGGGCCAATATTGGAGAAACCACCTGCCGTCAGACACCAGTGAATGGTGTCAGAATATCTGTTTATCATTTTTATGAATGGAGAGGGTACTCCAGATTTCCAAAAGTTGTGTGTTGTTTCTGTACCCCCTGAGAGAACTAGAAACTGGTTTAGACCTCTGGTTTCGACATCTATCTGTTTCGTGTCTTGATCTATTCACAGATCACAAGAAAGTATGTGTGGTTTGAAACTTTTAATGACATAAAATACATAGGGAGTAAAATACTATTCGACCAAATTTATTTGTTTATTATACTGAGGTTTTGCGCCCCATTAACAAATTTCCAGTCATATCGCGGCGACTGGAGCACCTACCAATGAATTTCTGTTTTTTCTGGCACAAGTATTTCATCATTTAAAGGCCTCCAGCTGCGTCCATCTAGGTTTACGATTACACAATCTATTTGTGGTTCGATCAAATACATACAGTGGAAACCCGCCAGATTCTTCGATCCAAATTTGTACACATAATTAAGGGACAAAAGATGTCAATGCAGTCCCTGATATTTGAAGTTGTGATACACGTGACGAGACTTACAAACGGGCAATTATTTTTTTTCTGAAAATGTCACCATTCTATAAATCATTCTTCGTTGAAATATTAAAAATATTCCTTCAAGATGAATTTTGAATAGAAATGGCATGGAAATTTTGATGAATTAAAATTTGCGTGGCATCTTAACTTCTCTTTCCTTAATTTAAAATAAACATTAGTTGGTTGGGGTTATTCACACTGTTTTGACATTAGTTGGTAGTATAACAGAGATTCCCTAATTAAAACTTTGGATTAGACATTGCGTACGCAATGATTTTCAGTTTAAAGTGATTAAAACAACATTTGTTAGTGTTTTAATGTGTCGAAATTCGGAAAATCTTACATTTACAGCGAATTTGTGACTTATTGAAAGATATGTAAGCGTCTTCTTCTCTTTCTTATAACCCTTCTTTTCATTGAAAACAATAAAAACTTTTGCTGATGTACCCGGAATTGGTACGAATTGATCTTGTAGAGACACTCGATAAATAATCAGGTGGCTTTTGCTGTGTGAAATCGTAAAAAAGATTAAGTGTCCGTTTATAAGCTTTGTGTAGTGTATTTGTCCTAGAATTGTAGCGATTTGCACTTAGGAAGCCAGGAAACAGTATTTGTGAGTTGTATTGTGGCTTTCGAAGAATTAATGTAAGATGCATTCATCTGTTGACCAAGAAAAGAGTTATCTTCAACTATCTGCACACAACCCCCCCCCCCCCCAAAAAAAAAGGGGGGCATCGATATTATGAAAATACACGTTTCATTGTATTTCTGGCCTACCTTTTTTTATCATCACTATCGTCAATATAATTAAGATTTAAAAGACGAAAGTCTTACTTCATATTTATTCAAATAGATAATTCTCTTTTCATTTTGTTATAAATATACTCGAACGCTTCATCATTCCTTAGATCATTGCGGAATTCTTTCTGGTAGGTCTTACGAAAAGTAATTAATTCTTCTTCAAAACATAAAGACGATATATCAAGCGATCTACGAGTATATTTCTGACAATCTGAATACTTTGTAGATACTGGTTCGGCGACATAGGCCTATAAAACGCAGAATTACTGCGTCACGGACAATAGGATTTGACTTCTTCTATATCATATACCGTTTCATGTTCCTTGTGGAATATCCACATCTGAAATCTTTTTGGCGCCGAGGTTAGTTTTTATACCGAGATACCTTATTTATTTATTTGAACGTGGCAATTATCTGGGTGCTTTGAAATACATGTTGCATACAGAAACAATAAATATTGCCACCATGAAACTTTTCTAACAACCTGTTCTCCAAATTCCTAACGTGCATGACCTTTCTACTGTATTCCACTGAAATATTCTTACTTCTGTTTAAATATTTATTACATTATTGTTGTTGTTCTTTTATATTCGTTATCACTAGTCGCATTAATGTTGTCTTAGGCCTGCTAGCCTTTGTTGTTCCTATAAATTTTTTAAGCATAAAATGTCCATTCTACAGTATAAGAATTTTAATTTGCTGGTTTGTTAATATTTACCATTTGTGAATATCTCTTGTTGATATTGCATCCATTTCTCTTGACTTTTTACAGCGAATTCTTATTAAAACGACGTTTGAGTTATTTAAATCGTTTCAAGAAATGGACATCTCACAATGAATTGCTGCCAAGTGACAATTTAATCATAAGGAACTCTTTCTCTCATCAGAATTTTCGAAGAATTAATAACAAAATCGTAGGCAATATGCACATGGGCAAACGGCGAGGTACATTCAGGGAATGTAATCCGTCAACTGGGTAAGAGTTGCAATACATGCACGTCGGCACGACCGGACAGTACCTCGGACGTAAGTGTAGTAACTTTTGGTCATTTTTCGGTAATTCGGTTCCTGGCGGTAATTCGGTTTATACGCTTGAAGAATAGTATATTCCTTTAAAGTTTTCCAAGCGTCTGTGAAGATCATTTTAGCATGTTATAATTTGAAAGCAAATCAAATCATAACATGTCCAATTTTAATCTTACTTTGACTTTATTTTTCGCAACGTAATCTTCAGTTATTTTTGTGACGTCATATAAACCCACGTGCGAAATGACGCGCTTTCATGGCTGCGCCCGTATTATTCTCGAGGTCTATTCCGTAGAATCGCCGAAGATTCCCGATTGTCAGGGACGATGATACTAATATACGACAAACTTCGGTGGTGTGTAAAATACGGATTGTGAACCAGGAAGTTAATCAGAGTTAATGACTTTATAAGTCATGTCCTTACACGGCAGGGCTGATTTTCTTTGGCTTTCTGTATATTGTATTTATATGTCCGAAGTGTGAATGGTTTGCTCAAACGATGCGCGTCTCGTTGATAGCTTATTATTTAACAAAGATCCATTCAAATTTTTCCATCGTGTAACCATAGGTGTCCCAAAATGAAACTCGTTCCACTCAGATTAATGCAGTTAACATTATTGATGTATGGGTAGAAGAGGTCCTGGGTAGAAGGGGGTTAAATTCGGGACCCCTATATATGAGGCACCTTATCCGAAATAGGACTATCCTTATCAAGCAGAACCACTAGCTCGAGAAATATGATAAAACTTTCAAGTGATGTATAATCATATCATGCCTTAGTATATGCCTTAAAGAGATGACTCTGCTATTAAATAAAAAGCATTGTGGATGACTTGTTGATATTATTGAAAGTGTGTGACCTTGTTTTGACAAATGAGCCTATTGAGACAGTCGAAAGAGACCCCGTTCGTGTTGACACGATGACATGTGTCATAAGCGTGTCATATCTACCTTCCATTAACTAATTACCCGTACCACGGAAAAAAGCTCCTTTTGGTACTAATATCTTCGGGAGGATTCGACAGTATACAAATTGGACACGGAGTGCCCACGAAGACTGATGTACTATATAAGAATCACACTTTCTCTAGCAAACAGCTATCATTTGGTACTTGGCTAACACATGGTTTGCTTCGAAATTTATTTGAAGTCATCTTGCCACCAGACGAACAAACATCAACGCTTTAATATTTCTTTGATGTTATGGTTAATGAACGCATATTAAGTCATAAGTTTGTAATTTTCTGAAAAAAAGAAGGTAAAAAAAATGTGTCTCCGTTCTTAAGACAAGCTAATCTTGGCCACGTCTTCTTGTTAAGCTTACCAAGACTTCCTAAGAAGCATTTCTACCACAGGGTTTATAAGAAAAGCTTGTAGAACAAAGTATCCTGTAAGATAGGTATTTAGGACTGTAGCCCAATCTTATTCAAAACGAAACACACACAATTTTTAGATCCTATTTGACACATGTAATCATTTGCCTCGTGCCAAATTACTAATGTCATTTCGCTACCATCTGGGTGGCATTAGTACTTCTGACATTCGTTTCCTTGGCCAAACTATTCACTAGATATTCATGGTCCAGGCACGTTCCATGTACCAAACTGTTGACAGCTGCGTTCAAGTATTGTGAAATAAATGTGTCTAATATCAAATGAAAAGCTAATGTAAGATCACACTTTAACACGTTGAATGACAAAAAGACATGCAAAAGTTTCATTTATTTGTTATATAATACTGTGTCTAACTAAAATGAGAATATCAATAAGGAAGCCGTTTTTTCTGTATTCATCCTTTAGTTAAACATATACCGGTAAAAGGTGTCCAAGGCAAATCGAAAATCGTTTAATGTAACTTTGTTGATTCTATAGAGTTTTGTGTCATTCTAGCAGCATATCATTTTGATCGTAAGGGGCGATGAACCTAGCTATGGCTTTGTGTTAATTAAGAAACACATCTTTCTTCAAGCGGCCACTTGAGTATTATTTCAAATTTTAAGCTCGAAGAAAAGCCCAGGTATTGGTTAAGCCTTGATGTCTCGTCGTCGTTGCCTTGTTTTTGTGATTTCTCTCGTATCCCTGGAGACATTTATTTGAAACTTTGCACACATGTTCGATATTAAAGAGCAACGAATATCATCAAAGGGGGGCAACTCTAGAAGTATTTTGTGTCAAAAATGCTCTCCTTACGAGTTAGATTTTTGTCCACCATCCAGCAACAAACAGCGGGCAAGCGTTGACACCCATAGGTGGTGCTCTTGTTTTCTCTTTTAACTACGCGTGAATTTTCTGTTTTTTGGTTGCATGATGATAGTGTACATGAATGCCTATCTATCGTTAGATTCGAAATCCCCGTTTCAAGTCACAACAATCAACGTCGTTGATATATAGGAGACTATATCTCATTTCTCACAACCTTTTCTATTCTACGACGCCAAAGTAGCCTTAAATCATTGAAAACTGATTCATATTTCGACGAATGGAGGGCACGATAGAAAAACGATCCCGATGACTCAGCACCAAATAGTTGTAACTGCCTATATGTTTATAGGCAGTTACAGTTATTGCACGCTGAGCCATCGATCTGTTTAAAGGTGATATAAAGAGACAAAAATTGGGAAGACCTCCCAAGTAAATTGGCACGTTTTATTAATGAAATGAGACGTTAGTGGGAGAGTTATAGTTTGATATAATTATTATATGTTAAGATCATAAGATAATATGAGTTATTTCTCCATTATTTGCTTATCTCCGCGGGTAACACTCTTTACCATCAGTGATAATGGGATTTTTATTGGTGTTTCTTAAAATGCATAGAAAATTAAGATATTATTGCAATTCTAAAAAAGATAACCAGAGTTTTTTATCAATTTGAACTTTAAATCTTTACTTATTTATGCAGTTTATTTATCGATTGTGACCCGCCACGCTAAAGGGGAACTTTGCAGGGGTTGACATTAACTCCTGAAATTAAGGAGTCCATTGGTCTCCTAGCATATGAAATCAAGGAGTTAAGCTCAAAGAATGGAGGACCAATTCTCATAATAGGAGAACATTGTGAAAAAAGAAAAAAATGCTTGTCGTAAGCAATTTCTTCTTTTCCACAATGTACCTCTAAAGAAGAGTTTTTTTTCTCTTAACAGCAAAATTTCTTCAACAACTTTTGTAGTGAAAATATCTACAGATTTGGCAAGTGCTGGAAACAACACTGCTCTGTTCATTTGTCTTTGAAATACTCACATATGATCCCTGGAGTCCATCGTACTACTTACTTGTAAATAGAAGGTGTTTCGACTAGTAAACAAGGAGTCTCGGACTCCTGTGCTTCCCTTATTGTCGGACCAAGTTCGCATGATAAATGTGGTCCGTGACGCTGAAAAGGACACCTGGAAACTCCGTACAATGAATAATCGTAAAAAATATTAATGCCAGTATATGTCAACTAGAACCCTCGTCCAGTGGATATCAATTGGTTTTATTAGCTCGGCTGTTTTCGGAGCCTCGCAATCGGGAACCCTTGGCGATTCTACGGAATAGACCTCGGGAATAATACGGACGCAGCCACACTGTATGGAAACACTGTACGATAGTTTGCAACGGTATATTCAAAATGGCGGATGGGCGTTCGTGAAAAAAGTAAGTGTTCCTTATTTTTGTTCGATATTACTATAATCTGTTATCCTGTAGAATAATGTTAACATTTACGTAATCAGCTTTGAATACATTATCCATCGTACCTAATGATTAAACGTCCTATAGCACGGTCTAAATGTAATACAGCTTCAAACATTGTATTTTGATGACATTTAAAATTGAAGCGAAAAACGAAAGTAGAAATGACCATATTTTCCCTAAAATAACCGCACCAGCAAAATCAAATGTGGCTATGGATGGGGACAAGTTATCTCCATAAATATGACCCGAAAAGTATTGGGTCTAGCCCCTTGTCTAGAAAATATGGACACTTGAAAATTCCGATGGTGTACGCTACAGTTAAAACCGAAACTAAATCGCTGTACAGTGCGGTATATGGATATATTTGTACTCACCGGTTTAAATTTCGAAAGAAAATCTGTACGCAACAGTTTATATAAATTATCATGTGAAAATCTTTCAACGGACGGGATAGCACGAAAAGGTGAAAGTTGACTTTGATACTATTTAATCTTAGTTAATACTGCAGAAAGACGAATATGTTCTTTTTCTTATTTTATTATGTATTGCCTGGAAATGAAGAAAACCGTCGAAAGAGTATCATTAAACATAGTTTTAAATCTAATCCAATGTTTCTACTTAATTCTTCTGTCCTTCCTCAATAATTTTGTAAGACCCTGTACACATCGTTAAGATTAAAGCGCTTAACAAAGGCATAAACCGTTTTTAAATAAAAAGAAAATGAAATATGAAGCAAAATCGCTTTTTGTTGGGCTATATAAAGTTTTCTTTGGCGTAGTGGATAGGGTGTAAGCTGCTTGTTTTAAAATTCCATATTCTTTTGGGCGATTTTAGGAGCTATCTTTTGCTTCAATAGGGGTGCTCTTAACGATGTCACGTGACAGTCAATAGCGCGGGTAAGGCATGTCAAATTGATCATTGTTAATTGTGCTTTCGAATTACCCTATGAAAGAAATGGTTGCGCTTTTAACAATATGACGAAATACTAGTCTCCCCTATGTATACTAGATTCCTTTAAAGGAGTTTATCAAGGAATTTAAGGCAAGGACTATCTAGCAATAATTTTGGAAGATTGGAAGGAAGGAAAGACATGCAGCTTGGCAACTATATGCTTCCATGAATTTTCTCTACACATTTAAAATTTCTTTTTAAAATCCAGGGGTCAATATTCGCACGGGTTCGATCCCCGGCCGCGGCACTTATCCTTTCCGACATTTGTCTTCCACCAATGGGTAGATAATCGTAAACCTATGTGGAATAGCAACTGGAGGCTAGGAAAGGGATTTGGTGGTAGTACTGGTGTGAGAAATACCAGGAATCCATCGTTAGGTGCTCCAGTCGTCGCGATATAACTGAGAGATTGTTGAAAGCGACGTAAAACCCCAATTCAAATCAAATCAAATTAATTAAAAAATGTTGTGAAAGGAAATTACAAGATATTTGTCTTAAAGAGATATCTAAAAGAAATAAAACTATTTGCTTATGTGTATCAGAACTATTGAGTATTAAATCATTTATTTTGATAAGATTTCTTCTAACTGTAAGCTTCTAAAGCTGAAAATTGGTATAAACGTAAGCATTTCGTATGATATCAGAAACAACAATCTAGGTTCAAACTTATAAAACTGTTTTGATTACTAAACTGAAACTTTCTAAGACATAGAATTAGGTAGATACATAACATTAGATTTAAAATGGTGTTAATGATACTCTCTCAAATATTTTTCTTCATTTCAATGCAAAACAAAAAAAAAAACAAAAACAAAAACAACAACAACAAAAAAGAATATAAATTAATAATACATCATCGAGATTAACTTTTATGCCCTTGATAAGCATTTTAATCTTAACGATGTGTACAGGGTCTTACAAAATTGGAAGGACAGAAGAATTAAATAGAAACATTAAATTAGAATTCAAAAATGTGTTAAATGATACTCTTTCGACGGTTTTCTTCATTTCCAGGCAAAACAAATAAAAATAAGAAAAAGAATATATTCGTCTTTCTGCAGTATTAACTAAGACTAAGACTAAGATAATAGTATCAAAGTTTTCGCATTTTCACATTTTCGTGCTATTCAATCCGTTGTAAGATTTCAGATAATAATTTATATAAACCGTTGCGTACAGATTTTTCATTCGAAATTTAAACCGGTGAGTACAAATATGTCCATATACCGCACTGTTCAGTGATTTAGTTTCGGTTATAACTGTAGCGTACACCATCGGAATTTTCAAGTGTCCATATTTCCTAGACAAGGGGCTAGATCCAATACATTTTGGGTCATTTTAGGGAGATATCTTGTCCCCATCCACCGCCACATTTGATTTTGCTGGTACGGTCGTTTTAGGGAAAATATGGCCATTTCTACTTTCGTATTTCGCTTCAATTTTAAATGTCATCAAAACACAATGTTTGAAGCTGTATTACACACAGACGGTGCTATAGGACGTTTAATCATGAGGTACGACGGATAATGTATTCAAAGCTGATTGCGTAAATGTTGTCATTATTTTACAGGATGACAGATTAAATCAACATCGAACAAAAATAAGGAACACTTACTTTTTCACGAACGCCTATCCGCCATTTTGAATATACCGTTGCAAACTACCGTACAATGTTTCCATACAGTGAGCCATGAAAGCGTGTCATTTCGCGTAAGTTTGTATGAGGTCACAAACATCAACGATCCCGCTAAGGATGACGTTGCAAAAAATGAAATCAACGAAAGAATAAAAGTGGGCATATTATAATTTGATAACAAAACGCAGTGTTTTACTGCGTTTTGTCATCAAATTATAGTATGCCCAAAAGATCTCCAGAGAACCGGAAAGAATTAAATAAAATGTGATTTTCTACAAGCGTATTAACCGAAGTACCACCAGGAGCCGAATAACCTAAAAAATGGCCCAAAATTACTACACTTACGTCCGAGGCACTTTCCAGTTCACGGAAAAGTACGAGCGAAGTTCCGAATGATAGCCTCGGTGTCGTCGTCATTGTTGTTTCTGGCGTCGTCGTCGAGCGAAAACTCTGACATTTGGTGATATCTCTGGTTCTACTGAAGGCATTCACTTGAAATTTGGGACATATGTTCACTATAAAAAGAGCAACATATGTAATGAAGAGGAATAACTCTAGATGCATTTTGTGCAAATAATGCAAATAATGTCCCTTTTTCGACTTTGTTTTTTTTTTTACCATCCAGCAATAAACAGTCAAGCGAGGGCACCCGTAGGCGGTGCGCTTGTTTATTGGCTTACCGACATCAAAACATATCTTTGACCATGTATAATGTTACAAAGAAAATACTACAAAGACAAACTAAGATATTAATATGAAATATACTTAACTCATACATAGCAAGCATTGTCGTATTTTAAAAGTTCTACTGGAAGGAAGATTGGTCTTTCTTACTAGCTTCAGAAAATAATCAAAGTTGTGTAAGTTTCTACCCGTGTCAGAACAGAATGCTAAAAGAAACGGCCCTAGTCAGAGTTCGCCATCCCCGCAGACAGACTAGGATTTACACTTTACGCACTTCCCAGATCGCCCTTTTTCGCCTTACAGGTCAAAGATGTTAAAAGAAAATCAGTTTTAGCTAGAAGAGGTAAAAAACCAGTGACAATATATGGATATGTATTTCTTTTATGCTTTTCGGTGGTTTATCGAGAAATAACGGTAGATTATCACTTGATAATCTCATCGCAAAAGCAGTCAAATTATCAAAAACTTATACCCTGCTCTTGTGCATTTCATCCTATCTGACGTCATCTATGCGAGGCGAAATAAGAGACGTCACAATGAACGTTGCACAGCAATCACGTGCAAAATGACGCGCTTTACGAAAATTATCCCAGAAATTTCACATTTTGTCTCATTTTTGCATTAAAGAAATAGAATAATCGTTTGCTTTTCGAGTAAGATCGATTTATATTTCATTTCGTGAAAAACAAAAGCTATATTTTCACTCGTGGCTCTGTCACTCGTGAAAATATAGCTTTTGTTGTTCACTCAATGAAATACAAATCGATCTTACACTTAAATAAACGATTATCCTGTAAATTGACATGTGCGAAAAAAAGTTCAATCAGCCTGTTTGGTTGTAGACGAGTGGGGTCTCAAAAACAGGAAATATTTATTTTTTAAATTATTTCAAAAATAATTTAGACTATAATTGTCGTTAGTTACTTTACGTTCTTTGGGCAAGTAAATTCGACATATCAGTAGTGGGGTTCTTACTTCCAAGTAATTTTGTGGAAAAGGGCTAATGGGTAATAAGTGACAGATTGAAGAATAGCAATTACTTAGGTAGAAAGTATTCGAGAATACACCCTACGCCCATAAAGATCATGTCTTATTAAAAGATATAGTAATAATCTCCCTAGCTGAGAAAGTATCTAACGGGTAGTAACGTCTTGAAATTCAATATCAACTCGAGTTAGTTACAACGTGAAATTGACATTCGTCTCAAGCAAAACCATTCTAAATCGCTCACTCAGCATTCTATTCATTAATTCCAAACACTCAAAAAAGTAGATTCAAAATAAATATACGTAGAAAAATCGCGATTTCACTGACATTATTGAAATTGCAAGCGTCTAATTGGTTCTTGAAAAAATAAGAAGATACTTATAGAACTTGTATGTATATTTTACTAAAGGGAGGTAATAGATACAGCTTAATTTGTTAATCCTAAACAAAATTAGCGACATTGGATTATCTCCCTTGAATCTCACTGAAAACTCACTTATCGCACTCTTTCAATTTCATTCGTTGTTCATTCAAGGTTATTCACCTTGTCGATTTCACTATGCTGTTAACTGTAGCTCAAAACTATTTCAAATCGCTCGCTCAATACATGGTTTGAGTGAGTGTTTGGAATGATTGAATGAAACACTGAGTGAGCGATTAAGAACGGTTTTGATCTAAGTAAATGTCAATTTACTATTCATTAATTCATTAATTCCAACCACTCACTCAAATCATTCAAAAACGCTCAAAGTTGAGCAAAAGCTCTTCGAAATTGTTCAAAACGATCGATATTTTCATTCAAATCGATTAAATCTTTCTGTACTCTTCAAAAAAGTTCTTTGACATTGTTTACATATTTTGATTAGGACAAAAATAGCTTTATATCTTTAAAGTAAGTCAAAGAAGGTCGATCTCGGACTTCTTTCCACTTAATTTAAACAGAATAAGAGTTTTTCGATCCAAGATTTGAAATGGTGACGTCGATTTAGACAATTACGTCGTAAGTCTCGTAGGCCCGACCTCTTGAATCTTGCCCTACAATTTCTTATCCGGGGATTTTATGCCGTCAAGTGACTAGAATGTCTTTTAGGTTGCGGTAACAGTGAAATATCTCAGACGTCGTTGCGGTATTCGCCGTGCTGTACGAACGTTGTTTTTACGTGTCAGACTTATTTGGCTCTATACATAAAGCAGTAAGTCACGTTAAACATGTGCTAAAGGTTGGAGATAGTGTGTCCCGAAACGGCAAAATCATGTACAACGGTTTGTCCTATGAATCCTACCTAGGAGCGATCTTTAATATTATGACGTTGTTCCTCCGTATTTTCAATACAATACAATACAATACAATATACTTTATTAAGTAATTAGGCCTCTTGCATTCAACATTCAACAAGTTACATTCATAGTAATGTGCAAACTAAATACTTTCTAATAATTTTGTAACATATAAAGCTGTCTTTTTGATAATATTGGTATTTTGACTTTGAAAAATAGAACGAAGATCGTTTGTAGTATGAAAACCTGTGAACCATGATAGTTGATAGATTTTTCGAACATCTGTTAATTTCTCACAAATAAAAAAGGCGTTTCAACCATATTTCATTTCAAATCTGTGCAATGACCTTGTCGAAGGTTTGAGTCGGCGAATATAGAAAATTAAATGAAAATGATGAATGATCATATATCGCTAATTTTGTTATATATATATATATATATATATATATATATAACAAAATGAACAAAATTGGCGATATATGATTACATCTCTTGAATTTCACTCGAAACTCGTTCCGCACACTCATTCAATTTCATTCAAAGATCATTCCAAAATCATTCATCTTGTCAATTCCATGTTGTTGTAAACTGTAATTTGAAAAGTGAATTTGATTTTTTGTGAAAATCTGAAATCAACCATGGAATTGAGAATGGAAGAAGTCCGACGCCATTCTTCAAGTTCACAGCAATTAATGTTGTTAATTCAATGCTTCATTACCAATAAAAGGCTAAACTTGTAATGAAGAACTTGGAAACAATGCCAACACCCGCACAATTGTACCGAATTACGGATGCAAATATTTATCATCTTAATTAACGTTTCACGAAATGTGAAAGCCTTTTTTTCATCGTATATTTGGCTATGGAAGTATTCTTTACAAAATGTGATCGGTTCAAATGTGAACCAAATCAAGAGGTCCCGAATTCGATCTCAGATGGCGGCACATATTCTTTCCGACAATTTGTCTCTTACCAATAGGTTGATTATCCAAGACCTATGTGAGATAGCAGCTTGAGGATAGGAAAGGATGTGATGGTGAGAGAAATACCAGGAACACATTGTAATGTGCTCCAGCCGCCGCGATATAACTGTAAAATGTTGAAATCGGTGATTAATCAATCAATCAATCAATCAATCAATCAATCAATCAATCAATCAATCAATCAATCAATCAATCAATCAATCAATCAATCAATCAATCAATCAATCAATCAATCAGTCAGTCAGTCAGTCAGTCAATCAATCAATCAATCAATCAATCAATCAATCAATCAATCAAATGTGAACCTCTTTCGAAAATTCAATGCAGTTTTATCTAAAGGAAGATGAATTTTTTAGCTCCTACAAAAAACAAACAAAAGCAAAATCTCATTTTTTTCCGCATCAAGCTGATCAGTAAACCGTAACTGTTTACAACCTTGAAAACATTATTAGGTCGTGCAGACTGGCCGAGGAGATACCTTTCACTTTTTGGTGGGCAAGGGAGCTTAGAATTACATTATTTCTACAGTAAATAACATCGTGAATTTGACATTTACCTCTATCAAAACCATCCTTAATCGCTGATTCGGCGCTTACTCGGCGGTCCAATCATTCGTTCCAAACATTCACGCAAACCATAAAACCCCTCCAAAATCACTAAAATGATAACATTTGCAACTACATGTACATTCAAAATAAAAATCGGAAGTGACAATCCACGATTTCACTCATGTAATTGAGTTATGTAAGCGTATTCTAGGTTCGTGAAAACGTAGAAAGCTATTAATAGAACATGTATGCATATTTTCAAGGGAAGTAATAATTATCGACATTTTTGTTCCTCCTGAACAGAATTAGCGATATTTGTTTACCTACCCTGAATTTCAATCAAAACTCGCCCCACACACTCATTCAATTTCATTCCAAAATCATTCAACTTGTCTATTTCACGATGTTGTTAACTGTTATGATTGGCTCAGTAATGCCAACCAGATATCTTTATTCAAGATATCTATTTTGATGAAGTTTATCCACGTCGATTCTGTTTTCACGACGTCTAACACATATGAAAACAATCCTCCCTGAAACTATATAGATAAATAGAGGATATTGAATGAGTGGTCATTGAATACCGAATCTATTAAACGAGTCATCTATAAACAGATAAAAACGAGGCTGTGCCGAGAAAGCTATTAATAGAATAAGATGACGAGTTTAATAAATTCGGTATTTTATGAGCACAAATTTGATATTCTCTTTATAATATGAACCGAAATTTTGCGAAAAATCGTCAAAATTCTTGAAAATTCAACGTATCAATTTTCCGCGAAACTTTTAATGCCGTTAAAAACTGACGTCACTATAAACAGATTATGACGTCATTTTCGCGGTTGCGAAACTTTAAATGCCGTTAAAAACTGACGTCACTATAAACAGATTATGACGTCATTTTCGCGGTTGCAAAAAAAAGCGTTGCCATTCGATTGGAGCTCGTTTGCATAGTTATTTCACAAGTGTTATAACACCCGTGTACTATCAAAAATATTCAACGAGGTTATTTCACCCCCGCGACGTAGGTCATATTATAAACATCCTTATATAATAATAATGCCGTCCAAGGTTCAGGAAAAAATATGACACTTTCAGCCAGCAATGTCCGAAAAATTTGATCAAATACCTTCTCGCCTAACAAATACGGTATACGTGTTTCTTCAGATGGTAAATAGTCAGGCATTCACAATGTCATCAAATATCTATAAAAGAGACGTGACCCGACCGAGGTTTGCTTAAGGTCACATATCGAAAATACAAAGAAAGGTAGAATGACCATTCTTATTTGAGAAAATCTCCAGAAATAGGAAAAAATCGACCCTGTTCAGCCTGCACAATTCGTGCAAGCATACAAGGATCGAGCCTTTTCGCACTTGTCAGTAGTTCCTCGTTGCGACGGACAGGTTACAATATTTCAATTGCATATTATACATTTTAATTTCAGGTCTTAATGAAGACAGACCGTTACGGATCTACGACGTGAAGGCCAATCCGATCCCGATCGTTACACCGGGGACACTATATGTTTCGTTTAAAGGAAATCTAACTCAGGATCTTCCCGAGGCCCTGTCTGTAGAGTTACAATGGGTGAAATATTTTATAGGACTTCCATTTAGAATACCCTGTTTTGACAGCAAAATAGGATCTTGGTAAGCACTATATATATCATGCCGAGTTTCACACTTTGCAAATCCTGGTTAAGTATTGTTTTCAAAGTATAAGCTACAAATGATATTGATAATGATGATGATCGTTTCATAGAAACCATCTATGGGTGTATGCGATTATATATTTTTTTTTATTTCTTTTGATTTTCGTTAGTCTATGAAAAACATTCTCCAAATATCTTTGAATAGGATTTTGCAAAGCGGAAATTCTGGTTTTATTGAAAATGTATTCGCAGTGATAATACGAAAAAGATCTTCATATAAATTATTTTCCACTGAAGTCTGACGCTTTTTTTAAGAAAAAAATCACAGTTGTTTTCCTTATTCTGATACGCTCAGATGTATACTTATAAAAAGTACAATTCAAATACAGCCCTTACCCTGTTGTTCAAAAAACTGTCTTGCTTTACACAAAGCATTAACAGGCAATTTAGGTTAAGATCTGCCTACACAAATGGGCAGTGTGATATATATAGGCAATACAGGTTAAGATCTGCCTACATAAATGGGCAGTGTGATATATATATTACATAATTAGTGTTTTATATGAGAAAAAAATATCTAACGAGGTTGGGAGAATTGGTCATTGTCGAGGCTCTGCCGAGACAATTATCAATTCTTACAGCCGAGTTGGATATTTTTCATACAATACATAAGTTTGTATTTTATTTATCTTATAACTCTATTTGTCTTGTTTTCATCGATGTTTCTAACTGAAATGCAAGTTTCTAAAAAAAACTGTATTGTATCATTATTCTAAAAATAACTATGTGATATCATAAAAAATATCATGCAGGATGTTATCACACAAATATTTCTATAGTTATAAGGTAAAAATTGCAATGAAGCCTATATTGACCCGATATTACCTGTCTGATAACATAACACGATATTAGGCAGTCTATTTTAAAAACAATTTGTATACACTTTCACTTGAATATTTTTGATGATTAAGGGGTTAATTATAATAAAGCGTAAAAAAGGCATGGTATATAGAATAACATTTAAGAATCTTAAAATATCATCGTTATCTGGTCTCGATTGCGAGAAATTCTCATAACCTCGACCTTAAACATTAATATTTAAAGAAATACTCTCCCTGCTTTATATGCTTATGTAAGACTTTTAAAATTAATACGCATTCAGAAGGCGACAACCATGAATAAATAGGATAAAGGCGATATGAGAACTGTGACACAAGATGAATCCCCTTTGTCCGCTTCCTATTTATGATTTGAGCGTTGGTGAATAATCAAAGCATCGTAACTACAGCTTGAATTAGCTGTAATTTTGATGCTTTGATCATTCATCAACGATATTTTTCAACAGATGATTATTTTTTCGCACTTGCGTAAATTGCGTGAAGGGAGATACGCTCGTGTGCTTTAAATCTTATCATTGTAAAATAAATTGAAACGGGCTGGTGGAAATGATAAAAGAAAATTGCAATCAATAAGTTCGAATCATATTTTGAATTCTACCGGACAAGAGTTACAGTTAGTTCAATGGTGAAATTGACATTCATCTCAATCAAAACCATTCTAAATCGCTAACTCAGCACTCCATTCATTCATTCCAAACACTCGCTAAAACCATTCAAAACCGCTCCAAAAACAATTAAATCAACATCTATATTAAATTAGATATCCCTTGAAAAAAATCGCAAATTCACTTAAATAACTGGAATTATGCTCGTCCGATATGTTCTTGATGAAATATGAAGTTATTTACAGCACTTGTATGCAAATTTTAACAAAGGGAGATAATAAATGTCGCTAATTTTGTTCATCTTGAACAAAATCAGCGATTGAAATAGGATTACCTCCCTTAAATTTCACTCAAAACTCGATCTACACACTCATTCAATTTCACTTCAAAATCATCCAAAAATTATCCACTGTATATGGTTTTTATCTTATAACTATACAAATATCCGTGTGATAACATCCCGTATGATATTTTTTTACGATATCACATAGTTATTTTCAGAACAATGATATAATGGGGTTATTTTTAGAAACTTGCATTTCTGTTAAAAACATCTACGAAAACAAGACAAACGAGGTTATAAGATAAATATAATACATACTTAGTGTATTGTATGAAAAAAATATCTAACTCGGTTGTGAGAATTGATGATTGTCTCGGCAGAGCCTCGACAATGGTCAATTCTCCCAACCATGCTAGATATTTTTTTCATACAAAACACTAAGTATGCATTACATATTTATAATTTAGCATGAATTTGTTAATGACCTATTTTTTCTACTTTCAGTTTATATGACAATATATGTGACAACTTAAGAGACTATGAATTAATGGGTTGTCCAAAGAAGTTAAAACGTTACGGCGTCCAATGCAGCTGCCCATTTAAAGCCGGGGAGTTCAGCATCAATAATCTACCACTCAATATTCCAAAAGTGCGGGGTTTTGAACGTGCATTAATACGTGTAAGAGTAAGCTATTGTTTTTCAGTATTAGCTATAATTTTTGTCCCCACAAATTGTATGGAGACTTGCATTCGACTGTATTCAAGATGAAAACGTTCGAAAAAATGAAAAGATGGTACCCTGCTATACGAATGAATTTGCATGTATAGTTTGGAAGTATTTTCAAACGTTTATGAGCGTGATGTGATCCTTTACGCTGCACGTTCGCTAAAATGAAAAAGACGGTACCCTGCTATACACATGAATTTGCATGTACAACATGAAATTATTTTTAAACGTTAATGATCGTCCTGTGATCCTGAACGCTTGTCTGCACTGTAAAAAATGCCAGCACTAATTTCCTACGATTAAATCATAATTTCACCCACAAAGAAACTAGAAGCACCCTATTCGCTCCTAATAGTCCATGAGCCAGAATGGGTTTTGTTCCCCCCCCCCCCCAGGGGGAATTTTGTAGACCATATTTTTCTGAAAGTCCATGGTATGTAGAACTTTTTAGGACATGTTAGCACTCTGGCGAATGGGGCTTTTGTAAGATACGTTACTTTAAAGTAGCACACCCAACAAAGTTTTGAAAATGAATCTTAAACGAGTACCCAAAAAATTGTAGTCACAATGACAAAAAGTTGACTTCTTATACATATATTTGTGTTGCTTATTAACTGTAGAGTCCATTCATGTACTTTTTTGATAAATCTGGTCATCTTAAGAGTTGTGATATTGCAGTAAAATACGTTACCCTTAAATTTCATAGAAAACAATGAATATAGAAATAAATTGTCTATTCCCTTCTCACTGGGAATTTTGTTAACATTGCCTGTATGATAGCCCATGGTATATAGAACATTTTGAGACTTGTTAGCACTCTAACAAGTTGGGCATTAGTGTGATACGTTACCTCAAAGTTAATTACCCATCAAATTTTCAAGACAAGATTTTAGGTTTGTACAGTGAAAAGATGAGTCAAAATGACCAGAAGTGATCTTTTTATGCCAAAATTTATGTTGCTGAATATTTGTAGAGCAAATTCATAGTAATACTTTGTAAATAAACCCCCCTTGAAGGCATGATATGGAAGTAAAATACGTTACTTTTTAATTTCAAAGAAAGGTACATAGATAGAAATGATTTTTCCATAGCTGCCCAACTGGGAAGATTGTTAACAATGCTTTTCTCAAAGCCTATGCAATATTGAACATTTTGAAACTTGTTAGCAGTCTGGCCACTGGGGCAAATGCGAGATACGTTACTTTAAAGAAACCAACCCATAAAATTTTCATATAACAATTTTAGTTGTATGTCTTGTAATAGAAATTACCTGTAATTTAGTAAAAAATGAAATAATAATGTGTTTTGTTCATGATATTTGTGATTCTGAAGGTATTTGAAGCCCATTTACATTATGAATTGAAAAATATAGCCCTTACAAGCAATGCGTGGGAGTAAAATACGTTACATTTAAGTTTCTCTTTAATGTATTCAAAAGAAATGTTATATTCATCAATGCTCTACTGAATGTTTTGTTTACTGTGTTTTTCTATAAGCTTCTGTTCTTTGGAGATTTTAATTTTTTTTATGCATCTGACAATCAAGCTATTTTGCAAAATACGTTACTTTAAACTATAAAGTAACCAATTTTCACATCAATTACCATAGGCTTATTCATATCTCATCTGATTGCAATTGTTGTAAAATCCCTCATTGTCTAAATCAACTATAAACCAAAACTGTTTAAAGTATTTTTAAGGTATTAATATAAATTTCAATCATTTAAAACTCATTGTGGTTTTAAAAGCTTGCAAAATACGTTACCACTTATTTATAGGTATAATTATTATTGAGCTGCTATCATAGATTCAGGAAATGTACCAAACACAATGTAAAGGCAGCTTCCAAACTCAATGTTGAGGCTGCTTGTGGTTTTTTCAATGTTTGAGACTTTTTTCACATTTTTGGAATAAAACACAAGTTATATACGTTACTTCTGATGATAAGAGACAGTTTTCATTGTGAAAAATGATGACCAATTAGATGAAAAAAGCTGTTCCTACAATATTTCTAAGCAATATTTCTATAAATTTAGTACAGAAAAGTTAAAAATATTACTTAGAATTGATCCTGATCGCAGACAGTTGGTAGCACATTGGATTTGGTAGCGCATTTGACTCAATTACATAGGTACTAGGTTTCATCAGCCAGTACAAACAAGTTGATTATCATTCATCTTCGTTGAATAAGCCGCTAGAGGCTTTAAAAGGATGATGTGATGAATGGAATGGTGTGTACGATAAATACAAGGAATTCATGGTTAGGTGGATAAGCCACCTTGATAAGTGTTATACTGTTAGCATGGCCTGAAAATTCCTTGAAGCATTTTAGCTCTCTATTGTTTCCAATTGAATGCAAAGTACATTGCATGCAATCCTATTTTTGTCAAGAAACTGGACAATTCAGTTCAATACTGAAAATTAACATGGGTATGACCATATTATGTTCAAAAGAATAGTATATTGCCATAAACATTTTGATTTAGCTATCAAAGAGAGTAATATATGTTACATTTAAAAGACCTTTTTTTAGAAAATCAAGCGTAATTGCTGCTTCCAAAGGACAATTAGATGCACACCAGTTGCAATTCTCTTGAACATGATTAGTTCTTACTATGGTAAAGATTTTAGTAAAACAAAGATGCTTAAAAAATGCTTTAACTTTGAACTAAATACAAACTATAAGTACTTTTTATGCAGAAAGAAACATATTATTTTAGGTAGAAGAAGCGCTTCTTTTACATCTTACATTCTGAAACAATAAAATAATTTTGATACATTGCTTAAGCAATAGGATTTCATCAATATCAGGCCCTCATTCAAAAACAACCCAAGACTTAATTCTTGAAAATAAGAAAATTGCATGATGGGTCTATAGGTCGCATGCTTTTAAGGGCTTTATAGGTGAATATGTGTAAATGGCTGGTGATTTAACACTCTATTTGCATTCCTGTTTGACATTGCTGGCTGACTTTCAATATATATGTACATGCAGTTTGTGTTTAAGTAGAGAAAAGAATTGAAGAATGCCCATTCTAATTAATATACTCTTGGTTCTTGGGCATAATTCTCATGTTTTTCTCATGTGCACAAGTACAAGACTCTTCTACTAACCATTAAGTTTTATTCTAACCACTTGGCCAACATTCCAGACAAGTAATTGGAAAAACATGCAGTAAAACCAAAAAAAAAATCCATCTTAATCAAAGAGAAACAATGAGTTTGACTTAAATGGCTACAGTATTGACACTGAAGTGCATTTAAGATAATTGTGACTTGTTTCATACAAATGGTAACATACGTTACTAGATTATGACCATCGGTATTTTGTTTCAAAACATCTATAGGCAACGAATAAACCAATGCACGAAATAAGGGATAAATGATATACATGCTTAAGTAACTAAGTAATTTTGAAAAAAAATTCAATTGATTAAAATCTTTTAGCTGCCATGCTGCATTGTGTGATTGATAGATATGTAATTGCGCTGAACAAATATTTCCCTATGATGAAATTAAACAATAGGTATAGTACAACATACAAAATACGTATCCATATCTATCAAAAAGCCAGTATTTTTATTGAATATTTTTCAAGATATTTTTAATTTCTAATTTTAAATTAATATTAAAATCTGTGCTGATTTAGAAGGGTGTATAGTGCGGTTTTATTGACTTGAATCTGACCCCTGCTATTTAGATGAATAAAAATATGATTATTCCTACTTAGCCTTGCACATGCTTTCATAGGAATGAATAACAAACGATATTGAATGTATTATACATTTTGTTTATTGATAAAACATGTTGGTAATTGTTATTTAAGCTTTTTTTCCACAGAGGTCAAAGTCTGGTCAAATTAACCAGGCTATTGGTATCTCGATTTCAGCAATTGGATATACATCTATTAATGATTTGGCTATTTCAAAAATTATGATCTCAACTCTTGTTATCAAATTGTTTAATTTTGTGAGATGGGATATAACAAATGATACAAACTTCAATTTGTATGATTTATCACTTTACACTAAAAGACAATATGCAAAAACTAGCATTCAATAAGAATTTTCTTCTTGGCTTATCAACGAAATAACATATTGACTTCTCAATAAAGGTCTAAATTTTAATACCATTAGTGGTAGGGGATCTTTGATCTTTTGTTGGTCATGCATTTTCCTCCATTTGCATTTTCTAAGAAACAGAACTGAGAGCTATAAATTCAAAGAATTTTAACCCTTTTTGATAAAAAATAAAACAGGTAAAACAGGTTTTGGTAAAATAGTTTGAGGTAACGTATGTTACAACATTCCTTCAGAGACATAAAGCATTTTGTTGTTATAAGGATATCAGTTATAAATGATATTCTTGTTTTATTATGCATGATCAGAGTAGTAAATTGCAGCTGCCATTCTCCTTTTTTCTGTTTATGAACGGCATGTGAATTACATTATATAAAGGGTTTGAAAGGACATGTGCTCAAATCTTTTAATTTCTACGCATAAAACCAGCAATATGCAAGTCAATATAAACTATGTAAATATGAATTCATTATATTACCTTGTGAATTTTACCAACAAGTCTTGACTTTGAATATTTTTGGCGCCCAAATGGCAATATCTTTATATAGGCGAATATTGAGAAACAAATTTGTAATTGTAACGTATATTTCACGTATTTTCTTGAATCATACAGGATTCTGTGGATGTTTTGTCACTCATACTCAAGAATCATGGATGAGATAGTACTAAAAATTGCAATCTGCCCGAAGAATTTCACAAAATGGGAGCAAAATGTAGCATTTAATAAGGATCTAGGGTGGGTGATTTCAAAGTAACGTATCTTACAAAAGCCCCACTCGCCAGAGTGCTAACATGTCTTAAAATTTTGCTTATACATGTACCTTTCAGAAAATCATAGTGTACAAAATTCCCCCTGGGGGGGGGGGGGGGGAACAGGGGTCCCAGTAGCCCATAGTCTATAAGGCTTGGGTCTCTTTATAATGATTATCAGAGAATGATTTAGCTTCTTGTATATTTGTGACCCGTCACGCGAAAACCGATCATCCGGGTAGTGCGTAAAGTGTCGACCCAGTCAGACTGTGCTAATTGCGCAGACTTACAAGGGTCGAAACTGTTTGCACTTAGCTTATTTTCTTAATCTAGAATCATCAATCTACCTTTCTGTGAAAGAATTTTTGACTTGTGACCTCTGGTTGACCTATGCTGTATCCAATCTCTTTTTTCAAATATCTATTTTACAGAGTTCCGATGCACATTATTTCATTATTTATATTTAGCACGAAAGGAAATTAGTTTCTCTTATTAAAGGCGTGTTTTCCACAAGCTTTAAGTTTTTACTAAAGTCTGATGAAATATCCCCTTATGTTATTTTTTGTAGAATTTGGTTGAAATCCATCATTTAATTCAATTTGAAATTATGTTCAAAGATTCTACTACAAATCAAATATAAAAATGACATGCGCCCTAAAAAATAATATTTTCGTCTAACAATCACTCGGATGATTCAAGTGGAAATTTGTAGATATCCATTATTCAACTGAGGAGAATCTAATTTACAAAGTTTCCACTACATATGTGCCTATATAACGTTTTAAATGACCCATAAGAGAAGACACGTAAAATTAAAGATTGTACAGTAAATTATAAATCAAGCAAATTCTCTTCACTTTAATATTAAATGATTACGTTTATGCAACTAAATGAATGGTTAATCAAAGTATTACACAAAGCAATATACAGTTTGTGTTAAATAACTAGTTAAACGTTGAGAAACAGTTTTGTTGTTGTTGTTGTTGTTGTTTTGCTTTCATTTTACTAGTTTTCTTTTTATAGTTTTATCACAGTTTTTTTTTTCTAAATTGAGCTGGGTCATTTTGATTTCGAAATACTAAGACAATTTTATTATACAATTTTAGATCTTGATCGGATATATAATAAGATATGGTGCCCCTATTTAAGATCGATTTTTGCATCACCTAAACGAAGCTTTAAAATCTCAATTATACAATATAAAGAAATGGACTTTCACTATTAAAATGGTAAAGCCCACTTGAACAACATAAGATTGTGATTGGCCCTGTCAAAATTATTGTTGATAAGATGGTATCAACGAGATGCGGTTAATAGCGACAAATTTGACATTGTAGTATTTAATTTTGGCAACATTTACAACCAAGTAATTGGACCACCGGCAGTGAAAACATTACGAGCGCTGGGACACATTAACACATCTAGGAAAGTAGTCTTACGATCATATTATAGAGAAGACTCAGATCCGCTTACCCAAGATTAGAACTGCAAAATAACACTAGGAAACGAAGTACATTCAATATCAAGTATCACAAAAGTCTATTTTGGACCATTTAACGCACATTGTTTCTTCAATTCGTAATCTATAAATGATTAATAAAGAAGGCATGTTTGTATGCCATGGCGAAACTGTCACTTCTTGAACTTTTTTATCCAGACATTATTTGTTTTCCTTCCTTTAGCCCAGTATTTAATAGTCTATAACATGTTAGCCGCTTTAGACCATTTCCACATAACCCCGTCAAGGTTTGGGTTTTATTTGCATAGAACGTTACATTCAATTTCTTCACTATCAACAATGTTTTCTTCTCCAGAAAAAATAAGAGTTTTTAAAACTGTAATCAAATGTAAAAAACACTTCCCAGACACCTGTCACTTCTTGAACTTTTTTCCGCGTTGAGTTCGTACTATTGTAGTTTATACGAAATTATTTCTCTTTGATAGCCAAACACCAAGAAAATAATTCATATAAAATGATTATTGTTACAACGGTAGTTTTGTTCTTTTTTTATCGACGGGTCTGTGTCTTTGTCTTGTTATTTTCTTCCTTTTCAATGACCTGCTTAGCTTTCCCTGCCTCATTTTTAGGATGACTGTCTTGGAACAAAAAAGCATGCTATTGTCATCACCTTGGCTTCCTTGGTATTGATGTTGGTGGTGTTGATGTTATCATCTTTAGCTTTGAGCATAACTTTTCACAACTAAAGATATGGACTTTACATGTGTGTTCAATATCACGAGAGCAATTCACGGCACCCGAGAGAATTATAACTCTACGAACGTTTTTTTCTACAATTTTTGTATTTAATTACTTTATTTCTTACTTTTCGAGTAGGAATTTTCGACTTTGAATTTTTAACTACCCAACTCCTGTAGTCTTGCCTTGGCACCCATAGGCGGTAGTCGCTTTCTTTATTCGTTCTACCTTTGATTGCAACAAGGTATTGGCAATGGCGGTTTTATCCAGACATTATTTGTTTTCCTTCCTTTAGCCCAGTATTTAATAGTCTATAACATGTTAGCCGCTTTAGACCATTTCCACATAACCCCGTCAAGGTTTGGGTTTTATTTGCATAGAACGTTACATTCAATTTCTTCACTATCAACAATGTTTTCTTCTCCAGAAAAAATAAGAGTTTTTAAAACTGTAATCAAATGTAAAAAACACTTCCCAGACACCTGCTTTTTGATAAATATATATATATCTTTGTATATTTATTTATTTATTTATTTTTTTTTTATTTATTTCTCTTTTTTTAAATATTGTGAAAGAAGAAGAAATTGCTTGTTTCTACCAACAATAATTTTTACTCCAAAATCAGAAAGATTTTCACAAATTTATTAATTCATAATTGTCGGCTGCAACTTCTTTGAAATTCGACTAATCTAACATTTTGTCGTCTTATATAATAATTATGAGTAAATCATCCCAGTTTTCTTTCGTTTCAGGGAGATTATAAATTGACTGTAAGAATATTAGATAAATCCACTAAAGAACTTGGCTGTTTGCGGGTAAATTTTGGAATTAAAAAACGTTATAAAGGATGGCTGTTCAAGATTTGAGGAGAGAAATTGTTCCAAGATTATTTCCTAGTGAAGTGAATTCTTATCATGTGTAAGGTCGGTGAATTTTCTCAACGATCTCAAAATGGAAGTAAACCGGCAAGGATCAGACCGGACCATAATGACTTCAAATTTAAACGAGCCATTTTGGAAGTCGACAGAATTTAATCGGTCGACTTCAAAATAGCATTACTACAGACTGAATAAGTTGCACCAAGTTTAATCAATAGGACATAATATCGATAATAAAGCTGTGGTTACGAGATTTTAGTATTAAACCTACAATATACAAATGATTATATAAGCACAGTCTGGGTGCGGTCGAATGGCCCCTTTTCGCCTGACAGGTCATAAATTAAAAAAAAAATGGAAAAAAAAGTTTATTCTATATTTATAGAAAGCTAACTATTACTACCCGGATTTGCCAACACAGACCAAGAGCGGCCTGAAAGGGTCGATAGTTTTCGCATTTCTCAAAATCATCCGATTACTGTGACGAATAACAATGTAATAATGGATGGTACCTGCAGATTTTAGAGAAACAACAATTACGAAAAAGGTTTTAGCCACCAAAGATGATTACAAAGGTGAATTGCCTTTCATACCATCAGAAAGCTGAGAGAAGCAGGGTTTTCCATGACCCCCATGTTTCTTTGAATTTGGACTTCCCTTTTTCAAAATGTCCCCCAAAATTGTCAAAGAAACATACTTTATCTAGTTTAAAGGGGGTCATAATGTGGTAAAATGACCCCCAGTTTTGAACATAGAGGGAAAACCCTGGAGAAGCCATAAAGTTTCCGAAAACAGGGCTGGAGATTAACTATTTTTTAAGAGAGACTTACTTCAATATTAAAAATACAATGATGACTAGTTTTATTTTAAGGTAAACATGAATTGAAACGCAAAAAAAAAACGGAAAATAAATCAACATTATCTTTTTAAAGCTTTTGTAGTATTGAATTAGAAATCTAGAAATAATTCCAACCTGAGTTAATTCTGAATTGAGTATTAAAAAAGGAGAAATTATAAACTCGGACCCGTGTCAGGGTCTACACTTTTCCATTTTCTTAATTCGCTGGTCGCCCGTTTTAGCCACGTGAACAGTTTGTAAACAGCAATCTCATTGGACTATTTGACAAACAATCTTGCAATCCAATTTTCTTTGATTCCAGAGCTACAGAAAGAGGGGGGGGGGGGTATTTTGGATTTAAGATCAAAATATTGCAAAAATTATATCTTAAATCCCATATTGTTGGTACCCATTAGAATCTTCTCGGCGAGAAGATTCAAATGACTACCACCAACATAGAGTTTCAACGAGAAATAAAGATTTTAGATATGCTCTGCCCCCTCTTATCTGTATTTCTGTGCAGATTCGTTAAATCTATTTTTATGTCGTCTCAGTTGAATATATTTACAAGAAATAAAACATAAATACAATTTAAATCGCTTGTTTTTTTATGTTCCCTTTTGTTTTCTTGCAATTACTCACTGTCTGATTTCAGTCTATCCTTTCTGTCAATTAAAGACATGACTGTCAATCTAGAGGTCCCGGGTACGATCCGCGACGGGGGGCACTCATCCTTTCCGACTATTTTTCTCTCTCCAGATTAGAACAGAATATACTTTATTTAGACAGGTACATAGTACATGGTCAAAAATACAAACATATATAACACATGCATATGGGTTGATAATCGTAGACCTGTGTGAGATAGCGGCTGGAGGCTAGGAAAGGGTGTAATGGTAGTACTGGTGATAGAAATACCAGGAATCCATTGTTAGGTGCTTCAGCCGCCGAGATATAACTGAAACATTGTTGAAAGCGAAGTCAAACCCCATTCAGACAAACAAACAAATCCAAATCGAAAAAACAAAAAATTAAAGGAGCAAGATACACGACAATGGATTGCCGAATAGTTTGGATTCTTTCGAAAAGTGCAAGTGGACATTACATCGTAATGTGTTATGAGATTTATTTTAATCGGTTTAGGGATACAGCTGATCGTATTATCCTTTTCTTCCCTTACCCCCTTTTTTTTATTTTTTTCAATCTCCCTCTTTCTTTTAAGTCTGTCAGGGTTAATGTAACGTCTTTTTTCTGCAAAATCTCGTAGCTACAGCGTTTTTAAAAGCTGTAGTTACGAGATTTTGGAAAAATCGACTATAAGTTACTACATTGAAAACTGTAAAAGCTTATCAATTCCTCTATATCGCCACGGAACGGGACAAGCACTTTGGGATAAACGCCGGTCCCTAATAAATTTAATGAGTATGCAGGGCTCGGGTATGACCCTTAAGCTAGGGTTTTGACTCCCCCAAACCCCATTTTGACCCTCAAAAGTTTCCTGCAGGGGGTCATTTTGACCTTATGAATTTCCAGTGATGCAACTTAAGCAATTTAAAAGATCATATAGATCAATTGTTTTCTTCATACTTTAACAAGAGATATATATAAATGCTGATAAGTTTTGATGTTTTGCTCTTTTTTTTTTTTTGACCCCTTCAAAACCAGTTTTGACCCCCAGAATTTTATATTCAATGGGTCAATGATCCCCTTATTTAAAAAGTTAGCACAAGTATGTCGAATAATAATTAACAAAAAATCTTCAAGTTAGAATCTCAGCACACAAACGTATAGGGCAATTTTCAATCTCAAAATGCAAGTCCGATAGAATAAAAACGCCGTTTTCGATCATAATGCATAATTCATTGACAATTTCATAAATGAAATTCCTCATATCAATCAATATACGATCTTTATCTAGTCTTTTTTAATATTGTTTTTAAGATTCAAAGCATTTCTTGATTTAAAATTCTGAAATATTGCAATTCTAAAACAATTTTGTTTTAATGATAATGAAAACACAAGAAATTCTACGGCGAAAGAATGTGATATTTTCTGATAAATTGGGCTTATCGGATAGATGTTATAAGAATATGTAAGAATATCGTTTATCGAACGCCTGTTACAAGGAATGTCAAGTAAAATGTAAACGTTTTTGAAAGTTTTTGTTTATTATCCAAATATCTGGTACCTTATTGTAGTATTAATTATTATATTAATGGAGAGTTATTCAAAATTCGCGTATAATCAAATCCAGTTATTTGTTTGGAATTTTACCCTTGCCATGCTTAATAAAACATAATTTGGCAAAACTGCATTAAAATCAAAGTACTGAAAGCACTGGTTGTACTGATTTAGGGCCAGCATTTATTTTAAAGGAAGTTATTTATCTGGATGAGAAAAAAACTTTGTTGTATTGTCTAAGATCTTTGTCTTTACCTCCTAGCTTTTCTTTTTATAAAAAAATTTAAGTAACTGAACAAATGCGATATCATAGTCTGACTCGTTGGACGGATGGTTACCGTGCTTAGATCGTAATCGAATAGCTGTGGGTTCGATCTCCATCTGAGGCGAGTATTGTATATAGAAAGGATATTTTACAGACAAAGCTAAATCGACCAAATTGTAAAAATGGGTAACAGGGATTAGAATACAATTCTACCTCTCTACCACTCTCTCTCCTCCCACTCTTTCTCTACCCTCCCCTCTCTCTCCTCCTCCCCTTTCTCTCTCTCTTCCTCCTCTCTCTCTCTCTCTCTCTCTCTCTCTCTCTCTCTCTCTCTCTCTCTCTCTCTCTCTCTCTCTCTCTCTCTCTCTCTCTCTCTCTCTCTCTCTCTCTCTGCAAGATAGGGATCTTAACATTCCAAATCACTCGATCAGCGCTGAAATTATTTATTCCTAACACACGCTACGACGACTCAAAAACGATTCAAAATATTTCAAAGAACGCTTCGAACTCGATAAAAAAATGATCTTTATTTTAAAGAAAAGGCTACGTGATTCTAATGGATACTACATGATTGATTTTTAAGTTTCTGATTTGACTGTCAAGACAAAAAATCAAGCAAACGCGAAGATCGCTGTTTACGTCAATAAAGACTCTAAAGGTAGGGCTTTATTTTTTTTTAAAAAAGCATTTTATAATTTCACTTACAAAGTAATACATTCATTCGCCGAGCCCCTTCACACATACAACTAGCTTTAACTGAGCTACTTATTTGTCCAGGAATGATTACAGAAGCCATTTATCAGAATCTTAAAAGCCCTTAACTACAGCTTTATTCAAGTTGTAGCTATGCGGTTTTTGTCGTCAAAAAATGGATTGTATGATTTCTTCTATTACAACTGTAGAGATGTAAATGTATTGAATTACGTATCATAAAGACTGAAATGGTTTATGGCGTTGAGTTAATCTAGCGATTACATTTTATATTCAGCAGCTATCAAAAAGACGCCGTTATAACAGTCAGTTGATGAAAGACCCACCAAGAACTTTAGCCCGCCCATACTGCTGTAAATTAATCGATTTTAGCCGAGATTCCTACTTCTTGCATGGGCGTATCGTTGAATGCGGTATATTCTGGTCGTCTTTGTTAACATAATTAATTCCTGTACCTTACCTGCTTTAAGGAAGAAAACAGTCGTGAAACGATAGAAAAATGATTCCCGCTCAATGAGCGCATTTTCATACAAAGGGAAAGCCATTAATAAACGTTTAGGGACATTTTATCACCCATTTTTAATTTTTTAGCTTTAAACCCATTTATTAGACAATATGCCTAAATTTTTAGATAAATTAATGTTCCTAAAATGCATAATTGTATATAGCAAATAAAATGAATACGTTCATATACGTCTTACGTGACGGTGTTGTATCCATAATTATCGCTCGCTGTATTATGATTTGAGCCAATAAATATTTTGTAAGTCCCAAACACGCTTAAGGCATTTAGAAAATAAGTTGATCTCCTATGAATAGAAGTTCTGACTAATTAAAATATTTATAAAAACTCGGATCATTTTCTTCTGACGTGCATCAGCGTAGTCTGATCATCACTTTTCGCTTGATGAAGTTGTAGGAAGGATCGCCGACAGGCTTACATAGCATCGAAAAAACAAAATGGCGTAACTACACCTAGATTTAAGCCGTAGATATAATGCATGATTAATGCCCTGGCAGGGCCGAGCCTATGAAACGGGTCTTTGAACTTAAGGTTATGGTTAATCAGCTTTTATCTAAAATAACCCCCTTCTATAGTGCGTCTATATAAATAACTCAAGACCTTAAATCGTAGATTGGTAACCAAATTCTCGTAACTTCAGCTTAATTAAGCTGAAGTTACGAGGCCTTGGTAACCAAACGATGAAATATGTTCACTCTCTCAAAGCACGTGAATCCTTTAAGCCCCGTTCCCACTGTCACGGTTTGGACCCCCGGTTAGTCCCGGATGAGTGGTTCGGGGGAAACCGTGACAAACCGGGAATACAACCGTGGCGGCACCGTGAATATCCTGGACCATCCGGGATGAACCTTGTTGATCCGGCAACCGACCCCGGATGTTTTAAAATGTTTAATACAACCGGCAGTCACCGGGACTCACTGGGAGGATGTCAAGAATCGGCTTAATCCGGAGAAACACCGGCATATTCCGGGGCAAGTCCGGTTCTCTACCCTGGCTCAACCGTGATAGTCCCTGATGATCCGTGGACATTTTCAGCTAAGCCCCGTTCCCACTGTCACGGTTTGGACCCCTGGTTAGTCCCGGATGAGTGGTCCGGGGGAAACCGTGACAAACCGGGAATACAACCGTGATATGAAGGGGCGATACCGGCGGCTACCGGTGCGCTACCGGCGACGACCGGGGTTACACCGGGTCGTACGGGATCAACCGGGATCACGCCGGCTCCTGCACCGTAAATACACCGTGGCAAACCGGGAACAAATCGGGATAGTCCGGGGTCGAACGGGAAGATCCTGCTAGTAAACCGGGTGTACACCGGGGCAATGTCGGGAATATGGGAATATGAATCATTTTTTAGAGAAAAGATCCCGCATCATCCCGGAATACCGGCTCTTTCCCCACCGGGAGGTACCGTGGGTGTCCGGGACCAACACCGTGACAGTTGGAACGGGGCTTTAGGTTTTAGGATACAGTTATTTGCAAGCGTTAACGATGATTCCCGATTATAATTTGAAAGAACCCAAAGTATTGAAAAGTGAACTCGCCAAATTACGTCACGGTTAAGTCCCGCCCTGCCAGTTCATTAATTACGCAGAATACGACGTGTGTGTTGCCAAACGAGGAAACAACTACTCTAATACAACCGCTCCGTACCCGACCTACCGCAGCTAGAACGTTGATGGCCATAAATAAAACAATTTATTAAAGTTTAATTTTGGAGCTTCTTTATGGGTGTTTGAGAGAGAGAACAATTAGTTCAAGTGCCCTAAACAGGTGTGAATTCTTTAACGTTCTCTGTACAAAACGCTTTAATACCCCACCGGTACTTTCTCTGTTCACTGTGTCTGTTTCTATACAAACGCTTCAATACTCAGTGAAAGGTTTCACTGTATGCAGTTAAGGACATCGTGAAATTGACAAGATGAATGATTTTGGACTGAAATTGTATTGAGCGAGTTTTGAATGCAACTAAAGGGAGTTAATTAAATGTTGCTAATTTTACGATATTTATTACCCCCCCCCCTCCCCGCCTTAAATAAAAAAAGATCGATTAGAGTGAATGTTTTGGAATGAATGAATGGAGGGCTGAATGCAACTTAAGGGAGTTAATTAAATGTTGCTAATTTTACGATATTTATTAACACCCCCGCCTTAAATAAAAAAAAAGATATACGGTGTCCGTGGTCTAGTGGTAGAGCGTCGGCCTCATGTCCCAAAGGTCCTGAGTTCGATTCGGCTATTTATCTTGGTTCTTTCATTGGCCCACACATTCGGCGCAAGTGCTGGTGAATTTTCTTGGATGCAGAATCGAGAGGGATTAATCTTAGTAGTAAGACCTTGTTTCCCAATCGATGTAAATTAAATAGGTTTAAACCAAATAAAATATACCTACTTTTCTGTTTGTGTGTGTTCTTGGACCAAAAAGCACTTTTAAGCCCACAAGCCAATAAAATAGAAGAATAATTCGATCGATTCGAATAACATGGTGATCGTTTTGAAGGATTTCGAGATGTTTTCTAATGATTTTGGAACGTTTTTGATCGATTAGAGTGAGTCTTTTGGAATGAATGAATGAATGGAGGGCTGAATGAATGATTTAGAATGATTTTGATCGGTATGGCAGTCAATAATACGATGTTGTTAACTGTTTATATAAAGAGAAACCAACCCTGCGTTGATGTTAAGAATCGACAGCGAACGTTTTGAAATAATACCCCTTCACACGTGCAATGCTCTCTCAAACCGTTTTCGCTAACGTTTTATACTTGTGACCCGTCAAGCGTAAAGGGGCCATTTAGGAACTCCATAAACTAAATATTTGAAAAAGCGATTGTTTCTATAACAGGTCAACCAGATGTCGCATTTCAAACATTCTTTCACAGAAAGCTAGATTGGTTATTCTTGTTTCAGAAAATTATTAAACTAATAGCATGCGAAAAGTATCGACCCTAGTCAGTCTGCGTAGTACGCGCAGTCTGATTAAGGTCGACACTTTACGCACTTCTCAGAAGGTCCCTTTTTCGGTATTGTTTATATATGCACCTGATTGAATCCGTCCAATTAAACTAAAGTTATTGTGAATTGAGCAATATTGAACTAAAATGTGTTTTTATCAGTCCATCCCTCTTACTCCTCTCACCAGGTCTCACTTCGGCCAGGATTCCACATAAGTCCAAATGTTGATGGAAGCGAGGTCAAGCGAAGGAGAAACTAACTTGAAGCTCTAGACTCTTGTTACGCTTATTTTGAGCATGCGCAGGGCAAGCGTAGCGGGAACCTCATAAACACAAAGTGGTGCAAGGTGCATGATCGTAGAGAGAACTTGATGGGAAAGTCGAAAGAGCTATAACCATCGTTGCAGACACATCGTGGTTAAATTATTGAAAAATTTTCGGTTAGTAATAAAAAGGTCATCAGAGAATATTCAAACGAGACTTAGTTGCCGTAGTTTGGCCACCAACACACAAATAAAAGAGTATCAATTTTAAGCCGCATCCCAGCTTTGACTACATGCCTGCTGATTTCCATGGTCCAATCCAGTATCAATGTGTCCATTTTCTGTGTACGCCTGATGAGTATACAATTCGAGCCTGTGCGTGACATTTCAAAGAATTCCATCAGTTCGTGACGGGCGAACATTGAGTAGAGTAGACAGCCACACACTGTAGATATAAATTAACATGATGGTTTACAGATACTCGCAGACCTCATCTATCCACCAAACCAATAGTAAAGACTCTGGTCAGACTGTGCAGATGCACAGACTGGTCAAAGTCTTTGCTTTGCGCATTTTTGAAATTGTTCTCACGTACAGGCTCATCTAGTTTTCATGTGCCTGGAGAATAACAAGTGAACATAATTAACATCGAAGCGTTTGTCTAAGCGAAGATTAGACTTAACTTTGTTCAATATTGTATTTAGGCTCAGCAAAAATCATCGCAAACTAGTACTACACGGCATGCACAACTGGTTAAAACGAGAAAACGCCTCTGGATCGTTGTACTTGAATCATGAATATCGCAGCGTTCTCGTAGTATGAACGCACTATACGGTCGACTGTGGTCTGGGTAAAGACGTAATAGAATCAAACCAAAATCGCCTTTCTAAATCTTCAATGTCCAACTGCCATCGCTATGGTGAATCAAATCACCAAATTACTCAATGTAGACGTCGATTCGACCCGATCGGTCAAGATCTGATAGGTTCTATTAGATCGTGACTCAATCGTAGTATGGCTGTTGTCACATGAGACGATGGGTAAACGTTATGGCCGATCAGTGTGTCATTTTTTTGAGAATTACGGAGGTAATCTAATTTGACAATAGTAAATCACAATTGGTGTACTTTATTCTGTACAAACAATAACAGCTGGAGAGCCAGGCTATAACATTTGATTGTACTTTGTTTTTCCCTCTGTTTATAAGTAAATTAAACGCCTTTTACTACAGGTTTTCTATGGACTAATACTTGGGCCATCATGATATCGTTTGCTAAATTGGTAAGATTGATACCGGTGATAAGGTAGACAAAGAGTGAGGGAGAGATAGAGATAGAGAGAGAGAGAAAGAAGGGGGAGAGTGAGCTACGCTGTAGAAGCTACGTTATCCATCTCGCAGACACTATGGTATTGGAGTGGTTACCCATAGCCGTGATAACGTACAGTTAACAAATCGTGAAATTGATTAGGTAAATGAATTTGCAATGATTTTGGAATGAAATTGAATGAGTGTGATAATTGAGTTTTGAATGATTTTCAAGGAAGGTTAAACAAAAATGTTAATTTCGCCTTATCGGACGAAATTATCTATCATATTTTACATCCCTTTAAAAACCGCATATTTTTTCTAATATTGTGTCTTCACAGGTAAATTACAGGCTAAAAAATTACACCAACCGATAAAATCATGGAACTGTCTAATCGATTTGATTGAAATGTTGAACATTTAGAAACTTTTTAAAAAATATCGGAGCGTCTTAGTGATTAGAGAAAGTGTTTGGAATTATTGAATGAAACGCCGAGCGAGCGACTTAGAATGGTTTTGAACCGAAACCCTCTCTCTGATTTTCTGGTCTCCTGAGCTTTTCTGAAAGTGGTCGGTGCATTTAGCTAGGTTAACCTCTTGTACATTTTCTAGGTAGGCACCCTGATCCTCGTGATACCTGTATTACCACATGTACATACCTCACCCTGTCCGGACAGTTAGAAAAGACAACTGTATCATAAGGAAAGAAAACGCGGAACAGGTTTACCTCCCTTATGCTATACTAAACGTCGACAACGGTCGTTTTGCATTTTATTGTGCATTGCGTTCATTTCACCGTTTTGTTATTTTTTCACACCGGCAAAAGAGAGTCTAAAGTATATTTGTGAAATCGGCTTCTATCACATCGAAAGGTCGTCGAAATGGGTTCGAAACCCAACTAGTTTACATATTTCTATGTCAGTGCTTATGTTTTTTATCACTGTACCTTTTTAACTCCCGATTGACTTTCTTTGATTATGACTTCGATTATAAGTATTTTCTGTTTATCGCATCTTTAGTCATAATCGATACAAAACAGTTATGCTCATAATCATATACTGAGAAATGAAGCGTCAAAATAAAAAAAAGGAGAAAAACGGGTCAATTCAGTATCGCTTGTGAACCTGAACTGCAACAAAGTCACACAATTGATCGCCTTTTCCAATACGATTCCATAAAAAATTGTATGCTTGGATGGGTCTCTAGCAGCGCACAATGGAAAGGTCTGTCAAACTGAGACGGCAACTTTACCGCTCTTCCACTGCGTTCGATCTCTATTTTCGGATCACAGTAGGCTCTTCGTAAGATATTCATATTATTTGAAAAAAGATAAACTCGGCGTTTTTAAAGTTGTTTAAAAGAATTATGTGACAATCCTCGTGCACTTCTACGGCGTATATTGCTTTACTCTTGCGAATCAATGCGCTTTCTAATGGAGATGCTTTACACGATTGTACTGCATTCTTGTGGCCCGTCTACTCCAATCTTACGGCCTTGCGTTGTTCAGGCGCGTGTAACGCATCGAACAACATGCCTCTTGTTTGCCTTTGAAATGCAAATATTCCTAATAGTTGAATAAAAGGGAAAAGATTTAATGCAAGCCCGAAAAAGAAGAGGTCATTAGAAGTATTTGAATTATCATAAAGCTTTTATATAAGGTTTACCTAATCTAAGTAAATCATGGATTTTGACGTTCATTCACCATTAAATGAATTCCTATTTAACAAGCAGGAACATTTTTTTTTACTTAGCCTACTCTAGACGAAGCATCGTAAAGGAAAGGTGTACATCGAAATAGATAGTGAAAAAAGTCGAAAGAGGGCGGTCATTATTTGCACAAAATGCAGCTAGAGTTATGCCCTTGATGGTATAGGTTGCTCTTTTTATGGTGAACATGTGTGCCAAGCTACAAGTGAATGCCTCCAGTAGAACCAGAGATATCACAAAATGTCAAAGTTTTCGCACGGCGACAGCAACAACGACGACAACACTAGGACTAAAGCAACACCTCGAGTTTTCCCCTCAAACAGCCGGGCTAAAATTCAATTCAAAGTTTGACGAAAAATATTGCAATAAAGAATAAAGAGGTCATAATGCAAGAATGTTTGAAGTGACCTTCTAAAGCAGTCTTACAACAGTGTTGCCCTAAAAGTTAGACAAAACATATCTGACTATTGAACCGGCTCGTACTTACCTCCCCTGGGTTAAGTGCCCTCGTCATTACCAACACTTCTCTATGTGCCCATGTTACAGTGCTATACACAAACAAGGTTAAAGAACCACGACGGATCTCAGTGCTATACACAAACAAGGTTAAAGAACCTCGACGAATCTCAGCAGTTGTTTTTTCACGTATCCTTGCACAATTCTCCGTAACAACTAACCATTTTCTGAGGGCGTCGTTCATATGGGCATTTGTTATGGTAATAACGATAAATAAACGGAAATACAAACAGGCAATACAATCTCTTTTAATAAGATAATACAAACAAAAGGCTAAAGAGGGTCAGTATCGCTCCCCTTGTACTGAACAAGTCATGAATTTTACAAGAAGGTCCCTTTTTCAATGACATGGAATGAATTTCCAAACAGCTTTAACGTGCCCATAGTAATATGATTAGCAACGTTTTATCTAAAAAAAACCCAAACTTTTAATAAATGTATTTGTGATAACAAGAAATGTTGCATCACAAAAGCCCCCCTTTCCATGACACAGCATCACATAATCCAAAATCGAAGAAAGAGGAAGAGCATATCCTAAGGACCACATTAGTGCAGTTCGGTGTTACGAGGGACATCCAAGAAATAGTGAAACTGGTTCTAATTATTGAAAAGTAATTAAGATATTAAAACGAAATTTGACATGCATGTACATTATTTTCTCCTGCATTTATTTCACATATCAACTAGTATTTGTCATGACGTCTTGTTGATGACGTCACATGACAATAACCATGGCCAGATGAAAAACAAAATAACAGAAATGTTACGTCTTTTAAGTGTTTAATTTCATAAAATTGAAGAAGATAAAAGTGCTGTTTTGCAATGAATATTATGCAGGGATAAAGTACTTAATCACAGTACATTATTTATAATGATAATTTTTTTCATCAGTGGTAAAATTAAATATTTGAAAAAAAAACAAAAAAAAACTCCTTGCATAATTATGATCACAAAGACACTATTTTCTTAAGAAAATATTGCATTTCAAAATTTGACCAAGATTTTTTTTTGCTAAAGATACCGTCTTAAAGGAAGACCTCTAATGCAAAGTCCATTGTCAAACCTTATGAGTACATCACTGTAGAGCTGCTTTTGGATACCCTCGCATTTTCCCGACCGACGTTGTCTGATAAAAGGAAGGTTAAATTTGTCATTAAATTTGACATCATTTCTTTCCAAAAATTTACAACCATTTATACCACTTAGATATAATACCGGGAAACATCAATCAATGTTATTTGACTGAAAACGATACCAGGTAGTTTAATTTGAAGTTTTTTTTAAATATAGAAACGTCCTGGGGATCACTATTTTTGGACCTTTGTTCATTGCCGCTGTAGCCCGTATAGCCTATGCCATCAGCCCGATCAGAATTGTACGAACAAATCTAAAGGAGCATACTCTTAGCATCATTCCTGTGAAGTTAGGTTTAATTCTGAACAGTTGTTTAAGAAAATAAGTTTTTTTTATATCTTTCAGCATATTGGACTATTTTTCAGTGACACGGTAATCCGTATAGCCTATGCCAACAGCCCTATCAGGACTTGTCGACAAATCTGAAGGAGCAAACTCTAAGCATTATTCCCGTGAAGTTTGGTTATATTCTGAGCATTAGTTTCAGAGAAGATTAATGTTTCATATCTCACTATATGAGACCATTTTTCAGTGTTGCGGTAGCCCATATAGCCTATGCCATCAGCCCGATCAGTATTTTTCGAACAAATCTGAAAGAGCATACACTAAACATCATTCATGTAAAGTTTTGATGAATTCTGAACAGTTGTTTTAGACAAGATTATGATTTTTATTTTTTATCAAATGGGACCATTTTTCAATGACGCGACAGTCTTTAAATCCAAACTTTCAAGCCCAATCAGAGTTTTACGAACAAATCTGAAAGAGCCTAATTCCTGTGAAGAGCGGACCTGGCAATATTTTGATGGTGGCATTTTGAGGATAAAAATCTTTTGCGATAACGAGGATATTTCAATCCAATTGTCACAAGACCCCTGATAATTGATTGACTTGACTAAATTTCTAAAGAAACCTAAGCTTTTAATGTTTAACTCATTCTAAATAAACATTAAGATATTTGATTGCTAGATTTTGGTTTTAACACCGCTATCGACATTATTTCAGTTATTTCGCGAGGCTTGTGTACCTACCGATGGTTCCCTATTGTTTCTCTCACCAGTACAACTTCAACATTTCACTCGAGCCACCCGCTGCCTTGAAGTAGTTTGAGGAAAATCTGATGCAAACTAAGGACTCCATCACGATGGCGAAGTATTCTTGAATTGATTTTGTTGTTAAAAAATTGTTCAGTGTTTCGGTATGTTCAAGTTTCAGTTTAAAAAAAGAATATATATAAACGTTGGATATTGTAAATGCAATATTTACACCGTGGTTTAAACTTCCTACCTGAATGGGTTATTCGTTATTAGGGTCAATGAGAAAATCAATATTTCGTAAAATAGCGGGTTTACCTTCCTGGTTTAGAATTCCGTGTTTATAACTTTTAGAAAACTTGAAATGGCATTCACTTCACTATGGAACAGTTCTAATCATGCAGATATTTTTTTTTATAAGAGCTAGATTTGGAGTTCTATAATTTCATTTGTATTAAGGATTTAGCAGGGGATAAGGGCAAAACCGGTAATTTTCTTTCTAATTTCACATTTCTTCTCTTTAGGCAGAAAAAGACTAGTTTTCATTTGGCATACAAGGCACGTACGGCGCCTGAAAAAGTTTCCGTAACTTCAAAACCGTGCGGTGCCCATTCGGCTGCATACGGTGTTCGTGTGATCACCGCAAGGGTTTTAAGGGTTCCGTAAAATAAAAGCTATACATTAAAAATTGCAACACCGCAGGTAGCACCGTAGACAGGTCGTAAAGGCAAGGTCCGCCGAACGGACCGTGCGAGCGGACCTTGCGATGTTGTGCTTGTTTATCTTTGCTATCATCGCAAGGTCACCGGTCGGCGGCCGTACGGTTCGATTACTTTGCGATTGCCGCACGGCAACCTCAAGAATCCGTATAATTACAAGAAATACGAACACTACGTTAAACTGTCGAATAGTCTATGATCTAATTTATTATGAAACCTTATTTTTGGTTTCTAAAATATCAAAAAATAACAAGAGGTCCAAGAGGGCATGTATCGCTCCACTGGCTTATATTGAAATATGTATATTGAGATATTGAAAATAGAAGTCAGTGAAAATCACCATCCTTTATAAGGAATTCTTACTTTTTCCAATTTGATACTTATATACATGCTATCAGAATATACCCTAACCACCTATTCATTACTGAGGAGACTCAAAATAAGCCCCGCACTGCCAAGCCTATATTTTTAAGCCAAACCAAAAATCGCAAACAATTGTTGAAAATGGTCACCCAAGGAACCTTCTTGGTTAAGTATCATTGAAATTTACCCAGTGGTTCAGGAGGAGATTCGGGCTCAAAATAAGCCCAACCCATAAATATGGACCAATCATAATTTCGCAATCGATTTTTGAAAATGTTCACAAGGATAATTCTGGTAAAGTTTAATTGAAATTGGTCCAATGGTTCAGGAGATGTGATTCAAAGATTTCGGGTTCAAAATAAGCCCCGCCCTGCCACGCCAATATTTATGGGCCAGTTAAAATTTTGCGAATAATTTACAAAAGGGTCACCCAAGGAACATTCTGGTAAAGTTTCATTTAAATAGGTCCAGTGGTTTCAGGAGAGGATGTCGTTCAAAGAATTCGTGCTCAAAATAAGCCCAGCCCTTCAACGCCCATATATATTGGTCTATCAAATTTACACGAACAATTCTCGAAAAGGGTCACCAAAGGAACGTTCTGGTAAGGTTTCATTGAAATAGGTCCAGTGGTTCAGGAGAAGATACCGCTCAAAGAATTCGGGCTCAAAGACTCCCTGCCCTACCTCGCCAATATTTATGAGTGTAAAAAATTCGTTAATATTTTTGTAAAGAATCACCCAAGGAACATTTCGGTTAGGTTTCGTTGAAATTGGCCTAGTGGTTTCAGAGAAGAAGATGTTTTATAGAAAAAGATAACGGACGCATGGACGCAGACACTCACGACGGACACGTGGCCACGAAGATAGCTCCGCTGGACATTGTCCAAACTTTTCAGAATGTTCGATTGGCCCATAAATATGGGCGTGGCAGGGCTCATTTCCACCCCCCCCCCCCAAATCTTTGAACGATATCTCCTCTTGAACCGCTTGGCCGATTTCACTGAAATTTTACCAGAATGTTTATTGGGTGACCAATTTCAAACTTTGTCGCGAAATTTTGATTGGCCCCGGGGCAGAGCTTTATTTCGAACCCGAAATCTTTAAACAACATCTTCTCCTGAACCATTTGACCGATTACAATGAAACTTAACCAGAATGCTCCTTGGGTAACATTTTTTGAGAACTTTTCGCGAAATTTTGATTGGCCCATGAATATTGGAGTGACGGGACGGGGCTTATTTTGAGCCTGAAATCCTTAAATAACATCTCCTCCTGAACCACTGGGCCGATTTCAATAAAACTTTACCTGAATGTTCATTGGGTTACCTTTTTCAAAAATTGCTCGCGAAATTTTGATTGGCCCATGAATATGGGCGTGACGGGGTGGGACTTATTTTTAGCTCGAAATCTTTGAACGACATCTCATTCTGAGCCTCTAAGCCATTATCAACGAAACATTACTTAAATGTTCCTTGGGTGACCCTTTCAAAAATTGCTTTCAAAATTTTGATTTGCAAATAAATATGGGCGTTGCAGGGCGGGGCTTATTTTCAGCCCGAAATCTTATTTTATCAATTAGAGTTTAATAATTGTGATTTTTGTAAAAATCTAAATAGTCTTTTTCAATGTGATTTTACATGTTTGTTAAATGTGTTCACTTCTGATAGCTTGTAAATAAGTATCAATTTGGAAAAAGTCAGAACTTCTTCTGAATGATGGTGACTTTCATTACCTTCTGTTTTCAATATCACTCTTTCAAATCTTATGGTGTTTAAGCCAGTGAAGCAATATAGGCCCTCTGCGGCCTCTTGTTATGCTTGATACAAAAACTTTTAGAAAATTTATATGTCTAGGCCGTATTTCGAGCTCACGTCATTTCAATAAAATTATTTTAAATTGGGCACAACTTTTATTTCAAATGGTAGGGATCATCTTTACTTTTACACTTGTAATGTTTGTGATAAGATATTCATGGTATGAAAAACACCAATCTACGTCGAACTCAGGTTTGTTTGGAAAAATTAAACTAAGCTGCCATTGTACACAACTTTGGAATAGTAAATGATTTCACATTTTATATTTTACAAATGAAATGCATGCGAACTCGCAGCGGATATCAAAGGTAAGGTCAATGTTATATTTTCAAGGTCACTAAAGTTCAATACAAAACTTTTATAGGTGTAACTTTGGCGATATATTTTGTTAAGCTAGTGAAGGGATTTAAATTTCACTTGACTAATGTCATTATATTCGTTTTCTTCAAGATCATCAGCCACGGTCAGATTTGTGTAAAAGACAATGTATGGAAATGTGACTTAATCAGCAATAAAAATGAGACAGAAACTTCATAAAACTTGTTGAGAATCAATAATCTGTTTGCAGTTTCCAAGGAACGGCAGATTCAGGGGCATTTGTGTCTATCCGCCTCCCTGTCTCTCTCACTCTCCCTCTCTCTCTCACTGTCTCTCCTTCTTTCTCTCTCTCTTTCTTTCTTTCTCTCTTCTCTCTCTCTCTCTGTCTCTCTCTCACTCACTGTCTCGCTTTCTCTTACTCTGTCTCTTTCTCTCTCTCTGTCTCTCACTACCCCCCCTCTCTTTTCTGAATGATATATTTCTATTTTTTTTAAAGGTAATTAAAGAACTATGGCATCAAAGGGGAAACCATCAGAAGTCATTATAAAATATCTTAAAAGGTCAACAATAACTGGAAAAGTAGGCGCTACCTTCATCGACGAATTCAAAGCTGCGCTAACGAAAAAAGATTCTGATCCGGTAAGTGGGCATGCACCATTCAACAATTTTATTTGCCATTTCCGACAGTCCTGATATTCAAATTGCGTATATTTTCCCTTTCTTTATCATTTTATTTTTCGAAATGCACGGGTCGAATTTGGCGCATCTCTTTGACTAAATGCGAGCAATTGCAAAATATATTGTCTTACAAAACTGCTCTGTTCATTCAAGTAAATTCCACTGGATTTGAAATTGAGCAAAGGTCGGGCTGATGAAAATGATAATGATCCAAACCATAATGGCTAGAACGTTTATATTGGGTGTGATCGATTCATAGTCATTTTTTTCTCTTAGATTATTACATGAACCCTATTTACATGTATAATAATCTAAAATATAAAAAAATGGTATTGAAACAATGTGTTTTTGAATGGGAAAACGACCTTTTACAAAACAAATTTTAATTATAGTTTTGATTTAAAGCTGCCTTTACACAGGTTCGGAAAATGCGATTTTGACTTTTTTTGTAAAATTAATCGGAAATTATGACCTCATCTTGTAGAAAACTCTACTATAATAAGATTCAATCTGGTAAGGCAAGGAAAAAAGGACAGATATTCCTGAATTTATTAATTCCATTTTGAGAAAATAAAGCGACTACAAACGTTAAAAAGATTATCCTTAAATTTTTAGCCGACTGTTTACGCATATTTTTCTACCTATTTGTCCAATCTTATGAAGGTCAAGGTCCAAATATTGGTCAATTTAGAAACTTCATATCGATACATGCGAAAAATGAAACGTTTTACAAGACAAACAACAATTTCGTAATTTATAGACCGGATATAAATAGACTGTTTGCGCCGCTTCGAACATTCGAGCTCTAGTTTTTTCGTTGTTGCTTTTTTTTTTGGTTTTTTTTGTGAAAGTAGTGGTTGTTAGTGTCATACCCATTTGCGATTCTTAAACATCAGAAAATGCAAAAAAAATCCGAATCTAAGAACCAGTTATATATTTTTTCTATCCAGAACTGTGAAAGAGCACCTTTAAAATCCTTCGTGTTTATTCTTGGGTATATCATACATCGATTCCTTTATGACTCTTTAGTTCATCTTGTACCATCGTTGTTCAAATCATCATGCTGATTTTACAAAAATCTATGCTTCAGTCATCGGACATAATTTTTCATCCACCTTCATAAAATCTATAACCAAGTTATTTACCTCCGACCTTGGATTTTACCTTTTGCATATAACCCCCCTCCATCTGACTTTATCCTTTGACACATCAACGCGAAAAATGAAATTAATTCGTAAATATAATACACATTAACGGAAATTTATTATGTGACAATTTTGATATCAATAGACAGATTATTCTTTACTGGTGACATAACCGACTTTTTATATTGGAAATGGATTGAACATAAAATGAAAACATGGATACCAAAACGGTAAGAAATAAGCAATGGTATTAGATATTAGAAATCCGACTGCATAATGTCATTCTCAATACAAATTGGAAGAAATGTTTAACATTCCCAGGCCTACCATTCAGAGTATCAGTAGGAAATATAAACATCACGGGTGAATAAAACACAGAAACGGTAGAGGTAGAAAGTGTTTGATTATCAAAAGAGATGCATCATTTCTTTCAAGAAGAAAATCATTACAGGATGTAACTTCCATTTTAAATGAGGTTCAGAATCAAAGACTGTTGGTAGAAAATTGCTGATTTAGTTGTCAACAAGAAATAAGAATACTGTGGTGCAAGGCAAGAAGAGATTTGAAGAAATGGATATTTAGTGATTAATCAGTGATAAATGCCAGACAATTCTCCAACGACAAAGTATACATTTGAAGACAGGAGAATGAAAAGAACAACCCCCATTTGGTTGCCTCCGTTCTCCCTTGGTTGTATGTATGATGGTGTGAGATTGCTTATGTTACAATAGTGTTGGAACATTAAACATGTATGAGGTGATATTAATGCTACCAAACATTGATATATTAGCCTACGTTTTGTGGCCTGTCATAGCTCAGCACTTAACGAAACGTATGTATTAAAGGATGACAATACCCCCGTTCACTGTTAAACAATTCAAAGAAAACAAGTGCATATCGTATTGCGATGCAATACAGGAGTCCCCCATCGGAAAACAAAAAATCCTTTCTTATAATATATCTCTTACTTACAAGATCTATAACTGTATACAAAATTTGAAGTTGCTAGCACATTAAGTTTTGAACAAAATGTCCCAAACAAAAATATAAGAGTAAAAACAACCAATGGCAAAAACTCCAAAAGTGGGTGGAGAAGAATGATTCTTGTACATGCCACTTGTCCTCAATGAGATCTATAAGTGTACCAAGTTTGAAATTGCTAGCACTGATGGCTCAGGAGATATGGTCCGGACAAAAATGTCAGGATAAAAAACAACAACGGACAATAACTAAAAAAGTGGATGTGGCAGAGTAACAGTTCTTGTGCATTACACTTCTTCTCAATGAGATCTACAAGTGTACAAAGTTTGAAGTTGCTAGGGCTTATGGTTAAGAAGATAAGTACGGGACAAAAATGTAAGGATAGAAACAACAAAGGGCAATAACTCAAAAAGTGGATGTGACAGAGTGACAGTTCTTGTACATGACACTTGTCCTTAATGATATCTATAAATGTAGCAAGTTTGAAGTTTCTAGCACTTATGGTTTGGAAGATATGTTCCGGACAAAAATTTAAAGGTGAAAACAACAAAGGGCAATCACTCAAAAAGTGGGTGTGGCAGAGTAACAGTTCTTGTACATGACACTTGTTCTCAATGAGATCTATACGTGTACAAAGTTTAAAGTTGCTAGCACTTATGCTTTAGGAGGTATGATCCGGACAAAAATGTAAGGGAAAAAACAACAAAGGGCAATAACTCAAAAAGTGGACATGGCAGAGTAACAGTTCTTGTACATGACACTTGTCTTCGATAAGATCTATCAGTGTACAAAGTTTGAAGTTGCTAGCACATATGGTTTAGGAGATATGAACCGGACAAAAATGTAAGGGTAAAAACAACAAAGGGCAATAACTCAAAAAGTAGGCGTGGCAGACTAACAGTTCTTAAACATGACACTTGTCCTCAATAAGATTTATAAGTGTACCAAACTTGAAGTTGCTAGCACTTATACTTTAGGAGATATGATCCGGACAAGAATGTAAGGCTAAAAACAACAAAGGGCAATAACTCAAAAAATGGGTGTGGCAGAGTAATGGATCTTAAACATGACACTTCTCCTCAATGGGATCTATAAGTGTACAAAGTTTGAAGTTGCTAGCACACATAGTTTAGGAGATATGTTCCGGTCAAGAATGTAAGGGTAAAAACAACAAAGGGCAATAACTCAAAAAGTGGGCGTGGCAGAGTAACGGTTCTTGAACATTACATTTTTCCTCAATGAGATCTATAAGTGTACCAAGTTTGAAGTTGCTAGCACATATGGTTTAGAAGATAAAGCCCGGACAAAAGTGTGACGGACAGACTGACAGACAGACAGACGGACGGAATCGAGCAAACCTATAGTCCCCCAACCGGTAACCGGTGGGGGACTAATAACAACATCAGTAGCACAGAATGGTCAGCACAATATTTGGCTACGATTAAGAAGAGACATTAAGCAACAGGCAGTACATATTGAAAGCTAAACCAACTTTTTGAAGCAAGTACACATGCAAGAGCAAACATCTTTGTAAGATATATACAAAACTAAAATGACATATTCCATCATGGTTACAAGAAGTTATAAGAATAAAGGGATATTTTACAAAAATATTTAGTTAAGCCACTTTGTTATGGAAAATTTGGCATTTGGTAATGGATGATCAATTATGTCCCATGACTGTAAGAGTTAGCATAAACACTTAGTGTCACAATATTGCATTTTTTTTGAAACACAACTTGAGAATAAACTAGCAAGGAAATGAGCTGACAATTAAAGTTCACATTTTGTTACATATTTGAAAAAGCATGATAGAAGCTTTTAGACACACTGCTTTGTTGATACTATCTTGCCCAAGTATCTACCACATTTAATTTCCTAAATACCTTTTGTTTTCTAGGTAGATTTTCGAAAGAAAGCAAACGTGTTGCTGGGGCTTTTAAATAAGAACAAGTCACAAACAGATTTCAAAGAGGCCATCGCAGCAATTAAAGCTTTACTACAGGTTAGTTTAAAATATTTAAAATACATTCCTGGTTTTTCTACATATTTTATGATTCATTGTTTATGCCCTTAACTCGATTGTTAAACAATAATGAAGACGAATGTTAAACGGGGGAAAACCTACGTTTTTTCGACACATATGTGTGCTGGTCTTTTTTCGTTTTCATAATAGACCTGTCAGAAGTAAAAAAAGAAAATGTCTTTCTGGCACCTGGTATTCTTCTCTCTGATTTTTGTTCTATTGAATCTGCAATTACCCTAAAATGTGTGAAGCAGCACTTGGCAGAGTTAAGTAATGCGCAAATATTTTCTTGTCATTAAAATAAAAATGGAGTCTTAGAAATAAGTAATAAGTCTTTAGTAATAATCGATTCATAATACTGAACCCATTGGCCTTGGCCACTGATTGTTTTCTTCAAAAATGTTGAATTACTTTCTGTCTGTTTAAACACATTACATAATTGACACAAGATTAGTATGTAATGCATTTCATGGGCGAAGTGATTCGGATTGATTGTCAATAAATATCGTAAATGCAGTGTTATGTTTCTTTCCATGTTCATGTGAACATTAAGTTTAATTTGTACATGAATGCGCAGCACATGAGTTGTCGACAGACTTTAACACGTCCAATCGACTAAAATACATGTCAATGGCCACCCTTCTTTGTTTTTTTCTGAAAACAAAATCCCGCAATATTTTGAAAGTATTTCGCCAAAAGTTTTCGTCTACATATCTAGATCTATTTTTATATTTACGGAAATAAGTTTTTTTTTTCAAAAGTGGATAACTATTATTATCCTGTAGGTGTAATAATACCTTTGCAAGTGAAATTTCAGAAAAACGATTGTTACTAGAATACAGTTCTTTCACTACTTTGATCTAAGTATATGAATGTTTATGTGAAAATTGTTCGTTTAAGGACGACGGCATGATTTACTCCGAACTGCATACAAATATTCAATGACATAAATATTAAGCAAAATAGGTGTATTTTGTCAATATGTGATCAATTTGAATTCGGTTTGAAGCAGAGGAGGTGCTAAAATATCAGGAATTTGTTGGAAATGACAAATCTTAAAAATTGACTGATAAGAAAAGTCATTGAGGACCAAGTACAATTTGTCGCCAATTGCATTTAATCAGCACATTTTGGAAAGATCTATAACATACAGCATGTTACAGGCATATTTCTTCCTTCTATGCTTCAAGTATTTTCCAGATCGAATCGGTCAAGTATTTATCGAAAAATATTAAATATTTCTATCATGTGATTCACCGCCATGTTCCTGTACGAATTAATACAGAATCCTTAAAGGTATATTTTTCGACAGAGTTATGATATGTCTTGATTAGCTTACAGTAATGTCTTTGAAATTAGTATGTAGAAGTATTCCTTTGCAAATAAGTCAATGTGAACGCACCATTACTGGAAATATTATGTACAGTCGAAAAAAGAATATTGTCGTAACTGACGCATTCCATATTCAAATAAGAGACATGTCGGACACGGCCATCCCCCGCCTTGAAAGCTTGGTAGCAAGCTCAGGCCCAATAGAATAAGGATTCTTTCGTACTTTAAGAGCAATAAATCTCAAAATTATGCAAGCAAGGATGTAATTCTTGTGCACTGCACTTTACGCCCATGAGATCTATCCATCTGTAAAGTTTCAAGTTGATAGCTTTTATATTTTTGGAGGTATGGTCCGGACAAATTCTATGTATTTAGAATAACAAAGAGCAATAACTCTAAAATTATGCAAGCAAGAGTTGTAGTTCTTGTACATTGCACTTTACCTCTATGAGATGTATCCACCTGTAAAGTTTCAATTTGTTAGCTTTTACACTTAAGGAGATATGCTCCGGAAAAGTTTAGTGACCGACTGGCGGAACGACGGACGGAGACAATTACTATATCCCCTTCGCTGAAAACGGCGGAGATATAAATCGAAATTAAGCTCACAATCGTTAAATTTGTAAGCTGTGTAATGCCAACGGGCCGAACCCTCATCCCGAATAAATTTCTATCAAATATTGTTGATAAAAATGTTTACGTGAAAAATAAAAAAATAAATTACGTAGACTTACGTTACAGAAATTTTCATTTTACAGATTTTGAAAAGAAAACTACAATGTCATTAATTTGTGGCATTTTTCTGTTTATCATGTAAATTTGGTAACAATCCTACCAGTTGAGTTGAGTTGAAATTGAGTTAAAATGCCTGGATGCATATACTTTTCTATGTCAAATTTAGTTGAACAAAAGTTAGTCTTATTTTCTAAAGCTATATTTCAATCTTAATTAATAAATGTCGTTGCTTTTTGACCTCCAAAGCAAAATGTTCACTTTTGATCTTTGAGGAGCATTAAAAGTAAAATGTTCTTCTGTCGTTTATTTTTATCCCTTTTATTATATTACGAGGATACCTTAATTATTTTGACCCGACTTTAACCTTTGTGAAAAAATTCTTAAATAACAATTACCGACATATTTTATCCATTAACAAAATATCTATTAAGTTCAATACCGTCTGTTATTCATTCCTATGAATGCACGTGCAAAGACAAGTATGAACAATCAGATTTTTATTCATCTAAAAGCAGGGGTCAAATTCGGGTCAATTAAATCGGACTATATACTTTTACAAGTATAGGATAGAAAACGAGTGCCGTGGTATATAGGAAATAGACACGAGCGTCAGCGAGTGTCTATTTCTTATATACCGCGGCACGAGATTTTCTATCTGACTTAGACCACGCTTCTCTAACATTATTTGCATTTTTTACCCGAACCTCTGAACAATAGAAAAAGAGTAAAAATTGCTTTGATATTACTGTTAATATGTATAATTATGCTGAAATTACTAATCAATCTAATTCCGTTGCTTATTGCAGCTCTTTTGCAATTTTTCAACTATAAAAAGTCTTTTGGCAAGGGCGCTCATATAAGATGCTCGTCAACTTTTTGAAATGACGCAGCATACAAAACCTATCGAGATCCACGTGCACGGCACACTACAATCGTATATCTGTAAATATAACGCTTAGAGTTGTATCTGTGATATATACTTTTGAAATACTGTTCTCTGATTGGCCAATTCGCTTCAAGCATGGTCTAATGTATGTTCCCCATATCTACAGCTATAATAACATGTTGACTTCGTATAGTGGAAGCATATTGACCTAAACCTGGACTTTGTGATTGAAATAAATTAAATACCGCTCGTTTCTCCTCGGCAAAACGCGACTTACCTGCGGAATCCAAACGTCAAGTTGGGTTGCACGTGTTAGCTATGTTAACCCGTTATCGCACATGCTGTTCACCACTGGTGTTTAACGATGTTACCGTAAAATGTTTGTCTATGATTTTGTATGTTGGTTTGCTATGATTATATAGGTAATTTTTGTAAACAATACACATGTCGTACGGAATGTTCGTAATTTTGGAGATTGCATTGAATGAATTTAAAATGGATCACCCTAGACTAAGTAAACGCTTTTCATTGCACTTTGCGCTACCTCTTTGTCTTGATCTTCATTTATCATGAATGTTAAACTTGAAATAAATTCATTTATGAAGAAAATCTTTTAAATAGCTATATGATTTCAAAAAAAGCAAACTCTTGCCAAGTGTCGGTTGTTACAGATGAAGTTGTATTGGGTTCTTCGTATTTGCCTCTTATAACAATAATGGTCCACGGTTAAATCATTTTTAGTGAATATTTAATTTTTTTCAAAGACATGGTTAATTGAAGATGGTATATTGGTTAATTGAAGAAGAGTATTGCTGGTGTGTTGGTTAATATGTGATTATCTACAAAAGTTTATGTGAAGCCAAACCAGATGAAAACGCGAATTTATACGAGAAATATACATAATCGACTGTTGGTCGTAGGTAGTTATATCAATTAAAAATAACGATTCAACATTTCAGGTTGAATAGTATTCAATTCTCTAAATACTGTTATTGCTTGTATGAAATATTTTTCATTCTTTGTCAATTTCGGACCAACTGCGACATCTATAAATCAGGACACAATCATCTTCGATTAAAATTAATCTATATCAATACTTTCTTTAATAAAAATACTTTCCCACAAATAAAAAATGGTAACACGTCAGGGAAAAAAATCTGGAAACTAATCGTTAACTATGTTGGCACATCATTAGAAATTAGTCAATATATGTTTAACAATAACGACACATGATCAAAAGATACAACTATATCATTGCCTTGTGAGTAAAGTTGGTAAAACAACAAATGGCTATTATTTAAAAAAAAGTCAAACTAACCTGTCACTGCAGCTCATAATCAATCAACAAATATAATTTCAAAATTAAAGTACACCCTCGTTAGTTTCATAGAGATGTGTTTTTATTCTGAGAATCCTGTATTTAACCAGGATAAAGATATGGGGAAATATTTTGAAAAAAAAATCGTACGGAACATTTGATATTGTACGTTTTTTACGACGAATGTGAACACAAAATTGTGCTTTGCTCGAAGTATTTCCAAACCTATCACAAGACTCGCTGATGTGGCTGCATGGTAACTGGGCATCCCCTTTGGAGACGATGGCATCATTCACTTAGATCTACTGTACACCTTACGACCGTCGCATGTCCCCTTATGGTGACAGCGGTTACAATAGGATGATGCGGTAAAGATTTCAAAGTTCAACACCGTACATTGATCGTCTGTTTGTTTGTAATGCCGTTTATTTATCGTCGCTACCGTAGCACATGCCCATATGAGCGACGCCCCCAGAAGACGTTTAGTTGTTACGGGGGATAGTGCAAGGATACATGACGAAACTACTGCTGAGATCCACCATGGTTCTTTAACGTGCTCGGTGTAAAGCACCGTCTCACGGGGCCTCGGTTTAACGTCTCACATCCGAAATACAATTTGTTTTGTTAGTGTGCCAGCCCGGGTTTGAACCCACGCCGTCGAACTTCAATGGTTTTGAAGTCTGGTGCTCAACCTAGCTAAACGGGCTGACCATTGTTCGTCTGATGGCCGCGACCCCTTTTAACTGATTTAACGACATGTCTTTAACCTAAGGGTTCTCTTCTGCCTTGCGATTGTTGTACTTCTGTCAAAAGCAATACGTGATCACCTATGGCGTCCGGCGACCGACGTCCGACGGACGGGTGGCATTCACTCCTTTTTCCGGAGCATAACTCTGTCACCTTATGTCCGATTGACTTGAAACTTGGGAGTTATGTTCCTCTCATGATTACGGACTGAAGTGTACAGAAAATGTTACTCTACATAGCTATTTTCTAATTATTCTTTTGTTGTTGTTTTTTCAAACTTTGACAACCAGCATTGTAACGGGCTTTTGTGTGAGATTTTGCCAACTTGTTTCAACTCATTTTTCTTTAACAAAATCAAAGGTCTTTGGTTTTTGTTCTTTGTTCTAACTTGCTCTGATTGCACAGACACAGTTTGTCGCCTTACGGTCTACGCCTGAGTTCTTAGTTACGGTTCCGTAAGTAATATAAACAATACTCTAGGAAGCAGTTCTTCTTTTCTTTTACAGAATTAGACAGAAACTGAAACTGTATTTGCTGTAGTCTGTCAGTTCGAAAGTCGTAAAGGCTAGTCACATTAGATACTTTTCGAAGACTTGGTTTTGTTCCGTGCAGCTTGTCACATTAATGCTGTAAAAGAAAATTTTGCCTGTTAAAAAAGTAAACATACATCTTAGCTGACGGCACAATCCTATGTACATTTTTTCCGCACATGATCTTGAAGACCAAGTTATATTTGCATTTAGTTTTAAGAAAATAGAATTAATTCTTTACAATAATATACTATATTTTTGATATTTCGGCTAATGCCTTTTACAAAAAAATACTACATGGAAATGTCACAACTACATCTTTACATTCCTACTGTGCCACCATATCAAATGTTTCTGTTTGACGTCGCCGCTGGAAACGTCATTTTGGCGTATTTAATATAACGTCATGAGGAGAATTGACGTTGCTAGACGTAATATCACTATTTAGCGCACATAAATTTATTCGTTTTCATTCCAATATACTTACAGGTTTTGTATTTCCTACAAGAAAATGGTTTGATACATATATGTTTGTTTACGTGCCCAATGTAATAGGTTTTATCATAAAAAAGACTCATTACTAAGATTTTGCACCAGCGTGGACAGAGACAGTGTGGCAAGCTAAACCTTGTTTAGTATAAAAAGTCTGTGAACACTTGTCGCATAACAGATGTAATTTTTGGTGAACGGTTTGTACGTGTTTATTCAAGAAATTTTGACCATATGTCTTACTGCACAATTCACAATGAAATCGTCTACTCTGGTGAATGCGCCTCCTGTGCCTATGCAGATAAGATGGCGCCTTGGTACAGTGGCTGCAGTCGTCACACTTGTAGAGCCTCTTTTACTGCTCCTGTTTACTGCTCCTGTTTATAAAAAATCGATTAGAGCTTCATTCGCAATACAATTCTTATGTCATGCGTTTTACTGTGTACACAGAAAGCTCCGCTTATTTATCATATTCAACGTCATCTTAAGCGAGAACGTTGATGCTTTTGACGCCATATAACGTAACGTGCTAAGTGACGCGCTTCGTTTTTCTTTCAATTATCCCAATGTCAGTTTCGTTGGTCTTTCATTAATTTTACACGCAGACAATGTAATAAAACTATTTTATTCTCAAAAAAGGGATAGAAAAAAGTATTTAGAATCGTGATCGTGTTTTATTGTGGGCATTATCTCATTTTAACGTTGATGTGTCCATGAATAAAGTGGGTAGGAGATATATACAAAGCAAACTTTCTCGGGCTCCGTCCTCGGAATTTACCTTGTGCATATAACTCCTCCTCAAAAACACATTATTTATTGACTCACGCGAAAATGAAATTAGTTTTTGATTATAATCTCTACACTTGACATCCTCCATTTTCAAATGAAGGTGTGAGAGAGAGAGAGAGAGAGAGAGAGAGAGAGAGAGAGAGAGAGAGAGAGAGAGAGAGAGAGAGAGAGAGAGAGAGAGAGAGAGAGAGAATGAGAGAGAGAGAGAGAGAGAGAGAGAGAGAGAGAGAGAGAGAGAGAGAGAGAGATGAAGATGCCAGAAAATGCCTTTTTAGACTATAAACAAATGCACGCGACACATTATCAAGAAGGTTTACATTACATTACAGATAGTTTTCTGTTTCGTCTTCAAAAATTTTCAAGCAATCGCGTTAGAATTTTAGGATAGCAATTATACAAAATAGCGCGTACCTGTCTTTGATTTTATTCCACAGTCATCCATCCCATCCTGGTAACTTTCTTTTATAATGACCTCGTCATCGAAGGACACATTCAGTAACGTGGATTCCTCCTGCAAATCAATTAAAGACAAATCATCAAGAATCTTTTATTATGGTCAAGAAGTTTCGTTTTCCTTTATCGAAAACATATTTTCGATTGGCGACTTAAATGTCGTAAATACAGCTCGAGTAAAGCTGTATTTACGCCATTTTCGTTATCCCATAACAATATGAGTGCGAGTCAAAAGCCATCCACTAACACACGTTGAAGAAATATTGCAATTCTTCAAACGAAGGCATTTTGTCGAAGAACACAAGTAATTAAGTGTGAACGTTTCTAAACTGGCTAATACATGTAAAACATTCTTGAATTAAAATCATATTTCCACATTGCCAATACAAGATTATCACTTTTGTAAATCAACTTGATTGACGGCAAATTCGATTGTGAGTGGGCATTTTCCCCCCTTGATTCAATATATACTGAGTCCCATAAGAAAGTGAGCACTTTCACTTTTTCTATTTCTATTGATTTTTACAAAGTTGGATGGAAATTGTGGAGTATATTGCTACCGTACTTAAGTCAAGACCTTTTGAAATTAAAAATCAAATCAGATTTGGATAATGTATCGCATGCTGCATACGCACAGACAGAACCTATATTGTTGAAATTTGACCTCCTTACATTTTTTTTCTTTGGTAAGAGCTATGTGTTGATGTTGTATTATAGAGTTTTAGAAGACATTCCAAGCCAATTCCAAACAACAGTCTTAATTTGTATGCAGATGTTACGTGTGCGTCAACGTTACACATTGCTACGTTGTTAGGCCAGTTACTCGTCGTTGAATGGTGCTATGGCGTTCTATGTCATCTCAATTAGCTTATTAAAGGTCTTATAGAATGATGACCTCGATTTCTATTGGAACATGAATGCCTGGTCAATCTTAATGACATTCTAAATCTGAGAAGGTTCGATTTTGTTCAACGACGTTTTTGGTAGTCAAAGCACGCTTTTGCATCACGCATAATTGTATTGAAGATGTAATTTTATTCTTAGGAAAGCCACAAAGATTCAATTAAATGCATTTTCAGACCAATCACTCGTCAGAAGCGAGATGCACATGCAAAACATCCAAAATTGATTGTCTCAATTAAGCAGAAGATATTTGCTAATTTCACGATTTTTGCTTTCAAATAGCGTCTGTACATACTCTTGGGGGATAGTCATACGACATTTCGTGACGATAAATTGTGTAATCTCAGAGAAATTTAAAATTCAAAAGTGCACACTTTCTTTTTGAACTAAGTATATTCATATATTCATGGGAATGTCGTAAGGCTGTATGCATGAACATATTTATAACCTAAAACCATGAAGGGGTAATGAAATAAAAGCGTTTTGGAACTGTTTACCCGCTTACACGTGTACTCATATGTAAAACCGGTTTCAAACTTCATTAACTTCCTAGGCGTTTTTTACGACACAAGAATATTTCTTAGATAGGTATAAAATAGCACCTACATACCTGTTCTTGATTTCCCTCTCTTTCCCGGGTCACCAACAAACTCCTCCACAAATTCATCTGCCAATCTAAATCTAACATTTTCCTGCAAAGGAATTACATAAACTGATTTACTAATGTAATTATATCTTTCATTGTTCGAAACAGCAAGTCTCGGGCTATTTTGATCAATTATATATGACAGAAAATTCGCGATTTCCCTGAAAAAACATATCGTGTTTTTATAAAAGATATCACAAATGCTTCAATCAAGTTTCAAAAATGCCTTCAAGAAACCAACACACTATCTTCAAAAAACCATCGCCACAGAGTCACGCTCATAGACAAACATACACCTTTCATCGATATGAAATCGGCACAGAAAAAATTAAAAGATGATATTTAAAAATAAGAAAAACTTACCAAATTGTCAGCCATGCGTTCAGTTGTAGGAAAGCAACGTGTATGAGACAAAATCCCGTGCAAATCGAAGAAAGACATTTTTTCCCGCTCATTTGCAATACAGAATCATAGCAAACCAACATACAAAATCATAGACAAACATTTTACGGTAACATCGTTAAACACCAGTGTTCACTGTAACGGAGATATTTGGTCAACTTCGTGAACTAGTGAATCAATGCATAAATTGAGTGTCGTATTCAAAAATCTTTATATGCAGTGAGAAAAATACAAATTTTCAGATTTCCTTTAGATGCAATTTAAGTGTATTGAATGAAAATGAAATGATATCCCCTCTCTCAGTCGCAATTATTGTTTTTGAAATCGTCTGCTACATGACTAGGCGCCCAGTATATAGGTATAGTCCGTTTGACTTCTATATGGACCAACCTTTTCAACAATTACATAAAATTGCGTTTTTTATGCAAATCAGTACTATTTTTGGTTATACAATTCGCTTTTCCGTTTAATACAGTTACAAGTAGGTATGAAAGGCTGGAAGTTAACATGTAGACGGACGGACAAAATCATTATTTTACATTCAAAAATTCTGATAAACAAAATTCGTCATGGTATTAGCTGGAAAATATGATATATGAAGAAAAATGTGCGTTTCATCAATTAATTTCTGTGATTGTCGGCGAAATGTTGGCCCATATAGAAGTCAAACGGACTATAAACTACTAACTCCACGCATACCTGTAATTTGTGCAGTATAACGGAATGTCCATGCTTGATCTTCACGTGCCGAAGTATCTTCGGAATTTATTCATGTGCCTAATTATTTATTCTGCATAAAGGTCAGGTTCAAGTTAATAAGCGCCCGCTTTATATCAGTGTTATGATTGATCAGTGCAATAAACAATTTTCTTTGATATTAACGATAAAATGACCACCTAAAGAAATGTAAATATTTTCAAAATATGCGCGGTAAGCTATGTTGATATTTTTACTTTGTATGTGCATATGTATGGTCTATAACATACATCTGTTTCGCTGATATCTGGACACCCAGCATCCCACCTTAAGAATTATATCTGTAAATTGGGTTGAACGCTGCCCACTTCTTTAATGAGAAGAGTTTTTGGTAATTCTAAACGGACGGATAGACGGACGGATGGAGAGGCGAATAAACTGACTACGGACATCCAAAAGCTCACCTTCAGCGCAAAATACTCCAGCTTGTGTCTTTACCGCGCACCCGAATATTATTTGTTCAACGGAAAGCCCCCGCCCTCCCTAACATCCCCTTATTTGGAGGGGCGGGGGAATTAATGTAAAATCCACGAACAATTTTTGGAAAGGGTCGCCAAAAGAACATTTATTCCAAGATTATTAAAACTTGCACAATGGTTGTTGAAAAGAAGGTGTTTAAATATTCCATTGTCAGAATAAGCCCCGCCCATATTGGGGAAACACAATTTTTTTTCGGAAAGGGTCAACCAAGAAACATTTCAGTCAATTTTAATGAAAATCGCACATTGGTAACTGAAAAGAAAATGCTTAAAATTTTAAAACAAAACCTACCCTGCAACGCCCTGCGGGCCAATCACAATTTCATGAACAATTTTTGTGAAGGGTCAACCAATGAACATATGTGTTAGGATTGGTAGAATTCGCCCATGGCAAATTTTAAAGGATTCAGTGTAAAAAGAACGCCGCACTTTTATACGGATGACAATTACAAATTCACGAACAGGATCATCTAAGGAACATTTTTGTCATGTTTGGTTGAAATCCGCCCATTAGTTAGTAAGCAAAAGAAATTTAAAGATTTCGGGGTAAAAAAACGCCCTACCTTGCCCTTATTTGGATGACAATCACAAGTTAACGAGCAATTTTAAAAGGGTCATCTAAGGAACATTTCTTCAAGGTTCACATACATTTTTAGCTCACCTGAGCACGAAGTGCTCATGTGAGCTATTGTGATCACCTTTCCTCCGGCGTCCGTCCGTCGGTCGTCGGTCGTCGTCCGTCGTCCGGCGTCCGTCAACAATTTCTTTAAACGACATCTCCTCCTAAACTACTAGGCCAATTAACACCAAATTTTACAGAAATGTTGCTTAGGTGGTCCCCTTCAAAAAAAGCTAAAAGAATTGAAATCCATGAAAAACTCTGGTTGCTATGGCAACAAAAGGTGAAATTTTAAGAAAATCTTTAAAATTCTTCTTCTTCTCAACCAGAAGTCCTACAGACTTAAAACTTGGCATGGATGATCAGTTCATAGACTTGAATTAAAATAGCTAAAATCATATCTTTTGGGCCACCAGGTGCGGAACACCAGGGGGGAGGGGGTAGTACTTTGGGTAAATTTTGTAATCTTTAAGCTTCTTCTCCTTCGGAACCAGGAGCCCTACAGGCTTGAAAATTTGCATGGATGATCAGCTCATAAACCTTAATAAAAATAGCTAAACTCATATCTGTTGGGCTGCCAGGTGCGGAGCACCAGGGGGGAGTACTTTTATGAAAATTTTGTAACTTTAACCTTCTTCTTCTTCTGAACCAGGAGCCTGACAGATTTGAATATTGGCATGGATGATCAGCATATGGACCACTATAAAAATAGCTAAAATCATGACTGTAGATTCACCAGGTGCGGAGCATCAGGGGGAGAGGGTAGTACTTTTGTGAAAATTTTGTAATCTTTAACCTTCTTCTTCTTCTGAACCAAAAGCCCTACAGACTTGAAAATTGGCATGGAGGATCAGCCCATAGACCTAAATAAAAATAGCTAAAATCATGACTGTAATGCCACCAGGTGCGGAGCACCAGGGGGGAAGGGGTAGTACTTTTGTGAAAATTTTGTAACTTTAACCTTCATCTTCTAATGAACCAGGAGCCCTACAGATTTCAATATTGGCATGGATGATAAGCATATGGATCTAAAATAAAATATCTAAAATCATGAGTGTAGGGCCACCAGATGAGGAGCATTAGGGGGAAGGGGGTAGTACTTTGGATCAATTTTGAAATCTTTAACCTTATTCTACTCCTGGATCAGGTACCCTACAGACTTGAAAATTGTCATGGGTGATTAATATATTGACATTAATAAAAATAGCTAAAATCATGACTGTAGGGTCACCAGGTGCTGAGTGTCTTGGGGAGGGGGTAGTACTTTGGATCATTTTTGAAATCTTTCAACTTCTTCTAATGAACCAGGAGTCCTACAGACTTGAAAATTGGTATGGATGATCAGCATATGGACATTAATTGAATTAGCTTAAATCATGACTGTAGATTCACCAGGTGCAGAGCATCTTTGGGGAGGGGGAGAGCTTTGTTGAGAATTTTGAATACCTACAGTCTTTGTTTTGACATTGATTGATCAACTCATTTAAGAAAACTTTAAAAGTCTCAGACTCAGCCTGTATATCTGGCATAGATAAGCTGATCACAGACCTTTTATGTAAAAAGCTTATATAAATAATGACCAGGGGAAGAGAAGGGGGGGATTATTTCAAATGTTATCTGATTGAATAAGTGAAAATCTCTTTTTCTGTGGTTGCATGGACATACCTTAGGAAATGAAGTTTTTTTCTCAGGTGAGCGACTCAGGGCCATTGGCCCTCTTGTTTTAAATATATTTTTGTAATCATTTAAGAGATAGCACGTCATTATGGATTTTATAAAGCATGCGTTTATTTCATAACCAATATTAACTCGTTTGCTTTGGAGCAAATGTAATTTTTGGATAATGGTCTTGAAGGGTATTTCTCTCTATGTTGCCATTAAAACCGTAGCTTTCGTGGATACCAGATCAGCGTAGGAATCTTTTTTTCTTTCGGAAAGTGCATAACGTGCTAAAGGTAATATTCCATGAACACCTTTTGTGCGTCATCTGTCGACGGCGGCCGTCGGAAGTCGTCAACTATGCGGTAAAGCAATGGTTAATCAGTACTGAAATCTTTACACTTTCTTCGCTCTTACGACTGGGACAATTTCAATGGCAGGTACCTGGGTTGACCCTTCTCAAAAACTTGTTTGGGGCTTGGTTTATTTTTACCAAGATGCGGAATGTTCAATTCAAGAATGCACACAAGGATTTTCATAAATTTGACCCCTTGACCTTATTTTTGACCCCACCTGTCGCAATTTCGAACTTGACCTAGGTTTTATAGAGACAAACATTCTGACCGCATTTTAATACATTTGAGTAAAAACGGGGCCTCCAGATTGTTCACAAGGTTTTTCTAAATTTGGCCTCTTGACCTTATTTTGTATACCACTTGAACCAATTTCGAACCGGAACAAGATTTCATGAAAGCAAATATTCTGACCAAGGTTCATATCCTTCGGACCAAAAACGTTGCCTCAAGACAAGGTTATTCTAAAATTTTACCCCTTAACCCCATTTTTTACCCCACTTGCCCCAAAATCGAATTTGACCGAGATATGATGAAAAAAAAACCATTCTGATCAAGTTTAAAGACGTTTGGGCCAATCTTTTGACCCCTGGATTCACATAAGAATTTTTAAAATTTTGACCCCTTGACCCTATTTTCGACACCACTAGACCAATGTCAAGCTTGACCGAAATTTCAGTGAGACAAAGAATTGAGCAAAATTGTGGCCCCCTTGAGTGAACACAAGGTTTATCTAAATATGACCCCTCGACCCGCTTTTCGATCCATCTTGACCTTATTTCAATATTGATCGAGATTTGATAGAGACAAACATTCTAACCAAATTTCATAATAATTGATCCAAAATTGTGGCCCCTAGTGTGCTCAAAAGAGTCATTTTTCAGCCCACTTGACCAAATTTTCATAACTACAAATATTCTGTCGAAGTTTCAGAACATTTGAACCAAACATGAGACATGTAGAGTGCACACACGGTTTTTCTTAAATTTGATCCCTTGACCCCATTTTTGACCCCACTTGACCCAATTTCGGAATTGACCGAGATTTGATAGAGACCATCATTTTGAATAAGTTTCAAGACATATGTGCCAAAATGTGGCCTCTAGAGTGCAGACAAGGTAAATTTGACGACGGCCGATGGACGACAGACGATGGACGCCGGACAGCACCCGATCACAATAGATCACCTTGAGCACTTTATGCTCAGGTGAGCTAATATCGGAATATGATTCGAGTTTGATTTAGTCATAAACAAAGTACATGATTTCCTATTTCAACAACGACCAAATCGATTTACTCAGATATGCATTGAATTTAGATTGTTATTTTTCAAATAAAACTTTTTTGTTTTTATTTTTTAGCCTACTGAAGACGAATCAGGAATTGGCGGTATAATAGGCAGAGCTCCATCCGGGACTAGGTACTATCATTTAGGCCTTTGAAATAATATAAGGGTGTTTTACGATTTTGGAATTTGGCCATTCCTTTTGTTTAAATGATACTTTCTGAGAATCAGTGGAGTCATAAGTTAAATCAGAAATAGTATTAAGTTTCAAACCTTGGACTTTATAAAAAAAATCATCGATCAATGTTGCGCAGTGTTTAAAAAAATAATTTAAAAATCTCTAGTTTTGAGGCCTACAATAAAAGTAATCTTTTTGTCTGTTTAAATTGTGTAAGTAGTTCCCCCAAACAGAACCACGTAACCATACCCTTACATGTAAAGCAAAAGCATGCAGACATTTGAAATTCTCTACCTTACCAATCATCTCAAAGATATTTATGAGATATCCTTATTATACCCAACGGGGGGAATATAGGAATCAGCTTGTCGGTCGGTCCGTCAGTCCCTCGGTAGCATTTTCTGATGCGCTCAGCAACTAATGGGCGAATTTAATTGACATTTTATAGATTTGAGCAGAAACAGACAGAGATGCGCAAGTGATATTTTGGTTTCGATCATTTGACTTTTGACAGAGCTATGACACTTTGATTAAAAATGGCTTTTCATTATTGACAAGCAGGAAATAAGTCAGCTTTCCGACAGTCTTGTTCTACATAGAAAAGGCTTGCCTGGGATCAACTGAAATTCCCATACATGATGTATTACCACAGACTTTTATAGACAAAAATTTAGTAAAAAAAGTTTTTATTGATTACTGGTCATCTTTCAGGTGGGAAAACTGGACATATTCTTTTTATAATTGCCTGTATAATAAATAATCGCATTACGTAACACTCATTAATAAAATATTTCATTAAAGCTAAAACTAAAATATTAATTTCAGTACTGCTCAAAATCATTCTTCAAACGGAATAGCTGGAAAACGGGTTTCTTCGAAAGAAACAAGTTCAAAGCCGAACAAGGGTCAGGGTACAAGTAGTGTAAAATCTACTGCCTCGACAGATGACAAAACGAAAAGTGATCTTTTTGCCAAAGAAAAGGATATCAAAAGTGAACATCTTCAAGTGTTCTTTGTAGAACTCACGTCAATCCTCGCCGGTGAGAAAGACCATTTCACAGACAAAGTTATCAAATGGTTTGAACTTGAGCACAAAGAAAATATCAAAGAGTTAACTAGCCTTGTTCAACAAATTCTGAATCAGTAAGTAAATCTTGTAATTATCATTTACCTTCATAAGTGAATACAATGACTAATCCGTATCATTATCGCTCCGCAACATTTTTTTTGTTTGTATTGGGTTTTACACCGCTTTAAACAATCTCCCCACATCTACGATTTTCGACCCATTGGTGGATGACAAACAGTCGGACAGAATGAGCGCCGCCGTCATGTTTCGAATCCGGGACCTCTAGATTGTCTACCAACTGCGGTTCTCAATAAAAGTAAAATTCTCAAAAAGGTTTCGTCAATTGACGAGTACTGCTAATTACTTCACACGTATTTCCGCGGGAGTATAATTTCGCTGAGACCCCCCCCCCCCCCCCCCCTCTGACTCATTGCGCGGATTCATAAATACGCGCCCAAATGCCTCTTGTTTTGTTTCCGCGCCAATGAAAAACCAGTAATAGAGGCTTTTGAATTCCAGGATTATTTGTAGTTCATATAATGTGAACTAACGTGTTCATTTATGAATACAACGACTAATCCGTATCATTTTTTATCGCTCCGCAACATTTTTTTTTGTTTGTAATGGTTTTTACGCCGCTTTAAACAATTTTCCAGTTACATGTCGGCGGCTTGATCGCCTAGCAATGAATTCTCGGTATTTCTCAACATTTTTTTGTTTAAAATGGTTTTTACGCCGCTTAAAACAATCTTCCAGTTAAATGTCGGCGGCTTGATCTCCTAGCAATGAGTTCTTGGTATTTCTCACACCAGTTCGACCTTTACATCCTTTCAAAGTCTCCAGCTGCTATCCTACGTAGTTCTTCGATAATCGACCCATTGGTATCTTAAAAATGCCCAATTCACTGTGTTATCATTTTTTATTGGCAGGCTATTGCCTAAAACCCCTTATTCAAAGGATAAGTTAATACTACAATGGGTAATGAAGTGAAATGTTTAAGGATGGCGGATAAATTACAATCAAAGTACTGAAAGTTCATAGGGGTTGGCAGCTTTCACTCTGAAAAGGTTCAGTTTCACGTAAACATGCATTTCTAATTGGGGTCAATGGCCAATATTCTCTATTAACAATAGTTCTTACTTAATCTAAAAATAATTATAGTATAAATAGTTAAGCTGGTTGTCTGAAGAACATTGGAATGTGAATAAAATTCCTGAAAGCATTAGTAAGAGGCAATCTGTAAAATATCTGTTAAGATACCAATTCAGTGAACACGAGTGTTATTGCTTTATTCAAAGCTTCGATCTTATACCAATTACAAGACCTGGTATATATTACACTCTACCACTTTCATGGTACTCAAAATAGTCTCTGAAATTCAAAATCAAAGGGCTGTAGGTACTAAGATATGAAAAAGGTCACCTATCAGGTTAACTTTATCATCGATGAAAGGAAATAAACTTAAAGAAAGAAAAATCATCGTCAAACTGAATGATTAAAGATAAAGTACTGAAAGTCTTAAGAGTCTACCTGTATAATTTTGAAAGTATCGTGTACACTGGATAAGTAAATCTACGAATAACAAGATCTGGTAAACTTGCTAGTCTTACGTTTATGAAAATAAAAGTAAAGAGAAGGAAGCAAGGCAAGTGCTGAAGGTACTGAAAAATTATCCTTACTAAAAAGGCATAAAACATAGCCATACAAATATCTACGATTACCATAAATATGCTACTTTAAAGATGTTTTTAATGATTTCTACTCTAATATTATTGCAATGAATCATAATATTATTGTATTTGGAAAACAACCTAAACACTGAGTCGCAGGCAATCAGTGGAATCAGCATGTTTTAGCTTTATGCATGGAAACAAGCCAATGGTACATGTATCTTCTAAAATTGTTTGAGAAGAACATAAAGAATATCTCGATATTTAAGATATTCTTTGAAGGTTCAATGATGAAATGAAAGTGTACATAATTCATATACACTAGAACCTTTATTTACGGTAGCAATGGACACATGGCGTCTTTTTTCCCTCCAAATGAATTTTTTTGTTCACATGTGTTGTAGATTAAAATTGTAGAGTCATTATATAACAATTTGAAGGTACCTTTCAATGCTCGTTTTCATGCTAGAGTTATCTGCCCTTGAGTGGTAATGGCCGTTTAGTTTAACGTTTATATTCGTTTAAGGTCTAGTTTAAACTCGGTCCAAAGTTGAAAGGTATAAAACATGTTGAAAGACGTTATACATATACACAATAACTGTGGTTAAGGAAATTTCTTTTTGATCAATTGCATTTGCAAAATGTGCCTTCATAATGTAATCAAAGTGCTGTCAGCACTGTAAATCGTACATCATTGAGAGGCTGGGATAGTGCAATAGTTCGCCAATCAAAAGGGCTCAAATTTGGACAATAAGAGTTGGAAAAATCTTTAAATTTGTGAGTTTTTTGTCTTAACAATCCATCTTTTCGAGGACATCGCCAGCTCATTCAACCTCGTGGGTCCGATTTTGAAAGTTTGCTGATTCGATAGCCCTCTGCTAGTCTAAATTATTTCTTAGCAGATTTTTACGTTGTTATAATGAGCACGCGCCAAGCTAAAAGCTTGTCTGTTAATATTATTCCTCTCTCTATAGAGTTTAAAAGCCTGTTTAGCAACAAACATTTTTCATTAAACTATTTACAATTTTGATTACCAACATGTTTGTATTTCAAGCATTGGGTTTTCCCAAATACTGTAAATGCATTTTCCCTCAAGAAACACGTGAAATCGCCAACTATGCTATTTATATCTTTGGTTTCTGACCAATCGATTAAATCTAGCTGCACTCTATGATTATTCATGAGTTGTTCTAAAAATAGATCGCTCTTGCTGCTATCCTAGGGGGGAATTCAAATGGCAGCCCGAGAGACGCGTGAGATGATGTAATAATCTAAAATTGACTGTAATATGCATGCGCAGAAAAGACATTCATGTGAACGGAGTTACCCACTGGTGGTAGTAAACAAACTTCTCATTTACCGCTACAATAATTAATTTACCATGAAATATCGTTATCCCATTGAGAAATGTGATAAACTCGTGCAAAATACTATATAAAATAAGAAAAAAGTATTTGTTATTTAAAGTAATAGAGAATATTTATTTTTTTTGTAATCGAATTGTTGTGCACTATTCTCGACGCCATTTTGGAACCCAAGTAACACCGGCCTGACCCAGGATCAGAAGCGTCGAGGTTGAAAGGTTACAATGACATCACTAGTGTCGAAACCGAGGCCGTTCTGATGGAAACCCGGTTAACTCGGGTCGAGACCGAGTCCGATATGAACTTACCCCTATATCAGTTTATCGTATGTTTTTGTCGGTTTATTTGTTGTTGAATAATTTTTCTTCATACTCAAATTTGAATTTAATGAAAATAGGATTGGAGCGTGATCAGAGTGCTCATTGAAATCAAATATTTCAAAATTACAAAATTATTTCTATTTGTTAACACATGCGAAAAAAAAAGTAAACTTCCCACTCCCCCTGTTTGAGTGCAGACGACTATTGACTAATGACAAACAAGTTAATTGACACATTTCGAGCAGACGATGTCCATCTGAATTTACACGTGGTCTGAATTTACGCGGGGGTTTTGACCGAGTGATAATCATAACAGAATTTGATTGGTTGTCAGCCCTACAACTGGTAAATGACCGTTCGAGAAAGTTCAGAGCAGTAATATTGTAAGTGCTACAAATTAATTATACAGTTAACCTATTGTACGTTTCAACTCCTTTACTCAACCGAAAATCTTGTTATAAACACTGAAAATACTAACTGGTAATTACTAAAAGCGAAAATCACATCAAATTTTGTATTAGCCTCTTCTCTATTTGTCGAAAAGTAAATAAGGTATAAACAAAGTTTGTAGATTGTGACTGAAAAGGCCGTTTCTTCGGTGTTTGAAAACACATAATTTGGTTTGAACACGTTGCTCAGAAGATAATGGTAAAAATGTACTGGATCAAACAGGCTGGATTTCTGAAAAACGGTAGATATAAATCTACTGCTTCGCAGTACGATTTAAAAATACAGTATTTTTTTTCTAATAGAGGTATTTCACGTAATTATCTCCCTTGCGTACTCTCCAGTCAAATTTACATAACAATGCAAACGAGGGGGCGTCCTTCTTTTTCCACTCTTTATTTCATTGAAATTTAGCCGAATAAACCAGTCGATTTCAACTATTAAAAAAATAGATCATTAATCTTTTATAATTCAAACCAATACTTAAATGTCATTAGAAACTATTTCGACCGCTTTTAGTAATTTTTATGTTTAAATATTGACAAAAAGCGACGTTTGATTTTAATTGGGTGGAATGAGTTTATCCACTTGATGAATTTATATTTGGTCGAAACAGATACCCTCCATCGAAAATCTACCGTTTTGAGAACACACTTCAATATGATAGTTTGTATGGATTTCTTTCATTTTGACTATTCATTTTCATTATTTCAATACTAGAACTAGTCATTGTTCGTCACAAATCGATCGTAATTGATTAACTAAAAAATTCAAAAAAAGATTAAAATAAAGAGATAATAAAAAACAGACATCAAAAACGGCAGACGACAGAATGCAAATTCGACACATGCCTTTTTTCTCTCTCTCTCTCTCTAACGAAAAATATAAAAAAAACACGAAACCATATCGAGAGTGAAAGATAATGTGAAAAGGGGAGAAATAGTTCCACCGTAGGTTTATTATTACGAGTTGCTATTTCATTTTAATAATGATTCAAATTTGAACACATACTTGCATTGGGAAGAGCTTTTAAATACATTGGAAACGTTCATTCGCTGTTTCGAAATTAAAGATTTGTAGTTCTGAATTTCACTTGATTTCTTTTCGTACAGCCTTTTTTTTTTAAACACTCACCTCTTACGAATCCAATTAATTTTCCAAATTCATGAATTATTGAACGCATTATTTAGATACCCCTTTTATGGATATATATTGATCTTGAAGATGTGATAGAGGTTAAATACAATTGCGTAATACCATATGTCACATACGACGCTTAATTGTCACCAGTACAATGTTTATTTAGCGCACGTGTTGTAACTTATAACTGCTGCCTTAGTCTTTTATCGCTCTTTGATCTGGGGTCTACGGCATATTGAAAACCCTTTCTAAAATCATAAATAAACATGAAGATTAAATTCAGCCCTACATCTTTTAACGCTTAAGTTTTATCAAGCAATATGAAAAACAACAGTGCTGCAAGGGGCTTGTGCTAAAATATTTTAACGATTCTATATGGGTATCAGATATATGGCCCCTATACGATAAAAACATTAATCTAACTTTAACTAAGTCTAGTCTTTCTGTGTTTTTTTTTAAAAATACCACGTATTTATCTTTTTAATATTATCATTAACTATTTCCTTAGTATTATAATTTCTTTTGCAAAAAAAAAAAAAAACGCTGTTGTGAATAGATAACATTTCCACAAAGAAATATATATTGCACGGTCAAAATACATTGTATCACATAGGTCTACTTTTCCTCAATCATGATTCACAGAGTGAAAGATCGTCAATTTGGTTGGATTATTCGCTCAACGATTTATTTATTTATTTTATCTTTTATTATTACTTTTTGCGAGAATACATTTCCTTGTCTCAGTGTGTTAATTACGATGTGATGGTAATAAAATGTTTTACACAAAGAAATTACTATACAAAGAAATGATTCAGAAGGCTACGCATTTTTATTATTTTTTTTTAGTAATACATGTATTGGTATTTTAATGAAAAGAGCGAAATAAATGATAAGATCTGAATAAAAAAAAAGGGAATAATATACGAATAAATATAATTCAAAGACAAACTTTAATGACAAATTTTTTTTAAAAAAAAAAGGTCAGTACATAGTTACCAACAAGAAATACAAAATACTTCTTCATAGGTCAGGAACGCGAAATAGACTTAGATTAATATAAGTTAATCAAAAGCAAAAAATAGAAAAATGACAAAAATAAGCATGAAGAATTAAAGCATTAAAACTACATTCTAATTATGTGTATAAATAACTTTGATTTCATTTATAACGACGAGTATTTTGTGGTTTAAAATAAATTATTTTTCTATAAACTATTACTGGACTAAAATGACAATGCCCCCTCGTTTGTATAAGGGGCGGAGTCGAGCGATTTCCGCGCATGCGTAGACTTATGTGAAATAGGTCTATTTTAAGGGGGGAAATGCCACAAAACACATATTTTGAAGGAAAAATTACCAAATTACCTTTTCCTATTTCCCATTATCTTTAAAATTCATATTTTTCCTTTATTTGGTAAAAATAATTAGCATACCCGTCTATGCAAATTAGAAAGTTTTTCGTTATTTTATAGTGGCCCCTCATAATTGAATGGTACTTATATCGTATTTTTATTGTTAAATTCACTGACCAAGTCATTCAACTGATATCAAATGTTGATAAGAAGTTAGTTAAGTTATGAGCTTTTATCATAATTTTTCTTCGTTATTTCGATATGCAGAATCTCTATGAAAACCGGTATTCCTAAACAATGCGAAAAAGGTCCGTAAAATAAACGAAAACCCACTTCCGTTTTTTGGGGGGTCGAGAGGCTGCCGTCCATTGCAATCGTAAAGAAAAAATCCCTTGTACATTATTAAATCCATTTAAGTTAGAGGCTTTGATCCTTAATTGGCCATTTATTGGTCACTGTTTTGTTAATAGTGTGATTTCCCTGAAAATTTTTTTTTCGTTTCACACAGCTTGCTATGCGTTATTTCTTTTTACAAATATGCAAGGTTCGAGGCATCCAATTCTGTATGAAATTTCATTTTAGAGTACGGTTTGGAATCCGTTATTATAAACAGGGTATTTTAAAAATCTCTATTATCAAAGTAAATAGTTGTTTGACAATACAACTATAAATTAGAACAATTGTGTTGGCTATTTTTTATGTATTTTGCATATTCAAATACAACCTAGCCCACAAAAATGGGATAGTATAAGGACTCAGCCTAAAATGTACCAAAGCTATGAGATTTCTAAACGCAAAGGGTGTCTGAGTTGAATCTGTAGATCGTATCTTGATTTCATAATATTTGAATAACTTTACTTTATTTAAATACGTTTTGATACTTTATACAAACCCAAACCTTCCCTGTTAGCGGAAAAAAGATAACACAGTCTTTCGCCCCTTCTAGAGTGATATCAGATGCATGTAGAATTTAAGAACTCATTGCTACTAATATTGTGATACGTCATTTATTGTAGTAGGTTTTTTTATTAGCTTACATGAGCACGAAGTGCTCAAGGTGAGCTATTGTGGTTAGGTGGATGTCCGTCGTCCGTCGTGCGTCGTGCGTCGTGCGATGTCCGTCGTCAACATTTGCCTTGTATGCACTCTAGATGCTACATTTTTTGCCCGATCAACCTGAATTTCGGTCAGAATAATTGTCTTGATGAAATCTCGGACGAGTTCGAAATTGGGTCAACTGGGGTCAAAAACTAGGTCACAGGGTCAAATCTAAGAACAACCTTGAATGCACTCTAGAGGCCACATTTTTGGCCCGTTCAACCTGAATTTTGGTCAGAATGATTGTCTTGATAGAATCTTGTATGAGTTCGAAATTGGGTCAACCGGGGTCAAAAACTAGGTCACAGGGTCTAATCCAAGAAAAACCTTGTAGGCACTATATGTGCCAAGTTTATTGCCAGATCAACCTGAAATTTGGTCAGAATGATTGTTTTGATGAAATCTTGGATGAGTTTGAAATTGGGTCAACTGGGGTCAAAAACTAGGTCACAGGGTCAAATCTAAGAAAAACCTTGTATGCACTCTAGAGGCCACAATTTTTGCCCGATCAACCTGAATTTTGTTCAGAATGATTGTCTTGATAAAATCTCGGACAAGTTCGAAATTAGGTCAACTGGGGTCAAAAACTAGGTCACGGGGTCAAATTTAAGAAAAACCTTGTATGCACTCTAGAGGCCACATTTTTTGCCCGATCAACCTGAATTTCGGTCAGAATGATCGCTTGATGAAATCTCGGATAAGTTCGAAATTGGGTCAACTGGGGTCAAAAACTAGGTCACGGAGTCAAATCTAAGAAAAACCTTGTAGGCAATCTAGAGGACACATTTGTTGCCAGATTAACCTGAGATTTGGTCAGAATGATTGTCTTGATGAAATCTCGGACGAGTTCGAAATTGGGTCAACTGGGGTTAAAAACTAGGTCACAGGGTCAAGTCTAAGAACAACCTTGAATGCACTCTAGAGGCCACATTTTTGGCCCGTTCAACCTGAATTTTGGTCAGAATGATTGTCTTGATGAAATCTCGGACGAGTTCGAAATTGGGTCAACTGGGATCAAAAACTAGGTCATAGGGTCAAATCTAAGAAAAACCTTGTAGGCACTCTTGTGGCCGCGTTTATTGCCCGATCAACATGAATTTTGGTCAGAATGATTGTCTTGATGAAATCTCGGACGAGTTCGAAATTGGGTCAACTGGGATCAAAAACTAGGTCATAGGGTCAAATCTAAGAAAAACCTTGTAGGCACTCTTGTGGCCGCGTTTATTGCCCGATCAACATGAATTTTGGTCAGAATGATTGTTTTGATGAAATCTCGGACGAGTTCGAAATTGGGTCAACCGGGGTCAAAAAGTAGGTCACGGGGTCAAATCTAAGAAAAAACTTGTATGCACTCTAGATGCCACTTTTTTTGCCCGATCAACCTGAATTTTGTTCAGAATGATTGTCTTGATGAAATCTTGTATGAGTTCGAAATTGGGTCAACCGGGGTCAAAAACTAGGTCACAGGGTCAAATCTAAGAAAAACCTTGTAGGCACTATAGGTGCCACGTTTATTGCCAGATCAACCTGAAATTTGGTCAGAATGATTGTTTTGATGAAATCTTGGATGAGTTTGAAATTGGGTCAACTGGGGTCAAAAACTAGGTCACTGGGTCAAATCCAAGAAAAACCTTGTATGCACTCTAGAGGCCACAATTTTTGGCCAATCAACCTGAAATTTGGTCAGAATGATTGTCTAGATGAAATCTCGGATGAGATCAAAACTGGGTCATCTGGGGTTAAAAAATAGGTCACGAAATCAATTATAAAAATCCTTGTTAGTCAACCTTAAAATTGTAAAAAACGAATTCTCAAGTTGTATAGAAGCAACAGCTTTGTTTAGCTCAGTCATTCATCATTCTATTTTTCATTCTTCTTTTGAAAATTTTAGACAGTTCATTCAGGTGAGCGATTAAGGGCCACTATGGCCCTCTTGTTATAAAAAAGCAATTTGATTTTAATCCAATGAATCTGTGTTTCAGCTCAATATATAATTTCAGCTTAAACTTCAAAATCTTCTTAAAATAAAAATGTGAGACATGATTCAGATTTTAAAGCTTAGTTTAACTGAACAGCTTATTCTTGCATCAAACCTATAATAATCTCAAAAATGACCAACCATACACATAAAACCAAGTTGTAAATGACGATCTTTCTACTATTTACCATAATTTGTCGAAATTATCTAAGCTTCAGGGGAACGCTTGTTTAAAGTATGTTCTAATCAAATAAGCTTACTACACAACGTCATTACAGAAAAAGTTATTAGTAATCTTAATTGTTGGCTAATCGTAGTCTTAAATATTTACAAATTACATTGTCTACCTGTATAAGTCTAATTTCTGATCTGTTACATGTTTTTCAGTGCCTTTTATAAATGGCTTTTTATTTCAATTTATGTGCGTATTTTTGAGGTTGTAAATATACAGTATGATACTGAAAAAAAAAAAACCTGCATAAAGCATTATCTAAGGGATAACTCACATACACTTTTATATTGACAGATTAATGACGGTTTTACGAGTTTTGACAGCATCGGTGTTCTCATGTAACTTTGATTTAACTCGATTTGACTTTGCCAACCAAGAATAAAAATGGTCAAATCTTCAAAAAAAAAACAAAAAAAAAAAAAAAATGAACAAAAAAAAAAACCCCACATTTTTTGAATACTGCTATGTCACACATATTTTTACATTTGTATTGTATTAAACTTTTTAAAGATATTAACTGAATATCTCTCAGTTCTTAAGTAATAATTTCATTATTTTAAGCCAATAATTCGAATACGCCATTGTGGCTTGTGATTACAGTATATTTGTATACAATCGACGAGTCAAAATAGCGATTTCTACTTATAACTTGTATTGTAATATTTACAAATTCAAAAAACAAAATGCTTTTACAACCAAACATTATTTCGCTGTTTTATCATTTGCTTATCTGCTCCAAATTTCTTTATCTGTAATAATTTAATGCTACTTTTGCAATTATTTGTGGTTTATGGAAATTGTACACTTTGAAATTAATAAGAATTTTAAGTTTGTATTAAATAAAATCTTTTGATAAAGAGAACACTTCAATTTAAAGAAAGAAAAACACGGAAGTTTTTTCCCTAGATTTTATAGACAGTTTTTCAGTACTGTCAGCACTTTTTCTTGATTGTATTTTACTGTAAAAAAAATCAACATGACAGTTAACTTGAACGCACTTTTTCATATTCAGAAGTTCTTGACAAATTTTAAAAATCATTTGACATTGAATTAACCTTTTTTTAACAGCATTGTCTGCAATGCCTGTGGCACTTCAGTACTGTGATTTTGTTTCAAAAGCTATCAAGCTATTGTCAATTCTTCTCGCATTGTAGTTTAGATTTTGTATCGAAATAATGAACTAGTTTTATTTTATTGCAATTGGTTACACTATTATACATTCTAAATATTCCGGGTTTTTTTTACCTTTTGGCAAATTGCCTCTTACAGTACTTTAAGTAGATAGATACTTATTTCATAGTTCTCAAGACAACTAGCCCAACTATTAATAACATAATTAAGTTTGAATAAAGTAAAAACTATCGTTTTTAGAGAATATTGGTCATGAACCCAATTTGGTTGCCATCTTTAAACGTGTCAGGTCGTTTCCATAGCAGTATTAGCTAGGACTCCCAATAAGAGGTTTGGGAAACAGACTGGGTTTTCATTCCACCTTTTAGGCCGCACAAATATCCATTGCCAACATCCATATCTGCCTGACTTTCTCACCGATAGATATTTGAAAGCCAGTGGAGCGTTACAGACCCTCTTTAGCGTCTTGTTACCTGTTTTCATGTCTACTAGATTATGTTTTACATGGGTTCCTAAAACAAGACCTAATTTTGTCAGGAGTGTCATTTGGCACAAACTAAAGACTGCTTTTAATAAGGAAGATTTCCTAACTGGTATTTCATTTATTTTCATAAAGCATCTGTTAGAGTTCGGTCTAAATATATAATGATATTACTAATACGAATAGATGTTAATTCTTGATCCAGAATGTTCGCGTCATGAGTGTGACGTTTGAAATAGATTTAACCATGCAGTTACAGCTTAGAGACAAAGACATTATACTTTGTATTCTACTGTGTTCATTACAAATAAACACATATATTGTTCCTAAACTATTCAATAAAAAAAAATAAGGATGAAGTTGTTTCGCAATAACATCTGCAATAAAATCGAAATCTTAAAAAAAAAAAAAAAAAAAAAAAAAAAAAAAAAACATCAAGATGAAAATTTGCACTGCCCCGCCACATCTTAATATATGCAAAATGAACAATTTAGATGAAGGGTCAGCCATGAAACACTTATGCCAAAATTTGATAAAATTGGTTAATTGCATAGGATTGAGAATAGTTTAAAGTGAAAAATGGCCTTGCCCTGCCCTGCGCACATCAAAATTTCTTGCGCGAAGTAAGTAAAGGCTCATTCAATGAACATTCATACCAGGTTTCACTGGAACCGGGCCAATGATTTTGAAGGAGAAGATTTTAAGAATTATTAATTGAAATTAAGCCAAACTCTGCTGCGCCCAAATGTGGGAGTTGGTCAAATTTCGTAAATTATTTCAGTGAAGGGCTTCCCAAGGAACATTCTAATAAAGTTAACTGAAATCTGACCGATGGTTTTGAGGAGAAGATATTTAAGATTTAACAAGAGTACCGCAAGCGGGTGCCAACGTTTGGCAGTTTATTATTCTTTTAGGCAAATGCAAATATATGAACTTGGTACCTACAGAAAGGTCTTATCCCAAGCATTGATCATGTGAAATATGAAGGCTCTTTGACTTACCATTCAAAATTTGTGACCAAGGTTAAATTCTTTTCGAGAAATTTGACCTTGAAAATGACCTTGCCTGATGACCTTGAACTTGGTACCTACAGAAAGGTCTTGTCCCAAGGAATGATCATGTGAAATATGAAGGTTCTTTCTATTACCATTCAAAAGTTATGATCGAGGTTAAATGTTTTAAAGAAATTTGACCTTGAAAAATGCCCTTGACCTTGTCTGATGACCTTGAACTTGGTACCTACAGTAGGTTTTTGACCCAAGCAATGGTCATATGAAATTTGAAGCTTTTTTACTTACCATTCAAAAGTTATTACTAAGGTTTAATATTTTTCAAGAAATTTGACCTTGAAAATTAACCTGAACTGATGACCTTGAACTTTGTACCTACAGAAAGGTCTTGTTCCAGGCAATGGTCATGTGAAATATGAAGGCTCTATTACCGTCCATTCAAAAGTTATGAGCAAGGTTAAAGTTTGTCACGCCAACGCCAACATCAACACCAACGCCTATGAGAACGACGCAAAGTTGATCATAATACCTCGGTTTTCTTCGAAAACAGCCAAGTTAAAGATGAAATTAGGACCAAACATACATTCCCATTTAAAATTTCTGTAAGTCAATGTTTAAGGTCACCCAAGGAATATTCATGCCAGGTTCCACTGAATCGGCCTGTTTATTATGGACGAGAATTTTAAAGTGAATACAAGAGGGAAAGAATGGCCCTTTATAGCACACCTTAATTTAAGTAAGATAAATTAAAGGAACTTTACATTAGAAAAAGAGATAAGGGTCAAAATAATCCCCGTCCTACCATACAAATATTTTGGGGTCGATCAAAAGTCATTAACAAGTTTTATGAAGGGTTAATCGACGAACATTCAAGGCAAGTTTGGTTGAAATCCGCCCATTTGTATTGAAATGATTTAAGTCATAAATAAGCTCTGCCCTGTCTAGCCCATATTTTGCTGTAAATATAAAATTGCCCATATTTGGGGTCAATCAAAATTTCGCAAACATTTATCAAAAGTGTTACCAAAGAAATACTTTTGCAAAGTTTGGTTAAATCCGCCTTATGGTTTGTGAGGAAATTAGTTTTAAAGATTGAGGACAGAAATAAACCCAACCCTGCCATATCCTTATTTAGCGTTTGTAAAAAGAAAAGGCAAACATTTTTAGAAAGAGGTCACCTAGGGAACATTTTTCACTACTTTGGTTAGAATCTGCCAATTGATAACTGGGAAGACGTTTAAAGAAGCTAAATTTATTGGTAGTAAACTAAAATCCGCAACTCATTTTTGAGTAGGGTCACCTAAGGAATAGTCTTACAAAATTTCGAACATTTTTGATAAGGGTCAGCCATGGAATATTCTGGTAAAGTTTCATTGAAATCGGCCCAATGGTTCAGGAGTATGTCGTTCAAAGATTTGGGCTCAAAATAAGTCCCGCCCTACCAGGCCTTTGTATTCGGTCCAATCGAAATTTTGCAAACATTCTTTTAATAGGGTCACCCAAAGACGTTCTGGTTAGGGTTCAATGAAATTGGCCCAGTGGTTCAGGAGGAGATGTTGTCCAAATATTTCAGGCTCAAAATAAGCCCCGTCCAGACACGTCCACATTTATGGGCCAATCAAAATGTTGCGAACAAATTTCACAAAGGCGTTACCCAAGGAATGATCTGGTAAAGTTTCATTGAAATCGGCCCAGTGGTTCAGGAAAAGAAGTTTTTAAAATTGTTGACCATGGACGACGGACGACAGACTACGGCCTCAGGGTGATCCTAAAAGCTTCCCTTGAACACGTTGTGCTCAGGTTAGGAATGACAAAGCTTCTGTATACGAAACAAATGCTTTACCTTTAAACGAAGTAGACTTTTATGCTCTCCGAAGGGAGAGCATATAGCCTCCCCTTCGTATGTCTGTCTGTCCGTCCGTCCGTCCGTCTCAAGCGATTTCTCCATTACCATTCGGCCAAATCAAAAGAAACTTGCCATGTGAATTTCCAATGATAAAGTGTTGATGCACCTGTCTTGGTTTTTGGATTTGAGGCCTCGTAACGGGAAAAGGGGGCTTAGGGTAAAATACAGTTTTTATCAAATTTCATCGTGTCTAATGGTCAGAATTTAATGAAATTTCATATTTGAGTAGCAAATCAGATGCCCTTTACTATAAACAATTTGAAATTTTCGAACTAAATTTTTTTTTATGGAAAAAGGGGCTAAATGTTTGTTACCTTTACCTTAGCTTGTAAAATACAGTTATTCTTTCATTCTTCCTAGTCTTATGTTCAGAATTCGATGAAATTTCACATTTGAGTAGCAAATCAGAGGCCCTTTAACATGAACTTTTTGAAATTTGTGTCTAAGAATATGTCATACAAAAAGGGGGTTAAATGGTTGTTACCTTTATGTTAGATATATACGATAACACCTTATTTTGGGTCCTTGAAATCTGACCAAGGAACATATCTCCTAAAGTATAAAAGCTATCAACTTGAAACTTTATGGATGGATAGATCTTATGGAAGAGAAGTGCAATGGACAAGAACTACAACTCTTGCTTGCATAATTTTGGAGTTATTGTCCTTTGTTATATTTGATACTTAGATTTTGTCTGGAGCATATCTCCTAAAGTATAATAGCTATCAACTTGAAACTTTATGGGTGGATAAAAACAACAACACTGCTCGCATAATTTTGAAGTTTTTGCCCTTTGTTAGATTTTGTAGGAGGTAAATGTCTTGCAGTACAAAAGAATCCTTAATCTATTAGGCTTTAGTTTACTATCAAGCTTTCGCGGCGGGTGATGGACATGTCCAATGTGGCTCTTGTTTTTGTGACAATGCCTTTTTCAGGGAGCATAATCCGTCTCTGACGGCTCTTGTTCATTCATCTTACCCGTCAAATACCTAAAATTCACCTTCTGTCATGTTAAATAAACTTTTCCTCTAACATCGTAGCCATTTTTCAAGCCTTATTTGGCCATGCTTATTTATGATTTCTCGTTTGAGCCTAGGCACAAATATTTAAGAAAACAAACGTGAAAAATACCGAAATTCAGAAACTCCTTTCTAAATAACGTTGTAATTACGAGACAAAGCACATACTCTTGGCATTCGAGTAACAGGCTTTTAGTCAACTGGGCAAATCATAATTTGTTAGAGCTATCAAAGTGCTTTTATTGGTTGGTTTGTCTTATAAAAAAGTTGACAGGTAAATCTGAATCAATTATTTTCGGTGTTTCGTTATGCGATGCCTCGAACAAATAATGCGAACAAATCCTTCATATGCGTCTCATACAAAGAAAAAATATTACTTTCATTCGCTCATATGATTTTTAGACCAGGCGGAAGGAAAGACGGACGATGGTAATGATAATTACATTTATTATTGCTTTTTTCTAGCTTTATGGCCCATTCATAGCCACGAATAAACTCGTATGTTGAATGCTTTGATATATAAATATCTAATAAATTGGAACAAACTGTACGACATTCTGTGAACCGTAATATTCTTTATTTTATAACAAGTTAACCTGCATAATTTTAAGCGTTTTTAAAGGTGAAACAACATAATATCTTGACTATAATTATTCTGTAAATGAGTTCATCCTTTTTGAAACAGGCGCTCGGAGAGATCAAAGATACAGAAGGAATTGATAGAACTCAAGGGTCAGGGCTTTTCTAGAACGGATACTGAAAATTCAAGAAGAATCCCAGACCAAAAACGTAATACAACAGAGAAACAGGAACAAAAACAAAGTACCGATGCAGTTGGTACTGATCAGGACATGGGAACGTGAGTTGCATTTAGGTACTTATTTTAATCGGAAGATTAGTAGAATATTATCAAATCTTTTGTCATTTTATCTTAAAACTTCGAAGCAAAACTGTCTTTTTTGTCAGTGATTTTTTCCTTATTTGACCTTCTGTTTAAAAAACCCATACTTTCGCCACTGAATAAAGACAAGAGCAAGAGTTATATTCAACGAATAGGTGTGTTGCACAATGAATATGCTTTAAAAATATACTTTCTTAAAAAGAAGAAACATTCAGCAGAATACGCATTAAAAAGCTGATTCGAAAACTTCAACAGAATTTCACACTCAGGGCTACAAGTGATATTCTAATCAAATTTATATGTCAACAACTTAAAAAAATATTTATGATTTGTTTCGTTTTAGCTTCACAGGCAACATGCCAGTGAGCTATTGTCATGGCAGCGTGTCCGGCGTGCGTCCGTGCGTATATATAATTATATATATATATTTTTTTTGAACATTTTTTCCCACAAAAAACAATGGGCCGTTTTAAATGAAACTTGGCAGAAATGTTTCTAGGGTGACCCCTTTCTTAAAATATTAAGGAAATTTAGATTGACCTCCTTAATATTGGCGTGGTAGGGTGCCGTATATATCTACTTTAAAATTTCTAAAAATCTTTTTCTTTCAAACCATTTGGACGATTTCAGTGAAACCTGGAATGCTAACCCTCTTCTGAAATTGTACGAGAAAATTAGATTGACTCTAAAATATGTGCGGGACATTATATCCACTTTAGAATCTGTAAAAAAGATTCTCCTACAAAATCAGTAGGCCGATTAGACTTAAACTTGCATGAATATTCCTTGGCTGACCGTCTTCTTAAATTTTAAATTATTATTGACCCTCCAAAATGGGCATGGCAGGGCGGGGTATATTTTCACTTTAAAATCGTTTATAAAATCTTCTTTCTCCAACCCATTGGGCCAATTTCAACAACTCTTAGCATAAATGATCCTTCGAGGACCCTTTTATCAAATTGTTTGATTGCACCATAAATATTGATGTTGAAGGGCGGGGCTTTACCAATACACATTTATGCCGATCTAAAACTAGATCTTGTGTATTGATCAATACGCACAGAAAGAAGACTTAAACAGTTATTGTTAAGCTGAGTATTTAATTGTTTGTAAGATCTGTAGGATTGCGATTTTAAGGGCCGATTGTCTATCTGAATATGCCTATTGATGTATAAATTGAAGTTGCCTAAGCACATGGCTGAAACAAAACGCCACTGTTTGGCTAGTATTTATAAAATAACAGTTTATACTACAATAACCGCAATAAAAAGAGGGTCAGAATAGCCCTAAACCGCTCATCTGAATTTCATTGGAGTAGGAACCAATTCAAGTAACTTCCTGACGAGGTTACATTCGCATATGCCAAACAGTTGAACGGGAGATGCTATTCCAAGAATTTAAAGTTAAACAAGAGGGCCGTTGGCCCTGGGTCGCTCACCTGAGAAAAAAGCTTCATTACCTAGGTATGTCCATGCAACCACAGAAAAAGAGATTTTCACTTATTCAATTCGGTAACATTTGAAATAATCCTCCCCCCCCTGCGCCTCCCCTGGTCATAAGCTTTTTCATAAAAGGTCTGTGATCAGCTAATCTATGCCAGATATACAGGCTGAGTCTGAGACTTTTAAAGTTTTCTTTAATGAGTTGATCAATCCATGTCAAATATAAAGGCTGTAGGAATTCAAAATTCTCATCAAAGCACCCCCCTCCCCCAAGATGCTCTGCACCTGGTGAATCTACAGTCATGATTCTAGCTAATTCAATTAATGTCCATATGCCGATCATTCATACCAATTTTCAAGTCTGTAGGACTCCTGGTTCATTAGAAGAAGTTTAAAGATTTCAAAAATGATCCAAAGTACAACCCCCTCCCCAAGACACTCAGCACCTGGTGACCCTACAGTCATGTTTTTAGCTATTTTTATTAATGTCAATATATTGATCACCCATTACAATTTTCAACTTTCAAGTATGTAGGGTTCCTGATCCAGGAGAAGAAGAAGCTTAAAGATTTCAAAATTGATCCAAAGTACTCCCCCCTCCCCCTAATGCTTCGCATATGGTGGCCCTACATTCATGTTTTTAGCTATTTTATTTAAGATCCATATGCTTATCATCCATGCCAATATTGAAGTCTGTAGGGCTCCTGGTTCATTAGAAGATGAAGGTTAAAGTTACAAAATTTTCACAAAAGTACTATCCCCTCCCCCCTGGTGCTCCGTACCTGGTGGCATTACAGTCATGATTTTAGCTTTTTTTATTAAGGTCTATGAGCTGATCCTCCATGCCAATTTTCAAGTCTGTAGGGCTTGTGGTTCAGAAGAAGAAGAAGGTTAAAGATTAAAAAATTTTCACAAAAGTACTACCCTCTCCCCCCTGGTGCTCCGCACCTGGTGAATCTACAGTCATGGTTTTAGCTATTTTTGTAAAGGTCCATATGCTGATCATCCATGCCAATATTGAAGTCGTAGGGCTCCTGGTTCATAAGAAGAAGAAGGTTAAAGATTACAAAATTTTCACAAAAGTACTCCCCCCTCCCCCTGGTGCTCTGCACCTGGAGGCATTACAGTCATGATTTTAGCTATTTTCATTAAGGTCTATGAGCTGATCCTCCATGCCAATTTTCAAGTCTGTAGGGCTTGTGGTTCAGAAGAAGAAGAAGGTTACAGATTACAAATTTCACAAAAGTACCACCCTCTCCCCCCTGGTGCTCCGCACCCGATGAATCTACAGTCATGGTTTTAGCTATTTTTATAGAGGTCCATATGCTGATCATCCATGCCAATATTCAAATCTGTCAGGCTCCTGGTTCAGAAGAAGAAGAAGGTTAAAGATTACAAAATTTTCACAAAAGTACTACCCCCTCCCCCCTGGTGCTCCGCACATGACAGCCCAACAGATATGGTTTTAGCTATTTTTATTCAGGTCTATGAGCTGATCATCCATGCCACCATGCCAATTTTCAAGTTTGTAGGGCTCCTAGTTCCGAAGAAGAAGAAGGTTAAAGATTACAAAATTTACCCAAAGTACTACCCCCTCCCCCCTGGTGTTCCGCACCTGGTGGCCCAAAAGAATTGATTTTAGCTATTTTTATTCAGGTCTATGAACTGATCATCCATGCCAAGTTTTAAGTCTGTAGGACTACTGGTTGAGAAGAAGAAGAATTTTAAAGATTTTCTTAAAATTTCACTGTTTGTTGCCATAGCAACCAGAGTTTTTCATGGATTTCAATTCTTTTAGCTATTTTTGAAGTGGACCACCTAAGCAACATTTCTGTAAAATTTGGTGTTAATTGGCCAAGTAGTTTAGGAGGAGATGTCGTTTAAAGAAATTGTTGACGGACGCCGGACGACGGACGACGACCGACAACCGGACGACCGACGGACGGACGCCGGACGAAAGGTGATCACAATAGCTCACATGAGCACTTCGTGCTCCGGTGAGCTAAAAAACCATGCCCACACATTCATAACTGGGAAGGCACAAAAAAGCCCCGCCCTACCACACCCATATATATAGCCCAATCGAAATTTTTCAAACAAATTTTCAAGAGGGTCAATAAAGGAACATTCTTGTAAAGTTCATTGAAATCTGTCCATTGGTTTGGGAGAAGATGTGGTTCAAAGATTTCGGACTCAAATTAAGCCCTGTCCTGTTACGCCCATATTTATAGTCAAATAGAAATTTCACGAACGATTATGGAAAAGTGTTACCAAAGGAATATTCTGATAAAGTTTCATTGAAAAAGGCCCAGTGGTTGAGGAAGAGATGTCGCTCAAAGATTTCAGGCTGAAAATAAGCCCCGCCCTTCCACGCCCATATCTATAGGCCAACCAAATTTAGCGAACAATTTTTCAAAAGGGCCACCCAAGAAAAATTCTGGTAAAATTTCATTGAATTCGCCCAGTGGTTCAGAAGATGTCATTGGAAGATTTCGGGCTCAAAATAAGTCCAGCACTGCCACGCCCATATTTAAGGGCGAATCAAAATTTCGCGAACAATTTTTTTTAAAGGGGTCACCCGGGGAAAATTCTTGCAAAATTGCATTCAAATCGGCCAAGCGATTTAGGGGGAGAAGAAGTTTAGAGAAAGTTGACTACGCGAGTTTCACGACGCACGTCGGAGTCAGGGTGATCCTCAAAGCTCCCCTGAGCATGTTGTGCTAAAAGGCCGCTCATCCCTACACCGAGAGTCCCTTACCGAACGCTTAGATACATAAGGCACTGTGGAATATCTTGTTGACAAAATTGATACTGTATGTAGAATACCCTGAGGACTTTGGCTGACATTCATCTTGCTCGTTTCGGAGAAGATTTTTTTATTGTTTTTGCCGCAGTCATAGCGCAGTTGGTAGCGCGTCGGACTGTCAATCTAGAGGTCCCGGGTGCGATCCCGGGCGGCGGCACTCATTCTTTTGGACTTTTTGTCTCACACTAAAGGGTTGATAATCGTAGACCTATTTGAGATAGTAGCTGGAGGCTAGGAAAGGGTGTGATGGTTTTACTTGTGAGAGAAATACCAGGAATCCATTGTTTGTTGCTCCAGCCGCGCTGAACTGAAAATTATTGAAAGCGGCGTTTAAATACATTCACTCGATCAATCAATCATATTTTGATTGTTTTCGGAAAACCAACGGCTTACCAATCACATTAGCTCAGCCGCAGTAAAGCATTCCATGGTAGTTCTTTTTATTTATGTAGTCATTATAACATTTTTTGAGTGATCGTAATACGATAAGCATATTGTGCTACAACTGCTTTATGAAACCTCTTGAGTTCTTGATTGTATGAAGTTATTCATATTCAAAAGAGCTGATTTTTCCAGTTCCGTACAAGCGAAAGATAATATTCGTGCTCGTAATGGATTCAAGTAAAGAATATCTTTATTTTCAGAAAAAAATATGAATATTTCGAAGAAATAGAGAAGCTTAGAAAGGAAATAACGGACGACTCGGTAGATCTCCTTGCATTCACAAAAAGGAACAAACAGTACCAAAATGATCAAACTCTTATGTGTCTTCACTCAATCAGACAAAGGGTTTCAGAGAGGTAGGTTACTCCAACCGTTAATAACGGTATATCATGGCCCTAAAAAGACAATTAGACGTGCACATTTCTGTCGGAAAAAATCACTATCACAAGGTTGGTTCTTTTCAAATGGACCCGATCTGTCGAGCTTCGCATGAAAAGGGTCCTTATGAAAATGAATGAATAATTTTATCGGAAAATCCTCGTTTACACTCTTAAGTCTACAGTTTTCATCAGATTGTCTTCAAATTTGCTCAGAATGAATGTTTCATAACAATAATTGATCCCTTTTAAAATATTTCTGGTCGATTGATCGTCACCAGAAAAAGGGCCTACATTTGAAATTAAATCTTGAAACTTTATTATTAACATTTCTTCATATATGCATGGAAGTAAATGAAAATTTCAACTCTTTTTTATCTATTGATACATTCATTTGAAACTTTCAAAGATTCCATTTCCAATCGACTATGTGCATTTGTGGTTTTTTCAGTTACATGCAGCATTATGATAAAAGGGGGCGTTTTGTATATTTTTTGTCTACACAACTCCTTCATTTATACATGGAAATTTACAGAAATTTCTCTTAATATTTTTACATCTTGTGACCATGTGCATATTGGTGTGGTCTGGTTATTTTATACGCAACCATAGAAAAGGGGAAAATGTAAACTTTCTTTTTAACAACCCCCCCCCCCCCATTATTAATAGATACATTCATGCGAATTAAAAAAATATATCCTGAAAAGAAAATGCATGCACTAGATCTATTTAGATATACACCCTATTTTCGATGATTTCTTTCTCTGGCATAGTTTTATTAACAATCTGAGTTGAACGTATCTTATAATAAAAATTTGCCCAATTAAAAAGCGTACAAAGTTAATCAATAAATCAAACAAAAGTCATCAAAACGATTGGAAAACTCCGCATACCGATGTCTTGCGTCCTTGAATATCTTGTTCAGAGCTTGGTCAATCTATCTCAAAGGTCACATATTTCAATTTAAGAAAGAAAATCTTGTCAATACTTAAATTTCTTGTTTAAATGATATCATGTTTCTTTTTATGCCTCCCCCGCTTCAATGTGTTTTAATTCACCTGTGTCTGTCTCACTGTATGTCCGTCTTTTCTGTCTGTCTGTCTGTCTGTCTGTCTGCAAAAGTTAATAAAAAACTCAAATTGCATTAAGCTTTTTCAAGAAAACATTTTCTATAATTTGCATAATCAAACATCATCGAAAATCATCTGCAGATACCAAGGTAACGGACATTGTCATCTGTAAAGGACAAAGTTAAGAATATTTACTGTTTCGGGGGTATTCGCCTTCTACAATCACAAACATATCATTTCAGTTTTATCAAATTGGTTTAATATTTCGTATTCGCTTTACTGCCTAAAGTTTACATTGTCCTTTTATAAAATATAAATAAAATCTTATGTTTTTGAGTACGTGTGTGGCAATGTACATACTATAAACATCTACAATTCTTTAAATATAAGCAAATCGAGAATGTTTCGACAACTTTCAGATTCAGACGTAGAAAACTATGTAACTGTTGTAATTCGGGTAATAACAAATGAATAAACACGACCTAGAATGAGAGACAATAACTTATGCTAGAAATGTGAAAAATAATAAATCTATTACAAATGTGTACAGACAAATGGAAAAAAAAAACTTAACTCAGTCATTGTATTCGTTAATACGACGACACATGTACGGAAGATGGCTTGGAGCTTGCTTTTGTATATTTAGTTTGGAAAGTAGTATCATTTTTTCCCTTTTTATGTGTAAACATTTATAACTTATGAATCAAAATAAGTACTACAATTCTTTAAAAGTCTTATTATCTAACTTGTATAGCAAATTTTATAAAGTTTAACATTTAATTGATTTTGACGTAAGCGAGCGAAAGTATCTAAATTGTGAAAATTGTTATTTGATTAAATTTGACTTGAACCAGAAACGTAATTTATATATACTGATGTTTTGCAGTTTAGACGAAAAAAGGGAATTAAAGGAGACGATTTCAGCCTTCAAAAAATGTGCGAAAAAAAGGGATTTCAAGAAGCTAAGCTTACCAAAAGGAGGTGAACTACTAGCTGATTTCGAAGAACTTTTAGTAGACCTGAATCTATTATGTGACGAAGCAAACAGGTATGTTTACCTTTGTAGTAAACAGTCGATTCAAAATACCAATTTTAAATATCCGCTTTTAGGATAAAACGCACTGGGTTAAGCATGTAAAACAGCACTATCCAAAATAAGAACCTAGGTCTAAGTCTTTTTTATCTTAGGAAAAAACAAAATTTAGTTATTGTGAGCATTTATTTTAAAAATTCTAAGGAATACTGATAACCGAAGATTCTTTGTCTACTTAGTGTAAATTGGCATCTTTATGTATTAAAACTTTTAAGTTACGTCAGGACAAAGTTTAATTTGATCCTAAACTAAACATATAAAAACATAGCAGCCTCACCGATGTAATAGTTCTCTTGAAAATTGTTGTGTTTTAGTTCCACTGGCCGAAGGTCAGCGAGCTATTGTCATGGCAGTGTGTCTGACGTGCGTCCGTGCGTGCGTAAATTTTTATTTAAACATGATCTCCTCCTAAACATATGGGCGGATTTGGATGAAACTTGACAGAAATGTTCCTTGAAGAAATTTGGATTGACCTCCAAATATGGGCGTGGCAGGGGGACTTATTTTCACTATAAAATCTTTAAAAATCTTCTCTCCAAAAGCATTGGCCCTATTCCAATGAAACATGTTATGAATGATCCTTGGGTGACCCTCTTCTAAAGTTGTTTAAGAAATCGGATTGACCTCTAAATATGGGCGTGACAGGGGTGGTATGGGGAGGGGGTATTTTTACTTTAAAATCTTTAAAATCTTCTCCTCACAATTGACCAGATTTCAATGAAAATTGACAGGAATGATCCTTGGGTGATTATCTTCTAAAAAAAATCAGAAAATTTGGATTGACACTCAATTTTGGGTGTGGCATTTGGATTGATTGATTGATTGATTTATTTATTTATTTATTGATTGATTGATTGATTGAAGTTTTACGCCGCTGTCAACATTTTTTTCAGTTATATCGCGGCGGCTGGAGCACCTAACAATGGTTTCCCGGTATTTCTCTCACCAGTACATCCATCAAATCCTTTCCTAGCCTACAGATGCTATCTCAAAAAGGTCTACGATTATCAACCCATTGGTGAGAGACAAATAGTCGGAGAAATTGAGCCCCCCCCCCCCTCAAGGATCTAACCTAGGACCTCTAGTTTGACAGTCCGACGCGCTACCAACTGCGCTATGACGGCGGCTGTGTGGCATTTGGGGGCATTTTTTCACTTCAAAATATATGAAAATCTTCTCATCCTAAACAATTGGGACGATTTCAATGAAACTTAGCATGGATATTCCTTTGGAGACCCTTTACCTAAATTGCTTAATTGTGCAATAAATTTTGGGTAACCCCAACATGTGGGCGTGGAACGGATGGAGCTAATTTTCACTTAATTAATACTTTAAAATCTTTAAAAATCTTCTCCTCCCAAAGTGTTGCCCCGATTTCAATGGAATTAAGCAAGAATGATCCTTGGATGACCCTTTTCCAAAGTTGTTCAAGAATTTTCGATTGACCCCAAAATATGGGCGTTGCAGGACAGTGCTTAATTTCACTCTAAAACTTTTAAGATCTTCTCCTCCCAAACCATTGACCCGATTTCAATGAAACTACACATGAATGATCTTAAGGTGACCCTTTTCTAAAGTTGTAGATGAAATTTGGATTTATCCCTAAGTATAGGCGTGGCAGGGCGGCGCTTTTTTGCTTTTTTTAAAATCATCTCCTATCAAACAATTTGCGGGATTTCATACAATGAAACTTGGATTGAATGATCCATACGGTGACTCTTTCCTTTAATCGCTAAAGAAATTTTTGATTCATCGGCAAAATGGCGTGACAGGGTAGGGTTTATTTCACATAATAATCTTTAAAAAAAACTTCTCCTTCACACTAAGTTTGTCTAATTTCACATGCCATGAACATTCCCATGAATATTTCCATGGAACACCTTAATCTATATTGGTCATGAAATTTTGACATAAATATGAACGTGTCAGGGAAGGGCCAATTTACATCTTGAAATCTCAAAAATCTTGCTATGATTGTTCCAAGAATGACCCTTTACTTAAATTGTTCTTGAAATTGTGTTAAGAAAGTTTCACCTAGTGGAATCACCTTTTTGTTGGTAATCAGATTGGTTAACGGTAGGCAGGTTTATGTTGATTAGGCATTTTGATGCAATGTGGTCCAGACCAAGTAAATCATTACAAAATATTTCTAAAGAGACGTCAAAGTAAGTTATGTTTTATGAGTTGTTAAAGCCAGTGGAGCGGAACAGGCCCTCTTGGGGCCTTTGTTTTTCATTGTATGATTTTGAAACTGTCATGTAAATATGTTGTGTTAATTTGCATATTGATATAAATGAGGGGCTACATGATTCCTTAAGTTGTGTTCTTTTCTGATGTTTGATTATCACAATCATATATTAATTGGTTTAAAAAAAACTGCACTTTTTCAGCTCACTTGAGTACAACGAGCTAAAAGAAATCTTTTGTGATCATCCCTTGTCCGCCGTGCTTCATCCGTCGTGCTTTGTTGTCAAAATTCTCTACACATCTTTACCTCAGTAACCAAATAGGGAAATTCAAAACCAAACTTAGGAGAAATGTCCCTTGGGTTACTCTGCTTAAAACTTTTTCGAGAAATTGGGTTGACCCCAAAATATATGCGTGGCAGGGCGGTGCTGCTTTTTACCCTATAATTATTTAAAATCTTCTTTTCAGTAACCAATGGATGGATTTCAACCCAAATTTCGCAGAAATTGTTCTTTGTGTAATCCTCCTGGAATTTTGTTTGTAAAATTTGGTTGACTACCAAATATAGGCTTGACAGGGCGGGGCAGTTTTTTACTCTAATATCTTTATAAATCTGCTCCCGAGTAACTAACAAACAAATTTCAATCAAACTTGGGACAAATGTACCTTGGACGACCCATCTAAAACAATTCATGAAACTTTGTTTGACTCCAAAATATGGGCGCTGTAGGTCGGGACAGTTTTTGACCCTGAAACCTTTTAACATATTCTCTTTAGTACCCCAATGGGCTAAACCGAACCAAATATTTGCAGATATATTCCATTGGTGATCCATCTTAAAATTTTGCTTCATCCTTGTGACCTGGTCAACATTCTAACCAAGCTTTATGAAGATTGGGCCTCTTCAGCCTAATCAAGAAAATTATCATGAAGGCCATTTTCTCCGTGATATAGCATGGATCCTTTCCATTTTTATAGGGTTCATCCTTGTGCCTTGGCCAACATTTTGACCAAGTTTCGATATATTTGTTACCTCTAGATTGTAAACAAGAAAATTGTCAATAGGGCTCTTTTTCCCGTTTTTTCCCCGTGATATGACATGGATCCTTCCAATTTTCGAGTGGGTAGATTCTTGTGACTGGCCAACATTCTGACCAAGTTTCATAAAGATTGAATTATATTTGTGGCCTCTAGAGTGTAACTTCACTAAAATTATTGACGCCGGACGACAGACAGCATTCGACACACTTCACACGAAAGACGACGGTCATCAAATGGTCACAAACGCTCACCTTGAGCACCGTGTGCTCATTGAGCTAAAACTATCATTTTCTAATTTAGACTAAATAAATAAAGGCGTGTCAGGGCGGAGCCTATTTTTACTTAGAATTCTTTGAATTACATCTCCCCCAAAAGATCTAGGAAAATTTGAATGGAACTCTGCTACAATGTTACTTATATGAACCAAAATTACATGTATTCAGTTGAGTGGTTTAGGGACATTCTAAACCTCCTGTTATTGTAATCTTTCCTCAAAGATTTATATAAGTTATATAATATTAAGCCAATCACATTTAAATGGAATACAGCTAAGACCAGTTATGTGAATAAGAAGACCATTTTCAATCTATCTCAATATTTAGCAAAATGTATCCAAAGATCAAAGAAGACATTCAGAAGTTTGAAAATGGGTTGAACGATGGAAAACTGAAATCAGACTGGATAGATAAGCTACATAAAGATCATGACACTGCTAGACAATCTCTTGGGAGAATTGCTGTGAAGAACGCTAACTGGTATTCAATTATATGTATAAAACAATCAACTGCTTATACTTACTACAGTAACAGATTGGGTGCCGTACTTAGAAATGATTTATTTTTTAAAATCTTATATTCCGATATTTTTTCTCTGGTCAATTGATTTCTTTCTAGGGATTAATTAATGCCTAAAAAGTACCCGAAATAAATATTTACGACCGATAGAATACTGTGTATTACCAAGATTACTATTAAATGAAAGTATTAACGTAAATGTAAATGGAATGACAGGTGAAGGCTAGGAAATAGAGTAATGTTATACACGGCGTAAGAAAAAATAGGAACCTATTTTAATGTGCTCCTTCGGTGTTAAACTCCATTCAAACAAAGAGAACTAGGATTCGAATTCAAGATGTAATTAATATTTCTGCTTGCTGACAAAATACATCGTACTTTTACAAATTGTCTTAGGATACAACTTGAACACCAGTTTGATATGTTGCTGAGAGATATCGAAACTGGTGAGGTGCACAGCGACAAAAACAAAAGGACTAGCAGTTCGAAGGCCGAGGAGCAGAATTTTGTTTCTGTTGTAAGACAAAGGTTTGTGCTTTAAAAACAGCTGTAAATGGGTTTGAATTTGTGAATTTGAGCGCACTTTCATTTTCCCTTTTATTCCATATGTTGGCATAGCAGTTTATGTCATACGTTCAAGATGCAAAACTATGTTTGCGATGTCTTAAATGATTCATACATTTATAAATGTCTGAACTTACTGAGCAAGGTATTATTATGCTCCCTGAAAAATTTTCTGGGGAGTATATGGTCGGCGGCTTGTGTGCGCATCCCTCCGTCCGTACCTCCATCCTTCTGTCTGGCCGTCCGTCCGACGTTATATCTCAGTTACCCCCGGCCCTGTTTCCAAAGCACCTATTTTGAAATTTCTCAATTTAAAGCTGTGTCTTGGAAAAATGGGCCTTAATTTAAAATTTAGTCTTTTGCCAATTTTTCATAGTTTTATTGTCATAGATTTATAGAATTTCATAGTTGAGTAGCAAATCTGATCTTGGTGACCTTAAACTAATGTTTAAACAATCGTGTCATGGTAAAAGGGACCATGGTGTTATTTGCTTTTACATAAGCTATCTTTGTTTCCTGCAAAAACTTATATTGGCTATGACTTTTGGCTAATGATACCACATGAAAGTATGGAATTAGGAACGACCTCTGTGATTTCGGTATTCGAGGTTGCCTTGCCCTTTTTTGGTCTTTGGATGGACGTCAGTGTAGTGTCCGAGTTGGAGATACTTTGTCTCATCCCCATAAACAAGAAATGGGTGTACCTTAGGGTAATATTTTGTATGTGACGATGTCAAGTGTCAAAATTAACAACATCGTAAAAATTGTTTGTCCTGGTGTAGAGTATTTTCTCTATGTTGATCACTTCTGCATCAGCATATGCTCCCAGTTTAAAGGCAGTTGCAGCTAGTTTCAAACAATTTTTTCAATCGTTTCAAGCAAAATAAATCTATATGCATGAATTATGTTAATCTATCTAGGGCCATAGTGGCCCTAAACCGCTCACCTAAATGAACTGTCTAAAATTTTCAAAAGTAGGTTAAAAAAAGAATGATGAACAAATGTCACTAAGCTAAACAACAGTGCTGTTGTTTCTATACATTTGAGAATCATTTTTTTACAGTTTTCAGGTTGACTTACAAAGTTTTTATAAGAATTGAACCCTTTTTTTACCAAGACAATCATTCTGACCAAATTTCAGGTTGATCAGGCAAAAAATTTGCATCTAGAGTGCATACACTGTTTCCTAAGATTTGACCCCGTGACCAGGCAAAAATGTGGCCTCTATAGTGCATACAAGTCAAATGTTGACGACGGACGTCGCACGACGCACGTCGCGCGATAGACATCCACCTTACCACAATAGCTCACCTTGAGCTTTTCGTGCTCAGGTGAGCTAAAAATGAACCCCGAGCCAGAATTAAGGTAGGAAAGAGTGTCGATTGAAGTCGTTAAAAATTTAAGTTCTTATGATCTCTTTTCGATTCAAAACTGTCGTTTATTCGTCATATTGACGATCTAGAAAATAAGTGCCAAGACGAACTAAATCTTGTACAGGTTGTATCAAATATGTACAGGGGAGTTGCTTCGAGATGTTATTGCGTATTTAGAGGGAACTTGTCTGATCTTTTTTTGATGATGGCTTTGTTGTTTATGGTTCCCATTTTCTTGAACTTACTTATTGATTTATGCGGTAGGATGATCTTTACAGCTTTTATCGCATACGTAGATGTGTGTCTGTATGAAATCAGCAGAAATGTCTAAGGGACAGGGGGCATTCAGCACATTCAAACATCGTGTGCTTCCATCGCTTTGATTCTTTAGTTTACCACAGCATAACGTGCGTGTCCATCGTGCGTTTACCGTCGTCAACAATCTTAAAACTTCCCCGTCCCCTAAACCACTAATGAATTGAGCGTTTTAATGTAATAAAAGTTTGAGAATCAGTTATTAGCTCACTTAAAAACAATGTGCACAAGGTAAGTTATTGGGATCACTCACCGTCTGTCATCCGTCCATCATTCGTCTGTCTGTCAACATTTATTTTAGACATCTTCTCCTCCCAAACCACTTGGCCAATCAAGCTGAAACACGGCTTTGATGTTACTTTGATGAAGGTCTTCCAAAGTTGTTAAAAGAATCTCAATTGTATCAAAAACTCTGGTTGCCGTGGAAACGGACAGTCCTAAAATTGCCGACAACATTAGAAACAAAAATTATTCTCCAAAACTACTGGGCCAGTCAAGCTGAAACTTGGTAGGAATGATTCTTGGTTGAAGCTTCACCAAAGTTATTATATGATTAAATTCATTCAAAAACTCTGGTTTCCATGGTAATGGAAATGTCGAAATTTGCCGAAAATCTAAGAAAAAGATAATCTTCTTTTACACCAATAAGCCGTTCAATCTGAAATCCCTGGCAGGGATTTTCTTAGCGTGTAGTTCTACGAGGGTGAATAAAAAATTACGTAGACTAACGTTAAAGAAATTTCGATTTTACAGATTGAGAAAAGAAAACTACACTATCATTAAGTTGCGGCATTTTTTTCTGTTTATCATGTAAATTTGACCGCTATCCTACTTGTTGTTTACCTGTAGCAACCGTTCTAAAACATGTAGTCATTTGGTACCGACGCACGGTAACGACGTCAATATGACGCAACGGTATTTACTAAGTTTGTTGACAGTCAAAACGTTTCAAAATACTCAACTTCATTAATCATCACAATTTCTGTATTGCTTCATGATTTGGATAAGTAATATTTTTATACTTATATGATCCAAACTGATGAACTTTAGTGTGTCATTTGTGTTGAAGATACTGTAATGATATTGATCTATGACAGCTTTAGATCCAACGTTGAGGAGACTTTTCTCATTCACCGAGTGTCATCCTTGAAAAACTTCTCTCCATTTAAAGAGAGAAAAAAACGCCAACTTTTAAACCATTTAAAAGAAGACATCTGCTAACAATCGAGGACCCTTTATCATATTTCATTTCAACGTCTCGGCTAGGTTTCCCTAGGACCAGTAGAACTTTTTTAGTGCTCTTTTGTCTTAACTTGTGCCGGTGCCGTTATTTTGAAGTTCAAAAATTGACGCGTGCCCTGAGCTTATTGACTTTCATTTTGAAAATACCGAATAGATACGCATAATATTAAACATCCCTACAGATAACGTCAATACGTAAATGGGCGAAGTTTGGATGGTTTGATACAAATTCAAAGGAATATTATGTACGAAATTTTATTCATTTCCGTCGGGATATTTCAAAGTTATAGTAAAAGTCCATATAATTTTTTATCCACCCTTGTACTTAATTTGTTAAAGAACCCATCAGTATGTCTGGTTGCAATAGCCACATAAAGGTTGAAAATTGCAAAAAAATGAAAAAATCAAATTCAGTAGGACAAGATTAAAGTCTGTTTCTATCAACACCATTCTAAATGCATATCAAATAATCTCAGGTATTTATTACAAGGGAGACAAGGTAAGAGATAAATTAATAAGGTGAGCGACTTAGAACCACCAGGGTCCTTTTGAATTTCAATGTGATAAATGTCCAAAATCAATATTAGAGACAAATTAATGAAATTGTCCAAGAGATATTGTTCAGCCTAAGTGTCATCGTTGTTTTCGTCGTTGTTGTTTACATCGTCATTGATCTCGTCGTCGTCGTGTGTTATCTCTAGTTCTCCTGTAAGCATTTACTTGATATTTGGCACACACGTCCACTATCAAAAGAGCAGGGGATAACTCCAGATGCATTTTGTTAAAATTATGCCCCTTTTTCCTATTTAGATTTTTAATCCACTTTCCAGAACTCATTAGCCGAGCATATGCACCCGTAGGCGGTGCTCTTGTTAAAAAGAGGAATTCTTTGATCGATACATACTGTGAAAGTTTGCAGCAATTTGGAATACAAGCCTTCTCTTGAATTTACCTTATCCTGTGGTTGTCGCCCAAGTTATATTATGGTAAAGTAACATTGAAATTGGTCCATTGACCCCGTCCTGCTACGCCGTCATTTTTTGCCAAATTAGATTCGTTTGTTTGAATAAGTTTTACGTCGATTTCAACAATCATGAGCAATATCGCGGCGGCTGGAGCACCTACCATTGGATTCCTTGCATTTATCTCACAAGTAAAACCATTAAATCCTTTCCAAGCCTCCACTAGCCTTATATCCCGCATAGGTCTACGATTATCGACCTATTGTCGGGAGACAAATAGTTGGCAGAATGCGTTCCGCCGTCGGGGATCGAACCCGGGACCTCTAGACTGACAGTCTGACGCGCTACCAGCTGCAATATGACGGCGGCCCTGTCCATTTTTTAAAAGATTTACCAAAGAAGCACTCTGGCCAAGTTTCATTGAAATTGCTCCTTTGCTTTCGGAGAAAATGTTGTTCAAGCTTTCAAATTGAAAAAAGGCCCAAGACATACGATGGACGCCGTACTAAGGCCTTGCTTAAAAGCTCCAATTGAACACATAAACAACTCCGAACTATTTTCCAATAATGAGGATATTTCATCCAATTTTGCAAAACCCGTTTTCCCGTAATTCTTCTCGAATCTGACCTATTTTTGAAAGGAAAATTTATTGCGTTGATAAAATCATCCTGTGAAGCTTTGAAGCAAATTGGATAAAAACAGTGGACTCCATAAGCGAATACAAGGATGCTTTAATTAAATACGAGGGTGATTTAATTGAATTTCCATCGCCCCTTTCCTTTGATTCTTGATGGATCTGGCCTATTTTCATAAGGGACTATTCTTATGTTAGTACATTCATACTGAAAACATTTAAAGGAAATCAAATAAAAACGGTGAAAATTAAACCTAGGATAATGTTTACACATTTCCGCAAGGCTTTTTACCCGTGTTATTGACGGACCTGACCCATTTTAAAAAAGAGCTTTTTTTATTTTGTATGGTCATTCTGTGAACATTTGAAGCAAATTGAATAAAAACTATGGAGATAACAAAGATATTAAATCCAATTACAATAATGCCCATTTCCCGTGATACGTGAATGATCTGACATATATTCATAAGAAACGATCCCTATTTTTGTTGTTATTCTGTGAAAGATTTAAGCAAATCGGATAAAAATTATGGACGAACGGACGGACGGTAAATACGGGATTAGTTTACCTTTTATAACCTGACAGTTGCGCTAAAAAAAAAGTAACCTCTTTCTCTAATTACGTTTATAAAAATGTACACAACAGCTTTAACAGTTTTAGACAAATCTAACTTTTGTGTTTCGAAATTTGATAGCAGTTATTACCTTCGAATAAACAGTTACACAGTGTCTTTGTACGTTCAGTTTCAAATTCTTTCTTTTTGTTTTGAATTTGTAATTACATATACCAATCCGTGTCACTTACTCCATTTATATACAGGATGCAAGATCTACACTCGAAGATAGAAGGGATAACGATAGAGATATCTAGACTTAAATCTGGTGATTTCAAAAAGGTTGACAAAGAAAAAGATGCCGATCAGAAGGAACAATGGGAGACCGATCTTGATGAAATTTCACTCAAAATATCTTATATGGAAAAAGAACTTAAAAAGTAATTATATGTTTTACTTGTATAACCTGTTTTTTAGCTCTTCTGACTAAAGAGCTATAGCGTTGGCGTCTGTCCGTCTGTCTATCCGTCTCTGTGTCTGTCTGTGCGTCCATCCGTTAACTTTAACTTGTTTACGCGACAAAGTCCTCAAATATATAATCGGATTTTTTTGATACTTCCGTAGGATCATGGTAGGACCTTGGGGATTGTCACTTTTGAAAACAGAGACAATCCGCTGGATAACACGAGAAATCAGGCATTAAGGAATTCTACTAAGTATTTTCTTGTTTTCGCGATATATTCAAAAGATGTTATCTCATTTTCTTGAAAATTTCACTGGATAATTGTGAGGATCGTTGCTTTCGGAAATTGAAATGATACGTTCAAAAACACGTTAAAACGGGCCTTATTGATAAACACATAGTCCACAATAACAGTTTGATTCTCTTGGACTTTAATGGATGATTGTTGTGCAATAAGGATCGATACTTTCTAAAATTTACGAATTTCACTTTATGCAATCTTGTTTAACGCGATAACGTCAAGAATTAATATTCTTTTCTCCTAAATCTTTCACAGGATTATTGTAGGGAATTTCACAAAGTGAATTCTTTTTCACTCGAAAGCACACAAGTCATCTGATTCTTTTTCGATTTTCAAAGGGATGGCTGTATGATCATAAGAATTGGAAATCGGAATGTTCGGTTGGAAAACTCAGCTAGTGCGATTTTGTGTACGTGATAATGTCAGAAAGTCAACAAATATTATTTGATTCGCTTGAAACTTTCACAAATATATCATATAGTCATAACCATTGCCGCTGTTGAAAATGGGGACAATCTTTCTTAGAACACAGGAAAAGGGGTCTTATGAGATTTACTTCTTGCAAACGTGTTTGTGTGATTAAGGCTTAACACATTATTATATACTCTTGAAATTTTCATGTGAACCTTTTAAAGTTCTCGTAAATTATGGGGACGATCCGTCAGAAAGGGGCCCTAGTGAAATTCACTGAATGCTTTTTATGCGACCCCAAATATTGTCTTGTTTGTTTGTTTGTTTGTTGGGGTTTTACGCCGCTTTCAAAAAATCTTGCAGTTATGTCGCGGCGGCTGAAGTACCAAATCATGTATACCTGGTATTTCTCTCGCCATTACTACCATGACATCCATACCTAGCCCCGATCTCACATAGATCCTCTTTTATCAAGCCATTGTTGAGAGAAAAATAAGCGGAAAGGATGAGTACCGCCGTCGATAATCGAACCCAGGGCCCCTAGATGGACATTCAGACGCGCTACCAACTTCGCTTTGACGGCAGCTTTTCCAAATGTTGGAAGATTCTCTTGAAACTTTCATGAGATGATTGTAGGATCATAAGGAAGGTGAAGGCAAATTTAGGGTGAACAATTGCTTGTTATCTTTCACATTATACACCCTTCTTCAAACAATAAAAATCTTGAGATATCAGTTAAGCTTTAGTAAAAACAATGGTAGCCAGTAAAGGGTATCAGGTCTTCATGGGCCGCTTTTCAAAAACGTCTGAAACACACGTTAAGTAATTTATAAACTATTTAGGTAAGATTACAGAATTATTGCCTACACACTAATATATGAACATTTAAAGATACGAGCGTCTGTCGAACGTTACCCGTCATCAGATGTGCATCTTTTGACATTTTGTTGTAAAAATTTCCGAGTAATCAATCTCAGGATAATTTATTTGTATCAAAATGTATGAAAATCACTAAGCGTAGGTTTACTACTAAGCTATTTTTTATATCATTTTTTTCTATCTTCCAACATCATGACAAAGTGTGCCTATCATGGAATCTGCATTCTTTGAACCTTCTTTGTAATTGTATTTTATTTTCCTGTTTTCACAGAAATCTCCACTATAACAGCCAAAAGCCTATTTTCTGTGAATAACCATTTCAAATGACCTAATATATTTCTTTAAACCATATTTAATGCAAACTTTTTTGTTAGCAAAATCTGTGATATATTTGAATAAGTTTGCAATATCAGCAATACTGATAAAAGAAGAGGTACAGAATTGTAGTCCGCTCACCCGAATCTTTAATCCATTGGATGTCACTAATGAAACATTCTGAAATATATTTCGTTCAAATTGTTAAGTGAAAGTAGTCCTTGTCCTTGTCACGCAAAAAATAGATCGAACAGAATGTCAAGAAGAAATTTTTGAAAAGCGTTACCCAGGACATTTTAAGGCAAAGTTTCATTGAAATTGGTCCAGGAGGTGTTGTTCAAGTATAGTCAAAATACGTCAAATCCTGCTACGGGCCGATCAAAATTTCGCAAAAAGTTTTTGAAAAGGGAAATTTAAGCAACATTCTGACATAGTTGAATTGAAATTGGTCCATCGGTTAGGAGGAGATATCATTCCAACATTTCAGAGAGAAAATATGCCACGCCCTACCACGCCCATATATATGGGTCAATCAAAATTTCGAAACCCTTGCCCTCAACCCATGTTAATCAAATTTTACATAGAAACTGAGTAGGAAATATTTCAACAATATTCTGTAAACAGTCCAGGACATTTAAAAAGTTATCTCCATAGAAGTGGACATCTGACAATCTTATTCACATGATGTCCAAGTGGTCAAGGATACTCTGGTAAGCGATATGTGACTATCATAATCCATTTTTTCGCGTTCCTTCGTTGTTTATAAATTTAAAGTAGGATATTGATTTTGATATTTTCTTCGGAAAAAATATATTTGAAATTTGATACACAATTTGACTATTTGAATTTACTTTTTAAATATTTCAAGATACTCCTATTTAGAAATTATTAGGATATTCTTCTATACTTTTTATACGTTCACAGAAATGTTAAATATTATCGTCGGTGGGTAACCAATAACTCGTAACTCCAGCTTATTACAGTTACGAGTTTTTGATCCCCTACAACGTATGTTATCTTTTTTATTCCAGCGGATCAAAACTTAGGTCGGAAATATTGCAGTTGAAACAAGAAATTGATTCCAAAACTAGAGAAACCTCCACAACTACCAGCGACAAGAATGAGGAATTGACGCAGTTTGTTGTAAAAACGAGAAGCCAAATTTCGCAATGGTAAACTATTTTCGTATATGTGAAACATTTTTGGTGTTTTATGGATTGTTACTTTTATCTAGTATGAAAATGTATAAGAAGCTTTTTTTGTAACAAGGCCACTAACTACATCAGTTTATATATGTTCGGCGCAAAGTAAGAATCGGTACAATTCCAGAATTGTCTAGCGCAAAGTAGTAATTCCTACTTTGTCCTCCAATTCTAGAATTGTACCGGACAATTCTAGAATCGCGCAAGGAGATTTTATACATTTTTCATTAGAAGAAGTCCCTGCGCAAAGTTGGAATAGTATTGGGCAAAGGACGAATTATAGGGCACGGCGGTAAAATGTTGCCTAAAATAATTACTAGTATAATTTTATAAGTGGAATAAGTATGATATTTCCTTTTTTATTAAATCTTGATATCGTTCAGAATGCTTGAAAACAGATATAACTAGAAGAAACGTTTTCTGAAATGTTATGAAGTCTTTTTACGGTGAAACAATATATTCTTATAACAAAATATTCTTACCTTGTCCCTCTTCCTTCTTTGCGCTCGGACAATTCCGGAATCACACTGCGCTAAGGAAAGAATTCTTACTATGCCCGACGAAGTGAGAATTCCTTCCTTAGCGCAGGACAATTCCGGAATTGTACCGATGCCTACTTTGCGCAGAAAAAATATATACATATTATTGTTCTCAAAGAAAACGAATAACATTTTCACCTGTCGTAGTCTGGAAGTATTTCATTTTTGAGGACGAAGTTGTGTTTTTACTTCTTGCAATTGACTTAACTCATGCAACAACATTGGTGGTTGTGTACATTTTATTTCGGTTAAGCATTCGTGCTGAAAAATCAACTCGAGCAGTTGAAATATGGGTAAACTTGTACTGAAATTGCAATATTTCCTTCTTTATATCCAATGCTTCAACAACGTTATGGTGAAGTGGATAATTTCTCAGGTTAATAACCCTACAAACTCCGATGAAAATGTTCCCATTATGAATATTATCCGTTCTACACCACCATATCTTAAGGAGTTACAAAGTATCTGCTTCATCATAAACTCCAAACCGTGTATTTTCTTTCAATAATTTACATTCTTATACTTGCTCAACTCTCACCAATGATCTTTCAATGGTCTTCACACTCTTATGCTTTATTATGCTCTTTCAACGTTGGTCATTCAATGTTTTTAACATTTTAATGCTTGATCACAAATTTTCAACGATGTTCATTCAATGGTTCTAATGCTTGACCATGCGTTCTCAAAAATTGTCATTCAATGGTATTTGCATTTTTTACGGTTGATTAAAAACTTTTAACGGTGGTCATTTAATAGTTTTAGCATTGTTATGATTGATTATCAATACCCAAAGAAGGTCATTTCACATTCTTATGATTTATCATGGACACTCAACGACATTTATTTAAAATGTGGATATCAAATGGTCATTCAATGGTCTTCATATTCTTATTGATTATGAACTCTCGATGATGGATAAAAAGTAAATTTCGCATTTTCATGCGTAATCTTGAATTCTTTACTCTTGTTAAAATCTAAAGACTAATTTCTTGACAATTATTTCCTGATTTTCTCTTCTATACAATCAATGGATTACCTTTGAAATAAAACTTTATATTCTTTTTTCATGAATGCATGAAAGGATGATTCAACAGTCGGAATTAGAAACATTTAAAAGGGAACTAGAATCGGACCGGACAATGACCAGCAAAAATTCTCACAATGCGAGGAAAGATACGAAAGCAGGTAGCAGTCAAACTGTCACATATATCAAGGAAAGGTATGATCAAGTAGGGTGTGTATCGTAATGTGTAAACATGTAGACCTTGAGAAAGTTATATAGCTAATTAAAGATCTGGCAACTTAACTTAGTGACTGACATCCTGTCTGTTTAACGAACTACATGTATTTTGGCAAAAGTCATGAATAAGGATCGGGATTTCTTTATAGATTTTCTAGTTTCATAAATAACACCTAAAGTTGTCTCATAAATTCATTAAAACCGAATAGTTTGTTGTGGTCAAAATACCATGGTAAAGAGCACAAAAATAAGTTTCAATTTTTCAAAGTATGTCAAAAAGCACTGTTCTTGTAAAATGAAAATGTTATTCTAGTTATACGCTCAATTTAGAATTTCAATCTCCCTTTAAAAGAAAACTCCCATCAACTCCTGGATTTATACAACGACTTATCTTCACATTTTGTGAGTGGCTACCTCTCAACAAAATCTAATACGAATTTGAGTTTGGTTTTTTTTTTTTGGTTTTTTTTTTTTTTTTTTTTTTTTTTGTTTGTTTGGGGGGGGGGGGGGGCTCTTGATCGCTGATTTCCAATAAAGCTTACATGTACAAACGACCGCACCAACTCCATTATTCCTCGTAGACATCAAATGTCGGGTATTGGACACATTTGATATCTTCTTGATTGCTTGTTTAAAAGACCGGGATATTTAATACTGTCTTATAAAATCTGAGAATCGTCTTGCAATGAACACTTCAATTACTGGCAGATTTATTTCATGGATTGTGTATTCAAACCTCTCATTCAAATCAAAATTCGAATACAATTCGACAATTCTCTTCGCGTTTTTTTTCAGACAGACGACAAAATGGCCGCCTTTTATGAAATCTAATGCCGTGACGATTTTTTTTATCCGAAGGGCGTTTCTCTATTGTTTTTTCAGACGGGTTCCTCTCATCAAAAAGAGTAAATCAGTTCATATTTTATCCTTTCAATTGCCTGTTTTCGAGGTATTTGACAAAATAGCCACTTCGAAATGTAACATCTGCTTATTTTATTATTTTTTCAAATGTGTATAGAATACTACTTATTCGAAAATCCGAATGCCAATTTCCAAGACGACCAAAGAAATTGAAGTCGTTTATAAAAAGGACTCTAACTCAAGAACTAAGCGACCTAGAATCATGAAACTTTAAGCAAATGTTGCTTATAACTCAATGACGTACCCTATTGTTTTGGGGTCATGTAGGTCAAAGGTCACTGTCAATTTTTGTTCAATTTTCGTTTCCAGACTCTAACTCGAGAACCAAGCAACCCAGAATCATGAAACTTCATGCAAATGCTTCATATGACCTCAATATTTGTTGCAAACACATCCTGCACTAATAGCACTTGCATTCTGACAAAATGTTTGTGTGTGTGTGTGTGTGTGTGTGGAGGGGGGTATAAGTCCGCTCTGCGACTGTTATAGTTTTTGTTCGTTAACGCTTTAGAGTCCTAATTTATTATCTGATTTTCTTCACATTTTGTCAGAATAATTGTACCATCACAACTATCGATTCAATATGAAAACTTAATGAAAATCCTGGTTTACGCTCTAGAGTCAACAGTTTTCATACAATTGATATAAACACTCTGTCTAGAGTCCTTAAGAAAAGGTAGCCTTAATGTAATCTGTTTTGTTGTCAATACTACTCCTTTCTTAATGGGTACATTAATGGATGTTAACCTCGGAATAACGCAAAACTTAACCAAACAAGATGTGTTTGTGAAACACGAAGCCCCCGTAACAGCGTTTTTTTTTCAAAGTTTGACCTTGACAGATGACCTTGACTCAATGATGCGCAACTGCTGGTTCCAAAAGTCAATGGCATATTAAAGATACCCTGTCTCATAATTGACATAATGAAAGATCTCGGTGTTGTATATCTGTAGATAGGTCAAGGTCATGCAAAAAGGTCAAGGTCATCTGTCAAGGTCAATTTTTTGAGAGGAAATGCTGTTACGGGGGCATTTGTGTTTGACAAAAACATCTTTAATTGATTGATTGATTGAATGGGGTTTTACGCCGCTTTCAACATTATTTCAGTTATATCGCGGCGGCTGGAGCACCTAACAATGGATTCCTGGTATTTCTCACGCCAGTACTACCATTACATACTTTCCTAGCCTCCAGCTGCTATCTCATATAGGTCTACGATTATCGACCCATTGGTGAGAGACAAATAGTCGGAAAGAATGAGTGCCGCCGTCGGGGATCGAACCCGAAAAACATCTTTAATATACGCGCGTCGAAGACGGGACGTATTATTGGATCACCCGTGATGTCCATCGTCCGGTGTCCGGCGCCTGGGCGTCCGGCGGCGTGCACGTCTTTGTCCGGAGCATTACTCTGCATTTCTCTGTAACACTATGTCCGATTTTCTTGAAACTTGGCAGGTATATTCTTCATCTCATAACGGAGTGCAATGCGAAAGAGCCATAACTCTACCTTGCCTAGTTTTTGAGTTATTGTCCTTTGTATTTTTCATACTTGGATCTTGTCCGGACCATATCTCTTAAAGCATAGAAGCTACGATCATGAAACTTGATGGGTAGATAGATCTCATCAAGGGGAAGTGCAGTGCGAAAGAACCATAACTCTACCTGGCTTAATTTTTGAGTGTATGCCCTTTGTTGTTTTTCATACTAGGGTCTTGTCCGGAGCATATCTCTAAAGGTATAGGAGCTATGATCGTGAGACTTGATGGTTAGTTAGATCTCATCAAGGGGAAGTGTAGTGAAAAAAGCCATATCTGTATCTGGCGTATTTTTTTAGTTATTGCCCTTTGTTTTTCTTTACACTTGAATCTTATCCAGAGTTTATCTTTAATGGTATATGAACTTTGATCATGATAATGATATACGCCTCCAATTATTCATCTCTCTGTCTACACAAAAGTGTCTAAAAGATATTCATTCGAAATCACTTCAATTATACTCTTAACCCAAAGTTACATCAAGCTGTGTGATGGGCGTATCTTGTGACAATTTGACCCCTTGTTTTATTATGGCATCCTATTGAATTATTGACCCTGACCCTGACCTTTGACCTACTGAAATATTGAATAACTAGTGCAAAAACAGTATTAAATCAATAATGATGTTTTATCCTGGCATCATATTGAAAGGTAATGAGCGGGTAACAAACTTATTTGTATTTGCCAACGTTTTTGCATTCTGAAAACAGGACTGTTAACTTTGGCTTTCAGTACGTCATTTCAGTTACCCAATGAACTACGTGTAACAATATTGAAAATAAATTTCAAGAGAGAAAAATTCATAGTTTCTCACAAATAAAACCCTAATAAGCGACAAGCGTGTCGTCCGCAAGTGGCTTGCTATAGAGAATATAAAATCCATAATTATAGATTCAAACACGAGGTTTCATTCGCCCAACCCGACTTAGGGGTAATTTATCTATTGAAACCGTCTCGAAAAATGGCGAAATATTAACTCCTTTTTGTTTACTGCCAATTGTTTTCACCCAATATCTCTTTTTATTTGAATGAGGTTGATGCTGCATTCAAAAATTTTTAAGCTGTATCGCGTCGGCTGGAGCACCTACCAATGCATTCTTGGTATTTCTCAAACCAGTACTACCATTACATTCTTTCCTAGCCTCCAGCTCTTATCTCACATAGGTCTACGATTTATCGACCCATTAGTGCGGGCGAATATTCGGAAAGAATGAGTGCCGCCGTCGGGGATCGAACCCAAGACCGACGGTCCGACGGGCTACCAAACTGCGCTATGAGGGCCCAATTACTCTAGTCCCAGTGAGTTGTGCGTCAATCAATGATGATATGTCCAGTTATTTGAAATAAATTGCAATATTTCAATGCAAGATTACAACAATCCCACTCAAAGTTTGAAGATGTGACGAAAGATATAGCTTCACTAAGAGGACAAGTATGTGGCGATGAGGGACCCGAGACAAACAAAACAGTCGATGAAAAATGGAAGACCGATTTAGATGCAATAAAATTAAAGGTATCAACTATAAAAAGTGAACTTGAAAGGTATGTTGAAATGGAGTTAAACATTTAACATACTCGTTTGTGAACATATTTATCTTGTGTTTTAAAATGCCTTTACATTTAGTGTATTCACGTCAAATTATTGTCTATGTGAAACATTTCATTTTTTTCAATACACAAGATATATATGTTCACAAACGAGTATGTGTGATGCATAATTCCATTTTGAAATTATCAAATTAAATCATTTAGAAAACGATTATAGGCAATTCGTTCCTCTGCCTTTGATTTAGATAAGGGATGAACAGTATAAATGAATAAGTTCGAACTATTCAACAAATCCTCGTTCTCGATCGCATTCGATCGTTTTCCGACTCGTTTTAGCTCCACTGGCCGAAAGCCAGCGAGCTATTGTTATAACAGTGTGTCCGTGCGTCCGTAAACTTTTCTTTTAACAAATTTTAATGTTTTTCAAGAAATGTATTGACCGACAAAAATGGGCGTGGTGGGGGTGGGGGGTCAACTAAAAAAACTTTTAAAAACTTCTCCTCTCAAACAATTGGCTCGAGTTCAATGAAACTTATCATTAGGCATGAATGATCCTTGGGTGACCCCTTCTTAAGTTGATCAAGAAATTTGTATTGACCCCCAAATATCGGCATGGCAGGGAGGGTTTATTTTCACTATACAAACTTTAAGAAATCTTCTCATCCCAAACCGTTTGCCCAATTTCAATGAAATTTGATATAAATGATCATTTGATGACCCTTTTCTAGAAATGTGGATTGACCACCAAATGTGGGCGTGGCAGGGCGGGGCTAATTTTCACTTTAAAAACTTAAAAATCTTAAAGAAAAATCCAAAACTGCTGGCCCGATTTCAATGAAACTTGGCGTGATTGTTTTTGGATGTCATTCTTCTTAAGTTGTTTGGATTAATCCTCAAATATGGGCGTGAAAGGGCCGGGCTTTTTTATGAAATCTTTAACATTATTTTGTACTTAATCATTTGCTTTACTTCATAGAAACTTTGCATGAATGTTCTTTGATGACCAATTTCATTAACTGTACAAAAAAATTTTATTGACCCGTAGAACAAAAAATCTTTAAAAAAAAATCTTCTCCAATACCAATGCGCCTACATAAATGAAACATGGTATGAGTGTTTCTTGTGTTTATCCCTTTCTGAAGTTGTCCAAGAAATTCATATTGACCCCAAATAAGGGCGTGGCATGGCGGAGCTTATTTGCACTATAGGAATTTTCTCCTTCCAAACCATCGGACCAATTTCAACCAAACTTTGCAGGATAAGGTTCTTTGGGTAAATCTTCACCTAGCAGAATTTTGATTGAATCATATATTGGTGTTGCCATCTCTTGGCCACTTGACAAACTTCCTTTTAAACGTCCATATCTGACGGAGTTTCTCATTGATAGATATTTGAAAGCCAGTGGAGGGATACAAGCCCTCTTAGGCCTCTTGTTGTTGGTGAATATTTCATAAAGATTATCATTTCTATTATTAAACAATCATAATGGTAGTGATTTTAAATATTAGTGGAAGTAAGCAAAACAACATTGATACGACAAGGTAGTTGCTTTTAAACATTTTCTATTCTGCTGTGATTGGATCGGAAGAACGTACTAAATTTTTATATTCTTTGATTTACATGTTTGTTGATGCTTTTTTTCTAAATTCATTAGTGTGATATCAACACATATTGAAATATCAAAGCTGAACGAAGAAGTTGATGCGATGGAAGGAATTCTTACTGCAGCGTACAAAGAATATTTTGATACGAAATCAAGCCACTCTGACAATCTAAGACACACACGAAAAACACAGAAACCACAAGATTTATTTATGAACCATTTACAAATAATGGTAAAAAGACTGGAAAGTATATTGGCGAGTCAAAGTGGCAGAATAGAAAGGTATTTTGTCTAATTTATAGTTAAATAGTAAACCAACTAACAAAAGAAAAGAGGGCTGGTTGAAGCTGGCTATCGCTTCTTCAGCTGTCCGCTAGAGGCATATGTAAGCGGTGCATTGGCGAATTTGCAAAGGTAAATGAGCGAGGAAAAATCGATGTCATTTCAGCGTTGGCACATTACTTAATAAGTATATCTGGTTGTCAGTCTACGATAGGGCCGGGGTTTTTTTGGGGTTTTTTTTGTTTTTCTTTCTTTCAATGGGGAACCGAATTACGTTTAAAACCTAGCAAATTGTTATTATCAAACCAAAACCTATGATAAGATTGTCGTATCCCTTTAATCCATTCAGAAGCTTAATATGTGATGTCCGTGGTCTAGTGGTATAGCGACGGCCTCTTGACCCAGGAGCATCCCGGACGCAGCTATCGATCTTTGTTCTTTCAAGAGCCCACACATATAGAAATATTGATTAATCTATGTTATGTTGATTAATCTAGAATCTAGAAACTTGTTTCCCAATCGATATAAAATAAATAGGATTAAACCAAACAAGCAACTCGATATTTGCTGTTAGGTCGCCCCCTGATCGATCTGTAAACGATAAAAGAATGAAGGGCAAACAGAGAGGCCAGCCACAGCCAAATTGTCCTCTCTGGTTACATATGTTTGCGGTCCAATGGCGACTTCGAAGGGACAAACGACAAGGTTTCCACAAACAAATTTGAAAAAGCTAAGGAGACCTTACGTCATAAGAAACTTCAGTATTTCATAGAAGAGCAAATACATAGAAAAACACAAATCATGTACAAATTCTGGTTATTTTCTTCCATGTTCACTTAAATAAACTATGGTGCAGTCACGAAAACTCATTCTTCTTAACTTCACTGGTCGAAGGCCAAAGGACTTTTTGTCACGGGAACTTGTCTGTCGTGCATTTTGTCCTCAATTTAATCTCAGACAATATTGGATCATTGTAACCGAAATTCCTTGAAAAAGTATTTTCGTAAACCTCTATCACAGTTTTCGTATATATTGTGATCGGATGAAAAACATAACTTTTATTGTCATTTCTCTGTGTGCTTAACTTCGTAATATATTGAACAATTTGAAAATCATATCCTTCTTTAAGGTCAGACATATTTCATCCTTATAGAAATGATCTCTGGATGACTGTCTTTAATTGCTCCGAAAGAAAAATATTATTGGTTTAAAATCTTGGACAATTTGAACCAGACTGAGAGTTATTTCAGTTTGTATTTCTTAGTGAAAATTCCGCAGTGGTTGAAGGGGCGATTCCTATCAAGACAATGCTTAAGGCCCTTAATTATCAAAATAAAAATCAAACTATCATTGAATGCAGCCATTGTGTATGTTATATAGGGGCTGCAAATTGACTCATCTAGGACATGGATCACGCACGTAGGCCGGGGGGGGGAAGAACATCAAATGCGACGTCGTTATTAACTTTGTTCTAGTTAGTCTCCATTTGATCGCATGCTTTTCTGTGCCTAATCATTTAACTTGCAGAAAGTATCCTTATTCCATTTTGAATTCGTACAATTTCTATATGAATGGTATTTCTAGTGAACTTGAGACAAATATGCAGGACCTTTAAGTTTGGAAAATATTGAGAATCAGTTGGGGCAACTTTGTTCGTTGAAACACTATTCTACCATTCTAAATCCTCTTATAAAGCCTGAGGCTCTTTGAATATCCGAGGTAAGGTAAAAAAAAAAACCTTCTCCTTTTGACATAATTACATTGTTCTGAATTATCTAAAGTGATTGGGTTGGAAAATTACTTATTAACATGACAAAATTCGACCAAAAAAAAAGGAATCACATTTTGTTGTTGACTCAGGTCACTATTGTCTCGAATATTTAGTGTCTTTTAAAATATTCTATGTCCGTAAAAACTCTTCCAATAATGCTTAAAGTGCAATAATTGATTCCCTATTTTTGTCTTTTTACCTCGAGCAAGAAATTTCAAATAAAATAAGCGAAAATTGTCAGAAAATTTGGATTTGTGTAACAGATTTTCATTATTTTCTATGCTTCCCCGCCAAACCATACTTATGTTACTATGGTAACGAAATTTAAAGTACCCTTATATATATTTTTTTAAAAATAAAAACATTTATGCATTTCGTAGAAACCGAGCTGCATACCCAAGAATTTGTACACTAAACAAGCAACAAGCAACAAGCACACTCTACGAATTTCTTGACCTTCCATCTAACATGATTGCAGTGATAAAGCTGTAAATGAATATTCTTGGCGAGATAAAGAGTTACATTAAAAATCAGTTTTATCTACGAGGTAGGATGAAAAATTATTATTTTCAACAAAATATCACCTAGATTATAGATATTCTGTCCTGCGTAATTCTTGTGCAATTTTTTTTACCTATTTACTGTCTAAAATAAAACATTTGGGTGGGGGTGTGCGTACGTGCGTGTGAGTGTGCTGTGTATCAGAATAAAAGAGATGTATTTATAAACAAGAGGACCATTGGCCCTTAAACGCTCACCTGATGCATGGCTTAACAAAAGTCAAAGATATCAAGAAGATAACATTTCAGGCAAATATGTTGCCTCTAAAGTACTAAAAAAAGTGTTTGACCCTCTATCAAACTCGTGTAAGATTTCCAGACAAACATTCTGACCAAAATACATAATTTTCAATCAAAGAGTGCACACAAGGATTTTAATAAATTTTACCCCTTGACCTCATTTTGGACCCAACTTGACCCAATTTTAAACTTAACCTAGGTTTCATTCAAATATTCTGACGAAGTTTCAAGATATTTGAGTAAACAAGGTTTTTCTAAGATTTGACCCCTTGACCCCATTTTTGACCCCACTTGACCCAATTTCAAACTTGGCTGAGATTCGATGGAGACAAACATTCTGACCAAGTTTCAAGACATTTGGGCCAAAAATGTGGCCTCTAGAGTGCACACAAGGTTTTTCTAAGATTTGACCCCTTGACCCCATTTTTGACCCCACTTGACCCAATTTCGAACTTGAATGAGATTTGATGGAAACAAACATTGTGATCAAGTTTCAAGACATTTGGGCCAAAAATGTGGTTTCTAGAGTGCACACAAGGTTTTTCTGAGATTTGACCCCTTGACCCCAATTTTGACCCCACTTGACCCATTTTCAATCTTCATCGAGATTTGATGGAGACAAACATTCTGACCAAGTTTCAAGACAATTGGACCAAAAATGTTGTTTCAAGAAAGCACTCAAGGTTTTTCTAAGATTTGACCCATTGACCCCATTTTTGACCCCACTTGACCCAATTCCGAACTTGATCGAGATTTGATGGAGACAAACATTCTGACCAAGTTTAAAGACTTTTGTGCCAAAAGTGTGGCCTCTAGAGTGCTCACAAGGTTTTTCTAAGATTTGACCCCTTGACCCTATTTTTGACCCCACTTGACCCAATTTTGAACTTGACTAAGATTTGATGGAGACAAACATTCTGACCAAGTTTCAAGACATTTGGGCCAAAAATGTGGCTTCTAGAGTGCACACAAGGGTTTTCTAAGATTTGACCCCTTGACCCATTTTTGACCCCACTTGACCCAATTCCGTACTTGATCCAGATTTGATGGAGACAAACATTCTGACCAAGTTTCAAGACAATTGGACCAAAAATGTGGCCTCTAGAGTGCACACAAGGTTTTTCTAAGATTTGACCCCTTGACCCTATTTTTGACCCCACCTGACCCAATTCTGAACTTGATCGAGATTTGATGGAGACAAACATTGTGACCAAGTTTCAAGACAATTGGACCAAAAATGTGGCCTCTAGAGTGCACACAAGGTTTTTCTAAGACTTGACCCCTTGACCCCATTTTTGACCCCACTTGACCCAATTCCGAACTTGATCGAGATTTGATGAAAACAAACAATCTGACCAAGTTTTAAAGCATTTGCGCCAAAAATGTGGCCTCTAGAGTGCACACAAGGTTTTTCTAAGATTTGACCCCTTGACCCTATTTTTGACCCCACTTGACCCAATTTTGAACTTGACTAAGATTTGATGGAGACAAACATTCTGACCAAGTTTCAAGACATTTGGGCCAAAAATGTGGCTTCTAGAGTGCACACAAGGGTTTTCTAAGATTTGACCCCTTGACCCATTTTTGACCCCACTTGACCCAATTCCGTACTTGATCCAGATTTGATGGAGACAAACATTCTGACCAAGTTTCAAGACAATTGGACCAAAAATGTGGCCTCTAGAGTGCACACAAGGTTTTTCTAAGATTTGACCCCTTGACCCTATTTTTGACCCCACCTGACCCAATTCTGAACTTGATCGAGATTTGATGGAGACAAACATTGTGACCAAGTTTCAAGACAATTGGACCAAAAATGTGGCCTCTAGAGTGCTCACAAGGTTTTTCTAAGACTTGACCCCTTGACCCCATTTTTGACCCCACTTGACCCAATTCCGAACTTGATCGAGATTTGATGGAGACAAACAATCTGACCAAGTTTTAAAGCATTTGCGCCAAAAATGTGGCCTCTAGAGTGCACACAAGGTTTTTCTAAGATTTGACCCCTTGACCCCATTTTTGACCCCACTTGACCCAATTTCGAACTTGACCGAGAGTTGATGGAGACAAACAATGTGACCAAGTTTCAATGTGGCCTCTAGAGTGCACACAAGATGTTGACGGACGACCGGACGACCGGACGACCGAACGACCGGACGACGGACGACGGACGCCGGACACAGCTCGATCACAATAGCTCACCTTGAGCACTTCGTGCTCAGGTGAGCTAAAAATGAAATTCGTCTCATATGGTATTAGATAAGCATATTTAACATTCAATGCCTCCAAAGGTATAAACTATATCTACGCCTTCAAATTTCCTTCGGCTGAAACCAGTTACAATGTAAGCATTGCGCACCGATAGCCGAACTATTGCGTCTAAAATAAATTAATTTATATCGTTCTGTATACGTAGGTTTTCAAGTCTTAATTGCGAGACTGGGTTCACTAAGGCTCTATCAGGTCGCCGAGACGAATTGCACATCGGTGTAAAAAACTATATTGTGCCTAACCACTGTGTATGAAGGCAGGTTGAATATGAGGGTAGACTGTACTGCTTTGCCTTAATTAGTTGTTAAATCGAAGAAGTAGAGCACTCGTTTTGGGGTAAAGAAGTTCTTGGTCCGATACCGACAGAGACAAATATATGTCTGTCGGTTACATGGCTACATGTTTTTAGCTCACCTGAGCACGAAGTGCTCAAGGGAGCTATTGTGATCGATCGTTGTCCGGCGTCCGTCTGTCCGTCACGGCGTCAACTTTTTCTTTAAACGACATCTCCTCCTAAACTTATGGGTTAAAATCAACCAAACTTGGCAGAAATATTCCTTGGGTGGTCCCTTATAAAAATTGCTCAAATGGAAAGGATCCGTGCCATATCACGGGAAAAGGGGCCTTAATGACAAATTTCTTGTTTTCACTCTAGAAGCCACAAATATGGTCCAATCTTCATGAAACTTGGTCAGAATGTTTGTTAGGTCATGAGGATGAAGTCTATCGAAAATGGGAAGGATCCGTGCCATTTCACAGAAAAAGCCGCCTTAATGACAATTTTGTCAACAATATCTTTAAACGACATCTCCTCCTAAACTTATAAGTTAAAATCAACCAAACTTGGCAGAAATATTCCTGGGGTGGTCCCTTATAAAAATTGCTCAAATGGAAAGGATCTGTGCCATATCACAGGAAAAGGGGCCTTAATGACAAATTTCTTGTTTTCACTCTAGAAGCCATAAATACGGTCCAATCTTCATGAAACTTGGTCAGAATGTTTGTTAGGTCATGAGGATGAAGTCTATTGAAAATGAGAAGAATCTGTGCCATTTCACAGAAAAAGCCGCCTTAATGACAATTTTGTCAACAATATCTTTAAACGACATCTTCTCCTAAACTTATTGGTTAAAATAAACCAAACTTGGCAGAAATATTCCTTGGGTGGTCCCTTATAAAAATTGCTCAAATGGAAAGGATCTGTGCCATATCACGGGAAAAGGGGCCTTAATGACAAATTTCTTGTTTTCACTCTAGAAGCCATAAATACGGTCCAATCTTCATGAAACTTCGTCAGAATGTTTGTTAGGTCATGAGGATGAAGTCTATTGAAAATGGGAAAGGATCCGTGCCATTTCACAGAAAAAGCCGCCTTAATGACAATTTTGTCAACAATATCTTTAAACGACATCTTCTCCTAAACTTATTGGTTAAAATCAACCAAACTTGGCAGAAATATTCCTTGGGTGGTCCCTTATGAAAATTGCTCAAATGGAAAGGATCTGTGCCATATCACAGGAAAAGGGGCCTTAATGACAAATTTCTTGTTTTCACTCTAGAAGCCATAAATACGGTCCAATCTTCATGAAACTTGGTCAGAATGTTTGTTAGGTCATGAGGATGAAGTCTATTGAAAATGGGAAAGGATCCGTGCCATTTCACAGAAAAAGCCGCCTTAATGACAATTTTGTCAACAATATCTTTAAACGACATCTTCTCCTAAACTTATTGGTTAAAATCAACCAAACTTGGCAGAAATATTCCTTGGGTGGTCCCTTATGAAAATTGCTCAAATGGAAAGGATCCGTGCCATATCACAGGAAAAGGGGCCTTAATGACAAATTTCTTGTTTTCACTCTAGAAGCCACAAATATGGTCCAATCTTCATGAAATTTGGTCAGAATGTTTGTTAGGTCATGAGGATGAAGTCTATTGAAAATGGGAAGGATCGGTGCCATATCAAAGGAAAAGGCATCTTAATGACAATTTTTTTGTTTACTCTCTAGAAGCCACAAATATGGTCCAATCATCATGAAACTTTGTCAGAATGTTTGTTATGTCATGAGGATGAACTCATTTGAAAATGGGAAGTATATGTGCCATATCACGGGAAAAGGGGCCTTAATGACAATTTTCTCGTAAGAGCTCCAAACGCCACAAATATAGTCCAATCTTCATGAAACTTGATCAAAATGTTTGCCAGGTCACAAGAATGAACTCTGTTGAAAATGGGAAGGTTCATGCCATATCATAGGAAATGGAGTCTTAATGATAATTAACTTGAAATATCAGGTGAGTGATTTAGGGCCCTCAGGGTCCTCTTGTTTAAATACACAACTTGATAACAACACAAAAAATATTTTGTCATTTTTAAATTTTGATATTCATTCAAGTCTTTCTTGCATTTTCCGTAATCATTCATTTGAATAACCAGTATCGTCTCTGCATTAAGTCTACAACCCCAACCACCTCTCTTTTACATTCTTTTAGGTCTGTTTTACTGGTATCAACTTTTTGTACCAAGACTAGATTTTTTTTTTAAATTCTTACTCACTGGTCTTACATCGACCCGTTACATATTCCTCGGAAGGGCTTCCGGCTAGAAATCGGTAATCATCAAAATCAGAATTTTCGTACAAAAACCTAGAGCAGCAATGTTCACTCTCGAGTCATTAAATCAGAAATAACTGAAGGAAGAAGAAATCTACATAAAACAGGATTCTAATTGACAGGCCGCTTTGTCGCTCTGGTTTTATTTTGCCGATCGATGCCTGTTCCGTGCTTTGTTGGCTGACAAAGCATTTGTACTAATATTGTATCACAATCCTAGCATGAGCGAATAATTTAATGCCTTGTAAATAGTGTTTATAAATATTTTTTCAGTGAATTTGTTAATTTTTAGATGATTTAACATACATTATATCATTATTTTTCCATTTTAATTAGTCATCAAAGAGAGATTACAGAATTACGACGGACTATTGCTAATACAAAGGATAACATGTCACAACTAAATCAATTCGCAGAAAAATTAGATGGCGAGAAAAAGGAACTTTTACTACGGTAGGAAGTTTCATTATAATTGTTACCGATTTTTCCCCAAGAAAACTCATTGAATCGTCATAGCATTAAGGTCATCATTTCCATTGTTCAAAATGTGGCACTATGACTTCTTCATTAATGCATATCTACTGAAACTCGTAATAACTTTTCGCTATCAAAATAGCTATAAATGCTATAAAGGAGACAAAAGCTGTCACCTCTTTCTAATGATTTACCTTTCACAAGCGCCCAACGCCTTGATGTCAAGACCCCATATGTAGTTTTTAGCTCACCTGAGCACAAAGTGCTCAAGGTGAGCTTTTGTGGTTAGGTGGATGTCCGTACTTCGTCAAGTGTCTTTCGTCGTGTGTCGTGTGTCGTCAACATTTACCTTGTATGCACTCTAGAGGCCACATTTTTTGCCAAATAAACCTGAAATTTGGTCAGAATGATTATCTTGATTAAATCTCGGACGAGTTTGAAATTGGGTCAAGTGGGGTCAAAAACTAGGTCACGGGGTAATTTCTTAGAAAAACCTTGTGTGCACTCTAGAGGCAACATTTTTTGCCCAATCAACCTGAAATTTGGTCACAATGATTGTCTTGATAAAATCTTGTAAGAGTTCGAAATTCGGTTAAGTGGGATCAAAAACTAGGTCACAGGGTCAAATCTTAGAAAAACCTTGTATGCACTCTAGAGGCCGCACTTTTTGCCCAATCAACCTGAAATTTGGTCATAATGATTGTCTTGATAAAAACTTGGACGAGCTCGAAACTGGGTCATGTAGGGTCAAAAACAATGTCACAGGGTCAAATCATGAAAAAAAAAAACTTGTATGTACTGTAGATGTCTAAATTTTTGCTCAATCAACCTGACATCTTGTCAAAATGATTGTCTTGATAAAATCTGGGGCAATTTTGGAATTGATCAAGTGGGGTCAAAAGCAATGTCACGGGGTCAAGTCTTAGAAAAACCTTGTAGGCACTCTAGAGGTCACATTTTTTGCCCAATCCACCTGAAATTTAGTCATAATGATTGTCTAGATAAAATCTCGGGCAATTCTAGAACTGGGTTAAGTGGGGTCAAAATCTAGGTAATGGGGTTAGAAAAACCTTGTATGTAAGCTGGAGCTCTCATGTTTTGTCTGATCAACCTGAAATTAGGTCAGAATGATTGTCTTGATAAAATCTCAGTCCAATTTGAAATTTTGACAAGTTTGGTCAAAAACAAGGTCATTGGGTAAATTCTAAGAAAAACCGTATATGCACCCTGGATTTCACATTTTTTGCCGAATCAACTTAAAATTTGCTCAGAATAATTATTGTGATAAAATCTTGTACAAGATCAAAACTGGGTCAAGTGAGGTCAAAATCTAGTTCATGGGGTTAAAAAAACCTTGTATGTAACCTGGAGGTCTCATGTTTTGTCTGATCAACCTGAAATTTGGTCAGAATGATTGTCTTGATAAACTCTCAGTCCAGTTTGAAATTTAGGTAAGTGAGGTCAAAAAAAGTTCATTGGGTCAAATCTAAGAAAAACCGTGTATGCACTCTGGATTTCACATTTTTTGCCCAATCAAAAAAAAATTGTACAAGATCAAAATTGGGTCATGCGGGGTCAAAAACAAGGTCACATTGTCAAATCTTAGAAAAACCTGGTATGCACTCAACAGGTCACATTTTTTGCCCTATCAACCTTAAATTTGGTCAGAATGATCGTCTTGCTAAATTCCCAGACAAGTTTAAAATTAGGTCAAGTGGGGTCAAAAACTAGGTTACTTGGTCAAATCTTAGAAAAACCTTGTTCGCGCTCTAGAAGTCAGAGTTTTTGCTAATGAAATTTAGATAAAAAAAACCTTTTCAAAACCTGCTTAAAATGTTTTTTGGATAGTTCACTCAGGTGAGCGATTAAGGGTCACTTTGGCCCTCTTGTTTGGTAACAATGTCTTCATAGTCCTTCATATCACGGCGGCTGAAATACCTTGTATTTCTAGTACAAATACTACCATTAAATCCTTTCCTAACCTCCAGCTGATATCCCACTTAGGTTCATTATCCATTGTTGGGAGAAAAATGTCGAAAAGATATAAGTCGCCGCTGTGGATCGAATCCATGACATCCTATGATTGAAGATTCGGAGATTCGGAGGCTAGTTAAGGAATCTAAGACCATTTCAACTAGTTAAAGCAAGAAATATTTGTAATGTTTATCTGTCTACAAATGATGCATTCTTACAAATTTGCAGCCTTTCTTCCGTTGCTGGAGCGAAGTTAGTGCAGGACAATCCTAATATTGCTGATCTGAGTGATCCAAACAGACCGACAAAACTTGCTGAAAAATACAAAGAATTGTACGACACAGAATGGACTGATGCTTATGAGGCCTTGGATAATTGCAAAAAAATAAAAGAGAAGGAAATCTGTTTTCAATTATTGGAAATACTATTTGTAAGTATTCGATATAAGTAGAGTACTGAAAAAAAGATGATATTACAATCTATTCGGTTATTTATCAATTTAAAAGTTTAGTCTGTTTATCAAAGAATCTGTGTTATTACCATAACATTTAATCTTGAATCGGATTCTATAACTTGACCTTTTGTTCTGCATTTGCTTTGGCTTCAAGAAAAATTGTACATTAGTATACTATAGTATAATTGAAAGGCCAAGATTTGTTTCCTAGGATCGCGAGTCAACAAATTGTCTAATCAGACTTTACTCGTGAGCGTGATTAATATATGACGCTTGATCCAGTACCTTCTTAAGGAAGGAAGGTTTTTGGTCTATGTCGAGTAAAAGCATCGTTGGCCATTTTACATTATATGAGTAGAAACAGACTTAACAAATCATTCAATTTCAGACCTGAGTAGTGCGCTACATAATATGGGTGCTAATGCAGTTAGGTACACTGGTTATTTTTGGTATTATCATTTGATTATGTCGCAGATGCAATATTTTCGAAATAACATTATATCGATGGCCCATCGTGAAACAGTTGTAACTACCTACAAACATATAGGGGAGTCACAACTGTTTGGGGCTTAGCTATCGTTATGATGTAATGCATCCCGTACAGGTAAGAACTCGTAGGACTTTTTTAGTTCACCTGAGCACAAATGCTCAAGGTGAGCTATTGTGATCACTCACCGTCCGTTATCCGTCCATCGTTCGTCCGTCTGTCCGTCCGTTTGTCCATCCGTCCGTCATCAATTTTTTTAAACATCTTCTCCTCATAAACCATTTGGCCAATCAAGCTGAAACTTGGCAGAGATGATCCTTGGGTGAAGATCTTCAAAAGTTGTTAAAAGAAGGTAATTTCATCAAAAACTCTGTTTTTCATGGAAAGGAAAGGTTGAAAAATGGCCTAAAGTCTTAGAAAAAAATCCTCTCCTCCTAAACCACTGGGCCAATCAAGCTGAAACTTGGCAGAGATGTTCCTTGGGTGAAGCCCTTCAAAAGTTACTAAAAGAAGGTAATTTCATCACAAACTCTGGTTTTCATGGAAAGGAAAGGTTGAAAAATTGCCGAAAATCTTAGAAAAAATTCCTCTCCTCCTAAACCACTGGGCCAATCAAGCTGAAACTTGGCAGAGATGTTCCTTGGGTGAAGCTCTTCAAAAGTTGTTATAAGAATTCAATTCCATCAAAAACTTTGTTTTCGATTAAAAAGAAAATCCAATTGCAGTAGGAGGGAATTAAAGTCTGTTTCTTTTAAATCCACCCTAAATGTACATCAGACAATATCTGGTATATATAACATTGTTGACAAGTTATGAGTTGACTTACTCAGGTGAGCGATTTAGGACCATCATGGTCCTCTTGTTTTTCGTCTGTCTTATTCAACGTAAAAAGATTAAAAGATGAAATATCGCTCAACTCAGCTTGTTGAAAATTACCTTTAACTGCTCGTTAATTTGTACTTGTAATAACTTATATCAAAGCCAAGTTCTTTCTTTCGTGGATGAAATAAAAATCATGTGAATCAAACGCCTTTCAGATATTTTCTTGGGCGTTCGGGGGCTGTCGAGTCACAAAAAAAGGACGATTTATAGTGAAAAGGGAAAAATCTACTATGGCACTATTTGTCTGAGTGCAACCACTCTGTCAGAATGATAATTGGGACATCTTCTTTCAGATGCCTGCTTTAATTTTAATCGGGCGGATAAAATGGGCGCTGCAGGCTGTCTGAGTCACCAAAATATTAGCCTGCATGATGAAATGTATATGAAAAAGAGTTTTCTTCTTTAAAACTACAGCCAGAATTCGACCAAGCTTAATAGAAATGATCTACAGGATATATTTTCCACAATCCTCCTTATAATCCTAATTTAGACGCTAGCATTGGAGCTACAGGCTGTGTAGTGACCACAAAAAGGCCGGCATGGTGAAATATCAAAAAATCTTCTCTGAAACTACTGGTCAGTTTTAAATCAAACTTCACAGAAATTATTTTTGGGATAATCTCTTTCAAATTTATTTGTTACAATCAGATCGTATTGATTACATAGGTTCTACGGGCATTCGAGTCACCAATAATGGACATGTGGGGTGAAATTTTCAAAAAAAAATCTACTTTGAAACTAGATTTCAACCTAACTTCATAAGAATTGATATTGGAACATGGCTTTTCAGATTTTCTCGAGAAATTGGCCTGCAAAGAAAAATTTGGGAAAAAATCTCTCTGGATCAGCTGGTCAGAATAAAACAAAAAAATCAAACAAAAGATCTTTTGGACATGTTCTCGCAGTCTTCTTCGTTAAATCCTGATTGGACTACATACATGAGCTTATTTGGATGTCGATTCACCAAGATCGACCTGATTGGTGAAATAAATAATAATATGTCGACCATGCATGATGAAATATAGAATAATTTTTTAAATCTTTTCTTTATAACCTAACCAAACTCCACTTTAGTAATCGTTAGGCCCGCTCTATCAGATTTCTTTGTAAATTTCTGGTTGGGCGATGAATCTGTGAGATCAAGGGGCCAAAAGTTGTAAGAGGAAAATCTTATTGCCTTAAACTAATCATACGATATGAATATTTTTGTGAAAGACTGCATTAAGTTAAAAATAATGTTGGTAGATTATTGTCATTTATTCTTGGACCATGAAACATCGTTGAGCCAAACATCGACCTTTGACCTTCTTTCTGAAATATTGAATAATTAAATCTAGGACGGGAGAAGTCAATAATAAAAGGTTGGTAGATGATCGTCCTTGATTCTAGCATCACATGGACTGCTGTACTCCGATTCTGGTTTAAAATTCTTTCGAAAGTATTAATTTTGAAGTAAATAATTCCTCTTAAGTAACATCTAAACGGCATTATACAGAAAAATTTACCGTGAACTTAACCTTTGACTCACTTTCCAAAACTTGAATTGATAGGTCTACGACTGTAATAAGTCAGCCAAAAAGTACGTAGATGATTATCTTTGATTCTGGCATTTTCTTGAACCTTTGGCTTTACGCCTGACCTTTGTTCTACTTTCTTAAAAATTGGATTCCTTAGACTAGGGCTATATTAAGTCAACAATAAATGTTGGTAGATAATTGTAATTGAATTTTGGCCTCATATTGAATATTTGACCCTTGCCTTGACTATCTGATCTCCTTTGCTACACTAATGAATTAATAGGTATAGAACTTAATTATTTTACCATGGATTGTTGGAATAGAATTTCCTTTGCTCCTGGCATAGTATTGAACCTTGACCTTTGAACATGACATATGACCTACTTTCTTAAGTAAGGAATCATCAGGACTTTATTGAATCAATAATACATGTTTGTAAATGTTTTCTTATTTCTTGTATCATATTGAACTCTTGACTTGACATACTTTCTTAGAAATTTAATTACTAGGTCTAGAACTGTAGTTTTCTACTTTTTATGCTGGTGGAAGATTGACTCTAATACGGAAATAATTTTGAACGTTTGGTCCAGGCCTTAATCTTTGAAATATTTTCTTAAATTGTGTATTTTTATACCCTCACCTACGAAGTAGAGGGGGTATTTTGGTTTAACCATGTCTGTCTCTCTGTCCATCCGTCCGTCCATCCGTAGACCTTTTCGTTTCCGGACTCTTACTCGAGAACCAAGTGACCTACAATCAAGAAACTTTATACAGATGTCGCGTATGACCCAAGGAAGTACCCTATTGTTTTTGTGTCACATGGTCAAAAGAAGAGATCACTGTCAGCCTTCGTTCAATTTTCGTTTCCGGAGTCTTACTCGAGAACCAAGTGACCTACAATCATAAAACTTTATGCAAATGGTGCTTATGACCCAAGGAAGTGCTTTATTGTTTTCGGGTCACATAGGTGAAGGTCACGGTCATTTTTTTTGAATTTTCGATTCCGAACACTAACTAGACCAAGTGACCTACAATCATATAACTTTATACTAATGTTGCTTATGTCCCAAGGAAGAGCCCTATTGTTCTTGGGTCACATAGGTCAAAGGTCAAGGTCACTGTCAGCCTTTGTTCATTTTTGTTTCCGGACTCTAATCCGAGAACCAAGTGACCTACAATCATGAAACTTTATGCAAATGCTGCTTTTGACCCTAGGAAGTGCTCTATTGTTTTTAGGTTATATATGTCAAAGGTCAAGGTCACAGTCAATTTTTGTTCAATTTTCGTTTTCGGACTCTCACTCAAGAACCAAGGGACCTAGAATCACGAAACTTCATGTAAATGCTTCATATGACCTCAATATTTGTTACAAACACATCCTGCACTAACAGCACCTACATTTTGACAATGTGCTTGTAGGGGGTATTAGTCCGCCCTGTGACAGTTCTAGTTAGCTGTAGGACTGTCTTAAGTCTTTTGAACAAGAGCTCTATTGCTGGATAGTAACAGCAAACCAATATCGACATTTTAAAATAAAATTCCATTAAATGAAAGTCAAAGAAATGAATCTTTGTCTAGATGATGACATGATGGTCAAAGAAGCATGTGCAAAGTTTACTTGAAATAGCTCAAGTGGAAACAGATATAAATGAAGCACAATAGTTCCACGTAAAAACTTAACGAAGAATTTACAAGTAAAAAAGGGTTAAAATTCCAACGAATTCAATAGCAGCATAATGAATCTTTGTCTAAGAGGATGAAATTTTGATAAAAGAAGCATGTGCAAAGTTTCCAAGCAAGGCTTTAGTAGAAAAAGAGACATAACAAATATACATCAGTTGCACGTAAAAACTTAGCAGAGATTTTTAATAATATTGATCAGAGTTATGAAACTTTGTCTAGAGGAAAATATGATGGTCACAGAAGCATCTGCAAGATTCCAAGTAAAACTGATATTACAGATATGCATCCTTTTTTCGAAAAAACTTAACCAAGAATTCTAAATCTGAAAAGGATTAAATTCTACTAAATTCAGTATCAAATGAATGAATTTCTGTCTAGAGGCTGAAATAATGGACAAGGGAGTATGTGTAAAGATTAAAAGCAAAGGCTAAAAAAGAGGCAGAGATATAACTGATAGGAAACAGTTGCACCTAACCAAGAATTTCATAGTCCGAGAAGGTTCGAAATTCCACTAAATTCAATATCAGAGTAACGATTATATGTCTTTAGGAAGATATAAAGATAACAGAAGCATGTGCAAAGTTTCCAAGCAATAGCTTTAGTAGAAACAGATTTTACAGATATAGATCACTTGCACGATAAAACCTAACCAATATTCCACTAAATTCAATATCAAAGTGATATTTTTGTCTAGAGGCTGGTTTTGTTGTCTCAAAACCATATGCAGAGTTTCAAAGCAATAGCTTAAGTAGTACTATTTGTAAAAGTTCGAATTATTTGTGTAGGACTTTTGTTTCGCAAATAAGTGTTTGCAGACGGTTGACTTCGATTAAAGCATCTATTTGATTTCATGTATCCGGACCTCTACCCTTGACCTGCTTTCTAAAATCTTAATGAATCAAGAGATTGAATATTAATAAAACATATGTAAATGATTTCTCTCTTGTACTTAAATATGATCTTTGACCTTCTTAAAGACATACTCAAAGCAATTAAAAGATCCTTCTAGTTTCTTGGTGCAAATTCAAGTGGAGCGAAACTCGGTCCTCTGCCCATGTTATTATACACATGTGAGCACAATGCGCTAAATGTAAGAATTTGTGATCACCTTTCTGCATTATACGTCGAAAGTCATCGATAAGCTTTAACCATTTTCTCCTCATTACCCAATTGACCAATTTTAACAAAACTTTGCAGTTATATTCCATGGGTGACCCTTCGCAGTTTTTTTTTTAATAATTTCTCCTCCTGACCTAGAGGGCTTATTTCAACCATTTGGCATGTATCTATCTGTGTGACCCTCCTCAAAACTTGTTCGTGCAATTTATATTGACCCCTTAATATTGGCATCGTAGGACGGGGTTTTATTTAGCTTGAATTTATTAATCAATATCTTCCTAACCATTGAATCAATTTCGACCAAACCTTGCATCTATGTTCTGTGGGTGATCCTTTTCAAATCTCGTCTGTGAAATTTTATTGTCGCCCAAATGTAGATGTTGAATATTATAAAAGTGAATGGTAAAGGGTTATCCTTGACCTAATGTTAATTGCAATTTTCCTTTAATTCCAGGAGGCTGAAAAAACTAGCAGCGCTATGGCAGAGAATCAATTTAAAGTGATACGTCGAAGTTGTTTAAACCCCACGGTAAGACAGATATTTTATAATATTTTTTTTACTTTTGCTTATAGTCTGCTAAACTCTTCTAGTTTTATATTTATTTCTTTGTCCAAATGAGAATTGTCATTTCTTCAAAATCAAATAAAAATACTGCATATCTTAGTTCGCCTCTTTTAGGAAGAAATTGAGGTAATGTTCTAGTCTTAGTGTTGTTTTGGTCGTCGTCGTGCCAGAATATTGGCATTTTGTGATATCTCATGTATTACAAAATTCATTCACTTGAAACTTGGCACACATGTTCAAAAGAATAAAAATACAACATATATTATCAATAATTCATCATCCACTATTAATCAGACGAGCGAAGGCACCAGTAAGTGTTGCTTTTATTTTCTTTTTTTGGTAATGGTTAAACTTTGTGTTAATGGAATCGAATAATGATAGCGAAAGTATGTCTAAAGCCGTGAATTGATTTGATATTTTGTAAGTTATTTAAAAATTGAATTTATGAAAAGATCATCTTTAAGTATTTTTTTAAGAATTAAATTTAATTCAAGTTATCTATTATAACAGGTTATATAAGGTTTCAGGTTTTATATGCAGCATAGTGGATGTATTTCAGCTCACCTGAGCACAGAGTGCTTAGTGTGAGATATTGCGATCCGCCCGTTGTCCGTCGTCCTTTTATCTGTCTTTCTGTCTTACAATTATAAAGAAATGTTCTACTGCTGATCAGAGTATGAATTCATTTAATAGATATGAACCCTGAGTGATTTTTCGAAATGCTCAAAAGATTTTGAATCTGGGTCAAAATATGGTCAAAAGATCAAATCCTAGAAAAATCTTCTCCTCCGAACTACTGATGAGAGATTGACCAAACTTCACAGATGTGACACTTGATTCATGCTCTATTGAAATACTTCAAAGATTTTCAATATGTGTCAAAAATAGGGTCCGAAAAAGTAAAATCCTTATTGATTTTGATGGCATCCTGACACACGTCGACGGAAAAGGAGCCTAAGAGACAGTTGTCTTTTAACCACTCTAGAAATCATAATTTAGGGTGTTTGTCTATTCACAAATGATTTTGGATGCGTTCCAATGTATGTCACGGGAAAAGGGGCCTTTTTGACAATGTTTTCTCCATTCTAGATGTCACATTTTTGGTTCAATTTCTCCCAAACCTGTTCAGGATGTTAGTCTGTTATTAAGGAAACCCCCCTTTTGATTTTAATTGCATTCTTGTGAATGTCATGTTTAAAGGAGCCTTATAAACATAGGCCTAATAATCATTCTAGATGTCACAATTTTGACTCAAGTTCTCTTAAGCTTGCTAAGGATGTTTGTCTGGTCATAAGAAATTTCTTATTGATTTTGGATGCATTCCGATGAAATCAAGGAAAAAAAAGGCTTAAGACTTTACAGCCACAAGCTTTTTCTTTTACTTGATCTGTAGACCTAGAAGTTTGATCCCATTTGACCCGATGTGATTTTTGTGTTTGATTTTATTATGACAGTCCGAAAGGTTAATTGGGCTAAAAGCAAGGTCTCTATGAAAAAGGAGCTGTAATAGCCATTTCTTTTTTATCATTTGACTGATATATGTATATATATTTTGGTTGCAAAACATTCAAAATATATATCAATATGACTGCACATTAAGGATTGAAAGTGTTGTTAGAATATTTCTGCTATTTCTTTAATAGTGTAGTAGGTAACAATAGTGTTTTAGGCCCTTGTTTTTAATTCAATTATCCTTCAAGGCAATTCAATTTCATAAAGCAGGAGTCAAGGACACGATTGTGAGCGATATAGAACCATCATGGTCTGCTTGTTGATTATCGAGTAAATATTTCTTTTTCTTATTTCTAGGCTGAGGATACAATTAACAAAGAGGTAAAGAATCTTAATATTCTATAGTTTATTTTACTTCTTCGATTTGACTTCTTTTGCTAAGTTTAATCATAGTGTAAGAACCGTGACAATGGTTACAGAGATAGGTGTATCACTGTACTCAAAGGCTGACGATTTGGTTCATTGTTAGTATGCTCCATTACTATCCATCAAGTTCTGACGAGATTCGTGCGTTAATATAAAGATCTGACACGTTAAAACGTTCTTTCACGTACACAACGGACGAAACTTGGCCATCGGGAAAGTTTAAGCACGTTTGCCAGGTTTATGTCCAGATATCAAACAAATCAAAAGTGAAGAATCCTATATTGTCTTGAACTTCAACTAAATAATATCAAATTGAAGAGTTTTTGTTTGTATTCTTACTGAGTGATTGAATACGCCCTTTTATCAATGATAGGGTGTCCTGTGACTTCTTTTTCTGCTCTTCAGTGCCCTAAAATTTATCGATATTAGATAATTGAAGATTCAATCCAAAATATATATCCCCCGCACGTACTGTGATTAATTGCCGAATTATCTCCCCTTTACCCTTGATCGTGCAAATTACTAAATTATTGTTGTCCGGAGCATTTCTTCTACAATATTGCGTGAACTTACTTGAACTTGATACATAATGTGTTTCTGCAATAGAAGTTGTGCACCTGCTATATTGAATTCCCTACTTTGTTTTGTTACTGATTTATCTCAACTTGAATCTATCAAACATGTTTTTATAGATTGTATAGATTTTTCTTTTACTAGAGATTGATTTAAAAGTTGACAGTATGAAGAACCTATTTGATTATGTAAAAGTTGAACTTATTTTTGATTTTCTGAAAGCCGTTAATTTGTAAAGTAAAATTTAATTTCTTTTGATTTTCTGAATGCCATTAATTTGTAAAGTAAAATTTTATTTCTTTGGGTTATGACAGCGTTAATTTGAACTTTGAATAATATTTGGTGGATTTTTGATCATGATTTCTTTTTAGACTTACAATTATTTTTTTACATTTTAGACATTTAGAATGATTGGTCTTATGCTATTTACCACGATTCGTTTAATTTTGGTTTTGTTTAGTTTAGTTTAAAACATATACTAGACGTTGTGTTTTATAATTCTTTATTTTTAAAATGTTTTGCGCCTAACATGACCTCAGTTGACGACGGGCAATAAAACACTATTCATTTATTTATTTATTTATTTATTTATTTATTTGAATTTGTCATTTTCACATCTTTTAATTAATCACCCGGAGCTTTTTTCCTGAACTAGTACATTTACCGATGTGAAATTTATACACGATGTAGCTGGTAATGTAAGCTTGATCTTCTAATGTTTTTAGGGTCCCACCAAATATCTTGATGAGTTTTCTCTCCTTGAACTCGTAAATTTTGATATTTTCTTTTTATTACCTGGAGTATATTCCCTACATTATTGCTGCTACATATTTATAGTCATTTTCAGTGTAAATTAGTATTTGTGAATTTTTTATGACCCTACATATATAAGCCGCTTAATTATTTCCCAATTGAACATCTAAATTTGTATATTATTTTCATTATCTTGAGCATTCTACCTACAATGTGGCACATATGGTGGTTGACAAATTATCTCCCATGAACCTGTAAATCTTACTCAATTTTTGTTATGTAGCAAATAGATCTTGTACTGAAAGCATTTATACAGGGAAAGAGCCCTTGTAGGACAATGCCCTGGTGTGGGTATCAGTCCGCTTTGCGACAGTTCTAGTTTTGTTTGCAAGAAATGGAATACCCTGGCGTTCACATTCTGTTTTGATTATTTATATTCAGTTATATTATTCTTACAACACATTTTCTTATCAAAGAAAAACTAGTAAAACGTTTATATAAGCTGATGGTAGAGGAACACATTAATACTTGATATAATCGTATATTTTGATTTAAAGAATTAAGTGAATTGCGAAAAAGGATTACTTATGAACAAAACACAGGAAATCAATATTTATTCCTTATATTTCAGGACTTTAAAGACTTAGACAGCCCTTCTCTAAAACTAATAAACGATCTACGCAAACAGACAGCTCATAAATCTGTTAAAGCTGTTGTACAGGTAATCAAAGCTACTGAAGGTCACTGTACAAATATTGAAAGCTTTCTATTTGATACTTAAGCCCAAAAGACAAGTTTTTCTCTTAATTTCCAAAGTCTGTTTTAAAAGGGTAAATCAAGTTCAAATTTAGACTCCACCCAGATGTTTTCATTTTACATTGAAACAAAGAGCCAAATAATCAAATTTCTTCTATGAAACAAGAAGTTTTCATATCAGGTCTTTAACATCATCTAGTGGACCTTTACCAATTTTTTTCATATAATGTCCCGGGGTAACAATTTTTGCACCGCAAGGGCGTAGAACTATCCCATTTTATAAAGAAAAAAGAGCAAAATCTTTTAAATTCTTCTTTTCTGAAACTAAAAGGCTGACAGCTTTCATATTAGATAGGTAACATCATATTGAGGACTTCAATACATTTTTTTTTCATGTCATACTTCGTGGGCCAAATTTTGGCTCCCGGGTATATCCTCTTTGCATAGAAATAATGAAAGAATCCTTCTTAATTCTTCTACTTTGAAACCAGACAGCAGACAGCCTTGATTGAAGATAACTAGTACAAATTAGCTCCTTGTATAATCAATTTGGGCTCAGTCCACGTGAATTCTTTTTTATATAAAACAAGCTAGGAAGTCTACGACTTTTTTTTCCGAAAACCGTCAAAGGTATTGATATTTGGTACAAATCATCTTCTTAAAATTGGGCATCTGCACATCTTGTTTATGTGATGCTCCCGTGGTCAAACACACTCGGTGATTGATATAGTCCTGTTGTTCTACATATAAAATTATGAAAAAAAAGGAAAAAAGAAAAAGCATGATGACGGTTGACCAAATTATATGATGTTCAACCGAATTAAAATTGAATTAATTAAAATTGGAACAAAAGTATTTAACATTGAGTTTCTTTTTGTCATCCACTCTTAATATGTAATCGAAAATGCAAAGGCTTACTCGATTGTTAATATAAATTTGTAGAATAATGCTCCATACATTTATGACACAGGTCTTAGCCGGGAACGAGAAGTCAAATCTTCATCCGAACATTTTGAAGTACAAACAGAAATGTATAGAGATCTGCTGGTACATGAGTCTACAGACACCACCCGTCGTCCTGGAACCGATTCCTAAAGAGAAAAGTAAATTCAACAAAGATAAATATGCTGAGTACACAAAGAAAGGAAGCCATATTGATTTTATCGCGTGGCCACCGCTATTACTGCATAAAGATGGGGCGCTACTGTGTAAAGGTGTGGCACAGAGGAAATAACTTTTGTATATAAATATTACCACAAAAACATTCCGTCTTGAGATCTACTGACATTATGTAGTCTGCGTTTTAAAAAATAGCATACTATTGTTTTATATATAAAGAGTCATATTTTAAAAGGTATTAAGCTAACTGGAATACTCAATAACATTTTCTATTATAAACACAACTACTTGATTATTGCTTCCGTGAAATGTACGTGTAGGGCCTACGTAAATTTGCAGTAACATTTTTTTGTTGCATAAAGGTTTGTGCCATAATTTTATTTTATTTAGAGTTGGACAATTCCATTCTTTGAAAAATGCAAAAATAACACATAGGATTAACAAAATCGCTTTCAACCATTTGAGGAGATACTTTGCTTCATCAAAAGTAAATTACATACTACAGCACTTGAATAATTGGTAATTTATACCTCCAGCGGCAGCAAAAATGAAACCGTTACATGATTTGAAGTAAATAACGCAGAAAAAAGTGCTGCGGAAATTTAAGAACCCCCGCTCTCCTTCCGCCCCGAATTTCAAAAGACTGAACGGCAGAAGTTTGGGGGGTATAATATAAGTGTTATATGGTAACTGAAAAGGAAAGAATGAAAATTTGTTCTTTTAAACTTTCTCCTGTGAGGAAATCAGCCCTGCGTTCAGGATGAAAATGTTAGCAAAGCGCTTTCGAAATGATAACTCGCTTTGCACGTATGTGCACGTGCAAAGCGGGGTATTATCTCAAAGCGCTTGTGAAGCGCTTTTGCATCCTGAACACAGGGCAGGTGTGGTATTTTTTACGAGGCAGCCAGTTGATGCCTCTCTACAAATGTCGTTAAGTAAATATCTTTTGTACCACATAATTTATAGTCTCAATCCCAGCATATGGGTTCCTCCCCAGCGCATCCCAATCTTATATATCTTTCTTTGTATATTTGTCAGTTATTTAGATAGTGATATATGTTAACAATTTAAGGTTCATGTAAACCAAATTTAATACTGATTCTATTTACAAAAACGACAGTTTGCCTAGATAACCAATATATGTAATTGAACCTAAAATGGACAATAGCTGTTGCACAACATTAGAGATGCCATCTCATAACAGAATAGCCAAACCATTATGGAAAAGGGATATTTTGTTCAAAACCAACAACTTCATTTCGGCTGGATAAACTTTGTCTAAATTTGATCAGAATGGAGACAAATGTACCTACGAGATACCGCTATAACCTAAGATATAAAATTCCGTCTCATTGGCTCTATTGAAACAATCGATTTCCATTTATTATGTCAACATTCAAGTCAAACCTGTTTGGTCGGTTTGTAAAATATATGTTGTGTATGGTGCAACATCACACCATAATTTTGTAAAATATTTTCTAATACTTAATTCAAATTATAATCTTTTGAAGTCAGTGGTCTATAACAAAGAACTATACATTCATAATTTTGTGTAATGGTAATTGACATATTACTAAACAACCTTAAAAATATTTAAACTATTAATGTATAATATTATGTTGTGATAAAATACCTTACTTTACATAGATCTACACGTTTACAAATATAGAAATATAGAATGACATATATGGCAAATGTGTTTATGAAATATGTAAAAATAAATTGCTTGCATAGGTACCCTTTGGGTCCGAATTTTATACCAACAGTTGTAGGAGTACCTGGGTAGTACTTTAGACTGTATTTGTTAAATTATGAAACAATTTTATCCAATCGTCAACCACTATGGTTTGGCTATACTGCTAAAGCTATGGCAGTCTTATGTTGCTTACCTGGTTGTGCTCATAATCATAGAAAGCTTAAATTGAAAAATGATATACCTGGACATACTACTTTTCTTGGCACATGTAGTGCCCTTAAAATTGGGTCTCAAAACCTTAAAATGAATCTTAAGAACCATTATGGTCCACTGAGTTTCTTAACTTATGGTCAGACTAAAATGGCATTATGAATCTTAGTAATGAATAAATCGTGTCATGGAAAACGGGGTATTGATGTAAAAATAGGTTTTCTCTATTACAATTAAATCTATTGGAAAGAATTAAATGAATTAAAATTTATGCTTGGGCTCTGATTCATTCCCTTTCTAAACGCCCGAAGGGTCGTCTTATGTTATGGCCCCGGTCGTCCGTCCGTTTGTCCGTCTGTCCGTCCGTCTGCAATTTTTTGTGTGCGCAACTCCTCCTAAACTATCAATGGAAATGAGTTGAAACTTGACACAATTACTCACTATTTTGTCTAGTTGTGCATAAGACCTTTGAAATTCAAATCGCCCAAGTCATTCCTGAGAAATCTTGAATGATCTGCCCTTGAATTGAACAAAAATCACATTTTTGTGTGCGCAACTCCTCCTAAACTATCTATGGGAATGAATTGAAACTTGGTACAATTACTCTCTATGATATCTTGTTGTGCATAAGCTTATTGAAATTCCAATCGCTCCAGTCTTTCTTGAGAAATCTTCAATAATCTGCCCTTGAATTAAACGAAATTCACTGGTTTCTGTGTGCGCAACTCCTCCTTCACTATCAATGGAAATGAGCTGAAACAAGACACAATTTTTCCCTGTGATGTCTAGTTGTGCGTTAGACTTTTGAAATTCAAATGTTAGAGTCATTCCTGAGAAATCTTCAATTATCTGCTCTTGAATTGAACGAAAAATCACTGTTTTTTGTGTATGCTACCTTTCCTTTACTATCAATGGAAACGAGCTGAAACTAGACACAAGTACTCCCTATGATGTCAAGTTGTGCATAAGACTTTTTTTCAATTCAAAATGCTCCTGTTATTCTTGAGTTGTCTTGAATTATCTGCCCGTGAATTAAATGAAAAACAATTTTTGTGGGCTCCTTTTCTCCTACATTTTGAATGGTTATGAACTGAAACTTGCCACAATGACTCTATATGTTGTCTATTTGGGCTAAGGACTAAAAGAATTCATATGTAAAGTAGCTCCTGATTTATTTGCCCTTTACTTCACAAAATAGCTTAAAATTACAGATTTTTTGTGTGTGCACAACTCCTACAAATTAAATTGGGTTGAACTGAATCTTGCCACAATGTATCCCTGATATTTAGTTAAGCATAAGACTTCAGAAATTCAAAAAGCTTGGGTTTTTCTTGTATTATCTGCCCTTGAATTAATTGAAATTCACATTTCTTTTGTGAGCAAATCGCCTTACACTTTGAATTGAAATGAACTAAAACTTGTAAAGACTGTTTGGCGTATAGTTCAAAAAAAGCATTTTCAATTTACACCCAAAGGGTCATACTTTGTTATGGCCTCAGTTGTCTGTCCGTCTGTTTGAAATTCTTTAAGCTATCATTGAAGCTCATGTAACTGACAAGCCAAGGTTACTGACAAGCCCCTTCGGGCGTATATGCGCCGCTCTGCGAAGCTCTTGTTGTGATATGTGTCCGTAGAACTCGTCCCGGAAATGGTGGCTTGTTTAAAGTGCACGAAACCTTTACATCGCCGTCTGTCATTCCGTTTTAACCCATTTTTCCACCCATCTTTGACCAAATTTTGCAAAACTTCATATTAGAAAGCTGATTATGTTTTGAGCTGATATGTATACTGGGCGACTTTAAAACCTCAATACTATAAAACGTTACTAAAATGCAAATATAAGGGCACAGACTCGAACTATAATATACTTTTTTGTTACCTTAACAAGTTACCTTTAATCCATCATCGATGTCATTTTGAAACAAGCTCTCGTATTCCAAATACACCCATAAAGGTTGAAATTTCTGCATGGCCCTACTGCTAAGACGATATTTTTTTTTTTTTTTTTTTTGAAATGAAACAAAATCCAAACAAATTTTAGAGTAAAGTTGGGGGAATCAAAGGGTCAAATAGATAAGTAATACTTTGTTTAAGCACGTTTGGTCCAAAGACGACATCAAAACGTCGTCTTATTGACCTGTCTCCTTAGCAGACATGTTGTCTAGAACTGAGATGATATTTTGAGCGTGTTTACGGCATGACACAAACCTCATTTTACCCGTCAAGTCTTCTGAAACCTCTTATTGGTAAGGTCCTACCTTACAGATATTAAAATAGAGGTGGAATAAATCAATATTTTTTTTTAGTCTGGTCGAGGTTTTCGACGTTCCGATTCTTAAGAACAATTTCCCTAATGATATACTCGATTCAGCGTATAGTCTTCACAAAGTGAAGGATTTGATATCATTTTTTAAACGGTTTTTGAAATGCATGTCGTCATTTGCCTTCCATACTTCTGATTTGTGAAATCAATAAACCATGAAAATGCACTGACAAAGAAAGTTTTAGTTTCTTCTATTCTAATGTCAATCTAATTAATTTTCCTGTTAAAGTCACAAATTACATGATTTTTTGTTACGTGAATTTCAGCCGCGTCATTTAAAAGGGGGTCTTCATAACAAACTTCTTGAGAACGCAACTCCTCCTTCACGGACAAAGTGGCCTTAGTGTAAATTTTCTTATAATACAAATTGTACGTTCGAGATGAAAGTTAACAACTCTCTATTTAAGGATTGGTTTGGTTGATACTTTCAAAGGTTATTCTTCATCTTGTGAACAGGGGCATAATAATTCCACCTTTCAATATAATGATGTACCATCACAGAAAATGGGTTTTCATTTCAATGTAAATCCTTTTGGCGGTGTATCTTGTGTCAACGACACTCTTGTTACAATACTAAATTGATCAAACTTGATTGTGTTTGATTACAAATCACAATCGTGTTCGTTGTTTTGTAAAATAATGATTAAAAAACTGATGCTTTTAAAAGTTTCCGCTAAAATTAAAGGTTCGTTAAAAGAAAACCATTATCTGAATGGGAGTACTGCTGCTGACAAGATGTACAATATGGCCCTAGTTACACGCCTGCCGATTATCCATTTCACGTGTCAAATTTGTCTCTCACCAATGGGTTGATAATCATAGACCTATGTGAGATAGCAGCTGGAGGCTAGGAAAGAATGTGATGATTGGTGAGAGAAATGCCAGGAATCCATTGTTAGGTGCTCCAGCCGCCGCGATATAACTGAAAAAATGTTGAAAGCGGCGTGAAACTCGTTTCAATCAATTCTCGTATGTTTTGTATTATGATGCAAGATCACCCCTGGATCACTCATCTGAGATTTTGTCGATATCAACAAGTAACGATTTTTGACATACAAATTGAAAATTGACCTCTTCCATAAACAACACACATTCTTAATCAAAACACATTAACTTTGTCCAGGCTGCAGACAGACATCGGTCACCATCACTTCATTAAGTAGAAAAAACTTTGTAGTTTATTTCACCTAATAAATCAAGTCTCCTTTCTTTTTAATGAATTAAAATTTCCATAAGTGACATTTAATTTCTAGGAAGTATTGGTTTAAAATATATAAGTGAGATAATATAATCCATTAATTGTCAAAATCGACTGAATTATCAAGATATACTTCAATGATTTAAAGTAGAGTAATTTGTTATTAATGTCTTCTTATGACGAAGAAAAAGAGATTCAAAGTTTTATCTGCTAAAAACATCGCGTATTCTTTGAATTTAGACTAACTTTAAGATTTTGTGGTCTAGTAAGTGGCTTATACACGGACCCTAAATATACAGAAATGAGAATTCCTGTTTTAACCTGGCCCGAAAGGAATTTTCTCTGCCAATTTGAATCAGGAATTCGCTACCTGGAAATAGACTGATGACCGTCTCCTTGTTCAAATACACTGGAGAGTAGTCATGCCCGATAACTCTTTTTCTGTATTTTCGGTAAGACCCATAGCCCCCCCCCCCCCCCCCCCCCCCCCCTCCCCGTGGACTTCGGCCAGATGGGCTAAAAAGGATTTTTACAGGTGCGTTGTTACAATATTTTACCCTAGATTTAGACGCCCGGGTTCTGTTTTATCACGGATCGTAGGCTAGATTTTGGCCGGGATTTACAGTATGCTACATGTCGTAAGACTTAATAGAACTAGCCCTTGGAACGTCTGAGAGTTCCGAAAATTGACTTTAATATAAGGCTAGGTAGTTGTTCGATCCTGGTGGATTGAATCATAGTTACCCTTGTAGTAGGTTCACAGTCGACTCGGCCTGTGAATAACTCGTACCGTCAACTCGGCCTTATATAGATGCATGAATAAGGATGCAGAATATTTGTTGTTGTTGTTTTTGTTCCTAGATTGTATTTTAGTGATAATTACCATTAAATTTTACACAGTAAATTATGACGATATCTTGACTTCATATTAATACGATATATAAGTAAGGGAAGAAGAATGCACAATTGCGTAATATTGTAGAGGATATTAAACAAGGGGGACAGAATGGCCCTACACCGCTTACCTGAATTTTATTGGTCAAGTGGATCTCACCCAAGTAACTTTCTGGCAAAGTTTCATTCACTTTTACCTACTTGTTGACAAAATGTTATTCCAAGAATTCAAGGTGAAAATAGACCCTGCCATATTTAAGGGCCAATGAAAATCTCGCAAAAAAAGTTTTGAAGATGGTCACCCAAAGAATATTCTGGTAAAGTTTCATTGCAGTCGACCCAGAGGATCAGGAGGTGATGTCGTTAAAAAGTTGAAAGTGAATAAATGCCAGGCTCTGCCATGCCCAAATTAATTGGCCATTCAAGATTTTGTGAACATTTTTTAAAGATGGCCACCCAAGAAACATTTGGCAGAATTTCATTGAAATCCACCCTGTGGTTCTGGAGCAGAAGAAGTTTTTTTTTTTTAAATTGTAGACGAAGGACGACAGACTCAGGGTGATCCTAAAAGCCCCCCTTGAGCATGTTGTGCTCAGATGAGCTTTAAAATTCTAAATATACCTTTATGAAATGCATTCACGGTGTTTATGATATCTATCCAGAGGGTGGGTATAAAACGCAGACAATATAGAATATATAGTAACGCATACAATATAGAATAAAGAGGGATTGCAGACAGGGGTATAAAACGCAGACAACATAGGTAAAGAGGCAGTATGCTGTTACGCAGACGATATAAAACAAAGAACTTAAATTTCAAAGCATGGTTTAATGCTTTGTATTTTATTTGGTTATGTCTTTATTTTAAAATTTAATTCAAATTCATTATTCATTTGATTAAACAATATAATTAGATGGATGAACATAAATTTTAGCTTATTTCTTTTTCAATTTTATTTTTTACCAAAGGACGATTATATGTCATGCAAGTTGAAATATGGCTAGTGAGCGTGTCTGAATAAATAATCAAATCAAAATAATGAATTACGGTGAACAATAAAAACTATTTTCTCCAAGATAATACTCAAATATTGTTATGATTTTTCAACTTTTGACATTTTGTTACCAAATTTTCGCATGAATTTATAAATGTAGAGATCGTTTGTATATCATTTTGTATATATCGTCGGTGTTATTTCAAAAGCTCGTAACTACACTTGAAATGTTACGTTATCAAATATATAAGAAAAGTTGTGGATATGTTTAATTTGATTTTTATTTTACATCATCGGTTAGGAAGCAAGTTGTTCAGGACAAGATCAATTCTTGCCCTTAATATTTGATTACAGTCAAATATTGATTTAGAGACGGTTTAGTTTATGAAAGTGACCAAAAGTCAATTTATCAACTCAGGTGATCACTCAAAGAAACTTGATCATCTATGGAAAACGAAGAAACTCCGTTTATTATCATTTTTTCATGTCGCTACAGTGTTTTTTCGGGAGCTGTCATCTAAAAGCGTTTTGAATTATTAACGTTAAAATATCAAATGACCGACTAGGCACGCGTCCGACTGACAATCGGAATTTAAGAAGTGTGGTTAACATCTTACAGCATTGATGTGTATAACGCTTTGACACCTGTCTAGATTACCTTGTATATTGTCAGTAGCATTTAAGTTGGTCGTAATAAAACTTTCCCTATCAAAATCGGCGATAGAAGATAAAAACAATCTAAACACACCTTGAATAAGCGGTATTTACGATATTTTGGTCATTCACTGTCAATATGTTTTTACCTTCGGAACATTTTCTTGTAGTTAAGCAACAGTGTATGTAAACGAGTTGCATTTTGTCACAGGGACCAGGGAAAGAATCAAATTTCATGTGAGAAACATAATGAACACCATTTTGGCACAGAGAATATTCCTATTTACTTAAATTATATTTCCATTCATTAGAGAAAGTGACACTTTCGACTTAATTGTATGAAAGTATGAAAGTATATATGCGCCGAAGATACGACGTTTTCAGTGTTTGATAATTTTAATCACGGTAGCGGGTTCCTGTGAAATTGGCGGCAATTTGTTTCACGTGCGCGGGATGTAAACAAAGTCGGGTTTTCCGGCATGCTTGACGACGTTGGTTGACATCATTCGGAAAATCCCAAACATTTTATACAGGCGGCGATTATTCCATGGAATCAACCGATACTAAACCCAAATAGATCTACGACAATTTTATCAATTTGTTATTCATTTTTCTTCATTCTTGTGTCATGAATTTTTTGCGATTTTTTGTGTTAGGAAGAGAGAAAAAAACGTTTATTCTGTTAAAAAATATATAGGCCTACTTCCGAAGCTCACGAAGGGAAATCTCCTCCGAGATCAATACGTCAAATATATCTTCGGACAAATAGGTTGATTAATCGGAATATTAATAATCTGTTACCGTTATCAATCAAATAATTTGCTGGTCGCTCAGACAACAAAAAATAGTAGACGTGTTGAATAGGTTAGCTTAACCTAGTACGTTAAATGCATACGATAATCCAGACTCGTTATCGATTTTTCGTTGAACAGCGAGTCACCTGTCATAATTTGAAGACTGGCGTGACCGCTTAAGGGGATATACAATGGGTGCGATTCAGACAATTAGAGGTAACCGACGGCTGCATACGCGGATAGATTGCCTATATTCACAGTAACTTTACAGATCAAATTTGCGCGGGCGGACCTGAGCTGGCCGCATACGGCAGTGTGGCAGCTATTCTTAGGTGACCGCTCATACGGTTTTGATTGTATCTACAATATAGCAAAATTTCTGGTATTGTAGATTAACCGCATGAATAATTCCCCGGTTACATCAAAGTGACATATCCCAAATAGGATAGGAGACACTTAGACGTACGTACGACCAAAAGAATATGGCTGCATCTGCAGTGACGAATTTTTGATTTCTATGGTCTCAAGAATATATACTTATGGACCTAGATGGAGCCATTTTATCAAAGATGCTATTTCTATGCCGAAAGATAGTTTGACTGATAATAGTGATTACAATATGTGTAGACAAACCTCGGACCTCTTCACTTATAAATTCATGTGAAAATTTACGAACAAAATGTGAAGTATTGTGTCGAATGAAGAAGGTTTTTCTTCTTATTTTGTTTAATTTATTTATTCAGAAACGTTCACTAGACCTTTTCAAATTGCATATCACTAACAAGTAATTTAAAACGTATAAAAAAACTTGCATTCATCAAGTTATAATTTTTTGTGATCGTGATAAATTTTATTTTATAACCAAAGCATTCTCAGTTATAACGTTAAAAGTTTTTAAAACTTACCATACCTTAAAGCGAATCAAAAATCGCCAATCTCGTGAATGAAATAAGCTTTTAAAATAAATACATAACTGAATAATTTTATCAAATAATATTGTTTGATCAAATGGTTAATGAATACATGCATTTTTATATAATTAGAATCAGTATTCTCAGTAACGACGTAAAAGTTAATTTTGAACTTACCATTTTTGGTGAACGAACGTCGTTCACCAGTGTTATATACCATGTCAGGAAAATCCTGTTGGATGTTAATACATTTGAAATAAAGTAGCGCCTCTTAAAATTCAATTTAGTATCTTCAATATTTTTCTCCGCAAAAACACTGTTTTTTTTCTTTAAAAGCGTGCTACTAGTATTCTTTATCATGTGAAAATAATGAAAATTCGCCTTGAAAAACACAAAATGATCTTGCAATGTTTATCAAGGGAATTTTTGATCGGCGTAAGCTTGTCGAGAGTTTAAAGCAAAAACAAAGTTTGTGTCTAGACACCGTAGAAACAGATACTATGTTTTTGACCCAAGCCTTCGCTGGTGCAACTTGTAGTAATTAGCCGGAAATACGTGTTTATTTAGGTCATGTCCTCTTGAACTTACATTCGGCAATACTCGGGCGATCTCCGACGGCTCCGATAGAGGAATCGGCCGAGTTGAGACGAATGACACATCAAGACACATTGTGTCATTAGAAACGGTAACGCGGTTTTACATAACTTTTCAACTAGCGACATTCAGTCTCGAGACGGGTTTTAAGAATGATTCGACATGTGTTTTACATGTACAACCTTTCTTGTACTTTTATTTGAATAGGGATGAACGCCGCTATTAAGATTTTTCTGTAAAATTGCTTTGGCTGAAGTAGGGCTTGTAAGGATACACTCGAATATTCGGTGAACTTATTCCCAGCGAAAACGTTTCGTATTCGTCTGTCTCAGAAGCGAATATTGCCGAATACCAAGTGAGACAGGCACGGAAGATATTTCATTGGGGCCATTCTACATTGCATTTTTTAAATCTGTAAAACCATATCAATTCAAAATTCTATTTGAAAATTAAATAAATGATAGCTAAATATTCAATCCTAGATACCACTCCAATTGACGAGTAGATATTGCCGTGGTCAATGGGGGGGGGGGGGGGGGACCAGATCCGTCATGCACTTGTTTACAATTCGACAGGCGGGTTTAGTTGTTAAATTATTCTGGAAAAGTCATTGCGTTTTTTACAGAAATCATAAAAATCTAAATCGATGAATAAAAATACGTTTAGAATTGGTTAACTACAGTTTAAGCAAAAACTAACTCCGAGCAGAAAGTCTAATATCAGCCGCAATACTGTAATATGATATCGATAGTGAGTGATTTTACAAGCATCCAAACTCTTGAAGGTAAACAATAGGTTCTCGTGCAAAAAATAAACCGACAATTGTAAGGATTCTCAACTCTTTTTGGAAAGAAAGTCGGAAGGAAAAAAAAACATTGTACTATACTTGAACATAGTCATAGACATAGTCATGCAATTATTACCTCCCTTTAAAAAATAAACTTCTTAAATAAGATTCTTATTCGCTTTTGATGCAGAAATTACGTTACAAAAATAATATTTATAAAGACTTTTAGTATGCAATTTACTATGGAGCAATTGTTTAATATAAAAAGTTATACTTTAATTTCTAAACCTTAAACAGAAATTATCTATGAATTATATTAATACGGCACTAGACCTCCTTTAACCTATACTTAAATATTTCTCATCCTGCAGTGTTATAAAATTGAATAACGACATAAGTGTCAACCACGGAAGTGGTTATGGCTTCAAATATGTTAAAAACTAATCTCTCAGGTTATGGTTCAAAATACTATTAATAAGTTAACAAATCATAACTTTAAACAATGAGTACAGTTCAGTGTCACATTAAGTTTTATGAGTAAGGGTTAATTACTTAGTTAAGGCGAGACTACGCCTCTTTTTATATGCCGTGTGGTTTAAATTGGCTGCCTTAATACATTTTCTGGTGGCTAGTAGTTTTAATTGTACACTATGTAAATCAGAATGCTTGGGTTAAGCGTGCGGTTGGGTGAGTAGATTTTACTAGTTGAGTGTGGTGCATGGGAATTGGGTGCTTGTAGTGTGTTTTCTTCGTAGGGTTTTGTATAAAAACCCTGAGTTGAAATGACTCGTTGGGTAGACGATTTTTGGCATGGAAGCTGGAAAGTGAAGTTGTGATTTGTGTGTGAGATTTAGATTCTTCTTGGGGTAAATACTTTTAATTTACATTGATTTTATTGTGTTAATGGTTTTAGAAATTTTGAAGCTTAAATGAGCAGCTTTTGGTCTGTTGAATTATCGCAAATAACGCCGGAAAATGACAAATGGCTGTATAGCTAATTTCTCATTTTCCTGCACTGTTACCTCGGAGAACTATTACGTTGAATGTTTTGTCAGATTATCATTTAAGCCATAGTTAAATAAGTTTTTTTGTAACTATTTTCAAAGAATCAAACATTGTGATAATTTTTAATTAATCGTCTGCTTAGCAATTCATATTTGTAAATGCTAATGTTGTATTGTTCAAATGATATTTGGATAATGTCAAATGCTGTATAATTGTATCATAACACAGTTCAGTACTTTGAATTGTTGTTTTCAGAAAACTTTGTGGGAAAAGATACTATCATATCATATTGTCTTGAGATGTTTGTAAAACATGATGTTAAGTAGAGCTGTTAGAGCTCTTATTAGGTAATTGCTATAATATTTGTTTTACTTCCTATAGGTTGCTTGTTGTTGATTGATGTTGTTTGTAACAACCTACAATATATACTGATGTCGTATAGACGTGAGTGGTGTGAGGGCTGGAGACCTGACCGTGCGAAACTAAACGTGTAGGCCAGACCAGGAGTCTTGGGTAGTATGTCGTGCCGGCGTCAGCGTTATCGGGAAAGGACGTTTGGGATGTGACGACCGGGGAACAACATAGTGATATATAACAAACGGCTGGACAATCACATTATCTTGGTGATATAGGCGCGGTCAGGCGACAGTTTAATCTTAGAAATTTTGTGGTGATGACTTTTTGGAAGAAGTTTAATATTTTTCAGTTGCATTAATTTATAAGTCGTGTGAAGTAACGTGGACATTTTGGGACATTAGACGTCAACCTAAAACATACAGTGGTAGTGGACTCTCGTAATTCTCTAGGAACTTTATTGATTTTTTTTGTGTTTAACTTGTTTACATTTCGATAAATTGGCATTTGGTTATTTGTTTATGTAAATAAAATTTGGAAATGCACATCCTGACTCTTTACTGACCCGTATCCAAGCCAACCGCTCAGCCGTCTTGTGACATTCAGGACGGACTGATATTCATAGGTGTTTCTTTGGTTGGTACTCAAAGACCTTTTCATCCTCTGAGAAGAAACATTTGATAGTTAAAAAAGTTAAAACAAATACAACAAATTTACTTGAAATAAGCTTAAACATGATAAAAACTACTTTTGTAAAAACAAATACCATTGGATATAGGTTAAAGACAGTTTTAGATTAAATCGTTTTCTCCATTTATTTTTAATTAATAAATGTACCTATTTCAAGTGTGTAAAAGAAATTTTCACAGAGTAACATCTCATATTCTAACAAATATTTTTCTAACAGGATTTTACTCCCTTTCCCTTTCTTTGAATTGGCAGTGAAATTTCCGAATAACGGAAATTTTGTCGAGACAATTCTTCCCACTTTTTTTTTTACATTCGTAATTTCTCTTTTCTAATTGAATTCATTATATCACTCTAGAATGCCATCAGGTTCGTTCACCATCAGTACTTTCAGTGCTTTGATTTTTACAGCGAATCAAAAATCGTAACTCTTATGAATGATGAATTAGCCTAAAAAAACAAACATAGAAAAATAAAATATAAAGTGTTAAAAAATGCTTGGAAAAGCTCTTTGTTTTATATCGTCTGCGTAACAACATACTGCCTCTTTACCTATGTTGTCTGCGTTTTATACCCCTGTCTGCAATCCTTCTTTATTCTATATCGTATGCGTTACTATATATTCTATATTGTCTGCGTTTTATACCCACCCCTATCCAGAGGAAGAAGCGGGTTGAGCTGACTAAAATAAGTATACTGAAATTTATTTTGTGTCTGATTTCCTTGCCCTTGCAAAATGTTTATTACAAGTTTCAATATAATTTTATTCAATTTAATTAATTTTATTACATAGATAAATAAGAAATTTTGAGATACACAGGGTAGAATTGAATTCGTATAGCCTTATTGTCAATTATTGTGTGCCAATATCGCATTTCCTTTTATTGCAATCAACGCTTTCTAAACTTTCCGGTAAGTGTACCCACACACCTGTATAAAATTTCAAGTAAATTCTGTATTTAAGTGTACTTTTTAAACGCTAGTGTTTCATCAAGGTAGTGGAACTGTTATAGTTTTGCAACGTCTCAGAAGTAATGAAATTTAACAGTGTTAACTGAGGTTTCCTAATGGTTTTCATTAGGAAATGATGTCACTTTTTGGATTTCACTTTATGACGCCAGAACAGGTGAAATGAACAAGATTTTGATACTTTCACTGGTAAGGCCATGAGTTTATCAAATGAAAATCTAATGTTATTTCTTGATAAACCACCAAAAGCATTAAAGAAATCATGCTCCCTCACACTCTAGAACTTTGTTACTGCCTCTGGGAAGTTTTATCTGTATGATAACTTACATTTATAAAAGTGCCTGACAAAGGACATTCAGATTCTGTATGAAAACTATAACAACTACAGGGTAAATGTGTTTGTAAGACACTTAGCTAATGCCCCCAAAATGACAATTTTTGCATTTTAAATGGGATATGTTTTTAAGTGTTCATTTCATATTTATCTAGATATGTAAGATTGGTATCAATGAAAGATATTAATATTACTGATATAAAAAGCAGAATTAAACATTATCCTGCCGAATCAACTTTTTCAACAAAATGTCTATTTTGGGGGGCATTTCAACCAGTCTGGCTTATAATTTTGCCATGAGAATTTAGTAGAAAGCAGACAACATAGGCTAAGACTAGACTGAATGTCTGTGGAGACTGATCTTAGACTAAACTGTCTGCCAAAGCTTTGAGGACAACAGAAATATGTCTTAAACAATATGAGAAAGCAAATGAAACATGAACAATATCAGTGATATAGAGGATAATCGTTTGTTTCAGTGTAAGATCGATTTATATTTCATTGAGTGAACAACAAAAGCTTAATTTTCACGAGTGGCAGTGCCACGAGTGAAAATATAGCTTTTGTTGTTCTCGAAATGAAATATTAATCGATCTTACACAAAAAACAAACGATTATTCTATTTCTTTAATGCAAAAATTAGACAAAATGGGAAATTTCTAGGACATATTTTCGTAAAGCGCGTCATTTTGCACGTGATTGCTATGCAACGTTCATTGTGACGTCACTTATTTCGCCTCGCATAGAAGACGTCAGGTAGGATGAAATGCACATAAGCAGGGTATAAGTTTTTGATAATTTCACTGCTTTTGCGGTGAGATTATCAAGTGATAATCTACCTTTATTTCTCGATAAACCACCGAAAAGCATTAAAGAAAAAAAGATAAAGCATTGGCTCAAGGCTCAAGAGCTCAATTTCTTTCCTCCTTATCTGGTAGGCTGAAGGGTTTGGAATTGTATGACACCATGAATCTCTATTAGAAACTTTACAGATGAAAGACAAATGCATTTGAAAATTGGTTGACAAACCAAATATTTCATTTCAATTTGGGACAAGGAATATACTTAAAGAGAATAGAATGCAACTGGTAACTTTACAGTGCTTATTAATTGGATATGATAAATAAATTTCATCTAAAAGAATGTCAAAACTACCATTACAAATCAAATTTTGCATTTCTATGCATTGCTAAAAGCTCATTTAAATATAAATGCAAAGCATCATCTCTTTTTTCTTTACAGCAAAATAAATAATATTCAAACATTTTTGTTTTGGTAAACAATCTTTGTAAAACTATTGAGTATAACAGTTCCTTTTAATCACAGTTTTGAGTATTAATAGAAATGTTAAACAAATACTGTTGTATTTTAACAATGCCATATTATCTGGGTAAAGTAATGAAGCCATTAAAGATTAAATGTTGTCATGCTGAATAAAAACCTTGGTGGAATTATACCAAATCAAAATATTTATAGCACTGGATGCACTAATTGTGAGATGGTATTTATTTTGAAAATATCATTTTGAAACTTTTCTGGTTTGAAAAAGAAAACCAGGTGATATAGAGTCAGACAGCAAAAAACCATGTGTAATCTTTGTCTGCACCTACTGCCAAAGCAGAAATATTCTCAGTTCAGTATAACAAGGGTTAAATGTGTGCTTCAGTAAGCCATACAGAATGACAAGGTTTATAGTTGTGTATATGTTCCTTGATTTTTGACCAAAACAATCCAACATAATTTGTATCATTCAGTGTTGTGTCACTTGTCTTCTAAAGGATAGTATCATCAGTATTGTTTCAAGCAATTTATTCTTTTCCAATTTTCTTCAATCATACCTACAAGGGGTGTAAAAACAAGGAAGCGTGTAGTTACAGATAAACACAAGAGCAATTTCTTCTTTTCCTACAATCTTGCAATCTTTCTTCGACATCATATCTAATAGGTGTGTAAAAATCATAAATTGTGTAGTTAAGTGTTACAGATAACTGCTCATATCGTCGGTGTCTTCCTCGTCAGAATTATCTCCATTCTCCAGTAGACTTGTATGATCCTGAGATTGTGTCTTCTTCTTGCCACTCAGTCTGGACAGGATGCTGCCCTGTTTGCTTCCTTCCTTACTGGAGATGGAGTCCATCACGCCACGATGTACGGAGATGTTGTCGTCCTCCTGGTCCAGAGCAAACTTCTCCCAGTATTGATTGGTCAGGAATTTCTCCTTCTTTGGCTTCTTGAACCTAGATTAACATCGACAAACATGTTCATACAGTACGATATTTTTCTATTTATGCTCAAATTTTATAAGATTAGTTCATGTAACACAACTTTTTTTTGAAGATTTGTAAATTGAAACATTGGTGCAAACCTGCCCTGCATTCAGGATCACAAAATGATTCAAACAGTTTACCAATTATACACCACTTTGCTCGCAAGCGCACATGCAAAGTGGGTTATAATCTGGAAACTGTTTATACCATTTTGTGATCCTGAATGCAGGCCTATTTGTATGTTGGCACTTACAAAAGTTTTTTTGCTAACTGCTCAAAATAAGTATTGTCTGATCAATAAGATTAACTGATGTTGAGATGAACTATCTGCAAGGGCCCAGATAAGAAGGGGGAAAGCAAGTCTAAAATCTTTATTTCACAATGAAACCCAATGTTGTGGGTACTCGTTTGAATTGTCTCAATGAGTACCAACAACATAGGGTTTAATTAAGGGATAATGAAATATTTGAACTCAAAAACTTAAATAGCCCCTCTATCTTAAGCTCTGTATAATCTGTGATTTCATTTTAATTCGAATGAGTGAGACTAACAAGTTTCTCTCACAATAAGTATTTTGAATGAAATTCATTATCTTTTATAAAATATAATTATTGCTCTTTTATGACGTCTCTAATGATAATTGACTTCATAATAAATCATTAAAACATTTGTAACAACAAATTGTATTAAATTATCAAAAAGAGTACCAAAATAACATTGAACATAAGACATACATGTACTTACAATTTCAACATAAGTGAAGATACAACAACGGAGACACTGGACAGTGCCATGGCCGCTGAGGCCATCCAAGGTCGCATGGATAGACCAACAGGGGTAAACACTCCTGAAATTAAAGATCTCATGATGTAGTAAGGTGGTTTTAGACTTTAAAATATAGAAATGACCATTCAAAGTATGTTGAACTGGGCATCATATGGTGAAGAAGGATTGCATCAAGTCCTCCAGATATTACCAATTAATAGATTGCCTTTGCACTTGCTACACACATTAATCACATAGTTGTTTGACCTTGAGATGCACATCTACTCAATAAGGCAAACAATTATGTAACTTTTTTCCAAAAACACAAAAAAGTCTCAATAAATCCAGAGAATGTGGTTTACTATTTTGAATTCCATTCATTCATGTATGAAAAATGATCTGGACAAATCCTGACATCCTGATGCACATACACCAAAGTGTCATAATATCAAATATGTCTTTGTAATCTATACAAGTATATTCTCTTTTCTCTATAGCCAATATCAATATTATAATAATACTTTTTTTTTATTTCCCATTATTTATTGTTGCTACCGTAACATATGCTCATACCAACCCCTCCACCCCCGAAGATGGTTAGTTGTAAAGGAGGGTAGTGCAAGGACACATGACAAAACTGCTGCGGTTCTTTAAAGCACTGTATCACAGGACCTCGGTTAAATGTCTTATCCCAAAGACAATTAAATTGTTAGTGTGCCAGTCCAAGAATCCAACCCAGTTGATTGACTTTCGATTGTTTTAAGTCCATTGCTCTACTGACTGAGCTTATCAGGATGACTAGCAAAGCTATTGTAAAGACCTACATTTATATAGGCACTAACAAAAAATTGTTCTGGCGCCTGCATATTTTCTAAATGATACAAAAGTTACAATACATTTAGAGCATATTAAATGAGTGGTCATCAAATACTGAATTTATCAAATGAGTCATCTATAAACAGATAAAAGCGAGGCTGTGCCAAATTATTATCTGTTTTAGATGACAAGTTTAATAAGTTTGGATTTTGTGACCACAAATTTATCCTTCTTTTGATAACATTCCCTGAATTTTTGCAATTGATCTAGAAAAAAGAAATCTAGAAATTTTTTGATTCAAGTAATTCCATTAAACAAACAGCGCCATTTGTAAACTGACATCATCAAATGCATTATGACGTTATTTTCACAACGAAAAAACAATGTTGCCATACGTTCTTAGCTAACTAGTGTAATAATACCCTTGTAATATCAATCAAACAGGGTTATTTCATTCATGTGAGGATGGTCATATTATAACAATCTTTATCCATTTTGGCCAAGATAAAAGTATGGTGAAAGACAAAACTAAAATTACTGTAAAGATTCTCTATAACTATACGTACCTGCAGCTATTGGAATTCCAACAATATTGTAGATTGACGCAGCTACAAAATTCATTCGTATCCTTCTGACGGTCATCTTGGATAGTTTGATGGCAGCCGTTACATCAAGTAGATCATTCTATGGTTGAAATAAATTATAAATGAGCCTGTGCATGACATTTCCAACAATTTGATATGTGCGTGGTAAACAAGCATTGAGCATCATTGATTGCGTAATAGTGTAATTAGACATTTGCTCGAATGTTTCTTGATACTGTGAGACCTTATCTATCTAAAAGTGTCAAGTAAAGACTCTGGACAGAATGTGCATATGCACAGACTGGCCAGAGTCTTCGCTGGGTGCACATTTGAAATTGTTGGAAATGACACACACAGGCTCAAATGATTGTTTAATAGATTATTGAACCTTAATTTGATAAATGGTTTAACAAACTCTGGATTTAAATGGATTACAAACCATTATTCAATAGCAAATACACCATTCATAATTTTGTCAAAATAGTTATAAAATACATACTCTTTCCACCATGTTTCTTACCCTAGTTGCTACTTATTTTAATATTATACAATATTTACATTATCCTCTATGAAGGATTTTCGTGAAATATTGGTAAATAATAACTTAATGGCCATTATTTAGGCTCAGTCCATTAAACACATGAAACCATGGTGTTGTCTTATAAACCTACGCAAAATGAAGGACTTTAAGAGAATTAGGCCTATGGTTGTCACAATTTTTCTCACTGCTTCATTTGGGAAATAAAAAATCATAAGTTTTGGGGTTTTTTTTAGGCAAATGTAACAAGCATTTGGAAGTATTGCATGGCAATACCAAGTCCCCTACCAGATTTATAAATATATCCCTAGAGCAGTATCTTTTTTAATGGTAAAGGTATAACAACCTCTCCAAAATATTAGTTGTATCAGATTTTATGTATCAGCTCAATACCTCTGAGGATAAAAAAAATCTGGAAATTTCATGGTATTTTAATAAGTCCAGTATCCGTATCTTCCACAATAATTAATGGACCAGAACCAAATTCATACTTGATCTGTAACTCATTGATGCGGACTCACATACCAAAAATCAGCTCAATATCTCCAAGGGTTAAGAAAAAAAGTCCGGAAAACTGAAATTTCCTGGTACTTTTCCAAGTCAAGTATCTGTATCTTCCACAAAAATCAATGGACCGGAACCAAACTCAAACTCATTCTGTAACTCATTGATGCGGACTCGCATACCAATAATCAGCCCAATATGTCCAAGGGTTAAGAAAAAAAAGTCTGGAAAACTGAAATTTCCTTGAATTTTCTAAGTCGAGCATCCATATCTTCCACAAAAATCAATGGACCGGTGTAACAGTGTAACGTGTCCCCCTGGGTAACGTGTCCCCGGGGACAGGTTACCCCGGGGTAACCTGTCCCCCCCTGGGGTAACGTGTCCCCCCCATGGAAAACATTATTTTTTATCAAAATTTTAATTTTTCATTTATGCTATTTTGTATATCTCTAAATCAATTTAAAAAAGACATATAAAAAGTATATCTGTAATTTTTTAGTGGTTTTCAATTCCTCAAACCAAAATATAATTTGCTTACTATGATTTTCTTATCAAATCAATTTTCCTTTTTTTTTTTTTTTTTTTTATTATTATAGTAATCAATCTTGGTGTTTTATGTAAATTTTTGAAAGTTTAATGAAAAAAAATATAAAAAAAATAAAACTTAAGTGTGGGGGGGGACGTGTTACCCCGTGGTAACCTGTCCCCAGGGATACGTTACCCCCGGGGTAACCTGTCCCCCTATTCAAAATGCTTTTATTCATTTAATTTCACCTTCCAGTCATTCATTTTTCTTAAGAAATTATCATATGATATTCATTGAAAAATATTTCATTTATTTTTTTTTAAAAAATTGATGCTTTTTTTAAAAGAAAAATCTTAGCACTTGCACTTTTTAATTTTTTGCAATATTCCTTTTGCAATATCTAAATTTTTTTCCAAGTCCATATTTAGATTGAAAAATAGCATTTATTAACATATCATGTTAATATTGCAGTTTTCATTAGAAAGCAACATGACAAATTCATTCAATACTTCTTCTTTTGAAAGGGGGACAGGTTACCCAAGCCAGGGTAACATGTCCCCGGGGGACAGGTTACCCCGGGGTAACCTGTCCCCCTATTCCAAATACTTTTTTCATCAAAGATATCACCTTCCAGTCATTCTTTTTTATTAAGAAAGATATTCTTAGAAAATTTTCTCAATGGCTATGTATGTTTATATTTCTTTGTTTGTACCTTTTTAAAGAAAAATTTTAGCACTTGAATATTTTTTTATCATTGCACCATATCAATTTTTTCAGAGTCTGTTATTAAATTGAATAATAGCTTTTAAAAACACAATTATCATGTTGGTATTGCAGATTTGATAAGAAAACAACATGTGAATTGACAAATTGTTTAAATCTTGTATTTTGGAAAGGGGGACAGGTTACCCAAGCCTGGGTAACTTGTCCCCGGGGGACATGTTACCCCGGGGTAACCTGTCCCCCTATTCCAAATGCTATTTTTCATTAAAGATATCACCTTCCATTCATTCTGTTTTAATTAAGAATGTATGGTTTGATATACTTTGAACTTTCCCTCAAAGAATATGTATGTTGAAATATATTTTGAAATGTGTTCCTTTTCAAGAGGATGTTTAGCCAGTGCAATTATCTTATTATTTGCATCATTTCAATATATTCCAAGTCCATGGTTTGAAGTATATGATGCTTTATGAACATATGTAATGTGAATTTGGCAATTTTGATAAGAAAACAACATGACAAATAAATCAAAACTTCTTCTTTTGAAAGGGGACAGGTTACCCTTGGGCATTTTTGGGGGTGGGACAGGTTACCCAGGCCTTGGTAACGTGTCCCCGGGGACAGGTTACCCCAGCTTGGGTAACCTGTCCTACCCCCCCCCCCCATCAGGGCTTGAAAATTCTTGAAATTTCTACTCGTCCTGCTATATAAGAAAATATAGTGATAGATAAATTTCATAAGTGAAATTTTGCAAAATCCACTCGTCCTGCTTATATAGACAAAGAAGGAAAAAATCCTGCAGGACGAGCGGACGAGTAGAATTTTCAAGCCCTGCCCATATACATACACATACACTTTCAATGAATTTTCTAATAAGTGAATAATTTTTGTAGTAAGAACAGTTGTGATATAATAAAGACTATGAAATAACTTTCAAAGAAAAAAGAAATTGTTTTTGAAAACTTTTGTGAAAATTCCTGGTTAACATGTTAGCAATTATGTTTTCCCAGTCTGGGGTAACATTTTTTTAGAGACAAGTAACCACAGATTGGAAAATCTTACATGTACCCAAAACAATTTAGAATAAAAAAGAAAAAGAAAATATTTTGGTAAATTTGTGCACAGATCATTGTTGACAACCTTTTTAGAGGTGGGACAGGTTACCCAGGCCTGGGTAACGTGTCCCCTGGGGACAGGTTACCCCAGCTTAGGTTTCCTGTTCCCGGGGCCCCCCCCTCTAGACATACACATACACTCACAATAAATTTTCTAATTAGTGAATAACCAATTTGTATAACAGTTTTGATATAAATGAGACTATCACGCAGTTTTCAAATAAAGAAAAATGTATTTGCAAGTTTTTTTGAATAAATCCTCATTAACAACCTTTTTTTTGTGTTTTCTCTGGGTTAACAGGCCTGGGTAACATGTTTCAGAGTCAAGTGACTGCAGCCTTGGAAACTTACCCCCAAACAATTTGAAATATTATTAAATAATTGAAAACATATGGGTTTATTTTTGCATATATCATTGCTGACAGCATTTTTAGGGGTGGGACAGGTTACCCAGGCCTGGGTAACGTGTCCTCCCCCCCCCAATTCACACAAAGAAAAAATTCATGCTTTCAATAATATTTCTAAAGACATTCATAGATATGTCCATAGTCATGATGACATTTAACAATTATTTTTCTAAAAAAAAAAAAAAGATTAATTGTTATTATACTTATCATGGAAAATATAAAAATCCTTCAGAACTGAAACAGTTCGCAAAACAGATCAAAATTACATACAGATCAAAGAAAGAGACTTGTTACACATAGAATAAGAATATCTTAGTAAAAGAAATGTGACTAAATATTGGTTTACAATATCTGTAGGGGGGGACAGGTTACCCCAGGGGGGGACAGGTTACCCCAGCTGATTTCTAGGGTAACGTGTCCCCGGGGACACGTTACCCCGGGGTAACCTGTCCCCGGGGACACGTTACCCAGGGGACAGGTTATCCTGGGACACCGGAACCAAACTCAAACTTGATCTGTAACTCATTGATGAGGACTCACATACCAAAAATCAGCTCAATATCTCCAAGGGTTAAGAAAAAAAGTCCGGAAAACTGAAATTTCCTTGAATTTTCCAAGTCCAGCATCTGTATCTTCCACAAAAATCAATGGACCGGAACCAAACTCAAACTTGTTCTGTAACTCATTGATGAGGACTCGCATACCAAAAATCAGCTCAATATCTCCAAGGGTAAAGAAAAAAAGTCTGGAAAACTGAAATTTCCTTGAATTTTCTAAGTCCAGCATCCGTATCTTCCACAAAAATCAATGGACAGGAACCAAACTCAAACTCGTTCTGTAACTCATTGATGCGGACTCACATACCAAAAATCAGCCCAATATCTCCAAGGGTTAAGAAAACAAGAGGGCCGTTGGCCCTGGGTCGCTCACCTGAGAAAAAAGCTTCATTACCTAGGTATGTCCATGCAACCACAGAAAAAGAGATTTTCACTTATTCAATCAGATAACATTTGAAATAATCCTTCCCCCCTCTGCTCCTCCCCTGGTCATTATTTATTTAAGCTTTTTTCATAAAAGGTCTGTGATCAGCTAATCTATGCCAGATATACAGGCTGAGTCTGAGACTTTTTAAGTTTTCTTTAATGAGTTGATCAATCCATGTCAAATATAAAGGCTGTAGGGACTCAAAATTCTCAACAAAGCACCCCCCTCCCCCAAGATGCTCTGCACCTGGTGAATCTACAGTCATGATTTTAGCTAATTCAATTAATGTCCATAATTATGCTGATCATCCATACCAATTTTCAAGACTGTAGGACTCCTGGTTCATTAGAAGAAGTTTAAAGATTTCAAAAATGATCCAAAGTACTACCCCCTCCCCAAGACACTCAGCACCTGGTGACCCTACATTCATGATTTAAGCTATTTTATTTTAGATCCATATGCTTATCATCCATGCCAATATTGAAGTCTGTAGGGCTCCTGGTTTATTAGAAGATGAAGGTTAAAGTTACAAAATTTTCACAAAAGTACTACCCCCTCCCCCTGTTGCTCCGCACCTGGTGGCATTACAGTCATGATTTTAGCTATTTTTCTTAAGGTCTATGAGCTGATCCTCCATGCCAATTTTCAAGTCTGTAGGACTTGTGGTTCAGAAGAAGAAGAAGGTTAAAGTAACAAAATTTTCACAAAAGTACTACCCTCTCCCCCCTGGTGCTCCGCACCTGGTGGCATTACAGTCATGACTTTAGCTATTTTTCTTAAGGTCTATGAGCTGATCCTCCATGCCAATTTTCAAGTCTGTAGGACTTATGGTTCAGAAGAAGAAGAAGGTTAAAGTAACAAAATTTTCACAAAAGTACTACCCTCTCCCCCCTGGTGCTCCGCACCTGGTGGCATTACAGTCATGATTTTAGCTATTTTTATTAAGGTCTAAGAGCTGATCCTCCATGCCAATTTTCAAGTCTGTAGGGCTTGTGGTTCAGAAGAAGAAGAAGGTTAAAGATTACAAAATTTTCACGAAAGTACTACCCTCTCCCCCCTGGTGCTCCGCACCTGGTGAATCTACAGTCATGATTTTAGCTATTTATATAAAGGTCCATATGCTGATCATCCATGCCAATATTCAAATCTGTCAGGCTCCTGGTTCAAAAGAAGAAGAAGGTTAAAGATTACAAAATTTTCACAAAAGTACTACCCCCTCCCCCCTGGTGCTCCGCACCTGGCAGCCCAAAAGATATGATTTTAGCTATTTTCATTAAGGTCTATGAGCTGATCATCCATGACAATTTTCAAGTCTGTAGGGCTCCTGGTTCCGAAGAAGAAGAGGCTTAAAGATTACAAAATTTACCCAGAGTACTACCCCCTCCCCCCTGGTGCTCCGCACCTGGTGGCCCAAAAGATATGATTTTAGCTATTTTTATTCAGGTCTATGAACTGATCATCCCTGCCAAGTTTTAAGTCTGTAGGACTACTGGTTGAGAAGAAGAAGAATTTTAAAGATTTTCTTAAAATTTCACCTTTTGTTGCCATAGCAACCAGAGTTTTTAATGGATTTCAATTCTTTTAGCTATTTTTGAAGGGGACCACCTAAGCAACATTTCTGTAAAATTTGGTGTTAATTGGCCCAGTAGTTTAGGAGGAGATGTCGTTTAAAGAAATTGTTGACGGACGCCGGACAACGGACGACGACCGACGACCGACGACCGAAGACCGACGGACGGACGCCGGAGGAAAGGTGATCACAATAGCTCACATGAGCACTTCGTGCTCAGGTGAGCTAAAAAGAAGGTTAAAGATTACAAAATTTTCACTAAAGTACTACCCTCTCCCCCCTGGTGCTCCGCACCTGGTGTATCTAAAGTCTTGATTTAAGCTATTTTTATTAAGGTATATATGCTTATGATCCATGCCAATATTCAACTCTGTCAGGCTCCTGGTTTAGAAGAAAAAGAAGGTTAAAGATTACAAAATTTTCACTAAAGTACTACCCTCTCCCCCCTGGTGCTCCGCACCTGGTGTATCTACAGTCTTGATTTTAGCTATTTTTATTAAGGTCCATATGCTGATCATCCATGCCAATATTCAAATCTGACAGGCTCCTGGTTCAGAAGAAGAAGAAGGTTAAAGATTACAAAATTTTCACAAAAGTACTATCCCCTCCCCCCTGGTGCTCCGCACCTGGCAGCCCAACAGATATGATTTTAGCTATTTTTATTAAGGTCTATAAGATGATCATCAATGCCAATTTTCAAGTCTGTAGGGCTTGTGGTTTAGAAGAAAAAGAAGGTTAAAGATTACAAAATTTTCACAAAGTACTACCCTCTCCCCCCTGATGCTCCGCACCTGGTGTATCTACAGTCTTGATTTTAGCTATTTTTATTAAGGTCCATATGCTGATCATCCATGCCAATATTCAAATCTGACAGGCTCCTGGTTCAGAAGAAGAAGAAGGTTAAAGATTACAAAATTTTCACAAAAGTACTACCCCCTCCCCCCCTAGTGCTCTGCACCTGGCAGCCCAACAGATATGATTTTAGCTATTTATATTTAGGTTTATGAGCTGATCATCCATGCCAATTTTCAAGTCTGTAGGGCTCCTGGTTCCGAAGAAGAAGAAGCTTAAAGATTACAAAATTTACCCAAAGTACTACCCCCTCCCCCCTGGTGCTCCGCACCTGGTGGCCCAAAAGATATGATTTTAGCTATTTTAATTAAGGTCTATGAACTGATCATCCATGCCAAGTTTCAAGTCTGTAGGACTACTGGTTGAGAAGAAGAAGAATTTTTAAGATTTTCTTAAAATTTCACCTTTGTTGCCATAGCAACCAGAGTTTTTCATGGATTTAAATTCTTTTAGCTATTTTTGAAGGGGACCACCTAAGCAACATTTCTGTAAAATTTGGTGTTAATTGGCCCAGTAGTTTAGGAGGAGATGTCGTTTAAAGAAATTGTTGACGGACGCCGGACGCCGGACGACGACCGACGACCGACGACCGACGGACGGACGCCGGACGAAAGGTGATCACAATAGCTCACATGAGCACTTCGTGCTCAGGTGAGCTAAAAAGTCCGGAAAACTGAAATTTCCTGGTAATTTCTAAGTCCAGCATCCGTATCTTCCACAAAAATCGATGGACCGGAACAAAACTCAAACTCGTTCTGTAACTCATTCATGCGGACTCACATACCAAAAATCAGCTCAATATCTCCAAGGGTTAAGAAAAAAGGTCCGGAAAACTGAAATCCGGACTGACAGACGGACGGACGGACGGAAGGATGGACGGACAGACGGACGGAGCGCAAACCTATAGTCCCCTTCGGCTTTCGCCGGTAGGGGACTAAAAATCAAGCTTTTATTGTACATGTACAGTTGATGGGAGAAAACACTATAACAAACAATTTTCCTCTATCAATTTTCTTGTCATCTGCGACAATTTTCTAATCTGAACAGGTAAAGAATATCGTCATCTGGCAATGAATTAATTTTTATCATGCAATTAAGCCTGTATTGACCTGATATCACTTGTCTGATAACATGATATCAGAAATTATTTTAGAAATAATTTGCATACACTTTCACCTAAATTTCTTTTATTTTAAGTTTTTATAATAATTTAAAAGCACTGAAAAATGATTGAAGGATAAATAGAATAACATGTAAGTGTCTTAAAATATCAATGTTATCTGGTTGAGGCTGTGAGAATTGATCCTGACTCAGCAAAGCCTCGTCATGATAAATTCTCCCAACCTCAGCCATTTTAGAAACTAACATTAACTCTATTACCTTTATAAGGACAATATCAGCAGCCTCTACAGCCACATCAGTCCCCGTTCCGATGGCGATGCCAACATCCGCCTGTGCCAGTGCCGGGGAGTCATTCACACCATCCCCGACCATGGCTACTTTGATTCCAGTCTTCTGTAGCTGTTTAATCTTCTTTACTTTGTGAGAGGGTAACACTTCTGCAAATACCTTCTGTATACCAACCTGTAAGGTATAGAAAACACAATTGATACATGCATATCATAGGCTTGTTCAAGCTGAACCTTGGCTTATAGCATGGTAGATTTGAATTGTTTTAAATTGATAATTTTGAGAAATTTCAATCAGTCTTGCGTTTTTCCTATAGTGATAATGTAGAAAGCAAGCAGCGTACGCTATGATCAGACTGCACCTGTGCAGGCTGATCTTAGTCTAAACTGTACCCCAAAGTTTTATACATGAGCTGCCAGAATTATGTCATGAATAGCATGAGAATCGTTGAGTAGTTTTGCAAGTCTGAGGCGCACAAATAAGGAGTTGGGACCCCCATAACTATTAAGAGATGAAGAGAGATTTTGTTGATTTCATCGAGGTATTTCATCTGTAGCCCTACTTCTTTATTCATTATGAGCCTCCGGCTTCTCTTCTCAATAAGGTTTAGAATTATCTTACAACATTTGTAAAACTTCTGCAACAAATTTCAATTTTCATCACCATGCAAATAGATTTTGTATTTCAATATTTGCTTAAAAATTGTAAATTTATTGCACCAAGTGAATAAATGTGTTTCTTATGAGTAGTTACAAATATGTGTATTTTTACAAACAGGGAGATTGGTTTGAACATATTTTATTGCAATACAATCTTTTATAGATTAACATAACATACAAAACAATATTATACAAGTATTTAGAAATGGGCTCTGGCCACAATTTCTCACAACTTAGATTTGGCCGTTCCCAACAGTGAGATGAAAATCTAACCTGTTTAGCAATGGCCTTAGCTGTTTTCTGATTGTCTCCAGTCAACAAGACCACCGTTAATCCCATCTCCTTGAGTGAGTTAATGGCGAGATGAGCTTCCTCTTTCACAGTGTCAGCCACGGCTAACATGGCAATTATCACACCTGAACATGGAATATATACAAAATGACATTCTAGAGTAGTGATTGACTCAGTAACAATTGCCGATCAATTAGCAAAGTAGTAAAATTTAGATGGCTCAACACAAAACATTTGTAACTCCCTATACATGTATGTTTATAGGGAGTTACAACTGTTTCGCGCTGAACAATCAAGATGTCTCTAAGCCATTCTTTAACCAATTTCTTACACCACTTTTGTTTTCGACTTTTAACCTTGACTTTGGCATCAATAAAAGTTCTTTTCACAAGTAATATACAAGTGTAATATGAAGGGAAATATGAATGCTATATAATTTTATAACATTAAGCCTAAAGAATGAACCTTGGAACTGGTACATTCAGCACTCATGTGAAATATGAAGACTCAGTTATAACATACAATTCAAAATATATGACCATTGTTAATGATTCTAGAGGACAAAATGACAGGGCAAAAACTATATACCCAGGAGATGTGCTTTTTTATTAAGGTAATGGAACCGTAATAGTTCCGCAACTTTTTCGGAACTCATGATCTTTTACAATGTTGACCGAGATTTCCTAATGAAAATCTTTAGGAAACCTTGGTTAACACTGTTAAGTATTTCACACCCAAAATGTTATGTATCTATTACAGATCCACTACCTTAACCCTTTGCTGTTTAATCCCTGCTTTTTAAGCCTGTGATTCTATTATTGAGAAAACATTGTGAAAAAAGAAGAAATTGCTTCTGACAAGCAATTTCTTCTTTTACCACACTTTTTTCAACCCTACTGAATGGTTATTTTTCAAATTAAATCCATTTGAAATTTTTGTCTGCAAACCTTTGAATTTGGACAGGTCCAAAATTTTGTAAAACAGGAAAGGGTTAATTGGGTAAACTTGATAAGATAACCTACCATCTATAGCACAGAGTACAGCTGTTTGTCCCAGTTCTTCATGTTCTGACATTTTCTGATCCATGACGTCAGTGACCACCAGACCATTACGATGCATCCATTCACGATTACCAATCAACACTTCATATGGTTTGGCTGCCACAGCACCAATCAAATCAACATCTGGAAGGTCAAATTTTGAATTGTTTTTCAGAAAAGTGTTTAATGATAAATAATCAAAATGAAAACAGCAAAGTATCTTAAGACATACTGCTGGGGTAATGAAGCATATAGACAAACTAAGAAGACATTCATTCCAACTGGCTATTTCTTTAACAAAATTAATCAATTATACAACCCTGACGAACAATGTCATTATCAAAGCTTTTTTAAAGGAGTAAGGTGAGATCAATTGTTCTTTCAAAACCAAACCCTATGATGCGGGTACTCATTGCAATCATATGAATGGGGTTATTCCTATGATCATCCACAATATGATTTCACTCATTTAGAAATTCTTCATTTTGAAACTAAAATTACTCTCTCATTATCTGTGATAGTATGAAAATTATAGAATGAAATAAATATTGTCAAATGCTCTCTTTGATAAAATATCTCGGCATCATGAAAACCTATATTTGTCTCAATCTTTCCCCTTTATCTCATCAGTTTTATACTTAAATTATACTTAAATTATACTTAAATTGAAAAGGGTTGCAGATGTCAAAGAAAAGTAGGTGATACATGTATTAGAAATGAAAACATCCTTTTGGTGAGAAAAATTGTGAGAAAAGAAGAAATTGCTTTTTACAATAATTTCTTCTTCTTTCACAGTATTTTCTCAAATGTAAAATCATAGGATTTGTTTGTTTGTATGAGGCTTAATGCCACTTTCAACATTATTCAAAATTGGTGGAATAAAAAACATCTGATCTGTAAAGGAAGGGGGGGAAAAATAGATAAAGAGACATATATCACTCACCTTCAATTTGTATGGGGACACTGAATTCATCCAGTAAGATACTATCAACCTCCACTTGCAGACTTCCCATCTTGTTTTTACGATTATTCACTTCGTTCATATCGAGCGAGGCCAAAAGAGTCTCCATATTGCTCACGCTACATTTCAGACCACATCCTGGCACCGCTTGAAAATCTGACACTTTACCAAGATTCTCTGACTTCAAGATCTGAAAATTGGTTGGATCAAATTTGTTGAAAGAACCCTTGCTTACTCCTTTTTATACTTAGAAGTATAAAACTAATGCGTTTTAAAACAAGAGCCATGTCAGACATGGCCATCCCCCGCCATCCAATCTTGATAGTAAACTGAAGCCTAATCAAAAGGAAATACATGTTACTCCAAAGTAATGTAAGCAAGAGTTGTAGTTCTTGTGCACTGCACTTCTCCTCCATTAGATCTATCCACCAATAAAATTTCATGTTGATCTATCCACCAATAAAGTTTCATGTTGATAGTTTTTATACTTTAGGAGATATGCTCCATACAAGTTTAGATAGAAGGACAGAATGACGGATGGAGACCATTGGGGGATAATAACAAAACCTGCTTTCAAAGACTAAATCCTTATCCTGCTGAATTTAAAATTTGCTTAAAACAAATTGACAATTGTTTTGACATTTTAACAAGCCTCCTTTAGGATTCCCACAAAATCTTAGAAGAAAACAAGCAGTATTGGCTGAGATTAGATAGCATGTCTATGCAGGCTAATCACAGTCTATACTTTCTGCCAAAAGTCTGTGTACATCCAGAAAATACCAAGACTACCACGAGATTTAAGTGAAAAGAATCTAACTTTTTAAAATAACATAAAACTTACTTTACAAAATTCAATATTCAGTTGAAAATGATATGAGCTTATTGTAACTTTTGATGAGTATACATTGATGTGACCCATCAATTCATATTGTATGTATGACTTCTGCAGACAGTACAGGCTAAGATCAGCCTGCACACAGGCCGAGTCTGATTTTAGTCTACACTTTCTGCTTTCTACTAAACTGATTGTAATGAAAATTGGTGATTTGTTTGTAACAAAATTTTAATTAAACAGGATAAGAGATAACCGATTTAAGGTTCCGATCAGTATGGGAAATTGAGCATCATTCTTTATGAGGGCAATATGCTACACCCACTCTTTTCGTAATAGACTACTGGTATATAATGACAAACATCCAAGCTTAATTTGTACATTAAAATAGATTAAAAGTTACTATTTCGGATGGGAAGATTCATTGTTGTCCAAACCATCTTTAATCTGCATTGTTAAAAAATTGTTATATCCATATAAAGGCTATACCATATGCAATTTATTACCTCCTTGGCATATTTAACAATGGCTGAAGCAATAGGATGTTCAGAGCTGGCCTCGGCTGTCCCTGCAATGGCCAGTAACTTGACAAATGAACACACTTTCTCCTCTACAAACATGCTGACACGCGAAACACGTGGGAAGCCATGGGTAACTGTACCAGTCTTGTCATACACAACAGCTTTTATCTGTTGATAAGAGGAAATCATTCAATTTAAGTTTTGTTCATCAAGTTTCGTGCATTCTGATTAGCTGAATAATTGATTTCTCAATGAAAAATATGTGAGTATAGAGCTATTTTTATGCTCGTCCAAAAAGTAGTCCCATAAGAAATCTGTCTTATTATTGAGAAATTCTTCCAGTTGCGCTTCATGGTTGAATTATAAGATGTGAAGATAATAATTTTTAAAGTTCAAGTTGGTATGAAACTTAAACCTAAGCTAACACATGTATGAATCCACTTTGTGTATTCATACAGTGTGATAAGGTTTATAATTTCATGCTTCGATAGAATAAAAAGAAATATCTTCATCTCTTAACATCAATTAACTTTTAAAATTTCATTCAAAATAGGATCCACTGTTCAAGAAAGAAATAGACTAGTTAACTCTTTTTATTTAACATGGATGACAATAACTTTGTATATTAGACCAGACCAAAGTGTTTGGCTTTTGTTACCATTAAAATAATATCACAACATGTGTATTAGCGTATATCTATAAACATTTATTACATAAATATGTTTTGTAAAATATTCTTAATCATAAATTTTCAAGAAAAATTAATGTTCGTCGCATAAAATTAGGCCATGTGAGAATAGAACATCAAATTTATGTTACTGAAATGCCTAAAAAAAGGAGCCTTTTTGTTAATTTTTCTAAAGATAACTTGTTAATAGGTTCTGCATTTCATGAACCCTCTTTTAATAAACTATAATAAATAAGTCATGATGTTTTTATGACAAATCCTAACTTGGAGGAAAATAATCATGGTAATGTAATTTTTTTATACTTCAATGGTAACTACTTTCCTACCTTATGTGTAGTTTCCAGTGGTTCACCCCCTTTAATGAGGATCCCGTTTGTGGCCCCTACACCTGTCCCCACCATGACAGCTGTGGGCGTGGCCAATCCTAGGGCACAGGGACATGCTATACTCAGTACAGTGATGGCATATTGGAAGGCTCTCTGGAATATTATCTCATGTTTGGTGTAGTCTCCACTGTCCTGAAATATAGAATCAGGCATCAGCATTGCTTATTGTTTTTATTATTTTGTTTGATTAAATTTGATTTACATGGTAATCGAAATATCTCTGTTAATCTAAAAATCAATTAGAAGGGAAATCCGTAAACCATTCTTGGTTTATTTCAGTTGATTGAGCTCTTGAATTGGCACTGTAGATATGTAGCAAGAAGCAAGTAATTTTGAAGGCAAATCTTGTTGTTATTCATAATCCTTTCACTACAATTATGAAAGTCAGATGAGAATAGAAATGTGACATGGACAAGAATGCCCCCGTAATTACTTAATCTTTACCTGTGACCCATTTGACCTTCAGCTATGACCTTGACCTTGGGTGAATCCAAATGGTATTTACCCACGGCCACAACTTTACCAAGTCATTTTGAAATTCATCAGTAAATGTAGAAGATATCTTCCAGACAAGAATCAGACACACATACTCACACATGGACAGAGGTAACTCTACATGAAATGGCCATGGGCATAAATATAAAACTGAATTATCTTCTTTTTTTTTCATTTGATACAGGTTGACTCAACATATCATTACACTTTGTCTCCGTGTAAGTGTAAAGTATAACAAAGATTCTTTATACATAGCATACAGTATAGAAATTTTACCACTAAGCTCTTGTCAACCAGAGATATATCAGCATATCCAACAATGATCCAGGAAACACAAGTCAGGAAGGAGAGAGTACAAACAACAGGTACAAAATAGCCAGCTATTATGTCTGATATAGCCTGTAATATAGTTGACTTACCGTAAAGTTCTTGTCTACCAGAGATATATCAGCATATCCAACAATGATCCAGGAAACACAAGTCAGGAAGGAGAGAGTACAAACAACAGGTACAAAATAGCCAGCTATTATGTCTGATATAGCCTGTAATATAGTTGACTTACCGTAAAGTTCTTGTCTACCAGAGATATATCAGCATATCCAACAATGATCCAGAAAACACAAGTCAGGAAGGAGAGAGTACAAACAACAGGTACAAAAAAGCCAGCTATTATGACTGATATAGCCTGTAATATAGTTGACTTACCGTAAGTTCTTGTCTACCAGAGATATATCAGCATATCCAACAATGATCCAGAAAACACAAGTCAGGAAGGAGAGAGTACAAACAACAGGTACAAAATAGCCAGCTATTTTGTCTGATATAGCCTGTAATATAGTTGCCTTACCGTAAAGTTCTTGTCTACCAGAGATATATCAGCATATCCAACAATGATCCAGGAAATACAAGTCAGGAACGAGAGAGTACAAACAACAGGTACAAAATAGCCAGCTTTTGTGTCTGATATAGCCTGTAATATAGTTGACTTACCGTAAAGTTCTTGTCTACCAGAGATATATCAGCATATCCAACAATGATCCAGGAAAAACAAGTGAGGAAGGAGAGAGTACAAACAACAGGTACAAAATAGCCAGCTATTGTGTCTGATATAGCCTGTAATATAGTTGCCTTACCGTAAAGTTCTTGTCTACCAGAGATATATCATATCCAATAATGATCCAGGAAACACAAGTCAGGAAGGAGAGAGTACAAACAACGGGTACAAAATAGCCAGCTATTATGTCTGATATAGCCTGTAATATAGTTGACTTACCATAAAGTTCTTGTCTACCAGAGATATATCAGCATATCCAACAATGATCCAGGAAACAAAAGTCAGGAAGGAGAGAGTACAAACAACAGGTACAAAATAGCCAGCTATTATGACTGATATAGCCTGTAATATAGTTGACTTACAGTAAAGTTCTTGTCTACCAGAGATATATCAGCATATCCAACAATGATCCAGGAAATACAAGTCAGGAACGAGAGAGTACAAACAACAGGTACAAAATAGCCAGCTATTATGTCTGATATAGCCTGTAATATAGTTGAATAACCGTAAAGTTCTTGTCTGCCAGAGATATATCAGCATATCCAACAATGATCCAGGAAACACAAGTCAGGAAGGAGAGAGTACAAACAACAGGTACAAAATAGCCAGCTATTATGTCTGATATAGCCTGTAATATAGTTGACTTACCGTAAAGTTCTTGTCTACCAGAGATATATCAGCATATCCAACAATGATCCAGGAAACACAAGTCATGAAGGAGAGAGTACAAAGAACAGGTACAAAATAGCCAGCTATTATGTCTGATATAGCCTGTAATATAGTTGACTTACCGTAAAGTTCTTGTCTACCAGAGATATATCAGCATATCCAACAATGATCCAGGAAACACAAGTCAGGAAGGAGAGAGTACAAACAACAGGTACAAAATAGCCAACTATTATGTCTGATATAGCCTGTAATATAGTTGACTTACTGTAAAGTTCTTGTCTACCAGAGATATATCAGCATATCCAACAATGATCCAGGACATACAAGTCAGGAAGGAGAGAGTACAAAGAACAGGTACAAAATAGCCAGCTATTGTGTCTGATATAGCCTGTAATATAGTTGACTTACCGTAAAGTTCTTGTCTACCAGAGATACATCAGCATATCCAACAATGATCCAGGATACACAAGTCAGGAAGGAAAGGGTACAAACAACAGGTACAAAATAGCCAGCTTTTGTGTCTGATATAGCCTGTAATATAGTTGACTTACCATAAAGTTCTTGTCTACCAGAGATATATCAGCATATCCAACTATGATCCAGGATACACAAGTCAGGAAGGACAGAGTACAAACAACAGGTACAAAATAGCCAGCTATTGTGTCTGCAATGGCTTGTATAGGAGCCTAGATTAAAAAGACAGAATATAATAATATGACACGAACTAGGATATCATTATGAAGAGTGTGTATTTTCTTACCAACATTTTCTATAATTATAACAAGAGGTCATTGGTCCTTACAGGCTCTGATGAGAAATTGTTGATAAAGGTGGCAACATGCCAAAACTAATCATTTGAAATTCATGACTGGCTTGACTATATTTCCGAGACAAACATTCTGATTACATTCCAAGACATTTGAACTAAAAATATTGCCTCTAGAGTGCAAACAAAGTAAAAGTTGAAATTGGACAACTGACAAGAATACCAGAAAGCATCTAATCAACATAGCTCACTTTGAGCACTACAGGCAGAAAGGTATGTTAGCCTCTCCTGTTTTACAAAATTTTGGACCTGTCCAAATTCAAAGGTTTTGCAGACGAAAATTTAAAGTGGACTTAATTTGAAAAATAACCATTCAACAAGGTAGAATTTTGTAGAAAAAGAAGAAATTGTTTGTCACAAACAATTTCCTCTTTTTCTACAATATCTTCTCAGTTACAAAATCTTAGGGACGTAAAAACCAGGGATTGGACAGGAAAGGGTTAAAGTAGGGAAATAAAGCTTTGAAGAAGTAATAAACCTAGTTTTATCTCACCTTTGATGTTTGTGCCTCTTCCACCAATTTAACAATTTGTGACAGGGTAGTATCAGATCCAACATGAGTAGCCTCTACCATCAATAAACCATGCTGGTTGATAGACCCTCCTATCACAGTAGAACCTATAATAAAGGAACACAATATTCATACATACAACAAATTCTTCAAACATACATGAACACATGATTGAATAGTATGTGTATAGTACTATGTCATATATGAAATTTGTCTTCTATAAGCACTTGATCACATGTAATATGTACTTCACACACCTATTTTCATAGCTACAGGCATGGATTCTCTCCAGTAAGAAAAGATTCGTTACACATAGATGACCCCTGTATGACCTTGCCATCTACTCGTTCTTGATCATATATATCTTTTTCTATTATAAGCCACATATAATCACATAAACAGTGGTCTTGCGTTACCTCAAGAGGGAGAAAACTCGAATTCATGCAAAGGCACAAGCTCTTCTTCCCGTCCCCACGCGTCATACTCTATTTTCTTTTTGGTTATTACTGCACTAACCTGAACATGTGATAGATCGATTGCTCGAGCAGTAATCTCAGTCCCGTGGTCAAATTTTACTATATTCCCTCAAGCAAATAGGTTTGCACCTTTCTGAAATCTATTGTTTTGCATCAAAATGCACTTACAGTGCGTATTTGATATTTCGTCCCATCATCATAATACTTTTAGGCCTTTTTCACAGGGTTTTGATGAGTTAGACAACTTGTTTTCACACCTTTTTGTATGCCAGACTTATTCATCTTTAGGGTGTAAATAAAGGGAATTTGTTGATCAGAAAATAATTTTGAGACTTTGTAACAATCATAAAAAAATGCACATTTTTGTCAAATTAATGTTTATTATCATTTTGAAAGTCTTTGAAAATTATACTCATGAGTCTTTCAGCAAATTATTTACCTTTTCACCAAAGAATAAAGAAGATTGCCAACCGAAACATCATAACTACACTTTTTTGGCTGTAGTTTCAATATTTTGATTGCCCTAAGACAGTGTTTTTGGCACACAAACGAGGTAAAAGAACAAGAGGACCAAGATGGTCCTAGATCGCTCACCTGAGTCTCTTTGACCCCTGTGACATCACATTAATTAGATAGGCAGATGTCAAAAAGAAGATATTTGCCTAAGATCAATACCATGGAACGTTTTCAGCGAAGAGCAAGACAGATATGCCTTTTTTGCTCTTTGATTCTATGTAAAAAGGGATGCACCCAAGTGGACCCTAAATGTGACCCCAGGGTCTTGATATGAACAAACTTGGAAGAGGTCCATAAGATGATGCTATATTCTAAATATGAAAGCTGTCTGCCTTCTGGTTTCAGAGAAGATGATTTTTGAAGGTTTTCCTATTTTCACCCATCATGCTCAGATGAGCTGAAAGGGATGGGCCCGGGTGGAGCCCAAATATGACCCAATGGTCTTGATATGAACAGACTTGGTAGGGGCCCACTAGATGATGCTACATACCAAAAACGATAGCAGTTTGCCCTCTGGTTTCGTTTAGAGACGATTTTTAAAAGATTTCACTCTTTGATCCCATGTAAAAAGGGTTGCGCCCGGGTGCAGCCCAAATATGATCCTAGGGTCTTGATATGAACAAACTTGGTAGAGGTCAACTAGATGATGCAACATACCAAATATGGAAGCTGTCTGCCTTCTGGTTTCATAGAAGAAGATATTTGAAGATTTTCATTTTTTTACCCTTCGTGCTCATAAAAAATAAAAGGATGCACCTGTGCAAAGCCAAAATATGACCCAAAGGTCTTGATATGAACAAACTTTGTAGAGGCCCACTAGGTGATGCTACAAACCAAATATGAAAGCTGTCTGCCTACTGGTTTCAGAGAAGAAGATTTTTAAAGATTTTCATATTTTCACCCTTTTTGTTAAGGGTAAAGGGAAAGTTAAGGGTGGATTTCATTTATTTGAACAACTTTGGTAGAGCTTGACCCAAGGAACTTCCCTGCCAAGTTTCATCAAGATTGGCCCACTTGTTTAGGAGGAGAAGATGTTTAAAGAAATTGTGGACGACGGACGACGGACGACTGATGACGGACATTCTACAATCACAATAGCTAACCTTGAGCACTTTGTGCTCAGGTGAGCTAAAAATGCATTAATTTTAAATTGTCTTGAATCCCGCTTTGCCTTGAATTTTGTTATCTACTTACTAAACAAAACTTTCTTGTGAATTCCAGAAAAAATATAACAAGAGTGCCATCGTCACAAAATACGCCGCCACTTTGCTGCTGTTTCACGAAAATAATTGTAGACACTACTTATTTTGACAGAACCAAATTGAAAATGACCAAGTTTCATTTAAATCAAGACAAAAAGTTAGGAGGAGTTGCCTTCACAAGGCTGCAATTTCAATAAACCCCAGGCACTAAGTTTTAAGGGGGCATAATTCAGGGAAATAAATGAGCCATAAAATCCTTGATCCATGTACATCTACAAATTATGGTGATGACATTGACCAAGTTTCATTTAAATAAAGACAAAAAGTAAGGAGGAGATGTGTTCAAAAGGCTGCAATTTCAATAAGCCCTAGATACTAAGTTTTAAGGGGGCATAATTTAGGGTAAAATTAATGAACCATAAAATCCTTAAATTATTCTCATCTACCAATTTCGGTAATAACATCCACCAAGTTTCATTTAGATCCAGCCAGAAACTTAGGAAGAGTTGCATTCACAAGGCTGCAATTTCAATAAGCCCCAGAGACTAAATTTTAAGGGGGCATAACTGAGGCAATAAGCCCCAGAGACTAAGTTTTTAAGGGGCATAACTCCGGCAAAAATCAACGAACCATAAAATCCTTCCTTCATGCACATCTACCAATTGAGGTGATAACATTGACCAAGTTTCAAGAAGATCCAGCCAGAAACTTAAGAGGAGTTGCGTTGACAAGAAAAGTGGACCCAGAGACTAAGTTTTTAAGGGGCATAACTCAGGCAAAAATCAACGAACCATAAAATCCTTCCTTCATGCACATCTGCCAATTGAGGTGATAACATTGACCAAGTTTCAAGAAGATCCAGCGAGAAACTTAGGAGGAGTTGTGTTGACAAGAAAAGTGGACCCAGAGACTAAGTTTTTAAGGGGCATAACTCAGGCAAAAATCAACGAACCGTAAAATCCTTCCTTCATGCATATCTACCAATTGAAGTGATAACATTGACCAAGTTTCAAGAAGATCCAGCCAGAAACTTAGGAGGAGTTGCGTTGACAAGAAAGTGGTTTTGATTTGATTTGAATTGGGGTTTTACGTCGCTTTCAACAATCTCTCAGTTACATCGTGACGACCGGAGCACCTAACGATGGATTCCTGGTATTTCTCACACCAGTACTACCACCACATCCCTTTCCTAGCCTCCAGTTGCTATTCCACATAGGTTTACGATTATCTACCCATTGGTGGAAGACAAATGTCGGAAAGGATAAGTGCCGCGGCGACAAGAAAAGGGACCCAGAGACTAAGTTATCAAGGGGCATAACTCAGGCAAAAATCAACGAACCGTAAAATCCTTCCTTCATGCACATCTACCAATTGAGGTGATTACATTGACCAAGTTTCAAGAAGATCCAGCCAGAAACTTAGGAGGAGTTGTGTTGACAAGAAAGTGGACCCAGAGATTAAGTTATCAAGGGGCATAACTCAGGCAAAAATCAACAAACCGTAAAAACCTTCCTTCATGCACATCTACCAATTGAGGTGATAACATTGACCAAGTTTCAAGAAGATCCAGCCAGAAGTTTAGGAGGAGTTGCGTTGACAAAAGTGGATGGACATACGGACGGATGGACAGACGGAGAAGATGACACCAATATACGTCCTCCCCCGGCGGCGTATAAAAACAAGAGGGCCATAGTGGCCCTTAATCGCTCACCTGAATTAACAATCTTAAAATGTTTTTCTAAGATTTGACCCCATGACATAGTTTTTGACTCCACTTGACCCAATTCCAATCTTGTCCGAGATTTCATCAAGATAATCATTCTGACCAATTTTCAGGTTGATTGGGCAAAGAATATGGCCTCTAGAGTGTCCACAAGGTTTTTCTAAGATTTGACCCGTGACCTAGTTTTTGACCCCACTTGACCCAATTTCAAACTCTTCAGAGATTTCATCAAGATAATCATTCTGACCAATTTTCAGGTTGATTGGGCTAAAAATATGGCCTCTAGTGTCCACAAGGTTTTTCTAAGATTTGACCCCGTGACCTAGTTTTTGACCCCACTTGACCCAATTTCGAACTTGTCCGAGATTTTATCAAGATAATCATTCTGACCAATTTTCAGGTTGATTGGGCTTAAAATATGGCCTCTAGAGTGTCCACAAGGTTTTTTCTAGATTTGACTCCGTGACTTAGATTTTGACCCCAGTTGACCCAATTTCAAACTTGTCCAAGATTTCATCAAGATAATCATTCTGACCAATTTTCAGGTTGATTTGGCCAAAAATATGGCCTCTAGAGAGTCAACAAGGTTTTTCTTAGATTTGACCCTGTGACTTAGTTTTTGACCCCACTTGACCCAATTTCGAACTTGTCCGAGATTTCATCAGATAATCATTCTGACCAATTTTCAGGTTGATTGGGCTAAAAATATGGCCTCTAGAGTGTCCACAAGGTTTTTCTAAGATTTGACCCCGTGACCTAGTTTTTGACCCCAGTTGACCCAATTTCAACCTTGTCCAAGATTTCATCAAGATAATCATTCTGACCAATTTTCAGGTTGATTTGGCTAAAAATATGGCCTCTAGGGTGTCCACAAGGTTTTTTTAAGATTTGACCTCGTGACCTAGTTTTTGATCCCACTTGACCCAATTTCGAACTTGTCCTAGATTACATCAAGGTAATCATTCTGACCAAATTTCAGGTTGATTGGGCTAAAAATATGGCCTCTAGAGTGTCGAAAAGGTTTTTCTTAGATTTGACCCTGTGACCTAGTTTTTGACCCCACTTGACCCAATTTCGAACTTGTCCAAGATTTCATCAAGATAATCATTCTGACCAATTTTCAGATTGATTGGGCCAAAAATATGGCCTCTAGAGTGTCCACAAGGTTTTTCTTAGATTTGACCCCATGACCTAGTTTTTGACCCCACTTGACCCAATTTCAAACTTGTCCAAGATTTCATCAAGATAATCATTCTGACCAATTTTCAGGCTGATTGGGCTTAAAATATGGCCTCGAGAGTGCCCACAAGGTTTTTCTAAGATTTGACCCCGTGACCCAGTTTTGACCCCACTTGACCCAATTTCGAACTTGTCCGAGATTTCATTAAGATAATCATTCTGACCAATTTTCAGGTTGATTGGGCTAAAAATATGGCCTCTAGAGTGTCCACAAGGTTTTTCTAAGATTTGACCCCGTGACCTAGGTTTTGACCCGACTTTACCCAATTTAGAACTTGTCCGAGATTTCATCAAGATTATCATTCTGACCACTTTTCAGGTTGATTGGGCTAAAAATATGGCCTCTAGAGTGTCCACAAGGTTTTTCTTAGATTTGACCCTGTGACCTAGTTTTTGACCCCACTTGACCCAATTTGGAACTTGTCCGAGATTTCATCAAGATTATCATTCTGACCAATTTTCAGGTTGATTGGGCTTAAAATATGGCCTCTAGAGTGTCCACAAGGTTTTTCTATGATTTGACCCCGTGACCCAGTTTTTGACCCCACTTGATCCACTTTCAAACTTGTTCGAGATTTCATCAAGATAATCATTCTGACCAATTTTCAGGTTGATTTGGCTAAAAATATGGCCTCTAAAGTGTCCACAAGGTAAATGTTGACGACGCACGACGGACAACGGACGACGGACATCAAGTAACCCAAAAAGCTCACCTTGAGCACTTCGTGCTCAGGTGAGCTAAAAATGTGGCCTCTAGAGTGCATACAAGGTTTTTTCTAAGATTTGACCCCGTGACCTAGTTTTTGACCCCAGTTGACCCAATTTCGAACTTGTCCGAGATTTCAACAAGACAATCATTCTGACCAAATTTCAGGTTGATCGGGCTAAAAATGTGGCCTCTAGAGTGCATACAAGGTTTTTCTATGATTTGACCCTGTGACCTAGTTTTTGATCCCGTTTGACCCATTTTTGAATTCGTCCGATATTTCACCGAGGCAAGCATTCTGACAAAATTTCAAGTTGATTTGCCAAAAAGTGTGGCCTCTAGAGTGCATACAAGGTTTTTCTAAGATTTGACCCCGTGACCTAGTTTTTGACCTCAGTTGACCCAATTTCGAACTCGTCCGAGATTTTATCAAGACAATCATTCTGACCAAATTTCAGGTTGATCCGGCAAAAAATGTGGCCTCTAGAGTGCATACAAGGCAAATGTTGATGACGGACGACGGACGTCGCACAACGGACGACGGACGACGGACATCCACCTAACCACAATAGCTCACTTCGTGCTCAGGTGAGCTAAAAATGCTTATAGACTTATTTCTTTGTTAATTGTTGCAATTCAAAACCTCGCCTATCTTCTGACTGATAAAACATCTGAAATTTTGTCATTAAGCAATGATGGCTACAAAAATATTGCAAGAAAGAAAGAAAATGCTTATCATAATGCCTCTCATTAAAATTGACAAATCTAAACGTTGGTCATTTTAATGATCTTTGAATAGAGAACAGACACCACTAACATTGACGACAACCCCTTCAATGACTGGATTTTTCTCTTTTCATCGCTGACAATTTGACCAAATTAAATCACCTGATTTAACAAATTGTTTTAAATCAGAGTTTGATATTTCATAAAACTATTCATCAAGGAGTATTTTACATAGGAACTGCATGTTTTGAAGGCAAAATAAGCGTAGGTAAGTTTAAAATGCAGTGAAACATATTCATAGAGGACAAATTTGCTTACTGGCATTAACTCAAATCATATGATGACTTGAGCAAATTAGTCGCTTCCATGTGTGTTAAAGCTATTGCGAGACCACTGTAGTTGTACTGTGGTCACCTATTTTATTGACTACCTGCATGGATTCTCCAGTAATCAAAGATTCATCACACATAGATGACCCCTGTACTATCACATATATTTTGAACTACACTTAGTCACATATAATCACATATCATTTGTACTGTACTCACCTATTTTCTTTGCTACAGGCATGGATTCTCCAGTAATCAAAGATTCATCACACATAGATGACCCCTGCATGACCTTGCCATCTATTGGTACTCGATCACATATATTTTGTACTAGTATAAATCACATAGAATCACATATAGTTGTTGTGTTCTCACCTATCTTCTTGGCTACAGGCATGGATTCTCCAGTAATCAAAGATTCATCACACATGGATGACCCCTCTATGACCTTGCCATCTACTGGTACCTGAACACATATATTTGTACTATACAAAGTCACATACAATCACATATAGTTTTTCTGTACTCACCTATTTTCTTGGCTATGGGCATGGATTCTCCAGTAATCAAAGATTCATCACACATAGATGACCCCTGTATAACATTGTCATCTATTGGTCCTTGATCACATGTATTTTATACTATTATAAGTCACATAGAATCACATATAATTGTTCTGTACTCACCTATTTTCTTTGCAACGGGCATGGATTCTCCAGTAATCAATGATTCATCACACATAGATGACCCCTGTATAACATTGTCATCTATTGGTACTTGATCACATATATTTCATACTACACTAAATCACATAGAATCACATATAGTTTTTCTGCACTCACCAATTTTCTTGGCTACAGGCATGGATTCTCCAGTAATTAAAGATTCATCACACATAGATGACCCCTGAATAACCTTGCCATCTACTGGTACCTTGTCTCCGGGCACAACCTGATTGAAAATTAAATGTCAAACGTAAATTTTAACCTTGAGGAAAGTGATTTTGGATCAATTGTTTTTGAATTTTGAATGTTGTACCATTAAAGGTACTGTGTTTTATTAAATGTTTATTCTATTCCCTTCGGAATAATTTTGTGATATTATAAAGTTACTGTGATTGGCAATATATTTCCTTCAGTAACTTCTCTAAATTTAACCATAATTTATTTGATTTAATTGTTTAGATATCATAATTTTGAGGTGTAATTCACTTTCAGATTAAACAAGAGGACCCTGAGGGCCCTAAATCGCTCACCTGATATTTCAAGAAAAATATCATTAAGACTCCTTTCCCTGTGATATGGCATGAACCTTCCCATTTTCTATAGGATTCATTCTTGTGACCTGGCAAACATTTTGACCAAGTTTCATGAAGATTGGACCATATTTGTGGCGTCTGGAGCTCTTACAAGAAAATTATCATTAAAGCCCTTTTTCCCATGATATGGCATGGATTGTTCCCATTTTCAAAAGAGTTCATCCTCATGACCTTACAAACATTCTGACCAAGTTTCATAATGATTGGACCATATTTGTGGCTTCTAGCGTGTAAACAAAAAAATTATCATTAAGGCCCTTTTCCCCTTATATGGCATGAATCCTTTCCATTTTCAATAGGGTTCATTCATGAGACCTGACAAACATTCTGACCAAGTTTCATGAAGATTGGGCCATATTTGTGGCTTCTAGAGTGTAAACAAGAAAATTGTCATAAAGGCCCCTTTTCCCGTGATATGGCACGGATCCTTTCCATTTTAGCAATTTTTACAAGGGACCACCCAAGGAATATTTTTGCCAAGTTTGGTAAATTTTGACTCAGTAGTTTAGTGGTTGTTTAAAGAAAATGTTGACAACGGACGGACAGACGAACGCCAGACATTGATAGATCACAATAGCTCCCTTGAGCACTTCGTGCTCAGGTGAGCTAAAAAGCTTTATACTTGCAAAACGACAATAATCAAAAAATTTCCTTGAAAATATCTTCGATATCTGTATGAGATATACACCCCAACATTTCTCACTAATTGCAGTTCCATTTTCAGGTAGTGGACTTGTAATAATTCCGCAACATGTTTGAATGCATGATCTTTCACAGTGTAAACTAATGGAAATCATTAGAAAACTTCGGTGAAACTTGATAACTTTGGAAATTTATTGGATCTATCATGGGTCGACTACCTTAATCTATTTCTAATGTTATAAATAGTGCACCAAATATTTAATGTATTGATAAGGTCTCCTCTATGTTCAAGATCTAGGCCGATAAATCACTCACTGATCACAGTTCCTTTACTATACAGCTTTTTTTTTTCAAATTGTACAGAGTGTTGCTAATATTCATAACCTTGATTATATCTCCTCTCTGTACAAGATCAAGCTCTATAACCTTCTCACTTATCACAGTTCCTTTGTAATGAAGCTCAAACTTTGTATATAGTGTAACTGATATTACCTTGATTATATCTCCTCTCTGTACAAGATCAAGCTCTATAGCCTTCTCACTTATCACAGTTCCTTTGTAATGAAGCTCAAACTTTGTATATAGTGTAACTGATATTACCTTGATTATATCTCCTCTCTGTACAAGATCAAGCTCTATAGCCTTCTCACTTATCACAGTTCCTTTGTAATGAAGATCAAACTATGTATATAGTGTAACTGATATTACCTTGATTATATCTCCCCTCTGTACAAGATCTAGCCCTATGACCTATTCACTAATCACAGTTCCTTTGTAAAGAAGCTCAAACTTTGTATATAGTGTAACTGATATTACCTTGATTATATCTCCCCTCTGTACAAGATCTAGCCCTATAACTTTCTCGCTTATCACAGTTCCTTCTTTATCCAATTCTACCAACACAGCATCAGAGGCTTGAAGTGATATCAGTTTAGCCAAAGCTTCAGAGGTCTTACCCTGCAAGAGTTGACAAAAATATGTACAGGTATTCTTCAATTATTCAGCTAAAAGAGCCACATGTGAAAATAAAGCTTTTGTTGTTCACTCAATGAAATATTTATCAATCTTACACGAAAAACAAACGATTATTCTATTTCTTTAATGCAAAAATGAGACAAAATGTGACATTTCAAGGACATATTTTCGTAAAGCGCGTCATTTTGCGTGTGATTGCTATGCAACGTTCATTGTGACGTCACTTATTTCACCCTGCATAGATGACGTCAGATAGGATGAAATGCACCAAAGCAGGGTATAAGTTTTTGATAATTTCACTGCTTTTGCAGTGAGATTATCAAGTGATAATCTACCATTATTTCTAGATAAACCACCGAAAGCATTAAAGAAGATGCTTTAAACTATCCTACAGTCAAATTGTGGCCGCTGAAGCACTGGACAAAGAATTCCTGGTGTTACTCACTACAGTACTACCATTTCATCCTTTCCTAGCCTCCAGCTGCTATCTCACATAGGGTATGATAATCAACCCATTTGTAGGAAAATAATAGATGGAAAGGATGAGTGCCACCGTGATGTATCAACCTAGGGACCTTAAGATTGACAGTCCAACACGCCATTCGGAACACCACTCAGCCAATCTCACGATCAACCTCGGATGTACATAGACGGACTATTTGTAAAAATTACGGGAAAACCCTGGAAAAACTCGATGATGTCAGTTAAAATGGCGTTAGCCCATGAAACTTTGAGTGAAAACATTCTACGTCGCCAACGCTACTCATTTGAAGTCACTGATGTGAAAACATCGTATCCTTATATAAATCACTTTAGAATCTTAAATAACAGCTGAAAAATCTTAATTTTTGAGAATGATTCGTCATTCTCAAAAATAAAGATTTTTCAGCCGTTATTTACTGTAAAAATATCAATCTAAAGAAAGCACTGGTTGGCTATTTTTTCTTACACTGTTTCCGCCTAACAAAATGCACTATTTTGTTACATATCCATCTGCCTTACATACATCTGAGGTCTGTTGTAGTTCACGGAAACAGCCGAGTGATGTTCCGAATGTCAAACACGCTACCAACTGCGCTATGATGTCATGTTATACAAAAGATACCATGTGCTTATCAATTTGTGTTTTAAATAAAAGTTTTCTTAACATATAGCTTTGAATATTTCACAGATTAGTTTTGATCCTTTAAGTCCGTTTTTTTATGACTTGTCTGACTAATTTTGCTTGACCAAGACAAGAGCTTTTCCAATGTAGCTAACTATTATCCACTCCAATACCTTGGCAATATGTTCCAGCCATCTACCAAGGGCAATAAACACCATCAACATGGGAGTTGTCTCAAAGAAGGTCATAGGACTCCAGGGTTCTGCCAGACCAATGGCTGCCAACACGACGATAACTGAGTACACGTAGGATATGGTTGTTGCCAGGACAACTAGAACGTCCATGTTGGCAGCTCCGTGCTTCACTGCCTTCCAGGCTTGGATATAGAAATATCTTCCTCCAATAAACTAAAATAAATGAATAAATCATCACTTAAAGTCTTTACAAATAAGTAGATGATAATCATTTGTTTCAGTGTGCAATAGATTTAAATTTCATGAAGTGAAAAACAGAAGCTTTATTTACATGAGTGGAAGAGCCACGAGATAAAATACAGCTTTAAATGTTCACAAGATGAAATATATTGATCTTACACAGAAACACGTGATCATCCTCTAATTATTTGAATAGATCATACTCAAAAAAACAATTATATTTTTTCTTTCATGCACAAATGAGACAAAATGTGAACAATTAAGGACAGATTTTCTTAAAGTGTGTCATTTGTCATGTGACTGCTATGCTTAGTTCTTTATAGAGCTCCACTAAGATAACATCAGATAGGGTAAAATGAACTGAAACATGATGTGCGTTTTTGATAATTCACTGGTTAGGCGGCGAGTTTATCAAAGGATAATCTACCATTTTTTCTCTGTAATCCGTTGAGAAGCATTAAAGAATATCTTTTAGTCCCAGTCTCACCAAAGCTTTGTGGTTAGTAGTCTAAAAATAAGAGATTACTGAAAATAAGAGAAAAACACTCGTCAATTATGTGTTTGAATATACAGGCACTATGTTGGCCCACCATCTTAGGCGCAGGTTACAATTGATAATAAATATAAGAGACTTACCTGTACAGGTGTGGCCAAAATAAACATGAGTAAGTTATCCAGTGATAGACCAGGTACCAGCAGTATCTGGTACCCGTGTCCACCACCCGTCTTTGGTGCAGGTGTGTTCGTCGTGTTGGCCTTCTCCATTTCTTCGTTTGTGTGGCTGTCTTCTGGAGGTGGACTTAACATGAAGTACATCATTATAACCATGGCAGGAACACCAAATATCAGGGACCATAGGAATGAGGTTCTCCATCTAAAATATATATCAGGGTCCTTTGAGGCTAGCTATGAGAAAGACAACCATATTTGATACATATCAGGGTCCTTTGAGGCTAGCTATGAGAAAGACAACCATATTTGATACATATCAGTGTTCTTTGAGGCTGGCTATGAGAAAGACAACCATATTTGATACATATCAGGGTTCTTTGAGGCTGGCTATGAGAAAGACAACCATATTTGATACATATCAGGGTCCTTTGATGCTGGCTATGAGAAAGACAACCATATTTGATACATATCAGGGTCCTTTGAGGCTAGCTATGAGAAAGACAACCATATTTGATACATATCAGGGTCCTTTGAGGCTGGCTATGAGAAAGACAACCATATTTGATACATATCAGTGTTCTTTGAGGCTGGCTATGAGAAAGACAACCATATTTGATACATATCAGGGTCCTTTGAGGCTAGCTATGAGAGAGACAACCATATTTGATACATATCAGTGTTCTTTGAGGCTAGCTATGAGAAAGACAACCATATTTGATACATATCAGTGTTCTTTGAGGCTGGCTATGAGAAAGACAACCATATTTGATACATATCAGGGTCCTTTGAGGCTGGCTATGAGAAAGACAACCATATTTGATACATATCAGGGTCCTTTGAGGCTAGCTATGAGAAAGACAACCATATTTGATACATATCAGTGTTCTTTGAGGCTGGCTATGAGAAAGACAACCATATTTGATGGCTCAGTGCAAACCTGTTGTAACTGCTTTCATATTTATAGGCAGTTAAAACTGTTTCACACTGAGCCATCAATATGAGGGTAGATTGATAAATTTCAGATATTCTTTAATTGCTCATGTAGAATGAATTGCACTTTAAGGCTACTTATGAGAAAGACAACCTCAGTGCAAACCTGTTGTAACTGCTTTCATATTTATAGGCAGTTAAAACTGTTTCACACTGAGCCATCAATATAAGGGTAGATTGATAAATTTCAGATATTCTTTAATTGCTCATGTAGAATGAATTGCACTTTAAGGCTAGCTATGAGAAAGACAACCTCAGTGCAAACCTGTTGTAACTGCTTTCATATTTATAGGCAGTTAAAACTGTTTCACACTGAGCCATCAATATAAGGGTAGATTGATAAATTTCAGATATTCTTTAATTGCTCATGCAGAATGAATTGCACTTTAAGGCTAGCTATGAGAAAGACAACCTCAGTGCAAACCTGTTGTAACTGCTTTCATATTTATAGGCAGTTAAAACTGTTTCACACTGAGCCATCAATATAAGGGTAGATTGATAAATTTCAGATATTCTTTAATTGCTCATGTAGAATGAGCTGCACTTTAACCCTTTGCTGTTTGATCCCTGCTTTTTACCTGCCTGTGATTTTATAATTGAGAAAACGTTGTGAAAAAGAAGAAATTGCTTCTGACAAGCAATTTCTTCTTTTTCAACACTATTGTCTATCCTACAGAAAGGTTATTTTTCAAATTAAATCCACTTTAAATTTTCGTCTGCAAAAACTTTGAATTTGGACAAGTCCAAAATTTTGTAAAACAGGAAAGGGTTAATGAAACTTTGGTTATTGATTCAATTATCCAAGAGTGACATTTTGTAAAGTTATGTAGTTGCAACTTTAAAATTGATAAAATGCAATAAGATCTATGAGGTAGCAGTAGTAAGCCTAATCACTTTAAATAATTTAGGTCTCAAAATTAAAGCTTAAGTTTGATTTTAGAAAATCAAAGCAACAAACAATTCTTTTCCAATTTTAAACACAAGGGTTTCTTTTTTAAGTGCCATTCATAATTGATTTTACAGGATAAGTAGTTATCAAAATTTATCTCCAGCTAAAAATGAAAATATACTCAATTTTAACCATTTTGGCAAGAAAGAATTCAATGAAAACTTTCAAAATTAACGGTTTGAAAAAACTATTGTCTATGGTGACTACATACATTTCCAATATATTTTGTTTTCTGTCACAAAGGTAATCAAGAAAAGGAATTGCTACTTAACAGGTCAGTTTTTATTAGAAATTTAACACTGCTTGAGTTTTGGCTGAAATCAATGCGATCTTAGGCAAAAAACATCCTGAATTCTACTTAAATAAAGTTGTAATTACAAGAAAACTCTATAAATCTACAGTATATGCATTTAGTCAGTTATGATTAAGCAGTGAATTGCTATAATCAATGTTGTGATTAAAACGATTCCTATAAATACAAAGGCTGAAATATTAGAAGTATTCTTCTAGCAAATCCTAAGTTTGATTTCTATAAGCTATTCAAAACATGAATTTGAAATAAGGGAAACCAATTTATTATTATATCCCTACCTAACAATCACCAAATCCTCAAACCTTTAAAAAAAGTATAGAAAATCAACCTGTGTCATGTCTAATAAAATTGTTCGCAAAATATCATCAAAATCATAGTGCTTAAGGCAGTGGATGCACTTATTGTGAGACAATATTTTTTATGAAAATATAATTTCTAAACTTTTCTGGTTTAAAAAAAAGTCAGGTGGAATAGACTCAGATCAGACTGCACATAGGTGCAGGCTGATCTTAGTCTGTACCTCTTGTCAAAAAAAGGAATATTCCTTGTTCAGCATGACAAGGGTAAAAGATAATAAGAGATGTTTATAAAACATTTATGCCCCCCCATAAAAGCAGGTCAATAGCCTATTCTTTATCAATCAACAAAGGGCAATAACTGTTATAGCCTAGGGTTGGATGTAGAACAACACATAGATGGTGTTTACTGCTTTATTAACAAACTCTTACTATCCAGGACCAGACATAGTATTTATTGAAATTACAAGCAGCTATACGTAATGTTACCATAAATAGATGTAGCTGTAATGCTATTGCTAGAACACAACAGTAACTCATAAAATATGATGAGTAGAGTTATGGTTTTTTTGCACTGCACTTCTCCTCAATGATATCCTCCTGTCAAGTTTCACGATTCTAGCTTTCATACTTTTTGAGATATGCTCCAGACTAAAAATTGTTCATTTCACCCTATCTGACTGACCGACTGACCGACAGGTGCAAAGCAATATTCCCCCTCAGACCTCTTCTTCGAAAGGGGGCATTATTAAAACTTTCAGTATTTTCTCCCCAACAGGCAATGTAACCTTTTGACAAATACAATGTAGCATAAAAGTTCATTTTCAACTTATTTAATTGTTGAACCTCTTCACATTTTGTCAAATTGTAATGGACTGGTAACTTATGTATTAGAAAAGATTTTTAAAGACCAAAATTGGATGCCAAAAATATTTGACTTATCAGTTTAAAGCTTTCCTTCTTTATCTCCAAACTGTTGTCAAAAACTTTTTTCTCCTACCAGCGTTTTTTTCTACTTTTCATATCATAATTTCTCCATATCTTAGTAAATGATTGAATGAATGATGTTAAGGTAGTGGACCCGTAATAGTTCTGCAACGTTTTGGGAGAAATGAACTTTAATAGTGTTAACCAAGGTTTCCTAATGATTTTCATTAGGAAACCTCGGTTAACATTGTGAAAGAACATGAGGCGCGAAATGTTGCGGAACTATTAATGGTCCACTACCTTAAAGCAGCTATTAGAGTACAATACAAGACTGACATACCTTTTGATTTCATCTCTGTGGTCATACCGGGATGCATTGCTATCAGCATCAGTATACAAAGTTGCTTGAAATCCAAGGCCCTGAAAACCAAAATCTAAAATCAATAGGCTGAAAGCAATCAATTTCTTAATCACTATTCAGGATTTCATCCTTTCTTACAAAATATGAGCCTGTGCGTGACATTTTCAACAATTTAAAATGTTCTTGACATGTAAACATTAAGAGGTCCAGTCAGCCAAAAACAGTAAATAAAGTTAACTGATTGTCTACAGATACTTTGAGAGCTTATCTATCTAGTAAGTGCATAATAAAGACTCTGGTCAGACTGTGGGGATGCACAGACTGGCCTGAGTCTTTACTTTGTGCACCTTCAATAGTGTTGGAAATGTCATCCACAGGCTCAATAATAAAGTTTTTTTGGTCTAAAACTGAAAATCAAGCAGTATACACTAAGATTATACTTATTTTTGGTTTAACCCCGAGTCAAATTAAGAATATTTTGGATTCAGCATGATAAGGGTGAATCATATCAATTACTAATCTCAATTACTATCTTGTATTACTAAGAATCTCAACTACTATCTTGTATTACTAAGAATCTCAACTACTATCTTGTATTGCTAAGAATTTCAACTATAACTTGTATTACAAAGAATCTCAATACTATCTTGAATTACAACAAATCTCAATTATTATCTTGTATTACTAATAGTTTCAATTACTTTAATGTATTACTAAGAATCTCAATGAATATTCCTCAATCTGGTAGACTGCATTATTCTGTGTTTTTAACCTTCAGATGAACAAAGGCGTATTTGTGAAACAGAAACACCCCAAAACAACATATATTCACAACCTTTTTATTTGATGGATTGTAATGACCTTACCACATGACCTTGACCTATCTTTACGTAAAAAATAAGCATATTAAAGGAGGGGAGGCATTAGAAGTGAGGAATTGTACTTACCCTTAACTATATCACAGGTTTAGTGCAAGACAGTATTAAGTGTATATACACTCTTGCGCTAAACCCTTGTAATGTTAAAACATGATATTCAATTCTTTTAAAATTCTATACTCATATTCTAAGAAAATGAATTATATCTTAGGATGCATTAAGGATTCTTATGTCCTTTATGACTTTAAATTTGGTAAAAATGCAAACAATATTATCTTCCCTGTAAATAAGGCTGAAAAGAGAAATAAGATATCAACAATGGCCTTGTTATTTTCTACCTAGGCTGGATCAAATAACACCAAATGAGTTACAAGATGGTTATCATTGTACTAGATAAAGACTGGCCAAACCAAACTAGAACTGTCGCAGAGCGGACTAATACCCCCCACAAGCGCTTTGTCAGAATGCAAGTGCTATAAGTGCAGGATGTGTTTGTAACTAATATTGAGGTCATATGTAGCATTTGCATGAAGTTTCATGATTCTGGGTCACTTGGTTTTTGAGATAAGAGTCCAGAAATGAAAATTGATGAAAAATTGACTGTGACCTTGACCTTTGACCTATATGACCCAAAAACAATAGGGCACTTCCTTGGATCATAAGCAACATTTGCATAAAGTTTCATGCTTGTGGGTCACTTGGTTCTCAAGTTTGTGTCCGAAAACGAAAATTTAACAAAAATTTACTGTGACCTTGACCTTTGACCTATATAACCCAAAAACAATAGGGCACTTCCTTGGGTCATAAGGAACATTTGTATAAAGTTTCATGATTGTAGGCCACTTGGTTCTTGAGTTAGAGTCCGGAAATGAAAATTTAACAAAGGCTGACTGTGACCTTGACCTTTGACCTACATGACCCAAAAACGATAGGGCACTTCCTTGGGTCATAAGGAACATTTGTATAAAGTTTCATGATTGTAGGCCACTTGGTTCTTGAGTTAGAGTCCGGAAACGAAAATTGATCAAAAGCTGACTGTGACCATGACCTTTGACCTACATGACCCAAAAACAATAGGGCACTTCCTTGGGTCATAAGGAACATTTGTGTAAAGTTTCATGATTGTAGGTCATTTGGTTCTTGAGTTAGAGTCCGGAAACGAAAAGGTCTACGGACGGACGGACGGACGGACGGATGGACGGACGGACGGACGGATGGACGGACGGACGGACGGATGGACGGACGGATGGACAGACAGACAGACATGGTGAAACCAATATACCCCCCTCTACTTCGTAGGTGGGGGGTATAATAAGGTTGATGACAATAGGTGCAAACTGTGAGTTGAAAGTTGAAATACTGCTGTAAAAGGAAATTAAACACAATCAATTTTCACTGCTACTTCTTTTCCCACAAAGAATGGAGTTGTGAAATGCAGGTTTTTTTTTCTAGTGGTTAAATCTTTTCAAAATTTCAGTGACATTTTATACTCTTTCATTTAGACAATTTTAGTCCTCGTTGTTTTTTTTTTAATTTAGAAAATGCTTTCTTTTTCAACAATGTTTTCTACCACATAGGGTGGTTTCCTATAAAATCATAACCTCTTAACCCTTGTCATGCTTAACCCGGAATATTCCTGCTTTAGCAGGAGCCATAGACAAACCTCAGCCTGCACATATGTGCAGTCTGGTGTTCGTCTATACCATTTGTTTCTCACTTTCCAGCCTGAATTGTCAACTGATTTATTTTTTCAAATAAAAATTGACCAACAGTTGGTACATTCAAAACTTTTTGCCCTTTGATTTTGATAAAAACTTTAAGCCAATATGTATTCAGCATGACAAGGGTTAATTGCAACCTCTTTCCATGAAGGCCATTTTAAAATTTCACAAAACAAGTTGGCCAGTCTAAAATTTCCAAAACGAGTTGGCCAGTCTAAAATTTCGCTAAACAAATAATCACTTACATACCTGTATAATTTCTATGATAGTTCTGGGTCCTATATGGTCACTATCATACACAAATTTCCCTTTATTTGTTGCCAAGGCAACCTTAGCACTTATAATTCCATCCCGCTTCAAGAGATTGGACTCAATGAGGTGGACACAGGAAGCACATGTCATACCAGTAATCTGAAAAAGAATATGGATAAATCAATTGTTCATACTAATCATGAAAGATAATTTCAGGGGTTTTATAATGGTTTTGAAGTTATCAATTAGGTGGACACAAGAAGCACATGTTTTACTTTTGAACTGAAAAGGAATATGAATCAACTCATGGCTCGTACAAATAATGCAGGATAAATTCAAGGTTTTATCATGATTTTGAGGTCCTCAATACGGTGAACACAAGAAGCATAGAGTCAGTGTTATTCTAAAACGTTGTAACTACAGCTTGATTAAAGCTGTAGTTACAAGGTTTAAGAAAAACACTGACAGTATTTCATGCCAGTGATTTGAAAGGAAATATGAATAAATTCATGGGTCATACAAATTATAAGATAAATATTAATTCTTCAATAAAGTTTTTCAAGCCCCAATAAGGTTGAGAAGCACATGTCATACCAGTGACTTGTAACAAGGTTTCACAAAAATATGGAAAGATAAATCACAGGGATTCTTTTAACCCTTGTCATGCTTAACCCGCAATATTCCTGCTTTTGCAGGAGCTATAGACAAACATCAGCCTGCACATATGTGCAGTCTGATGCTAGTCTACACCACCTGTTTCTCGAGAATTGTCAATGGATTAAGTTTTTCAAATAAAAATTTACCTACTGTTGTGCTTTCAGTGCTTTTTGCCCTTTGATTTTGATGATTTTTTTTAGCCAAAATGTATTCAGCATGACAAGGGTTAAAAGTTTTCAAAGTCTGAATCTAAAATAAAGCATTAATTAATGGTTCATACGAATAATGACAGATGAGGCTAGGTGTTTTTTTACAATTCAGTTTATTTATTTATTTATCTATTTATCTATTTACTTATACATCCATTTATTTATTCATTTAATATATTTATTTATTTATCTATTTATCTATTTACTTATACATCCATTTATTTATTCATTTAATATATTTATTTATTCAATATATATATATATATATTTATTCATTCATTTATTTTTTCATTAATGCTTTATGGCTGAGAATCTAATGTCTGTATGCAAAAGGCTGGCCCTATTTGGTGCTAAACTTTTTCATTATCTTCTAATTGATATTTCAAACAAAACACTTTTTGTAGCATTATTATTTTATTTTCAAACCAATACCCTTTATGTAAATCCTGGATTTGTCAAAGCTCCTGAAGAACAAATCTTATTCTCGAATGGGAGAAATTTGTACAGTGCAAAGCTACTCTGTATTTTGGGGAAATTGAATGCATATCCAACTTAAACTGGTAAATCTGATGTCAGTTTTAAGAATTTTGGCAAGATATGCCTCTAAGATATCACATTCTGACACATGAGAAGATTTGTTTATATATGTAACTAAAACCTAATTCCACTTAGACAGAGCCTTCCCTCTAGTCATGTTGGATTTATTATTTTCAAAGGCATATTATGATCAAACAGCTCTAATCAATGTTCAACCAATGGCTGGTCATAACTGTGCTCGAGAATTTCAAAATCAATTCTTGCCAGAAACAGACAGCTCTGTAGACTAAGAAATATTCTGATCTTTTTCTAAACATTTTTCCAAAACAGGAATATTCTAGACTCAGCATGACAAAGGCTACTTCTTCTGCTGTTCTCAACATATTCCTGATGAACACAAAGCTTTGACAGACAGTGTAGACTATGATTAGCTTGTACAGATGTGCAGCCTGACCTAAGCCTCAACTGCCTTCTTTTTTCTTCATTAATATGGAAAACCTTCAGATATACTAGATCAAATGTCCCCATAAATCAGCAATGTGATTGAAGTAATTTCAATTCAACAGAAACAAGAGCCATGTCGGACATGGCCATCCCCTGCCATCAAAACTTTATAGTAAACTGTAGCCTTATCAAAGGGCAATAACTCCAAAATTATGCAAGCAAGAGTAGTAGTTAATGTGCAATGCACTTCTCCTCCATGAGATACATCCACCTTTAAAGTTTTAAGTTGATAGCTTTTACACTTCAGGAGATATGCTCCAGACAAGTTTAGTGACGAAATGACAAAACAACAGAAGGATGGAATGACAGACGGAGACCATTACTACATCCCCTTCACTGAACGGAGATAAAAGGGGATAAGATAATATTCCTATACTTACTGTGACTTCAACTGTCGTCTGTCCGGCAGTCTCTGACTCCAACACAGAAGAGTTGAAACCAAGATTGGTGATTTTATTGGCGATCTGAGAAGGTAGGATGTACGCTGCATCATACTTCACTTCAGCCTTCTGGGCCATTAAAGCAACAAGGATAGACTTCACACCTGAAATAAGAAATACAAACTGCATTTCGATGGCTAAGCGCAAAACAGTTGTAACTCCCTATATGTTTATAGGGAGCTACAACCATTTCGCGCTGAGCCATCGATTTGAATAAAGACATCAGTATAATTATTATCATCCTACAGAACCAAGAGCTTTGTCTACAGATTGGTGAAGCTTAGTTGACATGTGCTGGATAGATGATAAAAAATACAAGACTAAAATAGGAAATAATTCTTACAATGATGGATTCATATTTAGTTAACTCCCTTGATAGTTAAGTCTTACTCTTCTGATAACAAACATATCTATAAAGATTCAAGTGAACACCTTATGTAATTTTGTTTGTTTGAATATAGTTTCAAAACTGCTTTCAACATTTTTTTCCAGTCATGTCGTCATGACTGGCTTCCTGGTATTTCTGGAACCAGTATTTCCACTTTATACTTTACCAGCCTCCAGCTGTGATCCCATTGTGGTTTACAAATATCCAACAATTTGTAGATGACAAATTTAACAAAAGAACCACCTATGGGTGCAATGCTCGGCTACAGGTGGTGGATAATGCAAAGAAAACTAAGTAAACAAGAGGACATTGATGGCCCTATATCGCTCACCTATGTATCTTTGTCTAAATTAATTATTATCAAATTTTCCAGCAAAAGTAGTAATTATATTTTTAAGACTTGTGGTCTCTAGAGTGTTAACAAGAATATTGTCATCAAGGCCCCTTTTCCCATAATATGGCACAGATCCTTCCCATTTTCAAAATGGTTCATCCTTGTGACTAAAAAAAACATTCTGACCAAGTTTCATGAAGATTGGAAATATTTGTGGCCTCTAGAGTGTAAACAAGACAAGAGGGCCTGTATCGCTCCACTGGCTTTAAAATCTCAAGATTTGAAAGAGTCATATTGAAAATAAACAGAAATGAAAGTCACCAGCATTCAGAAGGAATTTTTCTATGTTGAAACTGACTTATGAAGAAATGAACTTATTTAACTAATATGTAAAATTACAAGGAAGAAAACTATTTAGATATCACTTTAAAACAAGAGGTCCAGAATGGCCCTAAACCACTCACCTAAATTTTATTGATCCAGTGGATCTCATCCAATCCAAATTTCACAAACAATTTTTGAAGATGGTCATCCAAGGAACATTCTGGTATGTTCTCATTGAAATCGATCAAAAGGCTCAGAAGGCGATATCGTTCAAAGATTTCTGGGTCATAATAAGCCCTACCCTGCCACGCCCATAATTGGGGGGTCAATCCGAATTTTTTGAACAACTTTAGAAGAGGGTCACCAAAGGAACATTCTGGTGAAGTAACGTTGAAATCGGCCCAATGGTTCGGGAGGAGATGTTTATCAAAGATTTCAGGGTCAAACTAAGCCTCGCCCTGCCACGCACATATTTTGGGGTCAATCCAAATTTCTTGAACAACATTAGAAGAGGGTCACCTAAGGAACTTTCTGGTAAAGTTTTATTGAAATTGGCCCAATGGTTCAGGAGGAGATGTAGTTCAAAGATTTTGGGTTCAAAATAAGCCCCACCCTGCAACACCCTTATTTAGGGGTCAATCCAAATTTCTTGAACAACTTTAAAAGAGGGTCACCCAAGGAACATTCTGATAAAGTTTCATTGAAATCGGCCCAATGGTTCAGGAGGAGATATCATTTAAAACATTTACGGGTCAAAAAAAGCCAAGTCCTACTATACCTTAATTTCGGGGTCAATCCAAATTTCTAGAACAACTTTAGAAGAGGGTCACCATAGAAACATTCTGGTACAGTTTCATTGAAATCGACCTAATGGTTCAAGAGGAGATGTAGTTCAAAGATTTGGGGTCAAAATAAGCCCCGCCCTTCCACTGCCATATTTGGGGGTCAATCCAAATTTCTTGAAAGACTTTAGAAGAGGGTCACCTAAGGAACATTCTGGTAAAGTTTTATTGAAATCGGCCCAATGGTTCAGGAGGAGATGTCGTTCAAAGATTTCGGAGTCAAAATAAGCCCTGCCCTGCCACGCCCATATTTGGGGGTCAATCCAAATTTCTTGAACTTCTTTAAACTAGAGCTTGTCACTGAATGTGACTTAATACCCCCGCAAGTGCTTTCAGAGAATGAGATACTTTGACAGAAGAAGCAAAATATGCTTCAAATATAAAAGTTAACTCTTGGATTTGAGACCTCTAAATTGCGTCTTGCAAAACTGACACATGTGATAGATGTTTTCAAGCTATTGAAGGAAAACTGAAGGAGGAGTTTTGGAAACAAAATTACAAGTATATGTGTTCAAAAAGAAAAACTGTCTTAAGTTCAAGGGGAGATAATTCATAAACCTGTGGGAGTTTACACTTGAAATTTGTGTCTTGCAAAACTTCAACATGTGATAAATGTCTGTATACTGTTTCATTACTATTGAATGGAAATTGCATGAGGAGTTTGCGACACAAAATTATAAGTACATGATAACAAATAGAAAAAAATGTCAAAGTTCATGGGGAGATAACACATGAACCTGGGGGAGTTGACACTTGAAATTTGTGTCTTGCAAAACTTCAACATGTGATAAATGTATGTATAATGTTTCATAACTATTGAATGAAAATTGAAGGAGGAGTTTGCGACACAAAATTATGAGTAAATTGTAACAAATAGGAAAAATGTCTTAAGTTCAAGGGGAGATAAATCATCAACCTGGTGGAGCTGACACTTGAAATTTGCGTCTTGCAAAGCTTCAACTTGTGATCAATATTTACATAATGTTTCATTACAATTGAATGAAAATTGAAGGAGGAGTTTGCGACACAAAATTATAAGTAAATGGTAACAAATAGAAAAAAATGTCAAAGTTCAAGGGGAGATAACACATGAACCTGGGGGATTTAACACTTGAAATTTGTGTCTTGCAAAACTTCAACATGTGATAATTGTTTGTATAATGTTTCATAACTATTGAATGAAAATTGAAGGAGGAGTTTGTGTCACAAAATTATAAGTACATTGTAACAAATAGAAAAAAAATGTCTCAAGATCAAGGGGACATTATTCATGAACCTGGTGGAGTTGACACTTGAAATTAGCCTCTTGCAAAACTTCAACTTGTGATCAATATTTGCATAATGTTTCATTACAATTGAATGAAAATTGAAGGAGGAGTTTGGGACACAAAATTATGAGTAAATTGTAACAAATAGGAAAAATGTCTTAGTTCATGGGGAGATAACACATGAACCTGGGGGAGTTGACACTTGAAATTTGTGTCTTGCAAAACTTCAACATGTGATAAATGTATGTATAATGTTTCATAACTATTGAATGAAAATTGAAGGAGGAGTTTGCGACACAAAATTATGAGTAAATTGTAACAAATAGGAAAAATGTCTTAAGTTCAAGGGGAGATAAATCATCAACCTGGTGGAGCTGACACTTGAAATTTGCGTCTTGCAAAGCTTCAACTTGTGATCAATATTTACATAATGTTTCATTACAATTGAATGAAAATTGAAGGAGTTTTGCAACACAAAATTATAAGTAAATGGTAACAAATAGAAAAAAAATGTCTTAAGTTCAAGGGGAGATAATTAGTGAACCTGGGAGAGTTGACACTTGAAATTTGCGTCTTGCAAAACTTCATTATGTGATGTATGTTTGTATAATATTTCATAACTATTGAATGAAAATTGAAGTAGGAGTTTGCGACACAAAATGATAAGTACATGGAAACAAATAGGAAAAAATGTCTAAGTTCAAGGGGAGATAATTCATGAATGAGGGGAAGTTGGGACCTGAAAATTGCGTCTTGCAAAACTTCAACATGTGATGAATATTTCTATAAAGTTTCAAGGCTTTAGAAGGAAAACTGAAGGAGGAATTCGTGACACAAATTTACTACTATTTGTGTCCACAGACGGACGGACAGACGGACAGACGGACAGACGGACAGACGCACGGACGGACGGACAGACAGACAGACAGACAGGCTGATTCCAGTATACCCCCGAAAACATTTGTTTTGCGGGGGTATAAAGAGGGTCTCCAAAGGAACATTATGGCCAAGTTTCGTCAAAATACACCCTTTGGTTTAGGAGGAGAAGATGTTTAGAGAAAAGTTTAAGCAAGCATGCACGGACGGACGCACTGACGCATGGGCGCACGCCGGACAGCCCGCCATGACAATAGCTCACTGGCCTTTGGCCAGTGGAGCTAAAAATTGTCATTAAGGCCCCTTTTCCGTGATATGATACAGATCCTTCCCATTTTCAAAAGGATTCATCCTTGTGACCTGACAAACATTCTGACCAAGTTTCATGAAGATTGGACCATATTTGTGGCTTCTAGAGTGTAAACAAGAAAATTATCATTAAAGCTCCTTTCCCTGTGAAATGACATGGATCCTTTCAATTTTCAACAATTTCCTTGTAACTTGACAAACATACTGACCAAGTTTCATGAAGATTGGGCCATATTTGTGGCCTCTAGAGTGTAAACAAGAAAATTGTCATTAGGCCCCTTTTCCAGTGATATGACACGGATTCTTCCCATTTTCAATAGGGTTCATCCTTGTGACCTGACAAGTATTCTGACCAAATTTCATGAAAATTTGACCATATTTGTGGCCTCTATAGAGGAAACAAGAAAATTGTCATTAAGGCCCCTATTCCCTTGATATGGCACAGATCCTTCCAAATTTCAATAGGGTTCATCCTTGTGACCTGACAAACATTCTGACCAAGTTTCATATTTGTGGCCTCTAGAGTGTAAACACTTAAATTGTTGACGCCTGATGACGGACGACGGACGACACACAACGGATGCAAGAAGCACATGTCATTCCTGTAACCTTTAAATAGCTACTAGGTGAATGAGTATTCATTTTAACCTCCTTTTGGACAAATATATAGGATCCTACCTTCTACTTTCATAATATTCTTCTCAATGGTGGCCACGCAGGAAGCACACGTCATCCCTGTAACCTTTAAATAGCACTTATCATACTCCTCATCCTCGTTGGTACCCGGTCTGTACCTCACGGTACCCAATTTAGACTCCACTTGCAGGGAACCATTGGAGGTGGTGGCTTCAAAACTCACAGACTTTGAACTACTGGTAATGTCCTCTGAAATCAATGAAATTTTAGAGTACAAAGGGAAGTAGAGGATATTGAAATACAAAATGTGTTAAACAGAGAAAAATTGTTTGTTTCAGTGTTAGATAGATTTATATTTCATTGGGTGAACAACAAAAGCTTTATTTTCATAAGTGACAGAGTTTTAATCTGTTTTAGATGACTAGTTTGATAATTTTAGTAATTTATTAATACCGATTTTATATTCCATTTAAAATATAAAACCAAAGTTTTGCAACCAATGAATAACATTCAAGAAATTTATTGACCAAATCTATTCTGCAAAACATATACCGTATTTCCTATACTAATAGCACCCTCCCTAATAGTAGCAACCCTACATTTTTTACTTAGAAAACCCACTAAAAATGCCTAAATTTTAGGATTTTTTTCACACTTCTTCTCTAATTTAAGAATAATTTCCTTTCTTTAATGCTTTGCGGTAGTTTATCGAGAAATAACGGTAGATTATCACTTGATAATCTCACCGAAAAAGCAGTGAAATTATCAAAAACTTATACCCTGCTTTTGTGCATTTCATCCTATCTGACGTCATCTATGCGTGGTCGAAATAAGTGATGTCACAATTAACGTTGCATAGCAATCACGCGCAAAATGACGCACTTTACGAAAATTTGTCGTAGAAATTTCCCATTTTGTCTAATTTTTGCATTAAAGAAATAGAATAATCATTTGTTTTTCATGTAAGATCGATTAATATTTCATTTCGTGAACAACAAAAGCTATATTTTCACTCGTGGCTCTGTCACTCGTGAAAATATAGCTTTTGTTGTTCACTCAATGAAATATAAATCGATCTTACACTGAAACAAACAATTATCCTCTATTTAAACAATCATTTATATGATTGTTTAGAGGAAATTCAACTCAAATTAAAGGGAAAATGGCCTAAAAGACACCAATTTTGATGATTTTTTAAATCAGAAAATGCATACTAAATAAAAGCTCCCTGACCATGTTATGTATAGCTCCCTCACTAGTGTAACAAAACCTGTGTGATAAGAACATGATGTGTTTGTGAAAATGGCAATTTTTTTAAAAGTTTGACCTTGACAGATCACTTTGACCTTGTCAGATGATTTTGACCTTGGTATCTGTAGATGCACATTGTGTAACCCATCAAGAACTATCACCATACCAAATAAGCATTGTATCTTGAATATTCTTGAAGTAATTGGTAATCTTTAGTTTTTAGTTAAGTTTTAAGAACGACAGATAGACAGGCAGAGGGACACCAATAAACAATATGCCCCCATCTTTCGATTGGGGGGCAGGGGTGGGGAGGGGGGAGGGATGATAAAAATATTCAACCGTGTTGTTTCACTCCCACAACGCAGTTTATATTTCTGGTTCATAATTCTAGAGTACAATGAGCCATTTTCACACGAAATATATGTTACCTATCAGGACCATTCTAAGAACTCCATTTAAATTGGCTTTAATGCCACTCTTATTTTTTTTTGTCATATTGTGGATGCTGGCTCCTGGGTACTCTGTGAAATAAGCATTAGTTCCAGTGAAGGCCAAACAAGTCACATTTCATTCTAGATTAAAAAACAAGCCAAATTAAAACATTTCAACCAAAGTCAGTCTTTGCAGTTAGGTTTATTTTAAACAACATGTATGAGATTTTCCTTGTAAAATGGTGAAGGGGGAGCTACTTTTACAGAGGGGAGTTTCTTACCTTTGACTGCAGCCTCAAAGCCCATATCCTCTATAGCCTCAGCCAGCATATTTGGTGTGACTCTATCTGGATAGTAGACGATGGTACCAGTTTGGTTAGCTAGGGACACCTGGATCTTCTTGACTCCTGGATGATCAATCAGCTTCCCTTCTATAGACTTGACACATGAATTGCATGTCATCCCCTTTATATTGATAACTACAGTTAGTGTGACCTCCCCTAGCTGTACAGGCATCAGGCCACCAGGGGTCGATGAGACTTTTGCATCAAATCCCATGTCATCCACCATTTCAGCAATAGCCTCTGGTGTAAGGATACCAGGATCGTATCGGAAGGTGCCATTCTTGTTTTCCAGGGAGACTTTAACATCCAGTATTCCAGGTTTGCCAGCTATGTTAGATTGGATGTTATTAACACAGGACATACAGACCATACCCTCTATATCAATCACAGTCTCCTTCTCTTTAGGTTCTACTGAGGCTTTGGCAATCAGGTCAAACTCACGATCTACAGACGTCTCTCTAGGTAGGCTGGCATTAAAACCCATATCATCAATAATATCTCTCATGGTGCTTGGGTTGGTCTCATCAGGATTGTATATGATGAAAGCTTCTTTGTCTTCTAGAGAAACTCGGATCTCTTTCACCCCTTCTTTCTTCTTCAAGAAGGACTCAATGGTGTTTACACAATTCTGGCATGTCATTCCTTCAACATGGATCTTAGCAATCAGTGAGTTTGATTTCTTTTCTTCTGGTGTTGCTTCAAACCCCATGTCATCTATTTTATCAGCAATTGCTTGTGGTGTCAGTTTGAAAGGATCAAACTTGGCAAAAGCTCGCTTTTGATCAAGGCTAACTTTGATATTATGAATGCCATCAACAACGCCGATTGTTCCCTCGATGTTTCTTACGCATGACATACACGTCATCCCATTAACGATGATTGTTGTGTCTAGTTGAAGTGAGGTTTGGCCTCCATCATTTACAGGAGATATATCTTTGATCTTGGTGGGAAAGCCCATGTTATCTATCTTCTCTGCTAGTATCGGTGGGGAGGTTTCTGATGGACTGTATGTCACATGGGCCTCATTAGCCTCTAGTAGCACCTGAAATTAGAGAAATCACACAGGTATTTAATGATGACTGTCATAGTTTATCAGACTAAATCAAACTAGAAAGAAAATTGGAGTACCCCTTGCCATTCACTAAAGAATTCTGGCTTTGCTAACCAACTCTTAAATGCCATTTTTCTCTGAAATGGTCACGGATATGTAACAGACATAAGGCAAATTATTTGATTGGCAAACCAAACATTGAAACTACAGCTAAAAACTGTTCAATAAGTCTATTGGTTAATTAACACTAAATATACATTGCCATTTGATTTCAGTGGAGTCATCTCATTAACAACCAGCAAACATTTAATTCTCTTTTTTTTTTCATTTCAATGATCTTCTTCCTGGAAAACTTCTGATTTTAAGAAGGAACCATAGTCTGTGGGGGCAAGAAAGAAATGTGGTCATTTAATAAGGTTTGTTACTTGATCCAAATGTTTTATTGATGAACAGATGGACAGAAAGAAAGGCTGTGGAAGGAGAATAAAGCTATATTTCTCTTTTTTTAACAAAAAGTTTGATAATAATATTTAATCGATCCTCTACAAATATTGCCAATAAAGGATCAATAACATTGCAAATCACATAGATATTATTTATCCTGTTATTGGCAATATTGAATAGTGGTTCATTATTATTGCCAATATCTTTGAAACACATATTACAGCTTATGCCAGTCCTACTTAGAGAAAGTATTTCATACAAAGAAAAGGGTCATCCAAACAGAATAACAATAAGCAAATTAGCCTCAAGCTAAACAATCTGACATATTAAGAGAAATAAATTCACCCTTTCACGAATTATTACGAAAAATCCATTTACAACTAAATGCATCCATTTACAGCAGCATTCTAAAGCCAGCTAATATAAATCAGAACATTGTAGCCTTTAATATAAACTTTAATGCTTCTTTTTCATGCAATATTGATGAAGGAAAAAGTCACTCTTAAATTTGAATTTCACAGCAAATAGTGTAGAAAAATAGCCAATACAATATCAATGCTATTGGTGTATTTTCAAAACTGAACTCTGACGTAGGCGCTGAGTCCATTACCATAGGTATATAGGGTATATCTTAAAAGCATGTGATATGAATTGAAATTCTAACTTGTTTCAAGTGTTTTTTAAACCTGTCTTATCTAAATCGAAAAAATGCCGCAGGAATCGGTTTTAAGTAGATTTTAAGGCTCACCGCGCAAAAACTATAGTCCGTTTGACTTCTATATGGACCGACCTTTTCATCAATTACATAAAATTGCGTTTGAATAAAGGTTTTGTATGTAGTAAAATCTTAATTTCAGCTTAATACCATTTCAAAAAATATTTTTTGAAAATAAAATGATTTCAAAATAATGATTTTGTCTATCTAGTTAATGTTAATATTTTCGCTCTATCCGTTCTTAAACACGAGGGGTGATGGAGGCTGTTCAATAGTAAGAAAATGTCAACATATATAGTAAAAACACGTGGTTTTAAACTAAACTTTTGACAGATGAAGTGTCCATTATTCCTTATTTGGACATGCTAATTAGCATATCGACGGTCAGGTCATCTTTAACTTAAATAGCACGTGATTTTTACCGCTAGTACTCGCCTTTTCATTAAGTTTTCCTCGTGAAATTCCCAACTACTTTGTTTAATAATGCTTTTTGATTGGTCTTAACATGTAAATATAGGGTTCATCTCAGAATGAATAAAATCAATAATCAATTATCTGGTCAAACAGTTTCTGAAGAAAGAGAGAATATACACAGATTTGATATCCAACGGTAGCAAAAATCTTAGACAAACTTAATTTCATTGAAAAACTCGATTGTATAGTAATACAATTCACTTAAAATCTTACTCTTTTGACTCGGCCCCTATGCAAATCAGTACTATTTTTGGTTATACAATTCGCTGTTCCGTTTAATACATTAACAAGTAGGTATGAACTGCTGAAAGTTAACATGTAGACGGACGGACAAAATCATTATCTTACATTCAAAAATTCTGAAAAACAAAATTCGTCATGGTATTAGCTGGAAAAAATGATATGAAAAGAAAAATATGCGTTTCTTTTATTATTTTCTGAGATTTTCGGCAAAATGTTGGTCCATATAGAAGTCAAACGGACTATACCTATATTGACAATAATACTTGATCAATAAACTGATCGATTGTCAATATTGCCTATATATGGTCAATAATACAGACTGACCGATCTTTAATGGCACTGCATTATTGTCAAAAATAGTGACCATGTTTTGGCCTGTCTAATATAAATGATACTGTCAATATATTGGCTCAGCTTTCAAGACTGATATATGTGGTAAAGGGGGAGATTTAATTAATCCTGACTATCCCTCAGCAATAAATTTATCATACAATAATAGCAGATGTTCTAATCATCCATATGTAACATTTATATTTAAATCTGAGTATTTTGTTCACATCATAGACATAACATTTTTTCAAATACTGTTCAGTACTACATTGTATGTTCATTTCAATTATCAACCCATTCCTATCTTACTTATGACATTAGGTTAATTAACACAATATTAATCTCAATAAACTGAAAATAGCATTTATTCAATACATGTTAATCAATCTTAAAGACCAGGGCCCATACTCTTTCAAAAATACCATTTTTCCTGTAATAATAGCACCCTCCCTAATAGTAGCACCCCTACATTTTTCACTCAGAAAAACCAACTTTAAATACCTAACTTTAAGGAACTTTTTGAGACTTCTCTAATTTCTCCTACATAGTGCAGATCCATACATGTTTATCGCCTAATTATCATAATAATGGATCAATATACATATGCAATTATTGGGTAGATTCCCTATTTAATATGATAATCAATTTATTATTGAAATTTCTATTTATCAGTATTACCTAGCAAATATGTTTGTTAAGATTTTCCTTCATTTCTCAAACCAGAAAATATGCAATGCACATTGTACTACAAATCAACCACCCTGCATTGCAAGTGATGTCACTTTTTGATTACTTTTCAAAGGCAAAGATGAAACAAAATTGTTATGTAATCTGACAGAGACTCGAACCTCTAAATTAAATATCACTATACTTCCGAGGGGCAGAGACATATGTCCAAACTCATTAACTATCTGAGCTATTTTCCCACTCCTCAAATTCGAGTGTTTTTACTAATTATTAGACCTTACATATTTCACGCAGCAATAAAATAATCAACAAATCATGACGTCACTGGCGATGTTGGTCGGTGGGACTGTACTCTTCTAAGGAATGGGCTGCTCCATCCAAAATGACCCTAGCCAATTTTTCAAGTCATATGTGGTAAAATATATTTTGGGAAAAAGGAGAATTTTTACAGGTGACATTTTTTCCATTATAAAGAACCATAGTAAAGCAAAGTTCTGGGACTGTGTGGGAATTTAGGGTCAAAAGCACTCTTAATTGTTGTTCTAGTCCACTTGAAAAAGACAAATGAGTTCATGAAATGGTGACTTTCATTTGCTGAGTTTCAGAACAACATAGTGTTTCAGGTTAATTTGTTTAACAGAATGAATCAAAATAAGTGATTAACAGATTTAAGGAGATAAAGATCATGGCTTGAAATACAAATTATTAACCTTAAAAATTTGAACAGACAGGTTGGCTAAAACATTGAACCAGTTGAAGCGTAGCGGTTTGATCAGGTTTGTAATGTTTTCCTATCACTAAGCTTCAATCAGTTCAATGGGACACATTAACATGTTTCGATTTCACTTTCTTAGATTTTTTTAAACAATAATTGTCAATCTTTTGGTTGGGTGAGGATAATCACCTAATTTTCTTGTTTGTTTCTAATGCTAGGAGAGATACCAAACTTAAGACATTCATGCCATTTTCACTAGGCAGAGAGAGCCAAATTAGGGATAACCTTTTCACCTTACAACTTGAAATTGCTTGTCCTGTCTTAATCTTTTTACCTCTTAAGCAATTTCTTCCTTTACACAATATTTTCTCAAGTATAAAATACAAGTAATTTTGAAACAGCATCCAAGAACTCTGACGTTACAGGAAAGGGGTAGGTTACAGATAGAATGAAACATGAATGCCCCCCCCCCCAAAACTGACAAATGACCTTGTCACATGACCTTGACCTTTGTACCAGCAGATGTGTATCATTGGGATCTATTATCATACCAAATATGAGCATTGTATCTTGAATAGCTTTTAAAATATTGGCAATGTTAAGTTTTTTGGTTAAGTTTTGCAGACAGACAGACAGACAGATGGACAACGATAAAACAATATACCCCCCAGCTACTTAATTAATATTATTTTAAGAAAAGACAGTGCTGTAGAACGGAAACAACTCTCAAATAGTCCTAGGCTGTATTTCTGGAATGAAACTCATCACTCTAAATTTGTAGCTAGTAAACTTATGTATCAGACAAAAATATGATTCAATACAAAAAACTAAGAATAAAAACAAAAATAAAATACCGGTAGTCGTTTGTATCCCTTGGTTGACATCTTTGCATAAAACATGAATCTAATACATCCTATATATCATAAGGTTAACACTTGTCCTTTACAACAATTAATGTCCATTGGCTTCCTGAACCCTTGTAGATTATTTTGTCCTTCACAGCCATTGTAGTCCATTGGGTTACTCTTACCCTTACAAAAACAAAACACTTGTCCTCTACAACAATTACTGATCATTAGCTTAATTCCTTAAAAAAAAATAGGTTTTGACACATTTTTTAGAAGACATCTTTTTATTAGAATATTATCTCTTCATCACTTTTTCTCTCAATACACATGCATGAAGGATATTTTTTTACTTATTACAATCATGACAAAACTGTGACTGTAATTCATTAGATCAGCACAGAGCTGTTGCAAGTGCCTATACATTTATTAGTACTTACAATAGTTTTGCACTGACCCCTTGCCTTACTTCTTTATAATTTTACTGCTCCCAAATTTTGTAATCTAAAGCAAAGTTTAAACAATTAACTACATCCTTGTGATATTTACACCATCATGTTTTACATTTACATTGTCATATTTGTTTTCAGCAGTTTAAGTGGATCAACTTTAACCCTTTCACAAACAAACACCTTTATAGTCCAAAGACTGAGATATCAACACATAAGGGAATGGAAATCAAAATTTGTGATATCGTGTATTTAATGGAAGTTAACCCTTGTCATGCTGAACCCGGAATATTCCTGCTTTGGCAGGAGCTATAGACAAACATCAGTCTGCACATATGTGCAGTCTGATGTTAGTCTACACCACCTGTTTCTCACTTTCAAACCAGAATTGTCAATAGATTTAGTATTTCGAATAAAAATTGACCTTAGGTTGGTACATTTAGTGCCTTTTGCCCTTTGATTTTGATGAAAATCTTAAGCCAAAATTTATTCAGCATGTCAAGGGTTAATAGCAAAACTGTCTATCTTAGGTCAATAAGTCACAAGGAGGGTCAGTCAACACTATGACAACAGACCACAAAACTATTGTAAATACAGCTAATTGTAGCTGTAGTTAAAATATTCAGGTAGCCAACTTAATTACAATTCTTGATTCATGTTAACTGATCCTTGACATTAAGAGATGTTTAAGCCTGCCTAAACATGAACCAAATTGATCTCTATGACATAAGTGAAATATCACCCAATATTCAATTTTTTTTTTTTTACTCTTTTCAAGTTTTTCTTATATATCGAACAAGACCCTATCTAAAGACCCTAAAGACTATCAAACAAAAAATATTTGGAAATGCATTCGGAAAAAGAGCAAAAACAATATTGTGGGAAAAGGAGCAATTGCAATTTTTTCATTTTTTCCATAATGTTTTCTCTGAGTACGATAATGAATTTAAAATCCATGGTCTATAATTTTCCAGGTAAAACTTTATCCAATTATGGAGTGTCTTAGTACGGTCGGTGAAATACCCTGGGTGGACATTCTGCATACTGGTACTCTGTACAAACTCCATAAGTTTTAACTAATAACAGTTTCTGCATTACCTTTTGAAAGGGGATACTTGAACACATACACATAGTTGAAAAATTTGATGGAGTTTTGCAGAATAAATCCAAGTCTCTGTTATGTTCGCACAAAGACATAAAGTGGAAAAATGTTTCTCCACCAAATGTTTTAATAATAATAATATTTTCGCATGTGGAGTTTTTGTATGTGAAAATAGAAAAAATTCACCCTTCTGTTAGAAGTGTGCTTAAAAATGCAAAACTACAAGTTTTGGCATCTTGACTTAGAGTGATAAATTAACAAATATTGGAACAAGTATAGTCAACATTCCAAATAAAAAGATTTTTTGACCATACGCAGATATTCTGAATTTGGAAGTAATTTTAGCTTAAATTTCATGGCAAATGTTAAAAACAATGACCAGAGTACATCATTTATGTTTTAAGTTTTTGTCAGACAAAGCATAGTAATCATATGTGTGACGTTACAACTTTATCAAAGTCCAATTTGTCATATAACACTTCATTGTCATACATGAACACTTAATTACTGTTACTTAATTTTGTATCCTCTTCTACTTATGTGCAGTTTATCATTTCTTGTCATTTCATGTCAACAAAACACCAAATAAGAGGCCTTTGTAAACCTCTTCTGCTCAACTGAAACCAATCTCAAAATGTTCTGTGTATATTCAACATTGTGAGGTTACAACACACATATCTTACTTTGATTTACAGAGTTTTATTTGTTTGTATGGGGTCAACCTACTTTTACCGAATGTTCATTCATAAAGCAGAGCCTGGAGCACCTAACAATAGATTCCTGGTATTTTCTGGTATTTTTATAAAAGATTTACTGTCAATAAACAACATACTCTAGACGTATGATTTTGTTTGTTTGAATTGGTTTAACGCCGCTTTCAACAATCTTGCAGTTATATAGCGGCGGCCGGAGCACCTAACAATGGATTCCTGGTATTTCTTTCACCTGTACTACCATTACACCCTTTCCTAGCCTCCGACTGCTATCTCACATAGGTTTACGATTATCTACCCATTGGTGAGAGACAAACGTTGGAAAGGATATTTGCCGCCACCGGGGATCGAACCCACGACTTCCAGATTAGAAGTCTTATGCCTAACCAACTGCGCTATGGTGGCGGCTTCTAGACGTATGATAAATTCCATTTTAAGTTAGAACTTTCAAGAACCAGTTCTTGATCCTTTTTTCACAGGGGTCTCGCTGGCAAGTTCTCCTGGCACTTTGTTGTCCTTAATGATGGGCCGGACAAAGAGAGCTTCATAATAATAGCAGCTATAATTCAGTACATAACAAAATGTTACAATTGTTGATTTCTGGTATTTATGTCACCAGTACTACCATCACATCCTTTCCTAGTCTCAAGCTGCTATCCCACATGGGTCTATGATTATTTACTCATCGGTGGAAGAATATAGTCAGAAAGAATGATTGTGGCTGTCGAGAATCAATTTCTTTGTTTTTAATGGAGTATTAAGCCACTTTCAATAATCTTTTAGTTATATCCAGGTGGTTGGAGCACCTACCAATCGATTCATGGAATTTCTCTCACCAGTACTACCATCACATCCTTTCCTAGCCTCCAGCTGCTATCTCACATAGGTCTACAATTATCAACCCATTGGTGGGAGACAAATAGCCAGCAAGAGTGATCGTGGCCATCGAGGATCAATTTTTGGTTTTGAATGGAGTTTTAAGCTGCTATCAACAATCTTTCCGTTATATCCAGGTGGCTGGAGCACCTTCCAATGGATTCCTGGTATTTCTCTCACCAGTTATACCATCACATCCTTTCCTAGCCTTTAGCTGTTATCTCACATAGGTCTACTATTATCATCTCATTGACAAATAGTTGGAAAGATTGAGTGCCGAGGTCAGGGATCAAACCCGGAACCTCTAGATTGACAGTCCGACTGGCTACCATCTGTGCTTTAAATGAGGGCTGCTGACATTCTTTTGATCTATTGCATAGATCAAAGGTACAGAAGAGAGGGGCTAAGGCCAGTCTAAAATCTTTATTTTTCAATGCAACCTTATCTTGTGGGTAATCGTTAGAATTGTCTGGATGAGACAATTTTAAAGACCACCAATAACATATTGGTTTATGGTATTACTAGTAAAATACTTTAATCTTATATTCAATTACCTCCTCCATCCATGGCTCTGATAACTTTATTCGAGACTAGGGAGCAAAAACTCATATCCCCATGGTGCCTAGATTATAGAACATTTAACATTGTAACAAATTTAACTTAGATATTGTATAGGAAAAAGGTGACCTTTTTGAACTGACAAATATTAAAAGGATTCAAACTTTCATTTTGTTAGCTCGGTGCAAAACAGTTGTAACTGTAACTGCCTATAACCATATAGGCAGTTACAACTGTTTCACGCTGAGCCATCAATTGGGAGAAGAAGCAAATTAATTAAATTCAAAATGTACATGCACAAACTTTCATTTTGTGTTGATAGATAATTTGCAACACTTCAGTGATCTCATTGAAAAGACATGAAAAGTTTTTTTCAAATTGTATGAACCTGTAAAAGCAAAAACTTCAATGACATCAACATTGCATTCAACTATACATCTTCATTATATGCTTTATAACGGATGCAATTCAATCCATCATTTTATACCCTTTACATTATATAGTGGGAAAATCCAAATAAATGTGAGGTTTTTGGTGAACAAAATTTCACCAGTGTTATATACTGTGTATGGAAAATCCTGTAGGATCTTAATAGGTTTTAAATAAAGCAGTGCCTCTTTACATTCAATTTAGTATCTCTTAAGACTTATCTCTACAAAATCACTGTCTTTTTCGTTAAATGCATGATACTAGCATTCTTCATCAAGTGAAGATAATGAAAATTACCCTTTAAAAACACAAAATTATCTTGGAATGTCTATAGGAGCGAATTTTTGATCGGCGTAAGATTGTCGAGACTTTAGAGCAAAAACAAAGTTTGTGTCTGTGAACTGTATAGACTGATACTATGTTTTTGATTTAAACCTTCGCTATTGCAACTTGTAGTAATTTGCCGGAAATGTGTGTTTATTGAGGTCGTGAACTCTTGAACTTCTACACACCCCTGATTGGCCATACCACATGTGATGACCTACTACGATTTTACCTGCCTTCTTATGGATGAAGTCTTTGATTATAAGTTACGAAAGGTCAAGTTTACAAACGAATGGAATGTTCCTGCTGTATGTCTCCTATTAAACGCGCCTGGGTGCGATGCAAAACATCGTGGGGGCGCTATTATTTCAGACTCTTTTACTTAATTAAAAAAAAATGTATTTTGGTACCTAAGAGAAGCAAACTGTTAACATGTTCGTCATTATCGATTGAAATACGTACGCTACCCAATACACTTATCTATTTATCTATTAAGGCTATAGATTTAAAAAATAAAATAAAAAGCTTATGAATTGTAATTCTGTCATTTAAAGTCATCTATCGAAATACGGTCACCCTCCACCATTAATTGCAGCTTTCAAAAGCAAGTGATTGTGTTAGCAGAAGCCGAAAATATTATTATTGTTATTATTTGTACAAGATAGGAAGTTCCAGACGATGCAATATTCAATGTTCCGCTACCGCTGGACAAAGAGGTCTAATAAATCATTACCTATTCACGTATGAAATAAATAATCCTGTATTAAATCCTAAAATTTTGTGATGTGTAAATGCACCCGGTACATGAAATGAAAGTGTTTCGTAGTGTAAACACAACACGTCTGGAGCTAGCTGGGTCACCGCGTGTCGGCACCCTTTGAAGTCCCCAGATTCTTGCAAGCGGCGACGTCACTTTTGAAATAAGTCACACACGAGTTTTTACGGGTGATTTCCTATTTTAACAGTATGGATTGTGACTAGAATTTAATCATTTGACTCGGATATTTTGTATATTTGCAGAAGGTGAAATGATTTAAGAAATATTTTCGTAACAACGAAAGGGGATTTTGTTTGCATGTGACTTATGAAGAATAACGAGAAATATTTTTAATTTTGTGTTAAATTTTAACCTTTCACGCTTCCGGAAAACTGCACAATTTAGGACGCGCTAGTTTTTCAAATGTTGGACAATCTTTTAATGACGCAACCAGCCTTATCCTGATAGGAATTTAAGATAGTTAACCCAAAATCTATTGAACATTACGTCGTGGAGTAGCAGCTATTAAAATTAAATTCGAGACTGGATTTTTCACCACTGACCGTGGACGTTTGGATGTTGTTGATCGTATAGTCAAGGGCCTGGGATTCGTATTGATGGGGGGAGCGCGTTTATTAGGGAGGGCGCGTCTAAAAGGTGATTACGGTATATTTAGTCCAAATTCTCATTGAAACATAAACACGCACCACTTGACCGTGACCAACCTTGATATGAAGTAAAATTTAATCCATTGCCAGACAACTTATGTTCTAAACTACCAAATTTACACCTCTTGCTTAAATCCTGTTTTTATCTTAAAGCTTATTGTTGCATACTTGTGTAATGTAAATTTCTTCGGTTACGGGTATTTTTGTATCATATTACCCAAATCCCATTCCCTGGGGTTTTTTTTTGTTTTTTTTTTCGTTTCAAACAAGGCTGGAAACCAGGGGATATAGCAATCTCGGTACGGTTTACTGTTAATATATGAATGTCGTAAATAGATCATTAAAATAAATAAAAGAATCAAATGAACAAATATCCCAACACAATAGACCTAATTTCAAATTTTAACATCGAAAGGATTTTTTTTTCAAAGTTCTTGACATCGTTACTACAACTGTATAGTAGCGCTTCTATCCCTCGGATTGCTCTAGAATTTCCTCAATACAATCATTCATCTATTTGTTTTACTGGAAGTATGTAAAATATTACAAAAAACGAAATTTGGATTGTGAATCAATTGCCTGTGGACTGGAGCACCTTTACCTTAACATGGAAATTGGTATTTCTCGCACCAGAACTATAATTAGCATACATCTGTATGTAGCTGCCATCTTCTACCCTCTTAGGTTTACGATTATCCGCCGTATGGTAGGAGCAATAGAATTTGAACAACGACTATATTTGGACAACTCATTAGCTTTACAAAATACCTTCCTACATAGATTTTATCAAATTGTTTTTTTGTTTCTGTTTTTGTTGTCGTTTTAAATTCTTTCTTAAGTGATGGCATCAGATAATTATTCTTTCACAAGACTGAATATTACCGAAAGAGACCAAAACCTTTTAATTACAATTACGAAACAGCGGTCTTTTAATTTGGGGGATGGGGGGACCCCATTCAGGTCGTACCAGAGCCATAGCAGATAAAGTTTAAAAGTCAAAATGCAGAAAGACTGCTATTTAATCTGCTAAAATATGGGTTCCACATGTGGAAATTGAATTACCTTTCTGGCTGCTATTTTTTGAGTTAAGAACAGAATCATTAGTCTAGACACTATAGTTTCCTGTTTTCTTTTCTCTAGGCTTATCGCTCTCTGCCTATCGGTCTGTCTCTGTCTGTCACTCTCTCTACCTTTCTTTTCCTCTCTTTCTTTTTCTTTGAATTTAGAATTTTGACGAGACACTTTCCCTTGATTATTTTTTACATACATAATTTCTCTTTTCTCAACGAATTCAATATATCACTTTAGAATGCCAACAGATTCGTTCACCATCAGGACTTTCAGTGCTTTGATTTTTTCTGTTTTCTTTTTCTGATTACAACATATCTTTTCCTGAATACTAAATATGAGGGAGAAAAGCCTGTCTAAAATCTTTATTTCTCAATAAAATCCTATGATGTGGGTTCCCTTTTGTGACCTGTCACACACAAAAAAGGACCATCTGGGAACTACCAGAAATGTTAAAAAAAAGATATTTGTTCCAGAACAGTTCAAGCAAAGGTCAACTTTCATTTTTTTATTTTTTCATATAAAGGCTAGGAATCAAAACTGAATGAAATTATTTTGTTCCACAAGAATTATATCCATTCTAAACAATTGTTTTCCATCTTCTATTAATTTTTAGCTCTGCATTTTCAAAAAAAAAATCAAAAAAATGTGCTATTGATATCTGCTTCAAATCAAAAGTATGAGTGCATTGGTTGATGTTGACGTTGGCAAAGTAAACATTAACCTTGGCTATAGCTTTGTTGTAGTGTTTGGCAATCAGTTTCGAATCACAATCAATAATTGTTCTTAAGTTGGAAGACTAAATCAACTAATGATCAATTGTACAATCGCTTTCTTAGAAATTAATAACTGTTCCATGCTGAGCCATCAAACTGATTTGGGTTTTGAAAACAATATAGAATGGCTTTCATTTATGTTAGGAACTAATCAATTGTTTATGAAATATCTTAGTCAATTATCACAATCAGAAGCCCAAACCAACTGGTTGTCGATTATAATCAATTAATCTGCCCATCACTACTTTGTTGTTATTGAAGAAATCTTTATAAAGCTTGGCTTGTGTAATCATCATATTAGGAGCTATTCAGACTATCAAGGGAGGTAACTTTTGAAGAAATATGTCAACAAAGTTACTTTAGTTTTTGGCATTATCCAGCACTTTTAAAACTTGGCAAGTGTTGTCATCATCATGGGTGTTATCAGACTATCAAGGGGGTAACTCTAGAAGCCTTTGATGAATTATGTCCCTTTTATACTTTTTTGATTTTTGGCTTTTTCCAGCACCAAACGTTGGCATGCACATTCGAGCATAATATTCCTAAGAGAAATAAGTTGATTTTCATTTCAATCCCTTGCAAAAATTGAGGAGTATAGATTCAGAAAATCAATGAAGTGTGAATATTCTTCACCCTAGTCAGCTTGCTCAGTTTGCCTATAGGATTAATACTTTATTCATCACAAAGCTGGTCCCATCTGACCTGACGGGTCACATTTCAATCATCACAGCAAGACAACTCCAATGATTCTTTTCTGACAAGGCTACCTCTTACCTTCCTGATATTTTCTCATCATATAAACCACATTTAATGAGAGTAAGTCTACATAATGTGTATGCAACAAGCTTTTATTAGGTCTAAGACTAACAATGGGACATAATTTGTACAGAATAAATGAAGGGTTACCTCTCTTTGCAAACTAGTTTGATCTTTCTATCTGTAGATCCAAAATTTCTTACTGGGGCTCAAACTGAAAATTCACTTATTCAACATTAATCATTCTTTCGAACTTTGGTGCGGAAAATGTAACTACAGCTTGAAAATTTGTATTTAAAATCAGCAGGATAAGTGTTAAACAACCACTGATACTTTCTTAGGCTGATGAAAAATGTCTCTTCATTATTGAAGCGTATTTCAAATCTAGAGAATAACTCTTTTTATTTGGCTTTATTAAGTTAAACTTAGAGCTAATTATCATGAAGTGAATTTCGACTGACTCATTTGATTTAACCTTCCTGTTTTGACTAGTAAATTCACATATTAAGGGAAACAAATCTTTCATTATCATTTTTATCCATCACTAGTTACTTCCCTTGTATTATTCCTATCAGTCTATATAGTATAGGATAGGACTATCAGTCCTATCATTGGATTTTAGACCAATAAAATATTTATATTTGTATTTGTATTACATAAAACACAATTAGTTATAAAATGGGAAACCTAAAGGCAACTTCTTATCATTGCTCACATTTAATAGACTAAGTCAATCATGTGGATTAGTGCAACACTATTGTAAGTGCCTATATATTTATAGGCACTTACAATAGTTTTGCACTGGCTTGTCAGAAAGGGGAGTAGCACAATGACATAAGGTCGGATGAAGTTATGACTGAGGGACTGGTTCAACACTTCAGTAAATCACCCTACTGGTTTAGTCTCATCTTCACGAGTCAAGGGGTATCGAATCGATAAGATCTTCTCGAATACCCCTTGACTGAATGAATAGGTATTTTCTGTACGATTTATTTTTAGCCGGCCAATGAAAAGGTCAAACGCGATTTCTGTGACTGCCAATCAGAGAGCTTCTTACAAACGACATCGGTACCTTTTAATCCCTATGGCAACCTGTTGTATTCCGACGACTGTGTAGATAACCCTTCATTCTTGGTTAAAGAAAATGCGTCGCATCGAAGACGCTAACTTTTTAGTACGTTTTTATTCGGTGACAGATAGATTTATAAAATCAACAAAATATAAATCAGTTCCTTTTTATCAGAATGATAGGAATAGTAAGCCGAAAGTTTCCTCATTGTCCACCGTGAATGTTTCCGAACCTCCCCACCCTTAAATTACATAAAAAATGTGAGTTGGGAATTCAGACATTATCTTTCACACGTTTTGTATTTTTGCCGACTAACAAAAATAACATGAAATGATTTTGAGTTAATCTATCCCCCATATTGTTCCATAGTAGAGCATTTTGGATAGCCTTCTCCCCCCCCCCCCCCCCCCCCCCCCAAAAAAAAAAAATTGTATGAAATAAAAATAAATAAATTAATGGCCAGTTTTTTTTTTGTTTTTTTTGTTTTGTTTTGTATTTTTTTTTTTTGTTTTTTTATTGAAAGCGAATATATTTCTATACTACATAGAATATAGTCAACGGGCGGCAAAACTACTTAATCATAACTTGAATAAGCTCTAGCCACGAGATTTGGGACTATCCCACATTAAAACACATATATATCATATACATGTATATTAGAGATAAAAATCAAATAATCCCTTTTTAATTGCAAATACATGTGTAATTCGATTTGGATTGGACATTGCGCGTGATTGCTTTGTTTTAAACGTCGTGAATAAGTTGTTTCATAGCAAATCTAAGTTTTAAATTTATCGTAACATTGTGACTACCTGCAATATGGTACTTTTCAAATTAAAATTAATTCAAATAGATAAACAAATAAATAAATAATGAAGACAAATTATAACAATAAACAAATAAATTGATTAATTCTTCGGCTCCCACAATATTCTCACAAGAGATTTATTTTACACAGTTAGAGGATTTTAACTAAAAATTGTTCTATTATTCTCTTTCTTTCATATTTTATTCTCTTTACTTCTCTTGTTATTTAATGTGTTTAAAGAAAAGTCTGCTGGAAAAGAAGGAGAAAACTCTCGATTAAAAGAATTCATTTGAAAATTCAAGTAAATTATCATTTCTAAATTATTTCTATTCATAAGACGGCTTAAGTACTGAATTTATTCCAAATTTCAAATTTCGCGTAATTCATCATAGATGCATTCTACTATATTGGAGAATGCCATCGATAAGGTCTAAAACATTGAAAACTTAAACAGGTATTGATTGATTAAATAACTTGAAAATTCAAATAAACATTGAAAATACGTAATACACTGTCATCGAGGGTTGAAAAAGAAGAATTTGAGAACCTTTCAATGTACCATCAAATTATTAAAAAGATATGTTGTCATTTGAACAGATATAGGAATTTCGATCACTTTTTGTGATTGTGTATCTCAGTCTTGCTAAGTGTCACAATTACCTAACACTGAAGGGGTTAAGCGCAATTCTAAGGGTTAATTTCACATCTGGAAAGTAGCCGCGGGGTATATTGATCTACCATACCTCCCGCTGTCGGACCTTTTTGTAAGAAGGTTACTGATTGGTTCGCCTTGTTTTCCGTTCTGTGACGTCACCCATTAGAAATTACCCATTCAATCAGCCAAGGGTAAGATAAGTTAAACGTTCGTAACCCTTGGTTCGACAAGATGGTTTAGTCTATGCCAATGGAGCTGTGTCCCTTTTTAAATTTCAATACTATACTATTTTACTTACAAAATCATTGGTTTAAACTTATTTATTTTTCAACAATTCAGAAACAAGTACCTGTACTAAGCACTTAAATTTATCCCTCTTGTTTCTGCTTCCTTGAAAATTCACCAGTTCTCGCGCCGACTTTGTTGGCCATTAAAAGAACCAATATTGATAGCCACTCCTGGGAATAAAACATAGGACCTTTCAATCAAGAGGCCGACACTCTACCTCTAGACCATAGATTATCCTCAATGGTTTAATTACCAATCACTTTTAGCTCAACTGTTTTTTGAGAGATCCCACGGTTTTGCTATAGTCTTGATGTCTTTTTCATAGTTATTGCTGTCGCCTGCCTCAGGGTGTAAAACATTTTTTGATATCTCTGGTTCTATTGAAGGCATTCTCTTGAAAGTTGGCACACATGTTAATTTTTTTTTTTAAAAAAAACTATACTATCAAGGAGGATAACTCTAGTTGCATTTTGTGCCCCTTTTTCAACTACTTCCACTATCCAGCATTCAATTAACAGCAGAATGCTACCTGTAGGTGGTGCTTTTTTTTTTTTCTTTTTTTTTCAATTGCAAGTAAAGCTTATTGCTAGATCTGTCTTAAAGAAAGATGAAAATATGTTTATCGGCCATTATAATCTATAACCTGTGAATCTGTGAATCAAGACTAGCCAAATTTCTGACCTGTAATTTGTTACTAAGGAAAGTGGTTTTATCATAACCAAACAAGACATGTGACTTAAGCACGGGTATTTTAAGTCACCTGAAGAGTCTCGTGAGAGGGCCATTGAGATTTTAATTCAACAACTTACATAATATCATTCCATAAGTCTAGACCTCTTTGCCATTACCTCTAATTTTTGTATAGCCGCAATCCCAGTATAAATTGATTGAGTTGTACAGTGAGCAAAGCCTTCTGTAATGAATCTTTATGGCTCAGCGCAAAACAGTTGTAACTCCCTATAAACATTTAGGGAGTTACAACTGTTTCCCGCTGTGCCATTGCATTTTTTGTAAAGTAGACATTATACAACCTGAACAAGAGCCATGTTGGACTTGGCCATCCCCCTCCATAAAAGTTTGATAGTAAACTGAAGCCTAATCAAAGGGCAATAACTCCAAAATTATGCAAGCCAGAGTTGTAGTTCTTGTGCACTGCACTTCTCCTGTATGGGATCTATCCTCCTAAAAAGTTTCAAGTTCATTGCTTTTATACTTTAGGAATATGCTCCGAACAATTTTAGTGACAGAACGAAGGAATGACAGAATGACAGATGGAGACCATTACTATATCCCCTGGACAGTGGGGGATACAAGCAGCATCCAGCTGCTATCCCACTTTATCTACAATCTGCTTTATAGAGGTCCCACAGAGTCTGAAAAAGTTTGGTAATTTAGCTTTAGGGTCACAAAATTACAGTTGTGGGCTACATGCTTATGTTAATCTGTAATTTTTGCATCAATTAATTTGTTAGCCACATGTTCAAATTTCAGTCAGAATTTAACATTTGAATTTTTTTGATATTTTTTATGTTTCATCAATTCAGTTTAGCTAGAAGATTTATTTTCTGTGCTAAATAATTCATGATTACTTGCAAAACTACAACATCTCTAACAAAACTAGCTGTTAAATAATTGATAAATCTGTAACTCACCGTTCTTTCTCCCATCTCAGGATCATCGTAAGTCCCTCCACTGGCTGAAATTCCCATCCTTATGAACCACTCTTTTACACGCTCAAAGTCACTTCAATTTTCTTTATCTAACACTCAAGGATTCAAATCTTTCTCAAAGTTCACTTTTCAAAGATCTACTGATTTTAATCCCAAGACATAACTATCTCAACAGATCTAGGGATCAGTGCAAAACTATTGTAAGTGCCTACTAATATGAACTGAGTCTGTGCATGAGATTTCCAACAATTTCAAATATGTGCAAAGCAAAGACTCTGACCAGCCTGTGCATCTGCACAGTCTGGCAAAAGTCTTCACTGTGTGTTCAGTAAACAGAAAAGGTTTCAAAGTAACTGTAGACCATCAGGTAACTTTTTATTTGCAGTATATGGCTGTCTACCCTACCTAATGTTTGCACCTCACCAACATTTCAAATTGTTGGAAATGTCACACACAGGCTCAATTATTTTGTCATGTGTAAATCAAGATTTTGAACATCATTCTAAAATACAGGTAAAAACGCCCATAAATTATTTTATTTTGAAGCACAAAAAGCAGTCAAAAAATTGTTGTCATCAAAAGAAAAGACAAATTGGTATAGCCTAAAATCATGTCTTGTAATAGATTCGGATGAAAATTTTCCTGTAAATTTTACAATTAGAATATACATTGTTATTATCCAGCCATGAATGTGTTCAGGATGACAAAATAATGCCAACAGTTAGCCAATTATACCAGGATTTGCATGCGCGCTTGCGTGCAGAGCTGGGTATCATTGGCTAACTGTTTGCATTGTTTTGTCATCCTAAATGTAGGGCTGATTTGAATTAACAGATATCCATGAACTTATTTCAATGAACAAGACAGAAGGATTCACTTTCACTCAGATTGGACAGTTTTTTCATAGCCTTTATGAATATTTCTTAATCTATGACAGAGAAAATATTTACTCTTAATTTGCACTCCAGAATTCCTAAATCTCTAATTAGAATTAAGAACAACCATTTATTGGCCTTTCCAAAAACACTAAGTAGGCCAAACTAGGACACTAAAGTTTTGGTACATGCATATGGAAGGGTCCATGCAAAACTATTGTAAGAGCCTACATATTCACAGGTTTTTACAATAGTTTTGCAAATGACCAAGCTGACCAATTAACTTAAATACTAGAGGTGCTTGATGGCCTGATTCGCTCCAAAGGCCTGAATTATCTAATAATGATTATCAGAGAATGATAATGCAATTTTAAAACAAGAGAAGCAACTCACATGCACAATACTTTGCACCATTGCAAATGAACTCTGCCCATAAAACACATTTTCCCCCCATTACAATACCTGTGTTGTCTGATAAAGGGTAACCCAAAGATCAGACCAGTGAAACTTGGTTAAATCATATTCTGAGAAAAGTCACTTTTTACCATATATATGAAAGCAGCCATGCTCCTTAAAGCCTTGTTTTTCATTGGATTGAAATTTCTTGAACAACTTTGAAAGATACCGGGTAGTCACAAAATGTTTATTCCAGTGATTCTATATTGAAATTCATTCGGTATTTTCTGAAGAGATGATTTTCAAATTAAAAGTTTATCATCGGGCTCATTAATGCACGGAAGCACGGAAGGACAGATGCACAACCAAGACAGCGCAATAATAGCCGTTGGCCAGTGGAGCTCAATAATGTGACTTGTTCAAATAGGGTTTAAAACTACTTTGAATAATCAATCTGTTTATTTATGGTAAAGTTCAAAATTTCATTTGCTAATTTGGTATTCCTGGTCACGAGGTTCTCTCAAATATCTCATAAACCATGCCCAATATTATTAATTAGCATGACCATTCAATTTGCTATCAATAAGACAAAATTTTAATCACCACTGAAAATTCGAAACAAGCATAAGACTAGAAAGCCATGAATGGCTTGAGTCGCTCCACAGGCTTGAAATTCTTGAAATAGCAAATCTAAGGTTTCATTATCATTGGTGAAAAATGTCTCTATTGGCAGAGGTCAATTCTCTATGAGTTATATAGTGGAAACTGTGAAAATCATTTCAACATCAGTAGAACCCAAAACATAGAGAATTGACCTCTGCCCATAAAAGACCTTTTTCATCCAATGACAATGATTTTTGGCTTCATGATAAAGGTTCACTCAAGGATCATTCCAGTGAAATTTGTTTGATATCCATCAATTATATTCTGAGAAAATGATTTTCAAAGTTTCCACTATATATCATATAGAGAAATGACAATCTGCCCATAAAATGTATATTTTTCATCCGATCACAATAATTTTTTGTAGACTGATAAAGGTTCACCCAATGATCATTCATGTAAAATTTAATTGGTATCCATCCAATAGAATCTGAGAAAACTTACTTTTTACCATATTTGGAAATTAGCCACGCCTATTTAATCCATGTTTTTTATTGGATCTTAATTTCTTGAACAACTTTGAAAGAGGGTCACCTAAGGATCATTTCTGTGAAGTTTGGTTGAAATTCATCCAGTAGTTTCTGAGGAGAAGATTTTTAAAGAAAAAGTTTACACACGGACACACGTACGGACGGACACAACGCCATGACAATAGTCCCAGTGGCTTTCAGTTAGTGGAGCTAAAAACCACATGCCTATTCAAACACTTGGCTGCACATGCTATTAAATGCATTAAGAGCACTGCCTTCCTGTACCAATGCTGCGTTTTGTGATCAAATTGTATTATGTCCAATTCAAATCTTTCATTGATTTTTGGTTGTCTCAAAGTGTTCTTATATAAACCCATGTGCAAATTGAAGCTATGATGGCTGGGCCCTTATTATTCCCAAAATCTATTCTGTAGAATCCCTGAGGGTTCCTGGGGGATAGAACCCCCAACCCTAATACTTGGAGACTGACACACTACTAACTGTACTATGACAATTCAATGGCTCAGCCCAAAACTGCCTATATGTTTATAGGACAAAGAAGAGTTCACCTGAAATCACAAGGATCTGAGTGGAAAAGAAATCTAAAGGTAAAATGAATTACCATTGAATTCCACTTTAATATTATCCCATAAAACAAAATTATAAGACGAAGCTAATCACCATCAATGCACAGCTGTCATATTGATCCAAAAGGTTAATAACTCCTCTCAACTAAGAATCCTATAATACCAAAATGCAATAAGTAATACCATTTGAAAACTTTCTTCGAGAATTTTGTAATTGAAATTTTTCACAGATGGCATTTAAGTTGTTACATTTATAGGCAGGCACAAGTTGTCTTTGTAAAAAACACCAATGGCCCTACAATTGCCATGATTTTAAAACTGTGGTTTGATACACCAATAAGGATATCAGTAGTAGGATAGCCACATTTCTACAATGAGCCTCCTTCCACAATTTTGACCTTGCCAAGTGACCTTAACTAATGACCTTAATGGAAATGGTACCACCAAAAGAAATTGTCATATGCAATACACATCTGAAATATGAAGTCTCCATTACCTACCATTAAAATATTATGATCACTGTAATAGTTTTTCTTGAAATTAAGTCACCTTGGATATATGACCTTGACCTTGACTGATGGCCATGACTTTGGTACCAACTAATGGGTCTTGTTATAAACAATACACATATGAAATATGAAGACTCTATCACTAAGATTTCTAAGTTATGGCTTATTTTAAAATATAACTTTAACACATATTTAGCCTTAAAAAATAACCTTGACTGATAACCTTGGAGCTACTAGCAACAAATAGGCTTGTCACAAGCAATACGCAAGTGCAATATAATGTTTTCTATCACTTACCAAACAAAAAGTTATGGCTGATTTAAAAGTTTTTTATGTTGAAAATTAGTAACCTTCAAAAAATGACCTTGCCCTTACTTAAGACCTTCACTACTGTATTCACAGAAAGGTCTTGTCCTGAGCAATACACATGTAAAATATAAGGCCTCAACCTGTCCCATTCTAAAATAAGGCTTAAAAAAATAAAATCTAACTAATATGTGGCCTTGAAAATGATATTGAACTTGATGACCTTGAATTTGGAACCAACAAAAGGGTTTTGTCACAAGCAATTAACATGTAAAATATGAAGTTACAATCACTAACCATTCAAAAGCAATGGCACCCGGCTGATGTTAGCTTTTTATTATGTAATTAAGTGATCTTTGAAAAATGACCTTGACATCTTACCTATCAAAAGTTATGACAAATGGACAAGCAGGCAAACAGATGAATAGAAATGATAAAACAGTATGACTTTCATCTATGGAGATGGGGGCATATAAATCTGCCAGGTCAAAACTATTATAATTTCCAATACAGTTGTAGGTATTTACAAAAGCAATGCATTTTTACCCCTCCCCTTCCTGCAAAATGCTACAACATGGTAGAAGCAGATAGAGGTTTTGCTAGTGAAAACTGCAACCATGTTAGCATTGTTACTTCTATCTTACAACTGAGCAAACCTGCCACTTAAGAGCATGTTGTTGTTGTTGTATCTTAGCCTCCCTGCAGAAAGAACTGTCTCTCGGACATCAATAATCCAATAATTAAAATAATTCCACTATCATCGCAACTAACATTTAAAACACAATTCTTAAATATTTATGTTTCTGGTTAAAAATTTAACACTTGTACACATACCCAACCATTCCACCATTCAGGATGGCAAAAAGGTGTGATGCAAAGTAGGATAAATTTGCAAAAATTTGCATGATTCTACCTAATTTCCTCTCCTTCAATACTTTTATGTTTACCAAACAAATAAAATACCCTTTACACACAAATTTCTAAGACTCCAGAATCTGGTTTTTTTTTTCATAAACTTTTCACAATCAATCCATTTACATAGAGTAAATTCAATCCATATGTTGCTTTATCATTACAATATAATATCACAGTCATTGGTGTTTCAATAGGCCTTTGAATATGTATCATTATCATTTCACTCCAAGCATGTTGTAATCAAAAGATTAAGTTTTGTTACACAAAGCAATGGATTAACGGTCTTCACATAATGAAATTTAATGTCTGTAGGCAAGATAGGGTTGATTTTCCGTTGTCTATTCATTTATTGACCCTTGTCATGCTGAACCCAGAATATTCATGCTTCAGCTACACATATGTGCAGTCTGATCTTAGTCTTTACCCCCCTGATTTTCCTTTTCAAACCAGAAAAAGTTAAGAATTAAGTTGTATTTTCAAAGTGATTCACTATTGGTGCAGCAAATACTTTCACTACTTTGATTTTTAATGCAATATTTGTCAAGACTTTTATTCAGAATGACAAGGGTTAACTCAATATAGTAACTTTTATTCATTCATTTATTTATTCATTTTAACTTTTTTTTTCAATTTGTTATTTAGAGATAATTCATCTTATTAAATTCAGTGCAACTAAAGGGAAATAACTGACCATAAACAAAATCAAATTTTGTAGTGGTTATTTCCCTTCCATGACAAGACTAACCTTAATATCAATGACTCCTGCCTCTTTCCCAATGTTTGTCTCTATATTTTGGACACATGACTGACAGGTCATTCCCTGGACATCAAGGATTGTGGACCGCTCCATATCCTCTTTTTCTACCTACAACATAGAAAAAAAAGATTTAAATATAAGACCCCTTTTCGGGAAAAGATATGACCATCTGGGAAGTGAGAATAGTCAGAGTAACAGAAAGAGGGGGGTATTTTGGATGAGATTATTAAATTATACTTGCAGAAATCCTATGATGTTGGTGCTCATTTGAATCGTCTCATCAAGACGATTCAAATGAGTACCCATAACTAAGGGTTTCAATAAGAAATAAAGATTTCATACTGGCATTACTCCCTCTCATCTGTACCTCTGGAACTACATCAAATATTTATAACCATGAGGATTATGCAGGCTGATCAGGAGCAAAAACTTTTGTTGCTAGTTTATCTTCTGTACTTAAATTATGAATGATCATCCTACTGCCTTTATATGTGTTTTTTATCCACATCAACTTTTGGTCAACCTGTGCTGAATCTAATTGTTAATTCAAATATTTGCTACACACAATTCTGAGATTGAGGGGGGCGTACAAAAACTGTGTGGATTATGCAGGCTCAGTCACTGACTAGGAGTGCAACTTTTTACTGTTGGTATTTTTCGGTTCTTAATTTTTTGATTATCATCCTACCTTACTGCGTGTTTTGTCTTGACAAGCAATTTTGGTCGGCGTATGCTGAAGCTAGTTGCTTTTCAAAACATTTTGAAGGCTCAGCGTGAAACAGTTGTAAATTCCTTTATGTTTTAAGGCAGTTACAATTGTTTCACGCTGAGCCATGATTTTGTTACGCAGAATTCCAAGCTTGATGTGTCTGTACAAAACTGTACACTTTTTTTAAAGTGATGGGTCAAATTGAGTTTAAGACTGTTACTTTTGGATCCATAAACAGTCTTGTTACACAAATTTTTTGTTACTTAACTAAGATTTAATGCCTAATTTAACAACTTTGTAACATTATCTACTAATTTTAAACTTTTCTAAAAATGCAAACAGAAATGGAGCAATTATTCCAGCTTAAAGTTTGGATAAATTCCCAGTTCAATTATTATCTCTGGACCAGAGGTACATGATAATTATAGAAGAAGGATATCAAATTTTAGATTTAAGGAAGTGGACCTGTGATAGTTCTGCAACATTTCAGAACTCACTATCTTTCACAAAATCATTAGGAAACCTTGGTTAACACTGTTAAAGGAAAGTACCCAGTAGTTCAGAAACATTGCGGAACCATTACTGGTCCACTACCTAAAATATTTCAACGATTCTGTCATAACCCTCTGTTGTAAATTTGCTTTGTCTGTTTGAATGGAGTTTGGTCCTACTTCTGACAGTTTTTCAGTCATTTTACAGAGGCTTGAGTGCCTTACAATTGATTCCTGGCTATTCTCTCACCAGTACTACTGCTTATTTCACCATATTAATGATTCATTAACCTGTGTTGATGGGAATAGAAAAATAGGAAAATGAAACATTATGGAATAAGTTGTGCTTTTGAAACACGAATACCATGCCAAATATCATTAATGTATCTTGAATAGCCTTTAAGTATTTGGCGATGATAAGTATTTTGGTTAAATTTTGGCAGATAGACAATTGTCCAAACAGACAACAGATAGGCTCTGGACAAAAAGCAGTCTACAGACAGACTGATTGACCAACCAACCGGGAAAAAAATGCCAGGACAACTGAGCCCACAAAGTAACATTTGACCTTGAGCTAAGACCTTGACCTTAGAGTTATCTGACAATTTCTTCCAAAAAGCACACTGCTCATCATGGAGAACAATTATTGTACTTAGTTAATCAATACATAAATGAAATACAAATTGTCCAGATTCAATCAGACAGACTAACAGATGGACAGACAGACACACTAACTCACCCTAACCAAACTGAAGTTATTCCCATCACAAGCAGGCTCCACAAAACATTGATAGCTAAAGCTACTATTTTACAGAAATGCAATTAAAATTTATCTAAAACATAAACTATTATACCCATAATTAGTTTAAACTAGCTGCATTATCAAAACTTATTTCTAGCACTAAAACAAAAGAGCAAAGATATAACTTATAACCTTTGTCATACTAAACCTACTTGGAAAGAGGTGTAGACAAAGATCAGCCTGCACACATGTGCAGTCTGAACTTAATCTATTACTCCAGCTTTTCTTTTGATTGGAGCCAGAAACAAGAGGGCCAGAATGGCCCAAACCGCTCACCTGAATTTTACTAGTCCAATGGATTTCATCCAGGTACCTTTCTGGCAAAGTTTCATTCACATTTGCCTAATTGTTGAAGAGTTATGTTATTCCAAGGCTTTAAAGTCATAATAGACCCTGCCCACCAATTCATTATCTGGGAGACTCAAAATAAGCCCTGCACTACCACGCCCATATTTATGGGGCCAATCAAAATTTTGCCACCAATATTTGGAGAGGGTCATCAAAGGAACATTCTGGTAAAGTTTCATTAAAATAGGCCCAGTGGCTCAGGAGGAGATGTCGTTCAAAGGCTTCAAAGTGAAAAAATGCCATGCCCTGCCAGGCCATATTTAAAGGCCAATCAGAATTTTGCAAGCAATCTTTAAAGATGGTCACCCAAGGAAGATTTTGGCAAAGTCTCATTTAACTTTGACAAAGCGGTTCAGGAGAAGAAGTTTTTAAGAATGTTGACGGACAGCACACCACGGACAAGGCACACTGCACGACAGCTGGCAGACCCAGGGTGATCCTAAAAGCTTCCCTTGAGCATGTTCTGCTCAGGTGAGCTAAAAACTCAAAATTTTATTTCATTTCCAAGCTACAAAAAGAGGGGGTATTTTATTTTTGTTTTCAAGTTCAAATATTCATTATTCCTAACTTAAACCCCATGTTTTGGATACTCATTTAAACATCACATTCAAAGGGTTTCGATGAGTACCCACAAAATTTGTCAATATTAGGTAATAAAAGATTTAAGACTGGCCTTTTCCTCTCTTATCTGGAACCCTAATTACAAATGGCTATATGATTGATTGATTGATCAAATGGGGTTCTTAAAGACTGCTTTCAACAATCAATAAGGCCATATTACTTAATCTGAAAAAATTATGGGCAATGTGAAAGTTTTCATATTGAAAATAGGCTACCTAAATAATATGACCTTTAGGGGTGTAACAATAGGTCGAACTATCGCTGTATCGTGATAGTATACCTTGCAATAGCAATAGGTCGATAGCATTTTTTCAAGTCAATAGATATCGCAATAGTTCCTCTGACTATCGATAGTTTGCAATAGTTTTTTTTGAAAATGAAAGTAAAACTAAATGTAGTGAAAATGCTGCCTTTCTGCATGTTTATATCAGATAATGAGGTCAAATCCAATTCTTTTTAAGGGAATGTCTGTAATTAACTTATTTAACTCTTTACCAAACAACAAAATTTCAGGGTGGTCCAATTTGAAAGCTGCTGCAGACGACAAAATAAATTATATCAAAGGTAGAAAATGTGTATTGTTAAGCATAGAAAATATCGAGACAAAAGGAGAAAATGCTGATGATCAGCATTTTCTTCCTTTGCCACAATGTTTTCCTAAGCCTTCCCTAATACTGACGTCAAACCCCGGTCTTGTTTGGGAAAGGGTTAATCATTTATTGCCTTTGGCAAGGTAAACAGCATCTTACAAGACCAATAAAAATTTACTGTCTAATAAAAGATGGACGCTTTAACATTGATTATTATCTATTTTTTCTGTAAAAACAACTATTGGGATAGTATTGCAATAGTTTTCAGACTATTGCAATACTATCCCAATAGCAAATTTACTATCACAATACTATCGTGATACTTATTTTGAACTCAATAGTCATCCTCAATGACCTTGACCTTGAATGATAGCCTTGACTTTGGTATCCACTGAAAGACCTTGTCATGAGCAATACATATGTAAAATATGAAGCCTCAACCACATACAAATTCAAGGCATGCTTAACTTGTAACAAAAATAGTTCATTTTTTCTCTCAAATTTTCCTGAGACAAAATAACTCTCTTCAACCCTCAGCTAAATAATCATTGTATACTCTTCACAAAAAGTTCTTTGACATTAAATACCGATTTTATCCACGGCATTTTTTTTTTTTCATAATATATTAAGTTAATTTAAGAAGGTTCAAATCAGTAATCTTTACACTGATTTAAAACAATTACCACTTCCAGACCAAGAATTCTATTGTAATGGTGATGTTGATTAAGGACGTTATATTTATGTCTTAGGTGTCTTATAGAAATAAGCCATTACTCCCTTATCTTGTTCAGACACTCCTTGCAAAAGGAAAATTTTGTGTAATTTGAAGTTTGTGTCTTTGTGCAGATTAAAGCTGCTCTTTCACAGATTTGGAAAATGAGATTTTTGAATTTTTTTGTAAAATAAATCAGAAGTAACTATCTCATCATGTTGAAGCCTTTAAAATAATAAAATTCAACCTGGAAATGAATGGAAAGAAAGACAGATATTTCTGAATTAAGTGAAATTCATTCTGAAAAAATAAAGCATCTACTAACGCCTAAAAATAATTCTTCAATGTTGAGCCAACTATTCATGCATGTGCATTACGCATGTTTGTCTTATTCAATCAAAGATTACGGTAAGAGTATTTGACAGCTAGAAAGTTCATATTGATACAACCAAAAATGAAAGCTTATTCATGGAAAAGAACAATTTTGAAATTTATAGACAGGAATTTAAAAGACTGGATCATTTACTGATCTTGCTGCTTCGAAAAAATGATTTACAAGATTATTGAAATATGTTGCTTTTAGCGCCAATGCCCTTGTGCCATTCTAAATCATCTAAATTACACACAATTCCAAATCTAAGAATAAGTTATGTATTTTTTCAATGAAAAACTGTGAAAGAGCAGCTTTAAGGCTATAGTGTAATTCACCACAATACACATGAATGTCTTGAATTACAGTTACTGTTTACAAAACAAACAGCAGTCACATAACTTTTTGCATTATTTGAGAAAAACTGTGTTTTTAATCAGTGTCAAAGAACTTATTTTGAAGAGTATACATATATTTATACATATTTATACACAACCAAGCAATTGTCCCTCAACCATATTACCCTTATGCCACAAAACCTCAAAAGATAAAAGCCATATAAATCAAATAGAAAGAAAAAATTTAGCTTAAACAATCAAATTGTCTAAAAGATGAAACTAGCATACTTAAGACCCCCAACTCAATATTCAGATAAGTAAATAAAAGATATATAATAGCCTGCTTTTAACATTACCATGGCTCATTTGTCAACAAACAGCTCTCTGAAATTCAAATAACATTAGTTAAGTTTCATTAAGATTTGTCGAGAAGAACTACTAGTAGATTTGCAACAAAAGGGACCAGATTACTACCCACCAAAGGCTTTCCTCCATTTTGAAATGTGATGAATGTAAGATGTTGTAACATTACACAGGGGTGGGCAATTCCTATGTCCAACTTATCTGACACAGGCTTTTCTACCTTCTGGGCAAATTACTTTTTCCAATTCAATCAATGGACAAGTAAATACCATGGCAAATCTTGTAGCAGAACTAACTAGAGCTGGTCACTGAATGTGACTAAATACCCCCCGCAAGTGCTTTCAGAGAATGAGATACTTTGACAGAAGAAGCAAAATATGCTTCAAATATAAAGCTAACTCTTGGATTTGAGACCTCTAAATTGCGTCTTGCAAAACTTAAACATGTGATAAATGTTTTCAAGCTATTGAAGGAAAACTGAAGGAGGAGTTTGGGAAACAAAATTACAAGTATACGTGTTCAAAAAGAAAAATTGTCTTAAGTTCAAGGGGAGATAATTCATAAACCTTTGGGAGTTGACACTTGAAATTTGTGTCTTGCAAAACTTCAACATGTGATAAATAATTGTATACTGTTTCATTACTATTGAATGGAAATTGCAGGAGGAGTTTGCGACACAAAATGATAAGTACATGGTAACAAATAGGAAAAAATGTCTAAGTTCAAGGGGAAATAATTCATGAACCAGGGGGAATTGAGACTTGCAATTTAAGTCTTGCAAAACTTCAACTTGTGATGAATGTTTGTATAATATTTCATAACTATTGAATGAAAATTGAAGGAGGAGTTTGCGACACAAAATGATAAGTACATGGTAACAAATAGGAAAAATTGTCTAAGTTCAAGGGGAAATAATTCATGAACCAGGGGGAATTGAGACTTGCAATTTAAGTCTTGCAAAACTTCAACTTGTGATGGATGTTTGTATAATATTTCATATCTATTGAATGAAAATTGAAGGAGGAGTTTGCAACACAAATTTATAAGTACATGGTAACAAATAGGAAAAAATGTCTTAAGTTCAAGGGGAAATAATTCATGAACCTGGGAGAGTTGACACTTGAAATTTGGGTCTTGCAAAACTTCATTATGTGATGAATGTTTGTATAATATTTCATAACTTTTGAATGAAAATTGAAGGAGGAGTTTGCGACACAAAATGATAAGTACATGGTAACAAATAGGAAAAAATGTCTAATTTCAAGGGGAGATAATTCATGAACCAGAGGAAGTTGGGACCTAAAAATTGTGTCTTGCAAGACTTCGACATGTGATGAATGTTTCTATAAAGTTTCAAAGCTTTTCAAGGAAAACTGAAGGAGGAGTTTGCGACACAAATTTACTACTATATGTGTCCACAGACGGACGGACAGATGGACAGACAGACAGGCTGATTCCAGTATACCCCCAAAAACATTCCTTTTGCGGGGGTATAAATAGATTTATGCGGTTAAACTGAAATACGAAAATACCCAACTTTGGCGAAAAGAGGGGAAAAGGACCGAAAAGACACGAAAAAGACCCCTTTTTTTGCGAAAAGACCATCTTTTACCTTAATTTTTGTGTAAGATCAACATTTTAGGCAAAATTGTAACTGTTATTGGGTATTTTTTTCAACAAATTATTATATTTCAAATGCTAAAAAATAATGGTTTGTTTTGTCTATTCTTTGATGTTTATTCTTGATGTCATTCACATTTTTTTTAATTTTATCGTCTGGAAACGGGTTAAACAATCATATTTTGGTATCAAAACAAATTAATATGAAATAAAGCATGCTGAAAATAAAAAGCTTTCTTAAAATATTACTTTATACTTAAAGAATATGGTATGGGCGTCTTTTTGAAGGAGAAATGGTATTTTCGTGTTTTACTGAGCTCCAAAACTTTTACCTATTTGATATAATTGTCTTTTGAATTCAATATAACAGTAAAATTTATCTAAGTTAATGTGCTAAATGATAGAATTTTTGGACAAACTCCAGTTATCTGATAATTTTTATGCCTGTTTTATAATTCTAAGGTTGTTGTCATTCGCATTTTCAACTGAGAAGATTCTATCGTCTGGTAACGGGTTAAACCACCGCTTTTTGTATCGAAACTCAGTTTAATTAAACATGCTAATTATAATAATTTTGCCTAAAAAATATGTAGATACCAAAGGAAAATATTTTGAAATGGTCTTTTCGCAAGAAAAATGGGTCTTTTCGCGTCTTTTTGCTAAAACCGGATCTCTACGTATTTCAGTGTAACCCGATTTATGAGATAAATGAGTCTAATGTTTGTATCAAAGGTTAAAAAACATTGTTTTTAATGAAAAATATGCTGGGTTCCAGCATTTTCTTTTTTAAAACATTTTTTCCTCAAAATCTATTGATTCCTTTTTTTTACTGACAAGTTAATCTTGACCTAGTGAAAAAGTAGAAAATTGTCTTTTACCTGTCCAAGGACAAGTGGATAAAAAATCCCATTACATAGCTATCAACATCCAGTACATAGCTATATCAAATCCCTCCGTAGGATGAAGAGAAATTGGGCAGAGAAGATTTTACATCCAAGGGACAATTAACTTGGCAAAAACTCAATGAACTACAACTGTAATAAAATTATAGGATTTGCCCACCTTTGACAGATACTGTAACTCTCTATGAAGTTATAGTCCGTTTGACTTCTATATGGACCAACATTTCGCCGAAAATCTCAGAAATGAGTTAATAAAACGTATTTTTTTCTTGTCATATCATATTTTCCAACTAATACCATGACGAGTTTTGTTTTTCAGAATTTTTGAACGTAAAATAATGATTTTGTCCGTCCGTCTACATGTTAACTTTCACCTTTTCATACCTACTTGTGTCTGTATTAAACGGAACAGCGAATTGTATAACCAATAATAGTACTGATTTGCATAGGGGCCGAGTCAAAGGTGAAAGATTTTAAGCAAGTTGTTTTAGTAAAAAAATCGACTATTTTTATAAAATTAAGTTTGTCGAAGATTATTACTACCTTTGGATATCAAATCTCAATACATTCTCTCTTTGTTCATAAACCGTTTGACCAGATAATTGATAATTGTTTTATCTATTTTGAGATGACCCCCATATTCCCATGTTAAGACCAATCAAAAAGCATTATTTAACAAAGTCATTGGGAATTTCACGAGGAAAACTTGATAAGAAGGCAAGTTATAACGGTAGAAATCACGTGTTATTTCAGTTTAAGATTACCTGACCGTTGATATGCTAATAAGTATGTCCAAATAAGGAAAAATGGTCATTTCACCTGTCAAATGTTTTGTATAAAGCCACGTGTTTTTACAATTATGTTTACATTTTTTACTTCTGAACAGCCTCAATCACCCCTCGTATTTAAGAGCGGAAAATGCGAAAATATTATCATTAATTAGATAGACAAAATCATTATTTTGAAATCGTTTTGTTTTCAAAAAATATTTTTTGGAATGGAATTAAGCTGAAATTAAGATTTTACCACATACAAATTCTTCATTCAAGCGCAATATTATGTAATTGATGAAAAGGTTGGTCCATATAGAAGTCAAACGGACTATAGATGCAAATCTAGAAAGAAAAAATAAATTTAACATTCTTAACAAAAAAAAAGTTTTAACTAGAACTGTCGCCCTTTGTCAGAATGCAAGTGCTATTAGTGCATGATGTGTTTGTACCTAATATTAAGGTCATATGTAGCATTTGCATGAAGTTTCATGATTCTAGGTCGCTTGGTTTTTGAGTTAAGAGTCCAGAAATGAAAATTGGACAAAAATTGACTGTGACCTTGACCTTTGACCTATATGACCCACAAACAATAGGGCACTTTCTAGGATCATAAGCAGCATTTGCATAAAATTTCATGCTTGTAGGTCACTTGGTTCTCTAGTTAGAGTCCGGAAACGAAAATTGAACAAAAAATTACTGTGACCTTGACCTTTGACCTATGTAACCCAAAAACGATAGGGCACTTTCTTGGGTCATAAGGTACATTTGTATAAAGTTTCATGATTGTAGGCCACTTGGATCTTGAGTTAGAGTCCGGAAACGAAAATTGAACAAAGGCTGACTGTGACCTTGACCTTTGACCTTCATGACCAAAAAACAATAGGGCACTTTCTTGGGTCATAAGGAACATTTGTACAAAGTTTCATGATTGTAGGCCACTTGGTTCTTGAGTTAGAGTCCGGAAACGAAAAGGTCTACGGACGGACTGACTGACAGACGGATGGACAGACGGACAGATGGACAGACAGACAGACATGGTGAAACCAATATACCCCCCTCTTCTTCGTAGGTGGGGGGTATAAATAAATTTTCTTTTAAAAAATGGCAAAAAAAAAAAATATAAACGATTCTTTGCCCCCCCCTTTTTTTTTGCTTATTTTTAAGAAAAAAAAAGAAATTAAACTTCTCCCTAAAAAACGAAAGTTTGTACATACCAAAGATCGGGTAAGATCAAGTTACTTGCTATTTAACAAATACAAACAAAAATTTCATTTGAGGATATCATTCAAATCTTGTAATACACCAATAATTATACTTTAACATTATCTCCTCTAATAATAGCGCATGCTCCCCATTTAGTAGTAGCACCCTTACAATTTCTTACTAAGAAAATTTCATTTCATTGAAAAAAAAGTTTTGAGACTTGTGTGGTAAAAATATAAGCTTCTATTGCAATTGTCCAAAAATTATTTGAATTAAAATTCAAATTGGCAGGTTTTTAGTTAAAACAGCAGAGCCTGTGCATGATCATAGATTGAGGATAATATTGTCAATTATTTTTAGTAAATCTTTAATTTCTAACATAGCTCCACTTGTCTACTTTAACATACAGCCATCAGAGATATCCTTGTCTTACACATGTATAAGATCATATTCTAAATGACGTCTTACAACATCATCTTACGCATATTTTCTCTGTATTTCTGTCATAAGAGTGCTTCAAATATAGTTTTTTAATGTACAAATATTGTAAATGTGAGAAAAAGAATCTGTTATTAAATTTATTTCAGACAAGCTGATCTTAACCTTTTCAAGAATAGAAAAGCTATTAAGCTAGCGTAGACAAGCTTAATATTATTTCAATTCTAGACTTGGTTAAGATAAGCTTGTCTCAAACAAAATCTAATCACAGATCCTATATATCCTTAAAATTGATCAATAATCATTGTCAAAACTATATTCATTTATTTATTTTTCTTCCTGAGGACAACTAGACCAAAAATGAGTACAGCTGAAAAAATTCCATTGTACGCCAATTTCAAAACTGTTTTTGGATCATAAGTAATGTAAGGTTTACAAGACAAACAAGTTAAATTTAGGACCCGTTTACTCATTCACAAATTTCTCTACGATTCACCAAGATTTCTCATGGTCAGAAAAATCGGGATGGATCAGGATGAAATCGAGACAAAAAATATAAATATTCAGTGTCACTAGGATTCCAGTAAGAACGTTCACGATATTAGGACGGTATCTGTAAGGTATCGCTACGAATCAATGTCTTTTCACGACAGCAATGTTACGTTCAATGAGGATTGACCACGGTGGCACTCAAACCATGATTGATCCTCTTCCTACCAGTCTTGGTTGTGGCCAATTGTTGAGCTCCATAGGGAAACCATAAATGATTCATAGGACAACTGTTCACAATTCGTGGTGAAGCATGAGAATGTGTAATATCAAAGTTTCCACAACTGGCTAAGATCTCTCACGAATAGCCGCTAATATAGCTATGGTGTCAGTACGAATAAGCACAATTCCACTACAGTTGCGCTAGGAATAAGGCCACACCCAATAACCACCACAATTTGCAACAAATGTTTTAAACAGTTTAAAACTTCCGCAGAGCTACCCAGGATTTTTCTGAATCATCACGATTCATCAAGAGTCACCACGGTACTACAACGAATCACCATGGTACACAACGATTTAACAAGTCGTGGTGAATCATAGCATCAGCGGAAGTTTTAGGTGTTATTTTCGAAATTTCTTCAAGCCCCCCTATAAAAGCTCACTCCAAATCAAATCAATACCATTATCATTTCAAGGAATGTTTGATGCATCAAAATCAAAATGAATGATATTATGTCCAAAATACTTTAATTATCATAAGGCTACAAATCAAGTTTGGTGACTTGCTTTTGTTTATGTTTCACCTCCAGTTTTTGTTTCGATTATGTGCTTAGATCTCCTGTATTTGGCTTTTCTTACCATTTTTCAATCTTTTAACAAATATTAAGTCTTAACCCTTTGCTGTTTAATCCCTGATTTTTACGTACCTGTGATTTTATGATTGAGAAAACTTTGTGAAAAAAGAAGAAATTGCTCCTGACAAGCAATTTCTTCTTTTTCTACACTATTTTCTACCCTACAGAATGGTTATTTTTCAAATTAAAACCACTTTAAATTTTCGTCTGCAAAACCTTTGAATTTGGGCAGGTCTAAAATTTTGTAAAACAGGAAAGGGTTAAATTAACCCCTTCAGTTTTAATAGAAATGTGATGATTCTAATACGCCGCTGGGGTTATATTAGAGCTTTTATGGTATCAAAATCACCTAATATTATAAAATATATCTAATTTACATACCAATTGTAATAAAATATAAACATAATTTTTCTATCTTTATCTTATATCAAATGTCTGCTTTCCTAGACATCTTGACATCTAAACAAAGACTGTATATTGTCAGTGGGTGGCCCAAACTATGTAACTAAAGCTCGGTTAAAGCTGTAGTTACATTTTGTTTTCATAATTGTGACTATAATCTCTTATAAAGAGATTTTCACTCAAAATTTCATCCTATACCATATTTAGAAGTGAGGCACACCCATATAAATGAAATTATTATCACGGCTTTCTGAATGCCGCGGTTTATGTGTATAGTGTAAGATGCATATGTTAGACCGGTGTTTCAAGGGTCATGAAATACATGTATATGTAGACATATTTGACCAGTATAAAAGGTTTTTTAGAGGCATGCCCACGCCATTCGAGGCTTGAAGGGCAGACATGGAAGAACAAGACGGGCATTTCCCCCACCCACCCATTTACACTTTGTTGCGATTGGTCCGCATTTCCTTTGTATTAACATTTATGTTAGTCTTTTTCAGATTAAGATGTTTGTCTACGAAAGAACAGCATATTCAGTTCCTCAAAAAACATTCAATATCTGAAATTGTGTAATTGTTATTGTAAAGTCTGCGCCAATAATACAAGCCTCATTTCTATTACAGAACTGTGTTTGTTAGTTAATGGTGTGAGTGGGTTGATGAAGAGAGTGAGAATAATTGTTTTACTCACACCCTTGTGAGTAAACCACATTTACAATGTTTCTTCGTTTTATCTAATAAATGTCACTCAAGGATTATCTAGGTAATATTAAGCTTTCATAATTACTAGTAATTTTACTAGATTTCAAAATTTAAGCCCTTGCCAAGTAGAGATATTACTCAGATATGCATTGAAACTAAGATTGCTAAAAGAATAAAGGTACTGCAGGTGCTAGCCTGCCCTCTTAGTTATTGGTTGCACACAACTGTGATAAAACAAATCAAAATGTAAAAGGGTTATTATTCTTACAACAAACATCCACAGTTATCCCCCTTGAAACAATCATTCACTCTTTCAAATATAGTGAATATATATTTCCACTTTCAGGTGAATGTATTAGCAATACCAGAGATATCACAAAAGACCAAACAGAATGCTGAGCAAAAAGAGAAAAAAAGATAGATCGACATTTGCAAATTTATTGAAGAGGGACACCGAATCCTGGCAATATTTTGATAAGTAACTTAGAAAGGCTAAAAAATTCAGATCAGAGAGCTAATAATCTAGAATTGTAAGCCATGATATCTGTAGCTACTTAATTCACATAATAAAAGTTCAAAATAAATTCATGATCACGATTTCAAGTTATACTAACCGTCATACAAGAATACATTTTCCAAAATTAAATTATTTTGTTTATTATCTCATATCACATCCTAGTTTAAAAGACAAGTAAAACGAGTGAATAAACATGTAAAACTACCCCCCCTTAACCCCTCCATTGTTGTTCACAGCATGTTCCTGTTGTAAACAATGCTTTAATTGCAGACATTTTAGTCTTAAGATCAGCCTGCATTGACATGCAGTCTGATCTTAGCCTACACAGTGTCTGATATTTACTTACTATATTTCTCCTAATAAGCATTCCCTAGAGCTATACATTAGAGGAAATTCATCTCAAATTAAAGAAGAAGTCTCAAAAAGTTCCTAAAATTTCGGCATTTCAAGTGGGTATTCTTAGTAAACAAGAGGACCATGATGGTCCTAGATCGCTCACCTGAGTCTCTTTGATCACTGGGACATCACATCAATTAACAAGAGGACCAAGATGGTCCTAGATTGCTCACCTAAGTCTCTTTGACCCCTAGGACATCACATCAATCAAATGTCATGAACGAGATAATTTCTACACAAAACAAAGTTTCATAAAGTTTGGGTCAAAATCATGGCCTCTAGAGTTATAACAAGAAAATTATCATTAAGACCCCTTTTCCTGTGATATGGCATGGATCTTTCCCATTTTCAATAGGGTTTATCCTTGTGACCTGACCAACATTCTGACCAAGTTTCACGAAGATTGGGCTATATTTGTGGCCACTAGAGAGTAAACAAGAAAATTGTCATTAAAGGCACCTTTTCCCATGATAAAGCATGAATCCTTCCCATTTTCCATAGGATTCATCCTTGTCACCTGACAAACATTCTGACCAAGTTTCATGAAGATTTGACCATATTTGTGGCCACTAGAGTGTAAACAAGAAAATTGTCATTAAGGCCCCTTTTCATGTGATATAGCACAGATCCTTCCAATTTTCAATAGAGTTCATCCTCATGACCTAACAAACATTCTGACTTAGTTTCATGACAATTGGACCATATTTGTTGCTTCTAGAGTGAAAACAAGTAAATAGTCATTAAGGCCCCTTTTCCTGTGACATGGCACCGATCCTTTCCATTTTTGAGCAATTTTTACAAGGGACCACCCAAGGAATATTCCTGCCAAGTTTGGTTGATTTTGACTCATAAGGTTAGGAGGAGATGTTGTTTAAAGAAATTGTTTACGCCATGACGGACAGACAGACGCCGGACATTGTAGATCGCAATAGCTCCCATGAGCACTTCGTAGGGGTGCTACTATTGGGGAGGGCGCTATGTATTTATAATATATAAATGTAATTATGTTCTGTAACGATGATGTACTTTGTACAAATCTTTCAATAAACTTGCCTGTCTGTCTGAAAAGAGGAAAAAACTTTTAATCATAATGGGAAAAGTTAGGCTAGACTGGTCCCAAAAAGGATTTATTAATTATCAATTAAGATGTTTTCATAAAACATTAATGCCCCTGAAACAGCATTTTTTTCTTAATTTTGGCCTCTATAATTGACATTGAACTTGTCAGATGACCTTGACATTGACCTTCAAAGAAACAGATTGACAAATTTTTATGCCAAATAAGGGCATTGTAACTTAAATTCATGTTGTAGTTATGACAAAATGTTTAGCTCAGAAGTTAAGACCGACAGATGGAAAGACAGACATAGGGGCATTGTGACTTAAATAGTGTTGAAGTAGTGACAAAATATTTAGTTCAAAAGTTGAGACAGACAGATGGACAGACAGACAGACAAACAGAGGGGCATTGGAACTTCAATTGCAAAATGTTTTGTTCACAGGTTAACCCTTTGCTGTTTAATCCCTGCTTTTTACGTGTCTGTGATATTATGATTGAGAAAACATTGTGAAAAAAGAAGAAATTGCTTCTAACAAGCAATTTCTTCTTTTGCCACATTATTTTCTACGTTACTGAATGGTTATTTTTCAAATTAAATTAAATTTAAATTTTCGTCTGCAAAACCTTTGAATTTGGACAAGTCCAAAATTTTGTAAAACAGGAAAGGGTTAAGACAGACAGATGGACAGACAGACAGACAGACAGACTATCAGATAGTCACCAGGGGCCCGTTTTACCAAGCATCTTACGACAAAAATGATCGTAAGTCAAAATCACAAATCGCACCTGGTATATTCATTCATTAATAGATTCTGCCTTGCAATATTTCATAGGAATCGTCTTTAGAAGACGATTCCAATGAGATGATGCATGGCAGAATTCCATATTTTGTTACTTATCTAGGAGCAACTTTAATTTTAGACTTACGCAAAAAATGATCGTAAGATGTTTAGTAAAACGGGCCCCAGAAAAACAATAAGCTCTTTCTTTTGATGCAGAAGCATAATAAGATTATAGTTGTGAAGCATGCATCCCCTAAACCAATTTTTGATGTTTGCCATTTAGTCTAATTTCAAATTACCTTGACCATGGACTAAGTAAATGTTTATCAAATGAAATTTATTTTCATGCCACATATGAGCAATGCGTCTTGAATAGGCTTGTAGTAAATTGAAAATAAAGCATTATGATTATGGGCACAAATTTTTTTTTCATTCTTTTCTATATATCATTAATTGGTTCAAACCAAGTGAACTGTCTAAAATACATTTCTTTTTTTAATTCAAACACACCCTGAAATTAGACTATGAAACTTCCTTGTTGAGAAAATATAACATGACATAAGATTAATCGAATTCTGAATACAGAAAGATATCTAACCCTTCGTTATATTACTTATTTGCCCACTGGTTTAAAAGAAGATGTTTAAAAAAATTGTGGACGACCCACGACTGACGATGGACGCCAGAAATGGTACAATCACAATAGCTCACCTTGAGCACTATACTTAGGTGAGCTAAAAAGCACAATAATCAATCACAAATTATTATTCAGGAAAAAAAAAGCATTGGTATTAATGCATGCAAATTAACCTTCAGCAATACTAAACACAGCTTACATATCTAGACACATTTCAATAGCTGACAGAATCAATTATCATATATGGGAAATGGTACAATCACAATAGCTCACCTTGAGCACTATACTCAGGTGAGCTAAAAAGCACAATGATCAATCACAAATTATTATTCAGGAAAAAAAAGCATTGGTATTAATGTATGCAAATTAACCTTCAGCAATACTAAACACAGCTTACATATCTAGACACATTTTAATAGCTGACAGAATCAATTATCATATATTGAATAAGTCTAAACGAAATTATTCCATGGAGTTTTTTAAGCAAATATGTACTTACAAAGAATCTGTAACTCATTCCTATCTGATATAAAATAGGAAACAAGATAGCATAGAAAATAATTCTGTCTTTTATTAAATATGATAACGCCTATATATTAATAAGCATTTTCAATACTTTGCACTGACCAATTATTACTGGATATTTAATTTACCTGGTTGATCTATCTCTGATGAAGTGAAAAAAGTTTCTAAATTTTTAGGAGTGGCTCAACAAGTTGTGAAAAATATAAAATATTTTTTGTGTCCATGAAACAAGAGATTACAATTTAAACTGTCCTTAAACTTTTCTTGTCCCACAGGGGCTTTTCTACTTGGGGACAAAGACACTTGTCCAGGCCACTTGTCCATGGACAAGTAAATTCCAGGGCAAATCTTGGAATGGTGCTAAACAGATGTAAGAAATAACTTTACCTAATGTTTATATCAAAGGGTGGAAAACATTGTTTTTACTGAAGAAAATGCTGGGTTTAAGCATTTCTTCTTGAAAAAAAACAAAGTTTTTGCAATATTCATCTATTCATTTTTTATGCAGACAAGTTCATTTTGATCCCCGAAAAGTAGAAAAGCATCTTTCATTTGTCAAAGAAAAAGAGGGAAAAACCTGTATTTCAATGCCCCTGAGTTGCAAACTTTTACTTTCATTAGCTTTAGCACTTGGGCTTTGATTCATGACTGCAAAATAACCAAAAGCTGATTCCTATATGATTGGATATGATTAAAGCACAACTATTTTCAAAACTGTCAAATCGCAGATTTAAATCCCTTATCCTGCTGAATTTAAATTTTGTTTCAAACAAATAGCCAGTACTGGGGACATTACAACTGGTCTGACTCAGTTTTTTCCAAAGTAATTAATCAGAAAGCAGGTATTTTTTATGTTGGTGCAGGCTGATCTTAGTCCAAAAGGTCTGACAAAGTTTACTGAACAGCAGAGAAATGCAATGAACAGCATGAGAAGGGTTAACCAAGTCAGAGGCAAGTTAGCCCTTTTAATGCTGAATCCTGAATATTCCTGCTTTGGCAGGAGTTATAGACAAAGATCAGCCTGCATATTTATGCATTCTGATCTTAGTCTGTAACACTTGTAAACCAGGAATGTTTGATTTTTTTATTTATAAATTCATTTATTTAATTCTTTTTTTTTTTTTTTTTTTCAAAATAAAAACTGACCAACAATCAATGCCACCAGTGCCCTTCGCACATTGATTTTTGCATAAATTTCCCAAGGATTTTATTGAGCATGTCAAGTATCAATTTACTTTTCTGCTTGGCCTTTTTTTCTGCATGATGTGCTATACAGATTTGATGAATTAATGAATTGCAAATATGTATAGTCATATAAAATAAAATATTTTGATTCTATCATGCTCATAACGAAACATTTTAATGGCTCAGCACAAAAGTGTAACTGCCTATAGACATATAGGCAGTTACAGGAGTTTTGCACTGAGCCATAGATTTATAATATTAATAAGGATATACAAACAACATTTAAAATTCAAATAGTAAATGCATTGATGAAAGGTGTTTTATCTTAACCCTTTGACCTGGTGAATTTAAATGTCATTTTATACAAACAGGGGGACATAATTAGCAACCAGTTTGTCTCACACAAAATTTAAATAAGAGCACCGCCCATGGGTGCCTACGCTCGGCTGTTGAGTGCTGGGTGGTGGGAAAAATGTAAGTCAAAAAAGGGGCATAATTTGTTCAAAATGCATCTAGAGTTATCCCTCTTGATAGTATAGGTTGCTCTTTTGATGGTGAACATGTGTGCCAAGTTTCAAGTAAATGCTTTCAGTAGAACCAGAGATATCACAAAATGTCAAAGTTTTCGCATGATGACGACAACGACGACACGCAGGCTATAGCAATACCTCAGGTTTTCTCCGAAAACAGCTGAGCTAAAAATTAATCTAAGTTGTAAGAACTTGTTTCCCAATCAATTGAAATAAAAAGGTTTAAACCAAAAACAAAATTTAAGAAGGTAGGCAGTAATTATGCTACAGTTACTATCAGACTGCATGTTTATGCAGACTGGTCAATCCCAGTCCACACTGACAGCTGAAGCTTTATACAACAGGAATGTGTTGTGAACAGCATAAGAAAGGTTATTTGAAAACAAGAGATGTTTGTAAAACATTTATGCCCCCAAAAAAAGCAGGTCAATGGCCTATTCTTTTTCAACTTTTTGGATGTAATGAACTTTAACAGTGTTTACTGAGGTTTCCCAATGATTTTCATTAGGAAACCTTGGTCAGAATTATGAAAGTTCATGAGTGCCCAAATGTTGCCAAACTATTACGTTTCCACTATCTTAAGAGATAAGGAGAATATTTGTTGATTTCATGGAGGTTTGAAACTTAAAAAAAAAACATAATCAATAAACTGATTTGTGCTTTAGTATGATAAGGTTTTCAGTTTGATACAACCATGAAATAAACAAAAACGTTATCTTCAATTTTTATAATTGAATATCATAAAGTAAAAACATATGGGAAAACATTGAAAAGCAGCTGTGTGCTAAACATTGCTTTCATCGAGTAATGAAACTAATTTGTTAGCCAATCAGATTGCATGAATCTTGTTGTACACAACACCTTTAAAAAAACATATTTGTATCAATATCAAATTTTCCTTGACCTTGATCTTCTTTCTATGAAAATTAATCTTTTAATTGACACAACTACCCATCAAGAGGAACAAATAAAATAAGTTCATTTTGATGGCTCAGCGCGACAGAGTTGTAACTGCCTATATGTTTATAGGCAGTTACAACTGCTTTGCACTGAGCTATCAACTTGAAATCCATCCATAAATGTAGAAATTTTATGCTCTGGGCTAAGCTAAATTTCACAATCAGTCTTATGACCTTGACATTGAGAATATCAAAAAAAAATAAATTTTAAGATATTATTACTTATCAACATAACAACTGTGCAACATCATTTTGAAATTCATCCATAAATGTAAAGATATATGCATTTTCTTATGATTAAATTAGAAAACAAAGATGAAAATTAAGGAAAATATTCTTATCCACTTCAGCAATATTTACAGCTCGGAAGAAAAATAAGTTTGTTTTTTTTTTCTAATTTGCTAAATTGATCATTTTCCTTTAAAATTGGGGAAAACTCGGGGCCTTTTCAATTGGGAATGGGGCCTATATTGGTGCCCTGAGACATAGCAACTAAAGGCATGTTTGTGAAACATGAAAGCCCCAACACCAGTGTCTTATTCTAGGATTTGAAAAGTAATGGGGAATTTCATCAACATTCCGAAAAAGATACAAACTTTTACTCTTTCTCTATGTAAAACTAGAGGCACTTGAGTGCCTGATTCGCTCCACAGGCCTGAATACCCTGATAATGATTATTAGAGGATGATAAGGCTATTTAAACCAGATTTGAAGCGAAAGAATGAGTTAATGCTTATTTCAAGTAAATTTGTGTTTTTAATTGTCATATACGGAAATATTTCTGCAAAGAAAAAAACATGATCAACGAATAACATATTGAAAATTGATCTCTGCCTGTTCAACACATATTTTTCATCCAATCACAATAATTTTGTGCAGTATGATAATGGGTCACATAAGGATCATTCCAGTGAAATTTGATTTAAATCCAAAAATAAGAAATTCAACACTAACAGAATGTTACTGCACAATATACAATGTACTTTGTCCGCAAAATTTTGATCTTTCAGATTTTCATCAAACACTACTAAAAGGATGTTTCTTCACAATTATTGCTTGTCATCAAAACAAAATTCGAACTAATGATGCTAAAAAGTTAAATATTCAATCCAATATATTTATTTTATTCTGCCTAATGCCTTAGAGAGCAGTCAACTCAACTCTTTCTACCCAACTCTGAACCTCAGTAAGTTTACACCTATTGTCCTTTCTGTGCAGAGTCACCCTTAATTCAACTAAACTGACCAATTCTCAGGGGGTATTCTCAGGCTACCTTTTTCAACTAATGTTTCTTTACATTTGGATTTCAACAAAGGTTTTGTTTCTTCTAATCTACAATCTTTACACCTATTAAATTCTATAAGTCTAGAATAATTCATCATTTAGGTGATACCCAAAGGGTGATCAAATATTCACTTTATATGTTGAAATGTCCTCTACCTAAAAACATGATGTTCATCCAATCAAAATATTTTTAGCAGTGATACAACTTTGCAGAAATAAGATTCCTATGATATTTGGTTGAATCCATCTATTTAAACTTTTGAGAAAGTTTGTGTTCCCTATATTGGATATTCCCCCATACAACATATCTGAAGAAATGACCTCTGCCCATGAAAGACATATTTTTCATTTGATCACAATTTTTTTATAGACTTGTTGAGGGTCAATCAATAATTATTCCAGTGAAATTTGGTTGATATCCATCAATTAGTTTCTGAGAAAAGTCACCTATCACCATATATGGAATAAATTAGCCACGCCCACTACAGCCATGATTTTCAACAGATTAAAATTCTTTGAAGGAATCTGATAGAGGGTCATCCAAGGAACATTCCTGTGAAATTTGATTAGAATCTATCTAGTACTTTATGAGGAGAAGTTTTTTTAAGTAAAAGTTTACGGATGGACGCACACACTCACACACAGACGACGGACACCCCGCCATGACAATAGCCCGCTGGCCTTTCGGCCAATGGAGCTAAAAATATTTTATTACCTTCTAAAATGGGGAAGGGTGGGATTTTTCAAAATTTTGTGCTAAAATGAGAAATCCTTTCTCTAGAATAGACCCTGTGAGCAAGGCAATTTTTCAAACTTTAACTTTGATAGATGACATTCACCTGGTCACATGACCTTGACCATGGCATCTTGAGATCTATTACAGTGCTCCAGCTAGGCCCTTTCAGAAGGGCGCCTCGCCCTGCCTGCCCTGCCGTCGAAAATTGGCGCCCTGCCCTTTTATCCATCGCCCTGTCCTAAACTAGTCCCTAAATTGTAATTCTACATGTCAAATCAGCGATTATCTAAATTTAACGCCTTTTCTAGATCGATTTGCAAAGTTTGACGTGATCGCCGATGCGTATACTCAACCCGTGAAGGCCATAACTAATTACAACCAGTAGAGAAGAAGGGCGGGCCTTAACTCGGCAAGTCAACCAATCACAATGCGCGATTCTTTATCGAGGAAGCAGTATCGGATAATCTGTGGATGGAAATTAGCGCCTGCCCGTAAAGTAAAAAAAAAACAGCGATTATCGAGTAAATGCTTACGATAAGCTATTAAAGGGGTTAAAAAGGGTTTATAATCAACCTTTTCACCTTTTACAACGAAAATTTAGAGTCGTTGAAGGTCTCGGAAGAATATATTTCAATCCCCGAAACCCGTTCTTTTGCCCCGTCTGTACCGTGGTTTTATGATTTTTTTTGTGTGTGTGTTCGAAATTTCTTCAATTAGTCTTCTTCGGTAAACATAATTTGAAAAATAAAGACATGCAATAGCATCACACATATTGAAAGGACTCAAAAAAGGCAGTAGACTAAGGTTTATTACTGTTGACTGAGTTAGCAAAAATGAACTTTCTTGTCTGCATGTAGGCCTACAGTAATTCTAATAAATAAATGCAAGTTTGCTTGAGCATGTCTCATTAAAAAAATAATAAACTAGAAAGCCATGAATGGCTTGAGTCGCTCCACAGGCTTGAAATTCTTGTAAAGCAATAATAGTTTTGACTAGATTTTTAGATATTTTGGATTCTACTGATGTTGAAATGATTTTCAAGGTTTCAACTAACTAAGTAGCGTAACATACAGAAAATGACATCTGTCCATAAAATACATATTTTCATCTGATCACAATAATTTTTGGTAGACACTCAAGGATCATACATATGGAATTTCATTGGTATCCATCATTTAGATTCTGAGGAAATGATTTTCAAAGTTTCCACTATATAACACATAGAGAAATGACCTCTGCCCACAAAATACATATTTTTCATCTGATCACAAAAATTTTTGGTAGACTGATAGAGGGTCACACAAGGATCATTCATATAAAATTTCATTGGTATCCATCATTTAGATTCTGAGGAAATGATTTTCAAAGTTTCCACTATATAACATTTAGAGAAATGACCTCCGCCCATAAAATGCAAATTTTTCATCCGATTTCAATAATCTTTTGTAGACTGATAAAGGGTCATACAAGGATCATTCATGTAAAATTTCATTGGTATCCATCATTTAGAAGCTGAGAAAACTCACTTTTTACCATATATGGAAATTAGCCACACCCATTAAATCCATGTTTTTCATTGGATCAAAATTTCTTGAACAACTTTGAAAGAGGGTCACCCTAGGATCATTCCTGTGAAGTTTGGTTGAAATTCATCCAGTAGTTTCTGAGGAGAAGATTTTTAAAGAAAAAGTTTACGACCGCACGCACGGACGGACGGACGGACGGACGCACGACGGACACAACGCCATGACAATAGCCCCAGTGGCTTTCAGCCAGTGGAGCTAAAAAAAATTAAAAAAAATAAAATAAAATTTAAAAAAAAAAAATAAAAAATGAAAAAAAAGAAAGAAAAAAAGACTGTAGCGGCCAGGGGGGGGGGGGGGGGATATCTGCATTATTTCCATCTAATATTTCTACTTCCGCCTTGATGAGACCCTTGGAGGAGCTGAAACAGTCACCCTTTTTTAATACCAAAACCCTTTTTTAAACTCACCTGGGCCCATCTTTAAGCCCTTAAAAATCAAAATTTTCTTTGGGGAGACCCCCCAAAACCTCCTTGTGGGAGAGGGAAACCCCCTCCCACCCCTCCCCCTACTTGCTGCTTCGCAACTTGAAAGTGCCCTTTCAGGGATATGTGCACCCTGCCCTTTTGGAAACCTAGCTGGAGCACTGCTATTATCATACCAAATATAATTATTTTATCTTGAATAGCCTCAAAGTATTTGGCAATGTTAAGTTTTTTGGTTAAGTTTTGCACACAGACAGACTAAAAGACAGACAGACAAAGAGACAGACATACAGACTGACAACAGTAAAACAATATGTTCCCGATCTTTTGCTGCAGGAGGGATAAAAAAAACTGTCTAGATTTTGTCTGTAAAGGGCATCCAACGTTACTTGCCAATACTCACTTTGATATAATATCACTTCTTTTATCTTGAACAATTCAGTCTTGTGGAGAGGCAAATTTTCTTCGAGTATAACCTTCTATGAGCAACTCTGTATGATCTAAAATAGACAGAGAAATATCTTTTTTTCCTCCAATGATATCAGGATGATGAAAGATCTATTTGGATCTGCCCAGGAATGTAATTCATCGAGTCAAATGACCCATTTGTTTTGGAAAAAGTAGGCCATTTCAGAAATTGTGGAGACCCTATAAACATTAACGGTTTCAATAATCAAGGGTTTCCAGGGAGTATTGCAAGAATACAAGGATAAATGGCTAACTGGACTGCTAAGCTTTTTATATCTTTTACTTAACTTGCATCATCATGCATAGCACACTGGTCTTAAGGTAGTGGAACCATAATAGTTCTGCCACATTTCTACCTAATGATCTTGTACAATATTAACCGAGGTTTCCTTATGAAAATTATTAGGAAATCTCGGTTAACACTTTTAAAGTTCATTTCTATGAAAACGTAGCAAAACTATTACAACCATTAACTACCTTAAAGTTCCTACAAGCACCAGACACAAATTGATTGCCCTTTTTATTCTTAACTCACATTTCTGTTTGTTATTTAACCAGTTAACCCTTGTCATGCTGAAAAATTTTGGCTAAAAATTTTCATCAAAATCAAAGGGCAAAAAGCACTGAAAGTACCAACTGTAGGCCAATTTTTATTTTGAAAAACTAATCTATTGACAATTCTGGTTTGAAAGTGAGAAATAAGTGATGTAGACCAACATCAGACTGCACATATGTGCAGGCTGATGTTTTGTCTTTAGCTCCTGCAAAAGCAGGAATATTCTGGGTTCAGCATGACAAGGGTTAAATGAATCAAGTCACTGGGTAATGAGTCCAGAGTCCACATTTTGCTTGTTTTCTGATTGGCCGGGTTAATTATCCCTGGATATTTGCATTGTTTGATGATGAAGAGGATGATGAAGCCTTACCCTGAAAACTCAGTTCTGGATCAGGAGAATCTACTACATCATTAAATTTTATGTTTTTATCAAAGATCAAAATAAAAAAGTCAAAAATAGCCTTTCAGTTTGATCCTTTACACTTAACCATGTGAAGAACACAATTATTTTTCATTACAGATAATAGGACGCTTACTTTATAACGTGAAGCTGATAACTCATTAATTTTTGTTTTGGATTATGCTAAATTGCTTGTAGGACTTCATGGAAAACATAGATTTGCAGACTGACACATCCGCAGATACTGTATTTTTTAATTTTGGTGCACCCTTGGGCCAAGTAATACCTGGCTGTCTACTTGCAATCTTTCATAAACGTGTGCAAGTTCAATGCCCAACATTCACCCCTTTTAACTGAAATTTCATCCTCGAATTTCAGAACACCAGCATTATTCAATCACTACACCTTTTGTCATATAACCAAAGCAATCATGATCTATGGTGTGTGCCAAATGTAACAGATGAGAAAAAAATGCAGTAATTGGGGCTTGGATGCAGGTTCTAACACTAAAAGATCAAGTATTCTACCAACTGAGCTATCCGACCACCTAATTGAAATTTCTCATGTGTGTGAGTTCAACAAACGACAACCATTAAAATCAGTTTTGACCACCCAAATTTCATGGTTAAGGAGTCAGAAATACCTCAATTTTGAACACTAAACTAGCCCAGTAAGAATGAGACATCACAGTTTGTTTCAGTATAAGAGGGCCATGGGGGATAGTTTTAAGACCAAATGAGTTTAGACGAAGAGAGAGAACACCCCAAACAGATCATTATGTATTGAATAGCTAAATCTGAAGTCAGAAAATATCTATAGCCATCCGTGACCGTAATGAGTGAATATGTGGCTTGGGTAAAGGCGTTGAAATTCAGGGAAACCACTTGTAAATCACAATATCATCTTCATTCAGACAAAACTTACAGAAAAATGTAAAGATTTCTAAAAATTAGATGAAATAAAGTAAATTGTCAATAGAAAATGGATAGAAGGATAAAATATCAGTAGATTTGATAAAAATAACATGACACGAAGAAAATAAGGAAAACTTAGCTATGTTATTTTACCTAGCCGTTGTGATTATTTACTTTTGCTTTTATTCGGCTCTAAAGGAACCTTGAGGTACGACTTTAAAATGAGGATAAACAAATTACATGTAAGATAATAATTTTCATTATTTCATCTGATTTCATTTGTTATCACCTAAATTTCATAACTTTCGACTAAAATACGATATGTTTCGGGTACAAACATGGTTTTAATGTGTCCTCAATGTCATTTCCGAAAATCCGTTCCTTTCTCATATGAAACAGGAAGTACCGCTGTCAAATTCCACAAACTTCCGGCATGGATGTCACTGAAATTATTTTCCATTATTTAAGGTTTTGAATATATTTTAATGCTTTTAGCCTGTTTTTTTTATCTGTAAATTTTCTGTATACATGTCTTATTACATTTATACATATTTGTAGAGTTTTAAGCGTAGGCTTTGATGGTTTGACCATACTGTCATTACATGTACAGATTCCGGATGGTCACCTGTCCGGATCGACTCAAAATCTGTCTGTCTGTTGCCTTTTGAATTGCGTTTTAACAACAATATTCTTTATACGAAAACAAATTTATTTGAAATATATCTGACCAATTGTCATGAAAGATGTTGTAATGAACACAGTACAGGGCCCTCGGAAACGACAGTACTGTCGTCTGAGACGACAACTTTTCTCAGCAACGACAAAATTTCCGATCAAAGGATTCCACACAGACGACAAGTTTTTCTAAGGCATGCAGCCCCACTTATAACCTGTCAGTGTATAACATGTATATGCTTGTTTATGTACGCTAACTGTCGTGTGAAAAATCGATAATGGCCATATCTGAAGTCAAAAGACGGGTGCGGTAGGTGTGGCGTTAATTGACGCCAACAGCCAATCGTTATTGGTTATTCATTGACCTTGTAGGCGGAGTCTGACTAATAATGAATGGAATCTTAACTCTGCCAGGCGATGTGTTTTAGCAATTGTTCAGAAACGAAACATGTGAACCACTTAATATATTGATTGAAGCAGTTGATTCACTAATTATAAACTGGAAATTGAACTCGAGCAGGGCCCATATTAGACAAAGACAATCAGAAAACAACATGATCGACCCGATTTTTTCTTAACAAGTAAATGATTAGTCCGTGTCCTTCGAAGTTCTGAACCTTTTTTACCTTTTTAAAAATCGGTATTTTGAGTAAAAACAGTTATTCAATTAAAGAAATGTTCCCAAAACAAAAATAAAAAAAAAAATCCCACGAAATGAATTATCACTCCCAGATAATCTCTGAAAAGCCGTGCTTGTGCTTAATCCCGTCGGATAACATATTTTGAAAATGGACAAATTTCTCGGAAATTAACGGAAAGCTCTGGATCAGCCTACTGATTAGACATGTGTTGAATTGGAAAAAAAGTTAACACAAATCAAGGGACATGTGGTTTGGAAAGTTTAATTATTTCATTCTAAAAAAAAAGAAAATCGAAAGAGATAACCAATGCAGTTCAAACATATATTACAATCTTTTACGGTATTTGCCGATATATTCGGATGGAAAAAAATAATTATTATTTTTTGTGTCCGAATATTTACAAAAATATTTTCCTCTGTGTCCGAAAATTTAGGGTCTTTTTTACAATTTCATGGTGAAAATCAATCTTTAATATTTGTAAAGGCTCTGAAACAATACTGAAGAATATGCGGACAGAGCTTGGAATAAGGTAAAGTGCCGATAAGTGCGTCAAATATAATATGTTTTCATCATTTTAACGGAGCTAGGAGGAAGGTTAAGTCCCGACAAATATATCAAGAAAATATGTGTACCTCATTGAAGAAACTATAAAAAGATAATCCTGAACGAAAATCTGGAGCAGTAAAAATCAAAAACTTATGTTCCTCTTTACACATTTTCACTAAAACCATGCCAAATTCAAATCATGCAGCATAGAATCAGTTCTACGCAAACGAGTTTAGGGATGACGCAATAATTCACATTTTTTAATTCAACCATTTTAATTTTCTATTTTCAGATAACAAGTCCAAGGCCCAAATGAATTCCGAGCACAGTCAAAAAATAAAATTAAAAAAAAAAAAAAAAGACGGAAAATCTTTGTTTATTATAGTTTATCCCTTATCATCGCCATTCTTTTTCAGCTTGGCTCCAAACCAGCGGAAACGGGAAGCAAAACGTCGTCCAGCTGATTAAATATCGGAACTCAAGCTTCGTTTAATTGGAGTTACATTGTTTTTGTTGCCGATCGGCATTCACAAATAAATAGACGAAGGGTGACTGAAATATCGGAAGTAAGGTTACCGAAAGCCGTAGTTAGGATATTTTGCTTACAGATCAACAATTATGAAATAAATAACATTGGGAGTCTTAGTAGTTACGATATTTCGGTAGTGAACGGCAGACATTCCTAATATTGAAAATTGAATGACCGTTAGATTTTCGTTGGTGGACGTATGAAAGCGGATAACTATAGCTTAACAAAGTCGTCTCTCGCACTCTCACTCTTTCTTTCTCTCTCTTGTTTTCCATCGGATAATAATCCTCCGATCTAAAGAGACAATTCTCTACCGACATATTTTTTTCATCGCACTGCCTCGAACTTTTATACATGTACACAGACGGTTTGTGTTCGGGTCGATGAATGTCGGTCATTACATAATTTGAGACGGTCTCGACACGCGACTCGGGGCTTCTCCTTGGTTACGTGTTTAACTTTCAACTCTTTTATGTTTCACATACAACTGTATCACTAGACGCTTATGAATTAGATTTACGCCATTACTGCCTCGCCTCGTTTGATAACACCGGTTTTATTCAACTGTTCCGGGTATCTTGCTTTTCGCAGGAATGGGTCGGTCTTAATTGTTTGTCGCTAAAATTCACGCCTTAATAGATCTTATAATAATGATAATGATTAAAAGAATTTCCAAACCAGCTTTTTATTGACTGGATATTGTTACCATTAGGCCTATATTCTCGATTACGGCGAATCTGATATTTTTACCACCAGATTGAAAAGTAAAAACCGACCAACCCGCATTTCTTGTTTGAACTATTCCTAAATCCTTAATGCCTCGCAAGTCAGTTTATACGTCACGTATGCAGCCGACAAAAGATCGCTGTGCATAAACCCGTATCTCCCGATGTAGATAGCGAATAATTAAACCTTTTATGTAGCGATTGTTACAAATAACATTATTGGGTGTGATTAGCCACGCGGCTATCAAATTAACAAGGGTTATTGGATGTCAAACAATGGATTACACCTTACGGGGATTATGGGCGATACTGTAAATTAAACAAAAGGTAAGCGTGCGTACTTTGCCTTTCAACTCGATTCATATAACGTAAATTTGTGTCCGAAACTAAGGGACGGACAATTCCATTTGTGTCCGATTTTAGGGACAAAAAATAAATTATTTTTGAAAATAATTAATGGTGTCCGAATTTTTTGGGTGTCCGAATACTTCGGGTAAATACGGTATAATGAATATTAATTCTGAACTTTTTCTCTCAATTGACAACATCTGCAAAGAGAATGGCATAGACTTGAACTGTAATGTTCCATTGTAGGCTTTTGTTATGATGTAAAGAATTACATGATGAGTTTTTTTAAAGTCTAAATATAAAAACATTATTTGACTTCTTTTTAACTTCTGACAAAAAAAAAGATATAACTGTTTCAAGACTTGCTTCCGTACTAGTCAGTGGTTTTAAACTGAACCGGGAAAAAGTTTGTCATCTACCGAGCCCATCTCTAAAAATGAATAAAAAATGTAAAAAGCATTAGCATAAAAGAAAAAAATGCCTTTTACAAGCAATTCCTTCTTTTCAATCAATGTTTTCCTTAAGATAATCATTCTGGTGACTAAAACATTGGATTGTGTTGTAAAGGGTTAATAAATTGTCGTTTCAATATCATGGTACTTCTCCATGGTACAAAAACCATCCTCACAATGATGGAATCCAACTTTTTTGTGTGGAATCAAACTTCTTGTGAAGTTGGATTCCTTGAATCCTACCTTCAAAATCCTAGTGAGAGCCCTGCAGCACAATGACACATCCATTCAGAGAAAATGATCCTCAACTCTCTGTTTATAGAGATTGTTATTAGCCAATAATCTTAGGGCAGGTCTCTCTAATTTGCATTTCAAATGCAACTTACCTCCCTTTAAACTGTTACTTCATTTCCCCTCTGAGAAGACTCGTCCCGAGTCTTGGCCTGGGAGATCCATTGTTAAGGCATTCCAGCCGCCAGTAATCAACACTGATTTTCCTGCTGATAAAAGTTGAAGTTGAAGGCACCTCCTGTCTGGCAGTTGTCATTATCCCACCTCTGCAACCAAGAGTAACAAACAGAGCGCACAGACAGACATGATCCATTCAGAGAAAACGATCCTCAACCCTAATTGTTTTGATGTCCGTATAGACTATCAATTGCCAAGTAATTAAGGGCAGGTCTCTCTAATTTGCATATCCAATGCAACTTACCTCCCTTAAAACTGTAACAAGGTAAACAGCATTTTACAAGAACAATATAACAATATCCAGTAAGCATATGATTAATTGAATTTTGTCTTGAAAAATTGTTTAAAGTGGTGGTCATTGCAATAGCATATCAAATCTTTTTATGCAAACACTTCTTCAAAATACATCTACTCGATACATATATATAAATGAATAAATGATAATTGAAAACTGACCAGTCCTTGTCTTACGAACCAGGCAGAAACCAAGCGCAAAAGAGAATTTTAGGCGGATTGTTTTACTGGAGAAATTGCAGGACTTTTCCCCCTATCAAATGTTTTATATTCTTTAAATCAACTTCACTTCTGCTTAATCCAATTTCTTTTTTTACAGATGGCCCAGGTTGCCCATTTTTGCTTGACTGTAACAATCTTAATTATCATTTCAGTTTTCTATCAGAGATGTTCACTCTATTGATACTCCTGTGTATTGCCTTCATTTTCCTCCTGATTCTGCTCTTTCTTCTGTTGAGATACCAAATACAGAAACAACGTCAAGGTCAGCTGACAGCTATCAGAGGAAACACACCCAGCCCTAAAACTGTGATAGGTTTTTTCCATCCATATTGTAATGCAGGGGGAGGTGGAGAGAGGGTTCTCTGGGTTGCTATTAGAGCTATACAAAATAGGTAGGTCATTAAACCCTTACAGAGCTTGTATTTGACCATTAAATCAGGGTTTTGACCCACAAATGTCAGAAAATGCCTTATTTTGACCCTTTAATTTTTCTCAAGGGGTCAAAATGACCCCCTTGAGAGAAAATTCTAAGGGTCAAAACTAGGTTTTATCACTCAAATTTTCAATTATATATCTTAGATACTATTAAGACTTCTATGATATACTTGCTCACTTCATGGACAGGGAGTTAATGACTCCTAAATTTCTAGCACTTGTACAAGCCCTGCCTTATCTGACAGGAGATGTTAGAGGTAACAGTCACTACTGCAAAAGGGTCCAATTAAAATTACATTAAAAGACCATTAATGGCCCATGAAAACAAGGAAAACCATTAAAATGAGCCATTAGTCCTTGTAAAAAAATAATAATGGGTAACACTTTTAGCCATTAAAATGCTAACTAATGGCCATTAATTCACAATTTGACCATTAAAAAACCATGAAATGCAGGTTAATATAATGGGCCAGCATAAAAGTATTGGCATTAAAAAAGTAATGGGCCATTACTTCTTGTTTTAGCTTTATTCATGCCCATCAAGTACCCTGAAATTTTTTTCATGCCCATCAATCACCCATGAATGATGGCCATTAAATAAAAGAAAGGACAAATAATGGCCATAATAAAAATTGCTAAAAGTCACTGGCATTAAAATAAACTATGACAATTAATCATGGCCATTAATATATCATTGAATCTGAATCAGACCATTCATGGGCATTAACTTAGATTGAAATAAGATAAAAGAAATACTGAAAATTTTTTAAAGTTCTTTTATTTTGATTCATGCCCATTAACTACCATGAATATTTATTCATGCCCATCATTACCAACTGAAGATGGCCATTAGATACCAAACAGTAACAAATAATGGCCATTATTAAAATTCCTAAAAACCATTTGCTCTTTTAATTTTGAATTATTCCCATTTACTACCATGAACATTTATTCATGCCCATCAATCAACCACTGAAGATGACAATTAAATACAAAGCAGTTACAATTAATGGCCATTATAAAAACTAGAACTGTCGCAGAGCGGACTAATACCCCCCACAAGCGCTTTGTCAGAATGCAAGTGCTATTAGTGCAGGATGTGTTTGTAACTAATATTGAGGTCATATGTAGCATTTGCATGAAGTTTCATGATTCTATGTCACTTGGTTTTTGAGTTAAGAGTCCAGATATGAAAATTGAACAAAAATTGACTGTGACCTTGACCTTTGACTTATATGACCCAAAAACAATAGGGCACTTCCTTGGATCATAAGCAACATTTGCATAAAGTTTCATGCTTGTAGGTCACTTGGTTCTCGAGTTACAGTACGAAAACGAAAATTGAACAACGGCTGACAGTGACCTTGACCTTTGACCTATGTAACCCAAAAACAAAAGGGCACTTCCTTGGGTCATAAGGAACATTTGTATAAAGTTTCATGATTGCAGGCCACTTGGTTCTTGAGTTAGAGTCCGGAAATGAAAATTGAACAAAGGCTGACTGTGACCTTGACCTTTGACCTATATGACCCAAAAACAATAGGGCACTTCCTTGGGTCATAAGGATCATTTGTATAAAGTTTCATGATTGTAGGTCATTTGGTTCTTGAGTTAGAGTCCGGAAACGAAACGGATGGATGGACGGACGGACAGACAGAAAGACATGGTGAAACCAATATACCCCCCTCTACTTTGTAGGTGGGGGGTATAAAAACTCATTGGCATAACAAAAAACTTGACTACTACTAATGGCCATTAATATATCATGCAATTATGAATCAGATAATTCATGATCATTAACTTTGTTTTTAATGGGGATGAAAGGAATACAGAAAAGTTTTAACTTTTTTTTTTTAATCATGCTCAGTTACTATCATGAACATTTATTAAAGCTTATCACCCATATAAATGATGATAATTAAATAAAAAATATGATAAATAATGGCCATAATGAAAAAATCAAGTCATAAATTGGCATTGAAAAAATTCTGACAATTAATTCTGGCCATTCATATGCTGTTGAATTCTAAATCAGTTCATTCTTGGCCATTTACATTATTTGAAAGGGTCATTAATTAATGATATTTAATACAGAATTAAAGCTTTAACTACTTTCATTTTGATTCATGCCCATGACACAAACCATGAATAAGTCGTTATACAAAGTCATGGCCAAGAGTACCAGTCTAAATGTGACCGTGAATCCAGTCTATGGAAATCCAACATGGCTGCTGTTTTCAAACGAAATTTCCATTTGAAATGTTTTTTGCCTTATTCTTCTTTACATTGGGACGAAAAGCAAGCAGAAGGTATGTAAAAAGCTGAAATTTGATAATTTCAAATAGAATCTTGTACTGTTGGACTAATAACAATTGATTAACAAAATATTTATAAGACAAATTTTTACTGAAGCCTTGAATTTGCAAAAATTGATTTTTTCTTTATTTTCTTAAGATTTTAGCGATAAAAAATTGTGCAAATATAATCAAACCCCAATTAAATATTGCTGCCTCAATTTTATAGTAGAATTGTATGATTAAGATCTGTCAAGTTGTATAATGTTTGTAGATTCATACCTATGAATTTTCAACCCTATAGGAATCTAAAGATGACCAACATTTAAGGGGATGATAATGGGCATGATTTGTATTAATGGGCATAAAAATAATAGGCATTAAAAATTTCCATGGCCATCATTTTTTGTCCATGACTGGTATTTTCTCCCCATTGTTTGGCCATTAGAAAGCCGCCGTCATAGTGCAGTTGGTAGCGCGTCGGACTGTCAATCTAGAGTTCGCGGGTTCGATCCCCGACGGCGGCACTCATTCTTTCCGACTATTTGTCTCTCACCAATGGGTTGATAATCGTAGACCTATGTGAGATAGCGGCTGGAGGCTAGGAAAGAATGTGGTGGTTGTACTGGTGATAGAAATACCAGGACTCCATTGTTAGGTGCTCCAGCCGCCGCGATATAACTGAAATAATGTTGAAAGCGGCGTTAAACTCCATTCAATCAATCAATCAATTGGCCATTAGAAAATTAATGCCCATTTACAACATTAAGGGGGGAAACTTAAATGGGCATAATTTGCCTATTAAAAAAAGTTAAGTACATTTTCATGGCCATTACTTGGCAGATATTTTGACCATTAATTTGTCAATTTATTTTTAATGCCCATTACATTTATTTCAGGGTTTATGGATAATGGGCATGGTATAGCAGTGAAAATAAAATTCATGCCCATAAATCTTAATTCATGCCCAGCACAATGTCGCTTTTAATGGCCACTGCCCATTAAAATGTGCAATGAAAAATATTAATGGGTAATGAGTTTAGCCATTATACAAATTCATGGCTACCATTAATATTAATAATGGCTACCATTAAAAAATCAATGCCCATTAATATTCATTTTTGTAATGGTCATTATTTCCCCAGTAATTACTCCTGAAAATCTAATGGTGTCCTTTCTCCATTAATGGCCATGAATGACTTCTTTAATGGCCATAACTCTCCCATTAGAATAATTTAATGTTAAATTCATGGCATCTTGATGGTTTATTAATGCCCAGCACAATGTCGCTTTTAATGGGTGATGTTAATGGCTCAAGCCATGAATTATCTATGGCTGATTCATGGTTGATCTTGCAGTAGTGAGTTTTAGCTTGTTAAAAGCCTTGGTGTTATCTTTGTCTTTAGTATTATTGTCATCTTTCAATAATTTGATTCTTAATGATTCTATCAATGCTTATTTATTCTGATTGGCTGAAAAATTGGTTTTATTTCCCAATGAAAAGAATTTTTAGTGCATATTTTGAAAGCTGCCACAAAAAGTTGTCCCATAAGAAACCTGCATATTTGACGAATTTTCACAATTTTGCTTCTTAATATTAATTATGATAAATGAAGAAAGCATTTGTTGATTTCATGGAGGTATGAAAGTTAAAACCTAATCAGGGCTTTGACCCCCAGAAATCTGAAAATATCCTAATTTGACCCATAGAAATTGCTCCCAAGGGGGTCATTTTGACCCCCTTGAGAGGAATCACTAAGGATAAAAACATGTTTTTTTACCTAAGATTTTCACAAATTACTTTCTAAAGTTCAACATAATAATTACTTTTTTCATAAAATTACAAAAAAAATCCCAGTTAAAGCGAATCTAAAATATGCAAAATTCTACTTATGATTTGCTTTTTCTATCGTTTTGACTCCTTTAAATTCAGATTTGACCCCCACAATTTCTTAGGTGAGGAGTCAATGACTCCCCAATATCAAACACTAACACATGGCATGCCCTGCTAATGAAGCTCTTGTATGAATCTGCTTCTCGTAATCGTTCAATGTAATTAGGTTTTAAATTTCATAACTCAGACTCCATCAAATCAACAGATATTCTCTTCATCTCTAAAAAACACAACATTATTTGATATCTGTCATCTATAATGGCATTAACTCAAAACTTGGAATATATTTTCTAAACCAAATGAGTACTTTATAAAAACAAGGGGAGTAACTAAATGCTTTTTTGCACAAATTATGCCCCCTTTTTCCAGCCTCTTACAAAAAATCTTGTCATCTGTGTGTGGCACTCTTGTCTAAGGTTGTCATATGCATTTTGTCAATTTTATTTGGAGGCAGTCAAAATTTTTGAAAAAAAGATGGAAAGGATAATAAGAGTTTTTGAAACAGTTGAATATTCATACACAATTTTGATATAGGATAACGCCATTCAAAAAATCTGTGTTTGGGGTGGTAACTTTGTAGTGATGTTGAGTATGTGTACAATCTAAATGTTCCTTCTTGTTTGTCACCTAAAAAAAGCATTAAGCCACCATTCAGGGCTCAACACTAACTTCTAAGAAAAAGGAGACTAACAGAATCCTAATTTATGAAATCAAGGAGTCCAAGCTAAAATCAGGGAGTCCAAGTTTTCATATTTTTGTGAGAAAATTGTGCAAAAGAAGATTTTTTTTTGTTTCAAGCAATTTCTTCTTTTTCCACAACAATTTCCCCAGAACTGTAAGATGGTTTATTTTCAAAATAATAGGTAAATACAACCAAATGTTATATGCAACAACTTTCCATTTAAAGAGATCCAAAATTTTGACAAATAGAGTTTATGGGTAGAAACTTGAAGGATATTTCTCTGATCATTTTTTTGAGGAAATATTCTATGACCAAGGAGTTCAACGCACTCCTAACTTGCATGGTAAAGGAGTACTGCTCACAAAAAAAGGAGTCTCAGAATCACAGACTCCCCTTAATGTCAAACTCTGCCATATATTCTTCTCATGATTGATGTTCATGACATATTCTGGCTGGACGAGCTTTGGCAGACAGAGCAGTGTGCAGTCTGATCTTAGCCTACACTGCTGTGGCTGCCTGCTTTCTACTTCAATGCATTTTTGAGAAATTTGAGCTAGATTTTGCAAATGTGCAAAAAATTGGCACTTTGAAACAAACTTTAATCTCAGAACGTCAAGGGTTATTACTTGTTTGACTGTATAGTGTAAATATAATTGAGCCTGTGTGTGAAATTCGAACAATTTCAAATGTTCACCGTGTAAAGACTGGTCAGCCTGTGCATTTGCACAGTCTGACCAGATTCTTCACTTTGCGCCTTGTAAATAGATAGGGTATAAGATAATAAGTTAATTTTCTAATTTTGCACTAAAAGGCTTTCTAGGCTGAAAAATATTTGCAACTTCAATGTCAAATTGTTGGAATTGTCATTCACAGGCTCTATTCCTCTATTTATTTCAGGTACCCAGATGTTCATTGTGTGGTATATACAGGGGACTGTGATGTCTCACAACAAGAAATTTTAAACAAAGCCAGGCAGAGATTCAATATTAGCCTTCCTAAACCAGTGGAATTTGTCTTCCTAAAATCTCGAAACTGGGTTGAAGCAAAGAAATATCCAATTTTCACCTTGCTAGGACAAAGTTTGGGGTCTCTTATTTTAGGTTGGGAAGCTTTAAGGTCCTTTGTGCCTGATATTTACATTGACACGATGGGATACGCATTTACAGTGCCTTTATTTAAATATCTTGGAAAGTGTAAAGTTGCATGTTACGTCCATTATCCAACAATTAGTGTGGACATGTTACAGCGTGTGTCGCAAAGGGAAGAAAACTTTAATAATGCTAGTTTTGTATCAAGAAGCTCATTTTTGACTAGCATTAAGTTGTTGTATTATAAATTCTTTGCATATTTATATGGTTGGGTTGGTAAAAGAAGCAACATAGTGATGGTTAATTCTACGTGGACATATAATCATATTAGGGCGTTATGGAAGGTTCCATTAAAAACTGTGATAGTCTATCCCCCCTGTGATGTATCAGAATTCGTTAACATTCCACTCACGGACAAAACAGGAAATCCACGGCAAATGATTCTGTCTATTGCGCAATTCCGTCCAGAGAAAAATCATAGATTACAGCTAGAAAGTTTTTCAAAGTTCCTTGAGCAATTTAGTGATAATGAGAAGATGAAATATCAATTAGTGTTGGCAGGTGGTTGTAGAGACAACAAGGATGCTGCTAGGGTCGAGGAACTGAAAGATTTAACAGACAAACTGAAGATACAGAAATATGTAGAATTTAAGTTAAATATTTCGTTTGATGAACTAAAATCTTTGATTACTGCAGCAACCATTGGTCTCCATACAATGAGGGATGAGCACTTTGGTATTGGTAAGTGATTTAGTTAAGGTAGTGCACCCGTAATAGTTCGGCAATGTTTCGGAAGTATTGAACATTAACAGTGTTGACCGAGGTTGCCTAATGATTTTCATTAGGAAACCTTGGTCAACATTGTGAAACTTCATGGGTACCAAGATGTTGCGGAACTATTATGGTTCCACTACCTTAATCATCTATAGTTCAAAACAGAGAGGCTGATATCAGTTGTCCTTGTGAAAAAATTATTTTTTTCTTCCTAATAATCCTTTGTTGTTGGAATGTAAGGTTTGGATGATAACAATAAGATGAGCAAATCAATTGAATTTAAGAGAATAGCGCCATATGGCATACAAATGGCATACAAACTGTATGTCAAGCTTCAAGCACAAGAAATTAAATGTTGATTTATTGTCTTAGTAGGATGTAGAAATTGTATGAATAAATAATTGAAAATATGTTGACATTCAGGAAAGTGTATTAAAGATAACTGACTAGGGAAAAAAAGACCAATTTTATTTAGGGATACAGATTTCAAAAATTCAATAACTAAAATTACAGGTGTTGTAGTTTCTCATGGGCCAGCTGAATATATATCGTTTTGATTTACATATTTACTGATACATTATCTGAATATTAACTACCCGATATATCAAATATTTTCATGTCAAGTGTTTAAAATATTGTCCAGTGTAAAATAAGGGCAGTCTCCTTTCCTCAAAATGTTTTACACCAGCAGTTGATGCTTTGAAGAGATAGTCAAGATTGATACTTTACATATATATAGAGGATATTGAATGAGTGGTCATTGATTACCAAATTTATTAAACGAGTCATTTATAAACAGATAAATACCAGGCTGACGAGTAAGATGACTTCTTAAATAAATTCAGTATAAGATGAGCACAAATTTGATATTCTATTAAAAATATGACTTGATATTGCGTGATAAAACGAGGAAACTTTGATATTTACCAATTCAATTTATTCTGTAAAATAGATGATGTCATTTGCGAAATGACATCAGCAAAACCATTATAACATCACTTTTCACAATGAAAATATAATGTTGATGGCTGTTCTTAGCTCATGTGCATACTTATTCCACTAGAGTAATAACATCCCTGTAATACCAAAAATATTCAATGGGGTTATTTCACTTCCACGACGTAGGTCATATTATAAGCTTAGGTAAAATGATGATCTTTTAAGCCTTCTAAACATGTGAGCTTCAAATTTGAAATTGTTAGACATATCCTGCATAAGGTTACTCTAATCTAAGGAGTTCCTCAGAATTTATTTGAGCCATTGTCCGATCTAATTATATATTTCAGGTGTTGTTGAGCTAATGGCAGCAGGTACAGTTATCCTGGCTAACAACTCCGGTGGACCTAAAATGGACATTGTTATTCCACATGATGGTCAACCCACTGGATATCTGGCCTCCGACACCGACACATTTTCATCTGCCATGACCACCATCTTCAATCTCTCAGAGGAGGAACGTCTCAACATTAGAAAGAATGCAAGGAAATCAGTGTCTCGGTTTTCTGATGAAGAATTTGACAACTGTTTTGTGAAAGCAGTTGAACCTTTATTGAAATAATTGTAAATGCAATTTTTGGCTGAATATATATGTAATATATCCTTAGTGTTTTGTATGAAAAAAAATATCTAACGAGGTTGGGAGAATTGATAATTGTGGAGGCTCTGCTGAGACAATTATCTATCCTCACAACTGAGTAAGATATTCTTCATACACTACATTAAGTATGAATTATATTTATCTTATAACCTCTATTTGCCTTGTTTTCGTTGATGATTTTAATAGAAATGCAGGTTTCTAAGAATAACCACATTATGTCATTGTTCTTAAAATATCCTTATGATATCATGAAAAATATCATATGGAATGTTATCACATGGATATTTGTTTAGTTATAAAATAATTTTTTATTCTCATTTTTAACTCCTGATAAGAACAGTAAGGACAGTTTATGATGATATAAGTTTTATAAAGAAATGTGTATGAAAAGGGGACATTACTTCTCACAATCTTTTTTGTTTTATTGTATTGAATTTAGATAACATGTGAAGGGCAAACAGGGGTTGCAGTTTGAATTCATAGGTCATTTGATTACACATTGAAATACAGTTCAAGCAGTATGAAACATTGTTTTGGTTGCCTCAAAACATATTGTCAATAACCTATCTTGCCTTTTTATGGGCCCATGTTTGACCCTGGAACAAAATGTTTGACCCTCAAAAATCTGAAAATATCCTGTTTGACCCATAGAAATTTCCCTAAGGGGACCCCCTCTCTGAGAGAAAATTATAAGGGTCAAGACTGGGTTTTATCATTCAAATTTTCAATGATGTATCATGTATACTATTTAGAATACTCTTTATTATTTTTATGCCCCCGCATCGATAGATCGGGGGCATATTGTTTAACTCGTGTCTGTCTGTCTGTCTGTCCGTCCGTCCGTCCATCTGTCTGTCCGTCCGTCTGTCCGAAAACTTAACCTTGCCAATATCTTCAAGCCTATTCAAGATACAAAGCTAATATTTGGCATGATGATAGATCTCAATGATCCGCATCCGCTGGTACCAAAGTCAAGGTCATGTGACAAGGTCAAGGTCATCTGTCAAGGTCAAACGTCCGAAAACTTAACCCGAAAACTTAACCTTGCCAATATCTTCAAGCCTATTCAAGATACAAAGCTAATATTTGGCATGATGATAGATCTCAATGATCTGCATCCGCTGGTACCAAAGTCAAGGTCATGTGACAAGGTCAAGGTCATCTGTCAAGGTCAAACTTTGAAAAAAAATGCCGTGTCGGGGGCATTCGTGTTTCACAAACGCATCTTGTTTCCCTTTAAATTATTACAAGAAAGGGTAAATTAATACTGAAACCTGTAAAATTCTACTCGCAATTTGTCTTTTCTGTTGTTTTGACCCCTTTAGAGTGAGTTTTGACCCCCCCCATCCCCCCCCCCCCCCAGAATTTCATGGTTTAGGAGTCAATGACTCCTCAATTTCAAACACTAGCTCAAGATTAGAAGGTTCTCTACGCAAGTGTTCAAATGCGCAAAGCAGGGTTCTTACCATTTTCAATATTTTTTGCATCCTGAACACAGGGTTGCTTTGCTTTGTGTAGCTTCATGGGTGATGTTATACATTCTTCATAGATGAACTATATATATTTTGTTAACTTGAAACACTAAAATAAAATTCCATCTTGAAAGACATCTTGTAGTTTGTATATACTTTCAAACCTTAAAGATAACCTGAGTAATTAATAGATCACTGCTGTCATTCAAAAAATCGATTGCACGCAAGCTGTAGTTTCAATGTCTAGGTGGCGCTGATTATTATCCATCTACAAAGTATATAAGTCAATCTTGCTCAAGTGACCACTTCTATTACGCTGCTTACGCATCCATTTTTTTAAGCCACCATTTTCAAATTTTTCTCCTCAAAATTTCTTAAAAAGTAGACATAGTTTGTCTAAAAATAAATGTAAATGAATCCTGTGTTATTAGCTCCACTAGCTGAAAGCCACTGGGGCTATTGTCATGGCATTGTGTCAGTCGTGCGTCCGTCCGTGCGTCCGGTCATAAACTTTTCTTTAAAAATCTTCTCCTCAGAAACTATTGGATGAATTTCAACCAAACTTCACAGGAATGATCCTTGGGTGACCCTCTTTCAAAGTTGTTCAAGAAATTTTGATCCAATGAAAAACATGGATTTAATGGGCGTGGCTAATTTCCAAATATGGTAAAAAGTAATTTTTCTCAGATTCTAATAGATGGATATCAAGCAAATTTTACATGAATAATCCTTCCAAAAATTATTGTGATGAAAAATGTGTATTTTATGGGCGGAGGTCATTTCTCTATATATTATATAGTGAAAACTTTGAAAATCATTTTCTCAGAATGTAATTGATGGATATCAACCAAATTTCACTGGATTGATTCTTGAATGACCCTTTATCAGTCTACCAAAAATTATTGTGATCGGATAAAAAATGTGCATTTTATGGGCGGAGGTCATTTCTCTATATGTTATATAGTGGAAAATTTGAAAATCATTTTCTCAGAATGTAATTCATGGAAATGAACCAAATTTCACTGGAATGATCCTTGAGTGACCCTTTATCAGTCTACCCAAAATAATTGTGATTGGTTGAAAAATATGTATTTTATGGGTGGAGGTCATTTCTCTATATGTTATATAGTGGAAACTTTGAAAATCATTTTCTCAGGATGTAACCGATGGATATCAATCAGATTTCATTGGTATGATCTTTGGGTGACCCATTATCATGCAGCCAAAATTTATTGGCATTGGATGAAAAATATGTCTTTTATGGACAGAGGTCATTTCTCTATATGTTATATAATGGAAACTTTGAAAATCATTTTAACATCAATAGAACCCAAACTATCTAAACTTTTAGTCAAATCTTAGGTTTGCTATTACAAGAATTTCAAGCCTGTGGAGCGACTCAAGCCATTCATGGCTTTCTAGTAAAACTCATTAGAATTGTCTCATTGAGTTTTAAAAACAAAGCATTTTTGAGAATTTTGCAATGACATAGTACATATTCAACAAAATAATGTTTCTTATTTGTAAACAAAACATACTTAGCGACTGTTCCCTTTCAAGAACGCTTTTTGGTAGTCCCATAAATGGTCACTTTATACACTTTTTATACGCCGCCGAAGGTGGTTGTTAATTGGTATCATCTTCTCCGTCCCTCCTGATGTCAGTATGTCTGAACGTACGTCGGTTCGTTACAATCTTGTGAATGCATCCCCTACTTCATTTATGGACCGATTTTGATGAAACTTTCACAAAAGTTCCAGCCGCCACCATAGGGCAGTTGGTTAGGCATAAGACTTCCAATCTGGAAGTCGTGGGTTCGATCCCCGGTGGCGGCAAATATCCCTTCCGACGTTTGTCTCTCACCAATGGGTAGATAATCGTAAACCTATGTGAGATAGCAGGCGGAGGCTAGGAAAGGATGTTATGGTAGTACAGGTGAATGAAATACTAGGAATCCATTGTTAGGTGCTCCGGCCGTCGCGATATATAACTGCTTAATTGTTGAAAGCGACGTAAAACCCATTCAAACAAACAAACAAATTCAAAAAAGTTCCTAGTCACCTGACCTAGCACATAATATCGCCTTTTGGTGAATTCGGGCTGTGTCATGGAGAAAGGAGCCTTCATGTAAAAATTCTTATGAAATCATTGGAAAACCTGGGTTAACACTGTTAAAGTTCATTACTTCCAAAACGTTGCGAAACTTTTACAGGTCCACTACCTTAAGCAAAGAGAACCCTGAATTTTATGTTTAGCCAGATAGGAGACTAGTCTGACACAATTTTTAAACTGTATGGAAGTGCTTGTTGACTAGTGATCCATCATTTGGTGGGTTTTCTGACGCAAACCAAAAAATCAGTCAAATTAATTATGTAAGGTAGTGGACCCATAATAGCTGTGCAACATGTGGGACTCATGAATTTTCACAATGTTAACTGAGGTTTCCTAATGAAATCAATAGGAAACCTCTGTTAAAACTGTTAAAAATTATGACTTCCGAAACGTTGCAGATCTTTTACAGGTCCACTACCCTAAAAGGAAAGTGTTATGGTGACTTTCACAATTTTTCAGCCAACAAAGCTTCGCTCTTTCAAACTGCAGATATGGCAATTATTGGCTTTTTAATTCATGACTTTATGTTTATCTTGTGCATACTGTGATGATACAGATGGCGTTTATAGCTCAGCTGTTTTAGAACAAAAAGTAGAGTTATTGTTGTCACCCTGTTGGTGTAGTCGTAAGAATGAGTAGAGAGACAAACTTTAATTTTGGTAATATCTTAGTTATTATTGAAGATATTTGCTTGAATTTTGACATGTGTATTTTCCATCACAAGGGCAACACCAAAGGCGTATCTAGAACTTAGATATCTACGTATCTAGATACGCACTCAGAAGGCGACAACTAAAGAATATATCGGATATAGGCGATTTTAGAACTGTGACAAAAGATGAATGCCCTCCGTCCACTCCTTTTTTATGATTTGAGTGAAGGTGAATAATCAAAACATCGTAACTACAGCTTGAAAAAGCTGTAGTTTCGATGTAATGATCATTTATCAACGATATTTTTAACAGAGGATTATTTCTTTTACGCACTTGCGTAAATTGCGTAATGGGAGCTACGCCCTTGAACACGGCTATCAAAGTTCATTGGTACCGTGTCAAAATCCCAATTACAGGTTCCCTTGTATGATCACGGACCCTAAATGTACATTTAGGTTCCTTGGTTTGATCCAAGACCACAAAAATATCCCTTTCGACATCTTCATTCCCACCAATGCATTCGGAGAATCCCCGAGGGTTTCCGATTGCAACTGATGCGTGGATAATCTTAAACCTATGTTGAATGACTAGCTCGAAGTACAGAAAGGATGTCATGGTCAAGTATTACCAGGAATCAATGGTTATATGCTTTAGTCTCCTTGATCGGTGGCGGATTCAGAGGGGGTTCAGATGGTCAAACAAATCCGCCTCTGACACCGAGTTATTTCCTTTCCATGCTGAGAATTTCAATTAAACCTTCTGCTGCTCACGACATATTCCTATTGTGAACACAATTTTGGCAGACAGTGTAGATCAGCCTATGCAGTTTGACCATAGTATATGTTGCCTGTCTTATTTTTTTTTGTGGAAAAAAAACTTGTGATAGACTTTATAATATGATCAGTAGTCCACTGAAAAAAGGGATATTGTTATTGTTTGAAAAAAAAAATAAATTGAGCAGGATAACGATTGAAATAGTGTAAAACTAGGGAAAAACCCATTTGAACCCCTTTACAGAAACCCTGGATCCGCCGCTGCTCCGTGTAAATGAAAAAATCGTTTAAACCACTTGTTTCAAACATCATTGTGGCACATTGTAGAATAAGTCCTTTTTATTTCATTTTAAAAATGATTAGGAGACAACTTCTTTCGATTCTGGTTCATGGAGAAAGCAGCAGTACTTGCGCTAAATGTGTGGGCTAGGATCTTGTCTCTGATGTAATGAAATTTCGGTTTTGCTATATTAACTGCAAGGAAAACATTATTGGCAGTCGAAATAGGCACTCCGAATATTCAACCTCTTTCTGTCGGGTGAGAGTGCTTTCCAAAGTGGTGGTAGCCATGCAACATAAATGACTCGACTAAGAGCTAGATTTATTCAGGGGAATAAAATCTACTTGTATACAATCAAGAATCAAAGCGCTAAAAACGCTGAAGGCCTGGTTTATAAAGAGGCAAGGTGACATTTGAAGACTTGCACTCCATTTTTTTAACCTTTTTAGCAAGGCTAACGTTGGTACCTAAAGAAATTTCAACATTTACTACATAAAGATGATCGAGTTTAAAATTTCTTTGGTAGTTATATTCTAAAATGATCAATTGAGTGAATCAATAATAGTGTGTAAAATACTATACATCACCTTTAACCACCTTTTCGCATCTTTTGGCACCTTTTCGCGCCTTTTTGCACCTATAACCACCTTGTCTCGAACCCACAACCACCAGGTTACGACTCGAGCGCGCTAACCAAAATGGTATGGTGCTAGCTAAAACAACAAATCACCAGAAAGTGACATTTCACTAGGGTCGTAGTAAAAAGTTTAACCCGGAAACTTAACAAAAATGTTACACTGCTCAAACAAAACTTAACCTGTCAAATTAATTTAACAGCTGTCTTCGATATAATTAATTTTTTATCAAGGTCAGTCCCATCTGGCAGGGCCAAGGTCAAATAGCAATGTCAAACTTGGGAAATCCCCGTTTTGGGAGAATAAGTGTTCTTCATCGTCTCTTATTCGATTTCCCATCAAAATATTTTACTACAATTCATTTAACATTTTATCATTGATGGATTGTGTTTATCTGTGTTGCAACATATTCTGAACGAATTCCCCCAAAGACGCATATCAAGATCCAGATGGAGAACCACACGTTGAAGATCAAGAAGAAGAGCTGCATGTTGAATTCTGCCCATTTTGTCGTTGAATCGGAATAGTACGAAGAAGGGGGTTCAAACAAACCCCTGGAATCCCTTCTTGATGTGATACTGAAGTTTGGATCAAAGTATCTTACATGATCATGCAAAGCATTCATATTCAGTTTTCGTGAATTGATTAATTATGATTATTGTTATGCAGGTTAACAAGTAAACATGTAGGCCTACGGATAACCGTCATCACATTTCTTAACTCAGAATTTCAATTGTGTCCGGACAACAGGCAGTTATTTCAAAATCCGATTTTGTTTTATATACATGTACATGTTTAAGCCAAGAAATTCAGCTTTTTTTTTCATGAAAAACGCTACCAGTGGTAATTATAATCACAGTATCATTTTTTGTAATAGCTTAATAAAACTGTCATTCATTTTACCCCACTTATTTTTCCTTACAATTTGGCTGTAAAAAATGAAAATAGAACAAGTAAAAATGTACTAAGAACGATACAAAGGTTATAGTACATATATTTTTTAAAGAGTTCGATTCCTGAGAGCGGCTTTCGTTGGTTTAAACCTATTCATTTTACATCGATTGGGAAACAAGTTCTAAGAACTTAGATATATCCCGCTCGATTCTGCTTCCTGGAAAACTCCCCAGTACTCGCGCCGAATGTGTTGGCCAATGAAAGAACCAAGATCGATAGCCGCTCCAACTCAGGAAAACTGGGTAGACTCTGTCCATGTATATATATATAATACATACTTAGTGTATTATATGAAAAAAAATATCTAACGAGGTTGGGAGAATTGATCATTGTCGAGGCTCTGCCGAGACAATTGTCAATTCTCACAACCGAGTTTGATATTTTTTTCATACAATACACTAAGAATGTATTATATTTATCTTATAACCTCTTTTTGTCTTGTTTTCGTCGATGTTTCTTACCGAAATGCAAGTTTCTAAAAATAACTGTATGATATTATTGTTCTAAAAATAACTATGTGATATCATAAAAAATATCATACGGGTTGTTATCACACAGATATTTGTATAGTTATAAGATAAAATCATTAACCACATATCTCCGGGCAGTTATCTCTTATTTGCTTATCAACTGCACCTTTCTTCCCTTTAAACCAAAACAATTATTTATACGCTATATGACATAAGAAAAATTACGAAACTACTAAAAACTACGGAAGGTATGCCTAACCAGATAATTTAACTGGACCAATTGCTTTTAATACTGTGTTAGCACCTTTGCGCACCTTTTCGTCCACCTTTTAGCACCTTTTTGCGCCTTTAACCACCTTTTAGCACCTTTAACCACCTTTTAGCACCTTTCCGTATTTTAGGTACATCGTATTTTTTGCGCGCGTAAGCACAAAAAAGCTACGCAGTACACACGTTGTTAGGGTTTTGACTCGATTATCTTTTTTCCTATGCAATTTCCAGCATACAGGGTTGTTTTCTATGGCCTGCTAACCAGACCAAAAAAAACTATCGAGAGAATAATTGTCCTTTCGTCTGTCTGTCCACCTTTCAGCAGAACTTACATAAAAATCTTGTGACAGCAAAGTACGCCAAGCTTATTTTGTTTGTTTTGTTTGTTTTTTTAAAGACATAAATGCTTCTTATTTAGCATGAAGAAATACCTCATCGATAAGCGCATGCTGGAACAAAGGTCAATGTCGTTATATTAGGTCTCGGTTATATACATGTATCAAGGTTAAACTTTTGAAAAATGCTCAGGGGCATTCATCTTTAATAGAAATACCATGTTCTTATGAATCTTCTTATTCTTTAGGTCAGACTTCAAGATTATCTACTAAAATTTTGATAAGATCAACCATAGATTTTCTGCCCTCTTTGAGATTTATTCAAGAAATAGTTTCTCATGCTCTATGTTGACATGGCAACCGAATCAGTATACATTTTGAAATGTTTTGTCAGTGCTTTTCAACTTGAAACGTTCTTCTGTAGAAATGTATCTGAAATCAAAATGTGATTTTTAGTGATTCAGGTCTGTCAGGAAAAACGGCCTTTATATACGCGGTCATGCTTTATCATGCAATGATGCCTGAATTGACTTGATATCACCTGATAACATAACATGATATCAGGCATTCTATTTTTAGAAACAATTTCCATACTCTTTCAGGTTATTTTCTTTGATTTCTAAAAGTTTATTATAATTATATAAATAAGAAGAACATATAAGTGTCTTAAAATATCAATGTTATCTGCGGGTCTCGGCTGCAAGAAATTATCATGACTAGACAAAGTCTCGTCCTGATAAGTTCTTCCAACCTCAACCAGATAACATTGATATTTTAAGATACTAACATGTTATTCTCTATATCCATATACGATGTAATCATACTGTATTTAAATATTTTTCTATGTTATTCCCGCACATGTAGTTCGCGGTAGGATTTCCAATTCTAGGACAAATACATATTATTCGGCATGCACACAGCTATTTATTAAGAAATACGTGTTTTGATAATCTAATGGCAATTTATTAAAACATAGGCCGCTTTTTGAATTTTATTGTATAGTTACACTATGATAAATTCAATGAGTATCAAACATAGCACATCTTCGTATCACATTATTTAAGAAAAAAAAACCATGCAATCAAAATGTTTAGGCTTTCACTTATTTCCTTAATAAGTGCGCATGCGTGGGTAATGGACGTAGTTTTTTTTTCGCTGGAGAGAAAATCGAGAAAAAAAGCAAATTATTAAATAAATAGTGATGTTTGTCTAATAAAATGTGGAAGAATGGATCAGTGGTCAAACGTTAGGTGATTTATAATCGGTATTATGGTGTTTTGGACATATAATGGGAAAAAAACGGAACAGGAGTAAGGCCACCCCAGAAAACAAAGAAGAAAAAAGGCGGGCTACCGTGAGTAACAAAGACAATTTATCAAGTCATAACAATTCACCACAGCAACAACAAAGTATAACAAATATGAACAATCAAAACCAAATCCAAACCCCAGGGACTGGAAATTATGTTGCATATGGACCAAATTTTGCATCGCCACAGATGCCACAGATGCCTACAGCGCAGGGACAAGGGGCGTCCTATCATACACCTAGCTATAACTCCCCACCTACATACATGAACCTTACGGGAAATGACCAGTTTTCAGTTTTATTAAGCAGGCTAGACATAATTGACAATAAGTTATCCCAGCTAGACAAAATACAGAAGTCCGTTACGACAATTAACGGTCGTTTAGATGTATTGGATTCAAAAGTTAGTAGTCTACAGAAAAAAGTAACTGATCTTGAAACGAGCAAAGACTTCGACTCCTCTATCTTGGAATCAATGAAAACTAAACAAAAGGAGCTAGACACAATGTTAGCCAGTATGAAAAAAATTGAACAACAACAACAACAACAAACTGAAAATATGAAAAGAGAAGTGATAGATTTGAAGGCGCGAAGTATGCGTGATAATCTTCTGTTTTTCGGTATTCCGGAAGCAGAGGGAGAAAAGGATGCTGATTGCGTTGATAAGGTCTTAACAATGATAGAGGACAAGTGTAAAATAGAAAATGCAAAAAGTGAAATAAAGTTACATCGTGCACATAGAATTGGTCGTTATAACAAAGACAAAACTCGTCCCATAGTGGCAAAATTTGTATATTATCCTGACCGCGAAAGAGTTAGACATAATGCAGACCAGCTTGCACGGCCAGAAGGAATTGCTCAACAATTTCCGCCAGAAATAGTTAATACGAGAAAGAGACTCTACCCTATATTAAAAAAAGCTCGAGAGGAAAATAAAGAGGCGTTTCTAGTTATGGATAGACTTTATATTGACGGAAAATTATACCGAGAACCCACAACACAGGGGTCAAGCAATTAGGACAGTAGTGGAAATAGTGTAAGGTGTGTACAATGGAATGTAGAGGGTTTAACCAATGATAAACTGAATAATTGTGAATTTACAAAATTAATCAGTAAATATGATCTTATTTTTCTATCTGAAACTTGGACTAAGAAAAATTTCAAAATTGCATTAAACGGATTTAAGCTGTTTCATTCATACAGAAAATCCCAAAATAAAAGAGCAAAGCGGTGTAGCGGGGGAATTTTACTTTATGTGAGAAATAGTTTGTCACGTGGGGTAAAATTGGTCCGAAACACAGTCGATTGTATTCAATGGTTTAAATTAGATAAACACTTTTTTAACATCGATGAAAATATTTATTTATGTTCCACATATATAGCCCCTGATGGGTCACCAATTTATGAAAATTATGACTTTGATATTTTTGAAAAGATTGAGTCAGATATACAACATTTCCAACACCTAGGGGGTAGAGTGTTTGTTTTAGGCGATCTCAATTCACGAACCGCATGGAAATCAGACTGTATAGATAACGATCGGCCGTTAATCGACCATGATCAAAACGACAGTCAGCCAATCGATGTTCACGTAATCCCACGCGTGTCTTGCGATAAGGGATCAAATCGGTTCGGTGATTGTTTCCTTGAATTATGCAAAGCAGTTGACATAAAAATAGTTAACGGCAGAGCTGGCTCAGACAAAAATCTTGGAAAATTTACTTGCTTTACCCACAATGGTGAAAGTACTGTTGACTATTTATTAACTAACTCTGAAAATTTTATTTGCATTACGAATTTCATTGTTCACGATTTTAATGTATTTTCTAACCATGCTCCAATTTCATATGATATTGTCGTTAATAATTGTGTTAAAAATGATTCTTACGAAGATAAGGAAAATATAATTCATAAATGGAACATTGATTATAGGGAACAATTTAAATGTGATATTTCGACATCTGTCGATATTTTTTGCATTAGTTTAGATAATAACATATCTCAAAATTGTGACCCTGAACAACTTGTACAATCCTTTACAAACTATCTAACTGAAATAGGTAATAAGTATTTCGAAAAACATATCAAGAGTTCAAAACGGACACATTTTACTAACCACAATGAACAGCCTATGAAAAATTGGTTTGATGAAAAATGCAAGCAAAAAAGATTACTATATACAGAAGCTTTAAAAAAGTATAATCTATTGAAAAACGAGGAGAATAGACAAAACTTGTGTTCTAGGAAGAAGGATTATAAGTACCAGTGTAAAATATCAAAACGTACTTATAAAAGAAAGGTAGCCCAGGATTTAGAAAATATGAAAAATAAAAAACCACGAGAGTTTTGGAAAAAATTTAAGCAAAAGAGAGAAAGGCAAGATAATGCAGAAGTTGATATTAAAGAATTTTTCGACCACTTTAAAAACTTAACATCAAACTTAAACTATCAGGAGGATGAAGAGTGCGAATCGTTTTTGCGCGATTTTGATAATGAAGAAAATTTTGGTTGTATTTACGAAGAATTAGATTTACCTTTTACACCAGATGAACTGAGAAAATGTGTAAAAAAATTGGGAACTAACAAAACATGCTCCATCGACTGCATAATTTATGAATATTTTAAAGAATCTGTCGACCAATTAGAAAATCCCCTACTCAAATTATTTAACTATATTTTAGAAAAAGAAACTTTTCCAAGTTCATGGTCAAAAGGAGTAATAATTCCTATCCACAAAAAGGGAGACCAATCCGATCCCTCTAATTACCGAGGCGTTACCCTTACAAGTTGCTTTTCTAAATTATTTACGTCATTAATCAATGAACGTCTTAATCAATGGTCAGTTAAATACGATATTTTAAGTGATGCACAATTCGGGTTTAAAGCTAAATACAGTACGGTCGATGCTATTTTTATCTTAAATTCTTTTATCCAAAGACAATTTATTGAAAAGAAAAAACTATACTGTTGTTTCATAGATTTGGAAAAATGTTTCGATTCTATTTACCGAAATGGTTTATGGTTTAAAATGTTACAAAACAGTATTTCAGGTAAACTTTTTAGCGTTATTCGCTCAATCTATAATGACGTAAAGGTATGTGTTAAACACATGAACACTATTTCGGAGCTATACAACTGCGACATTGGATTATTACAGGGTGAATCGCTTTCGCCGTTTTTATTTTCTCTGTTCGTAAACGATATTGAGATGTTTTTACAACAAAATACTACAGAATGTTATTCATTGGGACAATTATCTATATTCCTATTACTTTTTGCGGATGACTCGGTCCTAATTTCTGAAACCGAGACAGGTTTACAGGAACTATTATTAGCCTTTGAAAAATATTGCGAGAAGTGGAAGTTAAAAGTTAACGTTCAAAAAACAAAAATCATGGTTTTTCGAAAAAATCGACAAATATTAGAAAATGTACATTTCACATATTCAGGACTAGAAATTGAAATTGTCGAAACATTTAACTACTTGGGATTAGTTTTTAGTAGCAATGGGAATTTTAATAACGCTGTCAAAACCTTTGTAGGAAAAGCAACTCGCGCACTTAGCGATTTACTCCAAATAACAAAAAACAAAGAAATCTCATTGAAAATAATGATTAATTTATTTGATTCATTTGTTGCTTCAATCATTTATTATTCAAGCGAGGTCTGGGGTTTTATGACCAGCGAAATCATAGAAAGAATGCATAGGAAATTTCTAAAAAGGGCACTTAATGTAAAATTATCAACTTGTAACGCTGCTATTTATGGAGAATACGGTAGATATCCACTGCATATAAACATGAAAATTAGAATAATTAAATACTTCTTAAATCTTTTTTCAACTGAGAAAAGCGGCAACTGTATACTTAAAACAATATTGGAAGAAATGATAAGTTTAAACAATAAAAACCTGTGGGCATTTAAGGTAAAAGAACTTCTTCAAAGAACCGGTTTTTACGATGTGTGGTTGTTTCCAAATTCTGTAAATCCAAAAGTCTTCATACAATTATTTAGAAATAGAATGATTGATTTATATATAAATGAATGGTTTCAAGATATAAGTAATCGTTCTTCATTGTTCATTTATAAACATCTTAAAGACAGTTTTTCATTTTCCATCTATTTAAGTAAAATGAACATTGTCTCATATAGAAATGCCGTTGCAAAATTACGCCTTTCCGCTCACAATTTATACATTGAATCTGGACGGCATAGAAATATTTCACGGAGTGAAAGAATTTGTTCAATTTGTTCCCTAAATGAAGTCGAGGACGAATATCATTTTTTGTTAATATGTCCTGCTTATTTGGAATTAAGGAAAACATATATTAAAAAATACTATTATGAGAAACCAAGTGTAAGAAAATTAATTGAACTCTTAAATTCAGAAAACATTAGAATCTTAAACGGTATTGGTATTTATTACACAAAGGCTAGCGAAAAACGAAAACAACATTTAAATATCATTAATGAATGATCAATTATTATCCTCTTAAACATTTGAGATTACCTTTCCGAGAAAACACAATTGCTGCGTCAGTTTTGTTCGGAGAATGCGTAACTACAGCTTGAATTAAGCCGTGGTTGCGGATTTTCTGAACTGGGTTGACGATATACTATATACGGTTACTATTTGAACTATTATAACAGGAACTCTACGAAATCCATTATTTCCACTTATACATTGTCACATATATTGTTAATTATGTTCATACCCATGTATGTCATGTAAAATGTTTTGTATTTCGACGATGAACCATAATGTGTTCAAGTCGATATTCTAAATAAAATATCTGTTCTGTTCTGTTCTGTTCTTAATAAATCATTAAATAAATAAATAAATAGGCCCCTACTTAGGAATTAATTTAACACTACAGGTTTAACAAGACATGTACAACATGAATATAGTAACATCCTATTGTCTTCTGAAGATTTTCACAATTATATATCCTATTCATAACGATGTAATTGCGCACGTTCTTAGAACGAAACACTAGGTACAATTAAAATAAGCTCAATCACCATCTTTACAAATAACTTCATTTTCATTCTCCATTCTCATTGTTTCATAAGCTAACCTGCCCAATGGTTGAGATCATTCACGAATAAATGACGTATCATATGAACGGGTTTTAAAGATGTATAGTTTTCGACCATTCCGTTAGTAGATGTACATATTCAAATGGAATGTTTATTTCCACGTCACTAAATCTATTCCTTTTCTAGATATATTTTACTATGTAACGTCATAATTCTGAGGGTCAAGGTCAATAAATAGGGTATATATCCCAGAAGTCCATGGTATCGGTAATCATAGGGCGCCACCTTGTAGACAAACAGATTTTCCCGCTCATTTTTCAAATCTGTGAATTTAAAATCCTCAGCGTACGCCTCGTCTAACAAGCCTTTAAGGCGATCTATCTCTACTTTAACAGAAGGGTGACGAAGTCTTGTTACACTTTCACAATACCTTCCTAAACTTTCATACAAATCGTCCGTTTCTTCTTTGAGAGTAACCATCTCTTGCCAAAACATCATGAAGTCATCCATTTTCGCGGGATTAGAGTCACGTGGTGTTCCGTTTCTCGGAAATCTTTTAGACATATCGTGCACTTTTTTAAAGTCTTGTATATTTTCAATGTCATTAGGAACGAGTTTCGATGCTAAGATCTGAGTAAGTTTGACACAGTCTAGAAAAGATTGGCATTTCGACTTAAACCATTCTATATAATTGTATTTGAGACTATTCAATTTCTTCACGTGCATTTTCGTTCTGTATTTAAAGAAGTGTAGTTCGTTGAACTTCTCATCAAATGGTGTATAGTTCGGCGGTCCCCTGAAAAGGTTGAATGAAATATACGTGACCCGTCATGCGAAAAGGGACCATCTGGGTAGTGCGTAAAGTGTAGACCCTAGTCAGACTGCGCGGGTTGCGCAGGCTGACTATGATCGAAACATTTCGCTCTTTTCTGACTTTCTGAATCCAGAATAATTAATCTACCTTCCAATGAAATAATTTTTGAAATGCAACCCTTGGTTGACCTCTACTGGAACAAATCTCTTTTTCGGGATTTCATTTTACGGAGTTCCGAGATGTTCCTTTTTCGCGTGACGGGTCGCATATGTATATTTTTACTTTGACATAGCTATTCATCAGTGTTTGAGCAATTTCAATAGAGTCAAAACAGTTTTAGCTTAATGTAAGAGTATTGCTAAGATTTGATTATTTACGAGAATATTTTCCTTCGAATTACTTCCAGAAAGGTTGTTTGATGAAGAGATAGTAGATTATTTCGTGTTTCGTTTGAATGCCTGTACATGTGCAGTTGCTAGACCAAAGAAATAAAAAAATCTAGTTTTTCGCAGCACGAACAACGGCAAGACTTAAAGGCGTAGCTAGGATTTTGAAATTTACTATGATACGCACTCAGAAGGCGACAAACATAGAATATATATGATAAAAGGCGATACGTGGACTGTCATAAAAGATGAATATCTTCGAGTGCATCCCTTTTTGTATGGTTTGAGCGTTGGTGAAGAATCAAAATATCGTAACTACAGCTTGAAAAAGGATGTAGTTTCCATGTTATGATCATTCATCAACGATTTTTTTTTAAAGATGATTAATTTCTATTACGCACCTGTGTAATGTGCGTAGTGGTAGTAACGTCTTTAACCCTATGCATGCAATTCCTCAGTTTCTCTCTGGAACGGTCCTAATAACACTTTGAAATTTGTTTTTATCAAAATAGCTTTAACCTTTTAAATCTTATTCGTATATAGAAAGAAAGACAACCGTACCAATAATCTCTATATGTGAGGTCCATAGACGTACTAACTGATGAGGCGCGGCTCATTCTACCCAAATCTAGGCTCATCCTGGACCCGATATCCGGACGACCCGTGATAGGCGACCTGAAAACGTACAAAAGTAACAGTCATTATATGCGTAAGGTACGACTTATGAAAAGGACAGCCAAACTGTATCGATATCCGGATTTCACAGGGAAATGTTCCGCTGATTTTTTTTTTTTTTTTTTTTTTTTTTAACATATATGATAATATAGACCTATATTATCATATATGTTCTAAAAAAAAAAAAAAAAAAACAGCGGAACATTTGCCTGTGATTTCACATAATGGGTAAGCTGAAAAGAAGCATCGGTTTAAAAAAAAAAAATGCACACGAAAGAACCATCTAGCCGACTCAACAGTTATTATGTACGTAAGATACGACTTATTAAAAGACAGCTAAACTGGGTCGATATCCGGATTTCACATGATGGGTGAGCTAAAAACACGCATTAGTTTAAAATATTGCACACGAAAGAACCATCTAGCCGAGTTAATGATCTGTGGATGGCGCGTGCTTATTAGAAAGAAAGCTTCATTTACGTTTGTGTCGTGTGATGTATGATCTTTCGTCGGTGCCCTTCGATGGAAGACCTGAAAATAAAACTTGGCATATACGTAACTTAACTTTTCGACCCGTGTGATTTGACCATCAGGGTCGTCGAAAAAAGCCAAAATTTGTTTCATTTCTCTTTGCTTTGAGCAGGGATTAATTTTAAACACTTTTTATCCCATCGTCGAAGTTTTTAAAAAATCTGAACGAAGTCAGTCCCCTTCCAATACTTTGCATTTACAATAAAACTTGTGTTCAACGACATATAGGGGACCACCAAAAAACGGTCGAGTATTATGCTAATGGCCGATTAATTTATTTATTTTTTATTTATTTATTTATTTATTTATTTTTTTTTTTGATAATTCAGACATGCCATTTTGATAGCATAAGTAGTCTGTTGAATAAGTCTTCATTAATCATATGATGTTCGAACCCATTAGAATCGTCTCATTTGACGACCCTACTTGGCTTTTAACAACATAAGATTAGTCACTAAACTCTTTTTTCGTTTAAGAATGTAACCGTTATACTTTTTCAGAGATGTTTACGGGAATGGGCTTTTTATAATTGTCGCTAAAAATAGTCACTTGAGAAATATCGTCTATATACTTTGTTTATTTATTTTTTTATCTTGGTCTGAGGTAACAAAGCTCTTCTCATTCTCAACTAAAATTTTCCCTAATTTCATCTTGAGATTAAAGCCGTAATTCTGTCAAAATACTAATAAAGAAACATGAACACAAATGATAATATAAATATAAAAAGATAAACCAACAGTTATAAATATCAACTTATCAATATTATCTTTTATATTCATTCATTTATTTTAATTCTAAATTTGAGAAAATTCTCAGTTGAGCACGAAAAAAGTTTTATAACCTGGGGCCCGTTTTATTAAACTTTTTACGACAAAATGGATCGTAAGTCAAAATCACAAATCGTTCCTGGTGTTTACATTCATTGTTAGATTCCACATTGCAATATCTCATTGGAATCGTCTATAGACGACGATTCCAATGAGATAACGCACGGCAGAGTTCAGTTTTTAGTTACTACTGTAGAGACAATTTTAATTTTTGACTTACGCCGAAAATGGTCGTAAGATGTTTAGTAAAACAGGCCCCCGGGGCCCTGATGGTTTCTTAGCTTTGTCGTTCACTGTGCTCTAAGCCAGAATAACAATGCTGACTGTATTTTGTTGCTCGTTAGAATCTGAGGGACATTGCGGGTTTCATAAAGCTATTGTTTGTTGGGGTTTTTTGTAGGAAATGTTTAAAAAGAGACATTGGATGAACAATCTCAATCTAGAGAAAAATTCCTTCCACCATTCAACAGTTATAAATTTCATTGCTTAACGCTTTGACCTGTAGCGGATTGGTGATTGATTGATTGATTGAATGGAGTTTAACGCCGCTTTAAACATTTTTTCAGTTATATCGCGGCGGCTGAAGCACCTAACAATGGATTCCTGGTATTTCTCTCACCAGTACGACCATCACATCCTAGCCTCCAGCTGCTATCTCACATAGGTCTACGATTATCACCCAATTGGTGAGAGTCAAATAGTCGGAAAGAATGAGTGCCGCCGTCGGGGATCGAACCCGGGACATCTGGATTGACAGTCCGACGCGCTACTATAACCTGTAGCGGAGTAGCTTTAATATTTATATAGAAATTAGAGATGAATCCGGCTTGTGTCAATATAACAGCCACATAGTGCAATGGTAAATCGCTCTATTTATTTAAGATAAACTTTCATATATTTAAATATTTGCTAGATTATCGTATTGTCGAAACAATACTGAGAGAATTTGCCTTCCGCTAATGCAATGCTTCAAATGCTTTTGAATGGCGTAAATTCATGAAACAGAAAACACAAAACCATTATCATTGTTAATTAATTTTGTTCATTCAAGTTCTTTTCATAAATGTCTCGGAAATAATCTTACTAAGAAAGATCAACTCCGGACCTGTAGAGTTAATCAGGTGCTTTCGCTTTTCCATATATTGTCGGAGATCTTTTTATAAAGTGTATTTCTGTGGTACCTTGAGTTATCTTTGAAACAAGATATACCGTTTTCTTTTTCAAGGAATTACAAGGTTGGTAAAATCAAAGCTTTGAGTTTCGTTAATTCGTCGGTAAGGTCGTAGCTACAGTTAACAACATCGTGAAATTGACAAAATGAATGATTTTGGAATAAGACTGAATGAGTGCGTGGGTGAATTTTGAGTGAAAATAAACGGAGGTAATGCAATATCGCTAATTTTGTTCTAGATGAACAAAATTAGCGATATTGATTACCCCCCTTTAATAAAATTAACTTACAAGTTCTATAAATAGCTCGATATTTTTTCAAGAACCCATCATACGCTTACAGAACTCAAGTAAGTCGTTGAAATCGTGGATTTTTTTCTAGCAATTTTTATTTTGAATGTATACTGTTGTTTTTCTTACTATTTCAGTGATTTTCGAGCGTTTTTAATGGTTTGAGTGAGTGATTTGAATGAATGAATTCTGCGCTGAGTGAGCGATTTAGAATGATTTTGATCGGAATTCCAGTCAATATCACGATGTTTCTTAACTGTATTAAAGTTACAAGTTCCGTGAGAAAGTTGAATTCACATTGTAACAAAATGTATTTAAGAGGTGGACCGTTATTTACTTTTCAGTGTTCTGGTTTCCGAAACAAACACTCGGGCTACTTTTAAGTTATTTTAATCAGCATGGGTATAAATATACAAAATGAATCATTTACGTCATTATGATTTTTTTATTATTATTATTATCTTGATCTAGGGATAGCCGACCTTATTCTCAATCCGGAACAAAAATTTAATGTTTTTTTTTTTTTTTTTTTTTTTTTTTTTTTTTTTTTTCATAGTGAACTACTATTCTGACTGAATAAAAAAAAGTGATTTTTGTTTTTATTCTATCTTTATTCCAACCAAAGGATGTAGGGCACATGATATTTATTCCTTCCCCTGCCGACCCTTTCTCTTGTTTGAATTTTTCCGAGAACCAGAAAATGTATTTCCATTTATTTATCGTCGCTACCGTAGCACATGTCCATGTGAGCGACGCCCCCAGAGGACGGTTAGTTATTACGGGGGATAGTGCAAGGATATATGATGAAACTACTGCTGAGATCCGCCACGGTTCTTTAACGAGCTCGGTGTAAAGCATCGTCTCACGGGGCCTCGGTTTAGCGTCTCATCCGAAAGACAATTAGTTTTTGTTAGTGTGCCAGCCCGGGAAAACCAGAAAATGAAATCACAATGGCCTTATAAGGTTGAAAGTACTGCCTAATGAAAACGGGTTTTCCCTCTTTCAATGATTTATGGTTTGTTTCGCCCAGTCAAAAGTATACAGTACATCAAAACTTCAAAGAGTCAATGTAAAACAAATAAAGATTTTTTTGAGAAAACCACATTTACTGTCTTTATTTTACAAGCTTTTCGTTGCATACAGATTTTTTTCCTTTTTAATACCGTTTTAATCTATATTCATTTATTCGATCATAAGTGTTTTGAACTATTTCAATGGTCTGTCTACAGAAATGTTACTTTTTATTGCTTTGCTAAATTTTGTCAAGAAAGAAAATATTATTAGATAGTAATTCTATTTAATTTATGTGTACCTATTTCTATCAAATTGCCTTTTTGTATTTTTTACTAGGGGCGACACAATGTGTATTTTTCATTTAAACAAAAATGTCAACAAAAATTAAGTAAGCAAACAAACATGAAATAGTGTATAATAGTTTCCAACCTTCGCGACATGTTTAATATCCAAGTTAATACAAATTAAGTGAGGAGAGTTTCTAAATCGGTAAAATCGCTACCGACCCTTCACAAATCCTGTGCCGGAATTTGGTCTTAGACGATGAACTTTTCTACCGATTCTAGATGATAAATTCTAAATATTTGTAAATCATTTTCGATCTTTTAAACTGAAGTAGTAAAAGATTAAATGGAAATTTTTGAAGCTATAAGAAGAAGTCGCCCAATGTCCTTTTTTACTCATATCTTTAAGTATTGACGATGAAAACCTTCGGAATAAGTTAGGGTCAACAATCTTTAAAATAACTGAAGCCAGACTAAGGTTAAGAGAAGAATGAAGATATTTGAACCTGTGTGTGACATTTCCAACAATTTAAAATGCTTGTGGGGCGCTTACACTGAGCATCGTAGACAGCCAAAAACTGTAAATACTAAGCTACCTGATGGTCCACGGATACTTTGAAATCTTATCGCAAAGTAAAGACTCTGGTCAGACTGTGCGGATGCACAGGCTAGCCAGATTCTTTGCTTTGCGCATATTTTAGTTGTAGGAAATCTCACGCACAGGCTTATATTTCGTTCTTTATAACTGTTGGTGTTTTGTTTCTTAAGGTTATGAGTAACTTTCCTTGCTTATCGTTATTATTTCAAAAGTGGGCTTATTTAGTAAGCATCGCAATAACAAATTCTTTCTCCAAAAGACAAAAGTCAAACGGTATAAGGAGTCAGACTATTTATATCCTAGTTAATCCAGTAATACCCCTCAATACCAATATAGGCAACGATTTAAGTAAGTAAAACTCAAACTTTTTTTTACGAAGATTTTCTTTCCTGTATGAAAATTTACAATGCGTTATTACCAAAACAGAAAATGGCTAAGTAAAGTTTGTAGAAAACTAATTTCGTTCTATACAGCACAATAACTTCATAAAGGTTTGTATGTTTGTTTGTTTGTTTGTTTAGTTTGAATGGGGTTTAACGCCGCTTTCAACATTTTTTCAGTAATATCGCGGCGACTGGAGCATCTAACAATGGATTCCTGGTATTTCTCACACCAGTTCTACTATTAAATCCTTCCCTAGTCTCCAGCTGTTATGCCATATAGGTGTACGATTTTCAGCAAATTGGTGGAAGAAAAATAGTCGGAAAGAATGAGTGCCGCCGTCGGGGATCGAACCCGAGAACTACATTAAGGTAGTCCATCCATAAAGAAAAATGTTAGAATCGGCATCACTCGTGATTTCTCGGATGTCCGGTTTTTTTCTGATTGCTAGCGGGAGGTATTAACCTAACGTTAGTTATTTTGTCATTGATGTCGTCAGTGCACTGTTTAAAAGTCGCAAGTGCCTATACATTGTATGTACAAATTCATGGATGTATGAAATTAAAAAAACATATTTATAAGATTGGTGCGAGATTGCGAAAAAGATGCCTAATCAAAACTGTTTCATGTACGTACAAATTCAGTTTCCTCATCAAATAAGAGTGCACGGACATGACAAAGACAGACCATTGTCGTGTAAATACATATCGAGGGCTCAGCGTGAAACGGTTGTAACTCCCTATAAATATATAGGGAGTTACAACTCTTTCGCACTGAGCCATCGATTTGTATTTTATAAAAAGGGACACCAGTTCATGTTTTAAGATAACAAAAAGTACCATGAAGAGAAATTATTATTTTCTGATACAATCACACACACAACACACAGAGATGTCCCTGAAGTTGGCAGAATGGCAGAATAGCAGAATGAAGTTAGCAGAATGGCAGAATAGCAGAATGGCAGAATGAAGTTGGCAGAATGGCAGAATAGCAGAATAGCTGAATGAAAAATCGAAAGTCAAAATCGGGTGGATGAAATAACTTGATTTGTTGTTTAAACGTGTTTTCAATGATTTTCCAGCAAAAAATTCCTTATATCATGCTCCGGTTAACATGCCAAGCAACCAAGTCCAAATTCAAACTAATGAAAAAACAATCATTTTTTGAAACCAATCGGTCTAAAATCGATTTAAAAATGATATAAGAACGCAATAAAGATAATTGAGAGTGAAAAAAGTCATATCTTAACAGTTTTCGCGACTTTGAAATCTCATTCTGCCATTCTGCTATTCTGCTATTCTGCTAGCAGAATGAAGTTGGCAGAATGGCAGAATAGCAGAATGAAAAATCGAATGTCAGAACTCGATCAATTTGTGCATGAAATAACTTGATTTGTTGTTTAAACGTGTTTTCAACGATTTTCCCGCCAAAAATTCCTTATATCATGCTCCGGTTAACATGCCAAGCAACCAAGTCCAAATTCAAACTAATGAAAAAACAATCATTTTTTGAAACCAATCGGTCTAAAATCGATTTAAAAATGGTATTAGAACGCAATAAAAGTAATTGAGATTGAAAAAAGTCATATCTCAACAGTTTTCGCGACTTTGAAATCTCATTCTGCCATTCTGCTATTCTGCTAGCAGAATGAAGTTGGCAGAATGGCAGAATAGCAGAATGAAAAATCGAATGTCAGAACTCGATCAATTTGTGCACGAAATTACTTGATTTGTTGTTTAAACGTGTTTTCAATGATTTTCCAGCAAAAAATTCCTTATATCATGCTCCGGTTAACATGCCAAGCAACCAAGTCCAAATTCAAACTAATGAAAAAAACAATCATTTTTTGAAACCAATCGGTCTAAAATCGATTTAAAAATGATATTAGAACGCAATAAAAGTAATTGAGAGTGAAAAAGTCATATCTCAACAGTTTTCGCGACTTTGAAATCTCATTCTGCCATTCTGCTATTCTGCTATTCTGCTAGCAGAATGAAGTTGGCAGAATGGCAGAATAGCAGAATGAAAAATCGAATGTCAGAACTCGATCAACTTTTGCATGAAATAACTTGATTTGTTGCTTTAATGCGTTTTCAATGATTTTCCCGCCAAAAATTCCTTATATCATGCTCCGGTTAACATGCCAAGCAACCAAGTCCAAATTCAAACTAATGAAAAAAAAAAACAATCATTTTTTGAAACCAATCGGTCTAAAATCGATTTAAAAATGATATTATAACGCAATAAAGATAATTGAGAGTGAAAATAGTCATATCTTAACAGTTTCCCGACTTTGAAATCTCATTCTGCCATTCTGCTATTCTGCTAGCAGAATGAAGTTGGCAGAATGGCAGAATAGCAGAATGAAAAATCGAATGTCAGAACTCGATCAATTTGTGCATAAAATAACTTGATTTGTTGTTTAAACGTGTTTTCAACGATTTTCCCGCCAAAAATTCCTTATATCATACTCCGGTTAACATGCCAAGCAACCAAGTCCAAATTCAAACTAATGAAAAAACAATCATTTTTTGAAACCAATCGGTCTAAAATCGATTTAAAAATGGTATTAGAACGCAATAAAAGTAATTGAGATTGAAAAAAGTAATATCTCAACAGTTTTCGCGACTTTGAAATCTCATTCTGCCATTCTGCTATTCTGCTATTCTGCTAGCAGAATGAAGTTGGCAGAATGGCAGAATAGCAGAATGAAAAATCGAATTTCAGAACTCGATCAATTTGTGCACGAAATTACTTGATTTGTTGTTTAAACGTGTTTTCAACGATTTTCCCGCCAAAAATTCCTTATATCATGCTCCGGTTAACATGCCAAGCAACCAAGTCCAAATTCAAACTAATGAAAAAAACAATCATTTTTTGAAACCAATCGGTCTAAAATCGATTTAAAAATGATATTAGAACGCAATAAAAGTAATTGAGAGTGAAAAAGTCATATCTCAACAGTTTTCGCGACTTTGAAATCTCATTCTGCCATTCTGCTATTCTGCTATTCTGCTAGCAGAATGAAGTTGGCAGAATGGCAGAATAGCAGAATGAAAAATCGAACGACAGAATTCGATCAATTTGAGCATGAAATAACTTGATTTGTTGTTGAAACGTGTATTCAACGATTTTCCCGCTAAACTCCTTATATCATGGTTGTGCTGCGGCGAAAAACGTCGGAGCTACAGCGATTCGCGATTGAGTCGCGCCTCGACGCGATCGAGCCCTGATTTTAGCGGTTGAGCGAATACAGCTCGGCTCTTCAAGCGTAGATTTGCTCCCTATACACGGAATCTGCCCCGCATCGCTCTCGATCGCCAGGCAGGTGAACGGCTCTCGAGCGGCGATTTTGGACGGTTCAGTAGCCGTCGCTAGGCAGGCAGTGGGCCGCTCGCGCCGTGGCGAAATGTTCACGCGAGTTAGACACTCGATGCAGGGCTCGAACCAATGGACCGATTCCTATGTTGTAGGTACCGTCGTGTAGCTCCATTCAAGCGCTACAATCGTGGCGAGTTTAGTTGGGCTTTGGCGGATTGCGTCGGAGCTACAGCGATTCGCGGTGGAGTCGCGCCTCGACGCGATCGAGCCGTGATTTTAGCGGCGAAACAAAAACAGCTCGGTTTTTTAAACGTAGATTTGCTCCCAAGACACAGAATTAGCCCCGCATCGCGGTCGTTCGCTAGGCAGGTTCACGGCTCTCGAGCGGCGATTTTGAACGGCTCAGAATCCGTCGCTAAGCAGGCAGTGCGCAGCTCGCGCCGAGGCGAAACGTTCATGGGAGTGAGACATTCGGTGCAGGGCTGGAACCAATCGACCGATTCCTATGTTGTAGGTACCGTCGTGTAGGCTCTATACAAGCCCTTCAATCGTGGCGAGATTGGTTGGGCTGCGGCGAAAAACGTCGGAGCTACAGCGATTCGCGCTGGAGTCGCGCCTCGACGCGATCGAGCTGTGATTTTAGCGGCGGAGCGAAAACAGCTCGGCTCTTGAAGCTTAGATTTGCTTCCAAGACATAAAATCTGCCCCGCATCGCGGTCGATCGCTGGGCAGGTTAACGGCTTTCGAGCGGCGATTTTGGACGGCTCAGTAGCCGTCGCTAGGCAGGAAGTGGGCCGCCTGCGCCGAGGCGAAATGATCACGGGAGTGAGAAACTCGATTCGGGGCTCGAACCAATGGACCGAATCCTATGTTGTAGTACCATCATGTAGCCCTATTCAAGCGCTACAATCTTGGCGAGTTTTGTTGGGCTGCGGCGAAAAACGCCGGAGCTACAGCGATTCGCGGTGGAGTCGCGACTCGTCTCGATCGAGCTGCGATTTTAGCGGCGGAGCGAGTGCAGCTCTGCTCTCGAAGCGGAGTTTTGCTCCGAGAGTCGGGAATTCGCCCCGCATAGCGGTCGATCAATAGGCAGTTTAACGGCTCTCGAGCGGCGATTTTTGACGGCTCAGTAGCCGTCGCTAGGCAGGCAGTGGGCCGCTCGCGCCGAGGCGAAATGTTCACGGGAGTGAAACACTCGATTCAGGGCTCGAACCAATGGACCGATTCCTATGTTGTAGGTACCGTCGAGTAGCCATATTCAAGCGCTTCAATCTTGGTGAGTTTGGTTGGGCTTTGCGTCGGAGCTACAAGGATTCGCGCTTGAGTCGCGCCTCGACGCGATCGAGCCGTGCTTTTGGCGGCGGAGCGAATACAGCTCGGCTCTTGAAGGGTAGATTTGCTCCTAAGACACAGAATCTGCCCCGCATCGCGGTCGATCGCCAGGCAGGTGAACGGCTCTCGAGCGGCGCTTTTGGACGGCTCAGTAGTCGTCGCTTGGCAGGCTGTGGGCCGCTCGCGCCGAGGAGAAATGTTCATCGGAATGAGATACTCGATGCAGGGCTCGAACCAATGGACCGATTCCTATGTTGTAGGTACTGTCGAGTAGCCATATTCAAGCGCTACAGTCGTGGCGAGTTTGGTTAAGCTGCGGCAAAAAAGACGGAACTACAGAGATTCGCGCTGGAGTCGCGCCTCGGCGCGATCGAGCCATGATTTTAGCGGCGGAGCGAATACAGCTCGTCTCTTGAAGCGGATTTTTGCTTCGAGAGTTGGGAATTTGCCCCCCATCGCGGTGGATCTCTAGGCAGTTCGAGCGGCGATTTAGGACGGCTCAGTAGCCTTTGCTAGGCAGGCAGTGGGCCGCTCGCGCCGGGGTGAAATGTTCACGTGAATGAGACACTCCATGCAGGGCTCGAACCAATTAACCGTATCCTATGTTGTAGGTACCGTCGTGTAGCCCTATTCAAGCCCTTCAATCGTGGCAAATTTGGTTGGGCTGCGGCGGATTGCGTCGGAGCTAGCAAGAATCGCGCTGGATTCGCGCCGCGACTCATTTGAGCCGCGATTTTTTGCGGCCATGCGAAAGCAGTTGTGCTCTCGAAGCAGTGATTTGCTCCCAAACTTCGGATTTTGCCCCGCATCTCAACCCGTATAGCAGTGATTTTTGCCGCAGTTATCCGCATTCTCGCTCCCAGAACTCTCATTTTGCCCCGCAATTTTGACTGCCCATCGGTCGTTGCTCGGCCCCCAGTGGGCTGATCGGGACAATCCTGGGGTCTACGGGTCGTCTCGACGAGCTCTTCAATCAGGTAGAGTTTTGCACCTCCATCCCAACTACAGGCGAAAATCAAGTTTTCGGCGCCCAGACCGGAAGTGCCCCGGCTGGGTCGGGATTGCTCGACGTCGATCACCTCTGGGGCTAAGTCTCTTCCATCGAGACGGGTTTGGCGTTCCCATCTCATCCATCGCCGGAGAAACGCGAATACGGGCCCTGGGGCACGAGAGCAGTGCGGCCGTTACCGGGTAACGCCGCTGGGCCGAGCCAAGGCGCTGATCGAGTCCATCATGGCTCGGTATTGTTGCTCCACCCAAGCTGCGGAGCTGCGGCTACGAGCGGGCCGCTCTAGAGCCATTCGCGCTGATGTCGCTAGGGTGCCGGCCGAACTGGGCTTTACAGAGGCGCTTCGACCGTAGCTCGACCCCCAGTGGACTGATCGGGGCAATCCTGGTGTCTACGCGTTTGTCTCGACGAGCTCTACAATCACGGAGGGTTTCGCACCTCCATCTCATCCACAGGCGAAAATCGCGTTTTCGACGCCAAGACCGGAAGTGCAGTGGCTGAGTCGGGATTGCTCGACGTCGATCGCTGTTGGGGCTCGGTCTCTAACATCCAGGCGAGTTTGGCGTTCCAAGCTCATCTATGGCCTAAGAAACGCGAATACGGGCCCTGGGGCGCGAGAGCAGTAACCCTAACCCTAACCCTAACCCTAAACCTAACCCTAACCCTAACCCTAACCCTAACACTAACCCTGACCCTATCCGAACTGGGCTTTTCAGAGGCGCTACGGCCATAGCTCGGCCCCCAGGTGGCCGATCGGAACAATCTTGGTGTCTACGTGTTTGTCTTGACGAGCTCTACAATCGGAGAGAGTTTCGAACCTCCATCTCAACCACAGGCGAAAATCGCGTTTTCGGCGCCCCATCCGGAAGTGCAGTGGCTTGGTCGGGATTGCTCGTCGTCGTTCGCTACTGGGGCTCGGTCTACTTCATCGAGGCGAGTTTGGTGTCCCCAGCTCATCCATGGCCGGAGAAACGCGAATACGGGCCCTGGGGCGCGAGAGTATAGCGGCCGCTGCCGGGCAACACCGCTTGGCCGAGCCAAGGCGTTGATCGAGTCGATCATGGTACCCTCTCGTTGCTCCAGCCAAGAATTACAATCGTGGCGAGTGTTGTGGAGCTGCGGCTATTAGCGGCGGCTCTAGAGCGATTCGCGCTGATGTCGCTTTGGTGCAAGCCGAGTTTGGCTTTTAAGAGGCGCTACGGCCATAGCTCGGCCACCAGTGGACCGATCGGGACAATCTTGGTATCAACGTGTTTGTCTCGATGAGCTCTACAATCGGGGAGAGTTTCGCACCTCAATCCCATCCACAGGCGAAACTCGCGTTTTCGGCGCCCAGACCGGACATGTAGTGGCTGAGTCGGGATTGCTCGACGTCGATCGCTGTTGGGGCTCGGTCCCTACCATCGAGGCGAGTTTGGCGTTCCAAGCTCATCTATGGCCGAAGAAACGCGAATACGGGCCGTGGGGCGCGAGAGCAGTAACCCTAACCCTAACCCTAAACCTAACCCTAACCCTGACCCTATCTGAACTGGGCTTTTCAGAGGCGATGTGGCCATAGCTCGGCCACCAGTGGACCGATCGGGACAATCTTGGTGTCTACGTGTTTGTCTCGACGAGCACTACAATCGGAGAGAGTTCGCACCTCCATCCCAACCACAGGCGAAAATCGCGTTTTCGGCGCCATGACCGGAAGTGCAGTGGCTGGGTCGGGATTGCTCGACGTCGTTCGCTACTGGGGCTCGGTCTCCTCCATCGAGGCGAGTTTGGCGTTCACAGCTCATCCATGGCCGGAGAAACGTTAATACGGGCCGTGGGGCGCGAGAATATAGCGGCCGCTGCCGGGCATCGCCGCTTGGCCGAGCCAAGGCGTTGATAGAGTCGATCATGGTACCCTCTTGTTGCTCCAGTCAAGTACTACAATCGTGGCGAGTGTTGTGGAGCTGCGGCTATTAGCGGCCGCTCTAGAGTGATTCGCGCTCATGTCGCTAGGGTGCAAGCCGAGTTTGGCTTTTAAGAGGCGCTACGGCCATAGCTCGGCCCCCAGTTGGCCGATCGGGACAATCTTGGTGACTACATGTTCGTCTCGACGAGCACTACAATCGGGGAGAGTTTCGCACGTCCATCCCAACTACGGGCGAAAAACGTGTTTTCGGCGCCCTGACCGGACATGCAGTGGCTGGGTCGGGATTGCTCGACGTCGATCGCCTCTAGGGCTTGGTTTCTACAATCGAGGCGAGTTTGGTGTTCCCAGCTTATCTATGGCCGGAGAATACGGGCCCTGGGACGCGAGAGCAGTGGGGCCGTTGCCGGGTAACGCCGCTGGGCCGTCCAATGCGCCGATCGAGTCTATCATGGTTCCGTCTTGTTGCTCCACTCAAGCACTACGATAGTAACGAGTTTGGCGGTTCTGCGGCTATTAGCAGCCGCTCTAGAGCGATTCGCGCTGATTGATTTTTTCATTAGTTTAAATTGGGACTTGGTTGCTTGGCATGTTAACCGGAGCATGATATAAGGAAATTTTTACGGGAAAATCGTTGAAAACACGTTTAATTAACAAATCAAGTTATTTCGTGCACAAATTGATCAAATCTTGACTTTCGATTTTTCATTCTGCTATTCTGCCATTCTGCCAACTTCATTCTGCTAGCAGAATAGCAGAATAGCAGAATGGCAGAATGAGATTTCAAAGTCGCGAAAACTGTTGAGATATGACTTTTTTCACTCTCAATTACTTTTATTGCGTTCTAATATCATTTTTAAATCGATTCTAGACTGATAGGTTTCAAAAAATGATTGTTTTTTTCATTAGTTTGAATTTGGACTTGGTTGCTTGGCATGTTAACCGGAGCATGATATAAGGAAATTTTTACGGGAAAATCGTTGAAAACACGTTTAATTAACAAATCAAGTTATTTCGTGCACAAATTGATCAAATCTTGACTTTCGATTTTTCATTCTGCTATTCTGCCAACTTCATTCTGCTAGCAGAATAGCAGAATAGCAGAATGGCAGAATGAGATTTCAAAGTCGCAAAAACTGTTGAGATATGACTTTTTTCACTCTCAATTACTTTTATTGCGTTCTAATATCATTTTTAAATCGATTCTAGACTGATAGGTTTCAAAAAATGATTGTTTTTTTCATTAGTTTGAATTTGGACTTGGTTGTTTTGCATGTTAACCGGAGCATCATATAAGGAATTATTGGCGGGAAAATCGTTGAAAACACGTTTAAACATCAAATCATGTTATTTCATGCACAAATTGATCGAGTTCTGACATTCGATTTTTCATTCTGCTATTCTGCCATTCTGCCAACTTCATTCTGCTAGCAGAATAGCAGAATAGCAGAATGGCAGAATGAGATTTCAAAGTCGCGAAAACTGTTAAGATATGACTTTTTTAACTCTCAATTACTTTTATTGCGTTCTAATATCATTTTTAAATCGATTCTAGACTGATAGGTTTCAAAAAATGATTGTTTTTTTCATTAGTTTGAATTTGGACTTGGTTGCTTGGCATGTTAACCGGAGCATCATATAAGGAATTTTTGGCGGGAAAATCGTTGAAAACACGTTTAAACATCAAATCAAGTTATCTCATGCAAAAGTTGATCGAATTCTGACATTCGAATTTTTCATTCTGCTATTCTGCCATTCTGCCAACTTCATTCTGCTAGCAGAATAGCAGAATAGCAGAATGGCAGAATGAGATTTCAAAGTCGCGAAAACTGTTAAGATATGATTTTTTTTCACTCTCATTTATCTTTATTGCGTTCTAATATCATTTTTAAATCGATTTTAGACAGAAAGGTTTCAAAAAATGATTGTTTTTTTCATTAGTTTGAATTTGGACTTGGTTGCTTGGCATGTTAACCGGAGCATGATATAAGGAATTTTTGGCGGGAAAATCGTTGAAAACAAGTTTCAACAACAAATCAAGTTATTTCGTGCACAAATTGATCGAGTTACGACATTCGATTTTTCATTCTGCTATTCTGCCAACTTCATTCTGCTAGCAGAATAGCAGAATAGCAGAATGGCAGAATGAGATTTCAAAGTCGCGAAAACTGTTGAGATATGACTATTTTCACTCTCAATTTCTTTTATTGTGTTCTAATATCATTTTAAAATCGATTTTAGACTGATAGGTTTCAAAAAATGATTGTTTTTTTCATTAGTTTGAATTTGGACTTGGTTGCTTGGCATGTTAACCGGAGCATCATATAAGGAATTTTTTGCGGGAAAATCGTTGAAAACACGTTTAAACATCAAATCAAGTTATCTCATGCAAAAGTTGATCGAATTCTGACATTCGATTTTTCATTCTGCTATTCTGCCATTCTGCCAACTTCATTCTGCTAGCAGAATAGCAGAATAGCAGAATGGCAGAATGAGATTTCAAAGTCGCGAAAACTGTTAAGATATGACTTTTTTCACTCTCAATTATCTTTATTGCGTTCTTATATCATTTTTAAATCGATTTTAGACCGATGGTTTCAAAAAATGATTGTTTTTTTCATTAGTTTGAATTTGGACTTGGTTGCTCGTTATGTTAACCGGAGCATGATATAAAGAATTTTTGGCGGGAAAATCGTTGAAAACACGTTTAAACATCAAATCAAGTTATCTCATGCAAAAGTTGATCGAATTCTGACATTCGATTTTTCATTCTGCTATTCTGCCATTCTGCCAACTTCATTCTGCTAGCAGAATAGCAGAATAGCAGAATGGCAGAATGAGATTTCAAAGTCACGAAAACTGTTAAGATATGATTTTTTTCACTCTCAATCATCTTTATTGCGTTCTAATATCATTTTTAAATCGATTTTAGACCGATTGGTTTCAAAAAATGATTGTTTTTTTTCATAAGTTTGAATTTGGACTTGGTTGCTTGGCATGTTAACCGGAGCATGATATAAGGATTTTTTGGCGGGAAAATCGTTGAAAACACGTTTCAACAACAAATCAAGTTATTTCATGCACAAATTGATCGAGTTCTGACATTCGATTTTTCATTCTGCTATTCTGCCATTCTGCCAACTCCATTCTGCTAGCAGAATAGCAGAATGGCAGAATGAGATTTCAAAGTCGCGAAAACTGTTGAGATATGACTATTTTTACTCTCAATTACTTTTATTGCGTTCTAATATCATTTTTAAATCGATTTTAGACTGATAGGTTTCAAAAAATGATTGTTTTTTTTCATTAGTTTGACTTTGGACTTTGTTTTTGGCATGTTAACCGGAGCATGATATAAGGAATTTTTTGCAGGAAAATCGTTGAAAACACGTTTAAACATCAAATCAAGTTATTTCATGCAAAAGTTGATCGAATTCTGACATTCGATTTTTCATTCTGCTATTCTGCCATTCTGCCAACTCCATTCTGCTAGCAGAATAGCAGAATAGCAGAATGGCAGAATGAGATTTCAAAGTCGCGAAAACTGTTGAGATATGACTATTTTCACTCTCAATTACTTTTCTTGCGTTCTAATATTATTTTTAAATCGATTTTAGACTGATAGGTTTCGAAAATGATTGTTTTTTTCATTAGTTTGAATTTGGACTTTGTTTTTGGCATGTTAACCGGAGCATGATATAAGGAATTTTTTGCGGGAAAATCGTTGAAAACACGTTTTAACATCAAATCAAGTTATTTCATGCACAAATTGATCGAATTCTGTCATTCGATTTTTCATTCTGCTATTCTGCCATTCTGCCAACTTCATTCTGCTAGCAGAATAGCAGAATAGCAGAATGGCAGAATGAGATTTCAAAGTCGCGAAAACTGTTAAAATATGACTTTTTTCACTCTCAATTATCTTTATTGCGTTCTAATATCATTTTTAAATCGATTCTAGACTGATAGGTTTCAAAAAATGATTGTTTTTTTCATTAGTTTGAATTTGGACTTGGTTGCTTGGCATGTTAACCGGAGCATCATATAAGGAATTATTGGCGGGAAAATCGTTGAAAACACGTTTAAACAACAAATCAAGTTATTTCATGCACCCGATTTTGTTTTTCGATTTTTCATTCTGCTATTCTGCTATTCTGCCATTCTGCCAACTTCATTCTGCCATTCTGCTATTCTGCCATTCTGCTAACTTCATTCTGCTATTCTGCTATTCTGCCATTCTGCCAACTTCAGGGACATCACACAGAGTCGTGATATCACCGCCAATTTTCCAAGGCCTTATTATGATTAAGCGGTCAAAATCTCGTAACTCCAGCTTTTTCAAGCTGTAGTTACGAGATTTTGGTCGCCCACCTTTTATATGTTAGATGTGACTTCAGTTAATACAATGTTACATTCCTGTCTTAAAACGGTTCGACCTCCACGTTAATCTGTCGCTACATAAGACGATAATCTAGTTCCTTTATACCATATATCCCAAATCGTATACCCTTTTAACTTACCCTTTCTTTAAAGTAATTTGCTCTGCGAATCCTCCAGTGTTTAAACAACAACAAAAACAAAAACAACTATTAATTTGTTTGTTTGAAATTAAAAATGAAGTAAAAAGTAGTTTCAAATTAGAAATGGAGAAGAAAATATTGCCATTTTATAAATCCAAATTGACTTTTTTTACACACATCTAACATTCAAATCTAATTATATGGCTGGTTAGACGAAATGGAACCAGCCAGGCTATGCGAAAACTCTGTCGATCTTAATCGAGTTACTTCAGCTTCGCAGGCTGACGAAGATCGAAACTTTGAGCTTCCTTCATATTTTCTTAATCTAGAATGTTCATGCTTCATTCTCCGTGTAATTTGTTTAAATGTGACTTCTGGCTGATCTCTGCTGGAACTTATCTCTTTTCGCATATGAGCCTGTGCCTGACATTCTCAACAATTTCAAAGTGCACAAAGAAAAGAATTTGGCCAGCCTGTGCATCCACACAGTCGGACTATTGTCTTCAGTATGCGCTTTGTAGATAGATAGGGTCTCAAAGTATCTTCGGATGGTTAGATAATCTTCTAATCGCACTATGTGACTGTCTAGGCTGCTCAATGTTTCTACTTCACTCACATGTCAAATTGTTGGAAATGTCACGCACAGGCTCATATTTATTTTACGGAGTTCCCAGGCGGTCCTTTTTTAGCGACGGGTCACAAATAAAAATTCATCTTTTGTGACTCTTTGAAAAGGTGCGGAATAGCAGGGAGTCATTCAAACAAGGCTGTCATGATAATGCAAATCCATTTGGCTCTAGAGAAATTTTGCACAATTTCCAATCATACTAACACTGCAATTTCACCAAGAATTCAAAATTTGAGGTGCTTAACACAATCAAAACAAATAAACAAGAGCACTGCCTTCGGGTGCCTACGCTCGACTATTGGGTGCTGAACAAAGAATAAAAAATCTAAGTAAAAACGGGACATTATTAGCACAAAATAGATGTAGAGTTACCATCCTTGATAGAATATGCTGCTATTTTGAAAGTCAATATGCGTACTAAGTTTAAAGTGAATGCCTTTAGTAATACCAGATATATAACAAAATGTGAAAGATTTCGCTCGACGACGACGACGACGACGAAACCAAGGCTTAATCAATACCTCGGGCTTTCTCCAATAGCTTGTTTGTTTGTTTGCTTGTTTGTTTGTTTGTTTGTTTGTTTGTTTGTTTGTTTGTTTGTTTGTTTGTTTGTTTGTTTGTTTGTTTGTTTGTTTGTTTGTTTGTATGTATGTTTGTTTGTTGTTTGTTTGGGGTTTTACAATATTTCAGTTACATTGAATCTCGCGGCGGGTGGAGCACCTTACAATGGATTGCAAGTATTTCTCATTCCAGTACTACTATAACATCCTTTCCTAGCCTCCAACTGGTATCCCACATAGGTCTAAGATTATTAACCCATTGGGAGACAAATAGTAGGAAATGATGAGTTCTGCCGTCGAAAGTCGAAGCCGGGACCAAATTATACTTGAATGTGTTTACATACATGTAAGTCGCTCTCAAAGGTTACCAAGATGAATCCTGTGAAGGTATTTAATATCTAAATAAATGACAATCAAAGAAAGGATTGTGTAATTTAAGATTTATCTTATAACTATAACATGCAATCAAAGAAAAGATTGGGTGATTTCAGATTTACTAACTTGCAGTCAGAACATTTCCATTACTGTACTGGCTTTTATTTTGAGAATTCGAAATTGTGCATTCACCCATTGCCAGATCGTAACTTTGCGCGCGGTGGCTCACAAATTTATTACAGTAAATCTGGATATCTCGTTTTCGATTGAGATGTCATGTAATGATAAAAAGGATAACCGTTTGTAAAATGTTTTACCAATTAAATTTCATTGAGTGAACAATCAAAGCTATATTTTCAAGAGTGGCGGAGTAACGAGTGAAAATAAAACCTTTGTTGTTCACAAAATGAAATATTAATACATCTTGAAAAACAAATTGTTATTCTATTTCTTTAATGTAAATATAAGACAAATTTGGAAAATTTTAGGACACATTTTTTAAAACACGTCGTTTCGCACTTGATTGCTATGAAACGTACATGCTGGCGTCATTTTTGTGCTCTTCGGTAACGTTGGTTAGAGTAAGAATGAACGAAAGCGGGATATAAGTTTTTGATAATTTCATTAGTTAGGCGGTGAGTTTATTAAAATTTATCTAGCGCTATTTCTCGATAGTCCATCGAAAATGATTATTTATTCATTAAACTTTTTTATTTTTTTATATATTTTTTTTTGGGGGGGGGGGGGAGGTGTCAGTGGGGTTTGACTTTTATGTTATTATTATTTTTTCTAATGATCAAGAATGTCTGTAATGCCTTTCTGTGATTTGATTTTAGTTGTGTCCATTAAACTTCGTGTATTCTGATTGACTGTAAGTTTTGTTTTATTCCTCAATGAAAACAATTTTCAGTACACATTTATTTTGTGGATTCATTTTAGGCATGCGACTATGGTCGAAATTTATAGGATTTGGTTGACTTTCGAAATCTAGAATGATTATTCTGCCTTCATTTAAAATGGAGTTAGAAACACCGTGAAATTGATATGTTGGATGATTTTGGAATGAATTCGGTATGATATTAAATGAGTGTGCTGAGCGAGTTTTGAATGAAATTAAAAAAAAGGGGGGGGGGGTTAATCCAATATAGATAATTTCGTCCACTTTCCAATTTGTTTGTCTTCACAAACTTCACAGACGCTTTAAAATCAACACCTGCCAAAAAGTGAATGAAAGGAGTGCTGAGTGAGCGATGTAGAATGGTTTCGATGTTACTAACTGTACATCCGAATCAAGTCTAATGGATCCGACCTATATTTCAACAATCTTTTTATAGAGTTCCCAGATGGTTCTTTTGCGCTGACGTGTCACCTTTGAGTAAAATAAAAAGACGTCATTTTATGATTATTGACTTCTTTAATAAAGCAGACATGCGAAGAAATAGGTTATGAAAGGGTACACGTAAGGATATTGGACCGTTTCTTTACAAAGTATTTAGCAAAACAAATCGAAAACATGGATTTCTTTTCAAATGAATCTAATAACAGCCCGACTGCGTAACGTCTTAATGCATTACATGAAATTCCACTTTACAATTTAGTTTAATTTTTAACAGTTATATTTGAACAGTAGCAAATCTTAATTGGTGTATATTGGTTACACTGATTATCAATTAGTCAGCAAGACTTTGGATTTCATTTTCAGGGCTGTAGTTTTCATAAAATTTAAACATTTATAACTATATATAGGTCAGAAGGCCAGGAAGCTGTCATGGCGTCTGTGCGTAAACTTTTCTTTGAACATCCTTTCCTCCAAAACCGATGGGTGGATTTTTACGAAACTTGGAAGAAATTTTCCTTGGGTGACCCTCTTCTAATTTTGTTCAAGAAAATTGGATTGGCGCCCAAATATGGGCGTGGCAGGGCGGGACTTATTTTCACTATAAAATTTAAAAAAAAAAACAAACTTCTCCTCCCAACCTATTGGCCCGTTTTCAATGAAACTTGGCACGAAAGGTTCCTTGGGTGACCCTCTTCCAAAGTTGTTCAAGAAAATTGGATTGACCCCCAAATATGGCTTGGCAGGGCGGGACTTATTTTCACTATAAAATATTTAAAAATCTTCTCCTCCCAAACAATTGGCCCGATTTAAATAAAACTTGGTATTAATGGTCCTTGGTTGACTCTCTTTTATAGTCGACCAAGAAATTTGGATTGACCCAAAATATGGGCTTATTTTCACTATAAAATCTTTAAAATCTTCTCCTCTCAAACAAATGACTAAATTGCAATGAAATTGGGCTTGAACTTTCCTTGCGTACCCTTGATATTGGCCCCCTAAAATATAGGCGTGGTCGGGGGCTTTTTTCACTATAACATCATTTAATCTTAGAAAAGTTCTTCTACCAAACCATTATCCTGATTTCAATGAATTTTTTCATGAATGTTCGTTGGGTGACCCTCGTCTTAAATTGTTAAAGACATTTGACTGACCCCAGAAAAAGAATTTTCACTTTAACATCAATATAGAAATTTCTTCTCCCAAAAATCTGCCCTTATATAAATGAAATATGGCATGAATGTTTCTTGGATGATCCTTGGCTCAAATTACTCCCTCTAGACGTAACAGGTCACATTTGAATTTATTGTTATCTTTTTATACAAATGGAGCTGTTTGAATTTGACACCGAAAAATTAATTTGTGAATTATCATTTATGTAATCGGTCAAAATTATTCTTTTATTCACAAAACTCTATACATTTGCATCAAGTTTCATTCGTCGTCATTTGTCTCTAAAAATATGGAAAAAAATAAATAAAATCGATAACCGGCGGTCTAAACTCTATGAAACAGCTATAGTTGCGGCCCTTAATATTTGTTTGTTTGAATGGAGTTTTACTTTCAACAATCTTTCAGTTATATCGCGGCGGCTGGAGCACCAAGCAATGAATTCCTGGTATTTCTCAAGCCAGTACCACCATCAAATTCTTTCCTAGCCCAAGCTTCTATCTCACATAGATCTAAGATTATCAACCAATTGGTGAGAGACAAATAGTCGGAAAAAATGAGTGCCGCCGTCAGGGATCGAACCCGGCACCTCAAGTTTGAGATTAAGAAACCCATACACAATTTATATATTTGACTTAAAATAGCAGGAATGTAAGGGTGTAACAGTCCTCCTTTGATTGAAGGCTTTTTGCAAGTTGAAATGAAATCTAAAGGCAGATAAAATGCTGTTATCAAAATTAATTCTTCTGAAATTGAAATTTTATTTTTCTTTCTAGGGTAGTTCTCGTTCTACAGAATTTAGATTAAGTTATCGGATTGTAAAAATGTTTTACGAGTGCCGTAATACCATTATGTTTCATTAAAGTCTAATAATACCGTATTGATTGATCAGGTTTTCGCCTGCGTTCGACAGCCTATGATTAAAATCGAGGTAACGACGCGAAGCACAATTGACACCCTTTATTGGAAGGAATAAAGTCATGACATTTTAATCAATTTTGCTTATAACATCAGGTCAAACTAAAAGTAGCCAAGATGTAGGCGTTTAGGCAATTAAAAAAAAATTATAATGCTGATTTAGAGTCTCCGGACTGTATTTTGACATAACCATTTATGTTTAATTTTAACCGATTTTACAAGTCTCCTCTCATTTTGGACATAAGTGAAAAATTAATTGTAAGCGCCAATAGATAAAATAGGCTCTTACAATAGTTTTAAACTGTTTTTTCAATTTGGTTTGGTATATCTGAGGGTTGATCCAGAAATACCAGGACAAAAGGGTTGATCTGGAAATGATACAGGACAACATTTATAAGTAATAAAAGAGAGAGAGATAACATATTTTCCAAAAAAGTTTTGACATTTCTAACTGTAAACAATTTTCAACAATTAAAAGGACAGCACGGCCAAATAAAATTTTATAATTGAGACATATTTCATAGGAATGCGGGTTTTGCAGAACGGTTATTCCATTGCTTATTTTTCTTATGCACATATTGTCTGATGAAAATCTGACGCAAAATTTCCTGTTTGTTTGAAATTCTCACTTTAGATGAGCGTATAATTTCATTTGTCTTTAACCCTTTCCTGTTTTACAAAATTTTGGACCTGTCCAAATTCAAAGGTTTTGCAGACAAAAATTTCAAGGGTAGAAACTAGTGTGGAAAAAGAAGAAATTGCTTGTCAGAAGCAATTTCTTCTTTTTTCACAATGTTTTCTCAATCATAAAATCACAGGCACGTAAAAAGCAGGGATTAAACAGCAAAGGGTTAAATCATTTGTTCAATATGAAGAAATATACCTTAAATAATACAGTTTACAAATTTATATAACAAAAAGCATGGAAATCATTTCTGGTTTTAAAAATGTGGCATATTTTACAATTTGAGGTGTTCGTATCCCCTTCCCCTCGAAACGAACGTAATTATAGTGACATAACGCATGGGTAACAGCATGGAACGCGAAATTTCCTTAAAATTTCCATGATAGATAAAAAGAGAACTCTTAGTCGTCCATGAATTACTGGATCAGCCCCCTTTCATTTTGATTCATCGATTATGTGACTAAATGTAAGAAATAATATCCGTCAGTGGGCGACCACATTCGCAAGCTAAGGGTTCTAACTCCACTATGTTCCTTACGAAAGGAACATGGTGGAGTTATAATCCTTGGCTCGCAAAGGTGGTGGACGACTTAAGATAGTGGAACCGTATTAGACCCAAAACATTTCGGAACATATGAACTTTCACAATGTTGACCGAGGTTTCCTTGTGAAAATCATTAGGAAACCTCTGTTAACACTGTTAAAGTTCATTACTTCCGAAACGTGGTGGAACTATTACGGGTCCACTACCTTAAACCACAACCACTCTACGCGGTTTAGGTCTCCAAAGTATCAATTGTGGCTTCGGCGTGATCCCAGCAGATCCTAATCACCAACGATCTATAGCTTGTTTTCGATATCATATTCCTTTCTAACTCAACTCACCTGAGAATTAACTCAAACCTTAATATCAAACAGTTGTTTATTTAGAAGTAAATTATAAATTAAATGTTATGTTATGAGTGACGATTTTCAAACATAATATTTCATTTCATGTATTCATTATGCGTGCATCGTACTTCAGTAATAATGGAACTTCCATTTCAAGTTAATTTTTGAGTAAATTGTCCGTTGAATGCAAAAAAAAAAAAAAAAAAAAAAAAATATTATCCCGGGATCAGAACAGGAATATCATTTTAACTACCGTTTTAATTGTCAAATAGTTTAATATTTAATAATGTTCCTGTTTATACATGGCCCTGGTCGATCAAATTGATCCCATTCTATTATAACCACCATTGAATTTCAATTTCATGGGCACAATTTACCCTTTCTATTAGCAGTTTATTCATTTTAGAATAGAAAATTTAAGCATATATAATGATTTTTTAAATAAATAGAATTGAAATATCCTGAAACCATGTAATGTCCATGGCACGTAAAATTTCATTGCTTACAATAAATCTTATCAAATAATTTTACTCTATCTTCAATCTATGTTAGTTCTTGCATGTTTAACCATTGCCTATGAAAGGTTAAGTATCTCTGTTTAACACCTAGTGACAACACACACCCGATTTTTCGATCATTAAATTGTATTTACCTTACTGAAAAATTGGATTTCTACATCGACTTACATGTTATAACTTTAAAATTCATATACATGTAAGACGGGGTGTGGCAAAACAGGGCTGTGTAGGTCTATTTGTTGTTGTTGTTGTTGTTGTTGATTTTTGAAAAACTGAGAGAGCAGCGCAAAGTTATAAGTGCCTATATATTTAGAGACGCTTACAATAGCTTTGCACAAATCGAACCGATTTTTATTACCCCCCCCCCCCTTTTCGATAAAAAAAATGTATTTAAGTTCTATAAATAGCTTCAAATTTTTTCAAGAACCAATCAGAAGCTTACAATTATATCAGTGAAATCGTGTTTTTTTCTATTCAGATTACTTTTGAATGAAGCTGTTGATGTTATCTTTTAAAGTCATTTTGGAGCATTTTTGAATGATTTGAGTGAGTGTTTGGAATGAATGGATGGAGTACTGAGTGCCATCGAATAAGAATGGGTTTGATTGGAACGACAGTCAATTTCACGATGTAACTAACCGTAGAAAAATGGGGCTATTTGTTTAAGTGTTTTCATATACAGCTTTTCATTCATACACTGTGATTAGATTTTCACTTTCATACCGCCATGATATCAATAAATACTCTCTTTAAGTGTATTTTTATTATGACTTTGTCGAGTTCCAAGTCTGATTGCATACAAAACCTTGGCACCTTGTACAGATATTCCTGTATAAACCCCTACCTTACCGAAATAAGTTTGATCTTAGTCTATTCTGTCAGCCGGGACGTGTTGTACAATGAGACTGTGCCCGTCACGAGCTTTTCCACTTGCGGACAAGTAAATTTTTCTAAGATACTTTTCCATGGACAAGTAAATACCCGAGCAAATCTTGAAACAGAACTTAAAAGATCTAGGATAAAAGTCATACTAATGTTTATATTAAAGAGTGAAAAACATTGTCTTTAATGAAGAAAAGTTACAGCATTTTCTTCATTAAATACAATGTTTTCTCAATATTTCCAATTCCATTTTTTGCGAAGTTCATTTTGATCCAGGACAAGTGAGAAATCTTCTTTCACTTGTCCGTGGACAAGTAGAGAAAATTCATATTTCCACGTCCCTGACAATGTGTCATTAAAAGCCAGAGAAGGGTTAAGATAAAACGACATGTAATTTGTCTTAAAAATTGTCGAATTTGAATAATTGTTGACTGCAAGTGATAAGAGTTTGGGGGGGGGGGGGGTGTTATATTCCATTTTTGTTTTCATTTTATACAAAATACAGTCGGAAAGCAAGGAAACGAAATATTTGGTGACAAGCGTTAAATCGTCACTTATCGATATCTCAGTAACAGGTTATATATTTATGATATCAAATACTTCAACAGTAATTCATCTTAGATTTCTTTGTCTAACTCTACCATTAAAATTCGTTGAAAATACGTAATTTATTCTTCCAAAATAGTACCATTTCTAATTGAGAAACGAGGACATGCGGACGAAACGCTAAGCTGCAAGTGAAATAGAGGGGGGGGGGTCATGGCGGCCCTTTATAGCTCAACGGAGTCTCTTTGACTCCTAGGATAAACACCTATAAGATGAGCCTGTGCGTGACATTTCAAACAATCTATCTACATTGCGCAAAGTGAAGACTCTGGTCAGACTGTGCAGGTGCACACTTGGAATTGTTGGAAATGTGTTGCACAGGCTCAAATGCGAGCATCTCATATCCAAGCCCTAGATGTAAGGATGGTTTCAAAGAAAGATCATAGTTGAAAAAAAAATAAAAATAATAATCCTTTTGTGCCGCCGCATCGATAGGTAATGGCATATTGTTTTAACATGTCTGTCCGTTTGTCTGTTTGTCCGTTTGTTCCACCATAAGCTTGAACACTGGCCATAAATTTTGATCGGCAAAGGATAGAGCCTTCGTATTCAACATATGTATTGGTTGTGACATGACCCTTTTATTGGTACCAAGGCCAAGGTTATCTGTCAAGGTCAATGACATTTTTCAAGGTTGAAGTTTCCGCTTCCGGTTATGGAAGGATAAACAAATTTCTTCAGGTGAACGAAAATACGAAATTTCGTAAGTTGCATGGCGTAAACTGAAGTAAAATTACATATTGTTGTCTGAGCTAAATGTTAAAATGTAAAATGTTGTTTTCACGGATTGAGCTTTCAAATGGCACGTGGGACACAATATGAACAATATGAACAAACAAAAAGCTTACTGTTAGAGCATACATGCCAAACATCGAAGCCCTCAGTATTCATATTGATTTACCGAAAACAAGAGTTTTAAAGGTTTCTTTCTTTATTTCTATGTTACTATGGGTGCGCCTAAGGCAGAACCCAAGGGTCTAAGTAGGCTTAGTAGTTTAACGGAACGAGGCTTTTTAAACCGCTCTTTCTTTGTTTCCATTCAACAACGATAGAACGGAACAGAACCCATATAGGAATGAATAAATGCATGTTTGAGTCAAATGTACAGTAGCAATATAACTAAAATCACTCCTTTAAGCGCGTCGATGGTCGAATGCTAGAAGAATAGACGGTTGACGTGTGACTTAAACGTCCATGATTTGTGCCCATAGTTGCCAGACAAAACATTTGAGCCTGTGCGTGAGATTTCCAACAATTTCAAAATGCGCAAAACAAAGACTCTGGCCAGCCTCTGCATCTCACCTCATCGTCAAAATTTTATTCAAGATGAAGAGAGTATTCAATAATTTCATGGAAGAATGAAACTAAAAACCCTTATCACATGGTATGAATACGCAAAGCGGCTTCATACTGAAGTGTGATTAAGTTTTAAGTTTCATTCCTCCATGAAATTAATGAATACTCTTTTCAAATATTTTAATTTAATATTCTGAAAATAAAATGTAAAGATGTCTTCATAAAAAGACAATTTTCTGTGTAAGTTTACATAACAGTTGCGTGCTCATGATTGTTTAAATTGTTTCACAAGGCAGTCCCACAAGAAATCAGTTTTATAATGAATAAATCTTTGGATTTATGCCTCATAACCTCAAATTATAAGATACGAAGGCATTGTTTTTGATTTCATGGAGGTAAAAAAGACTCTCCGTCTATAAAATAATTGCTTTATGGAGTTCTAAGATAGTCCGTTTTCACAAGGCGAGTCAAAAATGTCTGCACTTACCTAGAACTACTTTGACTCAGCCTGTCGGTCCCATATTCAGATCGTGGGGTCGGTCGGATCAGACGATAAAAACGAAAATCCATTCTGTTGCTAAGGGAAAATCTCAACAAATGCTTAAATATATATATATGCCGTATATATTCAACAAATCTTAAAGTCTAGACACGGTCATCTTTAAATTGTGTTGTTTTATTCCAGAGTGAAATAAAATATATTGTTTTCGACAAAATACGAAAATTTTGAATTTACTATATCCTTGCGTCAAAATACAAATAATCACTAACTATATTTTAATACGATGTGTAAAACTTCAATTTCTGTTTTTATCTAACAAAAACCAATATTGGTTGTGACACTTGAAAATTTCATTTCGATTAATGTACATATTGCAATTCTTTTTCGCGGGACAATAATCATAGCAGAATGCCGAATGAGCAGAATGATTATATTTAAAAAATGGTAGTTGTGTTCATCAACATAAGATCATTCTGGTTTACTAATGAAAATATAATGTGTATTAAGTGTTTTATATTTAAAAAAAAATCTAACGAGGTTGTGGAAATTGATAATTGTCGAGGCTTTGCCGAGACAATTATTAATTCTCACAACCGAGTAAGATATTTTTTTTCATACAATACACTAAGTATGTATTATCTTTATCTTATAACCACTATTTGTCTTGTTTTCGTCGATGTTTCTAACTGAAATGCAGGTTTCGAAAAATAACCGCATTATATCATTGTTCTAAAAATAACTATGTAATATCATAAAATATACCATACGGAATGTTGTCACACGGATATTTTTATAGTTATAAGATAAATTTTTGTTTCTTGCCTTAAAAATTATTTTGAACTACGAATTAAATTAGCCAACAAATTAGCCACAAACGAATTCCGTTACAATATATAAGACGGTTTGATGATTTAGATTTAGAAGCTATGAATATTCCTCGTTGAATTCACGACTTAAGTAAATTTAGAACAATCGCTTGTGTGATATGGACTTTGGTTTAAGATGATATATTTTTTGTTTCACTTAACTGCTCCATGTAGGCTACGAAGCGTTATCAACAATTATGGGCATGTCTAGAAAAAATGGCTGGTTTTTAGTTTTTTTCCATGATAAATGACCAGTTAAACATTTTGAATTATTTTCTGTAATGCTAAAAAATGCGTCTTTCCATTTTGTTTAATTTCGTTGAAAATTTCATCAAAATCGCACAGTTCGTTTAGAAATAAATAGCGTTTCAAGGCCTAAAAATTTCAGGTTAGTGACGGAAAACTGTAACCGCTTTTGAAAATATCAATTTTGCAAGCTTAATTTTTAAGAACACAAGGGAATTATGGAAATTATGTTAAGTTTTGGTGAAAATGATAATAGGTTATTCAAAGTTACAGGCCTTTGGCCCAAAATACATACAGGGTTAGTCACTAAAATCAAAAGATATCAAGTAAATGCATTGTGCTAAGTTATGTATTTCAGAATAGTTTTCAGTTAGAAGGAATTTATAACTAGAAAGCTATTAATGGCTTCAGTCGCTCAACAGGCTTGAAATTCTTGTGATAGCAAATCAAAGTTTTGACTAGATTTTTAGACATATTTGGTTCTACTGATGTTGAAAATGATTTTAAATGTTTCCTCTATATAACATAAAGAGAAATGACCTCCGCCCATAAAAGACATATTTTTCATCTGATCACAATATTTTTTTGGCTGTATGATAATGGGTCACCCAAGGATCATACCAATGAAGTTTATTGATATCCATCTGTTACATTCTGAGGAAATGATTTTGAAAGTTTCCACTATATAACATATTGAGAAATTTCCTCCCCCCATAAAATGCATATTTTTCATCTAATCACAATAATTTTTAATGGGCCTATATAAGGGTTACTCAAGGATAATTCCAGTGAATTTTGGTTGATACCCATCCGTTGGATTATGAGACAATGATTTTCAAAGTTTCCACTATATAACATATAGAGAAATGACCTCCGCCAATAAAGTACATATTCTATATCCAATCACAATAATTTTTGTAGACAAATTTTTGCTCAGCAATTACCGTCCTATTTCGTTATTAAGCTGTGTAGAAAAAGTCACGGAGAGATGCGTATATAAAGAGGATAAACGTTTGTTTCAGTGTAAGATCGATTTATATTTCATTGAGTGAACAACAAAAGCTATATTTTCACGAGTGGCGAAAATATAGCTTTTGTTGTTCACGAAATGAAATATTAATCGATCTTACACGAAAAACAAACGATTATTCTATTTCATTAATGCAAAAATGAGACAAAATGAAATTTCTATGACACATTTTCGTAAAGCGCGTCATTTTGCACGTGATTGCTATGCAACGTTCATTGTGACGTCACTTATTTCGTCCCGCATAGATGACGTCAGAGAGGATGAAATGCACAATAGCAGGGTATAAGTTTTTGATAATTTCACTGTTTTTGCGGTGAGATTATAAGGTGATAATCTTCCGTTATTTCTCGATAAACCACCGAAAAGCATTAAAGAAAACCACGTTTACAATCATTTGTTGCATAATCGTTTACTGATTGATTGACTGGAGTTTAACGCCACTTTAAACATTATTTCAGTTATATCGCGGCGGCTGGAGTACCTAACAATCGATTCCTGGTATTTCTCTCACCAGCATAACTATCAAATCCTTTCCTAGCCTCCAGCTGCTATCTCACAAAGGTCTACGATTGTCAACCCATTGGTGAGACAAATAGTCGGAAAGAATGAGTGCCGCCGTCGGGAATCGAACCCGGGACCTCTTAATTGACAGTTCGTCGCGAAACCAACTGCGCTATGACGGCGGCTAACAACAAAGTCGAGTAGCAGCAACAACAGCCAGAAGTCCCTCTAAGTCGTACAGCCAATGTAGCAAGATTTGCACCTCATATATACCGTCCTACCAGTGGAACTATTAGACATCAAACGCTTTTACATGAGATTATTTTGGATGCATGTAAATATATACATATATATACACACATGTACACATACGTATGAACAGATTAACATCCATGTATAATAAACATATACGTAATTACGTATATACGTATAATACAAATATTCATATGCTCAAATACAATAACAAACACATACAAATGCTTGTAACCTGAAAAAACAAATGGGAATCGAACTTCGCGTCTGTGCATTTTCAACGCTGTATGCCCAAAGTTGCTTAACATTACTGAGAACCTAACATAAACGAAGGATTGAGATGGCCTGGCGTTCGAATTTTATAATAATTTATTATCATGATAATTTTAAACCTTTGATAGTTTAATTTGTTCTTTTTTTAATGTTATTGTCATCATTTTAGTGTTATTATTAGCTCGGCTGTTTTCGGAGAAAACCCGAGGTATTGCTATAGCCTCCGTGTCGTTGTCGAGCGAAAACTTTGACATTTTGTTTTATTTCTGGTTCTACTGAAGGCATTCACTTGAAACTTGGCACACAGGTTCACCATCAAAAGAGCAACCTATACTATCAAGGGGGACAACTCTAGATGCATTTTGTGCAAATTATGCCCCCTTTTCGACTTAGATTTTTTCCCACCATCCAGCACTCGACAGCCGAGCGTAGGCATCCGTAGGCGGTGCTCTTGTTATTATTATTTTTTAGATCGGCAGCTTTCGGTGATAACCACGGGTATTGCTATAGCATTGGTGTCGTCGTCGTTCGAAAACTTAGACATTTTGTGATAACTTTTGAATGGTAAGTGATATGGCTTTCATATTTCACATGATGATTACCTTTGACAAGGCCTTTCTGTTGGTACCAAGCTGAAGAACATCAGTCAATGTCAAGGTCATTTTACAAGGTCAAATTTGTGAAAAAGAGCGAAAACTTTGACATTTTTTGTGATATCTGTTGTTCTACTGAGGGCATTCACTTGAAACTTGGCACGTATATTCACCATCAAATGAGCAACATTTTCTACCAAGGGGGATTCCATAGAAGCATTTTCTGCAAATTATGCCCCTTTTTCTATTTAGTTTTTTCACCATCGTGCACTTACAGCCGAGCGTAGGCACCCGTAGGCGGTGCTCTTGTTTTAATATTTCATTTAAAAATACACATCTAGATAGCTGCAATAGTAAATTTTGTTAATTATCACGATTCTTTTTACCTCTTGAATTTGATATCATTATTTGAATTAGTATTTTTGATATGGAAATGGTATATGCAATCAGGTTTAACATTACTTTCCTGGGGCAACAGTCTCCCTCAAGACGGGTTTCAAGAATTAATCGACAAATGTTTAAAAATCTACACCATTTCTTGTGCCTTATTTTGAATAGAATAGAACGCCGCTTTTAACATTTTTTTCTGTAAAATCGCGGTGGTTGGGGCACAGACTATCAATTCATACTCCGAGTTTTGTCAAAAATGTTAAAATATAAAGACGGTCTTAAATGATAACTTATAGGAGGAAATCTAGATTGTGAAACAATCGTTTGTCGACTGGAGCAACTTAACATGGATTTCGGGTATTTCTCTCACCCGACAATTATCAATTCACACAACCGAGTTAGATATTTTTTCATACAATACATTAAGTATGTATTATATTTATCTTATAACCTCTATTTGTCTTGTTTTCGTCGATTTTTCTAACTGAATGCAGGGTTCTAAAAATAAGCACATTATATCATTGTTCTAAAAATAACTATGTCATATCATAAAAATATCATACGGGATGTTATCACACGGATATTTGTATAGTTATAAGATAAATATTATTAGTCTACATCCTTACCTTACCTTGTCCTTCTACATTCTTAGGTTTACGATTATCCACCAATTGATAGGAGCAACAGAATTTAAACTACGACATTGTCTTGACAGTCCATTACCTGCACAAAGACCTACCTTCACCAATCTTATTGCTCTTTCGCTTATTCTTTCTTACACAATGACATTAGATAATCATTCTTTTAAATCAAGAAACTTTACACATTACCGATAAAGCTAAAACATTATAATTACAGCGTTTAGGATGAAGACCAACGCTTTATGTTGTGAAATCAAAACTCCTCAATTAACAATTACTTACATATTGTCTCTTTCTGGTGAATCCATTAGTAGAAGATGAATGGGAAAGGGGCGCTCAATTCAGTTCGGGCGCTCAATTCAGTTCCTGAAATTTCCGGAGCCATAACGGTAAGACTGATGTTGGATTTGGTCAAATATGGGTTCAGCGTGTTGAAATTCTCTCCTCGGGTAGGGTAACATATTTTTTCCAGCCGGGAATAAATCGTCATATACCCCGGCAAAAAACCGTATAACAAAAAAGATAAATAAATAAATAAATAAATAAGTGGGTTGTAGTGAAAACAAAGTCAAAATGGCCGGGTTTGACATTCAAGGGCAGGAAACTCCAGACTTTCTGGTCGAAAATAATTTTCGACGTAATCCGATGGAGGGTCGCCTAATGACCGTTCCTGTGAAGTTTGATTGAAATCCATTCGTTAGTTTCTGTGGAGACGAATTTTAAAGAAAAAGTTTACGACCAGACGCACACATGGACGACAGACACAGCACCATGACAATAGCCCATTGGCCTGACAGTTAGTGGAACTTTAAATGACAAAGTACAATAACTCAAACAATGACAGTGCCAGAGTTTAGATAAGAAATCCAAATGCACGTCAACGCATCCTGCATAACCAGACGGCAATATTTTGGACTGTTCCAATTTGAAAGCTGTTGCAGACGCCAATTTCAAGTTGATTTATTCATTAGTCCAATTTGATTGCCAACAGCTACCAAGCCAACTTCTGTCAACTTTCGCGCTGTAAGTCGGTGATTAGCGGTACATCACTAATATTATTATGTTACCGCTTAAATAGCCCAAAACAAAACTCTAATTGACTCAGGTTTTTTAGGTCTCAGTAGATAGATCTGTGAATGTAGATGTAGCGCTATTGACGTTATATATAAGAGAAGTGTTGTGGAATGCGCTGCAGCACCTGGAAGTTGAGCAATTTTATATAGAACAAAGAATGCAAAACAATAGGGTCATTTTGCCGACAAAAACAGCAGAGTCGGGGCTCAGAAACATGGTCGGTCGGGTTAGCGGAACACAGCATTTTAAAGCCCTATTTAGACGTTTCACTATTGGACGTTTCCTACCAAGACTGGAAATCAACAGCCAACCAGAGTCCCGGAAAATCTATAGGCTAGATGTTTTCTCCAAGACAGCCTGCTACCAGTTTATATTGGGGTTTACAGTCAAAACGGCACCCAGTCAAATTGGCCCGTAATTTGGTCAAAATGGCCCAAACCAGTTTTTTACAATCGGTCAACACGGCCCAAACATTTATTTTGCTTCATTTTCCTTTCTTCCATATTTTTGTGTTGCAAATATATGTACAAGCTTTTAGCTCACCTGAGCACGACGTGCTCAAGGGGAGCTTTTAGGGTCACCCTGAGTCCGTCGTCCGTCGTCAACAATCTAAAGAAACTTCTCCTCTCGAACCACCGATTTCAATGAAACTTTACTAGAATTTTCCTTGGGTGACCCTTTTTCAAAAATTACTTGCGAAATTTTGATTGTCCTTTGAATATAGGCGTGGTAGGGTAGGCCAGGGCTTATCTGAACCCGAAATCTCTGAACGACATCTCCTCCTTAAACACTGGGTCGATTTCAATGAAACTTTACCAGAATGTTCCTTGTGTGACCTTCTTCAGAAATTGTTCGCGTAATTTTGATTGGCCCGTTATTATGGGCGTTGCAGAGCGGGGCTGATTTGAGTCCGAAATCTTTGAACGACATCTCCTCCTGATATACTGGGCCGTTTCAATGAAACTCTACCAGAGTGTTCCTTTGATGACCCTTATCGAAATTGTTCGCGAAATTTTGATTGGACTTTTAATATGGGCGTTGCAAGGCGGGGCTTATTTAGAGCCTGAAATCTTTGAATGATGTCTCCTCTTGAACTAATGGGCCAATTTAAATGAAACTTAAGTAGAAATTCAAAAATTGTTCACGAAATTTTGATTGGCCTATAAATATGGACGTGGCAGGGCGGGGCTTCTTTGAGCCCGAAATCTTTGAACGACATCTCCTCCTCGACCACTGGGCCGATTTCAATGAAACCTCACCAGAATGTTCCTTGTGTGACCTTCTTCAGAAATTGTTCGCGTAATTTTGATTGGCCCGTTAATATGGACGGGGCAGGGCGGGGCTTCTTTTAGCCCGAAATCTTTTAACAGCATCTACTCCTAAACCACTGAGCCGATTTCAATGAAACTTTACTAGAATATTCCTTTGATAACCCTCTTCAAAAATTGTACGCGAAATTTTCATTGGCCAATAAATATGTGCGTTGCAGGGCGGGGCTTATTTTCAGTCTCCTCAGAAATGAAGTGATTGGGAGAGTCTATATCACTTTTAATTCTTGGAATAACATATCCTCTTCAACAATTATGTAAATGTGAATGAAACTTTGCCAAAAAGTTACTTGGGTGAGATCTAGTCACTAGTCACAATAAGCCGCCCGCTTGTTAATCTCAGTTTCAAATTAATACCAATTTCAAGTTTGTTTTGTTCATTAATAGTTGTCCATTATGCCATAAAGCTTACATTTGTCACAAGGTAACATTACAAGTAATGCATTTGCTTCGCAATAAAAAAACAAAACGAAAAATATAGTTTTTGTGTGTTTTTGTTATTGACCCTGCTATATTCTTGAATCACAGTTGTTCAACTTTACAAGATAAATAACAGAAGAATTATTTTTTCTCTTTTTCAACTGGTCAAATTTAGCCTATGCTGCACTCACATCACACTTACAGCAGTGTGGTCCCTCTTCTATAATTTTTATCATTTTAGCGAGACGTTCATGACTGAATGCTTACCTCAAGTTTGTTTTCAAACGGTTTTGAGAGGAGAAGCGGTTTTCACAAGCTAAACTTGACAAAGGCGTAGTAAGTAATACCTTAGCCATAGCACAAAAAAAAAAAAAAAATCAGGGAAAAGATCTGAAAATTGATCTATGAAATGGTTGCAATCATACTGAAGGGGTCGTGTTTAAAGCATAATTTTGAACTATAAAAAGGTCTGACCTTGCTCTATCTGGGTTAACCAACCCCTCTCTCTCTTATCATTAGGACCTAACAAATCGAAAACTTGATCCAATTCTTCTGAACAATGTTGTCCAATAAGACTGTTTGATAAGGGGATAAATTTTGAATTTAGTATTCATTCAGTAGATGCTCTTTGTTCAAGGATCTATTTTCAAACCGATTTTCTATGTTTGAAATCTAATTTTCTAAGAACTGCAAATTGATGTTTTGAAATCCTACTTTATGATTGTGCAAGAGAACTTCAAATCAGAGAATCTACCCGAGGGATCTTTCAGGTTAACATTTTTTGTATCTCCATTTTGATCAAACAGAACCTTTTCCAATTCTTGAAGTCCATTATAACGGATGGCAGAATTGTGAAAGTGCCTGTATATTATTTTCACTCACTGTGTCATGATAATCTGAAAATCCTTGACAGTATCTTCAAGCTTGGCTGTCACAGAGTGCCAGTCTGTATGTCACACAGTGAATTTGGACAAGTCTTTCACCGTGTTTCTCCCTCGGTTTTGCCCCTTCTCCACCATTTTCCCCTATCAAAACACTAGCGCAATCACTTGTCTTTGAAATAATTTTAGACAAATCTAATCCTATTCTTTTGCGGTCATTTTCATTTCCCTCAATGATTGTATCTGCCTTTCCATTGAGAATTGCAATACAGTCAATGAAGTGAATGGCAGACTAGGGAGTGTTGGCAACATTTTTTTTTAAATAGATGATTAATGTCTTATGAATGCCAATATCGGTTGTCTCATCAATATTTTCTTCCTACGTGTTTAACTTTTAACAAGAATATACTTAGTCCTTAAAATTACATATACAAATGTATAATTGACGAGAAAAAAGTTAAGTTGATTTGATTTCCTTATCAAACAACTTTCACGAATCTAGTGTAATGGGAAACCACTCTCACCACTGTCCTGCATAGCTTCGCTGGTTTAACTACAATGTCTGACACCTGCATCAGGGAAGGTCTTCTTTGGCTCAGTGGTAAGTGCATTGGGCTTTTAGGCCAATTATTTGAATATTGCTGTCCGCGTGGGTTCGCGACGGGCTCGCGACTTATATTTTTCAGCTGTGCTTCGGGTGAGGACCAATTTGTTAATAACATGCGGGCTTGTCCAGGATTAGCCATAAACCCATTCATGTCGGCATTGTACAGACTTGGTTAGTTCAGAAAGCACTGACTAGATAGGTTTATCGTCATCAATATATGATGACTCTTAAGGGGGAGTGTGAAATGGAAGACCACTGTCCTGCATAGCTTCGCTTATTCAACTACAGGGTCTTACACTTGCGTCAGGGAAGATCTTATTTGGCTCAGTGATTAGCGCATTGGACTTGTAAACCAATTATTTGAATATTGTTGTCCGCGTGGGTTCGGGACGGGCTCGCAACGGATATTTTTCAGCTGTGCTTCGGTTGAGGACCAATTCGTACATATCACTAGCTCTTACCAAAGGAACATGCTGGTTTCACATAGAAGACATGCTATTAGATAGATAACAAATTTCATATAAATAAGAATCTTAATAGCCTGTAACACAATTTACCCTGTAAGTATTTTGAACTTTGTTTATTAGTGATGATAGCCAACAAATTTAATTTGTAAGAACCCTCCCCCATTCTCTTTCAGTGTTCAAAAGTTTATAATAAAAAAATCACTTGTCGAAGATATATACCATGTACGACATATCTCTTATGAAAAATTTTATTTTGGGCCGTTTTGACCAAAATGAAAATCTGCTTTGTGCCGTTTTGACCGAAATATGGGCCGTTTTGACTTTGGGCCATTTAGACTTGCACCCTGTATGGGGAATGTCAGTCATTTCACTATTGAGACGTTTCCTACTATTTAGACATTTCACTTTTGGATGTTTCACTACTGATCTAAAATTGTTAAGGCGTTTCACTACCTATTTTTATATGGTAGTATTTTATGCCATTATTTTGTCTGTTTTCAAAAATTGAAAACAAGTTATTTATGTTTATAATTATCTAGTTGATGAATTCTTATTTCAATTACTGTGCTTTAGGTTGTATTTCCCATCATCTATTCTAATGAAAATGATTTTTATATTATTCTTCACTTTAAAATCCTCCTATTAAAAAGGATATTTTGTTGTCTCGATTATTTCTTTCTGATTGGTATAATTTGAAAAAAAAAAAAAAAAAGAATAAACATTGTATGTAAGCAATTTACAGATTTAATATTGGAAATGGAGGGGTGGGGCCAAATAAAAAAAGAAATTATCAAATTGTCCCAAATGAAAGGAAATGATATTGAAAATTAGGAAAATGTTTAAAGTTATATGAGCAAAAAGCAGAATTTCTCACGAATTTATCAGTATTTCAACCAATAATCTTTTTTTTTTTCAAAAGTATTAAATTCTCTCTCTTGAATAATACCATATATACCAAGAGTATGGAGGGACCTAAAACCTACAATCACCCACACTTGACAATTGAAAAAAGTATGATACTAGCTGAGAATGTGATGAAAAATATCAACTGCAACTCTTTATTTTCCACAAGGTTTGCTTAAAGATTTCTTATTGTTATTAAAGTTCGTTTTTTTTTGTGGAAAGGAAATCATTCACAATAAGAACATTAAGTATAGTTTTGAAACATGGCATTTTAATATGTTTTTATTTTTATGATTATATTATGAGAATTTTGAGAAAATATACAGATATATTTGAAATTAGATTAGATTGAGTAGTATAAAATGAAATCCTGTGTAAAAGAGAAAACAGTTTTATATCAATCCTTTTCCAGACAACCTATTAATTCAAAGACATACTTCAAAGCGTCTCCAAATACCATTTGTATCAGATTCATTATTTTATTCAACCAATTAAAGGATTTAATATTAGTTTGATATACTTGCAAGTAGCAGATGGTAAGAGCGAAGGGTTAATAAGTTGGCTCTTACATTCCAATATACATGTCACCTTTCTAATGTGTGCCACGCTTATCAGAGAATTACCAGTAGCAATTAAAATACCATCTCTGATCTCTTAAACAGGCCACAAATCACCCAATTAACTTACACGTCTCCAAATAGTAAGCTTTAAAAATTGTAGTAAATAAAAAGATGAATGAATAGGAAAAAAATTATTACTAAAAAAATAATAATTTGAGAATGTTTTTCTCAAAATTTCTATTTCTTTTTTTTTTCATGTTTTTTTTTATTCTTTCTCAGTTATCTGATTATGACATTCTTTTTGCACTTTCAGAATCTCTTCTCATTGTGAAAGTCTTTATGGGATATGTTGCATTTTATTCCATACTTAGGGAACTATGGTATTTAACAAATATTCAATTAAACTCATTATATTTTATTTTTCGGCTTATGCCATCTCCAGAAAAACAACAAGATTTTATACAATTAAGTTACATCCATAACTCCATGGATGTGACTTAATTGCATAAAATCTTGCTGTTTTTCTGGTGAAGGCATAAGCCGAAAATTAAAATATAATGAGTTATATTGATATTTGTACTATAGAAATAGATTTTTTGTATCTTGTGTTTATGTAAGTGAATTTCGGTATTCACAAAGAAATTCACATTATTTTACACATTTTTTTCGGCAAATGAAAGACTGTTCACAGGATGGATCAGCAATAACTTCTTAAGGTAGAACATTCATAAAAAAGAGCGTGGCTGGTAGTAGAGAAAATGTTTCTGGTATAAACAATTCACCCCCTGTGTTTAATAACGTCTCGCCGAAAGTGAAGAGGAATAGTTTAAGAGAAAAGGGCAAACTAAAGATGCTTTTAACAAGAAAATTCTACTTTAAATCAAATAACTTCACAGATGTAATCTGCAACCCGTTATAACTGAATTTCGTTTGTTTTCCCCATGAAAATGAAAGATCAGGCTACAAAGGGGTTTCATATACGATGCCTCTCACAAACCCACGCTATTGATCTGCCATTGAAAAGAATCAAAGCTTTGGGTGTAAACTAAATTCGCCACAAGTGAAAATAATTTAATAACACATCATTTATATCATAATCATACAGATAATTTATAGAGACACTGAACTAAGAGAGGAGAATTAACTTATGCAATTGCTCTACTTGCATACAAGTTTAATTGTAATAAAGAATAGAAATATTGTTGAAGTCTTGATGCTTTTAAATAAGTTCATTTAAAAAATATCAAATTTATCAAAGATTGATCATTTGTAGTAATTTATGTTCAAATATAGATTAATATTGTTAAGACGTTTAACTACCAAATGGTAGTGAAACTACTTATAGGAACAAGTGGCATCCTCCTCCCCCTCCTAGATTTTTCACCACAGTAACTTGATAGCCAACACTTGACTGCTGATTAGATATTAACAGTTACATACATAAACTTTCACTGGAGAAGTTTTACTATGGAGAGATGACTTGGTTTTTCAGTGGTCTTTTATCCACTAGAATCTCCTCTCATTTTCAGTGTTAAATTTAATCATTTCCATATTTCTAACACTGTTAAATTCATTGTTAGAAGTTAAGCCCTTGTATCAGTGCCATTTACATGTCAAAACATCTGCCTTTGTGAAGAATAACATGAATCAATGGATAGTTGCACCAGCTTCCACTAAAGAACTGCAATAAGTTACTCTTAAAAAAAGGGATTAAACCTCATGCAAACAAGCGAAACATTGATATAGTGAGATAAGAATTACAGCCGATACAAAGAGGACCAAGCTTAAATAATTTTCCAAGTGACTAAATGATTTTTCAAGGAAATGTCAAATTTTGCAGAATGATCTGATCTGGCGTTTGTACTTCGTCTTTACTTTAGTATAACATGAATTCAATCTAATATTCTTGTTATTAATCAAAAAGAAAAACGAAATCACAATTTAGTGCACACTGTTTGGAATTGAGTATATTTATTATCATTTTCCGAAACCTTGTAACTACAACTTTTCAAGTTACAGTAAATACATGTATATACAGGTAAGAACATCATGAAATTGATAAGATGAATGATATTGGAATGAAAATGAATGTGTGGGTGGAGCTAGTTTTTAGTGAAATTCAGGGGGGTGGGGCTAATCCAATATCGCTAATTTTTTCCAGGATGTACAAAATTGGCGATATTTATTACCTCCCTTTAATGAAATATAGGTTATTTTCTGTATGTACATCTTGTTGAACCTATCAGACACTTTAAAATCCATGCCAGCCAATAAAATTGATTAATCGATTTCAAATCAATGTTGGTGATTTGAGCGATTTCGAACGATAATTTTGGAGCTTTTTTTATCTTTTTGAATGAGTGTTTGGAATGAATGGAGAGTTGAGTTAGTGACATTGAATGGTTTTGATTGCAGTGATTGTCAATTTCACGATGTTTTTAACTGAATAACCTTTTGACCATGTTATCACTTCAAATTACTAGCTTAAGATGTCAACATGTAGGTGAAGTGTTTCTTATTTCGGGGCTATATCATGGCTATAGCAATTGCTATGCTTTTCTCCAAAAACAGCTGAGGTAAAACAGAACTTGACCTTGATTATTATAGTGAGGCACTTTTTTTTTCAAACAAAGAACATTTTAAATATGAGAACACAGATTCATTACAATAAGAGATCTTACAAATAATCAAAGGGAGTACGACCTTGACCATTATTTCAAGCTGATTTGCTTAAATTTGTACTATGATAAAGATTTCATTACAGGCAAATTAATTGGGATAAACTTTATCTCCTTTAATTGAACACTCTCATAATGATGAAATCTATATATTGCATTTATTTGGCATTGAAAAAAGATCTTGTTTAAAAACCTTAAAGAAAGTACCAACAGAAAGGTATATATTCCGTGAATAAAATGACTTGTGAATATGCAATAGTAAAAGGCGTTTTTTATCAATCCAAGTGCAGACAATTCAGAAATAATTGTCCACAGTGATTTGAATTTAAAAGGTCAGATGCAAAACCCGAAATCATATACTAGAAAGCCATGAATGACTTGAACAGGCTTGAAATTCTTGTAATAGTAAATCAAAGTTTTGACTAGATTTTAAGATATTTTGGGTTCTACTGATGTTGAAAATGATTTTCAAAGTTTCCACTATATAACATATAGAGAAATGACCTCTACCCACACAAGACATATTTTTCATCCAATGACAATACTTTTTGGCGGCATGAATGGTTCACCCAAGGATCATATCAATGAATTTTGATTAAAATCCATCAGTTACATTCTGAGAAAATGATTTTCAAAGCTTCCACTTTATATAACATATAGAGAAATGACCTCTGCTGGAAGACTGATAAATGGTCACTCAAGGATCATTCCAGTGAAATTTGGTTGATATCCATCAATTTCATTCTGAGAAAATAATTTTTAAAGTTTCCACTATATAACACAAAGAGAAATGACCTCCGCCCATAAAAGACATATTTTCATCTGATCACAATAATTTTTGGTAGACTGATAAAGGGTCACCCATGGATCATTCCAGTGAAATTTGGTTGAAATCCATCGGATACATTCTAAGAAAATGATTTTCATAGTTTCCACCATATAACATGTAGAAAAATGACCTCCTCCCATAAATTAACATTTTTCATCCAATCAATATAATTTTTGTAGACCTATATAGGGGCACCCAAGGATCATTTATGTAAAATTTAATTGGTATCCATCAATTAGAATATGAGAAAACTCACATTTTACCATATTTGGAAATTAGCCACGCCCATTTAATCCAAGTTTTTCGTTTGGTCTGAATTTCTTAAACAACTTTGAAAGAGGGTCAACCAAGGATCATTCCTGTGAAGTTTGGTTGAAATTCATCCAGTGGTTTCTGAAGAGGACATTTTCAAGAAAAAGTTTACGACCGCACGCACTGACGCACAGACACACGGACGGACGCACGACAGACACAAGGCCATGACAATAGCCCTAGTGACTTTTGGCCAGTGGAGCTAAAAATAATTTAGGAAAGTTTTAAGTCACTCATTTAGAAACTAAATGATTAGTTGTGGACACAAAATGTAATTACTACCAGACGGCAAGACAGACATATACAAACACAGTCAAACAGACGGATGGAGGGATAACTGAGTCATATCATAATAAGACCTTTCTGGAGTATGAAATCGCTTTATCAACTTTAGAATTTTTCTTTCTCCCAACTAATACCAAGACTAAGGCAATCATTTTTTTTGTTCATTTTAAGCTCCACTGGCTGAAGGTCAGCGAGCTATTGTTATGGCGGTGTGTCTGTCGTGCGTCCGTCCGTCTGTCTGTATGTGCAGATTTTAATGAAACTTGGTAGAAATGATCCTTCGGTGAACCTCTTCTTAGATTGTTGAAGACATTTTGATTGACCCCCAAATATTTCACTTGAAAATCTTTAAATATCTTCTCCTCACAAACCATCGGCCTGTGCCAATTGTAATGAAACTTTGCATTAATATTCCTTAGGTGACCTTTAACTTAAATAATAAATTGTTAAAGAAATTTTGAGTAACCCCCAAATATTGAGCCAATGAAACTTGGCATGGATACTCCTTAGGCGACCCTTTAGTGGCCTTTACATAATTCATTAAACAAATTTTGATTGACCCCTAAATAAGGGGCTCTTTTTCTCTAAAATCCCTAAAAATCTCCTCCTCCGAAAACATTGGGCCGATTTCAGTATTACTTTGCATAGATGTTACTTGGTTGACCCTTTACTTAAATTGTCAAAGAAATTTTATTGACCCCTCAAATATGGGTGTGGCAGAGTTTTTTTGTTTGTTTGTTTGTTTGTTTGTTTTTTTTCTCTATGAAATCTTCAAAAATCTTTTCCTGCCAAACAATTGGGGCGATCTAAACAAAACTTTGCATAAATGTTCCTTGGGTGACCCTTGACTTTAATTGTTCAAGAAATTTTCACTGCACCCTAAATATGGGCGTGGCAGGGTTAGGCTGTTTTCGCTTTTAAATCTTTAAAATTCTTCTCCTCCCCTATCTTTGGGTCAATTTTAATTAAACTATGCATTAATATTTCTTATGTGCACTTTTACTTAAATTGGTTGTGAATTTGTGTTGATTTCCGTCAGTGTAAGCTTTGTATAATGAAAGTCTAGATATGTTAAAGCCGGTTGAGTGATACAGATCCTTTTTGGCCTCTCCTTATTAACTTTTTTCTTTTCATTTATTACACCAGAAAAGCTCAAGAGGCAAAATGATCCTCTTGTTGTACCAAGAGAATCACATGTAATCTGAACAAGGTCTGATAAGCCGTCAGCTTGGACCCTGTGTTTATTTTATTTATGACCAGTGGTATTTTGTTACAGAGTACGAGTTATCAGTTAGGTAAATAGCTTCTAAAATTAGTAACACCTTAGAATAAGGGATTTCTATCATTTATGCGCAGAAGTAAAACGTCTTGGTAGGAAAAGTCCAATAGTGAAACGTCTTAATAGTGAAACGACTGCCAACTGTATGGGTACCAGTCTAATTCGCTCTTTACATCCTTTTCATCATATCTATTTTTAGTAGCAAACAAAAAATGTCTCCTTTTTGACATGCTTTTCTTGAAAAAAAAAAAAAAAAAAAAAAGAAGATAGATTAGATCTGGCCGCATTATCACACATCTCTGTTGTAGTTCAAGTAGAAACAATTTTCATGTAACACAGTCTTTTACGTCCAAGATTACATCATGCTAAACGTGATTACCAATCCTGGAAAACCAAATTTCAGGGGTGCTCAAGACTGAGTCTGATGTTCTTTGATTCTTTAAGTTTGACTGTATTTACATATGTGTGAACTCATTGCTTTCTGTATTTAGACTACGTGAACGCCTATCGAAGAATCAAGATTGCATATTGACGCTGGTTTTACGAATAAATAAGCTTGTGAGTATTGTCATTGTTTTTCGTAACTCAATTTTTTCCATAGGCTTGCACTTGGATGCGGGAATATGTCTTTTATGGACAGAGGTCATTTCTCAATATGTTATATAGTGGAACCTTTGAAAATCATTTTCCACATCAATAGAACCCAAAATATCTAAAAATCTAGTCAAAACTTCGATTTGCTATTTCAAGAATTTCAAGCCTGAGGAGCGACTTAAGCCATTCATGGCTTTCTAGTGTTGCTTGTAGTGTAGTAGTCCCCTTTTAACAAATCTGGCTGTAAATCTTGATCAGGCTAATAAAATGGGCCTTACAAGTTGTGGAATCATTGTTAAACGCTTTTTGGGATGTATAAAAATGTCTTCTCTGTTACTGACTATTCTTCCTGTCTGCCCAATTAGCAGAAGAGCATCAGACTTCAAACATTTGAAGGCGGATCATGTGGGTTCCATTTCTGGGCTGGCACACTTACAAACTAAATGTCTTTTGGATGAAGCATTAAACCGAGGTCTTGTGAGACGGTGCTTTACACTGAGCACGGTAAAGATCCATGTAGGATCTCAGCAGTAGTCTTATCATGTATCCTTCACTTTTCTCCGTAACAACCAACTGACTTCTGGGGGTGTTGCTCATATGGGCTTATTCTACAGTAGCAACAATAAATAAACAGAAATAAACAGAAAAAAACCCTAACTGTTCAGAATTCCTACAAAGTTAACTTTACCTAAATGAATTTGGACATTCTGTTTCAGATTTCTTCAATAGAGGAATGAAGAGAAGAATGAATCGAACTTTGTTCGATTCATTCGGAACGGAATGTTCTACACCGATAAAACATACGATTTTGCCGGATATAGCCGCGATTTGAGGGCAGACAAATCTAGACGATAAAATTTGATAAAAAGTACAGAATCGCGTAGGGGAGCTCTCCATCTAGGTCTACAGCTAGTTGGTATGTCTGGGAAAATTCGTATTGAAGAGTAAAGTACGCCTGAATGCGTACATTTTCATCTAAGCAAGACAATATACTTATGACGTCATGATCGACGTTGTCATACAATCTCATGCAAAATGACGCGCTTTTAAGAAACAATCCTGCAATTTCCGCATTTCGTGTCATTCATGCATTAACGGGATAGGATAGCCATTTTTAATTTTCGTGTATCCTTGTTTTATTGAACACCAAACGCAATATATTCTTTCGTAGCCACAACACTCGTTAAAATACATTTTTCCTTCGTTCATTTTAAAAAAGAGCCTGTCAATCTTACACGAAATCTTTTTCGTGAACAGGTATTTGTAAGATCAATAGTAATTTGGACATTTAATTCACCTTCTCTTCATTCCTCTTCTGCGAAACCCTTAAGGTGTCGCCCACCTAGTAATTTCTGGTTGAAACTTTCAGATTTCTTTGTAAAGCTCTCACCATGGCCTAGTTACCAAAAATAACCCCATGCAGTGAAGGATGAAGGATGAAATAATTAGTTCTGTGAATTTGATTATTATAAATGATTTTTGTCCGTACAATTATTGAGATGGACCTCTCAGATTTACTTGTAAAAGGCTGTCAGGGACTCAGGGTGCAAAATTTCTAGTTAACAAAATAGATTTTCTTGAAACTCCTTAATGAATATTTCTCATCATTTTATTTTTGACCATGCACACATTGTAATTGTGTGGCAATATTATTCTGCTTTATGGAAAACTGGGGACTTTATGATGCAAAATTGTATGTTAATGCAACTCATTGTACACAAATCACCAGTAAACTTTCACAGTCACAGAATCAGTGACTGGCATTTTGTTACCTTTTCCAAATAATCTTGTTACCCTTTCCAAATTATCTTGTTTATGATATACCTATAACTTTCTAAAGCAATTTAATCTTACTGGTCATAGATTTTCTGAACAGAATGTGCCAGTCGAGTGATACAGGCCCTCTTTTCATAGGCATAACAATTTTATTTTTAAATTTATACACAATCAGAAGGCAACCACCAAAGAATATATAGGTTATAAGCAATATCTTGACTTTGACTAAAGATAAATACCCTCCATGCCCCCTTTATTATTTCAACATTTGTGAATAATCAAAACACTGTATTTTTAGCTTGAATAAGATAAAGTTACAATATTTTGATCATTCATCAACGATATTGTTCAAAAAGAGGATTTATTTGTTTAATGCACTTGCTTAATGTGCGCTGAAATGGTAGTTACGCCCTGGCTTTGATTTTTTAACTAAGATTGACAAAATCAATGATCTTGAATGGATGATTTTGAAGCTACAGTCAATCTTGCTCGAAGCAACCATGTCTATTAAACACCTATTTGTATTCAGCGACCAATGAGACAATTCTGTTGAGTTTTAACAAAAGGATTATTGAGAAAAGCCCAATTATAAGCACATACACATTCAATCAAAATTATAACTCTAATTTGTAATCAAAACATGTAGCAAGCGACCATTCTCTATAATGACCACTTTCAGGGTTTGATACCAACTTCTAATTGTAAGGAATCCATCGGACTCCCAACCAATTTAATCAAGGAGTCCAAGATAAAAGTAAGGAGTCCAAATCTTTAAAATGGGGGAATTATTGTGGAAAAGAAGAAATTGCTTTTGACTAGCAATTTCTTCTTTTCTACAATTTTACCTCAAAATAAGAAGCTTCACTGGTAGATAAAAAAAGATGATGTTTTCCGCTTCAACTACATATTGTAAGGGAAAATTAAAGAGAAAATGATCTGACGAGTTGCATGGATGGGAGAATTTATATTTTCACATGTTAAAGGAATCTTTCGGACTCCTTATTCATAAAATGGGGGAGTCCTATCTTTGGAATAAGGAGTCTCAGACTCTCAGACTCCCCTTAGTGTCGAACCCTGGCTTTATGGTGTTCCTGTAATTGCTTGCTTTACACATGTTTTACATTGACTCAATATCATTGTCAATAATAGATATAAAATAATGTATGGACCCCTGAACTCAATCAGTTTGAAGTAAAACAATAATCGTGCATCTTGAAATTAATGACGAGGAATTTATAACAGATACACTTTAACGTATCAATTTCTTCTTTCAGAAACAGTGCAATCATGGTTGTAAACATAACAATTTTGAACAACTTTGGAAACCTTCAGATGACAAACATGCATATCTCAGATGGTAAACATATTTGAATTTATATGTATTTCTCACATTTTTGCTCTACCAAGTTTCTTAAAGCGCTAATTTGTTCGGCATGAAAGTAAAATTACCTGGCTAAATACACAAAGACCTTGGATTTAAGATTCTTTATTAAATCTTCTCTTATTTCAACATCATCAACTACACTAGGCAAAACTTATAAACGGACACTTTACATTTTTTAGCTTGACTATTAGTAGAATAGGGGGGCTCTTCCTGTCACCTGGGCATCGGCTTACGCGTTGACATAATGCTTTTGTTAAGTTTTTACGTGCAAGTGTTTAAAATCTCTGATTCTACTAAAGCTATTGCTTTGAAACTTTGCACATGTTTCTGTGACCATAAAATCAGCCTCTAGACAAAGATTCATTACTCTGATATTGAATTCAGTGGAATTTTAACCCTTTTCGAATTTGGAATTTCCTGGTTAAGTTTTTACGTGCAAATACTGTATATCAGTTATATCTCTATTTTTACTTAAGCTTTTGCTTTGAAACTTTGCACATGCTTCTGTGACAGTAATATTAGCATCTATACAAAGATTCTTATCTCTTGACTTTCATTTAATGGAATTTCCCAATGTTGATATTGATTTACTGTTACTATCCAGCACACTGAATAGTCAAGCTTTGCTGTCCCTTGACAGCTCTTGTCATGATTTCATGAAGCAAGGGCCACCTGATTAATCATCGAGTGTCCTGTGCAAAAGTCGGGCCAATTCTGTGTTCATCACATTCCACTGTTTTCAATGAAAGGGCTCCTTTAAGAAAGCGAAGAAAACAGTTATACCCGTTTCAAAAAGTCACAAATTGCTCTAAATTGGTGATTCTTCCAAATTTCAACATGTTTCAAAAGCCCCAACAAATTTTGTTTCAAATACGGTACTTTTTACTGAAAATTATTGCATATGCAATGTCTATTCCAAAGATTTAAAGGGGATATGTGCTTCTCACTAATGACTAATGTCAAAACAGTGAGAAGTTTATTTTAAATTTAGGGTAGTACAGTTCAGATGACTGACAAATTTTAATCTAACAAAACTTCCTTTCTATTTTACTCAAAAGTCATTTTGAATGATTAATGTTCATATTTTCAACGAAGAAAAGTTTGGTTAATGGAGTGAAATGATTTTCTACCACAATAATAAATAGAGGATAATTGTTTGTTTTAGTATAAGATCGATTTATATTTCATTGAGTGAACAACAAAAGCTATATTTTCACCAGTGGCAGAGCCACGAGTGAAAATAAAGCTTTTATTGCTTATGAAATGAAATATTAATTGATCTTACTCGAAAAACAAACAATATGGAATTGATTGTAAGGTGCTCCAGCTGCCACAATATAACTGAAAAATTTTTGAAAGCGGCATAAAACTCCATTCAATTAACCAATCAACTGTGCCAAAGGTGAGCACTTTAAGGCGGAGGGCCCTCACCTTAAAAATTATTTTCGAAATTGATGGGGGATTTTGAAAATAAACAGAGAGCATAATTATAATAGTAACCGTTTCACAAGTAAAAGCAAATAAAACAAATTTGTTATTCCATTAATGATATGACACAAATTTTTGCGATTCTCGAAATTCATTGTTATTTTTTTCCGCGTAATATTTAATGCTGTTTGTAAGGTGATGTCATCACCTCCATTATATGACGCCATTCACTATAACAAAACAGCGTTGCTTTGTGCTAAGAGTCCATTTGCATAATTATATCACTTGTGTAATAACACCCATGTAATATAAAAGATATTCAACATTGTTATTTCACTCCCGTGGCATAAGTCATATTAAAAAAGAAATTTTCTTGGTCTCAAAGGACATTGATAATTTATAAAAGCAAAATTTCCCATGTTTTGAAATTTTTTATAAGTCAGATGCTAAGTCTATGAAAAGACAAGTTATTTATTTTGGATAGCTGCTGTAAGCTTTTCAGTGAATATTGGCTGTTAGTGAGCGATGCCCTTACTTCAGTCTGTACCATGTGAATGCTTAGGGGTCAAAACTGCTGCGGAAGGGGTCAAAACAATGAAATGATGAGATAACAAAGATTTCTGTTTTATGCTGATGAACTTGTTTAATTTGTCTCTTTCATATCTTTACAAACGATTCATATATGAAATAAGAATCTCTTATATGGATATAATGGAGACAATAAATTCGAATTCATATTTGAAGCAGTTTCAAGATTAAATACTGAAATTTTTTAGAGTCAAAATGACCCCTCATCATGAAGTTCAACAAAAAGAGTGTATATCATGGCATTTTCATGAAATCGATTGTGTTGCATTTTAGCTACATCTGCCTTGATAAAACTTGATAAACTTTTACCATCATTACTTGACATTATCAATTAAAGAATTTATTGCTGTTGCAGTTAAGTGCTCACATTACACTGAGCGAGACGCAGTAGTCATGGATGATAATTGTATTGCAGACACAAAGAAGCGCTTTTGAAACTCATTCATTGTGGTTGTTCTGTGTTTTGATGTTTGAATTCTTTATCAGTGGGATGGAGTTCTAACTGATATCCCATTTTGAATCAATTTGAATTTTAATTAGCAAGGGGTGATCCTGAGTAGACATTAAGGTAAAAGGAGCCAATGTGTAGTCAAGTGTATAATTAGATGATTATGTATCCATAAAACATATAAAATGCAAGATTTGGACCTGTGTAATATTATTCTATAATTTGTATAAGATTGATTTATTACTAAATTAGATGTATATACTTTAAGATGCAAGTTAGAAGTTTTGCCTAGTATAGTAATGACAACACCACAAAACTACATCTCCAGAAATAGTTAAAACTTTCTAAATTTCAATATTTTGACAAAAACTACATTTATCAAAAAAAGAAATTAAAAATTATTTAGTTATCTTCTTTGGTATGTGTCTGCTGAACTCATGCACTATATAATACCTTACTTATTATACATAACTTGTTTTGCAGGACCAAAGTTTCATGCTGCCTTTAACTCTGAGACCAAGCGGAAACAGTGGTAAAATTTTTGTTCCATTAGTTTAATTGGCAACAGTCCTATTTGATGAAAATATTGGACATTAGAATAAGATTTTTTTTCAAAGAATTTGTGAAAGTTTGAATGTATTAGTCTGAAGACAGCTTTTAACAGAATTTTCAAAAAAAAAAAATATATATCCAAGCTCATGTTCTACTTATCAAGTGGAGATTAAGTATGAATGTCAGGGTAATTTCAATCTGCTAAATAGTTCCTGTCTATCAGTGAATTTTTATGCCTGGTATCAATAGATCAGGCATATTGCTTTTGTCCTGTCTGTTTTCACTGTACCTGTGTTTGTCTGTTTATTACATGTAAATGAGAATAACAATGGTCATAACTTTTGATTGGTAAGTGAAAAGTCCTTCATATTTCACATGATAATTGCACGTGACAAGAGCTGTCTGTTGGCATCATCTGTCAAGGTCAAGGTCATTTTTCAAGTTCAAATATATTGGGTTTTTTTAGCTCCACTGGCCAAGGGCCAGCCAGCTGTTGTCATGGCGAAGTGGCTGCCATGTGTGCACCTGTGTGTAAACATTTCTTTAAACATCTTCTCCTCCCAAACCATTGGCCCGTTTTCAATGAAACTTGGCATGAATGCCCCTTTTGTAAGCCTCTTTAAAAGTTGTTAAAGAAAATGGGATTGACCCCCAAATATGGATGGGCAGGGCAGGACTTATTCCTCAATATGCAATTCTTTAAAAATCTTCTCCTCCCAAACTTTTGGCCTGATTTCAATAAAGCTTGGCATTAATGATCCTTGGGCTTATGTTCAATTTATAAATCTTATAAAATTTCCCCTCCAAAACCATTGGCCAGATTTTAATGATACTTTGTGTAAATGATCCTTGGGTGAACCTCTTTTAAAGTTGTTCAAGAAATTTGGATTGACCCTCAAACATCCAAGCCTCCCCATCCCCACCCCTTTAAAGCACATCAATTTGCTTGTGGATATATATGACACGACATGTAAAACAAAATGAACATAAGAATAAAAGTGGGCATAATATAATTTGATGACAAAACACAGTTTTTCCTGCTGGTTTTATCATCAAATTATAATATGCCCAATAGATTATCACAAATGAAGAATAAACAAAATGTTGTTTTCATCAAATGTATTAATCCAAGTACCTCCAGAAATCGAATTACCTAAAAAATGATCCAAAATTACAAACTTACGTCTGAGGTACATTCCATTTTACAGAAAAGTAAGTGTGATGTTCCAAATGTAGAGTGTTTATTAGAAGTAATATGGTATGTTTTATTTACAGGCCCTCTGAATGTGATCTAGACAGTTCTGGAAAAGAAGAGGAAGGGTTGAAACAGAAAGACTCTGATTTTCACTCTTACAGTAGTGAACTGTCAAAAGGTATCAATTTCAACTCTTATTTATCATAAACTACACACAATGCCAATAACTGAACTTTTCATTGAAATTTCTATTGATATTTTTAAGGAAGTGACATCATATTAACATTATCTACTAGTAACAATGCTAAATGTTATAATGATGCAAATAGGGGTGATAATTAGCTCCTTTAATTATGGAAGGAATTTAGTATGATGTGGAACAATTATGAGTTCATGTGCCTTTGGAAATATTTCTTCAGGTAGCTTCAAGTTCGAGGACAGACCTCAAGGTCATAACTAGATATTGAGCTTATCTTGAGCATGATAGCTATATAAATGGATAGTTTTCAAAATAGTTGGGCAGCAAAATGTCTTTAACTAGTAGATGTTATTTGTGAAATAAAAATTTAGATTCAAAGGTCAAGGTCAAAAGTCAAAGGTAAATGTTGAAATTGAGCATGTTCAAGGTCAAGTTGATGGTCAAGGTCAAGTTGATGGTCAAATTTTTGCTGGCTGGACAGCAGTTATCCTGGGCAACCCTCTAGGCTTGGCAGGGCAGGACATTTTTTCACTATGAAATCTTTAAAAATCATCACCTCCCAAACCATTAGGCCAATTTCAATGAAACTTGGCATTGACCTTCCTTGGGTGACCTTTTATTTAGAATGTTCACTTTTGATTGACCCCCCCCCCCAAAATGACTTTGCAGGGCTAGGCTTATTTTGAGCCCAAAATTTTTTAACATCTCCTCCTGAACCACTGGGCTGATTTATATGATACTTTAATAGAGTGTACCTTTATTGACCCTTTTCTAAAATTGTTTGAGAAATTTTGATTGGCCCCAAAAAATTGGGCATGGCAGGGCAGGGCTTATTTTGAGCCAAAAGTCTTTGAACTACATCTCCTCCTGAACCACTGAGCCTAAATCTCAACTAAACTTTAGAAGAATGTCCCTTTTGTGACCCTTTCAAAAAAGTGTTCGCGAAATTTGATTGACCGATAAATATGGGCGTTGTGGGCTGGGGCTTATTATGAGCCCAAAATCTTTGAACAGTATCTCATCCTGAACCACTTTGCTAATTTCATTGAAACTTTAGCAGAATATTCCTTTGGTGACCCTTTCCAAATATTGTTTGAGAAATTTTGTTTGGCCCTTAAAATGGGCGTTGTCGGGCAGGGCTTATTTTGAGCCCAAAATCTTTGAACAACATCAACTCCTGAACGACTGAACCTTATATCTCAAATAATCTTCTCCTGCGAATCAATTGGACTAATTTCAATGAATCTTGGTATACATGTTCCATGAATGACTAATTGCAATTGCCTTTATATTTGTAATTAGATGGGTAAAGGGTATGTAGGTTAATGGTGATTGAGAATTTGGTGCATTGTGGGCCAGACCAAGTAATCACCCCAATATAGTTCTATAGAGATTGTAAAGTGTTGTTTTCAGTCAAAGTTAGCTTTAATTAATGAAAGTCTAGAGATTCTAAAGCAATACAGGCCCTCTTGGGCCTCTTGTTCATATAACATCTTTAAAGAGCAACACATCAAATATTTTCTGCAAATAAGTTGGATGTTTATAGAAAAAAACAGAATACTTTACTATCTTAGTGAAATAAAATTCATAACTATAGCCATTAGATAAATACTGAGATTCTTTGCCAGAATAAAATTGACAGATTGATGATTTCACTCTCATTTCAGCCTCAGTCAGTGTGACATTTCCAACAATTTTGCTTGTATAGTCAGCTGCACAGACTGATCTGAGTCATTACTGCACACTCAATAGATAGCTATGACCCTAAGGTCACTGCTCACAATCCAAAACTGATTTATATTATCCTTGTGATTGTCCATCCTCTGCTCAACATCAGTCCATCAAGCACACTTGAATTTGTTGTAAATGTCACAAACAGGCTCATTTGTGTTTTAGATCAGGTAATATAAATCTAGAGAAAGAGCCTATCTGTTGCCATTTTATTAGCTCACCTGAGCACACTTTGAATTCTGTGAAAGATATCTCCTTAAAGACTTAGCCAGTTTCAATGAAGCTTTGCCAGAACATACCTGGGTGATTTCCACTGTACCATTAAAATTCAGTTGAGCTGTGTAGGGCCATTCTGGCCCTCTTATAAAAATTCAAATAAAACACTTGATGTTTATTTTACTTGATGTATTTTTATCATAGTCCGCTTATGTCTTAGTGATGTAGAATGTTCTTTGCAGCATTATAGAAAAATGTATACAGTAAAACATGTCTTAGTGGCCCCCTGTATTCAGCAAGCAACCTGCATTTAATCAAGCAACTATTTTGTTCCGAAATAGAGCCATTGCTTAGTAATTAACCTGTATTTAGCAAGCAACTGTCTTAAGCAAGGGCTTTATGTCCCTTTAGTGCTTACTTGTTTGACTATATGTAACAGGGGTTGAAAATTCCACTCGCCCACTCGCATTTGCGAGTAGAAATTGCTGGAGGGCGAGTAGAATTTTGGGTGAGCTAGTCCGACGGGGCGAGTACAAATCTAGGCTTTCAATCATGCAAGGAAAAGCTGATGTTTAAACAAATGACCATTGCAATGTAGAATAGTAGTCGCAGTTAATATTTCCCAATTTCCAACGGCTTCTAAATTGCAGATTGTCTTTAAAAAAATAAATGTTCCGACGATGAGAGTTGTAAACTGGATGAGCCGAAATAAATTCAGTTACCCTCCTAAAGACTATCCGTTATATTTTTATATCCACTATTTATGCGACTATTTAATGAGACTATCGTGTAAACACGAGAGAAAATTGTGTTGCTGTGAAAACACAGATGACCTGGCCCAGTACAGGTGTTCGGCGGTCCTTCTGAAGTCGGGCCATTCTCCGAGAAATTTATACAGTGACGTGATATTAAAGATTGGTTTCAAAATGGTTTCAAAATAAATCTTATGATATTCTCACATCTTTACAACTCGAATATTTTTATAAGGATTATATTTTTTATTTGAAGTAAGTAATTTTCGTTAGTAAATTGTTTCGAAACAGCGATTTTTATGCACGCATAATTAATCTAATTTCGGTAATGTACACTTGCTGCGTTCAATCATATCTGCACCCTTTCAAAAGCCTTCAAATTCTTTGAGAAAGATGTTAGGGATGGTTTTAGAGATTTTCTTTTAGTAAAAAATTATAAAACAACAAAAAACAAAACATTAACACACACACTAAAAAGGGGAGCAGGTCGCATTTCAACAATCACCAATTATAATTTCAAAAAGCCGAGCGGGATGACATTGGTTGTTTAAAAGCGCAGCTAACACTCGGACAACGAAAGAAAAATATATCTATGGCAAAGAAGTTATTCCAGGTCAAAACTTGTTTATGTGTATTTTAATATTTTTTTTGTCCGCATTTTATCTCCTGATTGTTTCTATTATTCAATAAAATATGGTACTGGTTCAAAAAATTTGTTTCTATTATTCGTGAATTTCAATGATAAGAGTGCCGATTAACCATCGGATTTTTCATAGGCTAAAGAAGAAATGGTTTTGTGGTCCTGGTTGCTAATATCCCAAATTCCTTATTATCTGTGTTGCTCATTAAGATATTCTTCTGTACATGTTGAGACCACATAGATTACTCATCTCTTTAATATTGAATACAAAATATCAAACCATGTCATATGAAAATACCTTTCCACACAAGTCATATGAACAAACCTTTCCACGCACACTGGGAGGAAAGTTCTGATTTCATTCAAGTACTGTCACAATGAGTTAAATTTATACCGGGATCATGAAAATTTCAACCAATTCAAATGACTTGTGTTCTTGTTATAAGACTAACCTACATTTTATTAATTTTGAAGGGCGAGCTCATTTGCTTTAAGGGCGAGTTGAAATATATGGTTACTAGTCCTACAGGACTAGTTGGGTTTTTAAGATTTTTCAACCCCTGATGTAGAACATGATTAATTAGAATTATTTTGGATAAGTATTGAATGATTATTCAGTATGTTGCATTGCAACCAGATGCTTTATTTAATTTCCTGACAACTCATTATTCTACTTTCTTTAATTCTTTTCAGTGGTTTATCGAGAAATAATGGTAGATTATCACTTGATAATCTCATCACAAAAGCAGTGAAATTATCAAAATTTTATACCCTGCTTTTGTGCATTTCACCCTATCTCACGTCATCTATGCGGGGCGAAATAAGTGACGTCACAATGAACGTTGCATAGCAATCACGTGCAAAATGACGCGCTTTACGAAAATATGTCCTAGAAATGTCACATTTTGTCTCATTTTTGCATTAAAGAAATAGAATAATTGTTTGTTTTTCGAGTAAGATCGATTAATATTTCATTTCGTGAACAACAAAAACTATATGTTCTCTCATGGCTCTGCCACTTGTGAAAATATAGCTTTTGTTGTTCACTCGATGAAATATAAATCGATCTTACACTGAAACAAACGATTATCCTCTATATAATTTCAGATCTGATTGGAAACCATAAAGGTATTTGTAATCAAACACCACTTCTCGAAATAAATCACCATGAAGTTGAAGGAGTTGACCTTGTAGAAACAGACCTAGAAATGTCAAGTGTTTCTACAAATGATGATGAAAATGAAAAACTAGCAGAAGAAATAAACTCTAGAAAACATAATGAAAAAATATGTGCTAATCCAAAGGACCAAACTATGACAAATGATGAAAAGCTATGGGATAGCTCAAGAAAAAACAAGGACAATACCACATGTTTTGATGGGATAAAAACACAAAATTTGTATGCTGCATCTTCCAAGGTAGTTACTGCTGAAAGTTATTGTGACAACATTTGTACAGACTTCGAAGATACAGATGCTGATTATTCTTGCAAACCATTTAAAACTTCTGAAGGTACTCAATCAGCTGCAATTACCGAAAGAATAGAAGATGCTTGTAAAGATGAGACCAATATTTCTGATGATTTAGGGGATGAAACAGCAGCAAATAACTCGGCGATGTCAAAACCGTTCAAAAAGATGGATGCTTACCAGATGCCAGCATTTAATACAACAGCTGATGACTTCAATGAACAGATAACACCAGATTTTGAAAGTAAAGAAGGAGGAGAAAAGCTTACCAAATCAAACACATCATGCCAAAATAGGAAACAAGCTTCAAATTTGAATGAAAATAAGCAAGTAACACTAGGTCAAACGACTGAAAAAAAGGACACATGTTATCTAAATACAGACATAAAATCGCAACAAATATCAAAGATTAATTTTAAATGCAAAAGGCAAACTAAAACACAATGTAGCAATACTTATGATAAAGAATCACTACATTCAACAGCTTGCCTAGCTTCTAAATTAAATGTCAACAAGATAAAGGGTAAAAATGCAGTCACAAATAAAAAGTCTCAGCAAGTGTCACAGAAATATTTGAAAAGATCTCTTTCTGAAGATTTATTACAATCCAACAAAACTGAAATCAAAAGAAAGAAAGATGAAGAAAGCTTCATAAGGAGAAGAAAAACAAAAACTGAGAAGTCTCTACCTGGAACAACAACTAATTCCAACCAGTTTATGAATACAACAAGTTTTATTAAAACTAGAAAAGAAGAACTTGGACCAAAGAAGAATTGGAAAACAGGAATTCTTACAAAAGAGCTGTATGAATGGTCCGGAGAATGGGGATGCGAATACTTTAAAAATAAAACTCTCATAGATTTGCACATGAGACCTATCACAGGTTTGTTCTTCATCCTGTCATTTATTTGAAACCAAGATTCTTTTTGATAAGCTGTTTTTGAGAAAACCTGAGGTGTTGCTATAGCATTGGTGTTGTTGTCATAATCAAGCATAGATTAAATTTCGTGATATCTCTGGCAGGGCTTGTGTTTGACCCCCCAAAATCTGAAAATGACTTACATTGACCCTTAAGAATTTCTCCCAAGAGGTCATTTTATTCCTTAAAATTCTTAATTCTTAGCTGAGGGGTCAATGACTCACATATTTCAAACTCTAGCAGGTGTCCTGCACTGGTATAACAAAATATAGCTCTATTGAAAATTGGCAAAAGGGTAATTTTCACTTTCAAGGGGGTAGCTCAACATGGATTTTTTTTGTCAAATTCTTTTGACCAAATAATTTTTAGACAAAGTTGTTTTTTTACTTAAAGTAATTTTGACCCTCTGGCACTTTGAGGAAATTCCCTTATCGAGGAAGTGTCGTACATCCCTTTCTTTTAGCTTACTTCAGTGCAATTTTTACGTGAATGAGATTTTACTTGTTACAAGAAATTTCTATATTGTCCATTGAGTTTTTCAAAGTCAAAATGTGACATAGTATGGGAATGGATACTATTCGATTTCTTTTATGTAAAAAAGTGGACAAAATGTGAAAATTTTAGGACAAATTCTCCAAAATAACAGCCCTATTTAGATAACATCTAATTAAATAAAATGAACAAAAGCAGGGTTTAACATTTTTGTAATTTCACTGATAAGGCAGTAAAATTACTTCAATGATAATCTACAGTTATGTAGTGATAATCAAACAGAAGTATTATAGAAAATGGAATATTCTATGATTTTTTAAAGGTTTTATTGGGTTTTTTATCTCAGCTGAGCACAAAGTGCTCAAGGTAAGCTACTTTGATCGGGTGCTGCCTGGTGTCCATTGTCAACTTTTACCTTGTGTGCACTCTAGAGGCCATGTTTTTGGCCCAAATGTCTTGAAACTTTGTCAGAATGTTTGTCTCCTTCAAATCTTGGGAAAGTTTGAAATTGGGTCAATAGGGGTCAAAAATGAGGTCAAGGGGTCAAATATTAGAAAAACCTTGTGTGCACACTAGGGGCCACATTTTCGGCCCATTTGTCTTGCAACTTGGTCAGAGTGTATTTCTCCATCAAATCTTGGTCAAATTCGAAATTTGGTCAAGTGGGGTCAAAAATGGGGTCAAGGGGTCAAATATTAGAAAAACCTTTTGTGCACTCTAGGGGCCATGTTTTTGGCCAAAATGTTTTGAAACTTTGTCAGTATGTTTTTCTCCATCAAATCTCGGTCAATTTCGAAATTGGGTCAAGTGGGGTCAGAAATGGGGTCAAGGGGTCATATATTAGAAAAACCTTGAGTGCAATTAAGGGGCCATGTTTTTGGCCGTAATGTCTTGAAACTTGCTCAGAATGTTTGTCTCTATCAAATCTCGGGTCAAGATCAAATTTGGGTAAAAAAATGGGGTAAAAAATGGGGTCAAGAGGTCAAATATTAGAAAAACCGTGTGTGCACTCTAGAGGCCGCATTTTTGTCCCAATTGTCTTGAAACTTGGCAAGAATGTTTGTCCCAATCAAACCTTGGTCAAGTTGAAATTGAATCAAGTGGGATTAAAAATGAGGTTAAGTGGGATCAGAAATAGGGTCACGGGGTCAAATATTAGAAAAACCTTTTGTGCACTCTAGGGGCCATGTTTTTGGCCTAAATGTCTTGAAACTTGGTCAGAATGTTTGTCTCGATCATTTTTTGGTCAAGTTAGAAATTGGGTCAAGTGGGGTCAAAAATGGGGTCAAGGGGTCAAATATTAGAAAACCTTGTGTGCACTCTAGAGGCTAAATTTTTAGCCCCATTGTCTTGAAATTTTGTCAGAATGTTTGTCTCCATCAAATCTTGGTCAAGTTCAAAATTGGGTCAAGTGGGGTACAAAATAGGGTCAATGGGTCAAATTTTAGAAAAACCTTGTGTGCACTCTTTGGGCCTCATTTTTGGCTCATTGAATGTCTTGAAACTTGGTCAGAATGTCTGTCTCCTTAAGATCTCAGTCAAGTTCAAAATTGGGTCAAATGGAGTCAAAAATGGGGTAAAGGGGTCAAATTTTAGAAAGACCTTGTGTGCACTCTAAAGGCAACATATTTGACTAAAATGTTTGTCGTCCTTATATCTTTGACTTTTGTAAAGCAACTAATGAATTTTAAATAAGTTATGTTGGCACTTTGCTACTTTTGTAAACTATATGCATCAGGTGAGCGCATAAGGACCAATGACCCTCTTGTTTAACAAATTTATACTTTAGTTCTATAATTAGCAAAAATTTTTTAAAGTATTATGATACATAAATACTGCTAAAATATACCTTTGTGTATCTGATTCAAAATTTCATGAAAATACAATTTAGCGTGTGGACATAGCCTTTTTTGTGGACATAGACAAAAGGCTAAGAGATTATCAATAAGGATATGAATAATATTAACTCAGAATAACAAAATTAAAATGGTTTTTTTAAATAAATAAATATTTTATTGAATAATTAAAGCTAAGAACAGCTTGAAATTGACAAGGTGAATGATATTGGAGTGATTTTGGAATGAATTTGAATGAGTGTGTGGAGCGAGTTTTGAGTGAAATTAAAGGTAGGTAATCCAATATTGCTAATTCTGTTCAAGATGAACAAAATTAGAGATATTTATTACCTCCTTTTATTAAATTTTAGCCCTTTTCCACATAGTCCTTCTTTTTGACGTTCAAAGATGGTTAGGAAAACATTGTGGAAAATGAAGAAATTGCTTTAAGATTCAACTTCTTCAATTCCTTTTATGTTTTCAGTAAAAATCTCCATTAAGGTAGAGGACTTGTAATAGATCTGCAACGTTTTCATTAGCCATATACTTAACCACGTTTTCCTAATTTTCATAAGAAAACCTCGGGTAACATTGTGAAAGATCATATGTTCCGGAATGTGGCTGAACTATCACAGGTCTACTACCTTAGTTTAAGATTTGTTCTACTTTAAATTGTTGTCTGCAACGTCTTTGAAATTGGACCAATGAAAAGTTTTCTTGTCTGGAAACAGGTGCCTGTTTTACTAAACATCAAACGATCTTTTTTTGCGTAAGTCAAAAATTAAAGTTGCTTCTACAGTTTTAACTAAATATGGAGAGCTGCCCTTCATCATCTGATTGGAATTGTTTTCTAAAGATGATTTCATTGATTTATTGCAAGGCAGGATGTAACAATAAATAAAAACACCAAGTAAGATTTGTGATTTTGACTTAAGGTTAATTTTTGAAAGAAGTTTGGTAAAAATGGGCCCCAGGTTAATATTATTACATTATACATTTATATAGGAAAGAGCATCACCTGGATCCCATCTAGACTGATAATGGTTCTGTAAGTGACATTACTTATTTCTTTTAACCCTGATCCTGCTGGATCTAATTTTATGCTTCACTGGCCGTAGGCCAGCAAGCTATTGTCAAACGGGGTGTCCGTCGTGCGTCCGTCCATATGGCGTGTGTAAACTTTTCATTAAATATCTTTTCCTCCTCAACCAATGGGTAGATTTTGATTAAACTTGGCCAGATTTTTCCATGGTAGACCCTCTTCCAAAGTTGTAAAAGAAAATTGGATTTACCGTCAAATATGGGTGTGGCAGGGCAGGGATTTTTTTGAGCCAGAAATAATTGAACGACATTTCCTCCTGATCCACTGAGCTGATTTCAATTAAACTTTACAAGAATGTTCCTTGGGTGACCTGTAACTTATTCAAGAAATTTGGATTGACTCACAAATATGGGCGTGGCAGGTTGGGGCTTATTCCTTGGGTGACCCTTTTAAAAGTTGTTGGCGAAATTTTGATTGGCCCATAAATATTGGCGTGGCAGGGCGGGCTTATATTCAGCCCGAAACCTTTGAACAACATCTCCTCCTGAGCCTCTGGGTCGTTTTCAATGAAACCATTCCAGAATGTTACTTTGGTGACCATCTTCAAAGATTGTTTGTGAAATTTTGATTGGATGAGATCCACTGGATCAATAAAATTCATGTGAGCAGTTAAGGGCTTTCTGGTCCTCTTGTTTTAAAGTGATATTTAAATTAAGTTCTTCCTTGTAATTTTACGTATGAGTTATATGAGTTCACTGCTGATAGCTCTGTTCCAACTTTGAAAAAGTCGAAATTCCTTCTGAATGCTGGTGACTTTCATTAGCTTCTATTTTCAATATCTCTCTTTCAAATCTTGAGATATTTAAGCCAGTTGAGGGATACAGGCCCTCTTGGGCCTCTTGTTGTATCTAACAAATGTTGAGACATTTCAAATGAGTACCAAGAACACAGGGTTAAAGTATGGAATAATGATTTTTTTTAAGTTTCAAACGAAAATACCTCCTCTATCTGTAGCTAGAGTGTAGGCTAAAATCTTACTGCAGGATGATCTTTTGCTATACAGCTTCACAAAGCATCAAGTCATTATGTCAAATAACAGGTGACGGGTAAAAGTTTCTTTTCATGTTATCGTAAATCATGCTACTGACTTAAAAAAGAAATTGTTAAGTGATAATTAACTAAGAAACTTCAATTTTATATGTTACTGTGAGTGTTTCTTTATAAAAAAATTTCAGTTCTAAAAATACAGGGCAATTTGATGAAAAGTATGGCTTTTAAGGAGTGTTGAAATGACTTGTATGATGTATAAAGCATGAAAATTGAAAACAATTTTCTAAAAAAAGTGGAATAGTTTTCAACCATATTTCACCTGATTGCCTTTTATTACATAGCTAAAAACAGTTAAAGAAAAAATCCAAGCCAAGTAAATTTTGAAATTAACTACATCACATATTTGTTAAAAAAGTGTTTATATATTTGTGCCGTCAAGTGAAAAGGCATTATGCTGGTAGAACATGAATTGCACATGTCTTCCCTAGTCAGACTGCGCCAGTTGTGGAGACAGACTTGGGTTGAAACTTTTTCCCTTGGCTGAATTTCTAAATCTAGAATGATTATACTTTCTTTTTTCGGTGGTTTATCGAGAAATAACGGTAAATTATCACGTCATGATAATCTCACCGCAAAAGCAGTGAAATCATCAAAAACTTATACCCTTCTTTTGTGCATTGGACAGTAGAATGGGGTTTGGGGATTCACAGAATTAAATATCTATCGTTCTTACTTGAAAGAAAACAAATCTATTTCTTTAATGTGAAAAAAAGACAAAATGTGAAAGCTTTAGGACAAATTTCCTTAAATCGTTACATTTTGCATGTGATTGCTTTGCAACTTTCTTAATGATGTCACTTTTTTTGGCTCCACTTAGATATTGTCAGAATGGGTAAAATAAACTAAAGTGGGATATATAGGTTTTTGATAATTTCACTGGTAAGGTGGATGAGTTTATCAAATGATTATCTTCTGTTGTTTCTCAATAAACCACCAAAAAGCATTAAATAATAAAAGTTCATCATTCCAGGTGTCTGTTAGCCTTTTTTGGAGCTGGTGCATCTCAGGAGATGTACAATCCCTCACTGGCTGTTCTTAACACTACAGCTATGACATTTAGTGGATGTTCTGTACCACCAACAGAATGTCCTAATGCAGATGATGACATGAAACACCACATGTATTGTATCAACCCAGGTTATGGATGTAAACAGGGATTCTATTTCTGTGATAAAACTACAGAAGGATGGCTTGTGGAGGGATGTTTTGAAAGAAACAAGTGTGAAGAAGGTAGGTTAACCCTTTGCATGCCAAATAAAAATCTTGGCAAAATATCATTTAAATAAAATTGGTAAAATCCCTTAATTCACTTAATGTGAGTTAGTACTTCTTTAGAAAATATGATTTTAAGGTCAAAATGCCAAAGGCCACTGGGGCTATTGTCATGGCTTTGTGTTTATTATGTGTCCCTCCATGCGACAGGTCTTAAACTTTTTCTTTAAAAATCTTCTCCTCAGAAACTACTAGAAGGATTTCAATCTTACTTCACGGAAATTATCCTTGGTTGACTTTCTTTCAAAGTTGTTCAAGAAATTTTGATCCAATGAAAAACATGGATTATATAGGCATGGCTAATTCCAAATATGATGAAAAGTGACTTTTCTCAGACCATCTGCCAAATTTTCAGACAACAAATATGAAGCCATTTTCAGTGGAACAAGGTGCCGAATGGTAACAAGATACGTCCATCTCACAGCTTAATGTAAGATTGGGTTTAGAATCAAATTGAAGTAATTTTGAATGAATATTTTTTGGACAATTTTTGTGTAGACAGACAGACAGAAGGATAAACGTAGTAGGAGTAAGTTGTTATGACGATCATAGCTTATATACTTTAAGATAAAGTGTTGGGACAGGTTCCAAGTAATAAAAAAACAAAGGTCAATAATTCAAAAATATGCAAAGTAAAGTTAAAGTTCTTTTTCATGATCATAGCTCAAATACTTTAAGAGATATGCGCTGGATAGGATCCAGAAATGAAAATTAACAAAGGGCAATAACTAAAACAGTGAGCCAGTTAGAGTTATTGTTCTTTTGCACTGCACTTCCCCTTGATGATTCTATCTACCCATGAAGTTTTATGGTCATAGCTCATATTCTTTTAGAGATGTGCTCTGGACAAGATCAAAGTATGATAAAAAACAAAGGGCAATAACTCAAAATATAAGCCCATCAGAGGAAGAATATTACTGCTAAATTTCAAGTTAATTGGAGATTAGGTGATAGAGTTTTGCTCCGGACAAAGAAGTGGACACCCCCTAACAGCCCGGTGCCTGATGCCCAGACGCTGGAGGCCATGGGTGATCCCATTGTATGTTATGTCTTTGACGGCGTATAAAAATGACAGGTAATGATAAAAAGCAAGGATCAGTCTTTGGTAAAAATCCCCTTAGCTTTAAGGGTCATGATAATAAAAGAATCAATCTTACCTGAAATCCAAGCTGCATTTCTTACTTATTTGTAACTTGGATTATTCTTACTGATATTTTAGTGAAAATATGATACATGTATGTGGATATTTTCATGCCCCCGCATCGAAAGATGGGGGGCATATTGTTTTACCGTTGTCCGTCTGTCCATCTGTCTGTCCGTCCGTCCGTCTGTCGGTCTGTCTGTCTGCAAAAATTAACCAAAAAACTTAACATTGCCAATATCTTCAAGCCTATTCAAGATACAAGGCTAATATTTGGCATGATGATAGATCTCAATGATCCGCATCCGCTGGTACCAAAGTCAAGGTCATGCGAGAAGGTCAAGGTCATCTGTCAAGGTCAAATAACTCAAAAAGTTAACCAAAAAACTTAACATTGCCAATATCTTCAATCCTATTCAAAATACAAGGCTAATATTTGGCATGATGATAGATCTCAATGATCCGCATACGCTGGTACCAAAGTCTAGGTCATGTGACAAGGTCAAGGTCATCTGTCTAGGTCAAATAACTCAAAAAGTTAACCAAAAAACTTAACATTGCCAATATCTTCAAGCCTATTCAAGATACAAGGCTAATATTTGGCATGATGATATATCTCAATGATCCACATCCACTGGTACCAAAGTCAAGGTCATGCGAGAAGGTCAAGGTCATCTGTCAAGGTCAAATAACTCAAAAAGTTAACAAAAAACTTAACATTGCCAATATCTTCAAGCCTATTCAAGATACAAGGCTCATATTTGGCATGATGATAGATCTCAATGATTCGCATCTGCTGGTACCAAAGTCAAGGTCATGTGACAAGGTCAAGGTCATCTGTCAAGGTCAAACTTTGAAAAAATGCTGTTACGGGGGCATTCGTGTTTCACAAACACATCTTGTTTTTTCAGGAACAACCAACAGAATACAATTCTCAAGAGATCCTTTGGAAGCCAAGTTAGTGTGCAAGGTCTGTCCAGAAGGCCTCATAGAGCAGACTGGTCATGATTCGAAAGAAAATTTTAGACCAGGTATGAAAGATCTTAGATGTTTCAACCTAAATTATTGAGGTAGTATATCCTGCACAAGAAACTTTGACATGTTTGGATTACATTCTAATTTTTTTGCCTAAGATAATTATCTCCATTATATTAACTCTTGAAAAAGAATGATGACAGGGTTGAATCTAATTTTGTATATAGAGGATATTGAATGAGTGGTCATGGAATACCGAATTTATGAAATGAGTCATCTATAAACAGATAAAAATTCGGCGCAGTTTAATTGCGAAAAATCGAGTTTAATTGCAAAAATTCGTCAACATTTTTGAAATTAAACATTCCAATTTTCCGCGAAGCTTATAACCCCGCTTAAAACTGACGTCATAATACATAGAATATGACATCATTTTCGCAGTAGCAAAATAGCTTTGCAATTCGCTTTAAGCTCATTTGCATAGTTATTCCACTAGTGTAATAACAACTGTGTAATATCAAAAATATTCAACGAGGTTATTTCACTCCCGCGACGTAGGTCATATTATAAATATCGTTATTGGGTTACTAAAATATGTAACTACAGCTTTATTCAAGAACCACAACATTCAAACATTTGCATTTTTTAGCTCCACTGGATGAAGTTCAGCGGGGCTATTGTTGTGGCTTGGTGTCTGTTGTGCATTATGCGTCCATCAGTTAACTTTTTCTTTAAACATCTCTGAAGCACTAGGCAGAATTAAAAGGAAAAATCCTCGGGACCTGCCCTTTCTGATTCCTTTGTTTAATCCTTATCAATTGAGAAACTTGGGTGCCATAGGCTGTAAATTCACTTAAGAAGGGCCCTACATTGTAAAAAATAAATAATATCTTCTCTTAAAGTATTGGGCAGAATTTAGCCAAACTTCTTAGGATTGATGCTAGGGGCATACTTTTTCAGATTCCTTCATTTAATCCTGATTGGGATATTGTGTGCTATAGGCTATCATGTCATCCAAACTTGCCACATATGTTTTTTTAGCTCCACTGTCTAAGGGCCAGCAAGCTATTGTCATGGCAGTGTCCATTGGGTGTGTGTGTGTTCGAAAACTTTTCTTAGACCATGTTCTCCTAAACTGTTTGGTGGATTTTTACTAGACTTGGCAGAAATTTTACTTGGCTGACCCTCTTCTAGAATTGTTAAAGAAATTATGATTGACCCCCAAATATGGACATGACAGGGCCGGGCTTATTATCACTTTGAAATCTTTTAAAATCTTCTCCATCCTAACCATTAGCCCGATTTCAATTAAACTTGGCATGAATGATCCTTGGATGACCCTCATCTAAAGTTGTTCAAGAAATTTGGACTGTCCCCCAAATATGGGCGTGACAGGGCAGGGCTTATTTTCACTATGAAATCTTTTATAGAATTCAGACTGAAAATAAGCCCTGCCCTGCCCTGCCACACCCATGTTTGGGGGTCAATCAAAATTTCTTTAACAAATTGGTAAAGGGGCATCAAATGAACACCAATGCAATGTTTCATTGAAATCTACCTAATAGTTAGGGAGGAGAAGATCTTTAAAAGTTTTTTAAGTGAAAAAAAAAGCCCTGCCCTGCCAATGGATGTACCTTGGATGACCCTTTACCTAAAATGAAATTTTTTGATCCCCAAAAATGGGTTTGACAGAGTGGGGCTTATTTTTACTTTGAATTCTTTAATAAATGTTCTCCCAATTCGATTTTGATAGAACTTGCAATGCATGTCCCTTAGGTAAACCTTTATCAAATTGTTAAAGAAATTCTCAATGACCCCCAAATATAGGTGTTGCTGGTTTGGGCTTATTTTCACTTTAAAAATGTTAGAACTCTCTCCTTCCAAACCATTGGATGGAATCCAATGAAACTTGGCATGACTATTCTTTGGGTCACCCTCTACTTGAATTGTTAAAGAAATTTTGATTGACCCCCAAATATGGGTGGAGCAGGGCAGGGCTTATTTTCACCTTAAGATCTTTAAAAATCTTCTCTTTCTGAGTCAATCTGGCCAATATCAATGAAACTCTGCATGATAATTCTTTAGGTACACATTCACTTAAACTGGTCACAACTTTTTAATGGGCCCATAAATGTGTGTGCGGCAGTGTGAGAACTAATTTTTCACTATGAAATCTTAAAACCCTTATCCTTTAAATCAATATGGCTTATTTCATTGAATCTTGGTATGAATGGCCCTTTACTTAAATTGTTCCTAAAAATGGGTTAAGAACGGTCTACTTATTGCAATCACTTTTTTGTTGGTAATAACATTGGTAAAGAGTATGCAAGTGAATGGTGATTGAATATTTTGGTGTTATGTGGGCCAGACCAAGTAAATCATTACATAATAGTTTTAAAGAGACTTCAAAGCGTTGTTTTCAGGAAAAAGTAACCTTTCTTTTATGGCAATCTGGAGACGTTGAAAGCCAGTGGAGTGATACAGGCCCTCTTTGGCCACTGGGGCTATTGTAATGGCGCTGTGCGTCCATCCTTCTGTGCATCTGTGCGTCCGGTTCTGAAATTTTTCTTTGAAAATCTCAATCACCTCAAAAACTACTGGATGAATCTCAACCAAATTTCACAGGAATTATCCTTGGGTGACCCTCTTTCAAAGTTGTTCAAAGATTTTTGATCCAATGGAAAACAAGGCTTTAATGGGGGTGGCTAACTTCCATATATGGCAATATGTGACTTTTCTGAGAATCTAACCAATGGATATCAACCAAATTTCACAGGCTGATTACTGGCTGTCGTGTCACTGATGAATGGTCCGATATGATGAAATGTAAAAAAATTCTTATTCTCTGAAACTACTGTTCAGAATTCAACCAAGCTTCACAATAATCATGCTTAGAACAGTCATGCTCTTTCAGATTCGTTTTCAAAAGTCTGATTGGGCAAATGACCAGACATGTGATATCTCCCAATCTCGGCATATTCTCCCGATATTTTACCCTTTCTCCCGCTCTCCCGATCGGGAGACCATTTCTCCCGACCTGAAGAAATTTGAGCCTGAAAAAAAATCGGGGAGCCAAAAATTCAAAATCTCCGGTCTGAAGGCTCGAATTGCGAGGGGAAAGCCAATATCGGGTAAAGCGTTGTTTATCTGTCTGGAAGTGTCATCGTTTATCGGCATCGGGTAGATCAACCATTGCCGACAAACGGGTGCTTCTGTTCCTATCACCCTTCACACTGTGTACAAAATGAATTATGATGATCAGCAATATTGGCCTTTTTTAGAAACAAGGTCTAATCCGGGTGAAACGTCGTGACCCGATATTACATGAAAACATAAAAAGGGAGTGGATGCGAGTAAAGCTGTGATTAGATTTTTATCACATTTTTTGAAAAATTGAAATGGCTGTAAACACAGTAATTTTCCGCCGTATTTTAATATCCTTTTCCAAAAAGACGCTAAAAATTTCCACTGTATACGATAAGCGTCATGAAGGAAAAGGTTGAACATGATATGCAAAGCGACGCGCCACGCGACCTTGGTAAAATAAGGCGGCATCGCATAAAAACCCTCGTGTCATTTACGCATGTAACGCGTGATTGAGTAAAACAAGAAGCGGTCATGCTTTAATTTTGACGCAGATATATATTCAGTAAATCTACGTATGTTTTATGATCAATTTATTAAAGGAAAAAAAAAGTGAAAACTGCCTCATGCATTCTCTAATTGTCATTCAAATTTAATATTTGATATTGAAATTAAAGAAACATCGGACATTCATTTCTTAAATGCCACGGCGATTTCACCGGATCCTCGCTGGGGTTGTTTGAGAGTTTACACACAATTCATAAATTTGCGACCGTCTTTGAAATTGGAAGCGAATGGTCTAATCAAGTCATTTGTCAACACAAATGTTGTAGATTTGAGAATAGAAAATTGTGGACTGGCTCAATCTTTACTGCTAATACAGAGCTTCTCCTAAAGCTATTCAACATGGATTAATTTGCAGAGAGGTAGCTCTTCACATTCCGATTTCTACTGTGTTAGTCTTTAACGTTCTCGAGCTCAGAATATGCTGTCCATAATTTCATCTTTACCGTCATTTTGCTATCAAAAACATTTATTTTTAGCGTAGTTCAATAGCAGTTAGCGCCAATTACGATTATTTGATCTGGCGCTTCGTCCATCCATGCATCCATCCGTCAACAAGTATAAAAATCACCTAATCCAGTCATCGGATTTCATACACAAACTACACAGAGATGATCCTTAGGACAAGGCCTTTCAAAATATTGTAAATCATGAAGAACTCTGGTTGCCATGGCAACCATGACGTGAAAAAACATCTCCAATTACAAGGCCTAAAATTTCATTTTTTACCAAAAGCTGTATTGCATAAATACATTATTACCTAATTCTTTACTGTCAAACCACTTGAAGTTCTCTCCAATAAAAATAAGCCTTGTGTTTTGGGCTTAAAGATTACTCAAAGAAATAAAGAAAAACTTTAACAATCTCCTCCTAAATTGCAAGGCTTACATCTTTTATATTTGGTAAGATATTATTTTCTACTGATTATCTACAAAAAAAAAAACTATATTGTGGGATCCTGAACTTTGCATAGAAATAAAAAATGAATTTGTAACATCTATTTCTCTTAAATTATGAGACTGAATTCTGTAGCATTGCAATACTATCCTTTGTCAAAATACATTAAATGATAAACTTCTGTTAGTAAAAAAAACAACAACCTTTTATGGAAGGTATTATAATCAATTTTCGGTGTATATATGTGCATTGCAAAACCCCTCTTTTTTAGCCATAATGCGCGTTACACAAAATCTCCCTATTTGAGACCCAGTCTCCCTACGAAAAGGTCTTTATCTCCCTATGAGAGCCCATGGAATCATCACATGTATGCAAATGACATGAGCTCTAAAGGCTATCAGGTCCTTAAGAAATGGTCCCATATGACAAAATATAAAAAAAAAAATATTCTTTTTACTCCTGTTTAGAACTCACCCAAGCTGTACATAAAATTAATGATCAAATGGATATTTTCATTGAGATTTCTTTGTAATATTCTGATTTTGCTCTAACTATGGGCTGTTCCAGCACTCTAGTCATCAAAAAGTGGTCCCATGCAGTAAATTATAATACATATATAATAATAAATTAGTCATTTAAAACAAATGATTTTTGTCAAGAAAGGTCTTCAGATGGATCTCTCTCAGAATTCTTTGTGTTTGGCATTATGATGTTGCATCGTGGAAAAAGGGACCTTAATGGAAATTTTTATTGCTTACATTCTAGAGGGCACAATAATTATTATGGTCTAATCTTCATGAAACTTGGTCAGAATGTTTGTCAAGTCACATGGATGAACCCTATTATAGATTGGAAGGATCTGTTTAATATCATAGGAAAAGGGGCATAAATGACAATTTTCTAGTTTACACTCTAGATGCTACAAACATGGTCTGATCTTCAAGAAACCTGGTCAGAATATTTGTCAGGTCACTAGGGTGAACCCTACTGAAATGGGATTCATATCATATCACAGGAAAAGGGGCCTTAATGACAATTTTCTTGTTTAAACTCTAGAGGCCACAAACGTGTTCCAATCGTCATGAATCAAAATATTTGTCATGTCTCAAGGATGAACAAGAGCACTGCAAGCCGCTACCAACACTCGGCTCTTTTGGCAAATGCAAATATATGAACTTGGTACCTACAGAAAGGTCTTGTCCAAAGCAATGATCATGTTAAATATGAAGTCTCCTTGACAAACCTTTCAAAAGTTATGATCAAGGTTAATCTTTTTAGCTCACCTGAGCACGAAGTGCTCATATGAGCTATTGTGATCACCTTTCATCCGGCGTCCATCCGTCGGTCGTCCGGTCGTCGGTCGTCGTCCGTCGTCCGGCGTCCGTCAACAATTTCTTCAAATAACATCTCCTCCTAAACTACTTGGCCAATTTACACCAAATTTTACAGAAATGTTGCTTAGGTGGTCCCCTTCAAAAATAGCTAAAAGAATTGAAATCCATGAAAAACTCTGGTTGCTATGGCAACAAACAGTGAAATTTTAAGAAAATCTTTAAAATTCTTCTTCTTCTCAACCAGTAGTCCTACAGACTTAAAACTTGGCATGGATGATCAGTTCATAGACCTGAATTAAAATAGCTAAGATCATATCTTTTGGGCCACCAGGTGCGGAGCACCAGGGGGGAGGGGGTAGTACTTTTGGTAAATTTTGTAATCTTTTATCTTCTTCTTCTTTGGAACCAGGAGCCCTACAGACTTGAAAATTGGCATGGATGATCAGCTCATAGACCTGAATAAAAATAGCTAAAACCATATCTGTTGGGCTGCCAGGTGCGGAGCACCAGGGGGGAGGGGGTAGTACTTTTGTGAAAATTTTGTAATCTTTAACCTTCTTCTTCTGATGAACTAGGAGCCTGACAGATTTGAGTATTGGCATGGTAGATCAGCATATGGACCTTTATAAAAATAGCTAGAACCATGACTGTAGATTCACCAGGTGCGGAGCACCAGGGGGGAGAGGGTAGTACTTTGGATCAATTTTTAAATCTTTAACCTTATTCTTCTCCTGGATCAGGAACCCTACAGACTTGAAAATTGTAATGGGTGATCAATATATTGACATTAATAAAAATAGCTAAAATCATGAATGTAGGGTCACCAGGTGCTGAGTGTCTTGGGGAGGGGGTAGTACTTTGGATCATTTTTGAAATCTTTAAACTTCTTCTAATGAACCAGGAGTCCTACAGACTTGAATATTGGTATGAATGATCAGCATATGGACATTAATTGAATTAGCTAAAATCATGACTGTAGATTCACCAGGTGCAGAGCATCTTGGGGGAGGGGGAGTGCTTTGTTGAGAATTTTGAATCCCTACAGCCTTTATATTTGACATGGATTGATCAACTCATTAAAGAAAACTTTGAAAGTCTCAGACTCAGCCTGTATATCTGGCATAGATTAGCTGATCACAGACCTTTTATGAAAAAAGCTTAAATAAATAATGACCAGGGGAGGAGCAGAGGGGGGGGGGATTATTTCAAATGTTATCTGATTGAATAAGTGAAAATCTCTTTTTCTGTGGTTGCATGGACATACCTAGGTAATGAAGCTTTTTTCTCAGGTGAGCGACCCAGGGCCAACGGCCCTCTTGTTAAAGAAATACGACCTTGAAAAATGACCTTGACCTGAACTGATGACTTTGAACTTGGTACCTACAGAAAGGTCTTGTCCCAAGCAATGATCATTTTAAATATGAAGGCTCTTTGACTTACCATTCAAAAGTTTTGACCAAGGTTAAATTATTAAAAAAAACTGACCTTGAAAAATGACCTTGATCTTGGTACCTACAGAAAGGTCTTTTCACAAGCAATGATCGTACGAAATATGAAGGCTCTATGTCTTACCATTCAAAAGTTATGACCAAGTTTTTTTTTTTAAGAAATTTGACCTTGAAAAATGACTGACCTTGCTTGATGACTTACATATTACTTAGATTGGCCATGAAACTATGATGGGCCCATAAATGTGGGTGTGACAGAGCAGGGCCAATTTTCACTTTATAACCTAAAAAAATCTTCTCCTCCCAATCAAATGGACTAATTTCAAAGAATCTTAGTTTGCTTGTTCTATGAATGACCATCAACTTAAATTACTCCTGAAAATGTGTTCTTAATTGCAATCACCTTAATGTTTTCAATACGATAGCTAAAGGGTATGCAGGTAAATGGTGATTATATATTCTGGTGCAATGTGGGCCAGACCTAGTTAATCATTATAAAATAGTTCTTAAGAGGCTTCAGAGTGTTGTTTTCATTTAAAGTAAGCTTTATTTAATGAAAGTCTAAAGATTTTAAAGCCAGTGGAACGATACAGACCCTCTTGGGCCTCTTGTTTGGTAAAAAAATCAGCTTATCTTTCAATTTCCAGTCATTCGATTTATATCCAATGATGAAAAGTAGCTACCGGTTAGTCATGAAATTTTACTTTCTTGATTCGGCATAATTCCTTAAGCAGAATCATGTGAAACATGGTCTTTTTAAACAACAAGCAGAAATCGTCATTAATAAACAAATACCAACTTTCGGTTACAAGATTCTTTAGGAGGATGTCCATTGCTACCTTAAGTTATGTTTAAATGTATAATGTATTTAATGTTTTTGTATGAAAAATATCTAATGAGGTTTTTGGGAATCGATAATTGACAAGGCTCTGCCGAGACAATTTTCAATTCCAACAACCGAGTTAGAAATTTTTTTATACAATACCCTAAGTATATATTATATTTATCTTATAACCTCTATTTGCCTTGTTTTTGTCGATGTTTCTTACAGAAATGCAAGTTTCTAAAAATAACGCATAATGGCATTGTTCCAAAAATACCCATTTAATGACATAAAAATATATGGGATGTTATCACATAAATATTTGTGAAGTTATCAACCCCTGTCATGCTGAACCCGGAATATTCCTGCTTTGGCAGGAGCTTTAGGCAAACATCATCCTGCACATATGTGCAGTCTGATGTTAGTCTACACCACCTGTTTCTCAGTTTCAAACCAGAATTTTCAATAGATTTAGTTTTTCACATAAAAATTGACCTACATTTGGTAATTTCAGTGCTTTTAGCCCTTTGATTTCGTTTAAAATTTTTAGCAAAAAAATATTCAGCATGACCATGGTTTAATAAATGGATAACCATTATGGTGTAGGTACAGCTTTATTCTGGCTTCACTTTAATTGCCAAACAATGATATAAATGGCTCAGTTCAAAACAGTTGTAACTGCCTATAAACATATACTCTGTTACAACTGTTTTGCACATAGCCGTCAATAAATGAATTGATTTTTCAGGATGTGATGTTCCCAGTGTTTCAATTTACATAATGAATAATCAAGACAAAATGAAGAAGGTTTTTAATGGATATCCTACATCCCCAGACCTATATATATGTGACACCAACAAGGGCTTTAGTAATGAATATAAGTTTTCATTGTGTAGCATAGAAGCTGACTGCTACTGCATCAACACAGTAAAATGTAATGATGATAAGCCAGAGCTATTACCAAGTAAGTTATACTATGTAATTATGAACTTGATGAGTCATATAGTCCTGCTAAACTTAAATAATCAGAAAAATTTTAACCCTTCTCATGCTTTTTATACGTCCATCCACTTTTCTTGTCAACGCAACTCCTCCTAAACTTCTGGCTGGATCTTCTTGAAACTTGGTCAATATTATCACCTCAGTTGGTAGATGTGCATGAAGGAAGGATTTTACGGTTCGTTGATTTTTGCCTGAGTTATGCCCCTTGATAACTTAGTCTCTGGGTCCAATTTTCTTGTCAACGCAACTCCTCCTAAGTTTCTGGCTGGATCTTCTTGAAACTTGGTCAATATTATCACCTCAATTGGTAGATGTGCATGAAGGAAGGATTTTATGGTTCGTTGATTTTTGCCTGAGTTATGCCCCTTGATAACTTAGTCTCTGGGTCCAATTTTCTTGTCAACGCAACTCCTTCTAAGTTTCTGGCTGGATCTTCTTGAAACTTGGTCAATATTATCACCTCAATTGGTAGATGTGCATGAAGGAAGGATTTAATGGTTTGTGGATTTTTGCCCGAGTTATGCCCCTTAAAAACTTAGTCTCTGGGGCTTATTGCCTCAGTTATGCCTCCTTAAAAACTTAGTCTCTGGGGCTTTTTGAAATTGCAGCCTTGTGAATGCAACTCTTCCTAAGTTTCTGGCTGGATCTAAATGAAACTTGATGGATGTTATAACTGAAATTGGTAGATGAGCATGAAGTAAGGATTTTATGGTTCATTAATTTTACCCTAAATTATGCCCTCTTAAAACTTAGTATCTACGGCTTATTGAAATTGCAGCCTTTTGAACACAACTCCTCCTTACTTTTTGTCTTTATTTAAATGAAACTTGGTCAATGTCATCACCATAATTTGTAGATGTACATGGATCAAGGATTTTATGGCTCATTTATTTCCCTGAATTATGCCCCCTTAAAACTTAGTGCCTGGGGCTTATTGAAATTGCAGCCTTGTGAAGGCAACTCCTCCTAACTTTTTGTCTTGATTTCAATGAAACTTGGTCATTTTCAATTTGGTTCTGTCAAAATAAGTAGTGTCTACAATTATTTCTGTGAAACAGCAGCAAAGTGGCGGCGTATTTTGTGACGATGGCACTCTTGTTAACCATATATTGTCATATACAGTCAATCTTGGTTGAGCAACCATGTCTATTAAGCGACCATATGTATTAAGCGACCAATTTAAAAATCCCCTTTTTTAAATAAGAATTTCCTAAAAAGAAGGTATTATTGTTCTAAAAATAATTGAAAAAGGATCCTATGTTGTTAAAACTCACCAGAATTGTCTCAATGAGATGATTCTATTGAGTTATAACAAAATAGGATTTTGAGAATCTTGCAATTATATGCATATTCAATCAAAAAGTATGTTTCTTATTTTTAATCAAAACGTGTATCAAGTGACCACTTTCTTATATGACCGCTTTTTGGCGGTCCCTTAAGTGGTCATTTAATACAAGTTTGACTGTATTGTTTTTAGCTCGACTTGATGTAGGCCACTGTGGCTATTTAATGGCACTGTGTCCATTGTGCATCCAGCCTTCTTTGCATCCGGGTGTCACAGATATGATCCTTGGGTGTCCCTCTTTCAAAGTTGTTCAAGGATTTTTTATCAAATTACAAACAATGCTTTAATGGGCATGGCTAATTAACATATTTGGTAATATGTGACTTTTCTCAGAATCTAATGGATGTATATGTGTTATATAATATTCCCTCTCATTTCTATATGTTATATGGTGGATACTTTGAAAACCATTTTTAGCTCCACTGGCCGAAGGCCAGCGAGCTATTGTCATGGCGGTGTGTCCGTCGTGCGTGTGTCCGTCCGTCCGTGCGTGCGTGCGTCCGTGCGTAAACTTTTTCTTTAAACATCTTCTCTTCCAAAACCTGTGGGCGGATTTTGATGAAACTTGGTAGAAATGATCCTTGGGTGACCCTCTTTTAAAATTGTTCAAGAAATTTTGATTGCCCCCCAAATATGGGCATGGCAGGGCGTGGCATTTTTTCACTTTGAAATCTTTAAAAATCTTCTCCTCGCAAACCGTTGGGCCAATTTCAATGAAACTTGGCATGGATGTTCCTTGAATGACCCTTTACCTAAATTGTTCAAGAAATTTTGATTGACCCCCAAAGATGGGCGTGGCAGGGCGGGGCTTATTTTGAGCCCAAAATCTTTGAATGACATCTCCTCCTGAACCACTGGGCCGATTTCAGCCAAACTTTACCAAAATGTTCCTGGGGTGACCCTTTACCTAAATTGTTCAAGAAATCTTGATTGACCCCCAAATATGCTCGTGGCAGGGCGGGGCTTATTTTGAGCCCGAAATGTTTGAATGACATCTCCTCCTGAACCACTGGGTCGATTTCAACCAAACTTTACCAAAATGTTCCTGGGGTAACCCTTTTCAAAAATTGTTCCTGAAATTTTGATTGGCCCCCAAATATGGGCGTGGCAGGGCGGGGCTTATCTGAGCCCGAAATCTTTGAACAACATTTCCTCCTGAACCATTGGGCCGATTTCAATGAAACTTTACCAGAATGTTCCTTGGGAAACCCTTTCCAAAAGTTGCTCTCAAAATTTTGATTGGCCCATAAATATGGGCGTGGCAGGGTGAGGCTTATTTTGAACCTGAATTCTTTGAAGGACATCTCCTCCTGAATCACTGGGCTGATTTCAATGAAATTTTACCAGAATGTTCCTTCTGTGACTTTTTTCAAAAATTGTATGCGAAATATTAATTAGCCCTTAAATATTGGCATGTCAGGGTGTGGCTTATATTTTGAGCCCGAAATCTTTGAACTACATCTCCTGATGAAGGTTGGGCCAATTTCAATGAAACTTGAGAATTTTGGTGCAATGTGAGCCATACCCAGTTAATTAATATAAAATAGGTCTTAAGAGAGTTCAAAGTGTTGTTTTCATTCAAAGAAAGATTCATTTAATGCAAGTCTAATGATGTTAAAGCCAGTGGAGCGATACAGGCCCTCTTGGGCCTCTTGTTTAATAACCTATTGGATGGATATCAACTAATATTAACTTGAATGGTCCCTGAGTCAATTTTTTAACAGTCAACAAAAAATATGATTAGATAAGAAATATGACTTATTTGAGCTGGGATTATTTCTGAATTCATTGAAAAGCATTTTCTCAAAACCTATTTGATGGATATCAACCAGATTTCACTAAAGTGATCCTTGGGTTACCCTTTATCAGACTACAAAATAGAGATGAAGAGTATATCTTTTATGGGTGGAGGTCATTTCTCAGTATGTAATATAGTTGAAATATTGAAGATCATTTTCTCAGAACCTAATGGATGGATATCAAACAAATTCCATGCAAATGTTCCTTTGGTAACCCCTTATCAGACTGCACAAAATGTTTGTGATTGGATGATAAATTTGTATTTAATAGACATGTTATATATGTTGTATATAAATATACTGAATGAAATGAAGAACAAATAGATGCTGAAGCCACGATGTTTAATAAAGAACTGAACTACAGTTAGAATAGCAACAGATACTATTGGTGGCAATGTATAGTACAGGGATCATAGAATGAATACACAACAAGACGGAGATACTTTTTCTTTATGTTATTCATCAATCATGAATTTTCTTTGGAAAAACATTTCAGCATATGATTTTTTTTTATTCTTTTAGAAAGAAGAAAGGGTGAAAATCACTTAAAACACTTGCATAATCATATCAGTAGATTTAGGGCTGTGAAGCAGATCAGCTGCCAAAGCAACTCTAGTCTGAGTGTACCCTGGATTATTTGAAAGACCTGTAAATAAAAAAAATCATAAAATTGTTATCTATTTCTTCACACCAGCAGTATTTATGGAGCCCACTTGTGGTGAGCAAGACATAGTTATCACAATGTTATTTGATGTAGGGTGTTATGGTGTTTTGGGGGTAGCTACAAGGTCAAGGTTACAGGTCAAGGTCAAATATATTAAAATTGAAATTAACTAGATCTTAGTGCTACATATTTGAATGAATTTGAAATAATGTGTCTCCCTTATTTCACATTAAGAATTGATGTTTTATACAAAATGAATCTCAGATTGCTCAAAAAACAAAGTCACAGGTCAAGACTGATTATAAATGATTTGTCAAAGTTGTTCTCCATCATGAGATCATTTTTCATTTGAAACGACTTTGCTGATAGCTTTATTGTCATTATACCAGTCATGGTTAAATGAGCCTGTGCATGAAATTTCCAACATTTCAAATATTCAAAAGGCAAAGACTCTGACCAGCCTGTGCACACGCACAGTCTGACCAGAGTCTTCACTATGCGCTTTGTAGATAGATAAGGTTTCAAAGCATCTGTAGACCATCAGGTAACTTTGTATTTACAAATGGTGGCTGTCAATACTTCTGATTTTTTGCACCTCACGAACATTTCAAATTGTTGGAAATGTCACGCACAGGCTTCAATGTTAAAATTGAAGTGAAACAAAATTTCAAGCTCAAATTTTGCATTATTGGCCAAAGGCCAGTGAGCGATTTTCATGGTGTTGTGTCCGTCATACTTGGATCTGTGCATAAGCTTTTTCTTTCAACATCTCCAAAATCAATGAGTGAATTTAAATGAAACTTAAAGAAATTATTCCTTGGGTGACCCTTCTTATTAAGTTGTCCATGGATGTGTGTCAGATTATCATTCAAAGGGTCCTAGGTGAGATTCCTGACTGCAGCACTCATCCTTTCAGACAATTTCCAACTCACCAATGGATAATTGTGGACCTATGTGGGATAGCAGCCGGATGCTAGGAAAGAATGTAATCGTAGTCCTGGTGTGAGAAATAATAGTAATCCATTGTTTGGTGCTTTAAACAATATAATTATAGATTGTTGAAAGCAGCATAAAATCCCATTCAAACAAACAAATCCTAAGCTATTCAAGAAAAATTTATTTACCCAAAAAATAAGGGCAGGGCTGAAATATGGGTATGGCATGGTGGGCTTATTCCTGCTTAAATTTTTTTTAAGATCTTCTCTTCCCAAACCATTTGGCCAAGAAGTGTAAGCTAACATACGTAGATATATTTGCATTTATGCTTTCCATGACTGGTCTAAGGAAGATAACTCTGACATAGATATCAACAAAATTCACATATGATAGCTTGCAAAAAAATCAATTTGGAAAAGTCTGAGTTGTGTCTGAATGCTATATGTTTTGTCTACAAATAAGAAACATTGTTTTGATTGGATAAGTATGATATTGCCACTTTCCTGATCATTCTATGTTGCTACAACTTTAAAAGCATTGTCTCAATGAGGAATGTAGGATGTTTTGGCCATGGACGTTTTGGCCAGGACGTTTTGGCCACGGATGTTTTGGCCACGGACGTTTTGGCCATAATGTTTTTCAAAGTAGGACCTTTTGGCCAAATTCTATTATATGGGTATTTAAAGATTGTATATAACAATTTTATGTTACTCTTTATTTGTTTCTTCCCATTTAACTATTTGTCCACATAAGAAGTGTAGTTACAAGATAAAATATTAAACCATTTACAAAATTGTGTGAGGAAAGAAGTTAATTTCCTCAAAGAATTATACATTATACACCAAATATTTGATTGGGAAAATTCTCTTATTCTCTTTTAAATTGTTTTTAATGATCAATTAAATGTTGAATATTGAGTTTTGCAAACTTGCCTTGATCTATATGTATCAATTTCTGTATTATCTTTTGTTCATAAATGGGGTATTATTGGTATTTTACATTACTAGTTGATAGTTAATTTGATTTAATAATTTTGTCAAATTCTTTTGGCCAAAAGAAATGATCTATGGTAATTTTTCTAAAAAATATTTCAATATTGTTTTTTTTTTATCTTATTTTTCATATAATTTCTGAAAATGCATTTTTAAAACTTTAATCTAATATTATTTTCAATTGTTTTATTATTGTTGTAAAGTAGGGGAGTATCAAAGTATGGATATATTATTTATTCTTCTTCAGTAGGGCTATTAAGTAATTAAATGCATCAAAATGGTAATATAACAACAATATTATTATCTAAATGACTAAAATAACAACTAAAAATGATTAAAATTTCTTATAATGACTTATTCTCCCAACAAATATTTTTTGGCCAAAAGGTCCTATTTTGAAAAATATTATGGCCAAAATGTCCGTGGCCAAAACGTCCTGGCCAAAATGTCATGGCCAAAACACCTGTGGCCAAAACGTCCGTCCACCCTCAATGAGACAATTCCAAATGCTAGCCACAGGATTTATTATGCTCCCCAAAGGGAGAGCATATAGCCGCCGCTTTGTCTGTCCGTCCGTACGTCCGTAATTCCGTCCGTCCCCTCGTCCGTCCGTCCCCACCTATCTCTCCATAACCTCTGGGCCAAATTGAATGAAACTTACCATGTGAACTCCCTATGATATAGTGATGATGCATGTGTGACGGTTTTTGGATTTGAGGCCTCGTCACGGGAAAAGGGGACTTAGGGTAAAAAACAGTTTTTCCCAAATTTCTCCTAGTCTAACAGTCAGAATTTAGTGAAATTTCATATTTGTGTAGCAAATCAGATGCCCTTTACTATAAACAATTTGAAATAAACGTAAAAAAAAATATATCATGGAAAAAGGGGGCTTAATGTTTGTTACCTTTACGTAAACGCCCGAAGGGATAGCATATAGCCGCCGCTTTGTCTGTCCGTCCGTCCGTCCGTAGTTCGTAATTCTGTCTGTCCGTCCGTAATTCCGTCCGTCCGTCCCCACCTATCTCTCCATAACCCCTGGGCCAAATTGAATGAAACTTACCATGTGAACTCCCTATGATATAGTGATGATGCATGTGTGACGGTTTTTGGATTTGAGGCCTCGTCACGGGAAAAGGGGACTTAGGGTAAAAAAACAGTTTTTCCCAAATTTCTCCTAGTCTAACAGTCAGAATTTAGTGAAATTTCATATTTGTGTAGCAAATCAGATGCCCTTTACTATAAAAAATTTGAAATAAACATAAAAAAAATATATCATGGAAAAAGGGGGCTTAATGGTTGTTACCTTTACGTAAACGCGTAAATTACAGTTATTCTTTCATTTCTCCTAGTCTTATGCTCAGAATTGAATGAAATTTCACATTTGAGTAGCAAATCAGATGCTCTTTACCCTAAACTATTTGAAATTTGTGTCTTAAAATTTGTCATGCAAAAAGGGGGTTTAATGTTTGTTACCTTTATGTTAGCTGTATAAGATAACAGCTTATTTGAGTCTTTGAAATCTGACCACAGAGCATATCTCCTAAAGTATAATAGCTATCAACTTGAAACTTTATGGGTGGATAGACTTATGGAGGAGAAGTGCAGTGCACAAGAACTACAACTCTTGCTTGCATAATTTTGGAGTAATTGCCCTTTGTTTTTTGATACTTAGATTATATCTGGAGCATATCTCCTAAAGTATAATAGCTATCAACTTGAACATTTATGGGTGGATAGATCTCATGGAGGAGAAGTGCAGTGCACAAGAACTACAACTCTCACTTGCATAATTTTGCAGTTATTGCCTTATTTATTTTTGATACTTAGATTTTGTCTGGAGCATATCTCCTAAAGTATGATAGCTATCAACTTGAAACTTTATGGGTGGATAGATCTCGTGGATCAGAAGAGCAACACCAGAACTATAACTCTTGCTTGTTTAATTTTGGAGTTATTGCCCTTCGTTATTTTTAATACATTTAATAGGAGGTAAAGCTCTGACAGTACAAAACAATCTTTAATCTATTAGGCTTCAGTTTATTATCAAGCTTTTGTGGCGGGGGATGTCCATGTCCAACATGGCTCTTGTTTTTGTGACAATGCCTTATTCGGGGAGCATAATCAGTCTCTGACGGCTCTTGTTTATATTAATTTTATTTTGAGACAAAATGAATCTACAATTTACATTTTTTTTTTTTTAAGAAGGGGAACTTGAAAACGGTCACTCAATAAAATGCTCGCTTAATAGATGTGGTCACTTGAACAAGATTGACTGTATCTCTATTTCAGACTTTGTAGATAAAGATGTTAAAGTCAGTGGAGTGATACAGGCCCTCTTTGGCCTCTTGTTATATCTTACTATATAATTCATTTTGTTTTAAATTGGTAATGTTGTAGATGTATTGCTATTAAAACAATTCTTATTATCAATTTAACATGCTTCATATATGGAGGAACAACCAATAAATGGTAATTCTTATTTGCCTTTGCCTTTGGTTTCTGTTATACCTTTTGTAATTTTATTTTTGTATGTTTCTTTGATATATGTATAGCTAGTTTTCTACATGTTGTTTAGAGCTTATCTAAAAGCCTTCCTTAATCTACATTGCCCTGCCCTGCATTCAGGATAAAATATTTGTAAAAGTTAAAATATGGTATTCCGCTTTGCCTGTGTGCCCATTTCCAATTGTGATCCCTTGTGCAAAAAGGGCTCATCTTGGAAATGTGTAAAGTGTCAATCCTGGTCAGACTGTAAGATCTGTGCGGACTGTCAAGGATCAAAACTTTTTGCAAATAGTAAATTTTCTGATTCTAGAATGACTTTTCTACCTTCCTATTTATTTTTTTCCTGATTCTGCCTTCTGTTTGATCTTTGTTGAATACAAACCTGTTTTTCAAACATTTATTTCTGAGTTCCCAGATGGTTACTTTTTGTGTGACAGGTCTCATATTCATCCTAAAAGCAGGCCTGTGACTGTATCATGGACCTATTCAGAGTCTGATTATACCCCCCACCAACGAAGGAGAGGGGGTATATTGTTTTCATCATGTCTGTCTGTCTGTCTGTCCATCCCTCTGTCCGTCCATTCGTCCGTCCATCCGTAGACCTTTTCGTTTCCGGACTCTAACTCAAGAACCAAGTGACCTAGAATGAATGAACTTTATACAAATGTTCCTTATGACCCAAGGAAGTGCCCTTGCGTTTTTGAGTCACAAAGGTCAAGGTCACAGTCAGCCTTTGTTCAATTTTCGTTTCTGGACTCTAACTTGAGAACCAAGTGACCTACAATCATGAAACTTTATACAAATGTTCCTTAAGACCCAAGGAAGTGCCCTTTTGTTTTGGGTCACAAAGGTCAAGGTCAAAGGTCAATTTTTTTCAATTTTTGTTTCCAGAATCTAACTCATGAACCAAGCAACCTAAAATCATGAAACTTTATGCAAATGTTGCTTATGACCCAAGGAAGTGCCCACATAGGATCACATAGTTCAAAGTGAAGATCACCTTCATTTTTTTGTTCAATTTTCTTTCTGGACTCTTAACTCAAAAACCAAGCGACCTTGAATCATGAAACTTTATGCAAATATGCCTTATGACTCAATGACATGCCCAATTATTTTTTGGTTACAAAGGTCAAGGTGACAGTCAATTTTTTTTTTCAATTTTCATTTCTGGGCTCTAACTCAAACAACCAAGCAACCTTGAATCATGAAACTTTATGCAAATGCTGCATATGACCTCAATATTTGTTACAAATACATCCTGCACTAATAGCACTTGCATTTTGACAAAGTGCTTGTGGGGGGTATAATTCCGCTCTGCAACAGTTCTAGTTTAAATCAGCCCCCATGTTCAGAATGAAAAAACAGTGCAGCTGTTTTCAAATTATACCCACTTTGTGAGCTTGTGTGCAAATATAATGTGTAAACAGAATAGTACCAATTCCTCATCCTGAGTGCAGGGCAGAAGTCTTTGTTCTTAAATTGAGAATCTGACTTGCAAATTGTGCTGGTTGGTGAATAATTTACCCTTTTTATCCCTCTGCATTGATCGATTTGGCAATTAATTATAGCCCCAAAACAATGTTTTATATCCCAAAACTATGTTTTGAGGCATATAGGATACGGCCTGTCAGTCGGTTGGTCAGTTTGTCCATGCATCCATCTGTCTGTAGCAATTTTTTTGTCCAGAAGTTTTCATTGACACCATGATATTAGTCCCCCCCCCCCCTACTTCTGAATTTTACATTATTTTTATTCTCTGGAAAGTTTGCCTACCAAATGGTACATTTTATCTCCCTCAAATCTGTAAATGTTATTTTTGACTGAGTAATGGTCCTTTGATGAACAAACCCATTTTTCTGTCTGGCTTATTCATGTAGCTTTTTCGTGTCTGCTCAATTTCTCATCAACTAAAAGATGGATTTTAATCAAACTTAACAAATATGCTCACTTCCAAGTAGAAATGAGCATGTTTGAAGTCCATGGACATTTGACAGAGGTGAAAAACTGTTCAGCAAACCCACCCTACAGTGATGGCACTTCATTATGGACAAATGGCTTTGGGGGTATATGTCACATTTTATTATACTGCAAAGAAAATTCTAGCATTTTCATTGGTTAATGCTGACCTGACAAACATTGATATCTACGGCCGCTCCAGTATAACTTTTAATGTTTCCTAAAGGAACCTCGTTGTGAATGTAGACAAAAAATCAAAACAGTAATGGCAGCCATGATTCTCTCCCTTCACTGATAACACGACCTGAGGATACACACTATGATACAGTTAAAAAGCATGTCAGTTAATAATGTGCAAATAAAAAATAATAAAGATGGCAATAAATACCTTAAATTTTTACAAATCTTGTCCATTTAGAGTGCCAAGTTTCTCGCAGGTTCAGCCAACAAACTCTTTCATATCACAACAGCGCAGAGTGTAGTAGTATGACATCACAACTATATATGACGCCACTTTGTACATGTTTACTTTTCATACGGGGGCATTGAGGGATATTGGTGGTTCAAAAGAAATTGGTTCATACCAACGCCTTAAATAGGCAAATGGCAGATATTTAGCCCTCAAACTTTGAAGTATAGTAAATTTGTAATGAGGTTTCTTGCCTGGGTATATGACGATTTATTCCCGGCAGTAAAAATGATGTCAACCCTCGCCTACGGCTTGGGTTACATCATTTTTTCCAGCCGGGAATAAATCGTCATATAGCCCGGCAAGAAACCGTATAACTAAAACTGTGACAAGCTCTAGTTGTCTTTGGCCAGTCTGTTTGTCTTTTCATCTATTTATCACTTAATCCCCCAAAGCTTTAATATTTTGAAATTACTTTTGATTGGTAAGAAGAGTCTTTATATGTAACACCAGTATTGCTTTCAACAAGACTTTTCTGTTGGTATCAAGGTCAATGTCAATGTCAACATCATTGTTCAAGTTCAAATATGTTGAATTATTTCATTTTGCATGTACTTTGTTTTATTTGTTGGTTTCCTTATTGTATCAAACTATTTTTAGTTCTATTGGCCAAAGGTCACTGGGGCTATTTTAATGGCACTTTGTCTATCCTGTTTCTGTTAGTCTGTGCATCTGTGTGTCTGTGTATCCATAAATCTGGTCATAAACTTTTTTCTTTTAAAAGAAACTACTGGGTTAATTTAAATCTAACTTCACAGAAATAATCCTTAGGTGACCCTCTTTCAAAAATGTCCAATGATCTTTGGATCCAATGAAAAACAAGGCTTTTATAGGCTTGTTAAATTTTCCTTTATGGCAATTTATGATTTTTAGCTCCACTGGCCAAAGGCCACTGGGGCTATTGTCATGGAGTTGTGTCTGTTGTGTGTCCATCTGTGTGTCAGTGTGTCCGGTAAGAAACTTTTTCTTTTAATATCTTAAAATCTAGTCAAAACTTTGATTTGCAATTACAAGAATTTCAAGCCTGGAGAGCGACTCAAGCCATTCATGGCTTTCTAGTTCTCTGAAACTACCCAGTAGATATCAACTAAATTTCAATTGAATGATCCCTTTTAGACCCTTTATCAGTCTACAAAAATAATTGCAATCAGATGAAAAAATATATTTATGGTTGGAGGTCATTTCTAATGTTATATACATTGTAGTGGAAACTTTTATAATCATTTTCTGAGAACCTAATTAATGGATATCAACCAAATTTCACTTCGATGATTCTATAGTTATCCTTTATCGATCTACAAAATTGTAGTGATCAGTTGAAAAATATGTCTTAATGAGTAGAAGTCATTTCTCTATATGTTATACAGTAGGATCTTTGAAAAACATTTTTCTCGGAACCTAACTGATGGATCAACCAAATTTCATTTGAGTGTTTCTTGGGTGACCAAACAAAACAACACTTTTGTGATCAGATGAAAAATATGTCTTTTGTTGACAGAGGTCATTTCTCTATAATATGTTATATAGTGGAAACTTTGAAAATCATTTTCTCAGAACCCAAATAATGAATATCAACCAAATTTCACTGGCAATTGTCCCTTTGGATTCTTTATCAGTCTAAATAAAGTATTTTGATTGGCTTAAATGTGTATTGACAGGCAGATGTCAACTTTCTTTATGTTATAATAGTGGAGACTTTGAAAATATATTTTCTTGGAACCTTACAAATATATATCAACAAAATTTTACTCCAGCAATCCTTTGGAAACCGTTTTTTTCACTCTAGAAAAAAAACATAGTGATAAGATGAAAATTATGTCTTTTATGGGCGGAGGTTATTTTTCTTGCTCTATGATTTAGAGTTCTCCGTATGGGCAATTGGATATTTATTTCAATTCATCATCTCAACATAAAAGTTGGAGTAACTTTTCACAGGATTACTGTATTTCTCCTAATAAACTCTCCTGGGAGCTATACATAACATGGTCAGGGAGCTTTTATAGAGTATGTATTTTCTGATTTTAAAAAATCATTATAATTGATGTCTTTTAGGCCCTTACCCTTTAATTTGAGGTGAATTCCTCTAAACAATCATTTATATGATTGTTTAGACAAATTCATCTCAAGTTAGAGAAGAAGTCTCAAAAAGCTCCTAAAATTAGGTCATTTTTTAGTAAAAATGTGGGGGTGCCACTATAAGGAAGGGTGCTATTATTAGAGGTAGTCTAAAGTGTAATAATTTTCTTGTGTTTAAGTTCATTCAATTTATTTTCGTACATGAAATGTTTGAAAATTGAAAGAGGTTATTGATAAATCAAAGAAATTTGTATATACCTATCCAAAACGGGATGTATGATATGTGTTCACCAGTGGTGTCTGGTGTCTAGTAACTGTACCTAGTTTATTTTATGAGTTATTTCCCTTTGTTGTAGGCTGCTTTCATAGCACAGTTGGTAGTACATCAGGCTCTCTTTTAAAGTCCTTGGTTTAATCCCTGCCCGCAGAACTCATCCTTCCCGAACAATTTTTCCCACCAATTGGTTGATAATCGTAGACCTATGTGGGATAGAAGCTGGGTGCTAGGAAAGGGTATTATAGTAGTACTGGTGTGAGAAATAGCAGAAATCCATTGTTAGGTGCTTCAGCTGCCCCGATATAACTGAAAGATTGTTGCAGGCATGGTAAACTTCCACTCGAGCAAACAAATTCTCTTTGTTGTTATTAGCTCCACTGGCCGAAAGCCACTGGGGCTATTGTCATGGTGCTGTGTCTGTCACACGTGTGTGTGTCGGTCCATCTGGTCCTTAACTTTATCTTTATGAAATCTTCCCCTCAGAAGATACTGGATAAATTCTAATTTAACTTCACAGGATCTGTATAAAAATATGTCTTTTATGGGCGGAAGTTATTTCTCTTTATGTTATAAAGTGGAAAATTTGAACATCATTTTTCAAAACCTTAGTGATGGATATCATCTTAATTCACATGAATGATCCTTGGATGACCCTTTATCAGTCTACAAAATTTAATGTGATCAGATGAAAATATGGACAGAGGTCATTTCTTTATAAATATATAGCACAAACTTTGAAAATCATTTTCCAAGAATCTAACTTTTGAATATCAAAGTAAATTTAAAGTCACTGGAATGTTCCTTTGGTGATCCATTATCAGGCTTCACAAAATTACAATGATTACTGTAAATATGTTTAATAGACTGAGCTCATTTCTCTGATTGTTATTAAGTGGAAACTCTGAAAATCAATTCCTCAAAACCTAAAAGATGGATATGAACCAAATATCAGGCCTGTTGACCAAACCAAGTTCTCAAGCAGCTCAAGTCATTCTTGTAACAGGCACATCTTTTGACAATTTGCCACCTTGTTTGAAGTTTGCAAACATTCTTTCATTCTGGTATTAAAATGAATAGCTGAAAAAACATTCTTTTCTCTTTGCAGATGGGACTTGTGACTACCATTGTTCTGTAGAACGGAATATTTTTGACAATTTTTCCTGTAGCCTGTAAGTATAGAGAAAATACAGGAATCAGTGCACAAACTAGGGCTGTGGAAATCCTATGTTTAACTTGTCCAACACATGCTTCTCCTCTTGCAGACAGGACAGTACATTTTTCTTTTCCATGGACAGGTTAATACCAGGGCAAATTTTGGAAATTTACTATATAGATCTAAGAGACGAATTATCCTAATGTTTATAACAAAGAGTAGAAAAAGGAAATCTAAATGAAGAAAATGCTGGAACCCAGCATTTTCTTCATTAGAAACATGTTTTCTCATAATTTGTCTATTCACTCATTTTGGATCCAGTTTATTTTGATCTTGGACAAGTAGAAAATCATCTTAAAATTACAATATAGCTTTTACAATTACAATATAGAAAATAGAGCTTTCATTGTTCACAAAATGAAATATCAATCAATCTTACTAAAAAAACAAACAATATTCTAGTTCATTGATGCGAAATTGGACAAAATGTAAAAAAATTTAGCCAAATTTTCTAAATGATCATAAATATGCACGTAATTGCTATGAAAACTTCATGATGATGTCACTTATTGTGCTCCACTTAGACAACGTCAAAAAGGGTGAATGAACAAAAGCAGGGTATAAGTTTTTATAAGTTTTGGTAATGCCTAGAGATCTTCTTTGCGGTGAGATTTTCAAGTGAAAATCTACTGGGTTTTTTTATGCCCCCGCATGGATAGATCGGGGGCATATTGTTTTACTCATGTCCATCTGTCTGTCTGTCCATCCGTCCATCCGTCTGTCCGAAAACTTAACCTTGCCAATATCTTCAAGCCTATTCAAGATACAAAGCTAATATTTGGCATGATGATAGATCTCAATGATCCGCATCCGCTGGTACCAAAGTCAAGGTCATGTGACAAGGTCAAGGTCATCTGTCAAGGTCAAACGTCCGAAAACTTAACCCGAAAACTTAACTTTTTCAATATCTTCAAGCCTATTCAAGATACAAGGCTAATATTTGGCATGATGATAGATCTCAATGATCCGCATCCGCTGGTACCAAAGTCAAGGTCATGTGACAAGGTCAAGGTCATCTGTCAAGGTCAAACTTTGAAAAAAAATGCCGTTACAGGGGCAATTGTGTTTCACAAACACATCTTGTTAGCTCACCTGAGCACGAAGTGCTCATGTGAGCTATTGTGATCACCTTTCCTCCGGCGTCCGTCCGTCGGTCGTCGTCCGTCGTCCGGCGTCCGTCAACAATTTCATTAAACGACATCTCCTCCTAAACTACTAGGCCAATTAACACCAAATTTTACAGAAATGTTGCTTAGGTGGTCCCCTTCAAAAATAGCTAAAAGAATTGAAATCCATGAAAAACTCTGGTTGCTATGGCAACAAAAGGTGAAATTTTAAGAAAATCTTTAAAATTCTTCTTCTTCTCAACCAGTAGTCCTACAGACTTAAAACTTGGTATGGATGATCAGTTCATAGAACTGAATAAAAATAGCTAAAATCATATTTTTTGGGCCGCCAGGTGCAGAGCACCAGGGGGAGGGGGTAGTACTCTGGGTAAATTTTGTAATCTTTAAGCCTCTTCTTCTTAGGAACCAGGAGCCCTACAGACTTGAAAATTGTCATGGATGATCAGCTCATAGACCTTAATAAAAATAGCTAAAATCATATCTTTTGGGCTGCCAGGTGCGGAGCACCAGGGGGGAGGGGGTAGTACTTTTGTGAAAATTTTGTAATCTTTAACCTTCTTCTTCTTTTGAACCAGGAGCCTGACAGATTTGAATATTGGCATGGATGATCAGTTCATAGACCTGAATAAAAATAGCTAAAATCATATCTTTTGGGCCACCAGGTGCGGAGCACCAGGGGGGAGGGGGTAGTACTCTGGGTAAATTTTGTAATCTTAAAGCCTCTTCTTCTTCGGAATCAGGAGCCCTACAGACTTGAAAATTGTCATGGATGATCAGCTCATAGACCTTAATAAAAATAGCTAAAATCATATCTTTTGGGCTGCCAGGTGCGGAGCACCAGGGGGGAGGGGGTAGTACTTTTGTGAAAATTTTGTAATCTTTAACCTTCTTCTTCTTTTGAACCAGGAACCTGACAGATTTGAATATTGGCATGGATGATCAGCATATGGACCTTTATATAAATAGCTAAAATCATGACTGTAGATTCACCAGGTGCGGAGCACCAGGGGGGAGAGGGGAGTACTTTTGTGAAAATTTTGTAATCTTTGACCTTCTTCTTCTTCTGAACCACAAGCCCTACAGACTTAAAAATTGGCATGGAGGATCAGCTCATAGACCTTAATAAAAATAGCTAAAATCACGACTGTAATGCCACCAGGTGCAGAGGACCAGGGGGGAGGGGTAGTACTTTTGTGAAAACTTTTTAACTTTAACCTTCATCTTCTAATGAAGCAGGAGCCCTACAGACTTCAATATTGGCATGGATGATAAGCATATGGATCTAAAATAAAATAGCTGAAATCATGAATGTAGGGCCACCAGATGGGGAGCATTAGGGGGGAGGGGATAGTATTTTGGATCAAATTTGAAATCTTTAACCTTATTCTTCTCCTGGATCAGGAACCATACAGCCATGAAAATTGTCATGGGTGATCAATATATTGACATTAATTAAAATAGCTAAAATCATGACTGTAGGGTCACCAGGTGCTGAGTGTCTTGGGGAGGGGTTAGTACTTTGGATCATTTTTGAAATCTTTGAACTTCTTCTAATGAACCAGGAGTCCTACAGACTTGAAAATTGGTATGGATGATCAGCATAATTATGGACATTAATTGAATTAGCTAAAATCATGACAGATTCACCAGGTGCAGAGCATCTTTGGGGAGGGGGTGCTTTGTTGAGAATTTTGAGTCCCTACAGCCTTTATATATTTGACATGGATTGATCAACTCATTAAAAAAAACTTTAAAAGTCTCAGACTCAGCCTGTATATCTGGCATAGATTAGCTGATCACAGACCTTTTATGAAAAAAGCTGAAATAAATAATGACCAGGGGAGGAGCAGAGGGGGAAGGATTATTTCAAATGTTATCTGATTGAATAAGTGAAAATCTCTTTTTCTGTGGTTGCATGGACATACCTAGGTAATGAAGCTTTTTTCTCAGGTGAGCGACCCAGGGCCAACGGCCCTCTTGTTTTTCTGATAAACTCCCAAAAAGCATTAAAGAAATTATTGTGATTTTGAAATACTTTACTGTGTATTGAAAAGGGGGGTTCAGTTGTAAATTTTTTGTAGCAGTGATTATTGTGAATTTGGCACTCTAGTTGACAAAATCCAAAGAATTTTTTTAAAATGTTTGACAGGTACACAACAACTAGATCTAGTAGTGGAAAATCGGTAACAACTAGTCAAACAACTTTGAATACATCTAGTGAAAGACCATCCACTGAAAATCCTACCACCACAGGTATAGACCAATTTATCTTATAACAATACAAATATCCGTGCGATAACATCTCGTATGATATCTTTGATGATATCACATAGTTATTTTTAGAACAATGATATAATGCGGTTATTTTTAGAAACTTGCATTTCATTTAGAAACACCGACGAAAACAAGACAAATAGAGGTCATAAGATAAATATAAAACATACTTAATGTATTGTATGAAAAAAATATCTAACTCGATTGTGAAAATTGATAATTGTCTCGGCAGAGCCTCGACAATGATCAAATTCTCCCAACCTCGTCAGATATTTTTTCTCATACAAAACACTAAGTACACATTATATATGTATCAACTCTTTTCCTGATGAATTAAAATTTTGTTTCAATGGAATCTCCATTTTTTATGTGCCATTGAAGGTGGTCATATCATCTTTTGCAGTCCGTCTGTCTTCCCAAATCTTGTCAAATTGACTGCTCCTACAATTATGGACATATTTGCAAGGAACTTTCACATAATGTTCCTCATCATATGACCATGTGCATATTGTGGTGATTTTGTAATACTATACTGTGTCACAGAAAAGGGTTCTTTGTTTAAAATATTCCAATAATGGTGTACAGTAAAATGTGTATTTAGCTATCCATTTACACCAGCAAAAGCAGTTGTTAAGAAAATGGTTGCTTATTATATGTTTGGTTTACAAATTAGAAACATTATTTCAATTGAAAATGTATATTATTGCGAATTTCACTAAAATCCCATGTTAAAACTCAAAAGAATTGTCTAATTTAGATGATTCTAACGAGTTTTAACTGCATTGGATTCATTTACGTCTTTTTTTTTCATGCTTTCCAAAGGGAGAGCATATAGCTGCCGCTTCGTCTGTCCGTCTGTCTGTCCGTCCATCTGTAATTCTGTCTGTCCATCCATCCGTACATCCATCCATCCTCAGCAATTTCTCCATAACCCTTGGGCCAAATCAAATGAAACTTACCATGTGAACTTCCTATGATATAGTGTTGATGCATCTGCGACAATTTTTGGATTTCAGGCCTCGTCACGGAAAAAGGGGACTTAGGGTAAAATACAGTTTTTCTCAAATTTCTTCTAGTTTATTATTAATTAATTAATCTAATGAAATTTCAAATTTGAGTAGCAAATCAGATGCCCTTTACTATATATAAACCATTTGAAATTTTGGTAAAAAAAATATCATAGAAAAAGGGGGCTAAATGTTTCTTACCTTTACCTTAGCTTGTAAAATACAGTTATTCTTTCATTTCTCCTGGTCTTATGTTAAGAATTTGATGAGATTTCACATTTGAGTAGCAAATCAGATGCCCTTTACCATAAACTATTTGAAATTTGTGTCTAAAAATATGTCATGCAAAAAGGGGGGTTTAATGTTTATTACCTTTATGTTAGCTATATAAGATAACACTTTATTTATATCCTTGCAATCTGACCATGGAGCATATCTCCCAAAGTATAATAGCTATCAACTTGAAACTTTATGGGCGGATAGATCTCATGGAGGAGAATTGCAATGCTTAAGAAGTACAACTCTTAAGTACAAGGAGAGGTGCTATGCACAAGAACTACAACTCTTGCTTGCATAATTTTGGAGTTATTGTCCTTTGTTATTATTAATACTTAGATTTATAGGAGGTTAATCTCTTACAGTACAAAAGAGTCCTTAATGTATTAGGCTTCAGTTTACTATCAAGATTTCACGGTGGGGGATGGCCATGTCCAACATGGCTCTTGTTTTTGTGACAATGCCTTATTCAGGGAGCATAATCCGTCTCTGATGGCTCTTGTCTATCAATAATATGTACTTTATAATTTTTTTATTTAAAAAAGAAGGACTTTGAACTTTTAATAAAAAATGGTTGCTTAATAATTGACATGGTTGCTTGAGGAAGATTGAGTGTATATTGTGAGAGGCACTCTTGTTATGAAATTCAACACAAAAGGGTCCTCTAAGCTTCCGAAAGTTGTATTTTAAGTAAGTGTTTTCATTCAGGTTAAGAAAAATTGTAAGATAATAAATAAATTTGAAGCAGGTATCCATTTTGTCCTTTGGTCTATGCCTGGAGAATGGATAAGCATCCTAATTGTTATGATAGGCTTAAACCAAGAATTGATTGCCTCGTTTTGAATTTTGATTGATAACTCTAAAGGGTGAATTTCCTTTATTAGTCCCCCACCGGTTACCGGTTGGGGGACTATAGGTTTGCTCGATTCCGTCTGTCTGTCCGTCCGTCCGTCCGTCCGTCCGTCTGTCCGTCCGTCCGTCCGTCTGTCCGTCTGTCCGTCACGCTTTTGTCCGGGCTATATCTTCTAAACCATATGTGCTAGCAACTTCAAACTTGGTACACTTATAGATCTCATTGAGGAGCAGTGTCATGTTCAAGAACCGTTACTCTGCCACACCCACTTTTTGAGTTATTGCCCTTTGTTGTTTTTACCCTTACATTCTTGTCCGGATCATATCTCCTAAAGTATAAGTGCTAGCAACTTCAAACTTTGTACACTTATAGATCTCATTGAGGAGAAGTGTCATGTTCAAGAACCGTTACTCTGCCACGCCCACTTTTTGAGTTATTGCCCTTTGTTGTTTTTACCCTTACATTCTTGTCCGGATCATATCTCCTAAAGTATAAGTGCTAGCAACTTCAAACTTTGTACACTTATAGATCTCATTGAGGAGAAGTGTCATGTTCAAGATCCATAACTCTGCCACGCCCACTTTTTGAGTTATTGCCCTTTGTTGTTTTTACCCTTACATTCTTGTCCGGAACATATCTCCTAAACTATAAGTGCTAGCAACTTCAAACTTTGTACACTTATAGATCTCATTGAGGAGAAGTGTCATGTTTAAGAACCGTTACTCTGCCACGCCCACTTTTTGAGTTATTGCCCTTTGTTGTTTTTACCCTTACATTCTTGTCCAGAACATATCTCCTAAACTATAAGTGCTAGCAACTTCAAACTTTGTACACTTATAGATCTCATTGAGGAGAAGTGTCATGTTAAAGAACTGTTACTCTGCCACGCCCACTTTTTGAGTTATTGCCCTTTGTTGTTTTTACCCTTACATTCTTGTCAGGATCATATCTCCTAAACTATAAGTGCTAGCAACTTCAAACTTTGTACGCTTATAGATGTCATTGAGGCAAAGTGTCATGTTCAAGATCCGTAACTCAGCCACACCCACTTTTTGAGTTATTGCCCTTTGTTGTCTTTACCCTTACATTCTTGTCAGGATCATATCTCCTAAACTATAAGTGCTAGCAACTTCAAACTTTTTACAGTGATAGATCTTGTTGAGGACAATGGTCATGTTCAAGAACTGTTATTCTGCCACGCCCAAATTTTGAGTTATTGCCCTTTGTTGTCTTTACCCTTACATTTTTGTCCGGATCATATCTTCTAAACCATAAGTGCTAGCAACTTCAAACTTAGTACACTGATAGATCTTATCAAGGACAAGTGTCATGTAGAAGAACTGTTTCTCTGCCATGTCACTTTTTAGAGTTATTGCCCTTTGTTGTTTTTTAGTCTTACATTCTTGTCCCGATCATATCTCCTAAACTATAAGTGCTTGCAACTTTAAACTTTTACAGTTATAGATCTATTAAGTAGGAGGTATATTATAAGAGAGGATTTTTTGTTATCCGATGGGGGACTCCTGTATTGCATCGCAATACGACATGCACTTGTTTATTATATACACATCTCTTTCAAAACTGGGTCAATCAAAACTTGCATTTTCATCTACCAGGGATTATTGTGGATGGGTGATAAAGTCTGTGTGAATACAACTTCACTGAAGATGTACCTACTATGCTTTGATCCCATATGTTAAGGAGAGTGATGCAATAGTGATCTATTATTGTTCAGTCATGGATAAGTAAATACAGGGGCCTGTATATCAGAGGGCATTGGATCAGGTCCAAACATACTGAAAGCTCTACCAGATGATTTAAAATTACTTACCTCAAAATCTTATTTTCAGAAAATGAAAGAACATAAAGTAATTCCCAATACCAAAATGCCCTTGTTTTCTCACTTTGTTTAGTATGCCTTTCTTTTAGGATAGTCAGACCTTTAAATCATGTAAAAGAAAACGATAGTGTCTCAGGGTTTTAGTGTTACATCAACAAAATGGGGTCTGAAAGACTCAAAGTTATGCTCATAGCGGTCCTTGCTCAAGTTTTGGGAGTCCCTGCTTTAAATGTGAACTATTTTCTTTTGAGGCCGCTGTCATAGCGCAGTTAGTAGTGCATCAGATTGTCAATCTAAAGGTCCCCGGTTCGATCCCTTGACAGCAGCACTCATTCTTTCCGACTATTTGTCTCTCACCAATAGGTTGATAATCATAGACCTATGTGAAATAGCAGCTGAGGGCTAGGAAAGATGGTGGTGGTTGTACTGGTGAGAGAAATACCAGGAAGCCATTGTTAGGTGCTCCAGCTGCCGCAATATAACTGAAAGTATCTCTAGACAGGCAGATAACATTCTAATTGCAGACTTTTGCACCTTTCACACATGTCAGATTGTTGTAAATGTCACGCACAGGCTCAAATATGTTATTATTTTCAGTGACACAAGAAATGCAAGACAAAGATGTGGACCAAGGTCCAAACAACATTCCTTCAAATATAATAATTATGATTGTTGGGGTTCTAGGTAGTATTGCATCCATATGTGGTAAGTTATGGATTATTCCAGTTTGAATAGAGGCTATTGAATGAGTGATCATGGAATACCTAATTTATTAAACAAGTCATTTATAAACAGGTAAAAAGGAGGCTGCATTCATAGATGACGAGATTAGTAAATACTGTAAATACTGTAATTGATGAGCTCAAATTTGATATTCTTTTTATAATATGACCCAAATTTTTATGCCCCCGGATTGAGAGATCGGGGGCATATTGTTTTACTCATGTCCGTCTGTCTGTCTCTCTGTCCGTCCGTCTGTCTGTCCAAAAATTTAACCCTTGCCTTTTCTACAAAAGTATTTGACATACAAAGCTCAAATTTGGCATGATGATAGATCTCAATGATCCGCATCCACTGGTACCAAATTCAAGGTCATGTGACAAGGTCAAGGTCATCTGTCAAGGTCAAACTTTGAAAAAAAATTGCTGTTACGGGGGCATTAGTGTTTCACAAACACATCTTGTTTTAAATAACACTCATGTTATATCAAAAATATTCAACTGGGTTATTTCACTCTGGCGATGTAGGTCATATTATAAAATCTTTTATATAATTATTCTTATCTTACAAACAAACTGTCCGCAACTGAAGCATTGCTGAAAATTACTGACAAAAGCCAGTGTCGTACCCAGGCTGACAAGTAGTATTGAAGTTTATGGTTTACAAGTCCAATGTGCTAACCACTGAGCCAAAGAAGATCTTCCCTGACACAGGTGTCAGACATTGTATTTAAACCAATGAAGCTATGCAGGACAGAGGTGAGAGTTGTCTCCCATAACACTAGCTCTAATGAATAAATTCCATCAATGTGAATGAACAAGAAGAGGCATTCAGATCACAGTATAAATTGAGGATTTTTGTTTCTTATGGTGTAAGATGGATATATCTTTCATTTAATTAACAACAAAATCTATATTTTCACTTTTTTTGAGAAGTCACTTGTTTATAAAATTTTCACAATTTGCCTTAACTTTTGATTTGTTAAGACCAATTTCAGGGTCATCTTTATATCAAGTCAAATTTGTGAAAAATGTGTTATTTTGGAACATTGTTGTTTCACGAGCACATCTTATTTTCACAGTTATTTGTGGATTTGTATGTTACTGCTGGAAGATCCATAGGGAAAGAAGAAACCAGGATGTAGAACAAGGTATAACGGAATAAATGAGCCTGTGCATGACATTTCCAACAATTTGATTTTTTTGTGAGGTTCAAACATTGAGTAGCGTAAAAAGCCACATAATGTAAATATTGAATTACCTGGTGGTCATTGAGATACTTTGATACCATAACTATCCACTTAACCCATAGTAAAGAGTTTGGACAGATTGTGCAAATGTACAGACTGGTCATAGTCTGGTCATTGCTTTGTACATATTTGAAATTGCTTGAAATCTCATGCACAGGCTCAAAATTGTTTGTTTTGGAGTAGGAACATATTTATCTTTCTGTAAGGGAACAATTTAAGCTCTATTTCAATATGTAGCAAAGCCACAAGTTCAAATAATAGTTTTGGTTATATATCAACAAAATAATAAATTTATTGAAATTACTGGAAATTCAAGCTATTATTCTGTTTCTGTAATGCTAAATAGAGATGAAATGTGAAAACTGTATGACAAATTCTTCTTCAAAGTGAATCATTTTACCCATGATTACAATGCAACATCATGAGAACTTGAATGGACCCGCTCACATATTGTCAAATGAAAGAAGGCAGGTCTTTAGTCCTATGTCAACATCAATGCCCCAAGTTTTGGGGGAGCATGGCTCTCTTCAGGTAGTTGACCTGTGATAGTTCCCCAATGTTTTGGATGTAATAAACTTTTACAGTGTTAACCCAGGTTTGCTTATGATTTATTAGGAAACCTCTGTCAACATTCTGAAAGATCATGAGAAAAAAATGTGAATTTGTGGAACAATTTCTAAGTTGAAACTAGGAAGCATAGGCTATGATTAGCTTACATATCTGCGGGGGGCTGATTGTAGTCAATACTGTCTTTCAAAGCTTTGTGTACAGCAGAAAAGTCTTGTTAACCCTTTCCTGTTTTTCAAAATTTTGGACCTGTCCAAATTCAAAGGTTTTGCAGACGAAAATGCAGACGAAAATTTAAAGTGGATTTAATTGGAAAAATAAACATTCAGTAGGGTAGAAAATAATGTGGAAAAAGAAGAAATTGCTTGTTAGAAGCAATTTCTTCTTTTTTCACAATGTTTTCTCAATCATAAAATCATAGGCACGTAAGAAACAGGAAAGGGTTAACAGGAAGATCTATTGGTCAAACTGCATGAGATGGGGATCATGTTTACCCCATGTCGGGAATGATTTATAATCTGAAATTGATTCATTCTTTTCAACCTTTTAGGTGATACTACAACAGAAAAAGCTCGTAAGTATACAGTTATATAGTAACTCAAGAGAATCCAATTGTTTCCAAATAATGATTGTCAATTACTGCAGGCTGTTTAAAACCAAGTTTTATATACCTTCGATATCTTTAGCTCACCAGAGCAGAAAGTGATAGAAGAGCTTTTTTTGATTGCCCTTTGTAGATTTTACTATATGCAATGTCTGTTGTCCCCAATTTCTTGAAAAATCTTATCTCCTAAACTAATGATTAATTCATTATGGAACTTATCAGGAGCGTTTCTTTGCTGAAATTCTGCCAAATGTTGTTCATTTTTAGCTCCACTAGCTGGAGGCAGGCAAGCTATTGTCATGGCGGTGTGTCCTTTGTGTGTCTGTGTGTGCCTGAATCTGTGCGTAAACTCTTCTTAAAAACATATTCTCCTCATTAACCATTGAGCCAATTTTAATGAAACTTGGCAAAAATGTTTCTTGGGTGTCCCTCTTCTAAAGTTGTTCAAGAAATTTGGATTGACCCCCAAATATGAGCTTGGCAGGGCAGGGCTTTTTTATTCATTATAAAATCTTTTTCCTTCAAACCATTGGCCCGATTTCAATGAGACTTTGCATGAATGATCCTTGGGAGACCTTTTTCTAAATTTGTTCAAGGAATTTGGATTAACCTGAAAAAATGGGTGTGGCAGGGTGGGGCTTATTTTAACTATGAAGTCTTTAAAAATCTTCTCCTCCCACACCATTGGCCCAATTTTACTGAAACTTGTTAGAAATGATCCTTGGGTGACCCTTTTCTAAAGTTATCGAAGGAATTTTGATTGACTCGCAAATATGGGCATGGCATGGCTTTTGTTCACTATGAATTTTCAGCTCGGCTGTTTTCGGAGAAAACCCGAGGTATTGCTATAGCCTTCGTGTCGTGCGAAAAATTTGACATTTTGTTATATCTCTGGTTCTACTGAAGGCATTCACTTGAAACTTGGCACACTAGTTCACCATCAAAAGAGCAACCTATACTATCAAGGGGGATAACTCTAGATGCATTTTGTGCACATAATGCCCCTTTTTCGACTAAGATTTTTCTCCCACCATCCAGCACTCAACAGCTGAGCGTAGGCACACGTAGGCGGTGCTCTTGTTTCAAAATCTTCTCCTTCAAACCATTAGCCTGATTACAATCAAACTTGGCATGAATGATCCTTGGGTGACCCTCTTCCTAACATATTCAAGAAATTTGGATTGACCCTTAAATATGGACATGGCAGTTTGGGGCTTATTTTCACAATATAAACTTAAAAAATCTTCTCCTCCCAATCCATTGGCCCAATTTCAATGATCCTTGGGTGACCCTCTTCTAAAGTTGTTCAACTAATTTGGATTGACCCCCAAATATGGATGTGGCAGGGCAGGGCTTATTTTAACTATGAAAATTTTAAAAATCCTCTCCTCCCATACCAATGACCCAGTTTCAATGAACCTTGGTAGAAATGATCCTTAGACGATCCTTTGCTAAAGTTGTTCCAAGAAATTTGGATTGACCCCCCCAAATATGGGATTGGCAGGGTGGGGCTAATTTTCACTATAAAAACTCTAACAATCTTATCCTCCAAAAATATTGGCCCAATTTCAATGAAACTTGGCATGAATGATTCCTTGGTGACCTTCTTCTAAAGTTGTTTTAGGAATTTTAATTGACTCACAAATATGGGTATAGCAAGGAAGGGCTTATTTTGACGAATTTTTTTAAAATCTTCTCTTCCAAACCATTGGCTTGATTACATTGAAAGTTGGCATGAATGATCCTTGGATGACCCTCTTCTTAAGTTGATCAAGAAATTCTGATTGACTTCCAATTATGGGTGTGGCAGGATGGGCTTATTTTCACATTTTCACCCTCTTCTAAAGTTGTTCAAGAATTTTAGAATGACCCCCAAATAATGACATAGTAGGGTTTGGTTTATTAAAAATCTTATCCTCAGAAACACTACTGGATGAATTTCAAACTTCACAGGAATGATCTTTGGGTGACTCTCTTTCAAAGTTGTTCAAGAAAGTTTGATCCATTGAAAAACATGGATTTATTGGGTGTGGCTAATTTTGGAATATGGTAAAAAGTGACTTTTCTCAGAACTTATTTGATGGATACTAATTAAATTTTACATGAATGATCCTTGGATGGCTCTTTATCAGTCTACCAAACATTATTTTGATCAGATGAAAAATATGTCTTTTAAGGGTGGAGGTCATTTCTCTAAATGTTATATAGTGGAAACAAAAATTCTCAGAATCTAAGAGATAGATATCAACCAAATTTCACTGGGATGATCCTTGAGTGATCCTTTATCAGTCCACCAAAACTTATTGTGATCAGATGAAAAAAAATGTATTTTATGGGTTAAAGTCATTTCTCTATATGTTGTATAGTGGAAACTCTGAAAATCTTTTTCTCAGAATCTAATTTATGGATTTCAACCAAATTTCACTGGAATGAGCCTTTAGTAATCCATGTCATTTAATAATGTGCAACTAAAAAATGATTTTGATGTCAATAAATACCTTAAAATTTTACAAATCTATCCATTTTAAGTGCCAACTTTCTTGCAGCTTCAACCAAGAACCGCTTTCATATCACAACATGGCAGAGTATAGTAGTGTATATCACAACTATATATGACATCACTTTGTACATGTTTACTTTTCATAGGGGCAAATTAAGGGATATTGGTGGTTAAAAAGAATTCGGTTTATACCAAGGCCTTAAATAGGCAAAAGACAGATATTCAGCCCTAAAATTTTGAAGTATGATAAATTCGTAATACGGTTTCTTGCCTAGGTATATGACGATTTATTCCCGGCCTACGGCTCTGATGACATCACTTTTTCCAGTGGGGAATAAATCGTCTTATACCCTGGCAAGAAACCGTATAACTAATAATTGCTGTGTTACTGTCTAACATTATGTTTTCTTTCAGCAAACATAGAACTTACTAATATAAATGTACAGAGTGAATATTATATAGACAGCCGTAGAGATGTTATAATAAATAATCCAGAATCCAGACAGGTAATTATTCTAAGCTTTAAATTGGCTGAATGGCAATTACAACAAGATACAAGATACAAAATTTTATTCCAAGTTAGATCATGGGTAACATAATAAACATAAGCAATGTTTCTCTATTTACTAGCAATTGACCCTAAATCATGTGGTTTTGGGTATGGTCCCTATGATTGGCACATATTCTTTCTTACACCTGTCCTCTATCAAATATATAGAGGATATTGAATGAGTGGTCATTGAATACCTAATTTATTAAACAAGTCATCAATAAACAGATAAAAATGAGGCTGCGCTGAGTTTTTTTCTGTTTTACATGACGAGTTTAGTAAATTCAGTATTTAATGGGCACAAATTTTATATTCTTTTTATAATATGACCGGAATTTTGGCAAAAAAATTCTTGAAATTCAAGATTTCAATTTTCTGCGAAATGTATAACGCCGTTTAAAACTGACGTCACAATACATAGATTATGATGTCATTTTCGCAGTAACAAAATAGCGTTGCATTTTGCTTTAAGCTCATTTGCATAGTTATTCTACTAGTGTTATAACACCCGTGTAATATCAAAAATATTCAACAGGGTTCTTTCACTCCCGCGACGTAGGTCATATTATAATGAATAATTGTTAGCCTAAGTGGGATGAGTAGCTGGAGGCTTCGAAAAGATGTGGTGGTAGAACTGGTGTGAATGAAAAAATGTGAAAAGGAGCTATAAAATCAATTTAAACAAAAAGACCAAAACAAAGTCATGGTATTATGTTAATTATAATAATTGATTTATTTGTCTGTATGTCTGTGTATCTGTAACTTTTGACAAGAAAGGGGCTTAGACTTACATATTACTGGTACCTCCACTGGCCAAAGGCTAATGGGGTAGTTATCATGGTGAGGTATTCATCATGTGTCAGTCTTTGCACCCATGTGTCTGTAAACGTTTCCTTTATAAATCTTCCTTGCTGAAACTACTGAATGGATTTGACTTAATTTCATATGAATGATCTCTAGTGGTCTTCTCTCAGATTTGTTCAAGAAATTTTAAGTTGATGAAAAACATTTTTTATGGGCACGGTCATTTTCAAAGATGTTAAAAAGTAACTTTTCTCAGAAAATAAGGGATTAATTCAACCAGATTTTGCAGGAATGATCCTTGGGTGACTTTTATCATATTACAAAAAAGATATTTTGGTTAAATGATAAATATGATATACAGTGACAACTTTGATTATCATTTTTATATGCGACCAAAATGGAGGTCATTTCTGTATACATAATGTAGTGATTATATAGTAATTGTATAGTCTCCTCCAAAGCCTAGGGACCAATTTCAATGAAACTATATGCCAAAATGTAAGTTTGGTGGCCTTTATCAAAACAGTTTTGTCAAATTCACCTAATTATTTACTTTCAGTTTCTACCAAATACAGCCCAACAGCCACAACCAGAAGATTCTGATGAGGAGGAAGACCCAGATCAAGCTTGCAGAAGAGTATGCCTGATTTTCTTTAATGCTTTTTGGTGGTTTATCGAGAAATAACGGTAGATTATCACTTGATAATCTCACCGCAAAAGTAGTGAAATTATCAAAAACTTATACCCTGCTTTTGTGCATTTCATCCTATCTGACGTCGTCTATGCGGGGCGAAATAAGTGACGTCACAATGAACGTTGCATAGCAATCACGTGCAAAATGACGCGCTTTACGAAAATATGTCATAGAAATTTCACATTTTGTCTCATTTTTGCATTGAAGAAATGGATTAATCGTTTGTTTTTCGTGGAAGATCGATTGATATTTCATTTCATGAAAACAAAAGCTATATTTTCACTCGTGGCTCCGCCACTAGTGAAAATATAGCTTGTGTTGTTCACTCAATGAAATATAAATCGATCTTACACTAAAACAAACGATTATCCCCTATATAATTTCCTTTATTTGCTATATATATAATACGTACTTAGTGTTTTGTATGAAAAAAAATATCTAACAAGGTTGGGAGAATTGATATTTGTCAAGGCTTTGCCGAGACAATTATCAATTTTCACAACCGAGTTAGATATTTTTTCATGCAATACACTAAGTATGTATTATATGTATCTTATAACCTCTATTTGTCTTGTTTTCGTCGATGTTTCTAAATGAAATGCAAGTTTCTAAAAATAACCGCATTATATAATTATTCTAAAATTAACTATGTGATATCATAAAAATATCATACGGGATGTTATCACACGGATATGTGTATAGTAATAAGATAAAAACCTTTACAGCTTTAATACTATAGGGATGAGTGTTTTTTTCACTGCATTTATTGGAGTATAAAGTGCAATTGCCTTGTTACATGGCAAATAACGCCCTTGGGGCATTATGTTAAAGCCATGTGCTAAGGTAATTGTACTTTATTCTCCAATAAACACAGTGAAAAATACAGACGGACCTTATAATTGCAATCCTTTAGATCTAAGAAACCATTAAAATACTCGGCTAATAAAGGTTCAAGTCTACTTCTGCACATAGCGGCCTATACACGATCAATTTTTAGAAGGAATATTAAACACGTTTGCACTTGCTTGCGCAAACTTTACCAAAGAGACACAAATAGAAAACAACTTTGACAATGAGACATACTTATGATGAGAAAATTTGTCTGAGCGAGGTATAGAGGGTTGCTTTATGGTCTTCATCGATTCACTTTAACAGTGGCCTAGAATCAGAACTGCATGCTCATAATACAAAATTATTTAGAAAATGTTTTTACTCTGAACTGTTCAAGTAGGGGTTAAGGGTTATGGAAGGGCAAAGAAGGGTTAGCCGGTTCCTACAACACTTGACTTGCAGATCATTGTCTTCCTGATAGACCTACTGCATTTTATACAGGAATAAGGTGTAATCGATTTCCTCTAGCTATGTGATTTAAGGTTCATGTAAAGTGTTTGATACCCAATTTTATTGGCATTCATTTGCCAAGAAAAAGCAGTATGTCCAGGAATATTAAATATCAAAATGAAGCTATTTATGAGCACCAGCGGTTGAAAATATAAGACTGTTATATCTATAGCGGTATAGCCAAAACATTGTGGAAAGGGGTCATTTTGTACAGAACAAGCAACTGCATGACTGTTGGATAAAATTGGCTCATATTTTAACAAAGTCTAGCCTAAAGTACCATCCAGGTAGTGCTACAACCATAGGTATAAAACACAGCCCCAAAACGTAGTTATGCAAGCAATTTATTTTGACTTATTTAATAAACACATATGTCATATATGTCATTCTAATTTTGTAAACGTGTAGATCTTTTTAGGGTATGGTGTGTTATCACAACATAAATAGACATTAATTGTTTATATACCTGTAAGGTTGTTTAGCAATATATCAATTTCTATTTCACAGAATGATAAATTAATAGTAATATTGTAGATCATTGAATAAAAAAACTATAATTTGAAATAAATCGCAGAAAATATTTCACAATATCATGGTGTTATGTTGCACCATACCTTACATCTATTTTGAAAACAGACCAAACCGGTTTGACATGTATGTTGACAAAATAAATGGAAATTGATTGTTTCAAAAGAGACTTTTGAGACTGAGTTTTATATCAACGTTTGTAGTACTACCTGGATGGTACTTCAGACTGTACTTTGTTAAAATATGGGACAATTTTATGCAACCGTCATGCAGTGGCTTGTTCTGTACAAAATGACCCTTTTCCACAATGTTTTGGCTATACCGCTATAGTTATGGCGGTCTTATGTTGCCTAACTGCTTGTGCTCACGAATAGCTTCATTTTGATATATAATATACCTGGACATACTGCTTTTTCTTGGCTAATGAAGTGCCCTAAATATTGGGTCTCAAACACTTTACATGAACCTTAAACCAATCAGAATTCTATATTTTCTTGCATTGCAATATTAAACCAAGAGATTTATTCATCACATTTCTATTACGGGCTGGGCTATTATATTGGCCACAGACAAAATGGTCCAAAACACCAAATAGTAGAGATTTACAACCAGCACACAGCAAAAAACATTTTTAGCTCACCTGAGCACTTGTGCTCAAGGTGAGCTTTTGTGATCATTGAATGTCTGTCATGTGTTGTCTGTCCTCCATCATCAGGTATCAACAATTTAAGTGTTTACACTCTAGAGGCCACAAATATGGACCAATCATTATGAAACGTGGTCAGAATGCTTGTCAGGTCACTAAGATGAACTCTATGGAAAATGGAAAGGATCTGTGCCATATCACATAAAAGGGGGCCTTAATGACAATTTTCTTGTTTACTCTCTAGAGGTCGCAAACATGGTCAAATTTTCATGAAACTTGGTCAGAATAATTGTTAGGTCACAAGGATAAACCCTATTAAAAATGAGAATGATCCATGCCATATCAAGGGAAAAGGGCCTTAATGACAATGTTCACATAAAACTTGTTAGAAAAGGCTAGAAACTTTTGCAGGGAATAGTATAATGTCTTTCTTTGAAAAATTTAAGGTGGCAATGGACAGCGGTCTGCCGACTCTATAAACCGGAAGTAGGTTTTCGTTTATTTTACGGCTCTTTTTGCGCGTTGTTTAAACAAGCCGGTTTTCGTAAGATTCTACTTAAGGAAATAACGTAGAATAATGATGGTAAAACTTCATAATTTAGCTTCTTTTTAACATTTGATATTAATTGAATGACTGGATCATTAAATTTAACGATAAAAATGCGTTAAAACCGTCATTCGATCAGGGGGGAACACTGAAAAATAACGAAAAACTTTCTTATTTGCATGGAAAGGTATGCTGAATTTTTTACCAAATAAAGGAAAAATATGGATTATAAACATATCGAAAAATAAGAAAAATTCATTGGGTAATTTCTTCAAAAAATAGGTTTTTGTGGCATTTTAACCTAGTAAAATTACAAAAATTAGGGCATTTTTAATTTTTGAAAGCAAATTGTGCAAATGCAATTGACTAAAGAGAAATTTTTTGCCAATAGCAAATTGTGTACATGTATAAGGTCTATCAAAATGTATGTGTTTTATAGCTATAACCTAGTACAGAGTTTATACTATACCTAAAACTAATATAACCGTTTTACTGAAAAATGGCCTATACCACTCAAGGGCAGATAACTCTAGCATGAAAACGAGCGTGGAAAGGTACCTTCAAATTTTAATATAATGACTACACAATGGTAACCTACAACATATGTGACCAAGAAAAAAATTCATTGGGCGGAAAAAAATGACGCAATGTGTCCATTGCTACCTTAATGATCATTTAATGCGCTCTTTAAAGCATTTAATTTTGCTAAGGGAGTAGTCAAAGAGACAAAGGTGAGCGATATAGGACCATCATGGACCTCTTGTTTATAAGAACATTCCTGCTTGGTCTGTTTTTAGCTCACCTGACCACAAAATGCTCAAGGTGAGCTATTGTTATCGTAAAATGTCTGTCGTCAGTTGTGCATCATGCGTCAAGCTTCGTGCCATGTCCACAATTTCTTTAAACACCTTCTCCTCCTAAACCAGTGGACCAATCTTGATGAAACTTGGCAGGGATGTTCCTTTGGTCAAGCTCTACCAAAGTTGTTCAAATAAATGAAATCCACCCTTTACTTTCCCTTTACCCTTAGCAAAAAATGTAAAAGTAGGAAAATCTTCAAAAATTTTCTTCTCTGAAACAAGAAGGCAGATAGCTTTCATATTTGGTTTGTAGCATCATCTAGTGGACCTCTACCAAGTTTGTTCATATCAAGACCCTAGGGTCATATTTGGGCTCTACCCTTAACATTCTCTTTACCCTTCTAACTTAGAATCAAAGAGCAAAAAGGTATACATTTCTTGCTCTTGGCTGAAAACATTCCAGGGTATTGAACTTATGTAGAAATTATTTTTTTGTTGACATCTGCCTATTTAATAAATGTGATGTCCCAGGTTCAAAGAGACTCAGGTGAGTGATCTAGGACCATTATGGTCCTCTTGTTTTCAGTCTTTTCCAAGTCTAACTTGTTTTGCATCTATTGACATTCACACTTTGTGCATGATTTATTTGTAGCCTCTTCAGGAAACACAGCAACCAGAACCAATAGCCAAACCATATCTAAATGTTGATGATTTAGACGTTGATGGTCCTTCTGATAATGAGGAAGAAGGAGACGCTGATCAAACTGACAGAAAAGTATGTCAGTAATAGTGTTATTTAGCCATAACATATAGTGTCTGTATACTGGTTTAGGCAAAGAACTACTTTTTTCTGGAATATACTCTATCTCTTTGCACCCGACCCAATGACACCAAAAAGTAGTGCAGACAGTTTAAAAAAAAGCAGATATTGTGTTTGTTTAATGAGATACTTTGACTTATATTTTTCCTTTTGAAGATAAAACAGACTATTTCTAACAAATAGTCCAGTTTATTGTGCGAAAATGACGGGGGTGAGGGTTTGGGGGGTGTCGTATTGGTAAACATGTGAAAGTGATTCTCACACAGCACCGTTTAACAGCATTGCCCGCCTCGAAAAGTGTATTGGTTTTTAAACCAATAATTGTAACCTGAATAGGGATTTAGGGGTACAAGATTGTAATTGTGATTAATCAGTCTTGATTCTGCTTCTTGAAAATAAACCAGTACTCCAGCCAAATGTAGGGACCAAGGAACCTAGATTTGTAGCTGCTCCCAAATCAAACTTTCGCCTTCTGACATAGAATGCGCTACCCCACCTCTCAACCAAGGCCATCTCTTTGAGCAATGATTTCGCACCTTATGTAAACAATTCCAGCTTTGGTTAGATATCACATGCTTGCACAGCTGCTTGGGTTGCTACTTGTTTACCTTTCTTAAAAAATATACTTGCGGAGATTGGCAGCAGATGCCTCTATATAACGTAAATATATTAAACATGCTTCACTTCTGCTACACCTATTTTCTTTTTATCAAACATAGAAGTTAGAAACATGCATAACTGTATTAGCTAAACAATCATAGGTACTTATCAAAAATACAAATTCAAATTGAATTGTACTTCACTGCAATTCATTATTTCTTCTACATATTAATACTGGTGTGGTTTAAGCATACTAAAGCTTTCATTTTTCATACATGGGATTTGTTCAGGGCTTAATGGATTGTTTTTCTGTAAATAATATTTGCATTAGTATATTTCAGGTGTATGGATTTCCTACAGATAACTTTTACAACATTGGTTGGAGATTCATCTAAAGCACAATGGATCAGCTGCAAAAAAAAAAAAAAAAACTTCGATTGGCCAAGTTACACAAATCTTTCCAACTGAAGTGCCTACACTTCAGTATTCTTGAGTTTTGGTTATTCATCTAGGTTCTAATGAGCCAAAACCATTTTACTATTTAAAATTGTTTTTTGTTTTTTTTGTTTTTTTTGAAGTACAGTCGGGACTTACCTATCACAATGATTTAATAAAGATTTTGAAATGATGTTTATGCTTTTATGAAACTATTCCAGTCATAATAGTGGGTTTTGCTTATTCGTGTGCTTTTGTTACCCATGAAATTAAAGAGGAACATTATTCCCTTTAAGCAGTGAACAGAGGCACCATATTGATTAAGTAAATGTGCTTTTCTGTTTGTTTGAAGGAGTAAAACCGCTTTTAATGTTCAACAGTCATATCACGGCTGCTGAAACATAAAACCCATCAGTAGCGATATTGGTGATAAGATTTGCCGCCAATAACAATGTAGCCTTATGGTCAGAACAGACTCCTTTGTAGTTTTATGATAATTTGGGTATAAAGATATAGGTAGCATTGAAATACATGTATCTGTGGTTTTCCTTAAAAGGTGCTATATGAATTTTTACTCTTTTGCTGCAAAAGACAGGCAAATTGTAGACTATGTAATAAATGTAACCTCTAGGAATGCAAAACTGTGATAAAATATACTTGTCAGTAAGAATGAAATATAATTTGGAATATAATTTATGCACTGTGAGATAACTGCACTATCAAATGTAAATCATTTTGCAACCTTACTACTTATTTATCTCATGAGCAAGCATCCTCTGTTCGGAATTTTGGGGCGAACAAGTTCGTGTGGCGGAAAATTCCTGGGGGTACCAAGTTGTATGAAATTGTCAAAGCTGTGTGTTGTATGAAATCGTCAAGGCTGTGTATACTTTAAAGCTTGTGCTGGCTTGCAGTCAATACGTAGACTCCTTGCTGTCCAAATAGGGTTTGCACTTTTTGGGCGGTTTTCGGAGCCCCTCCCACATGGGTTTTGTACTGTGGGTGGGTTGGTTGGTTGGAGGACCATGGTTCCCTCAATGCATATAGCCTCAATGGGTGTTGAGGTGCAGTAGGGGCATGTGGTGGGTGCCACATGTGGTTTCGGTCCTCCTGGTTTAATTTCATGTTAGCTGCAGCCAGCAAGGCTGAGGTTCCCTTGGGGGTTTTCCGCCTGCGAACAAGATCTATCCGCCACATTTCCAATTTCATTATAAATAGAAAAATAAATTTAATATTTGAGATTGTGATTCTTTATCGTCATTTTCGTTTCTTACAATAAAACAGACTATTTCTAACAAATAGTCCAGTTTATTGTGCGAAAATGACGGGGGTGAGGGTTTGGGGGGTGTCGTATTGGTAAACATGTGAAAGTGATTCTCACACAGCACCGTTTAACAGCATTGCCCGCCTCGAAAAATTCAAGCTTATTTTGCGATACCCTCCCGCCCTCCCTTATCTTGGATTGTTATTCCTTTTCTCAATTTGTTATTCTATTTTCAGATTGCAAAGGACAGCTTGGAAGGTCACAAGATTCGATCGAGAAATTCACAATTTATTTGATTATGGACTTATACTAAGAGTGCTCACTATACAATATTTGGTTGCCAATTCAGTGTTGCTATTGATTAATTTATCTTGTTTACGGGCGGAAAATTCCTGGGGGTACCAAGTTGTATGAAATTGTCAAAGCTGTGTGTTGTATGAAATCGTCAAGGCTGTGTATACTTTAAAGCTTGTGCTGGCTTGCAGTCAATACGTAGACTCCTTGCTGTCCAAATAGGGTTTGCACTTTTTGGGCGGTTTTCGGAGCCCCTCCCACATGGGTTTTGTACTGTGGGTGGGTTGGTTGGTTGGAGGACCATGGTTCCCTCAATGCATATAGCCTCAATGGGTGTTGAGGTGCAGTAGGGGCATGTGGTGGGTGCCACATGTGGTTTCGGTCCTCCTGGTTTAATTTCATGTTAGCTGCAGCCAGCAAGGCTGAGGTTCCCTTGGGGGTTTTCCGCCTGCGAACAAGATCTATCCGCCACATTTCCAATTTCATTATAAATAGAAAAATAAATTTAATATTTGAGATTGTGATTCTTTATCGTCATTTTCGTTTCTTACAATAAACACAATCTTATGAAAACTTCGTAATGGATATCTTGATGTCAAAAGTAAATTTGGGTTGCAAAATTAGTACGCCGAGGATACTACAAATTTTATTGTCAGGAAAATCATCGATCTTAGTATTACACGTTTAATCACTAGGTGAGTAGACAAATTGTTTTGGCTTGTCCGTCTGTTTTTATTTATTCATCAATCAACGTTGAATTTAACGGAAAACTTCCATTCACATCATTGATTTAGCCTTTCAAAAACATCGTTCTAACGATTCTCAAGTCGTAGCCGTAGGCCGCCATATTGGAAAGATTGACGCCCCAAATTTATACATGTAAACAAAAACGGTACCGCTTTGTTTTTCACTTCCACACAAATATTTGTTCAATGTATTTGATGAATTAATTAGTGCGTGGACAATTTATAGATATTTTATTTTATGATACTACGATTTTGATAATCCAGTACACAACTTTTCAATTCTACATGATATCGGTTTACATTGAACTGGTCAAGTAAAGATATTGTTGATAAGAATTCAAGAGTGCTATTTGCGAACAGAATTAAATTCTGAACATCGATGTCAAATCAGTCAGCTAGGTTTTCCTTTCGTTTTGAACTGAAGTGATAAGCTCGGTTTTTGTTTTTTTTCAAAAAATATGATTATTCAGAGGTTGGGTTTTTTGTAGTGTTTATACTTTGCATATCTGTCAAATTGCTTGGACAACTAACCGCTTATATTACTATGAATGGTCTTGATCATTGAAGTTTGAAACAAAAACTAGATCTACATGCACTAATGAACATTATCAGGAATTTGAACCAGTTTTGTTTTAACTTGATATTCTCTATGAATAACATTTGACAATTGATACATATTGAACTGGAAATTGTCTTTGGATTTTGATTCTCAGGAGTTTGAACTTGAAAGTGAAAAAATGTTGTTGTTTGGGAAAGGGTTAATATAATATATTTTGTCGTCTGCAACTCTTTTCAAATTGTATCACTCCAAAATTTCGCCGTTTGGTTAATTGTTGATAATCATAAACCTAAGTGCAATAAAACACTGGATGCTCAGAGAGGATGTGGTAAATCGATGTGTAGGTGTTGCTTCCATCACAATATGACATACTGTTAAAAGTGCTGTAAAACTACATTCGATCAGTCAGATCCTGCTTAGAATATGCCAAACAGAATCCCTGAATTGATTGAAAAGGCTTAGCATCTGGAATTGAACAGCAACCTGAACAAGCTTGTAATTCAGCTGTTTTCTACGGTGGCATAGAGGTGACATTTGCATGTTTTTTTATTTACCTTAAAAAAAATAATAATTTGCAAAATATGGAATTTTCGTTTTTCAAGTTTTTTTTCATAGAATAAAAGAAAATGCTAAAAACAAAATCCTCGTTTTACAAGGTTTTTTTTATAAACTCATTGATTAAATAAAAATGCGAAAATCAATTTTTGTTTTTCAAGTTTTATTCTATTGAATAAAAAAAAATGCAAAAAACGAAAACTTAAGTCTTGAGCACGTGATAATTTGACCAATCAAAATCTCCCACTAAGTCGTGAGCACGACTTAATTATCCAATAAGAACTGCCGATGCCTACTTTCGTTTTTCGCATTTTTTTTTATTCTACAAAAGAAAACTTGTAAAACGAAAGTTGTGGATTTTGTTTTTTGCATTTTCTTTTTTTCTAACATGATAATAAAAAAGAAAAACTCGTAAAACGAAAATCAGGGGTTTTGTTTTTCGCATTTTTTTTATTCTTTAAAAGAGAACTTGTAGAACGAATAGCGACATTTTTGTTTTTCGCATTTATTTTTATTCTTTGAAAAAAAAACCTTGTAAAACGAAAATCGAGGATTTTGTTTTCGCGTTTATTTTTATTCTTTAAAAAATAACTTTAAAAACGTAAATCCCAGAAAATAAAAAAATGTGCAAATGTCACCTCTATGCCACCGTAGTTTTCAGATCAGTAAGTGCTTGGGGGTGAGCTAATGTGATCTCTTATCATCTGTTTGCCTGTAAATAATACTGTTGGGTTATTCTTGCCTCAAAATCTGAGTTATTGATCACAAGTAACCAAAGTTTCAAAATATCATGGTATCATCCTCATGGCGACTTTCAGGACCTTCAGTCCTTTGATTATATGATTGCAGAAGAAAAGCTTGTTAGATTAAAAAACAAGGGATAAATGAGAATTAATTTTCATATATGGTGAATTTTGATCATTTTGAAGATTTTCTTCTCAGATAGTTTTAGATTTGACTTAAGTCATTACAGTATTTCAAAAGGAAGTGTTTGATGACACTGATCTCACAGAGGAAGAATATTAATTGCCTGATTTTTAGCTCACCTGAGCACGAAGAGCTCAAGGTGAGCTTTTGTGGTCGAGTGATGTCCGTCGTCAGTCGTCCCTTGTGTGTCGTGTGTCGTCAACATTAACCTTGTAGACACTCTAGAGGCCACATTTTTTGCCCGATCAACCTGAAATTTGGTCAGAATGATTGTCTTGATGAAATCTCGGACAAGATTGAAATTGGGGTCAAAAATGAGGTCAGGGGTCAAATCTTAGAAAAACCTTGTAGACACTCTAGAAGCCATATATTTTGCCCAATCAACCTGAAATTTGGTCAGAATGATTGTCTTGATAAAATCTAGGACAAGTTTGAAATTGGGTCAAGTGGGGTCAAAAATGAGGTCACGGGGTCAAATATTAGAAAAACCTTGTAGACACTCTAGAACCACATTTTTTGCCCAATCAACCTGAAATTTGGTCAGAATGATTGTCTTGATACAATCTCACACAAGTTTGAAATTGGGTCAAGTTGGGTCAAAAATGAGGTCACAGGGTCAAATCTTAGAAAAACCTTGTAGACACTCTAGAAGCCATATTTTTTGCCCAATCAACCTGAAATTTGGTCAGAATGTTTGTCTTGATACAATCTCGCACGAGTTTGAAATTGGGTCAAGTGGGGTCAAAAATGACGTCACGGGGTCAAATCTTAGAAAAACCTTGTAGACACTCTAGAAGCCACATTTTTTGCCCAATCAACCTAAAATTTGGTCAGAATGATTGTCTTGACAAAATCTTGGACCAGTTCGAAATTGGGTCAAGTGGGGTCAAAAATGAGGTCACGGGGTCAAATATTAGAAAAACCTTGTAGACACTCTAGAAGCCACATTTTTTGCCCAATCAACCTGAAATTTGGTCAGAATGATTGTCTTGATAAAATCTCGGAAAAGTTCGAAATTGGGTCAAGTTGGGTCAAAAATACAGTCACAGGGAAAAATCTAAGAAAAACCTTGTAGACATTGTAGAAGCCATATTTTTTGCCCAATCAACCTGAAATTTGGTCAGAATGATGGTCTTGATGAAATCTTGGACAAGTTTGAAATTGGGTCAAGTGGGGTCAAAAATGAGGTCACAGTGTCAAATCTTAGAAAAACCTTGTAGACACTCTAGAAGCCACATTTTTTGCCCAATCAACCTGAAATTTGGTCAGAATGATTGTCTTGCTGAAATCTTGGACCAGTGCTAAATTGGGTCAAGTGGGGTCAAAAATGACGTCACGGGGTCAAATCTTAGAAAAACCTTGTAGACACTCTAGAAGCCATATTTTTTGCCCAATCAACCTGAAATTTTATCAAATGATTTTCTTCATGAAATCTTGGAAAAGTTCAAAATTGGGTCAAGTGGGGTCAAAAATAAGGTCACAGGGTCAAATCTAAGAAAAACCTTGTAGACATTGTAGAAGCCATATTTATTGCCCAATCAACCTGAAATTTGGTCAGAATGATGAAATCTTGGACATTTTTGAAATTGGGTCAAGTGGGGTAAAAATGAGGTCACGGGGTCAAATCTAAGAAAAACCTTGTAGACACTCTAGAAGCCATATATTTTGCCCAATCAACCTGAAATTTGGTCAGAATAATTGTCTTGATCAAATCTCAGACAACTTCGAAATTGGGTCAAGTAGGGTCAAAAATGAGGTTACAGGGTCAACTATTAGAAAAACCTTGTAGACACTCTAGAAGCCATATTTTTTGCCCAATCAACCTGAAATTTTATCAAAATGATTTTCTTCATGAAATCTTGGACCAGTTCGAAATTGGGTCAAGTGGGGTCAAAAATACGGTCACAGGGTCAAATCTTAGAAAAACCTTGTAGACACTCTAGAATCCATATTTTTTGCCTAATCAACCTGAAATTTCCTCAGAATGATTATCCTGATGAAATCTTGGACAAGTTTGAAATTGGGTCAAGTGGGGTCAAAAATGAGGTCACGGGGTCAAATCTTAGAAAAACCTTGACACTCTAGAAGCCATATTTTTTGCCCAATCAACCTGAAATTTTGTCAGAATGATTGTCTTGATAAAATCTTGGACAAGGTTGAAATTGGGTCAAGTGGGGTCGAAAATGAGGTCATGTGGTCAAATCTTGGAAAAATTATATAGACACTCTAGAAGCCATATATTTTGCCTAATCAACCTGAAATTTGGTCAGAATGATTGTTTTGATGAAATCTCAGACAAGTTTGAAATTGGGTCAAGTGGGGTCAAAAACTAGGTCATAGGATCAAATCTTAGAAAAGCCTTGTAAGCAGTGTAGAGGCATCATATTTTGCCCAATCGACCCGAAATTTAGTCAGAATTCTCCATCTTATCTTAATCTATGTTAATTAAATTTTGACAGTTCATTCAGGTGAGCGATTTAGGGCCACTATGGCCCTCTTGTTTTAGGGAAAGAGAAGTATACAGTCAAACCTGTCTTAGTGGCCACCTGTATTCAGCAAGCAACCTGTATTAAGCAAGCAGCAATGGAGTTCCCAAGTGAACCAATTGCACTGAAATTGACCTATATTAAGCAAGCACCTGTCTTAAGCAAGCACTTTTTGAATGTCCCTTGGGCACTTGCTTAAGACAGGTTTAACTGTATTTGCCTTATTCAGCACCTGCAGCTGAGCTTTAATCCCTTTCCTTTAATTGAAAAATTCCCTTGTATATTGCATTATGTAGTGTATATTGAGGTTTTGTACTTTCAGCATGTTTATGAGAGAGGAAGGCTTCAATTAGACCCTTCTCTACCAGCAGGGAACTCTGAGGAGACAGAGAGAAAGGTATGAACTCAATCTTGAAAAGTAAATCAATATACGAGGGTTGATCCAGAAATTTGAAAATGGGGATATATAACCTTTGAAAATGTGACTATAAAAATCAAAATCTTACATTCATTAAATGAAACATTTTGTGTAATAAATGTGGAAAATTTTGAATTTGTGAATTAAATAGCACCTGAATAATGACTTGTCTAAGACATTGACCCCTCACATAGGCTGGGCGCTAGAACGTCAAATGTGACATCATTATTAATTCTTTTCCACATAGTCTCTGTCTACTCCCATGCCTTTCTGTGTCTGTTGAACTAACTTGCAGAAAGTAACCTCATTCCATTTGGAATCAAATTTGTGTAAATAGACCTCCTAGTAATTGGGCCGCCGTCATGGCACAATTGGTAGCACATCAGACTGTCAATCTAGAGGTCCTGGGTTCGATACCTGACGGCAACACTCCTTCTTTCCAACTATTTGTCTCTCACTCTCTCACCAGTGGGTTGATAATTGTAGACCTATGTGAGATAGCAGCTGGAGGCTAGGAAAGGATGATGGTTGTGCGCATTTTACGAATTTTTGGATCACCCCTCATTTCTTTTTGCTTCTTGAAGGAGGGGAGCATAAAGCCAATGCTTTGTCTGTCCTTCTGTCTGTCATTCCATCCATCAGTCCGTCTGAAGCAATTTCTCCATAACCCTTAGGATAATTAAATGAAACTTCACATGTGAACTCTGTGTGATATTGCTCCCATTTATTTTCATGATTTTTCTAATTTTAGTCCTTGTCTCAGAATATGGGGCCTTATTGTAAAAATTAGTTTTTCTCTTATTTCTCCATGTCTTATTTTCAGAATTCAATGAAATTTCATCATACAGTAACAAATTAGATGCCTTTGACCATAAACTAATTGAAACATATATATAAAAAAATGGGTCAAGGAAAAGGGGGCCTTAATGTTGTAAGCTTTACGTAAACTCACTGTTATTCTGCAAAAAAATTATATTGGTCATGTCTTTTGATTGGTAAGAGATATATTCTTCATATTTCACATGTTGATTGCTTGTGACAAGACCTTTTAGTTGGTATTAACAAGTTCATGGTCATAAGTCAAAGTCATTTCTCAGGGTTAGAAATTTGTTAATTTTAATGTTTACATTGTCTCTAAGTTTGAAATGTTAAGTATTATAGCCTTCATATTTGAAATATTGATTGCTCATGACAAGTCCTTACAGCAGATACCAAATCAAGGGCATTGGTCAAGGTCAAGGTCATATTGTTAAGATCATTCATTTTCAAATATATCTCTTTTACAAATTGTCAAAATTTCTTTCCACTTCCCATAAATGTTGTTTATTAAGTGTCCCAACTATAGTAGCATTTGATAAAAAAAAGTTTAGTTCAATTTTTGCATACTATTTAGTGACAAAGCCTTAATCGGGGAGCATAGTCCATCTCGGACTGCTCTTGTTTATAATAGTCCAGTTATTGTGCCTTCTTTTTAACTTTTTATACACCTTTCAAAAGACACATTATATCGAGGGTTCAACGCAAAACTGTCGTAACTCCATTTTTTTAAAACTTTACAGGAGTCACCAAAAACCCTATCCTTTTTACATTATATATTGGTTTTTAAAATGATTGATAAGCTAAATAACACATACATTGGATTATATTATGTGATCATATGGACATCCATGCCTGCTACCTGGTTCAGTATTTAGTATATATTTGAGGTTTTGTAATTTCAGTATGTTTTTGGGAGTGGTTGCCTTCAAGAAGACCCGTCTCTACTGTCAGTAGACTCGGAGCAAACTGAGAGAAAGGTATGAACCAGGGGCCTGTTTTACTAAACTTCTTATAAAAAATTAATTGTAAGTCTAAATCACAAATCGTACCTGGTGTTTTCATTCATTATTAGATTTTGCCTTGCAATATCTCATTGAATTGTCTTTAGAAGACAATTCCAATGAGATGATGCATGGCAGAACTCCATACTTAACTACTTCAGTAGGAACAACTTAAGTTTTTGACGCAAAAATGGGTGTAAAATGGGCCCTTTGTTGTTAAAAGTCCATGGCAGGAATTTGAATGTTCCTCTTTCTGTTTTCATCTTTCCTAATTGTGTAGTATGAGCTTTTGGGAACATGCCCTGGTCTGCAGTAGGCATCCAGTGTGTAACATATTGTTGTTTAAATGACAGTGTCAATGATGCACATAACAGGGTTAACCCCAGTCTAAAATCTTTATTTCTAATCAAAACCTATAACGTTGGAACTTATTTGAATCATGTTGACCAGACAATTCCAATGAGTTCCCACAACATAGCTCTGACTTTAGTGGTTGAAAACTTAGTCAGAATATTTGGCTTCGTGATAAACCAAACCAGCCCTCTGTTCAGGATGACAAAATGGTGCAAGCAGTTTGCCAATTATACCCTCTTTTGAATGCAAGTGCATGTGCAAAGCGTGATATAATTGGAAAAACTGTTTCCACCAATTTTTCATTCTGAACACAGGGCAGGTTAACATAGGGTCAAGAGCTATTTTTGTGGGTCAAATCTTTGAAACGCATTGTTTGTAATCTAGTGGCTACATTTTTAGCTCTACTAGATCAACTCTTGTCATGCTGAACCTGGAATATTCCTGTTATGTTAGGAGGTATAGACAAAGATCAGCCTGAACCTATGTGCAGTCTGATCTTAGTCAACACCACCTGTCTGTCCTCTTTCATGGCAAAGTTGTTAATGAATTAAATCTCGAAAAAGAAAGTTTATCTACACCCATGGATTCTAGGGCTTTCAGTACTTTGATATGAGTGCAATTCTGAAAGAGGATTTTAATTCAGCATGACAAGAGTTAAGTTCAGCAGAGCGTATGTAATGACATGTTGTCTGTCATTAGACTGTCTGTCAATGTGTATACTTTTCATTTAAACATCAACTACTGGACAGAATTGAATCAAATTTCATAGAAATGATCCTTGCAACATACACTCTCAGATTCCTTTGTTAAATTTATATCAGGTTTAAAACATGGGTGCTATGGGCTGTCATGACACCAAAAATTTGTCCCCTATGGTAAAAACTTGCAAAAATCTTCTCTGAAACTACTGAGAAGACTTCACCCAAACTTCACTTGAATTATTATTATTGGGATAATGGTGCTCTTTCATAATTCTTCATTAAAATCTGGTAAGGCTGGGAATGTGGGCTCAACAGGCAATCAAGTCACTAGAAAATGGGCCTGCATATTGATGTATAAGAATTTTTCTCTAAAACTACTGTTCAGAATTCAACTAAACTTTACTGAAATGATCCTTAGGACTTGTTATCTAAGCTTTCTTTGTTTAACCCTGATTAAGCTTTATACATGTTTTCTAAATGTGCGCGAGTCACAAAAAATGCTACTGATATAACCCTTTTCTCTGAAATTACTCTTCAGAGTTCACCCAAATTTCAGTGAAATGATTCTTATGACTTGCTCCTTAAGATGGCTTTGTTAGTCCCCTACCGGTGTTAACACCGGAGGGGACTATAGGTTTGCCCTCCGTCTGTCCGTTCGTCTGTCCGTCTGTCCCTCCGTCTGTCGGCTCAAATCTGGATCCCGCAATAACTTAATAACTAAGCAAGCGTTTTTGATGAAAGTTGGTATATGACTAGATGGCAATGTGTAGATTATGCACATCATTTTATTTTTGTTTTTCGACTTAAATTGAGGTTACTATGGTTACAGAAATAGTGAAAATATGGCCAAAAATGGAATCCTGCGATAAGATAATAACTAAGCAAGCTAGTTTGATGAGACTTGGTATATGACTATATGGCAATGTGTAGATTATGCACATCATTTTATTTTTGTTTTTAGACTAAAATTGTTGTTGCTATGGTTACGGAAATAGTGAAAATATGGCAAAAAATATTGGATCCCGTGATAAGTTAATAAGTAAGCAAGCGTTTTTGATGAAAGTTGGTATATGACTAGATGGCAATGTGTAGATTATGCACATCATTTTATCTTTGTTCTTTGACAAAAAGTGTGGTTGCTATGGTAACGGAAATAGTGAAAATATGGCAAAAAATGGATCCTGCAATAACTTAATAACTAAGCAAGCTAACTTGATGAAACCTGTTTTAAAATGTAAAAAAAAATATAAGCCATGTTAGTCAGGGTGGTGATGCAGCAGTATTAATCACCTCCACTGAAAGTTCTCATTTCTTACCAACAAGACTGAAGAAAAACATCTTGGATCAGACAAGGTAACTGTTATTGATACTATTTCTTGCATCTGTCTATTGCTTGCATGAATTGTATAGTGGGCACAGCAGAGACAACAACTCATGTAAGTCTTGTTAAACCCTTTCCAAAACAAGACCTGGTTTTGACGTCCCTGATAGAATTGGCGTGGGAAAACATTGAGACAAAAGAAGAAAATGCTGATAAACAGCATTTTCTCCATTTGTCTCAATGTTTTCTGAGCTATAATATTGTCAAATTATGCCTTAAGTAGCATCCAATTTGACGTCTGCAGCAGCTTTCAAATGGGACAACCCTAAATTTTTGCCGTTTGGGAAAGGGTTAAGGTCTTTATAACTTATTATGATCGCTGAAAACTTGCTTGCAAAAAATATCACTCAACATTTAGATTACCGTTGTTCTTATTTTATAAAATTACACTTGCTATGGAAGCAATTACAAATCATTGATCTTTTAGTAACTTTATTCAAGTCATTTGAATTATATTTCCGAAATTTTGGGCATAACATTTCATATGTTTGACAATTATTTTGATGACTTGTTCATCTTAATCTATTATTGATTACCATATTGAGTCAATGTGAAGCCGGTAGGGGACTTTATGTGTTGCATACAACACCAGATACTTGTTAATTCTGGTCAAAGGCTTTCAGGTCAGAAAAAAGTGACCAAAAGAAAGAAATCTGAAAACCCTGATTGTCTTTAAATAGGCATAGGAAATAAATGATTTTGTGTCAAAGTTGAAATATGATTGTCCTTAATTCTGCCATCATGATGAATTATTGGCCCCAACTGTGACTGGGAATGCACAGGCTGGTCAGAGTCATTGCTTTGGGCATATTTGATATAGTTGAAAATTTCACACACAAGCTCAAATATCTTTATACATTTGTATTGTTTCTATTATGGCTTTTTGTGGATTGTCTGGAAACAAACTATTATCCTCAATTTATTTTGTTTCTCACACTGAAACAAACTATTATCCTCAATTTATTTTGTTTCTTACACTGGAACGAACTATTATCCTCAATTAATTTTGTTTCTTACACTGAAACAAATGATTATCCTCTATTTATTTTGTTTCTTACACTGAAACAAATGATTATCCTCTATTTATTTTGTTTCTTACACTGAAACAAACAATTATCCTCTATTTTGTTTCTTACACTGAAACAAACTATTATGCTCAATTTATTTTGTTTCTTACACTGAAACAAACTATTATCCTCAATTTATTTTGTTTCCTATATGCCTGCAGATGGATTATCAGGATCTCTCAGTGGATTATCAGTAGATAATTTCAAAGCTAAAGTAGTGTGACTATCAAATTAGTAAACTCACTGTTTTGATAGATTTGACACAGGTTATGTTTGTTTCAGGGCATATTTTCTTTTTAAAAATATTTGAATATTGTAACCTCCCAGATCATGAGTCAAATTTGAACCAAACTTGGTATGAAATTTAAATGTTCTTTGGTTGACCCTTCCCAAATTTGTTCATTGAACTTTGATGGGACAATAAATTTGAAATCTTCAATCAACTCCTTATCCAACAACCACATTCAACCAAATAGTTCTTTTTTGTGTATTTATCACATGCTCACAATGTTTTTTATGTGCATATATTGGCGTAATCTTCTCCGTCTGTCCGTCCATCCGTCCGTCCATCCATCCATCCGTCCATCCATTCGTCCGTCTGTACGTCTGTCCACTTTTCTTGTCAACGCAACTCCTCCTAAGTTTCTGGCTGGATCTTCTTGAAACTTGGTCAATGTTATCACCTCAATTGGTAGATGTGCATGAATGAAGGATTTTATGGTTCGTTGATTTTTGCCTGAGAATAACTTAGTCTCTGGGGCTTATTGCCTCAGTTATGCCCCCTTAAAATTTAGTCTCTGGGGCTTATTGAAATTACAGCCTTGTGAATGCAACTCTTCCTAAGTTTCTGGCTGGATCTTAATGAAACTTGTTGGATGTTATTACCGAAATTGGTAGATGAGCATGAAGTAAGGATTATATGGTTCATTAATCTTACCCTAAATTATGCCCCCTTAAAACTTAGTATCTACGGCTTATTGAAATTGAAGCCTTTTGAACGCAACTCCTCCTTACTTTTTGTCTTTATTTAAATAAAACTTGGTCAATGTCATCACCATAATTTGTAGATGTACATGGATCAAGGATTTTATGGCTCATTTATTTCTCTGAATTATGCCCCCTTAAAACTTAGTGTCTGGGGCTTATTGAAATTGCAGCCTTGTGAAGGCAACTCCTCCTAACTTTTTGTCTTGATTTAAATGAAGCTTGGTCATTTTGAATTTGGTTCTGTCAAAATAAGTAGTGTCTACAATTATTTCGTAAAACAGCAAAGTGGCGGCGTATTTTGTGACTATGGCACTCTTGTTGCATCATCACAAAACTTCTTAAGCCATTTCCCCGCAACTAATGGTCCAACTTGTACCAGATTGGCAGAAAGGTTCCTTGTGTTACTTGGATATATTATTTCAAACATGTCATGTATAACTTTGATTGAAAATTTTGGTAATATTTTACTAAACAATCAAGCTTTTTTTTTACCATGAACTTGGTTTTAATGTTCCTTGCATGATTCTTTTCAAGACTTTTTGACATGGTTGTGACAAGGCTGGACTATATTTCACTTTGAATAAATCTGTTCTAATCCACTGGGCCATTCTAAACCTGTATTTTTCTGTAGTTTTCTTTTGGTTATCCATTGCCAAAAATTAGTTGCAAATTTTTGTTTCCTCTTTTGACATGAAAGTTGCTAATTCTTAAGATAAAATCTTTTATCATTGTGGCTGCCAAACCATAAAGCAAAATATGTTAAAGCTTGCTGCACCGAAGTAACAATTGAAATCTGATATATCAGCTAGTCAGGGGAATGACCTATGTTTATTTGTTTGTCTGGTTTGTCCAAGCAGTAAAGTTCATAAGCTACCCAAAATTTTCTGCTTTCAGTATTTTGATAATTAACAACCATAAAATGTATAAAGAGCATTTGGAAAAGAGACAGAATTCTGTCATAGTCTCCCCAGCCCAGAGCTATTTATAATTTTGGCCTTTAAACTTATGATGATCAATTGCTACAGTATTAACCCTTGTCATGCTGAATTAATTTTGGCTAAAAATTTTCATCAAAATCAAAGGGCAAAAAGCACTGAAAGTACCAACTGTAGGTCAATTTTTATTTGAAAAACTAAATCTATTGACAATTCTGGTTTGAGAGTGAGAAACAAGTGGCATAGACTTACATCAGACTGCAAATATGTGCAGGCTGATGTTTGTCTATAGCTCCTTCCAAAGCAGGAATATTCCAAGTTCAGCATTACAAGGGTTAACAGGATTTGTGACAAGTTCTGGTCACAATGGATACCATTTGATTCAAGATTGGTAATACATAAATTTTGATTTTCTTTCCATTTTAGAAGACCACCAGCAAGGTCAGGGTAGACTCAGAGAAAGTTAATGATGATGAGGATGAGAAAAAGGAGGAAAAACCGGTAATGTGATAAAATTTTTAAGTTTTAAAATTAAATTTTAACTTTGTTTTATAGTCTTTTTTATGCCAAGCATATTCAACTGACTTCATTCAGACTTGAACCCCTGATCATCGAATTAAAAGTCGTCTGTTTACACATGGTGCACCTCGGAAGCCACAGCATTTGGACTTCCATTCTCACAGGTACCCAATTATACACCTTGGTGGAGAGGAGCAACATGAAGTTTATTTTCTGCTCAAAATATTTCCAACCAACAGTTTCTGGATGACAACAGTATTGTTGACTCATTCAGAGTCTATAGGACTTTGATTTAGATTGTCAATTAAGTGTTCCCTGGCCAAATTCAAAGGGATAGCCCAGAACTATTGTAAGTGCCTATACATATATAGGCACTTACAATAATCTTATGCTGAACCCTAAGTCATTGGTCTTTTTATGCCCTCGTATCGAGAGATCGGGGGCATATTGTTTTACTCATGTCCGTCTGTCTGTCTGTCCGTCTTTCCAACCGTCTGTCCGAAAACTTAACCCGAAAACTTAACCTTTGCCTTTTCTCCAAAAGTATTTGACATACAAAGCTGTACACCAAAGTCAAGGTCATGTGACAAGGTCAAGGTCATGTGACAAGGTCATCTGTCAAGGTCAAACTTTCAAAAAAATGCTGGAACGGGAGCATTCGTGTTTCACAAACACATCTTGTATTTATGTGTATTTTCAGGTGGTATCTGTAAGACCTTTCAACAGAATTCCAGAGCAAAGAATGAAGGATCTGAAGGATCCAAATGACCCGTAAACTATGACAAAATATTTGATGGAAATATGATCCTAATTTGTACATGTTGTAACAAGGAATTATTTCTCCTAATTTTCATCTAAGTTGGGAGGGTATCAACTGTTACATCTGTTTGTCTGTCTGTATATCCAATTCTAGGTCTATATATAGTATTATTACCAGGGTCCGAGGTTAAAAACCTTTTCTCATTCTCAATTCAATATGTTCTCCAATTTCAATTTGAAATTAAAGTCAAAATTCTGTTTTAATATTTCATTTTAATGAATCAACATAAAAGATTATATTAATAAGTTGTTATGAATAACAACTTATTAATATCATCTTTTATTTTCATACGTTTATTTAAATATTTGAGAAAATTCTCAGTTGAGTTTGAGAAAAGTTTTATAACCCCGGGCCCCGATCTATTGTAATATCTGATGTATCTTATGTATCTGTATCTAATGTATATCAATTTTGATGCCCTCATATCATTAGATATGGGGGCATATTGTTTTACTCTTGTCTGTCTGTCCATCTGTCTGTCTGCAAAAATTAACCAAAAAAACAACTTCTTCAAGGCTATTCAAGATAAAATGTTCATAATTGGTATGGTGATATATCTCAATGATACGCATCTGCTGGTTCTAAGGTCAAGTTTATGTGATAAGGTAAAAGGTCATCTGTCAAGGTCAAATTTAAAAAAGAAAATGCCATTTGGTGGGCATTTATGTTTCACAAACACATCTTGTTATAAAATGATTCAAAGTGTATTGCACAACTTGTCACATGACTTGGCAACTGTATAAACTGCTTCATCCATGTGCACTGAGCACCAAACTGTTGCCTGCTTGCAAACATGATATAATTTTGATGCATGTGCAATGAATGTGCCAAGTGACATGTTTTTAGCTCACCTGAGCACGAAGTGCTAAAGGTGAGCTATTGTGATCGTAGAATGTCCGTCGTCAGTCGTGCGTCGTCCACAATTTCTTTAAACATCTTCTCCACCTAAACCAGTGGGCCAATCTTGATGAAACTTAGCAGGGATGTTCCTTGGGTCAAGTTCTACCAAAGCTGTTCAAATAAATGAAATCCACCCTTAACTTTTCCTTTACCCTTAACAAAAAGGGTGAAAATATGAAAATCTTTAAAAAATATTCTTCTCTGAAACCAGAAGGCAGACAGCTTTCATATTTGGTATGTACCATCACCTAGTGGGCCTCTACCAAGTTTGTTCATATCAAGACCCTTGGTTCATATTTGGGCTTTGCCCAAGCCCAACCCTTTTTACATAAAATCAAAGAGCAAAAATCTTTAAATATCTTTTTCTCTGAAACCAGATGGCAGACAGCTTTCATATATGGTATGTAGCATCACCTAGCAAGCCTCTACCAAGTTTATTCATATCAAGACCCCTGGGTCATATTTGGGCTTTGCACGGGTACATCCCTTTATCTCTTATGAGCACGAAGGGTAAAAAAATGAAAATCTTCAAAAATCTTCTTCTTTGAAACCAAAAGGCAGAGAGCTTTCATATTTGGTATGTAGCATCATCTAGTGGACCTCTACCAAGTTTGTTTATATCAAGAAGACCCTAGGATCATATTTGGGCTCCACCCGGGCGCAACCCTTTCATCTCATCTTAGCACAATGGGTGAAAAAAGGAAAACCTTCAAAAATCTTCTTCTCTGAAACCAGAAGGCAGAATGCTTTCATATTTGGTATGTAGCATCATCTTATGGACCTCTTCCAAGTTTGTTCATATCAAGACCCTGGGGTCAAATTTGGGGCCCACCCGGGTGCATCCCTTTTTACATAGAATCAAAGAGCAAAAAGGCATAGCTGTCTTGCTCTTCGCTGAAAACGTCCATGGTATTGATCTTAGGCAATTATCTTCTTTTTGACATCTACCTATCTAATTAATGTGATGTCTCAGGGGTCAAAGAGACTCAGGTGAGCGATCTAGGACCATCTTGGTCCTCTTGTTATTGATTTTATCTAAAAATGGACCTTTCTTCTCTCTTTTAATCTTTTTGTAACACATTTTTAAAAAAAAAATAATTACAGGTAATAGATCAGTTATTTCATGGATATTTGTAAAACAATGAAAAACTATTGCCCTTGTTGTCAGGGATTACATTATAAACTGTTGCCCTTTGCCTTCGGCATTAGGCAACAGTTGAGAATGTCATCTCCTCCAATTTGAGACAATATTTTTCACTGTTAACATGAGATTTGAAGGTTAAAGGGTGATTTTATACAATAACGAACATAGAATTGTACAATATTTCTAATTAAGTATTACATTTCAATGGCTTATAATGAAACAGTTTTAACTGCCTATAAACACCCTGGCAGTTACAACTGTTTAACACCATTTAAGCCATTGATTTACTAGTAAGGTTGATCTTTATGTAAATATTTAATACTTTTAACAGATTATTCCAATATATCTAGTCACTACCAGATGACAAATTGTAGACCAATTAAAACCAATTTGTAGCCCATAATCCTTGAAATATATCAAAATTGAAAATAAAGTATTATTATTATAGGGTAGCTATTATTATTGTGAAACCCACTGTGGCACTTTTAAGGAATTCCTCTGCATTCTTCTGCTATTGCATGAACAAGCTCATATTGTGATTCAGATATGCATTTTCTGTTTAAGATCTTTTGTTTGCAATAAGCCCAATGTATGCTTTATTGAATCTAAAAGACTGGAGCAACAGGTCCAGACTGTTCCAACAATATTTCTAATTGCATGCTACCAATTGAAAACAATAATAGAGATAAAGAGAGATCAAACTTCCAAGTTGATTTAATTAGATTTTATTCCCTGGTTGAAAACTGATTGAAAACAAAATTCCTATGAGTGTGCTCATTTTTAAAAGACATCATCCACGATAGCAGTTGCAAAAGGTCATACAATTGGAATATAATTTTCAAATCTATAGAACACACCACTTGGAGCAACTCTATCATTATCTTGATGTCCCAGTGGCAAACAATGTTTATGCCGGACATAACCTTGAATAATGCAATTGAAAGATTGGCCGATTTATGGAAACCAATTTTTATGCTCTCGAAAGGGAGAGCATATAGCCACCGCTTCGTCTGTCCGTCCGTTATTCCGTCCGTTATTCCATCTGTCTGTCCGTCCCCACCTATTTCTCCATAACCCTCGGGCCAAATCAAATGAAACTTACCTATGTGAACTACCTATGATATAGTGTTGATGCCTCTATGATGGTTTTTGGATTTGAGGCCTCGTCACAGGAAAAGGGGACTTAGGTTAAGAAAACGGTTTTTCCCAAATTTCTCCCAGTCACTTAAGTGAAATTTCATATTTGAGTAGCAATTCAGATGCCCTTTACCATAAACAATTTGAAATTAACGTAAAAAAATATATATCATGGAAAAAGGGGGCTAAATGTTTGTTACATTTACGTTAGCGTGTAAAATACAGTTATTTTTTCATTTCTCCTAGTCTTATGCTCAGAATTTGATGAAATTTCACATTTCAGTAGTAAATCAATTGCCCTTTACCATAAACTATTTGAAATTTGTGTCTAAAAATATGTCATGCAAAAAGGGGGTTTAATGTTTGTTACCTTTATGTTAGCTGTATAAGATAACACCTTATTTGAGTCCTTGCAATCTGACCACAGAGCATATCTCCTAAAATATAATAGCTATCAACTTGAAACTTTATGGGTGGATAGATCTTATGGAGGAAAAGTGCAGTGAACAAGAACTACAACTCTTGCTTGCATATTTTTTGAGTTATTGCCCTTTGTTATTTTTAGCTCCACTGGCTGAAAGCCACTGGGGCTATTCTCATGGCGTTGTGACCGTCGTGCGTCCGTCCGTGCGTCTGTGCGTCCGTGCGTCCGGTCGTAAACTTTTACTTTTAAAAAATCTTCTCCTCTGAAACTACTGGATGAATTTCAACCAAACTTCACAGGAATGATCCTTGGGTGACCCTCTTTCAAAGTTATTCAAGAAATTTTGATCCAATGAAAAACATGGATTTAATGGGCGTGGCTAATTTCCAAATATGGTAAAAAGTGAATTTTCTCAGAATTTAATCGATGGATACCATTGAAATTTTACATGAATGATCCTTGTGTGACCCTTTATCAGTCTACCAAAAATCATTTTGATGGGATGAAAAATATGAATTTTATGGGCGGAGGTCATTTCTCTATATGTTATATAGTGGAAACTTTGGAAATCATTTTCTCTGAATGTAAGTGATGGATATCAACCAAATTTCACTGGAATGATCCTTGAGTGACCCTTTATCAGTCTATCAAAAATTATTTTGATTGGATGACAAATATGTATTTTATGGGCGGAGGTCATTTCTCTATATGTTATATAGTGGAAACTTTCAAAATCATTTTCTCAGGATCTAAATGATGGATATCAACCAAATTTCACTGGAATAATTTTTGAGTGCCCCTCTATCAGTCTACCAAAAATTATTGTGATCGGATGAAAAATATGTATTTTATGGGCGGAGGTCATTTCTCTATATGTTATATAGTGGAAACTGTGAAAATCATTTTATCATAATCTAAGTGATGGATATCAACCAAACTTCACTGGAATAATCCTTGAGTGACACTCTCTCAGTCTACAAAAAATTATTTTGATTGGATGAAAAATATGTATTTTATGGGCGGAGGTCATTTCTCTATGTGTTATATAGTGGAAACTGTGAAAATCATTTTATCAGAATCTAAATGATGGATACCAATGAAATTTTATATGAGTGATGCTTGAGTGACTCTTTATCAGTCTACCAAAAATTATTGTGATTGGATGAAAATATGCATTTCACGGGCGGATGTCATTTCTCTATATGTTATGTAGTTGAAACTTTGAAAATCATTTTCAACATCAGTAGAATCCAAAATATCTAAAAATCTAGTCAAAACTTTTGTTGCTTTACAAGAATTTCAAGCCTGTGGAGCGACTCAAGCCATTCATGGCTTTCTAGTTTATACTTAGATTATGTCTGGAGCATATCTCCTGAAGTATAATAGCTATCAACTTGAAACTTTATGGGTGGATAGATCTCATGGAGAAGAAGTGCTTTGCACAAGAATTACAACTCTTGCTTGCATAATTTTGGAGTTATTGCCCTTTGTTATTTTTAATACTTAGATTTTATAGGAGGTAAATCTCTGACAGTACAAAAGAATCTTTAATCTATTAGGCTTCAGTTTACTATCAAGCTTTGGTGGCAGGGGATGTCCATGTCCAAGATGGCTCTTGTTTTTAGCTCCACTGGCTGAATGCCACGGGCTATTGTCATGGCGTTGTGTCCGTCGTGCGTGCGTCAGTGCGTCCGTGCGTCCGTTCGTAAACTTTTACTTTAAAAATCTTCTCCCCAGAAACTACTGGATGAATTTCAACCAAACTTCACAGGAATGATCCTTGGGTGACCCTCTTTCAAAGTTGTTCAAGAAATTTTGATCCAATGAAAAACATGGATTTAATGGGCGTTGCTAATTTCCAAATATAGTAAAAAGTGAGTTTTCTCAGATTCTAATTTATGGATACCAATGAAATTTTACATGAATGATCCTTGTGTGTCCCTTTATCAGTCTACCAAAAAATATTGAAATCGGATGAAAAATATCTAATTTATGGGCGGAGGTCATTTCTCTATATGTTATATAGTGGAAACTTTCAAAATAATTTTCTCAGAATGTAAGTGATGGATATCAACCAAATTTCACTGGAATGATCCTTGAGTGACCCTTTATCAGTCTACCAAAAATTATTGTGATCGGATCAAAAATATGTATTTTATGGGCGGTGGTCATTCCTCTATATGTTATATAGTGGAAACTTTGGAAATCATTTTCTCCAAAACTAACTGATGGATATCAACCAAATGTCACTGGAATCTTTCTTGAGTGACCCTCTATCAGTCTACCAAAAATTATTGTGATTGGATGAAAAATTTGTATTTTATGAGCGGAGGTCATTTCTCTATATGTTACATAGTGGAAACTTTGGAAATCATTTTCTCAGAATCAAAATGATGGATATCAACCAAATGTCACTGGAATCTTTCTTGAGTGACCCTCTCTCAGTCTACCAAAAATTATTGTGATTGGATAAAAAATATGCATTTTATGGCTGGAGGAAAATCATTTTCAACATCAGTAGAATCCAAAATATTTAAAAATCTAGTCAAAACTATTACTACTTTACAAGAATTTCAAGCCTGTGGAGCGACTCACGCCATTCATGGCTTCCTAGTTGTGACAATGCCTTATTTGGGGAGCATAATCCGTCTCTGACGGCTCTTGTTAAGGATGCACACACTCAGTACACACTCAATCTTCTCTTAACATGTTTAAAACCCATACAAAAACTGGACTCGTCAATGAAGGAAAAAGCTGTGAGATACCCAACTTTAAATCCACATGGTTACTTGCTCTGGGTAGACTTGGAATTTCATGTGTCTCATCAAAACTGGCTGCTAGTCTGTTATTGAGCATATGAGAGGTCACAGGCATGTTCTTGAAGGTCTGGGTGGACACTTGCCTTTCAGATACATGTCTGAAATCTTACAGCCGTCTGAAACATGTTGAATCTTCCAAAGTTACAAATCCAATGATCATTATCTGTTGAAATAGCCCGCTATACCTACAATTGTTGCTTTTGGCGCCGGAGTCAGTCCAGTTGAAGTGATTCCAACCCATTTGCAATATTTAACTGACAGACCATATTTCTTTAGGTTTGTACGGCTGAAACAAGTCAAATGCACTTTGAGCTTGCTATGCAGAAATAATGATGCTTCAAAGAATGTTTTACGAATAGAAAGGTCAAAAACACAAATATGCAGAAAGTAAACAAAAGAAGATCACATGGTTGCTATATTAAAGCAAAAAATTAAAGATAGGAAAATCCATATTTACTTTATTTCACACGGTTAGATTACAATTATCCTTAGTAATTGTGCTTTTTTATGTCTTAAATTGGAAGAAGATACACAAAAGGACATTCAGATACACAGACAAAATTCACAAATAATTGCCAGCCCAAAAAAATGAATTTTGAATTTTTGATCCCTATCATTTTTGTCCATTTTATATATAGGCACTTACAATATGAGTTGCGCTGGCCCCTTTAGATGTCAAATTGAAGGTACCCGGTAATCTGATAAGGTCAACGTCATCTATCACGATCAAACTTAGCAAAACATAATCAAAACACTTTAGCATTTAATAAAACACTCTGTATTCAATATTTCGGCAAAAATTGCCTTTTTCAAGAAAACGAAAAATATTCTAACACTACTAATATTTTTCGTTTTCTTGAAAAAGGCAATTTTTGCCGAAATATTGAATACAGAGTGTTTTATTAAATGTTTATTCACTTCCCTTCGGAAAAAATTTGTGATATTAAAACACTTAAGATTATTACTTACTAAAAGCTTATTTAAGATAAGATGAATATGTTTGGCATGATGGTGGATTTAATTGAACCACTATTGATTGCGGTTTCCATTCAGCTAGAGCATTTGTGGTTTTTTTCTTCAGATTACAAGTGAGCCATCTAGAACCATCATTGTCTTCTGATTTTAAATTAATGGAGGTATTCACTAAATACCTAATTACGTGTGTGTGTGAATCCACTTTACATATATTCATACAATGGTTTTAGTTTCATATATTCTCGAACTCATAAGATACTCTCTTCATCTCTGAAATCATCTAATTTAAGTGACCATTCGTATTAAACCTTTTTCAACACTAGATTATTCTCAAAAGTTTCTTTATCTCAAAGAAATTCTGTTAAACAGTAGAAGTTTTACGCTAAAAACACTGTAAATAAATCCTATATTGTGTAGTACATACATCATTAGTTTCATAAAGAATTATTTAAAAAAAAAATGCATATGTGACTGAAATAATAAAAAATATTTAAAAAAAAAAATGTTATTTAACTTTTTTCTTTTAAGTAACTGTTGAAGGGTTATTCTTTTGATGTTTATTTACCACATGTTTTAGTGTATTTGCTTATAATTATATTGAATGATATGATGTAAAAATAATTAAGAACAAAAAAGAGCCATGATCTGGAATGAGTTTCTCATTGTTAAACAAAAAATAATAACAAGTACATGTGTGTGTAATTTCATATTACCGATCGCCCTATTTTTTCCTCCAATGAAAGGCCGCTATTTCGTTTGAAATTCAAAAAATATATCCCGTAACCTGACGATCTGCTCGAATAAGTGAGGTACGTGACTTTAGGTCATAATGGGCGGGGACTTCATTCAAAACCAGACAGTGACGTCATAATCTTGTCGGATAAAATGTTCCGAAAGACCCTTAACTTGTAATCGAGTATAAAAAAAAGTTTTGCGAATTTCTTTTGAATTATGCCTATACACAATTACTCACTGAAAGGAGGAGAAAATTCTAGAATAATTTGTCTGTTTGTTTATCTAGAGAAGATTTAGCTGATAAATCGATGATTCTGAAAATAAAATATTAATCTACATAGTATACAGCAGTAAGAATGACATCGACGAGTTTGCTCGAACCAAACCTTTCTGTACTCCACATTTTCACATTGACATAAAAAGAAAAAAACGACAGGGTTGAAATGATATAAAAATCTCACTTCCATTTTAAAATGAATACTCTGGATCTTTTGAACGACATTTTAATCTAGTAGTTCTCAGAGTCCCAATCTTAACAAAATGCAATCAAATGTTCCTATGAAAGGTACATGTATGCAAATTGATTGTAGAACAAATACAGTAAAATCTCAGTTTTTCGCACGCCGGTGGTTCGTAGGTATGTGTTGGTTCGTATACATTCTTAAGTCCCGATTTTTTTCCCTCTTTATCTTTGTAAGAAGGCTCCGAGTAATTCGCACGTCGGTGGTTCGTAGTTCGTAGCCTGTGTCAAGTCCCGAGAGTTTCCAAATAACACAAATTAATATGTTTAATCCGTAGGTGTGAATTGTGCGATCAATAGCTGTCCTAGATGTAACAATAGACATATACCTTGATTCTCACAGCTGTTGATTGGTATTAATCTAAGTTATTGTTTTGCATCAATTTTTACAGGCATTGTTTGATTTGTATTTTTCTCCGGGTTTAATGAAATAAAGGATCCATCAGAGATACATTCTTGTATTTCATCTGGCTTTCTCATACCGAGTATGCATAAATGACTGTGCAAATCTTCGTAGACTTTTTTATTGTTAACATGACTTTCACACAGATTCATCGTAATGCCGAGATTTCATCGTCCTCTATATGAGTACTCAAAGTGATTTGATCCAAAGGGAAAACACTCTGATGTAGTTAATATTTGGCATGTAAATAATTGCCGAAATTACTTTATTTAGTATTTAAATATGGACAAAACGAAAGATGATTATTGTTCAAGTGAGATTTGTTGCGTCCTTTATCTCTACAAAATGGTCTCGTTAGAACTTGATTATAAACATATTCCATAGAACCTTAGAATAAAGCCACAAATATAGGGTACTTAAGACCATGTCCGATCTGAGCCATCAAAAGACTACCGACCGCTTGACATTGGTTGGTTAGTACTATGTTTAGTTCGTATAAATTGTCCCGGTCCCTTGAGATACGAACCACCGAGACTTTACTGTATAAAAAGCCAAGATCAACTTCAAGGATTCTAGGTTAACAAATATTAGCGGAAAGAAAGTGATTCAAAGCATTTTAGGCCTATGATAGCTGACCAATATCGAAAGCCAACGTGACCCGTTTAACTGTGACGTATGGGTGGGGAACCAAAACTTGGTAACTGCAGCTTTTCAATACATTATGAATGTTATTAACTTACGTCTTGTTGCAATCATTATATAATGGATAATGAAATGCCGTGTTTTTGTGTTTTTTTTGTATGGGGCTTTCACAATGCTTTTAACAATCTTTTAGTTATATCTCTGCTGCTGCATGGAGCACCCAGCAATGAATTCCTGGTATGTTTACGAACCCGGGACCTTTTGAGTGATAGTCCGACTCGCTACCACTGCATGGCTGTAAATGCGATACTAAATCCCAAAAGGGAGGCATTATGTCCACCAAAAAAACTAACTAAAAAGAATACAAAACCCAGTAGCAGCAACAACGAGGCTGTGCTCACTGATCGTTCTCAACTAATTTGTCTCGCCAAATGACAAAATTATTACAGAAACCAAATGGAAATTAAATTCGCTCCTCCCACTTTTAGTTTACCTCGATTTGATTGAAGAATGTATGACGCAACATAAATGACTGACATCATTGATTGAGGCGCAGCTCATTTGACCTGGCGTTATTTGATGAAAAAATAAGTCGATCGGTAAAACAGTTATAGTTCATATTCTGACAATTTACGCGTATAACCTTGCGCTCCGCTAACGCTCCGCTTAGGTTATATCGCGTAAATTGCCAGAAATGAACTATAACTATTACTTAGAAAGTGTTTCTGTAAATGTTAGTAAAAATTGTTCATCATGAACCATTGTGCCATATAAAAATAACTTAATTCATCTATCTAAATGTAAAAAGTGTGTATATAGACATTTGTAGAATCACTATCCTTTTGTCTTTCTTCACCTTGATTTGATCATTTAAGAAATCAATGTCTCCACATGAAACAGTTGTAACTGCCTATATGTTTATAGGCAGTTACACATGTTTTTTGCCGAGCCATCTAAATGTGATCTACGGCTCATGAGTGAAAAAATCCCATTGGATATTTGATACATTTGATATAAATAGTTGGTATCAGAACTAGTTCATGTACAATAAATATGAATGTGAGCTAAGAGCTTATAGCAACACATTTTTTTTACCCTGAAAGTGACGTAATCTAGCTTGTGATTATTATGTCATTTTTCAATCAGCATTGTAATAAAGGTTGATTTGAATGATAAATTTATCAATTTTCTTGATTTATCTCAAAAGTTTGGGTCATATTATACATAAAATATCCAATTTGTGCTTTTGCACAAAAAAATAATCTATAAAACTCTTCATGAAATACCAAATTTATTAAATTTGTCATCAAGAACATCAAAGCCTAGGTTTTAGATGCCTTGTTTACTAAAATTGGTTAAGATGAATACTTGAAATTAATAATCGAGTTCAATTGCTCATCTTAGTTGCTCAAAAGTATTTTGTTAAAGGTTTATTTTTATACAGAATGAATATTTGAACTATGTCTTAATTAAAAAATGTCACCTCTTTTATTTTTGTACATATTTACAAAGCTGTAACCAATTTGTTCTGTGCTGCTGTTGCTTTAACTTGTAAATATAGTTTTGTAGAGCAGATAATATTTGACTACTTGTATTAGATTACTCTGTTAATTCTATTTGTCACTCAATATAAATTTGCACTGTTTGTCATCCTGAAGCCAGGGCAGTATAGGCTGTGATATGACGGTGGTAAGAGACAGAAGCTTAGGCACCTCTAGTTATGATTGAGGTGAGTGATCTGTCAATTATTGTGTGAAGTGACTTGTTGTGTCACATATACCCTTTTGTGTGTGTTTCAGGAGAGATCAATTTTCCTCTTGTTTTCTGCTATTTTGAGCAAAGTTTTGTATGAGCTTGTTTGTTGAGGGGTCAGTGCAAAACTATTGTAAGTGCCTATAAATATATAGGCACTTACAATTGTTTGCGCTGAGCCCCCGATAAGGAAGGATAAAGAAAGTGGTACCTTACATCGGATAATATTCAAGTGGATTTTATTTCTGAATCTACATGACTGACAAAAGTATTGGCAAGTTTGTATTTTAGCAAGAGAGTATTGTTTTGTCATTAATTTTTATACACCCTTTGAAAGACATGATGTATTATGTGATCATCCATGGTGTACAGGCAGTGTCCACTTCTTTGTCAGGAGCATAACTCTGTCACCTTATACCTTGAGTTATTTCCCCTTTGGTGTTTTTATACTTCCAGCAGCGTGACAGGAGTATCTTATGACAAATTGCCACCTTGTTATCAGAAAAAAATAAAACAATATAATATATCTAATTTCAGGGCTTTAGTTGGAACTTACATTAGTTTTAATAAAACTCTTGTTTATTAAACCAATGTACAGTAATTGAACTTTATGTTGTCTGAAATGTGTTTTCATTATATTTTATATATTCATTATTTGACACTTGTACATTATTCATCATTTCATACTCATAAAAAGCATAATACTGTAGATACTACCATATTTTACAAAACAAGAGCGTGATTAATTCAAACTTTTATAGCTAGATTTCAAAGTTATTTGTTGGTATACATGAGGTTGTTTTTAGTCTTGAGTTGTGTGCCACCTGAATTATTTTTATGCCCCCGCATCGATAGATCGGGGGCATATTGTTTTACCATTGTCCGTCTGTCTGTCTGTCTGTCCGTCCGTCTGTCTGTCTGTCTGCAAAAGTTAACCAAAAAACTTAACATTGCCAATATCTTCAAGCTTATTCAAGATACAAGGCTAATATTTGGCATGATGATAGATCTCAATGATCCGCATCCGCTGGTACCAAAGTCAAGGTCATATGACAAGGTCAAGGTCATCTGTCAAGGTCAAACTTTGAAATAAAATGCTGTTACGGGGAGCATTCGTGTTTCACAAACACATCTTGTTTTTGCAATAGCCTTAAGATCAAAGCCAAATATCAAATAATACAATTGAGCTTGCAATAATCATATTACTTTTCAATTTATTTATAGTTTTCAATTAATTTGGAATTTATAGCTCCACTGGCCAAAGGCCAGCAGAGCTGGTGTTATGGTGTTGTGTCTGTTGTGTGTGCATCCTTAGACAAAAAGGCTTATTTCAAAGAAACTTGTCATAAATATTACTTTGGTGATCCCTCTCCTATATTGTTCAGGAAAATTTGATTATTCATAAATGTGGGGGTGGAAGAAGGGATTTGCAATTAAAAATCTTAAAAAAAATCTATTACTCCCAAGGACATAAGACAATTTCAAGGAAACCAGGCACTAATGTTCCCTCAGGTAAGCCTTGCCTTAAGTTGTTCACAGAATTATGATTGTCCCATTAATATGAGTGTGACTAAAGGCTTGAAAACAAAGAGGCATTTTTCAGATGTTGATCTAACATGGCAGGAGTAGTTCATGGGCAACCCTTGTCATAACTATTTTGAGTAATTTTTTGAAATCAGGAGATTTTTAAGCCAGTGGTGCAGTACAGGCCCTCTTACAGGTCCTCTATCCTGATTGGGGAATGTGCCAGTAAAATTACAACTCTCATTTAGGAAATTGGACTCAGAAAGTGTTTAGCCAGGGGTGTGGAATTCCCATGCCCGACTTGTCTGACATGGGTTATTCCACTTGCAAAGAAGTACATTTTTCTAGGCTACTTGTCTGTGGACAAGTAAATTTCAGAGCTAATCTTGGAACAGTACTAAAAAGATCTAGGAGAAAAGTCATCCTAATGTTTGTATCAAAGGGTTGAAAACATTGTCGTTAATGACTGGGTTACAGCATTTTCTTCTTTAAAAACAATGCTTTCTCCCATTTTTTTGTGGACAAGTTCATTTTGATCCTGGACAAGTTGGAATTGACTTCTACTTGTCCATGGACAAGTAGAGAAAATTTGTATTTCCAAACCCCTGGTTAAGCCTCAGTAGCCTGTAAGCAAGCATTCATTTTAGTTGCATTTTCAGCTTTTGGTTGGCATGATGTTGTATCTCTAACAACCCATAGTTTAGCTATCAAAGTTTGACATGACTATGTGAGGGGCTTTATTTGAATACATGTACTCAAAACAAATTTAAGTTGTATTCTTCTGGCATTCCTTATATTATTTATTTTATTTTATTCTCTTTTTTACTTTTAAAAGGGGAATTAGTAACTTTTCACTTGCATGAAAGGTTTTAATTCAATTCTCTTGAGTCTTTTTCAGCTTATCTTTACAATCAAGGTTAGCTATCACCCAATATCTGTTGAATGTCAGCTTTATCAAGTAAGTTCATATCATGTCTCTTGGGTCAAATTTGAGCTCTGTCCAGTTGCAACCCATTTTACATAGAAACAAAGAGACCTCTACATAGTTTGTTATGCTCCCCGAAGGGAGAGCATATAGCCGCGGCTTCGTCTATCTGTCGGTCCGTTTTCTCCATAACCCTTGGGCCAAATCAAATGAAACTTACCATGTGAACTCCCTATGATATAGTTATGATGCATCTGTGACGGTTTTTGATTTGAGGCCTCGTCAAGGGAAAAGAGGACTAGGGTTAAAAACAAGTTTTCCCAAATTTCTCCTAGTCTAACTGTCAGAACTAAGTGAAATTTCATATTTGAGTAGCAAATCAGATGCCCTTTACTATAAACAATATGAAATTAAAGTTAAAAAAATATATATCATGGAAAAAGGGGGCTAAATGTTTGTTACCTTTATGCTTTATGCTACCTTACGTTAGCATGTAAAATAGTAATTCCGTCCGTCCGTCCGTCCCCACCTATTTCTCCATAACCCTTGGACCAAATCAAATGAAACTTACCATGTGAACTTCCTATGATATAGTGTTGATGAATCTGTGCCGGTTTTTGGATTTGAGGCCTCGTCACTGGAATAGGGGACTTAAGGTAAAAAACAGTTTTTCCCAAATTTCTCCTAGTCTAACTGTCAGAATTTAGTGAAATTTCATATTTGAGTAGCAAATCAGATGCCTTTTACTATAAACAATTTGAAATTAACGTAGAAAAAAATATATAATGGAAAAAGGGGGCTAAATGTTTGTTACCTTTATGCTAGCGCGTAAAATACAGTTATTCTTTCATTTCTCCTAGTCTCATGCTCAGAATCTGATGAAGTTTCGCATTTCAGTAGCAAATCAGATGCCCTTTACCATAAAGTATTTGATATTTGTGTCTAAAAATATGTCATGCAAAAAGGGGGTTTAATGTTTGTTACCTTTATGTTTGCTGTATAAGATAGCACCTTATTTGAGTCCTAGCAATCTGACCACAGAGCATATCTCCTAAAGTATAATAGCTATCAACTTGAAACCTTATGGGTGGATAGATCTTATAGAGGAGAAGTGCAGTGCACAAGAACTACAACTCTTGCTTGCATGATTTTGGAGTTATTGTCCTTTGTTATTTTTGATACTTAGATTATGTCTGGAGCATATCTCCTAAAGTATAATAGCTATCAACTTGAAACTTTATGGGTGGATAGATCTCATAGAGGAGAAGTGCAGTGTACAAGAACTGCAACTCATGCTTGCATAATTTTGGAGTTATTGCCCTTTGTTATTTTTGATACTTAGATTTTGTCTGGAGCATATCTCCTATAGTATAATAGCTATCAACTTGAATCTTTATGGGTGGATAGATCTCATGGAGGAGAAGTCCATTACACCTGAACTACAACTCTTGCTTGCATAATTTTGGAGTTATTGCCCTTTGTTATTTTTATTACTTTGATTTTATAGGGGGCAAATCTTTGACAGTACATAGAATCTTTTATCTATTAGGCTTCAGTTTACTATCAAGCTTTCTTGGCGGGGGATGTCCATACCCAACATGGCTCTTGTTTTTGTGACAATGCCTTATTTGGGGAGCATAATCCGTCTCTGACGGCTCTTGTTTGTATCATATCTCTTGGGTCATATTTGGGCTCTGCCCAGGCACATCCTGTTTTACATAGGAACAAGGAGCGGAAATCTTCAAAAATCTTCTCTAAAACCAGAAGGCAGAAAGTATTCATATTTTGTATGATACATCATGGAATGGGCCTTTATCAAGATTGTCCACATCTGCCTGGGTATTTTCTGTTTTACAGAGAAACAGAGTGAAATCTTTATAAATATATTTCTCTGAAACTAAAAGGTTGACAGCTAGATATTGGGTGTTTAGATTCATATAATTTACCTATATGAAGTTTGTTCCTATCGAGGGTTTAGCACAAGACTATTGTAAGTGCCTATATATTTATAGGCACTTACAATAGTGTTGCACTGACCCCTTGATATGCTCTTTGAATCATATACTTGGGCTCACTCCATGTGAATCCAATCTTACTTAGAAACAAAGAAGGAAATCATTGAACAACCACTCCGATGTAGAATTATAGAAAGTTCTACTCTGTCCTAAAATTCTATTTTTGCAGCCCTATGTTCAAGATGAAAACATTCTTGAAGTGTTTAAGAGATGGTACCCTGCTTCACACATGTGCTTATAAATAAAGCTGTGAACCATTTTAAGGTTTGTAAATGTTTTATGATCCCGAATACAAGGCTGGTTAACCTATTAGTGATTCCACTATGTCTTTCATTGTTATTTATTCCAATTTTATTGTTTTAACAGAGAATATTTGTATTTGGGTAAAATCCATTTGTTTGAGTAGTTTTAATCTAGCATCCATCTGACCTTATGTTTTATCATTTCATATTTATCATTTGGTATTTGAAAATGTGGAAAGTAAGATTGAACATGGATTAAATATAAGAAGATAATTGATTTAAAAATTGATGGATTGATGTAAGGAATTAAAATTGAAATGAGACTGAGTGTTACATTTCCAACAATTTCAGGTGATTGCATTGCAAAGTCTCTGGCCCGCCTTTGCATCTGAACAGTCTAACTGTTGTCTTTACTCTATGTTCTGTAAACACTTATGGTCCTAACCTATTATTAGGCTGTCTGTGAATATTCTGATTGTCTTTTTCTAGGTTGGAAATATCATGTCCACAAATATTCTTATTGTCATGTCCATGAATATTCTTTTTTGTCATTTTCTAGGTTGGAAATGTCATGTACACAAATATTCTTATTGTGATTATCTTGGTTGGAAATGTCATGTACCAGAACAAATGGCTGTGCTTTGGAAAAAGGTTTTTCCTGCTATAAAACCTGTATTGATCTGATATCACCTGCCTGTTAGCATGAAATGATATCAGAGGTGTGTTTTTAGAGTAAGATGAAAAATCCTACTTAATCAGATTATTAAGACGTCATAAGAAACAAATTTCAACATTTTGAGTGAAAAACATTCGATGTCGTCAAGGCTACTTCCATCTTCATTTCCTCATTAAGATATCTTAAGATTCTTATTAAAAAAAAAATTTCTAAAGAACACTTATCTTAAGATTCTTATTAAAAAAAAAAATTCTAAAGAACACTTCAAATTAAAAATCTCAATAAGAATCTTTATCTAAGAAACGCACCTCAGGCAGTTTATTTTTAGAAACAATTGGCATAATCATGATCTTAACCAGAACATTTTAAAGCAGATTTTAAAGGTTTCAATACTTTAATTTTAGTTGTGTTCATCAATATTTGTGCATTCCTATTGGCTGACAAGTTGGTTTTATTCCCCGATGAAAACAATTTTGAGTATGCAGTTGTTTTGTAAACTTCCCCAAAAAGTAGTCCAATTGGAAATCAGTTTCTTTACTGACTAATCTTTACATTTTTGCTTCATGACTTTAAATTATAAGATTTAAAGATGCTATTTGTACATTTCATAGAGGTACAAAAGTAAAAAACCTAATCACTCTCACATATGAATCTGCTTTGCGTATTCATACAGTGTAATTTCATACCTCAATATAATGAACAAATATTATCTTCATCTCTTTATTGATTTCAAGAGCTGAAAAACGATAAAAAGAAAATTATGTTATGTGGTCTTTGCTGTGAGGAATTAGCATGACAAGTCATGATAAATTCTCACAACTTTCGACCACATAAAATTGATAGTTTAAGACACTAACATATTATTCTCTGTTTATTGTTTGGTCTAATCAAAAACCATTAAATTTGTACTTAATCAACTAGAAAGCCATGAATGGCTTGAGTGCTCCACAGGCTTGAAATTACAATTTGTAATAGCAAATCTAAGTTTTGACTAGATTTTTAGATATTTTGGGTTCTATCGATCTTGAAATGATTTTCAAAGTTTCCACTATATAACATATAGAGAAATGACCTCCGTCCATAAAAGACATATTTTTTCATCCAATGACAATAATTTTTGGCTGCATGATAATGGGTCACCCAGGGATCATACTTATGAAGTTTGATTGATATCCATCAGTTACATTCTGAGAAAATGATTTTCAAAGTTTCCACTGTATAACATATAGAGAAATGACCTCTGCCCATAAATTACATATTTTCCAACCGATCACAATAATTTTTGGTAGACTGATAAAGGGTCACTCAAGGATCATTCCAGGAAATTTGGTTGATATCCATCGATTACATTCTTAGAAAATTATTTTCAAAGTTTCCACAATATGACATATAGAAAAATGACCTCCGCCCATAAAATACATATTTTTCATCTGATCACAATAATTTTTGGTTGATATCTATTAGTTAGATTCTGAGAAAATGATTTTCAAAGTTTCCACTATATAACATATAGAGAAATGACCTCTGCCCATAAAATACATATTTTTCTTCCGATCACAAAAATTTTTGGTAGACTGATAAAAGGTCACCTAAGAATCATTCATGTAAAATTTGGTTGATATCTATTGGTTAGATTCTGAGAAAATGATTTTCAAAGTTTCCACTATATAACATATAGAGAAATGACCTCTGCCCATAAAATACATATTTTTCATCCGATCACAAAAATTTTTGGTAGACTGATAAAAGGTCACTTAAGGATTATTCATGTAAAATTTAATTGGTATCTATCAATTAGACCCTGAGAAATGTCACTTTTTACCATATTTGGAAATTAGCCACGCCCATTAAATCCATGTTTTTAATTGGATCAAAATTTCTTGAACAACTTTGAAAGAGGGTCACCTAAGGATTATTTCTGTGAAGTTTGGTTGAAATTCATCCAGTAGTTTCTGAGGAGAAGATTTTTAAAGAAAAAGTTTACGACCGCACGCACGGACGGACGGACGGACGGACGACGGACACAACGCCATGACAATAGCCCCAGTGGCTTTCAGCCAGTGGAGCTAAAAACTATTAAATTTGTACTCTTATTTTAGTTTTGTGTGTTAGAATTATTTCCATCCTACTCACATTTAAAGTTTCCCTCAACTTAAGGAACTAGATGTATAAAAGGCTACTTGAGCAGCAGATTTGCTCCACAGGCCTGAATCTAATAATATGATAAGAGTTTCAGTGAATAAATGAATTGATTAATAAATTAATTCATTAATTTTTATTTTGTCCCATATCAAAAGATTGGGGCATATTGTTTTACTGTTTACTGTTGTTTAACTGTTGGCATTGTGATAGATCTCAATGATACACATCTGCTGATACCAAAGTCAAGGTCATGTGACAAGGTTAAGGTCATCTGTCAAGGTCAAATTACTCAGAAACTTAACCAAACTAGAAAGCCGTTCATGGCATGAGTTGCTCTACAGGCTTGAGTTTTGACTAGATTTTTCGAAATTTTAGGTTCCTAGAGCAGGCACAAATTTAAAAGCAGTAATGTGATCAAAGCAAAGAAAGCAAATGATTAACTAACTGACTAATTGATTAACTAATTGATAGATATTGTAGTGATAATAGCCATGATGGACATTGGAATAATGATAATGTTGAATATGCAATTTTGACCCCAGGGCACCTAGACAAGAGGACCTTGATGGTCCCTAATCGCTCACCTGAACCTAAATAGCTAGACAATCACATTGTTGTCAAATAAAGATGCAAGATGATTATCAAGCTGAAAATTGCTCTCGTGATCTATGAGTCTTTAATAATCAATTTATGTGGCTGTAACAGTGAAAAGGATGTTTAAGAAAACTGCAATTCCGTCAAAGTCAAGGGAACATAATTCAAACAAGTAAATTAATGTTTTTAAGTGTCACATACTGAAATATTTCTGCAAAGAAAAATTCATGATTGAAGAATACATATAGAAAATTGACCTCCGCCTGTTTAATACATATTTTTCATCCAATCACAGATATTTTGTGCAGCCTAATAATGGATCACCAAAGGAATATTCCAGTGAAATTTGGTTGATATCCATCTGTAATATTTTGAGAAAATGATTTTCAAAGTTTCCACTATATAACATAGAGAGAAATGACCTCTGCCCATAAAATACTTATTTTTCATCTGATCACAATGATTTTTGGTGGACTGATAATGGGTCAACAAAGGAACATTTCAGTGAAATATCCATCAATAAATTGTGAGAAAATGATTTTCAAAGTTTCCACTATATATCATATAGAGAAATGACCTCCACCTATAAAATGCATATTTTTAGCTGATCACAATAATTCTTTGCAGACTGATAAAGGTCAACTAAGGATCATTCATATAAATATAATTGTTATCCATTGATTATGTTCTGAGAAGTCACTTTTTACCATATTTTGGAAATTAGTCAAGCTCATTAAATCCATGTTTTTCAATGGATCAAAATTTCTTGAACAACTTTGAAAGCAGGTCACCCAAGGATCATTCCTGTGAAGTTTGGTTGAAATTCATCCAGTTTCTGAGGAGGTTTTTTAAGAAAAAGTTTACGACTGGACACACTGACGCACGTTTGGATGCACGATGGACACCGCTCCATGACAATTGCCCCAGTGGCCTTTGGCCAGTGGAGCTAAAAATCAGGCAATTCCTCAAGAAAGGTTTAAAATTTAGAACAAGATCAATATAATTTGGTCTGTGAATTCAATTTAAAGAATGTGCAAAAATGTTTGTTTGTGTGAATGGGGTCTTTCACATTGATTTCAACAATCTCTCAGTTATATTACAGAAACTGGAGCACCTAACAATGGATTCCTAGTATATCTCACACCAGTACTACCATTACAGCATTTCCTAGCCTCCAGCTGCTATCCCACATAGGTGGAAGTAGTCTGAAAGGATGAGTGCCACTATTGGGGATCAAACTTGTGACCTCATGATTGAAAGACCAACTTACTACCAACTGGGCTACAATGGCATCTGTGTTAAAAGACTGATCAGGTTGCACACGAAAGTCTTAGGAGTAGTAATTTTTGGCCAAAAAAGAAATTTCATTAATAAGCAGTCTCAGGTTAACTATGCAAGTGCCTAAAAATATGTAGAAACTTACTCATTTGTACAATGTCAAAGTCTCCGATCAGTCTATGCATGTGCAGCCTGATCAGAGTCTTGACTATGCTGTCAGGAGATAGCTATGGACCTCTTAAACAAATGACCTATTGTCGATGTTCGCACAAGGAGAATATCTTGAATTATGAGATGAAAATAATATTTGTTAATTTCATGGATGTATGAAACTAAAAACCTGATCATACTGTATGAATCCATGAAAGTGTATGTATTCAGTGTGTTAATATTTTTAGTTGCATTCTTCCATGAAATCAACATACCTTATAATTTAATTTCACAAGCAAAAATGAGATTTCTCAAAAATAAGCAGTTTTCTTGTAGGACTTCTTTGTGGGGAAGATTATACAATAGCTGCTTACTCAAAACTATTTTCATTGAGGAATAATTTAATTCGATATAAATTTCCCAGAGATTCTTGCATTCTGATTGGCTTAAAAATCTGTTTAATTACTCAATGAAAAAAAAACAATTTACGCAGCTTTTTTGTAAACTTCCACAAAAAGTCCTGTAAACAAACCCTGTATTTGAGAGTAAATCTTTATATTTTTGCTTCAAGAAATTAAGAAATAAGACATGAAGAGACTTTTTAGTTCCACTGGCTGAACGCCAGCGAGCTATTGTCATGGCAGAGTGTCTGTTGTGCATCTGTGAGTAAACTTTTCATTAAACATTTTCTCCTACTAAACCGATGGGCCGATTTTGACGAAACTTAACAATAATGTTCCTTGGTTAATCCTCTTCTAAAGTTCTTAAGAAATTTGGATTGATTCCCAAATATGGGTGTGGCAGGGCTGGACTTATTTTCATTAAAAAATCTTTAAAAATCTCCTCAAAAACCAATGGCCTGATTTTATTGAAACTTGGCATGATTGATCCTTGGGTGACCCTCTTTGTGTATTCATACAGTGTGATTAGGTTTTTAGTTTCATACCTTCATGAAATCAACAAATACTCGGTTTATAGAGGGACCAAAGGGTGCAAAGCAATATACCCCCTCTTGTTTGAAGGAGAGCATAATAATTGAACTTTGGTATTCCAGGCTTCTCAAAGTCTGTTCACTGTACATCACACACACACATGAAATTATAAGAAATGTCACACACAGGCTAAAATGTGACCTGTCATGCAAAAAGGGGCTTAGTGCGTAAAGTGTCGACCCTAGTCAGACTGCGTGGATTGCGCAGACTGACTAGGATCGAAGCTTTTCGCAATGTGCTTATTTTCTGAATCTAGAATGATCAGTCTACCTTCCAGTCCAAGAATTTTTGAAATATGACCTCTGGTTGTCCTATCCTGGACCCAATCTCTTTTTCAAAAATTCGTTTAACAGAATTCCCAGATGGTCCCTTTTCGCGTGACGGGTCACAAATAAGAAATTGATGTAAATGCAGGGGTGTGTCTTTGAATGAGGCAATTCAGTTAGGCTGTATTTTCCACCAAATTAAGTGTGGACTTATCTATATCATTGCCCTTCAAAAGACATCATGAGTGATAAATTGAGTATATTGATTGAAAAGTTTGTGGAAAATGGAGAAATTGCATGTGAAAGAAATTTCTGTATACATCACAATATTCAGGTACTTGGATGGATCTGTCGGTCCACAAAGAGCAATTATAAGAAGAAAGAAAACTCCAAAATGTTATCAGGTAAATGCTTTTTCACATGACTTGTAAATTCTTTTTTATAACTCATCAAACAATCTCATGTGATAGTTCCATTTTTCAATGACACGGAATATCATTTCAAGGGGGTTTAATGTGCAAATAGTCACATGATAAGTTCCATGTTCATGAAATCTGCAAATCAATTTAAAGGTTGTGGTTACAAAAAATGTTGCTTCACATAGGCCCCTTTTGCCTTGACATAACACCATAATCACTAAATTAGAGAGAGGTCTATCCAAAGAAAAATCGCGACATCGATTATTTGCATCCAAAAATTCATTGCAGAGAAGAATATATTTTTTTTATATTTTGTCATAAAACACCTTTTGTAGAACCCAATTATCAGCCCAATCAGTATTAAAAGAAGGAATCTGAAGGTGCAAGTGCCAGGCATCATTCCTGTCAAGCATGATTGAATTCTGATTGGAAGTTTCAGAGAAGATTTTTTAATATTTCACCACAAGGGGCTGTTTTTCATGATTCAACAGCACATAGTGCAAGAGTTATCAGCCCAATAAGAATTTTAAAGAAGGAATCTGAAAGAATCATTTCTGTATAATTTGGTTGAAATCAAACCAGTAGTTTTAGAGAAGAACATTTTTTTTATTTCATCATAGATGACCTGAAAGCCTGTAGCACCAGAGTATACATCCTGATCAGATATAAAAAGAGGAATCTGAAAGAGCATGTCCTAAGCATCATTCCTGTGAAGTTTGTTTGAATTCTAAACAGTAGTTTCAAAGAAGATTTTTCTTATATTTCATCATATGGGACCCTTTTTCAGTGACGGACCAGCCCATGAGAAGATGTTTATAGGACAAGAGGGCCAGAATGGCCCTAAACTGCTCACCTGAATTTTATATGTTCAGTGGATATCATCCAAGTAACTTTCTGGCAAAGTTTCCAAGAATTTAAAGTGATAATAGACCCTGCCAACCCATTCATTACTGAGGAGATGTTTAAAATTTTCAGGCTAAAAATAAGCCCTACAATGCCCATATTTGAGGGGTAAATCAAAATTTCTTTAACAATTTAAGTAAAGGGTAACCCAAGGAACATCCATGCCAAGTTTCATTGAAATCAACCCAATGGTTTTGGAGAAGATTTTTAGATTTCAAATGAAACAAGAGGACAATAATGGCCCTATTGCTCACCTGAGTAAGTCAACAGATAGATAACCTGTCAACCATATTATAAATACCAGAGACTGTTTGATGTACATTTAGGGTGGTTTTAAAAGAAACAGACTTTAATTTTGTCCTACTGCAATTTGATTTTCTTTTTAATTTGCAATGGCAAACTAAGTTATTGATGGAATTGAATTCTTTTTACAATGTTAGTAGACCTAAACCTTAGGATTATCCCTGCCTAGTTTAAAATATGCCCAATAGTTTAGGCGAAGATTAACCTTCTCTGAGATTTTTGGCAATATTTTGACATTTCCAATACCATGGAAACCTGAGATTTTGATTGAATAAAATTATTTTCAGAATTTCTGTAGAGCTTCATCCAAGGAGCATCCCTACCAAGTTTCGACTTAATAAGCCCAGTGGTTTGGGAAGGGAGGACTTTTTTCTAAGATTTTCAGCAATTTTTGGCCATTTTTCAACCTTACCCTTACTATGAAAACCACATTTTTTTATGAAACTAGAACTGTCACAGAGCGGACTTAAACCCCCCACAAGCACTTTGTCAGAATGCAAGTGCTATTCGGACAGAGTGCTATTAGTGTAAGATGTGTTTGTAACAAATATTGAGGTCATACGCAGCATTTGCATGAAGTTTCATGATTCTAGGTCGCTTGGTTCTTGAGTTAGAGTCCTAAAACAAAAATTGAACAAAGGCTGACTGTGACCTTGACCTTTGACCTATATGACCCAAAAAGGATAGGGCACTTCCTTGGGTCATAAACAACATTTGCATGAGGTTTCATGATAGTAGGTCACTTGGTTCTCGAGTTAGAGTCCGGAAACAAAAATTGAACAAAGGCTGACTGTGACCTTGACCTTTGACCTATGTGACCCAAAAACAATAGAGCACTTCCTTGGCTCATAAGCAACATTTGTATAAAGTATCATAATTGTAGGTCATTTAGTTCTCAAGTTAAAAGTCTGGAAACGAAAATGGAACAAAGGCTGACTGTGACCTTGATCTTTGACCTATATGACCCCAAAAGGATAGGTCACTTCCTTGGGTCATAAGCAACATTTGCATGAGGTTTCATGATAGTAGGACACTTGGTTCTCGAGTTAGAGTCCGGAAACAAAAATTGAACAAAGGCTGACTGTGACCTTGACCTTTGACCTATGTGACCCAAAAGCAATAGGGCACTTCCTTGGCTCATAAGCAACATTTGTATAAAGTATCATAATTATAGGTCACTTAGTTCTCCAGTTAAAGTCCAGAAACAAAAATTGAACAAGTATCTGGTGTTGTATGCAACACATAAAGTCCCCTACCGGCTTCACATTGACTCAATATGGTCTTTTGTCTCAATGTTTTCCCACGCCAATTCTTTCAGGGACGTCAAAACCAGGTCTTGTTTTGGAAAGGGTTAAACAAGACTTACATGAGTTGTTGTCTCTGCTGTGCCCACTATACAATTCATGCAAGCAATAGACAGATGCAAGAAATAGTATCAATAACAGTTACCTTGTCTGATCCAAGATGTTTTTCTTCAGTCTTGTTGGTAAGAAATGAGAACTTTCACTGGAGGTGATTAATACTGCTGCATCACCACCCTGACTAACATGGCTTATAATTTTTTTTACATTTTAAAACAGGTTTCATCAAGTTAGCTTGCTTAGTTATTAAGTTATTGCAGGATCCATTTTTTGCCATATTTTCACTATTTCCGTTACCATAGCAACCACACTTTTTGTCAAAGAACAAAGATAAAATGATGTGCATAATCTACACATTGCCATCTAGTCATATACCAAGTCTCATCAAATTAGCTTGCTTACTTATTAACTTATCGCAGGATCCAATATTTTTTGCCATATTTTCACTATTTCCGTAACCATAGCAACAACAATTTTAGTCTAAAAACAACAATAAAATGATGTGCATAATCTACACATTGCCATATAGTCATATACCAAGTCTCATCAAAAACGCTTGCTTAGTTATTAAGTTATCGCGGGATCCAGATTTGAGCGGACAGACGGACGGACAGACGGACGGACAGACAGATGGACAGACGGAGGGCAAACCTATAGTCCCCTCCGGTGTGAACACCGGTAGGGGACTAACAAAGGCTGACTGTGACCTTGATCTTTGACCTATGTGACCCAAAAACAATAGGGCACTTCCTTGGGTCATAAGCAACATTTGTAAAAAGTTTCATGATTGTAGGTCACTTGGTTTTTGAGTTAGAGTCCGGAAACGAAAAGGTCTACCCACGGACGGACAGACGGATGGAGAGACAGACAGACACGCTGAAACCAATATACCCCCCTCTACTTCGTAGGTGGGGGTATAATTAAATTCTTTTTAACAACTTTTGAAGAGCTTCACCCAAGGAACACCCTGCCAAGTTCACCAGTGGTTTAGGTAGAGAAGACTTTTTCTAAGATTTCCGGCAATTTTTGGTCATATTTCAACCTTTGGTTTCCATGGAAACCAGAGTTTTTGGAAAAATTAAATTATTTTAACAACTTTTGAAGAGTTTCACTCAAGGAATATCTCTGCCAAGTTTCAGCTTGATTGTCATAAAGGCCCCTTTTCCCTTGATATGGCATGGATCCTTCACATATTCAATAGGGTTCATCCTTGTGACCTGGCCATCATTCTGACCAAGTTTCATGAAGATTGTGCCATATTTGTGGCCTCTTAGAGTATAAACACTTTAATTGTTGACGCCGGCTGACAGATGACACACAACAGACATTCAATGATCACAAAAGCTCACCTTGCGTAAGATGTGCTCAGGAAAGCTAAAAGGTTAACGGACAGACAGATGCACAAACTGACAACAGACACCAAGCCACGGCAATAGCCCTGCTGGATTTCGTCCAATGGAGCTAACAATTATTTACTTGAAATAATTATTCATTCACTTAAATTCTCTAGTAATCATATTAGAAGATTCAGGCCTGTGAAGAAAATCAGCTGCCAAAGCAGCTCTAGTTAAAGATTTTAAAGTGAAAATTAGCCATGCCCATATTTTGGGGGGGTCAAGGCAACTTTAGAAGGGCATCAGCAAAGGATCATTCATGTCTAATTTCATTGAAATCTGGCTTATGGTTGAGGTGATTTTTAAAGTATCTACATGTAAAGTGAATATAAGTCCGGCCCTGCCACACCCATATTTGGGGGTCAATCTAAATATCTTGAATAGCTTTAAAAGAGGTCACCCAAGGATCATTCGAGCCAAGTTTCATTGAAATCGGGCCAATGGATTGGGAGAAGATTTTTTAAGTTTTTTTAGTGAAATTAAGCCTTGCCTAGCCACATACATATTTGGAGGTCAATCAAAATTTCTTGAACAACTTGAGAAGAGGGTCACCAAAAGATAATACATATACATGCCAAGTTTCATTGAAATTGTGCCAATGGTTTGGGAGAAGATTTTATTTAAGATTTTATAGTGAAAAGATCTTTGTAAAACATTTATGCTCCCATAAAGCAGGTCAATAGTCTATTCTTTGTCAATCAACAAAGGACAAACTCACAAAATATAAGGAGTTACTGTTCTTAAGCACTGCACTTCTCCTCAATAAGATCCATCAATCTGTGAAGTTTCATGATTCTGGCTTGCATACTTTTTGAAATATGCTCTGGAAATAAAAGGGTCTACAGACAGACAGACCGACCGACTGACAAGTGCAACGCAATATACCCTCTCTTCTACGAAGAGGGGCATAATAAGCCACACCCTGCCACGCCAATATTTGAGGGTCAATTCAAATTTCTTGAACAACTTTAGAAGTGGATCACCCAAGGAACATATCTGCCAAGTTTCATCAAAATACACCAATTGGTTTAGGAGAAGAAAATGTTTAAAGTTTATGACACATAACAGACACACTGCCATGATATAAGCTTGTCATAGGCTAAAAATTTTGAAGCACAAACAAACAGGACAACAAGAGGACCAAGATGGTCCTGGATTGCTCACCTGAGTCTCTTTGACCCCTGGGACATCACATTAATTAGATAGGCAGATGTCAAAAAAGATAATTGCTCAAGATCAATACCATGGAATATTTTCAACTAAGAGCAAGACAGATATGCCTTTTTGCTCTTTGATTCTATGTAAAAAGGGATGCACCTGTGTGGACCCCAAATGTGACCCAGGGGTCTTGATATGAACAAACTTAGAAGAAGACCATAAGATGATGCTACATACCAAAACTGAAAGCTGTCTGCCTTCTAGTTTCAGAGAAGAAGATTTTTGAAGGTTTTCCTATTTTCATCCATCGTGCTCAGATGAGCTGAAAGGGGTGCGCCCGGGTGGAGCCCAACTTTGACCCAAGGGTCATGATATGAAGAAACTTGGAAGGGGTCCACTAGATGATGCTACATACCAAGAAAGCTGTGTGCCCATTAGTTTTGATTAAAGAAGATTTTAAAAGATTTTCACTCTTTGATTCTATGTAAAAAGGGTTGCACCCAGGTGGAGCCCAAATATGATCCTAGGGTTTTGATATGAACAAACTTGGTAGAAGTCCACTAGATGATTCTACATACCAAATATGAAAGCAGTCTGCCTTCTGGTTTCATAGAAGATTTTTGAAGATTTTCATTTATTTACCCTTTGTGCTCATAAGAGATGATGCAACTGTGCAAAGCCCAAATATGACCCAAGGGTCATGATATGAACAAACTTGGTAGAGGCCCACTAGGTGATGCTACATACCAAATATGAAAGCTGTCTGCCATCTGGTTTCAGAGAAGAATTTTAAAGATTTTCGCTCTTCGATTCTATGTAAAAAAGGTTTGGCCCAGGCAAAGCCCAAATATGACCCAAGGGTCTTGATATGAACAAACTTGGTAGAGGACCCCTAGATGATGCTGCATACCAAATTTGAAAGCTGTCTGTCTTCTGGTTTCAGAGAAGAAGATTTTTAAAGATTTTCATATTTTCACCCTTTTTGTTAAGGGTAAAGGGAAAGTTAAGCTGGATTTCATTTATTTGAACAACTTTGGTAGAGCTTGACCCAAGGAACATCCCTGCCAAGTTTCATCAAGATTGACCCACTGGTTTAGGAGGAGAAGATGTTTAAAGAAATTGTGCACGACGCACATTCTACGATCCCAATAGCTCACCTTGAGCACTTCGTGCTCAGGTGAGCTAAAAAAATCCTTTATTAACCAAATTCTATATTGCATGTACTCATTGGAATTGTCTCCTACAGATGATTCCAATGAGTACCCAAAATAAAGTTTGGATAAGAAATAACAGATTTCGATTGTGATCACTCCCTCTCATCAGGAACCCTGTTTCTGTCAAATTTAGGGGTCTACTAAGGCATTTAATCCTTTCCTGTTTTTCAAAATTTTGGACCTGTCCAAATTCAAAGGTTTTGCAGACAAAAATTTAAAGTGGATTCAATTTAAAAAATAACCATCCAGTAGGATAGAAAATAGTGTGGAAAAGAAGAAATTGCTTGTCAGAAGCAATTTCTTCTTTTTTCACAATGTTTTCTCAATCATAAAATCACAGGCACATAAAAAGCAGGGATTAAACAGCAAAGGGTCAAGGTAGTAGATCCGTAATAGTTCCAAGATAATTCAGACTATGAGAATGTTTATGAAAAGATTGAGAGAAAATTAATCAATTTCATTGCGGTATGAAACTCAAAACCTTATAGGAGAGGCAGATTCATACTAGAGTTTGATTTGGTTTTTAGTTTCATATATCAATGAAATCAAATTTTGTCATTATCTGTTATAATTCAATATTATGAAGCATTAATGTAAATATTTGTCAAAAAGGAAACTGGTTTCTTATGGAACTAATTTGTGTTGAAGGTTACAAAATAGCTGCATACTATAAAATTGTTTTCATTGATTAATTAAACTTATTTTTCATCCAATCAGAATTCACAAATTTTGATGGACCAAACAAAAATTAAAGTATTGGGTTTTGTAATGATTTAATTAGGATATCTCATTCGATATTGTTTAAGATCACGAGTTTCAAAATGTTGCAAAACTATTAAAGGTCCACAACCTTAAACTAGACAAAGAAAACACCAGAGTATAATCATGTAAATGTTTTATTTTACATTATTTGCAAATGGACTTTTATCACTCATGGGTGACGCATGACAAAGAATGATACACAAAATGTACAAAGATCCTCTTTCAGAGCAAGGGAGCTAATCATGGTAACAGAAAAAGTAATGATTCCAGCATTATCTCCCTTAATAAATATCTTTACTTTCTAAATTTACAAAACAAAAGTAACATTCCATGTAGAATTTTTAAGAACAAAAATAAAGGGGAAAATTAACAGAGGGGAAAAAATCAAGCAATTCTTCATTTGATTGAATTTTTCTGGAACAATTCAATTTAACCTATAGATCTCTTTTAGTGTTTTCAGATCTCTTTTATTGGTGTTTTCAATTTCTTTGAACAACTTCCTAAGCAAGGAAAATGGAATGTTTTTACTGTTGTAATGCAATTAGCTTCTCAAACTATCCTACCCTTTTTTCTTAGTGACCACAACATTAAGAAACTAGTACTTTTTGGGCCCTCCTTTTCAAGCATGTGATTACTAATTTTTCAAGTACCTAACCTTGTTCTGTATGTAGAAGAATAATTTGTTTAAATGGGTTTAAATACTATTTCAACAGTCAAATCGTAGTGGCAGACGTTCCTAACTGCCTAACAATGGTTTTCAGGTATTTCTTGCACCAGTACTATCATAACATCCTTACCTAGCCTCCAACAATTCATCCCACTTAAGTTTATGATTATCCATTACTCATTGGTGGGAGACAAATATCAGACTGGATGTGTAGCTGCAAAGGACCTAATGATTCTATTATTCTTGAATAAAGTTTGTTATAAACAGATTGACTTCAAGCACAATTAACTCCATTACAAGACAAAAATAAATATACTGGTTAATTTTCAAAGAGGTTATTGACTATAGTTTTTAGTTAATGAAAGTTTGATAATCATCACCGTTTTTAGAAGAAACATTATGGACAATGAAGAAATTGCTTGTCACAAGCAATTTCTCCATTTTCCACAATATTTTCCAAAGCTTCAGGGGTGTCATACCTCGAGCATGTTAAGAGAAAAATAGTGAATCTCGGCCGTAGTTTTGTCATGTATCCTTGCACTATCCCTCATAACAACTACTCGTCTTCTGGGGGCATCGCTCATGCGGGCATATGCTACCATTGCAATGATACATAAACTGAAATGGGGTATTATGCCCCTTAAGCAATTTTTTAGTCTTATTGCAGCAGCTTAAGCACCTCACCATGGATATCTGGAGTTTCCTGGCCAGTGCATTCATCAACCATAGAAAACCATGTGGGAATGAGAAATAGCTTGCCATATTTATTACTATTCTTATATATTTCTTAAGAAGTTGGTAATTTGTCGACTGTATTATCTAGCCAATGATGTATTTTTATCTCAAATGTTAGCTTGTCAATCATAAGAAATTACGTAAAAAAAAATCATCGATTTTCTACTAAAACCTTGTAACTACAGCTTTAAACAAGCTGCAGTTACGAGGTTTTAGCAGAACACCGATGATTTGCTATATTTCAATGTAAATCAGATTTCTGCTGTAAATCAAATCTTTGATTGACCAATCAATTTATTCTTTTTTCCTTAATGCTTTTGGTGGCTTATTTAGGAATTTTCAGAGATTGTCGTTTGATAAACTCACTGCCTAAACAGTGAAATGATCAAAAATTTATTCCCCACTTTTGTAAATTTCACCCTATCTGACGTTATCTAAGCAGAGCCCAGTAAGTGACATCATCATGAACCTTACATAGCAATCACATACAAAATGATCCACTTTAAGAAAATTTGTTATAAAATTTAAATTTCTTCCCATATTTTCATTGAAGAAATAGAAAAATTGTTTGTTTTTATGAATAAGATCTATTGAAATTTCATTTTTTTTAATAACAAAAGCTATATTTCACTCATGGCAGAAATCATGGCTCTGCCCCCTCATGAAAATATAGCTTTTGTTGTTCACAAAATGAAATATAAATCTATCTTACACTGAAACAAATGAATATCCTCTTTTTAATCACCAACACAGAGCTTTCTGCTCCATTTTTCGAGCATTAGATTGATTGGTCTTTGATTTTTGTACCACCATAAAATTGCAGTCAAATGGCATTTATGATATCTTGAGTAGTTTTCCATGTTTGAGATTAAAGCAAAGGCATGCAATCAGTTGGTGAGAGAGAGAACAGGCGAAAATACCTTCTGCTTGGACACACCAGGAGTGACGCAGGACTTTTCTTGACCAAACAATCATTTCAATGATTGATTGAATGGAGTTTTACGCCGCTTTCAACAATTTTTCGGTTATATCGCGGTTGCTGGAGCACCTAACAATGGATTCCCAGTATTTCTATCACCAGTACTACCATCACATCCTTTCCTAGCCTCCAGCTGCTATCTCATATAGGCTTACCATTATCAACCCATTGGTGAGAGACAAATAGTCGGAAAGAATTACTGGAACTCTTAAAGCAAGATAAAATGCAGGATTGTCAAGTAATGAGTTAAAATACAAATTTGTTTTGGAGCAATGCCTTGACAAAGGAATTTCCTGATTTTTTTTCCCACACTTTTTTCCAACTACTCAAAATTTATACAGATCAAGAAATAGACCAGTATTATAATTAAGCATTGTCATGCTGAATAAAAAACCCTGGCAAAATGTTATAAAGATCTCAGAGCTGAAAGCTTTGTATTTCCTAATTGTGAGTCAGCATTAGATTTTGAAAATTTAATATTTGAAACTTTTCTGGTTTAAAAAGGCAAATCAGGTGGTAGCAACTAAGATCAGACTGTTCTTATGTGCAGGCTGATCCTTGTACATACCTCCTGCCAAAGCAGGAATATTCCAGGATCAGCATAACATTTGAATGCAAGAAAGTAAAAGGAATGCTGAAAAGAGGAAAGTGCTTGATACAAGCATTTCCCTCTATCTGCACATTTTGGAAGACATAAACTTAACCGTGTTAACAGAGGTTTCCTAATGATTTTCATTAGGAAACCTCAGTCAACATTGTGAAAGATCATGAGTTCCAAAATTTCTGGAAAAGGGGTCCACTACCTTAATAAAATTTTCAAGCCAAATCTTGAAAAATTAATACTTCACCTAAAAGAAGGATTTTATATGAAACAAACATATTAGCTTTTGTCACCAGTCTTGAGAGGAAAAATATCGTACACAATACAAACATAATGAATCACCTTTAATTACACCTTTCATTTACCAGAAGTGAGAGGGAAAGCTTGGAAAAATGGAAAATGTTGAGAAATGTACAAAACACGATTTGTATGAATAATAATATTAACTGATATAATGGGTGATGCCTATTTATAAAATGTATAAATGACTTGTAACGGATCACTTTTTGTCTTTTTTTCTAGTTTTTGTACAGTTTTTTCTTTAGATAAAATAAACTCTCTGTAATATCCATTCATTCACGCATTTATAATAATAACATACACTTTTACCTCCACTTTTTGACACTTTGTTCATGAATATCCTTAGACACACAGGACACAAGAGTACAATTGAAAACAATCTCTAATTTGTCAAATATATTACAAACATATAATTTAGAAACAGAAATTCTAATAGAAAGTTCAGTAAAGAACACTTATAAGCAATGTTCCAAAAAGAAGGGGAATACATCGTAAATTAAAAAGCCTTTTCTGCAATATCAATCGGATCACAAAGAAATCTAGCAATAATTTTGAGATAAGTATTTTCAGATTTGGTAAATACTCAATAAAACTTTTGTATTAGTTTAAATCAATTTTCTGTTATATGTATCAATGTAAATCATCTTTGGAGAAAATTCTAATGGAAATCAAGTACAGAAATAAATTTTGGAAAATTTAATTCAATTCTGTACTGGTATGTGAAGATTAAATCATTGCAACTACTCAAATAATTTCACTCATCATATGTTAACACAGACTCAGAATGAAACAATGGTAACTGCCTCTAGGTTTACAGGTATTCACAACTGTTTTGTGCTGAGCCATCAAATTTGAGTATATCATTTTCCGACAAAAAATCCCCTTCTAATTGAGATTATTGCTTGACGTACAGACAGAAGGACAGACAATCACAATTTCCTAAGTTTGTTTCTAAACGTCAGCTCACTGCTACAATGTCTCCACAAACCTCGACAACTGGTCTTGTGGTGGTAACTGATTTACTTCAGAGTCTTGGCCTAAACTATGACCTAACCCATCCAGTCCTGTATTTTGCACTTGAGCCACACTACTATGAGATTGTAACTGGGATAACATCACCTGATCCGAGTTCATTTGATTAAAGTCTGGGCCCGCTCCACCCTGCATTGTCGGGTGGGGCGACTGATTGGGAGGTATATGATGTGGCGACATTTGAGGTTGTCGTGGCGAGGGATTGAGCTGTTGCCGCGGTGACGGGGTGGGTTGAGGGGAGCGCACAGTTTGACTGAATGAGGAGGAGGGGGGTGATCTCACTTGTATGATGTTTGAGTTGACAGTTTGTTGTGAGAGCATTTGGGGACTGACCGGTTGACCACCGGCCATTTGTTGTTTAATCTGAGCTTGATGTTGCTGCACCTGCTGCATCATCTGGTGGTTTGGGTTTTGATACTGCTGCATATTGTCCCCCTGAAATCGCTGCTGCCCATAGGCTAGCTGAGTTCGTTGTTGCTGAACCGAGTTGAACTGTTGATTCGGAAACTGACCCATATGGCCTTGCCCACCAATCTGCTGTTGTTGCTGCTGTTGTTGAGCTTGTTGCATACGCAGGCGTTGTTGTTGTTGCCAGATCATCTCCTGAGTTGGGAACGATTGGTTTTGTTGTTGGAGATTGGGCATTCCAGGGGGCATTTGTGGGTTGTTGGGTCTATTCATACCAGCAGGATTCATACCACCTGGTGGGTTCCTCTGTTTGATAAAAGCTGCCATCAGTTGTGGATAAGATTTGAGGATCTGAATGACCTGTTGTTGTTGTTGGTGTGACGTTGGGGCCTTCAGAGTCCTCAACAACTGTTCTAGGGCTTCATTGGGTGGACCCTGACCTGTGGGGCGGGGCATCATTGGTCGATTGGCGTTCATCCCTGGATTCATATCCACATTATTCATTCCTACCATATTCTGATTGGGTGTGGGCATGCGTGGTTGCATGGGTTGCATTGGTCTCATTTGACTGACATTTGGCTGGTTTTGAGGAAAGTTTTGCTGCATGGTGGATGGCGCAATCTGTGACTGAGGCTGAGTAGGGGCCATAGGCTGGGTCGGTTGTTGGGGCTGTTGCTGGGGCCACTGTTGAGGGATGGATGTCTGTGGTAGACCAGCCCCAGTAGACACGGGTTTCATTGCAGCTTTAGGTGGAGGCATATTCCCAACACCTGCCATCTGTGGTTTGCCCATATTTGTACCAGCTTGTCTTTGAGCCGCCTCCTGTGCCTCGAGAGCAGCTTGCATGGCCGCTGGTGGAGGACCGCCTGCAGGTTTGCCTCCTGGAATAGGTTGTGCGCCCACGGGCTGTTGTGCAGGTGATGCCGCCGGAGCAGCGGATTGTCTCTGCATGGTCAACATTCTACGCCTCATCATCTGAGTCTGTTGTAACCGTTGTTGTAATTGTTGTTGACGAAGTTTATGCTTTATTTGAAGACAGAATGGCACTTGACACTTAGTTTCATTACAATGTTTGGCATGATAGCAGCATAATGCAATCAGTTGTTTACAGATAGGACAACCAGAGTTTGTCTTCTTTCGACACGTTTTTGTATGAGAAACAACACGTTTCATCTTATGACAACTAGGTAAGCGACAATTAGCGTCTCTGCACTGACATGCATGCACCAGGGACTGAATACACCGCTGTATGGACTGTCTGCGATTTTCCTGAGGGTCTTGTTTGTCTCCTGCAGATGAGCCATCGTCAAGATCGAATCCAAGACGGTCCATTTTGTGGTTATGACCATCTCTCTGGTAGCACTTGTTACACAGGTCAAAGTCCTGAAACAAAAAATACAGGTGTCAAAATATGCAAATATACGAGACCTGTCAAGACGTGAGGCATCTGGATGGTGTATAAAGTGTAGGCCTAGTCAGCCTGCTGAATGAGCAGGCTGACTAGAGATGAATATTAACCATTGTCATGCTGAATAAATCTTGACTAAGAATTTTTATCAAATTCAAAGGGCAAAAAGCACTAAAAGTACCAACTGTAGGTCATTTTTTATTTGAAAAAATAAATTCATTGACAATTCTGGTTTGAAAGTGGGAAACAGGAGGTATAGACTAACATCAGACTGCACATATGCGCAGGCTGCTGAATGTCTATAGATCCTGCCAAAGAAGGAATATTACCAGTTCAGCATGACAAGGGTTAAGCACTTGGGTGATTTTAATCTAGTAAAATTTTCTTACTTTCCTGTGTAAGAATTTATCATGTTCAACCTTCAGTTTACCTCTAATGCATTCAATCTGTTTTTCAAATACCTATTTCATGGAGTTCCCAGCTGGTCCTTTATTACAGTTCACATATGAAGTTTAATGAACAGACAAGTGCAGATTATAACAAGAGCCATGTCGGACATGGCCATCCCCCGCCAAGAAAGCTTGATAGTAAACTGAAGCCTAATAGATTAAGGGTTCTACTTTAAGAAATTAAGCCCCTACAAAATCTAAGTCTTTAAAATAACAAAGGGCAATAACTCCAAAATTATGCAAGCAAGAGTTGTAGTTCTTGTGCACTGCACTTCTCCTCCATGAGATCTATCCACCCATAAAGTTTCAAGATGATAGCTATTATACTTAAGGAGATATGCTCCGGACAAAATCTAAGTCTTAAAAATAACAAAGGGCAATAACTCCAAAATTATGCAAGCAAGAGTTGTAGTTCTTGTTCACTGCACTTCTCCTCCATGAGATCTATCCACCCATAAAGTTTCAAGTTGATAGCTATTATACTTAAAGAGATATGCTCCAGACAAAATCTAAGTCTTAAAAATAACCAAGGGCAATAACTCCAAAATTATGCAAGCCAGAGCTGTAGTTCTTGTTCACTGCACTTCTCCTCCACGAGATCTATCCTCCCATGAAGTTTCAAGTTGATAGCTATTATACTTTAGGAGATATGCTCCGGACATAATCTAAGTCTTTAAAATAACAAAGGGCAATAACTCCAAAATTATGCAAGCAAGAGTTGTAGTTCTTGTGCACTGCACTTCTCCTCCATAAAATCTATCCACCCATAAAGTTTCAAAGTGATAGCTATTATACTTAAGGAGATATGCTCTGGACAAAATCCAAGTCTTTAAAATAACAAAGGGCAATAACTCCAAAATTATGAAAGCAAGAGTTGTAGTTCTTGTGCACTGCACTTCTCCTCCATGAGATCTATCCACCCATAAAGTTTCAAGTTGATAGCTATTATACTTAAGGAGATATGCTCCGGACAAAATCTAAGTCTTAAAAATAACAAAGGGCAATAACTCCAAAATTATGCAAGCAAGAGTTGTAGTTCTTGTGCACTGCACTTCTCCTCCATGAGATCTATCCACTCATAAAGTTTCAAGTTGATAGCTATTATACTTTAGGAGATATGCTCCGGACAAAATCTAAGATTGGACGGAGAGCATTACTATATCCCCTTCACGAAAACGGCGGGGGATAATAAATATTGATTGACCAATCACCACACCCATTTTTATCAGATGACTGTTGCCTTCTGTCATTATTTTTCATTTATATTTTTTTATTATTTTCATTAATACATTTTTGTGGATTGGCAACTTAAGCGTCAAACCTCAGCTTGAACAAGTTGCCTTAAAATCTTATTGCAAGTTTTGTATTTAACCCTTATTTTTAAGTCATAGGGTTTGGAAACTGTGAATTTAAACTCTACAACTAATAAAATAAAAGATTTCACAGACACCCATTCATACAAAAAATCTTATTTCAGAATTTTTATTACGAATTCGTGATAAAATAATAAATTGTTTGTAGTAGAAAAATTTTATGTTCACTTTCTCCATAATAAACATTTTGTATATCGTCAGCAGATGATCAAAACCTCACAACTCAAGCTTATTAAAGCTGTAGTTAAGAGCTTTTGATCACCTATCCACAAAATGTAGTAATTTAGGTAATGATTAGTTTGATTTTGTTTGTTTGAATGGGTTTAACGCCACTTTCAACACTTTAACAATTTCACAGTTATATCGCTGCCGCCAGAGCACCAAACAATGGATTCCTGGTATTTCTTTCACCTGTACTACCATTACACCCTTTCCTAGCCTTCGACTGCTATCTCACATAGGCTTACGATTATCTGCCCATTGGTGAGAGACAAACGTCTGAAAGAGTATTTGCCGCCTTCGGGGATCAAACCCACGACTTCCAGATTGGAAGTCCTTTGCCTAACCAACTGCGCTATGGTGGCGGCAGGTAATGATTAATACAAAGATACATACCGCACAAACAGAACAATGCCACCGAGTTTCCACCTGGGCTTCACAAGTATTACACGTGTACACAAAACTGTCTCTTCCCTGATTATGCAGCTCATATAACAGAGCAATGGATGAATATTTAGCTCTCCGTAATGAAGAGAACTCATAATGCTTGTCTCTGGCTAAAGTCAAGAGAGCATCGCGTCCATCCATTAAATCACAGCTAATATGGGGATCCGGGTCATGTATTGGTGGTAGCTGGGCAGCAGCCTGGGCCGTGTGAAGGCGAATAACAAAGAAGACCTGAAATAGGAAGTTATAAATCAAAAGATTAATCAAATATGGACTTGTAATAGGTTGAATTTGTATCAGTTAAGTTTTATTTGAACCTATGATAGAGATTTCCTAAAATTTGACTTTCCTACAATTTGACAAGAGTGTAAGGGCAAACAATAAGAAGCTTAGGCAAGTAGAAGTTTATCTAAGATACCTTGAAACCTTATCTACCTACAAAGCACAAAGCGAAGTCTCTGGTTTGACTAGGCTGATCCGTAGATACACTGAGAAAAAAAGAAATTTATTATAAAAGCAATCATTTCTTTCGGTTCAATGCATTACAAAGTTATAATCTCATGGAATGTTGCAATTTATCTAAGATTGCTGTGATAACAGATGATTTGTTTTTGTTTGAATGGGGTTTTACGCCACTTTCAACATATTTTCAGTTATATCGCAGAGGCTGAAGCACCTAACAATGAATTCCTGGTATTTCTAACACCAGTACTACCATAACATTCTTTCCTAGCCTCCAGCTGCTTTTCCACATAGGTCTAGGATAATCCATCAATTTGTGGCAGTCTGAAAGAATGAGTGAAGCCGTCTGGGATCAAACCTGGGACCTCTAGATTGATAGTCCGACGCGCTACCAACTGCGCTATGACGGGGGTGTGAGAACAGATGAATATCTTTCAATTAAAAGTAAGAAGTGCATACATATACCACACAAGTTTTTTTATGTAAATCACAACCCCATACCTCTTTATGCTTCTCCATGGTTGAGTATAGTTTAGCAGTGAGATCGTTTCCACCATGAGGCATATTGACTTTTTTGCTATTGGCTTTCCGGTTGTTATTTTTGTTCTTGTTATTTTTCTTTTTACTCTGACTCTTCTGACCCTTCTTCTTCCCTTGAGCATCCTGTATAAAAGAAAAAATATTATTTCCTGATCTCCTATTATTGTTAACCCTTTCAAACTTCTTTATAGTGTTTGGCACAACCTGTCATGAGGCCAGGCAACAGTATGAACTGTTTTATCCATGTGCGCTTAGCACTGAACTGTTGTCCACCTATGAAATCGATGTCATTTTGTTGAATGTGAAATAAACATGCAGAATGACAGGCTATTAGGGATTTTATCCAAAAATCTCCTTTTTTCTCTCTACATTTTTTTTTTGTAACATATATTTGAGTGAAAAATATATTTACACATTATTTATCAGGTAATAGAATAGTTATTTTTGATAGTTTGGGTAACTGTCAAAGAATGTTGGGGATGAAATTCTGAACTTTTGCCCTCTACCTTCAGGATTGGGCAACAGTTTGAATGTCATCCCCTCTACCTTGGGACAATAGTTTTCACTATTACACAAAACACAATAACTATACTATATCATACATCATTCACAAAATGTTCATTTAAAGGTGGTAATGTAAGCTAAAGAAAAATTTTAAAATCATATATAGTTTTTCCCTTTTTTACAGCCACTAAGTAAGAAGATTGCTATGTCAACTCAAAATATGTTAATACATCTTTCATTGAGTAAACAGCCAAACCTATATTTTCACAAGTGGCAAAGCTAAAAGTTAAAATATAGCTTTGGTAGCTAATGAAATGAAAGATTCATCAATCTGACTGTAAACATAAAAGATTATTCTGTATCTTTAATGCAAAATTGAAGCATATCATAAACATTTTAGGACAAAGTCTCTAGAAAGGTGACATTTTTCAGTTTATAACCTATGCAATGACATTTGTTTTATGGGCCCTGCTTAGATAATGTTACATAGGGAGACATAAATAGGGTACAAGCAGGGTAAAATGTTTCTGCGGTTTGCCTAAAAGATTACCCAAGTGATAATCTAATAATTTCTTCATAATCCAACAAAATATTAGCCTAAAAGATTACATAGAGGATAATCGTTTGTTTAAGTGTAAGATCGATTTAAATTTCATTGAGTGAACAACAAAAGCTATATTTTCACGAGTGGCAGAGCCACGAGTGAAAATATAGCTTTTGTTTTTCACGAAATGAAATATTAATCGATCTTACTCGAAAAACAAACGATTATTCTATTTCTTTAATGCAAAAATGAGACAAAATGTGAAATTTCTAGGACAAATTTTCCTAAAGCGCGTCATTTTGCGCGTGATTGCTATGCAACGTTCATTGTGACGTCACTTATTTCGCCCCGCATAGATAACGTCAGATAGGATGAAATTCACAAAAGCGGGGTATAAGTTATTGATAATTTCACTGCTTTTGCGGTGGGATTATCAAGTGATAATCTACCGTTATTTCTCGATAAACCACCGAAAAGCATTAAAGAATAAGTGATAATCTAGTAATTTCTTCATAATCCAACAAAATATAAGAGTACAGAAACAGTCGCACTTTAGTTTAACTTAACATACCAGATAATGATGTTTAATGACAATTTATCAATTAAACTAACCACTGCTGAGCTTTCCTCCTCATCTTGACCATTAGTAGCATCGGCCTCAGCGGCAGCAGCCTCAGCTTCTTCCCGTCTTCTCTTTTCTTCTTCCTCCTGGTCAAGTTCCTTAATGATATCTTCTAGAACATTTGGCCAAAAATCACCCTCAAAATATGGCAAATCTGTCACTTTGTTGAAGTTGTTCTCTATTGAATCTTTGTATATGTCCTGGAAAACAAATACAAAATATACATTTAATTTGAAATATAAATTTTGTTGTTGGTGTTTTTTTGTTGTTTTTTTTTTCAAATAAATATTCTAAAATTTACTTAGTTGAAAAAAAATATTTACCTCGACTTCAGGCTTCTATAATACTTATTCTTGGAATTATTCTTGGAAATATGTTTCAGAGTTTGTACTTTTAAGGAGACATCATAATAAGTAAAGCCTTACATGAGCCTCCGCGGGACATTTCCAACAATTTCCAATGTGTGCCAAGCAAAGACTCTGGCCAGCCTGTGCATCTGCACAGACTGTCCAGGATCTTCACTTTGCCCTTTATAGGCTGATCAAGTCTCAAAGTATCCTTAGACAGACAATCATTTAATCACAATATTTGACTGTCTAGGCTGCTAAATATTTGCAACTTGCGCAAATGTCAAATTGTTGGAAATGTCAAGCACTGGTTTATATACCTTTTACACGTCAAAATACTGATCTAAGAAATTAAAGATGGTTTCAGCTTATCATCTCACCTTATAATCTATGACTATTCTTTCAATGAGAGCCTTGTCCAACATTTTCTTGTACCAATCCTGTAGCCGTTTTGGTTTGGGTATCTTCATTTCCGGGGGATGCCGATGGAATATATAATCGTCTCCTTCACTGGGTGGACATGCCCAAATATGGGCCCACACATAACCTAATGATTTCACATATTCCAGGTAGCCTATGAGAATTTCATGATACACAGCAGTCCTTAATTGTTTTGGTTGAAAAAAATGTACACTGTCCAAGTATGATATATACACACGCCTGAAAAATAAAATCATTAAGATGAGGGTCAGAATAATAAAACAAGAGGACCAAGATGGTCCTAGATCGCTCACCTGAGACTCTTTGACCCCTGGGACAATACATTAATTAGATAGGCAGATGTCAAAAAGAAGATAATTGCCTAAGATCAATATCATGGAACGTTTTCAGCAAAGAGCAAAACAGATATGCCTTTTTGCTCCTTAATTCTATGTAAAAAGGGATGCACCCGGGTGGAGCCCAAAAATGACCCAAGGGTCTTGATTTGAACAAACTTGGAAGAGGTCCATAAGATGATGCTACATACTAAATATGAAAGCTGTCTACCTTCTGGTTTCAGAGAAGAAGATTTTTGAAGGTTTTCCTATTTTCACCCATCATGCTCAGATGAGCTGAACGGATGCGCCCGGGTGGAGCCCAAAAATGACCAAAGGGTCTTGATATTAACAAACTTGGTAGGGGCCCACTAGATGATGCTACATACCAAATATGAAAGCTGTCTGCCTTCTGGTTTCATAGATGAAGATTTTTGAAGATTTTCATTTTTTTACCCTTCGTGCTCTTAGGAGATAAAGGGATGAGCCTGGGCAAAGCCCAAATATGACACAAGGGTCTTGATATGAACAAACTTGGTAGAGGCCCACAAGGTGATGCTACACACAAAATATTAAAGCTGTCTGCCATCTGGTTTCAGAGAAGAAGATTTTTAAAGATTTTCACTCTTTGATTCTATGTAAAAAGGGTTGGGCCCGGGCAAAGCCCAAATATGACCCAAGGGTGTTGATATGAACAAACTTGGTAGAGGTCCACTAGATGATTCTACATACCAAATATGAAAGCTGTCTGACTTCTGGTTTCAGAGAAGAAGATTTTTAAAGATTTTCATATTTTCACCCTTTTTGTTAAGGGTAAAGGGAAAGTTAAGGGTGGATTTCATTTATTTGAACAACTTTGGTAGAGATTGACCCAAGGAACATCCCTGCCAAGTTTCATCAAGATTGGCCCACTGGTTTAGGAGGAGAAGATGTTTAAAGAAATTGTGGACGACGGACGACGCACGACTGACGACAGACATTCTACGATCCCAATAGCTCACCTTGAGCACTTCGTGCTCAGGTGAGCTAACAAAAGGAATGGCAAAAAGAGTCCTCTTTCAATTCATCAATTACTACAGCCATTCAAAGAACCTTTAATTACCAAATGGCTGAGTTTAAAACAAGCAGATATTTTGGGGAGATTTGTCTCCTAGTTTTCTTATACATATACAGTCAACTCTCGTTATTATGGCCATGTTTGTTCATGGCAAGAATGTCGTTTTAACGAAAATGTCGGTGTATTGAAATTCAACCCTTTAACTTGAAAGTTGATGCCATTTATTTGCGACATACACGGTAAAACACATGATATACTCTTATTTTACCGTTGAACTTGTTAAATTGTCTAAAAGACTTAAAACTGAATATTGAAACTTGTTAATTATCACTTTTTGAAGAAATCTTTGATAGATTTCTGTCTTTGATTGTGAATTGTTCTCTATAGAATGACACTCAAAACTCAAAACAAAAAAGAGAAAGGTTCGACGTCTCTTTGCTGATGGCTCAGCCATTTTTTATTCTAAATAGATCAACACAAAATGAATCTCACTTGAACATAATTTAGTACATGCATACATTATTACTTAACACTCATTCATGGACATGTGACAAAAATATGTATTTCCACATCCCTGCATAAACTAAGAAATTCAGTCTTGAATTATACAAAATGTATTACAGGTTTTTGTATCTCCTGACTTACCTATTATTGGGATGTAGAACTTCTGACCCATATTCCTGTACATGCATACCAAAGAAACATACGTCAGTTCCGTCAATCTCCTCAAATACAAACATGGACTTGGCACGGTATTGAAATGAATCAGGAAACTCCTTATTGTCTGTAAATCTGAAAATTCATTGAATTGAATTAAATAGGGGTTTTATGCCACTTTCAACAATCTTTCAGTAATATTGCAGTGCCTGGGGTACAAGCATTACATCCTTTCCTAGCCTCGAGCTGCTATCCAACATATAGGTCTACAATTTTTCTAACTTTTTGCGGAAGACAAATAGTCAGAAAGAATGATTGCTGCCATCAGGATTCAAACCCAGGACCTTTTGAATGATAGTCTGACATGCTACCACTGGGCTATGACAGCAGCAAATCCGAAGATGAAACAGAGGTTTATTTTCCTTTGGATTGTTGAATATTTGCAGTCTTACAACTTTACAGGTAATATTTTAAGCCATTACATATTTTGACTTTGTATTGTAATCAATGACACATTGGATCAGCAAAAATAGAGGGGCAGATCAAAAATCTTTAAAACCTGACAGATTTCTTGTACACATTAAAAAGAAAAATTATTACTTGAAAAAATTTTCATTAAGCCCCATTGTTACTTGAATAAATGTACCTAGTCTTAAACAAAACTTATTTGGATAAAGTTAGCATTAAAAACACATCACTTCATTTGACCTACTGATTTCAGAGATTTCTAAATCCAGTCTGATCTTTATACTATCAGCTGAATATCAAATTCATATTAAAAGTAATACCAGGGATCGACACTTACTCACAAGAGTAAGGAGTCCATTGGGACTCCTAGCACATGAAATCAAAGAGTCCAAGCTCAAAGTAAGGTGTCAGAATTTTCAATATGGGATATCAAGGATAACATTGTGGAAAAGAAGAAATTGCTTTTTACAAGCAATTTCTTCTTTGCCACAAGTTTCTCCTTACAAAATGATAGTTTCAAAATACTAAAAGATTCTAGCAAAGGTTTTCTTCAACAATTTGTAGTTAAAAGATCTACAGTTCTGGCAAGGGTTGAAAAAATGCCATGTGTGTCTGCTTTTCAAAATATTCTCACATGACCCTTGGATTTGCAAAGGGAAGGAATCCTAACTAGTAAACAAGGAGTCTCGGACTCCAAGCCTCCCCTTAATGTTGAACCCTGTATACAATATAAACATTTACTTACTTTGTTTTCATTAGAGGCCGGACTTCGACAAACTTATCCGAACTAGATAGCACTTTTATTGAGACTTCCCCAGCACCAGCATCCTTCTTTTTCAAGAATGTATTAATACGGTTTTCTAAATAATTGCCAAGCTTTGAACCAGGTAACCCTGAAAGTATATGATAGCAGTGTTTACGTACATTGTCAAATCTTAATTCACTCTTAAAAAGTTACTTTAAAGGATAGGTTGATCACAGGTAAAGATAAGAGGGGGTAAAACCTGTCCAAAATCTTAATTATTCATTGTAACCCTATGTTGTGGGTACTCATTTGAATCGTCTCAAGGAGACGAATCCAATGACTGCCACAATATAGGATTTGCTCAAGTATTATTTAAATTATTTAATTTGAATTTCAAAATACCCCCTCTATCTGTAGCTCTGGGTTGATGTATAGATAACATACACGTGTTTGTGAAACACCAGTGCCCCCCCCCCTTCCTGAAACGGCAATTTTTTTTTAGAAATTTGACCTTGACAGATGACCTTGACCTTGTCACAATACCTTGGTACCAGCAGATGCTTATCATTGATATCTATCATCATACAAAATATGAGCAAAGTATCTTGAATAGCCTCAAAAATATTGGCAATGTTAATTTTTTTGGTTAAGTTTTGCAGACAGATGGACAACTGTAAAACAACATAATAGATTTTAAACTTGCTATACCCCCTATTATCTGTACCTCTGTAGCACTAGGGTTTTCCATATCTTGCAAATGTTTTCTTCACAGAAAACTAAGATTGACAAAAAATTATCAATCTATAACTACCTTCTGCCACATTTTCCATTTAGGACTAGTCTCAGACTTTGTAATCTTTGGTGCTTTTGTTTGGATTAAGATTTTAAAGAATCTTATGATTTCTGATCAGGATATTTTGTGCCAATCTTGTGTGAATCAGTTGAAATTCTACAATGCAGCATCATATATTCGGATTAAAAATTCTTAAGAATCTTAAACCTCACAAATGCAAATCTGGCTTTAATTTTCAAAGAAGTCAAGTTTTATCTTTCCTATCAAACAATTTATCTTTTATCCTTTTGTCACATAAATCATTTTATCTACAAAGGGGCTTTATAGTTTGAATACTTACTTTTAGCTGTATATTTATTATCTTTTCTCTTCATGCCCTTGGCTTTAAGACATATTTCACATGTAAACCTAAAAAACATACAAGACAATTTACTAGAAATGTCATTTTTACACTTACTGGTTTTTCAAGTTATTTTATAAAGGACAATGTAACATAAGTACTTGTAATTTATATTATTTTCATTACTAAGAAGTTAAAAGGAGGTTTATGTTATATAGATGGCTCAGTGCAAAACAGTTGTAACTTCCTATACATTTATAGGCAGTTACAACTGTTTTGCCCTGAGTCATTGATATATCAAAAGATAAGTTATCTAAAATGGGAGAGTTCAAATTATAAGTAACAACTGAGATGATTTCAATGTGTAAAACAAATAACTACTTTTTGTTCATTTTTTAACAAAATTTACACTCTCCCAATTCCCTCTAAGTTGTCCAAAACTCCTCAAATGGGGTTATTTACCCTGCAATCTCAATCTCCATAACCTATCCTTCTACACCTGTTTTAAAAAGGCTTATGCATAAAGTAGCTGTTTATACTTCCAAGTGGTTGAAACTTTGTTTCCTAGTAGGTAAGTTCTGTTTCTTAAAACATTTTCTGTAGATGTCCATCAATTAAGTTTTCCTTAACACAAGTTTTTCTATATATTCACTTACCCATTATTCCAAATTTGTTCAAAGTGTAATACACATATTCTATGCACTTTTCTGCCACATTCTTCACATTCAACAAATCTGCAGAAATAAAATGAATCAAATAATTTTTAATGAAGAAGTCAAAGCACTATAACCTTTTAAACACAAAGCTTGTGCTTGCTTTTCAAATTTAAGAGACATTGGCTCAATAGTGAATTTTTAGGAGTCAAAACAGCTGCTGAAGGGGTCAAAACATGACCATGAGGGGATAATATGCAATTTTTCTTGGTTATTCAGTTTGTCTGCCTTAATTGTCTCCTTTATATCTTTATAAGAGATTCATATGAAATTTGAATTTCTTATGATTTGCAGTAGTATCAAGACATATAACCTAGAATTTAAAGGTTCAAAATAATCCCTTGACTGTGAATTTTCAGGGGTCAAAATAGAGTATTTTCATACTTTTGACCCTGGTTAGAGGGTCAAACACAAGCCCTGTAAACCAATGATTTGGTGTGAAGATATTAGAAATTTTAACTGGCAATTTATCTTACATTTATACATAATATTTATACTTTAAGCTTTCTCAACCAAGGATTTTCTACCTTCCATCAAACTATTTTACATTTATTTTATAGCAAAGAAAGTATTTAAGGAATTCTTAGATTAACTTCGATTCTATTCATACTTATTTTCCATATATTTTCTAATTTTCTGTTAGAGATAATCTATAATATTGAGACAAAACTCTTATCAATACTTACGGTTCCATTTCCAGCAGATCATTCTTCATTTTGACAAACTGATCCTTTGGAACTTTCCTGCAATAGAATAAATGTCAGATGAACAAGATGTGTTCGTGAAACACAAATGCCACTAAAGCAGCAAATATTTACAAAATTTGAAAGATGAAATAACCTTGTCACAAGGCCTTGACATCTGCAAATGTGCATCAATGAGATTTGATCACAATACCCAATATGAGCATTGTATCTTGAATAGGTTTAAATGTCATTGACAATGTCAAGTTCTTCAGTTAGTTTGAGAGATAGACAGACAGAAAGACAATGTAAATTTCTTTTGTTAAGTTTTCCAGACATACGAATAGACAAACAGATGGAAGAACAATATGTCCACAACTTATCAAAACAATCCTGCAATCATTCTTTGAATTAAAATCTTTATTTTACAATTGTGGGTGGTGATAATATACTTACACCGATGGTTGTCCTGGGTCATCCATAAGTTCTACCTCATTGCCCTGGATTTCTAAGAAGCACTTTTCACAATATGTGTACTTATCAGACAGGAGTTTAGGAGACCTGAAAGTTTAGAAAAGTTTATTTCTGTAGAATAGAACATACAATCATACTCAAACTAAAAATCAAGCAATATTCATGATCATTCCTTAAACACTTTTTTATCATTTCAAACATAACTTGGTCAAGTAAACAGGTCTTATTCTTATACCAATAAATATACTATTTAAAATTCTCATTTTCAATCTATCTTAAGTGAAAAGATTAAATGAGATGAAAACAGATGGTTTTGAACAGAAGTTATACTTCATTTCGTCCAAAATTTAAGGGGATTAATGAATACCCTAGTTTCATGCCTAGTTTTTATTTCCCCATGCACTAATCCTACAAAATAATCCTACTTCTATCTTACCTGTTAGTATAACTATAGTAGACAGCCTCCCTTGATATGGTACACAATGATTTTCCATAACAACATAACACTTGAGGACTAAAGGACTGTTTAATACCACAACAATAACCCAGTGACTGCATCACACCACTGATCTCCGCCTCAAATACTTCCGACAACTGTAGAGAGAAATAATGCATTAGTTTTAAACAGGGTTCTACGGGACACAGATTTTGCAGGTCTGAGACCCTCAAATAAGTAGCCAGGACCCTCAAAACTGATTTGAGTCCTTAACACTCTAGGTATCAGCTTCAGAAAAGAATAGCTGTTTAAAACAGTCTTCAAATCTTTCCTGGAGTTAAGCCATTAATAGTCAATATATATCTATCCAATACTTTCTTTACCTTAAACAAGGAAATAAGTCAAAATTAGTATAAAAACAAGTTAAGTGCATAAAAAGAAATTGTTTATATCTAAATTGGAGACTCCCATACAATATGAATATACTGATCAGCAATATGATATATATAATTTCTAACAAATTCATTTAAGTATTCATAAAACATCCTCAAATATCTGTAAAACATTCAACATCTACATACTCTATGTTAAGTGCAACCAGTTATTATTCTAGAAATACATTTTAAAGGATTATGATTTTTAAGAAACTTAAGATTTCAAAATCTTGCTCAACTCATTTGTGGCACCATGAATTCCAATTAGAAATCTTTAATTTCTAAGATTCTTGGCTAACATACCTCAGGTATTGTCTAACTAATCTGAATTCTTAAACAATAAAAGAAATTAAATCTCTAGGATTACTAGCACTGATGCAACAATATCTATCCAACTGTGCAGTTTCATAATTCTAGCTTGCATACTTTTTGAGATATGCTCTGGACAAAAAACCAGTCTACTGACCATCTGACCAACAAGTGCAAAGCAATTTACCCCCTCTTCTTCAAAGGGGGGCATAATTATCCATATATCAGTATATAATAGAATTATCTGATGCTAATATACTTTCAGCTTAAATGTGAATATTTGATTTCAATTATTTTGCTTTCAAAGAGAAAAATCATACAAATATTTACCTTTGTACAGTATTTGTAGACCCGAGAAGATTTCTTATTGTATACCCAGGCATTGTCAAACATCAGCCATACATCATCCACATATTCCCAGGGATCTTTGTATTGACCAGTGTCCAGTTTCTTTTTTATTGTTGATAAATCCATAGGTTTACGGACAATATCATAATAATCCTGAAAGAAAATGAAACAAATTATTTGTTTTCAATTTCATACATTATTTATGTAAACCAACTTTTATTTTCTTCGCAGGAGTTGTGGATAGAAATTTAACTTTCCGAAAATCTATGATTCTATCCAGTAAAACAGCCCTGTATTCAGGATCCTAAACACAAGGCTAGTTTTTGTTAAGCTTTAATTAAGTCATCACTTAGAAGATAAAATATATGGCATTTTGAAGAGTAAGTGCAATACCAGTGATAAACCCCTTAAATACATTATCAATATCTATCATAATTCCAAATTTGATGTTTCTTGAATAACCTTTAAGTAATAGGCAATGTTAAGTTTTTTTATTCAGTTTTTGCAGACAAACAGATGGACATACAGACATACAACAACTGTAATACAAAATGCCCCTGATCTCTCAATGATGGGGCATAAAAATCCATGATTACTATCCAGTCGTACAGCCCTGCATTTAGAATGAGAAAACATGACAAACTGTATGCAAATTATGCCCCACTTTGCACATGCACTTGTACGCAAAGCAGGGTATAATTTGGAAACAGTTTCCCACTTTTTGGCATTCTGTATACAGTGATGGTTTTTGTAAAGCTTCAATAGGCATCATTAAATAACATATTGGTTGATAAGTGCAAAACCAGTGAAAATGCCTAAAAATATTGTTTTGTGCTGACCCTTAAATGTGGGAAAGCCAGGTCCAGAGTATTGGACTAAATTAAAAAGGAAAATACAAAATCAAGCAAACACAAGACAAATCAAATATTACGAAAATTAACATATCTAGAGAAATATAAAATGCAGATGGAATATCATTCATGGAAAATAAGAGTTTTTTTTTTTCTTTATTCAGGGATAACACGATTAAGGGTCAAATGACTCTTATTTCCATTGTGGTCCTAACTCCTTCCAGATCATATCCTGCACTTATATATAGAGAGGCAATGGGTTCTAACCACTGCTACCCACTTATACAGCTTGCTGGACTTGGGCCCCGTCTGTAAAGTGTCCTACCAAAATACACTACCCACCTCTGGTATAGCTCAAACCGGTAACCACCAGGTTACGAATCGAGAGTGTTAACCACTCTGCCAACGAGCAAGACAAGAGTTATGTATACAGAAAAGACAACTTACAGGAATTTGTAATGCTACAGGGTCTACAGGTTGTCTAAATGGCAGGGATTCTGGGTCCTGACGATACAGCTTCTCTAATGTGGGCATCAGAGCTTGTCTTAACTCATCGGGTTTGAATACTGAAAATAGAAGTAAGTTTTCTCCTTCAGAAGTTAAAACATAGCATGTAGATGACCTGTTTGAAAACAATTTTGTCTGTTCATTTATTAGTTCATCCAATTATTTGTTGTTCATTTATTCTATCTATTTAATTTTTTCCCTTCATCTTTTTTTTTTTATCTTACCAATTTTACACTTGTGATAGAATCTTCGATATGAATCATGAACTTTTTTTCTTTCGGTTGCAAAAGACTATCAGGGAATTTTTGACATACACTGACTACCATTTTCAGATATAACATTTCTTAGCTACTGAAAGAAGTCTTCTTCAACATTCCTTGTATCTTTTAATGTAAAAATTGCACAATTTACCACTTCTCACACCAAAAATAATAGATCCTGTTACGTTAGTGTAACCCATACAATTATTTAATAAGAGGTAATTGCAAAACTATTGTGTCTCTATATTTATAGGCACTAACAATAGTTTTTGCACCAACCACTGATTATTTGAATATGACAAGATTTCCAAGTGGGTTTTTTTTTTGTTTTAGTTCTAATCATTTCAAGTTAAAGAGTAAAATATTTTCTTTCTTATTTTGCAGACTTCTTTTCAAGAGGCAAAGAAAACTATATTGTAGTAGTAAAATGCACACAGTTATTTCCACAGTTTTTCTTAGAAAACAACACAGTTTCCCAATTAGTCTGGTTACGTGACTGTTCCCAAAACCCTGAAATAAATCACTGACTTGTCTGACGAAAGTACCTTTCTTTTGTCTGGGTTTCTGTGCAGCAGCAGCAGGAGAAGCTACAGGCGTGGTCGTGTTAGTCTGTGCTACCTCCATTGGACTAGGTTTGATATCTTCACTGTTCGTTTCATTTGGCTCGGACTTTGGAGTAATACCAGAGGATGTATCCATACTTGTTGGTTCTTGTTTGATGTCGGATGATAATGGTTCTGTCTTGATCTGAAATTATCAGTTATATATGACCCATAAGGAGGAAAAGGACAATCAGGGAAGTGATTTTAGCATTCAAAATACAGTAAATTTCTAAATTAAATATTTATTTAACTTAAAATTTCATATGCTAAGTTGAGGAGGAAAAGAGATTTATATGGTAGACTCTTGCTTGATACTCTTTTTGGGGTGTACAATAATTAGTAATTTCCAAGCAAAATATTGAATGATTTTCATTTTGAGCGGGTAACTTAAACATACATGTCAATGTTGCTTAATAAAAGTACTAACTTTAAAGGAATAGACTTGAGCAAGATAAATGTATTGAAAAATTGATACTGAATGTGTTACTCAACCCAGTTTTAATTTCTGTTTTAATCTCAATTTTAATGTCTATAGCATTTGATGCCAATGCACTGGTGATTGAGCTGGTAGAAAAGATGAGGGTGGGAAAATCATGTAGTATAGACTTAATCAGACTGCACATATGTGCAGGCTGATCTATGTCCATGCCTCCTGCAAAAGAAGGAATATTCCAGATTCAACATGACAAATAAGAGAATAAAACAGAATGTCTTACCTCAGTTTTAATTTCTGTTTTAATCTCAGTTTTAATGTCTATAGCATTTGATGCAGATGTACTAGTGATTGAGGTGGTAGATGACATAGGAGTGACGACAGATGTTGTGGCGGCCGTGGGTCCCTGTTCTGATGATGCTGGCGACGACAGCACCTCACTCAGGGACTGGGGTTGAGTACTAACATCCATGGCTGTCTCGTGTTTTATCTTTTTATCCATACCCAAGCTCATCACATCATTCTACAAATAAACAAGTTTTAAACTTTTAGAAATATTAACCTAACAAATGGATCACAACAAAATATATCTAAATGGTAAAACAATTGTAGAGGATATTTTGAAAACTATCAAAATTCTGTCATATAAATTTAAACGGATTTTATTTACATAGCAAAATCATTTTGATAAAACCATTTGTGATCTTCAGCTCACCATTTCACCTATGTTAGTAGGATATCTTTTTGGACCTAAATGCTTGTCACTGGCCTATGAATCTATGGTCTATGGTCAGACAAGCAGTAACTCTTTTCCATCTCTTTTCTTCTCTCTGTGTTAGCATCTTTTCAATCAATTTGAATTTGAATTGGGGTTTTACGTCGCTTTCAACAGTCTTTCAGATCTATCGTGACGACTTGTCAATCAAAGTATACTTACAAAATATTAATTGCAAAATTGCTTCTATTTTAAAAGATTTGAAAAAAAACAACAACATTGTTTAATTGGATTAAAGTAAGCACACTCACCAATTGAGCTGTTGACTGCTGCATTGAAGCAGATGACGTCGCCATTGAAGAATTTGCAGATGAAACAAGGGTATCAATGAAGGATCGACCAGATGTTGCCATGCTTGTGCTCCCTGGCATGGACTGCATGACTGACTGATTGGCTATAGAGCCCTGAAGTCCATGGACTTGGGGTGACATCCCCCGGGGTTTATTTGCCTGTAAGTTCTGGTTCCCAGCCTGCTGTAAGAGATGCTGTTGGGGTAAGGGTTGTTGTAAGTTGGGCTGGGATTGGTTGATCATGTGACCTGGTAACCGATTTCCCATTGGATCAAACTGATTCTGGTTCAACCCAGGGTTCATTTGAGGAGGATTGGCTGGCAGATTCATCTGAAAGGAACAGAAAAAGTGTTGGAACTAGGGAAATATGACCTGCTTCAGTTAAGGTAGTGTATCCTTAATAATTCAGCAACAATTTGGATCTCATGAACTTTCACAATGTTGACCGAGGTTTCCTTATGAAAATCATTAGGAAACTTTGGTTAACACAGTTAAAGTTCATTACTTTCCAAATGCTGCGGAACTATTACAGTCCACTACCTAAAAAAATAAGTCATGTGGAATTTATCAAAACCTTTCAAATCATTTCAATCTTTACATCAGCTTTGGAATCCTACTATGGTCACAACACTCTGTTCAAGTCCTGCCTAGGGAATTGTGCCTAGGCCAATGGTCAGAGACAAATAACTTTTTAATTGTTGGAGTTGTTTTGACAAAGCTGTGACCTGAAGCACAATCATTTGAAGTTTATTCTGCTTCTTGCAGCAAAAAGAATTTAAACATCTTTAACAGATGATAATCATACTCATGTAGAAGTACGACTATAAAGAAAATCTAGAATTACAGTAAAACAAGTATTAAGCACCATTTATATGAACACCAAAAAGCGGTCATTAAAGAGAATAGTTGCTTAGTACACATTTTTTCACCAAGTAGAAACATTATTTTATTGATTATGTGTTTTTGCAAATTTCTCAATAATCCCATGTTGTTGAAACTAATATGGAATTGTCTCATGAGTTTTAATAATACAGGATTAATTTACAATACTTTTCAGAAGAATAATATCTACTTTTTTAAGGTATTTTAATTTATAAAAGGATATTTTCAAAATGGTCTCTTGATGAAAATGGTCATTTAATAGACATGGTTGCTAGAGCAAGTTTGACTGTACATCAATGCCACTTGATTAGATTAAGAGCGTTACATACCAGAGGTGGAGTAGTCCTGGGATGGGGCACTTGCATGTTACCAGGCATCCTCATATTGGGTGATCCTATGTTGGGTTGATTGATGTTTAAACCAGTATTCAAACCAAATGGATCATTACCTAGTCCTCCCATGCCAAGTGTGGAAGCAGGGTTTGCCATTGGACCATCTGTAAAAGGTAAATAAATGATTGAAGCTGTATGTAAACTTCTTTTAAATATTTTAACTATATCTTAAGGTAGAGAAACATTCAGCATGTCCACTGGGTTTTCAATTTGGGGGTATATTTACCCTGTAAGTTTAAAATTGAGGGTACAAAGAAAAATCCCAAGGTACAGCAAACCCTTTACTTTAAAAGTTAAGGATACACCATATATTTTTCATAAAAGTTACTCTATATATTACTAGCTAAGGTAAAACTGATTTAAGGCCTGAATGATCTATAACTGTTTTGCTGTAAAAAGCATGTAAACTGAGTTCAATAATAGAATAACCATTGGTCCATTTCTCAAAAAGTACTCTAAGCAAATGCACCTGCTACATAATTTGCTGTTGACAACCATTTCAGTTGCAATCGTAAGCCCCTCTAATTCTTGCAAGTTAATTCATAAAATTGAAGAATTTGTTTCTTTAATCAAAAGTAGTTTTCAGTTAAACATTAAATATTACATACATAACAGGAGTCATTACCAGTTTTTCTACTAAATTATTAAGTGATAATGAACCAATATTTCTCAATAATCTACCAGAAATGGTAAAAGAAATATATGTATACTTACTAAGAGTGGACCCGCCACCCAATGTATTATTGCCCATGGTTGCTGGAGGACGTATACCCATGGCCCCAGGCTCATTACCACCCTGGGCCTTTTGTTGCTGTTCTCTTCTCTGATTTCTCTTCTCTTCAAGCTCCTTCTGGATCTTGTAGATCTTCTCAGCAAGGAAATGGTAATATTCCTCCTATTGTTGGAAAAAATACATTGTAGCAATACAATTGTTAGCCCTTACACAAAATTACTGACATTTCCAGTTATACTTTAAATTGTTTTGTATATGGACTAAATGGATAGTTTAAAACAATTCATATAACCTACATGTCATTTAAGGCTTAGGTAATTCAAAGCAACCTGAAGGATAAAAGTATTATTTTTCTTAACATTTTATACTTCTTATGATATGCTTATTTAAACAACTGAAAAAATGTTGCGCAAAAAATATTCACTCTCAAATTGGATCTAAATTCTAAGTTATTAAACGAGCCCAATCATCCACTTGGCTTTAATAGAGATCATCTATTAAATGAGCTTGTACTTGACATTTCCAACAATTTCAAATTAACTTAATGCACATTCATCTAGACCCCTTAAGACAGGAAGATAATAAGGAGTATTTGCTTGTTTCATATGGAAACCAATTTTTTCCCTATCTACATAGCTAAAGGCAAAGTCTCTGATCAGACTGAATGAAGGCACAGGCTGATCTGAGGTTTACTATTACAGGGGTACAGATAAAAGGGGGAATATCCAGCCTTACATCTTTATTTTCAAATGAAACCCTATGTTGTGGGTACTCATTTGTATCGTGTTTAGACTATTCCAATGAGTACCTGCAAAATAGGGTTAGAGCAGGAGCCAGTGAAATATTCAAATTTGAAATCAAAAATACCCCCTCTGTCTGCAACTCTGCCTTAACATAGTGAAATTGTTAGAAATGTCACACACAGGCTAAAAGGTAGTCATGATCCAGTCTACATACCCTACTATTGGCCGTCTCATACATATCCCCTTCAACCTTCCTGGCGTAAGCTACCAAGTTGTTCATTCTCCTATCCTTTAGAGCTGCTGGATCTGGGGTGGGGAATATGGCTTGAACTCTGAAATAAACATGACAAAATACATTTTTTATACTGAATTCTGCAATTTTTCTTTTCTATCCTCAAAATAAATATCGAGGAGGCACAAAACTTTTGTAAGTGCCCATATATTTTTTGGTTTGGCGCATAACCCTTGATAAATAGTTTTATTAACATTTCTACCTCCTCATGCAATTTCAATATCTACCAACAAAATAATACATCTAACAGAAATGAAATAATAAGGTCATACTTACTTTTGTATAAAATTTGAACATTTATGAGGGGATCATCAGTCAAAACCAAAATTTGTTGGCCTTGTCAAGATCATAAATAGTTTTAATAGATACATCAATATACAGGGTTTAATTCTGATTTCAACAAAACGGGTCCGAAGGACACGATTATTGGGATCTGAAGGGTCCTTCCTTTTAGTTTTATCGTCCCTTTTTAAGATACAGACTTTTTCTTTTAAGCACAAAACTTGTTTTTTATTTTTTATATGAACTTAGAGCTTTTAGCTTGTAAAAGGTAAAGAAAGCATTGGATATACGTTATTTATTGACTATTTGGGGCTCAACTTCAGAAAAGGAATTAAAGACTGTTTTAAACAGTCTTCAATTCTTTTCTGAAGCTGATCCATAGAGGGTCTTTGGGACTCACATCACATAGTTTTGAGAGTCCTGGCTTCATATTTGATTGAATGGAGTTTAACGCCACTTTCAACATTTTTTTCAATTATATCGCGGAAGCTGGAGCACCTAACAATAGATTCCTGGTATTTCTCTCACCAGTACATCACATCCTTTCCTAGTCTCAAGACTCACAAAACATGCCTCCCTTTAAACCCTGAATATATATTCCAAACACAATGTACTGAACTGACAATAACTGGGTCAGTATGCTCAGGTATAAATAAAGACATTTTTAGTAACAACAAGAGCTGTCACTGTAAGATGACAATGCCCCTAACACCGCTTTGATTTAGAAGTTATGGCCAATGTTAAAGTTTTTGGACGGAATGACGGACGGACGGACGGACAGACGGACGGACGGACGGACGGACAAGTCAAATTTATGATGCCTCCCTATCGGGGGCATAAATACTTACAATTTATACACTAAGTGATTCCTCAAATCCTGCGTCACACTTTGATGCCATTCCTTGGTTCCCCTGTTAGTCTGGGCTATAATCTGTAAGCCATCACTCCCAGACAAACCACCAGATCCCATCACAGAGTTCAGGGTATTATTCTGGTTGGGTAGTAACCCAGCAACACCACCTGGACCTGCTATAAATTAATTTTATCATTATAATTAGTCTCTCATATGAAAAATTTCTATGTTATTTCATTACATAAAATATCTGTGAATACATTCAAACTGGTAGAAAAAGACAACATCACACTGATAACCAAATAGCAGTCACTTCAAAAAAATTTTGATTGTGTATAAAAATGATATTATTCTTAATCCTTTGATAATGAAACACTGCATCATTGTCAGAATAAGATTTCTAGCAAGTTAAAACCTAATTCAGAGCATTTAAGACACAAGTTTCAGGTGCTTTCCATGTGCTTCTCTTACCCAGTCTGACAATGTTCTTAAAGACTATAACTTGTTCCTGGATTCAATCTCATATTTTTCCAGTCTTTGAAAATTTGGCCCGCAGAGGTATGCTTATCTCTAAACCAGGAGCATAGTTACAATTCTATTTGAGTAAACAGAGGTACAGATAAGAGAAGGTAAAGCCAGTCTCAAATACCCTATGTTGTGAATACTCATTGGAATCGTATTAGCAAGAAGATTCCAATGAGTATCAATAACACAACACCTAAAGGTTTGTAATATAATTGTTGAATTACTTTGATCTAAATTCCCAAATACCCCCTCTATCTGCAGCTCCGGTACAAAGTAAATTGGCCAATTCGTTCAAGTAAGTTTCTACAAATTTATTTTAGTTCGATTACGGCAAAAGCTTAAGCTTATAGAATTGCCTTTGAACACTCAATCCTGGTGTTTTCATGTCCTTGAGAGAGAGGCAGTTGTTTAAATCCACTGCTACCCAATTCCACAGCTGGATGAACTGGGGCTGGCTATTTAGTGTTTTGCTCATGAACACACCTCGGCCACGGTTGGGCTCCAACCATGGTCCTCAAGGTCATGGGTCAATTACTTTTACCAGTAACCACTAGGCCACCAAGGCAATCTTAGTTTAAGTTATCATGCACTGAAAATTCTAAAGCACTTTAAACTAGATGACAGCCATACAAAGAAGCTTAAGATGATGGCAATTATTTACCTTGACTATTGACAGCGGTTCTGTTAGCACTATTAGCCTGTATACCAGCAGCCTGTTTACCATTATACGGTAACCCCAGAGCCGCGTACGCTTTCTGTAACTGGGCATCATTCATGCCTGGAGGTACAGCAGGAGGCTGGGTACCTGTAGCTGTAGCTGTATTAGTGGGCTGGGGAACAGCTGAAATGAGGGAGATTTAGAATAAACAGTAATCAAATTTTAAGTCTTTAACCCTTTCCCAAACAAGACCGGGTTTTCACGTGTCTACGTTATCTGAACAAGACCGGGTTTTGACGTGTTACCTTTATCTGAACAAGGCCGGGTTTTCACGTGGTCGCCGTATTTGAACAAGACCGGGTTTTGACGTGGGTGTTTTTTCATGTCAAAAATCGGCGATTTTCAAAATAAAAAATTTATAAACGATTAACAAATCAGTAAGTATGTTTAGTTAACTTTAATATTCCGAAAAACAATCGATAGCTTTGTTCTTCAGAAAAATGAGTAATTTTGAGTTAAAGACGAGTGGGGTCATAAATTAAGCGCCATTCACTTTCATAGAGAAAACATCGAATTCGAGCTTGTAAATTTCTAAGTTGAATTTAGATATTATGATTTTCAACATGCAAATTAAAGTTTAAATGGAAAATTGTTGAATTTGACATATTTCTTACCAGTAGCATACGAAAATCCGTGTCTATGTGACGTGTTAATTTTGTCGGGTAAAACTCTTTTGTGTGTATGCCACGTGTTTATTACCCTTTACGCGACTCGGCAGATTCGTCGCGCTATCTCTATCCAATATTTCCCCTTTCTTTTCAATAGAGAATTGTCAATCGGACACCTGTTAATTTCTAATAATCGCGAAATTGAATTCTTATATTTTCATTTTCCAAGTACAAAAAAATAAAAATAAAAAATGTCTGACTAATCACATGACGATTCGAGGGACAATTTTTCCCTTTCCCGAACAATACACAAACCCATTTCAACACCGTGAAATATTAGCCATTGTGCGAGTCAAAAGCATTTTCAACGCTCGTCAGACCGAATGCACGAGACTTGCTGATCTTTCATACTAAGTGATACAAATTTACAAAATGCTAAATTGTTAATTTATCCGAATTTCAAACGGTGTAGGCCTAGATCGAGCTTCCATCTTCACTTTTCTCTTTCATTTGAAATAATCTCATCGTGAATGAAACAAATAGATCTATATTGATTTCTAGTTTTCGCACTTTTCACAATGGTTATTTCGTATTCTTAGGGTTTTGAAAGTACATGCATTTGTCAAAGAATTTCTTCATGTGTAGGCTACACCTTTTCATTCTTTTTTCTCTGTCTTTCATTACAAAATGACAGTACGACTACGATGTAGAAGACTCCTCCCTAGCTAGACAAAAACTCGACAGGATTTGAGAATCTGCGCAAGATTCACAGAAAATTCTTTTCAAAATACTCCCGTGCTAAAAGCACCAAAGTTCAAAATAAATTTGACAAAATGGGGATTTATAATTTCAAAACAGGCTCGATAAAGTAAAGGAAAACTGGCATGTAAATCTATGCGTTGTATCTAAATATTTTGAAAGTTCTTCTGTAGAAAGCCTTCAAGATGCATTTTTCGCTCAACCCGTAATATTTTGACGATTTCAATAGGCCTATGTTTCAGAAAGGAATGATCATAATACTTTCGTTATAAAAGATTTATAGTTTTCGTTTTTTTCAAAAATCAAAAGGAAGGGTAAATAAGATGCGATCAGAAGCTGTCCACTGTATATAAGTTTTACGCTTATCAGCTTGATTTGATTTATTGCCCCCTGATTGAAGTTTTCTTCGGAAGCCTTTGATAACATGCTATATGGACCCAATTATCAATATCTATTGTTCTAATCGGGTGCCCAGCTGCGTCGTTACATAATGTTACATAATATCGGCGTATGGATTATGGGAGACTTATAAGCCACGCGACAACAACGCACGAGATTGGTCAAAAAATTAAGCTGGTCTGTCAATAAAATTTCAATTAACATAATTTACCTATTGAAAGAAAGTGGAAATATTCGATTATTTTTCGAAAATTATGCTTGTCTCTCAGTTTGTTTGAGAACATTCGCTTATAAGCATCTCTTTATACTTCGAAATCGCTATGAATAGATCTAATCTACTTGCAAACCATGTCTGGTTACGAGTCTGACTAGTCTTTGCATAGTTCAGAGTCTGGAGAGCCTGTGTCCAGATTTGATTCTGACACAAACATTTCAGAATTTTTCTGGATTTTCGCCTGTAGAATGTTCCGATTCTGCGATTGACGAGCCGCTGCCTCAGGCAGATCCCGAGTGGCATGGGCACTTATCGCTTCCGAGGGTGTGTTTGACTTGCTTTTTCTATGCGATATGTAAAGAGACTGAAACATTGCAATCTTAATCTTAAGCGCAAATAAAAAATGTTTCTTCGCGTAAACAGTTGGACGAAATAGAGCTTCTTTACGTCCGCAATCTTTTCTCCGTTAATTCTCGGGTCCGAAAAAAGAACGAAAATTGTAGGGGCGAATATTTCGGTTTTTGCATAATCGCAATTTCTCGGTGTATAGCGGGAGCGATAACAACAAAGTTTTTTTAAATTTACGTTGTCATGGGTGATTAGTAAACAAAAGATATTTCTTGGGTCTAGTTATGAAATAATAAAGGCAAAAAATACGATATTCTTCATTCTTTTGATAATATTTTGTCAAGTACGGACTTGAAATAAAATAAGTTTGCAGAATCGCGGTGATAGAAATCTTGTATTGAGTTTTCTTGGATGCACTGCTAAACTACCGTTACTTCAGATGATTGAAGTTGTAGCTACGCGATTTTGATCGTCGACTGATACTATGCTGTATATCGACGATTTTCTCGAGTATAAAAATAGAATTGAAATGATTTTGAAAATATGTAATAACAATGTAGATTGTCATTATAAGATCGCTAATCAGTAATGATGATTAAAAACAACAACAACAACAATTTCTATCGGCAATTTCACATTATTTAGCCCATGACCAGTGTAGGAAAATGTAAAGAAAAATTTGAATACATTACAAAAATGATAAAATAAAACTTCCATTTGAAGTAAACAGAGAGAAAATGACAAAATGCTGAATTTAAGATTTTCTCTCTCCCTGAATCTTTTGCAAAGTTCTCTTTGTTGTGAAAGGCTAAACAAGACATGGTTTGGATAAATCGGCTCTTTCTCCTTTTCTCTCATTGCTTTCCAACCTAAGTCTGCCCATTCATTTCAAAATGTTGCTTTCATCATTGACTGGTATTTTGATTTTGAAATGTTTGCCTATTATTGTAAAACGAATAAACAAACAAACAAAAAAACTTGTGTGCTAATTTACATAAATGTGCCTTTCCTTCACAGAAAGAGAGTTGTTTTTTTTATATTACACATCATGAAATATATTTTGATAAATAAGTAAATAAATAAAGGAAGAAATAGGAAATGTTGAAGAAATATAAAATGTATAGACACAATCATGTATGTTAAAATCAGTTTTACTTCTTAATTTCACCATCAAATGTTATAAAAATTATACCATTTTATTGAAAATTAATTCTTCGAAAGACATCATTTAATTAAAGAATTGTGTTTCTGATATTAAAGCTTTGTTGCTCCATTTAGAAGAACAGACCTTAATTAATTCAATGGTAAAATAGGAGAAAAAAATAATGGGAAAATTAAGCATCAAGTTCAACTTCTAATAGCTCCTAAAGTTGCAATAGCACAATAAAAAGAATTACACCATGTGAAAGCTCATCTTTTCCACAAAAATATTTTTATAGATCATGAAAATGTGAGATTTGAAATAAAAGGTCAAATTTTACATTTTTTAACACATGTGTAAAAAATGTCAAGAAATTTTGAAAATCCAATAATGGCCTGTTCAGATAGTGTCTGGATATTGGAAATTCCTTATTTGGTATTGGTTATTGGTTTACCCAGGTGACTGTTCAGTCTAGGTAACCCTTTAGTCTACCTTCCTGTTTGGGAAAGGGTTAAGAGACAATTTTCACTTGAAGCACTTAAGCATAAATAATAAATGTTTACTTATGACAAGCAAATAGGACTTTATTGACTGATAGCAAGCATAATTGTAGGATTTTACAAACTTCTCTGATAAGTTTTTCAAGAAATATAGCAAATCAAAATTGTTTATTCGTTCTCCATCAAAATTTTGTGAATAATTGATGACAATTTTGAATACGGTTTGAAAGACAAAAACATACAAGAGAATATTTGAAATGCCAGCAAGGGAGTGCACATTTCAACCATAGAAAACTTTATTTACACCATACAAATTAAGATTTCTATGCAACGCTATTGCTAGTACCTATATATATATATATATATATATATATATATATATATATATATATATATATATATATATATATATATATATATATATATATATATATATATATATATATATACAGTCAAACCTGTCGTAGCAGCCACCTGTATTTAGCAAGCAGCCTGTATTAAGCAAGCAACCCCCTAGTTCCCAAATGAACCAATTGCACCGAAATTGACCTATATTAAGCAAGCACCTCTTGTAAGCAAGCACTTTTTGAATGTCCCTTGGGTGCTTGCGTCAGGTTTGACTGTATATGGACTATTACAACAGTGATGCATTGGCCTCTCAAAATGTTAAAAGAAATGCAGCACTAACTGAATCAACTTTGCTACTTAGAATGACAGTGCATTGCCCAGGGCACTTGTCCGACACAGACTTTTCTACCTGCAGACATTTTTCAAGGTTTAAGACAACATACCAGAAAAGCAAATCCTTGAATGGTACTAATTCTATATATCCAAAGGAAGTAAACTTTGTTTTAAATGAAGAAAATGCTGGGTTCAGGCATTTTCTTCTTTTAAAACAAGGTATTCTCTAAATTTATCCCAATTTCTCTTTCGTGTGGACAAGTTAATTTGGATCCTGGACAATAAGAAAGTCATCTTAAACTTGTCCAGGGACAAGTGGAAAAAAATGTGTATCTCCACACCTCTGCATTGCCCTTTTGTTTAAGGCACAACTAGCCATGCACAGAGACTTGTGACCTGAGCTTACTTAAATATTTCACACAATCATTACATAATCCTGACTTCACACGAAAAACCCAAATTTTCTAAAGGACAGTGCTTCTGTTAAACTTTTAATTTTTACCACACCGAACTTAATTCCACAAGACCAAATAAAAACACATTGTGTTTGTGGCCAGATTTTGCCAGCAGTATTTACTGAAATTACTGTTTTCTTCTGCAATTTAAGTCTGGCATGATTTTTACCCTACATGTCCGTGAGAATTATAGTATTTCGTGAAGTCTGCAAAATCGGCAAAGTTTTGACCTACCTCCAGGCTGTTTCTGCCTATCTGATGCGTGTTTCAATGGCAGACACACAGGACAATCTTGACGAGTACAATTCTTCCAGTGAGTAATTATCTGCCTTGATGATGCACAATGGGCAACTGTAAATAGCCAAACATCACAAGTCAGCACAAATTTATTGGCAAGACTTATAAAGAGTTGTTTAATGTCAGATTTTTTCTTTATTTCTCTCCTAAATTTCAATTAAAAATCCTATGGGGTATGAATTTTAGTTATTTTCATAAAACCAGGGTAAAGAGACAAAAGCTTGAATGAACTTGTGAAATTATGCAAAGCATTTTCATTGAATCGAGTTAGGTAAATAATCCTCACTTTTCATGCAACATCATATATAATATTAAGGGTCAACAACCTTAACTTTTAATATTTCTGCAACATATCAGACCATCTATTCTTTCACTTTGTTAACGATGGTTTCCTAATGAAAATCATTAGGAAACCTTTGTTAATACTGTTAAAGTTCATTACTTCTGAGATGTTGCATTACTACTACGGGTCTGCTACCTCAACTAACAACTTACCTTGGCATGATTTTCCAGCATTACAGCTGGTCATATGGTTTAGCACATTTTTCATGGTTCTACAATGAGGCAGGGCACACGCCTCCCCATTATTCTGCTCTCTCCTCTGACACTTGTGGGCATGAAGCAGCAATACAAGCTGCTGTTGAATCAGCTTTCTCTTCTCTGGATCTGCCGTTGGGGGCTGCTGTTGGCCTCCTTGTACTGGGGGTGTGGGCGCTCCTGGAACACCATGAGCCATTGGTTGGTTCTGTGGCAGCTTTAAATAGAGCAAAAATTTGTTAACTATAATATCAACCTTATCCTGGCTTAACTTGAATTCTATATTGAAAAAAAATTTCTCCAATTTTGAGATATCTCAACTATTTTCTTTTTGTTTTCTCTATGCACATCAGTGAAGGCTGATCTTAGTCTGCACTGTAAGCAAAAACTTATCTTCAACAGCAAAATGATGTGAACAGCATGATTTGTTTGTACGAGTTTAACTCTTTATTTAAACCTTATCATGCTGAATAAAAACTTGTCAAAATTGCATCAAAATCACAGCAGTGAAAAGATTTGTTAGTCAATATCCATTTCTGATTTATTTTTAACATTTCTTGTTAACCCTTGTCATTCTGAACCCGAAATATTCCTGCTTTGGCAGGAGTTATAAACAAACATCAGCCTGCACATTACGGGCAGCCCGATGTTAGTCTTCACCACCTGTTTCTCACTTTCAAACCAAATTGTCAATAGATTTAGTTTTTTCAAATAAAAATTGACTCACAGTTGGTACTGTCAGTGCTTTTTGCCCTTTGATTTTGAAGAAAATTTACAGCCAAAATTTATTCAGCATGACAAGGGTTAAAAAATGACTACAAGGGGTATATACTAAGATAAGAATTCACATATGTGCAAGCTGATCTTTGTCTATTTCTTCTGGTATTGCAGGTATATTCCAGTTGATTATTACAAGGTTTAACAATCTTTCAGTCATATCGCTAAGGCTGGTGTACCTACTAGGGGATTCCTGGTATTTCTCACACCAGTACTATCATTACATCCTTTCCTTAGTTTCCTAGCCTCCAGCTGCTATCCCATATAAGTCTACAATTATCAACCCACGATACAGGGGCATAAAAAAGATGTACATGTATTTGTTTCAAAATAGTAGTCCAATAGTAGTAGATGCAAGCAAATGTTATCTTCAACTACTTTTAAAGTCTACAGATCTAAGGTTTTGAAAAATAGACAAGTTTAGGAAAGGAAAGTACCTTAAAAATTGTTGTTGAATGTTCTCATTTTAATCTAGGGAGTCTGATGGACTGCTTACTTGCAATTTGAAGTCCAAACAAGGAAAAAATATATATAAGGAGTCTCAAAGTCCTACCTATAAAATTTCAAGCTGATAGCAATCATACTTACAAGATGGCCCTTAACAAAATTTAAGTCTTTAAAATAACAAAGGGAAACAACTCCAAAATAATACAGCAAGAGTTGTTGTTCTTATGCTTTTGTTCTTATGCAATGCACGTCTCAATGAGATTTATGACATATTATTGAGAAATGACCTCCGCCCATAAAATACAAATTTTTTCATCCGATCACATTAATTTTTGGTAGACTGATAAAGGGTCACTCAAGGATCATTCCAGTGAAATATGATTGATATCCATCAATTTCATCCTGAGAAAATGATTTTCAAAGTTTCCACTATATAACATATAGAGAAATGACCTCCGCCCATAATATACATATTTTTCATCCGATCACAATAATTTTTGGTAGACTGATAAAGGGTCACCAAAGGATCATTCATGTAAAATTTGGTAGATATCTTTCAATTAGATTCCGAGAAAATGATTTTCAAAGTTTCCACTATATAACATTTAGAGAATTGACCTCCGCCCATTAAACACTTATTTTTCATCCGAGCACAATAATTTTTGGTAGACTGATAAAGAGTCACCCAAGGACAATTCATGTAAAATTTAATTGGTATCTATCAATTAGAACCTGAGAAAAGTCACTTTTTACCATATTTGGAAATAAGCCACGCTCATTAAATCCATGTTTTTCATTGGATCAAATTTTTTGAACAACTTTGAAAGAGGGTCACCTAGGGATCATTCCTGTGAAGTTTGGCTGAAATTCATCCAGTAGTTTCTGAGGAGATATTTAAAGAAAAAGTTAACGACCGGACGCACAGGCGGACGGACGCATGACGGACACAACGCCATGACAATAGCCCCAGTGGCTTTCAGCCAGTGGAGCTAAAAATGACAAAGGGGAATGACTCCAAAATTGTGGAAGCAAGAGTTGTGATTCTTGTGCACTGCACTTCTTCTCAAGGAAATCTATCTACTTATGAAGTTTAAAGTTGAAAGCTATCAAGTTGTGGTTCTTGAGCACTGCACATCTCTTAAAAGAGATCTGTCCATTTATGAAGAATTATAGCTTTTAAAAAGTTGAAGAAATAAGAAAATACTCAAAACTTTAAAGAATGCTCTTCCATTAAACTTATTTTACATTAAACTGTTAATCAGCTACTTAGAGAATCTAACTAGAACTGTCGCAGAGCGGACTAATACCCCCCACAAGCGCTTTGTCAGAATACAAGTGCTATTAGTGCAGGATGTGTTTGTAACTAATATTGAGGTCATATGTAGCATTCTCATGAAGTTTCATGATTGTAGGTCGCTTGGTTTTGGAGTACAGAGTCAAGACATGAAAATTGAACAAAAATTGACTGTGACCTTGACCTTTGACCTATATCACCCAAAAACAATATTGCACTTCTTTGGATCATAAGCAACATTTGCATAAAGTTTCATGCTTGTAGGGCACTTGGTTCACGAGTTACAGTCCGGAAACGAAAATTGAACAAAAATTTACTGTGACCTTGACCTTTTACCTATGTAACCCAAAAACAATAGGGCACTTCCCTGGGTCATAAGGAACATTTGTATAAAGTTTTATGATTGTAGGCCACTTGGTTCTTGAGTTAGAGTCCGGAAACGAAAATTGAACAAAAATTTACTGTGACCTTGACCTTTTACCTATGTAACCCAAAAACAATAGGGCACTTCCCTGGGTAATAAGGAACATTTGTATATAGTTTCATGATTGTAGGCCACTTGGTTCTTGAGTTAGAGTCCGGAAACAAAATTGAACAAAGGCTGAGTGTGACCTTGACCTTTGACCTACATGACCCAAAAACAATAGGGCACTTCCTTGGGTCATAAGGAACATTTGTATATAGTTTCATGATTGTAGGTCATTTGTTTCTTGAGTTAAGAGTCCGGAAACGAAAAGGTCTACGGACGGACGGACGGATGGACAGACAGACAGACAGACAGACATGGTGAAACCAATATACCCCCCTCTACTTCGTAGGTGGGGGGTATAATTATAAACCAAAGCTTTCCCCATCATACTATCTCATAATGACCAATCAAACACCAACACTGTACTTGCGCACAACAATTAGCAAAACTAAGCATGTGCTGCTAAATCAGTGCTAAAACCATGGACATGAACAATGTTATGTATTATTCAAGTGTTATATACAAGAATATTTTTTTTAACTTTTAATCCTGACATTAGGGTTCAACACTAAGTTAACAGTTGGAACTTATTTTGCAAGTAAGGAGTCTGATTGACACCCTGGTTCATTGAGAATAGTTTGCAAACAAATGCATGGGGTAGTTTCATTTTCATTCTTTGTCAAATCTGTGGATCTTTCACTACAAAAGTTTTTCATTTGTTTGTTCATTTGTTTGAATGGATCTTCCCTGCCTTCAACGATCTTTCAGTTATATTGCGGAGACTGGAGCAACTAACAATGGATACCTTGTATTTTTCACACCGTTACAAACATTACATCCATTCCTAGCCTCCAGCTGCCATCCCACATAGGTCTACTTTTATCAACCCATTGGTGCAAACGTTTTTGAAGACAACATTTGATAGCATCTAGTAGTAGTTTGTATGTAAACTATCTTTTTTTAAAGTAAGAATCCTGTGAAAAGGAGAAATTGCTTATATCAAGCAATTTCATCTATCCACAATATTCACCCATTACAAAAATTTAGATTCCTTAGTTTGTGCATGGACATCTTGATTTCATAAGTAAGGAGTCCATTGAACTCCTTTCTCACAGAAGTTAATATTGATCCCTGGACATAACATACTTTTTTGCCAAATACAACACATAGCAAACAACAGTACAATGAAAACTTAAAACTTTGACATTTGATACAAAGTGTAATGGAAGAATGATGAAGATGTAGTTTCCTAATTATATTGGGTTTTTCTTGATGAGGGTCAGGTGACCGAAAATTTGAAAGAGAGTGTTTATGGAAATAAAATTAAATAAATTTGTTATGTTATATACACTAAAAAGGATCCCAACTTTTAGTCAGATAACATCACCTCACTATGTCAACTTGCTATCAACCAACTAAAGTCATGGCATACCATTCATTTTCTGTTTCTGTTTTTTTCAATCATTACTTCAATTTTGTTCAGGATTATTTTTTGCGCATTTCTAGGGATGCAATAAACAAGCAATTATTACTCCAACAAATGTTGTGAACAAAAGGCACTTAAGCTATGTATCACTATAGCACCAATTCACTGATTATGATATGTATGCATCAAAATAACTTAGTCCATCATTTAAGAAGATATGGCTGAAGACCATTATCATTGTTGCATAGTAAACATCGCAACAATTACTATTGCATGAATTTGTGGAAATTCAAGCCAGCATTTTCTTAAACAAGAGCACCGCCTACGAGTTCCTATGCTAGGGCGATGAAATGGTGAAACAAGAGCTGTCGAAGGACAGTAAAGCTTGACTTTTCCTAGTGCTGGATAGTAACAGCAAATCAATATTGACATTGGAAAATTCAATTAAATGAAAGTCTAAAGAAAAAGAATCTTTGTCTAGAGGCTGATATTATTGTCACAGAAGCATGTGCACAGCTTCCAAGCAATAGGTTAAGTAGAAATATAAAATATAACTGATATACAATGTATTGTCACAGAAGCATGTAGTTAAAATTCCATTTTATTCAATATCACATTAAGGAATCTTTGTCTAGAGGCTGAAATCATTGTGCACATATGTGCAGTCTGATGTTAGTCTACACCACCTGTTCCTCACTTTCAAACCAGAATTGTCAATAGATTTAGTCATAAAAATTGACCTTCAGTGCTTTATGCCCTTTGATTTTGATGAAATTTTTTAGCCTAAATTTATTCAGCATGACAAGGGTGAATGTGACAAACAATTTCAAGATATATATACTCATAAAATATAAAATCAAGGAAAATTTCTTTTCATGTATTGAATACCATCAGAAAACATTGCAAGCATGGATAAAACCACCTGAGCAATGACTTCTCAGATTCTATATCAGGGAAAAAGACTAGCAGGGGCCTAGTCGCCCATGGCCCCTAGATTTTGCGCTGTTCCCATAGATTTTTTTGAAAATACCTACACCTCTAAGGTTGAATATTGAATTTTTGAAGTCTAGGCCCCCTAAGTTAAAACTCTGAGTCATTTTCCCTGTAAATATTTATATTAATTAGACAATTTCATTTGAAACATTGAAACTATAATATGCAGAGCTTGTGCGAGCTTTTCAAATTCAGAAGTCAATGACCACTTAATTGTGATTTTAAGGGGTCAAAACTTCTGTCGAAGGGGCCAAACAATGAAAAGCGTGGGAAATAAGTGAATATTTTTACTTTTGTTGATTAATTTCCTTAGATTTCTCCATCATTTCTTTATAAGAGACTTAATTTCATATGAATCTCTTATGAAGCTTTGTAGGAGACAATCAATTCTTGTACATTAACAATTTGCAGCAGTATCAAGATTCATTACAGAAAATTAAAAGGGTTAAAATGACCATAATGACACAACATTTTAGGGGTCAAAATAGTATGCTTATAGATATTTAAGGGTCAAAACTGTGGTTTAAGGGTCAAACATTAGCCCTGATTATAGCTCAACCAGCATCCTGACAAGCAATAGGCCAATCTTTTAAGTGATTTATAGTGCAATTATGAAGCAGACAAACACAAGCATACAGACAATCATAAAGCTCTAGAAAAGGCGAGTGATTTTGACTTTCAAAAAAAGAATTTTTGCCCTGTAATATATTTTGTCCTTTGTGATAGGACCTGTAAGCTAAAATACAATTTTAGGGTTTTCCCTTTTTTTTCTTTTCCTTTAACCAAAATAAGAATCACTCCTCTTATCCATTTTCCATTGAAGGTACTTACAGCATTAGAAGGGTTTGGCGCCATGTTGTGGGGAGGGGAGGACATAGATGAGAGGACAGTAGATGATGAGTTGTTGTTCGTGTTGAAATTAGAAGTAGGGGCAGATAACTGGTGAACCTGCCCCTGTTGAACATTATAACCAAACCCACCACCGCCCCCTACGGGTCCATTCTGCTGAAAATCAAATGGTAAGGTAAAACTAAAATATTTTGCACTATACCAAACTACTGAATAGCTACCAATTAAAATGTTACATGACGGTGTTCTTAAAATGGACAAATAACTATTATTACAACTTACAACATAGCATCTAAAATTTGTCAACTATCTTTTGTGCATTGCAGTTTCTTCAGCTAACATTCTTTAGCCAAACAAGAACTTTGCCTACAGGTGTCTGCGCTCAGCTGTTGAGTGTTGGATGGCAAAAAAAAATCTTGTCATGGGTATAGTTTTCACAAAATACATCTAAAGTTATCCCCTTTGATACTATAGGATGCTGTTTTGATGGTGTACATGTGTGCCAAGTTTCATGTAAATGCCTTCAATAGAACCAGAGATATCACAAAATGTCAAAGTTTTTCCATGACAGCTACAACAACAACAATGAGGATGACGATACCAAGGCTATAGCAATACCTCAGGTTTCCTCTGAAAACAGCCGAGCTAAAAAGGTGGCAAAATTTTGAGACAAAGAAAATTTATTCTGGTAGCAAATTGTACACAATACTAATTTTTTTCCAAAACCACTATAATCAGATTTTTCCAAATTTTTTGTAAGAAATAACACATTTTTCCCAATATGCCTTGATTCGGACCTGTTCCCAAAAAGGAAAATGCTGGGCTGGAGTACCTAACCATGGATTTATAGTCTGGCACACTTCCAACAGTGCTATGACTGAGGATTTCGATAGTGAAGATATATTCCAGTTTTCAAGCATATATCCCTAGTAGCAAAAAGTTATCATAAAATGTCTCACAATGCCAACCACAAGGATAAATTTCCCCCTGAAAAGCCCTTAGTGCCTTGCAAACGGTACCGTGCCTTGTTGTTTTTTTTAAACATGTCTAAAATATGCATCGAGATGAAAGCAATCATAAACATTTTCTAATCCAAAAACCTGGGCTTCTTTGCCGTCTAAAATTAAAAGATTAAGAATACTACACTTAAACTAAAGAAACCAAGGCAGTACTAACTAAAATACTGTGATCTGCCATGGCTGTGTTTTTTACACCACTGTCTCTCTAAAAATCATTAATGTCACTTATGTTCCACAGCCCTAGAAAATTCTTAATGTGACCCATCAATTTTGTAACAGATATCCCCACAATTTCTTTTTTCAGCATTTTGACAAGGACCCTTTAATGAAAAATCCTTGGCAGATAACAAATATTCTTTCAGAACTCAGGATTGTGAGAACAGCTTTGATTTCAATTTGTCAAACTTCATTATTGAGAAACAAAGCTGTATTTTGTGGGTCTCATTTGAATCATCTTGACAAGAGACAATTCAAAACTACCCAAAATAAAGATTTTAACTGTAAGAAAACATTTTAGATTGTCAACACATTAACTCCCTCTGATCTTCATCTCTTCATGTCAAGATAAGAGGGGTTAAATCAGGGCTCGTGTTAGTGTTTGATATGTTTGATATGTGGGAGTCAATGACTCCTCACCTAAGAAATTCAGGGGGTCAAATCTGAATTTCAAGTAGTCAAAACTGGAAAAATAGCAAATTATACATAGAATTTGCAGATTGAGGAGTCTCTTTAACTGTGCCTTGTAACAATTTGAAATAAGTAATTAATTTGTAGAATTTTAGATAGTAATTTGTGAAAATCTTGGAAATAACCATATTTTGACCCTTAGTAATTCCTCTCAAGGGGGACAAAATGACCCCCTTGGGAGAAATTTATAGGGGTCAAATTTAGATATTTTCAGACTTTTGGAGGTCAAAACCCTGGTTTAAGGGTCAAACACGAGCCCTGGTTAAATCTGGTCTAAAATCTTTATTTCAGTTAGCAACCCTAAGTTGGGGGTACTCATTTGAATCATCTGGATGAGACCATTCCAATGATTACACACAATGTTGAGATTATGTGAAGATAGTTGAAATATTTCAAATAGAAAATCGAGAAACCTTCCTCTTTCTGTAGCTCTGTCTCTTGTATTCTAACATTACATACCTTCATCATTTGTTGGGGATTATTCTGCATCAGTCCAGCATGATCCAGACCCTGTCTAGATATCTGAGGGTTGTTCATCCCTCCAATCATATTGCCCTGTGACATTCCCATCCCTTGCTGCATGTTATTGGCGGCATTAGGCATCACCATACCATGCACTTGCTGTCGCACACCACCCATGGAATGTGGTGGTCCATTCATGATTGGATTCTGTTGGAGAGTCAGTGTATTCACATTATGTTGCGGCATCGATGACATGGGATTCATCATGTTCTTGGGCATCGAGGAGAGTGTGTTGTGCATTGGTAATGATGCAGATGACAATGTCGATGACGAGGAACTAGCTAGAGAAAATGAACTACTTGACACAAAGTTATTACTGTCTGATAAAAAATGAGAGGACGCCGGAGGTCCAGGTTTATTTTGAAGTCCATGGGGTGGCGATTGTAAATTGTTTGTGATTGGAGTGGGGCTTTTCACAGCATTACTTAATGCAGTATTAGTCACATTCACATTTGAACTTGATATGCTACTGGTTGTTCCACTTGATGGTGTGGGTACACTACTTGACAATAACTGAGATAACTGTTGATGTCTTTGACTGGCACTATCTTGCTGACTCAGGTTATTCCCAATTCCATGAGTGTCACTAGTAGGCCCATTCTGTATGTTATCATTTGTTGACATCAACTCATCTGGAAGATCGGTAACAATGCTGTCCAACAAGAAATTAAACTCTGAAAATAGAAGAAAGAATGATTATATTATATAATTATTATATAATTTATTATATATATAACAATGTTCAGTTGTTTTGTGTCAAACACCTCACTTTATTCCGAGGATTTAGAATGACAATCGGAAATTTGAATTCAATTAGGCTTGATTTGGCGTAAGACCTGTTTGGTTCCTAGTTGCAGCCCTTTTAAGTAAATAATGTGTTCTATCAGGTTCTGTGATTCACACATCTTTCTTTAGTGTAAACAAAAGAATTCTGAAATAAAATGCACAATTTTCAGATTTTCCAAGGGTTGTACGAGCAACACATCTAGCACCTGAAGGCAAAAGAGGTCTCTAGTTTCAAACGATACAAAACTCTATTTGCATGATGCAAGAAACCAATTTTCTACTTCATAATCACAAAATAATTTTTTACAAATAATAGGCTAGAAACTTCAAAACTGAATTTCAAAAAGGACAACACAAAATGTTAATGAATGTGCAACACCAAGCAAGATCAAAATTTCAAAGTTTCTCATTAAGGAAACATGATTGCTCTTTGTAATAAATTTGATTATTAAAAACGAATTTTTACCAAAGGTCTCAAGCAGTTCTTGGGTAGTATTAAACCATAATGACAGAAGAATCAACGATTAAAGAAAAATTAAATAGCCTGATAATCTCAGATGAAGACAAAACGAAAATGAGGCTGGTTCCAAACCAAAACAAACCATCCGTTCCCGTGAAATATACATTAACATGAAATGTTTTGACGTTAAATGACACCCTTAATGTATCTAGACACAATTCTTTTGTTACGTACCCGACTCACTTCCACTAGGCGTGAGGGCCGGAGATGCAATCTTCTGTCTCTTGTTCGGAGGGCCATCACCCGCAATGTCGGCCATTTTTGTATTTTTAGAATCGGAATATTCCGAAAATACCTATTTAACGATAAATTCTCTTTGAATAAATAAACAAGAAAAATGAGTTATTAATCGTCTCTGTTCCACCATTTGAAGAAGTAATACACTGAAACAACATATCTCTGTTTTCGGAAGTCTGGGATTTCCACTAACACAGAACTCCACAAAGCCGCGATCTCACGGTGGAAATAATCCTCACATCTTGATAACTATCCTTTCTTTCAGTCTTTTCATGACACTGAGATGTCAACTAGAAGTTCATTGTTCTTTTAAGTCCTAGATTTTCCGAATCAAGTCCATCTGGAAACGTATTTTTAAATATAAAATTTGATCTAGCGAGACCAATTCCAATCAAGATGGCGGCTGTTGATGAAAAGTTTTTACGCTTGTCACAGAAAGGACCGAACATTCCCGAACTCGTCGGAAATAAATTATTCATTCGTTTTGGCCCTTCACGTGATCATTTTATGATCGATCATTGGATAATTCCTTAAGGCTGGAGATCGCCGTTTTTTACCGAGTTTTCACGGATTGCATTATGGGTCATTTACGGGAAAACCTAAGAGCACCTTGCAAGTCACATTGGGCACCTAGTTCGGTTACCGTTTTATGATTACCTTCACGAATCGTCTGCAGTAAATTTTCGCTTTGCAGGCAATTGTTTGAACGACTCTTTGACACATATTTTGGCTTGGATTAAATTTCGAAAAAGTAATGAGAGAAAAGGAGAATATGAATTACATGTATGCTTCAAAGTAGAAATAGATATATATACGATAAATCATGCGTTGGTCAATTCACCATTTGATCAAATAGTTCTATGACAATTTCAAGCGGTTTTAACTTTTCTAAGATAGAACTTTGTTCAATACGAATGCGATATAACACGCCAGTTTTATGCAAAACGTTGCCAGTGGTAGATTCTGAGAATGAGAAAGAGGGGGGCGGGGGTGTAGGCTCACCCCTCTGAGGCCGCTATTTCATTGCCATGGGGAAATTCAGTCAAAATTGGGGAATCATAGATAAACGTACCCACGAGTTTTTGTACGGCGTCGAGAAAAAGGCTCCCTAAAACTCAATGTAAATGGGTCACTGCTAAAGTTCAGTCAGAATCCCTGCTATAAACGAAGAGTGGGCTTTTTCGTTTTAACTATCCTTTGATTATGATCAAATATTGAGATATTCTCTCGACTAGCTACACTGGGTATTAGAAAGATATGTTACAATGTACCGGCCGCTTGGGATCAACACACCAAAATAAATATTTCAGGCTAATCATTTGACTTCCAGAAGGTCCGCTGCGGAATTACGTGATGATCAGATCTTTGTTTTGAAAGTCCTTGCCCGGCACCTATCATTGTGTGTCTCGGACTTGCCAAACCGTCGTCCCTTTAAACCTTGTCGGAATTTTTATGTTCGAACCCCAACACAGACATCCTGACCTTCGTTCAGATGCCTGAAACTGTTTTGAGTACTAACCGTAACGGTTTGTAAATTCATACCCCGCTTTGCACATTCACTGCGTCCAAAGCGTTGTATTATTCGAAAACAATTTTCACCGTTTTGTCATCCTGAACGCAGGGCCGAATCCACCAATATTTGTCTTTTTCATGATACTAGACCGTGACATTATCAACGGCTATGATTATCCCGTCGCAAGCCAAGTTCACGACTTAGCACCGAGTTGTATGTCTACATGTCCATCATACTGAGATAATTTTTCCATTTTTGACCATAAATTCGACGGTCACTGAGATTCCATATCAGGCATGGTTTGCCGTAATTAACCCTTGTCATGCTGAAAAAATCTTGGCTAAAAATGTTCATGGAAATCAAAGGGCAAAAAGCACTGATATTACCAACTGAAGGTCAATTTTTATTTGAAAAGCTGAATCTATTGACAATTCTGATTTGAAAGTGGGAAACAGGTGCTGTAGACTAACATCAGACTGCACATATGTGCAGGCTGATGTTGGTCTATAGCTCCTGCCAAAGTAGGAATATTCTGGGTTCAGCATGACAAGGGTTAAGGAGGTTCCCGCCATTCCAGACAAACATGTAGTATTTCATCGGCGACTGAGCCTCAAACTGAGCACCGTGCACTTACAGAGGAAGGGTGAAAGACGGTGCGACCGTGATATAGACTATGGGCTACTGGGACCCTTGCCTATGATTTTCTGAAAGGTACATGTATGAGCAATATTTTAAGACATGTTTGCACTCTGGCAAGTGGGGCTTTTGAAAGATACGTAACTTTGAAATCACCCACCATAGACACTTATTAAATGCTTATTTTGCTCCCATTTTATGTAATTCTTTGGGCAGATTGCAACTTTTAGTACATGATTCTTGAGAATGAGTGATAAAACATCCACAGAACCATGTATGATTCAACAAAATATGTGAAATATACGTTACAATTACAAAATTGTTTCTCCATATTCGCCTAGATAGAGATATTGGCATTTGGGCGCCAAAAATATTCAAAGTCAATTTTTGTTGGCGAAATACACAAGATAAAATGATGAATTCATATTTAATTAGTTTATTTTGGCCTCCATATTACTTGTTTTGTACGTAGAAATGAAAAGATTTGAGCACATGTCCTTTCAAACCATTTTATACAATGTAATTTAATATGCCGTTCATAGACAGAGAGAAGAAGAATGTCAGCAGCAATTTACTACTCTTAACATACATATTAAAACAAGAACATCATTTATAACTTATATCCTTATAACAACAAATATTTTATGTCTCTGAAGGAATGTTGTAACATACGTTACCTCAAAATATTTTAACAAAACCTGTTTAAACTGTTTTATTTTTTATCAATAAGGGTTAAATTCTTTGAATTTATAGCTCTCAATTCTGTTTCTTGGAAAATGCATCGGTACATCGGAAGGCAAATGCGTGGCCAACAAAAGATCAAAGATCCCCTAGCACTAATATTATTAAAATTTAGACCTTAGTTGAGAAGTCAATGATATATCTTTGAACAGCCAAGAAGGAAATTCTTATTGAATGCTAGTTTTTACGCATTGTCTTTAAATATAAAGTGATAAATCATACTTATTGAAGTTATTATTATTTGTAATATCCCATCTCACAAATTTAAAAATTTGATAAAAAGATTTGAGATCATAATTTTGAAATAGCCAAATCATGAATACACGTATATCCAATTACTGAAATAGAAATACCTTCACCCTTCTAAATCAGCACAGATCTTGAAAATCATTTTAAATTAGAAATTACAAATACCTTGAAACATTCAATAAAATACTGGCTTTTTGATAGATATAGATATGTTCTTTGTGATGTACTATGCCTATTGTTTAATTTCATCATAAAGAAATATATGTTCAGTGCAATTACATATTTATCTATCACACAATGCAGCATGACAGCTAAAATAATTTAAATAATTTAAACTTTTTGCAAAATTACTTAGTTACTTAAGCATGTATATCATTTATCTCTAATTTTGTGCATTGTTTTATTCGTTGCCTATAATTGTTTTAAAACAGAATACCGATGGTAATAATCTAGTAACGTATGTTAGCATTTGTATGAAACAAGTTGCAATTATCTTAAATGCACTTCAGAGTCAATACTGTAGCCATTTAAATCAAAATGATTGTTTCTCTTTGATTAAGATGGTTTTTTACTGCATGTTTTTCCACTTGTTTGTCTGGAATGTTAGCCAAGTGGTTAGAATAAAACTTTATGGTTGGTAGAAGAGTCTTGTACTTGTGCACATGAGAAAAATATGAGAGTTATGCCCAAGAACCATGAGTAAATTAATTGAAATAGGCATTCTTCAATTCTTTTCTCTACTTTAACATAAACTGCATGTACATATATATTGAAAGTAAGCTAGCAATGTCATTCAGGAATGCAAATAGAATATTAAATAACCAGCCATTTACACATTTAAACAACTATAAAGCCCTTATAAGCATGCGACTTATAGACCCATCATGAAATTTTCTTATTTCTATGAATCAAGTCTTGGGTTGTATTTGAATGAGGGCTTGATATTGATGAAATCCTATTGCTTAAACAATTTATCATAATTCGTATATTGTTTCAGAATGTTAGATATAAAAGAAGCGCTAATTCTATCTAAGATATGTTTTTTTCTGCATAGAAAGTACTTGTAGTTTGTATCTTGTTCAAAGTTATAGCATTTTTTAAGCATCTTTGTTTAACCAAAATCTTAACTTTTGTAAGAACTAATCATGTTCAAGAGAATTACAATTGGTGTGCATATAATTGTCCTTTGGAAGCAGTAATTATGTTTGATTTTCTTAAAAAAAGGTCTTTAAAATGTACCATTATATTACACTCTTTGATAGCTAAATCAAAATGTATATGGCAATGTTCTATTCATTTGAACATGATATGGTCACACTCATGTAAATTTTCAGTATCGAACTGAATTGCGCAGTTTCTTGGCAAAACTAGAATTGCATGCAACGTACTTTGTATTCAATTGGAAACAATAGAGAGCCAAAATACTTCAAGGAATTTTCAGGCCATTTCAACAGTATAACACTCTTATCAAGGTGGCTTATCAACCTAACCATGAATTCCTTATACACATCATCCCATTCATCACATCATTCTTTTAAAGCCTCTAGCTGCTTATACAACCAAGATTTATGATAATCAACTTGTTTGTACAGGCTGATGAAACCTAGTACCTATGATATGGAGTCAATTGCCGCGCGGTTACCAAGTCTAATGTGCTATCAACTGGGCTACGATCATGATCAACTTTAAGAAATATTTTTAACTTTTCTGTACTAAATTAATAGAAATATTGCTTTAAAATATTGCAGAAAGCTTTTTTCATCTATTTTGATCATCATTTTTCACAATGAAAACTGTCTCTCATCAGCAGAAGTAACGTATATAACTTGTGTTTTATTCTAAAGATGTGAAAAAAGTCTCAAACATAGAAGGAACCATGAGTTGCCTCAACACTGTGTTTGGAGGCTGCCCCAACATTGTGTTTGGTGCATTTCCTTAAACTATGATAGCGGCTCAATAATAATTATACCTAAAATAAGTGGTAACGTATTTTGCAAGCTTTTAAAACCACAATGAGTCTTGAAATGATTAAAATTTATATTGATACCTTGAAAATATAGTTATGATTCATAGTTGAGTTAGACACTGAGGGATTTTACAACCATTGCAATCAGATGAGATATGAATAAGCCTATAGTAATTGATGGGTAAATTGGTTACTCTAGAGTAACGTATTTTGCAAATAGCATGATGGCCAGATGCATATTTTTTTTTTCAAAATCTCCAAAAATAACAAAAGCTTATAGAAAAACAAAGTAAACAATGCATCGCTTGTAAGGACTATATTTTTCAAGCAATAATATAAATGGGCTTCAAATACCTTCAGAATCTAAAATATCATTGACAAAACACAATATCATTTTTTTTTTTTACTAAATTACAGGTAATTTCTATAACAAGACATACAACTAAAATTGTTATATGAAAATTTTATGTGTTGGTTTCTTTAAAGTAACGTATCTCGCATTTGCCCCTGTGGCGAGACTGCTAACCTTTTTAAAAATGATTAATATTTCATAGGCTTTTAGAAAAGCATTGTTAACAGTCTTCCTAATGGGGCAGCAATGGAAAAATAATTTCTATCTATGTGCCTTTCTTTGAAATTCAAAAGTAACGTATTTTACTTCCATATCATGCCTTCAAGGGGGATTTATTTACAAAGTATTACTATAAATTTGCTCTACACACTTTCAGCAACATAAATTTTGGTATTTAAAGATCACTCCTGGTCATTTTGACTCATCTTTTACTGTACAAACCTAAAATCTTGTCTTGAAAAATTGATGGGTAATTAACTTTGAGGTAACGTCTCTCACAAATGCCCACTTGTCAGAGTGCTAACAAGTCTCAAGATGTTTTATATACCATGGGCTACCAAACAGGCATTGTTAACGAAATTCCCAGTGAGCAATTTATTTCTATATTCATAGTTTTCTATGAAATTTAAGGGTAACGTATTTTACTGCAATATCACGCCTCTCAAGATGACCAGATTTTTCAAAAAATTCCATAAATGGACTCTACAGTTATTCAGCAACACAAATATATGTATAAGAAGGCAACTTTTTGTCATTTTGACTTCAATTTTTTTGGCACTCGTTTAAAATTCATCCTCAAAATTTTGTGAGAGAGAGAGGGGGGGGGGGGCAAGACAGAAGGGGGGGGGGGGGGGAGAGAGAGAGAACTTCCCGTTGCAGAATCAGATGGCGCAGTTCAGCGGAATTTTGTTTGAACCCCCGGGCTTTAGCCTAACCGAATGCTTGGAGGTTTGGTTTTCTTGCAGGAATTTAGCCATAATTGCCAATGACTAGGAAAAGGACCCCCCTTCCGCCTATTTGTATGGCCGAATCCCCTTTACAGAAATCTTGCCCTGCGTTTGGGATGACAAATTGAAGCAAACTGTTTGCAAATTATACCCCGTTTTGCACGCGCACCAGCGTGCAAACCGGGGTAAAATTCGCAAACAGTTTGCCCGTTTTGTCATCCTGAACGCAAGGTAGGATCCCAAGCGGCTTCGTTATTGGCGTAGCCTAGGTTTACTACCGTAGGTCCTGTGGTTCTCTGTTAAAAAAAACTTCTTCCGGTTGATTTCATATAATAATATACACAAAACTTGCTATACCTCCATGATGTCTTTAGCCCCAACCATCAGTCCGGCTTCCAGTTTGACGTCATGACGCCATAATGTATCGCCCCAACAGTCGAATTCAAAAGTACGATTGCGTACACTATTGCCGTTACGCCAATCGGCTTGTCTGTCATGGATTAAATGTGCAATAACGTTTTCTTGTACAGATTAAAAACTTGGACCAAACGGTTCGGAAACCCCTACCCCTGAAACTCAAGTTTTCGAGAAAAAACTATCGATTCGATACCCATTGACTCGTGAAGATGGGTAATCACCGAAGTTGGAAAAACTGAAAGTTTAAATTATCATTTGGTGAGTGGGCAAGCAAAATATCATAACTACCGTTTCGTTCAATCTGTAGTTACATTTTCAGCGGATTTTCAAGGGTTGGAGTATTATATGTAAACCATTACACAAAGTTCTCGCCCCCTCTTCCTCCTCCACCCCGTTCGCTTTCTTGATCCACAGGACTTATGTTTTAAGCCTGTGTCGCGTATCGGTCGTTTTAAAGTTGCAATTTGCCTGAAAATATTAGCAGCACATCATTTGTAAGAAATCAGTTTAAAAGAAATGCGATTATAAAAATGTGTTCCTAAAAATCCTTTCTGCATTAAGGAGACAAATTAATATCAGTCCAAATCACGCAAGAACCTTTTATATTTAGTCGAAATCCAATGCCCACTGAAACATGCAAATTGCACGTAAGGTATGGAAGAATACCGCTTCGTTTTTTGTTTGTTAGTTATTTTTCGATGTATGCTATTTACTGTTGTTGTTTTATTTTATTTGTTTTGTTTTTATGCTTTGTTTTGTTATTATTTTCTCGAGGAGCAACTGCATCTTCCTGAACAGATTAAGGCCTATAAAAAACGTGAACGGAAACGTCATCCAAACTAGACATTCTGTACGGGGTATCTTTGACGTGACGGGGACGTTACAGGCGGCCCACTTTGACCAAGGTTATCAGAGGATCTCCTGCAAGCGTTTACAAGACGCGTAGATTTCACAATTGCCAAACGTTGCTGAATTAAACAAACAAACAAACAAAGTAATTCCGATTTTTTTTCAAAGCATCCTGTGAGAATCAGTCATTTCGAATTTTCAAGACACATATACAATTTCGTTTAGAAGGTGCATTATACGGGTTTTAAGTTTCACGTAATCGAAATTATTTCATTTGACACGTTTATAGGGAGTATTGTAATAAAGAAAGCCTATATTTTTCAATGTTTTAAATACCCCAAAGAAAAGAATTGCCATATTTTCACTGGGGTGTTGTTTGTTTTTTTTCTTGGCGTCAGTATATAAACACAATCGAAAGTTTTGCACCCCCGTTTGCCAAATTAGACCATTTGTTTGAAAAATACTAAATACGGAAAAGATAAAAAAAATGTTAATGAGCATGCCTGCGCGAAGTCTTTAAGCGCACTGGGGCACTATTTTTTGTCCACAGCACCACGAAGGAATCTGCTTTCATCGGACTAGCAGACTCTCCTCCATGGCCTTAAACCTTTCCTGTTTTTCTGTTTTACAAATTTTGGACCTGTCCAAATTCAAAGGTTTTACAGACGAAAATTCAAAGTGTATTTAATTTAAAGAATAACCATTCAGTAGGGTAGAAAATAGTGTGGAAAAAGAAGAAATTGCTTGTCAGAAGCAATTTCTTCTTTTTTCACAATGTTTTCTCAATCATAAAATCACAGGCACGTAAAAAGCAGGGATTAAACAGCAAAGGGTTAAACTCCATTCGGCACGCCAAAGCGTAATGATTTGTAGTAATTCATTGATTTGGTTTCGTTTTCTGACCTATGCATACGTAAAGCCAGTTGACTTACCGATTTGGCGTGGCATGGTTGCTTTTTTGTTGACCTAGCAATTGCTGTATTTCAAAACTTTGCGCTGAGCAGTAATTTGACTTCATATTGGTCGAATTAAAACCGTACCTTGCCTCTCTTTGGTTTTACGTATTTCCCCTGATGGTCTTCTCCGTGATTCCTATTGTCGACACTACTTGTTTGATCAAACATTCACAGGACAGCTTTTTGTGGTGTAATTGCACTCGATTCTCTTACACTTTTAAGATCTTACAGCCTCTAAGACAACACGTTATCTTTTATTTCTCATTAATTGATATAGTAGTGCCAGGTTCAATTTATTTAGAGCAACACGACCCCACAGCAATACTATTTAGTTGTCTTATTGGGCTTTTTAGAAAGTTTTTTTTTTCGAAGTCCATGATACATGATTATGGAAGCTAGTTGAAGGTCATTAAACTTTTCTTTCTATCTTAATACATCGTCAACTTTTCACAATAATGTCACATGATAAAAATGCAAGGAAAAATTTGAAAAATTGTCTTTGTCTCCAAAACAATTTTATGTGAGGGGTACAACACTTTGTTGATAATGTATATAAATGACAGAGATTATAATCACAATGCTTACAAAAATCATGTAAGGTCATTGTATCTTTCTATGGGAAGGGAAACTGCAAGTTTAAGTAAGTTAAGCTACCCATCCGATATGTAATATGTCTTAATTCAAATGGAAGACTGGAAAATTACGTGACTTTAGATTCAAAGTTTTAAAAGCACTGGCTGCACATATTTAGAATCACGATATCTTTTGAAAATGAAATGTTTAACTTTATCAGACTTAATAAAGAGACCGCGAGAGCGCTTTATTAGATCAGTTAGTTTAGTGCAGAATGTACGGTTTCCGTGCCTGTGAAGCGCAAGTGGACCATAGGGTGGTGCAAACCACGGAAATGTCCATATACCGCGATCATGACATGCCTTTATGGCCGTAACGGAACCTTAGCATTGATACAGAAGGCCGCCGCATGGTCACCGCACGACTTTTGGAATTGCGTCTAGTTTACAGGCACCTTACGGACCCCCAAACGGCTTAATGAATCTAATGACCATTAAAAATTTTAATCGTCCCGGATAATTTTCGAAAAACAATCTCTGGTTGGCCTCCTCTAAAGACCCGAACTTGTTTTAAACAAGCATTTACGGATCTTCCAGGCGAACCCTCTTCGGGTGACAGTTTACAAATCTCAATTTAATGCCACACAAGACATCATGCGAAAAGTATATTTGCCAAAAAACTTTTAGTTATATTTTAATCCAAGAATTCATTGGAAAAGGTCTGAAAAGTGCCGTGCTCCTGAAAATTATGGCATTTTTTCGAACTGTTTTACATTCGGAACGGCCCCGTCATAGCGTAGTTGGTAGCGCATCGGACTGCCAATCGAGAGGTCCTGGGTTCAATCCCCGACGGCGGCACTCATTCTTTCTGACTATTTATCTCTCACCAATTGGTTGATAATCATACACCTATGTGCCATAGCAGCTGGAATCTAGGAAAGGGTGTGATGGTTGTACTGGTGAGAGAAATACCAGGAATGCATTGTTAGGTGCTCCAGCTGCAACGATATAACTGAAAAATATCTAAAGTAGCTTAAAACTCATTTCAAACAATCAATCAATTTACATTCGGATGCCCGAATACCTGCAGTTAATAACATCCTTAAATTGACAAGGTGGCTGATTTCGGAATGAATCAATCTTTCTCAAACTTCCAATTCTACAATAATTTAATATTAGTTGTTTCCATCAGTTTTCGTGCATTCTGATTGGCTGAAAAATTGGTTTTATTCCTTAATGAAAACAACTTTTGGTTCACAGCTATTTTTAAGGTAGTGGACCCGTTATAGATCCGCAACGTTTCTGCAGTAATGAACTTTAACAGTGTTAACCGAGGATTCCTAATGATTTTCATTAGGGAACCTCGATCAACATTGTGTAAGATCATGTGTTCCGAAATGTTGCGGAACTATTACGGGTCCACTACCTTAAGCTTGCATGCAAAGTAATACCACAAGAAATGTGTCTTATTATGTAGAAATTCTTCTTACATTTTTCTTGATGATATTAAATCATAAGATTTGAAAAGTATTTTTTAATTTCATGGAGGTATGAAACCAAAAACAAAATCACACTGATGTATGAATCTTCCTCACATATTCAAACATTGTGATTAGGTTTTTAGCTTCATATCTCAATGAAATTAGACAATACTCTCTTCATCTCTTAATTCATGAATGTCTGAAGAGGGGTTAAAAGACCTTATCTTTCTACAGTGCGCAGAGTTTAGTTCTTGGTCAGACTGTGCGGTTTGTGTAAATGTGATGTTGTTGGAAATGTCATGCACAGACTCAAATGATTTCTAGTTTTTGCTCAACAGAAAAGTTTTTATTGAATAACGTACTTATTCAAGATTCTTGAGATGTATTATAAACAACAAATCTAATCTATATTCCACACTTTTTCAAGATAATGGGGTGATATTATAAACAACAACTAAATTTTCAGATAAAATTACTTTAATAAGAATACTAAGCTCACAAAAAAAGTTAAAACTGACAAGTTGTAATGATTTAGACAAAGAAATCTAATGATATATAAGAAATTCAACATTCTAAAAGGAAATGACCGTACCATACAACAGTTTTTATAAGTGTTTTTCAAAACCATATCACTTGACAACTAAACCATTGTAACTGCAGTATGAACAAGCTGCAATAAAATTAATAAGATGACCACCCATTCAGCTATACATGTAACAGAACAGTGTAGTTTTTTCTTTAAATTATGTTGTTACAATGACTATACCATGAAGGAGATATACTAACACAATGAAACAATGCTTTTTTTAAAAAAAAATCTGGGCGAAAGACTGTAAAAATGTTTTTTGAAACTCATCAGAGAATTTCCTTAAATTCAAATATTAATTACAAATTGACTAAAGCCTATGCTTGAATGGAAATGTAAATTCTAAATATTTTTAGCAATGATGTCTTTAGATTTCAATTGCTTACTTCACTGTTTGGGCAGTGATTATTTTAATATTCAAAATTTGGCGAGTTCTCAGTTGTGGACAAAAAAAAGTTTCATAATCTTGGGCCCTTATTTACTAAACAGCAAAAACGTTTGAAAATGTAATGGGATCTTGGACACAGGAATGGCTCAGTGTAAAACATTTGTAACTGCCTATAAATATATAGGCAGTTACAACTGTTTTGAACTGAGCCATCAAAATTTCTCTTAATTATCTCCATAAGATTTTCTAAAAAGACAAATCAGAGTTTTACTGTCAACAGTGTGGTACGAAATGTTACAAAACAAGAAACAGTATAGAAGGAAGAGAATGAGTTAAATAACTAGCATAATGAAATATCCAACACCAAAGAATGTGCAATCTTTCATCTCCTAAACTCAATAAATTAAAACATGTACATCTCTATCAAGGCTAAAATTCAAAGTGCAATATACAGATGAAAATACTCTTCAAATATGAAGATTGTAAAGCAAAAGTGTAAAATTTGAAATATCTAGATAAAAATATCTACACATAAAATCTCTTGAAATCATTTTACAAAAAAAAAAATTCCTCTTACATGGATATCTATTTTAAACTGCCAAATAAAATGGTGAATTTGTTCTGGCGAGATCAAATTGTTGTATCTCCAATTTCATTCAAGATGTACTTACCAGTACAATAATTTGGTCGCCAAACAACAATATCTGCTTAATAAATCTGTTTCAAAAGAAAACGAGCTTTAACATTTAAGCTATAAATGGTAAAATGCCCATGAGAAACAATGCATTTAAATTTACCATGAGATTTAAGAAATTGATGTTTTTCCCATTTCAATAAATTAAAAAAATCTTCGATACCTGAAATGTGACAGACATGGATGCCCCCACAAATGCTTTATTTTTACATGTGACCTATTCGGCCTTAAAAATAACAGTAGATTATCACTTATTACCAAACCAGTGAAATTTACGAAATATTATACCCTGATTTTATTTGTTTTACCCTTTTTGACATTATCTCAGGGCAAATAAACAAAGGACATCATGATGCTGCTTAGCAATCTCGTGATAAATGGTGGAAATTGAGAATTTTTGTCCAAACATTTCCTATTTCAACTCATTATAGAATTAAGGAAATAGAATAATCATTCATTAACCTGTATAATTGATAAATCTTTCATTTCATGCACAACAAAAGCTATAATTTCACTCAAATATAACTTTTGTCATTCCCTCAATGACAAATAAATTAATCTTACACAGAAACAAAGACTTTACCTTGTATGTATTGGTTGGTCTGAAATTATCAAAAATACAGCAGTCATAACATAGAAGCACCACAAGATGTATGTCCATGGCTCGGCGTGAAACGGTTGTAACTGCCTATATATTTATAGGCAGTTACAACCATTTCGTGACACTGATAGCTCAGCCTGAAATGGTTGTAACTGCCTACAAACATAAAGGCAGTTAAAACCATTTCAGGCTGGGCTATCAGTGTGAAGATTGCATTTACCACAAGTGAATATTGAGAGATAAGACTTTTGATGCAGAGGCAAAATGTAGCAGTAAAAAAAGAAGGAAATTTTCATAACTAGGACTGGGTTCAAGTTCAAAACGGGGCAACACTTTTGAGAAATGTTACCTGCTTTACATAAGGCAGGATACAATTTCTTAATTGTTTTGCAAATGAGCCTGTGCATGAGATTTAAGTTATGTTCCAGACAGAGAAGTGGACGCAGCCTGGACACAGGTCGCCACGGGTGATCCCATAACACAGGCAAATAAAAAATGTTCTAAAGAGAGCATTCCCAGTGATACAGAGGGCATTGCCAGTTACACACAGAGCGTTGCCAAAGACTACTCAAACTGCACATGAAAACTGGACATTATGTAAGATAATCAAAAGAATTTGTCTGATAAAATCCATCCTTTTCCTCTAAAATATCTTCACAAATGTAATAAGTCAAAATGAGGGACTGTAGAAATGTAGTAAAACATTCTGACATATTGATAAGCCATAGAATTAAGAATGTATAAAATGAACAGATGCATGACGTTTTCAAAAATTTCAATCATGCAGCAAACAAAGACTCTATATAGCCTGTGCATGCACTCAGTCTAGCAAGTGTCTTTACTTTTCGTTTTGTAAGGTCTCATAGTCTATTTAGGCAGTAGGCCAGTCTATTGCTTACATTATGTGGCTGTACAAGCTGCTTAATGTTTACACCAGGGTTTATGTCTGACATCAACAAAATAGGGTCCAAAGGACTAGATCTTCTGGATTTTGGGGTCGTTCTTTAAATTTTGAGAGTCCCTGCTTTAGGTATAGTCTATTTCTTTGAGGCTTTTATATTGTATTTTGTAGATTTAGAGCAATTCCCTGGTTAAAGGGAAAGATATTGATAGAAGCTTATTAATTTTTGGGACTCGACTTCAGGAAAGAATTGAAGACTGTTTAAGGCAGTCTTCCATTCTTTTCTGAAGTTGAGCCCCAGAGAGTCAATGGGACTCATATCACACAGTTTTGAGGGTCCTGGCTACGTATTTTTGGGTCTCGGATGCGCAAAACCTCTGTCCCTTATAACCCTATTACACCCCGCCCAGATGTCAAATTGTTAGAAATGTCAGGCACATATAAATACGCTACAACAATAGCTATGTAGTCTTAAAACATTACCTTCCACATTCCCTCATCTTGACAATTTTCCTTTTGTCACAATATTTTTAAGGAATTTGACACTTATTTTTTTCACCCTCAGTACACATTTAAATTTATTGTCTACAACTATTCAAATTTTCTTTTTGACAGTTTTTTTCACCAACTTACATACTCTAATGGATTTACAGCAAAATATTTGAGCAAAGAAAAATGAACAAAAACTCCACATATAGCCTTGTTATTCACACTAAACACTAAAAATCTTCTACAAAATAGCATTCTCTACATGAAAAACATATATTTTATCTAAATGAGTAGTTTCATGAATTTATGAATAAAAAGATGTATCAGCAACAAAGAACAACCATTTTCATTTAAAAGCAAGAGACCCATGTGGGCCTGGTTTGCTCCACTGACTAAGTATTGACTCCAAGTATTTATGAACAAGTGCATGTCGTATTGCAATGCAATACAGGAGTCCCCCACCGGATAACCAAAAATCCTCTCTTATAATATATCTCCTACTTACTAGATCTATAACTGTAAAAGTTTAAAGTTGCTAGCACTTATAGTTTAGGAGATATGATCCGGACAAGAATGTAAGACTAAAAACAATAAAGGGCAATAACTCAAAAAGTGGACATGGCAGAGTAACAGTTTTTGTACATGACACTAGTCCTCGATAAGATCTATCAGTGTACAAAGTTTGAAGTTGCTAGCACTTATGGTTTAGGAGATATGATCTGGACAAAAATGAAAGGGTAAAAACAACAAAGGGCAATAACTCAAAAAGTGGGCGTGGCAGAATAACAGTTCTTGAACATGACACTTGTCCTCAATAGGATCTATAAGTGTACAAAGTTTGAAGTTGCTGGTACTTATAGTTTAGGAGATATGATCCGGACAAGAATGTAAGGGTCAAAACAACAAAGGGAAATAACTCAAAAAGTGGGCCTGGCAGAGTTATGGATCTTGAACATGACACTTTGCCTCAATGAGATCTATAAGTGTATAAAGTTTGAAGTTGCTAGCACACATACTTAAGGAGATATGTTCCGGACAAGAATGTAAGGGTAAAAACAACAAAGGGCAATAACTCAAAAAGTGGGCGTGGCAGAGTAACAGTTCTTGAACATGACACTTGTCCTCAAAAGGATCTATAAGTGTACAAAGTTTGAAGTTGCTGGTACTTATAGTTTAGGAGATATGATCCGGACAAGAATGTAAGGGTAAAAACAACAAAGGGCAATAACTCAAAAAAGTGGGCCTGGCAGAGTTATGGATCTTGAACATGACACTTTGCCTCAATGAGATCTATAAGTGTACAAAGTTTGAAGTTGCTAGCACACATACTTAAGGAGATATGTTCCGGACAAGAATGTAAGGGTAAAAACAACAAAGGGCAATAACTCAAAAAGTGGGCGTGGCAGAGTAACGGTTCTTGAACATGACACTTCTCCTCAATGAGATCTATAAGTGTACAAAGTTTGAAGTTGCTAGCACTTATAGTTTAGGAGATATGATCCGGACAAGAATGTAAGGGTAAAAACAACAAAGGGCAATAACTCAAAAAGTGGGTGTGGCAGAGTTATGGGTCTTAAACATGACACTTTGCCTAAATGAGATCTATAAGTGTACAAAGTTTGAAGTTGCTAGCACACATACTTAAGGAGATATGTTCCGGACAAGAATGTAAGGGTAAAAACAACAAAGGGCAATAACTCAAAAAAGTGGGCCTGGCAGAGTTATGGATCTTGAACATGACACTTTGCCTCAATGAGATCTATAAGTGTACAAAGTTTGAAGTTGCTAGCACACATAGTTTAGGAGATATGTTCCGGACAAGAATGTAAGGGTAAAAACAACAAAGGGCAATAACTCAAAAAGTGGGCGTGGCAGAGTAACAGTTCTTGAACATGACACTTCTCCTCAATGAGATCTATAAGTGTACCAAGTTTGAAGTTGCTAGCACATACGGTTTAGAAGATATAGCCCGGACAAAAGCGTGACGGACAGATGGACAGACGGACAGACGGACAGACAGACGGACAGACGGACGGACGGACGGAATCGAGCAAACCTATAGTCCCCCAACCGGTAACCGGTGGGGGACTAATAATATTCAGAAGTTATAATCAACAAGTCTCAATGAACTTGGCTAATTTACGCGAGTGAATATACGACTTTTCTCCTTTTGTCTATGCATAAGTAAAAGATGATTTCTTACTTGTCCAGGATCAAAATGAATTTGCCGATAAAAGATTAATTGATAGATATTGAGAAAACATTGTTTTTAATGAAGAAAATGCTGTAACGCAGCATTTTCTTCATTAAAAACAATGTTTTCTCCCCTTTGATAAAAACAATAGGATGGTACTGTTACAAAATTTGCTCTGGTATTCACTTGTCCACGAACAAGTGGCCTAGTAAAATGTACATGCCAGCAAGTGATAAAGCCCGTGTTGGGACAACTCGGGCATGGGAATTCCACACCCCTGGCTAATTGGTTTGGGAGGAGTAGGGTTAAGACTTCATGCATTGATTGGTTCAGCCCAGGTCAGCCCTTATTTATGGGCCAATAAATTTTGTGAACAACTAAAGAAAAGGGTCAATAAAGGAACATTCATTACAGATTTCTTTGAAATTGGTCAATTGGTTTTAGAGATCTTTTCCTAGCAAATATTTTACACAGAAAATTGGTTATGCCCTGCCAGGCCAACATTAATGTGTCAATTAAAATTTCCTTAACAACTTAGAAGGAGGGTCACTCAAAGAATATTAAAGCTAACTTTCATTTAAATAGGCACATTGGTTTGGGAGGAAAAGATTTTTTCAAAAGATTTTAAATTTAAATTGGCAACACATGTTTATGGGCCAATTTAAGTTCTGTGAAGGACTTAGAAGGTTCACTCAAGATAAATTCAGGCCAACATTCCATAGAAATTGGCTAATTGGTTTGGTAGAAGATTTTTAAAGACTTTAAAGTTTAAACCTAAACAATGCCCTGCTATAACCACATTTGTTGGCCAATCAAAATTTCGTGAACAAACTTCAAGAAGGGTCACCAAAGGAACATCTATGTCAATTTGCGTTGGATTTGGCCATTTGGTTTGGGAGGGGAAGATTATTTAAAAATTTGAAATTGACCACACCATGCCACACCCATTACTAATGGCGAAGTTTTGGTGAAATCTGCCCATTGATTACTGAGAAGAATGTATCTAAAGATTTAGGGATCAAAAACTGTCCCACCCTGCCATGCCCATATTGGGGGGTCAACCAAAATTTCATGCACAACTTTTGAAAAGGGTCACATTCTAACATAATCTACCAACTTTGGTCAAATTATGTGTATTATGTTGAAATTCATCTGGTAGTTTCTGAGGAGAAGATTTTTAAAGAAAAGTTTACGAATGGACGCACGGATGCACTGACGGACGCACGACAGACACAACGCCATGACAATAGCCCCAGTGGCTTTCAGCCAGTGGAGCTAAAAATTAATCATTTCCTACAATATTATCTTTTTGACCCCCTTCAAATAGTACCATCAAATCTCTTTCAATTTGAACCAGTCTCAAATTTTGATATCAAGAAATCGGTTAATGAAGACTATGGGCTTATCCAGTAGAAAATTACACACATTCACTCATGCATGAAATCAGAATACAAACAGGGCTGGGGAGTGGTGTCCAGTCACCATAGAAAGAACCCTCTTCTCTTTAAGCATAAGGGCTGCTACTTCAAAATAGAATTTTATAACATTACTGTTTAGGGGATCAAAACATAAATACTACAGCTTTGATAAGCTGTAGTTTCCATGTTTTGATCAAACAAAAGCATGTATATCAATTCCGAATTACTCAAATCTTTTTTGTATTAAGCATGTGCATTCAGTACGTAATGGTAGTAACATCAAAGATGAGCCCGAGCGCGAGATTTCCAACAATTTCAAATATGCACAAAGCAGAGACTCTGACCGGCCTGTGCATCCACACGGTCTGACCAGAGTCTTTACTATGCATTTTATACATAGGTAAGGTCACAATTATCTATAGACCATTCGATTACTCTATATTTACAGTTAGTAGCTGTCTACACTGCTCAATGTTTACACCTAAAGAACATTTTAAATTGTTGGAATTGACATGCACAGGTTCAAAAAGTTTATTCCCACGGCCAGCACTCTCCATCCTTTGTCTTCGTATACAAGAAAGTCTTCATGACTCCTTTTCCTTTGACAGAGATCTCCCCGCGGTACTCAAATTCCATCTTCTCCGACAACGCTTCTGCACAAGCTTCAGGCACTTGTATTTTCTCTGCAACTCCTGTTGAATACATCCTACTAGAAATGTTCACCGTATCACCCCAGATATCGTACAGCAGTTTTGTCGTACCGATAACCCCCGCCACAACTTCACCAAAATTAAATCCAATTTTCATGATAAAGTCAAAATTAAATAAACTATCATTAAACCTATTTATACAATTCTGTAATTCAGTGCTGAACTCCATTAGCGCATATAGATGGGATTTAGGATTACCGTTCCTGGCTCGAGATATTTCATTCAGCCCAGAAGCTGCCATAAATGTGCTAGAAATTGTCTTAATCTTTTCAACGTCCTTAAAGCGTTGTTCATCTAACAAGTCCTCGTAGTCACTAACGAGTTCATTTAATACCCTAAGAAATTCTCTTCCACCCTCAAATGATTCATCGTAGATCTCATTAAAGTTCACGATAGCTGCAAAGATCACACCTACATCTGTATGCTTTTTGGAATACTGGGATGTCTCCCTTACAACTTCTGATACATGGGGCGGGATAATGTTGTGTAACAACCAATCAGCTTGATCCTTGTTTTCTTGCATGATTTGTTTATATTCCCATGCCTGGGCATCTCCATGGTAATTCAACCGATAACTGATTTCGGATTCACGATTCAAAAATCCAATCAGGAATACAAGCAGAAGCATATCCAGAATGATTTCAAAGAACGTGTATGATTGAAATAGATGAATACCAGAAAATAAAGGAATATATTCTTTACTATCTGTGAGATTCATGTCAACACTACCGTCAGTCACATTTGGAAATGATGTGTTCGCGAATACTATCTGTGTGACCGTCACTGGTGACAGCGTAGATATATCCATATCTGTATAGTCTGTACATTTCACGAGGGTGATCAGAATGATCAACACAACACCAGCCAGAAATACGATGATTGATTTCATCCATGAACTCAACGTTGTAAAGTTGGTGTAATGAACCATCGATACAACGATACAGAAACAGAAGAATCGGTCCGTCCAGTCTGAACTCCTCATCAGATTACATGAAAAATTCACGTAAACAGCCAACAGTGGTAAACTTGCGATCACAGCTCCAAGGAAATTACGTAAATACCATCCAGACGTAATATTAATCATACGGCTCCAGAACCCTGGTTCCTTGTTTTCCGAATGTTTAATCGTCATGTACCCTCGGACAATGTTCAGTATCTCGAGAACAAGCGCAATACAGAAAAATATCAGCCATGGTAATTGAACGTCAAACACTACGAAGCAGAAAACGGATACGACAATAAATACAACAAATGATACAATAATCTCAAGAAACGAGAGGTATTTCGGTGCAGACATTGTTCTCTGGTTATGCTCCTCCCCCAGGTAATGATCGCGGTAATTTTCCTCCAGGTTTTTATCGGTAAACGCCAGCGTGAATTGGTTGATTGGTGGTTTGTACAGATACTCTTTGTCCTTTATTCCTTCCTGTATACATTTAACAATGTGCAAGTCCATGGCTTTTGTGCTGTCTGTATGGTGATTGATGTTGCGTATCTTGGAGAAGGTTTTGTTCATCGGCTCTAGGCTTAGATCATACGTCTCACCTGTAATGTACATCAAAATATTAGTTCAAATAGAAATTTCTATTACTAGTGGAATTCTGTTATAGGAACCTTATACATGAGCCTGTGTGGGACATTTCCAACAATTTGAAATGTTGTTGAGGTGCAAATTATCAACAACACAGATAGCCACAAACTGTAAATATAAAGTTGCCTGATTGTCTACAGATACATTGAGACCTCATCTTTCTACTAAGGGCAAAGTGAATACTCTGGCCAGACTGTGCAGATGCACAGGCTGGCCAGAGTCTTTGCTTAGTGCATATTTGAAATTGTTGGAAATCTCATGCACAGGCTATGTCAAACCTTTTGTTGCAATTAAGTAGGAATTGCTATTAACCCTTGTCATGCTGAGTAAATTTTGGCTAAAAATTTTCATCAAAATCAAAGGGCAAAAAGCACTGAAAGTACCAACTGTAGATCAATTTTATTTGAAAAACTAAATCTATTGACAATTCTGGTTTAAAAGTGAGAAACAGGTGGTGTAGACTTACATCAAACTGCACATATGTGCAGGCTGATGTTTGTGCATAGCACCTGCCAAAGCAGGAATATTCTAGGTTCAGCATGACAAAGGTTGACAAGAGCTATTTGTTTTTTTAATCTGTTGTTTGTGCTTAGAGTCAGATGCAATTAAGCAGAATGTTGCATTTATCAGGGTACAGAGGTCATCACTGTACAGGTAGAAATTTCAATTATATGATTCTCACACAATTCCACATTTTGGCACCCACAAAAAAAAAGCTGTGGAAAAAAATTGTGGAAAATGAAGAAATTGCTTGTCACAAGCATTTTCTTCATTATTCACAATGTTTTTTCTTACATAAAATCAAAAGATTCTTAAAATTTCACAAATTGAAAATTTCTTGTCCGTAACTTATTTGAATTTGGATCAGACTGATTTTTTGTCAATTGGTAATGGGTTAAATCATATTAACTTAGGATGTAGAATCTGACTAAATAAATAACTCTAATAAGTATTTTCTCAGTCTACAAATTATAAAATATCATATCAAAACAACTACAAATGTATTTCATGAAATACCATTAAAAGATTTGAAAACTAGAACTGTCGCAGAGCGGACTAATACCCCCCACAAGCGCTTTGTCAGAATGAAATGCTATTAGTGCAGGATGTGTTTGTAACTAATATTGAGGTCATATGTAGCATTTGCATGAAGTTTCATGATTCTAGGTCGCTTGGTTTTTGAGTTAAGAGTCCAGAAATGAAAATTGAACAACAATTGACTGTGACCTTGACCTTTGACCTATATGACCCAAAAACAATAGGGCACTTTCTTGGATCATAAGCAACATTTGCATAAAGTTTCATGCTTGTAGGTCACTTAGTTCTCGAGTTAGAGTCCGGAAACAAAAATTGAAATAAAATTTACTGTGACCTTGACCTTTGACCTATATGACCCAAAAACAATAGGGCACTTCCTTGGGTCATAAGGAACATTTGTTTGAAGTTTCATGATTGTAGGTCACTTGATTCTTGAGTAAGAGTCCGGAAACGAAAATTGAACAAAGGCTGACTGTGACCTTGACCTTTGACCTACATGACCCCAAAACAATAGGGTACCTCCTTGGGTCATAAGGAACATTTGTATAAAGTTTCATGATTGTAGGTCATTTGGTTCTTGAGTTAGAGTCCGGAAACGAAAAGGTCTACGGACGGACGGACGGATGGACGGACGGACGGATGGACAGACAGACAGACATGGTGAAACCAATATACCCCCCTCTACTTCGTAGGTGGGGGGTATAATAAAGAACACTTGATTATAAATAAAACATTTATTAAAAAAAAAGGCCTTTTTATTAAAATCAATATCATTGTTATTAAACAGTAGGATAAAAGTGTTAGTATTTTGTATCATAAACAAACCTTCAGCTGTAATCATCCTAGCTATATAAAATTTTGTGGCACAGGATAATGAATTATAAGCATTTGTATTAAGAAGATGATATTCCATTTGAATAAAATAGCTTTAAGTGTATTTTATGACTAACCAAGAAAGGTTAAAGATTATAAAATCATTTTTCCTTCATTCTGCACAATATTTTCTTCATTTTTCATGATATTTTCTCGCCTCAAAATTAATCAGTTATGGGATTCCATCCCTATTGCAGTCATTGAGATCAGACCAGTCTAGTTCCTTATGAAGAGTTTAATTCCCACACAATGTAAGAGAGACAACAAGTATACTTTTCTAATATGAGATAATTAGAGTTGTTTCCCTTGTTTAAATGTAAAACTCACCAAATTCCTATTTAGATTGAGGGTTCAGTTAAAAAATCTCAATCAAAGAAATAGAGCAAAAAGGGCTTGACCATTTCCTTCCTGGCCATTAATATACACAAATTGTGAATATCATTTTAAATAATGCAGTTATTATCATGTTGCTGAAGCACAAACCAATGGTTTCTAGGCATCTCTCAAACTTGTTTAACCACAACATTTCATCTCAGCCACCAGCTGCTCATCCCAATTAGGAGCATGACTTACCATTAGCCCATCAATGGAAGACAAATACCCTTTGTCATGATAACTTTTATCAACTTTCTGATGCAAGTTGGCTGAGCCAAGGATCATAATCACAATCTATGGATGGACAGCCCACTGCATTACCGAGCATTACTGAGCTCACCAACCTCGGTTCATTTCAAACAATAAGAAATTGCTACTTATCAATTTTAGTAGGAAATGAAGGAATGTTTTGTGTTAAGGTAGTTGACCCATAATAGCTCCACAATGTTTCAACAATAATAAAATTAAACAGTATTAACCATGGTTTCCTAATGATTTTCATTAACAAACCTTGGTTATCATTGTGAAAATAAATGAGTGCTGAAATGTTGCAAAACTATTATGGTTCCACTACCTTAAGCAAGGAGATCTTTATAGTATCAATGAAGTATCATCAAAGGAAACACATAAAAGGTGTCACAAATGTCACACAACAAGACAATTTTTTATAGAAACATGGCTGAAACAAACATGTGAACAGACATACATGTAATTTTGGGAGACATCGAGGATTGAATCAAGCAGATAAAGGTTTAATCCCGTCACCAGCAGGGGGGACAATGTCTTCAATAGTTGTTGTTCTTCAATCAAGCACCAACCTTTATAATTTGAGGGGTCAGTGCAAAACTATTGTAAGCAACCAAAATAGTTAAAGGCACTAACAATAGTTTTGTGCTGACACATGTTTATCATGTACAAAGTCAAATCATGATTAATTTGTTTTTATGTTCCTTTACCATCCTTTAAAATATCAGAGACAAAGAGTAAAGTTAATAATGCAAAATGTTATTCAAATACTGACTTGTTTTATCATTATTACATTGTTTGTGAGGAACTTTTTTGCAAAGTTTTGCTTCTTTTTAACCAGTGCTTAATTGAATAAACCTTGATATAAAATTAACAGTTGATACAGAAAATATTTCATATCTAAAAAATTATCATCTTTACAAATGTCTTAAATCCTTTTTTTTAGAAGAGTTCTCCCAAAAGTTGAAAAAAAAGTAAACAAGAGCTACAATCTTTACAACAATGCATTCAGAGTTACTTGCCTTCAAATTGTAGATTGTTCTCTTGATAAAGAACATAATAGATCTACTATTCTTAATTTTAAGTGAATGCTGATAGAAAAACTTTGAAAATGTCCAAGCTTTTTACATAACGCTTAAATCAAGGCAGTAACAGGAAGTTTCTCTGAAAAAAGCTAAGGAATCTGCAATTTTTTTATTAGGACTTGTCCAAAATTTGTCTTAAACAAAATGTGACATAATTTTAAAGTTTGAAATATTTCATGTAAACAACAGCTTTTTTTCAGAAATATGGGCAAGGTCTGGCCACACTGGACTAACTGAACTTTTACCAAAAGCCACTAAAGGATAAATAAACTGAACTTTAAGATAGTGGACCCGTCATATTTCCGCAACGCTTTGGAAGTCATGAACCTTAACAGTGTTAACTAAGGTTTCCTAATGATTTCATTAGAAAAACCTAGGCTAACATTGTGAAAGATCATGAATTCAAAAAATATTGCCGAACTATTACGGGTCCACTACCTTCACAGCAATATTGTTTAAATAGAATATCTTAAGCTTAGGGCATGAATGATCTGTCACGAAAACTAGTAGTGGATAAATTAGCTCAACTTAAAAAGCACAATTGTTTGAATATATATTAGTCTTAAGCGAAAAGGTGAATCAGTAATTACTGATATAAAATCTACAAGTATTACACTATGGATAATCATTCAATTTGTCCATACAAACAATTAATATGAAAGCCAGAAGAATGTTATTCTTACTTTGGCTTTATGAACTTTTCTATTTTGAAATAATTTGTATGCTGGAGACGTAGATTTAGTTTTCATCCTCTTACTTTGAGCAGATTTAAAACCAACTGTACCATTTCCGGGTCCCAAGGTTATGAAACTTTTCTCAGGCTCAACTGAGAATTTTCTCAAATTTCAAATTTAAATAAAAGTATGAAAAAAAAGATAATATTAATTTATTATTTATAACAACTTATTAATATTATCCTTTATGTTTATACATTAGATTGAGTATTAAAACAGAAATACTGCTTTAATCTCAAATTGAAATTTGAGAAAATTTTGAATTGAGAATGAGAAAAGTTTTATAACCTTGGGCCCTGAAGTACCAGTTCTTTGGAGCTCTTGGTTTCCTCATCTCAAGACTGTTTTCGCAAACTGAAGAGTAGCTAACCATCTATACTTAATACTATATAGGGAATAGGTATGTTTCTCCCAGATGTATAAGTTTTTATGATTCTATCATTTTTGATCAGGTAACATTAGCTTTAACAATATCATATCATAAACATTAGCAAAATAAATGGTATAACATAGCTACAGTTAATACAAGTTCATATTAATAAATCTGTTTAGCAATCAGTTTTTTTTTTCAGTCCAGTGTAACCTGCATCTATGTTCATTGACCACTCAAAACAGTTTCCAACATTAGAGAGATTTTGCTAAAATTCAGGCATTTTTTTTACTATATCATACAATGTATGACTTTATTTTATGCTAATGTCCCTTTGAACAAGTCTTTCTACTTAAAGAGAGTTAACATATTGCCCAAAATTTTCAAGCTCAAAATATCTCCATTTTATATGGATTATAAATCGAGGGGTCAGTGCAAAAATATTGTAAGTGCCTATATAACAATAGGCACTTACAATAGTTTTGCAATAACCACTAAATTTGTTAACATATGATCAAAAAAACATTGATGTGACCTAAAAACAAGACAAAGACCACCCACTGGTACTTTTTAGTACAACAGGATTTAAACCTTGTAGTGCCGTAGGGTCTCCCATTCGTAATAGTGACATTCCGATTGACGACATCGCAGACAAAATTGAATATTGACGTTCTTCTTGTTTAGGTGATTGGGCAACAGTTAATGGGGGAGATATTTGGGGACTATTTGACCCTGACAAAGGGACATAAATACGTTTTCTCCCAGCTGGAGATGTTTTTGGGGACGGGTTGAAAAAGTTTTCAAAATGCTGATGATGATAACTATTCTTATCAAAACTCTCCATTGACTGATGGAAATCATGGGGTTGTCGTGGAGACGGCCAGCATGAACTGGCTTGACTGTTGTCCCTGGATAATACAGGACTACCGTATCTAGATGATGCTTGAGAGTTGACAGATTTTACAGATCTTTTACTTAAAGGGGAGCCTTGTATACCAAAAAAGGGGATGTCTGAACGGTCTTTTGAAGCTGACTTATGTTCTAATTTTTTATTTTTCTCAGCAGTTTTGACTTTTGATTTATTATTTGACTCAGAGGATGTCATAATGACTTCACCATTAGGATTTGGGACATGAACTTCAACATTTACATGATGGCTATTTTCTTGGCCCTTCTCAATAGGAATAGCTTGATTGTTTTCATTAGGCTTATCAGAAATTTTAACCACCTCAGTTAGATTTGAATTGGCTTCATGAGGGTTTTTTATATTTATCGACGACTCAGATATTGTACAGGGGTCATTTGAACTAGCTAGCTGGTCATTATCTAATAGGTTGGCTGTACTTCTATGGCTAACACCATTACCCTTTGATTCTATAGGAGAAGGGGATTTATTGTCTGATTGTGGTGATGAATTCTTGTCTATATCTAAATAGAAATAAAACATATACAAACAACAAAAGCAAATTAACATGTATAATTCTATCATGGTTAATATAATGCAGCCATACTTCTCCAAATATACTGGTAAATGTTTCTTCCTTTTTTAAATATTTTTAAAACATATTTGCAATTCTATATGTAACATGCAAAATATCCTTCGAATAAGACCTGTTTCCATGTTTATCATTCTTTGTTTTATTTTTTTTTCTTTTCTTTTTCTTCTTTCATTCTTCTCATTATCATTTGTGACCCATCAGGCCAAAAAGGAACCATCTGAGTAATGTGTAAAGTGTCGCCAATAGATCGACTGTGCATCCTGCACACGCTGACAAGTGTCAAACCTTTTCCCATATTGCCTATTTTCTGAGTTCAGAATGATCATTCTACCTTCTGTAAATATGTGTTTTTGAAAAGTTGTTGATTGATTGATTGAATGGAGTTTAACGCCGCTTTCAACATTATTTCAGTTATATTGTTGTGGCTGGAGCACCTAACAATGGGTTCCTGGTATCTCTCTCACCAGTACAACCACCACATCCTTTCCTAGCCTCCAGCCGCTATCTCACATAGGTCTACGATTATCAACCCATTGGTGAGAGACGTTTTTGAAAAGTAAACCTCTATTAGAACCCATTTGTTTTTCTTTTTGGAAATAAATATCTGAGTTCATAGATGGCCCTTTTGCATGACAGGTCACATTTGTTTAACCCTTAACAGGTAATGGGCATTTAGAATTTGCCTACTTTGCATCTTAAGTAGAAATTAATTTGAATCATTTCTCCATTTCTAAAATTCCTTTTATTTCCATGTATTGAATGTAATGGAATCAAACTTAAGTTTGAAAGGCAAGAGTTTAAGGGATAGTTAATCAAATTGGAAATTTGATTTTTTTTAACCTTGGACTTTTTTCTACCATTTTTGTGTGCGAGTTTTTTTTATTTGTTTGTTTTTGTTTTTGTTTATTCATTGGCTTAATATCAATTATTTTCAAATAAAAGCTCTTGTAAACTAAAATATCAATGGAAAAGCTAAACAAGTTGTTAGTATCATGATATGATAAGTTCAACACCAAACCAAACATAAACCATAAATAAGGAGAGTATTATTCCAAAACCCTACACATTTCAATTGCTCAATGCAAAACAGTTGTAACTGCCTAAATAATCAAATACAAAATTCTAAATACAACCCAATAATTCATTGTGCTGATGGCCTGAGATTACTTATATAAACAGAAACATTCAGGGAATGGGAAGTATTCCAATCACAATTTTCAAAGTCCCACACGGATGTTTTGTTTTTATGACATAACATTGATTGAACACTCTATTTCAAAAGTTTTTGAACAATTTTCTTGTCAAGGGACAGGATATCGATATCTGCCAACTGCTAACCGCTGTATTGGCTGGCAAGGCCAAAACAAAGATACCAATCGAATTATTACAGCATTTAAGGCATAAAATATTACAAATTACATTAACCCTTTCCTGTTTTACAAAATTTTGGACCTGTCCAAATTCAAAGGTTTTGCAGACGAAAATTTAAAGTGGATTCAATTTGAAAAATAACCCCCCAGTAGGGTAGAAAATAGTGTGGAAAAAGAAGAAATTGCTTGTCAGAAGCAATTTCTTCTTTTTACACAATGTTTTCTCAATCATAAAATCACAGGCACGTAAAAAGCAGGGATTACACAGCAAAGGGTTAACAGAATGTAATAATGCCCAATAACAATCATATGATAGCCAACCCAGAAATTACACACATCTTTTCTGATTACTGATATTTAGTACATAAATAACAATCATTCATTCTTCATAAATATGCCTTATACCATAGTTCATCCAATTACCACACAGGGTGAACATGTTTTTCAAAAGAGCTGCAAAAACACACAGTAAAGAGAAACTTTCCTGGTAAAAAACTATAACTATTTTTATGGTAAAAAGTATAATTATTATAATTAATTTTGACATAATATTATTTGCTTTTTGAGATTAGCTTTTTTACCCTACATAAATTGAGTGTCTTAAATGCTTCACTGATCCTGTATTAAGTATAACAAAACATTTGGAAATGTATTAGAAATGATTTCCTACTTTGCATATATCAAGAATGTTTACATTTTTATCCATAGGCTGAATTTTACTTTGAATAAGCTTTGATGTAGTCCATATGATAGATTATACCATATATTATAGATAAATCCTCTCAGTAAATTCCAAGAAATTTCAAGTATTGCAGTTCCTAAAATATTATTATTGAAACAATCCCCAATTGTCCATACCCTGTTTCTGTTTCACTAATCCTTATTTCTTGAAAAATTCTGATAGGAAATAAAGATTTCAATAAATTTCAATAAAATTTTCTGCTGAGTAGTTATTTCAATAATAACTTTATCAATGCATGAGGGTAAACACGATGGCCACACAACCATACTAGTTGTTCACAGACATTTACTAGTGGAGTGAAAGACGGATAAATGAAAATGTCTTTCCTGATGGTGAAAAACCAAGTAGAATTATAATAGCTCTTTCTTCTACCACAAATGACAGAGGAACACAGGCAGTTGCAAGAGAATCAGAATATTATCTTACTTAAATAAGTTAAACCCATGAACTTGCCAGAATTATCCCAAATCATTGAATTAAAATTATGATGTTTTCTTTGTAATCTTGACTAATTCAGTTTTGTAATCAAATGAGTTTGTGCTGTGTTTACGCCTTATTTGTCATGAGAAAATGATAAAGTTCAGATTTTTTTGTGTAATATACCCACCTTTTTCATCTAAGTTACTAAGTGAGTTGTTCAAATGAGAGCTGAGTGTAGACATGATTCCGTTGGCATCTTGTTGCTGAAAAGAAACACAAATTTTATAGATGCTTTTTGGTGGATTATCAAGGAATAACAGTATATTATCATTTTTGATAAACTGACTGCCTAACCAGTAAAATTATCAAAAGCTTTCTTTCATTTCAACCTACCTGACATTATTGAAGAAGAGCCGAATTTGTGGCTTCACAATAAACGTTGCATAGCAATAAAGTGCACAATTTATTGTTTTAAAAATATTTGTCTTAAAATTTTTAAATTTTGTCACATTTTAGCATTAAGGAAATAGAATAATGGTTTATTTTTATATCATACTAGTATAAGTATTCAAAATTTTAAATTTTCAGTATTCAATAAGCTGCCAATTGAGAAAAAAAATCTCACTAAAACAAGATGTGTTTGTGAAACACGAATGCCCCCGACACGGCATTTTTTTTCAAAGTTTGACCTTGACAGATGACCTTGACCTTGTCACATGACCTTGACTTTGGTACCAGCGGATGCGGATCATTGATATCTATCATCATGCCAAATATTAGCTTTGTATCTTGAATAGGCTTGAAGATATTGGCAAGGTTAAGTTTTCGGGTTAAGTTTTTTCAAAGTTTGACCTTGACAGATGACCTTGACCTTATCACATGACCTTGACTTTGGTACTAGCGGATGCTGATCATTGAGATCTATCATCATGCAAAATATTAGCTTTGTATCTTGAATAGGCTTGAAGATATTGGCAAGGTTAAGTTTTCGGGATAAGTTTTTTCAAAGTTTGACCTTGACAGATGACCTTGACCTTGTCACATGACCTTGACTTTGGTACCAGCGGATGCGGATCATTGAGATCTATCATCATGCCAAATATTAGCTTTGTATCTTGAATAGGCTTGAAGATATTGGCAAGGTTAAGTTTTCGGGTTAAGTTTTCGGACAGACGGACGGACAGACGGACGGACAGACGGACAGACAGACGGACAGACAGACGGACATGAGTAAAACAATATGCCCCCGATCTTTCGATACGGGGCATAAAAAGTCTGATTTACAGCACTTTTTTACCAATCTATCATGAGTTTTTAGGGTTCCAAGATGGTGAGAAATAGTAGTGGATAAGAAAATACCGCCTGTTACAAGCAATTTCTTTATCTTCCACAAAGTTTTTTCCTTTATTTGATGCTTACCAGTTGATCAAATTGCCTAACACTACGATTCCTGAAATTATCATCAATATGATTCTTATCAAAATGCTTTTTTGGATGTCATGTGTCAAAAATATCAATTTATTCTATAAACCTAATTATGTTTATCTATACAATGTTCTGTGAATGAAAGAAAATCTTTATATTTGAGGCAATTGAATGTTGAAAAATATCACTTAAACTGGTAGACAAAGGAAATCAGAATTTTTTAAGTAAACATGAAGTTGATGGAAAAATAAAAATCTATGTTTTATTTGGGACCCCAATTCTGACAAAATAAAGAAATAAACCTCTCTTGCAGCATCATTCATGAGGGACTCAGATTCTGTTGGCCCATTTTCTGCCTCGATGGAGATTGCGACAGTATCCGGCTGAACATCTGAAGTTGTTCCTGGACTCGGCTCATTCTTATCCCCAGCTTTATTTTTACGACTCACAATGAAGTATGTCTTGATCACTGCAAAGAGTAGATACAGGTTTAAGATTATAACCAACAGGGACCCGTTTTACTACAATTCTTACGAAAAAATTAAGTGTAAGTCAGAATTACAAATCATACCTGATGTTTTTATTCATTGTTAGATTCTATCTTGCAATGTCTCATTGGAATCGTCTTTAGAAGACGATTCAAATGAGATGTTGCATGGGAGAATTCCAAATTTAGTAACTATTGTTGGAGCAACTTCAATTATGACTAACACAAAGAAGATGTGTTTGTGAAACACAAATGCCCTCGTAACAGCGATCTCTCGATAAGGCAAAGGTTAAGTTTCCGGGATAAGTTTTCGGACAGACCGACGGACAGACAGACGGACATCAGTAAAACAATATGCCCCCGATCTCTCAATACGGGGGCATAAAAATGATTGTAAGATGTTTAGTAAAACAGGCCCCAGACCACTACCATAAAAAGAGTACAATAATATGAAATGTCTTTGCTTCTCTTTCCATGCATACTGGCAAAAAAAAAAAAAAAAAACAGCTTCTTAAATGCTTTTTGGTGGTTTATCAGGAAAAACGGTAGATTATCATTTTGATAACTCACTGCCTAACCAGTTTAATTATCAAAAACTTATTTCCTGCTTTTGTTCATTTCAACTTATCTGACATCATTCTGAGTAGAGCCAAATAAGTGACATCACTATAAACATTGCAAAGCAATCACACGCTTTATGAAAGTTTGTCTTAATATTTTGGAATTAAAAAAACAACATGTGGCTTTACCACATGTGAAAATATAGCTATTGCTGTTCACTCAATGAAATTTAGATTGATCTTACACGGAAACAAACAATTATCCTCTATGTATTTGTAAACAGACATGCCCCCAAAATAGATAAAACTTTGACCTTGAGAAATGACTTTGATCTTGGTACCTGCTAGTGTATATCATTGAACTCTGTCATCATGCCAAATATGATCATTGTATCTTGAATAGCTCTGAAGTAATTGGCTATTTTAAATTTTTATAGGTTAAGTTTTTGGAAGATAGATAAACAAACAGACTGACAGACAGACAATAGTAAAACAATATGCACCTGATCTTTAATTGATACAGGGGGATAAAAATGTGGAGAATGGAGCAGTGAATTGCTCAAATTGTTCAAATATTATTTTTTTAAAAAGTCATGTAATGTGTATACCTTAATTCTAACTCATAATATTGAATTCCGTTGCCTGATAAAGGGTTAAACTTACTTTTATCCCATGTGGCATGTTTAACAGCATACTGAGAAGTGTCTTTATCGTATTCCTCCACCAACTTTCTCTCAGAACGGTTGTCTGAAAAGAGAAATTGAATTTCAGTTAAACAAGAGAAATAACTACCTGTGGAGAATGATGTACTATTTTGTAAGAGTTATTTCCCTTACTCCAAACACAATAATATTCAAGGCTTTTCTTTACCAGATGGTGTTTCTAAAAGAGTTCATTTGATTGGATAGATTAACAACTATTTCCAACAAAATGAGAGTTTAGACTGAAAAAACTCACTTAAGAGCAAAAGATTTATGAATCCTTAACATGTACTGTATTTCTCCTAATAAATGCTCCTGGGGGCTATACATAACATGGTCTGGGAGCTTTTTTTAGTATGCATTTTCTGATTTAAAAAATCATTGAAATTGATGTCTTTAATTAGACTCATTTCCTTTTAATTTGAGGTGAATTTCCCCTAAACAATCATATAAATGATTGTTTAGAAGAAATTCATATCAAATTAAAGAAGAAGTCTCAAAAAATTCCTAAAATTTAGTCATTTGAAGTGGGTTTTCTTAGTAAAAAATGTATGGGTATGCTACTATTACAGAGGGGGCTATTATTAGACTGTAGGTAATTCTAAGCAACCAAAATGGTCTTTTCTTAGTAAATTATGCAGGGGAGCTACTGATAGGGAGAATGTTCTTATTATAGGAAATATAGTATAAAAATTGACCCTGGGGTGGCAGCTTGTTCAAGATATGCTGATATATACCAATACTTTTGGCAAAGGAGAATTGTCAATTTGACATTCTAACTTACTCTTCATTATTTATCAGAAATCAACCCTACTTTGGTACAATCCCTTTTTTTTTTCAATTCCAACATAGACCTTTTCTATTAGACAGGTTTTGTTACGTATAAACTGTCCTCAATTGGAGCATAGCTGAACAATATATGACGTGAGCTGTTGTTGAACCCACGCGGACAATAATATTCAAATAATTGGTTTACAAGTCCAATGCACTCACCACTGAGTCAAAGATGATCTTCTCTGACGTAGATATCAGACATAGTATTCAAACCAACAAAGCCATGCAGGACAGTGGTGAGAGTGGTCTCCCATAACAGGTCTAAGGTAACCATTATTGTTTTTCTTTATAAATACTTCTTTATTTCCTTGCAGCAGCTTGAAAATGACATCCTGTGAAACTAGCTTAAAAGTCAAAATGCTTTTATTGGAAATATCATGATATCTTGGGCTTTTTAATCCTTGTTTTATATCCATTTATTTTGGCTTTATTGCCACAAAGGCTTAATTTGGTTATATAGCCCCTCTTGAATATGCAAACCAGCCTTGCATTTTGGATAAGAAAATGCTAACAAATGACAAACGATTGCATCCTTCCTTGGCACATAACTACACATGTAAAACAGGGACATGTTTTACTAAACATTTTATGATCATTTTTTTGCCTAAGTTATAAATCTAAGTTGATTCTACAGTGGTAACTAAATATGGAATTCTGCCGTGCATCAACTCATTGGAATTGTCTTTTTAAAGATATGAGATATTGCAAGGCAGAATCTAACAATGGATGATTTAAAGCATCAGGTAAGATTTTTAATTTTGACTTACAATTAATTTTGTCACAAAAAGTTTAGTAAAACTGGACTCAGGGGCCATTTTTAAGATGTTCCCAGGGGCCATCTTTAAGATGTTCAAGAACATTTTCATCAAGAGATCAGTGCTGATGTTTTATAGCCATTTAAAAAGAGACAATGCCTAAACTCTCAAAGGTACAGTTTGATCTTAGTCCATACCACCTGTTATTCTTCATTACAGTATGTCAAAGGCTAACACTTTTCTGACATTAATCAACTCTTGTCATGCTGAACCCGGATTATTCCTGCCGTGAAAGGAGCGATAGACAAATATCAGTCTGCACATATGTGCAGTCTGATCTTTGTCCATACCACTTGTTTTTCCTTTTTTGAAGCAAGAAAAACTAGAAAATCTAATTTTCAAAATGAATACCTAAATATATTTAGTGCATTCAGAGTTTTGAACACTTTGATTTTTTGCAATTTTGCCAAGATTTTTTATGCAGCATAACAAGGGTTAAGTAGAAAGCAGGCAGTGTAGACTAAGAGTAGACTGCATGTCTGTGCAGGCTGATCTTGTTCTATACTGTCTGCCAAAGCTATGTGTACAGCAGAAATATGCCTTGAACAGCAAGAATAGTGTTAAGTGCATTTCAATATATATCTGTTGTCTCTTATTAATTCATGGCCACAGCTGTATTAGCATAAAATGTTCAATAAAATTCTAAATATAGTAACATGAGTCTATTTTTAGTATCATGACCTCGGCAGCATGCACTTAACAGACCTAGATCAATGACCAAGCATTTCAGGATGAGTAATGGATAATCCCAGAACAAACAGTTGTACTTTGAGTCATCTCCTAGATGAAGATTCTTGCAAAATTGCACTTTTATTTCTGACCAGGTGAAAATTACCATTATGCAGATTGAGCAGCATGTGTAGGTATAAATGGAGCTTGTTATCTTTTAAAAACTTAGTAAGACCATTAACTTAATCTAGACCGTGAGATCAAAGGTGGAAAAGCTTATGATTAGCGGTATGTGCATTTAGAAAAGAACTAAAGTTTCTGGAAGAAAGGTTGACATAGTGGAAAAGGAAGAATACTGCCAAATTCCATCAAAGTTATTCCTTGTAAGTACTAGAAAATCAAAGCTTGTCTTAGATATGAATGTATTTATTTTACACCGATTTGGAAACAAGTTCTTTCATCAAAGATTAATCCCTCTCAAATCTTCTTCCTGGAAAATTCACCAGTACTCATGCCAAATGCGTGGGCCAAAGAAAGAACCAGGTCCCATAGAATCGAACTCAGAACCTTTTGATCAAAAGGCTAACACTCTACCACTAGACCATAACCACCACACACTTAACCAACCTATGATTGGCCTAGCGTATATTGATGGCTCAGTACGAAACAGTTATAACTGCCTATATGATTCTAGGCAGTTACAGCTGTTTTGCACTGAGGCAATCAATTTCATTTGAGAATCTTGAACAATTCACATACATAACTGTGCATATTTAAGAACTAATTGATTTTCACTGTGCTGTAGGCCTGTTTAATTAATTTCTCTCATCCAATTTCTAGACACACCTTAACACACTTACACTGCAAGGTGTCATATTAATCTATTTCAATGAACTAAAAGCTCCCACAGATATTTATACTCTTCAGGGTACTTAACATAACCTATTTTAGAAGATAACATTTCAAATGATCCTCTAATCAAATTTGAAAATTTCTGGGAAATATCTTGTGCAAGGCAAAATATAAAATTTCAAGTTAAAAAGTTATCTAAATCCTACAGCTTTCAAGCTTAAACATGCTTTAACAACAAGTAGTCTTTTTTTTGTACATATATTATGATTAAAAGATAACTATAGGCAACATAAAATACAAATTGATGATGATTTAAAAATGTCAATCCGTAAATATTAAATCCAAATGGAAACGCCCGTTAATATAAGATAAAGTAAAGCAAGTGCTTTGCCTACAGGTACACCCCTCGGCTGCAGGTGATGGATAATGCAAAAGATCTCGATACTAGTGTTGATAGTTTCTTGATGGTAAACAGACATGTCAAGTTTCAAGAAGATATCTTCAATAACAACAGAAAAATTACCGATGTTTAAGTTTGTCACAGCAATGTCAACATCAAAATCTATTTCTATGACAAAGCTAACACCAACACCAATGACACCAAGGTGATGACAATACCTCTGATTTTTTCTAAACATAACAGCCCAACTAAACATGTACATGGTAAAAGGGGAAACGACTGTATTCCTTTTACTCTCATTGTTCTAGCTTAAATGATTTTTATGGATTTAAGATTCACAAGCCTACGTCAAAGATCAAAGGTCAATCTCATCTCACATTGGGACTAACACATGATCAACATAATTGACAATAATATTGAATCAATATATGAGCCTGTGCGTGAAATTTCCAACAATTTCATGTGTGCATGATGAAATGACATTACATAGCCAAGGCAACTACATATTACAATATGAATATAACCTCAGTGCTACCCCAAATAAGGCTTAAGACCTTATCAATCTACAGAGCGCATACCGAAGACTCTGGTAAAACTGTTCAAACCCACAGGCTGGCAAGAAGCTTTGCATCGAACACATGTGAAATGTACCAGAAAGGCTCATAATTTCAACAAGTGATCAATGATATTGTCAATCCTGAGAGCAACAATAATATTGGTTATTTATGGGCAATATTTAAGACCATTTCAATGCTATTGCCAATTTTATTGTAAGAGTGCCAATAATATTGATTATTTAAAGGTAATATTAAAGATCATTTCAATTCTATTGCCAATTTTATTGTTTGAGTGCTGATAATGTTGATTATTTATGGGCAATATTTAAGACAATTTCAATTCTATTGCCAATTTATTGTTAGAGTGCCGATAATGTTGATTATTAATGGGCAATATTTCAGACTATTTCAATTTTATTGCAAATTTTATTGTTAGAGTGCCAATAATGTTGATTATTTATGGGAAATATTTAAGACCATTTCAATTCTATTGCCAATTTTATTGTTAGAATGCCGATAATGTTGATTATTATTGGGCAATTTTTAGAACCATTTCAATTCTATTGCCAATTTTATTGTTATAGTGCCATAATGATGCTTATTAATGGGCAATATTTAAGACTATTTCAATTTTATTGCCAATTGTTTTGTTAGAGTGCCAATAATGTTGATTATTAATGGGCAATATTTAAGACCTTTTCAATTTTATTGCCAATTTGTTGTCAGAGTGCTAATAATATTGCTTATTTATGGGCAATATTAAAGACCATTTCAATTTTATTGCCAATTTTATTGTCAGAGTGATAACAATATTAATTATTTATGGGCAATATTTAAGACCATTTCAATTTTATTGCCAATTTATTGTCATTATTGACTGTTACTGTGCTGCTTACGAAAAGTATGAGTAACATAGTGAACTAGATCTTATGCAGGTAATAATCTCCTAGTGAACTCAAGGAGTTGGAAGTCGGCCACAGTTTCCATCCAAGAATCAATACCCACGACGTAAAAACTGGCTATTCAAAACAGTCAGTCAGCACAAATTCTCTACAATCCATTCTCTGGCTAACAATCAAAACAATTTTAAGAAACAATCTCTTCCTGAATTGAAAGCCAAAATCTACTTTTGCTGTCTTATAACATCATTCTAAACCCTGTGGTCAAACATCAAGTTTTTTTTTGTTGTATACACTCTGGCTCTGAGGCTTGGTTTTCAAAAGGATTATTAACTCTTATCATGCTGAACCTGGAATATTTCTGCCTTGACAGGAGCTATAGACAAACATCAGCCTGTGCAGCCTAATCTGTGTCTATACCACCTGTGTTTCCCTTTTTTGAAACCTGAAAAATATAATCTTCGAGACGAATACAGACTTTTACTTCATTCAGTGCTATGAGCACTTTGATTTTGTTGCAATTTTGCTATGATTTTTTATTATGCATGACAAGAGTTAAATTTTGAGTTACAAGTACATGTACTCAAGAATTCTATGAACATTTGAAATGAGCCTGTGTGTGACATTTCCAACAATTTGACATGTGCATGAAGGGCCAATATCAAGCAGTCTAAACAGCCACAAACAGTAATTATAAGATTGTATAACTGTCTAAAGACACTTAAAGATCTTATTCAATCATAGAGCGCAGAGTGGAGACTCTGGTCAGTCTATGCAGCTAATTGGCTTGGTCTTTGCTTGGTGCTCACTTGAAATTGTTGGAAATGTCTCGCTTAGGCTAAAATAAGATAACATTTTGCTTGCAATGCATTTCCACAAAAAAGGTTGATTATAGCCTAACCAATATTTTAAAAGTACAGATGTTTAATTATTATTATGCTCAACCGATAATATTTCTGCTTTGGTTACAAGGAGGCATAGATAAGCCTGCACCTTTCTCAGCAAAATTTCCTGACCAAACAGTGTTCAACATTGTCTGATATACTTGGTAAATGCATTTTAAGGGTCAGAGTGCAATAATGTACAATTTGTGTCGATGAATGAATACAAACTTTGAAAGAGTCTTGCATTTATCTTTCTTAGTTTTGTTTGAAAGCCAACAGACAAAACAAAGCAAATATTGTAAATAGTTGGCATATGAGAACAAAGTTCAAGAACCTTCACTAGAAGTACAGAAAAGTTATCTCAGGTTTCTAAAAATCCAGAAAAGCTGGAAAATCAATCATACTATTAATAGCTAATGTATTTAGCTTTTCTCTGAAAATAAACATTGATCTAAGCAGCCAAATTACCCAGTATTTTCTATCTAACAAGAGAATCTAATGCAGTTCAGAGTATTGCAGAACACAAGTTTCTAAGGGTATAGTTTATGATTTGTCATGCATATAATACCCAAATGTCAACCTGCTTTAGGTAGTGGACCCATAATAGATCCGCAATGTTTCAGAAGACATGAAATTTAACAGTGTTAACCGAGGTTTCCTAATGACTTCATTAGGAAACCTCAGTTGACATCGTGAAAGATCACGAGTTCCGAAATGTTACATATCTATTACGGTTCCACTACCCTAAATGCCAGCAGCACCTGAATAGCATACAGGTAAAGGTGTTTTAGTATTCAAATACTGATCCCAAACAACAAAGCCAATGACCAAGCTTGCTGAAATGAAATCTATGCAAGAAGGTGCCAAGGCTTAAAAGAAGGCTCAAAACACCAACATTGGAAGGGTGGGATGTGTAACCTATCTTTTATAAAGCTTATAAGCTCACTGGCAGCAGTGCTCTTGCTAGCCTTAGTATCAGGGCCTGATTTTAGAAGTTTTGTTTATTAGTGTATGGGGTTTAACACCGCTTTTCAATGATCTATCAGTCATATTGCATCAACAGGAGCTCCTAACAATAGATTCCTTGTATTTCTCAGACAAGTATAACCATTACATCCTTTCCTAGCCTCCAGCATCTATCACACATAGGTCTATGATTATCAACACATTGGTGGGCGACAAACAGTCGGAGAGGATAAGTGCTGCCATCAGAGATTGAACCTTGGACCTTTTGAATGAGAGTCCACGCAATACAACTGCACTATGACTGTTGCCTTAGAAGTTTTGTAACAAGGTAGATAATAAAGTTTGACCATTAAGAACACTAGAAAGCCATGAATGGCTTGAGTCGCTCCACAGGCTTGAAATTCTTGTAAAAGCAAATAAATGTTTTGACTAGATTTTTAGATATTTGGGGTTCTATTGATGTTGAAAATGATTTTCAAAGTTTCAACTATATAACAGATAAAGAAATGACCTCTGTTATTAAAAGACATATTTTTCATCAAATCAAAATTATTTTTGACTGCATGATAATGGGTCACCCAAAGATCATACCAAAAATGTTTGATTGGTATCCATAATTTACATTCTGAGAAAATGTTTTTCATAGATTCCACTATTTAACATATTGAGAATTGACCTCCACCCATAAAATGTATATTTTTCATCCAATCAAAATAATTTTTGGTACACTGATAAAGGGTCACTCAAGTATCATTCCAGTGAAATTTAATTGATATCCAAAAATCAAATTCTGAGAAAATGATTTTCAAAGTTTCCACTATATAACATATAGAGAAATGACCTCTGCCCATAAAATGCATATTTTTCATCCAATCAAAATCATTTTTGGTAAATTGATGAAGTGTTACTCAAGGATCATTCCAGTGAAATTTGGTTGATATCCATCAATTGCATTCTGAGAAAATGATTTTCAAAGTTTCCACTATAAAACATATAGAGAAATGACCTCCGCCCATAAAATGCATATTTTTCATCCAATCAAAATAATTTTTGGTAAATTGATGAAGTGTTACTCAAGGATCATTCCAGTGAAATTTGGTTGATATCCATCAATTGCATTCTGAGAAAATGATTTTCAAAGTTTCCACTATATAACATATAGAGAAATGACCTCCGCCCATAAAATGCATATTTTCCATCCGATCACAATGATTTTTTGTAGACTGATAAAGGGTCACCCAAGGATTATTCATGTAAAATTTAATATGTATCCATTGATTAGAATCTGAGAAAACTCACTTTTTACCATATTTGGAAATAAGCCACGCCCATTAAATCCATGTTTTTCATTGGATCAAAATTTCTTGAACAACTTTGAAAGAGGGTCACCCAAGGATCATTTCTGTGAAGTTTGGTTGAAATCCATCCAGTAGTTTCTAAGGAGAAGATTTTTAAATAAAAGTTTACGACCGGACGCACGCACGCACGGACGGACGGACGCACGACGGACACAACGCCATGACAATAGCCCCAGTGGCTTTCAGCCAGTGGAGCTAATAAAATGGGTTAACTTCTCTTAAAAAAATAACATGCTTTGTGAAACTAGACATAAGTCATTGACTTTATATTAAAAATATTTTCAAATACAAATGTATGTCCCTTTATTTAAGAGATAGCTGCCAGTCTATGCTCTGGGTGGCTATATTATCATGGTTTAAGGTAGCCCTACTACATATAAGACTTGTGATTCATTGACTTTATATTAAATATTTTCGAATATGTCCCTCTATTGAAGAGACGGCTGCCAGTCTATGCTCTGTATGTAAGGTTCATCTTGCTCGTGTGACCATGTAGATTAAATGACAAACTCTATTGTGCATTTTTTTCTAAATCTCCATCTTTGAATAAAATCATCTTAAAAAGTAGATATCATTGGCCTTTAAAGTATTATAAATGAATTCTATGTTGTTTAAATTCATTAGAATCGTCTCAATGAGACGATTCTATTGAGGTTCAACGCCATAGGATTATTGAGAAATTAGCTATATATCAAACATATTCTATCATAATTGTTTATTTGTACAAAAACATGTATAAAAGGCTTTTTGTGGTCCAATAATGGATCACTCAATACATGTTTTACTGTATGTCAATTTCTATATCATTCTACATCTTATACCCTGTCCCCATCTCACATTTTGTTTCTTTTTTATGTAACAATGCATTACTTTTTGTGCAAAATGCAGCTTGCCAAACCAATGAAAGAATAGTTTCATGTTATCACAAAAATGTGCAACCTATTAATCAAGCAAATTTATCTGGTTTCTTAAAGTAAACAATATTGGGCAGTTTTATATTGATCCTTCTTAACAGATCATCTTCAAGTAAAATCTGATTATTGTAAACAATTTCTAGACAGTAGAAACTGTCTCCACCAATATAAAAATGTCCCACAAAATTCAGCAGGGATATTGATCAAGGCCTCCATAAAATTCTACCACAAAGAAAGTTTTCTGAGAACAAGAGGACAAAAACCAGCCTCAAGTTTAAGATAACATCCTTGTAGGGTCCATTAAATGGATGACATAGATTACAAATCAATTACAACAAAGTAGTTATTTCATTCTTTATGACTAGTGCTGACATTTAGAGCTCTGTACCATGTCTAACATTTACATGAAATTTGTTTGCTCTAATATTTACAAGGAATATCTTTGCTCCAATCTTTATATGGAATTTCTTTGTTCTGGTCTTTATGTGGAATTTTATTTCTTTTTTGGATAATTTGCTCTAATATCTACATGGATTTTTTCTCCTAAAATATTTCAATTGAGATTTTTACTTTAGAATTTTTTTCTTGGACATTTCAATAAGCTTGCTTAACCTTTTTTTATGGAATTATCTCTGCTACATTCTTTAACCTATAACAACATAATCCTCAATTTTAATCATCAAATTTGAGAATACAAACTTAGAAAAAATGTAAATGGGAGATATTGCTTTCAACAAGCAGTTTCTCTTTTTGTCAATTTTTTCTTCTCTTTAAACATTTACTATTTAAAATTGCAAATAATCACTAGACACATTAATCATAATAATAATGTTGTATAAAATCTTGGAGTGAAACAACTATTTTTAACGGATCATCTTCCAGTAAAATCTGATTATTGTAAACAATTTCTAGTCAGTAGAAACTGTCTCCACCAATATAAAAATGTCCCGCAAAATTCAGCAGGGAATATTGATCAAGACTCTTGTAAAATGCTACCATAAAGAAAGTTTTCTGAGAACAAGAGGACAAAAACCAGCTTCAAGTTTAAGATAACATCCTTGTAGGGTCCATTAAATGGATGACATAGATTACAAATCAATAGCAACAAAGTAGTTATTTCATTCTTTATGACTAGTGCTGACATTTAGAGCTCTGTACTATGTCTAACATTTACATGAAATTTGTTTGCTCTAATATTTACAAGGAATTTCTTTAATCCAATATTTATTTGGAATTTCTTTGCTCTTATGTTTACTTGGAATTTTATTTGTTTTTGGATAGTTGCTCTCTAATATTTACATGGATTTTTTATCCTTTAATATTTCAATGAAGTATCTTTAATTAACAATTATTTGTTTGCACCTTTCAATGAGCTTACTTATATGTCTTTTTATTGAATATCTATGCTACATTCTTTAACCAGTAACAACATAATCCTTCAATTTTAATCAACACATTCAAGAACTAGATTTTTAGATATTTGGGGTTCTACTGATGTTGAAAATGATTTTCAAAGTTTCAACTATATAACAGATAGAGAAATGACCTCTGCTATTAAAAGACATATTTTTCATCAAATCAAAATAATTTTTGGCTGCATGATAATGGGTCACCCAAAGATCATACGAAAAATGTTTGATTGATATCCATCAGTTTCATTCTGAGAAAATGTTTTTTCATAGTTTCCACTATTTAACATATTGAGAATTGACTTCCACCCATAAAATGTATATTTTTCATCCAATCAAAATAATTTTTGGTACACTGATAAAGGGTCACTCAAGGATCATTCCAGTGAAATTTAGTTGATATCCAAATATCAGATTCTGAGAAAATGATTTTCAAATTTTCCACTAAATAACAAATAGAGAAATGACCTCTGCCCATAAAATGCATATTTTTCATCCAATCAAAATAATTTTTGCCAGAACCTTAGATCGGCAAACACTCATTACATCACCGATAACAAGGGGATCAGGCCCATGCAAGGAAAACTGCCGAACATGCAATTTCATGGAACCCAAAACTAAAATAACGGCACATACTACTGGAAAGAGCTACACAATACAAAGATCTTACAACTGTAAAACTACTAGCGCCATTTATATATTAACCTGCAGAAAATGTGGTATACAATATACAGTCAAAACTGTCGATAGCGGCCTCCCACGGGACATGTCAAAACCGACCGCATACGGGAGTTGGCCGCTTAACGGAAAATACGCATCAACAAAAAAACTTTAATCTCTCCGATCAAAGATTAATAAATTATAATCTCATTTACTTTAAACACAACAAACAACAAAGACACTCATAATTTTCATAGTTTAATAATGATTTCTAACTTTTATTATACATATATTCACTATTTACATTGTGTACTATTTTTAGAACAGAGAACAATCAGATCACGTGACGTGAATAAGTACCGAAAATTTCATACTTCAATAACTAGTTTATGTACCTATTTTGTATTCCCTGAAGAAGACCAAAACGTTGGTCGAAACGTTGGAAATAAAAGTACCGTCATAACTAGCTGTGGTTAGTGTTTTTCCTACTTACCTCTCTCCTCTAGACTAGTACCGAAAGTAGGAACTCGCATCCCTCCTGGGATCCATTAACCACAGGGTACCGATCAGTCATCACCTGAGCTGTTCGAGGGTCTTCTGAAGTACCGAAACTGACCCTGAAGTATCCCGCTCCAGGGATCCACCCACACAGCTGAGAAGTCACCCTTGGTAAGGGGCCGCCGCAAAACCACGCTAATGAGCAGCTCAGAAAACCAAAACAACATCTTCGTAACTCCGGTAAGCTCAACGACGTCACTTCCGGCACAGGCTAAAACCGCCAAAAAGCGGAAAACAGACACAGACGACGATCAACCCCGCAGACTTCAACAAGAGAACGTCTCTCGTTTCAAAGTGCTTAAAAAACTGAATATACAGTTGACAAGAACGGAACATCATATTGCTTACCTAAACAAGTGCATCGATAACAAAGCAATACCCAAAGCATTGAGAGTCAATATAACTCCCCAAGTACCAGTCATCAACGCATCCCTACAGATTAAGTGGGAGGAAGCACAATTAGATTTCGGTACTAAACTCACCCATATCTTACTTGATTATTGGAAATCAAGGAGAACGGTACTCAACACAGAGATTGCAGAACTCAACGAGTACCTACAACAAAATACATCAACAGACGAAGTAGATCTCATAAACGACATTATCGCAAGGATCAAATTATCGGTGGAGAAAGAACTATCCACAAAGAAAAACACTGCCACTCCGGGTACCAGCAATCAATAATGCCAAACCGTAGATACCAAAACACATCAACTTACACCAAAAAGAAACTACTACAAAGTTACAACAGATACATAACAAATTTATCGGAGTACACACCAAACACACACGAAAAACTAATTCTATGCAGAGGACTTAATTTTTGCCCTACACCTGTATCGATCAACAAAACCAATCTACTTCGAGACATACTTCTTTTTGAACGCAGAATGAGACTGACACATCACTTCAGAAACAATAATGAAATGAAACAGGATAAGTTCAGAACCACTTCAGGTTGGACCCCACAAGCCGGAAAAAGCCTTTCCCTAGACGCATACCTACTTATCCTGAGAAATGACATCACACGCCAACTTAAACAAAAACCAGACGAACCAAATTTAACCAAAGAAGAATACTCAGCTATAGACTCATTAAAAAATAACCCGGACATTGTAATCAAACCAGCAGACAAAGGCGGATCTATAGTCATACTAAATAAGAATGACTACATCAATGAAGGTCTCAGACAATTAAATGATGAAAAAATATACAAAGAAGTAAAAAACGACCAAACAAGGAAGATCTGTCAGGAGATTAACACGTTCTTAGACTATCTTAAGAAACACAACCTACTAAACCCGGAACACATCCATTACTTAAGACCAAAAAATTGCCGAATCCCAGTATTCTACATGTTACCAAAAATACACAAGAAAAACAACCCTGGACGACCCATAGTATCGGGCTGTCAAAGCCCTACAGAGAAACTATCTGCATACATAGACCACCATATCCAGCCTTTAGCACAAGAAGTAAGCTCTTATATCAAAGACACCGGTGACTTTCTACGGAAACTACAATCCATTAAACACATTCCTAGCGAAGCACTGCTAGTAACAATTGACGTTACAGCCTTATACACCAATATACCACACAGAGAAGGAATACTATCAATAAAACGCGCTTTAGATAAAAGAACAGACAAGACACCACATACATGGATAATCCTGAGACTACTTATATATGTCTTGAAAAAAAACAATTTCGAGTTCAACAAGAAATATTATGAACAAACATCTGGGACAACTATGGGAACCAAATGCGCACCCAGCTACGCTATCATTTTTATGGACCAATTAGAAAGATCTTTCTTATCCACACAGAAAAACAAGCCCGTCATATGGTGGAGATATATCGACGACATATTCATAATATGGACGCATACGAGACAGGAATTGGATTCCTTCCTATGTGATCTTAACAAATACCACCACTCGATAAAATTCACTTCTGACATAAACAATAAACAAATCAGTTTTTTAGATACCACGGTGATAAAGAACGCGAACGGAACATTATCCACAACCCTCTTTACCAAACCCACGGATGCTAATATGTACTTACATTACAAATCTTTTCACCCGAAGAAACAGAAAAATAGTATCCCATATAGTCAGGCTATCAGACTACGAAGAATATGCTCCGAGATTACAGAATACGATAGATGTACAGAATTATTATCAACCAACCTACAAAAGAGAGGATATCCAAAACGTCTTGTGAAATCAGCGATCAAAAAAGCCAGAACCTTAGATCGGCAAACACTCATATTTGATACCAAAAGACAAACAGAAGTACATACTATTCCCTTCATCACGACCAACAACCCATCTCTCCCAAACATTTCTTCACTTCTAACAAAAAATCTACACCTACTAACTAACAATACAGACACCGAACATTTCCAAACGAAAAAAGTGATATGTGTCTACAAACTAGAAAGCCATGAATGGCTTGTGTCGCTCCACAGGCTTGAATTTCTTGTTATGCAAATCTAAGTTTTGACTATATTTTTAGATATTTTGTGTTCTACTTATGTTGAAATGATTTTCAAAGTTTCCACTTTTATAACATATAGAGAAATGACCTCCGCCCATAAAATACATATTTTTAATCCGATTGCAAAAATATTTGGTAGACTGAAAAAGAATCACTCAAGGATCATTCCAGTGAATTTTGATTGATATCCATCAGTTACATTTTGAGAAAATGATTTTCAAAATTTCACTATATAACATATGGAGAAATGACCTCTGCCCATAAAATACATATTTTTCATCTCACTGCAAAAATATTTGGTAGACTGATAAAGGGTCACTCAAGGATCATTTCAGTGAAATTTGGTTGATATCCATCACTTACATTCTGAGAAAATGATTTTCAAAGTTTCCACTATATAACATATAGAGAAATGACCTCCGCCCATAAAATACATATTTTCCATCCGATCACAAGAATTTTTAGTAGACTGATAAAGGGTCACCTAAGGATCATTCATATAAAATTTGGTTGATATCTATCTGTTAGATACTGAGAAAATGATTTTCAAAGTTTTCACTATATAACATATAGAGAAATGACCTCCGCCCATAAAATACATATTTTTCATCAGATCACAATAATTTTTGGTAGACTGATAAAGGGTCACCCAAGGATCATTCATGTAAAATTTGGTTGATATCTATCTATTAGATTCTGAGAAAAGCCACCTATTACCATATTTGGAAATTAGCCACGCCCATTAAATCCATGTTTTCCATTGGATCAAAATTTCTTGAACAACTTTGAAAGAGGGTCACCCAAGGATCATTCCTGTGAAGTTTGGTTGAAATCCAGCCAATAGTTTCTGAGGAGAAGATTTTTAAAGAAAAAGTTTACGACCTGACGCATGGACGCATGGACGGACGGACGCACGGCGGACACAACGCCATGACAATAGCCCCAGTGGCTTTCAGCCAGTGGAGCTAAAAACCCAAGTCAATCAGGAATTCACTAATCAGAAGTAAACTCATTACATCACCGATAACAAGGGGATCAGGCCCATGCAAGGAAAACTGCCGAACATGCAATTTCATGGAACCCAAAACTAAAATAACGGCACATACTACTGGAAAGAGCTACACAATACAAGGATCTTACAACTGTAAAACTACTAGCGCCATTTATATATTAACCTGCAGAAAATGTGGTATACAATATATCGGACAGACGGGAAATAGTCATCGAGAACGTTTAAATGGCCACCTGAACGACGTGAAAAACGCAAACATGTACAAACCAGTTTCCCGCCATTTTTCTGACGTCAATCACACGGCACGTGACATCGACGTTACCGTCATAACAAATACAGAAAACAACATTAATACAAGATTAAGAACGGAGGAAGCTTTGATAGATACATTCAAGACAAAAAATCCACATGGACTCAACATCATCACCTAGGATGAACTACACACAGAATTACGATCTGACAGAAGATGGAAAACGAATTTGTAAAGAATGCGGCACCGTTATCTCAGGTACCGTCACTCATTTTAACAGACATTTTAAGAGACACCAAACATCAAGAGAATGCTACAACTGTGATATTTGTGATAAAACGTTCAAACGAAAAGACTACTTAAATAAACACACCATGAACCAACACGGAATCCCTAAAGCATATTACAAGACAGTAACAATCCACAACAAACCAATACCAGAAATCGTACCAATAAAACCCTGGACACCACCTCCCAAATGCCAGCTAAAGACCCCCACACTCAGGATCATCTACGGAACCAAAGACCAGAGGAAGAGAGAGAAGAGACACAACAGAACTAAGAGGAAGAACAAAGGAATAAAGAGAATCTTCAAAAAGATGATCAACAAAAAAACTTTAATCTCTCCGATCAAAGATTAATAAATTATAATCTCATTTACTTTAAACACAACAAACAACAAAGACACTCATAATTTTCATAGTTTAATAATGATTTCTAACTTTTATTATACATATATTCACTATTTACATTGTGTACTATTTTTAGAACGAAGAACAATCAGATCACGTGACGTGAATAAGTACCGAAAATTTCATACTTCAATAACTAGTTTATGTACCTATTTTGTATTCCCTGAAGAAGACCAAAACGTTGGTCGAAACGTTGGAAATAAAAGTACCGTCATAACTAGCTGTGGTTAGTGTTTTTCCTACTTACCTCTCTCCTCTAAAATAATTTTTGGTATACTGATTAAAGGTCATTCAATGATCATTCAAGTGAAATTTGGTTGATATCCATCATTTACATTCTGAGAAAATGATTATCAAAGTTCCCACTATATAACATATAGAGAAATGACCTCCGCCCATAAAATGCATATTTTTCATCCAATCTCAATGATCTTTTGTAAAATGATAAAGGGTCACTCAAGGACCATTCCAGTGAAATTTGGTTGATATCCATCAGTTATATTCTGAGAAAATGATTTTCAAAGTTTCCACTATATAACATATAGAGAAATGACCTCCGCCCATAAAATGTATATTTTCCATCCGATCACAATGATTTTTTGTAGACTGATAAAGGGTCACCAAAGGATCATTCATGTAAAATTTAATTGGTATCAATTGATTAGAATCTGAGAAAACTCACTTTTTACCAAATTTGGAAATTAGCCACGCCCATTAAATCCATGTTTTCATTGGATCAAAATTTCTTGAACAACTTTGAAAGTTGGTCACCCAAGGATCATTCCTGTGAAGTTTGGTTGAAATCCATCCAGTAGTTACTGAGGAGAAGATTTTTAAAGAAAAGTTTATGACCGGACGCACGCACGCACGCACGCACGGACGCACGACGGACACAACGCCATGACAATAGCCCCAGTGGCTTTCAGCCAGTGGAGCTAATAACTAGAAAGCCATGAATGGCTTGTGTCGCTCCACAGGCTTGAAATTCTTTTAAAAGCAAATAAAAGTTTTGACTAGATTTTTAGCTATTTTGGGTTCTACTGATGTTAAAAAAATGATTTTCAAAGTTTCAACTATATAACATATAGAGAAATGACCTCCGCCCATAAAGGACACATTTTTCATCTAATCAAAATAATGTTTGGCTGCATGATAATGGGTCACCAAAAGATCATACCAAAATTGTTTGTTTGAAATCCATCAATTACATTCTGAGGAAAATGATTTTCAAAGTTTCCACTATATAACATATTGAGAAATGACCTCTGCCCATAAAATATATATTTTTCATCCGATCACATTAATTCTTGGTAGACTAATAAAGGGTCACTCAGGGAATATTTCAGTGAAATTTGGTTTATATCCATCAATTACATTCTGAGAAAATGATATTCAAAGTTTCCACTATATAACATATAGAGAAATGACCTCCGCCCATAAAATACATATTTTTCATCCGATCACAATTATTTTTGGAAGACTGATAAAGGGTCACTCAAGGATCATTCAAGTAAAATTTAGTAGATATCCATCACTTAGATTCTGAGAAAATGATTTTCAAAGTTTCCACTATATAACATTTAGAGAAATGACCTCCGCCCATAAAATGCATATTTTCAATCCTATCACAATGATTTTTTGTAGACTGATAAACGGTCACCCAAGGATCATTCATGTAAAATTTAATTGGAATCCATCAATTAGAATCTGAGAAAACCCCTTTTTTACCATATTTGGAAATTAGCCACGCCCATAAAACCCATGTTTTTCATTGGATCAAAATTTCTTGAACAACTTTGAAAGAGGGTCACCCAAGGATCATTCCTGTGAAGTTTGGTTGAAATTCATCCAGTAGTTTCTGAGGAGAAGATTTTTAAAGAAAAAGTTTACGACCGGACGCACGGACGCACTGACGCACAGACGGACGCACGACGGACACAACGCCATGACAATAGCCCCAGTGGCTTTCAGCCAGTGGAGCTAAAAACTAAGAAAAAAATGTAAATGGGAGAAATTGCTTGTAACAAGCAATTTCTCTTTTTGTAAACCTTTTCTTCACTTTTAACATTTACTATTCAAAATTACACATAATCATTAAACACAATAGTCATAATAATAATATTGAATAAAATCTTGGAGTGAAACTACTATTTGTTATGGATCATCTGCAACTAAAATCTGATAGGTTTAAACAATTTCTAGACAGTAGACCAATATAAAAATGTCCTGCAAAATTCAGCAAGGAATATTGATCAAGACTCCTGTAAAATGCTACCACAAAGAACAAAAGGACAAAAACCAGCTTCAAGTTTAAGATAACATCCTTGTGGGGCATTAAATGGATGACATAGATTACAAATCAATAGCAACAAAGTAGTTATTTCATTCTTTATGACTAATGCCGACATTTAGAGCTCTGCACCATGTCTAACATTTACATGAAATTTCTTTGTACCAACATTTCAATTGAATTTCTTTGCTCTGGTTTATATAATAATTCTATCGAATTTCAATTTACATGTAATAGCATAGCAACTATGTAATTTCATGGAGTTTTTATGTTTTAACCCTTGTCATGCTGAACCTGGAATATTCCTGCTTTGGCAGGAGATATAGACAAACCTCAACCTGCACATATGTGCAGTCTGATGTTAGTCTACACCACCTGTTTCTCACTTTCAAACCAGAGTTGTCGATAGATTTAGATTTTCAAATAAAAATTGACCTACAGTTGGAACATTCAGTGCTTTTTGCCCTTTGATTTCAATGAAAATTTTTAGCCAAAATTTATTCAGCATGACAAGGGTTATTATTTTCATTTAATCTCCTTCCTCTAATGTACTTTAAGGGAATTTCTATGCTTTCACATTTCAATGGAATTTCACTCCTCTTATAATTATCTACTTAGCCTGGCTCCCAGGCTGCCAATTATTGTTAAACAAGGTACACCACTCATGTTTTACTATTTCAAATTACCTCCCATATTCTCAATTATTATATTCTTTGATATTGTCTCTAATGTATTGAACAGGAGGAAAGTATGCAATATTTTTTGATATTGCATACTTTGATATTGCACTAAGATTATTTTCAAGTGCACAAAAGGACTGGCCTACTTTATGGTTGCTACCTCGCCATAAGTCAACATAAAATCACATTATCAACGCTTTCTTTTTTGTTCGAGAAACTTGATTACCAAAATTAACTAACAAGTCATATAAATTCAAAATCTATGAGCCTTTCATCATTCAAAGCCCGGAACCTTTGAACTAAGAACTTTGTTTTAAGGATATGAAGGTTGTAGCTCGGTAGAGTGTACACATAAGGATTCCTAAGTAAAAAAATCAGACAGACAAGAGCTGTCAATGCAGCTGGTAATCATACTTCAACTTGAAGGATCTTTGGTTCTCCCTAAAAACTTACTAGTTCAAACTCTATACATGAATAATAACTTCTATTCATAGTCAGCTCCCTAATCCAATGGCAAGTTACAGACTAATTCATCAGTCTAGTTTTGATTCTTATATGAGGGTAAGGCTTAATCTAATAGTTCTGATCTAGGAAATTTGCCTGAGAGAATTCCCTTGGTAAACAATGAAAAGTTCTTCATACAAATTTTCAGAAACTATTTAACCTCTGGCATTTACAATATGGAATAAAATTGCTTTTTGACAGAGGGAGTCTTAAGACTGGCCTCTTATTTGATCCCAATCAGAATGCAATTTTCCAGGAACATACCATGAAAGCTCTAATAGATCATACCCCAGGGTTCTATAAGAATCATCTCATTCCCATAAGAAAGGGATGGGCTTTTATGAGAGGCTACGCTACATCACGATGGCTCAGTGCAAAACAGTTGTTTCATGAAGATTGGATGAATTTTGGCCTCCAGAGTTTTATCAAGAAAATTGTCATTAAGGCCCCTTTTCCCGTGATTTGGCACAGATACTTCCCATTTTCAATAGGGTTCATCCTTGTGACCTGACGAACATTCTGTTGATTGGTCCATATTTGTGGCATCTAAGGTGTTAACACTTAAAATGTTGACGTCTGACAACGGACAACGCACAATGGACATTCAATGATCACAAAATCTCACCTTGAGCATGATGTGCTCAGGTGAGCTATAAAGTTAGCTATAAAGTTATTGACAACAAAGTTAAATTTAACTTGGTTGCCAATAACTTTTTTACCAGGAAATTGTCTAAAAATCTGACACACTCGGCAAAATCCATACATTTTTTTACCAGGCATTTTTCACATTATCTGCTTCAAACTAAATTCAAATTGGTCAAATATTGATGGAATAATTGACGATTTTCTGCAATTGTTGAGACACATGATTCTCCGCTGTGTGAGGGTGTAATGACAAATATTATCCATTGGCATTATTTCTTTTTGAGTTAAAATAGAATCAAGGGCATATGATTTAAGTGACATCTACAGCTTATTCTAGAAGAATGTGAAGTTAAGGTTATTCACCTAGGACTTGTGTGTTGTTTTGTATCCATGAGCATATAATTTTGTTGAAAAATTATGTTAAAATATATGACATGTTTGATGTTGAAGAGGAATGGCTAACAATTAATTAATAGAAAGGAGGAAAGTGCCTCCATGATAGTGTCTGAGGACTGAGAATCTTACAATATGTGACAAGTAAAATGCTGTATGAGGTTTTTTATCTGTATATGCCATGTATACACAGAGGGCCAACTTATTTCTGGCTGGAGTGGGTCCCATTGTTGGTTTTTATAGCCGGATCACAATTAGAAACCAGCTCTGGGTTCAGGCTGACAAGGTGTTCCTAACCATTTTCAAATAATACCCCATGCAAGTTCCATTAGAGCTTTTACGGTATTTTGATTGTTTTTAAATGATTGAAAAACATGTTTTGTGAAGTCAAAAATGTAAAAATCTTGTATCCTGTGAAAAAAATTTAAGTTATAAAAGCTAAGTCTTTCTCTGATAAAATATCAGTTTTCAATAAAGTGATAAGAATTATTGCCTTGCGGTATGAAAGCTTCATGTATCATATCCAGGACATAAACAAGTTCTCTAGCAATAAATATCATTATATTGCTGACCCATTTCTAGATTATAGCAGTTTCTCAGGACAAAATTAGGCAATATAACTCATCCCATATCTTTATGCAAGCCTTACTTCTCAGAAACTAATATTCTTTAGATCAGGTTAACTGTTCTGTAAGTGACCATGGAAAAAAACAGTATTGTTCTTGAGCATTTTATAATACAGTTTAAGAAGAATCTGTATTGTATTGTTTTATCAACAGACTGTTGAAAGATTTTCTACATCCAGCTAATTCCTGGTATTTTTTCGCATTCTCTACTTCAACCCTTTTTCAAATCAGCCAAGTATTTACAGAATTATTGAAAAATATCGTCAAATGTGTGTCACTTGATTCCCCATCATGCCTCAGCTTAAATTAAATATTTGATTGACCAATCACTATCTAGATTGCCAGCAAGGGTATGTCAATTCTCCCAACTAAGTTCATTTCTGGGGAAGAGTTGATGGATTAGGGTAAAGTTAATCACTTTTTATCTCTGTCCAGTCAAGACCCAGGAAAAATCAACCAATTTTCTAGCAGAATGATATATTTCTGACCATTATCACCAAAATTACCAGGGGCAAGCGAAAGTAATCAAGATTGTTATTGTTAAGAAGGGACTCCTACAGATTTCTACAGACTCCAATTCCCAATATGCTGTGAAATGTTCATGCCTAATTTCAACCAATGTTCAGCTCAATCATATAGATAGACTGGCCGCAGTCGTTTTTGTTAGCATTTTCAGAAAACATTTGTTCTATTACATGCCTCTTTATTCCAAGTTCGCTTTAACAAGTGCTTTTTAGCGACAGGGGACTAAATTGAAAGATTTGTAATGATTTAATTCCCTTAGAAATCAAAGTGCTGTCAGCACTGTAAATCGTACATCATTGAGAGGCTGAGATAGTGCAATAGTTCGCCAATCAAAAGGGCTCAAATTTGGACAATAAGAGTTGGTAAAATCTTTAAATTTGTGAGTTTTTTGTCTTAACAATCCATCTTTTCGAGGACATCGCCAGCTCATCCAACCTCGTGGGTCCGATTTTGAAAGTTTGCTGATTCGATAGCCCTCTGCTAGTCTAAATTATTTCTTAGTAGATTTTTACGTTGTTATAATGAGCACGCGTCAAGCTAAAAGCTTGTCTGTTAATATTATTCCTCTCTCTATAGAGTTTAAAAGCCTGTTTAGCAACAAACATTTTTCATTAAACTATTTACAATTTTGATAACCAACATGTTTGTATTTCAAGCATTGGGTTTTCCCAAATACTGTAAATGCATTTTCCCTCAAGAAACACGTGAAATCGCCAACTATGCTATTTATATCTTTGGTTTCTGACCAATCGATTAAATCTAGCAGCACTCTATGATTATTCATGAGTTGTTCTAAAAAAATAGATCGCTCTTGCTGCTATCCTAGGGGAAATTCAAATGGCAGCCCGAGAGACGATGTAATAATCTAAAATTGACTGTAATATGCATGCGCAGAAAAGACATTCATGTGAACGGAGTTACCCACTGGTGGTAGTAAACAAACTTCTCATTTACCGCTACAATAATTAATTTACCAAGAAATATCGTTATCCCATTAAGAAATGTGATAAACTCGTGCAAAATACTATATAAAATAAGAAAAAAGTATTTGTTATTTAAAGTAATAGAGAATATTTATTTTTTTGTAATCGATTTGTTGTGCACTATTCTCGACGCCATTTTGGAACCCAAGTAACACCGGCCTGACCCAGGATCAGAAGCGTCGAGGTTGAAAGGTTACAATGACATCACTAGTGTCGAAACCGAGGCCGTTCTGATGGAAACCCGGTTAACTCGGGTCGAAATCGAGTCCGATATGAACTTACCCCTATATCAGTTTATCGTATGTTTTTGTCGGTTTATTTGTTGTTGAATAATTTTTCTTCATACTCAAATTTGAATTTAATGAAAATAGGATTGGAGCGTGATCAGAGTGCTCATTGAAATCAAATATTTCAAAATTACAAAATTATTTCTATTTGTTAACACATGCGAAAAAAAAGTAAACTTCCCACGCTCCCTGTTTGAGTGCAGACGACTATTGACTAATGACAAACAACTTAATTTACACATTTCGAGCAGACGATGTCCATCTGAATTTACACGTGGTCTGAATTTACGCGTGGGTTTTGACCGAGTGATAATCATAACAGAATTTGATTGGTTGTCAGCCCTACAACTGGTAAATGACCGTTCGAGAAAGTTCAGAGCAGTAATATTGTAAGTGCTACAAATTAATCATACAGTTAACCTATTGTACGTTTCAACTCCTTTACTCAACCGAAAATCTTGTTATAAACACTGAAAATACTAACTGGTAATTACTAAAAGCGAAAATTACATCAAATTTTGTATTAGCCTCTTCTCTATTTGTCGAAAAGTAAATAAGGTATAAACAAAGTTTGTAGATTGTGACTGAAAAGGCCGTTTCTTCGGTGTTTGAAAACACATAATTTGGTTTGAACACATTGCTCAGAAGATAATGGTAAAAATGTACTGGGTCAAACAGACTGCATTTCTGGAAAACAGTAGATATAAATCTACTGCTTCGCAGCACGATTTAAAAATACTGTACTGTAGTACAAGAAAATTGGTTTTGGTGGACCATTATTTTATACAATGCTAGAGTTAGCACTGCAGAAGATTGACCCTTGTCATGCGGATCCAGAACATTCCTGCTTTGGCAGGAGGCAAAGACAAAGATCAGGCTGCACATAGGTGTAGTCTGATCTTAGTCTTTACCACCTGATTTTTTTAAGTAAAAATTGAATCCCTAATGATTTCAACACTTTGATTTCAACACAATTTTGCAAAAGGGTTTTATATAGCATGAAAAGGGTTAAGATCCGGCTGAAACAGCATATTACATGTCCAGAAAAAGCAAGGAAGGACAAAAGATGACTTACATTAAGGCCTCAGTAAAAGTAAATGGCCACTACCTTAGAGATCATGACGTTTAAAGACTATAAACTCACAAGCTCTTGAGTAATTTAGCTAAACAACTTTTTCATACATTATAGTTCTTTATAACTTTGACCTTGACCTACATTACCGTTATAAAAAAGTCTTATGTTGAAACTTTCGCCATGGCTTGAGCACTTAACAAATGATTCCTAAGATTTCTCAAACATGTACTACCAGAAGTTCATTCTTTCCTAGCCTCCAGCTGCTATCCCACAGTTATAAACCCATGGCATAAATAGTCTGTGAATAATCTGAAATGAGTGCTGCAAACAGAAATTGAACCAATGACCTTTTGAATAATAGTCTCATGCATTATCACTGCATTATGATTGCGGCCTTATCATATTGTGAAGAGTTAACCCTTTGCTGTTTAATCCCTGCTTTTTACGTGCCTGTGATTTAATGATTGAAAAAACATTGTGAAAAAAGAAGAAATTGCTTCTGACAAGCAATTTCTTCTTTTCAACACTTTCCACACCTACTGAACGGTTATTTTTCAAATTATATCAACTTTAAATTTTCGTCTGCAAAACCTTTGAATTTGGACAAGTCCAAAATTTTGTAAAACAGGAAAGGGTTCACCAAATGTAAATGAAGAAGCCCATAAACACCTCATAAATCATTTCTCTGTCAGAACCTCTTGTTTTTGTTTGATCAAGGGAAGAAGTTATTGGCAAAAAATAATTGAGTCTTTGAGAAAATTATTTCAATGCTTTATTCAATCAGTTTTAACCTTTCCCCCTTTATTAACCTAACCCTTATCATGCTAGCTAGATACCTTGGCAAAATTTACTTTAACATCATAGTGCTGAAATCACTAGAAGCACTCATTGCCAGCAAGTGCTTAGTTTTGAAAATACAACAAGTCAGTACTTAATTTTGAATATTAAACCAACAAGTACTTAATTTTGAAAATACAACAAGTCAGTATTAAATTTTGAATATAAAACCAGCCAGTACTAAATTTTGAAAATACAACAAGTCAGTACTAAATTTTGAAAAATACAACAAGTCAGTACTAAATTTTGAAACACAAATAGAGGCACATATTCTCAATTAAATCTGATATTTCAGGAACTTGATTTCTTTAAAAAGAATGTGTTAAGTGGAAATGACTATGCAGACGTTCTCCCCTTTGTTTTTAGCAATCATAAGGGTACCTTTTTCATTAAAGGATAAAAATCTAAGTCAAACAAGAGCACCGCCAAAGGATCCCTAAATCTTATCTGTTGGGTGCTAGATAGGTCATCTATGTCAAATAGGGGCATATACATGTAATAATATTGCACACAATGCATCTTCCTTCAAAGTACAGGTTGCTCTTTTAATAGTGAATATGTATCAGGGCTTGTGCTAGTGTTTGTAGTAAGGGAGTCATTGACCCCTTAACCATTCGATTCCTGGGGTCAAAACAGAATTCAAAGGGGTCAAAAGACAAGAAAGCGCTAATTTTATGTAAGAACTTTAAATGCTTAAGAGTCATTTGACCTTTTCTTCTAAAGATATGAAGCAAGCAATTGATTTGTAAAATTTGAGATGGTATATTAGATGCATCTTTAAAGTTTTGACCCTTAGAAATTTCTCTCAAGGGGGGTCACAATGACCCCTTGGAAGAAATTTCTAAGGGTCAAAATAATATCTATCATATTTTGGGGGTCAAAACCCTAGCCCTGATGTATACCAAGTTTTAAGTGAATACCTTCATAATACAAAAGATATCACAAAATTTGAAAGTTTGGAAATCATATTCCAACTTCTTTACAAGTCTATAATAAAAGTTTTTCAATAAACATCAAGCCCCCAGGGAGAAAAGAGTATGAGGTTGCCAAATATTAAAAGGTTTTTCTTTTCAATCTGGAAGCCCTATTTACTTACTATTTATTGAGGGTATTATAAACTGCTGAATAGATCAATACCATCTGAGCTTACAGAGAAAACTGGAGTACTTCTGAATTCAGAAAGATGAAATATAAGATTGAAATATACTGTATTCCCCCTAATAACAGCGCTCTCCCTAATAGTAGCACCCCTACATTTTTGACAAAGAAAAACCCACTTCAAGTGCCTAAATTTTAAGGACTTTTTTATACTTCTTCTCTAATTTGATGTGAATTTCCTCTAAACAATCATTTATCATCAAATAAAGGGAATGTGGCCTAAAGACATTAATTGATTTAATGATTTTTTAAATCAGACTAAACAAGATGTGTTTGTGAAACACGAATGCCCCCGTAACGGCATTTTTTTTTCAAAGTTTGACCTTGACAGATGACCTTGACCTTGTCACATGACCTTGACTTTGGTACCAGCGGATGCGGATCATTGAGATCTATCATAATGCCAAATATTAGCTTTGTATCTTGAATAGGCTTAAAGATATTGGCAAGGTTAAGTTTTCGGGTTAAGTTTTCGGACGTTTGACCTTGACAGATGACCTTGACCTTGTCACATGACCTTGACTTTGGTACCAGCGGATGCGGATCATTGAGATCTATCATCATGCCAAATATTAGCTTTGTATCTTGAATAGGCTTAAAGATATTGGCAAGGTTAAGTTTTCGGGTTAAGTTTTCGGACGTTTGACCTTGACAGATGACCTTGACCTTGTCACATGACCTTGACTTTGGTACCAGCGGATGCGGATCATTGAGATCTATCATCATGCCAAATATTAGCTTTGTATCTTGAATAGGCTTGAAGATATTGGCAAGGTTAAGTTTTCGGACAGACGGACAGACAGACGGACAGACAGAGGGACATGAGTAAAACAATATGCCCCCGATCTATCAATGCGGGGGCATAAAAAGCTTCCTGACCATGCAATGTTTAACTCCCAAGAGCATTTATTAGAAATACGGTAAATGGGTTTCATTCATCTGTATTTTCTGAGAAAGGTCATTTTAATCTGATTTTTTTTTAAAGATATATAATTCTAGCAAAGGAAATTTGATTTATCTACTCAATAAATGCTTCATATAGAGTACTATAACAGATGTGCAGTCCCATCTTAGCCTACACCATCCTGTCTGCTTTCTTCTAAATTATTGTTGTAACACTTTTGCTTATGAAAATGAAAAGTCTCAAATTCGACAATTTGTTTTGCATGAAATTTGAATTAAACAGGACAAGGTAACATAATTAACATTCAATAACATCTGAGACTCAAAAACATCTTGTTACAGAAAAAAAGAAAATGCATTTTCTTGCATTAAATCATTGCAACTGTCATTTTCTGTAGTTTAACTAATAACAGGCATCAAATTAACTTTTTTTGTTCTGAATTGAATCTTTTTTTCAGAACTGCACTAAATTTAAGGTACTGAAAGCAATAAAATCCTAGAGTACAGGGAAGTTTTTCATTTCTGAAAATTGACGTCATTAACAACTCTTCTTTAAAATGAGACAAACAGGTGGTGTAGACTAAAATCAATCTGCAAATATGTGCAGACTGATTTTTGTCCATACCTCCTATTATGGGTTCAGCATTACAAGGATTAAATTAACCCCAGTGCAACTACAATGTTACTGTGCACTGAAAATTTTCCCGATAACAGGCATCAAATTATTTTATTCCTCCTATTTCACTGGATTATATAGTTGTCTAAACTGTTTAAACTGAGGCCAGCTGGGGGCTTAAATCAATAATGTTTTAGAACATTTCCAACTCATATTTTCTAGACCACATTTGCATCCATATGTGCATGTAAATAGCAACCTCGAATTTATTTTCCTATCACATTGGTTAAATAGTAATTGGTATAGGTAGAATTCGCTTTTTCGACTCGTCGATTGTATATAAATGTTTTGTAATCACAAGTCACAATACCATATCGGTGTTAAGATAGTGAGCACATATTTTGTTTGTTTGAATGAGGTTTGTTGCCATTTTAAACAATTTTTCAGTCATAGTAGGGTTTATTGGATTAGGGGATTAGGGTCAAATGTAGAAATAGATGATCCTGTGATTGAAGATCGAGTACCTGTGAAGTTTCATGATTCTAGCTTGCATACTTTTTGAGATATGCTACCGACAAGAAATAGTCTATGGCGGACGGACTGACAGTACAAAGTCATACATCCCCTCTTCTACGAAGGGGGGCATAATAAACCCTTGTCATGCTGAACCGGGAATATGACTGCTTTGGTAGGGGTATAGACAAAGATCAGCTTACACATATGTGCAGTCTGATCTTAGTCAATACCATCTGATTTTCCTTATCACACTAGAAGAGTTTAAATATCGTATTTTCAAAATAAATACATACTGACTCACACAAGTAGTGCATCTAGTGCTCTTGGCACTTTGATTTTTAAGTAATTTTGAAAATATATTTATTCAGCATGACAAGGGTTAATTACTTGCTTCCAAAGATTGTCTAAATAGTCAATCGTACAAATCCCACCTGGTACTGATTTCGTGTACAAGTCATCTATGAAATCTGCTACTAAGCTGGACAAGACTAAGAAGATCACACTATAGTCTAGATGTGCAAGCTAAGTTTATACTAATTTGAGCCTATGCATGACATTTCCAACAATTTCAGATGTGCGCATAGCAAAGACTCAGGTCAGACTAAGCAGCTGCACAGTCTGACCAAATTCTTCACCATGCACTATATAGATATATAAGGTCTAAATACATATTCTGGCTGTTAGCATATGTTGGTATTGCACTATGTCTCTGTCAATGCTGCTGAATGTTTGTTACCTGCGCATGTGTGAAATTGTTGGAAATGTCACACACAGGCTCATTTATTTTATTTCAATTGCGATGAAAGCTTAAGCTTATTGAATCGCTCTCGAACACCCAATCCTGAATATTTCAAATCCCTGAGAGAGAGGCAGTGGTTTAAACTCACTGCTACCCAATTTTACAGCTGGGTGAACTGGGGCTGGCTATTAAGTGTTTTGCCCATAAACACACCCCGGCAACAGTGGGGCTCGAATCACGGACCTGTAACTGGTCGAGTGCATTTACCACTAGGCCACCGAGGTCTAGTCTAGTAGAAGCAGTGGTGTGGAAATACAGAGTTTCTCCACTTGTCCCTGGACAAGTAAAAGCTGATTTCTTACTTGTCCAGGATCAAAATGAACTTGTCCACAAAAAAGCAGGTAGATAAATATTGAGAAAATATTGTTTTTTATGAAGATAATGCAGACTATGTTTTCTTCTCTTTGATAAAAACAAAGGATGACTTTACTCTGGTATCTCCTTGTCCACAGACAATCGACCTAGAATATTATATACTTGCCCACAAGTAGAAAAGCCTGTGTCAGTCAAGTCGGACATGGGAATTCCACACCCCTGGGTAGGGTGGAAAGACTCTGCAAAAGTTTAAGTTGACATTACATATTGTTCTAGAATGTATTTGACAAACTTTCTATTTTTTTTTAGTGTGTGGAGTTTGCAAACCACTACTATGAGAAGTTATTTTGTCTTTTGCTTTTACTTGGCTTCTTAGGCGATGCTAAAAGTGTACACCGACAGTGATTTACCACCGAGACACAATAATTTTTGCTGATCTCCGAGAAATTTACAGATAGATCATATTCATAGCACAGAATAAAGGAAAATTATTAATTCACATGACATACAAGTTTTAGTATCATTGACTGTTTGCATGTAAAGTTGCAGCAAAAGTTCACAAATTTCTGTGACAACCCTCATATCAACAGCACAGCGTGAAACAATTGTAACTACCTATATATTTATAGGCAGTTACAACTGTTTTGCGCTGAGCCATAGATAAAAGTGATGATTATAGTAATGATTATATCACATCCTTCTTCAACAGAAAAAATCTATGTTTCATAAAGCATCATACACAATCAACTTTAGACTGATTGACTGATTGATTGATGGTTTGATTTATATATTGATTGATTGATTGATTGATTGATTGATTGATTGATTGATTGATTGATTGATTGATTGATTGATTGGTTGGTTGGTTGGTTGGTTGGTTGGTTGGTTGGTTGGTTGGTTGGTTGGTTGGTTGGTTGGTTGGTTGGTTGGTTGGTTGGTTGGTTGGTTGGTTGATTGATTGATTGATTGATTGATTGATTGATTGATTGATTGATTGATTGATTGATTGATTGATTGATTGATTGATTGATTGATTGATTGATTGATTGATTGATTGATTGATTGATTGATTGATTGATTGATTGATTGATTGATTGATTGATTGATTGATTGATTGATTGATTGATTGATTGATTGATTGATTGATTGATTGATTGATTGATTGATTGATTGATTGATTGATTGATTGATTGATTGATTGATTGATTGATTGATTGATTGATTGATTGATTGATTGATTGATTGATTGATTGATTGATTGGAGTTTACATCGCTTTTCACATTTTTTCAGTTATAACACGGCCGCTGGAGCACCTAACAATGGATTCCTGGTATTTCTCTCACCAGTACAACCATCACATCCTTTCCTAGCTTCCAGCTGCTATCTCACATAGGTCTACGATTATCAACCCATTGGTGAACAACTTCAGAACACTTTGCAATGCTTGATGAGCTAGAAAATAATGTTTTACTATGAAGCCATTACAGAACAAGATTATCAGGGCCGATAAGGACAGACAGAGGATTGGGATAAACAGGCATAAACACCATTTTATTCTTTAATTCCTGAAAAGAACCCTATGTTATGGGTACTCATTGGAATTTTCTCAGTAAAATAATTCTAATCCATACCCACAACATAGGTTTCTTAAAAATATTATGTAAATCATTTGTTTCTAAAAATCAAAATACCCGTCGATCTATAAGCTCTGGACAGAGAATTGTTCTGTTAATGACATCCAAGGATAAATTATTGACCTAACATGACCAAATGTCAATGGTCTTATAATCACTTATTAACCTGATTTACCTCCAGCTTAGTTCCTGGTCATGTTTCTAAGTGTTATAGAAGCTCCTGGGAGCTTTAAGGTTTGGTCCTGATTCACTTTCATTGAACACTTTGATCAGTGATTTTTATTGCCCCCTGCATTGATAGATTTGGGGCAAATTGTTTTTCTCCTGTCTGTGTGTCTGCACGTTTATCCAATCGTCCCAAAAAAACTTTTATAATTTTCCATAACTTATGATAAGTAATGGATAGAGTCTTCATATTTTTCATGTGTAGTGCTTGTGACAAGACATCTCTATTTGTATCACATTCAAGGTCATCTGTCAAAATCATTTTCAAAGTCAAATGTGATAAAATTTTCTGACAGTGGGATGCACATTGGTGATTGACAAACACATCTTGTTTTCTTAGTAATTGTCTTGTTTGAATTCTTTAGCAGATTGTCAAAATTTCAGTCATGAATAGGGAAATATCATTAAACATTTAATTTGAAAGGTGATATTGCTGCTTCTTATATAAATATATACATTGATTATTTTAGTCTTTCCTCTCAGACTAAATAGTGACATAAGTATAATCAGCTATCTCTACAAGATAGGAAATGGTACCTTAAATCTATTACAGATTTAACAGCAAGATGTAGATTTAACCCTTGTCATACTACCTGGAACATTCTGGCTTTGATAGGAGGTATAGACAAAGATCAGCCTGCACATATGTGCAGCCTGATCTAAGTTCATACCACTTGAATTTCTTTTTTTAAAACCAGAAAGGTTTAAAACAATGCATTTCTAAAATCAATACTCACTCAAATTTGGTAACTAAGTACTTTTAGCACTTTGATTTTAAATTCATTTGCAAAGATTTTTATTTAGCATGACATTGGGTTAAAATATTGTTCATCTGTGACCTTGACAGAAAGTCAATAAACAAAGACTGTGCTTGTTCTATCAAGGCTGAATTCAATACATCATTGTCTCTGACAAAATCATGAATGTCCCCAAACTTTAAAGATAGTGGAGACATTTATTGTCCTAGCTCTTGCTTCCATAGCCCTCAGGTAGCAGGATTCTTAGTGTGATTTAATCTACTTGGTAAAACGTTTCTACCCTTTTTTCGAACCACGGAAACATGCACCCTGTGCTTCTAAAACCTTGGCAGATGATCCCCAGATCATTGCAAAGACAGAGGTGAGGAAATATGAAATTTCTCCACTTGTCCATGGACTAGAAAAAGTCGATTTCCTACTTGTCCAGGATCAAAAAAAACTTTTCCGCAAAAAAAAGACTGATTAATATTGAGTAAACATTGTTTTTAATGAATAATATGCTGTAACCCAGCATTTTCTTCATTAAAGACAATGTTTACTAACATTCAATACAAACATGAGGATTTTTTTCTCCTAGATCTTTTTAAGACTATTCCAAGATTTGCTCTGGTATTTACTTGCCCACAGACACTTGGTCTAGAAAACTGTACTCGCTGGCATGTGAAAAAACCCGTGCCAGACAAGTCGGGCATCAATGCTACCCCGGGGCAAAGATCAGCCTGAACATAGTTCAGGATGATCTGTCACTTTAAATCACATATCTCTCATTTTAAAAAATATTTTCATAAGAAACTTAACAACCTTAAATAGAAATAATAATAGGGAAGTGCTCTTGGTACCTTCAGACCTTTGATATTAGAATATCCTTCAGCAAGACAGTAGTTAATTAGGATTTATCTGTAGATGACAATGTCATTAGTGTACCAGTTGACCTTCAGATTTCTGATATGTCACACGGCTTTCTCAATTAGGAATCTTTACTACCAGGTCCTACAAACAACTCCTTAGAAACCATGAAGTCATGCAAATACTGGCATATAAGATCGTCAGTGGTTACCGAAATATTGTTACTTCAGCTTAAAACAAGATGTATGTGTTTGCAGTTTTATTTAGTATAATACTCATGATAATTGCCCGCAATTATTTAAGACAATATGGAAAAGTAAACTTTTTTTTTCCAAGTTACATCATGGCTAAGTTAAGCCCTGCCAGGTCAAATATAATACTGAATAATAACTACTGATAAATGAGCCAATGCATGACATTTCCACAATGCATGACATTTCCAACAATTACACATGTGTGAAAAGCAAAGCCTCTGGCCAGCCTGTGCAGCCGCACAGTCTGACCACAGTCTTTGCTATGCGCTATATAGTAGAAATGGTCTTAAATCCTCTTCAGGAAGACAGTTAGTGATCTAATTGAATTGTTTGGTTGTCTAAGCTGCACAGAGTATGACCATCACACACCTATGAAATTGTTGGAAATGTCACACACTGGCTCAATTATAAAAGGGGTGACATTAGCTCAAGCCTCAAGAAAGTAAAAAAGCTTACATTATTTTGTTCAGGAGTTGCAGAAATCAAATGCAAACAGACATGATCAAGCAAGCTTTTTAACCAAAAGCTTTACAGTAAATATTGGAGATCAAATTACCCCTGTATAAGTAATTTCTTTTGAAAAGAACACACAAAGCCGCCATTTGAAGGAGAATTTTTATAAATCAAATTTACCACAAATTCATTGTCAGAATTGCTAAGTATGGGAATTTTGCTTCAGCTGTTTATGCATCCAAATTAGACTTTCAATAGATTGTAAAAGACACATAAACAAATATAAATTGTGTGCTTTTCAAGACAAACAACTTTAAAATGATGCTGTAAAGGCACTTATAATGAGGATTGAAATATTATTAGCTTTGTAAAGCTAAAACATCATTTTAAAGAAATTATAGGTCCTTTTATATATTCTTTTTAGATATTTTTGCAACTTTTTTCTTTAAAAGTCATGACTAGTTAACACTCAATGTATTAAAATGTAACACTCTCATTTCCAACTTTAATATAATCAACTCTAGCAAGCCCAAAGTTGGGACCTATGAATGAAATATGTAATTCAAACTAATAACAAGGCTATAATTAGGGCTCAAATAGATCACTTGCCTTAATTCAGGGAAGTGAATGTAACTGTACAGGAAAATTGTCGATTATTGTATAGACATTTCCTATCATCGAACTAGACATTGTTTTCGGTGGGAAAAGCCATTACTGACAGTAATTATAACTTGCAATACAAATGCCTATTTTTTCTCCCAAATGTGTGGCATCGTTGTCATGGTTACATATAACATTATCATGTATCAACTCTGTAACAAATGATATATTTCCATGCTGAGAATTTATGTATCAATTTCTGTATACCTTTGAGAATAACAGTATAGGCTCGGAGACATATTTAAAATTAGGTTCGTTAACGATGAGTGGTGAAAAAAAGCATTAACAAATTAAAACTTGTCCTGATATTGTAAGAACAAATCATATACCCAACAGTTTAAAACAAGAGGGCCTGAATGGCCCCAAACGGCACACCTGAACTTTATTGGTACAGTGGATCTCATCCAGTCTGGCAAAGTTTCATTCACATTTGTCTAATTGTTGAAGAGGAGATGTTATTCCAAAAATTTAATGTGAAAATTGGCAGTTTTGCATTCTCTTCATTCTGTCCATATCAGTAAATTCTAACACAAGGTCAAATCAATTTCATTATACATTAATTTGATGCACATTTACAGACACCTAGTACCTACAAGTGTAATGTCACGACAAATACTTGCAACAGTCTTGAATTCTTTCCTGAATTTGAGCCCAAAATATTAATATACTTTTATCAATTTCTTTACCTTAAACCAGGGATTATAGCTCTAAATCTACAAAATACAAGACTATAGCTTAATAGAAATAGTCTATACCTAAAGCAGAGTCCCCTAAGATCCCAATGACCGAGTCCTTTGAACCCTATTTTGTTGATGTCAGACTAAAAGTCTGTAGAATAATAGCAATTTACAAAGATCCAAGATGGCCCTTTTTTGAATATTTGAATAAGCCTAAGAAATAGGTGACAAGTCTCTTTTAAACTTTGAAAGAAGTGATAATTTCCTGAATTCATTATATACAAAGTTTGTACATAATGAATTCAGGAAATTATCATTTCTTTTCAGTTAAATTTTCCTGTATTCTTCCATTGTATCACCTGGGATTCTGGGTTTTCCATTAGTATGTTACTAGGCTACCCACTGTGAGCATTATTAACAAAATTACAGAGCATAACCGTAATCATAATGTTTGACGTGTTACAATGTAATTGCTGTGATATTTTTCCCAGATTTTTTTTTCTTTACCAGGTTAGCCTTCATAGATTTCAAGACATCTTGGCACTCAATCCATGAATTCCAGATTTTAAGTAAGTTAATTGCAACTCACTATATGTAGGCAGAGTTTTGATAATCTTATTGTGACTTATAATCAGGTATTTTGACCCCATAGCAATTTAAAACTTTGTTTCAAATGGCACATGTTCTGCCGATGGAGATTATGTGTAACAAGTAGTTTTGAATTATATCTAGAAATGTAGGAGCTATTGTCCATAAAAGCTAAATGAGCATTTGACTTAACCCATGAGCTTCATTTCTGAATTTGACATTGAACAGGGATCTGCCCGTAAGCAATAAGAAATTTCATTTCAATATCTAAACTCTATTTTTGCCGTCTTCATAGCGCAGTTGGTAGCCCTTCTGCCTATGTTAATCTACAGGTCCTTGGTTCGATCCCTGATGGCCGCAACCATCTTTCTGACTTATTTGTCTCTCACCAATGGGTTTATAAAGGTAGACCTATATGAGATAGCAGCTGGAGGATAGGAAAGGATGTGGTGGTTGTAATGGTGAGAGAAATACCAGGAAACCATTGTATGGTGCTGCAGTCATCGCGTTATAACTGAAAAAATGTTCAAAGCAGCATTATCTCCATTCAACCAATCAATCTTAAATTTATTTTTATATAGACTTCTAGTTGACCTATGCACATTTGGATTTTTTCTCTTTTCCAAACCATCGATATATCAGTTCTGTTTTTATAGTTTCAATGTGCAAGGTTCCTTTTTGCATAACAGGGCACATAATTATAGACAAGCTTACACTCAAAAACTCTTCAAGCCCTAAGAGGCTATGGAAAAGTAATCTCTATTCAAGCTTGATTTACTTAAGCAAACATTTTCAATGAACAGTGATCAATTTTATATGAATTTAATGAGGGTTTTATCGACACACTGGCTTTTACAAATATTCAAAGAAACATGAAAACCTTTTCAACTTTAAAAACAAGATAAATTTGAAATTTATTTTATAGCTGAACAAATATTTTGCAGAGCTGTTAGTCTGCATGCAATATCTAAAGAATAGTTGTATAAAAATTATTGAGGCTAGACCCCATTGAATTTTTCCCATTCTTATACTCTGATATTGAATAATTTTCATTTTTCAACTCTGTTATTCAACAATTTTTATCTTCAAGCTACACATCTATGTATCATGAAGTTCTTTTCTTAAAGCCTTTTAATCTTTGGCTGTAATTGGTTCGTAATTGTAACCTGTCAAGCAAAAAGGGACCATCTGGGAAGTGCATAAAGTGTCAACCCTTGTCAGACTGCGCGGATTGCGCAGACTGACTAGGGTCGAAACTTTCACACTTTACACATTTTCTGAATCTAGAATAATCAATCTACCTATCTGAAAAGAATTTTTGAAATATGACTTCTGGTTGACCTGTTCTAGAACCAATCACTTTTTTCAAAAATTTATTTAAAGAAGTTCCCACATGGTCCCTTTCCGCGTGACAGGTCAATTGCTTTAAAGTTGACCCTTATCATGCTGTTCATTGTATATACTAGCTGTGGATAAAGCTAGTACAGTGTATAGACTTACAGATCAACCAGCAGGGATGTTTTACATATTAATATCTTTTAGCAATCACCGTCAGGTTGACAAAGTTTTTTCATCTTCTGGCACCTTTTAACCTCTCACATGGAAATATATGCTCAACATTTTTTTTTCTAAAAAATCAAGCATTGTTTAATGAATACATCAGTACATCAGATATGAATAAAATTGTATTTTATGACAGATTTTAATCATGTTTCTTATGTCAAGTAAAAAGGGGTAATCTGCATTTTTTTCAATAATTTGATGTCATATTTTTTCTTTTTCTACGGTAAATGTGTTAACAGAGTCATGTGATACCTATACTGTTTGTCATAGATCTGTCAAGAAAGTTCTTGTGGCCATGCCCAACAACAATTGCAATGCAATCACGGATATCATGGGAACCCTGCAAATCCACAATGTGATCAATCAAGTAATTATATTGTATATATCATACAGTTGCATATGATGACATGGTAAAGACCATTAGATGATGCAAAAAAGAAATACACCCAAAACACTAGGAAAGCACTTGCTAACGTTTGCAAGCACCTGAACACAGGACTATATTTTAGTGGTCAGGTCCAAGGCCATGTGCTCCAGTCTCAGAAATATGATTGAAATACTTTAAACTCAGAACATTGAAATTTGTCTGGTAACTTCTCTGAGGGTGTAACAATATATGAATTCTTTATTTCTCTGCAATTGCCTTCTATGCATTCAGAATGACAAAATGCTGCAAGCTGTTAGCAAATTATACTCTGCTTTGCATGCAAATACAAGTGCAAAACAGGATATAATTTGCAAACGGCTGCACCATTTGTCATCCTGAACACAGAGCCTATGTTGTGGACACTTATTCGATTTGTTTTGACATGATGCATTGTTTTTGCAAGTATATTTGAAATATTTGGATCTATAATCCCGAATACCTTCCTCAACCAGTTGGTATATAACTCTAACGATGATAGTAACAGTAGAAAATGAAATGTCTTCTGGCTAAATAGTAAATGAAAATGACAAACAAATAACACCAAAAGGTGAAAAGTTCAGATCAATAATATAAGGTCCATAATTATAGTGCAAAGAAAAGTCATGGAAATATTGACAGGCTGATCATAACAAGGTGTTGTCAGTTATTAAAACGTGTTGCAAACATTTATACAAGTCGTTAGTAAGTTAGGGATTTGCACAAAACTATTGTAAGTGCCTATAAATGTATAGGAACTTACAAAAGTTCTGTGCTGTTCCCTCAATGGTCAGTTATTGTTTATCAAACCTAGAGAAACCTAACAGACAGACAGAACAATATGGTGCTGAACAGAAATAAAGCATAGCAATTTAAGCTCAGCCATTTTAGTTAAGAAGAAATGACAAATTTCTGATCCAAAAGCCCCACCCACCTAACCCAGGATGGACTATCTTATCATAAAATTGACTTTGTCAGATGACCTTGACCTTGATATTTTCAGATACAAAACATTATCAATCTGAATGAGATCTATCCTTATGCTTGATATGAGTGAATTATTGCATTAGTGGCCTGAGTTAATTGGAAGTTATAATGATGTTGTGTTTTGCCAAGTTTGACCTTAATACTTGACCCTGAGCTTGACCTTCATCTGTAGATCAGTATTTATAAGATTTCAATATTGTGCTTATTTATTACTATGATCAAAATAAAGCAGAAGATGTGTTGAAATTTCTGCATGAAAACATCGACAACAAGTTTGTAGAAATACCACAGGTCTTTTTTAAAAAAACGCCAAGGTAACAAGATTATAAAATCATTATCAAAAAATTTTCTATAAGTTTCAAGAATAACTTCAATTTTTCTTAGTAAAACAGTCCTAACTTTTTAGTTATCTTGGCAAATATTCACATTGGTTGCTGGTAAAATAACACCATCCAGACATTTACATTTTCATAGCCCATGGAAAAGTTGAAATGTTTGAAGTCAATTCAAAATTCGATAATGTATAAATTATGCAAATGATCTTGTCAATTTTTAATTCTTTCCAACATGAAAGAGAAAATGGGAGATCCAAGTGCACTTGTTTTATCATATATTAGGAGATAGCTGCTGATTGAATTTTTATACTCTCTATAAATGACTTGTCACAAAAAAAGAACCATTAAGACAATAAAAGATCAAATCCACTTTCAAAATTTCAACAGACTAAGAAATGAACAGGTATAATTGCAATGACCGTACTCCTAACACTGGTTTAAGGTGACGCAGGTTTTGCAAGTCTGCGATACTTAGATATGTAGCCAGGTCTTTTAAAACTAGCTAGTCTCTTGGATCCTTTGGGAATCAACTTCAGAAAAGTATCAAAGACTCTTTTCTAAAGCTGATTCCAAAAAACCTGCCAGTTCTAAATCATTACCCATTACCTGACTATTGTGTAAGCATAATTATGTAGCTTTAGAGATCAACTTCAGAAAAGAATTGAAGACTGTTTAAGACAGCCTCCAATTTTTATCTAAAGTTGATTTCCAGAAGGTCCTTCAAAATATCAGATATTTTTGAGAGTCCTGGCTACTTAGGCACAACCTCACAACACCTTCGTCTGTGATACCCTTGTCAGAATTTTGTATTTTCAAGCCCCCTTTGAATAAATTCTAGATCAGCGTACTTGTTTAGTTGAAAAAATAAATACATAGAAAGTAATCATAAGGAACTTGAATGTCCACAGGGAACAAGGTCTCATTATCCGAGTACAAAATTTCAAATCCTCCAAGCTCTACCTATCATGGATTAACTGCAGGACTGAGTCCTAACTAACATGTCTCTTAAGGTAGCAACATACAGTTCTAAGCGGAATTTCTTGCAGCCGACACACAAGGCTTCACAAGTCTATTCCAAGGCTGTTGGAATTACAGTCTGGAATGAAACGAAATGCATTTATGCTTTAATTAGGTCCAAAGCTCTCGGGCAGTACTAGAGACTTGCATAGACACATCCTCAAATACATGGCATAAAAGTATTTCTTGTCCTAATGTCAACAACAAATTGGGCCTAATTTCAGCAATTTGGCGCTATTTCAATGATACCCCACAGACATAATGCAGTATTCTTTACAAAGCAAACCATGATGAATAGAAAGCAAATTTAATATGCATTGAACTAGTGTTGTAAGAGGCATACCCCATCCATTCCGATTATCAGCTATTTTGGAATATCTTGCCCCACCCACGATTCTGCGCTAAATTTTGACGCCTAGCTCTACCAGCCATGTACTCGAATTTTCAGTCTGCATCAATGAAACAAAGAAGAAACGGTTGAGACCTGGATTCTCAAATCGCTCATTCTGGCATTATTATTTGATTTAAGTGAACAAAAACATTTTTTATTCCTCATAATACCTTTGAAATGCTGTTTATTTCACTATTTCATTTTTTGACCATGGCCAATTCGAATATTTTTAGACTGGAACTGTATACTGCGCCCTTAAGAAAAATATCATGTCACAGGCAATTGTTTCATTTTCTTAATATAGGCATGGGACATCATAACGATCAGTTCTGTGTTAGGTTTTCATCGCGAAAAAGCTTTAAATGTTTTTAAAGGCCAAAAAGACACCCCCAATCCACCCCAAGGAATACCGCATTTTACCCCCATTTCACAGCACATAAAGACCTTAAATCCGAAGCACCATAGTTGACATTTTCTGCAAAGAGGAAAGCCCAGACATCATTTTTAAATCTGATTTAGTGTATTTGGGATGAAATTTGTTTCAGGATGAATTTCAGAGCTATATTCTGTAGTTGCTTTACTGTATAACTGGTTTTGTTTGAGACAGCGTTTAATTTGCGGGATTTACGGTAAATAGACAACAGCAAATTAAAAGTTATGTTCAGACATATTATTGTGGTCAAAATGGATGTAAATATAAACTTTTAGTATATATTGATAGAAATTAGCTTCTCCAGAACTGTAACATTTAATTTTTTCTTTAAAAAAAATGTTTTCTACTATGCCTTCTTATACGTAAAACTGTAAATATTCCCTATATCCGAGCCGGGATATCCTCTATTACATTATCAGATTTACAATTAAGAAACCCCCCCCCCCCAAATATTCTAGTATTTGAATTAGAAAATGGTACAGCTGCAGGTAAAACTAAATATAAAGAATCAACAAATATCAACGGGGGGGGGGGAAGAAAGGGGGGGGGATAGGCTGTCATTGTTACAAATGCAGCGGGGGGGGGGGGGGGGGGGGGGGGGGTGCAGGGAAGGGTAAAGCCCTGGGTTTTTTTTTCCAAATCAGTCAAGAACAAGCCAACTTGCATTCTTTTCAAGTAATTTTCATAAATATGGGGCAATCTTGCCGATAAAAAACCCAAAACATTGATTGGGAGAGATAATTCTAATAACCCATTTTTCACCGTCTCGGACATTTATTTTAGATATTTTGTCAATTACCCATATTTTGGACAAGAATTTCAGCCTGAAATGAACCTTAAAGAGCCCGAAAGTAACATTTATTTCCAAAATTATCATTAAAATTACAAAATAAGTCCAAAATTTGCAATTTCAGAGATTTACAAAAAAATCTAAATCTCACCATAAATTGTTTAATTAAGGTGGCAACATACAGTTCTAAGCGGAATTTCTTGCAGCCGACACACAAGGCTTCACAAGTCTATTCCAAGGCTGTTGGAATTACAGTCTGGAATGAAACGAAATGCATTTATGCTTTAATTAGGTCCAAAGCTCTCGGGCAGTACTAGAGACTTGCATAGACACATCCTCAAATACATGGCATAAAAGTATTTCTTGTCCTAATGTCAACAACAAATTGGGCCTAATTTCAGCAATTTGGCGCTATTTCAATGATACCCCACAGACATAATGCAGTATTCTTTACAAAGCAAACCATGATGAATAGAAAGCAAATTTAATATGCATTGAACTTGTGTTGTAAGAGGCATACCCCATCCATTCCGATTATCAGCTATTTTGGAATATCTTGCCCCACCCACGATTCTGCGCTAAATTTTGACGCCTAGCTCTACCAGCCATGTACTCGAATTTTCAGTCTGCATCAATGAAACAAAGAAGAAACGGTTGAGACCTGGATTCTCAAATCGCTCATTCTGGCATTATTATTTGATTTAAGTGAACAAAAACATTTTTTATTCCTCATAATACCTTTGAAATGCTGTTTATTTCACTATTTCATTTTTTGACCATGGCCAATTCGAATATTTTTAGACTGGAACTGTATACTGCGCCCTTAAGAAAAATATCATGTCACAGGCAATTGTTTCATTTTCTTAATATAGGCATGGGACATCATAACGATCAGTTCTGTGTTAGGTTTTCATCGCGAAAAAGCTTTAAATGTTTTTAAAGGCCAAAAAGACACCCCCAATCCACCCCAAGGAATACCGCATTTTACCCCCATTTCACAGCACATAAAGACCTTAAATCCGAAGCACCATAGTTGACATTTTCTGCAAAGAGGAAAGCCCAGACATCATTTTTAAATCTGATTTAGTGTATTTGGGATGAAATTTGTTTCAGGATGAATTTCAGAGCTATATTCTGTAGTTGCTTTACTGTATAACTGGTTTTGTTTGAGACAGCGTTTAATTTGCGGGATTTACGGTAAATAGACAACAGCAAATTAAAAGTTATGTTCAGACATATTATTGTGGTCAAAATGGATGTAAATATAAACTTTTAGTATATATTGATAGAAATTAGCTTCTCCAGAACTGTAACATTTAATTTTTTCTTTAAAAAAAATGTTTTCTACTATGCCTTCTTATACGTATAACTGTAAATATTCCCTATATCCGAGCCGGGATATCCTCTATTACATTATCAGATTTACAATTAAGAAACCCCCCCCCCCCCAAATATTCTAGTATTTGAATTAGAAAATGGTACAGCTGCAGGTAAAACTAAATATAAAGAATCAACAAATATCAACGGGGGGGGGGGGGGGGGGGGGGGAAGAAAGGGGGGGGATAGGCTGTCATTGTTACAAATGCAGCGGGGGGGGGGGGGGGGGGGGGGGGGTGCAGGGAAGGGTAAAGCCCTGGGGTTTTTTTTCCAAATCAGTCAAGAACAAGCCAACTTGCATTCTTTTCAAGTAATTTTCATAAATATGGGGCAATCTTGCCGATAAAAAACCCAAAACATTGATTGGGAGAGATAATTCTAATAACCCATTTTTCACCGTCTCGGACATTTATTTTAGATATTTTGTCAATTACCCATATTTTGGACAAGAATTTCAGCCTGAAATGAACCTTAAAGAGCCCGAAAGTAACATTTATTTCCAAAATTATCATTAAAATTACAAAATAAGTCCAAAATTTGCAATTTCAGAGATTTACAAAAAAAATCTAAATCTCACCATAAATTGTTTAATTAAGGTGGCAACATACAGTTCTAAGCGGAATTTCTTGCAGCCGACACACAAGGCTTCACAAGTCTATTCCAAGGCTGTTGGAATTACAGTCTGGAATGAAACGAAATGCATTTATGCTTTAATTAGGTCCAAAGCTCTCGGGCAGTACTAGAGACTTGCATAGACACATCCTCAAATACATGGCATAAAAGTATTTCTTGTCCTAATGTCAACAACAAATTGGGCCTAATTTCAGCAATTTGGCGCTATTTCAATGATACCCCACAGACATAATGCAGTATTCTTTACAAAGCAAACCATGATGAATAGAAAGCAAATTTAATATGCATTGAACTAGTGTTGTAAGAGGCATACCCCATCCATTCCGATTATCAGCTATTTTGGAATATCTTGCCCCACCCACGATTCTGCGCTAAATTTTGACGCCTAGCTCTACCAGCCATGTACTCGAATTTTCAGTCTGCATCAATGAAACAAAGAAGAAACGGTTGAGACCTGGATTCTCAAATCGCTCATTCTGGCATTATTATTTGATTTAAGTGAACAAAAACATTTTTTATTCCTCATAATACCTTTGAAATGCTGTTTATTTCACTATTTCATTTTTTGACCATGGCCAATTCGAATATTTTTAGACTGGAACTGTATACTGCGCCCTTAAGAAAAATATCATGTCACAGGCAATTGTTTCATTTTCTTAATATAGGCATGGGACATCATAACGATCAGTTCTGTGTTAGGTTTTCATCGCGAAAAAGCTTTAAATGTTTTTAAAGGCCAAAAAGACACCCCCAATCCACCCCAAGGAATACCGCATTTTACCCCCATTTCACAGCACATAAAGACCTTAAATCCGAAGCACCATAGTTGACATTTTCTGCAAAGAGGAAAGCCCAGACATCATTTTTAAATCTGATTTAGTGTATTTGGGATGAAATTTGTTTCAGGATGAATTTCAGAGCTATATTCTGTAGTTGCTTTACTGTATAACTGGTTTTGTTTGAGACAGCGTTTAATTTGCGGGATTTACGGTAAATAGACAACAGCAAATTAAAAGTTATGTTCAGACATATTATTGTGGTCAAAATGGATGTAAATATAAACTTTTAGTATATATTGATAGAAATTAGCTTCTCCAGAACTGTAACATTTAATTTTTTCTTTAAAAAAAATGTTTTCTACTATGCCTTCTTATACGTATAACTGTAAATATTCCCTATATCCGAGCCGGGATATCCTCTATTACATTATCAGATTTACAATTAAGAAACCCCCCCCCCCCAAATATTCTAGTATTTGAATTAGAAAATGGTACAGCTGCAGGTAAAACTAAATATAAAGAATCAACAAATATCAACGGGGGGGGGGGGGGGGGGGGGGGGGAAGAAAGGGGGGGGATAGGCTGTCATTGTTACAAATGCAGCGGGGGGGGGGGGGGGGGGGGGGGGGGGTGCAGGGAAGGGTAAAGCCCTGGGGTTTTTTTTCCAAATCAGTCAAGAACAAGCCAACTTGCATTCTTTTCAAGTAATTTTCATAAATATGGGGCAATCTTGCCGATAAAAAACCCAAAACATTGATTGGGAGAGATAATTCTAATAACCCATTTTTCACCGTCTCGGACATTTATTTTAGATATTTTGTCAATTACCCATATTTTGGACAAGAATTTCAGCCTGAAATGAACCTTAAAGAGCCCGAAAGTAACATTTATTTCCAAAATTATCATTAAAATTACAAAATAAGTCCAAAATTTGCAATTTCAGAGATTTACAAAAAAAATCTAAATCTCACCATAAATTGTTTAATTAAGGTGGCAACATACAGTTCTAAGCGGAATTTCTTGCAGCCGACACACAAGGCTTCACAAGTCTATTCCAAGGCTGTTGGAATTACAGTCTGGAATGAAACGAAATGCATTTATGCTTTAATTAGGTCCAAAGCTCTCGGGCAGTACTAGAGACTTGCATAGACACATCCTCAAATACATGGCATAAAAGTATTTCTTGTCCTAATGTCAACAACAAATTGGGCCTAATTTCAGCAATTTGGCGCTATTTCAATGATACCCCACAGACATAATGCAGTATTCTTTACAAAGCAAACCATGATGAATAGAAAGCAAATTTAATATGCATTGAACTAGTGTTGTAAGAGGCATACCCCATCCATTCCGATTATCAGCTATTTTGGAATATCTTGCCCCACCCACGATTCTGCGCTAAATTTTGACGCCTAGCTCTACCAGCCATGTACTCGAATTTTCAGTCTGCATCAATGAAACAAAGAAGAAACGGTTGAGACCTGGATTCTCAAATCGCTCATTCTGGCATTATTATTTGATTTAAGTGAACAAAAACATTTTTTATTCCTCATAATACCTTTGAAATGCTGTTTATTTCACTATTTCATTTTTTGACCATGGCCAATTCGAATATTTTTAGACTGGAACTGTATACTGCGCCCTAAGCAATGGGTGTTAGAAAAACACAACAGGTTCTTATAATATTTCAAAAATGTTTTGTATTTTGTTGTTTGTTGTTCTTTTCTAGCTATTACATGGGTGTGTAAGAAAAAATAAATACTACTGTATTAGCAGGAAAAAATAGACTGGTTTTATAGGTCATCTATGAATAGATGCAGCCTAGATATTTATAACTTTTATCATCCTAGCATCAGGAAATACTTACCAGGGCAAAACATTAAACCCTTACCATAAACATTTTCATTCTTTCTCTCTTAACCCTTGTCAAGCTAATTCTGGAATATTTCTGCTCTGGAAGAGGCATAGACAAAGATCAGTCTGCACATATGTGCAGCCTGATCTTTGTCTAAACCACCTGATTATTATTTTTAATCGACAAAAGTTTTAAAAACTTTCTTTTAAAATAATACAGACTCACAATTAGTGTTAACAGTCCTTTCAGCATTTACATTTTAATGCAGTTTTGTCAAGACTTTTTTCATCAATGGCCAAGGCTTAATGGTCATATGCAGATACAAAAAAAATTCTCAGATGGGGTCGTGGGGGGAAGGATCCAACCAATATAATACATATACCATGATATTATACTTGTTAATGGGCAAGTAAAATGTTGAAACTACAGCTTGAACAAACATTTTGTTTGCCAACGGAATACAATTCCATGGCTTTCTAGTCTAAATATTTATTAAAGCCTACAGTCATTAACAGTTAATTTTCAAACCTTTCACCAGTACTGGAATAATCATTTCTTAGTGGTAAAGCAATCTTTCATATCTTTCTTTTTGTAATAAAGCTTTTACTTTTAATAAAGCTTGTTAATTAAAAAGAACTCTAAAATTGCAAGAAGGCAGGTATTAACTGTTCCAAATTAAGGATTTTCTGGGTCCTGGCAATAAAGCACCCCACACCCCGATTAAGAAGAAAGCAGGAAATGTGGGCTAAGATTAGACTGCTGGTTGATCTTTGTCTGTATTGTCTTCAAAACCTTTGAAAACAACAAGAATCTTTCATGAACAACAGGAAAAGAGGTTAGAATGTGCATTTCTGTAACAGTGTATGGACAGATATTTATTGTAATCAAAATTCTCTCAGAATCATGGCACCTAAACATCATAATCGTCCCTGGACCCAAGGGAAGAAAAAATCAATGATAAATATTAGTCCAGAATCTGTTTCTACGACCTGCATATCATTTACATGACCGATGTGAATTTCAGCGTAAAAGGAAAGACAAAAATTGTCCATTATCTCTCCCAAAAGTCAGATCCTAGTTTTCCAAGACTCTACTAAAGGCCCTGCCAGACAAGTACATTTTGCAAGGCCACTTATTTCCACATGCCTGGGTATATGCTTACCTTAAAAGTTGAAACACTTTCAAATATATTGAAAGCGTTGACCTTTGACTTTCTAAACTCTCAACTCTAGCCATTAGTTTGAATCCCAAGCATCTGCTCTGCCAACAATCTTTCATGCTATTAACACAAAATTTGTGCTTTGAGATTTATTGAATACAACACCTCTTGTTTCTCATGCATTATACAGTATTTTGTCTTTGATCTTAAACCATGAATATTTTGCCTTGAACAATAGATTAACAGATTTCACATTTTATTGACACATTTTACAACAAATGAGCCTGTACATGACATTTCCAACAATTTGAAATATGCGTGAGGTGCAAACATTGGGCCGCATAGACATCCATGTAATGTAAATGTGATGTTACCTGATGGTGTACATGTACTTTGAGACCTTATCTATCTACTAAACGCATAGTGAAGACTCTGTCCAGACTTTGGTGCACAAGCTGGTCAGAGTCTTTGCTATGTACATAGATGAAATTGTTGGGAATCTCACGCACAGGTTCAAATAATTTCTAGGAATTTCATTCATTTTTTTACTCACATGATGTTACATCAATCAAGGAAACACTGGGATGTTGGGCGACCAAAATCTCGTATCTACAGCTTGAATAAAGCTGTAGATACGATGTATTGGTCGCTCAACAACGACTGTTATAGTGACATATCTGTATAAAAAATTTATCCTTGTCATAAACGAAGGTGTGGTTTTATGTAATGATGACATTAATGGTTATTTGGTATAGAGTCGACAATAAGAAATCGAAACAATGATCTATGATTGGTTTGTTCATTTTTCTAATAATATTTTTTTTCAATGATGATTGAATGATTGATTGAATGGTGTAATGCCACTTTCAACATTTTTTCAGTTATATTGTGGCGGCTGGAGCACCTTACAATTGATTCCTAGTATATCTCTCACCAGTACAACCATCACATTCTTTCCTAGCCTCCAGCTGCTCTCACATAGGTCTACGATTATCAACCCATTGATGAGAGACTAAAAGAATATGTGTCACTGTCGAGGGATTGAACCTTGGACCTCTAGATTGACAGCCAGACGTGCTTCCAACTGATGGTGACTTTCACCTAACCATACAAAACCAGTATTTCACTCACCAGTACTACGAGTGTCAAAACCCCTTTCCTAGCTTCCAGCTACTCATCTCACCTAGTTTTGTGTGCTGTTGTCAGTGATTGACCCCCTGATTGGATTGCTTAAATGGGTTTTATGCCACTTTCAGCATATTTTCAGTTATAATGAGGCGGCTGAGGCACCTAACGATGGATTCCTGATAATTTTAACACCAGTAATACCATTACATCCTTTTTTAGCCTCCAGCTGCTATCCCACATAGGTCTACGATTATCAACCCATTGGTGGGAGACAAATTGTGGGAAAGAATTAGTGCCGCCAAAGGGGATCCAACCCGGGACCTCTAGTTTGATGATTGGAAGTCCAACACACTACCAACTGCTCTAGTAAGGGACAGATGGAGTTGTAAATTACATCAGTTGAAACAAAATAAAGCTTCTCAAATTCTAAATTACAAATCTACATCGAAGATTCAGATAGAGGGGGTATTTTGGATTTTAGATCAAAGTATTTCAATATTTATAATGCAAACCTTATGTTTTTGGTAGTCAATGGAATCGTCTCATCGAGATGATTCCAATAAGTACCAATAACAAAGGGTTTCATTGAAAAATAAAGGTTTTAGATGAGCTTTACCCCCCTTACCTGTATATCTGCTACATAATTAGAGTGAGACAATTTTACATAAGTCAGCATAAAACATAAGGGATAATTAAATGTAAATTAGTTGTCATAATTATGACATTATTCCTTACACCTGTATTACAAAATGTGCATGTTTAAATACAAATTTCAACCTACTTTTTTTACGCCAGTGCGCATAAGAAAGGTATCTAAAACTAATCAATTTATTGATGTATCACCTTGAACCTGTAGCACCCTGCACATACTGAAGTTGTTTGATCAGATTTATGGACTTAAATACCGTAAAAATTCTAATAGAGCCCCATGCTCTAATACATCTAATCCCCCTTTCGACCATTTTTTATGAGATTTCACAAAATCGCACCTTTTCCCCAATCAAATGTTGATATTTTCCGCAGATTATTTTTATTATTGGCAATTTTTCACCTTCTTAACCCTTATCATCCTGAACCTGGAATATTTCTGCTTTGACAGGAGCTATAGACTAACATCAGCCTGCACATATGTACAGCCTGATGTTAGTCTTCACCACCTGTTTCTCACTTTCAAACCAGAATTGTCAATAGATTTAGTTTTTCAAATGAAAATATACCTACAGTTGGTACTTTCATTGCTTTTTGCCCTTTGAATTTGATGAAAATTTTTAGCCAAAATTGACAAGGGTTAACAAAAATTGATGGCTCAGCAGGAAACAGATGTAACTGCCTATATACTAACAGGCAGTTACAACTTTTTAGTACAGAGCCATTGTTATGTAGTGTAGCCTCTTATAACAGCCACTCCGTTTCAAATTGAAATGCAATGATTCTTATAGAACCCCAGGTTCTATTAGAGCTTTTATGGTAGATAAATTGCAAACATTCAAATTTCTATTTAAAAGCAACAAATTCAATATATGAGAGCATCAATATATTTACTTAGAATACTTAGAATACTCAATCAGTTTTGATCCATAAATGAGTTGATATGTGAGCCCTTTTAAACTCAGATAATGCAATTACTGGTAGATGCTAAGATATAGCTATTTTAAAGAGCTCCATCTTAGACAAAAAAAAATCATTTACCACCTTAATAAACAAAATGTTCAAAACCACAGAACTATTAACATAATATTATGCTGACATTTTCTGACATTTATACCTTATTTATGATTTAGAGGCAGACAACTAAATAAGGTTGAACTTCCGCTACTTAAAAAAGTTTTGTTTTCATTGCATTGGAAAGTCCTAAAAAATCTTTACCCTGGTCAGTAGCACGAATAAATTAGACTGACCTGATGGTCAATGCTTTTTTCTTCTCAGTATATTTTCATAATCAATAATAGCCATTCTACCTTACTTCTGCTTTATTTCTTAAATTAATCTGTATGGATTACTCTGTTGAATACTATTCCTTTTTTACTTTATTTTTTTGTCATTTTTGCGTGACATGTCACCTACCAGGTATGTTCTATTATAGGGTTATTTCACGTTTTTTGAGGGCGTTATCATTTGCAGAGTCTCAAAAATGGTTTAACACCTGATTTGCAAATTTTAACGCTCGAAAAAAAGGTGAATTGACGCTATTATTGCATAAAAATAAAGACTTTTGTATTTATTCAAAGATGAATGATAAATGCTTCATAGAAAATCTTTAAAAATAGCTCAAAACCAAAGAATGTGACGGAAAATAGCGTTGAGCATTACACTGCACTTTTTGTTTGTACCAACATTGCTTGGTAAATATATGACATCACAAAATTTAATGCGGGAATAAGATCAGCGCCCTTATGTATGCTCTATTTAATATTAGACCTAGAAACTTATAAAGTATGTAAACCAAATCATAGGATATTCAAGTAAAAGAAGCCGGGCATCAAGGACATGTGAATTTACTTATTTATCCATGTTTCCTCCCATTATAGCCCTGGTTTTGTTTGTTATTGTATGCCTTCAATGACTCCAAAACGTAGATTTTATGCAATAAGTATATTGTAAAGCATAGAGCAAATGGACCTTAAAACAATCACAGACATAGAAATAACCATGAAAGACGACTTAAAGTCTAAGCTGATTATTGTTCAATAGCATAATAATTATGTTTGGGGTCCTAAGAGTCTTGATATAACCTTTTGTCGTCTTATGATTGGAACTCTATTTATAGCTCAAACGGACCTGAGTTCATGGACAGAAAAACCTGCATTCAACAAGTCACTTATTTCTTAGATAAAAACCTATTTAATGTTTGTTTGAATGGAGTTTAACACCGCTTTCAACAATCTTTCAATTATATCTTGGCGGCTGGAGAACCTAACAATGGATTCCTGGTATTTTTCACACCAGAACTACCACTACATCTTTTCCTAGCCTCCAGCTGCTATCCCACATAGGTCTACGATTTTCAACCCCTTGTAGGAGGTGCTCCAGTTTCCGTTATATAATGATGAAAGCGGCTCTAAACCCCATTCAAACAAACAAACAAAGCAAAGCACACTAAAAGTAATACATTATTCATTGTAGCTTAAGTGTGGTAAATATGAAAATAAATTCATACAAAAGCGTTTTCACAGGATTCTGATTATAAACATAATATTTGCCTCAGGAAAAGAGTAAAATCGTGGGTATTAGAGTGAAATCCAATAAATCAGGATATCGGAGAAGTCAATATTACTTTTGACTACACCTCAATTGAAATCCTAGGTATATGTATAATACACCTTTGATAATTAATATTGATCAACTCAGATGAATACAATATCCCAGTGGGCTTTCTGAAAGCTCTTTGGAAAAAGCATGATCAAACTCATCAAAGAATGAAAACCAGTAAGTATAATCTAGCCAATAGTGAATACATTAGAGTAGCAAACTAAGCAAAAACCTGTTGCACACACAGGACTGGTGTGGGTAATTCTAATACCCAACTTGTCTAATACATACAGAGAGAGAGAGAGAGAAGAGAGAGAGAGCGAGAGCAAGAGAGAGAGAGACAGACAGACAGACAAAGAGACACAAAGAGAGGGAGAGACAGAGCTAGAAACATGTAGAAAATATTGCTATTAGAGGAAGATCTCCGTGCAGGTGTAACCAGTAGCTGCAATATGTAGACCTCTTCAGGACCCATGTTTGACCCTTAAACCAGGGTTTTGACCCCCAAAATATTGATTCACTGTGATTAGTGTTTTTAATTTCTTATGTTTATGAAAACAGGTTTATTCTCTCAACTCTTCATGCATCAAACGATCCCCAATAGGGAAAAGATGTGAACTTCCTTCACAGACTCATACAGTATTAATAAGTTAATTTCATACCCAAATGAAAACAAAATTTTCTCTTTGTTGACCCCCAATAGGAAAACAGGTGAACTCCTCCAGGCAAATTGTAATTGATGGAGAAAAGATTAATGTACTAAAAATAGTTTGTGGTACAATCTATACCCATCTATCTAGCTGCCACCCTTTATTTAAACATGTTAGAGCTGTTGCAATGAAAGGAAACATCTCGTAATCCTCGTAATCCAGAATTTCAATCATTTAAATCCCTTAGTTATAAAAGTTTAAAGAAAACAATTGATAGATGTTTATATTTTATATTGCATCAATGAAAATTCAGTGCAGGTCAAAATGAACCCCGGGCTTGTGCTAGCTTTTTAAATTTAGGAGTCATTGACCCCTTGACCATAAAATTTAGGGGGTCAAAACTGGTTTTGAAGGGGTCAAAAAAAAGAGAGAAAAACATCAAAACTTATCAGTCTTAAAAAGTAATCTATATAACTGAATCAACATAAACAATAAAGTGTTATTGTTGTTCATTTATATAGATCTTTTGTAATAGTATGAAGAAAACAATTGATCTTTATAATCTTTCATATTGAATGGGTCGCACCACTAGAAATTCAGTTGGTCAAAATGACCCCCTTAAAAAATATTTGAGGGATGGGGTTTTGGGGAGTCAAAACCCTGGTTTAAGGGTCAAACACGAGCCCTGGGACCCCCCTGAAGGCCATTTTTGAGGGACAAAGTGGTACATGTTTTAAGGGTAAGAGGGGGGGGGGGGGGGGGTCCAAACCTAGGTTTGAGGATCACATATATAAGCCCTGAAAACTACAAGAAATAAGTCTGTTGCTATACAACAATTAACAATAATCATTGTGTCAATTTAGATATTTCCAGTCAACTTCCTAGATAAATCTTGGGTTCCAGATTTCCCTAGAAAATATCAGTAACCTTCATACAGACTCTATGTTGTGGGTACTTTGTACCAATTAGAAATATAAACAACCAAATACAATAAAATTCAACAATCCAGGGATTTGACTGGGAATGACAAACATAAGAACAACACTGCTGAAATGGCACTGTTTGTGATTTCCTGTCATAAACTGGAGCCCAGACTCTGATCTTAGATAAATTATCAGATATATGCATTGCTGTGTGTTTTCTTATCATTCACTTTATGTTTTTGAATAGGCAATACTCTGAGGAATAGTTTTTTTTCTCTCATACTTTTAACATTAAGCGATGTTTTGGGCAAGTATACCTAATTACGTGCGGCCTGAATTGTGCATAGCCTACCTTTATTTTACACTACGAGACATTATAATTTGATTGAAAAAAAAAATGGCAAATGCTTTTCCCCTAATCTTTAAAATACATGGACTTGGGAGCATCTATAAAATACAAAGGTAAGCCTTCACAAAATTTGCAAACATGTGATGCCTATACAACTCTGAGCATCTTATATATATTACATGTATTGTAAATTTGGTCAAGATAGGTGTTTGTTTTTCAGTAAGTTCAAGGCATGCAACAAATAAGCAACAAATAACAAATTTTGTCAGCATTTTCTTTAACCTTTTTTGATAATTTTTTTTATAGCATAGGTAATGATTTGAAAAGGGTCTACAAATAAATGGAGTGTTATGGTGCATCAAAGGTCATTCAGCCAGCTTAAAAAAGGAATTAACTCTTTCTTGTGATTTCAAACTTTCAAATATTGTGGTAAAAGAAGAGATCACTTTAATCAAGAAATTTCTTCCTTTCCCTATATTATTTATATCACTTGGAAATCTTTCAAATCAAATTACCCTCACTTTTCATTATAGTCCGCAACCTTTTTCAATTTGGAACAGTCTAAAATTACAATTAACAGGAAAGGTTTTAAGATTTGGTAAAAATAAAAGAATATTTACCTTCACAATCTTCTCCTGGTTCTACCTCATATTCATCTTTCAGGAATGTCAAGGACGTCTCCGATATATGTACACGTCCAGGTTCTCCGGTAGACTCCATATTGTTAGCGAGGATCACATCATTTGACCACACATCAAATTTGAACCTCCTAGTTCCGACAATTCCACATAACACTGTCCCCGTGTGGACTCCGACTCTCATGTTGACTTCCTCGTTATTGTCGATGTCAAACTGCTTGATTGCTTCAATCATACCTAGTCCCATTTCTACACAACATTTTGCATGATCTGGTTTTGGTGTCGGACATCCTGCAACGCAGTAATAGCAGTCGCCCAGCGTACTGATCTTCTCACAGCCAGTCTCTGTACAAAGATCATCAAATCTTCCAAATAAATCATTCAACAGACCTACGAGTCGCTCGGCAGTTTTGTTTGAGCTCATCTTCGTAAAACCAACAATATCAGCAAATAAGATGCTAACCTCTTCCATAACATTCATGTTAAATGTTCTGAAAATGATTTCTCCTTTTCCCAAAGCTTTTGTTTTTGAATTTCTTTTCTTAGTTTGAATCTCATTTGCTGCAGCCTCTTCGTCCTTGCCAGCTTTAGATTTCATCACCTCTGCAGCAACACTCGGAGGCATAAGAGAGTGAATCATCTTTTCCTTGATTTGTTTCTCAAACTCCAGGTCCTGACGTACAATAACTGACTGACCAATCTTCAAGAATGTGCTCCGTTGACGGACCTGCCTCATTGTGAATATGTGGACACCCATGATGTGAATGCATAAATGAAGAAGGATCTTCCCTGCGATAAAGACGGGTTCTTGCATATGCTGGTTTTGCATCAAGTTGAATGCCTCAAACAATACTGAATAAACAACACCAATGATTACAGTGATGATTAGGGGCAGTGGTATCACACTGTAGATCAACAATAAGATTTCTACACTTGCTGTAAATGCCCCTATCGTTGACAAATCTGATTCTGTATGTATCAATGTCATTAAGACAGCTACACAAATTACGATTGACACAAACACTGATGTCACTAAATAGAGTTTTTTGTAATGTTTTGTGTAAGTGAATGCTAAAACAAGGGCTATGATAACAAATAGAATGATGGTGCCAATGAGAAAATATGGCCATTGGTTCGCATATTGATTGAAACCTCCAAAATAGATGGCCCAGAAAACACAGGCAACTAGAATGTAGATCAAAGCATACTGGAATCTTCTATGTGTTTGTGGGAAATAGCTCTTCCATTGTTCTGACTCTAATATTTCTGAGTCAAACTTTGGAGTAGGGCAACAGCTGCCAGCCCTCTCAAACAATATTGGTAGATTGAAGCAGCCTGTTTTGGCTGCATGGCCAGGCGATGAAGATAGAGAGCCAACTCTTACGACCTCTGGGTTGCCCGCCTTAAAGTGGACAGCTGTCTCCCCAGAACTTGTTCCGTTATTCTTTGCTTCTTCCATGATTCCGTAAGTAGAATAATCTCAATATGTCAAATATAATCCATCATTCCAATTATTCCTACAGGCCTTCACTTCCTGCAATGTAAACATTAATCTAAAAATATTTCCAATTATATATTCCGTAAATAATGCAGTCTCATTGACTGGAAATTTTGAACTAAGAGTCTAATAACTCACTGCATTATTTTATCCTGTGGGTGAAGAATTTATCAATAATTAATTTGAAATGTAAAATATTTTCATTGCTTTGCTTTAATCCATCCTGTAAATTCAATGCATTCCAAGTAATTATCTGCTTTAACCTAATTCATATTTCACTTTATCTGAAATCACTGTAACCACCTATACAATTCCTGCTCTTTACACACCCAATATCAGATATACTAATAATAGTTTGAAAAACGAAATCCAAAGGTATATATTATAGAGCAGTCTACCAGTCTATATTCTATTTTGAGAATTCACGTCTACACAGAGCGGAGTGTGGAACTGAAGTGAACCATATTCCAATACCCAATGCTACATTTCCATCTCAGGATCTATTCAATCTATAACGAATCTGGATAGTGTGACATTTTGCTTTCACAACCCTAGCAGAGATGCTGTAAATGTATGCATTCACATGCTTAAACTTTATTGTGATTTTCACGGTCGTAAATTGGTTGTCTGATGAGGCGTTTTAGCACATTTGTTGAAAAGGGTTGCTAATCAACAACCGCCTATCTTATTCTTCAATCACAGGTTAACTGGACGTCATATAAAAGCTAATTAAATTTACAAAAATTGATTAGAAAAAATCATGTATACCTTATTCATATCATCTATCTAACAGTACAATCAGAATTAAATATTTTGTGGTTGTTTTCGATGAACTTTCTGATAATGTAAACGGTGTTATTTACATATCGTAAGAATAAAAATGTCGTAAAAAATAGTATTAATATGCATTTGTACATAAATGGCCGGTTTTGTTCGAGTCATGAAATAAAATTTGGTTTGCATACTAATTCCGTTCTTAATAACTAAAAATTTAAAGAGAGGGGTTTAACGTTTAGTTAAAACGAGCATTCTGATTGGTTGTAAAATTGGGGTATTCAAAGAAATGCGGGGTTTTTTATCATGTAGTAGTAGTATTTATTCAGATCATTAAGATCAATATCAACATTTACAAAAGAATACCATAATAACAATAAGTTTATATCTTGTTAAATGCATATAAAAATGATAGCCAAATTTTTTATTCAGCCAAGCGTTTAAAAAAGTTTCAATTAGTATGTAGGCAATTTAAAAGGTTGATATTTAACCTATAACTTACAAAAAAGAGCTAATCAAGGTTGAAAATGTCCAAAGGCGAGCTACCAAAATTCTTCGATGTCTAAAGAATAAAACATACAATCAAAGATTACTTCACCTCGGACTGCCATCACTGGAATATAGGAGGAAAAGGTCAGATCTTATCCAAACATTTAAAATAATGAAGGACAAGGACAGAGTCGACAAATCAAAGCTGTTTCCTACCGCCATCCAATCAAATTCACAAACAACCAGAGGACATACATTGAAAATATTCAAAAGATCCTGTAAAACAAATGTAAGAAAATTTAGCTTCACTCAAAGAGTCGTAAACGACTGGAACAGACTGCCCGATAACGTTGTAAATAATACCAGTGTAAATAGTTTTAAGAGCGCTTTAAATAATCATTGGAAAAACAATCCAGTTAAGTTTTTGCCCAGTTGTTTCAGGCGGGAAGCGGACAACAACGGACATAATTACGAAGAAACGGACCAAAGAGGCTCAAGCCTAAGAATGGTTTCTACACGCAGGTAACAGGTAACAGATAACCTAGGGTGGCGGCCCATAAAAGCTATTAAGCTTATTTCCAATGAGGTCCTGACAGGGCTGTCAGATTGGATAGTCTCAGTGATTCGTCTAGTTTGATGTATTGTGGGAATCCAGCCCTGCGTTCAGGATAGCCAAAGCGGTGCAAACCCTTATCCAATTATACCCCGCTTTCCACGTGCACAGCTTGCGTGCAAAGCGGGGTATAATTGGAAAACTGTTTGAACCGCTTTGGCATTCCCGAACGCAGGGCTGGATTCACCTTAATCAAAGATATATAAAATAAATCAAGTGTTTGTCATGACTCAGGGTCATTGGGTGCCGGTGAGCATGCTTGTATGTATGTACAAGTAAGTCCCCGGATTCCGTCCAGTGTCGGCTGCAAGGATCTAGTAGGCCTATTTGCGGGGGCATGCGTGTCTGTGACACATTTCTTGTTTCTTTTAGAGATGAAAAGAGTATTTGTTGATGTCATGGAGGTATGTAACTTAAAACCTAATCACACTGTATGAGTACGCGAAGAGGATTTACACACGAGTGTGACTAGGTTTTTAATTCACCTCCATGAAACCAATAAAAAGTCTCTTCATATTTTATAACTGATTTAATTTCTTGAAACAAAATGTAAAGATTAAAATGCATGTAGGCCTATTGCTTATGGGACTACCTTCCGTGGAAGCTTAAAAAAAGCTGCGTAATCAAAATTGTTTTCATTGAAAGAATGAAACTTTTTTTTCAGCCAATAAGAATGCTCGAATGCTCTTGGTGAACACAACTAGAATTTAATCATTTCTACGTGTTTCTAGAATCATTGTTTAAATGTACTTCCTGATACCATCTACATTGCTATCAACACTGTCGATTCTTTTCGCATTAAAACTGAGAGCTAAACAAGAGGGTGTGGGTGGTCCTAAATCGCTCATATGAGTCTCCTTGATCATTGGATGTCACACCAATTAACTTAGTTAGATGTCCACTTCGAGAAAATTTCTACATCATATCAATACAATAGACTGTTTTAAGGGAAGATTATGGTTGAAATGATTCATGCTTTGTTTCTATCTAAAAAAAGAATACGCTCGGACACCGACCAAATTTGACCATAGGGGTATGATATGTACAAGTTTCAAACATTTTAGAAGTCAACCAAGTGATGTTACGTATCTTATATGAAAGCCCCCTGCCTTCTAGTGTCAGGAAACAAAGATTCAAAGATCACCTACTTCGTTTGTATGTAAAATGGGATGCGTCCGAGCAGAGCCTGGATTTGACCCCCGGGGCATGACTTTCATAAACTTGGTTGACGTCCGACATTTGATGTTTCACAAGAAATATCCGAAAGCTGCTTGCCATCTTGTTTCAGCGACAAACAACCCCAAAGAGTTCCTTATTTGTTTCTATGTAAAACAGAATAGCCCGGACGGAGCCCGAATTTGACCAACTGAAGAGATATGATATAAACTAACTTTTTAAAGGTCCAATAGATGATGATAATTTATATAGTATCTATTATGTAAGATGTCTGCCTTTTGTTTTCAGATATTTTTTATAAAGATTCCCACACTTTCAGGGCCCCTTTTGTAGCCGTGGCAACCAGAGTTAAGGGTGTATTTCATTTATTTGAAAAAAACTTTCGTAGAGCTTGACCTCAAGTTCGACTGTGTGGGTTCGATTCCCGGGCTAGCACACTAAAAAACTAATTGTCTTTCGGATGAGACGTTAAACCTAGGTCCCGTGAGACAATGCTTTACACAGAGCACATTTAAAAACCATGGCGGATCTCAGCAATAGTTTCGTCATGTATCCCCCGTAACAACTAACCGTCTCCTGGGGCGTCGCTCATATGGGCATATGCTCGGTAGTGACGGTAAATAAACGGAAATGGGACGCACAGCTTGACCTATGGAATAAACCTGTCAAGTTTCATCAAGATAAGCCAACATCGGTTTACGAGGAGACGGTGTTTTAATTGTGAGCCGTGCGGGCGACTCACGTCGCACGATGCACAGCGGACATTAGACGATCACTATAGCTCACCTTGAGAACTTTGAACTCAGGTGAGCTTAACACGATGATACGTTTCATGAAAATCGCAATCTTATCGATGGCTCAGTGCGAAACTGTTGTAACTGCCTATAAGTTTTACATGCTGACTCATATATATCCCCTCAACATAGTTTTGGGGATATAATACAGCAAGATGTGAACTCTTTCGAACATTAGCGTTGCATCTTTGAAAGTTTTGACCCTTAGAAATGTTTCCCGTGGGGTTCACAATGACCCCCTTGGAAGAAATTTCGAAGAGACAAAATAAGATATCAGATTTTTGAAGGTCAAAACCCTGTTTCAAGGGTCAAGCCCGAACCGTGTATTTAGACATATATGCTTTAAAAAAAATGAACAAGAGAGTCAGAATGTCTTTAAACCGCTCACCTGAAATTTATTGGTCCAGTGAACCTCACCTTTGTAACTTTCTGGCAAAGTTTCATTCATATATGCTTAGTATTATGGTGATGTTATCCTACACCATCGCATGGCCTGGATGGAACACTGAAAACTGCCCCCGCCCTCTGCATGGCCCATATTTGTGTGTGTGTGTGTGGGGGGGGGGGGGGGGTTCCAATCAAAATTTCACAACAAACTTTGTGAAGAGTAACCCATGGAACATTTCTGCAAAGTTTGGTTGAAATCCGCCCATCCGTTACTGAGAGGACGTTTAAAAGATTTCATTAAGTGAGGAGAAGATGTTTCAAGATTTCGGGCTCAAAATAAGCAACACCCTGCTACGCCCATATTTTGGGGTCAATCAAATAAACGAATAAATTTCGAGGAGGGTCACTTAATGAACATATATACCAAGTTTGGCCTAAATCAGCCAATTAGCTATCGAGTAGAAGATGTTTAAAGATGTCGGGCTAAAAATAAGTCCCGCCCTGTCACGCACTTATTTTTTTTTTTTTTTTTTTTTTTTTTGGGGGGGGGGGGGAAGGTCATTCAAAAATCCACGAACAAGTTTTGAGAAGGATCACCCAAGGAACATTTCTGTCGACTTTGGTTGAAATCCGCCTATTGGTTACTGAGGAGATGTTTAAAGAATAGTTGGCGACTTCGGACGCACGACGGACAAAAGGTCATCACAATAGCTCTAGTGAGCTAAGAATGTTAAAAAGCTTTACAAAAGCATTTACACCCTTAAAAACCATTGTGTCAAAATTTTGCCCTTTTTATTGATGTTAGAAAAAAGGATAAAATTAATATAAAAATATGTATTATTGTTTTGTTTAGAGTTTTAGTATTGTTATTTTCTAATAATTGTACGAGTTTATAAGTGTTTGGTCGTATACGATAATACTTTTTTATATATATGTTTCTCTTAGTGTTCTGTAAAACGGACAAGATAGAATGAAGTGATATTCGTCTTCTATTTCGTTTTTTTCGCACAGCGTACACGTTCGTTCTGATCTAGGAATATTTTGGTGTCTTCCTGTTTTTATTCTTAGTTGATGTGCTGATAAGCGTATCTTTGCGATGGTGTTCCTATATCTGGTGTTGTATATTTTAGTGATGTATGACCAAAGTTCAATGTCTGTTTTCCTTGTCATATATAAAGTCAGAGACGATTTATTGCTCAAGTCAGCGCGCCAATCGTTTGCAAATAAGTCCCTTAATTTTCTTTAAAAAATTGGTAGTAGTAAACATGCAATATTGACAGATGAAGGGAATATCCATACATCGGGGAAACCACTGTTATCTAAAAGATATTTCACTTTCTGTGCCCAGTTAAGTTTTTTCGATATTGTTTTTTATTATTTGACATGTCTTTAGCAACGGTATATAAAATACAGTTTTAACTTTTCGCCGAGAATAAATGTAGAAAGTATTTTATTATTTTACATTTTATGTTAATAGATAATGGGTATCTTCCCAATTCTCCATATATAGCGATGTTGCTTGTAGATTGCTTAACGTTTTTGTTTTAGAAATTTTCTATGTATTCTTTCTGCAGTCTCTGTTCTCGTAAAGCCCCAAACTTCGCTTGAAAAGGTAAGGATTGAACCTATGAAGGAGTCAAACAGGGAAAGCATGATATTTATAGGTATGTCTTTACCACTTGTAATTGAGAAAAGTCGGTTCATAGCTCGAAGCGCCTTACCGACATACGTCTAGGCACTATTAATAAATGAACCAGTAACTAGTCCGTTTGACTTCTATATGGACCGACATTTTTCCAAAAACATCAGAATCGAACAAATGAATCGTATTTTTTTCTTGTCATAACATATTTTCCATCTAATACCATGAAGAATTATGTTTTCAGAATTTTTTTATTTAAAAGTAATGATTTTGTCCGTCCGTCTACATGTTTACTCTCGGCCTTTCATACCTTCTTGTGACTGTATTAAACGGAACAGCGAATTGTCTATCCAAAAATAGTTCTGATTTGCATAGGGGCTGAGTCAAATGTGTATGATATTAGGAGAGTGGTTTTAATACAAAAGTGAGTATTTTTATAAAATGAATTTTGTCGAAGATAGTTACTTCACTAGGATATCAAATCTGAGTCTATTTTCTCATTGTTCAAAAACACTTTGACGAGATAATTGATGATTGTTTTTATCTATTCTGAGATGAACCCAATATTCACATATTTTGACTAAAAAAACATTGTGTCAAAAGTTTGCCCTTTTTATTGATGTTAGAAAAAAGTATAAAATTAATATAAAAAATATGTATTATTGTTTTATACATTTAAAGTTTTGCGAACCCTTGAATAATTAAAGTTAACGTAATTAAATACGCTTGAAGCCTCTTAGAAATCTCATTTATTCCAATTTGTGTGAACCGTATCAATTATTAATTTATTGAAAGCCGGGTCCAATTAAACCAATTTTAGGTCTTATTTTTATGTAGAATTCTCCATTTAACCTAATTGAAACGATGAATAGAGGCAATATTGAGCGGAATCGATTGTTTGGTGCAATTTTATACTTTGACCGGATATTAAAAAAGCATAACTTCATCAAATCGATAGATTGTCGTTCTGTTACATCTTGAAAGTCCCTTGACCCAGGATGCATTCAAAAAACGAACAGCTTTAACCAATTTTTAAAACTAGAAAGCCATGAATGGCTTGTGTCGCTCCACAGGCTTGAAATTCTTGTAAAAACAAATAAATGTTTTGACTAGATTTTTAGATATTTTGGGTTTAACTGATATTGAAAATGAATTTCTAAGTTTCAACTATATAACATATTGAGAAATGACATCCGCCCATAAAATACATATTTTTCATCCAATCAAAATATTTTTTGGTACACTGATAAAGGGTCACTCAAGGATCATTCCAGTGAAATTTGGTTGATATCCAAAAATAAGATTCTGAGGAAAAAAAAATCAAATTTTCCACTATGTAACATATAGAGAAATGACCTCTGCCCATAAAATGCATATTTTTCATCCAATCACAATGATTTTTTTGTAGATTGATAAAGGGTCACTCAATGATCATTCCAGTGAAATTTGGTTGATATCCATCAGTTACATTCTGAGAAAATGATTTTCAAAGTTTCCACTATATAACATATAGAGATTTGACCTCCGCCCATAAAATACATATTTTTCATCCGATCAAAATAAGTTTTGGTACACTGATAAAGGGTCACCCAAGGATCATTCCAGTGAAATTTGGTTGATATCTATCAGCTACATTCTGAGAAAATGATTTTCAAATTTTCCACTATATAACATATAGAGAATTGACCTCCGCCCATAAAATGCATATTTTCCATCCAATCACAATGATTTTTTGTAGACTGATAAAGGGTCACCCAAGGATCATTCATGTAAAATCTAGTTGGTATCCATCCATTAGAATCTGAGAAAACTCACTTTTTACCATATTTGGAAATTAGCCACGCCCATTAAACCCATGTTTTTCATTGGATCAAAATTTCTTGAACAACTTTGAAAGAGGGTCACCCAAGGATCATTTCTGTGAAGTTTGGTTGAATTTCATTCAGTAGTTTCTGAGGAGAAGATTTTTAAAGAAAAGTTTACGAACGGACGCACGAACGCACTGACGCACGGACGGACGCACGACGGACAAAACGCCATGACAATAGCCCCAGTGGCTTTCAGCCAGTGGAGCTAAAAATGTCACAGCCTTGAGCAAACCGATCTAATAACTAGATTACATATCTAGCAGATAGTACAATTCACAGTAAACATACATACATACATTTATTGGCATATATCGACACAATATGTCTTTAGCCATTTACAATACAGCAAAAATATGGCTTTGACACAAAATATAGCAATTTTTACAAATACAGTGTATCTCAAAATTCAATATACAAAATATCTAACATAGCTGAGTGTGCAACATAGTTAATGAACAGTATTATCAAGATAGTTCTTACGAGCTTCAAATGCAGATGCGATAAACTTAACAGTATTTAGTACATTCCTTTTATTTGTTGATGACATTATATTTATGAACTTATGTATATTAGGCCATGCTATTCTAAGGGAAAAATTACGTCTAATATCTAAATACTTAGGACAGCACAAAAGAAAGTGGTATTCATCTTCAACCTGACCCAAATTACATAATTTACAAATTCTCTCTTGCCTTAAGATATTATTATAACGACCGGTTTCGATTTCTAAATTATGTGAACTAAGTCTGAAACATGCAAACATTTTTAACAACTTTTCGTTTTTAATGTTATCAAGATATGGTTCATATTCAAAGTTTTCCTTAAATTTGCAATAACTTGATAATTTAGGTAAATGATTTATGTTATGGTACCATTCCTGCATATATTGATCTCGAAGCCTCGTTTTAAAATTTGAAACATAATTTATCTCTGAATTATAGTTAAGTCTTACATTTGTCAGTCCTAGATGGTCAATCAGCGAATTCACTTTATTTCCCCATGATCCAGCATTTCCGTTATCAACGGAATCTGTGTATGACAATAATAGAGAAGGAATGGTATTAGATTTTATCTTACACCAAAATTTTAATACTCTTTCTTTACAGATTACTGCTAGAGGCAATCTACCGAATTCTCCAAAGATGGAATAAATTGGTGTTTGTCTTTTAACACCTAAAATACTTCTAAGGAAACGGAGATGTAAATTATCAATTTCTTTACAACTATAAGCGCCCCAGACTTCTGCTCCATATAAAAGTATTGGCACAACCATACTATCAAATAGGGATAGTTTATTCTTCACACTAAGAGGGATCCTATCGAAAACTTTCAATAAACCGTTATATGCTCTTAAAGCTTGGTCAGCAAGACTTTTAGTTGCCATTTTGAGACTTCCATTGCTTTGAAATTTTAAACCTAAATACGTAAAGTTATCTACAATTTCAATTTGTTTACCATTAATGTAAAAAAGTTTACCATGATATGATTTTCGCTTTTCAAATACACAAATTTTGGTTTTGTCGATGTTTATTTCCAATCCCCATTTTTTAGAATACTGATACAAGCAATTGAGCTGAGATTGCAAGCTAATGGGACTTGTTGTAAACATAACGATATCATCTGCAAAAAGGATAAGATATTTGGTTAACAATTCTAAATCAGAGTTGGCTAGCTCATCAATGTTAAGGTTTTCGGATATATCGTTAATAAAAAGAAGAAAAAGAAGCGGAGACAAGGGCTCACCTTGCTTAAGTCCAATCGATACATCGAAAAACTCTGAAATGTTTGACCTACTTGATAGTTTTACACAAGACTGAACATTAGAATATATACTTTTAATCATACTTATCATTTTGGAACTAATACCTGAGTCTATGAGCTTCGTGTAAAGAGCTTCATGCCCTACTGAATCAAAAGCACGTTTATAATCGACAAACACGCACCACAATTTATTATTTTTCGACAATACTTTTTGGATAACCGAATGCAAAATAAAGATGGCATCTGATGTCGAATGTTTATCTCGAAATCCAAATTGGTTTTCATTAAAGATGTCATGATTTTCACACCACGAATTCAAACGGTTTCTTAAAACCAAGGAAAATATTTTAGCCGTTATATTGACTAATGTTATACCCCTATAGCACTCGGGATTATTTACGTCGCCCTTTTTAAATAATGGAACAATGACTCCTTTGGTCCATGCATCGGGATAAATACGATTGTCGTAGATATGATTAAATATTTTACAGAGGTAAGGGGAAATAAAAGATTTGCTGTCGATAAAAAAATCAGCAACATTATTCTCTAGATCGCTACTTTTATGACGATTTAACGATGCAATTACATGTTCTATTTCGGCTACCGAAATACGTTTGTCTAATTCTTCAACAGATATATGATCAAGATCATTATTACTTTGATTAATATCATCATTTGAGCCGAACAAATCATTATTTTCACTCGACAACGAACTGAAATACTTTGCGAAATCGTCAACTGACAGATCGGTAGATGTAAATGAATTTTGAAATTGTTTAATATATTTCCAAAATTGACGTGGTGATTCTCTACTCATGTGATTCAACTCACGTTTTTCTTTTTCAAAATATCTAGCCTTAGCTGAACGTTTTATTTTTCTATATTCAGTTTTAGCTTCTTTGAAAGAATTTTTGTTCTCCTCAGTAGGCTTTTAGGAATATTGGCGTTTGGCTTTGTAAAATTTAGACTTTGCTTTTTTACAATCAGAATCAAACCAAGCAGTTGACCTTCTGCAAGGTTTCTTGCTTCGGGTACCTGTTTTAATTGTTTTACCATAGACCGAAAAAGATATATCAGAAATCAACGAAGAAAAATTTGAAAGACATTCGTTGATATCTATTTCCATGTTATCAAATTTCTCGATTAAGTTATCGAAACAATGGCGTTTATTAAGCAAGCAGTTCTCAAATTATCCCTTCCTATCCTGATTCCAAAATATCTTATCTGTATACTCATTATCGGGGCAGCTATTTATATTATTAAAATTACAACTTAATTGAAAGCTTAATGGACTGTGATCAGAAAATTCTGTAACCTGACCAACACAAAAATTATTCATAAATTCAAAATTGCAAGAATTTGTTATAACATAATCGACTGTGCTATTTACGAATCTATTTCTATACATTCCATGGTATGTAAAGTCACCGTTTTCAAGGCGACCGTTAACAATAAATAAATTGTTTTCTTTACATAAGGTGAGCAGTCTTTGTCCAAATGTGTTAACAGTCTTGTCACTATTAACACGAATGGGCAAAGTACACTCGCTTTCAAACGGTAAATCTATAAATCGATTGAGCCCTGTATCAATGACGTAATCACACTGAACTCCCGTGCGGGCGTTTAAATCGCCCATTATGAAAATGCTACCCTTATCGCTGTACAATCGAACATCTTCATTTAATTGATTGAAAAAATCAAATTCAAATAAAGAAGAACTAGGGTAACTGTATACTCTTGAACCCTCAGGTGGAATATATAATAAACAAATATAGATGTCTTTTTCGCCGAAAAGATAAGTTTTAGTAATTTTAAACCATATAAACCCATTCGGATTAAAGTTTACAAGTTGTATATATTTACCAAGACTTTCTTTAAAATACACTATAACTCCACCACTGTCACGCTTTGCTTTACAGTTAGATTTCGGGCGTGGAGCGCTGAATTGCTTATAACCCTTTATATATAAATTAGACGTTTTAGTATGCCACGTCTCAGTAAATAGTAAAATGTCATAATTTTCAATATATTCCAAAAAGGTAGGATCACATAATTTCAGTTTTATACCCTGAACATTCAAGAGCAAAAAAGATAACTGTTCATTGGTACAACTCTAAGCGAAGCCCGAACTCGAAACAGTATCGACCGTGTACATCTTGCCATCAATATACAGCTTATCAAAGGATAGCGAAGCAGTTTTATTTGCATCGCGGGCTTTTGTCAAAGCAGACGACAAAGTTTTTCGCTTATCTTGTACACCTTTGGGGAATTGTTCAGACACTTTATAAGCAGAATTTTTAAGCTCCTGGTATGCACGACTCTTTATCAACATTTTATCTGGGTAATGATTAAATTTGACCACAATCGGACGACTTTTGTCTTTATTGAATTTCCCTATCCTGTGGGCCCTCTCGATTTTTATTGACTCGTGAGCGTCCTGGATTTTTAATTTGTCACGACAAAAGTCTTTGATAATACCTTCACAGTTTTCGGACTTTCTGGCCTCAAATGACTCACATTCACTTAAACCCATAAACAAAAGGTTATCCCTCATTGAGCGCGCCTGTAGATCCAGAATATCATCGCCAAATGATTTCATTTTATCACAATCTTTTATCATAGAGTCAATTTTGTTCTTATGTGAGGCAAGCTCATCGTTAACCTTAGATTGGATATTCTTCAATTCGTCCACAGTATTGGCGTCGAAAGTACGGGAATTCTCGAGTTGATCAATCCGTATCCTATTATCAGTAGATGATTTTTCTAATACTGAAAGACGGTTTTCGATGCCAGTCATTTTCTGGGTTAATGAAGTAATTTGTTTCTCAATCGAATCGAGTTTGCAAAGCCTGGTATTCATTGATTCAAGCCTTTCCAACACTGTTTGTTGAAAGTTCATATTTTGTGTGTTCACCGGCGATTGATTTACACTTGGTGGGGGATACTGTTGTTGAGGACTATAGAAAGTCCCAACTGGAGTTTGGTAATTACTATAGTTCATATTCATATTCATGGGGTGGATATAACCCGTTGTTAAACCGTTTTGCCCGTGTTGACTATTTTGACCGTTATTTCCCTGGCTCGACATATTTGTAGAATTTAGTGATTTCTTCTCAGGATTGCCATTGTCATCTGGTGAAGTCAATCCCCTTTTTTCACCTTTTTTCTTATTTTTTGGCATGAGTGCCTTACATACAATCGAAAGAAAAGTTTTTATCTAACTCACTCAGGTACTTTCATAGTCCAATATCATTGAGATCACCGTATACAATCCATTTTTATATTATGTTTACATGGAAATTAAAAACAGCGGCCATATTCCGCGCATGCGTAGTATAACAATCAGTAAACGATTGTAACCTTTTTACGAATCTAAAAGAATTCAGGAATCTATCGTTAGGTGCAACGACTGCGCGATATGACCTGAAATCTATTTAAAACTGCGTGAAGCCCCGTCTAAATAAATGTCGATAAGGATGTTGAACTATTTCCATAAAAGTTCCACCATTCAGACATTTCAAATTGTTCACAATAACTTCGTTAAAAACATCCTTTGGGAAAGGTTTCAGTTTCAAAATTCCTGGAAATTTAACCGAAGTTTCCTTAAATATTATTCCAAAGAGACAGAACTTATTGAAAATTCGTCGGTTTTATTTAATCAGGGCTAGATTCTGTTATTCGTGACGTTAGTACCATTCAATATGAATTCGAGTTTTGGAGAACAATAGTGGAGATTTACTAGAAGGCGATGAAAAGAAACTCTGTGAAGGAACCAGAAGCAATTGTTTCATAATCCAAGTTTTGTAATTTGTGGAATAAGAATAAGACTACTGGTAACGATTTTTAACGGGAAGAGTTGAATACTGGATACTTGGCTTATACATAATAATCTATGAGACGAAAATTAGACTGTGAAACAATCGCCTGTGGATGGAACATTGTTTTCTGTTTACAGCTGATACTTTGATCAAATTCATGACATTTCCAACAATTTCATGTTTGAGCGTAGTGAAGACTCAGACCAGCCTGTGAAACTACACAGTCTGATCAGGATCTTCACTACGTGCCTCTGATACAATGTTTCTGTAGATAACATTTCTAGTAAAATGAAATGCGATGATCTCTATAGGCTATTTGTAGTGTTTTGCGCATCACGCGCATGTGACTATCTTGTAAATGTCACGCACAGGCTTAAATATAAGCGACCATCCGAAAAAGGACCATGCGCGAAAACCGTTAAACAGCGAATAATACGCCAGTGTCTTGAAATAACAGTGTTATCTTGTCGAGGTTGGGAAAATTTATCATGACGAGGCTATGTCGAATTTTAGGTCGCCTGAGCCTTTGTGGTTAGGTGGATGTCCGTTGTCCGTCTGTCCATCGTGCGTCGTCTCGCTCGCACGCACTCTAGAGGCCACATTTTTTGCCTGATCAACCTGAAATTTGTTCAGAATGATTCTCTCGATGAAGTCTTACATGAGTTTTAAAATTAGGTCAACTGGCTTAAAAAAGCTAGGTCGCATGGTTATATCGTAGAAAAAACCTTGTATGCACTCTAGAAGCATAGGCTCTATGGGCTGTCTAGAAACCAAAATTGGTCCCGTTTGATGAAATATACAAAACTATTCTTCCCTTGAAATACTGGGCAGAATTCGGCAAATTTGACAAGAATGATCCTTTGGATCCTCTACCAGATTTCATCATTTCTTGGTATTAAGATACTCCTTCGCGGAAAAGAAACCTTTGTGGTTCAACTTTTCTTGTAATCACTACTTATAAATTTATTGAAAGATTTTCACGAACTTAGATATTATTCCACGTCATGGAAAGGGGGACCTTAAAGTAAAATTGATGGTTATCTGCCTGAAAATACATTATCTTCTAGCTGAATACTTTTATTGCAATTCAATGTTGATTTTTCATAAATCTGCTAGGAATAATTCGCCAGTGGAGCGATACTGGCCCTCTTAAGCCTCTCCTTAGAATGGTTCTTTTCTTTTGTATGACTTCTATTGGCAAAAAGGTTCATGCCGTCCTTTGATAAGCAAGTATTGTTGACTTTTTGGCTTAAGATGAGGATGGCTTTTCCAATCTGTCAACCATAGTTTTTCTTTGGCTTCCCTATTGAGAGGGATGCCATTCATCAAGTGAATAGAAAAGAGACAAATTATGGATGAACCTTTAGACAAGGGCATCCATCATTACAAATCTGGTTTTAGTAGAGGGATCTACGTACACCAGAAAAAAAACAACTTGACAGCGATTTTCAGAAAATACAGTTGGTAATATCGTAAAATTGACAAGGTGACTATTTCTTCCCTAAATGGTTTCGAAATAAAATAAAATAAGTTGGAAGATTGCGTTTTGAATGAAATTAAAAGGATGTGATAAAATATCGCTAATTTCGTCCACTGAACAAAATTAGTAATTTTATTTTAAATCCCTTTAACAAAAAATTCTAATATGTATTATCTTTAAATATATTTGTTTATTTTCAAAGACGAATGTCAAATACATGTACTTTCAAATCCACCACAGCCAATAAAATTCAGAACTGATTTGGTCGATTTGATAGGAATCAAGTTGGGAGTCGTTTTGAATCGATTCGAGGCGTTCTTAAGCGAATATGGAGCGTTTTAAATGGTTTGGGTATGTATTTGGAATGAATAAAGAGCCCTCAAGCGAACGAATTTCAATGGTTTTAATTTGGATGCACAGAGTGTTAATTTGGCGGTATTGTTAACTGTAGCCAAGGATGTTTGTAGAGAATGGCGACACGGTTGAGAGATAAGCGAAATTAAGAGGTTTTCTTTTGTAGAAAGGATAGGGAATATTCATCTGCCCTGCGTTCAGAATGACAAAAAGCTTCAAACTGGTTGCCAATTATACCCCGCTTTGCACGTGCACTTGCGTGCAAAGCGAGGTATAATTTGCCAAAAGCTCGCACCGTTTTGTCATCCTGACCACAGTACTGTTTATATCAAGGATTCTTACCAAGAAAGCCCATTCGTCTTTTGGTAACATATTCAGAAAAAATGTTGATAGCAATCAATCAATCAACATATTCAGAATGAGACAAGCAAAAGTAATGATAATGATAATAAATGGTTAAAAATCTATATCAAACTCGCGCTCAAACACAGGTTTGCCATCGAATGCTTAAATTAATATCGTTCTTTAAGAAATTGAAACTTACTTTCGAAAATTTCACAAATTGACTAGATCTATAGTAACCAAAGCTTGAGTAACCAAAGACTGATGTTAAAATCATAGAGTTTCCTCCCTTTTTAATAATAAAAAAATATAAACAAAATGCCATCTTTTTTTTTAAACTTTTTCCCGTGGCTGATAATAGATTACACTGTTCAAGACAAATGTAGACCAAAGTACTATTCATTGTAGAAGATTGAATGTTTACACAGAATAATGCATGTATTTTGATCCATATATTGGTTTAAATTTATTTTACATCGCTTGGGAAACAAGTTCTTACAACCTAGATTAATCCCTCTCGATTCGGCCGACGCTCTACCTCTAGACCACGGACACCACATTTATTGAATATATGACTTGTACTGTCACCAGAAAACAGTACATAAATCAGTCCTTCGGCGACTAAAAGCTCGTAACTACAGCTTTATTGAAGCTGCAGTTACGAGTTTTTGTTCGCCCAAATACGATATAATATTCCATTCCATCTGCCTTTTTTGCTCAAATGCAAAAGTGCGAGTAAATGAGAAAGGTCAGTAAAAAGATAAAGACGAGTTCAAATCAATACCAATTACTCGATTAAACAAATGACGTTGATTGATGTAGGATAACTGCAGTTGTTCTCAACCAACACCACAGGGACTATCGTGTTTCTGCAAGGGAAAATCATGTGTGTGAATAACAACGACAGAACAGAACTCATTCCCTTCTTCTGGTAAGGAATTTTAAATGATTTTGTTCATCATGTATGCAAAACTCATGCACCGGCACAATGACCCCCAAAGGTCCTTACACAAATTACTCTTAGGTGGACATTCATGTCCACATGTGTTACCCAGTTTCGAATTTTACTACCATCGCAACAAAGTAGTGCTCACTCGCTGTTTTTCATACCTTAAACAATTCTTTCAATAAAATAAATTGAAAAAAGAATTGTCTGGAATTTTTGACTAATTATTATATTTTTGGGAATAAGATTTGATGTGAGCATAATTTTGACTAAGTACGTGAGCACAAGTGAAGTATTGGGAAGTTTTCTCAGAAGTATCGCACACGTTTTTTTATTATTTATTTTATAACGAAGGGCTTCAACAAAAACCGTTCGAAAAAAATGTTATAAATTAAAGCCCGCTTTGCACGTATTCGTACGTGCAAAGTGGGATACAATTTTAAACGTTTGCAAACAGTTTTGAATCCTTAACACAAGGCTGTATGACCACTGTTCGCAGTCCCCAGATATCCCCTTCCCGTGTGACAGACAGTTGGTAATTACGATGCATTACTGCAACCTTCCGTGTCACAGTTCTATTATCAGTCCTGAATGTTACAGGACATGCAATCTATGACTCAATTAATTTGCATTTTCAACGACAGATTCAATCCCTAGAATTTCTCCTTCATATAAACCCTTACTCATAAAAATGTTTTGTTTTTTTTTCAAATTAAACATGTTTTGTTCGAAAAGAAATAAAAGTTAACGAAAAAAGTTAAAAATTATATTTCTTCAAATCATAATCCTTTATGAATCTACGCCAGAGATGACTGTTTTAATTATGAATCTCCAGTTATTACACGTACACAATACATATAACCTATCCCTGCAAACTTCGCTCAGATATTCTGTAAGCCTTCTGTTGATTCTTGAACACTTCCACCAACAACCAAAGCTGAATAGAAGGTAAATCAAGGAAAAACACTATCAAAAGATGTGTTTGCTAAACACCAATGCTCCCGCAACTGCCATCATTTTAGAAAAAGTGGTTTAGTGCATGTATATGGACAGCAGTAGCAAAAAAAGTTTATCCTTTAAATAACTGTATTCTTGTTTAAAATGGCGGTTAAGGCCACATTTTCTCACTCAGTCTCAGTCACACTAATTGGACATTGAAAATTATCCTTGACCGTTGACATTGACGCTTATAATAACAGGATGGTCACATCAAAAGCAATAATCATGTGAAATATCCTGAACTTACCATTTAAAAGAAAAATAATATAGAAAGTGTCTTTGAAGTTGACATTAAATGACAATGAAATTATGTCCTTATGCATGATTTTGGTATCAAAGAAAAAAGGCTTTGTTACAATTGTTACAAGCAATACATATTATAATTTGAAACAAGAAGATATATATGTAAAACTAACCGGCTACAAAATAAGTTGAATAAGTTAACACAAATATCCTTCACTTATGTGACCTTGAAAATATGAACACACTTGATAGGCATCCACCGAAAGCTCTTGTCACAAGCAATAAACGTGACGCCGTTTGATTTTTTATCTTGATTATTTTGTTTGAAATTGACATTGACCTTGACTCGTTGCCTAGAAGTTGGTACTACAGAAATGTCTGTTAACAAGCTACAGTCATGTAAAATTTGAAGACTGTGCCACTGACCTTTCAATATATGGCTAATGTAAAACGTATTCATGTAGAAAATATGTGATTTTGACAATTACCTCGGTTTGTTTGTTTGATTGATTGAACGGGGTTTAACTGCGCTTTTAACAAATATTCAGTTATATCGCGACAGCTGGAGAACCTAATAATGGATTCCTGGTATTTCTCGCACCAGTTCTACCATTACATCCCTTCCTAATCTCCAGTTGCTATCTCACTTAGGTTTACGAGCAGGTATTCACTGCTGCCACAAACAAATCATATTTGAATGTGAAGTCCATATGCCTACGTCTAAACAAGCTATGGTAAACGTTGAATTTCAATTTATTGATAAAAAGAATTTTTGAAAAATAGATACATCATCTACTGTCTTTATTAGCTCATCTTTGTTACTGTGAATACCTGGCTATATAGGGGAAAAGCGCAGCGAGGATTACCGGCAAAAAGGGGGAAAAAGAGAAAAGAGATAGATCTATAAACTAGCCCAATTAATGGAACTAACGGAAACATTAAAAGGATTGTCTTGTATTATTTATCTAAAATGACCTGGCACTCATTAACTTCCGTCAGTGCTCGAGTATTCCCGCAGCGTAACTCAATTTCATTTCACCGTTTTAGTTAAATTATTTCCCATTTACATTAAAGAGACACGGTAGTACAGTGGTTACAGGCGTCTTCCCGACCAGCGAAAAGTTGTCGGGTCGAGTTCAATTCCCGATAGAGACACATATTTTAATCATTTTAATCATCAAAATATTGGGGTTTTTTCGGTTTTTTTTTTAAATTACCTTTACCATTATTTTGTTATTGTTGTTTTTTTGTCACTGTCGTTTAATATCTTTTTATTCTTATACCATTAAAATTTGGTTCTTTGCACCAACTAAGACTATTGTATTCTGATCGAGTGTAGATTTTTTTTCATACCTCAATGAAAAAACATATTAAGTATTTAGTAAGCATGTACTAAAAAGTAGTCCCAATAAAGATCTTCTTTGCTTCATGGTGTTGAATTATAACATATGAAGAGAATCGGGTTGTTGACGTTAATAACATATTCATACTTCAACAGGAATTCGATTAACGTGTTCAAACCCCTTTATATGATTAAATAATTAAGTGCTTCTTCATCTCTTTAATATAGATCTAGATTGCAAAATTTATCATTATTTTAGATGATTTATGGGCATGACTTTGCAATGATCAAATTTTAAACAAATTGAGGCTGGCGGTAAGGATTCTGTGCCAAATACCAGTAGTCTTATGCAATACTGTTCAAAATATCAGAAGTATCAAAAGAGATACTTAGAAAAGTGCTTTCCTAAAAAAAGAAATAAAAATATTTTGGTCATGGTCCGGCTTGAACCCGTGACCTTCCGGTTGTGGGAAAGCATCCTTACCATAACCGCTAAATTTCCTTATACTCTAAGAGTAGTGATACAATTTATTACATCTTAACTTTGCGAGTAAAAGTCTATATTAAGAAACATTTACCGACTAACAATAAGGGCCAAAAGGAATATTTAATGAGTGCCAGGTCATTGTAGATCAATAATATATGGTTACACGAGGTCAACATAGGGACATCTATCGGCTTTATCATTCGAGGATGGACTAATTAGTAGACTTCTTTAACGACATGACGAAGACTTGTATTTTGAAGTTATATAGACGTATATTTAGACTCAAGATATTGGAACTGTACGCACACTGCCATCTTGTTCTTTTTTGAATGTGTCCTTGTCTTTGTCTAATCCTAGTCTGCTTTGTTTACAGGCTTCAATACAGTCTTACAGTCTTCATTCTCAAAAAGAGGCATGTATTGACCTGATATCGTCTGCTTGATATCATTAAATGTTAACAGACGATTTTTTTTTCTTTTTTCAAAAATCCAACAATTTGTGTAATCATGATTTCAATCAGATCCATTTGGATACTTGGCTGCATAAAAATTGGTAAGCCCTAGAAAATGATTGCGTAATAGACTTATATGTAAATTTCGTAAAATATGAATACTATTTTGTCGCGGCTTCGAGAAATTATCATGACTAGAGAGTGCCTCTTTATGATCAATTTCTCCCAGCCCCGACAATTTAACATTGAAGATTCAAAGACACCAACATATTGTTCTCTATATTTCACTTGGCTACTATGTTTTATTTTTCACCGCTAAACACGGCTTTGTAAGATGTCTACAGTTTTCAAAATTCCAAAATTTGTGATAGTAAACCGTCACAAATCAAATTATAGTGTTTTTGTTTTTAAATATTTGCCTGTGACGGTCATTGTGATGAATGTCAGTCACAATGATGACGATTAGCCACCAGATCCCAGACGGATGAAGAATAGCTTGTAGAAATTATAGATGGTCGTGATAATTAGAAGGTTATAGCAACGCTGTCCAAACTCAAATCATTCTCCGGACTAAATAGAATAAATACAAGAGCGCCAGAAACGGGATATACGCTCGACTGAACGTCATTGATAATGAAAAAGGGAATTATTCTTGCAAAAATACATACAGATTGTCCGCATTGAAAATATATATGTTGTTTTTGTTTTATTAAATACGCATGCTAATTTTCACATCCAATGACAACATTCATAGCCAAGGTTATTTTGGCACGCCGCAAACGAACACGCCTTAATCTCTGTCTATGACTAGAGTGACGGCGAAAGGGCAATGACAACAATTAAACCGATTGTTCCAAAACAGCCGAGTAGAGTCGGGACGAGTACTCGAGTACCCGGGTATTGAGTAGGGTAACGTTTCTACCCGGGGGCCCGTTATACTACACATCTTACGATAATCTTTTGCGTAAGTCAAAAATTAAAGTTGCTTCTACTGTAGTAACTAAATATGGAATTCTGCTATGCAACATCTCATTGGAATCGTCTTCTAAAGACGATTTCAATGAGATATTGCTTGGCAAAATCCATCGATGATAGAAAATACTAGCTACGATTATTGATTTTGACTTAAGTTTATTTTTTTCGTAATATATTTAGTAAAGCGGGCCCCAACAATCATTATTTATTTATTTATTTATTTATTTATTTATTTATTTATTTATTTATTTATTTATTTATTTATTTATTTATTTATTTATTTATTTATTCATTTATTTATTCATTTATTTATTGAAGTTGATTTCCAGATGGTCCTGCGGACTTGCATCAGATAGTTTTGAGAGTCTTAGCTACTTATTTGCGAGTCACACAAACCTTAAAACCACTTCGAAATTTGTATATTCGAACCCCATTTACAGAAATTCTATATTCGCCCTTGTATTTAGTTGATGAAATAAATATATGGACAATAATCATCAGGTTCTCGAGTACCCTCGGGTAACCAGGGGCCCGTTTTACTAAACGTCTTACGAAAAAAATGATCGTAAGTCAAAATCACAAATCGTATCTGATGTTTTCATTCATTGTTAGATTCTGCCTTGCAATATCTAATTTGAATCGTCTTAAGAAGACGATTCTAATGAGATATTGCATAGCAAAATTCCATATTTAGTTACTATTTTAGAAGCAACTTTAATTTTTGACTTACGCAAAAATGATCGTAAGATGATTAGTAAAACGGGCCCCAGATCTCGGGTAGCCGAGTACAAACTTTCTAAACGTCACAGCTCTACAGCCGAGGCTATAAAAATAAAAAGAAAGACATTGTTCTATGAGAATTTATATCACAGACTCATTGATTTCTGTCTCAAATTGTCATTACATTAGGATATATTCGTTCAGTTGTCCTATTTTTATACTGTTTGGGACAGAGAGACAAATGTTCTCATAAATTATTCATTGATACAGTCCACTTAGCTCTTTAGTCTAGTAATAATTTCTAGTATAAGAAGCACTATCTGACTATTGTGTGTCCTATTTTCAACATTACCGAAGTATGATGAGATATTGTGTTCGTCCGCCGTTCGCTTGCCCTTTCGCTATTTCTTTGAATATCTATCCTTCGTAAACAAGCAGGCCAAACAAGCTAAATGGTAGTGAAGACTGGGGTGTATAGAAAGACACTACAAAAAGTTCAACAATCGATTACATACAGACAGACTTTATTTTAGTCAGACCCCAGTACATGCATCTTGACGTATCAAGGGTGGTGATCCGTCTCTTTAGGAACAAGGTCTGTAGTTTAAACACTAGGGGCTTGGGATAAGTAAAAATACTTATATTGTTAGGGCAATAACGACTTTTTGTATTTTTGTAAAGACAGAGATGGAAACATGAATATGGTAATAAATGTATTCTTTTGAAATGCAAGAGCACGTAACTCTTGATCAAAATTCCCTATTATTTATAGTGAATTTCTTTCATATCTTTTTTCTTGAATGGCCCAATATTGTAGTATTTGGTTTCCCCCAGTAAAACATATGGAAGAGCGGACTTTCTTTGATTGTCTATGAAGCAAAAATATATTTCAAAAATGGCCTTTTTTCGTTTCCGGTTTGCAACTTTGGCTCATTCTTCATTTTTTGGTGAAGTCCATCTTTTTTTTTTTGCTAATTACATGTACTTGTAATTTGTTGCATTTCAACCAGATATATTACATGAATTATTCCAGATAGTTGTACACAATTGATTTCACAATCAGCATTTAAAGTCTTAGTCAAATTTATTAAGGGAATAGCACGTATTATTCATCGTAGTTATAATTTTAATATCCCCCTTTCCCTTGTTTCACAAAAGGAATACTTAAGAGTTCCCGATCACGAAAATATTGGAACAAAATGGCGTATAAACATAAAGATCAAAAGAGCTCTTATTATAAATGCGTATTTTGATAAGTTAATCGATTTTGGGGGACATCAGTCCTGGATGACGAAACTGTGCAAACTGTTTTATTCCAATGCATTCCCGCTCTGAACGTGCAAATGCGCGCAAAGCGGTGTAAAGCTGGCGAACAGTTTGTCATTGTCATCTTGAATGCAGGTCTGGTAAATGCACATTTCGAGATTGAAAATTTTTAGAACCAAGCATTGATGTAATCAATGACGATAATAATAACAATAATAATGGTAATAATAATAGTAACATCTTTATTCAACGAAGGTTACTTATTACGACAACATTATAAAACAACATCTTAATGATTAACTTATTTACAATAAGGCCTCCAAACAATATTCATGCAAATATCACAAAATATAGCAACAATAATAATAATTTTCAATTACCTGACGGATACACACAATACACATAATCAAAACACGTACAGATCCACAAGTTTCAGTGAGTGATCAAAAGTCAATTTTGTCTGTACCTTTATAGACAAAATTGACCCTTGATCACTCACTCTAAATCGCGGAACTATATTTACAATAAGGAATTCTGTTGACCTCAATGTGTAATGATGTCACATTACATAATGCAGAAATGATATACATTTCTGTAAGTGTCGAGTTCTTCAAACAAAATCAAACAGTGTGTTTCATACTAGAATGGTAAACCTGTCCCATCTACGCTACCCTCCGATACTGTATCGATAGATTGAGTCAGGCTCGCCAGTCAAGTTTCATACCTGCAAGAATTGAAAATAAATTATCTCTTCATATTTTAAGTATAACCATGAATCAAATATTACTATGATCATTGATGTCACAAAGCATCTTGCATTGATGATATCAATCTTAGTTCGTGTCTAGTCCTCAAAACAAAACCATACAGTTTGGCTTGGTTTTTAGTTTCATACCTCCATAAGTTAAAATAAGCCAATGTCCTCTTCTCTTGAATGAAATTGAAAAAAGAAGTAAACATATTTGTCACAAGGCATCTCAATGGGTCAGCGTAACACTATTGTAAGTGCCCATATTTTTATAGGCACTTACAATAGTGTTGCACTGACCCCTCGATCCGTAAAGAATTAAAATTTCAGTAAGTATCGATTCCTAGAAACAAAATCATATGATGTGATTAGGTTTTGAATTTGTAACCTTCATTAATTGAAAATAAATTTTTCTATACTGAGATTAAACATCACTGTGATTTTAGATGCCACATGACATGTTATAAAAATGATAGGAATTTCTGTACGTGTCGAGTCCTAGAAACAAAAATCATACAGTGTGATTAGGTTTCTAGTTTGATACCTTCATGAATTGAAGATAAATTTCTCTATACTGAGATTAAACATCACTGTAATTATAGATGCCACATTACATATAATAGAAATGATAGGAATTTCTGTAAGTGTCGAGTCTTACAAGCAAAACAATCCATCTTCTATAGAACAGACACACTACAAGTCGGAATCTGTAGACAATATCATTCATCAACACTCTACCGCTATCCTTGTCCCTGTATCAGTTGGTTCGAATCTGAAACATTTTACCCCTAATCATGTTGAAATCATAGGGGTTCCAGAATTTAACCCGTTAAAGAACCATGGCGGATCTCAGCAGTGGTTTCGTCATGTATCCTTGCACTATCCCCGTAACAACTAACCGTCTTCTGGGGGCGTCGTTCACATGGGCATGTGCTACGGTAGCGACGATAAATAAACGGAAATACACACACAATCCCTACCCCTATAGACCAGCAATATAGGTGTCCTGAATTTAACCCTTTGCTGTTTAATCCCTGCTTTTTAAGTGCCTGTGATTTTATGATCGAGAAAACATTGTGAATAAGGAAGAAATTGCTTCTGACAAGCAATTTATTCTTTTTCCACACTATTTTCTACCCTACTGAATGGTTATTTTTCAAATTAAATCCATTTTAAATTTTCGTCTGCAAAACCTTTGAATTTGGACAGGTCCAAAATTGTGTAAAACAGGAAAGGGTTAATGTGTATCACACAATAGACCAATAATGTAGGTCTCGATTGCCTATCATCCAATAGTCAAATGATCCAGATGTCCCTACTTTAAACATTAACACAAAAGACTAATGAAATAAAAGTCTCTCATTTAACCCCTATCACTCCATTTGATCCAAAAATAAAGGAGTCCAAAATTAAACCCTCTCTACACTATTTCAAAAATATAGGAGGCACGAATTCAATCCCTATCACCACAAAGACCAATAAAATAGGGTTTCGGGGATTGAACCCCTGACACACCATAGACTAATAATATTATTGATCTATAGCGTCATAGGGGGTTAAGTTCAGGATCACATATGGCTACATTTAATAAAATTTGGTTTGAAACAAATAACCAATCTTAAAGGACTTTCCAACCAACTCTGTTGAAGTTTTTTTTTCGACAATGATTTTGTGGAAAGCAGGCAGTGTATGCTAAGTTCAGACTGTGCTTGCTGATTTTAGTGTGGCCTGTCAACATTTTTTCTATAGCATAAATATGAAAGGCGTACAGCATGAGAAGAGTGGACATTTCTAGCTGGGACGTTTTGAAACCAGTCTCGAAATACTGTTATCAAATTTGCGTTGTTAGTGTTTGCGGCGTTGACGCTGACGTCACGAAAACTTAACTTAATGAAAACATCAGAATAGATCTTCGTAATTTATCTACACCAGCCCTGTGTTCGATTAGAGAAGGTCCAGGAAACAGTAGAGAAATGTAACGATGCTTTGCAAGTCCACTCACATGCAAAGTGGGAAACAATTTGTCAAGCGTTTATCCATCGTCGCCACCGTAGAATATACCCATATGAGCGACGCCCCAGAAGACGGTTAGTTGTTGCAGGGGATAGTGCAAGGATACATGACGAAACGATGGCTGAAATTCACCATGATTTCTTTAACATTCTTGATTCTTAGCACCGGCACAGGGAACCTCTATTAAACGTCTCATCCGAAAGACAATTAGTGCGCTAGCCCGGGTATCGAACCAAGGATATCGAGCTTCAATTATTTTGAGATGAATATATAATACGTACTTAGTGTTTTGTATGAGAAAAAATATCTAATGAGGTTGGGAGAATTGATTATTGTCGAGGCTCACAACCGAGTTAGATATTTCTTTCATACAATGCACTAAGTATGTATTATATTTATCTTATAACCTCTATTTGTCTCGTTTTCGTCAATGATTCTAACTGAAATGCAAGTTTCTAAAAATAACCGCATTATATCATTGTTCTAAAAATAACTATGTGATATCATAAAAAATATTATACGGGATGTTATCACACGGATGTTTGTATAGTTATAAGATAAAGTGCTCTATCGACTGAGCTTATCGGGTTCACTATCAAACGTTTCGTGGAAGGTTTCATCTTCTACATAGTTTATAATGGAAACATTTATACGTGACAAAACACGTTTGATATCAATATCTGAATGATTTTCTTCCTATTGTACTTTTATGTAAAATTTCCGGAAACAGGGATATTTTTCTGATACCTTTTGAATATTCATCCTCCTGTTATTGACGCGCATTTCCTGTCATTGATTCTATTTTAAGAGTTCTTGCCCTAGATTCTAGATTACTTTACTAACCTTAACTGTAGGAAAGTGTGTAAACTTGTGCGTAAATGATTTTCGTTAGAAAAGCAAGGCATAGAGAGAAAAGGTGGGTTTAGAGAGATTTTAACTTTTAAATGGGAACTTTTCGGCGCTACAGCTAAAATATTTGTGTGTTTGAATTGGGGTTTTACGCCGCTCTTGACAATCTTGCAGTGATATCGCGGCGGCTTGAGCACCTGACAATTGATTCCAGTACTACCATTACATCCTTTACTAGATTCCAGCTGCTATCTCACATAGGGTTACGATTATCTACCCAAATATGGCTGACAAATACATGTACTCGGAAAGGATGAGTGTTGCCGTTGGGGATCGAACCCGGGACATGACAGCCAAAAGAACGCCGCCATAAACGAAGGAATACCCCTATTGCAGTTACGTGTCCCTTTCTGTCGATAACCAGATAGACGTATTGCCTCTCCAATGATCAGCTAATCGACAGAAAGGGTCAGGTAGGTAAGCGCCAGTTGAATCTGTAATAAGAAAAAAATATGTTTTTGTCAAAGTTTTGATGAAAGCAAAACCAAGCGTCTCATCAGAATTTTACATTAGATAATTTTATTTTCATTTGTTTTTTGACAGTATTTAAAAGAAAAAATTTGAAACCAAAAACTATTTTTCTAAATCAGTATACTTGGACGATGTTTATTTGGTTCACAATGCACGTTTGTGCATAGTGATCCTTGTCTACACAATCCATAAATATATTTGGTATATATTACACTATATATTTTCAAAAGAACCTTCGAAATATCAGTTTGCATAATATAATACTTTAAGATAACTCTAACATGCTATTGTTCTAGATTTGTATGTATTTTAGGCCGGTGGTCTCCATGTACGAAACTTAATAAATTGTTAAACTGTTAAACAGTAAAGAAGTGAAGTTGCACCTAGAGCTGTGCTTTGCTCCTCCATTTGCAATGCCTATGAGTTCATCTTTATTTAAGCTAACTACATTCTTTTAGCCTTGTAATCCGCTCATGCCAAAAGGATAGCATTGAGACCACTTTAATTTAAGCAAACTACACGTTTTGTGCATTTCATATCCTCTGATGCCAACGGCATGACACTGAGTACACATAATATATGGGCCAACTTATTTCACGCCCTATCGGGGCCCGTTGTTGTTGTTTTGTCGGCTTGAAACCCGCCATGCGTTCTGACTGAAAAAATGTTGCAAACCGTTTTCAAATTATACCCCGCTTTACACGTAAGTATACGGGTAAAGCGAGATGTAACTTGAACCGGTTTGTCATCCTGAACGCAGGGCTGGATTCAAGCTGAAAAAACAACAACAACGGGCCTCGGCCGGGCGAGAAATAAGTTGGCCCTATATCACAAGTTACACTCTGTACTTTACCAATCAGCTGATATCAATGGCATGACATTGAGTACACATAATATATATCGCAAATTACACTCTGTGCTTTACAAATCAGCTAATGTCAATGGCATGACGTCGAGAACACATAATTTATATCAAGTTACACTCTGTACTTTACCAATCATCTGATATCAATGACATGACATTGAGTACACATAATATATATCACAAGTTACACTCTGTGCTTTACCAATCAGCTGATGTCAATGGCTTGACATTGAGTACACATAATATATATCGCAAGTTACACTTTGTGCTTTACCAATCAGCTGATGTCAATGGCATGACGTTTAGAACACGTAATATATATCGCAAGTTACACTCTGTGCTTTACCAATCAGCTGATGTCAATGGCTTGACATTGAGTACACATAATATATATCGCAAGTTACACTTTGTGCTTTACCAATCAGCTGATGTCAATGGCATGACATTGAGTACACATAACATATATCGCGAGTTACACTCTGTGCTTTATCAATCAGCTGATTTCAATGGCTTGACATTGAGTACACATAATATATATCGCAAGTTACACTTTGTGCTTTACCAATCAGCTGATGTCAATGGCATGACGTTTAGAACACGTAATATATATCGCAAGTTACACTCTGTGCTTTACCAATCAGCTGATGTCAATGGCTTGACATTGAGTACACATAATATATATCGCAAGTTACACTCTGTGCTTTACAAATCAGCTAATGTCAATGGCATGACATTGAGTACACATAATATAAATCACAAGTTACACTCTGTACTTTACCAATCATCTGATATCAATGGCATGACATTGAGTACACATAATATATATCACAAGTTACACTCTGTGCTTTACCAATCAGCTGATGTCAATGGCTTGACATTGAGTACACATAATATATATATCGCAAGTTACACTTTGTGCTTTACCAATCAGCTGATGTCAATGGCATGACATTGAGTACACATAATATATATCGAAAGTTACACTCTGTGCTTTACCAATCAGCTGATGTCAATGGCTTGACATTGAGTACACATAATATATATCGCAAGTTACACTTTGTGCTTTACCAATCAGCTGATGTCAATGGCATGACGTTTAGAACACGTAATATATATCGCAAGTTACACTCTGTGCTTTACCAATCAGCTGATGTCAATGGCATGACGTTTAGAACACGTAATATATATCGCAAGTTACACTCTGTGCTTTACCAATCAGCTGATGTCAATGGCATGACGTTTAGAACACGTAATATATATCGCAAGTTACACTTTGTGCTTTACCAATCAGCTGATGTCAATGGCATGACGTTTAGAACACGTAATATATATCGCAAGTTGCACTCTGTACTTTACCAATCAGCTGAAGTCAGTGACATGACATTGAGTATCTCTAATTTCAGCAATCACACTCTCTGCCTTTTCCCTTTGCTGGTGCCAATGACATGGAGATGAGTATGCTTTAATTTCATCAAGCAACATCATCTGTGCTTTGCAATCTTTATTTTTTGTCAGCCCGATTAGCTCAGATGGTGAGCACCAGACTTTAAAACCATTGAAGTTCGACGGCGTGGGTTCAAACCCGGACCGGCACACAAACGAACTAATTGTCTTTCGGATGAGACGTTAAACCGAGGCCACGTGAGACGGTGCTTTACACCGAGCACGTTAAAGAACCATGGCGGATCTCAGCAGTAGTTTCGTCATGTATCCTTGCACTATTCCCCGTAACAACTAACCGTCTTCTAGGGGCGTCGCTCATATGGGCATGTGCTACGGTAACGACGATAAATAAACGGAAGTACACACACTTTGCAATCTTTGCTGGCCAAGGATGATGTCCATAACGTGAATAGAACAAGCAATGGGCATTACCCTTGGCCTGCGACCATGCTTAACGAGTAAAACCCGTTAGTGATGATAATATTAGCATAGGAAGGAAGGGGTTTATTCGTCAATCGATGAAAATAGTGATAATGTTGGTATGTATGGGTGTCACTTAATAGATAGTCTCGTGGGATGCAGTTTTACATTACGCCATAACTTGGTAAACAACCAAGACGGATATGATTTGAATATTGATATGTAACTAGCTATTTAAAAAGGGATCATCTAGGAACACCGTAAATAAAAAATAAAAAGAGATTGGTTTCAGTAGAGGTCAAGGGGATGTCGCGTTTCAAAAATTCTTATACTGGAATGTAGAATGATAATTCTAGATTCCGATAACAAGCCCAAATCTGAAAGGTTTCGACCCTTGTCAACATGCTAAGTCCGCGCATGCTGACTAGGACGATACTTTACGCACCATCCAAATGGTACATTTTCACGGGACGGGTCCCCTATGATTTGAATATTGATACAATAATGGCTTTACAATTTCTAGAGATTGTATTATATTCCATTACGGGTTTCATGGTTACAAAACTGATCAAAGTGCTGATAGCGATTGAGTGGCCTTAGAAGACAGAGGGAGAGAGAAAATGAGAAGGCAAGAACGAGAGCGATAGCAAAATAATATGACTCTACCATCCGATGTTTTTTTAGAAATACATTAAATATATTTTTTCATTTAAATTTGTGGAATCAATCCTTAAGTGAAACATTTGCGACTGCATGTAAGTGGAATTGGTCGAAAACTTGCGCTATTATACAAAATCTATAAATATTTAATTCGGGATCTCAACTTATAAGGAAATTTTGCTTACAGAATTTCAATGCACTTCTTCCTCGTTTCATAAAACGTTTTTCACAAATATTTTATTTGACAAATAATATATCAAGATGCATTTATCGTCATTTCGAATACAGCTAAGTTTGTTTTCTTCTACAAAATCGTCACGAATGGTTTATTTCTTTCTTTCTTTCTTAAGTAAATCAAAGCCATTTAATATGCTCTAGAGGAACATTGATCGGTTTCTATTTTGTGACATAATTCAATTAAGCAGTCTGCTAGGAAATGCCAAAGGTCTGCAATCTGCAAGTGTGGCAAACATTAAGGCACACTTGAAAAACGCAAATGATGTATGTTATCCTGCTAATAGCTTTTTAGTACAGGAAGCAGAGAAATCAGGGAATTGTCTTTTTTTGGTCTCGGCTAGGAGATTTTCACGGAGAAGTGGGAAATTTCAAAGAAATCTTAGGTGTGCATGTATTAGGCACAGAATATTGTTCTTTTATATATAGAATTCATGGGCGTTACTAGGATTTTGAAATTTATACGCACTCAGAAGGCGACCAACATAGAATGTATAGGATGGACTGTGACAAATGATGAATATCCCCCGTCCGCTTCCCTTTTCTGTGATTTGAGCGTTGGTGAATAATCAAAACATCTCAACTACAGCTTGATTAAGCTGTAGTTTCGATATTTTGATCATTCATCAACGGTATTTTTCGAAAGAGGTTTATTTCTTTTACGCATTCGTGAGTGTTTTTGTTTGAGATAGGTTAATTTCAATTGAGTCTGGAAAAGAAACGTTAGGTTGATGTTAACTAATCCGAACGACATACTATTTATCTCACATCATCAGTATTTTTCTTTTTAAACGCATTTTTTATATCAATCACCAAAGACTTGTCGCCTAAAATGGTGTACATCACTCTGACAATAGTTCCATAGGCACATTTAACGCGTTATTTGATATGTTTGAATATTACGTTGGTATCCATATTAAATATCAAATTTTCACTTTTGAAAGTTTTGATGGGTTGTTGTTGTAAATATTGAGCTTTTCGTAGGCAGAGTAACTGGGTCGTTCAATAAACAAAAATAACAAAACTTACAACAACAAACAACGAAACCGATGATGTCCCTATTTCTTTGTAAAACAAGGTCCGTCAGAATATTCCTCAAATATATCACTGATATGCACAAATATTTCAAGTGCATATTCCTTCCGGTTTAAATAGAAAGAATAAAAAAAAAGTTTTCACATGTATTTTCCTTTTTTTCCTTTTCTTTTCTATCTATCCGCCAGAGCAACTGAACTTTGCATCGAAGCGTATTTAAAAAGTAAATATTGGAAGGCTAGATATTTGGTTAACAAGTACATATGTTCAATAGTAAGCATACTGTTTCACTTTGCACTTCAACGTGAAATATTATCCTTTTTAAACCAAAATATAAAACTTAAATGAGCCTGTGCGCGTCATTTCTAACAATTTCATAAGCGACCAAAGCAAAGACTCTGTCCAGCCTGTGCATCCGCACTTTGCGCTTTTTGTATAGATAGGTCTCAAAGTGGCTTTAACAGTCAGGTAATCTTGTAATTTTACTATTTGCCTGTCTAAGTTGCCCAGTGTTTGCTCTTCACGTCCTTGTCAAATTGTTGGAAATGTCACGCACAGGCTCAAGTGTTTTTTTGTCGCCGGCTCTAAGATGACACAGACAACCACTCAAAACTCGCTTTTTAACTTCAAACAATTTTAGACGTCATTATAAATTTGTCGTCTGGTGGAGATGTAACAACAAAAAACCGTCTGGTCACGATATATAGCGTGTATTGGCTGCTAGACAAGCAATCCGACTGGCCTAAGACACAGGAAAGAAGATTATGTTGACGTGAAAAGGACGGGAAAATCTGCGTATATCCGAGATAATGAGATTTTAATGAAGTGACCTGTCGACTGAAATTTGAGCTTTTATGGCGATGCATTTAGCCTTAATTCCATTGTTATTACTGAACATAACATGTACCAATATAAGAACAGGGGGTAGAAGCAAAACAATTTGATTATTTCTGTCAAATCAAACAAGATTTAAACATTCGATATATACGGACGCTATCGAAATCATAAATAAATAAATAAATAAACTGAAAAAAAAACTTAAAAAAATGGACGACTCCACACTAAGGACAAGCAACAAACAACTTGCTGTTATTTTTACCTAAAGAAACAGAGCGATTTAACTAATGAAAATGCAGTTTTCGTTGTCAATTGACGAATTGGAAGATCAATGTATTCGACGTTAGCCAATCGGGAAGATCAATGTATTCGACGTTAGCCAATCGGATTGAAATATATAATCAGTTAGTTTTAAAAGGAATTATCTAACCGCAGACTAGAAATCCTTTAAATTTTTATTTTATTTGATTGACCAAGTAAAACACTGCGTTTTGTTATAAAATTATTATATGTTTTCTTTTATTCTTCGTTGATTGCATGTTATGCAACGTCATCCTTGGCGGTATCGTTGATATTCGCGACGTCACGTAATCCCACGTGCGATTTGACGCGCTTTCGTGTTTGCGCCCGAGGTCTATTGCGTAGAATCGCCGAAGGTATCCACACACATAATTCAAAGAAAATCCTTCGAAAGAGAAATTGTTTTGGTAAGCAAGAGTTTGGCAAAACCAAGAAGTAAGGTTTGGAATACTTCAATATTTACTTTATTTCAATTTTGGTTTCAAACAGTCGATTGGTTAGATACTTGCGCATGTGCCTCTCCTTCCTTCTTTACCGAAATATTTATTCCAATGTAGCCTGCAATTATATTGACTCATCGTACGAGCATTGGCCTATAAATGATTACGTTATAACATATGCGATTATTTCATTCAGAGAAGATGAATTGAACGTGACACTATTCAAGCATACATCTTTTCAAATCTTTCTAAGTTTAACATCTTTTCAAATCTTTCTAAGTTTAATGCAGAAGAGAGCTTCAATTCTCACTCAACAACGGGTTGTCAAATTTAATCACATATCACTAAAGCAATTGAAATATTGAATACAAGAACCAACTAAAATATATTAAATTATCCACGAATGCTTTCATTCATGTAGGTCTATATTATGCTACATTTGAGGAGCTACGCTGATATATACTTCTTGTAGCATGGCGAAGTTGGAATGTTCGAGTATTTCCTCGGTATCATCAACTCAGAAATCTGGTCCTACTTTTTAGCAAAAGCGGCATGCTCTCGTGATAACAATTCGAACCAGTCGCTTTGGACTACTCTATATTCACACTGCCCCCCCCCCCCCCCCCAAATATTGACAAGAAACTTAATACGTACCAAGTCACGTCACGTGCCATAAATGATCGATTGGTAACCACGCCCTAAATCTACACAAGACAAATATAGTATCCGATTCCAATCGACACTTTCGAGGAAAATTGTTGGACATAAAATAAAGTTACATAGCGGCGTTACGGGGCGTACTGCATCTTTAATAAGTTCCGTTACGTCATTTGAGTCCGTGAAATTGTTAGATAGGAATAACAGGGTTTTAACTTTTAAGAGACGCCAGTTTTTTGAGTCTGGGACTCACTAGTTATAAATGGCCAGTACCCTCAAAACTATCTCATTGGAGCTCAATAGACACCCTCGAGATCAACGTCAAAAAAGAAACAGTCTTCAATTTTTTCCTGAAGTTGTGCCCCATAGATTAATGTATATCAAGTTTTTTTCTTTACCTTTCCCCGTGAAAATTGATTTACATAAAAACAATGTTATTTCTTTGAATTAATTCTCTACATCTAAAAAACTTTTAACTTGAAAGGACTCGTTAGATCAATATTCTTGAGTCATTTAGACCCCGTACTGTTGGTGGAAAACTAAAATCCTGGAAATCGTGACGACTTTTAGAGTCCAACATTTCACATATGGTTTAAAAGGAGCACCTTAAAGATAAATCGTGGAGGTTTTTAATGACAGCGAGGAGAACCATGAGTTGAAAGATTATTGTAAAGTTAAATTTCACCTAAAACCTGAGAAAAAACATCAATTAAATGAATACGTTTCTGGGTCAGGTCCGTCAAAATGTGGGCGGTCACAATTATTTTATTTACCAAAGCCTGTCTACGTAAACATTCTCAACCTGATAATATCCGCTTTGTCCATTGACGTATATTTATGTATGACATATTGTTAGAAAAATTGTCTGGGGACATTACCTTCCAGCGAAGGAAAAACGAAACATCAGCAAGTTTTATTGACTTATTTATCAAATTACTCAAATTAAAAACAACTACGAGGGTTGATCCAGAAATTCGTAAAATGGGGTTTTAGAACTTGAGAAAAGATGACTTTCAAAATAAGAATAATAAATCTTTTCAATGCTGTATAGTGGCTAATTAGATACATAGACGTAGGCACGTAGGCGGGGGAGCAAGAACATCGAATGCGAATTAATTATCAACTCTTTTCTACAAAGTCTCCATTTGCTCGCATGCATATTTTCGTCTAATAAATTTACTTGCAGAAAGTATCCCCATTCCATTTGGACTCAATGTTGTCTACAATTTCTTTATGAATAGTCTTTCTATTGAAGTGTAGACACAGATTCTAGGATTTTATGTTTGGAGAATAATGAGCATCAATTGAGACGACTTCGTTCGTTGAAACTCAAATATACCATTCTTAATCCTCTTATAAAGCCTTACTTTCTTTGAATATCCAACGTTACTCTATAAGCAAAACTTCTCTGTTTGATATAATACTATTTTCCCAGATTATCTGAAATGTTTGGGGTGGTGATTGATTCATGATCATGACAAAAATCAAGAAATAAACGGAATTCACATTTTGGTGTTGACATAAGATCACTATTCACTTGCAAATTTAGTCTTTTTAAAAATAATCTGTGTCCGTAAAAACTCTCCCGAAAATGTTTAAATTATTAAAATTGATTCCCCATTTACGTCTTATTTACTTCTGGTAAGCAGTTTCAAAAAACATTTACGAACACTTTCAGAAAAAACGATTTGTGTAACAGATTTTCAATATTTTTTATGCTCCCCCGCCTAAGCATACATATGTTACTATGGCAGTTACTTCCAACGAAAAAAGATGATACATCAGCAAGTTTTATTGAGTTTATGATCAAATCAAAATCGATAATACTCTAACATTAGCTTTGGGTACTTACGTTTTACACTTTTTGAGCAGAAATCTTGTTATTTCTTAGTGTGAAAGGTTCGTGCAAAGATTGTCGTGCACCTGTTTGCAAACAGATGCACGACATACATTTGTGTGAACCTTTCACACTTTTAAAAAGTTATGTTCATTCTTCTATCACGTAAGCTGACATCAAAACATTTGCGTGTATTACATATGCGAAAGTACTTGATTAAAAATTCTTTGAAGAAAGTATACAAAACACCACAAAGCTACTGTATTAAAATAAGGACCATTGGGTCCCGGTGCAGTATGTGGGTATGTTGCCGTTACTCATCTTCACGAGTCAAGGGGTATCGAATCGATAGCTTCTTCTCGAATGTAAGATAAGTAAAACGTTCGTAACCCTTGGCTCGACAAGATGCCGTTACTAGGCTACATCCAACTAATGTAAAGGTACAGCTCTGTCTATTTTCTGAGGAATCATAAAAAGTCGTGTCAGGGGGAAACTATGGTAAGAGCCTATATATTTAAAGGCACTTAAATAGTTTTGGCTGCATGAACTATGGAAATAATCTTTCATCCAATGCCATAAAATATGTACGTGTCTGGTATTTTGACAGAAAGTTATACAAAGATGCTAATGAACTTCTATAAATCATGCTCAGTTTGCATAGCACCAATATTGCACCAGAATAGGAATTTGTACACAGTAACCGTTTTTTTCCTCAAAATCCCCGACAGCGGCACTCATTCTTTCCGACTTTTTGTCTTTCACCAATGAGTTGATAATCGTAGACCTATGTGAGATAGTAGTTGAAGGCTAGGAAAGGATGTGATGGAGTACTGGTGAGAGAAATACCAGAAATTCATTGTTAGGTGCTCCAGCAGGCGGGATAAAACCCTATTCAATCAATCAAACTTCGAGAAAAGTCTTGGAAATAGACAATTGTAGCATTATAGTGAAAAAATTGCCAAACATACCTGTGGAATACAAGAGGACCATGATGGTCCTAGATCGCTCACCTGAGTCTCTTTGACTCCTGGGACATCACATCAATTAAATAGGCAGATATCATAAAAGAGATAATTTCTCCACAAAACCAAGTTCATGAATTTCGGGCCATATTTGATGCCTCTAGGATGTAAATAAGAAAATTGTCGTTAAGGCCCCTTTTCCCATGATATGGCATGGATGCTTCCAATTTTCTATAGAGTTCATCCTTGTGACTTAATAAACATTCTGACCAAATTTGAACAAGATTGGACAATATTTGTGGCTTCTAGAGGGTAAACAAGAAAATTGTCATTAAGGCCCCTTTTCCTGTGATATGGCATGGATCATTCCCATTTTCAAAAGGGTTCATCCTTGTGACCTATCAAACATTATGACCAAGTTTTATCAAGATTGGACTATATTTGTGGCTTCTAGAGGGTAAACAAGAAAATTGTCATTAAGGCCCCTTTTCCCGTGATATGGCATGGATCCTTCCCATTTTCAATATGGTTCATCCTTGTGACCTAACAAACATTCTGACCAAGTTTTATCAAGATTGGACAATATTTGTGGCTTCTAGAGTGTAAACAAGTTAATTGTCATTAAGGCCCCTTTTCCTGTGATATGCCACAGATCCTTCCCATTTTCAATAGGGTTCATCCTTGTGACCTGACAAACTTTCTGACCAAGTTTCATGAAGATTGGACAATATTTGTGGCCTCTAGAGTGTAAACAAGAAAATTGTTATTTAGGCCCCTTTTCCTGTGATATGCCACAGATCCTTCCCATTTTCAATAGGGTTCATCCTTGTGACCTGACAAACATTCTGACCAAGTTTCATGAAGATTGGACCATATTTGTGGCCTCTAGAGTGTAAACACTAAAATTGTTGACGCATGACGACAGACGACAGACGACAAACGACGGACGACAGGCGACGGACATTCAATGATCACAAAAGCTCACCTTGAGCACGATGTGCTCAGGTGAGCTAAAAAACCTTTGCCAATTTTCAGCCCAACAAAAGGGATGTAATTTTGTTTTCTTTAATGTGCACTCTTCTATGACATAGCTAGCCTAAATATTCTGAATGATATACATGTATATAGCTTAGGTAACAGAATAATGATTAGTCTGTGAAAATTTTATTCAATCCATTTGTCATTGCTGGGAGACTTATTGTCTATAGGTAGTTAATTCATAATACAATTTTGTCAAATAAGTTGCCCATTTGAAAAAAATCTGATTATATTACACTTGTCTGTGTTTCAATTACCAATAGTAATGGACATACTGAGTAATGGCTGGTTAGCTAGATGGATGCGATACCATCAAATATCTAAATTCCGTGGGAATGGGAATTTTTGTCGAAATCTATCAAGCATGTTTTGATAAATTTCATTCAGTTCTATGTATAGGAAAAATAAAAGTCCTTACTATTTATCTTTTAGATATTTCCTTAATCAATTCGATGGAAATTCAACCAACGATTATTTCAGAGAAATTTAGTTGAATTCTATAACACAGTTGATATGTATACCTTTTCATTTATATAATATGCCCCTACCATAAAAGCCACAATTTCATCAAAATAGAATTAGATATACAAGTTTATAACGTGGGGTCACTCAAAATCCTTCCAATGAAATTTAATTGAAATTGATGTCACAGTTCCTGAGAAATTTCAAATAATATAATAATAAAATCATATATGATAGAAGTTTATCATACCATCTAAGACTTTCAAACATTAAGATTCTTTAAAGGGATCTGACAGATCTTTGGAGGATAGATTGCAATCCACAGATCATTCCATTAATTAAAAATCATCTATATTGGATAAATTTGGTTAAAATCTATCCAGTAATTCTTGCGGTAATTTTGGCCAGTAGAGGAAATAATACATATGACAAAGAGCCTATAAATCTATATTTGTGTATAGTTTATTTCATAGATTTAGCAGATACCAGTAGCATACACACATAACATACTAACATACAATATACACATATATAGCATTTTCAAGATGCCATGTATCCCGAAAACATGAAATGCTTGAATAAATAGATATAAACATTTAAAAGCTTTAAGACAAATCTAATGGAAGTTACATTGGTGATTTTTAATGCATCTCAATCATTGTCATGCTGAATTTATAAGATTTTTGTTTTTGAATGAGGTATAGACAAAGATCAGCCTGCACATGATGTGCAGTCTGATCTTGGTCTTAACCACTGGATTATCATGTTTAAGTCTGATTTTTTGAAACTTTTTTTTGCAAAATAAAAACAGACGAGTAAGTAGTGCATCTGGTGCTTTCAGCATTTTGAAATTTCAAGTAATACAATTTTGCCAAGGTTTTTATTCAGCATGACAAAGGTTAACCCTTACCTCTCAATGACAAAATATGACATATTGACAATAAATGTATTATGTTTATGAAATTTAACGTGTACCTCATTCTTTATTCTTGATTTTTAACATGAAAATTATTTAAATAGGCTCAGAAAATTGAATTGAAATAAAAAATTTCCTCAGTTGATTCAAGTTTTACATACAGGTTTCCCAGTTTAACCAATTCCCAGGGTTATTTGTCTTTGGGAGAGGTAACTTATGAAAAAAGTATTGCTGTCCCAATTGCATCATGTCTTTGCTACCTGCTTAAGTTGTTGCACACTTGCAAACAAGATGTGTTTGTGAAACACGAATGCCCCCGTAACAGCTTTTTTTTCTTCAAAGTTTGACCTTGACAGATGACCTTGACCTTGTCACATGACCTTGACGTTGGTACCAGCGGATGCGGATCATTGAGATCTATCATCATGCCAAATATTAGCTTTGTATCTTGAATAGGCTTGAAGATATTGGCAAGGTTAAGTTTTCGGGTTAAGTTTTCGGACAGACGGATGGACGGACAGACAGACGGACATGAGTAAAACAATATGCCCCCGATCTCTCGATACGGGGGCATAAAAATATGCATTTTCAGTGAGTCACCAAAATGTCTTGAGCAGCTTGACTATTAACGTTGTATTGACATTTTTATCACCAACCTGCAATATTTTCCCCCCAAATTCTAGAACTTTCTTAGTGTAATATCTTGGGCTCTAGTAATGACTAGATGCATTTCATATCCTTTCATATAGCTCTACATTTGTCATAAAATCATTTATCTCTTAACATAATCTTAACATTCATGTACAGTAAATAAAACAAAACAAAATAACACTAGAAAGCCATGAATGGCTTGAGTCGCTCCACAGGCTTGAAATTCTTGTAAAAGCAAATAAATGTTTTGACTAGATTTTTAGATATTTGGGGTTCTACTGATGTTGAAAATGATTTTCAAAGTTTCAACTTTATAACAGATAGAGAAATGACCTATGCTATTAAAAAGACATATTTTTCATCAAATCAAACTTATTTTTAGCTGCATGATAATGGGTCACCCAAAGATCATACCAAAAATGTTTGATTGATATCCATCGGTTACATTCAGAGAAAATGTTTTTCATAGTTTCCCCTATTTAACATATTGAGAATTGACCTCCACCCATGAAATGTATATTTTTCATCCAATCAAAATGATATTTGGTACACTGATAAAGGGTCACCCAAGGATCATTCCAGTGAAATTTGGTTGATATCCAAATATCAGATTCTGAGAAAATGATTTTCAAATTTACCACTATATAACATATAGAGTAATGACCTCTGCTCATAAAATGCATATTTTTCATCCAATCATAATGATTTTTTGTAGACTGATAAAAGGTCACTCAGGGATCATTCCAGTGAAATTTGGTTGATATCCATCAGTTACATTCTTAGAAAATGATTTTCAAAGTTTCCACTATATAACATATAGAGAAATGACCTCCGCCCATAAAATGCATATTTTTCATCCAATCACAATATTTTTTTGTAGACTGATAAAGGGTCACTCAAGGATCATTCCAGTGAAATTTGGTTGATATCCATTAATTACATTCTGAGAAAATGATTTTCAAAGTTTCCATTATATAACATATAGAGAAATGACCTCCGCCCATAAAATGTATATTTCCCATCTGATCACAATGAATTTTTGTAGACTGATAAAGGGTCACCCAAGGATCATTCATGTAAAATTTAACTAGTATCCATTGATTAAAATCTGAGAAAACTCACTTTTTACCATATTTGGAAATTAGCCACGCCCATTAAACCCATGTTTTTCATTGGATCAAAATTTCTTGAACAACTTTGAAAGAGGGTCACCCAAGGATCATTCCTGTGAAGTTTGGTTGAAATCCATCCAGTAGTTTCTGAGGAGAAGATTTTTAAAGAAAAGTTTACGACCGGACGCACGCACGCACGGACGGACGGACGGACGGACGGACGCACGACGGACACAACGCCATGACAATAGCCCCAGTGGCTTTCAGCCAGTGGAGCTAAAAACCAAGTAATATGTAAATAAATCCCAGAGTATATGACTGAACCGGAAATATACTAGTAATTTGAATAAATATGGGTTAAAAGACTAAAATAATCTAATTGACAGTTATTTGTTTATTTGTAGCATTAAAAGAGCTATTTTAAATCATTCAACGAGCCTGTGTGTGACACTTCCAACAATTTCAGGTGTGCGTGATAGCCAGATATCGGACTTCCTTTACAGCCATACAGTACCATTAAAATATTCTGCAACTGTAAACTACCAATTCAGTGGGTAGTGAAGATTCTTGTAAAACTGTGCATCTTCACAGGCTGAGTCTTCCAGTTACGCAAATGTGTAATTGTTGTAAATGTCACCAACAGGCTCAAATAAGTACTAAACCTTTAACCTGCCCTGAATTCAAGTTAGAAACATTAGCAAAATATTACCTCGCTTAGCAAATGAACTCCTTTACAAAGATGGGTACAATTTCCAACCATTTGCAAATATTTTGCATCCCAAATGCAGGGCTGGTATTACATAGAATTGTCACTAGGTGAGGGTTATGCAGTGTAGAAATTTCAGTAATGTCTATCAATTGAAGGTTTGCTTTGAATATCCTTCCCTTTCTAAAAAAGGACCTTTTGTCATAAAATGGCGGAAAAGGCATATTCCTTATATATCTTAGTAATGTAATTAATTACAATAAGTAGCAAACCATTTGGACTCCTGAGAACCAAAATATTATTTGCTTATAGAACAAATAGAATCTTTATAGTGTGTTTCTTATGGAATTGATTTCACTGAAGATAAGAAGCATTGATCTTTTGAGTTCAATTTCTTATTTGGAAAATTCCAACATAATAATTACAAGGTGCTGTTTATTAGTTTTGAAATGACACCTAAATTCCTATATTTAAAATATCATTGCATTGAATCCATCCAATAAAACAAGGTGGCAAACTGTCACAAGAAACACTAAAGAATTGTTATTTTTTATTCTGTATCTCAAAACCTTTCAAAGAACTTCAAATGACTATATAGAGTATATAGTGTGTTTTTCAGTAGTTTTTTCAACAATACCTTAATTCAAAAATATCATTGTAACGACTCTCTGAAATAAAACAATGTGGCAAATTATCACAAGATATGCCTATTACACTGCTGGGTGTCTAAGTGTGGAAAACAACAATGGGAAATAACTACAAAATTAAAATAAGAAGAGGTATATTTCTTGAGCACAGCATTCTATAATAATGAGAGGAACATAATTACCAAGTTTCATATCAATCAGACATAAGGTGTCAGGGTTATGCTTGATTATAATATGTCTTATCTTTTTTGACAAGTGCTTAAAACTGTTTAGAAATGTACAAAATTACCGGTATATCCTTAAGATGTAGAGTCATCATTATTGTTGAATATTTATGTTCTGTAAGTTTTGTTGATTTTTGTTGCCATTAACAAATTGAAATTAAGAGGAATCCACATTATTAAACATATTGCACATGAATGATAAACAATGACATAAAATCATGCATACACATATTTTTTGTAAGGCATAAATAAGCCTGTGCGTGACATTTCCAACAATTTCATGCCTGTGTGATGCAGAGACATTAGGCAGCCTGGACAGTCACACAGTGCATTGAAATTAATCATTGATTGCGAACAGCACCCTTAGGTCCTTAGCCATCTATAAAGCGCATAGTGAAGACTCTGATCAGTCTGTGCGGCTGCACAGGCTGATCTGAGTCTTAACATTTGGCAGATGTGAAATTGTTGGAAATGTCACGCACAGGCTCAAATATCTTCACTGGGCAACAAAATCCCAAAAGTACAGCTTAGGTACCCATTGAGGATATGTAATCTGAGGAATATTTCATTCAATATTCTTCATTCTTTAGTTGCATGAGACCTAACTAAGCTATAATATAATTTTTGTATAGACAATTATCAGTCTGTAATCAACCTTGATTTTCCAATTTTGTATTTTAGTGCAATAGTTTTATCACATGCAATTTGTATTATGAACAGCCAAAAGTTATTTAGCAAAACAGATTTGTTAATTTTTTAGAGCTACCAAAATGTCATAAAGAGAGTTTTATAGAAGCTGTATTAACAATACATTGGGTTGCCCATGGACAATAAATGCAAGATCTAGCGCAAAGCTACATAACAATTTTGTCCTTACTCTCAGAACACTATTTTTTCATGCAATTCATTTTTTTTCTCAACGATACAAAACCAAGAATTTTCTGAGATTTATTCTTATTTCAGTAATCATTCTTTCTCTAAAGGAAAGCTTAAGGTAGTGGACCCATAATAGTTCCGCAACGTTTCAGAAGTAATGAACTTTAACATTAGGAAACCTCGGTTAACATTGTGAAACAATTTGTGGTCTGAAATGTTGCAGAACTATTACGGGTTTAGTACCTTTAGGTATATACATGAAGTAATAATGCATCAATAATGATTTTATCACCGATATTTTAATTACTATACATCAAACTTTTATTTCACCCTTAATGATCCTTATACTCTTTTAACATTATTTACAACATAAAAAGCATCAGATGTGACATTCTTATGGGTCAGAACAAAACTATTATAATTACCAATAATGATTCCCATTAAAGATATTTACAACAGCTTTGCACTACCCTAAACATTTATTCTGCCATTGCCAGTCCTGTATGGATGAAAACGTCAGAAAAACATTAAACAAATAGCATGCAGGATGCGTGCAGGATGGCAAAACGGTGCAAACTGTTAGCCAATTACACTATGCTTTGCACATGCATTTTCATGCAAAGCTGGGTATAAATGACAATACGGTGCAAACTGTTTTATCATCCTGAATACATGGTTGCCTTCACATGTTCACCAGCACATAAAGCTGGATTACTATTTCTAGCATGTGTAAATGTCATGTCATCATAAATATGGGATAGTACTGTGACTTTTCCTTCAATCTGGACAATCTGGACCAGTTGTTTCTTTTTATGTCATGTAAAATAAATCAGATCATGATAACAAGAGGACCAAGATGGTCCTAGATCGCTCACCTGAGTCTTTTTGACCCCTGGGACAACACATTAATTAGATAGACAGATGTCAAAAAGAAGATAATTGCCTAAGATCAATACCATGGAACGTTTTCAGCGAAGAGCAAGACAGATATGCCTTTTTGCTCTTTGATTCTATGTAAAAAGGGATGCACCCGGGTGGACCCCAAATTTGACCCCAGGGTCTTGATATGAACAAACTTGGAAGAGGTCCATAAGATGATGCTACATACTAAATATGAAAGCTGTCTGCCTTCTGGTTTCAGGGAAGAAGATTTTTGACGGTTTTCCTATTTTCACCCATCAAGCTCAGATGAGCTGAAACTGATGCGCCCGGGTGGAGCCCAAATATGACCCAAGGGTCTTGATATGGACAAACTTGGTAAGGGCCCACTAGATGATGCTACATACCAACAAGAGTGCCATCGTCACAAAATACGCTGCCACATTGCTGCTGTTTCACAGAAATAATTGTAGACACTACTTATTTTGACAGAACCAAATTGAAAATGACCAAGTTTCATTTAAATCAAGACAAAAAGTTAGGAGGAGTTGCCTTCACAAGGCTGCAATTTCAATAAGCCCCAGGCACTAAGTTTTAAGGGGGCATAATTCAGGGAAATAAATGAGCCATAAAATCCTTGATCCATGTACATCTTCAAATTATGGTGATGACATTGACAAAGTTTCATTTAAATAAAGACAAAAAGTAAGGAGGATTTGTGTTCAAAAGGCTGCAATTTCAATAAGCCCTAGATACTGAGTTTTTAAGGGGCATAACTCAGGCAGAAATCAATGAACCGTAAAATCCTTCCTTCATGCACATCTACCAATTGAGGTGATTACATTGACCAAGTTTCAAGAAGATCAAGCCAGAAACTTAGGAGGAGTTGCGTTGACATGAAAAGTGGACCCAGAAACTAAGTTATCAAGGGGCATAACTCAGGCAAAAATCAACGAACCATAAAATCCTTCCTTCATGCACATCTACCAATTGAGGTGATAACATTGACCAAGTTTCAAAAAGATCCAGCCAGAAACTTAGGAGGAGTTGCGTTGACAAGAAAAGTGGACCCAGAGACTAAGTTATCAAGGGGCATAACTCAGGCAAAAATCAATGAACCTTAATTTCCTTCCTTCATGCACATCTACCAATTGAGGTGATTACATTGACCAAGTTTCAAGAAGATCAAGCCAGAAACTTAGGAGGAGTTGCGTTGACAAGAAAAGTGGACCCAGAGACTAAGTTATCAAGGGGCATAACTCAGGCAAAAATCAACGAACCGTAAAATCCTCCCTTCATGCACATCTACCAATTGAGGTGATAACATTGACCAAGTTTCAAGAAGATCCAGCTAGTAGTTTAGGAGGAGTTGCGTTGACAAGAAAAGTGGACAGACGTACGGACGGATGGACGGACGGATGGACGGACGGATGGACGGACGGACAGACGGAGAAGATGACGCCAATATACGTCCGCCTCCGGCGGCGTATAATAAAAATGAAAGCAGTGTGCCCTCTGGTTTAGATTAAAGAAGATTTTAAAAGATTTTCGCTCTTCCATTCTATGTAAAAAGTGTTGCGCCCAGGTGGAGCCCAAATATGATCCTAGGGTCTTGATATGAACAAACTTGGTAGAGGTCCACTAGATAATGCTACATACCAAATATGAAAGCTGTCTGCCATCTGGTTTCATAGAAGAAGATTTTTGAAGATTTTCATTTTTTTACCCTTCGTGCTCTTAAGAGATAAAGGGATGCACCCGTGCAAAGCCCAAATGTGACACAAGGGTCTTGATATGGACAAAATTGGTAGAGGCCAACTAGGTGATGCTACACACAAAATATTAAAGCTGTCTGCCATCTGGTTTCAGAGAAGAAGATTTTTAAAGATTTTCACTCTTTGATTCTATGTAAAAAGGGTTAGGCCCGTGCAAAGCCCAAATAAGACCCCAGGGTCTTGTTATGAACAAACTTGGTAGAGGTCCACTAGATGATGCTACATACCAAATATGAAAGCTGTCTGCCTGCTGGTTTCAGAGAAGAAGATTTTTAAAGATTTTCATATTTTCACCCTTTTTGTTAAGGGTAAAGGGAAAGTAAAGGGTGGATTTCATTTATTTGAACAACTTTGGTAGAGCTTGGCCCAAGGAACATCCCTGCCATGTTTCATTAAGATTGGCCCACTGGTTTAGGAGGAGAAGATGTTTAAAGAAATTGTGGACGACGCACGACGCATGTCGCACGACTGACGACGGACATTCTATGATCCCAATAGCTCACCTTGAGCACTTTGTGCTCAGGTGAGCTAAAAATATTTGAGTCTTTGTGTGACATTTCCAACAATTTCACAATTGGGCAAAGTAAAGACTCTGATCAGTCTGTGCAGCTGCACAGTCTGACCAGAGTCTTCACTATGCAGTGTGTAGATAGAAAAGGTTTGAACCCATCCATCTTCAGGCTATCAGCAAATATTCTAATAACAGTGTGTGGTTGTCTAAGCTGCACAAAGTGTGTATATCGCGCACACTTGAAATTGTTGGAAATGTCATGGACAGGCTCTTATTTGAATCTTTCTGTGACATTTCCAATAATTTCATATGGAGATAAAGGCGAAACATTGAGCAACCTAGTCAGCCATACAATGCAAAAAGAACAATCATTGACTGACTAAAGATGAGCCCATAGTAAAAATTGTTGTTAGATTATTATGGATGCATATGTAAATATTGGAAACGTTATGAAAAGGCTCATTTTATAGTTCGGCTTTAAGGGTTAAGCACAAAACTATTGTGAGAGTCAATAAACATATTGATGGCTCAGCGCAAAACAGTTGTAACTGCCTATATGTTTATAGGCAGTTACAATTGTTTCACGCTGAGCCAACATTATAGGCACTTGCAATAGTTTTGCACTGACCCGTCATTTTATATGATGTATGACCTCTATCAAGGTCAAGAATCTGGTGACGACACCTCCCATACAATGAGATGACTCTTTTCTCCTTTACTCAGAGACGTCTTCTCCTCCTTCTCCTCCTCTTCTTCTTCTCCCAGTAAGGCTGCGTCGTCGTCACCGTCACCTGAAATATGAATATTTGAATTTTTGTTATGTGCCTTACAATGGTATAACAATATAATTATCTACAGTAAACTAAGCTTTTTTAAACAATGGTTAACCCTTGTCATGCTGAATCCAGGATATTCCTGCTTTATCAGAAGGTATAGACAAAGATCAGCCTGCACATAATGTGCAGTCTGAATTTTGTCTTTACCACATGATTGTCCTTTAAATTTGTGAGAATTCTAAAGATTTTCCTGTCAAGATAAATACTAACTCAAAATGTGTGCCTAAAATTGGTGACTTAGAACTTACATGTTAACACAATTTTGCTAAGGTTTTTATTCAGCATGACAAGGGATAATCCCAATTGACTCTTTTATTAGATATGACAATTGGTTACCAATTGATATCCTGATATAACAATGTACTTTCTACTGTCCCTATTGCATCTTCAGCTTACTACATGTATTTTCATTTATATTTTAACAAATTTGAAGATAACTAACTTAATACAATTATCTGCAAATATAAGACTAATTCAGAGTTGTTTGTATCTGTTTTACAATAGATCTATACCATGTTATTCAATTGTAGGTTTTATTTTGTGTTCATTTAAACACCATGTAATAAAGTGCAAAACAAGTCCATATGTTTATGATGACTATTTTAATCAAGACCTTATCTTCCCATCCATCGAAACCTTATGTAGTGGTCACTGAACACTGATTGTACAATAAAGCGAGCAATCAGTACAAGACTGTTGTAAGTGTCTATACAAGACAGCCTAATGATGATCTAGAAATTTTCAATGAGTATCAAGTAGGTTCTAGTCTAATCCAATCAAGTTGTTCAAATTTAAGACTGGTCCAACTTGACAGAGGTAGCAGAAGACAACAAACAAGAGCACTGCCTGCAGGTGCCTACACTCGGCTGTTGAGTGCTTGATGGTCGTAAAAGAGGCATAATTTGCACAAAGTGCATCTAGAGTTATCCCCCGTGATAGTATAGGTTGCTCTTTTGATGGTGAACATGTGTGCCAAGTTTCAAGTGAATGCCTTCAGTAGAACCAGAGATATCACAAAATGTCAAAGTTTTTGCACGACTATATCTAGCGATACCTCAGTTTTTTTCCGAAAAACAGCTGAGCTTAAAATGGGTGCAATTGAAAAGGGTATCAACCTATTAGGTGGAAACAATGTAGCTAAAGGAGACATATCTTCTTCCAAACAGTGGAAGAAATTTTGTTGGAAGAAAGAAATAACTTCTTCCACATTTTTTTCTCTGTTTTATATCATTAAAGGTTCTCAGACTCATAAAAAGTTACATCAATGAAGATTAGAAATTCATATAATATCATTATACCAAAGGAGGAATAGTATTTCAATTGTTTGAAGACAATATTACAGCTGATATCATTCATTCAATAGAATAGACAGATTATCCCTTCTCCTGCTGTTCAAGGCAAATTTCTGCTGTATATAAGGCTTTAGCAGATAGTATAGACTAAGATCAGCCTGCACAGATGTGCAGCCTGATCTTAGCCTACACTACCTTTTTTATACTAAATTATTGTTGGAAAAAAATGAGTTAGACACGTTAAAATGTTCAAAAACTTTGAAATTTGTGTGAAACAAAATTTAAATTCAGCAGGATAAGTGTTAAGAAGAAATGAAAAATGTAATAAATGTCATAGACAGGCAATCATAACTATAATATCAGTTTTTATAATGGAGAGAGAACATGAGAGAATTCATAGCAAGGAACTTTATTATTGTATTATAAAGAAGTAGAAATACATCTTGATCCCCAAGCAAAGTAAGCATTTTTTTTGCTTAATGATTGAAGTCTTGACTGCCTCATGTTAACAATTTCCAACAATTTTACATTTGAGAAAGGTGTAACCATTTAGCGACCTAGAGAGCCAGATAATGTAGTGAGAATATATCACAACATTGTAAATATGATTTGAGTTCTTATCTATCTACTGAGTGCATAGTGAAGGCTCTGGTCAGGCTCTGCAGATGCAAAGGTTGGGCAGAGTCCTTGCTGGGTGCATATTTGGTAAGTTGGAAAATGTCAGACACAGGCTCAAACACAAGTATTCAGAGTTTGTGCATATACAAAGAAGTATCATTTAATATTTCCCATGAGATGCAATAGAATGAAAAGTACTTTATATGCTTTTTTAATATATCATTTCTATTTACCAGTTTGTTTTGACTTTTTAAACCTAAAGGCTGAAAAGGAAATCATAATCTCTTTTATTTATGTTGAGCAAAACAGAACTTCCAACAAATAATCAACCAAAAAAAGAAACTTTTTTCCATATCTTTTGATTAATTTAACATAAAATAAACTAGATCTGTTGCAAAGTTGACCAATATCCCCTACCAATGCTTTGTCTCAGTTCCGTGAATGTTTCAAGACAAATTTCCATTGCGACCTTAACCTTTGTAAACTAAAGAATAATGAAGCTCCTCTTTGAGTCATAGGTAATAATTGTATTAAGTTTCATGATTCTAGGTCACTTCTTTCTTGAGTTAAAGTCTGGTACAAAAAGGTTGACAGTGGGACAGACAGCCATATGGATGGATGAATGGACAAAAAGGGTGAAACCAATTAGAACCCTCTACTTTATAGGTTTGGGTATTTTCAAAAATTCCAAAGATTACCTGTTCCAAAGCAACACCAGTACACTATCTTGCTGATCCCTTTTAAATAGTATACAAGTATTCATCCATTACCTTAAGCAGTCCTTTTCAATATTTTTAATTGAAAAAAAAATGCTTTAAATTTTACACAAAGAAACTTCATGAACTGGAAAACATGTACTTATTCAAGCACAACTAGTATCAAACTTAAAAAAAAACAACTCCATTTGAACATTTGACTTCAGACCTTGTCCTTGGATTTATCTTGACCTTTTCTTGCAAACAGCACATGCCCATGACTCAACACAAAGCAGGTGTAACTGCCTAATAAACCAGTTACAACTGTATTGCACTGATCCATCAATGTACTCATGTTAGAGACCATTTTGTGCTAGAATATTTTAGAATATCCGCAAATGTAAGAAACATTCTTAAGATACTCCATCTGAACATTCTATCTTCACCAGGGACATTGGAGCTTTGTGAAAATTTCTATCAAATTGCACATGTTCTCATTTTTGAGACCAATTGTCCATGTTATATTGAAATCCCTTCATAAATATAGCAGGTTTGCTCTATACAAGCTCAATTCTTAAACATAACTGACTTTTGACCTTGGAGCAATGTGTCAGTTGGTTAAAATGCACCTCACTTAATAGATGGAGAATGATTATCTGAAGTTATTTGGAATCTTCATTTTACTTTTGCCCCAGACAAGGTCATTTTAAATGATTCTGAAGTCTACAGATCACACCACTACACACAATACTGACCTTTTCTATAAACCACAGATCACATGACAACACAAAATACTGACCTGTTCTAAGTACGCAGATCAAAATCATTACAACATACAATACTGACCTTTTCTTAAGTCAACAGACCACATCCAATACTGACCTTTTTTGAAGTCTACAGATTACATATAATGCTAATCAATTCTGACGTCCAAAGAACACTTACAATACTGATCTATTCTGACGTCCACATACAACATACAATACTGAGCCCTTACCTAATCTATTATTATACTGCAAAGAAAATTCTAGAATTTTCATTGGTTAATGCTGACCTGACAAACATTGATAGCTACGACCGCTCCGGTATTACCTCTAATGTTTCCTTAAGGCGCCTCGACATGAACATAGACAAAAAATCGAAACGGTAATGGCAGCCATGTTTCTCTCGCTTCGCTGATAACATGACCCGAATATACACACTAGGATACATTTGAAAAGGATGTCAGTTAATAACGTGCAAATAAGAAATGATATAGATGTCAATAAATACCTTAAATTTGTACAAATCTGTCCATTTAAAGTGCCAAGTTTCTCGCAGTTTCAGCCAACAAACGCTTCCATATCACAATAGCGCAGAGTGTAGTAGTGTGACGTCACAACTATATATGACGTCACTTTGTACATGTTTACTTTTCAAAGGGGCGCATTAAGGGATATTGGTGGTTTAAAAGAAATCGGTTCATGCGAACGCCTAAAATAGGCAATAGACAGATATTTAGCCCTAAGACTTTGAAGTATAATAAATTCGTAATACGGTTTCTTGCTCGGGTATATGACGATTTATTCCCGGCAGAAAAATGATGTCAACCCTCGCCTACGGCTCGGGTGACATCATTTTTCCAACCGGGAATAAATCGTCATATACCCCGGCAAGAAACCGTATAACTAATAAAGTCAACATACCACTTACAACACTGACCTATTCCAAAGTGCACATACCATATACAATACTGACCTATTCTGAAGTCCACATACCACATAAAATACTGACCTACCATATTCTAAAGTCCACATACAATACTGCCCTTTTCTGAAATCTACATACAATACTGACTTTTCTAAAGTCTACATACCATATACAATACTGACCTTTTCTGAAGTCCACATACCACATAAAACACAGACCTATTTTGAAGACAACATACCACTTACAATACTGGCCCTATTGTGAAGACAACATATTACATACAATACTGACCTATTCTGAAGTCCACATATCACATACAATACTGACCTATTCTGAAGTCCACATATCCCTCCCCACCAGAGACGACTAGTCTAGTTCTAGGATCAGCTTCATCATCACGTCCTGCATCACCAGCATTACTCATTCCCTTCCTTCTTTTACCTGGAACCATAAAGTATTGAAACTCTTTCAAAGCTAAAGATAGAGGGGGGTATTCTGGATTTTAAATCAAAGTAATTCAATGATTTATTGATCGATTGATTGAATGGAGTTTAATGCTGCTTTTAACAGTTTTTCAGTTATATCGCAGCCGCTGGAGCACCCTACAATGGATTCCTGGTATTTCTCTCACCAGCACAACCATCACATCCTTTCCTAGCCTCTAGCTACTATCTCACATAGGTCTACAATTATTAACCCATTAGTGAGAGACAAATAGTCAGATTAAAGCACAAAACCATGTTTTAAGTACTCATCTAAATTGTCTCAATGAGACGATTCAAATGAGTACCAAAAACATGGGGTTTCATTGAGAAATAAAGATTTTGTCTGGTTTTACCCCTACTTATCTGTATCTCTGCCTCATTGACATTTTCAACAATTTCACAAGTATGTGAAACAAACAATGAGCAGCATTACCATTTGTTCCTTGCATGTAGAAAATTTGTTTTCATCATAGGAAACTTTAGTCCAATACATAGCTTATTGCAAAGCACATAGTGAAAACTTTAACTGACTTGTGTAGATGCAAAGGCTGAAGTGAATTTTTACGTAGATTATGTTGATGGCTCAGTGTGAAACAGTTGTAACTGCCTATAAAAGTATAGGCAGTTACAACTGTTTCACACTGAGCCACGGTAATGTGTGATAGAACAGATACTTTTCATGTTTACCAACCATATTCCCAAACTTTTGATATAACCATGGAAATAAAATAAACATTTTTTTTTGTCCATAATCTTAATTAAAATAATAAAGTAAAATAGCGTCATTTTGCATAACTTTTCCCGAAAAAAGATTATAAAACACCATAAAGTGGTACAAAATATGTTTATCAACTAATAGATTTGTTATTGTAATGAAATGGGTTTCTTTTTATCTCACATAAACAAGTGTCCAATGTTTATTAAGATTACTATTTAAAAGCTCTTTTTTTTTTCAAAACTAGCACAGACTTATTAAGCATTAAAGCAAGTTTATGATAAGCTTACATAGTTTGAAAGAGTATAATGAGTCTGCTTTTCTGTACAGTTGACATTGTACATAACTGTATTTAATTCAACTTTTTCTTTATCATTATTTTTTCATAATATGAGACTTTAGCTCATAATATGAGATTAAGCTTCGCTCATATACAATGTTTTTCATCATATCTAAATTTTTTGAAGGACGTGATAAAGTTAATGTCACTTTTGTATCGTGTAAAGTTTTATTGACTCTATAAATATGTTTTTGGAAGAAGAATTATGGCTATTTTAAGAACAGGAAATCCCAAATATAACCTGATTAATTTCTAGATTCATGGTTTTAAGAAAACAATTCAAAAAGTGTTCATCAGTTTAACTTTCTAGTCAATTCTTGATTTTTCTTAAGTCTAAGTATCATATGAAGGGAAATTCTTAGTGCACACTTGGTTCACTTAGTTTACTATAAATGCCAGACTAAAAGGGGATACTTCTTTGTCTTTAAATTGTGTGTTTCTTTCCATTACAGAGAGTTAAACATAATGTAGAAAACTGTCGTATCAAACCAAATGAGGAACATATTAGAACTAGAACATTTGGCTTATGCTTGGAAGAAACTAAGTGAAACTTAAGAACAACCTGTGGCTTTCAAAGATGACTGAAAAGAGACATTCATGACATAAGGAAATCAGAACTTAATGTCAAAATATGCTTCATACTACATAAAAGAGAAGAAGATACTTTGGGAGAAAACAAAGATAATTACAACCCAATGGGGAAGAAAACTAATGATTACATGTTAGATTGGATTTCAAATGACTGCTTAAAGCTAAACTATATACATTACCTGGTTCTTTGATCTCTGCTTGTTTAGCTTAAATCAGAACTTTATGTCTATTTTTGCTTCAAACTACATAAAAGAGATGGAGGATAATCGTTTGTTTCAGAGTAAGATCGATTTATATTTCATTGAGTGAACATCAAAAGCTATATTTTCACGAGTGGCAGAGCCATGAGTGAAAATATAGATTTTGTTGTTCACGAAATGAAATATTAATCTATCTTACTCGAAAAACAAACGATTATTCTATTTCTTTAATGCAAAAATGATACAAAATGTGAAATTGCTAGGACATATTTTCATAAAGCGCGTCATTTTGCACATGATTGCTATGCAACGTTAATTGTGACGTCAATTATTTTGCCCCGCATAGATGACGTCAGATAAAGTGAAATGCACAAAAGCAGGGTATAAAATTTTGATAATTTCACTGCTTTTGCGGTGAGATTATCAAGTGATAATCTACTATTATTTCTCCTATACCACCCAAAAGCATTAGAGAAAAAAAGATACTTAGGGAGAAAACAAAGATAATTACAACCCAATGGGGAAGACAACTAATGATTACATGATAGATTGGATTTCAAATGACTGCTAAAAGCTAAACTAGCAGAGATCAAAGAACCAGGTAATGTATATCTCTCCTGACATTTCATTAGACCCATTGGAAAACTATACATCATGGAATTTAAGATAATTGAACTTTTTTCCTCTAATTAATCTTTAGTAAAGCACTGCCTGATATGATATAAAATAAGTGAAGAATACTGAATAATTGAAACTTTTATAATAACATCAAAACACTGAAACAATTTTATTACATTATAGAAAAGTTAGTTGACAAATCAGATATTTCATTAGCCAATATAGTTAGAAATAATCTGTCATTTATTTAATATTTTTTGTTTTTGAAAGAATTTAAATTTATTCTTTTGACTCTAGAATAAATAAATTCAACAAAAATTATATTTTGCGATGTCCTATCTTTAAGAGAATCAACTGTTAATCCACATATACAAATGTTATCTTGTTAGTTATTAGCTTGGTGATTTCATTGTGCTGTACCTTAATTAATTAACTCAGAAACAACTAACAATCATATTTATTTTCAACATTGGTAAGTTAATTCATCTTATAACTACAAAATCTGTGTGATTTTTTTTTAAAGGTATCATATGATTATTTTTAGAACAATGACATGATGCGTTTATTTCTAGAAACGTGCCTTTCTGTAAGAAATATCGAAGAAAACAATGCAAATAGAGGTTTTAAGATAAATATTATACATACTTAGTGTATTGAATGAAAAAATATTTAACTCGGCAGAGCCTTGACAATTATCAATTCTCCCAACCTCAATCGATATTTTTTTTTCAAACAAAACACTAAATACGCAATATATACCTAAAGTAAATATGTCAGATGAGTAGTTTGAGGCTCAAAATTATATTGTTGTGGTAGCACTTGTGTGAGAAATGCAAGAATGTATGGTTAGATGCTCCAAATGTATGTCTTAAATAAATTTGAAAGTGGTATTAAACCTAACAGATCATTTCAGATTCACAACAAGAAAGAAAGAAAGAATATCTTTTTCTGCAGAAAATATGAGAATGCAAGCATAACTGGTAACATACATTCAGTTGACAGTTTGGTAATAATCAAGAATACTTGAACTTGATATTTTATATAGATATTCTAATGAAAATTGAACAATTAAAGACAACTGGGCCCGAGGTTAGAAAACATTTCTCAGGCTCAACTGAGAATTTTCTCAAATTATAAATTTAAATAAATGTATGAAAATTAAAGATAATATTAATAAGTTGTTATGTATAACAACTTATTCATATTATCTTTTATGTAGATACATCAAAATGAGTATTAAAACAGAATTACAGCTTTAATCTCAAATTGAAATTTGAGAAAATTTTGAATTGAGATTGAGAAAAGGTTTATAACCTCAGGCCCTGAAAGTACAAGGGTGCAACTAGATCATGGCCAACTCAATCTAGGGTGGTCTGACTGTACTACCTGCTTTATGAGGAATAACTGGCTTAGGGCGGGCTTCAACTAATAAAAATAAAATGATAATTGACATGACTCTACCTTCAATAACATATGTACAAGGTTTAAGCCTGATCAGCCATACATCTTGATCAAGGTCATTATTGATTCATGGTTTGTGTCATTAACAACCAGGCAATATTCTAAGGTGGTATATATATATATATATTTAAAGCCATAATACCGGTACATAATTTTCCAGTATCAACTACAATAAACAATCATGAAATTGTATGTATTAATGTAAAAACATCATCTATAGTTTTCCAAGTTTTGATAACAGTATGCAATAACAAGAGCCGTCAGAGACGGATTATGCTCCCCGAATAAGGCATTGTCACAAAAACAAGAGCCATGTTGGACATGGACATCCCCCACCACAAAAGCTTGATAGTAAACTGAAGCCTAATAGATTAAAGATTCTTTTGTACTGTCAGAGATTTACCTCCTATTAAATGTATTAAAAATAACGAAGGGCAATAACTCTAAAATTATGCAAGCAAGAGTTATAGTTCTGGTGTATTGCACTTCTCCTCCATGAGATCTATCCACCCATAAAGTTTCAAGTTGAAATCTATCATACTTTAGGAGATATGCTCCAGACAAAATCTAAGTATCAAAAATAACAAAGGGCAATAACTGCAAAATTATGCAAGTAAGAGTTGTAGTTCTTGAGCACTGCACTTCTCCTCCATGAGATCTATCCACCCATAAATGTTCAATTTGATAGCTATTATACTTTAGGAGATATGCTCCAGATATAATCTAAGTATCAAAAATAACAAAGGGCAGTAACTCCAAAATTATGCAAGCAAAAGTTGTAGTCCTTGTGCATAGCACTTCTCCTCCATGAGATCTATCCACCCATAAAGTTTCAAGTTGATAGCTATTTTACTTTAGGAGATATGCTCCAGACATAATCTAAGTATCAAAAATAACAAAGGGCAATAACTGCAAAATTATGCAAGCAAGAGTTGTAGTTCTTGAGCACTGCACTTCTCCTCCATAAGGTCTATCCACCCATAAAGTTTCAAGTTGATAGCTATTATACTTTAGGAGATATGCTCTGTGGTCAGATTTCAAAGACTCAAATAAGCTGTTATCTTATACAGCTAATATAAAGGTAACAAACATTAAACTCCCTTTTTGCATGACATATTTTAAGACACAAATTTCAAATAGTTTAAGTTAAAGTGCATCTTATTTGCTACTCAAATGTGAAATTTCATCTAATTCTGAGCATAAGACTAGGAGAAATGAAAGAATAACTGTAATTTACTCGCTTACGTAAAGGTAACAAACAATAAGCCCCCTTTTTCCATGATATTTTTTTTTTACATTAATTATAAATTGTTTATAGTAAAGGGCATCTGATTTGCTACACAAATATGAAATTTCACTAAATTCTGACTGTTAGACTAGGAGAAATTTGGGAAAAACTGTTTTTTATCCTAAGTCCCCTTTTCCCGTGACGAGGCCTCAAATCCAAAAACCGTCACAGATGCATCATCACTATATCATAGGGAGTTCACATGGTAAGTTTCATTCAATTTGGCCCAGGGGTTATGGAGAAATAGGTGGGGACGGATGGACGGACAGACAGACAAAGCGGCGGCTATATGCTCTCCCTTCGGGGAGCATAATAAAATTGCATTAATGTAATGCAATCATAAATAGTATTCTAGTTCAAATCAAAGTATACAATCATAAAATTGTATGTATCATTCATAGTATTCTAGTTTTATTTATAGTATACAATCACGGAATAGTATGTATATATGTAATGCCATCATCTAAAGTTTTGTAAGTTTCAATTATAGTGTATAATTATGAATAGTTTTGTAAGTATCAATTACAGTATACATTAATGGAATTGTATGTATTAATGTAATGCCATCATCTATAGTTTTTCTAAGTTTCAAAAATAATATACAATAATGAAAATGTATGTATGTATCTAATGCCATCACACAACTCACTGTCTAAGTTTCAGTAAATTCAAACATTGTTTTCTACTTAAACAAAGACAGCAAAATCATGAAATTGTATGTAAGTACGTAATGCAATCATGCAACTAAGTTTTCCATGTTCCAATGCATCATACATAGTTTCCTTGTTCCAATTATAGTAAAATGTAGTGTAAACACTGATAAACCAACCAATTGTCAAGAATTAAGAGTAACATGAAAAAGTGTCTTATTATGTCATGAAATTGATGAGTCAGCAAAAAACAATTGTAACTGCCTATACATATATAGGCAGTTACAAATGTCTTGCACTGAGACATCAAAATAGGGTCATTAAAGAAGAAGTAGAGGTCACATTTATAACACATCTATATCTTTTTGCCTTAAATGGATGTAATTTGTATTGATAAGAATTATCTTGAATCTTTACCAGTTACAGTTTGCATTAACTTTCAGTCCTGGGTCAACATTAAATGATGTACATTGTATTGTTATTGTTTGAAAAATTGACCCGATTCTATTTTTTTGTGTTTTTTTAACTCGAGAATAACACAATAAAGAGTCTAATGACACTTATTTCCATCATGGTCTTAACTCATTCAAGATCTCATTCTGCACATAGAAAGAGAGAGGCAATGGCCTTAATCAATTGCTACCCACTTTTACAGCTAAGTGGACTGGGGCCCTGTTTGTGAAGTGTCCTGCCCAAATACACTACCCGCCTCCCATTACAAGTCAAGCATGCTGACACCACTTGTCCAACAAGCCAGACAATTGGCTGATAGGTATGGTATTATTGAGAAACATATATTTAAGACTAGTGTTACCACTCTTATATGAACCTCTCTTATTGAAGAAGTTTGTATCTTCCTTTTGAAAGAAATTTTTTACATCAAATAAATTTCATATGTCTTCATGAAGGAAACTACCATTTTTGTGTATTAATTTTGCAGAAACTAATGTAACCACATAAAAGAAACATTTGTTGCAAAATACTTCATATTTGACATTTTGTCTAAGTGAATTTTTCTTTTTCTTTATTCATTTCTAAAAATATGCTTTCAAAGACAAAGACTGTCTATACAATAATAATATCATATCTAGAGGCAAACTTGTCTGAAAATTGATAGCATCTGACTGAAGTGCTTAACTAACAGAAAAAGCCTGTCAGACTTCATTTTCTTCCTATATCTGTTGAATATATGAGCTACAAAACTTTATAATGGACAGATTTTCCTGTTTTCAAACTTTCATGTGACATTTACATGCAACTTTCTTTGTTAAAACTGGTCTTTTGGTATACTTTATTACATACTTCCATAACGGTCCATGATTATAGGTTTTAAGGTTAAAGTTTAGACTTCATCAGGGCCCAAAGTTATAAAACTTTTCTCAAGCTCAACTGAGAATTTTCTCAAATTTTGAATTTAAATAAATGTATCAGAATAAAAGATAATATTAATAAGTTGTTATTTCTAACAACTTATCAATATTATCTTTTATGTTAATACATTAAAATGAGTATAAAAAAAAATAGAATAAGGGCTTAAATCTCAAATTGAAATTTGAGAAAATTTTGAATTGAGAATGAGAAAAGTTTTATCACATCAGGCCCAGAAGTCTCTTTTAAAGAGACCAAACTTGGTAAGCTCAATCCGCAGTCATCTGGCTCTCAATCATAAGGTTGTGAGTTCGACCGAGGTTAGGCCATCATTGATCTGACAGTTGACAAAAGTCATTATGGCAAGGCTCGTTTGTCTCCAACAATTGGAAAATGATATAATCCATAATTAATGCCCTGGCAGGGCGGAGCCTAAGTAATGGGTCGTTGCACTTAAGGTTAAGGTAAATCAGCTTTTATTTAAAATAACTAAAAATATACTTATATAGAGAGTCGACATGAATATCTAGAGACCTTTAATCGTAGATTGGTAACCAAATCATCGTAACTTCAGCTTGATCAAGCTGAAGTTATGAGGCTTTGGTAATCAAACGATAAAATGTGTTCACTCTCTCTAAGCATGTGAACTCTCTAGGTTTTGGGATACAGTTTTTTACATGCGTTCACGATTATTGCCGACTTACTTTTAAATGAACCCAAAATATTTAAAAGTTAACTCGCCAAATTACGTCACGGCTATGCTCCGCCCTGCCAATTCATTAATAACGCAGAATACTATTGGCTCAGATGAAATGTTGTGTTTATACTGTTGCAAAGTTTGGTTTAAATTGGTCCATAGGTTTTTGGAGACTATTTTGTCTTTTTTGAATTATCCAGAGAACCAGAAAATAAAATAATCAAGGCCTTAGACAAAGAATTCGCAGGGAACATGTAATTATTTAAAACTATTTATGACTGCAGATTTAATGGGAAGATATTCTCTTTCCATATAAAACTGAAGACAAAAAACCCATTAATTATTTGCCTTTCCTACATTAGTACAACTTTCTGTCTGGTCTCTCCTATCGGACAAATTTCACAGACTATGTCTGTTGATTATTGTAATTTTCGAAAAAGACATGTCTACTACCCGTAGGATTGAATGGAGTTTTATGCCACTTCCAACATTTTTTCAGTTTAATTGCGGTGGCTGGAGCACCTAACAATGGTTTTTCAGGTATTTCTCTCACCAATACAACCACCACATGCTTTTCAGCCTCAAGCTGCTATCTCACACAGGTCTATGATTATCAGCCCATTATAGAGACAAATAGTTGGAAAGAATGATTGCCGCCGTCGGGGATGGAATCTACTACCCTTAGTGAAAAGCTGAATTCATAGTAATATCTTACATCAAAATTAATGTATTGCTTATGTGGCTCCTTTTGCTTATATGTCACCACAAAAAATAATCCTACTTTTGATCATATAAAGAATGTTTGGACAAACAATGTAAAAGATTGAGACTTATTAGTGGCCTGCAGTAATAACGAGTACAGGTGCTTTCCCTATATTGTTATTGAATTTTATCATATTGAAAAAGAAACTTGATCTCAGCACCTTTGGTATGGTTAAGACAGAATTTGTAATTTGTTGATACTAGTAGCTTTAAAACATTGAAGGATCACTTAGAGCTAAGGTAAACTAAAATTATGAAAACCTTTTTCTAAAGTTTTGCTAAAAAAATTACTTATATAGACAAAAATGTCCTAAATAATCTGACCTTATATGAACTATCAGTCTATAATCAAACTAAGCTCTCAGCAGTGTTAACCTTACTGAACCCTGTAAGATGACAAGGAGTAACTCATCAATACTAATCCCAACATAAATAGGTCAGCTTCCAGCAAAACTAATATTGAAGTGACTATCATTAACAAAGTTAATGAAGTGGTCAGTATAGAAAGGTTATCAATGGCTCAGTGTGAAACAGTTGTTACTGCCTACTTACATATAGGCAGTTACAACTGTTTCACGCTGTGCTATAATTATAAATCCCTGGTTTTCTACCAAAACCTCGTAGCTGCAGCTCTCATAAAGTCGAAGTTACTAGGTATGGGAAAAATATCTGACGATTTCAAATTTCACTACAGCTTGGACAGAAATATTTAGGCCCTCTGTAAAAACATAGGTATAAGCTACTACATAGTCAATGCTACTGTCAAAAGCTTTCTTGAGGGCATCTATTTGTCTCTAAATTTTGTTTTATAACATTCCATCACAAATCCTCTTTAAAAGGTGTCAACACTGAGACTATGCCCCCTTGTCTATCACCCCTTGCACATGCAAAGCCGTATTATCTCAAAATGTTTGCGAAACGTTTTTTACATCCTGAACCCAGGGCTGGACTCACTGATCTCATTATTGAGTTCTCTCTGCTGTAAATAAGTCTGGATACAAGATCTTCTCCCTGTTCTAATCTCTACTAATCCCCGCATTATTGAGTCAATTCTTCCATACTACAAGGAAATGCTAATAATGAATACAATGCAATCATTTTTCCCCTTGTCACAGCTAGAAAATGTCAATTTACATCAAAGGCAATTTATTTATAATTTTAATGTACAACACTACTTATCCTGTATCTGCTCCTTTTTCCTGAATGTATGAGTTTAACATTGACCTTTATATTAAATTGAAAGATGATAATAAATACAGGCCATTAAAAGACACAATGAAAAGTAACACATTATTAAACATATTGAAAATTAACCCTTGTCATGCTGATCCTGGAATATTCCTGCTTTGGCAGCAGGTATGGATAACATCAGCCTGCACATATGTGCAGTCTGATTTTAGTCCATACACCCTGATTTTCCTTTTTAAACCAGAAAAGTTTCAAATTCAAATGCTGACTCACAATGAGGAAATACAGAGCTTTCAGCACTTTGATTTATATGTAATTTTGCCAAGGTTTTTAAATCGTACTGCAAAGCAGTAGATTTATATCTACCGTTTTTCAGAAATCCAGTCTGTTTGACCCAGTACATTTTTACCATTATCTTCTGAGCAATGTGTTCAAACCAAATTATGTGTTTTCAAACACCGAAGAAACGGCCTTTTCAGTCACAATCTACAAACTTTGTTTATACCTTATTTACTTTTCGATAAATAGAGAAGAGGCTAATACAAAATTTGATGTAATTTTCGCTTTTAGTAATTACCAGTTAGTATTTTCAGTGTTTATAACAAGATTTTCTGTTGAGTAAAGGTTAACTGTATGATTAATTTGTAGCACTTACAATATTACTGCTCTGAACTTTCTCGAACGGTCATTTACCAGTTGTAGGGCTGACAACCAATCAAATTCTGTTATGATTATCACTGGGTCAAAACCCACGCGTAAATTCAGACCACGTGTAAATTCAGATGGACATCGTCTGCTCGAGATGTGTCAATTAACTTGTTTGTCATTAGTCAATAGTCGTCTGCACTCAATCAGGGAGCGTGGGAAGTTTACTTTTTTTTCCCATGTGTTAACAAATAGAAATAATTTTGTAATTTTGAAATATTTGATTTCAATGAGCACTCTGATCACGCTCCAATCCTATTTTCATTAAATTCAAATTTGAGTATGAAGAAAAATTATTCAACAACAAATAAACCGACAAAAACATACGATAAACTGATATAGGGGTAAGTTCATATCGGACTCGGTTTCGACCCGAGTTAACCAGGTTTCCATCAGAACGGCCTCGGTTTCGACACTAGTGATGTCATTGTAACCTTTCAACCTCGACGCTTCTGATCCTGGGTCAGGCCGGTGTTACTTGGGTTCCAAAATGGCGTCGAGAATAGTGCACAACAATTCGATTACAAAAAAAATAAATATTCTCTATTACTTTAAATAACAAATACTTTTTTCTTATTTAATATAGTATTTTGCACGAGTCTATCACATTTCTTAATGGGATAACGATATTTCATGGTAAATTAATTATTGTAGCGGTAAATGAGAAGTTTGTTTACTACCACCAGTGGGTAACTCCGTTCACATGAATGTCTTTTCTGCGCATGCATATTACAGTCAATTTTAGATTATTACATCATCTCACGCGTCTCTCGGGCTGCCATTTGAATTTCCCCTAGGATAGCAGCAAGAGCGATCTATTTTTAGAACAACTCATGAATAATCATAGAGTGCTGCAAGATTTAATCGATTGGTCAGAAACCAAAGATATAAATAGCATAGTTGGCGATTTCACGTGTTTCTTGAGGGAAAATGCATTTACAGTATTTGGGAAAACTCAATGCTTGAAATACAAAAATGTTGGTAATCAAAATTGTAAATAGTTTAATGAAAAATGTTTGTTGCTAAACAGGCTTTTAAACTCTATAGAGAGAGGAATAATATTAACAGACAAGCTTTTAGCTTGGTGCGTGCTCATTATAACAACGTAAAAATCTGCTAAGAAATAATTTAGACTAGCAGAGGGCTATCGAATCAGCAAACTTTCAAAATCGGACCCACGAGGTTGGATGAGCTGGCGATGTCCTCGAAAAGATGGATTGTTAAGACAAAAAACTCACAAATTTAAAGATTTTACCAACTCTTATTGTCCAAATTTGAGCCCTTTTGATTGGCGAACTATTGCATTATTCCAGCCTCTCAATGATGTACGATTTACAGTGCTGACAGCACTTTGATTTATTCAGCGTGACAAGGGCTAACTTTTTGTTCCATCTTTACATAACACAATGCCAAACTGTATAATTGTAGAATTGATCTGGGCTGTGATCATTGCCATTGGCTGTGACCATAACAACCTGTGTCACTCTTCAAGGTCATTCTCTTTACCAAGCTTTAGCAATCTCCTCCATATTTTTATTCAAAAATGTGTCTGGGGTTTTCGCCAGTGTAAGCAATTCTCTGGCAGATTTACTAATATTTATTAGGGAATAATAAATGTCTTAATGCACCACACTTACTTCTCTTATTTCTCAGTCAAAATCAATCAATAATTTTCAATTTTTTTATCTAAATGCTCCTTTTCAAAAAGATGCTAAAATGTACATCTTTATCAAAATGCAACATTATGGCAACTTGGCAGTTTATACCTCTAAGGTCAACCATGACTGTGCTGAAAAGGCCATAAAACCACCATAGTTAGTTAGATACAAATAACTGAGAACAGAATCATATAGAATTGAAAGCCTTGGGAGAATGGGGAACAAAAACTATGAGAGGGAAATCAGATTTTCTTAGAGATTGTACAACAGCAATAATGACTTGGAGAAGAAGACTTTCTGCCTCAATGGTACAATTACCTCGGAGCAATCTGGTCTTACCAGAAATAACCCTAATCCTACTGAGTATAAATTGATACAAATATAAATGCCTATTTTGAGATACAGTAAACCTTGCACTAAGCAACCACTTACGGAATCATCAAAAAGCGGTCTTTAAAGAGAGTGGTAGCTTATAATATGTTTTGTTTACAAATAAGGAAGCATAATTTCAATTGATTATGTATGTATTGTGTGCGATTTTCTCAATAATCTTTTGTAATTAAAACTCAATAGAATCGTCTTAGTGACGTTTCTTTTGAGTTTTAACAACATATGATTCCTTTACAATCATTTTTAGACAAATTATGTCTTATTCGTAAGATATTTCCATTTAAAGAAGGGGATTTTGAAACCAGTCGCTTAATACAAACGATCGCTTAATAGATGTGGTCGCTCGAGCAAGATGCACTGTATTTCAGCGGGTCTTGCTCATTTACTCCAAATATTTATTAAATAGAATGGAGACAGTTTAGACTAAGATCAGCCTGCATATCTGTGCAGGCTGATCTCAGCCTACAATGTCTGCCAAAGCTTTGTAACAATCAAGAATATGTTATGAACAATTTTAGAAGGGTTAATCTGGTGGAAAAACATCATTAGATTTTTCCAAACATGGCAAATATATGCAGATAAATTTATCTTCTGGCAGCAGCTTATAGAGGCCCAAGAGCATTTGTTAACCTCCTTAATCTAAAATTTATTGACGACATCATGAATGTATTACATTTAATCAGCGATTGAATAATCAAGATAAAATCAGTTAAAATGGCTTATTATGGACAAGCCAAAATCTTTAGAATAAAATAACAAAAATAAAGTAATAATAAATGTATTGAAGCGTTGTTGTAAGTGCCTATTTCATAATAATTAATTGACCTTGAGCTGTGACCTTGACCTTTGAGCTATCTGAAAAATTCTTTCGAATATCACATCTACTTATGATAAGCAACAATCATGCCAATTATTTCGAAATCCATCTATAAATGTAAAAGCTATGCTCCAGTGGCCCGTTTAACTTAACTTCTTACGAAAAAAATAATCATAGGTCAAAATCACAGTTTGTATCTGGTGTTTTTATAAATTGATCAATCTGCCTTGCAATATCTCATTGGAAATGTCTTTAGAAGACGATTCCAATGAGATGATGCATAGAAAAATCCATGTCTAGTTAATACTGTAGAAGCAACTTTAATTTTTGACTTGCCCAAAAAAATGATCGTAAACTGCTTAGTGAAACAGGCCCCTGTAAAGCAAATTTTCACATTAAAATTCTGACTTTTACCAGTGACATTCATCAATAAATTTAGGAGTTACTGTCTGAAAAAAATGGACAGAATGACAGACAGACAAACTAACTCAGGGACAGACTCACTAATACATCTACATTGAGACGTCATTGTAACATCTATATCTCCCTCATTGCTTGCAGGCTCGACAAAGATCATTTGAGTTTCTTTTGCTGCAGGCATGGACTAAGTTTTTGTAGATGGAGTGCTGGTCAGTTTGTCCAGAGAGGAGGAGAGAGTATTTGTCTGTAAAAAGTTAATAAAATAGTAATTTCCTGTGGGCAACTCTAATAACCTGTGGCCTGGTCAGACTAATTGTACCTCCTGAGTCTCAGTGGAAATTAACACTTTTCCCTAGAAAAGATGGAGGGTCACAGTAAAATTGCCTTTGTCATATTGTCTTAGAATATATAACTCCAGCCATATCATCATTTGAATATATGTTTCTTAGAAGAACTTCAGACAAAATACGTGTAAATCACAAGAAATGCTGCACCTGCATTAAAAGTATGTTTCAGAATATGATATGCCTATGGTTTGTGTGTAATCTCCTTCATAAAGCAGTCGTCATGAATCAACTTAAATTAATATCATGTATCATTTTCAAAAATTTTAAAAAAATCTTTTTCATGGATTATGATAAGTCATTTAATGAAATTTTAGTCTGTGAGCGAAATGAACGAAGCTTTCTATCTTGACAATTTCTAAACTGGTACATGCTCAACATTATTTAAAAAATAATTTTCTGCATGAAAAAAGATAAACAAAGCAATTCTGTAGGCTAGATATGAAAGATATAGAGGATATGTTAGTGTTAGTGTAAGATAGATTTATATTTCATTCAGTGAACAATAAAAGCTATAGCTTTTGTTGTTCACACAATGAAGTATTAATCAATCTTACCCGAAAACAAAGGATTATTCTTTTTCTTTTATGCAAATATGAGACAAAATGTGAAATTTCTAAGACAAATTTTCGTAAAGCGCGTCATTTTACATGTGATTGCTATGCAACTTTCATTGTGATGTCACTTTTTTCAGTTTGCATAGATAACGTCAGATAGGGGGATATGCACAAAAGCAGGGTATACGTTTTTGATAATTTCACTGCTTTTGTGGTGAGATTATCAAGTGATAATCTACCGTTATTTCTCGATAAACCACCAAAAAGCATTTAAGAAGGATTCATAAGATTGTTGAACATTTCTTTCTCTGTTTGGCAGAATTTTGTCTCAAGAATTGGTGTGTTTGGTAAATGTAAGATTTCTGTGTCATCAGTTTGCCGCCAGATATCCCCACTGTGCAGGAAAATTACTTACTAAATTATTCACAACAAAAAAATTTTTCAGAGAAAATAACTCCAATAATAGCATCTTGTTTTGCTGAGAATTCTTTCCATATAAACTTGATGAGTGATAAAAACAAGAGGCCCAAGAGGGCCTGTATCGCTCCACTGGATTAAAAATCTCAAGATTTGAAAGAGAGATATTGAAAATAGAAGGTAATGAAAGTGAACAGCATTCAAAAGGAATTCTGACTTTTTCTAAGTTGAAACTAACTTATGAAGAAATGAACTTATTTAACTAATATGTAAAACTACAAGGAAGAAAACTATGTAGATTTCACTTTGAAACAAGAGGACCAGAATGGCCCTAAAACGCTCACCTGAATTTTATTGATCCAGTGGATCTCATCCAATCCAAATTTCTTGAACAACTTTAGAAGAGGGTCACCCAAGGAACATTCTGTTAAAGTTTCATTGAAATAAGCCTAATGGTTCAGGAGGAGATGTTATTCAAAGATTTCAGGGTAAAAAAAAAAGCCCCACCCTACCACACCTATATTTGGGGGTCGTTCAAAGATTTTGGGGTCAAAATAAGCCCCGCCCTGCCACGCCCATACTTTGGGGTCAATCCAAATTTCTTGAACAACTTTAGAAGAGGGTCACCCAAGGAACATTCTGTTAAAGTTTCATTGAAATAAGCCTAATGGTTCAGGAGGAGATGTTGTTCAAAGATTTTGGGGTCAAAATATGCCCCACCCTGCAACGCCCATATTTGGGGGTCAATCCAAATTTCTTGAACAACTTTAGAAGAGGGTCACGCAAGGAACATTCTGGTAAAGATTCATTAAAATTAACCTTATGGTTCAGGAGGAGATGTCGTTCAAAGATTTCGGGGTCAAAATAAGCCCCGCCCTGCCACGCCCATATTTGGGGGTCAATCCAAATTTCTTGAACAACTTTAGAAGAGGGTCATTCTGGCCAAGTTTCATCAAAATCTACCCATTGGTTCAGGAGGAGAAGATGTTTAATGAAAAGTTTACGCACACACGCACGGACGCATGGAGGGATGCACGACGGACACCTCGCCATGACAATAGCTCGCTGGCTTTCGGCCAGTGGAGCTAATGACTTGAAAAAATACTTTGCATAAATGAATTATTTCGGCTTTCATTTTTTCGATATCCAATTTTGTTTCTACAGCTCTCAGAGGAAACATCCATTCAATTTATGGGTACAAAAAAAACGAAACAAAGGACTGAATAAATTTCAGTGTAAGTTGGTTTAACAATAGAATATAGTCAAGTTTTCCAAACTGAGTTATGTATTCAGATGCCTTTCAAGGATTTCTTTGATTAAGAACTGCAGTTTCTCACATGGTACAACCACATGAAAAGAAGACAAATGGCATGGACATAATATGAGCTTGTGTATGACATAGCCAACAATTTCAGTCATGATATAATTGTGAAAAATGAGCAGCCTAAACTGTCGCACAATGCATTCAGAATATACTCTGATTCTCTGAATTCTGAGATCTCAAATCTGAGTCAGTTCCTGTTGTAAAAACTATAACTTCATGGTTTTATTAGAATTGTCACATTTATTTTAGAAGGGGTTACAGATGTTAAGGTGTAGAAATATGTCCAAAAATGCAAAATTACCATAGATTTACTACATCACTGCAAAGAGAACACCAATTTGCAATCAGAACCAAAGATGAAGCATGGCATGGAAGGCAGTTAAAAGGAGCTAAAAGTAAACCCAGGGACTCTTTTAACTAAACTTATTATGACAAAATTAATCGTAAGTCAAAATCACAAAATATACCTGTTTTTTTCATTCATAGTTTAATTCTGCCTTGCAATATCTCATTGCATGGTAGAATTACATATTTAGTTACTACTGTAGATTGGACCTATGCAAAAAATGATCGTAAGGTATTTATTTAAACAGGCACCAGCTGATTTCTGGAGTATTTCTGCTGTAAAAAGTAGACAGTATAGACTATGGTCAATCTGCACAGATGTGCTATTGTAGGAAATCTTAAACCAGACCATTGAAATGTTCCCATAAATTGGTTATTTGTTTTAAAATATGATTTAAATTCAGCATGATAAGGTTTTAAGAGTTTCTTGAGTGAAAATGTACATCTTCTTTTAGGAAGAGACAGAGAATAATTTTTCATATCCAATGAAAAGAGGATAAGAGGATAAAACAACACATTAGGTCTGTGTTTGCGTGACTAGTTCACAGACGAATCCCAGAAAAATAATCTAAAATATCACCTCCAACAGGGAACTGCAGTCTCCCCAACCAGACGTATTATAATTCATAGCAAGACATTTTTTAAGTTCACAGTTTCCTTTGAATCAAATATAGTTGGTTACTCCTTATACTGTCCGTACCATTTATAGTTTATTCATTTTCAAAACTTTTGTATGTCAAGAGAGTTGTAGAATAAGAAAAAATAAATTCAGTGTTTATTTTTTCACCTTTTATGATTTCCTTTTTTTAATGTGTTTAAAATAAAGTTTAAACTACAACTTAACTACAACAAACATTATTATTAGATTTATTTCTTTGGGCAAGAAAAGGTAAGAATATTGGAAAGATAAAATAGTCCCAACCCTTATGTGCAGGCTGATCTTTTTGTATACCTCTTGCCAGGCTGATCTTTTTGTATACCTCTTGCCAAAGAATAAATATTCTGGGTTCAGCATGTCAGAGGTTAGAAACTCAAATCCAAGTTGAACAGAAAGGAGAAACCAGAGGGACACCTAATGTTTGGCTATTGGGTGCTTGGTAGTGGGTGAAAAAGTCAAAATAGGGGCAAAATTCAGAGAAATGTGCATTTATATAATGTTTCACTTGACAACGCTAGGAAAAAAAGATGACACAGAAGATATGGCAATACCTTGGGTTATCTTGCAAAAACAGCAGAGTTAAGTAGTGCTTGTCAACATTATACTTGTCTGGGAAATGACATCAATATTTTCTTGGAAATTCAGTGAGAATGAAAGTGCACTTCCACTCAAGTAATACAGTTTGGCAATTAAATTTAAAACTAGACATTAATATTGAGCCTAAAATGGAAACTTCCAGAAAAATTACATCTGCATTTTCAGACAGAGTTCTTTTAACAAAATATTGTCAAAATTTCAGACTTTAGATAATAAAAACATCTCTGTATTTAGGTTTCTATAAACAGCATCACATACCCAGTTGTTAGATGCTGGATGGTGAAACAGAATCTACATGCATGCAGTTTGATCTTGGTCTATACCACCTGATTTTCCTTTCGAATTAGAAAAGTTTAGAGGTTATTTTAAAAATCAAATTTGGTATGCATGGCTCACAAATACTGCAATCTGTACTTTCACCACTTTGCTTTTAATGCATTTTGCAAAGATTTTCATTTAGCACTACAAGGGTAATTTTATAACGGGAACAGCTCTCAATTAAGGACACAACATTTGATATTTTAATAGAGCTAGGGGTAGATTAACTAAAACCTCCCATAAGTGAATTGTCAAACAGAGTGCCTTGTCCCAATGCATTAGTTCTAACAATACTAGACATAGAGTACTTGGGCAAAAGCTGTATAAAAATTTGTGATTCTAGTTTATTTGGCTATTGAGTTTGAGGGTGGAGACATTCTTAAGATAAATGAGCCTGTGCATTACATTTCCAACAATTTGACATGAGTGTGAGTTGCAAATATTGATAGGTATGGAAAGTCACATAGTGCTATTAGAAGATTGTCTGTTTCTTAAAATATACTGTAGGACTATCTAAATATAGAGTGCAAAGGGAAGACTTTGGACAGACTGTGCGGATACACAGGCTAGCCAGAGTCTTTGCTTTGTGCACATTTAAAATTGTAGGAAATCTCTCGCACAGGCTCAAATATCAATGATGACACTCAAACTATGTTCAGTTGTGACCTTGACATTCCAAATACCAAACCCAAAAACAATATGTTACTGTGTTAGGCCATGGGCAACAACAGTACAAAGTTTCATGATTCTATGTTCATAGAGTCTTGAATTAGAGTTCGGATATGTTTTGGGGACAAATTTGAAATGTACCTTACTTTTTGAACTGCATAACCACGGAATTATAGGACACTGTCTTGAGTCATTGGAATCAATAAAGTTTCACGATTCTAAGTTTATTTGTACTTGAGTTAGAGCATCGAAACAAAACTTCTTTAGAGAGATGGAAAGACAAATGGAAGGACAGACATGGTCCAAACCATCCTCTACTTTGTAGATGGGAGATATAACAAACAGGCATTGCTTAATATTGTGATAGAAGGGTATAACAATGCAATTACTTTGGTACTTTGATACTGGCAAAATCAGCTCAAGCAAAATTAATCAACTACTTCATGGGCATAAAAAGGAAATTACTCTTGAAAAACAAATTAGAATATTGATCAAGCCCAGAGTCAGTTATACAATATATTATGCTAGAAACTGTCTCATAGACAGAAATGGTTTCCCTATGAAGTAATTTCTGGCAGATTGTATCAATTTGTAGTACTGTTTTAATGTTTGTTTCAGCATTTCCTCAATTTAAACTATATAATTTCTTTTTAGGGCTTAATTTTTAGTGTTGAAGCACCCTGGTAAACTAAGAACAAGAAACAATCCAGAATTTTTCTCCAGGTTTTGGGGGGTGGGGGTAGGACAGCTTGTTCACACAAGTATTTTTTTTATGGCTTGTTCACAAAGTATTTTATTTTTAAAACTATCTACAATTAGGGGAGCACAATAGGATAACAAGGTAGGTTATCCAACATCGGTAATTTTGTTCAAAATGAACAAAATTAGCAATATTTATCACCTCCCTTTTATAAAATATATGTAATTTTCTATTTGTGTGTCTTTGTTGACAAATCAGCCTCTTTAAAATTAAAGCAGGCCACTAAAATAGTTAAATAATAAGTTTTTAGAAATAAATGTTGATTGCCTTGAATGATTTCAAAATGTCTTCTAATGATTTCCGAGTGTTTTCAATTGATCTTAGTGAGTGTTTGGAATGAATGAATGAATGCAGTACTGAGTGAGCATTTTAGAATGGTTTTGATCAAGATGAATGTCAGTTTAACAATGATTTTAAATATAGCTCTTTCAATGTGAAGAGGCTACAATGAAATGAAATCTCTACAATTATATTTCAAGGGGACAGGGCAATATTATTGTAGGTGCCTATATTTTTTTGGCTCATACAATAGTTTTACGCTATCTGAGCCCTCAATTGATATTGATAAAATATAGCTTTAAAACTAAACTACATGTAATATGTCCTTTTCTCAGAGGAGAATTTTCAAACAAAAGCATTTTCAAAACAGTGGATTTTTGTGAAGCCCTAATGAGGCTTAAGTTTATTAGAGAACGAAATGACATTATCCATTGTGTGGCCCCAGGCCTATCATCTTGGTATCTATATTGGGAAATCACTTCTAAAGTAAAGTAATTGTAGCTGGAGAAAGTTTTTATTGATTAACCCTTTCAAGATGGCCCAAACTTTCACACTGTCAAAAGAAATTTCCAAGCAACTAAATAAATACTCCAATATAGTGCCGATGCTTCACTGACATTTTTTTTTAATAGATCATAATTAAAATCAACAACTAGTCGGCACCATATCAACATATCATGACTGATCATTGCATTGGCAAACAAGAAGATTTTTCTGAGATTGACAAGGGATTGTTAAAATCCACTGACTGGTCAGCAAAGTCTTCAATTGAATTTTACTTCTACAAATCTAAAAGACTTTATGACCATGGAAAATTGTTGGTATTGTAACTCACAGGCTAAACTTTCCTTGATCAAATACTGGATCTTAAGTCAAAGGGACCATCTGGGAAGTGTGTATAATGTAGATCCTACTAAGACTGCACAAGCTGACTCAGGTAAAAACATTTCTCATTTTACTAATTTTCAGAACCTAGAAGGATCCATCTACCTTCGTTTGAAAGATTTTTTGAAATTGGGCCTCTGGTTGATCTGTATCTCTTTTTCAAGTATTTATTTTACAGAGTTCTGAGATGGTCCCGTTTCGTGTTACGGGTCACAAATATAAAACTCTTGACAACAAAATGTTGCATAAATGATTGATGATATAACATAAAGAATTAATTTACAGTTCTATCAAAATGTAATCTCACTGTTCAATTAGCATCTATTCTCATCCAGTCACTCGAAAATTCCGATTAAAGCCATGTATCCCATTGCATAAATTTCATCATTCATACAAAACTACATATTTCCAAAAGTGCCCAATTTGGATGACCAAAAAGTTGTCTGACACCTTAGCTTGAATTATATGTGAAGTACTTATGGCTAATATCAATGGGTTAGTGCAAAACAGTTGTTACTGCCTGTATGTTTATAGACAGTTACAACTGTTTCACACTGAGCAATTTGGTTAAAAGTTGTTGAATGACACAAGGATGATTTGGCTTTGACAAAGTATAGTTTTAGAATGATAGAATCATAATTATAAAACCTGACTAGAAATGGGCAAGTTTTCCAAGTGAAGAGTTAATTTATCAAGATTGTATAAATATCGATGTCATAATATCATCCATTTGCTCTCACTGTCAATCAATAAAAATGCAATATGTATTCAATTAGCTAGAATCCTCGGCTCTCCAACTAATGAAATCACATGAATAGATGAATTCTGATTAAATCCGTAACCCTCATTGTCAAAATGTTGAAATTCCTGGTTTAGTGGTAAGGCCCTGAGATTATAGGGTGTTTTTTTTTTTTGATAATTGTAGAAAGATGGTGTTTCAATAGTTTGGTGCTATCTTTTCCAATTATCATTTAAGTATCAGACAGAAAGCAAAAATATTGCCTTAACTGCGGCAAATGGCAGTGTTATCATTTTTAGCTCAGCCATGTTTGGAGAAAACCCGAGGTATTGCTTAAGTCTTGAAATAATAGTCATTGCCATGCAAACACTTTGACATTATCTCTGGTTCTACTGAAGGCATTCACTTTAAACTTGACACACACATTCACCATCAAAAGAGCAACCTGTACTGTGAAAGGGGATAACTCTTGATTCAGTTTGTAATGCCCCCCTTTCAACTTAGATTTTTATTAAGCATCCAGCACTCAACAGTCAAGCATAGGTACCCATAGACCATGCTCTTGTTTTAAATAGAGGATATTGAATGAGTGGTCATGAAATACAATTTTTTTTTAAACAAATGATCTAGTATAACCTTATAAAAACAAGGCTGTGCTGAGTTTTTATCACTTTTAGATGATAAGTTTGATATGTTCTGTATTCTGTATTTTAATAAGCACAAATTTGATATTCTATTTTACCACCTGATTTTCATTCTTGAACCAAAAGAATATGAATGATAAATTCTCAAAATAAATACTACCTAACAGCCTATACATTGCTTTCAGCACTTTGATTTTAATGCAATTTTGCCATAGTTTTTGTTTCGTTTAACAAGGGTAAACTAAGAAATATGAGTTTAAAGTTTGGTAGACAGCAAAAATCAGTCTTGTGAAGTTACATCAAGTATTGATGACAAAATACCAATCTCTCTTATCCCAGCTACAATCAATACAATCTTTATATTCAATTAGCTACAATTCCTATCGACAAATTAATGATTAAACTCTTTCACGAACCAGTTAGCAACTTCTCCACATTTTAATCAAATGTAAATGAGGCAACACTTAGCCATTGTAAAACATAACAATTGGGGTACAATCTCAAAATTGAGATTGGAATTGGAGAAATTTGTTTTTTCAAAAACAATAGGGAAACTCCCACAATGACAAAGTCTAAACATATCAGCCATAGAAAAGATGTCATTTTGAGTTTTGTGTACAATAAAAGCTGGAGTTACAAGGTTTTAGAATAAATGACAATATCTTCAAATTACACTAAAATCCAATAAATGTCAACTTTTTTTTTAAAATTTAGATACACTGGCTTATGTAATACTTTAAATATAAGCTGAATGTTAGTTAACTAACAGCCTTCTCAAAGGATTTCCACTAAATGTGGTTAAATCTATTATGTACACAAGGGAAAAAGTAACACAACATTTAAATTATGTAGCTATAAAAGTAATTTGATTTAAGTCACATGTGAAACCGTTTGAAAATTAGTGTTGCACCTTGGATGCTGAGTATGTGAACCTGCACCTCCTTTCAAATCTGGTATTTTTGTAACAATAAGAGACAATAATCAGTTTGAAATTCCACATAGCATATTTAATGCAGCCAGCGTCAATCATGTAAGAATTTTGGGTGAAAAATATGTTCTTTTTTTATGACTGCATTAATATGCATGAAATGACTGAATTTGAAAATATACTAGTTTTCAGTTTTAATAAAGATCATTAGTAAAATCTATCAATAATTTCACAGAAAGAAAAGTTCATGCAATTTTTATGTGCAAGGTTAATATAGTTTGACTTTGTTCAGAACTACTTTGTTGAAAATCGAATGTTGCAATACTCTTTTCCTTGTGTATATTTGAAAACATGGTGAGCATACTAGATCTATTTTGTCAATGTGAAAAATATTACAACAAATACTACTGCACTATTATTTACTATATTGTTTTTTTTATAGCTTCTATGCAGAACAAATTACAAATAAACACAAATTGTTCACTGTCACAAAAGTATTACAACAGTTAACATTTACCAGACAACAAAATTCTAAGCTCATCCAAACTGGAAGATGTTTCAGACGACAATTTGAAGTTATCTATTGATGAAAATTTAGAAATCTATCTTTTTTCTGGGAAGAAAACATTGATGAAAACGAAGAAATTGCTTATCTAATACAAGCAATTTCTTAATTTTCTACCATGATTTCGTTAATTATTTTCTTGGAGGAGGTAAAAAAGTGTGATTGCATAACAACAAGAAAGTCACTTGCCGCACCAGCCTAACAAGGGTGCACAAAACATTTGTCAAACATTTAAGAACAGTATCCAGGTGCAAAACAGGGTACATTTTTTTTCAAAAGCTTCACCAACATACCTGGGACTGAGATGAAGAACTTGACCGCATCTTTATGGCCATGGAAGGACAGCTGGGCCTGTGCCATTGTACAGTAGGGTATGAAGCTACCTGGGGTCACACTGTCTGTCTTACTGTCACTGTAGACACGGACCAGACCACCAGGTCGACCAACTTGTGATGAACCCATCTGGACAGCCTGTTTGTTGGCTGAAAAACGAAAAACTTTCAAATAAATTTAGCATAGCTACAAATAATTTGATCTATAATTGATCTATTAATCAGAAATGAAATGCAGGAAATAATAAGGACGATATCTCTCAGGTTCTTAAACATGCTTGAGATAAGGCATAGATAAATTAGGCCTTAGTTTAATTTATCATCTGAAAGATAAATGGTTTGTTAATGTGCAAGCTCAAGAATCGAACCCATGATATCTAACTTTATTATTTTAGGTCAGGTGCTCCATCGACTGTTCTAATAGGCTGACAACTTATCAGATTCAGTAACCCTTACCCTTTTTTAACTTTGGCTGTTTTTTAAGAAATCAAAATTTGTAAAAAAAATCGGTTGTATTGGTACATCCTATAAATGGTGTGGTTGTCTAGAAAAGAGACTCTATGAAAAAGTTTCTAGGCACAATCAATCAGGGTATGCAGTGTCAATGCATCATAAATGTCTATTGTGGTGTGTCTTTGTGTAAGTTTGTTACATTTTAATAAAGAGTTGAATCATCTATAAGAAAGTCTGTAAGAAGTAGCATATAGCCATTATCAATCAGGATATACTGTGGCCATATATCATGTATGCCCAATGTGGTGTATCTTTGTGTATCTTTCTTACATTTAAATAAAGAGTCTGATTGTCTAGAAAAGAGACTGTAAGAAGTAGAATGTAGCCATTATCAATCAGGATATAATGTGGCCATATAGCATATATGTCTATCTTGGTGTGTCCTTGAGTAAGTTTCTTAAACTTTAATAAAGAGTCTGATTGTCCAGAAAGAGTTGGTATAAAGTAGAATGCAACCATCATCAATCAGGATATGCTATGTCTGTACATCATGTATGCCTATTGTGGAAGACTTTATGTAAGTTTCTTACATTTTAATAAAATGTCTGATTGTTAAGAAAAGAGTCTGTGAAAAGTAGAATGTAGCCATTATCAATCAGGATATGCTGTGACCATATATCATCTATATCTATCTTGGTGTGTCAAAATTGTCTGCACAAACTACAGAGAAAATTGTCAGATACATAGACCAATATCAGACAATGTCTTTATGACCCTCATTTAATGGCTTCTTTAACCTTTTATACATCTCAACAATATATTGTTACTTCATTCAAGAAATTGTTTTTCCAACAAAAAAAAAAAAAAAAGAAAGAAAAAATGACAACACACAACTGTTGTTTAAAAATACAACTTCACACACTTTCCATGATTCCTACATTAATCACCCAGTGGATGAAGATCAGAAGATAATTCATTTCATTGGCATTGATGGTCTTAGCAAATGAATTTAAATACAAAGGCATGTAAATAATCATCCAAATATAGCATTGTATCAACATGCTTATTTTTTCTCAACCAAAGATGAATTAAACAAAAAAAAAAAACTAGAAAGCCATGAATGGCTTGAGTGGCTCCACAGGCTTGCAATTCTTGTTATAGCAAACCTAAGTTTTGACTAGATTTTTAGATATTTTGGGTTCTACGGACGTTGAAATGATTTTCAAAGTTTCCACTATCATATCATAAAGAGAAATGACCTACGCCAATAAAAAACATATTTTTCATCCAATGACAATAATTTTATGCTGCATGATAATCAGTCACCCAAGGATCATACGAATGAAGTTTGATTGATATCCATCAGTTACATTCTGAGAAAATGATTTTCAAAGTTTCCACTATATAACATAATTATAGCGAAATGACCTCCGCCCATGAATTACAAATTTTTCATCCGATCACAATAATTTTTGGTAGACTGATAAAGGGTCACTCAAGGATCATTCCAGTGAAATTTGTTTGATATTCATCCTAAGAAAATGATTTTCAAAGTTTCCATTATATAACATATAGAGAAATGACCTCCGTCCATAAAATACATATTTTTCATCCGATCACAATAATTTTTGGTAGACTGATTAAGGGTCACCCAAGGATCATTCATGTAAAATTTTGTTGATATCTATCAGTTAGATTCTGAGAAAATGATTTTCACAGTTACCACTATATAACATATAGAGAAATGACCCTCCGCCCATAAAATATATATTTTTCATCTGATCACAATAATTTTTGGTAGACTGATAAAGAGTCACCCAAGGATCATTCATGTAAAATTTAATTGGTATCCATCAATTAGAACCTGAGAAAAGTCACTTTTTACCATATTTGGAAAATAGCCACGCACATTAAATCCATGTTTTTCATTGGATCAAAATTTCTTGAACAACTTTGAAAGAGGGTCACCAAAGGATCATTCCTGTGAAGTTTGGTTGAAATTCATCAAGTAGTTTCTGAGGAGAAGATTTTTAAAGAAAAAGTTTACAACCGGATGCACGGACGGACACACGACAGACACAACGCCATGACAATAGCCCCAGTGGCTTTCAGCCAGTGGAGCTAAAAACCCCATATTTCAATGAATGTAAATGGACCTCATTATTATAATATGAATCTTTTTTATATCTCAATATTCATAACGAATTCATATCAATTTATAGTGTAATGCACTATAATAAACAGCTTTAAATGATTCAAAATTATTCATGAATTTATGTATAATTATGGTAATTTGAGAAAAGTGAAATCAAGGAAATCATACAAAGCAACAAAAAGATAAAGACATTTTTTCCCCAATAAGGATAGTAGATCTATATGGAAATGGAGGAAATAGTTTAAATGTTTCTGGCAATATCACCAGACTGTCTGATGATGGCTTCTCAAGAGAAACTTTTCTCAACATTTTCCCTCATCAATCTGGTCGCTGGTTAGAGGAAAATTGTTTCTTCTGTTAAGATTTTCTAAGATTGTTATCTAAGCTAGACCTTCTGATATGGGTAAAAATATGATGACCCCATTTCCTGTCCCTATCCACAGTCTATTACAAGATATCAACATAGAGGTGATTCTTACACATTTGTTTATAGACAGACAACAGTTTGACTTACCTTCTGATAGAGGTACAGATATGATGACCCCATTTCCTGTCCCAATCCATAGTCTGTTACATGATATCAACATAGAGGTGATTCTGACAAAGTTATTTATAGACAGACAACAGTTTGACTTACCTTCTGAGAGGGGTACAGATATGATGACCCCATTTCCTGTCCCTATCCACAGTCTATTACAGGATATCAACATAGAGGTGATTTGTACTGAGCTATTTATAGACAGACTACAGTTTGACTTACCTTCTGATAGAGGTACAGATATGATGACCCCATTTCCTATCCCAATCCACAGTCTGTTACATGATAATAACATAGAGTTGATTCTGACTGAGTTATTTATAGACAGACAACAGTTTGACTTACCTTCTGATAGAGGTACAGATATGATGACCCCATTTCCTATCCCAATCCACAGTCTGTTACATGATATCAACATAGAGGTGATTCTGACTGAGTTATTTATAGACAGACAACAGTTGACTCACCTCCTGATAGGGGTACAGATATAATGACCCCATTTCATGTCCCTATCCACAGTCTATTACAGGATATCAACATAGAGGTGATTCTTACACATTTGTTTATAGACAGACAACAGTTTGACTCACCTTCTGATAGGGGTACAGTTATGATGACCCAATTTCCTGTCCCAATCCATAGTGTGTTACAGGATATCAACATAGAGGTGATTCTGACAAAGTTATTTATAGACAGACAACAGTTTGACTTACCTTCTGATAGAGGTACAGATATGATGACCCCATTCCCTGTCCCTATCCACAGTCTGTTACACGATATCAACATAGAGGTGATTCTGACTGAGTTATTTATAGACAGGCAACAGTTTAACTTACCTTCTGATAGAGGTACAGATATGATGACCCCATTTCCTGTCCCTATCCACAGTCTGTTACACGATATCAACATAGAGGTGATTCTGACAAATGAGAAGCCAAGCTTTCCTGTACCTGTAATGTAAAATTAACATTAAAATTTTGTATAAATCTATCTTCTCACAATCCCTCATTTTGAGACCCCTGAAGAAAAAAGCTTCGAAAAAGCATTATTGAAAATGAAGAAATTGCTTGTTGTAAGCGTTTTCTTCCTTGTCCATAATATTTTCTTCCTTGAAGACAATGTTTTTATAAATGTTATCAGACAAAAATTGTTGTATGAAACTCCTGCTATATAATTATACCACAGTAAAACTTTGCTTTTATAACAAAATTTCTCTTACTAAATAATGTCTTAGGCCCAAACAAAATTTCCAGAAAGAAGAATAATGGACCAGCTATTCAGAAATCCTCAAATCTGTTTGGTTTTAAGTAGTTTTTAAAGCAATTTCATGTCATTGAAGATTTGTCCTCATAGAGAACATCTATAAAAATAAAGAATTAAGGCTGTCTGAGGTTATTTTAATATAAGTTGAATCAATCTAACAAGGCTACCGTTAGAAATCATTTTGGAACTGTTGAGTACTAAAATAGTTTATCATCTACACCTGATGACACTTTTTAAACAAAAAAGTTTGAAAACATGTATTCTCAAAATAAATACTTGCTAATAATCAGGGCATCCAGTGCTTTCAGAACTTTGATTTTAATACAATTTTGCCAAGATTTTTATTCAACATGACAAAAGCTAAAAGATGAACTAAGAGACTTACCTAACATTTTACTGACATATGGTTCTATATCAACATCTTGTAGGTGTTGATGTGTATAGGCGTGATACAAGCGTAATGTACTATCTAGTCTGATTGAAACCCACACACCATCACCAACCCAGGCCAGTTGTCGTACTTGACTCTCCTTACGGGGATGGGCATCAAAACTTTTCTGTAATACAAAGATTTAAAGATGAGATTATAACTTTGTAACATCTAAAATATATTTCACAATTACATGTAATAAATAAATCAACGATGTTTCAATCTAATATATATTACTATTTTTTTTTAAGGAAATACATGATAATTTATTATATCAAAATATTACTATGCTACATATGCATTCCCTTATAGACATAAATTTAGATAAAGCACATGTTTTTTGTTATGTATTCAAACCATAAATCACAGACATACATTGTAAGGAAAGGTAGGGATTTCCAAGGTCAAGTAAAATACATACCTATATAGACATATATTTGGAATTGACCACAGGTATTTGGTTCATGTAAACATACCATACAGTTTTATTAGCTATCAGAGACATACATTGTATTGAAGGTTGTTTTTTTTTCAAGGTCATTTGATCTAAACATACCTCTATAGACATAGATTTAGGGTCGACCACATGTATTTTGTTCTTGTATCCACACCAAACATGTTTATTGGCTATCACAGACATACATCGTATGGAATGGTGGGGCTTTCCAAGGTCAAGTAAATGATAATTCTGTAAATCCCACTGACCATCTGTAATTGAATATAAAACACAAAAATAAAAGATTTCTTATGGCCCAATGACAACACTGTAGACACAATTAATATAGAATTAATTCAAAACTGACATCAGGTGCTGGAATGTTAGAATTAAGCCTTGGTGGCCTATGGTAAAGGCCCTCAATCCATGACCTAAAGGTCAGGAGTTAGGGTCTCACTAATGCCAGGGTGTGTTTATCGGTAAAAATATTAATAGCCAACTCCAATTCACCCTGCTGTAGAACCACCGCCTCTCTCTCAAGAATGTGAAAACATTTGAATTGAGTGTTTGAGAGTGACTCTATGAGCTTTCCTTGTAATCATGCTAAAATAAATTAGTATAAACAAAAGAGACATAATTTGTACATAAAATGTAGCTTGATTTATCCCTCTTTATGGGACAGATTGCTTTTGCTTTTTATAGTCTAATTCAACAGGAGGAGATCCACATTATAATCCATATAGAGAAACCCAGACAAATAAACAAATACAGTATTGTACCTTTATCTCTGTGGAATATTGCAACAGTCCCATTGGCCAAGGCAGCTAAAACACGACCTTTAACATGTCTGTAAAATAGAGAAAAATATATGAGCCTGTGCGTGACATTTCCAACAATTTTAAATGTGCGTGAGATGCACTTATAGAGCAGCATATACAGCCACCTACTGTAAATATATTTTAACCTTATGGTGTACAGGTACTTAGAGACCTTATCTATCTACTAAATACATAGCAAAGACTGGTAAGACTGTGCACAGGCTGAATGCACAGGCTGGTCAGAGTCTTTGCTATGCACATATTTCAAATTGTTTGAAATCTCATGCACAGGCTAATATCTAAGGAAGTGGACCTGTAATAGTTCCACAACATTTTAGAACTCATGATCTTTCACAATGTTTACCAAGGTTGCCTAATGAAATCATTGGGAAACCCTAGGGAACACTATTAAAGTTTATGACTTCGGAAACGTTGCAGAACTATTATGGGTCCATCATCTTCATTGTGATTTGTTTTTAGTTGTTCAGATTCATAGTTTTCAAATTTCCCTACATCAAATAAATCTGTTTCTTTATATGGAACATAAAAAGACAAAAACTTTCTTGGAAGAGGAATTTTGAGATCAAAAATGAACAATTTGACAAGCAAACTCCAGATATAACATTACTCTAGAGACCAAAGAAAATCTAGTTATAATTGACAAAAGGCTATATAAGAATTTCTCCGAGAATCTGATTAACCAGCCAATTAGTGAAACTAAAAAATTGAACAACTTAATTGACATGGTTTTTTTTATGCCTTTTAACTAATGGAAAAACTTTTTTAAGAACATATTTGTCATAGAAATGAACTTTTTCTGGAAAGTTTTACAATAATTTGCTATTTCATCTCCTATCAAAAGGTGATAAAAGGTAAGTACAATTTTTGAAATTCAGATAGATAAATCTTATATTTCATGAAAATATAAGTGAAATACTTACACAATATTGAGGATAGAATCCCTCAGTTTTACAGAATGTAGACATTTTCTCCATTGTGACACTGAGGAATGGACATACAAACTGAAAAAGAAAAAACAGAATTGAAACCTATCTATAGCAAGAGTGTTGTTGTTAAAGCATACCAGTACTTCATTACAATATTTTTCTTTAAAGTAGTGGACCTGTAATAGTTCTGATTTGATAACTCATGATCGTTCACAATGTTAACCAAGGTTTCCTGATGAAATCATTTGGAAACCTCTGTCTGTAAACATTGTTAAATTTCATGGCTTCTGAAACATTACGGAACTATTACGGGTCCTATACCTGATCTAAGCCCCCTTTACGTCACTCATAAAAGTTGTTGTGTGACAAGGGAAATTTACAAATTTTCAGTCATTGTGGAAACTATAACATAAATTTCAATTCAATAGAAACATTGCAGTATAATAAACTTGTAATACAGATTCTTGCTTGAGTACATAACAATTCATTCCAGGCTGGAAAAAATGATGTCATCTCTTGCCTTCAGCTCAGGTGTCTGCCTTTTCCCATCTAGGAATAAATCATCAAGATCTCTGGCATAAAACAAGTTATGAAAACTGACATTAAATTTTAGACTGGTCTAAATTGAAAGATGTTGCAGTTGACAGTTCACGAAATCTTGTATATTTCTTTGCCTTTTTGGGTAAAACCTGTGTAGACAACACAAATTGCCGTTTCTTAATTTTCACAATATTTTCCTCTTTTTTTTTTTGAAAATGATGGACTAAGCTGGATACCAAATTCAATTTTCCATCTTTACATAAATTTATTTCAGTGGAATGTGCTAATCAAAAAGCAATTTTACCTCCCACTTTGAGCCCCCATCCACATAGTGGGTAGGACACTACTAGATTTCTCCACCTCCTCATTTTGTAGGTTACTACCAGATGCTAGAGCGTTGATACCGTCCTTGACAATCTCTGATGGCTCTTTAAGTAGACGTCGACTAGCTATAGCCCCGGACATCTCGGGTGTGGCTGTTCCAGAGGTGGCTGGAGATCCTCGAGCTTTAAATACTGTAGGCTGGGTTACCTCCCCTGTAATATAGGAAAACTCATATGAATTTTTTTTAAGATTTACTTATTTGTGACCTGTCACACGAAAAGGGACCATCTGGGTAGTGCGTTAAGTGTTGACACTAGTCAGACTGCGCAGATTGCGCAGGCTGACTGGGGTCTAAACTTTTCACATTTTGCTTATTTCCTATATCTAAAATGGTCAAGCTATCTTCCTGTGAAAGAGTTTTTGAATTCTGACCTCTGGTTGACCTATGCTGGACCCGATCTCTTTTTAAAATATTCATTTTACAGACTTCTCAGATGGTCCCTTTTTGTGTGACAGGTCACATATGTCTAAAAATTTTACTTATTCTGGTTTTAATATTATTTGATCATCCCTGTTTCTTTACCATATATAACATCACAATATCAGCTAATTTCATTCTTAGGTTCAAATGTGAAATACTTTTTTAGCTTGCCCGGGACGAAAGTCTCGGAAGAGCTATTGTCATACCCTCGGATGTCAGCGTCGGTGTCAGCGTCGGTGTCCGCATTAGGTTAAAGTTTTTTATTCTATCAATATTTATCCTAGAGGCTTTATTTTTTACAGAAACACTCACTAGGGCATAGGCTTTCATTTGAGACCAACATCCATGTCGAAATGACCTTGAGACTGTGACCTTGACCCTTTCAAAAAAACTTTAACCAAAAACTTTAACCAAAAACTTTAACCAAAAAAACTTTAACCTTGCTTATATATTCTGTAAGCTTTAAACTAGAGACATCATTACTTCATATGCACACTCATTAGGTGATAGGCTTTCACCATAGACAAAGGTCCTTGACAATTTGACCTTGAACCTTTGTGGACTTAGAAAAACTTTAACAAAAAAACTTTAACCAAAAACTTTAACTTTGCATATATTTTTTTAATGTTCTAACCTAGGGACATCATAGCTTCATATATATACTCACCAGGTGATAGGCTTTCACCAGAGACCAAGGTCCTTCACAGTTTGACATTGACCTTTACCATTTGTGGCCTTAGAAAAACTTTAACTGAAAACTTTAACCAAAAACTTTAACCTTGCTTATTATTTTCTGAATGCTTTAACCTAGGGACATCATTACTTCATATACATACTCATTAGGTGAGAGGCTTTGGTGAGAGATCAAGGTCCTTGATAATTTGACCTTGACCTTTTATGAACTTAGAAATACTTTAACCGAAATTCTTTTACCAAAAATTTTAACCTTGCTTATATTTTCTGAATGCTTTAACCTAGGGACATCATTACTTCATATACATAGTCACCAGATGAAAGGCTTTCACCAGAAACCAAGGGCCTTGACAATTTGACCTTGACCTTTTATGGACTTGGAAAAACTTAAACTGAAAAACTTTAACCAAAAATTTAACCTTGCTTATATTTTCTAAATGCTTTACTCAGGGACATTATTACTTCATACACATACTCACTAGGTGTTAGGCTTCTACAGAGACCAAGGTCCTTCACAATTTGACCTTGATCTTGACCTTTTGTGGACTTAAAAAAAATTTTAAGAAAAACTTCATGTTTGATACAAAGAAATTCCATTGGTAACCTCATCTGCTTATAGGCTTTCACTTTACCCTAACCTTATACATGCAATTAAAACAAACAAGAGCCGTCGGAGACGGATTATGCTCCCCGAATAAGGCATTGTCACAAAAACAAGAGCCATGTTGAACATGGACATCCCCCGCCACGAAAACTTGATAGTAAATTGAAGCCTAATAGATTAAAGATTCTTTTGTACTGTCAGAGATTTACCTCCTATGTATTAAAAATAACGAAGGGCAATTACTCCAAAATTATGCAAGCAAGAGTTATAGTTCTGGTGTATTGCACTTCTCCTCCATGAGATCTATCCACCCATAAAGTTTCAAGTTGATAGCTATCATACTTTAGGAGATATACTCCAGACAAAATCTAAGTATCAAAAAATAACAAAGGGCAATAACTGCAAAATTATGCAAGTAAGAGTTGTAGTTCTTGTGCACTGCACTTCTCTTCCATGAGATCTATCCACCCATAAATGTTCAAGTTGATAGCTATTATACTTTAGGAGATATGCTCAAGATATAATCTATGTATCAAAAATAACAAAGGGCAGTAACTCCAAAATTATGCAAGCAAGAGTTGTAGTCCTTGTGCATAGCACTTCTCCTCCACGAGATCTATCCATCCATAAAGTTTCAAGTTGATAGCTATTTTACTTTAGGAGATATGCTCCAGACTTAATCTAAGTATCAAAAATAACAAAGGGCAATAACTCCAAAATTATGCAAGCAAGAGTTGTAGTTCTTGTGCACTGCACTTCTCCTCCATGAGGTCTATCCGCCCATAGAGTTTCAAGTTGATAGCTATTATACTTTAGGAGATATGCTCTGTGGTCAGATTTCAAAGACTCAAATAAGCTGTTATCTTATACAGCTAACATAATGGTGACAAACATTAAACCCCCTTTTTGCATGACATATTTTAAGACACAAATTTCGAATAGTTTAGGGTAAAAAGCATCTGATTTGCTACTCAAATGTGAAATTTCATCAAATTCTGAGCATAAGACTAGGAGAAATGAAAAAATAACTGTAATTTACGCGCTTACGTAAAGGTAACAAACATTAAGCCCCCTTTTTCCATGATATATTTTTTTTTACGTTAATATCAAATTGTTTATAGTAAAGGGCATCTGATTTGCTACACAAATATGAAATTTCACTAAATTCTGACAGTTAGACTAGGAGAAATTTGGAAAAAACTGTTTTTTACCCTAAGTCCCCTTTTCCCGTGACGAGGCCTCAAATCCAAAAACCGTCACAGATGCATCATCACTATATCATAGGGAGTTCACATGGTAAGTTTCATTCAATTTGGCCCAGGGGTTATGTAGAAATAGGTGGGGACGGACGGACGGACGGAATTACGGACGTACGGTTATAGATATATTGTAGTTATTTATTATTCTAGTCGGTCTCAAATATTTCTAATTCATGTTTGCCTGATTTCAAACAAATTATAGGTTTAGGATAGGCCTTCAACTTTAAAAGATTTTAAAGATTTATCATTGAATTTTGTAAAGAAATATTCCAATGATTCCAAAACAATTGAGACCACTTGAACTTTATGTGTTTTCTTTTCTTTTCTTTTTTTTTGTGTGTGTAGGGGGAGGGGGGGAGAAGAGAAATATTTAACAAATACAAATTTTACAAATGTAGTCCCAGCAAACAACAACAGCTCATCTAGGAATATTGGAATATAAGTATGGGAGTAAGTTAACTAGAGCCACTTGGGTATTTGATATACTCCACAGGTCTGAATCTAATGATATAGTTAGATGAGAATTCAAGTGTTTTGAAGTGTTTTTCTTTCTTTCTTTTTTCTTAAAGACTGATAAGTCACATGCTGAAATATTTCTGCAAAGAAAAAATTATGAATTATGAATAAAATATAGAAAATTGACCTCACCCTGTTCAAGACATATGTACATATTTTTCATCTAATCACAATGATTTTGTTAAGTTTGGTATTAGGTTACCAAATGAACATTCCAGTAAAATTTGGTTGATATCTATCAAATAGGTTCTGAGAAAATGATTTTCATAGTTTCCACTATATATCATATAGAGAAATGACCTCCCACAAATAAAAGACATCTGATCAAAATAACTTTTTGTAGACTGATAGAGGGTCACTTAGGGACCATTCTAGTGAAATTTGTTTAATATCCATCTGTTATATTTATAGAAAAGTTACTAATTACCATATATGGGAATAAGCCATGTCCATTTAAGCATGTTTTTTTCTTGAATCACAAATCTTTTGAATGAGGGTCATCCAAGAATCATTTCTCTGAAGTTTGGTTAAATTCATCCAGTAGTTTATGAGAAAAAGATTTTTAAAGAAAAAGTTCATGACCAGACGCACAGTCTGTCAGACCCATACAGACACAGCGCATGACAATAGTCCCCAGTGGCCTTCTGCCAGTTGAGCTGAAAACATAGAACTATTGGCTATTGCTGTGGAGAAGCAATCTATGGTTACACAGGTAAAGAAAAATAGTTGTTGAAGCTCTTTTGACAAACATAAAGTAAAAGTAAGAAATTCATTGCAAGTTAAAAATGAGTCATAAATCACGATGTTCAATGGGGTAAATAAGCTTTTTTCAAATATTATTGAAAAAACACACTGTGAGCAGATGCAATGCTTCATAACACATTCTGAAAAGTAAATAAATTTGCTGATTTCACAAAGATTATAACTACCTAGGTTCACAATGGATGTGCTAGCTTAGACTGGTACCGCCATGGACTTCTAAAAAGCCAACATTTATTCACCAAAACACAGCAACAAGGGATCAGCTTTTCAGTATTTTATGACATACACACACCTACCACTTCTGAATGGCTAATGAATTGTTGGTTTACAATATGTCGAGAGAGGTTGCAATTTTGACTTAAATGAAAGTTTGTGTTTAAGTTTATTTCAACAAAGAAAACATACAATTATTAAAACAGAGCCGAGCCTTGTTTTTGATGATACCCTCATTTTAAAACAGGGACAGGTCTCCGGTCTGTGGACTTTAAAACTCTGTGTGTGTACCTGTTGGCTATATTGATAGTTGACAGTGGTACCAGTCTTAATGAAACTTGTTGAAATAAGGGGAAAAAAGATTCCGGTAACTTTGAATTGAAACAATTTCAATCACGTTATTTAGAACCTACAATCCCCAAGAATTTTATGCAATGTTATGTCATTGGCATGGAAAGATTTGTATTTATTCTTTTAGCCCATGTTCTATTAATAGCTTTATTCCATTAAATACATGTACTGTGGAATCTAGAATTAGTCTTTGATTTTCTTGATTTTCTTATTCAAAATAAATTTTAAACACAAACTCAACAACAATAATATTTGGGTTAATATTAGGTCAGTTTCTTTCAAGGTTCCACATTCCAATAGGCTGTAGAGAATAGTATGTTAACATCTTAAAATATAAATGTTATCTGGTCGAGGTTGTGAGAATTTATCATGATGAGGCTTTGCCGAGACAGGAAAATTTCTCATAACCAAGACCATATAAATTTGATATTTCAAGATATTTCAATATTTCAAGACTCTTACATATTATTCTTTTTATCATGCATTCATTATTCAAAAATTCAATACAATGAAGCCTTTAGAGTCAAAGAAATTCAGGTGAAAGTGATTAATAATAATAATAATAATAATAATAATAATAATAATAAAGTCTTTATTTAACGAGGCAACACAGTTGGGTAAACCCAGTCTTCCCTGTGGGCCTCTTCAAATATTTACAAAATCATTTACACAAACGACATGAATTAACAAGTATCAGTGAATGAATGAAAAATGTATCATATAAAAGCTTCATTATGTTTTGTCTTGTACATGTATTTAATAGTACCAATACATTATTATTATTATGGTACTTACTTATACTTTCCTGAACCTGAATTCTGTCACATTTTGATATTAATGAATTACTATTGATATTATCATTTTTAACCATTTAGCTTTGGATCAGTCTAAATGTTTAAAACTGACAATAACAATAATAATAAAATGCACTACACAATGGATAAAAATCTTAACAAAACAACATTAAGTATTTATTTACAGACTGATTATATAAATCAAGTGCAGAAAAACTATTGTTCACAACAAATTTGATTTTGTACATAATGTTTGGGAATCAGAATTTCTTCAACACTATGAAGGAACAAAATTGAATAGGCTAGTTTTCACCTTTGGTTTCTAGGTGAATAAATGGGTTTGTGCCTTAGACTTCCACCAAATCAAGAAGGTAGATTTAAACTTATTTAGACTGTCAGCGTTTCGTATATATAATGGTATTTGGTTCCAAATTTTTGGACCAGAGTAAGCAATTGATTTCCTGAAAAACTCGATCCTTGGCTTTGGAATTCTAAGAACTTCATAAGAATTTGACCTTAGATTTGTGTTAGCTGATTGAGTAAAGAGGCTTGATATGTAGTTTGGATGTTTACCAGTTAAGGATTTATACATAAAAACAGACTTTTTGAACACGATGCGATCATGAATGCTGAGCCAATTAAGTTCTTTGAATAGATCATTACTAGGAGTATCAGTATTTTTATCAAGAATTACTCTTGCAGCTCTCTTTTGAAATTTATAAAGCTTATCTAAAAGTTTAGAATTACAATTTCCCCAGATAACACAACAATAATCAATGTGTGGGAGAATATAAGCATTAAAGAACATTTTTCTAACATGAATACTAAGATAAATCTTAATTCTAGTAAGAAGGTAAAGTAAAGAATTGCACTTTTTTAACAAGTTTTCAATTTGGACTGTCCAAGACAGTTTATGGTCAACTTGTACTCCAAGCAATTTCTCTACTTCAGAGAATTCTATTTGTTGATCATGGAGAAATAATGGAAACGTTTCTTTGCCTGAAACACTGTTTGCTGGTGAGATAATCATTGCTTTTGTTTTGTTTGGATTGGGCAGCATGGCATTTCTTCCACACCATTCATCTATAGCATTTAGACTATTTTGGAGCAATTTACATACTGCTATGGTTGATTGACCTGTGACACTAATTGTTGTATCGTCTGCAAATAAATCTGTTGATTATGATGTTAGATGTAAAGGCAAGTCATTTATGTACAATAGAAAAAGAATAGGACCTAGAACAGAGCCTTGGGGTACACCAGACATTATATCTTGTGATGTAGAAAGTTTACCCCCCACAGACACCCTTTGTGTTCTATTAGAAAGATAAGACTTGAACCATGCCAGAGAATGATTGTTGACATTAAACTTGCTCATCTTTTGTAAAAGCAGATCATGATTCATCAAGTCGAAGTCGTGATTCTTAATAAGATCATGAATATGTGAATTGTTTCTAGAAATAGACTGCCTGATATCATTTTATATAATCAGGCAAGCAATATCAGGTCAATACAAGATTCATTCCATGATGAAATCTATTTCAGAAAAATTCTGTTATGCAATTCCCAAATACTTTTTTAAAATGGCCAATTCCCTAATTTTATTAGACATTTATTCTAATTATAAAACAAGCTATAATAAGAGTAAATACATGTATTAATTTTTAAATGAACCATTATAAAATAGAAGATCTATTATGAAACAATGAATTCTTTTTTTGTGTTGTTATCCTATTTTGTTAAGTTAAGCATGAAGTTGACATTTCTCTCTCCAGTAAGCTGGTTCTAGAATTCCAGGAAATTTCAATCTTATTTTTAATTAGGCTATAATAGAAATATTTCTATTTTTTCTATAGCAAAAATAGCCTTGTCATTATTATCATTATTTTTTTCATCTTAATCATATATCACATTTCAATGAAATTAATAGTCTTATCATATTAATCAACTCAAGACTTCAAAGTCACAGCTTTTCCAGACAACTGCTTTGATCCCTTCTCTTCATTCCAAATAAGAACAGGAGATATTTGTAAAACATTTATGCCCCCCTCCCCCTTGTGTAGGTATTCTTTGTCAATTAACAAAGGGAAATAACTAAAAAAAACATGAAGAGTAGAGTTAGTTTTCGTGCACAGCACTTATCCTCAAAAAGATCTATCCACCTGTCAAGATTCATAATTCTAGCTTGTTAACTTTTTTGAGATATGCTCTGGAAAAAAATCATATCATAAATTTAACAAAGGGAAATAACTCAAAATATATAATGAGTAGATTTCTTGTTCTTTGCACTGCTCTTCTCCTCAATAAGATCTATCCACCTGTGAAGTTTAATGATTCTGGCTTGCATATTTTTTGACATATGCTCTGAAAAAATGGCCTAGGGACTGACAACAGATAGACAGACAGGCGACTGACATACCCATCGACAAGTACAAAGTAATATACCCCCCCTTCTTTGAAGGAGGGCATTGTAATTTTCTAAGAACATTTTCACTGAAATAAGTGATATAAAATCTAAACAAGAGCACCGCCTTTGGATGCCTATGCTTGGCTATTGTGTGCTGGATAGTGGATAAAAATACAAATTGAAGAAGGGGCATAATTTGTATACAATGCATCTAGAGTTATGGACCTTGAAAGTATAGGTTGCTCCTGGTAGAGAATATGTGTGCTAAAAGTTCATGTGAATGCCTTTTTTAATACCAGAAATATCACAAAATATGAAAGTTTTCACAGTTTAATGACAATGACAACAACAATGATGCAGAGGTTATAGCAATACTTCAGGTTTTTTCTCTAAAAGCAGCCAAGCTAATAAGTTTGTCAATGATCAAAGTCTTATTTCTTTCCAAAGGCATGCTATTCCAGCAAAGAAGACCCATACAGATGTACTTTTATCAATTTATCACCTATCCAAACTAAGATGTTATAATAACATGCATCAAATCAGTTAGTTTCCATGAAGAAAGACTGTCAAACTAAACAATATGTACTATTTTCATGATAAATGTCATTGGATGAGCAGAATATTGTAACTACAGCTTCAACAAAGTATTTTAGTTTCGGTGATGAGAAGAGTCATTACAATGAAGCATATAATGCTTAACATGTAAATAAACAACTACATTTTTCTAAAGATTTATTAGTAGAGAAAAGAGTATCATTTCTGACGTTATTTCCATATATCCATCAGTTCTCTTTATCAGAATGCTTGTTTATTTGTAAATAGACATGTTTCTGTCATATATATGTGTATAAAAATTGTATGGCCGAAAGCAACCAGCTTTGTCGAATTTTGCCAATAAAGATTTCAACTTTGAACTTTGATTATTTCAGAAAACTTTTACTTTAAACTTAAGATGGCTACCTTATTCTGTAAGGCAAAAGAAGGAATTTCACAAACACTGAAATAATCTCATATAAGCTTTGTAATGTTACTGGTCAAAGCAAAAGGGAAGGCAACAGTTCATGAAATATATGGTAATATAGGAAGAATAGAATGTTTGATGTATCTTTCTTGCCATGTTAAACTTTAATTGTCAACAACCTTAAACCTTATAAAAAATGCAAACTTTAACATGAAACAGAATTTCTTTGACAAATGCCTATTTACGTGCTTGATAAAAACTAGAAAGCCTCTATCAGAAGGGGGCTCATAATACGGGAAGGAAAAACAGTTGTGAGTAAAATGAATGAGGTTTTTTGGGAAAGGTTATTTTGAATGAATGAAAAATCAAATAGTTAATATTCCTTTGTGTGTATGGCTTTCTTAAAAGTTATAAGCGAAATGATTGTATTTCTGACTTAACACTTTTCATTCTGTTCACGACATTTGTCTTCTGTAAAAAATCTTTGGCAGAAGGTATAGACTAAGATCAGCCTGCATAGACCAGCAGTCTGATCTTAGACTCTTAGTCTGCACTTACTGCTTTCTACTTAATAATGGTGGTAAAAACTTGAACCAGACAGTTTTAAATGACTGAAAAATTGACAACTTGTTCAACACAAACTTTAAATTCAGCAAGATAAGGGTAAAAAACATTGTGACAAGCAGTTAGTTAATGCATTAGAGCAGGCATACAATGGTTTGTTTGTATCAAGCAAGTTATTCTGTAGTGATGGGCAGATTAATCGATTATAATCGATAATTAATTGGTTTTGTGCTTCCGATTATAATAATCCCAAAAGAAATTTCATAATCGATTTATCAGTTCCTAACACATACATAAAAGCCATTATATATTGTTTGATGGCTCAGTGTGAAACAGTTGTAACTGCCTATATGTTTATAGGCAGTTACAACTGTTTTACGTCAACCAAAGGAGCTGGTGCAAATATCTGCAAAATGAGTCTAAATCATGAGTTAAACTTAAATTTCAAATGCTATTCTTTAAATGATGATATTAGGAGTGCTTCATTTATTTCTAAGAAAACAATTGTACAATCAATCATCAGTTGATTTACGCTTCTAACTTAAAAAACGATTATCAATTTCAATTTGAAAACGATTGCCCAACACTTCAATTCTAGTCCAAATGCTATATGGGTATATCAAGTGCAACATGCCCTTCACCTTTCTCTAGGGACTGTAAGGAGCCTTGAGAGGCCCTTTTCATGGTGAGAGAATCTTGGGAACCCTTTGTATCCAGGGACTGGATTGACCCTCGTGAAAATCTGGCCTCGTTCAAACTAGCGGAGCTCCCACTGTGATCCGAAACTGAATCTAAGATTTGTATGAGAATAGATGTTAAATGATGATATGAAAATAAAGTTATAATGATATTAAGATCTTATTAGACTTTTTGTTTCTCCTAAGCATATTAAAGCAATCAATCTGTAGCACTGCTTTAAGGTCTCTATATTTTACTTGATTGTTTGTTTGTTTGTTTCTTTGAATTTGGTTTTACCCCATTTTCAACAATTTTTCAGTTATATCATGGTAGCTGATGAGTACCTACCAATGGATTCTTCGTATTTCTCACACCAGTACTACCATTACATCTTTTCCTAGCCTCCAGCTGCTATCTTACATAGGTTTATGTTTATCAACCCATTGGTTGAAGACAAATAATCATAAAGGATGATTGCTAATGTCGAGAACTCTATATCATTAGCACTTTGATAGTTTTACGTAATACTTTTATAGACGCATTTCTAGCTCTTTAAGGCTCTTAGCCCAATACAAAATATTCAAGAATTTTGAAATAAGAAAATTTTCAGGTAATATATTATAGCATAGATTAGCATTTCTTATAACAAAGAGTTTCTCTAGACTGCTTAACTCTCAATAACATTCGTGTTCTTATTCTGACATACCTTTTTCTTTCGCAAATTTTACTTGCCATGCTGAATAAAAAACTTTTACAAAATTGTACATAAAATCAAGGTGCAGGAAACACCCGCAGTACCATAATATTATGTGAGTTGATACTTATTTAGTCATAAAATTATATTTCAACATGTTTTGGTTTCAAATCAAGAACCTGGATGTAAAGACTATGATCAGACTGCACAAGTCATACATTCAGGCTGATTTTAGTCTATATCACCTGCCCAAGAAGGATTATTGAGTGTTCAGCATGACAAGGGTTAATTATAATTCATAGTTTAGCTGTAAATGAAATAGAGACAAATGTGTATGGCACATACAACATAATATAACTGAATACATCAACTAACCAAATCATGAATGTGATAAAAGCAATAACAAATTACTATGAAGATAATTACAATAAATAATAGGAAGGCATCATATTCACTATGATCCATAATTATAATCGCCCTAAGTGTTAATCAAGGAAAATGAACTGGTGTAATAGGATTGAACTTGTGTAATATGACTCCAGAGTTCTATAGATAACCAGAATTACAATTTGTTATGAACACTTGTCATGCTTAACCCAGAAGGAGATGCAGACTAAGATCACATTGCAAAAATCTAAGTCTACATCTACCTTTTTTCCTCTTTAGAACAGAATATTTTAACAAGAGGGCCATAGTGGCCCTTCATCACTCACCTGAATCTAAAAAAATTTTTTTTTAAAGATTTGACCCCCTGACTTAGTTTTTGACCCCACTTGACCCAATTTCAAAACTCTCCAAGACTTTATAAAGATAATCATTCTGACCAAATTTCAGGTTGATTGTGCTAAAAATATGGCCTATAGAGTGTCCACAAGGTTTTTTTAAGATTTTAAACAGTGACTTAGTTTTTGACCCCACTTGACCCAATTTGGAAGTTGTCCGAGAGTTCATTAGGATGATCATACTGACCAATTTTCAGGTTGATGGGCTTCAAATATGACCTCTAGAGTGTCCAAAAGGTTTTTCTAAAATTTGACCCTGAGACCTAGTTTTTGACCCCACTTGACCCAATTTCGAAGTTGTCCAAGATTTCATTAAGATAATCAGTCTGATCAATTCTCAGGTTGATTGGGCTAAAAATATGGCCTCTAGATTGTCCACAAGGTAAATGTTGACGACGGATGACGCATGACGCACACCGCATGATTGACGACAGACATCAAGTATACCCAAAGCTCATCTTGAGCACTTCGTGCTCAGGTGAGCTAAAAAGAACCAAGAATATTTTAGGATTTTACTTTTGAAGTCAAATTGACCAACTTTCACAGATTTCAGTACTTTTAGAATTTCATTTTACTGTGGTTATGATGAACCCGCAGAGAGAAAGATAAGCTTACACATATCATGTGCACTCTGATCTTGTATTTTCAAAATCGTACTTACTCACAATTGTTAGGAACTACCAGTGTTTTCAGTACTTTGATTTAAATGCAATTTAGCCAAGGTTTTTATTCAGCATGACAAGGGTTAATGTTATTTTACCATTATCTTAACCCTTAGCTTCACCCAGAATATTCCTGCTTTGACAGGAAGTATGGGAAAAAATCAGCCTGCACATATGTGCAATCTGATCTTAGTTCATACCACCTGAATTTCATTTTAAACACCAGAAAAGTGTAAAACAATGCATTTCCGAAATCAATACTCACTAACATTGGGTAGCTTCCCGCACTTTTAGCACTTTGATTTTACATTTATTTTGCAAAGATATTCAGCATGACAAGGGTTAATTGAGTATGACAAGAGATAAGGTTTGATGTAAGAATGAGGCTTGTACCTTGTTTAGACAGTGCTTCTGACACGGCCTCTGTGATATTAGTACGAGATGGTGAAACATCTACAAATGAATAAGGATCAACATGATTAATTATTAAAACATAAAGAATCAAAACAAAGCTCTTACCATCACCATTTTTTATAAATTTCTTTATTTCAAAGTAAATCTGGATCAGCCATTTAACCCACTAGGAAATTTTATACTGGTTCAAATTCAAAGCTTAAATACCGTATTTCCTCTAATAATAAAGCCCTCCCTAATAGAAGCACCCCTTCATTTTTTACTAAGAAAACCCACTTCAAATGCCTAAATTTTAGGAATTTTTTGAGACTTCTTCTCTGATTTGATGTGAATTTCCTCCAAACAATAGTTTATAGAAAATTTACATCAAATTAAATGGAAAAGGGCTTAAAAGACATAAATTTTAATGACTTTTTAAATCAGAAAATGCATACCAAATAAAAGCTCCCTGACCATCCATGTTGTGTATAGCTACAAGGAGCATTTATTACGAGAAATACAGTGATTTTTTAAGTAAGATGAAATTTTGAAGCCTTTTTCTCTTTGGATAGAAAAAATGGTGAAAAATAAAGACATTGCTTTTCACTTTCCACAATATTTCCCAAGCTATTTTCTTGATATGAGTTAAAAGTACTAATTGTGCAGGAATGGATAAATGATCTTAACTTTATGATAAGCTAAATAATTGAATAGGATTTTTTAAAGCACTCTTAAGTTAATAAAGATTGCAAAAGTCTAAACTTATTCTATGAGTGCAGAATCGATATTCAGCGCATCTTTAGAAGAAATATGAAATTGACCTAAGCAGGGTGTAAGACCAAGGCTGTAATAAGATTTGGTTTACTATAAGACTTATCCATAAATGGCTATTCAGGAAGTATAATAGACTTGAAGCTGTTCCAGCACTGTATTAGGATGATCAAGCAATGTTTACTGTTTGCCATTTATATGCACTTGAGTGTAAAGCAAACATTTTGCACCATTTTGTCATCCTGAACACAGGGCAGATTATTGTGTTTATCTAGCTAAATTTCACAATAGGTGTTGACCAAGATTTCATTATTGTCACAGCAAACAATCCTACAATTGTTAGAGCTTGAGTATTTAGAAAACAGCTATTAATTATCATTATAAATAATTTAAAAGAAGCACCCACTCTTGCATATAAGTCTACACTTCAGTGCTAACACAAAAATAATGGCCAAATTATTACCCTAAGATTTTAAACAAAAGAGACAGACTATTATTGTTCCAAAATTCCAACAGAATTGAATCTAAACAGGAAAATGAGTCCCAATTAGATTGGTGGTAGGTAAACACATTGGGAACATCACTCAGCCATTTCCGTAACTGCAACAGACCTCAGATATATGTAAGGCTGATGGGTATGTAACAAAATAATGCATTTTGTTAGGCAGAAACAGTGTAAGAAAAACTAGCAATGTAGATTAATATCTTTTACAGTAAATAACGGCTGGAAAATCTTAATTTTTGAGAATGATGAATCATTCTCAACAAGAGGACCATGATGGTCCTATATCGCTCACCTGAGTAAGTCAACTCATAAATTGTAAACAATATTATAAATACCAGAAATTGCCTGATGTACATTAATTTTAGGGTGGATTTAAAAGAAACAGACTTTAATTTCCTCCTACTGCAATTTGAATTTCTTTTTAATTGCAAACAAAGTTATTGATGGAATTGAATTCAAGTTAAGTAGACCTAGACCTTAAGAATATCCCTGCCATGTTTAAGATATGCCAAATAGTTAAGGCAAAGATTAACCTTCTCTGATATTTTTGGCAATATTTTGACATTTCCAATACCATGTTAACCAGAGATTTTGATTGAACAAAATTATTTTTACAATTTTGGTAGAGCTTTACCCAAAGAACATCCCTACCATGTTTCAGCTTAATTAGCCCAGTGGTTTAGGAAGAGAAGAAGTTTTTCTAAGATTTTCAGCAATTTTCGTCCATTTTCAGCCTTTCTGTTATCATGCAAACCAGAGTTTTTGATGAAATTAAATTTTTTTAACAACTTTTGAAGAGCTTCACCCAAGGAACATCCCTGCCAAGCTTGATTGGCCCAGTGGTTTAGGAGGAGAAGATGTTTAAAGAAATTGTTGACGGACAGACGGACAGACAGACAGACAGACGGACGATGGACAACGGACGGTGAGTGATCACAATAGCTCACCTTAGAGCACTTTGTGCTCAGGTAAGCTAAAAATTAAGATTTTTTCAGCCGTTATTTAAGAATCTTAAGTGACTTGAAATAGTAGTGTGGTGACGTCAAATGTTTTCACTCAGGGTTTTGAGGGCTAGCGCCATTTTAACTGATGTCATCGAGTTTTTCCAAGGGTTTCCCGTAATTTTTTTAAATAGTCCGCCTATGTACATCTGAGGTTGATTGTGAGATTGGCCGATTGGTGTTCCGAATGAGGTAAACATTGTAGACCTTGAACAAAGGAGCAGCTTGATCAAATTCTACAATGTTTGCTTGCTACTATCTGTCCAAATACCTAGGGTAAAAGCAATGACTCTCAAAAGCTTCTTTAATAGAATCCCTAAAAGGATGTATTTATGTATATAAATTACCTCTGGATCTTGGAGGTGAGGCCATCGGTGAGCTAGGTTTACTAGCTCCTGTACCCCCTGTGGCACACTGTACGAGGGTGATACCCCCTATACCACTGTCCTCCCCGCCTTCCTTGTCCTTGTTCACGTCGGCTGTTTGTTCAGGGTATTGTGGGTAAGATTCTGCCTTCAAAATGTCTTCATCTACAGGGTAATCTGACTCTAGGGCACCTGATAACCAATAGAAGGGAGTCAACTGTCTACTGATATATATTATATCTAAAAAGAACTGATCCCATAGATTTCTAATAACTCTAAAATATATATGGGTTTTCATAATCACAAATGTAATTAGAAGAGGTTCTATAGTGAAAGAAAATGCAAAAGAAGTTTGAATTAAATAAATTAAATTATTTATCCTTTACTGTTTATTTTACAACTGAAAGTCACAAAAACATGATAATAACACAAAAGGTAGATACAAGAATAACTGATTAAATGAGAATTGTAAATTAGGTTTCAAAATATGGTATGAATTACATCTTAAGATTAAGAACACTGGTAATACACAATATAGCTGTTGTAGAAACTCTGAATGTTTCTAATACATCCCCAGGATTGTTGGCATCTATAACTGAGGCTCTACTGTGATTGTGTGTACTAGTTCAAATGATAACATGTACTAACCTGGTACACTAGCAATACACAATATAGGTGTTGTAGAAACTCTGAATGTTTCTAGTACATCCCCAGGATTGTTAGCATCTATAACTGAGGCTCTACTGTGATTGTGTGTACTAGTTCAAATGATAACATGTACTAACCTGGTACACTAGCAATACACAAAATAGGTGTTGTAGAAACTCTGAATGTTTCTAGTACATCCCCAGCATTGTTGGCGTCTATAACTGAGGCTCTACTGTGATTGTGTGTACTAGTTCAAATGATAACATGTACTAAGCTGGTACACTGGCAATACACAATATAGGCGTTGTAGAAACTCTGAAAGTTTCTAGTACATCCCCAGCATTGTTGGCGTCTATAACTGAGGCTCTACTGTGATTGTGTGTACTAGTTCAAATTATAACATTTACTAACCTGGTACACTACCAATACACAATAAAGTTATTGTAGGAACTCTGAATGTTTCTAGTACATCACCAGGATTGTTGGTGCCTATAAGAGAGGCTCTACTGTAATTGTGTGTACGGGTTCAAATCATATCATGTACTAACCTGGTACACTGGCAATACACAATATAGGTGTTGTAGAAACTCTGAATGTTTCTAATACATCCCCAGGATTGTTGGCGTGTATAACTGAGGCTCTACTGTAATTGTGTGTACTAGTTCAAATTATAACATGTACTAACCTGGTACACTGGCAATACACAATATAGGTGTTGTAGAAACTCTGAATGTTTCTAGTACATCACCAGGGTTGTTGGCGTCTATAACTGAGGCTCTACTATGATTGTGTGTACTAGTACAGATCCATACAAATGATGAAAGTTGTTCCTTTTCTGTCTGTTTTACATTGTTCTCATGATCCTGTTCGAGTATACAAAACATAATTTATAATTCTCATAAAAAGAAAAGGACATTAACCCTTGTTATGCTGAACCCAGAATATTCCTGCTTTGGCAGGAGCTTTAGACAAACATCAGCCTGCACATATGTGCAGACTGATGTTAGTCTACACCACCTGTTTCTCACTTTCAAACCAGAACTGTAAATAGATTTAGTTTTTCAAATTAAAATTTGACCAATAGTCGGTACTTTCAGTGCTTTTTGCCCTTTGATTTTGATAAACATTTTTAGCCAAAATTTATTCAGCATGACAAGGGTTAACTATTAATTTTTGTTAAGTAGTTTATAATAGTAATATGTAGCTTTTTTTACAGTTTTAAAACTCTGGAAGAACATTCAGAGTGCCATCAAATTATTCCTTTAATTCAGTAGAATGTAATATAGCAACTTAAAAAATTCAATCAAATTTTTTCTCAAATTCTGCATATGCACATCAAAGTTCAAGTATTTCTAATCTCTACTTGGCAGATCATAAAAGATGAAAGCTACATTTTGATTCACATCAAACTTTAATTCCTTATCTCATCTATCCTTTGCAGTAGTTGTACCATTAGGTGCAGGAGATTTAGACTTGTGCAAATTAGAATAGAACACACTAGCACCTAAATAGATCTCCTATCTTGGTTTAACCAACTGTCAGATCGCCATCTTCCTAAAGTTCCTTACCTAATCTATCCACTTCAGCAGCTGTACCATTAGGTGCCTGAGATTCAGACTCAAGTGGATTAGAATAGAACACTCTTGCACCTATAACAGATCCTCCATCTCCAGTTTTACCTCCTGTTAGATTCACACCTACCTGAAGTTTCTCATCTAGGCTACCTACTTCAGTAGTTGTGCAAATAGGTGCCTAAGATTCAGACTGGCGTGGATGAGAAAAGAACACTGTTTCAACTGCAGTATATCAACAATCTCTGGGTTTTACCTCATGTATAATAGACAACTAACTTAAACTCCTTACCTAAAAGCTTAGCCATTGGGCACTGGCAATTCTGACTCTTGCAGGTAAGAATATCACACACTAGTTTCTTATAAAGATCCTCTATCTTTGTTTTACGTTTTGATAGATTCACACCAACCTTAAGTTCCTTATCTAATCTATCCACTTCAGTTGCTGTGCCATTGGGAGCAGGAGATTCAGTCTCAGGTGGATTTGAATAGAACACACTAGCACCGACAATAGATCCTCCATCTTTAGTTTTACCTCCCGTCAAATTCACACCAGCAGCACACCAGATCTGTGGAATATAAATACATTTACAAATAAATATATTAAATCTTGCATGCCACCTTAATTGAAATCTGTTGACGAAAGGTAAAAATGTCTAATGTCTGGTTGAAGCTGTAGAACCCAGCAGGTGTTTTCCAATAAACAATAAATTCATCCATGCATATATAAGTTTTCAAAGAAATAGCGCGAGTCTTTTCTAGTAAACACTGTGGGAAAATGAGGGTGGAACATGTTGGATAAGTTAATAAATACCTTTAGTACAGGATATTTTTCGAATAAAGCTTTATATTAGAAATAGATTTTCTAGTTGGTGATGTTGGTCACTGGGACTGAAAGCCAGTGGGCAAACTGTTTAATACCTTTAGTACAGTATCTTTTTCTAAAAAAGTTCTACAGTTACACAGTACAAAGACAGAAATCTAGTTCCTGTCTAGGTACCTTTGTACTGTAGAACTTATCTAGAAAAGGCTGGAATTTGGCTGAAAAACTAGCAAAAATGTAAGTGTAGTATCTCTTCCCTGTCTGAAGTAGACAGGAATAGGGACAGGAACAGAATCTCTGGGTGAAAATGTGGATAATTTGGGATGGAATCAGGCTGGATAAATATCTTAAGTGCAGTATCTGTTTCTAGTAAAGGTCTACAGTATACAGGTACCGGTACAGGTACAGAGTTTCTGGGTGAGGCTGTGGGTAACTGAGGCCACAGTCTGACAAACAAGCTATAAATACCTTAAGTGCAGTATCTGTTTCTAGTAAAAGGGCTGCAGTATACAGATACCGGTATAGGTACAGAGTTTCTGGGTGAGGCCGCAGGTAACTGAGGCTGCAGTCTGACAAACAAGCTATAAATACCTTAAGTGCAGTATCTGTTTCTAGTAAAAGGGCTGTAGTATACAGATACCGGTATAGGTACAGAGTTTCTGGGTGAGGCCGCAGGTAACTGAGGCTGCAGTCTGACAAACAAGCTATAAATACCTTAAGTGCAGTATCTGTTTCCAGTAAAGGTCTACAGTATACAGGTACCGGTACAGGTACAGAGTTTCTGGGTGAGGCTGCGGGTAACTGAGGCTGAAACTTGGCTGGTAAACTCCACCCATAGGCCTGCATCCTGCCATCATCCTTCTTCACATGGGCTCGGACCTGCTTGTATTGCTCCTTTCTTTCTTTTTCACGCTCTTTTTTTGCCTTCTCAGATGTGCTGAAAGAAACATGTGAATATTATAAGCAACATTTTAAGCATTTTTAAAGAATGAAGATCAAAACTCCATTCATACATGTGCTTATACTCTCTCAGCTCTTATAAGAAGTTCATTATCATGCTCAACTTCTGTTACACATCATTTTTTTTATAAACAATATGCACTCTTCTTGGTGATTACAATTTCCTTTAGCTGCAGTGTAGTCAAATATTATCTCTGATTAGTAACATTCTGGAACTTGTTTGGTTTTGTTTCTTTGAAATTTAATCATCATATCATTATCATCATCAATAAAAACATATGAGGAAACATTTGACATTAATGATTTGATAAAAGTAATTCAGAACAATTAGATAGACTTAGTTATCTCCATGTACCATTTTACTAGACTATGTAATCAAAGATCATTGTCATGGAAATAGTCAATTAACTTTGTATCCCTATTGAATCCTTTTCATTGTTGCTATTGTTTTAAAAAAAAAACCCAAATCATCGGTATATTTCCACTATATCTAGATAAAAGCTATTTTCTCAGTTCCTTTATTTCTATCAAATTAGTAACAGGTGAATTTATAATCACTTATGATCATTCAAACCATTAGGAGCATAAACCAGGAAGGAAAGAACATAATATATAACACCAAATAATTTATCTCCCAAACCCACAATTATGTTATGAATTACTTACATAAACTTAAACAGAACAGAAGCAGCTTCAACCCAGCTATAATTGAGGGGAGATATAGGGTTTGGGTTTTTGTAGATGGACATCATAATAGAATTCCCTAAATTATTTTGATTAAACTAAAATGAATTAAATTAATGTACATATTATACAAAGTCTATTTTGTCTGTGCTAAATGAAAATAATTTTATGCAAGCTTGTAAGCTTGGTTGATATCCATCAGTTAGGTTCTGAGAAAATGATTTTAAAAGTTTCTATATATAACAAAAAGAGAAATGACCACCATTCATAAAAGACATACTTTTCATCTGATCAGAATATGCTTTGTAGACTGATAAAGGGTCACTCAAGGATCATTTCAGTCAAAGTTACTTGATATCTACCAATTAGATCCTGAGATATGATATTCAAAGTATCCACTTTATAATATTTAGAGAAATGACCTCTGCCCAGACTTCACGAAAAAACTGCTTGTCCCACTGACATGTCTGGTAAAAATCATGCCGGTCCGATAAGTTGCACATGAATACAGGACCGACTAACCGGTAAAATCTAGCAACATACACAGTGTGTTCTATTGTTCTGTCTGGTGGAATTTAGTTTGGTCTGGTAAAAAAATTAAGTTTACCAGACCCACTGTCCGGTAAAAAATATGTGTATTTCGTGAAGACTGCCTCTGCCTATAAAAAACATTTTTTTCATCTGATCACAATAATATTTGCATACATATAAAGGGTCACTCAAGGATCATTTCAGTGAAATTTGTTTGAGATCCATCCGTTAGAGGCTAAGAAAAGTCAAAATTAGCCACACATTAAAGCCTTGTTTTTCATTGGTTTTCAAAATCCTTAAACACCTTTGGAAGAGGGTTTCCCAAGAATCATTCCTGTGAATTTTGGTTGAATTTCATCCAATAGTTTCTGAGGAGAAGATTTTTAAAGAAAAAAGATGAATTGATGGATGGATGGATTTACGCCATACACAGCACCATGACAATAGCCCAAGTGACCTTTGGCCAGTAGAGCTAAAAACCAAATAAGGTGTCTTTGAAGTTTCCAAGGAAGTTTATATAAGAAGTTTCAACCGATTTTTCCCAGGCTTTGTGGAGATATGGCCTAGGACGGACAGATGAAAGGATGGATGGACTGAAGCGCACACAAACAGGTAACTATAATGCTCCCCCACAAAAAAATTTTCAGGGAGCATAAAAATCTAGTACATGTATAAATGAATGCAATGAAACTCTCAAGCCAGAACAAACATGGTATTTCCAACAATTGTCTACCTGTATAATTTTGAACATAATTTAGCAGCTTTCATATTTATTTACCCTTTCCTGTTTTACAAAATTTTGGACCTGTCCAAATTCAAAGGTTTTGCAGATTCAAAGTGGATTTAATTTGAAAAATAACCATTCAGAAGGGTAGAAAATAGTGTGGAAAAAGATGAAATTGCTTGTCAGAAGCAATTTCTTCTTTTTCACAATTTTTTCTCAATCATATAATCGTTAAAAGCAGGGATTAAACAGAAGAGGGTTAAGGATAAAATTTAATGCAGAGACTACAAAGTACTCAGACTGCATGGGTTTGAATTCTGGTCTAAGTCTTCACATAAATATGCATTTGTTGGAAATTGCATGTCCAAACTCATTTTAGCAATGGGATAAATATGTTAACAAAATAAAACAAAACAAAAGACATACTCAGGCTGTGTGACAATAGGTTCTCCTAGAGATCTCCTTCTGTAAATAAAGTAAACAACATACACATGCAGACAAAAACAAAATAAACTTTAAAACAACAATCAAAACAAAATAAAAATATATATTCTTATCATGCATTTTATGACCATAATGTCATTATTATGAAGTAACAAGATGCGTTAGTTGAACAATAATTCCTCAGAAACAGCATTTTTTAAAGATTTTTTATCTTGATAAAAAATTATAATTGAGGTTGACCTTGTCATATGACCTTGACATTGTGTGATGTATATTGATGAGAGGAACCTTCATGCCAAATATGAGCATTGTTATTTGAATAGTGTTGAAGTTAAAGGGAAATGTTTATTTACAAGGTTATGTTTTTGCAGATAGAAGGAAAGGTAGATGGATGGACAGACAAATGGACACCAATAAAACAAAATGACCCAGATCTATCAATGCCAGGGGAAAAAAACCCTGTTAAATAGGTATTAATATAGGGTATACATTTTATTCAGCTAGTCGCACTGACACACATATAGTTTAATTTCACATCAGCAAATTTGTTTGAGCTTTTTGAATTTCATGAATGACTTTCTTCATGATTTTAACAATGCCTAAGTAAATTGCCTGAGAGTGGTTCAGATAATTATCTGGGTTTAAAATCATTGAAATCACCATAAAGTATCTCAATTGAAGATAAAGAACTAAGATGCTTTTGCAAATTTTCAAATTATTTACTTATTTGATTTACTGCATTTAACTTCAAAAGAAGGGGGTGAGAGGGTTTGCAGAACTGGACGAGAGGGTGAAGTAGAAAACATGATGGATAAAACACAAGTCAAGCATGGAATGGGTTTAGATGTAGTTAGTGGACCATAACAGGTAACTCCAAAAGTAAATGGTGCAATGCAGATAAATATAATTGTTAGATAACAGAAAACAATTTACCCTTCTACATCAGACCTGTTTAAGTGACAGGAAATTTGTAAAAAAAAATAATCATAAAATTTGCAGAAATAATGGGCATGTAGATGAATATACAAATAAATGGTTTTAATAAATTCAAATTTGAAAAGAAAGTAAACAAATGATTACAACCACAAACAGAAAACTGTATTTGAAGAGAAACAGAAATCACATATGGCAATGTGTATGTAAAATGCTTAAGGTAGAAAACTGTTCTGATGTGAATTTACACAAAGTTTGATCAAGTTACTGAAGATAATCAATGGTCTAGCATAAAACATATGATGTTTTGAACTCTATTACTACTATAAAATACAAACAAATACAACAAAGAACAAAACAGATCATGAAACCATGTACATGAAGTATTCAAAAGAAAGATTTAATCTTGAAATTGTTTACATTTTAAAGAAATGAAATGCATGCATTGCAACAGTCGAGCAGACGAAGAACTTAGTCACATAATATTCATTCAGAAATAGAAGTAATGCATTTAATTTTTTTTCTCATTTACTTTCTTTGAACTAAAACCCAATCTTTTCATTGATATTCTAAGTGGGTGTATTTGAATACTCAGGGAGCCAATCATAATCATATATGGTTTCATGCACTTTTGATAGAAAAATGAGAAGAATTCCACACTGAAATACTTACAAGTCATCCTGTAAGAAGTCGTAGGCTTTTGATTTGTCACCCAGGTTATATTTGCTCCTCTGTTTCTGGTTGGGATCTCCAACTGGTTGGACATTAGTGGTGGGTGCATTGTATTTCACCATGGCAACTGGGAGGGGCTTCTTACTAGGCTTGTTAGGAGAATTGAACAGATTGCTGAAGCTGAAAAGAGAAATTGTGAAATTTAAAATACAATAAAGAGATTGATTCTAATATTTTTCATTCTGGGCCTGCAGGAATTTCTTCATGTTACTGGGATTATCCCTCCTGATTTTCAGGAATCCCTTAAAATCCTTCATTTACATAGTTAAAACTTTAAAGATAAAGCAAGGAAACCATTAGTTACATAATATTTTTACAGGCCATGGGTTCAGTCCTATTTTAATATTTACAGCTAGTCGTAAGGAACATAGTGGAGTTAGAAAGCTAGGCTTGAATTTATTTCAATACAATTTAAAGAACATTGTGTAGATTAAGAATATTGAAAGATCCGAAAGGGAATCTCCTGCTTTGAACTGATGAGATATCTCCAATAATTTTGGTTCCCAGATCACTTTCACTGTTGTGTCACTTTTTATGAACAACCCTGCAATAACAACATGCCCATTTTTTTCATAAGAAATTAACCACAAATTCAATCCATTTATGCATAAACTTCAAGAAAAACTAGAGGCACTTGTGCACCTGATTTGCTCCACAGGCCTGAATCTGATAATGATTATATGAGAATGATAATGCTCTTTAGAAAAGAAGAGTAGTAAACTTTTGCACAATACTTTTCAGAGTTATTTGAAATCCACCCTCAGAACTTTCTGAAGTCAAATTCGGTTGATATATATCAATAATGTTTTGAGAACATGATTTTCAAGGTTTACACTATATAACATATAGAGAAATGACCTCCGCCCATAAAAGGAACATTTTCCAAACACTAAGATTTGTTGCAGCCAGATAAAGCCGGTCACCCAAAGATCATTATTGTGTATTCGGTTAATATCCATCAATTAGAATCTTAGAAAAAAACACTTTTTACCACATAAGGGAGTTAGCCATGACAGGTTCATTTAAAGTTTGGTTGAAATTCATCCAAAAGTTGCTTAGGAAAATTTAATAAAAAAAAAAGTTTATGACCATAAGGATCACAGACAGATGCATAAGGCAGCCATGACAACAGCCCCAGTGGTCTTCCGCCAGTTGAGCTAAAAATCAAACTAGCATTATTTCCTTTCAAGGAAGCTCTAACAGGTTCATCCAAGAATACATGCACAAACCTACAACTACATTCTAAAGAAACTCATTTCAAAACATGCATTGTTATTATGGAGCATATATAAAAATTATAAACTGAATGGTGCAATCTACATTCATACTAAGGACTGGCTACTTTGTGACTTAGAGATAATCTGGATAGCATATAATATACCATGGTACTATAAGCTATAGAGAGGAGATTTTTTTGTTTGCATGGGGTTTTACACTGTTTTCAACAATCTGTAGTTTATATTTATTTATTTTAGTTTGATTGCGACGAAAGTTTAAGCTTATAGAATTGCTCTCGAACACTCAATCCTTCAGTAATATATTATGGATTCCTGGTATTTCTCTCACCTGAGTACTACCATTACATCTTTTCCTAGCCTCCTGATGCTATCTCACATAGGTCTACAATTATCAATCAATTTGTGAGAGACAAACTGTCAGAAAGAATCTGTGTTGCCGTTGGGGATGGAACCTGGGACCTCTAGATTGCAGTCCGACCCACTACCAACTGCACTATGACAGAGACTTATAGAGAGGAGAGACTGTTGCTATGAGCAAGTGATTGTAACAAAGAATGTTGGTTACAACATGGATTGAATCTCTGACCTAAAGATTTGCAGTCCTTCCTGCAACCAACTGTGCTGCAATGTCAGCTGCCTCTACTGCAGATGGATACAGACTCAAAAACTTGCAGACAAAATATTCTAAATATTTAGATATCCTGGCTATGGTAATTTATTATCTACACCTGTGCCCGGTTGTGTAAAAGATAACCAAAAGTTAAATTCAGCCAATCAGGATTGTTGTTTCAATTTGTTAAAATTGAAACAACAACTTTGATTGGTTGAAAATAATTTCCAGTCTATATTTAACCAATGTTTGGCTTTTATTTAATTTGGGGCCTGATAGACAAATAGAAACTGTTGGTAATGTACCATACACAGGCTCACATCATAGCTCTAAGAATTGTAGTTGTTTATATACAATTATTAAACATAATAACGATGTTACTGTATTTATTTTTAATAAAGTTTTCTTTAAGATATTGGAAAACCCTTTTTACAATCGATATTGCTCGAGTGACCACATCTATTAAGCGACCAATTTTAGTTAGCGACCACCATTAAAAGTCCCTTCACCGTAAGCAAAATCTCTGAAAAGGAGTACATTCGTAATGAAAAATTGGTTATTATTGAATCCTATGTTGTTGGAGCCCATTAGAATCGTCTCATTTTGACAATTCTAATGGATTCAAACATCATAGGATTCAGTATGAGATGACTGACCATTGATAAATGCTATCAAACTGACCTGTCACATTCACCATGACATCTTGCATCAAGAGACCATTCCCATAAACAAACACTTTTTTGTGGTTTCCTAAGTGGTCGCTTAACACAAGTTTTACTGTACTATACAATTTGGAGTCCAAAGTATATATCTTTAAATTTTAGGGGATGAATCAGTCTTAAACTAATGTAACTTTGAGTGTACACATGACCCCTTACCTTAGTAAATGTAGGTTTATTGACCACAATAAGAACCATGCATGGTCTCTTGAAGAGCTTCAAAGAATTGTTCCGTAATATTAATAGAGGCTTGTGTTAGGGTTAAGCTAAAAATATTATATCAAACTATTTCATATAGGATATATAAACTCTAAAACCATCATTCCTCCTCTCTAGGCTTCAGCAACAAGTTTAATAAAGGCAGGCATGGTAAGTAGGTAAGCATTTAAGCAATCTTTAAAGACACAGAGAAACTGAAGGCAAGGCAATGAAAGGTTAGTGAATAACGTCTATACATAGGGTTAGATAAGTAAGTAAATCCGTCTAGAGGTGTTAAAGATTTCTATAAATCATTTTAGATACTGGATTAAACTCCTATTAAGCACCTTTTATAATTCAATAATTTTGGCCTGGCAGGGTGGAGCCTAGACAACAATCCATTGCATTTAAGGTTTTAATAAAACAGCTTTTGGGAATTTTTACTCTAATTAAATAACAATCATTGTCATCTTACCAAATCGTTGTTCTGAATTTGGTAATTCTCACCAATGAAATATGTTCAATTGTGCTATGCATGCTATTTTTTAATTATGGATACAGTTACAAACATGGGTTTCACAATATCTGCCATCAAACTTTTGACTGAAGCTAAAATATTGAAATACAAGGTAGTTGACCAGTAATAGTTCCGCAAATTTGGAACTTGTGTACTTTCACAATGTTGACTAAGGTTTCCTAATGAAAATCATTAGGAAACCTCAGTTAACACTGTTAAAGTTCATTATTACCAAAGCCTTGTGGACTTATTACAGGTCCACTACCTTAAACTTGTCGAATTACGTCGCTGCTAAGCCAGACCCTGCCAGGTGAATAAAAACACAGTATAATTCATGATCAATATTATTGACCATGTGGGTTTGTATTGAATCAAAATAATTAAATGTGACAATTACAGCCACAAAGATAAGCTGAGAAACTGCCCTGTCTTCAGGTGCAAAAAGTTTTCTAATCATACCCCGCTTTGCACATGCACTTGCCTGCAAAGCGGGATATAATTGGAAAACTATTTGCACCGTTTTGTGATCCTGAATGCAGGGCTGATTCCACATTAAAACACAAACTTGCAGCTCAGCAGAACGATTATTGTTACTGATTGTTTTTTACTTTTTTAATGTCAGTTTTTTTTATCAAAATGTTTTGAGGGCTCAGTCAGTGCAAAACTACATGTTTTGATAGTGCCTATATATTTATAGGCACTTACAACAATTTTTTACTAACCCCCTTAATTTACCGTATGAAATGATTTATAGAAACATAAACGAAATTGATAAAAATAAATGACCTACCTTGAAAGAGAACTGTTACATGCAAAAAGACAAATTAAATGGGCAATGTTTATAAAGAATGACAAAACATGCTGTATATGGGGAATGATTAAGGAAATTCTAAGCCATGCCTTTACATTAAGAAGTCAAACAAGAGGGCCATAGTGGCCCTTAATCGCTCACCTGAATTAACAATCTTAAAATGTTTTTCTAAGATTTGACCGAATGACCTAGTTTTTGACTTCACTTGACCCAAATCAAAACTTATACGAGATTTCATCAAGATAATAAATCTGACAAATTTTAAGGTTGATTGGGCAAAGGATATGGCCTCTAGAGTGTCCACAAGGTTTTTCTAAGATTTGACCCCGTGACCTAGTTTTTGACCCCACTTGACCCAATTTCAAACTCTTCCGAGATTTCATCAAGATAATCATTCTGACCAATTTTCGGGTTGATTGGGCTAAAAATATGGCCTCTAGTGTCCACAAGGTTTTTCTGAGATTTGACCCCGTGACCTAGTTTTTGACCCCACTTGACCCAATTTCGAACTTGTCCGAGATTTTATCAAAATAATCATTCTGACCAATTTTCAGGTTGATTGGGCTAAAAATATGGCCTCTAGAGTGTCCACAAGGTTTTTCTAAGATTTGACCCTGTGACCTAGTTTTTGACCCCACTTGACCCAATTTCGTTCTTGTCCGAGATTTCATCAAAATAATCATTCTGACCAATTTTCAGGTTGATTGGGCAAAGGATATGGCCTCTAGAGTGTCCACAAGGTTTTTCTAAGATTTGACCCCGTGACCTAGTTTTTGACCCCACTTGACCCAATTTGGAACTTGTCCGAGATTTCATCAAGATTATCATTCTGACCAATTTTCAGGTTGATTGGGCTAAAAATATGGCCTCTAGAGTGTCCACAAGGTTTTTTCTAGATTTGACCCCATGACCTAGTTTTTGACCCCACTTGACCCAATTTCATTCTTGTCAGAGATGTCATCAAGATTATCATTCTGACCAATTTTCAGGTTGATTGGGCTAAAAATATGGCCTCTAGAGTGTCCACAAGGTTTTTTCTAAGATTTGACCCCGTGACCTAGTTTTTGACCCCACTTGACCCAATTTCAAACTCTTCCGAGATTTCATCAAGATAATCATTCTGACCAATTTTCAGGTTGATTGGGCTGAAAATATGGCCTCTAGAGTGTCCACAAGGTTTTTCTAAGATTTGACCCCGTGACCTAGTTTTTGACCCCACTTGACCCAATTTCGAACTTGTCCGAGATATCATCAAGATAATCATTCAGACCAATTTTCAGGTTGATTGGGCTAAAAAAATGGCCTCTAGAGTGTCCACAAGGTTTTTCTAAGATTTGACCCCGTGACCTAGTTTTTGACCCCACTTGACCCAATTTCGAACTTGTCCGAGATTTCATCAAGATTATCATTCTGACCAATTTTCAGGTTGATTGGGCTAAAAATATGGCCTCTAGAGTGTCCACAAGGTTTTTCTAAGATTTGACCCCGTGACCTAGTTTTTGACCCCACTTGACCCAATTTCGAACTTGTCCGAGATATCATCAAGATAATCATTCTGACCAATTTTCAGGTTGATTGGGCTAAAAATATGGCCTCTAGAGTGTCCACAAGGTTTTTCTAAGATTTGACCCCGTGACCTAGTTTTTGACCCCACTTGACCCAATTTCGAACTTGTCCGAGATTTCGTCAAGATAATCATTCTGACCAATTTTCAGGTTGATTTGGCTAAAAATATGGCCTCTAGAGTGTCCACAAGGTTTTTCTAAGATTTGACCCTGTGACCTAGTTTTTGACCCCACTTGACCCAATTTCGAACTTGTCCAAGATTTTATCAAGATAATCATTCTGACCAATTTTCAGGTTGATGGGGCTAAAAATATAGCCTCTAGAGTGTCCACAAGGTAAATGTTGACGACGCACGACGCACGACGGACGACGGACATCAAGTAACCCCAAAAGCTCACCTTGAGCACTTCGTGCTCAGGTGAGCTAAAAAGGGGCATAATTTGCACAAAATGCATCTAGAGTTATCCCCCTGGATAGTATAGGTTGCTCTTTCAGTGATGAACATGTGTGCCAAGTTGCAAGTAACTGCCTTCGGTAAAACAAGAGATATCAAGAAATACCAACCTTTTTGCACAACAACAATGACAACAACAAATACCACACCAGGACTAAGCAATACCTCAAGCAAATGCAGCACATAGTGGCAGGTCCTTGAAAGTGAAAAAAGCCCCAAAAAGGGGCACAATTCCAATATAAAGGATTAAAGGTATATGCTCTTTTGATGGAAAATACACTTGCTTAAAGTTTCAAGCAAATATCTTCAATAATACCTGTGATTTAGCCTACAAATTATGCCTTCACCAACAAAAGACAGTCATGAAAATGATGACAATAAAACTTGATTACTTAAACTTTAGCTGTAAAAGCACTGCTTACATCTTTTACTCATTCAAATTTATCCTTTCTTCACACAACTTGAATAAATCCTTGCATTATTTATCGTTTTGTTTAAATCAAAGTCTGTTCATGAGGAATAATTACTTGCAACATTAACTCTGATCACAGTTTGAATTTTGGTTATCCTATCAAGTTCAGATGAATTATCGACTTTGTATAAAACCTTGCAAGTCACCACTGCATTTTTTTTAAACTCATCTTTGATACAAGCTTTTCTTCAGAGCCCAGAGTATTTTCAAGTCAATCACATGGTGGCATACCAGTATTGAACCATAATAAGGAAAAGTCATAACATTCAACCCACAAGACAATCACAGTAATATTATTGTAGTTAGGATATTTGTGACAAGTGTACATGTATATTTGATGAATGTGACCTTGAAACACCTGAATCTCAAACCAATTGCAGCAAGGATTTTTTTTTAAGGCAGGACATTTACTTTCAATATGCTTTTGCAACTGCCTGGAAAATTACAGGGACAGTTGAACTCAAGTAGGAATAAGACACTTAATTTTCAAGTAAGTTTTGCAAAGACAGACAGAAATTTTAAGCTAATGCTGAACAAACGAGTGGACAAGCACACATACAGATGGACAATTGTATAACCTTTTGGAAACAGAGTATCAAAGAAGCTATTGAGGAACATATTCACAAAATAATCTTTATCATTACTCAGTGCCAACTTGAACCTGCCCTTTCTTGGCCTATTTGAGAAATATTTGTGAATATGAGCCCAGAATCTGATTACAATACATTCAAATGCTAATTTCTGTACATTTTCTACTCACATACTAGTTGTAAACTGTATTACACACAGTATCCATTTTATCAGAATTCGAAAGAAATTTAAACTTCCAGAGACCAACCTTATTGTTAAGAAGAAACAGAAATATACATAAGAAAATTTTGTAGGATCCTTTCATTTTAATTAATGAATCCACAGCAATCTCAATCATAATTGTTACAATATTGTCCATCTGCTTTGCCTTGTGTTCAGGGTGAAAAAACAGTGCAAACTATTTGCCAATTATATCCTGATTTGCATGTGCATTTGTATGCAGAGTTTTAATTTGCAAATAGTTTGCACCGTTTTGTCATCCTAAACATAGGGCTGGTGACAATCCTCAGAAGGTCATATTTTTCAGGGAGCATCATTTGTTTATGGACCAAAGTTTTGAAACAAGAGAACCATGTTGCTCACCTGAGTCTCCTTGACCCTTGAACTTCTCATGATTAAGATTGACAGAAGTCCACAAGGAGATAGTTTGTACTATATTAATACCCACCCTAGACTGGTGATGGTTGAAAGCTTGGACTTAATTTCCATGTTAAAAGAAATGAACACAGACAGGGCCAAAATATACCGTATAACCCCAGTAGGATGATATGAACCAATGGCCTAAGGTCAACTTGGTGAAGCCAAATATTGTATTTTCACTAATAAAAGCTCCATCCCTAATAGATAGTAGCACCCCTCAATATTTTACACACATACAAAAAAAAAACACTTTAAATTCCTAAATTTAAAGGTTTTTTTTTTTAATTCTTCTCAAATTTGATGAGATAGTCCTCTAATCAATCATTTACATGAGAAAATTCACCTCAAACTGAAAGGAAAAGGGTGTTAAAGACATCAATTTAATTTTTTTGAAAAAGGAAATAAATACTAAATAAAAGCTCCCAAATCATGTTATGTATAGCTTCCGGGAGTGTTTATTAGAAGAAATACAGTATCAAATATATAAGCTTTCTGCCCCCTAATTTCAAATAAAATAAAGTTGTTTCTATATAAAATGAGATGCAACCTTGAGAACAGGAGCATGCTTTGAATAAACTTGGATAAAAGTCCACCACATGATGTTATATACGCAATATCAAAGATGTTGTTTTTCTGATTTCAGAGAAAAAAATCCTTCTATGTTTCTATGTAAAATAGGATGTGACAGGGCAGAGCCCAAATTTGACCACATAGGCATAAAAGGCAACTTGTTAGAGATCCATTACATACAAAACATGAAAGTTGTCTGCCATGTGGTTTCAGAGAAGATTTAAATATGATTCCTATTTTCCCCTTTTAGTTGCTATGGTAACCTGAGTTAAGGATGGATTACAATTTTGTGATCAACTTTGGAAGAGCTTCACCAAAGGAACATTCCTGCCAAGTTTCACCAAGATTTGCCTGCCAGTTTAATAGGAGTATATGTGAATGAAGAGCTATGGTCATTGGACAATCACAATAGCTCAAATCAGGTGAATTGAAAAGAATAGTATTCGAAGTTATTGTGGGACTATTTGGTGATCCTTCATTGTAAAGAAAATACTTCTTTTTCAATTAGACTTGTGAATTCTTCATAAACATTTGCCAAATACCTAGCCCAATGTTCACTTATGACACATCTTTTAAATGTAGAATGGTAATTTTTGTATTTATAGCCCCCACCTACTAAGTAGAGGGGGGTATATTGGTTTCACCATGTCTGTCCATCTGTTTGTCTGTAGACCTTTTGGTTTCCAGGCTTTAACTCAAGACCCAAGTGACCTAGAATCATGAAGCTTTATACAAATGTTGCTTTTGAGTTATGACCCAAGGAAGTGCCCTATAGTTTTTGGGTCACATTGGTCAAAGGTCAAGGTCACAGTCAAATTTTGTTCAATTTTCGTTTCCGAACTCTAATTCAAGAACCAAGCGACCTAGAATCATGAAACTTCATGCATATGCTGCATATGACCTCAAGGAAGTGCCCTATTGTTTTTGGGTCACACAGGTCAAAAATCAAGGTCACAGTCAAATTTTGTTCAATTTTCGTTTCCGAACTCTAATTCAAGAACCAAGCGACCTAGAATCATGAAACTTCATACAAATGCCGCATACGACCTCAATATTTGTTACAATTACGTCCTGCACTAATAGCACTTACATTTTGACAAAGTGCTGATGGGGGGTAAAACTCCACTTCGGACAGTACTAATTTTATTAAGTTTGACCTTAAAAGATGACTTTCACCTTGCCAGTTGACCTTTCAATTTCAAATATGCATAAAGCAAAGACTGACCAGCCTGTGCATCTGCACAGTCTGACCAGAGTCTTCAAGATTGCGATTAGTAGATAGATAATGCATCAACTTAACTGTAGGCCATCAGGTTACTATATATTTACAGTATGTGGCTGCTCATGCTACTCAATGTTTGCACCTCACGAACTTTCCAAATTGTTGGAAATGCCACGCACAGGCTCATTTCATAAGTCTCTTTACCATCTATGGATATTTCTGCCATACAGTAGAAGGGAAGAAAGTCAGGACAAACTACTTGTTTTGAAAATATAACAATATCTTTTAATTGTTAATATCTCTCAGTGAGTGGTCAAAATGTATCATTTATAAATAGTTGAAACACCAAAAATGAAAGAAATCTGTAAGAAATAATTTTTTTTCAATGTTATAAAGGAGAGAAAAGTAACAATAAAAATTGAAATTCACAATTTCTCTTTATAAATTTCAAAATAATTTCTTGGCAAAAAAAGGTCAGCAGTCTATATAAAGGAATTTCAATTGATATGAAAAAAATATCACCTATTATAACTTTTGAAATTGACTTCTAAATTGTCATAATATGAAGGCACACTCTATGATATGTTTATGATAAGAAATTTTCTTTTTCTTAAATATGGCCCTAATATATAACATTACCAAGAAATTTGTTATAAAAAGAATTATCCAAAATTTAAGTTTTTGTGGGTCTAACTTTTCAATCACAATTTGAGGGGTTAAGGCAATACTGTTATAAGTGACCATATAAATATACACACATACAACAATTTTGCACATATCCATCAACATTGAGTTCATTATTACTGCTGAATAACAAATCCCTAGCACAATGAAATTCTTAACAGAGATAAAAGATTTATTAAAATAAATAAACAAAATCATAACAACACATAAACTAGGGATCATTAATGGGTCAAGTATGGCAGAAACATCCAGAGAAAATGAGACTCATGCAGTAATAAAGCCAATGACTAGATACTGATACACGATCACAAACATGCATTTTGATTGGTTGGTGGTCTCTTCTATACAGCTAGAAACCTTTTATTACAAAAATGAGAAATGTCATATGATAAAGTTTAAATTAACCCTTTCCTGTTTTACAAAATTTTGGACCTGTCCAAATTCAAAAGTTTTGCAGACGAAAATTTAAAGTGTATTTAATTTGAAGAATAACCATTCAGTAGGGTAGAAAATAGTGTGGAAAAAGAAGAAATTGCTTGTCAGAAGCAATTTCTTCTTTTTTCACAATGTTTTTTCAATCATAAAATCACTTGCACGTAAAAAGCAGGGATTAAACAGCAAAGGGTTAAAGAATATCGGTAACATTTTTTGAATGGATTATACTTATGACTGCAATCACCTGTATATAATTTGGTAATTTGTGAGTAGTCATGGAAATTTCTTACTAAATATAAATAAAATTCATATATCTTACAGAAAATGAAAGGGTAAAAGACAGTTGCCTCAGTTTTAAATTAACTGGAAACCGATTGTCATTGCAACTATGGTCATTGTATTATAAACAGTTTGTACATGAAATACCATTTGATAACCCATTGATGATCCCTTTACAATAGTCAATACTTCAATTTACAATCTTTATTCTTTTCATAACGATAAAAGTTATCATTTTAAAAAAAGATATTACTTGCACCAAATCATTTTTTTTCTATTTTATTGGAGAAAAGTAAATTTCTTACCACAGAGTATTTTCATTCGAAGATTTAAAGAACAAAAATATTTGGCTACCTATTAATTTTGCAATTCACCAAATTGAAAAAGAGGAATAATACAAGATTCATTCATCATCTTGCAAAAAATCTTAATAATTAAAATAGCATCATAGCAAATGAGATCATAGAATGACTGAAGGATTTCCTGTTCAATACAGCACTTTTCTTCCCCAAAATGCCTCCTTCTTTGGTGCAGGCTTTAAGAAGGATGATTTGAATAAAAATGGGCACCCTGTTGACATGAACAGGAATAATGTGGAGATAACCCTGGCAAATTTTTAAAGTGAAAGACATTCATTTTACATTGTCACTATGTTATTTCACTTTGTAATAAATAACCTGAATAATTATTGTAGCACCAAAAATAGCTTATACAGTCACTTATGCCATTCATAAAGTTCTAAAACAATCCTGTTTCACATTAACAAGAACACTTGGCAGTGATGTGGCTTATGGTCTACAAATCCTTTCCCTGAATTCTTAATAGAACATGAACACTTTTCTGGAGAAAATGAGCCTGTGTGTGACGTTTCCAACAATTTCACAAATAAGCGAGGCACAAACTTTGAGCAGATTAGACAACGACACAATGAAATGAGAATATATGCTGACCGCCTTATGAGTTATTAAGGCTTTATCTATCTATAAGGTGCACAGTGAAGATTCTGGTCACACTGCAGCTGCATAGTCTGACCACAATCTTTGCTTTGCGCATATTTGAAATTGTTTAAAATGTCAAGCACCAGCTCAAATCATAATACTCATTATTGCAGTATTTCAGAAACTTTTAATTTAGTCATCGATTTCAATCTTCACTTTCAACACTATCACTAGACTTTACATCCATGGCATTTGGGTGGGATGCAAGGGACAAATCATGCATATAACAAGCCTTTTCTTTCAACAAGTTTTTCCTATTACAGGGATCATTTTGGGTGAGATATTGAGAGATTCTCTCATGTTCCTGCCCCAAATATCATTGAAAATTGCTTAACAAGAGAAAAATCTCAAAGCAAATTAGAATTAAGTTAAGGATTTTGTTGGCTCAGCATAAATCAGTTGTAACCGCCTATAATTATATAGGCAGTTACAAATGTTTTGGGCTGAACCATCAATTTGTTAAAATTTCTCACCAAAATTGCCAATTTCTCAGTAGATTCATATAAATGAGATATTTTTGCACATGCTATTATGAGCCAGAATTATCCCTGCTATGGTCTTCTCTCCTAGTAAAATAATTTTTATGTTCAATACAATAAAATAAATTTTCTTTCCCTTTTGTCTTTGATTACTTTAAATTAGGATCAGTCTCATTCTGATATTAGAATTAGAAATGACAACCTTCCCTTCAAAGGCTGATAACAAAAATGTCGGATTTTACTAGAATAACAGAGAAAAGATTTGCACAATGACCAATGTTGCATAATAATCAGACAATTTGAGTACCACTAGCACTCTTTTTCTTTGGGGTGGGTGGAGGTGGTTCTGAGGTGACAAGACTACCAAAACTGAAATAAATCAAATAGCACTCACTTCAAATATTACAATCTTTAAGCTTTTTGTTCAGATAGGTAAATAATTGGACAGGTCCTTCAATCATATGACATTTCTCAATCAAAATACTTTTTTATGTGTATCTAGTTAAATGGTAATGTCTGATGCTCAGCTGTGTGGGGCTTGATGATCTAAAAATCTAATACATGTATGACAAAAAGACATATTTTTTTTAAAAAACTACAAAGTTTTCTCCTTAATAGAATACACCAACCTTTGGAAAATTAATATATATCCCAAGGCGATTTCTTCATCGAAAGCAGAGATGTCTCAAAATGCCAAAGATTAAGTAAGCCAAAATGACAACTACAACAAAAAGGCTGATGATGAAATTGCACACTTTGTGTGCTGGTTTATTATAACTTTAAACTTTTTCTGAATTCATATGATCAAACAACATTCATAGTCCAATCTTGATGCAGTCTTATATTAAACTTATTTTGATAGCATCTTTAATAATCATACAACAGAGTAAAGCTCATGCTACAACATGCAAGATTCAAATATAAATTGTATTATTTTGGATGATGTACTTTTTTGTTTTTACAATGTTAGAATATCTCAAAATTCCTTTTTTTTTAAAAAAAATTCTTTTATATTGCAACATTAGCCATAAAAACTGTATAAAATCTAGATGCTAAAATATACTCATTTCCAACATAGTCCTAGCAAAAATATTTTATGTGTATGCTGACTTCCCCTCTTAACTATCTATACAACATTGATATAAAGCCTACTTGAATTCTTTACAATGCCATCTTCATTTTAGAACAACTGGATGGAATATTTTGAAATTGTTGGAAATGTTGTGCATAGGCTCAAACAGTCTTAGAGTGTTTAAATGAGATTAAAACTTACATCCCCTTCATCAAATGGAAAATTTCTGATCTCCATTCCATATTGATAATGCCCTTATAATCACAAGCTTCAGAGTAATATGAATCATTTTTTGATAAAGAAAGCACTTGTATCCAATTAATATGGAGTTAAATGTTATCATTATTATCTCTAATCTAGTATAATATTGGCCTACTTTCAATGGCTATACAATATGATGTGAAATGAATTATGTATGCAAAAGAAGAAGCAAAAGGACTACATAGATCAAGTATATTGTAAGTATTATTGTAAAACCTTGTAACTACAGCTTGACTAAAGCTGTGGTTACGAGGTTTTAGAATTACACCAATGGTATAGATGACTAAAAACATCTACTTACAAGTTCCAGATGGAAGATTTTTTCTTTGAAGGAGCTATTTCTGGATGCTCTCTAGATGCTCGGATCATTTCTGTCCATCGGACAGCCTCCTGGAGTTCCATTAATCTCTCCTTGTATTGGTTACGTTCCATTAGAACACGAGCCATTTCTACACGGGTAAATCTCTTACGTTGGGCCATTGGTACATCATCCTGTAAAATAATTGGGTATTATATTTCAATTACCTCTTGCTGTAATAGAATTGGTAACACTCATACATTAAGTTTTCTGATATATCAAAGATTGGTACATATCAATAAAAGCCTATATTTTGTGTTTTCAAATCTAAAGGATGTCTTAAGTCCTGCCAAAGAAGACAACGGGGCATATTTCTGAGGAATATAAGTGCTTATTTCTTAAAACCAGCTTTAGAATCAAGCATAGATCTACCAAGGAATAAATATTTCAGATATATCTGATGGGTAATATAAACACCATCATTAATAGAATATTGGAATAAATTGCCTCATTTTCTTTTTCAAATGGTTATGCTCAAAATTCTTATTCTTTAAGCTTGATTAGCTCAATCTATAAGATGCGAGGGCTGTAAATATGGAGGTTTTAAGTGTGATCCCAAGAACTGCCAACTTTCATCTCAAATTGATAAGTATCCTTCTGACATGCAACATTTTTTCTCACTAAATGATGTTACATACAAACTGTCCTCAACCAAAGCATAACTGAAAAATATCCTACACGAGCCTATCTGGAACTCATACGGACAACAATATTCAAACAAATGGTTTACAAGACCAATGCGCTAACCACAGAGATCTTCTTTGGCTCAGTGGTCAGCGCATTGGTCTTGTAAACCAATTATTTGAATATTACTTGTCTGCATGGGTTCGACACCGGCTCATGTCAGATACTTTCAGCTATGCTTTGGTTGAGTTCAGCTGGTTAGCAACAATGATAACTAGTATGCCTTGGTGGAATGAGTAGCTGGTGGGTTTGAGGAAATATTGGTGTTTAACTATAAAGAGAAACAATAGGAAGCTTTAGTAGGAAAACCAACTGCCTAAATTGAACTTATACTCTTATGAAAGTTACATTAAGGCTCATGTAAACAAATCCAATTAATAATCCTGCCTCGTTTTCTGCCTCTTGTGCAGCCTGTACTTTTTTCTCCAGATCTTCTTTGGTTTTCTTGAGTTCATCTTCAAGCTCTTTAATTCTATCTTGTAACTTTGTCTTCTGTCCCTTTAGTGTGTTGATCTCCTCCTTCAATAGATCTTGTTCACTGAAAACAAAGATTAGTAAGGGGTTTAAAACTATGTACTTTGTTCTTATTTCATAGGCATTATTTGAATGCGACTTACATTCTTACCATTTTAACTAGTATGATGTCATGGATTTGCAGGCTGTACCATTATTGGTCAATTCATAGTTATTATTCATGTTTGACTTGGACAATATTTATAACAACAGTATGAATTGTGTCAGCCAAAAAAGACCATATCATTAGCACCCAAAAGACCATATCATTAGCACCAAAAAGACCATATCATTAGCACCAAAAAGACCATATCATTAGAGAGATTTTGATTAAATATGTTTAAGTTTATAAATATAATAAGTTTTCTCTCTTGAAATTTCAATAATATCAATTATGATTTCCCATTTTATTGATGCCCTTCCATATTAATTGATTGATTGAATGGAGTTTTATGCTGCTTTCAACATTTTTTCAGATACATTGCGGCGGTAGGAGCACCTAACAATGGATTCCTGGTATTTCTCTCACCAGTACTACCATCACATCCTTTCCTAGCCTCCAGCCGCTATCTCACATAGGTCTACGATTATCAACCCATTGGTGAGAGACAAATAGTCGGAAAGACCATATTAAAACAAGTGGCCCATGAGGGCCTGAGCTACTCTACTGGCTATCGCTTGTTCCTAAGGGTTTCTTTTATTTCAGGAACTTGATTGCTTAATTTCAAAAAGAATCAAATAATATTGGTTGACTTTATCATGAAAATCAAGGTTTCACCAAGTTAAATTCCATAAGTTCTCTTTTCCTGTGTTTTCTATTAGACCATCTCCTTTTTCAAAAGCTAAGACCCTTCTGACCTACAATCATCCAGTGAAAGTTTAAAGAGAGTCTGATAATACAGTTAAACTTGTGTTAAGCGACCACTAAGGGGACCACCAAAAATCAATTGATTGTGGGAACTGTCGCTTAATACAAAATATCATTATAAATGTGACAGTTCATTTCGATAGCATTTATAGTTTGTAGGTCAAGTCATGCTGAATCCCAAGATGTTCGAACCCAATAGAATCATCTTATCGAAACGATTCTAATGGGCTCCAACAATATAAGATTCAATAATAACCAATATTTTGTTAAGAATGTCCTCTTTTTCATAGATTTTGCTTACGTTGAAGGGACCTTTTATGGTGATTGCTTAATAAAATTGGTCGCTAAGTAGACGTGGTGGCTTGAGCAATATCGACTGTATTTTTTTCAATTGTAGTGTAAACCAGATTCACAAGTGAATTTCTTAATTTAAATTCCATATGGCTCTTTTCCTTGTTTTGCGACAGATTGTACTATATTTGAAAAATGATAATCCTAAGAATCCTTCAATCATCCTGTGAAAGTATCAAGAGAACCCAATAAATCTTTGTGGACTTTGTTGAGTAAACAAGATTGCACTTGGTGAAATTCTCAAGTTAAATTTGATAAGGACACTTTTCCTTTGTTGTCCAGTGGATCGTCCCCTTTTTCAAACACATCAAACTTTCAAGACCCTAATATCATCCTTTGATTGAAATTTTCAAGATAATCTGATATTTGCAGGGTTTTGTGTAAACAAGAAAAAGTTAACAGTCAGATGCACAGACAGAGACACAGGCAGGAACACGCCATTGCCATAGCTCTTCTGATCATTGGTCAGTATAGCTAAAAATACACTGAAGGCATGTGATTTGGCTGTTTGTGTAAACTTAATGCAATCCAATTATCTGTTAGCTATAGAAATACATTTGTGTTTCTCCATCAAGGGCTGAGCAAAATAAGAGTTAATCTTACCTTGTTAATTCATCTACTTTAGCTATCAAATCATCCTTCACAATATTTAGAGCATTCCTGAAAAAAAGATAAAGCCAATTTAGTATTTCCCTACTACAAGTTAAGAAATGACATTGGTGTATAAAAAACATGTCTTGTTAAACCTTCTCATGCTGTTCGTGACATACACCTACCCTTCAAATAACTTTGGCTTACAATTTAGGCTAAGACCAGCCTGCATAGATGTGCAGCCTGATCTTAGCCTACATTTCCTGCCTCCTAAAGGGCGTAACTCCCATTACACTATTTACGCAAGTGCGTAAAAAAATAATCCTCTGTTGAAAAATATCATTGATGAATGATCATAACATCAAAACTACAGCTTATTTAAGCTGTAGTATTATTTGTTGATTATTCACCAATGCTCAAATCATATAAGGGAGTGGACAGAGGGCATTCATCTTTTGTCAAAGTTCTCATATCGCTTTTATGCTATATATTATTTACTTGCCACCTACTGAGTGGGTATATTCAAAGTCCTAGATACGCCTTTGCTATTTATGTGGAGACATAAAACATTCACTTGACTATGAATAAAGACACATATATTTACAGGTCACACTTATCGTAGAATCCATTACTGACATAACATAGAAATTAACATTGTTGTTTGAATATTAAGAAACAAGACTTTTTTTAAGGTTACAACATCACTTACTTTGTGGCAAGAAGTTCTGTGTTTTCTAAGATGAGATTTTCTAGCTCTCTACTCATTCCTGTCAAATAAAAAAAAAAAAAAAAAAAAAAATTGTATATAATTGTAAATTTAACAATTTGAAAATTTAAAAGATCTGGTAATGTTTTGCTGCAATTTTTGGACAATGTAAGTTCTCTTTTTTGTGAATAACAGTCATGACAATCATAATATATATATATTTTTTTCAAATTTCGTGTATTTAATATTTTAATAAAGGTATTATGACTTTTATTCAGCCATTAGGATTAGCAGATGTGTATTTGTATTTGCTTCTACCACTGTACCTCCCTCATTATTATTTCTACAAAGCTATATTTATATAAAAACATCGAAAAATACTATGAACCACAATTGTCTTATTCAACTTTTGTCGATATTTTTGCTGAATGATTCAAATTAAAACAAGCTTGAAAAAGAGCAATGATAACATGAGATAAGGTTCTAATTTGAATATAATAAAAACAATTTGCTTCTTTTTAATAAGATATTTCTTCTGACAACTAGGTTCTATTAGCTAGTAAGTCCAACTGGGCATCGAATTTTGTTACTGTCATTGAATCTAGTTTTTGTTAAATGAAAAGTAAAAAAAGAAATTGTTGCTTCAATTATTTGAAAGAAAGTTATTGTGAGAGCCTTAACATAGATAAGTAGTAACAATTGAATACCGTATTTCTCCCAATGAATGCTCCCAGGAGCTATACATAACATGGTCAGGGAACCTTTATTCAATATGCATTTTCTGGTTTTAAAAAAATTAAAATGGATGTCTTTTGGGCCATTTTCCTTTAATTTGAGGTGAATTTCTTCTAAACAATCATAGAGGAAATTGATCTCAAATTAGAGAAGTAATTTCAAAAAGTTTCTAAAATTTAGGCAATGAAAGTGGGGTTTCTTAGTAAAAAAAATAGGGGTTTTACAATTAGGGAGGGCACTATTATTAGAGGAAATACAGTAGATATGTAACAGTTTTGTAATCTTACCAAAGAAGTTGTCACTGACTGTTCATGGATCCAGCAGTGTGGGAAAAGGCATGAAGGAAAAGAAAGAGCAAACATTGTTAGTAAACTATCTAAAACATCTAACTACCATCATTTTGTTAATAACATTCAATAACAGGGACAAACATTTAATTATGACTGTATTCATTTCTTTAATATAATCTAAGGAAATTTGTTTGAATGGGGTTTAAAACTACTTTTAATAGTTTCCAGTCATATTGTGTTGACTGGAACATCTAACCATGGTTTCCTTGTATTTCTCTCACCAGTACAACTATGACATATTTTCTAAGCCTTCAGCAGCTCATCCGACTTAGGGTTACAATTCGAGGTGTCAGTGCAACACTTTTGTAAGTGCTTATATATTTATAAGCACTTACAATAGTGTTGCGCTGACCCCTTGAATATCCACACATTGGTGGGTAACAAACACGTACCTAGGAAAGGGTGTGTGAAACCGCTGGGCATCATACCTCAGACCACATGATTGAGAGTATCACACACAACAAACTGTGCTATGATGGTAGTAGGCAAATGGGTTAAGGTAGTTGACCCATAATAGTTCCACAACATTTCTGAACTCAAGATCTTTCACAATGTTAATTGAGGTATCCTTATGAAATCATTAGGAAATCTCAGTCAACACTGTTAAAGTTAATGACATCAGAAACTTTGAAGAACAATTAGGGGTCGACTCCCTCAAGTATGTTTACATGGGAGTACTTCTTGAAATATTATTGCGGGACAAGTTTTTCAAAACAAATGTTCAAATTAAATTAAAACTTTTGATTTTTCAAGAAGCTTTCTTACACATCATATTCTGAAAATAGTATGGTATTTTATTTTCCTGAAAATCTTATAGAAAATAAAGCATTTTCTTTCGCACTAGCTGTTCATAACAACATTAATTTTATTGTGATCATACTCTTTGAAACAAAGTAGGGCACCTTTTTTCGCCGTTTATGAGTTAAGAATAATTTAAGGAATATTAGAAATTTTGAAATTTTACTGATGGAGTTTTAAAATCAAGTTAGTGTCATATCAAATTCATTAGCCTTTGTGTGACAATTTCAACCATTTCATGAGCAAACTAAGGAAATTGAATTAACATCAATACATTTGCACACAGACTGACATGACTCTTTGCTACTCACAGTGTAAATAAGTATAATCAAATATTTAAAGTAACCCATGGATACATGATCCATACTTGTGACAATAATATTGAATCAATCTTCAATGTTGTCCATACACTATTAATGTAATTATCATTTTACAAAAAAAAGTGTGAATGCATATATGAAATATGAGAAAATAACAAAGAAATTTATTGCCATAAAATACATAATCATGTACACATGTTTTAAGTGATTTTACTGTGTACACAGATAGCTCCATCCAATCCAAATACAATATAATTGGCAGAATTCTTTATCATTACCAATATCATTACTTGTTCATTAATTTTACAGAAATTATAGACTAGAAAGCCATGAATGGCTTGTGTCGCTCCACAGGCTTGAATTTCTTGTAATAGCAAATCTAAGTTTTGACTAGATTTTTTAGATATTTTGGGTTTTACTGATGTTGAAATGATTTTCAAAGTCTCCAACATTATAAAATATAGAGAAATGACTTCCACCCATAAAAGACATATTTTTTCATCCAATGACAATAATTTTTGGCTGCATGATAATGGATCACCCAAGGATCATACTAATGAAGTTTGAATGATATCCATCAGTTACATTCTGAGAAAATGATTTTCAAAGTTTCCACTATATAACATATAGTGGAAATGACCTCCGCCCATAAAATACACATTTTTCATCCGATCGCAATAATCTTTGGTAGACTGATAAAGGGTCACACAAGGATCATTCATGTAAAATTTGGTTGATATCTATCGATTAGATTCTGAGAAAATGATTTTCAAAGTTTCCACTATAAAACATATAGAGAAATGACCTCCGCCCATAAAATACATATTTTTCATCCAATTTCAATAATTTTTTGTAGACTAATAAAGGGTCACCCAAGGATCATTCATATTAAATTTGGTTGATATCTATCAGTTAGACTCTGAGAAAATGATTTTCAAAGTTTCCACTATATAACATATGGAGAAATGACCTCCGCCCATAAAATACATAATTTTCATCCGATTTCAATAACTTTTTGTAGACTGATAAAGGGGCACCCAAGGATCATTCATGTGAAATTTAATTGGTATCCATCAATTAGAACCTGAGAAAAGTCACTTTTTACCATATTTGGAAATTAGCCACGCCCATTAAATCCATGTTTTTCATTGGATCAAAATTTCTTGAACAACTTCAAAAGAGGGTCACCCAAGGATCATTCCTGTGAAGTTTGGTTGAAATCCATCCAGTAGTTTCTGAGAAGAAGATTTTTAAAGAAAAAGTTTACGAAAGCACGCACGGACGCACGGACGGACGCACGACGGGCACAACGCCATGACAATAGCCCCAGTGGCTTTCAGCCAGTGGAGCTAGAAACTATTTTACACCCAGAAAAGGTTATAAAACTATCTTAAGGATTGTGAATGTTTTAATGGATTTCACTTCGGTGTCATTTCACATTGTTGTGTTCACAAAAAAAGTCTGACTGGTGCAGAGTTATATGCAAAGCAAATCCTGTAGGGCTCTGCCTTTTCGTTTCAACTTTTGAAAATGAAGTAAACATCATGGGTGCTATTGAAGGTTGATTCATATCTTGTTTCAAAGATTATAGTCATGGATGGGCCACTTAAGGTAGTGGACCTGTAATAGTTTCACAACAATTCAGAAGTAATGAACTATAACAGTGTTAACCAAGGTTTCCTAATGTATTCATTAGGAAACCTCGGTCAACACTGTGAAAGTTCATATGTTCCGAAATGTTCTGGAACTATTACGGGCCCACTACCTAAAGGGGCATGATCAGTGAATGTTCGGTATTTTCACACACATGAAATAGCTGGAAATTTCACACAGAGGCTTTGAGCTAGAATATTTTCATACCATTGGAATTCCCATCTTCCTTTTCATCTTCACTGTCTGAACAGCAAAAATACAACAGAAAAAATAAAAACATTCAAAACTACGAACATGCAACTAAAAATTAAAACGGGAAATCAAATATGCAACATGGATAACACACCTTGAACATTGGACAATGCAGTTTTCTCTCATTGATTTGCCATAGGTCTGGGGCTCGTGTTTGACCCTTAAACCAGGGTATTGACCCTCAAAAATCTGGAAATAGCTTAATTTGACCCCTAGGAATCTCTCACAAGGGGGTCAAAATGGGTCATTTTGACCCCCTTGAGAGGAATTACCAAGGGTCAAAACATGGTTTTATACCTAAGATTTTTACAAATCACTATCTTACGTTTTACACACTAATGACTTGTTTCAAATTACTACAAGAAACAGTTAAAGTGACACTTAAATTTGCAAAATTCTACTTAGGATTTGCTTTCCTGTCTTTTTGACCCCTATAACTTCATATTTGACCCCCAGAATTTCTTAGGTGAGGGGTCAATGACTCCTCAATATCAAACACTTACACAAGCCCTGATAGGTCTATGGTATTGATAAAGAATCTTAGGAATAAAATAAAGATTTTTAAGAATAAATGATTTTGGATATAAGATTTTATTGTTTTCCAAAAAACTACCACAAATGCTGTGTCGTGAGGACTCATTTGGAATAGGATGCTATGGTAGTCCTTTTAGTCCCAATCTGCATTATAGGGATAAGTGTCTTTTTCACTGCGTTTATTGGGGTATAAAGTGCAATTGCCTTAGCACATGGCAAATAACGCCCGTAGGGCGTTATGTTTAAGCCATGTGCTAAGGCAATTGCACTTTATACCCCTATAAACGCTGTGAAAAAGACACTCTGCCCTTATAATTGCAATCCTCTTGGTCTTAGAAACTATTAAAATACTCGGCTAAACATTAAAGTTTCGAGTCTACTTACTGCGTGTATTACACAATCTATTTTTAGATCGTGTATTTTTTCTCGCTATCGAAGTTAAACGGCATAAAGTTAAACAAATGGTACACAAATAAACGACAATTTGACATTCGTAGAGGTACTTATGATCTAAACATAATTTTGAAGAGTTATTCTGCATTTTAAACTGAAACTATCGTGATCGGGCTTAGCTGAGAGGGTTGCTTGGTGGTTTTCGTCGACTCGCTGTAAACATCGACTCAGAATCTGAACTGCATGCTTTTAATCATAAATTCTTTCGAAAACATTCTATTATATTAAATGGCAATATTACGATATGGAAGGGGAACGAGGGGTTTTCGAGTTCCTACAACACAGGACATGCAGATCGAAGGTCGGGGGTTTCCCGATAGACCTATTGCATTTTATACAGAAATAAAGTGCAATGGATTTCCCCACGTGATGCGATTTAAACCAATCAAAATTCTTTATTTTATTAGATTGCAATTATTTCTAAATCAAACATGAATTTAATAATTAAAAGAATAACATTTTTGATATAAATGTAAAAGTTTCTATATCCTACCTAAACAATATAACTAAAATTTAAACAGTAGAATGATGGTATGATGACATTTAATCCTTGTCCTATACTGTATCTGCTATTGTCCAATAGTTCATGGTGTAAAATTATAACAATCATTGAATCAAACAACAATCTACAATTTCTATCTATGTCTTCAAGCTAGAAAATTCTTACTTCTATCTAAACTTTGTATTTGTCATTTATAAGTGAATCATTAGTGCATAATGTGAAAACATGTATCACTTAAAAAAGCTGTTCTCTTATTAATGTTCACAAGATAACAATCAAATTACCCATCTTAGTTAATATTAATAATAAAATTTTGTGCAATATGGTTTAGATTACATATTCAGATATGAAAGTAAGCAAAACATTCTACAAAATTTTCCATACATGTCTTTTCAATGGGCTTGTAGATCTTTTTCACCATCTTTTCAATTACAGATTTGTTTTGTAGATTGAAATTGGGTTTAAAGCTGCTTTTGACAGTTGTTCAGTCATATTGTTGCATCTAGAGCACCTTACAATAGATCCCTGGTATTTCTCACACCAGTCCAACATCACATCCTTTCCTAGCCTCCAGCTGCTATTTATTATTATCTACCCATTGATGGGTGACAAATGTCGGAAAAGATAATGGTGCCACCATTGGGGATCCAGTCTATCCAGTGAAAAGAAGTAGGTTTTTCCAAACAAAGCTGTTTTCTTTTCAGATTCCATTTCTAGTAACAAGAGTAATTGGTAGTTTTCAATTTTGAATTCATTGCTCTTATACTAACTTTATTTCCAGGAATAGCTTCACATTCCTGGATAATATCATTTAAATGGCAAGTTCATTAATTTTGATAATCTTACAAATAGTAAGTATTGAAATCACTACAAAATATAAATTCTCCAAAAGCATTTGCCCTCAACACTTTCCAAACAAATATTTTTTTGCACCAGAAATTACTTTCAATTTAGCTACTTAACCATGTCTACATATGACAATGTAAAGCCTTTAAACAAAGTTACAAGAAATTAGAGAACCTTAATTCCAGAAAGCAAACATTATGTAGCATATTCAGTTATTTTAAATATATACATGATTATTAATACATAATGAAACATGCATTCTATTAACTGTACAGTTATGTATTGTCTATTAACTGTACAGTCATGCATTGTCTATTAACTGTACAGTCATGCATTGTCTATTCACTGTAAAGTCATGCATTGTCTATTAACTGTACAGTCATGCATTGTCTGTTAACCACACAGTCATACATTGTCTATTAACTGTACAGTCGTGCATTGTCTATTAACTGTACAGTCATGCATTGTCTATTAACTGTACAGTCATGCATTGTCTGTTAACCACACAGTCATACATTGTCTATATTGACCCTATGAAGTCTACAAGCATACAAGTAATTGTTTCTTGACAAAGACAGTTAGAATCAAGAAGTCAAGCTAACTGAATATTTTCATTGATTAGATCATGTCAGACAGAGACCTTTTTTTGCTGCTTAGTATAAAATTCCTCATTCAATAGTTACATGATACTTTATATAGAGAGCTTACATATAACATCACCATAACAAGTTTTCTTATTGGTTACTTATCACTAGCAAACAATAAATGAGCCTGTGTGTTACATTTCCAACAATTTGAAATGTTCATTAGTTGCAAACATTGAGCAGCATAGACAGCCACATACTGTAAATGTAAAGTAACCTGATGGTCTGCAGATATTTTGAGATGGTATCCATCTACTAAAAGTATAGTGAAGACTTGGGTCAGACTGTGCGGATGCACAGGCTGATCAGCGTCTTTGCTTTGCTCATATTTCAAAATGTTGGAAATCTCACGCACAGGCTCAAATATCATAATGGAGGGAAAATATTCATTTCTTAATAACTACCATTAAATTGCACGCAAAAAGAAATAAGCCCTATCCATTTAAGATGCCAATGGATGACAGGACTTCTGTAGACATGCAATAATCTTAACTTATTTGCAAGGACAGTCAAAAGAATGAGATTTCTAGTCTAAGTTAGAACCACTATATTGGGCCTACCTATTTCAGGCCCAATGTGGGTATTGTATTGAGTATCTCTCAGACAGCAGGCTACCAGCTTTAGTCTGGTATTAATATTTACTTTCAAAATAGCCTAGAATAGGCTATTCTGGAAGTGTGAAAACAGTCTGCGTCCAGTTAGGATCCTTGCCAGAAATAAGATGGCCCATAGAGAAATTTAGACACAAAGTTACAATATCTAAACTACAACAAAGCACAGAAAAGTTAACACAGAAAAATATGCATCACAGAACACTCCATTCCAAGGGAGATCACTGTTCTCACTATTCTCACCTGAGGAGGCATAATCTGCAGGATTTACTGCCCTTCCTTTGAAACAAAATTGAAGCACAGGATTATGTTTAGTATAAACTGTTTACCACATAGGCATCTTTTAAACCTAAAATTAATGAGCTTTATCATACAGGTTTTCAAAATAAAACAAAGCTTATTTCCCAAAAGGGCTAAAAGAATACATTAAGGACTCTCAGTGATGACAGTGAGGGATTGACACAAATAAAATCATATTGCCTATATTTTAAAGCCCATAAAAAGTTTTCTCTTATCCTTTGAGGTGTCATTCTGCACTTTGGGACTGCACAAGACTATTTATTGACATATATATCAAAGTATTCCTGGCAATATTTTGCTAAGTTTATTGTATAATTCTCATAAATTCTGTTAACACTTTCTATAACTGCTTGTTTGTTTGCTAAAACATGTAAAAAATTCAAACAAGAATATGTTGTGTTGTTTTGTACAATTGATTGTCTTAATTTGGTAAAATGGAAGGTATAAAACTGCCAAAACTGCGCGTTATGTATCATTGATTGGAAAACAAAACCTAACACCTTCAACTAGAATAAGCTAAAGTTATGGGGTTTCCTCTATCCATTCATGACATATTCCTTAAGATTTAAGAAGAATTTGGATAGAACCATAAACAAAAGCTTCAAATCATTTTACTGCGTCCTATGTGGTAAAAGTAAAAAGGAAAACTTCAAAACAAAACAGGGAACCAATATTTTAAGCTCCACAGGACTCAATACACTAAACTAATGGCGCCCAATGCATAACAAAAGTTTAGTGGAAGCCCGGTTTTACCATATGAATATAATGGTTTACCCATAAGTTACGACTAAACTTTTGTTATGCACTTGGGCCATAAGGTTTGTATAATTATGTACATGATATATATGTAATCCATCACACAAACACCAGAATCACATTTTTGTCACAAGATACACCTGTTATACTGCTGGATGTCCAAGTTTGAAAAAAAAAGAAGAGTGCCATCGTCACAAAATACGCCGCCACTTTGCTGCTGTTTCACGAAAATAATAGTAGACACTACTTATTTTGACAGAACCAAATTCAAAATGACCAAGTTTCATTTAAATCAAGACAAAAAGTTAGGAGGTTAGGTCACATGACCTTGACTTTGGTACCAGCGGATGCGGATCATTGAGATCTATCTTCATGCCAAATATTAGCTTTGTATCTTGAATAGGCTTGAAGATATTGGCAAGGTTAAGATTTCGGGTTAAGTTTTCGGACAGACAGACGGACAGCCGGACGGACGGACAGACAGACAGAGAGAGGGACATGAGTAAAACAATATGCCCACGTTCTCTCGATATGGGGCATAAAAATGTCATAAAGCTATCCTTTGCCAATCTTTTGCTCACATAGAATTAAATGCAGCTTTAAGTACCATCGCTAGAGAAATGCCACATAAAACATGAAGGTGTCTTTTTATATCCCTTTTTATTCATACTGATTACATAAACATTAAGTCAATCTTAAATATCAGAATGCAATCCTTGAATTTTACCTTTAATAATTACTATTAAAATTGAAATAGTGCATTGAGTCCTGTTTAACCAAATTAATCTGTTATCAAAATGAAAGGCATGCTTAAACATAATCTTTAAATGAGGGTGATGATTGAGAAAGTATTCAACAAAGAATTTTCCATCAATTAATTTACTTGATGCATTAACATTAAATTTTGCATTTTTCTAATTATTGTTTTGAAAGAATTCTCTTTAAACTTTGATAAATGTTCTTATGCTCATAAGAACATTTATCAAAGTTTAAAGAGTATTTTTATGTTGTCGCTTCTGAAAATGAAGTAAAACTAAAACTCTTTCATGTATCAGCTGTTATATGATGACTCTTAAGGGGGAGTGTGTTATGGGAGACCACTCTTAGTGTCCTGCATAGCTTCTTTTGTTTAAATACAATGTGACACCTATGTCACAGAAGATCTTCTTTGGCTCAGTGGTTAGTGCATTTGACTTTGTAACCAATAATTTAAATATAACTTGTCTGGAAGGGTTTGACACCGGCTTTCGTCAGTAATTTTCAGCTATGCTTAAGTTGTGGACAGGGTAATTTATTTACTTAAGAAATATTGAATTCAAATTACCCTTTTTCATGTTTCATTAAATAAGTATAAACATTAAACTGAAAATAGCTTTGGAAAAAACTATGGTGCAGAAAAATGAGTCATGCAAAAGATGTGTGCATGGAAAAGCAGGTAACAGATTCCTTGATTTTACATTTTCAGATATTGTAAAAGCTCTAATAGAGCCTCATGCTCTAATATCACCTTCTTTAGATGCAAGATTGACCATTTTTGGTATGTTTTCGGAAATGTTAAAGCCTCTAATAAGCCCCATTCCCACCAAAGTGATGTCATGATGATTTCAACAGAGGGAATATGTATCTTTTCCCAACCAATTAAGCCTTTAAATTAATTCAATGCCTAAATTAATGATTTGCTTTGAGTTATTTTGTAATTTTCCAAGTGTAATGTACCCCGAATTATTCAAAATCCCTGTATTCAATATGGAGATGTACAGTAGTGAAGATATTGAAGAATGGTTAAAAAGGCAGTAGCATTTTTGGCCATTTTCCACATCTTAACAAATGTTAGCTCTAATACCACCCCCCCCTTTCTAATAGAAACAGGATGAATATAATAAACGGATAGGACTGTTTTTGAGATTTTAAGGTTTTTAAATTTTTATCTCTCTTTTTTCACAAAAAATGGGAAGACTGCTTTCATTATTTTGAAGCAAAAACATAAAACTATTGTAAACTGTGCCTATAGATCTATAAGCAATGCAATAATTTTGAGTTGACCCCTTAATTTGCATTTCATAAGTCTTCGTTTTTAATTCCTTTTGTACATTTGATAAAAAAACCCTTCAGAATATAATCTCATTTACCCTTATCATGCTGAATAAAAACGTTGCAAAATTACATGGAAAACACAAAGTGATGAAATCACTGAATGAACATATTTTGAGCCGGAACTTATTTAAAAAAAATAGAATTCTTAATTTTTCCTAGTTTAACAAGGAAATTCAGGTCAGACCTGGGGTAATTGAAAAATGTAATTGTAATTAGCTGTAATTAATTACAAATTGTGGAGTAATTGTATGTAATTAGTAATTGACTCTTTTCTCAATTACAAGTAATTATAATTGTAATTAATTACACATGAAATCAACATGTAATTTACAATTACTTCCAATTACATTCCAATTACATCTATATTCTATAATTGAAGTCTAATGATACAGTCATATAACAGTGTCTTACTTCAGAATTATAAGGCCCAAAATATGGTTTTTAAGACATTTAAGTTCTGTTTTAGTTCAAAGTATTGAGTTTTCTTTTAAATAACAATGAAGTAGAAAAAGAGAGCAATAATCCTTGATCAACATATAAGTTCTCTAAATCAGATAAAGTTGGGAGGAAAATTTGTCTTCCACTTAAGAAGCAGATGCAAAATGCACTAAGGATTCACTGGATTATACTTTCTATCAAAAATAACAAAGCAAACAGAGAGGTATTGATTTAAAAATCACACATTCCCTGCCATAATGTGGAAACAATAAGATGACAAACACTTCCTAACTGGACAGGTAAAGGTGTGAAAATCTTGATTGTCTTTTACTAGGTGGCCATCAATACTTTACAGTTTGTTACACTATCATTAAGGGAATGAAATAACAGAAATATCAAATCAGACATAAGTATTTTAATCAAAATTATAGACATCATCTATATTAATAAACCAGCGTAGTTGCCTGGTTCTTTAATTGAAATAAGTTTTATCAATCCTAGTCACTTAAGGAGTGTCAAACAAGTTTTGTTCATTTTAATTCGAAAATTTGATTACAAACATGTCCTAAACTTTCCTGAATAATGAAGTGTAAGACTTTATTTCAGTGTGGGCTAAATTTCAAAATCCAATTGTTTACTATCCCAGCAAGTGTGATGGCCCTTCATAATATAATGAAGTTTAGCCCTTAATTGAAATCTATGTGGAATAGCAACTGGAGGCTAGGAAAGGGATGTGGTGGTAGTACTGGTGTGAGAAATACAAGGAATCCATCGTTAGGTGCTCCAGTCGTCGCGATATAACTGAGAGATTGTTGAAAGCGACGTAAAACCCCAATTCAAATCAAATCAAACCTTAATTGAAATGCCTATGAGTTCCAAATTGTCTCTATAGGTTTTTAATATATATCTACAGTTTTAATGTGACCATAAAACTGTTAATGTCATATTCAATTTTCTATCACACCTTAAATGTAATTGGTAATTGTAATTAATTACATTTGAAAAGTAATTGTAATTTAATTAATTACATTCAGATTTGGTTGTATTTATAATTGTAATTGTAATTGAGATATTTCAATGTAATTTGTAATTTAATTAATTACATTGGTATGTAATTGACCCCAGCCCTGATTCAGGTGGTATAGACTAAGATCAGACTGAACATAATATGCCTCTAGCCTAAACAGGAATACTCTGGGTTCATCAAGACAAAGGTTTACAAACCTAATGATAAACTACACTTTTTTCAATAAATCTGATATGCTATTTAGTGACCACTTTTTTGAGACACAATTGTACAGACATCTTGGAAACTTTGAATCTAGTCATCCTTTCATTTGTTTTACAATATTCTTTTTATTTCAATTCCTATTCTGAAGAAAACAAAGTCTATACCTGTGATATCAGCTCCAAAGTCCACATCACCTATGATGTCAGCATCCTGTATAGTTAGCTCGTCAAATATGGATGCATTGTTTCTCCTAAAAGAAAATGATATGTTGTTGTCACAGATTTTCTCATGCTATTCATGCTTATACAAAATATTAAGTGTTTCAAAATATTACAATTGTTTATTGAGCAAGCCATCATTTCTGATTTTTAATTTGTCCAATTCAAGAGACAACAAGAGCAACAACAAAGGGCTTGTAAGCAGCAAATTGGTGAAACTCTATTCATTTTCAATGAGTTTGTGATAATCTTGAGACAAAATCTTGTCTGTACAGCCAATGTTTTATGACCTTATTTCTTTACCTAAAGAATTATTGTGTTATAAGAAAAGATTGTTTGCAACCTATCATTCTTATCTTTAAACAAATTGTTTGCCTTCTGTTGTTTTTAATAAAACTAGATTCAAATCTATCAAAATTTTCTATGCTCAAAATGGAGTACAGTATTTACCTGATATATTCAGACACCTGAAGTTTTTGGACACTATTAATTAGGACAAAGACAAAAATATTTTTGTAAATATTTGGACACAAAAAATAATAACTATTTTTTCCCATCTGAATATATAGAGCAAATATGGTACTTGGGTATTTCATCCGAATGGCTGCAGTGTCAGATCATTGGACCTGGGACAACTGACACAGAAGTCAATCCTAAAACAATATCAAAGCTTCAGATAGGGGGGGTATTAAGGGATTCAAATTTCAATATCTCATAAATCTTTACTTAAACCCTATGTTGCTGGCACTCATTTGAAATGTCTCACCGAGCCGATTCAAACGAGTACCAACAACATATGGTTTTATTGTGAAATAAAGATTGTAGACTGGCTGTACCCCCTCTTATCTAAAACCCTAAACTGGACCAAATAAGCTTGCCGTAAAAATATAAGGGCCTTACTTTGATGTATTGTTACTAGTACCACTCTCCATTGATTCTTCCATATCATCTAATTCTGGTGTTGTGGCCACTATATGAGCAATGGTATCATCCAAACCTATATCATAGAATATAAAGAAATCTGAGTTAACCTGTAATTACAAATTTAGGTTTTGAATTAAAGAAAAAATGGTATTCATTGTGTGGCTGCCAAGGGAGCTCCACATTTTCCTATCACACACGAAATTGTCAGAAATGTCAGAAATGTCATACACAGCCTAAATAATTTGCTAGAAGCTGTTTTTTGTTTCAATTGACAATCTTTTAATTCTTTTAAAAACTCTTAATAATGAGAAATGAAAAAAAAAACAAACAAAATTTAAATGAAGATGTTTTGGTAAACCATTGATTTCAATCTTTTACAAAGCATTTTGAAAAAAGATATTCTTTTCTCTATTAAACCATAATCTTATCTATTTTATGCATTACATCTTACAAATGAAAACATCTTTGACAAAAATTTTAAGTAATAAAATTTGCAAAAGAAATCATAATTATAGTCCTGTGCTGGAGAACCCTAATTACAATCAATCTTGTTCAAGCGACCACATCTACCAAGCGACCGTTTTTATAAAGCGATCATTTTAAAATCCCCTTCTTTAAATCTACATATAAAAAAAAAATATATATTACTGGTATTACAAATATAATAAATGAATCCTATGCTGTTAAAACTCATCAGAATCATCTCAATAAGATTCTGTTGAGTTTTACAGCATAGAATTATTGAAAAATTTCGCAATAATACAAACATTCGATCAAAATTAAAATGTTTTTTAATTGTAAACAAAACATGTATTAAGCGCCCATTTTCTTTTACGACCACTTTTTGGTGGTCCCATTCCTGGTCAATAAATACAAGCATTACTGTACAGAGATTTGAAAATAAGTCTGGAATAAATAGCTAACAGCTGATGACATTGGTGTGCTGATTTAAGTTTATCATATTTACAAGTCTACAACTACAAAAATCTTTGAATACATTGAGGAAGTACTTGTGTTAAAAAAAAGGCTTAATATTATCAAGAAGAGGGAATAGACTTACCATAATCAATTCCAGGTAAGGAAAGCAATGGCAAAGAGAAAAGCAATACAGTGTGATAAATAGAGGTTAAGCAAAGCTCATTATGGTGCAAGAAAATATGGCGCTTCAAAAAAACTTATATGAATATCATTAAGCAATATTTATCATTTAAGCAATGAACTGACTTTACATATCATTTGGAGGAAAAAAGGTAAAATTAAAAGATGGCACATTGCGCAATTTGAATTAAAATATGACCTACATCACAAGAGTGAAATAACACCCTTGAAAATTTTTGATATTACACAGGTTTAATTAGTAGATTAATTATGCAAATGAGTTATGAACATATATATCAACATTATAGTTTCTTTGTATAAAGTGATGTCATAATGCATTTGATGAAATCAATTTGCAATTTACATGTTATGCGGAATAACTTATGTCATTAAATTTCTGCAATTCCCTTAATTTATTGCAAAATTTTAGGTCATATGATAAATAGAATATCAAATTTGAGCTCATGAAATACCGAATTTATTCAGAACTTGTCATCTAAAAAAGATAAAAACTTGGCATAGGCATGTTTTTATCTGTTATAGATGACCCATTTAATGAACACTCATTCAATATCATCTAATAAGCTGTTTTATCATGAAACACCTTGTTGTTGACTTATTGGCCACTTCATTCTGACTGCAATATCATATCAAAGCTTAAAAAAACCCAAGAAAATTCATTCTAATTAATAATTATTATTTAACTCTGGTATTTAAGCATAGCATTTTCTGTGTTTAGAAGATTCACTAAGAAACCAGGAAACAACAACGTAGCTTAAATCAAGATGGATATTGAAACAAGAGGACCAAGATGGTCCTAGATCGCTCACCTGAGTATCTATGACCCCTGGGACATCACATTAATTAGAAAGGCAGAAGTCAAAAAGAAGATAATTGCCTAAGATCAATACCATGAAACGTTTTCAGCGAAGAGCAAGACAGATATGCCTTTTTGCTCTTAGATTCTATGTAAAAAGGGATGCACCAGGGTGAACCCCAAAAGTGACCCCAGGGTCTTGATATGAACAAACTTGGAAGAGGTCCATAAGATGATGCTACATTCTAAATAGGAAAGCTGTCTGCCTTCTGGTTTCAGAGAAGAAGATTTTTGAAGGTTTTCCCATTTTCACCTATCGTGCTCAGATGAGCTGAAAGAGATGCGCCCGGGTAGAGCCCAAATATGACCCAAGGGTCTTGATATGAACAAACTTGGTAGAGGTCCACTAGATGATGCTACATACCAAAAATGAAAGCAGTGTGCCCTCTGGTTTTGATTAATGAAGATTTTAAAAGACTTTCGCTCTTTGATTCTATGTAAAAAGGGTTGCGCTAGGGTGGAGCCCAAATATTATCCTAGGGTCTTGATATGAACAAACTTGGTAGAAGCCCACTAGGTGATGCTACACACCAAATATTGGAGCTGTCTGCCATCTGGTTACAGAGAAGAAGATTTTTAAAGATTTTCGCTCTTTGATTCTATGTAAAAAGGGTTGGGCCCGGGCAAAGCCCAAATATGACCCCAGGGTCTTGATATGAACAAACTTGGTAGAGGTCCACTAGATGATGCTACATACCAAATATGAAAGCTGTCTGCCTTCTGATTTCAGAGCAGAAGATTTTTGAAGATTTTCATTTTTTTACCCTTTGTTCTCATAAGAGATAAAGGGATGCACCCGTGCAAAGCCCAAATATGACCCAAAGGTCTTGTTATGAACAAACTTGGTAGAGGCCCACTAGGTGATGCTACACACCAAATATTTAAGCTGTCTGCCATCTGGTTACAGAGAAGAAGATCTTTAAAGATTTTCGCTCTTTGATTCTATGTAAAAAGGGTTGGGCCAGGGCAAAGCCCAAATATGACCCCAGGGTCTTGATATGAACAAACTTGGTAGAGGTCCACTAGATGATGCTACATACCAAATATGAAAGCTGTCTGCCTTCTGGTTTCAGAGAAGAAGATTTTTAAAGATTTTCATATTTTCACCCTTTTTGTTAAGGGTAAAGGGAAAGTTAAGGGTGGATTTCATTTATTTGAACAACTTTGGTAGAGCTTGACCCAAGGAACATCCCTGCCAAGTTTCATCAAGATTGGCCCACTGGTTTAGGAGGAGAAGATGTTTAAAGAAATTGTGGACGACGGACGACGCATGACGCACGACGGACGACGCACGACTGACGACGGACGACGGACATTCTACGATCCCAATAGCTCACCTTGAGCACTTCGTGCTCAGGTGAGCTAAAAATAGATTAAAAAGTTAAAGATACACTACAGTATTATTAACCCTTGTCATGCTGATGCCGGAATATTCCTCCATTGGCAGGAAGTATAAAAAAGATCAGTCAGCACATGGGTGCAGTCTGATCTTAGTCTATACCACCTGATTTTCCTTTTAAACCAGAAAAGTTTCAAAATCGTATTTTCAAAATCAAATGCTGACTAACAATAAGGAAATACAGAGCTTTCAGCACTTTTATTTTGACATAACTTTGCTGAGTTTTTTTTATTCAGCATTACAAGGGTTAAATTATATTGTGTTGAAGGTATTCCTCCCATAGTAGAGTTTTAAAATTATCATTAATTATTTCCTTGTTTGTTTTAGGTTTGGGGTTTTTTTGTGTGTTTTTTTTTGTGTTTTTTTAATGAAATCCCACATGACATAGCTAAACTTTATTTCTAAAGCCTTCCTATCTCTATAACCAATAAACAAATGCTCATAAGCTCGAAATTTTGACAGTCTGTGGAATTAAGGAGGGGAATACCTTTCTAGTGCCTTTCTAGCTTTGGGAATTATATTAAAGCACACCACAGAAAAACAAAATACCTTTATATAAACCTGCAAACAAGCAGCGATACTTTAACTTTCAGCCATAATTAAACGAGCAGGTGAGCAATTTTCTAACATAATCACAATCATGTGTGCCAAATGCATACTCAGATTGACCTGTCTAATGAAGTCATACGGTTTTCTTCAAAGTATCTACTACAAAGCCATGTTAAACAGAATTGAATGTCCAGGTTGCTTAATGTTTTGTTTGTTTTTTTTGTCCACACATATTCTGCCCTGCCAGGTCAATAATCATTGTTTATAACACTGATGGGAATGGCACACATTCAACAGAATAACACAAAAATGACAGCTTCTTTAGAACTAAATGAAATGAGAATAGTATTGTACTAGCTATTGTCAAGATATATCAAACTACATTCCATGCATTTTGAGAATGTTTACAACCAATTTGATGAAGCATTCATTGACAAGTTTTAGATAAATAAATAAGATTTTAAAAAAATACTTGAATAAATAGATAGAAAATGTAACAATAAGACAAACATATACTGAAATCCCTGTGATGTTGAATTGGTTATCCTCAGTCCTATTTTTATATCAACTTTTGATTTAACTTACCAGGAATAGGGTCCTCCTCAAAACCAAAGTCACCTTCATCATAAAGTGGAGAGGTAGGGGATTCAGGCAAATGCTTTGAAGTTTTACGACTTGACTTTCTTTTGGCAGTTACTTTAGATGTCAATTTCCTTTCAGGTTCTTTTACTGCTTCTATAGTCAAATCACTTTTAGAACTGTCTATGGATTTACTATTTCCTATCACAGTATTTTCAGAATCTCCATCAATGACATTTTCTGACCTTTCCAGTTCTGAACTTTTTGTAATATCAATGCCCTTGTTTTTTGAGATCAATTCAAAGTTAGTTGTAAGTGATTCTGCACCATCAAGAGTTTTAACCACCTCTAGACTTGAGTCTTTAATCTCTGTCTGTTTACTATCTGTGTCTAACACAAGATAAATTCTAGGTTCTATACTTGAGCCTTCTTCTTTAGATTGGACTGTTACAGCTTCACTTTTTTCACCAGGTTTGTTTATTTCTGAGACAGTGGGTTCTACAGGGGGTTCTTTACTCTCATCATTTGTTTCTAGTAGATTTAAACAAAATGTAAAAACACAACAAAGCAAAATAAAATAACAGAATGAAAAGCATTACAAACAAGACAAGAATGAAACTATAAAAGAAGAAAAACTGTTTCAAATAAGTCAATAGATAAAGTGACATTTACATTTTAAGGTCTATAACATTTTTAAATAATGTTATTTATAACCTTTTCATAGAGAAATAAATTATATAAATGTCCAATACTTCAAAATCAAGAGGGGAGATTACTTTTTTTATGTATTTACTAATAATACTCCCTCACTCAAACTGGAGAATGAGATTGAGGTGTAATACTTCTATCGCTTATAGAATTTAGGCTTTAGAACAAATATATGTAATGAATGCAAAATTTATCTTTAGAAATGAGTTCACTCCAAAGTTTCCTTTTATTACTGTACTTTTGAATCAAAAGACAAATAATAATAAAGTATATGAAGAGATATATTTGTGTCACAAGAAACTTCTATCTAACCTAAGACTATCATATATTCTAAGTGCAATTCCTAAATGACCATTAAAATACATCATTAAACTTGAGTTACAAAATCACTCATAAGCAAAAGGTTTAAGCTTGACTGCATGCTTTTAAACACTTTAAGCCGATGATCGGAAATAATAAATTCAAACATTGATGATCTTGCAGAACAGGTGTGAAATGTACCCCAAATTGACATGCTCAATAATTACATTGGTTAAGATATGATTTGTGAATAGTAAGTGTAACATCAAACAATACTACAAAATGATAGATGACCTAGGATGAGACAGAATAAATGTATTAAGGAAGAATTTTTCCCCCTTTTGCGTCTGAAGAAATAGAAAAAAATGAATAACAATATCAATTTGAAATGTTGAAACACCGAAAAACAAAATTGTGAAGTCATCATGGGAAAACAGGACCATTTTTGAATATAAGGTCTTTTCACAATTGGTAGACTCTTTCCAATTCAAAATGTATATAAAACTGGAAACCTAGATATAGGATATTTATTCTCAAACTATCTGTGCTTTAAGAAATACACAATGTTATCATCAAAAAAAAAAATCCAAAATGGCCCCTTTCACATGATGGTTGACTATTGAATGTAAAACAGTAACTCACTAGTAGCTGTGGCAAACTCGCGAACATCCACTCTATCTGTGTTCTGTTCCTTATCACTAGTTTTAGTTGTTACATGAACTTGTCTAGCATGATTTGAGTTAATATCTGGAGATTCCAAGTCACTTAATTCACTCTTCAAGCTCACATTGGAGTCTTTACCACTTTTAGGAGACATCATGTCAAAAGCAGAAGCATCAGGTGGACTGCCCGTTGATTTTAATGGTGTGCTTCCGGTCATGCTTATCATGTTCACTGGTTTTAAATTTGACAACTGGAACCCTCCTCTATATGAACAAAAGAATTATTCAAAAGTTAATATATCATGGGTTAGGCACAAGACTGTAGTCAGTGTATATACAATGTATATACACTTACTACAGTCTTGCACAAAACCATCGAATTTTGTACTTGCAACACAAGATTTATTACCAAAATACTTGAGTATCAACCATAACAAAAACTTAATTTCCATGTTGATATAAAACAAAAGTTTACAATATGCCTTAATGTGAATCCCCAGCTCCACTTACTTTCATGAAATTCAGGGAGTTCACATATGTAAAAATAGTACAAATCTTTAAGAACTTAATACAAAACAATCAATTTAAAGAATGGTTTAACAGTTAACATTTATTTTTGTTGAATCATTCCTTCATGTAAATCAGACCTCAAGATGCCAGAAAATAGATGCAATATACATGTATATCAAGATAGAAAGCTTTGAAAATTGGACAATGAATAAAACATTGCAGAATGGAATGAATCTGTATTAAAATGAGGCTCTTAACCCTTGTCATGCTGAACCCGGGATATTCCTGCTTTGGAAGGAGCCATAGACTAACATCAGCCTGCACATATGTACAGTCTGATGTTAGTCTTCACCACCTTTTCTCACTTTCAAAGCAGAATTGTCAAAGATTTAGTTTTTCAAATAAAAATGGACCTATAGTTGGTACTTTCAGCGCTTTTTGACCTTTGATTTTGATGAAAGTTTTAAGCAAAAATTTATTCAGCATAACAAGGGTTAATTTATTTTTGTGCAACCTTATATGTTGACATAGAGAAGACCAATACTTATAGATAGAACTATTTTCATGCTTATGGATCATGAAACATGTTTGTAAATGCTAGAACTGAAGTTGAGGATTGTAAAAAAATACTTAATCAAAAATACTGTTTATAATGACCCTCAGCTGTTGGCTTTAAAGTTTAATTGTTGTATCATATTTATCTACATGTTTGATGCAGCCAAAATAGTAGAGATAAAACAATGATATATTTATGAAGATCAAGTCATGACAAGAATATTATAATTATAAACAGATATATAAAGACAGGATAATTAAATGCAGGTATAAAAAAAATTCTTACAACTCGTAAAAACTTGGAGATGCCTGAGAAAATCTCCGATAGTTTAAACTTCCCTTTCTTGAAAAACTAAAACAAACAATGTAGTCCGGCAGAAATCTAGCTTGACCCGGAAGTAGGGTTCAAAGTTTTTTTCTTGGCTGATTCTTGTAGCTAAGGCCTTCGTAAACAAGAATCTGGCTGATGACATCTTGTCATCATTGAGCATTTTGAGAAAATCGAGATGGCAGCCAGGACTATTGAATGTTACACCAACAGCTCGGTAGATCACAATGACGACCTTTTAGATGTTTTTTTGTGTATTTTATTTGCTGTTTAAGTTCGATTTTAAAGGATTTGACATAATTAATGCATGTAATGATATTAGAAATTAGTATGATAGTCAAGATGGTAGCCACACCGAATTATTAAATGGCATTTAAGTGTTTCTTGACCCATGTGACATAAGAATCATAGGAAAATGTTTTAGGGCTCGTTCAGTAAACATTTTGAAAGTGGTTTCAAGCCTTCTAAATATCAGGCAAAAGGCAACTCTCATCCTTTGTTACATAAATTCTTGATTTGAAGATGGCAGCCAGAAAAGAGAAGATTCTAAGACCATTGTGTTTTAATCGGGATTTTAGAAAAAAAATGTTCCTATATCAATAATTTCAAGACCAGTTTCAAAGTTGTTTTGAAAATCCATGCCTTAAATGATAGATAGCATTCAAGATGGCAGCCAAGGATTATACCTGAGAACTAAAGAAATTTTGAGGTAACAAAGTTATATAAGAAAATGATCCATATTTACTTATGAAAGTATAGGTCATCATTTTGAAATAAGAAAAGTTACATATGCAATATAAAAAGTATATATATATAAAAAGTATTTTTTGTGTACTAAGATGACAGCCAATACACAGCATGAATATTGCATTTCCATTGGTGTTAGATGTTTTGTCAATTCAAAATATAATTTTTGCAAGATTCATACTTAGACAATCACTATGATTTGAATTATCTTTCAGGAAAGACAAAAAGGAAGTCAACAATACATCCCATAAACATGAATAACTAAATAGAAGTCAGTTCACTTGTAGCATCATACCATTATACGTATTTTAGTGAACAATGCAAAACACTTGTCGCATGGTAATTGGAAATAAAATGCTGTTTGCTTTGCGAGAAAATTATTGCACAACAAAATATATTCATCTCATATCGATGGATTGGCACAAAACAGTTGTACCTCATTATAAAAACAAGTATCTGGTGTTGTATGCAACACATAAAGTCCCCTACCGGCTTCGTTTGTCTCAATGTTTTCCCACGCCAATTCTATCAGGGACGTCAAAACCAGGTCTTGTTTTGGAAAGGGTTAAACAAGACTTACATGAGTTGTTGTCTCTGCTGTGCCCACTATACAATTCATGCAAGCAATAGACAGATGCAAGAAATAGTATCAATAACAGTTACCTTGTCTGATCCAAGATGTTTTTCTTCAGTCTTGTTGGTAAGAAATGAGAACTTTCACTGGAGGTGATTAATACTGCCAGGGGTGTGGAAATACGACTTTTCTCCACTTGTCCATGGACAAGTAAAGGTTAATTTTCTACTTGTCCAGGATCAATATGAACTTGTCCACAAAAAATGAAATGTTATTATTGAGAAAGCATGTTTTAATGAAGAAAATGCTGTGATTCAGCATTTTCTTCATTAAAGACAATGTTTTCCTCCCCTTTCATACAAACAAAAGGGTGTCTTTCCTCCTAGATCTTTTTAGTACTGTATCAAGATTTGCTCTGGTATTTACTTGTCCACGGACAAGTGGCCTAGAAAAATATACTTGCCCGCAAGTGAAAATGCCCATGTCGGACAAGTCGGGCATGGCAATTCCACACCCCTGACTGCTGCATCACCACCCTGACTAACATGGCTTATATTTTTTTTTACATTTTAAAACAGGTTTCATTAAGTTAGCTTGCTTAGTTATTAAGTTATTGCAGGATCAATTTTTTGCCATATTTTCACTATTTCCGTTACCATAGCAACCGCACTTTTTGTCAAAGAACAAAGATAAAATGATGTGCATAATCTACACATTGCCATCTAGTCATATACCAAGTCTCATCAAATTAGCTTGCTTACTTATTAACTTATCGCAGGATACAATATTTTTTGCCATATTTTCACTATTTCCGTAACCATAGCAACAACAATTTTAGTCTAAAAACAAAAATAAAATGATGTGCATAATCTACACATTGCCATATAGTCATATACCAAGTCACATCAAACTAGCTTGCTTAGTTATTATCTTATCGCAGGATCCCATTTTTGGCCATATTTTCACTATTTCTGTAACCATAGCAACCTCAAATTAATTCGAAAAACAAAAATAAAATGATGTGCATAATCTACACATTGCCATTTAGTCATATACCAACTTTCATCAAAAACGCTTGCTTAGTTATTAAGTTATCGCGGGATCCAGATTTGAGCGGACAGACGGACGGACAGACGGACGGACAGACGGACAGACGGAGGGCAAACCTATAGTCCCCTCCGGTGTGAACACCGGTAGGGGACTAATAAAGACAGTAAGAACTGTTTCGTGCTGAATCGTCGATATGGTCAAATACTGACCTAATTCTTTTAGGAATATTTTAAAGAATCATTGTTATTTTGATTGAATATAATTCTTTTTTATCTGTATTTTTTTCGCTAGTTTGTTAAGGATATGTTACGTTGCGCTTAAGATTATTAATATCATTTTCATGATAGCCATTTAATATAATTGCCAGAGTTTCTTTATGGAATTTCTATAGATTCATTGTAGCCTACCTATCAAACCACATTCATATCAGTATGTATAGTCATATGTGTTTACTAGTGGAAAAGAATTTGTTCCGCTAAAGCTTATTTAGCACTACAAAAAAGTTTTAGTGGTCAATTTAAATTGCATGTTCACAACCGCTCAACATGTCATGTAAGCATGATGATTGGCTATTCTGTGTTACCCTGGTGCATTGGGTATAATGATTGAAAACATGCAATGTACTCCCTGAATTTGTCTTTGCCACAATTGCAAGCTCTGTTCAAACTAAATGTATGTAGCAAATGACTAGCACATATAGTGACTAAAATGCTGATTTATGCACGAACCTCACATCCCCAAAATCGAGATTTGATTTATTTAAAGCATCACCAAAAATTAGCGATTCAGTGCAGCGAAATGTTGTCAAAAGAATTTGTTCAAAAGCGCCTTTTTGCCAATCCTTATCTTCATCGTTAGCAATAATTTTGATATACGACAATTTTGTAGCAGCCTTGTAGCTTTTCTGTACGGTTATAATTGTTTTCATCTTTTTGTTCATGTTGAAATCATTAACTTGGATTAATTTTCAAAGGAGTTAGCTAACACAATCGTAAGCAAATTGAGCAAATGGAAAAGTAACAATAATGATAATTCAAAAGATATTAATAATTTCTAATTAAAAAACATTGAATCAAGCAGTAAATAAAAAGACACCAATAACAAGACTATGTCAGTAGACATAGAACTAACATATTTTAAGAGAGTTACCATTGTTGTCTATATTGTCATAGCAAATTTATACTCAATTATATACTCACACACAATGAAAATGCACCACACGATATATATTTATTTGTATATTTATTTTGATGTACAGTAACTTCAGACTTGAATATCAACTTGTAAGGATCTACAATAGACCATTTACTACACAATAATACATGAATGGCTGTAACCTCAGACAAGGCTGTAGGTTTCTGAACCTAAGACTTCTATGGAAAAAGTTAGAAATCATAAGTCTTATATTGGCAAAAAAGGTTTGGAAAACTTTTTCACAATTCAATTTGGGGTAACATTACCACTTACTCAGTACAATACATTGGTAACCACTTTGAGGAACAGTTGCAGTAGGCTGGACAGTTGATTCAAGCATATGCTAGTGCTCATCATCTTTTATGTCTACATCTTACCATAAATGCCTCTGACAGACCTAAACATGTTACTTTAAGTTCAAATCCCATGGAAGACTAGAAATAAGTGGTTACTTACATTACGCTGCATGTGATGAAAAATAAAATTGAATACGAGTCTCAGTAAATCCCCCACCGTACTTATGTTGAGATCATTTTAATGCTTTATGCTTAAAAAAAGCGATCTACAATTATACATTTTCATTCTCTTAGAAACCGTACTTTTATTGACGCATTTATTTTTAAACAACGAATTTAAAGGGCAAGCTAATTGGTCCTTTAAAACTTAGTAGTCATGTCAAAACCATATATTAACTTTAAATAAATTATACAAACATGTTTTGTCAACAAGTTCCTTTGATAATAACTGGAAGGAAAAACAGCGAGGCTGCCATCTTCAAAATAAGATCTTTTAATACTTTACATCTAAACATATTTATCAAAAATCGGATTTTTAGCAGATAAGCTTTTGCTATAGGAAAAAGTGATCCCCATATTCTCATGCTTGTCATTAAGGTACACGTAGATATCATTCATTAACTCTCTTAACAGACTGTCATCTTGACTGCCAAACTGAATTTCACAGTAAGACCATTTCTCTAACTTGCTCAGGCAGCAGATCAATACCATCATAAACTGATTTACTTATCCGAAAAATCTTTTTAGAAGTATCTTCAAATGTTTACAAAAATCCATATTCACCCTTATTTACACAAGTAATCAAGCAGTTTTTCCATTAGGCAGCCATCTTAACGACTATACTTATTCAAAACTTCATTCAAGGTGTTCACCAGGAAACTGCAAATTAGCCTCTTTTCAGTTAAATTAAGTGCAAAATTAAGATGAATTATTTAGTAGCAAGTACATGCATATTTTTAGTGGTCTTGGCTGCCATCTCGACTTTTTTCGAACTAATCCAAGATCAAAATGCACCTTCATCAAAATTCTTTATAGGCTAGACCTTGACTACTAGAAAATTGTTTACTGTTAAATACCTTGCAAACTTTAAGCATGAAACAAAAAGCTTGTGATTCCTGGCTGCCATCTTCAAATTGAAGATTTTCATAACACTAGATGAGAGATGTAACTAATCAGATATTTTTAGGTCATAAACAAGCTTACAAAAGTTAAATTAGAAAACTCAAAACACATTTCTACGATTCTTATATCTCACATAAATCTAGAATTACTTATAAAAAAACATCTTATTATTACATGTGGCGGCCATCTTGATTACCATACTCATAACGAATGTCATGTTATGCTTTTATTTGTTACACAATTTTAGGGTAATATCTTAACAATAAAATGACCACTCATATCGGTTTTATATTTTAAAAAAAATGATCTACGGAGCCGAAAGCTTGATTTTTGATAGTCCTGGCTGCCATCTCGATTTTTTCGAAATGCTCAATGATGACCAGATGTCATCAACCAGATTCTGGTTGGGGAAGGTATTGGCTACAAGAATCAGTCAAGAAAAAAACTTTGAACCCTACTTCCAGGTTCAGCTAAAATGTGCCATATTTCTGCCGGACTAATGGTACGTTTATAAAAGTCCATAGAACAGAATTTTTACTGCCTAAAAGTATGCTTGACACATAGGACATGGCTTCAATGTTTTCATGAAATTACTCCTTCCAAACATTCAGATGATCTTACAAAACAAGAGGACCATGATGGTCCTATATCGCTCACCTGAGTAAGTCAACTCATTTAAAAGAAACAGACTTTAATTTCCTCCTACTGCAATTTGATTTTCTTTTTTATTGCAAACAAAGTTATTGATGGAATTGAATTCTTTTAACAAGTTTGGTAGACCTAATCCTTAAGAATATCCCTGCCGAGTTTAAGATATGCCAAATAGTTAAGGCAAAGATTAACCTTCTCTGATATTTTTGGCAATATTTTGACATTTCAAAAACCATGGGAACCAGAGGTTTTGATTGAATAAAATTATTTTTTCAATTTTGGTAGAGCTTCACCCAAAGAACATCCCTACCAAGATTCAGCTTAATTAGCCCATAGGTTTAGGAAGAAAAGAATTTTTCTAAGATTTTCAGCAATTTTTGTCCATTTTTCAGCCTGTCTGTTACCAAGCAAACCAGAGTTTTTGATGAAATAGAATTCTTTTAACGACTTTTGAAGAAATTCACCCAAGAAACATCCCTGCCAAGTTTTAGCTTGATTAGCCTTGTGGTTTAGGAGGAGAAGATTTTTTTCTAAGATTTTTGCGATTTCCGGCCATTTTTCAACCTAACCGTTACCATGGAAACAAGAGTTTTAGAACAATTGAATTCTTTGAACAACTTTTGAAGAACTTCACCCCAGGAACATCTCTGCCTAGTTTCAGCTTGATTGGCTTAGTGGTTAAGGATGTGAAGATTTTTTCCTACAATTTTTGTGATTTCGACCATTTTCTAACCTTTCCGTTACCATGGAAACTAGAGTTTTTGTTGAAATTAAGTTCTTTTAACAACTTCTGAAGAACTTCACCCCAGGTACATTTCTGCCAAGTTTCAGCTTGATTGTCTTAGTGGTTTAGGAGGTGAAGAATTTTTTCTAAGATTTTTGCGATTTTCGGCCATTTTTTTCAACCTTTCCCTTACCATGGAAACCAGAGTTTTTGATGAAATTAATTTCTTTTTACAACTTTTGAAGAGCTTCACCCAAGGAATATCTCTGCCAAGTTTCAGATTGATTGGCCTAGTGGTTTGGGAGGAGAAGAAGTCTTTCTAAGATTTTTGTGATTTCCAGCCTTTCTGTTACCATGGCAACCAGAGTTATTTATAGAATTAAATTCTTTAACAACTTTTGAAGAGCTTCACCCAAGGAACATCCCTGCCAAGTTTCAGCTTGATTGGCCCAGTGGTTTAGGAGGAGAAGATGTTTAAAGAAATTGTTGACGGACAGACAGACGGACGGAAAGACGGACGGATGGTGAGTGATCACAATAGCTCACCTTGAGCACTTTGTGCTCAGGTGAGCTAATAAAGTGGATAACAATATATATCAGAAAATATTTCTTTTACTTACCGAAAAGACTCTTATAGAATCATGCGGTTCTACTATAATCAGGGCATTTCAATTAAAAAGGTTCGGCTACATTTCCACGGCAAGTGAAAATCAATTGTAACTGCCTATAAACATATAGACAGTTACAATTGAACATCAATATTTGTTAAGATTGTGAGGGGGCTCTTATACAATTTTTACATATCTTTTACAGAACAGATTAAAAGCAAATTACAAGTTAACCAACTCCTTATGCCTACCTCTTTAAGAAATGAATCACATTAAACCCTTACCCTGCTAAATTAAAAAATTACTACTAAAAATAAGCTAACATTTGGGACATTTCAACCAGTCCGGCTTAAATTGTCCTCAAAATGATTAGAAAAAAGCAGTGAGTGTAGTACAAATCAGCCAGCATATTATGTGGGCTTAATTTAGTATATACTTTCTGCAAATGCTTGCTGCGTAGCAGAAATATGCATTGAACAGCAGGAAAAGGCTTAACAAGAGCACCTTCTGAAGGGATTAATTTAGCTGTTACTCAAGGCTCAAAATGCTTCTACTGTTATCCCTCTTGGATATATAGATCAACCTTTTGATTGTGATTATGTATGCCAAGTTTCAAGAAGTTGCCTTAGGTCATAACAGTAAAGTCAAGTAAGTAAAATGTCATTAACATTAGGTTTCTGATTTTGTATAACATATTTAAAATATTTGTATGATACTTGTAAACCAAAATGTTTGCGGCCCCATTTGGGAGTTTTGGAAACCAAATTTGCAGCCTCTTTAAATAAAGTTTTTATAGTTATTATTTTGTCAAAATCTTGGCATGAAGACTGCAATGCTGTAGTAATATCTAGAGTTTACTACCATAACAGCCAAGTTAAAAAAAGAATTGTATTAAGAAAATACACAAACTAACCTAGACCTTGGACTATTCGCCATATCACCTATACGATCTGTTCCCATCAACATCTTGGCCCTTTCCATATAGTCCATATGTGTTCTCATTAACTGTAAAGAAGAAATAAAACAGTAATTAAAAGTATTGTGTTTTTTTGTTATTTTTTTTTCAATTCAGAGATGGAGAGAGTATTTGTTGATTTCATTTAGGTATGCAAATGCAAACCTAATCACACTGTATGAATAATCAAAAGGGTATTCATACATAGGTATAATTAAGTTTTCTGTGTCATATCTCCAAGAAAACCCTCAATACTATGAAATAATTCAAGATAATATATATCAGGGATCATGTTAAGCATGTTGGGGCCTGATCCCTAAAAAATCGAAATCTTCCAAATATAATTCTCAATTTACTTCTGGTCAGGGGTAATTTTGACTCCTTACATTTGAATCGATACATTGTATGCAATACTGATATCATAATCATAGATATCCATTGGTGCCTTTTTATTTTTTATACAGACTCTATATAAAGATTCAATATGTTCAATACAATGGTTATCCATCATATGTCAGAAAACCAAAACAAAGAAAACAACAGTGAGCAAGGACACACAATTACCAAGCTTGTTTGATTATATTGGGTTTAAAGACACTTTCAACACAGTAAATTTCGGTAACTGTACAAAATCTTGTACAGAGGCACGGGATATTGCCTTCCTAATAAAACAGATTAATGGCCTTATGTCCACCCTTACAAAATGACTGAAGGTATTTTTATGTCCTGTCAAGAAAAAGTTAAGGAAATTTTCTTCGCCGGAGATTTTGTCCTAGAATCTGAATTTTCCATACCTCTGTATATCGTTCATGGACCTTATTATACTCCTTCTTAAGTTCAACTTCTTTGTCCTCCATTCTTGTGGCTGTAAAATGGAATCAGTTCACATTTAACCCTTGTCATGGTAAACCCCAAATATTCATGTTTTGACAAAAGATATAGACAAAGTACAGCCTGCACATAAGTGCTGTCTGATCTTAGTCTTTACCATATATATATTTTATTTCAGCAAGAATTTTGTAAGACTTGTAATTTACTTTAAAAATATTTGGATACAATTTTGCCCGTCTGAGCCTTCAGCACTTTGTTTTAAGAGTAATTTGGTGAACATTTTTAATTTACCATGACAAGGGTAAAGTCTGTGTGTGACATGTCTATAAAATGTTCAAGGCTCGTGTTTGACCCTTCTAACAGGGTTTTGACCCTAAAAATCAGAAAATATCCTATTTGACTCTCAGAAATTTCATTTCAAAACTGGGTTTTATCACCCAAATTTTCACAGATCTATATTGAAAACTATTAATAATTTCACTTCTTAATTTCCCCTTTATTGAATCACAACATCAAGAAAAGAACAATTCACACTGAAGCCTGTAAAATTCTATTCACATTTTGCCTTTCTGTTGCTTTTGACCCCTTTAGATTGAGTTTTAGACCAAAAGAAATTCACAGTTTAGAAGTCAATGATTCCTCAATTTCAAACATAAGAAAGAGACCTGATGATACTAACTTAACCTAACCTTTTACAGTACAAGAACATACCATGATCTGAGGCATTCTTTATTTTCAGTTCTAACATTCTAGTCTGTGACTCAAGGAACTCTACTTTATCTTCCATCTGTTTTTTGTATTCTTCCGTCTCATCTTCTGCTTCCAGGTATTTCTACAATAAAACACAAAACAAGCTTAATTACACATACAGTAAAACTTGTGTTAAGCGACCACTAAGGGGACCACCAAATAGCGGTCATTTATGGGAATGGTCGCTTAATACAAAATATCATGATTAATGTGACGGGTCATTTTGAAAGCATTTATAGATGGTCAGTCAAGTCGTACTGAATCCTAAGGTGTTCAAACCCATTAGAATCATCTTATTGAGACGATTCTAATGGGCTCCAACAACATGAGATTCTATAAAAAGCAATTTTTAGTCACTAATGCCTTGAGAGATTTTGCTTACCAAGAAGGGCCTTTTATTGTGGTCGCTTTACAAAATTGGTCGCTTAATAGACATACTCGAGCAATATTGACTGTAGCTGTTCTGCTACACCTCATACATGTATGTTTATTTTTTGTTTGACAATGAGTTCAATCCTAAAGTAATAGTACATTCTTGACATGAAAATGTGAAATGATGCATCCTTGCTTTATTAATCATAAATCTACAAAATTATGGACACTGCCTCTCACCAGCCAGCTAACCTTATTATCAATATCTCTATGTGACCTTGACACTGAAAGTATAAGGCTTTTTCATCAAACAATCTCTTTTGGTATTAATTCATCTTCAACTGTTTCAAGCAGCTATACCTGAGGCAGCTATGAAACATACTGATATACAAGAGGGCCAGAATGGCCCTTAACCCCTCACCTGAATTTTATTGGTCCAGTGGAACCCATCCAAGTAACTTTCTGACAAAGATTTAAATCACATTTGCCTAATTGTTGAAGAGGAAATGTTATTCCAAGAATTTAAAGAGAAAATAGACCCTGTCAACCCATTCTTTACTGAGGAAAATAAAAATAAGGCCAGTCCTGCCATGCCCATTTTTATGGGCCAATCAAAATTTTGCAAAATAATTTTGAAAAGGGTCATAAAAGGAACATTCTGGTAAAGTTTCATTGAAATTAGCCCAGTGATTCAGAAGAAGTTGTCTTTCAAAAATTTCGGGCTCAAAAAAAGCCCCGCCCTGCCACGCCCATATCTATGGGCCAATCAAAATTTTTGTGAACAATTTTTGAAAAGGGTCACCCAAGAAACATTCTGGTAAAGTTTCATTGAAATCGGCCCTGTGGTTCAGGAGGAGATGTTGTTCAAAGATTTCGGGCTCAAAATAAGCTCAGCCCTGCCACGCCCACATTTATGACCCAAGAAACATTCTGGTAAGTTTCATTGAAATCGGCCTAGTGGCTTAGAAGGAGATGTCGTGCAAAGATTTCAAAGTGATAAAACGCCACCCCCTGCCAAGCCCATCTTTATTGGCCAGTCAGAATTTAGCGAACAATTTTTAAAGAGGGTCACTCAAGGAATATTCTGGCAGCAAAGTTTCATTGAAATCGGCATTTTGGTTCAGGAGAAGAAGAAGTTTTTTCTTAATTGATGACAACGGACGACGCAAGATGGACGACACATGACAGGCTCAGCATCACCCTAAAAGCTCCCCTTGAGCATGTTGTGCTCAGGTGAGATAATAAAATAAAGATTAACACCCTTACTGATTCAAAAACAGTGGAACTGACAGGAGTTTCAATTAGAAAGAAACAATTTTGTGATTAATAGTTCAACTTTATATAGCCCTACAAATTATATGGTTATCACTGGGTATGTAATACCGTACTTAGAACACGCTAGAAGCAAATTGGCCTATCAGAAATAAGTATTTCAAAAGTATTATATCATAGATACAATTCCAAGCATTGCATTTTCGTATACACAATGGAAGTATGTTGTGCATGTGAATCTTGACAGTTTTTGTGTGCCAAGTCATTTCAAAAAGATGACAAGCATTTTACATGAGCGTTTATTCCAAAGGACTTTCTACAGAACTTAGCAAAAAAATGCAAAGATCTGAAATTTATAAGTAATAGAAATGGATGCATAAGTAATTTCTGCAAAATTACACACAATTACAGTAATATTACAGGATGTTTTAATTCTTTAACATTGTTTAGAAGTTCATGTAAACAACAGACGATGTTAGAAAAAACATGGTCTAAGTCAAGATAGAAAATCTCGCGACTCCCAGTGTATGGAAAATAGACGTTCAACGCCATCGTGCTTGTATCTTTTTCCTGTATATCATTGCACTTGTTTTCAATCCTATACATAAACATGCAAGTATATATAGTAGACATATATTTATTTACAATCATTAATTTTAAAGATTTGTAGTGTTAATAATTTTTTTATGAAAGGAGACTGCAGTTTCATACATTTGGTTAATTAAGTTTACACATATTAAAATATCCCTTTCCTATGTAGTCTGAGTGTTAACAAATATACATGTATTTTTAAATCCATTACATTATTTACTCCTTACGTGACTACATTTGCAGTTGCACACCTGTTTAAACACAATTTTGAAAAAGTAAACTAGAGGCGCTTGAGCGCCTGATTCGCTCCACAGGCCTGAATATCCAAATAATGACTATTAGAGGATGATAAAGCTGTTTAAATGAGAATTGAAGTGAATGAATGAGTGAATGTTTATTTCAAGTAAATAAGGGTCATATGCTGAAATATTTCTGCATAAAAAACTCATGATCAGTGAATAACAAAATTGACCTCTACCAGTGTTACACAAATATTTTTCATTTAATCACAATAATTTTGTGCAGTCTGATAATGGGTCACCCAAGGATCATTCTAGTGATATTTTGTTAAAATCCAAATATAAGAATTTCAAAACTAACAGAATGTTACTGCACAATATACTGGTGTTGGTCTACAAAATTTTGATTGTAGATCTTTCCACTTTTAATTAAACACTACTAAAAGATTTTACTTCACAATTGTTTGTCATCAAAACAAAATTCTAACTAATGATAGTAAGAAGTAAAATATTCAATCCAATATATTTATTTTATTCTGCCCAATGCCTTAGAGTGCAGTAAACTCAACTCTTTCTACCCCACTCTGAATGTCAGGAGGTCAGAACATCATTTTACACTCTGTGCAGATTCACCCTTCGTTCAACTTAACTCACCAATTCTGAGTGGGTATTCTCAGGCTACTTATTTCAACTAATGTTTCTATACATTTGAATTTCAACAAAGGTTTTGTTCCTTCTAATCTACAATCATTACACCTATTAAATTTAACAAGTCTAGAAAAATTCATCATTGAGAAGATACCAAAAGGGTGATCAAATATTCACTTTATATGTTATAATACCCTCTACCAATAAAAAAAAAAATATGCTGTTCATCTAATCAATTTTTTTTTTGCAGACTCTGACTGATACAACTTCACAGAAATAAAATTTCCATGATATCTAATCCATCTGTTTAACCTTTCAGGATAGTTTGTTTTACCCTATATATGAAGAAATGACCTCTGCCCATAAAGACATATTTTTGATCTGATCACAATATTTTTTAATAGACTGATAAAGGATCACTAAAGAAAAACATTCTAGTAAAATTTGGTTGATATCTATCAATTAGGTTCTGAGAAAATGATTTTCAAAGTTTTCACCATAAAACATATAGAGAAATGACCTCCGCCCATAAAATACACATTTTTCATCCGATCACAATAATTTTTGCTATACTGATAAAGGGTCACTCAAGTATCATTCATGTAAAATTTGGTTGATATCTTATTGATTAGATTCTGAGAAAATGATTTTCAAAGTTTTCACTATATAACATATAGAGAAATGACCTCCGCCCATAAAATACATATTTTTCATCTGATCACAATAATTTTTTGTAGGCTGATAGAGGGCCCCTCAAGGACAATTCATGTGAAGTTTGGTAAATATCCATCAATTAGTTTCTGAGAAAAGCCACCTATTACCATATATGGAAATTAGCCATGCCCACTACAGCCATGATTTTCAACCGATTAAAAATCTTTGAAGGAATCTGATAGAGGGTCACCCAAGGAACATTCCTGTGAAATTTGATTGGAATCCATCCAGTACTTTATGAGGAGAAGATTTTTAAAGTAAAAGTTTACGGACGGACGGACGGACGCACGCACACACGACAGACACCTCGCCATGACAATAGCCCGCTGGCCTTTCGGCCAGTGGAGCTAAAAATCTTAAATTTTCTAAATAAAAAGTTCAATTTATTTGTTCATCAAGGTAGTATACCAGTACCCTTAATAGTTCTGCAACATTTTGGAAATAATGAATTTTAACAGTATTAACCAAGGTTTCCTAATGATTTCATGAGGAAACCTCCATCAACATTGTGAAAAAGTTAAATGTTGATGGAACTATAATACTGGTCTGATAAATGGCTCAATGCAAAACAGTTGTAACTGCCTATAATGTTTACAGGCAGTTAAAACTATTTTTGCACCAAGACATTTATATATGAATCTTTGATTATTCAAGAAATGAAAGATGACAAATCTTATTCAAAAAACATGTAATTTCTTCAATGATTATTGTAAAAGTAAGACCAAATTTTAGAATAAAATCAATTGAAGTGCATTTTTTCTTGTGTTCTTTTACATACAGATAACATGACAATATTATGAATTGATGATGTAATCTGTAATCTGAGCCCATCTGGCTGACATCCATTGGGTTGAAATGAACAAAAGTAGAGTTAAATCAACCAGCAGAAGTAACCGCCCATTAACCTATGTTTTAGCATATGCTTACTTATGCCCTCTACCCCCAAAACATATGGTAGAGATCAGACTATCAAATTGATAGATATATTGTCCATATCTCACAATATTACCCCCAGTTGATACTTATGCTATAATTATTTAACACAAAGCCATATGGAAAAGATCAGACAACAAGAATTAATAAAGAATGGTAAATGCATATTATTCAAAACATTTCTTTACAGGCATCTCTTTTAAATTTTATATTAGGAGCAGTTTCTTCCGCTGCCAGTCAAGGAAAAATCTAATTCTATCTTACCTCAGTAATTGTAAGATCCCCACTCAAAAAATCAATCTTGGATCCTGGATGAAAAATGACCTAAGTCACTTTTGCAACTCCTTGAATAAGCATGTTAAGGTAGTGGAACTGTAATAGGTCCGCAATATTTGTGGCCACATGTTCTTTCACAGTGCTAACTGTGAATTTCCCAATGAAAATCATTGGGAAACCTCAGTTAACACTGTAAAAGTTCATGACTTCCAAAACATAGCTTAACTATTACGGGTCAACTACCTTAAAGATATAAAGGTTCCCCTCCGATTAATTTGCCTGCTTGCTTTGTACCTTATTTTTATGGAAAAGCTTGAACCTGACTGGATGAAATATTCCCGAAATTGACGATTTGTTTGAAAGGAATTTCAAATTCAGCAGGATAAGGGGTTAGACTTAATTACATACATATATCTATTTTTGGCATAAGTTATGAATTCATTATTCAACGTTACAGGCAGCATATGACATTGAAATAACATGAAAATAAGTATTTTATTAGTAGACTTGGTCATTAAACCTAATCAGACTTAACCTGTAATGACATAAATTTGAAAGATATTTGTTACTGGTAAAACTTCTATGATGCTGGAATACTTTGCTATGCATATCTTTTACAGTACTGATAATTAATAAAGAGTGTCACTAAAAATTAAATGCTTTCTTATTTAAAAGGCTTTTCAAATGTATTTTTGTATACAGACCTGGGATCTCAACTAATTCATAAACTCACAATTCCACATCTTTTTTAGCATTTAATAGAAAGAAGTTTTTTTTAAAACAGGAAATTTTTCTCTTTCTTACGATACTTCTACCCTTCATCTTGAAGTGCTATCTGCCACTTTTTTGGGGGACCAAGCTTGCCAATTCAACATACATTTAACCCTTTGCTGTTTAATCCCTGCTTTTTACGTGCCTGTGATTTTATGATTTAGAAAACATTGTGAAAAAAGAAGAAATTGCTTCTGACAAGCAATTTCTTCTTTTTCCACTCTATTTTCTACCCTACAGAATGGTTATTTTTCAAATTAAATCCACTTTAAATTTTCGTCTGCAAAACCTTTGAATTCGGACAGGTCCAAAATTTTGTAAAACAGGAAAGGGTTAAACCAGTATGGCTCTAGTTATACCAGTAATAATCAAGTTAAAAGCATGCAGAGTATGCTATGATCAGACTGCACATCTATGCAGGCCTATCATTGTTAATTCTATCTGCCAAAGCTTTGTATAGGGAACTTCGGTATGACGTCATAGCCCACTAGCCAATAAAAATGGTTGGCGTTGAATCGCCCAGTTCTATTTAATTTATGTAAATATCGCCCAATCTAAATCACTATTTACGCTTTACTTGAAGAAAAAGGTATCAAACCAATACATTTTTGAAAAGTCAAACATTCGGACTTTTCAGAAAACATGTTTGTAATGAAAATGGCTCGAATTTAGAATTAATATCCATTCTTTGAAAACACCACTATCAAAAAAGGAATAACATCGATTTAGTTGATTTTCTGCAAACATTAATCATTTTTTACCGCTGATTTGTCTTGTTTTTATTAAATCCCGATTTAATGTTTTCTTTAAAATCTTATTACTATTATTATAGGAAAATTAGGTTTATGTTTTGATTTTTATGCGAACACAATCGTTTGGTAAATCGGCATTGATAGTCTTTCCCAATCGCTCTTTCGCTCAAAATTTAACCTTTTTAAATATATCCTAATAATATCGATAACACTATGACAAAAAATTTCGGCATGTTACAATTTTCCTAAGATGCCTAACGACATTCCCTAATTAGGGAATATTGATTCTTGAATGAAAAGTTGTGTCATTATCGATTATTTGTTTGTCAAACCCTTTCACCTTGTTGAAAAACAGTGAAAAGGTACTCGATGTGCGCTAATTGAACTGTTTGAATACAAAGTGTTCAACCTGAAAATTTTCTATGATGCAAAGAATGTTCCATGACCGACGGATATATGAATTCAAAGTCGTCGGCTTGTAAGACAAGGACGGAGGGAGGGACGGATGGACGGATGAATGGAAAACACACAGATAAGTGAATGACTTACGAAAGTCAGAACTTCAGACGAATGATAGAACATTGTGCACGTAACGGGAATGAATGAATGGATGAATGAATGAAGGAAGGAACGTATGAACGAACGATCGAACGAACGGAAGAATGAATGTCATTTATTTATAGCAAATTATAAATGAATTTGATTTTATCATTTCGATAACATTTTCATCATTTGCCATAGTGGATACAGGATTTCTCTAAAGAGGTTTCGAACTTGAAATCCAGATGGTGCCTTTTCCTATTAGTGCCAAGCTTAAATAAATTTTTTTTATGATAATTGAATGACACCCCCTTTCACTCCTCACTGCAAACCCCCTCTGGATCCGTCAATAATTTGATTGGTTGGAAGTCTACATTTCTGCTAATTATTACAACAATTACAAAAAGTACGTGTTTAAATGACTGTAATAGTATTATAATTTCAACGAGATGGGCCTTCAGAATTGTGATCAGTAGAAAGTTACAATTCTTTAATTGCAATGTTTTGAAGCATCTGAAATGGTTTGACTTTTTGTATGACAGCATGTTATTTCTATGTCTGATCAAGCATAATATTTGATGTGTCAACCAAGATTCACACATTGTGCTTTAAAGACTAGTTGTGTCAAACTGAAAGCAACCAAACAGTGGCATATGACATGGCTTATTGATTGGTGCATTACCACGGTCAGATCAAAAGAATTAAGGAACGTGATAAAACACGTTGCGGAAGACAGGGCGATCTTTGTGACCCGTGCACGTGTGTGTGATTAGCGGCTACCGTTTTATGACATTGACAATATTGATTGGCGCATCCGGTTATGGTCAGATCAAAGAGATACGCCGTGTAATATAGATCATTTGGTTAGGAATTGCAAATTGTATGACACATGTTTGTGTGGTAAGCCCCGATGTTTTTCATGTCCCATAATGAAATTTCTCCGTTAGGATTTTTATACCTAACAGTATGTGTTCGAAAAGCCGTTTCATCCGAATATCTTGGATTTGCAACATTCGCTTATTATCTAACATGACCTTAATTTCTGAACATGTGTGTGTGTGTGTCCATCTTTATCAATTTGGATTTAATATTTAGACAGCTTTTGACGATTCTCAATTTTCCTAGGTAAAAATGACTGGATTTATGTTGTTTAGACCATTAAGGATAAATACAAAACTTAAATCTATGTTTGGATGATTTAAGGCGGGATAAATATCGTAACTTGGATAAAGAAAAAATCAACATTGAAATTCAAATTAACGTGGAATAGGTAGGATATGACATATTTCTTCGCTGAGTGGCCAAAATACCGTAAGTACAGCTTTATTCGTGTCCTATTTCCGATACTTTGGTTTCTCAACTACGATTCATTTGGATTCATATGCCTCTACGGGTGGTTATATTTCGACACAAAGTATTCGTTTCAAAGACATTGTCACATGATGACAACTGCATAACCAAAAGAAGGGTTGATTTATCTACATTTTGACACATTTTTCACTTGGAATAAATCATTACAAATGTATAATCTTACTACTTGAAAATTGGATTTTTTGCTCTTTGTGTATGTAAAAATGGTTGGCAACGCCAACCACTCATATTTTGATGACGTCATCAGTACCTGTGCCGAAGTCCCCTATACCACATGGTGTTGACAGCATAAGAAGGGTTACGAACAGGGGATCAAGGGTTACAGATGTTCAAAAGTGCATATTGAACTAGACCATATGCTGCACTGTCTGCCTGTTGCATCAATATTGATTCTCTTCTCTGACAAGACTAGGTCAGAAGATAATTTTATTTATATATGGCCAAATATTATAGCAGATAAAAAGGGACTTGACATTGATTTTACATAATGATATTGATGCCTTTTTTGGTCTAGTGCAGTTTTTACCTTATGACTGCAAATGGAAAGATCCATACAAAGACAAAAAGATAAAGGTCAATTATGGAAAAATATACCTGAGCTGAGTGTATGGCTGTGGGTGTGTTTGTGTGTGCTGTGGGTTGAAGGGGAAGGGACAGGTTTGAGAACATTGAAACATTAAATAATAGATACTAATTTATACATCCTTTTATAGTGGTATTTATAAGCATTAGAAACAGGAAATTGGTTATTGAACAGATCTTATTCTATCTTCCTGATCCTTTATTGAGAAGTCAGAAAATGCATTTATCTCACAATTTTGTTATTTCTAAATACAGAAAATGCCTTTAATAATACATTAAAATGATTTAAAACTGAAGTCCAAATCATGATTTAAACAGCTGATCTATTAAACATTTTACTAGAAAATTAGTATTTTAAGTTGAGGTGCTGTGCCATGATTTTTTTAATTTCAAGAGTGACAGAGTAAAAATAAATGTGGGTATGAAAAAAATTTCAATACTGGTCCCCTTTTCTTTCTGTGACACAGCATACTAGCATAAAATTCCAAAAATTTGTGCATGGTCAATATTGGTCATATGATGAGGAACATTCTATGAAAGCTTCATACAAATCTGTCCATGTTTGAAGGAGGAGAGGAGCTGTGATCATAAGAATTGGATGTATGGACTGTAATGGACATACAGATGGAGACGGATGGATAGACAGAGATGAATTTGATACCAATTATGACCACTTTCAGAGCCTTTTTTTTTTAAAAAAGTCAGAGGTACAGTAGCTGAATAGCAAAACTTTTATTTTGAATGGACAAATTAGATTTGCTCAAGGACATCTGAGTTAATAAGATGAGAAATTCTGCATCATGACACACTCCTTGAAAGGTTAGAAATTAAGCATTGTGTTGGAAAAGGTGCATCTAACTAGACAAATAAAACATTGCAATCTCAACAAAATGATGCCAAAACGTTTTAGCAAACCATAAATGAGCAAGATTGCATATTTCAATTATGATAAAAAGAAACATCAAACTCAGAGCAATTCATGACTAGATCTGAATATGTTTCAAAAATAAGAAACTTGGTCATTTCATTAGACATAGTTCTCAGTGCTCTCAATAAGGATTAAAATCAGGGATATTATGGAATTACTGAAACATAAGCAAACATGACATGCTACAATGATGCTTGAAAGTCTTTTCCACTTCCATGTTATCTATTGTCGCAAACCTTTCAAGATAACTTACACTTATTAAGTAATAGACCAGTTGCCATACCGTCTATCAAGCACAATGTTAGACTACACTTCTGTGTTTGCCTGATATACATTTTAGGCAAGGTTAAAATATCTTTTGCATGTGTAGACTTACATGTCTAATTAAAACCCTTATTTAGGAAAGTTCGTAAAATGTCCACATCAAATTTGTGGCCCTTTCCCATCTATTCTCTGACAATTTATACATTTGAGTCTGATTTTCAGCAGTTTTTTTTCTTAATATCTGAACATATTTTAAGTCTATGTTCCCTTATTGAGAGCACTGCTTACTGATATGAAATTAACACTTTTTAGCCTAAGACCACACATAAGATTTTGTGCAATTGATGAAATTTTGTAATTGAAAATAATCCCACAGAGTTTTCCTACGCCAGCGGTCAATTATATTTCATTGTTTTACCACACAAGGGGTCTGGTGTACTTAAATTTTTTAGCAGACCTAACATAATTCCACCAGACAGAACAACATAACACATTGTGAATGTTGCTAGATTTAACCAGCCAGTCGGTCCTATATTCATGCACAACTTATCAGACAGCATGATTTTTTTCTGGACATGTCAGTGAGACCTGCGGTATTTTGTGAAGTCTGATAATCTCCACCTTATTAAATTGACAAAGGGGACAATTAGTAAAGTAACTAAGGGCAGAAAAGATTGCCTCACATGGAACTCCAACAACCCACGACCCCCTAAACACTAGCATGGCCCTCTTAGACCTGAGATAGCAGGGCACCTCGTCATGCTTCTACCCATTGACTATCACTACATTTCCGTCCTGTTGATTTGAGGAAGGGGATAATATTGACTTTGTAAAAGAAAATAGAAGGGAATAATATCTGAAGGGAATTTTTTCCAAGATTCCCATAAGTCACTCCACTTAACCAGTACGAATTTGACTATACGAACCTGATCTGCTGCCTTTCTCAGTTGCTTTTCCCTTTCATATTGTGTCAAAAGCTGTTCATTATCTTCTCTGAGGAGTTCCATATCCACCTCAGCCTCTTGTTTCTCTGTGTAAGCTATGTCTAAACTTTCAAGGATGCCAACAACTAGTGGCATGAGTTCTTTAACTACATCTTCGTCATATTTCTTTATCATTTTCTCGAATTCAGAATAAACAGACGCAGCAAGCTGCGATACTTTGTCAGACATCACGTGTCCCTCTTCCTTCGTTCCGTACACGATCTCTGCCATGGTTGACGCCATCGTTTGATCTATCGGAAGTATATCGCTAGATTGTCTGGATTTTGTCCATTTATTAGGTAAACAGAGCGTGTTAACGAAAAGTAAAACATTTGACAGGTCATCTTTCCACCATTTTGATAGAATAACATTAATGTCACCTGACCTAAAGCGCATGCGCATTGGTGCGTGAGGAGGATTTCCAAGATGGTCGCCTCCAGGTTGATTTCAGGACGACTCTCTCCATTTCTTTGGATGAGATCAATTTCTAGCTCAGCAAAGCTGCCAAGCCCTTTCTTCTCTAAATCGAAATTTAACAATTACCAAGATTATTTAGATGGAAGATGCGTTAGAATCGGCTGCTCTTCAGGGTTTTGGGGAGACACCGAAGTGTCGGGTAGATGTCTTTCAATGTTCCAAGAGTTGTTTCCCTTGTGACCAAGGGAGATAATTTGATACCCACTACCTAATAACACCAGACATTGAATTATTTCTTGATATGAGCATTTGCTCACTTATTCTTTTATCACACTGACAACTTTTGGTTGAACATATTTGTTTTACCCGCAAGGCTTCATATTCTAGTTGTTTATAACAATGGGAGAGAAAGGGATGAGTTCCAGGAAAATCCACCAGTGCTTGTACTGAATGTTAAGGCAAATTGTAGTCTACAATTTGCAGGACTTTTGGCCGGTACATTTTTGCCACAATTATTTGAAAGTGTCCGTAAGCAAAATGTCCTCTATGTAGCCAGTAACCCCATTATATTTTATGAAATTTCAGACTTGTCAAAATGAAAAAAGGTCTTCTTCTTTTTTCTTACAAAGTCATAATTAGGATTTTGAAAATTATGCTCTCTCAGAGAAGGTGACCAACATAGAATATATAGAATAAAGGCAATATGTGGACAGTGAAAAAAGATGACTGTTCTCCGTCCACTTCCCTTTTCTATGATTTGAGCGTTAGTGAATTATCAAAACATCGTAACTACAGCTTGAATAAGCTGTAGTTTCGATTTTATGATCATTCATCAACGAGAGTTTTAAAGAGGATTTACTGAAAGTTTACTAGACTTTTGAGTGTAAAATCATGGTTAATATAAAAAAATATATATAAAACTTGTACCAACTGAGATCAACTGCTGCACTTAATTGAATTCTGAACTTCTTGATAAAGAGGACCTCAGTCTATCTCTGGTCCACAGATACCACTCAAGTGTTAATGCATGATACTCTCGACCAAGTCATATGGTCAGGTTTACAGTCATAAGGGCCCAATCACAAAAAGTCCCAGTGACAAAGGCCCTGGTCAGAAAGGCCAAGTCCAAAAAGGCCCACTATGAAAAATGATCAAAAGGCCCACTGTCAGATTTGAATAAAAGAGGGTGAATATGTGCTGTCACAGAGTCAATTTCTTTGGGCTTGAAATGAAAAAAAAAAAAAAAAGGCAGATGTTTAAGCTATTTTAGAATAAATGACAATGTGTATATTGCATGTCCACTGCATTGTAGTATCATTTACCATCCTGCATCTGTCAAACTTCATTTTTATACTAAAATATGTTCACTCATGAATAGTACCTGACTAACATATTAACATGAAACCATCATGTCATGATTTACATTTGTAAAATTATTTTATACAATTTGTGTTCAAAGTGAAGACATACAGATTAACAATATGATTCTTTTAGAGTCAAATTATATAAAATGATTTGAAAATTCAAAAATAAGACATTATAATTAATAACATGTCATATGAATTTGAAGCAAGGCAGATCAGTTTACGTGAGCCTTCTTGTCAGATTCAAGAGTGGGCCTTTTTGGTCAACTCTTAGAGTGGGCCATTTTGAATGGTGACTTTCTGACACTGGGCCTTTTTGACCTGACTCCCTTCCAAGGACCACCAGATAAGTAAAATGAAAACCCCCTTTTGTCTCACTGGCAAATTTTATGATTCTGTTTTTCCAAAAATACGACACTAATTTTCTTAGCTACAATGTGGTTTTGACATGGGATTTCCTTCAAATACTCAAGAAAAAAAAAAAAAATATTGGTCAGCTTTCAAGCTTTTCAAAGGTATGTGTTAAAATGCACAATCCCCCCTCCTAGAATAGACACTGTTTGTGACTTGCGCCATAATTAATGAAATATTTTCATCCAAACTCCAAAATACTCCCTCTATCTGTAGAGTGGATAATTATTTGTATTTTCAGTACCACAACTTCTGTATGGGGGAAAGTTGGATTATCTGGTCATGGACTATCTATCAGAAATCACTATGTCCCTGCTTACTGGGCTAGTTCATAAAACAAAGGTAAGTATAAGCAACTTACTGTACAATGGGAGTAAGATTAACAAGTCCTGGACTACCATATTTCATCTATTAGCCCTTGTCATGCTGAATGAATTTTGGCTAAAAATTTGCATCAAAATCAAAGGGCTAAAAGCACTGAAAGTTCCAACTGTAGGTCAATTTTTATTTGAAAAACTAAATCTATTGACAATTCTGGTTTGAAAGTGAGAAACAGGTGGTGTAGACTAACATTAGACTGCACATATAGCTCCTGCCAAAGCAGGAATATTCCGGGTTCAGCATGACAAGGGTTAAGAACATCCTCCCTCAATCTAACTCCCGTTGTACAGTTAGTTGCTCATCAATCAGAAATGACCATGTCCCTGCTCAGTGGGCTAGTTCATAAAACAAAGGTAAGTATGAGCAACTAACTGTACAATGGGAGTAAGATTATCTAGTCCTGGACTACTATATTTCCTCTGTAAAGAGCACCCTCCCTCAGGGTTTGACAGTTCACTCAGGTGAGCGATTAAGGGCTACTATGTCCCTCTTGTTTTTATTTTAAGTACCACATGTATGGGGAAAAATTGAACTATCTGGACATGGATTATCTATCAGAAATCACCATGTCCCTGCTCACTGGGCTAGTTCATAAAACAAAGGTAAGTATAAGCAACTTACTGTTCAATGAGAGTAAGATAAACAAGTCCTGGACTACCATATTTCATCTATCAAGAGCACCCTCCCTCAATCTAACTCCCTTTGTACAGTTAGTTGCTCATCTATCAGAAGTGATCATGTCCCTGCTCACTGTGCTAGTTTATCAATTAAAGGTAAGCATGAGCAACTTACTGTACAATTGGAGTAAGATTGTCCAGGCCTGGACTACCATATTTCCTCTATTAAGAGCAATCTCCCTTATACCACCCTCTCCCATGTAAAGGTTATCAACATGACAAATGTAAATAGTTGTAAATCTTATAATCTGATGTTGGAAAAGTTAGAAAATTATAGCCCGTTTAACTTCTATATGGACCAACCTTTTCACAAATTACATAAAATTGCGTTTGAATGAAGGATTTGTTTGTGGTAAAATCAGCTTGATACCATTCCAAAAAATATTTTTTGAAAATAAAATGATTTCAAAATCAGACCTGGGGTAATCGTAATCGGTAAAATTCAATAAAGTACTGCAAAACGCAGGATAGTTATTACACTATCTTTTGAAGTTTTCCAACAAAGTTAAATGAGCCTAAAAGACATATCCATTATGTTTTACAGTTTGACATGCGGTTTCAATGAATTGAAAAAAAAGAAGAATAATTGACTCTGTCTAAGGTATTTACTTTCGTTTTTTCACAATGGTAATCATACTGAATAATTTTATTGCAAAAATTCATATTTTCTGAACTTAAACAAAAATGAAAAAAAGAAAATGTTAAATATGTTAAATATAATTGAAAATTGAAAAAATTCTGGTCAGAAAAAATTCTAAATTTCATCTTTTATTGTTGCATCAAATATTCAAAAATACCAATAAGAGCATTTATAAATGTCAACCTAGGCTATAGGTGCTCGATGCTTTCCATAGCAGTGGAGGCAATGTAAGAGGATATTAAAGCTTCGGGTATATCTAAATTCATAAAGAGCACCAAGGTATATATTACAGACCTAAGAGAAGAATTGGCATAAATTATTAATTGTTGATCCTTCCACATTTTGTTAATTGTTCACAAACCTAATTTGAATGAACAAACTCCAAAAAAGACAAAAATAATAATGAGTAAGGTTGAAATAAAAATGTAATCACATATAATCAGATGTAATCATGATTACATCATAAAAGTAATTGTAATTGATTACAATGAAAAACGGTGTAATCATATGTAATCAGTAATCATAGAATCCACAAGTAATTGTAATCGTAAACGATTACATTGGCATGTAATCGACCCCAGGTCTGTTCAAAATTATGATTTTGTATATCTAGTTAATGTTAATATTTTCGCATTTTTCGCTCCTAAACACGAGGGGTGATGGAGGCTGTTTAGGTATAAGAAATTGTAAGCTTATAGAAAAAACACATGGTTTTATACTAGACATTTGACAGATGAAATGTCAATTATTCCTTATTTGGACATGCTTATTAGCATATCGATGGTCATGTCATCTTAAACTTAAATATCACTAGATTTTTACCGTTATTACTCGCCTTCTTATCAAGTTTTCCTCGTGAAATTCTCATCGACTTCGTTAAATAATGCATTTTGATTGGTCTTAACATGCAAATTTGGGGTTTATCTCAGAAAAGATAGAAACAATTATCAATTATCTGGTTAAAAGGTTTCTGAACAAAGAGAAAATATATTCAGATTTGATATCCAAAGGTAGTAAAAATCTTCGACAAACTTAATTTTATAAAAATACTCGATTCTATACTAAAACAACTCACTTAAAACATTACACTTTTGACTCGGCCCCTATGCAAATCAGTACTTTTTTTGGTTATACACTTTGCTGTTCTGTTTAATACAGACACACGTAGGTAGACGGACGGACAAAATCATTATTTTACATTGAAAAGAAAATCAAAACTCATCATGGTATTAGTTGGAAAATATGATATGACAAGAAAAAAATATGTTTCATTTTTTCATTTCCCAGAAATTGGCAAAATGTTGGTCCATATAGAAGTCAAACGGACTATAAGTTCACTCAAAATACTAATGAAAGGTCTACTAATTGCAATTACCTTAATGTTTGTAATAAGATGGGTAAAGGGCGTGCAGGTTAATGGCAATTGAGTATTTTGGTGCAATGTGGGCCAGACCCAGTAAAACATTTTAAAATAGTTCTAAAGAGACTTCAAAGTGTTGTTTTCAGTCAAAGTAAGCTTTGTATAATGAAAGACTATAGATGCTAAAGCTAGTGGAGCGATACGGGCCTCTTGTAATATGTAAATATTTATATGTCCCTGCATTGATAGATTGTGGGCATATTGTTGTACAGGTGTCCATCTGTCTATAACATGCAAACTAAACATTTCATCCTTTTTTTAACACTTGAAGGTTCCTCTCACGATTGAATGTCAAGGTCAAGGTCTCTGACAAGGTCGAGGTCAAACTTCTACAGAAACTGACGTTTTGGGGGCATAAGTGTTATACAAACACATCAGACTACAGATAAAGGGGGTATTTTGGATTATAGATAAAAGAGTTTCAATAATTGTAGCTAAAGCCCTAGGTCATTGGTACTCATTAGAATCATTTTGTTGAGGTTATTCAAATGGGTATGTACAACATAGGGTTTCATTGAGAAATAAAGATTTTAGACTAGCTTTACCCCCTCTTGTCTGTACTTCAGCACATCTAGTTGATTTAAGTCTCTATTTTACAGGGTGAAGGGGGATTTGTACCAGACTTTTTACACACTGCTATGGGACCACATATTGCTGCTATCAAAGAGTCAGGTATGCAATGTTAGAAATCTACTCTGTTTTGGAAATTTCATATAATGACCGAAGACGAGTACAGTTTTTTAATGGGACAGCATATTGCTGCTGTCAAAGAGTCAGGTATGCAATGTTAGAAATATTCTCTGTTTTGGAAATTTTATATAATTACTGAAGAAGTGTACAGATTTCTAATGGGACCACATATTGCTGCTATCAAAGAGTCAGGTATCGATGTTAGAAATATGTACATTCTTTGGAAATAACAAAACCTGTTATTATATTGCAAAGTAAATACCATTCTTATATGGTATTAACATTTTCCTACAGATGGGTGATATCAAACTTTTCAAATCCAGATGAAAGTGCTCCTGAAGGAGGCTTTCTCTAGGTCTTGCTTGGGCACACAAACAAGGGCGTACTCCCATTATGGAATTTTTCGCAAATGGTAAAGGAAATAATCATATGTTTAAAAACATCATTGATAAATGATCATAACATCCAAACTACAGCTTATTCAAGCTGTAGTTACGATGTTATGATTATTCACCGACGCTCAAAACGAAATAAACAGAGCAGACGAAAGCATTCATCTCTTGTCACAGTCCACATATCATCTTTATCCTATATATTCTTTAGTCTTCCCCTTCTGGATGCGTACAAATTTCAAAGTTCTGGATACACTCATGATTAAACTTGATTTGGTATCTACCTCGAAGGATTCTAAGAAAATAAATTTTTTGTTTTCTAGGTTTTGGAAATCTAAGGGTTATTATGGTAGTAAGATTTCAACTGCTTTACATTTGTAGATGATAATTCTTCTTTATCAGGTGTCTCTTGAAGAGTTGATTCTAATGAGGTCTAAAATAAGTAGTAGAAAATTGCAATCTTATTCAATGACAAAGGATTTTAGTTAAATTTTCTGCAAACATGTTCCTTTTGAAAATGTCACAGCATTCAATATCAAGTGGCAAGTGGAAAACTATTTAAAAGGTCAAAAAATAAATTGATGGATCAGTGTGAAACAGTTGTAACTCCCTATAAACATATAGAGAGTTACAACTGTTTCACACTGAGCCATTGATATAAGTATTAGAAGTAGTTTTACGCTAATCTGTTATTTGTTTCCTGATTTAGGTGTGAAGATAATCAGTAATGGTGGTGGACAGAACCCGAAGGCGTGTGGTCACATCCTTCATTCAGAACTGTATAAAGCAGGATTAAATTTGAAAGTAGCTGTGATAACAGGGGATGACTTGCTGCACATGGTAATTAGTTTGATTGTTTTACGTTTAACGCTGCTTTCAACATTCTTGTAGTTTTATCACGCAGACTGGTGCACTTAACCATAGCTTTCATTTTGTTTCCCACACTAGTACGACTTCAACATTTATCTGAACCACAAGCTACCCATCCCACCAAGGCATACTAATTATCATTTGCTTATTGGTTGAAGCAAATGACCCTTGTCTCAATGGTTGTCAAAATGTCCTTAAGGAATCAAACAAAAAACAATGGTATATCCAAATATTGTTATATAAAATATAACAAATGAATATTGTTATAAATTTGTTATATGTTTACTAAATATTGCTTTATCTTTTGGTTCCAGTCTTGGCACATTTAAAAGTTATTTAATAGTAGTTTTCTTGTTACAGGTTAAACTATTGTCCTAAGGTGTAGAAGTTGACACTCTGATCTATCACCTGATGCAGAAGGCAGTGTGTAACATTTCAGAATGTCATCTTGAACAACAAGGGCAATGCTCTTTTCTATTTCATGAAACTAGCAGATTATTACCTGATCAATATTGTGCAATAAATAATTCTTTTCAATGATATGTTTCAAAGGAGAAGTAGAGTGAAAAAAGTTGATTTTTGTGTAAAAACTCTTTTCATTCAATGATATGTTTCAAAAGGAGACATAGAGTGAAAAGAGTTAATTCTCGTATAAAGCCTGTCACTACGGTGTATGTTAAGATCTGACTACAAGTCTGTGCTGACTGTGCAGACTGTTCTTAGTGTTAACTGTCTACCAAAGCTTTATGTACTATGGGAATATGCTTTGAAAAACACAGCAAAAGTGTATCATTTTATTTACAGGCAAAGGAGCTTCAATCTGAGGGTATAACAGAGATGAATACTGGTGCTAGCTTTCCTCGGGTTGTTACAAGTGTGAATGCATATCTTGGGTAAGAACAACATTCTTATAGGGAACTTCGGTATGACGTCATAGCCCACTAGCCAATAAAAATGGTTGGCGTTGAATCGCCCAGCTCTATTTAATTTATGTAAATATCGCCCAATCTAAATCACTTTTTTCGCTTTACTTGAAGAAAAAGGTATCAAACCAATACATTTTTGAAAAGTCAAACATTTGGACTTTTCAGAAAACATGTTTGTAATGAAAATGGCTCGAATTTAGAATTAATATCCATTCTTTGAAAACACCACTATCAAAAAAGGAATAACATCGATTTGGTTGATTTTCTGCAAACAATAATCATTTTTTACCGCTGATTATACCCCCGCAAAACGAATGTTTTCGGGGGTATACTGGAATCAGCCTGTCTGTCCGTCCGTGCGTCCGTCCGTCTGTCCGTCTGTCCGTCCGTCTGTGGACACAAATAGTAGTAAATTTGTGTCGCGAACTCCTCCTTCAGTTTTCCTTCAAAAGCCTTGAAACTTTATAGAAACATTCATCACATGTTGAAGTTTTGCAAGACGCAATTTTCAGGTCCCAACTTCCCCTGGTTCATGAGTTATCTCCCCTTGAACTTCGACATTTTTTCCTATTTGTTACCATGTAGTTATCATTTTGTGTCGCAAACTCCTACTTCAATTTTCATTCAATAGTTATGAAATATTATACAAACATACATCACATAATAAAGTTTTGCAAGACGCAAATTTCAAGTGTCAACTCTCCCAGGTTCACTAATTATCTCCCCTTGAACTTAAGACATTTTTTTCTATTTGTTACCATTTACTTATAATTTTGTGTCGCAAACTCCTCCTTCAATTTTCATTCAAAAGTTATGAAATGTTATACAAACATTCATCACAAGTTGAAGTTTTGCAAGACGCAAATTGCAAGTCTCAATTCCCCCTGGTTCATGAAGTTATCTCCCCTTGAATTTAGACATTTTTTCCTATTTGTTACCATGTAGTTATCATTTTGTGTCGCAAACTCCTACTTCAATTTTCATTCAATAGTTATGAAATATTATACAAACATACATCACATAATGAAGTTTTGCAAGACGCAAATTTCACGTGTCAACTCTCCCAGGTTCACTAATTATCTCCCCTTGAACTTAAGACATTTTTTTCTATTTGTTACCATTTACTTATAATTTTGTGTCGCAAACTCCTCCTTCAATTTTCATTCAAAAGTTATGAAATATTATACAAACATTCATCACAAGTTGAAGTTTTGCAAGACGCAAATTGCAAGTCTCAATTCCCCCTGGTTCATGAATTATTTCCCCTTGAACTTAGACATTTTTTTCTATTTGTTACCATGTAGTTATCATTTTGTGTCGCAAACTCCTCCTTCAATTTTCATTCAATTGTAATGAAACATTATGCAAATATTGATCACAAGTTGAAGTTTTGCAAGAGGCTAATTTCAAGTGTCAACTCCACCAGGTTCATGAATAATGTCCCCTTGATCTTAAGACATTTTTTTTCTATTTGTTACAATGTACTTATAATTTTGTGACGCAAACTCCTCCTTCAATTTTCATTCAATAGTTATGAAACATTATACAAACAATTATCACATGTTGAAGTTTTGCAAGACACAAATTTCAAGTGTCAAATCCCCCAGGTTCATGTGTTATCTCCCCTTGAAATTTGACATTTTTTCCTATTTGTTACCATGTACTTATAATTTTGTGTCGCAAACTCCTCCTGCAATTTCCATTCAATAGTAATGAAACAGTATACAGACATTTATCACATGTTGAAGTTTTGCAAGACACAAATTTCAAGTGTAAACTCCCACAGGTTTATGAATTATCTCCCCTTGAACATAAGACAATTTTTCTTTTTGAACACATATACTTGTAATTTTGTTTCCAAAACTCCTCCTTCAGTTTTCCTTCAATAGCTTGAAAACATCTATCACATGTGTCAGTTTTGCAAGACGCAATTTAGAGGTCTCAAATCCAAGAGTTAACTTTTATATTTGAAGCATTTGTTGCTTCTTCTGTCAAAGTATCTCATTCTCTGAAAGCACTTGCGGGGGTATTAAGTCACATTCAGTGACAAGCTCTAGTTTGTCTTGTTTTTATTAAATCCTGATTTAATGTTTTCTTTAAAATCTTATTACTATTATTATAGGAAAATTAGGTTTATGTTTTGATTGTTTATGCGAACAAAATCGTTTGGTAAATCGGCATTGATAGTCTTTCCCAATCGCCTTCGCTCAAAATATAACCTTTATAAATATATCCAAATAATATCGATAACACTATGACAAAAAATTTCAGCATGTTACAATTTTCCTTAGATGCCTAATGACATTCCCTAATTAGGGAATATTGATTCTTGAATGTCAAGTGGTGTCATTATCGATTATTTGTCTGTCAAACCCTTTCACCTTGTTGAAAAACAGTGAAAAGGTACTCGATTTGCGCTAATTGAACTGTTTGAATACAAAGTGTTCAACCTGAAGATTTTCTATGATGCAAAGAATGTTCCATGACCGACGGATGTATGAATTCAAAGTCGGCTTGTAAGACAAGGACGGAGGGAGGGACGGATGGACGGATGAATGGAAAACACACATATAAGTGAATGACTTACGAAAGTCAGAACTTCAGACGAATGATAGAACATTGTGCACGTAACGGGAATGAATGAATGAATGAATGAAGGAAGGAAGGAAGGAAGGAAGGAAGGAACATATGAACAAACGATTGAACGAACGGATGAACGAATGTCATTTATTTATAGCAAATTATAAATGAATTTGATTTTATCATTTCGATAACATTTTCATCATTTGCCATAGTGGATACAGGATTTCTCTAAAGAGGTTTCGAACTTAAAATACAGATGGTGCCTTTTCCTATAAGTGCCAAATTTAAATAGAATATTTCTAAGATAATTGAATGACACCCCCTTTCACTCCTCACTGCAAACCCCCTCTGGATCCGTCAATAATTTGATTGGTTGGAAGTCTACATTTCTGCTTATTATTACAACAATTACAAAAAGTACGTGTTTAAGTGACTGTAATAGTATTATGATTTCAACGAGATGGGCCTTCAGAATTGTAATCAGTAGAATGTTACAATTCTTTAATTGCAATGTTTTGAAGCATCTGAAATAGTTTGACTTTTTGTATGAAAGCATGTTATTTCTATGTCTGATTAAGCATAATATTTGATGTGTCAACCAAGATTCACACATTGTGCTTTAAAGACTAGTTTTGTCAAACTGAAAGCAACCAAACAATGGCATATGACATGGCTTATTGATTGGTGCATTACCACGGTCAGATCAAAGAAAATAAGGAACGTGATATAACACGTTGCGGAAGACAGGGCGATCTTTATGACCCGTGCATGTGTGTGTGATAAGCAGCGTTTTATGACATTGACAATATTGATTGGCGCATCCGGTTATGGTCAGATCAAAGAGATACGCCGTGTTATATAGATTATTTGGTTAGGAATGGCAAATTGTATGACACATGTTTGTGTGATAAGCCCCGATGTTTTTCATGTCCCATCATGAAATTTCTCCGTTAGGGTTTTTATACCTAACAGTATGTGTTCGAAAAGCCGTTTCATCCGAATATCTTGGATTTGCAACACTCGCTTGTTATCTAACATGACCTTAATTTCTGAACATGTGTGTGTGTCTCCATCTTTATCAATTTGGATTTAATATTTAGACAGCTTTTGACGATTCTCAATATTCCTAGATAAAAATGACTGGATTTATGTTGTTAAGACAATAAAGGATAAATACAAAACTTAAATCTATGTTTGGATGATTTAAGGCGGGATAAATATCGTAACTTGGATAAAGAGAAAATCAACATTGAAATTCAAATTAACCCGGAATAGGTAGGATATGACATATTTCGTCGCCGAGTGGCCAAAATACCGTAAGTACAGCTTTATTCGTGTCCTATTTCCGATACTTTGGTTTCTCAACTACGATTCATTTGGATTCATATGCCTCTACGGTTGGTTATATTTCGACACAAAGTATTCGTTTCAAAGACATTGTCACATGATGACAACTGCATAACCAAAAGAAGGGTTGATTTATCTACATTTTGACACATTTTTCACTTGGAATAAATCATTACAAATGTATAATCTTACTACTTGAAAATTGGATTTTTTGCTCTTTGTGTATGTAAAAATGGTTGGCAACGCCAACCATTCATATTTTGATGACGTCATCAGTACCTGTGCCGAAGTCCCCTATAGTCCTTTTTGCTCAGATGACTTGTTTCATTAATTTACAGAAATAAATAGTGAAAATTGATTGAGTGTTCATGAAATACTGAATTTGTGATCTCTGAATAGATGAAAAATGAGGTTTTGCATGGAAAAAGTTGCTTGTTTAAAATTATGTCATGATTTCCAAAAAAGGTGTTTTTTTCAAAATTCTCGTGTGAATTAATATGTAAAAGTGAAGTTTACTTGGGTTATTAATTAATTTCACATGATTTATATTGCCTTCTTCAGTTCATACAGGTACAGATATGAGGGGGGGGGGGGGGGTTTAAGCCAGTCTAAAAGCTTTATTTCTCAATGAAACCCTATGTTGTGGATACATATTGGAATCGTCTCGATGAGACGAATTCATTGAGTACCAACAAACTAAGGTTTGTGCTACAATTAAAGAAATACATTGATCTAAAAACAGAAATAATCCCACTATCTGTGATTCTGACTCAACTGATAGCACAGTGCTCATGGTGAGTGATCCTGATTGTCCAAATTGTGGTGTGCAAAGTCAACTGTCCAAATTATTTTTAAGATTTTAAGCATGTTCTCTTCCTAAATATAGGGGTAAATCCCTAACAAATCTTGTAGAAATGTCCCTTTGTTGAAGCTCTAGCAAAGTTGTTCAAAATATTTGAAATCCATCCTTGATACTGGTTTTCTCTGCCCACAACACTAAAAAGGTGAAAATTAAGAAAATCTTAAAATAAGAAAATAATATAATAAGTAACAGTCATCTTCTCTGAAACCAAAGGGTAGACAGCTTTCTTATTTTGTTTGCCACATTTTCCAGGAACCTCTACCAAGTTAATGCAAATCATACCTTTGCTATCAAATTTGGTCTTTTCCTATTTTACAAAAAAATAGAAATGGAATTCTTTAGAAGTATTATTCTCTGAAACCAGAAAGCAGATAGCTTTCATATTTGGTACATGTATGTAGCATCAAATAGTGGACCTCTTCCATGTTTGTTAATATCTTGCCCTTAGCTCATATATTTTGTATTATGAAATGGATTTCCACCAAGTTCATAATGTCCCTTGGTTCATAAACTTAAGCTAAGCTTGTATACAATCTTTTTATATAGAAATATATAAGTTTAAAAAAAAAAAACCTTCTCTAAAAGCAAACTTTAGCATTGATTTTAGATACATGTTATCTCCTAGTGGACGTCGTGCTTTGTTATTTATGTGAAGTCAGGTTCAAGTCTTAGAGACTAAGCTGAGCAATATAGTACCATCATATAAGATAACAAGATGACTCGGGTGAAATGTAGTACCATCAGCGTTCTCATGTTTTTCAGTGCTGGGGCTATTGCACAAGCTCTTCATGCGGGCGCAGATATTGTTATCACCGGTAGATGTGTTGACAGTGCCTTGGTGTTAGGACCTTTGTTATATGAGGTAATGATTTAACTCGAGTTGGTTCCATCAAGTTTTGGGCATTCTGATTGGCTGAAAAATAAGCTTTATTTCTCAATGAAAAGAAATATGATTACACAGCTATTTTACGCAATTCCGCACAAAATAGTCCTATCAGAAATCTGTTTCATTAGTGACAAAACTTTACATTTTTGCTTTGTGATATTAAATTATAAAACATGAAGATAATAATTGTTGATTTCATAGAGGCATGAATCTAAAATTCTTATCTAACTCATGTGTTAATCTGCTTTGCCTATTCATACAGGTGATAAGGTTTTTAGTTTGATATATTTCATCATATACTGTCTTCATCTCTCTAATATTTATATATTAATACTTGTATCTAGATTTTTGGTACCTACACCTTAGCACAAGAAATTATGACTTTGTTCTTTATTTAAAATATATTTATGTGAATATTATACTGATTCCACTTGGACATATACACATGATCACAGTTAAATGATACATGGTTTGATTAGATTCTTGTATTAGAAGCTTCTGTATTAAAATTTGGAAAGAAGACTTAAACAAACGAAAATTACATCTAATTTGGGTTGTTTTGTATGACTTTTGAACAGTGTCATATTTTATCAATTACAAGCTACATCCTTTAGTCTAACATCTTAGATATTTACTCTTCTCTTCTGTTCATGGTGTAAAGCTGTGGCAGACAGTATAGACTAAGATCAACCTGCACAGATGTGCAGTCTGATCTTAGCCTACGCTGTCTTCCTTTAATTTTTGGAGGAAAGCCAAGGTATTGAAGGCATCCTCTTGAAATAGGCATATGTTCACCATCAAAAGAGCAACATATACTTTCAATGGGGATAACTCTAGATGCATTTTGTGCAAATTTTGCCCCCTTTTTATCCCCTGCCAAAGAAATCATCGGGGAGGGGGGGGGGATATTGTTTTTGCCATGTCCTTCCGTCCGTCTGTCCGTCCGTCATTCGTTCCGCGCTATTTCCCGCCTAGACTGGATTTCGATGAAACTTGGCACACAGCTTCACTACAATGAGGACATGCTCATATTGTCGGGGTTACCTGGTTCAACCATCGAATTTAGAGTTACTGCCCCTGACTGTTTAAGCCATATACATACATAGTGATATTCGTTTCCGCGCTATTTCTTGAAAACTATAGACTGGATTTTAATGAAACTTGGCACACAGCTTCACTAAAAAGAGGACATGCGCATATCGTTGGGGTTACCCGTTTCGACCGCGAATTTAGAGTTACTGCCCCTGACTGTTTAAGATATATACATACAGAGTTATAATCGTTTCCGTGCCATTTCGTGAAAACTATAGACGGGATTTCAATGAAACTTGGCACACAGCTTCACTACAAAGAGGACATGCACATATCGTGGGGGTTACCCGGTTCGACTGTCGAATTTAGATTTACTGCCCCTGACTGTTTAAGCCATATACATACAGAGTGATATTCGTTTCCGAGCTATTTCTTGAAAACTATAAGTTGATGTAGATAAAAGATAACCTGTACCTTAGTTTTATATTAACTCCATTGACAATGAAAACATGTTCAGCAGGGGATATCAATTCAATGAATTTGCTTGTTTACTTAGATTTTTATCTACATCTAGCTTTCAATAGCCAATAATAGGCATCTGTAGGTGGTGCTCTTGTTACTTTATTATTGTGGGAAAAGCCTGAGCCAGCTGGTTGAAATGTCTTAAAATTTGTTATTAGTTTGAAACAAAAATTTAATCTACAGGATAATGGTTAAGGCCTTAATTGTTTGCTAAATATGGGTTTATGACCATAAAACAAAAAGAAAATTGTCAGTTGGCAATCTAAACATTGTAACTAGAGCTTCAACTTAGACAATCTAAGAATTGTCAAACTTTCTACATTGTTTTCATACTCTCTCATCATTTCCTGTTGGTTTGTTTGAAAGCTGGAATGAGTTATTAAAGTTGTATTTGGATTGAATGCTTTTATTGTTGAAATTGAATTTTGTTTAAATTAGTTGCCAATTTTTGGACATTTTAACCATTGTGGCTCATTTTTTCTCTCAATTGACTTATTATAGACAGCCAGTGTACACCAAGATCAGGCTGTACATCTGTGCCAAAGCTCTGTGTCGTTTAGGAATATTTCTTACATATTATGAACAGAATAAGGGTTAATGATGGTCTTCTAACTTCTGTTTCAAGCGCGTCAGACTGTCAATCTAGAGGTCCCAGGTTCGATCCACGATGGAGGAACTCATTCTTTCTGACTATTTGTCTCTCACCAATGGGTTGATAATCTTAGACCTTTGTGAGATCGCAGATGGAAGCTAGGAAAGGATGTGGTGGTTGAACTGGTGAGAGAAATACCAGGAAGCCATTGTTAGGTGCTCCAGCCGCCGCGATATAACTGAAAAAATGTTGAAAGCAGTGTTAAACTCCAATCAGTCAATCAATCTAATTTCTGTTTCAGTTTGATTGGAAGATGACTGATTTTGACAAATTAGCTATGGGAAGGTAATGAATGATACATGCCATTCTTTTTGTCTCCACCCTAACCCCAAGGTGCATATTGTTAAAGCCTCTGTCTGCTCATTTGTCTGTCCATTTATCTGCAAAGCTTAAAAAGAAATAATAAAACCTTAAGATGTCATGATGCTATTGGAACTGAAGAAAATTAACTCATATCCATATATCCATTTAATTATTAGATATTCTTACAAAAATAGCATATTGTAGGGTTTAAGAGATGTCATCACCAAAATTGGGATCCAGGGACTCAATAGTTAGGCTCACAGGGGGATTTACTAGAGGTTTTAGAGTCCCTGTGTTTAAGCTATCCCCATGTTTTGTGTAAATATTAAATTGTTCGCTGGATTAAGATACACATTGTATTGGATGGTTTGTAACTTTGGGTTCAGCTTCAGAGTTGTAGACTGTTAAAAAAGACTGTTCCTTTCTGGAACTGGTCTCCAAAGGGTCCAAGGGACTCATATGAGACAGTTGTGAGAGTCCTAGCTACTTATTAGGGGTCTCGGATGCACAAAACCTGCATCCCAAACTGTTATTTGGACCATTATAAATATAATTTAAATCCATAATGGTGTTAAAAGCATATTTTACAGTTTATCTCATACCGTGAAGTAGCTCATGTCCAAATAATTTGATGCTAGTTGTGTTCATCAAGATTTGTGCATTCAGATTGGCTGCAAAATTAGTTTCATTACTCAATGAAAACAATTTTGATTACACTGCTCTTTTGTAAGCTTCTATGGAAATTAGTCCCATAAACAATCCAAGTATCGGAGGGTGAATATTTACCTTTTTGCTTCAAGAAATTGAATTACAAGATATGAAGAGACTTTTGTTGATTTCATGGAGGTATGAAACTAAAAACCTTATCACATTCATGTATAAATCCTTTTTGGTGGGGGAGTCTTTGCGTTTTCATACAGTGTGATTAGGTTTTTAGTTTCAAACCTCAATGAAATCAACAAATACTCTCTTCATCTCTTAAATGTATAAAGAATTTCATTAAAGAGATGAAGCGAGTATTAGTTGGTTTCATTTTGGTATGAAACTAAATACCTAATCACACTGTATGAATATGCAAAGCAGATTTATACATAAGTGTGATTTTCAAATTAGCTGCATACACAAAATTGTTTTTATTAAGGAATGAAAACAACTTTTCAGCCAATCAGAATGCATGAATTCTGATGGATACAACTATTATTCAATTATTTAACAAGAATAATGAAACAGAGGAATGCAAAAGTTTAATTTAAGGATTCTGTATTTCAAGATGGGTCACAAATCAAGGGATCACCACAAAACTGTTGTAATTTGTACATCTGAAGGCACTTACAATAGTTTTCGACTGACTCCTTCAAATGTAATTAGAAAATGTTGACTATATTATAGTTTAGCAGGACATCTGGTAGAGTGTGGGGCACAAGCTACTGGTGGTATATTTACTGACTGGCATAAAGTACCTGACTGGTAAATATTATAGGGTTAATTCACATTTTTTTATTCCCCGTATTGAGAGATCGGGGGCATATTGTTTTACTCATGTCCGTCTGTCTGTCCGTCCGTCTGTCCGAAAACTTAACCTGAAAACTTAACCTTTGCCTTTTCTCCATAAGTATTTGACATACAAAGCTGTACACAAAAGTCAAGGTCATTTGACAAGGTCAAGGTCATGTGACAAGGTCAAGGTCATCTGTCAAGGTCAAACTTAAAAAAAATGCTGTTCCGGGGGCATTTGTGTTTCACAAACACATCTTGTTTAGGCATAAACATTTGCAGAGACCCAAAAATTGGTTTGACGCCCGAGTTCAAAGCACAAGGGCATTAAAGCATTTTTAGGGTCTCTGCAAATATTAACGCTTGAAAAAATGTGATTTTAGGCTTTAACTGTATAAATATAAAGACTTCTGCATTTATTTAAACAGATATGGCAAGATAATTAATAGGAACGCTAAAAAAACTAGCTTCAAAAGGGATAATGTTTCGAAAAAATTGCTTTATGCAATGCCCTGTCAATTTTGTTTATACCTACATTACTTGGTAAATTTATGATGTTATAAAAAATTAAGGTGGGAATAGGATCAACTCTTTTATCTATGCTTTATATAAATGTTTAACAAAGAAACTGATTCAGTGTATAGGCCCAGGCCGAGGATATTTAAGGCAAAAAAGTGTGACATTAATGGCACATGGAAATTAAGGTATAATTAGGATTAATCAATACTTAATTAATTCTTTAGGAAAAGAAACTTTGAATAAATTGAGATACTCGCTTACTAAAAAATTCAAACAAAATAACAGCCACATCAACAACAAATAATGAAAATCATTATGAATAGCTTTTTAATGATGAAATGAGAAATGAAAATCTTCCTCAAAAACAAGTTTATCAAACTTTACAGGTCAAACATAGGGTTTCCAATAGTTGAATGTTCAGATAGTGGAAATTTTGTGATTACAAAACCTCCAAACACAGGAGGATTAGTGAACAAGGCTACAGTGAGTGAACAACTAGTGTACGAGATAGGGGATCCAGCTAATTATCATCTACCTGATGTTGTCTGTGATTTTACACAAGTAACGCTGGAGGACGTTAAAGGTAGGTATAAGTTGTCTTTAACTTACTTGCATGTGAGTAACTTATGATGAGCGAACAACTAGTGTATGAAACGGGGGATCCAGCTAAATATCATCTACCTGGGCCCTGGGATACGTTTTACTAAAGTTCTTAAGAAAAAATTGATTGTAAGTCAAAATCAGAAATTGTACCTGGTGTTTTCATTCATTGTTAGACTCTGCCTTGCAATGTTCCATTGGAATGGTCTTTAAGATGACGATTCTAATGAGATGATGCATGGCAGAATTCCATATTTAGTTACTTCTGTAGAAGCAACTTCAATTTTTGAATTACGTGAAAAATGATCATAAGATGTTTAGTAAAATATGCCCCAGTTGTATAAATGATAACCATTGGTTGAATTTTGACTGGAATTCAATTTCACCCAATCAGGATTGTTGTTTCAATTGGTACAATTGAAATAACAAAACTGATTGGCTAAAAATAACTTCCAGTCTACATTGAAGCAATGGTTATCTTTTATACAACTGGGGGGGGGGGGGGGCAGATGTTTTGTGATTTAATACAAATTGCATTCAAGGGAGGGAAAAATATTGTATGTTTTGGATACAAAGCTTGGCTGCAGGTACTGAAAAGTGAAAAATTATTAGTTAAGGCAGGACTTTTTTCTGAAGATAAACAGACAAAGAAAAATGACCTTTGATAGTTTAAATTGCTCTCGCAATAGTGAAGATGATTATCACATGTTATGTTTCAAGAGAATATCTTAATAATCGCAGAGATATGGCCTAAGTTCATCACCCCTGCCTAGGACTATACATATTCTGATGATGATGATAACAAAAAAATTACAATTGTCTCCCACCAATGGGTTGTTAATTATAGACCTATGAATATGTAATAGCAGCTGGAGGCTAGATTATGATGAAATGTTAGTACTGGTGTTAGAAATACCAAAAATCAATTGTTATGTGCTGCGACTACTTTGATATGACTGAAAGAATTTCAAAGGGGTGAAAAACTACATCAAAACAAACAAAAATTACTACAGTGTATAAACATTTAGGAAATCTTATTGCAATGTGTAACTGTGTCTGCTGCTCAATATTTGTCCCTGACACATGACAATTTTTTTTAGAAATAACAAATGCTGGCTGAAATTGAAAGTGAGGGATTTCAATCAATTTCAAATATGCTCAATGCAAAGACACAGACCAGCCTGTGCATCCACACAGTCTGACCAGAGTCTTCACTATATGTTTAGTAGATAGATAAGGTCTCAAAATATCTGTTGACCATCAGGTAACTTATTATTTACAGTTTGTGGCTCTCTATGCCTCTTAATGTTTGCACCTCATGTGTATTTCAAATTGTTGGAAATGTCAAGTGCAGGCTCAATTGTCCTAGTCTACTACACAGTTTCTATTTCTGTATTTCAGGTGAGGAGGGCAGTGCTGTATATGTACAGGGAGCCAAAGGCAAACCTCCATCATCAAAATACAAGGTTGATATAACCTTTATTTCCTTATATAAAATAACATTTGGAAATTCAGTTTAAACCTAATTATTTTAGATTGATTGGGACACAAGTTCTTTCATCTAAGTTTAATAGTACCAGGAATCCATTGTTTTGGGTTTTTTAGCTCCACTGGCTGAAAGCCACTGGGGCTATTGTCATGGCGTTGTGTCCGTCGTGCGTCTGTCTGTGCGTCAGTGCGTCCGTGCGTCCGTTCGTAAACTTTTACTTTAAAAATCTTCTCCTCAGAAACTGCTGGATGAATTTCAACCAAACTTCACAGGAATGATCCTTGGGTGACCCTCTTTCAAAGTTGTTCAAGAAATTTTGATCCAATGAAAAACATGGCTTTAATGGGCGTGGCTAATTTCCAAATATGGTAAAAAGTGAGTTTTCTCAGATTCTAATTGATGGATACTAATGAAATTTTACATGATTGATCCTTGTGTGACCCTTTATCAGTCTACAAAAGATTTTTGAAATCGGATGAAAAATATGCATTTTATGGGCGGAGGTCATTTCTCTATATGTTATATAGTGGAAACTTTCAAAGTAATTTTCTCAGAATGTAAGTGATGGATATCAACCAAATTTCACTGGAATGATCCTTGAGTGACCCTTTATCAGTCCACTAAAAATTAGTTTGAATGGATGAAAAATATGTATTTTATGGGCGGAGGTCATTTCTCTATATGTTATATAGTGGAAACTTTGAAAATCATTTTCTCCAAAACTTAATGATGGATATTAACCAAATGTCACTGGAATCTTTCTTGGGTGACCCTCTAACAGTCTGCCAAAAATTATTGTGATTGGATAAAAAATTTGTATTTTATGAGTTTTTAAGTTATTGTGAATGGATGAAAAATATGCATTTTATGGGCGGAGGTCATTTCGCTATATGTTATATACGGGAAACTTTGAAAATCATTTTCAACATCAGTAGAATCCAAAATATTTAAAAATCTAGTCAAAACTATTACTACTTTACAAGAATTTCAAGCCTATGGAGCGACACAAGCCATTCATGGCTTTCTAGTTTTTTAAACAAAATTCATTGCTAGGTGCTCAAGCTGACTTGATAAAACTGAAAGATTGATTGATTGATTGATTTATTGGTTGGTTGATTGGTTGGTTTGTTGGCTGGTTGATTGATTGATTGATTGATTGATTTAGGTTTAACACAGCGGCAGTCTTAAACCTAATTCAATCAATCAATCAATCAAACAAACAAACAAACAAACAAACAAACAATCAATCTTCAAATTCTACCTACGTAAATGAAGGAAGGGACCCCCTAATAACTTTGTGGGATCCTTACAGTAACAAGTAGAGATCACTGCAGGGCCTTATTGGAAATATTTTAGTGTTGACACATGGGCATTGTCTAGGCTGCTGAGAGTTTATCATGCACTCATGAAATTATTGCTCATGCCACACATTTCACTGAAGTGTAATTGACAGGTATGATGTACACATGCAGATGGGCAAAGAGTGAAGGGTGCTGGTATTGTTGGGGGTCCAGATCTTTCCTTTTTATCCCCCGCCGTTTTCGGCGAAGGGATATAGTAATGGTCTCTGTCCATCATTCCGTCATTCTGAGGTTCCGTCACTTAACTTGTCCGGAGCATATCTCCTAAAGTATAATAGCTATCAACTTGAAACTATATTGGTTGATAGATCTCATGGAGGAAGGATGCAGTGCACAGAAACTACAACTCTTGCTTGCATTATTTTGGAGCTATTGCCCTTTGTTATTTTTAATACTTAGATTTTGTCCAGAGCATATCTCCTTAAGTATAATAGCTATCAACTTGAAACTATATGGGTTGATAGATCTCATGGAGGAGAAGTGCAATGCACAAGAACTATAACTCTTGCTTGCATAATTTTGGAGCTATTGCCCTTTGTTATTTTTAATACTTTGATTTTGTCTGGAGCATATCTCCTAAAGTATAATGGCTATGAACTTGATAATGTATTGGTAGATAGATCTCATGGAGGAAAAGGACAGTGCACAAGAACTACAACACTTGCATGCATAATTTTGGAGTTATAGCCCTTTGTTATTTTTATGCCCCCGTATCGAGAGATCGGGGGCATATTGTTTTACTCATGTCTGTCTGTCTGTCCGTCCGTCTGTCTGTCCGTCCGTCTGTCCAAAAACTTAACCCGAAAACTTAACCTTGCCAATATCTTGAAGCCTATTCAAGATACAAAGCTAACATTTGGCATGATAATAGATCTCAATGATCCGCATCCGCTGGTACCAAAGTCAAGGTCATGTGACAAGGTCAAGGTCATCTGTCAAGGTCAAACTTTGGAAAAAAAATGCTGTTACGGGGGCATTCGTGTTTCACAAACACATCTTGTTAATACTTAGATTTTGTAGGGGGTCAATCTCTTAAAGTACAAAAGGATCCTTTATCAATTAGGCTTCAGTTTACTATCAAGCTTTCATGGCGGGGGAAGGCCATGTCCGACATGGCTCTGGTTAAGTCTTGCCTTAATAGTCCCTCAGAATTTATTTCCCCATACTTTTAAACATGAGAAAAAAATGTGGAAAAAAAGGGATTGCTTGTTATAAGCTATTTCTCCCTTTTCTACAAAATTTTCTCCAAAATAGGATGGTTTCATTTCAAACTGCAAAAACTTTTAATTTTGTTTACAACTTCTTTTATTTGGACACAGTATAGCATGTCACTAAAGATTATAGAGACCAGAAATAGAAAAAAAGACTGAATTAGGTTATTTAACCCTTTGCTGTTTAATCCCCGCTTTTTACGTGCCTGTGATTTTATGATTGAGAAAACACTGTGAAAAAAGAAGAAATTGCTTCTAACAAGCAATTTCTTCTTTTTCAACACTATTTTCTACCCTACTGAATGGTTATTTTTCAAATTAAACCAACTTTAAATTTTCATCTGCAAAACCTTTGAATTTGGACAGGTCCAAAATTTTGTAAAACAGGAAAGGGTTAAAGGTGTACTGTATAATCAGATGCAACAATCTGTTATATATTTGTGATGCATCATGCAAAAAGGGACCATCTGGAAACTCGGTAAAATAAATGTATAGATTCATAATTGGATCCAGCAGAGGTCCACTAGAAGGCGGATTTCGGAAATTATTACATAGAAAGGTAGAAAAATCATCCAAGATTTAGAAAATTTGAGACTTACAAAAAGTTTTGACCATAGTCAGTCTGCGCAGATTGAGCAGTCTGACTAGGGTTGAGTCTTTTTCACACTTCCCAGATTGTCCCTTTTCACGTGACAGGTCACATTGAAGTAAGTTATATAATTAAGTATTTTTATGCCCCTGCATCGAAAGATCGGGGGCATATTGTTTTACCGTTGTCCGTCTGTCCATCTGTCTGTCTGTCTGCAAAACTTAACCAAAAAACTTAACATTGTCAATATCTTCAAGCCTATTCAAGATACAAGGCTAATATTTGGCATGATGATAGATCTCAATGATCCGCATCTGCTGATACCAAAGTCAAGGTCATGTGACAAGGTCAAGGTCATCTGTCAAGGTCAAACTTTGAAAAAAATTGCTGTTACGGGGGCATTAGTGTTTCACAAACACATCTTTGTAGGTATGCTGTACACATGCTGATGGACACAGAGTGAAGGGTGCTGCCATTGTTGGAGGGCCAAAATCAAAAGAGAAAGCTCAAAGAACTATGGATGAAATACTGGCAAGGTATTCAAAATTTTCTCAAAATACTAAAATAAATGTGTGAACATAGAAGATAATATGGATAAGTTTTTAGCTCACCTGAGCACAAAGTGCTCAAGGGAGCTATTGTGATCGATCGTTGTCCGGTGTCCGTCTGTCCATCTGTCAGTCTGTCTGTCTGTCCATCTGTCCGTCACGGCGTCAAATTTTTCCATTTCACAGAAAAAGCCGCCTTAATGACAATTTTGTCAACAATATCTTTAAACAACATCTCCTCCTAAACTTATGGGTCAAAATCAACCAAACTTGGCAGAAATATTCCTTGGGTGGTCCCTTATGAAAATTGCTAAAATGGAAAGGATCCGCGCCATATCATGGGAAAAGGGGCCTTAATGACAAATTTCTTGTTTTCACCCTAGAAGCCACAAATATGGTCCAATTTTCATGAAACTTGGTCAGAATGTTTGTTAGGTCATGAGGATGAAGTCTATTGAAAATGGGAAGGATCGGTGCCATTTCACAGAAAAAGCCGCCTTAATGACAATTTTGTCAACAATATCTTTAAACGACATCTCCTCCTAAACTTATGGGTCAAAATCAACCAAACTTGGCAGAAATATTCCTTCTGTAGTTCCTTATGAAAATTATTCAAATGGAAAGGATCCGTGCCATATCATGGGAAAAGGGGCCTTAATGACAAATTTCTTGTTTACACTCTAGAAGCCACAAATATGGTCCAATTTTCATGAAACTTGGTCAGAATGTTTGTTAGGTCATGAGGATGAAGTCTTTTGAAAATGGGAAGGATCTGTGCCATTTCACAGAAAAAGCCGCCTTAATGACAATTTTGTCAACAATATCTTTAAACAACATCTCCTCCTAAACTTATGGGTCAAAATCAACCAAACTTGGCAGAAATATTCCTTGGTTCGACCCTTATGAAAATTGCTCAAATGGAAAGGATCCGTGCCATATCACGGGAAAAGGGGCCTTAATGACAAATTTCTTGTTTACACTCTAGAAGCCACAAATATGGTCCAATCTCGATGAAACTTGGTCAGAATGTTTGTTAGGTCATGAGGATGAAGTCTATTGAAAATGGGAAGGATCCATGCGATATCAGGGAAAAAGGCTCCTTAATGACAATTTTGTTTACAATATCTTTAAACAACATCTCCTTCTAAACTTATGGGTCAAAATCAACCAAACTTGGCAGAAATATTCCTTGGGTGGTCCCTTATGAAAATTGCTCAAATGGAAAGGATCTGTGCCATATCACGGGAAAAGGGGCCTTAATGACAAATTTCTTGTTAAGACTCTAGAAGCCACAAATATGGTCCAATTTTCAGTGAAACTTGGTCAGAATGTTTGTTAGTTCATGAGGATGAAGTCTATTGAAAATGGGAAGGATTGGTGCCATATCACAGGAAAAGGCTTCTTAATGACAATTTTTTTGTTTACTCTCTAGAAGTCACAAATATAGTCCAATCATCATGAAACTTTGTCAGAATGTTTGTTATGTCATGAGGATGAACTCATTTGAAAATTGGAAGTATACGTGCCATATCACGGGAAAAGGGGCCTTAATGACAATTTTCTCGTAAGAGCTCCAAACGCCACAAATATAGTCCAATCTTCATGAAACTTGATCAAAATGTGTGCCAGGTCACAAGAATGAACTCTGTTGAAAATGGGAAGGTTCATGCCATATCATAGGAAATGGAGTCTTAATGATAATTTACTTGAAATATCAGGTGAGCGATTTAGGGCCCTCAGGGTCCTCTTGTTATAAATAACAACTTATCAATATTTTGTTTTATATTCAAACAAATTCAACACTTGAGAAAATTCTCAGTTGAGCCTGAGAGAAGGTTTATAACCTTGGGCCCTAAAGTAGTTTTGACTAGGATCAAAACTTTTCCTAATAATATGATTGTCTGAATGTAGAATGATCATAGTTTTTTGACATTTCAAGTCGTAATTCTATTTTAATAATAGTTTTCATTTATTATACCCCCACCTACGAAGTAGAGGGGGGTATATTGGTTGCACCATGTCTGTCTGTCCTTCCATCCGCCCGTCCATCCGTCTGTCCATCCATCCATCAATCCATCCGTTCGTAGACCATTTCGTTTCCGTACTCTAACTCAAGAACCAAGTGACCAACAATCATGAAACTTTTTATGCCCCCGATAGGGAGGCATAATAAATTTGACTTGTCCGTCCGTCCGTCCGTCTGTCCGTCCGTCTGTCCGTCCGTCCGTCCGTCATTCCGTCCAAAAACTTTAACATTGGCCATAACTTCCTTATTACTATCAAAGCGGTGTCGGGGGCATTGTCATCTTACAGTGACAGCTCTTGTTACAAATGCTCCTTATGACCCAAGGAAGTTCCCCTTCTGTTTTTGGGTCACATAGGTCAAAGGTCAAGGTCACAGTCAGCCTTAATTCAATTTACCTTTCCGGACTCTTACTCGAGAACCAAGTGACCTACATTCATGAAACTTTGTGGAAGTGTTGCTTATGATCCAAGGGAATGCCCTATTGTTTTGGGGTCACAAAGGTCAAAGGTCAAGGTCACTGTCAATTTTTTTTTCAATTTTCGTTTCTGGACTCTAACTCAAGAACCAAGTAACCTAGAATCATGAAACTTCATGAAAATGCTGCATATGACCTCAATATTTGTTACAAACACATCCTGCACTAATAGCAATTGCATTCTGACAAAGTGCTTGTGGGGGTATAAGTCCGCTCTGCGACAGTTCTAGTTAACATTAAAGATAATATTAATAAGTTGTTATTAATAACAACTTATTAATATTGTCTTTTAATTTCATGCATTTATCTAAATTCAAAATTTGAGAAAATTCTAAATTGAGCCTGAGAAAAGTTTCTATAACCTTGGGTCCTGTTGGTTCAAAACTCTTTTTTTGAAAATTTATTTTACAGGCTTCCTGATATTCTATTTTCTCATGATGGATCACATACAGTCAATATTGCTTGAGCGACCACATGTATTCAGTTACCTTTTCTGTTAAGCGACCCCTTTGAGGTCCTCCTGTAGGCTTTTACTCTAATTTGTTGCTATTAAGCAACTTTTGTCCAACGCGACTGGTCGCTGACATTGTTGGGTCAATTTCATCTATTTGACAGTCTATTAAGCGACCATATGGTAAGATCTCAATTCATTACCTGTCATAAACGTGTGATAACCATTGATTAATACTAGCAGGACAATACAAACGAATTTACTGATGATAATCCTTTATTTATCACACCTTCTCGCTGGAAGATGAAATGAATCTGTCAATAGAAATACTTGATTGAAAGCTTTAGAGTACTTAGGTTGAAATAAAATCGGCAAACTAGAACATCTGTAATTTATATCATTTATTTTTTCCTTTGGATCACTATGTGATTATAAAAGCTTCAAGCATGTTGAAAACACATCAAAAGTGATTAAAATATAATTACAGCTGATTCTATAACATTGATTCTATAACCAAATTTCTTGTTCGATTAAGTAGTGAAGAATAGATATGAATCAAACAGGAACGTGTTAATGTAAACATCGAACATGTAAACAAATCAGCAGACTCACGATCTTTAGTAGGTGATGTTAAAGAAATAAATGGCCTAGCTTTAATGAGATATACTTTTTAAATGATTGAATTAGTAATATCACTTTCTCTCAGCTACTTAAGCTTTTGAAATATTTTTAGGAAAGGGGTGGGGGTGTTGTCTTCGAGTTCCGAGAGTTAGACTTGTATTTTAATGTTTTGTATTCAGCGACCATTTTATTAAGCGACCATTTTTATGATGTCCCTTGAGTGGTCGTTTAAGACAAGATTGACTGTATATATATTTATTTCAGAGTTAGACAAATGATGAAAAGGGCTCAAGTGGAAGACTTTACAAAGTTACATACACAAATAATAGGGACGGTAAGCTAATCTTTCCTTCTCTTGTCTATAATAGATGATTCAAAATGCAGACTGTTACAAATCAAGATAGTCATAGATAGACTCCTATATTCAAAAGAAGATAACTTTGTGGAAAATAAGTTTGAAATATCATGTTGGCTAGCTCTTTATTTACAAATTTACTAAGTGAATAAAGCATTGAACACTTGACTCCTGTGCCAGGGGACACTGATTTGGTTCCTTACTTTTCAGCTATATGGATGAGACTTTAAGGTAGAAGATCTGTTATAGTGCCGCAACATTTCCGAACTCATGATCTTTCACATCTTGACTGAAGTTTCCTTATGAAAATCATTGGGAAACCTTGGTTAACATTGTTAATCCTTTCCTGTTTTACAAAATTTTGGACCTGTCCAAATTCAAAGGTTTTGCTGACAAAAATTTAAAGTGGATTTAATTTGAAAAATACCCATTCAGTAGCGTAGAAAATAGTGTGGAAAAAGAAGAAATTGCTTGTCAGAAGCAATTTCTTCTTTTTTCACAATGTTTTCTCAATCATAAAATCACAGGCACGTAAAAAGCAGGGATTAAACAGCAAAGGGTTTACATTGTTAAAGTTCATTACTTCTGAAACGTTGCAGAACTATTTCAGGCCCACTACCTCAAACTGAGACTCCATCTCTGTTTGATCTTACAAGTTGAGTGAGATGTATAATGGTTAAAAACCCCATACACCAAACCTTAGAAACAACAAGCTATACTTTTTCTCAAGTATTTAGGGGATTTTATTGTAAAAGAAAAAGTTTTTTTTTTTCAGATTCATTCATATATTATACATGTATATCTATTGATTATTAATAAAAACTTTATGAATTGAAAGAATAAGGATGAAAACATTAAGTATTTATCTTATAACTATACAAATATCCCTGTGATAACATCCTATATATTTTTTATGATATCACATGGATATTTTTAGAACAATGACATAATGCGGTTATTTTTAGAAACTTGCATTTCCGTTAGAAACATGGATGAAAACAAGGCAAATAGAGGTTATAAGAAAATATAATAGGTACCTTGAGTATTGTATGAAAAAATATCTAACTCAGTTGTGAGAATTGATAATTGTCTCAGCTGAGCTTCTACAGGTATCAATTCCCCCAACCATGTTCCCCCAACCTGGTTAGATATTTTTTTATACAAAACACCCAGTACATAATATATATCTATCAAATTATTAGGGAATTATTATAAAAGTAAAAGTATTTTTCAGATTCCTTCATATAGTATATATCTATTGATTGTTAACAAAAGCTTTATGGATTAAAAAGAATATCAACATGTTAGTGCATCACTATTGTAAGTGCCTATAGATATATAGGCACTTACAATAGTATTGCCCTTACCCCAAATACGGACAAAAACGTTATTTAGTTCATCTTACAATTTATTGCAGGATAGCGATGCTGTGATGTTTATAGGGGCTCAACATAAAGATAAGTCAGTTCTACAAACATTGGCTAAAGAGATTGCTCCAGCTGGCACTGGAATGGGTATGTAGTGTTTGTATCCTTATTTAATACTGAAAACCGCCTACTTAATCATTGTTTTAGAAGCATAAATCACACAGAAATTAGACATCTGAATCAGATTATTCAGCCCTATTGACCAGGTGCCAGAAGATTTATAACAATGGCATGTTTGTGGGTCCATAACTTTTTCTATGTTATTGTAGTTAAGTCCAAAGTTTTTATCAGAGTCAAACTTGCACAGAGAGATTGTATCATATCCTTGTGAAAAAGGTCAGATCCTTTAAGTATCATGTGTAAGGGGGCCTTTTGAAAATGAAATAAAATGCAATTTTGATTAGAGACAGTAAAAGAAGCATTACAAAAATTTTATATAAATACTTAAGTCATTTCAATAAAGACAACAGTTTTCATAGAAGTCTCTTCAGACTTTCTCAGAATGGTTACACCATTATATGGATTATTTCTCTGGAACTGCCAGGCCTGTCAAGTATCATGGGAGGGGTTTTATGAAAACTTGTGTAAGGTACTGGACCTTTAGTAGTTCAAACTCATCTTCCACAATGTTGACGGCGGCACTCATTCTTTCCGACTATTTGTCTCTCACCAATGGGTTGATAATCGTAGACCTATGTGAGATAGCGGCTGGAGGCTAGGAAAGAATGTGGTGGTTGTACTGGTGATAGAAATACCAGGAACCCATTGTTAGGTGCTCCAGCCGCCGCATTATAACTGAAATAATGTTGAAAGCGGCGTTAAACTCCATTCAATCAATAATCATTAATCCACAATGTTGACCGAGGTTTCCAAATGAAATCATTAGGAACCCTAGGTTAAGACTGTCCAATACTGCTGAAACATTGCAGAACCATTATGGGTCCACTACCTTAATTAACCCTAGTTGAGTTGACAGATTTTATGTGATTCTCTTCAAACTTGCTCAAATTGTTTGAACTGACATAAGGATTGTAACCTTTAGAAAATTGGTCAAGTCAAATAATATAACGTGAAGAGGAACCTTGTTAAAATTTGATTACAATATTCTTGTCTTTGACTCTTGAGTAAGTTTAAGAATTTTCTGATATTTAAATATTTTCATATATAATTGATACACACTATTAAAGTGGTTGAAATAGAATAGAATGAAAAATATTTTCAAAATATTTATTTTGACAAAGAATGAAAAATTCTGATAGAGCCCCATGCTCTGATAAAACACCAACCCCCTTTTCAGAGGTTTAAAATCGGCCATTTTTGATGTGATTTTACTAAATCTTGAAGCCACAAAATAAAGGCCCATACCAACAAAATCAAGGTCACTTAAAATTCATCAGAGGTTTTATGCACCTTTACCCTTATCATATGTTAATATTTTGTGTTTATTTTTGGATATTTTTTTCACTATATTAACAAATATCTATGGCTCAGGGCAAGACAGTTGAATTGCCCATAAGGGAAATGCAATGATTCTAGGGTTCTATAAGAACTTTTAGGGTTTATGTATTTGGCATTGAAATATAAAATGAAAAATATTTCAAGCTTTAGGATGAAAATGCTTTTCATGATTTCATTATGGAGTATTATAGAATTTATTTCTGAAATCTTAAAATATTCTTGTCACTTCCTTTTCAGCTCCTGGTTTAACAGGAATGATTGGTGGACGTCCAAATGTGTGAGTTGTTTAATTATGAATTTAACAACCAACTTATGGAAAGTGAATTATTTCTTTGGCAAATACTTTTTATCTAATGAATTTATATCATAGCTTGATAATTAACAAAAAATAATGATTTCTGCAGGAAATATATTTTATCAAATTTATTTACAACAAAAGCTGGGTAAACTTGTATTCAATCTGTCAGCTAAACCAAACTGACTGCTCTGATTGAACTTTGACCTTTCTTTAAATATTTAAAGCATCATTTTCAGCTTGGCTGTTTTCAGAGAAAACCTGTGGTTTTGTGATCACCTTGGTGTCATTGTTGTTGATGTAGGTGTTGGCATAGGCATTGGTATGATAAGCTTTAACCTTGGTCATATCTCTGTTGTTAAAATCTTCATTAAAATCGGCATGTGTGTTCACCATTACAAGAGCTATCCAGACTTTCAAGGCGGGATAACTCTGGAAGCATTCTTGCCCTTTTTTTACTTAGATATTTTATCCAGCACCTGCAGCCGTGTTTTGCACCTAAGGCAGTGCTCTTTGCATGCCTTTGCATGTCTGACTGCACACCAATTATTACATCTGTCTGTGTAAACTTCAACTTAATTTTTTCTCAAAGCTTCAACTCTTGAATTTCCAATGCTATAAGTGCCATCAAGGTTCCTCTTATCAATCAGCATCTTTTAAGGTCACAGTCATCTGTTAAGGTCAATTATCAAGGTTAAACCTCTGAAATAATTGGATACTGTTTGTGACATTTCCAACAATTTGAAATGTGCATGAGGGGCAACCATTGAGAAGCCTACAAAGCCACACACTGTAAATATAAAGTTACCTGATGGTCTATATATACTTTTGACGTTCTGGGTTCAAACCCGGGCTGGCACACTAACAAACTAATTGTCTTTCGGATGAGACTTTAAACCGAGGCCCCGTAAGATGGTGCTTTACACAGAGCACATTAAAGAACCATGACGGATCTCAGCAGTAGTTTTGTCATGTATCCTTGCACTATCCCCCCCAACAACTAACCGTCTTCTGGGGGCATTGCTCATATGGGCATGTGCTACGGTAGGGACGATAAATAAACGGAAATACACACACATATATACTTTGAGATCTTATCTATCTACAAAGCACAAAGTGAAGACTCAGATTGTTAGGATGCACAGGCTGGTCAGAGTCTTTGCTTTGTGGTTATTTAAAATTGTTGGAAATGTCACACACAGGCTCATTGCTGTTGCAGGTGCATTAGTGTTTTACAAACAGATCTTTTTCATGTGACAAAATCTAATCTCAAATTATTCATCAGTCATTTCCTATGTAGTAGAACATAAAGATGATTCCAATAAGTACCTACAAAATACATGTAGGCTTTGGACGGAAAATAACAGATCATATTTCTCATTACTCTTTCCTATCTTCACCTAGCTAGAAAGTGATTTGTTGTTATAATTAGAAATATTAATTTTCCCATTTTTCAGATCAATGGTGTTGAAGTTGTACTCATTTTTAATGGACAAAAATAGATTTAATGTAAGTGTTTCTTTAAACATTTCGATGGATGTTCGAGAAATAATAATAGATTATCATTTTGATGAATTCACCACCTAGCTAGTGAAATTTTCAAAATCTTATATCCTGCTTTCATTCATTTCACCCATTTATACGGCATCACAGCGGAGCTATAAAAGTGACATTGGGAGCTGGCCAGCCAGCTGGCATCCACTTCTTTGTTTGGAGCATTACTCTGTCCCCTTTTGTCCAATTGACTTGAAACTTGGCAGTTATGTTCCTCTCTTGATTATGGTGTGCAGTGTGCAAGAACAGTAGCTCTACCTAGCTTATTAATTTCGTTATTTCCCTTTGTTGTTTTGAATACTTTGGCATACAGCACTGCAATTGCCATATCTTGTGCCAATTTGCCACCTAGTTTAACATATGGTCATGTGCATGTGGTTTAAATTGATAATACAAACATGTATTGTGCTATATCATGGAAAAGAGGTCAAATTGTAAAATTTCTTGGCAACACATCTTTTTCTATTTTTATTGATGGACTTTGCTGTTTATCATTATGTGCCCACCATAGTACACATTTTCACTGTTTAGCTTGCTGTTAGGCTGTATCAAGAAGAATGGGTACTTTTATGTAAAATTTCTTTTAAATGTTGCTTTTTGATTACGCTGAGATTTCTTCACAAATCTCAGAATATAAAAAAAGATTTCTGAACAGTCAGGTTTATTGGTATTTCAGATAGAGCTATTTATAAATGGAGAGTTTCAAGAAGTTTATACAACTCCTGATGTTCCCACAGTTGAGTATACAGACAGTATTATTGATACAGATAGTCCGACAGACAATGTACAACTTGCTACTGGTGATAAAACTTATAGACTGGAGGATTTAGCTTACACCAGAAGTGGGGACAAGGGCAATCATGCTAACATAGGTGAGTGGTTATACACACTGGGCCAACTTATTTCTTGCCCGCTTTCAGGTCGGGTGTAGACTGGTGTCACTGTCAAATATCAGAATAGCCTATTCTAGGCTATTCTGATAGTTGATATTTGGACCAGTCTAGAGCTGGTAGCCCGCTCTCTGAGAGATACTCTGATGTTGCGGGCAGCAATATCCTCCCATGGTCAGAAATAAGTTGGCCCACTGATAAAACTTATAGACTGGAGGATCTAGCTAACACCAGGAGTGGGGACAAGGGCAATCATGCTAACATAGGTGAGTGGTTATACACACTGATAAAACTTATAGACTGGAGGATCTAGCTTACACCAGAAGTGGGGACAAGGGCAATCATGCAAACATAGGTAAGTGGTAAAATACGCTGATAAAACTTATAGACTGGAGGATCTAGCTTACACCAGAAGTGGGGACAAGGGCAATCATGCAAACATAGGTAAGTGGTAAAATACGCTGATAAAACTTATAGACTGGAGGATCTAGCCTACACCAGGAGTGGGGACAAAAGAATCATGCTATCATAGGTGAGTGGTTATACACATTGATAAAACTTATAGACTAGAGGATCTAGCTAACACCAGGAGTGGGGACAAGGGCAATCATGATAACATAGGTGAGTGGTACTTCAAATAGATTAAACTTAAAGACTAGTGGATCTTGGTCACACTTGGGGCCAACTTATTTTCTGACCAAGGGCAGGCATTGGTGCCTGCTATAGCAGGGATCTCTCGGACAGCAGGCTACCAGCTCTAGACTGGTACTAATATTTACTTTTAGAATAGCCTAGAATAACTATTCTGATATTTGACAGAGGGGCCAGTCTACAGCTAGGTAGGATTCGGCCAGAAATAAGTTGGCCCTTAGAGTTGGAGTAAAGGCAATAATACCAATATAGACTAGAAGCTTTTGCTTACACAAAGGGGTAGCGACAAAGGCCATCTTGCTTATATAGGTGAGCGGTAATACACGCAGATAGGATAGACTAAAAAATCTAGTTTACACAAGTAGTTGGGACAAGTGAGAAGTTATTTGCACTGCTGAACTGCTAGACTAGGCACAAGTATTTTTATGACCCGTATCGAGAGATCGGGGGCATATTGTTTTACTCATGTCCGTCTGTCTGTCCGTCGGTCTGTCCGTCCATCTGTCTGAAAACTTAACCCGAAAACTTAACCATTGCCTTATCGAGAGATCGCTGTTACGGGGGCATTCGTGTTTCACAAACACATCTTGTATTTATGGTTTTTACCATTGCCAATTCTATCATTTGTTGTTATAGGATTTGCAAGAAAACGTAGGTGCGTTTATTAGGATTAAGATTTTTAGCCTGACTATTCGGATGATAGAGGGGGCTATTCTGGTCACCCAGGCTCTGGCATTGGCCTAATGCTTTGGTTAAGTTTTTACATGCAACTGTATCAAATCTCTGTTTCTACTTAAGCTATTGCTTTGAAACTTTACACATGCTTCTGTGACCATAGTATCAGCCTCTGGACAAAGATTCATTACTGGCCTTTTTATGCCCCCGTATCGAGAGATCGGGGGCATATTGTTTTACTCATGTCCGTCTGTCTGTCTGTCTGTCCGTCTGTCTGTCTGTCTGTCTGTCCGTCCGTCCGTCTGTCCGTCCGTCTGTCCGTCCGTCTGTCCGAAAACTTAACCTTGCCAATATCTTCAAGCCTATTCAAGATACAAAGCTAAATATTTGGCATGATGATAGATCTCAATGATCCGCATCCGCTGGTACCAAAGTCAAGGTCATGTGACAAGGTCAAGGTCATCTGTCAAGGTCAAACTTTGAAAACTTAACCCGAAAACTTAACCTTGCCAATATCTTCAAGTCTATTCAAGATACAAAGCTAATATTTGGCATGATGATAGATCTCAATGATCCGCATCCGCTGGTACCAAAGTCAAGGTCATGTGACAAGGTCAAGGTCATCTGTCAAGGTCAAACTTTGGAAAAAAAATGCCGTTTCGGGGGCATTAGTGTTTCACAAACACATCTTGTTGGACTTACAAATTCTTGGTTAAGTTTTTACATGAAACTTGTAAATAAATTATACCTCTCATTCTAATTAAGTTATTGCTTGGACCTTCTTTTAATGGTACTTTCAAATGTCGATATTGATTAAATGGTAATGAACACCCCTCAGGACAACACTACCAATGAGCTCTTTCAGTTATTTATGAGTATGTGTTCAGCACTGTTACAATGAGCCCGATTAAATCTCTTATGAAAGACTATGAGCTCGTTAGTTGGGCTGTTTGCAGTTCGAGCCTCCAATTCCTAGTTTTGAGGGTTATTGAGGTAATAATCTATGAAAATTTATCCAATTTATTGTCACTGACAAGTTTTGAAATTTGGATTAAAAGCTAAGTCATTTGATCAAATCTTAGACAACCTTGTAGACACTCTGAGGCTACATTTTTTGCTCAATCAATTAGAAAATTTCTTAACTTTATTATTTTTATGAGATCTTAGGTGGGTTAATCAGGTTAGCACTCTAGGTCCACTTTGTCCCTTTTGTTTATGCATAGTACTTAATTGTGCTTACAGATGTGATAGCTAGACATCCAGATTTGATACCCCTCGTTAAAGCAGCTCTAACTGAATAGGCCATGCTGAACTTTTATTTATGAAATAATTATAGTTTTGCTATGATGTGTAGATGAATAGAATCTGATGGAGGAGTTAAATCTGAGGATTTTGCTTTGCATATAACTCCTCCCCCCATCTGACTTTATTCATTGACACATCATAGCAAAAATGAAATTATATCAATTGTAACACGATCACAGTTCTGAAATTAGTTTTATTTTACCATTTTCTAAAATTGTATTTAAACATTTTTCTGGATGTAAAATTAATGAAAAAGTAATGATTGTGACATTAGGAGAAATTCACATAAAGCAAAGTGAGTCATTTATCATTTGGGTTGTATGTCGCCAAAAAAATCAACATTGGCAATAAAGATTACCTTGAGTAAAAATTGGTAGGAGTGATCTGTGAACACAGTTAAAACTCATTACATATGATTTTTATTGTGAATTAAGTTAAATGTAATTTCTTCTTAATTCATATATGGGTTTTACATCATCACATTATAATGTCTATTTATTGTCATTTGCAGGTGTAATAGCTAGACATCCAGATTTGTTACCATATATTAAAGCAGCTCTAACTGAAGAGGCAATTACTGACTTCTTTAAAGATTATTTTGATGGGGAGCCTGGTCCAAGTGGAAAACAAGTTCAAAGGTAAAATATAGGAGACAATTGATTTCCTGATTGATATAGCGAGGTTTTATTGACCCGAATCCGACCCTTGCTATTTCGATGAATAAAAATCTGATTAATTCTACTGGGCTTTGCAAGAGTTTTCGTAGGAATGAATATCAAACATATTAAATGTAACATTTATTTTGTTAATTGTTAATGTAATTGTTATTTAAGCATTTTTTCCACAAAGGTCGAATTTGGGTCAAATAAACCAAGGTTTACATCTTCATTCAGATTGTTAACATCATTTTATTTCTCTTCTTTTTTGAAAATTGTGCTTTTTGCTTGGGTTATTTTTATCTTGGCTGTTTAAGACCAAAAGATTTTGATATTCTCATCATTTTAGCCTCAATCCAATTGGCCTTGTTGTAGGGGTTGGGGTAGAAGTTGGTGCATCTATGATCACCATAGCTAGAGCTTCCTGTACTGTGAATCCTAGGCATTATCAGTGTCATTATCATGGACCATTTTCAAGGTCAAATATGTCGAAAATCTAAACTAACATCGATTTAAGGTATTGGACCCATAATATTTCCGCAACGTTTCAGAAGTAATTAACTGAAACAGTGTTAACCAGGGTTTCCTAATGATTTTCATTAGGAAACCTTGGTTAACAATGTGAAAGATCATGAGTTCCAAAACGTTGCTGAAATATTATGGGTCCACTACCTTAAGAATTTCTATATTGTATAAAACAAGTTTTTGAAAATTGGCAATGGTGGGGCCTTTGGTGTTTAACAAACACATCTTGTTTATAAATTGCACAAAATTTGAAATAAAAGATTTGATGTTAAGTTTAAGGAAGTGGACCCGTAAAAGTTCCGCAACATTTCGAACCACGTATTCTTTCACAATGTTAACCGAGGTTTCTTCATGAAAATCATTAGGAAATCTTGGTTAACACTGTAAAAGTTCATTACTTCTGAGACGTTGAAAAACTATTATGGGTCCACTACCTTAAGTTTTTTCTATGAAGTTTAAACTTTGTTTACAGATATGATGTACCAGGTATTCATGGCCTCAACTTTATGTTGTATAATTCACTGGGAGGAGGTGGTGTTAGTTCATTGCGGAGTGATCCACAGGTAATTTTAGCTTGGCTGTTTTTGGAGAAAACCAGAGGTATTGCTATAGCCTTGGTATTGTCGTTGTTGTTGTCACTGTAGTTGTCATTGTTGTTGGGCGAGAACTTTGACATTTTGTGATATCTCTGGTTCTACTGAAGGCATTCACTTAAAACTTGGCACACATGTTCACCATCGAAAGAGCAACCTATCCTATCTAGGGAGATAACTCTAGATGCATTTTGTGCAAATTATGCCCCTTTTTCCACTTAGATTTTTTCCCACCATCCAGCACTCAGCAGCGGAGCGAAGGCACCCTAAGGCAGTTTTCTTGTTTCACTAACAATACAATGTGTATATAAGTGAGCCTGATCCATAGGTAATTTCATAATTTACAATATTATAAGTATATTGCTATCTATCTCATAGCAGAGAATCATGGTCTCAACTTTATGTTGTATAATTTGATGGGTATAGGCGATGCTAATTTATTAAGCAGTGTGCCACATCTAAGATTTGCTTGTACAGTGTTAACCCTTGTCATCCTAAATTAAAATCTTCTTTGAGAATTGCACTCAAATCAAAGTACTGAAAGCCCTAGAATCCAAGGGTGTAGGGCAATATTTCTTTTTGAAAATTAATTTCATGAACAAGTCTGCCTTGAAAAGAGACAATCAGGTGTAGACTAAGATCAGACTGCACCTATGTGCAGGCTGACCTTTGTCAATACATCCTGCCAAAGCAGAAATATTCTGGGTTCAGCATGTCAAGGGTTAAGTTCATGGTCTTGAAATTAGCACTGCTTTTTGCATTTTTCAAATCCAAAATTATTTTTACAAATTTCATAAACAAGAATATGGGCACCATTGAAAAAGGTTTTAAATTGAGGTAATAAGATATTTTTAGAGACATAAAACATCAGATTTGAGTGTTCAAGAGCAACACTATAAGCTTGATCTTTTAGCACAATTGATCTAAACCCAGTCTAGAAAGAAAAGAAATTTAACTAGCCAAGGCTTGCTTTATAACATTTCAATTCTCGACTTAAGATCAGCTTGTCTCAAAAAAAATTTCATGACAGATCCATCTCATGACAGATCCTATATATATCAAAGAGAAAATCTCATCCTGTATAAGTAGATAAATAATGTATCTTTTCATATTTCAGGGTAAAGCATATGGACAAAGATTATTGGACATTGAGCTGAAAGGATTACCAGATTTAGATTCTTTAATCAAGTAATTGTTAATATCAGACCAGCGGAAAGATGTCAGTACAAAACTATTATTTGTCACTAAAGTGCCTCTTGGTATATAGGCTTCACAATAGTTAGACCCTCTCATGGATTACTTAGTATTTATTATGCTCCCCGAAGGGAGAGCATATAGCTGCCGCTTCGTCTGTCTGTCCGTCCGTAATTCCGTCCGTCCGTAATTCCGTCCGTCCGTCCGTCTGTAATTCCGTCCGTCCGTCCCCACCTATTTCTCCATAACCCTTGGGTCAAATCAAATGAAACTTACCATGTGAACTCCCTATGATATAGTGATGATGCACCTGTGACAGTTTTTGATTTGAGGCCTCGTCACGGGAAAAGGGGACTTCGGGTAAAAAACAGTTTTTCCCAAATTTCTCCTAGTCTAACAGGCAGGATTTAGTGAAATTTCATATTGAGTAGCAAATCAGATGCCCTTTACTATAAACAATTTGAAATTAACGTAAAAAAAAAATTATCATGGAAAAAGGGGCCTTAATGTTTGTTACCTTTACGTGAGCATGTAAAATAGTTGTTCCGTCCGTCCGTCCGTCCCCACCTATTTCTCCATAACCCTTGGGCCAAATTAAATGAAACTTACCATGTGAACTTCCTATGATATAGTAATGCATCTGTGACGGTTTTTAGATTTGAGGCCTTGTCACGGGAAATTTCATATTTGAGTAGCAAATCAGATGCGCTTTACTATAAACAATTTGAAATTAACGTAAAAAAAATATATCATGGAAAAAGGGGGCTAAATGTTTGTTACCTTTACGCTAGGGCACAAAATACAGTTATTCTTCCATTTCTCCTAGTCTTATCCTCAGAATTTGATGAAATTTCACATTTCAGTAGCAAATCAGATGCCCTTTACCATAAACTATTTGAAATTTGTGTCTATAAATATGTCATGCAAAAAGGGGGTTTAATGTTTGTTACCTTTATGTTTGCTGTATAATAACACCTTATTTGAGTCCTTGCAATCTGACCACAGAGCATATCTCCTAAAGTATAATAGCTATCAACTTGAATCTTTATGGGTGGATAGATCTCATGGAGGAGAAGTGCAATACACCTGAACTACAACTCTTGCTTGCATAATTTTGGAGTTATTGCCCTTTGTTATTTTTATTCCTTAGATTTTATTGGAGGCAAATCTTTGACAGTACAAAAGAATCTTTTATCTATTAGGCTTCAGTTTACTATCAAGCTTTCTTGGCGGGGGATGTCCATGTCCAACATTGCTCTTGTTTTTGTGACAATGCCTTATTCGGGGAACATAGTCCGTCTCTGACGGCTCTTGTTTACAAAGTAAAAAATGATGACTCAGATCAGACTGTGTAACTACACAATTTGATCTCAGTTTTTACTAAGCACGCATCTAATGCCAAACTATTGATAGTGCTTATAAATGTCTCAGCACTTAAAATATTTTTCAACTGACCATTCAGTTAGTGATGATTTGAAATATCAGGTAGGCTCATATGCATGGTCATTTGTTGTGTCCAAGATTCATGCATTTTGATTGACTGAAAATTAGTCTCACTGGTCAATAATTTAATTCTAGTTGTGTTCACTAAGATTTGTGCATTATGACTTGCTGAAAAATTGTTTTCATTACTGAATGAAAACAATTTTATAATGCAGTTTTTTGTAAGCTTTCGCCAAGAGTAGTCCAATAAACAATCCATGTATTTGAGGGTAAATCTTTACATTTTTGCTCCAAGAAACTAAATCATAGGATATGAAGAGACTTTTTGTTGCTCTCATGTATCAAATAAAGAATCTTATCACACTCATATGGATTCACTTAGCGTATTCATTCAGTGTGATTAAGTTGTTAGTTTCATACCTCAACAAAATCAACAAATAATTCTTTCATATCTTAATACAAATCAATTATTGAGTAGGCATCTATTTTAAAAGCTTCCATGCAAATAGTCCAATAATAAAATCTGTCTCATTACTGAGAAATCAAGATATGTTTCAGAATTATATGAAGAGATATATGTTGATTTCATGGAGGTATGAATCTGAAAATCCAAACACTCTAATGTATGAATCTGCTTCAAAAATTTAGTCTGATTAGATTTCTAGATTCATACCTCGATGAAATCAACATATTGTCTTCATATATATCTTAAAAGAATCCGAGGTTGATTGCCAGAAGCAGCTGTCTACTATGATTCTTTCCATGGCAAACTTGTTCAAGAAATAAGAAAAAATGTCAACTTCATTGAGGTATGTAATTAAAAACCTAATCACAGCATTGGAAAACACCAAATAAAGGAGGTTAGCACAAAACTATTTTAAGGGCCCCTACATTTATTGGCACAATAGTTTAGGACTGACCCACTAGAAATGAATCAGAGAGCCCCTCTCTAATTTGATAGAGATATAAAGTGTTCATGGATATAATTTGTTGTTATGTATATTGATCTCAGGAGGAAGGTTGTTAAGCAGACATTGTGCATAAAAAAAGCAGCTTCGATCATTAATGTTTGTCAAGCTCATTAGTGGTAGGTGGGATATAGTCACAGCAACTTGGGGGAGGGGGGGGGGGGGAGTCAGCACCAAACTATTGTAAGTGCCTATGAATAAACTTACTCTTACAATAGTTTTGTGTTGACCCCTCAAAGAAGCACACATCTAATGCAAATTTTTGAAAGTGCCTATGAAATACCATTCTAGTCACAGAAAAGCTTTTATATTATAAAAATTTGGCCTAGAGATTTTGTAGCTGACATCCTGACAAGCTTTGTTTGTAATTCTGAGGATATTATTAAGGAGACAACTATTACCAGGGCTTGAGATTGTAAAAATTTTCTCATTCTCAACTGAGAATTTTCTCAAATATTGATATGCTATTAAAGCCTCAATTCTGCTGTAATACTAAAGTAAATGTATGAATATAAAAGGTAATATGAACAAGTTTTTACAAATAAAAACTTATTAATATTATTTTATACATTCATAATTCAATTCTTATTCTAAATATTGAGATAGTTCATGATTGAGCACACACAAAAAAAGAGTTCTATAATCTCGGACCCTGAATTCATTCTGCACTAGGTAATGGATTCTAACAAATAATGGTACCCATTTTTACAGCTGGGTGGACTATGGCTCTGTCTTCAAAATGTCCTGCCAAACAATACAAACTGCTTCTAGTAGGACTCAAACCCATAATAATCTAATCACAAGGCCAGCATGCTAACCACTCAGCTTATGAAAGAGCTTGTAGTCTGATGAAGAGCCGGAGTTATAAACCTAACTCTTTTGCATGATAAATCACATATTTTCTTTTGATTTAATTTATATTAATGTTATAGAGATGTTATTTCAATTTGTGATAAATTTTGATATAAAATATTTCAATAAATGAAAAATTATCTCGATTAAATATTCTTTGTTTTAATTTACTAACCCCATAAATCAGACATAACAGAAATAAAGAACAAATAGATCTGGGCCCCAGGGCCCGAGGTTATAAAACTTTTCTCAGACTCAGGCTCAATTTTCTCAAATTTTAAATTAAAATAAATGTATGAAAATAAAAGATAATGTTAATAAGTTGTTATTTATAACAACTTATTAATATCACCGTTTATGTTAATACATTAAAAAGAGTAATAAAACAGCAATACGGCTTTAATCTCAAATTGAAATTTGAGAAAATTGAGCCTGAGCCTGAGAAAAGTTTTATAATCTCAAGCCAAGGGCTTGAAACTAAGCGTAACTTTAATTTTTGACTTGCCCAATAAATGATCACAAGATGTTTAGTCAAACGGGCCCCTGGACCTTTGAAAGGCATTAATATATTACAGCCAGAACACACTAATGTTGAACACAGTTTATTTCATTGTTTACAATGATTGGTCAAAAACAAATAAGAACACAACCTTTTACAAAATAAAATATCTAAATACATGGAGTATCTTTATTATCTACCTGAGACTAGGGTGTGGGGGTGCTAAGTCAGGGATTAGTACAAGAATATTGTAAGTGCCTATATTTATATAGGCACTTGCAATAGTATTGTGCAAATACCTTGTAATGAAATAATGATTATTTAAATATGGTATAAAACTTGCATGGATTACAAAATTGCTATGTTTATCCTAATTTGTAAACAAGATTAAAATTTCCAGGTAAATCATTTGTGATTCTCAAAACTGAATGAAATTTAAAAAAAAAATGTTTTCAAAATTTTCTTAATGTCAACCTAAAAACTCACATTCCCATTTTGAATAGTTGTCTGCTTATCTTAAAATTAAACCATATAAACATGCCTATTTATGAAATTCTCTATTTAACATATATAGCATATACTGTACATGAAGTCTGGTTAGAAGCTCTGTGCTCTGTACATAGCTATTGACTTAACCCTTGTCATGCTGAATAAATTTTGACTAAAAATTTGCATTAAAATCATAGGGCAAAAAGCTCTGAAAGTTCCTACTGTAGGTCAATTCTTATTTGAAAACTTAGATCTATTGACAATTCTGGTTTGAAAGTGAGAAACAGGTGGTGTAGACTTACATCAGACTGCACATATGTGCAGGCTGATGTTTGTCTATAGCTTCTGCCAAAGCAGGAATATTCCGGTTCAGCATGACAAGGGTTAAATTTCTTGAAACAACATGCAAACTTTCTTAATCTGTGGCAGCTCAATGTATTGTGCCGCATACCAGTGTGGCTTAACATATTTGACCCTTAGATTTAGACAAACAGGTCCGAGCAAACATTGTAGACCTGGATCAAACTGCTCCATAAAAATCCGGTTTAATCAGGGTCTCCAATGTTTGCTTTTAACTTAAGAGATGAAGAGATTTATTTGTTGGTTTCATTGAGGTATGAAACTAAAATCCTATTCACACTATGAATATGCTAAGTGGATTCTTGCATGAGTGTGATTAGGTATTTTGTGTCATACCTCCATGAAATCAAGAAATTATCTTTCATATCTTGTAATTCAATACCATTAAGCCAACAATGTAAAGATTTTTCAACAATGAAGTAGTTTTCATATGGGACTACTTTTTGCAAAAGCCTACAAAATAGCTGCGTAATCAAATTAATTTAATTGTGAAATAAAAGCAATCGTTAAGCCAATCTGAATGCATCTGATGAGACGTTTAACCAAGGCCCCGTGAGACGGTGCTTTACACTGAACACGTAAAAGAACCATGGCGAATCTCAGCAGTAGGTTTGTCATGTATCCTTGCCTTATCCCCCGTAACAACTAACCTTCTCCTGGGGAGTGGCTCATATGGGCATGGGCTACGGTAGCGAAGATGAATAAACGGAAATACACATCTGAATACACAATACCTAATGGAATCAACTAGAGTTAAATTAAGCATAACTAGGACACATAAGAAGTTTAGAATTGTAACTGGATGCCTTTCGAAGACAAAAATCTAAAAGTAATAACAATAGTTTGGTAAGAGCACAACATACAGGTGCCAACACTTTGTTGCAGGTGCAAGATAATGCCAAAGATTTCAATTTAAAAAGTGGTAAAACTCATTTGGAAAATCACTTGACCATTTCCCTAAACTGCAACAGACTTTGGATGTATAAAGGGCAGATGGGTATGTAACAAAATTGTGCATTTTGTTAGGCGGAAACAGTGTAAGAAAAACTAGAGTGGAAACAACCGGCGCTATCTTTAGATTAAGATTTTTTACACAAAATAACTGCCGAAAAGATCTTAATTTTTGAAAATGATTTGTCATTCTCAAAACTTAAGATTTTTCAGCTGTTATTTAAGAATCTAAAGATATTGGTATAAGGATGCAACGGTTTAACGTCATTGACTTAAATGAGTAGCTCTAGCATTGGCAACGTGGAATGTTTTCACTCAAAGTTTCAAAGGCTAACGCCATTTTAACAGACATTGTCAACTTTTTCCAAGGTTTTGCCGTGATTTAAAACAAGAGGGCCTTTGGCCCTGGTCCACTCACCTGAGTCAAAGCACCTAAGGGTAACTTGCATTACTTTTGATTCAGATGATAAAGTTATTGAACTGTAACAAATTCAAGTGTTAAGGAAATCATCTTATGGTCAGACCAGTAAGATTCCACAGTCTCAGTTTTACTATTTCTGTTTGAAAAAACAAGATCCAAAATGGAACTGTTGTCAGTTGGTTTTTTTTCATGATCATTGTACAAGAGAATATCTGGGATAACTTTAGCAATGCGCACCTGGTAGCCCAACAGTTATAATTTTAGCTATCATAATTAAGGTCTATGAACTGATCATCCTAGGCAAATTCCAAAGCTGTAGGGCTTCTTGTTCATCAGAAGAAGAATTTTAAAGATTTTCTTAAATTTCAACTTTTGTTGCCATAGCAACCAAAGTTTTTCATGGATTTCAATTCTTTAATTTGATGTATATTGGCCCAGTAGTTTAGGACAATATGTCGTTTAAAGAAATTGTTGACGGAGGCCAGACGACAACCAAAGGACGGAAGCTGGACTTTGTGCTAAGGTGAGCTTAAAAAAAAGTTCAAATGTTAAAATTGACCTGAAGTACTACCCTCTCCCCCCTGTTGCTCCGCACCGCATGGCCCAACAATCATAATAGCTATTTAAATTAAGTTATATGAGCTGATTATTCTATATCAAATGAAAAAGCTCTAGGAATTTTTATCAATTGTTAAATTTACCACAAAGCACTACCCCCTCCCCTTGGGTCTCTGCCCCTGGTCACAAAACAATCATGACAATATCTACTTTGATTAAAGTATATGAGCTGATGACCCATGTAAGATTCCTACTTCATCATCATCAGAAGGTGCAAAATTTCAAATTGACCCAAATTCTACTCTCTCCCCCAATGCTCTTTAGATGGTAGCCTTTAATATTCATGGTTACAGCTATGTAAAATAGGGTCTATGAGCTGATCATCTGTGTCAAATATAAAGGTTGTAGGGATTCTGGTTCAGAAGAAGAAGAAGGTTATGGATTTAAAAAAAAATAACAAAGTACTACCCCTTCCCCCCAGTGGCTCAGCACCTGGTGGCCCAACAGTTATGATTTTAGCTATTCTAATTATGGTCCATATGCTGATCATCCTTGCCATTTTTCAAGTCTGTAGGACACATGGTTTATCAGAATAAGAAGATTTAAGATTTAAGAATTTTTCTGAAAAGCTACCCTCCCGCCCCCTGGTGCTCTGCACCTGGTGGCCAAACATTCATGATTTTAGCTATTTCAGATAGGGTCTATGAGCTGATCATTCATATCAAATATAAAGGCTGTAGGGATTCTGGTTCATCAGAAGAAGACAGTCAAAAATTTTCAAAATTTTCAACAAAGCACTACCCCCTCCCCCCAGATGATCTGCACCTGGTGACCCAACAGTAATGATTTTAACTATTTTAATTAAGGTTTACAAGCTGATTATCCATGCCAAGTTTCAAGTCTGTAGGGCTCCTGGTTCCGAAGAAGAAGTAGGTTAAAGATTTCAAAATTTACCCAAAGTACTACCCCCTCCCCCCTCCTGGTGCTCCGCACCTGATGGCCCAACAGATATGTTTTTATCTTTTTTTATTCAGGTCTATCAACTGATCATCCATGCCAATTTTCAAGTCTGTAGGGCTCCTGGTTCGAAAGAAGAAGAAGGTTTAAGATTACAAAATTTACCCAAAGTACCATCCCCTCCCCCCTGGTGCTCCGCACCTGGTGGCCCAACAGATATGATTTAAGCTATTTTTATTCAGGTTTATGAACTGATTATCCATGCCAATTTTCAAGTCTGTAGGGCTCCTGGTTCCAAGAAGAAGAATTTTTAAGATTTTTCTTAAAATTTCACCTTTGGTTGCCATAGCAACCAGGATTTTTCATGGATTTCAATTCTTTTAGCTATTTTGGAAGGGGACCACCTTAGCAACATTTCTGTAAAATTTGGTGTTTATTGGCCCAGTAGTTTAGGAGGAGATGTCGTTTAAAGAAATAGATGACAGACGATGACTGACGACCGGCGGACGGATGTCGGATGAAAGGTGATCACAATAGCTCACATGGGCACTTCGTGCTCAGGTGAGCTAAAAATAGTCCATCAATGTACATCCAAGGTTGACCGTGAGATTGCCCAAATGGTGTTCCGAATGGGGCAAAACTATCACACCAAACCAACAACAATGCCAACATCAATGAAGCCAAGGTGATAACAATACCCAGGTTGTCTCCAAAAGAAGCTGCGCTTTAAAGTTAGTCACATGCTCAATCTTAAGTTATACAGCTGTTTCTCAATTTTGTTTTAAGAAATTTGCAAATTGTAGGGATACTGTAGTCAATTTGGCACAAAAATTTTCAAAACGAAAATTAAGTTCCAAGTATGCAGTGTAAACTAGAATCTATCTATATATAGACAGGCTGATCTTAGTCTATACTGTGTGACAAAGCTTTGTTTTACTGTGTGACAAAGCTTTGTTTTACTGTGTGACAAAGCTTTGTTTTACTGTGTGACAAAGCTTTGTTTTACTGTGTGACAAAGCTTTGTTTTACTGTGTGACAAAGCTTTGTTTTACTGTGTGACAAAGCTTTGTTTTACTGTGTGTCAAAGCTTTGTTTTTTTAGCAGAATTATCAACCAAAAGCATGAAAGGAGTTAAACTACCAAACAATATTACAACTTGACATGGGTAAAACATCACAACTACAAATGACAGCACCAATTTTGAGTAACATCACAATAGTTGAGGAAATCACATCACAATTTGATACATATGCATTGACTTGGCTTTATTTACATACACATATTAAACATTCCTACGTGTCTTTGGCCGATTTTTGCTGGTGTTAATGCTGATTTAAGGTACAGCAAATGAGAAGCGATCTGTCTGATGAAAAATGTCCCATCTACAAATTCTGTGACACAAACATTTGATAAAGATTTCATATTCAGCAGGAATCAAATAAGAAAGTTTATTTTTGTAAATAAACAAGATGGAGTAAGAATTCAAAATCTAGAAAATTTTCAACAAGCGAATTATTTTGACCCTGGTCAGCCTACATAGGTTGTCCTGAATCAATACTTTTTGCAGGCTCTTTTAACAAGATAGTTCATATATATAATACATACTTAGTGTTTTTTATGAGAAAAAATATCTAATGAGGTTTGGAGAATTGAACATTGTCAAGGCTCTGCCGAGACAATTATCAATTCTCACAACCGAGTTAGACATTTTTTTCATACAATACATTAAGTATGTATTATATTTATCTTTTAACCTGTATTTGTCTTGTCTATGTTTCTAACTGAAATGCAAGTTTCTATAAATAACCGCATTATATCATTGTTCTAAAAATAACTATGTGATATCATAAAAAATACCACACGGGATGTTATCACACAGATATTTGTATAGTTATAAGATAAAAACTTTAGGCAGTGTCTTTATTTCTAGAATAAGGTTTATCAAATGATATAACATACTTTGGGGTATTTTGCCACTTTTACCCAAAAAGTAATGGCTTTCATTAGTTTGACTGTTTTCGGGAAAAAAACAAGGTATTGCAATAGCCTCAGTGTCAGCATGTGAAAACCGACATTTTGTTATATCTTTGATTCTACTAAAAACATTCACTTGAAACTTGGTACCCATGTTCACCATCAAACCAGAAACCTGTACTAACAAGGGGGATAACTCAAATTTTGTGTAAATTATGGCCCTTTTTCGACATGAATTTTTATCTACCATCAAGCAATCAACAGCCAAGCTGGTTCTACTAAAGGCTTTCAAGCAACCAAACTATCAAGGGGGATAACTGAAGCACTCGGGCGTTAAACCATTTTTCAAGTCTCTGCAAATGTTAAAGCCCTCAAACACTTGAATCAACCCTATAATGTCATTGATTGAATGACTAACATGGGTAGGCCAAGGCAACGTCTCGGATTTCTACGAAAACAGCTGAGCTAATAACAGTATGAACGACAATTGCACCAAGTACATAAATCACAAAAAGATGTTTGTAAAACATTTAATGCCCCCCATAAGAGCAGGTCAATGGCATACTCTTTGTCAATTAACTAAGGGCAATAACTCAAAAAGTGATAAGAGTTATGGTTCTTGTACACTGCACTTCTCCTCAATGAGATCTATCTATATGTGAAGTTTCATGATTCTAGCTTGCATAATTTTTGGAATAAGATCCAGACAAATATCAAATTACAAATCCAGCAAAGGGCAATAACTCATAGGCTCAGGACAAAAAAGGTCTATGGATGGATGGACAGACGGACCAATAAAGGCAAAGCAATCTACCCCCTTTTCTTCAAAGGGGGGGCATAATAAAATTATTAGTATCCAACTAAAGTCTAGTGTTTGTTCTATTATAGGTATTTTGAAGTCATGAGTTTGAAGAATTTGCCTTTTTCCTATATGCCTTTCATACAATATAGTTTTGTTACCCTTTTCAATGAATATACGCGAAAAATGTCAAAAATATATATTCATTTGAATCAAAGGCAGTGGATATAATAAATGAGCAAGTGCGTGAGATTTCCAACAATTTCAAATATGCGCAAAGCCAAGACTCTGGCATCCACACAGTCTTACTAGAGTCTTCACTTTGTGCTGAATAGATAGATAAGTCCTCAAAGTACATGTATCTGTAGGTCATCAGGTAACTTTATATTTACAGATGGTGGTTGTCTGGTCCTCTTAATGTTTGCACCTCAGGCAAATTTCAAAATATTGGAAATGTCACGCACAAGCTCAAATGATATTTAGACAACGTTCTATTATATTTATTACTTTCTTCAATGCTTTTCCCTATTGGAAACTGAAAATTCAACAATCAGTAATCAAACCAATATTGTAAATATATAAAAAAAAATTTTTGTGACTTGGTGTTTATTCCACTAAAACAAAAATAAATAAGACTCATCATTTTTCATCATGTGAAGCTCAAATATTGTATGTAAAAGGAAAATCACATCTTAGCAGGATTTGTAATTTGTATGACTAAAACCTGTAAACAATAGATGTGTCGTGTCCATGGTCTAGAGGTAGAGTGTTGGCCTCTAGACCCAAAGGTCCGGAGTTTGATTCCCACGAGTGATTATCAATCTTGGTTCTTTCTTTGGCCCAAACATTCGACACGAGTACTGGTGAATCTTCCAGAAAGCAGAATGGAGATGGGATTAATCTACGTTGTAAGAACTTGTTTTCCAATCAAATGTAAAATAAAAAGTTTTAAACGTAAACAATAGATCCTATGCATTTAATCTTACTGACTAGAATTTATGACCCATGATAGATAAATAGAAATCACATGTATCAGTTTTAGTGGAGTAATAGCCAAATGATAATCTATAAAGAAATCACAACAATCTACCACAAAACATTAGCACATTCCTGTTTCACAAAATTTTGGACTAGTCCAATTTCAAAGGTTTTGCAGACGAAAATTTAAAGTGGATTTAAATTGAAAAATAACCATTCAGTAGGGTAGAAAATGGTGTCGAAAAAGAAGAAATTGCTTGTCAGAAGCAATTTCTTCTTTTTTTCACAATGTTTTCTCAATCATAAAATCACAGGCACGTAAAAAGCAGTGATTAAAATGCAAAGCGTTAAAGAATTTCCTCTATTTTTGGGATTTTATCCTAAAACAATAAATAAGAAGGTCAGGGCTTGTGCTAGTGTTTGAAATTGAGGAGTCAACAACCCCTTTATCTTGAAATTCTAGGGGTCAAATCTGATTTCAAAGGGGTCAAAACAACAAGGAGAACACATAATTGATAGGAATTTTGAAGGTTTTGTAAAGATATAATTATTCAGTATTCACTTCATTTGTTAACTTTTAGATATTATATGTGATGCATTATAGAAAATTCAAGGTATAACACCTAGTTTTGACCCTTAGAATTTTTTTCCAAAGGGGTCACAATGACTCTCTGGGAGAAATTTCTAAGGGTCAAAATAAGACATTTTTTTTTCATTTTTTGGGTCAAAACCCTGGCTTAGGGGGTCAAACACGAGCCCTGTGGCAAGTCTGTCAAGAAACAATGAATTATGTAACTGTTAAAACAAATTTAGACTTTTTAAAGCAGATATTTCTATAGAACAAAAGATAATCTCCCAGAATTTGTCTTTGTTCAAGAGGGTGTACATATTTAGCAATATTGTAAATGACTTGGTCTACAGTGGTGCCGTTTTCAATAGATTATCATTATTTTCCACTTCAACCATTCTAAAAGTGTATAAATAAGATTAAAGAACATTAAAATACAATATCACAAAATATCTTATCAATTAAATTATCAGTAATAAAAAGAAAATTTTAAAAACATAGAAATCTATAAAACTACCCAGAATCTGAACAAACCTGAAATAATGTGACTAGATAACTTTTTCTAAGGAATCAGTTTGGGACAATCCACATCATTAAAATAATGAATTCAACACTTGTCATGCTGAATACAATCTTTGCAAAATTGAATTTGAATCAAAGAACTGAAAGCTAGTGATGGTGATTAATCGATTATAAATGATATTCAGTTAGTTTGGGCTTCAGATTGTGATAATCAACTAAGAATTTCATAATTGACTAATAAGTTCCTAACACATAAATGAAAGCCATTATATATTGTTTTCAAAACCAACATCAGTTAGATGGCTCAGCTTGAAACAGTTATAACTGCCTATATGTTTATATGCAGTTACAATTGTTTCATGCTGAGCAATAAAGTGGGTAGAAAAATCTGCAAAAAGAGCCTTTAGGTCATAAGTTTTAACTAAACTTTCACATTTTATTCTTCAAACAATGATAATGTGAATGCAGTATTAATTCTAAGAAAATGATTGTACAATCAATTATAAGTTGAATTACTCTTCTAACTAAAAACCAATTATCAATTTTGATTTGACCAAATGCAAAACACTCCTAAAAGTACTGTAAGAAAAAATTGTAACACAATTTTTTTTAAAACTATATTGGCATAAAAAGGAAAAACAGGTTGTGTAGACTAAGATTAGACTGAAGATTGCCCATCTTTGTCTATACCTCCTACCAAAGCAAGATTATTCCAGATTCAGCATGACAGAATTAAAGTGACGGCTAATTTTTCAACATCAAATCTTACATAAAATATTGCCTACAGCAATAATTATCTAACCTTAGTTGTGTGGTTGAAAAAACAGTATATTGAGGATTCAGTGCAAGACTGTAGTAAGTGTATATACATTGTATATACACTTACTACAGTCTTGCACCCAACCCTCGAAATACTCTTTGAATATCAGTGACCAATAATAATAATTCTATTCACAAGTTTGACCTTGTTCAGCAACCTTGAACAAATGAGATGAACAAGACTTGGATATAAAAGGATTAACATTGATGAGCATGGATTAACTAATATAAGCTTGGTACTTTAAAGAATACCTTTTGTGTATCAGAATTTTTAGATAAATAATCCTAATAGTAACTTTTCAACAATTTCATAACAAAGATTAAACCTTCTCTGTCTGAAATCTTGCATCAAACAAATTGCCAATTTTGGGAGAATTCAACAAGTCTAGCTCAAGATTATTCCAAAATGAACTAGAACTGTCGCAGAGCGGACTAATACCCCCCACAAGCACTTTGTCAGAATGCAAGTGCTATTAGTGCAGGATGTGTTTGTAACAAATATTGAGGTCATATGCACCGTTTGCCTGAAGTTTCATGATTCTAGGTCACTTCGTTTTTGAGTTAGAGTCCAGAAATGAAAATTAAACAAAAATTGACTGTGACCTTGACCTTTGACATACATGACCAAAAAAACAATAGGGCACTTCCTTGGATCATAAGCAACAATTCCATAAAGTTTCATGCTTGTAGCTCACTTGGTTTTTGAGTTAGAGTCCGGAAACGAAAATTGAACAAAAATTGACTGTGACCTTGACCTTTGACCTATGTGACCCAAAAACAATAGGGCACTTCCTTGGATCATACGCAACATTTCCATAATGTTTCATGCTTGTAGCTCACTTGGTTCTTGAGTTAGAGTCCGGAAACGAAAATTAAACAAAAATTGACTGTGACCTTGACCTTTGACCTATGTGACCCAAAAACAATAGGGCACTTCCTTGGATCATAAGGAACATTTGTATAAAGTTTCATGATTGTTAGTCAATGGGTTCTTGAGTTAGAGTCCGGAAACGAAAATTGAACAAAGGCTGACTGTGACCTTGACCTTTGACCTACGTGACCCAAAAACAATAGGGCACTTCCTTGGATCATAAGGAACATTTGTATAAAGTTTCATGATTGTAGGTCATTTGGTTCTTGAGTTAGAGTCCGGAAACAAAAAGGTCTACTGACGGACGGACGGATGGACAGACGATTGACGGACGGATGGACAGACAGACAGACATGGTGAAACCAATATACCCCCCTCTACTTCGTAGGTGGGGGGTATAATAAGAAGAAAGCAAACAGTGAATGCTAAGGTCAGAATGCACATCTACGCAGGCTTTGTCTACGAAGGCTTTGTGTACAGCAGGGGCCTGTTTTACTAAACATCTTACTATAATTTTTTTGTAAGTTAAAAATCAAGGTTGCTTCTACAGTAGTTATTAAATATGGAATTCTGCCATGCATCGTCTTAGAAGACGATTCCAATGAGATATCGCAAGGCAGATTCTAACCATGAATGAAAACATCAGGTATGATTTTTGATTTTGACTTACGATAATATTTTTTGTAAGAACCTTAGTAAAAAGGGCCCCAGGATTATACTGTAAACAGCACAAAAAAAGATTTAAGTCAGTTTAACCCCAAATAACCTTGATTTTTCATAATATTCAAATTTGTCGCATTACATGTAACATGAGTATTGACTACAACCTAACACTATGAGATCAACATTTTTCTGCTATAACACACCAGTTGGCATGATCATAAAATCCGTGGATCACTCTCAAACTTGGAATATGACTAGTTATTAAAGATTCAAGCTCTCCCTCTCTGAACACATGGTAATATCGACACAGTTTGGCTTTCTTCGTTTCTTCTTTCTCTGAAATCCCAGAATCGTTCATAATATTATCTTTGGTAAATTCAGGAGAACCATTTGTGTCGTTCTCAAAAATACTTGTAGTGGAGTTTTTACAACCTGAATCTTCCTTTATGCCATTATAACCATCTTTCTCATCAACATATTCTTCGATAAATATAGAGGTTTTCGTAGGCTGAAAGAAACAATCTTCTGAATAATTCATATTGTCTTTGTTTATTTCTTTAACATCAGATTTTATCTGATGGGAGTTATTTTGACATGTATCTGCACTGATTTCATGTAAAATAGTTTCTTTGGCATCAATATTTGTAGATAAGGCACCTGTCTGAGACTTGGTCTCTTCTGTGTAATCGTCTTTGACGTCAAGTTTGATAAAACCATCGTAAATAACCTCTTCTACGCTAATTTGGCTCTCCAAATTTTGATTTTCTATCATATATTCATGCATTTTTTCTTTGCCCAGTTTGTACAGTTTACATGGGTCTGGATCAGATATTGTGTTAAGATACGAGTTGTCAGCGTGACCGGACATTTTATGGAATGAGTCAGAGGTGAACCTATAATTTAGATAACTGAAATCACCATTTTTGTATGTTTGTAAAGTTTGTGGATCGCTTGACGGCAGGCAATAACCGTTATCATTTAACTGTTTATTTAACACCTCTGGACAGCTGCTTTGTGGAAACTCTCGAACTCGGAAGTTTAATTTGTCCGCCAGATTCATTTGTTCTGGAGATAACATTGTTGTATTGACAGAGGAACTTAAGTTCAAACTTTGTGCACTGTTTTCTTGTTTACGTTTTTCATCATCTTTATCATCATCAAATAAGCCAAGAAGTTTTGCTTTCAAGGACTTAAAGAAAGATTGCTCTTTTTGTGTAGCTGTAACATTATTTGGAGGAGCATCATTTTCTGGTTTAAATTTTACAAAGACTTCATCTTGAGTGTTTTCTGACTCGACCTCCATGATGTCTTCCAAACTATCTGAGTCGTCACTTGACACAGCAACATTATTAAACGTGTAAGAATCAAACGAGTTTTGTTTCATAAATGGATTAACCTTGGCACACTTCATGACATTTCTGTCTCGGGAGTTTTTTCTCCTCCCAGGTGGGCCTCGTATTTCTAGTTTATCTCGGTGTAAATATTGCATGTCTTGACAAAAAGTGAGTGTTTCCATCTCAAGCATTTCTTCGTCCATAAAACTGATCTCGTGCTCATCATTCAATTCAGATCCATTATGTGACCCTCCCTGTTTTTCACCGTGTATATCTTCCAGAGACAGATGACCTGCACCTTTCTTAGTCAACAACGATTTATCCGATACATTTAGTGCACTGTTTTTGGCTCTTAATTCTTCAAGATCGTTAGCAGATAGAGCTCTCATTGATTCTTCAAATTTACGACACTCTGTTACAAGAGTTTTTTTGTCATCTTTCGATCCAACTTTACTTCCCAATTTATCAGACTTGGCAGGACTCCCAGTAAAGTCCAGTGAGTAATAACTAGGCTTGAAGTTACTCAGCTCTGTAAAGGTGGATAGGTCATCTAGGCTGACAGAGCTTTTACGAATGGTGGTCGGAGATTTATTTGGAATGCCGTCAAGTTCGTCTTTAGAGATATCCAATCCCTCCTCCTCACTCATAGAACTTGTACTAGATAACCCACCAATACTGGAATGTCTCGAGGATGTGGAACCTGAAGGGACAAGAATTTTTAGTAAGAAGTTAATTTCTTCTATGCATTACAGAGCATTATGGAGATATATTGGTACATTAAATATCACTTGGTAAAACCACTTAACCCTTTGCTGTTTAATCCCTGCTTTTTTACCTACCTGTGATTTTATGATTGAGAAAACATTGTGAGAAAAGAAGAAATTGCTCCTGTTAAGCAATTTCTTCTTTTTCCACACTATTTTCTACCCGACTGAATGGTTATTTTTCAAATTAAATCCACTTTAAATTGTCGTCTGCAAAACCTTTGAATTTGGACAGGTCCAAAATTTTGTAAAACAGGAAAGGTTAAATTACGAAAATAAACTGTTTTTAGTTCATTTCAATCAAACTGTATGACAGGGATCATTTTTGGGTGAGATATTGAGAATTCTCTCATTTTTCTGCCAGAAATCTCATTGAAACTAGCTTTATGGGAGAAAAATCTCAAAGCAAAATTTAATTCAGTGAAGTATTTTGATGGCTTCATGTCAATCAGTTGTAAGTGCCTATATTATCATATAGGCAGTTACAACTGTTTTACACTGAGCCATCAATTTGTTAAAATTTCTCACCAAAAATCCTTAATTACTCATTAGATTTAGCAAAATGAGATATTTTTGCACATGCTATTTGAACCAGAATTATCCCTGATATGAGGTTACCTAAGCAGGGCCCTATGAATATCAATGAAGTGTCTTCACTGTAAGCCTAATCTCTGAAAGAAGAGGGCCAGAATGGAAATCACTCATTTGAAAATTATTGGTCCAGTGAAACTCATACAAGTTACTTTCTGGCAAATTTTTAATCACATTTGCCTAAGCCTTGAAGAGGTGATTTAATTCCAAGATTTTAAAGTGAGAATAGATGCTGCCCACCCATTCATTACTGAGGAGACTCAAAATAAGCCCCTCCCTGCCACGCACATATTTATGGGCCAAACAAACTTTTGTGAACAATTTTTGAATAGGGTCACCCAAGGAACAATCTGGTAAAGCTTCATTGAGATCAGCCCAGTGGTTCAACTGGAGATGTGGTTCAAAGATTTTGGGCTCAAAATAAGCCCCGCCCTGCCACACTCATATTTATGGGCAAATCGAAATTTCACAAACAAATTTTGAAAATGGTCACCAAAGGAACATTCTGGTAAAGCTTCATTGAAATCAGCCCAGTGGGGTAGGAGGAGATGTTGATCCAAGGTTTTGGGCTCAAAATAAGCCCTGCCACTACCATATTTACGGCCTAATCAAAATATGATAACAATTTTTTAAAAGGGTCACCCAAGAAACATTTTGGTAAAGTTTCATTGAAATCAGCCCAGTGGTTCGGGAGGAGATGTCATTTTAAGAGTTAGTGAAAAAGTGCCACACCCTGCCATGCCCATATTTATGGGCCAATCAGAATTTTGCAAACAATTTATAAAGAGGGTCACCAAAGGAACATTCTGGCAAAGTTTCATTGAAATCAGCCCAGAGGTTCAGGAGAAGAAGAAGTTTTTCTAAATTGTTGATGATGGATGACACACAACAGACTCAGGGTGATCCTAATAGCTCCCCTTGAGCACAAGGATTTTTTTTACCTAAAGTAGATAATTGTTGGAATTTTTGATGTTATTAGAATCATCTCAATGAGGGGATTCTGATAGGTTCAAATATCATAGAATACACTTAGAATCATGGGCCAATCTAAATTATGCTATCAAAATGACCAGTCTAATCTATCACAAAATATTGTATTAACCCTTTCCTGTTTTACAAAATTTGGGACCTGTCCAAATTCAAAGATTATGTAGACGAAAATTAAAAGTGGGTTTAATTTGAAAAATAACCATTTAGTAGGGTAGAAAATAGTGTGGAAAAAGAAGAAATTGCTTGTCAGAAGTAATTTCTTCTTTTTTCACAATGTTTTCTCAATCATAAAAAAATCACAGGCACATTAAAAGCAGGGATTAAACAGCAAAGGGTTAAGCGACCATTCCCATAAAAAACCGCTTTTTTGTGGTCCCCTTAGTGGTCGCTTAACACAAGTTTAACCGTATCAGCATTCTATTATAGATAATCCACTCACCCTGTCTTCTATTACCAGTTCCATCATACCATGGGATTAATACATCCTGACTATCAAACTGAAACATAAAACCATATATATATTTTTTTAAGTATAAACATTTTCTTCTCTATTTTCTTTAGTTTATTGCTTTCACAGAGAAATGAAATTAATAGTAAAAGGGGGACAATGATGGTCCTAAATCGCTTGTCTATGCTAAAACTCTGAGCATGAACTAATTTTGAACAGGAGTTTTAAACATTCCAATAAATTTTGACAATGATTGAGCCAAAATTTTAGTATGTTGGTAAGGTAGTGGCCTTTATTGACCACAATAACAACTCAGGTTTATTCTAGTTTTAAATATTCTGAGACTTCTTTTGTTTTATCGAAATACAATGCGCTCTGTCATTAATCTGTAAATAGAAGAAGAGAGGCTAACCTTGCGATGTCTCTGCTCATATGCCCAAACATAGAGCATGACTTTCCCTCCTGACTTTAAAATGCGACTCAATTCCTCCAGTGCCTGAATTCGTCTTTCCACAGAACAAAAGTGATGTATAACACCAACAGAGACGACACCGTCAAACAAACCATCTCGTAGTGGGACTCGTAGATTATCTGCATAACATACTTCATAACCTGTCCAGATAAAATTGAGCCTGATAATTGCATTTCCAAGAACTACATAGAGTTTAATTGTTTCAATTATCTTTCATAGAGTGAACAACAAAAGCTTTATTTCACCAGTGGCAAAGCCACTAATGAAATATAGCTTTTTTTGTTCATGAAAGGAAAGACTAATGAATCTTACTTGAATTACATATGATAGTTCTAGTTCTTTAATGCAAAAATGGTTCAAAATGTGTTATCTTTAATGCAGATATACTTAAAGTGCATCATTTTGTATGTGAAAACAATACAATGTCATTCCATGATTCGTTTTTTGGACTCCACTTAGATAATGTCAATTACATGACACCATCGTATATTACGTCTTGTAGTGGGACACGTAGATTGTCCGCATAACATACCTTCTAACCTATCAAGATAAAAACATGGTTATTACCATTTCTGTTTTTCACAGTGGCATAACCAAAAAAGAAACAAGATATTTAAAGCACAAATGTCCCCCAAAACAGCAATTTTTTCAAACTTTTGATCTTGACAGATAACCTTGACTGTGTCACATGCCCATGGTACTTGCAGATGAAATCTATCATCATGCTAAATATGAGCATGTGTCTTGAATAGCCTTGAAATGATTGTACATGATATTTTGGTAAAGTTTTGCAGAAAGACAGGCTGACAGACAAGAAAATAGATGGACACAGTAAAACAATATGCCCACGACTAATCACTGTGGGGGCATAAATATGTTTTTTTGTGTTTTTTTTTCTTCAACATAGTGAAAGATTCATTGATCTTGCACAAAAAACAATCATTTGTTTTATTCATTTAGAGCAAAAATAGATAAAATGTGCAGTGTTTATTCTAGGCAGGGGGATTCAGGGATGCCCACACTTTTTTCAAAGATCTCACTTTCTCAATCTCAGGGGGATTTTTACTATAAACAAAGAGCATGAATTACCACATTTCTCGATTGCATCAATTTTCATACTATTTTTGAAATCCTAGAATAAACACCAAATGTGAGAATTTTTGGACAAATTTAGGATGTAAGCTTACCTTTTAACCTTGAATTATCGACTAAGGCACAGCAAACATCCAAACCAATCTTGTACACATTATCATTTATATTCAGATATCTACCATTTCCACAGCCTGAAAGTAAATATCAAATTGTAGATCAATCTGAATTTAAAGACGCTGCTAACAAGTCGACTTATTTCTGACAGGGTGAAACATTTGAAAACAAAAAACATGTATTTATAAGTCTCATCCATAGGAATCCATATTTCCACAAGACCACCACATGCAAAAATGTTTGCTAAGCTTTTAAGTGTTTGATGGATTCGAACAAAAATTCAAGTCAATAAAGGGGCCTAACTTTCAGAAAAAATGTATTCAAAGTAATCCCCCTTGATAGTATAGGTTGCTCTCATGAAAAAGAACATAATATTCCCTGTTTCAAGAGAGTATACCTGAATAACCTTTAATATAGAAGTTTCAGCACATCATCCACACTAATGAAGACAATACCAAGGCAAGCAATACCTTAATGTTTTCTCCAATTGGTCAAGCTAACAATATGTGTCCATGGAACACTAATGCCCCAGAAATTGTCACTAAATCTTTAAACATCTTCTCTATAGTAACCAATTTGAGGATTTCAACCAAACTTGGCAGAAATGTTCCTTGGGTGACCCTTCTCAAAACTTGTTTCTTTGATAATTAACCCTGACCTTGTCATATGACCTTGACAATTCAATTATGTGTATTGGCGACGGGAATAATCATGACAAAAATGAGTATTGTAACTCAAATAATGTTGAAGTTTGAGAAATAGAGGATATTGAACGAGTTGTCATTGAATACCGAATTTATCAAATGAGTCATCTACAAACAGATAAAGTTTTTATCTATTTTAGATGACGAGTTTATTAAATTCGGTATTTCATGAGCACAAATTTGATATTCTATCTATAATATGACCTTGATTTTTGTGATAAATCGAGGAGTTTCCAGAAATTTATCGGTTCAAGTTATTCCATGAAACATATACATGTAATGCTGTTTTCGAAATGACTTCAGACATGCATTATGATGTCATTTTTACAAAGAAAATCTAACATTTATATGATTGTTTAGAGGAAATTAATCTAAAATTGAAGGGAAAAGGGCATAAAAGACATTGGTTTTAGTGTTTTTTTTGTTTTTTTTTAAATCAGAAAATGCATACTTAATAAAAGCTCCCTGCCCATGTAATGTATAGCTCCTGGAGAATTTATTAGGAGAAATACTGTTAGCAAATTTTACAGAAGACCTTGCTCCGATGCTAATCATTTCAATATTGTCAAGTTGAGAGAAGATCATGTCAAACTTGGACATAAAACCATAGGATTTCAATGTCAATAAAAGAATCTTTATCTGAACCATTTTACATGTACTGCATCAGAATTTTGGGTTAAACAAAATAATTACCATTTGTTTTTGACATATCACCCAATCAGGCTCAAGGTTTTCTCACAATAATTTGGTAGAAAACAAGCAGTATAGTCTAAGATCAGACTACATGCCTGTGCAGACTGATCTTAAATTTTTATGTCTGCCAAAGTTTTTTTGTACAGAGGACAATGCAAAGAACAAGGCTCAAATATAAATGTAGCTTAAATGCATTTGACATCATAATTTACTTGATCGACTCATTTCGTTGTGCAATTATCTTTTCTAAATAGGAGGATTTACCCAGTTTTGTCTTTGACATAACACTGTTATTGGAAGGACAAAGCCTAATTCAGAATCAAGGAAGGGAATTCATTGCCAGTAATTGACAATTTCTGTCTGAGCACAGACAATCTTTATTTTAACAAGGTTGACATTTTCATACTGATGTTATGCCAAAAATATCGTTTATTACAGCAGTTATTTGATTCCTTTTCTGGAAAAGAAATAGGAAGTATTTTTGTAACATGCCAACATAAACTGTCAGTTTTAGGATTTGATCATGAAAAATAAGTGACATTATAACCATTTTATCCCCATTGTGTGAAAAAAAAGTGTCTATTTAAGGAGTGGGTTTGGTCATGTTTTCTAACACATTGTTTTAGCTAGAATATTTGTCCACAAACAGCAAACGTTGATCCAACAAACATTTGACTTTGAAATGTGCCATTTGACTTTTAACCTTCTTACAATAAGTAATTAAATGAGCATTTCTACATCTCAATGGGAACACCTATATGAGTAAGTTTGAAATATATCCACTTATAAATTATCCTTCATAAACATTGATTGCCTATGGATGTCTATCATAATCCCAAATGGTTTCCTCAATAAATGACTGAGCAGAATGCCTAATCATAAAGATGGTAGTGATTGGTAATAATTGATGGTTCTTATTGGAGAACATGCAATCTTCTCCTAACATCTCAATTCTTCATTGGGATTCTTTTACACAATACACTTATACTAAAGCCCTGTGTTCAGGATGACAAAACGGTGTGAACAGTTTTCCAATTAAATCTCTCTTTGAACTTGCACTTGCAGGGTATAATTGTCTAACAGTTTGCACTGTTTTTTCATCCTAAATGCAGGGCTAAATCATGCACTGGATGCTACAGGGACCGAGACTTTACAACTTAAAAATATAGATATTGTTGTTCTCTCAATGAAAACATAAATGATCAGTCTTTCACTGAAACAACATAATTATAATCTTTTTTTTTCATTTGTGATCTCTTAGTCAGATTTAGTCACATCCTTTCTTTCACAAACTTACCAAAACAGAAGCATTAAAGTTGAATACATAATGTTTGTTTCTCTTCTGAATTCAGACAATTATCTGAATAGTTTTTTCCATAAAGAACTTCTGTAACAATTGTTTTAGCGAGGCTCAGGAGGGTTATTTACCACTATTTTCATACTTGTGATATTTTCTATAATCCAAGTATAACCCCTTTAAGCCAATAAATTGTTGGCTCCGTTCTATAAGGACTTATATGCCGATTTCCATTTTTTTCTTTTATTGCGTTTTCGCACACATATGATATTCCCGCGTCTTTTGCGAAGATGCTGGACCTGAAAGCTAATCGTATCGCCCCAAAAAAGCTTCATGGTCTAGTAAGATACGTCACATTCGCACTGGAAGTGGTCGAAAAGTGAAGTTCGAAAATGACGTATTGACAAATTTGATAATTATTCATGTTTCCTTATGATAAAAGTTTATTTTAAAAGATCAGTTTGAAAAAGAACACAACCTTTACCCAGGCCAGATTATTCGCGTGTCTCAGTGGCTCCTAAGTGGTCCTTTTTCATTCTACTAGCACTTTCTGCAATACAAAATTAATTAAGACTAACCAATTTACGTTCACCATTGGTGGTGTATTTATAAATTGGCATCAAATTGAAATGTGTTTATGCTATTCGATTCCTGATATTCATACCTATGTCAGCTATCAATGATCCCGTGTCAAATTTCTTCAGGAATCTTTTCACTTTTGGCCAAGCCTTATGTTCAATATCATTCACACTGTTGGCTATTTCATCGTAGATTTTTCGTACATGAGTCTGTTCGAACTGTTCACCTTGGATCCTCGATGTGGGAAGAACTGCGATGTCAGCCATCTTCCCAAAACAGTAACTGTCACTGTATCATGCTGTCTAACTGAAAATAGACAATTTGAAAACAAGATGTGTTTGTGAAACACAAATGCCCCCGTAACTCCATTTTTTTTCAAAGTTTGACCTTGACAGACGACCTTGACCTTGTCGTATGACCTTGACTTTGATACCAGTGGGTGCAGATCATTGAGATCTATCATCATGCCAAATATTAGCTTTGTATCTTGAATAGGCTTGAAGATATTGGCAAGGTTAAGTTTTCGGGTTAAGTTTTCGGACAGACGGACGGACGGACAGACAGACGGACGGACTGACAGACGGACGGACTGACAGACAGACGGACATGAGTAAAACAATATGCCCCCGATCTCTCGATATGGGGGCATAAAAATATTAAACTAAAATAGGGATCAACACTAAAAACAGTCCTCGGGTCCAAGACCTGTGGATTTTGGGGAAGACCGGTAAAATGACTATGTTGCAGGTCCTTCAGGCTTGTAAGTAATAGATAACCTTATTACTTACAACTTGAGTTGTAGCAGTTGAACTACAAAGAAAACAGTAAAGGCACACCTTATTTTAAATTAGAGTTTTATATCATTAAAAATCTCAGAACCTAGAAAATCCATGGGTTAATGAACTAGCAAGAGTTATTCCCTGTGCCAACATTTTCAAAGAATAATTCTAAGAGCCAAACCCCCTAAAGGCTACTGTTGACATTTAAACTGACAGAGACTGTCAATTAACTATTTTGTAATTGTTGTTTAGAATCCCTCTGATTTATGACAAGAAACATGCCCACCATTAAATGAATATTTCTGCTGCCTCAGCTCGTTCTCAGATTCCTGTGAATTTATTTGATGGGGTTTTTTTTTATTTGTTCTGTGGGGAAAACTCCATCTCACAGTAAAAATCAGGTTTCTTGTCAATTAAAGTAAAACAGGGCACAACATATAGATACCTACACTCTTCTGTTGAGTGCTGGACGGTCAATGAAAATCTAAGTTGAAAATGGGGCATAATTTTCACAAAATGCATCTAGGGTTCATCCCCTTGATAGTAAAAGTTGCTCTGTTGAAGGTGAATGTATGTGCCAAGTTTCAGGTGAATGCCTTCAGTAGGACCAGAATTATTACAAGATTTCAAATGTTGAGAAGACTATGATTTATTTTTGTTAATACTAATTTAAACTTTGTTGTGTAATTTAACACTAAAGAAATAAATCAAGAAAACTGCATTTAAGAGTACAACTTTTTTTATAGCCTTTTTTTCTGATTTGAGATCCTTACCTCTGATTATTCATATCAAAATAAAGACCATTTATTGTCGAACTGAAAAAATGACACTTTTCCAGTCAGTAAAATCATTTTTTCCTAAATACAAAAGCTATCAATTATAAGCAAATTACGAGAATATCGATGGCTCAGCGCGAAACGGTTGTAACTCCCTATAAACATATAGGGAGTTACAACTGTTTTGCGCTGAGCCATCGATATAGAGTCTTTAATTGTTGATTAATTCCCTGTTTGCAGATCACCGTAAATGAATTTCTGTACGCTAGCTGCCCGAATTCGCTTTACTTTCTTTTTCTTTACTACAGTTTAACATGTAACAAACATCTTTCGTTGATAAACAAATTCATTCAATCAAATCAAAACAATTGACCACTTCAAGTTGTTTGATTAAAAATAACACCAAAACACAATAGAGGTTTAATCACAATATCAATGTCAATGATATTAGTGTCATACAAAGCGTGAATTTTGGATGGTCGATCTAAGAGGTACAAAGTTACTAGTCTTATTAGTGAGGGTCATAATAGTGAATTATATGGCGTTTGTACTGAAATAAATGGTTTTAATTCCCAATAACAGGGTGCTCGCTTTGGAGGGGTTTGCCACCATTGAAATAAAGAAAAATAATTCCGTTCTGTCAAAAAATGTTCTTAATAGCAGGGTGCCCGTTATTCCAGGGTAGTCAGAAGGAGGGTTTTTACAGTAATATTCCTATACATCAGTTTATATATTCTCTTTTCATACAAATATTAAAATATTCAGATATATAAGCTGAATTCATCAGACATCACATTAAAAAGTAGTAAAATAATATATACCGGTAAGCTGAATTCATTTCTTCAGACATCAAATAAAAAAGTAATAAAATATTACCAAGCAAACAAAATATATCATATAAATATGACAATATCTTACCACAAAAACAATCCCATTAGACCTCCATAAAACACTGAACTTTAACTTCCTATACTATTCTGTATGGATTTTGTCAAACACAATAGCACTGTCGTTCCCCTTGAGGCCAGGTATTGACATTTAGACAGACAGAAATAGATACAGTTAGCTGTCAATTATCAATTTTGTATTTACTGGTAAGGCAAGTGTGATTTAGACAATGTCAATCATTAATGTCCAATAATTATTATCTTTCCTGTGGTAGATTGGGGAATTAATATTCCATTGGTAGACAAGATATAACATTTTCATTGCCAAACAACCGTTTTCCAGAAACTTTGAATTTCATCATGTTCCACTTTTTTATTACATTAATAATTATTTATAAGTTTCAATCATCAATTTAGAGAAAAACTGAACAAATATATGTATTCAATATACTTGTCAAACTACAATATATAATTAAGCAGTATTTATTATTGGCAGGGGGTTGGTGATCTCCCATATACAGTCGATATTGCTCGAGCGACCACATCTATTAAGCGACCATTTTCATTAAGCGACCATCATGAAAAGTCCCTTCACTGTAAGAAAAAAATCTCTGAACATCATGGGGTTCAATAAGAATTATGCGACAAAATATATATGCTATCAAAAGACCTTTTTTATTTATCCTGAAATATTGCATTTAGCAACCATTTCTATAAGCGACCGCTTTTAAGTGGTCCCCTAAGTGGCCCCTTAACCCAAGTTTTACTGTACATTTACTAGAATAAAGACTGTTAAGAAAGTCCAGGTACAAAAGGATATAGGAAGCTTCTTGTCCGTATTTTGCCTCAAATAGCTTCCTCTATGTGTTCTGCACTAACAGCATTTCCCTTCTTCATATAATTTTAAAAAATCCGCCTAATACAAAGCCATTGACTTGTCAGACTTGTCAGATGACCTCAACCTAGATCTCTGAAAAAGTGCATCATTTAATTATATCATCATGCCAAATAAGAGGAAAGTAACTTAGAAATGCATTAAGAAATGTGAAATTGTAAAAGTTTATTGGGCAAGGCTGGCTAAGTTTGATCTTATCAGTGTAAGTCATAACAAGTCATTCCAAAAATATTTAGTTCATATGTACTTTTTTAAGTGTTACATTTAGTATTGTACCAGTAAATCACTAAATTGATTCCTATCAATCTTTTTGTAGAAAAAACTTAATTTGGCAAACAATTAAGTTAAGTTTTCCAGCAAGTAAATGAATCTGCTGCAAAATTAAGTTTTCAGTCGCAGAAAGAACAATCTCCCTAAGGAAATAAAACATCACAGACTTTTACATAATAAGTAAGTACATCCTAATTCTTCTGCAACTTGAGACAGAAAATCCGATTTACAAACCTCTTTTATTCGATGTAATCCTTTCCCAAATACGTTCATAAACACTGCCATTTTGCTTCCTAAAATGGCAGCATGCTTTCTTCTTAAGGAAGTGGATCCGTAATAGTTCTGCAACCTTTCGGATCTAGTGAAAATCATTAGGAAACCTCGGTTAACACTGATAAAGTTCATTACTTCCAAAAAGTTGTGGAACTATTACATGTCCTCTACCTTAATAATCCAGAGAAATACTTTAATGAAACAAGTCACAGAGTCGCAAAGCAAACAAATACCCCTCTGCAAGTGCTTGTCAATAATGAATTGCCATTTTCAATCAAAGGGCCACAACTCTGTCAAAAGTCAATGGACAGTAACAAAAATAGGATAAGCACATCTTTGCTTGATACTGATCATGTCTGTGAAGCTTGAATGAAATATTTCCATTAGTAGCTGAGAAAGTCATTGGACTAAACAAGAGCTGTCAGAGACCGATTATGCTCCTCGAATAATTGTCACAAAAACAAGAGCCATGTTGGGCATGGACATCCCCCGCCAAGAAAGCCTGATAGTAAACTGAAACCTAATAGATAAAAGATTCTTTTGTACTGTCAGAGATTTGCCCCCTATAAAATCTAAGTATTAAAAATAACAAAGGGCAATAACTCCAAAATTATGCAAGCAAGAGTTGTAGTTCTTGTACACTGCACTTCTCCTCCATGAGATCTATCCACCCATAAAGTTTCAAGTTGATAGCTATTATACTTTAGGAGATATGCTCCAGACATAATCTAAATATCAAAAATAACAAGGGCAATAACTACAAAATTATGCAAGCAAGAGTTGTAGTTCTTGTGCACTGCACTTGTCCTCTATAAGATCTATCTACCCATAAAGTTTCAAGTTGATAGCTATTATACTTTAGGAAATATGCTCTGTGGTCAGATTGCAAGGACTCAAGTAAGGTGTTATCTTATACAGCTAACATAAAAGTAACAAATATTAAACCCCCTTTTTGCATGACATATTTTTAGACACAAATTTCAAATAGTTTATGGTAAAGGGCATCTGATTTGCTATTCAAATGTGAAATTTCATCAAATTCTGAGCATAAAACTAAGAGAAATGAAAGAATAACTGTATTTTACACGCTAGCGTAAAGGTAACAAACATTTAGCCCCCTTTTTCCATGATATATATTTTTTTTACGTTAATTACAAATTGTTTATAGTAAAGGGCATCTGATTTGCTACTCACATATGAAATTTCACTAAATTCTGACTGTTAGACTAGGAGAAATTTGGGAAAAACTGTTTTTTACTCTAAGTCCCCTTTTTCCGTGACGAGGCCTCAAATCCACAGATGTATCATCACTATATCATAGGGAGTTCACATGGTAAGTTTCATTTGATTTGGCCCAAGGGTTATGGAGAAATAGGTGGAGACGGACAAACAGATGGACGGACAGACGAACAGGCGGAATAACGGAGGGGCGGACAGACAAAGCGGCAGCTATATGCTCTCCCATTGGGGAGCATAAAAAGCTACAGGTGGACAGACCAACCCACCTACAGACTGGTCAACAAGCTGCTTCTTATATACCCCCAAAACATAGTTTTTGGATATAAAAAGACTTTTTTCACACAATTACATTCTTCAATTGTCTTTATATATCTCTTGCAAAAGCAGGGATATATATTTTGTAATCAGTATTAAAGGATATGATGATCACTAAATATTCTGAATAGACCCTCAGAAAGAAAAGAGGTCAGTTGTCACATTATAAAAAGCTTATGAATAAAGTCAGGATTTATGGATTCAAATCTGTGCCAGAGAAACAATTCTTGCCAAAAAAATCTTTATCTTTGTCTGTCAAACATGGACATAGAAAACTGTATGAAGAGCTTTATATATACTTAGCAAAAAAAAAGACACTTTACGTGACTTACTGAGGGTTGTAGTTTAAATCACACAAAATAGTGCATCTGTGTAGTCTCTGTCCTTAGTCCGAGTAGCACATGTAAATAAAGTTGGCCAACAGACCAAAAAGTACGCAGAGTTTATTTTTTTAATAAGTATAGATAGAAGACACTGAATCAGGGTTTTGAGGGAAGCGAGTTTTGTGAGTCTCAAACTCTTAAATAAGTGGCGAGGACTCTCAAAAGTTTCTGATGTGAGTCCCTGGAAACCTCATGAGATCAACTTCTGAGATGAATTGAAGACTGTTAATAAAACAGTCAAACAGCCAGACCAATGACAAAACCGAGTTTATTGGTGTACTTTGTATCGCAGATTAGTTAATAGACGGTGGCAAGGTGTTCTCTACAACTAAGAATCAAGATTCTGTTTAGTTAAGGTTGACATGCCAACTTTAGTTTGCTGCAAGGTAACAGGGTTTCCGAAGAAGCTATAATATCTATGCATTTCCTTGGCCTGCCTTCTCGTCCGATCTCAATCCAATAGAGCATGTGTGGCACCAATCAGGACATGCAGTGTATGACGGTATGCGTCATTTTTGGAACCGCCAGCTGCTCGTTCAGGCTTTTATGGAGAAGTTGCAGGCTAATTTATACAGCGTTTGTTAAGGAGCATGTGGCGCAGAATCACTGCAGTTCTTGAAGCAAATGGTGACTTACCCCTTTCTGATGTAAGTGACTTCATTTTTATGTTACTGTCTTTAAAAATGATAGGATGTTTCCTCCTGGCCACAGAATAATAACCTACGATAAACATTTATTGACATCTCATTATTTATAAATTTGCCAATATTTTTGCAAAGAATATAATACTCGATAATATATTGGCATTCTTATCGGTGCTAACTTTCTTATGACACCAAGTACATTTAGTTAAATGTTATTTGTGTGAACAGTGATGTTAAACTTTTTTTAAGCTACCTTCATGAGACAGTTATCTTTTCATATTGTTTTTTAAGGTTTTTTTTTTTTACTATATCATAATCGTGAACAAACATTCATAGATAATTATGAATCAATATTTATACATAATTATGAATCAATGTTTATATCATAGTATAAAGCCTTCAGATATAAACAAAGACCATTGTTTTCCTCAGAACAATAACCTTTCTTTCAAACATCTGTTTGCGTAATTATCCATGATTAATGCCCTGGCAGGGCGGGGCCTAAGTAATGGGTCGTTGCACTTAAGGTTAAGGGAAATCAGCTTTTATCTTAAATAACCTTCTTCCAAAGAGAGTCGACATAAATAACTCGAGACCTTAAATCGTAGATTGGTAACCAAATCCTCGTAACTTCAGCTTAATCAAGCTGAAGTAACGAGGCCTTGGTAACCAAACGATGAAATGTGTTCACTCTCTCAAAGCATGTGAATCCTTGAGGTTTTAGGAAACAGTTATTTGCACGCGTTAACGATGATTACCGACTAAAATTTGCAAGAACCCAAACTATCGAAAAATAAACTCGTCAAATTACGTCACTGTTAAGCCCCGCCCTGCCAGTTCATTTATTACGCAGAATAATTAACTCTAAGTTTACTATAAACATAATCCAACCAATCATTTATCATGCATGACCAGATACTATTTAAACACTAGACTGGTTGTGCAAGCATAACTTAAGTTGAGCCCACAAAATCCATTTCCGTATTTGACCTTGACCTTTGACCAGACTCATGCCATCAAAAAATTTCTTTCAAATGACATATGTACTCACGATGGAGAACAATTAATGTAAAAAATCAATTTGAAATCTGTATCAAAACTTGACTGTCACTTAGTGGACTAAAACTCCCCCTACATGTGCTTGTCAATGATGAAAAGCCACTTTCCATCAAAGGGCCATAACTCTATCAAAAGTCAATAGTTTTGTGACCAAAATATCACTTGCACATCTGCTTGATACTGATCACTTCTGTAAAGTTTGAATGAAATCTGTCCATTAGTTGCTGAGAAATTCAGTGGAAATAGCTACAGGCAGACAGACGGACCAACAAAAGACCGACCAACGGACTGACAGACAAGCTGACTCCTATATACTCCAAAACATAGTTTTGGGAAATAAAATGAACAAGATATGCTCTTCATAAGTAAAATTTGAATGGTCGATCTTAGAGCTTTTGTTTTCAAGTTTCTGCTCATATACTCATGACAGAGAATGTTATTTTGAAATGCATCCATATTTAGTCTTTGCCCTACATTATCAGCCAATCAGAAGGCTGAATTTTCAAATTTTTTGAAGGTTTATTTTCCATAAACTTTCCAGCTATGGTTTATTTTGATCATTATTTCATTTAAACTTCGGGGTTATACCACACATGCATACAGACAAGAAACTACCCCCTCACAATTATGCAATGACCACATGATAAGTACAGGTGAAAATCATAAGGCACATGCGCATGTTGTATAATGAATATCCTGTGTAGATTTTGATCTGGCATGGTGTGGATTACCATGTCGAATCTCTTATGGAACTGCTAAGTTTTTACTTGCCTGTACATTTACTCAAGCAAAGTAACGCTAATTAAATAGCACTAATTGAACAGTGCAATAGATCACTATATACTTCTTTCCTAAAGTTTATTCCATTAAGCTTCTCATTTAATTACTTTTGGTCCCTTTCTAAATTTGGCTAAATCTCGTTTCATGATAGGCTATACTATGATGAGGCGTTTTATAGTCCACCAAAATTAATAAGGATAAATTTAATTAAGTTGACGACACAAGAAAAAGCACACAAAGTATGCATATATCCTAAGTTTGGTTGACTGTATAGCTTTTTTTGCGCTCAACAGAATAGTATAATCTGCTTAGTTGTTTATGTCCTTAGATTGCCCTTCATACACAAGTTCGTAAACAATTACTGGCATATTAAATCAATAAAGAGACTTCTTATTACATACGATAATACGATACCGTTAAGTATTTTATTCTTTCGAAGTAAGGTGCAAAACAGAGTGAAAAATATTAGATTTTCGTACATCTATATTGTCAGGTGAACTAATGTCACTAAGCTCCCTCCTTTCCGCTGTTTAAATCGTTTAATTTTCAATTATTAGCATTTAACTATTACAAAGATATACTAGAGACAAGCTCAACTTTAAGGTTTAACCTTAACATTTTTTCTTGACTTGGGGGCAATCTGAAAATTTATTATCTAGTGTTTTTGATACACATGTACCCCACACCATGCAAAAGTAAAACCTTCTATAAATTACATTACTTTAAATTGATAAAAGCACTTATTTGGAGTATATACTTGTTTTAAAAATATACTTTTTATATTTTTCTAATTTGAACAGGAAAATCAGGTGATTAGACTATTACTAAACTGCATAGGCTGATTTTTCTATATACCTCCTGCCAAAGCAGGAATATTCCAGGTTCAGCAAGACAAGAGTTATATTCAAACCAAAGCCATGATCACAAGAATGGTTAATCAAGTCTGAAGATTGACACTGTAATCCCTAACTTTCTGATGACACAACACAATTTGACTATTTTCACCTCTGGGGCATTTTCGTGTCTGGAAATGTCTGATTTTGTTTCCACTATTAAAGGTAATTTGGCTATAAGACGTGTTATTACACTTGCCTGTAGTTATCTGCAGGAACCATCCTGATTTGGTTTGGTTATTGCTTTCTGTTTGACACTATCTGTATGCTGATTAATCAGTTTTATGTCCAATGTGATTTGAGCCGGTGCGGGACATTTCCAACATTTTGAAATGTTCCTGAGATTCAAACATTGAGAAGGGTAGAAAGCCTGATACAGAAAATATCAAGTTACCTAATAGTCTGCATATACTTTGAGACCTTATCTATTTACTAAACGCATAGTAAAGACTCTGGACAGACTGTGTGGACGCACAGGCTGGTCATAGTCTTTGCTTTGCGCATTTTTGCAAATGTTGGAAATCCTACACATAAACTTTATTTTTCTTCGTAAATAACTGCATGGTAAAGCTGATTACATAACCAAATGCATATGTGATTTTTGTACTGGATTTAATTCCACCTTTAACAGAATTGCATTTATATCTTGGCAGCTGGTACACCAACCAATGACTTCCTGATATTTCTCACGTTGCAGTACAGCCATAACATATTTCATCCAAGCCAACTGAGCTCCACTAAAACCTTTTCAAAAACAAAGAAGACATTCTCCCTGCATGATTATTTGTTTTTTCTGTGACCCTAACCTGAATTTATTTAAGTACATTTAAACAACACAACAAACATACCCTAAGATGAAGCATTCTGCTCCAAACTAAATTATATCTTCGGGCATCCTTTATTGAAAGATATTTAATCAATTCACCTTTTCCTGAGACCTTGATCATGGATGAATCTATTCAGTTTATTTGTTTATTGTTTGTTTGAATGGGTTTTTATGCTGCTTTCAACAAGCTTTCAGTTGCATGGGATAGCTGGAGCACCTAACAATGGATTCCTGGCATTTCCCACACCAGTACAAATATTACATTCTTTCGTAGCCTCCAGCTGCTATCATGCATTGGTCTACGTTTATCAACACATTTGTGGAAGACAAATAACTGGAAAGAATAAATGCAACTCTTGGTAATTAAACCTGGGACCTTTTTATTGATAGTCTGACATGCTAATACTGTGCTAAGACTGCGGCTTTTCTGTTTAATTGTAACAAAGAAACTGAAGTATGCCGTTAACACGCAGTGGTAGCATATTGGACATGAATGACACCGAAAAGACAGTAGCTACAGGAAAAGACCAAGGATACATGACAAAATAAACATCCGATTAGCTGCTGATTCAAAATATACTCTTTGTTTTAGTAACCAGCAAAATGATTCTGTATTTTCGAATTTCTCAAGTCTGTTGAACTTTTGTATCCATAAAGCTCTTCCCTAAATGGCTCATCTTTAGAGTTGAAAGGTTCATTAAAGAGTCTTGCGATGATTAAAAAGCAACAGGATAGATTACAAAGGCTAATGTACAGATTATATCTATATCTAGAGGCTAGACAACGAAGTCAGCAATTATTGTGGTCTTACAATGGACAGAAGAATGAATACTAATGGTAGGGTGCTTCTTTGAGAGCAAATAATTGCCATAATCTAGAATTGTACATCATGTAATTCATAAGTTGGTTTATTTAACCCTTTCCTGTTTTACAAAATTTTGGACCTGTCCAAATTCAAAGGTTTTGCAGACGAAAATTTACAGTGGATTTAATTTGAAAAATAACCATTCAGTAGGGTAGCAAATAGTGTGGAAAAGGAAGAAATTGCTTGTCAGAAGCAATTTCTTCTTTTTTCACAATGTTTTCTCAATCATTGAATCACAGGCACATAAAAATCAGGGATTAAACAACAAAGGGTTTAATTGCATTTTCAGGAATTGGTAAGTTAATCTTTTTTTAACAAGGGGGTAATACTTGTTAATTGTTTCCCTATAATCATACTTAGATTAAGTGACTTTCTAAATGGCCAGTTTTTAATCAGTGAATTATATTAATTACTAATATAACATGCAAATTAAGAATATTTCTTGTAATTGGTTACTTGGATAGTGTATGTTAACCCTTGTCATGCTGAACCAGGAATATTCCTGCTTTGGCAGGAGCTATAGACAAACATCAGTCTGCACTCATGTGCAGTCTGGTGTTAATATACACCACCTGTTTCTCACTTTTCAACAAGAATCTTCAAGATTTAGTTTTTTTCAAATAAAAATTTATCTACTGTTGGTACTTTCAGTACTTTATGCCCTTTGATTTTGATGAAAATTTTAAGCAAAAATTTTACTCAGCATGACAAGGGTTAAGGTTTTATTTGGGAGCATTTTTTTTAACCCTTGTCATGCTGAACCCGGAATATTCCTGCTTTGGTAGGAGCTATAGACAAACATCAGCCTGCACATATGTGCAGTCTAATGTCAGTCTACACCACCTGTTTCTGACTTTCAAACCAGAATTTTGAATAGATTTAATTTTTCAAATAAAAATTGACCTACAGTTGGTACTTTCAGTGCTTTTTGCCCTATGATTTTGATGAAAATTTTTAGCCAAAATTTATTCAGCAAGACAAAAGTTAATAATATTGCCTACTGATTGAGCACACAAAATAAATAATATCACTTGATTTATGTAGAATATAGGAAAACAGAAAACAAGAGCGCAGCCTACAGGTGCCTAGGCTCGGCTATTGAGTGCTGAATTGTGGATAAAAATCTAATTCATAAAAGAGACGTAATTTGCACAAACTGCATCAACAGTTAGCCCTCTTGATAACATAGGTTGCTCTTTTGATAGTGAGCATGTGTGGCAAGTTTCAAAGAATGCCTTCAGTAGAAACTAGAGATATAAAACAAGATGTGTTTGTGAAACACTAATGCCCCCGTAACAGCATTTTTTTTCAAAGTTTGACCTTGACAGATGATCTTGACCTTGTCACATGACCTTGACTTTGGTATCAGCAGATGCGGATCATTGAGATCTATATCATCATGCCAAATATGAGCCTTGTATCTTGAAGATACTGGCAATGTTAAGTTTTTTGGTTAAGTTTTGCAGATAGACAGACAGACAGATGGACGGACAGACAGACAGACAGACGGACAACAGTAAAACTATATGCCCCCGATCTTTCGATGCTGGGGCATAAAAAATGTCAAAGTTTTGAACGACAACAATCACATTGACAAAGACAACTGTGATGACCAAAAGGCTGTAGCAATACCTCAGGTTTTCTACGTAAAACAGCCGCACTATAAATTTAATCTCAAGCTAAAATTTTAACACATCAATTCCTATCCTTCCCAAAGACATGAAAATAAATGCACATGAAAATAACCTTATTTACAGTAACTTGGATAAATCATGTTTTGTGACAAAACCAGATTTATCAAATTGTTTGGCAGTCTGACTGTTCTAGACAGATTTTTCATAAAGCAGAATTGATATTTCACCTGACATAGTAAATATATCATATTTTCATATATGTCAGACCAAAAAAGACATATGGGTGAGGAAATACAGATTTCCCTCTTGCTATATGAATGGTCAATATGGCAAAACTTATACTAAAATTAGTTGCCCAAATTCTCACACATTCAACATACTGATGAAGATTAACCCTTGTCATGCTGAATCCAGAATATTCCTGCTTTGACAGGAGCTTTAGACCAACATCAGCCTGCACATATGTGCAGTCTAATGTTAGTCTACACCACCTGTTTCTCACTTTCAAACCAGAATTGTCCATAGATTTAGTTTTTTCATATCAAAAATGACGTACAGTTGGTATTTTCAGTGCTTTTTGCCCTTTGATTTTGATGCAAATTTTTATTCAAAATTTATTCAGCATGACAAGGGTTAAAGAAGGAAATCATTCAGAGAAAAGGAGAAACTGTTTGTAACAAGTACCAGTAATTTCTTTTAATTTTGCAATTTCTGAAAAGACAATCTTTCTCAGACAATATCCAGGGTCCAGCATTAACAATTGTTATTCACTGAACGCTAAAAAATATAAAACAAGATGTGTTTGTAAAACACGCATGCTCCCAAAATGGCAATTTTTAAAACTTTGAACCTGACATATGACCTTGTTACATGACCTTGACCTTGGTATCTGTAGATGTGCATCATCGAGATCTATCATCATACCAAATATAAGCATTGTATCTTGAATAGCCTTGAAGTAGTTAGTAAGTTTTTTGTTAAGATTTGCAGACAAACAGACAGACCAACAAACAGATGAATGGACAAACCAACAGACAATGGTAAATCAATATGCCCATCATCTTTCCAGATGGGGGCAGAAAGATTGACTAAAATCTACATGACCACTGGTAAAATGAATCCCTTAGCTGTAGAACACTAAGACAGTGTCAGTGTCTTGTTCATAAGTCAATAGATATACTCTTCAAAAAAAGTTCTTTGACACTGATTTAACATACGATTTTTCTGAGTTCATGTAAAAACTTCGATAAATTTTGATTAATTTGTGAACAGTAATTAGGATGTAAGAATACCACATGTAATTGCGATAAATTACTCGACCACGTTTCTCAATAGAGACGTCAACGTCAAATAATTTAAAATCTGAATACTCATTCAGCATGTGCAGTGCCAGATTAACTGAAAAGTCTTGATAGCTCTCCATTGTGTTGTGGATGAAATGCCATTGCTTGATTGCTTTTAATATTGAACGTCTAGGCACACACCTGTAATGAAAACATGTCACGCATACAGAGGAACAACGTCATAAAGATTTTGGTTGACACAATGAAGGCTCTATAAGACAAGCCGTTGCAAATGACTTTGTTGTTTTCGGACAGACTATCTTCTAACTCTTGGATCGCTATAACATGCCTCACAGCGTTATGTATAGAACCAGATCAGTCTGACGCTGGATAACAACTTTCGTCCAGGACGTCGAATGACGTATCAATATTTGGGATTTTTTCAATCTAACTGATTTGTCAACGAACACTTAGGTCTCCAGTCTAAGTTGGATCTCTAGTGAGAAAGTTCGGAACCAGATAAGAGAGGTCAAATTTGCCACTATAAGACACGTGTGATGTAATGTCTTTAATCAACGTCTCTGTTACAAATCTATGATCAAAAAAGTAATTTTGTTTTAATACAGTGTGAAGATGCATTGGCTTCACCTTCATTGATTGACTTTGCTCATACATATAGATATTTGTGTCGAAATTTAAATCTGTATACGGATCAAATTTCAAAGAACTTTTTTTGAAGAAAAAAGGTAAAAGAATCCTTACAAGTTTTATCAATCATACATCGCTTTAGGTAAAAACCTCTATCAACAGTATTTTAGTTATATTGTAGAATGTACAACTACCCAAAGCTATCTATCTTGTCTCACACCAATACAACCACAAATTGTACCAGCACCACTAGCTACTCATCTCACTCTAGCAGATTTGCTTTAATCAAATATCTGATGAAATCTGGCCAAGCCAGGAATCAAACTCAGGAATTCAGGATTGACAGCCCAACACATTATCAGCTTGGCTTCCTAGGCTCAGTCCTTCTTAGGGTGATTGGAATTTCCATGCCTGATTTGTCCAACATGGACTTTTCTACCTGGGGACAAATGCAATTTAATTTGCCACTTATCCAAGGACAATTAAATACCAGGGTAAATCTTAAATATGGTACTACATAGATCTTAGAGATGAATTATCCTTATGTTTGTATCAACCTGTAGAAAGCATTGTTTTTAATCAAGAAAATGCTGGAACCCAGCATTTTCTTTTTTTTTAAAAAAAAATCTTTTATCAAAATTGATCTATTCTCATTTTTGCGGACAAGTCCTATTGAGCCTGGACAAGTAGAAAATCATAGTTTACTTGTCCAGGGACAAGTGGAGAAAATCTGTATTTCCACACCCTTGCCTTCTGTAATTAGGATAATGCTCATATAGGGCATAATCCAGACAGATCATGAAAGCATCCATTGTTTTGAAGATACTTTAATTCTGTTGTCATGGTAACAAGAACAGTATAAATCTCATTAAAATCTGATGTGTTTAATCTACTGCCTTTTATTTCAAATAACATGCCTACTTAGTAACAAGAGATTCTTAATCCTTTACCTTATAACATATTAAAACAGAAATACCTAGGTTATTCCTGGTGGAATGGACAAGTTTTAGTTTGATATAATGGAATTCCATGTACTCACAGTTAAAGTAATATGGGTTCTTGCTACAAGATTGCAGTCCATTCTAACATGAAGGAGAATGCAAAATCTTCCTGCAACTCCCAGCTACTGGTGCCAACCCTTACCAAACTGACTTAGACAGACTTATATGCCATTTATATGTCAGTTATATGTCAGTTATATGGGCCATATAACTGGCATATAAGCCACTTATATGTTGAGCTGAAATGCAACTATGTGAGATCTATGTATATGCCAGTTATATGTCTGGAATTAGTTAAGGTAGCAATCTCTTTATAAGTCCCATATAACTGACATATAAGCCTTCTTGGAGAGTCAAATGAATGGAGAACATCTATGTCATTTATATGGATAGCTGCTAAGCCACATAGTCACCTGACACATCAGACCAATGAAACCTCTTCTTGTAATCTCAGTTTAAGCCAATGAAACAAAGTGTTATTCATTTATTCAGTTTAGTGGTAGTTTTGAAAAAAAAATCTTATGTGTTTACTGTGTTTGGATTATATTGATGTCTGAACAATGAAATTAAGGTAAAAACTAATTGGTATTTCTCTTTTCTAATTCTTTCATATGTAATTGATATTTTCACATGAAATATAAGGTGCACAAATAACACTTAAATCAATATTTCAGAAATATAGAGGAAATAGACAAGAAATTTTGGGATGTTAAGAAAACTTGTTTTAATTGTGATTCTGTAACACATGCTCAGGATTATTCAAAGAAGCAAACTGCAGTATACAAATCAATGAAAGCATATTTATGAAATAATAATTGTTTCTTTGAACGTAGTTTTTGCTTCAAATTCATAAGTTGCCCAAAGTAGAAAAATGCTAGGCTTACAGGCTAGTTCTTTTTTTGCCAAGTTATATGATATTACTTTTACATAACCTCTCCTTTCATTTGCACAGCAAGTATTATTCAAAAGTTAGTTTAGAAGTTGAAAATATTGTACACAGTTTTTGAGACAAAGAAAATAATTTCTTCATAATAAAGTGTACACAAATGCATTCTGGTACTGACCTACTTTTGACATATATGGGACTTATATGCCCCATATAAATGGCATATATGCCCATATAAATGGTATATATGTCCCATATAAGTGGCATATATGGGACATATAAGTGACATATAAGGCCCATATAAGTTATTTTTCCCCATCCATATAAGTGGCATATAAACCACATATATGTGACTTATATGGCATTTTAGCCATATATGCCACTTATATGGGACATAGATCTCATTTGCATTTAAAATCCTAATCTGTGACATATAAGCCACATATATGGCAAACAAGTATGTTACTTATATGCCGCTTATATGGGACATAGATCTAGACATATATGTGACATATAAGGCAATTTCGTAGGGGAAATACATATTTCAATTTTAAATTATTCTGTCATTTTTCAAGCATTCTGATTGGATGAAATATTAGTTTTATTTCTCAATGAAAACAATTTTGAGTGTGCATCTATTTTATGAGCTTCCAAAAAAGGTAGTCTCGTAAGAAATCTATCAAATATTGATAAATCTTTATATCTTTTGCTTCATAATATCAAATTATAAGATATGAAGAGATTATTTGTTGATTTCATGAAGGAATGAAACTAAAAAAACCTAATCACAACTCTCCTCATCTCTTAAATAATCTAATTTTAGGTGATAAGGTTTTTAGTTCCATACCTCAATTAAATCAACAAAACTCTTCATCTCTTAAATAAATTTATTTTAGACGATTAGGTTTTAAGTTTCGTACTTCAATGAAATCAACAAAAAACCCTCTTCATCTCTTAAGTAATACATGTAAGACAAGAAATAGATAAGTGTGCCTGAGTTTTACGGAATGGCATGGTAAAATATCACCAAATTGTAATGATACGTGCAGGGCATGGTGACTAGGAACATTCTGTGAAAATTTTATCCAAATCCCTCCGTAGTTGTGAGTTGCATTCAGTAGAAATGTACATAAAGATAGACAGATAGATCAACAGAAAGATGGAAATTGGTACTAATATGGGGTGATGTATAAAAATGGTGCAGGTGAAAATTCAAGTTTATTAATTTTTTTTTTTCCATCTAAGTGAAAACATAGAAAATGTCAAATTCAACTGCTTAATTGTTATAGGTTCTTAGAATTTCTGCATTCTCAAACAATGTTTTCAAAGTTCTGTTTTGTAGGCCATGAAAAACCGAGTAGATTCACAAAATATACAAATTGTTTAGGAATGAGTTATAATGGATATTGTTTTCAGTATCTTCAATGAAGCCCTTAATTTTAAATTAAGCTCAGAATATTGTTAAGTCAGAATGATGAATAAATTGAATTGGAGATGTTCTGATATTCTACACTCTAATTTCCTGAATCAAAATGAGTGTGCATCAAGATAATTGAAAATTAAATTAGGCAAGGTTACAAAATCAATGTCTCTCAGTGATTTTGATTAAATTAGATGAAACACAACCCAAAACCTTGATATACAATTTTGTTTCCATTAGCAGTTGGGTTTTGGATTACTTAATCAACACCTTAACTTACGCCAAAATTTTATACTAATCAGAATTGAAAAAGAACGCAGATAACAACAAAAGCTCATATGTCAATGCCAACACATTGCCATTAGCTAGTATGTGAAACAAAGAGTTGTCTGCGGACAACATAGCTCGCCCAAACTGCTGCTTGTCACAAATAGCACTTGACCAACGATCAAAATTCAAGGTAAATTTTGCTACATTGAAGTCCATGATCTAATATATATCAGTCACTGTCTGATTTGGAAGTAAGAAAGTTTAACATAAAAACATTTTTGTTTCAATTACATGTGAAAGGTTAGGTAAAGTAAAAGCCTACAGCCTGATGAAGTGTAAATGGAATTGCATTGTATTTAATATAAGGTTGATCATCTAAGGTTGATGCATTATATTACGTATAATTTTCCTAGCTGTAAGCATTCAGAAAATATTTGAAAGTTTAAAGCAATGAACCAAAGTTTCAAAAGTCAAGGTCAAGGCCCCAAAGCTAAAGGATTTGATCATGGAAGAAAGCCTTTCTCACCTGTTGAGTAAAGATACTAAGTATAATGGTCATAGGTAAAAGAACACAGAGAGCATAAGCAAGGTTAAAGTTTTTTCTTTATAAATTTTTATAAGTAGAAAAATGGTCAATGTCAAATTGTCATGGACCTTGGTTACTGGTAAAAGCCTATCACCTGGTGAGTTTGTGAATGAGGTTATGTTTTTGGTTAAAGTTTTAGATTGAAGGTTTTAATTAAAGTTTTTTAAGTCTATAAAAGGTAAAAATATCAAGGAGCATGGTCTCAAGTGAAAGCCTATCACCTAGTGAGTGTGTATATAAAGGAATGGTGTCCCTACTTAAAGGCATTCAGAAAATACAAGCAATATTAAAGTTTCTTGGTAAATGTTTTTTGTTAAAGTTTTGCCAAGTCCATAAAAAGTCAAGTCAAGGAGCTTGAACCCTGGTGATTATCATCTAGTGAGTGTTTATATGTCAAGATCATTTTGACATGGGTGCTTGTCTCAAAGAAAGTCTATACCTGTAAAATATTAAGCCTCTAGGATAAATATTGATAGAAATATAAAACTTTAACCTAAAGCAGATGCGGACACTGATGCCAGTATTTGAGGGTATGATAATAGCTCTTCTGTCCCAAAAAGTTAATGCTCCCCGTTAAAGTAAATTTTCCAGAACTTTAACCTTGACCTTTAATAACAGATGGATTTGACCTTGTCCTATAATCTTGACATGGTATCAAAGCAGTATCCAAAGCCAATCTACTATGATGGAAAATATTTGTGGAAATTAATTTTAAATTCGTTGATAGATGAATGGGTAATTCTAAGCACAGATAAGTCCAGACAGACAGACTGAAAGAATGAGACACTTAGGCACATACACATACAGCTGAAGGTGCAACAACTATGTCTCTCTCACCTGATATGGATGGCTCAGCGCAAAGCAGTTGTAACTGCCTATATGTTTATAGGCAGTTACACCTGTATCGCGCTTAGCCATCGTTATAGGAATAATGGGATTGATAAAAAGTGGCATTAAACTCCTGTTAATAAATAAATCTCCCCTTATTACATTTGAAGTTGTTGTGATGTTGAATATACATGCTGAATTCTGGGTAAATATCTTTTATATCTTTAATTGCAGACGCATGTATAACTATTATGTTACATTTTGTCACTATAATGACAATTTAAAAGCTCACTTCAAAGACACCGAGTGAAAACTGATGTTGTTGATTTAAACACCTTCTTTAAACAAGAAATGGTATACAGCTTGGTATAAAATATAAATGCATAAGTTGGATAACATTCTATTCACTTTGTTCAAACCTTTTCATTGTCAACTCAGAGCAAATGTTCCCTAATTTGAGTTATAATATTATTTTCGTGTAAAACCTTTAAGGTTTTGGAAGTACACCTACAATATACATATTTCCATATTTTGGCCCAGTATGAAATTGAATCGTCTGATGAAGGGTCATTTCTAACATCAATATCTTGACCATTCTAATCTACTCTACAGACATATCACATATGGTATTTTTCTTAAGGTTACATTTTTACACACAAAAGATAGGTGATAAATCATTGATCTCCTATATCATTCTTAACCTTTGTCATTCTTCTCCCAGAATATTCCCGCTTTGGAAGGTGGTTTAGAAAAAGATCAGCCTGCACATATGTGCAGTCTGATCTTAGTCTAATACCACCTGATTTCACTTTTCAAATCATAAAATTCTTAAAATTTCATTTTAGAAATAAACATAGATTCACAAATAGTGTGAGCTTTGAACCCTTTATTTCAATGCAATTTTGCCAAGCTCTTAGTCGGAACGACTATGGTAAAATATAAAATAAATCTGTATCTTCATGATAGCACTCAAGATAGAAGAGCATTGACTAAACCAGAAAACAAGAATGCATTTGATTTGCATTTTGTGGTTTAGAAATCAAATAAGAATGAAATAAACTCTTTGTTCTTATTTTTTAGGGTGTGTATTTCCGTTTATTTATCGTTGCTACCATGGCACATGCCCATATGAGCGACGCCCCCAGAAGACATTTAGTTGTGTGAGGATACATGACGAAACTACTGCTGAGATCCACCATGGTTCTTTAACGTGCTCGGTGTAAAGCACCGTCTCACGGGGCCTCGGTTTAACGTCTCGTCCGGAAGACAATTAGTTTTTATTAGTGTACCAGCCCGGGAATCAAAACCCACACCGTCGAACTTCAATGGTTTTGAAGTCCGGTGCTCTACCAACTGAGCTAATCGGGCTGGTAATTATTTTTTAGGGAGGCATATGATACTGTTTCAATGCTTAGAGGTATTTTACTCAAAATATAGGGGGAAACCAAAAAGAAACATATGATGTATATTTTGGTTCACAAATGGAATCTATTTAAAAGCACCCTCATCCTATCCATGTTTTGAAAGCTTCCAGGAGCTTAGGAGAAATAATTCAGTTTAAGGAAAAATGAGTTATGTTCCATTACCTTTACAAATCTCTCCATGTTAATTCCCTGTCAGTATTGTGACCCTGTGATCCACAATCTGTCAATCTACTGTCTGCCTTCTCCAATATCCATCCAGTATAGCTGTCTTCATACATCCCTCCCTGTCATGCTATACAGACTCACATATTGGAATTCTGCAAGTAAACAAAATATCATAATTTTTCTTTTTCAAATTTTAGCTATTGGCCTCCTTAAACAGGGCTCATATTTGACAACACTTAAAATTACTTACTGATATTTGATGTTCTCTTTGAGCTCAGTCTGATATGCTTTCAAACATAATTTGGCATCAAAAGATTGAAACTGATACAATATAGCTTGCAAAGCAGGTGTTGTCTCCAAAATACATATGGCTGCCATCCTGGAAAATAGCTGTCATGTTGAATTTTCAAATAGCTAATTAATTCCCAAAGAAATCTTCATTGAGGGCCCTTCTCCCATGTTTTACATTGAACATTTTAATTCTTAACCAGACTCATCTATATGACCAGGTAAACAGTTTCATGAAGATAGGACCATAATTGTGGCCCATAGAATGTAAACAAGAAAATTGTAATCTAACCCTCTTTTCCCATGGTAAGGCATGTCTCCTTCCAATTTTCAATAGGGTCAATCCTGTGACCAGACAAACACTAAGACGAAGTTTAATGAAGATTGGACCATAGTTGTGGCTGCTGGGGCCCGTTTTACTACACTTCTTATGAAAATTTTTTTTGTAAGTCAAAATCACAATTTTGAACCTGATGTTTTTCATTATTCATTGTTAGATTCTTCCTTGCAATATCTCATTGGAAAAGTCTTTAGAAGACCATTCCAATGAGATGATGCAAGGCAGAATTCCGCATCTAGTTGCTGCTGTAGTAGGGAATTTAATTTCTGACTTATGCAAAAAATGACCGTGAGATGATTAGTAAAACAGGCCCCTGGAGTACAAACACTTCAATTATTAACCCTTTCCTGTTTTACAAAATTTTGTACCTGTCCAAATTCAAAGGTTTTGCAGACGAAAATTTAAAGTGGATTTAATTTGAAAATTAACCATTCTGTAGGGTAGAAAAAAGTGTGGAAAAAGAAGAAATTGCTTGTCAGAAGCAATTTCTTCTTTTTTCACATTTTTTTTCTCAATTATAAAATCACTGGCATGTAAAAAGCAGGGATTAAACAGCAAAGGGTTAAAGCAGCACAATGGATGATAGACATCCAGTGATCACAAAAGCTCACCATAAGAACATTGTGCTCAGGTGAGCTAAAAGCTAAAAATTCAAGTTTTTTATCCTTGTTATGCTGAAACTAGACTATGCTGAACCCAGAATATTCCTCCTTTTGGTGGAGGCGTAGACAAGAGTTTCATGTTTATATTTTCAAAAGAAATGCTCGCTCACAATAAGTACTTCAAGTTCTTTCAGCACTTTGATTTTAATGCAATTTTGTAGATATTTTTATTCAGCAGTAATAAGGGTTAAGTTTAGTCACAACAAAAGTAAAGACAACAAAGCTATAGTAATAGACAACAAAGCTATAGTAATAGTTAACAAAGCTATAGTCTTAGACAATAAAGATATAGATTGCAGGTATCATTTTTTGGAGAGATATTGAGAGATTCTCTCATTTTTCTGCTAGAAATCTCATTGAAACTGCTTAAATGAGAAAAAAATCTCAAAGTTAAATGAAATTTAAAGAAAGATTTGAAAAATTTTCTCACCGGAAATTTGTAATTTCCCATTAGATTTGGGTAAATTCGATTCTTTTGCAAATGATATTCTGAGCCGTAATTATCTTTGTATAGTAATAGTTAACAAAGATATAATCATAGACCTTCCTCAGTGACTTTGCTCTGAAAACCACAAAGAATAGCAAATCCATGAAATATTTTTGCAAGTCACCCACAGAAACATTTAATGAGTTCAGGAAGAATAATTGATTTTCCGAGAGACCACATGTCCAAATTAAGAACAGCAAACATTTGTCATCTGTCAATTATTGTTGTTATAACTAAAAGTGTTACCAATTATTGTCTTTAATGGTCTCAATAATTCACCACACCAATAAATCAATCTTGATGAATCTTTTAACAACATTGAACGATAAGCAGAAACATACCTGTCTGGTTGACCCACCTTTAAACGAATCAGCCAATGCAAAATAGGTATTGCCTCCATTTAGGCATTGTGGATTATTATGTGACTTTAGCATATTGTCCAAACTCATATACAGACATGTCTGAGGAATGAGCTGGCTAATGATCTTTTGGCATAAGAAAATTTTTTGTGGGGAAAACTTAATAAAATAAAGTTATTCCTCCTTTTTTCATGGTGTTTTCCTTTACTGAATTGGAACTTTTAAACAATGGGTTGTGCATGCTGTAATTCAGTATAGCAAGGTAGCCCTCATTCTGCTGTATCCATTCATTGGACACAAATTGTCAGACAGGATGAGTGCTGCCATTCAAGTTGAACCTGTAACCTTGTTGTTGGGAGGTCTACGCACTACAAACTGCGCTATGATGGCGGCTTCTTTCTACTTAACTATTTCCAGACTAGTTAAAATGTCCCAAAAATTGACAATTTGTATGAAACAAAATTTAAATTCTGCAGCAGAGTTTTAATCTGACATCAAAAAATAGGGTAAAAATCATTGGGATCTTAGGGGTCCTTTCTTAAATTTTGGGAGTCCCTGCTTTAGGTAATAGACTATTTTTTGTAGGCTATAATATCATTTTTTGTACATTTAGAGCTATTCCCAGGTAAAAGGTAAAGAATTCAATAGAAGTATATTAATATTTTGGGCTCAACCTCAGAAAAGAATTGAAGACTGTTTAAAGCAGTCTTCAATTCTTTTTCTGAAGTTGAGCCCCAGAGAGGCTATGGGACTCACATCACATAGTTTTGAGGGGCCTGGGGCCAGTTATCAAAATATTTAAGTCCTATATTTATCTTACTGATGACTTTTGAAACAGTAACAACAATAATCATTTTACATAGGTATTAGTGATACAAGATTTTTGTCCTAAGCTAATGGCAAGTCGTTGGAAAGACAAAAATGTGTCTTAAATGTTTTGATGAAACTGGCTACGTATTTTTGTGTCTCAGATGCACAAAACCTGCATCCCTTAATACCGTGCAGCAGGATAAGGGTTAACACATAAACTAGCTCTAGATCTCAGTCTAATAACTGACAACCATATTCTGATAATTGAGTTTAGCACATTTACAATGGGTGTTAAAAGGATGAAGAAATGATAAATGGTTGTCATGGTTATCTATAATTATTGATTCTTTCTTATACAATCTCACTCATAAATAGATTTATGGACACAAGTTTTAGACCTACCTAACCTTAACCCTGCTGAATTGAAATTTGTTTCAAGTAAACTGCCAATTTTGTAAGACATTTTTACAAGGCCGACACATGTTTTTCTATATATAACTAAACCCCTCCTTCTGTGTTTGTGAACATTTCCGGAATGCAAAACAATTATCATAGACATCTATGTACACAAAATCTAGACTTTTATCCTCAAAGATTTAAGCTTGAATTTGTCATTCCAATATTCGGTAATGCAAATGATTATGACGCGATGATCTAAATATAGTCCTAACTTGATGAATATTCATGACCAGCAACATTTCCGTCCACAATTTGCATACCGCTCCTTCACCGCTCCTGCACGTGGGCATATTTCTCATGACCAAGATCTCATTTACATATTTTACCTTATACGGCACATTATGTGTTTCAGGAAAAAAGCCGCCGTTAGTCGATTGATTTGTACTGTTACGTAACTCATCTTTCATTAGACTAAATCAAGAAATCGTATTCAAAGAATATTAAGGGAAAGAGCTATTTTTTTTCTCTAAACACAGACTCGGGCTTTAAGTACAAAGTAGATGTGATCAGACTGCATGTCATGGTCTACTGTCTTCTCACCTGTCCATGGACAAGTTGGTGGCTGAATTTCACTTGTCCAACTGTTGTCCAAATTTTCAGTTATAATTATTTTTTCTTTGAAATATAGATACTTTTAGGCGAGAAAAATATTACCTTTCCTTCATGTTTGAGACAAGTCAAGTATTATAAAGATTTACATAAAAAGAGAATTTTCTTTCTTAAGCTTTCAATTATAACTTGATACTTCTATCAAATATTGAAAATTACTTTGACCAGTAACATGAACCCCCTTTCAATGGTCTGCCATTTTGTTCTTGATTCAAAATCCACATCTCCCCTTACAAGGAGAATCAACTCATTCATTAGCTATTTTTTTTCAGAAGTTACTCCTTGATAGATGACCTTGACCTTGTCAGTTGACCTTGAACATAGCAATCTTATTTGATTAATCGATGTCTAAATCATGCTGAATATGACGGTTTATAATGAATATGCTCTTAGTGTTTCAAATAATGCTCAAGTTGTTTGGCTAAGCTTGGCCTTGATCAATAACCTTGACAAGTGACCTTCAAATTGGTATCTACTGAGGAGTTTATAGAAGATCCACCAAATTGCATTTTTGGATGTTTAGCATGCTTTTAGAAATTGATGTGTTAACCCTTGTCATGCTGAATAAATTTTGGCTAAGTTTCCATCAAAATCAAAGGGCAAAAAGCACTGAAAGTACCAACTGTAGGTCAATTTTTATTTAAAAATCTAAATCAATTGAAAATTCTGGTTTGAAAGTGAGAAACAGGTGGTAGAGACTAATATCAGACTGCACATATGTGCAGGTTGATGTTTGTCTATAGCTCCTGTCAAACCAGGAATATTCCGGGGTTAAGCATGACAAGGGTTAAGATCTTTTGTTAAAATTTGCTTATTCTGACCTTTATAGATGACCTTGATATTGTCAGTTGATCTTGAACTTCGCATACTTCGAGTACTTATAATTGTGATCTTCCATCATACCAAATATGAGCCCTGCAAGCTTGAATAGGCTTCAGGTTTTTCAAAACTGTTAAGTTTTATGGTAAAGTTTTGCTACTTTTGACCTTGATGGATGACTTTGACTTTGTAAGATGATCATAAACTTGGTCTTTGTGAATAGGTACTGATGAGATCTGGCATCATGCCAAATATGACAATGAAGCTTGAATAGGCTTCATGATGTTCAAAAATAGTCATGATTGTTAAATTACACTGCTCAATTCCAATATTTAAAAGTTAAGCACAGGTGTTGTCCTTATTGATCAAGACTTGTTTTTGAAACAGACTTTTTTGTCATCTCAAGGTCACCATTCAAGGTCATATTACAATATTTGAATAAATTAATCCTATCTGGATGACAATGTTTTGGTCTTCCAATGACAAAAAGACATTCAAATTGAAACTGAATTTTGACCTTAACCTTGCCCAATGACTTTGACATTTTAGTCCTATAGTATTATACATTTGGAACATAAGATTTTAATATGCATATTATGTTTTGTAAAGTAACAAAATGTCTTTGGATAACACAAATGTCCCCATAACTGCTTTATTTGATAAGTTTGACCTTTTTTAGTGGAATAGAAGGTTTGACTTTGACAAATGATCTTGGCATTAATAGATTAAGATGTGCATTATGAAGATGTAACTCTACGCCAAAATTGAACAACCTAGTACCTAAATGAAATAAAAATCTAGGTAACACTTGAATGATACATATGATAGTAACATAGTTTCTGTAATTGTTATTTAATTTATTACTTTTAGTTTGGGATGTTATTTGCCCCATATCTGATAGTCAAGTGAAGTATATTAACCCTTGTCATGCTGAATAAATTTGTGCTAAAAATTTTCATTAAAATCAAAGGGCAAAAAGCACTGAAAGTACCAACTGTAGGTCAATGTTTATTTGAAAAACTAAACCTAGTGAAAAATGAAAGTGAGAAACAGGTGGTGTAGACTAACATCAGACTGCACATTTTTGCAGGCTGGCTTTTGTCTATAGCTCTTGCCAAGGCAGAAATATTCCCGGTTCTGCATGACAAGGGTTAAAGGGAGATGCAGTATAATAACATAACAAGAGGGCCATAGTGGCCCTTAATCGCTCACCTGTATTAACAATCAATAAAAGTTTTTTCTAAGATTTGTCCCCATGACCTAGTTTTTGACCCCACTGGACCCAATTTCAAACTTGTCAGAGATTTCATCAAGATAATCATTCTGACAAATTTTCAGGTTGATTGGGCTAAAGATATGGCCTCTAGAGTGTCCACAAGATTTTTCTAAGATTTGACCCTGTGACCTAGTTTTTGACCCCACTTGACCCAATTTTGAACTTGTCCGAGATTTCATCAAGATAATCATTCTGACCAATTTTCAGGTTGATTGGGCTAAAAATGTGGTCTCTAGAGTGTCCACAAGGTTTTTCTTAGATTTGACCCTGTGACCTAGTTTTTGACCCCACTTGACCCAATTTAGAACTTGTCTGAGATTCCATCAAGATAATCATAATGACAAATTTTCAGGTTGATTGGGCTTAAAATATGGCCTTTGTAGTGACCACAAGGGTTTTTAAGATTTGGCCCTGTGACCTTGTTTTTGACCCAACTTGACCCAATTTTGATCTTGTCCGAGAATTTATCGTGATAATCATTCTGACCAATTTTCAGGTTGATTGTGTGAAAAATATGGCCTCTAGAGTGTCCACAAGGTTTTTCTAAGATTTGACCCTGTGACCTAGTTTTTAACCCCCCTGGACCCAATTTCGAACTTCTTTGAGATTTCATCAAGATAATCATTCTGACCAATTTTCAGGTTGATTGTGCTTAAAATATGGCCTCTAGAGTGTCCACAAAGTTTTTTCTAAGATTTGGCCCTGTAACCTAGTTTTTGACCCAACTGGACCCAATTTCGAGCTTGTCCGATATTTTACCACGATAATCATTAAAACAAATTTTCAGGTTGATTGGGCTAAAAATGTGGTCTCTAGAGTGTCCACAAGGTTTTTCTAAGATTTGACCCTGTGACCTAGTTTTTGACCCCACTTGACCCAATATAGACTGTCTGAGATTCATCAAGATAATTATTCTGACCAATTTTCAGGTTGATTGGGCTAATAATATGGGCTCTAGAGTGTCCACAAGATTTTTCTAAGATTTGACCCTGTGACCTAGTTTTTGACCCCACTTAACCCAATTTTGATCTTGTCTGAGATTTCATCAAGATAATCATTCTGACAAATTTTCAGGTTGATTGTGCTTAAAATATGGCCTCTAGAGTGTCCACAAAGTTTTTTTAAAGATTTAACCCTGTGACCTAGTTTTTGACCCAACTGGACCCAATTTTGAGCTTGTCCGATATTTTACCACGATAATCATTAAAACAAATTTTCAGGTTGATTGGGCTAAAAATGTGGTCTCTAGAGTGTCCACAAGGTTTTTCTAAGATTTGACCCTGTGACCTATTTTTTGACCCCACTTGACCCAATTTAGAACTTGTTCAGGATTTCATCAAGATAATCATTCTGACCAATTTTCAGGTTGATTGGGCTAAAAATATGGCCTCTAGAGTGTCTACAAGGTTTTTCTAAGATTTGACCCTGTGACCTAGTTTTTGACCCCACTTAACCCAATTTTGATCTTGTCTGAGATTTCATCAAGATAATCATTCTGACCAATTTTCAGGTTGATTGTGCTAAAAAAATGGCCTCTAGAGTGTCCACAAGGTATATGTTGAAGACGGATGACGCACGATGCACAACGGACGAGGGACATCAAGTAAACCCAAAAGGTCACCTTGAGCACTTTGTGAGTGAAAACCTGAAATTTTGGTTGGCTGTTTTTAAAGATTTTTTGAAAATCAAAAGATTTTATTTTTTTATTCTTACTCATTTGATGGTGTTTTATAACAGGATATGTCACATAAATTTCCATCTCTGGGTCTTCTCTGGGGGTCGCCATTGTAGCCAAATGCAAAAATGAAATCATGAATTTGGCAATTAAAGAAATGGTATTGGGGAAATGACTGGCGACAAAAAATCTGAACTTTGACCCATCAGCAATTATTGATTTTGACATAGGCTGAGAGGATATTGTGTAATCACGCTCACAAGTGACTGTCAATTAATTGAAGCAAAAGGCACGTGTGTGAACTAGTACCCTCATGGCTACCAATAACACTTTTTGATTGTTTACAAAAATTAACTGTCAATTAAATTTTAAATGACATTTAAATACCACCCCCTTGTTGATGAGCTATATAAAAGGAACATGAGATTTTATCAAGCACATTTTTAGAAGAAAAATGGCTCCAAATTTGGCTCCTAAAATCCGAATTTGGCTCCATTTTTTTTCCATTTGACAAAAGTGTTGGCAAAAAGAATTTTCAGTCCTGAAAAGACCCTGATCTGGTTTGTATATGACTACTTCTGACTTTCTGAATTTCACACCAAATGTCTCTGAAAATTAAAGATAAAGGTAAAAAGCTGTGATAAACTATTTCGTTTTGTCCTAATTGATGGTTTCTTTTGAAAAAAAACCCAACAACATTATTTAGATAGATAATGGTGAAGGTACTAAAATCAAGGAATTCAAATTAGATATACAATATTTTCCAATGCTATCTCATCGATGTGGACTGGAGGCTCCTTTGACACCTTTTCCCCGCCATGGCTGATCCAGACATGTATTCATTAAAGCAAAGTTAATACTTTTCTTATCAGATTTTTAAGATAAAAGCATCATTGAGAGCCAGATTCTTAAGCTGCTGAATGAGAATCTTAAGAATACTAAATGGGGAGAAAAATCTTTCTCCGTATTGGCTTTAGAAAGTTGTTTTGATGATGTCATGTGTTTACACTCATTTCATCAAAAATCATTCTTTTTCCAGGGGTGTGGAAATACGGATTTCCCCACTTAGCCTGGGACAGGTAACAGCCTTCCCACTACTTCATCAAACTGGGAGGTAAAAATGTTTCCCTAGATAAAAGAGACAAAGAAGACCGTTTGAAAAAAAGTGGATACACATTTACACACCATCAAACCCCCCCCCCCCCATTTTCGCAGAACTGTTTATTTATTCCCTGTGCCATAGCAATGGTTTGTTCAGGTCATAAAGGTTGCACATTGACACTAAATGAGCCTGTATGTGACATTTGCAAAACAATTTGAATTGTTCATTAGGTGCAAACACCGAGTAGCGTAGACAACCACATACTGTAAAGGGGGTGTCACACCACAGCGTATGAGGGTAACGTATGCCTAGCCTATAGAATAAAGACAAAATCTTGTTCATACGCACAACTCTTCGGCGTAAACCCCTGCCATCGACAAGAAATCATTTTAAATGTATGGCTAGCGTATGAGCAGCGTTAAAGTAGAGTATGGCCAGCGTATTATCAGCGTATACAAAACGTACGTGTCCGTGTGCAAGCGTATTTGTAACGTACAACACCGTATGAGTAGCGTATGCCAGCGAGCGAGTAACGTATGGCTAACGTATGTAAGCGTATGACTAACGTATACAGCGGTTATCATCATTTATGACCTTTGCCAGTTCCTTCAGTCTGGAAGTAAGGCACATAGTAGTAAGGAAAACATGGGCAAGGGAAGGGAAAAGACGTGTTTCTTCATCAGCTAAAGAAAAGAGTGATGGTACTCAACAAAAGAAAGAAGACGAGAATGCTGTTCAGTACAGATCTAGATCTTCATCGCCAGTCACTAGATACTTCCCCGACTTCGGAAGACGTTTCTTCCAGGTCCTCTACGCTGGAAAGGAAGAAAAGGGCAAAAAGGAGGTCGTGTAGCCTCTCAACGGAAGAAGAGGACCAGCTGCTTGATCGCATTTCTTAACTCATCCAAGAGCTGGTCGGTCATAAAGGCCGAAATGCCACCGCCTCCCAAGGTTTAATCCATATTTTGCACCTTGATGTTTTCCTCTTCCTCCGTCTTCCATGTCTTCTTTTCTCAAGATAATACAAGGTTGAATGGTGACTTAGAAGTGCTGCATCCATCTTCTCTGTGTTGAGCTAGATCTACAACTGACTTATATAAAGTACATGTTTAAACCCGATTCGTTTTTGTGACCACTAATTTCAATAGAGCTGTGATTATACCATTGGTCAAATTAGCGAAATTAAGCTCTAACGGTTCCAATATATTATGTCTGATAGAATTTTAATTTTCTGTCAGCGTACTTGACCTATGAGTAGCGTTCGTGTAGCGTATTGACCTTATGCATACCGTATTAGTAGCGTACCTCTAGCGTATAGACCGTATGCATACCGTATGAATAGCGTATATTCTATACGCTGGCATACGCTGAACTTTTTTAACATGTCAAAAAATATTTTTTTGTCTCTGCGTAAAAGAATGTATACCAACGTATACCAGCGTACTTGTAACGTACACAACTTATAAGTAACGAACGCCTAGCGTACATCAGCGTATGTGAGCGTATGAGCATACGTTCGCCATACGCTGTGACATACGCTGTGGTGTGACAGCCCCATAAATACATGAGATTTTACTGTACATTGATACTCATCAATTTCATTGAACTTCTGTACATAGTTTTTTCAGAGTCACATTCCTTGACTGTCTGTAAATTTGTTTATTGGAAAGATTGGCATTGTGAATTCTCAATGAAAGTGATTTTTTGTGATAATTCATATATCTTTCACAAATTATTGATAAAAATTCAAAAAAAAAAAAAATGAAAAAAGCACTACAAAAAAAAATTTGAAACAAGAGAAAATCGGTACATGTACTTCTATAAGGATTGAAGGGAAACTTTTTAATTATTTGGCGAAAATGATTTGCCTGATATGGTCCTTGTTTGTCAATAAGAATGTGCTTTGGAAGTTTTTTGCAATCTCTTTCAAACTCAATTTATAAAAGAAATTCTTATAGACAATGAGTATTGAAAATGTCTGAAGTATCACAAAGACTTAATTTAGCTGTAGTATTTAATTCAATGCCATAATCAGGCCTAGGTTCCATTTGCAATTATAATTTAATAAACAGGATGTATTTTATGGTCTATGGCAGATACCATAGATTCCCTAAAAAACGCATTTGAAGTATCGAAACTATGGGTTTGTAAGAAATTTCTAATTTGCCGATATTGCGATGCTTCGTTTTATTCAACGGACCATGTCGCCCATCTTGCTTCATCCTGCCCAGAATCTAAAGAACTAAGAGACAATTTTCTTTTTTCTATCCGTTACTTTCAAGGTGATGCTGTCTATCGTGAATTAATCAACATATGTGACAATGATAACGAACTCTTCCTTACCACAATTTTAGGCAAATTACCTATGTCAAATCTAACCCAAACAACATTTTGTACGGTTGTGTCTTTTTTATGTAAAACTATTTATTTGTTTGTATCTCCAGCTTGTTGGGGGAATTAAAGAGAATAAATAAATAAACAAATATTCATTTAATCAAAAATAATTAGTAATCGAGTTCAAATCAACTTTTTTAATCATACTAAATTAATTACAAAGGCTAAAGTTGCAAATAATTGACAATTATTTCAAAATACTCACTATTCAATATAAAGATTCAGTCTTTTCTGATACATGTATTTTGTTCCCAAAAAGTTACCCCCCCCCCCCCCCCCACCTTTTTCCCACAGGTGAATTTTTCTCACTTTCAGATTCTTTTAATCTTAATTACCTGGTAACATAATAAGGTGTTGATAGATTTACAAATAACAGTGTCCCATGCAGGTTTGAATTTCATATTACTTAATTTGAATATTAGTTAAATGTTACCATAGGCAATATTTTTGTTCTTTTCTTAAATAAATTTGATATAAAAATATCAAAGTCCAATATTATTATCAATTGTTTTACTATTTGACTAATAAATGTATTTCAAAACAGCATAAATAATAAAATAAAGTGACCTTTTTTTCATTGAAGACTAAGTTGCATTTATGAAAATTTATCAAGGTAAAAATTCTTTTTTAAAAGTATTCTTTTTTTGATATTGTCCATCTTTAATTTTTTCAGTGTGTTGTTGCCTAAATTTTAGTTCATTTAAGTGTGTATGAAACTAAAATATGCTTATTCATTTAAGTGTGTATGAAAATAAAAGACGCTTATTTATATAGGAAACTTTGAAAGTAGAGAATATCAACCTTAAAGCTAAAAGGGTAATTTGCTTTCAATGTCCCATAGCAATGACTTTAAGGAATTAGCCAAAGAACTTGCCTTCTATAAAACTATGTAACTGTGGGAATTAGATGCAATATCAAACTGTTATACATGTAGATCATAACTTGATATTGTGATTGAAAGGAAACCCTTCTTTTACGCTTAATATCATTTCCTTTTCGATAATTCCCTTCTATTGTTTTATGGAGTACAGACAAAATCTCTCCTGGTCCTTTTCTCAGTTTAGTGATTAAAGTAAAATTTCACACTTCATGAAGTAAATAAAGTGAAGTAATTAAATATAATTATTTACTTTGGTTAAAATAACTGTAATTAATTTATTACTTTTACAAAAAGCAAGTAATTATAATTGTTTTTTAATTTAGGGTTTGTCGATTCAATTGTAATTAATTAATTACTTTTTAAAATAATTGAACCCAGGGGCCATATTCACCAACGAATTTGCATCAATTTAGCACACTAAATCCCAAGAATAAAGAATTTAGTATGTATTCACCAACCCATTCTAAATTACGGAATGTTTTCCAAGTCTAATACCTACCGTGCTAAATGTGAAAAAATGGCGACTGTCCGCCTCGCTTCGAATGGAAAACATTGTTTTATTATAGGGATGAGTGTCTTTTTCACTGCGTTTATTGGGGTATAAAGTGCAATTGCCTTAGCACATGGCAAATAACGCCCGTAGGGCGTTATGTTTAAGCCATGTGCTAAAGCAATTGCACTTTATACCCCAATAAACGCTGTGAAAAAGACACTCTGCCCTTATAATTGCAATCCTCTTGGTTTAAGAAACTATTAAAATACTCGGCTAAACATTAAAGTTTCGAGTCTACTTTTCTGCGTGTATTACACAATCTATTTTTAGATCGTGTATTTTTTTTCTCGCTATCAAAGTTAAACGGCATAAAGTTAAACAAATGGTACACAAATAAACGACAATATGACATTCGTAGAGGTACTTATGATCTAAACATAATTTTGACAAGTTATTCTGCAATTTTAAACCGAAACTATCGTGATCGGGCTTAGCTGAGAGGGTTGCTTGGTGGTCTTCGTCGACTCGCTGTAAACATCGACTCAGAATCTGAACTGCATGCTTTTAATCATAAATTCTTTCGAAAATATCTTAATTTCTAATATATTAAATATCAATATTACGATATGGAAGGGAAACGAGGGGTTTTCGAGTTCCCAAAACACAGGACATGCAGATCGAAGGTCGGGGGTTTCCCGATAGACCTATTGCATTTTATACAGAAATAAAGTGAATGGATTTCCCCACGTGATGCGATTTAAACCAATCAAAATTCTTTATTTTATTAGATTGCAATTATATCAAAGTATTGACAAATAACATGTCAAAATAGAAAGAAATTCCACTTAATTTTCCTTCTGACACATATTTTATGTTTTCGGTCGAATTATTTACCGAATGATGTCAAACACATTTGTGACGCAATCTAACCTTGAAGTGTATGTTTACATATCGACAGAATGTTAAATTTTACAATATTCTCGGCGAGTTTTCAGGGACTCACGTTTGATTTACATTTACAAGGGAGGAGGATGGTTAAGGAGTATTATATTTCAAGTGAAGTAAACTTTTCAGGGGTGGTGGTGTGTGGATAGGAACAAGACAGATGGAGGAAAGACTACGAAGGCAGATAGTCATTTCAACTCGAGCAATAGAAAACTTGTAGCATTTTTACTCAAGATTCTATTTGTTTGGGTGCTGATACTTTCTGCATAGCAACATCATGAACATGGGACAAGTTAAAGGAGAGAGATTATAATTCTCACATCTTCAAAAGCGACTCGTTTTTATTGAAAAGTTGGAAAGCTCTCTCGGTGAAAGATTTAGGTAGCAATCATGTTGACCTCGTTGCAAAGTTTGTGGGTTTTTTTGTTGTTTTTTTTTTTGTTCAATGTTTCATTTTTTATTGTAAAGTCTAATTCAAGTATCGGAACAACCATACTGGCGTACATCACTTATTACTACTCATAAATAATTGCCTTATTTACTCCATAAAAATGATACACAGTTTGTCAATCGAAAATCTAAATCCCGTAACTACAGCAAGTTATTTCATGTTTTTTATCGAGTGCAAAATAAACACATTTGTTTCCCTCAACTGTAATCAAAGTTATTATTGCTAATTTAATGGATCTTTGCATTCAGCCAATCAATTGCCCAACAAGATATTGAATTTTTAGATATGACAATTTATTTTGACTGAAAAATTACATGAAAATGTCATTTGTAAACAAGGAGGGAAATTAAGAGTGAAGGACAGAAACTTAATGGTTACTCTTTTCATTTGCGCCTCGTCAAAATTGGGGAACCATCGTAAGTCTGTGGCCGCTTAAGTACTGTACAAACCGTTCTAAATTAAGTCTATTCTACAGGGCTTGAAAATTCTACTTGTCCACTCGTCCTGCATGATTTTTTCGTTCTTTGTCTATATAAGCAGGACGAGTTGATTTTGAAAAACTTCACATATGAAATTAATGTATCACTATATTTTTCTATATAGTAGGACAAGTAGAAATTTCAAGAATTTTCAAGCCCTGTTCTAAATTGCGTTGGTGAATACACACTTTAGTTCATTCTTGGGAAAGTCCAGACTTGGCAATTTAGCCTAGACTAAATTCTAAAATTTAGAATAGGTTTGTGAATATGACCCCAGGTCTGGCTGTAATCTTTGGTTAAAGTACAAAATATTGAGTCTCATTTGTAATAACCTTTAATTACACTTACATTTTAAATTACTCCTTTGTTTATAAACTTACACTTATGCATATGATTGTAATAAGCCTTGAATACTAGATTATTATCTTATCGAAACACCCAATTATTAAACAAATGAAACAATTGAATTTGAGAAAATGGAATGACAATTGATATTTTACTTCCTTCCAAGGGCTTTTTATTCAGTGTTAAATGGTTAAAATATATACACAAAAAAAGATGCTACAGTGAAGTCACCAATAACAGATTGCTTAGCACTTTGTTTGAAAATTTACTTGATTTGAAGTGCATGGATCATTTGGGGATGACATTTTGAGAGTTTCTCTCAATTTTTCTGCCAGTAATCTCATTGACACTGGCTTAAAATCTCAAAGCAAAATGCGCTTTAGAGGAGCACTTTGTAAAATTTCTCCCCCAAAAATCTTAATATTTCATTAGATTTGGCTGAATGAGATACTTTTTGAACATTATATTCTGAGCCAAAATATCCCTGAGTGAAGTTCAAGTGAAGCTACTATCTCAAAAATAAAACTACATTCTCAAGAACTCGTATTTTTGATTCATCATTCTAAGACCTAGTATCTAGCTGTGTTTATAGGCTCAATATTTCTGAAGTAAATAAGGGCAGAAAAGATGTGCCCAACATGGGACTCGAACCAACACCCCCCGGAACACTAGCATGGGGCTCTACCAACTGAGCTAACCAGGCACCTGGTCATGTGTCTACCCAATGTCAATCACTACTACACTCCTCCCCTTTTAACCAATTGGAGCCGGTCCCATACCGCTCCAAATGGTCGAACCCAGCGCTCTTTGTTTACTTCTGACACAATTGGAGTAAATAAGTAAAGTGTAACTCACTTTGTTCACAATCCACATGGAGTTTTCGTCAGTGTGGAACTTGAAGGTCCTCACTCTTTGAAAGCTACTCTCAGAGTGTCAGTAAACCTCATGGCTTGTCCCACACCGGCTGGGCACCAGCAACGATAGGTAACCCATGATGCAACATACAATTAGACTGGTACCCTGTTTGAAACATCTAAATATGCCCTTTCACTACACTCCCCCCGGTTTTATTAGAAAAGGACTCACTGAAGGGTCTGGTTTAGTTACCCTGATTGTCCTGCTGCTCGTTGTACCATAGTGTACCATAGGTAGAACCAATCAGAGAAGACTTGTGGCATGTAGTCAGTACCATATCCAAGAGTAGTTGCATCAGGTGATCTTCTTCAATGGAGTACTCAACCTCAGTTGTAAGTCTGTACATTCTCTCAGAAAACCACCTACACCACCTAGAAACTTCTGAAGCCTTGTTTGTTAATGAAAAATAACAGTAAACCACTCAGTTTCACAATGTATTGTCTCAAGGTCAGTCTGTTTGATGTCAATATTAGTGTCTGTTGTCATCATCTCCCATCACTCAAGCATTTTGGATTACTGCGTGTCCCTACCCCAACGCCATTTTCCCGACGAACAGCCCCGGTTTTCGCCTCGAGTTCTAACACCGAGACACCCACGGCCCCCGGGTTTGACCGCTTGATCCCATACAGTGTACACAGGAGTTCTGCCCTGATCCATTGCTTTCACAGGGTGGCCCTCTCCTGGGCCTACGTACTAACGGGACAGTATCGTCACTCTTCTTTAAACGTTCCCAGTTTTAGCATCTGCGCGTTGAAAGTAAGAACACCCCCACAAGGCAAAGAGCTTAGCCCCCCATGATCATCACTAGCCAGTGGCCCTCTGGAAAGTGTGTCAGCATTTCTGTGCATGGCCCCCTGGGGTTCCTTTAATCTTGTTAAGCTTGAGTGATCTATGCGCACTTGAGACAATCGTTTCTTCCATTTTTCATTAACCTATCTACTACTTAACCCTAACGACACATTTATCAGTTCAGTAACCATCAGGGATATGACTTGTGCTGAACGCTAGTAGGTCAATGAGATCTCTAATAGCGTTTGCGTTGTCATAGTTGGCCAGTAACTTCTGCATCGAAATGCATTCCCTGGCTTTCTTACCAGTACACCAACTACCAAAGTACCCCTAACAAGCGAACTACCCTACAGCTGCAAAATGTTCAACTACTTAAAAGGACTGTGGCTGTAGCTTTTAATAGGCTCATCTTGACTTTGTGTCCCTCTGTTTAAACATCAGTAGCTGTAGGTTTTCTCTAGCTGAACTGGAACTCTTCTTCACATCTTTGTAAACTCCTCTAGATATCTGAAGTTGGAAGTCTTCTGTTAGTCTAGTGGCTATACTATAGGTGAAGGTTGTAGTTCTGTGTAGCTTTAAGTTGAATATCTTCTTGTTATGTCAACGCATGAGTCGGTGGTGTTGCCTGGACGTTGAAGTTGACATTCATTCTTGGCTTCGGTGACTTGACAGGTAGCTTTATTGGGTAAACAGCAGGAAAGTTTCTTATACTTCTTGAAGACTGGTCGCCATCAGTAACATTGTTGCCTGGTCACTTCTTCCTATCTTCGTCCAAAGATAAATGTTCTTTCAGGTGATCCTGTTCTCCGCAATACTTCTTTGTAGTATTTTCTTCTATGACCGCGCCAAAAACTGTCAGTCCGTGCACTGACAAACAGTAAGTGTCCCAGTCAGACATCTCATCTTCATAAAACCACCAGCTGCGTGTTCACCTCCTCAACCCAAGCCTCTCCGGTTACAGTAGCTGCTGCCGATACAGCCTCGAGAATCCTTGGTGGCTACTTACAGCTGGGGCCATGTAGATGATGTAAAAGAGAGGGATCCCAGTTCTGGTTTATTCAATGGACGAAGAACCATTTCTTCTTTGTGGCCTCTGACAAAATGTGTTCTGCTTGACTCTTGGCTATTTTCTTCTGCAAATTAAAGGAGATTCCTGATTCCTCCACATTGGCTGTCACAAACAAAAGTCTGTAGTTGCATAAGCTTCTGGAAACAGGCAGAAATTCATTACAGACATAAACAGCAAACAGCATGCAAGCCCAAGTTTGTCGCATTCATCTAATCATTTTACCAGGACAATGTGAGGAGGGGGAAGCACTTCAGTCACAAAGGCCAGTGTTTCCCGATCAGCTCCTCCTGGGTAATTCATCGCAAAAGTTGGTTGTCCGTCGTAACAGTTCAGTGCTGAGTGCATCGTGTTACTGCTCCGCGGCATTTTGCTTTTCTTCCATGTGATGGCGAATTATTTGTCAACTGCTGTTTCAAACTCCATCGAAGTTTATTTCATACAAGCCTCACTACTCCTGCCCCCCTTTCTTAAAAAGGTTGCTTCATGTAAGCTTGCAGCAGGTCGGGTGTACCTATGCCATGTGCGTCAAGTCAGTCACATGTGAAACTTCGTGGACTGTCAATGCAATGTCGAAATGGACAAGTAGTTTTGGCCAAATTTATTTTTGTTTCCAAATGCAAACTTAATTCAGTTGAATGACTGCAGATAAAAAAAAGAATGTGGTGAATTTTCAGACAAAGGACTCGAGAAAATTTTGAAATTTCGTAAGACACCACATGGCAGCATGTCAGACATTTTTTTTTTTTTGCATTTTTTTTTATTTGTGCAGAGCTGTCATTCATGAAAATAAACCAAAATTGTTTGCATTAATTCATTGCATGGGTTCTTGTTACCTTTCTGACACCAATAAAGTGTAACTCACTTTGTTCACAATCCACATGGAGTTTTCGTCAGTGTGGAACTTGAAGGTCCTCACTCTTTGAAAGCTACTGTCAGAGTGTCAGTAAACCTCATGGCTTGTCCCACACCGGCTGGGCACCAGCAACGATAGGTAACCCATGATGCAACATACAATTAGACTGGTACCCTGTTTGAAACATCTAAATATGCCCTTTCACTACATAAGGGAGGACCAGATGTGCCCGACATGGGACTTGAAAGACCCCCAGAATACTATCACGGCGCTCTACCAACTGAGCTAACAGGGCAACTGGTTATGAGTCTACCCTCTGTCGATCATTACAGATTCCCTTTGAGGGGAAAATCCATTATTGTCAACTTTACTATAGTTAAATTCACATATCTGATGTATGATAAAAAGAATGGGGGCTGGTTTGACTGATTTCGGGCTTTTTTATATGCAAGGGACGGTTTGACTTTCTAAATGGCCGGATTGACCGATTTAGGGCCGATTTTACAGGGGGCCGTTTTCACTGGTTCCCTACGCAGTAACTTAAGCACACTTATCATCACATGATTAAAAAATTACTCTTTAGTTTCTTTCTTTGAATGACTATGGTCTACATACATTTCTCTTCGTTTTCTCCTGTTTTGAAAATATAGTTGATTGCTTTGATTGCATCCGCAGCTCGCTGGCTCTCAACTTAAAAGTTTGTGCGTTGAGTAAAACCGAGAACCATTTTCTACCGGTGTTACTATAATTTCAAGAAATTATAACAATTTGATGAAGTGCAGGGGGAAGGACGAAATAAAAATACACAATGGAATGAATTTATTTAAATGTGCGCAATGGAAATTTAGACAACTGTATAAGTAGGATATTCGAAAATTTTATCCGAAGGAATGGATTGTTTAAGAGTGCAGGACCCCACCCCACCCAAGAGCTGGGAAATTAATGTAGTAATAGGTTTTACCACAGACCTGTTCAGGGCTTATCCTGCCCTTAACCAGTTTAGCCCTTGGCTATAATTCTGAAAAATTGACTACAAAAAATCAATTGGCTATAATGCTGGCTAAGAGTGTATATCATTTTTTAAGTTCATAAATCTATAGAAAAGAGAAATCAAAATTGTTAAATTCATTGGAAGAGCAATTGACAAATTGGTATGAGAGATAATCCTTCACACCTGTAATTGATTGACCTGGTTGACCAGGATAAAGGATCTTTTAACTATGAACATATTTTTTTATTGTAAATACCACAATATAATTTTTTTATAAAAACATTCAAGTGAACTATAGCTTGAATTTAAGAAAATAATTTTATTGTAAATGCTAATAACACATTGTAACATAATTGTAAAGAACTGTATTGAGATTAATGATAAGAGTAGGCAGTGTGTTAGCAGTAAAAACCAATTAATTAATAATAATTATAATAATATCAATGTGTAAATGAAATCCGTTTACACAAAGTCAATCAATGAATCAATGACACTTGTGAAGTGAAAGATTTACATGTATATATGTGAACCGTGAAACTAGTGAAATTGTGTAAAATTGTGTAAATAATATTGTCAAAACCGGAAGTCCAACAACAAAAATGGACAATCAACTATTAAACTGGGAAAACTGACTGGCAATGGGCCGAAGAAGCAAATAATGCTTATGGGATCTACTCCAGTGGATCTCATTCGGCCTCTACATCTGTATGAACTGGTGACCGTTAAAAGATAGTTGATTACTAATCCATTAGACTGTGCATTCTTTTAATTGATGCTCTCTAAATAAAAGCTGGAATGTCCAGATTTAATGCATAAAAGTCTTAAATTCCATTTTTTTTACTGATATTCGTCTATCAAATTATGGTTTTGCAGTGCTCTCAATAAGGGCAAAAATCAGGAATTTTTGTAATTCCATGTTGAAATTTCAGGAATTTTTTTAAGAAGTAAGGATTTTTTTTTTAACTACCCCCCCCCCCCCCCGCATACACACCTTCCTTTTCCTGCACTCTTTGAAAATGCTCGTTTTCTTGTTAAAAATAAGTTTAATTTTTTATACTAAAGGCTATCATTTTGGCTAGTTCTTTAAAAAAAAATGATTTCAAGGTATGAAGACTTCTAGTTTTAACTTGAAGCTGTAGGTACGAACTTTGGTTGCACTGGATCTATCACCTTTTATAACCTCATTAGATCTAAATAAATTGTGGAAAGTAATAGAAGAAAATGTAGAGTTTCTATTTAGAATCGGTCTTGAGATGTATTTTGCACGGTGGGCATAGGAAATCTGGCTTCCTCAAATTTTAGTTACAATGTTTTGGTATCCGACGATATTTCGGAAATTAAATCTAATGCAGCTTTATTTTTCTCGCCCTCGCGTTCCAAGGGTGGCGAACATTCTAGCGTGTGCAGTTATATGTACTGGCAATTGTATGTAAACTTATTTAAACTTACGCAGAATTGGATCTATATACAGCGGCGTAGCAACGATTTTAGGATTGGTACGGCCAATTACAAGAGGTCGGGGGGGGCAACTTCCTTGTATAGGGTCGGTAGCTTCCGCATAAGAAAGATTTAAACATTCTTTATGAAACGTAAATCGAGTCTCCAAATATCTCCTTATTGCTTTGGCTGTGGGTCTATAAATTGATATTCAACATGCAACATTGTTTGATTGATCTTAAGGACATTGCCAGTGCTTTACAGCACTGTTATATTCTTTTACTCGTAATTCAAGCTTCTAAATACTCCATTTCCTGTCCTCTCATTGGCTAGATAGACAAGGATCATACTTTTGCAAAAACCTTATTACAACCAGCGAAAGTAAATGTTCAAGCCCCCATTTGGGGTTTCCGCAGAAAAAAGATAATTAGAATTTCTTTTTCTCTTCATCTAGCAGTTCTTGGGTAATGAACCCGACCCGAGACTTTCAATTTCATAGTGCAATTTTGACCGAGTCAGGTGGACTTTTTTCAAAACGCGATAGTTTTCTGCCTGTTCAATTTCAGACGCTGCGCCTACCATTTGAATTAATGATTTAGATATGCTGAACAGCAACACGTACATGTATGTTTCGAGTTTGCTCATGCACAGTCGCATAAAAATTGAAAAAGTGCTATTGTATAATTGTTTGCATCTGTTTTTCACACGTTCATGGTCTTATTAATGCAATTTAAGAACCACTTTTAATGAGACCGGAGAATACGAACATCGGTGAAATGACGATTTTTTTTTAAATACAAAACAAACTCACTTGGTGTGAATATGTTTACCCAACGACTTCGCATAGAAAAACATTAAAAAATGTTACGCCACATAAATGAAACAGGACGCGTCCACTTGCCATTCTTTGATGCGCTGCGATCAATCTATCTGTAAAAATTTGCACGCATTGATGAAGCTTTCGTGAGAGATGAGTAACAAGGCTTTTCGTCGTTTCATTACATGTTGCATGATGAATATTTGAGGGCGCGCCTACTTGATATACTTAAAAAAAAACGCAACATTTAGGTCGGGCTTTTGAAAATCTGGTAATTCTTTGCTCAAATAGCTCATAATCGTATATCATTTTAAAGCTTATAAATAGCTCTTTCTTAAAGTCACTAAATTCTGATACCCATGACTGTGAAAAAGTATAACATTTAGTTATACTTTTCTGCATGTTTATCATTTTACAAAAATGAAAAGAGCACGACGCGTTTTAAATGCAGTTCATTATACATGTTTTACATTTGGAAACCACACCTGTAATATTACGATCATCAAATGGACCAAATAATGCCAAATTATATGCCTTCTTCTGATTAGATATGGCTTGTGACTACAATGCGACCGAAATGCGACGCGATTTTTAACCCCAATGAAGCTGCATAGTTGGATTAAAATCATCGAAGTCCTTTGGAAATCAAAATAAACCGGACAACTTTTTAATTTAAACGAAAAATATCCGCAATTGTTAAGCTACAGTGAGGGTGCTGTCCAATTACAAGTTTGGCAAAAGGTTAGTAATAAGTCGAATTTTAAGTTGCAAAGCAATTCAAAGAATCCACAGAATGGTCATAAAACTTCGAATTCTATCAAAACAATTTCACAGCTAGATTTATAATTTTTTTCTTTCGAGTAGATGTCTATCATTTTGAAGGTCTGGGTTCAATCACGCAGAGCTTTACTGGAACCCATACGGACCAAACTGAACGATATTCGTATACGGTCACCAGATCAAATCACAAACCAATTAATAAGATTCGTTTGTCCCAAAAAGACTTTTGCAGATCTTCATAAATTTTGCAGGGGATTAATAGATTTTATACGGCATGCAAATTAAAAGCAAACATCTTTACCTTACGTTTTTGCAGGATTTTTTTATTATTACTTTTTTAAGAAGATGTGTGGGGTCCAAATTTGGACTAATGAATATTATTTTTACGACTTTTTAGAGGATCATTAAATCATAACATAATAAAATTTTTACAGATCTTCCTTTTCTATGCACAAGAACTGCGCATAGCTCAAATTTCATCCAGTTAGTATCAGTTTAACAAGTTTAATACAGCATTGTTTGCCGAAAACGCCATCGAACGATTTCTTGTTTTTCTTGTTACGTATTTTCTGTCGCCACACTGTGTCAAGAGATTATACATTTTTGTTCATAGCATCTATAGTACTCTATCAGTTTTAATTAAGCTTTTTAAACAAATCCTTGATTTGCCGGCATTCGCATTAAAATATTATGATTCCTGTAATGTCAGTAATGTCAGGTGTACGTTTTTTGTGTGTTATTTTTTCACTAGATTACTAATTGTAAGCGTTCGACCGTGTCCATAGACCCCGTGCAGTGATCTTGTGGAGACAGAAGGATGTAGAGGTTAAATTGTGGAATCTAAATATCGTCAGATTATGGTACGACCTCAGCGCCTTGGCATTCGTTAAGCGGCGGATTCCTTTTTTTGCACAAAGTCAGCTTTACGGCCTTGGATTTTTTTTCAAAAATGTAAAACTTACACACGGGTTCTCAGTGCCCGTTATGCCGTGAGGCGGTTCAAGCCGGACACATTTAGCCCGTTATATTTGAACGTTGTGCCTGTAATTAACGGACGGACACGGTATTCTGCCGCACGGCGGTGATGGAGTTTAACGCTATGGCAGCTATATAAGTTAGTCTCCTAGTGCTGAATGTAAGCTAGGCTTTTACTTTGGTATTCTGAGACTAGCAAACAAGAGTTTAATTTTCATCTCATAGAGCGAATATTTAAATTAAAATTAAATTTAGTATTCCATGAAGGAATGGTTGGTATTTGTTTCGGCTGCGGTCATTTTAAGAAAAATTATTGGTGCGGCGAAAGCCGTACCGGCCGTACCGGTAACTACGCCCATGATATAACAGAAGACAAGAAAACTTCGTCATTTCAAATCTCTCGTTCAGACATATTGTTGCAGACAACTTAAATTACGTCATTGGGATTTTCCCGCGTGCCGTTTATAAACGAGGACAGTCGATTGACCTTTGGGAAATGTTTTCCGGTAGTGTTTTTTTTTTTCACTTCGGCTAATTCATCCGTAGATCTAATCTAAGATTTTTAGAAAGCGATATTTCAAGTTTTATCGGTCAGGACTGTATAAATTACGTTTGATTTTACGAATATTCCCCTGATTTGAATTTCGTTTGATTCAAAAGGCCTATCAAAGGACCCTCGCAATCTGTATCCGACAAAGAAAGGTAATGACAGAAGCGGTAATGGCGCGTCGCTAACCCGACAAGATTGTGTAATCAAAGACTGGTTGTTATAGCGACAGTCTATGTACGACGCACGTTACACATGACTTGTTTGGCCACGGTCAGCAATAAAGCTCGCGTTGATTATCGATTTTTTGCACGTGTGGACTAACTTTAAATACTTTATTAGCTAAATTCGTAAAACGTCCGGGGTCAAATTACAGGACGTTTTTCTTGAATCTCGGACGTTTTTTTACGTCCGGGTCTGATTTTCCGGACGTTATTTCTGAAATTCTGGACGTACATTACGTCGACGTCCGCTTATTGAGAGCACTGGTTTTGAAATGAACACATAGAAAATTAGAAACTGCAAAATAATTGACTTTAGTTCTTGTTGTCTAAATAGGTATGATGCCACCCCTGGTTGTTTTTTTTTTTTTGCCAAATATTGATTGATTGAATGGAGTTTAACGCCGCTTTCAACGTTATTTCAGTTATATCACGGCGGCTCGAGCACCTAACAATGGATTCCCGGTATTTCTCTCACCAGTACAACCATCTTTTTTTACACATTTTATAACAGTAGATGATCATTGAAAATAATATTTTCTATTCAAATGTAATTAGTTAAGTCAATAGTTTGTGATAAAATATTACATAAAAGAAAACTGCAAGTTTCTTTTCAACGTGGGAGAATAAGATGGCTACAATGTAGTCGATTTGGCTAAAGTATTTTCAAATTGGCTAAAAGGCTGGCTAAAAGAAATTTTGGCCCAGGGTAAGCCCTGCTGTTTAACCTATGGACGGGAAAAGTAGTTTTAATTTAACCAAGTTAGGCTCCTGACTTGAAAGCGTCTACAGCCCGGCATTTTACTGTATCAAAAGTTGTCTGAATAAATCACTAAATTCAACTTGTCTCTCTGATCTGATAGTCTTCGTTTTATAAATGGGAGTTTCCGTCTCTTTTAACACCTTTATTCATGTGTCAGCAACTGGAACTGGTATATATGTAACAAATTCTACCACTCTACCTTTCTTTCCTACCCGAGTCCCAAACGTTATCGCACTTAAAATTACAATTATCATTCCATTGTTGAAAGATAAATGTCGGAAAGAAAATGTGCCACCAACGGGGTTCGACCCAGTGACACCATGCATGATCGAAGACACCAGTAAATGTCTAAAGAAATCCAGTGGTAAAAACCCCTTAAGCGTAACTTAAAGCATAACATGAAATATTTTTTACGTGGAAAATACTTCCAATGGAAAATAAACAAGTAAATTTGTGTGAGGTTTCAAAAATCGTTAAGGATGCAGACCCGGAAGGTTCTTGTACGACATAGTTTTAGCTTAGGAGATGTAGTTGCAACGTTCAGGTTTTCTAAGTGAAATTTAAAGATGGTCGGCTACTAGAAGAGAGGGCACTCGTCTCGATTAGAGGAATTTCATAAGTCTAAACCCTCAATGATGCAGAAACAGCAAGTTGCGACACGACAGCTATAAGAAACCGTAGCAATAACATTAAAGGATTCAAATGCGGAATTTGCTGATAAATTCTCTTCCTTTCCCGTCTAATTCTAGTTTTTATCCCGACGTAAAAAGCGAAAAGAATGACGTTATTTTGTAGAAAAAAAACTAGCAATTAATTTCCCCTAACGGCACATAGAATGACGTCATTTGTTTAAGGTACAAACAAAACGTCACTCGAACGAGAATCTAAGGACATTTGTACATTTCTTAAAGAAAAGACTAATTCTTATCCTATGCTTTTTTAAAAAAAAGTTTACTAGAATGATTGTTTTGATAAAGATAAATAAAATGTAATTGATTAAAAATAGACGGAATAAATAAAAACGGCGAATCTCGCAAGATCATCATTCTCCATGTAGACCGACATCGCGAAAATGAAATGAAACTTTGATGGTATATGATTTGCTTTTTGTGTTTCGTTATTTCAATGATTCAAACGCATTATCTAGAAGCGGGAAAAGCTAGAGGGCGCTTTGTGTTTCTTTACACGCTTAACACAAAAATTATAAGAATAATTAGATGAATGAAATACACAACATATAAATAGATAAATGAATTAATGGGGGACTTCGGTACAGTTATCGCAGACGTCATCAAAATTGAGTGGTTGGTGTAGACAACCCTTTTTGCATACACAAATAGCATTAACTCCCTTCACTTACTTGATTATGCAGTTGGCATCGTATGTCAATTTCCTTGTAAAGAATATTTTTTGTCGAAAGATAACCCACCAGAAAGCCATTTGAAATTTGTATAAATCATCGCTTAGCGACTAAAATATTACTTTATAGCTTGATCAAAAATGTTTTTTCGACATTTCGGTTGCTCATGAACGAAACACTATAAATCTTAAATATATGCTGCGGGTTTTCTTTAATTTTTTGTGTTTCATTGCGATTTTAGGGGGCTTTTTTAATCCCACTTATATGTCGCTAACATTATTTATTCGATAACAATGATTGATTATCAACCACCCAAGCTTTGTAATTATCATTATTTGTCTTATTCGGGTAAGTTAATTCAACTGTTCCAAAAGAATAATAAAATAGTGAAATAACACCTTAAACAATAGGCACTGAAGTGCCTGAGACGCTCTACTGACTATCAAGTTTTTTCATTGTAATCTTAATTTCAGAAACTTGCTTTAAAAGGAATATGTCGAGTGACAATGACCGACACTTTTTCTCCTTTCTTATTTGTTTTCAGTAATAATCGTGAGGCCTGCTTTTCCTGTGTGCGTTTTAAGAGAAATTTGATATTATTTATGAACTTGAACTTGTTAAAAAAGAATTCAACCCCTTTCCTGTGTTCTTGACTGATCGGTCCAATCTTTAAAGAGAATTTTTTTAATGACCCGTATAATCATTTTGTGAAAGTTTCAAGTAAAATTGATAATATTTGTAGACTTGAAAACAAGAATATTTTGAGCGAAGATCAATACAAGGCCTATTTTCACGTTTTTAGACGGATCGTCACCATTTTCAAAAACAACCCTATTTATGACCCTATAGTCACATTGTGAAGGTTTCAAGTGAATTATTATGAATTTTCAAAGAAACGACGTTTTTCTCTGATGTATTGTCCCATGGGTAACTCTTTACGTCTGGACTTTGAGGATGAAAAGTACCGAATCAAAGGAGTGTTCTGTCGCTTTTCTTCATTTGAAAGACAATATATAGAGGATAATAGTGTGATTCAGTGTAAGATCGATTTATATTTCATTAAGTGAACAACAAAAGCTATATTTTCATGAGTGGTGGAGCCACGAGTGAACATATAGCTTTTATTGTTCACAAAATGAAATATTAATCGATCTTACACGAAAAACAAACGATTATTCTATTTCTTTAATGCAAAAATGAGACAAAATGTGAAATTTCTAGGACATATTTTCTTTAAAGCGCGTCTTTTTGCGCGTGATTGCTATGCAACGTTCATTGTGACGTCGCTTATATCGCCCTGCATAGATGACGTCAGATAGGATGAAATGCACAAAAGCAGGGTATAGTTTTTTGATAATTTTACTGCTTTTGCGGTGAGATTATCAAGTGATAATCTACCGTTATTTCTCGATAAACCACCGAAAAGCATTAAAGAATGCACATTTTAATGAAAATCTCGTTTTAATTGAAGATTGTGTTGAATTTTACCGTCTAACACCATGCTCTATTCGGCGCAAAGTATATCATTTCTACAAGACAAAGATATATTTGCATACAAAATAAAGATGTGCCTTACGTAAATACAGCTCTAAATCCGATTATGCGTGACGTTGAAGACGTTGTCGTGCGCCGGGTTCTTAAGTTGGTAAATTGTAAATTGTCTCTGATAGTAATCTAGACTAGCAGATTTCTTGGAATTTTTTGCATACCTAAAGATCAAAGAACCAGTTTAATATATACCAATTTTTTCTGCGAATAATACCATTTTGACATTGTTAGCATTGTCTCAAATTTCTCTGAACAAACCTCATATTTGCATGAAAGAATAGATATCCAGCCAACAAAAAATATTAGGCCAGTATTGGACAAATGTCGAAACCTTTTTGGGCTGTCCATCTTGGGCCCAGAAGGGATGTGATACTGGAATCTGGATAAGATGCATGCTGTATGGGTCCTTTATGGGACCAATATGGACAATTGAAGCCCTTCAGGGTCCAGAAGGGATGCGCAACCGGGATTTTCATGTTGGCATATTTAATTCCCGCCGTGGACCAATATGCATCTCAAATAGGGTTTAATGAATTTAGACAATGATTTCTTGTGTCGCGTTTATTTCGGAAAAATGGATAAGAATTATATATAAATATATATAATATACTGAGCGAGAAACTTTTTAGTCGTTCCGTCTTCTTTGGACATATTCCAAAATGTGGTTCACCTTTCACAAAATAGTTGACATTAATAATAAGTCTATTCGATTGCCTTCCAGAATGCAATGATTTTTATTTCTAAGACGAAACTGGTCAGCGGTAACGATAAAATTATTTACAGACCGGTAAAATAGAAAAGTCAAACAATTAAACAGCGGACTTTCCTTCCGTTTTTAACACATTAGAAATGTTTTTGTCACCATAATAAATTTGGGTATCTCGTCGCAATAAAAAAGAAGTTGGCTAGAGTATTGGATATTTCTGATGGGTCTATAGCATCGCCTGAACATCCTTTACACTTGTTGAATCACTACAGAAGTATGAATCGGAGAATAATAAAAGACCTATGATAACAAAAAAACAACTAAACGGTTGACAAATATATCTTAAAATGAAGATTTTGTCCAGCTATATTGGCTTGCTTTTTAGAAATGTCATTATAAGTGCGACTAAACTTTTTGCGTTCAGTATATATTCATACCCTTTTTTAACTGAGTTTTGGCTATACCATTATAAATAAGAGTGTCTCATGCTTAAATAGCTTGTGCTCAAATGCAGTTTAATTTCATGTATTGTTTTGTTGAGCAAATTGCCTTTTGTTGCTTATCGAAGGTTGAACGTACAGTTTTTTATTACAGTTTTCTCATTTGTTTGCACCAAAGAAGTGACACAATAACTTTGTTTGATTACTATATGCTAATGAATTATCATGGTGATTCCGCATTCATTTAAGTAAATGACAAGGAATGGAAAAATCAAGTCCAAAAATTGGCAATTATTCTATGACTGCCATTTCTCACGATTACTTGAAATTTTGCCGTTGCCCAAATTTCACGTCAAAGTCTGAAATCTTGTTTTTATCAATTGAAAGCCAAGGGAAAAGCTTGATTTTTTAGACAAATCGGTTTAAACAAAATCTTAATACACAAGAGATTTTCTATATTCTTAATGTCGTTAATGTAAACAGCAGACGGATTACGATAACGTCAAACTGTCTTGATTTACCGTCATTTGATTGGCTGTTATCTCTATGCATAGCACGTGCCATTTGCATGCACTCGGGCGAACCTGGCCGCAATTTCACTGATCACGCGACGGAAGTTTTTAATTGATTGGTGTCCTTGGAAGTTCACTACATATGCAGAATGAGCTGGCCATCAATGACTTTTCACTTAGGGAAGCTCACTTTCTTATCACGATAGTCTATGACGTAAGATGTTGAAAATTAGTTCAACCCCAGCCAACCGAATTATTCCAAAATTAGATCACAGGGCGTCCAAATATAGACCATTGCGACAATGGTATTGTTTCCACAATTAAATTGTGTATGGATCAGCTGATTTGTGGTGTGTTGACATGTAATTAGGATTTTAAGTGGTGATTTTATATAGAATTAAGGAAATAAAACAGTTGAAAGTAAGTTTACACAGATTTAACAATGATCAAACCTAAATGACAATCATTGCTAGTGAAATTGTTAATTGCATCTGAAGGTAGCTCCACAACATCAGAACATTTCCCAACTTATGATCTTTATTTAAAAATGTTGACTGAGGTTTCCTATCACAATCATTAGAAAACCATGGTTATCACTGTATTATAGGGATGAGTGTCTTTTTCACTGCGTTTATTGGGGTATAAAGTGCAATTGCCTTAGCACATGGCAAATAACGCCCGTAGGGCTTTATGGTTAAGCCATGTGCTAAGGCAATTGCACTTTATACCCCAATAAACACAGTGAAAATGACACTCATCCCTTATAATTGCAATCATCTAGATCGAAGAAACTATTGAAATACTCAGCCAAACATTAAAGCTTCAAGTCCACTTTCATCGCGTATAACTTACACAATCTATTTTTAGATCGTGTATTGTTTATCTCGCTATCGAAGTGAAATGTCATATAGTAAAACAAATGTTACACAAATAAAAGGCAACATTAAAATTCGTAGAGGTATTTATGACAAAAAAGTTTGTTTCTGCCAAGTTAGTCTGTATTTTTAAACGAAAACGGCGTGGTCGGTCTTAGTTGAGAGGGTTGCTTGAAGGTCTTCGTCGACTCGCTGTTTTCTAAGTTTAGGTCGGCTAAGAATCAGAACTGCATGCTTGTAATCGTAAATTCTTTTGAAAATATATTAATTTATAATAGATTGAATAGCAATGTTGCGTTGATGATTGGGAACTAGGTTAATTCGAGTTCCTACAACACAGGACTTACAGATCGAATTTCGGGGTTTCCCCGAAAGACCTATTGCATTTTATACAGAAATAAAGTGCAATGGATTTTCCCATGTGATGCTATTTAAACCAATCAGAATTCTTTATTTTATTGAATTGCAATTATCACTGTATCAGTTCATTATTTTGGAATTCTGAGGAACTATTACGGGTGCACTACCTTAACCCTTGTCATGCTGAACCTGGAACATTCCTGCCTTGGCAGGAGCTATAAACAAACATCAGGCTGCACATATGTGCAGTCTGATCTTTGTCAAGATCACCCGTTTTTCCTTTCTGAAACCAGAAAAGCTTAAAATTTTAATTTTCAAGATGAATACCAACTCGCATATATGGTGCATACAGTGCTTTTAGCACTTTGATTGTGTAAAAATTTTGCCAAGATTTTTTTTATTCAGCATGACAAGGATTAAGAATCACCTGGTCACAACTAGCTAGGCATTTGAACAATTATGACCCTTTGATAGATTATGCTAGGATCCCAGAGTGTTAATCTGGTATTTGGGTAAAACTATTGTTATCATTTTTTGAAAATGTTAAATTAAAGAATTGTTTGCTTAGACTCTTAGAGAGTGAGCAAAATGTTGTAACTTCAGCTTAGACAGTTGGAAAACTGATGGATCAAGGATTTTCATAAAGGAAATGGTTTCCTTAGTATAAGATAGTTTGTAATGAATTTCTTCATGAAAATGAAATGTTAAGCCAACAGAAGGGAGGTTTGTTTTAACCTCAAAACCAGAGTTAAGATAAACAGGTCTAAAATCTTTTATATCACAATGAACCCCTATGTTTTGGGTACTCATTTGAATTGTCTTGATGAGACATATCAAATGATTACCAACAATATAGTATACTATATAGGGTTTAAGTAAATATAGACGTGTTGAGTATTCAGGGTGATTGTACTGCCTTACCATACAAGCTAGCAGCTTATATAGCAACATGTTAGAGCTATAGTTCTGTAGATGTAAAAGATATTTTGAAACCCCCTCTGGATCCGCAACTGGAGAAAAACCTTTTGCACACTTACTCAGGACAGGTTGGGAGTTATAAATGAATTACATTTTATTATGAGTGTGTTGTTTTCTTTTCAGATTAACCATATGAATGAACAACAGCATCAAAAATGACTGAAGATTCTAGTAAAACTACACAGTCCCTGATCAAGGCAATCGAGGACGATAATGTCTTGGGTGTAAAGAATTTGTACTCAGCAAACTTTGACTTCAACAAACCAGTACATAACTATGAATCTGTTGAACACGGAACTATTCTGCCATTGAGCTATGCCTGTGCCAGGGGTAGTATTAATGTTGTGAACTTTTTTCTCGATGTCGGAGTAGACACAAATATTCAAAGTACGGATGGAAAATTACCGATACATTTCACTTGTGACTCAGATGAGAGGTCGGAGGATAAGAAAGAAGAGTGCAATCAGGCCCTCCTAGCTCTAATTAACTTCAAATGTGACTTGAACGTGATGGACAACATGGGGAGAACCCCATTGTTCCTCGCGTGTGAGGCGGATGATGTGAACGCTGTGAAGATATTGGTAGAGCATGGATGCGATGTGAATATTCAGACAGTTTGTGGGGACTCACCAATGAAAGTGTCATGTCGTAATGCTAAATATTGGTCTTATTGGCATGGCAGAGATTACAACTTTTCTGGTCAGAAAGTTAATCCCTTTAATTATCCACCGATACAGATCACAAAATTATTACTACAGGCTAATGCTGATTTGTCTGAAGCCACATTACTACCAACTGCTGTTCAGCTCGGGGACAGTCAACTTGTGGAGGAATTGCTTGATCTAGGAATGGATATTAACATGCTTGATGACAACATGTGTACGCCACTTGGGATTGCTTGCTCCTCAAACCATGTCAGTCCACAATTAGTTCGGTTGCTGTTAGATAGGGGAGCAGATGTCAATAAGGGAGGAGGCTGGAAGAAGCAGAAACCTTTGATATTTGCATATGTTCACAATTCTATCGAAAAATTAAAACTGTTATTGTCTTATGGTGCTAAAATGACGGCAGAAGAGATGACGGAGCTTGTATCCTTGACACTTACAAAATCTATCCTTGAAAATCCAGAAGTCATAGGTCCTAATAGCAAAGAGCTGTTGTCATGGAGACTCCTTATGGCCCATGGGTTTTTCCCTGTTGTCCAGGGAACTGAACTTTATTCCAAGGTTCATCAGTTAAGTATGTGCAGTAGTTATGACAAAATATCTCCGTGGATACACAGTCTTCTATATCCACATAGATCGCTAAAAGAGGCTTGTAGAATTACAATCCGGCGTAATACGCAAGTTAGTATTGACTCGAATATTGATAGGTTGCCAGTTCCTGATAGTATTAAGACGTTTTTGAAAGTGAATGAAATTCATTGTGGTGAACAGTCATAGGCTAAGGAAAGGGCATGGTTTCATTTATGTTCAAGCAGAGTTGTGGATTTGAGGGAATTCATTTTTTGAAGAGCTGCAAAATCTATGGAAAACATTTTGTGTAAAGTACAAATCAGGACTTGTGTTAGCTTTTTGAATTATGGAACCATTGACCCCTTGGGGGTCAAAACTGGTTTTGAAGGGTCAAAAAAGAGCTAAACATGAAACTTCTCAGTATTTACATTAATCTATATAATTGAAACAACATAAACAATAGAGTGTACAATGTGACATGGACACACTTTACTGTTTATCTTTCAGCAGCATCTAGATCTTTTTTAATATTATGAAGAAAAAAATAATCTATATAATCTTTTATATTATTTGGGTCGCACCACTAGAAATTTATTGGGTCAAAATGACTCCGTGTAGGAACTTTTTGAGAGTCAAAATGGAGTTTTTGGGAGTCAAAACCCTGGTAAAAGGGTCAAACCCGAGCCCTGGAAATTGCTTCTTCTTAACACAATGTTTTCTTTCATTATTGGTTCTTATTATGGAATTTTCATACCAACTCTTTCAGCTCTTCAGGAACTTTTTTTGAATTTGAACCAGTTTTTTGTCTTGTAAAAAGTTGATTTGAATTAATGTTACAGGAGTCTTGTAAGTAAAGCTGGGACAAGTAGAATTTTTGCACCTGGTTTTTCGAAATCTCATACCCACAGGTACTCAAGTGCCCAATGATTGCTGTCGATATTTTAATTTTATCAACCAAATGCAAAGGATGATCCAGAATTACAGTAAAGGGGTTTGAACATACAAATTCTGTCATGGTTTTAAAGGACGTAGGTGTTGCGAGTCTGTGAGTAAGTCGCCAGGACTCTCAAAATTATATGATCTACAATGTAGGACCATATGGGAATCAACTTCAGAAAAGAATTGAAGACTTTTTTAAACAGTCTTCAATTCTTTTCTGAATTTGATCCCAAAATGTACACAGTGCTAATACAATAGTCAGGTAATGGGTAATAACTTGGAACCTGTTAGGAACATTACCTAGAGGACCCGGGTTTGATCCTTGATGGCGGCACTCATTCTTTCCAACTATTTATCTCTCACCAATTGGTTGATAATCATAGACCTATGTGAGATAGCAGCTGAAGGCTAGGAAGGATGTGATGGTTGTACTGCTGAGAGAAATACTAGGAATCTATTGTTAGGTGCTCCAGCCGCCACGATATAACTGAAAAAATGTTGAAAGCGGCGTAAAACTCCATTCAATTAATCAATCAATTGGAACATTACCCTACCTGATATACCCGGGTATTCGAGTACTTGTCCCAGCTCCACATATAAGAGCTGTCAAGATGATTCCTACAAGAACCCTTAAAAAGGGTGTAGAAGAGTAACAATTCAGATTGCCCTTAATCAGGGGTGTGGAAATACAAATTATCCACACTTGTCCATGGGCAAGTAAAAGTCGATTTCCTACTTGCCCAGGATGAAAATGAACTTGTTGCCTAAAAATGGATTGATAATTATTGAGGAAACAAATAGTTTCAATGAAGAAAATGCTGTAGCTCAGCATTTCTTTCATTTAAGACCATGTTTTTTACCCTTTGATACAAATATAAGGATGACATTTCTCCTAGATCATTTTGTTATTGTTCTAAGATTTGCTCTGATATTTACTTGTCCATAGACTAGTGCCCCAGAAAAATGTACTTGCTGCAAGTGAAAAAGCCCATGTTGGACAAGTCTGGCATGGGAATTCCACACCCCTGTCATAATCCCTTATATCTAGGGATCTGCTGAATGGTACAAAGTGCTAAATGTGTTTTCTAAGTCTGCCATAAGTGTGATTTTATTGTAAATGTTTTGTGTATTTGATTTGTAGATAGAGAGTTTCATGTGAACATTCTCAGCTTGATTCTAGACATAATCAATTTTTCATACAAAATTATACTGCTAATTATACAGCCAACTAGATAAGTGATTACATTTATAATGTCATTTTATTTGAGCAGAATGGAACATTTCCAACAATTTGAAACATGCATGGTACAAATATTGAAAAGCCTAGAAGTGCAATTAAAAGATAGCTGGCTGCCTTAAGATATTTTGAGACTGTAATTACATAGAAACACAATGTAAATGCCAGACTGCGTTGATGCACAGGCTGTCCAGGGTCTTTACTCAGTGCACATTTGAAATGGTTGGAAATGTCTTGCAGAGGCTCAATTATCTTAAACTAAAATCTGTGCTGTGGTTACTTAATAGCATTGTCCTAAGATACCAAAATTCCATTCATGTCCTTATTTAAAGAAAACTTCAACCATTCAGCTCAAGTTTTCCCCAAGTCTTAAGATAGAAAGCAGACAGTGTAGGCTAAGATCAGACTGCATGTCTGTGTAGACTGATCTGAGTATATACTGTCTGCTAAACTTTTGTTGCAGGAGGAATATGCTGTTAACAACTTATAAAAAGGATAAAATGGGTTAATTGGTGACTTGTACAGTCAAGTTAAAGGTCATTTTGCTTATTGATAAGCTCAAGAAGAATTATCTAAGTTAAGAATTTTGAACTTAGTACTGAAATGCATCGTGCTTTTAACATGGAAGCTTAGATTAACCTATATCTACAGAATAATCAATGAATCTTGACTGCTTTTTGATGAGAAAAAAGAACATTGAAAAGTTTCAAAAACTATCTCATTTTGGTGATTGCATTAAATGATTTCTTTATAATGTGATCTACTTTGCAGGAAAACAAGAGCCCTGTTGAATATTTTTAGCTCACCTAAGCACAATGTGCTCAATGAGAGCTTTTGTGATCATTGAATGTCAGTCGTCTGTCGTTCATTGTGCGTTGTCTGTCATCTCTCAATATATGTTATACAGTGGAAACTTTGAAAATCATTTTCTCAGAATGTAATTGATGGATTTCAAACAAACAATTTTGGTATGATCTTTGGGTGACCCATTAGCATGCAGCCAAAAATTATTTTGATTGGATGAAAAATATGTCCTTTATGGGTGGAGGTCATTTCTCTATATGTTATATAGTTGAAACTTTGAAAATCATTTTCAACATCAGTAGAGCCCAAAATATCTTAAAATCTAGTCAAAACTTTTATTTGCTTTTACAAGAATTTCAAGCCTGTGGAGCGACACAAGCCATTCATGGCTTTCTAGTTTTGTTTACACTCTAGAAGCCACATACATGGCCCAATCATCATGAAACTAGGTCAGAATGTTTGTTAGGTCATGAGGATGAACTCTTTTGAAAATGGGAAGGATCCGTGCCATATTACGGGAAAAGAGGCCTTAATGACAATTTTCTTGTAAGAGCTCCCAAAGCTACAAATATGGTCCAATCTTCATGAAACTTGGTCAAAATATTTGCCAGGTCACAAGAATGAACTCTTTTGAAAATGGGAAGGATTCATGCTATATCACAGGAAAAGGAGACTTAATGATAATTTACTTGAAATAACTCTAGTGTCCACAAATATGACCCAAACTTTGTGACACTTTGTTTTACGTAGTAATTATCTTCTTTATGACATCTGTCTTTTTACTTGATGTGATGTCCCAGTGATTAAAGAGACACAGGTGAGCGATCTAGGACCATTTTAGTCCTCTTGTTTACACTCAAGAGGCCACAAAAATTGTCCTATCTTCATGAAACTTGGTCAGAATGTTTGTCAGGTCACAAGGTTGAGCCTTATTGAAAAAGGATCTGGCCATAGCAAGGAAAAAGGGGCCTCAATGTCAGTTTTCTTTTGTACAGTCCTAGTGGTCTCAAATCATAAAAGGATATGTTTGCTGGAAAATTTGATTTATTAAATGAGACAAAGATACGAAGGTGAACGATATAGGACCATCATAGTCCTCTTGTTTATATTATGTAGGTGTTAGACTAGTGGAATAACAATGCAAATGATCTAAGAATGTGTAGCAACATAATATTTTTGTTGTAAAAAAATGACTTCAAAATAAATTTGATGGTGTCAATTAGCATTGACTATGTGTTTCACAGAATCACTTGAATCCATGAATTTCTGGAACTTCCTCAATTTATCGTAAAAATTTAGGTCATATCATTCATAGAATAGAAAATTTGTGCTCATGAAATGCATGTAATTAATTTATTAAACTGGTCATCTAAAATAGATAAAAACGGGTAAAACAGATAAAAACTTGGCAAAGCCTTGTTTTAATCTGTTTTAAGATGACTTGTTTAATAGATTTGGTATTCAATAAACAGGCATGAATTCACTATCCTCTAATTCGCTATTGCGCTAAATAATATCTTTTTCCCATTGACTATCCTCTATTCTTAACCATTATCCTGCTAAACTGAATTTTTTTTAACAAAATTTGAAGACATTTCAAATTAATTTGCCTAAGTTTCTCATTTTTACACAATAATTGAAATAGAAAACATGAGTGTAAGCCAAGGCTGTGCAGGAAAATCTTAGTCTTTACTGTCTGAAAAAGCCTTGTGTATTTAACAGCAGAGGTAGTTTTAAAACCTTATAACTTTTAAACTACAGCTTTATTCAAGTTACAGTTACAAGTTTTGAGTACTATACACATAATTGATTTAGAGTCTTAACACATTTTGCAACTGCATTTTAGTTTCATCATTCTTAGGAAAGAGACCAGTCACACAAAATCATACTTCACAAGTTCACATGACAAAAATTCTGAATATTTTGAACTAAATTTAATTCATAACAATACCCTCTGTGGTTGTAGTGCTGATCAGTCTAACTTGGACATCAACAATATTAAAGATTTATTTACATCTATTTTGCTCTCATCCCCTCCAAAATATTCAGTGCTTTATTATAAAAAAATTTCATATCAATTCATTAGAATGTTAATTGGTTCAAACTCAAAGAGTGTGTAGTTGGCAATTCAATATATGCAAGAAATAATTTTATATCCAGGGAAGTCTGCACATACTGCTGACTGACAAGGTTGAAACATGCCTTTCATAGAAGATTATTATGAATCAATAAAGGCAACTATACTTTGCAGTATAATTATTTTCAATATGCACATTCTCATTGAACTCTTCTGTATTTAAACTCATTTTCAAATACACTGCAAATCCATTTTAACGCTGTAGGTGGGGTCCAAGAAATGTATTATGAATCAATAATGGAAACTATACTTTGTGCATATTGAAAAATATGCACATTCTCATTGACCTCTGCTGTATTTAACTTCATTTTAAATAGTTTGTTTCACACGCTTCTTGAATTGTCCTTTTTTGTGTAATAGGTCACAATTTATTGTCTTTTAATTGGTTTATCAGCTGTTGGCTAGCCGAAAATAGATACTGTACGTCACATCATGCGACATATTGTAACAACAGATATATTCAAGCTGTAATTACAACATTTTACTTGTCCACATACACGGATGTCATGATTGAAGTTCAACTTTGTCTCTGCATCAAATAGTTAACAATCCAGCTTAGTGATAATATAATGTCTACCTATATGAATCAAAGGAATGTAGACAAAGACTTGGTATCTCTTAACTGGAGTTCACATGTCTGACTCGTCAAACACAAGCTTCTCAACTTGGTTATTCTAAATCATAAATTTCATCAATCTATGAAAAATAATGCAGCAAATTGTCACAAGATACTCCCAATACACTGCTGGATGCTGGAAGTATCAAAAACATCAAAGGGAAATGACTAAAAGTTAAGATATGTAGAGTTATGGTCCTTGCGTACTGTTACACAAAAAGGAACAATTCAAGTATTTGAAAATGAGGTTAAATCATGAAAGGAACTGCCAAGTTTCAAGTCAATCAGACATAACTTGATAAGGTGTCGGATATGCTCTGGACAAAGAAGCTGACGCCATGGGTGATCACATAATATGTACTGTCTTTCGACGGGCATAAAATAAATCATGGACCCAGCCAAAAATCTAAAGGTCACAAGTGACTGGGCCCCTGTATATCTCTTGACTTTTATAAAAGAAGGCTGTTGAGTTGCAATGGTTTAAAATTGATTGAAGTGACTGTTATGCAAATAAGGACCATCTGGGATTCCTGTGAAATAAATATCTGAGATTGGTAACAGTAGAGGACAGCTAGAGATTGTATTTCAAAAATATTTATACAGGAAGGTAGAATGTCAGCAAAAAATATTAAAAAAAATTAGCCAAGTTTAACCAAATATCCTGTCGAATTGCACAGATTGTGACGACTGACTAGGATTGTCACTTTACATACCACCCAGATATTCCCTTTTTACCGATAAACATATGTGACCTGTCACGCGAAAAGCGACCATCATGTAAGTGTGTAAAGTGTTGTCCCTAGTCAGACTGCGTAGACTGCGCAGACTGACTAGGTTGGAAACTTTTTGCACCGTGCTTATTTTCTGAATCTTGAATGTTCAATCTACCTTCCAGTGAAAGAATTTTTGAAATGCGACTTCTGGTTGACCTATGATGGATCAAATCTCTTTTTCCATAATTCATTTTACAGAATTCCCAGATGGTCCCTTTTCATGTGATGGGTCACATATTTTTGAAAGAAAGAGTGTAATATTATTCTTACACTTTGGACTAAGGCTGTGAATGGATAAAAAGATATCCATTTATCATATTAAAGATTTCAGTATGTCAAACTTTAAAATCTTCTTATCTGACTATAGATACCCTTTGACAGGAGACATCTCATCTATTTGCTCTGTCTCATTCTAGTCTATAGTACATGTACATGTCAAGGTGAAATTGTTGAATTGACCTTTTTCTGTTGTTCAAGTTTTTGGACTGGTCAGCATTGATTTGAATTGTAATAACCAGTAGAATTGAGCACAATTTAGAAAGAAATCACCCTATAAGCTGGAATATGTTTTTGGAAATGCAGAAAATTCTTGTCACCAAAAGATTGCTTGTAGCAAGAATTGTGTTCATTTTACACAGTTTTCTGCATAAAATGACAAAAAATTTTCATCTACAACAACTATCAAAATTGACCAGTCTAAATTTTGATCTGTCAATGGGTTAAGATAGTTAAATAAGCTCTAGAGAGGAATGAATTTTATTAGCTCAGCTTTTTTCAGAAAAAACCTGAGGTATTTCTATAGCCTTGGTGTTGTTGTTGTGCGCAAACTTCGACATTTTGTGATATCTCCGGTTCTACTGAAGGCATTAACTTGAAACTTGGCACACATGTTCACAATCAAAAGAGCATTATATATTCTCAAGGAGAATAACTAGATGCATTTGTGCAAATGATGCCCTTTTTAGCTCACCTGAGCACAAAGTGCTCAAGGTGAGCTATTGTGATCACTCACCGTCCGTCCATCGTCTGTCCGTCCGTCCATCTGTCCGTCCGTCAACAATTTCTTTAAACATCCTCTCCTCCTAAACCACTGGGCCAATCAAGCTGAAACTTGGCAGGGATGTTCCTTGGGTGAAGCTCTTCAAAAGTTGTTAAAAGAATTTAATTCTATTTATAACTCTGGTTGCCATGGTAACAGAAAGGCTGAAAATTGCGAAAATCTTAGAAAAAAAATCTTCTCCTCCTAAACCACTGGACCAATCAAGCTGAAACTTGGCAGAGACATTCCTTGGGTGAAGCTCTTCAAAAGTTGTTAAAAGAATTTAATTTCATCAAAAACTGGTTTCCATGGTAACGGAAAGGTTGAAAAATGGCCGAAAATTGCTGAAATTCTTAGAAAAATTCTTCTCCTCCTTAAACACTGGACCAATCAAGCTGAAATTTTGCAGAGATGTTCTTTGGGTGAAGCTCTTCAAAAGTTATTAAAAGAATTTAATTTCATCAAAAACTCTGGTTTCCATGGAAACGGAAAGGTTGAAAAATGGCCAAAATGGGCGAAAATCTTAGAAAAAAATCTTCTTCTTCTTAACCACTGGACCAATCAAGCTGAAACTTGGCAGAGATGTTCATTGGGTGAAGCTCTTCAAAAGTTGTTAAAAGGTTTTAATTTCATCAAGAACTCAGGTTTCCATGGAAACAGAAAGGTTGAAAAATGGCCGAAAATCTTACAAAAAATTCTTCTCCTCCTAAACCACTAGGCCAATCAAGCTGAATCTTGGCAGGGATGTTCCTTGGGTGAAGTTCAAATAACTTTGTTTGCAATTAAAAAGAAAATCAAATTGCAGTAGAAGGAAATTAAAAGTTTTCCTTTTAAATTCACCCTAAATGTACATCAGACAATCTCTGGTATTTATAACATGGTTGACAAGTTATGAGTTGACTTACTCAGGTGAGCGATATAGGACCATCATGGTCCTCTTGTCTTTACTAAGATTTTCATCCATTATCCAGCAATCAACAGTTGATCATAGGCACCTGAGGTAGTACTCTTGTTTCAAAGGGTAAAAATTAAATTATTCTTTCGTCATTTCTTAACCCTTATCTGCTGTTTAAGGCATTTCCTGTTCACAAAGATATGACAGACATTACAGACTAAGATCAATCTACATAGACATGCAGTCTGATCCTAGACTATTGATAATCGTAGACCTATGTGAGAAAGTGGCTGGAGGCTAGGAAAGTATGTAATGGTTGTACTGGTGGGAGAAATACCAGGAATCCATTGTTAGGTGCTCCAGCCGCCACGATATAACTGAAATAATGTTGAAAGCGGCGTTAAACTCCATTCAATCAATCAATGATCCTAGACTATAATGTCTTTTTTCCTACTCAATCAATGTTGAGGAAATTTGAACTTTACTGGCTGAAATGTCCCAAATAATTGTAACTTGTTTGGGGCAAAATTTCTAATTCAGCATGATAAAGGCTAATATTGTTGGTTCTCAATTGAATGATCATGTCAATTTCTATAAGTACCAACAACAAAGTAATTATAAAAAAAACCTCAAACATTTTGAATATAATAACTCCTAAATTATCTAGGGCGCTAACCGAGATTTAAAGTAAGTCATGTGTAATAACAAGTTTTTTGCATTTGACAATTAGCAATGTGCATAATTTCTCAAATTATTGGGTATGAAGTGTACTCTTCATATGACTTAAGCATTCATTATACAGTCAATTAAAAATGCACTTATAATTGCGACCCATTACACGAAAAGGGACCATCTGTATTTTGAAAATAAATTGGACCCAGAAGAGCTCAAATGGAGATTTTTTTTTTTTTGAAAAAAAAAAAAAATGTATGGAGAGGTAGGGGGATCACTCTAGATCCAAGAAAGGGTCAGAATCTGGTCACTTACCAAATGGTCCCTTTTTGCGAAAAGGTTCGCAATTATATGCCGTATACTTATCCCCTTGCATCAAAAGATATTGGGCATGTTGCTATAGCAGATTCTATCTCTATGGCTCAGTGCAAAACAGTTGTAACTACCTATAAACACATAGGAAGTTACAACTGTTTCACGCTGAGCCATCGATCTGTTCATCTGTCTGTCTTTCCAAACTCAACATGTGAACTAATAATTTTGTAAAATCATAACTATTCAATGTTTAGTTTTCCTAAAATCTCTTCAATGCAGGTCTTTTTATGTTAAGGCCATTGAAGTAGCTAGGAGTAGCTAGCCAACTCACTGCTTAACTGCAACTTACTTTGTTTAAAAACAATACATTTAAAGAACAAATAATACTTGTCAATTTTAACTTCAAGTTAATAGCAACATAAGTGTTGAAAACAAGGAGTTGCAATTAACAGAATTCTGTTATATAACTTTCTCCAAAAACAATCAAGTGTTTATCTTAACCCTTTACCTTACAACAGAAGTTAAGACTTTTCTAAATTCAAAGTAATTGTAGATGACAAGATCAAGTTGACAAATCGATTGCTCAGTGTAAAACAGTTGTTACTCATTATATGTGTATAGGTAGTTACAACTGTTACACTCTAAGCCAGCAAAAGGTTTGCAACGTTTAGAAATTTTACCCTGAATGGTATTTGAGTACACATCGGTGGCTCAGAGCAGAACAGTTGTAACTGCCTATAAATATGTAGGCAGTTACAACTGTTTTGGCTGAGCAATCGACATGCAAAGTGGGGTAACATATCCTAACCATTTTGCAAATGTTTTCATGTTGAACTGGATTGTACTATAAAGGATTAAATGAATTAATCAGGAAGCATCAACCATCGTCTATGGTTCTTCACATGACATGAGAACTGATACATGTATTATGTTACAAAACATGATTATTCACATCACGACAATAAAGGCTTCAGAAGACATTGTGGGCAATGAATAAATTGCATATTACATGCAATTTCTTAAATTTCTACAATGTTTTGGTCCCATAAGACAAAGATCTTTAAAATCACAAAATAGAAATTGTCATTTTGGAACTTCTTTGAACTAGAGTCTAAAATTTTGTCACCTGGTAATGAGTTAAGTTGATTGGTTTGTCATAAAGGGTTAAAATGAAATGTAAAAGATACATCCCTCTCCACATGCCAAAAGAATTTATACATGTATCATTTGTTTGAATGGGGTTTAAATTCCCTTTAAACACTTTCAGTTATATTTCTGGTATTTCTCTCACCATGCTAGCATTACACCCTTTCCTAGCCTCCAGCTGCAATCCCACATAGGTCTAAGATTATCAACTGATTGGTGGGATAAAAATTGTCGGAATGGATGAGTGTTGCGGATACATGTATAATGTTACGAAATATACTTATCTACATCTTGACCCACTCAAAAGGTCTCATTGACATTGTTGTTGAATTTGTCATGAAGGCAGGTCAGTCATGTATTAAGGTCTTGATGATGTAATAGGTAAGTCGTAATGAACAATGTTAAGGGATACTCTTAGCTTACAGACAGGTTTAATGTATTGGACCCACTTAATGTAGTGGACCTGTAATCGTTTGGCAACTTTTCGGAGTCATGAACTTTAACAATGTTAACAGAGGTTTCCTAATGATTTCATTAGGAAACCTCAGTTAACAATGTGAAAGACCATAAGGATCGAAATGTTGCAGATCAACTATGTGTCCACTACCATAAGTTACAACAAATGATGTAACCTTTTCCTGCATAATTTCAGGATTATAACCATAATCTAAAGCAAATATTGTGAAAACATAAATTGCATGTAACAAATAGTGTCTCCTTTTTCCACAATATTTTAGATATATTTTGCACCAATTTTGCATAGTTGTCTACAACCTCTAAAAATAGCCGCCGTCATAGCACAGTGGGTAGCATGATGGACTGTCAATCTAGAGGTCCCGGGTTTGATCCCCTACGACGGCACTCATTCTTTCCGACTATTTGTCTCTTACCAATGGTTTGATAATCGTAGACCTATGTGAGATAGCAGCTGGAGGCTAGGAAAGGATGTGGTGGTTGCACTGGTGAGAGAAAAACCAGGAAACCATTGTTAGGTGCTCCAGCCGAGGCGATATAACTGAAAAAATGTTGAAATAAGGTGTATAACTCCATTCAATCAATCAATCAACAACCTCTAAATAAGAAAGTCTGTAATTTTAATTGTCTGAATTTCTGAAGAAAGGATTTGCTTTAGAATATATCTTGTTTTAGAAGCTCTGTTGTAATTATGTTGTTGTAGTTAAGTGATAATTTTTGTGCCATTCAATTATAATAGTGCTGCAATTATCCATGTCTTGTTTATAAAACATTCTTGCTTATTTTTGTACCTGTGTTAGTTGATTTACATGAAATTAAACAATTAACTTCTATATACTCTTTCTTTTGTTTGTTTTAGTAAGGGTGTTTTGGAACAAAAGAAGGTAATGGTTAAGGCTTACCCATATTATGTCCCCCATTTTCAGGGGGTTCACCATCACAGAGCAGATGATTTTGGCCTAGCACATGGAAGCCTAATTTACAGGGGTTTGCACTTAAGGTTAATGTAGATCAACTTTTATTCAATATTACCTATTTCTATAGTCCATTTGAATTCTATATGGACCAACATTTAGCCAAAAATCTCAATGCTAAAATTAAGATATTGCCAAATAAAAACACATTTGCGAACATATTTTTGTGTAATTGATGCAAACATTGGTCTTTATAGAATTCAAACGGACTATACAGAAAGTCAATAAAAATAACTTGAAACCTTGAATCATAGGTTATTAACCAAATCCTCATAACTTCAGCTTTAGATGAGTTATAGGGATTGTGTAGTCCAATGATGAAATGTGTTCACTTTCTATAAGCATTTGAATCCTTTTTGTTATACGCCGCCGGAGGCGGACGTATAGTGGCGTCATCTTCTCCGTTATATGGAGGCGGACGTATATTGGCGTCATCTTCTCCGTCTGTCCCTCCATCCATCCGTTCTTCAGTCCACTTTTCTTGTCAACGCAACTCCTCCTAAGTTTCTGGCTGGATTTTCTTGAAACTTGGTCAATGTTATCACCTCAATTGGTAAATGTGCATGAAGGAAGGATTTTATGGTTCGTTGATTTTTGCCTGAGTTATGCCCCTTAAAAACTTAGTCTCTGGGTCCACTTTTCTTGTCAACGCAACTCCTCCTAAGTTTCTGGCTGGATCTTCTTGAAACTTGGTCAATGTTATCACCTCAATTTGGTAGATGTGCATGAAGGAAGGATTTTATGGTTCGTTGATTTTTGCCTGAGTTATGCCCCTAGAAAACTTAGTCTCTGTGTCCACTTTTCTTGTCAACGCAACTCCTCCTAAGTTTCTGGCTGAATCTTCTTGAAACTTGGTCAATGTTATCACCTCAATTGGTAGATGTGCATGAAGGAAGGATGTTATGGTTCGTTGATTTTTGCCTGAGTTTTGCCCCTAGAAAACTTAGTCTCTTGGTCCACTTTTCTTGTCAACGCAACTCCTAAGTTTCTGGCTGGATCTTCTTTAAATTTGGTCAATGTTATCACCTCAATTGGTAGATGTGCATGAAGGAAGGATTTTATGGTTTGTTATGCCCCTTAAAAACTTAGTCTCTGGGGCTTATTCCCTCAGTTATGCCCCCTTAAAATTTAGCCTCTGGGGCTTGTTGAAATGCCTTGTGAATGCAACTCTTCCTAAGTCTAATGCTGGATCTAAATGAAACTTGGTGGATGTTATTAACGAAATTGGTAGATGAGCATGAAGTAAGGATTTTATGGTTCATTAATTTTACCCTAAACTATGCCCCCTTAAAACTTAGTTTCTAGGGCTTATTGAAATAGCAGCCTTTTGAACGCAGCTCATTACTTTTTGTCTTTGTTTAGATGAAACTTGGTCAATGTCATCACCATAATTTGTAGATGTACATGGATCAAGGATTTTATGGCTCATTTATTTCCCTGAATTATGCCCCCTTAAAACTTAGTGTCTGGGGCTTATTGAAATTGCAGCCTTGTGAAGACAACTCCTCCTAACTTTTTGTCTTGATTTAAATGAAATTTGGTCATTTTGAATTTGGTTCTGTCAAAATAAGTAGTATCTACAATTATTTTTGTGAAACAGCAGCAAAGTGGCGGCGTATTTTGTGACGATGGCACTCTTGTTTTTATACCCCCCACCTACGAAGTAGAGGGGGGTATATTGGTTTCACCATGTCTGTCTGTCTGTCCATCCGTCCGTCCATCCATCTGTCTGTCCGTACATAGACCTTTTTGTTTCCGGACTCTAACTCAAGAACCAAGTGACCTAGAATCATGAAACTTTCCACAAATGTTGCTTATGACCCAAGGAAGTGCCCTATTGTTTTTGGGTCAGAAAGGTCAAGGTCACAGTAAGACTTTGTTCAATTTTCGTTTCCAGACTCTAACTCAAGAACCAAGGGACCTACAATCATGAAACTTAATGCAAATGTTGCTTATGACCCAAGGAAGTGCCCTATTGTTTTGGGGTCACATAGGTCAAAGTTCAAGGTCACAGTCAATTTTTGTTTAAATTGTTTCCAGACTCTAACTCAAAAACCAGGCGACGTAGAATCATATTTGATACAGTTATTTGCATGTGTTTAAGATAATTGGTGACTAACTTTTGCAAAACCCAAATTATTGAAAAGTAAACTTGCAAAATTGTGTCATGGCTAAGCCCCGCCTTACTAGTTGAATAAAAATCTGGGCCTTCTCTGGGGTTAACTATTGTTGCCAAATGCGAAAATGAAATGAATTTGGCTATAAAAAAATGAAATTGGCGAAAGACTGGACACAAAAAAAACCCAACTTTGACCCATCAGTGATTATTGATTTTGACATAGGCTGAGAGGATATTGTGTAGACAGGCTGAGAGGATATTGTGTAGACACGCTCATGAGTGACTAGCATTTAATTGAGGTAAAAGGCATTTGTGTCAACTAGTAACCTCTTGGCTACCCTGAACACTTTTGTGATTGTTTTAAAAAATTAGCTGTCAATTAAATGTTAATTGACATTTAAATAAGACCCTCCTCGACAATGAGCTTAATAAAAGGAACATAAGATTTTAACAAGTACAATTTTTAGGAGTGAAATGGCTCCAAATTAGGCTTTTTAAATCCAAATTTGACTCCATTTTTAGCTCCACTTGCTGAAAGCCACTGGGGCTATTATCATGCGTCCATCCGTACGTGCGTCCGGTCATAAACTTTTCTTTAAAAATCTTCTCTTAAGAAACAACTGGATGGATTTCAACCAAACTTCACAGGAATGATCCTTGGGTGACCCTCTTTCAAGGTTGTTCAAGAAATTTTGATCCAATGAAAAACATGGATTTAATGGGCGTGGCTAATTTCCAAATATGGTAAAAAGTGACTTTTCTCAGGTTTAAATTGATGGATACTAATTAAATTTTACATGAATGATCCTTGGGTGACCCTTTATCAGTCTACAAAAAAATTGTGATCAGATGAAAAACATGGATTTTATAGGCGGAGGTCATTTCTCTATTTGTTATATAGTGGAAACTTTGAAAATCACTTTCTCAGAATCTAACTGATAGATATCAACCAAATTTTACTGGAATGATCCTAGAGTGACCCTTTATCAGTCTACCAAAAATTATTGTGATCGGATGAAAAAAATGTATTTTATGGGCGGAGGTCATTTCTCTATATGTTATATAGTGGAAACTTTGAAATAATTTCCTCAGAATCTTACTGATAGATACCAATTAAATATTACATGAATGATCCTTGGGTGACCCTTTATCAGTCTACCAAAGATTATTGTGATCGGATGAAAAATCTGTATTTTATGGGCGGAGGTCATTTCCACTATATGTTATATAGTGGAAACATTGAAAATCATTTTCTCAGAATGTAACTGATGGACATCAATCAAACTTCATTAGTATGATCCTTGGGTGATCCATTATCATGCAGCCAAAAATTATTGTCATTCGATAAAAAATATGTCTTTTAGGGGCGGAAGTCATTTCTCTATATGTTATAATAGTGGAAACTTTGAAAATCATTTCAACATCAGTAAAACCCAAAATATCTAAAAATCTAGTCAAAACTTAGATTTGCTATTACAAGAAATTCAAGCCTGTGGAGCGACACAAGCCATTCATGGCTTTCTAGTTTTTTTATTTGGCAAAAGTGGTGGCGAAAAGGAATTTCAGTCAAGAGAAGGCCCTCAAGTCTTCATATTGTGGGTATCACTGGTTTAATGTCCGCAGCAGCTAATATCCTTTCTGACGTAAACTTTGTTTTTTGGGTATATAGGAGTCGGCTTCTCAGTAGGTTTGTCCCTCTGTGGCTTTTTCGTGTCCACCCAATTTCTCAGCAACTAATGCAAAGATTTCGTTCAAACTTGAAAGATGTGATCAGTATCAACACAGATGTGCAAGTGAAATTTTGATTACGATCCATTGACTGTTGACAAATTTATGACCCTTTGATGGGAAATGGCTTTTGGTTTTGGACAAGCACTTGTAGGAAGAGGTGTGTGTGTGTCGGGGGGGGGGGGGGGGGGGTCTGGTAAGACCTGGTATGAATTAGGACCACAATGGAAATAAGAGTTTGTCTATTTATCCTGTTATCCTCGGGAAAATAAATGATTTCAGAAAAAAACAAGAGCCGTCAGAGACGGATTATGCTCCCCGAATAAGGCATTGTCACAAAAACAAGAGCCATGTTTGACATGGACATCCCCCGCCACAAAAGCTTGATAGTAAACTGAAGCCTAAAAGATTAAAGATTCTTTTGTACTGTCAGTGATTTACCTCCTATTAAATGTATTAAAAATAACGAAGGGCAATTACTCCAAAATTATGCAAGCAAGAGTTATAGTTCTGGTGTATTGCACTTCTCCTCCATGAGATCTATCTACCCATAAAGTTTCAAGTTGATAGCTATCATACTTTAGGAGATATGCTCCAGACAAAATCTAAGTATCAAAAATAACAAAGGGCAATAACTGCAAAATTATGCAAGTAAGAGTTGTAGTTCTTGTGCACTGCACTTCTCCTCCATGAGATCTATCCACCCATAAATGTTCAAGTTGATAGCTATTATACTTTAGGAGATATGCTCCAGATATAATTTAAGTATCAACAAGAGTGCCATCGTCAAAAAATACGCCGCCACATTACTGCTGTTTCACAGAAATAATTGTAGACACTACTTATTTTGACAGAACCAAATTGAAAATGACCAAATTTCATTTAAATCAAGACAAAAAGTTAGGAGGAGTTGCCTTCACAAGGCTGCAATTTCAATAAGCCCCAGGCACTAAGTTTTAAGGGGGCATAATTCAGGGAAATAAATGAGCCATAAAATCCTTGATCCATGTACATCTTCAAAATATGGTGATGACATTGACAAAGTTTCATTCAAATAAAGACAAAAAGTAAGGAGGATTTGTGTTCAAAAGGCTGCAATTTCAATAAGCCCTAGATACTAAGTTTTTAAGGGGCATAACTCAGGCAAAAATCAATGAACCGTAAAATCCTTCCTTCATGCACATCTACCAATTGAGGTGATTACATTGACCAAGTTTCAGGAAGATCAAGCCAGAAACTTAGGAGGAGTTGCGTTGACAAGAAAAGTGGACCCAGAAACTAAGTTATCAAGGGGCATAACTCAGGCAAAAATTAACGAACCATAAAATCCTTCCTTCATGCACATCTACCAATTGAGGTGATTACATTGACCAAGTTTCAAAAGATCCAACCAGAAACTTAGGAGGAGTTGTGTTGACAAGAAAAGTGGACCCAGAGACTAAGTTATCAAGGGGCATAACTCAGGCAAAAATCAATGAACCGTAAAATCCTTCCTTCATGCACATCTACCAATTGAGGTGATTACATTGACCAAGTTTCAAGAAGATCCAGCCAAAAACTTAGGAGGAGTTGCATGACAAGAAAAGTGGACCAAGAGACTAAGTTATCAAGGGGCATAACTCAGGCAAAAATCAACGAACCGTAAAATCCTTCCTTCATGCACATCTACAAATTGAGGTGATAACATTGACCAAGTTTCAAGAAGATCCAGCTAGTTGTTTAGGAGGAGTTGCGTTGACAAGAAAAGTGGACGGACGTACGGACGGATGGACGGACAGACGGAGAAGATGACGCCAATATACGTCCGCTTCCGGCGGCGTATAAGGCGGCGTTTAGAAATAACAAAGGGCAGTAACTCCAAAACTATGCAAGCAAGAGTTGTAGTCCTTGTGCATAGCACTTCTTCTCCATGAGATCTATCCTGCCATAAAGTTTCAAGTTGATAGCTTTAATACTTTAGGAGATATGCTCCAGACATAATCTAAATATCAAAAATAACAAAGGGCAATAACTCCAAAATTATGCAAGCAAGAGTTGTAGTTCTTGTGCACTACACTTCTCCTCCATAAGGTCTATCCACCCATAAAGTTTCAAGTTGATAGCTATTATACTTTAGGAGATATGCTCTGTGGTCAGATTTCGAAGACTCAAATAAGCTGTTATCTTATACAGCTAACATAAAGGTAACAAACATTTAACCCCCTTTTTGCATGACATATTTTAAGACACAAATTTCAAATAGTTTAGGGTAAAGAGCATCTGATTTGCTACTCAGATGTGAAATTTCATCAAATTCTGAGCATAAGACTAGGAGAAATGAAAGAATAACTGTAATTTACGCGCTTACGTAAAGGTAACAAACATTAAGCCCCCTTTTTCCATGATATATTTTTTTTTACGTTAATTTCCTACACAAATATGAAATTTCACTAAATTCTGACTGTAAGACTAGGAGAAATTTGGGAAAAACTGTTTTTTACCCTAAGTCCCCTTTTCCTGTGACGAGGCCTCAAATCCGAAAACCGTCACAGATGCATCATCACTATATCATAGGGAGTTTCATTCAATTTGGCCCAGGGGTTATGGAGAAATAGGTGGGGACAGACGGACGGACGGAATTACTGACGGACGGACAGACAAAGCGGCGGCTATATGCTCCCCCTTCGGGGAGCATAAAAACTTGGTCAAAGAAGTTGCTAATTAGAAGCGGCAAGTTTTTACAGAGCCATTGACCCTGTTCAAAATACTTTATACAATCCTACTTTTTTCTGAAATAAAGAATGATCAAAAGAAAGGTACCCTATCTAAGTCTATATTTCATTGTTTTATTTCAGAAATTTCTATTTACTTAGATGTAACAGTTATTTACTGACAAAATTCCTACAGCAAATGGAATGCATAATGACCTCACACTTTGCAACTGTTTCCTCTATGTTTCTATTAGCATGTCTAATTGTCAATCTAGAGGTCCTGGGTCCATTATTTTACTTGACATCTGCTTAACCCCACATTTGATCTAGTTCAAAAATCTTGAAGTTGGTACCAACAAAAAGGTCTTGTCACAAGCATTCCACTTGTGAAATATGAATGCCTTATCAATTACCATTCTAAAGTTACAGCTAATGATAAAGTTTTTGTGTTAAAAATCAGTGAACTTGAGAAAATGACCTTTACAAATGGCCTTGACTTTGGTATCAACTGTAAGGCCTATCAAAAGAAATACTTGTATGAACTTTAAAGGTTTTATCACTTTACAATCCAAAGTTATTGCAAATCTTTAAGTTTACATTTTTCACAAATTTGACCTTGAAAAATAACCTTGACCTCAATCGATTACCAATAAATTTGTACCAACAGAGAGCTCATGTCACCAGCCTTCCACATCGAAATATGAAGGCTCTATTCATTTACCATTCGAAAGCCATAGCCAATGTTTAAGTTCTTTAGTCAGACAAAACAGACTAGCAGAGAAGCTGACAAATAGACAGGACAAAAAATATATTCTCCCAATCTATGGATCCAGAGCATAAAAATGTTCTCCATTTCAGCACAAATAGATGGCTCAGCATGAAACAATTCCAACTGCCTATGAACGTATATGTTGTATTAGCCTGACCCATAAAAATTTTCTCATCAGGATATACCAGTCTTTGGAATAAATGTATTGAACCCTTATCTAGCTGTTCACAGTATTTGCTAGCTGTAAATAAAGCTGTCCATTATGAGGTGTCATTAATTTAGAGGGTGTTTGCTACAAATATGAAGATGAATTTTTTATGAAGTTTTGATCAAATACTTCAATTAGATGCTGAGAAAATGAGTGGACACAAAAAAGCTAAAGACTGAACAACTGGCAACTTCATCAAAGGACCATAATTCATAAAATTCAATGGAATATAACAAAAAAAAAAAACATCTCTGACTCGTACTGAGTTTATCTGTAGAGTTTGGATCAAATTCCTACATAAGTTCCAGAAAAAAAAAGATATTATTTTCGTCAAAGGGCTTTAATTCTGCACAAAGTCTTAAATAACCCTAACTTAAGTATAATATGCGTTCTTTTGCTAGATACTGAGCATATCTGCAAAGGTTGAATCAAATTATTCCATCAGTTCCTGAGAAATCGAGCGGACACAAACAAAGGAGGCCCAAGAGGCCCTGTATTGCTCCACTTGCTTTTAACATCTCCAGACTCATTAAACAAAGCTTACTTAGACTGTAAAACAAAACTTTGAAGTCTCTTTAATGTTTAATGATTTAATGGGTCTGGTACATATTGCACCAAAATACTCAATCACCATTAACTTGCATACCCTCTACCCATCTTATTACTAACATAAAGGTGATTGTAATAAGTAGACCATTTTTAACATATTTTCAGAACAATTTAAAGTATAGGGTCATTCATTGTAAGATTCAATGAAATTACTCTAATTGATTGGGAGGAGAAGCTTTTTTTTAAATTTCATAGTGAAAATAAGCTCCTCCCTGCCTAGCCCACATTTATGGGCCCATCAAAAAGTCTTGCAAAATAAAAGTGATGATGCACCCAGGGATCATTCCTGCCACGTTTCATTGAAATTGGCCAAAGTGAGAGGGAAGGAGAACATTTTTAAAGATCTTGTAGTGAAAATACCCACTCCCCCATGCCAGCCCATATTTTGGGGTCAATCAAAATTTCTTAAACAACTTTAGAAGAGGGTCACCCAAGGATCATTCTTGCCAAGTTTCATTGAAATCTGGCCAATGATTTGTGAGGAGAAGATTTTTAAAGATTTTTATAGTGAAAATATGCCCCCCCCCCCCCCCATGCCCATATTTGGGGGCAATCAAAATTGCTTGAACAACTTTAGAAGAAGGTCACCCAACAATCATTCATGCCTAGGTTTATTGAAATGGGGCCAATGGTTTAGGAGGACAAGAATTTTAAGCCCAAATAAGCCCCTCCCTGCCACACCCATATTTGGATCATGTTAATCAAAATTTCTTGAACAACTTTAGAAGAGGGTCACCCATGTTGCAGGAACAGTTAATGCACGCACAGACCCATGATGGACACACTGCTATGATAATAGTTAGTGTTAGTGGAGATAAAAACTACAACAGACAGACAAGCTGATTCTATTAACCACCCAAAAATACAGGGGGGGGGGGGGGGGGCAAAGCAAAGTGAAATTTTTTTGTAACACCTGTAATGGTAATGACAACAATGGTAACAAACATGATGACAATAGTTGAACTTTTGTTCCCAGTACTCTCTGTAATTTAAGTTGCTATCCTGTGTTTCAAGTTCTAATTAAAGGCCTGTATTAAACAAGAGAGATCACAAAACATCTCTTTTTACACGATGACAATACTAGGACAGTGTAGTTGATAGCAATATGTCTGTGTTCTGCTAAAATCTCATAACTACATCTTGTTTAAAGCTGTAGTCACAAGGTTTTGGTAGAATATCGAGAAATAGGTTTACCTTGGATTTCTCCAAAAAACAGCTAAGATAAAATGTGAAGCAATAATGTTTCATTTTATATATAATATATTATGTGTTTTTTTGTTTTTTTGATGAAAATGCATATATTACAGTTTGATAATGTAGTTTTGAATGGATATGGCACAAGTACAACAATCTGGATATATTTTCCTGTATTTTTAGCAGAAGTAAAGTATCAAAATTATTGAACAACAAGTACAACTTGGTAAAAATAAACTTTTTTTTTTTTCGCACTAGTAAAGTATTATAGTTGCCTATCCTTTCCCAGTATGACTTGACTAGCAATGCTGTTATCTAACATACAGTCCTTTATGCTCAAGCAACCACGGCTATTACGCTACCCCTTTTATTTAGCGACCACCAAATAAGTTCCTTCAACTTAAGCAAAATCTCAAAAAAAACCATTGACATTCTGAAATCAAACATTATTTATTATTGAATCTTTTGATGTCAGAACCCATAGAAATCATCTCAATGAGACAATTATAATGGGTTCAAACATCAAAGGATTTAGTAAGAATTAAGCTACAATTAACCCTTTCCTGTTTTATAGAATTTTGGACCTGTCCAAATTCAAAGGTTTTGCAGACGAAAAATTTAAAGTGGATTTAATTTGAAAAATAACCTTTCAGTAGGGTAGAAAATAGTGTGGAAAAAGAAGAAATTGCTTGTCAGAAGCAATTTCTTTTGTTTTCACAATGTTTTCTCAATCATAAAATCACAGACACGTAAAAAGCAAGGATTAAACAGCAAAGGGATAATGTATGCTTTCAAAATGGCCTGTCTTTTTAATCATTAAGTATTCTATTGGGCAGCAACCACTTTTTGGCGGTCCCCTAAGTGATGGCTTAACTCAAGTTTTACTGTTTTTATTGCACACAAACTTTCCTATCACAAAGATTTTATTGGAGCTTCATTCTCTTTCTTCCACATTCTAAACTGTACAACGTGAATACAATTTCCAGTGGTTGCTATGGTTATCACAGGTCCGCCCCCGTCGTCACCTATAACAATATCATTTACATGATCACAGTGTGTTTTGATGATTTGAGCCGGCTCCTGGAGATTCAATTTGTCCCAACACTGATCTGTAGGTACATGGTACAGAAATACACCACCTAGAAAATATATGTTTGTGACATGTATGTTTGTTATTTATAATGTGACCTATGTCACCGGAGTGAAATAACCCTGTTGAATATTTTTGATATTACACGGGTGTTATTACACTAGTGAAATAACTACACAAATGACCTAAGTACGAAGAACAACGCTTTTTTTTAACCGCTAAAACGACGTCATAATGCATGTATTGTGACGTCATTTTTAAACGGCTTTAAAAGTTTCACAGAAAATTGAAATGATAAATTTCAAGAATTTTTACAATTTTTAGCCATAATTCTGGTCATATTTTAAACAAAATATAAAGAGTGTGCGCATAAAATACCAAATTTATCAAACTCGTCATCTAAAACAGATAAAAACTCGGTGCAGCCTTGTTTTTATCTGTTAATAGACTACTCATTTAATAAATTCTGTATTCCATGACCACTCATTCAATATCCTCTATTTCTCTAATAATGATATTAAATAAAAACTCAGAAATATGAATTCTAGCAATATAACAACATGCTACGAGATTTTTTCTGAAAACAGCCAAGCGAATATCAAGAGGAACATATATAATACATACTTAGTGTTTTGTATGAGAAAAAATATCTAACGAGGTTGGGAAAATTGATCATTGTCGAGGCGCTGCTGAGACAATTTTCAATTCTCTCAACCGAGTTAGATATGATTTTCATACAATACAATAAGTATGTATTATATTTATCTTATAACCTCTATTTGACTTGTTTTCGTCAATGTTTCTACCTGAAATACAAGTTTCTAAAAATAATGGCATTATATCATTGTTCTAAAAATAACTATATGATATCATAAAAAATATCATATGGGATGTTATCACACGGATAATTGTATAGTTATGAGATAAATAATGGTCCTCTATTGTTTGACTGAGTATTCTTTCAATTCAATAGCTTGCTGAGCTCATATGGAACCCTGGCTAGTTATTCTAACAACTTTAAATGAGTGTCATCTGCTCATACCAAATCTAAACTTGATCTGTGACAAAGTAGACTAATACCCCCCACGCCCAACCAGCACTTGTCCACTTCTGGAAACAATTTTCTGACAAAGTTTAATTGTGATCTTGACCTTTTACGTATGTGACCTTAAAGCAATCGAGCACTACCTTTGGTCTTTGGTAACAATTGTATAAAGCTTCATTATTCTAGGTCACTTTGTTCTTTACAGACAGAAAGATGGATAGACAGACAGACATGGTAAAACCAATGTACCCACCTATAATAAGTGGTGGTATGAAATGTCCAAGATATTTTGTTTTCACATGAAAAATTTATTTTCTATAATTTGACGTCTGTGTTATATGTAAACAATAGCTATCAGAAGAAACTTGTTGTTCAGGCCTTTTTTTCCTGTGACATTGCTGACGCTAGACAACATACACTGCATGATGCACACTTCTCAACACATGCTGGATAATGTACAGTCATACCTGTCTCAGAGGCCACCTGTATTCAGCAAGCAACCTGTATTAAGCAAGCAGTCACTGAGTTCCCAAATGAACCAACTGCACTGAAATTGACCTGTATTAAGCAAGCACCTGTCTTGAGCAAGCTTTTTTCTAATGTCGCTTGGGTGCTTGCTTAATACAGGTTTGACTGTACATTCAAATATAGTAAAAGCTCACATTCAGCACTATTCATTTTATTATTTACTGGTATATAAAGTATTTTAGTAAAATGTAATAAATACCTCCTTTGCAACCAATAGCTAGTATGGCACCCCTGACCGCAAAACATTCGGGTGTATTTTCTATGTGTTCATAAACATCCAGACTAGTAAAGTTGTGGTCTTCTGTGAAATTCTGTCTTCCTATGTGTAGATGTCTATCATCTGTTAAAAAAAAATCGTACAATTAACCCTTGTCATGCTGATCCTGGAATATTTCTGCTTTGACATGAGCTATAGACCAACATCAGCCTGCACATATGTGCAGTCTGATGTTAGTCTACACCACCTGTTTCTCACTTTCAAACCAGAATTGTGGATAGATTTAGTTTTTCAAATAAAGATTGACCAACAGTTGGTACTTTCAGTGCTTTTTGCCCTTTGATTTTGATGAAAATTTTCAGCCAAAATTTATTCAGCATGACAAGGGTAAAGAGGTCAGTATTTTTCAACCTGATATTAATTATGATTTAATACAACAACGAATTTTCAATATTGCTCCAGTGCAATCAATTATTATTTTGTTAGTCGATTGATAATATAATTGATTGCCCAACATTTAAGATTAAAGTAATATCTTTGTCAGTAAAATTGATAACAGATCAGTATAAGCTGCATCAAATCCATACTTTATCTGTGAAATCAAATTTAAAATAGGTCAGTGAGTTACAGAATTAAGTTTCCATGCAAATACCTTTTTCTAAGAGAACTGATCCAAGTTTTTCATAAACAGAGTTATGTCATAAATATTCCAGTCAAGACTCCATAAATGTGTAAAAACAAACAAGTGAGGAATACTTAAAGTTCCACAAAACTATTGAGAATACCTTCAGTAATCAAAAACTTGAAATGAAAGATCTAATGCACCTTGATTATGTACATTTATAAAAATATGTGACCTGTCACACAAAAAGGGACCATCTAGGCAGTGTGCAAAGTGTCGACTCAAGTCAGACTGCGCCGACTGCACAGACTGACTAGGGTCGAAACATTTCACTCTACTTACTAATTTTATGAATCTAGAATGATCAATGGAACTTCCTGTGAAAGAATTTTTGAAATGCAACCTCTGGTTGGCATATACTAGAGCCAATCTCTTCTGCAAATACCCATTTTTTAAGGAATTCCCAGATGGTCTCTTTTTGTGACGGTTCACATATTTTTGTAGCATAAGATTACACTGAAACTGTAAATCTTTCAGAAAGTTAACCTAGGTGGATGACCTTGTTCTTGTTGGACGACATTAACTTAAGTAGGTACATGAATAGTGTATCTTGGAAAGGCTTAAAGTTAATTGTAATTTTAAGTTTCTTTTGGTAAGGCTTTTCAGACAAATGTATAAACAGATGGTTGTACAACAGTAAAACAATATACCCTTAATGGTTTATTTCTTGGCCAAAAAAAATTTCTTCAAATCAGATACCAGCATGATTTCAGGGTAAATAAAATGTGACTGTTAAACACCAATCACTCTGCCACTGCCAATTTCATAAATAATCAACATATTTGACCTTTAAAAATGACCTTGCAGACCTTCAGATTGTCAGTGCGCCTGCGCCAATCCCGCATATTTTCAAAAGAATACGCACATTTTCAAGCATTGATGCGCCATCCAGGCAGACGATTTTTAATAAGTTCATACCCTAATTATCAGAAAAAAAATATACTCGTTTTCACTGTCTCCAAAGGCAGACGCTTCCTTGTTTCTATTTTTAGGCAATAATTCCGTTCCTCCGATCAACCAATCGCATTCCGAATTAAATTAGTATCTAAACGATTGGTAATTCTCGGAAGCATGTTCCCAGGTCGAGTTTGACCGAAAATAATAGATTGAAAGAGGTACCCAGCTTTGTACTATTGGTGTTTGGCTACTTGGTGACCAGCCGCAATAGAGATTGTTTACATCCGGCGACTTTTCTTCGCCGGACTTTACGTTGAAAAAATGCCTCAAACAAGCCTTACATGTTTTTTAAAATGCAAAGCAGACGAAGATGGTGAAGGTAAATTAATTTATGTTTTCTTACAATTATAAGTCTAGAAGAGTAGAAAAGTCAAACAATTTTTCATGAGTAAAATAGCTTGCCTAGCAGACGACTTGTATCATGTCAATATTTCGCCACGGAATGTTTTAACACGCTCTTTCAACACAGCTGATTTAACAGTTAAGATACTACAATATCGTATCGCCGGCTCATCAAAACTGAATTTTGGAGGTTTTTTTGGTACCATCCATCAATCAAACTCTCAGTGAATATGTATATATATTGTCCTGTTCTAGCTGAAGTTGCCATCTTTTTGCTTCAACTCAACAACGTAAATAGCTGATTATTTGTAATTGATAATCCAAATAAAAAATCAAACTGTGGCCCACTGTTTTAGAAAATGACCCCTAAAAATCATGCAAATGGGTCATGTGGCCCACTGACCTGAAAAACAATCTGAAGCTCTGACCTTGACCTTGACGGATAACCTTGACCTTGGTACAAATAGAAAGGGCTTGTCAAGAGCAATACTCATATGAAATATGCAGGCTCTAACCTTAAACCAATCAAAGTGTTTTGGCAATGTTAAAGCTATTTGGGGGACAAACAGACAGGTCAAAGACAATATGCCCCCGATCTATCGATGCCGGGGCATTAAAAGTCAAATATATTGACCTAGATCATTACTAACCTGTAAATGCTATGATTCGTGTTCCCAATAAGTCAAGTTTTCTAATACAGCTACCCAGATTTCCTATATGTAACATGGTTCCCTGTTTCTTACTGGATTTCTTACAATCCATACACGATGACCAGTAATACAGGTTACCGTCTTCATCACCTGACACCACCTGAAAGAGAACAAATATAACATAGGTTATAAATGAGCCTGTGCACGACATTTCCAACAAAAATTGAAATGTGCACAAAGCAAAGCCTCTGGCCAACCAGTGCATCTTCACAGTCTGACCAGAGTCTTTGCTTTGTACTTTACAGATAAATCAGGTCTAGATGTGTCTACAGACAGCCAGCCAATCTTCCTGTGGTACTGTGGAACTGTCTAGACTGCCCAATGTTTTCAACTCTTGCATGTTTCAAATTGTTGGAAATCTCATGCACAGGCTCAAATGAGTTAGGGTGTGAAATTTATCTTATAACTATACAAATATCCATATGGTGATATTTTTTATGATATCACATGGATATTTTTGGAACAAAGACATAATGTGTTTATTTTTAGAAACTTGCATTTCTGTTAGAAACGTCGACAAAAACAAGGCAAATAGAGGTTATAAGATGAATACAATAAATACTCAGTGAATAATATGTAAAATATATCTAACTCCATTGTGGAAATTGAGAATTGTCTCGGCAGAGCCTCAACAATTATTAATTCTCCCAACCTCATTCGATTTTTTTCATACGAAATACTAAGTATGTATTAAACATTTCCAACAATTTGATACATGCATGTGACACAAATGATGACTAGCCTAAAGGTTCACAAAGGATTATAAAAACCACGGCTGACTGTCTAAAGACACTTTGGATTCCTTTCTATCCACAGAGCGCAAAGTCAAGCATCTGCAGTTGCACAGGCTGGTCAGAATCTTTATTTGGAAAAAAATTGAAATTGTTGGAAATATCATACACAGGCTCATAAGGAACATTGTTTCCCTTTCCTCACTAGATTTATAACAGTCTATACAAAGCTACAATTAACATAGATCATGTTTGACGCATAAAACCAGGGTTTAAAAAAAATGTGAAAAAATATTTTTTGACCCTTAGAAATTACTCTCAACGACTCCCTTGAAAACTTTCTAAGGGTCAAAACTGGGTTTTATCTCTCAAAAATTTAATTGAAGTATCCTTAATTTGACCTTAAATAATTTTAAGATTTATAAATTTGCTCACATCATTGCTTTACAAGAAGAAGTCATTTACACCAACTAAGTTATAAACATGATTTTCTCTAACTGTTGTTTTGACCCATTAAAAAAAAATTTTTTTACAACAAGAATTTCTTGGTTAAGGAGTCAATGACTCCTCAATTTGACAAACTTGCTTTTTCCTGCAGTAATATAGGTTACCGTCTTCATCTCAAGAAATAACCTGGCAGTGAAGTATGATACCCTGCTCTGCATTCAGGATGACAAAACAGTGCAAACAGTTTGCCAATAAGACCCCCTTTGCATAAAAGTGCACATGAAAAGCAGGGTATAATTGGAAAATTATTTGTACCATTTTGTCATCCTGAATGCAGAAAGATTAATCTTTCACCAAAATTTTATGACGTTGTACTGCATTGAAGTGGGAATTTTCAGAAATACGAAAGTAAATGAACAAGCACCAGTTAAATTCCGGCATGATTGACTTTCAAGAGCAACGGTGGCAAGAATGTTTCTGTTCAAGAATATGTACCTGGAAGTTACATACACAAACTGTATCTGCAGTTAGCAATCTCTTTCAGTTTTTCTGTCTTTGGGTTATGAATGCCTTATTATCACAGGAATATCCTTAATTTTTAAGGAAGAGTTTACAATAAAGAGTAGGCTCTTTAGATATCTTGGGGAAACACTAATTTGTTTTGGAAACAATATATTTTTGAAAAACTGATTTCCCCCTCTACAGCAAGTTCTTTTTTTTTAAATTCTATTAGATTTTGTCAATTCATATTTGCCTTGACATTCAAAAGGCTAATATCAATAGGATATAACTTCACACATAATATGGCCATATAACTTAAAGACATGTAAATTGAAATTAAATGAAAATGTTCAATTTTCAGGTTTAGTTTGGGACACACAGAAAAATGAATGAATGGACAGATAGACCCCCATTAAATGATGCCCTACCCAATCTTAATAATATGGGGTATAAGACTTGTTTTCTTTCATTCTACATGTACAGTCAAACCTGTTTTAAGCAAGCACCCAAGGGACATTAAAGAAGTGCTTGCTTGAGACAGGTGCTTGCTTAATACAGGTCAATTTAAGTGCAATTGGTTCATTTGGGAACTTAGTGACCGCTTGCTTAAGACAGGTTGCTTGCTGAATACAGGTGGCCGCTAACACAGGTTTGACTGCATATACATGTATATAGAGAAATTTATTAATGGGAAACTAATCTGTCCATTAATTCATTCAATATCAGCAAGTTTGTTTCTCTTCAATAAGCCTTTTGATAAAGCATTTTTGAGTCACAGGACTGAATGGATTATGATTCAGGCTAATGCCCTCAAATTAAATAATTCAGACCACAGGTCATTACACAACCAAAACCCCATAAATATAGTTTTATTAAAGATGTATTTATGAGTTTTGGTTGCCTACTGAGGATGTATTTAATCTTGCTGAATTTACATTTTGTTTCAAGAAAATGCCTATTTTGGGAACATTTCAACCTGTCTTGCTTTAGGAAGTGGACCCGTAAAAGTTGCGCAACATTTCAGAAATCGTAAACTTTCACAATGTTGACCGAGGCTTCCTATTCCTATTCCTATTCAATTCCAAAATGTTGCAGAACTATTATGGCCCCACTACCTTAATTTTTCTCCACAATAATTACCGTTAAGTAGAAAGCAGGTAGTCTTTGCTTAGATCAGACTCAGGGTTGAGGAATTACAAATTTTGTCCATGGACAAGTAAAAGCCGATTTCCTTCTTGTCCAGGATCAATACGAACTTGTCCTCAAAAAAATGAATTAATAAGTATTGAGAAAACATTGTTTTGAATAAAGAAAATGCTGTAAACCAGCATTTTCTTCATTAAATACAATACTTCCTGTCCTTTGATACAAAGGTAAGGATGACTTTTCTACTAGATCTTTTAAGTACTGTATCAAGATTTGCTCTGGTATTTACTTGTCAACGGACAAGAAGCCTAGAAAACGTACTTGACCGCAAGGGGAAAAGCCCGTGTCAGACAAGTCGGGCATGGGAATTCTACACTCCTGATACTGAATGTCTGTGCAGCCTGATTTTAGTCTTTACTGGCTGCTAAAATTTTACAAAGAGCAGAATAAGTCGTGAATAGCATGTCATTTGGTAAATAAATTCCCTCAATAAGTTCTTTAACTTACAGTATCCTCCCAGAATGCCACGGCTGTCATATCAGACACCGATTCACTAAATAATGTACAATCTATGGTGTGTTTACAGTCATCCATAACTGCCCAGATTGGTTGACCTTGTACTGTCACTTTATTAGCAGCCGCAAAAAACTGGTCACCCCAGGACCTAAAAATTGAATCAAAGTGTTTTAATAACATATTCTTTTTTATTCTATTTCTAAATGCCATATTGTTGGTAAGTGATCAAATGTAAAATCTACAGCCTTTTTCAAGCTGTAGAATCTACACTACCGAAACCAAAACACAATACACTTAATCTGCAAATGTCCAGATTGATTGACCTTGTGCTGTCTTTTTATTTGCTGCAGCAAAAAAATGGTGACTCCATGATCTGAAAATTGAATTCAACTACTTACAAAACAAATTTCATCTTATTTTGCAATGTTTGTTTTTTTTTACATAAATAGAATCCGTATTTGTTTCTTATCAAGATTCTAACAATATCAGAACCTACCAATAACCTATGCTTTTTCAGTACCTTGCAGTTTTATTCCAATTCTGACTTAACAAATTAAGGAAGGATTCCTGATTACCCAGACTAAATGCCTGCTTTGGATCTTCCTTATGTTAACCTTTGATTTGTTATAAAATAATCAGGGGCCAAGGTTATAAAACTTTTCTCATTCCCAATTCAAAATTTTCTCAAGTTTCAATTTGAGATTAAAACCATAATTTTGTTTTGATACTCATTTTAATGTATTAATATAAAAGATAATATTAATAAGTTGTTACAAATAACAACTTATTAATATTTTCTTTTATTTTCAAACATTTATTTAAATTAAAAATTTGAGAAAATTCTCAGCTGAGCCTGAGAAAAGTTTTATAACCTTGGGCCCTGAACGCTTTTTGTCAATATCTGAGATACAAGCATGGATTTTTTCTCAAAGTGCAGGATTCTATCACAATCAATTCTTACAATTAGAGCAAAGACTTCACAGACATATATTCTAGACTCAGTTAAGATCAGATTGTATCAAACACAACTCGTTACAGATCTGTCATGAGATTTTGTTTGAGACAAGCTGATCTTAACCGAGTCTATAATAGAAATGTAATTAAGCGAGCCTTGGCAAGCTAAATAATTTTTCTACTCTTGATGAGGTTAAGACCACCTTTTCTTAAACAAAATTGAGTTACAGAATGTTTTTCTCAAATAAACAACATTTTGTATACCAATTTTTGAAATGCTCTGATGACAGAAATACCATGAAATACTTGTGTCAGATGACTTCATTCAGATTGTGATCTTACACATGTGTAAGGCAAGAATATCTCTTATCCCTAAGCTCTTATTAGCTTGGCTGTTTTCTGAAAAAACCCAAGGTATTGCATTAGCCTTGGTGTCGTTGTTGTTGTCGTAGTTGTTGTCGTCGCCATGCAAAAACTTTGACATTTTGTGATATCTCTGGTTCTACTGAAGGCATTCACTTGAACCATGGCACACATGTTCACCATCAAAATAGCAACCTATACTATCAAGGGGATAACTCTATATGCATTTTTTGCAAATTATGACCCTTTTTCGACTTAGATTTTCCCACCATCCAGCACTTAACAGCCAAGTGTAGGCACCCATAGGTGATACTCTTGTTGTTATCTTATCTGCTTACCTTACACAGTTGACTGTTTTAGAGAAATATCGTACAGTGTTGGTTAGATCTTCTTCTTCAGAACATTTATGAACTATCAAGGTGTTGTCTTTAGATGAACTCACTAGTTTTAATGTACTGTCTCCTATTGTTAGCTTGTCTACTGTCATAACTGAAAATTAAATCATTTTATAATAAGACCTATGTTGCGGAAGTGAAATAAACCCCTTGAATATTTTTGATATTACATTGGAATAACTATGTTAATTAGCTCAGAGCGAATGGAAACACTATTTTGTAACCGCGAAAATGACGTCATAATCTCTATATTGTGACGTCAGTTTTAAATTCTATTGTAAGGTTTGTGGAAAATTGAAATGTAGAATTTCAGGAATTTTGTCAATTTTTCAAAAAATTCCTGATCATATCATAAATAAAATACCAAATTTGTGCTCATAAATACCAAATTTATTAAACGTGCATCTAAAACAAATAAAAACTCCGCATAGCCTCGTTTTTATCTGTTTATAGATGACTTGTCTAATGAATTCAGTATTCAATGACCACTCATTCAACCTCCTTTATGTAAAAAGCATGTTTGTATATATATGACAGAGATACCAGGATGACTGTTTGCTGTTGAAAATAAAGGGAGCTATTCACAACATTTACCGGTATAAATTGTACATATGAAATCAAAGGAAAATATACACCCTAAAACTTTGGTTTTCCACCAATTTTTGATATATTGGATAACAATCTATTGTGCCTTTCCAATCAATTTGAAAAGTCAACTCCAGATCTAATCAATTTATTAAGCAGTGCATGTTTATTCTTTGACATGGAAAAAAAACATATTTCCCCTTGCAATAACTTCGAATGTCTTTATAATGCAAAGAAAACCTTGGCTTCTGGCCAACCAGGAATATATACCCTTAATCTTTCAGTGATGCCTCAGAATCTTTCTCATGCCTCTACAGATTCTCTGAACTCGAATCTCCCTCAATATTGAATCAACACATTACTACCCCATTAATACACCATTATCAGTAAGTTATATACATACCATGCCCTATTCAATCTAGAGATGTTACATTTCTTTCATGCCTCTACTGAATCTCTGAACTCGAATCTCCCTCAATATTGAATCAACACATTACTACCCCATTAATACACCATTATCAGTAAGTTATATACATACCATGCCCTATTCAATCTAGAGATGTTACATTTCTTTCATGCCTCTACTGAATCTCTGAACTCTAATCTCCCTCAATATTAGACCAACACATTACTACCCCATTAATACACTATTATCAGTAAGTTATATAAATACCATGCCCTATTCCACTTAGGGATGCTACATTTCTCTCATGCCTATATAAAAACTCAGAACTGAGATAACCTAATATTGGATCCAACACATTACTACCCCATTAATACACCATTATCAGTAAGTTATTTACATACCATGCCCTATTCCAGCTAGGGATGTAACAACTCTTTCATGTCTGTATAAAATCTCTGAACTGAGATCACCCTAATATTTGACCAATACATTATTACCCCATTAATATGCCATTATTTGTAAGTATTATATTTACCATGCCCTATTCCAGCTAGAGATGTCACAATTCTTTCATGTCTATACAGAATCTCAGAACTCAGATCTCCCTAATACTGAATCCAACACATTATTACCCCATTAATGTGCCATTATTTGTAAGTCATATATTTACCATGTCCTATTCCAGCTAGGGATGTCACATTTCTTTCATGTCTATACAGAATCTCAGAACTCAGATCTCCCTCTATATTTGACCAACACATTACAGCACCACTTCTATGGCCAGAATATATGTCATTATCTGTAAAATGTTAATATATTGGATATAGTAGATAACAAATCACCACATTTACATGTCGAGAGTTAAGTGCAAGACTGTACTTAGTGTATTAAGGGTATAGGGCATGACTGTACTAAGAGTATATACAATGTATATACACTTAGTACAGTCTTGCACTAAATTGCTGACATTCAAGTTTCTTGATAACTCTTCGATTGTCAAATCAAAAGTGCCTTTGAAATATAAAGTACAATGACATAGTGCATCTTTTTGCTAAGATAAGTTTTTGATAAGTGTATTCTCATTACTTCAACATGATTAACTGAATTAGAATTAATAGCATCAATAACTACTAATTTCTCTTCCAAATTTTTTCAATGCTTTTCAGTTGTATTTCGAGGAATAGCACTAGATCATCATTTGATAAACTCCTCGTCTTACAAGTGAAATTATCAAAAACTTATACTTGGATTTCGTCCATTTCATTGTATCGGACATCAAGTAAGTGGGGCCATAAAAGTCATCATGAACATTGCATAGCAATCACATGCATAATGATGAGCTTTAAGTAAATTTATCCTAGATTTTTTCACACTTTGTATACTTTTGCATCAAAGAAATAGAATAATCATTAGCTTTTCAAGTAAAATTGATTGATATTTTATATATCAATTGAAATGTAAATTGATCTTACACTAAAACAAATGATTGTCCTCTATTTCTTTATCTCTCTGCAGGGCTGCACATCAGGGTTTTGACACAAAAAAGCTGCATAATCTTATTTTGACCAATTAAAATTTTCACAAGGCAGTCATTTTGACCCTCATGAGAAAAAAGGGACAGAACTTTGGTTTACCCCTCAAATTTTCAATAATGTATCTTATATCCTATTTAGAATTTTACAAATAAATTGCTTACTTCATATCTTAACACAAAAAGTTCAACTAACACTAACCTTCAAAAGTTCTACTAATTAATTCTGATTTTTGGACCCCTTTAAAACCAGTTTTGACCCGGAGAATTTCATGATTAACAAACCAATGACCCGCTATTTTCATTCACTAGCAAATGCCCTGCTTTCCCTACCTTGCATGTATAAACAGGTGACTTCTCCATATAAGGGGAAATAATGTAACTCTGTTTTCCTGTATGAACCATCACATATGTAACTGCACCTGAAAATATGAATCTGGGCATATTTTACATCATAAATATTCTGCTATTCCAATTAACATGATCATGGCAACAGTTAGTAAATTTTTAACCTATCAGCTATTTATTTCATCAATTGGGTATTTGATTAACAGATCCTTTATCAAATTTAATGACCAGAGTTTGACACTTACTTCTGTGAGTAATGAGTCCAGGGGACTCCAAACTTAAGAAATCAAGGAGTTTGAGTTAAAAGTAGGGAGTCTAAATTTTGTACTGGTGTGTACCTATGTTGGAAAAGAAGAAATTGCTTTTTACAAGCAATTTCTACTTTTCTAAAATAGTTCCTGAAACATAATGAAACTGACCTCAGATAATAAGGTGTGAAAAAGACTCTTAATTTATGAAATCAAGGAGTCTAAGCTAAAAAATAATTTTCATATTTGGGAGAACATTGTGTGTAAAAGAGGAAATTGCTTGCAGCAAACCATTTCTTCTTTTCCACAATAATTTGTCCAAAATTATAGGATGGTTTACTATCAAAATAATTAATTTATATATGCAAATATTAAATGCAAAAGCCATTGTTTAGAAGAGATCTACAAATTTGACAACCAGAGAAGGGTTGAAACTTAGACTAGAAATGAATCAGACATATATGTCATGCAAATACATGTTCTTTATTTTTACCCATTACATATTTATCTTCAGCCATGACTTTGACCTTGGGTATATCACATACCAATTGGTATAGAGTGATTGGGGTTTAACACTGCTTTCAACATTATTGCAGTTATACCATAGAGGTTGTTGCACCTACCCATTGCTTCCTATTGCTACTCAAACCAGTACAACCACAACATTTCCTCTAGGCCACCAGATGCCCATCCCACTTAGGCACAAATGACTTGTCACAATGACATTCAAACTTGTGCTCAGCCTGATTGGTTTAGCAAGACATGTGTTACCTATGATATTCAGCATAGACCTCTCTCCAAAACATCCATGGTAGTTTACTGTTTGAGTTTCTTGAGTCTATACCAAGTTCTGTCAATGTGGCCTCCTTCTTACTAGAAATGTACATCAGTCTGGAAAACTCCACCAAGGCATAGGAAGGCATTTCTTTGAGACATTTCCTCAACCAGAAGTGCATACAGCTTTCCATACCTGTGAATATAATGTTACTAAAGATATTGTTAACTCTGGATAAAATAATACTCAGTAAACCATAGAGCAGAAAAAAGTTGCAGAGAATCACATGATATACTTTAGTCTTATTTCGTATTTTGAAGGGCAGTGTGTCTTATATCCTCAGATCCCTTTTCATTACAGAGTATAACACAATGGCTTAAATTGCATATTTTTTTAAATAAGAAGAAATTACGTAGAACCTTATTCCCAATAAAATTGTCATATGTTTTACTGTATACAGATAGCTCTGCCAATTTGTGACATCATAAGTCAACTTTAGGTAGAATGTTGATACTTTTGACGTCATATAACCAATGTGCCAAATGATATGCTGCGTGTTCTGTAAATTTTCCCAACATCAATATCATTACTTATTAATTTTACATTTAAAAAAAATTAATCTTACTATTTTACACCCAGTAACGGGTAATAAGACTAATATTTCTGAATTGTGATCATTGTATAATGGATATAATTTCATTTTAGCATTGATGTGTCCATGAATAAAGTCTGATGGGGGTGAAATTATAAGCAAAGCAAAATACTCTGGCTCTGCCCTCAGATTTTACCTTCTGCAAATAACTCCTTTTCCGTCAGACTTTATTCATGAACACATTAACCCTTTGCTGTTTAATCCCTGCTTTTTACGTGCCTGTCATTTTATGATTGAGAAAACATTGTGAAAAAAGAAGAAATTGCTTCTGACAAGCAATTTCTTCTTTTTCCACACTATTTTATACCCTACAGAATGGTTATTTTTCAAAATAAATTCACTTTAAATTTTCGTCTGCAAAACCTTTGAATTTGGACAGGTCAAAATTTTGTAAAACAGGAAAGGGTTAAACTGAAAATGAAATTAATTCATAATTGGCCTGCAATTTTGTTCATGATTCCACTTGTCCCTGGAATTCTGGCTAAAAACCTTACATGTCAGGCAATGGAATTCCACACCTCTTTGAGCATGTCATATTTTGGACCAACTCAAATGTCTTTTCCATAAAGAAAAGAAATTATCAACTTTCAAAATTTTTAAAACTTTATAAAATAACATAACACAATGTGTAGTGATTGACAGTGGGAAGACTCATGACCAGGTGCTCAGCTAGCTCAGTTGGGAAAGCGCTGTGCTAGTGATGGGTGTCAGACGTTTCACTATTGAGACTGTTCACAACTGAGACATTTCACTATTCAGACGTTTCCTACCCAGTCGTTTCACTACCTTTTAGTATTTGAATAGACGTTTCACTACCTTTTTTATAAATAGGTTATTAAAAATCCATATGACCATGTTTTTGAGGTTTTTCATATAGAAGGAAAAAACTTTTTGTAGTTTTGAAAATAAATAATTTATCTATTTGATGTTAACAAATTTATGTTTAATCTATAATTTAATTTTTGAATTATATCATGTACGACATAGCTGGTTTCATCAATGGAGGGTATATAAATCATGATGAGACATTAATGGTTATGTTTTAATACTGTTATAAAATGCACATGGTTATTGAATTAGGGTCTGATTACAGAATATAGCGTATGGAACATATAGACAATTAGCTGACTAGTGATTTAATGGAAAATATATAAGCAGATCTTATGTAGAAATAAACTGTACAGACAGTTTAAATTGTCACTTTTCTAAATTAAAAAAAGAGGGCGCAGATTGTCAACACTGATATTCAAAAAATCATGGGAAAAGGAGCAAATATAATGCAAATTGCATGATAATTTTCTTTGGTCGACTGGAGCTCATCACACCAAAAACTTAAGTAATTGTAATCAAGGGTTAATTAGTATACTGTAAATGTAGTTGCATTTAACTACTGTAGTAATTTTGACACCTTTTTTTATCTTTGCCACACTTCAAACACTTTTAATCTGGAACAGGCTATATGGCTTTTATCACCAGTCATGCTGTAATATTACAATTCAATGTCAAAATTGAATTACTGCAAAATTCATTTGAAAGCATCTAGTACCAGCCTTTGAAATATCAAAGAAGACAATTCGATAGACATGTCTTTAGTTTTGAGTATTTGTCTTTTTTTTCAAAGTTATTGAATCCATACATCTGCCAAATCAGTTATTACTTATCTGTTTCTACTAACATGAACCAGAATATCATACAAAAACTAATGAATGGTTGAAGGGCCCACCATTGGAAGAGAGTTTATATACGGCAAATTGTTAACATTTTGTAATATTAAATAATGGAATGCAGTTGGAAACATATTGGGGAAATAAAAATTTGCTTTTACCAACATCTCTCTTTCTCAAAATATTTTCTTCTCAATTTTGACATTTTTGTACACAATGTATTGCAAATTGAACTGATGAACAAAATTATTATTCTATATAATCTGATAATGATAAAATCAAGTAAATGAAATAAGACCGAAGTTTCTTCTCATTTTGAGGTGGGAAAAGAAAATCATGCTCTTACTATGATAAATACTGGGGTTTATTCCCGATTCTCCCACATTTGAAAAAATCGATAAAAAATCGATACAGGTAAGGTGTGGGATAATCCCTGCCTGGGGCTAAATTATTGGTAAGTTCCTCAACCTTGTTCCACGAGCGTTTCTCAATGGGAAATATTAGATTTCGAGTCACGAACATAAACGTTATTCTATGCCCTTTTTAATTGCAAACGAGAATTTTAAATCATTGAAAGATATATAAAAGGAACACAAGTTTATCACAAGTAACTTTCTTTTACCTCACAAGATTTCATATGCTTTATGGCTTACCGTTCCTAATTTAAGTTACGAGATATTGGTGGTCATCAGACATGATGTGTGGATGACAATTTTTTTGTGACAGAGAAAGTAAGGTAGAATGACTAATTCACAAAAGCATTTTTTTCAATCATCCATATGCTGTGGTAAATGGAATATTCGAAAAGTGACTTGTGAAAAATGTGTATCGCAGAAAAAAATAGTACTGGCTTTATTGTTATTTCCGTGTCATTCTACCTTACTTTGTCGCAAAAGGTTAATCACAAAATTATATTTTAACTATATTTCTTTTATTTGATTCAAAGAAAATAGTAAGAAATTCAATATCAAAACATCAGGGAGGATATAGTCTTAGATCCTATATTTTCCACAGTCTTAGTGTTTGAGAGCGTCTCTATATCTGAGATACGAAGATGCATCAGCAAACTGGACTATCGTCCAAGTATCTTCACGGAGTCTGACTTTCAGGGTATTTTCTAATATATACTTAGTCAAAAGAGTTTATCAACACTTTGTTATTTTTTGCTAAATGTTTTTCTGTAGCAGAAATATTGTAGTCAAATGAAGCAAAACATTGACTTCAATCTCTAAGCAATATATTCATGCTTTTCTTTTGTTCCAATGGTGACCCTACAGACACAAAACATAGCCAGAACGGCGGGAGGGGCTGATATGAAAAGTCACAGCCTGTCATTTTTTTCCAGATTTTGGTTTCGCAATTCAATATCACGCTGTCCGGAGCGACAAGAATTTTAGCAAATGCTATCTTCGGTCATTGGTTGCCTTTCATACTAAAACGATTCTTCTGCGTGTTAACGTGTGGTTGACGTCAAACCATACATCTTGTACGCCTTCTCATGGTACCAGAGGTAGTGGTGCCGCGTTGTACCAATCTGCGGATATCCCCGTTTGTTCTGTACAGTGAGCTAAAAAGATAGTCCACCATTTCTTACCACTCTATTTCCTCTTATCTCTCTATCTCCCACATTGTTCGTTTCTATCTTTTACTATTTCGCACATTTTGTTTAGTCTTTACATTACATTCCTATTTCTTTTTTTTTCTTACTTTCGTCATGATTACAAAATTAAACTTTAAATTATTGCTTAAACTTTAAAAGCTTGAATTCGTAAGAATACTTAAAGACCGACCTTTAATTTTTACCGATCGTTGGTTTGATTGGACTAATCGCACAAACCGTCCAATCACTATAATGTTCGCAATTATCGATAAATACTTATAAAAGACCTGGAATACAATTTGAACCTGACTGTAATCACACCTTTTCCCTAACCCCCGTCTCCCAACCAGGTATATGGTATTATTGGATTTTCAAATGTGGGAGAATCAGGAAGACACCAATACTGGTAATATAATACAATTAATTCAATGATGTGTCTTCAATGTCATTTGGCTAAGCACTAACTTTCAACAGTCTTGTTTTATAGATATATGGTAAAAAAGAGAAAATGACATATATATTGCATACATTAGCTCATTAGCTTCTTTTTCCTTTTTTACCCATAAAGGCATGACATCTAACATATAAAGATTTGTGAGAATTGAATCTGTTTCACACATTTTCTAATTGTATTCAGGTAATTGATTGATATATATACACATATGCCTGTGATGATAGTTAACACTTGCAAATAAAGATCTATTCCTTTTTCTATGGAGAATAAATCTTGATTGCTCATAAAACACCAGGAAATACAAAATAAATGTTAAAATATAAACATCTTTATGTGTATAAAACTCTAAAATATACAAGACATTTCAATACCAAAAAGTAGTGAAACGTCTTGGTGGGAAACATCTGGGTAGGAAATGTCTAAATAGTGAAACGTCTGTCATTCGCTATTGATCATGGGTCATGGGTTCAGGTCCCATGTTGGGCACATCTTTTGCTCCCTTTTTACTTCTACTTATTCAAAATTGAGGATCTTCTTATCTTGGTTTCAATGCCTTTTTATGCCAATAAAAGAGAACAGATCAGACATGCTTCCTTTAAGCAACAAAATTATCAGTGTGTGACACTAGGGCAAGTCCGGGAGTCTGAGACTCCAAATTCAAATGACTTATCTCCCTCATTTTCAAATTTAGGACTACAATGGACTACTTTAGCAAAAATAAGAATATCAAGTCTACAATCCAGTGAAAGGTTTCTTAGTTTTAAATAGTTAAAGCAACAAGCAATTTCTTCTTTTCCACAGTTTCCCCCCTAGTATTAAAATTTAGACTCCTTATTTTCAACCTGGACTCGTTTATTTTATGAATTGAGAGTCCATTGGACTTTTTTCTAACAGAAGTTAGTGTCAAACCCTGATCATAACAGTGTGTCTGCGCAGAAATAGTATGAAACATAGTGGGTACGAAATAAGTAAAAAAAATGATTACCAAATAGTAGATTCCTCCACAACTTGCACACTCGCTTCGCTATCGCCGCACTTTTACCATCTAGTTTACTCAAGATATACGCCTGCATCTCCTCGGGTAATCGCCCGATGCTAGCACTTGCCGGCTTCTTCTTGGACATGATGGGGCAATTTTAACGAGGCAAAGTTTATGTTGGACCGTGTGGTGTCACTCCAGTCGGTTTATGAATCCAATCACCAGGCCTATCGTTTATTCAATAAATATATTTTTAACCCTAAGTCGGTAAGGTACAATAACAAAAATTATTACAGGATGGATCGAGCTGGCCCCAAATGGGAGTTTCTGGTAGACTGGTCCCAATGTAGACTATCATAAAAGCCGGCTTCATACATGAGTTGACAGTAGTACCAATCTTAGTTACTGGCTGCTGGCATTGTCATTTATCTTAGGCCTTTCATTCATTAGGCCTGCACCCCAGGAGTAGATTGTGTTCAGAGAAGAAACGCGCTTTATAGTATCTACACAATAGATAATGAATAAATTAATTTTATTGACCGAAAAAAATGTTTCCATTCTTACATGAAAACAATTTTGAGTACACATGTCAGCTATTAAAGTTGTATGCTTATGCATGTAGTCCCATAAGAAATCTGTCTCTGACTGCACAGTAATATATACTCTCATTATTGCATGATGTTAAACTAAGATACAAAGCGAGTATTTTCTTTTCATTTCATGGAGGCATGAAAACCTTATCATATTTTTGTAAGGATCCAATCGTCATATTCATGATAAGGCTTTTTGTTTTTACCACCGTGAAATAAAACAGAATTAAATCACATATGTTCGTCCCTAAAGTAGAACTAGGAGAATAATATTTTTTATGAAAAAATCTAATGGGGATAATACTGAAATCAGGAAAAACATTGACATCACCTAAAAGATGCGGTCTCATAATTCCAGGGTTTGTGTTTGACCCTGAAACAAGACTTGACCCCTTAAAGTCTGAAGAAAAAAACTGTATTTGACCCAAAGAAATTTCTCCCAATGGGATTATTTTGAACCCTTGAGAGGAATTACTAAGGGTCAAAACATGGTTTTAAACCTTAGATTTTCACAAATTACTATATAAAGTGCTACAAATTAATTACTTGTTTCATATCATTACAAAAAACTGTTTAAGTGACTCTTAAATATGCAAAATTATACTTATGATTTGCTTTACTTTCGTTTTGACCCCTTTCAATTCAGATTTGACCCCCACAATTTCTTAAGTGAGGAGTCAATGACTCCCCAATATCAAACACTAACACGAACCCTGTAATTCATCAATCAGAATCCATGTGCTTGATAGACGAACTGTTTAGAGAAATGATCGAAGCAACCATAGGTACAATATCATATGTTTTAACCTGATTGTAACCGTCTCAAACCGATGCGTCGGCTATGCCTCACCGACGAAAGTTTGTTGAATCGGCGATAAGATCGTATATCATAGGGAATCGGCGATTGATCGGTGCCACGGATTTTGAATGATCATCTACGCGCCATAGAAACCTCGCCCCGAAGTTAAAATCTGCGGGGTGGCCGTGACCAGGCTAGAGGTAGAGCGTTGACCTCTTGACCCAAAGGTCCTAAGTTCGATTCCCTGGGGCGGCTATCGATCTTCATATGCCCACTGCACCGCATTCGGCACGAATGCTGGGGAATTTTCAAGGAATCAAAATCGATAGGAATTAATCTAAGTTGTAAAAAGTTGTTTCGACGTAAAATAGATAGGTTTAAACCAAAATCTGCCAACTAGTTGACATCGGCGTTGGCCACGTCTTTTCTTTTTTTAATCTTATTTCCATAAACACTCTTTTTCAAATTTTCGGTCACCTGATCTTCATCAAGAAAAATTGGTTGTGTTTTTCTTGATGAAGGTCAGGTGACCGAAAATTTGAAAAAGAGTGTTTATGGAAATAAAATTGAGTAACATGGATTCCCTGTGGAATTTTATTTATTAAATCATAAGTGTTTTCTTTTTTAATCTGCCATTAAGCGTCAGCGAGTAATCGCAGGCGATCGACTGGGCTACTGTTGTGTATAAGGATGTTGTAGTTCCTTGCCATAATCAATCTAGCCTTCGACGTGATAAAGTGAAATAGAATTTATAATTTCGTGTTCCCACTGCTTCTCGAAAAAAAAAAATTAACACACTTACATGTGTGAACCCTAGGCCGCGGGCGTAGAACATTAACTTTGGGTTAGAAAGGTCCCCGGTGCGAATCCCGACGAAGTAGAATATCTTTAATCGGTTTGCATTTGGCTACCACCGTGATTAACCCACATGAGATGGCGTTTATCTGATTCGGTAGTTGATGATCTTGAATAAATTTGGGCAATTCGTGACTGCGGGGGATCCAGGATTTTCTTAAAGGGGATTCAATGTCGACCTACAATATTCGAGTTATTAGTCCCATAGTATCCCTATCTATCTAGATAGTAATACAAGATGATACTTATTACTCAAATTCCGTGTACATCAGATATCTATTATTTGTTTAATTTCAAGTTCCTGTGATTCGAACACTACAAAAGGGGAAAATTTTCATTTTCCTACAAAATTGTGATTGGACTTGCCCACTAGATTGAAATAATTTGGATAAAGAGGTGGAATTGTTAGAACCCCCTGAACCCCCTCTGAATTCAGCATGACAAGGGTAAAAAGTGGTAATATAAAATTGCTAATATTGTCCGAATTGGACGAAATTGGCGAAATTGCATTACTTTCCATTGATTTCCTTCAAACTCGCTCATCCCGCTTATTCAATTTAACTCCGAAATCATTCCAAAATCATACACCTTGTCAATTCCACGACTGCCTCAGTGGCCTAATGGTAAGTGCACTCGATCCTTGACCTGGAGGTCCGTGGTTCGAGCCCCACTGTCGCCGGGGTGTGTTTATGACAAATTATTTAATAGCCAGCTGTAAAATTGGGTAGCAGTGGGTTTAAACCACTGTCTCCCTCTCAGGGACGTGAAAACTTTGATGATTGAGTGTTCGATAGCGATTCTCATGATAAGCTTAAGACAGAGAAATCCTTCGATAATCAGAATATTTGACAAAGACGATACTCGCAAACAGAACAGGATGCTTGGATACCTTTTGTACTTTCGAGATGCCCCATTTTGCGTTACAGGTCGTAACTTGCCTGGCTTATTCCTTAAAATTCCTTATTCCTCTCGCCCTAAGTTGATCAAGATTTGGTTTGAGAGTACGCTCGGCGCGTAATTTGAAACATGCTTCTGTTGATGGAATTCATTAACTTTGGTTATAAATGAAGGTTTAAACACCGGTTCAACATTTTAATTGTTAATTTACCATTCTGAGTAATTAGATTCAGTTATTTCAGCTCTAACAAATCTTGACTTGTCTAATGACGGTATAAAGTCGTATGGTTTGGGCTCTCTTTTCCGTGGATGAGCGTTCCTTTTGTTACCGGATAATAAACGAGTGTCGGATTGTCTGCTTGTCGTAGAATCGTCTCCTTTGAACTGAGCTATGCCTTTAAATAGTATAGGTCCATTTTCGTGTAGTTTTACCACCGGCCACACAACAAAGTCTAGATATGGTCCTAACTTTGTGTAAGGTCGGTAATCACCGAAGTTTCTTCGAGGATTGAAATCAAGGTCGACTGGTGGGTCTTGTGTCTGTGCGTACCAGCACAGCTCCGTGCATCGATCCAGGTATGTTCTTAAATAGGGGTTCGTACCGGAGACCCTTGGACTAACTGTTTTTAACAACTTTACTAAATTATCCTCCATAAATATACCATGGAGCACATTCTGAAATATATCATTTTAGAGGCGAAGAGAATATCTTTTAAGTCATGGAGGTATGAAACTACTTGTATAAACATGATTACACTGTATGAATACGAGATGAGTACGTGAAGTGTATTCATTCACAATTTTTTTAGTCTCATTCCTCAACGAGTTGAAAAACATTCTCTTTATATTTTATTTTAATATCATCAATTTTAAAAGCAAAGATTTTACCTCTTTGAGACATGTTTGGGACAACTTTGTCAGGATGCACGAATATTTATGAACACAACGTAACATTTAAGAGATAAAAAGTATTTATTATATCATTGAGATATGTAACTATAAAGCTAATAATACCGTATAAATATGCGAAGCGGATTCATGCATGAGTGTGATAATGTTTTTATTTTCATACCTCTATGAAATCAATAAATATTAACTTCATATCTCATAATTTAATATCATGAAGATGAAGAAAATTTTCTAAATATGATGAAGCAAATATGTGAAGATCTGTCAACATTGGGGCATTTTTTTGCACTACTTTTTGCGAAAGCTTACAAAACAGCTGCGTAATGAAATTAATTTCATTGAGAAATAAGCAATTTTCAGCCTTTCTGAATGCACGAAATCTGGTAGACTCAACTAGAATTCAATTATTAAATTTTAAGCGCAATTAACCGAGAATGTCTCTACTTAAGACTCAAATTGTTCAATAAACATGTATTTACAAAAACACAAGTAAGAGTTTTCCTACTGGTGTCCTTTTAAGGAATGGAGATTTCTGTGCATGTATTTAAAATAGCAAAGAGGATTTTTTAAATGAAAAATACACTACTACTACTACTACTACTACTACTACTACTACCACTACTACTACCACTACTACTACTACTACTACTACTACTACTACCACTACTACTACCACTACTACTACTACTACTACTACTACTACTACCACTACTACTACCACTACTACTACTACTACTACTACTACTACTACTACTACTACTACTACTACTACTACTACTACTACTTCTACTACTTCTACTACTTATAATTATAATAATAATAATGATGATGATAAATAAATAAAAAATAAATAAATAAATAAATATATAAATAAATAAATTAACTAATTAATAAATAAATAAATAAATAAATTAATAAATAAATAGATGAAATAAATCAATAAAAAAATTACTCCTAGCTAATATAAAAGTAATCATATTTTGATTTCTACCGTCATGTATTTCGGACCGTTTCGAAAGAGATAGAAAACGAAATTGTCACTAATTTATCAGATATAAAATGATGATGATCAACTTACAACTTGAAGATTAGGAATTTTGAACTTTGCCACGTTCTCCTGGAATTCTTTTATCCTCAGCTGCAGTCCCACAGCAGTTGTCACTGGATCTATACTGTTATCTTTGTGCAATAAACGAGTCAGTTCTCCTCTTTGTTCATCCGCATTCACTTTACACTTATTGTAGCAATACTGGAACGGATGAAATGACATTAAATTGGGGCAAAATTTAGTCTGTTTGTGTTGACTTCTTCAGAGTGAGCCTAGGAGTCATTGAAAAATGTCTTATGCGTGACATTTCCACCAATTTGACATGTGAGTGAAGGGCGAACATTAACCAACCTTGACGGCCATGTTGTATAATAAGAAAAATACCTTGCTGTCTAAAGACTCTATGTGAATTTGCCTTTCTACAAGCGCAAAGTTAAGTCCCTGATCAGACTGTGCAGATGCACAGGCTGGTCAGAGTCTTTGTTTGGCGCATATCAAGTTTTAAAAAAAGAAAATGTCATGTACAGGCTCAAATCATTTAGATTTTATGTATTCATACCTTGTATATTAGGGTTTTCGTTACATACGTCAATGAAAACGATAATATTCTCTCTTTCTCTTTAATTCAACCTCTGGTTGACGTAAGCTAGACTCGATTCTTCCTTTTTGATAGATTTTCTGCGTGGATTTTTTTAAAGTGACGCGTTAAAAAATAACATGTAAATAATTAGTCCTGCATTCAACATGTTAACCATCGCCAAAAGTTATAGAATTGGTATCCCGCGTTGCACGACAACAAACGTGCAAAGCGAAATACATGGGTACCATTTTTAAATGTTTGCAAATCTTTTGATACCTTGAACCCATCACAATCCTCACCTGAAGACAATCTCGAACATGACAAACAACGAGCTTTTCCTCGAAGTCGTGTGGCAGCTTTACGCTGTAAACCTCGAGTAGGTCCGTAAATTCGTTGTCGTAGAGTTCGGTAAACTTCGAGAATAGTCGCGTAGCTCGGCTCTCGCTGCTGAGATCGGCAAGTTCCGGACTGTTCTGCTTTACCTGCTCCCCCGCAGTCTCCGTTAATCTGACATAAAGCTAAAACCAGTTAAATGATTGAATTAACCCGAACTTGGTTCTTTGATAATTGTGTAACCACACTTGCATGTCAACCTTCATTTGTGCCACCATAGATTTTGGTAACATCACTTTGAACATTCATATGGTGCACTTGAACTGTACCTGGATTTTCCAAAAATATTTGGTTTTTGTATTTTTTCTACATAACACTCTGTGAAAAACTATAAACTCTATGATAACAACCTTTGATTGATTGTTAGATGTCGCTTTCAAAATATCGCTTTCAAAATAATTGAAATTATATCTAGGCGGCTGATGAACTATCCATTGTTTCCTGTTATTTCTTGGATCAGTACAACCTGTCAATTTCATCTGAGCTATCGCCAACCTACCCTTTGGTGGAAGAAAAAATGATGCTAATCACAAAGACTTTTGTCAGATACTGGATGAAAATACGCTGAGTCGGGATTCGAACTAAAATCCCGAACCTGGATTCGTACTCAAATCCCGAACCTGGATTCGAACTCAAATCCCGAACTCTCAATCCCAGGATTGACAGCACAACGCGTCACCGACTGAGCTAGTCTAACATGAATGATCAAGTCACATCGTCTTTTAAACATGTATCTACAGAGTTCATCATAGACGGCGATAGTGTGACGCCAATGCTCGTGTTTGTTCCGTAATAACCGAGGTAGAACATAATTTTCCGGTGCAGCCGGGGTGACGCTTTATTGTGATTCTATTATTACTTTCAAACTTGCATTTGTAAATTGTCGAGGCATCGAAATTGACAGACGCGTTCTTAGAGTATATGTTGCATAAATAAGAAATTATTCTAGTTGTTTAAATTGTCAAAACCATTGAACAAAATAAGGTAAATGAACTGTAAAAATCAAACAAAGCAGGAAACAATAGATTTTACGTTTTGATTCAGATATTATCTACTGTTAGGTTAAATTAACAGACTCTATTCTCTGGAATCACAATGATATAATATTTACAAGTTAAAATGAGTGATCAAAGGTCAGATTTGTCTATACAAGTATAGAAAAATGGCATTTGGCCACTCACTTAAACCTGTGCATCAATAGTTTGATACGAATTTCTTTTACATACCTGCGAACAAGTTGGGCTTTATTCTGTCTTATCCTGTTGTACTGGGTATACAATTCTTCTCTTTTATAGATAGGATCCGTCAAAGTCTAGAAAAGAGATCTTAGGTTTATTTCCATTTCTTTCGTGCAATATTTCAAGTGGTTACGTCAAAATCACTGAAACTACTACCTATGGATAACAGATGGCTTAGAGCATTAACATAGTCTGTATCTAGACACATACTATTTTTCAACTATAACCCCTCAATATACACACTGAAAAGAGTTTGTGCTTCTGTTCTCGTTTTCATTGAAACTACTAATCTTCAAATTATTTTTTTCCAATTCCGAGTCGTCATATTTATCTATGAGATTACTCTCAAAATACATCATCGAGCTATAGTTCCTTTTGCCAAGAGGAAATACTCCTTTTTCATAATGGGATAGCAAATATTCAAATCAGAGAAAATGTATACATGTATATGATAAAAGACAACACGGAGCTTAAAAAAGAAATGAAGAAAAAAGTACGCTCGTTAACTGAAACTTTTGTGGACTAATACTATGAATTCGACTTAACGGGTGTAGGACGACAAGATATTCATGGGTGTTAAAAACAATGAACTCCCACTTTTACGAGAGTACGTATGAAAAGCGGATTTATCAAATATTTCGCGAAAGTTTTCATTTGGAACAATAATGATGTAATTCCTCACCTTGTATTGGTAATTCCGTTGTAGATCCTTAATGTCTGATTCTATATCTGCAATAATATCGAATTCCAGTTCAACATCGTCATATTTCTTCCTTATTGCATCTACTTGACTCCATAGCTGTCTCTTCAGATTAACAATACGAGCATTTGTTACAGCATCTTCAGGGTTTCTGTTCAGTTCATTTAATTTGTTGTTAATATCCTCCGACGATTTATTTTGAAATTCTGCGTTTTCTTTTTCATTCCTCTCACGTATGTTACTTTCTGCTGGAGGAGTTTCGGGATTCTCCTCTACAGAATCCGAGTTTCCCATTTCATAACTAGTAAAGTAGGCTTGGTTTATATTTATACAGTAAGTAAAATAATGAAATTGAAAATTACTCTGATGAAAATCATTTTAAATCACAAATTAAGCGCCCCAATTATTCATTCCAAAAACTCAATCTCACCATTCGAAAACGCCCCGAATAGTTAAAAACACTTCGACGCCATTCAAGACGATCCATATTTGGTTAAATTCGATCAAAGTATTCTACAATTGTATTGGCTTGCGGGGATTTCAAAGCGTCAGATTGGTCCATGAAGTCACACAAATAGAAAAGTACGATATCTTATTCAAGGGAGATAAAAATATCGACGGACGAAATTCTCGAAATTGTAATACCTCCTTTGAATTTCACTCAAGCCTCACTCATCGCACTCATTCAATTTCAGTCCAGAACCATTCAAATGTCATTCATTATGTCAATTTCACGCGGTTCTTAACTGTTTCATTGAATTATCATCTTCGCGATGAAGAAAAATATTTTTACAAAATTAAGCTTATAGTAATTGATAATGTTGTTTCCCGGAAAGGTAGCTTTACCATTTCACCAAATTTTTATCTGTCTTGTGACTAGTCTAAGACTTTTAACCGAGTCTCTGGATCATAGTATCATGATAGAACCAATGACGTAAGTACCATTACGCACATTTCCCAAGTGCGTAATACAAATAAACCATTTCGAAAAATATCGTTTATGAACGATCAAAACATCGTAACTTCATATTATTCAAGCAGTAGTTACGACGTTTTTGATTATTCACCAACGCTCAAATCTTAAACGTTTGTCATATTCCACATATCGCCTTTAGCCTACTTATATACTTTGATGGCCGCTCTCTTAGTGCGTATCAAGTTTAAAATCCCAGTTGCGCCGATGAGAACTGACAGTTGTAACGCAGTCAGTGACGACATGAATGCGATTGAACTCATTTTAACAAAAATCCAACATTTTGACAACCCTTAAGAGAAGAAGAAGGAGAAGAAGAAGAAGAAGAAGAAGAAAGAAGAAGAAAGAAGAAGAAAGAAGAAGAAAGAAGAAGAAGAAGAAGAATAAGAAGAAGAAGAAGAAGAAGAAGAAGAAGAAGAAGAAGAAGAAGAAGAAGAAGAAGAAGAAGAAGAAGAAGAAGAAGAAGAAGACTCATAAGAAATGCACGAAATGTAGTTATGGAAGAAATTGCTTGTGACAAGCAATTTCTCATGGTCCACAATGTCTTCTTTCTAATTAGGCAATACTTTTACATTTTCATATACTCAAATAACCGTCTGTTTCTTCTTTGAATTTGGACCAGTCAATTTTTTGTCGTCTGGTGATGGTTAACAGAGCTACCGATAGAGGGGGTATTTTGAATTTCAAATCCAATAATTTTAAAAATAACTGCACAAATCCTATATTGTGGGTAGTTATTGGAATTGTCTCGTCGAGACAATTCAAATGACTACCCACAATATAGGGTTTTAATGAGAAATAAATATTTTAGACGGGAAATACCCCCTCTTATATGTAACCATGATTAAAACTCTTTTGGTACCATTTAATTGTGGTGAATGAATGAAATATATGATGCTTACAATAGACAATAGTATTGTACTGAGTTATTCCACTATTTTGCGAGTGAGCGCCATGGAAAACAAAAGAAATCCAACTTGATATATCAATAATAACAAAAAAATAATGTAAATAAAGATCTACTCATGTGCCTTTACACAATTCCTGAAGCGTGGCTTAGATTTCACTATTGTCACAATTAAACAATACATGCGATTGATTATATCTAAAATCTACGAGAAATATGTTTTCCATTCTTTGTTAGGGACAGGGACAAAATGCCTGAATCAGTTTTTTCCTTCTCCCAAAATGATTGTATCATTTTCAATATAAACAGTTTTAACTTAACCATGTTTTCTTCGTCAAGATTTGCAGAAGAAAATGGTTACATATTTCCTCAACAATCTTGAGTTTGCAATTGTTAGATGTTCTTGAGAATAGACTCTCATTAGAAATATGTATCGAATAGAAAATCAAGCGTACATGTATTAGGTTACAACGGTTTTCGAGACCTACAGGTCCCATTGTTCCGCGATTCAAACCCTACAGTTGCCGGGGTGTGTCTATGGATAAATCATTTAGCCAGCACAGTCATATCAGCATTAGAACAGAAAAGGAAGGGGTTTAAACAACTGCCTCTCTCTAAAGATCGTAAAAAAACTAAAATTACAGGATTCAGAGTTCAAGAGCAAAGTTTAAAAGCTTTCTTCGCAATCGAGCTAAAATAAATTATCATAAGTTACGCATATTTTATTTGTCGATGTTAAGTTAACTTAAATAAACATACTTTATTTAGTCATATACAGAGTCAAAAAAGTTTTGCAACACTTTTGGTTGTATTGTAAATTAGACTGAATCAATATTCATTCAGTGAATTGGTGCATGAGCGATGAGCTGATCGATTTGCTATCCGAATCAAGAAAGTTTACATTGCAGATTACAATTCAAAGCGTAGCGTGAGATTTTATGCGTTTTACGTCGATAGTCCGAATTTGCAACCTAAAGTCAGTCTGAAGTTTTCGCTTTTCATCACCTTGGACGAGTACTAAAACGATACAAATAAAGTCGCTCAAATCATTAAAGAAGACAGTGACCGGGCTATTAATAGAGGATGATCACATAACGGCATTCCAGTATTATCAATTTTCTAAGACGTCAATGGTGTAAAAGACGAGAAATGTGGCTCATGAACCTCCCCATGGTTACTTCAATTTGAAATCTGCCACGTCACGTTTGGCTTCAGAAATTTGGGTGACGTCAATCACGTAACGTCAATCAAACGTTTACATACAAAAGATTCGTTTTGGTTTGAAAGACAGCCAATTACCAAAGTTACATTGAAAGGAAAAGCCGACAGCTGGACAAAAAATACAGTCTGTGTTTTTTTAAATCTGCCCCATCCGCCGTTTTAGCTATGTTTTGTGATTGTGCAGCCGCAATTGGAACCAAACAAAAGCATAAATCTATTGCATAGAGATTGAACTCAATGATAAGCTTCATTGGACTAAAAAATATACACGTATCTGCTTCAGAAAAATATTTAGCGAAAACTATCAAGTGTTGCTAAACTTTTTTGACTAGGTATTTGATTAAAGGAGTAGTCACGATATTTGAATCTCTCATTAAAATTGAATTTTTGGATTTCTTTCCATTTTAATCGATCATGTATTGTGGCAACTTCGTACTATCGAAGAAAAGCTGTCCCGTATTGCAAGATTTGCGGCGTCGATTGTTTTCTTTACTTTGTTCGCAATATCGGTGGAAAAAACAGACGAGAATTTAGAAATGAGTTTATTATTTTGAAGAATACAACGAGTGATTTAAGAAAAAAAGGAAAAAAAAGTGCCAGAGTGCGTCGGTGGTGCTTACGGGAGTCGAACCCGCGATAAAAATCACCCGAAGATTTTCAAACCAATGTTTAAACGAAGTAACCACCTAACTTAGCCGGCACACTATATAGGCGAAAATACAGGTTTATAAGTTTTCAATACTAATGACTGTGTTCTAAATTTAGATGATATGATATACAGTTCTAATCTCCAACCATGAGCTAATTGTGTGAATTATTATCAATAAAAAGACTGTAAAGTTATTAAACCTTGTAACTATAGTTTGATTAGAAGGTTGATCATCTCGTATACCTCATGATTCGCCGTTAAACATTCTTCGGCTATTAAGGTTGTGGATCCATGACAGTTTCGCAACATTTCGGAACTTACGATCTTTCACAGTGTTAACAGAGGTTTCCTAATGAAACCTTTAAGAAACCTCGATTAACACTGTTAAAGTTCATGACTTCCGAAACGTTACTTTCCGAAACTATTACGGGTCCACTATTTTAACACCATTCGGCTTGTATAACAAATATCAGTTTTCACGAAATCGTTAATAAGATTCAACACTTCATAAGCAATGAACACATCACAGTTTCCACCTACCACTTTAATTCTATAACTTAAAGACCCTGTCTGCGTTTAGAGTAAAAAATCTCCTTCGTGAATATTCTTTGAATTTTTTTCTTTTTTTTTTTGGATTTAGTCTTATGAAAGATGAGTTACATGAAAATACAAATCAATCGTTCGACAAGTGGTGGCTTTTTCGTGAAACGAATAATCTGCCGTATAAGGTAAAATATGTAAAAGAGATATTGGTCAAGTGAAATACACCAAGGTGGGGGAGCGGTAAAGCAGCGGTATTCAAATAAGAGTCCGGAATGTTGCGGGTCATAAATATTCATCAAGTTAGGCCTATATGTAGATACTCACGTCAGAATCATTTGCATTACTGAATATTGGAAAGACAAATTCAAGCTTATCTTTGAGAATGAAAGTCCAGTTTTTGTCTACGTAGTCGTCTAAGATCGTTGTCTTGCGTTTCGGAAATGTACACGAACACAGACGGGGGCTTTAAATACGGCTCAAGTGCTATTGACTAATTCGAAAAAGATAAAGAAAATTTAACAGTCAGCAGCAAATAAAGAACAGAAAAAGAATCGAATGTTCAAAATCAAAAGTTGATGCTTTCCTGAGTTCTCTGTTCTCCTCGGTTGTTCTTGTTAGTAGACCTATTTCTTGGGCGTAAGGTAGTGTTCCTCTGATGATCAGTGGTCCACGACATCTTTGTAGTGGGTCTGTTTGTATTACCTTTCGTCATCTGAGGTTTTTGTGAGCCACTTCTAGATCGAGTTTCAGGCTGACGATTTTGATTATCTAGCGTTTCGCGTTTCGGCGTTTGTCCCGATTCCTTTTGGGTTCTGGTGTTTTGTTCCATTATTGGTTCAATTGCCGACTCACTTCCGGGTAAGTGTATAGTGAAACCTGCATCGTCAACACTCGTGACTCTAGACGCTGGTTCCCAATCATCATCTTTATCCGTGTTTACGTCCTCTATCCGGGCCTCTGGTTCCCGTTCAGGGGGAGGTGTCGGCATTCTCCGTGGCCTCGGTTTCGGTCGTTTTCGTGTAATATCGTAGAGGTGCCATGGCACTTTGACTTCACAATTGAGATCTTTTAAGGAAACACCTCTAACTAAAGCTGGCCAGTCCACAACTTTTCCGGCTGGCACGAGTTTGTGATCTACAAACTGATCGATGATTTTTGGACATTCTTTCTTTGGTTCAGTTATAAGGTGGACGGGTGGTTTCACGAAATGAGCGAGCCACGAAAATTGGATACACTTTTTAATGTACTCATCGAAGGCTATGGCCACTCGTTCGTTCTGTTTACGATAGTAGTTTGTAACTGTTTTATTAGATTTGACTGTGTCTAAAAGTTTCTGAAAAGAAAAATGAGCATTCGCAGGATTCTTGTAGAACTTTACCCTTAAATCAGGGTCTCTACACTCCAAAAAATCTTGAAAAATACCATAATGGCCAAAAAAATATTTATATTTCAGGAGGGCCATTTTGACCTCTAAAATTTGCACAGTGTTGCATCTTATAATTGCTACAAATCATATATTTAACAGAATTATCGTCTCTTTCATATCTTTATGCGAGATTCAATCTCGTTTAAAGATATGAAAGCGAAAGTTAAAGAAGTGAATCATCATAACCAAGAAATGTTTACTTATGATCCAGTTTTTAAGTTGGAATGCGGAGCAATTCCAACTTAGATTTAACAAAACCGCAAAATGAACACAAGATAAAGTCATTTCGGGTTTTTTGAGAACACACATCACGTGAACAGGATGTGAATACACTTCGGCCTATTTTGTATATCTCAACTTGACATAGACATACAGTTTATTTCATCAAAAGGAAATAATCCTGTACAATTACACAACTATCACTTCATGTATATTATTAACACGCTAATTCATAATTTAAACGATATTTATTGAAATTTGCGTACGAATTTACTAGTATCACGTATTTACATTACTATATTTGGAAATCATGTGATAAGTCAAGCTACTGACAATAGCGATCTGTTTTCTCAGTATTGTGGCAATAGCACAGACCAATCACGTGATCTGCTTATTTGGTAAGGTCGCGACCTGTTTTTCGTAGAATAATGTTATAGCTTCTTTTAAAGGTATAGTTTCTCTTTCTGAACGACCTTATCACACATTTAACTAATGACAAATTGTTATATTGCACATTTCTGTCTACAGGTTACGAAATAAAAATCTTTAGGTTTTCTTAAAGTGAAGATACACTTTTAAAGTTAATAAATATTTTTGCAACATATTGTCGTTTGTTTTCCGTCATTTTGCAGTTGTCTACATGAATGTTTCATTGTTAAAGCCAAGAATATAAAGTATAATCCTGGCCACCACATCCTTAAATGAATTATGAATATCTTTGCCCAATTACATTCTATCACCAAAATAACTTGCCATTTGAAACAGACCTACTAGTTCAACTTGTTTTCTTCACATTCTTGCACATCAACACGTTTAAGAACACCATCATACAGATAGTTACATTGTGAAATTGACATTCATCCCATTCAAAAACATTCTTAATCGCTCACTCAGCGTTCCATTCATTCATTTCAAACACTTGATCAAACCATTAAAAACTCTCAAAATTACTCAATAAATAAGATCAACTTGTACATTCAAAATGAATAAAGTATTTTAGAACCAAATCGCGATTTCGCTGACATAATTGAAATTTAAAGCGTCGGATTGGTTCTTGGCGAAATATAAAGCTATTGGTGGAACTTTCATGCATTTTTTATTAAATGGAGGTTTTACACATCGCTAATTTTGTTTATCCTGATTTTGTTCCCTTTCTTAAATTTCACTCAAAACTCGCTCCGCTCACTCATTCAACATCATTCTTAATTCATTCCAAAACCGTTCACCTTATCAATTTTAAGATGTTATTAACTATACCCTCCAACTCAGAAGTAGAGGAGCACATATTGATTTCATCATGTCTGTCTGTCAGTCCATTGACCTTTTGCTTTCCGCTAGCTAAACGGAGAAATAACGGAATAACGGAACTTTATACAAATATTGCCCATGACCCAAAGAAATTCCCTATTGTTTCGGGTCATACATGTCACGGTCATAAGTTACCTTGAACTGTTAACAGTTTCCACTCTAACTGAACAACCAATTGACCCAAATCATAAAACTTGACACAAATGTTGTCAATGATCCAAGAAAGTGCCAAATTTTGGAGTCACGAAGGTCAAAGTTACAATTGAACTTCGTCCAAGAATTGTCTTGCGATTCCAACTCATGAAGCAAAAGACTTCCCTGCGAAAAAAGCTTTTCATCAAGGACAAAGCGAATGTTGAGGTCCCCTTTGCGACAATTCTAATTAAAATGTAATTGATAACTCAAATGGAGCAGAAGTCATTTGAAAAATAACATAGAAACTGTTTTTAGTGTATAAGTGTCCGCCTCTGCGTCCATTAGTCGGCTGTATGGTCCATATCATTTTCTTCCTTTTTAGTTCACCTGATCACTACGTGCTCAAGGGGAGCTTTAAGGATCACCCTGACTCCGACGTCCGTCATGTGTCGTCAACTGTCTTTAAACTTCTTCTTCTCCTAAACCGCTGGGCCGATTTCAATAAAATTTTGACAGGATGTCCCCTGTGTGACCTTCTTCAAAAATTCTGATAATCCACAAATATGGGCGTGGTATGGCGGGGCTTATCTTGAGCCAGAAATCTTTGAACGACATCTCCTCCTGCACCACTGGGCCGCTTTCCATGAAACTTTACCAGAATGGTCCCTGGGTGACCCTCTTCAAAAATTCTTCGCTAAATTCTGATAACCCATAAATATGGGTGTGGCAAAGAGGGGCTTATTTTGAGCCTGAAATCTTTGAACGGCATCTCCTCCTGAAAAACTGGGCCGATTTCAATGAAACTTTACCCGAATATTCTTTGGGTGACCCTTTTTAATAATTGTTCGTGAAATTGAGAATGGCCCATAAATATGGGCGTGGCAAAGCGGGGCTTATTTTGATCCTGACTCTTTGAACAACATCTCCTCCTGAACCACTGGGCCCATTTCAATTAAACTTTTCCAGAATCTAGGGTGACCCTTTTTTAAAATTGTTTGCAAAATTTTATTGGCTCATAAATATTGACGTCGCAGGGCGGGCCTAATTTTGAGCCAGAAATTTTTAAATGAAATCTCCTCCTGAACTACTGGGCCAATGTCTGTGAAACTGTACCAGTATGTTCCTTGGGTATCGCTTTTGGCAAATTGTTCACGAAATTTTGATTGGTCAATAAATATTGGAGTGGCAGGGCGGGACTTATTTAAGCCCAGGACCTTTGAACGACATCTCCTGGACCACTTGGCCGATTTCAATGAAACTTTACCTTTGGAGAACATCTTCAAAATTTGTTGGTAAAGTTTTGATTAGCCCATAAATATGGGCGTGGCAGGGCAGGGCTAATTTTGAGTCTCCTCTGTAAATAATTTGTGGGCAGGGTATATTATCACTGTTTATTCTTCGAATTATATTTCCTTTCTACAATTAGGCAAATTTGATTAAAACTTTGCCAAAAAGTTTCTTGAATGAGATCCACTGGACAAATCGGATTCAGGACAGCTGTTTAGGACCATTATGACCCTCTTTTTATCAATTTTCTTCCATCAGTTGCAGGCCTGTATACCGAATCAGGGATTTAAGCGTCTCTCGATGTTGAAAAACATTGTTTTATATACGCCCGTCAAAACACGAGAGGCGTGAGCTTCGTTAGTGGCTTGAGGTCACCGTCTCTTGACCGCATTCCAACTTATCAGTACTTTCAGTACTTTGATCTATCATTTTACCATTTCAAGCGAAGTTTTGACCTCTAGAAATTTACAGTCACGGGTCAATGACTCATGAAAGTGATAAGTTAGCACATGCAATGACGCGCTTGATATTTTGTTATAACTATATATAGGTACGAAAGGTACACAATGTGTAGCCTGGACGGCCACACACTTGATGTAGAATTCACGTTAAAACATCGAGTCAGAGGCTTTCTTTGCCCATCGTGAAGATTCTGATCGGACAGTGTCGATACAAAGGTTGATCAAAATCTAGGTCTAGCGCTGTTGTGTACTGAAATGTTGTATATAAATGCCAAGTTTAAAAAGAAGTAGGAAATTTAGCACAAGTCAAATGAATAAAAAAAATAAAAAACAAACAACAACACACAAACAAACATGAGAAAAAAAGATAACAGAAAATGTTCAAGTTAAATCATTGTGATATTTTTAAAATTATTGTAAAAACTCATGATCAAGATAAAATTTTCTAGAAACTTTATTTTTTTTTTTTTTTTTTTTTTTTTTTAAATTTTTGTGATAATGCTATCTCGTATCACGTGGCAGAAATATGCCACCATATGATTATGTGACATCATATTTTAAATTTTGTACTTAAGTTTTTTTGTCAAATTTCTGTAGAATCTGTAAGGGCTAGTTTATTGCTGGGTAGCAATCTGGTTAAAATATTGAACGCATAAAAAGAAAGAAAAACAAAGAAAGGAAAAACAAAAATGTCGGAGTGCGTTGGTGGTGCTTACGGGAATGGAACCCGCGATAAATCTCTCGATTTTCTTTTTATTAAACCAGATAAGTTTGAACGAAGTAACCACCTAACTTAGCCGACACACTGTGTATGTGAAATTACAAGTATTTAAGTTTTCCAATACTAATGACTGTGTTCTAATTATAGAAATTTTGATCTGTTAGATCATTATCGATATTTTGGTATATAGATGCTATTCTGCAATATAATTCACCTGACAGGGCGAGGTTAAGCCATTTCGTAATTGGGCAAGTTTACTTTTCAATATTTTGGGTTATTACAAAACGTGCAAAGTAAAAGTGAACATATTTTACCCTTGGGTTACCAAAACCTAGTAACTTCAGCTTGTTCAAGCTGAAGTTAAGGGGGTTTGGTTACCCACCGATAGTTTAATATTTCTAATAAACATTACTGGTGATCTACAGATGTGATTTAAAGCTGATTTACCACGAACTTGTAACATCGAGAAAGCGATAGGGACATCGGAATAGAGACAAAAATATGCAGATTAGTAGTACCAGGGAACTTGACTGAGATGGTAATTAAGATACCGAGATAGTTACAGAGACATCGAGAAAGCGATAGGGACTTTGACTAGTTACAGAGATATAGAGATAGTTACAGAACTTTAGAGAGAGTATCAGCGATATGGAGATAGTTACAGAGAAATCAAGAAGGTGATAGGGACATTGCATTTATTACAGAGATATGGAGATAGTTACAGAACTATTGAGAGAGTAAAAGAGATAATGAGATAGTAACAAAGTAATAAGATACATCTAGAAAGCCATAGGGACATCGGAATGGTTACAGAGATATTGTAAAAGTAAAAGTGGTATTGAGATGGTAATAAAGATACCGAGATTGTAATAGATATTATTGATAATGTGGCACAAACATTGGGATAGTGACAGAGATATTGAGATAGTTACAAAAATATCGAGATAGTTACAGAGATATTCAGAATGTTAAGGAGATTATGAGATACTTACATAAATTTTGAGAAAGTAACAGATACATTGGGAGAGTTATCACGATAGTAACAGATATATTGAGATAGTAAAAGAGATTTTGAGATAGTAAAAGAATTTTTGTGATAGATACAGAGTGATTGAGACCGTTACAGAGAAATTGAGCTATGAACAGAGACATTCAGATAATCAAAAAAAAAAAAAAAAAAAAATAAATGAGATAGTTTTTTATATATATATATTGTTATTTTCATAGATATTGAAATAGTAACAGACGAAGTGAGATTGTGAGGCAGTCGGGGGCACATTTAGACAGTCACAAAGATACTGAAATAGTTACAGGTATTTAGACAGCTGCATTTACAACAATATTGCGCTAGGTATAGTGCTGTGGAGAAGGTTTCAGGTATATTGACAAAGTTACATATATACTGAGATAGTTATAGAGATATTAAGAAAATTCCAGGAGTCAAAAAGATTTTGAGTTGCCATAGAAATTTTAAGATTATCATGGGGATATTGAGATATCCTCAGAAAGATTGAGACAGTTTCAGAGTTATTGATATACATGTAGTTACGGTAGTGGACCCGTAATAGTTCCACAAAGTTTCTGAAGTGATCAACTATAACAGTGTTAACCGAGGTTTCCTAATGATTTTCATTGTTTTTTTTTTTTGTTTTTTTTATTGTGAAAGTTCATGATTGCCGAAATGTTGAGGATCTATTACGGGTCTACTACCTTAATGATTTACCTCACTGATTGACTCTACACAGTACTGCGATGTTTTCTCTTGAAGATATCTAACGTGTCCTCTCAATTCAGATTCCTAAAATTCAGAAGAAAATTGAATAATTTTGAAAAGTTCGAATCATATTCAAAAGGATATATCAAAATGCCGAATTTGTTAAAAATTGTCATTTTAAAGCCTCGTTTAACCGTTTATGAGTGAATAAAAAGTTCGCTTATTGAGATAAATACTTTTGTTAATGACGAATAAATTGTAAAAAAATATGATGTTTACGGATGAATAAAGTCAGTATTTCATTGTTTTGTTTGTTTGTTTGAATTGGGCTTTACGTCGCTTTCAACAATTTTTCAGCTATATCTCGGGGCTGGAGCACCTAACAATGGATTCCTGGTATTTTTCACACCGGTATTACCATTACACCTTTCCTAGTCTCCAGTTGCTATCCCACATAGGTCTACGATTTATCGACCCATTGGAGAGAGACTAATAGTCGAAAAGAATGAATTCCGCCGTCGGGAATCGAACCTCAGTATTTCATCACCACTCAATCACTATTCCATTTTCACACGGTTCTTATGCATCATATCACAGAAAGCTCATTGACGAAGAGAGAAATTGTTGTAAAAAGTTTTTCTTTGTCTTTGAAAATAATGTATTGTATTGTTGCCCTGAGTTTGGGATGAAAAAACGGTTCTAACTGTTTGCAAATTATACCTCGCTATGCACGCGCATATGCGTGGTATAATTTGCAAACAGTTTGCACCGTTTTGTCATCCTGAACGTAGGGATAGTGTCTGCACCATTTTATTTTAGATTTATATAAACCCATTCTCAAAGAACCGAACGTTCCATCAAGAAAGACGCTTGCGCGAATCAGTGGAAACGTAGCAAGCAATTTCTTCATTTTCCAAAACTCTTTTGAATTTCCATCCATTTTCATGTCTTCTGATTGGCTGAAAAATTGATTTTATTCTTCAATGAAAACACTTTTTAGTACGCAGCTTATATCCAAGCTTGGGCGCAAAGTAGTCCCGTAAGAAAAATGTCTTATCATGGCGAAATTCTTCCATTTTGCTTCATGATATAAAATTATAAGATATGAAGAAAGTATTAATTGGTTTCACAGATGTATGCAACTCAAAACCGACCATACTTATGTATGAATCCGCTTCGCGTATTCGTACAGTGTGATTAGATTTTTATTTTCACACCTCAATTGAATCTAAAAAATACTCACACTTCATCTCTTTATTATTCGTGATGTCACGTGGTCACGGGCAGACTCATACAGAAAAAGTTTACTCATTTTGCTCGTTACCTGTTCGGGCGATAAACCCTTTAAGTCCTTTTGGTCCGTGGAATTCGTCCCAGCATACCGTGCCTCGACTGCCAGGTCAGTATTTTGGTCTAATTGAAACTGCCGACATTCATCGAAGGTTATCTGTACATGAATTAATGAACACTTAATTGATTGATTGATTGATTGATTAATTAATTGATTGATTGTATTGGGTTAAACGCCACTTCCATCAATATTGCAGTTATATTGCAGAGGCTGGAGAACCTACCCATGGTTTCCCGTCGTTTCTCACACCAGTACAACCCCAACATTGTATTTTATCCGAGCCACCTGTTGTTCATCCCGCTTAGAAGTATTCTGTGTAATTAATGAACTGGCAGGGCGGGGCTTTACCGTGACGTAATTTGGCGAGTTTACTTTTCAATAATTTAGGTTATTTCGAATTTTAGACGGTAATCATCGTAAACGCGTGCAAATAACTGTATCCTAAAACCTAAAGGATTCACGTGCTTTGAGAGAGTGAACATATTTCATCGTTTGGTTACCAATGCAGCGTAACTTCAGCTTGATTAAGCTGAAGTTACGAGAATTTGGTTACCAATATACGATTTAAGGTCTCGAGTTATTTATGTCGACTCTCTTTAGAAGTAGGTTATTTAAGATTAAAGCTGGTTTCCCTTAATCTTAAGTGCAACGACCCGTTACTTAGGCTCCGCCCTGTCCGGGCATTAATCATGAATAATACTGTAATAATACACACATTGGTGGGACAATGACTGGAGCCATAAGGACTTTTGTCAAATTTCGGATAAAAGTTTGCCGTGTTGAGTTTCGAACTCACAATACATGGTTGTCAGTCTAATTCGTTGTTCGCTACATTTGCCTGGCTCGACATGAACATGAGTGAATAGTCCTTCGAAAAGGACCACCCCTAGGTTTCAAACAACAAACAAGGACGTAACTCCCATTACGCAATTTACGCAAGTGCGTAAGAGAATAATCCTCTGTTGATATTTTCGTTGTAGAATGATATAACATCGTAACTATAGTTATGATGTTTTGATTATTCACCAACACTCAAATCATAGAAAAAGGGAGCGGACGGAGGATATTCATCTTTTGTATTCATCTCTATTCTTTAGTTGTCGCCTTCTGAGTGCGTATAAATTTCATAGTCCTAGATACGCCTATGACAAATGAGGCTGTGCGTGTTATTTCCAACAATTTCAAACGTATGCTCAACAAAGACATTGGCCAGCCTGTGCATCCGCACAGTCTGACCAGAGTCTTCATTGTGTGCTTGTGGATAGAAACGGTCTAAGAGTGTATTTAGAAAGCCAGAGAATCTTTTAAAAGCGCGTTGTAGATGACAGATGACTAGGCTCTCAATGTTTCTGCCTCGCGCGCATGACAAATTGTTGGAAATGTCATGCGCAAATAAAAGGAAAGAGATTGGGTTCATCAGTGGTCAATGAGTTATCGTTTTTCTTAAGTAATTATATTCGATGTCCGAGAATTTAAACAATATCGCCGTATACGGGTGCCGCGCTAGGCTATTGAGTGGTCAAAAGTGGTAATAGTAAGAGCCATAAAAGGGACATTACTTAAAGTAAATTCATTGAGAGTTATCGCCCTTGAAAGTAAGGGTTGATAATTAGATGGTGAACATATATTCCGAGTTTTACGCCAATACCTTTACTTAATGCCTTAAGTTATACCAGATTTACCACAAAATGGTACATTCACGATGACAAGGGTAAAATTCTAGTGAAGTTTCATGTTTTATAGCTTTTTTTTATAGGGTTGAACGCCGCTTTTAACAATCATAACGCGGCGGCTGGAGCAATGGATCAATGGTTTCTTTGTATTTCTCACACCAGTGCTACCATTTAACTCTTTCCTAGCCTCCAGCTGCTATCCCACATAATAGGTCTACGATTATCAAACCCATTGGAGGAAGAGAAATAAGTCGGTAAGGATGGCTGCCGCCGTCGGGAATAGAACCAAGGACCTTTTGAAGAATAGCTCGACGCCCTACACTGCTCTATGACGGCGGCACGAATAATAGCGCACATATGGTAATTACGAAATTGGATTTAACCTAACCTGATCGTATCTAGATCTCATCAGAAATATAACAACCCAAACATTATGACTCTAAAATGCACACAAGCTTGATGATAAACAACTTCCTCCACACGATAGACAATTGATGCTGTTAGATAAAAAAAAATCAATTTTCAAAATAACAACAACAACACGTATATTTCTTATTATTATTTTAAGTACCAACGTTTCGGCATACGCCTTCTTCTGAGTACATAATAGTGAAAACAAATAAACAAACGTGTCGTCATTAACGTGACGTTTTTTTTTGTTAGATAACAAAAGAAGAGAAACAATTCTCACGATGAAAAAAATCGATCATACCTTCAGAATATCTATCAAAATTTTCAGAATTCTATCAACTGGATTCTTTTCGATCTCTAATAAAGCATTGAATGCCTCATCCCACTCGTTGTCTTTCAATGCTATAAACATTTGTAGGTAGTCCAAAGCTTCGTTTTCCGTGACTGTACCATCAGATATTTGAGCAATTCTGCAATATAGAGTTTTTTGTTTGAATATGTTTTAGGGTTTAATGCCCTTTATTCCAACCCTTCATTCAGTGTGACATTATGGTGCAAACAGTTCGCCAATTATACCCCGCTTTGCACGTGCCCTTGCGTGCAAAGCGGGGTATGATTGGCTAACTGTTTGCATCGTTTTGTCGTCCTGAACGCAGGGAGTTTTTGGGTGATATTGCGGCTGATGGAGCACCTTCACGTTCCCAAACATTCCCGATACTTCTACTCCATACAACTTTTCCGAGCGAACAGCTGCTTATACTATTGTGGTCTTCCGCCGCCGTCATAGCACAGTTCGTAGCGCGTCGGACTGTCAATCTAGAGGTCCTGGGTTCGATCCCCGAAGGCGGCACTGATACTTTCCGACTATTTGTCTCTCACCAATGGGTGGATAATCGTAGACCTATGTGTGATAACAGCTGGGGGCTAGGAAAGGGTGTGATGGTAGTACTATAGAGAGAAATACCAGGAATCCATTGTTAGGTGCTCCAGCCGCGCGATATTACTGATACATTGTTGAAAGTGGCGTTATACCCCATTCAAACAAACAAACTATTGTGGTTTTATAGTTATCCATCCGTCGCGGAAAGACACGTGTCGGAAAAATATTCGAAGCGATTTGGAACCCCGAAACCGTGAACGAGAAACGAGGCTCTACTCCCTGCATGTGTATGTATTTCCGTTTATTTTTCGTCGCTACCGTAGCACATGCCCATGTGAGCGACGCCCCCCAGAAGACGGTTAGTTGTTACGGGGGTTAGTGCAAGGATACATGACGAAACTACTGCTGAGATCCACCATGGTTCTTTAACGTGCTCGGTGTAAAGCACCGTCTCACGGGGCCTCGGTTTAACGTCTCACCCGAAAGACAATTAATGTGCTAGTGTGCCAGCCCGGGAATCGAATCCACGCGGTCAAACTTCAATGGTTTTGAAGTCCGGTGCTCTACCAACTGAGCTAATCGGGCTGACGCCTGCGCCAAGACCGCGGCCTGTTAAGATAATTCGACTTAACCTAGTCCCATAGATGGCTGGTTGACTGACTTTCGAATTAGACATGAAGCAGATGCCCGGATGACTAACTTTGCTCATTACGATAATACTTTAGATATAAAGGATTGGACGAAACAAGTAAATAAATTTCACAACGGCGTGGCGAGTTGTAAGCAACAACAATACAACAATAACAACAAAAAGAACAACAACAACATGAAACAGAGCAATAACCACATTGTATGAAGGTACGAAACGGCAACTAAAAAGACACTTTAGAGAAGAATATACATATTTTAAGCATTAGTTTTGTCTACCTGTTTTCGAGTTCCTGGATGCTTTGCTGTTCTTTTTCGATTCTTTCTTCTAATGCTTTCTCACTCTAAAACAAAAAAATAACATAATGACGCATTAAACCGAAAACATCATAATTACACATTTTGAGCCAAGAAATCCATCTGAAAACTGTACTAAACGATGGCCACAGATCTGCCCTACGTTCAGTTTCACAAAGCGATGCAAACAGTTTTCCAATTATACCCCGGTTTGCACGCAAGTGCACGTGCAAAGCGGGGTATAATTTGGAATTGTTTGCGCCGTTTGTGATCCTGGTCTTATAGAAATAGGATTGTCTGAAAGAAAAAATAGAGGATGTTTTTTAGTGTAAGATAGATTGATCTTTCATTGGATGAACAACAAAAACTATATTATAAGAAATTACATTGGTGCACAGACTATTTCGGAATTTTACCAATTTGTACTTTGCACTATATAAATGAATTATAATGACTAATGGCTTGGAAATTGTATCTTCAATCATAACATATTAAAGCGCCAAGTTTTCGTAATACAGTGCAATGGCTAAAGCAATAGCCATACCCGCGTCTATTACAAAAAAAGAATGAATAAATAAACGAAGTTCGAGAAAACCCTCTTGTGCCTAACCTGATTCTGTTTTTCCTGTAGATACATTTGTATCTCTTTCAGTTTGTGTTGTACATACATCCTAGTTTCTTCTGTATCACTTTCTCTTAACAGTGTAGAGGCGAGGTCTAAAATACCCTCCATCTCTTCTGTGAACGTTTTGCTACTCGTCATCTTGGATCTGAATATTCGTTACACTGAAAGGTTATTGATTAAAGCTTTGGTTATCATAAGAGAAAGGTCGCCGTACCTAGAGAACCAATATGCTAATGCCGATGATTTCAGCATAGAGGTCCATTCGGAACACCACTCGGACTTTTTCGTAAACCGGAAAGTACATCGGGCGTTAGTAAAGTAATTTTGGGTCATTTTGTAAGTTATTCGGCTCCTGGTGGTACTTCGGTGAATACGCTTGAAGAAAATCATATTTTGTTAATTCTTTCCGATCGTCTTTTGAGTTATTTTGGGCATATTATAATTTGATGACAAAACGCAGTTAAACACTGCGTTTTGTTATCAAATTATAATATGCCCACTTTAATTCTTTCGTTGATTTTATTGCAACATCATCCTTAGCGGGATTGTTGATGTTTGTGACGTCATATAAACCCACGTGCGAACGGCGCGCTTTTATGGCTGCGCCCGTATTATTCCCGAGGTCTATTCCGTAAAATCGCCGAGGGTTCCCGATTGAATAGATGATCTTAATTGCCCACACTTTCAACTCCAACAAATATCAGTAAGGCTCTTTTAAACTTTTTTTTTTTTTGAAAACACCTAGATCTACAATATTTATACTTCTTTTTGTCTCGTTATACCTACTTGACAGAGTGACCCGCTTTTGACCCGGAACGACTTTTCTTAACATGACCTAGTATTCATCAACATTTGAGATATTTAAACATTGACTGAGCAGAAAATGTGTCACCTAGAGCGAACATATGGGTTTTCTAAGACTTTACCTGGTGGCCTACTCCTTGACCCTTTATAGACTTTATTGGAGCATGGCTTAAATGTCAATCAGAAAGCATTCTGTCAATCAAGACAATAAAAAAAGATGTTGATTGAATAAAAATTGTGACTTCTCGAGTAAAAATTTACTTTTTTCTATGATTCAACCTTGATACCTAACGTTTTTAGTTAGGCTTATCTTATTTTGAACATAAACTACATATAATCAGATAAACATTCTGAGGAATTTGTAAGTGAATGTGCTAAAATTCTAGAGCAAATACAATGTTTGTTTCTAAGATTTGACCTTGTGGCCTCCTTCTTGTTTCAGAAAAAAGTTTATTTTAAGATTTTCATTCTTTGTTTCTATATAAAAAAAGATGCGCCCGAAATTTGACCCCTTGGTCCTAATGCGAACAAACCCGGTATAGGTCCATAAGGTGATCCTACATACCAATTATAAAAATCTGTCTGCCTACTGGTTTTCGAATAGAATTTTTTTGATTATTATCAATCCGTGTCTCTATGTAAAACGAGATGAGAAATAATTATGGCCCCAGGGTCGCGATAGGGACAAACATGATAGAAGCACAATAGAAGATGATACATACCAAAGCTTTCTGTCTACTGATTAAAACAAATCCTATTTTCCGCTGTTTTTTTCTTGCTCCAGCAACCAGAATTAAGGAAGGAAATATTCAAATCGGTTAACTTAACACATAAATTTTTTAGAACACGTTCTTTGCTTTCTTTTTCACTGATTTTTTTTAAACAAAATTGTGTTTTGCTTCCTTCTCGATCTTCAAACCGGTTAATTTAATGTTTTTTTTTTTATAGAAAGATGTGCTTCGCTTGCTTAATTATTGAAATTTAAAAACAAAATTGTGCTTTGTCCACTTTCCTTTTCTCTAAAATATGTGTTGAGTCAATTTATAAAAAAAAATTGAACAGAAACCTTGAATTAGAAGGGTACACAAACTTTTGAACTATTTCATGTCTCGCCAAAGATGCTTCTCGTCCCTGAATGATACATCATAAATTTTGTTTTAAGACAAACAACATACAACAGTTTCAATATTTCATAATTTATTTTTCAAAGTGAAGTAAATGCATCTGAACAGAGAAACAAAAACATTAGATATAAGTTAAAAATAAACTAAACCAGTCACGGAAAAATGTACTAAATCAGTCACAGAAAAAGGTGATAGATAAGATATGAGGCTGTGTGTGACAAATCTATCAATTTCACATGTGTACGTTAAGGTAACATTTTGCAGCCTAAGCAAACAAAAAATACAGAGATAATGTTTACTGCTAGGTTATGACCCTATCAAACTACAAAAAACAAAGTGAAAACTTTGGTCAGATTCAGACTGTGCGGACGCACAGACTGGCCAGAGACTTTGCCTTGCGCACAAGTTGAATTGTTGAAAATGTCACGCACACGCTCATATTTGCCATAGAATTAAACACTACTGGTACTAAATTAGTATTCCCCTTTTTTCTACGTCGACACTTAACACGTGCTTCTATACATTAATTGACCTGATCATGCAACTGACAATTGTTTGAGAAGCCGTTGTGCTTTTCGGTGGTTTATCGAGAAATAATGGTAGATTATCATTATCATTTGATAAGCTCACGGCCTTACCACTGAAATGATAGAAAAACGTACACCCCTAATATAGGTGAACCCATCATAAACTTTACATAGCAATCACGTGCAACATGACACGCTTCAAGAAAATGTGTCCTAAAATTTTCACATTTTGTCTCAATTTTTACATTAAAGAAATAGTATAATAGTTTGCTTTTCAAGTAAGATCGACTGATAATTCCTTTCGAGAGCAACAAAATTTATATTTTCACTCGTGGCCCTGCCACTCGTGAAAATATAGCTTTTGTTGTTCACTCATTGAAATATGAATCGATCTAGCACTGAAACAAACGATTATACTCTGTATATTCATACATTAGAATATGCTTCACCATTCTGAAGGTTCACCAGCGTCTTTTATTTCAGCTCTAGGAGACTTGGAAACATGCTTTCCAACATAAGTATTACTTTCATTCAATAGTTTTTGTTCTTTTATTCTAGAGTCTTTGTCTTCTTTATTCATGGTAGATGAATTGCTGTCCTTTTTCTGAATGGTCCCATCGTCACCTGTCTTAAACTGAGCAATTCCCCTGTATAGAACCGGTCCATCTTCGTGAAGTAACAACACCGGCCACACTATGTATTCAATTTGAGTTCCTGACTTCGTGTAAGATCGGTAATCTCCGATATCCGACCTCTGTTTAAAATCCAAAACAACGGGTGGATCTTGAATTTGGGTGTACCAGCAAAGTTCTATCGCTTTATCTAGAAATGCCAATATCCTGGGATGTAGTGGATTATTCTTTGGTTTAATTCTTTCTATTATTTTAGACTGTTTCGTATTAATCATTTCACGATGAAATTTCTGAAAATAAGGCGAAAAGAGACAATGAACAATAAAGAAATCACATAGAAATTTATTCACAATAAAATAAATGTACCATGCGTTTTGAATGTGTAAATAGATAGATCCACCCAAGGCACGTATATTAATAAGGCAATACGTCTGCACTTTCTGTCTTAAGATACCATTACAATGGCAAAATTCTATTCAGCTTATCTTTTACAAGCCCCTTACTTCAGAATTTAAAAAAAAAAAAAAAAAAAAAAAATCAAATTAAGGTAGAGAATTTCTTTTAAAACATATTTTAAGAATGTGTTTTTATCTATTTATTCATTTATTTATTTTTTTTATTTGAAACCATTTTAAGTGGAAATGTTGATGTGTTTCCGTCATGTAGCCTATGTGCGAAAAGATGAGCTTTCAGTTAAGGTAACTGTTGACACATAGCAGGGACGAAATCGAGGGGTCAGCGCAACACTATCATAAGTGCCTATAAGATATAGACACTTACAATAGTGTTGCACTGACCCATCGAAATGTCGAGTTTCTCAAAACCTCACATCAGATAAAGCCATGTTCAAGATTGTGATAATGTTATAATGGATATAAGTTCATTTTTGCCTTGATGTGTCCATGAAGAAAGTCTGATGGTCGCGGAGTAATTCGCAAAGCAAAAGCTTTGGGCACCATTGTTGCACATAACTCCTCCCTATCAGACTTTATTCATAGACACATCAACGAGAAAATGACGTTATTTCATAATTATGAGTAGATTATTAAAATTAATGCAATTTCGATCGCCCTTAGCCGCTTCAATTTTGATTAAATAAAAAACCCATGCAAGATAAAATGTTACGCTTATCCTACATTCAATACAAAATAGTAAAGATTTAGAGAAGATGAAAATTGATCGATTGATTGATTGATTGAACAAACAGAGATTAACGCCGCTTTCAACATTTTTTTCAATTATATCGCGGCGGCTTGAGCACATAACAATGGATCCCTGGTATTTATCTCACAGTACAACCATCGCATCCTTTCCTAGCCTCCAGCTGCTATCTCACATAGGTCTACGATTATCAACCCATTGGTGAGAGATAAATAGTCGGAAAGAATGAGTGCCGCCGTCGGGGATCGAACCCGGGGCCTCTGGATTAACAGTCGAGATGATGAAAAGCAGATATACATAAACAACACCTGGAAATGCTGACCATTTCTCTGTTTGGCACAAACATAACGAAATAAATATTATGTAAATATATACATATAGCATAGGTAAAATTTGACTTACAGATTGAACGTGTGGAATGGTCAACTTTGCCACATTTTTCTGAAATTCTTTGATCCGCAGCTGAAGTTCTACATTCGTTGTTGAATACTGTATATTTTCGTCTTTAAATAGTTTAGTTACGAGCTGTTTTCTTTGTTGTTCTGCAGTCCATTGACATTTTTGGTAGGAAAGCTAAAAGAAATATGAAATAAATTCTTAAAGAAATGCATTCTAAGTATCAATATTGAACTCGTTTAGTTTATCGTAACCCAACTCAGTTTGGTTGCCAAGAAAGCCTGAGCTTAGGGAGTCGCTCACTAACACACAACTCGGAAGCGTTTAACTTTATATAAATATCTCCAAGAAAGAGGCTCAGATTTAACCCTCTGTTAACATAATCATACTACCATTTTCTACAGTTGGGCATATTAAGGCTGGCTAATTGGTACTACATCTCTTAAAAACTTAACTATTGTATATCTGTTTTTAATTATTGCAAGCGCACGAAATCGGACAAGTAAAACCTTATCTGACAGTATCTGATCTTAGAAAATTATTATCGTTTTTTATCTAAATAATCTAACAAATCAACAAATTTAACCTAGTTATTAGCCATGTGTTTAGAACATCGAAGCACTATGAAAGCCTCATTAATGATAACCCGAATTACCCATAGAAGATAATTTAATGTATGTTTCTAGATTTATTTGCTTATAAGCGTTTTGTCATCTGAACCATAAGTGTGGTCTCAAAATGTCCATAAACAGACAGTCTTCTTGTATGAAAGTCGAAACCTTAATTGATTGAAAAAAAAGAAGAAGAAGAAGAAGAAAAAATGTGACATTTATAGGATTTCCGTTTTTTGAGTACAAATGCATGACTTTGGCAGACATGTCTGTGTTTTACATCATAGTTTTATTATAAAAAAATAACAACAACAAAATGAAAACAACAAAGGCAAAATCCATATTACTCTTGATAAAAAAAGTCTTCGATTATTTTCGGCCCTTTAACCCCCCATCCCACTGAATATTTTAATATGCATACCTTCAGACAATCTCGTATATGACAGACAATAGTTTTCTCTTCGATATTTTTAGTGAGTTTTTCACTATAAACTTCGTGTAAGTCCGTACATTCGTTGTCGTAAAGTTCCGAAAACTTCGCAAATAATTTGGATGCTCTGTTTTCGTCGCTCAGATCGGCTATGTTCGGATTGTTGTGCTTCAACTGTACACCCGCCAGTTCAGATATCCTGAAATTTAAATTGAGCCTGTGCGTGACATTTCCAACTATTTGAAATGTTTGTGAGGTGAAAACATTGAGCAGCGAAGACAGCCAAATACTGTAAATATTAAGTTACCTGATTGACCACAGACACTTTGAGACCTTATCTATTTACTAAGCGCATGGCAGAGACTCTGAACAGACTGTGCGGATGCACAGACTGGTCAGAGTCTTTGTTTTGCCCATATTTGAAATTGTTGGAAATCTCACGCACAGGCTCAATTGAGTTTCTACATCCCTTATTTAATAGTTTTGATTGGTCAATAAAATATGAAGAGTATTCTTCTTCTTCTTTTCATGGACTGATGAACCAAACTAATAACAGCACACGTGGTTACCTGTATCAAGATTTTAGGTATTTAATAATTAAAATGGAGTGGCATTCTTCAGTAATGCAAATCCTTGGCCTAAAAAAATATAAGGGCAATAATTGTAAAACATTTCAATTTAAATGTTTATTTTTTATGTAGGTACGAACGATTTTTAAAATCTCATATTTGGCAAATCTTTCTCGTGTTAAGCTGGTTTATTTGAATTGGGTTTAACGCCGCGTTTAGCAATTTTAGACAAGTAAAAGAAACTGAAGCACCAAATCACATAAAAAGAGTGTTCTAAAGGCAGTTTTTCCTTCTTACTTCTGAGACAACGTCTACTTCTGAGACAACATCTACGGATAACAATCTATTTCTAAAATAGAGTCGTTGTCTGTATGTAGTTTGTGTGCTTTCTTCTTGAAAAAAAAATGTTGTTCTACACGCGACTTGTTTACTTACCGCAAGACAAATTTGGATTGCTTTGTTACCATCTCATCATACTGTCTACATAATTTACTCCTTTCCTCTCTTCGGTCAGGAAATGACTGGAAAGGAAACTACTCATTAACATATACATTTATTAAATACTTTGATATGTACACAGGTATTCACTTTTGGATTTCAATTTTAGTTAAGCGGATTTATGCAGAAGTGTAATTAGATTTTTAGTCGATGAATTCAAGAAATATTCCCTTTTTATCTTATAATTCAATATCACGAGGAAAAAATGCAGAGATTTTTTTCGAAATGAGACAGATTTCTCCCGGGACTAATTAATGCGCAAAATTGCAATATGACGTCACGCTCAAATATCTTTTTATCGACCAATGAAACAATCTTTCAACCAATTATATAGTGCGTTTTTTGATGAACACAGCTAAAAAATTATCATGTCGTATTTATTTTTAGAAAGGCTCACCTCAAAATTGTTTTCATCCTGAAATCTTCGTAAAGTAGATTCAAGACCATCAATTACATTCAAAGCAATTTCAAGATCTCCATTGACTTTGAACTTCCGTGCATCTTCTTCACATTTCTTTTTCAACCCCGCTACTCGTTTTTCAATTTGTTGTTTCAAGCTTTCAACACGAGCTTTGTCAAGTGAGTCCTCTTCTATTTGTTTTCTTTCGGCTTCGCGTTTACTCTTCTCCAATATCTTTTCCTCTCTGACTGATTCAAGTTTTGCTTCATTTGTCGATTTACGATCAATTTCAATGTATTCATTTGTGACACTTTGAACAGCAATTAATGGGCCGCCGGGATAACCATTATCAAATGTGTGGTCTGTTTTTGCTGCAAGTCTTTTGTTTGAGTCTTGCAGAACTTTCTTCTTGTTTTGATCGTTATTTGGTGAATCTATTTCGTTTTCATCTCTAATTGTATGTAAACCATCTTTGCCGCCCTTGTTACTTTTCGACAATGTTACTGCATCGTTGTGTTTAGAAGAAGCGCTTCCCATATCACATGATTGAAATTCCCGGTTCTTATAGCCTGCAAGCATGAAGAGAGAGGCTTTGATCTTATTCTCGTTCGACATTTTGTATTTGTTTTTCTACAAGTTAAAATTTTGTTCAGTTTACTTTCTTAAGACTATTTCGGTTTTCACCGTACGACACATTTTAGTTGATAAAGACATTTATCTTCAGTTGAATCATAACATTACTAAATTAACTTTGTCCCGAAAAAGACTAAATTTCCGAACTTGTGTGTACACGGAACTCTTATTAAAGTTTAATTCTAGAACGTTGTGAAGCAAACGCAAGAAATGTGTGTCCCAAAAATATTTGCAACCTTTATTCTTACTTCAATCAAATATTGTTGTTATGTTTTTTTAGAAAGCAATCTAACAGATTGGTGACAATGAAAAAGAGTTTAGATTCAAATTGAATAGCACTTTGTTAAAAGCAATTCCTTCGATATTTGAATAGGTTCTTACGATTTTTCATTCATATTGAGATGACACCAGTATTATCAGTGAAACCCTTTCTAAGCACCCTGCAGCTCATTCTATATACCTAGATGTACGATTACTGATCATTTGGTTGGGGATAAATGTCGCAAAGGAAATTTGCTGCGACCGGAAATAGAACATAGGACCTCGATATAAAAGTTTGACGCGCTTCCAATTGGCCGCTGTCGAACCTGTTTGTTTTATAAGAATCAAAGACCTTTCTCTTGTGGCTATTGGCAGGTATTTTCTAGCTGAAAATTGAGTATAACATCTAATCTTTTTATAGATTATGAGCTGAACTGGACTAACTAGAAAATGAGCCTGTGCGTGACATTTCCAACAATTTGAAATTTTCATGAGGTGCAAACATTGAGTAGCATAGAAAGCCTCAAACTGTAAATATTAAGTTACCTGATGGTATACAAATACTTTGAGACCTTATACTTACTAAACGCATAGTGATGACTCTGGTCAGACTGTGTGGATGCACAGGCTGGTCAGAGTCTTTGCTTTGTACATATTTGAAATTGTTGGAAATCCCACGCACAGGCTCAAAGAAAGTGTACCAGTTATTGAACGTACGCAATATATTTATTTAATGTGCATGAAATTTCCAACAGTTCAACATGTGCGTTGCGCACAATCCGGCATTTAGTATCCTGAATGATCACACAGTGTAATAGGAATTGTGACTGAACGACCCACAGAGTGAGGGGGACGAAAACCAAGGCTATAGTAATACCTCGGGTTTTCTCCGAAAACAGCCAAGCTAAAAATCCATCTCAGAGATGATATTTTTTTGTGTATTTTGTCATATGGCACTTTTTGTAGAACCCAAATTATCAGCCCAATCGGGAGTAAATGAAGGAATCTGAAAGAGAAAGTCCCAAGTATCATTCCTGTCAAGTATGGTTGAATTCTGATTGGTTGCTTCAGCGAAGAAGATTTTTTAATGTTTCTCCATTAGGGGCCTTTTTGGCGACTGGAAAGCCCATAGCACGAGAGTTATCGGGCCAATCAGGAATAATAGAAAAGAATCTAAAAGAGCTTGTCCTAAGCATCATGCCTATAAAATTTAGTTGAATTCTGACCAGTAGTTTTAGAGAATAGAATTTTTTCTATTCTCATCGTAAGGGGGCTCTTTTGGGTGACGTGAAAGCCCATAGCACCCAATCAACAGCCTGATCAAGATTAAAAGAAGAAATCTGAAAGGACATATCCTAAGCACCATTTCTGCGTAGTTAGGTTGTTTCCTGACCAGTAATTTCAGAAAAGGTGTTTTTTTGTTTTAAATTTTTCATCACATGGAACAATTATTCAGTGATATGGCAGCCCGAAGAGCCCAAGTCATCAGCCCGATCAAAATTCCACGAACGAATCAGAATAGCATTTTCTAAGCATCATTTCCTGTGAAGTTTGGTTAAATTCTGAACAGTAGTTTCAGAGAAGGAGATTTTTTTATATGTCATCATTTTGGACCAATTTCAGTGAAACAGCAGCCCATACAGCCCATGCCTTCAGTCTGATCAGAATTTTACTCACAAATCTGAAAGATCTTGTTCTAGTGTAGTTTGGTGACATTCTCAGAAATTAGATCAGAGAAGATTTCATCATCCTGATGTGTATTTCAAGAACAAAAGCATGTTCTAAGCATCATTCCTATAAAGTTTGTAACAATCTGAACAGCAGTTTTAGAGTAGAAGATTTTTTTTATTTTCATCATATGGGACAATTTTTCAGTGACCCGGCAGACCGTAGAGCCGAAGTCATCAGCCCGGTCAGAATTTCAAGAACAAATCTGAAGGAGCATGTTCTATGCATCATTCCTGTGCAGTTTGGCTACATTCTGAGCAGAAGTTTCAGAGAAGAAGATTTTTATATTTCGTCATATTGAACCATTTTTCAGTAACGCGGTAGCCCGTAGAGCCAAAGTCATCTGTCGGATAAGAATTTTACGAACACATCGGAAAGAGCGTGTCCCAAACAACATTCCTGTGAATTTGGTTGAATTCTGAAACAATAGTTTCAGAGAAGAAGATGTTTAAAAAAAGTTAACGAACGGTCGAACGCGTGGACTTACTAACGCCATACACCAGGCCACGACATTAGCTCCGCTGGACTTAGACCAGTGGAGCTAAAAACTAGGTCCCCTGGATAGATTGAAAAAGAACTTGTGTGCACTCATGAGGCATCATCTTTGGCCCAAATGTTTAAACTTTTTTTTCAGAATTGTTGTCAAGGTTAATCTAAAGCAAAGTTCAAAACTTGATCAATCTAGCTCAAAGACTAAGAGTGGGTCAAAAACACTAATAGTTGTTTGTTGTTTTGCTTGTTCATTTTGCTACCTTGGTACACAATTCCTCGGGTGAGCCCTGTAGGGTCAATGGTCCTCTTGACTTGATTTTGAATACGGATTTGACTTAAGTCTTCTGTGTTGTAACTTGGCTTATGCCAGAGAATGCCTTTTTTGGTATGATGCTACCAATCAGTTTTTCCCTCTTAGAGAATTTATGTTACGTTTTCTCTTTATTTATTAATGAAGATGTCAGATTAATACATTATTTACTTTGATCTTTCGACTAACTAGGAAATTTCATGAAATGTATCATCTATAAATTATAAGCCTGGGTTATAATATAAGCTAAAAAGATTCAAAGAGGTACTTAAAAGATGGTATTTTTAAGAAAATAATTCTTACATAATGGTCCAAAGCATGTATAATTTTCATTATAAGTAAGCTGCAACATTAACAAATAAAACATCCAAGTCTGTTTGCTTTGCAGGTTTGGATAAAAATTTGATCGTCAATCCAGTTTTGGTTGGAAGCAACGACCCACCGTTGTAATCGGCGTTCATTGCTCATTACAGAAAATCATTTTGAACAGTTATTTATGAATAATCTAAACCTTTGAAATCGAAAGTAGACACTTTAAACCAACGAATTCATTCAAATCACGAATATTAGATTTCATAGAAGACTATTGAATTAGACCCTTTGCTTATATTCATAAAGACTTAATCTAAATAACGTTTAGAAATAATTAGTTTGTGGCTCGTAATAGGCTCCCTGAATCCTATCTTCCCCACCTATGTATCTAAAGTAATTTTTTATAAAAATGGTCTATAAGGTAGTAAGGGGATAATAAGGGCCCTATTGCATCCGACGTTCAAAATCAAGCGCCATTCAACTTGTCTCGATCATAGTCAACCAGCCCTGCGTTCAGGATCACATAACGGCGCAAACAGTTTGCCAATTATACCCCGCTTTGCACGTAGTTTCACGTGCAAAGCGGGGTATAATCGGCAAACTGTTTGCACCGTTTTGTCATCCTGAACGCAAGTCAGTATATACAAGGAACAAATTATTTTCGCCGGAATTTAGATGAGCGGTTTAAGGAAAACATCCTCGAAGTGGGATCTTTGCATTTGCAGACCTGGGTTAGGTTTGGTAGACTATTCTTTAGTTAATCATTTTTGATATAGTATGAGAGAAATTGAAGTTTGTTTTAAAAATTGATTTAAAAAAGCATTGATATGAATTCAAGTTTTTTGTACTCTTCAATGTCAGAGGAATCCGGTAGCCAATGCTCCAGCCTTAGAATGATTGAAATGAAAATGGTTCATGAATATACACCCCCAACACTTACACGCACGCACGCACGCGCGCACGTAACAACTTATTAATATTATTTTTTATTTAAATAAATTTATTTTAATTCAAAATTTGAGAAAATTGAGCCTGACCCCGAGAAAAGTATTATAACCTTTGGCTAAGGTCCTTATAGGAACTTAACAATGGAATGTCTTTTCTACTCCCTCTGCAGCTTGCAGCAATTTGGACAGACTCATTCTAAAAAGAAAAAAAAAATTCGAAAAATATCGTGTAAAAAGGAAATCATTCTGGAAACAAACAATTTCTTTAAAAAAAAAAAATCCCTAAAAACGCAGATTTTATTGCCTCTATTTCAAATCTGTACCAGTCTTAATTTTGTCGTCGGGTAATGGGTAGAGTAAAACAGTAAAACGTAACTTACCCGCGTTTTTATCTGTAATCCTATAACACCGTATGAAATAGATATCTTTTTGACCTGTTATATCTCGCAATTTACACCCGTTTTCCTAAAACATAAGTATTTGCTTCAACTGATATTCAATATTCTAGATTAAACATCCGCAATCTATCATCCATAAAGGATATCTCAAGTATGAACAAGGTTTCTACGAAAAAGAATCATTTAAACTTTTGTGAAAATTCACTAGTGCCTTCAGCGCGTTACAATTTAATTTTGTATGGAGCGTTAATTGCTTAATGGAAAACAATAGTCGGTAAGTGTACTGAAATGATTTTCGTGTAAACTTAATCAATCTGTCAATGCTTACTATAAACAGGTAAAAAAATCAATCACTTCCAAACGAGGAAGTAAATCATTGCAGCCAAGTTTAAAATTATTACAGTAATAATATGGTAAATCTTTAACGCCCATTATGCTCGTGGGAATAGTTTTCGGACAAAACTAACTTCACTCAAATATTCCGTTAATGATTTAATTACAAACTCAATTAATAGAAATCAATCACAGAAAATAACCTACTTTCGTTTTCTCTGAATATTGGGTGTTAATAAATTTTTAATGGTGGCAACTGTCAAGCATTGATTTATTTACTAGTATCTTATTATTCTGCGTTAGCCATCCATCCATCCATCCATCCATCCATCCATCCATCCATCCATCCATCCATCCATCCATCCATCCATCCATCCATCCATCCATCCATCCATCCATCCATCCATCCATCCATCCATCCATCCATCCATCCATCCATCCATCCATCCATCCATCCATCCATCCATCCATCCATCCATCCATCCATCCATCCATCCATCCATCCATCCATCCATCCATCCATCCATCCATCCATCCATCCATCCATCCATCCATCCATCCATCCATCCATCCATCCATCCATCCATCCATCCATCCATCCATCCATCCATCCATCCATCCATCCATCCATCCATCCATCCATCCATCCATCCATCCATCCATCCATCCAATACACTACAATTATACAATACAAATTCTTTATTTGCTATTGAAAGCGCCCAAATATGAGCAGAAAATTTTACAACCAATAAACTTTAACAAAACATCAAACAAATGAACATGTCAAAGGATAACACATTTAGGTACACATTGCCGTTGGCTCACAGATAGCTACACACAATGGTTGGGAGAGAGGGATAACAATAATATATCCATCCATCCATCTATCCATCCAAAAATCTTTGAAGCATAGTCTTTAATTTCAGAGTATGGCATGCCAACAACAACAACAACAACAACAATCAAACTCAGGGAGAAGCCAAAGCAGCAGGCTACTGGTAGTGGCTATTGATTTTGGGACAACCTATTCCGGATACGCGTTCTCATTTCGACATGATTTCGAAACCAACAAACTCCGTGTTCATACAAACCAGTCTTGGATCGCAGCTGGGCAGGTAATAGATGGGTCTGTGGCCCAGCCATCCGCCCTGCGTTCAGTTTCACAATACGGTGCAAACAGATGTCCAATTGTTACCCGCTTTGCACTTGCACATGCGTGCAAAGCGGGGTATAATTGGCAAACTGTTTGCACCCTTTGTCACCCTGCATGCAGGGCTTGTATGAAATCGGGCAGTCTATTTTAGAAACACTTTGCATATTGGTATCAACATGGAACCAGTTTTAACAATTTTTATCAGCTAATGGCAACAGAACGTGAATCAAAAATAAGAAAATTGTCTATTTTCATCTATCACTTGCTGTACTTTGACAGTATCCATTTACAACAATAAACATGTCGTTTGCGGGCGGGTAAGCATCCCCTTCACTTATTGAATAATTACTTTTATTAACGAAATCGCGATATATCAAGGCTATATTCGAACAAAAATACTTACCGTGATGGAAACAATAAAAGAAAAGATGAATAAATAAACGTCTTACTTCTGAAACCTCACAACTACAGCCTAGTTTAAGTTGTGATTATGAGGTTTTAGAAAAAAGACAACATAAGACATATTGTATAGAGAGTATGACCTTATATATTTGAAAGCTTCATCTAAATTAAGTATATTGCAAACCCCTCATTTAAAATTTTGCGGCTACATATTACTGTAGTTGCTTGGTTTCAAGATATACTGAGCGCAAAAAGTTTAGTCGTTTTATCTTCGATGGGATAAATTTCAGGATGTGATTCATCTTTCACAAAATGGATGACATTAATTATAATTCTGTCCAATTTCCTCCCATAATCCAATTATTTTGTTATGTTAGACGAAAATAGCCAAACGCAATGACATGATTTTGAACAGACCGGTAGAATGGAAAAGTCACACAGTTTAATTAAGGGACGTTTCTTCCAATTCGTACCAAAAAAATGTTTCTTGCGACCAACATCATCTTCGGGTATCTTGTTTCAATAAAAAAAAGGTTGGTTTAGAGTATGGGATCTTTCTGGTGACTCTTCATCATCATCTTTACACCTAACTCACAAAAATGCAACAATTGTTTTATCAGAGATAATTTTGCAGAATATTGTTAATCAAGAAGGAAAAAAGTTTCTTCTGTTTCTTTCTAACCTAAGAAATTGAGTAATGGTGCTTTTCTGGTTAAGCGATCACTATCGTTCGATTGACGGCACGGTGGCGTTAATTTAACTTGTTTACAGGTGGGTTCTTTTCAATAGGTTTCCATTGATAAAAAATAAGACATGAATGATCCTAAGTGATGTTTTTACCAATTGCAATCAGTTGGGATAATGAAAGCATTACATTTTTAACGTCACGGCATGACGTACGGCTGCCTTCCTATTGTCGTTGAACAAGATCTGTAAAACGGAATTGGGTCATATTATGTCAATATTTATTCGAAATGAATCGTATGATAATAAAAACGATAGTCGCAGAAGCTACTGCAATTTCACCACCTCCTAGATATGCACACCGAATTCGATATGTCCATGCGCTATCCATTTGATTAACGTCATGTCACAACTTCGCTCTTTTTCGAAGGATGCAATGCATTTTAGTGTTTAATGTTTACGCGGAATAAGAGTAATCCAAAAAACAAAAAAGAACATTAATTCATTTTGTTACACGCCGCTATCAACTTAGTACGTAAAATTCACATTTACGTCATGTCAGACGTATGTCTCAGAGTAAAATTAAAAAAGTTATGACAAAAAGTAAGCCAATAGGATGGCAAATATATTTCAAACAGAAACTTTTGCTTCGTTACATTGGTTAATTTCTTTGTGACGTTATAAAAAGTGCGACTAAACTTTTTGCGTTCAGTATATAAACAGAAGTCAAGGGGATACAAAATGCTTTATATTATGAAATAAAAGTATTGTATTGTATTGTTTTGTTTATATATTCCTGATCTAAAGCAGAACAACGTTCATCTAAATTTCATCGATTTTAAGGTTTCATAAAATTGAAGCGCTGAGAGATATTGCATTATAAAATAAATAATATGAAAGTGTCTTAAAATATCATTGTCGTCTGATCTCGGCTGCGAGAAATTATCATGACGAAACATTGAAACAAACACGATTAAGTCTTCAAACCTCGACCAGATAACATTGATATTTCAAGACACTAACATATTTTACTCTATTCAAAGGGACTCGCCTCCTGGAAAACTCCCACAACAGTATTACTCAAACCAGACGGCACCTTTGACTCGTTTGGTTATGAAGCAGAAGAGAAATATCTCGAATTAGCAGACGAAGATAATCATAAACCTTGGTTTTATTTTCAACGATTTAAGATGCTCCTTCATGGCAGATTAGTAAGTGGTTACCTTTTGTCTGGAAAAGTACACAATGCGCTTTTCTTCATTCGTTGTAACGACTGAAACATTCTTACGCATTGTCTGCATTACATGGAAATTAAGTATTTCAATATTTTTCTCCCTTTTTTATGCAAGTTTCTGAAGACATGTATGAATAAATTGGATAGCATGTCTACGCACACAAATACCTACATTTCAAATTACACATCGTCAACTTATAATTCAATTTCTTTAATGCTTTGCGGTGGTTTATCGAGAAATAACGGTAGATTATCACTTGATAATCTCACCGCAAAAAACAGTGAAATTACAAGAATGGCGACACCTCAAGGGTTTCGCGGGAAAGAATGAGTGAAAATGAAAATCGTAAATGTTTTCTTTAAAGAGAATTCAAAGTTGATAGATTGAGGTTGGGAGATATATCGACAGACAGCACGAGATGATACCAAAATACGTTGACATTAGGTAGCATATAATAAACAAGATGTGTTCTTAAAACAACATACATGTATTCAATTTTTTTAAATTTCCTTTGCGAGTTTGACGGATCTTGTCTCGGTTGAAAGCTTGCAAGAGTTGCCTGTGGACAACATAGCTCCCCCAAACTGCTGCTTGTTATAGACAGCACTGGACTAAAGATCAAAGTTCAAGTATTTAGTTAAGTTTAATTCCAGTAAAGTATCCATCCATTCTGTTCAACCTGTAATGGTATATTTTTTAACAAACTTGAAATGAAAAAATACATTTAGGCTGATACTTTGCTGGAATTGTATCTAAATGTTTTGCAATTATCAATATATTATTCAGATAACTTTTATCCTGTTTTTATCAATGCCATGCCACCAAAAACATCCACCTTTAGTACTTTTAGTGCTTTGATTTAACACAGCTTTATTTGTTCTCTTCTAGAATCATATGATATAATTATGTTTTCATATCAAAATCATGTGGGACCTCCAGACAATTTGTCCCTTTGTGCACCAGCAATTTATACAGTCTGGGGAAGGAATCGAACCTTCATACATGATTTTGTTTAATAAGAGGCATTAAGAGGCATGTGGTGTCCGTGGTCTAGAGGTAGAGCGTCGGCCTCTTGACCCAAAGGTCCTGAGTTCGATTCCCAGGAGCGGCTATCGATCTTGGTTCTTGCATTGGCCCACACATTTGGCGCGAGTACTGGTGAATTTTCCAGGAAGCAGAATCGAGAGGGATTAATCTAAGTTGTAAGAACTTGTTTCCTAATCGATGTAAAATAAATAGGTTTAAACTAAAAGGCATTAAGACCCTAATTTTGAAATAAGACAACAAGCGATGAAAATTCCAAAAAGTTAAAGTGTCTATGACAGGGTATCCAAGGAGATATATGAAACCTAAACCCTTATAAATCTATATGAGGATTTTGTAATTAAATCTTAATTAGGCTCCCAGTCTCATGACACTTCACATATCTGACCCAATGTCGAAAGGAACCATCCTTGTGATGGTGATGCATGGTCCAATTATTCTGACCAAGTTTAAAGACAATCCGATTAAAACTGTGGACTCTTAAGAGTGTTAACAAGCAAAAGTAAACAGACAGACAGCCAGACAGACAGATGTGTATGAAGTAAATGCAAATGCTTAGACAGTGTATTTGGAAGTAAAAATGTTGAATAAATTTTGTCAACATCCTTGATATAATCTTTGTCTAATGAATGCTTTCAAATATTCTTAGGTATCTTTAAATATGGCCTGAATGGTTTTACTATATCCATAACAAGAAGTTAAGTTTAGATTTTTTTTCAAAACTAGATACTCCTGATAATCGAAAACAACCAGTTCAGTCATTATTCAGTACTGCACAATTACAGTGCTTACAGCACTTTGATTACACTTATGGTTTGTGAGTAGAAGATTTTCAAATATTTTTGTGCTTTATTTGATTTGTAATCAGGGATCCTACATTTTTAGATTTTAAAGATAAAGTAATAATTTCAAGTTTTTTGGTAGACAAGCATTGGACAATCCTCTAAACCAAATATGAAAGCTCTAGCCCTACGGTTTGGAAGGAGACGATTTTTTAAGTTTTTTCTACTCTGGTTTGTATGGCAACCAGAATTCTTCATGGATTCAAATTATGAAAAGTAATTTGAAAGTCCTTGTAATAAGGATAATTTCTGTGAAGTTTGTTTGAAATCTGATGGATAGTTTTGGGGGAGAAGATTCTTTTTAAAATTGAAGAAGGACAGACCAAGGGACAGTTGGATGTTGATTGATCACAATAGCTCACCTTGAGCACTTCTGCTCAGGCGAGCTGAAAGATAACTTTTTAATCTTTCAGAACATCCACCTTACCATGAAATATTGATCCTGATCAGTCTGCATACCATGTACTCAATTATGGCCCGACTCTTTGCTTTATATACCGGGCGGTATACACATATATCTAACTATAACTAAAACCATGCCTTACAAGAAATAAAAGATTTAAACACTTTTTTTAATATTTGAAAAGCTATTTGGTTTGCTGATTTTTCCATTCAAATCATCATGAAGGTAATTTTCAGCTCACTCCCATTTCACATGTTTACAAACTATTTAGTTCCATAAAAGATATCTATTTGTTTTGTCTATTGAAGTCATTAACTTATAAAAATATAACTTTCTTATTTCATAGTCATATGAAACTTGAACTGTCGCAAAGCGGACTGATATCCCCCACCAGTGCTTTGTCCTACCAGGGCTATTTCCCAGTATAAGTGATTTCAGTACAGTCACAATCTATTTGCAACATAATATCAACAAGTGTGCAACAGTCACAATATACACCACCACTTAGCTGCTTTTTCACTAAAATAATTGGAGAGATTTATAAATATCCACTCGAAAACCCAGAGACTAAGAAGTGTAAAGGGGCATAACTCTTGCAAAAAACAATGAAATCCTTGATCCTTGTACATCTACAAATTATAGTGATGACATTGCCAAAGTTTCATTTAGTTAGGAGGAGCCCCAGATACTAAGTTTTAAGATGGCATTTTTCAGGGAAAAATTGATGAACCAAATAATCCTAACTTTATGCACATCTAACAATTTAGGTTATAACATCCACTAAGATTCATTAAGTTCCAGCCAAAAACTTAGGAGGATTTGCATTCATAATGCTGCAATTTCAATAAGCCCCAGAAATTTACAAGTTCAAGGGAGATGTTTTGGCAACCACTATGCGCAATATTGAAGGTGAAAATGACAAATTCAAGGGGAGATAATTTAGCAACAAATCATTGCAGGGACTTCAAAATTGCAGGTGCGCAATTTCAAATGCAGATAGTATACATTTTGTATTAATTTCAAGTAAGTACATGAAATAGTGTAGGAGAAATGCTCAGGACATCCGACATCAATAATTTAGTGATATTTGCAAGTTCAAGGGGAGATCATTCAGAAATTATTGAGATTAGAGGCTCAAAAATTGCAGGTGCAAAAGTTCACAAGCAGATACACATATATAAATTGCAAGTCAATACATGCAATAGTGTAGGAGAAATGCTCAGGACAACAATAATTTCTGCTTATGATGTTTTGCACCTGAAAATGTGAAAATGTCTTATTTTGATTTAACAGTGTCAGTATTAATTATAAAATGCTAACCTTTTTATACATTCACCATTTTCTGTTTTAATGCCTTTGACGCAGAAACAAATGCAGATTGATCAGCATTTCGACAGAAGACATTTCTTGTCAAGGATTTTGGGTATCTGGTGCCGACAAAGAATCCCCCTGGGCTTAGCACCCTTAGGCAGTTTCCTTGGTTCCATATTTGTCAACTATGCCTGAAATAAAATAAAGACATCTCAATTTGGACTGTTTACTTTTACCTCTATCTGTATTCCCTCCTCCATATAAAAACATTAATGCTCAAATTGGTCTTATTGCCACTTTTAACAGTATTTCAGTAGCAGCATGTCAAATTGTTCACCCAAATAGCTCTTATCAGTACTTTTACAGATATAAGGGATAAGTTTGTTTGTTTTGTTTTTTTTTGAGGGGTATGGGACCGAAATTCTGCCCCCCCCCCCCCCCCCCCCCACAAAACAAACAAACAAGAGCTTCGCAGAGCGGCGCATATACGCCCGAAGGGGCTTGTCAGTAACCTTGGCTTGTCAGTAACGTGAGCTTGAATGATAGCTAAACATATTGCAAACAGACAGACAGACAACTGGTGCCATAACATTTAAATATGAAAATATATTTAGTCCTAAGCACAAAAAGACAACCTACAGAGTCATTATGGCAAGTTTCCTTTCATTCCTATCCATAATGTAGGAGAAATTGAGCCGACAAGAAATTGAATTTTCATCAACTCAAGGGCAGATAATCCAAGATAACTCTAGAATAACTGGAGCATTTTGAATTGAAAAGTCTTGTGCAAAACTAGACATCATAGAGAGTAATTGTGTCTAGTTTCAGCTCATTCCCATTGATTGTTTAGGAGGAGTTGCACACAAAATAGTGATATTTGTTTAATTCAAGGGTAGATTATTCAAGATTTCCTAGGATTGACTGGAGTGATTTGAATTTCAAAGGTCTTATGCACAACAAGACATCACAGGGAGTAAATGTGTCTAGTTTCAGCTCATTCCCATTGATTGTTTAGGAGGAGTTGCGCACACAAAAAATAGTGATTTTTGTTAATTCAAGGGCTGATAATTCAACAATTCTCAGGAATGACGGGAGCGATATGAATTTCAAAGGTCTTATGCACATTTAGACTTCATAGAGAGTAATTGTGTGTAGTTTCAGCTCATTCCCATTGATAGTTTGGGAGGAGTTGCGCACACAAAAAACAGTGATTGAGGTTTTTTAAAGGGCAGATAATTCAAGATTTCTCAGAAATTACAGGAGCAATTTGAATTTCAAAGGTCTTATGCACAACTAGACATCATAGGGAGTAATTGTGTGTAGTTTCAGCTAATTCCCATTGATAGTTTGGGAGGAGTTGCGCACACAAAAAACAGTGATTTTTGTGATATCAAAGGGCAGATAATTCAAGATTTCTCAGGAATGACTGGAGCGATTTGAATTTCAAAGGTCTTATGCACAACTAGACATCATAGGGAGTAATTGTGTGTAGTTTCAGCTTATTCCCATTGATAGTTTAGGAGGAGTTGCGCACACAAAAAACAGTGATTTTTGTGATATCAAAGGGCAGATAATTCAAGATTTCTCAGGAATGACTGGAGCGATTTGAATTTCAAAGGTCTTATGCACAACTAGACATCATAGGGAGTAATTGTGTGTAGTTTCAGCTTATTCCCATTGATAGTTTAGGAGGAGTCGCGCACACAAAAAATTGCTAACGGACGGACAGACGGACGGACGGACAGACGGACGGACGGACGACCGAGGCCATAACATAATACGACCCTTCAGGCGTATAAGAAAAAACAGCACAAAGAAAGGCATGTCCAGCTTCAACTCATTATTCATTAGATCTTTCTAATTATTAAAACATTAACGCATCACTGACTCCCTTGTTGGCTTTAACTTTATATTCAGTGATATGGTCATCAAGAAATGGGTAAAACAGCAAAAAAACACTTTATGATCCCTTTTTTTCTCTCAAACACAATCATCCAGTTTTAAAACTACGCATTTCTAGGCAATAGATATATATGATAAACAATGGGGCAAACAGACCCAGTGCATGTTTGGGTATTAGGGAAATAGCGGCAGTGGATTCAGATCAGACTGCATATATTTGTGCATTGCACAAGGGCTACAGATAGATAGGGTATTTTGGATATCAGATCAAAGTATTTCAATAATTATAGCACAAACCCTTTGCTGTTAGTACTCATTGGAATAGTCTTGTCAAGACAATTCCGATGAGAACCCACAATATAGGGTTTGAGGTTTAAGGATTTTAGACATGTTTAACCCTTGCTTATTTGTATCTCTGACTGAAGGCTGATTTTAGTCTTAACTGTCTGCCACAGGCTTTTTTATTTATGAGCAGCATAGTAGGGTCAGCGTCTGATCCAGGATTTGAAGATATCTATGGAAAAATAATCCCCCATTAGTTATAATGGAGTCTAAAGTTTCTGTATTTAACAGGAATAATTAAAACCAAGAAGCTAATCCTAATCATACCTTGCATACCTAAGCTCCAGGAGTGCAGGGCTATGTCAATCAAAAGGAACTTGTTGTCTAAGAAAGTCTAAGGCCCAAAGTAGCTTCTGATTTTGGAAGCTGTTGTTGTTCTTTAGTGAATATAGACTGGAAAACTTATTGTATTTCTCCTATAAGATGCGCCAAGGTTTTTTGATTTGTCTATAAGCGCCATGAAATTAATTGAAAAAAGAATAAAATGTTAGCTAATGAACTGTTATTCTGTCATTTAAAGTCATCTATCCAAATACAGGTCATCTTCGACCATTAATTGCAGCTTTCAAAAGCGAGCAATTGTAAGAGCAGAAGCTGAGATTATTTTTTAGCTCACCTGAGCACAAAGTGCTCAAGATGAGCTATTGTGATCGTACAATGTCCGGCGTCCACAATTTCTTTAAACAACTTCTCCTCCTAAACCAGTGGGCCAATCTTAAAGAAACTTGGCAGGGATGTTCCTTGGGGCAAGCTCTACCAAAGTTGTGCAAATAAATGAAATCCACCCTTAACTTTCCCTTTACTCTTACCAAAAAGGGTGAAAAAATGAAAATCTTCAAAAATCTTCCTCTCTGAAACTAGATGGCAGACAGCTTTCATATTTGGTATGTAGCATCATGTAGTGGACCTCTACCAAGTTTGTTCATATCAAGACCCTTGGGTCATATTTGGGCTTTGCCCGGGCGCAACCCTTTTTACGTAGAATCAAAGACGGAAAATCTTAAAAATTCTTCTTCTCTGAAACCAGATGGCAGACAGCTTTCATATTTGCCATGTAGCATCTCTTAGTGGGCCTCTACCAAGTTTGTTCATACTAAGACCCTGGGGTCATATTTGGGCTTTGCCCGAGCGCATCCCTTTAAGCTTTCTGAGAACAAAGGGTAAAAAAAAATAAAATCTTCTTCTCTGAAACCAGAAGGCATACAGCTTTTATAATTGGTATGTAGCATCATCTAGTGTACCTCTACCAAGTTTGTTCATATCAAGCCCCTAGGATGGCACTCGGCTTTCATTTTTGGTACGTAGCATCATCTAGTGGGTCCCTACCAAGTTTGTCTATATCAAGACCCTGGGGTCATATTTTGGCTCGACCCAGGCGCATCCCTTTTAGCTCATCTGAGCATGATGAGTGAAAATAGGAAAACCTTCAAAAATCTCCTTCTCTGAAACCAGAAGGCAGACGGCTTTCATATTTAGTTTGAAGCATCATGTAATGGACCATTACCAAGTTTGTTCATATCAAGACCCTGGGGTCACATTTGGGCTCCACCCGGGTGCATCCCGTTTTACCTAGAATCAAAGAGCGAAAGGCATATCTGTCTTGCTCTTGGCTAAAAACATTCCATGGTATTGATCTTATGTAGAAATTATCTTCTTTTTGACATCTGCCTATCAATTAATGTGATGTCCCAGGGGTCAAAGAGACGCAGGTGAGCGATCTAGGACCATCATGGTTCTCTTGTTAATACAAGATAAAAAGTTTCAGACGAATACAAAATTCAAGGTTCTGCTTCAAATGGAAAAAGCAATCTAATAAATCATTACCTTTTCACGAATGAAATAAATAATCCTGTATCTAATCCTAAAAAAAATGTGATGTATAAATGCTTCCCGTGCTGGAAACAAAACTTGTGGAGGTGAAAACACAACACATCTGGAGCTAGCTGGGTCACCAGGTGTCAGCACCCTTTGAAGTCACCAGAGTTTTTCACACCATGTTTCTTTTAAAATCAGTTACACATGAAATTTTATAGGTTTCTCTTCTTTTTACAGTATGAATTTTGACTTGCAATTAATCAATTGACTTGAATATAATTTGATATTTGAAGAACTGGAAAAAATGATTTCAGAAAGAAGAAAGGGTATTTTGTTTGTATGTAAATTATGGAGAATTAAATAAAAGATTAGGAAATTGATGTTTGGTGATATATCACACATCATGTATTAGGAGAATAAGCTTAAATTCTGTGTTGCATTTCTGTACCCATTGCATTTAAAACTATATTTTATTCCTCCGCATTGAAAGTTGATAACCCATCTACAATTGCTCTTACAGAAAACACATATTGAAACCTTTTTAGCTCGACTATTCGAAGAATAGGGGGGCTATTCCAGTCACCTGGGCGTTGGCGTCAGCGTCGGCGTCAGCGTAATGCTTTGGTTAAGTTTTTATGTGCAAGTGTTTAAAATCTCTGTTTCTATTAAAGCTTTTGCTTTGAAACTTTGCACATGCTTCTGTGACCAGCAGTTTTTTAGCTGTTGCTTGGAAACTTACACATGCTTCTTTGACCATAATATTAGCCCACAGAGAAAGATTCATTACTCTGATATTTAATTAAGTGAATTTTAACCCTTTTCGGACTTAGAAATCTTGGTTAAGTTTTTACATGCAAATGTTTGATGTTAGTTGTATCTCTGTTCCTACTAAAGCTATTGCTTTGAAACTCTGCACATGCTTCTGTTTCAGTTTTGAATCGACGTTATTATACACCAAATAATCCAAAATAGATACACGAAAAAGAATCGTTTTAATTGACATTTTCCGCTTTACTAAACGGTTTAATTAGGGTATTCTTTCATCTTTCAATCAACTTTTAAAAAAAATGTATATGGGTTATCAAATATGAACTGTGTGTCTATATGATATTAAATTTATTTTAACTTGTCAAATATAATATGTCACTTGCTTACAAAATACAAACAATAAAATAAATGACCAAATTGGGACTATGAAGTTCTAAAAGAACGCGCCAAAGTAACGCTTTCGAAATATCGGTTATTCTAAACAATAACATCTTTCAATCACTTTGGGGGACTTTACTATTTAAGACAAGAGGGCCATAATGGCCCTAAATTGCTCACCTGAATGAACTGTCGAAAAGAGTTTAAAGTAGATTTAGAAAGGATGAAGAATTCTTACCAAATTTCAGGTCGATTGGGCAAATATGATACCTCTACACTGCTTACAAGGTTTTTCTAAGATTTGACTCCGTGACCTCATTTTTGACCCCACTTGACCCAATTTCAAAATTGACGTAGATTTCATCAAGATGATCATTCTGACCAATTTTCAGGTTGATCAGGCAAAAAATATGGCTTCTAGAGTGTCTATAAAGTTTTTCTAATAATTGACCCCGTGACCTCATTTTTGACCCCACTTGACCCAATTTCAAACTTGTCCGAGATTTCATCAAGATGATCATTCTGACCAAATTTCAGGCTGATTGGGCAAAAAATATGGCCTCTAGAGTGTCTACAAGGTTTTTCTAAGAATTGACCCTGTGACCTCATTTTTGACCCCACTTGACCCAATTTCGAACTTGTCCAAGATTTTATCAAGACAATCATTCTGACCAAATTCCAGGTTGATTGGGCAAAAAATATGGCCTCTATAGTGTCTACAAGGTTTTTCTAAGATTTGACCCCGTGACCTCATTTTTGACCCCACTTGACCCAATTTCGAACTTGTCCTAGATTTCATCAAAACAATCAATTGGACCAAATTTCAGGTTGATTGGGCACAAAATATGGCTTCTAGAGTGTCTACAAGGTTTTTCTAAGATTTGACCCCGTGACCTCATTTTTGACCCCACTTGACCCAATTTTGAACTTCTTTGAGATTTCATCAAGACAATCATTTTGACCAAATTTCAGGTTGATTGGGCAAAAAATGTGGCCTCTAGAGTGTCTACAAGGTAAATGTTGAGGACACACGACGCACGACGGACATCACATGACCTCAAAAGCTCACCTTGAGCACTTCGTGCTCAGTTGAGCTAATAAAAAACAACATTATTACTTTGTATATTGCTTATTTAGACTTAGATTCGTCTTTTTCCAAAGGTCACAATATCGCTGTTGAAGTACATACCAAACAAGAGCACCGCCTACGGGTGCCTACGCTTGGCTGTCGAGTGCTGGATGGTGGGAAAAAGGGACATAATTTGCACAAAATGCATCTAGAGTTATCCCCCTTGATAGTATAGGTCGCTCTTTTGATGGTGAACATGCGTACCCAGTTTCACATGAATGCCTTCAGTAGAACCAGAGATATAACAAAATGTCAAAGTTTTCACACGACTACGACGACGGCAAAGACAACGACGTGGAGGCTTTAGCAATACCTCGGGTTTTCTCTGAAAACAGCCGAGCTAATAAAACAAGTGACATATTGTAAAATATAGATATAGACATCTGAAATAATATGATGATGTAAACTTGGTTGAATAAAATATATACAAAAAAAAAAAGTGAGATTTTGCATGTGCAAGTTTTCAGAAGTTTGACTTAAATTATGCAATCACTCTAATCATGATAGGAATGGAAAATAGTTAAACCATAATCGTTTGAACACCAAGCAGTGTTCCCACTGCCTTTTTAATCTGGGGGTACAAATGGGTATTTTATAGTGTGTATGTACCCCCTCTATATAACACAAAGAAGGCATACTTGCAAAAATTGGGGGTACAACCTTCAATTAAGGGGTAAATCACCCCCATTTTGGAGTTTTTGGGAACACTGCCAAGTCAAGGAGTAGCTCTAATAAAAGTAACTTTGAGACTGAATTTTTCCACAACGGAGGATTGGGTGTCAGTCGGATAGTCAATTGCCTGGAAATCATATTCTATGGGGTGTGTTTATAAGAGAGGGAGCGTCTAATAGGTGAAATACCGTACACTTACATTTTCAAAGCTGACAATTTACTGTCAAGTTTGGTGAGCAAGGTAATCAATGTATTTTTGCATAATAATTGCATGCTTAATCATTTGGGAACATGATTATTTCATATTTACATTTATAATGATGATTAAATGAGGACTAAAAAGTCCATCTATCTACCCGTACGAAAAATTGTAGCGGATTCCGCTTGGAAAATAGGCGTAAATGAGACGGAAATGAAGCGGAATTGGTCATTTACGCTTGTAACTCAGGCGTAAGTTTAATTTACGTCTCTGCTACATCATAAAGAACTGGCGTAATACATCAGAAATTACAGGCGTAAAATGAATTCAAAGCGGAATTTCTTTTCTATTCAGTTTTACAGGCGTACTTCAACACTTTAACTTTTTCTAGAGACGGATTTTACAGACTTAGCATTTTTATGGAAGCGAAAAGACACTTTCAGCAAGCGTAAAATAACTTAAACTTTTGTTAGAGGCGTATTTTTCTAACTTAAACATTTCATGAGAAAGAAATCATTACTGTGAGGAAAATTCATGCCGTGATATAACTTAAAAAATGTTGAAAGAGGCGTAAAACTCCTTTCAATCAATCTTTCACTTACCCTTGAAATGTTATGTTCAATGTTCAAGTTTTTGCTGAAAATCAGTGAACTCCAAAAAATGACCTTGACCTTGGCAAATAACCTTGACTTTACTATCCACAAAAGGGCTTTGTCACAAGCAATTCATATGTAAAATACCAATGCTATATCACTTACCATTACAAAGTTAGAGCAAATGTAAAAGTTTTAAATCTTTTACAAATTTGACCTTGAAAAAAGGCCTTGACCTTGACTGATGACCAAGAACTCCATGAGAAAGATCTTGTCCCAAGCAATCATCATACATGTGAAATATGAAGGCTCCCCCCCTCGACCCCCCCCCCCCCAAAAAAAAAAAAAAAAAAAAAAAATCAAAAATAAAAAAAAAAACTGAATTTACTCACAAAAAAACTTATTATTTTCAAGTATGTATCTTTAAATACAACCAAAGTTTCTGAAAATATTTTTGAAAAAAATATCTACAAGCTTATTAACTTAACCCAAACGAATGCAGTAAATAATGTCAAAGTCTAAAAATGATTAAGATTCTAGTCTATAGAAATCCAAGATGGCTGCCGATTTTAAATGAAATTTCCGTTGACTTGTTTTTTTGCCTTATTTCCTTTCACATTGGGAAGAATAGCACATAGAAGGTTTGTAAAAAGCAGTAATTTGATGACTTTTAATAGAATCTTGTCCTGTAGGGCCTAAAACAAGTTATTTACAAATATAAGACAACTTAAATCTCAGTAAATAGTGAATCCTTCGGAATGCAAAAATTGAAAAATGATTCCATGGTTTAAATGAATTAAGCCAAAATTCATAGTTCCAAATATTATTAAACCCACATTAAACCTTGTTACCCCAAAGGTATAGAAGAATTATATGAAATGGATATATCAAATTGTATTAATTTTTGTAGATTCGTACCAATAAATTTTCGACCCTATGGCTTATTTCAGCAACATGTTTTTTAGAGTATATTGTACAGTGCTCTCAATAAGGGGCAAAATCAGAAATTTTTATTATTCTATGTTGGATTTTCAGGATTTTTTTTCACAAACTAAGGAATTCCACCCCCCCCCCCTCCAAACACCTCCCTTTTCTACACACTTTGTAAATGCTCCTCTCCTTGTTAGAATAAGTTTAATTGTTCCCAAAGTCCATTATTCTTGGTTGGTCTTTAAAAATATAAACTTCCAAGGGTTAAAACTTGTAGCTTTAAGTTTAGGCTGTAGGACAGGTACAAACTTTGGTTGCTCAATCACCCTTTATTTCTTTATATAAATTTTGGAAACAAATATGAGGAACTGAAGTTTCTATTTGGAATTTCTCTGTAGATGTTTCTTGCATGATGGACCTAGGAAATGCTGCTTACCCAAATTTTAGTTACGATGTTTTGATATCTGTCGATATAACACAGCTTTACTCCTCCCCCCCTGTCATTCCAAGGGTGATGAACATTCTACGGGTAGTGTGCAAGAAAAATGTTCTGGCAGTTGAATTAAACTTATTTATATATTTTAACTTATGCTGAATTATCTGAATAACTAAGACAAAAAATGACTGTCCTTTTCAAATCTCTCGTCAGACATTTTGATGGAGTCAACTTTTAAATGACGTAATTGGGATTTTTTGTGTTCTTTGAGGATGCCGTTTATAGACGAGGGTAGTTGATTGACCTTTCGGTATTGTTTTCCGGTAGGGCCTTTTTTCACTTTGAATGAATTACCCATAGATCTATTCTAGACAATTACAAAGCAACATTTTGTAATTTTATCAGTCAGAGCTGTATGAATTCCGTTTGATCTTAGGAATATTCCCGTGATTTGAATTTCATTTGTTTCAAAAGGCCTATCAAAGAACCTTCGTGATCTGTATCTGACAAAGAAAGAGAATGACAGAAGCTGTAATGACGCGTTGCGTTGTCGAATACCATGTACGTTACATATGACTTTTTTTGTCAGCTATAATGTATGCTCGCATTGATTATCGATAGACGTCCAGGGTCAAATAACAGGGAGTTTTTCTTGAATCTCGGACCTTTTTTTACGTAAAAGAGTCTGATTTTCTTGTTGTAATTTCTGAAATTTTGGACATACATTACGTTGATGTCCACTTATTGACAGCATATATTATATTCACAATATAAGTTAAAATAATTTTTCAAGCAATCACCTTGATATATGAGTGAATTTATCAAGTGTGTATTTACTGTATTGACCACTTACAAGGGTTATTTCTAATTTCCAGACAAAGTTTGTCCTCCTGAGCCTATTAGAATTATGCTGGACTGATTAACTGTTAAAAGAGGCCATGATTGAGAAGGAAGCCTATCATCTAACCGAACAGTTTGGGGCAGAATACCTGATTTAAGGACTTTCAGGAATCAAAAGATCAACAAAATAAGCTGCTTATCATCAGTACTGAGAGGACATGGGTTATGAAAACTAACAAGATTGCATCAAGTATGTATGAAAGGTATTTACAAATCCATTTCACTTGAAACCATTTGGTGCATTTTTTTTTCAAATTACCATATCATTGATTTTTTTCCCTGTATTGTAACAACCAATTTGCTGAGGCTTGAGTTTGCCCCACAGAATATTTCAGGTAGGACACATAGATGAAACTGTGTGCAACACACCCGCAACACACCCAATATTTTCAATACACCCAATATTTTCAAAGATCTCAGATTTACAAATAGATAAACTGCCAAATAAGCCTTGCAGCGATAATTCTGGTTCAGAATTTCATGTGCAAAGATATCTCCATTTAGCCAAATGAAATGAGAAATTAAACTTTCTGGAAAGAAATTTTACCAAGACCTTAAACTTTCCTGGTTTGCAAAAGAAAATCAGTTGTGGACTAAATCAAGAATATAAATAAATGTGGAACATAAAAAATGAAATTAATAAGTTGTTATTTACAACTTATTATTATTATCTTTTATGAACATACAAAATAAAAGCTTTAATATCAAGCTATAGTTTGAAAAAAATTTCATTAGAGAATGCAAAACGTTGTATAGTTTTGGGCCAAGTAATGTGATGATTATTTGTTTTATTTTTCAGAATATGTCAATTCCAGTCTGGCTTGATGGTCATTTTACATTCTGGACAAAAATGGTTGAAATAGATGAGGAATTTACAGAGATGATTCACTGAACAGAAATGGATGAATATCAAGAATAACTTGGTGATTGAAAATAAAGAAATTTGAAAAAAATTTGAAGTACTATTACATAGTGTATAAATTTATCCTTCTTCTTATGTGAAAGTTGTCATGCCTTTTTGCTTGGCTGTTCTAGAACATAAAAATTGAATTTTTTCATCATGCTGTCGTTGTATCTGTGTCATTATTTCAAATACAATTGTATAGAGATCTGCTTGAAATTTTCCATATGTGTTCACTATATGATTTACTGTGGAAAACTGCGTGATATGCCCCTTTTTACTGTTTTTTTATCTGGATCATCTAGCCAAGCATTGGCGCCAACAGAGCTAGTGATTTCCCTTTCAAAATGAAAATTTATATTATTCATCAAATACTATGTTGTGGGTACTCATTCGAAATGTTTCATCAATTCATTCCCTTTGAGCACACACAAAATAGGGTAAAGATTTTAAAAAATAAATGCAGATCTAAAGTCTGAGTAATTGTGCCATTCAAATAAAATTTTGATCTTTAGCTCTAAGGTCAATGTAAAAATTGGGCTTGTGTATAGCAGAGCTCCAGGCACATAACTATGGATTTTCAGTGATCATTACTTAAAACCTGTCCTAGGACCTGTAGATCTTTTGGAGGGTTGATAGTAGCCACCATGTCAAAGACTCTTCAGGCCTATAGTACTGGTCCAAGATTTTCAACTCGGCTGTTTAACAACAAAACATCAAGGTACATGTATTATCATCACATTGGTGTTGTTTGCATTTGTATTGATGTATGTGTTGGCAACTGGCAAACTTAAACCTTTAAATGGTCATATCTCTTGTTAATGAAGATATGAACTTAAAATTTGGCATGTGTTCACTTTCACAACAGCTACCAAGTCTATCAAGTTGTATAACTATAGCATCTTTTTGTAAGAGTTATGCCCCTTTTTCTTAGATCTTTTCATTATCTAGCACCTGCAGCAGATTGCCAGTACTGGCATGCTGTGCTCTTGTTTACCAAATCATGTAATTTTAGTTGTTTCTTTTCCACACATCGAGTTTCATTCCACCGAGGAAAACATTGTGAGAAAAGGCGTTATTGCTTACTATATGCATTATTTTCTATTCACTCACTATTTTCCTTTAAATAGAATAATTGTTAATAGAATGATATAGTCTCCATCAAGGACTTGTTATTATCAGGGAGATACAGTAAGATTTGGGACATACAGGTCCTGCATGCTGAAGGCAAAAAAGTGTTGAAGCCTGATTTTGGAATGAATAGAGTAATTGTTCATTTAGGTAAATTCCAAAGAAGCTAGAATTCAAAGCGATTGTACTCTGTAATATTACCTAGTATGTAGGGAAAAAGAGAAATTGCTTTGTTCACACAATGTTTTTATTACTCAGGGGCTTGAAAACAAGTGACTTGAGTTAAAAGACATTTTTATGCCCCCACATCAATAAGATAGGGGGCATATTGTTTTACCAAGTCTGTCTGTCTGCCAAAACTTAACCTGAAAACCAAATATTTTTCTGTAACCTCAACACTTTTGGATTGACAATGCTCATATTTTACATGAACAAAGCAGATAATTCAATGTCATCCATCAAGGTCAAGGGTTTGTTCAAGGTCAAACTTATTAAAAAAATAAGCCATTTCAAGGGAAGAAGTGTTTTACAAAAACATCTTGTTGAAACCCTGAATATGAAATTCAGTTTGTCCTCAAAAGGATGACCTATTTTTTATTCCTTGAAAATATATAATATCAATTAAGTTGAGTTTTGTATCTCACCAGAACACTAAATGCTAAAGGTGAGGTTATGGGATCGTGCTGTGTCTGTTGTCTCAATAGTGTGCAAAGATTTTGTTTTGTTTACCAATTTGTCCATGTAAAGATTTATGTCTTTATAATTGCCCCCAACTACAAAGTAGAGAGGGGAATATTGGTTTCACCCTGTTTGTCTGACATACCTTCTTAGACCTTTTTTGTTACCGTGCTCTAACATAAGAACAAAGTTTCCTAGAATAATGGACTTTGTTACCATTAGCCATATGATAATTTTGTTGCCAGGGCTGTGCCATATCTTTTCTGTTAACAGACATTAAAGGTCAAGGTCACAATTGAACTTTGTCCAGTAACCTTCTGCAGAAATTGAACAAAGCGCCGGTGGGGAATCTTTGTCTGTTTTGTGACAGATCCATAGTTAAGAATTGAGATATCATTGTAGAATCCAACCAATTATACATTCACTTTTAACTGAAATTCCATCTGGTTTACGCTTGGTTTCCTTACCAGCTCACTAGCGGAAAATTAGACGTAATCCGCTAGTCAATTCCGCCTGGTTTTTCAACTACAAGCATTTACGTCTGTGGAAATATTCCGCTTAATTAGCATAATTCGCCTCAAATTACGTCTATTTTACGCTTGGTTTCCGCTTCATTGCTATTACTAGCGGAAAGCTAGATGGAGTCCGCTTAATAATTCCGCCTGGTTTTTCCGCTAGCAAGTGATTACGCCTGTAAAAAAATTACGCTTAATTAACATAATTCGCCTAAAATTCCGTCTATTTTACGCTTGGTTTCCGCCTCATTGCTATATAAAGTTTTAACCAGCTTCCTAGCGTAAAATGAGAAGGAATCCGCTTGATAATTACGTCTATTTTACGCCTGTTTTACGGGTGGAATTTTTCGTACAGGTATACTCTTTTGGGGAAAAAAATCATTGCTATTAGCCTAATGAGGATATTCTTGCTAAAAATCTGTATCGTTCCTCCATTGCAAAATATTTCATGTATTTCTGTATTCAAGGGTTAATTTAGCTGCTAAGGTTAACCGTTTACATCTTCAACTCTAAATTCCCCAAAGACTGAAATATTTTTTACAAACCAATGTAAAAGATAAAAACAAATTTACCATACACACACAACAGTTATTCATTATTATTGGTACACTTCTGAAATATTTTTGGTTAAAAATAACAAATCCATGTCAGAGGCGCTGCCCCCGAACCCCCTTGCAAATAAAAATAATTTTCAAAAAGTTAAATTTTTATCCCTTACATATTTTAGACAAAACAGTGAAAAAATTATAAAAAACAAAGTTTTCTAACACACACAACAGTAATTTATTATTATTGGTACACTTATGAAATTGTTAATTTCAGTGGTTAAAACTTATTTATCCATGTCGGGGGCGCTGCACCCGAACCCCCATGCAATTAAAAAGAATTTACGAAAAGTAAAATAATTACCAAAAAAAAAACTTGCCTTGATAGCTCAGTGGTTAGAGCACGGTCTCCTGGCTCAAAGGTCAGGGGTTAGAGTCCTGGTGAAGGTAAGGTGATTCCTTGGGCAAAAAACTTAATTGAAAATGCCTCAGTCCACTTAGCTGAAAATGGGTAGCAGTGGTTAGAATCCATTGCCTCTTTCTAATGTGCACGTTTTGAAATCTAGATTGGGTTAAAAATAAGTAAGGTTACAGGTTTGCATATATACATATGGTGGTGGGACAATATGCATTTATCATGACCTGGGTGGTAGGATTTAAAAGATTGTTATGCCATTACCCCCTCACAAACATAGGTGGAAATTACAGAAGAAAGCATAGCAATCTTTTGAAATAATTTAGTCTTTCAGTATACAAAATAAACAGGATAAATTGTTTCTAAAAATTCTCTCACCTATATACTGTGTTTGAAGGTGTCTCTGGGTAGCCAGGGGTAAATTACCAACTGCTTTTCTTTTTTGGATGTGTGATAACAAAAAATGCTAAAATTCATGGTTGTCTGGTAATAAAGCTGCCTGGTGTAATAAAATTCTTAAATGCTAATAAAAACAATAAACAAATAAATACAGTTTCTCAATGTACCAGAAGCGTAGATCTATGTCAGACTGTTTTTACGAGAAGAAAGACAGTTGATATGGGCCAAGAAATCTGAAGACGGCTTCGCATTCGCTCGCCGTCTTCAGATTTCTTGACCCATATCAACTGTCTTTCTTCTCGTAAAAACAATGACACAAAATTTCTGCCTCTCAATAAGAACAATCATTTACCTTTATCATTTACCTCATTTACCTAAGAATTTGTCATCCAAGAAATGATTTCAATACGAGTCGAGAAAAATAAAAACATGGCGGGTCAAAAACATGGCGGAACGGTTGTCATGACGCGTGACGTCATGGAATTTTACCGAATTTTCCAAAAGCTCTGGGAATTTTGTTGGTAAAAAACTAAAATTTCTTTTTAAATCGATTTTTCCGAAATACAACGGCTATATAGAGACCTAGGTCGGGTGCCATTCTTTCAATCCTCAAATGTTCATCAAAATATCTATGGCAGTTTCTTAGGGGTCCCAATCGCGGCTATATCCGGTCAAATAGGTGGAATTAGTCGCCTTATATCATTCGTTCCATTAATCGAAGAATAAATTCTCCAATTAATTTTCACTCATTCTTTATTAAAAACTTATACCCTGCTTTTGTGCATTTCATCTTATCTGACGTCATCTATGCGGGGCGAAATAAGTGACGTCACAATGGACGTTGCATAGCAATCACGCGCAAAATGACGCGCTTTACGAAAATATGTCCTAGACACTTCACATTTTTGTCTAATTTTTGCATTAAAGAAAAAGAATAATCGTTTGTTTCGAGTAAGATCGATTAATATTTCATTTCGTGAACAACAAAAGCTTAATTTTCACTTGTGGCTCTGCCACTCGTGAAAATATAGCTTTTGTTATTCACTCGATGAAATATAAATCGATTTTACACTGAAACAAACGATTATCCTCTATGTAATCGTGGTGATAACGGCTTTATTGGAACATTTACATTTGCAAAAAAAGCCTATTCGCTATGCATACGATGAAAAGCAAATGAAACCTAGAAATAATCATTTGATTACTAAGTATCATTGGGAATACCTCTTTTACAGAAAAAAATCCAAAAAGATTCAAAATGTATCATGATGTTCATAATGCTTAGGGTAGTGGACCCGTAATGGGTTCGCAACGTCTCGGGAGTTATCAACTTTAATAGTCTTAACCGAGGTTTCCTAATGATAATGACCTCGGTTAACATTGTGAAAGAATATGCGTTCTGAAATGTTGCGGATATATTACGTTCCCACCACCTTAAAACAAGAGAAAATAATAATAATAATAAATGATACACGTTTCTATGACGGATTTCGAGTTATACATTAAATGTTTTACAATATATTTCTATTTATTGAGCTTTTACACGTGAACAATTTCAGGGCATAGAACGAGAAGTTCATCTCTCCGATGCCACAGGAAAAGAGGTACCGGCCATGACCATATTTGCACATGCCATTAACTTCCTTCGTTCTCACCTTTTGGGTATGATAGAAAACCGAAATATTGGGGTCAATAATACAGACATCAATTGGGTGCTGACTGTCCCGGCTATTTGGAACGAACCGGCCAAACAGTTTATGCGTGAAGCGGCAGTTAAGGTTAGTACCAATTATCCTTGCAGCTTAATTATAGAATGTCGAGTGAGATATAGAGGATATTGAATACGTGGTCACGGAATACCGAATTTATTAAACGAGTCATCTATACACTGATAAAAACTAGGCTGTTTTAGATGGCGAGTTTAATAAATTCGATATTGAGCTAAAATTTTGTATTCTATTTAAAATTTTGCCGATAAATTGTCAAAATTCTTGAAATTTAACATTTTAATTTTCCGCGAAACATATACCGGCGTTTAAACCGACGTCACGGTGTATACATTAGGACGTCATTTTCTCGATTACAACATAGCGTTGCTGTTCTCTCTTGGCTCCTTTGCATAGATCTATTCCACTTGTGTAATAACGCTCGTGTAATATCAAAAATATTCAACGGGGCTATTTCACTCCCGCGACGAAGGTCATATAATAACTACGGATCTTAACTTTGACAGATTTATTTTTTAGCAATTATGAGGTTCATTATCTAATGCAAAACTGGCGGGCTAAATATTGTTATTTCGGCAAGGTTAAAGGTGATTAGTGATAAAACGAGACGTGAAAGCAAGCCAAGCATTCGGAACATCATTCTGAAAAGTACCTCGGATGTAAGTGCATTAATTTTGGGTTATTTTCCGGATAATTCGGCTTCTGGTGGTGGGGGGAAACCGTAGAAGTTCGGACAGACGTATAAATTCGGACATACTTTTTAAGTTAATTTTTTGAAAAAGCAATGACAGCAGTTGAACTGACATTCATACATTGCTGACGAATATAGGCTCGGTCAACGGTTAAGTAATAATTGTAAAACGTTTATTATTCGATTAAATTGTCAAAGAGATTAAAAATTTAAATGAAATAATCAACAATTATTTGCTTAGAATCGTAAAAAATAGCTTTTTTCGAAGTCTCCGAATTTCCACTTTCAATTTTCAACAGAAGTAAAAATTCGGACTCTACAAATAGTATGCCTTGAAAACTTAGTTTAATCAATTTATCCCCTTATATCTATTTTTTCTTTGAATACATCCGAACTTAATTACACTTTTAGACATTTTATGTCGGCGTCTGTTAATATACTCATTTGTCTGTATTTTATTCGAAATATTTGCCGATTTTCTACATCAAACTTGATGAATAAATATCTTTCGCCAAAGCATTCCAGAATTGAAGTCTTAAAGCTTCGTATTAACATTTTTCGTTTAACAAAAAATAAACATGTCCGAAATTAACCGCTTGCATGTCGGATTTTTTTCAACCCGAATTTACCCGTGTCATTGTATTTTCAAACTTCTCGTATTCACAACGTATTGGCCATCATTTGCTTCATATTTTTTTTATTTTTTTTTTATAAAATGCAAGTTAAATGATTGCTCGAGTGATTGAAATACGGCTAGTGTCCGAGTTTCCACCTAAAGCGTCAGAATCGAGCCTGAACAAAGGTTGATAAAAAACGTCCGAATTAACCCGGTTTTCCCCTACTTCGAATATTTGATACGCTTGAAGAAAATCACATTTTGTTAATTCACACCGATCATCTGTGGAGAAATTCTGGGCATATTATAATTTAATAACAAAACGCTGTAAAACACTGCGTTTTGTCATCAAATTAAGATATGCCCACTTTTATAAATATTGTTTCGTTGATTTTGTTTTAGAAATCTATGCGACGCGTTATCTTCCGATATGTGGCATTTTTCAAATACTGTCAATCTTCGGAGAATATGACATGCGCAGACAACGTTATGCAACGTCATCCTTGGCGGGATCGTTGAAGTTTGTGACGTCACATAAACCCGCGTGCGAAATGACGCGCTTTCGTGGCCAAGTCCGTATTGTTCCCGAGGTCTATTCCATAGAATCGCCGAAAGTTCCCGAATGCAAGCTAAACGAACTCTCACAATATTGACAGTAACTATCAACAAAACAAAGATAAATCAATCGGCGTCGATAGCAAACTCGCAGATGGAACGTTTTGAAGGAGGGAAAAGTGGTCACTCTAAACAGGAGAAGTGATTTAATTGGATAATTATTTCGTATTTAAAGTGGCGGTACCGGGTGGGTGAGCCCGATTAGCTCAGTCGGTGGAGCATAGGACTTCAAATTTATTGAGATAGATAAGTAAATGTCTTTCGGGTAAGACGCTAAACCGAGGTCCAAGAGACGGTGCTCTACACCGAGCATGTTAAGAACTAAGGCTGATCTCAGCAGTAGTCATGTATATTTGCACTAACCCCGTAAAAACTGACCGTCTTCTTGGGGCGTCGGTCAAATGGGCATTTTGTTCGGTAGTGACGATAAATAAACGGAAATAAACAAACTGCAAAATAGTTCAATGTTAATCGCATGGGTTCGATTCCCGGGCAGAAGTTTCGTCATGTATCCTAGCACTATCTCCTGTAACAAATAACCGTCATCTGGGAGAGTCGCTCTTATTGGCATATGTTACGGTAGCGACGATAAATAAACGAAAATAAAAAATTAAAAATCGAAAATAAAAAATTAAAAATCGAAAATACAGTTCACATCTGAAAATTAACCAACCCAGTACTCAAGATGAAAATGTGTGCCTTTTGAAATGTTCAAGATACAAAATTAGCGATGTTTATTAACTCCTTTTAAGAAAATACGATATAAATAGCTTTGTATGTTTTTGCGAACTAATCAGATGCAAACAAAATTCAAGTAAGGTAGTTGGCCCGTAATAGTTCCGCAACATTTCGGAACACATGATCTTTCGCAATATTGGCCGAGGTCTCCTAATGAAACTCATTAGGAAGCCTCTGTTAACATTGTTAAAGTTCGTTACTTCCGAAACGTTGCAAAACTATTACGTGCCCACTGCCTTAGATAAGGGAAATCATGAATGTTTTATAGCCATTTTTATTTTGAATGAAGCCGCTGATCCTATTTATTTGGAGATTTTTGAGCGTTTTTTTTAATGATTTGAGTGAGTGTTTAGAAGGGAGCGCAGAGTGAGTGATCAAGAATCGTTTTGATCGGAATTATGTCAATTCCCACGATGCTCTTTATTGTATTTGTAAATGTTCTTCAAAATATGCTTAGTCCTGAACGTAGGGGGACAGTTCCATTTAAAAAAAGTTGTGAATAATTGTACTACAGCACAGAGACCGCCTATAATTGTTACAACCCCTAACTACGAAGTAGAAGGGGGTATATTGGTCTCACCATGTCTGTCTATCTGTCCATCCGTCCGTCCGTAGACCTTTTCATTTCCGGACTCTAATACCAAGTGACCTAGAATCATGAAACTTTATACAAATGTTGCTTATGATCCAACAAAGTGCCCTATTGTTTTTGGGTCACATGGGTCAAAGGTCAAAGTCAATTTTTGTTCAATTTTGGTTTCCAGACTCTAACTCAAAAAGCAAGCGACCTAAAATCATTAAACTTCGTGCAAATGTTGCTTATGACTCAAGGAAGTGCCCTTTTGTTGTTGGGTCACATAGGTCAAAGGTCAATGTCAGAGTCAATGTTTGTTCCATTTTCGTTTCCGGACTCAAATTCAAGAACAAAGCGACCTAGAATCTTGAAACTTCATGCGAATGCTGCATATGACCTCCATATTTTTATAAACACACCCTGCACTAATAGAACTTGCATTTTGACAAAGTGTTTTGTGGGGTTTAAGTCCGCTCTGCGACAGTTCTAGTTCACTTTCCTTTCATACAGGGCGGGATACCATCGTCACAATTACAACTAGCCCTGGAGCCCGAGGCTGCGAGTCTCTACTGTAAAACAATACCTCTAGAGAGGAACCAAGAGACACTGGGTCCCTTCTCACCGGAAACTGTCTATATGGTGCTAGACTGCGGTGGTAAGCTCACTCGGGAACCCTCGGCGATTCTACGGAATAGACCTCGGGAATAATAAGGGCACGGCCATGAAAGCGCTTCATTTCGCACGTGGGTTTATATGACGTCACAAACATAACTAAGGATGACGCTGCGAAAAACAGAATCAACGTAAGTTAAACATTGGGTATACTATGATTTGAAAACAAAACGCAGTGTTTTACTGCGTTTTGCTTTCAAATCAAAATATGCCACAAAGATCTCCATAGACGATCGGAAAGCATTAAAGGAATTTGCTTTTCTTCAAGCGTATTAACCAAAGTACCACAAAGAGCCGAATTACCTAAAAATGGCCAAACATTACTACACTTACGTCCGAGGTACTTTCCAGTTTACGGAAAAGTCCGAGCGATGTTCCGAATGGTGGTAAGCTATTACCATTCGGAACACCACTCGGCCAATCTCACGATCAACCTCGGATGTACATAGACGGATTATTTTTAAAAGTACGGGAAAACCATTGAAAACTCGATGACGTCAGTTAAAATGGCGTCAGCCCTCGAAACTGTGAGTGAAAACATTTGAGGTCGCCAACGCCACTTGTGTAAGTCACTGACGTGAAACCATCGAATCCCAATATAAATATCTTTAGATTCTTAAATAACGGCTGAAAAAATCTTAATTTTTGAGAATGACGAATGAGAATGATTCGTCATTCTTAAAAATTAATGTTTTTCAGCCGTTATTTACTGTAAAAGATATAAATCTACAGTGCTAATTTTCTTACACTGTTTCGCCTAACAAAATGCACGATTTCGTTACATACCCATCCGCCTTGCATACATCCGAGGTATGTTGTAGTTTACGGAAATGGCCGAGTGATGTTCCGAATGAAGCTATTACAGCACTTTAAAATTCACGTGACAACAAAACAGTTTGACTACGTTCAATATCCTTACACAAAGAAGTGCAAAACGAAACATGTCTCATATTTATTTTTTTACTTTAAAGCCTAATAATGATAAATTTATACAAGATATACAAACAAAATAACTTTACATTTGGTGTTGGTATGAATATCTAACACCCAATCACACTTTAAAATGAAATCGATTCACGTAACCATGGTGAGATCAGGTTTTAGGTTTCATTCTTGCATGAATTCTAAAATAATCTTCTTTTCATTCTCAAAAGTTGTAATTTGCATGAAGATTAGCCTAACAATGTTAAACTCTTTCCCATTTTATGAAATTTTAGACTGGTCCGAAATCTAGTAACACGAGATTGCATTGACGAGCACTCGCAGCTAAGAGATTATGATTTTGTTTTCATTTTGGGAAAGTATAAAACGTAACAAAAACTGTCTGTGAAACACGAATGCCCCTGAAACGGCAATTTTGACCTTGAAAAAAGACCTTGACCTTGTCACATGACCATGGTATCTGTTCCTGCGCATTATCGAGATCTATCATCATGCCAAATATGAGCATTGTATCTTGAATAGCATTGAAATGATTGGCCATATTATGTTTTTTGGTTAAGTTTTGAAGACAGACAGACAGACGGACAGCGGTAAAACAATATGCCCCCGATCTCTCAATGCAGGGGCATAAAAGGGTAATTTCATCTGATAACATAATTTTCATATTTGAATGAAAATGATAAATATTGTAATAACTTAAATCAAATTGCACCTAGGAAAAGTGCAAATAGTTTGAACTAATTTATCTGCAATCTGCTATCTGTTATCTGCTACATAGCTGCATGCTCAAAATCTCTTTTCCTTGAAATAGGAAAATAAATATTTCGCATGTCCAGTACGCTCGCAAAAGAAAAGGACAAGCTACATGACAAGCTTACCTGTTTTATGCAGGAGGTACCGTGGATGTGACCGTTCATGAGGTAAAAGATAACGAGATTCTTAAGGTTCATGTAAAGTGTTTAAGGCCCAATTTAAACACTTCATAGTACTACCCAGGTACTACTACACAAGTTGGTATAAAACTCGAGCCCAAAATGTAGTTATGCAAGCAATTAATTTTTACTTATTTTATAAACACATATGTCAAATATGCCATTCTAATTTTGTAAACGTGTAGATTTTTTTGAAGTATGGTTATTATCAAAACATAAATGGGCATTAATAGTTTATATACCTGTAAGGTTGTTTAGAAATATATCAATTTCTATTTCACTGAATGAAATTTTTTTTTAGTAATTTATCATAGATCATTGAATTCAAAAACAATAATTTGAAATAAATCGCAGAAAATATTCCACAATATAATGGTGTGCTTTTGCACCATACCTAACATCTATTTTGAAAACAGACCAAACCGGTTTGACAATTATGTTGACAAAATAAATGGAAATTGACTGTTTCAAAAGAGCCTTTTGAGACCGAGTTTTATATCTAAGGCTGTAGTAGTTCCTGGGTAGTATTTTAGACTGTACTTTGTTAAAATATGAGCCAATTTTATCCAACAGTCATGCAGTTGCTTGTTCTGTACAAATTGACCCCTTTCCACAATGTTTTGGCTTTACCGCTATAGCTATGGCGGTCTTATGTTGCAAAACTGCTTGTGCTCAAGAAATAGCTTCATTTTGATATACATTATACCTTGACATTCTGCTTTTTCCTGGCTAATGAAGCGCCCTTAAAATCGGGTCTCAAACACTTTACATGAACCTTAAGGCGATACATCGAGCAAGTGGGGTGAATGGGTCGGTACAAAGGTCGAAGCTTCTTGTCTGTTAATCATGTTTTATTAAACACCATAGGAGGTACCGTTGATGTGACCCTACACGAGGTGAAGGATAACGGAACCCTAAAGGAGATACATCGAGCAAGTGGTGGTGCATGGGGCGGTACGAAGGTTGACGCTTCCTATATCGCCATATTTGAGAAGTTGTTTGGCAAAGAGACAATGAAGAGTTTCCAGCGACTAAACAAGGTCTGATAATTTCGTTACATGGTGAAAGATACCGAGGGTTCAGTGCAAGACTGTACTAAGTATATATACAATGTATATACACGTAGTACTGTCTTGCACTGAATCCTCGATACACTAGTAAATTTGACAAGGTCTGAAAATTCCTGTAAAGAATGAAATATACACCAGTAAATTTAGCCTTCCTACCTTGAAAATATCATTTTTTGCAAAGGATGAATTTGATTTTATAAATAGTATCTATATAGTTTGAAAAAAATGATTATAAAACTACTGTTATATAACGCTCCGACGCCTCGGCAATGCCTTACGATTTACGTTGAATCGTTGTTCGTAACTGATCGGTACATTGGTCGATTCAGACATGATTGTCTAAGGTCGGCGACGTCTCAATGAACAATATCCCCGTTGTAAAATCTATCGAACAGAAATCGACGTCTTTTGGATATGTGATAGTTGGTATTGTTTCGACGAATTATGATCGCCTGTTTATAATATGACCTACGTCGCCGGAGTGAAATAACCCCGTTGAATATTTTTGATATTACACGGGTGTTATTACACTAGTGCAATGACTATGCAAATGAGCTCAGAGCGAATAGCAACGCTATTTTGTAACCGCGAAAATGACGTCATAATCTATGTTTTGTGACGGTCATTTTTAAACGGCGTTATAAGTTTCGCGGAAAATTGAAACGTTGAATTTCAAGAATTTTGTCGATTTTTCGCTAAAATTCGGGTCATATTATAAACAGAATATAAAATTAGTGCTCATAAAATACAGAATTTATTAAACTCGTCATCTAAAACAGATAAAAACTCGGTGCAGCCTCGTTTTTATCTATTTATAGATGACTCGTTTAATAAATTCAGTATTCAATGACCACTCATCCAATATCCTCTATTTATCGGACAGAATATGGCCGGTTCTTTAACACCGAGGATTTATTTGTGCTTTTAACTTTTCCTCCTCGCTAGAAATAGTCGACTAATTGTAGACACTTGGCATGCTATCAGTAACCTCCGACGTTGGTCCGATCCTTTTGTTTGGATATCTGCCGATATGACCAGAAGCTTTGCTGATTTTAAGACTTCATCTTAAGAATTGAACTGTGTACAAGGTGGTGTATCTGTGTCAATTTCTACTGGTCTTATGTTATTTGACATTCTTGCTCGCGAATTGAAAGTCCTCGAAAGCTAATCGTTTTTTCATATTAGTGGAAGTAAATATTTTAATATTTTTGTTTCAGATTGATCATTTAGAACTCTTACGAGCATTTGAAATGAAGAAGCGGAAAGTTTGTGACGAGAGCTCTAACATAACGGTTCACTTTCCAGTGGCTCTGGCTGAACATATAAGTGAAACGTTAGGCTGTGACGCCAAGTCCCTCATCGCTCAATCCGATATGGCAGAAAAGATCAAAATACGTCGTGACCGCATGACAATTTCCGGTGACATCGTTGAAGCCATGTTCACGGAATCTATAAAAAGCATCATCGAACATGTAAAAGAGGTTCGTCGAAATCCAAAGGTACAACACTTGGATAAGATCTTAATGGTCGGTGGATTTTCAGAGTCATCAATGATCCAAACTGCCGTGAAGGAAGCGTTTCCTGACGTTGAGGTTGTAGCGCCGGACGAGCCCGGACTAGCGGTGGTAAAGGGCGCCGTCTTGTTTGGTCACGAGCCGGGCGCTATCTCGTCTAGAATAATCCAACATACATATGGCGTGGCAGTGACAACAGACTTTGTCAAGGGCATACACCCAGAAGACCATAAGATAAAATACAACAATAAAGAATATTGTAGAGGTGCATTCAGTAAATTCCTTACCATTGACGATAACGTCGAAGAAAACCAGGAGATATCAAAGCAGTACGAAATCCTGGACAGAAATGCACCAATTACGGTAGAGATAGTTGTGTCGGACATAGAGAACCCCGTGGTTACAGACAAAGACTGCACTAAACTCGGCACTGTCCTCGTTAAATGTCCGATAGGCGGCTGGAAACCTAACGCGAAATTGGACATTATGTTGAAATTTGGAGGTCCTGAATTCAGTGTTAAGGCTGTTGAAAAACTGACTCAAATTGAACATGAAGCTTCATTTGACTTTTTAAAGTGATCGGCGGCAAATGGTGAAATGATTGAAAAAAATAGCTTATGATTAAATAACAATGGCTATTTGTTCATGAATACTTTTATCAAGATTCTTTTCATACGAAATTTGTTGAGGTTTGGAAAATCTGAGTCAAAAAATGATAAAGTTTGTTGGCGAGAAAAATATCGAAGCTTGATAAGGGCTTTTTTCTCGCAAACCAAGAAATTATCTAACAATGTAAACAAATGGATTTGGGGTTAGGCATCCCCCCTTCGTGTAGTTATATAAAGGGAATGATTAATAGCTTAAAACCTAATGAGTAAAAAAAAAGAAAAGATACACCATTGAAAATTTGATAAAACCCAGTCATAATGACCCCTTGAGAGAAAACTTTTAAAGTCAAAATAGGGTAAATTCAGATTTTTGAGGGTCAAAACCCTGGTTTTAGGGTCAAATACAAACCCTGCTGCTGAGATACAGCATGTCGTCGGCTTTCTACTAAAAACCTCGAAACTGTAGCTTTCTACAAGCTGTAGTTACGAGGTTTAGGAAGAAAAGAAAATCGACGATGTGGTTCACTATCATAGAACTATCATTCATCAGAGGTTGTACAAAGAAATAACTATCACATGCCAGGTCATAAAAACTTAAAAATATATTTCTTTTAAGTATATTTTATTAAAACAAGTCAGATATGAAAGTGAGTGATCATAACAAGAAAGAATGGTAAGAAAATTTGATGAATAATTCTGTGGCTTAACAAACAGAAATTTGGCTATCGACATTTTTCTTTAGATTTTGAAAACTGAAAGTTTAGAAGTTGAAGTCAATGTAACACAGGGCTTGTGTTAGCGTTGAAATTAAAGTTATAGAATCCTTAATTATGAAATTCTAGGGGTCAAGGGAACAAAAAGGGCAAATAATGAGTATAGTTTTGCAGTTTAGAGAGTAAGTTCTCCTTTTCTTGTGCAGATACATATAAAAATGTAAGCAATTAATTTGAAAAACTTGAGATAGGATATAAGATCATTAATTGAAAATTTGAAGGATAACACATAGTTTCGACACTTAACAATTCCTGTCAAGGGGGTCAAAATGACCCTCTTGGGAGAAATATTTAAGGGTCAAATGAAGGTATTTACAGATTTGGGGGGTTCAGAACCCTGGTTTAAGGGTCAAACACATGCCCTGGTAACATGCCAAATTACTTTTTGAGCCTTAAGCTGCTCCTCCCAAATAGGACTATAAAGAAACAGTAACTAACAGTGTTTTTCATTTCACATAATGTTCCTACCTTTTCTTTCAGGGGTGTTGAAATGTAGGATCTTGTCAAAATAGATTATGACAAGTAACCAAGGTAAAACATTTCCCATAAATCTTATACTATTATATTCAGATAATGTTTCAAAAGAATGTCTAATATTTCCATAATTATAAAGAAAGAGCAAGCAGTGTAGACTGAGGTCAGACTGCAGGCTAAAATGTCTGCCAGAGTTTTTTCGTCAACAGGAATGTACTGCGAACATTATTTAATTCAAAACTTGAAGAAGCCTTATCATTTTTTGGAAAATGTACCTCAATGTATCAATAATTTGCTTGTTTGTTTGATTGGGTTTAACGCCGCTTTCAACAATCTTGTATCAATAATGAAATAATCATCTTTTGATATTCTATAATGGATTTATCATTAAATAGTTCAATAATCTGAATACAAAAGTAGCATACAACAGTGCAACAGTTCTGATCTATTATTTGAATGGGGTTTTACACCATTTTCAACATGATTTCAGTTATATTGCGGCTGCTGGAGCACCTAACAATAGATTCCTAGTATTTCTCACACCAGTACTACCATTATATCCTTTCCTAGAATCCAGCTGCTATCTCACTGATTATCGGCCCATTGTTGAGAGACAAACAGTACTGATCTGAGAAGGGTTTAAGTAAGATCAATTTACCTATCATAGCAACGGCTCAGTGCAAAAGAGTTGTAACTTCCTATAAACATATAGGCAGTTACAATTGTTTCGCACTGATCCAGCGATATGTATAGTATGCGTTTATAGGAACATAGAAACATTATAAAATATCAAAAATTATAGAATAATATTCCATTTGATTGCAGTGTTTGATACATAAAAGACAAGTATACAATTTGGTCGAATTCCGTAAAAAAAGATAAGTGGTTTCATCAAGGTTAATCATTCAAATATAATGGTTAACTCTGTCCCTCGAAGCTTCCACTTAACTTCTTATATAGAAATTGGGAAACAAGGTTTACATGAAATTTGAAAATGTAAATGAGCCTGAGCGTGAGATTGCCAACAATTCAAATATGCGCAAGGCAAAGACTCTGGCTAGTCTGTGCATCCACACAGTCTGACCAGTCTCTCTACTATGCGTTTAGTAGGTAGATAAGATCTCCAGGTATCTGTAGGCCATCAGGATACTTTATATTTACAGTATGTGGCTGTCTACGCTGCTAATTTATGCACATTTCAAATTGTTGGAAATTTCACGCACAGGCTAAAATGATTTTTACATGAGTCACACAATCACAGGTGTAAATGACTGCTTTAGTTCCCTCAGTTGAAGTCTCTTAATTGCGTTGGTTGTTTATAATTTGATGGAACAAATCTTATACATGCCAAAACCTTTTCTATACATTTACTAATTTGGTATTTTTGGTCAAAAGGTAGTGCTGGGCAATAGATTTCAAATCATAATCATTTTTCAGTTGAAAGCGCACAATTAACTAATGATTGATACTACAATCAGTTTCTTAGAAATCAAAACTATTCTAAATGTACGTACACTATGGCGTAACAAGCCAAGGTATGTTTTAAAACTCCTTATCTTTGTTTTTTGATATAGATAATGAAATACAATGAAATGTGTTGTATCCTTTTGCATATCTGGAATAGACCTATACTTAATAATCAGTGCTCAATGACCACCAAAGGTTAAGTGTAGGTCCATTCTCAGGGTTGGTTGAAAATAAATCGTTTTCTCAAGTAAAAGGATGTTATCAGAAAATAAGAAGTAACCCATACTAATTATTTGACATTAATCTTTCAAAAGATTAAATGGCTGATTTACACATTAATAGTTGATTATAAGATTTGTTAATCAACTGTCTGTATTGGAAGACCGAACCAACTAATGATCAATTATATAGATAAATCAGCCCATCACTACTAAAAGGTTAGACACAAATCTTTTATCTACATACATGTTACCATCATTATATCTGGCATGCTAGCGCTGTGTACAAACTGGGAATTCATGTAGTCTTCAAGATTGTCTATTTCAATACAGTCATTATAATCTTCCTTGACATCCTCATCAACAACTGAATCTTTATCTGCCCTAAATACGATCCCAGATTCTGAATTGTTATCATCCATACATATCTCTGATTGGTCAGAAAGTTGAGTCATTGACGGGACGGGTGACACACCCCTTGGTACCATAAGCTGTGAATAAATCTGTGACACTGTGCCGATATCTGACACTGGATCATATAGAATTTTGTCCTTCACTTGTTTAAAACTGCTGCGTACAAGTTCACTCAAACACGGAGTTGAGACAGACTTGTTTAGTCTCAAGAGATACGAGATATCTTGCGTTGATTTGTTCCCTCTGTGGGGAAATTCTTCATCTGAAATATCAATATTATTGCATTTAACTCTTATTCATCTATATTGTTTAAATCTTGCTCCAAACTAATTGTCAATTATTGGGTATTTCAAGTAGCCTGGGTTAAGTTTTTCAAACTATTATAAACCCTTGTCATACTGAACCTGGAACATTCCTGCTTTTGCAGGAGGTATAGACAAAGATCAGCATGAACATATTTGCAGCCTGATCTTCATCTTTTTCACCTGATTTTCCTTTTTCAAACAAAAAAGTTTGACATTTGTATTTTCAAATAAGTACCAACTCACAATTATTTCATCCAGTGTTTTCAGCACTTTGATTTTGATACAATTTGACCAAGGGTGTAATTCAGCATGAAAAGGGTTAAGTCGACAGCAGGCATCATAGGCCAAGGTCTGACTGCATGTGTATGTTGGCTGACTTTATTCTGTTCTGTTTGCCAAAGCTTTGTTTACAGCATGAATATGTCATGAACAATACCAGACCCAAAATGATCTGTAGAGAGGGGATTTGCCAGGTTTTCAGATAGAAATATTTCATAACAAACCTTATGTTCATGGTACTCAGTACAATACCAATGCAGTGAATTTGGACTCTTTGATTTCACAAATTTGGAGTCGCCTGGACTCCTTGTCGACAAAACTTATTGCCAAACCCTGATATATTTTGGAATTTGATTTTACCTTTCATGAATTGAGCATCATTCAATCTGTCCAGTTCATCCAGTTTATTTTGAGCTTGTTTATTTCCTAAGTTTGCTGATTTCTGAAGCAGTGTTCTGGCACAATGCTTGTCTTGTGGTAGACCTGTTATTCAGAGAACACGTGAACAATTATCTATCTGTTCAACAAATACTTATTGCAACACTGAATAGTTTACCTTTCAAATTCTGATCCAAGAATTGCTTTTAACCCCGCAAGAAAAGTGATAAGCAAGTTCTAAATATTGATTTAAACAAATGAAAAATATATGTGAATTAAAGAAATTTTAATTTTACAAGATAACGTGTTTGTTAAATACTAACACCCCCAAAACAGCAAAACTACAAAACTTTGACCTAGACAGGTTCAATGACAGATTATCTTGATGTGTAACAGTTAGATCTTTCATCATGCCTATATTTTATATTATTATTAAGGTAGCAATGGACAGCGGCCTCCCGACTCTATAAACCGGAAGTGGGTTTTCGTTTATTTTACGGCTCTTTTTGCGCGTTGTTTAAAAAGACCGGTTTTGGTAAGATTCTACTTATGGAAATAACGTAGAATAATGATATTAAAACTTCATTATTAAGCTTCTTATCAACATTTGATATTAATTGAATGACTGGATAATTAAATTTAACAATAAAAATGCGTTAAAACCGTCATGCGATTAGGGGGGAACACTGAAAAATAAAGAAAAACTTTCTTATTTGCATGGAAAGGTATACTGAATTTTTTACCAAATAAAGGAAAAATATGGATTATAAACATATCGGAAAATAAGAAAAATTCATTGGGTAATTTCTTCAAAAAATAGGTTTTTGTGGCATTTTTACCTAGGAAAATTACAAAAAAAATAGTGCATTTTTAACTTTTGAAAGCAAATTATGCAAATGCAATTGATCAAAGAGAAATTTTCTTGTCAATAGCCATTGTGTACATGTATAAGGTCTATCAAAATGCATTTGTTTTATAGCTATAACTTAGTACAGGGTTTATACTAGACCTTAAATGAATATAACCGTTCTACTGAAAAATGGCCTATACCACCCAAGGGCAGATAACTCTAGCATGAAAACGAGCGTGGAAAGGTACCTTCAAATTTTGATATTACGACTACACAATGTTAATCTACAACATATGTGACCAAGAAAAAAATTCATTGGGCGGAAAAAATGACGCCATGTGTCCATTGCTACCTTAAATAGGCCTAAAATATTATTTTTATAGACATACAGAAAGATAGACAGACAGATGGACAATAGTAAAATAATAACGGTGCAATGGGCATACTGGTAATTTCATGTACTTGAATTGCCATTTAATATCAGAAACCCGAAAGATAGACATTTATTGTCCTAACAAACTTACCAAAAGTGGACTAAAAACAGTGTCAATGCGTTAGATGAGGTTTAGTCAAAGACTAACATGGAAGAACCTGGGGCCCGTTTTACCTAACATCTTACAATCATTTTTTTTGTAAGTCCAAAATCAAAGTTTCCGCTACAATAGTAACTAAGTATAGTTTTCTGCCATGCAATATCTCGTTTGAATTGCCTTCTAAGGATGATTCCAATGAGATATTGCAAGGCAGAATCTAACAATGAATGAAAAACACCATAAATTTTGTGATTTTGACTTACAGTTAATTTGTTCCTAAGATAATGAGTAAAACCGGCTCTGATCAAAATGCAGTTTAATCTAGGTATACAATATTGGCTGTATCTGTCTGAATACTAAGGTCAAAACCTTTTGTAAGAAATATGAGTCATATTCCTACCTCCCAGTCCATCCAGATGATATAGAGCCAGATTATACATTGCATCATGGTTTCCACCCTCAGCAGCCTTGTTATACAGATAGGCCGCTTTACATGTGTTCTCCTCGACACCGTAACCATGCTCATAAAACATGGCCAGAAAACATTGAGATTCTGTATCCTGAAATTACAGAGAGAAGTCAACTTATGTAGATAGGCAGCTTTACATGTGTTCTCCTCTACACCCTTACCATGTTCATAAAACATGGCCAGAAAACATTGAGATTCTGTATCCTGAAATAACAAAGAGAAGTCACCCTATATAGATAGGCAGCTTTACATGTGTTCTCCTGTGCACCCTAACCATGGCCAAAACATGGCCACAAAACATTGAGATTCTGTATCCTGAAATAACAGAGAGAGCAGCCTTTTTATATAAATAGGCAGCTAACCATGCGATCTCCCCTACACTATAACCATGTTCATAAAACATGGCCAGAAAACATTGAGATTCTGTATCCTGAAATTATAGAGAGAAGTCATCCTTTATAGATAAGCTGCTTTAAATATGTTCTTCTCTACACCATTACCATGTTCATAAAACATGACCAGAAAACATTGAGATTCTGTATCCTGTAATAACAGAGAGAGCATGCTTTGTATGTAGATAGGCACTTTACATGTGTTTCCTTTGCACCATAACCATGTTCATAAAACATGGCCAGAAAACATTGAGATTCTGTATCCTGAAATTATACAGAGAGAAACCTTGTTATGTAGATAGGCAGCTTTACATGTGTTCTCCTCTACACCATAGCCATGTTCATAAAACATGGCCAGAAAACATTGAGATTCTGTATCCAGAAATATAACCATTGCAAAAGAGAGAATAGACTTTTGGTGTGGTATAAACCTATTAAACCTATAGATTGGGAAAAAAGTTCTTACAACTTAGATTAATCCCTGGCCAATGAAAGAACCAAGATCCATAGCCACTCCCGGGATTCAAACTCAGGACCTTTGGGTCAAGAGACCAACACTCTACCTCTAGACCATGGACACCACACCAGCGCAGACTTTTGAATCACAGAAGTGAAAACTAATTTAATTTTGAATTGAAAGGACAGTGTCAATATATTCAAAATGAGTACATAGAAACTGCTTTGAAAAATTTTGATACATGTATTATCAGGGACATAAAGCAATGAGTCTATTCAAAGATTTGTTCTTTAACAAAACAGATATATGAGAAATTACATTCAGTATTCATTAACATGTAAAGGTTTATAATCTTCATTATTTTGTAAATCGATGGCTAAGCATGAAATAGTTTAACCGTCTATAAATATATAGACACTTACAATAGTTTTGGGCTGAGCCCTCAATGTATCGATGTATTATCAGAGTTTGCCAATAACTTCTGTGAGTAAGGAGTCCATCAGACTACCATTTTATGAAATCAAGGAGTCCAAGCTCAAAGTAAGGAGTCCAACTTTTCATACTTGGAGAACACTGTGGAATAGAAGAAAATGCTTGTAACAAGCAAATTTTTCTTTTCCACAATGTTCCTCCCACCAAAGAAGTTTTTTTCAATCAAAATTCTACTACATACAAGCAATGATAATTTCAAAACTTTTTTAGTGAAAAGATTACAATTTTGGCGAGGGATGAGGGGAAACTGACATGTGCATTTGTTTCCCAAATATTCTCAAATGATACTGGGAGTCCATCTGACTCCTTAATTGCAAAATGAAGGAGTCCCAACAGGTGCACAAGGAGTCTCGGACTACCGGACTACCCTCAGTGTGGAACCCTGATTATTACTCACATTTTGTTCCGCTGTCATTTTCATATAATGTACCGCCTTGTCTGGATCCTCCTCTTCATCCCCTGAGTAATAAACTCCGAGATATTTCTGGGCCTGTAACAAAAGATTTATTTGTTTGTTTGAATGGGGTTTTACACTGCTTTTAACATTAGTTCAGTCATATCATAGTGTCTGGAGCAACTAACAATGGATCCCTGGTATTTCTCACACCAATACTACCATCACATCCTTTCCTAGCCTCCAGCTGCTATCCTAAATAGGTCTACGATTACCAACCAATTGATGAGAGACAAAAAGTAGGAAAATATGAGTGCCACCGTCGGGAATCCAACCCGGGACCTCTAGATTGACAGTCTGACGCACTACCAACTGTGCTATGACAGCAGCAACAATAAGATTAAACTTTACTGAAGCATTTAAATGACGATGAGAGTATTTTATTAATTTCATAGAAGTTTCAAACTAAACACCTAATCATACCATATAAAAGAAATTGTGGATGACACACAAGTGACAACAGATGATGGATATTTGACCATCTGAATAGCTCTCCTTGAGCACTTTAGAGATATGTGTTTCATAACTTATAGTTTAAAATCATTAAGCAAAAATAGTTAGATTTATACAAAATGAAACAAATTCTTATGAGACAACTTTGTGTGGGACCAAAAAATAGCTGCATGCTCAAAGTTTCTTTCAATAAGGTCATTACATAAGGAACAAAGTTGAGCTGCAACCTTTGGCTTGCAAAGATGAATAATGCTATATTTTAGTTCATTATTGCAAAACATTTTCCGGTCGTTAAAGGCATATATTAACGGACAAAACCCTAAATTTAACGGAAGAAAATATGGATTAATGAGTAAATTCATGTGCTGTTAACGCCAGCCTTTTTTTTTTTTTACTCAAACATCCTTCAATTTTGGCTCATTCACTTTAATCAATTTCAATGAGGCTTATATTTTTTCTAGCCGCCACCATAGCGCAGTTGGTTAGGCATAAGACTTCCAATCTGGAAGTCGTGGGTTCGATCCCCGGTGGCGGCAAATATCCTTTCCGACGTTTGTCTCTCACCAATGGGTAGATAATCGTAAACCTATGTGAGATAGCAGTCGGAGGCTAGGAAAGGATGTAATGGTAGTACAGGTAAGGGAAATACCAGGAATCCATTGTTAGGTGCTCCGGCCGCCGCGATATAACTGAAATAATGTTGAAAGCGGCGTTAAACTCCATTCAATCAATTCAATCAATATTTTTTCTGCAATAAAGTTTGTCCCAAAAGATAATTTTATGTTTAAAATACTACAAAGGATAGATCTAGAAGACTACACATTGATTAGAAAAATGTGTGAAAATTATTCATGTCGAACATTATTATAGAGCATACCTCTTACTCTTAATCCTGCCTTAAATTTTATGACGTCATACATTTGTCAAGCAATGTCAGTATAACCAAAATAGATGTTGTAATGCATGACGCAACTGTTCCGGCATATTTGTAGGTTTGTACCTAGTTTTATATCATTTCTATGAAATTAATCGGCAATTTCTGTTTGAATCTATACTCCTATCTTTTTATGCAATAGCATCAATTCACGTTTTTTCGAGCCTAAACATTTGTAGAGTCCTGCTTCGCACTTTGGTGTTAAACCATTTTTCGGGGACTGCAAATGTTAACACCCTCAAAAATGTAAATTAACTCTATATTATCCTACCTCAATCAATCCAAAATCAGCTGCTTTTGTCAATAGAGTAACTGCCTGTTTTGTATCTTGTGGGATCTGTTCATGTCCATCCATCAGTATCAAGGCAAGATTATACATGGCTTGAGGATGAAAGTCCTCTGCTGCTAGTTTATACAGACGGACAGCCTTTAAAGAAAAAAAGAACAACACCTACAGATGCTACACTCGGCTGCAGGTCCTGGATGATGAAAACAAGAGGCTCATAGTGGCCGACCCAGGCAACCCTAAATCGCGCATCTGAGTGAACTGTCAAAAACTCATTAAAAGCTCCCTTGACCTAGTTTTTGACCCCAATTTCAATTTAATCTGAGATTTATCAAGACAATCATTCTGACCAAATTTCAGGTTGATTGACCTCTACAGTGCAAACAAGATTTTTCTAAGATTTGACCCTGTGGCCTAGTTCTTGACCCTAGTCGACTCAATTTCGAACTCCTCCAAGATTTTATCAAGTCAATCATTCTGACCAAATTTCAAGTTGATCGAGCAAAAAAATGTGGCTGCTAGAGTGCATACAAGATTTTCCTAAGATTTGACCCTGTGGTCTAGTTCTTGACTCTAGTTGACTCAATTTCGAACTCCTCCAAATTTTATCAAGTTAATCATTCTGACCAAATTTCAGGATGATCGAGCAAAAAATGTGGCTTCTAGAGTGCATACCAGGTTTTTCTAAGATTAAACCCCATGACCTAGTTTTTGACACCAGTTGACCTAATTTTGACCTTGTTCAAGATTTCATCAAGTCAATCATTCTGACAAAATTTTGTGGTTTTATTGGGCAAAAATGATGCCTCTAAAGTGCATGCAAGTTTAATGTTGATGACACACGACGCACACCTTATACACAAAGTGCTTAAGTCAACAAGAGCTGTCGGAGGACAGCGAAGCTCGACTATTCCTAGTGCTGGATAGTAACAGCAAATCAATATCGACATTGGAAATTCAATGAAATTTAAGTCAAGAGAAAAGAATCTTTGTCTAGAGGCTGATATTTTGGTCATAGAAGACTGTGCAAAGTTTAAAAGAAATATCTTTAGTAGGAACAGAAATACAACTAACATAAACCAGTTGCATATAATAACATAACCAAGATTTTTAAGGCAAAAAAGGGTTAAAATTCCACTAAATTAAATATCAGAGTAATAAATCTTTTTCTGTGGGCTAATATTATGGTCAAAGAAGCATGTATAAAGTTTCCAAGCAACAGCTTTAGTAGATACAGATATAACAGATGTACATCAGTTGCACATAAAAACTTAACCAAGATTTCTAAGTCTGAAAAGGGTTTAAAATCCACTAAAATCAATATCTGGGTAATGAATCTTTGTCTAGATGCTGATATTATGGTCACAGAAGCATGTGTAAAGTTTCAAAGCAATAGCTTTGATAGAAACAGAAATATTACACATAAACAACATTTGCACGTAGAAACTTAACCAAGATTTTTAAGTCCGAAAAGGGTTAAAATTCCGCTAAATTCAATACCATAGAATTGAATCTTTGTCAAGAGGCTGATATTATGATCACAGAAGCATGTGCAAAGTTTCCAAGCAATAGCTTTACTAGAATAAGAGATATAACTGATGTACAACATTTGCACATAAAAACTTAACCAAGAATTTCTAGGTCTGAAAAAGGTTAAAATTCAATGAAATTCAATATGAAAATAATCAATCTTTGACTAGAAGCTGATATAATGGTAACAGAAGCATGTGTATAGTTTCCAAGCAAAAGCCTAGGTAGAAATAGAGATATAACCAGTGCTCTCAATAAGGGCCAAAATCAGGAATTTTTGTAATTCCATGTTGGGATTTCAGGAATTTTTTTTACGAAGTAAGGAATTTTTGAACCCTCCCCCCTGCTAACCCCCCCCCCCCCCCCCCGCACACACACCTTCCTTTTTCTATACTCTTTGTGAATGCTCGTTTCCTTGTTAAATGCAAGTTAAATATTTGCCCCCAAAACTTCCAAGCTTTAAAACTTGTAGCTTTGACTTTAAGCTGTAGGGACGAGCTTTGGTTTCATAATCCCCTTTTATTACTTTCATTGAATAATCATGGAAACTAATATGAGAAAATGTGGAGTTTCTATTTTGAATCGGTCCTTAGCTGTATCTTGCGCGGGGGTCCTAGGAAATTCGGCTTACTCAATTTTTAGATGCGATGTTTTGGTATCCGACGATATTACGGAAATTAATGCAACTTTAATTTTCCACGGCCTGTCGTTCCAAAGGTGGCGAACGTTCTAGGAAGTGTGCCAATAAAACTAGTTTCAAGCCTATTAAACTTACGCAGAATTATCCAAATAGCAGAAGTCAAGAAAAATTCGTCATTTCAAATCTCGTCAGACATGTTGCAGACAACTTAAATGACGTCATTGGGATTTCCCCACGTTCTCCGAAGATGCCGATTCTACACGTATTTAAACGAGGACAGTCGAATGACCTTTCGTAAATGCTTTCCGGTAGCGTCTTTTTCACTTCGGATAAATTACCTGTAGGTCTATTCTAAGAATTTTAGGAAGCGATTTATCGGTTTGAGCTGCATGAACTACGTTTTATATAACGAATTTTCGCCTGATTTGAATTTTGTTTGTTTGAATAATCCTATCAAAGGACCCTCGCGATCTGTATCCGACAAAGAAAGTTAGTGACAGAAGCGGTAATGACGCGTCGCTACCCAGCCAAGATTGCGTAATCAGAGACTGGTTGTTATAGCGACAGTTAAATACCCCGCGCGTTACACATGGCTTGTTTTGGTCAGCTATAATGTGTATGCTCGCGTTAATTATCGATTTTTTGCACGTGTAGACTTACGTTAAATCCTTTCTTAGGTAAATTCGTAAAACGTCCGGGGTCAAATTACAGGACGTTTTCCTCGAATCTCGGACGTTTTTTTACGTCCGGGTTTGATTTTTCCGGACGTAATTTCTGAAATTCTGGACGTATATTACGTCGACGTCCGCTTATTGAGAGCACTGATATAACTGATATACAACATTTGCACGTAAAAACTTAACCAGGAATTTCTAAGTCTGAAAAGGGTTAAAATTCCACTAAATTCAATACCATACAATTGAATCTTTGTCAAGAGGCTGATATTATGGTCACAGGAGCATGTGCATAGTTTCAAAGCAATAGCTTTAGTAGAAATAGAGATATTACAGATATACAACATTTGCACGTAAAAACTTAAACAAGAATTTCTAAGTCCGAAAAGGGTTAAAATTCCACTAAATTCAATACCAGAGTTATGAATCTTTGTCAAGAGGCTGATATTATGGTCACAGAAGCATGTGTAAAGTTTCAAAGCAATAGCTTTTATAGAAACAGAAATATTACAGATAAACAACATTTGCACGTAAAAACTTAACCAAGATTTCTAAGTCCGAAAAGGATTAAAATTCCACTAAATTCAATATCAGAGTATTGAATCTTTGTCTAGAGGCTGATATAATGGTCACAGAAGCATGTGCAAAGTTTCAAAGCAATAGCTTTGATAGAAACAGAGATTTTAAACACTTGCACGTAAAAACTTAACCAAAGCATTACGCCGACGCTGACGCCGACACCCGGGTGACCGGAATAGCCCCCCTATTCTTTGAATAGTCAAGCTAAAAATGGGGCATAACTCTTACAAAAATGCTTCCAGAGTTTTCCCCCTCAAAAGTCTTCATAGCTCTTGTGATGGTGAACACACATGCCAAGTTTCATGAACATATCTAAGTTTGTCACTCCAACATCAATGCAAACACCAACATGAATGACCCCAAGGTGATCATAATACCATGGGTTTTCTCTGAAAACAGCTGAGCTAAAAACATTGGTACAATACTCTGTAATTTTAATTATTCAAGATACTTACAGAGTATTCAAAACATGGAATTTCATTCAAAAGTAGTGAAGCTTGTGACTTTAGTCTATCATCATTTTAAGAGCTGTTTAAAACAAGCAAATTTGTTGAATTGATATCCCCCGCCCAACATATTTTCATTGTCAATGGAGTTAATATCAAACTTAGGTACAGGTTATCTTTTATCTACATCAACCTATAGTTTTCAAGAAAAAGCGCGGAAACGAATATCACTATGTATGTATATGGCTTAAACAGTCAGGGGCAGTAACTCTAAATTTGACGGTTGAACCCGGTAACCCCGATGATATGCACATGTCCTCATTGTAGTGAAGCTGTGTGCCAAGTTTCATTGAAATCCAGTCTATAGTTTTCAAGAAATAGCGCGGAAACAAATATCACTATATATGTACATGTATATGGCTTAAACAATCAGGGGCAGTATCTCTAAATTCGACGGTCGAACCGGGTAACCAGACGATATGCGCATGCCCTCATTGTAGTGAAGCTGTGTGCCAAGTTTCATTGAAATCCAGTCTATAGTTTTCAAGAAATAGCGCGGAAACAAATTTCACTCTGTATGTATATGGCTTAAACAGTCAGGGGCAGTAACGCTAAATTTGACGGTCGAACCGGGTAACCCGACGATATGCGCATGTCCTCATTGTAGTGAAGCTGTGTGCCAAGTTTCTTGAAATCCGGTCCATTGTTTTCAAGAAATAGCGCGGAAACGAATATCACTATGTATGTATATGGTTTAAACAGTCAGGGGCAGTAACTCTAAATTTGACGGTCGAACCGGGTAACCCTGACGATATGCGCATGTCCTCATTGTAGTAAAGCTGTGTGCCAAGTTTCATTGAAATCCGGTCTATAGTTTTCAAGAAATAGCGCGGAAACGAATGTTGGATGGACAGACGGACGGACATGGCAAAAACATGGCAAACCCACCCCCACCCCCCATCGAAAATTTTTTTTCGGCAGGGGATAAAAATTCTTTGCAAGGGTTATTAAAAGGCCATAAAGAGGCTGTAACAAGGCAAGCATCAATACATTTATTCTATGATAAGAATGCAGTCTGTATAGGTGCAGGAGTTTACAATTCCCAAGCCCAACTTTTCAAACTTTTCTAGGCCACTAGTCCTTGGATGAGTACATACAGGACAGATCTTGGCATGGCACTAAATAGATCTAAGAGATCTTCTATGTTCATATCAAAAGGTTGGAGCACTTTCTTCCATAAAAGTAATGATTTCTCAAAATATATGAATTCACTCTTTTTTCTGGACAAGTTTATTTGGATTCTTTTCAAGTAGTAAACCATATTTCACTTGTCCAGGGACAAGAGCGAAAACTCATGTTTCCACATCCCTGAGGTGTACTAGGTAATTCAACCAATCAAAGGAGTAATCTATACTTTTTTGGTGCAATCATTGTGTAACACTTGTAAGAATTTGAGCTACATTCAGCGTTAAAGTGTAAACAACATACAATTCACAGTCAAACCCTGCTTACCTCAGAAATATCTTTCTTCACTCCCCGCCCATGTTCATGGCAGAGAGCTAGATTAAAGTTAGATTTGGAATGTCCAAAAGATGAAGCTTCTTTCCAGAGAGTGGCTGCAGATTTCATGTTGCCTTTCATAGCTGCCTGGTGTCCCATGATACTCTTTCCAACTGCAGTGTACTTCTTACACATGCCCTCAAACTCAGCAAACGCTTCTTCTATCGACAGAACAGGAATAGATGCATCTGCTTGTATTTTATCTTCATGTTTCTGTAATAATTTATGCTTGTATGATTTATCCAAAGAATGTTTAAGGTAGTGGATCCGTAATAGTTCCGCAACATTTCGGAACACATGATCTTTCACAATGTTGGCCAAGGTTTCCTAATGAATATCATTAGGAAACCTTTGTTAACACTGTTAAAGTTAATTACTTTTGGACATTGGGAAACTATTATGGGTCCATTACCTTAATTTCAATTTCCACCCACTTTCTACTGACATTTGCAAACTCTTGTAAAGTCTGGTTTCAAAGAACTGGGAAGAGTAAAAAAAATTTTTTCATTTAAAATAATTAATTAATCATAAGGTTTTAGTATTATCACTCACTTGAATCTGAGTTTCCTTTTGAAAATAAAGTTTCCACTAAAAGATATCTTATTTTACATTAAAAAGTTCATACCTGTTGATTTGCAATATGTGTCTTGGTTTCTTTCGTTACTTGGCACTTTGCTTCCTGTCTGGTATTAGAATCAAAGAAATCAAATCTATGCTCACACTGGAATGATTCTGTTGAAGGATTAGGATTTACCAGAAAAACACCTGAGTCAGTGGCTTCAGTTGGATTTCTTTCATTTGGTCCGAGATCTTGTAAGCAGGTTTCATGATCTGTGCAACTTTCATTGCTTGTTTCCACTGAGTGAAGTTTGTTGACCGGGCAATATGTGTTGCCACCAAAGTGGTGAAGAGAACTGGCAAGACGTCTCAGTAGGCATCCCTGTTTGTCCTCGGTACGATGAAACTTTCCAAGTGAATTAAAATGGGTAAGTTCAACACATAGTGCTATAGCTCCACTCTGAAAAATAATGGAAGTGCAGGAACATTTTGTTTTGCTTGGGAAATTACTCCAAATAGATCAATGCTATTTAAAGATAAATTGAAAGAAGAGCTGCAAATCAAATTGTCTGATGCCGACCTGAATGGTGCCTGATAGTCAATGAACAAGATGAGTTTGTCAAGCACCAATTCCCCCACCACTGCCGTCTTTCAGGGTTTGACACTCACTACTTTTGCCAACAGCCTGAAGGACCTGTAAGCCCAAAGGTCCTCCCTGGTAACATCAGGTCCTGCATGAAATCTATAATTGGATATTAGCAATTTAAGGGATAAATTGAAGGGAAAACATAGTTGGAAAAGAAGAAATTGCTTTTGACAAGCAATTTCTTCTGTTCTACAATGTTTTCCATTAGGTAATGCAAATTTTAGAATTGAAAGGCAATTATTTTTCAAAACTGGACACTAAGTTCTGCCATTATTTACAGGCCAAAAGGACCTGCAGCATGATAACATTTACCAGTCCTTCCTGAAATACACAGGTCTTGGACCTGAGGACTGGTGTTAGTTTTGATCTCTGTTTTTCAAAAGCAGTAGTTTGATACAATATGGTTATCAACAGAAAATGGGAATTCAATTCTGTAACCAATAGCACAAATTCCTATGTGAAGTTAACATTTTCCACATAATTGACCTTGAAAAAATGACCCCGACCTTGACTTATGACCATGAAGTTTGTACCGATAGAAAGGTCTTGTCATAAACAATACACATGAGGTATATGAAGTCTCTACTACTAACCAATCAAAAGATCAGGCAAAATGTAAAAGGTTTTGGGGGACAAACAGATAAGCAGACAGGACAAAATAATATGCTCCTGACCTATGGATGCAGGTGCATAGAAATAAATACACATACTTGGTGAAATATGAGCCCGTATGTGACATTTCCAACAATTTCACATTGCGAAATGTTGAGACTCAGATCAGCATGTGCATCCGCACAGTCTGACCCGAGTCTTCACTATCTGCTTAGTAGATAGATAAGGTCTCAATGTATCTGTAGACCATCAGGTAACTTTATATTTGAAGCATATTGTTGTCTATGCAGCTTGATGTTTACACATGACCAAGGTAACATTTCAAAATGTTGGAAATGTCTCGCACAGGTTCATATAATAGTGATTCTTGGACTATGGTGCATAGCTTGATAAGTAAAAGCATACAATGCTTGTATCTAACATGATCTGCTTAAAATTGAGAATCTTTCAGAGTGATTGAGATACTGAAAATTACAAAATAATTCTTTTTATATTATTAAAGCTCAATTTTTCAACAAGAACATCTTATTTCCACCTCCCTGGTAGTCCCTTTTTTGCTTGGCAGATCACATATTATTGGTGGTAGACAAAAACAATGCATCTTTTTACCTACAGCTATTGGTTTACAATACTGGTCAATACTGGTCATTTGCAAAAAAACAGGTGGTTAATACTGGTTAATTGAATATTTAAGTTGGCTGGGTGAGATTGATTTGTCAATTTAGTGTTTATTACTGTATGAAATATAGTATATATTATGCACATACTGTTTATATATGTGTATATTGCTTTATCAATATGCTGGCCATGATCATTGTAAAGACTATTATAATGCCACTTTTAATGAAAACCCTGAACTGACAAATGTAACTTAATTGACAAGACTTTCACACTTATCAAATTGAAAGCACACTGTCACACATTTCAAATTGCAATGAGATGTCAAGCACAATTACTATCATCTCAATGACCAGTAATTGTGTATTGATAAAACACACTACTGCAAGCATTAGTTTAGGCTAGACTTACCTATAACTATAACATGTGTTGGTCACTGGTAGCTCCCAATACAATCATCCAGGTTTTACAAATAAAAAAAAAATTGGCCCTTGAAAGACTGTAGAAAAGTTTATCTTTTACTTTTCATTATTTCTTTTACAGTATGGTCATTTAGTTATTCATGAATAGAATAAAGTACAGCAATGAACTTGTAGTATGAAAGGAAATACATTATAAGTTAGTTCAAAAGACCAATTGACCGCCAATCGACCACTGTGTGGACCAGATTGCTTTTAGCCTTTCAAAATCAAATAACTTGTTTTCTTTATTACTATTACTACATCACTAATTAATATTGTTTTAGTCTATTTTGTCCTAATAAAAGAATATGGCACTAAATGGCAAGATAATAGGGGATGGTTATATGAATTGACCAATCGACCACCAATCGACCAGTATTGACCGGTATTGACCAGTATTGACCGGTTAAAACCAGTATTGACCACCGGTCTGGTCAATACTCTAATCGACCGGTCACTTGCCAACCCTGGTTTACAAACAATGATTTCCAAGAATGATAATTTAGAGGTAAGGTTAACCCTTGTCATGCTGAACCTGGAATATTCCTGCTTTGGCAGGAGCTATAGACAAACATCAGCCTGCACATATGTGCAGTCTGATGTTAGTCTATACCACCTGTTTCTCACTTTCAAACCAGAATTGTCAATAGATTTAGTTTTTTTAAATAAAAAAATGACCTCCAGTTGGTACTTTCAGTGCTTTTGCCCTATGATTTTGATGAAAATTTATAGCAAAAATTTATTCAGCATGACAAGGGTTATTAGACAAAATCACAGATAAATACCAGTCCAATGGCTTCAAAAGCTGAGTGTCTTCGATGAAGCAGTTTCCAAAACTCAACATCTTCAGCATTACTCCTGGTCCTTTCTTTATTGTCGTCATTTTGATTATTGCTGTACAATTAGAAAAAAAGTATGTTTTTTTTAATTGAATTTGGTAGGGCTTGTGTTAGTGTTTGAAATTGTCTCCCAAACCATGATATCCTGGGGAGGTCAAAGTTATAATCAAAGGGTCAAAACAACAGGAAAGGCAAGTTTGGAGTAGAATTTGACATGTTTTAGGGTGAACTGACCTTTTCTAAATAGTATACAAGATACATCATTGAAAATTTGAGTAAAGAACCTCAGTTTGATCCTTAGAATTTTCTCTTAGGTTCAAGGGTCAAACACGAACCCTGTGGGTTTAATAGAAGATTTAACAAACACAATTCAGGTAAGAGTTTGAAGCAGACACAGTTTTAATTTCATCCAGAATATTGGGGTTCCTTGGGACTCAACTTGATCAGTCATGGGAGTCCCTGATTTAGTTTTTGGGATTCTTCACTGCATCAGTAAATTAAAGGAAAAACAATCATAACTAGAGTATTAGGTATCGTCAGTTTAACTACATGTATAATGTACATTAACAATAATCATTAAGTGCATGGTTACAAGTAACAATCTGAATTTACGGTAGTTCTCTTTTAAAACCTGAAGGTGGCTTTGCTGCAAAATGATAATATTAATTGCTGCAGATCAAGATTTGGAAATTTTACTTCATCACCGCAAGGATTGACTTTAGAAAAGGCTTTTCTTTTGCTCAGGCATAATAAATAAAATACAATTTTGTTTATATTTTCCTATGTATTTATAGGCACTTACAAAAGTGTTGAACTAAACCCTCAACTTGTCTGAAAAGCTGCAGAGATTAGCATGTTACACACAGATTCCATTTTAAAGAGAGATATTGAAAGATTCTCCAATTTTTCTGCCGGAAATCTCATTCAGACTCATTGAAACTTTCTTAATGAGAGAAAAATCTCAAAGCAAAATTTAATTAAGAGACGGATTTTGCTGGCTCAGTGCAAAACTGTGGTAACTACCTATAACTATATTATATAGGCAGTTACAACTGTTTTGCGCTGAGCGACATTTTTTTTTTTTTAAAAAATTCCTCACCAAAATTCTTAATTTCTCCTTAGATTCAGCTAAATGAGTTATTTTTGCACATGCTGTTCTGAGAAAGAATCATTCCTATGAAAATAAGCTAAATACTGTAGCTAATAGGTATTTAATGTAGCATTTAGACTTTTAGACCACTTGATGTGAATATCTTGACTACATAAAACTGGATTTTTTTTTAGATGTTTTTATCACAAATCCATATTTTTGAAATTTAAATTACGTCCCAAAGGACGCAGATATACAAATTTGGCAAATCCCGCTACCAGAATTCTGTGTACCAGACGCAGATACCCTGAACAGGTAGCTGAACAATATTAACCCTTGTCATGCTGAACCAAGAATATTCCTTCTTTAGCAGGAGGTATAGACAAACATCAGCCTGCACATATGTGCAGTCTGATGTTAGTCTACACCATCTGTTTCTCACTTTCAAACCAGAATTGTCCATAGATTTAGTTTTTCAAATACAAATTGACCAACACTTGATACTTTCAGTGCTTTTTGCCCTTTGATTTTGATGCAAATTTTTAGCCAAAATTCATTCAGCATGACAAGGGTTAAAAGCTAAAAGAATACTGACCTGCATTTACAGTGATAGACCCATCCCTGGTGAATTTTAACATCTGTCTTTTGCTTACACAGTTCATTTTCATGAATGTCCTCCACACATATGCCTGCCGAGGCTCCAGGACTGTGAAACTGCTGGCGGACAGCTGAAAATGATTGACAGAATTGTTGAAACTGACAGGCCTGAAACTGGGAATTTCCAGTGTTACTATAAATAGAAATCAATATAGAAATTTACAAGAGTAACTATGGTTTAACAAAAATATTCTAGACTATCATATTCATTCAAAGAGAAAAACAAATGTGCTTCCGTCTATAAATTAGACACTTTAAACATGCTTTCTTGTCAATGATTTCCTAAAGTTGATACACAAATTATTTTGAGGCCAAAAAATACAATCAAAAACTGTATTCTGAGTTGCGAGGATTTCAAAAAAGAAAATGTTACCTCTCGGCAGGCTATGTAGCCACCTCCACATCACATTGACAGTTCTTTACCAATAGTTTGACAAAAAAATAAGGCTGTCAATAGACAGCCATTTCGACCTTGTTGATAACTTCTTTTACTCGGCCTACGAACCTGGGAACCAGGCACGCCTGAAAATAGACTAGAAGCAGCCAAAAAATTATGTGTAAAATCCAAAATTGGCTGTGTCAATAACTCGATTAGGCTAAAAGGGTTACTTGAAGGACAATAACCTTCTTCTGTCTATGGAAATTCAAGAATTCCCCCCTCAAAGCTTAAAAAACCGGATTGACCTAAATTACGAAATGGACGAAATGGGGCGAAATGGACCTTCTCACGGCAATATGGACTTTTGTCATACATTGTAGGTCAATAATTTGATATAGTAAAGTTAAGATACCAGACTAAGCAGGGTTGGGGTAATCGTAATCAGTAATTTATTGTGATCAATTACATTTTCTCAAGTAATCGACTGTAATCTGTAATCAAAGTCATTTTCGATAAGCCTACATGTACTCGTAATTTCAATCGATTGCAAGTCAAAAGTTTAATATAATCATCAATAACATTTTCGATTACTTGCAAAAAATGGTAAGATATCAATACCATTTTCTATGAGAATAATTAGGCAGTTTTCATCTTAGACTATGACGCTTTTTAAAAGGAAAAAAAAACAACACAACCTTATATAAATACTCATTTAAACTACTTTCAAATCTTTATTATTTTCTAAATCATAATACAGCTGTACCAAAATCCTTATAATATTTTGAAAACTTAATGCTACATTATTTTGGGTTAATGCATATTTCACCGAAGATCATCAACTAAACAAGACAACTTAGCATAAGTTCACGTTGTACAGACTTTTTGATAGAAAAGCTGTACTTCCATTTCAATTTCATACGACTATCTCACCTCTTATCCTGAAAAGTATGTGATAATTATCTTGATTTGGTGCAACAGAAAAATACATATGACACCTTTAAGATAGTGGACCTGTAGTAGTTTTGCATCTTTTCGGCACTCATGAGCTTTAACAATGTTAACCAAATTTCCCTAATGAAAATCATTGGGTAACCTCGGTTAACACTGTTGGGGTCCATTACTTCCGAAATGTTGCAGAACAATAATGGATAACACTACCTAAATAATGGATTTCAACTATCCTATTGTTACAGAGAAAGGTGCTGAAGTTGTTGATGGTTCCCTAAGGTTGACTTTGCTGAAAATTTAATGATTGAAATAGAACCTGGAAAACATGACAAGTTTTAAAATGTAGAACTCTGTTATACATGTACTTTGCATGATGGTATACATAAATATATAATGATAATTTTGTGACACAACTCCTTGACATATCAAATTCGAATTACATTCAGTTTAAAAAATCTAGATTGATCCTCTTTATTTCCGAGATAATTTTATGATAGATAATTCACAGACTTAAACTATCTGACTATGATATTGGGGCTCATTTAATATTTCATTATTTTGCTATCAAAACGTAACATCTATAGGGGGGGGGGTGTCACTATAATACGGATAGTGTGCACTTGTTCCCCTTTTTAAGTCATAATCTAGAAAATTCGTATTTTGCCATTGTGAAGGCAAACGATAGTGGTAGCATATTAACAATAACCTAGCATTTGTGATTTAAATAGATTAAAATTGATTCAATACAGTTATCGTGTTTGATTATAAAGAAAATGCAAAATACACTCTCACTTCCAAATTATGAGCAGAGAAAATTGAAATTTTAGCTCACCTGACATTCATGAACTGTTCCAAATTTGGATTTTCTGCGCCCCGGCGCAAAAGCTCAACCCCCGGAATTTCTGCGTGAATCCTCTTAATGTATACGCAACTAACACATACGAAGGATTTTTCGCGTTTACGGATAGACAAAAATATTATTTAACATTAAAGAATCCTATCCAAATTTTATGCCACCAAAACGAGCTTTTATTGTAGAATATACGCAGGGGTTTCTTGCGGATTTTGTTTGCGTATTGATATGAGGATTTCAAAAAGCGACATGGAGGAATTGTGCATATGTTAATGGGTCATATTCTACCCAACCTTGAATTATTACGCAAAAAATCCGGGGACGGAGCTTTTGTCCTGTGGCGCAGAAAATCGAAATTTGGAAGCGTTCATAACTCCACCTAAACACCAACATTTACAGTAATTTGTAGAGTATCACTGACCGCCCATACTTTAGCAACAAGTGTCAAGTATCATCGAAATTGAAATTCATGAGCCAGATTATGTATAATGCATAAGGCTAAAATCAATATATCTTTGCTTTATCCTTGCTATTTCAAAGTAGCTGCAGTAACGACAAATTTGGAGGCTCCCCAACAATTATCTTTTAAAATTTATCTTATCTATTGATAGTTGAAAGTATCAATTTGATGATTCCCAAAACAATCAACTTCGAAATTGTGGCACGCTTTTTGAAAATGCAATTTGTTAAAGCGTCTGGTTTAAGAACAGCTATTCCAAAAATTGAGTCCAATGTTTTACTTTAGAAAACTCCTTTGAAACTGGAATAATGCATTATATTCTGTTTTTGTACGTATATGAATCTTGTGTTTAACAAAAATGTTTACTATACTTAGTGGCATTTTTAGATAACATTGAATGATAGACTATTTTTTCAGAGCTATTTCATTGTCAAGATTCTATAACTATTTCGTTCAAAGAAAGAAATCGTATGTAATCATCCTGTTATCATGAGTACATTAGCCAAAGTGAATTACATGCTTAAACTAGATTGATCAATTATTAATCAATTAATCACAATTTCCCAAGAAGTCGATTACAGGTGAAAGTAATCGAACCACCAACCTGGTGCCAAGATCTGTCGTGTCATCAAAAATGGTCCCATATGATGAAATTTTATATAAACCTTCTTCACTTTAAACTTCCCACCAGAATTCAACCTTATTCCACAGGAATTAATTTTGGAACATGCTCTTTAAGATTTCGTCTGTCTAGGACTGTTTAAAGTCAATATTAATGGTAAATAGATGATTGTCTTTGATTCTAGCATCATTATGAACCTTTAAACCAGATCTTGACCTTTGGCCTTCTTTCTTAAACATTGTTTTATTAAATCTAGGTCTATTAAGTCAAGAATAATGGTTGGTAGATGATTTTCTATGATTCCGGCATCATGATGAACCATTGAACCTGACCTTGACCTTTGACCTTCTTTCTTAAAATTTTAATTCAAAGGTGAAGGACTGTATGAAGTCAATAAAAAATGCTGGTAGATGTTTTTCTTTGATTATGGCATCATGTTGAACCCTTGACCATGATTGTGACTCTTGACCAACTTTCTTTGATATTGATTTATTAGGGCTACCAATGTGTTGTGTCATAACTAAAGATTGATAGATTATTGTCTTTGATTCTGGCATCACGATGAGCTCTGGACTCGGATCTTGACCTTTGACATACTTTCTTAATTATTGAATCATTAGGTTACGGACTATATTAAGTCAATAATAAAGAGTGTTAGATGATTGTCTTTGATTCTGGCATCACGATTTACCCTTGGTCCAGATATTGGCCTTCGACCTACTTTCTTGAATATTGAATTATTAGGGATAGGACTGTTAAGTAAATATTAAAGGTTGGTAAATGATTATTTTTGATTCTGGCATCATTTGAACCCTTGATCCAGATCTTGACTTTTGACCTACTTTCATAAATATTGAGTTATTAGGTTAAAGACTGTATGAAGTCAACAATAAAGGCTGGTAGGTGATTGTCTTTGATTCTGGCATCATGATGAACCTTGGTGAACCCTAGCCGTGACCTTTGACTTTCTTTGTTAATTAATGAATTATTAGGGCTAGTACTGTATAAAGTCAATACTTAAGGTCGGAAGATGATTGTCTTTGATTCTGGCATTATAAGGAACCCTTGACCTAGTTCTTGATCTTTGTCACACTTTCTTTAATATTGACTTACCGGCTCAAGAACTATATTTTGTTACAAATTATTATTGAATAATGATTGTCTTTTATTCTGGCATCCTGTAGAATCCTTGACCCTGACCCAGACCTTTGACCTCCTTTCTTTAATTAAGCATGTCGTCGTCATAGCGAACTTGGTAGCGCGTCGGACTGTCAATCTAGAGGTCCCGGGTTCGATCCCCGACGGCGGCACTTATTTTTCCGACTTTTTGTCTCTCACATTGGGTTGATAATCGTAGACCTATGTGTGATAGCAGCTGGAGTCTAGGAAGGGTGTTATGGATGTACTGGTGAGAAAAATACCAGGAATCCATTTCTAGGTGCTCCAGCCGCCGTGATAAAACTAAAAAAATGTTAAAAGAGGCATAAAAGAGTTAAGTTAAGTTCTTAATTTAGAATGATAGGGTCAAGGACTCTACTTAATCAATTGTAAGATTTACACTTTCACAGGCTTTGATCTTCTTTCTAAATTCATCGTTTACTCAAATTACACTTAAGGCAAATTAATGTTTGTTCTGGTTTCCTTGTGGTAATTCCAGTGGAGCGATACTTGGCCCACATGAACCGTAAATATTTCTTTTTTTTTGTACTGCAATAATTTGGAGAAATTTGAGTATTTTAGAAGAAGACCATTTGACAATTTGATATACCAAATAACAAAGTTGTAGTCCTTATGGTTCATTGTGAGAAGATAATTGAGGATTTCCTTACTTATTTCTATGTAAAATCCGGCACCAAGCAACATATGGCCAATTTCAAAGTTATTTTGAAGTAAAATACCTTAAGACCATGCCAAACAATTAGTCAGGGTTATCAAACATTTACTCCTAGTATCTCAATCTGATACATGTTGGACCTAATGAGAACCAGAGCCATGTGGACAGCTGCCACCGTAATCGTGTCTTTACATTTCTACTAACTCTTTTAACAAGGTCTAAATAGATTATTCCCATCCCTTCCATCCTTTACATTAGTCTCCACTCATTCCCCCTGACACAATACGCTAGCAAAACGTCATTTCTATGAACATTCATGTTAATTATATTTGCTGTGTTTGGCCAATTAAAATGACCATGACGAAATGATACTCCCCCAAAAAGAGATTGAATATGATGTTTTTGGTGCTATAAAAATTCTGGAAATTCCAGGGGTTGAATCATACACATTATCAGGGCTGTGGGATATTCGCCAATTCGATTTGTGTATGTGATTAAGTTACAAAATACAACGATGACTAAAACGAGATACCAGAAAGACTAGATTTTTCAGAAATGTTTTAATATCTTTTCAGTAAATGCTTGGAAAAAGTTGTCTTACATAATGAAAATAATCTAGATAGAATAAGTGTCCGTTTGAATTTTGAATACGTTTGAAAATAGAAATTACGTGTAATGCAGACTAAAAGTATATCAATCTTTCTCACTCTCTTTTTCTCTCCCCCCCCCCCAGCACACCCACACCCAACCACCCCCCTCCCAGCACACAAATGAGATCACCAAGCAGGATAATAATAACCATTTCTTACCAGTCATATCGTGGCATTGTAATGGAGATCGGGTACCATAGTGTTGCAGATTTCGTACCATAGTTTTGGAAATTTCTTACCTTATTAAAGTGATTTCGTACCATGTGCATAACATTTCTTACCACTATAGGTTTTAAAAAAAAATAAAAAAAAAAAAACTATATTTGAATATGTTAATTTGTAATTTTAATTGTAAAAAATATTTTTATATGATATAGATGCCAGACAAACTGATCTGGTAGCCAAACACGTCGGTCCGGCATATTTACGTACACATGAAAATACCAAAGTTAACTTACTATATTATTTCATAACAAAGTGTTTTTTATTATTATGTGATTTACGGAATTACGCATACAAAATTATGATAATTTTTAAGTTTAAAATGCGCATTATAGTTTAGAGATATACTAAAATGATATTCAATATGTGGAGGAAAATATATAACTTACCAATGTTGAACCAATGAAAAATATCATTAATGTTTTCTTTTTTTAAAAAAGATGATATGTATTATGTTTAAATAACTTCCACGCATTCATATCTTTAGAGTTTTCGTGAAGTCAGGCAGTCTCGAGTCAAAAACATCTCGACAATAGATTTAATAGCAAATTCGTTTTCTGATAAAAACTACTCATTTTCAATTAAGCAATCAGCAATCTCTCAACATTTCACACTTCATTAAGGTCGAAAGCACCTTAATCAACTCCTGTAATGGTTGTTTACAAACTCTGCGCAATCATACAAATTACTTTCATAGTATATGACATAGTAAGAAATCTCCATTCATGTGGTACGAAATGACTAACACATGGTACGAAATCTCCACGGTTTACAGTCAAAACGGCCCAAAGTCAAAACGGCCCATAGTCAAAACGGCCCGTAATATGGTCAAAACGGCCCAGACCAGTTTTGACAATCGGTCAAAACGGCCCAAAAGTTTGATTTGCTTTCTTTTCCTATCTCTGTCGATGTAAAATAAATTTTTATTAAAGATTGAAAAAAAATGGTTTACATGAAGTTAGACTCCTATGCAGGCCTATTTCTTTTACAAATGTGTTGCATCAAATAGGCAGAACTGATTAAACAGCTTTAGCTATAAAAAGCCGCTTTGGATTATTATTTTTTTTTTGAATGGGTTTAACGCCGCTTTCAACAATCTTGCAGTTATATCGCGGCGGCCGGAGCACCTAACAATGGATTCCTGGTATTTCTTTCACCTGTACTACCATTACACCCTTTCCTAGCCTCCGACTGCTATTTCACATAGGTTTACGATTATCTACCCATTGGTGAAAGACAAACGTCGGAAAGGATATTTGCCGCCACCGGGAATCGAACCCACGACTTCCAGATTGAAAGTCTTATGCCTAACCAACTGCGCTATGGTGGCGGCTCCCGCTTTGGATTAGGTGGGAAAATAAAGTCCCATGTGAGCACACTTTTAAAGCACCGAATTCAATCCCGAAAATTACTTTAAACACGATTTAAATGTATAGTATATACATCAACACGATTAAACCTAAAAATGACCCTTCCACATGCCAAAAAGTACAATTTTCCCCAATTCAGGAAAATTACCCAATTCACAAAGCCGATGATCTTTCTTATAGAAAGTTGATACAATGAAATTACAAATAAGACATGATATGTCGTAGTTCAGTTTAAGTTAAAAGAATTGAGGGAGAAACAAAACTTTATCCTGGCACTAAATTTTCCGAAATTACACATTTTCCCTAATATGCCCTGTTTCCGATCCGTATTAATAATCCACATAAAAATACACTGTTAACGATAGAGGTTCATGATAAAAAATTGGCAAACTTCACAAGAAAAAAGTTTGTAAAATTTTGAAGTTTACATACATTTGATTTCTCTTTATCATCAAAACAATTTAACGTGAATCTTTTCAAGGGGGATTTATATTTTACTAGACGTCTTTTCTGCGATAGTTATGAACATTAAGATTAGTAATGATAATTGATTATTATAAATTGTTACACAATAAAAAAAAACCTTTACACGTAAGTAGAACTTTGCCAATAAGTTACAGCAGTCGAAAAATCGATTTTCAAGAACCCCTTTCTTTCAGTATTTGATAATTTATATTAAAAACCGAAGAAGGAAAAAGTGCTAAGTAGGACGAAAACTAGCATTGGCGTAGTCGTTGACATTTATCTTAGACGTTATAATAAGAAAACAAGTTTGCTATATAATTTCAGAGTTATTTGAGAGAAAATTTCTATTTGGGCCGTTTTGACCGAATGTAAAATCTGCTTTGGGCCGTTTTGACCAAATTACGGGCCGTTTTGACCGAAATGCGGGCCGTTTTGACTTTGGGCCGTTTTGACTTGCACCCATCTCCACAGAAATCATGGTGTGAAAAAATTTAAGTCGTTTGATTACGATCAAAATTGATTTGTTCGTGAGTGAATGTTTGTTATTCCCATAAGATAAGCCCACGAGGTCATGTTCCAAAATAAAAGTGGATGAGAAAAAGGTGAACTGGTACTCCGATGTCTGTGAGAGACAACGGGTAGTGTATAAATTTCACGGCAATCTGATTGGCTGTGTACTTTTCACGAAAAGTAAGTTATTCCACACCGTAAGAATTTTCCCATCATGCATGTCGATATCCGTTGAAATTTGGCGGCATTATTTAAAATGGAAGGACTGAAATTCTGTTGCTTATATAAATATGCTCTTTACGAGATAAACATACGAAAGAAAAACAAACAATCAACTCATTACTTGTTGTTTTTCGCTGCATTCATCGTGCTTTTCGATCAACTGCATGTCGCAAATCAGCTACCAAACGCTTTACGATTTTCTAGCTTCCATTTAACGTTGATCAAATGACGTCACTACCGGGTCACATGACCTCACGAAAATTTGTAAAATACCTGTCTCTAGCATCAATAGATCTAGGGGCAGTAACCCAGTCAAAGAAAAAGGTTGCGTATTTTGGTGTTTCTAGTCTAAAATCTGCGTTGCGAGAATTTGCGAGATTAGTTCTGTTGATTAAAAAAAATACAGAAAAAAACAAAGCCCAGAGTTACTATAAAACTTAAACGTTGCCTACAATCATGCCTGAAAGTAAGTACTACTTTAATTTTTTAGTTATGTCCTATTTTTTGGTTGTTTTAGGATTTAAATTATGCGGGATATGTTATTTCCCTTACCTTACATATATTCGGATGATACATTGATACGGATAATTATCCTGGTTTAACCTATTTTCACGAATCGTTAAGAAGAGTTACTCACTGTAATTTTCATATATTTTTACCATATTATTGCATATATTTTTATAAAAGATCTAGAATTATGGATATCTATTAAAGAAATTATTAGCTCCACTGGCTGAAAGCCACTGGGGCTATTGTCATGGCGTTGTGTCCGTCGTGCGTCCGTCCGTCCGTGCGTGCGTGCGTGCGTCCGTCCGGTCGTAAACTTTTCTTTAAAAATCTTCTCCTCAGAAACTACTGGATGGATTTCAACCAAACTTCACAGGAATGATCCTTGGGTGACCCTCTTTCAAAGTTGTTCAAGAAATTTTGATCCAATGAAAAACATGGATTTTATGGGCGTGGCTAATTTCCAAATATGGTAAAAAGTGAGTTTTCTCAGATTCTAATCAATGGATACCAATGAAATTTTACATGAATGATCCTTGGGTGACCCTTTATCAGTCTAAAAAAAATCATTGTGATCGGATGGAAAATATGCATTTTAAGGGCGGAGGTCATTTCTCTATATGTTATATAGTGGAAACTTTGAAAACCATTTTCTCAGAATGTAACTGATGGATATCAACCAAATTTCACTGGAATGATCCTGGAGTGACTCTTTATCAGTCTACAAAAAATCATTGTGATTGGATGAAAAATATGCATTTTATTGGCGGAGGTCATTTCTCTATATGTTATAAAGTGGAAACTTTGTAAATCATTTTCTCAGAATCTAATGTTCGAATATCAACCAAATTTTACTGGCACGATCCTTGACTGACCCTTTATCAGTGTACCAAAAACTTTTTTGATTGGATGAAAAATATGCATTTTATTAGCAGAGGTCATTTCTCTATATGTTATATAGTGGAAAATTTGAAAATTATTTTCTCAGAATCTAATTTTTGGATATCAACCAAATTTCACTGGAATGATCCCTGAGTGACCCTTTATCAGTGTCTAAAACTTATTTTGATTGGATGAAAAAAATGCATTTTATGGGTGGAGGTCATTTCTCAATATGTTAAATAGTGGAAACTATGAAAATCATTTTCTCAGAATGTAACTGATGGATATCAATCAAACATGTTTGGTATGATCTTTGGGTGACCCATTATCATGCAGCAAAAAATTATTTTGATTTTAATAGCGGAGGTCATTTCTCTATATGTTATATAGTTGAAACTTTGAAAATCATTTTCAACATCAGTAGAACCCCAAATATCTAAAAATCTAGTCAAAACATTTATTTGCTTTTACAAGAATTTCAAGCCTGTGGAGCGACTCAAGCCATTCATGGCTTTCTAGTTTTTAGAATACCACAGTTCACATGAAATTCACAGGGAAATGTCCCGCTGTTTTTTTCAAAACATATATGATAATATAGACAATGGGTCGAACTCAATTTTGGAGTAAATATCACCTGGCTTAAATCGAGAGTCGATTTTTAAGTCAGTTTTTACCCAATCTGAATGCACAATGCAACATTTCATAGCTGAATGGTCAAGCTACCATTGAGTACTTAATTTTATGACCAAACACACTTCATTTGGGAAAGCTAAACTAAAAGTCGGAAAAATAAAGGAACTAAACTCATTCTCCACAACCCTGGGAACCCTTCAGTATATGCTATTATAACCTACATACAAAAGATGACATGGTTAACTTTGACAGTTGATTTAAGCATACATAATTTTCAAGCACTTATTCGGAGAGCATAACCTGTTACTTTTCTTGTTTTACATTTTGAATTCAGATCAGCTTCATATTGATAATGGGTTTGACAAGAAATTTTGTGTTTGTAGCCTGTCTTTATCACTTAGTTGGAATATCAACTTTTATAGTAAAATTCATAGAAGTACAGATAAGAAGGAGTATTACCAATTTAAATATTTATTTGTCATTAAAACCCTATGTTGTGGGTACTTATTATAATCGTCTCAATGAGACCATTCCCATAAGTACCCAAAATATAGGATCTTTGTAAGTATTGTTGAAAATTTTGATTTGAAATCCAAAATACCCCCACTATCTGTGGCTTTGAATTCTTATACCGTATTTCCCCTAATAAAAGCGTTCTCCCTAATTGTAGCACCCCTTTGTATTTTTTACTAAGAAAACCCATTTCAAATGCCTAAATTTTTAGAACTTGTTGAGATTTCTCCTCTAAATTGATGTGAATTTCCTGTAATCCATCATTTGTATTTTTGTTCAGAGGAAATTTACCTCAAATTAAAGTGAAATGGGCTTAAAGACCTAAGTTTAATGTTGTTTTTTTTTTTAAATCAGAAAATGCATACTAAATGAAAACTGCATGACCATGCTATTTATAGCTTCCGGAAGCCTTTATTAGGAGAAATATGGTATCAAAAGGAAGTCAATTTGGTCTTAAAGCCTGGATTTATTCGTTTGTCTATGTGGTCTTTTGTTAATCTACCATTAGTTTGGGTGATAATAACTTACTCATTTAGCTAAATGTTTAGCAAGACATGATTACAAGACTTTGTTTTGTAGAATTTTTTTAGGGAGAAATAAACAAATGATAAGACATTTATACTAACTATAACAGTCAGGATTAAACCGAAGCAATGAACTTTTACATTGTTAACCAAGATTTCCTATTGAAAATCATTAGGAAACCTCGGTCAACACTGTTAAAGTTCATTACTTCTGAAACATTTCGTAACTATTACCTTAAGCAAATTCTCTAACTTTGTTTTCTTGTATTTTCAGGGGGAGAGATGGAGTTTTCTAACCCGATGGCTCCACCAGAGATCATTGAGGATGAAGATGAAGATGACAGGTAATAGATAAATTCTGACCTCTAGATAATTAGCAAGGTTCCCCCAACCCCCCATTTACCCTAAAAGTTTGAGCTGGTATCCCCCAATTTTTGCAATCTGCCTTCTGTGTCTCTAATAGTTTGGGTACAGTACTACATGCCAGGGTTCGACACTAAGGGGAGTCCAAGACTCCTTATTTATCAGTTGGGACTCCTTCACTTTGCAAGTAATGAGTCGGATGGACTTCCAGGTTCATATGAAAATAAAATGCATAGGGCAGACTCCTTTTCATCTCTTGTCAAAACTGTTGATTGTTCACTACATAAGTTATTGAAGATTACAATAGCTTGCATCTACTAGTAATTAAAAGAAAATCATTGTTTTGGGGGAGAAACTTGTTGAAAAGAAGAAATCGCTTGAAATAAGCAATTTCTTCTTTTCAACAGTGTTCTCCCCCTTTATGAAAAGTCAGACTCCTTAGTTTGACCTTGGACTCCTTGATTTTGTAAAATGGGAGTCCAATGTACTCCTTACGCAAAGAAGTAGGTGTTGATCCCTGTATCCATTTTTACTCCAAGATGGAAGCAGCACTGGGAACACTGATTAGGGTACCTGATAATTGTAGCAAAAAATTGAATATCTAACTTCTCATCCAAAGTCCATGTTGTGGGTACTCATTGGAATCTTCTTGATGAGACAAAGCTATTGAGTCCCCACACCATAGGATTTGACAAACTGTTGAATATTCATTTTGAATGCAAAATTCTTCCAATAATCTGAAGCTCTGGATTATATTGTATTATATTCTTGTTCCTGTTCAAAAGTATATGTTGTTGGTTGTTGACAAATTTATGTGAATGAGATGGTATATAATAACCAACAATTCTTAATCTACTAGCATGAGCAACAAATAATAATGTTAATCTGTAATAAAGGTAAACAGACATAGATTATGTCGATTTAACAGCCCTGATTGTTTGAGTTCAGATTTGAAACAACTTTTAATCTCAATTCTACTATTTTACAAAAGCAATTTAGCGTCTGAATGCTTTATTATAAAATTCTAAGCAAGTCTCCCTTTAAAAATGATAATAACATTTTTTTATGCCTGTCCAAAGACGGGATGTGTTATGGAATCAACCATGGCAGCCAGTGTCCAGCGACCGGCAGCAGGCAAGTCACCTTTGTCCATAGTATAACTCTGTACCTTTATGGCCGATTGACTTGAAATTTGGCAGTTATGCTTCTATCATGAGTACAGAGAGCAGTGTGCAAAAAACATTAGTTTATCTAGCTTTATTTTTGAAATATTTCCCATTGTTGTTTTTCCTACTTGGGCATCCAGCACTGCAATGGGCGTATCTTGTGACAATTTACCACCTTGTTTGATACGATTCAAGGGTTTAAAACAATCCATCTGAACTTTTTTAATTTCAACTTATTTTTATATCTAATTGAAAAAAGGGCAAACAAATTACCAGGCCCACATTGTTTGAAGCAATACTGCAAGCTGAAGCGAATGTTAACAGTATTATTTTCAACTTCAGACATCCGCTCACTAACGCCGATTTCCGTAAGATGATGATGACACCTAGAGCCCCCTCCTCCTCGTCTTCAAAGTCAATACCAGATAGGTAAGTGGGAATCTTTCCAGAAACATAACAGAGCAGGGTTATACGGGATGCAGGTACTGCGTATCTGAAATGCAAAAAAAGTAGCCAGGACCTGTAAAACTATATGCTGCGTGTCCAAGTAGCCAGGACCCTTAAAACTATGTGATGTGAGACCCATAGACTCTCTGGGGATCAACTTCAAAAAAAGAATTGAAGACTGCTTTAAACAGTCTTCAATTCTTTCCTGAAGTTGAGCCCCAAATATTAATATACTTCTATCAATTTCTTTTCCTTTAACCAGGTAATAGATTTAAATATTCAAGATAACAGCCGAAAAAGAATAGTATATACTTACAGCAAGGACTCCCATAATTTAAAAAAGGACCCCTAAGATCCCAATGATTGAGTCTTTTGGACCCTATTTTGTTGATGTCAGACTAAAACCCTGAACAGATTTCATTCTTCTGGTCAAAAATTAGCCAATGACTTGGTTGTAAGGGCAGGGGTCTTTTAAACTGAGAGGTGATGAGGGTTCAAAAATGTTGTATGTAATTAACCCCTCTCTTGCTAAATACAACAGAAAGACTGCAAATTAGTACAGGCTCATCTTACCCTACACTACCTGCTTTCTACAGAATTATAAGAGAAAAAATTGAACCAGCCTGGTTGAAATGAACCTTAGTTGGCATTTCTTTTGAAACAAGATTTGAATTCTACAGAAAAAAAGGTTAATAGGACAATCTTACTGTACCAAAGAAACACATGAACAATTGAAATTCAGTGTAATTTAACCCAAATGATTAAATAAAAAATAAAAGAATTAAAGTGTAAAACCTGAGCAAAAGTTTGAAGTGAAAAGGACGAGGTTCAGTAACATTAGAAATTGGCCCTGGAAAATCGACTTTTTCTGATTGCAAATGATGTCAATGAAACCAAGTCTTTGTTGTAACCCTTAAACCCTTCTCTCAAACTGTACAAAAAATATATTTTTTAAGTTGGCCATTTGTTGAAAAATCGCCCTTAAAGTAGCCCTAAAACTGAAATATTGTCCATTTTTCAACAAAATTTGAAAATTACGCTGCTAAAAAAATATGAAACCCAAATTACGACACCACAATATTTCACTAAAACCTTCTAGAAGTCATAGCTATTACTTGGTAAAAATACAGAGGTGTGGCAAGAGGGGCTTCATATTTTTTGTAACTTTAAACCACAATTTTTGGGGAAAATTAGGCATTTTTGCGAATTAAGGCTATTTTATTGGCTCATTGTATTGAAACTGTATGGTTTTGGAAAATATTTTATACATTATTTGAGAGACTGTCTAAAGGGTAATAGAAAATTGTAAGTTTAATTATGTACATTAGAAATTTGAAAAATGCTGATCTTACAGGGCCAATTTCTAATGTTTGTCAACCTTGTCCTTTAAGGAAGCGGATCTGTAATAGCTCGAAACCGTTTTCATTAGGAGACCTTTGTTAACATTGTGAAAGAACCGCGGTCCGAAATGTTGCAGAACTATTACAGTTTCACTACCTTAAAAGCAAACAATCATATTTTAATGTTTTTGTACAATATTTCAGAAGTCAGAGTACATCCAGTACTATAATTGAGGAAGAGGATGACCCTGCTACAAGAAGGAAAAAGAAAAAATTGTGAGTAACACTACAGCATTATCATGCCCCCCTTCGAAGAAGAGGGGTATATTGCTTTGCACTTGTCTTTCAGTAGGTCAGTCAGTCCCTCCAACCATAGACCTTTATTGACTGGAGCATATCTCTTAAACTATGCAAGTTAAAATAATGAAACTTCACAGGTGGATAGATCTCAGTAAGGAGAAGTGCACTGCACAAGAACCATAACTCTACTTATCATATTTTTTTGGTTACTGTCCTTAATTGATTGAAAATTCCATTGTCCATTGCAGGCCATTGACTTGCTCTTATGGCGGGTATAAATGTTTTACAACTATCTCTTGTTAGCTAGTTCATTTTTCAGAGGATTTTTTTTCCAGGGGATTTGCGTAAGCCTTGGCATCGTTATAAGTAAAAATTGACATGTTCAGGGTTTGATACTAACTTCTTTTTGTTACCATCCTGAAGGACCTTTTAGCCCTAAATCCTACAGGTCCTTCATGACTTTTTACAGGCCCTCTATGAAAACTTTATTTTCTAACCAATTTAAGGGATAGATTTTACGATAAACAGTGAGGGAAAAGAAGAAATTGCTTGTGACAATCAATTTCTTCTTTTTCCACAATGTATTCCATTGATAATGAAAAAGAAATACGTATCAAGCCTAAGGACTGGCGTTAGTGTTGATACCTGATTTTGTAATAGCTTATTATGCATTCAAACAAAACTTTTAATTTATGTTCACTATAAAAAGAGCATTCTATACTATCAAGGGTTATAGCTAAGTGAGTGTTTGATTATGAATTTATCTTCTTTTTCAACTTATATTTTAAACCACTACCATCCATCTCTCTACATCTAAGCCTAGGCTACTGAGTATATTGCTCCTATTTAATAATCTGTTGCCATTTGTTACAATTAAAAATTGAAGAAATGGATATAAAACATCATGTAAAAGGGGAAAAATCCCAATATTGTTTATAATAAATGAATTGCCAAAGTAATATTTAAATGAGCAGGATAGTTCTCTACATCTTTAATCATAAAGAGTACACAAAGGAGACTCAAAAAAAAAAGCTTTTATTGGTAAGTGGTTCTTTTTTTATACCCCATAAAACTGTGTTTTTGGGGTATATAGGAGTCAGCTTGTTGGTCATGAAATAAATGGCAGATTTCATTGAAAGTTTACAGATGTGATCAATATCAGGCAGAGATGTGCAAGTGATATTTTGGTAACTATCCATTGACTTTTGACAGAGTTATGGCCCTTTAAGGAAAATGGCTTTTCATTGTTTACAAGTACTTGTAGGGGAGTATTAGTCCATTTTCAACAGTCTAGTTTCTGTCAGCTTATTTTTAGCTTAGCAAGATTATTGCATGTGAGCCTATCTAAAAAACAAGAACACAAAAATCATTGTCTTTTTAGGTATTACGCCAAGTTGAAAAGGCTTGAAGAGGAAAGACAAAAAGAACTAGCTCAGAAGTATAGAGACAGAGCTAAAGAGAGACGGACAGGGGGCGACGACTACGAACAGGGGGAGACTGTTAGTACCACGGCTGATTATAGAGCGGTTGCACCAGATGCTAAATCCATCGAGAATTACGCAGAGAGAAGAAAACAAGTGATCCAGGAGTCCAAGTACCTTGGTGGTGATATGGAACACACTCACTTGGTCAAAGGTAAATTATGATAATAGTCTGTGTGATATTTCCATTAATTCAAGGTGGGCGCAAAGTTAAGACTGATCAGCCTGTACAATCAATTTGTTAACGACCGCTTTATGATGTTCCAGTAAGTGGTGGCTTAACCCTTGTCATGTTGAATAAATTCAAAGGGCAAAAGGCACTGAAAGTTCCAACTGTAGGTCAATTTTTATTTGAAAAACTAACTCTATCGACAATTCTGGTTTACAAGTGAGAAACAGGTGGTGTAGACTAACAACAGACTGCACACATGTGCAGGCTGATGTTTGTCTATAGCTCCTGCCAAAGCAGGAATATTCCTGGTTCAGCATGACAAGGGTTACACATTTAACTGTACATACACATACACATACACATAGTCTGATCAGTCTTCACTCTGTGCTTCATAGATAGATTCTGACTCTAGTGTCTACTGACAATCAAAGATTATCTTCAATGTAGTTTCCTCATTTAAGACAATGTTTTCTCAATATTCATCAATTTTCTTTTTTGCAGACAAGTTCATATTGGTCCTGGACAAGTAGAAAATCACCCTTCACTTGTCTAAGGACAAATGGAAAAATCTGTATTTCCACTTCCCTGCCTCTTTATTAATAAGTTAAGAGGCATAATGTATTACTGGTGTATAATAGTCTATTTATCTGCCTGTCTGTCCAAAACATTAAAATTTGTGACCATAACATTTGTGAAATGTGTTTAATGAAGCTAACTGATAAGTTCTGTTATATTGTAGGTCTTGACTATGCCCTGTTGGAGAAGGTGCGTGCTGAGATCTCTAGTAAAGAGAGGGAAGAAGAACAAGAAATGGAGAAAGTTGTTACACAAACGAAAGATAAAAAGGAGGAGCAGGATCCGGAACAGCAAATGCAGGTAAGGTTTGATGTGTTGATGATGTTTCTTAGAAACAATATCTTTAATGATGATCTAATTACAGATAATTACCATCCTTGCTTATTGCATTTTACATCAATATTATTGATTTGTCCTAAATTTTCTTAATTGAAAGGGCAATTGAAGAGATACAGGCCAATGTTTGCCTCATGTTTACACATAGTATGTGAAGGAGTTAAAACAAAACTTTTTGTAAGTATTAATAAATAAATATCTACATGTATCTGCATATATCTACTTGTTTTTACAATAGATTTGCCTATTTCAATCAATGGAATTTTGACTCCTTGATATTATGGAATCTTGCAAGAATCAATGATGTTTTTACACTTGTTTGAATTTTGAATTGATTTATAGAAAACAAAGTATTAAATCTAATATAATTGAAGGAGTTTGCGGACAAGAATTCAAAATGATTTAATGGAAAGATTTTGTGAAAAAGAAGTTATTTCTTGTAGCAAAAAAATAGGAGAGGGTCATCCTTTCTGGCTTAGTATTACTATTATGCATTTTTGAAAGATATGTTTTTGGATACAATCAACTTACCAAGATTTTCTATGCACTTGTTTTGCAGTTTAAAACAAAGATAGGCAGAAATATTTACAGAACATTATTCAAACCAAAGGAAGGGGGTCGTAATGAGTTATTTCTGCCAGGACGTATGGCCTATGTTGTAGACCTGGAGGACGAGTTTGCTGACTCAGATATACCTAATACAGTCATTAGGAGTAAAGCAGACTGTCCCAGTCTAGAGGTAATGTACTGTTACTGAAGGTACAATCATGAAGGTGGATAAAGATATTAGTTGAATCTGTTTATGAATAGTAACTTTTTGTACCTTTGTAATTAAATTCATATGTTTTGTAGAATGGGACAGTAAGCAAGCAAAATAATTTTCAAGCTTATGGATTTGTATTGTAAGTAAATGTTTTAAAGTAATTATTCGCCCACAAATCAAATGTTTTCAGGGGTATATTTGAATCAGCCTGTCTGTTTGTCTGTGATTCAGTGTGTCCATCCTTCTGTAAATAAAATACAAATTTTCTAAAATAAATTCTTCCTTCAGTTCTGCATGAACAGTTATGAAACTTTATACAAATATTGATCACATGTTTAAGTTTTGAAAGACACAATTCTGAATGTTTTCTTTTTGTTTTAGGCCACCACAACCCTGACTACAAATGATATTGTCATCAACAAACTAACACAGATTCTCTCTTATTTGAGGCAAGGTAGAAGAGAGAGCAAAAAGTTAAAGAAACTTAAAGAAAAAGGTATGTTGTTTATGAAATAGAAAAAAAACCCAACAAAAATGACCCATATGTGTATTGGAAAGTTTATTTAAATTAAGTGTTACTATTACCCATTTGTCATGGGGAGTTACATTTGATCTAATGAAGCATAAAAGTTTTCCTTTTGAAGTTGGCTTACTTTTCCACTTCTTTCATAGTCCTTGCATTATCAAGCTCACTTGTGATGAGTCAAGGTCACAGCTTTAGGTTAAAAGTCAAAATGTCGGCTTGTGACAACCACCTAGTAAAAGAAAAGTCACTTATCAGCCTTCTGTTTGAAACATTACCAAGGGTTTTGACCCTGAATAATTTGCAACTATCTGATTTTGATTTGCAAGATTTTTTGTCAGAGGGGTCATTTTGATCTTGATAATGTTTCTTGATACTGCTGCAAATTATGAATATATCTGAAATAATTGTGTCCTTCATAACTTTATAAGAGAATCATATGAAATATGAATCTATTATAAGGATATGATGGAGATAATAAAAGAAATCAATCAACATAAGTTATCTTCTAATTTTCAAATCATTTGGTTGTTTTATCCCCTTCAACACTAGTTTTGGCTCCTATAAATTGACAGTCAAGGGGTCAATGACTCCTGAATCTGAAAATCTAGCACCAGCCCTGCTAATTGAATATATCATTTACTTTTAGGAAAATTAAAGGAAGCAGATAAACTACTAGCCAAACTTCCTGGAGCTGATGACAGGTAGGATATTTTGTAAAAATTCATTTCCAGAAACAAAGTTCTGTTTACTTAGATCATTTTCCACAATATTTTCACTAGCTTTATTTGTTGTGGGGCACTAAAAGGGTAATTGTATTGGAGAGGGTCAAGGGATGAAAGTGCCTATAAAGACCTTAATATAAGATGGCTCAGCAGGAAACAGTTGCAACTCCCTATATGTTAAAAGGGAGTTACAATCTTTTCTTGCTGAGTGATTAATATCTTCTAATAAGTCCTAAGCCATCTAACACAATTTTGTAAAATACTCCTAAAAATTGTGGTCATCGTTCTATAAAGACCAGCTAGTAAAACCTTTAAGCTAAGTGATGCTACACAATCTTGAAAAATACACAAAAAAATCATGGTCCTAATGCTATTTTCACCCAAAGATTTTGGATAGACAGGTCCAAACAAACATTGACCCAGATCAAACAGTATGCAAGCTGGAATCAGGAAACTTCACAGGTAGATAGATCTCATTGGGGAGAAGAGTAGAGCAAAATAACCATAACTTTACTCATATATTTTGTGAGTTATTGTCCTTAGTTGATTGACAAGGAATAGGCCAATGACCTGCTTTTATGGGGGGGGGGGGCGTAAATGAATAACAAACATCTGTTTTTTTATGCCCCCGATAGGGAGGCATAATAAATTTGACTTGTCCGTCCGTCCGTCTGTCTGTCCGTCCGTCTGTCCGTCCGTCCGTCCATCCGTCCGTCATTCCGTCCAAAAACTTTAACATTGGCCATAACTTCTAAATCAAAGCGGTGTCGGGGGCATTGTCATCTTACAGTGACAGCTCTTGTTATTTCATCAAGCCATTGTCATAGCACTGATATATTGGCTCAGATTCCCAATCAAGGGTCCCAGATTCAATCCTAAGCACATGAATCAACATATTCTTGAATTTCCCTAATATATGGCAAATATTCAGGTAGTATTATAAATTGGATATCAAATTTGTGCTCATAATATATCAAATTAATTTAACTCTTCATCTAAAACAAATTATTGGTTATAGATGACTTGTTTAATAAATTGGGTATTTCATGTCCATTCATTCAGTATCCTCTATATATTGGATAACATACTGGATGCTGGGAAGTGATTGTTTTGGTAGTATTGTCGAAAAAAAATGCAAATAACTGAAAAAAAGTGGTGATGACCCCATGCTAACAAAATTTTTTCTTTCTTCCAGTATATTTGGTGAAGTGGGTGACTATGTGCCAGCCATACAGAAGAAGGACAAGAAAGATAAAAGAGACCGAGATGATAGAGACCGCAGAGACAGAGACTATGACAGAAATAGAGACCACAGGTAGTATATCCACCATATAACTCATATACAATATCGTGACTTGTGATTACACTGCATTTCTATACAATTGACAGGTCATAATAGTGTATTCTACCTATACAAACACTTTTTTTTTAAATAAAGGACATAGGCAATGTTGATAGCTAGTTTTCTTACACTGAAATAAGAGATATAAAAAATTCTTAGTTATTTCTTATCATAGTATATCTGCGTGAGTTGAAATTGGTTTACTTAAAAAGCCTGTACGCATTACTTTGTTAGGTCTAGGCATGACAATTTTGACTTGAAATTTAGCAACTAATAAATAAATTTAATAGGTTTTACAGGTATCAAAATGTTTATTTGCTCATTTTATCAAACCACATCTTATTTTAATTACTTACAGACGAGATAGAGACCGAGATCGCAGAGATAGAGACAAGTCTAGATTTGACGATAAATCGGGCAAGAGGAAATCTTATTTTGAAAAACCAATGGAGGAGGTATTCATATTCTCGCTTAATATAGTGTGTTAAATTGGCTATCAGTCTGCCTTTCGAAAAATTTAAATGTTGATATATTCCGTGAAGCTGTAGGTCACTCTTAACACACACATGAGGAAACTGTACTTTGAAAAACTAATGGATAAGGTAGCTTTACTCTTTTCTGTACTGAAAACACTTATACTGGGAGAAAGCCCTGGTAGGACAATTTCCTGGTGGGGTCATAAGTTTGTTGCAGACAGTTCTAGTAGTACTCATACTGGGAAGATAGAGGGGATAAAGTCTACGAGTTTACACGTCTTGATCAATGAAGGTTGTGTTTTTAAGAGATTAAAAGTAAATCAGTCTTGCATATAAAACAAAACAAAAAAATTCTATGTCTTTATATATAATAAGTTTTCAGTGTTTTGTATGAGAAAAAATATATAACGAGGTTGGGAGAATTGATCATTGTCGAGGCTCTGCCAAGACAATTATCAATTCCCACAACCGAGTTAGAAATTTTTTCGTACAATACACTAAATATGTATTATATTTATCTTATAACCTCTATTTGCATTGTTTTTATACCCCCCACCTACGAAGTAGAGGAGGGTATATTGGTTTCACCATGTCTGTCTGTCTGTCCATCCTTCCGTCTGTCCGTCCATCCGTCCATCCATCCGTCCATCCGTCCGTCCGTAGACCTTTTCGTTTCCGGACTCTAACTCAAGAACCAAATGACCTACAATCATGAAACTTTATACAAATGTTCCTTATGACCCAAGGAAGTGCCCTATTGTTTTTGGGTCATGTAGGTCAAAGGTCAAGGTCACAGTCAGCCTTTGTTCAATTTTCATTTCCTAGTCCTTTTCGTTTCCGGACTCTAACTCAAGAACCAAATGACCTACAATCATGAAACTTTATACAAATGTTCCTTATGACCCAAGGAAGTGCCCTATTGTTTTTGGGTCATGTAGGTCAAAGGTCAAGGTCACAGTCAGCCTTTGTTCAATTTTCGTTTCTGGACTCTAACTCAAGAACCAAGTCGCCTACAATCATGAAACTTTATACAAATGTTCCTTATGACCCAAAGAAGTGTCCTATTGTTTTTGGGTTACATAGGTCAAAGGTCAAGGTCACATTAAATTTTTGTTCAATTTTCGTTTCCGGACTCTAACTCAAGAACCAAGTGGCCTACAATCATGAAACTTTATACAAATGTTCCTTATGACCCAAGGAAGTGCCCTATTGTTTTTGGGTTACATAGGTCAGAGGTCAAGGTCACAGTAAATTTTTGTTCAATTTTTTTTTCCGGACTGTAACTCGTGAACCAAGTGACCTACAAGCATGAAACTTTATGCAAATGTTGCTTATGATCCAAAGAAGTGCCCTATTGTTTTGGGGTCATATAGGTCAAAGGTCAAGGTCACAGTCAATTTTTGTTCAATTTTCATTTCTGGACTCTTAACTCAAAAACCAAGCAACCTAGAATCGTGAAACTTCATGCAAATGCTACATATGATCCAATATTAGTTACAAACACACCCTGCACTAATAGCACTTGCATTCTGACAAAGCGCTTGTGGGGGGTATTAGTCCGCTATGCGACAGTTCTAGTTGTAGATGTTTCCAGCAAAAATGCAAGTTTCTAAAAATAACCGCATTATATATTTGTTCTAAAAATAACTATATGATATCATAAAAAATATCATAAGGGATGTTATCACACAGATATTTGTATAGTTATAAGATAAAATGTTGTTACAGGATGAAGATCCCAATAGGACAGGAAGTGTAAAAGAGCTGGTTAAATCTGTCAATGATAGATATAGAGGATATGCTGAGATGGAGGATGAAAAGGAGAGGTAAGGAAACATTTATGATTGTCAGATTTTAAGAAACTGCAGATGATGATTTTTCTGTTGATGATTATAAAAGAAAGAAATCACTGTAGATAAAGAAGAAATTGCTTGTTACATATTTAGATGTAACTTGTTACATATTTTAAAAAAAATTCAACTTTACTGTCATGGTGTATCTAGAGAGTAAACATTTGAACTATAAACTCTTTCTTTACATAATTAATATTGTCAGTTTTGGACAACTTATATGCTACTGTCAGAGCGCAATTCGATGGCTCAGCAAAAAGCAGTTGTAACTACCTATAAACAAAAAGGCAGTTACAACTGTTTCGCGCTTAGTCCTCGAATTGGTAATGCGTATGATTCACAATCATGGGGTCCCAATTTGATACCATATGATGACACAAATCCTTTCTGTCAATTTGTCACCATCCAATATATGAATTTTGTAAGTCTATGTTTGGATAGCAGCTGGAGGCTGGTTAAGACAACTGGTAGAACTTAAGAAAAGTTCTATGATTACACGACTTGGTGCTTCAGCTTCTTTGATAATACTGAAAAAATGTTCAAAGTTGCATTAAACTCCATTCAAACAAATAAAAAATTAGAAAACTTTGTTTTACTCCTTTCCAGGAAGGCACAAAAGAAGGAAGAAGAGAGAATCAAGAAATTAAAACAGAAGACCGAAATAGATAGTTATGCTGAATGCTATCCTGGGTAGGTATCTAATCAGCATTAGAAGTGTAGAAACAAATTCTGTTTCTTATCAGAGATTTTTTCTATGTTGTGATCTTTGAAAGCTTTCTTCTTTTTGAAAATTGTCTGAGGCAGTTTTATTGGATTTTCTTTGATCTGAACTTGTCTAATGCTATTTCCTAACATTATGTACTTGAATTTTTATTATTATTGGTTCACAAATCGTTCTGATAAACTATGAAAATGATCCCTAAGTCTGTAGTTAGAAGTAAATTATCGTCATTGTTTCAATAATTTCTTGCAATCTTAACTGGTCTATACTACTGTTTGGTGATGTAATCACTCACAATTAACAGATGTCTGCTGCCAATCAAAAATTTGATTGACCTATTAAAATTTTCATTTGTAATGAGATGACTGTTGAACCCATTCGGAACATCACAATGGCCATTTCCGTAAACTGCAACAGACCTCGGATGAATGTAAGGTTGATGGGTATGTAAAGAAATTGTTCATTTTGTTAGGCGGAAACTGTGTTAGAAAAAATAGCACTGTAGATTTATATCTATTACAGTAAATAACGACTGAAAAATCATAAATATTGAGACTGACAAATCAATCTCAAAAATACTGATTTTTTCATCCATTAATTCACAATCTTAAGATATTTATATTAGGATACAATGGTTTCACGTCAGAGACTTAAATGCGTAGTGTTGGCGACATCAAGTGTTTTCACTCACAGTTTCGAGGGCTATCGCCATTTTAACTGACGTGATCAAGTTGTTCCCGTTATTTTTTAAAAATAGTCGGTCTATGTACATCCGAGGTTGATCGTGAGATTGGCCGAGTGGTGTTCCGAATGTGTTGAACCTTGACTTCCTTCTGCCATTTTGTTTGAATGATTTTCGTGAATCATCCTAACTATAGCTTGCTCCAGTGGCTACAATATAATTTACAAAATGTGTGGTGTCCATGGTCCAGAAGTAGATAATCAGTCTCTTGACACAGAGGTCTCATGTTACATTCAGGGGAGCGGCTATTGATCTTTGTTATTTCATTTGCCCCCTTATTCTTTGTGAATACTTGTAAATTTTCCAGAAGAAGTGAGAAGAATTAATGAAAAATATAAGAACTTGTTTCCCAATACATGTACGTATAAAAAGTTTAAACCTAAAAACTGTTCATACCTTTTACCAAAATTCAATACAAGATGGAAAAAACTGAAAAGACTGGTCATAATGGAAGGAAGTAGTTGACAGTAAGTTGATGAAATATTAGAATATTTGTCATTCTATGTAAAAAATAATTGCGGGTAAAGAAGGAAATGCTTTTAACAAGCAATTCCTTTATTCCTCACTTTGTTTTCACCACCAATTTTCATCATTATCACTAAAAAGAGGATTATATGAAATGGTAAAAAAATAAATATAAAGACACCAGTTTCTCTCTATATCAGTATGGAGGAAGCAGCCGATGCTATTGATGACTCGGATGAAGAAGTAGATTACACAAAGATGGACCAGGGAAATAAAAAAGGACCTATAGGACGCTGGGATTTTGATACTCAGGAGGAATATAGTGACTATATGTCTAACAAGGAGGCATTACCAAAGTGAGTAAATTTGAATTGCTTTCTATGTCTATATGATTGACCAGGGGAATTAAAAGGACCTATAGAACCCTGGGACATGAATACTCAAGAGGAATACAGTAATTATATGTTTTGAAAGGAGGCTTTGCCAAAGTGAGTATCTTATAACATAGAAAAGGGTTATAAAGCTTCTATTTGACTTTGATACTCAGATGGAACATAGAAATATATGTCTAACAAGGCATTGCCAAAATGGGTAAACCTTTCTTGTTTTCAATGTCTAAATTCTGGAGAAAAATGCTGTTGCAAATCTGCTTTATTATAATCTGCTTCATTATAATAAATTATTATGAAGCAAATATGCAAAAAGAATTTCTCCATAATATCTTTAAGATGGAAACAAGTTTCAAACAAGGCCCCATTGGTAGATAGTATACAAAACTCCTTTGGACTTTGATACTAAGGAGGAATATAGCAATATTTGTTGTTTTCTATGTTAATATTATGGAAAAAATGCTGTTGCTCATCTGCTTCCTAGTAACAAATTATTATGAAGTAGATGTACAAAAGCATTTTCTTCATATATATAAGATCATCCTGGGTAATGAAAATGGTCTTAATGGTAGACGGGACTTCAGAAAGGAAATTACAATATATGTCTTACAAGGAGCATTGCCAAGGTAAGTATATTAGACTTGTTTTCTACCTTAATTAGTAAATCAAACTTGATCAAACTTGATTTACTAAGTGAGTAAAACTACTTGTTTCCTATGACTATAAGATGAACCAGGGTGAATTCGGTAAGAGATGGTCCTTTTGTTAGCTGGGACTTAGATACACAGGAAAAATATATAGTCTGGCAGTAAATGGGTTTACCTTACAAACATTTTGTAAACAAAAAAAGAAAAGAAAAAAAAAATACTGTTGAAAATACTATATATGGTAATCCAGACAAGATATATGATACTACTTTGGCATCACTGGGGAATTCCAAATCTGCCAAAGAAAGTAGTTTTCATCATGTTTATCATATTTTCAGTGGGTAATCAAAACCTTGTGATTCAAGATAATTCAAGCTGCAGTTACGAGGTTTTGATTGCCCATAGACATAATGTTTAACATTTTTAGAAGGGATATTATTGAAAATACTTCAGAATGGTATTAATATTAAAGAAAAGTTGTACCTAATATATTTTCATGATTTTAGTACAAGTTAGTTGGAAATTATGGATAGTTCCTTCACATTTCTTTCTACATCCAAATTATCATTTTCTCTGACAAGCTTGTTTTGTTGGTTTTCGAATAGGAATGCCCAAATACAAAGTTTACTTGTGGTTTAAGTGTATTTCAATATAGTTTGAGACAGATTTTTCAACCATTCAAGAAGCAGCCACATTCAATAGATGCAACAGCAATTAACTTATGAGCCTGTGTGTAACATTTCCAATAATTACAAATGTGTGCATCCGTACAGTCTGACCAGAGTCTTCACTTTGCGATTTGTGGACGGATAATGTCTTAAAGTATCTGTAGATAGTTAGACAATCATCTACCTACACTAAGTAACTGTCTGGGCTACTTAATGTTTTCACCCTACACAGATGTGTAATTGTTGGAAATGTCATGCACAGGCTCAAATAATATAACTACTGTTTTGTCTATTGATAATTTGCATATCTACAAAATGCATAGTGAAGACTTTGGTCAGACTGTGCGGATGCACAGCCTGGCCAGAGTCTTTGCTTTGCGCATATCTGAAAATTGTTGGAAATGCCACGCACAGGCTCTTATTTTTTCTTATCACATTGCAGAGCCGCGTTCCAGTATGGTGTTAAAATGTCTGATGGCAGAAAAACCAGAAGGGCTGGCCCTAAAGATGAGAAAGCTGTGTTGGATAGACAGTGGCAACAGATACAAAACATTATGAATAAACGAAAAGCTATGGGAGAGAGTGGGGGCATGGATGATAGCAAGAAAGCAAAATATTGATTGTGATTCTAATTTTAATATCAACTTAGTAACAGTTCCTTTGATTAGATTTGTATTTTGAGGTAGCGGACCCGTAATAGTTCCCCAAAATTTAGGAAGTATTGAACTTTAACAGTGTTAACCGAGGTTTCCTAATGATTTTCATTAGGAAACCTCGGTCAACATTGTGAAAGCTCATGCGTTCTAAAATGTTGTGGAACTATTACAGTTCCTCTACCTTAACTTGAATGATCCTATTTGGGAAATTACCAACCATTTCATGCTTGTGTAATCATGATATTCAATAGCCTAGGCAAACAAGGAATATTTTGAAAATAGATTTTGAATTTGAGCAGACACTATAGGTTGGAAGTTATACATTAAGTGCTCAGTTAAGACTCTAATCAGACTGTGTGGATGCAAAGGCTGATTGGAGTCTACTTTGTGCACACTTAAAATTGTTGAAATGTTCATGTTCGGGCTCAGTTGTATTAAGTGTAACTGATAAATGCAAGATCAGTTCTGTAATTTATCAACATGCGTAAATAAATTTTTAAAACAGAGTAAAAGTATCAAGTTAGTAAGAGTTAACAGTGTTTTATCCTTCCTCTTTACTTGTTAAATATTGTTTTACCTCTCCCACCTACGACTTAGTGGGGACATAGTGCTTTCACTGTGTCTCTATGTCTGTCCATCCATTGATTGGTCTGTCCTTCTGTAGAACTTTTTTATTTCTTGTCTCAAGATCAAAGTGACCTTGAATTATGAAACTTTATAGAACTGTTGCCCATGACCAAAGAAAGTGCCTAATTATTTTTGGAACATAAGGTCAAAGGGTAAGGTCACTAAAGAACATTTTCCTAAAATGATTTTCAAGATTTGGGACAAAGTGGTGATAGGGGCCAGGGGTCCGTTTTACTAAACTTCTTACGAAAAAAATGACCGTAAGTCAAAATCAAAAATCGTACCTGTTGTTTTCATTCATTGATAGATTCTGCCTTTCAGTATCTCATTGGAATCGTCTTTAGAAGACGATTCTTGTGAGATATTGCATGGCAGAATTCCATAATTAGTTAATACTGTAGAAGCAACTTAAATTTTTGACTTACGCAAAAAATGATCGTAAGATGCTTAGTAAAACGGGCCCCAGGGTATTAGTTCCAATCTAGTTTTGAGAAACTTTTCTTCATAAGCAAGTATAGATCTTTAACATTGTACATTTTGTTAAGATTCAATGAATTATTTTTTAGATAACAAACAAACAAACAAACAAAGCACATGTGTGATGGAAATATGTAAATGTAAATAAATATTATTGAAGAAACTACACTTTTGTTTAATCAGTATTTTTGCCTTTATATAAAAGTCTCCAGATTTCAGTCATAGTTCATGTACTAAACTAAAAAAATATATATATAATTTTAAAGACTATAACAAAATCAACTCTTAAGGAAAGAAAGTAAAACAATTGTGGGAAGTAATGAAGTTGTTTTATCAACTTATGGCCTCCTAGAATGTTTGTCTTCTTGTACTTGTAAGTGGGGCGTTTCAGAAGTTCATGGACTGACACCTTATTTCAAAGACTGCTCATTGAATGAAAATACAAAATTTATAAATGTGTAAGGTAATTATTTTCTATTTCTTGTTACAAACCATATTTTGATAAAAGTACACTAAACAATTGTCTAATAGCCTTTTCGAAGGTATGGACTATGTGATAATCGGCTTTCACGGCCAGTTAGTAACAAAATAGTTGACGTCTAGATATGAAAATCAGAAAGCATACATTGAACATATAACATGAATTCATCATTAACCTTTATTAACTTGTTTTGGCCTGCCAAACTTGTCATCACATAGTCTATATCCAGAATATAGGGCCGTAATCAGATGTTGTCTGACAAATTTTGCCTTGTTACTTGGCAAGAGCCTCTACAAGCTAGTCCTTTCTCTGAAAAACGTCTTTAAATTTTTCTTAGTTTGGCTTTATCAAAATGCCCTTTCTTTGATATATTTTTGTAGTAGTGCTTAACTACAGAGTCAGTGACAATAATTTTGATTACCCGCTCTCGGATGGCAAGGGCGTAACTCCCATTACGCAATTTACGCAAGTGCGTAAAAGAAATACTCCTCTGTTGAAAATTATCGTAGATGAATTATTATAATATCGAAACTACAGCTTGTTCAAGCTGTAGTTCCGATGTTTAGATTATTCATCAAACCCAAAATTATAAATTGAGCGGACAGAGGACATTTATCTTTCGTCACAGTCCTTATATTGCCTTTCTTTTATTTATTCTTTAGTTGGCGCCGTCTGGGTGCGTATAAATTTCAAAGTCCTAGATACGCCTATGGATAGTATCCCCAACGGTGGGACACATCCTTTCTATCATTTGCCCCCAATAATGTAGACCTATGTGGGATAGACAGCTAGAGGCTAGGGAGGGAGGTCGTGGTAGTACTGGTGAGATAAATACAAGGAATATGCGGTTATGTGCTTCAGCTGCCGAGATATGGTTGAAAAATTGCGGAAAAACGGCGCTACACCAAATTGATTCGGAGTATCTTCATTTGGACGTTATTTGACGTCGACTAAAAGTTGGCACCCTCCTGTGATGCTATTGTAACTCCTACGACAGAAATCCGTCGACCAAAACGTCCACACAGTACATAATATACAGCTTTCATTATATCTCTGTTTGTTTCCTCTTACTTCTGTAAGCTTGCTTTAACCTAAATGTTTCATTGAATCACGAATGTTAAAAGCGTTTTCTATTATTTCTGCTCTTTTAGTTCAGTCGGCGACGTCCTCTGCATTCCACTTATAAGAACAACAGTCCTGTTGACAAAATATCAATGAATAACCGAACCTCGTAACTACAGTTAATTATGCCCCTCTTCGAAGAAGAGAGGGTATATTGCTTTGCACTTGTCGGTAGGTCCGCCGGTCTGTCCTAAGACTTTTTTTTGTCCTGAGCATATCTCAAAAAGAAAGCAAGTTAAGATTATTAAACTTCACAGGTGGATAGATCTCATTGGAGAGAAGTGCAGTACACAAGTACTATAACTCTAATCAACTTATTTTGGAGTTATTGCTCTTTGTTTATTGACAAAGAATAGGCCATCGACCTGTTCTTATGAGGTCGGGCGTAAATGGTTTACAAACATCTCTTGTTCAAGCTGTAGTTATGAGGCTTTGGTTGGTCACTGACGATACGCTACATCGGTGATGGTTATAGTAATAGGATTGGCTTTAGACTGTTGCACTTGCGTCATGATCGTATATGTTGAGAGTATTTCCTGACCATGTCTTCTTGTTCTGATGTTTCGACTGATCCAGGTCTCATGGTTCGTAATTGTTCGATGGCCTCGTCTGGGTCTATATTGTAATGTTTGACTAGAAAACACGAAATGAGTGTCCCTGTTCTCCCCTTCCCGTGTGCACAGTGAATACCAACAGCCTGAAATGAACGGGAAAAATAGATTGCATTCACAGCCAGGGTTTGAGACAAACTACTTTTTGCCACCAGCCTGCAGGACTTGTTAGCCCTAAATGTTACAGGTCCTCCCTGATAACAACAGGTCTTACATGATAAGGGATAAATTGCCGAGAAAACATTGTACGAAAAGAAGAAACTGCTTTACAAGCAATTTCTTCTTTTTCTACATTGTTTTCCATTTAGAAATGCAAGTTTTAGTTTTGGAAAGGCAGTTATTTTTCAAAGCTGGGCAGATTTGAAATACTTATCACTGCCATTATCTACAGGCCTTAAGGACCTGTAGCTTTATAACATCTAACAGTCCTCCATAAAATCAACAGATCTCGGGACCGAGGACTAGTGTTAGTGTCGACCCCTGACAGCCTGCAACGAACTAACGAGAATAATCTGCACGTCTCTATGCATATGTAATGTGTACTCAGTGCGTTATATGAACAAATAACGAGGTTTGGGGAATTGATAATAGTCGAGGTTCTGCCGAGACAATTATCAATTTCCACAACCGCGTTAGATATTTGTTCATACAATACACTATAGGTGTATTTTCAAAACTGAGCTCTGACGTAGGCGCCGAGTCCATTGTCATAGGTATATCGGGTATACCTTAAAAATTATATGATAGGAAATGAGCCTAATCCCTTGGCTTCAACTATGAAACTACATGTATGAGTAAACCTAACGATTGAAGACAATCAAAACTTTTATTTGAAAGGTGCATTGTGACTTTTTAAATGTGTTGTTTTAAACCTGATTTATCTAAATCTAATTAAAATGGCACGGGAATCTAACGGTTAAAATTAGATTTCACGGCTCACCGCGCAAAATCTATAAGTACGTATTATATTTATCTTATAACCTCTAATTGCATTGTTTTCGTCGATGTTTCTAATAGAAATTTAAGTGTCTAAAATATCCGCACCTGGCATTGTTCTAAAAATATCCATGCGATATAGAAAATATCATATGGGATATTATCACATGGATATTTGTATAGTTATAAGATAATTCTCGATATACATCATGACAGCCGTTGGTAGCTCATACCACTCTCAATCGATCCCTGGCGGCAGCATATATATTTTACGACATTTATCTCTCACCAACGGTGTATAAGCGTTAAATTTAAGTTGGGAAGCTGGTGAAGGCTAGGAAAGGGTGTAATGAAAGCAATGGATCGAAAAATACTGGGACTCCATTCTTGGTGCTCCAGTCGCCGCGATATGAAAGAAAAATGGTTGAAAGCGGCGTTAAACCCTATGTAAACAGATCTTAACGCATCCTTATTCTTACATGGTGTGAGATGATGGTCCTTTTTGCCTTGTGCCTAAAAAGGGGGTTTAGAAGTGCAGTTTCCATAGCAAGCATCATGGTTACGTCGAAAGTTTTTTCTATTCTGAAAAGTTATATTACCTGTAGTGTTATGATGCTCAGAGGGCTAATAAGCAATTTTGTTTTTCTATAGAGACTTGTAACTAAAGAGAAATCTATTTGATACTTGAATAAATCTCATTTTCTGATGATCTAAATATGGTGTGGTTATTAAAACGTGTACTACAACACGTATTACCTAGAGGTAGTTAGAGCAACAGTCTCAACAAAGGAAGAATATTTACCTCCATAATTTGAAGGAAAATGTTATAAACACACAAAAATACCCCCTAAAAAGGCGCTATAATAACGCCTATTTTTTTACGTCCGTCGAGAGACGGGACGTATTACGTGGTCGCCCGTGGCGGGCGCTTTCCATTTCTTTGTCCGGTTCTTAACTCTGAGACTTAATGTCCGATTGCCTTGAACTTGGCAGTTATTTTCCTCTCGTCAATTCTGAATACATTGTGCAGGAATCGTTACTAAAGTTAGCTAAATTATGAGTTATTTCAATTTGTTAAAGACTTTTTGCATCAGCAGTGTAACGATCGAATCGTGTGGCAATTTGCCACCTTGTTTAAAAAATGCACGGCTACATGTACATGAAGAACATCATAATACACTCTCACAGCATCTTGATTAAAAGGAATTCGTAAAGTTTGTCTAAATTAATTGTAATCTGGTTCAAAAGATACCTTAAAGACCCACAAAGGCGACCACCAAATTAAGGCGACACACTCTACCATCAGAGAATTTTACTTTACTGCATGCATTCTGATTGGTTGAAATATTGGTTTTATTAATCAATGAAAACAATTTTGAATTCCGGTTCATTTTCTTAGCTTGCCAACAAAGTAGTTCCAAGATTAATTTGTTTAAAAGTGGAGAAATCTTTATAGTGTTCAAGATTTTAAATTATAAGAGATGAAGAAAGAATTTGTTGATTTAAATAAAGGTATAAAACTAATAACCTAATCACATTCGTGCAAAAACCCGCTCCGCATATTCATATATTGTGATTAGGTTTTAATTTCCTAACTCAATTAAATCAACAAATACTCTCTTCATCTCTTAAATAAAAGAGAAAAATCGGCAATGTAAAAAGATAATCATAAGAAAGAAAACTGGTGTCACCTTTTTCAGCTTAAACGATTCTTCTATAAAATGTATTCCCTTTTCTATTTGCTCGAGAGTTGGCGGGGTGAAATCGACGACTTTAATTGCAAGGGAGTGCATTTCTGAAAGAAAAAAAAAAATAAATTGAAAATGACTATAGTTTTATGATAACGTAAATAAAGTTTTTAGCTCGGTTATTTTTTGGAGAACACCAGAGGCATTGTCAGTACCTTGACGTCGTTGTTGTTGACGTGACAAACTTTAACCTTGTTCATGTCTATGTTTCTTAATATATCTTCTTTAAACTTAACATATGCGTGCACCACCACAAGAGCTATCGAGACAATCAAGGGCGTGACTGAGTACATTTTGTAAGAGGGGTATGCCCCTTATTCACCAGGATTTTTTGCATTATCCAGCACCTGCGGTCAAGCTTTGGCACCCGTTTGCGGTTCTCTTGTTAGGATGCTATACTTGACTTCGTCCACCGACCTTTTTAGCAACCAAAAAAGTATGTTATCGAGAAATAATGGTAAAATATCACCCAGTAACCTTACCGCCAAACCATAGTGAAATTGTCGAAAGATTGTACCCTGACTTCGTTCCTTTTACCCTAGTTGACTTAAGTAAGCGGGACCCAGCATGATCACGTGCAAAATGGCGCAATTGCAGATGTTCCTTACAATGTTAACAATTCATACCATTCTTGCATGAAAGAAATAGATTCATCGTTCGATTTACGTAAAAGATAGATCATTATTGAACAACAAAAGTTGTGTTTTCACTCGTAGCCTCGCCTCTTATGGAAATATATAGCTTTAAATTTTCTGTTTATTCAATGAAAGATACATCGATCCTACACTCAAACAAGCTACTTTTAGGCCTACTTGTTTCATCCTCTATATCTCAAAATGCAGCCCGTTCGTGGGTTGCTAGCCGATCCATCTTTTCTACATTACCTGGGAAATTCTGTAGATCAGGTACCATGTTTTCCATGAGTGTAATAAGCCTGGTTATACCCTGTTGTAGTAGATAGGCAATGTTACTGTCTTCACTAGGAAATCCCAGACCGGCAAGCTCGTCCTCTATAACCCAGGAGAAATTCACGGGCATCTTAGGAACGGTCTTTCCGCCATCCTACAATGGTATAATTGGGCTGTTTTTGAGTTACCGGTTCCGCGTTCATGATGAAAATGTTCTTACAAACGTTAAAGAATAGGTACCCTTCTTCACACTAACATTTGCGTGCAAAGTGTGGAATGAATCTTAAACGTTTGCAAAAGATTTGTCTTTCTGAAAGAAGGTCAGAACAAACCATCATGTCTATAGAAGCTTTAGTCGCTGAAAAACATTTTGTCACGTGTTTTAAAAACATTTTGAATTCGAATATACGCACTTAATATTTTTGCCCTTAATGTAAAATTAAGTGGTCTGTTTTCGAGGGGTTGACTGGGAATTGTGCCTGGGTTGGGTGATGAGGTTGAATAATTCATCTCTTCAATTTCTCTTCCAGCAAACTAATGCCTTAATATCTTTAGATTAGAATTTCAAGCTTGAGACAAGGACGTTACTATTATTTCAATAATTTTCCTTTTTATAGCGCTTCATATAGGAGTAGTTACAGTTAACAGCAGCGTGAAATTGACAAGGTGAATGATTTTTGAGTGATGTTGGAATGAAATTGAATGAGTGTGTGCAGTGAGTTTTGAATGAATTTAAAGGGAGGTAAGCCAATATCGCTAATTTTCTTCAGGATTAAAATAATTAGCGATATTGATTACCTCCCTTTAATAAAATATGCATACAAGTTCTATAAAAAGCTTCCTTTTTCTCCAAGAACCTATCAGACGCTTACGATTTGAATTTTGTCAGTGAAATCACGATTTTTTTCTAGCTTTATTTATTTGGAATGGCGTTATTGATTCTATCTTTTTCAGTGAGTTTGGAGCGATTTTGAATGGTTTGAATGAATGTTTGGAATGAATGAATGGAACGTTAAGTGAGCGGTTTAGAATGGTTTCGATTGAGAAAATGTCAATTTCATAGTGTTACTAACTGTAAATTGCTCAAGGTGCCTCTGTATTGTAATGATTGAGAACCTATGGTGTAGCTACAAATATGCACTTTACGCAAATGCGTAATAAAAATATATCAATCTTTCTAATATGTAGATAATGAATTATCGATAATATCGTAACTACGATGTTTTAACAATTCATTTACTTTCAAATCATTAAAATCATCTCGGGGGCGGGGAGGGGAGGGAGACTCTTTCCAGTCCTCTCTCCGGACGACGTTTTATGGTGTATCCCTTTCTTTTATGCATTCTCTCGAGGTTGGCGTTTGTGTGGGTTTTGACAATAGTTGGTTTCATTTTGAACAAAATTATTATTCTCATTTTACAAAGAATTAAGAGAAAAGTTGAGTCACTACTTGTGTAATATGACATCCTAACACGGTCACTTCTGACTGCATTTGAATACAAATATACACATAGCTACTTGAAACATGTTACTTAAGATGTATTTTATGTAACATGAGAAATCTTGTAAAAACCCCACCTTTCTTTTTAACATTCATTGCTCGATGCTTTTTTAACATAGAGATTTATACAGGCAGATCTAGATGTATTACAGAATTTGAGAAAGAGATTTTAAACTATGCATTTCAAATTGTGTTCAGCAATTATCCTATTCCTAAGATATTTTTGGGGAAAATAACTTTAAAGCACTAGAATGGCGTAAGAAATTTACGTTGTATGGTATGGCGCGTGCATGGACGTTGGTGAACGGGTATATCGTTCAAAAATCGATTATTGTATTTTCCCTGGTAGATATCAGAAATTCTATTTTAGGGTAGTGGACTTGTAATAGTTCCCCAATGTTTCGAGCGTCATGAACCTTTACAGTTTTAATCGAGGTTTCCTAATGACACAATTAGGAAACCACGATTAACATTGTGAAAGATCAAACGTTCGGAAATGTTGAGGGAATATTAGGGTCCACTACCTTAAAACGTGCTGTATGGACCTTTGAGGACCGAAGCTTCCTAAGTTGTTATCTAGTAACATGTAAACAATTCATTCTTAATTTGATTGGACCCTTTTTGGAAATAACGGATAATTTGGATTTTGAGGACAATTCTTTCGTGTAGAATACAAGCTTTTTTAATAAAAATATATAAATAAGTCAGTAATAAACAAATTAAAATTAAGGAATAAATAAACAGGTAAATTAAAATAAAAATAATAATAAAAATAAAAAGTTAATTAAAAAAAAAATAGGCAGATAACATAGAAATGCTATACACCTCGTGCGACGTCTATGATCATTTCAAGACGAACAATAATAAGCGAAGAAATCTGAATCTCTTTTCAAAACACGCATTGAATGAAGTTATCGTCTCTTAAAAACAATAATCTAAGGTTTTAAGCTGTCAGTTTAGCAGATGCGCGTTTATAGAGACCATACTTAGAAAGGCACAGATGACATCGGGCGGATGTGTTGAAAGAAGAAAAAAAGATAAAAAGATAAAAAATAGAAGTGATAAAATAAGTAAAAAAAATGAATGCTAAATAAAATCAAAAACCGATGATTTCCCTTACCTCTTTTTTCTTGTTGTATTCCATACCGTTATTTTAACAGCTTTTGACTTCATATATATGTTTTATTTCCTTAGTAGTCCAACAACCTTTTGATGTAGTAAACTTTTCATCATGATGATCCTTTTTACAACGAGTAATTCAGGGACCGGTTTCACCAAAATATTTATGACGCATAATTGTCTTACTGATAACTTGCCACATAATCAGGACAAAAATCACGGATCATCAATTTATCAATACCTATGTAAAGTGATTGTTGTTGTTACTGTTTCGAAAGTCATCGGTAAGACAAAAATACGTCTTATATGAGTTGATGAAACTGGCCCCAGGAGATGTTGTATATAATACACAACAGACCTGCACTCTCTCTATCGAAGAACTCGCGAGCGTTTTTCTCTTGAAATAAGTTTTGAATTCCATTCAAATGGCAATGTCGGGTTTCATTTTAGGCGCTCGCGAGTACTTCGTTATCCAAATCAGGAAAAATCTGTAATGATTACGGACAGACATCTAATTCGCAAACAACTTTTCGAACCTTAACTCGAAATATTATTCATTAAGTGGTGAAAACAGTGTGAAAACGGGAGAAATTTCTTGTAACGATCTTACTTTTCATTTACCCACATATTTACCCAGTTTTGTGGAAATTGGTACATGTGGTTTTCACGTAACAAGAAAGGATTGAACGGCGTTCTATCTTTATCTATAGACGACGGAATTTAGACTAGTCCTAGGTTGCAGATGCTTTGTATTATGTACAGTGATGTTATAGATCCGCAAGAAAGAGTGGGGTTCGAGAAACCATTACCTCCTATCATTTTCAATGTTGAATTGATCTTTGATCATTTTCTTAAAATTGTTTGCCCATAAAACGACTAGTTTGACAAAGACGATGGAGTACGGCGCGGTTTACTTTGAAACCGATTTATGTGCAAAGAACCTTGAATTAATATCACAGGGGATATAACATAATGTTGTAAAGAGAGAAATTGCTCGTGAGCGATTTCTCCTTTTTCAGCAATATTGTCCTGACTATATTCCGCATGTCAAAATGTTTAAACCGTATTGTTTGCTAATAGTGACACTGAATTAAGAATCCTGTTAGGGCCACAGAATGAACTATGTAAAACCCACTTATCGATGTAGCCTCTACAACGATGCGGGTTGTATGCAAATTTAATGACTCTGTTACTTGATGTAGCAACTCGAGCGTGAAACATTAAAAATAATGATTTTTTCCACTAGAGAAAACACACCATAATTAAACATTACATTACTTTTGAAATGTTTTATACCTACGCATCGAGAGATCGGGGCGTATCGTTCTGCCGCTGTCGGTCTGTATGTCTGTCTAAATATAACTTTACTGAATAACTAAACATTACAAATTACTTTCAGCATTTTCAAGATACAGCGTTTAATTTGATATGATGATAGATTTCAAAAAGACGAAGCGTTTGGTACCAAGGTCAAGCGACAAGGTCAAGGTGATATGTCAAGGTCAAAATTCTGATGAACAGCTATTTCAGGAATATTAGTGTTTTCCCGGCTTGACTGTGTCTTTATCTGTAAAGTGCCCTGCCTGAATACAGTATAACTTGCGTTAAGCGACCAGTTAGGGGACCAATAAAAAGCGGTCGCTTATTGAAATGGTCGCTTAATGCAATATTTAATGATAAATAAGACGAGTTAATGACAGCATAATTGTAACTGAATCCTATGATGGTCGAACCCATAATTCTCATTGAGACGATTCTAATGGTTCTAGCGCCATTAGATTTAATAACATTTTTTTCGTTTAAGGATATCAACTTTTTCGGAGATTTTGTCTACGGTGAAGGGATTTTTTTTTTTTGATGGTCGCTTAATAAAAGAGGTCGCTTAATAGAGGTGGTTGTTGGAACAATATCGCCTGTACATTACCCGCCTCTGGTGGAACTCGTACCCGCAACTATTCTATTACGAGACGAGCAACTTAACCCTCGGCTGACGAGTCCAACAATATTTGCCTTAGGTGTCATATTTCATGACAATTACAAAATCCGATATTAACGACACATATTGCGAAAAAAAATGATTATATTTAACAATTTTAAGTGATGACCATAACAAAATGAAGAATTTACATGATATGTTGAGGTAAAATCTTTGACCGATCAGACTGCCTGCGGTGGACTTATTTAATTTCACTGCCCAACCAGGATAACTGAGCGGTAACGCATTGGGCTGTCAACATTGGCTCGTATGTTCGGACCCCGCCTCGGCCTACTTTCATCGTCAACCTGACACAAGTCATTTCATTCGGAACATCGCTCGGACTTTTCCGTAACTTGAAAAGTACCTCGGACGTAAGTGTAGTAATTTTGGGTCATTTTTTTTAGGTAATTCGGCTCCTGATAGTACTTCGGTTAATACGCATAAAGAAAATCACATTTTGTCAATTCTTTCCGATCGTCTTTGGGCATATAATAATTTGATGACAAAAAAGCAGTAAGACACTGCGTTTTGCTATCAAATTATGATATGCCCATTATTATTCTTTCCGTACGATTTTGTTTTGTGCAACGTCATCCTTAGCGGGATCGTTTATGTTTGTGACGTCATATAAACCCACGTGCGAAATGACGCGCTTTCATGGCTGCGCCCGTATTATTCCCGAGGTCTATTCCGTAGAATCGCCGAAGGTTCCCGATTGAAGTCATTTCTCTCCCACCAATGGATGTATGATAAAACGTATTACTAAGTTTGATGTGCAGCTGGTAGCTCGGATGAAATGGTGTGGTTGTACTGGTAAAAGAAACAACGGAATAACATTGGTAGGTACACCAGTCTCCGCTATATTACTGCAATAATGTTTAAAGAAGCGTTAAACACCATACAAACTTTCCTGAGATGTCTCAGTAACGCTCTAGATAACAAGCGACACAGTTCATCTAGAATTTTTCAGCCGATACCAGGCTCATTAAGCATTTACCAAAGGTTTTATGCACAAGATTAGACTAACCGGATACCACGCTCAGCTGCGACCTATGCTTGATAGTCGTAAAAGTCTGCCAAAAATGGGTATTTTTTCACCAAGGGTTACCTCGCTTGAAAGAATGGTTGCCCGTCTCGTTTGTAGCAAGAATTTTTGGTGAACGAACGTCGTTCACCAGTGTTATATACCATGTCAGGAAAATCCTGTTGGATGTTAATACGTTTGAAATAAAGTAGCGCCTCTTAAAATTCAATTTAGTATCTTTCAATATTTTTCTCCGCAAAATCACTTTTTTTTTCTTTAAAAGCGTGCTACTAATATTCTTTATCAAGTGAAAATAATGAAAATTCGCCTTGAAAAACACAAAATAATCTTGCAATGTTTATCAAGGGAATTTTTGATCGGCGTAAGCTTGTCGATAGTTTAAAGCAAAAACAAAGTTTCTGTCTAGACACCGTAGAGACAGATACTATGTTTTTGACCCAAGCCTTCGCTGGTGCAACTTGTAGTAATTAGCCGGAAATACGTGTTTATTTAGGTCATGTCCTCTTGAACTTACTTTCGGCAATACTCGGGCGATCTCCGACGGCTCCGATTTAAATGTAGGTTAGAGGAATCGGCCGAGTTGAGACGAATGACACATCAAGACACCTTGTGTCATTAGAAACGGTAACGCGGTTTTACATAACTTTTCAACTAGCGACAGTCAGTCTCGAGACGGGTTTTATGAATGATTCGACAAGTGTTTTACATGTACAACCTTTCTTGTACTTTTATTTGACTAGGGATGAACGCCGCTATTAAGATTTTTCTGTAAAATTGCGTTGGCTGAAGTAGGGCTTGTAAGGATACACTCGATTATTCGGTGAACTTATCCCCAGCGGAAACGTTTCGTATTCGTCTGTCTCAGAAGCGAATATTGCCGAATACCAAAATGCGACAGGCGCGGAAGATATTTCATTGTGGCCATTCTACTTTGAACTTTAACAATCTGTAAAACCATATCAATTCAAAATTCTATTTGAAAATTAAATAAATGATAGCTAAATATTCAACCCTAGATACCACCCCAATTGTTGAGTAGATATTGCCGTGGTCAAGGGGGGACCAGATCCGTCATGCACTTGTTTACAATTCGACAGGCGGGTTTAGTTGTTAAATTATTCTGGAAAAGTCATTGCGTTTTTTACAGAAATCATAAAAATCTAAATCAATGAATAAAAACTGGCTCCATCCTTCCCAAAATACGTTTAGAATTGGTTAACTACAGTTTAAGCAAAAACTAGCTCCGAGCAGAAAGTCTAATATCAGCCGCAATACTGTAATAAAATATCGATAGTGAGTGATTTTACAAGCATCCAAACTCTTGAAGGTAAACAATAGGTTCTCGTGCAAAAAATAAACCGACAATTGTAAGGAGTCTCAACTCTTTTTGGAAAGAAAGTCGGAAGGAAAAAAAACAAAACATTGTATTATAGTTAAACATAGTCATAGACATAGTCATGCAATTATTACCTCCCTTTAAAAAAATAAACTTCTTAAATAAGATTCTTATTCGCTTTTGATGTAGAAATTACGTTACAAAAATAATATCTATAAAGACTTTTAGTATGCAATTTACTATGTAGCAATTGTTTTATATAAAAAGTTATACTTTAATTTCTAAACCTTAAACAGAAATTATCTATGAATTATACTAATAGGGCACTGGACCTCCTTTAACCTATACCTAAATATTTCTCATCCTGCAGTGTCATAAATTGAATAACGACATAAGTGTCAACCACGGAAGTGGTTCTGGCTTCAAATATGTAAAAAACTAATCTCTCAGGTTATGGTTCAAAATACTACTAATAAGTTAACAAATCATAACTTTAAACAATGAGTACAGTTCAGGACTGACTGATATTCATAGGTGTTTCTTTGGTTGGTACTCAAAGACCTTTTCATCCTCTGAGAAGAAACAAAGATAGTTAAAAAAGTTAAAACAAATACAACAAATATACTTGAAATAAGCTTAAACGTGATAACAACTACTTTTGTAAAAACAAACACCATTGGATATAGGTTAAAGACAGTTTTAGATAGGATTAAATCGTTTTCTCCATTTATGTTTAATTAATAAATGTACCTATTTCAAATGTGTAAAAGAAATTTTCACAGAGTAACATCTCATATTCTAACAAATATTTTTCTAACAGGATTTTCCTCTCTTTCCCTTTCTTTGAATCGGCAGTGAAATTTCCGAATAATGGAAATTTTGTCGAGACAATTCTTCCCACTTTTTACATTCATAATTTCTCTTTTCTAATTGAATTCAATATATCACTCTAGAATGCCATCAGGTTCGTTCACCATCAGTACTTTCAGTGCTTTGATTTATTAATCCTGAGGTATAACCAAGGTTAAAGTTCATCATCCCCCTAACAACTACGCTCACACCGACATCGACATGTTGATCCTTTCGGAACATCGCTCGAGCGTTTCCGTTAAGTGGAAAGTTACTCGAACGTAAGTGTTTAGTAATTTTGGGTCATTTTAGAGAACCCTTTGTAGTACTCAGGTCTTAGATCAAAATAAAAAAAATTCTCTAATGCTTGTCGATCGTTTAATGATGCGTTTTGGGGCAAATCATAATTGAATGACATTTTATCAATTTACATTATTCGGTGTTAAAATCTTTCGTTGCTTTTGTTTTACTCAAAGGCATCTTGATCTAAGTGACGTCCTACATTCGAAACGACGCGCTTTCATGAATGCGCCCTCATTATTCCCGCGGTCTTTTCAGTAGAATCATCGAGGATTCCCGATTGAATAAAGACCAACACGGGAATATTTATCATATAGACCCCCTTTTCCGCAACGCAGCTCTATATTGCCAATTTTTACTTAAAATGTCCATGGTCACTTGACGAAGAACTTTATTTGAAAATGTCGTGCAAATCGGTCCTTATTTGTAAAAAGAGTTTAGGCTATCACGAAGCTTCCCCCTTCCGTGACTCGATATGAAATAGCAAAAAAGTGACGTCATACGCATGGTCCACTCGATGAGTGAAACTCTGTGAAAGCTTTATGCGTAATAAACACAAAAGCCATTTCCGTGACACAACAGAGTATCGCAAAAAGCCTACAGTGTTTAATGTATATTGTTGATGAATATTCTATGAAAGGTTCATGCAAGTTTGTTTATAATTGTATTGAACAGACCTCGGAACAGACGGACAATTAAACGGAGAGGAAACCAATTTACACCCTCCTTCAGATGCATATATAAGTTACATTTTGTTTATCTGGCTAAGTGTGTAAAGACTTTTCATCTTTGGATACGGCATTGAAACCCCAATGGTTAATTAAAAAAAGCAGATTGTTCCTGATTTAGTTCATTTCAACTTCAAGGTTTTTAGGCTTGCCTTTATGAATATGAAAAGTTCAATATATGATGCCCCTTTCCGCTTTTGAACGCTAGTGCAAGTTTCATTAAAGTTCACTGCTAATTGATGACACATATCACTCTTCTAGAAAGTGTTCTGAAACATAAAAATCTGATGCTTTTCTTTTCCTTTATTTCAAAAATATAATTGCATCAGGTTTCAATTCATTCAATATCGTCCATGAACAGCCAAAACCGCGCAACTACAATTTACATTTTAAGTAGAGAGCTTTTGGTCGACTTTTGATGATAAGCAAAATAAGCTTATTTATAATATGACCTACGTCGCCGGAGTTAAATAATCCCGTTGAATATTTTTGATATTACACGGGTGTTATAACACTAGTGGAATAACTATGCAAATGAGCTCAGAGCAAATAGCAACGCTATTTTGTAACCGCGAAAATGACGTCATAATCTATGTTTTGTGACGTCATTTTTAAACGGCGTTTTAAACGTTGAATTTCAAGAATTTTGACAATTTTTCGCTAAAGTTCGGGTCATATTATAAACAGAATATAAAATTTGTGCTCATAAGATACAGAATTTATTAAACTCGTCATCTAAAACAGATAAAAACTCGGCGCAGCCTCGTTTTTATCTGTTTATAGATGACTCGTTTAATAAATTCAGTATTCAATGACCACTCATTCAATATCCTCTATTTCAAAAGAAATAGCTAACGTCTAGGGCGCCATCCTGAAATCACTTTTCGCAATTTCGCAAGGTGAAACCAATTTAACACGAACGGTGCTTGCAATAATTGTTTATCGTCAAAATTTCTAAAGAACTGTCCGTCCAGCTGTTCTTCTTCACAGACTGACGCTAAATGTGGAAGTGCGCATGCGTTAAGGCAGCTGACAACTTCCTGAACAGAGAAGTCATAAAATTCCTTTTTCGCGCCATTCGAATCCAAAACAATATCAAATGGTCCAGTTTCATCTACACTGCTTTTTAAATGAGTTGGTGGAACTTGGTAAATATCACCGGAATCGTCTGAAAATATGTTATTTTCTCTCAATAAATCGAAATCATCATAAACAGCTGATGTAGAATTAGCATAAATAACCTCCTCCTTCCCATCTATATTCTCACTGATTTCACTTTTCTTTTGTATCATGGCATAAATGTTTTCGTTGTTGTTGTTTTCCTCTAGTTGTGTATAGGATCGATCTGTAGTTTGTTGTGGACACATATCTGGTAGAACGTAGTCATCTGACCCTCCTAAACTATCTTCCAGAGTTTTTATTGTCTCGTTGTTCTTTTCTTTGGAGCGGTCGTCCGTGCTATCTTGACGAACCACATTATCCATTTGTAAGTAATCGTCATCAGCTATGTTTTGTTCTAAATTCTGATCACCTGGCGGATATTTTCTCTTTGAACTTTCTGCTATATTCATTTCCGTATCATTTATGAGATTTACATCACTTTTATTCACTGGTTTAAAAATATGTTTCCTTGGCTTTATTGGTGGTTTGATAGACAATTTGGGGACATCATAGGTACTTTCATGACTTTCTTTTACAATATCAGGGTTGGTTGGCAAGTGTAAAGCAACATCCCCAATATTTACATACTCTGAACCCGCGTCCTGCTCAATATCATTAGGGCTATCTACAGAATCACTTATACTGTCAAATGATTTAGAAATGTGTGGTTTATCGAATGTGAAGATTGACTTATCTTTTCTGACCTGGTTTGCAGAAAGAGACTTCGTTGTGACTTTATCGGTGCTAACCAGTCCTGTTTGGTCAGAATGTTGCCTAGTAAGATCCAATTCCTTTTTCAACAAATCTGCTTCTAGTCTTTGTTTTGGAACACAAAGTTCATCGTCTAATTCTTCAATATAACTAATAAATGACCCCGTAGTAGGTAAAACACTACCAGTTGACATCCACAAGGTGTTTGTTTTTGTACTTCGAGCCCATTGCTTTCTTAGACTCATTCTTTTGCTTTCTTTGCTTTCTTTTGGCTCTTTCTGGTTTCTCCTAGTCGCTTGTGTAGGCGAGGTCGGAGACTTGGCTTGTTTTGTTTCTGGTTGGCCTGCTGATGCTATTGGACTACTTATTTCCGTGTTACGACGTTGCATCTTTTTCTCGGATGAGTATATTTTGGTTAGTTCTTCGTGAACCTTGTCAAAGCCAGCTCTTGACTTTCGTGCAACAAGTCGTAAATAATCTGGGATGTAGTGCGTCTGAAAAATATAATCATGTGTCTGTATGTTCAATTGTCACTTTTGGCCCTAATTTTTGTTTTAATGCCATAAAAGCAAAAGCAAAATTTAAGAAAAAGGAAGTTTATTTTAAACGCATTGATAAAAACCTTTCAGTCTCTAGCCCATCTGAAGTAGTGTGAGAGAGAGTCGAAGACCTCGGATAAGCACACTGGTCAGTGGTCCCGTTTTGTACCACTGTCAATTTGCCCTGTGTTCAGAATGATAAGATGGTGTAGACTGTTTGCCAATTATACCCCGCTTTGCACGTGTACTTGCGTGCAAAGCGGGGTACAATTGACAAACAGTTTGTACCGTTTTGTTCATCCTGAACGCTTGTTTCATTTTGCGAGGGTTTTATTTTCGCTATTTTTGCGACTTAAAAAGCTCGCGAAACAAAGAATATCTCAGAATATTAGCACGATATTTGACCAGGAAATAGATATTAATTAATAGAAAAATAAGTTTGGTGCTTAAAAGAAATAGTCTATAGCATCCGATTTTCCTTTGTTTCCCAGAAAATTCCAAAAAAATAATTATTTTTTCCAACTAATAAATACTGTCTCACGGATGATGCCTTATCTGCTGAATAATTTCGAATCAACTTTGTCTAATATTTTTATTCAGTATGACAGGGGTAAAAGATGTGAAGTTTTAGCACATTCAATACCTTTCTATCTTTGTCATGCCTCGCTATTCCACTAGCAGCCTGGCTGGTTTCTATGGCACTCATCATACCCCGCTGAAATATACATTTATGTAGAAAGATTAGAAAAGCACCAAAGGACCTAAGTTTATATATGTATGTATTACGCTGACACAAAACATGAAAAATACTTTTGATACAATAACATGCGAATTACAAATACCATTTTTTTCAAACAATGTTTTCCATGTACTTATTCTTTCAAGAAGAAGTTAGAGGTTAGAGAGAGAGAGAGAGAGAGATAGAGAGAGAGAGAGAGAGATAGAGAGAGAGAGAGAGAGAGAGAGAGAGAGAGAGAGAGAGAGAGAGAGAGAGAGAGAAGAGAGAGAGAGAGAGAGATTGAGAGAGAGAGAATGAGAGAGAGAGAGAAAGAGAGAGAGAGAGAAAGAGAGAGAGAAAGAGAGAGAGATTCGACAATAATTTAGAATAAGAAACAAATAGCGACGTATGTGTCGCCAGCCTTCAACGAATAAGTTAATACATGAATACGGAGTGATTAGTTGTGATGAACTGTAAATCAACATCATAATGCTAACTCGAGAGCTTTTACGAACAAATCGTCGTAACCACATATTCATTCAAGACAAAAGTACACCAGTTAAGCCGCACAGAGACGTTTCAACATTTTCCGCACGAACTTATCAACAGGATAAATTCAAATATGACTTTTCGCTTATAACACTACCGTTCATTCACAAGATGAAAGTCTTTATTTTTTCTATTTTTTCCGTCTTTTTATTTGCTACTACATAAATCTGTCACATTTCTGAGTGAGTTGTATTAAGATAGAGGATCCGTTATAGTTCTGCAACTTTTCTGAGGTAATGATCTTTCACAATGTTGACCGAGGTTTCCTAATGATTTTCATTAGGAAACCTCGGCCAATATTGTGAAGGATCATGAGTTCCGAAATATTGTGAAACAATTACGGATCCGCTACCTTAATTCATAATTACCATAGTGACCAAAATTCCTTCAACAAATTAACCCAGTCCTATTAAAGCGTACTAAATAACACCCCTTTCACTGCATAGAACACCTATACGATTGAAGTTGAATCATTCATAGTTTATGCACACGAGTGGCTTAGTAATAAACATAGGAGTCTGTCACGGTAAAAGATGACAGCTCGTCCCACTTTATATTTGTGACCCATCACGAGAAAAGGAACCATCTTGTTATGCGTAAAGTGTCAACCCTTGTCAGTCTGCGCGGATTGCGCAGACTGACAAGGTTCGATATTTATTCGCACTTATCGTTATGTTTGACTATTTGTTCGTCTGAAATTACCTTTGACATACTTAATTACATCCATTGGCCAACGATCATTATGAATTAGAAACAATTAAGAGATTGAGAGATCATTTGTTGACTACATGGAGGTATGAAAATCAAAACCTTATCAAACTGTATGAACGAGCGAAGCGGAGTTAAACTTAAGTGTGATTATGTTTTTTGTTTCATATCTCCATGAAATCAACAAATAATCTCTTCATATCTTACAATTTAGAATTAAGATGCAAAAATGTTAAGATTTGTCAACTATGCAGCAGATTTCTACTTCTTGTGTGAAAAACAGCCAAATTTTAAGTCAATCGGAATGCACAAAATTTGTTGGAATAATTCTTGTATAAAATACTGGTTTTACCAATTACGTGTAGTTACACGCACTTAAGGCTAGTCGACTTTCACATCCCATCCTAAAACCGTTCCACACACCCATTCTTTCTGCCGTTCCCAAGGAAAAGACCTACAGGGAAAATCATTTAGGAAAATGAAGAAATTGGTTGTTAAAGGGAATTTCTTCATTATCCGCAATGTCTTCTACCGAAAAGGTCCAATATTTATTGAATTCCTACACCTATATATAGCTGTCTTTTAATTTGGACCAAATCAAAATTATGTCGCTTGGCTCTGGACCAAATTTTAGAATTCTCATATGGTCTATTTTAGTGTGATGTATGGTTTGGTATAAAGGACAATATTTTCATTTCTCCCATGAAGTTAGACACGCACCACATAGTAATTTATTGTTAATCACGCAATTAGAGTACTTTGAAATAACCGATAGTTTTCCTTAATTAGTTGTCCTGTTGCCCTTTATAGTAATAAACAAGCTTTTCTAAGGGCACCACTCTTCAGTTTCTTACAAGTGCAAAAAAAGTAGTTTGAAACCGATAGAAAAATAGCAATGGCATTTAAAGTTCATAGAATGAAACTCTAAAAAAATGAATGAAATAATGACAAATATCATCGGTTTAATTGCAAAATCTTTAAACTGCAGCTTTGATATTTTTTTTTCTGAAAAAGATTGAATAAATTATAGAATAATAGAAATACTGTTTGGTAATGTTGAGCTCAAATTGGTTCGTGAAGACAAACTAATAGGAAAGTGTGTGTAATTCGTTAAAGGGAGGAAATAAATATTGCTTAATTCGTCCAAGTTGGACTGTAACTGTAGTTACAATAGAAGTAGGTTTGTACAGAAATTAATAAGGTTTGTCTATCAAAAACGATCATTCGGGTTTGTAAAAAATTTGATGCATACTCACATGTTCAAAATTTGATTACGTAGCTATTTTGTATGCTTTAACCTCCCCCCCCCCCCCAAAAAAAAAAAAAAAAAAAAAAAAAAAACCATAAAAACATAAAACATTAGTTAACAATGTCACATCATTGCAAGTAATGCCACTTAATGTCTAGTCAAACTTATGAATTAATCCGCTTAGCACGACGTTTTCACATTAACTTAACAACAGCAGCAGGAGCATCAACAACAACGACAATAACACCATAAACATAAGATATGTGTACCTCATCCATAGATCAGGCTTGATAAAACAACTAAACTAAATCCGCCGTTTAAACAAGAAACGTTATTTTGTGTTAGATACAAAATTTTTCAGTGACATACACTGTCTAGAACATGATTGTTAGCCCCTATTTATCAATAAAGTCCCACTTCTCGATATTGATAACATTAATTGTGTCCACTTGTGTCTTGACCTTTTATCATTTAGCTCACTAGTTTTACCCCTACTTGGTGGGAAAAGCCCTGAGTTCAGGATTGAAAACGTTTGCGAATATTTGAAAAATGTTACCCGTTTTGCACTTGGGCTCACGCGCAAAGTTTGGAATATTTTTACGTTTTGCGAAGGTTGTCATATTGGACGCAAGGAAACTCAACTGTATCTTGACTAGAAGGAATTTTATTTCATCGACAAAGATGAAAAAAGTATAAGGTATTGTGGTAAAGTATCAAAGTATACTTAGCGCCACTAGAAAGGTACCACCCTTATCCTATGCAGTTCAAAATGTACGACTTAATTCCAGGGGCCTGTTTAACTAAAAATCTTACGATCATTTCTTGCGTAAGTCCAAAATAAAGCTGCTTCTAAAGAAGAAACTAGATATGGAAATCTGCCATGCATCATCTTCTTAAGTCTATTCCAATGAGATATTGCAATTCAGAATCTAACGATGAATAAAAACACCAGGTACGATTTGTGATTTTAACTTACGATTATGTTTTTCGTAAGAAGTTTAGTAAAACGGGCCCCAGGTCTCTAAATATAGTAAAAACTTCCCTTTCGCTTTATAAGTTGTTTTCATCAGCGTCACAAGTATACTTGCAATAAATAATAGATAACGAAATTTGATAATTATTTCATTATTTCATGTGGTAGCTTTCTAGAGACTCTGAGTATATATTTACCCTACTTTCAAGCTGAAAACGTTGAAAATGTTAAAGGCACGGTACCCCGCTTTGCACGTAGACTAGTGTGCAAAGCCAGAACCCCCCCCCCCCCCCTTTAAGCGTTTACAAACGTTTGTGAATCCAGAAAGTACAACTGATCATAAAGCATTTTCGTGATTCCCAAAAGCGCATAAATCTTTTCTTCGCTTGAATAAGGCCATCGAACATTTTGTTTTCTTTCTAATACCTTTACATAGTTTTTATTTTGAATATAAAGTTGATCTTTGCAGATCTAGACCACTTTCAGAATAAAACGTCGTCACTGAAGCGTAAATGACGCATCTATAAACTTACTGGTTTTTTTTGTAGCCAAACAAGGACATCTAACGTTTTGATACAGATGAAAAACGTCATGCCATATCGACGCACAAAAATATCGTAACTTCAGCTTAATTCAAGCTGTTGTTACAACATTTTAGGTTCATTAATCACAATATGGTCCATAATGGGGATAACTTGTAATTGACCAGGATGTTTATATCCGTTCGTAATGATATAACTGTGTCCCGTGACGCAAAAAAGGAACCTTCTAGGAGTTGACGAAAAGTGTAGATCCTGATCGGACTACGCGGACCGTCTAATCGTTACAAATACCCCGATTCTTTAATAAATATTCAGTGATTCCACATATCGAGGGATCAGCGCGAAACGGTTGTAACTCCCTATAAACATATATGGAGTTGCTCCCTGTATACATATAGGGAGTTACAACTGTTTCGCGCTGAGCCATCGATATTCACTTTTCAGATGGCATCACATTGCTCTCTGCTAGATTCAATCTTCTTTTCCAATATTTGAGTACTCGGATGGTCCGCTTTCTGTGTGACGCGCCACAAATAAGTAACGTTCAATATACACTACCCTGTCAAGAATTAAATAGAGGATAATCGTTTGTATCACTATGAGATCGATTTATATTTCGTTGAGTGAACAACAAAGCCTTATTTTAACGAGTGGCGGAGCCATGACTGAAAATATAGCCCTTGCTGTTCACTCTTAAAATAGCAGGCGAAAATTATTTATCTTTACTACATAAATGAGGCAAAATGTGAAATACTGGACAAATATTCTTAAGCCGCGTCATTTTGCAGGTGATTGCTATGCAACGTTCATGTAACGCCGCTTTTTGGGCTTTGCTTAGATGACGTCAGATAGGGTGAAATGGACGTAAACGGGGTATAAGAATTTGATAATTTCGCTGATAAGGCATTGAGTTTATCAAAATGTTAATCTATAGTGCTAAAGAAAGAGTAATATTCTTAGTTAGTAGGCCTATGGTCAGCCACAGTGCGAACCCACTTCCTAAAAGTTTAAATTGATTGGTCCACCGAGAGACAGGTTTGGGTGGCGATTTTATACAACAAAAAACAACATAAAATATTCATTGTAAGTAACACACCTTTTATTGAAGAAATATTTGCTTTCTGTCAGAGAATGCATGTTTCAGATTTGTATCTGATATTTATATTCGATTTTTAGATGACTCTAGTACAGCCGATATGAAATTGTTTATGATATTATCCATGATTAATGCCCTGGCAGGGCGGAGCCTAAGTAACGGGTCGTTGCACTTAAGGTTAAGGTAAATCAGCTGTTATCTGAAATAACTTCCTAAGAGAGTCGACATAAATAACTCGAAACCTTAAATCGTGGATTGGTAACCAAATCATCGTAACTTCAGCTTAATCAAGCTGAAGTTACGAGGCCTTGGTAACCAAACGATGAAATGTGTTCACTCTCTCAAAGTACGTGAATCCTATAGGTTTAAGGATACAGTTATTTGCACGCGTTAACGATGATAATCTACTAAAATATGAAAGAACCCACAGTATTGAAAAGTAAACTCGCCAAATTACATCACGGTTAAGCCCCGCCCTACCAGTTCATTAATTACGCAGAATACTCTAACAAGAATAACTAGAGTGTGAAGAAAATACGGTATATGAAGCGACACACGTTAGTATTGAAATCAGCGAAATGCAACTGTATATCAAATCAAAGATGAACATTTATTATTTTTTACATCTTTGCGGATGAAACTAAAACCTAATTACACTGTATGAATAAGCGACGCGGATTCACATATAAGTGTGATTAAGTTTTTGGTTTATTCCTTCATGAAAAAATACTCCATTCATCTCTTAAAAAGTTATTTCCAATTTAACTAAATATGACGAATTTGCAATATGTGATGGTAAATCAAAACTTTGATGCAAAAATCGAATCCCTCAAAATCTTTAAACGGCGGATTTAGTCTAGTTGAACGTCTTTTTTTGTCGTTTTACACTAGTACACCAACATTTATTTTGTTTCAATTTAAGCATAATATTCAACAGCAAAACTTATCTCCGGTCATTAATTCTACGAGAAGATTATAGAAAAAAATCATTACATATACAAGAATGACATTCTAGGACTCTTGTCAGAATTCACGATCTGAGCATCGTGACAATTGACTAAAGGCGTCACATACATTGTGGACCTTTTAAGCAGAACTGTTCATAAATCAATTATCAATTCTAACACATAAATTAAACATCAGAGCGATAGTTTATTAAAAAATGCGTTCTCAAATGAGAATTTACTTAAACTTTAACTTGACATTATAGCTGTAATCCTGTTGTAATATTATAATGAATGCACTATGAATTCAAAAGATGATATCAATAAGTTGTTAAAAATAACAACTTATTGATATTAGTTTTTATATTCATGTATTTTTTACATCATAAGCTTGAGAAAATTCTTAGTTGAGATCGAAAACGGCTTTATAATCTCGGGCCCGTATCCCTTATACATAGAGTACACAATCACAGTACCATGATCACAGATTTCATACAGGCAGCGGCAGCCAGAGCAGCATATGGCTGCCATTCTTTTCTGGATCGAAATAAACGATGATATTCTAAACGTTTCTCATATGTTTAAATTATCCTTTTTTGAAGGATTGTTCACAAATCAATTAACATATTTTTACGCCCAAACCAAACATCAGGACCAGAAAAAATAAACTATTTTCCATCCACAATTGAAAATTTACTCAAACTTTAAGTCTAGATTAAAGATGTATTTCTTCTTACCACTTAAATGATGAATGAAAAAAAAAGATAATACCATTAACTTGTTCAAAAATAACAACTTATTTTTTATTATCTGGTATGTTCATGCATTTTTAAAAAGTTTGAAGCAATATCAATTGAAAACGAAAACAAGAGGACCATGATGGTCCTATATCGCTCACCTGAGTAAGTCAACTCATAACTTGTCAACCATGTTATAAATACCAGAGATTGTCTGATGTACATTTAGGGTGGATTTAAAAGAAAAACTTTAATTTCCTCCTACAGTAATTTGATTTTCTTTTTAATTGCAAACAAAGTTATGATGGAATTGAATTCTTTTAACAAGTTAAGTAGACCTAAAACCTTAAGAATATCCCTGCCAAGTTTAAGATATGCCCAAGAGTTTAGGCAAAGATTAACCTTCTGAGATTTTTGGCAATATTTTGAGATTTCCAATACCAAGGATTTTGATTGAATGAAATTATTTTTACAATTATGGTAGAGCTTCACCCAAAGAACATCCCTAACAAAGTTCAGCTTAATCAGCCAAGCAGTTTAGGAAAAGAAGAAGTTTTTCTAAAATTTCCAGCAATTTTCGGCCATTTTTCAGCCTTTCCGTTACCATGCAATCCAAAGGTTTTAACGAAATTAAATTCTTTCGACAACTTTAAAAGAACTTCACCCAAGGAACATCCCTGCCAAGTTTCAGCTTGATTGGCCTAGTGGTTTAGGAGGAGAAGAATTTTTTCTAAGATTTTCGCCCATTTTTGGCCATTTTTTAACCTTTCCGTTTCCACGACAACCAGAGTTTTTGATGAAATTAAATTCTTTTAACAACTTTTGAAGAGCTTAACCCAAACCAAAAAATTTCTCTGCCAAGTTTCAGCTTGATTGGTCCAGTGGTTTAGGAGGAGAACAATTTGTTCTAAGATTTTCAGAAATTTTCAGCCATTTTTCTACCTTTCCGTTACCATGGAAACCAGAGTTTTTGATGAAATTAAATTCTTTTAACAACTTTTGAAAAGCTTCACCCAAGAAACATCTCTGTCAAGTTATAGCTTGATTTGTCCAGTGGTTTAGGAGGAGAAGAATTTTTTCTAAGATTTTCGCCCATTTATAGCCATTTTTCAGCCTTTCCGATTCCTTAACCAGAGATTTTGATGGAATTGAATTCTTTTAACAACTTTTGAAGGGCTCCACCCAAGGAACATCTCTGCCAAGTTTCAGCTTGATTGGTCGAGTGGTTTAGGAGGAGAAAGATTTGTTCTAAGATTTTCGCCCATTTTTGGCCTTTCTGATACCATGGTAACCAGAGTTATTTATTAAATTAAATTCTTTTAACAACTTTTAAAGGGCTTCACCCAAGGAACATCCCTGCCAAGTTTCAGCTTGATTGGCCCAGTGGTTTAGGAGGAGAAGATGTTTAAAGAAATTGTTGACGGACGGACGGTCGGACGGACAGACGGACGGACAGACGGACGGACGGACGGACGATGGACGGACGACGGACGGTGAGTGATCACAATAGCTCACCTTGAGCACTTTGTGCTCAGGTGAGCTAAAAACAAAAAAAAACCCAACCCCATTTGTAATCATGCTATGCACAATCATAGTGCCATGAAACAAAGACTTCATATAAGCGGCGGCAGCCAAAGCAGCATATGACTTTTTGCGTGACGGGTCACATAGGTTTGAAATGATCCACATATCTAAATCAACTACTTCATTTTTACTCATCATAGTGCCATAATCACAGATTTCATATAAGCCGCGGCAGCCAGGGCAGCATATGGCTGCCATTCTTTTCTGGAACCGTCAACGTAGTCACAAATACCACGTATAACCAGAAAACTGTCATTCCTGTTGCCTTCTAACGACGCCATGACGGCTTCCGAGTCTAGGTCAAATGCTTTAATGTTATGTATATCTGCGAACTCTGACCTCAGGTCATATGTTCGAGTCACTAGTTTTCCACTTCCAATGGCCCCGTATCTTACGTTAGGGCTTTCATTTCTACTATCATGTGAGTGCCACGGCGGGGGTTTGGGATGTTCTAACGTCACGACGGTGCCGTCACGTTTACGGTAACCGAACGTCTCACGATCTAAAGCTGGTCTTCTAAAGCTTGTTTCTTGTGACGAGAGGATTTCTAGACCTTCTTCAATGTATAGGTCCCAAGGGCGTGGCTTCCTCCAGTCTATTTTTACTATTGATTTCAAACTTGTCACAATATTTTGTAAAATCTTGTTCTGACTATGAAATGATTTGGTAATACAGTTATATCTATTTGACTCAGATTTTGTTGTATTTCTGTTAACTTTTTCACAATGAATATACATCGGCGTGTTTTCTTCGGTCGGCATGGAAACAATGACGTCACCTGGGCGCACGTGCTTGTGGTAGTCAGAAAAATTAGGAACACCACCGGCTACTCCGAGGACAAACACGTGCTCTACTTTACTAAAGGTACCTGGAAATGAAACAAATTGAATACTCTGTTCTTCATCCCCGGAAAAATGTTTTGCATAGGGGATATGGAATGAGTGGTCGTTAAATACCGAAATTATTAAATGAGTCATATATAAATAGATAAAAACGAGGCTGTGCCGAGTTTTTATCTGTTTTAGATGACGAGTATAATAAATTCGGTATTTTATAAACACAAATTTGATAATCTATTTATAATATGACCCGAATTTTCGCGAAAAATCGTCAAATTCTTGAAGTTCGGCATTTCAATTTTCCGCAAAACTTATAACGACGTTCAAAACTGACGTCACAATATATAAATTATGGCGTCTTTTGAAAGTTATTCCACTAGTGTAATAACACCCGTGCAATATCAAAACTATTCAACTGGTTTATTTCACCCCCGCGACTTCAGTCATATTATAAAAATATATATTAATAAATTGTTGTCTTTCTTAATTCCGTCAGTTTCATCCTAAAATAGTGATAGCCTTTGTCGTTTAGCATGGCTGTTGGATAGTCGCCATTTTGATTAAAATTTATTACAAACTGACATAACGTATCTAACATAGTACATAAACCATCATTATTGTTACTTCATGAGGTATCGGTAAAATTTTGGCTGTACATATTTATAGAAATAACCAGTTTCAGCGATTGACCTCTTATCACTCCGACACAATTTTTCATTAAGGCCATTCCAAATGTTGCATTTTATCCATAAAGTGGCTGCAAACGTAAATATCTGCATTATTTGATTATTCGAATTTTTTCTTTTTCAGTTGTAAATCTTAAGAAATTCATTACGAAATAAGGTTAAAGTACTTTTAGTTTCCCCTACCTAAGAGCCTTGTTACTGTATTTTCTGCTGATATCCTAGCTGTATGGTTTGACGTCATGTCTCTAGATAGTTTGGTGCTAACAACTTTATATCTCCCTATCATTCCCAATGTATATACCTGAGATTCACCTACAAAACACAACATTAAACAATGTCTGGCATAATTTTTTCAAGGCATTTGTAAAACGAATTATGAACGGTTGTAGATGTCGTTATGTTCAAATTTTGAAATTTAATAGTTGGTCCCTTTGCACTTTTGTAACTAACAGAACGATTAGACAAAAGAGACCCAAAGGATTCCGAATCCTCTAAGGTTGGACTCTGTATAAAAGGCATACCATAAGCCATTTATCTTAGGACAGGCCTCTCTAATTTACATATACACTACAATTAAGCTCCTGTTGAACCGTACATTACCCTCCCCCCTCCGAGAAAACGTGTCAAAAATGAAGGCCTGAGATATCTATTCTCATCATACTACCCCTGACATCGATTGAAACGAACCCAGCGTATTGACAGACGTGATCCACTCAGAGTAAAGGATCCTCAACCCTAAATTGGTCCATCTGTCTATGAGAATACCATTAGCCAAGTTTCTAAGTGATTTCCAATTCATTATTTTACACGTTCGTAATAAACGTAAGTTAAGTAGATATAAATAATTTAGTAATGCACCTACAATGTATTAAGATATTCTAATCTAAAAAAGAATCATGCAAATACGTCCTATTACTTGTAAAAAATTTGACCAATTTTAAATACAACACAACAGCAGGGGAATGTTGGGATCGTGCATGTCGGTTCAGATGAAAAAAAGTATTTATTTCATGGATACAAGCACAGGAATGCAACCGGGGGGTGTTTAATGTTGTACTACAATTAAGAACATCATGAAATTGACATACATCTCGATCAAAACGATTCTTAACCGCTCGTTCAGCTCTTCATTCATCCAATTTAAACAGTCGCTCACACCATTTAAAACGCTCAAAAAAGTTCACTGTATGAGACTATAATATGCAAAAGATTTAGATTTTTTTCATAAAGGTGTAGAATTAACCAAATTATCAACCCCTTTCTCCTCAAAAATACTGATGTCTAATGGGAAACTAATGTTTTGGCCAATCAAAATATCTCGAGGAATACTTCTTAAACAATTTCAAAGATACGTGTACTCCCCTTTCAACATGTAAAATTTGTTTTAATCTTTGAAAAAAGTCATTCTTGTTAGGGATTGAGTATAGGGCTTAGTTTAAACTTTCCATGATGGCTAGACACCTTGCAACGTGTTCCTAGTATTCCTTGCACCAGTACTAAAACGCGTTATTTCCAAGCATACAGCTCCGATCCCATTTGGGTTTACGATTATCCATCCATTGAAGGAGTCTTATGTTCGAAGTACTGATGCCGATGGGGATCGAACACGTGGCGATATGACTATAGTTTGAGAGTCTGACGCGATACCAACTGAGCTGAACTGGCTTTACGAAGAAAGAGAATGACCACTGTATGGGGGGGGGGGATAATAAATGACAAATATAAAGAACGTGTCTGATGAGTAGAAAACGTGCTTTGTGCATGCTCTCTTACCAACAAAACTGCGGCGAACTAAACAAAAAAGTGAACAGTTTTATATTGCAGACTTGTAGTATTTGACAATAAAGATAAATATATAAATCCAAGATAATAGCACTTTTTTTAATACTCAACTGAGAATTTAGCCAAACTTCATCTTTATATTTAAGTGGTATTTTGTGCGGAATACGTATATTTGTTTGTAAGAAAAGAAATGATATTATTTGTAAATGATAAATTGTTACTTATAGCATACATTTCACAGATAAACTTGAGATAATATATACCTTCGTTCATAATTTGAAGTTTGTATAAATTCTCATTTGAGTAAGAAAATTTTTTTTTTTTCAAAATTTCTGGCCCTGATATTTCAGGATTATCACACCCCTTTACTTTGCCTGATAAACCCTCTATGACTCTTAATTGAAAATACTAACAAAACCGGTTTTTACTCTTAAACACGAATATTTGCTCAGATCTTTAAATGTACTATTTTATTGCCAATGTTGGCTTATGGCTACCATCATATGAGTGATATTTTAAGCATAAAGAAATGGTGGATGCCATGTTGTTAGACAAAAAAATTGTAGTTCTCTTAAAGTGCCACCACTGTACCAGACTGTTAAAGCGAAAATAAATGGCGGATGTCAACAACCCTCCTCTACATGTCTATATTTCGCAATATTTTTCTTGTGTTTCAAATATGTGACCCGTCACGCGAAAAGGGACCATCCGGGAATTCTGTAAAATGAATTATTGAAAAAGAGATTTGATCCAGCATAGGTCAACCAGTAGTCGTATTTCAAAAATTCTTTCACTTTCAGGTAGATTGATCATTCTATATTCAGAAAATAAGCACGGTGCAAAAGGTTTCGACCCTAGTCAGTCTGCGCAATACGCGCAGTCTGACTAGGGTTGACACTTTACGCACTACCCAGATGGTCCCTTTTCGCGTGACGGGTCATATTATATGTATCTCCGTACAAAATAAATTTCAAATGTTACCCACCCTCTGTTTTGTACTTCACGAAGGTTGTTTTATCGTCAATCATGGCATCTACAGCCAGTTTCTCACAATACAGTGATGTTATAATAGCGATAGTCGGCTGTTCTCAGCCAGTTAGTTGTGGGATATCTCTCACTAACTTCAACTCTGTATTTAAACAATACAACAAGCATTTCATCAATGAAATGTATGTCAATAAGTAAGGGGAGTTAATTTATGCTCTTTTGTGCTTTTTATGAATGTCTTTAACAACAAAAATAAAGATTTTTTTATTATTAAATGCAGTTTTAAATCACGGAAAGTGTAAGGTAAAAGCTCATTCAAAGTTAAAAACCATCTCTTTAATTCACTGCCGATTAAATTTACGTCGAATAACCGTCCCTAACTTCATTTAGATTAGAGGAACCTTACACTATCTTGCTAAATGTGGAGATTGTTTCAGATAAGATGCCTGTTTCTTACATTTCAACCGTTCTAGCTCGAGTTTTTTTTTTCATTAATAAATAAATAGAAAAAAATGGCATAATGGCTAAGATTAGACTGCACGTCTGTACAGGATGATCTTAGACTATACTTCCTACTAAAGCTACGTGTCAAGTAAACATAATCACTCTGTGAACAACATTATATGGGTTAAGTTTTGTTTCATGGCAGTGGATACATTGAACAATTGCACAAAATTCATACCGTTTCCAGACCCACCACGTGCCTCGTGTTGTACGCGCATCCATCGACCAACCTCAACTTCTCGTATAAGACGTTTCTTTTCCAAGTCTTTTAACATCAGAACCAAAGAACTTGGATCTATATTTCGCCCTGCCGTTTTCCTACAAAACAACATTATTTTCTCCGAAGCACTATCAACTGTACATTACCGTTTATGAAGATAAAAGATGAATACCTCCGAATATTGGAATTTACCTAAAACTTTACAAAAAGCTCTCCAAATGCTCAACTTATCGTTATATCCACTAAGATGACAAAAATCTTTCATATTGATGCCTGATTGATACAAATCATTCCTAGTTCTTTCAAACATTTTCCAAAGATGTCTATGAGTGGTGCATAAAGATCTATATTTTTATAAATATCTATAAATCTGAGCATAGATATATTTGCTGATAAAATGAGATAATGAGAACCACAATTGTAAAAGGGCATTAATAGTAAAGAAAAAAAAGGGAAAAAATTGGAACTTGCCCGATCGAATTAAAGATTGTTTCTTATGGAAATGACTGCTGTCCTTTTTTAAAACACTTACTGTAACATGTCATTGACCGTCATTGTATTCGGGTAAGCGTCTTCCAAACATCTCAATATCATTTGTTTTTTGGCCATCCACATCAACTGCTTCCTGACACGGGATTTCTTCCCATCCTTACTGTAGTCGGTGTCCACTACTTACAAGACAGAACTTTCTTTCATTTATTTACTCTATAATTGGTTCAGCTTTATCTAATTTATTGCACTCCTATTATCACTTTGGGTATTATTAACATCGAGGCGTGCTTAAGGTAGTCAAAACGTAATAGTTCCGCAACAATTCGGAACTGATGATCTATCACAATGTTGACTGAGGTTTCCTTATGAAAATTATTTGGAAACCTCTGTTAATACTGTTAAAGATCATTACTTCTGAGACGTTGCAGAACTATTATGGGTCCACTACCTTAAGGTTTTTTTTACAAATAAGGTAAACTTGACGAAGAAGAACATTGAAACGGAACTCAGATATAAAATCTTATTTGATCGATTTAATCCGTATTGATTGTTATTAAACAAGAAAATCAAAGATTAACGAGAATATTGCCATATTGATGTACATTTGGTTTACCAAGGTTTTTAGAAATATTCAAGTACTTAGAACTCATCATACAGTTATATACCATAAACCCGTATCATTTAATAGTGATAGTGATAAGTTCAGATTAGATTTAAGCCAAATTAAGGAAAACATTGTCATTCATATATAATACAGATTAAGGCGTACTAACTGTTGCAATAAAAGTTTATTTTGCCAATATACTTACCCAATAGTTCAGCAAATTCAAATTGACCATGTGACGTGTTGTCAGTAGCAACAGCCAATGATGTTATACAGAACCGTTTGTTGGGCGGTAGGTTCCACTCTAAAAATTTCCCTGAACCGTACTTTGATCCTTGACCCACCTCGATCTTAAAGTCAGCCCAACTAAGCCAGAAATAACGCAGCTCCTGTAACATAAAGAAAAGCAGACAGAATCAGGTGTCCATTCTATGGACATTGATATTGGGGATTATTTTGCTCGTTAAGAATTATTTGATCATTGAAACGATTTCCATGAAATATAGGGGAGAGGTAAAATGATTTCCATGAAATATAGGGGAAAGGTGGAGAAAACAAGAAAAAACTATTTTTCAATATTTCTTTTAGTGAAGATATATCAAATGCTAGACTGTGAAAATTTGAACATTTGATGACACCAGCTTTAAGTAAATCTATCACTTTATGCATTCCAAAAAGTTTTAAACACACCATCTTTTTTCTCGAGTTTTCATGAATATTTTTAATGTTCAATTTCTTACAGTGGAATATTAGTTCGGTCAAGATCAGACTTCACGATTGTGTTAATCGAAATTTTCAAATGAAATCATTAAGAAACCTCTGTTGACGTTTTCAAAATATGTGATTTCTGAAACGTTGCGAAAATATAACGACCTTAAACGAAGTCATATGTGGTAAATGAACGAACACAGGGTTAAATCTTTTCACCGTTTTAGCTTTTTGTTTTTTCACCGATTTAATAACCACCGAGAAATTTCGATAAGTGACCAGAAAACAATACGAACAATTTTACATATGCGCGGAGCATAGACTCTGGCCAGTCTTTGCATCCACACGGTCTAGACAGAGTAATCGCTGTGCGTATTATAAATATATGAGGTATAATTCCGTCTTCATGCCACCAGGGAATAATTTCATTATTGCGTGGTTGTACAAGACATTGTTTGTGGCTCAGGCACGTGTAAATCTGTTAGAAATGTCTCGCACAGTCTTATTTAGTTCTATGCAATCAAACCACACTTACAGTTCCACTAAGTATACTGGCAGTTAAAGCATCAGCCCTGACGCTCCCCTCAACACCATCCTTGATCATAGATCGCGTGTTGTTGTCACCGCCTATAACAACCTCTATCGTCTTCTTGTGTAGCTCGCCATAGTTGGCCGATAGTGCTATATGGGCGTCACATTTGGCCTTCACCATGAATGTTAGAAATGTTTTGTTGCTCATAGAGATCTCAGGGACAAAGTTGTACTGGTAGATGTCGGGTGTGAAGAGACTTACAAAACTCTCTGAAATATATGATAAATATCTGTCAAAAAAAACCAAACTTGTACTAACTCTACTATTTCCGCAATAGAAATTGGCATCTAGTCTTTAATATTTTGCAGAGATTGTAAATTTATAGCTTTAAATCATACTAATACACAGAAAAAAAAGACAACACAATTGTAACCACAGAGATAATTAAGAAAAAAATGATATAATCTAGATTCATTGAAATAAGAATCTTTAGGAGAATGCTTGGTTTAAGTACAGGGTGTAAGAAAGCTATCCTTGTGTGCAATTGCGTTTGCGAACGTTTTGAAATTGCATCCCTGCTTGAACGCATACGGGGTATCATTTCTGAAACGTTTCCATATCGCTTTTATTCTTAACGTAGAGCTGGCCTTCAGCTATTAAGCAATAATGTTACTCCACTTTGAGTCAAAAGGGAAGTAATCCTTTTGACTTTTTAATACGTAGGAATGGGCCAACTTATTTCTGACCCTGGGCGGGTATTGTTTCCCGCAACATCAGAGTTTCTCTCGGAGAGCGGTCTACCAGCTCTAGACTGGTCCAAATATCGACTATCAGAATAGCCTAGAATTAGTCCAGTCAAATTATGGTAGGACCCAAAACAAATTGCAACAAAAACAATTTTGTGTTTTTTGACATCCATAGACATACCCATTAAACATATATAAAGTAAGACAAAATCGGAAGATACGTATTTTGATTTTTTTCGTGATTTTTTTCATAGATTTTTCCCAACTAGACCTGTAAAGACTTTTTGACATAAAACATTTTTAATTATAAATTAGAAGTTGTTGGTATATCAAAAGCCATGTAGTTGATTGTAATAAGTCATTGGCTGATTGAAAATGGGATATTCTTTGTTATTTGGTCAGTTTTAGAGATAATTTGTAAAACATCTTACCCCACCCACTCACTTTAACATTGAAAAGAAGTAGAAAATGATCGCTTTGGCAAAAAAAGGGCGTTGGCTCCAAGAAATAGGTCTGAAACATTTTTAACAGTCCAAAGTCTTTTCAATGTCCAAGTTTAAGTAGATTTGAACCTTTTTAGACCCCCCCTTCCTCCCTCATGTACAAAATGTTATGTGAGCAAGTGTAACTAAAAAAAGTTGTAGATATAACCACCAGTCTTATTTAGCACATAAAAAAATAAATATTTCCAAAATTTAGATTTGATTTTATCTAACCTTTAGATAGGGTCTTGGGTTGACATGTTCTCTAGAATATATAAAGAAATGACAAGAATGACGTATTTCATGGGTTGTCCGTCTGTTGTACATAAGAGTTTAATTGCACTTTGAAAATATATCAAGAGCCATAGATTTGTCTTATTGCCTCATCCTACTATGGAATTGGAGCTACACAAAGCACAAAGACATTCATATATATATGAAGTTTGGTGGTAGTGGTGGTGGTGGTGGTGTGTGTGTGTGTGTGGGGGGGGGGGGTAGCTTTATGATAAAAAAAGCCCAGTTTTCAAAAAGAGCCTGTTAGGGATAATGCTAGTATTATGTGAAAAAATGTTGTAAGAACATACTAGTTCGACCTTACGTTTGAAACATTTTTACAATTGCTAGATTTGATATGCGGAAACTTTAGGTCTGAATGTTTTGGATGAGATATTTTTTTAAGATAATCTTAGTTCTTTTCACAAATTTTAACCTTAAAGCCGTTTTATATTTTCGAAAGCATAAAATTTGATCCATTTTTTAAATTCAAAGCCGCTAAAAAATCAACTGTTTTGTTTCGAAAGGATTTAACATCTGTATTAACAATTTCATCACGCTGAAAACAGAGCACCTAACCATGGTTCCTGGTACTTTTCTCATCGCTACTACCAGGAAATTCCTTTCCGGGCTACATCTTTCTAATCCCAGATATTTTTTACTAGTTTCTACCCGTTGGTTGGAGACAAGTGTCAGACAGGGTGTGCTGCTGTCAGAGATCGAACCTTGAAACCCGTAACTTGATTGATTGATTGAATGGGGTTTAACGCCGCTCCAACATTTTTTCAGTTATATTGCGGAGGCTGGAGCACCTAACAATGGTTTCCTAGTATTTCTCTCACCAGTACTACCACCACATCCTTACAATTATCAACCTATTGGTGAGAGACAAATAGTGACGAACGATTGAGTGCCGCCGTCTGGGATCGAACCCGGGCCCTCTAGATTGATTTCCGACGCGCTACCAACTGCGCTATGATGGCGGCTCCCCCGTAACTGGAATCCCGTAACTGGAATCCCAGCGCACAATCATCTGGGCTGCGAAGCAGTTGAATTGTCTTGTACTAGTTCTTTCGAATGCAGTGTGATGTTGGTCCCATTAAATATATATTTTAAAAGTTAATTGACAATCTAACAGTAAGGTAAACTGTGAATGTCAAAAGTTTGCGTTTAGATTTTGCGATTTTCATATTAGGCGCTAAGAAAGTTTTAATTGAAATTTTTAAAGCAAGTGCATCACGTCAATGACTTAAGAAACAGGTTTTGTTTGTCATTTGACGAATTTCGAAAACATTTCTAAAAACATTACGTGTTAAATTGAAGAATGGCATTGGAATGAATTGGAAATAAAGTGCTCCGATTGCCAATTCATTTGAAGTATTATTTTTTATTTAAAACAAGAGTCAACTAGAACTGTCGCAGAGCGGACTAATACCCCCCACAAGCGCTTTGTCAGAATGCAAGTGCTATTAGTGCAGGATGTGTTTGTAACTAATATTGAGGTCATATGTAGTATTTGCATGAAGTTTCATGATTGTAGGTCGCTTGGTTTTTGAGTACAGAGTCCAGAAATGAAAATTGAACAAAAATTGACTGTGACCTTGACCTTTGACCTATATCACCCAAAAACAATAGGGCACTTCTTTGGATCATAAGCAACATTTGCATAAAGTTTCATGCTTGTAGGTCACTTGGTTCACGAGTTAGAGTCCAGAAACGAAAATTGAACAAAAATTTACTGTGACCTTGACCTTTTACCTATGTAACCCAAAAACAATAGGGCACTTCCTTGGGTCATAAGGAACATTTGTATAAAGTTTTATGATTGTAGGCCACTTGGTTCTTGAGTTAGAGTCCGGAAACGAAAATTGAACATAGGCTGACTGTGACCTTGACCTTTGACCTACATGACCCAAAAACAATAGGGCACTTCCTTTGGTCATAAGGAACATTTGTATATAGTTTCATGATTGTAGGCCACTTGGTTCTTGAGTTAGAGTCCGGAAACGAAAATTGAACAAAGGCTGAGTGTGACCTTGACCTTTGACCTACATGACCCCAAAACAATAGGGCACTTCCTTGGGTCATAAGGAACATTTGTATAAAGTTTCATGATTATAGGTCATTTAGTTCTTGAGTTAGAGTCCGGAAACGAAAAGGTCTACGGACGGACGGACGGACGGATGGACGGACGGATGGACGGACGTACGGACGAATGGACAGACAGACAGACATGGTGAAACCAATATACCCCCCTCTACTTCGTAGGTGGGGGGTATAATAAACTTATTTTAATATGGATAAATATTCATCATCAATTAAAACACCTATACAAAGAGAGTATGCTGTATTAGTAGCAAAAATAAGAAATGATTCAAAACCTTTTGAGAATGTTATGCAAGTCTATCCTTTAAAAATGAATGAAGAACAAATAATAACAAGATTATGCTTCAAAACTTTTCAACAAGTGAACGTTCACAAACAATTTATATCGAAATTATTAAAATGACAGACTATGTGAGGCATAAATATTAATTTTGAATGAAGTTGTCTAAAGCATCTTTCATAGTAATCCATGCAGATCGATTACAAACGCCCCTTATATCACGAGGTATATTTGAAATGGTTAAAAATGCTTTTATTTAAAAAAAAAAGTTCAGGAAACCACAATCTTAGTTTTAAATTAATTGAATTTATCATGGACTAATGAATTAAACATGAATCAAGAAATAATTAAACAGGTTTTTGAATTTGACCACCTAGCTAATTTGCGTGGTATATTTCCACAAGATAAAAAAAGAAATTTTTTTTTTTTTTTTTTTTTTTTTTACTTCTGAAAAAATATCAAGGACCCTAACCATAACATTGCTCGATAATCTGTATACCAGCTTTGTTAATAAAGCTGTATTAATTTTATAGTAGGCTGTGGGCCAGGAAAGGATGTAATGGTGGTACTGGTGTGAGAATACAAGGAATCCACTGTAAAGTGCTGCTACCACCGCGATATAAATGAAAGATTGTTGAAAACGGCGTAAACCCCCATTCAAACAAACAAAACTTGATATAACTTGTCTTGATATGAATGAAATAATGTTAATAAGGTGTTGTAAGAAAATTTCAAAATTTAACCAAAAATGATTCACTTAGAGAACCTTAAAATTTGGGTTAAACGTTATTAGAATGCAAACTAGGACACATAATTTTAAGCTTCAATGGGTTAAATTTAAGACAGATTATTACGAAGATTAGACAAGTTTGTACAACCGAAAACTTAAGATTTAAGTATCTGAAATTACAACAAAATTGTCTATGAAATTTTTTTGTAATGTAGCTTGGGTAGCCTCCTTTAAGGTTATCAAATGACCAGGGTTCCAATGTCGTATCTTACTTTTGCAAAGGCCCTTTTAAAGTTTTAGGTAAGCTAATCTCAGAATTTTAAAAATTTCTATGTGTCATTGTTATACTGAATTAAAAAAGAAAAGTAGCACTAGGTAAGTGACATATATACTTTCATTTTGAACTGTTTGGAATTGAAGTTCCAGAAAATTATTCTTAGACAATTATTTCATTATTAGAATTTTGGCGATTTTTCATAATCCAATTTTTGTCAAATACACAAATGTGCGTTATAAGACAAGGTGTCAAACTAGTCCCGTGCCTCATCAACTCTACCATTTCGAGCATATTTTACACACTCTAGTAAACATGAAAAGGAAAATTATCAAGAAAAAAATAAGCTGATGAGAATGTTGTCAAAATAATAATTAGACTAAGGAACCATCAAAATTTAAATTCAGCGACTACTGAATGAGTTTCGATGGGCAGATGTTGGATACATGGTCTTTTGTCATGAAACAATTGCCTGTGGGACAGGCAGACATACAAAAAGATCAATCCAATAAAACAATATTGTTTTGAACTAGTTGATAAGGATGTATATGAAAATGTTTCAATACCAGAAGCTATTTTTCTGTCCATTCTAATGTTAAATCAAGTGGGTAGAGTAAGATTAATTTGAATTTGTCTTTTTATGTTTAAAATGCCATACATTTTACTCAAACCATTTTTAAAAAATGTGGTTAAATTTCTAGAGTTAATTCAAAGGATATTTGATAAGTTTTGCTTTCACAAATCAGTTTTATTCCAGGTATATTACACAATATTCTCATCAAATTGGTTGTACTACAGGCATTACTAGTGGGTATCAAAATGTATTGAAAAATCAAAATAAGTATCTTCCGATCTTGTCCTACTTTTAGTATGTCATCTAGGGAGGGTCAAGCTACTCAAAAAAATCAAGAACGTTTTTGTTGCAATTTGTTTTGGGTTGAGGCCATATTTCGCTATTTTGACTGGACTAAATAGGCTATTCTGATATTCGACAGTGAGACCAGTCTACACCCGACCCGAAATCGGACCACAAATAAGTTGGCCCAATGTCTAGTACTTACTTATTTCATGCGAGGGTTCGTGTTTAGCTAAGGCACATATTTGTTCAACTTCTAGCTCCACTTTTCTAATCAACATGTAGTTTTTGAGTAACGCAGTCGCCTTCTTCATAAATCCCATGTAATCTTAAAAGACAACAAAAATTCTGGCCTATTGAGTTGAAGTAGTGCAAGAAAATTTATGTAAAATTCAGAAAAAAATTCTTTAAGTCCATGAAAAATTTGTTTTTTCTATGATTATAGACGTTACACAGGTTTTTTTTTTAAAAATTAGTATATATTTCAGAATTTTGATATCTTAACGACTATACTTTAAGCATGTAATTGAGTTTTTGCAAACATTTGAAAGGAAGCATTAATTTGCTTAAGACTTTTCTAAACAACCCGAAAAAATGTCGCTGTTAATTTATTTTTTAATAAAAAAGGAAAGACTAGCTCTTTACTTTTTGGAAAGTTGCTAGGGTCCATTAGATCTTGGAAGTATTGAGTGAATGTTCTCTTCTTCGTTATACCATCTGGCTTTCCTCGGAACCAAAACTTGAGAATCCAGAAATCTTGGTAGGTTTGATTTTTCTGCTCCTGGTTGATCAAATATGCCATAAACTCGAGACGTGTTTCAGCTGGCTCTCCATTCTCTAAACCTGAAATTCACGATAATTGTTTTTGATTTTCATTCACGTCTTATCAACGCAACGCAACGCCATTCATCTCCTTTCAAAGCTTACGGCGAAGCCTGTCCCGCGTTCAAGGTAGATGATATTGAATAAGAAGTCATGAAATATCAAATGCAAAAATCGATTCATCTAAAACAGATGAAAACGAAACTTTAAATGTGTTTAAAACTACCAAATTAAATAAACATCAGATTTTATGATAAAAAATGATATTCTATACACAAAGGAAAAAGTATTGTAACATCTTCTTTTTTAACCTAAGTAGTTTTGAACGAAAGTGAACCGTGTAATCTTGACGCCATTTATGCACGAGAAAACAATTTCAGAGAGTCTCATAACTAGTAATAAAACTGAATAACAAGACTTTTCCTTTTCAATTCTGCCGTTTCATGCATTTTATGGCTTTTATAGAGGGAACAGGTTTTGATAAATTATTCGTACTCGATAAACTATGGCTGCAGTGATCCACACTTACTGTACAGCCAATACCATGTACATGCAAAACGGCCTCCACTTTTATCATAATACCCTAGATCAGATGTAGGATATGAACATAACCATTACTATTACTGCATCTGTAACAACTGGGCAAGATTTTGAATAGGAGGTAACAGTTGCATGGTGGGCGAACAAGAATGTCCAATCCATATTCGATGGGTTTTCATCGTGTTAATGAAGGTACTTTCGTATTTACATACATTTAGATGTTTCATTACTTTTTTCTTTGTGTATATGTTGTGCCCGTTCTTGGGAAAATGGCCATTCTCATGATTGAGCAACCGTTGTTTGCCCGTTCTTAAGAATGGTTGCTAAATCTTAAGATTGAGCAAATATATTTATAACCTTCGTATACAATTGAAATACATAATCAAAACTGCTTTTATCATACGAACATAAATTAACAAGGAGAAATGTTTATTCGATTAACAAAAAAAGTTTAAAATACCCACATTGATAACGATAAAATGAACACTTTTCCCTGTGTTCTGTGAAATCAAGTTCGGCAACAAAAACGAAAAAAATGATACAGATCTATTATTCCAGGATCTTTCGTAATTGACATCGCAGAGTATGTATTATCTAGTTTTGTTAATTATGAATCTCGGTCCGTCCGCCCCACATCCATTTCGCCCTAATTCCTGTTCGTCCCGGGTCGTTCGCCGAAAATCCCGTTCGACCCCTCTTTTCAGTAAAATATAAATTGCTTAGCGGTGATTTGTTAGTTCTTATGTTAATTATTTTCATAATAGAAAGGATATCAATAAGATCCTTGATTCTCTGTTAAGAAATTCTCCACACATTTTTAGGTTCAAGTAAAAATGAGGCAAGTCTTATGATAATTCATTTGATAAATAGAAAAAATAAATTATTATCGGTATTCTTTATTAATTCAAAGCTGATTTTTTTTTCTTTTGGGAGGGGGGGGGGTCATGTCATAAGAATGTGCTCCCTGTTTTCTTTAGTTGATAAATAATAATAAAAATAATAATAAAACATATGTATTTAATATATTTAATCAAATAATAATTAATCCAACATATACAGATTGAATGAAGTGAAAAATAATAAAATATTCAATTTCTTTTAAATTTTGACATTTGATAGCAGATAGAAATGGCAAAATTAATCTATCAGATACAAGGTAAACAAGCAAAAACTACTAAGATGATGTTCATTTTGGTCACAATACTTCGACAAAATGTGTAGAACATGTGGTCTGATAAATTCAATGGGTTGGGCAGAAACAAATAGAGGTCTTAAAATTCATCCCGGGACGCACCAGGACACCCCAGGACTTAATGAGGCATCCCGGAACACATCATATCATGAGATATGTCATTACACTGATAAAACGGCTTGTCCCGAGGTTTATTAAACACGCACAAAAGGTAATTTTACATGAGTCCCGCGGTGGTTTGAATTCTTATTTTTATTTTACCAAGTGTACATTTACATAATCAATTTCATATTGCCTAATGATTTTAGTTAGCGTATTTTTTAGTTATGAAACGTCCCGGGGTGGCCCGTTGTGTCCCGGGGTGATTATCAAGACCCAGAATTGCCTCACCTTTTGGTCAATCCATTTAATAAACCCAGGGCAAAACACAGTGTAAAGAGGTAAATGGACCTGTTACCTTAATTTTCATGCATTTGAGGACCAGTATAAAATGAAGAGGCAACAACATTTCAGAGGCACCTTTTTTATGTGGTAAGTAGTCATTTATGTGATGGTGAGCGAGACATCAATTCAACATGTCTATATATATATAATCTCTTCTGAAGAGACAATCAAGCTCAGGAACCATAAGTTTGCGTACTTTTCCTACATCTTTGATTCATATGTCAACCCTGTTATATGAAAGTATTGTGACTACAACTTATTCAATAAGTACACCTCTGCCCTTTTTTAAGTCTTCTCATATTGATTATCATATGGAAAAAGGTGGTAAATAATCACAAAATACATCCTTTAAACTGTTGGATACCCTTGTATGAAAATCAACAAAGGAAAATAGCTCAGAAATTGAAAAATATGTAGAGTTATAATTCTTATGCACTACACTCTATAATCATGAGAGATAAAGCTATGTAAAGTTATGATTCTTGTGCACTTTACTCCATAATCATGGAAAATAGAGGAAAATAACCGCTAAGTTACAAGTCAATTGGATATAGGTAGACAAAGATAAACTCTGGACAGATTAACAGACAACAGGCACTGGGATGCTGGGACATCATGGATGATCACATAATAATATGTGCTGTCTTCTGACAGCCTTATAAAAGGAAGTTGCTAGCCCCATTGTTTTATAATACAAGACACGGTGGCTTAACAGTCCTCAACGGACAGACATTAGATTTCCAGGATTTTTATTTCTTCAAAAAATCAGAAACCACCATGACATCAAAAGCAGTCATACAAATTTAAACATTCCGTCCACACATAAAATATTTTTCATCGGATAGTTTCATGTTAATCTAAATTTTGATCTCCATTTTTCATGCGACATTTGATTAAATGAATTTCTCTTCCACCAATAAAAGAATGGAAATAAGTGTGCCTGATTTGGATCATCAGCTGATATTTGTCTTCCGCAAATGGGTTGATAATCATATGCCTTTGTGGGATAGCAGCTGAAGGCTAGGAAAGGATGTTATGGAAGTAAGGGTAAGAGAAATACAAGGAATCCATTGATAGACGCTCCAGCCGCACACATTCTGACATGTATTTGTTCTTACAAATTGGATTGGTAGTCATTAACCTATTGGGGATACTGTAAAAGCTTTATAAGATTCTATAAGAGGGTTCTATAAGAATCATTGTAATTCCATTAAAAAGGGATGGGCTTTTATTGGAGTCTACCCTGTATACTTTTCTATTACCGGGTACAACGGTGAAAAATTGCCAAAAATAAACATAATTTTCTCAAAATAGTAACATTTGATTGAGGGAAAGGCGCAAAAAACATCTGTTGAAATTTTAGTGTCATTGATTTTGTGGGCATGTGCTTTTGTTATTTAGGCTTCAGTATTTTGAAAAATCACATAAAAAGGTTGAATAACAATTTCAACCTCAGATGAGAAGGATGGGGGTTTATAAGAGCATAGGCTCTAATAGAATTTTTACGGTAAGAAGTTGACTTGTTAAATAGGATATCATGGTAGTTGCACTTGTGATCACTTGAGTTATTACAGGTCAAGGATAAAGCATAGAAAACAAGCTAAATGAGGTTATTTTCAGTTCAAAGCAGATGCCTCTGAAACTTTTCAAAATGAAAGTTAAAATTCCAATTTATCATTTTGATAAATTTCAAAATTTTTCTCTTTTTTTGCATCTTTTAGTGTTCATTTATTTGTCATTTACATGGGGTTTGGGCACTTGTATTTATTGTGATGAATGTTGAGCCTATCTTTCTATATAGAACAACCATATATATAAATATATATATGACCTGTCACACAAAAAGGGAACATCTGAGTTACGCGTAAAGTGTCGACCCTAGTCAGACCTCGCGACCTGCGCAGACTGACTAGGGTCGAAACTTTTTGCACCATGCTTATTTTCTGAATCTAGAATATTGAATCTACCTTCCAGTGAAGGGATATTAGAAATAAGACTTCTGGTTGACCTATGCTGGATCAAAACTCTTGTTCAATAATTCATTTTACAGAATTCCTGGATGGTCCCTTTTTGTGTGACGGGTCACATATATAACCCTTCCATTCAAGTTGGGTAAAGAACTTGTCATTTTACCTTTTTATTTTAGACTATGTACAATGTAGGGGGCCTACAAGACTTATTAAGTGCCATAAAGACATTTTTGATAAGTTTCAGGTGAAAACTGCTTGAGTCACTTTAAACTTTAAAAACCCAGGATTGATACCCTGCATAATTCACTTGAAAACATTTGAGCAAATTGTGCTTGAAACTGTTAAGATTCAATAAATTGCCATTCTTGCTACAGTTTTTTTTTTATATAAATTATGATATATATCTATTAAAGATAATAAAAACGACAACAAACTATACATTCCAATCCAAGCTGGCAAATGAATGGAAAAAATGATGATAGACTCAGAATAGACTTTCCAGTCTATAACAATAACAACAGCAACAACAACAACATCAACACTCTTTTCATGCAGACGGCGTTGACAAATTGGAACTACATGTACATAACATTCTAAATCAGTCATCAACAGTCAATATGTAGTTGACATGTACTAAAAATAGGTATAGAATTTTAAGGGCCTTGCAGAAAATACAGTCAATTAACCAGTTCAGGTCCACTTTCCCTTTGAAAGCTCTGCTTGACTCAATTTTCTTGTATCATATTGTTCTTCAAAATAAGCCATAGTTAATTGCACTACAATAAGTGTGATATAAATAAAATGCCTTAAATTAAGTGACAAAATTTAACCAATTCTGGTCCAATTCAACCAATTTAGAATTTCTTACCATTTCTTACCATCCTAGACCTCGAAGGTAGGCAGTATATCTGCCTTTCATGATGCATTTCAATCATAGATTTGAACCGTTGTTTACGCTGGGAACATAGCAAAGAACCAGGGGTGTATGGATTACCACTGCCAGGGAAAGATTCAAAATACTTTTTTATCTGAGAAATGCTATTCATTGATGACTTGTGGTAATGAAAATTTTTTGTAAAGTTACAATGATTTTAATAATGATTTTTACTCGATTCCTCAGAACGATTACGTTTCAATATGAATAATATCAATTTTGAGAATATGAATGATACTTGCACAAGGATAGAGTTTTGAAACAAAATCATTTGAGATACTTCTTCAATGAATTTTAGCCCATACTATGCTACAAATATCTCAAGTCTTCAAAAGTATTATTCCAAAGATGATTTTTGAATATTTCTTTTCCATTTTGAGACAACCCCCAAACAGGTGGACCAGAACTTGTTAACCCTTATGCTGAGCCCGGAATATTCCTGCTTTGGCAGGAGCTATAGACCAACATTAGCCTGCAAATATGTGCCGTTTGATGTTAGTCTACACCACCTGTTTATCACTTTCAAACCAGAATTGTCAATAGATTAGTTTTTCAAAATAAAAATTGACCTACAGTTGGTACTTTCAGTGCTTTTTGCCATTTGATTTTGATGAAAATTTTTTGCCAAAATTTATTCAGCATGACAAGGGTAAAGTCACTGTCATGTTAGCACATGTGTGTCCAATTTTCTGAGTGCCTGCGAAAGATTGTTGGAACGAAACTAGCTGTTTTGTTTCCAGGTTTTTCTCACGTGATCAGTTCAGTGACGCCATGTTAGATTGTTCGGTTTCGTCACGACGTTTTTCAAAATTTGCAGCTTTCTTCCACCACCAGTGTATGTATGCAATAAAGACAAGGCTTTTTAATTCACCATTTAAGATTATTTGCCATTTCGGAGGCTTTCAATACGCTTCCATGACCTGTTTGCAGCGATGATTTGCACAAGTTGTCTCCCTTGTCACGCAAATTCTGTTTTCTTTCACTTTTGCTTGAATTCATTGTAAGAAAAATATTTCAGACTGTCATAGTTATTATTATCATTTTATTAATCAATGCCTTTTATGGCCTAAATTCACACTCAGAATTTTAGTTTTGACAATAATATGCAGCTTTTTTAAAAGCGAAAGTAGAACATAAAGGTACTTGCAAGTCATGTAGAATTTGTCTCAAAATACAATGTAGACTCTGATCAGTTTGCACATTTATTAGCATAGGCACACTGCAACCTTTGATATGTGTAATTGATCATGGTATATACTTCCTGGAATATTTCTCTTCAAAGAATAGCTTAGTAAGAATTTCCTTTGTGTATTTACAGCTTTTACCACACACTTCATAATGGTATTAAACTTCATGCAAGAAATTAAAGGTTGTTCTTAATTTGGAGGCATGACAGTAAAAGACTGGGAACAATTGAAGAAGAAGCTTATATAAATAGAAGAACTATGATGTCTGACACAGAGAAAATGCAGGTCAATGCAGATCAAAATAGTATTCAGGACTCTGTGTCTAAGTTAGTGTCGACACAAATCTAGCTGTGGACTTTATGTGGAGAGGGGGGATCACCTTTGGCTTCCACTGCTTAGTCCGCAGCATATTTCTGACACCGTATGTCGGATTGACTTGAAACTTTGAATTTATGTTCTTTTTATGATAATGGATAGCAGAGCACAAGAACAACAACTCTACCTAGCTTAATGTTTTTTAGGTATAGACCCACAATTTCAAGTGAGTAATCAAAGATCAATTTTACATTGATAATGATAGGAGATAACGGTTTCTTAAACCTCACTCCTTCTTGCAGAACTATATTTCCCTTAGATGTTTTTCAAACTTGGACATCCAGCTGTGTAATTGGCTTATCTTGTGACAATTGGCCACCTTATTAGTCCCCCACAGGTAACCGGTAGGGGGACTATAGGTTTGCTCGATTCCGTCCGTCCATCTGTCCGTCCGTCCGTCCGTCCGTCACACTTTTGACCGGGCTATATCCTCTAAACCATATGTGCTAGCAACTTCAAACTTGGTACACTTATAGATCTCATTTAGGAGAATTGTCATGTTCAAGAACCTTAACTCTGACACGCCCACTTTTTGAGTTATTGCCCTTTTTTGTTTTTACCCTTACATTCTTGTCCGGAACATATCTCCTAAACTATGTGTGCTAGCAACTTCAAACTTTGTACACTTATAGATCTCATTGAGGACAAGTGTCATGATCAAGATCCATAACTCTGCCACACCCACTTTTTGAGTTATTGCCCTTTGTTGTTTTTAGCCTTACATTCTTGTCCGGATCATATCTACTGAACTATAAGTGCTAGCAACTTCAAGCTTGGTACACTTATAGATCTCATTAAGGACAAGTGTCATGTACAAGAACTGTTACTCTGCCATGTCCACTTTTTGAGTTATTGCCCTTTGTTGTTTTAAGTCTTACCTTCTTGTCCGGATCACATCTCCTAAACTATAAGTGCTAGCACCTTTAAACTTTGTACACTTATAGATCTCATTAAGGACAAGTGTCATGTACAGGAACTGTTACTTTGCCACACCCACTTTTTGAGTTATTGCCCTTTGTTGTTTTTACCTTTACATTTTTGTCCGGACCATATCTCCTGAGCCATCAGTGCTAGCAACTTCAAATTTGGTACACTTATAGATCTCATTGAGGACAAGTGGCAAGTAGGAGATATATTATAAGAAAGGATTTTTTGTTATCCGGTGGGGGACTCCTGTATTGCATCGCAATACGACATGCACTTGTTTAATCTTGTATGGTCATTTTACCTTTCTGCAAATGCCCCTTAAAAGAAAGGATGTAATATTGGATGGGTTGTGGTGCCAATATCCAACTGGCGGTTGGATCTTTCTGTGTCAGAAGCATAACTTTGTCCCCTTATGTCTGATTGACTTGAACCTAGGCAATTCATTCCTTTCATGATTAAAGGCCGATTTAAACATTCACGATTTTTGGCTACGGTGCCCCTACGATTCGCAACAATTTGTAAAATTGTCTTTTACCATGGTGATTTGTAGTACAACTGTGGTGACACTCAATGTTTTGTGATAATTCAGGAAATTCTATGTTGGTGCTACAGAAGTTTTAAACTGTTTTAAACATTCATGGCGAATTGTGGTGGTTATTGGGCATGGCCTAATTCATAGCACAACCGTAGCCAAATCGTGCTGATTCGTACTGACACTGAAGCTTTATTCGCGACAATTCATAAGAGATCGTAGCCAGTCGTGGAATCCCACATTACGATTTCTCACGATTTACCATGAAATGGGTACAGTTGTCGTACAAATCATCCAAGGTTTTGCTGCGGAGCTTCATGATTGGCCATGACCAATGCCGCTTAGAATCAGACTTGTACCATATTGAACCTTACAAGCACTGTGAGCATTCGTTGTGCCAATGCAGTCAATCATCATTGACTGTAGCGTTGCCGTCAAGAATCGTCATTGATTCGTATAAATACCTTACAGACACCGTACTTTTTTTTGTGTACATTCTTACTGGAAACGTAGTGATACTGAATATTTCTACTTTTTGCCACAATTCAACCCGATCCATTCCAATTTTTCTGACCATGAGAAATCTTGGTGAATCGTGGTGAATCAGAGAGAAAATCGAGAAGGTGTAAAGAGGTCTTAAAAAGTGCAGTTGGCAAGAAAAGTAACTCTACCTTGCTTAATTTTTGAATTATGTCCCCTTGTTGTTTTTAATACTTGGGCATCCAGCACAGCAACAGGCCTATCTCGTGACAATTTGTCACCATGTTGAAATAATAAAAATCGGCTAACCTCTAATGAAATCAAAGATTTTTCAAATACGGATTAAGCCGCCTTTATAATGCAGTTGGTAGAGCTTTGGACTGTCAATCTAGAGGTTTTGAATTTGATTCCTGATGGGGGCTTTCATTCTTTCTGACTATTTGTCTTCCAACAATGGGCGATAACAATAGACCTATGTGGGATAGCAGCTGGAGACTTGGAAAGGATGTGATGGTGGAACTGGTGTGGGAAATACCAGGGATCCATTATTAGGTACTCCACCACGCTATTGCTGAAAGATTGTCAGAAGGGATGTACAACCCCATTCAAACACACAAATCAACTATTGATTTTACAGAGTTCCAAGACGACCCCTTATTATGTGAGGGGTGAGGTGTATAGTTTAAAGCCGTTTTGTAAAGCATTAGCTACCCGGTATGCAGACGTTTCGTACCATAACCATTTCGTACCATAGAAAATATTACCATTGCGTACCATACGATGACCATTTCGTACCTTGGGTGAAGACGTTTCGTACCATATGTTAACCATTTACTACCAAACATTGACCATTTCGTACCAAAATGGAAATATTAACTAATTGACTTTCAAAATGTTTATTTTTAAAATAACTGAACCTTTTCCATGGAAAATTGCACAAAAAGAGGTGCATTTGACTGTCCTGCGAGCCTATATAATGTTACTAATTAAAGGAGTAAGCCAAATTGTGAATAGGTTGATTGGCTGGTATCTTGTTTGACCCTTGTTAGCTACAAGATTGGTAATACCAAATTGTGGACAATGAACTGTTTGGTGTATGCCTTCAATTATTGATTTGTCAACTGATAAGCAATAAGCCTTGTTGGTTAATTGAATAAATAAATACATGCTTTTGAAAGGCTAGTGATACGTTTTTTGAGACTACAAGAGATTGGTGGATTTTTTTTATTCAATGTTCTTAAGCAATTACAGCACGTCGTCAAGTAGTTAATACATAATTCAGGAAAAGGATATGAACATGTTCAATTAGCATATTAAGAATATATAATTTTTGATTTTAAAGAACACTATAGAAATTTGGGCAATTTAATAAATTATATCCAGTATGATTAAGTTCTAGTTACGACGTTTTGTTCATAACTTTTGATTTTTCGGGTATAGATGCTAACAAGTTTACGAAATTCATTTATCATTTTATAAAATGTTACATTGTCAACAGAATATTATTAAATAAATGTTGACTTTTTCTGTCATCCTAAATCCTCAAATAAAATGGTTATTTTATGGTTCGAAACGACTTTTCATACAGTATGAAACGTCTTCACCTATGGTACGAAACGTCTTCACTTATGGTACGGAACGTCTTTCCATATGGTACGAAACGTCTGGTACGAAATGGTTATGGTACGAAACGTCCATAATTCAGCTGCCCTATAGGCTTCTTTCATGACCACCACTGACAGGGGATTTTTTTTTCAAGTGCATTTCATTTGCTGTCTGTTTTGAAAATAACTGGGTATTTTGTTGGATAAAATTCGGAAGAGCCTGAACAGACCGGTAGAACATCTGATGCACTGTTCCAGATGTTTTCATTGGGATGAATTATCATTCAAAATAGTTATCCGGATTGTACAGACTCTGACAGTTAACAATCTATTATATATCGTTTCCCGATGTTTCATGAATGTCCAGACAATCTTTAATTCATATAGGTGTACAAACTGAAAATTATGCGAACAACAATTTAATTAATAAAGATAGGGCTCATATATTTAGATAAGTGAGCCGGGATATTCAACCGGAAGTTGGTCTGTCAGTTTGTCGAAAGTTGAGATCGAACAATAACATGATTTTATAGTTTATATGTAGAATTAATCGAATAAACTTTATTTTGGAATCATTAAATGAATAAAATGGAATATTTAAATGCAAGAATCATACTTTTATGACATGTTGTGTTGATATAAACGTTGGTTTGACCATTCTTTAGAATGAGCAACGACCCCCTGTCATCACTTGCCCGTTCTTGAGATTAAGTATTCCCGAGATCGGGCACGACATATATACATGTATATATCTATTGGCATAATCTGACCTTAATTTTGCGACTAAATGATCGCTTAACAAATAAAGCCGCTTTAAAAGTGACTCCATATCATCCATAATGATGTCATTTTCACAGTGTTGAACTAGCATTGCTTTACGCTGCTTTTGGGCTCATTTGCATAGTTACATCATGGTTTAATATAAAAAGTTTTCAAGGGTTTTTATTTCACTCCCGCGACAAAGGTCAGTATAACAATCTTTCTTATGAGAAGCCTTATGAGAATGTCTTAATAAAACAGAAACTAGAGCACCAAATATTTCAAGAGTTTGTATTTGATCATGAAAAAATGATATTCCATGAGTCAGCATAGAATATTTCATTTGAATCAAGGCAACGTTGTACTCCTAATAAACGTTTGAACACACAATGGTTCATCAATACGGAGCAGGTTGATGGCGTCGCTGACGTCAATTCAAAAGATTTTACAGCATAAAGGTCCCCCCTGTTTTAGGCACTTCTTTGGTCAAACTATGCGCTGTCAAACAATATCTTTTGATCGTACTTTTTGATGGGTCCCTAAAGCTGAATATACGCCAAAATAGATTTTCTGACCTTTTAGGCCTTGAAAAGCATCCATAAGAATGGATACTTTAAATTTGGCCATCAATCCCGGTTTTTCCATCAGTTCAACTAGCTCCTTTCTTATTTTTTCAGTTTTACAAAAATGAAATAAGAAAATCCGATGATCATGAATATACTGGCCTAATTTTATCTTTCATCATTGATTTTTTAAGTCTAAAAATAGACTCATATCTATATAAACAGAATGGTTTAATTCATCACGGTATTCCGTTTTTTATCGTCGGCGTCGGTTTTTAGCGGCCGTTTCAAACAACTACTTTGTCTTTTTTCCCTTTCTGTAGCCGATACTCATTCAATGTAGTCATAAATGAAATGTTAATGAAAATATCAGAGGTGAATTAGTGACAAATTGTCATCGGCTCATGGTACAATTTTCAACTTTTGTGGAGACAAATTTTGGAAAAAACGTTGCAATTTCAAGGTGCTCCATAGCTTTCGACCAGCATGTCTCCAAAAGAATAATTTTATACTTGTAGTATTTTGCACGCACTTTTACGATAGCTTGTTAGCCGAGGGGATGTTATGCTATATGTTTAAACAGATTTTGTTGTTTTCCGACTTAAAGTTCAAAAGATATAAACTCAGGCTAAAATAAAAAAAACTTTCGGCGCACCCAACATACAAACCGACTATGCTTAGTCTTGATGTCAGGTTACCCCTATCTCGGTAAAGCATTGTACCTTTAAAGGATTATGCATATTTCTTTGCTTATTGTAAATACCCTTTGTATCAGTTTTAAATCACTTATTATATTATATCCCTATTTTATTCTTTATATGTTACCTTGGGAGCATTTATTAATAAGCAGTCCTTTGTATGGTCCATCTGACACTTGATGTACTTTAGAACTATCTAACTCTGTAAAGTGCTTTCTCTCTAGTCGTACCACAGCCTTGCAGCCTCGCTTACCCGCAGTCAGCACAATTTCTGTATAATTACAAGAGTCACTTACAATTTGATTATGTTTTTAGTTTCATATATGAGATAAAAAGACATTTTTGTGTTTACGACAGAACGATAGATAAATTTAAAAAAAAAATACTCAGCTTTAGTTGTGAAATGCTATCATGACCACATGGAGGAATAAGTTAAACTAAATAAAAAATGGATACAGTAAATTTATATGCCACTCTTATTGTCGGAGGTGGTATTCCTTAATTTCGTTACTGAACAAACTATTACTGTTTCTTTATTTTCATTAAACATTCACAAAAGAGGTTTATTTGAAATTACGACAGATTTTCTGAGGTATCTCATCTGTTACATTGCCAGTCTAAGAGAATGATTTGTTCGGTGGATTGATTTTCGATAGAAAGTAACAGCCCGTCATTTTTGAGGTCAGACCTACGCCATTATTTCATGAAAACAACCATCGGTTTACGGCGACCAAAACTCATAATTACAGCTTACCTTCCTGGTCTGTCATAGACACCGTCATTTGGTTTGGTTTGATATTTCAACACTTACTCCTCGATTTTACCATATCTTTGCTGAAATTGGGTATGAAAAATAAGAAGAAAATACATTGAAATCTTAATGTACTAATATGTTAAAGTGATAATCTAAGTGAGATCCAAAGAAGTGGATGCAATTTTTATGTTTTCGTCTATGACCGCCCCTAAATTTGGGACTGGAATCACGAGAGGGCGCCAAAAAACTAGCACACTGCATTACAACGTGAAGCTTCATTGGGTATCACGTCGGAGGCGTCCATGAACATTTCGATATCCCAAACGCAAGGCGTATTTGTATATTTGACCCATCGAAAAGGGACCATTTTGGAACTCCGTAAAATAAACATTTGAGAAAAAAGTGTTCTAGTACAAACCAACTACAGATCGGAATTCAAAAAAAATTCTTAAAGAAGTGTACATTGAATACTCATTTAGAAAATTTCGACCCTCGTCAGTCTGCGCATTCTGACTAGGGTCGACAATTAACGCACAAACCAGATGGTCCCTTTTCGTATGACGGGTCACATTTCTCATTTTGGTGTGACGAGGATTTAAGTTACATTGTTATCTTCTTCTTACTTCCCTTATGGATGTTACAGTCGGTGACACGCGAAATTGACATTTACCTCGATCTAAACCATTCTCAATCACACGCTCAGTGCTCCATTCATTCATTGTATACACTCACCAAAATCACCCAAAAAACGCTCCATAATCGTTAAAACAATTCGAAACCATTCCATTCAAAACTATCATCACCTCTTTGAAAATGATTAAATTATTTAGCACGCTTTTTTTTCAGCTGGTTTAGCTGGATTTTTAAGCGTGTGAATGGTACGTGAAAACACATTAACTTTAAAGTACGCAGAATTTTTAAAGTAAGGCAGTAAATATGGACGAAATTAGTGATAATGAATTATGTTTCTTAAACTTCATCCAAAATTGCTTCACAATCTCAGTTAATATACAGCACTGTAATTCCGAGATCATTCCTAAAACAATCACCTTGTCAATTTCTCGATGTTTTAAACTGTACTTGTTGATATTTAAATTGTGTCCTAATGTATAATATCTACTTTTTGAATCCTGAATAAAAATCGAAGGGACATCACACGATAATTAGAGTAAAGACTTCACAATGTTTCAATGAAAAGTTGACGGTTGATTTTTTCCTGTCTAGGTGCACCAGTCACGGGTAAAAAGCTGTAATACTGTTGAACGCTGCGTTAAAATCCCAAACAAAAAACAATTGAATGAGTTTTTAAAACAAACATGTTTGATAAACAAGATAAATGGATAAACTAAATGAATAAAAAAAAAGAAGAAAAAGAAAAAAAAATAGAAAGAAAGAAAGAACGAAACTGTTTATCTTAACATAGCGAAAGGTATAGATCCTGGTCAGGCTGCCAAGGACGACCAGGGCTGAAAATTTTGGCTTTATTTCATTTTTTTCTGAAATTAGAATGGTCATTCTATCCTCCTTTATATAAGTTTTTCCAATTGTTATCAGTAGTTGACATGCACTGGATCGAATCCGTATTAATAGTTACCCTTAACGCCAGAGATGACTATCACAGAACTCCAAAAATGATGTCTAAAATGGATTTGATCAAGTTGATGTCTATCTGAGGTCGACTTTCAGAAATTAGAATATTGAAAGGTAGAACGACCATTCTAATGATTTAAAAATATAAATTGTGCAAAAGTTATTGACCTTGCCATTCTGCGCAAACCATGCAGTCTGTCCAGGATTGATACCGTTTGCATTAACCAGATGTAACCCTCGCAGTGATGCGTTATTATATGTGTGTCCTTTTATCTCCAGTTTATAAATTAATTAACTATAGAGCAGTCTTACCATAAAGAATCGTTGTGAAAGTTCATAAACTGTATATTAAACAGTTTATGAACTTTCACAATGATTATTTATGGTATGACTGGTCACACATTTGTAGTGAAACAAGATAACAGTTAATCTTACCAAATCAACCACCTAACCAAAAGGAAGTGTTAAGTCATCATCGATCCGCCGCCATCTTGAAATATTATCATAATTCCGATACTATTATTAGTATTTAACAACCACAAGTTAAGGTCAAAGGAAATTAAATCAGTCCATTCTTCTCGCCCAGGAAGCACTTGTGAAACAATGCCACGGCAATTTGATAAAAGAGCACGCAATTAAGATTGTCGTCTGCTACTTCAATTTACTTCATAAACACTGCAGACGACAAATGTCCCGATACGATTCTATACAAGGAACACTATCGATTTATTCCACGAGAGCTCCAAAAGAGAGAATGTTACAACATCATGCAATCATTGATTTGAACCTTTCTCGTGTATCCCAAGTGTATTGTCCCAGAAGCTAACCCTGCCTCTGTTCGTAACAATTTCCTCTTGGTTAGAACATTTGGCTACATAAATAAGATCATTGACAAGTCCTGTGAAGTTGAATTAGGCCAGGAGGTCTAATCTTAGTAAAAACTTGTTTATATCGATATAAAAACTTTTGGTTATTAAATGATGACAAGGTGTCTTTCAATTTTTTCCAGGTCATCATTCAAATCGACAATGGACAAGATTATGTTGCAAAAATAAAAAAAAATAAAAAAAAAATGAATGAAGCTTAACGCATTGACTTTATGTATGTGAAATTACGTTGTAATTGGCCTTATACTTGTGGAAGAAATGGGGGGAAAACACCTTGAAGTTGCAAAGACATCACAGAGAAGATAATTTGGCTTCGTGTAGAAGCATTCCGACTGATATTTTCAGTATTACGATATTTTAATACAATAAGTCGGCCGCGAGGACCTTGGGTCATTCCCCTGTGTTACGGAAACTAGCGCTACATGTGACATAAATGACTAAAACTTGATAAGGGGGCCTTATAACCTATTCGTTGTGGGAATAACAAGATTAATGATAAAAGGAATTAAGAACAAATAACAGTGGTTGTAAAAAATGAATTATTATTTTAGTGTCCTACCAGAGAAAGAATTAACAAGATGTGTTGGTTAAACAAATGTCACAACCTCTGCCATTTTAGTTAAGTAGTTAAAAATCAACAGAAAAACGAAATTCAATGCAAAGATTATTTCTTCATATATTTGACATTGAAAAACTTTGTCTAATGACCTTTGAGTTGGTACTAACAGTAACCTTTTGGGGATAAGGGGACATACAGACAGACATACCGGGCAAAAATAATGTTCCCCTGATCTTTCTATGCTGGGGCATAATAATAATATAAGAGCCTATTCGAGACATTTCCAACAATTTCATATGTGCGTGAAGAAAAGAGGTTGAGTAGCCTGGACAATCATGCAGTGCATCCAAATTAATTTTGGGTTGTAAACGGTGATTTTAGGTCTGTAGCTCTCTATTGAGTGCGTAGTTAAAACTCTGCTCAAACTGTGCGGCGACACAGGCTGATTCGAGTCTCAACATTGCGCACATGTAAAAGTAATGGAAATGTCGCGCACTGGCTCATTTAGAATACGAATTTTGAAATAAATAAATAAATAAAAATTAAAAAAATATCCATATGTAAGCTCTAACTGTTGGTAAAAGGCCAGATGAAGCAAATTAAAGACCCTTTGTAAGATCAAAAGCGCCCCCCAAAGCATATCAAGATACTCATGATATTATTTAATTCATCATTTCTATAACCTTTGTCAAGATGAAACTAAAATGTGGCAGGAGGTAAAAAGAACAGCCTTTTTAAAATCATTTTTGTATTTACAACAATCTAAATTGATTCAACGCCAGTGTTTTCAGAGCTTTGCACTGTGTCTTCTATACAAATTGTCTTTTTTTTTATTCAGGACGACAAAACTTAATTTCTAAAGTCTTATTATAATAAAAATAATTTATGTAAAAAAAAACAAAAACAAAAAAACAATCCCTGCACAGTCTTATTTATAGTATCAGACAAGAGAAGTAAGCAAGAAAATCTTGAATTATTCAATTTGCGTTCCCAGTTGTCTACCCTTTACCATTAAATGAAGAAAGGTAAAAACCCAGAACACATCCTAGCTACTGGATAAATACAAAACGTGCCATCCAGAATTCCACATCCTAGGAATTAGTTTTGATTGTAGAGTAATTTTTGAAGGATTTTTGTGTGCAAGGAATAGGCGAAGCGTCGTGCAAAAATATAAGCTCAAGCCCATACGATTTGGGAGAAGAACATTTTCTAAGTTCTATTGCCATGGCAACCAGAGTTCTACAAAGTTTCCTATTCTGTTAAGTTTTTTGAAAGTGCTTAATCTAGGAATAATTCCTGTCAAGTTTCATATAAATCTGATGAGTGGTTTTAAGATGTGTTCACGGATGGATGGACCGAAGAACGGCGGACAAACGGTCCTAATAACTCCTGAGCTGGCAGTACTCAGCTGACTTTAAAACAACAAAAAGTCAAACAAAATAAACAAACGAGCAACAACAATAACACATCAACCCCCTTGATCTGGGCCCGAGGCTCAATTCAAAATTTTCTCAATTTCAATTTGAGATTAAAGCCATAAATCTGTTAATAAATAACAACTTATTAACATCATCTTTTATTTTCATACATTTATTTAAATTAAAAAATTGAGAAAATTGAGCCTGAGCCTGAGCAGAGTTTTATAACCTCGGGCCCTGATGTTATCATATCAAAATCTTTATAATGTCCTATATTACACGATTGCGGAAGATTATTCTTAATGTCCTCAGAGGGAAAAAAATCATCAAGTACTCACATCAGTCAATGTATGATTTATTGAAGTATTGACTCAACGGATTTCAGACAGTTTAAATCTAATCAAAATAATCATAAGTAGACATTTGAAAGATTACTATTAAAGGATGTGTTGTTTTATTCAATCTGATGAAGAAACAAAAATATTTTAACCAACGATGAAAATTGTCTGGTAAGTGATCAAACTTTTATACCTTTTAATATATGGGCAAATTTCTATTCATTATGTTCATATTCAGTTTCTTATCTCACATCATAAATTTGGATAATAATTTCAATGTAGCAATTCAAAAGGTGGCCAAGCACACAAAAAGGTCAAAAAAAAAATTTTAAATTAAATTTGATCATGAGTAAAAAACAGCTAAAACAAAAACAACAACAACAACAACAACAAAAATCCAACAAAAATATAAAAATCATCATCATCATCATCATCATCATCATCAACAACAACAAACATCAATACAAGAAGTCAAACTTTATTATGCAGTGTTATATTATTCTAGCAATTGGTTCTTGCATTTAACTCATTCACTTACAATCACTCTTTTTGACACCCAGGAGGAAAAACGGCTTTCGGGAAGTATTGCGGATAATAAAGTAACCCAATTGCTTTTAAAAGCAAATTATTCATTGTCCACAATATTTTCTTTCCCAAAAATTAAAAGATTCGTAAAATTTCTTCAACTTAAATTTGATATTGGACGGGTACTAACTTTTTTCTTATAACTATACAAATATCCGTGTGATAACATCCCATATGATATTTTTTACGATATCACATGGATATTTTTAGAACAATGATATAATGCGATTATATTTTAGAAACTTGCATTTCTGTTAGAAACATCGACGAAAACAAGGCAAATAGAGGTTATGAGATAAAGATAATACGTTATTAGCATATAATATGATAAAATATCTAACTCGGTTGTGAGAATTGATAATTGTCTCGGCAGAGCCTCGTCAATTATCAACTCCCCCAACCTCGTTAGATATTTTTTTCGTACAAAACACTAAAAGTTCGTATCATATATTTGTTATCTTGTTTCATACAATTTCAGGTTACAGTATCTATGAAGACGATGAAATGAACGTAAGTGACAGACAAAATATGGACATTTTAGAAGAGTTAAATAGAGCCGAGTTAATCCGGACATCCCCTCTCATCATATTTCTCTGTCTGATCGCTCTCACTGGAATACCAGGGAACATTCTAGTGTGTATAGTGTACAGAAACTCTTATAGAACCTCCATGTCAAGATATTTCATCTTCTGGCTGGCCGTGAACGACACTATAAACAGCTGTGTGACTGTGTTAGAGCTCATCTCCGTTAGCCATCCGTATACCTATCCATCCGAATGGTTGTGTAAGTTCACCATATTTCTAGAGATGTGGCCGACTCTTACATCAGGCATGCTACTTGCCGTTATAAGTATTGATCGATACAGAAAAGTATGTCGTCCCCTACGCTGGCAAATACGTAAAGGTCATGCATGGACAATTTGTATTGCTATCACAGTTTTTGCCTTGTTATTTTCGTGGCCAACTTTCATTTTCTTTGGACTCCGAGAAGTGCAGTTGGAACCCTTTAATGTGACTGGTTATGCCTGCTTGTTTAGAAAAGAATATGACGGGACCATAGACCGGAAGATTTACGGAGGAGCATTATGGTTAATATTCATGTCAGTTCTGGTTCTACTCATTCTCCTATACAGCTTTATTGGGAAGAAAATCGTATATCAGATTAAAAAGAGCGAGATACTAAAGAATAGGGGAAGCCAAAAGTCGTCCCCAGTCTTTGTGAAAGAATTAACCGTGACAGAGGATAATGGACCGTCCCCGAGTACAAGTACGAGTAAAAATGAATTCAACAGAAGTGAATCTACCAAAACTCGACACTCTTCAAGTATGGGCTACGAGCCGAACAAAAATTCGACACGTATCATAAGAGCTAAGAGGTCAGCGTTCGTCATGTTTTTGATATCACTAGTATTTGTTGTAAGCTTTGTGCCGTATTTATCATTGAGACTTAAAGAATCCTTGGACAAAACCTTCGTAACATCGATGTCAGATGGCGGACGGGCAGCGTATAACTTCTTTCTTAGACTGTACTTCCTGAACTGTGCTATAAACCCGTTCATCTATGGTGCGTGTAATGCACAATTTAGGAACGGGGTTAAAGATTTGTTCAGAAAATTGCGATAGCTACCGTGTTGACATAACACATAACTGATCCTTTGAAGCAATAAGAACTCAACAGAAGGTGCAGGTGACTTTGACCAGTAATTTCTAATGATTTATTTTTTTCTGGATTCCATCAAGTTTAGTGTATTCTGATTGGCTGGAAAATAAGGTTTTTTCTCGATTTTGATTACGAAGTTTTAGTTTCATACCTCTATGAAAAAATACTCTCTTCATCTCTTAAGTGAAATATACAAATATCTTTATGATTTCAAAATTATCAAAGGTTTGACGCCTAAATGTGCCATGCGCCATTAGATTGTATTTCAAATATTTCGATTGTGTTAATTTATGTTATTACTTTAATATTACAATGTGCCTGATTTATTCGTATCGTAGTCTATAGCCTTAGGACCTGGATACAGAAGGGTTCGTTGTCTGCTTATTGTAAGATATCTACACAGGAAAAAGAGATTACCAGTGAAATAGTACATTGTACATGAATACTGTTACGATATTAAGGAAGTGGAACCGTAAAAGTTCCGCAACATTCCATGAACTTTCACAATGTTGACCGAGGTTTCCTAATGATTTTCATGACATAGTGAAAGGTCATGAGTTCCGAAATATTGCAGAACTATTACGGGTCCACTTTAAGATGCAAGTGGTTGATATCCTGATTTAACTTTCCGTTTAGGATGACAAATTTCACGATAAATCGCTTAAAAATCTTACAAATTGACCACGTAATAGCTAACATTCAATTCACTGGAAAAGGCTTATCTTGAAATTGGGTAGAACAGGTAAATAAATCGAGAGGACTACGTATAATTTATTATAAGATATTGTATTTAGCAACCATTCCCATAATCGACAGCTTTTTGGTGGTCCCCTAATGGGTCGAGTAACACAAATTTTACTGCACATGACAATTAAACTCTCTCTTGGAAAAATGGTGGCAGAAATAGTTTGTGGTAAACTTTGGCTTCCAGAGAGCCTGCCGCGCCAATAGCGCAGTTGGTTAGGCATAAGACTTCCAATCTGGAAGTCGTGGGTTCGATCCCCGGTGGCGGCAAATATCCTTTCCGACGTTTGTCTCTCACAAATTGGTAGATAATCGTTAACCTATGTGAGATAGCAGTCGGAGGCTTGGAAATGGTGTGATTGTAGTACAGGTGAAAGAAATACCAGGAATCCATTGTTAGGTGCTCCGGCCGCCGCGATATAACTGCGAAATTGTTGAAAGCGGCGTAAAACCCATTCGAACAAACAAAATCCAGAGAGTCTATAGAACTTTTTAACAACGTTTTCGTGACCTACATTCTCACCCTTTGTGACACACGCAGGGGTTGTCCAAGACACACATATTTCAATCAAAGCATTATAATTGTTGCGCTTAAAATCCACGCCCCCAGCACTTTCTTTTTTTTTACCAGGATTCGCCCTATCACCCCAGGTATAAACCTAAGTAACAGATTTTAGAAAAAAGTTCTTATTTAAACAAGTCAATCGTGTCCATATCAACACCAAGTAGCGTTTGTTTTCTCTGAGATTATGGACGCTTAAAAATGATACGCTTTTCACGTAACTACCATGTATCAAACGTTTCGCAAAAGTTCGAACGTAGCAAAATGTCGTAGCTGTAGTTAAAAACAAGTTGCCCACCCACTTACCAAATGATCCTAGTGCTTTAAGGATGACAAAACGGTGCAAATTATTTGTAAATTAGACACCGCTTTATACGTGCATTTGCGTGCAAAGCGGCGTATAATTTGCAAACAATTTGAACCATTTTGTCATACTGAACGCACGGCGTAAGTCGAGTTTCAAGATTTTCCGACTTCTTGACCTCTGTCCCCGCCCCTAGATCCGACCTGGCCCGTTTCAAAAAAAAACAACCAAAAAAAAAAAAAAAAACAACCAAAACAAACACTATACTTTCTGTTATCAGGTCGAGCTGACTGAGACTCTGTCTATTTTATGCCCTTGTATAATGGAAATATATACTGGCTGTGATATTAAAATAACAGTGCTTCAGAGGGGATAACTCTACCCATTTATGTGCGTTGGAGAAATTGGTTTCGCCCCTTCCATTGTTGTTCCCAAATATGGAGGGGCCAATTTATTTCTCACCCCGGGCGGGTATTGTCGCCCGCTATATCAGAGTATCTCTCAAAAAGCGGGCTACCATTTTTAGACTGGTCCAAAATATGGACTAATAGAACAACCTAGAAAAGGCTATTCTGATATTAGACAGTGAGACCAGTCTACACCCGACCAGAAAGCGGGCCTTATTTCTGGACCATATGATTTTGGTAGTTAAATCTTTATTTAAAATCTGAAAAGATAAAGGGGACTGGTATAGTTTTATCGGATATCACCTTATAGTACTTTTACATTTTTACACTTTTACAACAATTACTCGTTGTTTTTTTTTTAATTTCAAACGACCGAAATAGGTATGGACTGAGCAATTGACGGTGTCATTTTACGACCGCTTCCTTTTTTGTTACACTTTCCTGTGCGTTAAGGGTACAAAGCTTTTCAATAGTAAAATAGTAAAACAATGTGCCATTGTTATATTTGATTAGACTTAAATGTGTAGGTCCTTGAGCAAAAACAATGAAATAGCGGAAAACTATTTTTAACTCGTTGCTCATCGTAAAGCTAAAATCATTATCATTCAATTGTTTGATCTGTCACGGAAAAATGGCCATTTTAGAAATCTGTGAAAAGAAATAATTCAAATTAGAGATAGCTTTATTATTCTATTACAGGAAGGTGGAATGATCATTCTAGATTAAGAAAATCAGCCGACTATGTAAGGTGTCGACCCGACTCAGCCTGCGCTGTCCGCGCAGTCTGACAAGGGTCGATAGCTTACTCCCTACAAAAGTGGTATCTTTTGGCCTCATGGGTCACACCAGCCCGATTAGCTCAGTTGGAAGAGCACCGGACTTCAAAACCATTGGAGTTCGGCGGCGTGGGTTCGATTCCCGGGCTGGTACACTAATAAAAACTAACTGTCTTTCGGATGAGACGTTAAACCGAGGCCCCGTGAGACGGTGCGTTACACCGAGCTCGTTAAAAAGCCATGGCGGATCTCAGCAGTAGTTTCGTCATGTATCCTTGCACAATCCCCCGTAACAACTGTCTTCTGGGGGCGTCGCTCATATGGGCATGTGCTACGGTAGCGACGATAAATAAACGGAAATACACACTCATGGGTCATATAATAATTGATGACAACTGAAATACAAGACAAAAAATACACAATTAAGAGAACATCACCTACGTTTATGGGCAACAATTCAGATAACGTTTGTTTTGACTTGTTTGTAGTTTTTAGACGACTTTGATTAAGCACAGATATTATAAAATGCCCCCAAAAGGAAGCCGTGTAATTCAAAGTCGTGTGAATACGTATATCGTCAAACAAGACAATTATTTTTTTCACTTTATGTATATCTTTTGTGGATAAATCTGCAGTTAAGGATTTACAATAAATTATCATAATAACGATATTATATGTTTGTTTTGTGTGAAAATTGTATTAATGCAACAATATTGTATTTCGTTATGATATGAAAATATTGAATTTGAAAAAAAGTATTGCTCAGCTATATACTTTTGAGGCCTGAAAAAAGCAACAAAGTGTAATGAGCAATGCTAGGACCTATCTTCACCCGAGGACAAGTGGTATGGTTACAGAATACTGCTTTCGACCAAATCAAAGTATCAAGCTCGACAGGGCATTAACTTCAAACTATGCGAGAAAACTATATTTCATGATTCTGTATTCTGTATCAACGCAAAGAAAACAACAAACCTTTTCCAATATCATCCAACATTGAATCATAAGCCAGAAAAGAATGAATATATGTTACCATAGATTTGTTGCGGAATTATTTGTTGTTGTTTTTCTTTTCCTTTTTTGGGGGGGGGGGGGGGGGGGGCGGGTTAACGCGACTTTCAAAATAATTTCAAATATATTGCGCCGGCATGTGCAATTTCTCATGATTGTCCGTCGTTTCTCTAACCAACACAACCAAAAGATATCCTCCGAGCTATCAGCTGCTCATCCAATGAGGTCGTGCTACCTATCTCATGCCCGTTGGTGTGGGTGTGGGACAAATGGCTCGTATCACAATGTCTTTTGTTAAATGACGGATGAAAGTGCCGATTCTCGAATTCCGGGCACCAGGGGCCCCATTTTACTAAACTTCTTACAGAAAAAAAAATAAGAAAAAGAATAATCATAAGTAAAAATTGCAAATCGTAACAATTGGTTTTTATTCATTGTAGGATTCTGGCTTGCAATTTCTCATGTGAATCGTCTGTAGATGACGATTCCCATGAAATGATGTAAGGCAGAATTCTATATTTAGCTTCTACTGCGGAAACAACTTAAATTTTTGACGCACGCAAACAATGATCGTAAGATGAATGGTATAGCGAGCCCCTTGATCGAAAGCCTTATGAATCATCGCTTAGCCAGCCGAGCTCGACTTTTTGCCGTTGTAATGTGAAGACGAAAAACGTGAAAGCTATCAACTTAGTATATGTGTGGCGTCTCACGAAAGGTTTAAACCTATTTATTTTACCTCGATTGGGAAACAAGTTCTTACAACTTAGATTAATCCCTCTCGATTCTGCTATCTGGAAAATTCTCCAGTACTCGCGCCGAATGTGAGGGCCAATGAAAGAATCATGACCGACAGCCGCTCCTGGGAATCAAACTCTTGACTTTTGGGTCAAGAGGTCGACGATTTACCTCTAGACCACGGACACCATATGGACCTCGGGAAAGGGGCTTTCTAAGTAGTGCTTGAAATAGATGCCCTAAACTGGGTCGATACTTTTCGCACTTTTTATGTTTACTTGTTATGTTCAATATCTTACAACGCAACTACAACAGTATTCAAGCTAAAGTATCTTCAAAGTTGACATCAATCGTCGACTCAAGATTGCATGTAAATTTTGTTTCTTGTTTTTCGCCAAATCATTTTCCTTCGTAGCCAATAAATATAAAAACAACCAAAGGAAAAGACAAAGAAAAAAATAAATATCTTAATGACGATACGATAGGTTTTTGAATTCTTGTGAAGGAAACCGTGACATGGAAAATACCTTTAATAATAAAAGTAAGTGTTTTTGATTACCTTTGAAATATGATTAATGCTTCGTTTAAAAAGAGAAGAAAACCACGTAACCAAGTTAAAATGCATAAAAGATGATATGATTGAAAACATTAGTAAAAATAGATATTCGAATAAATGATCACTTTCTTGATACTGTTCAGCAAAATATTAATCGAATAATTTTGAATAAATCTAACTTTTATTTGTCGACGGGTGTGTTTGATCCCATTTCAGTCATTATAACATTTTCTTATCTAGAATGGCGGTTCGTCTAACAACAATTCGAGGGGGGTTTCAGGCCCGAAAATTAGAGATAACGCTGAAGGAGATAAACGAGAAGTTTATAGAATATGGGCTACTCAAGGACAGGTTGACTCACGATAAATGGACAAAACTCATGTCAACCATTCTGCAGGTCTGTTTTAGACTACTGTTATTGTTAACATATTCATACAGTTATTTCAAAAAGTCCATTCCACTCTAAAATGGCCTCCTAAAAGCATAATTGTAAAGCACCAGGCATCTATAATACGTACTTTGTATTTTGTATTAAAAAAAAAAATCAAACGAGGTAACGGGAATTGTTAATTGTCAAGGCACTGCCGAGACAATTATCAATTTCCACAACCGAGTTAGAAATGTTTCATACAATACATTAAGTACGTTTATTTTACAATCTGTATTTGTCTCGTTTTCTTCGATGATTTTAACAGAAATGCAAATTTCTAAAAATAATCGCATTATGTCATTATTCTAAAAATATCCATTTGATATCATAAAATATAGCATCTGGGCTGTTATCACACGGATATTTGTATAGTTATAAGATAAAAAAAAGTATCAAGGAAGTGCGTGAAGTGTCGGCTCTAGACAGTCAGACTATTCGAGCTGCGCAGGGTGACTATCTAGGACAGTGTTATTTGATTTTATAGATGTTGAAAAGTCATTCTACTTTCATGTAAAGGGAATTTAGGAATACGACATTGGTTAACCTATTATAGAACCAGTTTCTTTTCAGATATTTATTTTTCGGAGTTCCTTATGGTCCCTTTTCGAGTGATAGGCTACACATATTCTACAAAGAGGTATGCTCCAGAGATCACAAATTAAAAATATATGTGACCCGTCACGCGAAAAGGGACCACCTGGGAACTTCTTAAAATAGATATTTGAAAAAAGAGAATGGTTCTAGAACAGGCCAACAAGAGGTCGTATTACAAAAGTTCTTTCAAGGAAGGTAGATTGATAAGTCTAGATTCAGAAAGTAAGTAAAATGCGAAACGTTTCGACCCTAGTCAGTCTGCGCAATCCGCGCAGTCTGACAAGGGTCGATACTTTACGCACTTCCCATATGATCCTTTTTGCGTGACGGTCACATATATATATAGGAAGGTTAAATGATCATTTTGTATTCAGAAAAATTCTATATATCGAAAGGTGTTGCACTAGTAAGCCTGCACGGTGGGTGCAAGCTGAACGGATTCCAAATATTTTCGCAATTTCCGAAATGTTTGATTTTCTTCTTTTCATCACATTTGTCTTGCAGGGAGAATACTCGATGGTACCTCCAATAGGCCATGATTTCTATGAACACATGATCAAAGACCGCAAAGACAAAATTCGCGATAACAGAATACACATTAATACATACAATTATCATTCTTTTTCTCTTTTAGGGAGAATACTCGATGGTGCCTCCAATACGCCACGATTTCCACGAGCACATGATTAAAGATCGTAAAGACAAAATTCACACTTACAGAATACACATACAGAAGCTAGATGAAATTTTAGATACATATGTTAGCTGAGTTTTATTTTGAATTGTTCGTTTTCGTTGGTGGGCGGGGTTAGACTTTTTAATGTAAAGATTTGATGCATATATATATATAAGTGCAAGACTTGGCATGCTAAACTGCCACAAGAAATTATACACGCGTTTAAACTGCCACAAGCAATTATAAACTCGTATGTCTTAAGGAGGCTGCTGTCAAATGATGAGTAGTATCCCAATTCACACAAATACAAGAACGCCCTCACAATAACACAACAATTAAAACGTTGACAAAATTTTTTAAGAAAAAATAAAACATTCCACTCAGCAAGATATATCTTAACAACTTAATTCATGTCGAAAATATGAACCGTCGTATACTTGTGCTCAACCGAGGATAATAGAAGTCTTAAGAACAAATAGTCCGCATCTGAGAAAAGCTAAAAATAGCCGAAGAGGACCGGATACGATCCAACGCGGACAAGATATATATTGAATTTATTGGTTTACGAGTCCAATGTGCTAACCACTGAGCCAAAGAAGATCATCTAGCGCAGCTATCAGGCTTTGTTTAAAACTTTTTGGAAACAATGCAGTTTGGGTACAGACGGATTGCAACACAGCCCCCCTTAAGAGTCATCATTCCGATGACGATATTAGCATTTAAAGACAGTAATGTTTTTTGCAACAACAAAGTTGATATAAATCAAAAATAAATGTCTCTACGGCTTATTTTAGACGAACCCTCATTTTATGAACAAATATCTCTCAACTGAGCGTAGCTAAAACAAACAGACACGCCCGAAGTCAAAACCAAGCGGACATGTAATATTGATTTTGGTTTACAAGAGTAATACTTAAACATCTGAGCAAAAGAAAAATCTTCCGTGCAGGGTGTCACGGCACGCGCTGTATTTGGAACATTTCGAAAGCTATTCATTTAGGATAGAGAGGTTTCGTAACAATAAAAAAAAGTTCTAACATTATGATAAGCATCCTGTTGTTTAAAAGAGAACTTATTGTAAATTCTAACCGGGAGTTATTTTCTACAATTCGAGATTGTTATTTCAACTGGTTTTATTTAAAGCTGAACAAATTGTAGATTTTATCCGAAATGTTATTATGTTGAAATAAAGATTGGTTAAAAACCCCAAAAAACTTCTAAGTACTGGTGAATAATACCTTTCCTATATTTTCATTTTCAATGTCTACGAAGATCCCCCCTCCAGACATGGAACATTCTGATGTTGGTATCAAAGCTCCCAGTCCGATCCCACAGAGTCCACGATCTATCACCCCCTTATCTAACAGAACCTCTACACCGGACATTCCACAGTAAGTTGTACAACACATTTTGATATAGGATCTGTCATGGGATTTTGTTGGAAACAAGCTGATACAAACCAATCGAGGGTTAAAAAACTTCAAATCCAGCCTTTTAGAGCTTTATAACTTTTCTATTGTAGATGAAATTAAGATTTCACGACAGATTCTTTTCTCACTTTAAACCCCATTTTATGAAGCGATAATGTGCGTTAGATGACTTCCTTATGACATCATTCAGAATATTTCCCTATACATGTGTAAGACAATGATATCTTTGATGGTTATTGTGTATAAAAGACAACGGTTGTCGTATTTGTCACAAATGTTCTTCGTCAGAATTCAAAAAAATTCTTATACAATGTCAATTATTTCAGTTTTCAAAGCACGTAATTGAGTCTGAAATTCACAAGACCATGCTTATACATTCCAACAAATTGTCTAGGCTTAGAGTACGAATAATGATATAACTGTCCGTAAAAGCAATGTAAAAATGATTCTCGTTAAAATATTTTTCCTTATAAGTTATTGAAAGCGTTTAATTTGGTTCAAGGAAAGGCAAACCGAAACAGTCACCGAAGAACTCAACGCGAGGGGAAAAGCGGACCGAGTTAAAAGCAATGGTCAGTATAGAATCTATATCGAGGCCAAGAGGGACACCACAGTCTCGAAAATCTACGAAGATTGTATCTCAGAGGTATTTTTACCACGATAATTTTTCGTTTTATGGAAGGGAGCACTAAATTAGGTTTAAAAACAATTTTCAATACAAAAAACATATTCGGATTTTTATCCGCCCGTCAAAAGAAAAACGGGCGGGAGGATCCACTCCTTTTTCTAGAGCACAACTCTATTAAATTATGTCCGTTTGACCGGGAACTTAACAGTTATGTTCTCCCATGATTACTGAGTGCAGTGCACAAAAACCGTAACTCTACTAAGCTTATTTTTTTAAGTAAATTTCTTTGTTGATTTTCATACTTGGACATCCAGCAGTATAACGAGCGTATCCTGAGGCAAGTTACTACATTCTTCTGGGCCCGAGGTTATAAACCTCAATTTGAAATTTGAAATTTCAAATTGAGATTTAAGCCGTAATTCTGTTTTATCACTCATTTTAATGTATTAACATGAAAGATGATATTAATAAGTTGTTATAAACAACAACTTATTAATATTATCTTTTATTTTCATACATCTATTTTAATTTAAATTTTGAGAAAATTAAGCCTGAGCCTGAGAAAAGTTTTATAACCCTGGGCCCTGATATGTGTTTATATCTTATACCAATCTTTCCAACAGTATTGTTACAGGCGTGGGAACGGTTCATCGAACAAATCAACCAATCAACCAATTGCATAAAAAATAACCATTGGTTAGAAAAAGACATGAGTTATTTTCAACCAATCGGTTTTGCTGTACTAATTGAAATAACAATCCTGATTGGCTGAAATTATAACTTAAGGTTAAATCTTAACCAATCGTTATTTTTTTAACAACCAGACCAATGTCAAAAATATTACTAACTTACTGAATCTCGAACCCTAGCAACATGAGGTGAGCGTTGACAATCAGGCTAAAAAGAGGGAAATATTTCTGAAAATTGATTTGCATTGTTCGCATTTTGTACCAAGAATGAAAAAAAAGACAATACAAGAATCTTATTTCGTCTTAATATCTAATGATCAGAGTTAAATGGAATTATCTGATTACCATTTCTTAAACATTAAAATGAAGTTTTGTTTTTATCTGACATTTATTTTCAGAAGCACCCCTGACCCGGACACCGGTCCAAATTGGGAAGAAACGTTTAGGGATGAGATTAATTTCTTACGAAAGGGCGAAACTATTCTGAAGAAAACAATAGAGGAACAACAGTTTAGAATTAAAGAGTGTGTAACTCATAATCTTTTAAAACATTCTATGTAAAATACATTAATTAATATCAATGTTTAAAAGATGACTGGGTTTAAATTCGATATAAAAGTATTTTAATGACTAAACGATATACATAGAACGAATTAACCTAAAGAATCATTGTCACCAAGAGTTACAAAATGTCTGGAAATCTAACGGGAAAAACATAAGCAATGATAAATAGAGAACAGATGGTTGCTTACTTTATATGGAAAAGTTTATCGGGCAAGGCGTAGGAATTTATCTGGTGAGCCGGAGGCGAACCGGATAAATTCCGCAGCCGAGTCCGATAAACTTTTCCATCTCAAGTCACCTATCATCTATTCTATTTATCCTGTTACAATCTTTTCCTGAAGTCTAATCGTTAATTATTTACGAAAATTTAATCCGATCCCGATTTATAACTTCGATGTCGGCGACTCCTTGTCATAAGGGTGAATGGGTGGAGGAGTTTGGGCGATCGCTAACGGCTTAAGAACTCGATAATTGAAAGGATTTCTGATGCTGTAGCAAGAAAATATTTAACAAAAGAAAACTGTAATACTTTCATACCTTAATGATTAAGAAGATGTTAATCGGGTGATTTTCGCAATCTCAAACGTCCTTTTTTCTCCGAAGTTTTGTTGTCATCATCATGCAGCTAAAAGCAAATCTCAATTCAATGCCTTCCTTGCTCTAAATCAGAGGATGGACATAGATTGAGATCAGATGCAAAGCTACTATCTCCGAAATCCTCCTCATGCGAATAATATATGCATTGAATCCATTCAGATAAATGTTTTAAAATCCTGACAGTTTTCGAGGTCGACTGTAAACACCGAGATAAGCTTCATCACAATTTTATAGATTACGTCATCAGTCATGTACTACGTCATCGATATGGTCGCGACTTGATTTTAAAAAATATATGAAAATCGAGTGAAATGTTGTTTTTTTTTTTTTTTATCAGAAATAGACACTCAAATTCAAAAGAAAAAAATGTGAGAGAGGACTGTTTTCAGACCTAATAGCCGCAAAAAGGAGATCCGGCAGGTCACGTGACTAAGTTACATGATAAAGCTGTCACGTGATCAAGTGACCTGATATCAACAAGTTTATCATACCCCCTTTTATCAGGCAATATTTATAGCTAGTGACAGGATAAAAAGCATAACTTTGAATACGCATTAATTGCCGTATCAATGATCAAAATGTTTTGACTGCCTTTTGGTCACCCACCTTTTTGCTTTTTGTGCAAGATAATTAAGGAATGTTTATTTTTTGTAAACAGATTGGAACAGACAGTTGAAAAGCTGGAAAAGCGCAATATTTCCCTGAAAGACGACATAGAATCATTGGCAGGTGACATAACTGGTGAAAAAGACGATAAACTAGACGTTGTGAACAAAGCTGAGAAAGAGATACTGGTACTGAGAAAGGAGCTACAACTGAAGGATCGCTCCCTGGAAAAGAGTTTAATTGAAAGAAATCAGCTGTTAGAAAGGTTATCATTCTTTTCTTAGTCCAGATAAGTTGTCATTGAAACTTGTCGTCTTAATCAAACAGTTCGTTTAAAGCGACTCATTAGATTTGGCATAAGTAGAGGTAAGGCATTTAATCATTTTTTCTTCATTTAAAAAAAAAGGATCTCAAAACGCTAGGTTTCATAGAAAATAGATATTTCGCGAATTATTTCATGTAGGATGATGTATGAAAAGTTATACGACCGAGAAGTAGCATCATCTAAACATTTCAAAAATCAAAGTTTTGTACCTTAGAGCCTGGAACTAGTACAGTTAGTTACATCGTGAAATTGACATTTATCTCTGTCAAAACTATTCTTATCATTCATTTATCTTAACACCCGCCCACATCACTCAAAAACGCTCCGAAATCGCTAGAAATTGGAAAATGTGTATATTTTTTAAAGAAAGGTAATAAACTTAAACCGACTTCTAATCGGTCACTCGAATAATGCATGAAAAGTAATGCTTTATAATGTTAAAGATGCAAGTGTTTGATGATTTCAGATAGCCCATGCACTTGGTTGATATCAAAACTAAAATGCATAAAAGAATTCTCTAGGGAAATCAATTTAACTTTCATGAGAACATGGGTACCCCCAATTTCAAAATTAACATTGGTGGGTGGGGTAAATTTAACTTATTCATCTCATTTTTGCAAATCTCATTTTTGCAAATGAAAGTTTTAAATAATCTTTCTTTACCATTTTTCTATTTAGCCACCTTTAAGGCATCGAAAGCTTATTGATTTCTCAAAAACATAACGGTAATTCTCCGACAGAAATTTGAAAAATTCCCTGCATTTTGCGAATTTCGTGACTTTTTCAAAGTAGGGTTGGTGTCTTCTTTTTTCTGCTACAATCGTTCTTTCGGTCCTTTTTACACAATTCTTTTACCAAAATCCTCAAGATTGATTTCTCTTTGCATGAACGTAATGTTCCATTCGATTCTTTAATTGTAAATGTGTTGAAAAGAAGTAAACTTGCAGTGATCGATTAGAAGTTGGTTTCAGTTTACCTATTGCTAATTTCGTCTAAGTTGGACGAATTAGATATATATTGGATTACCTCCATTAAATTCCATTCAAAAGTCACTCCACACACTCATTCAATATCACTCCGAATTCATTCCATAATAATTCAGCCTGTCTAATTCACGATGTTTCTAACTGTAAATAGTGTCTTAGAATGAATCCAAAACAACTCGTCTTTCATAAGCGACCAAATAACGACGGAATTCTTGTCACCCTATTGTGATGTGATATGTAATGTCAAGACTGTATCTAAAATGTATATCGATGGCTCAGCGCAAAACAATTGTAACTCCCTATATGTTTATAGGGAGTTACAGCTGTTTTGCGTTGAGCCATCGATATATATTCATTGGGAACATGTTGGTTATATTTCATATCATTTGTTGTCGCCACCGTTCAAAACTTTATATTGTATATATTTGTACTATCTATGTTCCTGTTAACTGTACACATTTATATCATATTTTAGGACTAAATTCTCACATAGGTCAAAGATTCCTATACACAGTTTAAACCAAGAGATAAGCACAGGGTAATTTACCCCGGCATATCATTTTATTTTTTTCAGACTGGCTTCTACTGCCGACAGTACCATTACCAGTAACACCCGCCTGATAACAGATATGAGTGATCTTCATAACCCGAAGAAGCTGGCTGATAAATATACAGAAACATTCGATAATGAGTGGGCTGATGCCTTCCAGGTGCTAACATTTGAAAATAGAGTTGATGAAAAAGCAGCAGTGGGAATTTTATTCGAAATTTTACAGGTACGTGTATGTAAATCATACACGATTTGACGATTTTAGTAATACACATATACGTGTGTTTTCAAAACTGAGCTCTGACGTAGGGGCTTAGTCCATTACCATAGGTAAATCGGGTTGAATCAAAAAGCACATGATAAAAATTTAACCTGATCAATTTACTGAAATTATGAAAGTACATGTTTGAGTGAGTCATACGTTTTAAGACACGCAATAGCATTGTTTTTAAAGGTAATTTAAAAACGTTATTATAGGTAAACCATGCTATCTGAATGTTTATAAACAGACTTTCGACGAGTTTAATGTAGAGAACTTCGGACCAACGTATTTTTTGCTGTAACGGTCTTTTAACTATACTGAAGGATCACAGAAACACAAAACTACTGGCATTTTAGCCATCCTTTGAATAACACCTGTTTTCGTCATGTGTCATATCGTCAAAGTAACATGCCTTCGAAACCGAAAAACTAAAGTTGAAACGACAAAAAGCATCGAATATTGATTGGGAGTAAAAAGTGTTTTTCTTGATGAGTTTCTTTACTCTATCAGTATATAGCTGGTTTCCTTTGTGATTAAGTACCGTTATCTCACGCTTGTTAAATTTCAGTTCAGTCCACCCCTACTACTGGCTATACCGCGTTTTCGAATACCGCAGATGGACTATAATGCGTGATTTTTACTTGTTTAATCTAATTCAAACAAATGGGACCAGAATGTAACAGTAAAAAGTTGATTTCACCGCCCAAAATCTACCTATACCCTTGGTTGAGCTACAAATTAACGATGTTAAGGTTCCGTCGGACATCCAATCTTGGGTTAAGGGTTTGATCCCCGATGGAAGCAGCTAATGAAATATAGCAACATTACATTGTTATACAGCCCTGCGTTCAGGATCACAAAACAGTGCAAACAGTTTGCCAATTATACCCCGCTTTGCACGCAAGTGCACGTGCAAAGCGGGGTATAATTGGCAAACTGTTTGCACCGTTTGGTCACCCTGAACGCAGGGCAGGTTGAAACGTACTACATTTTTATTACTTATAAAACGAACAATTCATAAATACATATAATTAGCAGTGCGACAGCTTTTCAAGTCAAATAAATCTAACATTATAGCTCGTCAGACGAAAAGGAATCATCTAGGTAGTGCGTAAAGCGTCGACCGTAGTCAGTCTGCGCGGATTGCGCAAATTGACTAGAGTCGAAACTTTTCACACTTTGCGTATTTTCTGAATCTAGTATGACCAATCTACCTTCCTTTGAAATAATTTTTGAATGCGACCTATGGTTGACATATGCCGGACCCAATCTCTTTTTCAGCTATTCATTCTACAAATTTCCAGATGGTCCCTATCCTCATGGCAGGTCACATTTATAGGTTTTAAGTTTCACCAAAATACTGAAAAATAGCTCCTTGGACCGTACCCTCTATTTCAGGACTGTTACATGTTTTGTGAACGTACTAACAGATCGCATACCAACCTGCTTCTGGAAGATCTGATGTACCCATTTAAAAGGGATAAAGAATTAAAGGTACAGCAATAAAGTTTTTTATAATATGACCTACGTCGCGAGAGTGAATTTACCCCGTTGAATATTTGTTGATATTACAAAGATGTCATTGCACTAGTGCACTTGGAATAACTATGCAAATGAGCTCAGAGCGAATAGCAACGCTATTTTGTAACCGCGAAAAGACGTCATTATGTATATAGATCTATATTATGACATTAGTTTTAAACGGCGTTATAAGTTTCGCGAAAAATTGAAATGTAAAGTTTAAGCATTTTGACGATTTACGCGAAAACTCGAGTCATTTTATGAATAGAATATAAAATATGTGATCATAAAATACCGAATTTATTAAACTCGTTTTATTCTGTTTATAGATAACTCGTTTAATAAATTCGGTATTCAATAACCACTTATTCAATATCCTCTATTTTCCTAATACATAACATTTGGTAGAACAAATTATGGTAAGTGAAACGAATTGTATACTTTACAAGTTTGCTGTCAATTACCAAAATTATCTTTTCCTCGCCATTTCTTCCCCTTAAACTGTTGATTTTTACGATAAAATATTTGAAAAGAACAAAACTTTAAAACAATGCTAAGCAACAAAATATGGAACAACATATTAAGAAAAGCTCCTGTATCCTAAATTTTACCTTATTTTAATTTTAAAGGAATCTGATGTCGCAAAACTAGACGACAACACACTTAAACTGATAAAGGATGCTAAAAGATTAGCTGGTGCAAACGCAGTGGCACAGATTCAAGTAGTAAGTGTTTGGAATCCAATTCCTACAGTTATTACATCTCTTTTATTGTTTCGTGGTAGTGGTTAACGCATAGGGAAACATGTGAAATTACTAAAGTGTACGGAAATGAATTACCAACCTTTTAATTTTATTCGACGAATTCGATGATATAAGTGGGGGAGTATTTTATCATTTTGTTATAAAAAGTTAATACAATAATCTAGACGCGAACGTGTCATTCCATTTATCTGCTTTTTGATTTCATTTGGTTATTCTATCTTTCCACATGCTTATCTCAAAAAATTAGTATTCTTGAAATAAGTATAGTCAAAGTTTTGCAGCTCGCCTAAATCTTTACGCTAAATTCCTTAATGGGTTTCGGTGGTTTATCGAAAAAAAAAGTAAGACTATTATTTGATAAGCCCATTGTCAAACCAGAGAAATTACAGAGTAATAATACCCTGCTTTTGTTCATTTCCCCCTTTTAGCAGAGCTAAATAAACAAATTACGTCACGACGTTACAAAGCAATTACGTGAAATCACGTCAAATCACGTCAAAATTGTCAAAACTTTTCTCATTATGTTTGAATTTTGTATTAAAGAAATATATCAATCCTTTGTATATCGAGGAAGATCGATTAACGTTTCATTTCATGACCAACAAAGCTATATTTTCACTCGTGGCTCTGCCATTCGTGAAAATAAAAGCTTTTGTTTATCACTCAATTAAAGATAAGTCGATGTTACACTATAAAACAATTGTATTCTATTCGTGCGATTACGGAAAAATTGTTTTCGACTTTTTTCTTGCAGCAATTTTCGAAACAAATGATGGCAACGAAGAAGAATGTGTACAACGAAAAATATGTAAAGAAGTTATATCCATATATGGACAAATGTCTTGAATTGTGCTGGTTTATGGTTTTACAAAGCCCTCCTTTACACATCGATGATGACAGAAATTCACGATACGGTGAAGACTTCGATAGAGACTTGTTCAATTTTTATAAAACAACTGGGTCGAAAATAGACTATATCATTTGGCCCACCCTGTACCTGTCTTATAAAGGTATAGTACTGGCCAAAGGTATTGCTCAACCAAAACAGGAGGCTGTTGCTCTCAGAATCTCTTCCAGACAATCTTTGAAATAGCTGAAAGACCAGGAATTATTACTGATAAATTTGTGACTGTTTTGATTGTTATTAAAAACATTCTACTTGCAACCCTAAAATTACATTTAAAAAAGGTAGAAGGAAAAGCAAATAAAACTAAAGTAATGGAACGACATTTCCCAAGGATGGAATTCATTTCAACGCATCAAAGTTATTTTGTTGTAGTTACACGGACCCGACAATGGCAACTTACGCATGAAACGTTTATTATAAATAATTCCATTTGTAGGCGTTAAAATATGTCTTATCCAAAATCGGTTACAACACGTTCCTTATGCGCAAAACTTCATAAATCAGAGAAATTATGGGCTAAAGATGAAAATAAATAAGCAATAGCTAATGAGATATGAAATAAGGGTCTCGGTTGTTTCATCTAGCCTTTTTTAAAACGTTTTACATGTATGCTAATAAATGTAAATAATTTACCCCAAACAAAACTTTATAGCATAATTAAATGATAAAAGAATAAAATGATAATAAAATGATAAAAAGTTCGAGTCAATCACCGGTATACACAATATATGGCCAAAAGAAAGGACTTGAAGTTCTTGTTCCGGTATATGGCCCAAACAATAAATTCAAAGTTCTCAAATCTGTCTGATGCGTCTCAGTTATTGATTTAAATGGTACATGATGAATGTGGATGTCTAGCCTACATATGGCAATGATGAGAGAGACGATTAACTGAAACAAAAATGAAGTAACCATGAGAAAAAATCTCATTGCACTAAATATGTGTATACCAACAACATAGGCAAAAAATGGTAGTCAAAGGGAGATAATTCACACTACACCGCATAACTGTGGGCTAGATACTTCTCTGTAACAAGTTCCTTGTAATATAAACAAGTTGGTATTGCCTCCTTTTCGCAACGTTTCTCTATCTATCATGCAGATAAAATGGCAATTTTCTAACTAAAGATTTTAGATTTTCTAAATACTCTAAAACATTAATAGCATCAATATTTTTTACGGCGAAATAACATTCGCGAAGGAAGATTCCAAACTCGTCTAGTGCTTTATCACTATCTTTGATTGATGGCCACTGTAGTGATTTATTTATGTAAGCGCGCGCAATAACATCTGGATTGCCGTTACGCTCGTTAAATTCTTGAAATGTAGCCTTATAACCTTGTTTTGCGTCTAAGTTAGAGTACCCTTGGACAATTTTGTGAGGCTCGCCACTAGTATATTGTAAAAGAAAGGTTAGCTGTTCATCATATGAGTTAGTATTAGCACAAACCCTTGTTTCAATCTGCCTTAAGAATCTATTGTAGTCCATAGGGCTACCATCAAACTTTTGGATATCTGCGTTAGGCTTATTTAGATCTCTTGATAAACTCGAGAGGTCCAAGTAAGGATTAGTTATTTTCCCTGGTGTAATTGTATTCGAGACATTTGGGATGTTTACAGGATTCCTGCCCACATAAGGGGGATGCACATTTTGTGGGTTGTGAAATAAAGACTTTTCTGGAAAGTTTATTCAACAGTCACTTGTTTATTAGGTGATTGTTGGTATTGTTCGGTATGGCGATCACCATCTTCTTGAAGTCGCTGTGGCTTGTCAAACTCTACATTCAAACATCTTTCAATCTCCTCCAGAGCTTGTGACTTTGCTCTACTAATGTTCGACTCAGTTCTTAATTGAAGCTCCTCTTCCCTTTGATGTAGTTCCAATCGCTCCTGTTCTTGTTTCTGTTTCTCAGCTAATGAGGAAGCTTTGGCTTTAAGTTCGGCCTGTCTCTGTGATTCTTTTATTCTTTGTGAAGACACACGACTTAATGATGATTGTTGACTATGCAGATATGCTTGATCATCTCCAAGTGGAGGGGCATGCTGACGCAGGAATTGTTCGGCTATTAATTTTGCATGAGTGAAGCGGGATAATTTACTGTTGAACCATTCCGAATCTGTTCGAAGAGTATCTGGATCTAACAGTGATTGGTATTCTTCGTTGATGCTTAGGAGTTCTTCGTGGGAACCCAGCCAATTTCTGAATGAACCCTTTATAGTCCCTATTTCGCCATTATCAATAGCCTCATAAAGTCTATTTGTGAGTGTTTCTAGGAATTTCAGACAAATAGAACAGTTAATAACAGTAAATGGCCCAAAGAATTGACTTGAAGTTCTTGTTCCAGTATATGGCCCAAAGAATAAATTAAAGTTCTCAAATCTGTGTGATGCGTCTCAGTTATTGATTTAAATGGTACATGATGAATGTGGATGTCTAGCCTACATATGGCAATGATGAGAGAGACGATTAACTGAAACGAAAATGAAGTTACCATGAGAAAAAATCTGTGCATGTGTATACCAACTACATAGGCAAAAAAATGGTAGTCAAAGGGAGATGATTCACACTACACCGCATAACAGTGGGCTAGATACTGCTCTGTAACAAGTTCCTTGTAATATAAACAAGTTGGTATTGCCTCCCTTTCTCCGTCAACGACCTCTCTCGACTCATCTCAGCCTCAAATTTGTTAACAAATTTGAGTAATTGTTCTTAGGAACTTAGTAAATCATATCAACTGTCTCTAGCAAATGCTTCAGTATGGATGACCGCCACGCGGAATCTAGTAAAAGTGACGTAACATCCGCCCAAAGCGTTCGTACAAAAATTAAGCCATTAAAGTTTCCGCGCCAAAAGAGATTCGCTCCTACATACAATCATGAACGACAGCCCGGAGTTTTTGTATTTTCATTGAAATTCAAATATTTAAACACACATATTTGTATTATGACATAAAAATAAACATTTTTTTTGGTCAGTATGATGATTTTATGATCTGTATTGAACATAGCGGAATATTTACCCACTAACGCAGAAGTCTTTATCAGATGAACCGAACGTGCAAATGCGGAAGATCAATTTAACGATGACCAGCTCTCAAAGATTTTTTTGTGAAAGCCTTGTACGACCATCCTAAATGTAATCGTTCGATGCTTATAAAAAAGAGGCCCCTAATGTTGTGGTTGAAAAGATAAACAGCATTGATAAATCGAGTAGACCATAAGAACTTTTAAAAGGCTGTGCGTATATTTACTTATGTCAAAATTTGGTTAGTTTTAAGAAATGTATCGCAATATACTTCCTTATTGAGAATATGCTTTGTCTGTTTACAATCAACCCATATCAAATTCATTGGAAAATAAAATCTCCTTTCATTAAAGGATTGCCTTCTGTACCTAAGAGGTAAATCATTTCTTAGAGAAATAATTTGATTCTTGTAGATTCCATTAGATTTCGTGGATTCTGATTTCTTTGTTTTCTCAATGAAATTCATTTTGATTACGAAGCTATTTTGTAAGCTTCAACAAAAGGTAGTACCATAAGAAAACTGAATCATTGTTGACAAATCTTTATATTTTAGTTTTTTGAATTATAAGATATGAAGAGATAATTTGTTTGTTTCATGGAGGTATGAAACTAAAAACTTAATTACACTCAGGCATTAATCCGATTTACATATTCTTACAGTGCTATAAGGTTTTTAGTTCCACACCTCAACGAAATCAACACAGAATCTCTTCATTTTTAAATCAATATTTTGTAGAAAATTGAATCATCATTGAGGAATCGTTACATCAACAGGTGAAAAGGCTAAGTATAGGATAGAAAACGAAAGCCGTGGTATATGGGAAATAGACACGAGCGTTACCGAGTGCCTATTTCCCATATACCGCGGAACGAGTTCTTCTATCTGACTTAGACTACGCTTTTCTTACACTATCTGTATATTTAACCCGAACCTCTAAATAATGAAAAGAGTAAATCTCGATGTGATATTACTCTAATCAAGTGAAAATATGCTGAAATCACTTATGAATCTATTTCCTTTACCATTTTCATATCTTTTGCACTTTTGCGAGTGTCTAAAGTCTTTAGGAAAAACAGGTATAAAAAATGCTCGTCATCTTTTTGAAATGACTCGGCCCCGAAAACCTGTCGAGATTCATGTGCAAGACACACTACAGCCGTATATCTGTAAATACAACGCTCGGAGTTGTATCCGTTATATATACTTTTGAAATACTGTTCTCTGATTGGCCGGCTCCTTTCAAGCGTGGTCTGATATTAGTTGCCAAATGGACCGTCAATTTTGCTCGGCCATCGCGTTCCTATAACTCGAATACGGTATTGTGACTTGTGATTACAGTACATTTGTATACAATCGACAAGTCAGAATAACGAATTTTACTTATATCCCTATTAATCAGCCAATTTCGTTATCGATCTATTTATTTATATATATATATATTAGATTAAACTCTTTTAAATATGTATATTTTTAAACAGTCGGTTCTACTTTTAAGATTATAATTAAGTTAAGGTTCACGTGAAGTGTTTGAGGCCCAATTTTGAAACACTTCATTTGCCAAGAAAAAGCAGTATGTCCAGGTATATTATATATCAAAATGAAGCTATTCATGGGCATAAGCAATTAAGCAACACAAGACTGCCATAGCCATAGCGGTATAGTCAAAACATTGTGGAAAAGGTTCATTTTGTACAGAACAAGTTACTGCAAGACTGATGGATAAAATTGGCCCTTATTTGAACATAAACTTGCTCCTATCACTCATTCAATGTAACCTTGTCAATTTTACGATGTCATCAACTGAACCTCCGGTATTACGGAAGCTTATTCTTATGGCCCAATCCCAGTTCCAAAGAGACAAATAGAGTACTCAAAATGGACAACGTGAATGATAAAAATCATCCGCTCTCATCCGGTTAACAGAATCTATTCATCGGAGGTCTAGGGGATAAGAGCGGCTGGCAGTGCCGATAAGATTAACTGCGTAACTGTGGCGTTTTCGAAAAGCGCAAAGAATGGATTCTCAGCGCACCTGACGTATGCATCACGAACAAGCTAGTCGGAACTAAAATTGAAGCATCGCGGATGTTAAGATTTTTCAGGAAATACGATTACATAACTATATTTGCGTGCCCGATTATTTGACGTTTTCATCCAGAGCGGTTAGGAGTTTCGATGATGCCATACGAACGATTTGAGGATACACTTGACATATAAGAGATTGAATTGTAGTTCTATCGGATTTACATCGTACAAGGCGGAAAGATTATTCGCTTTAAAAGCTTTTTGTTCATAAAAATTCTCTGGTTGGGTAGAATCACAATGGACGAACGCTCGACGGAAAAAGCGTATTTAAAACGTATGTACAGGGAACAACATAGACTTTTCACCGAATGTAAATACATGTATTATAATGCGTTTTACATCCTCGATGTATGCGTAGATGGAGTGACACATGGTGTTTATAACGCCTGAACCCAAAGTCAAACGGACTCAAAGCGTACATTAATCGGACATGGAAGAGCAAATTTTCAAGATAAGCGCAATAAATACTGAAAATTTGTGTCCAGAACCGGAACGGAAACATCGGACGTGTAAAGAATGTAAGTAGGGATATTATGCAAATGTTCATCGGAAGCCTAGCATCAAAGAGTGGATGGCAGCTACAGTAGGGTTACCGAATATAATTTTGACGTATTCGTATGCGGAAAGAGGTGGTGCGTAGCGCATTGAAAGTATGCATGGCGTTCGCTTAACATAAACAAAGTGGTTGCAATGTAGTTGATTGAATTTTTCATGATGTATTCGTTTATCTATTTGTATTTCCGCACTACTAGCGAAAGTTTCATTAAACATTATACAAGCATAATACTCTTTGGTAACTATTTTTTAAACATGAACTATTATTTCATTTCAAGTTTCTTAGGTGTCTGAGCTCTCGACCAACTTCAATCATGAGTGAAAAGACCGATATATTAGTCTGGATACTAGATTCCGTGGATATCATACATGCCGTCATAAAATGGGACGTATTACCTACCATAGAAGACCCTAAAGTTAAGTTTCCTTCTGTCAATTCTACATTAGAGACTGAGCTACAATATATATATACAGGCCTGAAAGCTATTCAAACATTTGTGCAAACAGACAAAAAATATCCAAGCCAAGGACCGAGTGAAGAAATGACATTGAACCAACAGAGTAGGACAATACGGAGGTATGTTCCTAGATAATTGCTGGTATAAGCTGTACAGTACTCGCCTCACATTTACATAATTTACTAGTAAATGAATGCATATTATTCGTTAGGAAATGCGCCTTTGAAATAGTCTCAACTGAAGTAAATTCTACAGTACAATACAATGCAATACATTTTTTTAAAAAATTCGTCGATAGATTGTTTAGTATATTTTTAAATTGTTTTCTGACGGCAATATAATTTTAATGTAAGAATTTTTATACCGCTGAAAGCAAGTAAATTAAAGAAGGATGTTCTTTATATGTATAATAAACTTTAATCTATAACTAAATCTTGTATAACGATTGTGAAATAGTTCAACTCTCTGATTGCCACAATATTGTAGAAAGTGCAAGTTCTTTCCAGTGGCGTAAATAAAATTGAAGTCAAATGAATAGAAATACTTGAAAGTTTTGAAAGATTATTATTTATACAGAGAAATAATAATAGAACGAAAGATAACGTCGAGATGATTAACTCTTAACAGGACATTACAAGCAAATCAGGGATCCGACCCAGAACTTTCCTGTGTGAAAGAATGGTTGTATAACATTTTACAATTATTACACGAGAACACTGAACCTCCAGAACTTTCCAAATATCGCCAATCAACCATAGAGTCGGGTATTCCAAAGCAAATGAATAAAATACACAAGAGACTGACAACCATCAAAGCAAAATCTCAATCGCTTAAATACAAGCTTTTAGAAATAAAAGGAAGTAGGTATGGGTTCTTTCTTTAAATAGATTATTATTATTTTATTCATTTATATATATCACACTAAATACCTTTTCATGTTTATTGTATATTTATAACCAACACCAAAATAAAAATATCAACTTATCTTCAAAAATCCATTTGCTATGAGGTAAATAATATAAGGATACTTTTAATCAAAATAAGAAAGACTTATAAAAGATCTTTAAAAGATTTGTAAGGGTTGGTTTTTATAGCCTTTTTCTTAAAGACAGGTTGTGTTAGATGCATCGTATATTTGCGATATGTTTTTCTCTATTTTAATCAAACAGTATTATAATCCTGTTTACGAGTACAGTTAAATTTTATAATGCATTGTATAGCCCTAAAATGAACTTTAGTGAAAGCGGTATTTTTGTATAGTAAAGGAGCCTTCTCTTCCAGTTCTCAAGAGCAAGAACCTATAGAAGACGAGAATGATATACAAAATCAGTCTACAAATGCCCAGGTGGCAGCCTGTACACAACAAGTTGATACGAACGAGGGCGACCAGACAGGCAAAACAGAATTTGAAAGGTTTGTATTGTAAAACATACATGTACTGTTCATCTCTCTCATAATTGTAATAATATTCTCATTTATCCTTATAGATATTAAGCTTGAAATAATTTTACAACATGGTTTTAATATGACCTACGTCGCGGATATGAAAGTAGTTTTACTAACGGTGTAATATTTTTCGAGGAATACATTGACTCGATAGATTTCGTAATTTCTTTTTTTTTCAAACAAATTTAAGTCATATTATAAATAGAATATCATTTTGTAGCTCATTGAATACCGGATTTATTAAACTCGTCATCTTAAACATATAACAACTCGACACAGTCTCGTTTTTATCTATTTATAGGTGGCTTCTTTTAATAAATTCGATATTCAATGGCCACTCATTCGCTATATTAAATATATGAAATTGACAATGAGTAATTAATTTGAATGACAAATCATGCGCTTCCTGATCCAAACCAGTCACTGAAATGATGGAATCAGATGAGAAATTTGAATGAGGTTTTGTATCATTTTAACGACTTTAGTGAAATTGACAATAATCTTGTTGATTTTTTACAGTGTAAAGAAAGATTATCCAAACAATCAGATAAAGGGACCTGTATTGACTGACGATAAAGCAACCCAAACTTACAATCAAGATACAGAAAGCAATAAAGAAAGCAATAAAAGGTTAAGTATAACACCTCGAAATAAAACTACTATAAAACAGACCAAGGCATTTTTGTAACAAGATAGATAGTCAAAGTAATTAATTGAATTATTGAATGAAATGTACGAGAATAGCTGAAAATGAAGTTTTACATTAATAGCAAAGATTAAAGTTAAGAAACTTATACAGTTTACCAAACTAGAATCGCATGTTTTCTATGGTAAGGATACTCTTATTAAAAGCTGCCACTCTTAAGATTGAAAGTTTCTCTCAAACTATGTTAAACTGTTGTTAGAAGATTTTTGGCTAGTAAAGCTTGGCATTTATTTTCGATGTCTGACGATTTTTAAAAGTCAAAATTATTTCTTTAACATTACCTTTCACCCTGGCAGGTAAAATAGACAAAATGATTGAATTAACATATATTTATCTTTCAAATATGCTTGATTGCCAAGCCGAATTTTGGGGGAAAAACGTAGGGGGATAAATAATTCTGTTCATGACTGTTATTGTCATTTGATATGTTGCGAGCCTTTGTGATTTTTTCTAGTTCTGGCTTCTGGTTCAGAAGAAGAAGAGTTTTAAAGATTTCTTAAAAAATCACGTTTGTTGCCATAGCAACAAGAGTTTTTTACTAAATTTTTTAGTGTTTCAAATAGGTATTTCAGTAAAGGATATTAACAAAACTGAAAATAAAGTTTGCATTGAAATACCGAAAATAAACTGATTTCGTATATATAAAATTCTATCATTCCATTTAATTTGGATATCAATGCGTGAGTACTCTCTCGAAACTGTTCTTCATATTTCAAATCATTCAAAATATACTTATAGATTTTTTATATAGTGTTTTTATCTTTTTTCTTACAATTCAAAAATTAAAACAATTAGAATATTTCAGTTTGCTTTATAAAAATCCTTGGACCATTTGAACGTTATTGCCACAGCATGAATATTTTCTTCAGTTTAACTCCAACTTTTGTTATGAATCATGTTTAAGGAAATATAATGAAAGCCATGAGAACAAGAGGAGAATTGGCCGCGAGTCGCTCACCTGAGAAAAATAGCTCTATTACCTATATTTATCTAAGCAATCCCAGAAAAAAGAACATTTCACATATTATATCATTTCAGCTCTGTTAACAGTGAAATTAGCAAAACGGTTTCACTATTGCAGACTTTTTAAGATTTCTTTAGTGATCTGAGATCGACCCTTCTCCCAATGCCCTGCCCCTGATAGACTTACATTTATTGCTTAATGTCTTTTATTAAAGGTATATATGAACTGATGTTCCATAACAAATATAAAGGCTGTCAGTCTTCTGGTTTGGACAAAGACATTTTAAGGCTTTTGCATAGCCCCGAGACATCTGTCCTTGGTAGCCCAACGGCCATATTTTTATTTATTTTCGTAAATGTAGATGTGACCTGTCAAGCCAAAAGGGGTCATCTGGGAACTTCGTGAAATAATTATTTGAAAAAGTGATTGGTACTAGACCAAGCCAACCAGAGGTTGCATTTCAAAAATTCTTTCACGGGAAGGTAGATAGATTATTCTAGATTCAGAAAATCTGTAAAGTGCAAAAAGTGTCGATCCTAGTCAGACTGCGCAATCTGACAAGGGTCGATACTTAACGCACTTCCCTGATGGTCCCTTTTCACATGACGGGACACACATCAACTGAAGATTTTACCAAATATGAAGGCTGTAGCCACTTGAAAGAGGAAGAAGAATTCAAATTTGTTTATAAATAGCCACTTGGTCCTATCCACCCCTACCCCACCTATCTCTGTCTTTGATTGCTCAAGACTAATAATTTAAGCATTATTCTTTAAAGTTTATCATCAGATTATCTAAACCAAATATCAAGGCTGTTGGAGCTCTGGTTAAGATGAAGAAGAAATTTTAAAGATTTCTAAATCGACACCAGAGTACCCCTTTCCCAACATGCTCTTCGACTGATGGCTAAACAGTCATGATTTTAGCTATTTATATACAGGTCAATATAAGCCAAATTTGCAGGCTGTTAGGGACCCTTGTTTAGAAAGAGAAGAATAATTTTGAAGATGTCTAATTTGATCAGTGTCCTACCCGCTCCCCTCGGTGCTCTGCCCCTGGTCGCCACCCTGTCTTACTTTTAGCTGTTTTAATAAAGGTTTAAAAGCTGGTAATCTATGACAATTTTAACGCTGTGGGGCTGCTGCTTAGGAAGAAGAAGAAGAGATTTTAAAGATTTCAGAATTGATCCGCCCCTCTCCCCCTGGTACTCTGCCCCTGCTTGTCCATGAATCATGAATTTAGCTTTCATAATATAGGTCTAAAGGCCTATGATCAATGCCAAATTTCAAGGCTGTAGGGCTCCTGGATCAGAAGAAGAAGAAAATTTTTTAAAGAATTTTACATTGAACCAAGACCTACTCCCTCCTTAAGACCTTTGCCCTTGCTAGTCCAACACTCATGATTTTAGCTGTTTAATAAAGATTTATAGGCTGATGATCCATGTCATATTTCAAGGTTGTAGGGCTTCTGGTTCATTAGATGAAGAACTTTGATTTGACCTAATTTGATTCAAGTCCTCTCCCCATCCCTGGTGCTCTTCCCCTAGTGCCCCAACAGTCATGATTTAGCAACTTTCATAAAGGTCTATGAGCTGATGGCCCATGCCAAAATTCAAGGCTGTAGGGCTTCTGGTTTAGAAGAAGAACCTTTCTTGAACAATTTGTGCACGGGTGAGCTAAAAAGCGTAGTGTCTTTATATCTCTAAAGCAAAAGGTATCTTACCCTTTCACAAAAGATTTGATATGATATCTGGACAGTTCACTTGAAGAACTCTGTAATCGGTACACGCCTTATGACTTTTATCTACCATGCCTTGATTTTCAATTTCAGGGCGACCCCGATTAAAAAAGAAGCACCAAGTAAAAGAGAGCAAGATCGATTCAAGACGAAAGTAGACCAGATAACAGCAGAACTAGATAAAATTCGCTATGAAAAAGAAGCATTGGAAAAGCGGTAATTTGATAGACCCTTTCGCAGTTCCACACTCTAATTTTGGTAAAAGTGGTTTCAGGTGATAAAAGTTGCACATTAATTTGCATTTTGCCGCGAACACAGCCATATCGCCAACGGCTACAAACAGTAGTATAACCGTCTTAAGGAAGGGAAGATAGAAAAATGAAGGTTTGAAACTTGGAAATAAATTTCAGAAAAAAGAAATTTCGTCACATTTTTTAGAGATTGAACGTAGTCGATGCTTCAGTATTAATAGAATAAGATAGAATATGTATGAATTACAAAACAAAATATGTCGAAAATGAATTTCATTTTCTTCTAACTTGCCAAAGATATACAGACATAAAAGCTGAATATATTAAAAAGTATCATTTAACTTGGCCAATTCTTAATAAGTTAAAAAAAACAGATGTCCCAAAATCTAGAAACTAAATATGTTCAGTTATTCGATGTTCTTCTGTTAATTCGTGTATTTCCTCTGTGAGTGTATATGTCATTTGCTGTAAACATTGTGAATGTTAAATGCAATAAACGTTTTGTATTTTATTGTGTTGTATTGTATATATGACGTCGGTCGCTATGTATGTAGGATAGAGAATGACCTGAAATGATATGAATTGTATTTTCATATTTGTTTTTCAGTTGTTTGGTTTTTTCACATAAAGAACCTCCCATAAACGTACTCTTGAATTTTATATTCAGCAATAATATAATTTCAGTTGTATTTATAAAAAGAACATTAACACGTTTTATTGTCATAGCTGTATAAAATATATTTTGGTTGGTATTTTGACTGTATTTTATATCTGGGCCCGAGGTTATAAAACTTTTCCCACTCTCAATTCTAATTTTTTCAAATTTTCAATTTGAGGTTAAAGTCGTCATTCAGTTTTAATACGCATTTTAATGTATAAACATAAAAAAATAATATTAACAACTTATTGTTATTATCCTTTATTTTCAAATATTTATTTAAATTCAAAGTTTGAGAAAATTTTCAGTTGAGCCTGAGAAAAGTTTTATAACTTCGGGCCTTGATCATTTACCAGGCTAAGTGAGGCGTTTTCGGCCCAGTTGAAGAATAATAACCCAGTGATCGCTGATCTTGGAGATCCCACGAGACCGACCATAATCGCAGAGAAATATAACCAATTGTATGATGATGAATGGACGGACGGATATCAAGCTCTCTGTCAAACAGGGAAAACTGAGAGAGATAGGATAGAGATTCTGTTGAATACCATGAAGGTATATTAACCATTATCATGATTTCATAACATGTTCCTGCTGTACTCAAAAATTTGGTAGACTTTATAGGCCAGGATCAGCCTGCACAAATATACCGTCTGATCATAGCCTACAATGCCTGCTTTCTTTTCTACTATTTGGAAAAACTTGAACAGACTGACTGACGTGTCCCAAAAATTGAAATGTTTGAAACAACATTTAGATTAAGACCTAAAAGAGATTGGTCGTAATAGAATTTCTTGGCCTGATTGTTCTAACGACTTCCTATATTAAGCGACTGTTTTCATTAAACGCCGAGTCCCTTTTTCTCAATCTCTTGAAATGCGAACAAGTTTTCTTCAGGGTTAGAATTTATACTTCCTGTTTTGTTTAAAAACGAAAAACAAAAACAAAAAAGAGGCCCGTTAGGCGGAAAGGAACTATATGGTTGCGTTCGGTGCCAAACTCAAGTCTTTCTGTGCGGAATGAATAGGCTGACTTTGGTCCAAACTTTCAAACTTATCTAATTTTATCTTATAACTATACAAATATCTGTGTGATAACAACCCGTATGATATTTTTTATGATATCACATAGTTATTTTTAGAACAATAATATCATACAGTTATTTTTAGAAACTTGCATTTCGGTAAGAAACATCGACGAAAACAAGACAAAAAGAGGTTATAAGATAAATATAATACATTCTTAGTGTATTGTATGAAAAAAATATCAAACTCGGTTGTGAGAATTGACAATTGTCTCGGCAGAGCCTCGACAATGATCAATTCTCCCAACCTCGTTAGATATTTTTTTTCATATAATACACTAAGTATGTATTATATATTTCTCAGTCTGGAATGAGCATTTACCTTATAACGAAAGAAATTTCGGAAAGAAACCTTCGGCTAATCTCTTATGCTACCGATCTATTTTCAAAAAGTTTCATTTAGGGGTTTCCAAGATGATCTTTTTTTGAGTGGTAGGTCATAAAATGTGAATCATGTGGCTGTTTCTAATGATCTCTTTGGTCGCCACCATAGGCGTAACTAGGAATTTGAAATTTAAATGCACTCACAAGGCGACCAACATAGAATATAAAGGATGAAGGCGAAATGTAGACTAAGGCATAAGATTGATGTCCTCAGTCCGCTCCCCTTTCTATGATTTGAGCATCTGTGAAGTATCAAAACATTGTAACTAAAGCTTGAATAAGCTATATTTTCGATGTTATGATCTTTCATTTACGCATTTTTTTCGACGAAAAAGTTACGCCCTTGACCACTTATATGTTTGGGATTCTTAGCGAAGAGTTATAAGTCAATGGTTTACAACCATAATAACTATCATCTGACACTCTTCTTAATTGCCTTTTCAGGGTTGCCACGAATTCTGTTTAAAACAAGAACAAATACAGGGGACCAAAATAGTGACGGCTCTTACCTCGTTCGAGTCAAAAGCATTATCTAATGTACGTATTTTTTTTAAAGCTAGAGATCTTTTAACAAACATACGAACAGTCTGAAATTCTAATCGGTTACTGAATATTTCTCCATTTAAGGCAAACTTGCAGGAAAAAATGATGTAATGAAGTATATTTTTAGAAAGACAATTCATTAATAAAGATTTAGAGATATTTTTTTATGTTTTTTTCTAGTGACCGATTAGAAGTTGATTTCAGTTTACATATAAGATGAACCTTACTTAAACACAAGCATTTATTCACATGCCGACCATGTCCGAAACATATGCTTGTTGTGGCTGGCTTGAATATTTGTATAAGAATTCAGAGTACGTCTTGTTTCTTTCCAGCGAAAATGTTTCCTTTGATCAAGTACACAGCCTTTGTCACCACAAAACCCATTTTTTCTAGTAAATAGCCAACGCAAATAGCATTTTTTATTTTTATTTTTTAAAGAAATTAAAATGCATGATCTTATTTTATTCCGAACCATACACACTTTTCTTTTTCAGAACCGAGCAGGATTCCATAAAACAACAGAAAGTTTGGGTGTAACATCCAAATCAACTTTAAACGAGCTGCGACGACAGACGAGTGTTATGTCAAAAGAGTGTCTGATTAATGTAAGAAATGCTGTTGTATTATTTTTCACTTCAAAACTGACTAAATACGACATTACAGTAAAACTTGCGTTAAGCGACCACTATGGGGACCATTAAAAAGCGGTCGCTTATGGAAATGGTCGCTTAATACAATTATTAATGATAAAAAGACCTATTTTTTTATATAGAATATACAGATTGTAACATAATTCTGACTGAATCTTAGGATTTTCGAACCCATAAGAATCGTCTAAATGAGACGATTCTAATGGGTTCTAACGTCATGAGATTAAACGAAAAACATTTTTCGTTCAAAAAGTCCGCTTTTTCAAAAATTTTACTTATGGCGAAGGGACTTTTTTACGATGATCGCTTAATAAAAGTGGTCGCTTAATAGACGTGGTCGCTCGAGCAAGATTGACTGTATTAGGTTTCAGTCGCACGGTTTTCTTTGAGATAGATATTGTTCAAAACATACTCATTCGAAATTGTTTTCTTGAACATTTTTTTTATTTTTTTTTGGATTTGACAAATCTGATGTTATTTTGCTGAACAAAACTCAAAAGAGATAAATGGGGAATTAATCCGTTTGTCAGTCTCTTTCCGTAAATCTTTTCTCGATATAGAACAATGTCCACAGCTTCTATCGGGTTATCTTCATATGCCTTGCAGGAAGGATCGAACTATCATACGATTTGTATCTTTCAAAATAGGCAAATATTGTTACTTTTCATGAAGGGACCTAACTTATTTTTAGAAAAAAGTGTCAGACTACCTCTGGCTTGAAAAAGGTACTCAAGAGTTCTTCACTTTTCACATGCAGCTCATTCACTTTTTGACTCTTGGTTTTCAAAAAGGTTGTATATAACGATATAACTTGGCGAACACAGAACTTTAGCAGATACTAAAGAGTGAGAAAAGAGCAAAGAAGTGAGGTCTGATCTTGGCCAACACATGATACTCTCTGTTGAATTATTGTGGAAAAGATCTTAAGTCAGGCGGGTTGAAATGTAAAAAAAATTGTAATATGTTTGATACAATTTTTTAATAAGTAATACAAAGGGTTCAACTTAATTCAGATTCAGATTGGTATTCCATCAGATCGCCATTAGCTTTTTTCACTGTTAAAATCTGCGTTAATTAATTTTTTTCTTTAATGTTCATAAAATGCATGATGAATGTATTTAACAGGAATATTTCGAGGAAACTAAAGACGATCCACAAAAGAAACAGCTGGTTCCGTACATCGAGAAATGTCTAGAACTATGTTGGTATATGGTGTTGCAGTCTCCGGCTGTATATATGGACAGGTGTGACGCCTACAAGAAGGGGTGTGTCTTCAACAAAGAAGTATTCAGACATTACTCAAGATCTGGGAAAAAGTTTGACTTCGTTGTATGGCCTCCACTCTATCTACACAAAGACGGTCCATTACTAGTAAAGGGTGTAGCACAGCCGATAGCGTGATGTGTTGGATTGACTTTTCATATTACCTATCATCGTCTTATTGAAATTCCATGATATACATTGTAGTCCAGTAATGAGAAAGAAAATCTTTTGAGACGGCTTAAAAAGGTTTTAAAGAATAACAAAACAGCCCTGTATTCAGGATAACAAAACGGTATCAATTGTTTTCATATTAAGGTAGTGGACCCGTAATAGTTCCGCAACATTTCGGACTACATATTCTTTCACAATATTAACCGAGATTTCCTAATGAGAATTATTAGGAAACCTCGGTTAACACCGTTAAAGTTCATTACAACTGAGACGTTGCAAAACTATTACGGGTCCACTACCTTAAAGTCCATTTTGCACTTGCGTGCGAAGCGGAGTATTATTTGCAAACAGTTTGCTCCTTTTTGTCCATTGAACGCAGGGCGGGTAACAATGATGGGAATATTGTCTCCGATTAAGAATCATAAAGTATTATTTGTATCAAAGTTGAAGTATAAACGGCTCTAAAAATGAGTGAAAACTGGTCAGTTCCAAGCTTCATTTCTGAATTGACTGCTGCCACCTTTCTCAAACGTGGAAATGCACGTATTACATACGTAAAGCAAGTATCTAGGTATCTAAATAATGATAATTGAAAAGAAAAACCTAATCCCAATATAATATGATTTCATTATTATCATTATTATCTTTTCACAAATTCCTAAGAAGAATTTCGTGGTCTTTTTTGATGCAATAATTTCGTGAATTCCAGTTTTCCGGGCGTTTACATTAGCTAAGACTATCAACGTCCTTGTAATTTGCACTATGGCGTTAAAACCATATTCGGGTCTCTGCAAATGTTAACGCCTTTTGAAAAACGAGAATAAACCTTAAACTTGTAGTGTTATAAATGTGCCAAAAATAGACAGTGCTTGTCTTATTTCTAAGACCAGTCGTATTTTATTATTATGTTCATTTGTTGATGCTTTGTTAAAGTTTATTGGTTGTAAAATTTTCAGCTCATATTGGGCGCTTTCAATAGCAAATAAAGAATTGGTATTGTGTTTTATCTAATACCTAAACAAATATCCGTATGATAACATCCCATATGATATTTTTTATGATATCACATAGTTATTCTTAGAACAATGGTATAATGCGGTTATTTCTAGAAACTTGCATTTCTGTTAGAAACATCGACAAAAAGAAGAAAAAAAGAGGTTATAAGATAAATATAAAACGTACTTGGTGTTTTGTATGAAAAAAATATTTAACTCGGTTGTGATAATTGATAATTGTCTCGGCAGAGCCTCGACAATTTTCAATTCTCCCAACCTCGTTAGACAATTTTTTTCCTACAATACACTAAGTACGTATTACATATGTATTAAGTTTGATTTCACGACTTTTGCTATTATAACGTATAAAAATTAACCCTTTCTAAAGTCTTAAAGACAAAGCCTTGTAACTAGCTCTACTGTTTTTTGGTCTGGTTTAGTAGGCCATAGGAAACAACCCTGAAACATGGAAATTACCTAGGAAAAAGATAATCGAGTTAAAAACCGAACAACGTGTGTACTACGTAGCTTTTTGCGCCCACGCGCGCGCAAAAAATAGGTATAGTATACATCATCAACTTTTGTGCGACACGAAGTGCTTTGTGTGTTCAACGCAGTGCTTGCATATCACTACGCTGTGCTAAAATCAGGCCGAAGCACCTAGCGATGGTTTCATGGTATTTCTTTCACCAGTAGTACCATTGCATCCTTTCCTAGCCTCCAGCTGCTATCTCACATAGGTCTACGATTATCAATCCATTGGTGAGAGACAAATAGTCGAAAAAAATGGGTGCCGCCGTCGGGCATCGAACCCGGGACCTCTAGATTAAAAGTCCGACGTGCTACCAACTGCGCTATGACGGAGAATCTGTTCTCTTATAAGTGATTAAATAATGCCATTGTAGAACGTATCTGTCTTTCCAATCAACTGATATGAATTGCATACGGTGGTTTGAAATGTCGTTCAATTTCCAGTTTCAGCATTCTACATCTTAACTTTAAGTGATCAAGTTATTGATATATATATCTTATAACTATACAAATATCCGTTTAATAACAACCCATATGATATTTTTTATGATATCACATTGATATTTTTAGAACAATTACGTTTTGCGTTTTTTTAAACTTACATTTCTGTGAAAAACATCGTCGAAAACAATACAAATTAAGGTCATAAGAAAAATATAATACGTACTTAGCGTTTTATATGAGAAAATATCTAACTCGGTTGTGGGAATTGATAATTGTCTCGGTAGAGCCTTGACAATTATCAATTCCCCCAACCTCGTAAAGGTATTTTTTTCATACCAAACACTAAGTACGCATTGTATACTGAACAAAAGTGAGAACGCCACAGTTCTCAGTTCCACGAAAAAAAAAAACACTTATATTTTGCCCATTTTTTCTTAAAAGTTTAAATGACAAACGTCTTGTTATAACTTACACTTTACGTGATTTTCAAAAGAAATGGATCATGGGGTAAGGTGTGGAAAGCGTCTAACCAGTATATGCATGTGTATTTTCATATACGATGAAGTTTTGTCGAAACAGTATAAACACGTGTGTTCTAGTGAAAGTTGAATTAAAGAAAAACACAACTTTGTAGAATTTCAAAACATAGGCTAAAATGCCAGGACTTTCCAAAATTGACAAGGAACGTGCAATTGGAATGCTTATCGGTGGAATATCACAAAATGAAATTGCGCAAATATTCGGAATGCATCGGACGACTATTGCCAGGCTGTTGCAACATTTCAACACAACAGGATCTACCGGCGATCGGAGACGTGAAGAACGCTACCTGGATGAATGTGTTGAACGTCGAGATCCATACGAGGGCGGGAGCGTCATGGTTTGGGCGGGAATGACAGCTACACTCAAAACTGACTTAATGTTTGTTGATGGTAGGCTGACAGCTGTTAGATATCGCGACGAGATTCTCCATCGCCATGTTGTACCTTTTATCCGCCGTCACGGTGAAATTTTCCAACAAGATAACGCTCGATCCCATGTCGCTCGTGTTTGAACTGATTTCATACAACAGTAGAATAACATTGTTCTTCCTTACCCAGTTCTTTTTGTGGACATGTCACCGATTGAACATCTATGGGAGATGTTTGGTAGGCGAGTACGTCAATGACGTCAACAGCCACGTATACTGAACGAACGTCGCCAAGCTTTAGCCTATGCGTGGCAACGCCTTCCACAACGATTGCTGAGACAACTGGTTGGTTCTATACGCCGCCGATGCCAGGCTCTCATTGCATCCCGAGGAGGTTACACACGATATTGAACTGGCATGGAAATTTTTAAAGGACTCTGTTTCATTTGACCGATTGTGACAAATGTGTACGGATTTGAAAGTAAAAATGTGATTTGCGCTTTTTAAAGCCAATATGGATCTTTCATGTGTAATATTTTCCAATTCCAACAAAATAAAAGAAATGGTTGTTTTTCGTATCGGAATATATGTGAAGCCTTTTCATGTTTGTTCAGTATATATATTTCTACAATTCTTGGTTTAAAACAAAAATCAGGGACCCATCAGTAACAAAAACACATTCACATTGAGATAATGTTCATAAAATCCTCATTAATTCCATTTGTAATATAAATAAATGATGTTTCTATTAGATAAACAAAAGAAAAATATTTCATCTTTTGTCTAAAACTGATTTTACGTGACGCTATTTGTTTTCATCCGTTGTTTCGTTGGAAACATCGTGTCATTAAATTATCAACGTCTCCCTGACGAACAGCATCGTACCGGTTGGCGCGTAATGATCATTATTCTAAACATAATTATTTGTTTTAGTGTAAGATCTATTTACATTTCGTTGAACGAACAACAATATTTTTACGAGTGGTGGAGAAAACATATCGATCTTACACTGAAACAAAATATTCTATTTCTTAAATGCAAAAAATGAGACAAAATGAAAAAAGGGATATTTTTATTTAAAGCGCGTCATTTTTGCACGTGATGGCTATTCAACGTTAATGATGACGTCACTTAATATTAAATACCAACATATAGGATGAAATCAACGCAAGCGGGGTATAAGATTTTGATAATTTCACCGGTTAGGCGATAAGTTTATCAGATGATAGCCTATCTTTATTCCTCAATAATCTATGGAAAAGCATTGAAGGGAATGTGTTCTAAAATATGCTTTCACAAGTCATCAATGAATTTTACTTTTGAGTTTGCCACAATTTATAAAAATTGGACGTTGAACAGATTATAACATAATGCAGTAAAGTGCAGACCTAAGCAGCCGGAGACGAAGTGTCCGAAACTTGTGTCAAACGCAATTAATCAGAAATGTAGTTTCCGTAGCAACGTGGAAACTTCAAAGATATTCTCAGATGTTCAAGATAAAAAAAAATTCACATGGTTGTAAGTGCATTAGGCCTAAATATAATTTACCCTTATGAAGCAATTTACACGATTTCTAAATAAGAATGTTTATCTTTTTCTTAAATATTCAAAATCATAGGCGATCTGAAGGACTCGTCTGCAAAAGAAAATTTAGCGATTAACATCAGGTTAAAAAATGTATTTATATGATCAACCAAGGGTAAAGACTGTATAGATCAAACAAGGAAGACCAAATGTTTGTTTATTTATTTGAATGGGTTTTCAAGACGCTTTTAACATTTTTTTGGACACGGCGGCTGGATCATCTTACAACGGTTTCGAGATTGTTCTAGCACTTTCAATATTCCGCGAGGGTTCGATCCCGGCCTGCGACGATAAACTTTCAGCAATGCTTCAGTTTCTGTCCAATGAAATGAGTGCCTGAGTCTGGGATGGTCAGATTTATACCGACTTTCTAAATGCATGAAACACATAACCGTCTAAAGACTTATATCGCCATCAATATATGAATACTCTTCAGGGGTTGATTGTTGTGACACTTCTTAAACTTCATGTGGTTAGCACATTCGACATGTTACCCAAAAGTTTTGATATACCCTGTGCTATATCAATGGTTGTAGTAGTACCTGGGTAGTACTTTAGACTGTACTTGGTTAAAATATGAGCTAATTTTATCCAACCGTCATGCAGTTGCTTGTTCTGTACAAAATGACCCTTTTCCACAATGTTTTTGCTTTACCGCTATAGCTATCGCAGTATTATGTTGCTCAACTGCTTGTGCTTAAAAATAGCTTCATTTTGATATACAATATACATGGATTTACTGCTTTTTCTTGGCTAATGAAGCGCCCTTAAAATTGGGCCTCAAACACTTTACATGAACCTTAACAAAGTTGGCAGGGCGGCGGCTTAGTAAAGGGTCGCCAACGGTATCTATAATTCATTATTAATGCACTGGCATGGCGGAGCCTAAATAACGGATGCACTTAAGGTTAAGGGAGATCAGCTTTCATTCATAATGATTTACTTCTATAGACAGTGGACATAAATGACTCGAAACCCTAGATCGTAGGTTGGTAACCAAAATCTCGTAACTTCAGCTTATCCAAGCTGTAGTTACGAGGCTTTGGTAATAGGGCTGTCACACCTTAACGTTTTAGCCAGCGTGTGCGGAACGTGTTGGATTTTTTTTATAACACGCTGCGAACACGTCGGGTACGCTATGGACACATTCCGCACACGCTATCGGCACGCTGTAACACGTTGGCACACGTTGCGATACGCTGAGTATCTCATAAAATTTTGTGCATGCACAAAATTTCTCAGCGTGTGCCGAACGTGTTGGAACACGACCCGCACACGTTCCGCACACGTTCCTAACACGCTCAACACGCTAGGAGCTCGTTCACTTACGCTACGGACACGCTAGAAACACGTTCGCCCAAAGTTTAACGTGCTTCTAGCGTGTCTCCAGTGTACTGGGAACGTGTGCATAGCGTGTCTACAGCGTAATGAACGTGTGTCTAGCGCGTTTCCAGCGAGTTCACAGCGTGTTTCTGGCGTATGACAGCGTTTCAGTTTTCAATGAAAATATTAAAGTTCCGCTGCATATTTGTCTTGAATTTTTACCATCAGCTTGTCGTAAATTAATAAACGTGTGCATGACCCAGTTGACATGTTCATATCTGCACGTTTCCTTATGACCAGTCTAAGAATGACTTGAAAACTCGATTATAAGAAGCATTCTCTAAATTTGACGATGAGCGACTTCGTTCAAGTCAAATAAATAAAACTTATGTTATGTTTTGTTATAAGCTGCTTGTCTTTACTTCCATTAAAATCCTTTAGGGACTTTCTTAAATCCTTAGATTATCGAGGTGGAGAATAAAGCCTAAATGTGTTTTAAACGTTGCGTTTATAACTTTACAAGTGCGTCTGCTCTTTGGTCAGAATAACAATACGTTCGCGAAAATACAAACATTCATTCGTCTCATTTGATCATTATCAATATACCAAAAAGACAAGTACATCGTTGTACCTAGTGGACATAATACAAGACGTGTTTTACTTTATTCTGTTCTGTTCAGAATTTTTGATTCTATTATATGTGCAAGTTTGATATTTGGTAGACCGTTTCCCCCTTCATATAAGACTAGCTATTCAAGATTAAGAGAGGTTGTAGAAAGTCATCCTACATGGTAGAGCATATGGAGGAAGAAAGGAGTGCATTATGACAAGTAGTTCCTTACCCTTTCGCAATATTTTTCGAGTGAAAAGTACCAGAAGCTTTAATCAGCCTGAAATCTTAAAAGTTTGTTATATGAATGTTTTCATATGTAACAGGTGCCAGTGTATTTTTCTTTTCGTCTTTTCCTATTTTGCTTTTACATGAACCAACATACTTTGAATTTGAATATGTAAGTGGCCAGTGGCCTGTTTATATATTAGAAGAATGAATTTATAGTGGTAATTTCTTGCAGAATTTATATTTACATCAAAACACGCTGCGAAAACGTTATAAAACGCTAGCAGCGCGTTACAAACACGCTAAGCACGCTCTGAGGACGTTACGATACGTTGAACACACGCTCAAGAACGTTGGTATACGCTGACATAGGCTATCAACACGTTCTGGACACGTTACTCACGCGTTACCCACACGTTCAAACTCGCTATGAACACGCTACAAGCGCGTCGTGAATTGACAAAAAGAAATGTAGGTCAGCGTATGCCGACGTTTTGCGGACTTAGTCGTTTTCTCAAACGCGTTAGGCACACGCTGGCTAAAACGTTGAGGTGTGACGGGGCCATAACCCATCGATGAAACGTGTGCACTTACTCCGAGCACCAGAGTCCTTTTTGTTTTTGGATACAGCTATTTGCACGCGTTGACGATTATTACCCACCAGGATTTAAAAGCACCCAAATGACTGAAAAGTGAAATCGCCAAATTACGTCACGGCTAAGCCACGCCTTGCCAGTTCATTAATAACTTAAAATAAGATTAAGTATATTATTTGGCTAATTTCGCCTGAGACTCTGTGCATATTCCGTATATCTTCGGAAAATCTCCGAGTTCTTATTCCATAAACGGTTAAAACACATTAATAAATACGCAATTTAATCAGGGAATAAGTGCAAGAAAAATAGCTCAATCGGTTAAGGTGTATTTCTCTCAATCACACATCTATGGGTTCAAGTCACCGAGATGCTTGTTTTATTTTATGTATTTTTTCTTTGTCATACTTTTCTTCGTCCCTATTACAAATTGACATTATGGGAATTTTGTTGAATTATTATACGACCACTTTCTGCTGATTCATTTCGCAACATCCAAGATGCAAAGAATCGTTTATTGTTGTACAAAAGTGAAATTTGCGCTGCACTTATTGTCTTAACCCTTTGCTGTTTAATCCCTGCTTTTTACGTGTCTTTGATTTTATGATTGAGGAAACATAGTGAAAAAAAGAAGAAATTGCTTCTGACATGCAATTTCTTCTTTTTCCACACTATTTTCTACCCTACTATTTGGTTATTTCTCAAATTAAGTCCACTTTTAATTTTCGTCTGCAAAACCTTTGAATTTCAACAGGTCCAAAATTTTGTAAAACAGGAAAGGGTTAAACCAAGAGGAAAATATATTTCTCAAATTTTCAGAAATAGCAAAATATCCGATTAAGCCTAGTTCCAAAAGGACAAAAACCACCGTTGCCAAAGTTACCACAAAGGACACCCTGCATTAGCAGACCCACCTTTGATATTGTTATTTTAAATATCAAAAGTTTAACTCAATATATGACAAAGTTAGAAGAAACTGGATAAAACACAACACACCCTCTGTTTAAAAAGTGATTATAAGACAGAAAAATACAAAAGTTGAGGCACAAAATTTTCTTTCTCTTACTCGGATTGAACCCGTGTTCTCTTGTGTCAGAGGCGGATGTCTTAACCGCTACACCATAGATCTGAGTAGTTCTAATTGCCCCAGGAAACACAAATATAAATGCTAATTGGCGGAATTCGTCGATCATCGGTGATTTTCCGGTATCTCTCACGGAAAATAAACAGAGTCTCAGGCGAAATTAGCCAAGGAATACGTATTCACTGCAATATTAATGCAGAAAAATCGATCTAAACGCATATACTACACTTTGGATTACTTAATCGATCTGTCAAATTGATGTATCGTTAGCCTCGCCCCTTGACCTCTGTCAAAACTCACCTTTCGAACATTTAAACGTTTTTTTACCTGCAAAATATATTTACGTGCAAAATATATAGTAATGAACCAGAAACAAACAGGAAATCGTTGGAGTGCAACCTAAACATTTTAACTACGGCCATCCAATAATATACTTGACAAAATTGCAGAAAATGACGAAGTTCCAAAAACATCTTATTGTAAATACGTGTATTGATTGGTCAGTCGGTTTAATGATTGGTAGCAGCGATCTTCTAATTGACCAAGGCCTGCACTGCGTTCAGAAAGACAAACTGGAGCAAACTGTTTGTCAAATTTACTCCGCTTGCACGCAAAAGCACGTGCAAATCGGGGTAAAATTTGCAATCATTTTATACCGTTTTGCCATCCAGAACGCAGAGCTGATGAATTACAGTCAAACCAGCATTAGACAGCCACATTATAGGGCATAACAAAAAGAAAAAAAAAAACAAAAAAAAACAAACAAACAAACAAACTAACAAGAAAACACTTAAGAGACGGTTTTTCAAAGATAAGATACATAGAATTGGATAATGTTAATGACAACAATCAGAACCTTATTCTAAATTCTCAAACGATTGTATTGGTTATTGACCAATAAAAGACTAGGATATGGGACAAAGTTTTTATAAAGATGTTAATTGTGTATGGTTCATAGGGTTAATACACTTTTTCGATGGCGCTATCATTTGCAAAGACACGGTTATTTTTTTTAATGGTCTATGCAAATGCTAACGCCCGAAACAACGACAACAAAAAAGGGGGGATTGACGCTATTATTGCACGAAAGGAAACTTTAGAGTAAGACTTAAACAAAGATTAGATTGCGAATTATTTCAACGATATAAAACTTAATACATTCGGAAAAATATATTTGTACTTTACACCGTCAATTTTGTTTATACCGATGTTGTATGATAAATTTATGACGTCATTAATCCATGTTTTCTCGTGTTATCGCCCGTTTTTCCGTTAGCGTATGCCTATAACTACCCGAAACGTACGTTGTATGCAATAATAGAGCTATAATATTAAGGGAACTTATAAAGGTATCTTTGAGCGTTGCTTACTTAGGCGGATGTGGCGCTAACAAGACTTTGATATTTGAATTATGCGGTATTTTAGATGTATACTGATATTTATCATCGATTGGAAAACAATTTCTTACAGTTATGACTAACCCCTTTTGTTTCTACCACCTGGAAAGTTAAAGCGCCGAATGTGTGAATCAATGAAAAACAAAATAGATAGCCGCTCCCTGAATTAAGACTCAGCAAATTGAACATGGGAAAATTATTTGATTTAGCCTTCCGAAAATACAAAGGGCAATAACACGTATTGATTCAGAAGATTTTTATTTAAAGTTGTCTACCTTGTCATTTTTTATCTATTTTCAAATACGATAATTTACTTCCTGTTCGATGAAACCGTTACTATCCATTTTAATTTGAAAACATCCAAGGGCATGAAATTCAGGTGAGAACGATAGTTTCTATATTTTAATTTTTGGCTTTAATCAGTTAGTAGGCTTTTAGATTCTCAGAAAAATAACTTTTCACGCAACGAAGAACATAATGAGTACATACATACATACATGTACACAAAGTTTTATATGAGTTTTGTAAAATTAAAATGTTTGACTGATTTACTGAAGGACAAGTCAAGCATGTAGAATTTAACTTAGATTGGACAGTAACGCAATTGGAACAAATGAAGATTTTTCCAGATATTACAAAAACATTATTTTGACCTCATGTGGATTGTTTTGAAAAGAAAAGGCCTAAATGTAACCGCGTTTGAAAACGAAAGCAATATTGCGCCAATCAAGTTTGGGCACAATCTGACAGTATATAACGCGGAAGTAAAGACAGTAAAGTCAAGTAAAGATAGTAAAGACATAATAAGGTATAGTCCATTCAATTCAACACTTCTCATTCATTTCATAAAAGCAGGTAATTTTTTACGGTCAGTGTGTGTAAATTTTCAACGATGATATTTCCAATTAAACCTTGTTTATATTTGTCAAAGAAAGTCCATATGGTGCCTTTAACTTGACTCAGTGCAAAAACGTCATGCTGCGATTTTGCACACTCATTCTTTCCGACTATTTATCTCTCACCAATGGGTTGATAATCGTAGACCTATGTGAGATAGCATCTGGAGGCTACGAAAGGATGTGATGGCACTGGTGAGAGAAATACCAGGAAACCATTGTTAGATGCTTCAGCCGCCGCGATATAACTTAAAAGATGTTGAAAGCGGCGTTAAACTCCATTCAATCAATTAATGTTCGTGCTGTCATCAGACAGTTTTAAAGTGATTCACGGTGCCAGTTTCTCTAACCATTCAAAACATCGAACAGAGCCAAAAGAAATTCTGGATACTTCTAGGCCGCCCAATTTACTTAAAATGTATCAATAAGTGATAAACCAAGGGTGTGTGTCCCCCCAAAAACATAAAAATCCCCAATTAAATCGGACCAGTCCATGAAGGCACCGTCCCCTTGGTTCCGTAACCTTAATAGCCAGATTGTATTCGTTACTCATATTTTGTTAATTATCCCCATTTTTTCAGGACAGGGGGCATGGTCGTATTACTTACAAAGCCTTAGTGAATAACTGATCTCTACGAAATCTTTACGCTACCACCCCCCCCCCCTCCCCCCGCGCAACGTTGTGGGACGTAGCAGAAGGTAATATGTTTGTTGAAATCATATTTGGCCACACCCATGCATCACGAGTCCAAATCAATTATTCTTCATGATACGATAGGGGTGCGGTCAAGTAATTTGGCTGACCAATCAACGTACAGTTAACAACATCGTGAAATTGACAAGGTGAATGATTTTGGAATGATTTGGGTGAAATTGAGTGAGTGTGTGGAGCGAGTTTTGAGTGAATTTAATGGGAGGTAATCCTATATCGTAAATTTTGTTCAGGATGAACAAAATTTGCGATATTGACTACCTCCCTTTAATAAAAAATTGCATACAAGTTCTGTGCACAGCTTCAAATTTCTTCAAGAACCTATGAAACGCAAACAATTTTAATTATGTCAGTGAAATCGCGATTTTTCCCTGTCAAAATTAATTTTTAATGACGTTGTTGATTCTATATTTTTCAATGGGTTGCGATCGTTTTTGAATGGTATGAGTGAGTGTTTGGAATGAATGATTAGAGCGCTGGATGAGCGATTAAGAATTTTTTTGATTGAGTTGAATGTCAATTTCACGATTTAACTAACTGTACCCTAGAATGACCTCCCATGAGCGGGTCCAGGATAGAAGCATTCCGCGTTTCCATTTGACTGGTAGTGATCTCGTAAATAGCAATGCATTATTCAAAATATATAATATAAATGCAATGTCAAGTTTTTTCAAAGCACGAATAAAGGTTTTTTCTTTGAAGAGAAATTAACCCTTGTAAGTTCTGAAGGGTTCAACTTGGTTATCTACCTGTTCCTATTCACAAGCCCGCACTTACGTTTTTTCTTTATTTTTTGAGGCGAATGCGGAAGTTGGAGAGAAAACAAAAGCATGAACATGTTATTTGAAATTAGAAAAGATGTATGGGAGTAGTGATTTTTATCAAGGAAAAAAAAAAAAAAACCCGGATATCTTTGGGGGAAGAATCACAGGTCATACATGTAGTTAAGTAGGGGGTCATCACTAGCCCTACGAGTCACGCGAGTATTTAAAAAGAATTACCGGGTAAAACCATAAAAGTAATCGTATGGTTATTTTATTACAGATGGGGGAATTCTTTGGTTTGGTTGCTTTTCTGAAACAAAAGTATAGGAGATGGGTAGATGAGGATCGCATACAGGCTCTTGATGGTTTTCTGAGATCGGTACGGATTAATGAATACGTCTAAGTTTTTAGCTATTGTGATCGTTCAATGTCCGTCGTTCGTTGTCAGTCGTCCATCGTGCTTCGTCCGTCGTCCACAATTTCTTTAAAGAAACTTTGCAGGGATGTTCCTTGGGTCAAGCTCTACCAAAAGTTGTTCAAATAAATGAAAACCGCCCTTTACTTTCGCTTTACCATTAACAAAAAGGGTGAACATAGGAAAATCTTCAAAAATCTTCTCTCTGAAACCAGGAGGCAGATAGCTTTTACATTTGGTTTGTAGTATCATCTAGTGGACCTCTACCAAGATTGTTCATATCAAGACCCTTGGATCATATTTGGGCTCCACTCGGGCGCAACCCTTTTTACAAAGAATCAAAGAGCGAAAATCTTTAAAAATCTTCTTCTCTGAAACCAGATGGCAGACAACTTTCATAATTGGTATGAAGCATCATCTAGTGGACCTCTGCTAAGTTTGTTTATATCAAATCTCTGGGGTTATATTTGGGATTTGCCCTGGCGCATCCCTTATAGCTCTTCTGATTACTTTGGGTAAAAAAAGAAAAATCTTCAAAAATCTTCTTCTCTAAAACCAGAAGGCAAACAGCTCTTATATGTGGTACGTAGCATCATCTAGTGAACATCTACCAAGTTTGTTCATATCAACCCTTGGATCATATTTGGGCTCCTGACTCGGGCGCAACACTTTTAACATAGAATCAAAGAGCTAAAAACTTTAAAAAAACTCCTATTCTAAAACCAGAAGGCAGACAGCTTTCATATTTGGTTTATAGAAATTGTCTCCTTGTTGACATCTTATTTAGGTAATGTGATGTCCCAGGGGTCAAAGAGACTTAGGTGAGCGATGTAGGGCAATCATTGTCCTCTTCTTTTTGATAAAAAGTTCAATTAATCATTATCACACAGGAACAGATTATTTTCTACAAAACATGAATTTGGAGAAAAAACCATGATGTAAAGTAACATCGTGATTTTCTTAGATCCTTTAATACTGCAAAAAGGTAAAAAAGTAAATTGATTTTGTCATTTCATTTTGATAGCTAAAAGTTAAATTATTACTCGAATCAATTTCTGAACCTTCTTTTAAAGGGAAAATATGATAGAGCATATAGTGTAGCTTCGGCTTTGTACCGAAAAATACCAGAAAAAGAAATGATACCGGCATTCGACCGTGAAATGAAAGAACTTCATCTGAAGACAATAGATGGTTATCCAAGGAGTCGCAGTAGACCACCAGAATGGTCGGTACGTAATAAACAAAACAAACATTTAGATTTTTTAAAATAAGTTGTAAATGCTTTAACGTAAAAATAATCTGCGTTATCATTCAACTGGCACGGCGTGGCTCAGCCTTGATGTACTTTGGCGAGTTTATTTCTTTTTAATATTCTGGGTTCTTTTAAAAGTTAGTCCACAGTTTTCGTTTACTCGTGGAAAAAGCTGTATCCTAAAACCAAAATGATTTACGTGCTTAGAGAAAGAGAACACATTTCATCATTGGTTACGAAAGTCTCTTAACTTCAGCTTGTTAAAGCTGAAGGTACGAGGCTTTGGCTACCAACCTACGATTTAAGTTCTCAAGTTATTTATGATGACTGTCTTTTGAAGAAAGTATTTGTAAATAAAAGCTGATTTACCCGAACCTTAAGCGCAACTATCCGTTTCTTTGGCCCTATCAGGGCTATACTCATGGAATATGCATGTCTATTTGAAATCATAAAATTAAATCACTTTGGGGGCTTTAAAGTATTAAATGACGTCATGGAGTTCACGAGATCGTCAGTGTTCGAGGTCGAGGCTACGGAGTCGTGAGTGATTCAGGTTCAAGAATAATCCCGACGCCTGGAGAACCGCAGAACGGGAGACGTTTATTGAACGCCGCGATTGACAGTAAGCTCGACCGAGTCAATCAAACGTGCCAAGACAATAAACCTTTGAGGTCTGTCTACAGTTTTTTTACAAAACAATACATAAAATTCGCGGATTGTTTCACTATGATGTATTGTTTGGATTGTTTTGATTGTCTATCTGCAGTATATACATGGGGGATATCGAAAAGTTCTGAGCCAATTGCAAGATCTTTTTATCATTTATCAGATTTTGACGAAACTGTCAGTAATTATTCGTATGAATGTCAGTGTTAATTAAACAAACATGCAAACAAATATGACAACGCGTCTGTTAAGGAACCGTCGCTATGGAAACCAAATGATGCGCTTTCGGGACACTGTAAGTTTTAAACTCACTGTTGAGCAATGAATTCCTACAAAACTCGCAATACACAAGCGATTTTAATAAAAAAAAATCAATTATGTTGAAATAAGAATTGAATAAGCAACAAATGTACTTGAAACCATGAAGTTAACTTAAAAAGTCTTGACGCTGGATTAGGTCTAATCAACAAAGACGACGTTAGTTTTTCGGAAATAACGTAACGTCGGGACACTTGAAATGGTAATTATAACTAATATCGGTTATTGTTTTAATAGAATATAGGGTTAATACACGTTTCTGAGGGCGTTAACATTTGCAGAGACCCGTAAATGATTTAACGCCCGACTGCGAAGCACGAGGTCGTTAAAGAATTTTGAGGGTGTCTGCAAATGTTAACGCCTGAAAAAAAGTGAATTGACGCTATTATTGCATAAAAGAAAGACTTAAGTATTTATTCAAACAGAAATTTGCGAAATAATTAATAGGAACGCTTTAAAACAAGCTCCAAAACAGAAATGTGTCGGAAAAATTGCTTTATGCATTGCGCTGTCACTTTTGTTTATACCGACGTTGCTTGGTAAAGTTATGACGTCATAAAATATGAAGCGAGAATTGGATCGACGTCTTAATTAATGCTTCATATTAATGTTTAGCAAAGAAACTGATAAAGTACAAAGGTCCTGATTGAGGATATTTAAGTGAAAAAAGCCGGGCGTTAACAGCACGTGAATTTACTTATTTATCCACTTATTCTCCTTTTAATGTCCGGTGTTTGTTTGTCCGTTAACGTTTGCCTATAACGACCCGAAAACGCAAATTTTATGCAAAAAAGTGGTTTATAGCACTTGCATTGCGTCTAAAATTTAAAAAAAGAACAGATTTAATTCTTGAACATCAATTCTGGTGTTATTATATTTAAATTTCATCGAAGAACGTTAACTGTGTTTTCTTCTGTTTGAAATATTTAATGGATTTAGAGTGGAAATCGAATTGTCTGTTATAGATGTAATCGCAAAACTCAGACACCCGCCTATTTCTCAAGTTTTACTTGAAAGAATTGTAAGGTATTTGTGAAAATGTGCCCTGATCTTTTGGGAAGATTTAATTGGTGGGATTTGATAGGAGTTCACAATTTACAACATATAACATCATTGCTGACAAAAGCAACCAAGAGGTGGTTAGACGTTCATGACGTCTCTTTTTTCCCCAGACGCCCCACCCATGTCAATTCAATTTGACATGGAATAGAGTGTGTTCGTGCTATTCTCCTGAAACTTGGTATATTTGTAGCAAGAACGCATACAATACATTTCCTGCAATTTTCTAAGTTGTCTACGATAGAAAATTTGAAATTTAAGTCCCAAATCTTTGATAGCCCCTCGTAGAAAAGACAGCCGCAGCCTCGAAATATACCTGGAAATTAAGTAAGTAACTTAATACAAAATTAGTAACTTAATACAAAATGACTCTGCCGATCGAAAGCACATTTTACTTTGATCGATGCGCGTTGCATTCACGCGCTAATGGCCGTCACGTGACAGCGTTCAAAACACCTCCGTTTCAGTAACACCAAGTTCCAAACTTCATAAATAATTTGACGCATGGTGATTATTTTTTCCGGTTGGATTTGAATGTTAATCAAAGATAGATCAATCTACGCTTCGAATTAGAATTAGGGGCTTTTCAATAATTAAATAACGCTACATTCCACCTGAGAGGCAACCAATCCGTGGTGCATAACAGTTTCAACGTCGGATGAAATCTGACCTGCCTTGTGTTCAGGATCACAAAACGGCGCAAACAGTTTTCCAATTATACCCTGCTTTGCACGTGAACTTGCAAAACGGGGTAAAATTGAAAAACTGTTAGCACCGTTTTTATACGCCCGAAGGGTCGTATTATGTTATGGCCCCGGTCGTCCGTCCGTCTGTCCGTCCGTCTGTCTGTCCGTCCGTTAGCAATTTTTGTGTGCGCAACTCCTCCTAAACTATCCATGGCAATGAGCTGAAACTTGGCACAATAACTCTCTATCATGTCTAGTTGTGCATAAGACCTTTGAAATTCAAATCGCTCCAGTCATTCCTGAGAAATCTTGAATTATCTGCCCTTGAATTTAACGAAAATCACTGTTTTTTGTGTGCGCAACTCATCCTAATTTATCGATGGGAATGAGCTGAAACTAAAAACAATTACTCCCTATGATGTCTAGTTGTGCATAAGACCTTTGAAATTCAAATCGCTCCAGTCATTCCTGAGAAATCTTGAATTATCTGCCCTTGAATTTAACGAAAATCACTGTTTTTTGTGTGCGCAACTCATCCTAATTTATCGATGGGAATGAGCTGAAACTAAAAACAATTACTCCCTATGATGTCTAGTTGTGCATAAGACCTTTGAAATTCAAATCGCTCCAGTCATTCCTGAGAAATCTTGAATTATCTGCCCTTGAATTTAACGAAAATCACTATATTCTGATCACTTTATTTTGTGCGCAGAACTTCTTCAAAAGCCAATTGCACTGAAAGGGTTCAAGACACAATTACTCTCTATGATGTCTAGTTGTGTAAAGACCTTAGAAATTCAAATTGCTCCAGTCATTCCAGAGAAATCTTGAATTATCTTCCCTTGAATTAAACGAAAATCTGTATTTTTTTGTGCAGCTCCTTAACTGTCAATTGAAATGAGCTTAAACTAGACACAATTATAGTCCGTTTGACTTCTATATGGACCAACATTTTGCCAAAAATCTCGGAAAACTATAAAAAAAGAAACGTATTTTTTTCTTGTCATATCATATTTTCCAACTAATACCATGACGAGTTTTGATTTTCAGAATTTTTCAATGTAAAATAATGATTTTGTCCGTCCGTCTACATGTTAACTTTCAGCCTTTCATTCCTACCTGTGTCTGTATTAAACGGAACAGCGAAGTTTATAACCAAAAATAGTACTGATTTGCGTAGGGTCCGAGTCAAAAGTGCAAGATTTTAAGGGTTCGCCGCAAATATAAATGGAGGCCATTTGTATTTTTGGCCAAAATTTGATATGCAAAATTAAGGCTTTTCTTTATGCAAAGTCAACTGAATATGTTATAAAATGTATTAAAAAGGAGAAATGAAGATGTTTTTGATAAAAACATTTGCAAAGGATGCTTTTATAGCTGAAAGCAGAGTTCCACATTGCACTTTCACATTTGCATCCATTGGAAAAATGTACCGATGCATTTGGGACAAAAACTTGCAGACGTCAACTGGAATATCCAGAGTACAATCAACGAGGCTTACCTTTGGCTAAAATGCCTGTGGGAAAGATATTTCAGCGTTGAAAGACACGTGTTTATTTTCAAGGAAACATGGCATCCTTTTTTTACAACAACAAAACATGTAAACAAAGATGTTTTAAGAAATTGCAACGATCGTATTCCTTGACAGCCGAAGGTGACCGTCGATTATCACTCTTGGGCATATCTACTTTAAAAATGAGACTAAATTTACCTTGATTTCTACATAGAAATCCTTGCTATTGTTCTGTTTTTTCTCAGCTGTCAAATAAAAAAAACTGCCGTGGGAAATTTGTTATGAACCGCTTCACCGGAAAAGAGATAAAAATCTCACTCCTCTAAAAAAATAGAGTGGGACCTTTCATACTTATTTGAGAGCAAGTTAAAACGGCCTGAAGTCAAAACGGCCCAAAGTCAAAACGACCCCAAATTCGCTAAAACCAGTCAATACTTAGTCAAAACTTTTACTCACTTGGTCAAAAAAGCAAAAATTATTTTTTTATGTCATATAAGAATATATACAATAAATGGCTCGATTTATACATTTTATACATCTTTTTTTTAATAAGATCACAAATTAAATAGCATTATTTTTTGGTTTATTTCAATACAAATACACCTCAATTTACTTGTTTCAGTCTCTCATATTACTCTTTCTATATAAAGGTTTATTTCAAATTAAAGACCAATACCCTTATTCATATAAATGTGTTATTATTATAGTCCGATTGACTTGTATAAGGACCGGTGTTTTCGCCAATTACACAAAAATACGTTGGTAAAATCTTTTGCATGTAGTATTATCTTAATTTTAGCTTAATCAAAATTAATTTTAGACTATAAAATGGTTCCAGAATGATGCTTTTGTCTACTTAGTAAATGATAATTTTTCGCATTTTCGGCTCTTAAGGCTGCTAAGTAGTAAGAATGTGTACACATATACTAAAAACTTGTGTTTTTATACTAAACTTTTGACACAATAAATGACCTATTTTCTTTTGTTGGACATGCTTATTTTCATATCGACGGTACCCAATTTTAAACTAAAATATCACGTATTTTTTACCGTTCATAACTCGCTATTGACTTGGTATATCTCGTGAAAAACGCAACGATTTCGTTAAATAATCCGATTTGATTGGTCCGAATTAGAGAGTACAGGGTTCATCCATGAAAAGATATAGAGGATTATTATCAATATCTTGTCAAAAGGTTTACGAACAAAGACGGGACACACTCATTTTAATATACTTTACGACTGAGTGAATTACACAAACATAATTAATTTTATAGAAATACTCGATATTATATAAAAAAAAAACAAGAGCCATGTCGGACATGGCCATCCCCCGCCGAGAAAGCTTGATAGTAAACTGAAGCCTAATAGATTAAGGGTTCTACTTTAAGAAATTAAGCCCCTACAAAATCTAAGTCTTTAAAATAACAAAGGACAATAACTCCAAAATTATGCAAGCCAGAGTTAAAGTTCTTGTGCACTGCACTTCTCCTCCGTGAGATCTATCCTCCCATGAAGTTTCAAGTTGATAGCTTTAATACTTTAGGAGATATGCTCCGGACAAAATCTAAGTCTTTAAAATGACAAAGGGCAATAACTCCAAAATAATGCAAGCAAGAGTTGTATTTCTTGTGCACTGCACTTCTCTTCCATGAGATCTATCCACCCATAAAGTTTCAAGTTGATAGCTATTATAATTTAGGAGATGTGCTCCGGACAAAATCTAAGTCTTAAAAATAACAAAGGGCAATTACTCCAAAATTATGCAAGCAAGAGTTGTAGTTCCTGTACACTGCACTTCTCCTCCATGAGATCTATCCACCCATAAAGTTTCAAGTTGATAGCTATCATACTTTAGGAGACAGCTCCGGACAAGTTTAGTGACGGAAGGACGGAATGACGGAACCGGAGTGCATTACTATATCCCCTTCGCCGAAAACGGCGGGGGATAAAAAAACGGCTCCTTTAAAATCATCCTCTTTTGATTCGATGCAAATTGGTACCTATTTTGAGAAAGACACTTCACTTTTCCCTTATTATAGAAACAATAAGTTGTAATAGGCCAGGAGTTTCATGTAGACGGACAGACAAAATCATTATTTTACTTTCAAAAATCCTGAAAACATAATTTTTCATGGTAATAGATTGAAAAAAAGATATTATGATAAGCAAAATTTGCGCTTGAAAATTACTTTCAATTATATTGTATCATTGTTATTGAGTTCAAAAGACAATCCAAGTGTGGGTGGCCCTTTTTTGACGTTTCGTTTGCGAAATCTACCACTTTAATTCAAACACGAATAAAATATTGGGATTTCATACATCACAATGAAAATATGACTTCTTTAATTGAGCTTCAGCCTTTGATTAATTTCAATTGAACAAAGGAGATACCATCACAAGCTCTATTGTGAAATATTGCCCTACTATTAACAAGGAATTGTGAAGAACATGTTGATAATAATGTGGTCATAATCATACTTTATATTTTGCAGCAATTCGTATAAAGAAAGACTGTGACACCAATATTTATATTGGTGAAATGAATCAATGTCAAATTTACTACACTACACTTCTTTAATAAACGTTTAACTAAAATTTGTCTGTCTTCTTATCTTCCAAAGAAGTCTCTCCCCGCTCACCGCTCTGTGGGCGCCTTTATATACCTCTTGTATGTATACATTCCTAACAGAACAAGGTCACCTGATCTACCCACACATTGGCATGCTGCCCAGCGGCTCGCTATATGTTGTAAATAGTTTATGACCGAATGATCAGACCACATTCAAAGACAGGTATGGTTGAGTCATTCAAAAAGGAGGCTCGCAGAGATTGATTGTTTTACATATCTATTTGGTATATTCTCTATAACGCCAGAAATTTATTTAGAGAGTACAGGTTTAAAGGGGTGAGGCAATTCAAAAACGTTAATTTGTACTTTTTCAAAATGGAAAAAAGTAACACTTAATTTCGTTAATGTTTCCTATTTTCTTCTGTATAATCGAAGGACACTAAATACAACTCCCTGGATGACACCTTTTCCGTATGATAATATATGCACTCTAAATATATACTCTGTACTCTTTTTATAAAACACCATATTTCGGATTAAATTGACTGTTATCAAATGTCATCTTATTATCCGGTATTTCAAGCGTTTAAGCCTGTTGTCTTGATTATAAATGATGTTTGAAAATGCAGTAATAAATTATCATTTATCAAAACCGTTTTCCGCTTGACAAACGAAGAGCTAAGTTTTTGGGATTAGAAACTATGCGTTTTATCAATTTTGAGAGGGAAATAGAGAGAGAAAGAAGAATAGAGGAGAGAAAGAGAGAGTCAAGTTTCTTCAAAATTATAATAATTACTAATCTGAATATCAAAAGTAAACCTTATTTGAAAAAAAAAATCTGAGTAGAAATTGTGTAATCAAAATCTTTAGCATATGATACTTTATTTATTAAACTCCAATAAAAACCAAGAAAGTCATAATTCCGTTTTTTCCCTTTCTTCAGTTTAAACAAGCTACGCTCGTACGTGAGATGACCAAGCAAAGGCCTCAATACATTTTGACCAATGAAACGAGAGGAAGCAACGGACTAATGGTGTCCATGCTTACTTTAGGATCTAGTATCGATAAATGAGGACAGGCTAGCCAGTCTAAATTAAAATGGGCCTACTTTTTGCACAAGAACAAAAACCGGAAGTGTAGTTGGGTTTTTCCGCGAAAAGTTGAAAATCGAAGAAAACCTGGATAATCAAAAGCTTAATAGATAGATCAAGGTAGTTTTTGCCATTTTTCTGTTCAGTACATCATTCCTTATATGCAGGCAGAAGGAAACGCCAAATAATTTAAGTTAAATCTATAAAATCAGCCAATTTTGTTAATTTACGCTAAACGTAGATTTCACGTGATGTTTTTACAGCAGAAATCTTTCAAATAATCTTTCCTATGGAGACCAAAAGGAACCATTCGTATTTCAACTATATTTTGATGGGTATTTTTTATTTTTTTGCAAATATCAATCAAAAATGAAAGTTAATCATATAGTTTTGATATTCATCTTCCGCTTTAAAGTGAAATTTAATGGTCCCGACGCACAGGTAACGGGTAAAAATTAATTCAACAACTTGAAATGTTCAGACATAGTATTAACTTGGTCACCATATGTTATGAAGCGGTCTACTTTCTTTTTATGAATGAAATATCATTTGGCGTGGGAATAGTAAATGTAAACAAACTCTATGTCTGCCATTTGCAAATTATTTTTCTGGGGTTGGTCATTTTCATTTATGTGAAATGTTTATGCAAAATTTAAGCCTCCTTCATTGTTCTCTAGCTTTTCCTCTACATGTAGACATTTCTTGTTTTATCTATTGTGCAACTTAATCCTTAGTTGAACGCAAATAGAAAATGTTGTAAATGTGTCATATTTTCATGCTTTAAAGACACTTTTTGATATTTTTTCTACATATCCAAACTATTTTGCATTCTTTAGTAATATGTTAAAGCTACTATATCACTTTTGGCCGAATATAGTACTTTGTATGCGTTTTTAATTTCATGTCCAAAATGGCCATAAACCCTTAAGTGAGTTGTTTTAGTATAAAATCGAGTATTTATATGAAATCAAGTTTGTCGAAGATTTTTACTACCTTTGGATATCAAATCTGAATATATTTTCTCTTTGTTCAGAAACCTTTTAACCAGATAACTGATAATTGTTTTTATCTATTCTGAGATAAACCCCAAATTCACATGTTAAGACCAATCAAAATGCATTATTTAACGAAGTCGGTGGGAATTTTACGAGGAAAACTTGATAAGAAGGCGAGTATTTACGGTAAAAATCTCGTGATGTTTAAGTTTAAGATGACATGACCGTCGATATGCTAATAAGCATGTCCAAATAAGGAATAATGGACATTTCGTCTGTCAAATGTCAAGCATAAAACCACTATAAGTTTACAATTTCTTATAACTAAACAGCCTTCATCACCCCTCGTGTTTAAGAGCGGAAAATGCGAAAATATTAACATTAACTAGATAGACGAAATCATAATTTTGAAATCATTTTATTTTCAAAAAATATATTTTGAAATGGTATTAAGCTGAAATTAAGATTTTACCACAAACAAATCCTTCATTCAAGCGTAATTTTATGTAATTTGTGAAAAGGTTGGTCCATATAGAAGTCAAACGGACTATACTCTCTATGATGTCTAGATGTGCATAAGACTTTTCAATTCAAAATGCTCCGGTCATTCCTGAGAAATCTTGAATTATCTGCCCTTGAGTTGAAAAAAAAACAAAAAAAAACCAAACAAAGTCAGCTCACTTTCTCCTACATTTTGGATGGGAATAAAAGGAAACTTGCCATCATGACTCTGTAGGTTGTCTATTTGTGCTTAGGACTGAATATTTTTCACATGTTAAGAAGTTCCTGATTTATCTGCCCTTTACCTCACAAAATAGTTTAAAATTACTGATTTTTTTGTGTGTGCACAACTCCTACAAATTTTATTGGATTGAAATGAATCTTGCCACAATGTAACCCTGATATTTAGTTGAACTTAAGACTTTAGAAATTCAAAAAGCTTGGGTCTTTCTTGTATTATCTGCCCTTGAATTGTTTGAATTTCACTATATTTCTTTTGTAAGGACCTGGTCACACTTTGAATTGGAATGAACTGAAAATTGCAAAATGACTGTTTGGTGTATAGTTGTGCATAAAACCATTTTCAATTTACACTCAAATGGTCATATGTTATGGCCCCAGTCGTCTGTCTGTCTGCAATTTTTCTAGCCACCATTCAAGCTCACCTTACTGACAAGCCAATGTTACTGACAAGCCCCATCGGGTGTATATGCGCCGCTCTGCGAAGCTCTTGTTTGATACTGAACGCAGGGCTGATAAACAGAGAGCGCTTTACCTGTTCATGGCCGAACACGGATCGGTGGTCACCATAGACAATTGCTCTTGCAAACACATGTTAATTTGGAAAATTCTGACATGAATTTCGATAATTTAATTAATTCTAATTCGCAAAATGCAATAAAAAGGTAATTTTCGCGTTTAGCAGGGGATAGACTAAAACGAGATTTCTAAGGTCATATATATTGTCAAATCATTTGTTAATAGTTTTTTTCAGTATAAAAAGCTTTTCTACTTGCTATTTACAAGAAATTAGGTTACAATAGGTGTATTTTGTAAACTGAGCTCTGACGTAGGCGCTGAGTCATTTACCATAGGTAAATCGGGTATAATTAAAAGGCAAATGATAGGAATTTAACCTGACCCCATTCACTGCAATTATGAAAGTGCATGTTTGAGTGAACCTTACGATTTAAGACAAGCCATAACATTGGTTTACAAGGTAAATTTTAAACTGTCTTAATGCGCTATTTAAACCTGTTTTATCTATTTCGAACAAATGACACGAGAATCTAATAGTAAACAGTTTATTTCACGGCTCTATGAGTAAAATCTACCTATAGTCCTAAGCCTTTTCGTGAAAAAAATCGATGAGATATATTGACACCCTTATTGTTAAAAACTATGCTGACCGCAATTTCTCGACGGTGAGTGCTTACGGTAGCGACATAAAAATAACGTCAATTCAATCTTTAAGTCACAAGTGTATTGTGAACGTAAGTTATAGACTCTGCAAATTCTCTGTTTGGATTTTTTTAACAGGAGTGTTGCGAAGTAGAAGGTTAATAATATTTTTGAAAACGTTAAAATCGAGATAATTTGAAGCCAAGCCCCTACAGCTACATCTTCACGAGTCAAGGGGTATCGAATCGATAAGATCTTCTCGATCTTCTCGAATACCATAGATAAGTAAAACGTTCGTAACCCTTGGTTCGACAAGATGCTACAGTTATGGGTTGAATGAAAAATATTCAGTATTATTACTCTCCATTGTAAGTTGATTCACAGCTTAGAAGAACTTTTGAGATTGCCTTAAGGTGATGGTCAAGGTTATGCCCAAACAAAACGTTATAATTAAGCTTATCTAGAGCATATCTCCATCATGTATGGATATATAAAAACAATTTGGTACAAATATTTCCATTCAATAAGAGGTTTAATGTTGAAAGAAATTTACAGATTACTCCATGGGTCATAAACAAACCCATTCGGAACATCATTCGGCCATTTCCGTAAACTGCAACAAACCTCGGATGTATGTAAGGCGGATGGGTATGTAACGAAATTGTGTATTTTGTTAGGCGGAAACAGTGTAAGAAAAACTAGCTCTGTAGATTTATATCTTTTACAGTAAATAACGGCTGAAAAATCTTAATTTTTGAGATTGACGAATCATTCTCTAAAAATTAAGATTTTTCAGTCGTTTTTTAACATTCTTAAGATATTTATATAAGGATACGATGGTTTCACGTAAGTGACTAAAACGAGTAGCGTTGGCGACGTCGAATGTTTTCACTCAAAGTTTCGAGGGCTAACGCCATTTTACATGACGTCATCGAGGTTTTCCAAGGTTTTCCCGTATTTTTTTAAAAATAGTCCGTCTTTGTACATCCAAGGTTGATCGTGAGATTGGCCGAGTAGTTACGGATGGGACAAACCTTGAAATAGAGCACCTGCGGGCTCGACACCAGCCCTGCGTTCAGGATGAAAAAACAGAGCAAACTGTTTGCCAAATACCCCGTTTTGCTGTTGAGTATAAAGTGGTGCATAATTGACTAACAGATCTTTAACAAAGATTCTCTTTTTTTAAACGATGACATATCGTATTGAAACAAATTTTTAGTAGTATTACACGGTTTTCAAATCTATCAAATGTATATAACGACGATTTATTACTTTACAATTTTTCACATACATGCTTTTTCGAATTCAATTTGTTTCATTCATTTTTAGCTCACCTTAGCACGAAGTGCTCAAGGTGAGCTATTGTGATCGTACAATGTCCGTCGTCAGTCGTGCATCGTGCGTCGTGCGGCGTCCGTCGTCCACATTTTCTTTAAACATCTTCTCCTCCTAAACCAGTGGACCAATCTTGGCAGGGATGTTCCTTGGGTCAAGCTCTACCAAAGTTGTTCAAATAAATGAAATCCATCCTTAACTTTCCCTTTACCCTCAACAAAAAGGGTGAAAATATGAAAATTTTCAAAAATCTTCTTCTCTGAAACCAGAAGTCAGACAGCATTCATATTTGGTATGTAGCATGATCTAGCGGACCTCTACCAAGTTTGTTCATATCAAGACCCTTTGGTCATATTTGGGCTTTGCCCGGGCGCAACCCTTTTTACAAAGAATCAAAGAGCGAAAATCTTTAAAAATCTTCTTCTCTGAAACCAGAAGGCAGACAGCTTTCATATTTGGTATGTAGAACCATGTAGTGGGCCTCTACCAAGTTTGTTCATACCAAGACCCTAGGGTCATATTTGGGCTTTGCCCGGGTGCAATCCTTTTAGCTCTTCTAAGCACAAAGGGTAAAAAAGGGAAAATCTTCAAAAATTTTCTTCTCTGGAACCAGAAGGCAGCCAGCTTTCATATTTTGTGTGTAGCACCATCTAGTGGACCTTTACCCAGTTTGTTCATACCAAGACCCTGGGATCATATTTGGGCTCCACCCGGGTGCAGCCCTTTTTAGATAGAATGAAAGGATTAAAATCTTTAAAAATCCAAAACCAGAGGACACACAGCTTTCATATTTGGTATGTAGCATTATCTAGTGGGCCCCTTACTAGTCTGTTCATATCAAGACCCTAGGGTCATATTTGAGCTCCACCAGGGCGCATCCTTTTTAGCTCATCTGAGCATGATGGGTGCATTCTTTTTAACATTGAATCAAGGAGTGAAAAGGCACATCCTTCTTGCTCTTGGATGAAAATATTCCATGGCATTGATCCTATGTAGAAATGATCTCCTTTTTGACATCTGCCTATTTAATTAATGTGATGTCCCTTGAGTCAAAGAGACTCAGGTGAGCGATCTAGGACCCTCATGGTCCTCTTGTCACATCAATATTGCGCCTTTAATGTTTGGAAATCCTACAGTAAGAATAGTATATTTAAATGTTGTAAGCTGACATCTTGTTCAGCGATAACTAGGTCCTTTAAAATATCTAATTGAAAAAATGAAACGACATGTGAACGTTTAAGGATAAATATCTTAGAGCGGGTCATCTCGCACGGTAAGGTAATGCTGGTTCTGGGATACCTCTCCCCTACCACCGTAAGCTGACGTCAAATGGGTTGGAAGCAAATAAAGCAGTCTTCATACTATGTTATTTACTGATTTCGCTTTGATAAACAGCAAAGAAAATTCGATAATGTATCGAAAAGCATTTTAAAAGGTAATCTCTTTCTTTCATCTTACTGTCATCAGAGCAAAAATAGCAATCTGTAATTACAAAGAGTTTATTGAATAAAATATCTTTATTACAGCCAATGGTAAAAGGTCAACAAAGAACTCATACTAACCACAGTCCAAGACTGAAACAGGGGTAAGTTATCTTTCATTCTATTAGAATATCATACATTATTATCTAGCAAATTCAATTCTTCATGCCGTCTTCCAAGAACCAGGTGATACCAGTTTGCACATGGGGTTTGTCGGCAGGACAGTTGGTTTATTGGTCCGTTGGCCATAGGGACCACAGACCTTTTTTCTTGAGCATTACTCGAAATTTTTACAAGATAAGATCATGCAAGTTCAGACGTTGATAGATCATATCAAAATGAAGTACAATGAACAAGAACCATATCTTACACTCCATATTTTTAGTTATAGTCCTTTATTGTAATTGGCATTGATTAATTTTTTGTCCGGAACATAACTCACAAAGAATTAAAGCTAGATTTAGGAACTTTCTTAGGTGGATATATCCAATGTACGAAAAGCGTAATGCATACTCAATATTACTGTACTTTTTTTAAAACTTATTGTTTTCGAAACAGTACTCAAAAAGGATGCATGCTTAAATCATAAAAAAATATAGATGGATATATCTAATGTAAGAAGACCAAGAATTACTTATCGTCTTGTCTTTCTTCTGAAGTCATTGTAATTTGTAAAGTTTCCTTTCTAGATTTTTGTCCAGAAATTACCAAAAAGGATGCAAAATAGAATCACGGATCTTTAAAGGTGGGTGGTCTTCACGAAGGAGACGCACTTGCCCAGTGCATACATACTAAACTCTGAATTTTATCAATCGGGAGTTATTGGCCTTTCTAAATGGCCAGGCATCAGTTGTGTTTGTAACATCTATCAACGCGTATGAAGGGGGTAGTATCATAGGAAAATTTGTCTCATCAAGGAGAAATGCTTTGTACTCGTTAAGAATTATCGACTTATTGTTTTCGAGGTTTAACCTTTGTTATTTAACAATAATGGTTTTTGTAGTATGAATAATAGTTTTTCCCTATAACAATTTGAAGTTGTTTCCCTTTAATATCTTTCGAATATGAAGTTTCTCCGAAAGATTCCAACGCATAAGTTTTTTGTGGAAAACATTTTTCAAATTTCTATTGTCGGACACATATGAATCAAGGGGCCCAAGAGGGTGTGTATCGCTCCACTGACTTTAACATCTCTAGTCTTTCATTAAACAAAGCTTACTTTGAATGAAAACAACACTTTGAAGTCTATTTAGAACTTTTTTGAAATGATTTACTGGGCCTTGCCCACATTCTACAAAATACTCAATCACTATCAACCTGCTTACCCTCTAGATCTGCCACTTCCACATTTATTGGCCAATCACAAATTCATGACCAAAATATGTGAAGGTGCACCTAAAGTAAATCCATGCTTAGTTTGATTGAATTTGGCCAAAATGAATGTGGAGAGAAGATTTTAAAGATTTTAAATTGAAAATATTTAGCCCCGCCTTGCCACGCCCACATCTGGCAGTCAATCAAAATTTCCTAACAATTCAAGTAAAGACTCACCAAAGGAACATCTATGCCAAGTTTGATTGAAATTGGCCATATGGTTTAGAAGGAGAAAATTTTAAAAGTTTTTTAAATGAAAATACCCCCCCCCCCCTTCCCCCTCTGCCAAGTTTATATATAGGGCTCAATGACAACTTCTTTAACAATTTAAGTAAAGGGTCACAGAAAGGAATATTTAAGCCAAATTTCATTAAAATCAGCCAAATGGTTTGGGAAAAGAAGATTTTCAAGTGAAAGTAATCCCCGCCCTGCCACGTCCACTTTGGGGGTTGATAAAATTTCTTTAAGAATTTAAATAAAGGATCACCCAAGGATTATCATTGAAATCGGCCCAATGGTTTAGGAGGAGATTTTTTTTAAAGATTTTTAAAGTGAAAATAAAGTGACAACAAGCCCCACCATGCCACGCCCACATTTCGGGGTCAATCAAAATTTCTTTGTCAAATGATATAAAGGGTAACTAAAAGAACATTAATGCCACATTTCATTAAAATCGATCCAATGTTTGGGAGAAGAATATTTTTAAACTTTTTAAAGTAAAAAAAAGAAAAAAGAAAAAAAAATGGCCAGATGCTTAAATTGAAAATAAGCCCTGTCCTGCCACGCCCATATTTGGGACAACCAATTCTTTAACAATTTAAGAAGAGGGAAACAAAGAACAATATCTACAAAATTTTGTTAAAAACTGCCCTATTAGGTTTAGGTAAAACAAGATTTTCAAACAAACGGTTCACGCACGCATGGACTGACGCACGCATGATAGACACAACGCCATGACAAATACTCGCTGGCACTCGGCCAGTGGAGCTAAAAAAAACATTGTCCTTTTTCGCGTTCATTTTAGTTTATATTCGTTAATTAATCAAACGCTGCTATTTCATGTACCATCTCTAAAAAAAGAAAGAGCGGACTTATACCCCCCACCAGCACTTTGTCAGAATGTAAGTGCAATTAGTTCAGGATGTGCTTGTAACAAATATTGAGGTCATGAGCAGCATTTGCATAAAATTTTATGATCACTTGGTCACTTGGTTCTCGAGTTAGAGTCCGGAAACGAAAATTGAACAAAAATTGACTGTGACCTTGACCGTTGACTTATGTGACTCAAAAACAAGAGGGCACTTACTTAGGTCATAGAAAGTTTTGTTTATAAAGATTCATGATTCTAGGTCATGGGGGGGGGGGAGAAAAATGACACGTGTCATAATGACGCATGTCAAATGAAAGTTTGTCGAGTCAGGATTCCGTTTTATCTAGTATAGTATGTTCGATTAGGACAGTAACATAATTTACAATTTGTCGTAAGACCTTGATTAACCTAGCGACAGGGGTCGAACAACCATCATATGATTGAGAGGTCTATTACCAGAATCCCTAATGTATACCCTATTTTTCTTAAACCATCATAATTCCAGAAGTAAAATTGGATTTAGTCTTGGTCCTTATTTTTTCACTCTTAAGAGACGAATGGTAGGTTAAATATATCGGTTTATAAACTAACTAATGTCTAACTAATTTCTATTGGAAAAAATCATTTTCCTTTCAGGTTAAATCCTACTGCTTCAGAAATAGAGACTCAGTACTATATAAAGATCCTTGCTAGAGGAGTTAATGAGGAAAATCCGGACGATTTACGCAATATGCAAGACATGGGTCCATCTACCCCTTGTTACAGAGAATTAACAGACATCGCAAAAACTTTTCTAGAATTATTTGACAGGTAGATATTGCAAATACATGAATTTTCATATGAGTGAAAATCGTTTTCTCTAAATTTAAAAGGTCCTATTTTTTAGAGAAGTCATTATCTTATTTTCCTAATAGCCTTTTCTTTTCTTTTCTACACCTTTTGAAAAGAATCAATATGTTTGAATAGTTTATGCAAGTTTTGAAGAATGATGAGTGCCGTTAAGTGCTACTTTAGGATCTTACCGACTAATAAATGTTAATAATTATCTACTTAGAAGACTTTAAAAGAAAAAAAGGAAAACTAATACTTTTGGTCTTTTCCATCTTCTAAAAGCCGTCTTGATTAAGAGTAGAGATATATGTCTCCGTGAAGTGATGTTCATAGGACTCCTACTACTTAAACAAGAGGACCATGATGGTCCTAGATCGTCCCCCTGAGTCTCTTTGATCCCTGGGACATCACATCAATTAAACAGGCAGATTTCATAAAGGAGATAATTTTCTACATAAATCCAAGTTTCATAAAGTGTGAGCTGATATTGTGACTCCTATTATATGAAGAAAATTATCTCTAAGAACCCGTTTGCTGTTATATGGCATGGATCCTTCCCATTTTCAATAGGAATCATTCTTGTGACATGACCAATATATTGACCAAGTTTCATGAAGATTGGACCATATTTGTGGCCTCTATGATGTATACAAGAAATTGACATTTAGGTCCCTATTCCTGTGATATTGTGTGGATCAGTCTAATTGACAATAGGGTTCATCATTGTGACCTGACCGACATTCTGACCAAGTTTAATGAAGATTAGGCCTTATTTGTGGCCTCTGTAGTGTAAACAAGAAATTGACATTAAAGCCCCTTTTTCCATGATATGGCATGGCTCCTTCCCATTTTCAATAGGGTTCATCCTTGTGTCCTGACCAACATTCTGACCAAGTTTCATGAAGACTGGGCCATATTTGTGGCCTCAGTAATGTAAACAAGCAAATTGACATTAAGGCCCCTTTTCCTATGATATTGTGTGGATCAGTCCTATTGACAAAAGGGTTCATCCTTGTGACCTGCATTTAGATGGGAACTACTTTTTCTTAGAGCTTGACCTTTGATGGAGGTACCCAAGTCTGCAAACACTTTTGTTCCAAGAAAATTTTGAGGGTAGTAGTACGCAATTAAAAATTGCGAAAACTTTTATCCTGCAAGGTACTGCTTTCTGGAGATGGTATTCTAGAACATCCAACGCTCCTTAAGCCGCACTAAGTCATTTAGACCAAATTTGTGTTTTTAAGGAGCTACAGACTGTCAAAATATGCGAATTTACTTTATGATTTAACAAGGCCAAAACAGACAAGGAGTGTAACCATGCCAGAAAAACATCTTGAAATCTTGAAGTGAGGTTTAGCCTCCATTTTAAGTGCATGTTACTTTCTGAAGTTACGTGATTCCAACCTCGAACTCGAGAATGTCGTAGTGCTTATTTGGAATCTGCGTTCTTAAATACGTCGTTAAGATAATAAAAAAATAATCTGAAAAATTATCTGAACTTCCATTCACGCTGCTATTTCGGCGACCTATAAGGAATCTCGGATATATAAGTTGAATGAATATATATCAAATTGCATACATTTTATTTGCCGGAAGTACACCAGATACATTCGAGGAAGATTGGACGAGAGATATTCCGAATGCTCTACTACGAAAATACGCTCATCAAGACCATGCTTTAATCTATCTCTAGATCAAATGATAACAGTACCATCCGTTGTCAATATAGTATTACATGACATGCCTAAAGTTGTGAATATCTAGGAAATGATTTATTTGTTAAAGAAAATGTATTTTGGGAGCTTCTATCATAAGTTGATAAATATCGAAAACTGAATCTATTAAAAAGTATTAAAACGTCATCAGGAGTATGCAAGTTATCTATTTTCGATATATATACAAATATGTGCATCGACAACTTAACGAGTATTTTTATTAAAGAGTGATACATGATCCTAACGAACTTTGGTTATAGGCCCAAAAGGCTATATTTTCTTGTCAGATTGTCACGAAAACAATCTTTGGTTCATAAGTCAAGTTTAATTTCAAAATTGTTATAAGATTGTTCTAAGCTTATTGAAATATATGCGTAAGTTTTTTATTTATAAAAACATACAAACTTATTTACTAATTCTAATATGATAGTTCAGCATTTAAAAGTTGAAACAGCATGTATATCTAAAGACGATTTAAACTATCCATCGGTAGACAAATGAATTATTTACAATAATTGAATTGACAGAAAATGACTTTTCTTTTATTTTCAGCAAAACTTGCCAATTATATGAGCTGGAACACATATCTTCGAATGTCCAAACGCTTGCAAGGGGCATTTGCGAAAAGAAATACGATTGTTTGTTAGAATTGAAAAACAATGAAGATCTATCCAGAGTAGACGATCAATTACGCAAGATTGCTTATTCGGTGGACACAACATTTCTCAAGTATAAACCTTTATACATATGTTAACTGCATAATGAATGTCGTTTTAGACGATGTTATTCAATACGTATTGAAACGGGTGAATTTTAAGTGCAATATTTTCACTTGGTCCTAGAATAATAAACAAAAGTATTTGGATATGACAATGTATGATTCCGTACCCAAGCCTTAATAGAAATTACTCATTTAGATGAACTCCGAGATCGGGCTTAGGAATTACTGAAATAGCTGGGGATGTCAGAGAGTACACAACATCTGTATCATTATCATCGTTTAGTTTTACTCCCTTTGGGAACCTATGACACGGGAAAGCCCGATAAGGCTATAAGAAGAATGGAAGCTTTGAGAAGCATTTCTTTAATAGATTTTCAGCTTTATCTAGCATACATTTACTATTGTACTTTTCGCTCTTATGTAATTCAGACATAGATAATGCAAATCATCTAACAAATCTCCTGACTGCTGTCTTTTGTAACCGAACTTTAAACAGTCATCAATAGTGTTTAAAAAATTCCGCCAAAATGGTAATGTCGTTTAAACAAGGCCCATTTAGCGGTACCGTGATGACGTCATTTAATAATTTAAAATAAAGCTTTCTAAATTCAATCGTTTGGGCTTTTGTTTTATTATTTTGTATTTAATTAAATGTCTGTATATTTGTCGAATCGAATAACTGTATAGTAAATTTATCTTTACGACCCTTTTTTATAAATAAAAAATAAAAATGATCTGGTTCAATAAGCTTTTTAACAAATCGTCTAAATGAACGGTTGTAACGCAGAACGATCTTTGATCTTGTCTTCTTATAAGAACAATCTATATTATGCAAAATACATTGACATCCCTTAAAACTGTTTAAAACAACTTTAAAATGATTCTCAAAACTATAATTCTAAATATTGAAAAATATATATTTTTGAAAATGTTTAGTTTGAAGAATTTCTTCTCGTAAAGCATCGATTTTTTGGGATGGATTAAACAGTATGGCTTTTGTTCAATTTTTGAATGGAGGATAATTGTTTCCTTTTCTTTTATCCATTATGCCTTGTGGGTTTGCGTGTCTTTGGCGGCACACACGTTTTGTTTTTCAACCAACCATAGCCATATCGAAAAAAAAAAACTCTATTGTAGATAGAAACTTTATTTGTTGATACAGACTAATGCATGTAAAAAAAAAATCATTAAGCTTATGCTAGAAGAAGGACTGTATTCGTATCAACAACGACATACTTGAAGCCTCTTTTTTGGTGCATTTTGCTCGTTAATCACACATTAATACATTTAATTAGAGAAGTTATGGTTGAAAATCAAGCTTAACCAAGGAAAAATAATTGAGCAGTGTCCATTAATATTCGTACATTCGGCGAAAATATTCCTCTATGAAAACAATTGGAATATTTTTTAATGAAACTGAGTGAAATGCGAAATGCTACAAGAATAGGTTATCATGTGTATGTTCAAGAATTTCTCCCGGGGTTTATTCAATTCAAAGATTTGTAATTATATTTAACTTATGACTTTGAAAAGAGCAATCCGAACAATCTAGGTTATAGATCTGATTAGTCAAACTGTTTTTGTAATTTTTCATTTATCTAATCAAAATTATAAATCAAAGTCCAGATTTATTATATTCCAATCTGACTTGCGTCAAATGAATATATTGAAAGAGATATGCATACATATATTCTTTTTGCATTTTCGCCTTACAAATATTGTTCTATAGATTGGACAACTATCGTCGTAATCTTGCCGTATGTTTACAATGGGCAAGAGACGTTGCAAAGGCATTGTTGACCACAGTTCCATATGGATCGTGTAATATTCCACACATTTCCGATGAAGCTTCCTTGAATGGAGAGGAGAATGTCCTTTATGATTCAGCGTTTAGTTTATTTGCAGATGTGTGGTTACAATACAGGTGAGTTGATTCATATTTTAATTATTTACAAATATTTGCAAAATTGAAGTAAGCGTTTAAAAATCTATAGATAAGAAAAAAGAAACGAGCCATAAACGTTTAGAAATGCTTAGTTCTATATCAGACTTGATTTTAATTAATTGAAACATAACCCACTAAAAATGTTAAACAAAATTACCATATGTCTTGATTGTACCATTTTACTTTTTTTAAAAACTACGATTGTTTGTCTTACGAACAAATTGTCCGCAACTGAAACTTAGCAGAAATCAATCGACGCGGGTTGGTTTTTAACCAACGCGGACAAGTAATATTTATAAATTGGTTTAAAAGTACATAGCGCTTACCACTGAGCCAATGCACATATTCCACGATGCAGTAGTCAGGCATTATTTTTAAACTACAAAACATATGCAATACGGTCAGAGTGGTCTCCCGTAAAATATTCCCTCTTTAGAGATCATTATGATGACAATATAAGCCTAAAGGTACTAATGTGCTTTGCTTTAAGCACTAATAAAATCAGTATAAATTCCACATGTCCAAATCTTTGGACGAGTCTAAATCTTACGAACAAATTTTCATCAAATGAAGCAAAGCTGAAAATTACCGACGCGGGCCGGTGTGTCGAACCAATAGGGAAACGAAATATCGAACTATTTGGTTTACAAGTACAATGTGCTAACCATGAGCAAATTTAAGAGATTCGTTGGCTTTGAGGTAAGCGCAATGGAATTTTAAACCAATAATTTAAATATTACTTGTCCTCATGGGGTCGACGCCAGGCAGAGTCGGTTGTGTTCACTTATGGTTCAGTTGCGGACAATTTGTTCGTGAGATGTGCAAGATACGAGGTGTTTCAACAAATTCAAAACACAGAATCTATATCTTAAACACTGTTCTACAAAAAATCTTCTTTTCGTGAAAAATTAACTTTTTTCTGCAAAACTTCTTCAATCAATCATTTACCTAATTTGCGTAAAAATATCGTTTATCGAGCGTTTCGAAATATATATTGTAATAATTGCGTGTACTTTTTAGTCAACGTAAAAACATTTCCGACAGTTGGACCTCCAGATGTAAATTGAATGAAATAAATGAATCAACACGGCGAGTCAAAATTCTTGCAAAGGAAAAGGAAGATTTATCCGAAAGGTAAATATATAAGAAGAAAATGTTCCACCATATATTTCACCAAATAAATGAATTACATTCTGCAATAGTGGTAAATTATGGTTTGAACATAATCCTTTATTGCTATTTCATAAAGAAATGCTTATCCGTCGTCATGCAATTGGGTAGTTTCAATATCATTAATCCTTTATTTCCTAATTTCTACAAAGAATTTGGTTGCTTCTTGTCCTTTCAAAATCGTCAGTGCTACACAAAAAAAGTAATCTTATGAGCCATTACTTTGAGCGAATATTTGAAACATTCCTTGCAAAGTGACAGCTGAAAAACGCTCGGAATCATTTGTATATAATGGGGATGGAAGAATTCCGAACGAAGGAATCAAAACTGAAATAACTTATGGTAGATATTTCGCCATTTCAGCCTAAAAAGACTGAGCTTAGACAACAAGTTATTGAGGAATAAATTTAAGGAAATTGATGAAATGAACAATCGATCCCAGTCTCTTGCTGTAGACAACAAAGTGTTACAGTACAGGTACATGTATAATGTTTGTGTATGTAAGATCTGACGTGAGATTTTTTATTTAGGACAGAAATTTTCAAGGGTTGGACACGAGCACAGTCTAAACTATATCATGACTTTATACCGAAAGTGGTGCCAACTCAACTATGACCACTTCCGGTGTACAGTAACACCTTAAAGTCAGGGAAGATTCTGGCTAAACAAGCCGATGAAAAAAGTGTAAACTTACCAACAACCAAAAAGGAAACGCTGCTCTATGATGAAAATTAATCACCGCAACTGGTGTTGAAGCACACAGCAAATGGAGATATATGTTTCATTTAAACATAAAAAAGAAACTCCTTAATTAGTGTTAGTCCAAACTTTGAGCAAAGTCTCTCTAAAGTTTAAACGATGTGGCTCAATCTTGTGTAAAAGGGGACGTTTAAACCGACAATTGTTTAATATTTCACCACGGAAAAAGCAAAAAGGTCTCTTTGAAAAAGGCGTATATAAACACTGATGGCGTGAACTATTGACATCTTTTGTAAAAGTCAGTGAAAGAGACTCTTATTTATGAATTTGGCGTCCTTACAGCTGGAACTCATATTGACGTGAAATTTCACTGTTGAAAGAGTAGAGTTGTGAGTAATGTAGGAGAGTAATGAACCTTATTTGTAACAAAAAAAAAAAAAAAAAAAAAAAACAAAACATGTATGTACTTCTGTATAATTTACTTGCGCCTGGCTAGTTCCAAGAAAATGCCTATTGTGCTCAAGGTGAGCTTTAGTGATCATTGAATGTCCGTCGTCCGTCGTGCGGTGTGCGTCGTCCGTCGTGCGTCGTCCGTCGTCATGCGTCAACAATTTAAGTGTTTACACTCTAGAGGCCACAAATATGATCCAATCTTCATGAAACTTGGTCAGAATGTTGGTCAGGTCACAAGTATGAACCCTATTGAAAATGGGAAGGATCCATGCCATATCACAGGAAAAGGGGCCTTAATGACAATTTTCTTGTAAACACTCTAGAGGCCACAAATTTTGCCCAATCTTCATGAAACTTGGTCAGAATGTTGATCGGGTCACAAGGATGAACCCTATTGATAATAGGAAGGAGCCGTGCCATATCACGGGAAAAGGGGCCTTATTGACAATTTTCTTGTTACACTCTAGTGGCCACAAATATGGCCCAATCTTCATGAAATTTGGTCAGAATGTTTGTTAGGTCCCAAGGATGAACCCTATTGAAATTGGAAAGGATCCGTCCATTATCACAGGAAAAAGGGTCTTAATGACATTTTTTTTGTTTACACTCTAGACGCCACAAATATGGTCCAATTAACATGAAACTTGGTCAGAATGTTGGTCAGGTCACAAGGATGAAGCCTAATGTAAATTGGAATGATCTGTGCCATATCACGGGAAAATGGGCCTTAATGAAAATTTTCTTGTTTACACTATAGAAGCCACAAATATGGTCCAATGATCATGAAACTTGGTCAAAATATTTGTTAAGTCATGAGGATTAACTTTTTTTGAACATGGGAAGGATCCATGCCATTTCACAGGAAAAGGGGCCTTAATGACAATTTTCTTGTAAGAGCCCCAGACGCCACAAATATGGTCCAATCATCATGAAACTTGGTCAAAATGTTTATCAGGTCAAAAGAATGAACCCTGTTGAAAATGGGAATGATTCATGCTATATCACAGGAAAAGGAGTCTTAAAGACAATTTACTTGAAATAACTCAAATGGCCCGAATACGGCCCAAACTTTGTGAAACTTGGTTTTATGTAGAAATTATCTTCTTTAAGACATCTACCTTTGTACTTGATGTGATGTCCTAGTGATCAAAGAGACTCGGGTGAGCGATCTAGGACCATCATGGTCCTCTTGTTCAAAGTTGTAAACCCCTACAGGAATTGAAAGAAAATGCGTAAATGTTAGCCTGATTTACAAAGCGATCACTTCCAATTTAAGTTCGCTAGTGTTTAATAAACTGGTTTATCTTTTCTTTGGTGTTTCCTTTACATTGTAAACAAAACTGGATCTGTTGTTCTTTTGCTTGATTATTTTGACATCTTAATCAAATTTAAAGAAAAAAAATTAAATACCATATCGTTTCGCCAGGAATGGTCAACTTGCAGAGCAGATACGTCTTTTGGAGAAAGAGTTAGATCGTCTTGAGAAGACCCTTAAATCAAGGTATACACCATTGTACAGTTTCAAATGTTATCAATTGTTTTTATCAAACGGTTCGACGAAACATTAAATAATCAGTTCTTATTATCAGCAATTAGATTTTGATGCCGAGATATTGGCATTTGTATTATTCCTATTTCTTACGCTATATACTTCTTTGCTTTTAGCTAATTGTGACTCCTGTACGTCAAAAGGTTTCAAAACATATTTATGTGTCTCTGTCCGCTTCTGTATCTATCCGATAGTCTACTCTTCTGTCTGTCGATTAACCATCTTTTTAGCTCACCTGAGCACGAAGTGCTCAAGGGAGCTATTGTGATCGATAAATGTCCGGCGTCCGTCTGTCCATCTGTCCGTCCGGCGTCAATAATTTCTTTAAACGACATCTCCTCCTAAACTTCAAAATCACCCAATCTTGGCAGAAATATCCCTTGGGTGGTCCCTTGTAAAAATTGCTACAATGTGAAGGATCCGTGCCATATCACGGGAAAAGGGGCCTTAATGACAATTTTCTTGCTTACACTCTAGAAGCCACAAAAATGGTCCAATCGTCACCAAACTTTGTCAGAATGTTTGTAAGGTCATGAGAATGAACTCTATTGAAAATGAGAAGGATCCGTCCAATATCACAGGAAAAAGGAGCCTTAATGACAGTTTTCTTGTTTACACTCTAGTGGCCACAAATATGGTCCAAACTTCTTGAAACTTGGTCAGAATGTTTACCAGGTCACAAGGATGAATCCTATGGAAAATGGAAAGGATCCGTCCCATATCATGGGAAAAGGGGTCTTGTTTACACTATAGAAGCCACAAATATTACCCAATCATCATGAAACTTGGTCAGAATGTTTTTTAGGTCATGAGGATGAAGTATTTTGAAAATAGGAAGGATCTGTGCCATATCACGGGAATAGGAGCCTTAATGACAATTTTCTTGTGAGAGCTCCAGACGCAACAAATATGGCCCAATCATCATGAAATTTGGTCAAAATGTTTGCCAGGTCACAAGAATGAACTCTGTTGAAAATGGGAATGATTCTTTGTGAAACTTGGTTTTATGTAGAAATTATCTTCTTTATGACATCTGCCTTTTTATTTGATGTGATGTCATGGTGATCAAAGAGACTCAATTGAGCAATCTATGACCATCATGGTCCTCTCGTTTGTTGAAAGTACAAATGAATGAATAGATTTTACCACATCTGCTTTGTACTTATGAATATACCTTTATCAACTTACCTGTATGGCAGATGGATTAAAAATCACCACTTAATTTGCAGACTTATATTTCTAAAAATAAATAAATAGTTTAATAAATGTAAAGAAAAGTACTGAACATATGAATTGTAGCATTGCAATCAAGCATTAGATATTTCTTAAATGATCTAATTACTTTTTATTTGACCAAAATTCAGATTCTTCAATGCTATAACCTTTCAATGTTTTCTCACTTTGTATTACTAAATAATTGATTGCATTTGATCTTCTTCCCCGGGACATTTGACATTATTAAAACATTACTCAGGTGAGCGATTTAGGGCCCTCAGGGTCCTCTCGTTTAGATTTTTTGGTTATATGTTTTACATTTGATAAAAACAAAATTTGATTTAAATAAAAGGAATGTATTTATCGGATCTAAAGCAATTTACGCAGCTCGTGTCAGCTTGGCGACGTAGACGACATCAATTAACATCCTTTTTTCTCGCAAAATTAGCCCTATTCTTGATTCACACTCTCAACGAGCGTCTCCTCACAACAGGCGTTTACCTTAAATGATTTGAAGTCAGTTCTCCATAACTCATCTAATCAAACCTTTTCTAACGTTAATCCATTTGTTTTGTCAAAAAGTCGAAGCTCAAGAACCTCCTTGCATACCCTTTTTTAAATGATTTAAAAGTTGAACGTACTGGTCTAATACTACACGATGTAATGCTTTAAAAGTTGACTCTGGAGGATTTGATTTGCTTCTCTTTTATCTCTGTTATATAGTAGATATTTATGAACTAAACGAAATCGTTTGCTGACGGATCTAATACCATTTTATGTATATGGAAATATGTTTCAAAATGCTATTTGCGGGTCAAACAACATATCTTTGTTGATATAATTTCGCAATTTCAAAATTTTCCTATTTTTTCCATTATGTTAAGTTTAAAGGACACTCTACTTTATTCTGTATTGATAACAATATATGTGCTGTTGGTCGATTTTAATTTGATTTTTATTTTTTGCAATGTGCTCACCTGATCATATCGGGCTCAAGATGAGCTTTAGTGATCATTGAATGACCGTCGTGCGTTGTTCGTCATGCGTCGTCAGACGTCAACAATTGAACTGTTTACACACTAGAGGCCACTGAAAGTGTCCAATCTGCATGAAACTTGGTCAGAATGTTTGTCCGGTCACAAGAATGAACGCTATTGAAAATGGGAAGGTAACATGCCATATCACGGTAAATGGGCCTAAATGACAATTTTCTTGTTTACACTCTACAGGCCACAAATATGGCCCAATCTTCATCAAACTTAGTCAGAATGTTTGACAGGTCCCAAGCATTAACCCAATTGAAAATGAGAAGAATCCATGCAATATCACGGGAAAAGGAGCCTTAATGTCAATTTTCTTGTTTACACGTTAGAGGCCACAAATATGGTCCGATCTTCACGAAACTTGGTCAGAATCTTTATCAGGTACTAAGAATGAACCCTGTTGAAATTGGGGTGGACCCGTGTAATATCAAGGGAATAGGGCCTTAATGACATTTTTGTATAGGCTTTTGAGGCCACACATATGGTCTTATCTTCATTAAACTTGGTCAGAATGTTTGTCAGGTCCAACGGATAAACTCTTTTGAAAATGGGAAGAATCGGTGTCATATCATATGAAAAGGGGCATTAATTACAAATTTTCTTGTTTACGCTCTAGAAGCCACAAATATGGTCCAATCCTCAAGAAACTTGGTCAGAATAATCATCAGGCCACAAATATGGTCCAATCTTCAAGAAACTTGGTCAGAACGTATGTCAGGTCCCAAGGATGAACTTTATTGAAAAATGTGAAGGATATGGGTCATTTTACAGGAAAAGGGGCCTTAATTACAATTTTCTTGTTTACGCTATAGATGCCACAAATATAGCCCAATCTTCAAGAAACTTTGTCAGAATGTATGCAAGGTCCCAGTGATGAACCCTATTAAAATTGGTAAAAATCCAATGCATATCACGCCCTTAATGACGAAATTCTTGTTACAGTCTAGGACCACAAATCTTAAAAGAAGGCCCTTCAATTGCGACTTTTGTGCAAAATTTGAAAATTCTTAATTTAGACAAAGATACGAAGGTGATCGATATAGGACACTCATGGTCCTCTTGTTTAGATATTGACTACATAATTTTATTTATTGTTTTTTAAGCAAACAACTGAACCATACCGAAAAATTGGACAACAATCAGAGGTTAGAAGAAAAAGATAGAAAATTGAAGAGAATGCAAGAAAGGTAAAAAATCCCCATTTTAGCAAATCATTTGTAGTGAAAACACATCCGTCTGCAATTGAACAGCTTATTTCATTTGACATTTCCAAATAATTGTAATGATTCCAACAAAACTAACGGAGAATAATCTTAACGCATTTGTTTTTGATACTTCGTAACTATGATCTTATTAGAATAAGCATGAGTGACTCCGTATTATTTTGACTTTCCTGTTCTCTTATGTCTTTACAAGTTATAACAATATCTTTGAGAAAATCGCAAATCTGCAAAATTTATTTAAGAGTTTAAACGGTATTGACGGCGAATATAACCAGATTTCTTGCATACTTTGTACAGATATGACAGTTTGACAAAGCAGATAGAGAGTAAGAATAATCAGATTCAGAAGGCCAATTCAAGACTAACAAAAATGGAAGTGGAACTCGAGAACTTACAAACCGAGTAAATACTATTCATTTTTAACAGATTGCTATTTGAAAAAAAAATCAGTATTAATAATGCCTACTTACTCCTTTCTTAACCATAATTTTGAAAGACCACAGTCTCAATTGATGATACCTCAGCAACAACTTCATTTGTGGCATCAGATATATACTGCTTTTTAATGATTATTTAAAAAATCATATTCTGCCCTTACATTCATAATTCAAAAATAGACATCGGTTGATACTACTCTCTCAGGATCAATTTGATATACAACATTAGTATCTCTTCTCCCAACAACGACCTAATAGACTTCGCCGAATCCGGTAAACTCAGTCGATAATGCAGTAATATCTCAATCCAGGAATCGTGAGTTCGATTGTTGCATGGATAAACTCTCTAGTCCGAAGTTTGTCAAAAAGACATTAAGACACGTTCTCTCATTGAATATAAAATTGTCTGATTAAGTGGGAAGGGAAATAATGGCTCTTATGCAATAAATCCTCCGAGCCCAGGCGTATTTGAAGCATTACCTTCCCTGCCATTCATTATCTCCGGGACAATACACTGGTAAAACGTCGTTTCTGAGAATAATCATAAAAATTTTATACACCTTCTTTAGCCAATCAAGATAAATATGACGTATTTCTTCGATTCCTTAAAAAGATCAAACATTTTTTTTCAGTTGCTAAATATAATATTTAAAATCCAAGGGTTACAACCTACTTAATATAACTAGACCGTAGGATTTGGATTTTCGTTTTGGATTGATTGATTGATTGATTGAATGAATGGAGTTTAAGCCGCTTTCAACATTATTTCAGCTATATCGCGGCGGCTGAAGCACCTAACAATAGATTCCTGGTATTTCTCTCACCAGTACGACCATCACATTCTCTCCTAGCCTCCAGCTGCTATCTCACATAGGTCTAAGATAAAAAAAAATCAACGAGCGGTGAGAGTTTCAGTAAATACTAGAATTTTCAGACTTTTCAGACGGATATTGATGTCATTAAGGTTAAGAAACGTGCTTTGATAAATGAAAACTACTTCGGCTGTCCCAAATATCCGTATCAAACCTTAAAGAGAGCACAATCTTACCGCTATTTGTCTGTTCACCTTATGAAAATATTATCTTTCTTGCCATGAGGTGTGTGTTTCACAAAACGTATTGCCTTCAGAATTATTCAATAAAATTGAAAAGAGGATACCATTTCTCAGCGCACAGCTTTTCTCCCTTGTATAATTACATTTGGTAAATATTAGAAACGCTCAATTGAATTGTTTAAGATATTCAAATAGGATCTTTAACTAGTATCAAAAGGTCGGTTCGGTAATGTTCGATGGATAACTGCGTCATTTACCCTTTGGCAAAATCACGACCGTTTACAAGACGAAAATCTGAAAAAGTTGACGTCGGGAGAATTACGACGCATTGTTTCTTATGTAAATTTATCTTTTACGAAATATTTGTATAGGAGTTTATTCCCTATCAATTAGAGGTCCCGGGTTCGATCCCAGACGGCGGCACTCATCCTTTCCAACTATTCGTCTGCCAGCAATGGGTTGAAGAGCGTAGACCTATGTGGGATAGCAGCTGGAGTCTAGAGGATGTGATGGTAGTACTGGTGTGAAAATACAAGAAATCGATTTTAAGGTGGTCCATTCACCGCAATATGACTGAAATAATGTTAAAAGTGGTAAAAAAACATTAAAACAAACAAACAAAACCTTATCAATCAAAATTTTCATAAATACAAATGGAAGATTTTGGAAACAGCAAAGAAGCTTAGCTCTGGCCTGTCTAACTCCGGGTATTATAAAACAAACTTATAAGATTCGTTCAAGATTTGAACCACCGCTTAAGTATCCTAGATACACATCTTATAATAATATATATATATATAGTTCCAGTAACCGATAAAAAAAAAAAAAGAAATTGCTGTACTGCATGTTCTTAAGTTAAAAACAGAACACCACGGAACAATTTATGAAGAAGCCACGTCCCAGTCATATAGCACTAGATTTAACAGGAACAGTTGTTTTGCTGTTGTTTGGGCCGGTACTTTATTGCTTTGTTGAACAAAAGTGTCCATGTTCATTCTCATGGGTCCTTGTGATTGCATTTCTAGCTAAATTGAAAACGAAATGCTCAAAGTGCTATTGTGATCGTCCATTTTCAGACGTGCGTCATGCGTCGTCCGTCGTCGACAATTTCTTTAAAAGTCTTCTCCTCCTGGACAGATGCGGCAATCTTGGTGAAACTTGGTCGGCCTCTACCAAGTTTGTTCATATCAAGACCCTTGGGTCAAATTTGGGCTCCATCCTCTTCTCTGAAACCAGAAGACGGGAAGCCTTTACATTTTGTAGGAAGCGTAATCTAATTGGTCTATCAAGAGTGTTCATATCAAACCCGGTGGCTCAAATTTTGTTTTTACCCGTGCGTATCTCTTTTTACATAGAAACAAAGTGTGAAATATTTAAAATTCTTCTTCTCTGAAATCATAAGGCATAGAACCTTCATATTTTGGTATGTAGCATAAACTAATTGGACCTTTACCGATTTTGTGTATATCATGCCCCTAGGTTCACATTTAGGCTCTGAATGGTCCCACCCCCCCTATTTACATTTACACCAAGGAGGAAATCTTAAAAACTCGTTCTCTGAAACCAGAAGGCAGGGACTTTTCTATATAGTTTCATTTAATTGAATTTCATCAATTTTACTCATTACATGCCCCTATTTTCATATTAGATCTGCACCCAGGCATACCCTTTTTACTCTTTGCTGAAAACATTCCATGGTATTTATCTTATGTAGAAATTATCTCCTTGTTGACATCTGCCTTTTTAATTGATGTGATGTCCCAGGAATCTAAGAGACTAAGATAAGCGATCAAGGACCACCATTGTCCTCTTGTTTAAGTAACACTCATTTTAACTACGATAACGTTGTCCGCGCATGTCATATTTTCCGAAGATTGACCTGTCTTCGGGACCGTATCACATATTCAGATTGGGATAAATATTACTACCTCGTACGCATAACTCCGTATCCTATCGCGAAAAAGTAGCAAATGTAGAATTTCAATTAAAACTTCTTTTTTGTGTAAATCAAACTTAAATTTGCCTTAAATTGATTGACAAAAATATTTGTTTAAATTGAGAAAGTATATATATTTTTTTTAAACAAAGTTGTTTGCTTGAGATCTATTTATACTGTCCACAGTTTCCTAATATAGATTTTGGGGAAAACCGATAAAATTGAAGCATTTCATGGCCGCTGACATTTTGAAAGTTGTTCGACGGAATCGGCCGAGTTGTCACGAATAACACTACCCAGAATGCTCAAATCAGATAGGTCAGTATTTGAAAAATGCAACCTATCGGAAGATAACGACTATGATAATTTACTCGATAGTCACCATCCAGGGTTTGGGGGGATACCCTTGGGAAAGTCATTTCTGATGATCTTCGCTGAAAAATGACAGAAAAGTTGATAAAATCGATTTTAATACTATAATACTTATATACTATGAAGAATAAAACAGATATACTATGTCATTTTAAATTCAAGTTTCTTTTGCAGAAAGGAGCGTGAAATTGAATACTTACTAAAGCAATTACAGAACACTGAACCAAAAAGCGACACATTACAACAAAGGTATGTTTTTTCTAGCTTTGTAACATTTGTGACCTGTCGGGGGAAAAATGACCATTTTGGAAATGATAAAAGTACTGATCGTCTAAAAGTTATTACCATTAAGATTCTCTGAAATACCCAACTTCCTACAAAATTTGATAAAGATGGATTTATGGTGTAGTTTTTTGGTTGTTTGTTTGTCTTACCGAAAAAAAAGAATGCACACAATGTATGAATAAAGATATGCTTACATGGTAAAAAATGTATGTATATAATATAGCTGTACCCTTCAACGACCATAGTCCACCGAGCAGGATGTATTGCTCAAAAATGACTTAAGTTAAAACTTACCACAGAGCAATTTTGAATCTCGTATGCCTTGAAAAAGATCAACTGTTCGTCCAATTTGATAGTGAAATGGATGATACATTGATACATGATTACTCAACGGAATGGTTATCAAATATTAAAATTGATTTAATACAAGGTTTTGAAATTGAGTAATGATTTCATTGGAAAAGATTATACCACTTACACACGAAGAGTCGTGTTGTATGTTATCTAAAATTGGACGTTCTCACAGTGTCTTTTTAGCTCCACTGGACTTAGTCGTGGCGGGTCGTCCGTCGTTAGTCTGTGCGTCAGTTCGACCGTCCTCCGTGCGTAAACATGTCATTTAAACAACATCTCTTCAAGAAAGTCTGATCGGGTTGATACTTTTGGCGCAACGGACCGTCGATTCACCAACAAAGGGTCCCTAATGGTAAATGTATACAAAATGACCATGATGGTCCTACATCGCTCACCTGAGTACGTCAACTCATAACTTGTCAACCATGTTATGAATACCAGAGATTGTCTGATGTACATTTAGGGTAGATTTAAAAGAGACAGACCTTTATTTCCTCCTACTGCAATGTGATTTCTTTTTAATTGCAAACAAAGTTATTGATGTAATCGAATTCTTTAAACAAGATAAGTAGACCTAAACCTTAAGAATATCCCTGCCAGGTTTAAGATATGCCCAACAGTTAAGGCGAAGATTAACCTTCTCTGAAATTTTTGGCAATATTTTGACATTTCCAAAAGATTGAAACCAGAGAATTTGATTGAATAAAATTGTATTTATAATTTTGGTTTAGCTTCACCCAAAGAACATCCCTACCAAGTTTCAGCTTAATTAGCCCAGTGGTTTAGGAAGAGAAGATTTTTTTCTAAGATTTCCAGCAATTTTCGGCCATTTTTCAGCCTTTCTGTTACCATGCAAACCCGAGTTTTTGATGAAAACTAAATTCTTTCAACAACTTTTGAAGAACTTCATCCAAGCAACATCCTTGTCAAGTTTCAGCTTGATTGGCTAAGTGGTTTAGGAGGAGATGAATTTTTTCTAAGATTTCCAGCAATTTTCGCGATTTCCAGCCTATCCGTTACCATGGCAACCAGAGCTATTTATAGAATTTAGAATATAGAATTTAATTCTTTTAACAACCTTTGAGGAACTTCACCCAAGGAACATCTCTGCCAAGTTTCAGATAGTGGTTTTTGGAGGAGAAAATGTTTAAAGAAATTGTTGACGGACGGACGGACAGACGATGGACGGACGCCGGACAGTGAGTGATCACAATAGCTCGCCTTGAGCGTTTTGTGCTCAGGTGAGTAAAAACACTTCTCTGAAACTAATGGAAGATTTTATGCACACCTTACTGAAATTATCCTCAGGACATGCCTTTTCAGGTTTCGTTATCAAATTAAGATCGGGTTGATACTTTGAGCGCTACGGCTTACGTGTCACAAAAAAGGGGCCCGCAAAAGGGAAATATAAAAAACCTCCTCTGAATCTACTGGTCAGAATTCAACCAAACTTTACAGAAAAGATCGTCAGGACATGCTCTTACAGATTCCTTCCAAAAATTTGGATCGGGTTGATACTTTGGGCGATATGGGCTGACGTGGCAACGAAAAAGGGGGTCGACAATGGTGAAACATAAAAAAAATCTTCTTTGAAAGTACTGGCCAGACTTTAACGAAACTTTGGGAGATTCTTCCTTCAGGACATTCTTTTAAAGATTCCTTCGTTAAATTCGGTTCGGGTTAAAACTTTGGGCGCTATTGGCTGGTGTGTTACCAAAGAATGGGCCTCTTATGGTAAAATACAAAAAAAACTTCTTCGATGAATGTCTGGTCAGAATTTAACCAAACTTTTGAGAGCAATGATACCCAGGACATGCTCTTTCAAACGCCTTCGTTAAATTAGGTCGACTAAATAGGTAGATTCAGTTGATAGCATTAGCAACACGGCTTTCATGTCACCAGAAAACTGACCATTAAAATTGAAATATAAATAAAAATCTTCTTCTCTAAAACTATTATTACTTTACTAAAATAATCTTGGGGACAGGCTCTTTCAGATTTCTTATTTAAATTCTGAATGTATTAATATCATTGGTGCCGAAAGCTGCCGCGTCATCAAAAGATGGTCGCTTCACTGGATTCAGAATCAACCTTATTTCACAGGAACAATTTTGGGACACCATTTACTTAAATTTCACTTAGAGCAAATTAATCTTTCTTCTGTTTTTTTTGGCAATTCCAGTGGAGCAATACTTTGCCCTCCTAGGCCTCGAGTATTTCTTGTTTACGTGTTGTTTTCGTAACGAATCGCGTAAGTTTTAAGTTTTAAGAATAGATGGAGGCTTGAGATCGGAAAAATGTTAAGAAGGGTTCAAAAATTCATTTGGCGAGTGAAAAAAGTTTGCATCATAAGGCAATAAACGAATTCGTCTAGGGTCATTATTTATAAAGTATATTGATTCTGTGACAGTTATTTAGCTCCACTGGCCGAAGCTTTTGTTATGACAACGTGTCCGTCATGCTCTCCGTGCGTGCGTTCGTAAACCTCTCTTTAAGCATCTTCCCCTCCATAATGACGCGAATTTTGTCGAAATTTGGTAGAAATGTTCCTTGGGTGACCCTCTTCTTAAGGTGGTCAAGACACTTGGATTAGCCACCCCCCCAAAATTGGGCATGGCAGGGCGGGCTAATTTTCACTATAAAATCTTTACATGTTCTCCTCCCAAACTTTTGGCGAAATTTCAATGAAACATAGCATGAATGATCATTGGGCGACCCTCTTTTAAAGTTGTTTAAGAAATAAGGATCGACCATCAAATTATAGGCGTTGCAGGATGGGGCTTATTTCACTTTAAAATATTTAACAATCTTCTCTCAAACCATTGCCCCAATTTAAATGAAGCTGGGCGTGAATGATCTTGAGTGACTTTCTTCTAAAATCTAAAATAAAATAAATTAGGACTGACCCCCTTATCATTCGCGCGGAAGGATGGGACTTATTTTCAATATTTTATTTTTGAAAAAAAAATATTCTCCCGGACCAGTGCGCCAATATAAATGAAACATTGCATGAGTGTTTCCTGTATGATCATTTTCTAAAGTTGTTCTAGAAATTTTGATTGGCCCCAAAATAAGGCTTAAAACAGTTAAGATTGCCTAGAAATGAAGTTTAATCCTTCATACAATAGGACTCTGTCGGTCCACAGCGCATTTTACAATGATAGCAGCGCGTTCATAACACGCGCTAATGGCCGTCACGGTCATTCGAATCAAATCCGTTTTAGTAATACAAAATTTCTATAGGCAGACATACCTCGACGCAAGATGGTTGATTTTTATTTCGAATTTAAAGATGAATCGTAGATAGGTTAACTTGAGCATTGAAAATGAACTTTAGGCTTTTCGCTATGTATAATATGCCAAATACTAGGCAAGACGCAACCTATTCGCGTTGTTAAGCGATTTTTACGTCAGAAGAAATCCGATCTGATAAACAGCGAGCGCTTTACATGATAACCCGTTTATGAACGAACAATAAATATAGCGAAACGGTGGTCACGATAGTCAATAGCTTTAGCTATTCTACTTAATATAGAAAATCTCAAAAGGCTTACGATATTTCATTGGTTTATGTGCTTAAAGTGCGTGAAAATAAGTTTTTTCGCTCTTAGCAGGGGATTAACTTTAACGATATTTCTACAGTCATTTATATTGTGAAATCACTCATGAGCAGCACTGTCTGAATGAGAAACATTACCTTAAGATATTTGAAAAAAATGGTTTCATGCTTTGTAATGATAAATTTGACATCAGATGTAATGTTGACACCCTTCCTGCCCAAAATGACGTTCACTCATTTCTCGACGGTGCGCGCTTACCGTGTCATAACAAGAGGGCCAAGAGGGCATATATCGCTTCACAGGCACACAAGGCCTAACAAATTTATGATGATTCATAGATAAAATGGTATTTAAAGTATATAATCGATTTTTAAGTCGATAGTCATCTAAGACCAACGTTGGTAAATGCATGAAAAGACAAAAATCTTAAGTCAATCTTAAACGAAAGTCCCTTTTTCAATGACAAAGAATAACATTTTAAAGATAATTAATGTGTGCATAGTGACATGGTATGTAACAATTTATGAAAAATCCTCACAATCTGTCAATAAATATACAAGTTGTGGTAAAAGGAAATGTTGCATAACAAAGACCGTTTATTCTATGATCATCAAGAAAGAAACCAGAGAGAGGTCTATCCAAAGAACAGCTCAGACATCAAATATTTGCATCCAAAAATTCAGTTCAGAGAAGACATTTTTTTATTTTGTCATATGGCACCTTTTTTTTCAGCTGACACGACAGCACCCATTTTTTCTTTCATCATTATTTCAGAAAGAACTCTACGCGAGCATGTCTAAATGTTCCTTCCTCTGAAATTTGGTTGAATTATAGCCAGTAGTTTCAGAGAACATATTTTACCATATGGGCCATTTTTGGGTGATGTGGCAGCCTGTAACACCCAAGTTAACAGCCCAATCGGGATTTAAAGAAGGAATCTGAAAAAGCATGTCCCAAGCACCAATCTTTTGCAGTCTGATTGAATTCTGACGGGTAGTTTCTGAGAAGAAAATATTTTTTTAATATTTTACCACATGGGACAATTTTTGGATGACGCAGCACCTAGGTTAACTGCATAATCAGAATTTCAAAAAGATTTCTGAAAGATCATGTCACAAGCATCATTCTGATGCAGTTTTGAATTTTATCTTGTGTTTTCAGAGATGAAGATATTGTCATATTTTGTCAATGGGACAATTTTTAGAAAACGCGTCCGCCCATAGTACCTAAGCTATCAACCCCGATCAGGATGAAATGAAGATATCTGAAATATAATAACCTATGCCTAATTCCTATGAAATTTAGTTGAATTCTGACCAGTTGTGCAAGGGAATATTTTTTTCTTTTTAATTTTACAATTAGGGGCCCTCTTTTGGTAACTTGACAGCCCATAGCACGCAAGTCATCAGCCTTATCAGAATTTAAAGCAGAAATCTGAAAGAGCATGTCCTAAGCATCATTCCTGTGAAATTTGCTTGAATTCTGTCCAGTAGTTTCAGAGAAACAGATGCTGTTCTTTTCTTTATTTTATTATATGGGGCCTTTTTTGGTGACTTAACAGTCCCGATCACCTAAGGGATCATCTTGATCAGGATTGAAAGAAGTAATCTGAAAGAGCATGTCCAAAGCACCGGTCCTGTGACATTAACTTGAATTGTGACCAGTAATTTCAGAGAAAAAGATTTTTATTTTCATTTTCGTAAATATTGGGCCCTTCCTTGGTTATTCGACAGCCAATATCTCCCATGTTAGCAACCTGATCAGGTTTAAAAGAAGGAATCTGAAAAAGCATGTCCTGGGCATCATTCCCGTGTAAATTGATTGAATTTCGCTTAGTAGTTTTAGAGATTTTTTTAATTAACCATAGGAGCCCCCTTTTTAGGTGACTTAACAGCCCATAGCACCTAAGTTATCAGCTCAATCAGGATTAAAAGAAGGAATCTAAAAAAGCATGTCCTTAGCATCATTCCTGTGTAATTTGATTGAATTCTGCAAGTTTAGGGAAGAAGATGATCAGAGATAAAGTTTACGCACGCAGGCATGACAACACGGACGCACAACGGACAATAGGCCATGACAATACCCCGCTGGACTTTGTCCAGTAGAGCTAAATGACGTCGTTTTATCAATTATGACGTCGGAATTACATAATGTCACGAAAATGTCGTTAAGTGATCATTCAATTAGTATCCAACGTTTTATAACTGTACACTTTTTTCTAAAGGAGCATTAAATACATAACTAGAATTTATCGATTTCCGACTATTTGTCTCTCAATAATCGATAATCGTAGACTTTTTTGAGATTACAGCTGGAGGCAAGGAAAGGATGTGGTGGTTGTGCTGGTGAGAGAAATACCAGGAAACCATTGTAAGGTGCTACAGCAGCCGTGATATAACTAAAAAAGGTTAAAAGCGACGTAAAACTCCATATTATCAATCAATCGAATTTATCGAACACTCCTTGTATGGTATTGTTTCATTGTTTAAGATGCATCAAGATATATCTATCTTATTTAAAACGTTTTTTACTATTTAGAAATCAATACTAATATATACTTTGAAAAATCACTTTCAATATAAGTTAAGCCTACCCTTTCTTTCCATCTTTTGGCCTCTTCACAAATTTACATGTCAACTTTCATATCTGGCTGAGTTTCTAATTGGTAGGTATTCGAAAGCCAGTGGAACGGTAAAGACCTTCTTTAGCCTCTTGTTTAAATATTTATTTTAGAGAAAAATAGGAAAAAATATCTTTCTTTATTACAGACTACTAGTCATGAAGTTGATGTAGATGAATGAGTCGGCTATTAAACAATACAACAAATGTTGCGTGAATAAAAATAAGATTTTTTATTGCGCGTGGTTTATCGTAACGTTTCATCTTTCAAAGCATTTCTTTCATATTACGTCGGAGGAACAACACGCCATTGATTCATGATATTGCTCACTCCAGAACTAACTTTAGACCATTTACAAAAATGTTGATTAATACGACTTAGGATCACGTCTTTGCCAGCTTTTCGTATTGAACGTTTTCCTTTTCAGCAGTAAACACATAGAACAGTTACAGCGAGAGTTGCAAAAAGTCGACTCAGAAAGAGAATACTTTAACATGAGGTAATATACATTCTATCAATTTGGTTGTCATTTATTTGAATTTACCCTCTAAATTGAGACAGATTCTATCGGGGGACAATTGCAAATTTTTAGGTCGAAAGAAGACTTTTTCTGTGCATTATTGTTGAACTTTATTTCTTTTTCAATCTAAAGTAAAATCTGGCGATATACATTTGAGAACAAAGACTAAATACCTGTATGTTTTAGGCTTCGGTTGTTCAAGCCATATTATGCAGAAAATACTACAGGCTTTAACATTTCATATAGCCTGCAAAAACACCAATCGTTTCAAAGACTTGGCTTAAAATTACGCGATTATTTATGAGTAGGATGTGATCAATAAACACAAAAGTATATAATATAATTTTAAACAACTTTATTAGTTTTATTTTGTTGTTAATATTCTATTCCTTTGCACAGTGTTTCGTTATAATGCTTTTTACACTGCAATTCTTTTGAGGCTTGTTACAAGTTCTGTTTTTCATTTGTTCAGATATGAAAGTGAGAAACGAAATAAACTTGAATGTGAATCTACAATTTCACAGCTTACAAGAGAGAAGAACGATATGTTTGACAGGTACTACTATAATGTTCATTTAGATATAAAGGATTTGGTATGATAATTTTTGAGAAAACCTGATATAGAAGTCTTGAAAAGGAATATTATAAAACGACGAATTAACCAAATCTTCCATTTTAGACGCGGGTACATGTAAGAACAGATTCTTTTAAAAATTTTGAGTATTAGATTCTTTTTCTCGCATAAACATCAATTTTTCTGCATTCAAACTGAATTTTTACTCAAATCACCGAATAATTACAGCGGAAATAGACATTTAGATGATGTTATGATAACTTCATGTAAAGAGTGAAAGAACACTTTTGAAATAGAAGGATATCTAATGACTGATTGTTTCAGAAATCAAGGGTTGCTATGTTGTAGTATCAAAAACACCATTACTGAGATATTTATGTAAATCAATATACTTACTCTGGATATAAGCAATTGTAATCAATAAATGTCCGTCGTATGTCTTCACCAATTACTTCGTGAACATTCTAGAGGCTTCGGTCATGGTAAAATCCTCATAAATCTTAGGCAGAGTGTTTGCTAGGCCAAAAGGGAAAAAACTATCGAAAGAGAGAATCTTTCACTAGTATCAAGGGACCAATTAGTCGAAATCATCGTTAGCGCTCTGGTGATCATAGTTTTTTGCCTAGTTAAGCAGGCCATAGGAAGGACCCTGTATCCTGGAAATTGCCTAGTGAAAAAATAATCGATTAAAAAAAACGAACAACGTGTGTACTACGTAGCTCTTTTGTGCTCACGCGCGCGCAAAAAATAGGTCTTGTATACTTCAACAACTTTTTTTCGACACAAAGTACTTTGTGTGTTCAACGCAGTGCTTACATATCACTACGCTGTGCTAAAATCTTATTATCTTAGTACTGAAGGCAAGGGAACTGAATATACGAAACAACACACGAGGTCAGTTTTCTGTAATATAACCTTGATTATTCACCTTGTCCTTATCATATATACCAGATATTTTCTTACTTATCACTTCCAAATTCACTGCTGTGTTAAAGATACCTTGCTTATAAAGTAAAGAAGAAAATCCTGCTTACTAACATTATCTCCTTTCTCCATAAAATTATCTAACCTTACTGCTACAAATTTTACAAAATTTGCCCACATATTGTATGTATTCTGCAACCCTTTATAATTTGGACCTGTCTAAACATTTGTTGTCTTGAAATGACTTATACAAAATTAGAAAAAAACATTTAAAGCCTTGTCCCATCCTTAAACAGACGACAAAATTAAAACTGGGCTAACTTGGAAAAGGTTGAAGACAATAAATCAACATGAGTGTAATTTTAAATCTGGGGTAGAAATTAAAAAATAATAAGTAATGAGTATATGACGGACCTTATTGTGGGAAAGGGAGAAATTGACCCTATCAATTTCTTGTGTTCCCACAGTAAAATACAACTTCTTTCTGGAATTAAATTCAATGTAAAAGAAAGAGCCGACGAGCTTGTTTCCCTAAGAAAACAGAATTACTACGATTGTAGGACGGAATGATCAGATGGATTAATTGGCTAACTAGTAGCAAACCAATCAAAACAACTAAAATTATAAAAACGAGAGTTGCGCATGTCTGCAAAGCGGTATCGGGCGCAGTAATCTATACCTTGGGAATTTGTTTTTTTGCTGACACAGCGCTATATAGTGAGCATACCGTTCGACATTTTTCCTTTGAAGTGAGTTTGGAATGTGGCTTACGATCCCTATAGGTAAATGGGGCCCCTGGTTTCCCTCGCCTAAAAAAGCCTTGCTAAAAAGATTCGAACTTTGGAGTGCTTGCCTTCAAATGTCATCTTGCCTCTTTATAAACCAGGCATTAGCCCTTTTAGCGCTTTAATTTGAACAATCTTAATTGACCTTGATCTCTATTGAAAACGGATTTTTTTCATTGGAAATCATTTAGAAAAGGGGGCGTTAACGAAAAGATCGTGTGAGCACTCTAGAGGCAACAACTTAAGCGTAGTCTTTACGAAATCTTGTTAAAACTCTAATCATATAGAAAATTGGAATGTTTTGCCGAAAACATTGGAAAATTGGCGCCTTCCTGACAAAATCATTGATTACACTCTAGAGGCCACAATTTTCAACAAAAAACCGTCAAGGTCATCACTCAAGGTCATTTTCAAAGTCAAGATTGTTTTGAATTAAAACTCAGATGGTGTTTATTTCACACGTGTATTGCTTTGTCAAGACATCTCACTTGATACCAAAGTCAAGGCTATCAGTCAAGGTCATTTTTCAAGGTAACTGTTTCAAAATGGTAGCAATTGTGGATTATTCCTGTTTCTGAAGCACATCTTGTTCTTTCTCGGCCTTTAGTCCTATTAAAAGAATTCGTCTGAGATAGTTTTCGATTACTCATAACTGGCATCTATCATGTATACTGCTAGATGCAAACTGATAATATAGAGAATAGTATGTAAGTGTCTTAAGTATAAATGTAATCTGGTCGACCTAGAGAAATTTTACCATAACGAGGCTATGCCAAGTCATGATAATTTCTCGCATGCGAGAACAGATAACATTGATATTTCAAGACACTTACTTGTTTTTCTTCTTATCATGAGATCGTTTTTCAGCTCTTAATTATATTAAAATCTTAACAATTAAAGATATTCATCTGAAAGGCATGCAAATTGTCTCTAAATATAGACTGCCTGTTTTGATGTTTTATTATCAGACATGTGAAATCAGCTCAATATCGGCTTCATAAATGTTCTAACTATTTTCTGAACTTTAACTCCGCGGAGTTATCTAGGCTTGCCTTGTCGCTCTTTGTGTTAAAAATGTGTGCACCCGAAGTTGGAAGTTTTTGTAACATTTGTCTTTTCCGTATTTCTGTATATCTATCCGTTTGTTTCTGAAGCACATCTTGTTCTTTCCCTACCTTTTGATATTTTACGAAACTGGCGTGATAATTTCTCGCAGCCTAGACCAGATAACATTGATATTTCAAGACAATTATGTGTTATTCTTCTTAACATGAGACCATTTTTCAGCGCTTAATGATAATTAAATCTTAACAATTAAAGAAATTCAGCTGAAAGTGTATGCAAATTGCCTCTTCATATAGACTGCACTACCTGATTTGATGATATGTTATCAGACATGAGAAATCAGCTCAATACAGGCTTCATAAATGTTCTAACTATTTTCTGAAGTATTAATTTCGCGGAATTTTCTAGTCTTGTCTTGTCTTTCTTAATGTTAAAAATGTGTGCATCCGAAGCTGGAAGTAACATTTGCCTTTTCCGTATTTCTGTATATCTATCCGTTTGAAAGTCCACTTTGTCAGATTGAGTTACTCGTTTCATTGATGAACCCATTTGAAATAGGAATGACGGTTTGATATAAAGCCGGCTAACAGAAGATTACATTCACCAATTTTGTTGCTAAATCCATGGTATTTGGTAAGATATATATGTATTTTAGTCAATATAACTAAACCTGTTAAATAAAAGCCTTACTTGAAAGAGGGTCTTTGTTTGTGGAGATTGACGCCATCTTCAAAACTAACGCAGTGATTTCTCGGTGGATTTTGCTTCTGATCGTCGATTCTTATCGTTTCTTATTGTTTCTATCTCCTGTACATTTCTGCAAATCTTACTTAATCGTAAATCTAATCGTTCACCCATAAGTGACTCGGGTTTTTTTTTGTTTTTTTTTTTTTGTAAAATTTTAAAATTTAGCCAAGGATTAAACTCGTACCTTAGATTTCTGACAATGATAAGGAAGTTATAACTCTTCAATAATTATGGTTTATGGATAATCTTGAAAGTAAATTATTGTGGTTTGTAAAAGCACTTATCCCTCGAAGCGTTATATACATTTTTTATAGTTTCGAAATAAGCATCTGTAAGTGTAAGAAATTTGTTCTTAATGTACTATCAATATATTAACTGGCCATTAATAACAAGAATGGAAACATAGATTCAAATATCAGTTTCACGAAACACAACAGATACAAGCATTGAAAGCAAGATTGACACAAGAGGGGCGAGCAAAACGGAAAGCTTCAGGAAGGGTATCACATTATTCGTATTTTCAATTTCAAAAATCGCTGAATCTATAATTATACGCAAATTTAAAGAAGATATCAGTACGAATCTACGTTTTAGAATCTGAACAATTAGTCTTTATTACGTTATACTTTTTATTTTGCTTTCGAATGGTTGCGTGTTTAATCCATGGTATTTCTTTCCAGTGCATGATAGGATCTGTTTTTTGTTATGGCCACGGAGGAAAAACGAGGGATCCTCGGATAAATATATATAAATTTACTGAATGTGACTTTTATGGCGATAAAGTCACTTTTAGCTTTTCTCTCAGTTATTCGTTTGTTTAATTTCTGCTGTCAAGAATGTGTTCTTTTTGAAAGTAATTTAAACTTCTTTTTTAGGCAAAAAGCTGACACAAATAATATACAACGACTTCAACAGCAAATAAAAAGACTTGAGAAGGAGCAATCTACCAGGTATTTCATAAGGGTTTTTTGGATAAAATACATGTCCTTTCTATAATATAACGATATATCTGACCCGAAATTCTTGCCTTATTTGACAACCAAACGGAATAGTTACTATTCTATTGATTTCTATTATTTAAATTAACTTCTTTCTAACCCCTTTGTGATAAGCTTAATAATTGCCCGCCGGTTTCGGCGAGGGGATAGTAATGGTCTCCGTCCGTCATTCCGTCGTTCTGAGGTTCCGAGGTTCCGTCACTAAACTTGTCCGGACCATATATCCTAAAGTAAAATAGCTATCAATTTGAAATTGTATGGGTTGATGGTTCCCACTGAGGTGAACTGCAATGCACAAGAACTACAACTCCTGCGTGCATAATTTTGGAGTTATTGCCCTTTCTTATTTTAAATACTTAGATTTTGTTCGGAGCATATACCATAAAGTATAAAAAGCCATCAACTCGAAATTTTATGGGTGGATAGATCTTACGGTGGAGAAGTGAAGTGCACAAGAACTACAACTCTTGCTTGCATAAATTTAGGAGTAATTGTCCTTTTTTATTTCTATTACTAAGATTTCGTCCGGAGCATATCTCCTAAAGTATAAAAGCTATTAATTTGAAACTTTATTGGTGGATAGATCTCATGAAGGAGAAATGCAGTGCACAAGAACTACAACTCCCGCTTGCCAATTTTTGAGTTAAAGCCCTTTGTCATTTTTAATATAGTCTGCCTCCCTTAAATCCTACGATGACTCCTGATGGCATTCTTTGTTAATGCTCGGCATCCATGCTAGAATTGTTCCTTAGACTATTACGAACAAGATAGGGGTGGATGCCCAGCATGATTTTTCGATTTAAGGTCACAGTGAGGTCAAAGGTCAATGAGTGCAAAAATCAAGAAAAGATGACTTGTGGCTAAATCAAATTCATTTGCGTCAACACAAAAAGAAAGTAATGTGACCGAATCACATAGATTGAATCAGGAACGGACAGAGGCTCGCCCCCAGAGCCTATATTGTCATTTTCAAATAGCATTTTACCATATTTATGCTAAAAAAACGCTCAGGCCAATAACAAAATAAAGCACATCACTTAACGAAATTTTGATTGAACATGAGGTTTATCATTACATACATATAAGCTAAGGCATTCTTGTATCTTATCTAAGTGTAGTCATGCTAGAAATATTCTAGACTACTTCATACAATGTTAGGGTGCATACCAAGTGTCTGTTTCGAATTTCGGGTCAGAAATCGGTCACAGGTAAAGTACGTTCAAATGTGTGAACCTCACAAATACGTGCAACCGTTGTACATTGTACATAATTTCCATCTTTTAATTTATGACAAAAGGAACGAAATCAAATGTAAATAAGTAGCAAGAGGCCGCACATGAAGGCCTGAGACCGCTTTTCTGACTCTTTGAAAAGCCTATGTCCTGATAGTGCTATTCAAGATATAACCAGAAAAAAAAAGTTTCATGAAAATATATCAATAATTGAAGGAGGAGTTGTGTTTATAAGGAAATTCATGACGCTGCATAATTACACTAAATGGCAAAACTGTGGCCATGGTCACCTTAGAAAAAATTTGTTTAAGTTTTATGACAATCCATGCATAAATGAAGAAGTTGTGTAAACAATAAATAATAAATATGACATAAAGCCCCTTTTCCCGTGACATTGCATATTATCACCAAACCTCTGTGAAATTGACATAGTCACTTGATAAGGGACATTCTATTTTACAAGAGTATCTATAAACAAAAGGGGCGTTGTGTTAGCAAAAAAGTTAACATTAATGCCCCTTTTCCCTTGATGTGGCATACCACCAAATTGAAAAATAGATATGGCCATGGTCACACATAGAGAATTATTCTTTCAAGTTTTTATGAAATTTTGTGTATAAATGAAGGAGTTGTATTAACAAAGAATATATACTGAACAAAAATAAAAAGTATCCACCAAAAAAAACTCCGGATTTCTTTAAAAATACACACGGAAATTCTTTGAATTATATAATCACACCCTGATCATTTGTAATTGTATTTGAACAGTTTGATATGATTTGAATAAGACGATTTCAAATTGTCTGCGTTAACGTAGCTAGGGGATCATTTGAAAAAGTCACAGACCCTCAAATGAAAAAAAATCATTTTATTGTTTAATTTATGACATTTTTCATGCTTGTCATTTGCAATATCATGGCGTAAGGTATCCTTGATTGATGAGACAACTTGATGCTTTCTGCTGCTTTCTGCCAATATTACGTGAAATGAACACAATCAAACATCTAACGCAGTTTCACTGCCCAAATTGAGCAAATTCTGTCTGCGCATTCCTAGTCAAGAAAACCAAAATCAGAATTCTTTATTTCATTTGACAATAAAACAACAATTGTATTGCTATGTTACGTTAACGTTTCCACATGCTCATGGGAGAGTCTCCTTTTAATTTCAATGAACATTGCTCTCTGTAGACCCATTGAGACTGAAATGACAATTGGCTTGGTTTGAAAGTTTGACTTTTTCTAAGGCTAAAGCATTTACTTCTGATTTGAAATGGTGATTAAGAAGCTAGGAAGCAAACGCGACCATGTGACTGAGCGCATTTGGCATGACGTCTTTCCACTGGCCCTTAAGAGTTTTTAAGGGTGCCTAGCAATACTACTCGGTTGGAAATAGTATGCAAATGTTTTTTATTCTTCTCTTTCTACTTAAACCTGTAAAATTTACTAAACGATTGACGAGTCTAGATAATGCATGTGGTCAAGTTTTTTCTAAGTCTCTTTCAATACTGTGTGATACGGAATACAACTATTGTTGTGACGTGACGTACGTTGACATAGAAAACAAAGATGTTGATATTTCCTGAAAAAAAAACCAAACATTAAAATGACTTGTTGATGGTGTGTGTATGAGCAAACGAAGTACTGCAATTGTATTGGTACCTTAGTTGATCTTTTATCATACAGATGTAAAAGACTTTGACAAATGAAAGGTAGATACTTTCTTTTTTGCAGAGTATACATAAATGCCCTTTTATGATGACGAAGCATATAAATAAAAAGCCACAAATGCACATAGTCACGGGAAAAAGAATATTCTATGAAAGGTCAGATGAATGATTCAAATAATAACAGAGAAGTTTTTTTCACAAGAAAGTTTACATTTAGGTCCCTTTTCTTAGACCCAGTTTAAAATCACCTGGCCACATCAATATGCGCGTGGTCAAATGATGCAGAATAATTAGTGAAATTTCCATTAACTTCCATTCATATGAAGAAGTGTTAACAAAAAATTCTTAAAGTTTGAATTCAAATATAATCCCATTTTCAGAGACAGCAATCATTGTGATGATACAATCATTCTGAGCAAGTTTCAAGTCAATCGGATAAAAACTGCGGACTTATGAGCATTAACGAGGGTTTTCTTAATGAATTTTTCATTTTTTTTTTCATTTGGTCCCTTATCCCGTGACGCTTAATAGATCGGGCCCGTTTTCGAAAGGAACCATCCTTGTGATAATACAATCATTCTGGGCAAGTTTGAAATCAATCCGATGAAAACTGTGGACTTAAGAGCGTTATTTAAACGAGGATTTTCTATTTAAAATTTATTGAGGCGCCTTTTGTTCTGAAAACTATTGATTACACTGCTTTTTTCTGCAACCTTTAAATGTGCATCTCGGATGCAAATGATCTGTAGCAATTCTTATACCATTTTATCTCTGAGGATGCCCATTCATATTAACTCAATGAGTCAAGCCTATCTATACTGGCAACATCTCTGACCTGTCTTCGCCTTCGCACGCACTCTCTCTCTCTGTTTACCACCCTCGCCATCAACCCGCAGATCTTTCCTAGCTGCCAGACATATAATGCACAATTCAAAGGAACGTTTCAACACATCAGATTTTCTTTTCACCACAGTAACTGGATCAACGTCCACAATTCGTGTAACTTAAATTCTGAATAATTAAAGAAAGATTTATAATCAAAACAATCAAAGATTGAAATCAGAGCATAAAAACAGCATGATATAACGACAAATTGTATAATCAAGTCTCAGTAACACATTTTACACGAAAAACATAACTGATTGCAACATATTTTTCACCTTAACAGAATATAAAAAACTGTTGACTCCAACAAAGTGAGATGGTTTTTTATTTAGAAAGAGTGCGCGTCTTCTGGCATCCGGTAAACAAATACATTCAAATTGTCGTTTTGTAGCACTGTATTCACAGGTACAGTGGCTAGCAGTATGTTAAGGGTATTTAATGTCAATTTCTTGTAGAGAGGCTTATAACACAACTATTGAACAGAAATCTAGAACTCTTCTTAATGTTTAAAGAATTCAAACCCTGTAATGATACAAATTTTAAAGGGTAAATGCAATATTATGGACTGAGCAAGTTCAACTGATTCCATTGGCCTACCCACCTGAATTTTTAAGTTTATAAAAGCAAAATGCCATCCAAGTGTACACACACCCTTACACAGCGTAGAAGCGCAATCACAAATTAAGAAATGCATAAGACTGAAGCATGATAGCAAATAACGTTGAAAAAAGTTCTGAAAACGTCCAAAATATTTGGAGATAAACCGTTTTTATCTACGGAAAGTACATTTTTCTATCCCATAATAGTCAAAATATTCACAAAAACTTGTCCTTTCCATAAAATAATGTCTCTGATGCAGTTTACAAAAAAATTAGCACAAATAGAAATAATAATACAGCATGTATAGCAATTAAAAATATCACAATGAGGATTTTGATATGAAAATGCACCTATTTGACCTTTGACCGTCCTGTGACCTAATTTCGAAGTTTCAGACTGGGCATCCACCCTGGGAGGTTTTGTTATACCCCAAAGAATATTAATAGCATGGATGCCGAGCATTTACAAAGAATGCCATCAAAACAATTTTCTAGAGCCCGTACAATTTAAAGTCGGTAAACTTATACATTGATTTTGACCGGAGCATATCCCTTAAAGTATAAAAGCTATCAACTTGAAACTTTATGGATGGCTAGATCTCATGGAGGAGAAGTGCAGTGCACAATAACTATAACTCGCATGCAAAAGTTTTGGAGTAACTGCCCTTTGGTTTTTAGCTCACCTGAGCACGAAGCGCTCAAGGGAGCCTTTGTGATGTATCAATGTTCGGCGTCCATCTGTCCGTCACGGCGACAACAATTTCTTTAAACGACATCTCCTCCTAAAATCAACCAAAATTGGCAGAAATATTCCTTGGGTGATCTCTTGTAAAAATTGCTAAAATGGAAAGGATCTGTGCCATATAACGGGAAAAGGGGCCTTAGAGACAATTTTCTGGTTTGCACTCTAGAAGCCACAAATATGGTCCAATCATCATGAAACTTGGGCAGAATATTTGTTAGATTATTAGGATGAACCCTATTGAAAATGGGTAGGATCCGTGCCATATCACGGGAAAAGGGGCCCTAATGACAATTTTCTTGTTTACACTGTATAGGCCACAAATATTGTCCAATCTTCACGAAACTTGGTCAGAGTGTTTGTTAGGTCATGAGGATAAAATCTATTGAAAATGGGATGGATCCGTGCTATACCGCGGGAAAAGGGGCCTTAATGAAAATGTTCTTGTTTACACTGTAATGGCCACAAATATTGTCCAATCTTCACGAAACTTGGTCAGAATGTTTGTTAGGTCATGAGGATGAACTCTTTTAAAATTGGGAAGGATATGTGCCATATCACGGGAAAAGGGGTCTTAATGACAATTTTCTTGTAAGAGCTTCAGACGCCACAAATATGGTCCAATCTTCAAGACACTTGGTTCAAACATTACTCAGCTGAGCAATTTAGGGCCCTCGTGGTCCTCTTGTCAAAGTCTTAGATTTTGTAGGGGATAAATCTCTTAAAGTACAAAAGAATCCTTTATATATAAGGGTTCAGTTTAATAGAACGCGGCGAGGGATGGCCATGTCAGACATGGCTATTGATTACGTTAAGATCTGAAGACAAAATATTGATGGGCCAAAAAACGCGTGCGCCTTGTAACTGTTCAGTTTGTACTCAACGATAAGACATAAACTTTCTATGAAGGTTTCTAATACACTCATCAGCAACAAGAAAAAAAAGAAGAAGTGCAAGCAGAATTAACCAAAAATTGATGTTATACGAATATTGGCGTCTGTTTGTAGCCGTATATCGAAAATATCAATTGAAGAGTAAGATGGTCGCTCGACAAAGAAAAGCGCTGCTGCATGATAATCATGGAATGTTTAATTTGTTTGAAAAAAATGCAATCTTGTTAGATATAAACTTAATGAATACGACACAGGCTAATTTTTCGTAAGATGTCATCGACCTTTCAATACTCATCGATTTGTCATTATAATGCACAACCAAGGCGGTATATATTACTAAAGTCATTTATCGTCTTCGATTTCCGTCGTATTAATTAAATTGTGTTAAATGAAAATAAAGAAAGGGCCCATGAGAGCCTGAGACCACTCTACTGATTTTTTGAAAAGTCTTTTATGGGTAGTGTTATCAAGATATAACAAGAAAAAAGCTTCATGAAAATATATTCAAAACTGAAGGAGGAGTTTTGTTGACAAAGACATTTATTCAAAAGCCGTAAAAGCGCCGTATAATTGCACCTAAAGAAAAACTGTGGCCATGGTCAAAATAGATGTTAGGTATGGTGCAACATCACACCATAATATTGTGAAATATTTTTTGCGATTTATTCAAATTATAGTGTTTTTTTAAATTCAATGATCTACAATATTTCTATATATTTATCATTCTGTGAAATAGAAATTGGTATATTGCTAAACAACCTTACAGGTATATAAACAATTAATGTCTATTTATGTTGTGATAACACACCATACCCTAAAAATATCTACACGTTTACAAAATTAAAATGACATATAAAACATATGTGTTTATAAAATATGTCAAAATTAATTGCTTGCATAACTACGTTTTGGAGCTGAGTTTTATACCAATAGTTGTAGCACTACCTGGATGGTACTTTAGGCTAGACTTTGTTAAAATATGAGCCAATTTTATCCAACAGTCATGCAGTTGCTTGTTCTGTACAAAATGACCCTTTTCCACAATGTTTTGGCTACACCGCTATAGTTATAACAGTCTTATGTTTTTCAACTGCTTGTGCTCATAAATAGCTTCATTTTGATATATGATATTCCTGGACATACTGCTTTTTCTTGGCAAATTAATGTCCTTAAAATTGGGTCTCAAACACTTTACATGAACCATAAAATAAGTTGTGTAAATGGTTAGTTAACATTAAGGAGGGGGCAGTGACGTAGCTGATCACCAAATGACAATAGTAAATGTGACCATGGTCACACGATGAGAAATATTCTGTTAAGATTTCATGAAAATCTGTGTATAAATAAAGGAATACTGTTAATAATTAAGGTACACAAATGAAAGCGCGTGAAGTTGGCAGGACATTAGACATTAGACATTAGATATTCGGCCGAATGTCTAAAAGAGGAATTAAACATTCAAAAATGAATGTCTAAATGTCCAAATTAGACATTAGACAATCGATTAGACATTCGATTAAACCCTATCTCGAATGTCTAAATGTCTCATTTAGACATTAGACATTCGTTTAGACATTCGACCGAATCCTCGTTTGAATGTCTAAATGTCTCAATTTGACATTAGACATTCGTTTAGACATTCGACCTTTTGAATGTCTAAATGCCTGAATTAGACATTAGACATTCGATTAGACATTCGATCGAACACGTACTTGAATGTCTAAACGACCAAATAAGACATTAGACATTCAATAAGACATTCGATTGATCCCTGTTTTGAAAGTCTAAATGCCCTAATTAGACATTAGATATTCGATAAGACATTCGACTTAACCCTCTCTCGAATGTCTAATGTCTCAATTAGATATTAGACATTCGTTTAGACATTCGATCGAACCTCCTTTTGAATGTCTAAATGCCTGAATTAGACATTAGACATTCGATTAGACATTCGATCGAACACGTGCTTGAATGTCTAGATGACCAAATTAGAAATTAGACATTCAATTAGTCATTCGATCAATCCCTGTTTTGAATGTCTAAATGCCCAAATAAGACATTAGACATTCGATTAAACCCTCTCTCGAATGTCTAAATGTCCCTTTTGGACATTAGACATTCGTTAAGACATTCGACCGAATCCTCGTTTGAATGTCTAAATGTCTCATGTAGACATTAGACATTCGATTAGACATTCGAGTAACCCTCTCTCGAATGTCTAAATGTCTCAATTAGACATTCGTTTATACATTCGTCCGAACCACCTATTGAATGTCTAAATGCCTGAATTAGACATTAGACATTCGATTAGACATTCGATCGAACAGGTGCTTGAATGTCTAAATGACCAAATTAGACATTAGACATTCAATTAGACATTCGATCAATCCCTGTTTTGAATGTCTAAATGCCCTAATTAGACATAAGACATTCGATCAGACATTTGATTAAACCCTCTCTCGAATGTCAAAATGTCTCATTTATACAAAAGACATTCGTTTAGACTTTCGACCAAATCCTCGTTTGAATGTTAACTTGTCTCAATTAGACATTCGTTTAGACATTCGACCGAACCCCCTTTTGAATGTCTAAATGCCTGAAATAAACATTCGATTAGACATTCGATCGAACACGTGCTTGAATGTCTAAACGACCAAATTAGACATTAGAAATTCGATTAGACATTCGATCGATCCCTGTTTTGAATGTCTAAATGCCCAAATTAGACATAAGACATTCGATTAGACATTCGATTAAACCCTCTCTCGAATGTCTAAATGCCTCATTTAGAAATTAGACATTCGTTGAGACATTCGTTGAGACATTCGACCGAATCCTAGTTTGAATCTCTAAATGTCTCATTTAGACATTAGACATTCGACCGAATCCTCTCTCGAATGTCTAAATGTCTCATTTAGACATCAGATATTCGTTTAGACATTCGACCGAACCCCATTATGAATGTCTAAATGCCAGAATTAGACATTCGATTAGACATTCGATTAAACCCTTCTCGAATGTCTAAATGTCTCATTTGGACATTAGACATTCGTTAAGACATTCGACCGAATGTCGTTTGAATGTCTAAATATCTCAATAAGACATTAGACATTCGTTTAGACATTCGATCGATCCCTGTTTTGAATGTCTAAATGCCTGAATTAGACATTAGAAAGTCGATTAGACATTCGATCGAACACGTGCTTGAATGTCTCAATGACCAAATTAGACATTAGACATTCAATTAGACATTCGATCGATCCCTGTTTTGAATGTCTAAATGCCCCTATATGAGACATATAGTCATTGGAGAGAGGGTTTAATCGAATGTCTAATCGAATGTCTAATGTCTAATTGAAACATTTAGACATACAAACGAGGATTCGGTCGAATGTCGAATCTAATGTCTAAATGAGACATTTAGACATTCGAGAGAGGGTTATTACGAATGTCTAATCGAATGTCTAATGTCTAATTGAGACATTTATACATTCAAACAAGGGTTTGGTCGAATGTCTTATCAAGTGTCCAATGTCTAAATGAGACATTTAGACATTCAAACGAGGATTCGGTCGAATGTCTAAACGAATGTCTAATGTCTAAAGGGACATTTAGACATTCGAGAGAGGGTTAAATCGAATGTCTAATCGAATGTCTAATGTCTAATTTGGGCATTTAGACATTCATTTTTGAATGTCTAAATCCCCTTTTTTACATTCGGCCGACTAAATGTCTCATATAGGGTCATTTAGACATGCAAAACAGGGATCGATCGAATGTCTAATTAAATGTCTAATGTCTAATTTGGTCATTTAGCCATTCAAGCACGTGTTCGATCGAATGAGACATTTAGACATTCGAGAGAGGGTTTAATCGAATGTCTTATGTCTAATTTGGGCATTTAGACATTCAAAACAGGGATCGATCGAATGTTCAATTGAATGTCTAATGTCTTATTTGGTCATTTAGACAATCAAGCACGTGTTTGATCGAATGTCTAATCGAATGTCTAATGTCTAATTCAGGCATTTAGACATTCAAAAGGGGGCTCCGTCGAATGTCTAAACGAATGTCTAATGTCTAATAGGGACATTTAGACATTCAAACGAGGTTTCGGCCGAATGTCTAAACGAATGTCTAATGTCTAAATTAGACATTTAGACATTCGAGAGAGGGTTTAATCGAATGTCTAATCGAATGTCTAATTTGGGCATTTAGACATTCAAAACAGGGATCGATCGAATGTCTAATTGAATGGCTTATGTCTAATTTGGTCATTTAGACATTCAAGCACGTGTTCGATCGAATGTCTAATCCAATGTCTAATGTCTAATTCAGGCATTTAGACATTCAAAAGGGGATTCGGTCGAATGTCTAAACGAATGTTTAATGTCTAAATGAGACATTTAGACATTCGAGAGAGGGTTTAATCGAATGTCTTATCGAATGTCCAATGTCTAATGTGGCCATTTAGACATTCAAAACAGGGATCGATCGAATGTCTAATTGAATGTCTAATGTCTAATTTGGTCAATTAGACATTCAAGCACGTGTTCGATCGAATGTCTAATCGAATGTCTAATGTCTAATTCAGGCATTTAGACATTCAAAAGGGGGTTCGATCGAATGTCTATTCGAATGTCTAATGTCTAATTCAGGCATTTAGACATTCAAAAGGGGGTTATTACGAATGTCTAAACGAATGTCTAATGTCTTATTGAGACATTTAGACATTCGAGAGAGGGTTTAATCGAATGTCTAAACGAATGTCTAATGTCTAAATGAGACATTTAGACATTCAAACGAGGATTCGGTCGAATGTCTAAACGAATGTCTAATGTCTAAAAGAGGCATTTAGACATTCGATAGAGGGTTTAAGCGAATGTCTAATCGAATGTCTTATGTCTAATTTGGGCATTTAGACATTCACTTTTGAATGTCTAATACCCCTTTTAGACATTCGGCCGAATGTCTAATGTCTAATGTCTAATGTCCACTTTTGAGTGTTTACAAGGATTTCTAATTAAATTTTTATTTGATTTCATTTTGTTCACTTTCCTGTGACGCTGGATTAATAGGGCCCATTTTCGAATGGAACCAACCTTGTTATAGTACAATCATTTTGAGCCAGTTTGAAGTCAATCAGATGGAAATTGTGGACTTCATTAGAGCGTTAACGAGGATTTTCTTTTTAATTTTTCCTTCTTTTCCCCTGACGCTTGACGGTTTCAACCCATTTTCAAAAGGAAAGTTCCCTTCTATAGTCCAATCATTCTGACCAAGTTTGCAGACAATCGGATGAAACCTGTAGACTTTAGAGCGTAAACGAGAATGTTCAAAATAATGTTTTGTTTTCATTTCGCCCTTTTCCCGTGACGCTTGGCGGATCTGGTCCAGTTTTGAAAGAAACCATCCTTATGATTGAACAATCAAGTGAGCAAGTTTGTAGCCAATTGGATAAAACTGTGGACGCGGATTTTCCAGGAAAATTTCACTAGGCTCCTTTTCCTTTGACGCTTGACAGAACAGACCCATTTTGTAACGGAACTATCATTGTATAGATACAATCAATCTGAGCAAATTTAAAGATTAAAGGATGAAAACTGTGGACTTTTAAGTGTTTATGACGATTTTCTAATTAAATTTTTCATTTACTTTTCCTTTGGTCCCTTATCCCGTGACGCTTGAACCATTTTTCTAAAGAAACCATCCTTGTGAACTTTTGAACGAGTTTTATGGTAATCGGATGTAAACTTTAGACTTAAGAGCCTTAACGAGGAATTTCTTATAAGATTTTAGTAAGGCTCCTTTTCCGATGACGCTTGACGAATCTGGCCCATGTTCTAAAGGAACGATCCTTTCGATGATTTTATAAAATTGACCAAATTTGAAGACAAAAGGATAAAAACTGTGGGTTCATGAGTGTTAACAAGCAAAGGTTAACAGACAGACGACCAAATGCGCGGATGCGTCACTAGAAAACCGGTTTCGCAATAGCTCTTTTGACCTTCGGTCAGTAGAGCTAAAAAAATGATGACAAGTGACTCGCAAACGTCTCGCGTGCACTGAAGTTATCAAACTTTTTTTCTTTATATTTACACCAATCAATCTAGATTTCACAAAAAATAGGCGTCTTATAGACCAGGTCTTCTATTCCTCTTCCAAAGCATTTTAATAAAATATATATTAATTCGTCATCACATTGCTTAAATGTCGTACTTACTGCTACATTGTAGATGAATTACGACCTTATACGAGGGTTGTTCAAAAGTTAACCGGATTTTGCCTCGCAAAATTTTATTTTTCAAACAATCAAGATAAATTTGGTATCATTCGCTGTCGGATTTGAATCCACATATGGATATGTAAAATTGTTGTAGTTATTGCCATATAAAATGCCATGGTAACGAATACCCGGCGCAGCAGATAAAATAATCCATATATTTGGTCTTCGTTTGTAAAAATTCGTTCTTTTCTAACTGTTAAACAACTTGAAGTGTTTCGGAACGTTCTAGACGACGTCAACTGACTGCTCAATTTATTTTTTGATTATTCTATTCGAAATCTACAAATATACCGAAAGACACAAATCAAATACTTATCACGCTAAAAGGGAATGTTTCATTCTTCCAAATGCTTTATTTTCATCGGTGAAGACGCGTCCGAGCCTCGTGAGATAAGAGGAAGAACGGACAAAGAGAAACTTATTCAAGCAACTGTAGGGACGTCGATTGCCGAGGCGCTGGAAGATATAGGCGATTTTCTAATGGCACCTTTCTGAGAACTTTGATTTTGCAACATCCGATTTTACCTTTATACAAACCATGAAAGCACAGCTTATTTATAGGAACTCTGAATTCATCCTCGTTCCAAGAAAAACGAGCCGTGACAAGCTGGCTGGCGTCATGTACTGTGCGCCGCCACCTAATACCCATGTATTTTTGTTTGCGTGAGAAATGAATATACTTCGTTCAAATGCTTCAGGCCTAGGCAAGTTTGAGTATATAAAGTTTCCTGTTAATGTAAGTATACTTTTTACACATAGCGATAAATCAGTGATGATTTATTGACTTAATCCGGATAAAAATTGAACACCCCTCGTATTGTTGAAATGTCAAATTATTATGTATCTTCCAGTGCAAATTTACGAGATAATTGTGTTATATTTTGATAGAAACCTTAAAATATCAATCAAGATGACCCATGGCGATTATCAAAATTGTAACATCTAGTAAGAAATAGTGACCATTGAGTTAAGTCTTTGATGTACTTTGATCTTAAATTTTGAAATCCCCACGACTATTTTTACATAGATAGGCTTAAAACAAGGGACGTAAATTTTAGATTAGAAAATGAGCATCATGAAGGACAGAAGATGGAACAGCACCAAGCGGAATTTACACAATCGGAAGAGAGTAGAAAGGACCTCAAAAAACGGTAATAAATACTAGCTTAGTAAAATCATTATTTTTTCATAAATAAATATATTACATATTGAGGAAAAGCAAATTACATATGAAACCGTCAAGTTTTCTTAAATATAAACTAGAGGACCATGATGGCCCTATATCTCCCAAAAGCGTCTGTGACTCCTCCCTTAGCATAATGAAGTGATTTAAGGATCATTAAATGGCCATTAATTTTATTTCTAAGACATTCTATTCCTATGATCCCTGTATAAGTTTGTAGCTTTCTCTAAACAAGAGCTTCATCCTTTGACAAGGCAAACATCCTGAAATACTGAGAAAATAACCCCCAGAGTTGATAAAGAGAATAAAGGCTCTTTTTCTTGTATTTTCGCATTAGACAATACATTTTTCAATAGGGATTAACTTTTTTACTAGATATACATTCGGACCAAATTATGAAAATTGTATCAGAGTTGTGGTTCCTAGAGTGTAAACAAGACAATTTTAAATAAATCCCGATTTCCTGTGATATCAAATGGGTCCTTCCAAAAAGATTGATCCTTAGGATCTGACAGCCATTTTGACAAAGTTGCACAAAGAGTGGACCAAATACGTGATTAGACCCATTTCCTGTGATATGAAACGTATCTTTCCAATTTCAAATAGGGTTCATTCTTGTGACCTAGCCAAGATTTTGACCAGACCAAGTTTCATGAAATTTGTCATTTAAGCCCATTTTCCCATGAAATTGAATTGATCCTTCCCATCATTTTTAATAGGGTAAATCGCTGTGGCCTGGTCAACATTCTGACCAAGTTTCAATGAAGATTGGATCATATTTGTGGCCACTAGAATGTGAACAAGCAAATTGTCATAAAGGCCCCTTCTCCCGTGATTAGCCAATGATTCCTCCAATTTTCTATAGGGTTAATCCTTTTGACCTGGCCAACATTCTGACCAAGCTTCACGAAGATTCGGCCATATTGGTAGCTTCTAGAGTGTAGAACACTTAAATTGTTAGCGGACGACAGACGAAGCACGTCGGACAATCAATGATAATAAAAGCTCACCTTGAGCACGAAGTGCTCAGGGGAGATAGAATTTCCTATTCTTCATCTGAATTGTTGCAAATTCGAAAAAGGTGTATCTTATATGACTAATAGTAATATGTCTGTTTATAATAGGTCAGTGTTTCAAAGGCATACATTTTATTAATAAGAGCCTACTTTAGTTACTACTTTGAGTCCCGATATCGTAATAGCAAACTTATGTCTAGTACACATCAAAAACATTTATAAGATGTATGTGTGTACGTATGTATTCAAAGTATATTTACTTATCCATGCAAAAAATCAAAACATGTGTTAAAACTTACAGAATGTGTATGTTAAGTGATAAAAAATTATTATACTGGACAAAGAAATGTTTTCAATATCAAATTGCAGATATGAAGAGAAGAAAAGCACGATAAGTCAGCTTCAAGAAGAATTACACAAGAATAAACTAGAATCTGAGGAATTGCGTCAGAGGTATCGCCAATTTTGGAGTTTTGTTAAATCAATGAAGATTTCCTTTTCGTGAAAAGGGCTCAATGATTGCAAGCTAGAAAAATTCTCAAGACCGATTTTAATTTTCAAGAAGGATTCTTTTATTTGCTTATGCTACTAAGAGGCGTCTCCTATGTTTTTGTTCTTCATAATTAGGTCTCGGGGTCAATTAAGCTATTGTTTTCTTTTATTATTTTTAAGCAACATCAACCTTGCTTACCAGATAGATAAGTTAAAAGATGATGTGCTAAGAGAAAAAGAATATAAAGAGGCTATCCAAAAGAGGTGGGTTTTCAGTCATCTGAGCACGAACAGTGAAAGATTAGTTTTTGTCATGCTCGTCAGGCGTTGTACGCCGTGCGTCGTGCGTGTTTCAACAATGTTTTAAGCGCCTTCCCTGTCAAAATATAAAAAAATATATCCCGGTAATCATAAAATGTTTAGGACTATTCTTCACCGCTAAGTTTCTGTTTAAAAAGTTGGCCCATAACTTTATGACACATTTGCACATGCTGTTTTTGGTTGGTTAAGTTGGAGTCGGTCCGTGAATGACGTCAAGACTTCAAATGCACGGACTTGGATCCAATTGGTACGAAGAATATTCTGTTTTTATAGGTTTTAATGCATTAGATTATTTCGTTTAATCGGGCTAACTTTTTTTCTTCAAACCGGTAACCACAAGATTACACCGGATTCACCAGTTTCCAATCCAATTCTACCAAACTCCAGTTGTTGGTTAACAAATGATGCGTGCCCGTATCACTTTGGCCGGATGAATGTTTGCCGAGCAGCGAATACGTTACCTATGCTATGCTAACCGAAATTTACCAAATAAGTAATCGGGATAATTTAGAAGCTCGAACTTTGTTGAATGAATAATATAATGCGTGCAACCTTTCACGTTTATAATAACTTTATACCTGCGAAAACAGTCTTTATCATTTCATTGTTTATAAGCTGTTATGTGTAATAATTTGGAATATTGTATCTTGGTCTGATTGTATAATGGTCTTGTCTTCATCGAAATTACTAATTTTTTAATAGTATGTATCCTTTCATTCTCGATTTTACGCATCGAACTTCAGATTAAAAGATCAGCTTCAAGGAACTCAACAGGTTGTTAGACTGAACGCTTCACAGGCTTGCGAGGAGAAAAGCCAACTTAAAGATCGGTAATTGTTGTCTACGTCCTTTCTGATCCATGGATAATTGGCAATTCAACAATCTTGAAATCTTATTATTTGTTAACTAAATAAAAGCGACTGTAAAATTAAGTTGATGGACTAGTTATGCTCACATGTAGTCAAAATCTAAGATTAATGTCGTCTGAACTTTACAAGTCATAAGGTTGGCTTGGATGTCTTGAAACTTGGTCAAACTATATAAGTGATATCGTGGACAAGCTTTAAATTTGATCAAATGAGTTGAAAATAGACCACGGGATCAAGACTTAGAAAGTCAATGGGACTCACAAGAGGCCATATTTTGGTTCGAACGTCTTGAAACTTAATCAGAATAATTGACTTAATGAGACCACGGACGAATTCAAATTTAGGTCGAGTTGGGTCTAAATCTAGGTCATGAGGTCACATCTAAATCTAACTTTTTGTGCACACTAGAGACGTCGAGCACGGTAATGTGGCACTTTTTATACGCCCGACGAAGACGGGACGTATTATGGGATCACCGGTGGCGTCCGGGCGTCCGGCGGCGTCCACTTCTTTGTCCGGAGCATAACTCTGTCACTTGAAGTCCGATCCACTTCAAACTTGGCAATTGTGTTCTCATCATTACGGAGTGCAGTGTACAATAACCATAACTCTTCCTGGCCTATTTTTGAGTTGTTGCCCTTTGTTGTTTTTCATACGAGAATCTTGTCCGGAGTATATCTCTAAAAGTATAATAGCTAGGATCCTGAAACTTTATGGGTGTTTAGATCTCACCAAGGGGGAATGCAGTGCACAATAACCATAACTCTACCTGGCCTATTTTTTGAGTTATTACCCTTTGTTGTTTTTCAGACTTGAATCTTGCCGGAGTATATCTCTTAAAATATAATAGCTAGGATCATGAAACTTCATGGGTGTATAGATCTCACCAAGGGGGAGTGCAGTGCACTATAACCATAACTCTACCTGGCCTATTTTTTGAGTTATTGCCCTTTGTTGTTTTTCAGACTTGAATCTTGTCCGGAGTATAACTCTTAAAGTATAAAAGCTAGGATCATGAAACTTCATGGGTGTATAGATGTCATCAAGGGGGAGTGCAGTGTACAATAACCATAACTCTACCTGGCCTATTTTTGAGTTGTTGCCCATTGTTGTTTTTCAGACTTGAATCTTGTCTGGAGTATATCTCTTAAAGTATAATAGCTAGGATCATGAAATTTCATGGGTGTATAGATCTCACCAAGGGGGAGTGCAGTGCACAAGAACCATAACTCTACCTGGCCTATTTTTATTGAAGACAGGTTTACCTGTCTTTCAATATAGGGATCGTCGCCATCGGATTCTGATAACAAACCTACATGTGTCATTACGCTAAAAAAAGTAGACCCATTCATAAAAATAAACGCGGCAAAAATAATCAATAGTGTAGCAATATACCGTAAAATTTTGGTGCTGACCTAAATTCTGGCGGGGACCTCAGGGGAGTGAACACGTGATCTATGCAGAAGTTGCCTTCAGAAACGTGTTTTACATTCGTAAGTGGTGCCGTTTTAGGGCGTTTTCGGCTGCAATCTTTTGCATTTGCTCCAAATTTTCAATTGCATCCTACAACTGTTTTTATACATAGCATCGGCAAGCTATTTTAAGTTCCCCATTTTAGACTCCCTATTTCTCGTAAAATTGTATGTTTTTGTGTCCTTAAGGTTGCTTTATTTATCCGTCTCCCGGGCCTGTCGAAGTGTAAATGGATAACAGCTAAATAGCACAAGGCTATTTGAATAAACTCGTAAACCCTTGAAATTTCCTTGGTTTGAATTTTTACTTGGATTTACGGAGAAATTTCGATGGCTTATCAAATTACTTTATTATTAGGCTTTTTTTGTCTATCCATATTGTACAGCATTTGGAACATCACTCGGTCATTTCCGTAAACGGCAACAGATCGTGATCGTGATATTCACTCGGCAATCATCGGGCGATCTCCGAAGTCTCAGATAAATGTAGGTTACGGAATCGGCCGAGTTGTGACGAATGCGTTAGATTGGCCGAGTGGTGTTCCGAATGGCCTATACAGTAGTACCACGCATGCGCGACCCCGGTTTTGAGTTTCCGCTTTTGTTTTCGACAATTTTCTGACAATAACAGAACCTGTTTTGGAAACTGGAATGGATTTATTTGTAACATTCTAAAGTGGACTTGGAAAGAATTCTACTCAAGGTGATGAATGTTGTAGCTCGGGATTTCATTTAACGATCTGTCATTTTGGCAGTTTTGTCAAAATTGATATTTCACCGGATAGTTCAATCCGAATCTTGATCTAGAAAAGCAGTCCCGTGGAAAAGGCCTGAAAGGTTGGTTGTCTTAACAGGTTTATATATTATTTTGTAGTAAAAATAATTTTCTACTAAGTAAGACCATATGCAAGGAGAATAACCTGAAATGGAGATCGAAATATCTCAATGGAAAAATAGAAATAGAATGTTTCACTCCTGGAAGAAACTTAAACGGTATTCATAAAAAAGGCAACAGCTATTGTACGGGAAAATAGTTCTTCTTGGTAATGACTTTGACTAGTAAAAGTATAAGAATATTGGTATTACTTTCATTGCTTCTTCTATGTGGAGATAATTAGTCAAATCCTGGATCAGATAATAAATGTAAAAGAAATTTGAACAAATTTCCAATTTAGGGCAATATTCACCATGGCAATGAAATGTTCAGCTCTTCATCAAGGGGTAAGCAATGTGTGTCATGTGGATAAACATTTTTTTTAAAGATTTTTACACATCCACTTAATAAGTTTGACTGGAATAAAATCGGATTTGGATCATATTGGATTGCTGGGGATAATCTATACAATTTTATAAAACAGGGTTGCAATAATTCATATGAGTTTTTAGAATACAGGAATTGCCACCATATTTCTGTTGGTTAAATGAATATTTTTCATTTAGGATATTGAAAACTTACACTTGGGGATGAATAACGATTATGAAGGCAGTTACCCTCTTGTTAAGCTTGAATAGACCTATTTCACATAAGTCTGCGCATGCGCGGAAATCTCTCGACTCCGCCCCTTATACAAACGAGGGGGCATGTCAATTTAGTCCAATAAAAGTTTATAGTAAAATAGTATATTTTAAACCACAAAATACTAGTCGTTACAAACGATATCAAAGTTATTTTTACACATAGTTAGAATGTAGTTTTAATGCTTAAATACTTCATGCCCTTTTTTAGTCCTTTTTTTTTATTTTTTGCTTTTGATTAACATATATTTATCTATCTAACTCTATTTAGCGTCCCTGACCTATGAAGAAGTATTTTGATTTTTTTTTCTTATACCGACTCTTTTTTAATTTTGGCTTCAAAGTTTCTCTCTGAATTATTTTTACTCATACATTATTCCCTTTTTTATTCAAACTTTTCATTTATTTTGCTCTTTTCATTAAAATCCCAATATCATTTAAAAATGAAAAATACGTAGCCTACTCAATTATTTTTTTTTTATAGTGTTATATAAATTTCTTTGAATAGAACATATTTACCATCACATCGTTATCAACACACTGAGACAAGGAAATGTATTCTTGAAAAAAGTAATAATAATAAAAAATAAACCGTTGAGTACATATTCCAATCAAATACACCACCGCACTGTTGAAACTTCGTGGCAAAAAGAGAAAACTGAAACCAACACATTGACGATCTTTCACTTTGTGGATCATGATTGTGAAAAAGTAAGACTTTGTGATATTTTGACCGAGCAATATAAGTTTCTTTGTGAAATAGCGCAGTTGGTAGCGCGCCGGACTTCTAATCCAGGAGTCTATATTCGCACGGGTTCGATCCCCGGCCGCGGCACTTATCCTTTCCGACATTTGTCTTCCACCAATGGGTAGATAATCGTAAACCTATGTAGAATAGCAACTGGAGGCTAGGAAAGGAATGTGGTGGTAGTACTGGTGTGAGAAATACCAGGAATCTATCGTTAGGTACTCCAGTCGTCGCGATATCACTGAAAGATTGTTGAAAGCGACGTAAAACCCCAATGCCAATCAAATCAAATATTGTATAGGGGCCATATATCTAATACTCCATTAGAATTGTTGAAATATTTTAGCACAAGCCCCTTGCAGCACTGTTGTTTTTCAAATCGGTTGAAAAAACTTAAGTGTAAAAAGACATGTAGGGTTGACTCTAATCTTCATGAGAGTTTATGATTTTAGAAAGGGTTTTTCAATATACCATAAACCCCAGATCAAAGAGCGGTAAAACACTAAAGCAGAAGTCATGAGTTACAACACGTGCGCTAAATAAACATTGTACTGGTGACAATTAAGCGTCCTATATGACATATGGTATTACGTAATCGTATTTTACTTCTATCACATCTTCATGATGAAGATATATTCATAAAAGGTATTTTTGTGCGTTCAATAATACATGAATTTGGAAATTTAATTGGATTCGTAAGAGGTGAGTGTTAAAAAAAAGGCTGCGCGAAAAGAAGGATAAACTCAGTACTACAAAATACAAAATCATTAATTTCGAAACAGTGAAATGCACGTTTCCAATTTATTCCCAAAAATTTCAAAAAGCCCTTCCAAATATAAGTATTTTTTTTTAAATTTGAATCAATAACAAAATGAAATAGCAAGTCGTAACAATAAAGCTGCGATTGAATTATTTCTCCCCTTTTCACATTATCTTTATCTCTCGATATGTTTTCGCTTTTTTTTATTTTTCGTTAGAGTAAACATATAAACATGTGTCGAAATTGCATTCTGTCATCTGTCGTTTTTGTTGTCTGTTTTTTTTTTTTATAATTATCTCTTTATTTTAATTTTATTATTTTTTTGTAATTTTTAGTTCATTAATTACGATCGACAAGTTGTGGCGAACAATTATGCAATTACTAGTATTGAATTAATGAAAATGAATAATGAAAATGAAAGAAATCCAAACAAACTATCATATCAAAGTGTTTTCTCAAAACGGTAGATTTTCAGTGAAGGATATCTGTTTCGACCAAAAATTATAAATTCACCAAGTAGAAAAACACTGAAGATTTATCTCTGCAATTTATTCCACCCAACTAAAATCAAATGTCGTTTTTTTCAATGTTCAAAAATAAAAATTCCTAAAAGCGGTCGAAGTAGTTTCTAATGACATTTAAGTATTGTTTTGAATTTTAAAAGTTTGGTGATTTATTTTATTAATAATTGTAATCGACTGATTTATTCGGATAAATTTCAATGAAATAAAGAGTTGGGAAAAGAAGGGTGCCCCCTCGTTTGCATTGTTATGTCAGCGTGACTGAAGAGTACACAAGGGAGATAATTACGTGAAATACCTCTATTGGCTAGAGATATAGGTTTATCTGGAAGTGATGAGTCTTCAAAGTAAAGCATATTCATTTGTTATCTATATATACTGCCTAACTCCCCTTTCGGGTATTACTGGCAGGTGCGCGTCTGTGCTGGAATAAAAACTGTTAGTCATTGGTTAGGGTGCCAAATGTTAGGAAGGTGCAGTTTCCATATGTAACCATCAATGATTGTTTTAAATTTTTGATTCCCATTCAAGAGATCTTCTCAAAACGCCACAATTTTCATTCCAATTGTTAATATTCAGTCCTGTCTTCAATTCAGGCCTTTCAGGCCTTTGATTTGAGTTATTGCCCTTTGATGTTTTTCAGACTTGAATCTTGTCCGGAGTATATCTCTTAAAGTATAATAGCTACGATCATGAAACTGCATGGATGTATAGATCTCACCATGGGAAAGTGCAGTGTACAATAACCATAATTCTACCTGACCTATTTTTTGAGTTATTGCCCTTTGTTTATTTTTCAGACTTGAATCTTGTCTGGAGTATATTTGTAAAAGTATAATAGCTAGGATCATGAAACTTCATGGGTGTATAGATGTCATCAAGGGGGAGTGCAGTAAACAAGAACCATAATTCTACCTGGCCTATTTTTTGAGTTATTGCCTATTGTTGTTTTTCATACTAGAATCTTGTCCGGAGTATATCTCTAAAAGGATAACAGCTAGGATCATGAAACTTCATGGGTGCAAAAAACATTCATTCAAAATAACCTCAGTTCTATTCAAACCCCCAGTTTATACTAAGCAGTGTGACGGGCGTATCTTGTGACAATTTGGCACCTTGTTAATAAACGTCACCCTCTGTGTTTTAAACTTATCATAACAAGACTCCTTGGTCGCACCATCCATATACCTTATATCTAAATAACGCTTAAACCATGGCCTATTTATAAATCAAACTTTTTTTGCAAACTATTTGCGTATGATTTCGTAAAAAAGAATTTGTATATAGATATCAATTTGAGCTTTAATCGGAAAATTGATAAGCCAAAATTAATGTGGAACGAAATCTTTTTAGGCTGTTATAAAACTGTTTTTTCCATTCTTAATACGCTAAAAAATGCAGTTCCTTTATTCATATGATAACTTAAATAAAGGTAAGAAATATTATTTTCCTCATATAAATCATATTAAAATTTCATGAAAAAATATTTACAAATAAAAGAGATATTGATATTAGTTCGTGTGGGACGATTTCTAAAAGACGCTCATTTCTTTACAACGACGTTAAGTTTGATTCGTTGAATTATAAAACCGACGCGCCTTTAGACGAATACAGAGTAGATTAAATCCGCAATTCAAGGGGAGAAAAATAAAAATAAAGCGTAATATCATGCGAGAAGAATATCTGTGTGGAAGTGTCGATGCGAGTAGGGGAAGGAAAGAACTAGAAACAAACAAGAGGGCCAATATTGCCCGAAATCGCTCATGTTAATTTCGGAAAGCAAAAAAGAGTATTTGATACATTTTTCGCAAAGACTTGTATTCTCGGACTGTAACTTGTTGTTCTAAAGACCCAAGAATAGTGAGTTCGAAGAAAACTCAGCAAAATGTAATAACTTTTTTCGAACATTCAAAAAGAAGGGGGGGGATGCATCATATTCCTTTTACAAAAATGCATGTATTGATGACATCGCTTTTTATGAACAAGCAGCTGTCGGTTCGAATTGATCATTGCGATAAAAATAGGGTGAATATTTCATAATGTCAGATTTACCTCTGCATTATAACATAAATAATGTTCAAAAGAAGCGTCTAGCCCAATACTTCTTCATATTTCGAGTGGAAATAAGCCTAACTCTACAAAAAGTCTAAACATTTATGCGAAGTTGAAAAAAATACGACATTTTGCATTCTTCGCGAGTGATAGGGGTGGGTTTTTAATTCTTTAATGATGACTATATATTCTGACATTGCTATAGCTGTAGAAAGAGTGAGCAATATAATGATAACGTGAATTTTTTTTCTGGCAGAAAAAAAAAAGAAAAAAAAAATAGACGCTACACAATCGACGTTCGCTATTTTGACGTTACATTTTAGTGTCACATTACCGTGCGCGACGTCTAGAGGCAACATCTTTGCTCAAATGTGTTAGTCAGAATTTTATCTACATCATGTCTACGAACAGTTCTAAATAGGCTCAAGTGAGATTGTAACACTAGATAAAACTATAGTACTGTAAAATGCTTTCTTTTCTTATGTGAAATAAGGCAAAATATGTTAAATATATACCTGATGCTTTTCAAAGCTGTTCTGTACATTATATTTCTCTTCCTAAACGGTATTAATATTTTTCAAATTAAACACCTATTAAAATTTCAGAATTACCAATATGCCTGGTTGTTTAAACTCATTTATTTTATTATTTATAGACATAAAACATGCTTACATTGCAGATGTGAACTTGATAAAATTGAGATAAAAAAGTTAGAAGTTGAGTTGAAAATTTCAAAAACAGAATGTCAACAATTATGCCAAAGGTAATATGAATTCCGGAATTTCTTAATTATTTTACATTCTCAAATACGTGTATTGATTGCTCTTCATGTAATCTTTTTACGTGTGTGTAACTAAGCAATGTGTTTCTATTAGAATGAATATATCTTGCAAACTTTTACTGATGGGTACTTTATAAGTGATATTAAAGGCAAAAACGATTCCGTCTTAGCACTGTATCTAGATCTTATTGTTATGTAAAAAATATTTATCATACGTGATATAAATATACATAACTATTTATATCATTGGATATAATCAAAGAGTGAAAAACAGTGTGTGATATAAAGATAGTTTTATCAAAACATACAAACTGTTTTTCGCCTTGTATACTTTACTACACAATGTCAATGTAAAAGTGTTTAAAAAGCTTACCACTGTTCTTATGTTATTTAATCTTCTTTTAATTCTCCAGGGAAGCAGCACTAAAAGAAGAAGTGGATACTCTGAAGCAACAATTACAAAAAGAAAAGATGGAACGCGGAGAATTTTCGAAAAGGTACCAAGCAAGTTTTAAAACAATCCCGACAGTAATTAATCGGAGCTTGACCAGATCCAATAAATAAGACAAAAATAAAGAAATCATTTTCTGAAAACCAGCCCTTTGATAATGAAAAGAAACCATATGAACAACTGTCAATTTTAACTGAGATTCGATTTTTAACTTAAGTCATGCTTATAAGATTAAAAGTAAGAAAAAAAACATCAACGAGTTTAACATCTTTGATAATAAATCCCGATGTGCATGAACTATGCTTAATGATTTCCATATTCGACTAGAAAAAACAAAAAAATAAATATTATAGCAAACAATCAAAATTAAAGTGAATATGTCTCCGTACAGTTTGGATGACCTATATCAGTGCATCACTTTATAACCTACAGGGTTGTAAAGTTTTATCCGTAGTGAGTCGATCGTGTATGCATATATCTGGAATCACAATGATCACACACCTGTCTATTTATATGACTTTTGTATTAGTAACTAGAACCAGAATATAGTTTCTTGCGTGTTTCTATGTAAACAATGTGTTCTTTAAGAATGAATAAATCTAGCAAAGATTTACTGATCAGTAGTTTATAAATGATTTTTGAGGTAAAATGATTCCGTCTTAACAGTGTTTCAAAATCTAGTTGTTATTTTTCTTTTTTAAAAAATGATTATCATCCTGGATGTTAAAATACATAACTATTTATATCATAGGATATAACTAAAGAATTAAAAAAATAGTGTGTGATATAAAGATAGTTTGACCAAAGTATACAAACGGTTTTTCGCCTTGCAAACTTGACCAAACGATATCAATTTGAACTGCGTTTACAAGCCTACATTTGGTCTTGTTGTCCTAAATCTTTTTTTTATTCCCTCTTGTATCCAGAGAAGAAGCACTGAAAGAAAAAGCAGATAATCTGAAGCAACAATTACAAAAAGAAAAGATGGAACTCGGAGAAATTTCGAAAAGGTACCAAGTAATTTTTTAAACAATCTTGACTGTATTAAGTAGGAGATTGACCAGAATTTATGAATTACTCCAAGACAAGAACTCCATTTCTGAAAATCAACCGTTTGATGGTGAAAAGTAACCATATATACAACTGTTAATTTCGGGTCTTAGATTCAATTTTAATCTTAGTCATGCTCATTAGATTAAACATCAACAAGTTTTACATCTTTGATGATAAATCCCAACGTAAATGAACTATGCTAAATAATTTCCATATTAGACTAGAAAAACAGAACAATGAATTTTATAGAAAATAATCAAAACGAAAGTGAATATTTTTCTGTAAGTTTTGGTCGTTGTAATTTTGTACGACCTAAATCACATCACTTTATAACCTACATTGTACATGGTGTTAAAGTTTTAATGTTGTGAGGCGATCTTGTACGCATATATATGGAATAAGAATGATCAACCACACCTGTCTGTTTATTTGACTTTAATGTATTTTTCTAGACATATTTCTTTTTTATTGATTTCAAACTATTCCTATATCATCCTTTATCAGGAGCATACAGTTAAAAGTTATTTCTTATCAAAACATTATCTGGTATTTATATTACCACGTTTATATTTTTGAAACCTACTATTTGTAAATTATGGGATTTTATTATCTTTTAGAAAATGATTATTTTTTATTAAACCTTTTCTCTTGTAGACAAAAAAATGATGGAGATGTCAAACAGAAAATGGAAATCAAACTAAACCAACTTGAAAGAGAAAAGAAGGATCTATTAGACAGGTAAACATGAGTTTCATATTGCTTATTATTGACAGTGTTTTATCAAACATAGAAAATTAACTTTTAACGATTGAAAATAAAATAATGATACTTTGGAAATGCTTTGCCGTACATAACCCTTCCATTCTTAAAGCTACTAAAGTAGATCTTATTATATATGTAAAAGCGAAAAAACAGCAAACTGAAAATTAAAAGAAACAGTTTTAGAATGATTTTGTATTAACAATTTTAACTAATTGAGTCATAAAAAATGAATGCTCGTTCATTAGTTAAAAGATGATCATGAATTATCTTAAATCAATCTATTATCTTTTTTTCAGCAAAGAAAAAGTTAAACGAAAATTTAGAGAGTCAGAACAGGAATTACAGAATGCCAAAACTCAGGTTGATGACCTTCAAAAGAAGTAAGCTTAAACACTGCAGATAGGCTTTGCAGGGGACATATTTTTTATGCGAATAAACTTGGAAATTTTTCAAAATGCTTCTTTGCGATAAACTCTCATACTAATCAGTAAATATATCAACGTGCACAAATCATATGGATCTAAACCTTTTTTCTTTTTTTCCAAAACTTACTTTAGTTAGGCAAACTAAAAAAATGATTTTGAAATTATGAGTTTTGAAGTTATTGGGTTCGCTAATTTTAAATTAATATTTTTTTTTCATTTATGGTGTATCTTGAATCATGGTAATGCTTTATTTCTGTTTCTTCGAAGTCTGTTTAAGCTGTAATTTCTAAAAAACGCGTTAATCAGGAGCATACCATTTAAAGTGCTTGCAAGGCAGAAAATATTTAGATGCCCTTTTTTGGAGACAATCCGAGAAACTTTCAAAAGCGTAGAATTAAATGAATAGTGAATATTTTCAGAACATTTATCCTCTTTTAGGCAAAAGATTGACAGAGAAGAGAAACAGAAACTAGAAGCCAAAATAAAGAGTCTCGAAAGAGAGAAAACCGATCTGTCAAATGGGTATATTCAATTTTCGATGAGCTTTTGATATTATTTGATATCCTTCGTTAATTTTGTGGCGTTAACATATATATTTTGAATACTCAAGAGGATAGAATGAAAAGTCCAGGATAAATTCAGTAATTTGATTATATGAAGTTTAAAACAAGGTCAACCTTAAAGCCACAGTTTGCGTTTAGATTAAAAAAATCGCTCTTTCGTGAATAATCTTTTAAAAAAATTCTTGGCTTTGTCTTATGAATGATGAGGTACATAAAATACATATCAATCGACAAACGGTGGCTTTTTCGTTAAACGCATGATCTGCCGTAGAAAGTAAAATACAATGTGTGTAAATGAGATTTTGGTCACATGAAATACGCCCACGTGCAGGAGCGGTATTCAAATTGGAGTCCGAAATGTTACGGATCATAAATATTCATCAGGTTGGGCATATATTTAGATCATCGCGTCATAATCATTTGAATTACCGATTATTGGAATGACAAATTCAAGATTATCTTTGAGAAAAAAAGTCTAGTTTTTGTGTACAAAGTCGTCAAAGACCATTGTTATGCGTTTCGGAAATGTAAACGAACACAGACGGAGGCTTTAAGATAAATTTTAAAGGCAATTTCAATATAAATTTTTATACAAATATTGTTGTTGTTTTTTTAATTTCTCTGAAATTTATCTTTTCGAAAAAATTCTAGGTCATTTGATTAATTTTTTTTTATCGTGTTTTTTAATTGCCCTAAAATTCTCGCAAGTTACTTTATTTCAAAATTTTTAGCTACATTTGAGCACTAAGCGTATTTTGTATATGTTATCGTGGCACATTCACAAAGAAAGTTAGTTTCTACATTAACTCTATATTTTCTTTGAAGGATAAAAGAAATAGATAAAAAACAGAGTAGATCAGAACATAATGAAGAATGGCTGGAACAACTAAGAGTTGAGTATGTATTTCATATTGTATACTCGATAGAGTTTGGTTTGAAAAAAGGGTTATTTTGGTCGAACTATTATTTTTAACCTCTACAAAAATCCTTAGAACAAAACACTGCCGTCAGAAATATTTAAGTACAACAAAATGCCATTTTAGCTTCTCTGGCCGAAGGCCAGTGAGCTATTGTCGTGGCGGTCCATCGTGCGTCCGTCCGTCCGTCCGTGCAAAACCTTTTTTACATCTTCTCCTTCCAGACTAATGGGCGGATTTTAACGAAACTTGGTAGAAATGATCCTTGGGTGACCTTCGTCTTAAATCGTTAAAGAACTTTGGATTGACCCCAAATTGGGTGTGGCAGGGCGTGGCATTTTTTTTTTCTCAATAGAATCTTTAAAAAAATCTCCTCCCAAATTCTTGGGCAGATTTCAATAATACTTGGCATGGATGTTCCTTATGTGACCCTTTACTTAAATTGTCCAAGAAATTTTGATTGACACCCAAATAAGGGCGTGGTAGGGGGGGACATTTTTTTCACCTTAAAATCTTTAAAAATCCTTAGAACAAAACACTGCCGTCAGAAATATTTAAGTACAACAAAGTGCCATTTTAGCTTCTCTGGCCGAAGGCCAGTGAGCTATTGTCGTGGCGGTCCATCGTGCGTCCGTCCGTCCGTCCGTGCAAAACCTGTTTTACATCTTCTCCTTCCAGACTAATGGGCGGATTTTAACGAAACTTGGTAGAAATGATCCTTGGGTGACCTTCGTACTAGATCGTTTAAGAACTTTGGACTGGCCCCAAATTGGGTGTGGCAGGGCGTGGTTTTTTTTTTCTCAATAGAATCTTTAAAAAAATCTCCTCCCAAACTCTTGGGCAGATTTCAATAATATTTGGCATGGATGTTCCTTATGTGACCCTTTACTTAAATTGTCCAAGAAATTTTGATTGACACCCAAATAAGGGCGTGGTAGGGGGGGACATTTTTTTCACCTTAAAATCTTTAAAAATCTTCCCTCCCAAACAATTGGGCCGATTTCAATGAAACTTGGCATGAATGTTTCTTTGATGACCCTTTACTGAAAATGTTCAAGAAATTTTGATTTCCAGCCAAATATGGCCTTGCCATTATGGGGCAATTTTTCACGTTCAAAATCTTCTCCTCCCAAACCATTTGGCCGATTTTTAATGATCATTGGTATTGATGTTCCTTCGGTGACCCTTTACTTTAATTGCTCAAGACATTTTGATTGACCCCCAAATATGGGCGTGACAGGGCAATTCAAGCCAGTAGACCGATACCGGATCTCTTGGGTCTCTTATTGAAAATTAAGAAGACATTTTTGTCCCGTTTTGGATGTTTCAAAGTGTTACATGTTATCATGGTAATCCTGAAAGTGGAAAATATCTGTATTCGTTCCCTATATCTCTCGGATCAATTAATCAATATGGTGTACTCCATATGCAGGACACAATATGTATTTCTATCCCATCTTTAGGATCCGGAACATAGTTTCCCACCTCGCCGTGTTCGGTACGGGAATTTGTATATCTGTCTTTTGTCCAGGTAACATACATGCTCACAGTATTTCTGTAATTCTAAATATAAGGTATTCACAGATACCTATAGGAAAATCATAAATTATTATCAGTGACTGAGTCAGAACTTTACGCTATATACATGTATATAGATAAGGATTAAAGTTGAATAAAAGACACGTAGTAAATCTTCTAATTGCAATGTATTGCTGTCATTGCTGTTGATTGTTTGCACCTTTCGCTTGTTTCAAATGATTTGAAAAAGCACGGACACGCAAGGGCAATATGGCGCTTCCGAGCGGAATTGCTGAATGGTTATCGACTCATAATGGATGTTTGTGCTCCACCGGAGTTGGAAGGTGGTGAATTTTAGCAGGATACTTTACAGCCATGATCCCAATTTATCAAATTCTTAACTCTCTCTCTCTCTCTCTCTCTCTCTCTCTCTCTCTCTCTCTCTCTCTCTCTCTCTCTCTCTCTCTCTCTCTCTCTCTCTCTCTCTCTCTCTCTCTCTCTCTCTCTTGTCCGCTCTCTCGCTAGCATGGGTACATCTCGAGTGATTGAGTGCTACGATGGAAATTTGAATATTTCAATTTTAAAAAGAATGTTATTTTCGAGTATATAAAGATTATATTTGTTGATTTTTTATTGCTCACCTCAGCACGAAGAAATCCTTGAAATCAAATGTTAGAAAAACCTTGTATGCATTCTAGGGCACATCTTTGGCCCAAATTTCTTGAAAAATGGTAAGGATGTTTGTCGCCGTCGAATCTTGGACAACTTCGAAATTGGATCAATCGGATGCAAACTAGGGTCAAGGGCTCAAATCTTAGAAAAACCTTGTGTGCACTATGAAGGCCACAGTTTTGGTCTAAAATGACTTGGGTCAAAATGTTCGCTTCCATCAAATCTCGGTCAAGTTCGAAATCGAGTGAAGTGGGGACAAAAATAGGACCAATGGGTCAAATCGTAGAAAAAACTTGTGTTCATTCTAGAGATCATTTTTTTGGCATAGTATTCTGAAACTTGGTCAGAATGTTTGTCTCTACCAAATCTCGGTCAAGTTCGAAATCGGGTCAATTGGGGTCAAAAATGGGTAAAAGGGTCAAATTTTTGAAAAACCTGGAGCGCACTGTAAAGGCAACAATTTTCGTCCAAATGACTTTAAGCTTGGCTTAAATGTTTTTCTCCACCAAATCTCAGTAAAGTTCGAAATAAGACCAATTAGGGTCGAATGTGTTGAAACTTGGTAAGAATGTTTGTTTCAAACAAAAATCGGTCAATTTCGAAATTGGTTCAAATGGAGTAAAAAAATGGGGTCAAGGGCTGGAATCTTTGTAAGACCTTGGGTTCGAAAATGGGCCAAGTGGGGTTTAAAATGGGGTCAAATCTTAGAAAATCTCGTGTGCATTCTAGAGGATACATTCTTGGCTCTTTAGTCTTGAAACTTGGTCAGAAAATTTGTCCCCATCAACTTTCGCTCAAGTTCGAAATTGGGTCAAGTTTGGTCAAAAATGGGGTCAAGGGGTCAAATCTTAGAAAAAACTTGTGTGCACTATGGAGGCCACATTTTCGCCCAAATGTGTTGAAACTTGGTCGGAATATTTGTCTTCATTAAATATAAGTCAAGCTTGAAATTGGGATAATTTGGGTCAACAATAGGGTCAATTGATCAAATCTAAGAGAAACCTTATGTGCATTCTAGAGGCCACATTTTTGGCCAAAATTTCTTGAAACTTAGCAAGAATATTTGTCGCCGTCAAATCTTTGTCAACTTCAAATTTGGAAAAATGGGATCAAAATGGGCTCAAGGTGGTTAAATCTTAGAAAAACCTTGTGTGGCAACAGTTTTGTACAAATGTCTTGAAGCTTGGTCATAATATTTTTCTCAATCAAATCTTTTTGACAGTAGGTTTAGTTCGAAAATGGATCAAGTGGGGTCAAAAATAGGGTCAAATCTTAGGAGAACCTTATGTTCACTCTGGAGGCCCCATTTTTAGCTCTAATAACTTGAATGAAACTTGGGAAGAATGTTTGTCTCCATGAAATCTCATTCAGGTTTTTAATGGGTAAATTGGGGTTAAAAGAAGAGGTCATTTGGTCAATATAGGAAAAACCTTGTTTGAACTTTAGATGTCAGATTATTTTATTGAACTTTTTGTCAGAATATTTGTCCTGAAATCTTAGACAAGTTCGAAAGGGGTTAAACAAAACTATGACATCTCTTTAAATCTTTTAATACTTTAAAGGCAAAATATTTGATTTAAATGTCTTGAAATATAATCGAAATGTTTTCTTCTTGACTTCTCGGACTTTTGTTGAGCCAGTCATGAATTTCAAATAAGTAGTTTTACACTTCGCAACCTTTGTCAACTAAATGAATCAGGTGAGCACTTAATGGGCCAATGGTTCTCTTGTTTTATTTGCACATCGTTTATTTTGTGAATTTCAACATCCAAATCTTCTAAAAACATGATGTCTCTTTTTTAAATTTTGCAGAAATCGCAATCTACAGAAGCAACTGCATGTTCGCGAGAGGGAATTGCAGAATATTAAGCAGGAAATGGGAAAACTCAAGCAAACGAATGATGATCTTCAAAATAGGTAATTGTTTGCTATTCGCGAGAATAGTATTTTCTCTGTAGATAATGAGCCTTTGATAAAGAATGATAATTCATTTTAGCTCACCTGGGCAAGAAAAATTCGAGTAGAGCGATGTCTGTCACCCAATGCACGTTGACTGTCCTACGGTGCTAACAATTCAAACAACTTTAGCTCCTAATCTGGTCGACCAACCTTGATAAACTTCGCATTTATGTTCATCGATGAAACATTAATGTTACTATTCGGTTAATTTATGCATGCCCTTTATTATGGGTGCCATGGCAACAAAAATGATGATATAAAAATAACCTAAATAAGTTCTTCTCTGAAGCTTCGGTCTTATAGAAAACAAGCCAGATTCTTTTTATATACTAAAATCGTCTGAAACCAGCCTCGAACCTAAGGCATAGATAATGAATACAAAACTGCTCCTTGTGGACTTTTTCCGCCCTTATCTATGTTAAATTCGAATGACCAATAAGACATTGTGGAAAATTGAGGCTTTTATGGCTATCGTGTTATTTCATTACTTAAAAGAAACGAGATCCAATTGTATTAACTTAAGTAACAAATATATCTTTAAATCAGCCAAAAACCGTTGGGCGAACAATGCCAACAATATCACATTTGCACAGGCTCAAGACTCTGGGTATGCGCATCTGCACAGTCAAGCCAAATTCTTCCTATATGCTTTGTATCTAAATTATCTTAACTCCTGTTACGGTTGTCAACAAATGAAATTATTGCTTTGATTGGTTATTTGGGCCGTATTACAATTACAATTATTCACACAGGAAATTGGTGAAATTGTCGATTTATATTGAATTTTTCTCATTTCTAGGTTCAGTAAGGTAGCCGCAGCACAATTAACCCACGAAAATCCACACATTGCAGATCTCAGCGACAAAAATAGACCAACAAAACTTGGCGAATCATTTTCCGAACTATATGATAATGAGTGGACAGAGGCGTTTACTGAAATTGAAGAGAGTTCTAGCGACATAACGGAAGAAATCATCGTAGAAGAACTTAGAGACATTTTGTTGGTAAGAAATCAGATGAAAGTGATAACTAATAGTTAAAAGAATTAAGAAATACGAATAATTTGATATGTTACATGTATTCGTTCAAAGATTCCTGTGTAAGACTGTTATCGCAGGCATCAAAGTAAACATTAAGTATTTGTTTTTTCTAAGTTATTAATGAAAATTCGAGCAATTATTTAAAACTTCTTTTTTTTTCAAGATTAGCTACAAAAAAAAGATTGCAGGTTGCATTGCTTAAATCGTTTCAATATATGATAGACAAAAGGCTGTACCGATTGAAATGTTATGTTTTTGAGCGGAAAGTTCTTAGTTTAGTCTATCGAATTATCCTTTTGTCAGTGTTATGTCATGAACGGATAATTGCTAAAACATAGCTTTATTTTTCAGTCATGAATGGCATAGTTGAGACATGTTATTTTAGACATTGATTCAACCTTTGTCATGCTGAGTAAATTTTGGGCAAAAGGCATGACAAGGGTTAAGGGATATAAATTATAACATTTTATGAGTAAGTTAAGACACTTGCTAATTTTGATTTCACTGACATTTCAAATAACGACACTTGCTATGTTTCAGACGTGCTACAAAACTTGTACTGACATTAGCAACGCACAAATAAAAGGATTAAAAGCATTGTTGATTTCTCCCAATACAGAAAACATACAGGTAACATTGACACTATAGATAAAGTTTGATATATATTGAAGATGCTTAGTCAAGCAAACCTTGTTTGTGTTTCTAAAAACCAGTTTAAAGGTTATAAGCGTTGATTCCCGTACAATTTTATACTAGGACCTACATAACACTAGGATCATATCATTTAACCGCTGTCTGTCCATCCCTCTGTTTACATCAATCAATGTCAACGAACTCAAATTGTAAAATATGGATTGAATAAATGCTGGAGTTTTGACTCCTTCTTATGCTGTTCACGGCATACTCCTACTGTCAAAAAAAAAAAATTGCAGATACTATAGACTAAAGACAAGCATTCAATATGCAACAATGAGGCAAAATATGAACATTGTTGATCGAATTTTCTTTAAACGCGTCATTTTGCTCACGATTGATATGCAACCTACATTTTGGCGCTATATGACGTTACTAATACGGATCCGCTTTGATAACGTCAGATAGGAGCAAATGAGCGAAAGCGGGGTATAAGTGTTTAATAAATTCACTGGTTTCGCGGTGAGTAAATCAAATGATATTTTACCGTTGTTTCTCTAGCAGCCGTCATGACGCGGTTGGTAGCGCGTCGGACTGTCATTCTTGAGAGGTCCCGGTTCGATCTCCGAAGGAGGCAACCGTTTTTTCCGACTTTTTATCTCTCACCAATCGGTCGATAACCGTAGACCTATGTGAGATAGCAGCTGTTGGCTAGGAAACGGTGTAATGGTGGTATTGGTATGAGAAATACCAGGAAACCATTGTAAGGTGCTTCAGCCGCCGCGATGTAAATGACAAATTGTTGAAAGCGGCGTAAAATCCTATTCAAACAAACAAATCCCTTGCTTCGCGATATTCTACCGCAAAGTATTAAAGAAAAAGTTTTTTTTTTATACACCCGTCGAAGACAAGGCGTATTATTGGATTACCCGTGATATCTGGCGTCCGGCGTCCGGGCGTCTGGGGGTCCGGCGGCGTGCACTTCTTTGTCTGGAGCATAACTTTATAACCTTATGTCCGATTTTCTTGAAGCTTTGCAGGTATATTCTTCTCCTCATAATGGAATGCAGTGCGAAAAACAATAACTCTACCTGGCCCGTTTGAAGAGTTATTGTTCTTTTTTTTTATATACTTGGATCTTGTCCGGAGCATATCTCTAAAAGTATAGGAGCAACTTGATGGGTAGATAGATCCCATCAAGGGGAAGTGCAATGCGAAAGAACCATAACTCTACATGGCTTGTTTTTAGAGTTATGGCCCTTTGTTGTTGTTCATACTTGGATCATATCCGGAGCATATATGTAAAAGTATAGGAGCAACTTGATGGGTAGAAAGATCTCATCAAGGGGAAATGCAATGCGAAAGAACCATAACTCTACATGGCTTGTTGTTTAGAGTTATAGCCCTTTGTTGTTGTTCATACTTGGATCTTGCCCGGAGCATATCTGTAAAAGTATAGGAGCTATGATCGTGAAACTTGATGGGTAGATAGATCTAATCAAGGGGAAGTGCAGTGCAAAAGAACTGTAACAGTACTTGGCCTGTTTTTCGAGTTATTGTGCTTTGGGTTTCATTCAAACTTGGATCTTATCCAGATCATATCTCTTTAAATATTTGATCTATGTTCATGAAATTTTATGGGTATACAGATTGCATCAAGGGGAAGTCCAGTGCTTAAGAGACACAACTACCTGGCTTATTCCTTAGGTTATTGCCCTTTGTATTTTTTCACGCTTTAATCTTTTCCGTGGCTTTTCTCCAAGAGTATTTGAGCTGTGATCTTGAAACTTCATGGGTAAATAGATTGAATCAAGGGGAAGTGCGGTGCTAAGATCCATAACTACCAGGCTTATTTTTTGAGTTATTGCCCTTTGTTTTTCTTCATACTTGAATGTTATCCAGAACTTATCTTTAATGGTATATGAACTTTGATCATGATAATAATATACTCCTACTACAATTATTCATCTGTCTGTCTACACAAAAAATGCCTAAAAGATATTCATTCGAAATCACTTCAATTCAACTCTTAAGCCAAAGTTACACCAAGCTGTGTGACGGGCGTATCTTGTGACAATTTGGCACCTTGTTTTATCTAATGCGATGTTCTATTCATACTTAAAAACAAATCTTTTTCAGCATTCAGTCAGACAAGATCTGACTGCTGAACAGTCAAAAATTGTAGTTGATCTCCGAAAACAAACGATTAATATGGCCATATATTCCATTCAAAAGGTGAGAAACTTATGAATATGCATATTTTCCTACACTTAAAATGATTTTGTTATGCCATGCCATTAATTGTCTCGAGATATCTTTGTGTATATTGAACGAGTGGTCTTATTCTTGAAATTCAACATTTAAATTTTTCGCGTAACTTATAACGCCGTTTAAAACTGACGTCACAAAACAAAGATTATGACGCCTTTTTTATGCGGTTACAAAATAGCGTTGCTATTCGCTCTGGGCTCTTTTGAAAAGTTATTCCACTAGTGTAATAACAGCCGTGTAATATCAAAAATATTCAACGGGGTTATTTCACTCACCCGACGTAGGTTATATTATACAGCATATTCATTTTACCTCTGTCATTCGCATGTTGGATGATATCGAGGGGTCAACGCAACACTATTGTAACTGTCTATAAATGAATAGGCACTTACAATTGTTTTACGTTGAGCCCTTAATCTGTTCCCTTTAATGGGGGCAAACTATTTCAATCAAATGAGAGGATTCTAAAGGTATATTTGTATGTTCTCTCCTTTTTAGCTCAACATAGCACGAAGTGCTTTAGGTAAGCTATTTTGACCGCCAATATCTTATTTCAGTCGTCTGTAATGGTTGATTTCTTAAAACAACGTCTACTTCAAAACCAATGAGCCAATCTTGAGGAAACGCAACAGGAATGTTTTACGAATATAGTTCAAGAATTTGAAACGTTTTCTTAACTCAGGTTGCCAAGGCAACAGCGGGGAATGAGAACATTTTTAAAGAATCTTAATCTCTTGGGTCATGTAAAGGTTCCGGCCGGGTGTATCTTATTTACATAGACCCTAAGTAGTGGACCATAATTATGTTCATACAAATAATGGCTCCTCATATCAAATTTGAGCTTAGCCCGGGCGTATCTAGTGTTATAAAGAATCAAATAGTGAAATCTCCAAAACCAGTGCGAAGCCTGTGTACATCCCATTTTTCATAGAAACAAAGTAGATAATCTTTCAACAATCATATGCCTTGAAAATGTCTAATCTCTATTTTCGGTACAAATGCTCTCCATTAGGACATCTGCCAATATTATTCGTGTGATGTCCCAAAGGGCCTATGATATTTAAGTGAGCGATGTATGACCATCATAGTCCTCTTATTTTCATTAACGTAGTGGACCCGTAATAGTTTTGCATAATCTCGGAAGTAATGAACTTTAACAGTGTAAATAGAGGTTTCCAAATGAATTTCATTTGGAAACCTCGGTTAACAGTGTGAAAGATCATAAGTTCCGAAATGTTGCGACATTTTACGGGCCACTACCTTAATACCATTTTTCGTTGATATCTTTTGATTAAAGGAGATAACGTCGAAGTACCCTGACAGTAGAACTCAACGAGCATTGAAAGTGTTTGTAGAGAAGTGTACCGAGTTGTGCTGGCTGATGGTTGTACAGTCTCCCCCTGTATATATTGATGGCAGCCACAAACCCGGCGACACCTTTGACAAAGATGTCTTCAAGGCATATACTAGATCCGGTCACGTGATCGATTATGTAGTCTGGCCACCTCTCTATCTCCAACAGGGAGGAGCTTTGTTGTGTAAGGGTACTGCTCAAGGGAAAATGTAGGCTGATGCTATATATAAATTAACGATCATTCACGTGTATTCAACAGGTTGTTGAGATTGTCTTATGAAGAATTATTATGTGAACAAGTGATCTGATTGAGCATGAAGTTTGAAGTTCAAAATTTAAAGACACAAGGAGAGTCAAAGTCAGAATTTGATCAAACAAGTATTATGCCCGGATTCTGACCAAACAAGTGTTTCCTGGAGGTATAATCTGAGTCTTCCTTTTTTTCATTCTTGTTTATGCTTTAGGATCTGAATACAAAATGACTTTTATCATTTGATTCAGCATACCATTGATGATTAGGATAGTGCACCAAAAAGGGGGGCCTTCTTGAGTAGATTTGTATGAATTATATATCATATATTCCTCATTATGTCATAATGCGCAGATAATTATAAATGATAAATACTGAACGTAGAAAAAAAACAGCTAGAACTATAGATCAATCACATTCCGATGAAAGTATTTAAGAAAATCGTTTTATTTTCAATTTTGTCACATTGCGATTGATAAGATCTATATGATGTATTTCAATAAACTATGCCGTAATTCATTATACCCTGCACCTACTTAGTAGAGGGGGAATATTGGTTCCGCCATGTCTGTCTATCTGTCCATCCGTCCGTCCATTCAACCGTCCGTCCATCAATTCGTCCGTCCGTAGACCTTTTTAATTCCGGACTCTAACTTGAGAACCAAGAGACCTAGAATATTGAAAATTCAATTTAATATTTCACTGTAAAATGCCATCAGAATCGTTCATCACTAGTACTTTCCATGTGCATAGTGGTTGCCAAATTATCTCCCTTGAACTTGTAATTTTACTCAATATTTGTCATCATGTTACGAACAGATCATGTACTGAAAGCACTTATACTGGGAAATAGCCCTGGTAGGACAATGCCCTGGTAGTGGGTATGAGTTCACTATGCGACAATTCTAGTTTAACTATCTTTTTTCGAAGCTTTGTTTTCTAAAGTATCTACAATTTCCCAAACCCCAAAACCTGTAATGCAAGTCCACCAATAATTTAAAAAAGTGCCCAATGAAGGGTGACAGATTTTCGTCTCCATGAAGCTTTTACAGATTTGTATTCTAACGAGGACACCAACCTTTGAAGGTCAGTCGTCATAGCGATAATAAGAACTATAATGATTTTCCACCATGATGTATTGTGACGGTAAGCCACCAATCAATCAGGAACCCTCGGCGATTCTACGAAATATACCTCGGGGATAATACGGACCCAGCCATGAAAGCGCGTCATTTCGCATGTGGGTTTATATGACGTCACAAACATCAACGACCCCGTTAAAGATGACGTTGCATTAAACAAAATCAACGAAGAAATAAAAGAGGGCGTATTATAATTCGAAAACAAAACGCAGTGTTTAACTGCAGACAGAGAAATAAAGAGGGTGGGCGGCGGTTTAACTTCTCTATTACCCTATTCTGTAGCTGGGCGAACTAGCACTAGCTATATTATGAGTTTTCCACATAAACACACACCGGAGACGTTCGGGCTTGAACGACGAACCTCCGGGTCACAAGTCGACCGCCAATAATAATAGATCAACGAGACAGATAAGGAGTATTTTACCTACATTATTGCACAGCCCTAGCCGAACTTTGTTCTGCCTATAGAAATATATATATATACATATATATATACATATATATATATATATATATATATATATATATATATATATATATATATATATATATATATATATATATATATATATATATATATATATATATATATATATATATGTGTGTGTGTGATATATGAGGCTGTGTGTGACATTTTCAACAATTTCAAATGTTCACAAAAGAATGACCCAGGCCAGCCTGTGCATCTGCACAGTCTGACCAAAGTCTTTACTAAATGATTTGTAAATAAATAAGGTCTCGAAGTATCTGTAGACAGTAAGGCAATCTTCCAATTACACCATTTAATTGTCTGGGCTGCTAAATGTTTGTACCTCACGCAGGTGACAAATTGTTGAAAATGTCACGCACGGGCTCATATTCTATTTGATAGGGTATTGTTTCATGTTTGCTACACATATATTTATAATGATATTTTTATATCTGGATTGTTAAAACCTATAAACGAATTTTGAATTTAGAGTTGTTACTTTTATGATGAGTATTATTTAGTTTCTTTGTGAAAATTAAATGAAAGAAAAGAAAAAAAATACTTCTATAAAGAGAGTGATATTAAAGGATGTTCGATCAATACACTTGTTTTTTAAGACTAATAAACAGAAAAAATATTTGGTGTTTATATGAGTTATTATAACCGTTTCACTGAATCCTGGCCTGCGACTAGGAGGCATAAGCATTTAGAAGCTTTTAAAAGCTGCACCCGCTTAACACGACACGTGCAAAGTGGAATATCATTTACAAAACGTTTTGATAAAAAGTTCATCTTGAACGCAGGGCTTGGATATCAGGGGTCCGTTTTACTACACGTTTTTCGATAAAATTGATCCGAAGTCAAAATCACAAATCGTACCTGGTATTTTAATTCATTGCTAGCTTCTGCCTTGCAATATCTCATTGTAATCGAAAGACGATTCAAATGTGATGATGCATGGTAGAAACCCATATTTAGTAACTACCGTAGAAGCAACTATAATTTTTGACTTACGCAAAAAATGATCGTAGAATATTTAGTAAAACGGACTCCAGGACCCTACTTGTAGTCTCGTCGAGACCGTTATAATGGATAAATTCTTAGCTTTTGTGGTTAGTTGATATGCGTCGACGGTAGTGCGTCGTCAACAATTACCTTGTATGCTCTCGATATGCCACAGTTTTGCCTATTCAACCTGAAATGGATTCAATCGTCGTCTTAGTGAAATCCCGAACGAGTTCTAAATGTGGTCAACTTGGGTCAAAAATCAGGTCACGAAGTCTAATCTGATCAACCTGAAATTTGTCAGAATGATTTTTGTCTGAATGAAATCTCACACGAGCTCGAAATTTTGTCAACTGTGGTAAAAGAAATCGTCTCAATGACATATATCTTAAAAAAACTTTAAAGACACTGTAAAAGCCACTTATTTGTCCAACCAACCTGTAAATTGGCCAGAATGCTTGGATTAGTGGAATCTCGATCATGTTCAAAATTGGGTTTAAACTGAGGTAAAAAGGATATATATATGGAAAAAAATTGTATGCATTCTAAATACAATCATACGTGTATGAGATTTGTCGTTTAAGGAAGTGGAACCGTAATCGCTCCGCGAAATTTCGTAAGTAATGATTTTTATCTATGTTGATGAAATGCATTAGGAAACCTCGGTTAACACTGTTTAGGTTCATTACTCCCGAAACGTTACGGAACTATTACGAGTTCACTACCTTAATTCTAAGCATCTGGACTAGCTTCTCCTTGATGTTCGTAATGTAAGAAGCACTTTCACAAGTCTTGGTACGACAAGATGGTACGACAAGAAGTGAAGACCTCAGCATTCAGATTTATACATGTAAAATACAAAAATTCCAACGGTGGAAAACCACAAACACTTAGGTATATCTATATCAGCTGATGGATCATGGAATTGTCACTTAAGACACTCAGCTGACAAAGCGTGGAAAAGGATAAACATCTTTTGAAGTCTTAAAAATCGTCTTGATCGACAATCCCTTCAAACCATTTACTTTTCGTTTATTCGTCCTATAATAGAATATGCAGATGTGATTTGGACAATTGCTAAAATAATTTAAAAGACGAACTCAATAAAATCCAAGCGGAAGCTGCAAAGATAGTGACCAGCTGTACAAAGCATGTTTCGCTCGCTGATCTCGATAAAGAGTCAGGATGGGAATCACTAGAAGAACGTAGGCGAAAACATAAACTAATATTATACTTAGAAATGGTAAAAGGAATAACGCCAGATAATTTAAGTTCGTTAGTTCCAAACTCAATAGGAAGCACATCCTCATATAGTCTACGCGGTTCTCGAAACCACAGAGTGCCAATTTGCAAGACAGAACTTTATAAAAGGTCATTTCTTCCGACAGTTATTGAAGATTGGAATAATTTGCCTATCGACCTACGGGAGCAAGATTCGTTATCATACTTTAAGAACTATCTTAATCGTGACAAACCGGTGCCAAATAAGTTGTACTTTTTAGGACAAAGGAAGCTTCAGGTCATACATACAAGGATAAGAAATAAATGCAGCTCTTTGAATCAATCACCATTTATTTGTAAAAAAAACATTGTTGACTCCCCCCTTTGCTCTTGTGGTTGTACTGAGACAACCGAACATTTCTTCTTTTAATGTTATAAGTACATTAATATAGGAGGACGACTTTTTGGCAAATTATTAGTTTTCGGCAATATCGACATTGATATGCTACTTTATGGAAAAGAAACGCTGGCAATTGACGAAAACTCATCTATTTTCTACGAAGTTCAATGTTACATCAGAGATAGTAAACGATTTATTTAAAATTCATACTACGCCTAAAATAAAACAACACGATACTTCGATTTATTATCAAGTTAATAGGCTGAGATGTTTTATGGAGTTGTTGCTAATGTCGTTTTCACATTCATGATTCAGAAAGACACAAGAATAACACAATATGCCCCTATACATACTTAATTTCATCACACGTTCTATCTTATTTAACCTTAATTAACTATTCTCTATACGTTAAAATAATAAATGAAAGCAAACTTCCTTTCTTTCAAATAGATCTATAAACATATGCGTACACATATTAAGCCATCAACAAGGAAAAGAACTTTATACGCTCCGCTTTCGTTCTAATCCTTTTTGCATGTTTATGTTGAGATTTGTCAATTTATTATGTACAATTGTTACTATGCAAATAAAATATGTTTAAACCAAAAGAAGTGATCGTTCCAGAAGGATAAAATATTTTATTTTTCAAGAAATTTCTCTTTGCTTAAAGAAAATTTTTGTTTCGATTGATTGGTGTTTGACAACCATTTTAACAATAATTCAGTCATATCGCACCTAACTATGGGCTCCTGGTGTATCTCACAAGAGCTTTCACTACGACAACATGGCACAGCCAAAAGCTGTTCAATTTACACAGGTTTACGATTATCATCCCAAAGGTGGGAATCAAATGTCGGAAAGAACGTGTGCGACCGTCGGGGATCGAGCCCGTGACATTCTTATTGGAAGACTGTCGCGCTACTGTCTGTGCTATGACGGCGGCTAAATATTCTTGGAAAATATACCTGTCACAAAATTAAACTGTCTTTTTTTAAAAGTGACCCCTTCCTAGGCACATGGTTTAACATGGTTATGGTGGATAATACCTGATAAGCAGACAGTCTCGAATTCCAGTCTTTTTAAGCTGTCCCTACGTTAACGTGCGAAACGGGTACACTTTTTAAACGTTTTTAAACTTTTTGTGGTTGTTGTTGTTTTTCTAACCGGAACCGAGAACTCGAAAGATATATGGCTTTAGGAATACAACTTACATAAATTACTCGTCGTCGATCAAGCTTATAACTAAATCTTGCGTGAAAAAGCTGTTATAACTACCATATGAGGAATCGTCCTAGGAAATGTTATCGAAGGTCAACATTGTTCTAGAGTTGTAAATCAAGTTCATCTAAAGCGGCGTTTTGTCAAAAACATTTCAGCATCGTGTGGCGAATTTGGAATCAATCGATTTCTAGACAATGACAATGATTGGAGCGCTAAACGATTGGTTTGGAATAGTTTTGGTCGAGGTCGATGTCAATTTCACGATGTTCCTAACTATAACTCTTCATTAGAAAAGACTTCCCTATTTCTCTTTTTCACTTCCTTAACTTTTTGCGCACAGTATGTATAAAGATTACTATTATACTGTACACAGGTTGTTTCCTAAATATCAATCATCTAATTGAAAAAAATATATCTCAAATATCCAATACGACGAGACATGTATTTGTAGGATCGAAATACATTCAATAGATATAATTGACATAATGGATCATATGGGACGTGTAGGGATTTATATATGGTAAGGTTTAAAACATATTTTAATTGTTAAAATTTACGTACTAGATCTAGTTTTTGGTAACCTAAAAACGCTTCAATATAGTCACGCGGTCACAATGAACGGACTTGCAAGCATTTGTAATTTTTAAAAGTTATGATCATTGATACATCATGGTAAGGGAGGATTTTTCCCCACAAGCAATAACTCCTCTACTGACAACCTTTTTAATTATCATTACACCGATTTGTAATACTGCTTCTTTAGACTCTTTGGAATTGCTAAGGAAACTTGATTAGAAAGTGTTGCTATTCGATTTTGCTCCTAAATAAGAAACACGCGTGCGAACTCCACTAGTCAGATGTTTTTACATATTTTTAAGATAGTATTCATTTTCGTCTTGAACAATAAACGTTCTAGTGTGATTTTAAACTCAACTTATATATGAGTCTATGAGTGACATTTCAAATAAGCAATTAGCAAAAACCCTGATAGTCTTTGCATTCTGACAGTCTGACCAGAGTGATCACTGTGCGTTTATGGAAAGACAATAAAACTTAACGCACTGTCTCGCACACATAATAAGGAGCTGGAAATGTCAGTCACACACGTTCATACAGTTAATTACATCGTGAAATAAACATTCACTTCGATCAAATCCAATCCTAATCGCTCTCTCAGTGTTTCATTCATTCATTCCAAACACTCACTCAAACCATTCAAAAACGCTCCAAAATCACTAAAAATGATTAAAATTTTCAACTACATTCAAAATAAAAATTGGAGGATAAAATCTTTCTGATGCTATTGAAATTTGTAAGCGTTATCTAGGTTCCTGAAGACATTAAAAGCTATTCATAGAACCCGTATGCATATTTTTCTAAAGAGAAGTTATAACTTTCGCTTATTTTGTTCACCTTGAACAAAATTAGCAATATTTATTTACCTCCCTTGAATTTCACTCAAAACTCGTTCCACATACTCATTTAATTTCATTCCAAAATCGTTCACCTTGTCAATTTCACGATGTCGTTAACCGTACATGTACATGTATGTGGTTCGTTGCGCCAATAGTTCATCTGTGAAGTGCGAAAAGTGTCGATCCTAGTCGGTCTACGCCGCCTATAAAGGCTGACCTACGTTGAACTTTTTCACTTTCAGGCGATTTTCAAAATTATGAATGATCACTCGACAATCCTACAGATAACAAAATCGTGTAACTGATAATTTGAAAGAATGATGAATGACATTGAATGAGTGTGAGGGGCGGGTTTTGAATGAAATGTAAAGGAGATACATGTAATAGAATATTGCTAATTAGACGATTGTCGATATTTTATTACCTCCATTTAAAACAAAATCTTCCGTTCCTATCTGTGTGTCTTCACGGACCAATCAGAAATCGGAAAACACGCTGATCAATGCAATCGTGGAATAGTTTGATAGATTTCAGTGGAACGTTGATCGTCTTGAGCGATTTCGATTTGTTGTTAGCGATTTTGAACGTTTTTGAGTGATTGAGCGGAGTGTTTGGCATTTATGAATCGAGCGCTGAGTGAGCGATTTAGAATAGTTTTGATAAAGATGAATGCAAATTTCACGATGAAACTATCTGAATATTAAGGTAGTGGAACCGTAATAGTTCCGCAACATTTCGGAACCCACGATCTTTCACAATGTTGACCGAGGTTTCCTAATGAAATCACTAGGAAACCTCTGTTAACACTGTTAAAGTTCATTATGTTCAAAACGTTGCGGAATTATTACAGGTCCTTTTCCTTAATACATTTGACATTTGACCTTTAGTCCTTGTTTGCTTGACCAAAGAATATTGCTCAAATATTAAACGATAAGTCCTCTGTAACTTCATAATTCATTCACAAATCGGCTGATTTGCTTGATTGCTTCTCCTTGAAATCGAAATATTTCAAACCCCTGCTAGGTCACCTTACATCTATTATTTGACAAACGTCATTGTGACAAACGTAATTTTTCTCCAACCGATGGGAGGATGATAAGTTAAATGGCCAGCTGATGGCCCGGATGTTGTGGTTGTACTGGTGTAAGAAACAGCAAGAAACCAAGAACATGCACAAGCTGTCTCGATATAACTGCAAAAATGTTGAAAGCGGCGTTATATCCAAATCAAACAAACATAACAGGATGAAAAAGACGATAAAATGACGGGCTTAATAGCAAATGATCATATGTGACCCGTAACGCGAAAAGGGACCTTCCGGGAACTTTGTATAACTAATAATAGAAAAAGAGATTGGTTCTTAACAGGCCAACCAAAGGTCGCATTTCAAAAAAAAAATCACAAGAAGGTAGATTGATAATTCGAGACTTAGAAAAGTAGTCAAGTGTAAAAAGTTTAAACCCTAGTCAGTCTACGCAATACGCGCAGTCTGATAAGGGTCGATGCTTTACGCACTTCCCATATGGTCCCTTTTCGCGTTGCGGGTCTAATCTGCAAAGGGTCTATGTTAGATTCTTTGTCGTATTGTGTTGAAAACAGATAATAGGAGTCATCAATTATTTATAAAAAGAGCCTATACAAAAAGTGTGCACTTTTGAAAAGGACAGCAAATCTAGGAAAAGCGCATATTTCATAATACCGAAAACCTGTATAAAACTGTATTCCGAAACGTTTTAATATATCTTAGCAGAGAAAGATTGACTTTGTATACAAACAGCTCGTTCAGGTTGTACGTTAATTTGAATAAGAATGGTCGGCACATTAAACTTATGTTATCCTAGAATGGTCATCTGACACGTACCTTGCTTGCCTCCGCCTCCATGAGAGGAATCAAGTTATTTTTGTGCTTGGTATCTGTACATGAAAGTTAATGTAAAAGAAAGCGCGGATCGCCACAGGCTTTGCAAGACACAGGACTGTTTAAGAATAAAAATATACCACAGCAGTATTTGTATTTTTGTCAAATGCTTGGATACTCTTTTGTTATATAGCATTTCGGTGAACCAAAATATTTTTGCAAATTCCGTCCATATACATGAAAATTTGGGAAAATTAAGTTATAGCGAGCGCAGCTCGCGAACGGCCGAAGGCCGTGAGCGCGAAGCGAGCGTTTATGGTAACGCGTGTTATTCTATTCTATTCTATTCCATCAATACTGTCAAACCAAACAATCGTGTCATTTCTCACCCGGAGTGAATTCACTTGCAGGATAGAAAAAAAGTCAAAAATTGAATTGGAAAAATACCTCAACGTATCGTTCGTAAAAGAAAGATTTAAAAATTGAAAATTAATTTAAGCTATCCCGTTAAAACGAGGTTTCTATAAAAATTTTATTTTCTACCGGAAGCAACAAAACAAAGCCAAAAGCGAGGCCGACCGAAGCGATTCACGCGGTCATTCCCACAAAATGTTCTTTAGTCTTAGTTAAACAGAATGACAAGGCTAATTTTAACATCCTTGCCTTAAATCCTAACACGTATACGACCTGGATCATGTTAAACCCCCAGATTTATGATGTATGCATGTTTAGATTAAAATGTCAACACAAACATTCTTGATGTCATCAATAATGGACAATGACGTCACGAATAATTTAGTCTGGAAATTTATTTTTTTTCAATGATAGACTTGAGGACTTGTTATGCATGCAAGATGTTTCTTACGATTTTCAATGTGTTTGATATAGAAAAGAGTGATGTTTCTACGATTTTCAATGTGTTTAATATAGAAAATAGTGACTAAAGTTGCCTTGTAATAACGAAAACAAGAATGTAATGACTTTTTAGGCCATGAGAAAACATTGTGGGAAAGAAGGAAATGCTAGTTTGTAAAGTTTATTTTAATATGTTTGTCTTTTGTTGTCGTTACCGCCTGTACAAGGAACAAGAGCATTTTTTAAATCCTGAAGATAATATAATATTTTAATTCCAGTTATGTTCAAAAATGTTAATGCATTCTTATTTGCCCAAATGAAAACAATTTTGAGTACACATTTTTTTAATAACTTCAGCGGAAAGTGGCCCCATGAGCAATGTTTGCTTTTAGTGATAAATCTTTGCGTTTTTGCTAAATGTGATTAAATCTGAACTTATGAAGAAATTATGTCTCGATTTCAAAGAGGTATGAAACTTAATCGTTTAACTGATGAACGGATCATTCAGTATTGGAGGAATAGATTGTACATCACAAACATACATCTACTCAATACATTATTGGTGTTATGTAATGATAATTAATAAAAAAGACAAGGTAGTAGCCTATTTTATAATTTAGTGAACTTTATTACCCTATGTAGATCCATGTAGAAAATGCAGATTCTATGGGAAATTTCAAGCAGTTCCTTAGAAATGTTTTGACATTAATCAAGACGAGTTCTTATCATGTTATAGTATTCAAAAGCTGTAAGTTTATCAGCTTTATTTAAATGAACTAAAATTAGGTCTGCTAACCCTACGATTTTAAATTCGAAACTTTTTTCTAATGTTAAGTGGGCCATATACAATCAGAACATAAAAACATTGATATTTGAATCTTGCTATAGAAATACAGGCTCATTTATTTAACCTAGTGCTTTTTGATTTTTCCTATTTTTATGCCCCCGCATCGATAGATCGGGGGCATATTGTTTTACTCATGTCCGTCTGCCTGTCTGTCCGTCTGTCTGTCTGTCCGTCCGTCTGTCCGAAAACTTAACCTTGCCAATATCTTCAAGCCTATTCAAGATACAAAGCTAATATTTGGCATGATGATAGATCTCAATGATCCGCATCCGCTGGTACCAAAGTCAAGGTCATGTGACAAGGTCAAGGTCATCTGTCAAGGTCAAACTTTGAAAAAAAATGCCGTTACGGGGGCATTCGTGTTTCACAAACACATCTTGCTTTGATTTTTTTTAACAATTTGGGAAATCTCAACCAGAAATAATGATTTCTTTTGTCTGTTGATCACATAAATTTACACTATGACTAAGTCATTTTCAGTCTTATATCTGTGGCGACTTCAGCTTTTTTTTCCAGGGGAGAAATTACAAAAAGTTTGGGTTTTTTTACAAGAGAATAAAATTGAATTAAAGGTATAAGGTACAGTTAGACATAACAGAATGAAATGTGCAATTATTGAAAATTAATTTTGCAACTGATAGGTCCTGGGATTACGCGCTTAAAATACATATGCTCGCTCTCTCTCTCTCTCTCTCTCTCTCTCTCTCTCTCTCTCTCTCTCTCTCTCTCTCTCTCTCTCTCTCTCTCTCTCTCTCTCTCTCTCTCTCCCTCCCTCTCTCTCTCTCTTTCTCTCTCACTCTCTCTCTCTCTTTCTCTCTCTCCTCTCTCTCTTTCTCGTAACAAATAATTTGTCAACCAGTACACAAATTGCTGCGCTCGCTTTTAAGGCTTTGCCTTATTTCATATTAGGGTACGGACGATTGTTGCATATTCTGAAATGCTCTTCTGTGCGATATATCATCATTTGATTTTGTTTGTTTGTTTGTTTTTTTGTTTGTTTTTTTTGTTTGTTTTTTTGTTTGTTTGTTTGTTTGTTTGTTTGTTTGAATGGGTTCTAAGCCGCTTTTAACAATTTCGCAGTTATATCTCATCGGCCGGAGCATCCAACAATGGATTCCTGGTATTTCTTTCACCTGTACTACCATTACACCCTTTCCTAGCCTCCGACTGCTTTCTCACATAGGTTTACGATTATCTACCCATTGGTGAGAAACAAACGTCGGAAAGGATATTTGCCGCCACCGGGGATCGAACCAACATATCATCATTTGATAAACCCACTGTTTAACAAGTGAAATGATCAAAAACCTAACCGCGTATTCGTTCATTTCAACTTAACTGACGTTAGGTAATTGTATAATTTACTATGTAATGATAATGAACATTATTCTTCATGTCAATCTATCTGAATAAACTATGTGTTATGTTATCTAACTGGAGCACAATAAGTGACGTCATTTAACGTTGCATAGACACCACGTGCAAAATGACGTAGCTTAAGAAGATTTGTGCAAAAATGTTCACGGCTTGTCTCAGGATTGCATTAAATAAATAGGGTAAACTTAGTTTTTTTAGGTAAGATCGATTGATATTTAATTACGTGTTGTTCACACAATGAAATATATATATATATCGATATTACACTTAGACAAATGATTATCCTATTTCTACTACCAGATTCGAGTTGGCAATTTCACGATCATTTGAATACTACGGTTAAAGTTTCATGGACATCAATGTAGAGTCTATAAAAAACTAGTTTGAGTGAGTGATCAAAGGTCAGATTTCTCTATATTGGTACAGAGAAATTTACCTTTGAACACTTACTTAACTGGCACATCTATATTCAGTTTAGGTACGGGGAGGAAGGGGGGGGGGGGGGGTTAAAGCAAATCCGATACTTTTTCACAACAAACCCTATATTTAGGGTTTCCATTTGAATCCTCTAGATAATAGTTATCAAATGAGAACAACCAACTTAGACTTTGTTCATATGATATGGGTTCGAGGAATTCTAACATGAATATCGATATGAACGTACTTTCAACGATAAAAAAAACATAATGAAAGGTGACTGACAAAAGGAAGTATGTAAAGGGTTCCAATTTATTTCGATATTACGTATTTTACATAAACCATTATTTGAAAAGCTAGAGTATCCCGTTTCAAACTGTATTGAAAATCTATTGAATTACTTCTTCAAACCGAATAACTGGAATAAAGGCAGGCATCACAACTAGGTCATGGTAACTACCCATACTTTCTTTATATATCTGTGTTTTGCTTGTCTGTGTATTAACACCGCTTTCAATGGCATTGCAGTTATATCGTGCGTCTGGTGCACCTACACATAATTTCCTGTCGTTTGCACCACTACTGGAATAACCTCATTTCATTTGTTTGTGTTTTAAAGCTGCTTTCAACAGCATTAACATCACTCTGTTCTTCAGTCTCTCTCATTCTTATTTGTCATTAAATCTGTATCGGGCTATATATTTGTCTATTTGTCCTTCTATTTTTATGTCTCTCTATCTGTTTTTGTCTTCTCCAGTTATACGCAGGCCGCATATTCACAGGTGAAAGAGCTACGGAGGGTTATGGAGTCGAAATTCTTGTATTTATGTTCCGCGAAATTGCGTATCAAAACAACATATATTCGCATGGGCCTATCTCCGACATTTACCTATGCTTTTTGTCCTAATATTTATATGCTCTATTCCGTATTTATTTTTACCGGTCCATACTGCTCCGTATACACAGACTTTCCATTTGTTGGATCGGCGACCTAACGGATTTGTACGGTTATACAAGGTTAATTGCTTAGTTTGTGCTCGGAAAATTCAACAGACGTCTTATTGTCAAACCTCTGTCAAAAAGGCAATAAAAAGCAAGACCGTTTAAAATGTGTTATAGTCTATTAACATGTATTTGTGAATAATTTTTGTTTTTCAAATTTCGTTTCATACTTTCTATCTTTCTCTGAAGTTGATAGACACTTAGATAGTGAACGAAAAGATAGTCAATGTATAGACCGAAATCAATTGATGCCGACTTGTATCAATCCGTTTTGATTTCCTACTCTTACTACCGTATTTAACTCGCAGTAAAAACGTATATAAGCAAAAACAAAGTATTGTGTTCTTTACTCTTTATAATCTTTTATCTTCTGTTTTTACAGATACGTTGAAATTATATATATGTTTAATGTGGATAGAAGACAGAGGTGATTATTGCCTAGATTTTCAAGAATGAACGCTGCCCAATTCATGAACTGTATCAGTAATCTAGCAAAGGGAATACATGACGGGAACCTAGAATGTATAGAAAGTGTTCTAGATAGAATACCGGTATACCATGATCTAAGGAAGATTGGTGATGCTGCTGAAAGCCTTATTAAAAGGTAAGTTATATATTATACGTACTTAGTGTTTTGTAGGAAAAAAAATGTCTAACGAGGTTGGAGGGATTGATAATTGTCGAGGCTCTGCCTTTTTTCATACAATACACGTACGTATAATATTTTTGTCTTATAGCCTCATTTGCCTTGTCTTCGTCGACTTTCTACCAGGTATGCAAAGTTCTAAAAATAAACGCATTATGTCATTGTTCTTAAAATATCCATATGATATCATATTGGATGTTATCACACGGATATTTGTACAGTTATAAGATAAATCTCAACATCGGAATATGTGACGCACGAGAAAAAAGATCATCTGAGTGATCCGTTAAATTAATATTTGAAAAAGGGATTTGACCCAGCTGAGCCCAAAATAATCAAATGGAAATGTAGAATGATCATTCTAGATTTAGAAAATATCGAAAAACGATAGATTTGAGACTTGTCAGCCTGTGCAGGTCGCAAGGTCTGACCACAATTACGACTTTACATACTTCCCATATGACCAAAGACTGGTCAAACATATAGTTAATATAATTCTTCGTTGTTTTAACTGCAAAGTGTAGGCAGATGTTATTTTCGTATGAAAATTTAATGCTATGTCAACAAAAATAAAATCAGATTTTCACATACAGCCCTTTTACAATGTTTAGTTTTATCTTATTTTTTTCTGATAGTGATTAAATATTACGCTTAACAACATCGTGAAATCGACATTTACCTCGGTCAAAACTTTTAATGTCTTACTTTTAAACTTTTAAAACTCTAAATGTCTCGCTCAGCACTCCATGCATTCATTCAAAACCCTCACTTAAATCTTTCAAAAACGCTTAAACGTTCAAAAGCACGTAGAAATCGTTAAAAAAACACTGACAATTTCCTTCAAATCAATCAAATTTATCTATGATGTTTTTGTCTGGTGTGTGTTTTAAGTATCAAATTGGTTCACGAAGACATCCAAACACATTACTCTAATCCAAACACAAAAGTACGCAGATTTTATTAAAGGGGGACAAAAAGATATCGCTATTTTTGTCTAATTGGACGAAATTAGCGATATCTTTTACCTACCCTTAATTTCATTCAAACCCCTCCCATTTATTCAATTGCAAAATATTTCTCTTTGTCAGTTTTACGATGTCGGTAACTGTACAGTTAACAACATCGTGAAATTGACAAGGTGAATGATTTTGGAATGATTTAGGAATGAAATTGAATGAGTGTGAGGAGCGAGTTTTGAGTGAATTTAATGGGAGATAATCCTATATTGCAAATTTTGTTCGGGATGAACAAAATTTGCGATATTGATTACCTCCCTTTAATAAAAAAGTGCATACAAGTTCTGTACACAGCTTCAAATTTCTTCAAGAACCTATGAGGCGCTAACTTTTTGAATTACGTCAGTAAAATCGCGATTTTTCTCTGTCAAAATTTATTTTGAATGATGTTGTTGATTCTATATTTTTCAATAGGTTTGATCGTTTTTGAATAGTTCGAGTGAGTGTTTGAAATGAATGATTGGAGCGCTGAGTGATCGATTTAGAATGGTTTAGATTGAGGTGAATGTCAATTTCACGATGTTATTAACTGTAGGTGCTTACTCATTCTTGTGTTTTAATTTGTTCCTGCGAAGTCTGTGAAACGTAGTTCCGATACTTTTTAAAGTTTTTCTAGCTTGACTGTTTTCGGAGAAAATCCGAGGTATAGGTTTAGCCTTGACGTCGTCCGTGTTGTTGTTGTCGTTCTAAAAATTTTGACATTGTTTGATATATCTAGTTCTTTTGAAGGCATTAACTTGAAACTTGGCACGCATGTTCATCATCAAAGAAACAACCTATATTATCAATTCGGATACTCTTTACGCATTTTGTACATATTATGCCCCTTTTTCGACATAGATTTTTATCCACATACCATCAAGTTCATCTTGACCTGGAGGTCCGTGGTTCGAGCCCCACTGTCGACGGGGTGTGTTTATGGGCAAAACACTTAATAGCCAGCCCTAGTTCACCCAGCTGTAAAAATGGGTAGCAGTGGGTTTAAACCACTGCCTCTCTCTCTCAGGGACGTGAAAACATCAGGATTGAGTGTTCGAGAGCGATTCTATAAGCTTAAGCTTTCGTCGCAATCGAACTAAAATAAATTAGTATAAACTAAACTAAGTTAATCTACCACCCGGCAATCAGCAGCCGAGTGTAGTTACCCGAAGGCGGTTCTCGTGCTCTTCTTTCGGATAAGTCCCTATTTCAAATAGAAATTACTCTTATTTCGTACATTCTCTTGCTCACAAAAAATGTTATTTTTTCGAAAAAACTAAACAAAAGTTCAGTCTGTTTCTTCGAAGGTGAATTTTTTCATTACAGATAAAGATTTTTTTAGTTATACATTCAATACTATAGTATTTTATCTTACTATATACAAATCATTTGATTCTTTGTTAGATTTCATCAGTTAGCAGACAAATACAATACCCTGAAGTTGTCCTACAGGTCCAAAGTTCGGGAGTTTGAGAAAGATAGGATAGAAACTGATAGAAGGTACGTTTTGCCATTAAGGTAGTGGACCCGTAATAGTTCCGCAACATTGTAGAATTGATGAACTTTAACAATGTTAACCGATGTTTCCTAATGATATTCATTAGGAAACCTCGGTCAACATTTTGAAAGATCATGAGTTCCGAAATGTGGCGGAACTATTACGGGTCCACTACCTTAAATAATGAGACCTAATGGCGTATGAGATTTGTGAAGAACACATCTTCGGTGGGCGACTAAATTCTCTTTATCAAAAAGTCAGTTTTAGCTGCGGTTATCAACCCTGAGTTCAGGATGACGAAACAGCACAAACTGTTCGCAAATAATACCGCGCTTTGTACGCTAGTGTAATAGTAAACTGGGGTTAGAATTACAAGAGTTTGCACCGTTTTGTCATCCTGAACGAAGAGATAAGTTCTGGTGGGCCACAGTCGCCTTACTATTTCGTATTCAATCGATGAATTGGTTTATATAATCAACATACTAACCCCCCCCCCCCAACTCCATAAAAAATCGTTGAAAATCAGTAGTAAGGCGATTGTATTAAAATGTGTATTTATAGGGACCTATATTTATGAAGAAGTTATCAAAAATATATTATGCAATATGTGCTGGTCAAAAGTATTTATGAGAAAATAGACATGCGTGAATTATGTTGCTAATGAACCAGAGGTCCAGATAAGAGGGGGGTAAAGCCAGTCTTAAATTTTGTTTTTTTCCAATAAAACCCTATGTTGTGGGTACTCGTTTGAATCGTCTCCATGATACGTTTCAACTGAGTTCCAATTACATAGGGCTTAAATAAGGATTATTGAAATATTTAAATTTGAAAACCCAAATACCCCCTCTATCTGTTGCTCTGATATACAATATCATAACCTATGAATCATAAGCCAGACAATCTAATTTTACAGTGATGAGAGGCTAAATGGCCTTAAAGAAAGACTTGCTAACGAAGCTGTTTATTCCGAGTCGTTACTTCACAAAAATGACATTTTACTAGAAAGGTATTCGAGTTTTCAGGTTTGATTTCTCTGTGTGTGGTTCTTTGGTGGTGGTTTTAGATAATATGTTAGTTTTAAATGATTTAACATTATATTAAAATCCATTTGATAAATGTCTTGTCTTAGGAGAAAATTACCACTGAAAAGGGAGGTACGACAATGCAAAATACTTTTAAAGAAACTTATTGTTTATTTTTTTCTTTGTATTTTTAAAACAATTTTCAATTAAGTTCTTTCCAAAGGAAGGATTTTCCTTTCTTATGACGAGAAAAATCAGTGTTTGACCCAGGTTTTTTTGTATTCAACTTTGGAATTGCTTATTGTAAACACTACATTCTTTTTTCTTAATGTGACCCGTCACACGAAAACGGACCATATAGGTAGTGCGTAAAGTGTAGACCCTAGTCAGACTGCGCGGTCTGTGCTGACTGACTAGGGTCGAAACTTTTTGCACTCTGAAATAATTCTGAATTAAGAATAATAGTCTACCTTACTGTGAAAGATTTATTGAAATGCGACCTCGGGTTGACCTATGCTGGGCTTAATCTCCTTTTTAAATATTTATTTTACTGAGTTCCCAGATGGTCCAATTCCGCGTGACGGTTTACACAGGGTATAACGTGCCACGCCGACACCAGAAGGTTCATGGACACCTGATCGATTTTTTCGATACGGAACTAACGGTGGGGCAAGTTTTTGACTGATTTGTAAACCAAAAGAATCATTTTCATTTCAATTTTTAGTATCACTGTCGAGATAAATGGTTCTTTTATTAGGAAATAAAAAGGGAGGGTAACAACTATTATTAACTGTTATTGGCCTGGGTAGCGAAAAATATGATAACAAGACACCCCCTGGATTTTTTTCGATTGGAAATCGACACCAGAATTTGTGATAGGGGTTGTCTTGTTATCATATTTTCCGCTACCCAGGCCAATAAAAGTACGAATATCTTCGCTTTATGTGAATCTTTCGCCGAGGAATTTGGTATGCGTGAAGAGGACACATAAATGCTCTTAGACAATCACAAGCAATGAAGAATAGTCAGGTTGTTTGACAAAAAATTAATGACAAACCTAAAAAACAAGCAAAGTCACTCACTCCTGGGGCTAGAACTCTCTCATTTGGCTTAGTTTTTACCCTCTACTTTTATTTCCTAAAAGAAGAACCATTTATCTCGACAGTGATACTAAAAATTGAAATGAAAATGATTATTTTGGTTTATAAATCAGTCAAAAAGTTGCTTCACCGTTAGTTCCGTATCGAAAAAATCGATCAGGTGTCCACGAACCTTCTGGTGTCGGCGTGGCACGTTATACCCTGTGGTTTACTAATCTTTCAATCAAGTTTAAAATGATGGTCCAACTATTCTACAACGTTAGTTTTGATCTGAATTATAATGCAAAAATTAAATAAACAAGTTGAATACTTTTATATAGATTTGTTATTATATAAGAAAAAACGACACATTAAAATTCGATATTTTATTTCCATATCATCTATTTATCTCTGAAAGAAATATTTTAGAATCAACGAGCTGAGGAAAGAAAATGAAAGTCTACAATCTCATAGTTACGAATACAATCGAATTGTAGAAAAAGAAATTGAAGCACGAAAAAGAAGGTAGTCTTATGTTTTAAACCATTTCTTTTACATTCTTTTTCTAAAAGGTCAGAAGAGCTAATGCGGGTGCCGATTTTTACCTTCAGCGTCCGTCCGTCTGGCCATCTGCCCGTCCGTCTGTTAACTTTTACTTATTGAAAGAATCCACATTTTTTATCCGAAACGGGTCCGATCGGTCAATAGTTACGGTTGAGGGGTCAAATGTAAATAAAGAAAAAAATAAGAAATAAATTCATTAAGAAATTCCTCGTTAACGCTTTTAAGTCCACAGTTTTCATCCGATTAATTTCAAACTTGCTTAAAATGATTGTACTATCACAAGGATGGTTCCTTTTGAAAATGGATCCAATCTGTCAAGCGTCACGGGTCAAAATGAAAATAAATGAAAACAATAATAATGAAAAAATCCTCGTTAGGACTAAAGTGCACAGTTTTCATCTGATTTTCTTCAAACTTGGCCAGAATGATTGGACCATCACAAGGATAGTTCCTTTTGAAAATGGTTCAGATCCGTCGAGCGTCATGGAAAAAGGGGCCAAATAAAGATTTGATCAGCAAATCCTCGTAAACACTCCAATTTAATTAGAAAACACCCTTTAATGCTCTTAAGTACACAGCTTACATCCAATTGTCTTCAAAGTTGCTCAGAATGATTGTACTTATACAATGATGCCTCCTTTCCAAAACGGGCCAATCTGTCGAGCCATTCGGAACACCACTCGGCCAATCTCATGATCAACCTCGGATGTACATAGAGAGACTATTTTTAAAAATTACGGGAAAAACCTTGGAAAAACTCGATGACGTCATTTAAAATGGCGTTAGCCCTCGAAACTGTGAGTGAAAACATTCGACGTCGCCAACGCTACTCATTTAAGTCACTGACGTGAATTCATCGTATCCTAATAAATATCTTTAGAATCTTAAATAACGGCTGAAAAAATCTTAATTTTTGAGAATGATTTGCCATTCTCAAAAATTAAGATTTTTTAGCCGTTATTTACTGTAAAAATATAAATATACAGTGCTAGTTTTTCTTACACTGTTTCCGCCTAACAAAATGCACAATTTCGTTACATACCCATCCGCCTTACATACATTCGATGTCTGTTGCAGTTTACGGAAATGGCCGAGTGATGTTCTAAATGTCTGTCAAGCGTATCAGGAAGAGTGGCAAACTAAAAATTTGAGGCTCTAAAGTCCACAATTTTCATGCGATTTTCTTCAAACTTACTCAGAATGATTGTATCATCACAATGATTGCCCGATTTTAAGAGTTTCTGGACGATCGAGCGTGACGTGAAAAGGGGCCTATATATGAAATTATATCTTAAAGCCACCGTCTGCATTCAGAGTAAAAAAGTGCTCTTTAGTGAACATTCTTTGAATATTTCTTGATTTAGTCTTACGAAAGATGAGTTGCATAAAAATACAAGATCAATCGACAAACGGTGGCTTTTTCGTGAAACGCATAATCTGCCGTATACATTAGAATATGTAAATAAGATTTTGGTCACGTGAAATAAAGCCTCGTGAAGGAGCGGTATTTGAGCCGTATTCAATTGGAATCCGAAATGTTGCGGGTCATAAATATTCATCAAGTTAGGCCTATATTCAGATCATCGCGTCATAATAATTTGCATAAACGAATATTGGAATGACAAATTCAAGCTAATCTTTGAGATTAAAAGTCAAGTTTTTGTGTACATAGTCGCTTAAGATCATTGTCTTGCGTTTCGGGAATGTTTACGAATGTTCACGAGGGCTTTAAGAGTTAATTGTAAACACTTCTTACAATATGCATGGAGGTTAATGAAATTTCTCTTAGTATTCTACATTGCGTAACCATGTGCATATTGATGTGGTCTAGTTATCTTATACTGCGTCATAGAAAAAGGGACCTAAATGTAAATTTTCTAATAATCAAAAGTCCTCTTTTGTAATGGATACATTCATTTGAAACTTTCAAAGAATAATCTATTTGCAATAACTCTATGCATGTGTGGTTTTTCAGTTATATGCCGCATCATCATAAAAGGGGCCTTTATGTATATTCTTTGTTAACACAATTCCTTCAGTTATACATGGAAGATAATGAAAACTTCACCTAGAATTCATCATCATGTGACCATGTGCATATTGATGTTGTCTTAATCTTATACCGTGTCTTAGAAAAAGGGACTTTAATGTAAATTTCATTGTACATCTATCCCCTTTTTTTAACGGATACATTCATGCGACGCTTTTACAGAATATTCCAAATCTGTGCATTTAAATGTACATTTATTGTTAACACAACTCCTTCACAGATATTTCGCATCATGTGACCATGGCCTTATTCATTTTGCCATTTGGTGTTAAGCCACGTCATGGAAAAATGGGCCAAATTGTAAACTTCTTTGTTAACACAACTCCTCTTTTTTTCGTAGATACCTTTGTATAAAACTTCCATCGATTTCCATTATTAAGTGGTCAAATGCATTTCACGGAGGTTTGTTGATAATATGCTGTGTCATGGAAAAATGGGCTTTATGTCATATCTATTTTTTTTTATAAAACTTCTTCCTTTATGCATGGATAATCATAAAACTTAGATAAATTATTTTTCGTGTGACCATGGCTATAACAATTATGCGGCGTCATGGGAAAGGGGGCATTTAAGTCAATTTTTTGTCAACTGACTCCTCCTTCATTTATGGATATATCATGAAACCTTTTTCTAGTTATATCTTGAACAGCACTAACAAGAAATAGGCTTTTCAAAGAGTCAGAAGAACGGTCTCATGTCCTCATGGGCATCTTTTATATTATTATCATTACAGTTAAAAAACATCGTGAAATTGACAAGGTGAATGATATTGGAATGATTAAGGAATGAAATTGAATGAGTGTGTGGAGCGACTTTTGAGTGAATTTAATGGGAGGTAATCCAGTATTGCAAATTTTGTTCAGGATGAACAAAATTAGCAATATTGATTACCTCCCTTTAATAAAAATAAGCACACAAGCTCATTAGATAGCTCCCTATTTCATCAAGAACCTATCAGACGCCTACAATTTCAATTAAATAAGTGAAATCCCGATTTTTTCCCTAGCTATTATAAGTTTGAACGAAGTTGTTGTTATATGTTTTTTCAATAAGTTTGGAGCGTTTTTGATCGATTTGAGGTTTGGAATGAATGAATGGAGCGCCGAGTGAATGATTTAGAATGATATTGATCGGAATGATTGTCATTTTCACGATGTTATTAACTGTTTTGTTTATTTATGTAATCTTTCCAATTTGCCATTGTTTCTAAGCATAAAACGAATATTGAGTTTTCATGACAATATATAGTACTTAATAAATATCTAATTTCAAATATTTGGATACACAAAGCTAAAGAGATTGTATTCTTTATATAATCTGTGAAAATGGATTTTGTTATCATTTTCAGAGAAACTCATTTGTTAGAGCAAGTAGCGTCATTGGAACACAGACTACAAGAAATACCTACGGATCTTGTTTCAAGGTTAGGCTAAGTGCTTTTACTGATAATGGCAATAAGTTATCTTGCATGTCTAAAAACAAACGCATTTGTTAGTTTTTTATGAATACGTTGTAAGTGGAGTGTCATACATGCATATGCACATTTGAACGAAAACTTTAATCAAATTTTAAAATATTTGGTAAATGAGGGTTGCTTGGAAAGTTTGAGACAATGCTGGTAATTCCAAAATGAGATTATTAAAAAAGAAATACTTTGTGGTGCATACCTAACCTGTCTTCTTTAGGAATTTGATTAGATCTTTATTTAAGTAGGATGAAAACAAACACATTACACATATATTTAAAATTTGGCTTTTAAGTATTCTCTGTAAATCATTCTGGAAATTACGGACAAATTCATGCGGACTACACGGCGTTATCATGCCAATAAATGTGTTATGTCTTTTGAATAAGAGAACTGGTTGAATAGTCGAAGACTCAATCATTTTGCTAATTAAAAATAAATTTGAGATTAAAAAACTGTGATTGATTTAAAATGCGTGTGAGGGTTGTTCTGAAAATTGTAAGACAAAGCTAATATACTAGACGAATGGACGTTCACGTCTGCAAATTATCATAAACTTTCATTAAATCGTACTCTATTCATAGACATACTTTAATTCATATAACTCGTTTACAAAACACAAAATATCCTTTTGATTATCGGAGGTTATTGCGCAGCGGCGTAGGTCAAGGAAACATCGTAAAACGTAATATGTTCGGAGAAGTTTTCTATAAATGAAACCTCTTGTTGTAATAGTTAAGGGAGGTCATCACCAGAATTGAAAGATATCTACAAACTGGTCTAGTTTTCTAGAATTTCTAATTTTTTTATTCGACTAAGACCTCGTAACTCCATGTATGATCGATATTTTAATACGAGGTTTTAGAATAACATCGACGTTATTTTGTTACACGTATTCCGCTCCGTTTGACAAAATGACGTCCCAATTTGCCTCTACCTTTTACGCTAATTTGCCCAATTTCAAATCTTAGGTATACATTTAACCTTTTCGTACGATTCAAAATCTTCCAAAAGATTACACATTCGTAATGACACATAGGAATGTCAGCTTACTTTGAATCAGATGTAAATTGCAAAGTTGAATTGAAATTTGACTTTTAAAATGAAGAGCGGTTCCATCTTTACCTTCAAATATCATGCAATTCTCGATCACAAATAATTTTCATTTATTCGGTGGGACAACTGTATATCTACATAGAAAAATGACAGTGTCTTTTATTCGTTTACAACCTTAAGTCCGATTTGAAATCCTGTAAATAACATCGACGTGCACCGGGGTGTAGTAGATAATATATTTCATTTTTTACTCTTTTCTTGAATATAATATAGATAAGCAAAAGCCAAGATATTTTCCAGCATCAAGATGAGAGATCTCTATCAATATATACGGAATTATTTTATGTTATATAATTTCGGTTTTTAAATTGTAACCGTTGTCTTCAAATTTCCGAAAAAAGCACGCATTTTTGTTATCAAAAACTTTGATATTCATAAAAATGTTTTATGACGCGTGTACGACCTGCGTCGCTGTACCAACCCCTTTGGTAAACAAACAGCTAATTTGTAATTTAAAAGAGGGCAAAGTCATGTTTTCGAATATCCGAGGGAGGCAAACCGCTCAATGTTTATGAGAGCTTTTAGATGTATTCGGCGATTTTTCTAAAATATAAGCTTTATCCAAATAGTTTCGAACACCCCTTGTACACGTAAACACAAACTGAAAAAAGGTTATTTATCGTTGCCGGGCATCGTGTGCGAAATGACGTATTTTAAATGAATTCGCCATGAAAGTTTCATATACATTGTATCATCATACTTTGCTTAAAATAACCATATCAGAATTTTGTTTTTTGTTTATGATCTTTAAAGATTTCATTTCGTGATAAACATAGACTATATTTTCAATCGTGGCTTCGCTTCGCGTGACACTTTAGCTTTAATCGCTTTATTAATGACAGAATAATGGATATCAAACATAAAACAAACAATCATAACCCATATAAAGGCTTTTATTAATAGATTTCTAACTTGATATCCAATTCAAACAGACGATCAAGATCTTCGAGCTCGTCGACATCATCATCATCATCGGCATCGGCAAATTCAAAAGAATCGAAAGAGAGTAAGGGATCAAAGGCCCTGAAGAAAGATAAGGATAAAATTGGAAGACAAGATGAGAAGAGGTAAATCTTACGCGCAAGTACATACATACATACATACATACATACATACATACATACATACATACATACATACATACATCTACGATGAATATTGATTTTCGTCATTAACATGATAAGGATCACATTATTTATTAAGTCATTAAGTATTTAGAATTACATACATGTAAGAGAACATCATCGCGTTTCTCCTCTCCAATTGAAAAGTATCCACGCACATTAGATCATAGACAATCATTATATATTCTGCACTAACAAGTATTTTTCTGATCCCATTTCAGTGACAAACGTGAAAAACAACATGCCAATTCTACAAAAGATAAACTATTAGAAAGCGTAAGAAAAGTTCATAAAGTTTATGAAGGTACCGACAGAGATTCAGATAGAGCTAGTCAGATTGCAGCTCAAAGAAAATCAGTGTCAACCCAAGATAAGCTGGAGGATTCTGAGAGAAACATAGACAAAACACGACAAGTCACAGAGGTCAAAGAGGTAACACCAAGAACACCAACAATAACTTCGGAGACAAAGTTTGTAGACCCAGAAGTAGTGACAAGTACAAATGATATTACACCAAGGAGTAAAGAGGGAAAGCCGAAATCCGTAGATAAGATACCTAAAAATGGCGAGGAAGCTCTTTCATTTGCTGGCGAAACATCGCTGACAAACGTGGTAGGAAAGCATGAAGAAGATTATGTCGACCCCAAAGTCCAGTAAGACATTTTGATAACGTTGTTAATTATGGGAAATGTTTGACGCAATACGCCAAAAAGTTCTGATCTAATTACATGTAACCAGTTAAAATAACAGCGTATATTATTTTATTCTCTTAACCGTTTTTACTCTTTATCTGAAGCAGATAAAAACTGAGCAAAGTCTCTTTTTATGAGTTTTGTTTGATTCATTCGGAATATCATGACTACTCATTCAGTTCTTCTATATTCAAGCCTTGTCTTAATTTGGGGTCTCTTTTTTTTTAAACCGTCAGTATTTGTGCCTTTGACTTTTAATTGATTATTGGTATACAAACGCAGCTAACTTAATCTTCAGATTCAATATTTGATATCGGTTAATTATTTGTTTTATCGATTGTTTATATTTTGTATTAACTTACATTATTTAAAAAAAAATCCAGGGGGTTATTCAAAACTGAACGAAGAGACACGGTCACTCCTGAAAGACAGATACAACAACTGAAGCAGGACAATACAGCTTTATCTAAAAGGTAATCGGCTGATATATAGAAATCTTCTGTATTCTTATACGAAATTGACATTCACTTGCCAAATTTCGTCCAATAAGTGTTATTCTTTTTACCTTCCCCCTTATTTTACTCAAAAACAGATCCTTCATTCAATTTCATTCCAAAATGATTTCAAAGTTCTTCAACTTGTCAATTTCATACTGCTGATAACTGTAATCATATTCTTGTATGAGCTTTCTGAAGAAATTTGTGTTATGTGATGACACAATCCCTCCTTTTCCATTTTTCCAAAATGTATGTGTCATTTTCATTTATAGAAAAAACCTTTGAAATTGTAAAACTTCTTTCCAAGTTAAACGGTTTCTGTCGACAACTTTTTTTCATAGTTTTATATTTATTTTTCAGGCTTAGACAATCAAAAGTAGAAATAATAAATCTGAACAAAAAACTAACCCAGTTAGAGCAACTTAAGACAGATTCAAACAAAAGGTAAATGAATAAAGATTCATTTGCATCTACTCAATTAAATCTTACTGTTCATGTTAATATTTCTTAGTGGTGAACAGTCGCGTTTGTCTTTTTTTTTCAAAACGCTCAGATCGCTTTATGATACATCTATCACCATCGTTAAAAACCATCCTAAATGATTCAGCCTTCATATGGTCTCGAAGAACAGGATTTTGGCCAAATATAAAATCAAAAATTAAACAAACTTGAGCCTGTGCTTGATATTTCCAACAATTTCAAAAATGCACAAGGCAAAGACTCTGGCCAGTCTGTGCATCTGCACAGTCTAACCAGAGTCTTAACTATGCGATTTGGAAATAAAAATGGTCTCAAAATATCAATAGACAACCAATCAGTCTTCTTATTGCTCTACGTAAATGTCTATGCTGCTCAATGTTTTCATCTCAACAAATGTCAAATTGATAGGAATGTCATGCACAGGCTCACATGTTTTTAATACATTTGTCGTGTGGTTATTTGTAAACACATTACAGGATAGAACGAAGACCTTCAGAGCATGCTGATCAGTTGGATATCACGGATGGAATACGATTACAACAAAGTAATAGGTATGTTGTAACTTCCACTTTCTTCGCCGAATTCGTCTTTGATCCACTGAAAATATGTTTTGTAAAGGTGAATATGCTGATAGCGACATTTCATTTTTTGCTGACAATATCTTCTACCATTTCTGTTACAATCTAAACCATTTAAGACAAACCAAGGGTGTAACTACTAATACGCAAATGACGCACATGACGCAAGTACGTAATAGAAATGATTCCTCTTTCGAAAAATGCCGTTGATGAATGATCATAACGTTAAAACGACAGCTTATTTACGATGTTTAGATTATTCACCAAAGCTCAAATAATAGGAAATGGGAACGCATGGACGGCATTCCTCTTTTGTGACAGTCCACATATCGCCTTTATCCTATATATTCTCTGTTGGTCGTCTTTTGAGTGCGTATAAATTTCATAATCCTAAATACGCCTATGTAAACATTTTATAACCACGTCTAGGTCGAATAACTTTGTCAATCAACAATATACCAATTTTAAATTTCATTAATCATAAATATTTTCATATCATCCTTAATCATATCTTTATTATTTTCCTATTTATAGAATTTCTACCACCGAACCAGGACGATCAAATGATGCTTTTGACAATCCAGATGGAAATTTGCGACAACAAAGGTGAAAAAGCTAGTTGAAGCATTTTTCCTTTAGCCAAGATCAATCTAATTATACATTAAAAGTATCTTTTAAAACATATTTTTTCTCTTTCCAAACAAATGTTTGTGTATCGATTGTTTTATGAATTGCCCTTTAAAGCTGCTCTTTCACAGATTGGGAAAATGCGATCCTTGATTTTTTTGTAAAATTTATAGGAAATTATGACTTTATCGTGTAAAAAACTCTACAATTATAAGATTCGAACCGGTTACACATGTGAAAAAAAGACAGACAATCCTGAATTAAGTGGAATTCCATTCTGAAAAATAAAACAACCACTTACGCCTTTAAGATTAATTGTCCTTATATTATGAGCCAACTATTTACGCATGCAATTCCGCATGTTTGTCTCATTCTATCAAAGGTTTAGGTCAAAGTATTTGTCAATAGGGTAACATCATATTAATACATGCAAAAAGTGAAACATTGTTCATGAAAAATAACAATTTCGTAATTTATAGACTGGTTACCCTATAAAAAGACTGGGTCCCTCACTGTCCTTGCCACTTTGAACGTTCAAGCTACAAATTCTTTGAAACGAGTTGTTGTTTCTTAAACATCGGGAAATGCACAAATTTCCGAATCTAAGAACTAGTTTTGTATTTTTTCTATGAAGATATGTGAAAGAGCAGCTTTAAAATTGTTGATACTATATTGACTTTAATGAAACCGATAATTTTACTTGCAGGGCACAAAACGGTGAAGATTTTCAATTACTTACAGAAAAGCTGAAATGCATTGAAAATGAAAATGACGATCTGAGAAAGCGGTAGGTGCATTTAAACATCACCTATGAATAAATTTTCATTTATTTTCATTTGGCCTCTTTCCCGTGACGTGTGACAGATCGGCCCATTTTTCACAAGGAACCATCCTTGTGATAATACAATAACTCTGAGCAAGTTTGAAAACAATCGGATAAAAATGCGGACTCTAGAGCGTTAACAAGCAATATGTAACGGACGGAAGGCTTGACGGCTAGACAACCAGACGCAAGACAGGAAAACCATTCTCGAAATAGCTTTTCTGACCTTCGGTCAGTAACACTAAAATGAATCATATTTTGTTTATAGAATATCAAATCTTTCTTAAGTGGTACAATGTGGTAAACTTTAATTGACATTTCGTTTCCAAATTTCAAACAGAGAGCTAGTTTGTAGAATGATCAGAGGAAAATAATGCATATCCACTCGATTTCAATTTATAATTTCTCACATTTCACGTGTTCGTTCTCTTTCATTTAAATTCTCAAATAATGATTCATAAATACAAACACCATTTATTTTCCAATTATTTTAGACTTACAGAAATTGATCCTGAATATGTTCAAGACAAAAAGGCATTAGATCATACCGGTGATTCGAGTAGGAATACAAAAGAAAGGTACCAAACACTCTCTGACCTTACAAATTTGATAGCACGGAGAACCAGTATGTTTTCTATACTTTTCCATGAGTTAGTTTTATTGAAAGTACATTGGCCGAAAAACTGCCAAAATGACAAAATAAATGTCAATATACTTAATCTCCACATTCTAATAAAATGCAAAAATGCATAAGAAAACAAGTAAATAGAGGATATTGAATGAGAGGGCATAAAATACCGAATTTATTAAACGAGTCATCTATTAACAGATAAAAACGAGGCTGCGCCGAGTTTTTATCTGTTTAAGATGACGAGTTTAATAAATTAGGTATTTTATGAACAAAAATTGATATTCTATTTATAATATGACCCGAAATATTGCGAAAAATCGTCAAAATTTTTGAAATTCAACATTTCAATTTTCCGCGAAACTTATAACGCCGTTTAAAACTGACGTCACAATATAGAGATTATGACGTCATTCTCGCGGTTACAAAATAGCGTTGCCATTCGCTTTGAGCTCATTTATATAGTTATTCCACTAGTGTAATAACACCCGTGTAATATCAAAATATTCAACGAGGTTTTTACACTCCCGCGACGTAGGTCATATTATAATAGTATGTTTTTCATGAAAAAAGACTCAGGTCCTCTGTACCTGTTTATGTGATCTATTTCCATAAACAGGATTTTTATGCACGTAAGACAATTAAGAGGAAGAACATTTGTGAAAAAAAGGAATTCATTGCTTCAAGCAATATTTTTCGATTTTTTTTTTACAATATTTTCCATAGTCTCTTTTTATTTTACTTTGCACATTGAATGTATGGTTATTTTCTTTATTTTAGATAAGATTAACGGTGTTTGTTTTGTATATAATGGGTAAACAGCTCAAATTATCGTATGGCGTCATTTAGGCAGGGTTTCCTGGATAATGTATCAAACTATTATACATGAAGAGAGTTCATGCTAGGGAATATGCTAGAAAAAGAAGAAAATATTCGATGGAGATCCAGAGATCTTTAAAGAAGAAGGAATTATCCCAAGCCCCCACCCAACCCCACCTCTCTTTCGGAGGAGCATCGTTATGAAATTAAACGATGATAAAGAAATGCTTCATTCATGAAACTCTAAGCCTTACCCTTTTTCAGAATCCAACACAATACAGAGGTAGTTGAAAGGCATTCCGAAAGAGTACAACAGCTTGAAACAGAAAATAGTCAGCTAAAACAAAGGTACATGGATCATTTATAATTTACAACGTTGTTTAATCTTCCAAACAAAGCGAAATATCCTTAGGGTTACTAAATTAATGAAAACATTTCATTGAAAAATTAAATAATTTAATTTGTCATTCATAACTAAAACCAATGAAAATAGAATTATATGTATGCATATTTGATGCCAGCCATAAAACTAGCACAAAGTAATAAAATTCTTGCATTTGAAAAAGAATAATAACTTAATTTTAAGGAGATGAGGGCTTCCCCGTTTTCAGTTTTCCATTTGTCCCAAGATATATTTTATTTTCGCTTATAACTGTCAATTATTTTAAACTTTTCGGCAAAAACAAATATTTGCCAATCAGATTTGTTCAAATATCAAATTCAGAAGGATAAGAGTTCTAAAATTATTTTATATAACTTAATCTATGTCCGTTATCTAGATTAGTGACAATTGGGGATGAGAGTAAAGTCATACAAGACTATGATGCTAAAGTCTATAGATTGGAGGAGGAGAAAAAAGCATTGGAAGGAAGGTTAAGATTTTGCTATGTATTTTTGCTTTGGTGTTAATTTAGAAGTAAGCTCAATTTCAGACAAAAGTGTAGAGAAGTTTTTTTTGTTAAGTTAAAGTTTAACTAAAAGTAAAAGACGAAAAGTGTAAGTATAAACGATGATGAGTCGCTATTAACTGGTAGAGGTATCCTACAATCATGTAGATTAATGACGCTAGTAAAAAAACCCAAATACACTAATAAAAAAGGTTGAAATAGAACTGCCAGAACCTATTCTAATCTTCTTCGTAAAAATCAAAATGAAATCTCATTAAGAGGATCTTTGATACATTTATAAAATATTCAATAGTACATGATCAAAAAGAGTGCTTTAAATTACGTCCATCTCGACAGAAGAAGAGACCATCTGGGAACTCCTTATAATAAATATTTGAAAAAAATGGGTTCTCGTATAACTCAACCTTAGGTCACACTTCAAAATGTTTTATACGGGGGTAGAATAATCAACTAGAATTTAGAAAAGCAAAGTGTTAAAAGTTTCTAGATACCTAGTCATCCTTAACGGATAAACTAAGGTAGAAATTTTAAGCACCAGAATGTTGCCTTTCACATTACGAGTCACATATATTTGTATATTTTTATAGATTAACAGAAGCTGAAAATCAAATGAGGAATCTCGATCAATCAGGAACAGTCTCACAAACATTTGAAAGGGAAAACAGAAGTATATTTGACAGGCAATGACATGTTTATTATCTTCCTTATTGAATCGCTATTTTAAGAGACCTATATGTGCTAATATCACCAGGCCCTTTATCCACAAACTAATAATTTGTCACCTTCCTTCATTGAATAACGACTTATAACTATTTCCTCTTGAGGTGATTTGTAAGGGTTGATAGTATCGGATGACAACGGAATCAGAAATGTTATATTCTTTATTTTGAATCACTATAAAAATGTTTAACTTATAGTATGTTTAAGAACTTGATATAGATGTTTTCTATGATTACCTGGACGGGTTATCAAAGAGGCGACCTAAAGCATTATCATTGCGTTTGCAGCAGAGTCGTTATTGTCGTTGTTTTTGAAGAGTATTTTGTGACAATCTCTTATTTATCCACTCTGAACTGAGAAATTATCAAAATGACATTCTTTACAACCAAAATAATATATATGTATTACTCGCTATTGAGCACTACCTACCAAAGCATGTAGTTGCCATTAGACAAGGTTTCTATTGTTTCCGTCTATTTTAGATTTAGGTCAAACAGACAGGATAATTACGACAGAGGTAGCTGGTGGACAGATCGCAAAATTGATCGTCTTGAACGTAGTCAAAGGAATGTAGAGAAAAAGTAAGTAAATGAAGAATGATTATTCTGTCGGAACATTTACTGTCCAAATTGTGGTCAAAATAATAACAGAACGAGGACATATGAGAATAGTATAAAATGATTAAAAAATGATAATCTACAACATTACTAAAACACTGTCGAGAAAAAATGTAGAATCTACTTCTTATAAGAAGGAAAATCTGTCAAAGGATCGCAAGAATAAATCTCTATTTATTACAGATTACGAGATTCTCGGGACGACCTTAAAGATCGTGATAGAACAATATCCAAACTCGAAAATGAAATCAAAAGCCTTCGGGCAAAGTAAGTCTGAAACTAATGCTTTATTCAATAGTTTTCATTGAAGAATTTTACATACCTTTTATATTTCTGTGACTAAACGAAACAAGACGCATTTATTATTTTATATTTGCAGCTACTTGGTAGCATGTCGATGTTAATGACTTAATTACTCTATATTCTATAAACTTAGCCTTGAGAAAACTCATCTTCATGATTTCAAGATGACAGTGACAGTGATTATATCTCGTTATAATTCTTTTTCTAGAAGTATTCCTTTTAAATAATATGTTTTATCTCTGTTAACTTCGAAAGAAAATAGAAACGATTAATTTCAATCACAAACCTTTATTTTAATCATAATAATCCACTTTCTTTTTTCTCTGTTTACTCATAGGTTTATAAACTTATGTCCATTAAATCAAATATTATATAAACATGTTTTAGATATTTGCGTTTTACCTAGTGAATGATAGAATTTTGAAATAATTCTATTCATTTGAATTGTAAGTGACGGCGAGCTGCGTAAGCGAATGCAACAAGAACGCCAACAGTTACAAAAGGTGAAAGTAGAACTTCAACAAACAGAGTCACAGAGTAAAGCTCTAAGGAGAAGGTAAGTTATTTCACATAAATCTTCATTACGAAGTGTTAATATACAATTAAGTGGAATTTTTTGATAACTTGGTTGATTTGAAACAAAAGGTAATTTGTTGACAAAACGGTATTTTGAATAATAGATAGTTCTTTGTTTCCCAATTCAAAGTTTGAGAGTAATATATGATTATAGTCACAAGCCAAAATCCAATAGAAATATGAAATATTTCGTGATAATGTTTATTTTACAGCTTGAGTACTACTGACAAGCCATTAACAGCAGATGTAACTGGCTCAAAAATAGTTATGAAAGCGGAGGAGATAAACAGGTACATTAACATATATAAGAAACATATAAATACCGCTCTTTCTATGTAGTTAGAAAAAGGTATAAAAGACAATTTGGTTTGAGGTTGAATCTGGTTCTGAAGAATTCAAAATTAAGAAACCCAATCGTTTCATTGGGGGAGAATAAAAACTGGAATCATCCTTTTAGTTGTAAATATAAAGGCATTTATAAGAATATTTGACAATGATTGCAAAAGTATACTATTGTACACACAAAAATAACGATGAAACCTATAACTTAATCTACATGGAAAGGAAGGCTTTGTTTATCAAATAAACACAACTATTAGAACCTGTTCATCCACCATTTAACTGTGTACATTCAGAGACTCCTCTTTAATTTCTAAATTTCATTTTTTTTCATTCGTTGTCAATTTCCCATGAATGTCTAAGGCAGTTCCGCTTCAAAGTTCCGATAATGAAGATTCAAGTCGTGGATCAAAAGAACTTGAAGCCGAAAACAGACAGCTGAAAGAAAGGTAAATGTGTAGGAAAAGATGACTTTAAAAAGTCGTTCTTAGAGAGAAAACAAATGTTATGACAAATGTTCAGAGGTTCGGATAAAGAGAGGAAAGCCAGTCTAAAATTGTTATTACTAAACGAAACCATATCTTGATGGTACCCATTCGAATCGTCTCAATTTGATTATCCCAATGGGCGTCCATAACAAAATGTTTGAATTTCAAAGCCAAAATACTCCCTCTATCTCTAAATCTTAAAGTTTGTCTAAAAAATGTTCATTAAATGCATTCTTTTGTTAAGGCGACTATTTATCTTTATGTCCCCGTTTCGTTCCCTGAAGATGGCACTCATCCTCTCTAAATATATGTCCACCACCATAGGGTTTATAAATGCAGACCTATGAAGGATAGCAGCATGAGGCCAGGAGATGATATAATGGTAGTAATGGTGTAAGCTATACTAGAAATCCATTATTGGGTGCCTCATCAGCCGCTGCAATATGACTGAAAGATTGTTTAAAGCTGTGTAAGACCCAATTCAAACAAACAAACAAACAAGATTGCTTAAAGCTACGTAAGGGCCCTTCAAGCAAACAAAGTAGTTAGAGCATACATCACTTGTAAAGCAAAAACACATTTAATGTTGGACTAAGTAAAGATTTCTACCCAACAGAGATTAATTATATGTTGAATGATCAAGTATTATGAAAGGTTAAAAACAAAAACAGCTTTAACACTTGCCATAATGCGCATACTTGTCAGGGTCGACTCACTTTACCTATCCTAAGAGGTTCCCTTTCTTCCGTAAGGTGATATCAGGCAATATATTTCAATTAGTAGCAGCAAGTAAAGTCGGCGATATTTAATTTCTAGACAATTATGTATATTATTATAAACATTGCATTTTATCATGTGACTGGTATATACTTTTTTATATATTGGTGTTAAGGCAGATCAGAACTTTCGAAGCGCATGAGAGATTTTTCTCTTTCAGAATTTATTATGTAAATTACTTCACTATAGTAGCATATGTAAGCTAAAAGCTAGTGTGAATTACAAAAAATCTGTACATTAAATCCCGTTTTATTACATTTTGGTTGACATTTACTAGATACACGTAGGAACGGTGTTAATAAGGTTTCGATAGTCATCTTTTTTTATAATTGTTGTGACGGTTTTGTGTGGACAAACGGAACCTATCAAAAGACAGAAATGTCATCATTCGATTTCATGGATATCTGTCAATATCTTAACCATACATCAACTCAATCGGAAACTCTCGGCATTTTAACGGAATATACACCTGGAATAATAAGTGCGCATCCTTTTGCACGTGGCTTTACATGACGCCCCAAACATCAAGATGACGTGGGTAAAAACAAAAATAAACTAATTTAGAAAACTGTGCATTTAATAATTTAAAAACAAAACGAAGCGTTTTCATGTGTTTTATTTTTAATCTATAACTTGTCCACAAGGCTTCTTTGGACGAACGCATGGCAGTAAAAAGTGTGTATTTCTTCAAGGGTAATGACCAAAGTCCCACTAGAAGCCAAAGGCCTTTTCAAATTTACGGAAAATCCCGAGCGATGTTCTGAATGTAATTTTGTTATTATTATTATTGTTATGTATGAATTTCTTGATCAACCCTCGTTAGAGGTAAATTCTATACAACAAATCATGTAAGCCACGATATGGTAGTTTTCTAATGCATCTATTCCACACAGGATTTTGGAACTTCAGAAACAGCTTGAAAGACAACCAATGGACCAACAGATTGTCAAAGGAGGCAAACAAGACATATCGACCGACAGAAACATAAGAAGGGGGTAACTGTTCATTATTTCCTAGTTACATTTATAACAATTCAAAATTAAACTTGTTGCTTTTGTTCGATCTGCATGTATTTCAACTGATTGCTATAAAATTTTAATATTGCTGCAATTTATATTTTGAAACCAATAAAAAAAGGACTTTTATAGTTCATTATGTAGAAAATAATACTGTTGCTGGCTTAGATAGAGAGAATATTTTGTACATAAGAATAAATGTGATACAGAACTTATGAACTCGACATCGAGCCCTCCCCTTCATTCTAAAATGTTAATTAATTTAAGTCAAAGTGAGCTTTAAAACTATCATCATATTTCTTTTGAAAGAAATAAATGCAAAGATATGGACATAATGTTTGAGTGAACATTTGAAGAATATCTGAATAGATACATTTTCTTGAACAATTGACTAGGGGAGATAAATGCACCATTCGAAGATAAAAAGTTATTACTTCCCTTACACATCTCGACATCCCATACACATATCAAAAACGAGCCCCTTTACATTTTTACTGTCAAAAAATGTGACTAACATTGTGGAAAAATTTCTTATTTTCTATGAATATTTGTTATTCTATTTATGACTCTTCTTTGTAGTTTGCTACAATTTGTTAGAATTGAGATCGATAGAAACCAAAGTTTTGAGGTTATAATTTCAAGCGATGAAATAGAAATTATCTAACATTTTAGTTTTTAAAAACTTGATCGTTATTTGATCCAAAAATGGTCTGCTTCCACGTCATATAAAAGGTCACTCGTAATAGCTTGCAGAAAAAAAGATTGATTTGGAACAAGTCAACATTTACCCTAAACACGAGCGAATTCTTTCAAGCTTCAGTCATTTGATTTCTTATTTAAAAGAAGTAACAGTTTTCCATCTGACCGATAAGGTACTTTTATCAAAACAAATCCATCATCGGATACGCTAGCGGTCAGAGATTGCATTTCAAAAGTGATAACATTGAAAGGTAGTATATCATTTTATATCAGAAAGTAGTTTCAACACTTGTCGTTATACATTGGGAGTTCCTCTTTACAAGCAGGGTCTCATATAATAAGAAATATTTGTAGATCAATCGATGAGGAGGAAGATGTAAAAAAAGATATCATTGTACGGAAGCATTATTCCAAAACTTCTGCCGAAAACAGGTAAATCATTAGTGATAAAAAGTGCATGGTGCCTGCTCATACATATAAATAGAGAAGCATATAGACTAGTTGGTAGCGCACAGGACTCTAAATAATCGCGGTATTTATTACAATTCTTAATTATTATTACATATACCTCAACAATAAAAAGAAAAACTATTTTGAAAATCAAAAATGGAATTCCTATGTTTATTTTTAAAGGAATTCAGGTCCACTCTGCTCAAATGGATCTAACTTATTATTTTTGCCCGGTATAAGCTACATGTATAAATATATTAATAACATACCTATTTGAACCTACGCACGTTAAAAGCTTGGAAGCAAACAAAAAGCTCATTAAGAAATGATCAACATTTTCTCCTTTAATTGATATTCATTTGATAGAATTAGCCGTAATGGAAAGGACAGCCATGGTTACATGTTGCTTAGTTGTGATTGTGCAATATTTTGCATCGTAACTTTATGAACAGTTGCCTAAAACATTATGGTATATCTTGATAAATTGCCATAGACATTCCCAGGTTAAAGAAGAAAAAACACTTCAAATGGATCTTAGAAATAAAATCTCGTTATTCGGTTTCGATCAAGTCTAAGAGAATATCTACCAAGATGTCCCCTATTATCGAGATAAATAAAATGGTTCCACCCTCTTTCATATAGACACGGATGGAATATATATTTTTCTAGGTTTGTCTCTTAGGTATATAAAACATTGATATTTAATCGTTTATACAATGTATGATTTCATGGTTATGCTTTGATGTAGCTCATGCTACATGTATCTTGCATAGATGGAAAATGGTCGACATATGGTCCCAAAACCAACAGGAAAGCATAATTGACCGTGAGATGTCTAAGGGTGATATTTGAGCCAAATGTACCTGAATTCCCTTTATTAAGAAAGAAACAAAGGAGGTTGCCTTCTACAAAACAAGAGATCATAGAAGGGGTCATAAACTAAAATATGATATCAAAATCAAAGTCACTTATTGAGGTGAGCGCTTTGTTGCTTAACCCCAAAACAAACAACTGGTCGATCATTTTGGTCGTCGTCTCTTTTATTTGTAGATTGGAGCATGATACAGACCTAGATCAAGCATCTAGCACCGATGTACAACGTCTAAATAAAGACAATAAAGAACTAAGAGATAGGTAAATACATGTGACTTGTTATATGAATTATCAATGATCATTCTTCAGCACTAATTGGAAAAGAAACAGGATCATTAGGGCTCGTGTTTGACACTGTAAATAGGGCTTCATCTCTTAGAAACCTGGGATATCCTATTTTTACCTTTAATATTTTGAGCAATGCATCTTGCCACTGAAAATTATATTTTTTTACAAAAGGAAACCCAACATAGGCCAGTTCAAATGTACTAATATTTTGAAAGTATTAAAGATAAAACTTTTGGGTAGCAATTCATTTCAACCTGTCTGTCCTATATAAAGAGTCATGTCACAAGGAGTACTTAAACCCAGATCGTAACTAGAGCTGTCGCTTAGCGGACTCATACCGTTCGTAAATTTAAAGAACGCTGACTGTGACATCATAATCAGTTTTTGCATAGTTTCATAATTCTAAGCCTCTTGGTTCTCGTGTTCGAGTCTGGAAACCACAATTGAATAAAGACGGACTGTGACATTGAGCTTTAATCTATGTGATCCAAAAACCAAAAGGCCCTTCCTTGAGTCATAAGCAGCATTTGTATGAAGTTTCGAGATACAAGGTCACGTGCTTCTTAAGTTATAGTCCTGAAACGAAAAGGTCTACGCACGGACGGATGGAAAGACAGACATGGTGAAATCAAAATACCCCCTTTACTTCGTAGGTTTAATTCACAAAAATGCGAATTATATTTGTGACTCAAATGGTTTCCGAATTTGATATGTATACTGCAGAAATAAAGTTAAGGGCCAGTGAAATAAGTCATTCCCAAATACACTGCAACAATTTTATTTTTTGCATCGGCAACTGCAAACTAAATGGAAAAATATCCATTTCTAAATGTAGACGAATCGCCGAATGTATCCTACCCCTCTTTCGTTGAGTAGAAAAAAAACTCTGTTGATTTTGGAAAGTTCAGGGACGGGTGTGTAAATCATGTTCTGGAAAGTATTTAATGTTATAGAGTAACATAGAGCTAGCAGGGTTCTAAGGCAACTGTTTTTGAGGCGCTATCTACAACCTCTATAAATTGGAGGAGCTGATTGACACCAGCCGGTGTAAGTTCTTTTTACCTCATCCAGCCCAGAGGTCAGTTATCAGCAATGACTCAGTTGATCTTGCTCACCAGTTAATCTTTTCCTTTATGTTGCTTATGTTTAGAATTATATGGATAAAATAAGGGTGAAATTGAGTCCAAAATGACGCTGATTGGTGTGATCTTGAACAACAGTTGACCTCTGATTCAGGCCAGTCTGATGCAAAAAAACAGGTCTTAGTCATGCGACCTATGGTGATGTTGGTGGCACTCCAATGACTGCCTGAAAATGACATATTGATTATGTATTGGTAACGTAGAGCTCAGAATTGACGGTAGGGAGGGGCCCTTGAAGTTGTGTATCTAGACCGCCAGGCAGGGGTGGCTTATCAGGCGTACCAGTAGTTTGAAATGTTCATATTGATGCTGAATGACAGAGTGGCTTAATGTAAGTCGCCAGGAGAGTTTTCTGTTTGGACAAACGTGTTGAAGCGATCTGAGAGCCTACCCTCTATCCAATTTTCTCAGTTTGTTCATTTGAAGCATGTCGAACAGAAGCACCAATTTTGCGTCACAAAAACCTCCTTAGTTAATCATCTTGTCAGAATATGTTCAGTTTAATAATAAGGTGCTCGTGCAAATGGCTCCAACAATATTGATTCCAAACCTAAACCAAAACAAAAAATCAACGGACATTTTATGGTTGTGCCATCCCTTTAAGGCCCTAGGAATACTGATAATGGACTCTAGTGTTTACAAAATAATGCAAGTATATTGCAGCAGATGTTTAAACATCAGAAAAAAAAACAAAATTTGCCTATTTAACTATCCTTCGTGGTTTGACATAAAACTTCCCCCTAAATATATGAAAATAAAAGGCCGGTCCTTAACTTAAGTTCGGCAGTTTATTACGAAAGGGTTTTTGCCTATCCATAATGTAGGTATTTCGGTAGTTGTTGTTATTGTTGTACATGACGCTATTTGGTAAGGTAGAAAGGCTCAAGTTGGTAGGATAATGTCAAGAGTAAAACAATGTCAATTTGATGATATTTAACAAAAATATAATATAGCCTTATGTCACATATATAAACAGGTACTAAAACGTTTTAAAAAGTCACAAAGACATTTGAATAACCTCATTTACAGACACGCAAAATCCAAATTTCGCAAAGAAGAGTAGAAATGTTTTTAGCACACAGTCCTTAACAGAGAGTTCTAAAGTCCTAAATTTAATGATTTACGTGGTCTGACACCAAGTAATTACACACAATTAGTGTTCTAATTGTCTTTGAGTTCGTGTGAGCCTATTCATATGTTTTTACAAGAAAATGAGTCCAAATGACTAAGCTATAATAAAAATTTACTTGAAATAAAGATTGTTTGACTGCCAAACAGTCAGAATAATAACACGTGCTAAGTACGTGTTTGTCTGCCAAACGCCTAATATGCACAAAACACAAGTAAATCGCTTAACACTTTTCTTAATACAGATTAATTCAGCTTCTCGAGAAATAAAATATATTTCTGATAATCTGCAAACTATTTAACGTATAACTAGTGGCACAATATATGGTTAAAATGGTAATTAATGTTAGACATGATTTTTAGACGTTCGCAAAAGTTTTCGCATTCTGAACGCAGGACAGGATTCTAAGATTTGTTTACACGAAATATGTTATATTTTTAGATTGAATAAAGCCTTGCAAGAGTCCAAAGATCTCGAAGAATCCAAAATAAGGTTGGAACGAGAGAAAAGGGAAGCCGAGGATAGGTATATTTTCTAAAAGTCATTTACCTTTATCGAATTTGAATGACTTAGACTGGAATAGCTAAATTACATGATTTTGCGTTATAACTATTCAGAGAATCGATGATGATAATAATGGTTGCTAGAACGGGACGTTTAGATTAGGAACAAACTGCACCAAAGCACAATCTTAGCTTTAGCTATATTTGTACTTTCGGGCAAAATAAATAAAAAAAAAAAAAAAAAAAAAAAAACTCTGGCTCGTATTTTAAGACAGCTTAAATCATTTTATTTTGCTTGTGTTTTGTCTGTTTTCTATGAATATTTGCTTGAAAATGTATTCAAAAGCTATAGCAAAGTATGTAAAAACATTATTTTATTTGAATATTATAGCAAAATTCTTTTCCAATTAATATATGTTTACTCTTGTTTGATTCCAGAATACGAAAGTTTGAGGAGAACCAAATACAAATGAGGCGAGATGGCACTGTAACGTCATTCTTTGAGAGCCACAATAGAGAATCAAACAGCGGGTAATTACATTTACAATACTAAATACTGAATTCACTTGCCTCAAAAAACATATTTGGTCTGATGAATAAGTACATGTAAAATACACAATGAGGGTTTTAGAGATTATACACCGATGGACTAAAGAAATACAAAATTCAGTTTTTCTGAATTTTCCCTGTCTTCCTAGGTGATGTTGTTTCCAATGTAAGAGTTAAAAGTCATTTTGCTAGCAAAATATGTATAAAATTTCATTTGAAACAACACAAACGATTCAGAGCAATACCCTTTATATAAGGTTACTGCTTACCCTGAAATTAACAAGAAGCCCTCTGTCTTTACGGTCAAAGCTCCGTAGATTCTAGCCGTATATTGAACATTTTGTCACGAATAATGTCTATTAAAGCAGAATTAGATAGGCCATTATTCTTGCAAACGGCTTTCCAGAGTAAATGAAGCTAAAGGGTGTTGTATTTTGGTGAAATCACCGATATCTTGCATCTATATGTCATCATTGTATCTTAACCATTTTTCAAGTATATATTTCATGGGAATTGATCTTGATAATTTGATATGCCAAGACAGAAGTTAATGATTAAAACCGTTTGGACTCTTTACAAGAAATTACTCATTAGTTTCAAAAGATGAAAATGATAATAATTCTGTAAATTTGATTAGAAACATCGAATACCACAACACGTTGGTCAAATAATTCATTGGTAAAGACTATTGCAAAATTCAAGCGCATTTTGTAGATGATGTTGTCGTTAATTCGACGTCATAAAAAACGGGTTAATTTACTTGTATAGTGGGTCATAGTCAAAATTTTTATTTTCAATTGCTTAATAATTATCATTTGATGACTTTTCATCTAAAAAGTGTGTGTTGTTTGTTTTTGTTACTTTTTGCGATGTACTTTTATGTGCAGTATAGTAATACCGTTCAGTTTCCAAATCTCTAGCAAAAGCCAGGGTTTTCAAGAACGTAAGGAAAATTTTTTTAACCGTATTTTCATGTTACTTTGTGACAGATATTTCTTTCACAGGTAAAAGTTATTTCAAATTTTCAAATGTTCACCTTAAGATGTTTATCGATTTCTAAATTGATTCTTGCGTAACACATATTACAATAGTTTTGTGAATTTATTTTGTTTATCCAAATTTAGAGATTCTCACTTACAAAGGCAATTAGAAGAAGAAATTCAGCGGCTTAGAGAAGAATTACGACAAATACAGGACGAAAAAGAAGAGATGAGAAATAGGTAGGTTAATGCTCGCTTTAAATCATGTTTCAGTGCAAATCGTATTTAAAAAAAGAAATAAACAGTATACTTAAATAGCATTTGTTTGAATAAGGAATGAAACAATCTTTACATATAAATTCTCTTTCTAAAGCAAACACTCTATTTGTAAAGGCGGAGTCACAATTCTATGCTGCATCTGTAATTCGCGATGGTTTATAAAAATAATGTCGACCCGAAGGACAATCATAACGGTACTTCTTATAAGAAACAGAGTTGTAGAATTTGATAGTGTTACAGTTTTAACGTACATTGGAGAAACGAAACTTTATGCAGTTTTTTCCCGCTTGATTATTGTCTTTGTTATCAATCCAGCTACGAAAAACAATTACACGAAGGACATCATGACAGAAATGTGGAATCCGATCTTAAACAAGCTGAAGACCAAATAAGAGAGCTTCAAAATAGGTAACATAAAGTATCTTTTTGAAATTATTTTTATAAGTAATTATCAAAATTGAATAATATGTTTATATTATTTAAGGTGCCTATACAATAAAAGTTCCAGTCAGCGTTAACAACAATGATATATTTGTTATATATATCATTAATATAGTGAAAAAACTAAATGTTAGTTCATGTATTATAACCGGGGTAACTAATCAATTTAAAAATATCTTATGGCAAGTTCTTTGAAATGTATCCATTTTCAGAAATACCGAGCTTCAAAACGAGTTAGAACAACAACGAAATGAACTACACCGAGTCCATACAGAAGCGCAAGACAGTAATCGGGTTGAAAGAAGGTATATCGGCTGAACTAGATTCCTTTTTAAGATCTGCTAATTTTATTTCTCATATATCTTTGAATAAATACAATAGTCTTAGTTTTTATGAAAATAGTGTCAATTCACGTTTTCTCGAGCGCTAAAATTTGCAGAGACCCTCAAAGTGCTCGCACTCGGGCGTTAAATCATATTCCGAGTCTCTGCAAATGTTAACGCCCTCAAGACGTGAATTAATCCTATATTGTTTACTAGCAGTCAGATTTTAGAGGTATTAAATTTCAAAATCTTCCTATATTTACTCACATTTTTCTGTATTGTAGTGTGATTGGTGAGAAAACAGAAGCCCTTGAAGCAGAAACGCCTGTTGTACACCAGCAAGCAGATGTAACAGGGATGCCTGAAAGGTGGCAACTTTTTTTTCGGAGCATTACTAACATTTGGGGAGTATTACTATAACGTCGGTTTTAAAAGCTAACTCTTATGTTACTGTAGTTAATTTTATATTACGAATCTATCTATATCAGAGCTTCAATAGTAACAGTATAATTTGAAAATGATAGATACTGAAATTCACAGGGTGGATGGTTTTTTAATGATTTCATCTTCAAATGGAATGATGGGGGGAGCGAATTTTAAATTAATTAAGAAACAGTTTATTCATTGGTGTCAATTAGAAACTAGCAATATCGCTTACCTCCCTTTCTTAAATCTAAGTCCTTTTTTGTGAGTGGGTCTTCACGGAACTCAAGACGCTTTAAAACTAACTTGAATAATATAACGACTGTTTTAAATGATTTTGATTTTTTGTTGAAAATTTTTTGAATGTCTTTGAAAGGTATTTAGGAATAAATGAATGAAACGCCGATCGAACGACTTAGAATTTTTTCGATCAAAGTGAATGTCCATTTCCCGATGTTACTTACTGTGTGTAGTATAATGCGTTTACCACTTTCCCTCTTTTAAACAGTGCTTCAACAGACAGCCAGGCAAGCATCATGAGGGAATTAGAATCAAAAGTTCAATCACTAGAAAAAGAAAACAAAGATCTTAATGAAAGGTACATATTCATAACATACGTAAATTCAAGGATTAACCAGAATTTTCTTCAACGGCTGTCTTTTTCTACCATCTAGGGAGAAAATCACTAGTTTTGCCGCAATGGCATTTAAGCTTATACTAAGTATTTTTAATTGCTTAAATCTTGATTGATTGTTTGACATAAAGGCTATACAATTTCAGACTGTGTCACACCTATGACCAATTAAAAAAGTTATATAGATATCATCCCGTGATGGAGATACGTTTTAACACCTTTTTTTAGATAAATGACTGTCTTTATAGGGGAGATATATCATAATTTGACGTCCGATGTTTTCCCTTGACATCAATCTATAATCACTTATATATTATTTTCTTAAAAAATGGCCTTTAAGACAAACAAATTCGGCGTATAGGCCGCACAGGCATGAAAGCCACACCAGGGAAAATTTCAACTTTTTTAATATTAAATCCTCGGGAGAATACATATTGACGCAAATAATCTTGATATAAATAGACATTAGATCTAGATCTATTTATGAAATATGGAATTAAGATGATTATGAGTTATAGATTGAATGCCTCTCAAGGAGAACATACGAACCAAATCACTGATGTTAAGCAAGATGTAGAAAGCAGTACGGGCTTACTTAATTTAGGGAGAGTTGAAACAGCTGACGGGTAAGTAATTAATGGATCGCTGCCCCACCCTCTGACCTCCATCATGCACACCCTTCAAATATTTAAAACTTGATTATCTGTTGAATTTATAATACCGACGCCCATACACTGAAAAGATTGAGGTAGTGGACCCATAATAGTTCCGAAGCATTACAAAACTCATGATCTTTCACAATTTTGACCGAGGTTTCCTAATGAAAATCGGTTAACATTGTAAATGTATATTACTTCCGAAACATTGCAGAACTATTACGGGTACACTGCCTTAAAACGAAGTAACGGAAAATGTCTGAGTTCAACAGAAATCGCTTTTTGAATAAATATTTTGATTGGCAACCCGAAATCTTTTATGGATACCATCGATCTTTTTTTAAAACAAGTCTAAATTAATGTCATCTATTTCAATTCTTTGGTTCCATATTTCTGTCACGTTTCGCAACATGGAGACTTCTTAAGAATAACACTTCATGCATACCTTTAAAAGATCGAAGAGTCTTTTTTCAAAAGATCACAATAATTCACCCCTCCAAACGTTATAATTGCAGGAAATAGAAAAAAATAAACATAAAATTCGGGAATTCTCTAACTTATACATTTAGAGATTATAAATCTATTTACTTAAAAAGAGTGTTTTAGGCTATACGCATTTACGATATGGGTATCGACTTTTGATTTTGATAGATCTTTTATTTGCATTTTTCGGTATATTTATTTCAGTAAAGCGTAAAGCATCGTATGTACATAACGGTCTAATCTGCTGTGAATATCTTTTAATCGATCAGTCATTGGCATAAAACACGATTCATTGTACAATATTGGTATAGGCCGCCAACATAGCGCAGTTGGTTATGCATTAGACTTCCAATTTGGAAGTCGTGGATTCGATCCCCGGTGTCTGCAAATATCCTTTCCGACGTTTGTCTCTCACCAATGGGTAGATAATCGTAAACCTATGTAGGATAGCAGTCGGAGGCTAGGATAGGGTGTAATGGTAGTACAGGTGAAAGAAATACCAGGCATCCATTGTTAGATGCTCCGGCCGCCGCGATATAACTGCAAGAGTGTTGAAAGCGGCGTTAAACCCATTCAAACAAACAAACAAACAAACAAATATTGGTATAATTTTATCAAGAATTGTAGATTATTAGGTTTAGCGAAATTGCCTTTCTATTTATTACCATATATAGAAACCAAAATGAAGAAGTACAGAAACTTCAATCCGAGTTAAATCAACTGAAACAAGAAAACGAAGATTTGCAAAACAGGTATGAGGTAACTTATAGCCAAAGTTTTCATTACAAGCTTTCTCTCATTTGTATAAAATGACCGTCATCAAATGATATGCAAATAATAGCAACGCATTACACAGCTAAACTTTTTCAATTTTATGATAAAAAATCTCATTTGTTTCCATTATTTATTATAAATGAAATTACTCCTTTTGAATAAGTTCGTTGCTTCTGTGCAAAACTACAAACATTGCTTGAATGAAAAGTATAATCTAATGTGCATTGGATACAGCTATTGCTAGAAAATAGCTGCACATTTTAAATTCATTATCTCCCCCTCTCATTATCAAGAATAACCCAGCTCCAAAGAAATCTTCGAGATGCAGAGCAAGACTTGAGAAGAGCAAGATCAGATTTAAAGAATGTGGAAGATAGAAATTCTGAGTTGCAAACAAGGTAAATTATCTTGAGTAATTGAAGCAAGTGTTAATCAAATTGATAGCACTACAGAATCAGGGAAATAGATATTTTCAATTTTTAGAAATATATTTTGTCTAATCTGAAATTTTCGGTACTACAGCTTTATTAAATCCTATTATGTGGAAATATTGGATTTCGTTCGATATTGAACTAAAACTTTTTCGTCGAAAAAGTATGCTTCATACTGGAAAAAATAAATTTGAAATAAAGTTACGAATAATTGTGTTTGCAGTTTAAGACAGAATTAGTCAAGGATCTTACCTTTATAAATCTCGTTTTAGTCATAATGATCTTCAGCGACAATTACACCAGCAGCAGGGTGAGACAGAGCGGCTGGAAACGGAGTTGTCACAAACCCATATAAGGTACATTGGCAAAATAAATTTTAATTGAAGGATTACTTTAAAGTCTTTCAGCAATTAAATCGAACACCTGTATATGATAAAACTCTGTATTTAACCCAAAGAAATAAGATACATTTAAAGTTGGAAAATGATATCGTCATCTGCCAATGAAGCAATATGATTGCCGTAGTATTATTATGCCTTATATTCAAATGTCTCAATTCATTGAATCCAATCATTAAAAAAAATGAACATAGCTAGCTCGTGCACAAGTCTGGGAAAATGTTACATACCTAACATGTGATTGTGATTCATAAAAAAGCTAGTATTTGCTATAGACAAAACAAAACTAAATGGTTAATTGATATACTCGATTGTAGTTTGATAAGTAAGGACAATAACCAGATTATTTTCATGGCAGTGCATTGGAGGAACAAGGTATGGAAGAAGCAGAGGAATTCATGATGAATGAGAAGCATGAAAAAACTGGAGGCGTTAAAAAGTATGTTGAACCAATTCTTTCCTTGAATTTACCAGTTAAATAGGTGCTGATCTTTGAGTTAAGCTTGTTATATCAAATCATTATCCTGTGCTTTCCAATTTTTAAACTGGTATCCGAGATTCATTTTGTTCAACGATCTATATCAAAAATGTGAAAATTTTATCATTCAGACGTAGGACTAAATGCTTTGTCTTTCCGTGTACCAAAATCATTCCTACATTTATATCAATATCTCATTTTTAATGTTTAAACCTGTATATAAATTTAAAAATTGCTATGTGTACTTATCGTTGCTATCGTTATATTTTCAACTAGAAAGAAAAAGTCAAAGAAAACCAAAGGAAAGGAGCTCGATAGTGAAAAGATAGAAGACAAAGATACATTAGCAGAGATAGATAATAGTCCAAAAGCAGAAATTTCTGCGGATAAGGAAGATATTTTGGGTGCTTTACCAAAAGCTACTTCACACATTGATGAGGAGGACATAAGAGAAGATTGGCCAATGGAAACTGTAGAAGCAAAGGTCATAAGATTAGTGAAGGAAAATAAAAATTTACAAAATAGGTACGAAACCTCACTTATCGATTGACTTATTTCTTTCCGCGTGATATTAAAGAAAATGACAGATGGACAAGTAGTTCTGGGGAATTGAAATCATAATTATCGTATTCAATCATTATAAAGTGCATAGTTAACACATTTATCTATATGAGAAAATGTCGTACAGGCAGGGAAATTTATTACATTGAAATGCGTGCATGCGATATCTGATAGGTTGAATTAGTATTAATAGTTCAGTGAACCCCTAAGATTGTCATAAGGCATAGGTCTCTTTAATGTACGTGTATTTTACAGCGTTATCGACTTGAAGCGACAACTGGATACACACCAACTGACATTAAGAAAGAATGAAAAGACAGATGCTGGTGACAAATATCCTCAGGCTAAGTAAGTTATTCTTTGGCAAGAAGGCCTTTATATTATTAACCTGATGGCTTTCACTTAACATCTGCTTCCTTTGAAAATAATCTGTCTCTGGAATTATTTCCGGTAGATTATTAAGAAAGAAAGGTCGATTATAACTTGATAATCTCATCGCAAAGCTCGTTTATTTGGCTGCGCTTTGAGAAGAAAAACAATGTGAAATAAACGAAAACAGTGTACAGTCTTTAGTATTTCCAAAAGAATGTACACTGATATCATTTAGCTCATACTATTTGTCTTCTCAAAGCGCAGCCGAATAAACAAATTACGCCTTGGCCCCCGACGGCGGCACTCATTCTTCCCGACTTATTTGTCTTTCACCAATAGGTTGATATTCGTTTACCTATGTGAGATAGCAGCTGGAGGCTAGGAGAAGATGTTGTGGTTGTACTGGTGAGAGAAATACCAGGAAACCATTGTTAGGTTCTCCAGCCGCCGCTATATAACTGAAAAAAATGTTGAAAGCGGCGTTATATCCGTTCAATCAATCAATCAATAATGTCTTGGCAGTGCTAAGTAATCAGACGCTTTAAGACAATTTGTTCTTAAATTCTTTCATTTCGCCTCATCGTATCAATTAAGATAAAGAAAAATCGGATGGAGGCTTTTTGCGTGTGTGTGTGCGTGTGTAAAATCTATAAATCTTTTATTCGTGTAAACAGAAAATGATTATTCAATCTTACACCGAAACAAACAATTATTTTATATATGTTTCAGTATTACAGACGAAAAAATCAAACGAGACACGCCAAACCTTACAAGTACAAAGGGTACTGAGTCAGTGATGACACAAACAGATGAGGTGGTGAAAGATCCACAAAATGGGTAAGATGTAATATATTTTTCCTAGATTTAAAAAACTAATACAAGCAGTAACGGATTTACAATTTTCCCTTCAACGAATAAGGAGTAGACAATACTGTAATGATCATGTAAGTAAGAAAGTCTGTCGATTTACTGGTTGCTAGACAAAACCTTGCCGTGTAATTTACTCGTCGCAGAATTCAGCTTTGGGGACAAGAATTTACTCAAGTAACTATAAATAAGTGTTAGCAATCTCTATATTGATTTTCAGACTTTCTGTTGAAAGTCAATATCATTGGATTACTTAAAATTTTGCAACATATGAGTAACGCACTTGTTTGGTGATAACTTGACATTGAACCACCCTATATCAAATTGGGACTGATGTACACCTCTTAGTTAAGAATTCTAGATTAATTGATGAATATCAATGTGACTGACTGTCCTTGAGCATTTGCTATATATGTTAAACTTCAAAACTTGTCTGGATGAGCAATTAAAATAGAGTTGACCTTGCATCAAAGCACATGTCCGCTAGGGACCTTTCCTCGTGAATAATTGTAATTTGGATAACGTTGAATTATTTCGCTTAAGAATATTTTTTTCTTTCTTTAATGTTTTTTCGTGGTAAATCGAGAGATAAGAGTTGTTATCATATGATAAACTCATGGGATGACCAGTGAAATTATCAGGAACGATTACCCCGCTTTCATTCATTACATTCAATCTGACGTCATGTTAGGGGAGCCCAAAAAGTGATGTCACCGTGACGTCACCGTGAACGTTGTATAGCAATTACGTGCAAAAAGATAAATTTTCTTAACATGTCTCATTTTTCGCATCAAAGAAAAAGAATAATCTTCGCCACTTATAAAGGTATAGCTTTTGTTGTTGTTGTTCACTCATTGAAATATCAATCAATCTTACACAGATACATATATAATTCATACTTAGTGTATTATATGAAATAAAATATCTAACGAGGTTGGGAGAATTGATAATTGGCGAGGCTCTGCCGAGACAATTATCAATTCTCACAACCGAGTTAGATATTTTTTCATACAATACACCAAGTATGTATTATATCTATCTTACAACCTCTATTTGTCATTTTTTATCGTCGATGTTTCCAATTGAAATGCAAGTTTCTAAAAATAACTATATATCATAAAAAATATCATATGGGATGTTATCACACGGATATTTGTATAGTTATAAGATAAAAACGATTTCCCTCAATGATATTAAACCTTTCACATCCAATACAGTGGCTTGACCGATAATCCTAAATTCCCACTTTCGGCATTCTTTCGTTTTTGTAGAAAACCATCAAGGTCCTGAAACAAATAGAGTTTTTTGTTGATGTTTTCTTTCCCTTTCCCATGGAATTTGCCCGAACAGGGAATCAAAGGCACGCTATATTTCTACAGATAATGTTGTTTTTTTTTCAAACATAATTTCAAATTACAGAACTAAAAAACTAGGTTTACTTTTAATTTGAATTGTTTTTAACACCAATAATAAAAAGTAACTTATTTATTTTCTACGACTTAACAGTCGAATTGAATTGCAAAGATATCTATCCATTTATATACTTTATACTTAGACTTTCATCAACGGAACTTAGAGACCAATCAGCGGAACCATTTTCAGTTATTATAAATCGACTTGAAACAGAAAACAGAGCTCTACAGGAAAGGTATGAACTGCTTCCATAATTTCTGTGTAAATAATGCCGCCTACATGAGACTCCTAAGTGAGATAAAATTAAAAGAGTGTGAAAGCTTTCAGGTTTGTTTCAAAATTGGAATGGAAACACACATTTCATTATAGCGCGATCGATCGACTAGAAAAACAAACACAAAAAACATTCTAGATAAGTTAAAGGACAGTTACAATTTTCATATTTTCTCGTGCTTGTGAAACCAATGAATTCTTTATTCTAGGACCCGTTCATAATATTTTTTTCTCGATTTTTCAAACAAAAGAAATTCCCTTTAAAAACAATGCTACATGTATTGAGGTTCTTGAGTGATATTTCCATTTTACAGAAGCAATGAACATGTGAAAGCTCATCAGGCTGAAGTGTCGCAGTTGAATTCGGATTTACAAAACTTCAAAAACAGGACAGAAGAACTCCAAGATAGGTATACTGTTATGTTTTAAAGCTTTTTGATGTATCATTGAAATAAAATAGATCTTAAGGGAAGTCCATCCCTACTGTATAATGCTTGAAACCGGTATGACTCGGCTTTTCTATCGCGATGTCTTATTTATCTTATTACTACACAAATATCCGTGTGATAACATCCCATATGATATGTTTTATGTTATCACATGGATATTTTAGTACAATGACATAATGCGGTTATTTTTAGAAACTTGTATTTCTGTTAGAAATATCGACGAAAACAAGGCAAATAGGGTAATATGATAAATTAATACGTACTTAGTGTATTGTATGAAAAATATATTACTCGGCTGTGGGAATTGGTAATTGTCGAGGCTCTACCAATACTCCCAACTTCGTCAGATACTTTTTCATACAAAACACTAGGTACATGTACGTATAAGATCTATATATTCCATTTGAATTGCAAGCGAAAATATTGACAACGTAATTTCGTCTTACATTTACATCATTGCAGTGCTTTACGCGTCACTTACGAAATATCAGTACCTCTACAACTATAACATTAAAACAGAATTGTTTGGTCAAACAGGAACATTAATATAAATTACCTAATAGTTCAGACATCTCATTCGGAACATCGCTCGGATTTTTCCGTAAACAGAAAAGTACCTCGGACGTAAGTGTAGTAATTTTGGGTAATATCTTAGGCAATTTGGTTTCTCGGTGAATACCTTTGAAGAAAATAACACATTCTTCTAACGATTTTCGATCATCTATGTAGATTTTGTTAGCATTTAATAAATTGGTAACAAAACCCGCTATCAAAATACAAAATGTCCAGTTTTAAGCTTTCATTGATTTGTTGGGGTTGTTTTATTTTTTTTTTTTTTATGCAACGTCATCTTAAAAAATGTCTGTAACGTCAGATAAACCCACGTGCGGTATGACGCGCTTTTAGCTTTGCGTCCTCATTATTCCCACGGTTTAATCCGTAGAATCGCCGAAGGTTCTCGATTGCAGACATTGAGCCGATTTAAAAAAAATCCTATTAAGCGTGTACTACATCACGTAATAAATTATCAATGTAGAATTACGATTTCCTGTTTCCGTTCATATAACCTTGACTTTAAACAGACAATGTTACAATATTGATATGACCCGTTCCATTAAAATGGACCGACCATTTGGCAAGAACAAAATGTCTCGATTTTTTTGGATGACACGAATCTGTTTGACATATTTCTAATATTTATTTTTGCTACTCTAGCTTTTAACCCGTTATAATAAAAAATCATTTTGAATTTTCTTTCCCTATTTTTTTTCAAAAAATTAAATGACTAATATGTTGTTTTATCCGTTGTAATCAAATATCATGAAATCAAAAATGTATTTTTTTATAAATACCGGTAAGTGGTCTTCTTTACATTTAGTTTTTTGAAAATATTGATCATTCAGATGCAACCAACTTGAGAGAAGTATCAATGACGAGAAACAAATAGTTAATGATATCCAATTTAAACTAGATCAAGAAAGAGAAAGGAACAGTGATCTACAAAAGAGGTAACATAAGGGAGTGTTGTGCATGACATTGGCTGAAGAAGTGATTGTAAATTATGAAATTATATGTCTTCAATAATATGCATTTTTATGATTTTGATATATTACACAGCAACTGTCTACCAAACTTTTGATTCTTATCCATTCCATTAATTTAAAAAATGTCGCTTTCATACCATTTAGGACATGCAGTGTATTCGGAGAGCAAAGCGTCTCGTGCAGTCTGTTAATTTACAAGAGTATAATTGGTTTTAAACATGTATTTTCCAAATGTTTTCCAAACCTTTGAAATAATTCATGAATAACATAAAGCAATAAAGTAAATGTTTTTTTCTATTCATGAATAGAAAATCTTTTGAATTTTCGGTCTTAAAGGAATGCGGATCTTGAAAGACAACTTGAACAATGTAGAACTGATATAGAAAGAGTAGAGATCGAACTTCGCCAAGCAAGGGAATCAAATCAAATGTGAGTATGCACAATTATTTTTTTATAGAATATGATTCGAACCGCAATGCTCTATGTTTTTCAAAATAAAGCAAGCTGTGTAGGTTAAGATCAAACTTCCTGTCTGTGCAGGATTATCATGGTTAATATTATCTGACAAAACTGCTTTGTGCAGCAGGAAAATGTCATGAACAGCAGGACAAGGGTTTTATTTCAAACTTGAACATAATGAATCTCTCTCCCACTTTTGTTACAGTTAGTTACATCATTAAATTGACAATCATTCCGATTAAAATCATTCTAAATCGCTCACTCGGCGCTCCATTCATTCACTCAAAGCACTCACTCAAATCGATCAAAAACGTTCAAAATTCAAATCGATCTAATTATTCAACTATTGTTTTGGCCTGGGTGGATTTTTAAGTGTCTAATTGGCCAATAAAGACACTATAACAGAAAATTGCGTATGCTTTATTATAGGGGGTAATCAATATTGCTAATTTTGTTAATCTTGAACAAAAGGAGCCATATTGGTTTACCTACCTTTTATTTCACTCAAAACTTGCTCCGCACACTCATTAAATTTCATTCCTAAATCATTCCAAAATCATTCATCTTGTCAATTTCTCGATGATTCTCACTGCGCATTAACAGATTTTTCAATGGGATATAAGGACTAAATTAAGTGTTAATCTATTCGAGAATGCAAGTGTTGAGGACAACATTGTTTCTACTGAGAATCTGTGCAACTTAATTCGATTTAATAAAATAAACGTTTTCTGATGTGTCTTCATGGTCCAATCAGACACTTTTAAATCGACAGAAGCCGAAAAAAACGTTATAATAGTTTGAATGGTTTGATTTAAATGTTGATCGTTTTGCCGATTTCAAAATGTTTTATGAAGATTTCGGAGCGTTTGTTATCGATAGGAGCGAGTGTTTGAATGAATGAATGTTATAATATCCATGTTTCTTAATGTATTCATTTCAAGGTATGTATATCATAAAAAACACCATCCTCTCACCAAACGAGCCGCAGTCATAGCGAAGTTGATAGCGCGTCGGACTGTCACTCTAGAGATCTCATTCTTCCCGACTATTTGCCTCTCACCAATGGGTTGATAATCGTAGACCTATGTGAAATAGTAGCAGGATGCTAGGAAAGGATTATATGGTTGTACTCAGGTGAGAGAAATACCAGGAATACAGTGTTATGTGCTCCAGTCGCCGCGATATAACTAAAAAAAATGTCGAAAGTGGCGTTAATTTCCATTTTATAAATCAATCAATCCTCTTACCAAGATCGTGTGCCACAAATATTTGCACACAATAACATTTTTATTTTCAAATCTTTGCAATGATATGTAAAATCTTAAGGTAGTAGACCCGTAATATTTCCGTAACATTTCAGAAGTAATAAACTTTAATTGTGTTGACCGAGGTTTCCTAACGATTTTCATTAGGAAACCTCGGTCAACATTGTGAAAGATTATGTGTTCCTAACTGTTGCGGAACTATTACGGGTCCAATACTTAAATAATTCACATAGAATGATTCCGACACCGCTTGCCCATTTCAGTGTTGCCGAAAGGGGAGAGAAGCTAGAGGAGAGCACTGAAGAAAATATAACACCATTTGAACCTAACAATCTTGAAAGTGGCTTTAATGGTATTGATGACACGGGCGGCAAAGAAGCGTATGCTATACAAATATAAAGTATTTCCTACGGCTCGGATATAAAATGTTTCATTTTGATATTGATGATAGTAAGCGGATGTTAATATACTAGTTTTATAAGTATGGAAATGAACCTAAAACCTTCTCTAACAACCTTTGGTTACTTTTATAATAACGTTTTGAATGATATTTATGGGACGCAATAATATATCGCATATTTCGTCCAAATTCGATATTATCTCAACTCTCTTCAATCAAATATACGTGAAAGTAAAAGGATATGCAATAATCACGAAAGAATTCATTGTGAGTATTCATATAATGTGTAAGAAAGGATTTTAAAATTATCATTGTTATATTCTGTAGATCGACAGATGGCAACACAAATGATCAAAATGAGAATCATCAATTAATGGAAGAAAATAGGGACCTAAAAGAAAGGTATTTCATTTGAGCATTTCAATTTTAATTATTAGTTTTAGAAGAAGATCTTAGACACTGGTGAAATACAATGATAAAGAAAAGAAAACCATTGAAATCAATTGTGTGGACATCCCTGGAAGCATAGAAGAGTGTAGACAATTATATTTTCCGGTTTTGCAGATCCCGGCTATCATAATACGTTATACATGCACTCTTTTTGCTTTCCTATTATCATGATCACGTTTCCATGTTTCGCTAAAAAATGTCTTTTAAAATATAGGTGATATGCTAAAAAAGTATATTTCCCGTAATAAATTAATTATATTGAATCACACAAAGAAAACGAATATTAATTACTTCAATTTTAGAGTGAAAGAACTTACCGAGGATTCAAAAGGGACAGAGGACCTTAAAGTTCAAGTCATCTATCTTCAAAACGAGAAAAGAGAGACAGAAGAAAGGTATTGGATTAAAACAATCCCAAACCCCATAAATCAAGGGACATCGTTAATTACGAAGCTGTTTGAGGCCGTCAGAGCGTCGATGTAGCGGATCTGAAAAAAACAATTATTAGTTTGAGAAAACCGTTAGCGGAACTATCTTATAGAATGCTATGAAACTCCATCAATTTAATTAAACTTTAGAAAAAAGTGAATATACGTGAGAATAAGGGTATCATTTCTCAAATGTGACCGTCATGCGAAAAGGAGCCTTCTGGGTAGAGTGTAAAGTGTCGACCCCAGTCAGACTGCGCGAACTGAGCAGGCTGACTTGGGTCGAAACTTTTCACTTTAACCTTTTTTTCTGAATTTAGACTGATCAATTTACCTCCCGTGAAATAATTTTTGTAATTGAACCTCTGGTTGACCTATAATAAAATCAATCTCTTTTTCACGGAGTTCCCAGATGGTCCCTTTTCGCGTGACGGGTCACAATTTTCTCAAACGTTTTAACCTTAAAATTCGGACAGGTTTATAAACTGAATTATCGTAGATGTTACTTGTGTACCACTATTTGAATAACCGAACTTCCACTTTGTACTTATTTTCATTCAGAGGTTTTTATTTCTTTTAATTTTCATCGGAAAGACTTCGACGGCTTCAAAGGATCCATCAAGCTCAGAACGACCCAAAGTATTACGAAAAGAATGGAGAAAATGTCTTTACAAGGTTTTTTTCTCTATAATCATAATCAGCATCATAATTAAATACAATAGTTATATTCCATATTTCTATTCAATGTTAAAAGGCTACTATACATACGTCCTGAAAGCGTTTCCCTTTCTGTCATTTGATTTCAGAAAACTTAATGTTCGACTTTGTTTTAAAAAAATTACAAGATCTTTTACATAATACTGTTTTCTTACTGAAATATTTGTTAAGTAATGAAAAAAGCGTACTTCAAACTAGCTGAAGGTACTGATTGTAATTCGTATTTATGCAAGGGTCGTTCAAGAAAAAGTGAGACTGGGTAACATCTCGAAAACTAATGCAAATATTAAAACGGAATTTCACATACATGTACATTATTTTCTCATGCATTTGTTTTCTTTATCAACCAGTATGTTAAGGATTACGAACTGAGAATGGCATGTTAAAGAATGGTAAATTTCTTTATCATTTCTTTTTTAGCATCCAATTACACATCTAAATACCAACTCTAAGCAACTTTCACCACAGCAAACTCAAGATATTTAGATTTTAGTCTTTAACCCCTTGTTTCAGGAAAAATGCAGAAAATGCAGACAATGAATATCACAAAATCCTCTGTATTTTAGCAAATTTATTGCATAAATTCCCAAAATTTGACACACAGTACCCAAATACACCTACCTAACTGTATCAGCCATTTATTTTAGCTCAGGTTAAACAGAAAGCAGTGAAAAAACACTTTTTTGTATGACGTAATACGTAAAAGAGTGAATTTCTTCAGATCATCTAAAAAAGTCGAACTTATCATCTGATTTATTTGGTATTTTGATATAGGTTCACCCTAAACAACCTATATCAAAATTATCTATGATGTATTAGGTAGAAAATGTATAAAAATCAAGAACTTTTACCACGTAGTTTGGTCACTACATGCTGGTTTATAATCGTGGCGTCAATTTTCAAGGGAGAGAATTTTACATTCTTTTTAATAAAATTGTCCAAATTTCTCCCAAACTTAAATTTCTTCCCTCTTAAACCCTGTATTAGGAGTACAATTTTGAGAGATACCCTGTCAGTGTTTTTTTCATTCTTAAATGAAAGAAAAATAGATATTTGATTTAAACAAGAGGGCCAGAATGGCCCTAAAGCGTTCACCTGGATTTTATAGGTCCAGTGGATCTAACCTAAGTAAGTTTCTGGCAAAGTATTATTCACATTTGCCTTGTTGTTGAGAACATATCATTCCAAACAATTGCTTAGCCTGAATGCAACACTGAAAACTGCCCCCCTCCTCTACTATACCCACTTTTTTTTCTCTTTTTTTTTGGGGGGGGGGGGGATAATGTAACAGACTTACATTCTATACAACACCACATTGTGAACAATCTTATTGCAAAAAAAGACTTTTCAAATTAACAGATTAAAAGGAATCATAAATTACATAAAAGCATTTGCATTTGGACATCTAATAACTGCTACCCCTTATCCTGTTACATTTTAATTTTGTTGAAATTCCGATTTTGGGGATATTTTAACAAGTCTGGGATAACATTTCCCCACAATTATTAAGTAAAAAGCAAAATAATTGGCCTAAGGTTTAGATCAGACTTCTACCCTGTGAAGGCTGTTCTTGGTCTATTCTGTCTGAAAAAGCTTTGAGCACAGCAGGAGAAAGGTTGAAAAGGACCATGGAATTTCCATACCATGTTTGAGCTTGTTTATCTTGTCAGCTGATATGTGGATTTTCCTTGAGAACTTGTCCAAAAGCAAGTGGATCGTGAAACAAGAGAAATTTTAACCAAGTCTATATTTAGTCTTTGCAATTTTCATAAAATTGCAAGTTATAGAATTTAAGTAATAAACAGAAATAGAAAACATTAGAGAAATGGGAGAAATTGCTTGCATCAAACAGTTTCCCCTATAATCTCAATGTTTTTCTACTTTTCATCAGTTCAGTAAATATGTGATGGTTAGGTCTAGGTCAGGACCTCCATCTTTTCATCTTACTTTATGTTGAAATGTCTTTGATAGGATAAGCAAAAAAAATCCACCATGTGAAACGCCATCTCTGGTTGACCTTCCTTTGCTTTATCGAATCATCAAAAATTTGCTTCATGGATGGATTGTAATACCTTTGAAAATCACTAGTCACTGACCCCTCGAAAAATGATTTTTCAGGGATCAAAACTGTTTTCAAAGGGTCAAACAATACAACAATCAATATGAAAGAAAACATAATGGAAAAAAAATTGGTGGTCCCATTCAATTTCTTATTTCCAACCATGTTTTCTACCTTTAGGAAAATTTTTGTATCATTATGGTGATGAATGGTTGACAACATTTTTCTTTAAAGATTTTATTCATTGATTTCCAACAGAAAAATAAATGGATTCAACACAGAAAATTTAAGTGGGCAAAAGTGATCTAGAAAGAAAGTTTTGAGGATAAATTAGTTAAGTTCAGATTTATGATAGCCAAAATCCTAGTTTTAAAAGCAAACACAAGCCTAACCTAAACAGTCTTTTTTGCATGATAGTCTTTTTTTCTGAAACTTGTTTTCTGGTAATTAGTAAACACATTCCCTTCAAATGCACATTTTTTTCCATTTTCTTTATCAGGTTAATTTGTGTTTTGGGTTTTATCTCCTAAGCTGATCCAAAGCAGTTTTTCAAGGAGTCTGTACTCCATACTGAATAATTTCATAAGAAAGTGTATCTATTTAAAATCGTCTACAACTGTATCTGGTAACTATATCATATCTGTGCCATTGTGGCATCTTTCCATCACAAACTGAAAGTAAAAAAGGAGATAACTGAGTGCAATATTTGACTGCAGGTGTTGGATTGAAGAAAATCTCTAAAAAGAGGCATTATTCTTAGCCAAAATATGTTTGGGTTAGTGCCCTTGATATCTTGTGATAGAGATCTATAGTAAAAGTTTCAAGGAAATTTTTGTCAAGTTAATGGAGATAAGAACACAAAAAGTATGATGCATAAAAATAATACTTTTTTAAAACTTAAATGCCCAGTTGAATAACTGATTTTAGTATTTTCTCAATCAATCACTCAGGGGTCTTAATATAAGATAAGGGAGTGTTACCATTTGTAAAACATTCAAAGAAATCATTTGCTATAAGTAGGCTTTTAAATTATTTACATGATAACAAACAGCAAAGGATTGTTACAGAATAGTTAAAATAACTGTTGAGGCAATACCCCACAGGGGTGTGGAATTCCCATGCCCGACTTGTCCGACTTGGGCTTTTGTACTTGAGGACAAGTAAATTTTTCTTAGCCACTTGTCCAAGGACAAGTAAATACCAGGGCGAATCTTGGAATGTAAATTAAAAGAATTAAGAAAGAAATCATATTAATGTTCATATCATAGTTTTTAATGAAGAAAATGCTGGATACCAGCAATGTTTTTTTTTTCAAATTTTTCTATATATTCTTTAGCGGACAAGTTCATTTTGATCCTGGACAAGTAGAAAATCCGCTTTTACTTGTCCAGGGACAAGTGGAGAAAACTCGTATTTCCACACCCCTGCCCCATTTTTGAGGATTGAGACTAAATATACCCTTTTCAGACTGAACATATTTTCATTAGTGTGTTCAGTGAAAATTTGTAACAATTCATGGTACAAACAACTGTGACTGAAAAATAAATTAAATATTTCAGCAGACAAGTTCATGCTGCACATTATTATGTTCATTTTGATATTTGAAAATGTCCCATACCAAAAAAGGAACATTGCAGCTCAAGCAAGGCAAAGATTACCACTAAAACAAGAGCACTGCTTAAGGGTGCCTCAGGGTGCTCAGCTGCTGAGTTCTGGATGGTGAAAAAAATCTTAGGTAAAAAAAGGGAAAAATTTGAACAAAATGTATCTAGAGTTATTCCCCTTGATATCATAGGTTTTTCTTTTGATGCTGAATATGTGTGCAAAGTTTAAAGTGAATGCCTGCAGTAGAACCAGAGATATCACAAAATGTCAAAGTTTTCGCACAACAACGATGACAACAACAACAACACCAAGGCTATAGCAATACCTGGGGTTTTCTGAAAACAGCTGAGCTAATAAAAGATGTCTATAAAGTGTTAATGTTTCCTTGCGACATATTTATTCAAATTATGTTACCAACCTGACTGTTTATTGGCACATTTTCCTGACTCAATATGTGTGAGCTTGACAGATGGAGGGTTTGACTGCTCTATCCCAGGTAACATCTTCTTGCACACACACCATTTAGTATGATCACCCAGGGAGGCCAATAGCTGCAGTAAACTGACCTGAAATAATAATAAAAAACATATTTAACTACAAAAAAAATCTATCTCTTTTCAATTCTAGTCTATAATCAGAACATGTCACAGTAATTTGATCACCAGGGATAATGCTAGCTTTTCAAATTCAGGAGAAATTGACCCTTTGACTAGATATTTAGGGGGTCAAAACTACTGCTATAACAATAAAATGAGAAAAATGTAAAAAAAAAATTGTTTTGCTGACCAGTTCATTTCTGTAAATATCTTTTTCATATCTTATTAAGAGATTCGTTTTATGGTTAAGCTCATGAGAGATTAGAGTTACAACAATTCATTAGAACTATATCACAAAATGACCCCTGACTTTGAGAGAACTGTGTGAGTTGTTTTCGTGTTGTTGTTGCTATTGTTTTTACTTGCACAATAAAGGGTCAAAACTCATTCCAGATCTTTAAATGGACAAAGAGGCAATGGATTCTCGTCACTGCTACCCAATTTTACAGCTGGATGGACTGGGGCTCTGTCTGTAAAGTGTCCAGTCCAAATACACAACCCGCATTCAGCTGGGCTCAAGCCTGCAACTATTAGATTACGAGTTGGGCACACTCGACCAACAAGCCAGACCACAATAAAGCTTCATAAATAAAATATAAAAGGTTTTTAGTAACTTTCAAGCACCATTATGTCTCAACATCACCTTTTCTAGGGCTTTCTGGTCAATACATAAAGTTAAACATGTAATATCTTAAAGTAATCAAATGCTTACCTGTTTTGAATTTTCTGTTAAACTAGGATCTGGTAATCAAAAAAGGTTGATTACCGACCAAATTTCCAAATGCGGCATTCTAACATGGCCTAAATCAGCATGAAATCACATAACAAATAGATAGCAATGCAACCCTTCTTCGGTTTCACAGTGTCATTTTCAGAGTAAATGAGTTTCGACACAAATCTACACGTCGAATAGAATGTAGATGTGAGCATGTGAGTCCGTCTATGAACACAGGATATTCGACTTCTGCACTCCGTTTTTCCTACTTTCATTTTACAGAGCTCACTTTAAAAAGTGTTTTTTGAATAACACAACGTGTTAACGATCTCGATTATGTCGCATATACGTGCCCTCATTACGATGTTGGCAAAAGTTGATGACAGCTCAGGCTTTGCATGCTTTCTAGCCTCCATTTTGTCGAACCGGATATTTAGATCACGTGATAATTCTTTATGGTCACGTGGGCGGTAATGCGACCTTCCGAAGATACCCGAGATAACACGAATGAAAACTAGTTTTCTCAGTTCGTAATCCTTAACATGACGTCGTGTTGATGACGTCATAAAAATAACGTCATTAAGTTAATCATAACTAGATGAATGTGAAAGTTACAGAAATATTTCGTCGATTAAGTGTTTGGGCTTCGGTTTCTGATTATCGACTAAGAAATTTCATAAGAGAAAGCCATTATAGGTAGTTTTATTTGAAGCTTTTTTAACATTGAAACATCAAGGGGTTAAAATGGCCATTTTGAAATATGGAACCTCCTTCTGTTGCCTAGCAACAAGGGTTCCATACAATCTATGAAGGTAAAAATCTGTCAAAAATTGAAGGAGATCATGTACTAAACAATGGTGGTACAATAAACTTATATACTCGAACAAGTGAGGCTTTATAGCATATATCTCCCTTTTTATTGGATGACACGTATACTTGATAATTAATTCAAGATTCAAAGCCTTCTAATTAATGCGTTTGTTTAATGTTATCCCATTCGTTCAGCAGCAAAAGAGAACAATCCGAGGTCGAGAGATTGAATCGAGACTTACAAAAAGTGCAGGATGAAAATGACGAGTTACAACAGAGGTATTTATTATCCTTATAAGTTAAGCTAAATGTAGTATATCCCTGATTAGAAATGTTTATATCAGCCCGACAACTGTCCTGCGCTCATAATGACCAAACGGCGCAAAGCTGTTTGCAAATTATACCCCGCTTTGCTTGCGCATTTGCGTGCAAAGCGGGGTATAATTCGCAAAAACAGTTTGCACTGTTTTGTTACCCTGGCTTCTATGTTGACATCGTTACCGATCAATCTGCTGAGATAATGACACTGTATTTTAATGTACAAAGATTTACGACATTTAAAGCACTGCGTCGACAATTGTGGGAAAAAATATTCGGAATATAACGACCTATAATCACTAGATCGGGCTGATTTGAAAATTTCTCGAAATGGATTTTATACCTTTAACTTTTCTGCCTAATTAGTTAAGCTACCCTTAGATGTAAAATAGACTATAGAGATATCTAGCATAGTTATAGAACCAAAGCACTTTTTTCATTAATTATATACAATAAATTTCATCGTAAAATTGAGAACGTGAGTATTTTTTGAATGATTTCGGGATGAAGTTGAAGGAGTGGGAGGAGCGAGTTTTGAAGGAAATCAAGGAGGGGCGGGGCAAAAAAATTAACGCTCGATTTTTTACCTCCCTTTAATAAATTCTACGATTTTTTTTTTATTTTCTTTATGAACCAATTTAACCGAAAATTCACATCAGCCAATAAAATAACTGAATTATTTGTTTGAAAACGTCGGACGTTTGAACAATCTCGAATTTCTTTAGAACAATTTTGAGACGTTTTGCAATGGTTTGAATGATTGTTTGGCATGAAAGATTGAATGAATGAATAGAGCGCCGGGCGAAAGATTTAAATTGGTTTTGACCCAGGTAAATACCAAGGATGTTGTTTACTGTACTTGGTGACTATGGTAATATCTTCATAAAGCAACCATATTTTCCTTTATTTCCAAAGAGTTTGCAGTTATTTTGGCTGTTTAGTGTTTTTTTTTTCAAATTTGAAGTTGTTCTGGCATACAGAAATCTCAATAGTGATTAAGTTACATTCAACAATCTTAACTGTTCCCTGTACAGTGTTAATGGCATAACAGCCTGATGTTGTAAAAAGATATTACTAAACTCAGAATCTATTCAAATTACACATTGAAATATATGTTTGATTTCTGTTCAAATACAAAAGTCAGATTTTGAAAGTAAAAGAAAATATGTTTGTTCATTTTTCTTACCAGACAATTCATTAGCAAATATAAATATGTATTATATCTTTGAAAGAAGAGGAAACTCTCTGTTGAGATACAAAAATATTTTAATCTCAGGCAAAGAAATTCTCTACAGCTCTAATTTTATTTTATAACTATACAAATATCAGTGTGATAACAAAGCCTCGACAATTATTAATTCTCCCAACCTCTTGTTATTATTTTTCATACAAAACACTAAGTACGTATTATATATATTTATAGTCTATTTTTTAGTTGTATATGTAGAGAGTAGAAAAATCGAATATTTATCTCATTCATTCCCAAGATTATCATGCATGTGATATTTTTATACAATCATGTACTATCTTAGAAATTAGATATGTATCTTAACCGTTTTTAAGTTATGTTCGACTACAAAGTGACTTACAAACTGATAGATATGAGCTACAGAGATTGAGGGTAGACTTTCAGAAAATTCAAAAGGAGAAAATGGAGCTTGAAACAAGGTACGATGAATGGTATAAAAAAGATACAAAAAATTTTTGTTTTATCTAAAGCCGTTGAAAATAGTTTTGTTTGTGTTTTATACAGCGTCTGGACCAACATTCGACAGTGTAGGAGTTCCGATGTCATTGGTTATTCTCACGAATCCCATGCTATTACTGACAGTTTTCTTTCTTAAAAAAAAACATTAAATTGATCAACATTTGACTTAAGAATCCTATTTTCGTTTCCGTAGATTTCTTGTCTACGCAATGTCTTCGACAGATTTGAATAAAAATTAGCATAGTGTTCTGACTATGCGATTGTACGTCAAATAAGTCTGGACATAGTCTGTAGTTGTACTATTATGGGGATTAAATAGAACACGTCTCACAAAATTTTCTATGTTCAAAGTCTATTGTTTATCAATTCAGCCTATGACTGTAATATTTGAAATAAAAAATGGTTGTCAAAAAGGAAAATGAAATAGGGATGACTTTTTTCTCTTTTGAACAATGTTTTTATGACAAAACTAGAATTTGAATGTTCTAAATTCATAAGTACAAACATGATAATAGTGATAATAATTGCTCGTTATTATTTGACCTAAGTCGCGGGAGTGAAAACCCGCCTTTGAATATTTTTGATATACGGGCGTTCTTACACTAGTGGATTAACTATGCAATTAGCTAAGAACAGATAGCAACGTTATATTTTCGTAGGTATAATTGCGTCTGAATGAATTTTCTGACGTCATTTCGCAAACGGCGTTAATTGTTTCGCGGAAAATCTTGAATCTATAAATATCACATTTCCTTGTTTTATAAAAAAGGTTGGGGCATATTATGAATAAACTATGAAATTTTTGCTCATTTTATACCGAATTTATTAAACTCGTCATCTAAAGAAGAAACAAATCTAGACGCGGTTTCGTTTTTATCTGTTTATAGATGACTCGTTTGATAAAAACGGTATCATTGAACACTCATTCAATATCCTCTAATCATAGGCTTAACAGTACTATAGATGAAGATTCCCTAGAAGAACATATTGATACGACGACGGATTACAATACTGGGTAAATATATAGAGAATGATCAGTTGTTTCAATGTAAGATCGATTTATATTTTATTGAGGAAACAGCAAAGGCTTTATTTTCGGGAGTGTAAGAGCCATGGGTGAAACTATACCTTTTTTCACAAAATGAAATATTAATCGATCTTACTTGAAAACAAACAATTATAAAAATAGAAAAGCAGTTTTTGTGGGGCCAAATTATCGTAAAGCGAGTCATTTTGCATGTGATTGCTGCAACGTCACGACGTCATCTGTTTACTTGGCTCCACTTAGGTCAAAAAGATTGCTCTGAACGATAACAATTGCCGATAATCCATCGAAAAGCATTAGATAAAAACGTCTACATAAACTATTTTGAGTCCATAACTGATGGTTATTTTTGTAGGCACCTCCTTTGAACAGAGAAACCTGTTAAATCGCATTTCTAAGATGTCTATTGATATTCAGATATTTTACTAATTGATTTGTTTGTTTGTATGGGATTAAACCCGCTTCTTACAATCTTTCAGGCATACTGCGGTGGCTGGAGACGGATTTCTGTCACCCTCTCCGTGGCCATTTAAAGGTTTGATCCCTAGACCTCCAACAGGGAGACCTCATCAAATATTCAAACGCCATTCGTAAAGAAAATTTATTATATGACCTAAGTCGGGGAATTGAAATAACGCCGTTGAATATTTTTGATATTACACGGGTGTTATAACACTAGTAGAATAACTATGCAAACGATCTCAGATCGAATAGAAACGCTTTTTTGCAACTGCAAAAATGACGACATAATGTATATATTGTGAGGTCAGTTTTAAAAGTTGAAAGTTGAATTTTAAGAATTGTGACGATTTTTCGCATTTATTTCGCAAATATTCGGGTCATATTATAAACAGAATATCAAATTTGTGCTGATAAGTTACAGAATTTATTAAACTCGTTAACTGAAATAGATATAAGCTCGGCACAGCCTCGTTGTAGATGTTTACAGATGACTCGTTTAATAAATCCTGTTTTCAATAACCACTTATTCAATGTCTTCTTTATATTTGCCCGCATTCATCCAGGTATTATTGTTTCACTTTTTTTCTTGTCGACAGGTCAAATACTGGAAACACAGAATCAGAAGAAATCAATGAGCTGAGAATCCAAAACATATACTTACTGAATGAGAAAAAAGAACTTGAAGATAGGTGAGTGGTATCTTTTGAAGACAAATGAAAGATCACTGGTTGCTACTTCGGGTTTACTTTTTTGACAGTGAAACTTATTTCTATTTAAGGTAAACCACGATATTTTTATGCTCCCCGAAGGGAGAGCATATAGCCGCCGCTTTGTCTGTCCGTCCGTCCGTCCGTCCGTAATTCCGTCCGTCCGTCCGTCCCCACCTATTTCTCCATAACCCCTGGGCCAAATTGAATGAACTTACCATGTGAACTCCCTATGATATAGTGATGATGCATGTGTGACGGTTTTTGGATTTGAGGTCTCGTCACGGGAAAAGGGGACTCAGGGTAAAAAACAGTTTTTCCCTAGTTTCTCCTAGTCTAACAGTCAGAATTTAGTGAATTTTCATATTTGTGTAGCAAATCAGATGCCCATTACTATAAACAATTTGAAATTAACGTAAAAAAAATATATCATGGAAAAAGGGGGCTTAATGATTGTTACCTTTACGTAAACGCGTAAATTACAGTTATTCTTTCATTTCTCCTAGTCTTATGCTCAGAATTTGATGAAATTTCACATTTGAGTAGCAAATCAGATGCTCTTTACCCGAAACTATTTGAATTTTTTGTCTCAAAATATGTCATGCAAAAAGGGTGTTTAATGTTTGTTACCTTTATGTTAGCTGTATAAGATAACAGCTTATTTGAGTCTATGAAATCTGACCACAGAGCATATCTCCTAAAGTATAATAGCTATCAACTTGAAACTTTATGGGTGGATAGACCTTATGGAGGAGAAGTGCAGTGTACAAGAACTACAACTCTTGCTTGCATAATTTTGGAGTTATTGCCCTTTGTTATTTTTGATACTTAGATTATGTCTGGAGCATATCTCCTAAAGTATAATAGCTATCAACTTGAACATTTATGGGTGGATAGATCTCATGGAGGAGAAGTGCAGTGCACAAGGACTACAACTCTTGCTTGCATTATATTGGAGTTATTGTCCTTCGTTATTTTTGATACATTTATCTGGAGCATATCTCCTAAAGTATAATAGCTATCAACTTGAACATTTATGGGTGGATAGATCTCATGGAGGAGAAGTGCAGTGCACAAGAACTACAACTCTTACTTGCATAATTTTGCAGTTATTGCCCTTTGTTATTTTTGATACTTAGATTTTGTCTTGAGCATATCTCCTAAAGTATGAAAGCTATCAACTTGAACATTTATGGGTGGATAGATCTCATGGAGGAGAAGTGCAGCGCACAAGAACTACAACTCTCACTTGCATAATTTTGCAGTTATTGCCCTTTGTTATTTTTGATACTTAGATTTTGTCTGGAGCATATCTCCTAAAGTATGATAGCTATCAACTTGAAACTTTATGGGTGGATAGATCTCGTGGATGAGAAGAGCAATACACCAGAACTATAACTCTTGCTTGCTTAATTTTGGAGTTATTGTCCTTCGTTGTTTTTGATACATTTAATAGGAGGTAAATCTCTGACAGTACAAAAGAATCCTTAATCTATTAGGTTTCAGTTTACTATCAAGCTTTTGTGGCGGGGGATGTCCATGTCCAACATGGCTCTTGTTTTTGTGACAATGCCTTATTCGGGGAGCATAATCCGTCTCTGACGGCTCTTGTTATGTTTATAAACAGACCTTAGACGAGTTTAATGTTGATTAATTTTGTTGTCACATTCTCTGACTATACTGAAAGAGCAAAGAATCCCTTTTGACTACTGGCTGTTTTACCATCCTTTGACTTTACTCAGACTGGCGTTTCTATATGATGGACTGTTTGGACATAAAGTTGTAGTACAAGAAGGAGAGCACCAGGAATTTTCGATATTTAAGTACTTCAGATTCTGACTGAAGTGTATTTTGATGGACTGTTCAGACAGTATAGTAACGTGCTTTCTAAATGGAGAATTTAAGATTATAATAACAGAACTTATCAATATCGATAGATATTACAATTATCAAGATTTGACTATTAATGGATTAACTTCAAAAATTCGTTAACATTTTTATCAGATTTTATTCTGCATTCCTTCTCTCATTCTTCAATCTTCCTTATATGCTGATTATTTTTTATCTCTCCGGGTCGACTGAGAGGAATTGTAGCTCTAGGTTTTTGATTATATTGAATCTTTTTTTTTTTTTTGTTTTTTTTTTGTTTTTTTGTTTTGTTTTTTTTTTGAGGGGGGGGGTGTTTTTTCAGTATTCTGTTTAGAATAAGAGTGTTATCGGAAGATCGGTGAATATAATAAGATTTGTTTGGACAAATAAAGGGACAACAATACAATGGAAATCTTACATTTTGATTTCAAGTTTGAAGAGGTTACAAACTGAGAAAAAGATGCAACTAAGAGATTCAAGAATGGATTACAATATACTAGAGCTTGAAGAATTAAGGAAAAGGTAAAATTTTACACATACTTTTACGGTATCTTGAAAAGCTTCATTACAAACTCGTACAATTAAGTTGTGTAGATAGTTAAAACGCAGCGTTTTATATCTATATAATGTTTTGCGATAAAAAGAAAATCAAATTGCATGTAACCAGAGGTTCATTTGCGAATATTCATCATTGTAAAGACATCTGTAAATTTGTACATTTTACAAACTGTAACTATCACATATGTCATTTCATAGTGTGTGTGTGTGTATTCCGTGAGTTTTAATCACCGTGCGTATGTGAGCGAGAGAGTACTGATCGGCGTGCACGTGTGCAAATCTGTTCCCGCCTATTCTGAACCTTCCCTCTCTTTGGATCACTCCGCCATTAGCTCTCGTTAGAGAAGTTTCTCATTTATGATCTATATGGACTTGTCTCTCTAAACTGCAAAGTTTCGAGTTGCTTACTACTGCATCGGTAAGAATTGTTTCTTAAGATCTTTTTTATGCAAGATAACTTATGTTAAGTGCAATAAGAATAGCTTTATATGTTTTGTACTTATCTTGCAGGTTTTTCTTACAACATATTCAGAATCACATTAAATATCATCGACCCTACAGAATCTTCTGTCTCACTAAACCCCGGTTGACATGCAGTTATTCGTAAATGCATTGTAAATCATCGTTACTATTTCTGATACATATCCTGGTCCATTGAGCGTCATGAGAAAATGGGCATTATACAGGTTAATTTTAAGAATTCTCGTAAGCACCTCTTTACTGTCGCATGGAAGTTAATGAAAATTTCACAAAATGTTCTAGATCATGTGACCATGCGCATAATGATGTGGTCAGGTGAATTTACACAACATCAAAGCTAAATAAGCATTATTGTAAACTTCCTTGTTCACGAAAATCCTCTTTATTAAAGGATACATCCATGTGAAGCTTTCACAGAATATTCGTTTTCAAGTGACGATGCGCATTTGTGGCGGTTTAGTTATATACCGCATGATGTTAGAAAAGGACCTTCGTTATATTTTTGGTAAAAGAACTCCTTTATTTATGCATGGATTATCAAGGAAACTTAACAGGATATTTCTCATCGTGTAACCATGGCCATATTTTTGCCAGTTGGTGATTTGCATCCTAACGGAAAAGAGGCCTTATTGTTAACTTCCTCTTTTATTAAAAGATACATTAATAAAACCCTTACAGAATGTTCCCCATCGATTGATAATGCATTTCATTGAGTTTTGGTGATATTATGCTGAGTCAAAGAAGAATGGAATTTATGGCATATTTATTGTCTCTTTCAATTAAACAAAATATTAATCATTATCTGACCATGGCCACATTTTTCTTTTTTGGTGCAATTATGCGATGGCATAGGTAAGAGGATCTTTAAGTAAATTTTATTGTTTACATAAATCCGCTTTCATCATGTGGCTACAAGCATATATTCAGGTTTTGGTGATAGTATACCTCTTTACGTAAAAAGTGGGACGAACTCTAAATGTTCTTGATAGCAAAACTTCTTCCTTTATGCACAGAATGTGAGCATGCATATTTAGGTGATAATTTCTTGTTCTGGAGTGAGAACCCAAACAGATTCGAAAAATCAAACACCATTATTCGCAGTAAATAGTTATTTGATGAGTTAAAAAATAATTCAATGTGGCTGATTTGTTACATCATTTAAGATGTAACTAAATTTTATACTAGTTCATGAAGGATTGTAAACATAAATTATGCTTATAAGTTTATTGAAAAGTATTAACTTATCGAATTCAGATTGATCAAATTACTTCCTGTTTTACGAATAAGGTAATTTTTAATCGCTCACATATGAATGATTAGTAGAATGGCATACCGCATATTACAACTAATCAAATTGTCTTTGTCCAAACTGGAAGTCCTGCGTACCTTGACTTACTATGGTACAAAAGGAAATGTTTTCTGCGTGATTTGCCAGGAACAATGAGCCACAGTGACTTAGTATTTCAGCTAGCGGACTCCCTATCATTTTTCTTACTTATATGTCGGATAGGTTGCTTATACTTAGAACAAAATTTAATATCAAATCACCATTGCGATATAAACGTTCGTCTTAAGAAGTGGTGTAATCTCAATGAGCAGTAAATGTTCATCTCAGATTTCTAATTAAAATTTGACACGTTATACACTTTTCAAAAAGTTAGTCGAACGTCTCAGGTACTCATGTGCCACTCTTTTATAAACACTATATTGTTTATCTTAATGGCTGTCTATTATTTCTAAACGCATCAAACGACCTAAGCTACCAAATCCCTGTAAAATGTCGTGTTACAGTAATCAAAATTGTAGAGTATTAATATATTTTCCAGTAATATACAACTCAAGAGGCTGGCTGAACAGCAACAGCGAGAGATACAAAAGCTCAAAATGGGACTACTTTAACGAAAAGACATGCACCTAGGTGAGTCCGTTATATCCAGAACTAACTTCAATCTGTGTAGACCAAACAAATGAAAAGCGTTACCTGTAGCAAGACAAGTTAAAGTTATATTTTCTAATCATTTCAAACGAAAGGGATTTACTTTCAAGTATAAGAACTACTAATCTCTTCGCTATTTCAATCAAATTATACACAGTTTCATTTGCAAATGTCCACATTAGATGTCAGCGAGTTGGAGCAAGTAAGCACTTAACGATTTAACAAACTAAAGAAAGTGTTGTTTAGTTTGTTTTATTATATAGTGCTTACTTATTATAAGATCCTTTCGAAAGCAATTCATGTATTTTGTAGGTATTAGAAGACCAATTCCATAAGGCTGTTAGACGATTGTTATCGGAAACCCGTTGTCGTTTATTTTGTGCCAAATCATGAAGTTGAATATGTGCCATAGATGAGCTGAATAAAAGATTTCTTCAACGTCTATTTCTTCGTTAAATGATTTATAGAAATCATAGATGCATTGAAATATATTTCGAACTGCATTTCTTTCTTCAATTGGTCCGCTAGCAATTAAAACATCGAGAAAGATTTTAATTAATCCTTTTATTATGTATTAAATATGTGCTCCTGAGTTGTAAAAGATCTTTTCATCAAAGGTTCATTAGTTTTCTGCTCACTCTGTGTCTCTATTTTTTCTTCATTTTCTATTTTTTGTTCATATTTTGTCCTATTTTTTGTTTGTTTTTCACAAAGTTCTATTTCTATAGTATGTCTATAGGCTGGATCCCATGGCTGTAGTTCACTGCTGGAAAATAGACCATAGACTAGAGCACCTATACCGCCTAGCCCTGCAGATATCCAAAATACGAATCTCCATTCTTCTATTCTCTTCTGCAATGCAAAGATTACAATATGTGACCCGTCACGCTAAAAGGGACCATCTTGGTAGTGCGTAAAGTGTCACCCTAGTCAGACTGCGCGGGTTGTGCAGACTAACTTTTCGCAACGTCGAAACTTTTCGCAACGTGCTTATTTTCTGAATCTAGAATGTTCAATCTACCTTCCAGTGAACGAATTTTTCAAAGGCGACCTCTGGTTGACGAATGCTTGACCCAAGAAGTCATTTTGCAGAGTTCCCAGATGGTCCCTTTTTGTGTGATGGGTCACATATTTATTCTGGAGATTAAGAGAAAAGTAATTTGTCTAAACCCCAATTTTATAATTACGTTGCTTTCAAAAAATGACAGGTATCCAGATTTAGCTTTCCGACTATACTACTCATAGGTTCTAAGCGGCCACCTTACATTTCTCAATTTTTAACATATTTTCCGCTTTTACTTTAAAATGCGAATTTTGCCTTTTGAAAAAGTGGCCATTCTGTCAGCATTCAGTCCAATTATTGTGCTAAATCATACATCAGTGTGTCCTAAAGCCGGATTCAAACGCGTCTACCCTCAAATTCAAAAGTCACAAAAATGGTAATTTTAAGAGAAAATCGAATTTTTCGGCACATGAAAAACGCAAATCCTTTCAATTTTTTTTACTGATACCAGTTGTAAATCGTATGTGGAGTTCTAAACATTAGAAGCAATACCACTATTATCTACACATTCCTTATCCATTCAAGAAATGTGAAAAATACCCCATACGCCAATGTTAACTTTAACAAGAGGGCCATGGTGGCCCCTTAATCGCTCACCTGAATGACATTTATTCTGACCAAAATTCAGGTTGATCCCACTAAAAATGTGGCCTCTAGAGTGCATTCAAGGATTTTCCTAAGATTTGACCCCATGACCTAGTTTTTTTTACCCCATTTCACCCAATTTTGAACTCGTCTGAGAATTCATCAAGACATTTATTCTGACTAAATTTCAGTTTGATCGGGTAAAAAATGTGACTTTTAGAGTGGATACAAGGTTTTTTCTAAGATTTATCCCCATGACCTAGTTTTTGACCTCAGTTGACCCAATTTGAAACTCGTCCGAGATTTCATAAAGACATTAATTCTAACCAAATTTCAGCTTGATCGGGCAAAAAAAATGTGGCTTCTAGAGTGAATACAAGGTTTTTCTAAGATTTGACCCCGTGACCCAGTTTTTGACTCCCCGTTGACTCAATTTCAAACTCGTCCGAGATTTCATCAAGACAATCATTCTGACCAAATTTCAGCTTGATCGGGCAAAAAATGAGGCTTTAGAGTGCATACAAGGTTTTTCTAAGATTTGACCCTGTGAACTATTTTTGACCCAAGTTGACCCATTTTTGAACTTGTCCGAGATTTCATCAAGACAATCATTCTGACCAAATTTCAAGTTGATCGGGCAAAAAATGTAGCCTTTAGAGTGCATACAAGGCAAATGTTGACGACGCACGTCGCACGACGGACGACGGACATCACTCGACCACAAAAGCTCACCTTGAGCACTTTTTGCCCAGGTGAGCTAAAAATCGAGGGTACTCCTACATTCGTATGATTTTAAAACATTTCTTTTTTATTTATTTTTTTTTTTTGCTGCTTATTTCTCGTGTACTTCAAATGATTTAGCTACATTTTTCAAGCGAAAACGAGTTTTGATGAGTATATCTCCGGTTTCCAATAAAATGGACTGTATTAATACTTTGTAAAATAGAGGGAATTGGGTTTCTTTGTAATAGTTTAAAGATGACACAGGCGCGCCGCGAAAAGCATAAAAAGGCCGATTTTTTCATCATAAATATTCACTCTGATCGCAGTCTTTCACTTTTCTTCTAACACTTTTTGATTGGCAAGGCTGCTCCTTGTATGCGCTTCTTGCAAATTTAGAATTGTTCGAAAGTCCTTTACAGGTTCCTATAAACAGTATTTTCATTCATTAAATTAAAATTTGAAAAATCAAGTGTTTCAGTATAACCCTTCTATTAACATTAAATAATTAGCATTCTGCGTATAAAAACTAAAATAACAAGAGGGCCGTTGGCCCTGGGTGCGCTCACCTGAGAAAAAAGCTTCATTACCTCAGTATGTCAAATGCAACTACAGAAAAGGAGATTTTCACTTATTCAATCAGATAACATTTGAAATAATCCTACCCCCCCCCCTCTGCTCCTCCCCTGGTCATTATTTATCTAAGCTTTTTCATAAAAGGTATGTAATCAGCTAATCTATGCCAGATATACAGGCTGAGTCTGAGACTTTTAAAGTTTTCTTCAATGAGTTGATTAATCCATGTCAAATATAAAGGCTGTAGGGATTCAAAATTCTCAACCAAGCACTCCCCCCTCCCCCAAGATGCTCTGCACCTGGTGAATCTACAGTCATGATTTTAGCTAATTCAATTAATGTCCATATGCTGATCATCCATACAAATTTGCAAGTCTGTAGGACTCCTGGTTCATTAGAAGAAGTTTAAAGATTTCAAAAATGATCCAAAGTACTACCCCCTCCCCAAGACACTCAGCACCTGGTGACCCTACAGTCATGATTTTAGCTATTTTTATAAAGGTCAATATATTGATCATCCATGACAATTTTCTAGTCTGTAGGGTTTCTGATCCAGGAGAAGAATAAGGTTAAAGATTACAAAATTGATCCAAAGTACTACCCCCTCCCCCCTAATGCTCCGCATCTGGTGACCCTACATTCATGATTTTAGCTATATAATTTTAGATCCATATGCTTATCATCCATGCCAATATTGAAGTCTGTAGGGCTCTTGGTTCATTAGAAGATGAAGGTTAAAGTTACAAAATTTTCACAAAAGTACTCCCCCCTCCCCCCTGGTGCTCCGCACCTGGTGACATTACAGTCATGGTTTTACCTATTTTTATTAAGGTCTATGAGCTGATCCTCCATGCCAATTTTCAAGTCTGTAGGGCTTGTGGTTCAGAAGAAAAAGAAGGTTAAAGATTACAAAATGTTCACAAAAGTACTACCCTCTCCCCCCTGGTGCTCCGCACCTGGTGAATCTACAGTCATGATTTTAGCTAATTCAATTGATGTCTATATGCTGATCATACATGCCAATATTCAAATCTGTCGGGCTCCTGGTTTAGAAGAAGAAGAAGGTTTAAGATTACAAAATTTTCACAAGAGTACTACCCCCTCCCCCCTGGTGCTCCGCACCTGGTAACCCAACAGATATGATTTTAGCTATTTTTTTAAGGTCTATAAGCTGATCCTCCATGCCAAATTTGAAGGCTGTAGGGCTTCTTATTCAGAAGAAGAAGGTTAAAGATTACAAAATTTACCCAAAGTACTACCCCCTCCCCCCTGGTGCTCCGCACCTGGTGGCCCAACAGATATGATTTTAGCTATTTTTATTAAGGTCTATGAGCTGATCATCCATGCCAAATTTCAAAGCTGTAGGGCTGCTTGTTCAGAAGAAGAAGAATTTTAAAGTTTTTCTTTAATTTTTAACTTTCGTTGCCATAGCAACCAGAGTTTTTCACAGATTTCAATTCTTTTAGCAATTCTTAAAGGGGATCACCTAAGGAACATTCCTGCCAAGTTTGGTTAAAATTGGCCAAGTAGTTTAGGAGGAGATGTCATTTAAAGAAATTATTGACGGACGACGGACGACGGACGGACGCCGGACAAAAGGTGATCACAATAGCTCACTTGAGCATGTTGTGCTCAGGTGAGCTAAAAACTAGGCTAAACAAGGCTTAATTAGGCTTAATTAGCTCCTAGATTGCCAGACTTGTGTTCAAGATGAATACGTTCGCAAAACTTTGAAGAAATTGTATCCCGATTTGTACATGTCCATACGGGCAAAGCGGGAACATTTTTCAAGCATTTGAAAGAGTGTTTGCATCCTGTACGTATACCTGTTTTACACGTGACACTTTACTTACATGTTTTGTAAGAAACCCAACAACTAATGGTGCCCAGAACCCAGCTGAAGCTCCTATAGTGTTTGATACTCCATAAAGTAAGGGGCCGTATCTGAAAACAATAAATTTATACATTTACTACCCGCTTTCAAACTAGTGTTTTTCTTACATGACCAAGCTCTTTAAGCGACTGAGCAATCACTATACATGTTTAATTTGAATCAGTAAAATTTGACTATTTTCGGTAATCTTTTGTTTTTGTTGTACATCATTTGAATTAAGATTTGTTTGCGATATGTTTGCTTGATTGAATCAGGTTTTGTGCCGCTTTCAACAATCTTACAGTTATATCGCGGCGGCTTGAGCTCATAACAATCGATTCCTGGTATTTCTCACACCAGTAGTATACAATTTCATCATTTCCTAGCCACAAGCTGCTATCCGACATTGGTCAATTATCAACCCATTTGTCGGAGACAAATAGTCGGAAAGGGTGAGTGCCACCCTCGGGAATTGTACAGATGACCTTGTAAATGATAGTCCGACGCACTACCACTGCGCTATGACGACGGACCTTTGAAGAAAGAATGTTCTTGGTGTACTGTATTTACAAGAATGCTATTAATGATAAATGAGCATTTGCGTGACATTTCCAACAATTTCAAAAGTCATCGTTGGAGAGACATTATTCAGCCTATAAAACCAAATAATGCAATAAGAATAATTTCTGAGCACTTGGAGATGAATCTTAGACCTTATATATCTACAGAGCGTAAAGCAAAGACTCTAGTCAGACTGTGCGGATGCACAGGCTGGCGAGAGGCTTTGTTGTACGCGAGTGTCAAATTGTTGGAAATGCCACGCACAGGCTCAAATAATATCTCTAAACTTACCTTGGAGTCATATCTACTATATTACACGGATAACCCGATGAATAAGCTATGTATAGAAAGAACGTGCAGACTGATATACACAATATTACGAGCTGTCGTTTGTCACAGGGGAGATAACTGGATATTACCAGGAATCCAGATGAAACCAGCAGAGCTGAAATAAAAGATACATGTATCACATTTATAGTAATCGTAAAATCCCGCCTTTGATTACTCTTTATAATAAAGTAATTTCCTTTTCAATTTTATGAATTTTTTTCTGTTGTACTTCCCAAAATGAAATTTAAACCTCACTATTTTTTTAAAAGGCTGTCCTAATTCCAAAGAGGTTGCCAAGACTAAGACTAAATCACAGATGTATAGGCTGATCATTGTCTATACCTTCTTCAAAGACATGAAAATGAGATAAGTTAATAATCCCCGGATCAACGAATACAATACACATAAGAAAACGGAGAAGGTATTGCATCGTAATCTTGACAAGGGCTAATAATAAATACTTGTTTTGCGATACTTACATATAATTTGAAACACTTTTCTGTTCTTTGTTCTGCTCATCCATCGCTTTTTGTTAACAAAGTCAGTCAAGACACCTGAGGTAACTAAACTTAAAAGGGTCACGAAAAATGGGAGGGACGAATAAAACCCATTCTGAAAATAAAGTACAAGAATAATTAGCAAGTGATATTAGCATCAATGACTGTTCAATAACAGCATTACTAGGAAACATCTCGTTTCAATATTTAAATAGATAATTTTTATCTAATTCCTTTAATACAATAGGTTCTGTTTAAATCTACAATTACGAATGACCCAACATTTTCACAATCTTGCTGAAAGATAGAAATTCCTAAACGAGTGGTTTTTGTTTTTCGGTTGTATAGCCATATGTTCATCGTTATAATTCTAAAAAGCACTTTCGTGCTAAAGTAAATGCTTGATGGTAAATATAAGAACAGACTACACAAATGTGCACATAAGTGTATGCTGATTGATATATGTATATATCTCCAAACAATGGGAATAGAAGGTTGTATAGACAAACTTACGCTTTCTATGTCATATTTAAGTATTTCATTAACAAACATTGGAAGACAAGTTAATATGAGATAGTATAGCCAGTTGTCACATAGCTGGGTAATAAATATGGCCCATACAGGTACACTAGTGAAGATTTTCAGCCAAGGCACTGATGTTTTCTGAAATAAATGGAGAACAGTCAGTTTTATGGCCAAATTGTAATCTTGTGATAAGCAGAAAGACTGTGCAAGTTTGAAATCGGCCTAAACAAATGATTAAAAAAATAGAGTCCATGCGTTGAACTTTTCACAAACAAAATAAAGTCAAGTTTCAACTACTATGAAAGCGATTATGACATAAAAATTAGGATTACAATTTGTAAATCGGAAACCAATTCAATTGAAGACGACAGTTCTATCAAATAGATAAAAACAGACTAAGACAGTCAAAAGGTAAAGAAGATAGGAGCGCGTTTTACTAAAGTTCTTAAAAAACAAATAATCGAAAGTCAAAATCACAAATCTTACCTGGTTTTTTCACTCATTTTTTTAGATTCTGTCTTGCAATATCTCATTTTAGTCGTCTTTAGAAGACGAATCCAATTAAATTATGCATTGCAGAATTCCATTTTTAGTAACTACTGTAGACATATCTTTAATTTTTGACTTTCGTATAAAAAGATCGTAGGATATTTATTAAAAAAGGCCTCAGGTGATGGTGTTTGTTATGATATTCAATGATGAAAAGCCCTTTCCTTTCCTGTCAGTGCAAATGACAGTGATATACCAGAAATTGATCGTTTTGGGCACGGCGAAATATCGACCAACGATTTGCTTAATACTTTTGTTATAAAGGGCAGTTTGTATCGTAGACAATTTTCCGAAAAATAAAGAATGAAAAGACAAAATTACATTACCTACTTTTGTATGATAATGTTTCGGTTCATGTAAGTATTTTGCTAGTAATTTTCTCTCTGATTCTGTAATCCTGGGATGGACGTCCGGTGAACTAGCAGCAAAATACAGCCATATTGCCAGAAAAACGATACCACTTATCCCTGTAACATAGACCAATTCGATAATGGACTAATGAAACCTCGCTATTGCAGTTTGTATAAGAACTGTGGTTAGGAGATCATAGGCAAAAATTTCGGCATTCTTTAATTCTTAAATCAGATGCCGAATTTACGCAGAAATATTTACTTGTTGATATTGAAACTGAGGTTATAGAGTTTCATATATCTACCATACAAAATTGTTTTTTAATGTTGTTATTAAGGTCCTTGCTTTTAATAGAATTTTACCATAACAGGAATGAATGCATTAAACAGAAAAAACAACGTATATACATATTCATTATTCCATTGATCATTTCGATATTGTTGTTTGTTCTTCTTTTTTATTTTTTATTCATTTTATTTTATTTTTCGATCTTGGAAACCAGAAACAATTTGTTCGTGGGTCGAAGCATGAAAGCGAGTAGAATACGGACGCATAAACAGATAAACACATGACGAAACCAATATGCCCTTCCAAAGATGTTGGAATCATAATCAAGTCATTATTACCATGTAAATAGAATATAGATCCCCATCCTTTGTCAAAACCATAGGTACACAATAAACCGGAAGTTGTTATCCCTATCACAGCCCCTGCCGTCTGACCTGTAAGATAAAGATGAATTTGAATGATACATGTATGAATTAAAGGGTTTAAACGAAACGAAATGAAATATAAATCGATCTTACACTGAAACAAACGATTATCCTCTATATAACAAACGCAAACGTTTTTTAATGGTGGAGAATCCAAAACCGAATGAGCGACCATCCTTCAAAACCGATTAGAGAATTTTCTTGCAATCATGGATTCTTTAAAATTCTGCAAACGGTATTCAATTTTAAGCCGTATATATAGAGGATAATCGTTTGTTAAAGTGTAAGATCGATTTATATTTCATTGAGTGAACAACAAAAGCTATATTGTCACGAGTGGCTGAGCCACAAGTGAAAATATAGCTTTTGTTTTTCACGAAATGAAATATTAATCGATCTTACTAGAAAAACAAACGATTATTCTATTTCTTTAATGCAAAAATGAGACAAAATGTGAAATTTCTAGAACATATTTTCGTAAAGCGCGTCAATTTGCGCGAGATTGCTATGCAACGTTCATTGTGACGTCACTTATTTCGCCCCGCATAGATGACGTCAGATAGGATGAAATGCACAAAAGCAGGGTATAAGTTTTTGATAATTTCACTGCTTTTGCGGTGAGTTTATCAAGTGATAATCTACCATTATTTCTCGATAAACCACCGAAAAGCATTAAAGAAATTTCTTTAATTACTATTGACGCGTGCATTCGCTTTATATGTAGCATCTATCTTTCATTAAAACCAACCCTTAGTCCACGATGAAAGATTGGAAACAATATGAGCCTGTGCGTGACATTTCTAACGATTTTATATGTGCTCAAAGAAAAGTCTCCAGCCAGCCTGTGTATCCGCAAGTCTGACAGGAGGCTTTACTTTGCGCTATATACAGACAGACAAGGTCTTTACCTTAACGAAGATGTACATGAAATATGCATTTTCTACTTTTTGTTTGTCTATGCTGGACATTGTATGTCCATCGAGCATAGGTGAAATTGTTGTAAATATCAAGCATTGGGCTCATAACCCACTCACTCGGACGTATATGTTCAAAGCAGGCTACCATTTCCTTAAACGTTTCGCGAATGTTAAGGTGGCAATGGACAGCGGCCTCCCGACTCTATAAACCGGAAGTGGGTTTTCGTTTATTTTACGGCTCTTTTTGCGCGTTGTTTTAAAAGACCGGTTTTCGTAAGATTCTACTTATGGAAATAACGTAGAATAATGATGGTAAAACTTCATAATTTAGCTTCTTTTCAATATTTGATATTAATTGAATGACTGGATCATTAAATCTACCAATAAAAATGCGTTAAAACCGTCATTGAATTAGGAGAGAACACTGAAAAATAACGAAAAACTTTCTTATTTGCATGGAAAGGTATGCTGATTTTTTTACCAAATAAAGGAAAAATATGGATTATAAACATATTGGAAAATAAGAAAAATTCATTGGGTAATTTCTTTAAAAAAAGGTTTGGGTGGCATTTTTACCTAGTAAAATTACAAAAATTAGCGCATTTTTAACTTTTGAAAGCAAATTGTGCAAATGCAATTGATCAAAGAGAAATTTTCTTGTCAATTGTCAATGTGTACATGTATAAGGTCTATCAAAACGTATTTTTTTATAGCTATAACTTAGTACAGCGTTTATACTAGACCTAAAATGAATATAACCGTTTTACTGAAAAATGGCCTCAAGGGCAGATAACTCTAGCATGAAAATGAGCGTGGAAAGGTACCTTCAAATTTTGATATAATGACTACACAATGTTAATCTACAACATATGTGACTAAGAAAAAAAATCATTGGGTGGAAAAAAATGACACCATGTGTCCATTGCTACCTTAAACGAATCGTCTTGCACGCAATAAAATCTTAACCATTAATCCTTTCTAAGCCTCCAGCATAGGTCTACGTTTATCAACCCATTGGTGGGAGACAAATAGTCGGAAGGATGAGTGCCGCCGTCTTTTGAATGATATGTACGAACTGTACTATAATAAGACTTGTGTGTTTTGACGAGCCAATCAGAAGTTTCCAAATTTGCTTAGATCCAATGAAATAATTGAAAGTTCGGATCGATTTGAATGAAGTTTTGGATCGTGTGAAGACTTTTCGGAGCGGTTTAATGTTTAGCGTGGCTAATTGGAATGCGTTAAGTGGAGCACTGAGCGAGCGGTTTCGGATGGGTTTGAGACGGTTGAAAGTTAATATCATGATCCAATTTACTGGAAAAACTTACTGACCTATCCAAAACATCATCATCATACGTCCTCTCTCGTTGGGTAACGCCCATTTACCTAGTAGAGCGAACCAGGCTGGGGGTAAGGGGCCCTGTTGAAAGACAAAAATAAATTTCTCTTAGAAACGCCGTTAATTGATAATCATGACCTTATCATAACCTAAACATTAATTCAAATCCGCCCATAAACGACAATATTTCTTTCCAACCACAAAAATATTTTGTTGGCTGATAAATGAGTCACCCAAGGACCATCCCGGTGCATATCGAGGAGTCAGTGCAACACTATTGTAAGTGCCTATTAAGTTGAGTTGACACCTCGATATATATATATAGAGAGAGAGAAAGAGATATATCCAACCGTTAGATTATGACAAAGGCACTTTTTATCATATATGGAAATTAGTCACGCCCATTTAAGCCAGTTTTCTGATGGATCAAAATTTCTTTCGCAACTTTAAAAAAGGGTCAGCCAAGGATCATTTCTGTAGGTTTGGTTGTAATTCATCCAGTATATTTTGAGGAAATGATTTTTAAAGAAAAATTCTATCATGGCACGTGATTTTATGTCTATCCAAAGCATGCAGTCGCATCGTGGTTAAATAGACGCTTATCGTTGAAAAAAGTTCCGAGTGGCTGTTCCATTCCGCCCATGTACAAATCTTTATTGATGTCACATTAGGTACCTAAAGAATGTTCGCAAGGCAACCTGGTAAAAAAAACCCCTCAATTTTGTCTAAATGACGAAAATATTAAAAGGCTGTCAAATAAGTGTAGGGGTATTATACTTTGCAAGACTCTCAAATTAACTTGGGCGAATTATATTTCATCGATGACGTAGTCCATGACGTAGTTTAAAATATGACGAGTATTGTTTACACAAGTTTACTGTATCCGGATGGATTGATACATTAAAAATTGTACTTTACTCGACTGAGGAGTATTTTTAGAGACAAAAACTTTGAATCTAGTCGTAATCTTTGTTCACCTTGTGATAAAATAACCGGGATGACATTGAATTGATGTTTGCTTTTACTTCACAACAACGAAATCGTGAAAATAAAGAAGAGATGGGCGATCGACAAGAAAATCCATCGCATTTGTTTTTAATTCTTTAGGTATGTTAACTTCGTTTGATAGTTTATTTGATTGTTAAATACTCTTTCTTATTAAGGCATTTAGGCTTTATCCTGCCCCTTACCTACGCCCCACTGAAGTTCACATGATGCGTTAAAAATGAATCCCTTGCCCACTTGAAATTTTGGATTGAACATAGCGTGAAAGATGCATATGTTTGTATGCTAATATTGACAAAAACGAATTAAGAATAATAATGTTTGTAATTTTGTTCACTTTTCTTTTTCAAATTTAGGACCAATTTAAAAGAATCGAGAGCTAATTATTGCTTACCGTCGCTTACTTTTGTGAAAAAGAATAGCGTGTATTATCAAATGAAACTAATCCGCAGTTGTTGTAGACTTGGTATGTTCGCGATTATTTCCCGTTGAATAGTGAAATGTAGTCATGATAGAATTATAATAACAAATTCTAACCGTTATTTATTGAAAATTTAACCACGCTTCTGAGTTCTAAGGCTCAATGAATAATCCACTCGAGCTTAAGCTCTCGTGGATTATTTAATGAGCCTTAGAACTCAGAAGCGTGGTTAAATTTCCAATAAACAACGGTAAGAATTTGTTATTCTATAAGTTTACGACCGGACGCTCGGACGGACGACGGACACAATTCCATTACAATTGCTCAAGTGACCTTAGACCAAAGAAGCTAAAACCTTGGGGACATTCTTTTATTATTATTTTTGTTTTTGTTGTTTCACTAGATCTTAATACTTTTCAAAAGCTGTGGATCGAAAATGCGTTATGTCATTTTTACACAAGTTAAACTGAAAATAATTATTTTCTTTGAGGTTATATAACCATCATTAGAGATATGTTTTATTATCGAATTCACCACTTATAATGATTAAAACATCGCTTATTATCGATAGAATATATCAGTTATTAATTTCGTGTTAGGTGAGGTTTTCTCTGATACTTCTGCGTAAATGTATTGAGATTAAAAGCTACATTTAATCAAAACCTTCCATTTATTTCCTCATTATTGTAAGTTAACCAAGTACCCGAAAAGAAATAAACGCAAAGATGGGTAAGGCGGTCACCGGCTTAGAAAAGTACACGTGCAAAGCGGGTGAAATTGGCATCGTTTTGACATCATGAACGCAGTGTTGATTTGTTGTTTAACAACTGACCGTCACAACGCCCGTCATTCTCCTAACCAAGATGACACCGTCACAACGCCGGTCAATTTCCTAACCCGAACGGCACGGTCACAACGCCGGTCAATATCCTAAGCGCATTGACACTAACAGTCAAAACGCCGGGCAATAACCAAAACACAATGACACTTACCGTCACAACGCCGGTCAATATCTTAACCACAATGACACCTTACGTCACAACGCCGGTAAATAACCTAACCACAATGACACTAACCGTCACAACGCCGGTCAATATCCTAACCAGAATGACACTTACCGTCACAACGCCGAGCAATTGCCTAACCGCAATGACACTTACCGTCACAGCGTTGATCATTATCCTAACCGTATGAGTCTTACCGTCAAAAGGCCGATTAACATCCTAACCAAAATGACACTTACCGTCACAACGCCGGTCAATACCCTAACCACAATGACACCAATAACATGAGTCCTTGCTAGTACCGGGATCAACATCATGAAGACGGAAGATAGCGCCATGGCCACTGTGATGACGTTTTTCCCGCCAACTCGTACGATCACCCACCCACCGACAATCTGAGTCGTCACGAACCCGTAAAAGAACGCCGATAGAACTACGGATTGTGTCTGCCGGCTCCAAGTGAACTCTGCGTTCTGAAATGGCAATTTAAAACAACATTGAACTAATAAGTCAGTGCAATTCCCACAATTTGACTTTGGTGTGGAATGCAAACAAATAGCAACCTAGACAGTTACGTGGTGTCATTAGAAGTTGAAAACTTCATCATTTAAGACCTTATCTATCTATAAAAGGTAAAATAAAGACAATGGTCAGACTGTGGGAGTGCACAGGCTGGCCAGAGTATTTGCTGGGCGCGCTTTTGAAATTGTTCTTTATTCAGATGCAAACTCAAATGCGTTTCAACCAACAATTGAAGGATTGATGGCCCAGTCTCTTTAACTCCGTCACGGCACAACCCTCAGACATTGAAATGTCAATTATTTGCAAAATGAATGTTTTAGGACAAGAAACACTGAACAATTCGTTGGTAAGTAATTTAAACATGGAGAAAACAACTTAATTAAGCTGAAATTACGATGTTCAAATCCCTGATAAACGAAAATCACAAAAACACATCAAATGGCAGGAAATTATGACATTATTATTGTTATTATTATTATTATTATTATTATCATTGTTGTTGCTAGTATTTGCTTTCAATGTTTTGTTTTTTTCTCTATTGGCGATTTGTTAATTTTTCAGACAGATCGATAAATGATTGAAAATAGATCGGTCTGCACGAAACAGTTGCGTCTGCATATATGTTTATGTGCAGTTAAAACTGTTTTACGCTTACCCATCGTCTTGCTAGAAATGTATGTGTTTTTTCATCATATAGAAAAGTCGAGGAGGGTTATGAAATCATAAATTTATGCAACATACAAAATGAGGTCGCTTGGTTACAAAAACGCATACATTTTGTAGCGACTGCTTCATCAGTATATAAATTGGTTGGTTTGGTCCTCAAAACCCAATTTATATCTCATGAAAATTGTAATTGTCACAAAGCAATATTAAAAAAGATGGGTTTTCACATATATTTTACAGTCGCGCCTCATTAATGTCAACCAATTTAAATAAAGTTTTCTCATAATCTATGAGGGGAGTTCCGAATGTTTCGATACTTTCTTTAAATCTTTTGAACAGTAGCTCTAAGAATCACGAAAGGCAGCTCAACATAAAGGAGAAATCCTTTAAGTTAATTAGCTAGTGTAAAGGTCAACGATATGTCCTATCATTACAAAATAACATCACTAAAGACTTGATAGATGAGCGTTACCGAGCAATTTGAAATAGTATTTTATTTTTCTAAAATGTTTTCCTGCAGTAATCTCTCGGGATTTCTTTTTTTAGGCTTTTGAACAGTTATTGGCTACACAAAAAGACGAAGAAGGGCCCCGTTTAAATAAACTTCTTACGACAAAATTAATCGTAAGTCAAAATCACAAATCGTATCTGGTGTTTTTATTCATTGTTAGATTCTACATTGCTTCATCTCATTAGAATCGTCTTTAGAAGACGATTCTAATGAGCTGGTGCGAGGCAGAATTCCATATTTAGTTACTACTGAACGAACTAGTTTTATTTTTGACTTCAGCAAAAAACAATCGTAAGATGTTTAGTAAAACGGGCCCCATATGTTTGAAATGACATAAATTCTGACGTCGCCGTAAAAAAAATGGCACTATTGTTGTATTAAACAGCTCTTGTTTAAGTAGATATGTCTTTACAAGGCATTTCGAAGATTAAGAGTAGGCTGGTATTTATGGCAATTGAAATCGTTTAAAGCCATTGTTGTAACCGAAAAATTGATACTATAACTTGTTACGTTGACAACAAACACTGCAGTGTATAGCCGATTTGAACGGAACCGTGCAGATGGATCTTTTCGAATTTTCGAGAAAAATTTCGAAATTCAAATTTGTGTATTGGCAGTTTTAAGTACCTATCCAAATCATGATCAAGAAATATTTTTTGACATTTTGTAATATTACCTAAAAATGCTGAAAGACACTAAACAATTGTGTTTAAGAATCGTTTGATTCAACGTCGGCTACGTTGTCAATCTCCGTAAAGACACACCACTTTTTAAAATGACTTTAGCTGTTCAACTATTGTTTGATGTAAATGAAATTATTTATACCTTATTTATTGAATAATTTACTTGTCACAGGCAAATCTTGCAGAAGTTGGTTCAGAAGTTCAATTTTGATCAAGGTAGTCTCATAACTTTCGGAACGCCCCTCGTATATATGAGAGAAATGTTTCATATTACTCGTCTCACTAGTATGATGTCAACTCCAGTCTTATTCATGTCTTAGAACTTAAAAAAAGTTTTAAGCAGAATATAAGAGATACTAATTTGAATCAATTCCTCTAACAATTTCGCTTTGGACAAAACAATTTAAGATAAGAAAAACGTAATTTCTTTACTGTATCGTGTGCTTACCATATTTTCTTCTTTCCTTTGCAGTATTTCTCCCTCACATCGCCCTGAGTGTAAAATCGAGTTATCTGTTGTGTTCGGTAATACATTAGTAGTTGTCGTGACAAAACTTTCGGTTGTGTTGCCAATGGCTATGACGTCATTAATAGCGTCATCTTTGACCATACAAACCACAGCCATACTCATGTCTATCCGATACATACTGAATATCGTACCGAAAGTAAAGCCAAGATATGCCAGAATCCATCTTTGAGAGCAAAAACAAGGGACCTCCGATTCTGAAAAGAATGTGAAAGAGACAGAAAATAAACGAAATACTGGCCCGCCCTCTTGACCTTTGGTATCAATGAATGACCGTAAATCGAAATATTTTCTAACATATACGGTCCTCGATGGCTGGCTGGATGGATGGCTGGCTTGCTGGCTGGCTGGCTGGATGGCTGGATGGATGGATGGTTGGATGGATGGATGGTTGGATGGATGGATGGATGGATGGATGGATGGATGGATGGATGGATGGATGGATGGATGGATGGATGGATGGATGGATGGATGGATGGATGGATGGATGGATGGATGGATGGATGGATGGATGGATGGATGGATGGATGGATGGATGGATGGATGGATGGATGGATGGATGGATTTTGGGTGGGTAGACAGACAGAGATAGACAAAGTCAGATTGCGAGAGAGAGAGCGAGAGAGAGAGAGAGAGAGAGAGAGAAAGAGAGAGAGAGAGAGAGAGGAGAGAGTGAGTTTTGTTTTAAACTGTATGCGGGTTTGTGAATGTAGTAACTACAGTATGAACATCGTATGAACATCGTATGCCGTCGCATGGGCAATACACAATTTGGAGGTTACGACGAGCTCCGTAAGCTCCTCCGTAAATTAGGCTTAAAAGTTCAATAGCGTACAGATGTAAATTGTGTTCACACATGCATTATATCGAAAATGGGTCTAAATGTCATGTTTTGCCATCGTAATGTTCAAATGTGTGTAGTGGGAATGTATATAAATCATATTGGCTAGATGTAAACCCTGTTCTTAATTGAAGTGTGGTTTGATGATTATACAAAATCTTGTCCTACTATGAAAGTTGCTTTGTGCAAATATGTTGCCATTTATAAATTAACTGTGGGTAAAATTGTGAAATATTGCTTTAAAATAAACAATTGTAGCAACAAAATCTGAACTAGCTGTAGTTATCTGGATACTTAAAAAACTGTCTTAGCCATTGGTCATTGGACAAGCAAATGATCGTAACTACAGCTTTGTTAAAGCTGTAGTTACGATGCTTGGCTCGCATATTGACAGATTATATCATATGAACTTATGCGTGGCATTTCCAACCATTTCAAATATGCGCCAAGCGAAGACCCCATCCAGCTTGTGCATTAGTCAGAACAAAGTCTTTAATCTGCGCTCTAAAGATAGTCAAGGTTACAAGTATCGTATCTTGAGATAGACGGGTAATCTTTTAATTACACTGTGAGGCTGTTTAGGCCTCCCAGTGTTTGCACACCATGCATATGTAAAATTGTTGCAATTGTCACGCATAGGCTCATATAATATATTTTTGTGAGACCGACCCCTGAGAGAAAAAAATCTGAATCCGCGCATGATTTTGAATGTAGAATAATCCTCATAGATCTTTACCTGATATATCCAATTTTGAGTCATTCATTAATTTCTCGTTCACTTTAACTTCCTCAAACCGATCTTTCATTTTTAACTGTCTATATTAATGAAGAATATTTCCGGCCCAATAAGACATGAACACTAGAGAAGATCCCTTAAACAACGAATTTGACATAAATCTTTTAAATCAGTCAATTGTTTACAACGACTATAGGTTTACATATTAGGTCAAAAGACTGCAATATCCATGTCTTAAGTAACGTTAATCCTTTGAATGAGTAACATGCATTTGGTCAAAACGTTGTAAAATCCATGTAATTAGAAGTGTTTTGAATCAGTTATCTGTTAGTCATGAACACAGTTTAAAAGTAAAGTCACAATGCTGTAAAATCCATGGCAATGTTTTGAATCAGTATTCGGTTTGCAATTTATGCATATAAGATGTAAAATAAGAACGTAGTAAAAATCCATGTCAATCGGTATGTGAAAGTCTGCGGGTGTACTGGTTCTGTAGGATACCTGAATATTACAGCTGAATTCACTTCGCTTCAACTCGGTACGCGAAAAAATGTTTCCATATAATCAATAATTACTGAGACTGAATCCTTATCCTTATAAGTTCGATTTTTAACAAAATAGACAAAAATGTCGACATTTTATTCAACTTTGTCATGCTGTTTACGACATATAATAAATACTGATTTAGCACACGGTGTGGACAAAGATCAGCCTGCAAAGACGTTCAATATGGCCGAAATATAGGCTACCTGCTTTGCAGTCATTAAATGTGGGCAAAGCTTAAGTCTCGCACATTTGCAACTTCCCTAAGACGATTTTCAATTTCAGTGGGATAAAGGTTAACGTTGTCGGTTTTAATTTTATTGGTTTGATATAAATGGCCATCTTGTTGTTAAATCAACTTTGAAGGCACTCACTGGAAACAGTTAACAGCATTGCGAAATTGACACTTACCTAGATCAAACCATTCAATGACGCTCAGAATCGTTCAAAAGCACTTCGAAACCGTAAAAAACGATCGACATTTTTATTTAAACCAATCAAATCTTTCAATGATTTTATTGGCTTGCCGCTGGCTTTGAGCTTTTATTTGCCTTTTAGTTCGTGAATACACCCAAACACATATGTACTTATAAAAGGGAGATAAAAAAAAGACATCGCTCATTCTTCAACAATAAATTTCCTTCAAAACTCGCTCCGCAGAGTCGTTCTTATTCATTCCGAAACCGTTCCGAAATCATTCCCAATGTCCATTTCACGATGTTCTAATGATAGAGTGCCATTTTCGTCTATTCTATTGAACTTTTGTTCCATCATTTGATATGTTTATTATTAATAGCTATTAGCTATATGACTAATGTAGGGCAAATTATAATGCATATTGTTATAATGCGTTTCAGTTTTCTTCCGATATTATCTTTTTTACCCCTGGTCTTGCTGAATTCAGAATACTAGCTGTTCAATGGTAACAGTTTATGTATAAACAAAGGTCAGCCTGCAACATGCAGGTTCTTGTAATTGGGTCTCAGTCCTTACCACCATTTCATGGGCGTACCCAGGAAAATGAGATACTAGTTAATGCACAAAAAGGGGGATATAACCGAAATCACAAATAGAAAATGCTAAATCACCAGGCTCAGGGGGTTTCCTATGAGATAATTTTGATTCATTTGAACTTGCGTAGATGATCGAAAAATCGTGACTACATATAAATCGAGTTGTAGTTACGACGTTTTGATATTCGGTCGATTTTATTTCTGCAGATGAATTTATTACGCGCGTGCGTATTTCACCTGACGGATGATGCTTGCTTGTCGTTTTGTCCTTGATGAAACTTATTTCAACACTTCTCTTTAAGTTGAAGGCATTGCTGCTGTATGAAAAGCTACAGTTAATAACATCGTGAATTCACAAGGAGAATGACTGGGAGTGAAGTGAAACTAGTAAAATTAGCGAGTTTTAATGAATAAAAAGAGTAGTAATGGTCATCCAATGAATAAGTTCGAATTAACTATATTATCGATAATTTAATACAGTTAATAACATCGTGAAATTGACAAGGTGAATGATTTTGGAATGATTTAGGAATGAAATTGAATGAGTGCGAGGAGCGAGTTTTGAGTGAATTTAATGGGAGATAATCCTGTATCGCAAATTTTGTTCGAATGAACAAAATTTGCGAAATTGATTATCTCCCTTTAATAAAAAAGTGTATTTAAGTTCTGTGCACAGCCTCAAATTTCTTCAAGGACCTGTGAGGCGCTTACTTTTTGAATTATGTCAGTGAAATCGCGATATTGCTCTGTCAAAATTTATTTTGAATGATGTTGTTGATTCTATATTTTTCAATGGGTTTGATCGTTTTTGAATGGTTTGAGTGAGTGTTTGGAATGAATGATTGGAGCGCTGAGTGATCGATTTAGAATGGTTTAGATTGAGGTGAATGTCAATTTCTCAATGTTATTAACTGTATGGTTGACAGTATTAACAAAGATCAGTCGGCATTAACGTGCAGTCTGATCTTGAGGTAGCAATTGTGACATGAGTTTTTTTTTTTTTTTTTTCGATGCCCATTACGTCCTCACCCTTACTGTCTTCTCTTTTCTTAATCATTGTAGGTACATATACAATACATACTTAGTGTTTTGTATGAAAAAATATCTAACGGGGCTGTGAGAATTGATAATTGTCGAGGTTCTGTCGAGACAATTATCAATTCCCACAACCGAGTTAGATATTTTTTCATGTAATATACTAAGAACGTATTTTACTCTATTTACCTTGTTTTCGTCGATGTCTCTAACAGAAATGAAAATTTCTAAAACGAACCGCATTATGTCATTGTTCGTAAAATATGCATGTGAGATCATAAAAAATATCATATGCAATCTTATCATACGGATATTTGTATAGTTATAAGATAAAACCTGATCCAGAGTCATTCAAATGTTCCAAAATGTTGGCAATTTTCTAGAAACAAAATTTAAATTAAGCAGAACAAGGGACCAAAATTGAATATGATTCAAAATTAAATGTTCCGGCGCATTCAAGACCTAGATACAATTTTGTTTAACCGGTTACATCTAGAGGCTTGGGCAAATACTTGAAACGTGAAAATTAATACAACTTCGCTATTTCAACTTAAATTTAGTTATCAAGCGTCGACATTCGGTATCATGAAACTTTCTATATAATATTTCAATTGATATACTGAGTTCAATAAGAAAGTTTGCATTATCGCATTTTGAATTTTCTTACTTTTTACGAAGTTTAAGAAAATCTTGCTCGTAAAATAACTTGCATATTTTAGATACGACCCTTCAGAAACGAGGTATAAAATCCGATTTCGATAACTTACGAATAGTGTGGATACATGGGCAGCAAATACTGTTTTCAGTTTTGCCAAGCTGAAATTTCTGTTCTGTAGTAAGAGATCTTTGTTTGCATGGCATTTCCGAGTTTGACTTGGGACTTTCTAACCGGTCCAAATTAATTGTATGATGAATGAAGGAAAAGCGAGAAAGACGAACAGAAATGTAAACATAACCCTAATAAATAGGCTATCTGGTGCTTAAACTGTAATAAGTCATCTTTCTATTCATTGGGTTAAGTATAGTAGCATATCATATCTTACCACTCAAAACCTCAGGTCAATATCTTTATATGTTTATCGCCAGTTTAGTTCCAAAATCTCGTAACTACAGCTTTAATCAAACTGCACTCAGAGGTTTTTGGAAATAAACCGACGATATACAGATATTCGGTGGTCAACACCTCTTATCTGCGGTTTGTGTAAGTGGTAGTTAAGATATTTCAAAATACTGATAGTACTGAAGGCCAGAAAATGTTTAAATTTGTAAGATGAGAACCTAAAGTTAAAGAAGTGGTCAAGTTAAGCCTGTGAATTGTAATATGATCTGAAGTTTCTTGTTTCTGTGATAAACATTGTTGAAAGAAGGTTTTGAATTATTATAATCAAGTCATAACTTATTTTCCACATTGATTTGTACAACACTAACCTAATCCTGTCCTGTAATTAAAAAAAGGCGCACACGGCCAATTTTCTCCTGGTACACACGCTGGGTAGATTTCAAAGGACGGCGCAAAGAAATATTACAGTTCAGAATATCGTGAAATTGACAATGATTTGGGAATCATTTTGGAGTGCAATCGAATGATTGTGGTGAGTAAGTTTTGTATGAAATTAAAGAAGGATAATCCATTATCGCTAATTTTGTCCAATATTAAAAAGATAGCGAATGTTTGTACCCCCTCCCTTAAGCAAACTATGCCTATAAGATCTATAAGTAGCTTTCTTTGTCTTTGCAAACCTATCAGCCGCCGTCATAGCGCGGTTGATAGCGCGTCGGACAGTCAATGTAGAGGTCCCAGGTTCGATCCCCTAAGGCGGCACTCATTCTTTCCGACTAATTGTCTCTCGCCAATGGTTTGATAATTGTAGACTTATGTGAGATAGTAGCTGGAGGCTAGTAAAGCGAGGGCAAATTAACTTGAACCTGAGCTTTATGTATAATAAATAATAAGGCTCATGAATAAAATTCTGATGATACTTCAGCACGTGGCGATCAAGGAAGGACATTTCGTTATACTGTAAAAAAACGAAGCAGGCGAATGAAAAAAGAAAAAAAAGAGCACTAACACGTGCACTCAACTTTTCGACTAGAATCCGCTGGTAAGTCGTGTTTTGCCGAAGTGAAACAGCTGATATTTGATTTATTTAAATTGTAAAAGCCAGGTTCTGGTCAATTTGCTTCAACTATAATAGTGAGAGAAATACCAGGAAGCCATTGCTAGGTGCTCCAGCCGCCGCGATTGACAGATTGTTTGAAAGCGGCGTAAAACCCCATTCAAACACACGAAACAATCAACCGCTTGCAAATTCAATTTAGTAAGTGAACGTGATTTTAACTTTTAAAGATGTTGTTGCTCTTGTCCTTTCTAGTGACTTTGGAGCAGTTTTGAATGATTTAAATGAGTGTTTTGACTGAATAGATAGAGCTATGAGTGAGCAATTAAAAATGGGTTTGATCGTGATGAATGTCAATAATATAACGAGGTGATTAATGGTAACAAGGTGCCCGCGAGCACTTTATAATCCTGAACTGCGGCATGGGCGTTTATCGTTTTCGCCACTTGCTTTTCTTCCTACACATCGTAATTGCAGTTTGAAAGCTGAGCATGTTCGAGCTACTGCATCAGATGATATCGTGTCAGATTTTTTTAACCCTCAATCTTTTTCAGTCTGCATACGAAAATTGACTTATTCTCTAAGACGTCATACGATTGTGACTTAATGATGTCCGCAATACTTTTACTGTGGTTTTAGAAAAAAATTTGCGCGGTTTTCATTTAGGAACTACTGCTTTTAGAGGATGAAAGTGGGCATCTAGTCCCATATTTTTCTTTGAAATTAGTTCTTGAAATTTCCTCGCGATCGCTAGAGGTAAGGCAATATTTTGAGAAGAATTTCCTGGCTTATAAGTCGTTCACAGACAATCTTTTGATTCGCCGACCGAAGTCTGGTATCGACAACTTAATCCTAGCTGTAGAAACAATCTTTTGATCGCCCGTGAAGGATTTATGTCGAGCTTTTATACCCTTATAGGCCCTACTGTATATACGGTTTTGACTACTGTAGTGACTTATATTTCGTTTGTTGTACACTTGAATAAATCTATTTAATAATACTAGTCTTCGTAAGTGACCCATGAACGAAAAATACTATTAAAAAAAAAATTTTTTGGTGAACACTTTCGTTCAACAGCGTTACTACGTAGGGAACACCCTGTAGGTTCTTAGTAGCTTCGAAATAAAGTAGTGCCCATTTTGGTTTAATTTAGTATTTATCAAGACTTCTCTCCTCCAGATCACTATTTATTTTGTGAATGGCGTGATACTAGAACTCTATATCATATGAAGATAATGAAATTCGCCTTCAAAATATATAAAAAACGTGGCAAAATTTTAATCTATAGAAACATACTATGTTTTTGCTCTGAGCCCTCGTTATAGCCAGTGCCCGTATTAATTTTTCGGAAACGTGTGTTTTTTAGGCCGTGATCTCCTGAGCTTCTTTTTTTCCCGTATTTACCCATACACGTTGTTAGCATTAGAAACGGTAATCAGTATAGTGACATACATGAACTACGAATGCGTTTCGATTTATACAGAATATGTTTCGCAAATAATTTTACCGTTACAAGTGATGACATGGCTTTAAACAGTATGCAATCGCACCGTGGTTAAGTGAGTATTATTCTCCATTGCTATTCATTTGGCAGGGCATGGCCCACCCGTGACGAGATTTGGCGAGTTTACTTTTCAATATTTGTGTTGTTTTCAATAGATAGTAGGCAATTATCGTTTACGCGTGCAAATGACTTTATCAAAAAGGCAAAAAAAAAAATAATTGAATTCACGTGCTAAAAGAAATTGAACATGTTATGTCATTTGGTTACCAAAGCCTCCTAACTTCAGCTTGGACAATTAAAAGTTACGATATTTTTGTAACCAACCTATTATTTAAGCTTTAAAGTTATTTATGTCGACTTTCTAAAGAAGCAAGTTATCATGAAGCTTATTTACCCTAACCTCAAGTTCAATGACCCGTTACTTAAGGCTTGTTTACACATTCACGATTTTGGCTGCGGTGTCGCTACGATTCACCCTTTGTAAAATCGTCGTGTTCCGTGGTGATTCGTAGTAGAATTGTTGTGTGAATCGTTGTGATTCTTGATGAATCTTGTTGATTGGGGAAACTCCACGGTAGCGCTACGGGAAATTTAAACTATTTTCAGCTATGGTCTCATTTACGGTAATTATCGTAGTTAGTCGTACTCCATTTTACCGTAGACAAGCCGTGTCACTAATACGATTAACTAAGTTGAAGTAAGACAAACGACATTTAACAAAGGTACTATCGAACAATTTTCGAAAGAAGTAGGAACAACTACGAATAACTGCGTAAAAATAAGAAAGTTAATTAGATGAATTATTACTTTTAATTAATTGAAAATCGCCATTTATTTGTTTCCAAAGCCCTGATATCCTATCATTCTATAGAAAAGAAACACTATCTTTAAATAGATCAAAATGTTTAAAACCTAGCATTTCTATCAGTCACCTTCGGGTAATATAATTAATTCGTTGTAAAAACACGCGAGTTTCAAACAATTGATTTCACGTGTACTTCAAGATTATATTTGATCAAATACACCGATTCTATTTGTACTCTAAACGTGGTCCAACCCCACTTTCTCCCTGCTTGGACGTAGCATTAACTCTAACAGATGTTTATTAAACGGTTTGTAGGACAAACTATGGTAAACGATACGTTCTAATTCGGCATGAGTACGATCCAACAACATCATACTACGTTGAACTACATCAAAACTACGATAGAAAGTTCCTTTTCACCGTAGGGATTTTGAACAAGCCCAAGATTTGTGCAGCCACTACGGTAAGAAAATACGGTAGAAGAACGTTAAGTCCACGGTTAACTAAGTTAAAATACGCAGTCTACGGTAGGGTAGGCATTCTTTCACTACGTCGAGACTAAGTTTACAACGTGAAATGTGACCGCGATTTTTTACAACGTACTATTTCCCTACCTAGAGAAGTGAATCGTTAGTTCAACCTTGGTTAACCGTAGTATCGGGGACAAACATTTACGGTATTATAGCGTGCTACTACGGTTAACTAAGTTCCGATTTACGGATAAACTGGGGTCAACTACTGTGACCGTACGGCCAAATTAGGGACAAAATAACGTACTATACCGTGAGTTTACTTTTGAACATTTTTTACAATGTCCAAGACACTACGGTCAAATTCACGAGTTTGCACTACGTCACTAATTACGCGTAAACACGATTTACTTCGTTTTACTGCGCAGTATACGCTCAGCTATATGAATTTTACGGCTGACTACGTTGATGCATAACAACAACCAACCACGTTAATTAACGTACATGTGATCAAGCCTTAAAACATTCGTGGCGAATCGTGGTGGTTTTTGTGCGTGGCATAATTCGTAGCGCAACCGTAGTGGAATCGTGCTTATCCGTATTGACAACGTGGCTATACGTGAGAGATCGTAGCCAGTCGAGGAATCTTTGACATTACAAATTCTCACGATTCACCACGAATTGTGTACGGTTGTCCTACGAATCATCCACGGTTTCGCTACGGAGCTCCATGATTGGCCACGACCAAGACCGCCGTGAATCGTACTAGTACCGTATCGAAACGTACAAGCACCACGAGCATTCGTTGTGCCACCGTGGTCAATCCCCATTGATCGTTGCATTGCCGTCATGAATCGCCATTGAATCGTAGCGATATCTTACAGACACCGTACTTTTATCGTTGACATTCTTACTGGAATCGAAGTGACACTGAAAATTTCTACTTTTCGCCATGATCCATCCCGATCCATCCCGATTTTTGTTACCATGAGAAACTGGGTGAATCGTAGAGAAAATCGTTAATGTGTAAACGGGTCTTTAGGCTCTATCCTACCAGGGCAAAAAAGATGGATTTTAATTGTCGAAAGTTCGAGTGACTGTTTTAATTACAAATCTTAAATTGAAATCACGTAAAGTAAGTTATGTTGGAAATTCAACTATCGAATTAAAAATACACATTTTCGTCTATAGTTTAAATCTATGTACGAAAATGATTCCTTTGTGACCCTGTATCATCTGCAAAATATTAGTATGATAACAAAGGAATCATACCTTTTATGAGCGAAGGTCAATTTCAAATAGTTTATTTGGTGAGAGCTTGCATGGATGTCATCCAAATCTCACAAGAATTATCTCAGGAGACCCTTTAACAGAAGGAATATATTTTTTCATGAATATCCCCCCATTTATAAGCAGAGTTTGTTTCCATATATGAAAAATATCCAAACAACATTTTAAAGAAATGATACTTGGATGGCTTTTAATTTGCGTGGCAAGAAAATTTTGATTGATTTAAATACTTCGGCATAATCGATTGGCTACATCTCCATATTATGCCTATATTTAGTAGATTTTTGAATATCTCTGTCGCCTTACTATGCGCACAGGGACATTTACCATCTGCACTTTTAGTGCTTTGTTTGACTACTGCAGTGACTTATATTTCATTCTTAGTACACTTGAATAAATCTATTTAATAATACTAGTTTTCGTAAGTGACTCATGAACGACAAATACTATTAAAAACAATATTTTTTATCTGGTTTCAATAGTCAATAACGCCCATGTACAACAAATGATATTGTCAATTTTCAGGATTGACAATAATTGATCTTGTATAGACAATTTAGAAATTTGATTACAGCAAAAATCAATGAAGAGCAGAACAGACTACATTTTTTTTATTTCAAAGAAAATGTACAGTTGGTAACATCGTGAAATTGGCTTTCACTGCGATAAAAACTGTTCTAAATTGTTCACACAGCACACTATTAATTCATTCATTCATTCATTCCAAATGCTCACACCATTCAAAACCGCTCAGAAACCGTTAAAAAAACTCGAAGTCGTTCAAGACGATAAAGATTTCATTCAAATCGATCCATGATTCCAATTTCGAGATGTTCTAATCTGTACCAGTATTGGTATTTCAAACGTTAAAACTATAGTAAAATGAAGATATTCTTGAAAAGGAACTTAATAAATACAAAACATAATTATTTAACTCTTGTTGTGTGCACCAAGATTCGTGCATTCTAATTGGCTAAAAAATTGGTTTCATTACTCAATGAAAACAATTTTGATTACGCAGCTTTTTTTGTAAGCTTCCGCGGAAATTATGAATCCGCGAACCGCTTCGCGAATTCATACAGTGTGATTATGGTTTTAGTTTTATTCCTACCTGAAACAAAAAAAAAATAAACTCTTCATCTCTTAAATATGACTTTTCTACCGTGTGTGGCTAAATGGATTTTTGTAAACGTGATGGTCCTTTTATTTCTGTCTTGTCGCATTTAGGAAATTTAATTTGGTGTTATAAAGAAAAAATCAGAACGCTTAAGTATTGTCAAATCTGTTCAAGCAAACAAAGTTTATTATATACCCATCCTTGAAACAGATAAAAAATCAAAGGAACTTAAGTCTTGAAACGCGATTTTGCCAGTAAACTTATTTAAGTTTATCCCTATTTTGTATGTTTGTTTGTGTGGGGTTAAAAATCGCATTTTACAATCTTACAGTAGTTTCGCGTTGCTGGTGCACCTAACAATGGATCCATGGTATTTTCCACTCCAATGCTAGCATTAGATCTTTTCCTAGTCTCCAGCTGCTATCCCACACAGATCTATGATTATCAACCCGTTGCTGGCTACCAGCTCTAGAATGGTCCAAATATCGACTATTAGAATAGCCTAAAAAGGGCTTTTCTGATATTTGATAGTGAGACAAGTCTACACCCGACCAAAAATAAGTTGATCACGGCATAAAACTGGGAACACCTTGTTGTAACCTGGTGGTTTATGAGCATACGCATTAGCATTACGTTAGATTTTTGTTTCCGGTTTTATTCTTGATAAGAACCAATGTCGATATGCAAAATCGCTAAAAATCTGAACAAAAATATCCTACAGAACTAAATATAGGGGAGAGAACTTCTGTTATATCTAGAAACACAACAAGAGACAGTAACATCGTGAAATTGACATTCACCTCAATCAAAACCATTCTAAATCGCTCACAAAGCTCTCCATTCATTCATTCTAAACACTCACTCAAACCATTCAAAAACACTCAAACCCATTGAAAATTATATAGAATCAACAACGCCATTCAAAATAAATTTATATTGAGGAAAAATCGCGATTTCACTGACATAATTCAAATTAGAAACGTCTAATAGGTTCTCGAAAGAATAAGAAGCTATTAATAGAACTTGTATGGACATATTATTAAGGGGGGTAATCAATATCGCTAATTTTGTTTATCCTGAACAAAATTTGCGATAGTGGATTACCTCCCATTAAATTCACTCAAAACTCGCTCCACACACTCAATCAATTTCATTCCTAAATCATTCTAAAAATCATTCACCTAGTCAATTTTACGATGTTGTTAACTACAACGACTTCATTTCTTGTAAGAACTTAATACAGCATTTCAAATATACTGAACAATAAAAATAACGCATCAATTTTCAAAGACTAATAATTTTACCCTGAAATCGACGAATTTACTGATATGGCATTAGTTTAGTTTGGCCGACCACTAAGTACACAATTGTGATGAAATTTAATCCTAAACTCATACTCAAATGAATAAAGACACTTGAATGTGATAAACATGTTTTCTGTCCGTGCAACAGGTCGAATGCATCAAACGTTCATAAAATTGGTCGAGTATTACAGAAAATAAAGATGGTAATGAAAAACAGTTTTGCGGTAGCGAAAAATTGAATTTCGGAACGCCATCGCGCATAGTAATATTGAGCTGATTCATTAAATCAAGGACACTTGCAACTGCCATGAGGGACAATAACTGGCCTATTGTCAGGTTAAAACATCGGTTTCAACAGCTCTCGGTGTCATACTTTGGATGCTGACACGATGAGGAGGCTGCATTATAAAATGATATGACCGGAAATTCTTACTTTCTATGTCGCAGTTTTTCAGGTTTTAGTGGACTATTGATGACAAGGAAACACTAAAATTATGAATCAAAGCGAGTATCTAATCTTTCAGTAGCTATAGCCATATGGAACACCTCATGAGCAAGTCAATGTTATGGTCCATTCAGCTCATGCAACTATGGACTTTCTTTGCGATCACCCTTTTTAAGTGATACCAATGTCTAATCTTTCACCGACTGGACTTATCTCAAGATCTAGCACGTCAAATACGAGCTTGCAATGAGAGTCAAAAAAGAGCACGAAAACCCAAGGTTTTGAGTCAGATTGAGGTAGCACGCACAGCTAATGGATAGCCATATTGGGAGTAAGTCCTAATAAAATTCAGAAATCAACGTGTCAGACATTCTTTTAGTGCAATTTTGCTCATGGATTCACGCGCTAGAGACTTTTACTGAGCAATGGGAACCTTCTCTTATTTCATTTTTTTTGTTCAATTTAGGGGTAGTCGCCTTTATGGGTGAGTAATTCTTCAATAAGTATGTATACGATGTAGACCTTTTGGACACAAATCAATAATTGGTCAACGTTTATTTTGATATAACCATTCTTTCAAACTTTATATTATGAAAAAATTATATCTTAAAAATAAAGGGATGCGTTATCTTTGTTGTTCAGTATATTTTGTATGCGAAAACAAAACCTCTGACCAAAAAAAAACCCCTTTCAATTGAAAATGAACCGCCCAAATCAAAATCTTTCTTTCGCAAAGTTGAAAAAGCTGTTAACTTTGACAAGCTCATACTATACAGGGTATGGTCAAAGCCTCGTTATAAAAAGATTCTCCCAACCGTGATCAGATCATTTCAGACACTGACACGTCATTATCTATTCTTCAGTATTTTGAAAATACAGTCAAACCTGTATTAGCAGCCACCTGTATTCAGCAAGCAACCTGTCTTAAGCGAGCGGCAACAGATTTCCTAAATGAACCAATCGCACTAAAAATTGACCTGTATTAAGCAAGCACCTGTCTTAAGCAAGCACTTTTCGAATGTCCCATGGGTGCTTGACAAGTCTAAAAGTATTCATAGTGTTGCTGAATGACAACGGGAGAGTTTATCCATTCTGTAACGGCTCTAATGTTCTCAGGTTTATCTCTTTCAGGCATGTTTTACTGTAGTTTTCGTCGGATACATGTTCAAAATGCTTAAGATCCCCAGCAGTACTGATTTTCAGCTAAGTCATCCATTTGTTCAATGAATGTACTGTGTTTGAAACATCGATGTTACTTGTTTTTAAATAATGGCATTTTTAATATCATTTTAGAAATACAATTAGGAGCTTACGTTAAGGACTAGCCTTTGATTTTCGTAGCTTCAGTCGGCTTATGAAAGCATATAAAACGAAAAATGGTGTGTTCTGATAATTTATCAACTATTACATTTGTCCAAATATTTTGCAAAGAAATTCAGCATCATCGACAATGTTCATCTAAAATACATGCTCATACGTTAGAGTTACGTATAATCAGCGTTATGTTCACGACTTTCAGGTGGATAATCGGGAAACAAAGTTAGATTATCACTGGGTAATTTCACTGATAAACCAGAGAATTTTTCAAATTATAATACCGTGTTTTCGTTTATTTGACCCTATTTGGCGTAATCTAAGCGGGCACTTTATGCCAATGACGCCATAACATTGCCTAATAATCGAGTGCAAAATGACACATTTAAGAGAGTTTGTCAAAAAAATCAGATTTAGTATCAGTTTTAAATTAAAGGATTAATATTATGGCTCCACCACTCGTGAAATTATAGCTTTTGTTGTTTATTCAATTAAATATAATTCGACCTAAAACTGAAACAAGCATTATCCTCAATATACTAAGCGAGAACAACAAGTAATTTTACGTTTAAGAGCGTTGTTCACTATCAATGTTACGTTCAACACTGTTTTAGTTACGTAGAACAAAGTTACGAGAAAAGAATGAGTGATTGACGTTTGGATAACGCAAGTAAGCGTATAAACAACGCATTAGGAGCTTATGAATAGCGCTTCTCCCAGTTTCTAAAGCTTGTAAATAGAGTCCATATCGAGATGTTGCGATTGTAGGAAAAACGTATTTACGAGTGAGAGGAGGTGGAGAACAGGCTGAAAAGACTGACGGGAGATTTTATTCAGTGTCCATCCTATAGTACTTGTATCGATACCAAATCGGTTTATCTTATTCAAATATGTTCACAAGTTTTAGCTGCCGAATTGGGAAACCCGGTATCTTAATAATTCGGGAAGTCCTGTTTGTTATTCTAAAACGCTTAAAATGGAACAAATGGGAACATGTTACTTTTAAAATACCACATAAGGAGTTATCTACGAAGCTGAGTTCTGTTCTACCCTGAAAAAATGTTGAAATCAGGAAAAAGTCACGCATCGGGAAAGCATATAAATGTGACCCATCACGCGAAAAGTGACATTCTGGGAAGTGCGTAAAGTATTGATCCTTGTCAGTTTGCGCGGATAGCGCAGACTAGGGTCAAAACTTTTCGCACTTTGCTAATGTTCTGAATCTAGAACGATTAACTCATCTTCTTATGAAACAAGCTTTGAAATGCGACCTTCGGTTGACCTATTCCTGGACCAATCTCCTTTTCAACTATTTATTTTACGAACTAGTTCCCAGATGGTCCCTTTCCGCGTGATGGGTCACAAATGAATAAAACCTTAAATAAATTTTCATAATGGCTTTCTTTTATTGAATTCGTGATCTTTTAACGGTAGTTAATCTATGTCAGTGTCAGCTTCAATATCACGGCCTCTTCGAGAAGCTGTTTTATCTTCTATCAATATTTCAACTGTTTTGTTGTAATCTGGGTCCCAAGGCATGAGTTCACTACTGGATAAGAGCCCGTATATAACAGCACCAAACACCGATATCGCTGCAGATATCCAGAATACGAACCGCCATTCAAAAATGGTATTCTGAAACAAAAAAACAGTCATTTAGTACACGAAAAGATGAAAGACAGGCAGAAATTGAACATTATGTTTTGGGGTTTTTTTTTTTTTTTTTTTTTTTTTTGTTTTTTTTTTTGTTTTTGTTGTTTTTGTTGTTGTTGTTGTTTTTCTACCAATAATTCACAGAGAAAAATAGAATGCTTGAACCTATGTTCCGGTCAACCAAGTAAATCTTTATCGCACTACCTTAAACAACAATAGTGTTTTGTTGTGCCGATTTTTATACGAAATTTCGCATAAGAAGAAGTAGAAAAATGGAAAATTGCAAAAATGTCAAACTAACGGGAAAATACAATCACAGGGTTCTTTTTTAGGAGCAAAATGGATATGTCGTATTCTAATATGAGAAAATTTAAACATTATCTTTTATCTCAAACAACATACCCGGCAATGTACATTGTGTGACTTGGTTTTTATTAAAAGCATAAAATGTGATCTAGTTAATTGTTTGGACTTTGTACTTACTTGTTTTGTTAAAATTCCTACCACCATTGGCGCTAAAATCCCTGCCGTCGCTCCAATTGTATTAGAGATACCATACAAATAACTAGCGTACCTGAAAATATTAATGTATTATGTTCTGCGCAAAGTAGGAATCGGAACAATTCCGTAATTGTCCTGCGCAAAGTAGGAATCTGGACAAAGTAAGAATAGATGTAATTTTTCATCGTAAACTAAGATCTATTTAAATTGAAAGTATTGTTGAAATAGTATAAAATTATGCGTGTGTGTTCTGTTGTTGATGTTGCTATTGTTTTTGTTGTATATCTCATGAGATTTTATAAAGATTTTATTTGTTTGAAGACATTTACCCTTTTTCTGTATATTTGAAGACATACTTGCTAAATGTTTTTAACGGCTAACTGCGGTCGTTCGTATTTGTTAATGTACTAAAACTAGTAAAAAATACCGTAAAAGAAAATGTTTCAAAAGACGTTATTTAGTTCTTATAATATCTGTGTTCAAGCATTATAAGTACTATTAAAACATTACCTAAAAAGAAAATACTATACTTATTTTACTTATAAAATTGTACAAGTTGTCATTTCAGATATCATTATACCGTATTGCCCCCATAAATTCTTACTTTGTCCAATACTATTCCTACTTTGCGCAAGGTCTTCGTCGGGTGAAAAATCGATAAAACCCGCTTGCGCGATTCAAGAATTGTCAAGTCGGCCAAGGTAGGAATTCCTTCTTTGCGCAGGGCAATTCATGAATTGTACCGATTCTTACTTTGCGCCGAACATATATATGAAACAAGATCGATTGACGATTATGTTAACTTTTTACCTCGGTGACATGTCTTAGATGTTACATGGATATCCGAACAGAAGGGCAATATACTGGAAGAACGTACATACACATTGGATAACCAGTTCGAGGGGTCAATGCATTTCTTATGTAAATGCCTATATATTTATAGGCACTTACAGTAGTGTTGCACTGACCCCTCGAGTTGTCAACTGTTGTGGTAAATCCGAGTGAATATTTTACCTCGGTGACATGTCTTTGATGATGGATTGATATCTGGACGATAAGGCAAAACACTGGAAGAAAAAACATACATACATACACAGAATAATGTTTGTATTTTACCTTGGTGACATGTCTATGATATTACAAGGATAGCCGGACGATAAGGCTATATACTGGAAAAACGTACATACACACATACACAGAATAACCAGCGGTCGACGATCAGATGGCAAATATGATGACAACACTAGAAATATGGCGGACCCCAACAACGCTGAAATAGATCAAGAATTGTCCTTTTGAGAGTGTACAAGGGCCCGTTTTACTAAACATCTAGCGGTCATATTTTGCGTAAGTTAAAAATCAAAGTTGCTTCTACAGTAGTAACTAAATATTGAATTCTGCCATGCATTATCTCTTTGGAATTGTCTTCTAAAGACGGTTCAAATTAGATATTGCAAGGCATAATCTAACAATGAATGAAAACACCAGGTACGATTTGTGACTTTGACTTAGGATTATTTTTTTCGTAAGAAGTATAGAAAAACGGGCCCCAGATTTTTACAAAATTCGGTTTAACAGAGCTTTATCTAGCCTGGCCCAAGACTGTCAGTTAGTGTTAAATTCAACACGGTACACCACTCGTACTATTTCATCTAATCAAAGGACTTTCTGTATTCTCAAAAACTGATATATCCACTGATCGACCAGTCAGAGGTACATGAGCTGGTTAAAACTAATATTTTCCCGTGGTTGAATATGGCTTAATAACAATATAACCTCAGATTAGTTTAAAGGGAGCCGGTCTAATCTATATTAAGTTTTATTCGAGATTTTTACCGTACTGAAAATATATTTTCAAAAAGTAAATATATCTTTAAAAAAGGTAGCGTTTGATAAACTACACGAACACTCAATGTACTTAATCTAAACATATATCCAGTTCCAAAGAAAGTGCATTTTTAAATTTAAAATATCTTGAAATCTACATGACGTTACGTTACAAAATTTCTTGAAATATGACCAGAGACTATTGACCAGCGATATTTTGAGAAAAAGTCTCACAGTAAGCATTATTATTAACATCGGATGCAACAGATGATTTAAGGTCATTTGCTCGCGCAGCCTGTGGTTCATGAATGATTGTTGTAAATTCCAGTCACTACATTTCTTTTAGTTTAGACAAACATAAAATTGCATCTGAATTACAAGTGTAAACAATATCACTGGATTGGCCTATAATTCATGTATCGAACAACTTTTGACCTCCTGAAAAGAAAGACTTTCACAGCAAAATGAGAAATTGCTAAAAAGTGACATCGCACCGTTTGTTGTGACGTATTGGCCAATCAGTGTTACGTTGATACATGACAACCTTTTTTTAGTAATGAGTGATATGGAATCATAAGTCAAACTTCACAAAGCCATGTATGCGCTTTAGTCTTATAACTTTTCATGTGATAACACCCCATTTGATATCTTTTATGATTTCACATGGATACTTTTTGAACAATCACATAAAGCGGTAATTTGTAGGAACTTGCGATTCCGTTAGAAATATCGACGAAAACAAGGCAAATAGAGGTTATAAGATAAATATAATACGTACTTAGTCTGTTATAAGAAAAATATCTAACTCGGTTGTGGGAATTGAAAATTGTCTCGGCAGGGCCTCGACAATTATCAATTCCCTAACATCGTTAGATATTTTTTTTAAACAAAATACTAAATACGTATATTTATCTCTCCTTAGAGAAGAACCTGTTGGAAGGATTAATCTCAACATCATAAAAGCTGCTTGGGTGAATGCAGTTTACAAAATTCCTACAAAATTTGATCTGATGCCTGGATTCTATAGTCTTATTCTGATCAAAACATCGAATCAACTTGTTAAAGTCTATCAACGTCACAAAAACTAAGGAACAAGCAACAATGAAAGTATAAACTTTCTTTTGAAACTCGTTATATGTGTCTAGTCACATTATGCATTTATCATAAGAAAAAGAGATTTAGCATATTACGAATGGAATCTTTATAAAAACACCATAATTGTGTCTGTTTATGAACTCACTTACAACTTGAATGATTTACTATGAAAGAAGCATAAATATGACCCGTCAGATAAAAAGAGGCCATTTAGTCTAGCGATTCTTTAATGATCAGACTGCCTTGTCGTATATTCTTTTCTTTTTTAAAATACGAACGCCGGTCATCCTCAAGTTGAACTTTTTTTTCAAATATTTATTCGCAGATGGTCACTTGTCACTGGTCAGAGACGGGTCACAAATTGTTCATTGAAAATCATGACCGTACCGTAAAGAGTGTGAGAGGAAAGAAAAAGCTTAACTAGTTTCTTAGAATACAATGTTTTAAACTCATTATGAAACATTAAGTTTGATCGAATATCCGTTTATATAGAGGATAATTGTTTGTTTCAGTGTAAGATCGATTTATATTTCATTGAGTGAACAGCTAAAGCTATATCTTCATGATTGACAAACCCAATCGAAGTCAATCGATCTTACTCAAAAAACAAACGATAATTCTACATCTTCAATGCAAAAAAGAGTCGAAATGTGAAGATTTTAGGACAAATTATCTGATAGGGCGTCATTTTGCATGTGTTCACTATGCAATGTGGTGATGTCATTTGTTTTGCTCGCTCTGATGGCATTAGAAAGGATGAAATGTACGAAAACGGGGTAATAAATACTGATAATTTCACTGGATGGGCGTTGAATTTATTTAAATGATAATATACCGTTATTTCTCGATAAACCACCGAAAAAACTTAAAGAAATGAACGATATCTGTGAAATAATAAGGATTAAGGAGAAAGCTTACAAGTTATCTGGAATATTTTTCTATTTGTTGTTCGACTCATCCATCGCTTTTTGTTGACATAATCAGCCAGAATACCAGAAAATAACATACTGAGGGTGGTAGATATTAAAGGTAGAGATGAGTAGAATCCATTCTGCAAATCACAAATAAAAAAAGCGATTGAATATATGCTTCAACTATTTCATGAAATGGCTGGTGCAAATGTCTTGCCATTTCATCCAGATAAAAGGATTTGTGTAAGTATAGTTGAAAAAATTTAATTGGAATTTCCAATGTATATCCTCAATCTGTAGCTCAGATTATGATGGCGAATTGCTGCAATACATTAGGATATGAAATGGATAAATATTTCAGCCATTCTATGAAATGACTACGTACATTACGGGTTTTTTGTTTGTTTGTTTGTTTGTTTTTGTTTTTTGTTGTTGTTGTTGTTGTTGTTGTTTGTTTGAATGTTTTTTTTTTGTGTGTGAAAATTTTCAGTCATTTCATGAAATTCTGGTCTCAAAGAATAGTTGCAACATATATTAAAGGTGGTGGGACCGTCATAGTTCCGCAACATTTCGGACCACATGTTCTTTCACAATATTAACAGGGGTTTCCTAATGAAAGCTATAAGGAAACCTCGATTAACTCTGTTAAAGTTCACTACTCCCGAAACGTTGCGGAACTATTTCGGATCCACTACCTTAAAATACCTTAGATTTGGAATCTATTTTGATACCCGTTTTGGAACCAGCCTACGCGAATGATATGTAGAACCAACATTGAAGTTAAAGCCTGGTTAAACATTTAATTTAGTAGAGGTTTTAGTGCATTTTCATAGATGAAATTCCTACATAAATTAGGGGTTTCATGAAAATGTTCATTCATCCCATTAAATTCTGGCCTCGAAGAATAGTTGTAACATAAGATATTTCAAATGCCTTAGATTTGGAATCTTATTTGATGCCCTTTCTGGAACCAGCCTCTGCCAATGATATGTAGATGCAAAATTGAAGCTAAATCCTGGTTAAACATATAATGTGGTTGAGATTTTTCTGTTGGTGGCCAATGAAAACAATTTTAAGAAAACAGTTTTGTTTTCTAATGCTACCATAACAAGCAGATCGAAATAGATAAAAAAAAAACTGCCAATACTTGGTAGAACCCTTAACGTTTTGTTCAAATAAGTTTGCCATAAGTTATAAAGAGAATTTTAAGTTTCATTTTGGGTGTTAAACTATACACGTATTCACACCTACTTCCAAACCTATTTCGCTTAATCATACAGTTTGAAAATGTTTTTTTTTTTTTTTTTTTTTTTTGTTTGTTTTTTGTTTCAAACGTTAATGAAAACGACAATTACATCACTGGCATGAAAAAAATGGGAGAAAAAAATACATTAATAACCTTTTATAAGGGTCCTGTGTACTCACGCTTTGGACATCAAATATGAGAGCTTCTTTAACAAACAATGGAAGACAAGTTAATATAAGGTAATACTGCCAGTTGTCACATAGCTGGGTAATGAAGATTGACCAGACTGCTAAACTGGACAAGATCTCAGCCATGGCACTCTAGTCTTCTACAAAGGAGACATATTTGAACATTTTATACCCAAGATAGCAATGAAGATATCGTCTGATTGGCTATCACACGTTCATTATCAATAAAACGCAACATGACGATGTTTTTTGGGGATTTTTAATATAGAAATTGCATAAAAAATGAATCATACAGGAAAAGGGAAATAAAATATTACAGATTTACTTATAAACACGATTACAATATTCCAACTCTTAGTTTCGAATATATTTATTAAAGAAATAAAGTCAAATAAAAATTTCAAATGAAGACCATGATTGAAATTGTATTTTTCAATAAACAAACATCTAAACTATCTTTACTTTCTTATTTCTACCACCCTCTTATGGCGCCATTACAAATATTACGCAGTATTCGGAGAAATAGGTTGGACAGAATTGTAGGAGAAGAGGTTATGGACGGATGCCTTGAATAAAAAATGGAAATAAATACAATTCAGATTACAGTACATACATTTGTTCTTGATTCGTTACATGTATTTGTTCTGAGATGATATTCAATCAGCCTTTTCTCTTCATTAGATATTGTAGTGTGTTTGTGAGGAGAATCTGCAGCTAAAAATACCCACAGGACAATAAAGGTTAACCCTGCAAATCCTGAAACATAAATATAACATGAATATTCCCACGCTAAAAAATCATAGTGTTGATAGACCTACGTGTATTACAATTCCTACAAAATCAGCCATCAATATTGCATTTAAATCATAGGCGTATCAATGGCTTTGAAATTTATACGCACTCAGAAGGCGACAACCAAAGAATATATAGGATAAAGGCGATATGATAACTGTGGCAAAAATGAATGCCCTCCGTCCGCTCCCCTTTTTTATGTTTTTAGCGTTGGTGAATAACCAAAACATCGTAACTACAGCTGGAATACGCTGTAGTTTCGATGCTAAGATCATTCATCAACGAATTTTTTTTCATTAGAGGATTATTCAATTTCGCACTTTCATAATTTGCGTAATGGGAGTTACGTCCTTGTAAATGTATTCAATGCACGTTAAAGTTTTTTATTCGTGAAGGATTGGTTTATCATTGCCCAAAATGTAAATGAATCAAAATCAAGTTTCAAATTCAATTATTTTCAGACTAATCAATGCATTCGAAAGCAATAATGTTTCAATCAACGAAACTGGTAGTAAACTTACTCTATTGCACTCTGAAATGGACCACAATACACAAATGAAAAAAAACCTATAACGAAGTATGTTCAATAAAAGATTTAACGAGAAGCCCAAGAGGGTCATCAACGTTTCCCTGGCACTTATTGTCATGTATATTTATGAAATTTCATCTTAAAACGACTTTAAAGCTTTTAAGCTAAGGCATAATCTATTTGTAAGGAGATTTATCTTATAACTATACCAATATCTGTATGATAACATCCCGTATGCTATTTTTTATGATATCACATAGTTATTTTTAGAACAAAGATATAATGTGGTTATTTTTAGAAACTTGCATTTCAGTAAGAAACATCGTCGAAAACAAGACAAATAGAGGTTATAAGATAAATATAATACGTACTAAGTGTATTATATGAAAAAATATCTAACTCGGTTGTGAGAATTGATAATTGTCTCGGCAGAGCCTCGACAATTTTCAATTCTCCCAACCTCGTTAGATATCTTTTTTCATATAATACACTAAGTACGTATTATATATATATCATAAAATGCCAAGGTAGGTTAATGCATGAGATTAAAAAAACTTATGTCTACAAATGATTTTACATTAATACCCTTTTTTCCATGACATAGCAAAATATTTCAAGCAGCTTTAATGTGTGAATAGCCGTATGATAGTAAATTTATGTGTAAAATTAGTGTAAATTAGTGTGAAAGTTTCATGAAATATGTCAATTTGTAAAAGTTGCGTATTTGTAAAATGTTGCATCACAAAGGAGCCTTTATCCATAACGCAGCTTGACCCAGAAAAAATCAAGAAGAAAGGGGAAATAGAGAGAACGTTCTATCCAAAAAGGCCAGAGTCAAAAATTTAAGTTGCTGTTACGGAAGTAACTAATTAAGGAATTCTGCCACGCATCATCTCATTGGATTCCAATGATATTTTGCAAGGCAGAATCTAACGAAGAATAAAAACACTCGGAACGATTTGTGATTTTGACCTACGATCGATTTTATCGAAAGATGTTTAGTAAAACAGACCCTTGTGGAAGGAAATAGATTTGCGTTCTGTTTCTTTACTTTTGGTTGTACGATTATTTTAGGTGTGTGAATCTGTAAAATTGAAGAGTTACGGTTCTTCTGCACTGCACTCCGTATTTATGGAAGGAACATAATTGCAGACATAAGGTGACAGAGTTTCGGACAAAGAAGTGAACGCATTCCGGACGCCACGGGTGATCACATAATATGTCCCGTTTTTCGACGGGCGTATAGGAAAAAGTATTTTACCGTGAGTGTAGAATATTGATCCCCAACCATTGTCAAAGCCATGTGTGCACAGAACCCCGGATGTTGTTATTCCAAGGACAGATCCAGCATTTTGACCTGTATTCAATAAGGATAAACTTCAAAGCGCGTGTCTGTTTCAAAGTAAATATCATCTACACTTAAAAGCGCTTTACGGTTACGTCCTGAAAAACTTGAAAGTAATAAATCTGTTTTCATATAATAAATTCTCTTTCCCGGGAAATCGCATGGCGACGTTTTATCATTATCGGTATAAATAGTCCCGCTTTGATGACGTCAAACAGAATAAAATGAATGAAAATAGTATGTGACTTTGGCAATTTTACCGTGGAATTTAAAAGTGAAAATTAACCGAGAAATCTCGATAATCTACTGGAAAAAGTATTAAAGAATTTATCAAGAGCCATGTCGGACATGGCCATTCCCCGTCATCAAAGCTTGATAGTAAACTGAAGCCTAATCAAACGGCAATAACTCCAAAATTATGCAACCAAGAGTTGTAGTTCCTGTGCAGTACATTTCTACTCCATGAGATCCATCCACCTATAAAGTCTCAAGTTGAGAGTGTTTATACTTTAAGAGATATGCTCCGGATAACTTAAGTGACGGAATGACCGACGGAAACCATTACTAAATCCCCTTCGTCGAACGACGGGGGTTAATAAACACGATGTGAATACCTGTCCAAAAGAGCATCATAATTCTGCCTCTTTCATTGGGTAACGCCCATCTGCCAACCATAGCGAACCAGGCTGGTAGCATCGGACCCTGAAAATTAATGGTTTTTTTGTTGTTGTTGTTATTGTTTTATTTTGTTTTTGATTTTTTTCTTTATATTTAGAAGAAAAGCTGAAGGTCTCCTATGTTTGTCTTTAAAGACATTCTCCGTTTTATAAACCTACCTCATAGAGTTCTCTACGAATGGGTATGGACGTAACAACCAATTCGCACATTACGCAAATGCGAACTAGAAATTAATCCTTTTTCGATAAATGTCGTTGATGAATGATCGCCAATGACGTGTATAGGTTTTTTAACACAGAAAAATTTCATGGCCGGTAATAAATCTCGATAACAACATAGGTATCAATCAATTAAGATAAAATTGCAGACAACTCACGTCAGACTACTAACAGGACACAAAAAGGTGCTCAGACACCAGATCGTTATTTTGCCACCGGAGCTCGAGGAAGTGTTCGCTATCTGTGAGCTTTCCGTCTCATACGTTAACTCAAATTGATCTTCTGAAAACCTATGTCTTTTTCACTTCTTGCGTGTATACTTTTTTACTCATGAATTTGTTAAAATAAACATGTAATTGCTGTATGTCATAAAATGTGTTGTGTTGTATTGTATTGTATTGAATCTAGAACCAAACGTTTTTTTCTATTTATGTTTGTTCATTTTTGTTAGAGACAAAACACACTAACGTTTTCATATATTGAAAAAGATATCACATAATTCCTTCTACAAAACAATTATAAGACACCAAATTTCTTAGATTTGTATATTCGAACCATAGGTATAGGTTTCTGGATATATTTCGGAAGTTGAAAATAATATAACAAGTCGCCAAATTCATTTTTGAAATGATGCCTTGTTGTCATATTTTGACCTTATCTAGTGAACTTGATGTCTTATCTGGTTTCTGAGACCGTTTTTATTGGCAGTCTTGAAATACATTGACCGCCGTGAAATACGTGAACTTCATTCTATTTTAATCTCAATAAATTATCATACCGATAAAATACCTATCATCGTTCTAGCACAGATAAGTCCAACACTGTGCAGTCTGGTCAGCGATGGAATCAGGAGTGTTATAACTGACGATGCCCCTGTACACGCTGTAATCACAACCTTTCCGCCATAACGTGCCACAAACCAGCCACCCGCAATCTGTGACGTCACAAATCCGTAGAAAAATGCGGATAATATTATTGACTGCGTTTGTTTGTTCCAAGTGAATTCAGGTTTCTACAAAAATATCAATCCAAGATTTAAGGGATATATAGTTCGGAATCCCCATTCATAGAATAACTTCAATAACGAAGGTTTTTTTTCTATGTGAGCTTCACAAAATTCGAATAAAGAAGGTGTTAAGGTATATATAATATAATATAATATTATCTTTTTGTAAATCGATGTACTTCCATTCAACAAGATCAAACGTCCATTATACCAGTTACTTTTTTGACGTGAATTATGTCCCCAACACCTCTAGTTTGGTTGTCATCTTGTGTCATAAAAACCACTAGTAGACTGACTTTTATACTTTATAAACAAAAATTATTCCAAAATGTATATATGTTCAAAGTGACCTTCGTAACCTCCAAAAGTTTACATTTACCTATGTTGTCATGTCAGTTACGATGTTGACGTCAATATTGTGTTGGTCCGTCCCCTAATTCTCTATCTGTTTTGTCATCATGTACTATCAGAGCACTAATATACTAATTATTATTTTATATAAATTTAATATCTATACAAAAAGAAACGCACATAACGTTGTCATGTCAGTAGCGTCGTAAGCGTTATGTTTGCTTCAAGTACTTCTACGACACCTTGCCTGTTGCCATCGTCTACCATACACACATCTGTCATACTTATTTGAATTTTGTATATACTAAATATTGTACAAAAAGCACAAACCGTTGTTATACCAGTTGCGTTGTTGTCGTCGTCTACGCCCACGACACCTTGACTTGTGTTGGAATCCTGTGTCATACACACTACAGCCATACTCATGTTGATTCTGAATAAACCAAAAATCGTCCCGAATACGAAGCCAAGATATGCAAGTACCCATCTCTTGGGACAAGCGCACTGTCTATATGGCTCTGAAGACAAAAAAGGCGTATGGGATTGGTCTATGACGCTCTAATGAATATCTGTTAAAAAAAAACTTAAACTATACTTGTTAGAATTGTATTGGAAATATCATCATATAGTCATATTGAGAAACTTAAATATACTGAGCGACTTTAAAAACGCAACAAAGTAAATTTGAAATTTGAGCACGGAAAAGTAGTTTTAACTAAATTTAGCTAAAATCATACAAAGAAGATACTCTGTTAATCGAGTTAATCTGCATTTGATCTGACGCTTTGGTTAGTTTCGACATGGCAATCTACTGCCCGCTCTTTCTTTATCATTGCATTTTTATGGTTGATAGATTTAACAAATCAGATGTGTGGAAGGTAGTTAACGATAGACATTTCAAAAACCGTTTAAAGAAATGAAATCGACTCACTCCATTTGCAAAGACTGTAGTGTACTCTGAATCGAGTTTGTCAAAAGGGAAATTATTCCACAGAATCGAAAGGTCGTTTACCTCGATAATGGTAAAGAATAGTGATTTATCCATCAATATTTGAACATCTGCAAGATAGGACCATGCCAATAAGGAGTTTCAGAAGACTTTACGTGTTAAAATGACGTTAGTGTCATGCCGTAAACATGCTCAAAGTGTCGTCTCAATTCTAAACGACATGTCTGCTAAGGGGTAAAAAGCGTGAACAGGCTTATTTTGCCCAAAGCGCATTCACATGAACAACGTTTGTGGTTCTACGAAAGGAATGGAAAAGCATGTAAGTGAGTCATTTCTGGTCAAAAAGACGACGTTTTGGTGTCGTCTTTGGACCTAACGTGCTTAAACGCAGCATTGATGATTAGTTTGACCACTTGATTCATTGAACTTACCTCTAAAATTTGTTTGGCTATAGTTTCATTTGAAAAGAAAATTTCGTCTTAATAGTAGGGCTATAGAGAAATTACAACTTTCGAAGGTATGGGTAAATTTGTCACTGTATTGGGAATACAAGAAAATAGTTCAAAATAACGTTGATGGTGGATTAAAGGTAATTTGTCAAGGTAACAAAATAAGTATATTTTAGTCCTAGTCTGTTTACTTATATTTGCATTTTAGTGCTGTTTTTAAGTATTGCGTTTTTGCAGTCGCTCAGTATAGAATTTTATATTTTGGAAAATATGCCACAGTAGATATTTTTTATTGATTTTTTCCTTTTACCCATGTAATATTTCTCGTGATCTTTAAGATAATACTAACTGATTTTGATGGAAATAAAATGAAAATAGTTGGCCTAATCGTGATCGTAATGCCTGTTTACATCTGATTTATTATAAGGCTTCTTTTCATGTGATTTTTGATGGCTAGGACCCAACTCAAAATGAACCATCCTCATTATTGAAATATTATTTTGTGAAAATTTGAAATAAATCGGATGAAGAATTTTTGATTTTGTTATGTAAACAAAGAGTTTTATTTAATGTTTTATAAGGCCTATCATCTCATGATAATTGATTTATTGGACCGATTTTGAAGGGACTGGTTTTAATTAGTACTGAAATTTTGATATCATGTGAAAATTTTAAAAAAAATGAAAAAGAAACGTAGGACGTCTGTGTTAACGTGGTTTCTTTTCTTTCTTATTTCATTGGCAAACAATTATAAAATTCATAATTCCGTTTCCATTTCATAACTGGATTTATAATTCTATCCTCTTTTTCATTACCACATTACAGTAAATTACATCGTGAAAATGATATCCATCTCAATCAAAACCATTCAAAATCGCCCATTCAGCGCTCCATTCATCCATTCCAACGCTCCAAATTAACTGAAAAATAAGATCAACAACTACATTCAAAATAGATATAGCTCGGAAAAAATCGCGATATCACTGACACAAGTAAAATTAGAAGCGTCTGGCTTGTTCTTAAGGAAATAGGAAGCTAAGAATAGAACTTGTATGCATATTTCATAACGGGAGAATCATAGACGAATCAGGGCTGCCACAGCTGCGTATGGAGGACATACGCGTTTTTTTCACATATTCAGATGACAATTCACACAAAAACGAATTTAATTATCCAATAATACAATCTATCCTTAAAACAATCATTTTAGGTTACCCGGCGTTTCCTTTTCGTCCTAGTATAGATATAGAATACAAAATAGGTAGGATTCCTTTATCAAGTTACCAACTTAATGTGTGTTGTGTACAATATACAACATTCGTTCATACGCGCACATGTATCCGTGCGTGCATTTTGATAAAGGAAACAAAAACACAATGCATACATACGTGACAGGTATAAAAACCGACATTAAAGATATATTTTTACGTTCAAGCTTCATCCCAACCCTACGTTCAGGATCAACGAACGGTGCAAACAGTTTTCCAATTATACCCCGCTTTGCACGCGCTTGCGTGCAAAGCGGGGTATAATTGGAAAACTGTTTGCACCGTTCGGTGACCCTGAACGCAGGACTGTTATAGCCTACACTCGAAGGGAAAAAAAGATTTATTGAATCAATAACTAATCTTGTGTCAGCTGGTGATTCTAGATACAAACTACTGCTGAATTAACTAGAATTTGTGTCAAGGCTATACATGAACATTAGTCAATGCAAATGTTTATAAGTAAACCGAATTCAAAATGAACATACCAGAAGATTGAAGTTCCTTTTCCGACAATAAGTCCTGACTTGCCTGTCCTTCACACCTATCATGCATTGTGCAGTTTGCAGCAGTAACTTTTACGAATAATAAATTATTACGGCAAGAGAAAACAAATACTGGCAGACGTAATTATTCAATTTATCCTTCGGTGGCCAAACTATCATAGCAATAGATGAATTATCCTGTGGCTACATTTCGAGCATTTTGACACTCGTTTTTCCCAAAACTAAAATAAGAGGAAAGCAGGCAGTGTAGGCCAAGATCAGACTGCACGCAAGTGCAGACTGATCTTTATCTATGCTGCCTACCAAAGTTTTGTGTAGAATATGCTGTGATCAACATGAGAATAGTTAAAGAAAGCCTATTTTCAGGCTTTTTGGTAGTCAATAGACCATTTTATATCCCGGATCAAGGTTATATTACATGTTTGTTCAACGAACTTGAACCATGTTTAGTGAACGGAAAAAATAAATATTTATATTCCCGTCCTCTTTGTAATTGATGAATTGTCGCTGTCAATCAGAATAGAGGCACTTGGGGGTCTAAACCGCCCCACGGGCCCGAAGATACTGAACAAGAGGACTATGATGGTCCTAGATCGCTCACCTGGGTTTCTTTGGTCCCTGAGACATCACTTTAATTAAATAGGCAGATGTCAACAAGGAGATAATTTCTACGTGAGATAAATACCATGGAATATTTTCAGCCAAAAGCAAGAAGGCTATGCATTTACGCTCTTTGACTCTATGTAAAAAGGGATACACCCGTGTGGAGCCCAAATGTGACCTCAGGGTCTTGATATGAACAAACTAAGTAGAGGTCTAATAGATGATGCTACATACCAAATATGAAAGTCGTCTGCCTTCTGGTTTCAGAGAAGATGATTTTTTAAGATTTTCAATCTTTGATTCTATGCAAAAAGGGTTGCGCCAGGGTGGAGACCAAATATGACAACAGGGTCTTGAAATGAACAAACTTGGTAGAGGTCCACTAGATGAAACTACATACCAAATATGAAAGCTGTCTGCCTTCTGGTTCTAGAAAAGAAGATTTTCAAAGATTTTTCCAATTTTTACCCTTTTTATTAAAGGTAGAGGGAAAGTTAAGTGTGGATTTCATTCATTTGAACAACTTTGGTAGATATTGACCCAAGGAATATCCCAACCAAGTTTCATCAAGATTGGCCCACTGGTTTATGAGGAGAAGATGTTTAAAGAAATTGTGTACGACGCACGACGGAAGACGGACGTCGGACATTGTACGATAACAATAGCTCACCTTGAGCACCTCGTGCTCAGGTGTGCTTAAAACGGAAGGCTCTCTTCATTTCCTGGCTTAATTTGGACACAGGCCTGATATCATAACTAAACAAGCTGAAATAACGGACCGGCGAATGAAACTTGGTAAGAATGTCTGTCAGGTCAATAGCACCATACCAAATGAAAATGGGAAATTGAAACGCTTTATCTATTCGAATAACAAGAAAATGGATTTTCATGAAAGATATTTGATACACTTTTCATGACACTTGTCAGAATGTTTTTCTGGTCATTACCGTGAACCCTTTTGAAAGTTGTATCTTCCCATAACAAAACGCCGGAAAAGAGCCATAATGTCAGTCTCTTTTATTTCCAATCTAGGATCCACAAAAGTGAGACGTGACAAACATTCTAAGTTTCCTGTTACATATTGTTGGCCTGTAGAGTATTAACAAACACTTTTAAAATCGCTGACACCAGGGTAAGGGTCAAGATGACGCGCAACAGACGACAGACATTCAATGATCACAACAAAAGCCCAATCGAACTGGTTATGCAGAGTTGAGCTAAAAAAAATTAAAAAAATATACTTTTGATGGCTCAGAAATTCTCTGCGTTCAGGATAAACAAAACAGTGCAAATTGTTTGCCAATTCTACCCCGCTTTGCACGCAAGCGGGGTAAAATTGGCAAACAGTTTGCATCGCCCGGTCATCCTGAACGCAGGGATGGTACCATTATACCTCCGCATTTACGGCGAACGGGCCTTGGGTGAAATGCCACTTTCTATTAGCAAAAATGACACTAAAATACATGTAATGACCTCATCTTATAAACGGGAAATCGCAAAATCATTACTTGGCAATGTTGGCAAGAATACAAACAGTTGATCATAACGGTTAAGACCATGTCATAAATAGAATGCCAAATAGGCCTGGAGTAATGCCCTGAACAGGCTTAATTTTGACATTTGACCTTGGCCTGTAACCTTAGCCTTGATTTAAGGAATGTTGTATATTCTGGACCCCTACTGATAAGCTAATTGTTTATCTCTATGAATCACCCTAGGGTTCAATCACCCTTTATATTCTACACATGACATTGACCATTATTGGTCATCATTATCTCCTTAATTGAGTTTAAAAGAGTTAAAAAATTGAATATTTATATTTTATTTAAAAAGAAAGTTTGTGATTTTTAAAAATCTTTAAGTTTTATGTAATTCTGACTTATAAACACTGTGATAAAATTAAATCTACAAATTAGGAAGTGACAAAAAGTGATGAAACGTTCTAGATCAATTGAATGTAGGAATTTATTTACATAAAAAGATTGAACTTACAGCATTGTTAAGAATAGAGTTTATTTAAAAGAAAGGGTTTTGATAAGAATACTTTTATTTCCTTCAAATATGTTATAGCCCATAAAATCTTGTTACAGAATTGAAATATTGCTGTAAAAGGAGGACATTGATTATCCATTTTCAATTATTCCAAGCAATTTTATATAAGAGTTTCTAAATATCATAGCTACAGCTATTTTGTGATTGAGAAATTATTTTTGTAAAAACATAATTTCTTATCTTTTATCAGTGTTTTTTGACGAAGATGGCAAGTTAAAGATGCATCACAACCACTTTTCTTTTCTATCAAAGTTTAAAATTGCAAAAAAAAAAGATAATAATCATAATCTAGTAGATAGAGTAAATAATATATTTAGTAATTGAAGATGATTTAACCAATAATTAACGAAAAACTTTTCTAAATAAGTGAAAATCAATATATGCCTCACAACCTCTGTATGTGTATCTCAGCAAAGAGTATACAGGGTGATTAAGTGATTAAGATAAGGGCCATAAAACCATTAAGATAACAATGGGTGGTTAATTGCAAATTACATTTGGGGGTGGGAGGGGTCAAATAAAGAAGGATTAAACCAGGTCTTTAAGTCATATTTCTTTCAACTTTCTTTCAAATATCACATTTACATTTGATGGAGACAATTGTAACAAGTTACATTGTATCCATTGGAATCCATACATAAATGTTGCTATTAATTAAGCTCAAATTTATTTTAGCAAATTTAGATGGACGTACAGACAGACAGACAGACACCACCAAATCAATATCCCTAATTTATCCATTTGACGTGAGATAACCCTCTGTCTTAGGCGCATGGTAAATACATCTAGGTTTAAACTAAAACCAAATTCTTAGGAAGGTTGTTTTTGTGAAATCTGACCCACATTTGCATGAGTATATTTATGACCAATACAAATGGACAAAAGCACTACAACAAAAACCAAAATGCAAGCTTTATATTTCGCTCATCGCAAGTAGGAAAGATAACAATGTGTATGAAATGCTTCATGCTTTTCATCGAACTTTAATAATTTCTCATTCTAGGTTATCATTCATTGGCAAAATTATCATCAAAGGTATTTCATTTAGATACAAAATGCATAAAAATGCATATATCACAGGTGAAATTCAACAGTAACAAGAGCCATGTTGGACATGGACATAAGTCCCCTACCGGCTTTGTTTGTCTCAATGTTTTCCCACGCCAATTCTATCAGGGACGTCAAAACCAGGTCTTGTTTTGGAAAGGGTTAAACAAGAGTTGTTGTCTCTGCTGTGCCCACTATATAATTCATGCAAGCAATAGACAGATGCAAGAAATAGTATCAATAACAGTTACCTTGTCTGATCCAAGATGTTTTTCTTCAGTCTTGTTGGTAAGAAATGAGAACTTTCACTGGAGGTGATTAATACTGCTGCATCACCACCCTGACTAGCATGGCTTATAAATTTTTTTACATTTTAAAACAGGTTTCATCAAGTTAGCTTGCTTAGTTATTAAGTTATTGCAGGATCCATTTTTTGTCATATTTTCACTATTTCCGTTACCATAGCAACCGCACTTTTTGTCAAAGAACAAAGATAAAATGATGTGCATAATCTACACATTGCACTCTAGTCATATACCAAGTCTCATCAAATTAGCTTACTTACTTATTAACTTATCGCAGGATCCAATATTTTTTGCCATATTTTCACTATTTCCGTAACCATAGCAACAACAATTTTAGTCTAAAAACAAAAATAAAATGATGTGCATAATCTACACATTGCCATATAGTCATATACCAAGTCTCATCAAACTAGCTTGCTTAGTTATTATCTTATCGCAGGATCCCATTTTTGGCCATATTTTCACTATTTCTGTAACCATAGCAACCTCAATTTAAGTCGAAAAACAAAAATAAAATGATGTGCATAATCTACACATTGCCATCTAGTCATATACCAACTTTCATCAAAAACGCTTGCTTAGTTATTAAGTTATCGCGGGATCCAGATTTGAGCGGACAGACGGACGGACAGACGGACGGACAGACGGAGGGCAAACCTATAGTCCCCTCCGGTGTGAACACCGGTAGGGGACTAATAATGAGGTAATAATAATATCACTATATGTGACCAATCACGTTAAAAGGGACCATCTGGAAAGTGTGTATAGTGTTGACCCTTGTCAGACTGCACGTATTGCGCAGACTGACTTGTGGTGAAACTTTTCGCAATGTGCTTATTTTCTGAATCTAGAATGATCAGTCTACCTTCCAGTGAAAGAATTTTTGAAATGCATCACTTGGTTGAACTTTGCTGGCCTCAATCTCTTTTACAAATATCGATTTTACAGAGTTCAAAATTGGTCCCTTTTTGCTTGATGGGTCACATATGATTGACTCAGTGTTAAACAGTTGCAACTGTCTATAAATATATACGCAGCTGAAACCGTATTGTGCTGAGTTAACAAATAATTAACAGTCACCTGAATAGGGACCATCTGGGCTTTCTGTAAAATATTTTTTTGAAATAGATATTGGTTGCATTAGAGGTCAAATGGATGTCATAGTTATAAAATTTTAATACAGGAAGCTAAGATTGATCTTTCTGAATTAAAAATTAATCACTAACATGCATATAATTTCGATCCTAGTCAGCCTGGGCAATGTGTGCAGTCTGACTGTGCTTGACACTTTATACACTACCCAGATGGTCTCTTTTAGTGTGATGGGTCACAATTGTTAATACTTGTCTGCCTACAACACATGTTTCTAACAATGGGATAAATCAAGAGGTCTTAACCCTTGTAATGCTGAATACAAACTTTTGAAAAATTGCATTGAAATCAAAGTGCCAACAGCATTTGATCCACTAATTGTTTTTCTGTGTTTCTTTTGAAAATATTTTTAAGCTATTCTGACTTAAACAAGAAAAACAGGTGTTCTAGAGTAAGATCAGACTGCACATAGGTGCAGATTGATTTTTGTCTTTAGCTCCGAACAAAGAATTTATAGTCAGGATTACGCATTACAATGGTTAAGAATGTTTATACAGCAAGCACACAAAAGTCTATCAATCTCAGTAAGTGTCAAACTGTACCGTTAAATACAACTTCCATGGTTACTTATAGCAGAAAAGGTTTTCAAATGCATATTTAGTTAAGGGAAATAGTCAGCACATAGAAATACACTGGCTCTTGTAATGCTGTTTTCAGAGCATTCCTGCTTTGGTAGGAGGTTTAAATAAAGACCAGTCTGCATATAAAAGAAGATATATTCATTATGTTGGACTGTTACTGCCAGCCTCTAGAATCCAAAGATTCAACCCTATCATGATTAAACAAAGAAACCTGAATACATGTATTTAGGATCATTCATAACCTTATGAATTATATTGAATTCTGACCAGCAATAGACTGTTTCAGAGAAGAACTAGTTTTATGAAACATTTTATGGGGAATCAACAGCCAATCGCAAGCATGTTTTTCACTTGATCAGAGCTAAGCAATGGAATGAGAACATGTTCAAAGCATCATTCCTGTGAAATTTAATTAAATTCTGGCGTATAGTTTCAAAGAAGAAGTTAAACCCTTTTCATACTTAACCCAGAAAATTCCTGCACTGACAGGAGGTATAGACAAAGATCAGCCTGCACATATGTGCAGTCTGATCTTAGCCTTTTACACCCGTTTTTCCTTTGAGACATAGAAATGTGTGAAAACTGCATTTCAAAAGAAAAATTGACTTGCAATCAGTGCATCCAGTGCTTTTGGCACTTGAAATTAATGTAAATTTGCCAAAATTTTCATGCAGTATGACAAGGGTTTAAGTAAATGTTATCCAAAGCACAAGGACATATGAGGAACAACAGCCCTGAGTTCAGGATGTAAAAATGTTTTGCCAATGTTTAGAGATGATTCTCCACTTTGCATGTGAAGATACATGCAAAGCGAGGTAACATTTAGGAAACATTTGGCTAAGGTATCATCCTGAACACATGGCTGGCTATGACAAAAGCCCTGCTAGCCTATGTCAAGTGGAGCTTAAAACTGGTAAAGAGTGATACAAATTCAATTATTATTATTCACATCATACAAAAGCAAAAAATTTGTTCAATATTTTTTCATGATTACAAAAATTATGACAATCATTGTGGTTGACAGGGAAATTACATCTACTTGTAGGCCCAGTTGCAAAACAAAAGTTTTTCTTTTCTGGTAACCTGGGGCCCATTTTACTAAACTCCTTACAAAACAAGAGCTGTCACTGTAAGATGACAATGCCCCCGACACCGCTTTGATTTAGAAGTTATGGCCAATGTTAAAGTTTTTGGACAGAATGACGGACAGACGGACGGACGGACAGACAGACGGACAGACGGACGGACGGACAAGTCAAATTTATGATGCCTCCCTATCGGGGGCATAAAAATAATCATAGTCAAAATCACTAATCGTATCAGGTGTTTTCATTCATTGTCAGTTTCTGCCTCGCATTATATCATTGGAATCGTCTTTAAAAAACGATTCCAATGATATGATGCATGGTACAATTCCATATTTAGGTACTTCTGTAGAAGATTTTTTAATTTTTGACATACGCAAAAAATGATAATATGATGTTTAGTAAAATAGGCCCATGGGGGTAACTTCATTGATATTATGATAAACCCCAAGGTTACCACTTAACTTATGTTATGTGATCAGGTCTATGTAATGTCTAAGAATTCACTCAATAGAAAATTGTCATTCCTGGTATATTGTACACATGTGAATAAACATTTAACAAAAAATTAAAGAATCAGTCAAAAAGAAATAGACAAAGATTTTAACATTAATCTATTTAGTCATGGGGTTTATTTCCTTTTCGAACAGGATTTCAGTTATCTTAGCATCATGCCCCATCTTCTTATTGTTTTCTCACCCAGGTGTATCTCACATAGCTACAACTTATATTCTATATACCAGGCAATCCCCCATTGTGGGAGACAAATGACACGAGTCAAGCTAGTCACAATGACTTATGCCAGATGTAGTATGAAAACTCATAATACTAAAGTTGACACCAAATGCAGTCAATCTTGCTCGAGTGACCATGTATATTAAGCGACCATTTCTATTAATCAACCATTTTCAAAATCCCCTTCTTAAAATCACAATATCTTAAAAGGTAGTCATTGTTGGTCTAAAAAATATTGAAAATGAATTATGCGACATTAAATATTCACCACAAATGTCTCAATGAGATGTTTCTGTTGAGTTTAAACATAGGATAAATGAGAATTTCGCAATATTATTCATATTCAAAATAAACTTATGTTTCTTATTTGTAAACAAGACATATATTAACCCTTTGCTGTTTAATCCCTGCTTTTTACGTGCCTGTGATATTATGATTGAGAAAACATTGTGAAACAAGAGCTGTCACTGTAAGATGACAATGCCCCCGACACCGCTTTGATTTAGAAGTTATGGCCAATGTTAAAGTTTTTGGACGGAATGACGGACGGACGGACGGACGGACAAGTCAAATTTATGATGCCTCCCTATCGGGGGCATAAAAAGAAGAAATTGCTTCTGACAAGCAATTTCTTCTTTTTCCACACTATTTTCTACCTACAGAATGGTTATTTTTCAAATTAAATCCACTTTAAATTTTTGTCTGCAACACGTTTGAATTTGGACAGGTCCAAAATTTTGTAAAACAGGAAAGGGTTAAGAAGCCATTTTCTTAATGCCTGCATTTTGATGGCCCTGTTTGTGATCATTTAAAACAAGTTTTACTGTACCTGACAAAATGTAAGTAAATGAAATCAGTAATTTAAGATTACATAAAGGTATGAACAAATGATACATTTTTATACATGGCATAACAAAGAAATTCACATACAATTCAATAACGAAAAGTCATCACAAAGATTTGGAGATTCAAGCAAATATCCTGAGGTTAGTTCATTGTTGCATTATCAAATTTGGATAAGCTTTTGCATGTATTTTACAGAAAGCTAAACTAACTATTTGCTCAGAGTTAGTCCAATTGAAGAACTTGAAAAGTTTCACTTTGTAGATATAATTTAGATATTTACACATCCCCTCAACATACATTATGATGCACCCTTATCCTGGTGAATTTGAATTTTTTGTAAAATTGCCAATTTCAGGCATTTCAACTAGACTGACTCATATTTCACCACACTAACCAAGCAGAAAACAGGCAGTGTAGGATAAAAATCATTATTGCATAAAATATACGTTTTCGGGTGGTTAAAGGCATACGTTAACGGACTAAACCTCGGCCTTAACAGGAGAAAACATTGATTAATCAGTTAATTCAAGTGCCGTTAACCCCCAGCTTTTTTTACTTAAATATCTTTGATCTGGGCTTATACATTCTTTTCGATTTCATTTGCAGAAACCCTCAAAATGCTTTAATGCCCTCAAGCTTTGCACTCGGGCGTTAAACCATTTTTCAAGTCTCTGCAAATGTTAAAGCCCTTAAAAACGTGAATTAGCCCTATAGTATACACATCTTTGCAGACTGATTTTAGTCTATGCTGTCTGTCAAAGCTTTGAGCACAGAAGGAATCAGTAGATCATGTTGTTCATTTAAGCGCAACAAATAATTTTATGTGTTATTATAACTTGACTGGCCACTAAAGCATGAACAGGGCTCATAGGGAAATTTAACCCTTGTCCAAGATGTGGAATTCCCATGCCCAATTTGTCCCACATGAGTTTTTTTGCCTGTGGACAAGGACATTTTTCTTTACCACTTGTCCCTGGACACGTGTAATGAGGCAAAAACTTGGAATGGTACTTAATTGAGGGAAAAAACCAAATAGCCAAATGTTTGTATAAAAGGATAAAAAATATTGTTTTTGATGAAGAAAATGCTTGGTTCCAGCATTTTCTTCTTTAAAAACAATAATTTACCTATTTTCTCTATTCTCTTTTTTGCGGACGAGTTCATGTTGGTCATGGACAAATAGAAAATCATGTTTTACTTGTCCAGGGACAAGTACAGAAATTGCGTATTGCTTTTACTAGAATTTTATAGACAAAGATCTATACATATGTTCAGCCTGGTCTAAGCCTTTCTGACTCGATGTTTCTTTTTTTTTAACAAAGAAGTTTCAAAAATATGTGACCAGTCATGGGAAAAGGGGCCATAAGGGTAAGGTATGAAGTGTCGACCCTAGCCAGACTGCGACTAGGGTTGAAACTTTTTGCAATATGCTTATTTTCTGAATCTAAAATGAACAATCTACCTTCCAGTGAAAGAATTTTTGAAATGTGACCTCTGGTTGACCTGTGCTGGACCTAATCTCTTTTTCAATTATTAATTTTACAGAGTTCCTGGATGGTCCCTTTTCCCGTGACAGGTCACATATGTTTTCAAAACAAATACTGAATCAGTGCATCTATTGCTTTTGGAATTTTGATTTTATAGCAATTTTGCCAAGGTTTTTATTGAGAATGACTAGAATTAACATATTTGAACAAATTACTTCTGAATTATCAAATTAGAACTTTTGAAAAAGCTATGATTCTAACTTTAGGGGGTCCTGCTGAAACTGCTATGCATTTATAATTCCCTTTACTAAAATAAGCTGTAAGTGGGGAAAATGGCAAAAAATCTACTCTTCGGTATTCAATATACAGGCAAACATGTTTAAGTGGCCTATGTTTTCTGCAAAGACTCACTAAATTTCAAACCGTAAATGCACTAAGATCTAACTGTACTTAGCTGTAGTAAGCACCAGTCTTGAACAAAAATAGTTGAGTGACCCTCAGGTGTTTCCTTAACCCTTTTCTGTTTAATCCATGCTTTTTACATGCCTATGATTTTATGATTGAGAAAACATTGTGAAAAAAGAAAAAGAAGGAATTGCAATTTCTTCTTTTACCACACTATATTCTACCCTACTGAATGGTTATTTTTCAGTTTAAATCCACTTTAAAATAAGATTAAAAAAACCTTTGAATTTGGACAGGTCTAAAATTTTGTAAAATAGGAAAGGGTTAATACAATTTTGAATATTTAGGAAATGTCACTGAAAAGATAGCTCCATTGAAGTCACTACCACCTTCATGAACTTATTTCCAGTTCAATTTTATTCTACAACAAAGTCACATACAAGTGATATATGATCAGAAGGATATCGAAGGGATGGAAGTCTATTTTCACCAATCTCTTCCTCAGAAGCTACATCCAGTAGAGATGTCAACTTGAGGCCCTTTTTCGTATACCACATGTAATCAATGGTATGACAAGTTTCTCCTTTAGGTCGGATCTTCCAGGTAGTATACTTGGGTTCTTTACTTTCTGGAGATAGGCTAGTATAGGCACTAGTCAGATCTAGTTTAGACGAGGTCATGACGGTATACAAAGGTTCTGATGGATCACCATTAAAGTCACCGCAGATAATAATTGGATTTTCCTTATAGTGTTCATAAATGTAATTTGCAAGATATTTACTCTGTTCATGACGACTCTCCTCAAACCCTGATTTAGCTTTCAAATGTGTGCCAGCCACAAAAAAGTCTTTTGGAGATTTCGTCTTTGATTGGAAGTTACATATAACTGAAACCTGATTACTTTGCATACCATCTTCAAACTGTAGAATAATACTGTCAGATTTGATGAGAGTAAGTATAGATGTCTTGTAGAATATAGCACAACCATCTGGCCCGTGGTTATTGTCAATATATAGGCAAGGGGAGTCAGGTTTCTGGAAGAAAACACCCATATAACCATATTTTGATAACTGCTCCAGCAAATATTCATACATGTCAACCTCTTCCAGACAAACAACTGTTGGGTTATATCTGACGATCTCTTCAATAATTCTCAACTTTCGGTTTTCCCACAGCAAGGCTTCACCTGGACATTGGTTAAAATTTTCCTCACCAAGAGTTAAAGCTGAAATAAATGATTGATTGATTGAATGGAGTTTTAAGCCGCTTTCAACATTTTTCAGTTATATCCCGGCAACTGGAGCACCTAACAATGGATTCCTGGTATTTCTCTCACCAGTACAACCATCACATCCTTTCCTAGCCTCCAGCTGCTATCTCACATAAGTCTACCATTATCAACCCAATGGTGAGAGACTAATAGTGGGAAAGAATGAGTGCCTCCATCGGGGGTCGAACTGGGTACCTTTAGATTGAAAGTTAGACACGCTACCAACTGCGCTATGATGGCTGCCCTTAAAGCTGAAATAAACAAAATGTGCTTGTGAAACATGAATGACGAGGGATCGACACTAACACCAATCCTCGGGCCCAAGACCTGTGGATTTTAGTGAGGACTGGTAGATGTAACCATACTGCAGGTCCTTCAGGCTTGTAGTTAATGGCGGTACTTAGTATTTCAAATCTGTCTAGTTTTGGGAAAAAAAATGCCTTCTCACTACTAAAATCTGCATTACCAAATGGAAAACATTGTAGAAAAAGAAAAAATTGCTTGTCATTAACAATTTCTTCTTTTCCAACAATGTTTTCCTAATAATTTATACCTTAAATTGCTAAAAAATCAAACATGGTTTTCGTGCAGGACCTGTTGTTATCACTGAGGACCTGTAATATTTTAGGTTAAGAGGTCTTCCAGGCTGGTGGCAAAGAGTTGTTAGTGTGAAACCCTGAATGACATTGAAACTCCCAATGGATCTTTTCTATACTGTTACCAAAGCAGGGCTCTTGTTGACACTCAAGACATGGTTTTGCACCTCAAAAATCTTAACATACCCTATTTTGACCCTTTAGATTTTCTAGCTGGGGCTCATTTTGACTCTTAAAATTTTCAGTATTTAATCATAATACTGCTTCAAATATGAATTGGAATTTGTCTCCATTAAATTCATATTAGAGATGCTTATTTGATATATGAATCTTTTAGACGAAGTTCATCAGCATAAACAAGAAATCTTTATTATCCAATCTATCCCTTGTTTGACCCCTTCCACAGCAGATTTGACCCCTAACCATTCACAGTTGACCCTAAATCTTACAGATCCTTCCAGATAATAATGCAGGGCTTAAAAATTCTACTTGGCCGCTCATCCTGCATGATTTTTCCTTCTTTGTCTATATAAGTAGGACAAGAGGATTTTGCAAAATTTCACTTATGAAATTAATGTATCACCATGTTTTTCTATATAAAAGGATGAGTAGAAAACAGTGTTGAAAAGAAAAAAATACTTATGAACAACAATTTCCTCGTTTTTCATTCATTCTCAAATGGTAACAAATAGTGAGTATTAGAAAGGGAACTATTTTTCAAAAGTGGATTGACTGGAAATAACATGGCCATTATCCACAGGCCCTAAGGACCTGCAGCATGTCAATTTTTACCAGTCTTTCCTAAAAACCACAGGTCTCGGGCCTAAGAACTTAATATGTTAGTGAGGATCCTTGCTATACAATAAGGAAAAGCTTAGAGCCTCTGAACAGCATGAAAAGGTTTAAAGAAGGATGAAATATTGATACAAGTTGGATTCTCATAAAACATTGATTTGATAAATCTTCTAAGGGTATGAAACTCAGCAACAACTGCGTACAGGATAATTTTCATTAGCCTGTGTATATACAAACCCAATCTCTGTAATTTATCTCTCACAGGACTTGTGTTTGGTCCCTTAACCATGATTTTGACCCTACAATTCTAAGAAAATCCAATTTTGACCCCTAAAATTTTCTGCTACAGGGTCATTTGGACCATTTGATTTTCAGAATTTTATCTGATATTGCAGCAAATAAAAAATGTTTAAGAACAAATTATCTAATTCATATCTTTCAATTAGATTCATATGTGAGTCTCTTAAAAAGATATATGAGCCTGTGAGTGACATTTCCAACAATTTGAAATATTCATGAGGTGCAAATGTTGACAAGAGTAGACATCCACATTCTGTAAATATAAAGTTTCCTAATGGTCTACTGATACTTTGAGACCTTATCTATCTACTAAAAACATAGTGAAGACTCTGGTCAGACTGTGCAGGTGCACAGGCTGGTCAGAGTCTTTGCTTTGGGCATTTGAAATTGTTGGAAATCTCATGCACAGGCCCATATAGAAGAAGACAGTTTTAGGCAGTCAAACAGCACAGCCAAAAATTTTTTAGTTCATTTTATTGTTTAGACCCCTTCAACAACAAGTTTGACCACTAGAGACTTAAAGACAAAGGTTCAATGATTCCTGAACTTGAAAAGTTAGCACATGGCCTGTTCTTAGAGATCAAATCATAATAAAATTTCAGCATACCAGGGCTCGCGTTTGACCCTTGAACCAGGGTTTTGACCAAAAAAAATCCTATTTTGACATTCAAAAAATTCCTGCAGGGGGTCATTTTGACCCACTAATTTCCAATGGTGCAACTTATGTAATATAAAAGATTAAATAGATCATTTATTTTCTTCATACTAGTACAGAAGATCTATATAAATGAAACAACGTAAACAATAGAGTGTGTCTACACTTTATTCTTTATATATTGTTTCAGTTATATAGATTACTTTAAAGACTCATAAGTTCTCATGTTTTGCTCTTTTTTGACCCCTACAAAACAGCTTTGACCCCTAGAATTCTATTTTCAAGGGATCAATGACTCCAAACTTTTAAAAGCTAGCACAAGCCCTTACCTTGAGCTAGTAGGTTCCACTGCATTACTCTGATGACATCTTCTTCATCTTTTGCCTGACTTATAGTTACAAAGTCTCTCTGGATCAAGCTTGGTAGCCCTTTTTCCTGAATTTTTCTTTGCAGGTCATCCATTCTTACTTCAACTTCTGCAAAATAGAATGATGTAGATATTACATATTTCAACCAATTATCACATTTATAGATAATCATAATAAATGCCATCTACCAATGTTATCCTCTGCTCAATAACTTGTTTTGGTAAAATGCTTGTCTTCAAACCTTGAGAGCAGAATGATCTTTATGAATATGTAAGGGAACAAACAGATATATTTTAATCCTAATTATATAAAAATTTAATATTCCCACTTTGTGGCTGTTTTGTAATGAGCTTATATCGATGAACCAAACTCTGCAAATAACCTGCTGCAAATCAAATTATTCTACAAAATGATCTAACATTTTTCTACTATATTAGGCATTGGAATGGCTTTTGTTTGTTAGGCAACATGTTTTTAATTGCAATCAATCCAATATTCTGGTTTATAATGTGTATTGAATTACAAAGGGAATTCAACAATTAAGAACCGGAAGTTGTGAAGAGAATAAAACAAATAACATAAGACTAACATAAAGAGCTCTAAAACTTAAGATAGCACAATGTATAAACTGACCTGCCAACAGTCCAGATAAAGAAAGATTTGTGAAATTAGATTGTTAACAAGCAATTGCATCAAGCAAATTATACCTTTTCAACAGTATTTTTGTTATGTTTAAAATTGCCTCTGCTCAATGTTATACTTATTTCTTGAGAAATGTACAGTGGTATTGGCTAATCCTGTGCACTTAAAGAAGTCCAGTACAAAATTCGTGTAAAGATATCGGTTGTACGAAAAAAATCAATACATAACTGAACTCATTTACCATTTTGGCTATGTAATAGGCATTTTATCTAGAACAAATGTCACTAGAATTACACAATCTGGTATAAGTATGAAAAATAGGTTGCTCTGCTTTTATGTTCAGCGGCCATTTTCTTAGTTTACATAACGTCATATAGCTACGCAGCTTTAGATGACTCGCAGGATTACCTGACATGAGTGTACTTGAGTTTTAAACAACTGCAGTCATGGCGAAGTTCGTCGGACCGTCGGACATGTCCGACAAAAATCTCCTAGGTCCGGTTAAGTTTACCATATCGTCAGTCCGAATGTCCGACACTATTTTCTGGACAGAAAAAGCTGTTTTAACAGTAAATCCCGTCTTTCGCTAAAGAAAACACTTTTCTGGTCAACTTTTTCACGAAAACAAACTTTTATTTTAAACTTTACATAGGTCTAGAATCCATCAATTAATAGTTCCTCTACGACTTTCGGCACCGCTAGAAAGAGCAAATTCTCTTTTACAAATTGTACCAATTAAGAGGAAGAAGAGATGATTTAAGGACCCAATTTAAAAAGAATTATTGGTAGCTAGTCTTACCTTGCCTGATTTTTTCGTATTATCTTAGTTTAAAGGCACACAGACTAAAATAATTTTCTGCTTATTCGTACCCAAGAATGTTCGACCCATCAAATTATGTCTGTCCATATTTTTAATGATTAAACACAAATGACTGTTACCTAATGACTTGAAAATACATTTTCTTTTTTAAATTCTGTTTATCTCTGTTTATCTGTGAATCTTTGCTTTTAAATCAAAGCACTAAAAGCACTGACAGAATAAGAGGACTTTGACAAGCTAGTTAGGCCTTTAATTGTATTGCTTCTAATTTTTTAAGTTTTCTCTCTCAATGAGGAAACACTACAATGATGATATCAACTGCCCCCTTAAATGTTCGGTCTGACAGGTCTGACTTCGGTCTGACAGTTTATCAAGGACTGTCAGACCGACTGTTAGACTGGTTCTGCTGTCGACTCATGTATGAAGCCGACAGGTATAGACCGATTTCTTCGTCCATAGTCTAGAAACCTATCCCGTCAGATTTTTTAGTCTATAAAAATGAAAACGAGGCTCCGGTCTGTTACAAAGTTAAAGCGATAATGGCGTTTATTCATTAATCTATGTGTGAAAATATTACATACTGACGAAAAAACTTTAGGGTGATATAGATTATTTATGAATGTATACTTTCTTTAAGGACATAACCTTAAAAAACAAACTTATGCGAAAGACAAAATGGCGCCCCCTCCTGACTTGTTGTTTACAAACAATTCATTAGCCAATCAGAAGTGCTAGGTGCGCGTACGTCATCAAATATTGAAAAGCCAATATCGTGTGACAGTAATTTGGTGACTACCTGTCGGCTTTTATGATAGTCGACGGTGGGACCAGTCTAACCGACTGTCTGACAGTTTTTCTGGGTCCTTAGCCATGTCTGCAACTGAAAGTTTGAACCAATAGGTCCTGAAGTCCTTTGGTCAAAGTAAGTAGTGTGTAATGATTGACAATGAGTAGACTCATGACAAGGGGTGTCCTGTCAACTCGGCCTGTTAAAAACTCGGCCCGCGTAAAACTCGGCCTGTGTATAACTCGGCCCGTCAACTCGGCCTGTATATAACTTATACAGTGTTTAGCCTAGTAAACGGATATATAAGCACACTTATCAGATAGTTAATCATTGTGTGAAATGTACTTAAAAGAGGTGCGATTTCACAAATGATGACTAAAATCTACAATCTTCATATTTAATACGCATATAACTTGTCATCTTCTTTTGTGCTTAGAAAAAAATAATTTGAAAAATAAATTTGAATAAAAGGTAAATCATGTATGTAATTATATCTTTTTTATCTTATATTTACAAATGCCAAATAATAGTAAAATAAGATTATTATAATTAAAAACCCTTTCAACGAGTGATTATTTATCAATTAATATTTATCAATTATCAAAAAAGCACATAAGGTCTCCAAAATATTTACATTGCATCGTCATACATAATACATTATAAACAGGCCGAGTTGACGGGCCGAGTTAACGGGCCGAGTTATACACAGGCTGAGTTGACTGTGAACCAATGACAAGGTGCTCAGCTAGATCAGTTGGTAGAGCACTGTTCTAGTGTTATGGGGGTTGTGTGTTTGAGTCCAATGTCTAGCACAACTTTTCCTCCCTAATTTACTTTTAGTGTTATAGTCAAACCCTAAACTCTGCTTCAAAAGCAATTATTTCTAATATGTGTTAAAAATGTCTTTATCTTGAATGCAGGTAAAGAAAAAACACAACATTTGACAAATAAACTGACTCCCAGTTATCCTCGTGGTATGGGTTTTCGTCCTAATAACAATTTCTCACTAGCATTTTTTCTAAAATTTTTATCAATAGAAAAATCTTGCTTAAATGTTCTAAATATGATCATTCTTGATGATTCCCATGTTTCTTATTTTAAATAAATAAGTTTGGCAGGTTTTTATCCTTTTTGATTTTTGTCAGGATTTTTGTTAATGAAACTTTGGTGCCATATGTTTTCGTCCTATTTATAAAATAGGCTACTGATAAAGAAGGATATAAAAAAGAACTGTGTAAATGAGCTATTTTTGAAATACGATTACTGATGTGATTGTCTATCTTCACTTTTTCCTGTTAAGACACAAAAACAAATTTAAACTAACGATTTTAAAATTGCTATTTAAGTTTCATGTTTCTGGACTGGAAATTCTGCTTATCGAACGGTACATTTGCAAATTACTTAAATCAGACGGTAATATTTTGTGTATCCTCATATTTTCAAATTATAAATCTTAAATATAATCATATATATTTATTTATCATAAGCTTGTGTAGTCAAATATTTCAAAAGTGGAGATATCCTTGCTATAAATATTTTCTCACCTTAGTATACTCAGAAAAAAATAGAGGAAAATATAAGAAACATGACATTTTCAATCCAAAATTTCAACCCTTTATACTAGAAGCAACTACATGGCAGTCACATGGCATTTAAACTGAGAGGTTAAATCGCAAGATGAAATGGTTTGATTTTATATGACCATTGTATTTTTTTCCATATTAAAGTTTACAAAATTTTTGAAAGAGACATAAGAAAAATACATGGAAAAGGAGGTGCCCATTTTCAAAAAAATATTTAAGCTATTTGGATTTATCTTGAACATGCTTGGTTACTTGGATTTGATAGATACGATTTCAAACTAAATTTTGACACCTAAAAGGATATAACAATCATACACATGCAATTAAAATAAACAAAAAAATGAAATAGATCGAAAACATATGACGGACGAAAACATATACCACTACAATAAGAATTTTAAAACCTGGACCACAAGAAAACAAGCACATTTAGATCAAAAAGCACATAAAGATAGACTAAGTGTACATAGAGAGTACAAAGCTACAAAATCTTCCCATAGCGGCTATAGTATTTGCTCAATCACCAAAGTTAACTTTGCAAATACGTTCACCTTGAGTGCGCGACTATAGATTACATAAGGAAGCGTGACACTTTGGGATTTCATGTACACACAACCAAAGTACAAAAAAAGTAATGGTACGTGTGGATAAATCTGTTGTCATGAATGCCACATAATCTTAGCGTGTTTTTGGGTGGGAAATAAGATATTGAAAATAAATTACAAATCAAGAAATTTCTAGTTTTCCTCTGTGTTAGTCTGACGCTTGAATCGGTCGTCCGGTGTTATGTGAGTTTCTTTGAGAGTGAAATTCACTTTCAAAACTAGGGGCCAACTTATTTCTGACCCGAAAAAAACGGGTCCCGTTTTTGTTGCTTTTCAGCCGGGCCACAATTAGAAACGAGCTCTATGTTCCGACTGACAAGATGTTACAAACCGTTTTCAAATTATTCCCCGCTTGCACGTGCACTTTGACCAATGGTTTGGATAAGTTTTAGTTCCAAAATGATTCTGAATTCCTGGCTTTTGTGAGTGTGTTGAGTTTTTCGGATTGATCAGGGCCAAAGCTTTGTCGCTTTTCGGATGAATATCAGAATCAAATGACTACCCAAACAGCATATGCGTGACATATTTACAACAAATTCACGTATGCCGCAACGATTACGGACTCAGATCAGCCTAAGCAACTGCTATGTGCTCTAAAGATGGCTTCGGACCTAAAGTTGCTGATCATCATTAGAAATTATTTTTGATACAAGTGTGTGTGTGACTGTCCAGCGTCTGTCCAATTCGGAACACCACTCGGAAATTACAAGTAGCTTGAACCGACAAGTATAGTATAGAAATTTGAGTCATCTTCTTAGGTTATTCGGCTTTTGGTGGTAGATCTACTAAGGTTATCAAATACGCTTAAAGAAAATCACATTTTTTTTAAATTCTTTCCGATCGTCTGTGGAGAACTTTTGGGCATAGTGTAATTAGATGACAAAACGCAGTAAACACTGCGTTTGTTATCAAATTATAAATAAACCAATTTTATTCTTCCGTTGATTTTGTTTTATGCAACGTGATCCTTGTGGAAGTGAAACCGTAATAGTTCCGCATCATTTCGGAACTCATGGTCTTTCACAATGTTGACCGAGATTTCCTAATGAAAACCACTACCTTAAACGACATCCTTTATGTTTGTGACGTCATATAAACCAGTGCACGTGCGAAATGACGTGCTTTCATAGCTGTTCTATTCTGCAGAATCCGGCCGAGGGTTCCCGATAGCGTCTGTCCATCACGCAAACAGTTTGGAAATTTCTTAAATGATAGTTCTGCATTCTAATATACATGTAATTAATATCCAGATGTAACATCCAGTTGACGTCTCCTAGGTCCAAACTCATTTCAAATATCCGTTGTAACGCAGTGATTACGTAGCTGCATGTCGTATGACGTGCCAGACAGAGCTACATGGGAGGGAGGAATAAATTAACAATACTTACACACGCCCCTGTAGTATCTTCACTCATTAACAAGGAGTACCCACAACATATGATTTATATATTTAATATGAAGCCAAACCCTTGACCAGACTGTAGGCCTAAAATACATGTACAGGAATATATACTGAGTTCCAAAAGACAGCGTTTACTTCACTTATACATTTTGCACTGTCCTTGATCCTTTTTTTTTCAAAATTGAAAGAAATCTACGTTGAAAATGAAGTCATACTTAAGATCACATCTTATAAAAATGAAACATCAAATTAGAATTTGCAAAAGTATCGTGTAAGCATGCAGCACGTCACGTATGGTGCAGAAATTTGCCTTCCTTGCAGCTACTTCTCTGGTAAGAGGTATTTGTTTTTATAATATGACCGACGTCGCGGGAGCGAAATAACCCCGTTGAATATTTTTTATATTATACGGGTGTTATAACACTAGTGGAATAACTATGCAAATGAGCTAAGAACTTTTAGCAACGTCATATTTTCGTTGTGAAAATGACGCCATAATGTGTTGATGACGTCAATTTGCAAACGGCGTTATATGTTTCGCGGAATAACTTGAAGTAATAAATATTTGTAATTCCCTCATTTTTTTGTGGATATTCTATCATAAAAAGAATATCAAATTTGTGCTCATAAAATATCGAATTTATTAAACGAGTCATCTTAAACAGATAAAAACTCGGCACAGCCTCGTTTTTATCTGTTTAAAGATGACTCATTTTATAAATTCGGTATTGAATGACCACTCATTCAATATCCTCTATATAAGACATTGCAGTGTTTTAGGAGGCCGCTAAGACATTTTAAAATCAAAGTTTAACATTTTATCCAGACGTTACGCGTGTGTCAACATTAGAAATCGTTATGGAAGATCAGGAATTTGTCGTCAAAGCGGTTCTATAATATCTCGTGTTGCTTACACGAGATCAGTGGTGGATTTGGTTTTTATCGGACCATATATGTTTCTTTAATGATTTTCGGTGGTTTATCGAGAAATAAAGGTAGATTATCACTTGATAATCTCACCGCAAAAGCAGTGAAATTATCAAAATTTTATACCTTGCTTTTGTGCATTTCACCCTATCTGACGTCATCTATGCGGGGCGAAATAAGTGACGTCACAATGAACGTTGCATAGCAATCACGTGCAAAATGACGCGCTAAGCGAAAATATGTCCTAGAAATTTCACATTTTGTCTCATTTTTGAATTAAAGAAATAGAATAATCGTTTGTTTCACGAATAAGATCGATTGATATTTCATTTCGTGATCAACAAAAGCTATATTTTCACTCGTGGCTCTGCCAATCGTGAAACTATAGCTTTTGTTGTTCACTCAATAAAATACAAATCTATCTTACACTGAAACAAACGATTATCCTCTATTTCTTTAATGCTTTTCGGTGGTTTATCGAGAAATAAAGATAGATTATCACTTGATAATATCACCGCAAAAGCAGTGAAATTATCAAAAACTTATACCCTGGTTTTGTGCATTTCATCCTATCTGACGTCATCTATGCGGGGCGAAATAAGTGACGTCACAATGAACGTTGCTTAGCAATCACGTGCAAAATGACGCGCTTTACGAAAATATGTCCTAGAAATTTCACATTTTGTCTCATTTTTGCAATAAAGAAATAGAATAATCGTTTGTTTTTCGAGTAAGATCGATTATTATTTCATTTCGTGAACAACAAAAGCTACATTTTCACTCGTGAAGATATAGCTTTTGTCGCTCACTCAATGAAATATGAATGATTATCCTCTATCAATTTATTTTTTACGAATATTTTTATGCCTCCGCATCGATATATCGGGGGGGGGGCATATAGTTTTTGTCCTATCTGTCTTTTCTGTTCGTCGGTCAGAGCATATGTTCGACCAAAAAAACTCGAACATTGGCTATAACTTTTGGATGATAAAAGATATATCGTTTAAGGAAAGCTTGTGACAAGAGCTTCCTGTTTAAACCAAGTTCAGGGTCATCAGTCAAGTCGAAGGTCATATTTCAAGGTCAAATTTGCTTACAATAAAAACGTTAGATAACATTGGCGATGTTTTTGGAATTGTAAGTTATATACCCTTCATATTTCACACGAGGTTTGCCTATGGTTAGACCTTTCAGATAATGTTAAAGTCAAGTTCATTCCCGAGGGTGGAGGTCCTTTTCTCAAGCTCACCGATCTTTAACATGAAATCTTTAACACCGGATACATTTTTTGAATTTTAAGTGTTTGAGCCTTCATATTCCTTACGTGGAATGTTTATGACAAGAGCTTTCTGTTTTTACCATCTTCAAGGTTATCGAATAAGATCAAATGTGGGGGTTAAGCAACAGTCATGTTGATAATGGCATTCAAGAGACAAAATCTAAGGTAATGCTATCTGTTTAACAACTGATTTCTATTTTCTTGAATCAAACCACTGTTTCTGAAAAATCGGGCAGTCGCGGGGGCATTCGTGTTAAACGATCACACCTTGTTTTACATAGACTTCTCTAATGCTTTTCGGTGGTTTAACGAGAAATAACGGTAGATTATCACTCCATAATCTCACCGCAAAAGCAATGAAATTAACAAAAACTTATACCCTGCTTTTGTGCATTTTATCCTATCTGACGTCATCTATGCGGGGCGAAATAAGTGACGTTACAATGGACGTTGCATAGCAGTCACGTGCAAAATGACGCGCTTTACGAAAATTTGTCATAGAGATTTCACATTTTGTTTCATTTTTGCATTAAAGAAATAGAATAATCGTTCGTTTTCGAGTAAGATCGATTAATATTTCATTTCGTGAACAACAAAAGCTTTATTTTCCACTCGTGGCTCGGCCACTCCTGAAAATAGAGCTTTTGTTGTTCACTTTAAACGAATATAATCGATCATACACTGAAACAAACGATTATCCTCTGTATCATACATTTTCGAAAGAATTAAGCTTGTCAATATCTGAGATTTAACTGACTCATATGTGTGTTGTATGTAATTCAAGGTATACAATTATTTCGTCTCGCCAGGCGTTTATTTCAATCATTTTAATATCAAAAGCACGCGTGTAAAATAGTTGTAGCATTTTGATATAGAAATTCTCATGGCTCAGCGCAAAACAGTTGTAACTGCCTATTCTTTTTGTAGGTGGTTACAACTGTTTCACACTGAACCATCGATTTTTCTTGTAGGCCCTTTCACATTAACACAGAGTCATGGGAACAATTCTGTACAATGCATGAAATTTAGTGATCGCATACTATTCATATGGTGACAAAAGTTTGTTATGAATACGATTTCAAGATTTAGTTTTAGTTTTACAAAAAAGATAGTTTTGAAAAAACTTACTTGTCAAGATTGCCTTCGATTTTTTCATAGTAATTACGGACCTAAACATATTTAGTTCAAAATAATTCAAAATAATTCAATTATATGAGTAGTTGCATCCACGAACATTCGTGCATTCTGAAAAATTGGTTTCATTTTTCAATGTAAAACTTTTTTGGGTGCACAATTACGTACTTTATAAGCTTATTCCTAAAATAGTCAAAATATCTCCCGCATAGTGGAATAATCTCTACATCTGTTGATTCATGATATTAAATCCAATAATATGAAGATGACATTTTTATTACATGGAGGTATGAAAGAAAAAAAACTTATCACCCTTCAGCATGTCAGATTGTCGTATTCATACAATGTAATAAGGTTTTAGTTTTATACCTCCATGCATTTAAAAAAAAACCACTAGCTAATTGTAAATTTATTTCTTAATACAATTTCCAGAAGGTGAAAGCAATCTTACACCAAAAGCGATCGTTTCATAATACGATTTTTTTTACATAAAGGTAATAACTTAAGCCTTATATAATAACCGTAGAGACCCGGGATTTTGAAACGATCGCATGTGCCCAACACTGTATATTTCTGCTACACAGAATGAAATTATATAATACATGTACATGAAATAGTATGTGCAGGCTGATCTTAGTCTAAACTGTCTGAAAAACGATATCAGGAAAATATTGTAAAACAGTATGAAATAGGTTAACATAGGCGTAACTAGGATCTTGAAATTTATACGCACTCAGAAGGCAACCAACAAAGGATATGTAGGATAAAGGCGGTATGCGGACCTTGTCAAAAGATGAATGCCCCCGTCCGCACCCCTTCTTTGTGATTTGACTTTTGATGTATTATCAAAACATCGAAACTACAGCTTATTTGAGCTGTTGTTACGATGTTATGATAATTCATCGACGATGTTTTTCGAAAGAGGATTTATAGGCTATTACGCATTTGAGTAATGTGCGTAATGGTAGCTACGCCCTTGGTTACTGAATATTGCCAATCTCAATTAACAGCGGGGAACCAATAGCAAAACGTACAAGAAGGCAGAACGCACAGAGAGAGGCGGTCGATATAAAGTGGGTTATGTTCATGTGGGGAGATAAATAGGTTATTATCCGGTGAACAATGCACACGAAACTGGATAGGGACGAATCTAAAGGTTAGTTGGGAATATTTCTACACTCTCTTACATTAAGTTCGTGCCTGATCAATTGGATAAATAGAAAAACTGAGACACTTTAGGTCCTAGTGCAAGTAAAGTACTGAATATTTGCAAAGAGACAGCAATATATCTTATTCAACTTATTTCTTTAGCAAAGTTGGCAGCGTACGACTAATCTAACCCTTTACAATTATTATATCACTACGGCGCATAAACAATTAACTTATTTTTGCTGTGTGACAGAGACCTCGAACCGCAGCTTGAGTTGAGCTGTAGTAACGAGGTTTTGGTCGCTTATCGACGTTTTATTTTATTTTATCTTATAACTATACAAATATCCGTGTGATAACTTCCTGCATTATATTTTTTATGATATCACATAGTTATTTTTAGAACAATAATATAATGTGGTTATTTTAAGAAACTTGCATTTCAGTTAGAAACATCGACGAAAAGGAGACAAATAGGGGTTATAAGATAAATATAATACATGTACATACTTAGTTAATTGAATGGAAACATATCCAACTCGGTTGTGACAATTGACAATTGTCTCGACAGAGCCTCGACAATGATCAATTCTCCCAAACTAGTTGTATATCTTTTTTCATACAAAACACTATGTATGTATTATATATTTATCTTATTATCTTTCATTTTCGAAAGTGGCAGATGTACAAATTCCTTCGTTTAATTTAGGTCAATACCGCCGATCCTAATCGAATGCAGAATAGAAAACACATGCAACTATTATGATTGGAGCTGATGATAATCAATTGGATAACCAGGCTTTCTATTATAACAGAAATACGCCAGTACCGTTATAGAACCTCATAACTATAGCTACATTTATGCTGTAGTTATGAGATTTTGGTATATCAATGAAAAGTGACATTAACATAAAAAATCCGATTTCATTCTGCAATCCAACGTAAATCTGTAAAAAGAGAGCTTAGTGGAAGTTGAAACCTTTCACAGTGCATAATAAAATAAAGGTTTAAAGCACTGCCTCCTATTGCCTTCATTTGCCAATATCATAAATGTCGTATGTTTTGTTTATATCGAAGTAAAGTACCAACACAAGTATAGTGTATACAGGAATATATTCTAATGAATTATAAACATGTATGTACATTAACAATATAACAAACTAAAACTACATCTATTGACTATATGTGAATGACCTAAAATAATAAGAGCGGGTGGCTTATATACTAGCTAGTTAAAGTATATAGTCTGTTTCATACAAAGCATTCATCCATTTATACAACATCTCCCTTCTTTTAAAAGAAATCAAAGTATTACTCTTTTAGATAATCAATTCAAATGTATAAAGAGTTATCATTAACATAAGAGTACACCTAGTACTGCAGACGACAGATTCTGAGTCACTGAGTAAGTTATCTGTAACTGAAGTATCATGTTACCTAGAAAAGATGTTCATTCATGAAACAAATTACAATGGAATTTACTATAAAAGATAATCTAAGTATGCCATTCATCACCAGTAAAGCGCTGATTTTTTCTCACAACTCTCCCTGACCGTGTGACATAGTTACCTGGGTCATATTTCTGGGATTTCTCAGGTTCTTGGGGTACAATAAGGGGAGTTTGATCTAGCAGAATGTTCGTGCTAAAAGGATTTATATCCGTTACATTTTCGAACGTCGGATTGAGATGTTTTCTATTTCGCCTGTATGTGAAACCATCTCTTGTCTGTACAATATACGATCTATTGTTCAACTTTTTAATGACTTTTGCTGGTTTCCATATTTTGTTTAGTTGTATGCGAACTGAGTCATTGACATTTAAAGGTTTTAGTTTTCTGGCTGATTTGTCATAATTTGACTTTTGTTTAATTTTTGATTTTGACATTAACCTTTGAACTTTTTGTAAATCAACTTGTTGGGGTAAGAGTGATTTGCCTGTAACTGGAATGAAAGACTTAGTTCTGCGACCTAATAATAACTGTGCTGGTGAGTAACCACATTCCAAGGGAGTGTTTCTATATTCAAGAAATGAAATATATGGACTTTGTTTCTCAACAACGGCTTTCTTCATAAGTTTCTTTGCAATGCCTACACCTTTCTCTGCCAAACCATTACCTTTCGGATAATATGGAGATGAAGTAATGTGTGTAAACTGCCATGAGTTTGAGAACTGTTTGAATTCATCACTTATGAATTGCGGTCCATTATCAGATATAAGAGTATCACATATACCATATCGAGACATATGAGCTCTTAGTTTCTGGATTACAGTGCTGGATTTTGTGTCTGGCAAATAATCGACTTCAAAAAATCTACTGTAATAATCAATAGTCAACAAGTAGTTTTTTCCATCAAGGTGAAAAAGATCAACACCTAGTTTTTCGTAAGGCCTACTTGGAAATTCTGAGGCAATCATCGGCTCATTTGCATTTGAGTCACGATGGGTAAGACATGTAGGACATTTTAAAACAAATTCGGTTATCTGTTTTGTCATTCCTGGCCAAAATAAGTTATTTTTTGCCCGTTCTAGTGTCTTTGTTACGCCCATGTGACCTATATGGAGCAAAGTAATTAATTCTTGCCTTAGTGACCTGGGGATTACAATAGTTTGGCCTCGAAATATCATGTTGTCCTCGAATGATAATTCGTCGCGATGGTTCCAAAATTCGAGTATCTCTTTGTCACAATCGGAACGCGTGTTCGGCCAACCTTCCAATATAGTCTTTTTCAAAGTTTGCATTTGTGTGTCATTTTCCACACTGTCTCGCACTTTTTGCAAACGACTGTCGGTAACAAACAAATGTTTCCTAACAGAGTGCACATGTAAATCTAGACCTTCGATCATGTTCGGAAACGTGTCTTTGACTGATTGACGCGAAAGACAATCACTTACCGGAATAGATTTTCCACTTACATGATGAACAGTAATTTTGTACTGTTGCAATTGTAAAAGCATTCTCTGCAACCTTGGCGGAGCAGCGGCAAGCGGTTTTTTCATGATCGATTCAATCGGTTTGTGATCACATAGACATATTATTTCTCTACCATATGTATATTGGTGAAAGCGTTTAAGACCATACAAGATAGCAAGAAGTTCTTTCTCTATCTGAGCATACATACATTCTGTTTGCGTCAAACTTTTTGATGCATATGCTAAAGGTTTGTCATTATGATAAATACAACAACCAATTCCTGACTGGCTTGCATCAGTTTCAAGTACTAGCTGTTTATCCGAGTCGAAATAACCAAGAACTGGAGCATTAGTGATTATCTCTTTGACCTGATTAAAAGCTTTTGTCTGGGGATCGTCCCATATGAAATCTGATTCCTTCTTGAGTAACATCCTAAGGGGAGCAGTGACCTCAGCTAGATTTGGTGTAAATTTTGCAAGATAATTAACCATACCTAGAAAGGTCTCAAGCTTCTCACGGTTTGTAGGAATGGGGATCTGGGTTATGGCCTTTATCTTATTGGGATCTGGTTTCAGCCCTGAACTACTAATCACGTGTCCGAAAAATGGTACTTCGTCCACGCCTATGATGCACTTTTCTGGATTAAAGCGAACACCCTTTTCTCGCGCTCGAATCATCGCATTTTTGAGATTTTGGTCATGTTCTGCCTTTGTTTTACCATACACCAGAATATCATCAACTATAGCCTGAATACCTGGCAAATTTTCAAATACTTCTGTGATCTTTCGCAAAAATATGTCACTTGAAGCATTTATACCAAAGGGTAGTCTAAGATGACAATATCGGCCGTAAGGAGTGTTAAATGTAGTAAGCAAAGAAGACTTTTCGTCAAGCTCTACACTCCAATACGCGTGTCTTATGTCAAGGATGCTGAAATATTTCGCACCTGATAACTGAGAAGTAATATCATCTAATGTCGGCATCTGAAAATGGGGTCTGCGGATAGCTTCATTTAATGCCTTCGGATCAAGACATATTCTAAGCTTGTTCGTTTTGGGTTTTTCTACTACAACGATTGAATTAACCCAATCGGTCGGCTCTGACACTTTTCTGATAATTTTGTCTTTGACCATTTGATCCAATTCATTTTTAAGGCGTTGCTTTAAAGCTTCTGGAACCCTGCGCGGAGCATTTACTATCGGAGTGACATTTTCCCTCAAATGTAGGTGACACTTTCCCGGAAGTAACCCTATACCCTGGAATAAATCATCATATTCCTCCATAACATGCTCTTTCGTCATTGATTGATTTTCGATTGCAAAGGTAATCTTTATCAAGCCTAGATCAATTGAAGTTTTTGTGCTTATCAAAGGAGGTGCTTGAGTGTCAACTATATAAAACCTTGTTTTGACTTTTAAACCTCGGTATGAACAATCAAGATTTAACATACCCTGAGTTTTCAACATGTCTCCTGAGTACGCGATCAACTTGCAGTCTGGCTTTTCTAGAGGATTTTTTATACCTAACGATCTGAACATTGTGAATGGAATAATATTGGCGCTACTGCCTGTATCAACTTTGAAATTTATTTTTGAGGAATTCGGACCAATATGGAGAGTCACATATGAAGAGTCACGACGGTCTGGTGAAGTTGTGAAAGAAGAAGAAGCGCTTACCGTATTTACGCTATATTCCAAATTATCACACCCTTCATTCTCATTGTCCTCATTCTCAGCCACATTGTTCACAAATTTATTTGCTTTACATTTTTTCTGGAAATGGTTCATCTTTTTACACTTTCTGCATCGTTTACCCTTCGCCGGACATACAGAGTTATTGTCATGGTTATACCCGCATCGATCGCACTGCATCGGACCTGATTTCTTCTGTCGTTTTGGTCTAGCCCCTGATCGGTTTTGTTTGAGATGACCCAAAGCGTCCACGTTAGCTTGAGCGTTAGTCGTCATAAAGTTCATCTGTTTCTGGCAATATTCGTGGTTTTGAACTATATGGATTGCCCTGTCCATCGTCAGCTTGTCACCCTCGTTTATCAGCTTTTCCCGTACTTTTTGATCGTTACACCCAAATACTATTCGATCACGGATCGTGTCATCTGTGATATCAACAGTGTCGTTGATTCTGAAATTACAGTCCCTGGCTCGAATCCTTAGCCTAGTCACAAACGCATCTATTGTGTCATGTCCCTGGATTTCATTGTAAAATCGGAATCTTGCAAAAATGGGGTTTAGTTTAGGTTGTACATGGTCCTTAAAACGATTGTAGTACGTTCTGAGCAATTTCGAGTCTTCTTCGGAGATTGTCCATGATTTATAAATCTGGCGGCCTTCTTCTCCAACCCATAATAGCAAGTATGACACTTTCTCTTCTTCCTCCCTCTCACTTAGCGGTCCAGAAAATATTAACTCGACGTGAGTCTGAAATCTGTCCCACTGTTCTGGCAAATTTGAACTATTCCAATTCATCACAGGAGGAGGTATTCCACTTAAATCCATGTTTGTTTTCAATGTAGGAAACAATATATCTAAGAGCGAGAAATATGTCAAATCTTCAAAAATCGAATTTATATTCTGACACCATGTCGTATGTTTTGTTTATATCGAAGTAAAGTACCAACACAAGTATAGTGTATACAGGAATATATTCTAATGAATTATAAACATGTATGTACATCAACAATATAACAAACTAAAACTACATCTATTGACTACATGTGAATGACCTAAAATAATAAGAGCGGGTGGCTTATATACTAGCTAGTTAAAGTATATAGTCTGTTTCATACAAAGCATTCATCCATTTATACAACAATAAATATAGACGTTCTATTCAAGTATATCATATTACGTGTACATGTTAGGGTATTTGAAAATTATTCTATCTAAATTAAAAATGAGTCATTTTGTTTATTTTAATGGGGTTCAACGTCGCTTTTAACAATTTTTAAGTCATACTGCGGGGGCTGGAGAACTTAATTATGAATTCCTGGTATTTCTTGCTTCGATACTGACAAAAATCTTCATCCAACTCAGGTTTACGATTATCCACCCATTGGTGAAAAGTCGACTGGGATTTAACCCAGGACACTGTGTTAAAGAGAGAGAGAGTGTCTTTTGCACTATCAACTGCTCCGCTTTGTAATTTTGTAAACTACATCAATCGGAAACTTTGCGGATACTTTTTGCTAAAAAGATTGATATAATGGATTGAGATGTGATACTTCTATGTCACTACAGAGATAATACAATGTTAAAACAGAAGAAATCCCAGATCAGTTCTAGGACATCGAAACAATCAGTTATTTGGTGACGTTTGGTGGTAAGACTCAATTTTCCTGTGCAGTATGTAATATGTTTCTATGGAAACATATGACCAAAGTGGTATGTCAAGGAAAGAATCAATATCAAAATTCAACTCTTATTTCCCTCAAGTCTGAAATAATACGAAGACAATACATCAAGCAGGCTACATCAATTGTACAGCAACACTTGTGTTAAGCGACCAATAAGAGGACTTCCTAAAGATGGTCGCTAATGGGAGTGGTCGCTTATGGGAGTGGTCGCTTAATACACTATTTCATGATAAATAAGACCGCTCATTTTGATAGCATCTCTAGATTGTCAATCAAGTCTTACTGAAGCCTGTGGTGTTCGAACCCTTAAGAATCGTCTCATTGAGGCGATATTAATGGGTTCCAACAACATAAGATTCAATAATAAACTCTCTCTCTTTTTTCGATTAAAATTGTAACTTTTCCAAAGGTTTTGCATATAGTGAAGGATCTTTTTTTGAAGGTCCCTTAATTAAAGTGGTGACTTAATAGAAGTGGTGGCTCGAGCAATATAATTATACTGTATATTATTTCTATCGAGAAGAGATTAATTCCAATCCAAATCTCAATGTACATGTGATCTCTTTTTTTTTATTGGAACATGTATACTCATCAGTACGATTCGAATTAGAACCTAGCCCATATACGATCAATATAAATTGTCAATTTTATAGGTTGTTATTTACCGTGTTTTGATGACCATGTTTGAAAATTAATCTACAAACATATTTTGATTTAATTTTATTGGCTTATTACCAATAATATTGATCGTGAATGGACCAAATTAGAAAGTTTCAAACAATTTATTCGATCGAGCTACGCGAACGAACAGAAAAGTCAAGGAAAAATTTCATACGAGAAAACCAGACACAATTGTACAAATAATTTATTAGATTTATATTGCGTGTCTTTGATCATATCAATTTTTCGTAACTATATATGCAATACGAAGAGGGTGTTAAAATGCACCTGTGTGGGGTGTGAGTGAGTTTTAAGCTAACCTGAGCACGAAATGCTCAAGTTGAGCTATTGGGATCGCCTACTGTTCGTCCGTCCGTCTGTCAACATTTCCTTTAAACATCATCTCCTCCTAAATCACTGGGCCAATCAAGCTGAAACTTGTGGGATTTTTCTTCGGTGAAGCTCTTCAAAGGTTGTTAAAAGAATTCATTTCTATCTAAAACTGTGATTGCCATGGTAACAGAATGATCGAAAATCTTAGAAAAAAATCTTCTCCTCCTAAACCAATTGAAATATCAAGCTGAAACTGGGCAGGAATGTTCCTTGGTTGAAGCTCTATCGAAGTTGTTAAAAAAAAGGTGGGTATAATTTGTAAACAGTTTGCACTGTTTTGTTATCCTAAACACAGGGCTGGGCCGATCTCATCATTTGCTATTGCAACAATACTTAGAATAATTTATTATATTATTGAAATTCTTAGATAATTTACGATATAACACTTATATTGAATTGGATAACTTAACGGGGATGTTTCTTTCAGCCCTGCGTTCTGGATAACAAGCCAGTGCAAACTGTCTTCAAATGTACCCTGCTTTGCGCGTGTACTTGTGCGCAAAGCAGGGTATAATTTGCAAACACTTTGTACCGATTTGTCATCCTGAATGCATTGCATGTTTTAATCTTTTCGTTTCAGACGTTCCCTGTGCTTGTTCACAACGATGGATCCTCGGATATATTGGTTTTCTATTCGGCATGGTTTTCACAATATTACGGACGGACATCAATATAGCTATTGTATGTATGGCGGGTGACGTCAGTGACGTTATTGACGTTAATATCAACGTAACTGGTGATAACGCTACAACCGACGTGTACAACGTGATAAATCAACGTTCTACCAATGCATCAGTTGAAGGTAACTGTGCAACAGAAATCGAAACAAGTAAAAATGATATTGTGAGTTGAAATTTGATCCTTGTCATGCTGAACCTGGTATATTCCTGTATAAAAAAAAGGTGGTATAGACAAAGATCAGCCTGCACATATGTGCAGTCTGATCTTTGTCTACATCACCTATTTGTTCCTTTTCAAGGCAGACATGTTTACGAAACTGAATGTGAAAAAAATGCCCAGTTTCCTTGGATTCTAGTACTTTCAGTACTTTGATTTTAGTGTTAATTTTGCAAAGGTTTTCATTCAGCATGACAAGAGTTAAAATAAAAAGAAATGTGGCTAATGGACTCAAAGTCTCGGTCAAAAGCTTAGATAAAAAGATTTGGTTTGAGTACTCAAAGGAAACATTCTCCAAATGTATTTTTGCACGCATATTTTATTCTTTTTTAACAGGCATCACTGACAAGAACAATTTAATCATTATGTTGACAAATCTTTAGTACCGCCTTTACACGAACAATGGTAACACCAATACTGTAGATAGGTGAATTTAAGTATTAATGACCATGTATATGCCGGTTTGGAACAATTTTCTGCATTTGATTTTAACATTTGAGTTAGACTAACTGACTGCTTCTAAAATCGTCCCTATTGCTTGCTCACATGCATTCCACAATTTCGGAATTTTCAAGAGTTTAGAAATTTAAGCACATGACAGAAGACAGAGAGCATTAACAGCCAAAAATCCTCACTTAAGCATAATTTGTAGAGTAAAGTTAATTTAGACACACGCCAACTAGCAAATTCGGCGCATTGTTCATGTCGATAGACCGGGTTCACAAATCAATAAAGGTTATAATTACACTTACAGATATCAGGGGTCAAGGGCCGCTCGTGATATTATTAGTGCTTCTATCTTGATATTATTCAAGAGGTCAAAATGAAACAAGTTCAAAAGTATTACACAATGTAGGTAGCTATTTTAGAACACCAAATATATAATTCGATCGACATATGCACCAGCAAAATCCATAGGCGTTACTAGGATTTTTTAATTTATACGCACTAAGAAGGCGACCACTGAAGAATATATAGGATTAATGCGATATATGGACTGTAACAAAAGACAAATGCCCTACACCCGCTCCCCTCTTTTCTTGATTGGAGCGTTGGCGAAGAATGAAAACATCGTAACTACAGCTTGAATAAGCTGTAGTTTCAATGTTACGGTCATTCATATTTTTCGAAAGAAGATTTATATTTCTATTACGCACTTGCGTAATGTACGTAATGGTAGTTACGCCCTTGATAACTCAAAGATTTAAACTCCACTGTTTAGTAAATAATCAGAAGTATTGCTTTATAGCCTTGGTAATTTGTCGTCGTTGTCAGATTCATGCAAAAAACATTTTTTGATATCTCTGTTATTAATGTAGGCACTCGCTTGGAACAGCGATCATTCACCATCAAAAATGAAAAGTCAAGAAGCATTTTATGCAAATTATACACTTTGTTACTTAGTTTTCTTGTCTACTATCTAGCATCCAACAACAACCGGACGTAAGCACGTGTAGGAGATGCTCTTGTTTTAAGAATTTAAACTATAGAAATACTTATAGCCTATAAATGTGAAAACATCGACTTTTCGAATCACCACAACCTCTGAGATGATATATGTATAACCATAAAAATAAAGATATTTTTTTCGAAACTGATCCCAGTCAATTTTGTCATTTATCTTATAACTATACTAATATCAAGGTGATAACATCCCGTATGATTTTTTTTATAATACCACATGGATATTTTTAGAACAATGACATAATGGGGTTATTTTTAGAAACCTGCATTTCTGTTAGAAACATCAACGAAAACAAGACAAACAGAGGTTATAAGATAAATATAATACGTATTTAGTGTATCTTATGAAAAACTTATCTAACTCGTTTGTGGGAATTGATAATTGTTTCGGCAGAGCCTCGACAATTATCAATTCCCCCAACCTCATTAGATATTTTTTTCATTCACAATCACTAAGTACGTATTTTATATGTTCACAGGTTCCTGAATTCACCTGGGATAGAACCACTCAATCACATATCTTATCCGCCTATTATTACGGGTTTGTTGCGTCACAGATTCCCTGTGGTTGGTTTATTGGTAAATTTGGCGGGAAAATGGTGGTGACGGGATTTATGGGCGTGGCGTCCTTGATGACGTTGTTAATACCGGTCCTAGCCAGGACGCACGTGTATGCTGTGGTAGCAGCGAGGATATTGGTTGGTCTAGCTTCGGTAAGTTGGACGAAAGAGAATGAAAATTCAACTTAAACTTAAAACATTTAGCAAATGCTTTGGATTGTTGCAGAAATACGCGAATATTATTTCGCAAATAGTGCAAGCCAAATTCAAGGGAGAATAAAAAAAACTTTAATTTTAATTCAAAGAAAAATTCGTGTAAGAAACCATTGATTGTCTGAAATATTTTTTGACGCGTTTTTACCACATCTTTTATTTTTAGACTCGTCAAAACTGACACGTCAATGCGAAAAAACGATCGATGTTCGTACCACCCGAAGAAATTTATCCTCCGGTTTTTTTTTTTTTTTCTGTGTGTTTGTTTTTTTCATGGAATTAGTTATAGTAGTTTCGAGCTGCAAAAATGAAATGTGCAAATATTAGTGATACCACGAAAGAAATATCAATAATATGGTACTCAAAGATCATGTTATGGCTAAAATAGTAGTTCCATCAAAAGTGGATAAAAAGAATCCGTTATTTTAACATGTAAACTTTCGACTGATTCATCAACTAAAAAGTATTTAACAATTACAAAATTTCTATTGGGAAGAATGTCAAAACGTTTCGTAAAAAGATAAGCCCTTTACCAGTATGTCTATTTTCAACCAAATTCTAATTCTAAGAGTAGATTGTTGATTAATTTCTTCTTAAACCTCGTTACTACAGCTTTTAACAAGCTGTAGTTACGGGGTTTTATAAGACAAACGACGTAATATTTTTAAACGCCCTTTCATTTCAGGCACCACTACCAGCTGCCTGGGTGTCGCTAGTGGGAAAATGGGCGTTATCTAACGAGAGAAGTCGAATGATGATGGTCTTCTGGTTAGGTTAGTTTGGAGTTAACTTATAACTGTAGCTCGAAAATGAATATTCGATTCCGTCGGGATTCGAACCCAGGACCTCTGTTTCCCAAAGCGAGTGCTCTACCACGTCGCTGTGAAAGCTAGCTTGTACGGTAAGACAGTACAAACACCCCTTATACTCAACCCGGCTACATAATATCGCTTCTACGTAACACCAAAGTGCAATTTGCAAAATCATCTTTTTACCACAATAATGATAATGATGAAGTTACCAAGTTTTCAATACAATGACACCAAGTACATGTAAGATGGCATAGGTAGGGGTCTTCCTTTTTAAGTAGCACATTTAAAGTGTTTTGCAAACAAAATATCAGAAGAATCGGTTATATAGTTTCCAAACATTTCCGAAATACCGTGTAAACAAACCATAGTAACGAGAAAAATGTCCTCTAGCTAAAATTTTTATCGTAAATTACCAATCTAGATGCAATGTTGTTGAAGCGCCAAATGATTATTGTATATTTGTTGCACACGTCGTAAAATTACATCAAGACATGTCTGCATGTCGATTAAGGTATATATGTCTTCCGATTCACAAAATGATAACCAATTTATTCTACTTCATTTCTTGAGTTTTTTCAAGTCAGATCAATCACGTGAATTAAGGTTTTTTGCTTGTTTGTTTTTTATTTGTTTGTTTGTGGTTAAACGCCACTGTCAAAATTATTGCAGCTAAATCGCTGATGCTGATGTGCCTATCCAAGGTTTCCCGCCGTTTTTCATACCAGTACAACCACAACAATTTGTTCAAGTCTTTCCTTTTAGGCGTACTATTCATCATACACCCGATGTTTGTCAAATGTCGGATAAAAGATTGCCAAGCCGGGGCTCGAACCAATGACTGCTGGATTGACAGTCCAATGCATTACCGATGGGCTAGTCTGACACACGAGAAAAGAGACAATAAAATAGCAGATGTCTAGGAATAAGGGGGTAACGCCAAACTTAAAACCATATTTTCTAAAAAAAAACATGATGTTGGTACTCAACGGAGTACACATAACATAGAGTCTGGTGAAGAATAGTTATAATGTTTCCTTCTTCATTCAATATTCACACATTTTTCTGTAACACTTGCTCTCTAGCCGAGAAGAGTGCAAATTATCAGGTTTTCAAGGATGAAAAAAAACCTTTTTTTACGATTTTCTGAAATCTAAAATGTTACCTTAAGAAATATGCATATTAACGACATCCGACTCTCTATTGACTCGAAATTGGTTCGGTATTTTGAGGTTTTTTTTAATACATTGTATTTGTATTTAATTTTCATCTAACTGATCGAGTATATAATGCAATAAAAAGCATCACCGTTTTTACATCGAAAACTTTAAAATATCCCTAACAACGCCTGAATGCATCAATTAAACAGGAGATAACGTTGTTTTAATGTATAAAAAAACAAAATGAAAACTAATCGTTACAAACTGCTCTTTGGTGAAGAGATTGTGTGAAATTCAGGGTTGAAACTATTCGGTTTAAGGCAATCTCAGTTTCTGAATCTACATTGATCAGTCTACCTTCCTTTATAACTGTTCTGTAGGTGCAACATTTGCTTGCCCTCTACCGCATGGATGGTTATATAGTCAAGTAAGTAAGCGCTATTCCCTTGCTTTATTATATTTTATTCTATTCTTCAGGACAAACAATGGGTGCTGCTTTTGGTTATGGTACCTCAGGATTTTTGTGTGCTTATGGTTTTGACAATGGGTGGGGATCTATATTTTATCTGCATGGTATGGTATTGTTTTAGTTTTCATATTGCACAACATTGTGTTTAAGGTTGTAGACCTGTAATAGTTCGGCACTTTTTTGGAAGTAATGAACTTGAACAGTTGTAACCGAGGTTTTCTAATGACTTTCATTAGGAAACCTCGATAAACATTGTAAAAAGTTCATGAGTTCCGAACCGTTGCGTAACTATTACAGTTCCACCACCGTAACTGAAACCTTTAAGAATACCAATTTTAAAGAGAATATAAACTACCTTTATGTTTCACATAAAGACCTACATTGATAATATCAAAAAAAGCTTAACGATACAGTACACAGATACATCGAACTGATATTCTTATCTTGGAAAATGAATTTACACTACAGCAATGTGGTCTTGTTTCTTGTACCATTACATTCTGACCATTCTGATTCATAAAGCTGCACCTCCGATTCACTACTTACTATTTTGGTGGTTTGGTGTCTGTTAGCGCCTTAATATAGGTAGGCACATTGACACTTACATTTACTTTTTGCTGACAGACACATCCTGTTTTAATAGCATTAAGATTGGTTTTAAATCGTGTTTTGAAAAAGACACAGACTCTGTGTAGGGTCACTTACAAAGTTAAAATCTTGTTAACATGAGTTAATAGTAGGGTACATCATAGATCCAGCTTATTATCCCCGACCGTTTTCGGCGAGGGGGATATAGTAATGGTCTCCGTCCGTCATTCCGTCATTCTGAAGTTCCGAGGTTCCTTCACTAAACTTGCCCGGAGTATAACTCCTAAAGTATAATAGCTATCAACTTGAAACTTTTGGGGTGGATTGATCTCATATAGGAGAAGTGCAGTGCACAAGAACTACAACTCTTGCTTGCATAATTTTGGAGTTATTGCCCTTTGTTATTTTTAATACTTAGATTTTGTCCGGAGCATATCTCCTAAAGTATAATAGCTATCAACTTGAAACTTTATGGGTGGATAGATCTCATAAAGGAGAAGTGCAGTGCAAAAGAACTACATCTCTTGCTTGCTTAATTTTGGAGTTATTGCGCTTTGGTTTTTTTTAATACTTAGATTTTGTCCGGAGCATATCTCCTAAAGTATAATTGCTATCAACTTGAAACTTTATGGGTGGATAGGTCTCATGGAGGAAAAGTGCAGTGCACAAGAACTACATCTATTGCAAAATGTTTGAGTTATTGCCCTTTGTTATTTGTAAGACTTAGATTTTGTAGGGGGGTAAATCTCTTAAAGTACAAAAGAATCCTTTATCTATTATGCTTCATTTTTACTATCAAGCTTTCGCGGCGGGGGATGGCCATGTCCGACATAGCTCTTGTTGAAAGTGGATTTAAGGCTGTTTTGGTAGCCAATGTCAAAGTTCTCATCTAAATGGTTACTTGCAACATTTCCACACTGTCTTTAATTCTTAATTCTTTTCGTATAAATGAAATACGGCGCAATTGGTTTTAATTTACATGGTATTGTTCTTCAGGTGTTCTTGGTTTTGTGTTTATACTGTTGTGGGTGTATTTCACGTCTGACTCACCAGAAAACCATCCTAGAATCTCCGAGGTTGAGAGGAAACTTCTCTCCAAAAATCGCGTGGTAACATCTGCAAAGCAAGGAGGGGTGAGTAAAATGATGTTGGTTGATGTTCAACATAGTCTGGGATTTTTTATCTGTTTATTTTATTTATTTTATTATAATAATTATTATTTATTTTTAAAAAAGAAAATCTCTAAATTGATAGACGGTGTCGAGCTAAGAGGCTAAGCAGATTATTAGAAAAAAAGTCGTAAATTTGATAAGCTCGCAAAGCAAAAAGTTGATTTTCGCTGAAAATAGCATCGCTGCAAAAATGACAGCCGGTTGAAAATTCTACCAAATAATAAGAAATTTATATTTCTTCTTCAAGAAAACCAGAGGTAGTAGGGGTTTTTAACAAAATATATTTCCTAAGGTTTTTTTAAGCAAGCGTTTTGTAAAACCGCCTTTCGCAGACAAGTTGTCTTGATATCTATATGAGATTCATTGATACCCTTTTGTTTTCAGTTTTTCAGTGTGCCCTGGAAGAAGGTGTTCACTACAGTGTCCGTCTGGGCGATATTTGTGACCCATCTATGTGACAATATTGTATACTTTCTGATTGTTATATGTCTTCCATTATTTGTCAAAGAAATTCTCAGATTCGATATAAAAAGGGTAAGGAAAATATTTACTTCAACTACTTTTCCGTGAAGAAAGACTAGTCTTAAGAAACTCGAAATACTATCGAAAAAATTGACACTATTGTGAAGACTGTTATCAGACTGTGTTTATGGTGCAAGTTTTGACTTAATCAGGCATTTAAGCATGCACTGACCTAATATCACCTGTCTGATAACATAACATGATATCATGCAGTCTTTTTTAGACACAAATTGCATATACTTTCACTGAATTTCTTTGATTTTTAAGGTATATTATTATTATTAAGCGCCGATAAACGAATCCATGAAAAATAGAATAACATGTAAGTGTCTTAAAATATCAATATTATCTGGCCTCGGCAGTGACAAATTATCACAAATTCGCCCAACCTCAACAAGATAAAATTAATAATATAAGACTCTAACAAGTTTTTCTCTATGATTATGGATAAATTGGTTTGACGTACGTGGGCTGATTTGACCATTCTGTTTCAGAACGGTGTTTATTCAGCATTACCAGTTTTGACCACGGCCGCCAGTTTAGTGTCGGCTGCAGTTCTGGCAGATTTTATCAACAGTAAACGCATTGTTAGTCGGACCACAAACAGGAAAATATTCCAGCTCACATGTAAGTTGATATATCTACAATTAAACAAATCCTTCTAAATTGTTTGAAAAAAGGTTTCTTTCCTAATGGCAAAGTTCCATCAGTGGAGCTCATTTTTTATATCTTTTTTTCGCTTGTCATTCTGTATTTGTTTCTACATGTACTACGGCATCCTTGTCGCGTCATTAATTATCTTTTCACAGAGATTTACATTTATTATTCCATTTGAGGGAGACACATTTCAGAAATCTTGGATCGAACCTGGGGCCCCATGATAGTATGACCGTCGCTACTAAGCGTTTTATGAGCAATCGTTCAGATGATGGCTTACAAATTAATCAGACAATGTTACCTTGACGATTGTTACCAATTTTATCAATGTAAGAAATTGATCAGAAATGACTATTATTTTTTCAGCATTCCTGGTTTCCTCAGCATTTCTAGTATTATCCAGTTATATGTCATGTGATCAACGCCATATTGTTATACTCCTGTTTTGTATTTGTACATTCTTCCAGAGTATCGCCTTGTCGGCCGCCTATCCCTGTAATTTGGTCGACATGACACCAAGGTATGAAAACTTTCTTTTTGTTTTATTTGTTAACCTAAATACCGCTTTTTTTTGGCAGCTATATGGCTCTTTTAATGTCAACCGTGGGTCGTGCTTCGTCAATAATGTTTACACTCTACAGTTCAAAAGTTGAATTCAATTTCTAAGAAACTTGCATGCTCGTATAGATGACTGTGATGAGCTTGGAATGTTGACATGATCAGTCAAAAGGTACCAATGAAATATCACAAAAAACCTTATAAGTAGCCATCTGATTGTGCTTCTTGCAAATTAAAACTACTGAAAGGTCCCCAAGTACATGTAAAATCATAGTAATCGTGCCGACAATACAGGGGCAACAACTCTTGTCTAGTTGTTAATGAAAATTACTCTCTCATTTTTATCTCACCTGAGCATTACATGCTAAAGGGGAGCTTTTAAGGTGACCCTGAGTCCGTCGTCCGTCGTGCGTCATCCATCGTCAACAATCTTAAAAACTTCTTCTTCGCCTGAACCACTGGCCTGATTTCAATGAAACTTTAGCAGAATGTTCCTTGGGTGACCCTCTTTAAAATTGTTTGCTAAATTATTATAGGCTTATAAATTTGGTCGTGGCAGGGCGAGATAATTTTTCACTTTGAAATCTTTGAACGACATCTACTCCTGAACCACTGGGCCGATTTCAATGAAACTTTACCAGAATGTTCCTTTGGTGGCCTTTAAAAAATTGTTCGCGAGATTGTGATTGACCCATAATTATGGGCGTGGCAGGGCGGGGCACATTTTGAGCCAGAAATCTTTGAACGACATCTCCTCCTGAACCATTGGGGGGATTTCTATGAAACTTTACCAGAATGTTCCCTGGTTGACCCTCCTTAAAAACTGTTTGCGAAACTTTGATTGGCCCATTACTATGGGTGTGGCAGGATGGGGCTTATTTTGAACCCAAAGTCTTTAAAGCTGCTCTTTCACAGTTTTTCATAGAAAAAAAACAAAACTTGTACTCAGATGTGGAAATATGTGTATTTTCAGACAATTAAGAATGGTTCAAAGCATTGACACTAAAAACAACATATTTCAATAATTTTATAACTTATTTTTCGAAATGGCAAGATCAGTAAGGGATCCAGTCTATTTATTTCTAGTCTATATATTACAAAATCGTTATTTTCCGTGTATAATCTTTCACTTTTGCTTGTATTGATATGAAGTTTCTTTGTGTCAAATACTTTAACCTTAATTTTTGAATGAATTCCTTAATTTTTGAATGAATAAGACAAACATGTTGAATGTCAAGCGAAAATAGTCGGCTCGAAATTGAATAATTATTTTTTTAGCGTTAGTAGTCACTTTTTTTCAGAATGAATTTTAACCTAAATTCGAATATATCGGTCTTTCCCTCCATGCATTACCAGATTGAATCTTATCATTTTAAAGGCTTCAACATGATGAGGTAGTTAATTCCGAGTGATTTTACGAAAAATGTTTAAATTAACATTTTCCCAATCTGTGTAAGAGCAGCTTTTAACCTACATCTCCTCTTGAACCACTCGGCCGATTTCAATGAAACTTTACCAGAATGTTCCTTTGATGACCCTCTTTAAAATTAGTTTTCAAATTTTTGATTGGCCAATAAATATGGGTAAAGCAAGGGTGAGCAGGGTCCTTTTTCACTTTAAATTCTTGGAATGACATCTCCTCTTCAACAATTAGGCAAATGTGAATGAAACTTTGTCAGATAGTTACCTTGATGAGTTCCACTAGATCAATGAAATTCAGGTGAGTGGTTAAGGGCCATTCTGACCCTCTTGTTTAAGGTAGTGGACCCGTAATAGCTCCGCACCATTTCGGAAAACACGATCGTTCACAATGTTGACCTGATATTTCCAAATAAAAATCATGAGGAAACCTCGGTTAACACAGTTAAAGTCCATTACTTCTAAAACATTGCAAAACTTTTACGGGTCCACTACCTTAACAAATATTCTTTTATTGTTTGCATTTGCAGTTTTGCCGGGTATCTGTACGGTGTTTCTAATACAATTGGAGCGACGTCTGGATTTATCGTGCCATTAGCCGTAGCATCTCTAACACGACATGTAAGTAGATGAATGGTCTGACGGTCATCACAAACCAATTAAACATTTAACTTTAACCCAAAAAATGGTTTTTACGCCGATTTCCGGCTGAAACTATCGCGTCTCGGGTTAAATGACTTTCCTAGAAAGTATTAGAAATTGGGAAAGGATCCAGCAGTGGTCAATCCGATGTTCAGATATCTATTATCTGTATTTCTTGAAATGGTAAGAAATATCATGAGCAGGCTCGAATGAAATATTATTTCCTTCATGCTTTTCGATGGATTATGGACAAATAACGGGAGATTATCACCTAATAAACTCACCGTCCAACCATTGTAATTATCAAAATTTATACCATGCCTTCATTCATTTCTACCTTTCTGACGTTAGCGGAGACAAATAAACAAATGACGTCATGACGTCACAGCATTTTACGTGCAAAATGAAGCGCTTAAAGAAAACTTGACCAAAAGTGTTCACATTCTGTCTCATTTTTACATTAAAGAAATAGAATAATCGTTTGATTTTCGAGTGAGACCATCTAATCTTTTTAAATTTTGCGAACAACAAAATCAATATTTTCACTCATGGCTCTGCCACTCGTGAAAATATATAGCTTTTGTTGTTCACTCATTGAAAGATAATTTAATCTTACACTGAGACAAACAGATATCCTCTTATCCTCTGTGTAATAGTAAACCCGGGGACACAGTATTTCATCTTTAATTCTTTAGCAATTCATTTAAAGGACAAACTGTACGGTTAATATATTACAGGAATAAATCGATTTACTGCATTGCAATTTCAAATTCATAACCGAGTTTCAAATACATGATCAATACGTGAAGTATGTCGGTCATAAAAATTTCATCGAGATTAAATGCAAGATGTTTATTCAAACTGAAAGTTTTCTGAATCGAGTGATGCGTATAACCCAGACAAGATTAACAATTTATCAAAACCCTGTTAAAGGTGTCTAATACTTTCAAATGATTTCAAAAGATTTCAAAAAAATATACATTTACTTTATATGGCTTTTTGTTTTAATATACCCGACATTAAATAAAGTGAAAAAGACATTCATCCCTTTATCAAATCATCCCCATTTAATTTCACTCAAAACTCATCCAGCATACTCATACAATGTCATTCTGATATCATTCAAAAACCATTCCTCTCATCTATTACAAATATAACTTAGTTATAAACAGTATATACATGTATAAATTTTCATGTAAGTGTCTGAAGGAAAGTTGCTTAGCAGCTTTTATCATTAACTGAAAATGATCTTGGTGGTAGTTATGTATTTTCCACTTTTAATATTCTACATTAAGCTTCAATATTTTCTCTTTTGTCCTAAGCTATGGATAAATTGATGTCCAGCCTGTCTGCACTCTGACAACAAGGTTTATTAGATAGATTGTGCTTTTAAATTTTATAGCTGGAACAAATGATTAAATATCATATAGGAGGTGGATGACCATGGGGTCATAAATATGGCTTGAAAAGTTTTAGTTGTAAAATTCTGGTCACTCACTAAGTTGATTTTTGACAATAAATGTCTAGGTTTAATGAAGAGCATGATTTTCATGCCACTCTTATTATTTGTTTTATGTGTATGAGGGTGTATGTCATACTTTTAATTGCTAGTCAGGCATTTGTCAACCAAACAAAAAGTATTGTCCTTTCTTTTTTTTTCTTTTTTTTTTTTCTCTGAAATATTATTATTTCATATCTTTTAAAAATGTTTCACTCAACAACAATGAATTTAGGTATGAACTAGGTGTTGCAGCTTCTGCTAAGAATAAGTGGTGATTGCAATGTTACTGGCTTTTAGGGTGGTGGAACAGTGGTGGTTCTGCGGCTTTTTGGAGGTGGTGAGCTATTGCAGTGTTGCCCTGGGTTTCCCAATGATTTTCATTGGGGGATCATGGTTTCTTGGATGTGGTGGAGCTACTGCAGTTCCACTACCTTAATATTCCTAATATTTAATTTTTAGTTAATTCTTGTCATGCTGAATAAATTTTGACCAAAAATTTTCATAAAAATCAAAGGGCAAAAAGCGCTGAAAGTACCTAATGTAGGTCTTTTTTTTTTTTTTTTTTTTTATTTGAAAAACTAAATCTCTTGACAATTCTGGTTTGAAAGTAAGAAACAGGTGGTGTGGACTGACGTCGGACTGCACATGTGTGCAGGCTGATGTTTGTCTATAGCTCCTGCAAAAGCGGATATATTCCGGATTCAGCATGACAAGGGTTTATAAAGTGAATCTTTCAATTTAGGTATAATTAAATGATCTCACTTGTTAGGAGATCTTCTTTTAATAAATGAAGTGAATATTTTTATTCATATATAATTAAATGATCTATTTGGTAAACAAAATCTGTAAGTTAATGAACTAAATCTTTCAATTCATGTACATGTATATTTGAATAATTGGTATATCAAGGGGTCGGCGCAACACTATTGTAAGTGCCTATAATATATTTATAGGCACTTGCAGTGGTGTTGCGCTGACCCCTTGGTACATATTTTCTATAGAAATCTTTACTTCATCTGTTCATTTTGTTTTGTGAGGGTTGTCTAATCATAAGGTTTTGGGTGACATCTAGGGGTTTCATCTGTGACTTGAACAATAGAGTGGTAGATGTAATGTTTGAGTCAATCATCAAGGTTGAGATATGGTTTTAATTCCTATAGTGAATTCTTCATTTCATTATAGACTTAAATAATTCATTTGTAGTTTCATCTAGAGGGGAGAAAAAAGGTTGTCTGGTTGGCTAATTGGTTTCATACCTTAATGAAAAAAAAAAAGAAGAAAAAAAGAAATGAACACTCATCTTTTTAGTACACGTGATAAAAAGTTGTTCCATAGAAAGTCTCTGATTTTGCAATCATTTTCTTCTTTCACTTGGTCATATTATATCCTACTTAAATTGTGGGAATTCAACAGATGTTTTTTTTTTTGGTTTTTTTTTTTTGTTCATGGGGGTATGAAACTGGAGGCCTGATCACTCTTAAACTGAGATTCTGAATTTGGTTTCATGCCTCCAAGATTATGTGAAAATTCAAGTCAGTAATCCTCTAATTTAAACTAAATCAATTGATTCATTGTCTTGCTGTGAACATAAGCTTAACAATTAGGGAGAGACACAAGGTGTTATAAAAAAAGTTGTAGTTGTATTGTTTGAGTCTCTCAGCATGTTGAACATCAAACTTTAGTTTCATAGTGGGTTTTTTTGTTGTTGTTGTTGTTGTTTTAATGCCCCAGCATTAAATGATTGGGGGCATCTTATTTAATTGTTGTCCATCTGTCTGTCTGTCTGTCAGGTAAACATAACCAAAAACTTAACAATACAAATTGCTTTAAGGTTTTTCTTAAAAATGCTTATATTTGGCCTGAAGTTATAGATGAATCTCTATGATCCGCATCTGCTTATACCAAGGTCAAGATCATGTGACAAAGTCAAGGTCATCTGTGAAGATCAATAATACAATTAGGAAAAAAAAGGACATATCCAGGGTATTCATGTTTCACAAACACATTGGTTTTGTCTCAAATTAAAGACAACAACAACAACAAGAAAAACCCACATTGTTTTACAGTTTCAGTATAAAAAAAAAAAAAAAAAATAAAAACACACAATTTCACTCCTCTATCTTAGATTTTGGTTGCTTGGGATAGAATATTGTCTCATTGAAAAGAAGGTGAAGAGAAATGAACAAGTGAAAATGTGATGGAAAAAATATTTTTGAGTTGTGTAATATTCTACTAAAACTAGTGGACTCTCAACCTAGCAAGTTAAAAATTGAAAAAATACACAACTTATTTGTTTAGTCAAACTTCTTATTTGGGTCATTACATTGTAAAAGGGTAAGAAATCCTGATGTAGAATAAATGTTGTTATTTTTTTTTTATTTTTTTTTCCTTGTAGCTATTAAGTTCATTATATTTGAATATAGATGTAATCAATCAATTACTTGTCTGTTCTGTGAGACACCGTAAAATTCTAATGGAGCTCAAGGTCTAAGAAAAAAAAATAAAACCTTTACATTAGTCAAAATGGATATTTTTTGGGGTTTTTTTTGTTTGTTTGTTTTTTTTTTTAAATCTCGAAGCCTCTTATAAAGGCGCATACCCACAAAATCATGGTCACCATAATTTAACAGATGTTTTATATTTTGTGCAGATAATGTTCTTTTTTTTTTTTTTTTTTTTTTTTCACGGACTTGCCGGATATTGATGGCTCAGCATATAGTGGTTGTAACTGCCTATATGTTTATAGGCAGTTGTGGCTGTTTTGTGCTGAGCCATTGATATTTGGTGTAGCCTCTAATAAAAGCCCATCCATTTCTAAAGGAAAAGTGATGACTCTATCAGAACCTAGAGTTCCATTGGAGCTTTTGCGGTGTCCTCAAGGATTTCATTACACTCATTTGGTGAGAGAGGGTTTAGCTTTTTTTTTCTTTTTTTCACCTCTTTCGGAATATAGACCTGGCTGATTGCCTATCTGTCTAACTAATTTCTAATTGACACCTTTGGGCCTCTCTTGCCTGATGGGTCTCATATGGGTTTTTATATGTGTAGTGTGAAGTGTGAATATATTATCATAAATGACACCTTTGGGCCTCTCTTGCCTGATGGGTCTCATATGGGTTTTTTATATGTGTAGTGTGAAGTGTGAATATATTATCATAAATGTATTGTGATCTCGGGAACTAAATATACGCTGAATTAGCTTACCTACTGATATGGTTATGGTTAGCTTTGATAGAAGAAAATTAAAAAATGTATTCTCAAGTCAAATTAATATTTGTTGTTATAATGTTAATGGTTTGTTTAATCGTGTAAATGGAATCCGCAGTTGCAAATTAGATGACCAGGAATTCACTAAAATGTTGCTTTATGATATTGTTGTATTAACTGAAACTCATGCATGTAATCAGGATATTTTAACCCTTGATGGTTATACATGTATATCTAATTGTCGTTCTGAAATGCCTAGCAGATTACGTGGTGGGGTAGCTATATTTATGAGGCAATCAATTAAAGCTGGTATCAAAGTGATAGATGTGTCACATAATGATATGATATGGATAAAATTGTGTAAGAAATTTTTTAACTTAAAAAAAGATTTGTTCATTGGAGGGCTTTATATTTCTCCAATTAATTCTGAATACACGAAAAGAACAAGTGTTGACAAAACTATCTTTACTAAATTAGAATCTGATATTGTTAAATTCCAGCAAAATGGCTCTGTTATGATCATGGGTGATTTCAATGCACATATAAATATTGAAGACTTAGATTTTATGCCAAATGATGAAGATGATATGATCTCAGATGGAATTTTGGATAACCTCAACATTGATAATTACCATACTGTTAGAAATACTTCTATCCATCAAACTACAAATGAATATGGTAGAAATATTTTGGAACTTTGCATAGGCTTACAGTTAAGAATACTTAATGGTCGTACCATCGGAGATACAACTGGTAAGCCTACTTATCATGGTTTTCATGGATCATCCATTGATGATTATTGTATTTGTAGTGCGGATTTCATGTATGCAATAAATAAGTTTAAGATTTTAGATTTTAATATTGTTTTTTCTGATCATTGTCCTTTATTGGTTGATATTCAGTCTATAGTTTGTCATGAGAAACCTGAAATATTGAGAAAAGCTCCTATGAATTTGAAATGGGAGGACAGCCAAAGAGTTAATTTTGAACATAACATTGGCAAAATCAATAGGGCTAATTTTTATAATTCCTTCTTAAATATTTCTCAAAATTCGCTGATTTCTGTCAGAGAACAGGTAGATCTGATGGTGAATCACATGTCTTCCACTCTCCATGAGGCTGCTTTCAAAAAGCAAAAATGTAATATCAATTGCCAAAAAAAGGTGAAGAGGCGAAAAGCTAAGAAAAAGTGGTATGATGTTGATTGTGATTCGCATTATAGACATTTGAAACAGCTATCTCGCAAGTTAGCATCAGATCCATTCTACGTTACGTAACAGGGTTTATTCTGAACGTAAAGAGTATTACAGATTATTGAGGAAAAAGCAAAGATTATTTAAAGGAAAAATGTTAAGTGGTCTCTTGGAGAGTGAGAAAAGAAATCCTAAAGAGTTCTGGAATTGTGTAAATGATTTATTAGAAAAACAAAAGGCTGATCCTTCTTTTGAAATATCAGCTTGCACATGGACAGAATACTTCAAGTCTCTCATGAACATTGATTATGTGAATAATTTTGATGATGAATTAGCTTCTGAAACTTGTAATGTATTTGAAAGCTATGATAATACTATTATTAACAAAAGTATTTCTACTGATGAAGTTTTGAAAGCAGTAAAATATTTAAGACGTGGTAAATCTTGTGGTATCGATGAGATTTCAAATGAAATGTTGCATATGTCTGTACCATTTCTTTTGGAACATTATACATTTATATTCAACCAAATACTTCAGAAAGGTATATACCCTTCATCATGGAAAGAAAACATTATCAAGCCCATCTACAAAGGCGGTGGGGCTAATAATCCAAGCAATTATAGAGGTATCTCCATATCAAGTTGTTTTAGTAAACTTTTTACAAGAGTTCTGTTCAATCGCTTAGATACCTATATTGAGAGAAATCAAATTATTGGACCTGAACAAATAGGCTTTCGTAAAAATTGTCGCACTAGCGATCACATCCTGACCCTGAAAACAATTATTGATAAGGCCTTTAAGCTTTCAAAAAATATTTATGCTTGCTTCGTTGACCTTAGCAAAGCATTTGACACGGTTAACAGGTGTGCACTGTTTCACAAAATGTACAAGTACAATATTAAAGGTCCATTTCTTAACATTTTGAAGGATATGTATGCCTCTTTGTCATTTTGTGTGAAAACACAAAGTGGCCTAGGGGCAAGTTTTGAGACCAAAATTGGGGTAAAACAAGGATGTATATTAAGCCCTACATTATTCTCCTTATACCTTAATGATTTAGATAGTTTTTTTGATAATTCATGTGATCCTGTCACTATAGATAATACATATGTGTCAAGCCTCCTATATGCTGATGATATTGTACTTATTTCTAAAACTGCAACAGGACTTCAGTCAGCTATGAATAAGTTGGGGGATTTTTGTCTCTCGTGGAATTTATCCGTTAATATTTCTAAAACAAAAGTTATCATATTCAACAAGTCAGGTAGAGTTCTTAAAGGTTTTTCATTCAAATACATGCAAACAGAGGTTGAGATTGTACAGGAATACAAATATCTAGGTATCATTTTCAGAGCATCCGGTGTTTTCACCCAAGCCATTAAGTACTTGTGCAACAAAGCACTAAAAGCAACATTTAGTATTAAAAAAGCTTTGGCAGGAGAAAACATGAATACTGATTTATATTTGAAAGTGTATGAACATTGTGTCAAACCAATACTTCTATATTGTAGTGAAGTATTGTCTTTAGATTTTATTGTAAATAAAGATAATTTAATTAGTTTAGAACATAGATATGGTCTGCTACAACAAGAAAAAACTCAAGTTCGCTTTTTGAAATCAGTCATGGGTGTAAACAAGTATGCAAGCAATAATGCAGTAAGATCAGAATTTGGAATCTTTCCTTTGGCTGTATACGGTTTGAAATATTCTTGTGCCTTTTGGACACATCTGATTAATTTAAATCAGAATTCTCTTGCATACAAATCATATTTAGATAGTTGCTCCCTTCCCAAAGGTTTCGCGAGTAAATTCAAATTATTTATGAAGATTATTGGATTTGAACATGTATGGAATAATCACTTCACATTCTCCAAAAATAAACTGAAAAATTCAATTTATAACAAACTAAAATAATCTTATGTACATTATTGGAAAAAATGTATGTTCGATGATAGCAATAACAAACTTAGAACCTTCAGAACCTTTAAGATAAATTATGAGAAAGAAATGTATTTGCGCATAAATGATTTGCCCAGAGAACAAATTACATCATTTGCCAAATTTCGTGTAAGTGCACATAATCTTCAAATTGAAAAGGGTAGGCACCAAAAGAAACCTTTCATAGACAGAATTTGTCCTCTTTGTAAATCACAAGTTGAAACCGAAGCCCACTTCTTATTACAATGCCAGTCTTTATCAGATAGCAGGAAAATATTCTTTGCTGAGGTAGAAGGCATCACACCTTCTTTTAAAATCATGAATGATGATGATAAATTTAAATACATTTTAGAAATCAAAGAATATGATGTGTTGCAAACTTGTATATCTTATGTTCACAAAATGTTTGAAGAAAGAGATAATCTACTCGCAAAAACAGCTGCAAACTCTTGAGTTTCCTTTTATATTAGTGTTTTAATTCGGAGACCTTAGTATGTACCTCGTATATCCATCTTCTTGGTAAAGAAAACTTGCTTTGTACTAAACTTTGTTGACCCTTATTATGAAAATATAGCAGAATAAATTAATTAGTAGATAAATATGAAAATGTAAATTGTTATCTGCTGCTTCTTTAGGTCTTTATAAGTCTTAGATTTATTTATTTATTTTCTTTAAAGGTTTTCAGTTTTATTTTTGTTAATAAACTTATTGAATGCAAACATATTATAATATATGCATTTTTTTAGGGTAATCGTTACCTTCATAATTGGTCATAGATACCGTGAAATTAATTATATATATATATATATATATATATATATATATATATATATATATATATATATATATATATATATATATATATATATATATATATATATATATATATATATATATATTATATATATATCAAAAAAAAGATTAACTTTGGGCAAGTATTTTGAGTGTGATTCTTAAGCATAGCAATAACTGCTTTCTTCTAGCTCTGATTGCAATGATTTTGAATTACATTATCATGATTTGAAACTGGTTCTCGATATGTATGCTGATATTTTATATCGGTTCTTTAATCTTAGATTATATACCCATCTGATATATACCTTTTGATAAGTTCTGTCTTGTATGTTTATTGTATGTATGTTCTTGGTGACAATGCTATAACTGGATTTTTTTAAACCAATAAAGGAATTTGAATTTGAATTTGAATTTCTATAACACGACGTTGTTAACTGTATGTAGGAGGATCAGTGGGTGACTCGGATGAGCTTTATTAAGGTAGTGAACCCGTGATAGTTCCGTAACGTTTCCGGAGTAATGAACTTTAACAGTGTTAACCGAGGTTTCCTAATGAATTTCATTAGAAAACCTCGGTTAACATGGTGAAAGATCATTAGTTCCAAAATGTACTGGAACTATTACGGTTCCACTAACTTAATGTGAGGCATGAAATCATGGGTAGGCGCACAAGCCGCGTGATATACCGTTTTTCAAAATTGATAAAACTGTCTGTAAACACCATACGATTAAATACAAACACTTAAACCAATTGCCACAGTTATGTTATAAGAACCTCTAAGACTTTTAGTAGAATGAATACCATGGCTTCTTTTAATATTCATTTAAGAGACGAAGAGAGTTTTTGATGATTTCATTGAGGTATGAAAATTAAAATCTAATTACCCTGTATGAGAACGCGAAACGAATTCATACATGAGTGTGGTGAGGTTTTTAGTTTCAAACCTCAATGAAATCAACAAAAACTCTCTTCATCTCTTATATTCGTAGTCTAATTTCTTGAAGCAAAAATTGAAGATTTACACTCAAGTACATGGATTGGTGGGACTTCTTCCCTCGGAAGCTAACAAAAGACTGCGTAATCAGAATTGATATCATTGAGTAATGAAAGCAATTTTCTAGCCAATCAGAAAACACGAACTTTGGTGAACACAACTTGTATTAATTTATATATTAATGAATTTTTCAAAAATAAATAATTGAAAGTTTTCTTCATGGAACTTAAACTTGAATTTTGATACGAACTACAACCACTTATTCACAAACGATCCCCGGATACATGTATGATTCTTTGCAAAGACTCTTTAAAGAAATACAATATTTTTAGTGGGAAACGTTTTCAAATGAGGTAGTTCCACGGAGCGAACGTTTGGGATGTTGATCTGTGTACTTTTCCAACTTTTTAAAGAATGATTAATTTTGGTTGCTTTTCATTATCATGAGCTTTTCTATTTAGGGACGTCAAAAAGATGAACTTGTACAGTTAGTTACATCGTGAAATTGACTTTCATCTCAATCAAGACCGTTTTAAATCGCTCACTCAGCGCCCCATTTATTCATTTCAAACACTCACTCAAACCATTCAAAAAAGTTCCAAAATCACTTGAAAGATAAGATCAACAACTTAATTCAAAATGAATATAGCTAGAAAAATCGCGATTTCACTGATATAATTGAAATTATTAGCGTCTGATAGATTCTTAGAGAAATAGGAAGCTATATATAGAACTTGTATAAATATTTTATTAAAGGGAGGTAATGAATATAGCTTATTTTGTTCTTCTTGAACAAAATTAGCTATATTGGATTACTTCACTTGAATTTCACCCAAAACTCGCTCCACACGCTCGTTCAAATTCATTCCAAGATCATTCCTAAATCATTCATCTTTTCAATTTCACGATGTTGTGAACTGTATTTTAATGGGTTGAAAAATCTTCTTTTGACTTTCTTTTTTCAGAAAACCATTCAAGAATGGCAGTTTGTCTTCTGGGTAACCGCGGGCATATCGGTGTTCGGATCCGTTGTTTATGGCCTGTTCTCTACAAGCGAGCCGGTGTCATGGGACGTTGTTTTGCATCATGAAATTGACGTGACTGTAGAACAGAGTAAAACATTTATCAAACAGAAAAACGGCATTTCAATCGATAGTGTAAAACATGATGAAGAAGAGGTGATGTTGTAGAAATCGACAATGTTATTTCTAAAATGTTCACCTTAAGGTAGTGGTAGTTCTACAACATTTTGGGACTCATGATCTTTCACAATTTTAACGGAGGTTTCCTAATGAAAAACATTAGGAAACCTCGGTTAACACTGTTAAAGTTGGTTACTTCCAAAACGTTGCGGAACCATTGCGGGTCCACTACCTTAAACGGGCGAATTAAATTCTATATTTTCAAGATGTAATCACAAATTTCGGGTCGTACTATAACGATGTATCGGTCTGAACTTTTGATCAATAGGGACCATATTTCAAGCCTTTGCTTGAATTTGTGGTAAACATAGTTAGGCTTAGCAAGGATAAGGCTATTGGAAAACTAATGCGGTATATTATGAAATCAGTATCATTAATATTTGAAAGATACATACAAAATTGTTTGTGTTTACATGACAAGAAACAACGTATTTTTATATCTTTCGGTGTAACATACATTCTTCTTTGACTTTCAATATGATGTAAAAATTTAAGAAATAAAGAATCCTTCGAATATCAAATTTAATTTAACGCCTTTGAACAGAGTGATACACAAAACAACGCAGCAGAAAGTGGTGATATCGTTATTTGAGACTGCAGCCTCGCTTTCATCGTACAATATAGCTTGCCTCGTTTTCATCAACTTATATGAGTTTCCTCGTTTTGGAAATGAATTCGTATTGCACAATAACCTTGTTCTGGTCGTACAGTTTATATAGATATTTCATTTTATCTTTTAACTATACAAATATCCGTGTAATAACATCCCGTATGATATTGTTTATGATATCACATAGTTATTTTTAGAACAATAATATAATGCGGTTATTTTTAGAAACTTGCATTTCAGTTAAAATTCGACGAAAACAAGACAAATATAGGTTATAAGATAAATATAATACGTCCTTAGTGTATTGTATGAAAAAATACCTAACTCGGTTGTGAGAAATGATAATTGTCTCGGCAGAGCCTCGCCAATTATCAATTCTCCCAACCTTGTTAGATATTTTTTCTCATACAAAACACTAAGGACGTATTATATATATAATTGATACGAAATAAGCAATGTAATTGATCTAAATCATTTAGTTGTGAAATAAAGATGTCATTGAACATGAATGAGTGCAATACTGAATTTATAAGATTCGTATCCTGCAGAAATAGTCTATACTCTCTGTTGTTGACTGTCTTAACCCTTTGCTGTTTAATCCCTGCTTTTTTCATGCCTGTGATTTAATGATTGAGAAAACATTGTGAAAAAAGAAGAAATTGCTTCTGAAAAGCAATTTCTTCTTTTTCCACACTATTTTCTACCCTACTGAATGATTATTTTTCAAAATAAATCCACTCTAAATTTTCGTCTGCAAAACCTTTAAATTTGGACAGGTCCAAAATTTTGTAAAACAGGAAAATGTTAATCTATCAATATGATATTGATAACTGATGGTAGCATAGATAGGACGGGCTTACCAGTCTAAGTCTAATGTCGGCTTATCGAATATAGACTGGTTCTTCAGGGTTTTCTTCCAATAGAAATCTGTATTCTACTCGATCAAGGTTAATTTGTTTGTTTGAATGGGTTTAACGCCGCTTTCAAAAATCTCGCAGTTACATCTCGGCGGCTGGAGCACCTAACAATGGATTCCTGGTATTTCTTTCACCTGTGCTACCATTACACCCTTTCCTAGCCTCCGACTGCTATTTCACATAGGTTTACGATTATCTACCCATTGGTGAAAGACAAACGTCGGAAAGGATATTTGCGGCCACAGGGGATCGAACCCACGACTTTCAGATTGGAAGTCTAATGCCTAACCAACTGCGCTGTGGTGACGGCTCGATCATGGTTAAATGGCCTCTATTTTCACATGGATAGCGGACGTAACCAGGTGAACAATGCTAGAGTATGAAATATCTAATGAATAAACATCAAGTATTAAATATTGTTCATATCAATTTTTATAAAATTGTGCTCGTTCATTCTCATACTTTGTAAAATTAATATTCATATTAAAATAAATTGAAGGTCTTAAGTTGTATTTAAACACAAAGTACCTCAAAGATAAGGGCCGTCTACAGTTACCACTGATAGATAACGAAACCACCTTTCGAAATATTTCAATAGTGAAGGCTTCACTGTAATGACTGCCCTGATTTTGCTAAAATTGTTTAGAGTGATGGAGAAACAAGCTAGACGCTCAACCTGCTTGTAAAGGTTTTAATTGATTTAGAAATATATTCCAGTAATATTGTTACTTTAAAAGGAAAACATAAATTGAAAATAGTAAATAGACCTTTAAGAGTATTTACATAAAGCATATTTCCTTAAGAATACTTTTCCAGGGTTTTCTAATATATGAATTCCATATTTCTAATGACTATACAATAATTCTGTTACAATTTTATGAAACTTAAACAATTTTCGTGAGTTTTATCGCGAAAATGAAATATTTTAAGCGATTCATAAAGCCCGTTTTTCAAATTTTCTCTGGCAGATCTACCCCAATTATCATTTAAAGTTTCTAGGTAATCTATAACAATTTGTGGACTTTGTCTGCTAAACAATTATCCATTATAAAAAATTCCATAAGGCCTATTTCCATGTTTCGGACGGATCAGCACCATTTATGCAACGAGCCCTACAATCATCCTGTGAAAGTTTCAATTAAAGCATCCCTATAATCGGGATGATAAAACGGCATAAACTATTTTGCTAATTATACCCCGCTTTTCACGGTGACTTGTGTACAATGCAGGGTATATTCTCAAACGGTTTGCACTGTTTTGTTTATCCTGAATGCAGGGATAGTAATATCCGTAGACTATATCGCGTAAATGAGAACACTTTGACTGAAAAATAAAATGACCATTTTTCCCGTGTTGCCAAACTGTTCGACCTGATTTTTGAAAGGAACCGTTCTGAGGACCCCGAAAATTTCAACGCAATCTTGTACTTTACAAGTCTTTTTTATTAAAAGAATATTTTGAGCAAAAAGTCCCCTTTCCTGTGTGTTTTTTAACGATCGGTCCTACAATTATCACGTGATAGGTTAAAGGAACTCCGGTAGGATTCCAAGACTTCGCCCCGTAACTAGAATTTTTGCTTCCTTTCAAAAAAAGAGAAAGAAAATGAAAAAAAAAGAGTACAGTTTGATGAGGTCCATTTTCCTATATTCCCCCAAGTTTTAAAAAGGAATATCCATAAAGACCTTATTATAATTCTGTAAAGCTCGTAAGTAATCCGAGAAGATTTGTGGACCTAATTGTGGTAACAAAACTTATTTTTACGGATAAGCATGGGATTCATGTATCTTAGCCAGTGTTCATGGTCGACACCTCAACCATGGTTTTAACCCAAAAATTTCTGAAAATATCTTAATTCACCGTAGAAATTTCTCCCATGGGGGGTCATTTTACACCCTTTAAGAAAAATGTCCAAATGTGAAATTTCAGTTTATCCGCATATTTTCAATAATGTATTTAATTTACTATCTTTAAGTACAAATTAATTGCACAATTCAGATGTTTACAAGAAAAGGTCAATCGGCTCCTAAATTCAATGACCAATGATTTGATCTTTCTATTGTTTTGACCCCATGAAAATCAGGTTAACTCTAGAATTTCTCTTTTAGGGAGTAAATGACTCAAACATTAGCTCGATCCCTGTCTATGGGTCTATCAATTGTCTAGTTTTTTGTCTGATTCTATCGAAACTATTACAGCCTATTAGTCAATGGTCCACCACCTTTTTGAATCAATGTTTAAGTCCGACAAAAAAGAAGATTTATATTGTCACTAAGTCTTTGATCTGTGTTGATTGATCTACAAATTCACATTGTGTTTTTGTTTTAATATAAATAGCACAGACAGTTAATGTGCCTCTTTAGGCATATTATAGGTGTATTATTGTAATACTGCACACTTATACTGCCATAACGATAGCTGTCTCCCATTCATAATTCTCGCCGTTGCTTTTTTGTGTATATCACGGGACCTTATCTGTTGTCTTGGTAAGGGCGTCTCTACTCTTTTCGACTTCCGAGCTCCCATCCTTCTCCAATAGTTTACCCTTTTCCTCTACAGTGATCTCCAGTTCAATGTTCTGTTCTGTACTCCCATCCCAAACTAACTGTTCACTCGTAGAGAACAACCCATACGATACAGATCCTAAAATGGCGATCCCAGCGGTCGACCAAAAAACGAATCGCCATTCTTCTAGAGTTTTCTGTAATAGATCATAATTATTTGACTTTTAATTCTTTGAATAATATCTTTCCTTATCCAATGCACTAATTTCAGTGGAAATTTGCGAGAATATTTCATTGGCAACCCTTTTTTATAAGCTGTTCGTGATTCTTTTTCAAGATGAGACATTTTTCACTTTGTATTCTTTTAATGACACCTCTGTCTTATACGGAAATCCTGGAAGGATACTTTGAGTTAATAGTTATGACTTATTAGTTATTAATTACGCCTCATTTCGTAAAAATATTTTAAGACATCTATAACTAAAAATATGCGCTGCCATTTGATGATTACTTAAGAAAATATACATTCAGGACTGCTATCCCTCTCAGCATGACAAATATATATTCGCAAATTGTCATCGACGATCTTTAAAATGATTAAACGGTGCATTTACCCTAATCGCAGATATCTGAAAAAAGGAAGTAAAAGAAATACATTATGAACTGCTCTAAAAAAGTCTTATTACAACGAAAATATATATGTCAAAACTATATAAAGTTAGTCTTATAGTTATATTTCTTTTACCTTGGTACTTAATTTTTCAAAAAAAGTCTTTAATAGCAGTAGTAGCTTTTCCTGTCAAAAAAGAAAAAAAGTGGGCTTATCAATTTAATTCATTGTTAGTCAATATTTATTACCTATTTATTAATCCTTTTTTTTCAAAAAACAAAACTTTTGTTAAATATTTATTTCCTACATGTTATGTATTTATAACAAATGACAAAAACGTAAATACAAATAAGAAATATAAAAAAGAAATAACAATTAAGTTGTAAAAAATAAGGAATAACCTTTAAATAATAAGAAATCTTAAAAATAAGCCCTTATTTTTGACACCAAGAAAAGTTCCCTTGCCTTGTAAAAGATAATTTTGTGAAATAATTACCATGACATGAGAAAGTGTTCTTTTGGATTAATCACTTTTTTCAAAGATTGTTTGGAAAAAATGTATATCATTCAAAAATTAGTACATTAAGGTTCATTCTTGTTACACGTTTTTTAGCTCCACTGGCTGAAAGCCACTGGGACTATTGTCATGGCGTTGTGTCCGTCGTGGGTCCGTCCGTCCGTACGTGCGTCCGTGCGTCCGGTCGTAAACTTTTTCTTTAAAAATCTTCTCCTCAAAAACTACTGGATGAATTTCAACCAAACTTCACAGGAATGATCCTTTGGTGACCCTCTTTCAAAGTTGTTCAAGAAATTATGATCAAATGAATAACATTGATTTAATGGGCGTGGCTAATTTCCAAATATGGTAAAAAGTGACTTTTCTCAGGTTCTAATTGATGGATACCAATTAAATTTTACATGAATGATCCTTGGGTGACTCTTTATCAGTCTACCAAAAATTATTGTGATCCGATGAAAAATATATATTTTATGGGCGGAGGTCATTTCTGTATATGTTATATAGTGGAAACTTTGAAAATCATTTTCTCAGAACCAATCGATAGATATCAACCAAATTTTACATGAATGATCCTTTGGTGACCCTTAATCAGTCTACAAAAAATTATTGTGATTGGATGAAAAATATTTATATTATTGGCGGAGGTCATTTCTCTATATGTTATATTGTGGAAACTTTGAAAATCATTTTCTCAGAATCTAACTGATAGATGTCAACCAAACTTAATATGAATGATCCTTGGGTGACCCTTAATTAGTCTACCAAAAATTATTGTGATCGGATGAAAAATATGTATATTATGGGCGGAGGTCATTTCACTATATGTTATATAGTGGAAACTATGAAAATCATTTTCTCAGGATGGAATTGATGGATATCAATCAAATTTCACTGGAATGATCCTTGATTGACCCTTTATCAGTCTACCAAAAATTATTGTGATCGGATGAAAAATTTGTATTTTATGGGCAGAGGTCATTTCGGTATATGCTTAAGTGGAAAATTTGAAAATGGATGGATATCAATCAAACTTCAATAGTATGATCCTTTGGTGACCCATTATCATGCAGCCATATGTGAAATTGTGGAAACTTTGAAAATCATTTCAACATCCGTAGAGCCCAAAATATCTAAAAATCTAGTCAAAACTTAGAAATTCTATTACAAGAATTTCAAGCCTGTGGAGCAACTCAAGCCATTCATGGCTTTCTAGTTAAAAATCTGTTTTGTTGCAATTTAACATCTGTTGGCATATGCGATGAAAAGCTATTTAGAAATACGACGATGATAGAGGGTTTGCGGTAGTATTACTGCATGTGATCTGTAACTGGTATTCCATTTACAGATCATTAAATGGATGTTCAATGTAAAAAGACATTTAATTGGCTTAGATAAATTAAAAAAAACTTTTTGGAAATGGAAAAAAATGTATCGAAATAAGTCATAACGATTAAGACTTAACGTAAAAGAAATAACTAAAAGACTTAGCTACTGACTCCAAATGTCCCTCCAGGGATTCCGAAGACTTATGTGTTTTGGCCAAATTTAATGAGACTTTGTTACAATTTTGTGACATTAGCTGGACCCTTTAAAATTCAGACTGCGGTATAAGATCATTTTTGCCACCCTGTTAAGTATTTACATTTTGTTTTCATATTATTTTTATTGAGACACGCATCGATGTAATCTCAATTGTATTGTCGTATTTATATTATAATGGGGCACGTAATGCATCATTTATTGTCACCTTACTGTAAATATATGTTTTAATCATTGACTATATATGGTGCCAATAAAACCCCGAGTGTTTGTTTGGTTACGTACATGTTGTGTAAGATAAGCCACCATTAGAGGCACCATGAAACCAGCACTAGCACCAATAGTATTGGAAATACTGTATATATAGGGTGCATACCTGAAAATGAATACAGTACAAAAGCAAAATTACTAAAGTTAGATATTAAAATAACGATATTTTCAAGTGAAACCGGTTTATTGCTTTGACATCTAGTATGCAGCATTTATGAACATTTTCTTGTATCTCAAACGTCTAGTTTGTAACACGATAGTTTGAATAGCCTGTACTAATTACTATTTGCCGATGTAGCAATGTTAAATCAACTAGAAAAACCTTCTAAACGACCAATGTAGAACTTTAGCTCAAAAACTAAAACTTAAAAAGAAGATATACAAGTACTTTCAAAAAGTGAATGAAAAAATATTATATGCACTTTTCTCAGTTTTTCATGAGGCCTTGACATTAAATGTGAAAGCGACTAGAACGTTGTCATATCTTGGTGTCATTTCGACTAGGTTACAGGGAAATCCGGTCGACAATACTATACTCTGGAAGAACGTACTGAGAAATATACCATGCTTATTTCATCCTTAACTAGTAAAATTCCTTATCTTGGTGTCATATCGACAAGGTTCAAGGGAAGTCCTACCAACAAATCTGTATTCTGGAAGAGTTTGCTGAGATAGGGAAATGTTCAATAATCATTTCGTGTTAAACTTCGAATTACAAATGTATTCCTCACTTAGGTGTCATATCGACAAGGTTACTGAGAAATCCGGTCGAACGTGCTATACTCTATACGTCCTGAGAAAGGTAAATGTGCCATGTCAATTTCATGTTCAGCTACAAGTAATATTCCTTACCTAGGTGTCATATCGACTAGGTTACAGGGAAATCCGGTAGACAATGCTATACTCTGGAAGAACGTACTAAGGCAGATAAAGAAAATCACAACCTGTCTCTTATCACATTGAATATAACTTGAGATCACTAGAAATACAGCTGAACCTAAAAATGCTGAAACGCAGAAAAGAACAACAGATTGGTAGACAGTCAACATTAAGATAAAGATTTGTGATCACATGTTTATGATCTTTTATCATACTTCCATTATCAAAATTAAAACTTGGAAACTCCTGAGAGGCAATTAATATCTTATGTTTGCAATAATGTTATTAAATGTTTAGACATTGATTCTTACATAGGAGTCGATTTAATAAGTGAATTGGTGTACAACAATACATGTTTCTTGTCATAAGCTTACATATGTCCACGTACTATTCTGTATTTGCATAATCATTTTCTTCAATAAAAGACCTAATTGTTTTCAAAAATAAACTTTCAAATGGTGTTTGTGCTTATATAGCCTATGAATAGGAGGTGTTATTACAATTGTAGACCTATGTGAGATAGCAGCTGTAGGCTAAGAAAGGGTGTGATGGTTGAACTGGTGAGAGAAATACCAGGAATCCATTGTTAGGTGCGCCAGCCGCCGAGATATAACTGAAAAAATGTCGAAAGCGGTGTTAAACTCCATTAAATCAATTCAATCAATAAAACTTTAAAAAATATGTTAACATACATGTCAGCTGGAAGAGTTTTCTGTTACACGTACGACTGACCCATCTCTTCTTGTTGATATGATCAGCTAAAACAGCGGTACACAATAAACTAGCTGATCTGGTCAGGAATGGTAAGGCCGTGTAAACACCGTTCTGCAATATGGAGCTAACGTGTCATTAGGCAATAATTCTTTCAGTAATTTTTTCATAATTAAAGGTTGATAGTATCAGTAATGAACGAAACATAATCAGAATCAAACAGAGCCTTTTTCTCCAGAAATAAGAAATGTCATTTTGCATGTTTATCTAAAGGTATCATTTACAATCTAGTCCTGCGTTTAGGATAACAAAACGATGCAAACTGTTTGCAAATTATACCCCGCTTTAAACGCAAGTGCACGTACAACCGTTTTGTGACCCTGAACGCTGCTGATGATGTATGTAAAAATAAAATAAACTAGAAAAGGGTAAAAGCTCTTCGATCTTTGACACCAACATTATATTCAATTAAATATACTTGTATGAGTACATTGAACTTGCGTGTATTACATGTCCTTTCTTTTCTTAAATGGTTTATTTAATTCAGAAGGAAGTTTTTTTTTAAAATGAGTAGGTTTTTGACAATCGAAATAATGCCTTTTCCTAAACTATAATATTTCAGTGAAATTAGAAAAATAAATTTGGGTGCATACTTGATTTACAATACTTGAAAACTGTACGTGTTTTCCGAAAAAGGTTTCAACAATTCATTAGGTCTTTAAAAAGACCACGAAAGTACTTACACTTTGCACATCGAAATTTAGGACCTCCTTAGCAAACAATGGCAGACAGATGACGATGAGAAAATAGGTAGAATTATCACAGAGCTGCGTTACGAATATTGCCAAAACAGAGGGTGTTGTAAGTATTTCTCTCCAGGGTACGTCTATAAACTATAACGATGAGAAAAAAGGTAGAATAATCACAGAGCTCCGTTACAAATATTGCCAAAGCAGAGGGTGTTGTAAGAATCTCTCTCTATATATAAACTGTAAAATTAGAAAGAACGATAAAACTGCAACGTCATACGCAAAAGCTATCGATTGCGGTACAGAAAAAATGGAAATTTCTTATCAAAGAGTATTTCAAGTTCATTGCTTATATCGCCTGGTTCAGTGACATGGCAGTAATTGTAAAACGTTTTTTTATAAGAAAGTTTTGCTTATATTTGCGATTAATTGAACATGCGAAATCAAGAAAATCCGTTTTTTTTGTATTACGAAGAATTCTTTAAGGTTCAGGACCAACAAATGGTTTTGGTGCAAAGTTTTTTTTCGCTTTTTTACTCTTCAGTAGCAGTAGATGTGATGCATACCATATTTGGCCACAAAGTTCTATAATTTGAACTAGGGGTCACCGAAAATGTAGGGCTAAAATATTTAAATATTCATTTTGATCCAAAAATGTAAATATCAATCTTAATTTTATCCATTTATCGTTAATTTCAGTAATATAATAATATGTTTCACTGATAAGACTATATATATTGATTGATGTTAGATCTAACCTTTTCTTGTTTAGATGTGTGGTGAAGACGTCTAACGAGGACCCTTTGTTCTTGCTCTGTGATTCTGGGGTGAGTTTCTGGGCTATTTGACGTGAAATAGATCCACGCTATCACAAAAATAATGCCCATTGTCCCTGGAAAAATTATTCAAGAGGCTATTGAATGTTCGATATATTTGAAGCCGTCAATAGATCCATTTTTCTTTTTATGTAGTTTACAACTTTTTGATAAGCATTATTCAATATGTCTTGTTTTGCGCATAGAAGCAAACATGACTTTTTTTTTTTTTAATTTTAGATTCAGCTGAGAGACTCTTTGGGCGAAAAGGAAACATCTCGGTAGTGCGTAATGTGTCGATCCAAGTCGTCTTGTGCGTACTGGACAGGCTGACTAGGATGGAAATTTTACGCAACTTGCTTATTCTGAACTGGTAATGGTTATTTTACTTTTCAATGAAAGAACACCATAAATGCGATTTCCATTTGGCATCCACAGGAGCAAATCTCCTTTTCAAATATTAATTTTACGAGTTCTCAGCTGGTTCAGGCGCCAGGTCAAATTGTTCTGTCATATCATGTGTATGACTAGGGGGACTATTGAGACGAAATCAATGTCGAAAGAAAATTGCATGTTTTACTTTTTTGTTTAAATTTGTCTGTTGAGTCAGGTTTTTACTTTGATTTCATTAAAAGTTCAGCATGTGTAATGATGGTGCCCTTGCGAACTCGGTGATAAAACTTCAATAAGGAAACATTAAAGGGATGTTTCGTGACAAGACTGCACTAGTCTTCAGGCTGTCTAGTGATTGCCGCCGTCATAGCGCAGTTGGTAGCGCGTCGGACTGTCAAACTAGAGGTCACGGGTTCGATCCCCGACGGCGGCACTCATTCTTTCCGACTATTTGTCTCTCACCAATGGGTCGATAATCGTAGATCTATGTGAGATAGTAGCTGGAGGCTAGGAAAGGATGTAATGGTAGTACTTGCGTGAGAAATACCAGGAATCCATTGTTAGGTGCTCCAGCCGCCGCGATATAACTGAAATAATGTTAAAAGCGGCGTTAAACCCCATTCAATCAATCAGGCTGTCTAGTGTATTTCTTAAAACATTGTATGTAAAGTGTGTCAACCTTTGACAACTAGATAGCGTCAGTATGCTATCCTCCTATTTATTCTTGAATCTAAAATTTCTTGTCGCTCGAAACTGTAAGAAAAAAGAAAAGAAAAGAAAAAATGTACTTAGATTTACTAGAAAACCTGGCACATTTATGCATAAATATAATTTATTTCGTAAACAAAACAACGTGCCAGACGAAACTTAAACTAAATAATTACCGTGTAAATAAAAGATGGATCCCCAGCCATGATCAAACCCGTATGTACAGAGGTACCCGGATGTACCATAACCGAATATTGCCCCAATCGTTTTCCCTGTAACATAAAATAAAGCGACCTATACATAATATACCAATAAAACAGTCGATCTTGCTGAAGCGACTACTTCTGTTAGTCGACCATTGTCAATAGGTACTTTGACATAAGTGAACTGTCTTAAAAATGAACTTTATTCACTTAATTTTCCTTTAATTGAATCCTATAACTCTGAAAATCATTTGAAAGCATAAGCAAATGATTCTAATGTGAATCGACATAGTGGGATTGAGTCTGAATTAGCTAAGTGGCCACACATGCCCTTAACTTGGTCATTATTTTTTGAAAATGAAAAGGTGTATTTAGCAACCATTCTTTTAAGAGACCACTTCCTCGTGCTCCCTTTTTCGCGGTCGTTTTTTAAAGTTTGTCTGTATATACAAAAAATAATGATAATATTTGATTATTTTTATTTGGAAAAGTTCTACGGAGTTGTCATTGATCGTGTATGCGCGATATTGACTAGAAATAGATGTATTCATTATTGTCAATGATATTAACGGAACGCTTCTATCTAAAATCCTAATTAAATAGGTTTTTTTAATTTATTCTTTTCTTTTCTGTATATAAATCGATGGCTTGGCCCGAAACTGCTGTTACTGACCATATAAATAGCCAGTCACAACTGTTTCATGCAAAGCCATTAGCATGTACTCTAAAGAAGAAGGTGTCATAGCTGGTGTTGACTTGGGATAATATTAACAAAAATATTAGGATTTAACATATGCACGTACTGTGGTTGTTTGTAGTCTACAAGAATCGTTCTAAAACGGTCAGATATCATAGATAGATATTCAAGCATTCTGCTATTGCGTATCTTTTCCAAAGAATGGATCATCGGATATTTCATGACAAAAGTCACTTATCGCACAGAAGTTGTTCACAGGGTTTTCTTCTAAATCAATCAAATTACAAATCTCTAATTTACACAATTCTTTTCACAACCAGAGCACCTGTTTGTGTCTACTTACCACAGAAAAAGACCATCATCATCCTACTTCGTTCATTAGGTAAAGCCCATCTACCAACTAGAGATATCCATGCTGCTGGAAGGGGAGCCTACAATGGTAAATAGGCAATATAAATATAATACGTACTTAGTGTTTTGTATGAGAAAAAATATTTAATGAGGTTGGGAGAATTGAAAATTGGCTAGGCTCTGCCGAGACAATTATCAATTCTCACAATCGAGTTAGATATTTTTTTTCATACAATACACTGAGTGTGTATTATATTTATCTTATAACCTATATTTGTCTTGTTTTCGTCGATTTTTTTTAACTGTAACACAAGTTTCCAAAAATAACTGCATAATATTATTGTTCTAAAAATAACTATGTTATATCATAGAATATATCATACAGAATGTTATCGCACAGATATTTGTATAGTTATAAGATAAACAGCAACATACATGAAAGTAGTTATAATTATATAATTATCTAACTTTCTAAATCTAGAATCTTGAATAAGATTCGTTCCAATGCTCAGCTTATAATTTTTAAGGTGTTAGGTAGGATATTCGGCAGTTGAAATTGAAGTGCAAGATATGGACGTAATGAAGATATTTACAATGGGGATATTAATAGGCATATATTTATCGTATTGAATGATTTCTTTTATTCAGTTTATTTTAAAGTTGTGTGAGCGAACAACGAAAAAGTTGACTTATGTATAACTATAATCATGTAGAAAAAAACTCGCCATAAATAATATATTATATGGTAATTAAGGATAACACGCAAGAAAAGTTTGACTATGATATGGGTTTGCAAAGCAAACCAAATCAAACCAAAGGACTTACCGATGTAAGTCCAACAATCACTCTAGCAATTATAACGGAGATCACGTGGGTTCTCGAGAGAACTGGGGTCAATAACGAGATTACGGATCCAGCTGCCATACCTCCGGCGATGACGGGTTTTCCGCCATATTTGTTTATAAACCAACCAGCGGGTATCTGAGACACGACGAACCCGTAAAAATAGGCAGACAGGATGTGTGATTGTGTAACTCGGTCCCAGATGAATTCTGGTTCCTGAAAAACAATGGAAATCGAACTGAATATATCCAGTAAGTTAGATCCGATATCTAGGAAAACCTGCCTAATTAACAATTTAATTTACAAAAACATAAACTGTTTTTTTAAATGCAATATATGTAAGTTGTAAAAAGAGGGGAAATGGTTACTCCAAATATAATAAGGTTTTTTCGTACATGATTGTGAACCGGTTTTCTGACAATCCAATTTATTTCTCAATGTTTTCCACAATATTTTGCAGCTTCTTTCCAATTCATTGAATTTACGGTTGATACACTTTGTATTTGGATTAGTGTAAAAGAGCATTTCTTTTATAATCTGAAAACTGAAATTATCAAATGACGTCATTGAGTCAGATTATCCTGGATAACGGATCGTTTATATTTACATGAATTGTGAAATAATTTCATTTTCGCGTTGATATATCCATGAATGATGTCTGATAGAGGAGGAATTATTTGCATAAGTAAAATCCGAGGGCGGAGCCCGAGGAATTTGCTTTGCATTAAACTCCCCCCCCCCTATCAGACTTTATTTATAGACACATGAACGCGTAAGTGAAAATATATTCATTATAACACGATCTTAATTCAAAAATTAGGTTTATTACCTTTTTTTCTGGGTTCAAAATAGTCTTATTACTGGCAGAAAAATTAAAGAACAAATAATAATATTGACGTTAAGAGAATTTCATTTGAAGCGAAGCGCGTCATTTAGCACGAGCGCAATATGACGCAGTAGCTCAAAATAACGTTCAGTATGATAAATGGGCGGAGCTATCTGTGTACACAGTAAAACACATGAAATATGAGTTTGATTACGATTAAAATCCCATTTAATTTCTTCTTTTTTTTCATATATGCGTTTTACGCCATCGTGTCTGTTAAACAAAAAGGAGCAGTATGGACTGCGTCACTGACTGAAAATTCCTCTGCACCATACTGAAATTTTAAAATTTTGAGACAGTATCTACACGTGCATACTAGTAAGAGAAAGGTATCGTGGGTGTATAGATATCTTTACAAGCCAGGGTTCAACCTGCAATTTGTCAAAAGCACAGACTGATATACGTCCTTCATTACTGCACATGTGATATACATGTAGCTTGAATTTTCACAGGCATTCTATAACATATTTGTATAGCCTAGGTCACAACTGCTTGTATTTTGTTGGGTAATAAACAACTTTGGTATGCAGGAAAAACATTTGATAAGGTTATATTTTTTCTCCTATACTAGCGATAACAATTCGCTTAAGAATCTTTCTTGTCTTGCAATATTTGTTAAAAGTCATATTAAATAATTTTCTAAGCATGACCACTGTTAGGATTTCGAAAAATAAAAGAATTCGATTTTCAGATAACATAATTGTAATATGAAGCATACGCGATAAAAAAATAATCACAGGTGATTTAGTAAATGAAAAATTACTTGCTATTGTTTCAATTCTCTGTTCAGTATTTGGTATACATGTCCCTGCCGTTGTTACATCTGTTGAATAATTATATTTCACTTCATGAACAACTGACATGTTGGAACTAAGTGTTGAGTTTCCTACTGAGTCACCCGCCATACAAACAATGGCAATGTTTATATCTGTTCTTAGCACATTGAACAACGCTCCAAATATGAAACCTAGATAGCCAAGGACCCATCGTTGTGAGCAAAGGCAAGGGATCTTCTCTGAAATTAAAGATTGTATGTGACTGGTTAACGAAAAAGGAAGCATTAACCCTTTCCTGTTTTATAAAATTTTGGACCTATCCAAATTCAAAGGTTTTGATGAAGAAATTTATCTTAAAGTGGATTTAATTTGGAAAAATAACCATTCTGTAGGGTAGAAAATAGTGTGGAAAAAGAGAAAATTGCTTGTCAGAAGCAATTTCTTCTTTTTTCACAATGTTTTTTTAATCATTAAATCATAGGCACGTAAAAGCAGGGATTAAACAACAAAGGGTTAAGGGAGCATTAAGGAACTCCATAAATAAATAGTTGAACAAATGTTTTGGTACCAGTGGCAGCAAACCAGAGGTTGTTCTTTTAAAATTTAAGCAAAAAGGTAGAATGATCATTCTTTTTCTTATAACTATACAAATATCCGTGTGATAACATCCCGTATGATATTTTTTGTGATATCACATAGTTATTTTTAGAACAATGATATAATGCTGTTATTTTTAGAAACTTGCATTTCTGTTAAAAACATCGACGAAAACTAAGCAAATAGAGGTTATAAAATAAATATAATACATATTTAGTGTATTGTATGTAAAAATATCTAACTCGGTTGTGGGAATTGATGATTTAGCCACATGCGGAAAGATGCTAACTAGGAACGACACTTTACGCACTTCTCAAAATATACCAAATCATCTGACACGTGTTTTATAAGGCTTACTTTTGGAACAAAGCATTACATACAAAATCATGAGTTGCCACATAAAAGATTCGAAATCCTCAGCCGCCTGGTCTGCATTCTTACAATCATTTCGGTACAACATGTACCTGTGTTCGTCTTTATATAACAATGTAAGCTTTGAAGCGCAAACGCTATGGATCTCATAAATTATTTTTTTCTCTTACAATTCAAAGGAGAAATGTTACTACAGAGAGATCATTGAGCTATTTTATTGGATATGCTTTATGATCTTGTACATCATAAAGTTCAGTTAGGTGAACATATATTTTGCTAAGTTATTCTTTTCTCGTTCATTTAGGAAACAAATCTACGAGAAATTAGCTTAGGGTGGTTGGTGAATTATACAGTATTCGGCATCGTGGAATTAAAGTTAATTAAAAACGAAGAAAAAAAATACGTAGGATTATCGCAGCTCATTCAATTGGAAAATGTAGCCCTTTAATCATAGATTAAAACATACATTTGTATATATAGTCGCCCATTTTGAGTAACTTAACAATTACTGAAAAACAGCAAAGCAAGAATTTTGAAGAAACATATTTTTTGTGTGGATACGTTCAAACAGTATCAATATATATGACTATTGACGAAAAAGTATCCAAAGAGTACATTGTAAAGGAAGCGAATAATAAGCATAGAAATTTGTGTGAAACAATACTCTTTTACTTAATTTATATATGAAAGTCTTTAACATATTGATTGGTATATGATATAGATATATTAGGAGTCATTTATCGATTAGCGAACACGTTATATATGTAAAGTTATCTTAGTTCATTCCCCATATCTTTTCTAAGAGACAACGCATCTTCAAGGTGCATGTACTTGGATATTTTGCAGATTGATTCAGCGTATGTTACTTTTAAAATTGTGTAAAATTTATTTACGCTTCTATTTCTTGATCAATATGACAAAAGTGTTTAGTTCTTAGCGTTTCATAAGCATGACACTGATAGAAAAAAATGGAATTCATCTTCTGTAACATTAACATTATTGCGAAAATATTTCAAGCGAAATGGCGAAAATGGCTGATATCATCATTCATCTTATTATAAAGAGACTGGTTTGAATGGTCAATAGATTTATTGATTGACACATCATTATGTTCATTCAAAGCAGCATACGCGGCTCAAGCCAAGAAATGGGAGTAAATATACATGAAATGAAATAAGTATAACATAAGTCTTATAAATATAAAGCTCAAATTGACATTGGGAGCATTGGGGTCATAAAAAAGTGCAAAACTGTAGTAATCGTCTCTACAGTCATAACTGCTTACTCTAGTCCTGCTTTGCTCTGGCATTAAGTAATAGTTAAACGCTAATAATTGAAAATTAAACGATTTAAACAGCCGAAAGGAGGGAGCGTAGCGACCGACTGAGGCTGTTTAAATCGTTTAATTTTCAATTATTAGCGTTTAACTGACTTAGTCTTTTTCCCGCCTTTTGTATTATTGGCATCATATAGCACGATTTAATCGAAATAAGCCGGATAGATTTATTACAAGTAAACGCCCCTCTCCTTCCAAATATGGAGTTGTTGAACTATGCACGTAAATACCGAGGCTTTTTAAAGAGCTATTGCCGATGATAAAAAGATGCAGTAATGTTTGTTTTTATTGATCTGACAATGACCTCCGTTCTGACGATGAACGAAAATATGATATGTATCCACTCTGTTTTACAAGTACGTTCGCAAGAATAAATGATTTATTATATCAGATGCATTTTAGGAAAATGTGCCAGTAGCTGTTAATCAACAAATCTGTTCATATATAAGGACGAATGGACTTAACCTAACAAAACACTAACTCAAATATGCCCTGCGTTCAGGATGAAAACGTTAGCGAGGCGCTTTCGAAATGATACCTAGCTTTGCACGTATGAGCACGTGCAAAGCTGGGTATCATCTCAAAGCGCTCGCGAAACGCCTTTTCACCCTGAACAGGGATGGTCATTGCCGGAGAATGGCGTACTGGTTTACTAATCTGTTTAAACAAAGACATTTATTAATGAAACGATAAAAAGTTTCTCGGTTCATACAGAAGCTAATATGCACATAAATGTTTAGTAAGCGAATCAACTATGGGTAGGTGCTCCAGCCATTGCGATTTAACTGCAATAAGGTTGAAATCGGGGTTAAACCACATAAAAACAAATGGACAGGTCATGTCACGCCAAACCAGGTCAAAATCAGTGAAGAATATGGGGAATGCAACAGATGCACGTGAATTACGAATTTCTCCTTTACTTTCCATTTGCTCGTTGCATATAAATGAGGGGGTAGAGTTTAGTATGTACGCATGCGTGGAATAACAAATAAACCTTGACGTTTAAATGAAATAATGATCAAAATAAACCGAAGCTGAGTAGTTTATGGAAAATAAACCATCAAAAATTTGAAAAATCCAGCATTCTGATTGGATGATAAAGTAGGACAAAGACTAAATAGCATAGTATCGATTGAATTAATCTGTATCGAGTGATCAGAGGTTTTTCATGTACAACAAGAAAGCTGTCGCCGAGAATCCTTATCGTTACTGAATTGTTTATACAGCAAACATTAAATAATTCAGTAAGCGACTGAGCTGCCATTTAAGTTTAAATTCATGCAATTCTAATACTGAAAATCACTCAATTTTCGCGTGAGTTTTATTTCGCGGACAGCACCCATCTAACTTATTTTGCGGATTCATGAATTCGCGCCCGACGGCCTATTCCTTTCGCTTTAAAGTTATACCGGTAATATGTGCTCTTGACTTCTAAAATCACTCGAAAAAGTTTTAGCCGACATGTGCGAAAGGCTGGATCCTTATCAAATTGCTCATACTGCATAGCCTTATCAGGGCAAACATCTAATATTCCTTTAATATATCTTATGCGTATATTGGTCATTTTACCTCACTGTGATTAATGTCTAAATATCTGCTATGAATTACTTTGTATTTTCAACATTTCTATGCCCGCTTTAGCCGCCGCCATAACGCAGTTGGTAGCAACATCATTCAAAAGGTCCCGGTTTCGATTCCCGACGGCTGCAATCATTCTCACTATTGGTCTTCCACCAATGGGTGAATAATCGTAGACCTATGTGGGATAGCAGCTGGAGGCTAGGAAAGGACATTATTGTAGCACTAGTGAGAGAAATACCAAGAATCCATTGTAAGATTTTCCATCCGCCGCGATATTACTGAAATAATGATAAAAGTGACGTAATACCCCATTTAAACGAACAAATCAATGCCCTCTTTTCGATGAGGGGACGTGTGTATGTATTTTTTTTAAACTTCAATTGACTGCGATGAAGTTGTTTCTCCCATTAAGTCCAATGATATCTTTTACTAGGTCAGGTCAGTACATTGCCTGGTTACTTAGATACTTCAATGTCTACTTCCATGTGTCTACAGAGCTAGAGCAATGCAATACATCGTATCTTCGTAAGTAGATATAATTCTAACACTTTCAAGATTGAAAGAATAAGTGCATCATGGTTTAGAAATAAATTTGTTTTGGACATTCGTGATTATTTTTCTACCCTTCTTGCTGAGGTGAACAACCTTTACGTCTGAACTTACCTTGATTATATCGTTGTGTAAGCGCAAAACTAATGTAAGTGCCCAAAAAGGTGCTATTTACCTACTTAAATAGATAAATAATAACGCTTTCCAAGCCTCTCTTTATTGCTTTTTATTCTCTTGACTCGGTTAAATTAGGTTGCCATAACAATCTTATGATAGATCCATCTTTACTTTTAAGCTATACGCAAATTCACACAATTATTGTTCATTTATAGGGATGATACTTCCTCTGTTAACATTAAAACATACTAGTTTAACTCTTTATACGAATAGTATTTTCTATGTCTTTGCTCTTGCTCTTTCTCTCATCCTGAACAAAATTAGCGACATTAGATTACCTTCCTTGAATTTACTCAAACTTCGCTCCACACACTCGTTTAATTTCATTCCAAAATCATTCACCTTGTCAATTTCACGATGTTCTTAGCTGTAATAAGTTTTTTGCTTGAAAAACAGCATTTTGTTTATGGCGTAAAGGGTTCTTAAATGTAACAAGTTTTTTGCTTGAAAAACAGCATTTTGTTTATGACGTAAAGGGTTCTGTGAGTTATAATGGTTTGCTAATCATAGGTTAGTAGCCTAGTATGTCAGAAGGTTAACGTGATAGTTATGATGCGAATTTCAAGGATTGAAGATAACACAAGCTTAATTATCGTAACTCGGGAACGCTTTCTAACATATAGTATGCTCGGAAAGTAAAGGCCATTTGGATATCACTGAAAGTTACATTAAAAACAAAATTGTGCCAACTCAGACGAAAATGGATCATCTGAGTAGCGCAAAGAGTGTCGATCCTAGACAGTCTGCGCGTAATGCGCAGGCTGAGTAGGGTCGATACCTTTTCGGTCTTGGTTGATTTTCTGAACATTAAATGAGCATTCTTCGTTCCTGTATTAAAACTAATGCTATGCAACCTCTGATTAAACTCAACTCCAACCCATCTGTTTTTCAAATAGTTATTTTACGAAGTTCCAAAATGGTCCTTTTCATGAAGAATTAAAAAGTATATATATTCTTTAAGTACCATGTATCTTATACTTTTTAACCTATGCTACCTAATTAAAATCATAAACTTAAAAAAATGACATATGAATTATGATATAGGGACTAGACTTTATTTACTTTATTACATATACATATACATGTATATTGCTATATTGTCAAATCTCAATTATCGTGCATACCTCTATTAGCGTGTATGACCCTAAAGGAGCCTCACGGAGCTTGATTGACCAAATGAATTTCATAGGATGTTCTGCTATATGATGCCCCAACAATGGTGCAGCGAGAAAAAATAAAACACTTTAGCACACATAATCTAAAATCTAACAAAATGCAACAAGTAGGGTACGGAACTATTTTTTTCAAAGTTTCAATGCATAGGCTAGTTTAAACCTTGCATAAGAAAATTCAGAACAAGTTTTTACCAAAATAAATATACGGAATAATCGGATTTAAGCAGAGGTTGGTAACATCAAAAGATGAAGTTAAATTTTTGCTTCTCTTTTGATGCCAATGAGTTTTCTTTCAGATGCATGATAACTGAATAAACTGAGGAGCAATTTCAATTTTTTTTGTAAGTTCAACTAGCTGTTGTTTAACGGTGGATTTCATGATGATATCACCAACGGAATTGAACCAAATTCAATAGATATGTTAATGAAATATTTATTGATTGAAAATAAATATCAAATGGTATGAAAGCCTGACTTTCAGAATACAGGGAGGGTCAAAGGGCTTAGATGCCCGATAATGAAGGTGATGAGTATACATGTTTAAAATGATAGGGGTCCTATATTAAATCTAAAGAAGTAAAATTGTGTACATTATCAAAGTGGGAATGGCCGAATCTAAGTTCTAAACTTGAAACCAGATCCCTTTTGTCGATTTTGAATTGTATTGAATTTACATTTATGTTTTAAAATGTAAATATTTGGCAATAAGATATATTTTAATTAAAAACTCAAATGTACTAATAGAATACTGATATAGATATATAAGAGCGTATTTGGTCCTGGAGCGCTCGCCTGAGGATTGTTTTCGAAGATTGCGAAATACTAAAACTTCTAATAGTGTTTTGCAAAAAAAAATACCTCATGGCCTAGTTTTTCACACATTTTTACCCAGTTTTGAAGTTTGCTAAAGATAAACCTAAACTAAATATCTATAAACAAGTTTCTTTTTCCAAAATTCAGCCTGGTTTTGACTGATCTTAGCCCAATTTTGAACTCGTCGTAAACTAGTGTGAGAAATCATGTGGAAACATATTTCTAACCTTATTTCAAGATATTTGGACAAAGAATGCCTCTAGAAAAAAACAAAATGTTTTCCTTATATTTGACCCCGTGACCTATATTTTTCCTTACCAATTTAAAGCTCGACCAGGTTATCATATTTACAAACATTTTGACGAAGTTTCAAGACAATTTGCTAAATATATGGCCTCTAGAATGCAGGCAAGGTTTTTCTACGATTTGACTCTGTGACCTAAATTTTTACCCAATTTAACTTACTGAACTTTAAACTTGTCCGAGGGCTGATAGAGACAAATGTTCTGACTAAGTTTCAAGACATTTGGGCCAAAATATGTCCTCCATGTTGACACAAGATGTTGAAGGACGACACACGACGGTCGCGAGATTCAGTGAGATCAGGTGAGCAAACAAATGGATTGTTTTATGGGGTGGTAGGGGGTATCTTCGAGCCGATTTATTCCAAAATTACAAAACACATTGAAATGGCATTCAAAAACACAAGGAAAAGTAAATCTAAACTCGTAAGTTTTTCATCTCTACCGGGTAACTTGTGATAGGGATTTATAATTGTGTTGGTTTGACCGGCTGTCCACCTTTATGGAAAAATTGTTTACTATCAATGAATGACTAATTATTATCAAATTACAAGATTATATTCGATACCGATATGTGATATTTTTCGACGGTTGCACTTAATGATGGACACATTTTATCAGCTTACTATATTTGTGTATAATATTCGATATAGTTATTATCCATGATAAATGCCATGGCAGGGCGGAGCCTAAGTAACGGGTCGTTGCACTTAAGGTTAAGGGAAATCAGCTTTTATCTTAAACGACCTACTTCTAAAGAGAGTCGACATGAATTACTCGAGACCTTAAATCGTAGATTTGTAACCGAATCCTCGTAACTTCAGCTTCATCAAGCTGAAGTTACGATGCTTTGGTAACCAAACGATGAAATGTGTTCACTCTTTCAAAGCACGTGGATCCTTTAGGTTTTAGGATACAGTTATTTGCACGCGTTATCGATGATAATAAAATAAAATTTGAAAGAACCCAAACTAATGAAAAGGAAACTCGCCAAATTACGTCACGGTTAAGCCCCGCCCTACCAGTTCATTTATTACGCAGAGTACCTTAGTGAAGTATTTTCATTAGAACACATTGAAGTTCTCATTCATCAATGTACTAGATATAAGTTATATTCGAGACCAATAGTGATATATTTGATAGAAGAACGAAATGAATGGCTCAACTTAACAATTTACCAAATATGAGTTACATTCGATACCGTTGTTGATATACTTCGATTGAAGCGCACGATTAATGACACATTTTATCAATTTACAAAATTTCAAAAAACATTCTATACCATTTGTTATGTAGTATGCGCAATGTCCAGTTCGATTTAATACCTAGTTATTCATCTGAATGACGGAAGTCAACGAGCAGTTCAATAAAGTCGATCTATATACACGTTTCACGAATATAGAAAACGGACCTTGGAAGCTGGCTGAATGGTTTAACTACAAATACATGTATAACCATTAAACTTTAATCTTGGTATTCATAAACACCACTCGAGCATTGTATTTGTGTTGAACCGGAGAATGAGTCTGAACTAAAATTAACCCACTTGTGGGGGATAATCGCTCACATATACCTATGGTGACACATTTCTGCCACAAGATATAGAGGATAATCGTTTGTTTCAGTGTAAGATCGATTTGTATTTCATTGAGTGAACAACAAACACTATATTTTCACGAGTGGCGGAGCCACGAGTGAAAATATAGCTTTTGTTGTTCACGAAATGAAATATTAATCGATCTTACACGAAAAACAAACGATTATTTTTTTTCTTTAATGCAAAAATGAGACAAAATGTGAATTTTCTATGACATATTTTCGTAAAGCGCGTCATTTTACACGTAATTGCTATGCAACGTTCATTGTGACGTCACTTATTTCGCCCCTCATAGATGACGTCGGATAGGATGAAATGCACAAAAGCGGGGTATAAGTTTTTGATAATTTCACTGCTTTTGCGGTGAGATTATCAAGTGATAATCTCCCGTTATTTCTCGATAAACCACCGAAAAGCATTAAAAAAATGTGGTGAGAGTATCGTGATGATACCGCCATCACGCATCTCGTGGCATAAATATGCCACCATCATGATAAAAAAATTACCCACGTAATGCTGAATAAAAACCTTTGCAAAATTGCATTGAAAACAAAGAGCCGAAAACTCTTAATTAACTTTGAGTCTGTATTGAAATTTGTTTCAAAAGAACTATTTTTGAACTTTTCTGTTTTAAAAGTGAAAATCAAGTGGTAAGGACTAAGGCCAGAGTGCACATATGTGCAGACTGATATTTGTCTATACCGCCTGTAAAAGCAGGAATATTCAAGTTCAGCATGAAAATATTAAATATCAAGGAAATTTTATCTTGGTAACAATTTTTCCAAAAAAAAAAATTTCTCTGATGTCTCATCTTTTTAACCGAAGTTTATCCAAAAATTGAAATCTAGAAATTATTAATGTCAGTTATTGTTTAAAAATAGTTTAAACTTGATGTCTGTAGTGTGTATTATTGTGGGGAAAACGAATGTAGTAGAAATATCAAGATACTTCAATCTTAAGAATATTTTGACTTAAATGAAAAAAAATCTGGGTTTTTTTATTTTATCGCAAGACTCTTTAGGTTATAATGACACTGCTATCTTGTATTTCATGGCAGAAATATGCCACCATACTATGCCACAAAAATTTAGACTCGTTTAACCCTTTCCTGTTTTACAAAATTTTAGACCTGTCAAAATTCAAAGGTTTTGCAGACGAAAATTTAAAGTGGAATTAATTTGAAAAATAACCATTCAGTAGGGTAGAAAAAAGTGTGGAAAAAGAAGAAATTGCTTCTCAGAAGCAATTTCTTCTTTCTTCACAATATTTCCTCAATCATAAAATCACAGGCCCGTAAAAGGCAGGGATTAAACAGCAAAGGGTTAAATTCGGAAAAGGAAGTAAAAATAACAAACAACACGACAAATTATATTTCGCAATATTCTTTTTTCTGAGTTTAAAAAGAAACAAAATTTAATATAATCTATTTAAGATAACGTTGGGCTCAGTTTTGGGTTTGTTTTTTGTTGTCGTTGTTGATGTTGTAATTTTGAACCTTTGACCGTGACCAATGACACTGACATTTTCACATGACTTTGACCCTAATACCTGCAGATACGCGTCTCTTTCATCGATGAATAGATATGAAAATTGTATTTTGAATAGATATTGTAAGTTTTTGGACAAGTTTTGCAACAGACCGACAGACGGACGGATAGACGGACACAAGGACAACGATAGAAAAAATTACGAGAGAGGGGTAGAAAAAATATTTTAAAAAATATGATCTGGCAGAGATAATCAAGAGATAACATTCGATATATGAAACATTTGAATCTCAAAAAAGCAAAAGGTTTCTACATACGCGCAGTCTGAAATGTGTCGACACTTTTCCCTCTTTCCATATCATGTGACGAATCACATGTAAATAAGATCAACAAGTTGACCTACCTTTACTCCCCATATCAACATCCATTTGTTTGACTTTATCCATCCTTACATCACATCTAACAAATAAATTAAACCATCACTAATAAAACACGCCACAACAAACCATGTTCTGAATGATGCAAAATATATAACGTCACCGACCGTCAGTCTATCTAATATGTAGGCAATGACCCCGTTCTTACATAACCAGGGATAAATTGTCCGTAATCTTGATGAAACCCGATTTTACTGTTTGCGAAATGATCACCCATATATTTATAGTACAGCAAAAAAGATCAGCCTGCATACAGCTGTTGTCTTATACAGATACGCTGACATTTCATCAAACAAATTAAGTGTTTTACTTTTTATTTCCCGTTTGATTCCCTCGACCTCTGTGTTAGCACTAAAATACCTTCAACACCAATATAGTATAACAGTAGTAATATAACAGCTGACTGTTAATGAACTATCTCTTCCAATTACTTTTCCGAGTATTTTTTTCAAGTTTCACTGGGTGTCAACAATGTTTCATCTCACGCGGTACAGATAAGTGAAAACCTTTTTTTCGCCTAAAGTCACCATATTAACATTCATTTAGTCAAACATGATGCCAGATTCTAGGGATATTTATTTCTATCTTATAACCACACAAATATCCGTGTGATAACATCCTGTATGATATTTTTTATGATATCACATAGTTATTTTTAGAACAAATATATAATAAGGTTTTTTTTAGAAACTTGCATTTCTGTTGGAAACATCTACAAAAACAAGACAAATAGAGGTTATAAGGTAAATATAATACGTATTTAGTGTATTGTATGAAAAAATATCTAACTCGGTTGTGGGAATTGCTAATTGTCTCGGCAGAGCCTCGACAATGATCAATTCTCCCAACCTCGTTAGATATTTTTTCTCATACAAAACACTTACTACATATTATATATTTCACGTTTGCCCGTCATATGCTCCGTCTTGTTTGTCGAGTGTGCTGTGGTGTTTAGAAAGCGAGCCGTTTTTAACGTCAAACATAGTTGCAAATTGGGAATTCAAAATCAAGTTAAGGTTGACAGGATCGCAAGACTGAGAGTGCATACTTAGCTTAATTTTTATAATGTCCCCGCTAGATAACTGCGAATTTGAAAAAGGTATGATACAATGAATCTTTTCAATTTGAAGTAAATGTTTAAGTCCTTTAAATATCAAACAAATCACCAATATTAGACCAGTCATGGTCGGGAAGGATTTTACATGCCTTTAAAAGTTATTAAAGAAATACCGTTTTTATGTTCTATATACTCGTGGTCTAAAGAAGTTAACTGCAGCAAAGTGGGTCGAAGCCGACTGTCACGATGGGAAAGTGTTTAACTTTCCTGCAATCTGATTAGATGTTGGAATTTATGGCCACATGTGTGTACAAATCTGGCGACATGTTCACGTTTCTGCTCAACTTGTGTATAGCTAAGAGTTCTCTCAATCTTACTTGATGTTTGAATCCTGGTCGCAATTCCGATTAAAGCTGAGAAGAATGAGAAAACGACATGTATTCAAAGCCCAACTCCTTTGTCCCTTTACTTTTGCTGGAAATTACCGGTAAATAAAAACAAACAATAGTAAGCTATATTGTCGATTTCATGATCAAATCGGAAGTTTGGTTCAATGTCTTCTCTTCAACAAATTAACATTGCAGAATTTGTTAGAGACATAAATCAAATTTTGTATGATTTTATTTTCTTCCTTTTTTCTCGCTCTCGCCACATATGTGTGTATCACTTCCAGAGACTTTCCCTGTCAGTACTTCCTGTTCTTTGATTTGTAATGTTTCAGGTCGTTGTACCATAATGTAGACCAAAGAGAACGAACAAAGTACAGATTATGTCAAAAAAGGACTGTAACGTCACAAAATGAACTGACAATTATACGGAAGCCCACTGGGGCCCTTTTGTCTTAGCTCTTAGATCTTATGTCTTACGTCTTAGCTCTTAGCTCTTACGTCTTAGCTCTTATCTATTAGCTGTAATAATGTTTGGAAATGGAAACAACGTGGATTATTTTACTGAGGAAGATAATTGAAAATCGTTGCATTAGAGGTATTTACTTTTCTCATTTTTATTATCAAAAATATCATTAATTCGATTATTGCATGAGCTTTTGTGGTAAGGTGGTCAGTCGTTCGTCATCAACATTTACCTTACCAATCAAGAGTCTTATTTTTGGCCGATCAACCTGATATTTAGCCAGCATGATTGTCTCAATGAAATCTCGGTCGAGTTCGAAACTGGATCAACTGGGATCAAAAACAAGGCACGGGGGTCAAATCTTAGAAAAACCTTGTGTGCACTCTAGAGGCCACATTGTTTGCCCGATCAACCTGAAAATTGGACAGAATGAATGTTTTGCCTTAATCTGAGACAAGATACGAAAATGGGCCCGACTGGGTTAAAAAAAACTAAGTCACATGGTCAGAATGGCTGTCTTTCTCAAATCTTGGACAAGTATCGAATTTGGTAAAATTGGATAAAAATGTGGTCACGTGATCAACATGTAGGAAAACCTTGTATGCACTCTAGAGGCCACATTTTTTGCCCGACCAACCTGATAATTAGTCAAAGTTAATGTTTAAATAAATCTGAGACAGGTTCGAAATTTGGCGAGCTGGGGTAAAAATTTTAGTAAATGGGTCAAATCTTAGAAAACCCTTATATGCACTGTAGAGGCCACAATTTTTGCCTGATCATCCTGAAAATTGGTCAGAATGGTTGTCTAAATCAAAACTAGGACTTGTTTCCACCTAGATTAATAATAAGGCCAAAATTTGGTCACGTAGTAAACATAGGAAAAACCTTGTATGCACTCTATTGGCCACATTTTTTATACGATCTAACTGAAATTCGGCCAGAACAAGTGTTTTTGTAAAAAGTCGGTTAAGTTTGAAATAGGGTCAACTGGGATCAAAATTAGGTCACTTGGTCAAATTCTCGAAACACCTTGTATGCACTCTAAATGTCATTGTTTGCTTGAATACGGAAGCCCAATTGGACTCTTTGTCTAAGCTCGTATGTCTTCCGTCTTATCTGTTATCTCTGAGCTCTTATCTGTTATCTCTTAGCTCTGTTCTCTTAGCTCTTATCTGTTATCTCTTAGCTGTTATCTCTTAGCTCTCATTTGTTATCTCTTAGCTGTTATCTCTTATCTGTTATCTCTTAGCTCTTAACTCTTATACAAGAAGGAATCTCTCGCGAATTAGTCTGAAATTTCTATCTAAGTAGCCGGAAACCTGCACTTTAATTTTAAATGACAATTATTCATCCATGGCGATTTTCATTCAAGTTTATTTATCCTGCATCATTCCCCAATCTAACGAATGTATACTTGCACTATGTCTTATCCGCGCTTGTTCGTCAGTTATATGTTTTTGTCCTGGTAAGCATTTTGATCTTTCACTTTTATTTCCTCTTTTTCCCAGATACCCACTATAATGAAGACTCATTTACTGATGGTATAGTTCTGCACATTATTCGTGTTCCGGGTGTTGGCAGTGACGCCTTCAAATTTTCCCTTTGGGTGGTGACACAACAAGACTGGAGTTAAACATACTTTCATTGCGGATTTACCTATACTGAAATTGTTTTACTACTATTTGTTATGAACAAGATTACCATCTCTATCCGACAGCTAAAGAGGATCCTCCGAAAGAACAACTAAAGACGGCGAATGGAATACACACCAGGTGCGACGATTATCGAGTACATAACAAAAGAGATTGAAAGTAGCGGGCAGTGTATAGGTTACCATTCTATGTGGAAACGTTTGACAAATGATCATAAGCTGAAAGTACCAAGAAACAAAACTCTGACATTTATGAGACAAATTGAACTGTGGACATTGCATTACGAAAGTCGCATCGTTTAAAAAGGCGCAAGTATATAGTTAAAGGTCCAAATTACGTTTGGCACGTTGACGGATTTTATAAGCTTTGACCTTATGGACTTTGTATCCATGGAACGATTGACGGTTATTGCAGGCGGATGGTTAGAATGATCACAAAGTAACAACAAACCAGCTGTGTTTTAAGCGGTAATGATTTTGGAAAATAAATCGACCAGAAAGACGTAAGACTTTGCCAAGAAATGTATGGTTTACGTAGTCCGATGTTCTGTCAAGAATTTGAGGAATTTGAGGAACTAGCCATGCTAGTTAAGCTCATTCTTCAAATACCCTGGCTATGCAATGTGCAATTCGATTATACAATGAACTGTTGGAACTTAACAAAGAAAATAAATTGTTTATAAAATGAATCCCCATGTCTCGATTGATATATTAATAATACGTTTCTTGTATACTAATTCTGAATACAAAAATGTTCGTGTACGTGTGTGTTCGTGCGTTTATGTACTCTTGTGAATTTAAAATTGAATGTTGGTACCCATTAGAAATGTTTCGTTTTCATTGTATCCAAAGCCAATTACATTTACTCTGAAACAAAATGTAGCAGAGCTCAACCTGTTAAGGTAGGTGCACTGATCCTTGCGATATACGTGTTATATTGAGAATGACTATCTTGAAATATCAATGTTATAGTATAGGTTGGGAGAATTCATCTGACTATTTCTCACAGCCGAGACCAGATAATGTTGATAATTTAAGACACCGACATCTTGTTTTATTTAAATGATTTTTTAAAGGTTCTATTATATAATATATAGAGAAATGACCTCCGCCCAAAAAACCCATTTATGATCACAAAAAATTTGGTAGCCCAAGGGATACCTAATGATCAATCATGTACAGTTTGATATTCATCTATTAGGTTCTGGGAAAAATCATATTTTACCATATTTGGAAATTAGCCACGCCCATTAAAGCCATGTTATTCATTGGGTCTAATTTTCTTGAACAACTTTGAAAGGGGGTCACCCTAGGATGTTTCCTGTGAAGTTTGATTGACATGCATCATGTAGGTTCTGAGTTTTTCTAAGAAAAAGTGTACGACTGGACGTACGCGCTGCCTAACATACGCACGACCGACACAGCGCCATGACAATAGGGTGAACTGACAATAGCGACATTGGCCTTCGGCCAGTGAAACTATTCTTGTAAAGCTTAATTCAAATTTGCCTACTGGTTTGGGACCGGAAAAAAGTTTAAAAGAATTCAAATTCAAAAACATCATAGCCCTACAACGCCCATATTTGGAGGATGAATACGTTTCAAAAGAAAAGTTACTGCATAGTTGAATTTAAATTGGTTCAGAAGAGAAAGACATTAAAAGCTTTCATAGTCAAAAATTACCCTTCCAAAATTTGGGTGTCATATTTACTATCACCAACAAATTCAAGGGTCACCCAAGAAACTTTTTACCTAGTTCGGTGGAAATTGGCCAAGTGGCTACTGGCTTAAGATTTCAAGGTTTAAAAAAAAACCAGATCGGCCGCGCCCAAAGTGGGAGGTCAATCCATTTTTCGCGAACAACCTTTGAAGAGGGTTAACCAAAGAAAATTTGGCAAGGTTTCATTAAAATGGGACTACTGGTTCCATCAGTCAAAGATTCCAAAGTGACAAAAGGCACGCCCATATTTAAAGAATAAAATTTTCTCATATTTCACAACATGGGCCCATTATCCCGCCAGTCGACAGCCTGTTACACCAATCTTATCAGCCTTGTAAGAATTTAAAAAAATTATCCAAAGGATCATTACTGTAAAATTCGGTTAAAAACTGCAAGTTAGTTTCAGAGAATAAGATGTTTAAAGTAAAAGTTATCTTACTCACAGACACACGCCGGACACCAGGCCATGACAATAGATCTACCGAACTAAGTCCCTTTGACAAATAATACTGAAAGAAAACAGACTTGAATATGATCTATTCTGATAAAGCACCATAGCAATACAAAGAGACCATAGCAGTGCAAAGAGAAAAAGGGAAGGTTTTAAACAGACACTTAAGCTTCGAAACAGTGCAGAACATGTGGGTTTACACAATGATAGCCAAATAAATAAAATAGCAAATTCATTCGACAAAGATTTATTGTTTATATTCATGAAACCAACTATCAAAAATTTTCTTCAATTAAAATAAAGCATGCACGATTAAACAAGAAATATAGGGCCCATTTATTCTCTCCATAATCCCGAAGGTGCTTTCTATTTACTTTTTCACACAAAATACTCCTTAGAAACAGATAATCAATCTGTGAAAGTTACTGGTAAATCTCATTATATTTGTTGAGTTTATTGTGTACTCGAGAATATTTTTTGGCAACAATGCCTAAGGTCCTTTTACCCGTGTTTTCAAAAAGATCACCCCCATTTTCCATAGGAACACTTTTAAGAATAATTTCCTTAGATCTATAGAATCTTTCAATGAAAGTTTCAAGGAAATCTGATATTTGTGGACTTCATCGCAAAAAAAAATGTGTTTGTGAAACACGAATGCGCCCAAAATGGCATATCTTTTTTTTTAATTTTTGACCATGACAGACGACCTTGTCAAGTAACCTTGACATCTGTCGATCTGCATTTTCCAGCTCTATCACTATACCAAATATGATCATTTTTTCTTGAATAACCTTGATGTATTTGGTAATATTGGGTCTTTTGGTTAATTAAGTTTTGCAGACTGACTGACAGAAAGACAATGGTAAAATGATATGCCCTAGATCTTTCGATGCGAGGGCATAAACATACAGGTTTCCTAGTGACCCATTGGAAAATATAGTTTTTTTATAGGTTCCTTTTACTAAAAATAAAGGTTCTTTTATAGGTTTTTCACCAAAAATATAGGTTATTTTAGTGTCTTTTTTATTTGCTTCAAAAACGATTTTAGCAGCCTCCTTCCAAATAGTGGAGCTTCCTTAAGATGAATTTGTATTTCAACCAAAAATAAAATGAAAATAACTGTCAGCAGCATAGACTAATTCCTAATATAGATCTGAAAACTCCAAGAAAAGCCAGATATGCACAAACAGCTGTTAAAGAACACATTTTCAGAACATTCACAAGCACCAGAAAACAACCACTTGTCTCAAAATTTTTCACCAGACCTTGTGTGCAAAAATATAGGTTTTGTAGAAAAATATAGGTTATTTACAGGGTTTTAGCCGTTTTTGAGGCAAAATAAAGGTTTTATAGGTTTTAACTCTATTTGGAGCAAAATAAAAGATTTTTATAGGTTTTATAAGTTTCGCTAGGAGGCCTGTAACATTATTTACGGTCAGAGAGGTGGGAAACATTCGGTTGCTTTAGCTCTTCAGATCTTTGGTCAGGAGAGCTAAAAGCGGGACCGTCAAATTGATGAGAGAAACTCTACTGATGCTGAAAGAGTCTAAGATTAGGTACTTTCTTACAATTGTACATAATCTGGATGCATAAGATAAAAAGAACAAGCCTTCAAATTTGTCCAATGTGAAAAGTTAAGGTCATACTGTTGTAAAAATAACAGTTTGGATGAAATTTTACTAACAGGCAATGAAAACGCACCACCTGAATATTTTCTCTTATATCTATTTAATGTGCCCAAACTTCACATGTTGATTGACAATCTAAATAAATTTGTAATGGGTTATCAACTACACAATAATTTTGGAGTAATTTCAGAAACGGTCGAAAGAAAAAAGGTAAAAGTCGTTTAAACCTATTTATTTCTTACAACTTAGATTAATCCATCTCGATTCTGCTTCCTGGAAAATAAACCAGTACTCGAGCTGAATGTGTTGGCCAATGAAAGAACCAAGATCGATAGCCACTCCCGGGAATCGAACTCAGGACCTTTGGGTCAAGAGGCCGAAGCTCTACCTCTAGACCACGGACACCACACAAATAGTAAAACCGTTAGTCTTATATCTGCAAAGTAGGTTTGCAAACCATTTCTGTAGTTCAATTTTTGGTATCATAACCTCTAAACTCAGTACAAATTGATGGCTACCGATTTATGGAACGGTTGCCATAGTTTTGACGATTGATTCATGCAAAGGCTAACGCTCATTAATTTCTAGGTCTACTCCGTACCTTCAGCTTCCCTGGTGGACCTACACATGTCGTTTGGAGATAAAAGCACTCGATAACACGAGTATAAAGCTTATTTACGATTCTTTGATTTCAATGGACCCCCCCCCCCACTCTTAATTAATCACATACCATACGAAAGTTTAGATCACGTTACTACTTATTGCTTAAAATGTGAAATCTAATGATGTAGTTTGTTCTGTGAAAACGTGTTTTTTTTAAATTATGCAATTTAAAACTTGTTTCAAAAATACAATCATATGAGCAAGCCAAAAGGGGTTTTTAATGACCATCAAACAAACAGCAATGTCTTATGTTTGATTTTACAACATGTTCCTTTATAGTTTAAAAGGTGATAAAAAGACTAGGGTCGAAACTTTTTGCAAAGAATTTTTGAAATGCGACCTCTGTTTGCCAAACGCTGGACCATATTTCTTTTTCAAATAGTCATTTTACAGAGTTCCCAAATGGTCCCTTTTTGCTTTACGGGTCATATTTAAAAATATATATAAAAATATATATATAAAACAAGAGGACCATGATGCTCACCGGAGTCTCATTGACCCCTGGGACATCACATCAATTAAATAGGCAGATGTCAACAAGGAGACAATTCATCATAAGATCAATACCATGGGACGGTTTCAGCCAAGAGCAAGAAAGATATGCCTTTTCGCTCTTTGATTCTATGTAAAAAGGGATGCACCCGGTTTGAGCCAAAATGTGACCCCAGGATCTTGACATGAATAAACTTGTTAAAGGTCAACTAAATGATGCCACATACTAAATATGAAAGCTGTCTTCCTTCTGGTTTCAGAGAAGAAGCTTTTTCAAGATTTTCCTATTTTCACCCATACATCCTGTCTCTTATTCTCTGATCTATTTCCACTTTAGTTCTATTCGTTATTTCTTAAGTCTTTGCTCATACTCTTTTCCAAGTTTATCCGGTCTTTTCTCTGTAGACGTAAGAATATCTGGTCACTTTGTCTTACGTCTTGTCTTTTACGTCTTATCTCTTGCTTCTGCTCTATGATATCTTCTTTACTTCTTGTCTTTTTTGTCTTATCTCTTCTCTCTTTCGTCGCATCTCTTCTTTTTCTTACGTCACATCTTTACTCTCTTTCGTCTTCTCTATTTCACCTTGTCTCTTACGCCTTCTCTCTTGCGTTTTATCTCTTTGGTCTTACCTCTGATTTTTGACATTTTTTCGGAGTAAATGCCATTAGCTTTAGGATGCAATGATAACGAAACATTTCTAATGACTACCAACATTCAATTTACATTCAAATTTAAATTCACAAGAGTACACAACGCACAAACAAACATGAACATGAACATTTTTACATTTAGAACTAGCATACAAGAAACCTATTATTAATAATATATCAAACGAGACATGGTGTTTCATTTTTTAAACATTTAATTTCCTTCGATAAGTTCCAAAAGTTCATTGTATAACCGAATTGCACTTTGCACATCCAGGGGTATTTGAAGATCAGGCTTAAGTAGCATGACCAGTTCCTTGAATTCTTGACGGACAATCTGTCTATGTACACCATATATTTCATGGCAAAGTTTCACGTCTTTCTGATCAATTTTCTTTCCAAAATCATGACCTCCAAAAGCTTCGGGGATAAAGTACATTAAATCGGGTTTGCCATTTGGAATATAGGCGTTTTTTGTGCACGTATTGTATGTAGGTTCCAATGCGCAGCTATTCTATCAAGTTCTGTCTGGATTAGTCGTGTGAAACAGAACTTTAAACATTCTACGTGTAGCGGATTAAGTTCATCGAATTCACTGCCGCCTTTAAGGTCTTTAAAAAACAAACCCACCAATGAATTCCCTGGTTTTTTTAACGATCTCCACCAAGCCTCGATTCTTTGATTATAACCGTCAATCGCTCCATGGATTCAAAATCCATAAGGTTTAAGCTTATCATATCCGTCAACGTGCCAAACGTACCTTGGACCTTTAACTATATACTTGCGCCTTTTTAAACGATGTGACTTTCGTAATGCATTGTCAACGGGATCAATTTATCTCATAAATGTAAGAACTTTGTTTCTTGGTACTTTCAGCTTATGATCATTTGTCAAACGTTTCCACATAGAATGGTAACCTATACACTGCCCGCTACTTTCAATCTCTTTTGTTATGTACTCGATAATCGTCGCATCTGGTGTGTATTCCATTCGCCGTCTTTAGTTGTTCTTTCGGAGGATCCTCTTTAGCTGTCGGTTAGAGATGGTAATCTTGTTCATAACAAATAGTAGTACAACAATTTCAGTGTAGGTAAATCCGCAATGAAAGTATGTTTTTATTTGTGTCACCACCCAAAGGAACATTTGAAGGCGTCACTGCAAACATCCGGAATACGAATATTGTGCAGAACTATACCATCAGTAAATGAGTCTTCATTATAGTGGGTATCTGGGAAAAAGAGAAAATACAAATGAAAGATCAAAATGCATACCAGGAAAATTACATATAACTGACGAACAAGCGCGGATAAGACATATTGCAATTATACATTCGTTAGATCGGGGAATGATGCAGGATAAATAAACTTGAATGAAAATCACCATGGATGAATAAATTGTCATTTAAAATTAAAGTGCAGGTTTCCGGCTACTTAGATAAAAATTTCAGACTAATTCGCGAGAGATTTCTTCTTGTATAAGAGCTAAGAGATAAGAGCTAAGAGCTAAGAGATAACAGCTAAGAGAAAAGAGATAACAGATACGAGATAACAGATAAGAGATAACAGCTAAGAGATAACAACTGAGAGCTAAGAGATAAGAGATAACAGCTAAGAGATAACAGATAAGAGATAACAGCTAAGAGATAACAGATAACAGATAAGAGCTCAGAGATAATAGATAAGAAGGAAGACATACGAGCTTAGACAAAGAGTCCAATTGAGCTTCCGTATCCACGCAAACAATGACATTTAGAGTGCATACAAGGTGTTTCGAGAATTTGACCAAGTGACCTAGTTATGATCCCAGTTGACCCTATTTCAAACTTAACCGACTTTTTACAAAACACTTATTCTGGCCGAATTTCAGTTAGATCGTATAAAAAATGTGGCCAATAGAGTGCATACAAGGTTTTTCCTATGTTAACTACGTGACCAAATTTTGGCCTTATTTAATCTAGGTGGAAACAAGTCCAAGTTTTGATTTAGACAACCATTCTGACCAATTTTTCAGGATGATCGGGCAAAAATTGTGGCCTCTATAGTGCATACAAGGGTTTTCTAAGATTTGACCCATTTACTTAATTTAGACCCCAGCTGACCAAATTTCGAACCTGTTTCAGATTTAGGTAAAAAAATAGTGAAAAATCTTTTTGACTAATTATCGGGTTGATCGGGCAAAACAATGTAACCTCTAGAGTGCATACAATGTTTTCCTAAATGTTGATCACGTGACTAAATTTTTTATCCAGTTTTACCAAATTCGATACTTGTCTAAGATTTGAATTAGACAGCCATTCTGACCATGTGTTCTCACCATGTGACACAGTTTTTTTTACCCCAGTCGGCCCATTTTCATATATTTTCTGAGATTAAGGCAAAACATGCATTCTGGCCAATTTTCAGGTTGATCGGGCAAACAATGTGGCCTCTAGAGTGCATACAAGGTTTTTCTAAGATTTGCCCCCCGTGCCTTGTTTTTGATTCCAGTTTATCCAGTTTCGAACTCGACAGAGATTTCATTGAGACAATTATGCTGGCCAATTTCAGGTTGATCGACCAAAAATTCGACTCTAAATTGCATACAAGGTAAATGGTGACGACGAACGACTGACGAGGGACATCCACTTTACCACAAAAGCTCACCTTGATCACTTCGTGCTCAGGTGAGCTAAAAAATAGGGCCATAAATCTGGGAATATTGAAAATAAAAAATAAATAGGATGGGCTTGATTTGGTTCCTATGAAACCTTCTGGCTGTTTATGTACTGCTATGAGTAAAGATTCAAATTACAGAATACATTGGCCGTCACGATATAAAATAACTAGTCAACCTCATGCAATAATCGAATTAATGATATTTTTGATAATAAAAATGAGAAAAGTAAATACCTTTGATGCAACGATTTTCAATTATCTTCTTCACCAAAATAATACACGTTGTTTCCATTTCCAAACATTATTACAGCTAAGAGATAAGAGCTAAGAGCTGAGACGTAAGAGCTAAGAGCTAAGACGTTAGACATAAGATCTAAGAGCTAAGACAAAAGGGCCCCAGTGGGCTTCCGTACAATTAGGCTCATGCTATAGGTGTATTTTCAAAACTGAGCTCTGACCTAGGCGTTGAGTCCATTACCATAGGTATATGAGTAAACCTTAAGATCTAAGACAAGCACTAATTTTCATTTGAAAGGTGATTTGTATCTTTTATATGTCTGTTTTATCTACATGTATTTTGAAAGAATAGCATTGGAATTTAACCGTTAAAGTAGATTTCACGGCTCATCGCTCAAAATCTACCTACATCATTCAATATATAATTGTCGTATTTGAAACACTACAAAGTGCGTGCAGAATATCACTTATAAATGAAATTGCTACATTTGATTGGTAGAAAGAGCCAGCATCTTTTGAAAGGGATAATCTTATTTTTTATACATAAAGTTGTTAGCAGTGCTGTTCAATGTAATCGATAACTTCTTTGAAATACATATGCAACAAAATCACGTGACGAAATTCCCTTCGTATGTCATCAAGCCTTAGATATAGCCATAAATGACCCGAAGACCTTTCACTATATTTAATTTGGTCAAGGTTTGTTTTCTTTTAAGTCAAAATACATGTATATTTGTTATCATTTCTTCACATTGGAATCCACCATGTCGATGAACATTCCGACTTTATTTAGGGCTCAATCGGTAAACCTTGGCCATTCCACGGAATCAACGTAAGGTTAAAATTTTGCATATTATAATTTGAAAACAACTGTAGCATATTATAATTTGAAAACGAACGTTTTGTCATCAAATTACAATATGCCCAAAGATATTCACAGGCGATCGGAGAACATTAACGAAACGTGCTTTTCTTAAAGCGTATTAATCGAAGTACCACAAGCAACCAAATTACCTGAAAAAGGACCGAAAATTACAACACTTATAAATTCCGGTTCACGGAAAAATTTGAGCGATGTTTCGAATGATGGAAGGGCACATAGAATGCCACATTCGGAACATCGCTCTGACTTTTAGGCAAACTGGAAAGTACCCCTGATATAAGGCTAGTAAATTTGGTCACGGTCATGTTGAGGTAATGAGCCTTCAAGTGGTGCTTTGACTAATTCTATGGAACGCCAGAGCTGTGATAAATGCCAAACATATGTTACATACAGGTAAAATAACAAGGCAGCGAGATATAATTATAATACACGCTTGAAAAAATATATACATTTTATTGGTTTCTTCTTTGGAGATCCTTTAGGGTTTATCATAATTTGATGAAAACACTGAGTGTTGTTATTAAATTATGACATTCCCAGTTTAAAATTTTCGTTGATTTTGTTTCTCTGTCAGCTTTAAGTACTTGTAACGTCATGTAAACCGAGTTGCCAAAAAAAATACGATCTAATAATTCCGAGGGCTTTGCCGAAGAATCGCCGATGATTCCCGATTTGGAATACCATCCAGTAACAAAAGCTATTTTAGACTTGTCTGCCTCATTCTTTTTTATCTCTAGGAAATTTATTTTTGTCCTATTCCTGGTACACGTGTACTTGCACGCATAATTTTCCCTGCTAATTCGCAGTTTATAGAGGACTGTGTTTAGGAGGATGATCAAAGGTCGTTTTGTCTATACCTGTAGGTACGAAATGGACCTTTAACTATTAACTTATATATATAAGTACATATATATATATATATATATATATATATATATATATATATATATATATATATATATATATATATATATATATATATATATATATATATATATATATATATATATATATATATATATATATATATATATATATATATATATATATATATATATATATATATATATATATATGTATGTATTTCAATATTTTGCTTGCATCTTTATCGAATGTAATATTGTTAATGTGGAATTATAAATGGGTACCTGTTCAAAACGATCTATATTTTCATTCAAATTAATCATATCTTTCCATAATTTTATCTTCTGACGAGGGTTTTAAAGTGTCCAATTGGTTCATGAAGTCGGACAAACATACACAAAATAAAGAAGATTTTATCAAAGGGGGTAGGGGAGAGGGGGTTAAAATATACATCACTTATTTCGTCCAAATGGTGATAGATTTTCACTTCCCATTAATTTCATTCAAACTCACCCACAAGGTTAAGAAATGTTCTTTATCTAACACAGTTTTTGAGAAGAATATTTCGTTGCGAAAATGTTTGTACATCTATGTGAGGGATACGAGCCAATAATAAGCATCTTGTAGGTTGTTTCGCGGGAGTTAGTACGGGTTACACCTCACACCAAAAAAAAGAGTAATCTCAATTTCGTTAATTAAAGTTTCATGATTGATTATGTACATGAGCAAGCATACATTTTACCCTGTCCTGTACACATACAGTCTTTCTCTCGGTCCTTCTTTAGACGAAAATACAGAAACAAACCTTCGATGGGCGACCAAATTATCGTAAATTTACCTTGATTTTGGGCCTGTTTTACTAAACTTCATATGAAAAAAATAATCGTAAGTTAAAATCTCAAATCGTACCTGATGTTTTCATTCATTGTTAGATTCTGCTTTGCAATATCTCATTGGAATCATCCTTACAAGACTATTCCAATTAAATGATGTTTGGCAGAATTCCATATATAGCTACTATTGTAGAAGCAACTTTAATTTTTTACTTACCCAAAAATTGATCGTAAGATGTTTAGTAAAACGGGCCTCTGGCTCGTAAGCCGAGAGGTTAGCGCACTCGACTCGCAATCTAGTGGTTGCGGGTTCGAGCTCCACCGGAGGCGGGTAGTGTATTTGGTCGGGAAACGTTTCAGACAGAACCCGAAGTCCACCCAGATGTAAAAATGGGAAGCGATGGTGAGTGTCTATATCCTCTCTCCATTCTATAAGCGCACAAGATATTGAATAAGTTAGGCCCACAATAGAAATAGTCCAAAGACCCTTTATCGTGGTATCCGCTGAAATAAAAAGAACCAGGATCAATGATCAAAGCTGTAATATCGACAGCTTGGTCGCCCACTCACGAAATGGGGAATCATGGACAAGAAATGACAATCTCTTTTTTTTTCTTCTTCTTCTTCTTCTTTGATAAATCGCAATCATACCTTTTCATTCTGAAAGAGATTTCTATTCCTTTCAAATTGATTGCAAACATCTGTGACTTTTTTCGGTGTTTTTTTATTTTTTTCGGCGACCAGGCTTTAACTGGATGGATATTTTGATGTCGATATACGGCAAACAAAAACCATGGATGTATAATCGGTGATCGCTTGGCTGGTCGTTGCAGACCTATTGGCGATTTATCAAGAAGTATTTCATTATATGGCGGCAAATGATTAGATATACATTTGACCATTCGAGGAACAAAAGACAATAGTCGGGGATCTTTCGTTCAAAGTTAAAGGGTTTTTTGGAGTCTTGTTTGATGTTAAACATAGTCACTAAATTAATCCCCCATAATCAACGAACTTAAAGTGATTAGAGGCATAAAGCTGGACGAAACGTTGTTTGGCCAAAGACGCAAACGCATCTCCGACCCATCGGCACAAAATCTGCGTAGACGAAGCCAACATCTTTACAGTTAAGAACATCGTGAAATTGACAAGATGAATGATTTAGGAATGATTTTGGAATGAAATTGAAGGAGTGTGTGGAGCGAGTTTTGAGTGAAATTCAAGTGAAGTAATCAAATATTGCTAATTTTGTTCCAGATGAACAAAATAAGCTATATTCATTACCTCCCTTTAATAAAATATTTAACAAGTTCTTTAAATAGCTTCCTATTTCCCCGAAGAATCTTTCAGACGCTTATAATTACAATTATTTCAGTGAGATTGCAATTTTTTTCTAGCTATATTTATTTTGAATTAAGTTGTTGATTTTATCTTTCAAGTGATTTTGGAACGTTTTTGAATGGTTTGAGTGAGTGTTTGGAATGAATGAATGGATCGCTGAGTAAGCGATTTAGAACGGCCTTGATTGAGATGAATATCAATTTCACGATGTAACTAACTGTAAGTATTGTCAGGTTTGTGATCATGTTTAAAGAAGCGTCTCTGGTAAATAAGAAATGCAACCTTTCCTCGATTCAATTTCAACCCTTCTAATACTACATTTTGGATACAACTGGAACAAGAGTATCATGGTAAAAAATTAACATCCAATTTTGACATTACAATATTATTAAAGCAAGTATAGACCTGCAATTTCAAGTGAGTGATCAAAGATCAATTTTACATTGAAAATGATAGGAGATAACGGTTTCTCGAACCTCACTCTTTCTTGCGGAACTATACACGTTGGAATGATAACAAGAAGGTGTTTACGTAAGCAGGATGTTGAAATTACGATCGAATATATGGACCATAATTGTTTGTTTCAGTGTAAGATCGATTTACAATTCATTGAGTGAACAACAAAAGCAGATTGTTCACGAGTGGCGGAGTCTCGAATGAAAATTAAGTTTTTGTTCGTCGATCTTACTCGAAAGCGTTTTTCGAACAAACCTCATGGATCAAGGGAGAGTAGAATAAAAAGGAAATTATTGGTGATATTGATATATTATCTCCCTTGAAATATTTTAATTCAAATAGTTCTATTTTTCGCTAGGTTTAGGTAGTTGGGTTTTTTTAAGGTAGTAGACCCGTAATAGTTCCGCAACATTTCGGACCACATATTCTTTCACAATGTTAACCGAGGTTTCCAAAATGAAAATCATTTGGAAACCTCAGTTAACTTCTGCACTGTTAATGTTCATTTCTGCTGAGATTTTGCAAAACTATTACGGGTCCACTACCTTAAGTACTATTTCATACAACCCATTTACACCTTCTTTTAGGAATATCTTAGGAGTTGACAAGTTAACGACAAAGTGAAGCTTTAAGTAATTATCGCACAGAAAATCATGTACATCCGTATTAAATAAAATAAACTTTATACTAAAATTTATTGGTAAATCGGCAAGTTGCCTTTGACCATTTACAATATATAATTACATGAAGTATGGTCAAGACAGAATATATAAATAAATTTTACAATATAGTTTAAATATGGAGGAAAACAATCTATTTATTCTGAAAATAGACTACTAAGTAGAAGCAGTCCCCTTGTTTAGAACTTCGTCTCTTAATTTCAAAGCATGTGTAACAAATGAAGATATACTGTTAAAAAAAGTAAGGGATATTGTTGGTCATGGTATTATTAGATAAAACAAATAAGTTTACCTTCTAAATCTCTTTCTACGCAGTCGTCGCATTATTTCAACAATAAACTCGGATTCGATTATGTGATGGAAATCTTCGCAAAAAATATTCTTTAAGTTTTGCTCAACTAAAGTGAAATTACTATAATTTCATGCGATGTTACGAATCCGCGTGCTACCCCTCCCTTTTTTTAAATGCTGAACGTGCAGCACACGTAAAGCAAAAAGTGAAACATATACCTACCATGATATCCACGCTTTAACGGTGATTTTGTTAAGCAAATGTAAATTTTGACTATAACCTTTGCAATAGCATTAAAAAGGCACAACAATAAAGTATCCCATACTTTTTGTGAACAGTATAGTTGTATAATATCTTATGTCCTTTTTTACTTCATCAGTGAGATAAACTTAGCTACGCTCGGCAAGCATTCTCCGATTTCAAATTTCGATCTGAGATTAAAGTAAACCGGACAACACAAAAAGAAGTGATATTCTGATTCGGTCATACCTTGTGAACAACATTTACAAATACGGTCAATCCTGTTGATGCCCGTGTATCTTCCTGATTCTATTGCTAACTGGTGAGAACTTAAACGAATGTAGTTAATTCATGTCATTTTCAATCAAATCTTAATATTTTTCAAATTCATAATCTAATTTATAAAGTTTGTAAAAATCCATTTTAGGTTGATTTGTTATCTTTTCGCTCCATGTTTGTACATATTGGTCTTTGATTCTTTGCTCCAAAATAGGTAATAATTAGTAAGCGGTTTGTGATCAGTAAATTCATTATTAAGGTAGTGTAGCCGTAAAAGTTAACAAGGATTCAGTATCATAAGTCACAGCTTTTGCATGGAGATAAAACGAAAATGAACTGCGTAAAAAAAAGCATCTTGGTGTGTTCGAGCCCGTTTGAATACCCTCTTTTAATATGGATAGAGTAAGTTTCAATCATTCGATATCTTTAAAAGGTAGCTCAAACAAGCCAAATGTCACATATCTTTGCTCATTTGAATCCAAAGATAGATTGCATTTTTTTTAAACAATAAGACCAGCATGTTCGACTGAAATTTCAAAAACGCTTGTAACTTTTTCATTTTCATAGGAGGATGTGTGAAGATTTTCATCGCATTCTACTGGTCAATCTTAAATATTTTAAGCCCAGATTTTCATAACTGTCAAGCTTGGTTTTTTTTTTTTTTTTTTTTTGTTTGTTTGTTTTCTTTATGCCTTGTAGGCAAGTCAAATTTGAAACAAATTGTGATCCGTCACGCCAAAAGAGGTCATCTGGGTAGTGCGTAAAGTGTCGACTCTAGTCAGACTGCGCAGACTGACTAGGATCGATACTTTTCGCACTTTACTTATTTTCTGCAAACTAATATGATCAGTCTACCTTCTCGTGAAGGATTTTTTTTAAATGCGACCTCTGGTTGGCCTGTTATAGAACCATTTTCTCTTTTTTTTCAAATATTTATTTGACGGACGGAGTTCTCAGATGGTCCCTTTTCGATTGACGGGTCACAAACACCGATTAGCATTTGACTTCATTCTATTTAATCAAATTAAGGCTTTCAATCGGAGCGTCTGAGACTGCGCTTCTTGGTATTTCTTGATTTGAACGTAAAAAAAGAATAATAATTCTCGGAAAAAGTATCCCCATTTCATTTTTAACCAGTAAAATCTTAAAATCTAAAATGTTAATTTCTGGAATTTTCAGGAAACATTTCTGGAAACATTTCTGGAAAAATGTTTGACAACCCTTTTTACACATTCATTGATAATTGTCAAGATAATACGCACAGACAGGTATGGCAAAATATCAGAAATGGCTGGTAAAAACCGGTCATATTCTCCATCTTATCAAAGTACAAAACGAATATTGTTGTGAACCAGTTTTGAGACAAGTTAGTTATTGCAGTACCTTTGTTTTGGGGTTTTTTTGTGTGTGTGTGTGTGTTTTTTTTTTTTTTTTTTTTTTTGGGGGGGGGGGGGGTTGTTGTTTTTATAGTCCATATCTATCCCGGGACATTTGCATATGAATTGACCCAATATCGAGGATGTGTTCCTAAGAGGTTTAACTGACGGAAAGTGCCGACTAAAAATAATTTGTCTCTTTTTGATGTTGGTGGACTATGCTAAGAGGATATTGAATGGGTGGTCATTGAATACAGAATTTATTAATCTCGTCATCTCGTCAGCTTTATTAGGCTGTGGTTGCGATGTTTGGAACGCACACAAAAATATCGTGAACTAATTATCCGAAATCAATCGACACCATCCGAATAATCATTTACAGTAAACAAAAGAAAAATTTACTCAATTATCTGGTTTCCCATTAGATCAACTTTGTTCTAGATAAATTACTTTTTTCCTTTCATTTATCTTATCTCGATCCAATCATAACTGTTTTTGATCTGGTCTTCTATAACCATATTGTATGTTTGTGCCATACGTGTTTTTTTTTTAATAAAGAGTTGTATATATGTATATATAAACAGATAAAAACGAGGCCGAGAGGTCGACACTTTATACACTGTCCAGTCGGCCCCTTTTTGCCTGACGGGTGACTTAATTATGGTGAGGTAGAATGATTATCACGTCTCCAGAAATAAAAGAATGCCAAAGAATGTGATCCCATGTCATCTTGTACAATTACTATTAGCCCGTAGTGATTAGAGTCTATTGGCGTAGAGGCATATGATGCGGGGCTATTAGGGAAACAAGAAATCTAGTTTATCCATGATCATTTTAGGTCTATAGTCTGTGAACAATATCAGTTCAACTGTTGCAAATAAGCCATGAGTTACTTTGTTCGGGGTTGACATTAACAGGATTCCACTTCACTAAAATGTCAAGATGAATAGGGGAGAATATAAAGAATAGTTTATAACTAATATTGTCAGTATTGCTTCCCTTGGTTCGGATTTTGACTATCTAACTTTTGCTTTGTTTTGTTCATGTTTTCCTTTTGGGGGGTTATCCAAACATACAAGTATACGCAATAAATGAATTAATGAACAGTCGTGAATAGTTCAGGATAACATCTTCAACAGTTCATGGTTGAAGTTCATTAACAAATGGATACCTACTGTCCTTAAAAATCATGAACCGTTCATGAACAAATAGACTATATTTTCATCATTTGATCGGGGACTCATATTTAACTGAGAATTCTTCTTAAACTATTCTTAAGGTGCTCATAAAACAGAACATGATTGGACTATGAGCTGACCAAGGACTTCACAGCTCATTATTTAATAATTGAAATGTCAAAAGAGATGGTGTCAATGGAGGAACTAATCAATGATTAATTTAAGATCTAAGCTTACAACGCCAACACTGATTCTGGGTCAATTACATTATTGTGAATATTAGACCAAATTATTTGTATCTGTAATTTTGAGTGAAAATGCATTGATTTTCATTACATCTCTGATGTAGGCTTTACCTGTTAATACCTGTTTATGCCCTTTCCGAGACTAAAGGAAAGCCTTCGGCTTGTACTGACCCTTCTCTTCTTGTTCGATACCCGACGGCGGCACTCATTCTTTCCGAATATTTGTCTACCACCAATGGGTTGATAATCGTAGATCTATGTGGAATAGCAGCTGGAGGCTAGGAAAGAATGTGATGGTAGTACTGGTGTGAGAAATACCAGGAATCCTTTGTTATGTGCTCCAGCCGCCGCGATATGACTGGAATAATGTTAATAGCCGCGTAAAACCCCATTTAAACAAACAAACAAATAGATTTCTTTGGTACACTCGCACGTCTGTGTAGGCTGGTCTTAGTCAATACCGTCTGATCAAACTTTGTATACATCAGGTTTATGTCACAAATGGCATGGAATTGATTTATGAAGGATGAACTAACCATGCATTATACAAAAGTCCCACCATTGGCCAATACTTGTTTCGAGGAAAGACATGTGTGCTAAGTAAAATACTTGATACCAAGGGCCTAACTGCCATTACGCAATTAACGCAAGTGCGTAATAGAAGTAAATCCTCTTTTGAAAAATGGCGTTGATGAATGATCAAATCATCGAAACTACAGCTTTTTCAAGATGTAATTACGATGTTTTGATTATTCACCGACGCTCAAATCATAGAAAAGGGGAGCGGACACATATCGCCTTTATCCTGTATATTCTATGTCGGTTGCCTTTGGAGTGCGTACACATTTAAAACCCTAGTTTCACCTACATTGATATATGCATTCTCATTTATATGTGCCAGGTTACATAGTTTTCAAATAAAAACTGAACCTGTCGCATGCCACATATTTCATAAAAATCTCTTAGATCACAGATGGTTTACAAACATTAAAGACATAAACATAGCCTCCGTTCAAAAACTCATTTCAACAAATGTAGCACGCGCCATTACAGTTTTGATGGGTTAATTTGAAAATAATGTTGATGGCTTTATACCCCCTGTATACCCAATCTAGTTATTGAACATGTATTCGACCCTTCATGGTAAACGCTCGGCAATTTCGTTCTCTCGATTTCTTGAGCTAGCATTAATTTAAGTTTGTGGACCCGTAAAAGCTCCGCAACATTTCTGAACTCATGATACTTCACAATGTCGGCCGAGGTTTTCAAATGTATATCATTTGGAAAACTCGGTAAACATTGTTCATTAGGCTACTTCCGAAGCATTTAAGGTCTTTACATGTACTTTGGGGTCGATGTGAATCTGCTAAAACTTGTGTTTTCCAGGATATCGTTTTACGTGTACGTGCCTTTTGCAAGTCCGTCCTTCGTTTAAGCTTCTTTATTTAAGTATTGACTGTCATTTTATATACTACTTTGTCGTTGTTGTTGTTGTTATTGTTGATGTTGTTATTATTATTCCTCTTCGTCGTCTTCTTCTTCTTCTTCTTCTTGTTAGTGGTGGTGGTGGTAGTGCTGTTGTTGTTATATTAAATCTTATTTTAACAATACTTCCAAAAAGAACGTGTCAGACCTTCTAAATTCCTTTCCTTTTTTTTTGTATATTGTTTCATGTTTGTGTAATGAGATTTTCGCAAAAAATCCTTATTTGAAGTAGCGTAGTCAGGTTAATACCTTTCGTTTACGAGGAATCGCTAAGTTATTTTCATTTTTCCCTTAAGCATTTCAACGTGTCAATAACAATTTAGGTTTTCTAAAGCATCTCGATTCTTATCAAGCGGTCGAAATGAAGATAGATGATGTTAATAAGACCAGCCCTAAAGGCCAAACAATTCGTTAAATTCTAGGCCGATGTCAAGTCTTAATTACTTTACAATACAAAAAGCTAATACAGTTTAGAACATCGTGAAATTAACATGATGAATGATTTAGGTATGATCTTGAAATTGAACGAGTGTGTGGAGCGAGTTTCGAGTGAAATTCAAGTGAAGTTATCAAATACAGCTTATTTTATTCCAGATGAACAAAATAAGCTATATTCATTACCTCCCTTTAATAAAATATTCATACAAGTTCTTCAAATAGCTTCCTTTTTCTCCAAGAATCTTTCAGACGCTTATAATTACAATTATTTCAGTGAGAAAGCAATTTTTTTCTACTTATATTTATTTTGAATTAAGTTGTTGATCATATCTTTCAAGTGATTTTGGAACGCTTTTGAATGGTTTGAGTGAGTGTTTCGAATGAATGAATGGAGCGCTGGGTGAGCGATTTAAAACGCTCTTGATTGAGATGAATGTCAATTTCAAGATGTAACTTGCTATGCATGTACCATTGGTTCAAATGAATTCTCATATAAAATACATACGTGATCCGTCATTAAAAAAAGGTTGATAAATCCGCAAACCTTATATTTGAAATAGAGAATAGTTCCAGTAAAGGTCAATCGGACATAGTAATTCAAAAATTTAAATACAGAAATGTAGAAAAACTTAGAAGTCGTCAACAAAAACTTTGAAAATCTTCTATTCAGTAACCACAAGGCTAATAACAACCAAGCTTGGTACGGATATTCCTTGGGTAGCCCTTCTTTGAATTTGTTCGTGCAATTTTTATTGATATCCTTGACCCTGGAATCTTTAAATGCGGTTTCCTCACAAACCGTTTGACCAATTTTAATCAACTTTTGCATGTACGTTCCTTTTGTGACCCTTTTTATCACAAGTTTGTGAAAAATAGACATGACAGGATACCCGGAGTACTTCTGACTCATATGCCAGTCTCTTTCTTCTATTGATTGCAAGTTTTTTCCGGTTCATCTGATTCTATCCACGTGAGAATTTTGTGGCCATTCTTACCCTCTTGTTTAATTTTCAAGGTTGATCTCAAATTGAAAATCAAACCTTAACGTTTTACGCTCATTAGGTTTGACGGACTTCCTCAGTACATTTTAAGATGTTAGAGGTACAAAAAAAATAAAATTTCGAGTATACAGAAGGATTCATGGAACATGCAGGCTTGTCTGTATCTTTGTTTTCGCAAAGATCTTCGTTTGGTTTTCCGAAAGCGTCTTGCCTATCATTTTTTCTATGAGTTCAGGATAACAAGCCACAAGCGATCGCACTAAGTTTGTAACCCGCTTTACATACACTTCACAGTATAATACAGGGTACTATTCTTAGGGCGCTGGCTTACCCTTCGTTATCGTGAACACAGCCTTGCGTTCAGAATGACAAAAATGTGCAAACTGTTTGCAAGTGCACGTGCAAAGCGGGGTATAATTTACAAATACTTTGCACAATTTTGTCATCCTGAACGCAGGACATTTCTCTTGTATCGTGATGGGTTACATTTCATTGGAATGGTTAAAACATACGTTTCCTGAAATGGATCTGGAACAAGTCTTTAATTTAAGTATAGGATCTTTATCACGTGACATAAAACCATTAAGCCTCTCGGTTTACGACGTATGTCAATAAAGACTTAATGTCATAAATTACATTAAATGTCCAAAAATAACATTTCTAACTTTGATGTTTTTATGATGTTGACTGAATCTATATCTAACAACGTTCTCACTTATATGGTGATATTTTTCCTATGGTTTTTACACACGGTGAGGTTCTACACTGACACCGGACGGTTCGTCGACGCTGATCCGGGGGCCTTTTTTACTAAACATCTTACGATCATTTTTTACGTAAGTCAAAAATTAAAGTTGCTCCTACAGTAGCTGGTAAATATGGAGCTCTGCCGGGCACTATCTCATTGAAATCGTCTTTTAAAGACGATTTCAATAAGATATTGCAAGGCAGAATCTAAAACTGAATGAAAACACCAAGTACGATTTGCGAATTTGACTTACGATTATTCTTTTCGTAAGACGTTTAGTAAAACGGGCCTTGGGTTTCACCAGAGAGTATTCCGAGGTCTGCTAAGACGGGTATGGACACATGACTGAAAACTTTGTTAAAATTCAGTTGTTAACTATCCGTACATGCGTTCAAGATGAATACGTTCGCCAAACGTTTGAAAAATAGTACCCAGCTTTGCACGTGTGTTCACGTGCAAAGCCGGATATAATTTCTAATCGTTCGCAATCAATTTTGCATCCTAAACATAGGGAAGGTTTTCGGGAAGTTTAGATTGCTACGGTTAAGACAAATCTAGTCCATGGAGAAGCTAGCGACGGCGAAATTGAAATGATAAGGTGCCTTTTGTCAAAAGTTTGTCATTCATTTCTTGATTTTTTTTTTTGATTTTTTTTTTTCAACTACCTTACATGTATAGTGACACAAGTTTGAGTAGAACACATTTTTTCGGGGTAATTTAAAAAGCTCGCGGGTACTTCATTGCTGTGACTTGCTTTAATGAAATGCACGTTTATTTTGTAAATACGTTACTGATATTTCAGAAACGTTTATCAATCTAAGCAACGTACACTTGGGTATATTCGATAATAATATTTCAAACTTCCTGAAACGTGCGTTCGACGTAAGGGTGAATCGCATTGGAAACATATTTTCATTGTCTGATTTGTTGCTTAACTTGAAATACCTTTCTCATGAAGCATACTAAGAGCATTTAACAACATACAGGTTATTTATCGGAACAAATAACTCTTTGAACTTAAGTAAGAGCAATGCCTGTACTTTGTACACAGGCATTACATAAGCTTGCGCGCCGTAATCTAAAGTATACCTGATAGTTTAAATTCTGGGTGCATATTCTTGGTTATTGCTGCTACCAAAAAAGCAAATTCAATTGACCGGTCAAAACACTCATTTATAATTGGAAAAAAATATTGAACTCTATCATCTTCCACCATTTTGTTTCAAAATCATTCTCGGAAGGGCAACTTAAACGTCGCAATCAAAGTTTAGTTCGCCCATAAACGCGTCCCTTTTTGTTTGATGCCCACTCTCTTAAAAGTTCTGAGTCTACCCACAAAAAAATGAAAACAATGCTTTCGAGAAAAGTATGCCCACCCCTTACTATAATTAATGGATCGCCGGTGCCGCCCCTTTTTTTGTCCTCTGCCATCTATAAATCAAAGCGAGGAAAAAATACTTTAATTTAAAGAAAGGCACGTGTATACTTATCTCGAAAGTATTGTTTCCAATTTTCATGTATTTCTTTTTAATAATTTATTTTTTCTTAATTTTAAAGCCTTTACATACAGGTCGGAGTTGTTTTAGAAGATGAAAACAAATTACCTAAGTTACCCGCCATTTCATCGACATGTCGTGACTTTATGAATAAATCTGCATTTAATATCTTATTAACGAAACCATTCCCATGAAATTATTGTTGTTTAAGGACAATTTACTCTTTTCAAGATTAATTCAAAAGTTTAGACACGCTCTAATAGTTAAATATGGGCACATCTTAAAAAAATATTAATGCATTTAGCGTTTAACAGTTTTAAAGCGTACATGTAATTTTCATCTTTGTTAATATTACATGTACATTATTTCTGATAAACATTTATTTATTTATTTATTTATTCTCGAGGCTATTCAATTTGGCTTCTTTGAGGTATGAATAATAGCACCGGCTTAGCTGTAACACGAACACCACAATGTTTTTCTCAAAGCTCATTTCGTGGAGTCTGTAGTCTAGTGGTAAAACCTTTCTCAAATGAAAATTATTGAAACAAATACATCGAGGTTCCATTTTTTTCGGTGATAAAAAGGCGCCCGACCGAAGCTGATCTGATCTTACTCTAAACTGTCTTCCAACGTTTTGAATACAGCGGGAAGACGCAGTCAATTGCTCGACATGTTGTAATATATCGTATTTGATATGACTGGCATCGACTGTTGACACTCTCTATTGGCCACGCGATCCTTTCGACAAACAATTGCAATGTTAACGCATCTCTCGTATAATAGGCGATTTGCATAAAATCTGTTTGCGTTTCTCATTAATTTGATCCCAATTGTTTAGTTAGCTGAAGTATGCTCGTCCATAAAGGTGTAAAGACTTGGATAAGTAAAGACGATTGTTCATATAACTTGTACTCTATCTCAAGGAGCATAGCGGAAATATGTCGTCTATAGTGAAGTGGCACTCGCTCTAAACAAGAAAAATGTCATAAGAATTGCGAAAAGCTCTCTTTTACATTGATTTAATAAAAACATGTCTTTAACAACCTGTTAAAATAAGTGTCCTATTCATACAAACAGAGAAAGGGATAAACAACAACGATTTTTAAGTTTGACCTAATATTTCAGTTTTTAGTTGAAAAACTACATTTGTATTTATCAAAAACTGTGTTATCGTTCATTTATCAAATCTTACTACAATGTATATGTATCTTTATATCCGTTATTTAAATGTTCTGACATGAAATGATAGCTTAGTATCTCTTGATTTAACACTGCTTGGTTCTGCCTTCTCCATTCTCGATTTTCTATTCGGAAGGACGGATAACGGTCGAGTTACGCACCTAATCTAACCGCCCCCTTCTTGAGTAGGAAATACTCAAGCTTGAATAGCTTAGAACTTGGCTTTATTTTCCTAGATTTTTGTCTTTAAAAATATGAATGAATATGTGCTTATGACGTCATAGGCCATATCTTATATTAGAAAGTCTTACAATATCAGAACGTTTATTTATATAAAAAATGTCAGAATTTGTAATAGGTCTAACTTTGATATGTAAAGAAAAGAGGTTGGACCGCATCACAGCGAACTAGTCAACTAGAATGCACTATCTTTTATAAGGACAGTTTGCACTCAAGAATTATTCTTGTGGGACCGACACAATCCGAATCAAATTCCTTACCCATGAAATTATACTGATAACTATGTCGTAAAGGCGAGAAGCGTTTAGGTCACATGGTATTTGAAGTAAAAGCCCATACGTCACAGGTACCCCTACCTTGTTATTACCTGATTTACAATCCTTTAGTTTTCAATCAAATTAGTACGCCCTCATTGCTTTATGGCCGTGTCGTTTTTACTGCGTCCATTTGAAACGTTAGCACCCTATTATTATCAGCTTCAGTTTACTTATACCCAACCGTAAATAGACGATCCAAAGAGAACTCAAGTTGAAACGGGCTTTGAATTCAATTTTCATTGGAAAACTAAATTTCCACTATACCTTTTAATGAAACAGGCTTAGAATTCAATTCTCAGTCAAAAACTAAATTTCTACAATACGTTTTGATGCCTATCTATTTGCTTTTTGTTTCAGCATTCTCTAGATTATTCGAATTTTAATCCAAATTGACCGTGATGCTGCATGGAACACAGCTAATTACTTTTTAAAGAGCTTTCTTGGTGCTGAACTACTATCATATGAAACAAAATGTTTTCTTTCGGTGGTATCGAAGTCGCTTTATAGCCTTAATAAATCAGATTTACATATAGAGGGGGTAAATTCGATTTTGTATCAAAGTATTTCAATTATAATAGCACAAACTATATGTTGCTGGTACTCGTCGGGACGATTCAAATGGGTACCCATAAAATAAAGTTTCATTGAGAAATCTCTCAAATAAACTGATGTTATGTTTTTGTGTGTACAAGCTAGCTACTTCTTGAGATTTCTCGAAGAGCTCGTTAACTTTGCTAGAATTGTCAAAATCAAGTTAAACGATATCTCTGTTGTTGTTTTTGTTGTTGTTGTTTTTATAAATTTAATTATTATCATTATTATTATAACTATAATTATTATTATATTGCGGGCGGGTGTTTTGTTTTTCATTTATGTTGCTGTTGTTTTGCTGGTTTAATATCAACTTTTTTCTCATAATAATTGAAAGCTTGAATCCACTGACAGGAGGAAAGGCATGTGGCCTGTTACATGAAAAACTCCATCTGGGAAGTGCGAAAAGTGTCGTCCCTAGTTAGACGGCACGATCTGCGTAGACTGAACAGGATCGATTTTTTCACACAAAAAAAACAAACATTTTTTCTGGAATGGTCATTCTACATTCCTATGGAATTATTTCTGAATTCGCCTTCTGGATTACCTATGCTTGACCCAATCCCTTTGCGAAATATTTTTTATAGAGTTCCCATGTGGTCCCTTTTCGCGTGGCGGGTCACATATGAGTAATTGCAAGTGAGTCAAAACCACCGAGTATGTCCGTAAGAGTTTCCTCCAAAGGTTTTGTAGTAATTAAAACAGTGTCTCTGTACTCGTATTGAAATTGTAAAACTCTATCTATTCACTGCATTTTCTAATGAAGACGATAATGATTTAATTATAGAAAATGATTCTACCCTTGTTTATATGATGACAAGATTATAGTGACATGTCCAAATTAGCACAAAGAAGTGAAAAGAACGTAATTTTATGTTAATTATAATTGGCTACAAAGGTCAATGACTAATACAATTAGAATGATTCCAAAATGAGGTGAACTACCCTTATATTCAGGGTATACCATCTATTCGGGGTTCGATTCACAGGCACTTTTTCATAAAGTAATTTTAATAAAGATTTTTATATAAAACAAGAAGTGTTATATTATATAACTTACATGATAAAAATCAATCATGTAACAATTGTCTGTGATTTGACTCCGATGTTAGTTTTCGAATGCCATTCGCCAGGCTGATAAAACGGTGCAAACTGTTTGCAATTTACTCTCCTCTTTGCTTTTTTGGACATGCTTATTAACATACTGACGGTCACGGCATTTTAAACTTAAGTATCACGTTAGATGAACTGTGATTTCTCGATTTTCTTCGTGGAGATCGCAACGACTTCGTAAAATAATCCATTTGATTGGTCTAGATAAGGGAACACGGGGTTCATCTCAGAATAGACATAGATGATTATAAGTATCTGGTCACATGTTTTTTGTACAAAAACTGGATATTCTCATTTTGATTTCCATGGCAATTAAATTACACAGACAAAAGTTATTGTATAAAAATGAAATCGTTCACTTTAGAATCGACCCCTATGTATGCAATACAGAACTATTTTTGGAAAGACAATTCGCTGTTCCGTTTATTATAGAAACAACTAGGTAATTTAGACAAAATCATTATTTTACTTTCAAACGTTCTGAAAAACACAATTCTTCATGGTGTTAGATTGAAAATTGATATGACAAGCAAAAATTACTTTTCACCAAATCATTTGAGAGAATTTTGACTAAATGTTGGTCCAGAAAGAAGTCAAGCGGACTATAACACTGTAATACTTAAATACCGTAGTTCTCGGTGTGTGAATACACATAATTCAACAAGTTTTTCAAACTCATAGACCCGCCGCCTTCTGTTTTTTCAATCCTTTTATCACTTTCTCAACTTCCTGGATACAAATTGGACTATCTAATTCCTGAAATGAACATACGTTACTCAGATTTTGATTTTTATCTCTACAAAAACTCTCGACAGTTTCGTCTGTAACTTGAAGTATATCATCGTGTAAAGTGGAGAAATATTTATAAAAATCGCATGAAGAAATATTTGCATTAGAAAAACCTTTCTTTTTACAAAATAGGTTCCAGAAGTCCCTCGGTTTTTTATTACGGAGATTTTCAATATTTTTCGTCCGCTTCATATTGAAATTCCTTTTCTTTTTCTGTACAAGTTTTTTGTAAATTGTTTTATTTTCACACATAATTGATCTGTTTTCATCTGTTTTATTCTTAAGAAAGCAATTTAATGATTTTTTGTATAGTCTTTTCGCTTCGCGACACTCGTCGTCAAACCATGGTGCATTTTGGGTAGTTTCGGAAAATTTACTAATATTCGATCTAGATATATTTACTTTTCGCTCGAAAAGGGGATCGGTAGCATTTTTCAAAATATTAACAAAATTTTCAACCGCATCATTTATACCTTCAGTACAAGAGAAATCCGAATTAAATATTACGTTATTAAACTGGGGAAGCTGAGAGATAAGACAGCTTCTGTAACTATCTTTTAACGCATCATCCCACTTACAGTATGAAATTCGTTCATTGCTATCTGGAGCATCACATTTAATTTTTTCCCGTTTCATATATATCTCAATATGCAACGGCGCATGGTCTGACCATTCGTTAAAATTTTGGACGCAAAAATGAGAAATTGTATTGAATTCGGATTCCTTTAACAAAAAGTAATCTATTACACTAGATGTATTGCTTCGTAAATAGGTAAATTCGCCTTTTGCATCTCCCAAAAGTCTACCATTTGCAATACGCAAACTAGTAGACTTACAAAGATCCAAAAGCTTCTGACCGAATGAATTGCAGACTGAATCACAAGATGTTCTATCAATCGGACAATCGGGTTCATAATCTTCATAGTCCAATGAATTTACATAACAATCAATATCAATGTAATCATGCCGCGACCCATTGCCTACCCGTGCGTTCATATCCCCGATTACATACACCGTGCCCAGACGGTCATAACGGTCAATATCGTCTTGTAAAAGCTGAAATAAATCAACATTATGCACGTGATAGGCGGGGGAGTGATCACACCATATATAAACACCGGCTAAAAATACATCGTGGGGAAAACCAAAAAAGTCTTTATTTAACTTAACCCATAAAATAGTGTCATGAACATTTCTTACAACACTGATTCCGTCTTTAATATCATTCTTATAATAAAGCAAAATACCACCGCTCTTTCTTCGCGCTTTTCTGTTCTGAAATTGTCTAAAATAATTGTGACAAGTGAATCCACTGAGTTCTGTATTTGAATCTTTTTCTAACCATGTTTCGTATAGAAAAACTATATCATTAGAACTAATCGTTTTAACAAAATTAGAATCTTCTTTCTTGGTTTTAGTGAGTCCATTGATGTTCCATGAGAGGATTTTTAACCCTTCTTCAGCGTGTTCCTAGACCGGATTCTTCGCTTTTTTCACCGGATGACCATTCACGTACAGCGTATCGTAGCTGATCCAAGCCTTATTTCCTTTCTTGATCTCATCTTTCAACCGTGGCATCAATGCTTTTCTTTTCTTGACTATTTCGTGAGGATATTGTTCGTACATGAAATATTTCGTGCCTTCTAGGTTATGGCGCTGCTTTCTGACCATTTCTCTTTCTTTAAACAGGGTAAATTTAGCAACAATGAGTCTATCTCCATCATTTCTACCCATTCTATGTACCCTCTCGAATTGTATGCTATCTACTATATCTTGGGCTACTTTCAAGTTCTCGGAAATAAAATTTCTTACTTTAACCTCAGTATCTGCGCTAGTTTCGTTCACGCTTTCCTCTATGTTACCAAATATTAAATTGTTCCGCATTGATTGGGACTGAACATAAAGTAGCTCATCCTTTAGTGAAACCTTCTCTCTTTCTAACTCGTAGATTCTGTCTTGCATTGAATCAAAGGAAAATTCAGAATTATCAGCTCTTTCTTCTAGGACACATATTCTCTTGTCAGCCTGTTTAGTCTGATCCTTGACCTCTGTTACATTAGACCAAAGTTTCTTTAAATCATTCTCGAACTTAGACATTTTTGTATCAAGTGAATCAAGTTTCTTCAATTTTTGTTCTACATTTGTAAGCTTAGTTTCAAGACGTTGTAATACAGTCATTATATTTGACTCACCAGGACTTGAATCAAATTTCTCCTTTTCCTTGACAGTTTTATCGTTTTCCTCGAGTTTGTCGGGTTTGTCTGCTTCCTTCGCCTTTTGATCTGAATCTTTTCTGGACTTATTTCCGTTTATTCCCTTTGAAGCCATATCACCGTCGTAATCAGTATTTTCAATATGACTGTTTTCTGTTATAACCCCAGAAGATTCACCATACAATACACTATTTACCTCTCTAAGAGTGTCACTCAAACATAAATCCCCCTTTTCTGGTGATCCGCCATTACGCGACTGTTTTGAAAAGTGCTCACTATCACTACTGCTTTTCCTTTTTCGTTTATTTTTACTTTTATACCCCATTTAACATCAAAAGTCACTATGTATATAATCCATAAGGTGGTTATTCAACATTATATCCAAAAATAATTGTCTTTTATATCTATTTAATGACGAAAAATCATTTTTTTCTCAGAGCCAAAAAATATTCGACCATTCGATAACAATCACGTGACAATAACCATACTGTACGAATTTCTAGATCAACCCTCGTACATGTATATTACACTTATTCGTCGAGAATTTAGTTAACAATATCTACGGGCAAGATATGTACTCTATCCATCGACCCATAGGCCGCCGCCACCCGACCGAGCTTAAAGGCTTACGGAAGCTACTAATTATGTCCTTGAAGCCGAAAGGCATATTGTAAAAGAAAAGGGATCCATCAAACGAAATTAAGAATTTCGTTCTTGAGTTGGCACAGTCTCGTAACTGTAGCTAAGATAAGCTGAACTTATAAGGTTTTAGTCGTCTCTCGACCATATTTGGCTATTTTTTTTGTGATCCATCATACGAATTGGAAAATGAGATAGGTGCTCGGATCCAGTAAATAACAACCAGGGAATTTACTTCGAAAACACAAACGTACATAGGGACGATTTTTCTTTCTAAAGCCTCCCAACAATAAGATAAACTGCTCCCGGTCAGTCTGCACAGGCTGGCCAAGGCCAAACATTTCTTAATCCCGAGATGGTCCACATTTAAGTAGCGGGTCAAGTTTTTATTGCCTTTTTTATCAATTTGGATGATGTTCTTTGAGTGTTTCCTGAAATATTGATTCAGCTGTTAGTATATGAGCATGATCGTGTCATTTGATATTCTTGTTTAAAGACCAGTCCAAAACGGTGCAAAATGTTGGCAAATTATATCCCGTTTTGCAACAAGTGCACGTGCAAAGCGGGGTATTTTTTTTCAAACAGTTTTCACAGCTTTGTCATCCTGGACGCAGGACTGATTCAGCTATTAGTATATGAGCCGATGCGTGCCATTTGATACTTTTGTTTCAAGACCAATTGGTTAGAACTTTAAATTATTTTCTTGTTAGACGTTTTTATTTGCTTTGCCGTTTGTTCCTTTACGAAGACGTCCTTCACTAACTCAAAATTTAACCTCAATCAGAATAGTTTTACTATCTTCGCCTCATTGACTTAATTTTCTAAAGTTCTGAGCCACTGGGACATTAAAGACCATCCCAAACGAACGCCCAAAGTACAATATATATAGGGGCAGCGACGACCAGTTAAATATGGGAAGATCAAATGACAAGCTAATATTCATATCTTCAATAAATTCAAACAAAAGAGTCTCTTTGAAAATTAACGCATTAGTCCACTTTACTTGCAAGAAATTTGTCATTTTCAAACTTAATTATAGCCAATTTTGTACCAATTAAGCTATCTTCACTTCATGCTTTATAAACTTTGCTTTAGAAGTAAGGCAACTGTCCCTCAGTTGGGGTTTAAATGGTGGTCGTGTGGACTTTCTTTGTTACCACTTTCACATGGATTGGTACAATCCTTTCACATATATCCATTCGCTGGTGCTCGAGGCAGTGGCGGATCCAGAGGGGGTTCGGGGGGTGGGGAGGGGGTGGGTCTAGCAAATGCCCAATGTATCTAAATTACTTTATGGAAGTGGACAAATTTAATCAAAACTTTGCAACAGCGACCCTCTTTTTGTTGTGTTCGAATCACAGAAGCTTGAAATTGACCAATATTTTTTTTTTTATTGACAGACTTTATAGATAGAGATACTATGGGACTAATTACTCGAATTCTAGGCCGGCATTGGAATCCCTATATAGAAAATTTGGATCCGCAGCTGTGAGGTATGAACTATTTTAAAGTGCCAGGCGTCTACCTTCGTGCAACCTTCTGTTTCACAGACGATTGTTTCATTATCCGATTTTGGTCAAGATTGGTTATTTACAGAAATGTCCGATTTTTCATATAGTTACTTAAACAAAAATCGGACTACCAAGCAATCGCATTTGTTCTGTATGCTCGGATTGCATAGTCTTTTTATAACTAGAACCTTGGATAGCAAACCCAAACTCTTTAAAATGGAAGAAAATAGTGTTCGAATAAAAAAGGTTTAAAAGTTTGATATTTAAAATCACTATCGATAGTGAAACAATAAATGTTGACAGGAAATAAATCACACAATGACGGTTAATTTTAAAGACAGCGAACCGACGAAATGCGTATTTGTCCGTTCTCTAATCGTGGCATGAAAAGAAACCTTAAACAGGACGTTATTGTTTCTTCTAGATCCAAATATTCGACACTTTAGATGTTTAAATACTGTATTAGATTTATAGCAAATAGGATCAACTCTAACTTAAGTAGAGCCAGTGATTGGTTTGGTTAGTATGTACAATTCGGAGACAATAGTAAAAGATAACATGAAAGCACTGGCTGATATTTTTGGTTTAGATTGTGAGCTCGTCGCAAGCACCTCATCCATTACCTTTCCATATTGGATTAAAAAAACAATTGCTCGAATCTCACGTTCATGAGCCTTTAAAGGATAGTTCCAACAATTTCAAAAGTGCGTCAAGCGCAAAGACTATGGTCAGTCTGTGCATCCGCAAAGTCCCACCAGTATTCACTTAGCGCTTTTTAGAGGGGAGGTGTCTCGAAGAGTTATAAGACAAACGGCGTATCTTCTTATCACACTGTGTTACTGGTTAGGCTGTCGGTTGTTCGTCACGCACATGTTTCAAATTGTTGGAAATATCAGACACATACTCTTGAAATGGCTTTTTGATAGAAAAGTAAAGTGTACCGACTAATGTTTTCTGATAAAAGCCTTTCGATTCTACAATGGGTCAATCTGTATATATTGTGAAAGTAAATATTTGTCTTCATAAATGTTTTGTCAAAAATTAATATTCTGGTGTGAAATAAAGGTCGATAAATTTGAATAGACACACGCCCCTTGATAATTAATTACCCACAAAAGCAGAGCCTAGTGTAGACTGGGTTCGGCATACCGTACACACAGTATGCATAGTCTGGCGTGCGTTCTGGATTACAAAACAGTGCACACTGTTTGCTAATTTTACCCCGCTTTGCACGTGCGCTAGCCTCCAAAACGAGGTAAAATTGGCAAACAGTTTGCAACGCTTTTTACATGCTGAACGCAAGGAAGGACTTTGTCTAGAAGGGCTTATTTTATATTTGTCATGTAAAAGTAGATCAAATGTTTAAAAAAAACCCAACTGATTGTTAAACTAAAAGAAATAAATAGTGAGTCCGCAATCGGAATCAGTAGCATGTGCATGATATGAAAATGACATTAACCATGGTTTTATTTGCGGTTTCTTTAGAATAAAAAACTTGTCATATAGATACATTATTATTTCAACATGCATGTATTGGGCTAATAGTGTTCATATATCCTTTGTGTAAGATGAAGGAACCAAATAGCTTTATCGTATTGTATTGTATTATATTGTATTGATTTTGTACCATGTATATAGCGGAATTATCCCTATAGACAAAACAAATACCAATTATTATTTTATTTATTTTCAAAAATGCTAATTTCTTCCAAAATGTATGGAAAGCATTGAAAATTATTGAAATGGCATATCAAAAAGGTTGGAGCAGGTTGCTTAATATATAATACGTACTTAGTGTTTTGTATGAGAAAAAATATCTAACGAGGTTGGGAGAATTGATCATTGTCGAGGCTCTGCCGAGACAATTATCAATTCCCACGACCGAGTTAGATATTTTTTCATACAATACACTAAGTACGTATTATATTTATCTTATAACCCCTATTTTCCTTGTTTTCGTCAATGTTTCTAACAGAAATGCAAGTTTCTAAAAATAACCGCATTATATCATTGTTCTAAAAATAACTATGTGATATCATAAAAAATATCATACGGGACGTTATCACATGGATATTTGTGTAGTTATAAGATAAAAGGTATAATTCCAACTCGAAACGATTAAAAAATGTAATAAGTCAACTCAACATTTCGAGATTTTACTGTTTGTTTCGAATTTTTAAAATTACTCGTTTGATTGAGACATCATTGCAAAATTGTCAGTAAATCATGACACACAAACCATTTACGTTAAAGTAATACCGAGATAACATCTTCATGCTGCATTTCCTTTCGTAATTTTCATAAAAATAAAAAGCGTGGAAGATAGGAGTTTGTAACTATTTTATGGGCACTTGTATAACTGTGCAATTTCGTTATTCTGACTCATGATGCAATTATCATATTGATCCGGGTATGCAACGGTGTCAATTTTGTGTCCTGTTTTGCATTCGGAACACCACTCGGCCACATTCGGAACACCACTCGGCCAATCTCACGATCAACCTCGGATGTGCATAGACGAACTATTTTTAAAAATTACGGGAAAACCTTGGAAAAACTCGATGACGTCAGTTAAAATGGCGTTAGCCCTCGAAACTGTGAGTGAAAATAATCGACGACGCCAACGCTACTCGCTTAAGTCACTGATGTGAAACTATCGTATCCTAATATAGATATCTTTAGATTCTTAAATAACGGCTGAAAAAATCTTAATTTATGAGAATGATTCTTCATTCTCAAAAATTAAGATGTTCAGCCGTTAATAACTGTAAAAGATATAAATCTATTGTGCTAGTTTTTCTTACACCGTTTCCGCATAACAAAATGCACGATTTTGCTACATACCCATCCGCCTTACATACATCCGAGGTCTGTTGCAGTTTACGGAAATGGCCGAGTGATGTTCCGATTGTCCTGTTTTAGTCAATTTGTTATTGCTCTCAAGTTGTATGTATATCCATCCAGAATTTTAAAGTCCGATGTTAGTATAAACAGCCGTGGTATGAAACAATCATCATTTTGTTTTTTTCTCCTCAGAATATCTGCTGATTCACAACCAGACAATTGATTAAAATGAGTTATCCATGTGAAAAATAATCTGACTAAAAATTGTTTTTAAAAAGGTATCTTTTTAAGAGCAACGACGCAATGTTTCAATAAAGCTTCAACTTGTGCTTTCTTTTGAGGGGACAGAACTATTCTAGATGAGCTCGGCCAAAAAGTTTTTGCGTTCAGTTGAGTTGGCGAAAAACTTATAATGCAAAAACAATCGGACAGACAGCCATGTATCATTTCTTCGGTTGTGTGAACACTTTTAAAAGCATCTCTTTCTGGTGGTTTGTGATATACTTCTTTATCTCATAACTATACTAATATCTGTGTGATAACATCCCATATTATATTTTCATGATATCACGTGGTTATATTTTGAATAGCGACATAATGCGGTAATTTCTAGAAACTTGCATTTCTGTTAGAAACACCGATAAAAACAAGGCAAATAGAGGTGATAATATAAATATTATACGTACTTAGTTCATTGTATAGAAAAACTACCTAACTCGGTTGAGGGATTTGATAATTGTCTCAGTTTATTGTATGGAAAAACTATGTAACTCGGTTGAGGGAATTGATAATTGTCTCGGCAGAGCCTCGACAATTATCAATTCCCCTAATCTCGTTAGATATTATTTTCATACAAAACACTTTTTACATATTATATACTAATACTACGCACATTTTTAAGCATGATATGCCACACTTTCAGGTATACAAAGTATTACTTTGAAACTATAATTATCTATCTAGGCCTACCTGTTTCTAATTGTGAACCCTCAGACTTTATATTTATGTAAGATTTTGACAGATTAATTGATGAACTGACAATGAAGGAAGAAATTATGATAATAAACGCCTATTATCTCTTTTTTAAACAAACAAAGCTTGCAACGCGTTAAAATGGGATCTCAAACAATTTCATATATATATACATAGCAAAGACTCTGAGCAGCCTGTGTATCCGCACAGTCTGACCAGTCTTCACTGTTCGTTTAGTAGATAGATAAGGTTTCACAGTACATGTTCACCATTGGATAACATTATACGCAGCCCAATATTTGCACCGTCTCACATACATTTCAAACTGTACAGGCTCAAATGATTCGTTTCTTTATTATACGTATTTATCCGTTAGAGTAATTTCTACAAAAATTGGCATTGAAGATAACTGGATTCGCCGATATTTCATTGGCAGTGCCGTCAAAACTCTGGCGAAACTGTGCCCCAAGCTTATCACGAAAAGATACACGTGAACAAAATGTATGTCCAGAAAACAACATTAATAATCTTTAGAACAAATATAAGTATGCAATTCGCTAGTGCGGTTTTTTTCGATTTATCAACAAGACCCTTTTCCGCAATATTGAAATTTGAAACCCTTTTACCCGCAAAATTCAAGTGTTGATTTATTCAATGAATTATACAAGTACTTCATAAAATTATAATAACACATGTGTGAACGTCTCATTGTCATGTGATCTGAAATATCTCGATTCAATCAGATTTGATAGTCTTGTATGAATTTAAATACGGTTTACAAAATAAAATTATCCAACGTTTCAATTACGGGATACATCTAGTCATTAGCAATTCCTACATATACGAGGGTGTCTAAAAACGCCGATATTTGTTGGTGTTGATGGTGATGATGAAAATGATGATGATGATGATGATGATTATAATGATAATTGTAAGTTACGCACTAGGAAATTGACATAGGGTCAGCCATTTTACAAAATTGGCAGGTACATGTATCTTATATTTCAAGTTCTTCTGTATTTGAATTACACGCATTTTTTTAAAAAAATAGGCTTTACATGGCGCATGTCGTTTTCCCTTTGATATGTTGTTGCTATTGTTATTGTTGAATTAATTTCAAATATGATTAATTTCTTATTTCTAACAAAAAATTATAAAACATCAGATGGAATCTATATCTTACTACGATAGTTCGTTGGGATGCTGCAATGTATGCACATTTGCCAAACAAAGTAGTCCGGTTGTTCGAGAAATCAAAATTTAACAAAAACGTCCTCTTAAGAAGATAATGAGTTGTAGCGCAAAAATATTGAGGATGACTGATTTTCTTTTAATATTATTACCAAAAAGCTGTACTATTATGCACTTTTAAGCTTCGTTCATACATCAAAGGGAATGGCGAAAACAAACATATGATGGTCATAGGGCATTGTGAAAAGGAGTGAATGTTCGTTCCAATTTATGAAGAATCTGGTATTCAGGATGCAAAACATTTGCTAACGTTTCGCAATCATACCCCGCTCTGCACGTTATTACACTTGCAAAGTGGGATATCATTTCCAAAATGTTTGGCGAAGATTTTTCTTTCTGAACGCTGGGCTGGAACGTAAATGTTACACTTTCTAGGAACATACTCATACATACATATATAGGCTAAGGCACAGAAATGGTCTGTTCTAAAGTTATACGAACATGGCAGTAAGCGCGCTCGTGGTTCGAATTCATCCATAACATTCGATTTCTCTCAGATTTTTGAGTCCGTAGCCGCCGCTAAGCCATGTAGGATCCAAAAACCTAAACTTAAATAAAACTCGCTTAGGTTAAGAAAATGATGTATTGACCTTGTTCAATATCGAACTTGTAAACGAAAGAGCTCGGTTTTATAGTTTGATGGCCAATCCGTTTACATCACAATAAAATCTTGTACGTTACAGTGGCTCTACAAAGTGTTTTCTGTAAATAATTAATTTGTCATTTAGTTTAACGTTTTCTCTGTCTATAACCCTTACTCTGGACCAGAAAGGATGGTTTAAACGACATAAGGAGTAATTTCTGTGAATAAAAGGGCGTGTTGTAAACAAAAGCAAAGAAAGTTACTGTTTTAGGTAAGTATCTGTAAAAAAATCAATATACTTGAACAGTTTTCTAAATATGATTCTTCGGCAAATTCGCCAGTTTCTTGTTATTTTTTCAAAATTTCATTTGCTCATCCGAAATTTTGATTTCTTGCTTGAAATTTATTTTTCTTTCGTCTTAATTTTATATGTGATGTGATTTTATATATTTATCAAACTCAAAACATTATTTAATACAGTCTTCAAAACTTATAAAAATAATTGTCAGAGATATTTCAGCAGACATTAGATTAACATTTTATTGCTTTTTCTTTCCCGATCAAGAACGCTTTCAATCTAAGACAAAAGAAGGGACTGGTTTTTATAGTTCTGTTTTGAAGTCGGACAGTTGCGTGCCTCTTTGATACGCACAATGTTTGTCGTGGGATTAACACTGTGTACGTACAGCCGTGAGAATTATTTGCTTCATCGGACCATCACATAGCCAAGTTTAATTTCTTTAATAGTTGAAATCCTACATTTTTATACAAACATTTTAATTTTCGATACTTTTTGATTTATGTGAAAGGAAGACGAGATACAGGTGAGCTTGTTCTCTTACACTTTTTTGCTTGATAGCCTGTAATACTCTCTGCTTTTGCTATTTTGATTTTATTTTAAATGTTTCAATATGAAACCTATATCACTTAATTCTTGGCGATTCGATCAATTTTGTACATTCTCATTGAATGAAATTTTGCTTTTATTTCCTAATGAAACCAAATTTGAGAACGCATTTTTTTTTTGTAAGATTCCAAAACAAGTAGTCCCGTTAGAAATCTGCTTTATCATTGACAAATACATGTATTAAAATTTTGCATCTCTACCAATAAGTGCTAGGTATGAAACTAAAAACCTTATCACACTGTGAAACTAAAACATAATCCAACTTATGAATGAATCCTCTTCGCTTATTCATACAGTGTGATTAGGTTGTAAGTTTCATACAACTTCTATTTTATCTCTTTTTATTAATCGAATTAGAAGTATCGAGTCCTAAATCTGTACTGGAACACATTTTCTTGCCCAACTGGGGTTCGGGGGGGGGGGGGGGGGGAGGGGCGTCAAACGAAACCTCTCTATGAAGCTAATTATTTTATTTTTCATGCAGAATTTCGATTCACCCATTCTACTGTGAACAAAGTTTTGGCAGACAGTATATATCTGTGTAAATCAACCAGCGCCGCTATTAAGTAAGAAACTAGCATACACTGCTCGGCTTCTTCTTGATTTTTGTGGGAAAAGTCTTGATGCAACTATTGAATCTTTGAAATTTATTAAATTATTAATTATTTTCCGTCATTCTATGTTCATCTAAGTAAAAACAAGTAGCAAGAGGAAACCATGTTGGTGATTGACTCTTCCGAGTCAGTTTGTACTATTAGGATAACTAGTCTAAAAGACACAGTAAGGTTTCTAGTGTAAGGTGCACTTTTTGTGGCGCGAAAAACGTAAGTCGATCAAAATTGGGTTTAGCCTGTGCGTGACATTTCAAACAATTTGATTTGTGTGCAAGGCAAAGTTTCTGGCCAACCTGTGCAGCCGCACAGTCTGGTCAGAATCTTTGCTTTGCGCGATATAGATAGATAAGGTCTTAAGACTTATTCCATCCTCATGCGGTCAGCATATATCATTATTGCAGTGAGTCGTTGTCAACGCTTCTTTACGTTTGTATCTTGCGCAGGTGTGGAAAAAAATGGAAATGTCACGCACACGCTGAAATGAAAGATCCTATCAAGGGCGTAACTACCATTACGCACAATACACATGTGTATAGTAAGATACAATTTGCAGTATTGAAAGATCGTTTCTTGGGACATAAAAACAATGAAATTACATTAAATTAAAATCATAGTGTTGATAATTAAGTTACCTAGATGGCCAACAATCATTAAACAATCTCATTTCAGCAGATCTACCACCCCGATTTTTTCTCAGGAGAGAGCCCCAATCCCCTGAATTTATTTTCTTATCTTATTTTCTCCAAGTGGCAAGCACTGACCAAATGATACTTTACATTTCAATTTTTTTCAACATGTTAACCATATTTATACCCCCCACAACGAAGTTATGGGGGGGTATACTGGAATCAGGTTGTCCGTCCATCCGTCTGTCCGTCCGTAGACATAATTTTGTGTCCTCTTCTCCTCCCACAGTTTTGGACCAATTTTGCTGAAATTTTATCAGGTTGTTTCCTATCATATGAAGTTGTGCACCTGCAATTTTCATCCAGATCCGGTCATTAGTTTGAGAGTAATGCCACTTTGAACTTTTTAAGGAGGGGGTACATTTTTCTAATTTTGTGTCCTCTTCTCCTCCCAAAGTTTTAGATCAATTTTGCTGAAATTTTATCAGGATGTTTCCCATCATATGAAGTTGTGCACCTGCAATTTTCATCCTGATCCAGTTATTAGTTTTAGAGTTAAGCCATTTTGAACTTTGTATGGAAGGGGGGGGGGAGGGGGGAGTAGTCAAAATTTAAAATTGCAAAACTCAGTAACCATAAGGGGAGTAACCAAATTGGGTAATTAATCCTATCATATGAAGTTGTGCACCTGCAATTTTCATTGTTTTGGGGTGACGTAGGTCAAAGGTCAAGGTCACAGTAAATTTTTGTTCAATTTTAGTTTCCGGACTCTAAATCGAGAACCAAGCGACCTAGAATCATGAAACTCTATGAAAATGTTACTTATGACTCAAGGAAGTACCTTATTGTTTTTAGGTCACAAAGGTCAAGGTCACATTAAATTTTTGTTCAGTTTTCGTTTCCGGATTCTAATTCAAGAACCAAGGGATCTAGAATCATGAAACTTCATGCAATTGCTGTATATGACCTCAATATTTGTTACAAACGCATCTTGCACTTAAAGCACTTACATTTTGACAAAGTGCTGGTGGGGGGTAGAAGTCCGCTCTGCGACAGTTCTAGTTTTTTCTGAAATTTGAGGAGAGAGGGGGATTCCAGGTCCCACTCTCTTGATCAAAGCATGTCATTTGTTATTATGACTTTTATGTGTGTATATTCTGTTTTCCTTTATTTGTATTTTCCTAATTCTTTTCATTTCGTTGCAGCTTTTTAGCCATTTTGCAATTGCAATCTTAAGATAAAAATGTAGTGCATTAACCATGGGAATGCCAAAAAAGGCACTAAAGTGTTATGGTCTGACTAAAGAATTCCTATTCCAGACCATCTTCGAAATTGTGTATCATGTTCTATCAGCCTTAAACTTTGGAAAAAAGAAATGATTGCCCCCCCCCCTTCTAAAAAACAATCTTTGTTTCATTCAGTATCTTTTATGTATTTATCTTAATTCTGCAGATTTTATATTTTCATGAAATTTAGTAAAGAAATAGGATTAATCAAGTTTGGGGCAATTTAAAATAACAAAGCATGTTCCTTTCAAATGTGAAAAAGTAAACAAGTGTTTTCTTTACCTGAAAGCTTTTTTTTAAGAACCCACATGCCAACAAAAGCTGCAAATTAATTTTAGGGTTATTAGTACATGTCTTGTTTATTGTGTGCACCACATTTTAATTGTTGGGTACTTTTGTGTCTCCATATTTGAAGAGTGAAAAACTTGATGGACCTTTTTGTCCTCTTTATTTGAAGAGTGTTGGCAATAAGGGAAATTCAATCAAACTGACCTGCCCCCTTATAGATTCATGAATATAATTTTGTGGCAACTAAATTACCATTTCTGATGTCAAACATTTTTAATCCAAGCAGCCTATTGACAAGATTCTATAGGCATGCATAAACCCATTTGTGCTTATTTATTGAAAATTTCAATGGATTTTTTGTAGAATTTTTATGCTGAAATTACCTGATTTACATTTGTTGGTTGATCACTTGTAAATAAGAAATAAGTATTAAACTTTTACACTGATTTGACTTTAGGGTTATTGATATTTTATGGAATTTTTAGGCCAACAAACATAAAATCCTCTGCTTTAACACTTTCCTGTTTTACAAAATTTTGGACCTGTCCAAATTCAAAGGTTTTGCAGACAAAAATTTAAAGTGGATTTAATTTGAAAAATAACCATTCTGTAGGGTAGAAAATAGTGTGGAAAAAGAAGAAATTGCTTGTCAGAAGCAATTTCTTCTTTTTTCACAATGTTTTCTCAAACATAAATTCATAGGCACGTTAAAAGCAGGGATTAAACAGCAAAGGGTTAAAGGCATGATGTTTGACTTTAGGCCACTATGCATTGTAACGGGACATCATTACTCTTTGAGAATGTTAAATTCCTTTTGCAAAAATAGATTCATGAATTTATCAGGCAACATTCACTGTTTCATCATTTCAAAGTGAATATAAACAGCAGAAATCTACACATAACAGCAGTTCTCAGGCCCAAGCTAGGCCTTTGAATTTTATATGGAGGCCTGGCATAACAAACCATGTTGTAGGTCAAGTTCATTAGCCTGTATTGCTTGTTCAACTTCGGATATAGACCTTGCGAATCTGCAGATGTGAATTTGTAGTTTCCAATACTCAGACTTTCATTACCCAAAGAAAAACATTGTGGAAAAAGAAGAAGTTGCTTGTGATTGTTTGACAAGCAATTTACCCTTTTCCCACAATGTTTTCCTTGAATATTTTGCTCTTCTTTATGATTTACCATTTCATCAATTTTGATATATTGCTTGAGAATTAATACAATTTCTATGGATGGTCTGTATGTTCTAGGTAGGACTTATAAGAATCAGAACTAGTAAGTCCTACAGACTTGGTTAAAAAATCCCTAGTGTCAAGCCTGTATACAGCAGTCAAAGTCTGTTTTTTAATATATTTCAATGTTATTGTAAACACAGCATGTGCAGTCCGCACAATCTTACTTGGGTCAACATTTTATGCACAACCCACATGTTTTTTTTTTGTGAATATATGTGTATATAGCATGAAATCATATATGATTCTTTGTTGGCAAGTTTGATTCCTGAAGTCTGCACTCATCCATTTCCAACTATTTGTCTCCTACAAATGAGTTGAAAATTGTAGACCTATGTTGAATTACTGCTGCAGTCTAGGAAATGATGTACCGGTGTGAGAAATACCAGAAATCCATCGTTAGGTGCTCCAGCCTCTGTGATATGACTGCAAGAATGTTAAAAGTTGCATGAAACCCAAAATAAACAAATGTTTATTGACGAGTTAATTTCTCTTCAAACTAATCCACTAGGACCTTCATGATAATATATGTTAATATCTAAATAATCCGATATTGACCTTCAAGGTGGATCTCCAGGTGATTGGTAAACATCAAGATTGATTTGTAGTACTTAAAGTCAAACTGAGATATTTGTAGATTCATTTTTTGTATTTGTACAAGGAGAATCCAACAGAATAGTTTGTCCTATGACATTGTTAATTGCCATGCAAAATGCCGTTACTAAAGCTTGACTGAAGATGGTAATAATATTTGGCTTTTCTTCTGACAATGCCCCACTTGGATTTTAAGGAATTCCAAAATTGATATCCACATTTTGGGTGAGTACTTCAAAGGAGATTGGGTCCAGAGCTTAAGGTCCCCAACTATAACCCAAATGTTAAACTTTCCTATATATTCCTTTGAGAAGATCAAAATTCAGAATTTAAATCTTTTCATCAATCCTAGCTCTCCATTGAAAAAACTTAGCTTAATAACTTCAGTGGTTCTGAAATGCGCTGCCAAAGTTGTCTGACTTGTCTGTTAAGCTCCACAGACAAGAAGATTTTCATGGCAAGGTTGTCCGTAGACAAGTGAAAACATCTTGAGGGAAAAATATTTTCTTAAAAAGTTAGCTGTTTTCTGAAATTCTATGTAATTCTATGTCAACAGTAAGTCTTTTTCTAGGATGCTTTTAGTTTTTAAAGCAACCTCAATTTTGATTTCAATATTTTGCAGAATCTTCAAAATTCAAAGGACAAGTAGTTTTTAAGAAAGGGACAAGCCAGTTTGTGATTGTTAGTTGTCTGTGGACAAGCAGACTTTCAAAATATTTCAGAACCACTGAGTAACATCAAGTATGCAGAATGAAGAATGTAAATTATCAGACTACCCATAAAGATCCCATATCTGAGTCTTAATTAAAAAGACACGAGTTATTCTTATGCCCCCAACATTGATTGATCATGAGAATCTGTCTATCAATCTGTCTGTCTGTTTGCAATACCTTAACCTGACAGTGAACTAAACAATCTGCAATACTTCAATGCTATTCAAGTTATATTGATGATCTTATTCGGCGATGATCTTGTTAAACGAGAAATGGACTGTCAGTGGAAATCATCTGGAATCAGTAGATAACTTTAATTACTAAGGTACAATATTTCATTATTTTCTGGAAACTCTTCATACAACCAAGAGTACATTTCGGGTAAAGCTCTAAAGGCATTAAATGTACTATTAAATAATTGTCTAAAGTATAAGCTGGGATCTGATATCCTTTGCCAATTATTTGGCGCATTTGTTGGGCCTATTCTAATTTTTTCTAGCAAAACATGGGGATTTGGTAAGTCTAAAACCATCGAAAGAATACATCTAAAGTTTTGCAAACATATATTACAAGTTAGAAATAGTACTAGTACCATGGCAGTTTATGGAGAGTTGGGTCGTTTTCCCTAGTATATATCCAGATATTGCAGAATTATCAAATATTGGTTTAAAGTAAAAGCAAGTAAAAATGTAATAATAACTAACCTTTATAATCAGGCTTATGGTGATTTTCTCATAGGTAAACATAACTGGGATGCTAATGTTAAAAACATATTAGATAGAAACGGGTTTGCTGAAGTTTTCTAAAATCCGCATGTGAGTGATGAAAAATGCTTTTTGGGGATGTTAAAACAAGGGATGCAAGACTGCTTTAAGCAAGATTGGAATGCTAATATAAGACAAAGTAGTAGTTTGTTTTTTTTATAGCCACATAAAAACTTTGTTTAATCAAGAAGATTACTTAAATTCATTATCCTTTTCAAATCGAGCATACATTTGTAAGATGAGACTTTCAGCGCATTCACTCCACATTCAAACAGGAAGATATTCCAATAATAAAACTCCGCAAAAGGAAAGGATCTGCTTATTATGTGATAGGGGTGATGTAGAGGATGAATACCATTTCGTTTTAAATTGTCCTAAATTTTCAAATTTACAAAAAAAGTACATTGATTCGTATTACACAGAGAATCCAAGTATGTTCAAACTTGTGCAGCTTTTTAGTGCAAAACAGAATGAAAAACTTATAAATTTAGCACAGTTCATTAAATCAGCTTTATCGCTTCGCTTTCAAATAATCTATAATTGATATACACATGTATGTTACTGGTGATTCCGTTAAATACACCAAATCATATGTTTTCACCTATATACATATTGATATTCATATACATACACTATTAAGTATAATTTTTTTCTCAAAAAAAACCCGCTCTACATATTTCTTGACCATCCTTGAAAAAGCCAAATATGTTCTCATTTTTCTTTTGTTTTGTTTTTTGTTCGCTTTGTGTTCGTATCCTTGGCGGGCTGCTAGAGTCATTCAAAGGCAGCTATAGTATATCTGGGTTTGTGAAACTATGGCGATCTTCCAGTGATACATCATCCTCACGAAAATATGACGAGAGTGTGAGATTTATTTGCCATGACCTATATATGTTATATTACTATGTTAGAAAGACCATGTACTACTGTACCTGTCTAATAAAATATTTGTTCTGTTCTGTTCTGTTCATATAACAGGGTATAAGTCTGACATCAACAAAATAGGGTCCAAAGGACTAAATCATCGATTTCTTAGGGATTCTTTCTTTAATTTTGGGAGTCCCTGCTCTAGGTATAGACTATTTCTTTTAGGCTATAATCTTTTATTTTGTAGATTTAGAGTTATTCCCTTGTTAAAGGTAAAGAAAGTGATAGAAGTATATTAATATTTGGGGGCACAACTTCAGGAAATAATTGAAGACTATTTGTTTAAAGCAGTCTTCAATTCCTTTCTGAAGTTGAGCCCCAGAGAGTCTATGGAACTCACATCACTCCTGGCTTCTTATTTTTGCGTCTCAGATGTGAAAAACTTACGTTCCTTAAAACCCTGATAAAAGTTAACTTCATTTATTTGCATCCTTGAAGTCAAGGTCATCTGACAAGGTCAATTATCAAGGATAATTTTTTTAAAAAAAGATTTGAGCCAGTGCTTGACATTTCCAACAAATTCACATATGTGCCCAAAGCAAAGATTAGGGATCATTTTGGGGTGATATATTGAGAGATTCTTTCATTTTTCCGCCAGATGTCTTATTGAAACTGGCTCAATAGGAGAAGGAACTAAAATGAAATTTGAAGGATTTGGTAGAATTTCTTGCTGATATTTCAAAATTTCTCATTAAATTTGGCTAAATGAGATATTTTTGCACATGCTATTTTAAGCCAGAATTAACCCTGAAAGATTTTGGCCAGTCTGTGCATCTGCACAGTCTGGCCAGAGTCTTCACTATGCAATTTGTAGATAAACTAGGTACCAAAATATCTGTAGACAGTAAGGCAATATTCTCATTACACTATGTTACTGTCTGGGCTTCTAAATGTTTGTACCTCAAGAAGGTGTCAAATTGTTGGAAATGTCACAAACAGGCTGATTTGCTGTTTCAGGGGCACAAGTATTTTAGGAACACATGTTTTAATTTTTTGTAAATAAATCACAGTTACATGCATATTCTATCTTTAACATGTTCAATGGAATGAACAAAAAGTGGTCCCCCCAGATGAAAATCTGTGAAGAAGACACTATCATATTAATACCATTCCCTTACATGGTGAATAAATGATTAACTTTTATATCTCCTAGCAGTGAGAGCTTAATCATGTCCTAGTTGATTTGTGGCTGATATGACATGTGGATCATAAAATCTTCAGGTGATAATCATATTTGATTGGGGGTGCTAGGTGTCAATGTTATAGAACAGCACTTGAGGGACGTTATTAGTTGTTGTATTACAATTAAGTATTGCAATGTGCAGAAGCCAGGACCCATAGAGAATTGAAGCTTACCCATTCAAAGAAAAGGAGTTACTACCCTAAACATTTGATAAGATGCATCTGGGCTTTCTATATAATATAACATGTATCTCATTCATGAGAAATAATAATTGGCCAAAATGCGATTATAGTAAATATACAATGTATTGCCAATTGGTCTTGCAACTTAAGAATTTTCCTTATTGCCAAAGAATATAATGCAATGATTGCCTTTTTGTCTTAAATTAGTTTGTAAAATTGTATTTATTAGACACTTGTTATAATAGATTCAATTAGAAGTGTTCAAATGGGCCTATAATCTTTCTGAAATAACCACAAATTTGGATTGGAAAATTGCCGAAAAAAAAAATGTAAACATAAGCAAACACATTTTTGGAACAAGTCACTGCCTAGAAAAGATCTCTGATAGTTCTCAGAAATAAGGAATCAATGCAAACATGAAACTATAGTAAATGCCTATAACTTTATAGACACTTACAATGTTTTAGAACTGAAACCTTGGACTCAAAAGATCTCTGGGATTATGGCTTTGTAGTCTAAGATGAGGACAATTCTGTCTTTTTTATGAGTGGACATCATGAATTAATTAGATCATCCATTAGAATCCCCGATAGATGTGGTTCCACTATGTTGTGACAAAAATCTATTTCTTGAGCAAAATTAGTTATAGAGAAGTTTATGTGTTCCATTTTGAGTCATTTCAAAAGAAAATATTATAATTGTCATGCTATATGGTCCATGGATACAGAGAAATTATTAATATTTGATTAATCCAATTCTTGAGTTAGAATATTTTTAACTTATTCCAAATAAGAAAAAAAGCTTTCAGAAAACAAATTTCAAATAGAAATTGTATTTTGATTTTTTTCATTCTTACAAGAATTGATAGGAAATTTATTGAGCAAGGACAACTCTTGCTGCATATAGTTAAATTCTCTGTGCATTGTGGTCAGTATTGAAGAAATCTTGATTGTTTTAGAATTTAAATGCTGTAATGCAAAATTCCTCCTTTTATCCCAATAATTTCTATCTAATAAAAGAAATCTTTTCTAATTTTCTAGCTCTTTATTTCAAATTTTGTCTTCAACATAGAATCTTTCTTTTAGGACCAGTCTAAAATTGTGTGTACCTGCCCAGCGTTCAGGATGAAAGTGTTAGCGAAGTGTTTTCAAAATGATACCCCGCTTTGCATGTATGTTTACATTCAAAGCAGGGTTTCATCTCCAAGCGCTTGCAAAACGTTTTTACATCCTGAACACAGGGCTGGTATTAATTACTCATTACTCACTCATTAGTCTGAAGACTTTTCTATCAACCATGAACCCTGAGAGGGTTAACTCATTCTTCATTTGAATTCCAAGAATTCAAATGAAGAATGAGTTGACCCCTTTCAGGGTTCATAGTACTCTTGGAGACCACACAGCAGCAAGACCAAGAGACGATTAGGACCTATTCAGGCCATTATTTTTTTATTTTCTGGTTTTTCGGAAGAGCTAACCAATTTTTTCTCGAAATTGGAATAAAAAGACCTTCCACCAATTTTTTTTTTTATTTCCTCTGAGGGGCTGCTTTTGTCTGATATCTATGAAAAAAAATGTAGGTATTCTCTTAAACATTTTCTAAAGAAACTAATCCCTTAAAAGGGATTTGTTTCTCTAAAAAATATTTAAGTATGACTCAAAAATTAAAAAATGGAATAGATTTTTTCAGTTTTAATTAAGTTTTTAATTTCGACTAAAGGATTTAAGGCATTTTATTTCTATTTATATTCCCTCTTCCATTTTTTTGTCTTGATAGATTTGTCCCAAGAACTTATGATAATTGTAGACCTATGTTTTGAATAGCTGCAGGCTAGGAAAGGATGTAATGGTAGTACTGGTGTTAGAAATATCAGAAATTCATTGTTTGGTACAACAGCATCTGCGATATAAGAGAAAGGTTGTTAAAAGCAGCCTATATATATAACACACCAAAAAAAACAACCACCCACCCACCCCAAAAATCTAATTTGAGGTTAACATGGTTAATGTAAATGATCACACAACCGGTTGCGACGATGACGGGTGAGAGTCAACGATGACAGCATCGGAACATTATGCCGTGGAGACGGTAGGTCAAATAAATTCATTCGTGTAAATAAACGATTGAAGCTTTGATATTCTAAAGCAGATAAATGATCGTGTAAGTGTTCAGCGCTTCTATAGAATAAATCTTTTTCTCATATCCCTCCCAAATAAGGCCACAATCATTGATTATTTCGGAGGTTTCCCGTAAAAAGTTACAAAATTAGACTTTATGCTCTCATATTTCGCCCATCTCTCAATAAATGCTATTTTAACTTGTACACAGCTGAAGTCTAATCATCCGTCGATATTTCTTCCAAATTTGAAGCCATAATTCAAAAAAATAAACACACAGCCGGTCCCCAAAGACGACATGTAGTAAGAAAAATGTTGCCTCTGTAGACAGTCGGAATTTCACGGAGTTGACGTAGATGACAGAACTGAATTATTTGTGATTGCCGATATTGACAGACCCATATTCAGATTCTCGCATAAAAATGATCATTTTTGGTGGCGTATTTATCAATAACACACCAAAACAATTTAGATCGACATACATGCTGACATTCATGTCCACTATTTTTCAAATGATGTGTCATATCGAAAAACAATTCAAGGGATTTAATGTAGGATTTCAAATACTCACAAACCAAGAAAAAACAGTTGTGATCAGACTGAATATCTCGTATACGTTTTTTTACTTGTAATTCCAGTGACTTAGTATACATTCGACGAGTCAAAAAAGCATTTATATTGGAAACATAGTCGGCCTGTCTTTCATTATCTTTCGTTAACTTTCGATAATATCCACGAGTTCACAAGAATGATTTTTATTTTAGATAAAATAAAAGCTTGCTAACATAGCCAGGGATCGAAAAGGAGGATTATGAAAAATGAAAAATCTATCCGTAACTTTTCTAAAAGCTTATTTCATTTTATGTATAGGTCACTGAGCAATAGGAAATTACTTCATGTAGATATATAAGAAAAGGTGAGAGGGATTATATTACCAATCGTGATAACAAAATAGAATGAGCTATATCTATAAGGTCAGAGATTCGCAGTGCAGAGGTCCGAAGATCGAATCTCCCTCTCACCTTTTCTTATATATCTGCATGAAGTGATTTCCTTTTGCTCAGTGGCCTTTACATAAAATAAAAATAGGTTTAAGAAAAGTTATGGATAGATTTTTCATTTTTCATAATCCTCCTTTTTCGATCTCTGGCTATGTTAGCAAGATTTTATTTTATCTAAAATAAAAATCTTTCTTGTGAACTCGTGGATATTATCGAAAGTTAACGAAAGATAATGAAAGACAGGCCAATTATGTTTTCCAATATAAATGCTTTTTTGACTCGTCGAAGGTATACTAAGTCACTGGAATTACAAGTAAAAAAACGTATACGAGACATTCAGTCTGATCACAACTGTTTTTTCTTGGTTTATGAGTATTTGAAATCCTACATTAAATCCCTTGAATTATTTTTCGATATGACACATCATTTGAAAAATAGTGGACATGAATGTCAGCATGTATGTCGATCTAAATTGTTTTGATGTGTTATTGAAAAATACGACACCAAAAATGATCATTTTTATGCGAGAATCTGAATATGGGTCTGTCAACATTGGCAATCATAAATAATTCAGTTCTGTCATCTACGTCAACCCCGTGAAATTCCGACTGTCTACAGAGGCAACATTTTTCTTACTACATGTCGTCTTTGGGGACCGGCTGTGTGTTTATTTTTTTGAATTATGGTTTCAAATTTGGAAGAAATATCGACGGATGATTAGACTTCAGCTGTGTACAAGTTAAAATAGCATTTATTGAGAGATAGGCGAAATATGAGAGCATAAAGTCTAATTTTGTAACTTTTTACGGGAAACCTCCGAAATAATCAATGATTGTGGCCTTATTTGGGAGGGATATGAGAAAAAGATTTATTCTATAGAAGCGCTGAACACTTACACGATCATTTATCTGCTTTAGAATACCAAAGCTTCAATCGTTTATTTACACGAATGAATTTATTTGGCCAACCGTCTCCTCGGCATAATGTTCCGATGCTGTCATCGTTGACTCTCACCCGTCATCGCCGCAACTGGTTGTATGGTGTGATGATATTTCGTAGAAAAAATATACTCAGATTAAAGTCTTCAGAAAAAGAGTATGAAATATTAAAGTTCTCTATCCATGTTGCCAGGTAAAAATTATTAGGAGAAGTATGGTACTCAGGTCTTATCAAAACATTAATTAGTCCCCTACCGGCGAAAGCCGAAGGGGACTATAGGTTTGCACTCCGTCCGTCTGTCCGTCTGTCCGTCCTTCCGTCCGTCCGTCTGTCTGTCAGTCCGGATTTCAGTTTTCCGGACTTTTTTTCTTAACCCTTGGAGATATTGAGCTGATTTTTGGTATGTGAGTCCACATCAATGAGTTACAGAACGAGTTTGAGTTTGGTTCCGGTCCATTGATTTTTGTGGAAGATACGGATGCTGGACTTAGAATTTACCAGGAAATTTCAGTTTTCCGGATTTTTTTTCTTAACCCTTGGAGATATTGAGCTGATTTTTGGTATGTGAGTCCACATCAATGAGTTACGGAACGAGTTTGAGTTTGGTTCCGGTCCATTGATTTTTGTGGAAGATACGGATGCTGGACTTAGAATTTACCAGGAAATTTCAGTTTTCCGGACTTTTTTTCTTAACCCTTGGAGATATTGAGCTGATTTTTGGTATGTGCATCCGCATTAATGAGTTACAGAATGAGTTCGAGTTTGGTTCCAGTCCATTGATTTTTGTGGAAGATACGGATGCTGGACTTAGAAAATTACCAGGAAATTTCAGTTTTCTGGACTTTTTTTCTTAACCCTTAGAGATATTGAGCTGATTTTTGGTATGTGAGTCCGCATCATTGAGTTACAGAACGAGTTTGAGTGTGGTTCCGGTCCATTGATTTTGGTAGAAGATACGGATGCTGGACTTAGAAAATTACCAGGAAATTTCAGTTTTCCGGACTTTTTTTCTTAACCCTTGGAGATATTGAGCTAATTTTTGCTTTGTGAGTCCACATCAATGAGTTACAGAACGAGTTTGAGTGTAGTTCTGGTCCATTGATTTTTGTGGAAGATACGGATGCTGGACTTAGAAAATTACCAGGAAATTTCAGTTTTCCGGACTTTTTTTCTTAACCTTTGGAGATATTGAGCTGATTTTTGGTATGTGAGTTCGCATCACTGAGTTTCAGAGCCAATTTGAGTTTGGTTCCGGTCCATTGATTTTTGTGGAAGATACGGATGCTGGACTTAGAAAATTACCAGGAAATTTCAGTTTTCCGGCCTTTTTTTTTAACCCTTGGAGATATTGAGCTGATTTTTGGTTTGTGAGTCAGCATCAATGAGTTACAGATCAAGTTTGAATTTGGTTCCGGTCCATTGATTTTTGTGGAAGATACGGATGCTGGACTAACAAAATTGACAGGAAATTTCCGGATTTTTTATTTTATACTCAGAGATATTGAGCTGATACATAAAATCTGATACAACCAATATTTTGGAGAGGTAGTTATATCTTGTCACCAAAAAAAAGATACTGCTCTAGGGATATATTTATAAATCCGGTAGGGGACTTGGTATTGCCATGCAATACTTCCAAATGCTTGTTACACATCGAGGGGTCAGTGCAACACTATTGTAAGTGCCTATATATTCATAGGAACTTAAAATATTGTTGCACTGACCCCTGGATATGTTTGGGTCACTTCATTGACCACATGTTTCGACCACCCACTTTGAATCATTCATCATGGAACATTTCAGACTGATACATATTATCTGTCTGTCTGTCATCCCTACAATCAGTCTTATCATTTACATAGTAAAGGCATTTTACCTCATTGTGTGATCACTATCAGGCCTTTCCAATAGTCAAAATTGACTCATGCAGTCAACTTCTTGCTATTAAAGGTTTAGAAGAACAAGTAATGCATTTTTAAAGAAATCTAAATTCAAAGCTGGAAGAATTTGAACCTATGCATTTATATTCGATAGATAGATACTTGTAGGTGATATGTTAAGAGTAGAAAACCATAGAAGTGTGTAATTTCTGAGAAGTTATTTATATTGTTACCTGTAAAAAATAACTTGACTTTGTCGGGATTTGAACCTGGGACCTGTCTGTCCCCCAGTATTTTAGCTAGATCTACTACATCAATAAACTAGGTATAAAGCAATAATCAGCTACAATTTGAGTGGCAACGAAAATATATTTGCAGCATAGGATGATTAGCATAGTTTTGACTTCTTGGTTGTACCGATCCCCGACGGCGGCACTCATTCTTTCCAGCAATTTGTCTCTCACCAATGGGTTGATAAACATAGACTATTGTTAGGTGCTCCAGCCTCTGTGATATAACTGAAAAAATGTTGAAAGCGGCATAAAACTCCATTCAATCAATTAATCTTGGTTGTATATCTATAATATGCACTTTGAAGAAATTTGCACTTTTTGAATAACAATTTTATCATTTGCACTTTTCATTTCTGATAACAGCCCAAAAGTAAGGAGAAAGAATGTTCAGACCTGTATAAAACTATTCATAATTCTAAATAATTGAATAATAACCTTAGTTTGCACCCCTTCTCAAATGTTTGTTGTAATTGAGAACATGGATCAATGCTCAAAATATGAGATGAAATGTCTGATAAAAACAGGAAAATGGGGTAATTTGAAACAACTTTTGTTTTAAAGGACCTGTATAAGATAGTTTTTGGTCTCAAGTTTAGCCCAACCCTTTCTTATTCATTCATCTTAGCATGGGAGTCATGAAAAAAAAAATAAGTGGATATTGCTACTGTGATAAATAATCAAGAGCTGGTTCTTGAATGTTCTAGAACATGATTTTTTTCACCTTCTAGAACATTCAAGAACCAGTTTTTGAACTTTTACCCAGGGCCAGGATTCTTTATAGTTGACCTTCACTTAAAAATTAAGTTTGTATAATTAAATGAACAAAAATAAGATGGAAATAAGATTGAAGATAAGTATCTTGGGGATGCATTTTTGAAAATTTGAATGTAACCCTTGTTGTGATGAATAAGAAACATTAGCATAATACTAGTAAAGTCAAAGTCCTGAAATCACCTAATGCACATATTCTGAAAACAAATTCTTTTTTTTTTTTTGATAGAGGAAAATCAGCATGTAAAGACTAAGGAGAGACTGCACAATATGAGCAGTTGGTAGCTCAGATGATTTTTGTGGTTGCACTGGTTTAGAAACATTAAAAAAACACGGATAGGTGCACAAACTTTTGCCATATAACTGCAATATTCTTGAAAGCATTTTTAACCCAATACAAACAAATATTTAAAAAAATCAATGAATTTCACATAGTGCAATTAAAGTTGCCCCCTTGATTGCAAAAGGTTACTCCTTTCATGCCAAAAAAAAAAAATACACAAAGTTTCCAGAAAATACATTCAGTAATTAAGTAGGACATTATCACAGACCAAAACATCAAAGTTTTGCACAACAACACAATTCACAAAGATGCCAAGGATTTTATTATAGCAACAAAATAACATTGCATTGACCAAAAAAACTATTTTTCTCCAAATACAGATGAGCTTAAAAAAGCTTAATTTGTTCAATGTAATAAAATGATATATACATCTATTCATCTTGTGGACTTTAAATTATACAAAATTTCTTATAGTTGAGTAGCCAATGTTATCAGTTGATCTAGCATTATAGCACATTGTCAATCAGATTTCCATTGCTTTGATCTAACAGTCTCAAATTTCACCCATTTCCATCAGTTAAACTCCAAATCCTATTTAAATCTGTTCACAACCACCTTCTAATCTGATCTATATTCACCTTCAACCCTGACAGATTATTTGTGGTAATCTTCCAGTGTAAGTTCAGGTTTTTGAAGGGAATACATACAAGTCAGTTAAAATTTAACTTTTTGAATCATGATTTTGTAGAACACATATATTCTCCCTATCCTGTAGATTTTTGGGGTTTCTTATTTCTAACAAAGTAATTTTTATTTTTGATTGGTTTGAATAATGTGCTTATGAAAATTAGTCTAGAACCCTTGCCACTTATAATGATTTGCTCATGAGTACAAAACATTTGAGTTTTTTTTAAAACTTTAAGTTGATCAAGAGCTCAAAGAGTTTGATTTTGGTTCTAAAATTGATACAGATAATCTTTAAAGGTTCACAAATCAGTGGTCAGGTTACGGTCAACACTCTTGGGTTTGATAGACACTCAGTTGAGCTGTCAAAAGTTTTTACAGTTTTCTTGATGGGTACATAATCCAATGTTACTACTATATTGCACCAATTTCTTAGTTTTTCTATATTGCTAGTTTAGGCTACAATTGATCATCAGTTATTGAACTAAGAAACCTTAATTCTCTCTTTGCAATGCCTGATTCGTATACAGCTTGTGTTAAAGAACATTAGTGAAACAAAGAATAAGGTTGCAGTGAAAACTATATCAAATGGTCAATTCAAAACTATCATAAGAGTCTTAGAATAGTTTTGCATCTTTATCTAGAATAGTTAAAAGGAGTCAGTGCAATACTATTGTGAGTGCTTATATATTTATAGTATGCATACTTACAATAGTATTGCACTAACTCCACTAGGAGTTTTTTCTTTTAAAAGTTCTACACTTTTACTCTCAATTGAACATTACCGAATCACTTGAGACAATTTAGAGGCATAGGTTTGTCTTATACAAGACAAGTAATGATTATAAGATTTCCATGCCTAATAATGAGTTTCATATTGAGTGTGATTATATAAAAAAATTCAGGCATGAAACTGTAGAATATTCATTTTCATGAGCTTTGTACAAATTCAACCAACTCATAGCTGAGGACAAAAAAGTAAATAATTTTTCAGTGGCTATTTGTTATTTAGTAACAACCAGTGACTGTTGAAAGCTGATAAGTACAAATGGGAGTTTAATTTGTCCTAATAAATTAAGTTTAATGGACATTTTTATTTTCCCAGTTGAATGAGTTTTATGGTGACTGGTCAGCTAACTCTAGTTTATGATATCAGAGGCTGACTGAGCTATAGTACTGTTGTATATCTGTGTTTCTAAAATGTGAAAAAGAAATGTTTTCAATGTTGAATATATAGTGTCTTGTTATTTCATTTCTTGAGGCGTATTAACTTTGAAAAGACTTGGCTTAAAGTTGGTCGTAACTTTGAAGAGGTAATATGTTTTTACTCTTCCTTTTACCTAATTAGAAACTAAAAAAAAGGGATTTTCATCAAATTTGTAGTAGATAAATTCTTTATAACAGCTCATATATATGCAAAAATCTCTTTTGCTTGACCAAATTAAAACTTTCAGAAGATTCAAATGTTGTTGTCTTGCTATCGATGTTCAAAATTTTTCTCAGTGACTGAGCTTCATTTAAACCTTTTTATTTTACATCATTTGGGAAATAAGATCTTATATCTTAAATTAATAACTATCAATACTTCTTCTTAATAGAAAGAAAATTGACAGCCACTTTTTAGCATGCCCGTGAGGAAAGTCTCAGAAGAGCTATTGTCATACCCTCGGATATCGGCTTTGGTGTCGGCGTCTGCATTCAGTTAAAGTTTTTTTTTTTGTCAATATTAATCCTAGAGGCTTTATATTTTACATAAACACTCATTAGGATATAGGCTTTCATTTAAGACAAGCACCCATGTCAAAATGACCTTGAGACAGTGACCTTGACCCTTTGAAAAAACTTTAACCAAAAACGTAAACCTTAAAAACTTTAACCAAATAACTTTAACTTTGCTTAAATTTTCTGAATGCTTTACCCAGGGACATCATTACTTCATATATGCAGTCACCAGGTGATATGCTTACATCAGAGACCAAGTGCCTTGGCATTTTGACCTTGACCTTTTATTGACCTAGAAAAACTTAAACCAAAAACTTTAACCAAAAATTTTTAACGTTGCTTATATTTTTGGAATGATTTTACCTAGGGACATCATTACTTCATATACACACTCACTAGGTGATAGGCTTTCACTGGTTCCCAAAGTCTTTGACATCTGAGCTTGACCTTGACTTTTTTTGAACTTGGAAAATCTTTAACCAAAAAACTTTAACATTGCTTATATTTTCTAAGTGCTTTTACATAGGAACATCATAACCATATACACAAACTCACCAGGTGATAGGCTTTAACCAGTATTCAAGGTCCTTGATAATTTGACCTACACCATTTTTGTACTTATAAAAACTTTAACAAAAAAAAACTTAAACCTTGCATATATTTTCTGATTGCTTATACCTATGGCCTTTATACCTACATTTCTTTCTTACTTCTAAATCAGACTGATACATATAAGATCATTGACTTTAACAAGGAGCAGTTTGGGCGAGCTATGTTTTCCGCTGACTACTGTTGTTCTTTTACGTCATAGACTGAAGCTTGACCATTGTCCTATTCTCTTAGCTCATGAATTATTTAGTAATGTGTGTCATTAAACTGTTTGTCCTGTCATGTATTTTATTTCAGTAGAGTTAATATTTTAATATTTAATGTACATATAAGTTATTTAAGTCATTAAAGCTGATAGAGTATGATATTCCGTAAATATGATGGATTACAATGATAACCCATCATGGTCTAATGATAATTCACTTTTCCCACACTTAAATCCCATTGCTACTTAAATTTACATTAATTGGTATCTACTTCAACTGGTATTTCTGGATTAGGGATTTCATGAAGCCAATTTTTATCTTGATATATTAGACCATGTGATGAGATTTAATATCCTTGTGTGTGTATCTCCATTCATTTATCGCCGCTTTGCTACTGAAGCACATGCCCAAATTAATATGAGCAACCCCCCCCCCAGAAGACAGTTAGTTGTTACAGGGGATAGAGCAAGGATACATGACAAAACTACTGCTCAGGGATCCCACATGGTTCTTTAACATGCTTGGTGTAAAGCACTGTCTCACAGGACCACAGGTCAAAGTCTCAACTGAAAGACAATTAGTTTATTAGTGTTCCTGTCCAGGAATTGAACCCACACAATCAAACTTCAATGGTTTTGAAGTCCAGTGCTCTACGGACTGAGCTAATCGGGCTGACCTTGTCATAACAATATATAAAATAAAATGTTAAACGAGAGTACCATAAGCAGATGTCACACATGGCTACAAAACCGTGGCTTGATACTGGAAAATTCAAAGTTGCAAAAATGGGAATAATTTGTATAAAAACGTTAAATGTTATCCCCCTATACAGTATGAGTTGCTCTTCCGATTGCAAATACATTTGCAATGTTTCAATTGAATATTGTTCAACAATGAATGATAATTGGCCAAAATTAAAGTTTGTGTTACTTCGGCTTACACCTGCACAGCTACACTGATGGTGGCAAATGAACACAATAACTTGACTTCTTGTTCCAGAACAGCTGAGCTTAAAGTGAGATTTACAATATAAATTCATGTTTTATACAATACCAGGGAATATGTATCCTAAAGTCACATGCAGACCATTAGTAACTTAATTGTATGTATGTAACCATGTGTACTTTGCTTGCTTAATTATTATTGTATGCATTGGAGATTGAGAAAAATTCACCAAAAATTCTTATTAACACATCTGTTTTATGTTTTAAATAATGAAACATAAACACTATTCAAGTGAAATGACTTCATTTGCTAATCTTATAATGCGTACATGTCAAAAAGGTTTCTGACTGACCAATTTTAGTAATTTAAATGTTTGTGGTCAGTTTTTCCATACTATATAATAGTAAGGTGATGTTAGTGTGGTAAACATTATGTATGTGTAGTTACTGCTCTGGCACCACTGGACCTTGTGACAGTGTAACAAAGAACCCACAAATCTGATGTCATTTTTTGTTTGTTGGTTGTAGCAGGGTTAGATACCAACTTTGTCCCAGGATCCAAAGGATCCTAAACTATTGGGAGGGATCCCATTATTTCAAAGCAAGGGACCTCTGTCAGGATACTCCTATGCTTATAAGATGTAGAAGTTTTTTTCAGTTGGAATGAATTTTTTTCAAGCCAAAGATCTAGCTCCACTATGTTCATATTTAATTTATGCTATTTGGACCAAGACTCATGAAGAGACGGGTCCCTCAGAAGCTTCTATGAAACCCAGTAATATTAAGTTAAACAGTAGGATGATTTCCTAAGATACATGTATAATATGTTATGTATAATAGTATGTACCACTGATCTGTGCTTTTCCTTGCTCCTTCTTTCAAATTCTAACTTGGTAATTGAAGGAGTTTTCATCCATAATTATCTGGATGGATCCTCAAGGTATAAAAAAGGGACTCTTGCAAGACCCAATAGAGAACTGTTAAGTGTCAAATCCCTTTTAGTGGTCCAACTTTACAATAAGGTGACAGTCTAAAACAACAACAATATTCTAGTCTAAGGTAATAATGTTCAGCCATGATGTAACAATGATTCTGGTTTGAGAGTCTGACATTAAGTTGTTAATGGCTGTGAGAAATGTCAATATCACAATTATGTGTTTTAGCATCTCACAGTCAAAAGTCAAACTGTCTAGAAATTAGTACATTGCAAGCAAACTGTCTCTAAAGTTGTTAAATTGATTGAACTATTAGTCTGTCTTGATCATATGAGAGATAGATATAGTAAAACTTAATGTTATAAAATTCACATAATTCTATGTTAAAAAGCTTTAAATTGAATATAACAACAGCAAAGATAGTTTTAATCAAAACTAAATGGTATGAAAAATTAAAATCATGCAGTCTATAGTCAATTAAAGTAAATATATATATTTAGACACTCATATTAGACATTCAATTGAACTCACTCTGGTAAGATATAGAGATTTTCTTATGTCATACCTTTGATTTCTGAGATATTGGTTAACAATAAAATAAAAATCTATAAAATATTACAGATCTAATCCTAAAATGTATTGGTGATCTGCAGCATAAAACCAAGCTATGATTGTTTGAAGTTTGTGAACGCCTGTAAGTTGCTAGCTCTTATGCTCTTCTATTTTGGAATATTCAAATAAAGAATCATAAAAAACAGGATATTTCAAAATTTTAGTTAAGAGTTTATTGAGAAAATTTTGATTTTCAATGTGAAATTATTGTAACAAAAAAACAGATTATAATTTTCGGAGAAGAAAGTACAATTTGTACATATTTTTGTAGGTTTCTCATACCATGTCTGTCGATGTGTCAAAATGTGTATTTTATCAGATATAGAGAACAATATAGTCCGACAAACCAACCCAGCAAGGGTGATAATTGCTACTTCTCACATTTGTATATATTTTCCTTTTTGCAACCTATAAATATCCCTTTTTGTAACTTTAAGCAATAATGGATAAATCAAGGGGTCAGTGCAATACTATTGTAAGTGCCTATTAAATTATAGGCACTTACAATATTATGGCGCTGATGTCTCAAAATGATTTATATTCTCAATAATATTTTTTGCTTTGTATTATAGTTTCTTTACCTTTTTAGTTAGTTTTTGGTTGTATTATATTGAAGCTGCTTTGAACAATTGTTCAGCCAAACTAAGTAAATTATGAGCCTCTGAGTGGCATTTCCAACATTTTCATGTGTATGTTATGGAGAGACAAATTGTACAGCCTGGACAATCATAGTTTTTCAAAAAATCTGATTAGTAACAATGACTATTGGTCTATAAAGCCATTTTTTTAACCCATTATGAAGACAGATCAGACCGTGTGGATGCACAGGGTGATCTGAGTTTTAATGTTGCCACCGTCATAGCGCAGTTGGTAGCTAGATATTGTTTAAACTTATTTGTTTTTCATCGATTGGGAAACAAGTTCTTACAACTTAGATTAATCCCTCTTGATTCTGCTTCCTGGAAAATTCACCAGTACTCACGCCAAATGTGTGGGCCAATGAAAGAATGAAGATCTATAGCCACTCCCAGGAATCGAACTCAGGACCTTTGAGTCAAGAGGCCGACGCTCTACTTCTAGACCACAGACACCACACAGAAGCTCGATATATCAATCATAAGGTCCAAGTTTTTTTCCCTGATGGCAGCACTCATTCAATTTGTCTCCTACCAATGGGTTGATAATGGTAAACCTATATTGGACAGTAGCTGGAGGGTTAGGAAATGATGTAATATCAAGAAATATCAGTAATCCCCTGGTAGGTTCTCCAGCAAGTGTGCTATCAACTGCACTATGATGGGAAAAATTCAATTTTATACTGCTTTAAATGAGATGAAAAGCATGTGACATGATGCAGTTCTGCTATGTTACTCCCCCCCCCCCCCCCCAAAAAAAATATAATAAAAAATAAAAAAAAAATAAAAATGATGGGCTTAAAATACTTGAGATAAGACCAATGTAATAATCCCCAGAATGATTCTTTGTTCAAAATGAATTCAAAATGCTTTATTTCTTATAATGACAACTTAATCTATTTTTTTATCAATCTGATGAAGACAAGAAAAGAAAAAGAACTTTTATAAATAAATCAAGCTATTTCCTTATGATGAAAAATCCTACAATATTTTATATCATATGAAATATTTACTTTTCTTCAGCACATTTATAATTCTTGTTTGCAAACTCAATATGATATTGGATTGATGTATTCTTCCATTTGAGGGGTGGAAGGGTTGCAGCGCATACCTGTATTTATATATTGGAGTCTTCCCGTTCATTTTATATCTTGTTTACTCTCATGATGGTAAACAGTGAAATGTTTGGTATAGATAGTGAAAACTTAAAAATGTGACGGATTTGTTTTTAAAATATTGGAGCATCCTCAAAATCTTTATAAAAATGTAAGATTTTATTAATAAATTCTTTGAATTTTTGTTTAGAAAAGACTCTTAATGCCTTGCATAAGTTATAATTTTTAGCTCCACTGGCTGAAAGCCACTGGGGCTATTGTCATGGCGTTGTGTCCGTCGTGCGTCCGTCCGTCCGTGCGTGCGTGAGTGCGTCCGTCCGGTCGTAAACTTTTCTTTAAAAATCTTCTCCTCAGAAACTACTGGATGGATTTCAACCAAACTTCACAGGAATGATCCTTGGGTGACCCTCTTTCAAAGTTGTTCAAGAAATTTTGATCCAATGAAAAACATGGATTTTATGGGCGTGGCTAATTTCCAAATATGGTAAAAAGTGAGTTTTCTCAGATTCTAATCAATGGATACCAATGAAATTTTACATGAATGATCCTTGGGTGACCCTTTATCAGTCTAAAAAAAATCATTGTGATCGGATGGAAAATATGCATTTTAAGGGCGGAGGTCATTTCTCTATATGTTATATAGTGGAAACTTTGAAAACCATTTTCTCAGAATGTAAATGATGGATATCAACCAAATTTCACTGGAATGATCCTGGAGTGACTCTTTATCAGTCTACAAAAAATCATTGTGATTGGATGAAAAATATGCATTTTATTGGCGGAGGTCATTTCTCTATATGTTATAAAGTGGAAACTTTGTAAATCATTTTCTCAGAATCTAATGTTCGAATATCAACCAAATTTTACTGGCACGATCCTTGACTGACCCTTTATCAGTGTACCAAAAACTTTTTTGATTGGATGAAAAATATGCATTTTATTAGCAGAGGTCATTTCTCTATATGTTATATAGTGGAAAATTTGAAAATTATTTTCTCAGAATCTAATTTTTGGATATCAACCAAATTTCACTGGAATGATCCCTGAGTGACCCTTTATCAGTGTCTAAAACTTATTTTGATTGGATGAAAAAAATGCATTTTATGGGTGGAGGTCATTTCTCAATATGTTAAATAGTGGAAACTATGAAAATCATTTTCTCAGAATGTAACTGATGGATATCAATCAAACATGTTTGGTATGATCTTTGGGTGACCCATTATCATGCAGCAAAAAATTATTTTGATTTTAATAGCGGAGGTCATTTCTCTATATGTTATATAGTTGAAACTTTGAAAATCATTTTCAACATCAGTAGAACCCCAAATATCTAAAAATCTAGTCAAAACATTTATTTGCTTTTACAAGAATTTCAAGCCTGTGGAGCGACTCAAGCCATTCATGGCTTTCTAGTTTACAGAAGGTAAAGCTTCTCCAAAATAGAAAATTAATTAAATGCATCAGTTATATTAATTTAAATACTTTATGAACATATAGGATGGAATGCATTTTTCTAACTCGTTTTGTTACTAAAAACCAAACACTGTACTCATGTTATTTATTCTTACAGTTGTCTCATAAGAAAGAAATCATATGTCAAAAATCATTAAGTTGGATGATGAAACTAATTTCTTTAAAATGAGCAATAGTGTCTTTTCCTGAATATTTTAAAGTAAGCTCACATATTTGACATTATTAATTAAGCTCTTTTGATACATATTTCGACATATTGATACAAAACTGGTCTTTCATGAAAGCATCAACCAAGTTTAATTGTATGTAAGAACATTGCAAAAAAATGAAGAATTTGCTAACTAATGATATCTTCATTCAAAATTAATTATTCTACAAAATAAAAGATTTTTTTTTTAATTCAATATTTAATTGATATATGGAACGATACATGTAGTCTACATTTTTATCATATTGAGAGAGGTGTAAGTTCCATGTAAATCTTGTCACTCCATAGCTTGAACCAAGTTTGGAATAACCATTTTTCCTCTAATAATTGCGCCCTCCTAAATAGTAGCATCCCTACTTTTTTAACTAAGAAATTCCACTTCAAATGCCTAGATTTTGTGACATTTTTAAGACTTCTTTGCTAATTTGAGATGAATTTCTTCTAAAAATAATTTTTCTGATTGTTTTGAGGAAATTCATCTAAAACCAAATTTAAAGGCAAAAGGGCATAAAAGACACCAATTTTAATGATTTTTTATATCAGAAAATACATACTAAATAAAAGCTCCATGACGATGTTATGAATAGCTCTTGGGAGCATTTATTAGAAGAAATAGGGTAGTCTACATTGATGATATAGTGGTCATAAGAAGCTGTTTTTACAAGTGTTTTGAAGTCAACTCCCTGGTTTTTCTTTTCAATGTATTCAAATTTGGTAATCGCCATATGGGGAGTTTCTTTGACGTCCGATCCCCTTTGTTAGACATCTTGACATCTTTATCAAATTTAAAAAAGAAAAATTCAATTAATTTTGGGGGCTTTAAATCCTTGTTTGCTGATGTATGAAATGTAAACAAAATCTGATTGCAGTAATTTATGGTTGAGCATAATTTCTGGTTTCTTTTTTAAATGTTTCAAAGGGAAATAAAAAAGGTTTCTATTAAAAAAAATTAAAAATCTAGACTACCATTCAACTAAGATGAAAATCACAAAGTGTTTCAGCAATCTGTTACATAAAGGAGCTGAAAAATGAGCAAGTGCTTTGTTATGCAATTTACCCCTTGACATGCTACATACCCATCCGCCTTACATACATCCGAGGTCAGAGTGTTGCAGTCTACGGAAATGGCCGAGTGATTTTCCGAATGTGCATACACCCTGCAATTTTCTTAAAATATTCAACTTTAATTTCAACTTGTACTTAAACATTCAAAATATGAAAAAAAACTTCATGTAATTTGATAAGATTATTTACTAATCAAATTAACTCACAGAAATTGAATTAATTGAATTTACGTTTCTGAATAAGCTTTTTTGAATAAACTACTAATCAATGAGTTTATTGCTTTTTGAAACAGATTAACATTTATTGAATTTTAATGAAATTTTCCTCAAATAGAACTACAAGGTAGTTACAAACTTTTTTTTCGGTTTTGTTAGTTCATGCAACTTTTCCTTATGTACTTTCAGTTTGGTTGCCAATTAATCCCAAATAAAAGATATTCAAAGGGCCCTGAATTTTAATGAAATTTTACTCAAATAGAACCTTTGGAGTTTTCAGTCCTTTCTTTTCTTTATGGTTTTGTTAGTTCATGAAGTTTTTCCTCATATACTTTCAGTTTGGATGCCAAAGCCTATGATACAAACTATTCAAAAGGACATGAATACAAAGCTGGATAACAACTGGGGAGCTGTCTGGTATGTATTTTTGTCTCCCTTAGCTTAGAAAGCTGTTTGCAAAACCAAGGGGTTGACAGTGCAACACTATTGTAAGTGCCTATATATTTATAGGCACTTACAATAGTAATGCACTGACCCCTCGAAAACACAGTTGTGTACATTACCTGACATCAAACAAGAGCAGTGTCTAGGGTGCTAACACTGAGTGCAGGACTGCTCAGGATAATGAATAAAATCTAAGTCAAAAAGGGGCATGATTTTTACAAAATTGCTTCCAGAGTTATCCCCCTTGGTGGTCTGGACAGCCCTTGTGGTGATGGACACACATGCCAAGGTTTAAGAAGATACATGTATCTGGAATAGTAACAGTGAAATGACCAAGCCTAAAAATTTTGTCACACACAACGCCAACACCAACCACACCAAGACGATGACAAATAGCCTTTATTTTTGTTCAAAAACAGTCAAGCTAAAAAATTATGGCTCAGGTCACATCAACATTTGCATCCAAGAATAAATCGTCATATACCCCAGCAAGAAACAGTATATTTACTAATAATGTTATACTTTGTCTCTGGAATAAGTTAAAAGGAACAGGAAAAAATTAGTTTATAATAGGGACACCTCAGTTATATGAAATTTTGTGTTAAAACAGCTGTTTTCATGTTCATACAAGAACTGTTTGATGTTATTGTGTCCAGGTAATTCAATAATCAATAAAAACTAATCAAATTACATAACAAAAGTGTTATTTATGAAGGACATTGAGATGATCAAATTACATTGACCAATAACTACCTTGATATATTAATTATATATCACCAAATCATGGGTTATGCTCTTATACATGGTCGCTGTGCCATCTGAAAAGGTCATGTAATTTGCATTGAAATTCTTTATTTGTCCTCCTCTTCAAATAATCATCCCTCGGAAAATTTGTTTTAAAAACTCCTGGTACACTACTAATGATGTAAGAAAAGTTTTTAAACTGAGTTCTTGCTTTATCCCATAGCACAGTTCTGGAACATCAGTACCTGAACAGTTCTAGGAGTTTTTAAGAAGAAAATTAGTTCTGGCAATTTACGGATGATCACAATACTATTATATATTAAGTGCATTGATAATTATTTGGTGATTTTACTGTTTTGGTGGTAAGATTATTAACCCTTTCCTGTTTTACAAAAATGGACCTGTCCAAATTCAAAGGTTTTGCAGACAAAAATTTAAAGTGGATTTAATTTGAAAAATAACCATTCAGTAGGGTAGAAAATAGTGTAGAAAAGAAGAAATTGCTTGTCAGAAGCAATTTCTTCTTTTCTCACAATGTTTTCTCAATCATAAAATCTCAGGAACGCAAAAAGCAGGGATTTAACAGCAAAGGGTTAAAGCACCTTGATAATTTTTTGGTGATTTCACTGTTTTGGTGGTAAGATTATTAAGAGACAAAATACCATTATTTCTTGATAATGCACCAAAAAGCATAAGGAATAATAGATAAATAATAATAAATCTTGATCATATTTTTTTCCATTTAAAATACCTAATTAAACATATAAATAGAGAATAACATGTTAGTGCCTGAAAATAACAATGTTATCTGGTTAAGGTTGGGAGAATTTATCATGAGTATGCTTTGCCAAGTCATGATAATTTCTCACATCCAAGACCTGATAACATTGATACTTTAAGACACTTACATGGTGTTCTATTTGTCATGCAATCATTTTTCAGTGCTTAAGTATGATTAACCCCTAAGATTCAAAGAAATTTAGGTGAAAGTGTATGCAAATTGATTCTAAAATAGACTGTCTGATATCATGTTATGTTATAAAACAAGTGATATCGGGTCAATAATGGCTTCATGGCATGATTAAATTCTAACAATAATCATGATGTGCTAAAAATTTCCTATGATATCAGCTTGAATTTCCCCTTTACCAATGCCATATTTTAGCATATGATATTGGAAACAAAAGCAGCTTTGTGTCATATCAAATTATATTAGGTTTTCTAAGCACATTGATCTTTTCTGTACAACAAAATACCTTTATTCCTTTATGTTTACCTTTTATTTCTGTCATATAGTCTACTGTATTTCTCCTATTAAATGCTCCTGAGACCTAAACATGGACTTAGACCTGTAATTAATTGCCCAATTTCTATTTTAAAAAAAATCTATCAAATGAGTGTTGTTACTTATTGACGCTCTGCTGCCTTTAATTTGAGATAATTTGCTCTAAACAAGCATTAAATAATTGTTTAGAGAAAGTTATTCTCAAATAAAGGGACAAAAATCACATGTAAAATATTTGTTTTGGAGCTAGGCAAGAACTGCGTAACTTCAGGATGAATTGCACATTGAGAAAATGTGTTCACTTTTGGAAACAATTAAGCTCTTGCATTATTTGACATAATTATATAAAACTTTACAGAAGGTTAGTTCCAACAAAAAAATGCTTCAAACCATTACATTGAAAGAAAAATTGAAAATTTACATCACAGCTAAGCATTACAGATATATCTTTAAAACTGGTGACAGCATCTGAGGGATGTAAGGGATTTAGATAGAGTTCCCCTATCAGCACAAACCCCAAGTGCCCATATCAAAGGGATTTGGTTGGAGACTGGCCCTTACAATAAGAATCTGAATTTAATTCCCAAGTTTTCATAACTCTGTTGTCATAGAATTAGGGACACAAACACACAGATTTTGAGGATAATTTGTCAGTAACAGTAATGAAAAGTTTGGGATATATGACAAAGTCATTGTAGGTCAAAGGTCTGTCATGTGTTATAAGTTGAAAATGTTCACAAAGGTTTTAGAAAAAAATATTGCCTGTTTTGCTTATTTACTTGGCGTACATAGCTGGGTAAAGTTTTCAAATGTTTGAAAATATTTTTGCATCCTTACCCCAGGAATTTGCCATAACTGTAAAATGATGATAATGACTTTATTTAAAAGTATTAAGACTATTTCTAAAGTTATAAGATTCAAATGAAATCTGTGACTTGTCACTGCTTTGGCAGGAGGTATACACAAAGATCAGCCTGCACATATGTGCAGTCTGATCTTAGTCTGTACCACCTGATTTTCCTTTCAAGTATCAGAGAAGTTTAAATGTCATAATTTTGAAATATATAGTGATTCACATTTCAGCACTCTTATTTTAATGCATTTTTTGGACATTCTAGCCTAGAAAAGATTACTGTTGGTGTCATATTTGGGTACTTTGATTTTGACTTGATTTTTTTTCTTTTTATAAGTTATAGTTGATATTTTTATGACAGCTTGAACTTGACAAGTCTGAACTGTTTTGTCTAGAAAATAGGTTAAAGAACTATATATAAGTCAATTAAGACAACAATGTGTATTTAGATTTTTTTTTTTCTCACATTTATTTTCATTTTTATGGATTGATTTCCAAAGTAAAAAGTCTCTTCCTTTTATCATAAAATTACAGGATTACAGTTTAATACGAATGTGTACAAACTTTTCTAATAAAAGTTGAAAAGTTAGATTACAGTAGGGGATTTAATCATTATTAACTGCTTTTTAAAAGTGTAATTTGAAAATAAAGTCAATGTAAATTGTTCAATGGGGCACAACAGAGAAACTAATAAAAGTGAAAATTTGATGTGATAAGATTTGTAAGTTTTACCTTTTGTGGTAAAAATTGGATTTACTTGATCACTGGATTTAGATACTCTGATACTGGTGAGAGATTTTAGACCTCACTGACAAATATGCTTGCTTGTTAAAAGCTGTAGTTACGAGATTTTAGCAGAACACCGACAATATGATCAACACTTTAAATTCTTGTTTTTCTTTGAAAATCTGATGATTATGATGATGAAAGGTGAAAATTTTAAATTATTAAGCTAATAGCGATGTTTTGCTTATGTTGACCATTTTTTGAAAAACTATTCTTGAATAAACCAATCTTAAATCAAAGATTGTATAGAGATTATATAGCTGTAATTGGAGAGGTCAACGCAACACTATTGTAAGTGCCTATAAACATATAGGCACTTACAATAGTGTTGCACTGACCCCTCGAATTTATTACTGCAATCACTTTTGTATTGCCCCATTTTTTTCAATGGGTTCAAAAGTTGTACCTTTTTGTGCAGAAGACCTTTCAGGCCATTGTAGTAAGAATGCTGTTTGAATTGCAAATAGGTTTTTTCTCCAAAATTATTTATAATTTAAAAACTCATTTGTGCAGTCTGATCTTATTGCACACCTGATTTTGCTTTTCAAAACAGAAAAATTGAAATATTTCGAACAATTTTAAACAAATATTTTTGCTTAACAATTTGTGCATTCAATGTTTAAATGACTTTGATTAATTGCAATTTTGTCAAGATTTTTATTCAGCATAACAAGGGTTAAGATTAAAAATTGTAGATGAAATTCTTATGTTGTCAAAAATTAAGACTTGGATTAGATTTTGAAAGATTTTCAATGAATTTTTTTATTGTTTCAAGGTTTAAGCAACAAAGCTACAATAGTTGTAACAATATCAAACAGATATTTTTCTCCAAACTCAAAAGTGTATTTGAAAGCGTGAAACTTATCCTTGTTTTATGATATTATCGTTATTCTACTTCAGGTTTTGTCCCTTTTCCTTGTTATAGAGTTGACGGTGCTGTGAACATAGACTCCATGAGTTGCATGTGACTATTTAGTGACTTTAGCATGTTTTCCAATGGAAATATGGATTGGAACTAATGGCAATATACTATGAAAGGTTTGTTGATTATTTTATAATTTTATGCAAATTTTTGTTTGAAAAAATGGAAAAAAGGAGATAGAATCAAATGAAGGCACAAATTAGAAGTATGCGGACCTATTTCAAAAGTGACTACATAGAAACATCATACATTTAGAGGGTTCAGTGCAAGAGTGAACTAAGTGTATATACAATGTATATACACTTAGTACACACTTGCACTATAACCTCGATTTATAGTAATATAATTTAAGTTTGTCCAACAAAAACAAAATAAAGTATTTCCTGAAATTTGAGGACTTTGATTATTAATGTTAGTTGCATCAAATTCATCCTTACGGGTAAATCTATGTTATAAATATATATATGTATTATCTATATAATATAAATAAAAGAAAAAAAAGTTAAGCATGAATGATAACAAATGATAATTATACAATTAGCTTTCACTACAGAAAGGAAGAAAATATAATATTTCTTTAAGTGACACTATACATAAATATATATGTATCTCTTAATATTTTGTTATACTCGAAAATTAATAAAAAGATCATGAGATACTCTTGGTTCTGTTTAAGTTTTACAATTTGATTTTATATTCCCTATTACTATCAAAATGTTGAAAGCAGAAAAGGTTTGTACGGCCAATTTGTTTCGAGCAATACATCGTAAAATGAGATAAGCCAGATATGACAAAAGCTTTCGCCAGCGTTCCTATTGTAAGGCGGAGGGAGGATATAATTTACGCTGAGATCTATCTTATCCAACCATCGCACAATGGACCTCATGCCGATGTCGCAAACCCTCATCAATTTATCTTTCACAATATTTGTTCATCAGAGTCAAAAGTGTGAAGTTTTAAGGACGGCTAGAGAATAACATTGAACTGAGAAGGTGAATTCGATATTTTTTGTTGTCAAAACATTGATGGGTTTCATTGCATTAGAGGCGTACATAAATTAGGAGTGATTTGACAATAGCTATAAACGTTGGGAAGATTACAGTGAATAAAATTTTAAATGTGGCCTCGACTAGATCTCTTATACAATAGGATGGACTTTTATTAACTTTTAAGTAAGTACTTTGTTTTCGATTTCAAATCATCTTGACTTTTATGACTGTTGGGTATTTCTAACAAAGTGTCAATTTCCAACTTACTCCTTTTGAGTCAGATTTTTAGTTTTGTCTTTTTTTTTTTCAAAATAAGAAATCTAAAGAATGAATTAAAAGATTTATTTTCTAAAATTCTTCAAATTAGAAATTCAAGACATAAATTAAAGGAGTTGAAATGAGAAACAAACATTTGTGATAAAATAAATTGTGATTTGTTTGATGACCATAGCAGAAAGTAATTAGAGGGGTTTGTGCCAAATTATGTAAGTGCCTATAAGTTTATAGGCACTTACAAAAGTTTTCCTTCAACCCCTCCGTTTGCTCTGTATTTATTTTTGTTTTCTCTTGATTTTGGCCAATCATATACTTTTTATATTCAGTTTTAATTTCAAATTTAAAGAATTTATATCCATGTATTAGTGATTAAAACTTGTCACGCTGAATAAATTTTGGCTAAAAATTTTCATCAAAATCAAAGGGCAAAAAGCACTGAAAGTTTCAACTGTAAGTCAATTTTTATTTGAAAAAACAAAATCTATTGACAATTCTGGTTTGAAAGTGAGAAACAAGTGGTGAAGACTAACATCAGACTGCACATAATGTGCAGACTGATGTTTGTCTATAGCTCCTGCCAAAGCAGGAATATTCCGGGTTCAGCATGACAAGGGTTAATTTCAAATTTTAAGGATTTATATCCATGTATTAGTGTTTAATACAGCTCACATATGTGTAACATTTCAAACAGACCAAAACTTGTAGTGAGATTTTTATAATATTTCATGTTACTAATAAAGGAAAAAAAAAATTGGATTACATTTATCATTCATAATTTATTTAACTTCTCAAATGTAAATTTTGATTTATTTGTAACAGATTAAGGTTTGCAAATTTAGATTTATTAACCACTATCCTGCTAAATAAAAGTCTGAGCAAAATAACATAAAAATCAAAGGACTGAAAAGCACTGTATGCACTTATTGTGTGTCAGTATTCATTTTTTTTTTTACTATTCTAAAATACAATTTGAAATTTTGTAATTAAAAATGGAAAATCAGATTGTAAGACTAAGATTAGATTGCATAAATGTGGGGATTGATCTTGAAATTTAATTTCGTCTATAATGCTTCATACCAAAAAAAAAATTTAGGTAGAGCATAACACGGGTAAAATCAATTTTGGTTACAAAATAATAAATAGACAAAAAATTGTCAGGTCGTGAATCTGTTGAGTGATCGGGTATGCCTTGAATTACAAAACTATTTATAATGGGACAAAGTCTGTTGGTATTTAAAGGAAACGTAATTATGCAATATGCAAGTAAACATTTCCATCAATGACTGAAAGATTTGTGAAAGCATGTTCTATAGACCTTCTACTAAGCTCAAACATAGATATACAAATTGCCTTCATATTTCAAAGCCTTGAATTATCTGTGAAGAAAAGGGTTACAAAAAGTAGCAAATACCACTTTCTTATCAATAAAAGGTACTTACAAGGTATATGTATTATTTGTCAATGAGCTCTTAAAAGTTTGCCACTGCTCTACTTTTGGGTCTCTCAGGTTCAATTAAACAGGTCCCTTCCTTTTTTCAGATCACAAAAATTAATATGAGCTGATGAGTGATATTTCCAACAATTTAACCCTTGTCATGCTGAACCCGGAATATTCCTGCTTTGGCAGGAGGTATAGGCTAAAATCAGCCTGCACATTTGTGCAGTCTGATCTTAGCCTACACCACCTGTATGACACTTTCACACCAGAATCGTCAATAGATTTAGTTTTTCCAATGAAAATTGATCAATTTTTGGTACTTGCAATCCTTTTAGCCCTTTGATTTCGATGCAAATTTTTTGCCAAAATTTATTCAGCATAACAAGGGTTAACATGTGACCGTGATTTACATACATAGTGCAGCCTGAACAACCACACAGTGCAATTAACCCTTGTCATGCTGAATAAAAAACCTTGGCATAATTATATTTAAATCAAAGTGCTGAAAGCTCTGTACTTCCTACTTGTGAGTCAGCATTTGATTTTTAAAATATAATTTCTGAAACTTTTCGGGTTTGAAAAGGATAAACAGGTGGTATAGACAAAGATCAGACTGCACACATGTGCAGGCTGATGTTTGTTCATACCTCCTGCCAAAGCAAGAATATTCCAGGATCAGCATGACAAAGGTTAAAATATTAGTTGACTGTCTGGAGAGGGATCATATCTAAACTATCTACACACTGCATATTGAAGATTTGGTCAGACTGTTCTGCTGCACAGTCTGGCCTGAGTCTTTGCTAAGTGCACAAATGAAATTGTTGGAAATGTCACGCAGTCAGGCTCATTTATTATAAGAAAAAAATAAGGTTCAATTACAGTTTTATTTCTATCATAAAGTTATATATATTTTAAAGATTATTTATACCCCCCACCTACGAAGTAGAGGGGGGTATATTGGTTTCACCATGTCTGTCTTGCTGTCCATCCGACCATCCGTCCGTCTGTCCATCTGTCTGTCCGTCCGTCCGTAGACCTTTTCATTTCCGGACTCAAACTCAAAACCAAATGACCTACAATCATGAAACTTTACACAAATGTTCCTTATGACCCAAGGAAGTGCCCTATTGTTTTTGGGTCATGTAGGTCAAAGGTCAAGGTCACAGTCACCTTTTGTTCAATTTTCGTTTCCGGACTCTAACTCAAGAACCAAGTGGCCTACAATCATGAAACTTTATACAAATGTACCTTATGACCCAAGGATGTGCCCTATTGTTTTTGGGTCATGTAGGTCAAAGGTCAAGGTCACAGTCACCTTTGTTCAATTTTCGTTTCCGCACTCTTACTCAAGAACCAAGTGGCCTACAATCATGAAACTTTATACAAATGTTCCTTATGACCCAAGGATGTGCCCTATTGTTTTTGGGTCATGTAGGTCAAAGGTCAAGGTCACAGTCACCTTTGTTCAATTTTCGTTTCCGCACTCTTACTCAAGAACCAAGTGGCCTACAATCATGAAACTTTACACAAATGTTCCTTATGACCCAAGGAAATGCCCTATTGTTTTGGGGTTACATAGGTCAAAGGTCAAGGTCACAGTCAATTTTTGTTAAATTTTCGTTTCCGGACTCTAACTTGAGAACCAGGTGACCTACAACCATGAAACTTTATGCAAATGTTGCTTATGATCCAAGGAAGTGCCCTATCGTTTTGGGGTCATTTAGGTCAAAGGTCAAGGTCACAGGCAATTTTTGATCAATTTTCATTTCTGGACTCTTAACTCAAAAACCAAGCGACCCAGAATCATGAAACTTCATGCAAATGCCACATATGACCTCAATATTAGTTATAAACACATCCTGCACTAATAGCACTTGCATTCTGACAAAGTGCTTGTGGGGGGTATTAGTCCGCTCTGCGACAGTTCTAGTTTATTACTGTCACTACCAAATTCAAAGACACCAATAATTAGTAACTTCTTATGATTTTGTTCAGGCTTATCTTTGTCTTTACCTCCTACCAACGGAGGTATAATCTGTAGGGGTGACTATTGAGTTCAAAATTAGTATCACGATAGTATTGCGATAGTAAAGTTGCTATTGGAATAGTATTGCAATAGTCAGAAAAATATATTGCAATACTATCACAATAGTTGTTTCTACAGAAAAAATAGATAAAAATAAATGTAAAAGCGTCCTCTTTTCATTAGACAGTAACTTTATATTGGTCTTGTAAGATGCTGTTTACCTTGTCAATGGTGAGTAAATGATCAAATCAGTTAATTACAGATATCCCCTTAAAAAGAATTGGATTTGACCTATGCAGAAAGGCAGCATTGTTACTGCATTTAATTCTACTTTCATTTCCAAAAAAACAAGAGGCCCAAGAGGGCCTGTATCACTCCACTGGCTTTAAAATCTTTAGACTTTCATTAAATAAAGCTTACTTTAAATGAATACATTAACACTCCAAAATCTCCTAAGACCTATTTAGTAATTATTAAATGCTTCTGGTCCATATTGCACCAAAATACTCAATCACAATGAACCTGCAACCCTTGACCAATCTTATTAAAACATAAGGTTCAGAAGATGTCGTTCAAAGATTTCGAGCTCAAAATAGGCCCCACCTGACATGCCCATATTTATGGACCAAACAAAATTTCTTGAACAATTTAAGTAAATAGTCACCCAAGAAACATTCTGGTAAAGTTTCATTGAAATTGGCAGAGTGGTTCTGGAGGAGATATCATTCAAAGATTTTGGCCTCGATATAAGCCCTGCCCTGCCATGCCAAAATTTATAGGCCTATCAAAATTTAGCAAATAATTTTTTGAAAAGAGACACTCTAGGAACATTCTGGTTAAGTTTCATTGAAATCGGCCCAATGGTTTGGGAGGAGAAGATTTTTAAAGATTTCAATGTGAAAAAATGCCACGCCCATATTTGGAGGCCAATCAAAATTCTTCGAACAATTCAAGAAGGCGGCTACCCAAGGATCATTTTTACCAAGTTTCGTTAAAATCCGCCCATTGGTTTGGGAGGAGAAGATGTTTAAAGAAAAAGTTTACACACGGACGCAGGACGGGCACTCCGCCTTCGGCCAGTGGAGCTAAAAACCTATTGTAAACTATCAATAGTCAGAGGAACTATTGCGATATCTATTGACTTGAAGAAATGCTATCGACCTATTGCTATTGCAAGGTAAACTATCACGATACAGCAATAGTTTGATCTATTGTTACACCCCTTGTAATCTGGGTTCAGTATGCAAACGGTTAAGGCACATGTTATGATGCAAAGGGGAGTACAATTTATAAAACATTTCTTAAATATATTTTGTCTTGAACAGTCAGGTTCTATATGTGTATTTATGTTTGATAGCAAATATTAGCATACTTTGCAAAATAAGGAAAAAATAGATCTTATCTTGCTTCAATAATATTATTTACTTCAATCCTTAAATCTGACTTTCATATATCCCGCCAAGGACATAATGTACAATACAGATAAAATCTGCATTTTCCGACTCTGGTTTAGTCTTAAACTAGACAAAAAACTTATTTCAAATCTCAAATAAACATATTTATACAAGTAAGTCCACAATGATGTAACCTCAAACACATTAAATCAGGTGTTATTAATGAATTTATCTTGTCAAAGAATTAGCTTAATCATCCATTCTATCATTGATTCTCTATCAGATGCCAATTTCTAGCACCAGTGTTTTGGAATAAAAAGTCAAGTTAAAAAGTGTAAAGTCATGTGAATATGTATGACATTAAACAAGACTATAAAACGCCAAACAATTTTAGCTCGGCTGTTTTTGGAGCCTAAGGTATTGCTATAGCCTTGATGTTGTTGTCTTCATTGGTTTTGTTGTGGTTTTGTGCAAAAACTTTGACATTTTGCGATATTTCTGGTTCTACTGACGACATACACTTGAAACTTGGCACACACACACATTTTTTTGCCTCGGTTATGCTCATACCTAAGTGTGATGCTGGCGGCATATCTCTTCATCATGAAGATTGCCGTTTTCTCTTCTTCAAATTTTCTATACATTGAAGTTTTCTCGTAAGTCCCCCCCACGTTCGACATAAAGAATTTTGCCTGTCTGCAAAGGCCCAAAATTCAATAAAGTTTTGAAGCAATATAATTATCATTTTAAATTTTGGGTTTTATTGACCTTCTCATACCTCAAATATAGGGGTCAACATTGGAAGAATGAAGGTAACAGAGTTGCATATTTGTTTTTTCTTGGTATTTGCTATGTGATTAGTAATGACCAATTGATTTCTCTATATTATTTATTCAGTAGAGTCATTATGATGTAACGCCACATTATCAATGACTTAATATTAGATAGCTTGGATTACCCCAATGTAATGGCCTTAAAATTGGGGCTTCTGTCTTGTGACTTTGTAGATTTAATACATATCCAAAAAACTTTATTTTCAGGTCCTCTCAACAGTATTGTAACTTCACATAAATTTCTAATTTAATTACTTTTCTATCAGCAATAGTTAACTAACCATTTTTTTAAGTGCCACTGGCTGAAGGCCATTGGGGCTATCATCATGGTGCTGTGTCAGTCGTGCGCCTGTGTTGTCAGTGTGTAAACTTTTTCTTTAAAAACCTGCTCCTCAGAAACTACTGGATGATTTTCAACCAAACTTCACAGGAATGATCCTTGGGTGACCCTCTTTCAAATTTGTTAAAAAAAAATTGATCCATTGAAAAAGATGGATTTTATGGGCATGGCTTATTTCCAAATTTGGTAAAAAGTGACTATTTTCAGAACCTAATTGATGGATACCAATTGAATTTTACATGAATGATCCTTGGATGACTCTTTATCAGTCTACAAAAAATTATTGTGAGCAGATGTAGAATATGTATTTTTTGGACTGAGATCATTTCTCTATTGGTTATATAGTGGAAACTTTGAAATCATTTTCTCAGAATCTAATTGGTGGATATAAACCAATTTTCAATGAAATGATCTTTGGATAACCCTTTATCAGTCCACCAAAAATTATTGTGATCAGATGAGAAATATGTATTTTATGGGTGGAGTTAATTTCTATATATATGATATATAGCGGAAACTTCGGATATCATTTTCTCAGAATCTAACTGATGGATATCAGTAGAATGCTCCTTTGGTGACCAATTATCAGGCTGCACAAAATAAATATGATTGGATAAAATATATGTATTTAACAGGGGGATATAAATTTTATGTATGTTATTCATCATTCTTGAATTTTTATTTGCAGAAATATTTCAGCATATGCCACTTAAAAACACTTATTTACTTGTAATCAAAATTAATCAATTCATTCATTCTTTCAGTGAATTTCTCATCAAATCAGTCGATTCAGGCCTGTGGAGCAAATTAGCTGCTCAAGCAGCTCCAGTTCTGAAAATGAAAGCTAAGATTAAATTAAACTTCTCCTAAAAACTTACAATTATGCATGTATTTGCATAAAACACTAATCAAGCATTCCTCATCATTTGAGCTCTTGCATGTTGACAGGTTAGGTAGTATTGAGCTGTATCCAGGAAATTATTGACCTTCCTTTTTGGCAGGAGGTATAGACAAAGATTAGCCTGCACACATGTGCAGTCTGATCTTTGCATGTTACCACCTGTATTTTCATTTTCCAAACAGAAAGTCATAATTTCAAAATACATACATGTATTGCCTAATGTTATGACTGCCCTCTGCTCTCTGCACTTGGATTTCACTGCAATTCTGCAATTTTGAAAAAATTTGATTCAGCATGGCAATGGTTAAACTTATAGAAAATAAGCTACATGAATTAGCAGGTGTTAACATGCAACATTAAAGGAAGAATTTCATTAATCTAATCAGTAGAATTATTTATCAATCTGTTCCAATTATTGGTTTAAATTCATTTACTATCAAACCATCAGTTTATATGAAATATGACGTATTATAGAGAGTACAAAAAAGATAATCCAATATTTGCTTTACGGCTCAAGTCAGGACTGCTAATCTCTATATTAAACTCAGGTGTCAAATGTTGCCCATTTACAAAAACAACCAACAATGGTTAAAAGCGGTATCAATTCATAAGAAAAGGAAATATTTTCATTAAATCATTTGTATATGCAATTCAACCCTTTCCTTATCAAATGTTTGGTGCATTTTTTTCTTTTATGCTTAAAAAATGGGAAAAATTGAATGATGATTTTTTTTCATAGACCCTCCATCCATTAATTTGATTTAACAGTACAAATTATATACAATTAGATTTTATTGGCAAATATGTAAATTGTGACATGTACTTTGCATTTGTACTTAATTTGTGAAAAATTATACAGCAAAGATATTGTCAGGTTGTAAAATTATTAACTAGTGATTTGTTTCTTTGATAAAAGTGAGTAAAATATGTATGTACCAGTAACTGTTTGAGTTTAATCTTTTGTATCGTGGGGAATATGAACCATTGACTCAATTAATTATCAGCTATGTTAAATTTATTTTCTTATTAATTGACTCAATTCAATTTATTGCTGCGATAATATAATGCTAAAGTTTCAATAGTTATTTAAAATAAGAAGAAAAACAACAACCTTTGACTTTGCAAAATTTAATTACAGATTTATAAGGGTTCAAAGTAATGCATTTTATGTAAATTACACTTAAGATAATTTTGTAATCTTAATCCAATTTGCCTACCTATGATATTCTTAATGGAATTAATTTAAGGGTAAGGTACATATTTAACCCTATGCTGTTTAATCCCTGCTTTTTACGTGCGTGTGATTTTAAGATTGATAAAACATTGTGAAAAAAGAAGAAATTGCTTCTGACAAGCAATTTCTTCTTTTTCCACACTATTTTCTACCCTACTGAATGGTTATTTGTCAAATTAAATCCAATTCAAATTTTCGTCTGCAAAACCTTTGAATTTGGACAGGTCCAAAATTTTGTAAAACAGGAAAGGGTTAAAGAAACATGTTAGAATAGGTAAGAGTGGGGCTCAGGCCTCAAGTACCCAATACATCTGGGGTTCAAAGTAGAGTAAATTTAGACTGGGGCTTATCCATGGCCTTGTTCAAATAGAAAACGGAAACATAATACAGTTACATTATTATAGAAGGGACTGTTTGCCAAATAATAGTCTCTTCAACAATTATGTTAGGGTATTCGAAGAGGGAGTGAGATTTTAAATTTTTTTGATTAGGTGGTAAATTTGGATGTTGGACTTATTGCATGTGAATGAATCTCTTTTACGAATGGAATATTGCATATTTTTATTTGGATATATACAATAAAACAAGTTAAAGGTAATAAACATTTCTACGTTGCTTTTGGTATTAATATTTGATTGAAATTATGATTATAGTTCTATTGTTTAAATTTACATCTTATCTTAAGTAATTATTGTCAAAATTGAATTAAAAGAAAAAAATAAATAATTTCAGAAAAAGATATTAAAGAAAAAGTGTTAATTAAGATTGATGTATTAAGTTTGAGATAATTATGAACTTTCACAATGTTGACCGAAGTTTCCTAATGAAAATCATTAGGAAACCTCGGTTAACACCGTAAAAGTTCATTACTTCAGAAACAATGCAGAATTATTACAGGTCCGCTACATTAAAACCTATAATAATTATATATTTAGGAAATCACTGTGAGGGAAGGAGTCTCGAATTACTGAACCTGTTTAATTCTGTTTAATCTGAAGGCATAGACAAAGATGAGATTGCATATAAGTGCAGACCAATCTGTGTCTGTACACCAATATCATTGGCCCCCTTTAATCCTATATCCAAGGCTCAGCGCAAAATAGTTATAAATCCATATATATATATATATATATATATATATATATATATATATATATATATATATATATATATATATATATATATATATATATATATATATATATATATATATATATATATATATATATATATATATATATATATATATATATATATATATATATATATATATACATACATACATATATATATATATATATATATATATATATATATATATATATATATATATATAGGGAGTTACAACTGTTTTGCACTGAGCCCTCAATATTAGCTTTAAATCTGTTTTTCAAAACAATATCAACTTAAAATCAGGTCTTCTTTTTATATAGATGCAAATCTGATTATTATTAGTATTATTGTTTTTTTTTCGTTTTTTTTTGCATGACTGCATTAATTTATTTTTTTCTCTTCTGTATTTTCAGAATGAACTTTTGATGGTGCCAAAGTCCTACCATTGATGACTTCTGTGTCATTCCTTCAAAATGGCTTTAATAACCAGTGTAACGTTTTTCTCGACACTCTCCATGTTGATTTGCTGTGTCATTACCCAGGATGCCACAGTCAGATTCACAGTACGAGAAGAACGTCCAAACAATACTCTAATCGGCAGTGTAGCAGTAGAAAGCCTCCTGTTTGTCAATGTCAGTAATGAAGAGTTTCAACAATTTACATTCCAAATCCTAGAACTGAATATGAACATGTTTTATATTGGAAATACAGGCCTGCTTTGGACTCGACAAATCATAGATAGGGACATACTGGACTGTGTAGAAACATGTGATATTGAATTTAATGTGGTTGTCTACCCATCTGGCTCTTCTGTCGTTCCATTATTCATTGAGACCATTGTTACAATAGATGACTTCAATGACAATAAACCCGAGTTTCAAGACAGCTTTAGAGTGGTAGATGTATCTGAAGCTACTGAAATTGGAGAACCAATCATTAAAGATTCAGCTGTGGACCTTGATAGGGATCCTAGACATGGTATACAGAGTTACATCCTCCTTCCAGAAACTGATAAATTTGAGATACAAACCCAGGGCGAGGATGAACTAGAGTTTGTTATTGTCCTGAAGCAGAAACTTGATCGTGAAGAAAGTTCTCTGTATAAACTGGTTGTTATAGCAGAAGATGGAGGATCATCTATCAAGAATACAGGAACTTTATTGCTTGATATCAATGTTACAGATGATAATGATAACTATCCTCAGTTCAGTAAGACAATCTATAACACAACTATACCAGAAAACATTGATCTGAATACAGCTGTAATGATATTTGAAGCTTCTGATATTGATGAAGGTGACAATGCCAAGATAAGTTTTGTATTTAGTAACCGTGTCTCTGACAGAGTTATAGAACATTTCATGTTGAATTCCACATCAGGGGAGCTAACTGTATCAGGGGCTATTGACTATGATGAAGATAGGGATAGAAGGTTTGAGTTTCAAGTTCTAGCTATTGACCATGGAACACCAGCCAAATCTACAGCAGTTGATGTTATTATCAAAATAGAAGATATTAACGACAACTCTCCACAGATCAATATAAATGAGCCACCAGGTGGCACTGTGTTACCAGAACATTCAGATGTTGGTAGTTTTGTAGCTCATGTTGAAGTTACAGATAAGGATAGTGGAAACAATGGCATGGTCACTTGTAACATTCTAGAACCTTTCTTTAAACTGGGTGATTTTGGTATAGTAAATAACTATAGGATAGTTCTTGATGGAATCCTTGATCATGATACAATACCTGAACACAATATAACCATAATATGTCAAGATAATGGTGACCTCCCCAGACAAAGTACTGCATATCTAGTTGTACATGTGTCTGACCGTAATGACAATCCCCCAGTATTCACTCAGGATAAATATACAGCATCAATCACAGAGAACAATCAGAAGGGAGTAACAGTGATAACCGTAACAGCCAATGATAATGATAGTGGGGAAAATGGGAGAGTAACATACTCTCTACAAGCTGAGTCATCTAAATTATTTGCTATAGACTCCATAACAGGTGCTATCACAGCCAATACAAGTATAGACAGGGAAACTCATGGTGCAGAGATTATATTCAGAGTCCTAGCTACTGATGCTGGAGAACCTCCTAAAGTTTCTACTGGAACTGTTGTTATAAAAGTGAATGATCTCAATGACAATGCTCCTATATTCACATCTGATCCAGTCAAACTACATGTCTCAGAAAACCAGGTAAACAATACTCTAGTGGGGAATATATCAGTGTATGACCCTGACAATGGACTCAACGGAACATTCTACCTCAGATTTCCGACTGATCCTGATGTGTTGAAGTATTTCAAGTTTTCTGAGAATGGACTAGTGTCAACAGTTAAACCTTTAGACCGGGAATTACATCCAATTCATAGTTTCTACATCCATGCCACTGACTACGGTGGTAGAACAAGCTCTGCGCTGGTTATCGTAACAGTACACGATGAGAATGACAATTATCCAAAAATCCTGTATCCAAGTGTTCAGGATAATCTAAAACTTGTACCAATTACAACAACTGCTGGGTCTTCAGTTGTACAAGTTGATGCATTTGATTATGATGAAGGAGACAATGCTGAACTTAATTATTACATAGATAGTAGCAATGCTAGTAACATATTCTCTATGGATTTACACACTGGGACTATCTACCTGAATAAAACATTACCAAATAGTGACATAGACATAGTGTATTATTTCTCAATTCATGTCAGCGATAGTGGGACTCCGAGACTTCATTCCAACACAACACTCTACATTAGAATTATTCCCGCTGAAGCTGCATTTGGTCAAACTGAACCTGCCACAGCGGACACAAATCTCATCATTATAGTGGTAGTAGTAGTATCAGTGACATTGGTATTATCGCTGATAATGATAACTGTGATGGTACGAATATGTATTGGAGGTCGACGCAGTGGAAGTAGTACTGCATCATCGCAGATTATCATGGAATCAAAGGAGGTAGATCCGAGGCTGCTGGATTCATCCTCTGCTTCGACATCCTCTAAAGACTCAAATGGAAATGAGAAACTGAGGGTAGATTTTCCTGATACCTTTGTCAATAAAGGAGAGAATGGCTCTGTCCTAAATACAACTATATCATCTATTGACAAACATCTTGAGGACCAAATGTACATAGAAAAAGTGAAACAGGTAATTTATCCATTCAAATTTTACTTGCTTAAGAGTCAATATTTTATGACATTTAAAATTGGGCATAAGTTAAAAACTATAGTAAGTGCTTATATATTGCATTTCAAAGAAATTGGGTAAAATGGTAACCCTTTTGAGTTCCTGAAAATGTGCTTATGCTTCAAAGAAACAAATGGACTGAGAGAATTAATGCTATAATACTTCTACTAAATTTCAATAGCTTTGAAGTAGCAAGCAGTTTATCCCTTTCTCACAATGTTTTCTTTCATATTTATCAAACACTTTTCTATTTCATTGAATAGTTATTTGACACATATTTGGCCGTTTTGGAAAAAGACTGAGGACTAAGTCTTGATGGTGTTGTTGTTTTCATGGTTGTGGTGCAAAAACTTATAACGGGTACATTTTGTGATTTCTATGGTATAACTGAAGGTATTCATGGATCATGTTTGACTCTTTATCTGGGGTTTTGACTCCCCCAAAATTTGTAATTACTGTTAAAATTTTTAAGATGCAACTCAAATTTAATCTTAATATTTACAAATCAGTTACTTACTTCATTTCTTTAAAAGAATTTACAAACACTAGCACAAGCCCTTGGTATTCACTTGAAACTTGGCACACATATCAAAAGAGCAACCTATGCCATCAAGGGGGTTGGTTTAAACCTATTTATTTTACTTCAATAAAAAGTGTTGGCCAATGAAAGAGCCAAGTTCAATAGCCACTCAGAGGAATCAGACTGTAGGACCTGGGGTTAAGTGGCCGACACTCTACCTCGAGACCACAACTATCAAGGGGGATAACTATAGATGCATCTTGTGCAAATTATGCCCACTTTTGGCTCTGTTATCCACTTCCCAGCACTGACAAGCAGAGCATAAGCACACCTATTTTTTCCTCAATAATAATGGGTTAAATGTAAAGATAGTATTGTGAAGGTCTACAGTCTCAAGATGTAAAAAGATAGCTTTGTAAACCTTTTGAATGGCATGTTTACAATACATCTAAGACAAAGAGAAAGAAAGAAAATTATGTTTTAATTGCGTCCTATTACTTTTATCTAACCCAATGTAATTTTCTTCTGGCAATGAAATAAATGAGTACAATGGATTGTTTTTGGAAAGGCTCCATGGTCAGAAGAAAATTTGAACTTAATTATGGTGATTATGTTAATTATTGAGTAAGTGCTCTCAACATGATGATTATAACTATCTCTATAAAAAACGGAAATGGTAGGAAAGGCAACATTAGAATATAAATGAATACATTTTTTTTCTTATTAACCCATATCCCTTTGCAAACTATACAGAATCTAATTATGATATAGCATTAGTTTTGATAATTGGCTTAATTGTTTTTTCTCTCTCTCTCTCTAAAACAACAACAAAAAAATCAGGGAATTGTTTTAAGATTCTCCTTAAAGTTTATTAACTGTTTGTACTTTATTTGTAGGGACCTTTATCCTTAAGGTAGTGGACCCGTAATAAGTTTGCAACATTTCAGGAGCAATGAACTTTAACAGTGTTAACCAAGGTTTCCTAATGATTTTCATTTCTTTCACCTTGGTTAACACTGTGAAAGAACATGTGGTCCAAAATGTTGCGGAACTATTACGGTTCCACTACCTTAAATTGTGGATTTTCGTGACACCTACACAGATATGACATTGTCTTGATCTTATGACCACATGCTTATTGTTGCCATTAAGATAATACTATGTATCACAGAAAAAGGTGCCTTCATGTAAAACTCATATTCGTCTTCATAAAAACGAATCTAAAAAAGTTCATTTTAAGGAAGTGGACTCGTACCAGTTCCTCTACGTTTCAGAAGTAATGAACTTTAACAGTGTTAACCAAGGTTTCCTAATGATTGACATTAGGAAACCTCAGTCAACATTGTGAAAGATCACATGTTCCTGAAAGTTGAGGAACTATTAAGGGTCTACTACCTTAAGCTCTATGCATGGACAAAAATACTGCTTTTCTTGAGGTTTTGATTCATAAAATATCAATAAGCAAATGTTGATTGCTCAGTGTTAAAAAGTTGTAACTAGCTATATGTTTATAGGCAGTAACAACTGTTTTGCACTGAGCCACAATGTATGCATTATGTGGGTGAAGGATGCTATTCAGCTATAACATTCGGCTTTTGGTTACATTTGTTTTGTATGGCTATTCAAATGCTTATCTTAAAATTGCATTTCAAAAATGTTGATCTTTATTTATTACCCAGTTTGGTTTGGAAATAAACAAGAAAATAGATGAAACAACCAGTGACAACTCTGGTGAAATGGGAACCAGGGACAGTGGACAGGGAGGAAGTGATATGGATATGAACAGTCTGTCAGAGTTACCTGTCTTGGATTTTCCAGGCAAGTTATTTATAGATTTGAGGAATGTCCAAAAAAATTTGGGGTACAATTGCTGCCTGTCATTAAATTCTTTGACCAATTACAAGACTGATAAAAGGTACACTCATCTTTAATATTAGCAAAAGCATTTACAGGCAAAATTGTTTGTTTTCACGATTTTTTTAAACTTTTTTAAAAGAAAATATTATGGACAATGAAGAAATTGATTGAATCTATGTTTCAAGAGCTTTTATTTTAGGGTATCACCAACAATTTGGAAAATAAAGGAATGGGTTTAAATTTCTTTAATACATTTTGGTGGATTATCAAGAAATTGATGGCCCAGTGCAAAACGGTTGTAACTCCCTATAAACATACAGGGAGTTACAAATGTTTCATGCTGAGCCTACGAAATATTAGTAGAATTTGTTCATTTCACCCTATCTGTCGTTATTGTAGCAGAGCTCAATAAGTGACTTCATTATGAACATTGCATACAACATGCAAAACAACACGCTTTAAGAATTTTTTTCCTTAAATTTTTACATTTTGTCTCATTTTTGCTTTAAAGAAATGGAATAAACATTGGGATTTTTGGTAAGATCAACTAATATTTCATTATGTGAACAACAAATGGTATGTTTTCACTTGTGGCTCTGCCATTCGTGAGGATATAGCCTTTGTTGTTCACTCAATGAAAAAGCAATCAATCTTACACTGAAACGAACAATAATCCTCTATTTGTTAAATGATATTTTTCAGTTATGATAGCTATGACAATATTCTACTGCTGAGTAATTAGAGAAAATAAAAGCAGTTCAAGCGCAATAGCGACTCAAGGTATAGCAGATAACGTTACTCTGCTTTTACAGCATAAACTTGCTTACTAAATTCTCTTTTAATTAGACAGGGTACATCTATTTGAGCCTGTGTGTGACATTTCCAATGATTTGGTATGTGTGCCAACTAAGCAAAGACTCTGGCCAGCCTGTGCATCTGCACAGTCTGACCAGGGTCTTTACTTTGCGCTTTTGTGAAAGAAAAGGTCTCAATGTGTCTTAAGACAGTCCAGGGAAGTTGTAATTATACTATGTGGCTTCTAATTAAACTAGGTGGCAATCAAGGTTGGTTAATGTTGGTCCTTTTTGCACATGTCAAATTGTTGGAAATGTCATGCACAGGTTTATTTTATATTCTCATTTCTTTACAGAGAGTCCCACCAGCTCTAAAGTTCCATCAGACACCAGTTTTCCAAGTCCAAGAGACGAATTCACAAGTTACTATGGTAACAAGAAACAATTCTCAAAACCTGGAAACTATGACAACAGACAATCAATGTTAGAATCAGGTGTTAATACATCAATGTGCAATTTTACAAGAAATCCATCAAAAACTGCGGAAAGAAAAGAACTTTCCAAGTTGCGTAGAAATCCGAAAAAGGTCATGTTTAGTGATGACCTTGAGATCTCAAGTACAAACTCACACACATTCTCCTCCGTGTCGTACTCAGATACAGAGATGTCTACGCCAAGTTCAAGGCCATTAACGTTCAACAGAATGCATAGTTATGATAACTCAGGGTCTAGTTCAAATAGAAACAATTTTGAGCCGCGGGGACCTTTGCGTAGATCTGTGGACCAATTATTGTGGAATCGTAATAATTCAAGATTCGCAAGAGACGGTACAAGGGACGACAATCACTTGCCAACATTATTAGAAAGGCCAGTAGTACCTGAAAAAACCTGGTTAAATGATAACATGGCCAAAACATGGTCAGACAATAACACTGCCAAAACATGGTCAGACAATAACACTGCCAAAATATTGTCAGACAATAACACGGCCAAAACATGGTCAGACAATAACACGGCCAAAACATGGTCAGACAGTGTCATAGACAGTCATGCTCCAGTGTTCTCATTATCTCAAAATATTCCTACCACCTCAACAAATAGGGCATCATATCCAAATAGTTATAGTGTTCATTTGACAGATTATCCAACTAGTTCACATAATCCTGAAGATACCATGCCCAGTGAGCTATGTGTTTGAATTTTGTTTTCTTACATTATCATAAATCACCACATTTTCTATAATAAATTATCATCAGTTAACTTAACAAAATTTGTAACTAAGGCTTTGATTGAGTTGTAGTTACTGTATTTCTCCTAATAAATGCTCCTGGAGCTATACATAAAAAGGTCAAGAAGCTTTTATTTAGTATGAATTTTCTGATTAAAATTGATGTCTTTTAGGCTCTTTTCCCTTTAATTTGAGGTGAATTTCCTTTAAACATTCATTTATATGATTGTTTAGAGGAAATCTCAAATTAGAGAAGTATAAAAAATGTCATAAAACTTAGGTATTTAAAGTGGGTTTTCTGAGTGAAAACTGTAGGGGTGCTACTATAAGGGAGGGCGCTATTATTAGAGGAAATACAGTATGAAGATTTAGAATTTAACCAACATTACTTATCTTTTGAAAACAATTGGATGTTGTCTACAGCGGGAATCATTGGTAAAGAAGGAAAAATGGAGTATGCAAATGATTCTTATAAGGTAAATAAATTACAAAAAAAGAAAATCAAAGTTTTGACTGCAACTTTGATTTTCTTTTTTTTTGTTATTAACCCTCTTTTAAGAATCATTTTGCATCCTCCTTTAATTTGGAACAGTTTAGAAAAAGTTGTTGTTAAGTAATAATCACACTGCACCACTATAAAAATTATTTCATAATCGAATTAACGATCTTTAAATTCATAATTGAGGAGTAATGGCAAAACTATTGTAAATGCCTTAAAATATAAAGGCACAATAATTTTGCACTCACCCTATATATTACTTTTGGTAAATGAATACTCGTTAATTTGTGTTCATTGTAAATATATCTTTGAAATTAATCTGCATGGACCTGAAGACTTTAAGCAAAAAAAAAGAGGAAAATCTTACAAAAAGCATTTGTGCAGTTCCTGATGAAGAAATTACTTTTCTAACGATTGTGAAAAATTTTTGATTTTAGATCAGGCTGCACAGGTTGGCTAGTTGATGCTTTTCTTCCATGGAAAATTATCTAAAACTAACCTTTATCAGTATTTTTGAATACAAAACTTAACCAGAAATTATAGACTGAGATAAGCCTGCACAGACACGCAGTCTGATTTTAGCCTACATTGCTAGCTTTCTAATTGAGAGTTTTAAATTGATTGATTGATTGAAAGGAGTTGTATGCCACTTTCAACATTTTTTCAGTTATATCGCCGCTGGAGCACCTAATAATGGATTCCTTGTATTTCTCTTACCAGTACAACGATCACATCCTTTCCTAGCCTCCAGCTTCTATCTCACATAGGTCTACGATTATCAACCCATTTGTGAGACAAATAGTCGGAAAGAATGTTGAGAGATTTAAGAATTTTTTCAAAAAACTGGAGCTACACTGGTTGATAAATCCCAACAATTTAAAATTTGAAACAAAGTGTTTTTTATGCCCCCGTATCGAGAGATCGGGGGCATATTGTTTTACTCATGTCTGTCTGTCCGTCTGTCCGAAAACTTAACCCAAAACTTAACCTTTGCCTTTTCTCTAAAAGTATTTGACATACAAAGCTGTACACCAAAGTCAAGGTCATGTGACAAGGTCAAGGTCATGTGACAAGGTCATCTGTCAAGGTCCAACTTTAAAAAAAAAATGCTGTTCCGGGTGCATTCGTGTTTCACAAACACATCTTGTTTACCATGTCATATTATTGGTGGATAACCCGAGCCTTATAACTACTGCATATATAAAGAGTGTTCCATTATCTTAGAAAACCTCTCTAAATTACATCACTTGGTAATGTCAGCTGTTTTACCCAGATTATACAAATTAAACAGTTTCATACTAATCTAAATTCGAAGAATTTGGTTTGGAATTAAAAAGGGACTGCAAAATATTGTAGAAAAGATTGAGAAAAAGAGTGAAATTGCTTGAAACAAGCAATTTCTCTTTTTTCCTCAATCATTTTGCACTTATTTATCTTCAGTGAATAGAAAATCTGGTTTGTAATAACCCAATTACATAAACAGGTACAAATTGTCTAATTCTTTTTGGAAATAAAATGTTTGTTTGTTTTTTTTTTAGCTCACCTGAGCACATCATGCTCAAAGTGAGGTTTAATGATCAATGAATGTCTGTCGTCCGTCAGGCGGCGAGCGTCTTCATGTGTCAACAATTTAAGTGTTTACACTTTAGAGGCCACAAATATGATCCAATCTTCATGAAACTTGGTCAGAAGGTTTGTCAGGTCACAAGGATGAACCCTATTGAAAATTGGAAGGATCCATGGCATATCACAGGAAAAGGGGCCTTAATGACAATTTTCTTGTTAACGCTCTAGAGGCCACAAATATGGCCAAATCTTCTTGAAACTTGGTCATAATGTTGGCCAGGTCACAAGAATGGACGCTATCGATAATTGGAAGGATGCATGCCATATTACAGGAAAAGGGGCCTAAATGACAATTTTTCTTTTTTATACTCTACAGGCCACAAATATGGCCCAAACTCCATGAAACTTGATCAGAATGTTGGTCAGTTCGGTAGGATAGACCCTACCAAAAATTGGAAGGATCCCTGCCATATCACAGGAAAAGGGACCTAAATGACAATTTTCTTGTTTATACTCTACAGGCCACAAATATGGCCCAATCTTCATGAAACTTGGTAAAAATGTTGGCCAGGTCACAAGAATTGCCATATCAAGGGAAAAGGGGCCTTCATAAAAAATCTTTTGTTTACACCTTAGAGACCACAAATTAGGTCACATCTTCATGAAACTTGGTCAGACTGATGTTCGTAAGTGCACAAGGATAATTCTTTTTGAAAATTTGGAAGGATCCATGCCATATCACAGGAAAAAGGGCCTTAATGACAATTCTCTTCTTTACTCTAGAGAGGTATTAAGTGTGGCCCAGACTATTTGAAATTCAGAATATGTATAAGGTCACAAATATGAAGCCTATAGAAAATTGGAAAGATCCTGCCATTTCTCAGGACAAGGGGCCTTAATGAAGATTTTGTTTTTTTTCACTTAAGTTTTATAACATACGCCTTTGTTCAAATAAGGTTTGTGTCAAGGCATATCCTTTTTACAAAAAAAACAACAAAACAAAGCAGGAAACAATTTCACCATATTTTTTGTTGAAAACAATTTGTTGACATCTGCTTATTTAATTGATGTGATATCCCGGGGATCAAAGAGACTCAGGTGAGCGATCTAGGACCATCATGGTCCTCTTGTTTCTTTTCATGTTTAATAAAAAACAAATTTCACATTTTCTTTCAATTGGAGTTAAAGTCAATTTATTGTCAATTCGATAGTCATTTAGGCAGGTTTTCTTGGATAAGGAATCAAGTATATGGTGACCATTTACCCATATCCTGCTAGAATTAAACTTTATAGCATATTGGACATTAAGGTGACATTTCAAGCAGGATGGATCAAGATTACCATAAATTATTCAGTTGAGACCATGCAGTGTATGCTAAGAAAAAACTACACTTTTGTGCAGGCTGATCTTAGTCTATTCTGTCTGCAAAATCTTAAAATACAACATAAATAAACCATAGAAAGCATGAAAACATTCTTAGATTGTTTACATTATTTAGGGGTTACCCATGATTTTGTGGGTATTATGACAAAGAACCCTGTGATATTATTGTATCCAATTTTTGATATTTGTATTTGTATATAATGAAATAGAAATAAATGGAAATGGGTATACATGATTGGTGATTGTTGTTCTCACTTCTTTTCCTTCAACATTCCATCAAAAATGTTTCCCTAATCAATGAAAATGCTTATGGTATGCATTTTTTCACATTCTATAATGCAAGGTTGTGCTTACATTCGGTTATTACTTCAAACCATGACCTCTGCATTCTATATAGACTGGTAAACATGTCCCATGTATGCTACCCTCTGATATTGATAGATTATGACAGGCTCGCCAATCAGAATCCTCTTTTAGTTGAGTATGACTGACAATAGGACCCAATCCAATTGATTTGTCTGTCCATATGTATGTCTGTGTGCCTCTTAGAATAGCCCTGCGTTTAGAATGACAAAATATTTGTGAATTAACCAAAAGTTAACAGCTTTTTTGTGGAAAATGGTCATAACTGGTTAGAAATGCTTTTTCGATCTCCCTTTGATAGTAAATGTTTAACAGTGAACATAGATTCCAAGTTTCAAGAGACCTCAGTAATACATGCATAGTGGCGTATCTAGGATTTCTGTAAAGGGGGTTTGAACATACAAAAAGATGGTTCGCTCTCCTAGTATATCTAACTTCAACCCTTATCTTGCTGATTTTTTTTTCAAATACAATTATATCAAAAAGTTTGCCCCGAGAATTTTTTGCTCAAAAACGAAGAAGACGGGCAAACAGTGCATGCTAAGATCAGACTGCACAATTGTGCGGGCTTATCTTAGTCTATACTGTCTGCAAAATCTTCTGCACGGCAGAAATATGTTGTCAACAGCAAATGTGTTGAGCGACATTCTGCATGAAAATGAAATACATGTAATTGGACTTTAGAAAGGGCCGGGTTAGTTTGAGCCCCCCCTCCCCCGAACCCACTCTGAATCAGCCACTGATGTATTAGTCAAAATTCAAATTTGACATCACAACGACTTCCACTACAACGCAAATGTCAGGCCAAGTCTATAGCAGTGCCTTGGATTTTCTCTGAAGAACATCCGAGGTAAAAAATCTGCTGTGAAACTATTGAATAAAATTCTAACAAGTTTCACAGAGGTGATCATATTGAAATTCTATAGTGTTATCTAAATATGACCTGTCACGCAAAAAAAAAAACAACAAAAAACTTGGGAACGTGTAAAATGTTGAGCCTAGTCAGATTGCGAGGATTGCATAGACTGACAAGGATTGAGACTTTTCTCACTTGTCTAATTTTCTGAATCAAGAATGAGAAATAATTTTTGAAATGCGTCCTTCGGTTGACCTGTAATTGAACCAACCTCTTTTTCAAACATTTATTTAACCCTGATGGTCTTTTTTACGTGACGGTTCACATATGTGACCCATCAAGCGAAAAAGGGCCATCTGGGAGCTTTGTAAAATGGATTTTTGAAAAAGAGATATGGTCCAGCATATGTCAACGAGAGGTCGCATTTCAAAACATCTTTCACGAGAAGGTAGATTGATCATTCTAGATTCAGAAAATCAGCAATTGCGAAAAGATTCGACCCTAGCCAGTCTGACTAGGGAGGACTCTTTACGCGCTACACAGATGGTCTTTTTTTTAGCGTGACGGTTCACATATACAGTTAAACTTCGGTAGCTCGAACACCTTGGGGACTTGACAATTTGTTCGAGAGATCGGTTGTTCGACCAATCCAAAAAACTGCAAGGGTACCAGAAGATGGGAATGCGCCACATCCGGTAATACTTCGTATCCGAATATACGTATACTTATTCGGTTCTTCAATTTCAATTTTTAATGTACTGTTGTTTTTTAGGGTTTTTTACGATTGATCCACAGGATTTGTGTATAAAAATGAATAAAGTAAACAATGAAATGATGAAATAACTTTAGGCTAAAGAGTTATATTGTTGCATTCCCTTTGTTTACAAAAGAGGCTACCGTATTATTATTCCTGTTACGTACGCGGCCTCAATTGCAAGTGAAAAAATAATTTAAGTCAAATTTAAACACCGTTCAAATGTTGAACCTTAAACATTTTTGAGTGTATAAATTTACGTCAGTCTTTGAGAAAATACAGATCCATTTAAATTTAAAACCCAAAATTCTACATGAGTTAATCGTTCGGACCCTTCTCGCCATACTTTCAAGCAGTGTCTGTATGATTTTGACATCGCTTAGTTAAGTAGTCGCCGAAATATTAATAAAGAGACAATATATAATAATGAATGTAAACAGCAGATGGCCAAACAACAAGTTAATGCAATTTAATAAAACAGTGTATTTTTCACAGAATGGGTAATTATATCGCACGGTGCGTAATTGTCAATAAGGTGTCAAAAATGGATTACGAGTTGAAAAGTGTGAAAATCACCTAAATGTGACATCTTATTATTAGCGATAGACCCTTTGTTCGAATTTTTCCAGGTGAAATATAAAGCATTTTTAACTTCCGGACTGGAGAATGTGTTCGAGAGTTCGACCGTCCTGGTGTACGAGTTTTCCGAGGTCGAACACTATAAATTATGAGCGAAATCTGCCGGGACTGAGATCCTTGTTCGAATTTTCCCTAGTGTTCGAGATTACCCCTGTTCGAGAGACCGAAGTTTGACTGTACATGTAAACTCTTCTGTTGAAATCTAGATATTTGTTGAAATAGGGATATCCTAGGATAATACTAGATCCATTACATCCACCAATGACCTGTATGTGCTTGTACACATAATTTTTAGATCACCTGAGCACAACATGCCCAATGCGATCTTTAAGTGTCACCCTGATTGTGTTGTACGTCGTCAACAACAATGAACTTCTTCATCTTTTAATCCGCTGGACCAGTTTTATTGCAAAAATTGTCTGTCAGATAATCCTTGTGTGACCTTTCTAAAAAAATTTCCGCGAACTTTTAGGTGTGGCAGTGCAGGGCTTTTTTCACTTTAACGACCTTTCCTCCTAAACCACTAGGTCAATTGAAATAAAACTTAGCCAGAAAGTTCCTTCGGTGACCTTATTCAAGAATTGTTTGTGGAATACTGATTGACCCTTAAATTTTGGGGTCATAAGGCGGGATATTTTTTCACTATGACATCTTTGAAGGACATCTCCCAAACTAGATCAATTTCAATGAAACTTGGCCAGAATGGGCATCCACAAAAAATAAATATGTTTATTGAATTCTGAAACGACCACCCTACATGTTGCACGGGTGTACATGCTTTTAATATGTCGCATATCGCTAAACTTACAAGCTCCGTGAGGAAATAGGAGTTGAGTGAGATTTTGGTGTCTAAAAAGTCGCAAAGTCATTCTTAGTTCAGATATACGTGCGGAATTTAAAGTCTAGTTTACATATGTCCCATGGAGCCGCTACGGAGTCCTGAAGCCCACAATAACCCTCAAATTATGCGTTGTCCGTTTGGCGGCATAGGGTAAAGGCACCACAAGGTCGTCCCATGGTTTGCTTGTAAACATTTACGGTGACCTAGTCGAGATTACGGAAGCTGTACGTTCTGTAGTAGTTTTTTTTTTCCTGTTTGAATAGGGTTTTAAGCCTCTTCTAAAAAACATTTCAGTAATATATCGGCAGCTGAAGCACCCAACAATGGATTCCTTGTATTCTCACAGTATTATCATTACATTCTTGCTTAGCCCCCAGCTGCTATACCATAGAAGGTCTGCTCGATTATTAATCCATTAGTGGAAGACAAATAGTCGGAAAGGATGAGTGTCGCCGCCGGGAATCGAACCTGGGACCAGATGAATGATAGTCTGACGCGCTACCACTGTGCTATGACGGCGGAGACCGGTGTACAGTAGAATAAGTTGACTCATCGGATGTTCTTCGCACCAAGTTCCCTTCAAATTCGGGCGGCAGCTTTTAGCGTCTCTTCTTCCTTATAACGGCACATATTTTACAAGTTACATACAATTCAAACTATCTTCTGTATGTTTTTCTAAAAAAAGTCTAAGGAAGTGAAAAGTATTTTTGCTGGGAAAATAAAGTGCTTAATTACAAGTTTTGTCTATCCGCTGATTGTATGTTGTCAGATACTATGTAGTTGGTCGACTGAACAAGGGAAGTAAATGCAATAGGACATCTCAATTTGATAATTTGGGGTTGTCTCCCTTGAAAATTTTATTCCACAAAATCTGTTAGCTGAATGTTTGGTATGTCAACCCTTTCTTTGGAAGATCGTACTGTTTATAACTACATGTGTATATCTCTCCCAGTGGCGGATCCAGAGGGGGTTCGAACGACCCCCCTCTGGATCCAAACTACTTCATTATAGTTGACTAATCAATCAAAATTTTACTAGATAAGAAAAACATCACCTTTCTTCAGTTAACTGAATGTTCGAATCACAGGAACTTGAAATTTTATAAATGAAAGATATCAGATGTACAGAATTTGAGCAATTCGTCCCATAGTATCCATATCATAGTGATACTATGGGGCTATATATATCTCGACTTCAAGGCCGACATCGAATCCCCTTCTAAGTAACCCTGAATCCGCCGCTGTATTCCATTACCATGTAGGCATTGCGCTAGTTAACTTAAAGAGATTATTACAAAATCAGTCTATCTAACCTTTTACATGTAGAGCTATTGGGGTTACATTAGAAAATGGCAACAACAAATGTTAAAATATATTGTTAGAAAATGAGAATTTACTTTTGAGGGGCGAACGCGACATACATACCACACTTTCAGTTCAGAGATGAATGGAGTTTTTGTTGATTCCACTGAGGTATGAAACTCAAAAGCTAATCACATTGTATGAATACGCGAAGGGAAAATGTAAAGAATCATCAACCAGGAAAAAGATTTCTAATGGGACTACTTTCTGTGGAGGCTTACAAAATAGTTGCGAACTATAACTAATTTTTAACTAAGGAATAAAACCAAATTGATAAATATCTCTCTCTGTGTGTGTGCGCGCGTGTATAAGTGTATATTTGTGTAGTTCCTTACACTGAGACGAAATGTAATTTGAATCAGTCACGGCAGTAAGTCAAATGTCGAGGTCATAAATTTGAAGTCAGCTGTCTTGGGGTCTTGGGCTCAATCCACAATCCGGGCAAACATCCTTCCCGACATTTGTCTTCTATGTTCGGAAAGCATGTCAAGGTTTTACTAGTATGAGAAATATGAGAAATCCTAGGTCAGATACGCCAGCCACCGCGAAAATGCGGTTAAAAGTAACATTGAAGCTAATTAAACAATATATATTGTACTGCGTTTAACTATGATCTCCTGTCGACATACGCATTGTCACTGAAATGCACCTTTTAGTGCCAAAAATATATCTAAACAAGAGTTGTCCGCGGACAACGTAGCTCGCCCAAACAGCTGCTTGTCACAAACAGCGCTTGACCGAAGACCGAAGTTCAAAGTGGTTTCTTTCAATGTTAAAGTCCATGATCTAATATATATCTGTTTGAGTAGTAATTAAGAAATACAAAAACTTTTTTGTTTTAATTGCATGTATAAGGTTAGGGTAAAGTGAAAGCCTACAAGCAGATGGGGTTACCAATGGAATTTCTTTGTATCAAACATGAGGTTTTTCTTTAAATTTTTTCTAAATCCACAAAAGGTCAAGATCAAGGTCAAATTGTGAAGAACCTTGGTCTCTGTAGAAGCCTATCACCTAGTGAGTATGTGTATGAAGTAATAATGTCCCTGAGTAAAGCATTTAGAAAATATAAGCAAGGTTAAATTTTTGGTTAAAGTTTTTCAGTTTAAGTTTTTCCAAGTCCATAAAAGGTCAAGGTCAAGGTCAAATTGTCAAGGCCCTTGGTTTCTGGTGAAAGCCTTTCATCTGGTGACTATGAAAATAAAGTAATGATGTCCCTAGGTTAAAGCATTCAAAAAATATAAGCAATATTAAAGTTTTTGGTTAAAGTTTTTTGGTTAAAGTATTTCCAAGTACATAAAAGGTCAAGGTCAAATTATCAAGGACCTTGATCTCTCACAAAAGCCTATCACCTAATGAGTATGAATATGAAGTAATGATGTCCCTAGGTTAAAGCATTCAGAAAATATCAGCAAGGTTAAAGTTTTTGGTTAAAGTTTTCAGTTAAAGTTTTTCTAAGTCCACAAATGGTAAAGGTCAAGGTCAAATTGTGAAGGACCTTGGTCTCTGGTGAAAGCCTATCACCTGGTGAGTATATATATGAAGCTATGATGTCCCTAGGTTAGAGCATTAAAAAAATATATGCAAGGTTAAAGTTTTTGGTTAAAGTTTTTTGGTTAAAGTTTTTCTAAGTCCACAAAGGGTCAAGGTCAAGGTCAAATTGTCAAGGACCTTTGTCAATGGTGAAAGCCTATCACCTAATGAGTGTGCATATGAAGTAATGATGTCTCTAGTTTAAAGCTTACAGAAAATATAAGCAAGGTTAAAGTTTTTTTGGTTAAAGTTTTTTTGAAAGGGTCAAGGTCACAGTCTAAAGGTCATTTCGACATGGATGTTGGTCTCAAATGAAAGCCTATGCCCTAATGAGTGTTTCAATAAAAAACAAGAGCTGTCACTGTAAGATGACAATGCCCCCGACACCGCTTTGATTTTAAATTATGGCCAATCTATGTTGAAGGTCAAGGTCATCCAGGGGTCAAGGTCACCAAAGTATGTGCCTACAGAAAGGTAATGTACCAAGGAATGTTGTGGTAAAGTATGATGCGAATATGTTAATAAGGAAGTTATGGCCAATGTTAAAGTTTTTGGACGGAATGACGGACGGACAGACGGACGGACGGACAAGTCAAATTTATGATGCCTCCCTATCGGGGGCATAATAATAAAGCCTCTAGGATAAATATTGATAGAAATAAAAAACTTTAACCTTATGTGGACACCGACGCTGACGCCGAGGGTATGACAATAGCTCTTCCGAGACTTTCGTCCCGGGCGAGCTAAAAAAAGCATGGCTTAAGTACTGATAAGGAATTCTCTCGACAAGCAAACTTTAACATTTGACCGTTTCATGTGACCTAGACCTTGGAGCTATCCATTGATTCTTATGGGCTGCCTTTATGGCACTTGCGTTTGTTGTATTTCAATATTTCATACTAGGCATAACTGAAAGATCCAGATAAAAACTTTGAATTTTTGGTATCAAAGGCTCATGTTGAAACAGTTGTAAATGCCAATATATTCATAGGCAGTTACATCTGTTTGGCGCTGAGCCATTGATATGGAAGGAAAGAATAAATGGGGTTTGATGCCGCTTTCAACATTTTGCCAGTTATATCGTGGTGGGTGGACAATGGTTTCCTGGTATTTCCCTCACCAGTACAACCACCACATCCTTTCCTAGCCTCCGGCTGCTATCTCACATAAGCCTACAATTATCAACCCATTGGTGAGAGACAAATAGTTGTAAAGAATGTGTGCCCCTGTCAGGGATCGAACCCAGGACCTCTAGATTGACAGCCGACGCGCTACCAACTGTGCTATGACGGCGGCTGCCATTGATATGGAGGGGAGGGAGGGGTGTATCTACTCATGGCTTCTCTACGTAGTTTTTCTCACAAATACAACCACATGATTGGACTAGCTGCCAATTCTCACCTAGGCGTACAACTTATTATTCATCCATTTGCAGTGGACAAATGATTTAAGTCTCAATGACTGTTGTCAAATGCCAGATGAAAGTCGGATTGGTGTCGGCGGTTGAATTGAGATTCAAAGCGAAAGCAATTTTTTGATAACATGGACGGGTGACATTTTGTAAGTAAAACAAGAGTGCCTCATACGGGTGCCGACTCTCAGCTATTGGCGCATGATAATGTTGAACAAGGGGCATAATTGTTTTGAAAGTGATTTGAAGTTATTCCCCTTTAGATTCTAGGAAGCTCTTGTGATGGTGAAAACACATGCCAAGTTACCTTAAGATATCTTCAATAACAACAGAAATGTGACCAAGACTAACACCAACTCCAACAACACCAATATGATGACAATACCAAGGTTTTGATCTAAAACAGTCAATGTAATAAGTATGTACCAAATAGGGTAAACAATTATTGGAAAATAATTCCTACTTTACTTGCAATGATCCGTCAATTTCAACAATTTTTTTAAAACAGTTTTTTATACCTCAGCGAATGGAAAATTCAATCAAAACACGACAATAGTTTCATTGTTGAGTTTTTTTTAATACTTTTTTGTATTTTCAGGAATCTCTCAGACTCCACATATAATATTCAATAAGAATGTTGTCTCATTCAATTCTATACAAATATATATAAATGTTTACAGTGACTTTCAACAATGTGACATAACAACATAATACATCGTCGATTTTCTTCTAAAACCCTGTAATTACAGCTTAAAGTAAGCAGTTTGTGAAGAAAAACAACAACATGCAACTTCACACATTCAATAATCTGGCTCACAATCAGGATTCAGAATATTTGCAAATGTTTTATATCAATACCCGATTTTGCATATATGTTTACATGCAAAGCCGTGTATTATTAAATATTTCTAAATTGTTTCCCAAACTTTCCATACTGAACTCAGAAAATGAGGTTTAGAAGGCCAATCTATAATGGTAAGCATATATTGGACCCATATCAATGGCTCAGCGCGAAATAGTTGTAACTGCCTATATATTTATAGACAGTTACAACTATTTTGCACCGAACCTTCGATATACTCTTGGATAAATCAACATGGCACCATACCACAAATCCAATCCTTTTTTTCTTGTCTTGATGGTATTTTCTTCAAATGATTTTTTTTTTAAAGTAGTCAAATTTTCATCTAACTCTTTAAATATTGACCGTACTATATATAAGTCATCTTAAATTTTGACTGGAAGTATGTTTTATTTGTTTGTTTTGTGTTTCTCTTGCCTTTTTTTTTTCAATAGCTGATCTTTGCAGAATACCATAATCTAATATTGTTTCAAATGATAAGACTCTAATAAACTGTTAAATCCAACATTCTAATAGGATCTTGCACATCTTATTATGTTCAAGAAGAATTATTTAAATGTAGCATCGAGTACTGCTATTAATGTGTAATGGGTTCTTGGTGAATCCATGTGCTTTATATTAAAAAATGGGTCACGGCAAAGACATTTTAAATACCTATAGATATACATGTACATGCAAATGTAAATTTATAGAAACTTTGCAAATTTGCTATTACTTTTATTTAGGAAACATCTTATTTCATCTATTCCTTTTGCTACAAATATGAAAATTAAAACTAAGAATTTGTTCATTAAAACATAAAAAGCAAAAGAATGTGTGTAGTTGCTTTACAGATTAGGAAAACTCGTGAAATAAAAAGTAACAATAAAGTGAGTAATAACAATGTTAAACAACTGTCATAGCAGGTTTTATAGACCTTTATTTCATATAAAGTTTAAATTAAAATCAAATTCATTTAAAATTCATAAAGAAGGTAACTAAGATGAATTTTCGTTTTTATTCTTATTTCGTTAGTTTAATACTAAATCCTTCTTACTACAGCTTCACGAAAGCTTTAGTTACGAGCATTTAGAATTATACCTACAATATTCTTTTATTTTGTTATTGCATAAAAACATTATAAAAAATATTATCAATCAATTATTGTTAAGGTCTGCATAAAAGTATATGTTCTCATGTTTGAAAATCAAAATAAAGATTGTATACTGAATATCAAATATACCTCATAAGATTTTTAACAAAAATCTCTCATCTTAATCAGAATTCTAATGAATTGTATCGCTATAATATTTTACAATTTCTGCCTTGATAATTTTGCCTTGAAGTTTAAGTCCTTATAAATCCTTTTTATAAAACAAACCCAACCAAAAATACTAAAATGCTATAAATTCTGGTAAAAAGATTGTGTTTAAAAAATTATACTATTTTGATTAGTTTCTCATGAGGTATTTTAAATGCTATATAAAAGCTTTCAATTTTTTACCTCTCTTTTTGTCATTCTTATTTCTTTTTTTTTTTTACTCTACGGTTTATTTTCAGAATTACTTTCAATTTATTATCAAAGTGAAAACATGAGGAGTACATGTGTAATGTTAAAGGACTAGCTTTGAATACCCCTTCTTAACTGCCTTCTTCTCTAAACATCATGCAATTTTGTTTTCTAATTTTATCTTTATCGTTGTTGTAATTCCAAAGCTTCGTAACTTAAGCTGTAGCTACTAGGTTTAAGAATAACATCAACGTAATGTTTTTATTGATACTGGCAATAATGGTTCCTAAATAATGGAGGTAATGAAATTGGCCAGAATCCTTTTTCTAATCAATTTCAAGTAAAATATTTGAGATTTCACACAACAAAATAACAATTTTCTTTATGTCAAATTTGTGGTAGCCAATAAGAAACGAATTTAATCTCTAAGCATTGTATAGAAATTTACTATAGTACTGTAATGACTCCATTAGTTAAGAAGGGGTTCATTATGTGCGACCTGCTATCTAAACGTGATGTGCATTTAACTCATATTTTTCAAGATTTAATACAAAACAGCTATAACTGGCCATACATTTAGTTTTAAATGGGGTTAACCATCACTGTTCACAATCTTTCTGTGTTATCATGGCAGCTGAAGAAACCTAACAGTGAATTCCTGGTATTTCTCCCACCGGTACTACCATAACATACTTTCCTAGCCTTCAGCTGCAATACTATAGTCTGTTTGACTTCCATATGGACCAACATTTTCATCAATTACATAAAATTGCGCTTAAATGAAGGATTTGTATGTGGTAAAATCTTAATTTTAGCTTTATACCATTCCAAAAAAATATTTTTTGAAAACAAAACGCTTTCAAAATAATGATTTTGTCTATCTAGTTAATGATAATATTTTCGCATTTTCCGCTCTTAAACACAAGGGGTGATTGAGGCTGTTTAGAAGTAAAAAATGTAAACATAATTGTAAAAACACGTGGCTTTAAACAAAACATTTGACAGACCATTATCCTTATTTGGACATACTAATTAGCATATCAACGGTCAGGTCATCTTAAACTAAAATACCACATGATTTTTGCTGTTATAACTCGCCTTCTTATCAAGTTTTCCTCATGAAATTCCCATCTTCTTCGTTTAGTAATGCTTTTTGATTGGTCTTAACATGGGAATATGGGGTTCATCTCAAAATAGATAAAACAATTATCAATTATCTTGTCAAACGCTTTCTAAATAAAGAGAGAATATACACAGATTTGATATCCAAAGGTAGTAATAATCTTCGACAAACTTAATTTTATAAAAAATAGTCGATTTTTTACCAAAACAACTCGCTTAAAATCTTACACTTTTGACTCGGCCCCTATGCAAATCAGTACTATTATTGGTTATACAATTCGCTGTTCCGTTTAATACAGACACAAGTAGGTATGAAAAGGTAAAAGTTAACATGTAGACGGACGGACAAAATCATTATTTTACATTCAAAAATTCTGAAAAACAAGACTCGTCATGGTATTAGTTGGACAATATGATATGACAAGAAAAAAATACGTTTTATTGATTCATTTCTGAGATTTTCAGCGAAATGTTGGTCCATATAGAAGTCAAACGGACTATACAAAGATTTACGATCATCCACCCATTAGTGGGAGACAAAGGCTCAATGTAACTAGCTGTATATTTATAGGCAGTTACAACTGTTTTGCATTGAGGAGTAGAATTACAGTATATTGATAGTTACAGTTGTTTTGCATCAAACCTTGAATAACAATTCAAACAGAACACATGCATATTCACACTTCTTTCTACATATTGAATAGTCAGTGCAAAACTATTGCAACTGTCTATAAACATATCGGCACTTAAAACAGTTTTGCATGGACCCTCCAATGTACCATTAGCATTCATTGTAACATACATAGAGATAGTGAGAAAAATAGAAAAGGAACCCTAAACTTTAAACATGTGCTACCTATTCAAAGAGATTATAAAAGTTTCTTTTAAAAAAATAAAATCTACTAAAACAATAAAATTCGATTAACATACATTTTTCATCATAATTCTTGCTACTGCCATTTACTTGTATTAATCATCTTTAGACATAGTAATTTCTATAAGCTGTAATTTGAACTAAGCAAAATTTTTTCAATTTGATGATTATAGTGTATTACCAAAACTTCACAACTATAGCTTTTGCAAGCTGTAGTTGTGAGGTTTTAGCCAGCAACATTTGGGCATTTTTTGTCATTGTGTGACTTAACTATGTAACTGTCATTATTAAAGATGCAGTTACAATACTTTTGTTGCCCATTAAATTCTGAACAAATGAATCATTTAAACAATAAATAGGCCATTAAAAATGAAAAGAAAGCACATGTTTAAAATCCAGATAACAAGAAGACTAGCACATTTTGGTTTATAGTGTCACAAACATCACTTTATACAAAAATACTGGCACAATGCAATGAGAAAGTATATGACGATTTTAAAACAGACCTCCAGATACACATGTACCTATCTGTAGCTTTGTTGAGCGATATGAACTTGTATGGAAAAAGCTTCTTTGCATAGGTCTCTATATTCATATGATGATGATATGTGCAAATTGATTAATGATTAGAAAATAACAACTTTATAATGATTGGGATTTCTGATATTTCAAATGAGACAGTTTTTTTTATATATATGATTTTTATGTGTTCTTTTTTCCAATTTGGAAAACTAGCCGTAACTTTTAAGAAGGAGATAGAAAGCTGAAAATTCAATAATTAAGTAGCCAAAAACTTTAAATATGTTGCAATATATTTCACTTATAGCATTAATTTCAGCTAAAACTTTATTCCCTAGAATAACATGTAACAAATTTTACAAATTATGATATTATGAGAAATAATGAAAGATGACACAAATATTGCCGAAAAAATGAAAAATTGTTCAATTTATGAAATTGAGAACACAAGTTTTGTTCCTGAGACCATTTTCAAGTTAACAAATCATGACATTTCATTCAAGCAGAGGTTTTGCTTGAACCTTTCAATTTGTTCTTTCACTTAGCACCAATTTTGTTTTAGTCAGTAAATGCATAAATTATCTTTTTTAAATACAATCTCAATGCATTTAGGTTTTAGACCCAAATATGAAACTTTGAAGTTTCTTTTGCAAGGGTCTAATACCTTGGGAATAAATAAAACTTGGCACATTTGAATGTTTCACACTTTCAGCACAGTGAATGCTATACAATAACATCCTTAAAGAAGAGTTCGTCAATTTCATTACAGAGTTCATCTGGATTTATCGTATAGCTGCCCGACGTTGTCGTACTTGCATCATCTCGACACACTGTTGCCATTTCACTTATATCTTCTATGTCCGCTACAGAATATGGCAAGCCCGGTGTGGTCATTTGTGAGTCTAAATACATTCCATGCGAATTACCACTTATTGTGAACAATTCATGATGTTTGTTTGGAGTTTTATACATGGAGGAAGTCGATATCGCACTGAGATTTGGAACTTTCCCACTAGCCACCGTAGTGTTCGCAGTCACACTATCGTCACTAAAACTAATGTTTCTTGGATACGAATCAACAGGAATGGGAGGAGGTGGTCTCCGCGGTAAAAACTGGTGTGAACTATGACCTTGACTTCTGTGACGTGGAGGACAATATGGCTTTTTATCTTCTGGAAATAAAATGAAATTAAGTAAAATGATATAATAGCAAAGAATAAGATCTAGACCCAATTGTTAATGGAATTTTTTATCGAAATGAAATGAAACCAATTTATATCATTCATTAACAAAGAACAACTTCTAGTGCCAATCACAAATGAAATTTTCTTTATTAAATAAGACAACCGATTTAGATTCAATTAAATGAAAGCATTTATATCAAATTTTACTGATATGTCAAAGCTAATTTATCAGGTAAATTAACAAATAATTGTCTTAATCATGTACAGTCCATCTTATATCAGCCATCATGTCTATTAAGGGACAAATTTTCCAAGCAACCTGTTTCAATATCCCCTTCTTTAAATCGAAATAACTTAAAAAGAAGAATTTGTTCTAAAAAATTTTTGAAAATGAATCCTTTGTTGTTAAAACTCACCAGAATCGTCAAGTTAGACGATTCTATTGAGTTTTAACATGATTATTGAGAATTTCACAATAATATACATATTCATTCAAAATTATGTTTCTAAACAAAACGCATACTAAATGACCAATATCAATAATGACCACTTTATTTTGGTCCAGTAAGTGATTGCTTAATTCACGTTTAACTGTATCTTTTCCGACATTTAAATTGAAATATGTACCTATAAAGCCAAAGGGCTGCATGTTGTAAAAGCTTTACTCAGTAATTAGATTCAAAAACTCTTTTCAAAACTAGTTGAATTATTTCCAAATCCTAATGTCATTTGGATCTATATCTTTGTAAACTTAAATTTCTATTCATTATTTACCCCTACAATTCAAACTTCAAATATCACCTTTAATGTAGTCTCTTACTAGATTTTCATAACAATTGAATAGCTAATTACATTTTTCTTCTTGTACTATATTTACTGGCAACAAAAAGCATCTTTTTTTGCAACATGCATGACCTTATTTAACTAAAAGCACTGTATAATATGTAAAGCAAGTTTTGCAAACCAAATTTGGGGAGAATCAAGGAAAATCACTAAATAATTTATATCAAATAAAGCAATTACAATACATCTAACCATGCTTGAAAAATAAACTACATAATTGTGTGAGAGTTCATTTGGTTGATTGTGAGAATGGCAGAACATCAAAAGCACTGTTTTGTTGGGGGAAAACATGCAGCCCATTTGGACTTACCCTCAATTATAATGAAACAATGAATTTGGAAGATCCCAACTATACATAACACTGATAGAATATGGCTGAAAACAACAAAATTGATGAAAGTCTTGATTTTGGTTTAGCAAAGAATTACTATTTCAAAGCTTAATATACAAAGCCAGTTTTTAATGGTTCATCTGTGTTTGAGCAAAAAACATTGAAGAACAATCTTGTTAAACCAAATTTTATAAACCAAAACCTAAATTTATAAATATTTCTTAGGCTATTTTTTCTTCATACACAAACTCAAGTTCAAGCAAAAATCACCAGAAAGTACCATTTTTTTCCATCTTAGATCTTGAATTCTATTTCACAAGTTATTGTGATATTATAATTCTTAAATGTGAATTGTGACTTTTCTATACATTCTAATGTATTACAAGTGAAGGTACCCATTCCACGCCAAACTCACCGTTATCGCTAAGGGGATGTCCTCGGTTACTATGGATATCTTCTTCACTACCGCCCCGCCCACTGTCACTCGTTGTCTCATGGGAGGTTTCACTGTGGTTGTCATCCGCCTTCTTGTAAACTGCCATCATCACCTTTTTATTCTGAAGTGAAAATAAAACAAATGATTAAGTAAGCACAAGCAACAAATTAAAGTGTTCAAACAAGATGCAGTATTGACCATCAAAAGATATGGTATTGCTCATAAATATAACTGACCTCTCACTGATAGCCATGCCGAATTTAAATAGAATTATCTTCTTAACCCTTGTCATGCTGAACCCAGAATATTCCTGCTTTGGCAGGAGCTATAGACAAACATCAGCCTGCACATAAGTGCAGTCTGATGTTAGTCTAAACCACCTGTTCCTCAATTCAAACCTGAATCGTTTATAGATTTAGTTTATCAAATAAAAATTGACCAACAATTGGTACTTTCAGTGCCTTTTGCCCTTTGATTTTGAAGACAATTTTTAGCCAGAATTTATTTAGCATGACAAGGGTTAATTTGTGCAGAAATAAAAACACAAAGTCAATCAATCACCTATGAAATTATATTACATATCCTGTATGATTATGGTCTAGTAATGAGAACTGCGAAGGAGCAACAGCAAGTCCAGCCTTGAGTTCAGAATAGAAAGACATTAACAAACATTTATAAAATTCTACCAGGCTTTGCATGCGAGTACACATGCAAAGCCGGGTACAAGTTCTAAAACATTTTAAAAACAAACTTTTTCATCTGAAATGCCTGGCAGATTAGTACAAGAATTCTTCACGTTAAATACCATATTTCCTCTAATATTAGTGTCCTCCCTAAAAGTAGCACATTTATTACTAAGAAAAACAACTTCAAATGCCTAAATTTTAAGAACTTTTTTCGAGACTTCTTCTCTAATTTGAGGCATGTTTCTTCTAAACAATCATTTATATGATTGTTTAAAGGAAATTCCGACTCAAATTGAAGGGAAAAGGGCCTAAAAGACACCAAGTTTTTGATTTTTTAAATCATAAAATTGATACTAAATAAAAGCTCCCTGACCATGTTCTGTATAGCTCCTGGTAGTGTTTATTAGGAGAATTACAGTATACTGCTTTGTCTTAAACAGATACGTTCATCACTCAAACATCTTACTCCCTGTCCCTTTTTTGATACTTCAATTATTAAAGAAAATTCAAGCAATGTACTTCAATTATTCAAGAAAATTCAAGCAATGTAATTTTTCATGATAAAGAAAACAAGACTGTTTAACAAGAAACTGCCAAAGCTGAAGATCAAGTTCAATTGTGTTTGTAATAGATTGAAAGCTACAAGGAAAGAATGATTAATGACTAGTAATCTGGAAACAATCCAGCCCAACAGCCCTCTCAAAATAGGCTTTCTTTGCATTACATTTGTCACCGAGTGTTGTCAGTTTAACTTCATTATGGCCCTCGTAAGAACCTTAACAAGAATGGCATTCTTACGTTTTCAAGTCAATCAAAGTATGGAGATCTAAAATAAAACATCAAGACAGGCAGTCAGATCTTAGCCTACATTGCCTGTTTTAACTATTGAGGGAAAATTTGAGCTAGACTAATTGAAATGTCCCCCAAAAATTGTAATTTGTTTGATATAAATTCAAATTTAGCAGGATAAACGTAAACGTTAAAAGAAGGGAAGGGTTACAATAATTCCCTTCATTGACAACACTCAAGATTGATGGTAAATTGATTACGGATTGCTTGAAATTATTTAAAATAAACACATGACCATCGATAGTCATGTTTGTTCAAAACTCAATGTTTTCCCAGAGTCCATTATTTATTGACTTCCCTAATGAATAATTCATACTCCCAAAGTCACATGACCGGTTCAAAATCACAAAATGCAAACAAATCGCGAAAATTTTCTTTACATTTCATATAAAGCCAGAAAACATAGGAAGCTGTAACCATCTCTCCAAATAATAAATCCTTTATCCAATACTATTGTTCAGAACCAATCTAAATCAATTTTTGTCAAAGACTTTGAGAGCCTAGAATTTTTGCAATTGCAGTAAGAGCAGCATGGAACGACTGATATACATGTGTACAGTAAAATTTTGAAACATAAATGTGATTTGAGCTACCCATTTTTTCCCCATTTCATCTTGGTCATTCTCTGCAAAATCTATTAACCCTAGTCATGTTGAACCATGAATATTCCTGGTTTGGCAGGAGCTATAGACAAACATCAGTCTGCACATGTGTGCAGTCTGATGTTAGTCTACCTTACCTGTTTCTTACTTTCAAACCAGAATTGTTAATATATTTAGTTTTTTCAAATAAAAATTGACCTACAGTTTGTACTTTCAATGATTTTTGCCCGTGATTTTTGATGCAAGTTTTAACCAAAATTTTTTCAGCATGACAAGGGTTAAATAATGCCTGCACAGGTTCTCTACATCTTTATAAAAGCAGTAACATTTGAGATTAATCATGCAAAAAGTTTCCATCACAAAATTCTGTAAAGTTATTGCTTTAAAAAGAGATTATATTCAGCAGAGATCAACTCAAAGATTGAACTTCCATGATATGAAAATGGACATTGAGATTCATTTTTATGTAACTCAACTTTCATACGACTAAATCAAAAATAATTATTCAAATAATATTCACAAAATAGCGCTTTTTTACTCTGAATGCAGACGGGGACTTTAATCTCGAATCCAAACTACCGCTACATTACCTCCTCCTCCTTTACAGGTTGTAACCAAAGTCTGTCAGATCTGTGATGTTCCATTTGGTGTAACGCGAGCTGTAACTGACTTGTTGTTAGACTCGGCAGATCTTTCTCTGTATACATGTCTGACTTACTCATGTCTGTTAACGTGTTGTTACATAACCAGGTCGAATGACTGTCCTGTAAATAACAGAATTAATGTTTGTGAAATATGGATATCTTATTTATTTCAAAAGAACATCAAGGAGTCCGTTTTTATTGTTTGAATGGGGTTATATGCAGCTTTCAATATTTTCCAGTTATATTACGACAGCTGGAGCACCTAGCAAGGGATTCCTGGTATTTCTCACACCAGTGCTACCATTACATCCTTTCCTAGCCTCCAGCTGCTATCTCACATAGGTTTTCAATTATCAACCCATTAGTGTATACACTAAAGAACATTTAGGGGTCAAGGTGACATTATTGTAAGTGCCTATATATGTATAGGCACTTACATTAGTGTTGCACTGACCCCTCGACATTCAAGCGAGAAACATCAGGCCATCAGCAAAAAACTTACCAATGAACCCATATAAATCTAGGCAATTTCAAAAATTTTGGACTGTTACCTTAATATGCTTCTATTGGCAGCCAGACTAAAGAAAATTAACAAACTGCAAGCAAACACTATGGGAAGAACCCATATAAATCCCGGGGCTTTCAATAATTTTGGGCTGTTACCTCGATATGCTTGTTTAGTATGTCAAGGCTCAAAAACTGAGGCTTTGTTACTAACTTCAAGGGCCACCAGTATTTGACAGATCCAAACATACATAATTTTGGTGCTACATTTAACAGGCCTTGTGAAAATTCAGTCTTGTCATCGTTAAATCAACTTGTTTGTTTGTATGAATGAGGTTTTAGGCGGCTTTTAATATTAATATGTTTACAGACCCTTATTTTTTTTCAAAAGTTGAAAATCATCCTTTAGATGTAAAACAAAACCTCTTGTCTCCTATTTACTTGTTTTGTCCTGAAACCATCTAGGGTCAGTCATTGAGTTAAGTATTGACATTGTTTTATAGTTTTTGTTTATAGTTTACTTAATAAATTGATATTATAAATATCATGTCTACTTCACTTTTATTGGATGGCTGTCATTTAGCTTTACTTGTAATTTACAATACCTTCTGTAAATTTCAAAATGTCATTCAGTCTGAATCTAAATGTCATAAAACTGAACAGCTTATATTAAAATATCTGTGCTACAACAGGGTCATCATTATAAACCCTTGTCATGCTGAACACAGAATATTCCTTCTTTCTGTATGATGTATAGACAAAGATCAGACTGCACATATCCATGGCTCAGTGCGAAACGGCTGTAACTCCCTATAAACATATAAGGAGTTACAATTGTTTCACACAGAGCCATAGATAATACTGTCTCATCTCATTCTTAATCACTAGCATTTGTTCTTTTCAAAAAAGAATAGTTAGAAATTCAAATTTCAAAAGGTGAAGTACTTTAAATAACCAATTTGACATTTTAAACAATGAAAATGACTATTTTAGTTGATTGATTGATTGAATGGGTTTTTTTGCTGCCTTCAACATTATTTCAGTTATATCGCGGCGACTGGAGCTCCTAACAATGATTTCCTGGTATTTCTCTCCCCAGTACAACCACCACATCCTTTCCTAGCCTCCAGCTGCTATCTCACATAGGTCTATGATTAGACTATTTTAGTAATAAGTTCCATTTACTAGTAATGACTAACTGCAATGCATTCTTGGATCTGACTTGGCCATTTCAATGGCTCAGTGCTAAACAGTTGTAACACCCTATATGTTTATAGGGAGTAACAACTGTTTCACGCTGAACAGACCAATTATTTGATCATACTGAGGTTTATAGAATGGTTCAGATCCTGTGTCATTCAAATTTTCAATAAATCAAATTTTATGTATTAATATTTTGTAGTTATTTATCATCCATAAACAACTCTTAAATTATCATAAAATAAAGTATTTAAAGATAAAAACCTGTTCAGATTGACCCAGGACCGATTGAGAGGTTAACAGGAATGCAGAGTAGAGATTTAGTACCTTTTAAAGATGATATTTAAGATATTAATTTCAAGATATAGTTGAGCATTCACTAAATGGTTTTCATAGACCTTAATTAAATTGTGGTGAATGCATGCAGCAGCTTGAAGGGTTTGAAAGTACAAAATAGAAAAAAGAATAACTGAGCTATCTGTACCTACCTTATAATAATGATAATGAGCATACTTCAAGATTTTCAAGAAACAACTTGTTACAAGAAAAATCTTTATACAAATTGGTATCAAAATTTGGCAGAAAAAAAGCATAACTATTTAAGCCTTGTCTTATGCTTAACACTGAATATTCCTGCTTGGCAGGAGGTATAGACAAAGATCAAGCTGCACATAACAAGTGCAACTGCTTTTCCTTTGTAAAAAACAAAAAAAGAATTATTCAAAATTACAATTTCTACAATAAATACAGACAAAGACAATTATTTCATCCAGTGTTTTAAGTACTTTGATTTTAATGCAACTTAGCCTAGATTTTTAGTAAGCATAACTTGGGTTACTACGTTACTATTTCAGGAAATTAAAGTCAGCCCAGTAGAGATAATATTAATTTCAAAACTTAATATTTCAAGTCTAGACAAGACAGTTCAATAATTTCTAGAAGAAAATGACTTTATTTCATTTCAATTGGACAGCCTTACATCATTGAATGTTTATAGTCAATTACCTGAACTGATTGTCCCTGGGCAAAGATACGTATCTCCCCTTTGTTAACATTAATATTTCATAAAAACAAAAACAAATTGTTGTAACTTTTGCTAATCTCTCCACCACACACAGACAAAAGACATGATTAAGTGCACCTAATCATGTCTTCATGAAAAATATAAGATTGAAGTCTGATTATTTTGCTGTGGGATCATGGTCACGTAGCAAGCGTTTGGTATTATGGTAAACCTTATCAAATTGAAAACTTACAATGCAAAGATTAACAGAAAACTATATGTAAGGCAAAAAAGGATCATCAGGGAACCCTGTAAAATATTTTTTGGGGGAAAAAGGATTGGATCCAGCATAGGTCAACCAGAAGGCGTATTGGGGAAATGATCACATAGGAAGAAAGGATAAGCATTCTAGATTCAGAAAATTTGTTTTTTGGGAGAAGTTTCAACCCTGACCAGACTGCGCAGATGGTCCCTTTTCGCGTGACTGCAAATGTATATGTTTTGAAGCTAAAAATACTAATGCAAAAAGACCATCTTGAATAGTTCACTTTTTTAAAAATTCATCCCTATTCTTGAATTGTTTAAGTGGAGAGCACCCCGTTATGTAGAGCTTTGGATCAAAGTGTATAGCTAGTAAAAAGGTTACTGATCCAATGGTCTTGAATTAAACCTTCCTATCCACAAATATATTAAGTTTAATATGCTTTAAAGCCCAGAAATATTAAAACACAAAGGAAACATCCAGGGGCAAATACCAGTTAATACTGTTTTCTTTAACATGACCAATTTTTGACTTTTTGTGTGTCTTCATATGACCAGGTCATTGACTATAGAATAATGTCTCTTAAAACTATTTTAATATTTTTACTCTATCAGTGATGTATGGTGTGAACCTTTAAGTCATGATTTAGATAAAATTTGGGCCAGTTTGTTTGTTTAAATGGGGTTTTATGTTGCTTTCAGCAATCTTTAAGTTATATTGCGTCGACTGGAGCACCTAATAATGGATTCCTGGAATTTCTCACACCGTTAATACCATTACATCCTTTCCCTAGCTTCTAGCTGCTATCCCACATAGGTCTACAATTTATCGACCCATTGGTGAGAGAAAAATATTCAGAAAGAATGTGCTGTTATCAGGGATCAAACCCAGGACCTTTAGAATGACAGTATGACAAGCTACCAACTGGGCTTTGAAGGCAGCTTTGGACCAAAATCTATGTTTCAATTTTTAGCTTTTTCCTTATAACAAATTTATTATATCGCTGAGTATCATAATAACAAATTGATGGCCTAGCACTAAACAGTTGTAACTCCCTATGTTGATAGGGAGTTACAACTGTTTAGCACTGAGCCATTGAAATGACTTCAAATGCAAAGGAATCTATATTAGGCCATTCCATGCATTAGTGATGAGCCACCGAATTTGCCAAATTATTACAATTTTTTTAAAGAGATAAACCTTTGTGTCGAGAGTTTGATTTTGATTAAATCTAAAACCTTCTCACAGAAAACTTCATGAATTTGAGGATTATTGTTATACAAGTTTTAATTTTCTAAGTCATTTGCAAATTTACTGATCTTGTCAAAAAGTTCTTGTTTAAGCAAGCACATGTCGTGTGGAAAATATTTTGTCAAAACAATTTTGTTTAAGAAAATATTGAAAGAAGGCATAACTATGTTCAATGCCTTTTAAGCTGATGAAACAAACAATATTACCTCTTAGGCTTTCCCTATACTTTTCAACTATTGCTCATGTTAACTTTGATCTAGCCATTATATACTGCACAACTTGCGCATGGATAATTGATAATTAATAATTTATTTTATAAGTTCTCTGAATATTATCAAATAGTCTTGTAGCTCATAAAGTTACTCTAAAATGTTCTATTTTCATGTTTGACTTTTTATAGTACTGTATCCAAGTAAAGAATTTAAATAATGAAAAGCTTAGGAAAAGTGTTACTTCAAGCCTAAATTAAATACTTAAGTCAACATAGCCTACCCCCAAAATTGATATTTTAATGAACTTAAATTGTTGAATCAAATCAAGTGGGTAGGAACCAGGGGGCTTCACATAAGTTTCAATCAAAACTACACTAGTATGTAACAAAGGACACATTTACTCAACCAATTCCTTTACAAAATTGAAATAAAAATTTAAATAAAAATAACATGAATTTACCAACTTTGAAAAATTTTCTTATATTTGTTCATTTCCCCTAGTATTAATGTTTAATTTAAAACATATATAGTGTTACGGATAATTTTAAACAATTTAGATTTTCTATTTTGCCCAATGGGAATGGCTTATCTCAAAGTATAAGATCAATACAGCAATAACATAGATAAAATAAAATGAACATTCTATAGTTTTTAAATGCAAGCCACTAGATTTGTCTATTGCATCATTTTCGTTATATTTTAACTTTTTTAAAATAATTGTACTACGCTTTTGTCTGAATTAGTGTTATTAATCTTAAGATATTTAACATTTTGCTATCTTTTAGCATAACTTCTTAGCATGAATTTCTTAAAAGGCACAAGGTAACCCCATCCCCCCCCCCCCCCTTCCCCATGAGTAAAGATTATCAAGAGTATTAAAAGAAGTGCCCAGCCAGATTTCCGCCAGATTTAATCCCTTCCTGGGAGACATAATGCTTACATAAATACATTTATACACAAAATAGTTTAAATCAAATATTGTTACAAGTAAGAGAGACCCACACAAATATAGCCATTATGTGATAGAAGCATGACTACTTGTTGTACAAATATTTTTAGAGAAACATTTTCTTGTTTGTTTTTATGTTTTTTGAAGTAACAATGACACACATAAAACTATACCACACAATAATTTGTCTTATTCTTTAATATTCTTTATATATTGAATCTTTGCCAAGAGACATATTCTATTTTTAAGCCCATATTAAAGCCCCCAAAAAAAGTGTAACAAACCTGCATTTACAAAAGTTGAGCCTTAACCCATCTTACCTTTTTCCAATTGATAATTGAATTTTTTAAAATGATTCTGGAATGAGCTGCCCAACTGTGTAAACCTGTAAAGCCTGTTTTAGCTGGCTTTAAAAGTTTGCAAAGCCTTTCAGAAGTCCAGAAAAAGTATTTAAATGTAACTACTCCCTTGATAATATTATGATGCTCCGCCCCTCATCTAAAAAAAGAAAAGATTTAGAAAGATTTAGATCTATACTTACATCAGGTTTATATTCCATGGAAAGGTATGAAGGAAGAGTCTTCGTAGTTGTGAAGGATGTCACATTTGTCAGCGTTGAGTTATTCCCAGCGTCACTCTCTTCATCTATCGAAAAACTGACTTCTTTCTTTGCCCTTTTCTTCAATAATTCCGCATCGCTGTCCCTCGACATGTTCGAAGATGCTGACATACTCTCGTCTGGTCTAGCAGTCTCATAATATTTACTTTCTGTGATTTTTGGAGGTGGTCGTCGTCTGTTTCTTCTATCAATATGTCGAATTACGAAAATGGTAACGATGATGGCGACAGACAGTACAACAGTGATTGCAACAAAAATGGCGACAATCGTAAGATTCTGCTTCTGTTCCTCCTCAAGTGCAATTGTATTCGTCTCGTTACTCGGTTCAATATAAACATTTAAATCCGTGTACGATGTTCGTTGTATTTTCCCATTATCCCTCACTGCAATTTGAAGATTGTATTTATCCACGTCCTGTTCTGTCATTTCCCTCGCTGTAGTGATCTGTCCACTGTTGACGTCCATCTTAAATATATCTCGGATATCTCCACTCTCTATGAAGTATAACAACTGAGAATTCAAACCGTCATCTTTATCAGACGCCTCCACAGTGGCCACGATAAACCCAACAGGAACCGTCATAGAAACATGCTTTGTTTTGTTTGCATTGTTAGGGTACGTGATTGCTGGGATATTATCATTGATGTCATCCACTATAATAATCACTTCCGCTGAGCTTGATTTCTGAGGGATGCCTCGATCTACGGCTGTAACCCAAATCTTGAAGTAAGGTATCTCTTCCCTATCTATACTCTTCAATGTTTTTATCTCCCCTGTGGTTTGATTGAAGGAGAAATATTCCTTGAGATAATCATTTTGTGGGAATGTCAAAACAAAATCACCATTCAGTCCAAAGTCGGGGTCATCAACCCCTAACATAATTGATTGAGATTCATCGTTTTCAACAATATGAAGTTCCAATGGGTTAGATGGAAAGATGGGTGGATTATCGTTTATGTCGGTAATGTTGATGACGACAGTAGCTGTTGATGTCAGTGATGGGTCACCGCCATCCATAGCTAGTACGAAAAATCTTATGTTTGGTTCCGTCTCGCGATCAAACTTTTTATTGACAGTAATCAACCCAGAGTTACTGTTGATATAAAAGCCTGTGGGTGCATCAGTATGGAGTCGGAAGGTCACATGACCAAATTCACCGCCGTCGGCGTCCTCTGCCTTCACTTGTATATATGTTGTTTGGAGAATCTCTTCCTGAACAGAAACTTCATACAAGGCTGGTTCAAATACAGGGAAGTTGTCGTTGATATCTTCCACCATTACAGTGAAACTTGTCGCATTGGTTTTAGGTGGGCTGCCTCCATCATTACACTGTATACTGACTTCATATTTATCTGTGGTTTCATAGTTCAGTGGTTTGTTGAGCACAACTTTGTAATTGTTCTTAATTTTGAAGTCCTCCAATAAGAAATCGTCACCTAGGACCTTACAGTTCACCTCACCATTCACGCCAGCATCAAGATCAAACACAGCCACATGAGCGACGAAACTTCCGGTATCAGCAGACTCCGAGATCTTTGTACCGCCAGGAGGCAAATTAATGTTTATTTGTGGATAATTATCGTTAATATCCGCTATATTGATTGTCACACTAACAGTCGTTGTTAATGAAGGATTACCATTGTCATAGGCTTCAACCTTAAATGTCCATTTGTTACCGGTTGTTAAATCCTCGTAGTTCAACACGCTTTTACTGGTTATCTCCCCTGTTGTTATATTAAGAGCAAAAAGGTCAGTAACTTTACTGGGTGTCCTTGTGTTAAACTGATATCTAACTTTTCCGTTTTCTCCAAAATCTGCGTCAGTGGCTGTAACAAGTATTATTGTAGAAAATTTGGGACTATTTTCTTCCACCGTTACATTATATTCAGTTTCAGAAAATACGGGTGAATTATCATTTTGGTCGGTAATCGTAATATTTATTTTCACGCTCCCCGTCCTCACTGGAAACCCACCATCAACAGCATAAACCACCAGCTGGTAGAAACTGCGGCTTTCTCTATCTAGTGGGTATTTCACAACAATGTTCAAATCGGACGTTCCATCTTGGTTTTTCAGCACTTTAAGTCCAAACATTTCATTGGGTGGCTCCATCACATATGACTGAACAGAGTTATTTGCCCCTGTGTCCTTATCAGTAGCTCCGCTAGTGAAATATTCAGCTTCGACGGCGGAATTTTCCGATATTGGAATGGTGATTTCTGAATGAGGAAATACTGGTGCATTATCGTTAATGTCTTGCAGGTTAATGACAATTTCAATGATTTTTATGTCCAATACGTTATTATCCTCGTCCATTGTATAAACCGCTACGCTGAAATTCAGCATACATGTTTGGTCATTTGAACAGATAGTTTCCCGATCTAATACACTCTTAGTCCGTAATGTGCTCGCACTTTCATCGATAGTGAATAACGATGCATATTGACTTCCATCCAAAATCTGAAATTTCATTCGCTGAAACACTTCAATTGTAACATTTCCATATAACAAACTATCCCTGGCTACATTTCCTACGAAAGTTAAGGCATCTTGTTCCTCTCTTACATTGTATGACAAAGATGAACCCTGGGCTGATATTTCACTGACGAAAACTAAAACCATCGAAAGTGGTACTACCAAACTTGAAACAGGTCTCATCTTGGAAGGTTTTATTGGTTCTATACTGATTCTATAAATGTTTGCATGTGCCGAGCATTTCTGTGTGAATGTAGATGATGAATTATGTAGACACTATAATATTTGGCGCTGCCTTGTTACTCCTTTTCTTTCATTTACTCACATCAATCATACCATATAAAATCTGGAAAGAGAAAAATGAAATCAAAATTAAATAAATTATAGTCATGTTCATCAAAAATTGTACATTCTGATTGGCTGGAAAATTGGTTTCATTCGCCAATTAAAACAATAAGCATGTAAAATGTTCTGCAAAGGGCAGTCCAGTACATACCTGCTTTTTTTACGAATAAATCTTTATTTTTTTGCTTCATGTTATTAAATTATAAATGTGAAGGTAATATTCATACTGTTGATTTCATGGAGGTATGAAACCAACTAGAAAGCCATGAATGGCTTGAGTCGCTCCACAGGCTAGAGATTCTTGAAATAGCAAATCTAAGGTTTGCCTAGATTTTAAGATATTTTGGATTTTACTGATGTTGAAATGAATTTCAGTTTCCACAATATAACATATAGAGAAATGACCTCTGCCAATGACATTAATTTTGCGCTGCATGATAAAGGTTCACTCAAAGATTATTCCAGTGAAATTTGGTTGATGTCCATCAATTACATTCTGAGAAAATGGTTTTTAAAGTTTCCACTATGTAACATATAGAGAAATGACATCCGCCCATAAAATACATATTTTTCATCCAATCACAATTATGTTTAGTAAACTGATATAGGTTAACCCAAGGATCATTCCAGTGAAATTTGGTTGATATCCATCAATTACATTCTGAGAAATTGATTTTCAAAGTTTCCACTGTATAACATATGGAGAAATGACCTCCGCCTATAAAATACATATTTTTCATCAGATCACAATATTTTTGGTAGACTGATTTAGGTTCACTCAAGGATCATTCCAGTGAAATTTGGTTGATATCCATCAATTACATTCTGAAAAATTGATTTTCAAAGTTTCCACTATGTAACATATAGAGAAATGACCTCCGCCCATAAAATACATATTTTTCATCAGATCACAATAATTTTTGGTAGACTGATTAAGGTTCACTCAAGGATCATTCCAGTGAAATTTGGTTGATAGCCATCAATTACATTCTGAGAAAATGATTTGCAAAGTTTCCACTATATAACATATAGAGTAATGACCTCCGCCCATAAAATGCATATTTTTCATCCGATCACAATAATTTTTGGTAGACTGATAAAGGGTCACCCAAGGATCATTCATGTAAAATTTAATTTGTATCCATCAATTAGAATCTGAGAAATCTCAATTTTTACCATATTTGGAAATTAGCCACGCCCATTAAATCCATGTTTTTCATTGGATCAAAATTTCTTGAACAACTTTGAAAGAGGGTCACCCAAGGATCATTCTTGTGAAGTTTGGTTGAAATTCATCCAGTAGTTTCTGAGGAGAAGATTTTTAAAGAAAAGGTTTACGACCGGACGCACGCACGGACGCACGACGGACACCACACCATGACAATAGCCCCAGTGGCTTTCAGCCAGTGGAGCTAAAAGCCTGATCACACTTATGATTGAAAACACTTTGCATATTCACACAGAGTGATTAGGTTTTTAGTTTCATACCTCAATAAAATCAATAATACTCCCTTCATCTCTTAATTTAAATCTTATATCTATTCAAGGTAAAAAGAGATGGCCAAGATCAATTATTTCAAGCAATAAATTTTTTTCATAAATTTTTAACTGAAAACCAGACAACAAATGTTTAACCCTTTGCTGTTTAATCCCTGCTTTTTACGTGCCTGTGATTTTATAATCGAGAAAACATTGTGAAAAAAGAAGAAATTGCTTCTGACAAGCAATTTCTTCATTTTCCACAATATTTTCTACCCTACTGAATGGTTATTTTTCAAATTAAATTCACTTTTAATTTTCGTCTGCAAAACCTTTGAATTTGGAAAGGTCCAAAATTTTGTAAAACAGGAAAGGGTTAAACTAGTTACAAGTAGTCAAAATCTTTTTTTTTTAATTTTTATACCACTAGTAGCTTTCCCATGTTTTTTTTGGATTATTTTCATGCAGCTGCAGCATGACATTTTTTGTGGATGTCATTATGTCAAACATAAAATGTTTAAAGTAAACATTGACTCATAGATAAAATGTTACTCTCATGTATCAGAATTTGATTCAGAAGTCATCAAGATTTCAAAATAACTTAGTTGTGTCAATCAAGATTTGTGCATTCTGATTGACTGATAATTCAATTTCATTTCTCAATGAAAACAATTTTCTGATTGAAGCTATTTTGTAAGCTTCTGCTCAAAGTAGTCCATAAGGTATCTTTCTTTTTTTATGAGAAATCGTAATAATTTAGCTTTATAATTATCAAATCATAAGATATGAAGAAAAAAATTAGTTGATTTCAAATGAGTATGAAACTAAAACCATAACCACACTTCTGTATGAATCTGTTTCACATTTTCATATAGTGTTGTTATGGTTTTCAGCTTCATACCTCAATGAAATCAACAAAATTTTTTAGTCATTGTTGTATAGAGTGGATTGCATAGTATTCTATGCAGAAAAGAGATAAAAAATAAAGTCTAACAGTGACCAAACCTTGTAACTCCAGCTCATTCAAGCTACAGTTTTGAGATTTTGGTGACAATAGTCACAAGCTGGATATACGAATATCAGAAAATAAACAAAAAATCTACTTGAGGCAGATACAAAACACCACCATAGTAGGTCCTAGATAAAATTAGTCCAGTTACATCACAACAAAATCACAGTTTACCCATCAAAGTTATTCCCAAATTCAAGTGCATCAAGATAAAATATTAAAGCCCAAAGTCAGAAACCCTGGTAATTTTCACCTGTTTATGGTCCACACCCCTAGTCCCTCACAAGCCTGCCTTAAACTGATAATTGACCCCTCTCCAGGTGTAAGACTGGTCACTTTAATTGACTGACAGGTACACACGGCTAACTGACCAATCAGTGACCAGCAGTTGACCAGTGGACATAATGTTAAAACATGAGGAGACAATAGAAATCAGTGATTTCATGTGCAGATAATGATTTGTATTGATATTAAATCATGTAGACTAAATAAACCTGTCCAATTTGGTGTGTGTTACCATATATGTTCTATAACTAGCATATTGAACCCTAATTCAATTATGTGTTAGTTGAATAAGAAAGGGCAAACTTGCAAAGAATGCTCTACTTCTCAATTATCCTAAAAATATATAATATTTTTTAAAGTTCAATTTATAGTACCATACAACATTGGTTAGAGAGAATATTTTTCCTTGCAAAACAATCATTTTTCCTTTAGACATTTAAATAGTTATTATGCATTGGTAGGAACAAGAAAATAAATGAAATATAACTTTCATGGTAAAAATTATTATATAGCTTTATTCATGAAATGAATGCCTTAACCCTTGTCATGCTGAATCCAGAATATTTCTGCTTTGGCAGGAGCTATAGACAAACATCAGCCTATCACATATATTTTCATCATTTCTATTACAAAATGTTTCAATTTTTACCAAGGATATTTTTCAGAAATCTCTATCTTTTTTTAACATCCTTTTTAAACTATTCCTTTTTCAAGGTTTAATGAAGTCACTTTATATCTTACATTTGAACACTTCATTCCAGCTACAATTAATCCAAATGAAAAAAACAAAAATCTGACGTATTTATAAATGTTATATGAACTTGCACATGCTTGTTATAAAATAAGTTTGCAAACAGACATCTTGATGTTTGTTACAATATTTGACAAATTTGCATAAATGTTATCACATTTTCAAAGTCAGAGTTCTTAGTTGTTCACAGATAAAACACCTAGACAAGGACCATGAGCGCTGTTAACAACTAAATTCAATCAAACAGGTATTGACTGATTGTACTTTGTGGCAAGATCAGTGTAATCATGTATAAGTGAACTAATGTCAACTTGTCCTCTAACATAAGATAGAAAAAAAAACATGAAGGCACACTTATAATACTAGATTGGTATCATTTCATTTCCACATGAAAAAGATTTGATTATTTATTGTGAAATACTCAGAGGTCAATACCAATTAATGAATGATATTGTTTAAGATAAAATTTAGAAAATGTAAAACATATTCAATATGTTTTACATTTTCTAAATCTTATCTTAAACTATTACATTTGAGTAATAAAAAATCATATGATCTTACCTTAACGGTTGCTTAAAATATCCTTTTGATATATCCCAGAACAAAATAACTGTTTTTCCATTGATGATTTCTTCAATTACCAGTACTTTAACATATTTGCTAGAAACACTATGATCAAATGCATTGATTTATACGTGAAACAGATTTTTGTATCACCATTTAAAAGCAGCAGTTTCTATAATGTAACAATTGCCATCAGGATTAAAGCTTCACACTCTTACCAATTTGTTGGCATGCTTGTTTACAAAATCTATCATTTTCATCAATAGATCAATCATAGATATGATTGGTTATTGATTATTTAAGTTATTGACAGACTGACATATAGACATATTAATTATCAAAACAATATTTTCCTATGTCATCAACTTTACAATGCAAGTCCATTGTGTACAAGAAAATACATCATACTTTCTTAATCTGCAGTTGTTTGATTTTATCAAATATTGTAAAAACAGAAAAATAAATAAATGTACCAATATTGACCACTTACATGATTGTAATTGCAATTTGTAGTGCCATGGGCATAGATAGATTTTGTTCCGTAAAAAAACTTATTTTTTTAAATAAATCCATTAATCCATGCACAAACATTATATGCTTTCTTGTAGAGAAAAGCTTTGAAAAACAGTGTAGAAAATGAAGAAATTGCCTTCTACCAGCAATTTCTTCATTTTTTTACACTGCTTTTGTCCGATACAGAAACAGAGTTTCAAAATTTCAATCATTAAAGAAATGTCTAATGTAGAGTAAAATTGAGACATTTTGGTTTATCAATGACTAAGGCATACATTGAAGTAACCAAAAGATATCAAAGACAAATAATTTGAAGCAATTCTTTTCAAAACCCAAGAAAGAGAATCTGAATTCCACTGTATCCTAACAATGTGAACAGTACTGAAGTAATAGGCAAGATTTCTAACACTGTATCTTTAATAAAACGTTTCGGTGAAGTGATGCCTGTCAACAAAAGCAGCCACCTTGTACACACAATGAAGACAAATGATACCCCATGTCATACTTATTACAACTATCAGCTTCCGAACTTGATAAAATGTCTTGCTAGCTGACCACCCTAAATATGCATGCCTTTTGCTGCTAGGATATCTACATAATGAATATCTATCTTCAAGCTTGAATTTAATTAATTACTGCTTAACCAATTATTATAACTATTAAATCACAAAAATACAAGTCTGACATAAATGGCAGCTTTGAAAAAGCTTCTGAATATTGCCTAATATAACAGGTGTGTTTGCTGTTATATTGGGTACTGGATAGTGGATAACAATAGCACCGCAAGTAGGTGCCAACCCTCGGCTGTTTATAATTTCCTAAGCAAAAGCAAATATATGAACTTGGTACATTCAGAAAGGTCATGTCCCAAGCAATGATCATGTGCAATATGAAGGCTCTTTGACTGACCATTCAAAAGTTATGACCAAGGTAAAAAAATGTAAACAAATTTAACCTTGAAAAATTACCTTGACCTTAACTGATGACCTTGAACTTGGTACCTACAGTAAGGTTTTGTCCATAGCAATGATCATGTGAAATATGAAGGCTCTATGACTTACCATTCAAAAGTAATGACCAATGTTAAATTTTTTAAAGAAATTTGACCTTGAAAAATGCTTTGGCCTTGACTGATAACCTTTAACTTGGTACCTACAGAAAGGTCATGTCCAAAGCAATAATCATGTGACATATGAAGGCTCTATGACTTACCATTCAAAAGTTATGAGCAAGGTAAAACATTTTAAAGAAATTTGACCCTGAAAAATGGCCTCGACTTTGACTGATGACCTTGAATTTGGTACCTACAGGAGGTCTTGTCCCAAGCAATAATCCTGTGAAATATGCTTGGCTGTCAGGTGCTAGTTAGTTACAGGATAAAATATCTCAGTTGAAAAAGGGGAATAATTTGTACAAAAATCTACCTACAGTTATCCCCCTTAAGAGTATAAGTTGCTTTTATGATAATGAACATGTGTGCCAAGATTCAAGAGATTGCCTTCAGAAGAACCAGATATATCAGAAAATGTCAAAGTTTTAATCATTCAAGTTCAAAGCCAACAATGACTTCGCCAAGGCTATAGCAATACCTAGGGTTTTATCCAAAACAGCCATGCTAAATTAAAAGGGCACAATATCAATTGCATGTAATTTGTAAATAGGCCAGCTAAGAAATAGAACCCTGGTAATAATGATATTGATATCTGTTATTTTGAGTCTGGCACTCTATATACAGAATTAAAGCTTAGATTGGGATACCACAGTGACATTGTAACTGCAATATATCTCAATATTATCTGAATAAAGGAGCACAAGACCATGTGAATAATACATGATAGAGTGACAAAATCCCTGCTTTACCAAGTAAGGTTACCTAATTAATCATTACTATGTATGGATGTAACCTGATTAATTAACTCAATTATCACAACATCAAAGATAGCCAGGTTTGTAGAGTAACACCATCAGTGTTAAGGTAGTGGACCTTTAATAGTTTCGCAATGTCTCGGAAGTTATGAACTTTAACAGTGTTAACCAAGGTTTCCTAATGATTTTCATTAGGAAACCTTAGTCAACATTGTGAAAGTTCATCAGTTCCAAAATGTTGCGGAACAATTCTACCACCTTAACTCACTGCTATTGTCCCATATTTCCTCAACTAAGAGCACCTGCCCTCAAACGAGCCCCTCATAGGAAAATACATTTCAGTTGTTTGAAATAACCTAAATCATACGAATTCTGTGAGAATTTTTCAATAACTTGAGGTTAATTTCCTTGAAACAATCATTTGGGTGCACAGACTTGTCAGAGACTTTGCTTTGTGCACATGTGAATTTGTTAGAATTATCACACACAGGCTCATATTGTATTATTGTCATGTTCCCTTGAACTCAATCTACCTATGAAGAAAGTGATCCATGTTTATGTGGTTTCTTTGAATAGTGACCTTTTCTCATCAATATTTAATCAGAAATCACTTTATATCAACCTTAGGAAAAACATAAATGGGCAATTAGGCAGGCTATCATGAAACAGAGCAATAAACTGAAGTAAAATCATCCATTCTTCTAGTCACATTGATTGCATCTACAACCCAAGAATCTTGATTTAGAAGGAAAGCACATGCCTTAAGACATTGGTCTCGTTAATCACATGTCATTCCTTCCAAATACTCCTAAATTGATGTTCAAATAGTATATCACTTAAACAAATTGATGTTCTATTAACCCTTGTCATGCTGAACCCGGAATATACCTGCTTTGGAACGAGCTATAGACAAACATCAGCCTGCACATGTGCAGCCTGATGTTACTTTACACCACCTGTTTCTCATTTTCAAACGAGAATTGTCAATAGATTTAGTTTTTCAAATAAAATTGACCTACAGTGGGGACTTTCAGTGCTTTTTGCCCTTTGATTTAAATGAAAATTTTTAGCCAAAATTTATTTACCATGACAAGGTTTAAAGGAACTCACTCAATTTCACTAAATGTCATGATGAGCCTGGATTATTCCTGTTTTGGTAGGTATATCTGAGGTTTATTCAAAGACTTACCAACCCTGTATGTGATATCGTCAACAATTTAATATGGCAAAGCTTCTTGTCAGCCTGTGCATCTGCACAGACCATACTATGTCAATGCTTTACGCATAGCAGATAAATAAGGTCTTAATCCCTCTGCATGTGGTCAAGAAATATTCTTATTTCATTGTGGGGTTGGTTATGCTGGACAGTGTATGTTAATCTCCCACACATGATTGATTTTGTTGGAAATGTCACAAACAGGCTCTAGTATGAACATTATGTCAAATCTGACCATTACTGCTTTGATTGGAAATACTAGTGGGGGTAAAACCAGTCTAAAATATCTTTCTTCCTCAATGAAACCTTATTTTGTTGGAACTCATTGGAATTGTCTCAACAAGACAATTCCAATGAGACCCAACAACATAGGGTTTCTGATATTATTATTGAAATTATACTTTGATCTAAAATCCAAAATACCTCCTCTATCTGTAGCTTTGGACTTACTTTAGTTTGTTTGAATGGGGTTTAATGCCACTGTCAACAATCTTTCAGTTATATATATTCGGCAGGAGCACCTAACAATGGATTCCTGGTATTTCTCTCACCAGTACTACATAAAATACATCCTTTCCTAGCCTCCTGCTGCTATCTCACATAGTTCTACAATTATCAACCAAATGGAGAGAGATAAATAGTTGGAAAAAATGAGTGCTGCCATTAGGGATCGAACCCGGTACCTATAATTTGACAGTCCAACGCGGTACCAACAGCGCTTTGACAGTGGCTTCAATTTGACTTACTAACCCTACCATCTAATAATACAAAATGTACTTCTCAGACTTCATATTTAAATTCAGAAAGGTCCCCTTGTAACATATCAATGATAAATGGGCCCCCTACTGACAGATATTAAGTAATAAGAAACTATTACCTACTACTTCATCTATATTAACATACAATAAAAATCCAAAGTTGTCACCCTCCAAAGCTACCCATTAAAATATTATCAAAATATTAGCCAACCCTCTGTTAGCATTTCTTCACTTCCAAACAAAGTAGGGGTCAGTTTTGTAAATATTTATGTTAGATCAGTATTTGTCAAAATTGTGGCAGTCTATCGCAAGCATAATAGTCTATATTTCTCATTGACAGGGATCACAATATAATCTGCAAGCAAATATTGCAAATTTGTCAAATAAATAAGAAGGCAATCACTTTCAATACAAAATGTGAGCCATTTCTACTAATCTGTCAATTAAGTTTTCATAATGCTTCCTTTAATCAAATAAAAAGAAATGATTCATGTTGAGTGGTCAGCGCATCAATATTCTAAGTGCCTATAAATATAAAGGCACTTACAAAAGTATTGCACTGACCCCTCTATTTGCTATTCAGCAATTCAGATACCATATTGCTCTAGAAAATATTAAAGTGATCTTCCAAATATGATTACGATGATCAAGCTTTTTTCTTGAACTTTTAGTTGCGAGAAATATGAGTCTTATCCTTGTAATGCAAAAAAAACCTAAAAACAAGAGGCCCAAGAGGGCCTGTATCGCTCCACTGGATTAAAAATCTCAAGATCTGAAAGAGAGATATTGAAAATAGAAGGTAATGAAAGTGAACAGCATTCAAAAGGAATTCTGACTTTTTCTAAGTTGAAACTAACTTATGAAGAAATGAAATTATTTAACTAATATGTAAAATTACAAGGAAGAAAACTATATAGATATCACTTTGAAACAAGAGGACCAGAATGACCATAAACCGCTGACCTGAATTTTATTGATCCAGTGGATCTCATCCAATCCAAATTTCTAGAACAACTTTAGAAGAGGGTCACCCAAGGAACATTCTGGTAAAGTTTCATTTAAATAAGTCTAATTGTTCAGGAGGAGATGAGATTCAAAGATTCCAGGGTCAAAAAAAGCCCTGTCCTGCCACGCCCATATTTGGGGGTCAAAATTTCTTGAACAACTTTAGAAGAGGGTCACCCAAGGAACATTCTGGTAAAGTTTCATTGAAATGGGCTCAATGGTTCAGGAGGAGATGTTGTTCAAAGATTTTGGGGTCAAAATATGCCCCGCCCTGCCACGCCCATATTTGGGGGTCAATCCAAATTTCTTGAACAACTTTAGAAGAGGGTCACCCAAGGAACATTCTGGTAAAGTTTCATTGAAATCGGCCCAATGGTTCAGGAGGAGATGAGGTTCAAAGATTTCGGGGTCAAAATAAGCCCCACCCTACCACGCCTATATTTGGGGGTCAATCAAAATTTCTTGAACAACTCTAAAAGAGGGTCACACAAGGAACATTCTGGTAAAGTTTCATTAAAATTGGCCTAATGGTTCAGGAGGAGATGTCGTTTAAAGATTTTGGGGTCAAAATAAGCACCGCCCTGCCATGCCCATATTTGGGGGTCAATCCAAATTTCTTGAACAACTTAAGAAGAGGGTCACCCAAGGAACATTCTGGTAAAGTTTCATTAAAATCAGCTCAATGGTTCAGGAGGAGATGTTGTACAAAGATTTTGGGGTCAAAATATGCCCCGCCCTGCCACGCCCATATTTGGGGGTCAATCCAAATTTCTTGAACAACTTTAAAAGAGGGTCACCCAAGGAACATTCTGGTAAAGTTTCATCAAAATCCACCCAATGGTTCAGGAGGAGAAGATGTTTAAAGAAAAGTTTACGCAAGGACGCACAGACGCACGGACACACGGACGCACGCACGACGGACACCTCGCCATGACAATAGCTCGCTGGCCTTCGGCCAGTGGAGCTAAAAACTTTAAAATCAAGAGTGCTTAATCAACTCTTTGTCACTAATTGTTAGTCAGTACTCATTTTGAAAATATTTTCAAATATTTATGGTTAAAAGTGGAAAGTAAGGTTGAGTAGACTAAAATCAGACTTCACATATGTGCAGACTGATCTTTGTTTAAACCTCCTGCCAAAGAGGTAATATCCCAAGATCCTCATGACAATTAATGGTTAATCAGAAAAATATATTTACCCTTTCAAATTAAGCAACAGCCAACAGTTGTTCAAAGCTCGACATTTCTAAATCTTAATATCCCGTTTTATAAACCTGTAATTTGTTCAATTTCATCCTCATAATACCAGTACAAGCTCCCTATTGACCATCACATGTTTGACCCCTTGGGTTTAGGTTTGGGGTCTGACCCCTTGTGACCCTACATCTGTGTATGGACAATTTCAAATTGTTTAAAATTTCTACAGAAAATTGAATTTTCATAAAAAAACAGTGTGACTGCATTATTGAAACTGTTTGCCATTCACGCTGGGGTACATGAATAGCGTTACTTTCGGTCTATTTACCTAGCGCAGGGCATGCTGGGATTTCAACACCTCAATACCGAAACTGGACACTGCCTTATACGGTCAAAATCGAGGTTAGCTCATCACTGTTGTAAGTGTCTATAAATTTATAGGCACTTACAATAATTTTGAGCAAACCTATAGACACCTTCTTACCAATACCTCCTTACACTTAAGTCCTCTCTGAAGTGAGCTCTGACTGTGCACCATTGTCGAATCAATATAAAGTCAGACACTTTAGTATTTAAAATTTTCACTGACGCAGAAGGTCTTAAGTAGAATTTGACAAGCGTGACCGATGTCTTGTTAATACGGAATAAATTGAAATTTAACGAGAGACTAATTAAGTTTTAGTAAACAGACACAGCACTTTAACAAGGCTAATCACAATCTTTTCTTTGTCACTAAAGACTACATTTAGACTGAAATATGAACTCGGATCAGTTTTGTATTCATTTGTATGGCATGCTCATAAAACATATTTTAATCTAATACAATTACGATTCTATAAATTTATAAATTGTTCTCAAACTTTAGAAGCACAATTAAATATTTTAAAGACATACATATGCCTATGAACATCTCTTTGTAAAATATTTCTCTGAGAAATTTATTCTGAGAATTATGAAATTTAAGATTTTTTTTACATAAAAATATAAATTTAATTGTCTTTAATAGATCAGTCAACATCTTATATATTTGCTTTGAAGAATGCTTTAAGTTATAGTATCAAATACTAGATGCAATATTGCATTTATTAGCCATAAATTGACATCCCAGTTTATAAATACGTTTTTGAGGAAAAGGAAATTACATTAATTTGTAATACATTGTATAATTCTGTTTGTATGGTCATCACAATAATTTTGCTTTTGTACTTTTGTACTTTCAGTCAGAAGATTTTGGCCTCCTTTCAGAATAGCCAACACCAAGTTCTAAATGAGTGATATAGATAAAATCTAGGACTCAGCAAACACTGTTGCATGTGCATTCCTATTTTTGCAACATTGCTAATTAGCTCTTATTAGCCCATGTATTGTTAAATCTACCCAACCACATTCTTTCTAAAGTAGAAACAGTGTAATCTCCAATTTTTAAATCGGCCACTGTATACAAAATTATGTGACTTGGGGGTTCCTGAATATTTTACTATTTAGTCTTTGCTATGACAAATTCATTATATCATTAGTTTCTGTTGGTATTTCTAAAAGTTTGTTAATGATATTTAAAGTGACCAGAGGAATTTCAATATTTATTAGAGCCAGATTTCAAACTGGTGTATTATGCTGCCTCTACCTTAACCCTTGTCATGCTGAATAAAAAATCTTTGCAAAATTCCAACAAAATCAAAGTGCTCAAAGCTCTAGATGCACTAAATGCAACTAGGTATTCATTTTGAAAATCAAAATTTCTAGCTTTTCTGGTTTCAAAAATGGAAAAACAGGTGGTATGGACAAAGATCAGACTGCACATATGTGCAGACTGATGTTTGTCTATAGCTCCTGCCAAAGCAGGAAGAATCCGGGTTCAGCATGACAAGAGTTAAAACATCCAAAGTCTCCTTTCTGGCTTCTGCAGTGACACTGTGTGTCACATTACAAACATGCAACTCAATATGACAATATTACAGTTACATATGACAGCACTATCCAAACAAATATTTATACTAATAATTTATTTTATACTCAATGTCATCATTCATTTATGTCAGCCCTTGTCCTAACTGTTTTCTTAGCCAGCCATATTCTTGGGCAAAGAGATTCTTCTTATGGCTCCTTGACCAATTTGCCCACTCCACTGCCCATGGGTGCCAAAAACATTCTTTCTTATCTGTCTATATTTTGTCTCTCACCAATGGGTTGATAATAGTAGACCTATGTGAGATAGCAGCTTGAGGCTAGGAAAGGATGTGGTGGTTGTACTGGTGAGAGAAATACCATGAAGCCATTGCTAGGTGCTCCAGCCACTGCGATATAACTGGAAAAATGTTGAAAGTGGCGTTAAACCCGAATCAATCAATCAATCCATTGACCAATTTGCCCACTGCTTATTGGTGCCACAGCTGTCTATATGTAGTCTGTTGAATTTTATTTTGTCCAAATAAAAAGGATTTAACATTTTGTCAAAGCTATCAAACTGGGCATCCTATCAACAGGGTAGCAAGTTGAGCATTTTGTGTCTAAATCCAATTAAAAGGTCCAGGATTAGTTAAAGATCAAACAGTTTCTATGAGAAATCAGAAACATTATAATGCCCACAGTGGATAACACCTATACAACAAGATTAACTACCATTACTCTCAGGTAAATAAGATAACCCATCAAATCTTCTTAGTTTCACTGTATTAAATACTAATCTTATACCACTGAAAATTATCTAAGCCAATCAAAACCTTTATCAAACATGTCAACCATTTAACCATGCACATTGCATACTTTTTTGGAGGAAAAAATTGCTCAAAGATATAAATATAAATTGATGATAGTATCTGATGGCTTAGGAAGGAGCACTGTCTGCAAGTGCCAAAGAAAAATAGAAAAAGGGGCATAATTCGCACAAAATGAATCCAGAGTTATCTCCCTTGATAGTAGGGGTGAGAATTTTGTTTTTGATAATAAGTATGAAGTTTAATTGCATGAGTGCATTTCGACGGCTCAGCACGAAATAGTTTCAACTGCCAATATGTTTATTGGCAGTTACAACTGTTTTGTGCTGATTAAGGCATCAATTTGATAAAACCAGAGAAATATCAAATCCTCAAAATTTTGTACAATGTATCACCACATTTAGACGACCACGACAAGGCTATTAGCAATCCCTCATTTTTTTTCTCTAAAAATAGCTGAGCTAAAAGCAAAGTTCCAATGAAACAACTAAATCCAAAAGAAAGTTCATTACTACAATGTACTTTATTTCATTTTGCCTTGCCTGAAGCAAGTTTTAATTGTTAGTTTGGTCTCAGGAGACCTTCAACATATTTTTGTTGTTTACTGAGTCAGATAATACATGGTCAACATGCAAAGTTCATAAACAGTTCTAGCTCTACTGTTTTGGGATAACAAAATTACTAACGTACAAACATGTATATCAATTGATTAAGGGCTTAGCTCAAAACTATTTTAAGTGCCTATAGAAATATAGGCACTTAAAATAGTTTCGGCTGACTCCTACATACACATTGTAATGTAAATCTGAGGCTATCAGCATGAGTTGTAAATTCTGTCTTGTATGTAAAGAGATATTTGAAAAAGAACAATGTCACACAATTACAAGAATGCCAAGCACTCAAGCCTGTTACCTAGACCTTGAGCTTGCACAGTAAGTATAACTAGGGGATTTGTAACTAGGATTAAAGACCCACTTAATGACTCCGGGACTTCTGAAGGGTCCAAATTATAGACCAAGCTACTTCAGATGGGACTAAATTGTCCGGTAATATTCTATATCCCTTTATATTGAAAATGAAAATTGACTGGATAATGCTTACTTAATATGTAACCTCCAAGCTTTATACTGAATTAACTTGACTTTCAGAATTAGTTTTGCTATTTTAGAATCAGCTTAAAATGATCAAAATAGCCAGACCATGGTTCTATGAGATGGCTTATCAGGTGGCAACATAGTTGTATTAGCTGCTAAAGTAACGCTATTCTCCTGTTGACCTTCAAATCAGCTTTCAAGCACTTAATCCAGCCCTGTCTACTGTAAGGATGACAAAATGGTGCCTTCTGTTTGCAAATTATACCCCACTTTGCATGAAAATGCAAAGCGGGGGTATAATTTGCAAACTGTTTGGTACGCCTTGTTATCCTAAAAGTAGGGCTGGTGTTTTCCACAAGATGCAGTGGCTTCATCCCACTTCTTCAATTTGGTTGACCCAGGCAGTCTGATCTTAGTCTATACCACATGAGTATCAATAAGTATGACCAGTGCTTTCAGCTCTTTAAATTTAATGCAATTTGAAATAGTTTTTATTCAGCAAGACATGGATAAAGTCTGAATTAGCCTGGAATAATATGAGTACCAGCTATGAACATAACATTATGGCTAGTCTACATGGGTAAGAGTTGAAATCAATTAAGTAATGAAGTGATGCTCATTAAATTGTCATGTATACTCTTGTCATTGTTCACTAAATACCTTTGGCATTTGACCTTTCTACTGGAGTTTTTACTTTTCTATATCATCGACATGACAGCTTAAAACGTGCAACTAGCAAATGACGTCAAAATGACAAAACCAACACAAATGCTTGTACAGGCTTTTATATCACTTTCAATAATTTCTCTTTGAATCAAATTAGGTCTGGTGATTCTAAACTCAGATTTTCATCTTTTGACATTATTCAGTACAACTAAAATCATAAACCAGTGTCATATTTTTGGCTGTGTTCCCAACTTTGTCTGAAAACTGATCAAAATTCTTTTTTAGTGAATTCCAAATTTAAACATTAGGCAAACCAAATATGTACCCACAACTTCTGACTCTGAAACCAGTGATGGCAGAAAGTTATCTACTTTGTAAGATGCGCTAAAATTAGCTCTTATATTTTGTAATTTCGAGGACCAGCCCTAAACTATTGGGACTGTGTCTATAAACATAATACAAACAATATTTTTGGACTGACCCAAAGATACTCAAAGATACAAAGACTCATTTGAAAAGAGAAATATCTTAATTGTTGAAAGAGTTAAAATACAGTAAACACTGCAGAAAAGGGGTACATTATACTGCCAAAGGCTCATTTTGAAAATAAGACAGACAAATCAGTGTTCATAGTCTACAGTGTGACAATATCGGCTGATCTGATAAATAACTGAAAAATGATGGTAGTAATATTTCTTGTTCTAGTCATTATAGGTTCTGTATTTTTGACAAGATTTTTTGTTATCCCTTTTTCTTCTTAGGTTTGAATGCAGAGGGGCTAATGCAAAACCGTTGTAAGTGCCTAAAAACATATAGGCACTTACAATTATAGTTTTGAGATGATCCCCCAAACTGTGTGTTTTAGTTCCTTATCTTCTTGTATGTATAATTATATATAATTCTGATTAAAAAAAACATACTTAGAAAATTTTTAAATATTCATGGGTGTGAATTGAATAATTATATATCATATATATATTATTATTTTAACACATGTTAATGCATTTTCATCACAAAATCTCATGCAGTGAAATATATGGTTTCAGAGAAGAGGGTTAATGGGTCGACTCTAATGTTCACTTGCAGTCCAACTCGCGATCTGACAACAATAAGTTGACGATTTATCAACCAATTGACATACCCATTCTAACAGTTTGACCAGCTTGACCGGACCTGTGTCCAGTAACGACCAAATACGGGTATTCAACATTTGTTGTCAAAGTTGCTAATGTCTGGTCACCTTGAATGTAGTTTTTGAACAAGTTGAAACCTTGATTGGTTGGTTTTGAAATAAATTAGCCATAATTGGACATGAAATTATCTGGTAGATGTGAATGCTCTAGGGAAAGATGTAAAATATTTGGCAGACATCTTGAAGGCTCAGAGTGAAACTTTTGAAAATGCATATGAATATATATAGGCACTTAGGATAGTATTGGGCTGACCCTTTCATATATTTCTCGAGCCCATTACTGAATAGCAAACTTTAAAAAGAAATATTGTAGATAGATATAAATTGAAAGACTAGATGTTAAGACAAGATGTTAATTAAGCAATATCATACTCAATAAATTCCTTGGTAAAACTGCATTCAACTCAAAGTGCTGAAAAAACTGTATGCACTTATTTTGATTACATGTACATATCAATTTTGAAGATAATTCTTAAACTTTTCTGGTTTAAAGAGGAAAATAATGAAAACAAAGATCTGACTACACATATGTGCTGGCTGATCTTTGTCTTTACCACATACAATTGAGCAGGAGTGTTCCAGATTAAGTATGAAGATGGTAAAATGTAAATGATTCAAGCTTTCTTGCTAATAAAATTATTCATATATCTGCATCAAAAAAATCAAATTTTGTTGCCCTTTATGATTAATATTTTCCCTGACATACCAGTGCATGTCATTTAAAGGGTAAACTGGTCATTATATTTTGTGGGTATGATAAATCTAAGTTTATTTCAAATTAAGATATATTTTTGTGATTTTTATCACAAAGAAACCATCTTATTTGATACATGTTTATATCTAAATGGGAAAGGTGACAAATCTAATTTTGCTATTATACCAGTATGAGACTTGTTTGACAAAAAGGGGACATTTGGAGAATAAATTCAATGTCTCTTTTTTAATGGTAGATAGATAATACAAAAGAATTAATATTTCACATAAAACAAGTTTAAAGAATGTACCAAATAAGCAAAAAAAGGTGAACATTAATACTTCATTTTGCAGTTTTTAAAAAGTGAACATTTATACTTCACTTTGCATTTTTTTTTACAGAGAAACTGGTACTTTATCAAACATAGATCATAAATTTTTCACAATTTTGAACATATTTTCACTTTTTTTTTATATTTTTTTCCCCATCATCTGTTGGAATTGTCATTTCCTATAAAATCTTCCTTTATTCAGTAAATAACTTACCCAGACATGTTTCAATTTAAAATTCCAAAACTAACAAATATGATGTTTAAATATTTTCCATTTAATTGACTTCACAATGAACTCTTCATTAAATTCCTTTCTATCCTTCCCCTAACCTAATATTTACATTCTAACCAAGTTCCAATATTGAATTCTTTTACTAAAATTTTAAAGTGGTTTAGTCATCCAGCGAGCTTTTTTGCTTTAGTTATATAGTTAGTGATAAAACATCGAATATCTAAAAGTTAAAGATAAAAACATTGAAGGATAAGGACAGAAAGCTAGTAAAGTTACTATTGAGCCTGTGTGTGACATTTCTAACAATTCGAAATTTTCGTAAGGTAAAACATTGATAGCGTAAAAAGGTACATACTATAAAGTTACCTGATTGTCTACATATGCTTTGAGACTTTATCTATCTCCTAAACACAAAGTGAAGACTCTGGTCAGACTGTGCAGATGCACAGGCTGGCCAGAAGCTTTGCTTTGTGAACATGTAAAATTGTTGGAAATGTCACACACAGACTCAATTTCAGAATTTCAATTTTCTTTTAAGACAGAGAACCTGCAATATACCTGAATTTATTGAACTAATGTTTAAAGATTTACGCTATTTGTTGGGATTTATTGAAATGTTTTAAGATTTACAAAAACAGAATATAATTCTGTGAATCTAAATCACCATTGACTCTTAGTGTGGTGTCTATGGTCTACATTTGGTAGAGTGTTTAATTGGCCTCTTGTTCAAGAGGTCCAAATTTTGATTCCTGGGTGGGGCTTTCAATCTTGAATCAGAGTTGAGAAGGATGAATCTAAGTTGTAAGAACTTGTGTCAATGTTAAATAAATAGGTTTAAATTGAATTATATTATAGATCGAGTGGTCAGGATAAAACTATTGTACTTAGTGCCTAAAATTATTTAGGCACTTACAATAGTTTTGCGCTGACACCTCAATTTATTTTACTGGACATCTAGAAGCTTGACAAATTCTAGACAAATCACTACATTTTTCCATTCTGTATGATTTGTACATGGGTGTACCAGGCTCCTATCAAACAATGGTATTTACTTAAAATATGAATCCCCTCTCAGCAGTTCTGAAAGATAATTCAACTCCCATACAAAACACTAATTCAATTTCCTATTCATTCTCATTCATTTACTCAACATGAAGTCTTCCACAACAACATGAACAAATATATGTAAATTCAATTCTTAACCCTACAACAAATATGCTGATTTTGGCCAAATTTTTACCAGCCCGATCTTGACAATTTTATCTATCATTGTAATTTTAACCCTTGTCATGCTGAATTAATTTTTGCTAAAAAATTCATCAAAACCAAAGGGCAAAAAGCACTGAAAGTACCAACTGTAGTTCAATATTCATTTGAAAAACTAAATCTATTGACAATTCTGGTTTTAAGGTGAGAAACAGGTGGTGTAGACAAACATCAGACTGCATAGATGTGCAGGCTGCTGTTTGTCTATTGCTCCTGAAAAAGCAGGAATATTCCGGATTCAGAATGGCAAGGGATAAGTTAACGATCAAGAGCATGGCAAAACAAGAGAAGTCACCATGTGAGTACCTTTTAATGCCCTGCTGTTGAGTGCTTAGAAGATAGTGGATACAAAATCTGAACTGAAAAGGGGACATAATTTGCACAAAAAGTGTCTAGAGTTATTCCCCCCACCCCTTTTGTTAGATCATTTGATACAAATTAAGTTGCTCTTTTACTAGTGAAAAAGTGTACAAAGTTTCAAAATGAATGCCCTCATTTCAGACATTTAATAAAATATAATTTTTTCAATGACAACAATCCCTATAAGGACAACACAACAGCTTAGAATTAGTATGACTCAATGGCTCAGTGCGAAACAGTTGTAACTGCCTATGAAAATATATAGGCTGTTAACTGTTTTGCACTGCGCCATTAATGTACTAATAACATATAATACCTCAATCATTGGGTTTTCTCTGAAAAGAGCCAAAAAGGTTTCAAAGCTCTCAGCTATTTGGAAATTATATATGAAACAAAACAAAAAATCTTACTTGATTAAGTAGTGTAACGCTTTGAATTTATTCAATTGTTTGTCTGAAAAATATATTCCTAAAGGCTGATGGAGATATCAAGACTTTGAACTGACATTGAAGCATTTGGTACTTGATGTATTGTGACCACAAAACTGTAAAATCATATGTATGGGTAAACTGAAAATGATTTTAATCATAAATGAACCGAAAATATGACATGACATCAAACGATACATCAAAACTCCATTTCTTTACACCAATTTACTTATCCGTTAAATCTGATGATTCGACAAAAGGTATCAAAATGAGATTTTTGTTAAATATTTTTCAGCTTCTATGGACCTTTTAATAATAAGAATGTAATTAACCTTTGAACCTACATACTTTTGGAGCATTCTTTCATCAACAAGTTTCAGCAAAAACTTAATGATGTTCCTTCCCTCTTTCTAAATACTTGCACTTCCCTGGGATCGTTTTACTAAAGATCAGAATCAACTTCTAAAGACAATTCTAATGGGATAATGCAAGGCAGAATTTAGCTACAAATGAAAAAAACAGGTACGATTTATGATTTTGACTTACAATCATTTTTTTCGTAAGAAGTTTAGTAAAACGGGCCCCTAAGATGAGTCCATACAATTTCTTCTATTTTATGAATGCTTTGGCAAGAGGGTATATTTCAGATATCATAATTCTATGTGAATAATAATCTTGTTGCAGGAAAAACAAAAGCCATCAGAGACGGAATATGCTCCCGAATAAAGCATTGTCACAAAAACAAGAGCCATGTTGGACATGGACATCCCCCGCCACGAAAGCAGTAAACTGAAGCCTAATAGATTAAAGATTCTTTTGTACTGTCAGAGATTAACCTCCTATAAAATCTAAGTATTAGAAATAACAAAGGCCTCAAATCCAAAAACCGTCACAGATGCATCAACACTATATCATAGGAAGTTCACATGGTAAGTTTCATTTGATTTGGCCCAAGGGTTATGGAGAAATTGGTGGGGACGGACAGAATTACAGACAGACAGACGAAGAGGCTATATGCTCTCCCTTTGGAGAGCATAATAAAACACTCACTGCACAGATCCATTTGAAAGTTCCTTTAAATAACCAGCATATATTCAGGATGCTTTCTGTAATTGCAGTGCACCATGATGGGTATGAAAGTGACATTAGTATCTGCATAAATATCAAAGATTTCGGAAAGTCCAAAAAGTCTCATTGACATTTCAATGATTCAAATCATAAATCTCTACTTCAAAATAAGGATACTCATCTAATCAAACACATAAAGAGAAACATATAACTAGTAATGCAATGAAAGGGGCCATCTTAATTATAAAGGGGCACGGTACCCAACAGGTGACGCAGCAATCAAGGGTATCCAGGTGTTGTCCTTTATTATGAATATCTACAATAATCTAATATGAACTTTGATGTTCAAATTGTTAACTGCAGTACATGTCTTATCCTTGCAAATCATATAAGTCATTTGGAAATGATTAATAAATATATGATCCATCACAAAACAATCAACCATCTGGGTAGTGTGTAAAGTGTAGACCATAGTCAGACTGCGCAGACTGACCAAGGTCAAAACTTTTCGCACTATGCTTATTTTCTGAATCTAGATTGAAAAATCTAACCTCCAGTGAAAGAATTTTTTAAATGTAACATCTCGTTGATCTATGCTGGACCTAATATCTTTTGTCAAATATATATTTTACAGAGTTTCCAGATGGACCCTTTTTGCATGAAGAGTCACATATATATGGTGGAATTCTGTGAATTGCATCAACAGTTTGCATTCAATATTTTTGGCTTATAATCAAAAAGAAGTAATTTAAAATGAGGTATTAATTTTGTATCTTATGATTACATATTAAATAAGTTGCGATTAATCAGCATTCAAATTTAAAAGGATTCCGCAGCTGTAACAAAAGACAAAAAATAACAAATGCCTATATCCTTGATATTCTTAAACCAATCTTGGTCATAATGGAAGCAATTGCTCTTTAACAATCAATGGCTCAGCATGATACAGTTGTAACTGCCTATAAACATATAGGCAGTTACAACTGTTTGGTGCTGTGTCATCAGATTAAAGCAAGGTGGCAAAAGTTAGTCATCATAAAAACTGTATAGGAAATTTGATTTCACCTGACAAAATTTTATATCACAAATATCTTTATTTTCATACTGTATGATCATAGAGCTAGAAAATGGTTTAACTATCAAAAATCAGCCTACCAGATGACTTTTTAAGTCTAAAATAATGAAAATGTCATTAAAACTTCTGAACAAAGAGAAAACTAAAAAGAAGAAATTGATCTTTCTCTAGCCAAAAAATTTTCTTTTAAATTGCTACCAATCAAAATTCAAACAAGGACACCGCACAATTTGGGGGAAGGGGGGGTGCAGGGGTTATGTTGAGCTTAATTATTACCAGTGCTTCTTGGTCCAAAGGTAAACTAGAGCTGTTGCCCCCAAGGGCTGACGAGAGTAACCCCCTCCCCCTTCACCACCACCACTACCGCCACAAAGGCTTCTCTATGAAGGAGTGGAATTTGAAGGGACATTTTATGACCCTTTTTAAGAGTTTTGCAATTTCAATTTTGGCTACTCCCCCCCCCCCCCCCCCCCTTAAAAAGTTCAAAGTGGCATAACTCTGAAAAAAAATGATTGGATCAGGATCGAAATTGCATGTGCACAACTTCATATGATGGGAAACAACCTGATAAAATTTCAGCAAAATTGGTCCAAAACTGTGGGAGGAGAAGAGGGCACAAAATTATGTCTACGGACGGACGGACAGACAGACGGACAACCTGATTCCAGTATAACACCCCCCCCCCCCCTAACTTCATTGTGGGGGGTATAACTAAGGCTTTAGTGATATTAAACATTTTGTCAGCCTACAGGTGCTGAAGGGTGCCTATGCTTGTCTCTTAAGTGCTAGATAGTGGGTATAAAAATCTATGTGGAAAGGGGTATAATTTGCAAAAAATGCATCTACAGATATGCCCCTTCATAGTATAGCCTGCTCCTTTAATAGTAAACAGGCGTACCAGGTTTCAAGTGAATGCCTTCAGTATAACCATGGATATTACAAACTGTCAGAGTTTTCACATTACAAAGACAATGACAACACCAAATTATATAAAAAGCTATAGCAATACCTCTGGTTTTCTCCGAAAACAGGTTAGCTATTTTCAAAAGCATATTTTCAAGATACATAATTGGGAAGGATTATAATAATAAATTAAATTTACTATAATAAGGATCCAAGTTAAAATAAATACGCAATTATTATAATCCCACTTCATTACTTTCGTTTGGCTTTAATTTTGATACCTTCAAAAGTGTTTGGATGTCTGATGCTATAGAGCCAGAAAAATAATTGCCTTCCCTATAACTCATCAATAAGTCATGGGATCAGGGGGGAACCAGCACACCGTAGCTTGTGAACTGTGAATAATTAATCGTAAATTAAGCCAAGAGTAGATATAACACTAGAACATTATACAGAACAACGGTGTGAAGTATAGATTTATTATTTCCTCCGACGATAATAAAGTTTTGTTCCTCACTGATTAACAAATTGTTAATCAGTGAAATAAGAATCACCTAAACAAAATTATAAGGTACAGTTTAGATCCAGACCATGAAGAACCCATATCATTGCTGTATATCAAGTATTATGTATTTTCAATGCCATCAGATCATTCATTTGCATTAAAACAAAAAGGTTAATTCAATAGTTTAGCCTTAAATCTAAATAATCTTTTCTTTTCATATCTTTTTGCTTAATTTCCCCCCCCCCCATTTAATTTGAAGTAAATACATGTATAAGTAATAATCATTGAATGATTTAATGATTGATTAGAATAATTGATTAAATAAAATGATTGTTACATGGAAATCAACCTCAAATTTTAAAGAACACGATTCAAGTATTGTTAATACACTAGCTAGCTGAAATGAGATTTTCTTATTGATAGATAGTGTAGGAAGAGAAATAAGAGCATTCATAAGGGAGGATGGTAAGTAGAGGATATTGAATGAGTGGTCTTGGAATACTGAATTTATTAGACTAGTCATCTATTAACAGATAAAAACAAGTTTTTATCTGTTTTAGATGATGAGTTAATAATTTTGGTATTTTATGAGTACAAATTTTATGTTTTATTATAATATAACCCAAATTTTTGCGAAAAATCATTGAAATTCTTCAATTTCAACATTTCAATTTTCTGCTTAACTTAAAAACTGGCGTCGCAATATTTACATTATGACGTCATTTTCATGGTTACAAAACAGCATTGCTATTGGCTTGGAGCTCATTTGCATAGTTATTCCACTAGTGTAATAACACTCGTACAATATCAAAAATTTCAGTATGTCCCGCAACATACTGGTCATATTAAACAAGAGTTGTCCGCGGACAACGTAGCTCGCCCAAACAACTGCTTGTCACAAACAGCGCTTGACCGAAGACCGAAGTTCAAATTGGTTTCTTTCAATGTTAAAGTCCATGATCTAATATATATCTGTTTGAGTAGTAATTAAGAAATATAAAAACTTTTTTGCTTTAATTGCATGTATAAGGTTAGGGTAAAGTGAAAGCCAACAAGCAGATGAGGTTACCAATGGAATTTCTTTGTATCAAACATGAAGTTTTTCTTTAAAACTTTTGTAAGTCCACAAAAGGTCAAGATCAAGGTCAAATTGTGAAGGACCTTGGTCTCTGTAGAAGCCTATCACCTAGTGAGTATGTTTATGAAGTAATAATGTCCCTGAGTAAAGCATTTAGAAAATATAAGCAAGGTTAAATTTTTGGTTAAAGTTTTTCAGTTTAAGTTCTTCCAAGTCCATAAAAGGTCAAGGTCAAGGTCAAATTGTCAAGGCCCTTGGTTTCTGGTGAAAGCCTTTCATCTGGTGACTATGTATATGAAGTAATGATGTCCCTAGGTTAAAACATTCAGAAAATATAAGCAAGGTTAAAGTTTTTGGTAAAAGAATTTCGGTTAAAGTATTTCTAAGTTCATAAAAGGTCAAGGTCAAATAATCAAGGACCTTGATCTCTCACAAAAGCCTATCACCTAATGAGCATGTATATGAAGTAATGATGTCCCTAGGTTAAAGCATTCAGAAAATAATAATCAAGGTTAAAGTTTTTGGTTAAAGTTTTCAGTTAAAGTTTTTCTAAGTCGACAAATGGTAAAGGTCAAGGTCAAATTGTGAAGGACCTTGGTCTCTGGTGAAAGCCTATCACCTGGTGAGTATATATATGAAGCTATGATGTCCCAAGGTAAGAGCATTAAAAAAATATATGCAAGGTTAAAGTTTTTGGTTAAAGTTTTTTAGTTAAAGTTTTTTTAAGTCCACAAAGGGTCAAGGTCAAGGTCAAATTGTCAAGGACCTTTGTCTATGGTGAAAGCTTATCACTTAATGAGTGTGCATACGAAGAATTGATGTCTCTAGTTTAAAGCTTACAGAAAATATAAACAAGGTTAAAGTTTTTTGGTTAAAGTTTTTGGTTAAAGTTTTTGGTTAAAGTTTTTTTGAAAGGGTCAAGGTCACAGTCTAAAGGTCATTTCGACATGGCTGTTGGTCTCAAATGAAAGCCTATGCCCTAATGAGTGTTTCTGTAAAAAATAAAGCCTCTAGGATAAATATTGATAGAAATAAAAAACTTTAACCTAATGCGGACGCCGACACCGACGCTGACGCTGATGCCGACGCCTACATCCGAGGGTATGACAATAGCTCTTCCGAGACTTTCGTCCTGGGCGAGCTAAAAAGAATATACAGTATTCTTTATCAAATGAAATAAATCATAAGATGCTATAATAAGGTTCATATATAACAGGCTGTCCCAGACAAGATTGTCCTATAAGTCTAAATTCATTAAGTAGAACACTTGGGACCAATAATTAACCATCTAATAAGGTCACATGACCACACCATTGGGACTCAGCAACGTCATATTATACTATTGATGAAGACGACAAAGGAAAGTTATTGTTGACTTATGGTGATTCTTCTTAATCGTAAATATCTTCTGTAGCAAACAAGATTCATTTATACAAATACTGCCAAGGAAGGGGTTTCATTACGTACATGTATTTTGGCAATTTTGATTGAAATTCTTAATGAAAACCAAGAAACTAGACCACAAATTGGAGTTCAACCAAACCTGTTTTCTCCAAATCCTAATTCTAGATCCACCACATACAGTAAACCAAATTATATTTAGGCATGACTAGAAATTAGGCTTAGATAGTGTGTGAGGTTTCCTAATATTCAACATGTTAACAATATTTGAGCCTTTGTGTGACATTTCCAACAATTTCACGTATGCGCAGCCTTTGGACTCAAATCAGCCTGTGCAGCCGCACAGTCTGGTTATAGTCTTCAGTGTGCGCTTTATAGATAGATATGGTCTTCAAATGCTGGTGGTCAGCATATAACTTCTTATTGCATTTTGTTGTTGTCTATGCTACTCAACGTCTGTATATCATGCACATATGAAATTGTTGAAAATGTCACACACACAGGCTCATGTAAGACTCAGATCATCCTGTGCATCTGCCTATGCCATTCATTGATCACCTGTAGTTAGCAACAGAACTATGCAGTGGCAGATCCAGAGGGGGTTTGGGGGTTCAAATGAACCTCCTCTGTATCCAAATTACTGCATTATAGAGGACAAATTCAATCAAATCGTTGTAACAAAAGAAGAAAAACTCCTTATTGCACTGTTCTAATCACAAGAACTTGATTGAAATTCTACAAATAAACGATATCTGATATACAGAATTTGAGCACTTAGTCTCATAGTATCCCTATCTATATACATGTATATAGGGATACTATGGGACTGACTTGTTGAATTCTAGGCCAACATTGAACCCCCTTTATAGAAACCCTGGATCCGCAGCTGCTATGCTCTCTAATGCTCATAACTGTAGAGTATTTTATTAAGGTTTTCCAGCCTGCTCAATGTGTGACCATCACACACAAATGAAATTGTTGGAAATGTCAAGCACAGGCTGAACTAGTGTACACAATGTACTCTAGAGTCACCTACATTGTGATGGATCAGGCTGTCAGACTAACACAAACAATTCATTAGTAGAAACAATGGGTCATCATTACTTGTACATTATTATTACATAACCACCTGTCTTCTACAGCATGCCATAACCAAACTTGGGAGACACAAAATGAATTTGAATTTGTCTTTTTGTCACCTTGGTGACAACTTTGTCACCATAGAGACCACACTGGTATCCAATAGCAACCAATACAAAAGCAGCAGGTACCAAAATCTGAGTGAATTTAATATCTTCATGATAACTGAAGTCAAAGCTGTTATTGTTCAACTTTTTATTATGCAATAAAAAAGGACAAGACATGAAATTCCATTTTTTCAGATAGAAAATGTATTACACCAGCTGTTTCATTGTTTAGTTTTTATAGCTTTTCATCTTACAAATCATCCTGTACACAATGTCAAAGCTAACTTCTCAGCAATTGAAATTCAATTGGTGTAAATTCCCTTATATTTCTGAAAATCAGAGACGATTATTGTTCTAAAATTTTTCCAGAGTTAAATTACAAAATGCTTATGCAACCAAATAAGTCTAAGTAAGACCTAATCATTCAGAAGCAGTTTGATCTGGATTTGCAATGTTTGCTTGTGCCTGTCTGTAATAAATACTTAAGTTCAATATAGTATATTTTCACAAAACCTTCAGGTTGTGGACCTGTATTAGTTCCCCAACGTTTTGGATATAATAAACTTTAACAATGTTAACCGAGGTTTCCTAATGACTTTAACAATGTTAACCGAGGTTTCCTAATGACTTCATTAGGAAACCTCGGTTAACATTGTGAAAGATTATGATCATACTGCAGAACTAATACAGGTCCACTACCTCTATCAAAGGGCTGAACAAATACATTGAATAAAATAATGTTGCTGTTTTAATACATAAAGTATTTTGAAGTGTGAAGAAAATTGGCTGTAGATTTACACAAGCAATTTAATACTGAAATTGTTCACATTTCTCCAGTTACTTTTCCATGGTAATAAATCTAGTTGTTAATGTCAAATATAATTGAGATATCAAAACTTACAACTTAATATCTCCATAGTTTATACCCTAGGGCTTCTTCTGTATCGCAAATCATTTATGAGATGTATTCAATAGGAAGAGATCTATAATTTACATTAACTTTATTTGAAAATAGACTAACTATAAAACTTTCTTCACTAAAGAGTATTCCAAGAAAGAATTAAGCCCCTAACCAAGCTGAATTTAGAATTCATTTCAAATTGCTTGCTCAAGACTTTACAAAAATTGTGAACCCTTATTACTATGATTTTTTTAAAAAAAAAATACAAAATGTTAAATGGCAATTACTACATAAGTCAGTAAAAATATTGAAATAATATTTTCAAACCCTTCTTGTTTAAAACTGTTTGACAGGAAGTATATATAGAGGATCTTCAGATTGCACATGATATGCAGGCTGATCTTTGTCTTTATCTCCTGTCAAAGCAGGTTAAACAAAGTAAAAACCAGGTAGAAAGCAGGCAAAATCAGATATGATCAGACTGCATGACAGTCTTCTGATCTTAGTCTATTTTAACTGCAAGAACTATGTGTACAACTAGAATATTCTTTGAAATGCAGGGGTATGAATAAATCTTACACGGAAACAAACGATTCTTTCTTAAGATTCGATCCTTTTCTTAACCCATCGTCATGATGAATAAAACTTTGCAAAATCTTGATAAAATCAAAGTGCTGAAAGAACTGGAAACACTACTTAAGTTAGATGGTACAGACTAAGATCAGACTTGAAATAAGTGCAGGCTGATCTTTGGGACTTTAACTCCTGCCAAAGCAGAAATATATCAGGTTCAGCATGCCAGTGAACATTTTATTTGCTCTTAAATGGTTTATAACAAAACAAATTTTAATTCAAAGTGAACACATTTTATTTCTCCTCAAAATATTTGTCGCCCTAAAATTTTATTGTTTAATATTTGATATATCAATAATGATTGCAACTACATTATGCTGTTTGTTTATTTTAAGAAAATTTATTGGGGTAGATGCATAGCAAAATGTTAAGTCACAATATGTAAAACAAGAGGACCAAGATGGTCCTAGATCGCTCACCTGAGTCTCTATGACCCCTGGGACATCACATTAATTAGATAGGCAGATGTCAAAAAGAAGATAATTGCCTAAGATCAATACCATAGAACGTTTTCAGCGAAGAGCAAGACAGATATGCATTTTTGCTCTTTGATTCTATGTAAAAAGGGATGCTCCCGGTTGGACCCAAAAAGTGACCCCAGGGTCTTGATATGAACAAACTTGGAAGAGGTCCATAAGATGATGCTACATTCTAAATATGAAAGCTGTCTGCCTTCTGGTTTCAGAGAAGAAGATTTTTGAAGGTTTTCCCATTTTCACCCATTGTGCTCAGATGAGCTGAAAGGGATGCGCCAGGGTGGAGCCCAAATATGACCCAAGGGTCTTGATATGAACAAACTTGGTAGGGGCCCACAAGATGATGCTACATACCAAAAATGAAAGCAGTGTGCCCTCTGGTTTTGATTAAAGAAGATTTTAAAAGATTTTTGCTCTTTAATTCTATGTAAAAAGGGTTGCGCCCCGGGTGGAGCCCAAATATGATCCTAGGGTCTTGATATGAACAAACTTGGTAGAGGTCCACTAGATGATGCTACATACCAAATATGTAAGCTGTCTGCCTTCTGGTTTCAGAGAAGAAGATTTTTGAAGATTTTCATTTTTTTACCCTTCGTGCTCATAAGAGATAAAGGGATGCACCCATGCAAAGCCCAAATATGACCCAAGGGTCTTGATATGAACAAACTTTGTAGAGACCCACTAGGTGATGCTACACACCAAATATTAAAGCTGTCTGCCATCTGGTTGCAGAGAAGAAGATTTTTAAAGATTTTCGCTCTTTGATTCTTTGTAAAAAGGGTTGGGCCCGGGCAAAGCCCAAGCATGACCCCAGGGTCTTGATATGAACAAACTTGGTAGAGGTCCACTAGATGATGCTACATACTAAATTTGAAAGCTGTCTGCCTTCTGGTTTCAGAGAAGAAGATTTTTAAAGATTTTCATATTTTCACCCTTTTTGTTAAGGATAAAGGGAAAGCTAAGGGTGGATTTCATTTATTTGAACAACTTTGGTAGAGCTTGACCCAAGGAAGATCCCTGCCAAGTTTCATCAAGATTGGCCCACTGGTTTAGGAGGAGAAGATGTTTAAAGAAATTGTGGAAGACGGACGACGGACGACTGACGACGGACATTCTACGATCCCAATAGCTCACCTTGAGCACTTCGTGCTCAGGTGAGCTAAAAACACATAAAATTGTACCTATTTTTATGATGTGAGAAAATAAAACAATTCAATCTCCCATAGCAAATAGTTTAATCTAGGTTTTAAAATCTTCAATTTAATTTTTTGCAGATTGCATTTATCAATTATCAATTTGTCACCATAATGGTATTTGTGATCAAGCTATTACACGGCAAATTTTCATCCTTTTTTAAGTAATTTACTTAAAAATTTATCGAAAAATAATATTTATCAATTAAACATCTTCAAAATATCACATAATTATGCTACATGAAAATGGATACCACCACTATTCAAAGAAAAGACCCTTTCTTTGTCACTATTTTGCTTAGCCCAAGATTTTTACTACCAATGACACTGTAAATTTACTTTTAATTGACAATTTTTCTATGATTAAATAAGGTAAATTTCTGGTTTAACAAATGCTATAGTTTAATTTCTAAGCACTTTTTGCTCTTTGAAAAGCATACAATTAGGCAGGAAATATTTGAATATGTAAAATTTGAATTTCTGGACAGTCCATACTTGAATGAAAGTAACCTATATACTGAACTTTTCTCCTACACAATTCAAATGAGCCTGTACGTGAATTTTCCAACAATTTTCACCTGCGCACAAAGCAAAGCTCCCGACCAGCCTGTGCATCCGCTCTGTTTGACCTGTCTTCACTTTGCATTTAGTAGATAGATAAGATCTCAAAGTATATGTAGACCATCAGGTTACTTAATAACAGTGGCTTTCATTGTCTACTCAATGTTGAACCTCACCAAAATTTTGAATTGTAGGAAATGTCACACACAGGCTCAAATTTCATTACAAGTAGCTCACCAATTTTGGGGTATATTAAACACCTTGACAATAGGTTTTTCCAACAAGAGTACCGCCTACAGGTGCCTACTTTTGGCTGTTGAGTGCTTGATGTTGGAAAAAATTCCAAATGGAAAAAGGGGCATAATTTGCACAAAATGCATCTAGATTTATCCTCCTTGATAGTGTAGGATGCTCTTTAAATGGTTAACATGTGTGCCAAGATTCAACTGAATGCCTTCAGTGAAACAATAGATATTACAAAATGTCAAAGTTTTCATGACAAAGACAGCACCTATTTTTGGGCTCTCCGAAAATGGCCCAGCTTAAAATTATGCAGAAATCAATAGGTATAAGGCAAGATCAGACTGCATGACCCTGCAGTCTGATCTTAGTCTATACTGTCTGCCAAAGCTTTAATCGTTTACAGCAGGAATATATTGCAAACAGCACGAAAAGTGTATTAAGGTATCTACATACTGCAAAACAGCAATACTATGGGACCAACAGATGTGACCAGTTATTGGGTATTAGTGAAAAAACAGATTTAACACAAGACATAGTCCATTATTAGCGTTTACGCCCCGTTTAAAGTGTAATGAGCTGGAAGCAAGGTCCAAAACGATTGGTCAGTGCTTCCAAAATCTGTCAAATCACATCCCAAAACTGTCAGATTAGCTTGATGATTTATTCAAATTTTACTTTGATGTGTTTTCCACATGGAAAAAGATAAATCTTCAATATGGTGAAAACGTGTCTAGAAATATAAACCTGTTATTAGCATTTGGGTCATCAATATCGTGTGAAAAAAGGTTACAAAGAAAATGAACCTTGACAGAAACCACCTAGTTTTTACCGCAACATTCTTTACTACTATCTTAGAGAAAATGCTGTTGTACATTTGCTTCGTATTATGAAGCAAATTTGCAACAATATTTTCTCCATAATGCTTCAGCAAAAGCTCTCTGAACTACAAAGCAATCATTCCCTGAAACACTATCAACCATGAGATTTTTCCTAGCTAGCTTTAATTGACCTGATACCATCAAAAGCAAAGCCTAAATTTGATCTCCATTTGGAAATGCAGAAGATGAACATTGCATACAGTAGTTATAATAGAAATATTACATGATGAGAAATATTGCATGATCTCATTCATAATGCAAGACCATAAGTAAAATAAATTTGCCATGTTTTTTTCAGATCATCAAAAATTTTGCTGTTAAACTTTTTGTAAGCAAGTTTATGTATGGTCAACCTAAAATCCTTAAATCTTGCCTAAAATTGTGACTATCCCTTTGTATTAGAGTGTAAGTCATCCGAGTATTCAATCTATAGTAATTAATGGTTCATTAATATTTTGTCATAACTGACCATAACTGACCAGTGACATGTACATAATTAATATCCTACCTTGATGGATATCTAACCTTTAACTTATACTGAACCAAAGATTTTCACAGGCTGTGCTCTGAGCCCTCCAATTAGGATGACAAAAATGTGCAACCTGTTTGCAAATTATTCCCCGCTTTGCAAGTGCACTTGCAAAGCAGGATATAATAAGCATACAGTTTGCACTGCTTTGTCATCCTGAACCCAGGGCTAATAGTGTAAAATCAGCCTGAGCATCACATTTCAAAAGAATTGACATGATTGTGCACGGGATAAAGCCTCAGATCAGCATGTGATTTTGCAGTCTGGTAACAGTCTTAATATCATTCACACAGTAGATAGCTTGACTGAATCAATTTCTGTAAATTTTACAATTATCTTAAGTTTCAAGGGAAAAACATAGACTTCAAAGAATAGTAGTCAACCAGAAAATATTCTGTACTAAAGATCCATGTTTTCCCCTTAAAACTTGCTAAAATTGCAATTTTTGGGGAAAAGTAGAAAGTTCTTGTTACATGTACTAATTACAAATTTGGCATGAGGATTTTAAAAATTAAAACATAATTTTTCAACTCATATCTTAATAATTTAAATCATTATTTTTCGTAAAGCCTTCGGCTTTCACATGTAGAAAACAGCATATCGTTCCGAACATATTCTACCATCGCGCTTTAAAGATGAATCAAATACACCCCCATGTGACTACCGGAAGTCACAATCACATGTTTCATATTCGTTTCGGCGTTCGACCAGTAAACATCGAAGATATCGCGCTTACTTTGGCTTTGTGCCTCGGAATTTTGGTAAGTTGTTGTCAACGAGGCTACTGTGGACGCTGTCCCAGTATTATTTAACTGTCTTCATCCATATAATGGCCTCAAACGACGAAGCAGCCGTTGTCAGTTGTGACGATTCTGAAAAAAGCTTCTCGGGATTCAGCTCGCTGAGCGAATCAGAAAAAGAAACTCGCCACAAAAAACAGAAAGCATCGTCTGGGAAAAAGACTGGGACGAAGTCTCAGAAGAAAAATGACTCTGAAAATGTACAGAAAAAGAAGAAAGTGACTTCTAAAATAAAAAACAAAGACTCGAGTTCGACGTCGTCCAACAAATTTGACTTGTCAAAGTTGACTCCCAATGATATTGTGAATTTGAAAAACCTTTTGGGTCTAGATAATTCTGGTTACAGTGACAGTGAGAATTTAGAAAATCAGGACATGCAGGAACTGTATGGTCATTCTTTGTCTAATGCTAGAAAGTTGACAGTTAGTGTAGATAGGGATGATATTTCTGGCGGTGAATCTCCGGTTAGAGAACAAAGCAAAGTGTTGAGGGACATGTCAAATGCCCTTTTTGAAGAAGGTAAAATAAATGATGAATCAGAGTGGGATATGCCTCGACTAAAGGCACCTGTCAAAGGAAAACCAGTGTTAAAATCACTTGCTAACCTTATTAATATAGCTTGCACATCTCAATGTGACACAGATACTTTACTTAGCAAATACAAAATCCCAGAAAATTGTGACAGAGCATGTGCTCCACTCGTCAATAATGAAATATGGAAGATAATGGATAGGCGTAGCCAGACCGTTGATAGAAGTATGGCCGAAATTCAAAATTTAGTTGCCTCGGGTATAACCCCTATTGTTCAGCTAGCTGAAGTTTTGAAACCACAGATATCTGGAAATAATGAAGCCAAGACTTTACTTGCCGATTCACTTACTTTGCTGGGTCAAGTCCAGTTCAATTTGTCTGCGAGACGTCGCTACATGATTCGACCAACCCTTAAAAAGAAGTATCATTCTTTATGTAACATATCTATGCCAATAACTGGGAATTTGTTTGGAGACGAAATCTCGAAAGATATCAAAAACTGTGACTCACTTGTTGCTTTAGGCAAGGATCAATCATACTCTTTCAAGCCCTCTTTTCGAGGCAGAGGACGTTTTCAAAGGAGAGGTTATTATGGTGGAAATGGAAACAATAACTACAATTCCAATTCATATGGGACTGGAAATCAAAGATATCAGCCTTATCCCTCGACTAGAGGTGCTCAACAAAGGGGTTCAAAAAACTATCGAATACCAAGAAAGGCCCCAACAGCTACTCAGACGTCCCCAAACGAATAGAATCACATTTAAATGTAAGTACAAGTTGTTCCAACGTTGGTAAACTTAAATTTCACAAAGAGAAATGGCATCAAATTACTAATGACCCATGGGTCTTGGAAGCAATTTCTGGGTACAAAATTTGTTTTGATAGCCCCCCTTTTCAAAATAGAATCCCAAATGAAATCCCCTTTAGTGGGGACCAATTTGATTTAGTTGATAACGAAGTTAAGGAACTGTTATTAAAAGGAGCTGTTGTTCCCTCAGCACATGAAGAAGGGGAGTTCATTTCTACTCTTTTTATAGTACCAAAAAAGAATGGTAAATTTAGACCTGTTATCAATTTAAGATATCTCAATCATTTCGTGCATTATGATCTTTTTAAACAAGAGACTTTTAAGGTAGTTTTAGACCTTATTCAAGAAAAAGATTTCTTCACCTCAATTGACTTGAGTGATGCCTATTTCTCAGTGCCCATTGATACTGATTATCAGAAGTATTTGAAATTCTATTGGAGGGGTTCCCTGATGAAGTTCGTTTGTCTACCCTTTGGCCTAAAATCCTCACCGTTCGTGTTCACCAAGATTCTCAAGCCTGTTTACGCTTGGTTTAGATTGCAGAATATTCGTTGTTCATATTACATAGATGATTCTTTAAATATGAACTCGGACAGGAAGCTATGTTCTAGTAATACTAGTACTATGGTGAATACTTTACAAGAACTTGGTTATGTAATTAATTTAAAGTCTGTCTTAGTTCCTACTCAAAGAATCATCTTCTTCGGGTTTGTAGTAGATTCTGTAGCTTTTATGGTATTTCTCACTGATGAGAAAATATTTAAGTTAGTTACAAAGGCAAATAAATTGTCAGGCTTGAGAGAGGTGATAGTTCGGGAACTTGCTTCCTTTATAGGCTTAGTTGTAAGTGCATTTTATGCAATTTCTGAGGCACCTCTGCACTACAGAGCATTGGAAAGAGACAAAATATTTGGACTTGGATCTGATCTTAATTTTGATAATAAAGTAGTTTTATCAATGGATAGCATTTCAGAATTAAAGTGGTGGCAATTAAATGCTGCTAAAAAGAATGGTAAACCCATTAGAGATAAAGAGGTTGATTTCAGATGTAGAACAGATGCTAGTGGTGCAGGGTGGGATGCTATTGATTTAGATAACGAACGAATTGCTCAAGGGCGATGGGTTTCATTAGAACTTGAAGAAAATATTAATTACCTGGAATTATTAGCAATTTATTATGCACTTCAAGCTTTTTATTTAAATTGTTCCAATGTACATATTGAGATTCAATCCGACAATATCTCTGCTGTCGCTTATATCAATGACATGGGGGCTATGTGCTCCCTTAGTCTTGATAGGTTGGCAAAGAAATTATGGTATTGGTGTCTAGACAGACACATAACAGTAACAGCCATATTTATAGCTGGGAAAGAAAACTCAGCTGATTTCTATTCAAGAAATTTCTCTGATGCCACAGAGTGGATGCTTAAGAAAGATATTTTTGATAGATTATGCATACATTTCTTTATGCCAGATATAGATTTGTTCGCGTCCAGGTTAAATGCTAGGATCAAGAGGTTTGTTTCATGGTTTCCAGAGCCTGGGGCCATGAATTTCAATGCATTCACTTTATGTTGGACTAATCTTATACCTTACATATTTCCGCCATTTAATTTAATTGGGAAAGTCATGAATAAACTCTTGCAAGATAAGGTAGAGAAAGCTATTATTGTCTTTCCTTTTTGGAAAGCACAGGCATGGTTTCCACTTATTCTGGAAAATATTTGTTCTTATCCGGTCAGGTTACCACGCCACAAAGACCTTCTGACAATGCCACACAACGGAAAGTTACATCCGCTTCACAGTTCCATTCAGATGATCGCTGTTACCGTATCGGGCAAGTATTGCGTAAAACAGGCCTTCAGGGAGAGATTACAAAACTCATTATTAGTTCGTGGAGTGAAGGTACACAGAAACAGTATAACTTCGCTTGGAGAAAGTGGTATACTTGGAATTGTCTCAGGTCGAGAGATCCCCTTTACACGACTGAGGTTGAAGTAGTTAAATTCCTATTTTTCTTATATAAGTCTGGAAAATCTTATTCCTGTATTAACAGTCATAAGGCTATGTTGTTGCAAACACTTCCACTCTTTGGTAATAAATGGTGTAAGGACTGCATACTTATAAATAGATTTATGAAAGGAGTGTTTTATCAAAAACCTCCGTTACCAAGGTACCAATTTACATGGGATGTATCAGTCGTTTTAAGGTATCTCTCAAGCCTGTACCCTTTGAATCAATTGCCGTTAAAACTCATTACTTTCAAACTAGTTGCTCTTCTGGCGTTAGCCTCTGCACCTCGAGCTCAGACTTTGGCAGGGTTAAACTTAGATTATATGACTAAGGATAAAGGTGTTATGATTTTCACTTTCCCGCAGCATTTGAAAACAACTAGACGAGGGCATAATTATGTTTTTAAAGTGGAACATTTCAGGAATGAGTCCTTGTGTGCGTTTCACACCTTGAGTTATTACATAGACTGTACCAAACAGGTTAGACTGAGTAATTCACTTTTGATTTCATATCAGACATACAAAGCAGTATGTACTAGTACTATTGCCAGATGGTTAAGGTGTGTACTTGAGTTGTCAGGAATAGATACATCTATATTCAAAGCTCATTCCTTCAGGAGTGCCTCTACTTCGGCAGCATTTCATAAGGGATGCTCTTTGAGTAAGAATACTGCGGACTGGTCTTCTGATAAAAATTTCAGGAAGTTCTATCATAGACAGGTTATAAGTAATAGCCAGTTGTCTTTTGCTAAAGCAGTACTGGGATAAATGGACTGATTGTTTGGAAATATGCGATTTAATTGAGATAATGTTTGTTGTTAGTCAATTTCCAGATTGGTGCATAAATATTAGTTGTTCAGATTTCTTTTCTCTTGTAGTTGGTACTTTTCTCCTTTAGACCACTAAGACCAGTTTTGCTTAGTTGCCTTTGAAGATGCTGTTTTCTACATGTGAAAGCCGAAGGCTTTACGAAAAATAATGGCCCCCCATCCAAGCCTTGGTGATGGATGGAGGGCATTTTTGGAGTAAAGCCGGAGGCTGAGCATGTAGGAACCCTTCCCTGCATTGCTAATGGTAATTCATTTCGTTTGCGTGTAGGTAAGAGCTATAATGCTGCTTATGTAAAGACCTTTTAGTTGTTTATGCTGTCTGTAACCTTGACATTGTCTGTTTTGCATAATGTGTCTTTTTCACTCCCCCCCTGTTTTTTGTGCAACTAAGCAACACTTCCTTTGAATTATGAAACATGTGATTGTGACTTCCGGTAGTCACATGGGGGTGTATTTGATTCATCTTTAAAGCGCCATGGTAGAATATGTTCGGAACGATATGCTGTTTTCTACATGCTCAGCCTCCGGCTTTACTCCAATAATGCCCTCCATCCATCACCAAGGCTTGGATGGGGGGCCATTTTTCTAATTTCTAACAATAGTACTAAATAATATCAGAGAGGAAAATTAAGATTTAAACAAAGACTACATGTTACCTCATTAAGAGCAATCCTGTAAAATTTCCTGTCATCTTTTTTCATGAAATAATCCATCAAAATAGCTCAGCAAGTCACTACAACATTGTCATTTTTTCACTCAACTTTTTTTTATTACATTATCACAATAATTACTTCTTTAACAAAAAAGTTTCACTTCCTTTCTGACAGAAACAATCTTTCTACCTTATTAAACTTAATTCAAGTTCACTTGAAACTTAAATGATCTTTCAGTGTTGGAAGTTAAGCTATTTTCTTACAAACATTGAGTTCATATCAATAGACTAGTTTTTGTCCGAGATACCAAAAAATCATTACTATAATTGCAGGGTCTTCAGAACAAAGTTTTCACCAATCATCGATAGACCTTGGACTTAATTTTTTGGTTAACGGTGACTCACCCCAAGATAGCGCTCCGATTTTTTCAAAAAGTAGAAAGTGATCAATTTACAGCGAACTTATTGTTTTTCATAAATGAGTGGGTATGACAGTAAATAAAGACGGTTGAGTGTACTCTTCTGCAGTGAAGGAGAAAATGTGGACTATTGTCCGCTGTCGACACTCTTGTTTTACCGTTATGCTGGCGTCACCCCTCTAATTGTTTAGTTTTGATGTCTTCCTCTGAATGAAGTGATGTGCACTCCTTTTGATGAAAGAAGTTAAATACTTTAAATTGCTAAACAGTCAATATCAGATGGATTGACAAATTTGAGTCTAGCTCCTTGGATCCCTGTATTCATTCTATAGGCTCTTTCAGTCTTTCTGTAATATTACCTATTGTTATGCTGAAATAATGTTTTGGTAAAATTCTCATTTAAATCAAGTACTAAAATTCTGAATGAACAAACTGTGATTGAGTCAGCATTTATTTCAAATATATAATTTAAAATCTTCTGTCTGAGATACATACGATGGTTTAGAATAATTAAAGATCAGACTGCACATATGTGCAGGCTGATCTCTGTCTATACCTCCTACAGATCAGGAATAATTCAGGACCTGCATGACAAGTTATAAATGTTGAATCTTTTTTTTAATGTAGTTGTTTCTTAGTATCAAAAAGTAAATTTATCATTTCAAATTCTACTAGGATAAAGTTTTGTTGCAAGGCTATTATAACTTTCACACAGTGAGACTTTTTAAAACTATCTATTGCAAAGAATATACATACTCCTGATATTTTTTGAATCCCTTTAAGAATATATATAAAATAGCTGTAAATCTATTACAGTCATTTTATAAATTACTGTAAAATTACTATCATTAGGGTACCCATATAAAGTTTTTCAAATGGATAGTTTCATATCATTGTTTCTTATGAAAAAAAAATCTATATTCATTTTGTAGAGTTGCGTAGAAGATGGTGTCTTTTAGTAAATACTTTACAAAGATTGAATAACATGTATTAAAGTGTTATAAGTATTTAACCCTAGTCAATTCCTAATGGTTAAAATTAAATTACTTAAACTTCTTAGTGACTTCCTTAGCTGTTTTGATTCTATCTTATATCTTTTTTTACATACAAGGGTGAAATGGTTGTGACTCATTTAAATGGAACAAATTACAAATATATACAAACTTGTGTGATTTATAATTAAAGTATTACTTTTTTCTTTTTTGCACTGAAGTTTGTCAACAAAAATAATTTTGAGTGTTTTTTATTGTTTTTTATTCACAAAGCACTTGTGGTTTTATTCATTTTGTAATTTCTTGAAGTTAAGCAATGATCACAAATATGGAATAAACTAGCTTGCACATATGTTTAAACATATGTTAAAGAAACAGGTACTCAATATAACTGAATCAACCTATTGATCATTCTTCAATTATAATTGCCAATAAACAGTCTATAATGTCTATTCTATTGATAATTAACAAAACAACCTTTTAAAGATATATTGCTAAATTCAGTTCACTATTTTTTAGGAATTAATATTCAGCATATATTTAATCTGCCTATATCGACAGCTCTGAGTGCGAAACAGTTGTAACTGCCTAGCTATTTATGCTGAGCTATCGCAATATTTATAGGCAGTTACATCCGTTTTGCACTTAGCCTTCAAATCATGCATATGTAAAACCCCGCTAGCACCATGCACAGCTATTTGACCATTATAAGGTAGCCCTTCAAAACTGACAATTTTCAAATTCTGAGTATTATACTCACTGAGCCACAAATTTCAACCTAAATTTGAATATAAAGCCTTTGAACAATAAAAGGAAAGTTAACTTGGAGACAAACCAGTAATTATAATTCTTCAGTCAATAAGATAGACCCTTTAAGTCATTGAATTTGAACATTTACGATAGAAATAATGACAGACTTGGAGAGATAATTAGCATACATGACTTCATTCTTTAATACTTCTGATACCAATAATGCATACTTGCAACCACTGTGGTCTTAACCCATTATCGGGTGACCAAATATCAAAAACTAGAAAGCCATGAATGGCTTGAGTCGCTCCATAGGCTTGAAATTTCCTGTAATAGAAAATCTAAGTTTTGACTAGATTTTTAGATATTTTGGGTTCTACGGATGTTGAAATGATTTTCAAAGTTTCCACAATTTAACATATAGAATAATGACCTATGCCATTAAAAAACATATTTTTCATCCAATGACAATAATTTTTGGCTGCATGATAATGAGTCACCCAAGGATCATACTATTGAAGTTTGATTGATATCCATCCATTTTCAAAGTTTCCACTATATAACATATAGAGAAATGACCTTAAAATACAAATTTTTCATCCGATCACAATAATTTTTGGTAGACTGATAAAGGGTCAATCAAGAATCATTCCCATGAAAGGGGGTGTTCCAAATATATAGTAAAATGTGCCCACGCTTAGATTTTTATGATATTGTGGGTAATTGTAGTACTGGGTATACTGATTAAGGAAATGACTTTTTTTTCCAAAATGAGTAAAGAGGGTCGACCATAAAGTACCCGAAAGCACATCTTATCAAATGCAAAGGGGTGTCAGGAAAAAAATCACATTGCAAGGAAATTTTAGAATCTGTAAAAAGAATTTGTTACTGATTTAAAAGACAATTGGTACCTTTATGTTTTTATATAGGTTGGGATCTTATGTCTGTTTCCTCCTAACAGATTTCCCAAAAAGTTCTTGAAAAATTCATGAAAATTTGAAAAAAATGAAATAATGTTCTGAGTTAAAGGGTTAAAATTTTTAAGTTGTAGCTCTAGTCCAGTTATCAAACTCTTTTGAAATTAAGATACATATTTCCTTAATGTTTACAGAAAGTTTCATTGAAATCGAAAACCGGTAAGTTAGTCGAAAATCTTTAAGTGTAGAAGATAGTGGGTGGGGTAAGATATAGATTTCACCAATCTGATAATCTTAAAGTGTGAATAACTTTACAACGGCTATAGACAGGATGTTCATATTTCATACATGGATCCTTTGTGACAAAGCCTATTTACAAAGATTAATCAAAATCATCTGTCAAGGTCAAGGTTAATTATCAAGGTCATTGTTATAAATAAAAAACAACTTCATTGAGCTTTGGGAACATACTTTGCAAAAGTAATGAATGATGATTTTGATTTTCAATTATAGTATCTTTTAAACAAATGTACTTCAGTTTGTTCCTAACTCAAAGTCATTTGTGAAGGTCAATGTCAGATTTTCTTTTAAACAAACTCATTTCAGTTGTTTCCTTACTCAATTTCATGTTTGAAGGTCAATGCCACATATGAGGATGGTGTTTAGGATTTGACACTACGTATTTTCTGTCACAATCCTGTAGAAGTGACTTGTTCTATGCTTTACAGGTCCGTTTTAGAAATAAAATTCCTCCAAAGAAAACGCGAGACACTTTTAGCAATAAATCAAAATTTAATCGAACTGTAGGTTATGAAATGAAAAACTTTGGAAGGAAAAACAGTGTGGGAAAAGAAGGAATCTCTTGTTACAAGCATTTTCTTCTTTTTATACAGTGTTTTCCTTTGGGATATGAAAATGTCGAGTTTTTGGGATAGGCAATATATTATTTGAATTTTTAAGTTAACAAATGAAGATGAACAATCACTACGTTCCTGAAGGACCTGCAACATTCCGGCATTGCTGATACATGTACTAGTCCTTCCTAAAATATACTTGCCTCCGGCCCAAGGGTTATTGTCTGTGTTGACCCCTAGTCTTAATTCAAATAAGAAATACTACTTTAACGATAATACAATTTGAAAGAATCTTTTTCTTCATAAATAAATGATTCTCCTAGGTCTTAAGGTAAGTGTTGTTTGTAAACAAGGGGTAAATAATGAAACTAAATCACTCAACTGAGTTTTATTGGTCACTGAAGTGACATTCTGGCAAAGATTCGTAGAAATTAGCCTAGTTGTTGAGATGTGATTCAATGAAAAGGGTCAGCTTAGAAATTATTGAAATTGGTATATTGGTTAAAAAGATGATGATGTTTTCATCTGCAAAGTCAAACAGATTTATATGCCAATTTCAAGAACAATATTTGCAATGGGTTTCCAAAGGAATATTGTGGAAAAGTTGCATTCAAATCAGCTTGATGGTTCAGGAGGAAATGTTGTTCAATGATTTAATAGTGAAAAAAAGCAATGGTCATATTTATGGGCCAATCCGAATTTTGCGAACAATCTTTGAGAAGGGTTATCCAAGAAAAGTTCTGGCAAAGTGTCATTGAAATTGCCTTGAGGGTTAAGGAGGAGAAGAAGTTTTGAAAAATTTGGAAGACGAAAACCACATGATGCATGACCTGCGACGGACTAGGGATCCTAAAAGCTCCGTTCTGGAATGTTGTGCTCTGGTGAGCTAGAAATCAAGAAACGATACAGTTCCCTTTTACGTTAAATTATATTTTAATATTACATTTATAATTAAACTAAAAAGTTTAAGAGATATTGTGTAGCCAATTTAGTGAAAGTATGACTTTAACCTTTGAACTCGAGTTGCGACAAACGACATATTTTCTGTTTCTTTCTGATCTAGAACTGTGTTTATTTAATCAAAATCATCCAAATAGTTTATGGTAATTCTTTTAGACATTTGGGACAGAATTAGGACATTGAACCTCAAAGAAACAAAAGATGTTTTAAAAACATTTATGCCCCCATTAGAGCAAGCCAATGACCTATTCCTTGTCATTTAACACGGGCAATATCTCAAAAAATATGATGAGTAGAGTTACGGTTCTTTTGAACTGTACTTCTCTTCAATAGATGAACAGACCGACAAAGAGTGGTGCAAAACAACAGCAAAATCTCAAATATGTCTCCTAGAGGATATTACCGGCCGCTTTTCCGTTGCCATTCAAATTAAAAAAAAACCCATAATTTATTGTTATAATAATTTGTTTATATACTTTTTTTCATAACTGTCCGCGATAATTATACATTGTACTTTGCCAGGTCGATGATATCATAAGGTTATGCATAAACATATAATGGAAATCTTTCATAAACCCTAGAAGGAGTATTACATCTTAAAAACAAGAGGATCGTGATGGTCCTAGATCGCTCACCTGAATCTATTTGATCCCTGGGAGATCACATGAATTAAATAGGCATATGTCAACAACGTGACACTTTCTACATAATATCAATACCATGAACTGTTTTCAGCCAAGAGCAAGACAGATATGCCTTTTCGCTCTTTGATTCTATGTAAAAAAGGGATGCACCAAAGCCCAAATGTGACCCCAGGGTCTTGATATGAACAAACTTGGTCCATTAGATGATGCTACATACCAAATATGAAAGCTGTCTGCCTTCTTGTTTCAGAAGAGAAGTATTTTTTAAGTTTTTCGCTCTTTGATTCTATGTAAAAAGGGTTGCGCCCGAATGGAGCCCAAATATGACCCCAGGGTCTTGATAGGAACAAACTTGGTAGAGGTCCACTAGATGATGCTACATACCAAATATGAAAGCTGTCCACCTTCTTGTTTCAGAGAATAAGATTTTTGAAGATTTTCATATTTTCACTCGTTTTGTTAAAGGTAACGGGAAAGTTAAGGGTGGATTTTATTTATTTGAACGACTTTGGTAAGGCTTGACCAAAGGAACATATTTGCCAAGTTTCATCAAGATTGGTCCCTTGGTTTAGGAGGAGAATGTGTTTAAAGAAATTGTGGACGACGCACGACACACGACGGACATTCTACGTTCACATGAGCTTACCTTGAGCACTTTGTGCTCAGGTGAGCTAAAAACAAACATTGAATAAACAAAAATGCTAAGTTTTTGTTTTTTATTTTAGTGTAACCTTGTTTGCTGACAATGACCTTGCACATGTAAGACTATCATCAAGTTACTGGATGTGTTAACCTGAGATCACATATCCAACCAAAAATAAACATTGTATATCTTGAATAGGCTCGCATGTTTGTTTATTTTTGCTCAGTTTAACCTTTTAAGTGAAATTGGACATAGAACTTGAATGTATATACATACATACTTTTAAGCATTTTTTATTCTCGAGTGTGTAAAAAATTGTCAAACAACTTTTCATTTTATATATTCATTATCTTAATCACTTTTATAGGCTTTACAGCACATGAAAACAATGCATATGCAATGCATAAATTGATAAGTATAAAAAATATAGCATATTTAACTACCCCATCAACTTACCTAAACATGGATGACCTTGACCTCAGAGATTTCAGATCTCAAGTGATTTGATTCATTATGATGTCACATATGAGTAGTGCATCTAGAAAAGGATTGAAGTAATTTGCAAATTATATCATTTTTAGCTCGACTATTTGAAGAATAGGGGGGCTATTCCAGTCACCCGGGCGTCGGCGTCGGCGTCGGCGTCGGCGTAATGCTTTGGTTAAGTTTTTACGTGCAAGTGTTTAAAATCTCTGTTTCTATTAAAGCTATTGCTTTGAAACTTTGCAAATACTTCTGTGGCCATAATATCAGCATCTAGACAAAGATTCATTTCTCTGATATTGAATTTAGTGGAATTTTAACCCTTTTCGGACTTAGAAATCTTGGTTAAGTTTTTACGTGCAAATGTTGTTTATCTGTGATATTTCTGTTTCTAATAAAGCAATTGCTTTGAAACTTTGTACATGCTTTTATGACTATAATATCAGCCTCTTGACAAAGATTCATTACTCTGATATTGAATTTAGTGGAATTTTAACCCTTTTCGGACTTAGAAAATCTTGGTTAAGTTTTTACGTGCAAATGTTGTATTTCTGTAACATCTCTATTTCTAATAAAGCTATTGCTTTGAAACTTTGCACATGCTTCTGTGACCATAATATCAGCCTCTTGACAAATATTCAATACTGTGATTTTGAATTTAGTGGAATTTTAACCCTTTTCGGACTTAGAAATCTTGGTTAAGTTTTTACGTGCAAATGTTGTATATCAGTTATGGCTCTATTTCTACCTAGGCTTTTGCTTGGAAACTCTACACATGCTTCTGTTTCCATGATATCAGCCTCTTGATAAAGATTTATTACTCTGATATTGAATTTAGTGGAATTTTAACCTTTTTCAGACTCAGAAATTCTTGGTTAAGTTTTTACATGCAAATGTTGTACATCAGTTATATCTCTAATTCTATGAAAGCTATTGCTTTCAAACTTTGCACATGCTTCAATGATCATAACAACAGCCTCTTGATAAAGATTCAATTCTCTGGTATAGAATTTAGTGGAGTTTTAACCCTTTTTGGACTTAGAAATTCTTGGTTAAGTTTTTACGTGCAAATGTTGTATTTCTGTAATATCTCTATTTCTACTATAGCTGTTGCTTGGAAACTTAACACATGCTTCTTTGACCATAATATTAGCCCACAGAATAAGATTCATTACTCTGATATTTAATTTAGTGGAATTTTAACCCTATTCGGCCTTAAAAATCTTGGTTATGTTTTTATGTGCAACTATTTTATGTTAGTTGTATCTCTGTTCCTACCAAAGCTATTGCTTTGAATTTCTGCACATGCTTCTGTGACCATAATATCAGCTCTATACAAAGATTCCATCTCTTGACTTTCATTTTATTGAATTTCCAATGTCGATATTGATTTGCTGTTACTATCCAGCACTAGGAATAGTCGAGCTTCGCTGTCCTCCGACAGCTCTTGTTTATGATGTGCAGACAGATAGGCAAATTTCTAAGAGAAAGACAGACAGATAGATAGATAGCAAGTCACTAGCACACAATATTTTTCCTATTTTTTTCAACTCAGGAAAATAAGAAACAATTTCTGTAAAACTTACTGTAAGATACTATTGAAATTTTTGCAAGGATTAAAGAAAATCAAGTAAATTATATTTTTCATCTTACCCCACCCACTTTTTCAACATTGGGGTAAAGCAAGGGCTGTAATTTGACCAGTTTAGTGATACAATAAAACATCTTATGCAGTAGATGCCTTGACTAGTAATTATTTGTAAATTTGTATAAAGATAAATGCAAAGACATTTAAATAATGTCTATTTCAGGACATAATACAAGATTTTGGATGAATTTTGAAACTAAAGATATGTATTTATAAGCATAAAAAATAATGTTACCGGTTTTCAATCTTCTTTAAATTTTTACACAAGAAAGAAGGATAGTAGAGCTTATTTTTTGAAGAGTAACTAAACTGGACTAGCATCAGAAGGTACTAATCTATGCGCTCAAAATTTATATTCACCTCAATTTTTTTAAAAGAAATAAGAAATTTTTATATTCAAGAGTATAAAAATTCGTCAAACAACGTAAAACTTGCCATTTAGATATTCATTATCTTAATAAATACTATAAACTTTACAGTACATAAAAAACAATTCAAAAATTGATAAGTATAAAGAAATTATAGCATATTAAATTACCCCACCCACTTACCTCAACATGGATTAAGACAAGGGGCTGTAATTGGACCTCTTTTTGAGATATTGACAAATGAAAGTTTGTTCTGTGGTACATTTAATGTGTAGTATGTATTTGCAAAGTTTCATGAAAATCCGTGCGTGGGCACTTTTGGAACACCTCCTTTGATTAATATCCATCAATTCCATCCTGAGAAAATGATTTTCAAAGTTTCCACTATATAACATATAGAGAAATGACCCCCGCCAATAATATACATATTTTTCATCCGATCACGATAATCTTTGGTAGACTGATAAAGGGTCACCCAAGGATCATTCATGTAAAATTTGGTTGATATCTATCAATTAAATTCTGAGAAAATGGTTTTCAAAGTTTCCACTATATAACATATAGAGAAATGACCTCCACCAATAATATATATATTTTTCATCCAATCACAATATTTTTTTGTAGACTGATTCAGGGTCACCAAAGGATCATTCATGTAAAATTTGGTTGATATCTATCAATTAGATTCTGAGGAAATGATTTTCAAAGTTTCCACTATATAACATAACATATAGAGAAATGACCTCTGCCCATAAAATATATATTTTTCATCCGATCACAATAATTTTTGGTGGACTGATAAAGAGTCACCCAAGGATCATTCATGTAAAGTTTAATTGGTATCCATCCATTAGAATCTGAGAAAAGTCACTTTTTACCATATTTGGAAATTAGCCGCGCCCATTAAATCCATGTTTTTCATTGGATTAAAATTTCTTGAACATCTTTGAAAGAGGGTCACCAAAGGATCATTCATGTGAAGTTTGGTTGAAATTCATCCAGTAGTTTCTGAGGAGAAGATTTTTAAAGAAAACGTTTACGACCGGAAGCACAGACGCACGGATGGACGGACGCACAACTCGAATCTTTTCAAACTCCTTAAAGATCAAATGAAAAGCTATTTTTCGAACAAGAACTAAATATAAATTTCAATCAGTTTAATTGAAATAAAAAGGTATAAAAAATCCGCGTCGAAAAACACACACCCAAAGGGACAATAATTACAAAAGAACGACCGTGATTTATTGGAAATTTTCACCTGGCCGAAAACTGATTTTCGCACTTGCGCACAGGATGTGACGTCATTGTAGTCATTCCTCTCGAAGGTAAACAATGCGAACGCTTGTTATTATCACAGCTATCGAACAACAACACGAAGGTTCGATATTGTTATACCGCTATCAACTTGTGCAGTCAGCACAGTTTAAACCTAAGCAAGCGGAAACTACAGATATGTTTACTTTAAACCCTTAATCTGAGATATCTAGTCACGAGTCTAACAACAAGGTCCGGATAAATGTAAGTCGGAAACTATGGCATGGTTAGAGTGTTTTCACGCCGTTGTAACGATGTAATCTTATTAAAAATAAACATTTTTCTCTCACAAATTAAAATCGGCATTTTTAGACTGTTCACTTCGTAAATTTGGTAAAAACTTCAGAAGGAAATCCAATTTGATCTAATTAAGAGTAATATTTCACAGTGACCAATCATTTAGCTTCAACTTTTGTTTATTATACAGATATATAAAAGAAAACATAAAAAAGGCTTGACATAACACATTTGATGGTTGGTCAAAACCATATTACTACAAAGTCAATCAAATATATTATGCAAAATTAAATCAAGACATTGAATAAAACCCTACCTCAACAGGGCTTTGGCAATTAAATGGTATGAAATTCCTCCAAACTATAATTATTTGTCGGTACAAATTTCCTTTTCCACGATTTTTCCATTTTCTTTAATCCACAAATGTTCACCCATGTTTTCACCTTTTTTTTTGAATTTGTCAAAAATATAACGAGTGAATATCATGAACAAATAATTAGAAAAATAAATTCAATTAAACACAAATTTGATGGTATTCCATTGTCGATTGAAGGTTGTGTCTAGGTCTACCGCCGGTTGAAAATTAGTCTTTTGCGGCATGTCAGTTGAATCATTGAAGGATAAAATGTGTGTTTAAGTAAGTCATAAAGTTTTATAAATTTATTTGTAGCTGGATGGTTTTGTTTATTGAAAGCATTGTGACATCTTGCCGATTACACAACAGCGCACATGACAAATGATTTACCGAAGGTAACCCTTTCTGCGTGTGCTAATCTGTGTACCGAAAATTCTTCTAATATGCCAATTATTTTCTAAATCATTTCTGAAACATTTTTCAAATTTATACATTTTTTTTTTTATTTCGGCACACAAAACATTTTTATATATTAAAAAATGGTCACCATTTCAAGCTGTAATAAGTGTCAAGCGGGTTTAATATCGTTTACACCAAGAAAATTTCTTCTCTTTTTTTCAACAAAAAAGTTTTCTCAATATTGTAAATATCGAAAAACTGTTTAAAAGTTGTATTAAATGTCTTATATCAAGAAAAAAGATATAAAGAGAGAAAAAAAGACTAAAAGAGGGAGAGGGAAAGAGAGGAGGACAGACAGAATGCGCCAAACCAGAGAGAATGTTCTAAATAAAAATGTTGACGGGTGATCAAAATGTCGCAAATGTAGCTTTAAAAAGCTGTACTTGCGTTGATTTGATAATTTATCAATCATCGACGATATTGTTCAACGAATAATATATTACTTATTACGCGTGTGCGTACTGCGTGTCATGTTTTTACGCCCTTGGACAAAATTATAACAGGAAGAAATCTTCCCGGCTTTCGTACTGTTCAAGTTTATACGTTAACTTCGAACTCAAGAAATAATTCCTCAGAGCAAAAGTTCGAAAGGACCATTCATTAAACTTCAGCTTCATTATATGTGACCCGTCACGCGAAAGTGGACCGACTGGGAACTCCATAAAATTAAAATAATAATGTTATGAAAGGATTGGTTCAAGTACGGGTCAGTCAGAAGTCGCATAAAAAACTCTTTCAAGGGAAGGAACAAATAGCTAAATTACTCTTGTAAAAGAAAATCATCAAAGTTGGACAATTTACGAACCTTCTCGGTCCGCAATCTGAGTAGGGTCGACTCTTTACGCACTAGCCTTACGTTCTTTGATGAAAGATTTAGAATTTGGTACTGAAACATCTGTTTATAGCTGATCAGAAGCTGCTCAACAAGCCTTTTTCGTAAACGAAAATATTGGGTACATTTTCAAAATTCAATAATATCGTTTTAAACTGTAAGTGCGATATTTTGGTTTTACAACAACAAAATGTTTTCATCATTGAACATCAAAATAAGTTTTTTTTTACTAATTACAGCAATTATGACATCAGTTTACACTTTGGTTTATTGACGGGGCGTGTTTTTCCAATGATATACATGATTATAATTGACACTTGACAAAATTTTACCCAATCAGTTCACCGGAAATTTCAAAAGGCGTTTAATTGGTTCATTACCTTTTGACGGGGCGTGGTTATCAGACAATTCATGCGCAAGAATAACCAATCAGTACATCGAAAGATATTTCTATGTCTTTGTGTATAGTAAATGTTTCGGGTCCCGAATGAATTCAATTAGGATAATTAATACTATTAATAATGCTACAACAAGACATTTTAAATGAATTAGACCCTTCCATCTTGCCGCAACATCTTATAGACAATCGTTTTTACGACAAATTTGCGAAAAATCTGTGATAGGTTGAACGAAATTCTGTAATTTTATATGATCTGCTTATTCCGTCAATACATTCATAACTGCAATGACGTCACAGGTTAGTTTCAATAGCGGGCTTCAGGTGTGAACAGAGAAAATCGTCGATTCTACCATTATCGTATATATTATTTTCATTTTGAATATCGCATCAGATTATTTTAATACATCTCTTTGTATTTACGTAAGGTCAAAAGAGCTTTTCATTTGACCTTTAACAGCCCTGTGTTCAGGATGACAAAACAGTGCAAACTGTTTGCACCGTTTTGTCATCCTGAAAGCAGGACAGGTTGTAGTGCTGAACAGTAAATATTCCTGCTTTGGTACAAGGTTCCATTCAGTAGGACAAGGGATATTACTATTAAAAGCACTTGTTTCCATGCTCTGGAATATTTTGAATATTTGCCGTTTTGTGCTACATTTAGAATCAACTTGCAAGGAATTCATTCATCTTTTTTTTTAATTCATTCAAGCTCTGAATCTTCTACTTGATAAAGAATTAAGAAATACCATAGAAAAAAGGGGACCTGATGGCAAAAATATCTAATATGAATTAAGACATTCTTTAAACAATTTTTGCATAACTAATTTAAGCAAACAAATATTACCTAACAAGATTTCAAGTTAAAGAAGCATATTTCTGTAACAGTAAATAATCTTAGACAACATTAGAGTAGCCCCCAGGATAATCCACTGTTAATCTATTTACCTTGTCCATTGACTATAGTACTTAGATTACTGAATAATTTCTAATTGAAAAACAAACATACCAAAACTTCTTAATGGAGCATTTCTAAGTAAGGCAGCAATGAAAAGAAATGACAAGTAATTGTTTTACAGGAATCTTTTTGGATTCCTATGATAAATTAGAGTCTCAGAAAATCTTCTTTTATTTTTAACATGTATCAAAATGTACTATTTTTTCTTTGAAAGAAAATATAATAAATAAAACAATTATCATTAATTCATCCCTTTACAGTCCCTTAATCTTTGATAAGATTTGTATTAATATCAAAGATTGGGATTTGAAAGTTTCCAAAGAAAATTTATCTGTTTAAAAGCAATGCATGAGATAGAATACAATTAATTGGAAGCACTTTTTGAATCTTTTTTTAGGTGACAAACAAAAATATAATGCATGAGTGCAATATTGGTCTATTGTTATGAAGTTAACCCTTGTCATGCTGAACCCGAAATATCCCTGCTTTGACAGGACATATAGACAAAGATCAGCCTACACATATGTGCAGTCTGATCTTAGTACATACCTACTGAATTTCATTTTTAACCCAGAAAGGTCTTTAAAAATGCATTTCTGAAATCAACACTCACTCACATTTGTTAACTTCCAGTGCTTTTAGCACTTTGATTTTACGTTAATTTTTTTATTCAGCATGACAAGGGTTAATCATCGGGACAGACCAATTTCTTGGTGAGGTAACGGTATTATACTAATTCAACTATGAATGGATTCTTAATTGAAGTCACCTCTACCCGGGGACAAGGAGATAATCTTATCTACGACTCTAAGTCTTTTGTCCAAATACAGAAGTATAGGCCCATTATACTTGCTTTCTTCAATTGTAATTGGTCAAAGGAGCGACAAAGTTAATAAAATGTATTAACATACAGCTCTTTCAAAGACCTCGTCCATAATGCACTTCATAATGGCAATTCAAGCTTTCAGGACAAAAGTACAGTAAGTGCCTATATTGAACTAGATGTGTTTGTTAAACACCAATGCCCCCATAACTGCTGTATTCAGAAATAGTAGTTTGATTATGTAGCAATATGGAAATGCACAGCACACCAAATTCAATAAGCATTTCAAATTTTTCACATATCTGACCTTGTAAAAATTACCTTGGCCTAGACTGATGAACTTTGGGTTGTTACCAACAGAAAGCTCTTGTCACAAGCAATACTCATGTGAAATATGAAGGCTCTATCAATTACTATTCAAAAGTCATAGTCAGTGTTTAAGTTTTCAGGGTGAAAACCGACAGCACAAAACCAATATTGAAGCAGGATATTTATAAAGTGGTGTGATAGTAAAACAAGAGTGACAATAGTTGTTACAAGAAACAATTCTTCAAAAGAATAATCTAAATTATAATAATTCTACATTAAGAAAATCTGCTTTGATTAAAAAAAATAAATCTGCTCAAAATTGACTACAGGCAGCCTCTAAGTCTTTTGATAAAGATGAATCCCTTAAAAGGGGTCTGTGAGGCAAACAATCTTGAAAGTTTTGGCTTCCCTCTATTTTGTAGGTCTCAATTTAGTAAAATCTGCATGAAGAAGTGGGATCCTAAGCCTTTGCATATCGCCATTCACCTTAACTACAGCTCCTAAAATACTAAACCAAAGACATGAAAGTATTTCCAGCAAGGTTTACAAGAATGATTCATTCAGTGTAATGTTGATCCTGGATCAGACATCAAGCACAAACTGGAAGATTATGAAATATCTGACATTCTACAAGATGGATGTCTCCCTGTTTAATCCCTTTAACTGATACTCTAAGGCTTATTGGGGATTTGTTGGGGGTGGGCATGAAATGAGATTGTCAGCAATGGGGCTTAATGGATTAGCCCCTTTACACATCAGTTTACAGCAGATAATGTACAGTGGATGAAAATTAAAGTAAAACCCATTACCATTAGTAATTCTAGAAATTCAATTTCAAAAAGTTCTTGAACTGCCATTTAATATTCTAGAATTTAAGAACCAGTTCTTCACCTTTTTTATAGGGGTATGTAAACATGTGTTTGCTGGATAATCACCAAAATTTTGGGCTCTGAAAGTCTTTTAAACCTTGTCATGCTGAACCCGGAATATTCCTGTTTTGACAGGAGGTATAGACAAAGATCAGCCTGCACATGTGCAGTCTGATATTAGTCAACAACACCTGTTTGTCCAAGGCAGAGTTGTTAGTGAATTAAATGTTCAAAAAGAAAGATTATCTATGCCCTTGGATTCTTAAAGAGCTTTCAGTACCTCAATATGAGTGCAATTCTGAAAGAGGATTTTAATTCAGCATGACAAGGGTTAAGCCTGTAAAGTCAGGGCTGAGCCCAGCTACCACTGTAACCAGTCTTTTGAAACATCACTCAGCCATTTCCGTAAGCTGCAACAGACCTCTGATGGGTATGTAACAAAATCTTGCATTTTGTTAGGTGGTACCAGTATTTGAAAAAAAAGCACTGTAGATTTATGTCTATTACAGTAAATAACGGCTGAAAAATCTTAATTTTTGAGAATGACAATTCATTCTCAAAACTTAAGATTTTTTCAGCCGTTATTTAAGAATCTAAAGATATTTATATTAGGATACAATGGTTTCAAGTCAGTGACTTAAACGAGTAGCGTTGGCGACGTCAAATGTTTTCACTCACAGTTTTGAGGGCTAACACCATTTTAACTGACTTCATCGAGTTTATGTACATTCGATGTTGATCGTGAGATTGGCCAAGTGGTGTTCCGAATGTGTAACCAGTCTCAATTCATTGGTGCTCAAAAGGCTTGAACTTTATCCAGATTCACAATTCCCTTAAGCCTTAAATTCAACCAGCAAATAGCAGAACGCCTCTATCATAGCACCATAGTTGGGTTACACTTGGCCTTAACAAGATTGAGGATAATCCTATTTCAAATGAATCAGATATGAATTAAATGATAAAGGATTATCTGATAATTATCGTGTATTCATACCTGGGTATTTAATGCTGTTAATACTAATTTTGATTTAATCTTTCTGATAATATAATCTAATTGTATCTTTAAAATAAATTTGTACATTGACTGATGTGTGCTTGCAATTTAATTCATCAAATTTGTAACATTTCTAATATTGTTTTAATCTAGTATTTAAATTATTTTCATTTTTCTCTGTTTCGTCCTTGGATATATAAGACTCTCTGATTTTATAGTTGGAAAAATATAGTGGAAAGAAGAAACTGCTTATTACCAGCATTTTTTTCCCTTTTTCTTTCACAATCTCTTAAACCAAAAGGATGATTTTTTTTCAAGTTGAATTAATTTTCATTATTGTAGACCTTTTTTGACCAAGGAACGTCCCTAGTAAAGCTATTGTTCAGGAACCATGGTTTAAAACAATATCAAAATCAGTAGTAAAACCAATGTTACACATTTAAATTGTTCACATTTGACTTTGAAAAATGGCCTTGACCTTGACTGATGACCTTGAACTTGGTACCATCAGAATGATTGTCCCAAGCAAAATATATTCTTGTAAAATATTAAGGTTCTATCCCTTTCCTTCAAAAGTTAACGTTTTTGGTGGACAAAATATTAAGGTTCTATCACTTTCCTTCAAAAGTTATGGCCAATGTTAAAGTTTTTGATGGACAAAATATTAAGGTTCTTTCACTTTCCTTCAAAAGTTATGGCCAATGTTAAAAGTTTTTGGTGGACAAACGGACCAACAAAGTAACTGACAAAACAAACTTTATCAAAATGATATGCCCCAAATCAATCGATACAGGGGCATAAAGACTCAGTCATATGAATTCAACTTACATCAGAAATCAGTTATTTCTCCCTATGGTTTCACTTCTTCAGGCACTTAGGCAATTGATTCATTTCAATCATTTGGTAACATTTGATACCATTGTCATATTTCTTCATAATCCCGGATGAAATATATTTTATGACTTTAATCAAAATCTGCCTTGCAGTGCCAATGAAAGCCTCTGCTCTCCGGTGACTTCTTATATTCAACAACTAACAAGGATTTATGCTTCATTACATGACAGATTCTTTGTAAATTACACAGGCACCTCCACAATTTTATGGCTCAGCACAAAACAGTTGTAACTGCCTATAAATTTATAGGCAGTTACAACTGTTTCATGTTGAGCCATGAACTTGTGTTCAGAAATTTGAGGTCTTTCATTCATTAGAATCTTGTACGAAAAAGGAACCACTAGATTAAATTTCAATAGCTCACTGCAAAACATTTTTAACTCAGCCTATATGCTTAAAGGCAGTTACAAATGATATTGAGTTGAGCAATTGCATCATTCATTATCATGGCTATTTTTCTATTTATTTTTCTTTTTGAAAATTCTACCTTGATCTTCAAAATATTTTGTCTTTATCCAAGGGTTACAGGGTTATAACTTACAGAAACTCAAAAATTCAAAGTAGCTTTTGTATACCAATAAGTCATAGCTCTTTATAATGTAGCCCTTGTAAGCCCAAAATATTAAGCATGTACCAGTAGCTAGATTGCCAAATTGCATTAGCAATTTAGAATAAAGAAATTACGCTAATAAAGAATAGGGAAATGAATTTTTATTTAAGAATCTACTTAATTTTTTTGCACCTATCTGAGGCTGCACATAAAATTGAGAAATAAAAGCACAATAAAACACTGTATTATTAATATATTCTAATTAAAACACTTAATTGTCTACAACATGAAAAGAATTTACTGTGATGAGCTTAATTTAGAAAACTGATTCTTTCCTCAAGCAATTCTGTAAAACAGACAGAAAGAAACAGGCTTACTGCCATTCAAGATGAATCCTTTACCTTATTCAACTACTATCCCCCCCCCCCCCCCCCTCCCCTCCCTTTCTGCAGAAAAAAAACCTTATGAAAATAAATACGGAAATCGAAGAAATTGCTTATAACAAGCAATTTCTTCATTTTTCACAATGTTTTATTCCCCTCCAGATGATTCTTTTAACTCTAACGTAGAAAGTTTGGCATCTGCAACTTCTCTGAATACTGGACCAGACTTAAATTTTATTGTACGTTAATAGGTTAACATTTCATTTCAATTCAATCTCCAGAATGACCGTCATTTAAAGATGTCTTTTTCTATTTTGTACAGATGAAATTGCTTTTAGCCATTGAAAACCTTGATAAAGGCATTTTCAAAGAGATTGAACACATTTTTTGCTTACACAATCTAATTGTTTAATGTTTTATTTCATGTTTCATTTGTCCTCTGGAAGAATTAAGGCCTAATCAATTTCTGTATTTTGTAGGCGTAACTGCTTAAAACAGAAATCATTAATTTTGTTGAACTGTTCAAACAAGGAAATTAAATTAATGGATTATTTCAAAGACAAGTCAGTTATTTTTCCTCAGTGTTGACTTTTTCCATACAGTTATTTTTATGAACATAAAAGGTACCAATACCTTTTTTAAACAGTTTCTTTTTTGTAGAGAAATTCATAGTACATGTATTCTTATAATATGACTATCGTCGCTGGAGTGAAATAAACCTGTTGAATATTTTTGATATTGCATGGGTGTTATTACACTAGTGGAATGCAAATAAGCTAAGAGCGAATAGCAACGCTATTTTATAACCGCAAAAATGACTTCATGGTGTATATATTGTGACATCAGTTTTAAATGGCGTTTTATGTTTCACTGAAAATTGAAAAGTTGAATTTCAAAATTTTTGATGTTTTTTCGCAAAAATTCAGGTCATACTATAAATAGAATATAAAATTTGTGCTCATAAAATACAGAATTTATAAAACTCGTCATCTATAAACAGATAAAAACACAGCGCAGCCTCCTTTTTATCTGTTTATAGATGACTTGTTAAATAAATTCGGTATTCCATGACCACTCATTCAATATCCTCTATATATTCCATATCTTTGAGTATCAATTGGCAAATTTACTAAGATTTATAAAAGGAAGTGAAAAGGAATATGACTCAAGTATTATTCAATAATGCATGCATTTAATCAAAACATTAATCAGAATTTATAGTACCTTTTTCCAAGAAACATTCATAAATCAAGCAATTGAAAGCCTGCATATCCGCAACACAAGCTTTTAAATTCTGACACCAGTATTTTATTAAATCCATGAATCTTCATCAAGGCGACCACATCTAACAGTCTGTCATATCTATCATCAGATTTTGTATTCACAACATTTTCTGATTCATTAAACGAGTCGAAGAAGCCGTCAAAAGGACCCAGTCAAGAATGAAATGCCCTCGGTGTCTGCTGCCCACTACTTTCAATTCCATCAAACTGATTGAATATTTTCTTCTCATCCACTAAATGATATAGATGATGGTTACATTTCTAGATATTCTTTAACCGTTGCCATGTTGAATTGTGATATAAACCCTTGAATAAAAGTCTTGGCAAAACTGCATGAAAATCAAAGTTCTCAAAGCAGTCTGGGTGCACTGTATGTGAGTCAGTATTCATTTTGAAAATTATGATTTTAAGATTTTTTTTATTTCAAGAAAGGGAAACAGGTATGTGGTATAGGCAAAGATCAGACTGCACATATGTGCAGGCTGATGTTTGTCCATAGCTCCTGCCAAAGCCAGAATATTCTGGGTTCAGCATGACAACAGTTTAAAGCTAAGAGAGCTAAAGACCCAGAAACAGACTGTTGTATTCCAATACCTGTATTTTTCATAATATTGAAATAGTGTATCATGCAAAAGGGATAATTGAATTTAGACAAATTTATTCATGAATACATTATTCTAAAACTTTACTAACTTTTCAATATAATACTGACAAAGGCTCAATTCAAATCGAAAAATTGACTTCTCTTTCTACAACAGATTTTGGAATCAAAAAAGAATTTTGACATTATATATACTTATAACCATATTGAAGAATGCCCAAATTATTTCCAAGAATTGTAGACGAACTAGAAAATGAGATATTTCCATCATAGACATTTTGTTCCAGCTGATCTCTGATTAAAGAGGTGCAGATAAGAGGGGGTAACTCCAGTCAAAAATCTATACTTCCAAATGAAACCCTATCTTGTGGGTACTTATTTGAATCGTCTTTACAAGACGATTCAAATGAAGACCCACAATACAGGGTTTAAGCATTGATTAGTGAAGTATTAAGTTTTTTTTTAAAAAAGATACCCCCTTTATCTGTAACTCTCTGATTGTTGTCTATCCAGTATCTATATTAGATTATGATTTGTTCGGTCTTAGTCTCTTTGAATAACTGGCATTTAATTTTGAGGGGTCACTGCAGCAATATATTGTAAGTGCCTATAAATATATAGGCACTTACAATAGTCTTGTGCTTACCCCTCGATTTATGCTTAATTTCTAGACTTTCTTTGGGAAGATTACTTTCAAAACAATGAGTTGGTTGTACAACAACAATTTACATTCCATCAGTATAAAAGCAGTGTAATCCATGCAATTCTATCTTTTAAATAAATCGTCATTATCATAGGGTAAGAAGAATATTTTTGCAGTTTTGCTTTGAATTTCTTTTTATCAAAACTATCAATGGAGTCTTTTTCAAATATCTAGTGATAAATAAATGTACCATAAAACTCTGGGTAAAATATATGGATCTCAAAACTTTTCATTTATCATTTCTGAAATGTAATCATAAAAAACATTTTAAGCCACACAGATGAACAATTTTAGGTCATCATTACATCATCCAAGATTGCATCTAAGATAAAATCAAAATCTTATTGATTTATTGGATTTGTAAAGATCACTTTAATGATTTACCAATCACTTCACTGAACCATAAAAAACATGCTCTTCTTTGATCTTTATCCAAGTGTGAAGCAAACCAAAAGGATTTCTTGCCCAAAGGGCAGATAAGCAATAAGTTACCAAAGATCTTTGGGTAAGTTCATATACCATAAATTTGTTAATAATGGTCAACCACAAAAGAAACCATTAAACTATCATTTATAGCCCCTCCCCAGGTCATTCAGCAATATTCAATTTTGAATTTTTTATTGCAAAAATATTTAAATCTTACCCTAGGCATATTAATTTTTCTTTGATGCTTAGAACGATTTTGACAAGTGATGATTAAAAGTAAACATCAAACAATGAGGTAATATTGACACAGATTATCATTTGATGTCATTTTTTTTAATTGTTTTATTTTTCTTAAAAAGCATGTAGGTTAGTTGATATCTTGACTTAATTCCCATGCAAAAGTTTATTTCAAACCATTACTTTAGCTTAAGAGTTTTGTGCACAATAGCTTTGCACAGTTAATTATGTCCCTGATTATTTAATAAGTAGCAGAAACTTGAGTTTAAGTCAGAGAAAAAAACAAAACCTATCATTTGCATCTGAGCCTGAGTGCAACATTTCCAACAATTTCAAAAGTGCGCAAAGAAAAGATACTGGCCAGCCTAGTCTGACCGAATCCTCACTCAGCACTTTAATCACAATGAGGTGACAGTGTATCTGCAGACAGTCAGGCAATAATATAATTGCACCACAAAGCAGTCTTTTATGCTAAATGTTTGCACCCCCATCCACTTGTCAAATTGTTGGATATAGCACGCACAGGCTCTTATTTTACCAAAAAATCAATTCCATTTTCTTGCTTATTTAAGGACATTTTCTCATAAATCGCAGTTTATGGTGGTAGCAAAACATTCCTAAAATCAGAGTAAAATTTTCACCTGCTAAAAAATTAAGTTAAAATGGCCTGTCACTATATAAATCAATGGTATCAATACTAATCTAAAGATATTCAACAAATAGTATGACATTACAAAAAGGCACACTTTTTACTTCTAGGATAAATCATTCTTTAAGATCAAATACTTTAGGGTAGAAGCAATTTAAAGCAGAATTATGAAATGCGTTAAACTTAATTATAGCTTATTTTAAATCAATTGGGAATCAAGTTCTTTCAACTTACATTAATCCTTCTTTATTGGCTTCCTGGAAATTGACAAGTACTCATGCCAAATTTGTAGGCCAATGAAAGGACCAAGATCGACAGTCGCTCCTTGGAAACGAAACCAAGATCTCTTGGTTAAGACACCAATACTCTCTACTTCTAGACCATAAACACCACACAATTTTGAATCAAGCTGACAAAAGGGATTCCCAGGGTTACTTCAGTCCCTAAGGTTACTTTGTATCATCTCAAAACTTTAAAATTGATAGCAGATATTGAATGATTGAATGAGTTTGCCATTCTTCAAAAGGTAAGTTTCTGAAATACTGAAAAGTCAAGAAAGTCTCTGCTTAACCTGAACATCAGACTGATAAGAAAATTCTGTATTACCCAGTTTCTATCCTATGAACAAGAGCACCGCCTACAGGTGCCTATGCGTGGCTGGTGTTTGCTGGATGGTGAATGAAAATCCAAATCCAAATTGGGGCATAATTTGCACAAAACACATCTCATGTTAATCTCCTTGATGGTATAGGTTGATTTGTTTTAATGGTGAACATGTGTGCCAAATTTCAAGTGAATGCCTTCAGTAGAACCAGAGATACCTCAAAATGTCAAAGTTTTCCCATGACGCCAACAACAACAACACCAAGCCTATAGCAATACCTCCGATTTTCTAAAAATCAGCCGAGCTTATATTATGTTTATAGTCCTGATTCCATTAAGAGTTCCCCTTATAACCCTAAAATTTCTGACATCTGAAAAGAGAGGCATTTAATATTGTTCTTAAGTTCTTCTTAGTGAGATGGATCTAAACATGTCAAACTTTTGTGCGTCCAAATGAATTGCTCAGTGAAAGACAAACATTGCAGACCGATGAGCAGTTTGATTTGGATCTATGATGTTTGCTTGCACCAGTGTGTCCAAATGTTTATTTAATATGGTATCTTATTTAAGCTATCTAGTCCACAGTAAGTCTTAGATTCGATACTGGGGCATAAGAATATTGGTGCATAAGAATATTAGATGAATGTTATAGGGCAACTTAAGGGTTAATAGATTATTTCATTGAAAGGACAGCAATTCTGTCATAATCAAGTATTTCCACTCCACCTGTACTTTAAATGTATGACTAAAATTAAGTTATTAAAATTCAATAAACAAATTAGAAATTATGATTTGGTATATTTGCAAAGAGTCAAGTGAATTTCATAAAATTAAATATTTTCCATAATGACACACTCAATTTTGTTCAATGACTTTTACCTAAAATATTATACAATGGTATAAAGTATCAGGCCTTTGCACTGACTAAAATTTAAATTTTGATTTTAGTTGTCTTTTTTTTTTGATTTGTGATCACAAAATTTAAGATTTGCAAACTACATTAAACTACATTTTGAAAACTACATGGTATATAGGAGAAAGGGATTTTAATGTATGACATTTAATATGCTACTTTTAGCTCTGTTAGTTATATAAAAAAAAGTTTTATTTATATTTGTTTCCTCGAAATATATCTATAGTTGCACAAAAGTGTACCAACAATTTTTAATGACCACGGATTTGTTTTTTATTCAGAATGAGTAAATGCAGCATGACTGAAAACGATGATCCTTTTAAGATTTCAAGATTTTTATCCTGGTTGCCATTTTCAAATATCTGTTTAGCAGTGTGTCTAAAGTTTCATCTCCGGGAGTCTAAGAAAAATTGTGTCTGCAATATCTACATGTAATTCCTCTCCTAGATTTAGATATTTCGACAAATATTTCCTATAGAAACTCTGTTTTGTGGTACTCATTGGAATTGTCCAAGAGAGAGGATAGAACTGACTACCAACAACATAGCGTTTCATTGAGGAGTACCAATTTTAGACATGCATTTCCTCTATTTCTTGGACTTCTGTATAAAAAACAGTTTTTAAAATACTTACCAAAAATATAAATATAGTACAAAGTTCATCAAAATTCTTCAGGCTTGTCTTTTTCAAACAAAACTTCGAAGGATTCTTGAATATATCCAATCATATCAGAGGTGGTCATGGATCGTCGATGTTTACTGAACGCCCGTCGATTACATTCTCTGGTGAGCAAACAAGCTGAGTATGCAGCTGTCAATGTTGGCCCGTAGATCGCAAAGGCTTCACTGAAAATAAAAGAAATTGATGCTTAGATTTACAGAAAATGTTTAATTTTTTGTAAACTAAAATTTCTTCAGAAAATATTATTTACTCCTGTGGCCCGTTTTACTCAACTTCTTACAAACTAGAAAGCCATGAATGGCTTGAGTCGCTCCACAGGCTTGAAATTCTTGAAATAGCAAATCTAAGGTTTGCCTAGATTTTAAGATATTTTGGGTTCTACTGATGTTGAAATGAATTTCAAAGTTTCCACTATTTAACATATAGAGAAATGACCTCTGACAATATAAGACATATTTTTCATCCAATGACATTAATTTTTCGCTGCATGATAAAGGTTCACTCAAGGATCATTCTAGTGAAATTTGGTTGATATCCAACAATTACATTCTGAGAAATTGATTTTCAAAGTTTCCACTATATAACATATAGAGAAATGACCTCTGCCCATAAAATAAGTATTTTTCATCTGATCACAATAATTTTTGGTACTTTGATAAAGGGTCACTCAAAGTTCATTCCAGTGAAATTTGGTTAATAACCATCAATTACATTCTGAGAAAATGATTTTCAAAGTTTCATCTATATAACATTTAGAGAAATGACCTCCCCCCATAAAATACATATTTTTCATTCGATCACAATTTTTCTTGGTAGACTGATAAAGGTTCACTCAATATCATTCTAGTGAAATTTGGTTGATATCCATCAATTACTTTCTGAGATTTGATTTTCAAAGTTTCCACAATATAACATATAGAGAAATGACCTCCGCCCATAAAATACATATTTTTCATCTGATCACAATAATTTTTGGTAGACTGATAAAGGGTCACTCAAGGATCATTCCAGTCAAATTTGGTTGATATCCATCTGTTACATTCTGAGAAAATGATTTTTAAAGTTTCCACTATATAACATATAGAGAAATGACCTCTGCCCATAAAATACATATTTTTCATCCGATGACAATGATTTTTCATAGACTGATAAAGGGTCACCAAAAGATCATTCATGTAAAATTTAATTGGTATCCATCTATTAGAATCTGAGAAAACTCACTTTTTACCATATTTGGATATTAGCCACGCCCATTAAATCCATGCTTTTCATTGGATCAAAATTTCTCGAACAACTTTGAAAGAGGGTCACCCAAGGATCATTCCTGTGAAGTTTGGTTGAAATTCATCCAGTAGTTTCTGAGGAGAAGATTTTTAAAGAAAAAGTTTACAACCGCACGGACGGACGGACAGACGGACGCACAACGGACACAACACCATGACAATAGCCCCAGTGGCTTTCAGCCAGTGGAGCTAACAAAATGATCGTAAGTCAAAATCACTAATCATACCTGGTGTTTTCATTTGTTGTTAAAGTCTGCCTTGCAATATCTCATTTGAATCATCTTTAGAAGATGATTCCAATGAGATGGAGCATGGTAGAAATTCATATTTAGTTTTATAACTGTAGAAGCAACTTTCATTTTTGACTTATGCAAAAATTATTTAAAGATGTTTAGTAAAACGCACCCCTGATGTTGATGATGACGTATCGTTGCTTTATACAAGGCTTTGGCAGTTTGGTTGTAGGCTTTAACAGAAAGTGTAGGCTAAGATCACCCTGCACAGATGCAATCTGATCTTAACTTATTCTGCCTTCACTCTACTCAATTATTACTGGAAAAGCTTTAACAACTTAAAGTGAAATTTTCCATAAATTTGGCATTGGTATACACACAAAACTTAAATTCACCAGGATAAGGGCTAAAACAATATTGTCCACATAATATAAGAGTACATATAAACTTTTTTTGTGAAAGAAACCTAAACAGAAATGCGATGCAGCTAAAAGAATTTATGTTGAAAGGAACAGTAGATAATATCAAGGTTCAATTATTAGATTATATGCATTATAACTAATTTACAACTGATAGTGTGAAAGATAAGACGACACTGCAATTATTGCTTTCAAGCTTATAATAACACTTACATAATTACTATATTTTTCTTGTCAAGCTGATACTGGAATATTCCTGCTTTAGCAGGCGGTATTATAGGCAAAGATCAGTCTGCACATACATGCAATCTGATCTTAGTCAACTCTACTCGATATTCCTTTTAAAACCAGAATGTTTAAAAAAAATGCATTCAGTGCTTTCAGCACTTTGATTTCAATGAAACTTTGCAAAGTTTATTTCATTCGGCATGACACAAGTAAACATACACTTTTCTTCTAATCCTTATCTGTTTCTGACCAATGGGTTGATAATTGTAGACCTGTGATGATTGTACTGGTGAGAGAAATATCAGGAATCCATTGTTAGGTGCTCCAGCCTCCGTGATATAACTAAAAAATTGTAAAAGCGGAGTAAATTCCAATCAATCCATCAATCAATCTAATCCTTATCATAATGAATCTGGAATATTATAGTTTAGGCACTAGGTTAAGACAAAGATCAGCTTGAACACAATTCTGACCTTAGTATACACCCCTTATTTGTCATTATCAAATTTGTTTGAAAAATGTATATCCTTAGTTTGGTTTTCATGAGTACAAATATTTATAGCCTATCCTATTTCTTAAAATAATAAGATCATTAACCCAATGAAAATCATATAAGGAAAGAGTTAAGAAAGAGTTTGGGTCAATTGTCTGTCCCAGCATACCAAGGGAAATAACCTTGTAATCTAATAATACTGACCCCTGTTGAACTGACCAGACAAATGACTGGACAATGGTCAATATTTAGCTAGTCGATAATGAGAACTGATTGATGTATTGTGAACCATAATTACTCAAATTTCTCATTTCCATTCTAGATCTCGGAAGAAATCCCTGACAATTTTTTTTTGGGATAACAAGCTACACGCAAAAGGGACAATTATAGAATTCCTGCATGGTAAAGTATCCACTTGAGTGCACGCTCTCGTGCTTCAAAGACAATAGCCTCCATGAAAATGGTACCATTACAAAACTATTCATCAAACAAAATGCTCTCTTCAGTTAAGATAATTTAACGACAAAACTGGTCATTTTCTAGCAATGATGATGAGCCTTTGTTACTTTACCTTAAATAACAGCTCAACTAGCTGAGGATGATTTCAACCTAACTACATTACACAATGGACCTCTTTAAAACTTGGCTTAAGCTAGTGGAACAGTACAATCTAAGGTTTTCTAATGATTTCAAACAGTCTTTCAATATTTATTTAAGTGACCCTTTTATTTCCAAAAGTATTTCAACAAAACTAGACAGTCGCAACACAAACTATATATATAAATACCCCCAAGTTCTTGTCCATAACGAAATGCTATTTTCTATCAAAGGGGTGTCAAAAGTCAATGGATCTTGAAAAAAATACCACCTGCACATCTCTGCCTAATACTGATCACTTCCGTAAAGCTTGAATGAAATCAGCCAATAAGTTGCTGAGAAATTGAGCTGAAATGAAAAAGCTACAGGATGACCAACCAACAAGCTGACTCTCATATGGATGGCTCAGCTGGAAACAGTTGTAACTGCCTATATGTTTATAGGCAGTTACAACTGTTTGGCGCTGAGCCATCGATATTCCCCCTAAACATAGTTTTGGGGATATAAAAATATAAATACTTGTTCAAATTGCCAAAGGGAAATGACAAAGGTAACGAAATTGAAGATTTCTGTTAAATCATAGATATTCTTAGGTAGTGGAACAGTGATAGTTCTGCAACATTTCCGACCACATGATCTTTCACAATGTTGGCCAAGGTTTCCTAATGAAAATCATTAGGAAACCTCGGTTAACACTGTTAAAGTGCATTACTTCCCAAATATTGCCGAACTTATAATTAGGGGTCAACTACCTTAAAACAAAGAACCCTGATAGTCTGCAGTCAGCATGTCTATTAGTGATAAAACCTCAAGTCAATCAATACACAGGTAACATGGCTGTTGTCAATGACAGGTAACATACAGTTACACCGTTCTGCTGTAATATTTACATGTCTACAGAGGGTTGTCATGGAAACATGACAACATATCACAGAAAATGATAGTATTTAACATTAGTCTTTATTTGTAGGAGGAACATAATATTTCTTATCAATTACAGCCATTTTTGATTCAATTTAAACCAAGGAAATTTTCAACCAGGTTGAAACCATAGTTTTGAGAATATTTTATTATAATACAGTAGAACTTGTTTATTAGCGACAACTAACAGGACCATCAAAAAGCTGTTGTTGAAGGAAATGACAACTTAATACTAAATTTGTTTACAAATAAGAAACCTAACTTTTGATTTAATATGCATATTATTCCGAAATTCATAATGATCCTATGTTGTTAAAACTCAACAGAATCGTCTCGTTGAGACGATTCTGGTGAGTTTTAACCAAATATGATTTATTTTTGATAATTAGTAAACCAACTCTAACTACTTTTTAAGATATTTTGATTTAAAGAATGGGATTTTGAAAACGGTCATTTAATAAAAATGGTCACTTAATAGAAGTGGTTGCTTGAGCAAGATTAACTGTATAATCATATTAAATTGACAATATGTCATGTTCATAGGTCAACACAAAGCTATCACAAGTGTCTATAAATATATTGGCACTTAATGGCAATAGTTTTTTTTTAGCTGACTCGTATATGACTCCTTCAACTGATATGTATTCAATTCAATACTTTGCTGAACCAATAAAAGTTTATCTTAATTCACTTATGAAAATGTTTAATCCCATCCCAGATCATAATATTAGAAGTTTAAGTCTTCAAAGTTTGATTGGATCAGATAGCAAAATGAATTATTTCTATTGCTATAACACTTACTTACACCTTTAAAGTAATAATTGAAAAAGTTAATAGTTTTTTGCAAGGATAATTGTACAAATAGCAAAGACTAATATACATGTTGCTAAATTTAGAAAGTTTGCTACCACCATGACAATAGGTGTTTCAAAATACACAAGCAGGTCTTATATAACCGCTAATGACAAGCTTAATTGTTTTATTGAGACCCTAAGAAAGGCCAACCCTAGGGTAGAAAGTAATTATTAGGCAATCATCTCCCTAATGACACGGTAATGTTTTTTGCTGGCTCCACTTGTCAATTTCACTAAGTATGAAGGATGTAAGTAAGTCACACTCGTCAATCAAAGCGAGAAAAATAATGATTTTCCGAGAAGAAAATGTGTCTGGGTCAGAGAGGGAACCAGACAGCCCGGGTTAAAGATGGTCCACTATTGATTGATTCCCGTCACATTGAACCATCATCCAATATGTTAGAATGACCTTACTGGAAAAGTCAGAATCTTATCATTTCCAGAATTTGCTGTACACTAAGTTTCTCTTCCTATATTTATAGGAAGAGAAACTTAGTGTACAAAAAAATTTGGGAATCATAGCAATTCAACCTAATGTAAAGAAACAAATTTTGGGAATCATAGCAATTCAACCTACCGTTAACAACAAATTTTGGGAATCATAGCAATTCAACCTAATGTGAACAACAAATTTTGGGAATCATAGCAATTCAACATAATGTAAATAAGAAATTTTGGGAATCATAGCAATTCAACCTAATGAAAACGGTGCAAATTTTGGATATCATAGCAATTCAACCTAATGTAAACAACAAATTTTGGGAATCATAGCAATTCAACCTACCGTTAACAACAAATTTTGGGAATCATAGCAATTCAACCTAATGTGAACAACAAATTTTGGGAATCATAGCAATTCAACATAATGTAAATAACAAATTTTGGGAATCATAGCAATTCAACCTAATGAAAACGGTGCAAATTTTGGGAATCATAGCAATTCAACATTATGTAAACAACAAATTTTTGGAAATCATAGCAATTCAACATAATGTAAACAACAAATTTTGGGAATCAAAGCAATTCAACCTAATGTAAACAACACATTTTGGGAATCATAGCAATTCAACATTATATAAACAACAGATTTTGGGAATCATAGCAATTCAACATAATGTAAATAACAGATTATGGGAATCATAAACAATAGATTATGGGAATCATAGCAATTCAACAAAATGTAAACAACAGATTTTGGGAATCATAGCAATTCAACCTTTGCATGACATTTTTGAACAATTTCATTTGATGCAACATCCAGACTCCGATCAGGTGCAAAGTATGTACCGTAAGCCTGCCCTGCATTCAGAATGACGAAACGGTGCAAACTGTTTGCCAATTTTACCCCGCATTGCACATGCTCTTGTGTACAAAGCTGTGTAAAATTGGGGAACAGTTTGCAGTGCTTTGACTTCCTGAACGCAAGACTGATTTGAGTCTTGACTTTACATAATGCTTAATAGATTATATTTCTAACTCATCTAAATTGTCTCTTGACCTCTTGGAATATGCACATGTTGGGGGTCGTCTAGGATGCTCTTAAATGTTGTAGGAAATGTCATGCACAGGCTCTCATACTTTTGTCAATGATAATACAAAATATCAGCAATACTGTTTCTTTAATATTGCATTAATATTGTTTATTACTTATATAAATGCATTAAACATTTTTTGAACTTGCAAAAATTAGAACTCTTTCTATGAATATTTGTTACTAAAGCACAATTGATATATCCAGGGTCTAGTGTTCGACTATACTAAGTGTATACACTTAGTACAGTCTTGCACTAAACTCTTGATATATGAGAATCTGAATGTATTACTAAAATATCTAATATAATATCTTGAGTTATGAGTTATGACCTAAGATGTAAAAGACAAATCAATCTCTATTGGCCATTTTAGAAATACATGTAGTTATCTAGGAGCTGCAGCATTTTTTATTGTTACACCATAAGGCAATTTTCACAGAAGGAACTTGGAATAAATTCAATGTTTGGGACAAAACCCAGACCCAACAATTCACATAGAATCCCTGTCTGTTATTTGAGGCTCTTGTTAAAATTGAAAAATTGTAGAATGTTTCCTGATTGCCAGCAAATTAATTAAAGTTTCCATGATTTTGTCCCAAGCACTTCTCCCAATTCCCAGAATGGCAGTCAGTTTGCTCTGATAAAGATCATTTGTTCTTTTTAAGGAGACTGCAAATCAACTTCAACCATTTTCTTCATGAGGCAAAAACAGTTGATGTTTGGCCAATTTGTACAGATTACAGACAAAAACTTTCAGTCTTCATGCATTCAATTTGAAAAGAAACTTGTTCAGGAAATTTATTAGTTTGTCCTTGCAAGTATTTATTATTGTCCTTGTCATCATGGAAAGCATGTTATCATGTCTTACTTCACAATTGCAAATAAACCCTTGTCATTCTGAATGAAAACCTTGGTAAACTATAAAATTGTAAAGAAATCAGAGTGCTGAAGGCACTGGATGCATTTATTAATAGTTTGTCTTTCACTTTGAAAATTATCATCATTGTTATTTTTTTTTATTTTATTTTTTTAGTTTAAAAAGGAAAACCAAGTGGTATGGATTAAGATCAGTTTGAACTTTGACTATAATATACCTACTGCCAAAGCATGAATACTCCAGGCTCATCATGCGAAGAGTTTTTGATAGATTAAACACATTAAACTTATATCTTCTGACCACATTTAGTAGCCTTTGTAATACCACTATTAAATTCTGGGTCACACAATAATAATTAATGAAGTTGAAAATATTTCTGTATCATTCCATGTTTGTCTTTTTATTTTTTCAAAACAGCAAACCAATTTTTTTCTTCAAATCTGGCAAACAATGAATTATTCACAGTTCAGTGTAAAAATTCGAGACTTTTGGGGAGAATTCTGTTACCCACAATCTAACCAAATTCTGCCAAAATTTGATGGCAACATGTCTCAAAATTGAAATTTAATGTTTACATTCATCAAATTAAACTTGCCATTTTAATTAGTTTCCTCGGAGAATCAAGAAATCTCAGATGTAAAATTTCATCAGCAATTTTCATTCTTTCTGTGGTTAATGATCATGGGTTATCTTTTCTCATCCTTTCTCCAATTGTTAGGCTACTCATTTTTTGGCTTGGCTGTTTTAGGACAAAACTGGAGGTATTGTGATCAAATGGTGTTGTTTGTGTAGGTGTTGGCGTGACAAACTTTAACCTTGGTCATATCTCTGATGATATTGAAGATAACTTTATGAAACTTGGCATGTATACCCAGCATCAGAATAGCTAACCAGACTTTCAAAATGCATCACTCTGTAAGCATTTTATCATCGTTATGCCCCTTTTTCAACTTACATTTTTAAACTTTTCAGCACCAGCACAGACTGAGTGCAGCCCAGTGTTGGCACCTGTGGGCAGTGCTCTTGTTTTTATTTTAAAATTTTCAGACTGGTCCAAATTGAAAAAGGGTACATTAAGGTAGTTGAAACATAAAAGTTCCGCAACATTTTGGAACTCATGTTCTTTCACAATGTTAACCAAGTGAAAATCATTAGGAAACCTTGGTTAACACTGTTAAAGTTCATTACTCCTGAAACGTTGCGGAACTATTACAGGTCCACTTCCTTAATGACACAGAAAAGACTGTACAGTAAAGAATGTAAGTCATATATTGTAAAAAATATTGCCAAAGAATAAGAAATTGCACATTACAAGCAATTTCTTCAATCTCCACAATATTTTCAGAAGTGTAAACGTTACAATAGGTGTACATAAAAGACAGGGATTGAAGAATCAAATATTGAGCATTGAAATTCGATCAATTTTTGCTCTGATCTACAAATTATATGTTGACATGTAGGGTTAATAGTTGCAAAAGATATTATTAACTTAAATATTTTTGAAGCAGAAAGAAAAAGTTTGCTGGTAAAGTTTATGATAGATGAATCCATGGTTGATATCAATTTTCAGACAGACAGACAGATGGACACCAAAATTAATAGTAACTTAAAGAATAATTAAAACCTCAACAGAAGAAGAAAAAAATATATGTTCTACACTAAAATAGAATCAATGAAACTTGGGCAATGATAATGAGTATTTAGGATAATGAAGACATCTTAGTTGCCTGGCTTCATTCATTATTAATTCTAAAACACAATAGTTCATGGGAAGGGGAAAGAAAATTGACAATTAACTGCTGTTGCCTAGTGATACAACTGACACCTCTATACAAATACAGTATGTTTTTGCAGATGGCCTTATTATTCATCCTTATATCAATGAAAATCAAGAATCTTTATTAAAGGGAGGTAATTCTCAGATAGATTATAAGTACTCTGTAATACCTGCTTTTGCTAAGTCATTTAACTTAAAACTATACAAGTACTGAAATACTGAAAGCTTTTACAGACGGCCCAATAACAGAGCTGGCTTCTTTCACTTTTTACTAAAAAAGTGATTATGTAATGTACTCAATGTACCAATGATAAATAGGATTAAATGTGTTAAAGGACGTAACCAAAACATCTGGTCTAATTAAATGTGATAATCGTAACAGTGCTAATCCAGTGTAGAATTAATCACACCTTATTGATTAGAAGAGATTTACCGATCACGAATTCTCAAACAAGTACGTTTAATTACAGAGTCTGATTGGATATAAAAGCATGACAGGAAGAGTTAATCACATCGATAAATTATGTATCACCTTTCCATTGTACCCGGAAAGGTAAAGGATGAATTATGGACAATGTTTATTTAATTGATGTCTTGAATGAACTCCGAATTCAATCTCCCTATTTCAGAACTACAGATAGAGGGGGTATTTCGTAACTTAGATTCAAACATTTTAATTAAAATTCAACAAAAACCCTATGATGTGGGTACTCATTTGAATCGTCCCATCAAGACAATTCAAATGAGTACCTGTAATATAGGGTTTTGATGAGAAATAAAGATTTTTAGATTTGTTTCACACATCTTATCTGTACTTCTGTATCCAATAAATATCTGGTTTATAACTATCATATATTCAAAATCTAACATATTGAACTATTTCAAATAATTCCATCAAATTTGGGCAGAATTTTGTAAAATCTATTTTGCTGTGAATTTATTCTGATAGAATATTCACTTTTGTTTGAAGATATTTATGTCGAATTTGCTTTGTAATTTTCACATATTTTTCCAAAGATTTCCCAGATAAATACATGTATCTTCTTTGACATCTGAGTTTTTTTGTCAAGAAAGTAAACAATAACTTTCTTTAAATCTAAGCTTGATCAATATACTTCATACAAAGATTTAGAATAAATAAATCAAAATATGATATCAAAGAAAGCTTGAAAGCTTTAACCCTTTGCTGTTTAATCCCTGTTTTTCACATGCCTGTGATTTTATGATTGTGAAAACATTGTGAAAAACAAAGAAATTGCTTCTAACAAGCAATTTCTTCTTTTTCCACACTATTTTCTACCCTACTGAATGGTTATTTTTCAAATGAAATCCACTTTTAATTTTCATCTGCAAAACCTTTGAATTTGGACAAGTCCAATATTTTGTAAAACAGAAAAGGGTTAAAAGAAACTGATACATGTGAACGGTAAAGTAAGTAAGTTCGAATTGTCAGTTGAAACAGTAGCTTAAATTACTTCTCAGACCGCCAGCGTCCACTTGTTTTACAGGAAAAGATACAAGGGAGATAATTCATATACCATATTCAAGTTTAACTTACTCTGTAATATACTGAAAAGGGCAATATTTTTTCTATGCAACAAAAGTTCTCGGTCTGAAGAAGAAATATTCATCTTGCTTGAAAAACTATTTTTTTTTTTGTTTTAATTTTTTATTTCAAACTTAAAATTTCAACTTTATAAGTCTAAAGCAAATATCAAGGTCAGTGATGGTATATTTCTCTGTCACTTTCATATTTTAATTAATAGAAATTTTCAGAAGAATCAACGGAAGTTACCCTAAGTGAGAGTTACAGTCCGAATTCTAAGTGAGAGTTACAGTCCGAATTCACCAAACTTTTGATAAGGTTTACTCCTGGACTAAGTGCAGATGTTTACTTTAAATGACAATTTCCTAACGTACAAAATGGATTGGCAGACAGTATAGACTAAGATCAGCCTGCACAGTCTGATCTTAGCCTATACTGTTTGCTTTCGATTAACCATTTTTGGAAAAACCTAGTGCAATGTCTGTTTAAAATATGCCTAAAATTAGAAATTTGTTTGAAACAAAGTTGAAAAGCAGAATCAAGAGTTCAATAGATTTCTTCAGAATAATCAAAATACCCTGAGTGACAGTACCAGAACGGATCCATCAAACTATTGACAAGGTTTACTCCTGGATTAAGTGCGGATGTTCCTGGATTCTGGGTGTCCGAAGTTGACACAGTAAATCACATTTCTGTCCAAACTTGAAAGACGGCCATGATCACCTATAACGACATTAGACAATCTCCCGGGATTCTGAAAGTGCCTTCAATATTGGCACCAGCCCTTGGTTTCTCAGGAAATCTCTGCCCAATCAAGTCAAATTGTTTCCTGTTTCCAAACAGTTATTTGAGTTTGAATGAAATTCATCTTTCATGATGGGATCTTCATGGATTTAGCCATGGAGTCTCTGCAATAATCACCAAACAAATGATGAGTTTCTCTGAGAACTTGACTTGCAACCCTTTTTAAGTGCCATTTCAACTTTCTTCTTTTTCATTGTTTTTCAATGAACATTGAATTGATACAATAATAATTTTCTTATGATCTCCAGGACACACACTTAGCAAATTATCATATAAGCCCTATTCAAGTTGTCAATAAAACCTTGGCAAAATTCGACTACTTTTGCCAAGCTCGGCTACAGGTGCAAGCAGGGTTTTAAGGGATGCAGGTTTTGCGCATCCGAGACACAAAAATAAGAAGCCAGGACCCTCAAAATTATGTGATTTGAGTCCTAAAGACTCGCTGGGGATCAGCTTCAGAAAAGAATTGAAGACTGCTTTAACCAGTCTTCAATTCTTTCCAGAAGTTGAGCCCCGAATATCAATATACTTCTATCAATTTCTTTAACTTAAACCAAGGAATAGCTCTAAACCAACAAAATACAAGATTATATCCGAACTGAAATAGTCTATAGCAAAATCAGGGACTCCCAAAATTTAAGAAAGAACCACTAAGATCCCAATGATTGAGTCCTTTGGACCCTATTTTGTTGATGTCAGACTAAAACCCTGGGTGCAAGGTTATGCAAAAATTCTAAGTAAAAAAAGGGGCGTAATTCGTAAAAAAATGCTTCTAGAGTTATCCACTTTGAAGGCCCAAATAGCTCATGTGTTAGTGAACACACAAGCAAAGTTTCCTGAAGATATCTTCACTTACAACAGATATGACCTGAAGGTTAAAAATTGGCAAACAAATGCCTATGCCAACAACAACACCAGTGCAAATGACACAATACCTCATGTTTTGTTTAAAAACTGTCAAGCAAAAAATGTACATTCGTGTATTTGCAGAGGCTCAGAGGTAGGGTAATGCCAGTCTAAAATCTTTTTTTCCAAATGAAACCCTATATTGTGGGTACTCATTTAAATTGTCTTGACAAGACAATTTCAATGAGAACCCACCATATAGGATTTGCGCAAGTGTGATTTAAATAATTTAATTTGAAATCTGGAATACCCACTCTACCTGTAGCTCTGGGGGTTGATCTTTGTCCACATTTCTTGCAAAAGAAGGATCTGCAGGGGTCACTCAGTCAGTCAAAGTAATGTAAGATTTGTTTGGGCTTTGTGTACAGACTGACACATAGACTGACAGCCAAACTAGATTATTTCGAAATAACCATGAAAACTGAACACAAGAAGGCATCAAACAGACAAAATATTTTCTTAACAACAATTTGCTAAAGAGTAAATTTCTAATTACAAGCTAAACTGATAATACAAATGAGAAGATTGTAACAATTCATGGACCATGACTTCATCAATATTAGCTCATAAACACTCAAGATGAGTCCTTCATAAACTTCATGCTCCATAAATTTGGGGAAATTTTAAACAAGATTTGTTACTTCACCTAATTTTGTTTGAATTTTAGAAAGAATTGTAAGTTATTTAATAATTTATATCTTGGTACAAATATGCAATGGCTCAGCATAAAACAATTGTAACTGCCTATATGTTTATAGGCAGTTACAACTGTTTCATGCCTATAGTCATCTGTTTATTTTCATTATATATACATTTACATATCTACAAAAGTTTGATGCTATTCCCTCAATAAGTCTTTGAAATATACCTCTGAGAATAAAAGTCTAGCCAAATCTATTAATTGCCAGTATTATTTGAATAATTGTTTGTTTTTGATTGGGGTTTTACGCCACTTTCGACAATCTTCCAGTTTCATCTAACAATGGATTCCTGGTATTTCTCTCTTACCAGTACTGCCATTGCATCATTTATTGCCTAGCCTCCTGCTGCTATCCCACATAGGTCTACAATTATCAATCCATAGGTGAAAGAAAAATAGAAAGGATGAGTTCCACCATTGGGAATCAAACCCAGGACCTTTTGAATTATTATAGTTGAATGCGTAATGACGTGGCAATATTTGATTGAAGAACTATGCAAAGCATGTGCAGCAGAAATATATTACCAATGCAAATCATTTAAAATCATACTTTTATCTTTTAATAACTGTAATTATATCTAAATTATTCTCTTTAATTGTTAAAAATTGATGCCCAAAATAACTTATTTTGTCAGAATACCAAAACAACACTCAGACAGCATTCCTTTCACTTGTTTTACTGATTCTTCAGTTACAAATTTTGGTGCATAAAAGTGAAGCCAATGAAACTCATAATTCTGTAGCATTTGATAAGCTCAGCTGCTCAGAGTCAATAATTCTCATTAAAACAACAATTGCTAACCATAACCAAGGATTAAAATAACGTAAAATGACAATAAACACGCTGAGCATGTAATCAGTTTTCAAATCTCCAAGTCACTCACAATCTTGGAAATCTGCATCAAAGGCTTCGACACAGCCAGGATGTTAAAAGTGAAATTAAATTTTTCTGCAAATATCAATGTCCAAAAAATTTATCTAAAGAACAAAGGACAGTATTTATTTACTTATTTACCTTTGTTCCATTATTTTTCCTTCCATCTAAATTAAGGTTGTCCAGAATTATCTGCAATTCGATGGCTCAGCAGGAATGAGTTCTAGGCAGATATACAATTAATGATTTTGTGCTGAGACAAAGATTTCACAATGTTACAAAGTAACTTAGAACAATAATTTTTGTAATTCTAAGAGTATTATTAAGGTCACAATTTTTGTCACCTGAACAATTAATCTTTATTTATTACATCAAAAAATATGAAATTGTCCATTTTTTAGTCATTTTACATAAAGCTTTACCTACCAAAATCTTAATTCATTGCATTTAGTGCTCTATTAATTAAGTGAAATTGTATCAGGGGTAGTGACCCCCCCCCCTTTTTTATCTAAGAGTATTAAAATAGTGCAGTAAAAGGTTACCCTTTGTTGTGCTGATTACAAATCAAAGCAAAATTGCATTAATATCAAAGTGCTGAAAGTTCAGAGTTGAGGCACTAAATGTGAGTCAATTTTCATTGCAAAAATGTCATTCAAACTTTTTCTGGTTCAAGAAGAAAATGGGTGGTATAGCCTACGATCAGACTGCACATATATGTGCAGGCTGATCTTTGCTTATACCTCCTGCAAAAACAGGAATAATCCAGGTTCAGCACGACAAAGGTTTAACCATAACAGTCATATTGCTCACTTCTTGAAGGCAATTACATCCACTCAATAGAAGAGCCACTTATTGTATGATCATATTCATATTTAACAGCCTCAATTGAAACTTTTGAAAAGTGAGAATGTAAAATGTTTGAATGATTTTCTCTCTGCTTTCCTTTGTTCTATACAAATGCATATTTGCTCAGTGACAAACTTTGATGAGTAGAACCCCCCTGGTGGCTCTGTCGATGTGCAGCAGAAAATAGAATAAAGCCACTTCTTCATGGAATATAACTTAAAAGAGTTTAACTGAAACACAGTACAGTAAAACTTGTGTTAAGCGACCACTTAAGGGACCATGAAAAAACGGTCATTTATGGGAATGGTCGCTTAATACGAAATTCTGCGATAAAATGTGACAGTTCATTTTGATACTATTTATAGATTGTCGGTCAAGTCGTACTGAATCTGATGATGTTCAAACCCATTAGAATCGTCTTATTGAGACAATTCTAATGAGTTCTAACAACATAAGATTCAACAATAACCAATTTTCGTTAAGAATGTCCACTTTTTCAGAGATTTTGATTACGGTGAAGGGACTTTTTATGGTGGTTATAATACAATTGGTTGCTTAATAGACGTGGTCGCTCGAGCAATATCGATGGCCTGTATTGTTCCAATGGCCTTCAATTTGACAGAATATATACACATAATTATAATGATTGGTCTTTGTATATGAAGATTCTATAAACCTAATGTAGTACATAATTCGATGGCTGAGCCCCAAACAGCTGTAACTCTGGAGTTTGAACTGTTTCATGCTGAGCCATGGATATAATGCACATTATCATAATTTAAAGTTTCAGAATAAATATAAGAAATATGTAGTGGCAATTGCACTACCTTTTTACGCTAGCCTACAATACTCTGACACAAGAATGCCACTGGACATTTTTCCATAAATCGATAAAACAATTGCTACATCTTCATTTATTTTGTGATTAGTCCTCTAATTAAGATAAATGATGCAATTTATCAAACTGATCAATTAATTGCTTGATTTTTTAAAGAAACCCTTCTCCATCAATATGGATGTATTGAATTTATATTTACAATGTTGCAGTAACAGAATCTATAGTTATCTATAGTTTCAATATTTCATGTTCAATGTTTCAATAACAGAATCTAAGTTATAGACCTGCAATTTCAAGTGAGTGATCAAAGATCAATTTTACATTGAAAATGATAGGAGATAAAGGTTTCTCGAGCCTAACTCTTTCTTGCGGAACTATATCTATAGATAAGGCAGTTATAACTGTTTCATGCTAAAGCAATAACATTAGCTTTAGCAAGGCAATGGGTATCATTTCAATTAAGCTTTATCCTATTATCATGCTAAACATAAAATATTCCTGCCGTAGCAGAAGGTATAGACAAAGATCACAATGAACATATGTACAATCCAATCTTAGTCTTTACCACCTGTTTCTCCTTTTTTCAGTCAGAATAATTTAAAATAATTTAATAGAAGTTGTGTCTGTTGATATTTGTGTGTTCTGATTGGCCAAAGAGTTGGTTTTATTCCCTGATGAGTATGCAGCTGTTAAAGCTTCCGCAAAAAAGTAGTCCCATAAAAATTAGTATCTTTTTTGACAAATCTTTACATGTTTGCTTCTTGATATTAATCCACAAAGCCGATTCATGCATGAGTTTAATTAGGTTTTAAATTTCATACCACTGTGAAATCAACAAATACTATCTTCATATCTTATATTTTTACATCATGAAGCAAAAAAAGCAAAGATTTGTCAGTTAAGAAACAGATTTCGGATTTCGTACAAGACTACTTTTTGCGGAAGCTTACAAAACACTGCTGACTCATAATTGTTTTCAAGGCATGAATTTTGATGGACACAACTTAAATTAAATTACTCAAAAATGATTTATTAAGACTGATTAGCCATATAGGGGCAGTTTTTTCAGTAAATAGAGTCATACCTTGATAGCAAGCCCTATGGTCATTAACAATAAAACCAGGGGCCAATCAAGCTATTTTATTCACCTGAAATGCCCTGGGAAAGTAATTGACCATGTGATTCCGTAAATTGTTATTGGACATGCTCCTCGGAAATTAACCAGGAAATTGGACCACAACTTAATCTGTGGGGATAGGGGTGCTATTTAACCCATTGCTACTAATATATTGACTATAATATAATGTAACTTAGATTTTGTTATTTATCTGTTATAGTGTATTCTGGGTTTTAAATGAACTTAGCCGTGACGCAATTTGGCGAGTTAACTTTTAAATATTTTGGGTTTATTGAAAAGTAAGTCGGCGATAATCGTGAACGCATGCAAATAACTGTATCCTAAAACCAGGAGGATTCATGTGCTTAGAGAGAGTGAACACATTTCATCGTTTGGTTACCAAAGCCTTGTAACTTCACCTTGATCAAGCTGAAGTTACGAGGATTTGGCTACCAATCTACGATTAAAGGCCTCTAGTTATTTATGTCGACTCTCTTTAGAAGTAAGTTATTTTGCTGATTTACCTTAACCCTTAAGTGCAACAACCTGTTATTTAGGCTCCGCCCTGCCAGGCCATTAAAAATGAATCATATCTTATTTTGATATTATTGGATACTAAAAGAAATTAATCCTTGTCATGCCAGAATCAGAATATCCCTGCTTTGGAAGAAGTTATTACAAGACAAAGATCAGTCTGCACTTAAAGTTATGTGCAGTCAGATTTTAGTCTTTATCATCTGATTATCTTTATCCAAAGTCAGAATAGTTTAAAATATTATTTCTAAAAGAATCATTCTGAATCAGTGTATGTGAGTTCATTGTTTTCACTTCTTAGATTTTAATTTTTCAAGACTTTTATTTACAGAATGTTCCTGCTGCACTAGAAACTTTCGCAGACAGCATAGGCTAAGATAAGCCTGCACAGACATGCAGTCATATTTTAGCCTAATCACTGCCTACTTAATTTGTAATGAATTAAAATCCTTATCAAGGTTCTGGATGGGATGTCTGAAAAATTGGCAACTTTTTTGGCTTAAAGTTCAAATTCAGCCCTAAAATTATTTAGTCTGAACATTTTCCATTTAGATAGGTTTGAATGTCAAGGGTCTCTGCATGACTTATGACTTGTTCTTATTTGAATGTCTGAAGGTTCCAAAAGAATTTATGACAGATGTGGTCCATTATTTTAATATATAAATAATTACATAGACAAAATGGTATCTGAACATTCTGAAGAGCTTCATAACTGAGGGTAGTTTAGAACATTCTCAACTCAACAGGAAAGTGATTTACTCTGTGGTAGTTCTTTTAAATGGTAATAGCCATGGACCCTAACTGGGCAAAATACAAAAATAATTTAGTCCAAGTTCAATTTAAAGTAAGATAGTTTTAGACCTGTGCAGAATATGCTTGAAAAATATAATTCTAGCCACCATGAAATTTTCATCATGGATCAGATTCTTTCTAACCAGTATGATTAAGTATACCTTTTTGTAATTTATCAAAAAATGAGCGATTTTTTGATGATTGAATTAACCCTTGTCATGCTGAACCTGGAATATTCCGGCTTTGACAGGAGGTAAAGACAAAGATCAGACTGCACATATGTGCAGTCTGATCATAGTCTATACAACCAGTTTTTCCTTGTTTACACAACAAAAGGTTGAAAATCATATTTTCGAAATCAATACTTCCTCGCAGTAATTGCATCCAGAGCTCTCTGCACTTTGATTTTTATTTCAATTTTTGCCAAGGTATTAATTAAGCATGACAAGGGTTAAAATGAACCCCTCTAGCCATCTACTTCAGACACAGAAAAAATCTTGACAGAACAATACATTAATCAAAAATCATTAAAAACAACCTAATTAGAATTATAATAATTTAAATGAGTCCACTGGGAAATTGTAACTCAAATGTTTTCTTTGAAAAATCCACAAAAAAGACAATTCTACAATTATTTAGAGACCCATGTCTCTATCTGTTCTACAGATGTTCCAATTACGGACAATCAAATAAATAATGATATTCAGCCTTGAAAACATTTCTTCTTGCTTCATTTTTATCTTAACTTAATTGCCTTGCATGATTTTAATTGCCCTGGGACACATATGTCTTAATTCTTCCTGATATTAGAGAACTAAAACACAAGTTCATTTCTTCTGTAATATTTCTATTTTCATTTGAATGAATCATTCTCAATTCACTGGAGGGCACTTTTGATTCAAATTGCTATGTTCAACACTTCCCATGTGGATAGGGCAACTTGTTCTCTTTATCCAATTGAATAGTAAATTATTTGTGGCTTTTTCAAGTACAATTATTTTTTCATAATAATCACTTTCAAATGAATTTTGATGAATACGTCAAAAAGCAAACTTCTTGCTGAACTTAAAATGTTGCACAATTCAAAATGTCAATCATATATCAATGCTACATAATTATGTTGAAATATAGTAAACATGATTGTGATTTTTTATTTGCCACATATCTATATTTTTTTCTTTTCTAAATGTATACCCAGGACATTCAAGCAGCACACTGAGTGACAATATAATTGCAAGTATGTAGGCAACATTAAAGTTCAATAAATATATTTGTTATATATTATTGACAATACTACTGTTAATGTGTATATATATATAGGCATAATTTAAGATTGGTCAATATATTGGTTCAATATTATTAATGCCAACAATATTGAAAGTGCATGGGACCATTTTACATTATCATTAATTTTCCTTGTCCACAATGTTTTCTTCCATTAATGACAAAGATTTGTAATATTACCTCAACTTAGAATTGTTGTCTTCAAGTTCTTTGAGATTTAAAAATAAGGACTAGTCTTAAATTTTTAATTAACATGTTTTATACTTGACAATGAAACTAAATTTATCACAGAATACAGTAAATTTGAAGACTTTACATGATTTCTTTCAAAAAACAATTTTGTACCTTTTTAAAATCATTGACAAATTTTTGGTCAAAAAATATTTATCAACCAAAAACTTCTTTCCTAAATCTAATAATAACCTAAATCTTATATCATATTTCACAAATTTGGTCAAATGTGGAGAGAGGGCAAAGGAAGAATTATTAAGTTAAATTTATGGCCATACCAGGTGGATTGAGATCTGACAGTAACTTTAATACCACATTTAATGTCTATATAGAATTTCAACATCTTCACTAAAATTCAACAATTATCAAACGTTGATATAGGCCACCAAAATGGAGATAAGAGCTTAGCCCTGCATTCAGAATGACAAAACAGCACAAACTGTTTGCAAATTATACTCCACTTTGCACACAGGAGTAAGTGCAAAGCGGGGCATTATTTGCAAATAGTTTGCCATGTTTTGTCAAGCTGAATGCATGGTAGTAATCTGTAGCCCAGCACAAAATAGTTTTAACCACCTATATATTTATAGGCAGTTGTAACAACATGTTTAATGCTGACCCATTGAGTTGCTTTTCAGAGGCAGACGGTGCACTTCAAACAAAATTTGCAGAAGCTAGCCCAGTTCTCAAGATGCACAAATTTTTTGCAAATGTTTTAGAAATGATACCTTCAGCAGATTTGCATGTATATGTACATGCAAAGCAAGCAAGGTATCTTTCCTTAAGATTTTACTTTTGTTTTTGTTCCAAACGCACATGGCAGAGTTCTCTTTTATATACAATATGGCTCAAAACATTATGCAACAAGAGTTGTCTGCGGACAACATAGCTCGCCCAAACAGCTGCTTGTCACAAACAGTGCTTGACTGAAGACCGAAGTTCAAAGTGGTTTCTTTCAATGTTAAAGTCCATGATCTAATATATATCTGTTTGAGTAGTAATTAAGAAATATAAAAACTTTTTTGTTTTAATGGCATGTATAAGGTTAGGGTAAAGTGAAAGCCTACAAGCAGATGAGGTTACCAATGGAATTTCTTTGTATCAAACATGAAGTTTTTCTTTAAAATTTTTCTAAGTCCACAAAAGGTCAAGATCAAGGTCAAATTGTGAAGGACCTTGGTCTCTGTAGAAGCCTATCACCTAGTGAGTATGTGTATGAAGTTATAATGTCCCTAAGTAAAGCATTTAGAAAATATAAGCAAGGTTAAGTTTTTGGTATAAGTTTTTCAGTTTAAGTTTTTCCAAGTCCATAAAAGGTCAAGGTCAAGGCCCTTGGTTTCTGGTGAAAGCCTTTCATCTGATGACTATGTATATGAAGTAATGATGTCCCTAGGTTAAAGCATTCAGAAAATATAAGCAAGGTTAAAGTTTTTGGTAAAAGAATTTCGGTTAAAGTATTTCTAAGTTCATAAAAGGTCAAGGTCAAATTATCAAGGACCTTGATCTCTCACAAAAGCCTATCACCTAATGAGTATGTATATGAAGTAATGATGTCCCTAGGTTAAAGCATTCAGAAAATAATAAGCAAGGTTAAAGTTTTTGGTTAAAGTTTTCAGTTAAAGTTTTTCTAAGTCCACAAATGGTAAAGGTCAAGGTCAAATTGTGAAGGACCTTGGTCTCTGGTGAAAGCCTATCACCTGGTGAGTATATATATGAAGCTATGATTTCCCTAGGTTAGAGCATTAAAAAAATATATGCAAGGTTAAAGTTTTTGGTTAAAGTTTTTTGGTTAAAGAATTTTTAAGTCCACAAAGGGTCAAGGTCAAGGTCAAATTGTCAAGGACCTTTGTCTATGGTGAAAGCCTATCACCTAATGAGTGTGCATATGAAGTAATGATGTCTCTAGTTTATAGCTTACAGAATATATAAGCAAGGTTAAAGTTTTTTTGGTTAAAGTTTTTGGTTAAAGTTTTTGGTTAAAGTTTTTTTGAAAGGGTCAAGGTCACAGTCTAAAGGTCATTTCGACATGGATGGTGGTCTCAAATGAAAGCCTATGCCCTAATGAGTGTTTCTGTAAAAAATAAAGCCTCTAGGATAAATATTGATAGAAATAAAAAACTTTAACCCAATGCAGACGCCGACGCTGACGCCGACATCCGAGGGTATGACAATAGCTCTTCCGAGACTTTAGTCCCGGGCGAGCTAAAAAATATATTCAAAGTGCCAACATATTCATAGGTTAAACTTCCATGAGTTTTCAACTTCCTCTTCAAAGGCTTGGAAGGACAAAATGCTCTAACCAGTTTCAGTCCTGAATCATACCCTGCAGCTTTCACATTAAAAGGTTTGACTAAATGGTGTCAAATTACAATTTATATACATAGATTTTTATGTATATGCATAAAAAATAGCATAAATGATTAAATGGATAATTTTGAGATTCTTGCACATTCGTACTTCCAAAATAGACCTAGCATCTTTATTTTTGCACATAGCTTTTGAATTACCATGGCAAGAAAGACTGATGTACTGAATTGTTTGGTCAAATTAGCGAGACTGAAGACCTTGGAAATGGTTGTGGTATACTTGATGTAACACTGCGACAACTATATAAACCTCATACATGAGCAGGTATTGTCAATGTTGTGAATAATATATAAGTTCCAGTGCATATCGCTGTCTGACATGAAAAAAAATAGATTGAGTTTAATCAAGGAATTTGTTCAAGAAATGTTAATACCAGTCTTTACTTTATTTGGATGATGAGATAATATGAATGATTGAATCTTTGGATACAAAACAGGAAACATATATATAATGATAACCCAACTCTCTTACTACTAAGTTGACTTCAAAATGTTGAAAAGTATCTGATTAATTTAAGTTTTGACCCTAAGAGAGACATATGACTGTAACATGAGCAACGTACACTTTTCCTAACATACATGCAAATGGCTCTGCGCAAAACAGTTGTAACTGCCTATATATTTATAGGCAGTTACAACTGTTTCATGCTAAGCCATCAATATACATTTTGATGCTGTTTGCCATGATCTGTTTATATATATAATATATAGTATATATTTTTTGGTAACAAACTGTATGATAAGATAATTGCCTTGTAACAGTCAATTGGTCCTCTTCTCACAGTGTTATCCCTCTGCCGATTTAACAAATTGACATGATATTAATATCATCTTCAGTTTTAGACATAAAGAAAAAAGTCTATCTTGAATTATGTGACCTTCAAATTCTTTGAACTCGAACCCAAGGTCCATGAACTTTTTTTGCCAGGAGTAGAGGTAAGAGATGCTTTCATAATGGTAATGATGCAGCACAAACAATCCAAAATACAAAAAAGTTAACTTTTCTCTAAAGAAGTTACATTGAGCGCAAGAATTACAATACAAAACTACCTGAGAGATCTTGAAACAGAATAAGAAGTTAAAATGTCAGTAGTCATTAAAGCAGCAGGTATTCCAAGTGAGGACAAACCCAGAGATACCATGGTCAATAACAAACACATAGATCATGTTTCCTTGGGACACATTTCTTAACTTGAATGTACTTCAATGTACCAAAGAAATTGCAAATGAAATTAATATGAGCCTGTCTGCGACATTTCTAACAATTTGAAATGTTTGTGAGGTGTAAACCATGAGAAGTGTAGAAAGCCAAAAACTGTAAATATAAAGTAACCAAATGGTCTACAGATAAGTTGAGACCTTAGATTATCTATCTATAAAATGCAAGGTAAAGGCTCTTGGCAGAGCGTGTGGATGCACAGGCTGGTCAGAGTCTTTGCTTTATGCATATTTGAAATTGTTCGAAATCTCAAGTACAGGCTCATACGTAATTTGGCAAATTTCTGTATTTCACATGTTTAACAGTCTTCTTTCAAAGTCCAAACATATAAACTGTATTTAGAAATATACTTGTAAACAAAACTAAAATTATTATTAGGCCAGGCTTTAGTATCTTTTAAATTTCTGTTATGGATTGATTGATTGATTGAATGGAGTTTTACGCAGCTTTCAACATTTTTTCAGTTATATCGTGGCGACTGGAGCACCTAACAATGGTTTCCTGGTATTTCTCTCACCAGTACAACCACCACATCCTTTCCTAGCCTCCAGCTGCTATCTCACATAGGTCCACGATTATCAACCCATTGGTGAGAGACAAATAGTCGGAAAGAATGAGTGCTCTGTCAGGGATCGAACCAGTGACCTCTGGATTGACAGTCCAACTCGCTACAAACTGCGCTATGACTGCGGCTATTTCTGTTTTGGAGCTGTTGTGTCAATGGTTGTACAACAATGTTTCAATGAATTCCAAGGCCAAGAGTTCATGTAAGCCTTTTTTTTTAATTGAAAGATCAGACTAGAATAGTTGACTATATAGGGACAACACTTGTGGAGCCTTCAAATGTTTGATCTCAAAATGTGACCTTGACCTTTGACCTTTAGCCAACACTTGAGTTTAAATGGCACTTTTACATCTTGAAAAAATCTTCTGTTCCAATTGATATTGAAATCAGCCAATCAATGTAGAAGTTATATATACTCCTGACAAAAAACTTGACTTTGACCTTTGAGACACAGCAAAATTTCCTTCAAATGGCAAATCTATCACTGTGGGGACCAATTGTGTTAAATTATTTAGAAATCCACCCATCTATGTAGAAATGAGATGCTTCAGATGAATTCAGATGGACAGACTAATACACTAACACACAAACAATTTGACTTGTCTCTCTCAAAGCAAGCCAGCTCAACAAAGTATCCCTCTATTTAGATGGCTAAGCACAAAACAATTGGAACTGGATTTGTCTATATAATATTATAGTTACAACATTTTAACACTAAACTATCAAACTGTATCTTTGGTTTTGTGCTGATTTAGAAGAGTTGTGTAATTGTCATTAGTATAATGATTTGTACCATAAATAATATACTTTACGTAGATCTATTAAGTCTATTACAATCTGGAGAGTTGAAAACCTAACAATGACTTGGTCGAATATTATCGTCCACCACTCAAGGACAAAGTTGACAAATCGATACGTAATTACCCCCTAATTTTCACCTGGTTTCTCACAAATGTATTATGTATTCCTTTACTTAAAATTTGGTATTTTTTCATCGATAGACGTCCGAAACATTCTAACTTACAGCCGAGGTCCATATTCAATTTGGAAGTCCGAAGTTATACAAAATCGTATACAAGGAATATAAGGTATAGATCACCTTTCTAACAATTAATTTAGTTTATAATATGACTTATGTCTTCATGGGAGTGAAATAAACCCATTGAATATTTTTTGTATTACAATCAAAGCTATGACTTCAACGGGAATTTGTTGTTAACTGAACAGCATAAGATGGGTTAAACCTAAAGCCTAACATTATTCACTCAAAGCCGAGTCAAAAATTTAATTTTGAGCATGTCACATATATCATAGTTTCAGCATGTTTCAAACTCAATCAACTTGTATAACAGACAGCAGACTGACATCTATAGCACTGAGAACAATTTAAATTCACTGTGATGTTGTAAAAGTCTTACTGCTATAGACAGTTGAGTATCTAATTTGAATAGTCTTCAATCGGTTAAATTCATTCAATTGACAATGCGTTAACTGGATGACCTCACATCATATCTAAATAATCTTCCAGTCTAAATTTTAGTTGCCAATTGAAACAATATGTTGCATTGTTAAGTGGGTTCCAGTCTATATTTTAATTGCCAATGAAAACAATATGTTGTATTGTTAAGTGATATATTTTTTTATGATTTAACATTTAAAACATCACAGGTTGGTTTATTGGCTTATTAGTAATTCCGCAATTAATTTCAGGTCTTTGAAGTTGCCCTCATATTTGATCAATATTACTTGCAATATATAATATAGAGACAATACACCGCAATATATAATATAGAGACAATACACCGACCAATCTTCAATAATGACCATATACATAGTCAATAATATTGTCATTCTAAGAGAATGACAATATAATTGATTGTAAATGGTCAATATTGAAAATCAATCAATTCATTTATTTTACTAAAAAATCTGTCAATATTACATGATTTATCAAAGACTATTGAAAATGTTTGGGCTGCTAGAAATCCCAAGAAAAATGTTGATAGAGTGTTTATACTAGGACAATATAGAAATGATTTATAGCTTTTCCATTTTATTCCCATTTTTTTGATGATTTCTCGAGGTATTTGGTAAATAAACTTTTCATAGAATTTGTATTGTACCAAATGAGCCTGTGTGCGACTTTTTCAAGAGTTTTAAGAGCACTACCAGTAGAAAAAACATGCACAACATAGACAATCACATAATGCAATAAGGATATTTGCTGAGCACTTGGAGAATTGGTTGAGACCTTATCTATCTAGAGTGCATATAGCAAAGACTCTGCTCAGACTGTGCGGATGCACAGGCTGGCGAGGGGCTTTGCTGTGCGCACAATATCAAATTGTTGAAAATGTCACACATAGCCTCATATAATAATGTGTTCTTCAACCAGCCATTGAAATCTTATGACTACAGCCAATTGTTTTGACAGCTCCAAGATTTCTGTAAAGTAGGTTCAAACATTATAGGATGGTATTTTTTCCAAGTTTTTTCCAAATTTTGATCTCATAAATATAAAATTCTGCATGATGATGATATAGTGAGGTAATAGAGGGTCTTTATATGGATCTGTCACTGCTTCCTAAGCTGTAGTTACAATATCTAGGTTAACCATTTCGATGGCTCAGTGCAAAACAGTTTTAATTGCCTATACATTTATAGGCAATTACAACTGTTTTGCACTGAGTTATCGATTTGACAATAAAGAAGAAAGATTCATAACAGGTTGTGTGCATGAATGACACTTTCATGATCAGATTTTGAGATGAGTTTTTTTCTATTTGAAATGAAGCATTTTAACTATCAAATAATCTCTATTAATATTGCATAGTTTATAACATCCAGTGAAAGCCAAGCACTTGAAAAGAAAGTTCAAGAACCATATGGTTTCCTTCACTAGTGCATGAATTTAATTGCTTTCACCAATCTATCTTAATTTCTTTGGCAATTTCACTTACTTTAATACTTCACAGACATACAAGTTTTTATATTTAAAAATTAAAAAAACTTATTTAGGGTCAAAATATCATATTAGATGAAAAATTTAGACAACTAATTTGCAACAATAATATTCAACATCTTTGTCTCAACACTGATTGAAGAATGTCACATCACAACCACACTTAAAACCTCATTTTTTAAAATTTTCAAGAAAAATATATACAGAGAAATATGGTCAGAAAAAAACGAAATTATTTGAAGCACTTAGAAATTTGTTTTTCTCACAATGATTGCCACCTTTTAACCCTTAATTGTCATGCTGTGCCCAGAATATTCTTGCATTGGCAGGAGGTATAGACAAAGATCAGCCTGTATATATGTGCAGTCTGATCTTAATCAGAAAGTATACCACCTGTTTTGTTGTTTTTATTTCTTTTTTATGCAAAAACAGTTTATAAACAATATTTCCTCAGGAAACACTGACTCAAAATCAAGGCATATAAAGCTTTCAGCACTTTGATTTTAAATGCAAACTTGCCTAGATTTTCATTCAGGATGACATGGGTTCAGCTGAAATTTAAATCAAATTTCAGCTATTAAGGTAGTGGACCTGTAATAGTCAGCAGGGTTTCTAAAGAATTGAATTTTTATAGTGTTAACCGAGGTTTCCTAATGATTTTCATTAGGAAACCTCAGTCAACATTGTAAAAGTTCGAGAGTTCCGAAATGTTGCGGAACAAATATGGGTCATTTAATCATATTGTCAATCAACATGTTTGTATGGGATTTTTGAATATTGATGACTATTATTGTCAATAGCATTATAAGTATTATTGTCATTGCATATGTACCATTTACAAAGTTAGAGACAATCACTGTTAGGAAAGGAGAAATAATCAAATCTTCAGTTTCTTTCCATGCTGTCTAAAACATAATTGAGCCAGTCTGAATTAAGAAAATTTTGAAAAAAACAAGATGTGTTTGTGAAACACGAATGCCCCCGTAACGGCATTTTTTTCAAAGTTTGACCGTGACAGATGACCTTGACCTTGTCACATGACCTTGACTTTGGTACCAGCGGATGCGTATCATTGAGATCTATCATCATGCCAAATATTAGCTTTGTATCTTGAATTGGCTTGAAGATATTGGCAAGGTTAAGTTTTCGGGTAAAAGTTTGACCTTGACAGATGACCTTGACCTTGTCACATGACCTTGACTTTGGTACCAGCGGATGTGGATCATTGAGATCTATCATCATGCCAAATATTAGCTTTGTATCTTGAATAGGCTTGAAGATATTGGCAAGGTTAAGTTTTCGGGTTAAGTTTTCGGACGTTTGACCTTGACAGATGACCTTGACCTTGTCACATGACCTTGACTTTGGTACCAGCGGATGCGGATCATTGAGATCTATCATCATGCCAAATATTAGCTTTGTATCTTGAATAGGCTTGAAGATATTGGCAAGGTTAAGTTTTCGGACAGACGGACGGACAGACGGACGGACGGACAGACGGACAGACAGACAGACAGACAGACATGAGTAAAACAATATGCCCCCGATCTATCGATGCGGGGGCATAAAAAAATATATATTGTAGGAAAAGGCAAAATTTCGGATCAGATATCTTTTTGTCAATGTTTTCTCACCCATTTGGATGTTACTTTCATAATTATTCCCATTTGAATAGTCAGCATGCAAGATCCTTCAACTTGAACAAGCCTAAACCTTTGTCATGCTAAACCCAGAATATTTCTGCTTGGGCAGTAGGTTAAAATCAACAAAGATCAGCCTGCAAATATGTTTTTTTTACCACCTGATTTTCAGTCTTTAAGAATTGTCCTCTGGTAATGAGTTAAATTTTCTCATCAAAAGGTAAGATGCAACAATCAAGAGATAACAAAATACTATTTCAGGTAAAAATCAATAGTCACTGCCTGGAGTCACTTTATATTACAAAATAACATTTACATACCTTTAATTGATCAATTCCAATTTGACTAAATTAAGACAGTAATCAAATTGAATGTACATAAATCAGTAATTTAAAACATTCACAATGAACAATAAAAATCCCACGAAATAAACAAAAATTATTGTCAATATGATACACTGAGTGATTTTGGAGCGAAAAGTTGCTATATTCATTTCTACATCATTGACGATAACAAAAACGAAACCACACCCCCTGCAGCTAATTACCCGTCCATCAAAGTCACATGATCTATTACCACTAGAATTGATTGGTTAGGAGGATGTCTGTGGATTAAAGCGTACAAGCGATGAATATTTTACTACGGTAGTGGAGTGTGCTACATTGAAATTGGATATTCAAACTTGCCGAGCTTATCTCTTTGTACAAATAGCAGGTTTTGGGTACATGCTATTTAAGAGAGAATGGGAGAGAAAACATTTGGGTGGATTCAATTTTCTAGTGAATTTACGTTTACAAAAGTCCACTATAATTACAAATCATAATGATTACAAGCCCATGAAGCAGATGGTGTGAGCACCATTCATACTGCGGTGGGGAATTTGTGCTTTTGCCTTGGACTTTTAATTGGCATTTTTGAGAAGCTTATGGTTTTCACATAACAAAGACTTTAAAAGATCTACATTCTTATAAGGGAAACCCTTATTAGGCATTCAGAATAGTATTTATCTCTAATCTGGTTTTGGAACTTCACTGACAAATCACAAGAATTTCACAATTTTTAGGATTCATTATTGACAATATATTTTGTCAATTATTTCACCAAATTCACCCTTATACAATCAATAATTTTGTCAATCAATAGATTGCCAATATTATTGATAATAAAAGGCAAGACAGAAGATTTATTGACAATTGTATGGACCTTAAGAGTCAATCATATATAGGCATTCAAAATTGAGTTTTGTATCAAATCTTACAATTTGAAGTTTCACAAAGATTTCTACAATTCATAATCAAATTCAGCATTTTTATATCGTCTATGCAATATAAAGACATGTCCTTTTGAAAAAAAAACAAAACAATTAGGTTATAATTAAATTTTTAAATTTCATACGCCCAACTAAAATGTGTTTTTATGAGGTTTAATGCCATTTTTTACATTTTTTGGTGATATTGCAAGAACTGGAACACCTATCCATTATATTTTCCTCAACAGTGCTGCCAGGACATCTTTTCTAAGCCTGCAATTGCACAACCAGCCCTGTGTTCAGAATGTAAAAACATTAGCGAAGCACTTTGAGATGATACCCCGCTTTGCATGTTCACATACATGCAAAACAAGGTACCATTTCGAAAGCTCATTACTAACATTTTCATCCTAAATGCAGGGCTGGTCACCCAAAAAATATTAACTCTTGTCATGCTGAACCCAGAATATTCCTGCTTTGGCAGGAGCTATAGAAAAACATCAGTCTGCACACATGTGCAGTCTGATGTTAGTCTACACCACCTGTTTCTAATTTTCAAACCAGCATTGTCAATAGATTTAGTTTTTCAAATAAAAATTGACCAACAGTTGGGACTCTCAGTGCTTTTCCCTCTTTGATTTGATGCAAATTTTTAAGCCAAAATTTATTCAGCATGACAAGAGTTAACTACTAGCCACTCATGGAGACATTTGTGAAGTTTCATTGAAATCGGCCCAATGGTTCAGGGTTGAAATATTGTATAAAGATTTTGGGCTCAAAATAAGCCCCACCCTGCCACACCTATATTTATGGTCAATCAAAGTTTCCCAGACAAATTTTGAAGGGTCACCCAAGGAACATTCTGGTAAAATTTCATTGAAATCGGCCCAGTAGTTACAGAGAAGAAGATGTTTAAAGAAAAAGTTAAGACAGATGGATGGACATACACATGGATGCACACACTCACAACGGACATCAGACTACTACAATTATAGCCCTGCTGGACTTTGTCCAGTGGAGCTTAAAATGAGAAAACAACATTTTTACAATATGTATTTCTTTTGCATTAGTCAGTATATAATGAAAAGGATGTGAGCATCTGTCTAGATCCCATTTTGGGTTCCCATGATGGACAGTCTATTACAGTAAGACAGAGGTGAACTAACATGAATGAAAAGCCTCATATCCCCAAAGAAATGTTACACAAACATGTGTTCAGCAGACATAAGAATAAACAGGAACCTCATGATACTGTAATACCAGAAGGCCGGAAACTTTTAAGTATGAAAAAAGATCCTGTTTCTAGAGTAAATATCTTTTCTCATGCTTTGGGTTTTCTTATTTTTCTCAGCATTATTTTCTTCAAACCATACACATAGGATTTTGAATTATATTTGATGATCATTTACTTGAAATACTTAAACCCTCCATTTTTTCCAGAGTTTGTAATACTTTGCTGATAATTTATCTTGTTTTTGTAATATATAAATAATGGACTGAGAGATTTAATTTATTTACTATCATCTAAAACAACAAAAGCACCATGGACCTACAAGTGCAAACTCTCAGCTGTTAGTTGCTGAATAAAAAACAACGGTAAATTAATATGCCCTCGATCTTTCGATGCAGGAGCATAAAAAGCACTATAATTTGCACAAAATGCATTAAGAGCTATTCCCGTGGTAGTTTAGGTTGCTCTGTTGATAGTGAGCATGTGTACCAAGCTACCAGTGAATAATTTTAGCAGAACCAGAGAGAGATATTAGAAAATACTAGAGACTTGCACAATTATTGAAACAGTGGACAGAACAACGATGACAACACCAAGGCTATAGGAATACCTAGGGTTTTCTCCAAAAACAGCTAAGCTAAGAGTCTATACCATTTTTTTTTCTTTGCTTTTATTCTCTTAATTTGAGGTTAATATCCTCTGGACATTATCTAAATGATTGTAAGGAGGAATTTAAACTCAAAATTACTGAAAAAACTCACAGTATTCTTTCAATGTAAGTAATTTCAATAAGATGAAATAAAATTTAAGTAATTGCTATTCTATTGTGCGAAATGAGATTTGGTTACTAAAAAGTGTGTGTGGGGAGGGGGCAGTATACGGGGGAACTTCAAGTCAGCCAGCCATCAATAACAATTATGAAAGAGTGAGATACAAGCAACAAGAATCACTTATATTTTTGTTCAATTTATCAATCCCTAAATCAACTGCAAATAATTAACTCAACATTTATTTTTTTGACAATGATCTTGCTAAAAGTGTCGAAAGTTAGTTTCCTATGGTAGTGCAGACAAACTGAAAGAATTTGTAACAAATAGAGCAAAAACAACATGTAGCCTGAGTTAGTTAAAATTCAAATGTGGATTGTACATAATACAGAATTTCTAAATGGTTAGTCAATGAATAGTCAGCTCCATTTTACGGACGAAAGTTCTTAAAAAGAAATTCATTGATGACTATTTGAACAAAGAATTGAAAGCAAACATGGGGACACTTGGACTCATAAAAGTCACAACTCTGGCGAAACATTTCTGTGACCAGGAATATTTCTGTGACCAGCTAGAGTACTCATGCAAAGTGGCCGACTGCTATTGTTTTGGGTCGGTCAAGTGGAGAGCATTTTCGGGCTGTAAGTGGCCATTTGATTGACAGCCAATTAATTCTATGAAATATCAGCAGCATTCTACTTCACTATACACATTCCTGCAATTAAAGCTGACAAAATGTTGGCATATTTGAATAGATCGGTGCGAAACAGTTGTAACTGCCTATAAACATATAGGCAGTTACAACTGTTTTACACTGAGCCATAAATATACCGTGCTCATACCATACAGACATTGAAGAAGATGAAATTTATTGATAAATGCTGATTCCCAAAATGACAGTTTTCTAATAGTGAATAAAGCTCTTTAGATTCTTAAATTTGATTTGTTTTTGTCAAAAATTTCAAAATTTTTTTCATCTAAGTAAGTACCATATATGAAAAACAAACAAGGTACATCTTGGAGACACTTTATTACATATCAGATTTCAAATTGACGCAAACATTATAATCTTTTTAGTTTTTAATAAACACAAAGCTCAAACAGGAATTTAGAGCTATATTGTGTATATAATGCGTTGAACATTTGCCTCATAATAATAATTACTATTAAGTAAATGTTCAACACCATTTTCCATATAATAGCTGTAATTATATGCTTGGAATAAGTGATTCAGTAACATTTTTATCAAAGAATACAAGGACCATTTTCAGATGTCACTGTAATAAAGTTGGGTCCATGTGAAACTATAGAAGCATAAACTTTATGGTGATTGTCAGTTGTGTGTAATTACTGGGCTCCTTTCTGGACCAAGTTTGATTAAAGCCACCAGTCAGTTGTCCAGATATTCGGCCTCATTATTGTCCAGCAGGTCTCCATCCCATGGTCACTTACAGACCTTTGACCACTCAAGGATGGACGCAGAAATGTGAAGAGTTGGAAATGTTTATCTGATAACATTTGAGACAATCATTTAATTACTGACTGAAGATTAAAATGAAACTGGAAATTAAGCTTTTTGATTGCTTTGAAACAATAATATTGCTGCTTTTTAACTTCCAATATCAACACAGTCATCTATAGCAGTTACGATTTGCATTTTTTCTTGTCCTGCCGAATTGTGAAAATCTTGTAAAAAAGGAAATTTATAATGGTCCAATAATTCCACCATAACTATACAAAATACTTAGGCTTCAAACTTTCTTCCAATTTTACAAAATTAGATTGTATTAGATTGAGACAAATACTTTGCTGTTAAAAGGTAATTTAGAAAAAAATAATTTGATAATAAATGCACAATCTCATATGTTGTTGATACTCATTTGAATAGACATTTCACATGAGTACCATGCCACAACATTGTTTCATTGAGAAATAGAGATTTTTGACTGACTTAAATACCCCCTCTTATTTGAACCTCTGAATCATACAAGTCATTTTCTGAAAAGGAAAGATTTGAATATATTGTTAGAAGATCTAACTTGAGTGACATACCTCTTATTTATAAGTTCATTTTCAAGTCAATCTGGTCTGCTGTGAATGCATAGATCAAAGTTACACTACCTTTTTTATGAAGAAGTCAAAAGGAGCTTAAAGCAAAAGAATTAATTTAACCAGAAACAAATGATGTAAACAATTCGAAGAAAACAGATGTAATAGTATGATAAATATTTATTTTTCCCAGTTACTCCATTGCTGTTAGAGCATTTCATGTAGGCTTTAATCTTGGTTGCTTTCATGCTAATGTTTCCCATAAAGAATACTCAATGAAACCATGAATCCTTCTGACAGAATTAGAGGAATGAAGAGAAGAATGAATTGAACGAAATGTTTAACTCCGAATTTAACATACCATTTTGGATATAGCCATTATTTGAGCACAGGAAAATCTAAACCATAAAGTTCAATAAAAGTTACAGAATATCATAGAGGAATGCTCCAACTAGGTTTTCAGCTAGTCAGTATATCTTGAAAACATGAATGCCCAAGAAACACAGTAATAGGGTATATCATTATTAGCATTTACATTTTAATTTCAATGTTTGAGGAAAATATAAAAGAAAATCACGCCAAGACCAAATGTGACATGATCTGGGAGGCTTTAACTGGCAAACATTGTAAAGTACTCAGACGTTAATAAATTACATTATTATTGGACATTTCTTCTGAACTATATCGCCACTTGAAAAATAATTAAACTTTCCCCTGCATTTTATTCAATAAAACTGAAGCATGTTAAATCCCCTTTAAATCTATTACAAATTGACATGCAGCCTTTTCATGGTGGCATGTTGTTGCTACTTTACATTTTTATGAAAGAGCTGCATTTTCAATACCTGAATACAGTTCTCAATCCAGTCTAAATAATCTGAATTTGTGCCAATTCAAGTTGCAACAGCAAAACATAGGGCCAATACAAATTCTGATGCATCAATTAATCAATGAAATATTCCCAGTACAGCATGCAGTTTTCATGCCATTGCAAAATATATTTGTTTCAATTATATTTCAATAAATATTTGCAAATTCAAATTAATTGTTAGCTGTCATAAACTAGAAATTAAGCCATGAATACCTTGAGTTGCTCCACAGGCTTGAAATTCTTGTAATAGCAAATCAAAGTTTTGACTAGATTTTTAGATATTTTGGGTTCCACTGATGTTGAAAATGATTTTCAAAGTTTCCACTATGTAACATATAGAAGAATGACCTCTGCCAATTTTCATCCAATGACAATATTTTTTGGCTGCAAGATAATGGGTCACAAAAGGATCATATCAGTGAAATTCGGTTGATATCCATTCATTACAATCTGAGAAAATGATTTTCAAAGTTTCAACTATATAACATATAGAGAAATGACCTCCACCCATACAATGCATATTTTTCATCCGATCACAATTATTTTTTGTAGACTGATAAAGGGTCACTTAAGGATCATTCCAGTGAAATTTGGTATATATCCATCAATTAGATTCTGAGAAAAAGGTTTTCAAAGTTTCTAATATATAACATATAGCGCAGTTGGTAGCGCGTCGGACTGTCATTCTAGAGGTCCCGGGTTCGATCCCCGACGGTGGCACTCATTCTTTCCGACTATTTGTCTCTCATCAATGGGTTGATAATTGTAGACCTATGTGAGAAAGCAGCTGGAGGCTAGGAAAGGATGTGGTGGTTGTACAGGTAAGATGAAATGTCAGGAAGCCATTGTTAGGTGCTCCAGCCTCTGCAATATAACGGAAATAATGTTGAAAGGGGCGTTAAACTCGATTCAATCAATCAATCAATCCAGTGAAATTTGATTGATATCCATCAGTTACATTTTTAGAAAATGATTTCAAAGTTTCCATTATATAACATATGGAGACCTCCGCTCATAAAATACATATTTTTCATCCAATCACTATTATTTTTTGCAGACTGAAAAAGGGTAACTCAAGGATCATTCATGTAAAATTTCATTGGTATCCATCAATTAGAATCTGAGAAAACTCTCTTTTTACCATATTTGGAAATTAGCCATACCCATTAAATCCACGTATTTCGTCCCGACGCGTGGATGCACATATGATCCAGAGTCATAGAATTCAATCAAAATATAGATGAAGATAAATATGTCTTCCTCTAAGTACATTTTAGATTGTAGCAACTATAGTTTTGGAAAGAGATTTTTTTTTTTTTTATTTCAAAGTATTTCAAAAACTATAATAGTGACAAAACCCTATATTCCTGGTACTCATTGGAATCGTCTATAGGATTTCATTCAGAAATAAAGGTTTTAGACTGGCTAATTCTAATCTGTTTCTCTGCTGAAATACCTTATTTATCATATAGTTATTTAATAGATGTGGTCCCTTGTACAAAGTTGAGCAGCTGTCATAGCACAGTTGGTAGTGCGTCAGACTGTCAATCTAAAGGTCCCGGGTTTGGTTTGTCTACCACCAATGGGTTGATCATAGACCAATGTGGGATAGCAGATGGAGGCAAGGAAAGGATGTGATGGTTGTACTGGTGAGAGAAATACCAGGAATCCATTGTTAGGTGCTCTAGCCGCCGTGATATGACTGAAATAAGTTACAGCATCGTAAAACCCCATTCAAACAAACAAATTGTACAAAGTTGGCTGTAAATGCATCAAGGAATATACCTAGTATCATAAGACATATACAAGGAGATCATGGGTCCATACAGGTGAAGTTATTTTCAAGTTTCACACACAATATTTTGACAATTTTATTGATGACGGCCACATTGTCATACAGGTTACATATCTCAAGTCTATGATCAGTGGCCGATAAATCAATCTTTAATTACGTTTTAATGTGCTGTTACCGATGGGTTGCTACCCGCAGTGATTATCAGGTAGCTTGACACAGCCAAGATGAATCATGGTGCACTATTGTACTCTCAGTAAATGATGAATCTATGTCTTTAAACTTCTAACCTTCGTCTTTCTGAATAGGGAGAAAATAGCATTACTCTATACAAACAGTACCTGTGACATTCTCACAATCTCCAAAGAGATTAACATGTTTACATTTACGAAAAAAATAAATGTTGAATGTGGCTGGGGAAGTTGTGTTAAAAAGAGTACATTTTTATTTGTTTTGTATTTCTAACATATTGAAACCATTTTTGGAAACTAAGAATTGCTTGTTGCTTGGTATAATTTCTAAAATGTAAAATGTACATTTCCCTTAAGTTATTCTTTTTAAATAATTAAAAATGCAGAATCCCATGGAAATTGGTTATAAGTGGTCATTATCATTTTGCATGGCTGCATTTTTTATTCATTCATATTTTTTTTTTTAATTTTGATTTCTTTATAAGTAAAACTTAATGTTTAGCTATTTACAATTCTTTTTAAATAAAAACAAGAGTGCCATCGTCACAAAATACGCCGCCACTTTGCTGCTGTTTCACGAAAATAATTGTAGACACTACTTATTTTGACAGAACCAAATTCAAAATGACCAAGTTTCATTTAAATCAGGACAAAAAGTTAGGAGGAGTTGCCCTCACAAGGCTGCAATATCAATAAGCCCCAGACACAAAGTTTTAGGGGGCATAATTCAGGGAAATAAATAAGCCATAAAATCCTTGATCAATGTACATCTACAAATTATGGTGATGACATTGACCAAGTTTCATTTAAATAAAGACAAAAAGTAAGGAGGAGTTGTGTTCAAAAGGCTGCAATTTCAATAAGCCCTAGATACTAAGTTTTTTAGGGGGCATAATTTAGGGTAAAATTAATGAACCATAAAATCCTTACTTCATGCTCATTTACCAATTTCGGTTATAACATCCACCAAGTTTCATTTAGATCCAGCCAGAAACTTAGGAAGAGTTTGCATTCACAAGGCTGCAATTTCAATAAGCCCCAGAGACTAAATTTTAAAAGGGCATAACTGAGGTAAAAGGCCCCAAAGACTAAGTCTTTAAGGGGTATAACTCAGGCAAAAATCAACGAACCATAAAATCCTTCCTTCATGCACATCTACCAATTGAGGTGATAACATTGACCAAGTTTCAAGAAGATCCAGCCAGAAACTTGGGAGGAGTTGCGTAGACAAGAAAAGTGGACAGACGTACGTACGGACGGACTGACGTACGGACGGATGGATGGACGGACAGACGGAGAAGATGACGCCAATATACGTCCGCCTCCAGGGGCGTATAAAAAAATGAATATTTGACATATCCTTATAATTCAAAGCAATAAAAGTGAGCATTGAAAGCAAAAAGAAGAGTCTCAGAAATTACTTTCTCTTTATTAATTAAACAAACTTAAGGTAGTGGATCCATAATAGTTCTACAACATTTCTGAACTCATGATATTTCATAATGTAACTGAGGTTTCCTAATGATATCTTAGGAAACTTCACTTAACGCTGTTCAAGTTCATGACTTCCGAAGCGTTGTTGAACTAATACAGGTCCACTACCTTAACCCTTGTCATGCTGAATAAATTTTGGCTAAAAATTTTCATCAAAATAAAGGGCAAAAAGCACTAAAAGTACCAACTACAGGTCAATTTTTATTTGAAAAACAAAGCTATGGACAATTCTGGTTTGAAAGTGAGAAACAGGTGGTGTAGACTAACATCAGACTGCACATATGTGCCGGCTGATGTTTGTCTAAAGCTCCTGCCAAAGCAGGAACAATCCGGGTTCAGCATGACAAGGGTTAAGCCACCTTTTGTCCAACTTACATAACCCACAACTCTACAAATTCATTCAATCAAATGCATAAATTTAATTACCAGTAGTGTGGCAATCTAATATGCCTGTGTCTAAGGACAGTTGAACATTTCACCATATTGTATTGACGGTGATTTAGACCGGATCAATCCTACGATTTCTGCCATATTTTTTGTTTCCTTTCATAGTGTGACCAAGATAATAAGTAGTTGTCACAATCATGCGTGACAACCCTAGCACTTTTCTCGTCGTCCAAGTGTCCGAACCTGTAATTACCCACTGTCCCTCTCTTCATATGGCATGTGATGTCGGCGGTAGTTTAATTGTTCAGACATTATTCATCATAGTTAAAGCCAGTGACCAATAATTAGCCTTCCTAATCAATTATCTCCCTTTTTAATTTCCAATTTCATTTGCATTACCAAGCAATAGTATAATAATTTATGCACAATTTGTTTCCTGTATTAAGGAAAACAAAATAGTGCAAACTGTTTGCAAATTTTATCCAGCTTTGCATGTGCAAATCAAGAGCACAGCCTACAGATGCCTTATGCTCGGCTGTTGATTGCTAGGTGGTGGATGAACTTGCTTGATGGTGGATGATTTTGCTGGGTAGTGGATGAAATTATATGTCAAAAAAGGGGCATAATTTTCACAAAATGCATCAAGAGTTATATAAGGTTGCTCTTTTTATGGTAAACATGTGTGCCAAGTTTCAAGTAAATACCTTCAGTAGAACCAAAGATATCACAAAATGTCAAAGTTTTTAACACGACGACAACAACATCAAAAGCCGAAACCACAATGAATAAGACAACAATACCAAGGCTAAAGCAGTACCTCTGGTTTTCTCCAAAAACAGCCAAGCTAAACATTGAAAATCATGCAATAAAATTGTCAGGACTGTCAATACTTTGATTGACTGCAAGTTTGCTATTTTTCCAATTGTAAACATGACTTTCAGTGTCATGCCTCCATTGCCCAGGACCACAATCGAAATAAGAAGATTAAAATTTCCTCTTTTTTGTGTTATCATTGGTAATGGGGCACATAACATGGTTCTCTTTTTTTCCTATAGTAATCTGTGCAATGTTGTTGTAATGTTATTCCTATTATGCCATGTTCTGTACACTTTTACCTAAATAAAGTTATTTTTATAATACCTGCACAAATTTGCAGGCTGTTCTTAATGTCTCTACTAAATCTACAAAAGTAGGAATATTCTGAGTTCAGCATGGCAACTTTCACTGGCTTCATGCATTTTCAAATTTCTATCAATGGGCAATCAAAAGAGAATGAATGATCAATTTCATTGAATAAGTATTTCATCTGTCTTTAAACATCAAACATATTCAAAAGCTTACCAGGGGTTTCCCCCAGTGAAAATATGGATTGAAATTTCACTGATATTTCACTGTAATATCAGTGAAAGAAAGGGGCAAAATAACAGTGAAATCACACTGAAATTTCACCAAAATTTCAAAGAATTAACAGTGAATTTTATCAAAATTTCAATGAAATCTCACCAAAATTTCACCAAGGTTCTGTCGAAATTGAAATAATGGATTGAAATTTCAGTGAAATATAGTGAAATATCAGTGAAATATAGTGAAATTTCAGTGAAATTTCAGTGAAATATAGCAAAATATCAGTGAAAGAAAGGGGCAAAATATCAGTGAATTTCACCAACATATCAGTGAAATTTCACCAAAGTTTCGCCAAAATTTCAAAGAATTAACAGTGAATTTCACCAAAATCTCAGTGAATTTTCATCAAAATTTCATTGAATTACACTGAAAATTTCAAAGAATTAGCACTGAATTTCATCACGCTGCAGGACAGACAAGTTGAAACCAATATCCATCCTCTACTCCATAGGAGGGGAATACCCCTCTACTCTATAGGAGGGAAATATAAATACATCCTATCTATATGGTTGTCCGAATACAACTGACTCCAAACCAGATGTTTGACTTTGAGATGTGACCTTGACATTGGAGCTATAAGATTTTTTCTAAAAAGCACATCTACTCATGAATGAGAACATACAAGCTATTACAAGCTATTTTGAAATCCATCTATTGATTTAAGAGTATTTGTCTTGACAAAATCTGATGGATGGATGGATAGACTAATGGATGAAAAGACAGTACTGTAAGGCACATACACTGAACTGTCAATCTGACAACTATGTTTTCCCTAACTCAGCTTGATATAAATCAGTTGATTATTATAGGGATGAGTGTCTTTTTCACTGCGTTTATTGGGGTATAAAGTGCAATTGCCTTAGCACATGGCAAATAACGCCCGTAGGGCGTTATGTTTAAGCCATGTGCTAAGGCAATTGCACTTTATACCCCAATAAACGCAGTGAAAAAGACACTCGTCCCTTATAATTGCAGTCCTGTAGATCGAAGAAACTATTAAAATACTCGACCAAACATTAAAGCTTCAAGTCTACTTTCTCCGCGTAAAAAGTTACACGATCTATTTTTAGATCGTGCATTGTTTATCTCGCTATCGAAGTGAAATGTCATAAAGTAAAACAAATGATACACAAATAAATGACAACATTAAAATTCGTAGAGGTACTTTTGACAAAAAAGCTTGTTTCTGCCAAGTAAGTCTGTGTTTTTAAACGAAAACGGCGTGGTCGGTCTTAGTTGACAGGGTTGCTTGACGGTCTTCGTCGACTTGCTGTTTTCTAACTTTACGTCGGCACAGAATCAGTACTGCATGCTTGTTATCGTAAATTCTTTCGAAAATATCTTAATTTATAATAGATTGAATAGAAATGTTGCGTTGATGATCGGGGACTAGGTTAAATCGAGTTCCTACAACACAGGACTTGCATATCGAAGTTCGGGGGTTTCCCGAAAGACCTATTGCATTTTATACAGAAATAAAGTGCAATGGATTTCCCCACGTGATGCGATTTGAACCAATCAGAATTCTTTATTTTATTGGATTGCAATTATATGAAAACACGGGGTGTGGAATGTCCTAACTTGGCCCACATGGGCTTTTGTACTTGCAGACAAGTACATTTTCAAGGCTACTTGTCCATGGACCAGTGAATATCAGGGCAAATCTTTGAATGTTACACAATAGATCTAAGTGATAAACTATTCACTAATTTTCATGTAAAAGGATGGAAAAAATTGTTTTAAATGATGAAAATGCTGGTTCCACATTTTTATCATTAAAAGCAATATCTTCTCAAAATGTATCAATTTACTTTTTTGCAGACGTGTTCATTTTGTTCATGGTCAAGTAGAAAGTTCAAGTATTAGCAAGTTCAAATACCAAAAGATCTAACCCTTAGATATCTGGGTATTTTTTAACTTTTTGCAGTAAATGTGCTACACAAGAGAGGAAGGTGAAGTTATAAAACAGTTTAAACCAGCCAAATACATTTAAAAATTTAAAAACAGCTTTCTTATGTAACAAGGTTAATTGTTTTCTGAAGCAGTCTCTTCTGTCTCTAGGCTGGTTCCATATAGCGTATGTGCCCATTTACAGATGATTGTGGTACCGGAAACTGCATGCCAATGGTAAAGTTGAAACACAAAGGAACTATCACATTTTTTCCCTCTTCTGTTGTATTCTTCCACTTTCTGAAGTTATTGAAAAACAAAATATAAAAAAATGACCCTTATTAAGCTCATTCTAAAATATTCCTGCTCTGACAGAAGGTAAAGATTAAGATAAGCCTGCACATGTGAGCATTTTAATCTTAGTCCTGACCACTTGATTTTTATTTTAAAACAATATTTTTTGAAATGAAACTAATTTTACCCACAATTTTACCCACAATAAGTGCATTCAGGATATCGATTTCAATTTAATATTCTATGGTTTTTATTCTGCATGACAAGGGGTTAAAAGGTAAGATCCAAAATATTAGTTATGGTTTTAAAATATATTACAAATTGTTAAAGTGTTTGGAGCAATATATTGAAAACTTCCTCAAATAAGGTTAAGCAAGGGCAAAAATGACAACAGCCATGTCAGACATGGCCATACCCAATCATGAAAGCTTGATAGTAAACTGAAGCTTAATCTATTATGGAGTTTAAGGTTGATAGCTATTTTACTTTCAGAGATATGCCCCAAAAAGAGTAAGAGTTAAGAAATAACAAAGGGCAATTACTCCAAAATTATGCAAGCGAGACTTGTTGTTTTTGTGCAGTACTGCACTTCTCCATGAGATCTATCCATCTATAAAGTTTCAAGTTGATAGCTTCTGAAGATATGCTCCAGACGAGTTTAGTGACGGAACGTCGAAATGACGGATGGAGACCATTACTATATCCCCTTCACTAAAAACGGTGGGGATAAAAAATTTATAAGACCAAGTGGCAATATCTAAGTTATTCTTATTATACTGCATATTGACAAGCAATTTCTTCTTTTTCGACAATGTTTACCAAATGGTAATGCAAATTTTAGTAATGGAAAGGCAGTTATTTTTCGAAACTTGAGAGATTTGAAATACTTAGTTGTGCCCTTTACAACAGGCCTGAAGGACCTGCAGCTTGATCATAGCTACTAGTCCTCCCTAAAATCCAGAGCTCTCGGGCCCGAGGACTGGTGTTAGTGTCGATCCCTGTAGTGGGGTAAAATAAAGCAAGATTGGTGTCTCTTAAAAAATGTGCACTGTGCATCTCCTCAATAAGATCCATTCAACTACAAAGTTTCAAGTAAATAGCATTTATACCTCAGGAGATTAAATGAAAAGAAGAGTGATTAAAAACAGTGAGTTTACCATTATGATACATGTAATATTACTAGTGTGACAGTTGAATTTAATGTGATACTCCATCAAGAAATTTTGAGGATCTACTGGAAAGCAATTAACTTCAATACACTTACCTACATTCAACTACATTTTTTCCAGATCTAACTTAATGTTGTTGTTTTTTCAAGGCTACAGTTGTTATCGTCTTCACTCATGTTTTTCTCAAGACTCCAAAATATTCAGCAGTTACACTATAAGGTTTATCCCTGTACTATATTTTGAGTTGTATCTGCAATATAAAAGAAAACTGAAAGTGTGCAGGTAAATATATAATAGCTTGCATTTATGGATTTCAATTACAAATATTCTACCATTTGAAAGAATTTTTCTTAGATCTCAAAGGTCAAAGCTAAAGGTCTAATGATAAAAAGGACTGTTGAAGTGTGACTACTTCATATTGAAATCGATCTTTAAGAGTCATGTTGGGTATGGCCATCCCAACTGTAAAAGCTTGATAAACTAGACTGTCGACTAATACCAAAAACAAGTGCTTGTCAATAATGTTAAGTCATTTTCCATCAGCCCATAACTCTGTCAAAACACAAAAGTCAACGAATGGATCATAACCAAAATATCACTTGCACATCTCTACCTGTACCTGATACTGATCACATCTGTAAAGTTTAATGGAAATCTGCCCATTAGTTGCTGAGAAACTGAATGGACATATAAAAGCTACAAATGGATGGATGGACCAAACAATGAACAGGCAGATTACCGACCAACAAGCTAACTCCTAATCCCCCCCCCCCCCCCAAACATAGTTTTTTTGGGTACAATACACTGAAGCTAGCAAGAATTAGGGTCTTTAAATACTGCAATTCTTTCTCCTCACTAAGATGTATCCACCTGTGAAGCTGAATATTTTGTGAAAGTTCCATGAAAATCTGTCTACAACTGAATGAGGAGATGGTCCACCCCTGATGGCGTGTAATAAGACCTGAAATAGTATTTTCATTTTTAATAAATTTGACTGAGTAAGATGACCTTGACATCAAAATATGTGGAATGGAATGGTGAAAGAAACTTTTATGCAATATTTTGTTGAGCATTGTAACTTGAATAGTGTCCAGGTTATAGAAAATGTTTAGTTGGTGCATCAAGTTTTCATGGACAGTCAGAAAGATGGACAAATAGCATAAAACATTACACCCTTGATCTTTGTATGTGTGGCAATGTAGTAAAATAATGAATACAGTGTCATCTTATTCTACTTACAAATTACTTGAACATATCTGTTTTCACAGTGACAATCTTGCATGTATATATGGTACCAGTAATGCTGTTAGGCCTACATGTCTGAGTGACATTAATCTGAAATGAATATTTTTGTATTTATTCAAAATGCTAAAATATCAATTCTAAATTATAAAATATCACTGAATACTATATCTATTCTTATTGATACTAATAAGAGAAAATCTGATGTGAATTTTACTCAGTTTTGAGTCTATATATGAAAGCCTCCCAATCAGCAAATTTCTAAATACATTTTCTAATAAAACTATCAAAAGGGGAGATTATTATTTCTCATATAAAATGCAAAATTGATATTTGATGTTATTTTTGTCAAATTTAATCGAAGAAGGATATTTTTTTCAAAAATGAGAAAAAAAATCTATATTCTATTTTGTAATTCATAAATTATTTGTCAAATCTATTTCATTTTAATGTATTAATCCTTAATTCTGATGGGTATAAATACACTTGTTTGGTTTAGCTATTAATGTCTCCTTGTTTATAAATATCCGAAAAATGGCTTGTCCGGTTACTATTACACTTTACCTGTCAGCTACGAATTATTAAAGTCATGTTAAGATAGTATTTAGGTGATTTTGGAAATATTATTGAGGTTAATAATTAATTTTGAGGGAAGAAGACATTCTTCACTTTCTTTTCCTATCATTTTTTTTTTTTATGAAAATTCTTCTACAACAAACGAGTACAACAAAGGTGCAGATGATTGTTTTCCAGGCACAAAATCACTACCAATGACCAGTAAAATACTAACAAGTCATAAATACCTTGATATCATCTGCACTTAAAATCACTCTTCACTTGTTTATAACGATTGTGAGGTTTTGAAATGTTTATTTTATTTAATGGGACATCCAAAGGGCAAGATAAATTTAACAGCTTTGGGAATTCCGTGTAATCTAAAAATAGAATCAGTTGACTGTTTGTTCTACGAGAATTCCTGACAGCCATTTTGATGGGGGTGCCAGTCAACTCGTTCCTCGGTCAACTCGTTCCTCAGTCAACTCGTGGCGATTTTGGTCAACTCGTTCCCCAAAATTAGTCAACTCGTTCCCAAATCGATTTTTTCTCGGTCAACTCGTTCCCCAAATATTATCCCATCTTCACTTGATATTTCAACGGACGTTTTTGTACAAAAAATAATAAGGAATGTTATTCTATTGCAATTTAAATATTATTTTATTGAAAATCGAAATTCGGCATTTAATTTGCCCTTTACCATACAACCAGAATATTTTTTTCAACGAAGATACATTTAAGTAAATCTCGCATTTGACTGGAGATTTCAACGGAGTTTATTGTACAAAATAAGTTTTGAATATTTTTTTTATTTTCATTTTTTAACAGTTATATGGAAAATCGATTGTCTTCCATCAATTAGCCCTGTTACAAATTACCAAAATATATATTTTTAAATCAAGAAACCAAAGGTAAAAGAAAATTTAATATCAAATGTATTATATGTAATAGTGTCCCAAAGTGGGGTTAGGTATGGGTTTTGGGTGTTGTTATGATAAATTACTCTTTTTTTAACTAAACACTTGTCATGCTGAATCCGGGCTGTTCCAAATAAAATATGGATCTGCTTTCCAGAAAAAAACTGTCTAAATGACGTCACGTCACTTTGTAACATTTGCTTTTGCGCGATGGACAGGCAGATAGATAGACAGACATGAATTTATTTTGGGGAAACAACATTTCCTCTTGATTGACGATAAACACATAACGTTCCTAGAGAATGGTTCATATATATTCATCATCACAATATTCAGTGGCTTTGTTGCAAAAAACTAGCGGCAAAACATTAAAGGTAATTGATACTTAAATCTTATTCACACCATTAATGACAAAGTCTAATTGGCTTTCAATTACAACAGACAACTTTGAAAACATCCCTTACTATGTTAAGAATTTATTTTAATTACTATAAGCAGTATGTTTTTACAAAATTTGTAAAAGTTTTTTTCTATTTTTCTTCTTTTCTAAATCCCTCACTATCTTAATAATGTTTTCTATCTTTGTTTTTCGTCTTGTGTCTTGCCGGACAACCAGAAATTCTGGAAAAAAGAAAACATACGATTGATAAAAAAATATTTTATTTTTTCGTTTCGCCATTAATTTTTATATGTTTTAAACCAGTATTCTTTTTTATATATAAATTTTCATCCAATATTCAATCAATTTTCCGGGACATATCGGCGGGTTAAATCGGTCTTAGAATTTTAGGTTCAAGAGTTACTATCAGAAATTTTGCAATTTTTTTTTTTAAAAGACTTTATCAAAATAACTTATTTTGAGTACTTTAACCCATTCAAAAGAAAATAATATATAAAAAATATTTCAAATATATATGATTATTTTCGGGGAACGAGTTGACCGAGGAAAAATCGATTGGGGAACGAGTTGACCAATTCTGGGGAACGAGTTGACCAAAAACGCCACGAGTTGACCGAGGAACGAGTTGACTGAGGAACGAGTTGACTGTAAGCCTTTGATGGTCATTCCAAGAAAGAATTTCATTTGAAATACGATTTAATGACATTGATTGAGGATTTTATCATTGCTGAAAAGACAAGTAAAGAATATTCATTTAATCAAATCTATTCATTTTATTTTTTTTTCGTTACGGAATAAGAATTTAAACTGTAGCCAAATATTGCCTAAATCGGTGAAATAGCAAGGTCAAATTGAGAACAGAAGTTGCTTATTTTCACTTCAAAAACTTACGTGTTTATTCTCGTTCCGGTTTGTAACTTGTCTTTCGGTTGGATTATGATATTAATAGCATAACATAGCCATCTCTTACGGATATTTTTTTATTATTTAGAACTACACAAAATGACCCAACAATCTGACCTCTGTCGTTTGCATCATGGCGCGTGATAAGTTTAGCCGTGTAACATTTTCATTGGTTCTTATCAATCACATGACTTAATCTAGACTAGAAATTATAAACTGGAAATTTCTGTTTACTCCACGGCATTAAGAAAATTTCTATTTTACCATTTAAATTCGCTATTTAACAAAATAATACTAATAGACAAACTAAAAATGAAAATGGTTAATTGCATGAGAAATAGTTTGTAACAAATCACATAATATCGTTTATTATTCTGTAATATCTTTTAAGAGATTCTTTTGACTTGCAATTGTCCCAACCATTATCAGATAATAAGTAGAGTCGTGAAATATATCTATGCTAAAGTAACAGATATTGTGGTTGTAGTATGACAGAATTCCTTGCATAAATAAAAAAAAATACTTGTTGTGTTAACAAAAAATATTTATAGTGTATATATGTGTTTTTTGTTCTTATTTATTTTTGTCTGTATCTTTTTTTAATTGACATTTTCAAGCAATTTGAGAAATATAAAGCTTCATAAGAGGGTAGAAATGATGCATTTCTTTACACACTCATTACTTTAAGCTTAGGAACGGAATGGTCAACAATGTTCACAAAAGTATATTCATTTTAGGCTCTATATTTCTGCTTCTGACCTTCTTAATAAACATGTCTTTTGCTACAATTATGTTGTGAATCTGTTGTGTTCCTACTTTTTTTAGTGCTTTTATAAAATTCAGTTTTATTATATATACATTTTTAAGTTGGCATATTCACTGAAATTTCATAAGATAAAAAAAAAAAAAAAAAAAAATACTGAAATTTCACTGAAATTCTAGCCTCATATAGAAAAAACATTTCACTGAAATTTCAATTTTTTTTGCCAAAATTTCACTGAAATTTCACTGAAATTTGGTCATTTTGCTGAGATTCAGTGATATTTTATCATTTCACTGAAATTTGGTGAAATTTCACTGAAATTTCACATCAATTTTCACTGGGGTCATGATAAAGATTAGTCTGGCTGCCAGACTCTTCTTAACAGTATTTTTTTCAAAGGGAATTAATTCATTACAAATCTTATGATTAAGTGCCCTGTCTCTTTAAAGAGGTAAGTACTTGTTAAAATAAACATGGATGAAAGAGGCATGGCATAGAACTACAACACAAATATTTTCTGAAAATGCTAACAAAAACAACTGAGGCTAGTCTAGATAAAGATTTCAAGACACAAATTTCAAAGGCTTTGACATTTCCAGATTTCTAAATCAAACAATAGGGCAAGCTTCTCCAACATTCAATAACTATTTCTGGATATCATCATACAATAGCAAACATGTCTGATGCCACATGAAAATGGGAATGTATTGTGACATAGAGGATATTGAATGAGTGGTCATTGAATATCGAATTTATTAAACTCGTCATCTATAACAGATTAAAAATGAGGCTGATAAATTCGGCATTTGATGACCACAAATTTTATAGTATTTATAATATGATCCTATTTTTTCCAAAAATCGTCAAAATTATTAAAAGTCAACATTTTTAATTTTCGGCGAAACTTATAATGTAGTTTAAAACTGACGTCACAGTATGTACATTATGATGTCATTTTTTGTGTTATTCCACTAGTATAATGACAATTGTGTAATATCAAAATTATTCAACGGGGTTATTATAAAAAAAAATAATAAATCCAAAAAGGGTCTCAAACAGGGAGAACCCTTGGCTTCTGTCTATTTCATATAAAATATTATGAGCTATCAATGATGACTGAAATTGGTATATTTGTTGCAGGAGCTACATTTTTCAAATATTGATTTAGCAGGTTTCTGATCAGGTCCATTTTTAACTAAACATTGTACTATCATTTATTGTGAAGGTCAAAAACTAAAGTTGCTTATACAGTAGTAACTAAATATGGAATTCTGCCATACATTATCTCATTTGAATCGTCTTAAGTGAAGACAATTCAAATGAGATATTGCAAGGCAGAAGCTAACAATGAAAAATAACACCAAGTATGATTCTTGATTTTGACTTGTGATTATTTTAATTTCTTGACATTGCCAACTGCTTGCCAAAAAAGCTTAATTGTAAACTGAAGGCAGCCAGAAAAAGGGTTCTTGTGCACTGCATATCTTCTTGGTGAGATCTACATAAGAAAGTTCAAAATGATAGGTTTAATATTTCAGTAGTAAGAACCGACAAAATATATCTCTTTAAAATGGCTAAGGGAAAGGACTGTTACAGGGATCACCAAGTATGGGTTGTGGCTCTTTTGCAGTGCACTTAAATTTCCTACATTACATATTTTTTTCCTATGAAGATCCAAGCTTATAGCTAGTATACTTATAAAGATATATACACAGTATACAAAAATATGCTCTGGACAAAATTTGAGTCTTTCAGATAACCAAGGACAAACACTCTAAAATTATGCAAGCAAGAACTGTAGTTCTTTTGCACTGCACTTCTCCTCCAAAAGATCTATCCATCTAGAAAAAATCTAAGTTGCTGGCATTAAGAGATAACATTGTTGGGGTAGTTAACAGGTTTTGGTCACCTTAAAATGAAGGTATGCTTCAGACAAATCTAACTCTTTAAAATCAAAGCGCAATAACTCCAAAATTATGCAAGGAAGAGTTGTAATTCTTATGCCTTCACCCATCTCATGAGAATCTGCCAATGAAGTTGGTTGATTATAATAAATGATAAGTATTTGGGCTTTAGGAGATATGCTCCAGATCAGTTTAGTGAAAAATGGATGGAATGACAGAATGAAGGAAGGATGGATGGAGACTATTATTTCCCTCCTTGGCTTAAATGGATGTGGATACAATTTGACCTCAAGTCACAACTCCATCTTTTAATAATGAAAAATATATGTCTTTCATATTATTTTTAATACTTTATCTATCCACCATTGCTTGATTTATAACACAGCCCATGTAAGAGCATTAGAACTCAGGTGAACACAGAAGCTACATGTACTTACAATATATTCAAAATAACCATTAATACAGCAGACATCATTTTTCCAAGTTTCTTGTAAACATTTTATGATTTTAATGGTTTCTCTTCAAAACAATTATGACACGGAAATGGTATAGAAGATTTACGAGGACTAAAGAATTATAAACAATTTTGACAGTATAAATCCTCTATGATGGAGTTATTTGGATCTGTAAGGACTTAGAAACTCAAACAATCAGTTCATTGCTTCAAAACCCTTCCAAAAGTCATTGTTGCCACGCCAAGTTATCTCATTCAGCACAGTGCTTGCATGTCAATCCTGCAGGGAGCATGAGTTCAACCCCTAAACAAATTTCATCAAGGGGTTTTTGAAAATGGTTGCATAATGAAATAGGTGTCTTAATAGACTTAATCATAGGAGCAATATTGACTGTATACATACCAATTCAGACTACATAGCCGCAATATCATTTGATGTTTGAAGTTTCCGTTCATTCCCATTCAAAATGAAACAGAAAATGAGCTCATCGTTCAATTCAAGGGAGAATAATTCAAGATTACTCAGGAATGACTGGAGTGATTTGAATTTCAAAGGTCTTATGCAAAGCTTGACATCATAGAGAGTAATAGTGCAAAGTTTCAGCTCATTCCCATAGATAGCTTAAGAAGAGTTGTGCACACAAAAAATTGATAACAGACAGACAGAATGACAGACGACCTGGGCCATAACATAATACGACCCTTCAGGCATATGAAAATGGATTTCCCAGTTCATGAGGGAATCTTATTGAAAATGTGAATATACCTTCTTTTATTGCTCCTTTGTTTACTCAGTAACCTAGTGATGTAAATGATATAGCTTATTCCTGTAATTAGAAAGTCTATCAAATAAGTGATATGATGATGATATACTAAAAGTACATAAACACTGTTTTCATCACCATTAAATTATCTAGTCTTGTCTAATTTAGATGGCTGCTCTTCTCTTTGTTATATCTCTGTATGAGCTCTATCCAAGCAGACTAAATAGATCCTCAGATACACTTTAGGGGTATGATGTTACATTGATTGGTACAAAACTATTGTAAGTACCTATAAAGCATTAAAGCTGCGGTTTGCGCATACTGACTAGTGTCTATTTTCAACAATGAGCTTATTTTCTGAATCTATAAAGTTAAATCTACCTTCCAGTTTAAAGAATTTTAAAATTGCGACCTCTGCTTTACAAATGCTAGACCCTACCTTTTTTCAAATATTTATTTTAAAAAGTTCACAGTTTGTCCCTTTTTGCATGACAGGTCACATAAAAGACTGTCTTGGTGGCCTAGTGGTAAAGGTGCTTGACTTTTAACCTGGAGGTCAGTGGAATCGAGCCCCATCCACGGCAGGGGTATTTCTCAGGGCAAAGCACTCAGTAGCAAGCCCAAGTTCATCCAGCTGAGGAATTGGGTAGCAGTGGGATTAAACCACTGCCTCTTTCAGGGACTTGAAAACATCAAGATTGAGTGTTTTGAGATATAATCCATAAACTTAAGCTTTCATTGCAATCTAACTAAAACAAATTAGAATTAACTAAAGCTAAAGGCACTAACAATAAGTCCTGTGCTACCCCTCAAATTATTCTCTCTGTAAATATTCACTGGTTTCAATTGAAATCTGGTAACATTTTCTTATTTTTTAATGTGCACGAAATTTAGAAATATGAACAATTTCGTATTTGGCTTAAAAGTATTGCGGCATCTAAAAAGCCTGAATAAATACATAGAGCATGGGAGAATATGAGCCAGCATGTGACATTTTCAACATAATACATGTATCTGTGTGTAGTGTTAAGACTCAGATCAGCCTGTGCAACTGCACAGTCTGATCAAAGTCTTTACTATGCGCTCACTAGATGGCCATTTGACCTAAAGTTGCGGTTCACAACCTAAGAATGTCAATTAAATCTACTGTTTTAATACCTATTAACTAAATGCAAGTCATCACCATAAATATTCACAATAAAGTTTCTCAAGTATTTTGATACTAAGGAGAATAATGAAGAATGAATGATTAAAACTTAAAACTTGAGAATCTCCTGCATTATTTATGCCCTGTATTTATGCTGCCAAAAACTATAATGAATGACTTGGACTATTTACAGGAAACCAGAAACAAATACTAAGAAGAGGGTGATTAAATATGGGCCCACACAGATCAATTATTACTCCACGCTTTTCTATTTACAGAAAAATATAGCAATGACCGATTTGAGAAAGGGGTGCTTTTTGCGACAAATAAAGGTTTAAAAAATTGACAAGAATGATAAGAAGGCCTGTACCCAGGGGTGTGGAAAGCCCATGCCCGACTTGTCCGACATGGGCTTTTCAACCTGCGGACAAGTTCATTTTCCAAGGCTACTTGTCTGAGGACAGGAAATTACCAGGGCAAATCTGGGAATGGCACTTGATAGATCTAAGAGGTTAATCAGCTCAATATTTATATCATAAGGTAAAAAACATTGTTTTTAAAGAAGAAAATGCTGCGATTCAGCATTTTCTTCTTTAAAAGCAATGTTTCTCAAAATATATCTATTCTCTTCTCTTTTGCGGACAAGTTCATGTTGATCCTGGACAAGTAGAAAATCATCTTTGACTTGTCTATGGACAAGTAGAGAAAATGCGTATTTCCACACCCCTGCTGTACCTCTTGCTCAATAAGTCTGATACTTTAATTCCCTCAATAGAATAACCTACTAGTATTTTTCTCTAGGGATACAAGAAATAGAGGATAATCTTTTGTTTCAGTGTAAGATTGATTTATATTCATTGAGTGAACATCAAAAACTTTATTTTCACGAGTGGTGGAGCCACGAGTGAAAATATAGCTTTTGTTGTTCACAAAATGAAATATTAATCCATCTTACTAGTAAAACAAACGCTTATTCTATTTCTTTATTGCAAAAATGAGACAAAATGAGAAATTTCGAGGACATATTTTTGTAAAGCGCTTTATTTTGCATGTGACTGCTCATATTGCAACATTCATTGTGACTTATAAGATAATCTACCGTTATTTCTCGATAAACCATCGAAAAGTACTAAAGAAAAGCCATTCCACTACATGGCTGTGACAAAAAGGTCCATATGCAGAAAAGCAGTAAGTTGATACCTGGGGCCGTATCCACGAAACATCTTAGATTTTTTCTAAGAAATTTTCTAAGTTGAAAAATTTTCTACTAAGTGAAAAATATTTGCTAAGTTTTTCACTAAGTAAGTACTTAGCTAATTCTTAGTGGAAATCTAAGTTTAAGTTGAAACTTAATCTTAGTTTTTTTCTTAGTCAAATATACATTTGTTTGACTTTTAGATGACGTATTTCCTGCCTAGCGCGCGACTTTGCCTGTAAACAATAAACACGGAAGTAAAACTTCGAAATCAATTGAAACGCAAAAGATTCGCCAAAATAAAGTTGAAACGTCAAGAATATGCCTTTGAGTTTTCTAATTAAACACAGACAATAGGGCACATCCATTTTTACGTTGACAAAGGTAGGAAATAGGCTAGATTATTAGTTTTTGATCTCCTTATCTAGTCCGATTTTTTGACATCCGAGAACGTATGGCTCTTTTACTTTCTCCAGAAAAATCGATCGATGATTATGTTCTGCTACTGTGCGACCAATGTACTGTTGAGAATGAAAGCAGTACTAGCTAACCCGTTCCAGCGCCAATTACCAGTTTATTATTCGGCCCTAGTCCTCAACGTACAATGTAGATGGGAAACACCCCCTGAGGCTGTCGTGAAAAATTCCGCGTGTTTAAATGCAGTTGAAAGTGTCCAAATATTTTACAAAATTACTTATTTGAAGGTTTAATAATTATTTTTATCATCATAATTTTGTAAAAAAAAAAAAAGTTTGATACTTTTACCTGGATTTCACTGATTATTCTATGATCAATTTACAAATGGATTTTTTTCATGAAGATATGAAACTAAAAATTAAATCACACTATATGAATATGCAAATCAGTCATACTTAGGTGTGATTAGGTTTTAATTTCATGTCTCAATGGATTAAAATTCAATAAACTTGGTCAGCAGGCCTTACTCATTGGACAGTTAACACTGTGAATTAAAAACTGTTGACAAAAATCATTACTACAGTCGTCTTTACTGTGAATTAAAATCTGTTGACAAAAGCCATTACTATAGTCGACAGTTGTCTTTATTACTACATTTAGATTGATACTAGGTAGGACCCCTAAATTTGGCGGGTAGCTGTTGGAAATGATGAAATCCTGTGATTTTTCAGTGTGGGAAACAAAAAGAAACAATTTTTCATTCACCAACTGCCAAGATACATCTGTAATGTTGTTGCATGTGGTGTCAAAACGAAAAATAAACAATTCAATTTTCCATATTTGCAATAAAATAAATTGTATTTAACATATATAAACATTTTTTTTCTATTTTATTTGAATAGATTTTAAAGTTACCATTTTGTTTTGAAAGAAATTGGTTGGAATGTTGTTGAAGAACTTCATGAGTTGAATTTTTTTTTCAGGAGCCCAAATGTATGCTGAATTGTGAAATCTCCACATTGTCTGATGAAAGGACATCCATCCTAGGGAAGTGTAATGTCCTTGATACAGTTACAAGAAGACAGAAACTGAGTTTTGACTGCCTGTACATGTCACATGGCAAAATACAGAGTACAAACTTCCACAGATTCTTTTTATTCACAATTTTAAGAGAATCTTTGTCAATCCATGGTCGAGAAGCAGGCTTAGTTGATTGTGTGAATAGCTAAAAACTGTTAAAACACAGGTTTGATCCCTAGGCTGGCCAACTAACAAACTGATTGCTTTCTTGGTGACAAGTGTAACCATAATCTCGATAACAGACAGTGCTTTACAAAAAGTTTGATGAAGAAACAGGCAGATCTCAACACCGATTTCATCGTGGTATCCCATCATTATCCTCTGTATTAACAAATATTCTTCTTGGGGTGCAGCTAATATTCTACAGTAGTGACAATTAATAAATTGACATCCTAGTGCTAAAAGCTTGTAAATGCATTTACACAGGAACAGCATGGTACACACTGTATAACAGGATGGAGATTCATATATACATATTCTTAACTTGAGGTGAGCAGTGGTTTATCTGCTAGGCCAATAGACACTGTGACATTAATCCACAATTATAGAATCGATATTACAAATAACCAAATTTTGAAATATATATTTATAATCATATTAAGCAGTGCTGAAATAAGTTTTGAACCATAGATTAATTTATGACTTGTTCAAAAATTTTCTCAATAATGGGAAACAATGACTTAATAATTTTTGGTTATTTCTGTGACCTACATGTAGTTTTCATTTTCCTGAACCCTTTATTCACAAGATTGTTTCACAATTTTACTTTCAAACACTTCAGAGCCAACAGTTAGTAACATCATGTAATAAACATTCATTCTGATAAAAAAACATCCGAAATTCATTTGCTCAGCCCTCAATTCATTCATTCTAAGCGCTCAAACCATTAAAAAATACTCCAAAAATGTTCAAAAAACACTTTGGAATCCGGTTTCAAACCATTAACATTGCATTCAAATTTATCAATCATAAAATGATTTTATTGGGTAGAGTGAATTTCAAAGTGTCTGATTTATCCCTGAATACTAGATAACAGAAAAGTATGTTATTTTATTAAAGTGAGGTAAAAATATAGATTTTGTCTTATTTTGGAAAAATTAGGGATATTTTATTACTTTTCTTGAACTTCACTCAAAACTCACTCATCCTTCCCATTAAATTTCATTCCAGAATCATTCCAAAATCATTTATGTAATTTTTATTTTTAATATTTACTGTAGCTGGGGTATTGGTATCCGCAGATTCAGGATTTCTGTTCGAACATACAAATAGGATGATTTCTTTTCCAAGGATTACATCATGATTTATTTTGATTGAAATTCTGCATGAAACTGAAATCTATAGGCTGCAGAAGAGAGGCCCCCCTTCCTTATTATCAAAAACTGCCTTCTAGATAAATTAATGTGGAAAATGAAGGAATTGCTTGAACAAGCCATTTCCCCATTTAATTATGTTTATAGGTTAAAAAATTTACTCTGAAGAATTTCAAGAAAGATTTCATCAAAATTTCTAAGAGTTTTAGTGATCCAGCAAAGAAATTTGAAACCAGGGTATAGTCAACAACATGAAATTGACACGCATTTCAATCAAAATCTTTCTAAATCATTCACTCAGCGATCCATTCAACCATTCCAAACACTCACTTAAATTGATAAAAAATGCTAAGAAATCATCTGGAATCCTTTAAGAATTGTTGCAGACGATCAAAATTTAATGCAAATCGATTAGATATTATTAGCTGTTGTGGATTTTAAAGTTAATGATTCATCGATGAAAATACACAAACAGCATAGAATGTATGTTTTATAAAGGGAGGTTATAAATATCGCTAATTTTGTTCAACCAGAACAAAATTAGCGAAATTAGATTTCCTCCCTTGGATTTCACCCAAAACTTGCTCCACACACTAATTCAATCTCATTCCGAAATCATTCCAAAATCAGTCATTTTGTCAATTTCATGATGTTCTTACCGGAAACACCTTCCTGATTTTGAAGGTCAAGATAGGTTATTTTTACATTTGGCACTTCTTAATTTTTCTTTTATTTGTCCCCACCGGTTAACTGTTAGGTTGACTTGATTTCATCCTTCTGTCTGTCCATCTGTCATACTATTGGTCATATAATAAATCCTAATGTGCAAGTTTTAGCAACTTGAAACTTATAACAATTATAGATCACAACGTAGACAAGTGTCATGGAGAGGAAAAGTAACTCTAGCTTGCATACTTATTGAGTTATTTCCCTTTATTGTTTTTTATTGTTTTTTTCTGTTACATTTTCTTCCCCGAGCATTCCTCCTGAATCCTAAGTGCTAGCAACTGGCAAATTTATACACTTAAAGATCACATTGTGGAAAGGGTTATGTACAAGAACAATTCTAGCCTGCCCATTTTCTAGTTAATGCCCTTTGTAATTAAAATTTTGTACCTTTACATTTTGTTCAGAGCATATCTCTTACACAATAAGTGCTACAGTTAATGCGTTGTGAAATTGACAAGGTAAATGATTTTGGAATGAAACAGAATGAGTGTGATGAGTCATATACTACCACAACATCACATCCAAACCAATGGTAGCTCATTCCACTTAATAGGTTACTATTCAACTATTAGTGACAAACAAATATTGAAAAGAATGTTGGCAAAGCAGGGGTTTAAACCTATGAGCCCCCTGATATGCAGTCCACTGTGTTATCTTCAGGGTCAGTTTAGTGTTCATAAAGAGAAAAAGAACCCTGTTCATATGTGCCAAGGCTTGGCTGCAGGTGCAAACAATTTAAATCAGGAAAAGGGCAAAACTCTTACAGAAATGCTTTCAGTTATCCCCCTTGATAGTCTGGATAGCTCTTATATTAGTGAACAAACTTGCCAGGTTTCATGAATAAATTTTCAACAGATAAAATACATGTATGACTAACATTAAATTTTGTCACACAATTAACAATGTCGCCAAGGTGATGACAATACCTTTGGTTTTCTCCAAAACAGCCAAGCTAATGATTTTGGAGAGACTAAGCCACCAATACTGAAAGTAGGTTAACATCACAATAATTATCTCCACTGGCCGAAGGCCAGCGAGCTATTGTCATGGCGGAGTGTCCGTCAGGCGTCCGTCCATGCGTAAACTTTTTCTTTAGACATCTTCTCCTCCCAAACCAATGAGCGGATTTTAATGAAACATGATAGAAATGATCCTTGGGTGACCCTTTACTTAAATTGTTCAAGAAATTTTTATTGACCCCCCAAAAATGGGCGTGGCAGGATGGGGCATTTTTTCACGGGAAAATCTTCTCCTCCCAAACCAATGAGCGGATTTTAATGAAACATGATAGAAATGATCCTTGGGTGACCCTTTACTTAAATTGTTCAAGAAATTTTTATTGACCCCCCAAAAATGGGCGTGGCAGGATGGGGCATTTTTTCACGGGAAAATCTTCTCCTCCAAAACCATTGGGCTGATTTTAATGAAACTTGTCATGGATGTTCCTTGAGTGACCCTTTAATTAAATTGTTCAAGAAATTTTGATTGACCCCCAAAAATGGGCGTGGCATTTTTTCACATTAAAATCCTTAAAAATCTTCTCCTCCCAAACTATTTCAATTAAACTTGGCATAGAAGTTCCTTGGGTTACCCTAAACTTAAATATACTTAGCAAAAAAAGAAACTTTACATACTTGCTGGTCTGTTTTGAATGACCTGTAGTGGCTATAGGCCTACTTTATTCACATGTGTAAGTTGGACTAGGTACAGAGACTACACAGACACAGGAATTTGCGCGATCGAAGCGAGTCCGAGGTAATTCGTCTGTAACTTCCGATTTTGGTCACATACTCGTGTTGAGCTACCCAAAGTTCATTTTGAGTGATTTTTGTTACACAGTCACACTCATTCCTTAGCATCAGCACGAAAAAACAAAATTGTTTGTACATTCTTATTGAAACGGGTATGTAACAACGATCGAATAAAGGCAGGAATCAGACTATGGGTATACATAGAGCTTGAATGTCTGTTTAAAACACAACTCTGAAGTTTGGCTACTCGGGAAAGGCAATTCACATTTTAACATCTTGGTTTAGAACTGCCGCACCAAGTTAGGACAATCTGTTACGCGTCTGGTTTTCATTCATAGGGTTGTGGGTTCGACCTCTGGCTCGGCCATCTTTCATCCCATATTTGACAAAAAGCATTGTGATAAGTGTCATTTCTCTCCCACGCAATTGGCAAGTGATACACCTAGGAGAGAATGGCGACTGGTGCCTCAGATCAAAGCTCTAGCTGTACTGTGAGAAACTATGGATAGGTGCACCAGCGGTCGAATTTTTAATATAAAACTATCGAAAGTGACCTGTAAACCCATATTAATTAACAAAATAAACAGTTACAACCACATGAAGTGTCAGCCGAGATGAGATAGGCCACTTTTGACGTCATGTAGAGGCCCTGTTACCATTGCATATTTGTCAATTCATTTCATCAAAGGAAAGATAACTGCAAGACAAGTATGCGTATTTAGCTCAGACGTTGGTCCATCATGATGTTGGAACGACTCTAATCACGAAAACGTTAAGGACCTATACTCAAAACATCACCGACAATCTTGATTTCATTTCTGTGATTTTTGAAATCGACCCCTTTGTCCTTAGACCACCAATAACAAGAGGCCCAAGAGGGCCTGTATCGCTCCACTGGATTAAAAATCTCAAGATTTGAAAGAGAGATATTGAAAATAGAAGGTAATGAAAGTGAACAGCATTCAAAAGGAATTCTGACTTTTTCTAAGTTGAAACAACTTATGAAGAAATGAACTTATTTAACTAATATGTAAAATTACAAGGAAGAAAACTATATAGATATCACTTTGAAACAAGAGGACCAGAATGGCCATAAACCGCTGACCTGAATTTTATTGATCATGTGGATCTCATCCAATCCAAATTTCTTGAACAACTTTAGAAGAGGGTCACTAAAGGAACATTCTGGTAAAGTTTCATTGAAATAAGCCTAATGGTTCAGGAAGAGATGTCGTTCAAAGATTTCGGGGTCAAAAAAGCCCCGCCCTGCCACGCCTATATTTGGGGGTCAATCCAAATTTCTTGAACAACTTTAGAAGAGGGTCACACAAGGAACATTCTGGTAAAGTTTCATTGAAATTGGCTCAATGGTTCAGGAGGAGATGTCGTTCAAAGATTTTGGGGTCAAAACATGCAACGCCCATATTTGGGGGTCAATCCAAATTTCTTGAACAACTTTAGAAGAGGGTCACCCAAGGAACATTCTGGTAAAGTTTCATTGAAATTGGCCTAATGGTTCAGGAGGAGATGAGGTTCAATTGATTGATTGAATGGGGTTTTACGCCGCTTTCAACATTATTTCAGTTATATCGCGGCGGCCGGAGCACCTAACAATGGATTCCTGGTATTTCTTTCACCTGTACTACCATTACACCCTTTCCTAGCCTCCGACTGCTATTTCACATAGGTTTACGATTATCTACCCATTGGTGAAAGACAAACGTCGGAAAGGATATTAGCCGCCACCGGGGATCGAACCCACGACTTCCAGATTGGAAGTCTTATGCCTAACCAACTGCGCTATGGTGGCGGCTGAGATGAGGTTCAAAGATTTCAGGGTCAAAATATGCCCCGCCCTGCCACGCCCATATTTGGGGGTCAATCCAAATTTCTTGAACAACTTTAGAAGAGGGTCACCCAAGGAACATTCTGGTAAAGTTTCATCAAAATCCACCCAATGGTTCAGGAGGAGAAGATGTTTAAAGAAAAGTTTACGCACGGACGCATGGACGCACGCACGACGGACACCTCGCCATGACAATAGCTAGCTGGCCTTCGGCCAGTGGAGCTAAAAACATTATTTTACAAACATCAAGTTACTGACCCTTCCATAAACGGATGGATATTGCCTTCAAGTTTCATATAATAGTAACATCTGTATTCTTTATGGTTTCATAGCGATACTACAGCCCTCAGTAAGTCATGTAAAGTTTCTTTTTTTATCAAGTATAGTTCAAGAAATTTTGATTGATCCCCAAATATTGGTGTGGCAGTGGGGGGAGGGGAAATTTTTCGCGTTAAAATCTTTAAAAATTTTCTCCTCCCAAAGCATTGGGCTGATTTTAATGAAACTTGGCATGGATGTTCCTTGGATGACCCTTTACTTAAATTGTTCAAGAAGTTGTGATTGATCCCCAAATATGGGCATGGCAGGGCAATAGTCTGGGGTTATTAAAGCCAGTTGAGCAATACGGGCCCTCTTTGGCCTCTTGTGCTATTGGCCTCACAGATTTTTGAAAATGGAATCAATTGATAATACTTTTTTTCAAGTTAATCTTCCATTCAGGGCTTGTGCTAGCTTTTCAAATTCAGGAGTCATTGACCCTTAACTGTAATTGTAGGGGTCAAAACTGCTGTTGAAGGGGTCAAAATAGTCTTCAGAGAGGATAGAATTGGTATATTGTTTATGATTTTGCTGATGAATTTCTTTGATTATCTCCTTCATATCTTTATGTAAGAGATTAATGTGAAACTCCTATAAAGAATTAAAGATATGAAGGAGACAACTAATTCTAATACATTTACAATATGCAGCAGTTTTGATATGCAATACTGAAAATCAAAAGGGGCAAAATGACCGCTCCTGATAGAAAATTGAGGGGTCAAAACCAGATGTTTTCAAATTTTTGAGGGTCAAAACCCTGGTTAAAGGGTCAAACAGGACCCCTGCATGGGGTGAACATAAATATAGGAATTTGAAAAACATTTTTTATCTTGTAAAAGAATGTTATGAAAATTCCCACATTTACTAGTTAAAATTAATCACACTGCCAAGACTATGCAATTTAAGAGAAACACAGTGTTTTTTTTTTCTTGTGTAATGGGTCTTCTTCTATACAACACAGACAAAACAAAATCTTTTATTTTTCCATGGACTAGGAGTGTATTTTAATTGTTATTTTTACAATCACAGATTACATGATATTGTCTAAATTAGTGAAATAAATAATGAATAATTATTATCATCTCAATATTCTTTGTGTTTCCTTATTAAACCTTATCCTGCTGAAATTAGAATGTGTCAAAGATAGTTTTTTTCCACAATGTTTAAGCAGAGAGCAGGCAGTCTGTGCTAGGATCAGAATGTGCATCTGTGCAGGTTGTTCTTAGTAGAAAGTGTCTGCCAGAGTTTTGAGAACAGAGGGGAATATGTCATAAAACATAAACCGTTAACATCATGAAATCGAAATGTGAATGAATTTGGATTGATTTCCAAATGAAATGGAGAGTTTTTAATGAAATTAAAGGGAGGTAACAATATTTTTCTCTCCCTTTGCATACTTTTGGGTCTTGGTGTTTTCAAGGACAATTAGACTCTTTAAAAACCTCAACAGGGATAATTCTTCAGTCACTGAATTACACATTGCTTTGAGATTTTTCTCTCATTAAGCCAGTTTCAATGAGATTTCTGACAGAAAAATGAGAGAATCTCTCAATATCTCGTCCAAAAATGATCCCTGCCTCAACAGCCAATAAATTTAGAGAAAGATTTAATCAATTTGAATGAAATTGATCCTTTTGAACAATTTCGAAGTGTTTTTGAATAAATTTTTGAATAAATTTAGTGTTTATGAATGGGTTGAGTGAGTGCTAGGATTGAATGAATGGAGTGCTGAGCAAGATAGTCATAATGATTTTGACAGAAGTAAATGTCAATTTAAAGTCAATTTCACAATGTTATCAGGTGTATATTTGTGTAATTCCAAATTATTCACTTTAACAGTTTTAACCAAGGTGTCCTAATGATTTTCATTAGGAAACCTTGACTAACATGGTGAAAGGGCATGTGTTCCAAAATGTAACAGAACAATTATTACAGGTCCACTACCTTAAGCCATTCCTTCATAATTTCTTAATGAATTGTAACTTTTCGCATCTTCTGGTACAGATTCAGTATGAAATGAAAGGTTCACAGCCAATATAGAATTTTACACACTACATGTACCTTAGTTATAAAAGGTTCATAATCTGATAATGAATGACCCGTAATTTTCTTTTTCTTTTTCATTTTGTGTACTGTCACACAAAAAGAGGCCTATAAACTTCTTGAGTAAATATTGTGAAAAGAAATAAACTCCACCTAGGTCAAGTGTCGACTTTAACCCTTGTCATGCTGAATAAAATTTGGCTAAAAATTTTCATCAAAATCAAAGGGCAAAAAGCACTGAAATTACTAACTGTAGGTCAATTTTTATTTGAAAAACTAAATCTATTGACAATTCTGGTTTGAAGTGAGAAACAGGTGGTGTAGACTAACATCAGGCTGCACATATGTGCAGGCTGATGTTTGTCTATAGCTCCTGCCAATGCTGTAGAATGCAAAATATCTCTGCTTGTCCAAAGACATGAGATAATTTTCTACTTATCAGAAAGTTGTGGAAAATTCTTTTTGATAATTTCACTGGTTTTAAAGCAAAATTGATTATTTCACTGTTTTGGCGGTGAGAATCTACCAACATATCTCGATAGCATTAAACAATTTAAAATTTAATATCTTTCAATATCTCAAAATACTATTAAGGCATTGTACATAATGAAATTGTTGCCTTTTGCAGACCCTTATCTTCCTTAAATCTCATTCTGTATTTCAAAATGGTATAATTTTGCATCGGTCTATCATTCAGCTTTCAGAATTCACTTCAAAATATGACTTATACGGTAACTCTAAAGCACTTAAAGTAGATCTATAGTATAGGCTAGGTATCAAACTTAGGTGCGTTTCTTAGATTAAGATTCTTAAGAGTCTCATTAAGATTTATAAGATGTTTTTTAGATTAAGATTTTTAAGCGGCTTAATAAGAATCTTGATATATTTTAACGGGGAAACGAAGATGGTTTTGCAAGGCTTAAAACCAGTAGCCTTGACGATGTCGAATGTTTTTCAGTCTCAAAGTATCAAAAATCGTTTCTTATGACTTCTTAATAATCTTATTTAGCGAAAATTTTCATCTTAATGTAAAAAACACACCTCTAGAATTATATCACTCCCTTAATTTTCACTATTTATTTTGCAAGTTTTCAAACCAACTTTGGTTTGTTTTGGCTAATCTCAATGGACAATTACTCAGTTTTGTCTGGACACATAATTATTCCCTGTGACTGAGTCTATACTGATTTCTTGGAGTTCCTAAGACAGCAAAGAAGTGTTTAAAACTCCTATCTTGATCCCAACATGTAACGTCTAAGAGTGTTCATTTTCATCTGAGCTCCCTCCTTGTTGGTAGTTAAATAGAAGGCAGTCAGATGGTCAGAGAATCTCTGCTTTTGTTTATTTTTGCAATAAATTAATTGAAGTCTGGAGCAGATCAGTCCAGTAACTGTCACGAACGAGGAAAATCAGCTTCAAGTTCAACGTTTCCGAGTGTTTGTTGTGGTTTTTGGTGGGTGGGGTAACGATGAATTCCTGTTTCTGAATGATTTGTGTCTATATCGTGAGTTTGTTTTCAACTGAACGAACCTTTCCTCCATCAGCGTTAGCGTATATTTCATCGATTATCATGAGGGTTGTCGAGAAAATAGACAAAATGTCGAGTAATACATCGTAGCTTCGAACGTTTTTGGTCGATCGTCGATTTTTCGCTTATCGCCCTTAGAATGACTCATTTCTGCCATTAAACTAACAGAATCGATAAATAACTCGAAGAAATGAAAAAAGTTCCAAGATTTTTCGCCTAATTCCATCAAAATCCGTCGAATTTCTGTCCGAAGCGGTGATAGTCGCCATTTTTAAGATGAAAACCGCCATATTTAAGAAATTTCTCAGGATTTAAGTCAGCTCGGTAGCTATCTTAAATTGTTAGTGAAAAATCGCCGATCTTAGTCAAAAACTTAGTGGAAAATTCGACTTAGCCGAAAATGGAATTATCTTAGTGGAAAATTTTCAACTTAGTAAAATCTTAGAAAAATACTTAGTGAAAAATGAAAAACTAAGAAAATATTGGAAAACTTAGTAAAAAATGTCAAACTAAGAAAAATCTCAAACTAAGATGTTTCGTGGATACGGCCCCTGGTCAATCTGTCCAATGAGGGTCATTAAAAAACAATCCAGGGGCCGTATCCACGAAACATCTTAGTTTGAGATTTTTCTTAGTTTGGCATTTTTTACTAAGTTTTCCAATATTTTCTTAGTTTTTCATTTTTCACTAAGTATTTTTCTAAGATTTTGCTAAGTTGAAAATTTTCCACTAAGATATTTCCATTTTCTGCTAAGTCGAACTTTCCACTAAGTTTTTGACTAAGATCGGCGATTTTTCACTAACAATTTAAGATAGCTACCGAGCTGACTTAAATCCTGAGAAATTTCTTAAATATGGCGGTTTTCATCTTAAAAATGGCGACAATCACCGCTTCGAACAGAAATTCGACGGATTTGGATGGAATTAGACGAAAAATCTTCGAACTTTTTTCATTTCTTCGAGTTATTTATCGATTCTGTTAGTTTAATGGCAGAAATGAGTCATTCTAAGGGCGATAAGCGAAAAATCGACGATCGACCAAAAACGTTCGAAGATACGATGTATTACTCGACATTTTGTCCATTTTCTCGACAATCCTCATGATAATTGATGAAATATACGTTAACGCTGATGGAGGAAAGGTTCGTTCAGTTGAAAACAAACTCACGATATGGACAGAGATCGTTCAGAAACAGGAATTCATCGTTACCCCACCCACCCAAAACCACAACAAACACTCGGAAACGTTGAACTTGAAGCTGATTTTCCTCGTTCGTGACAGTTACTGGATTGATCTGCTCCAGACTTCAATTAATTTATTGCAAAAATAAACAAATGCAGAGATTCTCTGTCCATCTGACTGCCTTCTATTTAACTACCAACAAGGAGGGAGCTCTGATGAAAATGAACACTCTTAGACGTTACATGTTGGGATCAAGATAGGAGTTTTAAACACTTCTTTGCTCTCTTAGGAACTCCAAGAAATCAGTATAGACTCGGTCACAGGAAATAATTATGTGTCCTGACAAAACTGAGTGAATGTCCATTGAGATTAGCCAAAACAAAGTGAAGTTGGTTTAAAAACTTGCAAAATAAATAGTGAAAATTAAGGGAGTGATATACAGTGCTGTCGGCTAACCCTGCGCACTTAGGAAAGTCAAGTACAATATTCATGTAAAAATATCGGTTGTACAAAAAATCAATACACGAATGTACTCGTTGACCATTTTGGCTATGTAAAAGACATTTTATCTAGAACAAAATGTAACTAGAATTACACAATCCGGTGATGAACAGAGGCACCGTTGCGTATTATCAACGCAGTTTTCATCGGCTAACCCTGCGCAGTCGAGGAAAGAACCTAAAATTATTGTCCGCAGTCTATTCAAATTAAAATGAAAAACACTGAGACAAAAATGGGAATCTTTTTGCTTTAAACTACACACGTGAACTATTTGTTTAAAATGGTAGAATTAATCGAATTTTGAGTATGAAAAATAGGTGGTTCTGCTTTTATGTTTAGCGGCCATTTTCATAGTTTACATGACGTCATATAGCTGCGCAGCTTTACACGACGCGCAGGATTACCCGACATGAGTGTAATTCCAGAGGTGTGTTTTTTACATTAAGATGAAAATTTTCGCTAAAGGAAATTATTAAGAAGTCATAAGAAACGTTTTTTGATATTTTGAGACTGAAAACATTTGACGTCGTCAAGGCTACTCGTTTTAAGCCATTGCAAAACCATCTTCGTTTCCCCGTTAAGATATATTAAGATTCTTATTAAGCGGCTTAAAAATCTTAATCTAAAAAACATCTTAAAAATCTTAATGAGACTTTTAAGAATCTTAATCTAAGAAACGCACCTAAGTTTGATACACATGTAGCCTATACTATAGATCTACTTTAAGTGCTTTAGAGTTACCGAAAAAGTCATATTTTGAAGTGAATTCTGAATGATAGACAGATGCAAAATTATACCATTTTGAAATACAGAATGAGATTTAAGGAAGATATGGGTCCACAAAATGCAACCATTTCATTATGTACAATGCCTTAATAGTATTTTGAGATATTGAAAGGTATTAAATTTTAAATTGTTTAATGCTATCGAGATAAGTTGGTAGATTCTCACTTGGTAATCTCACCGCCAAAACAGTGAAATAATCAATTTTGCTTTAAAACCAGTGAAATTATCAAAAAGAATTTACCATAACTTTCTGATAAGTAGAAAATTATCTCATGTCTTTGGACAAGCAGAGATATTTTGCATTCTACAGCTTTGGCAGGAGCTATAGACAAACATCAGCCTGCACATATGTGCAGCCTGATGTTAGTGTACACCACCTGTTTCTCACTTCAAACCAGAATTGTCAATAGATTTAGTTTTTCAAATAAAAATTGACCTACAGTTAGTAATTTCAGTGCTTTTTGCCCTTTGATTTTGATGAAAATTTTTGGCCAAATTTTATTCAGCATGACAAGGGTTAAAATTTGTCGACACTTTACCTAGGTGGAGTTTATTTCTTTTCACAATATTTACTCATGGAGTTTATAGGCCTCTTTTTGTGTAACAGTACACAAAATGAAAAAAAAAAAGAGAAAAAGAAAATTACGGGTCATTCATTATCAAATTATGAACCTTTCATAACTAAGGTACATGTAGTGTGTAAAATTCTATATTGGCTGTGAACTTTTTATTTCATACTGAATCTGTACTAGAAGATGCCAAAAGTTACAATTCATTAAGAAATTATGAGGGAATGGCTTAAGGTAGTGGACCTGTAATTGTTCCGTTACGTTTTGGAACACATGCCCTTTAACAATGTTAGTCAAGGTTTCCTAATGAAAATCATTAGGACACCTTGGTTAACACTGTTAAAGTGAATAATTTGGAATTACACAAATATACACTTGGTAACTTTGTGAAATTGACTTTAAATTGACATTTACTTCTGTCAAAATCATTATGACTATCTTGCTCAGCACCCCATTCATTCAATCCTAGCACTCACTCAACCAATTCATAAACACTCTAAAATTATTCAAAAACACTTCAAAATTGTTCAAAAGGATCAATTTCATTCAAATTGATTAAATCTTTCTCTAAATTTATTGGCTGTAACATGTTGACGCAGGGATCATTTTTGGACGAGATATTGTCATTGAGAGATTCTCTCATTTTTCTGTCAGAAAACTCATTGAAACTTGCTTAATGAGAGAAAAATCTCAAAGCAATGTGTAATTCAGTGAAGAAATTGGTAAATTTCATTGATAACAACTCTTGATTTCTCACTAGGATGGGCAAAATGAGATGTTTTTGCACAAGATATTCTGAGCCAGAATTATCCCCTTTGAGGTTTTTAAAGTGTCTAATTGTCCTTGAAAACACCAAGACTCAAAAGTATGTAAGGAGAGAAAAATATTGTTACCTCCCTTTAATTTCATTAAAAACTCTCCTTCAACTTAATTTCATTTGGAAATCAATCCAAATTCATTCACATTTCAATTTCATGAATGATGTTAACGGTACATGTATTATGACATATTCCTTCTGTTCACAAAAGTCTGGCAGACACTTTCTACTAAGATCAACTTGCACAGATGCGCATTCTGATCCTAGCACAGACTGCCTGCTCTCTGCTTAAACATTTTGGAAAAAACTATCTTTGACACAGTCTAATTTCAGCAGGATAAGATTTAATAAGGAAACACAAAGAATATTGAGATGATAATAATTATTCATTATTTATTTCACAAATTTAGACAATATCATGTAATCTGTGATTGTGAAAATAACAATTAAAATACAGTCCATGGAAAAATAAAAGATTTTGTTTTGTCTGTGTTGTATAGAAGAAGACCCATTACACAAGAAAAGAAAACACTGTATTTCTCATAAATTGCATAGTCTTGGCAGTGTGATTAATTTTAACTAGTTAATATGGGAATTTTCATAAACATTCTTTTACAAGATAAAAAATGTTTTTTGAAATTCCTATATTTATGTTCACCCCATGCAGGGTACCTGTTTGACCCTTAAACCAGGGTTTCGACCCTCAAAAATTTGAAAACATCTGATTTTGACCCCTCAATTTTCTATCAGGAGCGGTCATTTTGACCCTTTTGATTTTCAGTGTTGCATATCAAAACTGCTGCATATTGTAAATGTATTAGAATTAGTTGTCTCCTTCTTATCTTTAATTCTTTATAGGAGTTTCACATGAATCTCTTACATAAAGATATGAAGGAGATAATAAAAGAAATTCATCAGCAAAATCAAAAACAATTTACCAATTATATCCTCTCTTAAGACTGTTTTGACCCCTTCAACAGCAGTTTTGACCCCTACAATTACAGTTAAGGGTCAATGACTCTTGAATTTGAAAAGCTAGCACAAGCTCTGAATGGAAGATTAACTCGAAAAAAGTTATTATCAATTGATTCTATTTTTAGCTCACCTGAGCACGAAGTGCTCAAGGTGAGCTTTTGGGGTTACTTGATGTCCGTCGTCCGTCGTGCGTCGTCAACATTTACCTTGTGGACACTCTAGAGGCCATATTTTTAGCCCAATCAACCTGAAAATTGGTCAGAATGATTATCTTGATAAAATCTCGAACAAGTTCGAAATTGGGTCAAGTGGGGTCAAAAACTAGGTCACAGGGTCAAATCTTAGAAAAACCTTGTGGACACTCTAGAGGCCATATTTATAGCCCAATCAACCTGAAAATTGGTCAGAATGAATATCTTGATGAAATCTCGGACAAGTTTGAAATTGGGTCAAGTGGGGTCAAAAACTAGGTCACGGGGTCAATTCTTTGAAAAACCTTGTGGACACTCTAGAGGCCATATTTTTAGCTCAATCAACCTGAAAACTGGTCAGAATGAATATCTTGATGAAATCTCGGACAAGTTTGAAATTGGGTCAAGTGGGGTCAAAAACTAGGTCACGGGGTCAATTCTTTGAAAAACCTTGTGGACACTCTAGAGGCCATATTTTTAGCTCAATCAACCTGAAAACTGGTCAGAATGAATATCTTGATGAAATCTTGGACAAGTTCGAAATTGGGTCAAGTGGGGTCAAAAACTAGGTCACAGGGTCAATTCTTGGAAAAACCTTGTGGACACTCTAGAGGCCATATTTTTAGCCCAATCAACCTGAAAACTGGTCAGAATGAATATCTTGAAGAAATCTTGGACAAGTTCAAAATTGGGTCAACTGGGTTCAAAATCTAGGTCACAGGGTCAATTCTTAGAAAAACCTTGTGGGCACTCTAGAGGCCATATTTCTAGCCCAATCAACCTGAAAATTGGTCAGAATGTTTATCTTGATGAAATCTCGGACAAGTTCGAAATTGGGTCAATGGGGGTCAAAAACAAGGTCATGGGGTCAAATCTTAGAAAAACCTTGTGGACACTCTAGAGGCCATATTTTAAGCCCAATCAACCTGAAAATTGGTCAGAATGATTATCTTGATATAATCTCAGATGAGTTCGAAATTTGGTCAATTGGGGTCAAAAACTAGGTCACAGGGTCAATTCTTAGAAAACCCTTGTGGACACTCTAGAGGCCATATTTTTAGCCTAATCAACTTGAAAACTGGTCAGAATGAATATCTTGATGAAATCTCTGACAAGTTCGAAATTGGGTCAAGTGGGGTCAAAGACTAGGTCACAGGGTCAAATCTAAGAAAAACCTTGTGGACACTCTATAGGCCATTTTTTAAGCCCAATCAACCTCAGAATTGGTCAGAATGATTATCTTGATGAAATACTGGACCAGTTCGAAATTGGGTCAAGTGGGGTCAAAAACTAGGTCACGGGGTCAATTCTTAGAAAAACCTTGTGGGCTATCTAGAGGCCATATTTTTAGCCCATTCAACCTGAAAATTTGTCAGAATGATTATCTTGATGAAGTCTCGGACAAGTTCGAAATTGGGTCAAGTGGGGTCAAAAACTAGGTCACGGGGTCAAATCTTTGAAAATCCTTGTGGACACTCTAGAGGCCATATTTTTAGCCCAATCAACCTGAAAATGGACAGAGTGAATAATTTGATGAGAACTTTGACGAATTTGAAATTTGGTCAAGTTAGGTCAAAACTAGGTCATTGGGTCAAATCTTAGAAAAACTTTTTTAGATTGTTAATTCAGGTGAGCGATTAAGGGCCACTATGGCCCTCTTGTCAAAAATCTGTGAGGCCAATAACACAAGAGGCCAAAGAGGGCCCGTATTGCTCAACTGGCTTTAATAACCCCAGACTATTGCCCTGCCCTGCCCAAATTTGGGGATCAATCACAACTTCTTGAACAATTTAAGTAAAGGGTCATCCAAGGAACATCCATGCCAAGTTTCATTAAAATCAGCCCAATGCTTTGGGAGGAGATTTTTAAAGATTTTAACGTGAAAAATCCCCCCCCCCCCCACCCCACTGCCACGCCAATATTTGGGGATCAATCAAAATTTCTTGAACTATACTTAGCAAAAAAAGAAACTTTACATGACTGACTGAGGGCTGTAGTATCGCTATGAAACCATAAAGAATACAGATGTTACTATTACATGAAACTTGAAGGCAATATCCGTCAGTTTATGGAAGGGTCAGTAACTTGATGTTTGTAAAATGAGGTTTTTATTGGTGGTCTAAGGACAAAGGGGTTGATTTCAAAAATCACAGAAATGAAATCAAGGTTGTTGGTGATGCTATTGTCATGGCGAAGTGTCCGTCATGCGTCCGTCCGTAAACTTTTCTTTAAACTGTAAACATCTTCTTCTCCTAAACCAATGGGTGGATTTTGACAAAACTTGGCCAGAATGTTCCTTGGGTGACCCTCTTTTAAAGTTATTCAAGAAATTTGGATTGACCCCCAAATATGGGCGGGGCTTATTTTGACCCCGAAATCTTTGAATGACATCTCCCAAACCATTGGGCCAATTTTAATGAAACTTTACCAGAAAGTTCCTTGGGTGACCCTCTTCTAAAGTTGTTAGGATTTATGATATGACCAATATTATGACAGATGGACAGACAGAAGGACGAAATCAAGTCAACCTAACAGTTAACCGGTGGGGACTAATAAAAGAAAAATTAAGAAGTGCCAAATGTAAAAATAACCTATCTTGACCCTCAAAATTTCTATCAGGAAGGTGTTACCGTTAAGAACATCATGAAATTGACAAAATGACTGATTTGGAATGATTTCGGAATGAGATTGAATTAGTGTGTGGAGCAAGTTTTGGGTGAAATCCAAGGGAGGAAATCCAATTTCTCTAAATTTGTTCTGGTTGAACAAAATTAGCGATATTAATAACCTCCCTTTTATAAAACATACATTCTATGCTGTTTGTGTATTTTCATCAATGAATCAGTAACTTTAAAATCCACAACAGCTAATAATATCTAATTGATTTGCATTAAATTTTGATCATCTTCAACAATTCTGAAAGGATTCCAGATGATTTTTTAGCGTTTTTGATCAACAATTCTGAAAGGATTCCAGATGATTTTTTAGCGTTTTTGATCAATTTAAGTGAGTGTTTGGAATGGTTGAATGGATCGCTGGGTGAATGATTTAGAAAGATTTTGATTGAAATGCGTGTCAATTTCATGTTGTTGACTATACCCTGGTTTCAAATTTCTCTGCTGGATCACTAAAACTCTCAGAAATTTTGATGAAAACTTTCTTGAAATTCTTCAGAGAAAATTTTATTAACCTATGAACATAATTAAATGGGAAAAATGGCTTGTTCAAGCAATTTCTTCATTTTCCACATTATTTTATCTAGATAGCAGTGTAACGAACCGAGCGACTAGACAGACGTGATCCATTCAGAGAAAAGGATCCTCAACCCTAAATGGGTCGACTCTGTCTATAGAGGCTTCAAATAGCCATTCAACTAAGGGCAGGTCTCTCTCATTTGCATATCCAATGCAAGTTACCTCCCTTTAAACCGTTACATTACTCTCCCCTCCGAGAAGACTCGTCCCGAGTCTTGGCCTGGGAGACCCGTGGGTAAGGCAACTCCGGTCTGGCAGTTGTCATTATCCCACCGCTGCCACCAATTGTAACGAACCGAGCGACTAGACAGACGTGATCCATTCAGAGAAAAGGATCCTCAACCCTAAATGGGTCGACTCTGTCTATAGAGGCTTCAAATAGCCATTCAACTAAGGGCAGGTCTCTCTCATTTGCATATCCAATGCAAGTTACCTCCCTTTAAACCGTTACAGCAGTTTTTGATAATAAGGAAAGGAGGCCTCCCCTCTGCAGCCTATAGATTTCAGTTTCATGCAGAATTTCAATCAAAATGAATCATAATGTAATCCTTGGAAAAGAAATCATCCTATTTGTATGTTCGAACTGAAATCCTGAATCTGTGGATACCAATACCCTAGCTACAGTAAATATAATAACTAGAGGCGCTTGAGCGCCTGATTCGCTCCACAGGCCTCAATATCCTGATAATGACTATTTGAGGATGGTAAAGCTGTTTAAATGCGAATTGAAGAGAATAAATGAGTGAATGTTTATTTCAAGTAAATAAGGGTCATATGCTGAAATATTTCTGCATAAAAAAACTCATGATCAGTGAATAAATTGACCTCTACCTGTCACAAAAATATTTTTCATTTAATCACAATAATTTTGTGCAGTCTGATAATGGGTCACCCAAGAATCATTCTAGTGAAATTTTGTTAAAATCCAAATACAAGAATTTCAACACTGACAGAATGTCACTGCACAATATACTGGTATTTTGTGTGCAAAATTTTGATTGTAGATCTTTCCACTTTTAGTTAAACACTACTAAAAGATGATACTTTACAACAATCGTTTGTCATCGAAACAAAATTCTAATTAATGATAGTAAGAAGTAAAATATTATATCCAATATATTCATTTTATTCTGCCCAATGCCTTAGAGTGCAGTCATCTCAACTCTTTCTACCCCACTCATAATGTCTGGAGGTCAGAACATCATTTTACACTCTGTGAAGATTCACCCTTCGTTCAACTAAACTCACCAATTCTGAGGGGGTATTCTCAGGCTACTTATTTCAACTAATGTTTCTATACATTTGAATTTCAACGAAGGCTTTGTTCCTTCTAATCTTTAATCATTACAACTATAAATTGAACAAGTCTAGAAAAATTCATCATTGAGATGATACCAAAAGGGTGATCAAATATTCACTTTATATGTTATAATACCCTCTGCCAATAAAAAAAGTATGCTGTTCATCTAATCAGAATATTTTTTTGCAGACTGATACAGCTTCACAGAAATAAAATTTCCATGATATCTAATCCATCTTTTTAACCTTTCAGGATAGTTTGTTTTACCCTATATTGGATATTCCACCATAAAACCTATCTGAAGAAATGACCTCTGCCCATAAAAGACATAGTTTTGATCTGGTCACAATATTTTTTCATAGACTGATAAAGTATCACTAAAGAATCATTCTAGTAAAATTTGGTTGAAATCCATTGATTACATTCTGAGAAAATGATTTTCAAAGTGTACACTATATAACATATAGAGAAATGACCTCCGCCCATAAAATATATATTTTTCATCCAATCACAATAACTTTTGCTAGACTGATAAAGGGTCACTCAAGTATCATTCATGTAAAATTTGGTTGATATCTATCAATTAGATTCTGAGAAAATGATTTTCAAAGTTTTCACTATATAACATGTAGAGAAATGACCTCCGCCCATAAAATACACATTTTCCATCTGATCGAAATTCTTTTTTATAAACTTGTTGATGGTCACTCAAGAATCATTCCAGGGAAATTTGGTTGATATCCATTAGTTAGAATCTGAGAAAATGATTTTTAAAGTTTTCACTATATAACATATAGAAAAATGACCTCCGCCCATAAAATACATATTTTTCATCTGATCACAATGATTTTTTGTAGGCTGATAGAGGGCCACTCAAGGATAATTCATGTGAAGTTTGCTTTACATCCATCAATTAGTTTCTGAGAAAAGCCACCTTTTACCATATATGGAAATTAGCCACGCCCACTACAGCCATGATTTTCAACCGATTAAAAATCTTTGAAGGAATCTGATAGAGGGTCACCCAGGGAACATTCCTGTGAAATTTGATTGGAATCCATCCAGTACTTTATGAGGAGAAGATTTTTTAAGTAAAAGTTTACGGACAGACGCACGGACGCACGCACGGACGCACGGACGACGGACACTCCGCCATGACAATAGCCCGCTGGCCATTCGGCCAGTGGAGCTAAAAATTACATAATGAATGATTTTGGAATGATTCTGGAATGAAATTTAATGGGAATGATGAGTGAGTTTTGAGTGAAGTTCAAGAAAAGTAATAAAATATCCCTAATTTTTCCAAAATAAGACAAAATCTATATTTTTACCTCACTTTAATAAAATAACATACTTTTCTGTTATCTAGTATTCAGGGATAAATCAGACACTTTGAAATTCACTCTAGCCAATAAAATCATTTTATGATTGATAAATTTGAATGCAATGTTAATCGTTTGAGACCGGATTTCAAAGTGTTTTTTGAACATTTTGGAGCAATTTTTAATGGTTTGAGCGTTTAGAATGAATGAATTGAGGGCTGAGCAAATGAATTTCGGATGTTTTTTTTATCAGAATGAGTGTTTATTACATGATGTTACTTACTGTTGGCTCTGAAGTGTTTGAAAATAAAATTGTGGAACAATCTTGTGAATAAAGGGTTCAGGAAAATGAAAACTACATGTAGGTCACAGAAATAACCAAAAATTATTAAGTCATTGTTTCCCATTATTGAGGAAATTTTTGAATAAGTCATAAATTAATCTATGGTTCAAAACTTATTTCAGCACTGCTTAATATGATTATAAATATATATTTCAATATTTGGTTATTTGTAAAATCGATTCTATAATTGTGGATTAATGTCACAGTGCCTATTGGCCTAGCAGATAAAACTCTGCTCACCTCAAGTTAAGAATATGTACATAATATGCATCTCCATCCTGTTATACGGTGTATACCATTCTGTTCCTGCGTAAATGCATTTACAAGCTTTTAGCACTAGGATGTCAATTTATTAATTGTCACTACTGTAGAATATTAGCTGCACCCCAGGAGAATATTTGTTAATACAGAGGATAATGATGGGATATCACAATGAAATCACTGTTGAGATCTGCCTGTTTCTTCAACAAACTCTTTGTAAAGCACTGTCTGATATCGAGATTATGGGAACACTTGTCACCCAGAAAGCAATTAGTTTGTTAGTTGGCCAGCCTAGGGATCAAACCTGTGTTTTAACAGTTTTTAGCTATTCACACAATCAACTAAGCCTGCTTCTCGACCATGGATTGACAAAGATTCTCTTAAAATTGTGAATAAAAAGAATCTGTGGAAGTTTGTACTCTGTATTTTGCCATGTGACATGTACAGGCAGTCAAAACTCAGTTTCTGTCTTCTTGTAACTGTATCAAGGACATTACACTTCCCTAGGATGGATGTCCTTTCATTAGACAATGTGGAGATTTCATAATTCAGCATTCATTTGGGCTCCTGAAACAAAAAATTCAACTCATGAAGTTCTTCAACAACATTCCAACCAATTTCTTTCAAAACAAAATGGTAACTTTAAAATCTATTCAAATAAAACAGAAAAAAAAATGTTTATATATGTTAAATACAATTTATCTCATTGCAGAGATGGAAAATTAAATTGTTTATTTTTCGTTTTGACACCACATGCAACAACATTACAGATGTATCTTGGCAGTTGGTGAATGAAAAATTGTTTCTTTTTGTTTCCCACACTGAAAAATCACAGGATTTCATCATATCCAACAGCTACCCGCCAAATTTAGGGGTCCTACCTAGTATCAATCTAAATGTGGTAATAAAGACAACTGTCGACTGTAGTAATTGCTTTTGTCAACAGATTTTAATTCACAGTAAAGACGACTGTCGTAATGGCTTTTGTCAACAGTTTTTAATTCACAGTGTTAACTGTCCAATGAGTAAGGCCTGCTGATCAAGTTTTTTGAATTTTAATCCATTGAGATATGAAACTACAACCTAATCACACTTAAGTATGACTGATTTGCATATATATTCATATAGTGTGATTTAATTTTTAGTTTCATATCTTCATGAAAAAATCCATTTGTGAAATGATCATAGAATAATCAGTGAAACCCAGGTAAAAGTATCAAACTTTTTTTTTTTTTTTTTTTTTTTTTACAAAACTATGATTATAAAATTAGTAAACCTTCAAATAAGTAATTTTGTACAATATTTGGAAAATTTCAACTGCATTTAAACACGCGGAATTTTTCACGACAGCCTCAGGGGGTGTTTTCCCATCTACATTGTACGTTGAGGACTAGGGCCGAATAATAAAGTGGTAATTTGCGCTTGAACGGGTTAGCTAGTACTGCTTTCATTCTCAACAGTACAATGGACGCACAGTAGCAGAACATAATCATCGATCGATTATTCTGGAGAAAATAAAAAGAGCCATGCGCCCTCGGGTGTCGAAAAATCGGACTAGAAACTTAGATCAAGAACTTATAATCTAGCCTATTTCCTACCTTTGTCAACGAAATAAATGGGTGTGCCGTATTGTCTGCGTTTAATTAGAAAATTCAAAGGCATATTCTTGGCGTTTCAACTTTATTTTGGAGAATATTCTGCGTTTCATTTGATTGCGAAAATTTACTTCCGTGTTTATTTGTTTACAGGTAAAGTCGCGCGCTAGGCAGGAAATACGTCATCAAAAAGTCAAACAAATGTATATTTGACTAAGAAAAAAACTAAGATTAAGTTTCAACTTAAACTTAGATTTCCACTAAGAATTGGCTAAGTCCTTACTTAGTGAAAAACTAAGCAAATATTTTTCACTTAGTAGAAAAATTTTCAACTTAGAAAATTTCTTAGGAAAAATCTAAGATGTTTCGTGGATACGGCCCCAGGACTCCACTTTTGGTGTTGGCTATCAATTAGATTTTAACTGGCCAACACAAACTGTTATTAAAGTCATATCAATAAAACATTAAAGACCAACAACAGGATGATCAAAAACAATCAATATTAACTCTAATTATTTGAGACCTAAATAGAATTTCTTCCAGCAATGTAAAAAGATTTGGTTGCCCAATGACAATTTATTCTTTTGGCATTTAGTGATATAAATTTTAAGTCCCAATTATATATCATAGGCACTTACATTTTAAATGTGTTGCTTTTTCAAAATAAATTGATAAGTAAATGAGCAAAGAAGTTTAATTTTTTATAAAATTGGAATAAAAATATCTTTTTTAATTCCATTTAAACATTATTGTACTATAATTTTTTTCAAGAATTGGATAACTCTAAAGCAGAGCACAATATAAATACTCTAAGATTTTTGACACCTTAGATTTAGATAATTATTGATTTAAACTGAGATTGATTGATTGATTGATTGATTGATTGAATGGAGGTTAAGGTTGCTTTCAACTTTTTTCACTTATATCGCGGCTGAAGCACCTAACAATGGCTTCCTGGTACTTCTTTCATCAGTACAACCATCACATCCTTTCCTAGCCTCAAGCTGATATTTCACATAGGTCTACAATTATCAACCCATTGGTGAGAGACAAATAGTCGGAAAGAATAAGTGCCATCCGCGGGGATTGAACCAGGGACCTCTAGATTGACAGTCCGACGCGCTTCCAACTGCGTAATGATGGCAGCTTGATTTAAACTGAGATGAGTTGAGTCGAAACAATATGCATTAAAGCCTTCAAATCGAGGGGTCTGTACAATACTAATGTAAGTGCCTATAGTATTGTACTGACCCCCCCAAAATTAGGCTTAGTGAAACTATGACACTGGAGAATCTGTAAAACTGTACAAGGACCTCACGGTTTGGGAACAACCATACTAGGACCTCGAGATTTAGAATCAACTTATAAAAGGACCTATTGACTTAAGAGCTAAGAACATGCTTCAAATTGTTTCCCGACTGCGTGGAGAATTATGGAAAGTGCAGATAAGTTAAATGATATGTCTGAAAGTCGATACTTAATACAATTTCTTAATCTATATGTAAATGATATCACACATTGTCTTAGAATATCTGACAATCGCTGAGTTCCACAGTGTGAAGTGCAAATTAATACATGCAGACTGGATAAAAAAGCCATTTATTTCTTAGAATTATAGCTCTCAAAAATTCCATATTTGGGAACATGAATATGAAATAAATATCACATAAATGCATGGGTGTCACAGTTTTTCCTGTCAGAATTGATTGCTTGCATTCATTGCCAACTTTATTTGACATACTGATGGTGTCTTGTGATTAAGTTATCCCTTCTCCGTCAGACTAAATAACTGAATAAGCTGTAGTCATGATGTTATGGTCACCATTTCAGGTTTTTATGTTAATTTGAAATTGGGTTTTTATGCAGCTTTCAACAATCTTTCAGTCAGATCGTTGGGGCAAGAGCTACTACCAATGGATTCCTGGTATTTCTCTCACCAGTACTACCATTACATCCTTTCTTAGCCTCCTGCTGCTATCTCACATAGGTCTATAATTATAGAAATAAATAGTCGGATGTTTTGAGTCAAGTTTTGCAGATACATTACATTATTATATATATATTATATTATATATGATAACTGAAGGCCCTGCTGTGAAAGAGATCAAGAGGATGGGCCATCCATCCACTTTTTCGATGATGAACAATAACTGTTGATGCTTCCTGAGGTGTACATCAGTAGATAATGGTCATAGATATATCAAATCATGCTTTCTTTTTTAAATCTTTTTTTCTACAATAATAAGAAAGTATCCTGGGTTTAAAGAAAGTGACAAAAATCCAATGGCAATTCATGTTGAATAAAAGAATGCTTTCCTTTAAATTGTGACCATGACATTTAACCTTCAATATCAACTGACTGGAATTTCAGTTCTACTCCCTGAAGGTAACACTATTTTGCTATTCAAAATGTGTTTTTATTTAATCCATATTTTCTAGAGCTACAGACAGATTTTTTTTTAATTTTAGATTAAATCATTTAAATAATGTTTATATAAACCCTATGTTGTGGGTACTCATTTGAATTGTCTCGTCAACATATGGTTTCAATTTGAGAAATAAAGATTTTAAAAATGATTACCCCCTCTTATTTTAAACCTCCGTTTCTGAATTTCTTTCAGCAAAGAGAAAGGTGATGTGACATGAGAAGATGGTTACTACAGAAACCAATGTCACATGGTGGAATGGTCAATCTTGGAGTGGACATTTAAGGCGCTTAATGAAAGCGTGCCGTTGGTAATAAAATAACCATGGTAATGAACTAGGCATGCAAACAGCAATCACTTTACCATAAAAGATCACCAGAATATAAAACAAGTTGTTGATGCATAAGATTCAAATAGAGATTATTTTGTTTTGGACATAGAATAAATATTAATTCTTTGACATGTGAGCTTTTCTGTTAATGAAGTATGAGGGTGGATAAAAAATTATGTGAATTTTATCATATATTTTATAAACATTGATTCATTATATCCTTTTCAATATAAATTACCATACATGGGTGATATTGAATATTGATAAATATGTTGTTCAATATATCAATGATATATTGAAACAATATATTTATCAATATTCATCATCAATAACAATATCCTCTATAGGCCTCTCAACTCACTTTTGGCATTTTTAGAGATTTTAATTCATTTACATGAAACTAAACTTGTACCTCAGCTTTATATAATTATGCCCCCATATCGAGAGATGGGGGGCATATTGTTTTACTCATGTCGGTCTGTCCGTCCGTCCGTCCGTCTGTCCATCTGTCCGAAAACTTAACCAAACTTAACCTTGCCAATATCTTCAAGCCTATTCAAGATACAAAGCTAATATTTGGCATGATGATAGATCTCAATGAGCTGCATCCGCTGGTACCAAAGTCAAGGTCATGTGACAAGGTCAAAGTCATCTGTCAAGGTCAAACTTTGAAAAAAAATGCTGTTACGGGGGCATTCGTGTTTCACAAACACATCTTGTTTTAATCTTTTTATGTTGTTCATACTCTTTCTTCTGAACTTAAGGCTCTGACAGACATTTTAGACTTTAATATTTTAGACACAGATGTGCAGTCTGATCTTTGCCTACATAGTGCCAGTTATCTACCTAATTTTTGTAGGTAAAAACTTAAAACCAGACTGATTGAAAACAGCCAATAGTTGGAAATTTGTTTGGAAAAAAAAAAAATAAATAAATTCACCAGGATCTTTTCTCCACTCAGTTATCTCCTCATATTCCTGACATATTCCCATGATGATGCATGTTTTACTTACAAGTCTACCAGGAGAAGTTTAAGAAATTTTAATTGATTGCTTTACTTGGGAAGGTCAAAAGGTGAAAGCTGAAAAACATTATGATTTCCCTGTGAGCCTCATTTGTGTTGAACATCAGTCAGATGGCTGGATCGAAACTCACACAGATCAGGAATGGCTTCCACAGATGGGAATAATAAATTAATCGAAGGTTTAGTGCAATACTATTGTAAGTGCCAATAAAAAAATAGGCACTTACAACAGTATTGCACAGACCCCTTAAATTATTTGTCTTGTGATCCTGGCCAATAGACATAAAGTAGAGACTTTTGGCAGATTTAGAGTATAATTTGAAGATATTACAACATATAAATAGAAATTATAGAAAAGAATAATTATGGATAAGTTTCAAAACAGATATAAAGCAGACAAAAAGTTCCCATAGCTTAAAATTAAATAAGTAACTACAGATTACTACTTAGGTAGTACAGTATTGTCCTTTTGTCATAAATCTTTACTCGTTCCTAAAACTGTAATAGAAACACTTTTGAAGAAAATTTGGCCTTCACAGATGACTTTGACTGTTGTCACATGACCTTTAATAGCTGCAATTTTGTATGGATGACATATTTGTACATGACAATTGTATCTATAGTGTTTCTTAAATTGGCATGAGGTATTTGGCAATGTGAGGTTTTTTGGTTTAGATTTTCAGACAGACAGACAGTCAGATGACAAAGGGTTAGCATTTTGAGACAATGATAAATCTTCTATGTGTTGTCTTTGCACGCTTCTATTACATTATTACATGCTTTATGTGTAAAGGAATTCTTGGCAACATATCTTACAGATGGCTTCTTTATTTTTTTAAAACCAAGCTAGTTAACAATTCTAAGCCCCAGACAGTCTGGAATAAATATCTATTACAAAATTGATGAATCGATAAGCAGAGAATTTGTTAATAGACCCAAATTTGAAGTTTCTAACTCTCAACACTTGTTCCTTGAATCCATTTTTTAATCTGAGTTATCCTTACAAGAGCTTTGTGATGTTACACCTTAATGCCAATAATTGTAAATTACAATTTCTCATATTATAATCTTGATAAAAAATCTTGACCTTCGCAAACAAACTTGATCTGAGAAGCAGCAAAATGATGACATGTAACAAACTTGAACATACATGCTAAGTTTCATGAAGATATCTTGAACAGCAACAGAGATGTGATCAAGTTTAGAATCGTCATGCCAAGACCAACAACAATACCGTGCCCACAAGGCAAAATTGTAGACGATACATTGAGTTTTCCATGAAAACAGCCAAGCTAATAAAATAAGGATCCCTGCATATATATTGATGGCTTAGAGCAAAACAGTTGCAACTGCATATATTTTTTTTGACAGTTACAACTCTTAACCACTGAGCCACTGATGATGGCTCAGGGTGAAACAGTTGTAACTTCTTATATGTTTATAGGGAGTTACAACTGTTTCGCGCTGAGCCATCGTTATGAATCTGTTCTATGAGGACAATATTTTGCAGTACAAAGTAACTACACATTTTCATGATGGTATATCAATGATATAAATCCCAGTTTATACTCAATTCATATGAAATATAATCTTTAATCAATTCTTTGTTAAATATTATATCTAGATAAAAGTCAAGAAGAAGCTGTTTTATATTCCCAAGTGTAATTGGCGTACCTAAATCCCCCTTGTTATTTCTTCATGCTTCCCAGAAATGAAACATACTTATCTTGTACGATCTCTGGATAAACAATTACCCTCGTTCAAATCTGCCTAATGTGCCTTTAAGAATGACACAACAGGAGTTTAAGATTATTCGTTAATTTTTACCGTGGCAGTGAAATATCACTTACATAACGTCAAACGGTTTAACATCAATGAAGAAATGTACAAACTGTTGTTTTACAAGATGTTTAAATATTTTTCTGTAAAATAAGTTGAATATTAGAAATACCACATTCAAACATACAAGCATGCCCCCTTGGCTTAGAAAATCACATTCCTCTTACTAACAAGAGGCCAAAGAGGGCCTGTATCGCTCCACTGGCTTAAAAATCTCAAGATTTGAAAGAGAGATACTGAAAATAGAAGGTAATGAAAGTGAACAGCATTCTAAAGGAATTCCGACTTTTTTTAAGTTGAAACTGACTTATGAAGGAATGAACTTATTTAACTAATATGTAAAATTACAAGGAAGAAAACTATTTAGATATCACTTTGAAACAAGAGGACCACAATGGTCCTTAACCGCTCACCTGAATTTTATTGATCCAGTGGATCTCATCCAATCCCAACTTCTTGAACAACTTTAGAAGAGGGTCACCCAAGGAACATTCTGGTAAAGTTTCATTGAAATAGGCCTAATGGTTCAGGAGGAGATGAGGGTAAAAGATTTAGGGGTCAAAATAAGCCCTGCCCTGCCATGTCCATATTTGGGGGTCAATCCAAATTTCTTGAACAAATTTAGAAGCGGGTCAACCAAGGAAAATTCTGGTAGAGTTTCATTAAATTGGCCCAATGGTTCAGGAGGAGATGAGGGTCAAAGATTTCGGGGTCAAAATAGGCCCGGCCCTGCCACGCAAATATTTGGGGGTCAATCCAAATTTCTTGAACAACTTTAAAAGAGGGTCACCCAAGGAAAATTCTGGTAGAGTTTCATTAAATTGGCCAAATGGTTCAGGAGGAGATGAGGGTCAAAGATTTCGGGGTCAAAATAGGCCCGGCCCTGCCACGCCAATATTTGGGGGTCAATCCAAATTTCTTGAACAACTTTAGAAGAGGGTCACCCAAGGAACATTCTGGTCGAGTTTCATTAAAATTGGCCCAATGGTTCAGTAGGAGATGTCGTTCAAAGATTTTGGGGTCAAAATAAGCCCCACCCTGCCATGCCCATATTTAGGGGTCAATCCAAATTTCTTGTACAACTTTAAAAGAGGGTCAACCAAGGAACATTCTGGTAAAGTTTCATTGAAATCTGCCCAATGGTTCAGGAGGAGATGTCGTTCAAAGATTTCAGGGTCAAAATAAGCCTCAACCTGCCACGCCCATATTTGGGGGTCAATCCAATTTTCTTGAACAACTTTAAAAGAGGGTCACCCAAGGAACATTCTGGCCAAGTTTCGTCAAAATTCACCCATTGGTTTAAGAGGAGAGGATGTTTAGAGAAAAGTTTACGCACGCATGGACGCACAAACGCACGACAGACACCTCGCCATGACAATAGCTCGCTGGCCTTCGGCCAGTGGAGCTAAAAACTCTCAACTAACTAAGTGAAATAACAAACAAATTTTAACCTGCTTTTTTTTAATTTCACTCTTAATGATGTTAACTTAGTGGAACCAAAATTTAACATTACATGACATCATGACATTGGTTATAGCAGTCACATGCAAATTGACACTTTCAGAAAATTAGTCCCAATTTTATTTTAACATTTGTCTCTTTTTTTTGCATATTAGAAAATAGAGTAATTGTATGTTTTTCAAGTAAGCTAGATCTATTAACATTTCCTTTTGTGAATAACAAAAGCTATAAATTCACTCATGGCTAATGTAGTTTCTGTTGTTCACTCAATGAAATATCAATCAATCCTACCCTGAAACAAATGATTATCATTTATTTCCACTGAAATCCTAATTACCATAAAAGTTCTAATAGAACATAAACCTCGCAATACATTAACATTTGATTTGGGAAAGCGTGCATAAAACCTCTGTTGAATTTTTAGCGCCCCTCATTTTGTGGGTATGGGCCTTTATTTGAGGCTTCATGATTTTGTAATACCACATCAAAAATAGTCGATTTTATCCTTGAAAAATGGGGATGGTGTTTTATTATAGGGATGAGTGTCTTTTTCACTGCGTTTATTGGGGTATAAAGTGCAATTGCCTTAGCTCATGGCAAATAACGCCCGTAGGGCGTTATGATTAAGCCATGTGCTAAGGCAATTGCACTTTATACCCCAATAAACGCAGTGAAAAAGACACTCGTCCCTTATAATTGCAATCATCTAGATCGAAGAAACTATTTAAATACTCAGCCAAACATTTAAGCTTCAAGTCTACTCTTTGCGCATATAAATTGCACGATCTATTTTTAGATCGTGTATTGTTTATACCCATTGTTTATCTCGCTATCGAAGTGAAATGTCATATAGTAAAACAAATGATACACAAATGAAAGACAACATTGAAATTCGTAGAGGTACTTATTACAAAAAAGCTTGTTTCTGCAAAGTAAGTCTGTATTTCAAATGAAAACGGTGTGGTCGGTCTTAGTTGAGAGGGTTGCTTGAAGGTCTTCGTTGCTGTTTTCTAAGTTTAGGTCGGCTCAGAATCAGAATTGCAAATTCTTTCGAAAATATATTAATTTATAACAGTTCGAATAGCAATGTTGCGTTGATGATCGGAATCTAGGTTAATTCGAGCTCCTACAACACAGGACTTGCAGATCGAATTACGGGGATTTCCCGAAAGACCTATTGCATTTTATATAGAAATAAAGTGCAATGGATTTCCCCACGTGATGCGATTTAAACCAATCAAATTTCTTAATTTTATTGCAATTATAAGAACATGTGGCTCTTTTATAATTTTTACGGTTTTGAATTATAAGCAAGGGTTATAAACTTTGGCATTTACAGAGTACAAGTCCATTTCCAAGAAAAGGCTATGAAATTGCAATAATTCTCTAAATAATTCCAAGGCTTTCTCATAATTCTCTACGATAGTCTGCAAAACATATCTGAGCATACTTTACAGACGATTCTTAAGTGTTGAAATACATGCCAATTTCCTAACACAACACTCACATCTGTGGGCAATTTCTAAATGATGATTTCTTGAGTCCTGGCTTTAATTCAGGATGTGAGAGGATTAAAAATAAACTGCTTTTAACATTTATTATGGTTTAATGTGATAGAAATCACCTTTAATGTGATAATGAAATAAAGATGAAATTACTTCTCACTGTTCTTTTGTCACAAATCTACCATAGGGATAACAGGCTTAAAGCATTGGCGTGGCAAGCTGTATACAAAAATGCTGTTGCATACCCATCATGATGACAAAGAATGGGGAACAGCAAAACTTAAGATCTATCTACATTCATTGAGTGAACAATAATAGCTATATTTTCACAAGTGGTGGAGGCACAAGTAAAAATATACCTTTTGTTGTTCACGAAAATGAAATATTACTTGTCTTACTCGAAAAACAAATGATTATTCTATTTCAAAATTTTGAGACAAAATGTGAAATTTCTAGGACATATTTTCGTAAAGTGCGTCATTTTGCGTGTGCTTGCTATGCAATGTTCATTGTGACGTCACTTAATTATTTCGCCCCGCATTGATGATGTCAGCTAGGATGATATGCACAAAAGTTGGGTATAAGATTTTGATAATTTCACTGCTTTTGTTGTGAGATTATCAAGTGATAATCTACCGTTATTTATCGATAAAACCACCGTAAAACATTAAAAAAAACATCAATAAAGTTTTGACTGGTAAATTTTGAGTTCTAAAAAAAGTTTGGGCAGTCGAAACACAGCATCTACATGTTACCCCTAGCTGTAGTAGCGAAGCCCTCTCTCTTAAATGCTTATAAAGTTATGACCCATCTCGAGAAAAAGGGACCATCTGGGAATTTTGTAAAATAAATATTTTGAAAAAGAGATTTGTTCTAAAACAGGCCAACCGGAAGTCACATTTCAAAAGTTATTTAACAGGAAGGTAGATTAATCATTCTAGATTCAGAAAATAAGCAAAGTGTGATAAGTTTCTACCCTGGTTAGTCTACTTCATCTGTGCAGTATGACGAGGGTTGGTACTTCATACACTACCTAGATGTTTCTTTTTTGCATGACGGGTCACAGTTTCTTTATCAGCTTGTCTGAGAGAGAGGGCTTATGTGTTATAGTCTAGCTAGGTCACCTTCCCCTAAGTAGGTCAAGAACTGGTTCTTGAATGTTCTAGAATGATAAATGATTGTTCAAGAATTTCTAGAACTAGTTCTTTAATTCTTAAATGATAGTTATGATTTAATGACATAGTTCTAGAACTGGTTCAAGAAATAGTTCTTGAACCAGTTCTTAAACAGAGTTCTTGAATCCCCATTTAACGTTCTACAATGTTCAAGGACTTGAACTTTTTTACAGGGGTCTCTCATTCACTCCAAATGAAAACATTTATTACTTCAGCAAGTTATATAGTCCTTCCAAAAAAGTAGATATACTGACTATTTGAGGGCAATTACTAAGATACTACTTGATTCCCATTATCAACCCCTATGGTCATGAAAGCTACTCTGATGCTTCGCATGAGCCACTTCTACTTCACCGATTGGCTCGAAACTTGAAAAGTAGCATCGGTGCGGGGCCCCTTAAGCACATGCGAAAACCCAGGTCGGATTGGTCTGTCGGGCCGGTTAACATCCCCCCCCCCCCCCCCCTGGCAAAAATGACCTAATTTTGACCCATTTCTACTTGACAGATTGACTCAAAACTTGAAATGTAGCATCATTGCCTATAGCGCTGGTAAATCCAGGAAAGTAGGTGAAAATGTCAGCTTTGCTGTCATATCATAAGCTGAAAAAAAATATTTAAAAACATCATAAATCTTTGACACCAGAGAAATGGAAGATACTGAAAGAGGCTAAACTGTTCAAATACATATACAAGCATTATGTGAAGGTGAAAATTCTCATAATTTTAATAATTGAAGTTATAGGAGCAGGAATATGAGGTAAAGACAATTAAATTTAATTTAATAATGATTTTACAGCCAGGTTTATATTAAGGAGCTAGAATCTAAATGCCATTTCACTTGAGAGAAACAATTTTCACAAATAACCATCAATATCTATTTACTTTAATATCTATTTGAAAGCATTTCACAAGTCAAATGCATGATTGCAAAAGCTCAATAATGCAGGTGTTGCACTTTGGGAGTGTAAATTTAATTAAAGAATATTGTTAAAATACTATGTTTTATAATTTCATTCAATTTTAGAACCTTAAAATAATTTCAGAAGTAGAACAATACTTTCAGTTTTATCTATAAATGAGAAAAAGTGTGAAATTTATAGGGGAAGGTTTCTTCACAATTAAAATTTTTAGTCGGTTTAATTATACCCATATGTTGTAAAATTACTCAAAGACTAAGCCTCATAGATTTCAACCAATAAGTATTTGCTAGTTAAACTTTATTTTTTATCAACAATCAATTACAATTTGTTTGTGATGTTAAGGAATGGAGGCAGGTCTCTCCAGAAATAATTCTCTGATTTTTTCCATCAATTAAGAAATTGGGCGTGGCAGCCTGAAAATATCTCCAGACTTTTCCAAGTAATTTTTGTACTTCAAAAGGTTTATCCCATAACACTTCTAATTTACAACTTTTTGCATGGAATTTATGGTAGAGGTAAATTTACACAAAATCGTGAGAGAAAAAATAGCAGGATACAGTTGGTTTTCATTATTACAGGATATGTTTCAAAATAAATTTAAATGTTTAGATTATGTCTAAAAAAAATTCAAATGCTTTTAACTTTTATACCTCTAACTAACAAATTGAATCAACAGATACAAATTTCTGTATAATTCTGAGCTAGCATGCTAGCTAGTCCACGGTTTTTGATGAAGCAGTTCTGTAAATCCTACTTTCTATGATAAAAGTCATTAAATTTAATTTTTATTTCTTTTTTATTTTAATTACTTTCTTATTGATTTCACATAATTAAACTGGTTTTATCCTCCCTGTCTTAGGCAAACCACCATTTCTATCGCCTTTTAGTAGTAATTAATGGGCAGATTAATCGATTATAAAAGATAATAAGTAATGGTTTGGGCTTCCAATTGTGATAATCAAATAATAAATTTCATAATGGATTAATCAATTCCTAAATTAAAGCCATTTTATATAGTTTTCGAAACTGACATCAGTTCGATGGCCCAGCATGAGACAGTTGTAACTGCCTATATGTTTGTAGGCAGTTACAACTGTTTCATGCCAAGACAAAAAGTTGAAAAATCTGCAGAAAGAGTCTTTAGGTCATGAGTTTCACATTCTATCCTTCAAAGGACAACACTGAATTCTAAAAAAGAAAAGAAACGATTGTACCATCAATCATTAGTTGATTTACTCTTCCAACAAAAAACCGAATATCGGTTCTGATTTGAAACCGATTGCCCAACATAAGCTAAGTAAGATCTTTCAATTGCAATAAAGACTTTACTCAGATTAGCATATAACTAGACTGAAAGACGGACTAATCCCACCCTACAAGTGCATGTCAATAATGAAAAGCCATTTTCCATCAAAGGTCCATAACTCTGTCAAAAGTCAATGGATTGTGACCAAAATTTCATTTGCACATCTCTGCTTGATACTGATTCCATGCAAAAATTTTGAAGGAACTCTGCTTATTAGTTTCTGAGAAAACTCTGTACAAAAATTGCTACGGTTATTAGTTTCTAAGAAAACTCCCAGACAAAAATTGCTATGGACGGACCGACCAACAAACAAGCTGACTCCTATATACCCCCCCTATAAAACAAAGGTGTTTTTTTTAAGTGCTTTAAGGATCAATAGTTTCTGTAAGGTTTTATCCTAGCTCTTGTAATAAAAGTTCCTATAATTACATTAAGACAGAATCACTTTGCATTTTCCCGCCCATTCCTTTAGAGTAGGGATTTTGATTTAATATAAGACAGGATAAAACAGTATGATAAGCAATTCTGTCTATCCAAAAGCTTCTCTGATCCTCCCCCTATAACTAGAAGCATATGGAATCTGATATGCTGTATCAACGCTGGAAACCTCTAAGTATCTACTTGCCCCAGGCTGCTTCAATATTTATTTTATCAAATTGTTTGTTAAGTTAAAACACTAATATGGTGCCATGAGTTACTATATATGCCTTACATAATTTCGATTGGTCAGTGCAACACTATTGTAAGTGCCTATGAATTCATAGGCACTTACAAAAGTGTCTCACTGACCCCTCAAATTTTGCTGCAGAATATTGCCAAACCCTGATAATATTGATGGCTCTGCACGAAACAGTTGTAACTCCATATATGTTTATGGGGAGTTACAACTGTTTCACACTGAGCCATGATATAAGGCACTATAGGCCAGGTGACTATGAACATTCTAAGCACATTTCACCACATTCATTTCTTATTTGTAGGATGAGTTGACAGTTTAAAAGATGTGGACATACCGATGGACATATGGCTGTATGTCAACATTGTTTACAAAGGGTATTTCAAGAAAAACTTGGTCCATATGATACATTTAGTGCTCTAGAATTGTAATTGAACATATTTCATATGGACTAAAATGTACTAATCAGGAACAGAAAGAGTATCATTTTAGCAGTAAATGGAAATTAGAAAATCCTTAATTAAATTACAACAAAATATGTCTTTAATAGTAAATTCAAACACAAGCATTCCGCAGTACACTTGCCGCTGTAAGGTGAATCTTGCAAATCACAGATTCAGAACACTTTCGGCAAATTAAATGCTTTTAAAAGATACTGTTAGTGAAATAAAACAATCTGGAACAGTTCTAGAATCATATTCTTATAATATCTTTAAATTTCAACAAGCAGTTAGGCAGCGCAGCCACTTCATCAGGTGAATCCTGCAAAATGCTACTAAAAGTGTGTGTTTCTTATTTCACAGCCATCTTCATCCCGTAAATCCTGCGCATTCACAGGATTCACCTGATGAAGGTGGCTGTGTAACATTTAAATCTACATCTTAAATTTACAACCAAACAAGATATGTTTGTGAAACACTAATGCCCCCCTAACAGCATTTTTTTCAAAGTTTGACCTTGACAGATGACCTTGACCTTGTCACATGACCTTGACTTTGGTATCAGCAGATGCAGATTATTGAGATCTATCATCATGCCAAATATGAGCCTTGTATCTTGAAAAGGCTTGAAGATATTGGCAATGTTGAGGTTTTTTGTTAACTTTTGTAGACAGACAGACAGACAGACAGACAGACGGATGGACGGACAGACGGACAATGGTAAAACAATATGCCCCCCGATCTTTCAATAAGGGGGCATAAAAATCTTTATCTCAATACAAGGACTTTCAGCAGCCTAATGTCTTAAAATCGTTTGGTAAAAGACTAATTTTCTATGGCTCAAGCTCGGTACCAAAGCCCCCAGCAGGGTACAGAAATAGCATCATAAATCCAGAGATATTTCTATAAAATGCCTGTAGACATGCCAAACTTTCAGATATGAAAAGCTGCATTCCTCGCTTAGTTTGAAACATTTTTGGTTCCACAAAATATGTAGGGGGGATTTACTTGAATATTAACAGCAAGGATTAAAGCTCAGCACAGCATCTTGTCATACATGTCAAAATGCCTGCAGACTCTATATTTGACAACATTAATTGGTCTTTAATTAAAACAAGAGCACCTACAACAGGTGCCTATGCTTGGCTGTTGGGTGCTGGATAGTGGATAAAAAAATCTATACTCAAAGTCCAAAAAGAGGAACAATTAAGAAGCTTGTCATTCATATCAAAGTGCCTGCAGCTAACATTTATTGGTCCTTAAAAAAAATAAGATGCTTTTTCTCCACTTAAAAATGATTTTCAAAGTTTCAACTAAATAACATATAGTGAAATGACCCTCACCCATAAAAGACAATTTTTTCATCCAATCACAATAATTTCTGGCTGCATTAATGGGTCACTAAAGGACCATGCCAATGAAGTTTGATTGAAATCAATCTGTTACATTTTGAGAAAAATCATTTTCAAAGTTTTCACTATGTAACTTTTTGAGAAATGACCTCCACCCATAAAAGACAAATTCTTCATCCAATCACAATAATTTTTGGTATATTGATCAAGGGTCACTCAAGAATCATAAATCAAGTGAAATTTGGTTGATACCCGTAAGTTACATTCTGAGCAAATGATTTTCAAAGTTTCCACTAAATAACATCTAATATAGAAATGACCTCCACCCATAAAATACATATTTTTCATCTGATCACAATAATTTTTGGTAGACTGATAGAGGGTCACTCAAGTATCATTCCAGCGAAATTTGGTTGATATCCATCAGTAACATTCTGAGAAAATGATTTTCAAAAGTTCCACTATATTACATTTAGAGAAATAACCTCCACCCATAAAATACGCATTTTCCATCCAATCAGAATAATTTTTGGTAACCTGATAAAGGGTCACCCAAGGATCATTCATGTAAAATTTAATTGGTATCCATCAATTAGAATCTGAGAAAACTCACTTTTTACCATATTTGGAAATTAGCCATGCCCATTAAATCCATGTTTTTCAAATTGGATCTAAATTTCTTGAACAACTTTGAAAGAGGGTCACCCAAGGATCATTCCTGTAAAGTTTGGTTGAAATTCATCCAATAGTTTCTGAGGAGAAGATTTTTAAAGAAAAGGTTTACGACCGGACACATGGGCGCACCGAGGGACGCATGAAGGACACAACGCCATGACAATAGCCCCAGTGGCTTTCAGCCAGTGGAGCTAAAAACGACTAAGGCTAGTCTAGTCTGTCTTAAATTATTAGGTTATTTTATACCAGTAACATAAGTTATTTCAATGCATATAGGTCCAAAAAGGCTAATTATAAGTAATGTGAGTACCACATTGGATGCAAAAGCTACTTAGCACTGAACATTGGATACAAAGTTGAATAAGATTTACAAAATACAATGACCCCCTTGGACATGTTAACAAAATTTCTTTGCCGCCTCAACATCACCCTCTTGAGACAAACAATCAAAGAAAAGATGTAAGTGATTAAGGTAATGGACACTTACATCATTAGTTTAATTCTTAAACCTCGTAACTACAGCTTTATAAAAACTGTAGTTACGAGGTTTAAGAATTAAATGGACAATACATCTCCCCGGAGAGCTATGCAGGTTTGATGAAAAGCCTTTTTGTCAGACAATAAACACAGTGGGTCCCGGTGATAAACCAAGGTATACTACTCAACATGAAGGCTATACGGTATATGAGACAGAACCGGTTGGTTCCAAAAGAGTAATAGATATGTAATTAGTGTGGAAGGGAACATCATAAACCAAGTCAATTACCTACCTTTGTGGGACAAGTGATTCTACTTAAAAGAAGCACCAAACCTTCACCCATCAAGTATTTGTTTTATACTTATAATTTATGGCATCTTTCACATTTTTCCCTGGTTGTATACTGCATAATTCTTCTAGTACATGAAATAAGATATCATTCTGAAGAAAAAGTAGACCAAATTACATGTACAAAATACAGTAAAATAACTTTGCTAACCTCCAGCTATTTCTGACTTATTCCTACATGATATTACTGCTCTAGTAAACAACATTATTGCATAAAATGTATGTTTTCGGGTCCTTTTAGGCATACAATAACGGACAAAACCTGGGTGTTAACCGGAGAAAAAGTGGATTAATCAGAAAATTCACATGCTGTTTACCCCCCGAGTTTCAATACTTAAATATCCTTGGTCTGGGCCTATATACAATGTTAGTGTCTAAATTCTACAGTAATATAGAGCATAAATAAAGACCTTGGTCCTTTCCTGCGTTTAATTTTGTGACTTCATAAGCACACCAAGCAACGTTGGTATAAACAAAAGTGCCATTGCAATGCATTAAGCGATTTTTCCGGCTCATTAGTTGGTAGTTTTAAGAGTTCCTATGAGTCGTTTTGCAATTTCTATTTGAATAAATACTATTGCCTCTCTTTTTATGCAATAATAGCGTCATTTCACTTTTTTCAGGCGTTAACAATTCCGCACTTGAGCATTAAACTATTTTTCGGGTCTCTGCAAATGTTAACGCCTGAAAAAACTTGAATTAACCCTAAATTGACTGCCATACATGCAGTCTGATCTTAGCCAACACTGCCTCATTTTTACTTAAGGTAGTGGACTCCATGAACTTTCACAATGTACTGAGGTTTCCTAATGAAAATCATTAAGAAACCTCGGTTAACACTGTTAAAGTTCATTACTTCTGAAAAGTTGCAAAACTATTACAGCTGCACTACCTTAATCATTGAGGGAAAAAACTTGAGCTAGACCCCGAGGAAATGTCCCTAAAATAAGGTTATTTGTTTGAAACTAAATTCGAATTCACAATGAAGATGAATAGTGTTTGAAAATTAATATTAGTGCCTATATATTTGTGCCTTTATATTTTAAGCAATTACAAAACTTTGCACTGATCTCATTTACACAAAGCCCTAACAGAAAAGCATTTCAGAAATGCAAGTAAACAACATTGAGACCACAATTCCCGTACACTGTATTTATCTATTGTTTATGAGAGATCAATCAAATATCGCTGCAGTAGTTAAGTTTCAGACAAGGAAAATTAATTTGACTGACAAGCTGCATGTTTCAAAATAAAGTCTGGATTTGTTGCCATAGATATATGGCCTATCAGCAAGGTAATCAAGAGAAGAATGCAGACCAGTATCTACAGACAGGCTGTTGTTTTGACATGATTTCTGAGATTTCAAAACACCAGTCTGAATGGACAATGGTTTTTGTTCTGGCTGCTTAATCCTTCATTTACCTGAAGTAGAATATTAGAGCTATTCCACAGTGTCTACTACAGGATTTAAAAAGAAAGGGGGAAATTTGTTAAAAATAGGTAACATTCTTAAACAAGAGGACCAAGATGGTCCTAGATCGCTCCCCCGAGTCTCTTTGACCGACATCTCATCAATAAAATAGGCAGATGTCATAAAGGAGATAATTTCTACAAAAAACCAAGCTTCATGAAGTTTAGACCAAATTTGTAGCCTCTAGAGTTACAACAAGAAAATTATCATAAAGACCCCTTTTCCTGTGATATGGCATGGATATTTCCCATTTTCAATAGGGTTCATCCTTATGATCTGACCAAAATTCTGACCATGTTTCATGAAGATTGGGCCATATTTGTGGCCTCTAGCAAGTAAACAATAAAATTGTCATTAAGGCCCCTTTTCCCTTGATTTGGCATGGATCCTTCCCATTTTCAATAGGTTTTATCCTTGTGACCTGGCCAACATTCAGACCAAGTTTCATGAAGATTGGGCCATATTTGTGGTCTCTAGAGTGTTAACAAGAAAATTGGTCATAAGGCTCCTTTTCCTGTGATTTGGCATGGATCCTTCCCATTTTTGATAGGGTTCATCCTTGTGACTTGGCCAACATTCTGACCAAGTTTCTTGAAGATTGGGCCATATTTGTGGCCTTTAGTGTGTAAACAAGAAAATTGTCAATAAGGCTCCTTTTCCCGTGATATGGCATGGATCCTTCCCATTTTCGATAGGTTTCATCCTTGTGACCTGGCCAACATTCAGACCAAGTTTCATGAAGATTGAGCCATATTTGTGGTCTCTAGAGTGTAAACAAGAAAATTGGTCATAAGGCTCCTTTTCCCGTGATATGGCATGGATCCTTCCCATTTTCGATAGGGTTCATCCTTGTGACCTGGCCAACATTCAGACCAAGTTTCATGAAGATTGGGTCATATTTGTGGTCTCTAAAGTGTAAACAAGAAAATTGGTCATAAGGCTCCTTTTCCTGTGATATGGCATGGATCCTTCCCATTTTCGATAGGTTTCATCCTTGTGACCTGGCCAACATTCAGACCAAGTTTTATGAAGATTTGGCCATATTTGTGGTCTATAGAGTGTAACAAGAAAATTGGTCATAAGGCCCCTTTTCCCGTGATTTGGCTTGGATCCTTCCCATTTTCGATAGGGTTCATCCTTGTGACCTGACCAACATTCTGACCAAGTTTCATGAAGATTGGATCATATTTGTGGCCTAGAGTGTAAACAAAAAAAATGTTGACGCATGACGACGCACGACGGACGACTGACATCCAATGATCACAAAAGCTCACCTTGAGCACGATGTGCTCAGGTGAGCTAAAAAAGTAAACTTTTACTCTTTTTTTATGTACAAAAATTCCCATTCACCTTCCAAAACAGGGGGTATTTTTTCAAAAGTATGTTTCAAAATGCGCAACCCCCCCCCCCCCCCCCCCATTATAAAAGACACTGATCCCAGTTTTATAAGATAATTCATCTTTTGCAGAAATCCATATTTTGAGTAAAAATTTTTGCTGCTACCATTCAATTTGCCTTAATCTTAACCTTGCCTGACCTACATTGGAACTTTTGGAGTGACAATCTTAAACTATATTAAAACAAATTTTAAAATTTGAATGAAATAGAAAATCAATTTATTCATAAAAGTTTAAGTCATGAGGTCAACAAAAATATAGATGAAAAGATGATCAAGCTGTCAACACCAAAACACTGTCACAGGTGATTGCTGATAAGAGTTGAATGAAACAGAGTCTGCATTAACCGACAAAACAAACTTAGTCTATTGTAGAAAGTGATGTCATCATTTAATGTGAGCTTGATTTACATAATGGGTTTTACAAGAACACCCTAATTCCTTTAGATTCAGGGTTTATAGGAGACTACTTTAAATATGATACCAGCTATCAACAATAGGTGATACCTTTTACAGCCTGATTTATTGACAGAACAGGTCAAAATAAAAGCTAATATCACTTTCAGTTTAGAGATACACTACTGAATCATCTTTAGATTTGCTCAAAAATTTTTCTGAAATATGTTGACCCCTCACTCAAAATGGGACCATCTGGAATGTGCAAAAAATGTTGACTGCATGCAGAGAGACTACTGGCTGGTAGTGTTGGGCAATCGGTTTCAAATCACAATCGATAATCGGTCTTTAGTTGGAAGACGGTAAATCAACTAATGATTGATTGTATGATTGTACAATCGTTTGCTTAGAAATTAATACAGCTCTCCCAGTATCATCCTTGGAAAAGAATGTGAAAGTTTAGTTAAAACTCATGACATAAAGACTATTCCTTCCGATTTTTTCACCAACTTCTTTGCTCTGGATGAAACAGTTGTAACTGTCTATAAACATATAGGCAGTTACAATTGTTTCACGCTGAGCCACTAAACTGATGATGGTTTTGAAAACAATATATAATGGCTTTCATTTATGTGCCAGGAACTGATTAATCGATTATGAAATTTCTTAGTCAATCATGAGAATCGGAAGTCCAAACCAACTGATAATTGATTATAATTGATTAATCTGCCCATCACTACTGGCTGGACACAAATTCTTGTTGTGTACCAGTTCTCCAAAGCAGGGGTGCGGAAATACAAAATTTCTACACTTGTCCCTGGACAGGTTAAAGTTGATTTCTCACTAACTTGTCCAGGATCAAAATGAACTTGTCCGCAAAAAAAAAGGGAATTGGAAATACAGAGAAAATATTGTTTTTAATGAAGATAATGCTGTATTTTACACAGCATTTTCCTCATTAAAGACAATGTTTTCTACCCTTTGATACAAAACACTAGGGTGACTTTTCTCCTAGATCATTTTAGTACTGTATTTATTTTAAGATTTGCTTTGGTATTTACTTATCCACAGACAAGTGGCCTAGAAAAATGTACTTGCCTACAAGTGCAAAAGCTTAAGCTTGACAAGGAATTCCACACCCCTGTCCTAACTTTGCCTGTTTCACCGTAAGGATGGGAAAAAAAACCTTCCCAGAGACACATTTAAAGATACAGCAGAGAAGAGAGAGTTGTTGTCACATTACAGTTAATGATGTAAAAGATATCCTAGTGAAAACCCAGCATTTATTTTGGACAAAGCTAATAGCATGCTGCTCATGCCACCAGTATTATTGTAACATATACTTTGCAGGCTTTTATGGCACATAAATTAGCATTCTAACAAGACCATGAAAATTGTAACTCTTTCTGCAAGAGATATCTTTCCGTTTTATTTTACTTTGATCTGATCTTTGTGCAATTTGTTGCTTCACTTTTCATTTAATGCTATAGGTGTAATTATGAAAGTACATATTTGAGTGAACCTTACGTTGTAAGACAAGCAATGAAGTTATATTTTAAACTTTCTAAATGCGCTTTTTAAACCAATTTTATCTATTTTGAACTAATGGCACGAGATCTAACGGTAAAAAGTTGATTTCACGGCTCACTGCGCAAAATCTACTTATACAAATATTAAATGATTATCTCGTAAATATTGAATTTTGGCAAACAAATTTCTTTGATTTTTCATGGGGGTTAACTTCATATATTTTGAATATTTCATTCCTTAACAAAAATCTATGAAACTATAATCTGAAATTGCAAATGAGATGGAAGTCACAATTTGTGAATGCACTAAATGGAGCAAAATTCTAAATGACTACAATTAAGTATATGAAATCAAACTTACAAAATATACCGTAATTCTGTCTTTTCAAGTTCACAAAGAAGAGACTTAAATAGGAAGGTCACCTTCTTACTACAATTACATCAAAGTCTCAGACTTATTGAATAATATTATTACATGCTGTTTTATGCCTACAAATATTCAAATGGAATTCTCATTTGTTCTGTCAACATATTGTTTTCTCCATGAATAATCTAACGATCATGTTGAAACCAGATTATCCAAACACAACAACATTGCTTTCGATGATTTTAAATATTTCCCAACATTCCAGTCCGCTAACATCTTAATATTACATAACTGTCTTTCCATCTGTTGATGACTAAAGGTACAACAAATACAGAAAAACACGTATCAAGTGACCACTTACAGGACCACCAAAAAGAGGTTGTTTAGGAGAATGGTTGCTTAGTAAACAGTTCACTTACAAATGAGAAATATCATTTGGATTAAATATGTAAACGGTGCACTTCATGTATATTAAGATCAGTTACAATGAGATACTGCTTATAACAAAACATATTGCAAAGTCCCTGCTTTTTCTTTTTTTATTTCTTTTCACTTCTTATTGCATATAGCAAGATCAGTCTTTGTAAGTAATTGGATAAAACATACATACTTTGCCTATTTTCACACCATATGACAAGATCATACATAAAGTATAGTCTATAAAATAATGACGAGGTAATAACTAATTTTCTCAATTGTGATTATCTGTGGTCATCATTCTATTAAGTGTGATTGTGACACATGTGCATAGTGATGCAAAGGTGACAAATCCTTTTGACCTCTAGACTTAATGTAGACACATTCTTAATACATTATGTAGATTATTTAATATAATATATCTCAGACATCATGATACCAGTTGAGTAATACGAACTTGACAATAAGAAAAGTGAAATAAAGATTTTCATAAACTAGTTTAATTTAATTTAGCTTAATTTAAGTAACTGTGAATTTTGATTCAAAGCCCAAAAGTATTGTACATCAATCATATTTAATTCTAATTGCTTGTGCATTCAATTTAAAGAGTTACCAATCTTTTTCCTCTTTTGTTAGTAGAGTGCAAATACCTTTTGACAAAATTGACAAAAAACAAAATGAAAGTGGCACATCAGCTCATAATAAAAGAGGTTAAAACGAGACCAAAGATCATTCACCATGTCTCGATGATCTTGTTTTATCCAGAGTGCACTGTAATAATGTAATTTCTCAATAATCCTATGTTGTGAAATCTCATTAGAATGGTCTCAATTTCTATTTAGTTTTAACAATATTTAATTCACAGTAATTTTAAGACCAATAAATATCTACTTTGAGAGCTAATTTGTTTAAAGGAAGGGAGTTTTAAAAATGGTGACTTAAGAAAATAGGTTTCTTAGTAGACGTGGTTGCTCCAGCAAGACCGACTGAATTAAAGCAAAATCAAGGGGTATATAAGGTCAAAATTGTGGACAATTATAATTGGAATTACCTTTTATAACTATTACATTGAACACATCTTTAATATATTTCATACAAAAGCTGATATTATAAGAATTTCCAATATGAGCACTGTCTATATGTGCCAACACATCAGCTGCAGATGCTACATAATGCAAAAAAATCAAACTTGAAAAAGGGGTATAACTCTTACAAAATTGCTTTCAGAGTTCTCCTCATTGCTAGTCTGGATAGATCTTGTGATGGTAAACACACATGCCAAGTTTCATAAAGCTGTCTCCAATAACAAAGAGATACAAACATGGTAAAAAAAAAAAAAAATATCACACCAATGCCACAACAACAGCTCATGAACAGATTTTTATAGAAATAACAACAACAACAACAACAACAACACCTTTTGGACCACTTGCAACACTCAAATATATTCAATTAATATCTTTAATTTCAATAGCCTATTTAAATGAAGATTTCTTATTATTGTTAATGACTGCAATGATCTTTCTATTATACTTAAATATCTTATGGAAAAAGGTTTTCAGAAGTAATTCAAGCTACTTAGCAGAATATTAACAAAGAACCAGTCAAACAAGATTGTTATGCAAAGTATGTAAACCAGACTGCGTTTCTAAGCCAATCAGATTCCAGGTAACATTTTTTCTTCATTGCAAAAACATAATCCTTTTCCTTATGAATCAAATTTAGATTACCCAATTTTTGCCAAAAATAAAACATAATTTTCATATTTTTGTTAAAACAGTACACCAAAAGAGACACCAAAGATCTGGTATTAGATGAAGATCAGTCTGTATGTCTGAATCAAAAGCTAACTACCAATGCAGTCTCTAGTCCGACCAGGCATAATCAAGGAACAATTTAACATCAGGGTAAACTCTTATCCTGATGGATGTAAATTCTGTTTCAAATGAATTACCAATTTCAGGAAAAATTCAAGCAGACTGGCTCAATTTTAAACCTCAATGAATAAGTACAAGACAGGCAGTGTAGGCTAAAATCAGTCTGCACGTCTGTGCAGACTGATCTTAGGCTAGTATGTCTGTCCAAGCTTAGATAATACAACAGGAAAATGCCAAAAAAGCATCAGGGTTAATTAAAACATTTGGGAAACCAGAAAGCCTGAAGCTGTCTCATGCTTCACTGAAAATATGAACACATGAGAAATGGATGTTGGGAGAAACAACATGTTGCTGTAAATCAAAGGCTTCGGGTGAACAGAAAACATTCAACAAAATTTTCATGGAATGAAACTTGAATACAGATGTAATGAAAACATAACATTGATAAGCAAGACATTGCAATTATGCATGTTTAAACATATCAAATTGGCAACAATTTCTATGAGGGAGAAAAAAGCAGTCAACATCTGAAATGGGATGTTTCATTTGCCATTACAAGAATATGTTTAAACTGGTCTATTTAGGATGATTTGCTTAAAATAACAATTCATAGTTGATGAAATTATTTAAATAGTATCTATACCTTTGTAAGTAAAAGATATGGTGTCAAATGAAGAACTTCTCTATTATAATCAGTTTGTACATTTTTTTATCTATGATACAGGGTTTTTTCTCAAAATGCTGTAAAAAGCTTGTTAGTTTTAAAATAAATTCAATGGAAGTAAAGAAAGACCTTTCATTTTGAAATCTATACATCTCATTATATTGTATTAATATTTATAATGTATTTTAGTATATTATCAAATTATCATCACTGCCGTAGCACTTGCCCATAGGAGGGACAATGTGATTAGTTGTTATGGGGATAGTACAAGGATACATTATGAATGTATGCTGCTGAGATCCACTCATAACTTAACAGTAACTTAATAGTTTCAGGGAGCATCACTATTACAATTTAGGACTGTTCAATAGATTTTTTTCAAGTGTTAAGTTAATTAGTTCAGGAAAATAGAATAATGCACTCTAAACAACAGCACAGCACATGCAAGAATCATAAATTTGAAATAAAACATGTGTTTTGGTGGCTATTAGACTGCATCTGTCAAATAAATGATAAATTAATTCAACAATTCATGAATTGTGGTATTTTCTGATATGATTTTCAAACAAATTATTCTAGAAATATTGATTTTATTATTATTACTTTTCATTTTTTTCAATTTTCTCAAGCTTTCCCATGCCAATTATTTAATCTAGTTTATATTGAACAAGGTGCCAAATTGTCACAAGATACGCCCGTCACACTGCTTAGTATAAACTGGGGGTTTGAATAGAACTGAGGTTATTTTGAATGAATATTTTTTGCACCCATGTAGTTTCATTATCCTAGCTATTATACTTTTACAGATATACTCCGGACAAGATTCAAGTCTGAAAAACGACAAAGGGCAATAACTAAAAAAATAGGCCAGGTAGAGTTATGGTTCTTGTGCACTGCACTCCCCCTTGATGACATCTATACACCCATGAAGTTTCATGATCCTAGCTATTATACTTTTACAGATATACTCCGGACAAGATTCATGTCTGAAAAAAAACAAAGTGCAATAACTCAAAAAATAGGCCTGGTAGACTTATGGTTATTGTACACTGCACTACCCCTTGGTTAGATCTATACACCCATGCAGTTTCATGATCCTAGCTATTATACTTGTAGAGATATACTCCGGACAAGATTCAAGTCTGAAAAACAACAAAGGGCAATAACTCAAAAAATAGGCCAGGTAGAGTTATGGTTCTTGTGCACTGCACCTCCCCTTGGTGAGATCTATACACCCATGAAGTTTCATGATTCTAGCTATAATACTTTTACAGATATACTCCGGACAAGATTCAATTCTGAAAAACAACAAAGGGCAATAACTCAAAAAATAGGCCAGGTAGAGTTATGGTTGGTTCTTGTGCACTGCACTCCCCCTTGGTGAGATCTATACACCCATGAAGTTTCATGATCCTAGCTTTTATACTTTAAGAGATAAACTCCGGACAATATTCTAGTATGAAAAACAACAAAGGGCAATAACTCAAAAAATAGGCCAGGTAGAGTTATGGTTCTTATGCACTGCACTCCCCCTTGGTGAGATCTATACACCCATGAAGTTTCATGATCCTAGCTATTATACTTTAAGAGATATACTCCGGACAAGATTCTAGTATGAAAAACAACAAAGGGCAATAACTCAAAAAATAGGCCATGTAGAGTTATGGTTCTTGTGCACTGCACTCCCCCTTGGTGAGGTCTATACACCCATGAAGTTTCATGATCCTAGCTATTATACTTTTACAGATATACTCCGGACAAGATTCATGTCTGAAAAACAACAAAGGGCAATAACTCAAAAAATAGGCCAGGTAGAGTTATGGTTCTTGTGCACTGCACTCCGCAATGATGAGAAGAATATAATTGCCAAGTTTGAAGTCAATCGGACTTCAAGTGACAGAGTTATGCTCCGGACAAAGAAGTGGACGCCGCCGGACGCCCCGATGCCCGGACACCCGGACGCCCGGACAACCGGACGCCACGGGTGATCCCATAATACGTCCCGTCTTCGACGGGCGTATAAAAATCAAAGCATAAATACTAAAAACTAATTAAAGTTAGTGGTTTCTATATAGGGAAACACAAGTGCCACTACAGGAAAATTTAAGTATAAAATTATGACCCCCCATTTCTCTGAAACAGCATTGAAACATCAAATTAATATATGTATATCTTCATCGTAGCATGATAAGGAACATTCTGTACTAGTTTCATGCAAATCCTCCCACTTATGGTCAGACTATTTTACAGGAAGACCCTTTCATTCCAAGGTACATGAAATATGGAAAAATTGTGATGATATACAAAATGTCAAATAAAGAATGATCTGTGGGACTTTCGTGCAATCCTTAAATTTGTGCTGAATAGAAATCTTGGCCAAAAGTGTAACAAGAGCTTAGCAGAGCGGCACATATACGCCCGATGGGGCTTGTCAGTAACCTTGGCTTGTCTTGAATGATAGCTAAAAATATTTCAAACAGACAGACAAACAACTGGTGCCATAACATAGTATGACCTTTTGAGTGTAAATTGAAAATGGTTTTATGCACAACTATATGCCAAACAGTTATTTTGCAAGTTTCATTTCATTCCAATTGAAAGTGTGACGAGTTACTCACAAAAGAAATAATAAATGTTTCATGCAAATCCGCCCACAATTATGGTCAGACTATATTCTACAGGAAGACCCCTTTATTCCAAGGTACAGAAAAATATGGCAAAATTGTGATGATAATACAAAATGTCAAATTAGGAACGATCTGTGAGACTTTCATGCAAACCTTGAATTTGTGCCAAATAGAAATCTGGGCCATAAGTGTTAAAATAAAAGTTCTTTCAGCACTGATAGTGCCAGTTAAGAGAAAACTTTTATTTTGGAAAAAATATTTTTCAAACTTTTCTGGTTTAAACAGGAAAACCAGATTGAATAGATTAAGATCAGACTGCACATATGCGCAGACTGTTCTTAGTCAATATCACCTTTCAAAGCAAGAATGTTCCAGGTTAAGCATGACAAAGGTTGAAACAGTAGCTTCAAACATGTGCCTGTCTTTGGAAGCTGTTGATTGAATACCCTGCCATTTTCAGTTCTTTCAGTCATTTATATTTAATTTTAACCCTTGTCATGTTGAATAGAAAGCTTGGCCATAAGCATTTAAATCAAAGTACTTAAAGCACAGACAGTACCAATTTTATCTGGAAATACAATAAACTTTTCTTGTTTAAATAGGAGATCAAGTGGAATAGACTAAGATATAAGTGGAGTCTTATCTTTGTCAATACCTCATGCCAAAGCAAGAATATTCTGGGATCAGTATGACAAAGACTGATGGTAACTAGAACCATGTGTCTGCCTTTCTGTTCTGTTGGCTGGATACCCTGCCATTTGACTGGATACCCTGCCATTTTCATCACCTTCCATCCCTAAAGGTGGACTATTAAGAATCAAATTCCTGTATCTCTATTTACAATGAGATGTAATGAATAACGTTATCAAGTTATTATGTCAATTTATCAAACACACCAAAATTGTACAGGAATGCTTACCTGGAGTCTAATTACCTGAGTTAAGCCACACAAGTGGTCCCAAGGATTAGGGACTTTAGGTCTATGGGATCATTACCTTTTATTAGCCCTTCAACAGCTTCACTTAGTGTTCAAAAACTATTTAATTAATCAATGCTATTTCATTCCCTATATGTTCCCCTAAAATGTAACTTATTTCTCAAATTAGAAAAGTGTCCGCCTTAAACTTTGTTTACTAAGCGAGATTACCATTTAGTTGGACACCTATTAAAAAGCATTTTATGAAAATCTAACCGGCAGTTATATGACAGTAGGTATCCAGACTAAAAAAACTGTTTTATTAAAATCTGACCCAGAATGACACTGGTTCTAGACTAATTTGTCATTTCATTGCCACAAGACCAGGATATATTAGATCCCAAGAAGAAACCCTAAAAATCTCTAACCTGGATGATATAGTAAATTTTGAATCCTGGTGTATTTAGTGTCATGCTTTTAACCCTTGCTATGCTGAATAAATTTTGGCTAAAAACTTTCTTCCAAATCAAAGGGCAAAAAGCACTAAAAGTCCCAACTGATGTAGGTCAATCTTTATTTGAAAAATAAATCTAATGACAATTCTCAGTGGTTTGAAAGTGAGAAACAGGTGGTAAAGACTAACATCAGACTGGACATATGTGCAGGCTGGTGTTTGTCTATAGCTCCTGCCAAAGCAGGAATATTCCGGATTCAGCATGACAAGGGTTTAAAAGTTGAAAGATAAATGTCCTTAAATCATATCATGCTAATTGTGTTCAAAATACATTCGATAGACATTTCAAACAGCGTGGCTTTAGTTTAAGCCATAATGATCAAATACAAAGAAATCAGAGAAGGCTAAGATCAGGGCCCAAGGTTATAAAACTTTTCTCAGACTCAATTCAAAATTTTCTCAAATTCAATTTGAGATTAAAGCAGTAATTCTGTTTCCATAATCATTTCTATTTATAAACATAAAAGATAATATTAACAAGTGCATGTTGTATTGCGATGCAATACAGGAGTCCCCCACCGGATAACAAAAAATCCTTTCTTATAATATATCTCCTACTTACTAGATCTTCTTCTCAATGAGATCTACCAGTGTACAAAGTTTGAAGTTGCTAGGGCTTATAGTTTAGGAGATAAGTGTGGGACAAAAATGTAAGGATAGAAACAACAAAGGGCAACAACTCAAAAAGTGGACATGGAAGAGTGACAGTTCTTGTACATGACACTTGTCCTCAATGATATCTATAAGTGTAGCAAGTTTTAAGTTTCTAGCACTTATGGTTTAGAAGATATGTTCCGGACAAAAATGTAAAGGTAGAAACGACAAAGGGCAATAACTCAAAAAGTGGGTGTGGCAGAGTAACAGTTCTTGTACATGACACTTGTCCTCAATGAGATCTATAGGTTTACAAAGTTTAAAGTTGCTAGCACTTATAGTTTAGGAGATATGATCTGGACAAGAATGTAAGACTTAAAACAACAAAGGGCAATAACTCAAAAAGTGGACATGGCAGAGTGACAGTTCTTATACATGACACTTGTCCTTGATAAGATCTATCAGTGTACAAAGTTTGAAGTTGCTAGCACTTATGGTTTTGGAGATATGATCCTGACAAAATGCAAGGGTAAAAACAACAAAGGGCAATAACTCAAAAAGTGGGCGTGGCAGAATAACAGTTCTTGAACATGACACTTGTCCTCAATATGATCTATAAGTGTACAAAGTTTGAAGTTGCTAGCACTTATAATTAGGAGATATGATCTGGACAAGAATGTAAGGCTTAAGACAACAAAGGGCAATAACTCAAAAGTGGGCGTGGCAGAATAACAGTTCTTAAACATGACACTTGTCCTCAATAAGATTTATAAGTGTACAAAGTTTGAAGTTGCTAGCACTTATAGTTTAGGAGATATGATCCGGACAAGAATGTAAGACTTAAAACAACAAAGGGCAATAACTCAAAAAGTTGGTGTGGCATAGTTATGGCTCTTGAACATGACACTTCTCCTCGATAAGATCTATCATTGTACAAAGTTTGAAGTTGCTAGCACTTATTGTTTTGGATACATGATCCTGACAAAATGCAAGGGTAAAAACAAAAAAGGGCAATAACTCAAAAAGTGGGTATGGCAGAATAACAGTTCTTGAACATGACACTTGTCCTCAGTAAGATCTGTAAGTGTACAAAGTTTGAAGTTGCTAGCACTTATAGTTTAGGAGATATGATCTGGACAAGAATGTAAGGCTAAAAACAACAAAGGGCAATAACTTAAAAAGTTGGTGTGGCATAGTTATGGCTCTTGAACATGACACTTCTCCTCGATGAGATCTGTAAGTGTACAAAGTTTGAAGTTGCTTGCACACATAGTTTAGGAGATATGTTCTGGACAAGAATGTAAGGGTAAAAACAACAAAGTGCAATAACTCAAAAAGTGGGTGTGGCAGAGTAATGGTTCTTGAACATGACACTTCTCCTCAATGAGATCTATAAGTGTACCAAGTTTGAAGTTGCTAGCACATATGGTTTAGAAGATATAGCCCGGACAAAAGTGTGACGGACAGACAGACGGACAAATGGACAGATAGAATCGAGCAAACCTATAGTCCCCCAACCGGTAACCGGTGGGGGACTAATAAGTTGTTATAAATAACAACTTATCAATATTATCTTTTATTTTCATACATTTATTTGAGAAAATTGAGCCTGAGCCTGAGAAAAGTTTTATAACCTTGGGCCCTGAATGCATGTCTATCCAGGCTGATCTTAAGCAAGGGGGCATGGAATTCCCTTGCCCGACTTGTCCCAAACAGCTTGCTTTTCAACTTGCGGACATGTACATCTTTCTAGGCCACTTGTCCGTGGATAAGTAAATACCAGAGCAAATCTTTGAATGGCACTAAATAGTTCTAGAAGAAAAAAATGTCCTAATGTTTGTATCCAAGGGTAGAAATTATTGTTATAATGAAGATAATGCTGATTGAACAACTTTGAAAGAGGGTCACCTAAGGATCATTTCTGTTAAGTTTGGTTGAAATTCATCCAGTAGTTTCTGATGAGAGTTTTTTAAGAAAAAGTTTACGACCTGAAGCACAGACCTACACACGATGGACACAGGGCCATGACAATAGGACCAGTGGCCTTTGGCCAGTGGAGCTGAAATCTTTCAAATTATTCTTTTCAGCCTAGTATATAAAACTTAAATTTGTATTCATTAGTACATGTATTCATCTCCTTCAACTGAAACAAAGTCTAATTGCATTTTCCTCAGTTTTTAAATCGTACTGCGAAGCAGTAGATTTATATCTACCGTTTTCCAGAAATCCAGTCTGTTTGACCCACTACATTTTTACCATTATCTTCTGAGCAATGTGTTCAAACCAAATTATGTGTTTTCAAACACCGAAGAAACGGCCTTTTCAGTCACAATCTACAAACTTTGTTTATACCTTATTTACTTTTCGACAAATAGAGAAGAGGCTAATACAAAATTTGATGTAATTTTCGCTTTTAGTAATTACCAGTTACTATTTTCAGTGTTTATAACAAGATTTTTGGTTGAGTAAAGGAGTTGAAACGTACAATAGGTTAACTGCATAATTAATGTGTAGCACTTACAATATTACTGCTCTGAACTTTCTCGAACGGTCATTTACCAGTTGTAGGGCTGACAACCAATCAAATTCTGTTATAATTATCACTAGGTCAAAACCCACGCGTAAATTTAGACCACGTGGTAGATAATGGACATCGTCTGCTCGAAATGTGTCAATTAAGTTGTTTGTCATTGGTCAATAGTCGTCTGCACTCAAACAGGGAGCGTGGGAAGTTTACTGGTGGAATGAGTACTGTTGACTATGTGTTAAAAATAGAAATAATTTTGTAATTTTGAAATATTTCATTTCAACGAGCACTCTGATCATGCTCCAATCCTATTTTCAATAAATTCAAATTTGAGTATGAAGAAAAATTATTCAACACCAAATAAACCGACAAAACATACGATAAACTGATATAGTATTGCAGTGAGACCGATCTATTTTTAGAACAACTCATGAATAATCAAAGAGTGCTGCTAGATTTAATCGAACGGTCAGAAACCAAAGATATAAATAGCATAGTTGGCGATTTCACGTGTTTCTTGAGGGAAAATGCATTTACAGTATTTGGGAAAACCCAATGCTTGAAATACAAACATGTTAGTAATCAAAATTGTAAATAGTTTAATGAAAAATATTTGTTGCTAAACAGGCTTTTAAACTCTATAGAGAGAGGAATAATATTAACAGACAAGCTTTTAGCTTGGCGCGTGCTCATTATAACAACGTAAAAATCTGCTAAGAAATAATTTAGACTAGCAGAGGGCTATCGAATCAGCAAACTTTCAAAATCAGACCCACGAGGTTGGATGAGCTGGCGATGTCCTCGAAAAGATGGAGTGTTAAGACAAAAAACTCACAAATTTAAAGATTTTACCAACTTTTATTGTCCACATTAGAGAATTTTTGATTGGCGAACTATTGCACTATCCCAGGCTCTCAATGATGTACGATTTACCGTGCTGACAGCACTTTGATTCTCTAGATATTGTTGCAAAGTGGACTGATACCCCCAAAAGTACTTTGTATATAAGAATGTGTTATCAGTGCAGAAGGTATTTTCTGAGCCCTTTAAGATGTTTAAATGAAACCCCCATTGTTTGTTGAGAGTTTGCAGCCTCAATTTTCCAACAAATGGCCATAACTCTATCAAAAGTCAAACTACCATATTCTTAATAGAATATGCACATCTGTGCTTGATCATGTCTTTAAAGTTTGAAAGAAATCCCTTAAAGAAATGCTGAGAAATTGAGCAGACAAAAAAAAGCCAAAGATAAACTAGAAAGCCATGAATGGCTTGAGTCGCTCCACAGGCATTAAATTCTTGTAATAGCAAATAAATGTTTTGACTAGATTTTTAGATATTTGGGGTTCTACTGATGTTGAAAATGATTCTATCAGTTACATTCTGGGAAAATGATTTTCATAGTTTCCACTATTTAACATATTGAGGAATGAACCCCCCCCCCCCCCCATAAAATGCATATTTTTCATCCAATCAAAATAATTTTTGTTACATTGATAAAGGGTCACTCAAGGATCATACCAGTGAAATTTGGTTCATATTCAAACATTAGATTCTGAGAAAATGATTTGCAAATTTTCAACTATATAATATATAGAGAATTGACCTCCGCCCATAAAATGCATATTTTCCATCCGATCACAATGATTTTTAGTAGACTGATAAAGGGTCACTTAAGGATCATTCCAGTAAAATTTGGTTGATATCCATCAGTAACATTCTGAGAAAATGATTTTCAAAGTTTCCACTATATAACATATAGAGAATTGACCTCCGCCCATATAATGCATATTTTCCATCCGATCACAATGATTTTTTGTAGACTGATAAAGGGTCACCCAAGAATCATTCATGTAAAATTTAACTGGTATCCATTGATTAGAATCTGAGAAAACTCACTTTTTACCATATTTGGAAATTAGCCACACCCATTAAATCCATGTTTTTCATTGGATCAAAATTTCTTGAACAACTTTGAAAGAGGGTCACCCAAGGATCATTCCTGTGAAGTTTGGTTGAAATCCATCCATTAGTTTCTGAGAAGATTTTTAAAGAAAAGTTTACGACCGCACGCACGCACAGACGGACGGACGCACGGACGCACGACGGACACAACGCCATGACAATAGCACCAGTGGCTTTCAGCCAGTGGAGCTAAAAAACAGACTTTTTCCTCAAAGGGCCATAATTCTGTTAAAAGTCAATAGAAAAGTCTTTCTGTAAAATCTTAGTCAAATCCCTAGAAATTCAGCAGACAAATTGTTCCTACAGATGGCTATTTTGAAGGTCAGTGGACCATAACCAAAATAGTATACCCATGTATCCGCTTGATACTGACCATATCTGTGAAGTTTGAATAAAATCTGTCCATAAGTTAATGAAAAATTAAGTGAACAAAAAGAAGCTACAGATGGATGGACAGATAGACAGACCGACAAGCAAGTTTGGGAGGATTAAACAAACATGGTTTTAGGAGCTATATAAAATGACACAGTTAAGACAAACTGACAGAAAAAAATAATGATCATTTCCACATAATGAAGAAGGCCAGGTAACTCAAAATCCAGCAGATTTGTGTCCCCTTTTGTCCCCTTCTTTTTATAATTTAAGGCTCCTACCAGGGGTTCATAAATCATTCATTTATAAGGTCTGACATGTTTGAAGTACAAAGGCTGATGAATTGAAGGACATCAAGAATTGGGGTTGGCCAAATAAGCTGCTTTTGATCTCAGCAAGGTTTTATTGAAACCATAGCAAGAAAATGATTGAATATTTAAATCATTGCAACCCATGTTACTGAGCACATGCAGTTTGTCTTCATTTGGATGTTTATTTTAACTCTCAATGTCATGTCGTTCATTGATTGATTGAAAAGAGTTTAACGCCGCTTCAACATTATTTCAGTTATATCGCGGCGGCTAACAATGGATCCCTGGTATTTCTCTCACCAGTACAACCATCACATTCTTTCCTAGCCTCCAGCTGCTATCTCACATAGGTCTACAATTATCAACCCATTGTTGAGAGACAAATAGTCAGAAAGAATGAGTGCCACAGTCGGGGATTATGTTGTTAATGGAATATTTTAATATACAAAGCTTTAAACCGACATTGTAGACTAAGATCAGCCTGCAAAGATGCAGTCTGATCTTAGTCTACACTGCCTGCATTCTTATCTAAACAAAAGATGTTTGTAAAACATTTATGCCCCCCCCCCCCCCCCCCCCCCCGAAATAAAAGCAGGTCAATAGCCTATTCTTTGTCAATCAACAAAGGGCAATAAGTCACAAAAAGGGAGAGTAGAGATATGACTCTAGTGCACTGCACTTCTCCTAAATGAGATCTGTCCACCTATGAAGTTTCATGATTCTAGCTTGCATACTTTTTGAGATAATGCTCCGGACAAAAAAACCTCTTTTGACAGATCGACAAACAAGTGCAAAGCAATATACCTCCTCTGCTTAAAAGGGGGGCATAATAATTATTGCCTGAAAATCTTGATTTAGATTGGATCATATGTGCCCAAAACTGATATCTATTGAAAACAAAACCTTAATTTCATAGGATAAGGGTTAATCATGCAAAGCATCTTGAAAGTTGAGTTACAAAAGCCAGTCTTTACTTCAACAATCAAATTTTTTACAAAAAGTGTAGGAAATTTAGCAATAATTTATACCTTATTATCTGGCCATGAAAAGAATCAGGAATTTCAACTAAGACTTCACATAAAATTCAATCACAACAAATTTCATTAAGGCTTAAGACAAACAGACAGACAGAAAGACAGACATTGTGATTATCAAAAAGTTGTTTTAATTTACTCATAGCTGAGGAAAATTATACTTGAAAGAAGTTTAAAAGCTTATCACAACCCTATAAGTTATTTTAAACATATAGAGGATAATCGTTTGTTTCAGTGTAAGATCGATTTATATTTCATTGAGGGAACAACAAAAGATATATTTTCACGAGTGGTGGAGCCACGAGTGTGAAAATATAGCTTTTGTTGTTCATGAAATGAAATATTAATCGATCTTACACGAAAAATAAACGATTATTCTATTTCTTTATTGCAAAAATGAGACAAATTGTGAAATTTCTAGGACATATATTCGTAAAGCGCGTCATTTTGCACGTGATTTCTATGCAACGTTCATTGTGACGTCACTTATTTCGCCCCGTCAGAAAGGATTAAATGCACAAAAGCAGGGTATAAGTTTTTGATAATTTCACTGCTCTTGCGGTGAGATTATCAAGTGATAATCTACCATAAAAGCTCATAATAGAGTTGTTAAAGAACAAGATGAAGTTAATTGAGCATGAAATAACTCACAAGTCACGTAATTAACAAGAAACTGCAGCAGTTTTACTTGTAACTAAGAGCTATTAGCACAAGTCTATCATCGGGTAATCTTCTAAGCTAGAATGTAATGCTCTCTGACAGTAGATAAAATCACAATTTTACAAGCCATTTAAAACACCGATTATGTTGTCAGGGTAAATTGGAAGTAGCAACTGTTAGTTATGTTGTTCCTATTAGAATTACTTGATGAGCTTCTGTCTGATAATGCAAGAGGACTAATGGGCATGTATGACATATAATAATAATGGCATGACTTTTGAACTGAAAAATATTATTTTTAACCGGTTAAAAAAGACAGGATTAAGAAAGGTAAAATGTGATGCCCCCATAAAAGCAAGTCCATGGCATATTCTTTGTCAATTATCAAAAGGAAATAACTCACAAAATATGATGATTAGAGGTATGATTCTTGTGCACTTCACATCTCCTCAATGAAATCTATCCACCTGTAAAGGTTCATGATTCTAGCTTGGGTAGACGGATGGACCGACTGACAAGAGCTTAGCTATATACCCCCTCTCTTTCAAAGGGGGGCATAATTATGACAATTATAAAATTTGTTAATTGAACATCCATTATTTTAATTTTGAAATGGTATTTCTTTATATTGGTGTGACTGACCTTTGCAGATGACCTTGGGCTTCAAGGCAGTACCACTATGTTTATGAGATTTACCTTAATGGCAAATTTGAGCATTGAACTGCGTTAAGCATTTTTCAAATAAACTGGGAAAATGTTTAGATATTTTAAAATTGACAGCTAGGTGTACTGGTGATGGGCAAAATTGAAAATCAGTTGGTTTGGGCTTTCAATTATAAAGGACAAGGTTCACAAACATTAGATATTGGCCCTGTAAAATCAGCATTTTTCAAAGTTCTCATGTACACAACCTACATTTTTCTATTAACCTATGCAATGGTCTTTCAAACAATGTATTTTTTTTTTCAAAACCACACAGCTTCCTTTAAAAAAGCCAATAGAATAGCCAAAATCGGCAGGTATGCCTAATTTTCCTAAAAATAAATGTTTAATCCTTTCCGGTTTTACAAAATTTTAGACCTGTCCAAATTCAAAGGTTTTGCAGATGAAAATTTAAAGTGGATTTAATTTGAAAAATAACCATTCAGTAGGGTAGAAAATAGTGTGGAAAAAGAAGAAATTGCTTGACAGAAGCAATTTCTTCTTTTTTCACACTGTTTCCTCAATCTTAAAATCACAGGCATGTAAAAAGCAGGGAGTAAACAGCAAAGGGTTAAAGTTTCAAGAAAAGTGCCATATTTTCATCAAGTAATAGATGACTTACTACTGGTAACACAGATGGGCACAAAGACACAAATTAACAATATGACTATATCATATTGATGCAAAGGCATTGAAAAGAAATTCTTTGGTTAAAAGACAAAAACATTTTTCTTTACAGTATGAACTGTAAGGCAGCATTCTCTCAACACGTTTAGGGCCCCTATTCCATATTTCATCTAGATAATTGCAACACTAAGGTTCATTTGTCAACATGGAAGACAACACAAGTATGCAAGGATCCATGAAATATGAAAAACAAGAGCTGTCACTGTAAGATGACAATGCCCCCCGACACCGCTTTGATTTAGAAGTTATGGCCAATGTTAAAGTTTTTGGACGGAATGACGGACGGACGGACGGACGGACAGACGGACGGACAAGTCAAATTTATGATGCCTCCCTATCGGGGGCATAAAAATGACTACCCGGTAGTTTACTTCCATCTGAACTTTCTTTTCATCCCTATTTTTTGTATGTACATGTTATAATTGAGCCTGTGTGTGACATTTCCAACAATTTCAAATGTGCGCATAGCAAAGACTCTGGCCAGTCTGTGCACCCGCACAGTCTGGCCAGTATCTTTACTGTGCACTTTGTAGATAGATTTGGACTGAAAGTGCCTTTAGATAGTCAGGTGATCTTGTAAATGTACTGTGTGATTGTCCAGGATGCTCATTGCTTCAGCTTCACCAACAAGATTTATCAATTATAGAGAATACTGATGGATCTGTGCAAAACTGAGTGTTTTGCTTAACAGTGAAAACTATTGTACGAAGGTTTTCCAATTGCTAAATTTTGACAAGTCAAGCTTAAGTATACCCACAGTATTGAAGTAGACAGCAAGCTGTGTAGATTAAGATCAGACCTTGCTAGATCCTTAAGTCAGAGTTGTTATGAAATTAATTCTGTAAGCAATAACTGATCTTTAATTGACTTAAGGCTATTAGCGCTATGATCTTTAATAGACTTGCAGAGCTATTAGCGCTGTGTTTTTTTTTTAAGTTTTGGGTTTTCTTCAGCAAAAGAAGACTAAAGTAAATAGGATGAAAAATGTATTTATACAATTGACAGACTGTGTTATATTTGCCTTTTCAATTAATTCATGAAATTTGAACAACTTTTATCAAATAAATAATTAACCAGAGAATACTTCAGTATTAATCCCAAGGCATGCTTTAAGAAGTCTGAATAAAATCTCTTAAGAATTCCTTGAGGTTTTGAATTGCGTGTTTCTTGACAAAAATTTGTAACACCAGGTGGTCATAGCAGGCGGCAATTATAACACAAAGCTCTCGTCTGGAAACACACTGACAAAGTTAGGGGACAACAATGCGCCATATAGGGCTAAATTTAGTCTTACGACAATAAAATGACCACTTCTCCGTCATGCTTGACAAATAAAAGATGGAGACAATTTGTTACTCAGTTACAGAATCAGTCATTGATGCAACTTCAAAACCTTTGATGACAAATCCATGGGTCTGCACAAAACTTTTGTAAGTGCCTATATTTTTATAGGCACTTACTATAGTTTTGGACAGACAACATACAATACAGCTAATTCTTATACACTCTAAAGAAAGAACTCTCTCTATTCTTCTCAAATAATCATTTCCCCCCTTTTCCTTCTGCATCTATCTAGTGAAAAATTTATTGTTTCAGTAATTGATGTAACATTGAAACCTTTGATGACAATGACAGCTAATTCTATGACACTTCTCCCAAAACCAGACAGAAATCTCTTCCATTCTTCTTGTATTTTTATAAAGCTGCACAATTTTAATCAGCAATAGGTTCAATGGATAACAATGTTACAAATGCTCAAAGGGTACTTCTTAATATCTGTTATCAGAAAACAATTTTTTTTTCACTGTTCATAATAAGTTGATGACAATTTCACAATGTATATAAACATAATACAGTCTTGCACTGAACCCTTGATATACAACTTGTGATTGTAATAATGAACAACAACGGGGCATAACAGAAAAGCTTGTAGACAAGTTGTTTTCCTTGTGAGGCACAAAAATGATTGATTATGAGGGCATGGGTTATTGTTATACACAGCTTAAAAGAAACAACAGGACAACATTGATAATGATAAATGACCTGTTATTTCATTAAAGGATGAAGAAAAACATGTATTCATGCAGATAAATGACTTGTAATCCTAATACAAGATTCTTTCTTAAATTAATTATCTAATGAATCTGAAAAATGTTTTGGAATCTTTTGCCAACAGCTTTTTGTTGATGAGGAATGCGTAGGACTCTTGGGCAATATATTACTTGGGTTTTCGTTTTAGATCTTTTTTCAATATCATTTTTTCTGCAATGAATTTTACTGTTTAATTATTTGTTAGCAAAGAGAAGAACAAATCTTTTTAGCTTGGCTGAACAAGTCTTTTAAGCTTGGCTGTGGAATGCAAACTTTAAAGGCAACATACGTCTTTCATAATGAATAGTCATCCAATTGTTTTAAAACATATATGTGACCCATCATGCAAAAAGGGACCATCTTGGAAGGGTGTGAATTGTCAACCCCAGTCAGACTGCGCAGATTGCGCAGACTGACTAGGGTTGAAACTTTTCACACTTTGCTAAATTTTTTTTTAATCTTGAATGATTAATATACCTTCCTGTAAAAGAATTTTTGAAAAGCGACATCATGTTTACCTATGCTGGACCAAATCTTTTTTTCAAATGTTCATTCTAAAAAGTTCCCAGTTGGTCCCTTTTAGTGTGACGGGTCACATATATTTCAAGCACATAATTAATGGAACTAGTGATCAATAGGTTTGTGCAGGACAAGACAACAAATTATGAATCTCAAGGCTTGTGAAGGAGACTGTCTGCAATCTAAATACAAATACTACTGTGCCATTGCCTTTTACAGACATCAGACTCAAGCCATCCTATGATTGATGGTGTTTATATTCCCCTATTTTATCTATAATCATAAGCATGCAAATCAGTATTTAGCTTGCAGACAATCTCCTCTGTATAGATTATTCCTTGGGTCAAAATCTCATCAATTTCAATACTTCAGCCTAATTGGTCATTTAGTGACCATCACAATCAGGAATCTTACAATCACCCTTTCATATAGTATAGGGATGAGTGTCTTTTCACTGCCTTTATTGGGGTATAAAGTGCAATTGCCTTAGCACATGGCAAATAACGTCATTTTAACGTCATCAAGTTTTTCCAAGGTTTTCCTGTAATTTTTCAAAATAGTCTGACTATGCACATCCGAGGTTGATCGTGAGATTGGCCGAGTGGTGTTCCGATTGGAATGCGTCAACAAGTCCATCCTTATGAGAACCAACATAAGGTTTGTACTATTATAATTGAAATATTTTGATCAAAAACTAACTAACTAAACGTCTTACGAAAAAAATGATCATTATTAAAAATCATAAATCGTACCTAGTGTTTTCTTTCATTTTTAGATTCTGCCTTGCATTATCTTTAAAAGACGATTCGAAAGAGACGATGCATGCCAGAATCCAATATATAGTTACTCCTGTAGAAGCAACTTAAATTTTTGGCTTACGCAAAAAATTATCGTAAGATGTTTAGTAAAACAGGCCTCTGGTATCATCCCACTAATACTAACATTACATCTTTTCCCAGTAGCTGTGCCACCCAACATAGGTCTACAATTATCGACCCAATGGTGGGAGACATATAGTCAGAAAGGATGAGTGCCGCGGTTGGGGATCGAACCCGTGACCTTGTCACTGGGAGGCTGACGCGCTACCTACTGCACTATGACGGCAGCAATAAAGTAAGTATACAGTTACATTAAAAGATTGACTCAGCAGAACATTCTTATTACCAAAGTAAAAAACTTTATCGATCACTATAGTGGAGTCTGTGGCCTAGTGGTTAGGCTTTTGGGTTTGGGATAAGAATATCCAAGGATCTAATCCTACCTGATGACAACATGAATTTTTTCTTAGCACAGAATTTACTCTATGTTGTTCCTTTCCACCCATATGTAAGCAGCTAACTTGAAATTCTTTGATCAGGGTCAAATTGTAAAGTCATGTGAATTAATGAATGATATAGAGGATAATTGTTTGTTTAAGTGTAAGGTCGATTTATATTTCTTTGAGAGAACAACAAAAGCTGTATTTTCACGAGTGGCAGAGCCAAGAGTGAAAATAAAGCTTTTGTTGTTCACGAAATGAAATATTTATCCATCTTACTCAAAAAACAAACGATTATTCTATTTCTTTATTGCAAAAATGAGACAAAATGTGAAATTTCTAGGACATATTTTCATAAAGCCTGTCATTTAGCATGTAATTGCTATGCAACTTTCATTGTGACGTCACTTATTTCGCCCCGCATAGATGACGGCAGATAGGGTGAAATGGCCACAAAAGCAGGGTATAAGTTTTTGATAATTTCACTGCTTTTGCGGTGACATTATCATTAATAATCTACCGCTATTTCTTGATAAACCACCGAAAAGCATTAAAGAAATATAGCTAAACTTTAACTTTATCTTTGAATTGATAAGCTTCAAATCATCATTTCTGTATTTCATACAAAAGAAGACCAGACAAATGTGAATATGATATCTGTCCAAATGGAAGATTAAAGCTTCAAACTCTAAAACAATGACAGATTACTGCATATTATAGCCACATGCATACCCTATGTTCAATTCTATTTATTCCCTTAAACAAATGGTCAGGGAGTGACCACAGCCGAAAGGACAAAGTCCAGTCTCAATCCACGGGGATTGGGATGGTGCCATGCAAGTGATACCCACATTTGTCTTGATTAGCTGACCAACAAAGGTCAGTGGTCAAAATGTCAGAGCTGGACAATGGCTATCTGAGGTGGGAGGACAAACATGCAATCTGACCATTAGGATAGACAAGGCTTATTACAAATACATGTATTCATGATGGGAAGAGGATTCGTAATTAATCACGCTACTTTAATGCTTAATCATCTTCCAAATACGGTAGCGTTGGTGGAATAACAAAAACATTACAGTCAATCTTGCTCGAACAACTATCTATTATTATTAACGACCAAATTTATTAAGAGACAATTTTAAAAAATCACCTATCTTTAAATCAATATATCATTAAAGGTAGATACTTTTGCTCTAAAAAATATTGTAAATGAATCCTATGTTGTTAAAATTTAATTGAACTGTCTCATTAAGATGATTCTAATTAGCTTTTACAGAATATCCTAATAATACGCATTATCAGTCAAAATTATTTTTCTAATTTGTAATCAGAATGTGTACTATTAGCAACCATTCTCTTTACCGAAAGTTTTACGGTGGTCCTGTGGTTTGCTGAGCATACAGGTTTTACTGTATATTGTAACTACAGTCAAACTTGTCTAAGTGAGCACATCATTTAGCAATCAGAATATAAGACAGCAAGTAATAGTTATAGTTCATTTCTGACAATTTACGCGATATAACCTAAGCGAAGCGTTAGCGGAGCGAAAGGTAATATGCGTAAATTGTCAGAATATGAACTATAATTGTTTTACCGATCGCACTTATTTTTTCATCAAAAAACGCTAGTTCATTTGAGTTGCACGTCAATCAATGATGTCATTCCTATTTGTTGCGTCATACATTCTTCAATCAAATCGAGGTAAACAAAAAGTGGGAGGAGCGAAGTTAACCACCATCGTGTTTCTGTAATTATTTGGTCATTTGGCGAAACAAATCAGTTGAAAACGTTCGGTGAACACACCTCGTGATTTCTGCGAGTGGATTTTGTATTCCTTTAGGTAGATTTTTGCTGACATTATGCCTCCTTCAGGGATTTTGTATCTCTAGAAAAACAGTTATCGTTCTCGGCATATTCAGCCGCACAGTGTTAGCTCGTCGGACTATCATTCAAAAGGTCCCGGGTTCGATCCCCGATGGTGGCACTCATCCTTTCCGACTGTCTTCCACCTATGGGTTGAAAATCGTAGACCTATGTGGGATAGCAGCTGGAGACTAGAAAAGGAATGAACGCACTTGTGCAAGAAATACCAGGAATTCATTTTTAGGTGCTCCAGCTGCCGCAATATAACGGAAGAATTGTTGAAAGCGGTGTTAAACCCTATTCAAAGAAATAAAACCACGGCATATTCATTATCAAAACTGTAAAGTTTGCAACAAGACGTCAGTAGAAAACAGTGCCTTGAAAAGTTCTAGTTACCAAATTTTGGTTTCAAACCGAGTCACACTGGCTTTCGATATAAGCCAGCTATCACAGGCTTATAACATGCATCGAATCACTTTCTTTTTGCATATATCTGTATCCCTAGAATCCTTTGAGTAGGTGTTTTGTAATTTTTTCTACAATTAGTTTGCATACATATACCTTTAATAGGAACATTTGATTGCATTTTGTTAAGATTTGGACCTTTGCGAAACAACATAATTTAAATGTCGTTCAAAATATCCAAAGTATTTATTTTTAAAAGGGGAAGTGAGATTTTATATCGTTTCAACCCTGTCGTTTTTTTCTTTTTCATGTCAATGTGAAAATGTGGAGTACAGAAAGACTTGGTATGAGCAAGCCCGTCGATGTCATTCTTACTGCTATATACCATGCAGATTATTATTTTATTATCTGAATCATTGATAAATCCGCTAAATTTTATCGTGATTAACATGGAGACAAATTATGAAAGAATTTTCTCCTCGTTTTAATGAGTTATTGTGTAATTGAAACGTAACACCAAAAGAAATTCACCAAACGTTTTTATTATAAATACTCGATTACAAGTTAAGGGTCTTTCGGGATATTTTATCAGACAAGATAATGACGTCACTGTCTTGTTTTGAATGTAGTCCCCACCCATTTTGACCTAAAGTCACGTAGCTCACTTATTCGAGCAGACCTTCAGGTTATGGAATATATTTTTTGAATTTCAAACGAAATAGCGGCCTTTCATTGGAGGAAAAAATAGGGCGATCGGTAATGTAGCGTAAATTGCACCAAAATTCAACAGTATTAAGTAAGCTCATGTCTAAAGCAAAAGCTATTTAGATATCTCCTAGGTACCTGCTCAATACAGGCTTGAATATATGTATTTGTCCTTAATAATGTGGATTATATTAATGACAAATCGCAAAATATTTTCTTTCAGTAGAGATTATGTATATTATAGTTCTAATGTTAACCCGTATCATGCTGAATCTAAATTTTCTTTTTCAACACACAGACTGGGCAGGCTGACTGAAGGGTTTGAACATTAATAATGATGTTCTGAATCTAGAATGACTAATGTACCTTCCAGTATAAGAAGTTTCAAAATCCCATCTCTGGTTGATCTCTACTCGAAGTAATCTCTTCTCCTCAAACCTGAATCTCTTTTTCAAAGATTCATTTCACAGATTTCCTAGATGGTCCTTTTTCAAATGATAGGTCATAAATTAATCTTCATTTGACATCTGCAAAACCAAAATTTGTTGAATTAGGGTGTTGTTTTTTCAGTCAAAAAATAGGATTAAAGGTGCTCAAAAAATCTTTTGTATAACAAATGTTTTTCTCAGCAATTCAATTAAATACCTTAAAATAGAGACTGAGAGATCTATTTTAGACACACAAAAATGAATTAATGTTATAATAATTCTGAGAGCTTTTTGCCCTCCTTCATTTGGACTGAGTAGACTAATTATTTCCACATAATGTCAATGGCCAAGTCTTCATATTGATGGCTCAGTTTGAACTGGTTGTACACCAGCCCTGCGATCAGGATCACCAAAAGGTGCAAACAGTTTTTCAATTATACCCTGCTTTGCAAACAGGTGCATGTGCAAAGCAGGGTACAATTGGAAAACTGTTTGCAGGGATTAGTGATCCTGAATGCAGGGTTAGTTAAGGGATCTCTAGCGAGCCTTAAAGAAACGACTTATATCAATGGCTCAGAGTGAAAACAGTTGTAACTGCCTATAAACATATAGGCAGTTACAACTGTTTTGCTCTGAGCCATCAATATGTTCATAGGCAGTTACTGTACAACTGTTTCATGCTGAGCCATCAATATATAATCCTACAAAAATCCCACGAACAATTTATTTTATCTTTGAGGATTTTTAGAACATTTTAAATACCTTTTTTGTTCACTTTTTTTTAAATCAATTGATGAATATTTTCCTTGATTTGAAAAGAATTAGGTAATTCAAATTGAAGTCCAAGTGCTTAGGCATTGTACATGGTAGCCACATACAAACGTTAAACCCTTGAACAATTAACCCTTGTTATGCTGAATTGATGCCATTGAAATATTGTGTTTCAATGAAAGTTCTGAAATCACATTGCAAGTCAGTATCTATTTCAACTAGAAACGTGTCACAGACTTGTCAAAATCCCAGATACCTCCTCAAATATTTAATTTTACCTGTGAGATATTTGAACTTTATCCATGACCTTGACCTTGGGCATATACTGACAAACTCTCTGCATATCACTTCTACCTCATAATATCAAGGGGAACAACTGTGCCTAGATTTTTTTAAATTCATCCATTAACCCTTAGCTGTTTAATCCCTGCTTTTAACGTGCCTGTGATTTTATAATTGAGAAAACATTGTGAAAAAAGAAGAAACCGCTTCTGGTCCAAAATTTTGTAAAACAGGAAAGGGTTAATATAGAACTGATGCTCCCTATGAGAATGAGGCACACATACAGACAAACCCCAGACCACACAACCTCTAGCAAATGCATGCATTCACACATGGACAAAGGTAACTCTATATGCCTGTCACCATTTCATGGTGGGGACATAAAAACAGTTTCTAAATGTTTATGGTTTAAAAAGCAAATAGGATGGTATAGTCTAGGATCAGCCTGCATATTTGTGCAGGCTGATCTTTGTCTCAACCTACTGCAAAGGCAGAATATTCTGAGTTCAGCATGACAAAGACTAAGAAATTATATTTCAGTAAGCTAAGGCTACAAAACTATAATTCATAGAATACTTCAGTCCCAACAATAATTATTATTTTGCTTTTCATTTAAACATCACTGTTCTTTTTAAAAAGCTCAAAGCTGCAAGCCTTACCAAAGACAACAAAAGGCCTGGTGATAAAGGACTGACCAATGTCCAAGACAATAGAAGATGACCACAGTGTGGTCACTAAATCATGATAAATGACCACATGTATCTGATCACACTCTCAGTAATCTGTATAAACAGGGGCTAGGTTAATCAAATGCATGACCAACCATTTATATCTGTACGCCTTTAATGAATTTAAGCCAAGATTAATCCTCGGCATGCTGTTATTGGAATATTGTTATTCATACAGGAGGTATTGACAAAGATCAGTCTGATCTTTGTCTATACACCCTGCTTGTTTGATATTAAACAATAGTTATTGAATACTCTTTATAAGAAATATTGACATTAATGCAGGCCTTCTTTATCTTTTAGTCCATTATGATTCCAATTGGCACAGAAGTAATTTGCTTCAAGTTCATAACTCCTAGTATCATCGGTTTGAGACCAAAATACCATACATAGCACTTTTTCAGCTCTAGTTACAACATTTCAGACCTAAATCATTAATGAGTTAGTGTGAAAATAAAATTCTGAATTATCATAAATATGACAATGTCCTGAATAAGAATCCCAGTTTTAATGGTCAGTGATAAAATCCAGAAATTATCCCAGCACCCCTGCCATTATAGAGGTGTAATCTAACTGTCCCTAGGGTCAGTCATGGACAGAATCAACACCTAGTTTAGGGATCTCTAGTGAGCCTTAAAGACCTTCCACAGATACAATTTACTCATAATCATAGTCCAAACTGACCCTTGTCTTTGTTATAAAAGGCATGTCTTTCTGGTATTTGAAATAAACATGGATAAATAGCAAGTGAGAGGGTAACTTCAAGAATACAAAATGTAACTAAAGATTTTTTTTCTTTACATACAAATAAGGAAATGTAACATATGAGCCTGTAAATGAGATTTCCAACAATTTTCAATACGCGCAAAGCAAAGACTCTGACCAGCCTGTGCATCCGCACAGTCTGACCAGATTATTCACTATGCGCTTAGTAGATAGATAAGGTCTCAAAGTATCTGTAGAACAACATGTCATTAATTTGGTGTAAGGAGGAATAAATATATCCATTGCAAGCTAGGGAAAATAGCAAAGGGACACAGAAATGTAGTTTCTGGGCACTATGAAATGCCATGATTATATAGTCAATAGGGGACAAATTATTTTCCTTTCACAAATAAGAAATCAATCCTCCAGCACAAACAGAACTAAGAAAAGAATTGTGATATTTGCGATTGAAATCATAACCTTTATAATACAGTCCTGAAACAAAGTAAACTTAGTTTTGAATTTTATCTATTTCTTTATTTCTTTTTTTTTTAACTTTGGTTAATTGCATGTTTGAGGTTATTCATTCAGACTATGCTTTCAATGTCACCTTAGACAGACATAATTTTTATTTTGCTATTTTGATCAAAAGAACCTAGATTATCTTCAAATTATGAAGGTTTTGTATAAAGTTTTACAGCATTTCTCCTCATAAACTCTCCTGGAAGCTTTACATAGTCAGGGTCAGGGAGTTTTTATTTAGTATTCATTTTCTGATTACAAAATCATTAAACTTATGTCTTTGAGGTTCTTTCCCTTTAACTTGAGGTAAATTAATATTAACGATTGTTAAGAGGAAATTCACATCAAATTAGAGAAAAATTCTCAACAAGTTCTTAACATTTAGGCGATTGAAGTGGGTTTCTTAGTAAAATATATTATGTAGGGGTGCTACTATTAGGGAGGGCGCTATTATAAGGGAAAATATAGTATATCATTATAAAAGTCCTGCAATAAACCTTCAAATAGATCTACAATATTTTTCTAGGAGTATACTCAGAAATTATCAATAAATTTCAGTCACATTCTATTCAAACAGAAGGCCAAGTGTACTGTCTGACATTTACAGTAAATATGGGAGAAAATGCCACATTAATTATAATTATGACAAGATGATTCTATGGGCCCATGTATCAATGTTGAAGGAGAGAAATTTATCCCATCAGCTAAATGGACATGATGTACATTGCAGATCACACTCCTGGGAAATTGTGGCCAAATGCAGTATGCTACTTACCAAAGATATAATGAATGCTTTCACTTAATGTTGAAAATCAAGGGGAGCTCTGTGTACAAGATTGTTAAACTTTTCTCATCCTCAACTGAGAATTTTCTCACACTTAGACTTTAAATAACTGTACAGGCATAAAAGATAATACATATATCAATAATTTTTCTTTGTTCTGGGAAAATAGACTTAGCTTAAAAAGTCTGGCTTTCAAAATACAATACCATACTTTCATACCTTTTAGACATCAAAGATAATTTAAGGACGGATCAATGCTTTCAATAGAGAAATCGATTGACCAATCAGAATTTTAATTTATGATGGGGTGACAAATGACCTCTGTCATTTTAAGCCATTTTGTTTAAAATGTTTTCATGAATGGACAACTTAACCTTACCTTTAACAAGCAGTAGTAGTCCACAATCAATTTGCATTTTGGTCTATTATCTTTGATGACATATTTTTCAGATAAATGAAGTATCAATATCTAAGGGGTGTGTGTATGTGTGAGGCTAGTGATCTTCTAATAATTATTAATTATTGCATAAAATGTGTGTTTTCAGGTCATTGTAGGCCTATGTTAATGAATAAAACCCAGGCATTAAGGGGAGAAAATGTGGATTAATAAGTAAATTCCTGTGCCAACGCCCTTCTTTTTTTAACTTAAATATCTGCAGTCTGGTTTATCAGTCCCTATAACATTAAAATTTGGTTTATCAAACTAATTCCTATAACATTAAAATTAAGCATAAACAAAACGCCTTGGTCTATTTTCCGTATCAAATTTTATGACATCATTTATCTACCAAGCAATGTTGGTATAAACAAAAGAGACGGTGCAATGCATAACATAATTTATGAGAACATAATCGCAGGTTTCAAGCTAGTTTTAACACATTCTTATGAATCATTTTGCAATCTCTATTTGAACAACAGATATTTGTAAATCATTTATGCCCCAAATTAAAGCAGGTCAATGGCCTATTCATTGTCAATCAACAAAGGGCAATAACTCAAAAAATATGATGAGTAGAGTTAAGGGTCTTGTGCACTGCACTTCTCCTCAATGAAATCCATCCACCTGTAAAGTTTCATGGTTCTAGCTTGCATACTTTTTGAGATATGTTCCAGACAAAAAAAAGAACGGTCTTGTAACAGATAGACCAACCAACCTACCGACCAACAAGAGCAAAGCAATATACCCCCTCTTCTTCAAAGGGGGCATAATAATAAATACTATTGTCTTTCTTTTTATGCAAGAATTGTCAATTAATGTGTTTTTTTGTTTTTTTACTGTTACCAATTCAATGGCTCAGCGCAAAACAGTTATAGCTCCCCATATGTTAATGGGGAGTTACAACTATTTCGCATGAGCCATTGAATTGCAGAGACCCTCAAAATGCGTTAACGCCCTTGTGCTCTGCTCTCGGGAGTTAAACCATTTTTGGGGTGGCTATAAGTGTTAACCTCCTCAAAAATGCAAATTATTCCTTTTTTATCATGGATTGAGGATACTTGGAATGAGAGTTATTCTTCATTTTCTATAATGATTTCTTTTCATGTAACTACTTTTTCCCTTTCTAATTCACTATTTTGCTTTTTTATAATAATTTTGTACTTGAACAAGTAAAAAACTCGGCAATCTAAATGGCCAGATATTGATGGCTCAGTGCGAAACTGTTGTCACTGCATATAAACATATATATGCAGTTACAACAGTTTCGCGCTGAGCCATCGATATGTTTAAGACTTACTTGTCAACTTGGCTGAGATTGTCAAAAGCCTTGTGAGCCCAGTATGAGAACACACCCATGGTTCCAGAAAGTAGGTCACCTTGACCCCCACATCGTCTTGGGCTTCCCTCTTCACAACACACCAACACTAGAAGCATATGATAAATGGTCAATGGAACAGACCCACAGCACAAACAGTATGTTGTTTCATAGCCTGATTTGTAAATAGATTATAATATGATCGCAACATTTCCAACAATTTGAAACGTTTGTGAGGTGTAAACATTGAGTAGCTTTGACAGCCTCATACTGTGAATATAAAGTTACCTGATGGTCTACGATACTTTGAGACATTATCTATCTACTAAATGTATAGTAAAGACTCTGGTCAGACTGAGCTGATGCACAGGCTGGTCAGAGTCTTTGCTTTGCACATATTTGAAATTGTTGGAAATCTCACGCATAGGCTCATATAAGACTAGTTATTAAACTTAGAATACGAGGCAATTGCTTCAAAGTACATCGTATTTTGAGCAGCCTTTTCTGCTTTGTCGGAAATAATTTTTAAGATATTGTGGAACAACTAATTTTTGTGGAAATTGCAAATGTTCTATTCCTTAGTTGCCAACACAAGCTGATTATGTCATTTAAAGGTTCTAAGGGCTATGGGTAAATAACTGATTTATGTCAAAAAAAGAATGGTTGATTCTAATGCAAGTATTCGTGAAATTCATTTTTTCTCTGGTTTGGAAAGGAATCTCAAATGCTTTCTTATGAAAATTGACATTTATAATCGGTACTTTTTAGGCTGTTTTAACACCCTACCATATCACGAAAATAGGGAATATCTAATTTTTTCAAAATTTCTCTGACATGGTCTTCCCATCTAATTAACAGAGTTCCAATGCTGTGACTATATAGTCACTTTATTTGAAGAGAAGGTCTCTAAAATAGCAGACAAATCCATTTGTTTGTTTTCAAGTTGTTCCTATCTTGTATCTATTATATTTATCACATCTCAATTACAGGTTATTTGGGCTGGAGATATGTATCAGGATTAAATAGCTGGGGAAATCTTTACTGCTAACTTATAGCATGTCTAATGAGATACAACCTTTTACATCAACTCTCAGTAAAGCAAAATAATGCTTGGCCTGAATCATTTGTGTAATACTTCTTACCTTGTACAGTGTACAGTACAAGGTAATTAGCAAAAAAAAGCTAGAACTGTCGCAGAGCAGACTTATAACCCCCACAAGCACTTTGTCAGAATGCAAATGCTATTAGTGCAGGATGTGTTTGTAACAAATATTGAAGTCATATGCAGCATTTGCATGAAGTTTCATGATTGTAGGTCGCTTGGTTCTTGAGTTAGAGTCCAGAAACGAAAATTGAACAAAAATTGACTGTGACCTTGACCTTTGACCTATGTGACCCCAAAACGATAGGGCACTTCCTTGGGTCATGAGCAACATTTGCATAAAGTTTCATGATTGTAGGTCACTCTGTTCTTGAGTTAGAGTCCGGAAACGAAAAGGTCTACGGATGGACAGACAGACAGAATGACAGACAGACAGACATGGTGAAAACAATAAACCCCCTCTACTTCGTAGGTGGGGGATATAATAATTTCAATGGCTCAGTGCTTAACAGATGTAAGTATATATATAGCTATATACTTATAGGCAGTTGCAACTATTTGCCCAATTGTCAGCCATTGCATTGATAAAACCAAATAACAATGATATTTTTTTGTACTACATGTACCATTTTGGTTACTATCTGTATTATTAAGTAGCTGAATCCTAGAGACACATACTAAACAGTCAATTAATACAAGTGTCCTTATCAAGCATGCCTCCTAAGTTATCTATCAGCCATCTGACCTTCTGTCAGATATTAACTGTAAGGTGAGAGATCTGCTGTGCTGCACTGCTACAGTAAACGGGCTTATCAGTAAATTGGTCTTGATCTCAATCTATCAAATTTCAATTTATGTCTTAATTTAACTCCTTACTAACTGGCTAACTCTAGACTAGCACAAAATTATATGTTGAAATAGATACTACCCTATTCAATTAACCAATATCATGGGTCTGCTGAGTTTTAATTCTATTTTAAGCCATTTGCAAAGTATTGTTTTGAGTATAGTAATAATAATTCAAAGTAGAATAATAATTTACTTTGTACACCTACCTGCACTATAAACTAAACAGGATTATTGGATTTGATCAAAATAATTCATTCCATCTTCAAAATCATTTGTAGTATAACCTCTACTTTTTTCATAACAAGAGAGTCTAATCAACTAAGAAACATATTCAAGTCATTGAATTTCCTGCACCACAACTTGGGTGGGGAACCAACATTTCAACTTTTAGTGCCAGAAAGTCTTATTTAAAGTAAGAGACAAATTTAAATCATGAAATTTCCTGCACCACAACTTGGGTGGGGAACATACATTTCAACTGCAATATGTTCAAAATAAACACTATGGTCTGCCTCTCAGACAACTTACTTCTTAACCAAAGCTATGGAATGAATGCATAGCTTGAACCAATTAAAGTGTGTGAAAATTAATACTTCTTCCAGAACAGGAAATATTTAAATTGTAAATGCAACAATTGTTTGTTTCGGTGTGAGTTTGATATATATTTTCACTGAGTGAATAACAAAAGCTGAGTCACTTGTGAAAATATACCTTTACTGTTCACGAAATAACATCACTTATTTGGCTCTGCACAGATAACTTAAAACAGAGTGAAAAAAAAGGAAGCAGGGTAAAAGTTTTTGATAATTTCACTATTGAGGCGGTGAGTTTATCAAATCATAATCTATTGTTATTTCTTGATAATTGACCAAAAAAGCATATAACGTTGAAGTAGACCTAACAGGAAATTATAATGAAATTTTCTTTTACTTTTTCAACTAGATCATCATGGTATTGAAGTAGGAAGAAGTACAGTTTGATGTCAAATTTAAAGCAATATTAGGACAGACAGGCAAATAGATGAACAGACAAACACAATGATAAATGCTTTGCCAGCAAGAACAGAACTCTAGCACTTTTTTAAATTTTCTTTCTTTTTTTCCTAATATTGTAATCCTATGCTAACTCAAAAGGACATTTAAATTTGTAATTTCAAATTATGGCTAAAAATATTGAAATACATGATGCAAACCATACAAAAAGACATTTGAGCCTGTGCATAACATTTCGAACAATTTAGCAAATGGGCAAGGCAAAGACCCACGCCAGTCTGTGCATCTGCACAGTCTGCCCAGAGTCTTCACTTTACAATTTGTAGATAAAAATAGTCTCAAAGAATCTGTAGACAACCTGTCTTGTAATTTCTCTGTGTAAATGTCTATTCTTCTAAATGTTTGCATCTCAAACAGATTTCAAATTGTTGGAAATGTCACACACAGACTCATTTGATTGGAAGGCAGAAAAAATATAGTGCACACAATTTGGTTTGTATCAGAACCTACTCCTAATAAATCATTGTGAGTTGTTGATGAGATATTTACATTAAAATGATGAAGAGGTTATCATGAAGAATTAGCAGTTAGATGAAAAATATGTCAGTAAATGAATCATGCCAAACTGAATCAAGGTAAAACAGTATTACCTTTGAAGTAGCCATCTTGTTTTAATATTGTTTTTATTTTCATTTAAGTGGTTTTGAACTTCTATTTTATTTTGTCAGTGTTTTGTCAGAGGGTGATCAATATATTGTAAACTTCTCATGCTGTTCAGAGAAAGTTCCTTCTGTATACGAATACTTTGGCAGACTGTATAGACCAAGATCAGCTAGGGCAGATGTTCAGTATGGTGATTCAGTAGAATCATGCCAAAAGTATCTTTAACACCGGTAAGATCATTTTTGATAATTCTTAATCCTTGTCATGCTGAAATAAAAAACCTTGGTAAAATCAATTATAAATCAAAGTGCTGAAATCTCTGTATTTCCTTATTGTGAGTCGGCATTTGATTTTGAAAATATAATTTCTGAAACTTTTCTGGTTTAAAAAGGAATATCAGGTTGTATGAACTAATATCAGGCTGAACATATGTGCAGGCTAATGTTTGTCCATACCTCCTGCCAAAGCAGGAATATTCCGGGATCAGCATGACAAGGGTTAAGATACTTGATGAAAGGAATACAGCAGCAAGATAGAAAATATCAGCATGAAACTGCCAAATCTTTTTTTCCTTAACAACATTCAGTCTAAATTAATCTTAAAGAGTGTCATGAAAGCTAAATAAAAAGAACACAGCAACAAGATAGAAATGTCTGCAAAAAATTGCAGAATCGTTTGTTCTCCTTTGCAATATTCAGTCTGACTGCTTTGTGTTTGATAGATATTCTGAAACTGAGTGTGAATCAAAAGAATGCTTTCTAATTTGCTAAACTGCCTCAGGAAGCCAAGCTGTCATTAGAATAATGTAGATGAAAACTAATTAGATTTAAGAAGTTTAGGAAATTATTTAATTGTTCCAATCCCACAGTTGATGTAAAATATCTGTTTCTTTTCAATCACAAGTATGCAATTATACAAAATGTAAACAAAAAATATTCCAATTTTCTGTCTCAGACAGTTTCTCATTGCATTTAAATAGCTTAAAATCCACTTAGCCCTGTGATCAGAAAAATCTTAACCCATTCAAACATAAATCCCATGTTTTGTTGCCCCCAAAGAAAAACTTTGAAAAACATTGTGGAAATGAAGAAATTGCTTTTTACAAGCAATTCTGTTTTCTAGAGGTACTTTATCAAACTTCTGCATATGGTTTAATTGAATTTTCAATTTGTTTCAACCTTAAATCTTTTTATTTAGTGAAGATTTAATTGAATTTTCTTTTTATTATATCTCCTTTTACCCAATGCTTTCCTTACTGGTTAACTAATATTTCCATTCTGCCTGTAATCCCTGATCATGATGCAGAACAAAGGGATAATCTGGTAGGATGCTTGTGGCTCATGGATACCAAATATTTATCAAAAATTTAATCAATTTTTATCATGCACTAATTGTTTTCTTGAGATGTTTATGAGGACGGTTTAAATAGCCTGGATCACCCGAGATGACCTTTGTCCTGGAATGGTCAGTCTCAACCAAGGTCCTGGATAAAATCACAACAACTTAATTAATTGATTAACCCTTACCATACCATTATCAAATTACATTTTTGAAAGATGTTTTTCTTCTTCAGAAACCCTTTCAGCTATTTGTCAGTGTTATCCCAAAATCTCGTAACTACAGCTTTGACCAAGCTGTAGTTACGAGTTTTTAGAAAAATATGGATGTATTATATTTTCATTGTACCTTTCTAATCAATTATCTGGATTCTATTGAAATCTAATGCTGGATATTCTAGTCTTGTTTCTGTGAGGTGTATACAAAGATCAGCCTGCACATACATTGTTGACTGGTATCAGTCTGTTAAACGAAGCATGGTATCATTAACATTTATTTTATATGTTTATTATCTTATACTATCCTGTAAGTTCCTATCAACTGAGAGCCTGATTTAACGTTTTTTTTTGAAGAGAAGTTAATTCATCATTATTTTGTAAAGTTTAACAGGGTTACCTACCTTGTTAGAAACCTTGTTAACAAAATACTTCTTAAAACAGGGCCTAAATTTCAGGCTATTACATTATATGTGTCCTTTAAAGCTCAGCAAAGTTAACATTTAATTATCTTAAAACAAATGATAAATGCAATTTATTTGAAAAAAATCCGTAATTGGCAACAAACTACGTGTTGTATGAAATTAACAAGATGTGTTAATTATACACTAACAGCATTTTGTTTAAAAGTTTAAAAGACCTTGAAAATTGATATAGACCTAGACAGATGACCTTGACCTTTAAAGATGGGGATGGATGAGAAGAATCTTTATGCCAAATATGAAACATTGAAACTTGAAAAGTGCTTTTGTTACAGGAAAATGTTAGTTTGCATGTTAAGTTTTGGCAGACACACAGGCAGACAAAGGTGAAACAATATGCCCTGAGTCATTTTTGCAAGGCATTAAAAATGCTTTTGAAAGCAATAATTTTCATATCATCTTCCGAAAAAAGAATTTCTTCAATTTTTGTGAAAACATTCCTGTCATCAGTCTTTGAACTAAATGCAATGACATAAATGAATTAATATTGAGATGTCAGCACAAATCCATTGTAAGTGCCTAAAACAAGAACCTCGCCTACGGGTGCCTAGGCTCGGCTGTTGAGTGCTGGATGGTGGGAAAAAATCTAAGTCGAAAAAGGGGCATAATTTGAACAAAATGCATCTAGAGTTATTCCCCTTGATAGTATAGGTTGCTCCTTTGATGGTGAACATGTGTGCCAAGTTTCATGTGAATGCCTTCAGTAGAACCAGAGATATAACAAAATGTCAAAGTTTTCGCACGACGACGACAACGACGACACGGAGGCTATAGCAATACCTCGGGTTTTCTCCGAAAACAGCCGAGCTAAAAATATATAGGCATTTACAACAATATGCGATGACCCTTCCCTATAGTTTGATAAGAGATAAGCCATTTGTTATTGGTTACACATACCATGTTTTCCATTTGAGATGAAGTCTTTTTCACCTTTCAGAACGATTGTCACATTGTCCAGTTTCTCACATAATGTCCGTACACTGGACACTGGCTCATCCCAAACTGGATCTTCACCTACCTGTAATACAACATAAACAACAACCACTCTTAAGAGTGACCACATTGTCTAGTTTCTCACATAATGTCCGTACACTGGATACTGGCTCATCCCATACTGGATCTTCACCAACCTGTAATACAATATAAATTACAACCACTCTTAAGAATGACAACATTGTCTAGTTTCTCACATAATGTCCGTACACTGGATACAGGCTCATCCAAAACTGGTTCTTCACCTACCTGTAATACAACATAAACAACAACCACTCTATAGAGTGACCACATTGTCTAGTTTCTCACATAATGTCCGTACACTGGATACAGGCTCATCCCAAACTGGATCTTCACCTACCTAATATATTATATGAGCCTGTGCGTGACATTTCCAACACTTTCGAATATGTGCAGAGCAAAGACTCTGACAAGCCTGTGTATCCACACAGTCTGACCAGAGTCTTCACTGTGCATTTTGTAGATAGATTAAGATCCCAAAGTATCTGAAGATAATCAGGTATTTTACATTCATAGTATGTGGCTTTCTATGCTGCTCAATGTTTAAGGCTCACACACATTCCAAATTGTTAGAAATGTCGCACACAGGCTCATATAAAATATACATTGAAAAAGCACCCTTGTAGAGTTTTCACTTTCAACAAGAAGAGGCACAAGAGGGCTAGTATCACTCCACTCTACATACGGTAATCAATTTTGAAAGCAGATAATCATAAACTTTTCAAGAAGGTACCTTTTTCCATGACATGGAATAATATTTCCAAGTAGCTCAAGTGTTCACATAGCCATAATATAATCAGCAAACATCTTATTTCATAAAAACTGTCAATAAATGTACAAGAAATGCTGCATTAAAAATGCTCCCTTTCCCAAGTGGCAGCATCATATCACCTAAAATCAAAGATAGTTAATAGAACATGTCCTAAGGATCATTCTTGTGCAGTTTGGTTGAGCTCTGCCCTGTAGATTAAAGAGAAGATTTTTCATCATATGGCCCTTTTTTAAAGTGACCTAAAAACCCTTGGAGTCCACATTAATAGCCCTATCAGATTTAAATAAAGTAATCAAAAAGAGCATGTCCTAAGCATTATTCCTGTGAAGTTTGTTTTAATTATGATCAATAATTTCAAAGAGGGGGAGATGTATTTATATATCACCAAATGGGAGCATTTTCCAGTGACGTGATAGCCTGTACAGCCCAAGTTATCAACCTGATTAGTCATTGACAAAAAACAATCTGAGAGCGCATGTCCTAAGTATCATTCCTGTGAAGTTTGGTTGAATATTGAAATGTAGTGTCAGTAAAAAGATGTTTATATTTGCATCAAATATGGGACCTTATTTTGGTGATGCAACAGCCTGTGGAGCCCATTCTATCAACCTGATCAAAAATTAAAGACGAAACCTGAAAGAGCATGTCCTGAGCATCATACTTATGAAGTTTGGATGAATTCTGAGCAGTAGTTTCAGAAGAGAAGATTTTTTTTTCATATTTAAACATTAGGGGTTATTCTTCAGTGATGTGACAGCTTGTAGAGCCCCAGTAATCTGCCAAATCAGTATTTGACGTTCCATTCAGGTGTAATTTGATTCAATTCTGATCAGTAGTTTCACAGAAAAAGATTTTTTATATTTATCATATTGGACCATTTTTTGGTACCATGACAGCCCACAGTACTAGTACCAATGTTATCTGCCCAATCAGAATTTGGCGTGGAAATCTGGGCCCATTTTTGGCGACAAGGCAGCCTGTAGCATCCATGTTATCAACTTGATAGGAACTAAGAAATCTGAAAGAGCATGTCCTAAGAAGAATTCCTGTAAAGTTTGGTAAAATTTTGACCATTAGTTTCAGAGAAGAAGAATTTATTTATATTTCATATGGAGCCTATATTATTGACGTGACAGTCCATAGCACCCATGTTATCAGCCCGATCAGAATTTAATAAGTAAGTCTTAAAGATTATTCCAGTGAAATTTGATATAATTCTGCTCAGTAGTTTCAGAGAAGATTTTTTAAAAAAAAGTTAATAGACAGACACACACACTTAAGGTAGTGGACCCGTAATAGTTCCACAACGTTTCAGAAGTAATTAACTGTAACAGTGTTAACTGAGGTTTCCTAATGATATTCATTAGGAAACCTCGATCAACATTGTGAAAGTTCATGAGTTCTGAAATATTGCAGAACTATCGTAGTTCCACTACATTAAATGACCAACACGAGGCCATGACAATAGCTCTGCTGGACTATGATCGGTGGAGCTCAAAACAAAGATTTAGAGATTTGAACCAGTTTTGCTCTAGGTTTTTCAACAATTATACAGTAGAAAGCAGGCAGAGTCATCTGAGATTCAGCTTTCACATCTGTGAGCTATGTGAAAATGCAGTGAACAGCAGAATCATTAAGGTAGTAGACCCTTAATAATTCCCTAACATTGCACAGACTGATTGTAATCTACATTGGCTGCCAAAGATTTGTATATGTCTTAAACAGCACAAGAAGGGTCAAATCCTTTTCAAAATAATTATGTACCAGGTGCTTTTGATCTATGCCCTTTTGCTAGCAGAAATAACTAAAGGAAGTCTATATAAAGAACAATATGAGTAAGCCCATTTCAACAAAATCCCAATTTTCAAAACGATTAATAGCAATCATCTTTCACACTGTTGACTGAGGTTTCCTAACTAAATGATTAGAAAACCTTGATTAAAGCCATTAAAGTTCTTACTTCCAAAATTTTGCAAAAACTATTAACTGTCAACTACCATGAACCATCACTAGACAACTTAAGTTCTTACTTGACCAAAATGGAAGGAGTTGAATGATTCAAATTTTCAAGACAATTCAACATCTCTCGCTCAAGTAACCAATAATTTTTCAAATAGACAACAGGCAGTGTAGGCTAAGATCAGCCTGCACATCTGTGTATGATAATCTAAATCTTTATTATATACTTTGATATTGTCTCTATGTATTTGAATGGGAGGAAAGTGTGCAATATTTTTTGATATTGCATACTTTGATATTGCACTAAGATTATTTTCACGTGCACAAATGGACTGGACTACATTTTGGTTGCTATCTAGCCATAAGTCAACATAAAATAACATTATCAACGCTTTCTTTTTGTGTTCAATATTCGAGAAATAGTTTTGTCAGAGTAAAGAAATACATTTCAAGTTCTTTGAATGCCTAAAGGTTAATTGACCTGTGTTTGTTTTCATCTATTTGAAACATTTTTCGAGAAATAAACCACTTCATCCCCTCCCTATCTCTGTCGACTCAGATGCACCCCCCCCCCTTCCCCTCAAATTTCTCTTTTCTTTTGTTATTTTATAACAAAATTCTTTCAAAGCTATTTCATGCCCATCCCTTTGTGTCTATCATAATTCTAGTATCTATCTCTCTTCCTCCCTATCTTTCTCTTTATTCCGTCTTTCACTCCGTCCCGTCCTTCATGACTATCGCTAGTCTGCTCCGGAATCATAGTACGCAGATTTAGTCAGTTCTGGAACGTGTAACTAGTAAGAATAACAAATGAACAAGTTTTTATAAATATCTTTATTTCATTTTTATTTAAAGTAAGTCGAAATAAACGCGTATTTAAAGATCGAAAATACGAATCGACACAAAAAATGTCCACTGTCTTCTTTCTTTACACTGTCACTTCATAGCAACAGATGTATTCATCCGAACGTGAAAATATAACAGAAAGGATTTTGCGGGAAAAGGTCTATTGCGTAGCTGTTATTTAAAAGCTGTTTAAATTTAAAAACAAAATCGTTCTAGAAGTATAGGTGATGTAAAAAAAAAATAATAAAATTAGAAGTGAACATCGTCCAACAATATCAAAGTATACAATAAAAAGGTTATTGAATTTAAATGGGAATATATTGTGTCGGACTCGTTCTTTTGGTGTAGTTGCCCTCGCAAGCTCGGGCATACTGCCAAAAGAACTCGGGCATACTGCCAAAAGAACTCGTCCGACACAATATATTCCCATATAAATTCAATAACCTATAATACTGTCTGCTTCACCCTTGTGTACAGCAGGAATTACCAGTCAACAGCATAGAAAGGGTTAAAACAAGTCGATGCCTCAGAGCGAAACAGTTGTAACTCCCTATATGTTTATAGGGAGTTACAACAGTTTTGCCCTCAGCCAATGAAATGTTTGTTTTTACGTGAAGGGTCTACTTAAATTCCCAAAATATTGTGTAATCCATAGGTTTAACTTCATCAATAAATCTGTGAAAAAGGGTTAAAACATGATCAGGTTTTTACGTTTTTAATTCCTCCATTAAAATAAAACAGATGCAAAACATTAATTCTGTTTGATAGTTCCAGCCTTTGGTATGGAAATAATTAATGCCTGTTGAAGAATGTGTTCACTTTGCTTTTAACCTCATTTAACTTTTCCATTGCCAGAATACAATCCAGGCACCTTTTTCGCCGCTTCAAAACTTTAGGAAGAATTTTGATGCTTCAAAAATTTAAGAAGACTTTTGACGTAGATCTACTTGCTCCATAGGCTCATTTATTATCTGATTATGATTGAAAGAAAATTGTTTTCTAAAATTAGTTCATTATATTTTCAATTGTTGTTTTCTAGCACCATTAAGTATATGGAAATAAGCCCATCCTATTGAAGTACTGTTTTTCACCTTATCAATATCTATAATATGACCTTCGTTGCGGAAGTGAAATAAACACTTTGAATATTTTTGATATAACATGGGTGTTATAACACGAGTGGAATAACTATGCAAATGAGCTCAGAGCGAATAGCAACGCTATATTGTAACCGTGAATATGACGTCATAATCTATATATTGTGACGTCAGTTTTTAAAGGCATTATAAGTTTCACGGAAAATTGAAATGTTGAATTTCAATAAATTTTGGTGATTTTTCGTAAAATATCAGGTCATATTATAAATAATATATAAAATTTATGCTCATGAAATACAGAGTTTATTAAGTTCGTCATCTGAAACTGATAAAAACTTGGCACAGCTTTGTTTTTATCTGTTTATAGATGACTCATTTAATAAATTCAGTATTCCATGACCACTAATTCAATATCCTCTATTTATCAAATTTGAACAAATCTTACAGATCATTTCTGTGAAATTCTTCCGAAAATTTTTTAAAGTAAAAATTTTAAAGTAACTGTTTATGGACATAAAAAAGATGTGATAGATTTGAGAAGGTGACAAAACATACATCTGAAATGCATAAAAAAATCAGCCAGGAATAATATTGTAGTTGGTAAAATATCCACTTCTATAAATCTAAATGATATTGCTGACTAGCTTGTAGATTTTAACTGGAATGTATAACTAGCTCAGGCACCCCGAATCATAGAAAAATATGCTATAAAATCAGCCAATACACCCATCAGTCACAGACTTGCTGGCGACTAGTCCCCAAATTCATTGCCAATTACATGTCAAAGCATTTATGAGACTGTAGCTTTACAAGGTCATTTCTATAACAAGGAAAAACATTTCAAAACCAATTGTTTTATAGACCTTAGATATGACACAAGCTCAAGACTAAGAGTCAAAAGTAATGATCTTGAAATCATCAGGTAGTATAGATTGACTAGAATCACAAAGAACAATTCCCTTAAAAAAACATTTTAGGGATTTAAGGTAGTGGACCTGTAATATTTCTGCAATGTTTCGGAAGTAATGAACTTAAACAGTGTTGGCTGAGGTTTCCTAATGATTTCATTAGGAAACCTCAATAAACATTGTGAAAGATTATGAGTTCCAAAATGTTGAGGAACTATTAAGGATCCAATACCTTTAGATAAAGAATGTCAATTCTATCTTTCTTTTTATTACAAAATTGTGAATTCTATCTGATATCTACTAGATCATATTATTCTTTCAGGGTATGACAATAAGGGGAGTCCAGGAGTAAGAGACTCCTTGTGTAATAGTTGGGACTCATTCTGTTTGAAAGTAAGGAGTCCAATGGAATATTTTGAAAAACAAATGCACAGAGCAGTCTCCTAACTCTCACCAAAACTGTAGATTTCTTATCTACAGAACTTGTTGAAGAAAATATTTGCTAGTATACCATTACATTTTGAAAACAAAATTCTTCTTTTGAAGAACTTTGTGAAAAAGAAGAAATTGCAACAAACAAGCAATTGCTTCTATACCACAATATTCTTCCACTATGGAAATTCTTTGAGCTTGGACTCCTTGATTTCATGTGTTAGGAGTCCAGTGGACTCCTTACTCTCAGTAGTAAGTGTCGACCCCTGTCTTTATATACAGACTTCCCATAATTTTCTTTCACAGAAACTCAGCACAGGGGAGTCGATTTGAGGTACCTGGGGCCCATTTTACTAAACATCTTATGATCAATTTTTGGGTAAGTCAAAAATGAATGTTGATTCTACAGTAGAAACTAGATATTGAATTCTGCGATACATTATCTCTTTGGAATCGGCTTTTGGCTTTTGGCTGTTCAATTGTATTCCTCTGTAAACTTAGTAAAATCTCGACAACTTGAGGTGTTTGACATGAATTTGAGACCTTTCACTTAATGTCAAACAATCTGACTAAACAATTAATCAATTAATATGCTATGTCTCTGCGAAAGGTGTGAAAAACATTTGTATTGATTAATCTGGCTTCGTGCAGTATCAATTTTTATCTAGTTTCCATCCTTCGATCTAAAATCAAGATCAAAACAGCGTTAACAGCAGATCAGGTAATATCGCAGCAGCATCCCAAAATGGTCAAACCTCCCAAATTTTGGGAGCCAAGTTGACCCCTGTTATAATGGAGTCAACAGTCTAATGAATTTCGTCATAATGGAGTGGCAGTGTAGAACTAAATACTAAGACCAGGCTGCACATATTTACAGGCTGATCTTTGTCTATAGCTCCTGCCATTGAAGGAATATTCCAAATTCAGCATGACAAGGGTTGAACAAATGTTATATTAGCCAGGATGAGAGTAAAGATAAAAACAAAGTTCATTTCATCAGGTGAGAAGTTTTAGGATGATTCAACATTTTAAATGTAAGTAAATGTAAGGGAAACAACTCACAAAAAGTATTTTCCAATTTACTTGAGGAGTAATTTTTCCTGATATCAGTAAATATTATTTCAGCCTTTTAATGTCATGTTCTTTGTCCTATTAATACATGAATCAATCTTTTATGTACTTTTACTTTAGATCATTTTCTTTAATTTACTTACATATTTATATATTTCATTGACAATAAGACCTATGTTGTTTTTTCTAATTCTGTAATGACAAATTCAATATCTTTTATTGTTTCTGGAATGGGTTCAAGACATACCTTTTTAAGAGATGTAAAACTATGTAAATCCTTACCATTTTCTTATAAAGTCTACTAAACTCTGCCACATTTGGAGTTAAAATGGCCTTTTCATATCCTCTAATGATATCAGGTCTCTCAGTCATCAAGTGGAGTCCATCCTGATAACAGAATTGATATAATGTGAATATTAAAGCTTGTTTGAATATTGTGAAATCAGGTTTTATTTGCAGGGGTTCATTTCTGGCTAATATAAATGACCGATTGAAAACTTGAATCTTGATCTGAACCCAAGGTTATAAATCTTTTCTTATTCTGAATTCAAAATTTTCTCAAATTTCAACTCAATATTAAAGCCATATTTCTGTTATATTACTAACATGAATGTATAAACATCAAAGATAATATTAATAAGTTGTTATAAATAACAACTTATTCATGTTATCTTTAATTTTCCTACATTAATAAAATTCTAAATTTGAGAATGTTCTCAAATGAGCACAAAAAATGCTTTCTAACCTCGTGCCCTCCAAGCCACACAGCAAAAATAAACAGGCAAAATTTACAAGTTATTTACATGATTTGCCCATATAGGATTTAGCTAACTTTATCAAACATTATTATTTTATCAAATACTATTTTCCACTGATAATAGCACCCTCCCTTATAGTAGCACCCCTACATTTTTTACTAAGAAAAACCCACTTCAAATGCCTAAATTTTAAGAACTTGTTGTGACTTCTCTAATTTGATGTGAATTTCCTCTAAGCAATCATTAATATGATTGTTTAGAGGACATTTACCTCAAATTAAAGGGAAATTGGCCTAAAAGACTTAAGTTTAATGATTTTCTTTCATCAGAAAATGCATACTAAATAAAAGATCTCCGACCATGTTTTGTATAGCTACTGGGAGCATTTATTAGGAGAATAACGGTACCTTTTTCTGTACAGTCTGTGGATGCTATATCACTGTGCTACACCCCATGACTTTATAGTTCAGAAAATATTTTGCTAAAAGAAAAATCATTCCTTATTGGTTTATGATTATCCATACATGGGCAGGACAAATAATTAATGTAAGAAAGGTTATGTGCCACCATCAGGGATCAAACCAAATACCCTTTGACCAAAGAATTTAATGCACTATCATTACAGGGCTATTAAGACTTAATTTGTCCACTACCTACCGCATCAATCACACATGGTATCTTCTTGTCTTTAATATCAGTAACTATTTTCTCTACATTGTCCATAATGCTCGTTTCTCTCCCCATTCCAGGACCAACAACAACAGAATGCAGTCTCTGTAACCATGGTGATACTTCTGATGGAGATCTGTCTCTAAAGAATCATGACATTTTATCATAACCAAGTTTTATCATTCTTAAAACAGCAGTTTGTTCAACATTTTTTACAAGACATAAAAGAATGTAACGGTCACAACATACACTTCCAAGTGCCAAATAATTGTGCAGAAGAGTATCACCAAACCATGACGATGTATTGAAGATCATGGGCCCGTTTACTAAGCTTCTTATGAAAAATTAATCAAAGGCTAAGTCACAAATCTTACCCTGCATTTTCATTCATTGTTAGATTCTGCCTTGAAATATCTCATTGGAATTGTCTTAAGAAGGCGATTCCAAGGAGTTAATTCATAGCAGAATTCCATATTTAGCTACTACTGTAGAAACAGCTTTAATTTTTGACTTACGCAGAAAATGATCGTAAGATATTTAGTAAAACAGGGCCCAGGTGACAAGGAAAATTCTGTGTTAATTTCATTTGAATCCGTCCATAAATGTAGGAGAAGTTACATTCACAAGAAGTGGACATACAGACGCTCCAACACCAGGATTGGAAATTGTTGATTGATTGATTGAATGGAGTTTAATGCCACTTTCAACATTTTTTCAGTTATATCTTGGCAGCTGGAGCACCTCACAATGGTTTCCTGGTATTTCTCTCAACAGTACAACGAGTACATCCTTTCCTAGTCTCCAGCTGCTATCTCAAATAAGTCTGCAATAATCATCCCCTTGATGAGAGACAAATAGTCGAAAAGAATGAGTGCCGCTGTCAGGGATCAAACAGGAAAATTGTGTGATCAAACCTCCTTACTAGATGTATCAATCAGTAAGTGGAGTTTGCAGTCACACGAAAAGAAAAAAGAGATGTTTGTAAAACATAAATGCCCCCCGAAAAAGCAGGTCAATAGCATATTCTTTGTCAATCAACAAAGGGCAAACACTCACCTGTGAAGCTTCATGATTCTAGCCTGCATACTTTTTGAGATATGCTCCAGACAAAAAACAGTCTACGGACAGACCGACCAACAGACAGACAAGTGCAAAGCAATATACCCCTCTTCTTTGAAGGGGGGCATAAATATAACAAGGAAATAGAACTAAATCTTTCCATTTCATTGTTAAGAAAGAGAGACAAACACTCCATATACTTACAGTATGGGATGTACAATTAGTTCTGGACTGTAGGATTTTATAACTGTGGCTGCATCTCTAGTACAGAAGACATGGGATAAATCTGCTCCCTAAAATAAACAGGATTTATTTGCCTTGAGTCAAGTATGAACAGTAAATGCACAATGGGACTAGAGGCGCTTGAGCGCCTGATTCGCTCCACAGGCCTGAATATCCTGATAATGACTATTAGAGGATGATAAAGCTGTTTCAATGAAAATTGAAGTGAATAAATGAGTGAATGTTTATTTCAAGTAAATAAGGGTCATATGCTGAAAAATTTCTGCATACAAAACTCATGATCAGTGAATAACATATTTTTCATTTAATCACAATAATTTTGTGCAGTCTGATGATGGGTCACCCAAGGATCATTCTAGTGATTTTTTTTTAAAATCCAAATATAATGAATTTCAACACTAACAGAATGTTACTGCACAATTAATATACTGGTGTTGGTCTGAAAAATTTTAATTGTAGATCTTTCCACTTTTAGTTAAACACTACTAAAAGACATTACTTCACAATTGTTTGTCATCAAAACTAAATTCTAACTAATGATAGTAAGAAGTAAAATATTCAATCCAATATATTTATTTTATTCTGCCCAATGCCTTAGAGTGCAGTCTCTTTCTACCCCACTCTGAATGTCAGGAGGTCAGAACATCATTTTACACTCTGTGCAGATTTACCCTTCGTTCAACTAAACTCACCAATTCTGAGCGGGTATTCTCAGGCTACTTATTTCAACTAATGTTTCTATACATTTGAATTTCAACGAAGGTTTTGTTCCTTCTAATCTATTATCATTACACCTATTAAATTTAACAAGTCTAGAAAAATTAATCATTGAGATGATACCAAAAGGGTGATCAAATATTCACTTTATATGTTATAATACCCTCTACCAATAAAAAAAATATGCTGTTCATCTAATCAAAATATTTTTTTGCAGACTGATACAACTTCACAGAAATAAAATTTCCATGATATCTAACCTTTCTGGATAGTTTGTTTTACCCTATATTGGATATTCCACCAAATAACCTATCTGAAGAAATTACCTCTGCCCATAAAAGACATATTTTTTATCTGATCACAATATTTTTTAATAGACTGATAATTAAAGGATCACTAAAGAATCATTCTAGTAAAATTTGGTTGAAATCCATTGATTAGATTCTGAGAAAATGATTTTCAAAGTGTACACTATATAACATATAGGGAAATGACCTCCGCCCATAAAATATATATTTTTCATCCGATCACAATAATTTTTGCTATACTGATAAAGGGTCACTCAAGTATCATTCATGTAAAATTTGGTTGATATCTATCAATTAGATTCTGAGAAAATGATTTTCAAAGTTATCAATATGTAACATATAGAGAAATGACCTCCGCCCATAAAATACACATTTTTCATTTGATAACAATATTATTTTATAGACTTGTTGATGGTCACTCAAGAATCATTCCAGGGAAATTTGGTTGATATCCATTGGTTAGATTCTGAGAAAATGATTTTTAAAGATTTCACTATATAACATATAGAGAAATGACCTCCGCCCATAAAATACATATTTTCCATCTGATCACAATGATTTTTTGTAGGCTGATAGAGGGCCCCTCAAGAATAATTCATGTGAAGTTTGGTTTATATCCATCCATTAGTTTTTGAGAAAAGCCACATATTACCATATATGGAAATTAGCCATGATTTTCAACCGATTAAAAATCTTTGAAGGAATCTGATAGAGGGTCACCAAAGGAACATTCCTGTGAAATTTGATTGGAATCCATCCAGTACTTTATGAGGAGAAGATTTTTAAAGTCAAAGTTTACGGATGGACGGATGGACGGACGGACACACCCACACACGGACGACGGACACCTCGCCATGACAATAGCCCGCTGGCCTTTCGGCCAGTGGAGCTAAAAATGACAAATGACACTGGAATTGTCATGTTTAAGCTGTGCCTTAAAGTATTTGCATTTTATACTCTAATAAATGAAATCAAAAACAACAAATGTACAAAAAATGGACAAATTAATATCGGACAAAGAAGGCCAAACATCAGTTCTTATCATCACAATGACTTTTGTCAAATGTCTGATGAAAATGGTCTTAACTGCAGCTTTAACTTTTGTCCTTCAGGATTGACAGTCTGTGGCATTACCAACAAGACTTAGGACGGAGATTTGCTTTTTGAATATGGGTAGGTGACAGTCTAAAACTTTATCATCTAATAATGGACTGAAAAATCACTTCCTGGTTAAAGTAGCTTAACCCTTGTCATGCTGAACCCGGAATATTTCTGCTTTGGCAGGAGCTATAGTCAAACATCAGCCTGCACATATGTGCAGTCTGATGTTAGTCTACGCCACCTTTTCTTCACTTTCAAAGCAGAATTGTCAAAAGATTTAGTTTTTCAAATAAAAATTGATCTTTAGTTGGTACTTCCAGTGCTTTTTGCCCTTTGATTTGGATTAAAAAAAATTTAGCCATAATTTATTCAGCACGACAAGGGTTAATTAAGTACCAACTTACCAGTTTCAAAGCTGATATGGCAGCAAAGTATGGTGCACCTGTGTATCTGAAAGTAAATTGATACTAAATTTACCCTTATTCTGAATTTCAATTCTATTGCAAACCAATAGTCAATTTTTCGGAAATTTCAAACAGTTTGGCAGATAGTTGCTGAGAAATAGAGCCAATATGAAAAAGCTAGCAGGACAGATCAATGGAGAGACTGTCAACCTGATCCCTACATACCCCTGAAACATAGTTGTTTTTTACTATTTTTGGTTTTGTTTTACTTTCTTTTTTTTTTTTTTTTTTTGGGGGGGGGGGTGTTATAATTAGATAAATGAGATATGGCAAAAGCAAAAGTTTGTCATGCTGCCTATGCTTACAACTAGGCCTATGCTGACAACAAAATACCTGAATGACAAAAACTTGACATGTCCTAACGGGATCTCCCTGGATTAAAATTTGCTTGTGATAGTTTAAACAAAATGCTAAGTTTAAAAAATAAATCATCAATAAAATTGATGAAATGTAAGGCTAAAGACTGTCTTGTAAGTTATAAATGTCAACAACTAAATAAGCCAAACCAACACCAATTCAAGGAAAAGACTGACAATTATAATTCATGTGTCCAGACTGCTAAATATAATATACCAATATAAGGTAAGGGTATTTTATCCAAAAATTCAAGGGCTCAAGCCAAAATTTAGTTACTATGGGCAAATTTGGTACATGTTATTGGTTTTCATTGCAATGACAATGTTACCAAGATAGTTGGTCAAACATAGCCAATATAAGGATAAGGAGTTGTCTAATGTTAGGAGTTTACCAAGTTTATACATACTCCTGACAGCCTCAAATAACTCATAGCCAATATAAGGATAAGGAGTTGGCTAATGTTAGGAGTGTACAGACATTATACATACTCCTGACAGCCTCCAATAACCCATAGCCAATATAAGGATAAGGAGCTGGCCAATGTTAGATGTTTGCAGAGATTATACATATTCCTGACAGCCTCCAATAATGCATAGCCAATATAAGAATAAGGAGCTGGCCAATGTTAGGAGTGTACAGAGATTATACATACTCCTGACAGCCTCCAATAATGCATAGCCAATACCGGTATAAGGATAAGGAGTCAGCTTATGTTAGAAGTGTACAGAGATTATACATACTCCTGACAGCCTCCAATAACCCATATCCAATATAAGAATAAGGAGTTGGCAAATGTTAGGAGTTTACAGAGATTATACATACTCCTGACAGCCTCCAATAACCAATAGCCAAGGTAAGAATAAGGAGTTGGCCAATGTTAGGAGTTTACAAAGTTTATACATACTCCGGACAGCCTCCAATAACACCTATCCTTCCACTTTCCCCCTTGTGTTGATCATAGGTCATTTCTGGTATGATACATTTTGACATCTGACCAACAATGGCTGGATTACTGTAACCTTTACGCACCAAATCTGTCTGGCCACTTTTACCTGTGAAATAAACATTAGACAGAGATCATATCTGGTTGATACATCATGAATCAGACCAACAAACGATGGTTTACTGAAATATTTTACAATCTAAATCTTAACCCTTGTCATACTGATCTCGGAATACGTGCCTTGACAGGAGCTATAGATAAACATCAGCCTGCACATATGTGCAGTCTGATCTTTGTCTATACCACCTGTTTTTCCTTTTCTGAAATAGAAAAGTTTAAAAATTCAATTTACAAAAATAATTCACAATCCCATATAGGGCATCCATTGTTTTGAGCACTTTGATTTTGTTGCAATTGTGCCAACATTTTTTTTTTCAGCATGAAAAGGGTTAATCTGTGAGGTCACTTTTCCCTGTGAAAAAAACAACAACAACAGAGAAATAAAACATACAGGTAGAACATTTTTGGTAAGATACATTTTGAAACTTGACTAATAATTGCTAGGTTACTGTAATCTTTTCATGCTATATCTGTCAGTCTTTGACAGAACTAAAACATTAGACACAGCATATTCGTAACTAGGATTTTGATTTTTAATGCACCCACAAGGTGACCACCAAAGAATACCTAAGACAAAGGAGAAATATGTTGACTAAGACAAAGGATAAATGTCACCAACCCTCTCCTCCTTTTTCATAATTTAGCATTGGTGAATAATCAAAACATGGTAACTATGATATTTTGATTGTTCATCTACAATATTTTTCAGAAGATTTTTTCAATCAGAATCTAATTTTTTCAAGTCAAGGTTCTAACTCACCTTTGTTTCTTATGTTACGTGCCAATGTAACAAGAACAAAGAAGCCAGCAACAAACTTTACAATTAACAATATTTATTGACAATAATTACAGAATTATTGACAATATGAAATTAATACAAAGACAAATTACAATACCTTAAATGTTTAATCCTAAAGTTTTTAATTTTAGATCCAATTAATTTAAGTTCCTGGTCCACAAATAATAAGTCCAGTAATATCCGAATTTAAAATTAAACACGCTTTTAAACACACTTTTAAGATAACGAGAAATCCCCTTTTAGTTTAACACAGTACTACTAAATGAAACCATAAGTCTATAACAAGTGAACCAAGAATGCTGTAGGAACCCCTTTATATAATACTATAGAACAATCTGGAATAGCATAGAACATAAGAATACTCTAGAGTCTGAATCACTTTCTAAAAGGCCTTTCTAGAAAGATCTAAAATCTTCTACATACATTTACCTTCTAGTCAAGGTAATTGGAAAATTCCCAGACTAATTCTAAAAATAGACACGGTAAATACCATTAGGTTTATTTACAGTTTATATATAACACTTTCCCCCTTGAAAGAAAAAAGAAAGGTTTATGAAATAAATCTTTCTTTTTGTATTATCTTTAGCATATACAATGATAATATACTTTACACAATTTATAATATCATGATTTGTTGAAACATTTCAGCACATCTAGCATGAAATTACAAACAATTTTCATCAAAAGAATTGAAAAAGAGATATATATACAAACATATATACATACATATAAACAAAAAATATAGTGAAATGGTACTGTTAAATTCAATTTTATATTAAAGATAAGACAATTCAAAATTTTAGACTCTTGACAGAGCATCTGGTATAATGTTGTCTTTTCCTTTAATGTGTCTTACATCAAGATCAAATTCTTGAAGTGACAAACTCCACCTCAATAATCTTTGATTCTTACTCTTAAGTTTGTGGAGAAAACTTAAGGGATTGTGATCACTGAATACAACAATAGGAGAAGTTGCAGATGTTAAATAAACTTCAAAATGTTGTATTGCTAAAATCAAAGCAAGACATTCTTTTTCAATGGTGGAGTAGTTTTTCTGATGTTTGTTTAACTTTTTAGAAAAATAACAAACTGGATGATCAATACCGCCATCGTCTTCTTGCAAAAGAACAGCACCAATACCCACATCACTTGCATCAACAGCTAATTTGAAACATTTGTCAAAATCAGGTGCTAAAAGAACTGGTGTGCTCTTTAGTATGGCTTTCAAGCGATCAAAGGCAACTTGACAGTTATCATTCCATTTGAACTTAACGTTTTTCTTTAATAAGTTAGTTAAAGGTTCAGCTATTATAGAAAAATTCTTACAAAACTTTCTATAGTAGCCAGCCATACCAAGAAATCGCATCAGTTGCTTTTTAGTAGCAGGCACAGGAAACTCAGAAATAGCATTGACCTTAGATTCTAAAGGTTTAACTTGACCCTGTCCCACAAGATGTCCTAAGAAAGTAACAGTAGCATGACAAAATTCTGTTTTTCCAAGATTAACAGTCAATTTTGCATCACTGAGACGGTCGAAGAATTGTTTGATTCTTTGAAGGTGGTCACTCCATGTATCTGTATAGATGATGACATCATCAATGTATGTGTCACAGCCATCTAAGCCAGCTATAACCATATTTACAAGCCGCTGAAACGTCGCAGGAGAATTTTTCATCCCAAATGGCATAACTTTGTACTGGTACAGACCAGTTGGAGTAGCAAATGCTGATACTTCTTTAGCCCTATCAGTGAGCGGAACTTGCCAGAATCCTTTGAGAAGGTCAAAGTTGGTGACATATTTAGAATTACCGACTTTGTCAATACAGTCATCAATTCTTGGTATTGGAAAAGAGTCGGTTTTTGTCACTGAGTTCACTTTTCGATAGTCAGTACACATTCTGTATGTTCCATTTGGCTTTGGAACTAATATACATGGTGAACTGTAATTACTTTGGCTGGGTTCAATAAAATCATTCTCCAATAAGTAATTCACTTCATCTTGAAGGGCTTTTTGTTTCACTGGAATCATTCTATATGGATGTTGTATTATTGGTTGAGAATCTTCCACAATGACATCATGATATATTTTATCAGTTCTTGTTGGGATGTCAGGAAACAAATGTTCATATTCATTAATCAACTGTTTCAGCTCTTCTCGTTGAGATGGCTCTAAATGTGAAAGTTTGTCGTCAAGATTCTTTAGTATTTCAGAGTTCTCAAGTTTAGGTGGACCAGGAACAGATTTTTCACTAAAGTCTGAATTAACTTCTGATTCAGTCACATTTGATTCTTGTGGGACAGTTTTTACAACTGTTACTGGTTTTGAAATAGAGCTATCTCTGTCAAAATACTTTTTTAACATATTCACATGACACATTTGTTTATTTTTAGGCCTTCCAGGAGTATTGATAATATAATTCAAATCACTTGTTTTCTTATCAATAGTATACAGGCCATAATATCTTGCCTGTAAGGGTCGTCCAGGTATTGGCAAAAGAGCAAGGACTTTATCACCTGGTTCGAATTTCCTATCAACACAATGCTTGTCATATCTTGCCTTCATTTTGCTCTGAGATGATTTAAGATTTGACTTAGCAACCTCACATGCCCTAGACAGTTTATTTCTGAAGTCAGAAACATACTGTAACAAGTTCAAGGATGTTTCATCATCAGCAAGAAATTTCTCTTTTAAGAGTGTTAATGGCCCACGAACAGAATGACCAAAAACTAACTCAAAGGGGCTAAAGCCAAGAGATTCTTGAACAGATTCCCTGACTGCAAATAATAGCAAATGAATACCTTCATCCCAATTTTTCTCAGTATCAAAACAATATGATATTATCATATTTTTTAGGGTCTGATGAAATCGTTCTAAAGCACCTTGACTTTCAGGGTGATAAGCAGATGACCGATATTGTTTGATAACTAATTCGTGCATAACCTGCTGGAATATGCCTGACATGAAGTTTGATCCTTGATCAGACTGAACTGATTTTGGAAGGCCAACAAAAGTAAAGAATTTGACAAGAGCCTTAATAATTGACTTTGCCTTAATGTTTCTTAAAGGAATTGCTTCTGGGAAGCGAGTAGAAGCACACATAATTGTCAACAAATATTCAGAACATGACTTAGTTTTCGGTAAAGGACCAACGCAGTCTATTATTATCCGACTGAAAGGTTCATCAAAAGCTGGAATGGGTTGTAACCTTGCTTTTGGAATAACTTGGTTAGGTTTCCCTACCATTTGACAAGTGTGGCAACTTTAACAATATTCGGAAACATCGGATTTAAGTCCAGGCCAAAAGAAATGAGTCATAATCTTGTGATAAGTCTTGTTTACACCTAAATGACCAGACATTGGACTTTCATGGGCTATACTAAGTATTTCACGGCGATATGACTTTGGAACAACAATTTGGTGATGAACAGCCCAATCATCATCAGCTGGGACATCAAATGGTCGCCATTTTCTCATCAGAATACCATTCTTTTTATAGTAACAAACAGGATTCTGAGACATTTCTTTTTCGGGTAATGCCCTATCAATTAACTTTGAAATCTCAGGATCATTTTGCTGTTCCCGGATTAACTTTGACTTTGAATGCGTTTCATGACCTAGTCATTTGACCTTGGAGATGACTGACAAAGTTTTGACGAGTCTGTCTGAGTATCAGGCAGACTATGATTAAAAGACTTTTTAATCTCGTCATTGAAATATTGACCAACAAAAGTATCAGTTAAGTCAATATCATTTGAATTTTTCAAGGAAGCTTTTTTAGCCATACCCAGAGTTACTGCACATGAAGGGTACAAATCAGGTATTTCCTGCAAAATAGGATCATCTGTTTGACCTACATTAGGTGTGTCAGTTACAAGAGGATTAACAACAACCTTATCTCCAGCTAAGTCATTGCCTAGCAATAAATGTACACCTTTAAATGGTAAAGAATGTTTAACACAAACAACCACAGAACCAGTAACCAAATCTGAGGACAAATTAACCTTATGAAGAGGAACATTAATAACACCACACTCAACACCCTGAATAAGGACACTAGTACCAGACGAAGTCTTCTCAGAAAAAGGCAGAACATCTGCTAAAATAAGAGATTGAGAAGCTCCTGTGTCTCTTAAAATTTTAATAGGGGTAGGTGGGCACATATCACCTGAAAGTGATACAAAACCATCCAACATGAACGGTTCAAAAATCTCCATACAGGAATCAGAATTTGGTTCTGCCTTAACAAATGAATTTAACTCAAAAGAAGGCTGTGATTTAGGCTGAAGGCTGGTGAGCCCTGTAGGTTTGGCTGCACTCAGTTCCTTCTTCCTTTTTAATCTAAAACATTCTGAAATAAGGTGACCTGGTTTTTTACAAAAAGTACAATGTACTCGAGATAAGGGATTTTGAACATTGGTTTCACCAGTAGACTTTGGTTTAGGTGAATTTGATTGACTAGACATGCTAGATGAATCACCAGACATAGTTTTATTTTGGGGATGCGCGGAAGCAGGTTTTGCTTTATTAACGAAATAATTTTTGTGTGTAAGGTAGTAGTCATCAGCTAAACGAGCTGCTTCATGTATAGTTTCAACATTTTTTTCATCTAAATGTGACTTAATGTCAGATTGAATGCAATTTTTGAATTGTTCAATTAATATAAGTTGTCTAAGATTATCATAATTTTGGTCTATTTTCTTAGAATAGCACCACCTGTCAAATAATTTTTCTTCGTTTCTTGCAAATTCAACGTGAGTCTGGCCAGATTCTTTTCTACAACTTCTAAATTGTTGTCTGTATGCTTCTGGTACCAGCTCATAACCTTTGAGAATGAGTTCTTTTACAGTATCATAATCATTGCTTTGTTCTGTTCTAAGTTGCGAATAAATATTGCGAGCTTTTCCTACTAAGACACTTTGGAGAAGTAAGGTCCATTGCTCCTTTGGCCATTTCAAGTTATTTGCAACTTTTTCAAAATGTTCGAATTATGTATCAACTTCATTTTCTTGAAATTGAGGAACAAGCCTAAAATGTTTTGTTACATCAAAATGGTCATTATACATATATCTAGACTGATTTGCTCTATCTTGAATTTCTAATTCTTTTAATTGTAATTGAAATGTTCTTTCTTCTCTTTCCCTCTCTCTTTCTATTTCTTGTTCTCTTTCTTCTCTTTCCCTTTCTTCCTTTTCCCTTTGAAATTGCCTTTCTCTTTCTTTTTCTTCAATTTCTCTCTGTGCTCTTTCTCTTTCAATTTCAATATCTAATTGCTTTTCTTGAAATTTTCTCTCTTCTCTCACTCTTTCTATTTCCAATTCCTTCTCTCTTTGTTAGAGTTTTAACAGTTCAAGATCTCTTGAGCTTGAAACTGATGGAACATCAACAATGAGAGACAGAGCCTTTTCATCAAAAATGTCCTCATCAACAAAATATTGAACCAAAATATTCTTAATTTCATGCTTTCGCAATGAGGACTTGACTTCTTTTAATTCATAATGCTTGGCAAGATTGAGCAAATCAGGCTTTTTACCCAAATTCAATAGCTCCATGGAAGGTTCATGCGTAAATTTTTCTAAGTCAAAAGACATGGTAGCTTGTTGCTGTATTCAAATAAGAATGTAAGATTTCGATAAATAATAGTGAAAGTACACTCTAGATTTATCAAAATTGAAATATGAAATTAATTTCTTAAATCATTTTGAACACTAGATTTAGATACAGAATTTGTTTGATTTGTTTTGTTTTGTTTGTTTGTTTGTCTGATGTTCGTATCCCAGACGAGCCCCCAATATGTTATGTGCCAATGTAACAAGAACAAAGCCAGCAACAAACTTTACAATTAACAATATTTATTGACAATAATTACAGAATTATTGACAATATGAAATTAATACAAAGACAAATTACAATACCTTAAATGTTTAATCCTAAAGTTTTTAATTTTAGATCCAATTTATTTAAGTTCCTGGTCCACAAATAATAAGTCCAGTAATATCCGAATTTAAAATTAAACACGCTTTTAAACACACTTTTAAGATAACGAGAAATCCCCTTTTAGTTTAACACAGAACTACTAAATGAAACCATTCATTCATTCATTCACTTTATTTCCTCCAAAGGAGATTAATTGAACAAACATTTTTTCTTTAACAATATAGATATGGCATATAAGTATAAACAATTCGGAAAAACAAAGTGATGTAGTTTGAAATATAAACTACGTACTGTAGCACGAAACGGGCGGTAAAAGAAATGTGCAATTATGCGCTATAAATCATATGGTCCGTGGAAACATCTATATATGTAATTAATCGTCATTCTACGAAATTGGATTGAGTCGTGTGCACACAATGAGTTGGGATTTTCTCCAAGCACCATCATTAGAAAGCGTTCCTCGGATGAAAATACCAACTCATATGCCACGGCTTGAAATTTTGTAGATACATCGGAAACGAAATTTGCTTTTATAGAATAAATTGATACACATTCAATCAGCTTGTGTTTGACATCATCCATGCTCACACGGCCGCACAGATGGCATCGTGTCGGCTCAGACTGCGGAACGGTCGTCCATAATTTAGCTACAAAAGCTATCTTATAAGGCGACAATCTCGCCGCGTAAAGATAATACAGGGAACATGGTGCAATGGATCTGTGCAACCGTGAGAACCTTGAAAAGTCAGCCGACCGAATGCGCATCAACCATTCATCTGATTCATTTTCTTTTATTGCTCGAACAACAATTTGGCGCCAAATTTGCTTAGTAGGCAGGAAACAATTATCATTTATGTACATGTTCATTAAGAAATTGAGGTTATATTTGGCTAGAATGCAACAAATGTCAGGTACAAAACCTCTAGTAATTTTTCTTGGATTGTACATGAATTGGAAAAATTTCCTTATAAAAAGCCGTTTACATAGTGCTTTTTCATTCAGAGACAATATCTTGTAAAGAAACATAAGTTTACGTATATTAATTGTAGACATAATGCGATTTAGGCCCAACATCGACTCGCACATATCAGACCTTACTCGTATGTGGAAACCCTGAATGAGTTTAAGTATGTAGTGTTGAAATGTATTAAGCATTTGAATCTCAGCACCTTTTAGATCATTCCATAGCTCACAACCGTATAGAAGAATAGGTATGATTACTGAAATGTATAATTTAACTGAAGTAAGCGGGTTCAATATATTTGGTTTCATTCCGATATCGGACATTGCGTAAAAGGCGCTTTTCGCTTTTTGACAACGTTCTGTCACACGTTGTTTAACGGATAGTGAGCTTTCTTGTCTAATCCCAAGGTGTACCGCTGAGTCAGTTTGCTTAACATATGATTCGCCAAGCATAAATACATATGGGTTGGTTTTCGTTTTCTGATTGAAAACAACAACGCAGGATTTAGAACAATTAACCTCAAATCTCCAGCGATAGGAATATCTATAAACAATATCTAGCAAACTTTGAAGGGCATCGGGGGACAGAGAAATTATCGCGAGATCATCAGCGAACGCAGGGTTGCCAAACTTAGAGTTTATACCGGAGTAAAGGCGTAAACTCTGCTTTGCCATTTCTAATTCGATTAATAAGTCATTAATAAAAACTAAATAATAAAAAGTTGAAGCAACGCTTCCCTGACGTACACCGCGCGTTATTTGTACTGAACGCGACGTTTTACCATTGATAACTATACGACATTCTAAGTGGTTATACGAGTCGCGGATTAATCTCCATAATTTGCCTGTAATACCTAGTTTGTGAAGTTTCGATAAAAGCGCGCTGTGCCAAACGCTATCAAAGGCGCACTTAAAGTCTAAAAACGCAACATAAGTTTGGCTATTGAGATCAGCTATATCGTTTAATACCTCTTGAAGACAAAATGCTGTTGTAGTGCAGCTTAGACCGGTTTGAAAGCCTTGTTGTTGACTAGATGGAAATGGGACGTCGTTGTGAAGAAGAGTAGAGTATATTCTGTCAACAAGAAGTTTTTCAAATATTTTGCAAAACGTTGGAACTAGTGATATCGGCCTATAACTTGTTGGATCGTTTTTGGGTTTACCCCCACCTTTATAAATCGGTACAATAAGGCTTCTGCGCCAGGAGTCTGGCACCGTTTCGTATCTTAGTATTCTATTAAACAGAGTGACGAGCGCTTTCGCGATTGGTGATTTGACGTAGATTAAATGCTCATTGCATATGTTATCATGAGAGGGTGTTTTCTCCCTTTTCAGGCCTTTGAGGAACTCTGTTACTTCTACGAGATTAAAGTCTCTTTCTAGTTTGATTGTGGAGAAAATATGCTTATTTGATAGCAAAGGGACGTGTATATTGTTTTCTATGGTATTTTCGCGGATCTGTGTATTGGTATGATTACCAGTATCGTTGAAAATATGATAAAAATACGATTCGAATCCAGTCGTCACGTTTTCAGCACTATACGTTTTGTTCGCATGTTTAATTTCGGAAACAAATAATGGGGGTGTTTTCTTATACCTTTTTAAAAGGGACCAAAATAATCCCGGATCCGTATAAGCGCTTTGGTTTAAATCATCAACTATCTTATTCATGTAATTGGCAGTTGAATCCCGTTGAAGTTTACGAAAATTATCTTTCGCCTGTTTATACTCGAAATAAGAGTCAAAGATCATGCCCCGGGGTCTGCCCGGATTTATCCACGTTCTTCTCTTAGATCGTGAGGTACTATGCGCTCGTTTTAATTCTGGTGACCAATATGGTTTAGCGTGTTTGTTGAAACGAATTTTAGGCAGATTATTCTGTGACGCGTCTATGATTCTAGACACGATAAAGTCTGATGTTTCGTTGACGGTAAGACATGGCTCATTTTCTAGAGGTGATAGAGTTTGGTCTAAGTGACTCGCATATTTGTCCAGTATAGTTTGGTCACATTTGTCCCAAGCTATTCGACACGATTTGGGGTTATCTAAGCTGGGAGTTAAAGGATCTGAAATGGCTACTTTCACTAATATAGGTAAATGATCAGACGTATCTACTATGCTCTCGTCTATGGTTTTAAGATCCGAAACTTGTTTATAAAATGTATTTTCAATCAATACATGATCAATTACAGTTTTTAGTGTCTTATACGTGTAGTCGATGTTCGAGCCAATATTTGTATGACAGAGAGAGACTAATCCGGATGACCTCAGAAAATCATTAAACAACCTGTTTTTTTCTGAAACTTCGTTAGGCGAGGTGCATGATATAATTTGTGCATTGAAATCTCCCAGCAAAATAACATTACCGTTTTCAGCCAAATTACTATAAATCGATGATAGACAATTAAGTGTGTCGCTATAATACTGATTGTTACTGTCCCCTGGCATATATACCCCAATAATAAATAGAGGGGCGTATTGGACGCCTGGGTATTCGTTATCTGTACGTTCTAGCTTTATTGCTAGGATGCGTTCGCTTTCCATGCAATCTACCTTACTGATAAACTGATTTAGGCTCTTTTTGTACAGGATTGAAACCCCTCCTTTACCACATTTTATTAATCCAAACTGGTTCAATGAAGTGTCGGCAACGGAAAGGGCATTATAATTTTCATGTATACTGGTCATAAAAAGTAACGATTTAGATAAGAGCTTGTGCTCTGTAATTATAGATATATCAACGTCATTTTCATTCAGTATCTGGGAAAGTACATGAGCTGAGGACATTATGCCTCTTACATTCCAACACATTATATTCAATGACATTATTGATAGAAAGAATAAAGCTAATGGGTTTGATATTCTAATAAGTTTAACACTAGCCATGTAAGTACTATAATCGTTCATACTTATTGATGTTTAGACACTGGATTTCCCCACTGGTCGTAACCATCGTTCCAGTCTTCGTATTCTGGTCCCCACTGGCAAATTTTATCGTCACTATAGTTTTTGTCATCATAATAACCATCATTTTGGTAGTAGTCATCGTGACGATCGTCACGATCGTATTCGCTATTATTTGTATTTTCGTTGTATCCATAGTAGGACTGGTTGTTTTCATGTTTACGCGATTGTTTACTTTTCTCGCGATGTTTTCTGCTAACACGCTCATTATCCCAATCAGATTTTTTACGCCATTTTCTTACGATGATGTCTACAGGCCAAAAATCTGGATTTTCGATCGTTTCGATGAAATCATCCGGCACATTGATTCTTGCTGCGGAGCCTGATTTTCCGTAGAACATTTTTATAAACGTACACTTAACATCGTTTTCATACATGTATTGATGTAAATCACTTTCAGATACGTCTGGGTCTATGTTCCCTATATAATATGACGATATTCGTCTCCTTTTAACTGCTTTAAATCGTTCCGCAGCTGCCGAATGATTATCTTTAACTGACGTTGTGCGTTGTTGCCTGTCCGTTTGTCTGCGATTTTTGACGGGTTTCTTTGGCTCAGTTCGAACGTTAATATGAATATGATTTTGGTCATTATTCGTCAAATCCGAGTTCACAGTATTTATTACCTCCGCATTATCTATTTCGATAGGTTCATGTCGATTTTGTTCACTTGAATTTTGCTTCAAGTCATTCGAGTCTACACTGGGTTTACTATAAGTTGTATACCCATCAGAATCTTGTTTAGCTGGTAGTAGTGGTTGGTTTCGCACTTTATCAGCATAACTTTGATCGCAAGGGGTGTCTGTGGTTACAACGTTGTGTGGTTTTATGTTGTGTTCAGGTACATTTATTAACATTTCATTATTCACAATCGTGTCTTCAATCTTTTTGTTAATTCTACCTATATTGACATCAATGTTCTTTATATCTTCACTTACTTGGTCTATTTTGGTCGTGTCACCAAGTTTAGATCGAAGACCGTTCACAGACGCTAACATTAATTTAGTATTTGTTGTAAGAGTTCGAGTCTCGTTTCCAATATCAAGTAAGATAGCGTTGTTGTGTCTCACTATATTAGCCATTGCAGCAAGGTCCGATTGTAGATTTAATAGCATCGTTGTTATATCCGGAATTTCTATCTTACTGTGTGGTTTGCTTTTCATCGTTGTCGCTGTACTTTTCGGACTTGAATCATCAATACAGTGTATCGTAACATTAGCGCTCGCGTCGTATGTACTGTTTGAAGCGTTTACAAAAACGTCAAATATCTCACGAGAATTATTGCCTTTTGTGAACATGTATAAAACGTAACAGTCATGCGCTAATTTCTGTGATTTACTAGAGTTCGGAGAATTCCGACGATTCAGGAGTTTAGTTTTAGGACAATTGTTCTCTTGTTTGGCTCTTTCAGCTAGGCGCTCTCTGTAGTCGTTGATTGCATCCGATTCATCTTTACATAACCGGACAAGTTCGGATACGTACAGGTCTCTAGGCTGGTTATCTAAGGCCTGATCAAGATCGTAGAAGAACTGTTGCGGTCTTACTATCTGAGACAAGGGTGTAGATGGTATATATACAGCATCATCTTTGCCGCCTGATGAATTAGGCGACATGTCATGGCCCTTCATATTTGCCTCTCACAGTGGCTATCCTACCTTAAAGGTTCACTTTGTATATGACCGGGGCATGAATATACACACCTAGGACAAGCGTTAAATAACTGTATCGATATAGAAAGCCCCCTCTAATCAATCTAGAGTGAGCGAATATCGTCCTCGGGCGAATTCACTATATATAAACTATTGTTACCTCTATTGTTCTCTGAATATACCTTAATTTCTCATTAAACACATTTTTTAATGTCAAGAAAACAAAAGGATCGATTAGAATGTCTACTCACAAGTATACTGACAAATTTTCTGAAACTATTATTATCCAGAAGTCCATTGAAATTTGATTTCACTTAGAAGTCACGATGACACGTCCACACCGTCCGCCATCTTGAATAATAATGATAGAACAATCTGGAATAGCATAGAACATAAGAATACTCTAGAGTCTGAATCACTTTCTAAAAGGCCTTTCTAGAAAGATCTAAAATCTTCTACATACATTTACCTATTAGTCAAGGTAATTGGAAAATTCCCAGACTAATTCTAAAAATAGACACGGCAAATACCATTAGGTTTATTTATAGTTTATATAAAACACTTAACCCTTGTCATGCCAAATAAAAATACTTGCAAAATAAATGTAAAATCAAAGTGCTAAAAGCATTGAAAGTTACAAGATGTGAGTGAGTATTGATTTTGGAAATGCATTGTATAACATCTTCTGGTTTAAAAATGAAATTCAGGAGGTATGACCTAAGATCAGACTGCACATATGTGCAGGCTGATCTTTGTCTATACATCCTGTCAAAGCAGGAATATTCCGGGTTCAGCATGACAAGGGTTAATTTTTTAACTCCACAGCCCTGCCCTGCATTCATGATGACAAAACAAGGCTAGTGCATTTGAAATGGTTTAAAGGGAGGTAAGTTGCACTGGATATGCAAATGAGAGAGACCTGCCCTTAGATAGATGACTAATGGTAACCTATATCCTGGTGTACCATATTTCTGTGAAAGTTAATTATAACTATCAAATTCTTTTAAATCAAGACGAGACCTTGTTCCAAAATTGTCCTTTTTAAAACATCATGCAATTGTGAAAGTGGTCTGAAAATTCAAGGTTAAATCATCCGCTTTTCACAAAGTAATTTGAACATTAATAAAACACCCATTAAAATCCACAGTGCTTAATTTTCTGTGAATCCTAAATTAAGTTCCTAATGATTTTCATTAGGAAACCTCGGTCAACATTATGAAAGATCATGTGTTCTAAAATGTTGCAGAACTATTACGGGTCAACTACCTTAATCTATCATGAAATTTCATAGTTGATTACCACAATGGGAAGCCCAAACCAGCTGATAACTGATTATAATCGATTAATCTGCCCACCACTAGTATGAAAATAACAGATAGATCTACAATAAGATTTCAATTTCCTAACACAACACAAATTCTTGAAAATAAGGAATTTTATAGGATTTAAGAGTTTAACCGATTTCAAGTGATTTGAGGTAATTTAAAAATAATTTCTTTCACGTCAGATAGATCTATAATGAAAACATTACTGAAATTAAAGTGAGTAACTCTAATTGATAATTCACAGAAATATGGTCACTCACCAGGGTTCGACACTTAGGGGAGTCTGGGAGTCCGAGACTCCTTATTTAAGCTGTAGTTACAATTTTTTTATTATTCACCAATGCGCAAATTATAAAATGGGAGCGGACAGAGTTCATCTTTTGCCACAGTCCTGGTATAGCCTTTATCCTATCTTTTCTTTAGTTGTCGCCTTCTGAGACTGCTGATAAATTTCAAAGTCCTAGATAAGCCTATAGATGTGAATCATGTCTGTCTATGTGCTCAGTTTGTTACACAAATGCAAAGTAGGATGTAATTTTTCAACCACATCATGTTACGTAATCATGAATGCAGAGCTGGATTTTAGTAATTATCAAGGGCGTAGCCTCCATTACGCAATTTACGCAAGTGCGTAAAAGAAATAATCATCTGTTAAATAATATCGTTAATGAATGATCATAGCATCGAAACTACAGCTTATATAAGCTGTAGTTACAATGTTTTGACCCCTCACCTACGCTCAAATCATAAAAAGAGAGCGGACAGAGAGCATTCATCTTTAGTCACAATTCTCGTATCGCCTTTATCCTATAATTATATTCTTTAGTTGTCACCTCTTGAGTACATATAAATTTCAAAGTCCTAGATACGCCCATGATTATGGGGAATTAAAGTGCAGTAGTCTACTTAAACTTTAAATGAAATTTGCCTTAGAACCATATAGATGCTAGAGCAACTTCAAGCAAACAAAGATAGAAATCAAGGCAGAAACAAACATTGTAAGAAAAAGATTGTTGATCTACTTTTGTCAATCCTAAACATGTACAAATATCCCTTTTTTCTTGCAATGTTTTCAAAGCTATCAGATCCATGACTTTGTGTCGAGTTTTTAATTGTCGTCTGCAATTTGGTTGTAGAATGGCTCCCTGCTAATTGAATCAAATTCAAAGACACTAGGAACTGCATGTTTTTATCCAAATTTTCATTTCTGCAAACTTTACCTGGGGGATATAAACGCCCTCTGTTTGCTAAATATAGAAATAAGTTTCCAACAGAAAACATGTTGTGAGATGACAATCCAAATAACGCTTTTAAACTACAATTTTCTTGTTTTGATTTGTTGCTCCTGTGTTTATTCTTTGTATTGGATGGAAGCTGTTTTATTTCGAGCCGCTTCAACCAAGTACAAATTAAAACCCGTCTATAAGTCATGTGACAGCGCTCGAAATACAAAATGGAGATTTGTCCAATATAAAAATTCTATCAGCTTTCATAAAAACACCAGATACATTCATTCAACAGAAGGTAATGTCTGAAAACTTTCACAACTTTAGGATCTTAGTCTACGGATCGAATGATAAACGCGTCCGATTAGATCTAAGTTAGACTTTATTTTTGTTTTTAATTTTCGTGTTTAGACATGTCACAGTAACACTAAATTAAAATACAGAACACATTCAACCTCTTAATAATGTCCCTGCTTCGATAAAATAGGAGTATATATTGGGTAGACTCATGCCAAGGTGCCTGATTAGCTCATTTGGTAGAGCGCCATGCTAGTGTTCTGGGGGTCAGGGGGTTTGAGTCCCACGTTGGGCACATTTTTTCCTCCTTCAGTTACTTCAATGTTGTCAAAAGTAAAGAAACTAAGGGTGGAAAAGATGTTCCTGACATGGGACTGGAATCCAAGACCCCCAGATCACTAGCACGACGCTCTACTAACTGAGCAAACCAGGCACCTGGTCATGAGTCTACCCAATGTCAATCACCAAACTCCTCTCCCTTTTAACCAATAGGAGCGAGTCCTATAATGCTCCAATATGGCCGAACTATATTCCCTGATTTTTGTTCAAAATCACACAAGTTGGAACAAAAACATGCTTAAATGTCTCATAATCTCCTTCATTTGTGGGTGGATTCTTTTGCACAACTCAGGGGGTTTTTTTGTATACAAGGAAAGGGGCTCGGGCCCTCAAATGAGGTAAAATGTGTCAATTGGGCTTTTACAAGGGAAAAATTTTCTGTTGTGTAATTTGCTTGACTACTGAAAATGGTTGAAATATTTCAATAAGCACAAAGAAAGTAGATTTTGGAAGCGCTTTATTAGCTGATAATCAAAGCTCTTTGATTGTTAACATAAATACTCCAACAGTGATTCATTTCGCTGCTCATCCTGCATCAAAGATGCAGATTTTTCACAAAGGACTTGTATTTTTCAAATATGACTTGTCAGCCCCTGGGATACAATTTCTTTTTCAAAATATTTGTTGTCAATAAATCTTTCATATTGAAGTAAGAAAATGACCAACATACCAGCCAAACAATTTATCTAAGCACCAGTGATATAAAATTCAAAATGAAATGATCCAAAGATTAGACCAAGCTCTGAATGGCTTACAGTCAACTCGTTCCTCAGTCAACTCGTGCCTCAGTCAAATTGTGGCATTTTTGGTCAACTCGTTCCCCAAAATTGGTCAACTTGTTCCACAATCGATTTTTCCTCGGTCAACTTGTTCCCCAAAAATAATCATATCTATTTAAAATAATTTTATATTTTGTTTCTTTTGAATGGGTTAAAGTAATCAAATTAAGATATTTTGATAATGTCCTTTAAAAAACAATGCAATATTTATGATAGTTACCCTTTAACCTAAAATTATAAGACCAATTTAACCCTCCGATATTTCCCGGAAAACTGATTGAATATTAGCTGAAAATTTATGTATAAAAAAAGAATACTGGTTTAAAACATATCAAAATTAATGGCAAAACGAAAAAAAGAAATATTTTGTATCAATCCTATATTTCTTTTTTTCAATATTTTTGGTTGTCCGGCAAGACACAAGACGAAAAACATAGATAGAACACATTATAAAGATATTGTTGGATTTAGAAAAGAAGAAAAAAAATTAACAAATTTTGTAAAGACATACTGCTTATAGTAATTAAAATCAATTCTAAAGATAATAAGGGATGTATTCAAAGTCGTCTATTGTAATTGAAAGTCAATTAGACTTTGTCATTAATGGTGTGAATAAGATTATAGTATCAATTACCTTTAATGTTTTGCCGCTGGTTTTTTGCAACAAAGCCATTGAATATTGTCATGATGAAAATATATGATCCGTTCTCCAGGAAAGTTAGTTGTTTATCGTCAATCAAGAGAAAATGTTGTTTCCCCCCAAAAAATTCACGTCTGTCTATCTATTTGCCTGTCTATCGCGTAAAACGCAAATGTAACTAAGTAACATGACGTCATTTAGACAGGTTATCTGGAGAGCAGATCCTATGTTTTATTTGGAAAAGTCCGGATTCAGCTTGACAAGTGTTTAATTAAAAAAAAAAAATATCCTAATAATACCAAAAACCCATATCAACCCCGCCCCCCACTTTACGACACTTTTACATATAAAACATTTGATATTAAATTTTCGTTTCCTTTGGTTTCTTGATTTAAAAATATATATTCTGGTAATTTGTTAAAGGACTAATTAATAGAAGACAATCGATTTTCCTTATAAATAACGAAAAAAAATAAAAATAAAAAAAATCATTCCCAACTTATTGTGTACAATAAACTTACTCCGTTGAAATCTCCGGTCAAATGCGAGATTTACTTAAATGTATCTTCGTTGAAAAATATATTCCGGTAGTATGGTAAAGGGCTAAATAAATGACGAATATCGATTTTTCAATAAAATAATATTAAAAAATAATTTTAAAATTGCAATAGAATAACATTCCTAATTATTTTTTGTGCAAAAACGTCCAATGAAATATCCAGTGAAAATGAGATAATTTTTGGGGAACGAGTTGACCAAGGAAAAATCGATTGGGGAACGAGTTGACCAATTTTGGGGAACGAGATGACCAAAATCGCCACGAGTTGACTGAGGAACGAGTTGACTGTGGAACTTATTATTTCAATGTGCAATGTGCCTACAGACTTTATGCCCATGTCCAGCTGAGATCAGGTTGGGACTCATTGTTTCAAGTATGCGAGTCCCAGGGACCCTTCTTTGAAATTTCAATAAGAATCACTGCTCCAATGGGAGAACCTTGTAAAGATTGAAACATCAATAATGATTAATTAGGGAAAATTGCAAGAATGGAAGTGGCCGATATTCAGACCCGCTTTTTTAGTCAAAGAAACCATTGCAACTACTTGTATTTTCAATTATGTTTAGTTGAGTGATTGGAAAGGAACTTTTGGAAACCCCCAAGATCACAGCTCTAGGTCAAATGTCAAAAGAGAGCTTATTTACTACATTTATAGACGAATTTCAAAAAAATTTAGCTCAATCACTCTTTTTCATGAGTACATGTGCAATTTGAAAAAAACTAATTCTAAGATGAAGGTCAGAGGTCATGGTCAAATGTTAAAATTGAGCCAATCTGGAACACAAACATATGGATTTCAAAATAACATGGCCAACATAATCTCATAGATGTGCTATATTAATTGATTTTAGATTCTGCAAAGGTCAAGAATGGATATCAAGGTTAAATGTTGAAATTGGGCCTATATTTAATTAATGGACATGTCAAGTTTATAATCAAACTTTTGTGGGCTGGACTTTTGAAATATCATCCTTGCTTGCATTTAATGGACAAATTTCTTTGGGCACTCTGTTCATATATACATGTACTTGGTATTCACACACATATGTGTACTTTTTTACTAAAACTACCAGAGCTACGGGTAGAGGCGGTATTTTGGATTTTAAATCAAAATATCTTTAACCCTTTGCTTTTTAATCCCTGCTTTTTACGTGCCTTTAATTTTATGATTGAGAAAACATTGTGAAAAAAGAAGAAATTGCTTCTGACAAGCAATTTCTTCTTTTTCCACACTATTTTCTACCCTACTGAATGGTTATTTTTCAAATTAAATCCACTTTAAATTTTCGTCTGCAAAACCTTTGAATTTGGACAGGTCCAAAATTTTGTAAAATAAAGTGTTAATCTTAGAAATAATAGCACAAACCCAATATTATTGGTACTCAATGGAACCGTCTCATTGAGACGATTCAAATGGGTACCCACATCATAGGGTTTGATTTGGAAATAAAGATTTTAGACAGGCTTTACCCCAACCATATGATTATAAATTGATGGCTCAGGGCAAAACAGTTGTAACTGCCTATATGTTTATAGGTAGTTACAACTATTTTGCACTGATCCATTGAAATATGTTTATTTTTCAGTGTCTGGAGAGCGATTATGCCCAATGGATTTTTCTGATGAAAGTGATATAGGTAAGAAAGTAACCGCCATTCTTTCAGGATAAAAGCGTTTGCAAAATGTTTTCAAAATGACACCCAGCTTTGTAGGTGTACATACATGTAAAACATAATTCATTGTAACAAGTTGGACAACGTTTCTGAATGCAAGATAAATGTTAATATGTTTATTAAATAATTTTGTGTTGATGTGTCAATAAATAAAGTCTGATGGGGGAGAAGTTTCTCCTGTCATCTTCAAAAATAGGGGGGGGGGGGGGGGAGGGTTTTAATTTCAAAAGTATGTGCTATAATTTGCAATCCCTCCTCCTAGAAAAGACACTGAATAGGCAATTTATCAAAATTAAATGTAAATGTAATTATTTGTAATTGTAATTAATATAGAAAAGCAAAATATTTTTTTTTTTTTTTTTTTTTTTACAATACAAATAGTTTATTGCATTAAACATTACAATGTTTACAGCAAAACAAATTGAATCAAACAAAATAGAGGATTCGACATGGTTAACAGAAGAACATATCAATTACGTGAACAAAATAGATATCATTTTCTTTGGAGAAAAGCAAAGTATAGGTATTTAGATAGGTTTAGAATAACAGTTTTTGATTTGTTTGTTAGTAAATTTGTAAATTTAATATTTGTAAATATTAGACAAAAGGCAGTTTGGGAAAAGAAGAATTTACTTGTCACAAACAATTTCTTCTTTTTTCACAATTATGTTCTATTTGGTAAATGAAAATCAGAGTACTGGGAACAGAAAATTTATGCATTTTGCAAGCAAGGTTTAAAAATAAAGTTAAACAATCACTACAGGCCTAGAGGACCTGCAACATAAAAAGTACTACCAGTTCTTCAAATTTCACAAGCCCAGGGCCCAAGAACTGATGTAAATGATTGTTAAGAGGAAATTCACATCAAATTAGAGAAGTCTCAACAATTTCTCATAACATAGGCATTTGAAGTTGGTTAAAAATGTAGGGATGCTATTATTAGGGAGGGTGCTATTATATATGGGGAATATGGAATTTATAATTAACATAGTCTTCTCAGATTCTACAAATTTCAACAAGTTCCTAAAGTTTAGGCATTTGAAGTGGATTAAAAAATGTAGGGGTTCTATTATTAGGGAGAGCCTAATTATTATGCCTATTATTATGGAGGGTGCTTTTATTAGGGGAATGTGGAATTTATAAATTAACATTGTCTTCTCAGATTCTACTGTGACCCCAATACAACACAGGGAAGATGTTCAGCATGGACAGATAATTGAATCAGACTCATTGTCTGATCTGAACATGCAGGAAGACAGACGAGATGTTAAACACAAAAGAATGCACAAAAGATCAGACAACAGTCGAGAGAAATCTTCGGGTGGGAGCATGAAACTACAGGCTAAAGCAAAGAAATTTCCAATGGGAGAAGACGGTAAATTTATTAATTATTATACCCCCATCTACACAGTAGACGGATACATTGGTTTCATCCTGTCTTTGTCTGTCCATCTGTCCATCCATCTTGTCCAGAGTCCTTTGTGACAAAGTGACCTAGAATCATGAAACTTTATACAATTGTTGTTCATGGCCAATTTTCATGACTAATTCAGACCGAGGGAGGTGTCCTATTGTTTTGTGGTCATGAAGTATAAAGTTGAAGGTATGAAAACCATTAACAAAACTGGGACAAAGCCTTGGTAGAAGTGATTAGTCTGCTTTGCAACAGAAATAGTTACTTCTGTTATTATGAAGAACTTTTTTGCTTTTGTGGGAAAAGACAAATTTCAGAAAAAATGAATTGGGAACTAAATTGTGTGCTCGGGAAAGAATTTATAAAAGAAAATAAAATGTATTTATTGCTCAGCCCTAAACAGTTGTAACTGCCTATATATTTATAGGCAGTTACAATTGTTTCATCCTGAGCCATCAATTTATTTAAAATATTACGAAATATGGATGATATTCTATCCTGCTGCTTTCTGTTCAATGAAAACTGAGACCAAAATTTAACAAATAGTTGTATAACATGACGTAAAACTAGGATTATTATGCCCCCCCTTCGAAGAAGAGGGTGTATTGACTTTGCACTAGCTGGTGGGTTGGTCAGTCGGTCGGTCAGTCTATAGTCTGTTTTTGTCTGGAGCATATGTCAAAAAGTATGCTAACTAGAATCAACTTCACAGGTGGATAGATCTAATTAAGGAGAAGTGCAGTGCACAAGAACCATAACTCTACTAATCCTATTTTGTGAGTTATTGTCCTTTGTTGTTTGACAAAGAATAGGCTATTGACCTGCTTTTATGGGGGGGCATAAATGTTTTACAAACATCTCTTGATAGAATTTTGTATAAAAACAAAAAAGGCCACAGTCTTAGAGTTGTTTTTCAAATAACTAAATATCCTTTGTGAGAGAAAACAAGAGGAAAATTGAATGGGTTGACATCTTGTCCTGCATTGTTTTCACATGCATTTTCCCTTAAAGTTCATAAAAATACAGGAATAAAGGGAAATAGCTGAATATCTAATCATGGTAGTAGGAAATAGCCCTACATTCAGGATGACAAAACATGGCAAAATGTTTACAAATAAAGCCCTGCTTTACACTTACACTTGTGTGCAAAGCGGGGTTTAATTTGCAAACAACTTGCCATGTTTTGTCATTCTGAATGCAGGGCAGGAAGATGTGTCTAGTTTGTTCTGATTTCAATTATGTTTTAAAGATGTTTCAAAGCATAGTTTGAGAAAAATTTCCAAAAAAGCGAATTTTGTTTGCAGAGCCCCCTGAAATGAACAAAGGAAATCTGAAAGAGATTTACAGAGAGTTGGAGCTGATCAGTGAGAAATTGAAGGTATGTCGGGGCTTGTGCTAGCTTTTTAAATCTGGGAGTCATTTACCCCTTGAGCATTGAATTCTGGGGGTCAACTCTGTTTCTGAAGGGGCCAAAAAAGAGCAAAACCTCAAAACTTGTCAGTCGTTAAATAATCTATAGTATATAACTGAAACAACATAAACAACAAAGTGTATACACACTTTATTGTTAGTCCCCTACCGGCGAAAGCCGAAGGGGACTATAGGTTTGCGCTCCGTCCGTCTGTCCGTCTGTCGGTCCGGATTTCAGTTTTCCGGACTTTTTTTCTTAACCCTTGGAGATATTGAGCTGATTTTTGGTATGTGAGTCAGCATCAATGAGTTACAGAACGAGTTTGAGTTTGGTTCCAGTCCATTGATTTTTGTGGAAGTTACGGATGCTGGACTTAGAAATTACCAGGAAATTTCAGTTTTCCGGACTTTTCTCCTTAACCTCTGGAGATATTGAGCTGATTTTTTTTGGTATGTGAGTCGGCATCAATGAATTACAGAACGAGTTTAAGTTTGGTTCTGGTCCATTGATTTTTGTGGAAGATACGGATGCTGGACGTAGAAAATTACCAGGAAATTTCAGTTTTTCGGACTTTTTTTCTTAACCCTTGGAGATATTGAGCTGATTTTTGGTTCGGAGTCGGCATCAATGAGTTACAGAAGGAGTTTGAGTTTGGTTCCGGTCCATTGATTTTTGTGGAAGATACGGATGCTGGACTTAGAAAATTACCAGGAAATTTCAGTTTTCCGGACTTTTTTTCTTAACCCTTGGAGATATTAAGCTGATTTTTGGAATGTGAGTCTGCATCAATGAGTTACAGAACGAGTTTGAGTTTGGTTCCGGTCCATTGATTTTTGTGGAAGATACGGATGCTTGACGTAGAAAATTACCAGGAAATTTCAGTTTTCCGGACTTTTTTTCTTAACCCTTGGAGATATTAAGCTGATTTTTGGAATGTGAGCTAGCATCAATGAGTTACAGAAGGAGTTTGAGTTTCGTTCTGGTCTATTGATTTTCATGGAAGATACAGATGCTGGACTTAGAAAATTACCAGGAAAGTTCTGGATTTTTTTTTCATTATCCTCTAAGATACAGAGCTGATACATAAAATCTGATACAACTAATATTTTGGACAGGTAGTTATACCTTTACTACCAAAAAAGATACTGTTTGAGGGATATATATATTAATCCGGTAGGGGACTTGGTATTGCCATGCAATACTTCCAAATGCTTGTTTATGTTGTTTCAGTTATATAGATCTTTTGTAAAAGTATGAAGAAAACTAGATTTCTGTAAATATTTAAGTTACATAAGCTGCACCATTGGAAATAAAGTGCGTCAAAATGAACCCCTGCAGGCAAATTTTGAGGGTCATAGCTGGATTTTTTGGAGTCAAAACCCTGGTATACGGGTCAAACACGATCCCCTGGTATGTTTTGAGTTGAACTCACTACCAGAAGACAAAATTGTGGACTGGTCCAAATTGAATAGAAAAGCTGACATTTTCTGTTTATAAGATTCTCAAAATCCTTGTCTTTTGAGGGTAATGCTTCTAACATGCAATTTCTTTCATTTTTAGCTTGACTATTTGTAGAATAAGGGGGCTATTCTGGTCACTTGGGCGTCAGCGTCATGTAATACTTTGGTTAAGGTTTTGCACACAATGTCATGTGTGTCTAATCTCTGTTTCTACTTAAGCTATTACTTTGAAACATCGCACCTGCTTTTGTGACCATAATAGCAGTATGTAGAGAAATATTCATTTCTCTGAAATTTGATTTAGTATAGTTTTAATCCTTTTCCTTCTTAGAAATCTGGGTTAATTTTTGTATGCAACTATTGTATATCTGTAATATCTCTGTTTATACTAACCTATTGCTTTAAATTTTTGCACTTACTTCTTTTACCAGAAAATCAGCCTCTAGACAAAGATTCATTACTCTGATATTTAATTTTAGTCAAATTTAACCCTTTTCAGACTTAGAAACTATGATTTTTTATTTATCATTGATTAACCAGCAGTATATCTAAACTTTCTTGTCACTATGTTTCATATCACTATGTTTCATATGTAACATGTAGTCAAATTTAGCAAAGATTTCAGACTCATATGTATATTTACAGGAAGAAAACCACATCCTTCACGAAAGAGAAACCAGTCTGAAAGAGCGGGAGAGGATGCTGTCAATCTCACAAGAGAATCTCAAAACTGTGGCAGATTTGGAGGTGAAGCAAAGAGTCAAGGTGGCGGAGGAGGTATAGCTGCCCTGCATTCAGGATCACAAAGCGTTGCAAACAGTTTGCCAATTATACCCCACTTTGAACATGCCCTTGCATGCAAAGCGGGTATAATTGAAAAACTGTTTGCACCGTTTTGTGATCTTGAACACGGGGCAAATTTATGTTGTAGAAACAAGTCAGAGAGGCATAGAGGATAAATGTTTGTTTCAGTGTAAGAACGATTTGTCTTTCATTTAGTGAAAAACAAAATGCTGTTTTATTCACAATTGGCAAAGCCATGAGCAAAAAAAAAAATGCTTTTGTTGTTAATTCATTAACAAATGTATCAATCTTACAAGAAAATCAAATGAATTTTCTATTTGTCTCATGCAAAAATGGGACAAAAGGTGAACATTTTAGGACAGATTAACCTCTGGTGAATTTTCATACACAGTCAGTTGAAAAAATTACTGTCGGACACATGAAGCAAAAGGCATACTTTAACTGGACAAGGTGTAAGTAATAGCTTCTATATTGAGGGGTCAATGCAACACTACTGCCAGTGCCTATATTACTACTTGCAATTACAGTGGTGGTGCTGTGACCCCTCAATATGAAGAAATTTGCAGGTAATAAGCTATTTTTTTTACTGCTTTGGTTGTTTCTTTCTTTAGAGATTATTGAAGAAGATGTGAATTGTTTTAAATTATTTATTGAAATGTCTGCATTATTTTCCTCCTATTAGAAACATAAAGCTGAGATTGCCAGACTTGAAGCAGCTTTAAAAGAGAAAACTAAAGAGAACAAGAGACTTAAAGACAATTTTGAGACATTAAAGATGGCAAATGATGCACAGAAAAAAGAGGTGAGTACTGGTAACTCTAGATCTAGTGTAATTTTATTTGTCTATCCACTCTTTACCTGATAACAGGATTTTATAATATGACCCATGTTGTAAGAAGGAAATTGATATTATTGATATGTGTTATTAGCTCACCTGGACACAACATGCTCAAGGGGAGCTTTTAGTAACCCTGAGGCCGTTGTGCGTCTTCAACAATCTTAAAAAAAACTTCTTCTTCTCCTGAATGTTCCTTGGGTGACTGTTCTCAAAAGTTGCTCTAGAAATTTTGATTGGCCCTTAAATATTGGCCTGGCAGGGCGTAGCATTTTTTCACTTTGAAATCTTTGAACGACATCTCCTCCTGAACTACAGGGTTGTTTTCAATGAAACTTTACCAGAATGTTTCTTGGGTAACCCTTTTCAAAAATTGTACGCAAAATTTTGAATATGGGCGTGGTAGGGCGGGGCTAATTTTGAGCATGAAATCTTTGAATGACATCTGAGCTGATTTCAATGAAACTTTACCAGAATGCTTCTTGGGTGACCCTTTTCAAAAGTTGTTTGCCAAATTTAATTGGCCCATAACTATGGGCGTGGCAGGGCGTGGCAGGGCGGTGCTTATTTTGAGCCCGAAATCTTTGAATGATATCTCCTCTCGAACCACTGAGCTGATTTCAATGAAACTGTACCAGAATGTTCCTCGGGTGACTCATTTCAAAAGTTGTTTGTGAAATTTTGATTGGCCCATGAATATGGGCGTGGCAGGGGGGCTTATTTTGAGCCCAAAATCTTTAAATGACATCTCCTCCTGGACCAGTGAGCTGATTTCAATGAAACTTTACCAGAATATTCAAAGGTGACCCTTTTCAAAAATTGTTTGCGAAATTTAATTGGCCCATAATTATGGGCTTGGCAGGGCGGGGCTATTTCTGAGTTTCCTCTGTAATGATTGGTAGGGTAGGGCCTATTTCCACTTTATATTCTTAGTATAACATCTCCTCTTCACCAATTTGGCAAATGTGAATGAAACTCTGCCAGAAAGTTACTTGGATGAGATCCACTGGACCAATTAAGTTCAGGTAAGCTGTTTAGGGCCATCCTGGCCCTCTTGTTAACATTAGTTGAATAACTATGCAAATGATTCATTTTGAAAATGACGTCATAATGGAATTACTGATGTCACTTTGCAAAACAAACAGTGTTTCGCGGAAAAACTTGAATTAATAAATTTCCGGATATTCTTCAATTTATAGCTAAAATCAGGTCATTATCAATTTATTGCTCATAACCTTGTTTTTATCTGTTTAAGATGACTTGATATTTTTAGTATTGTCATAAACTTAATAAAGAATCATTTATTGAGATGAAAGAAACCATTTGTAGAATTAAGGGAAGAGGTATAAACGTTATTTAGAATGTTGAATATTTTACATTGCTATCACAAACTATGGGTCTCCTTGAAACATATCAAATGAACACCAATAATCCAAAAGTTGTATTGAGGACAATGAGCCTCTGCAGCCCCCCACCCCACCTCTCCTGCAGAATCACCCTTTCTTTTCTACCCCACTTAAGGGTTTAAACCAGATTGTAAGTATTGCAAATTGAGCATTTTAGATGCAGAAAATTCTCATATCTTTAAGTTAAATTTTGATTCAACTTGAATGGTTTGGTTAAACAGTGTCAATACCCTTAACTCATGCCAGAATTTGTATTACCATTGATTGGCTGAATAACATGATTTATGCTAGAAACATAACTGAGTGTCATAATTTTACATTGAGTAATTTGTTTCTAGAACATTAAGAGAATGCAGACAGCATTTCTTTCATGAAAATAACAAAATACAGTAAAACTTGAGGCAAGCAACTACTAAGAAGACCACCAAAAAGCAGTCATTTATGAGAATGGTTGCGTAAAACAATATTTAATGAAAATTCAAACAGGTCTTTTTGAAAGCATACACACATGGACACATAGGTCTAACTGAATGCTATGATGTTTGAACTCATTAGATTCGTCTCATTGATAACTTCTTCATACATTTTACTATTGTTACGGACCTTTTTATGATTTTGCTGAATAAAATTGGTCGCATAATAGAAGGGGTCTCTTGTTTTTTTCTTATTTCAGCTTGAGAGTCTAAAATCCCAACATGAGAAATTGGAAAAACATCATCAAAGTATCCAGTCTAGATTAACTAACTTACAGGTAAGACTAGTTCAAGCCAAAATAATTTTACATAAGTACAGATTAGAATGTGAAGTGACATTTGAGACAGTGTTTGTTGATTTCATATAGGTATGAAACTTAAAGCAAAATCACACTGTATGAATAAGCTAAATGCTTGAGTGTGATTAAGATTTTACATTCATACCGTCATGAAAAGTCTACTAATACTTTTTATAAGTATTTCTGAAGATCATCAGTAAAAGTGGGTACTTCAAATGACCTGGGGCTCTTTTTACTAAGCATCTTGTGCAAATTAATTGTTAGTGAAAATAACAAATCCTACGTGGTGTTCGCATTCATTAGTAGATTCTGCCTTGCAATATTTCATCTGAACAGTCTTTAGAAGACAATTCAAATTAGGGATTACATGGCAGAATATCTTATTCAGTTACTAACCAAGAAACAACTTTTATTTTTGACTTGTTGACAATGATTGTATGAAGTTTAGTAAAACAGGCCCCTGTTGTGCGAAAAGAAATCTTGAAAGGATAGAGCAATGTTCAATAGATATTAGAAAAAAATGATTGAAGATTCTTTTTTGATAATCAAAGTTTAAAATCATACATGATGGAATAATGAATTGGACAAAACCACCATGGCGTCTTTGAGGATAAATCAACCAATCTAATTTTACTATAACATTCATTTCTGATTACAGAGAAAACAAGATTTTGAACAAAGACAGAGAGAAGCAGAAATACCCGAAACTGCTGTACTTAAACAGAAACCTGGTAGAGATACAAGTGAGGAGAAAACAAGCAAGATCTCAAAACAACAGAAGGTTAGTAAAAGGCTGAAAGATAACAAGAGCACCATCTATGGGTGTGTACCAATGGCTGTTTGGTGCTTGATAGTGGAAAAAGAATCTTAAGCTAAAAAAAAGGGTATAATTCACTCAAAATACATTCAGAATTATTCTCCTTGATAGTATAAGTTGCTATTTTGATAGTGAGTATTTGTGCTAAGTTTCAAGTGAATACCTTAACAGAAGGTTAGTGAAATGCTGAAAGATAGCAAGTAAGCATGTGTGTTACATTGCAGACAAAATCACATGTGAATTAGGTTCAGACATACAGCTGAAACTACCCTGTGTTCAGGGTGACAAAATAATGCAATCTGATTGAAAATCATACCTGCTATGCGTGCAAAGCAGATTATAATGTGCAAACAGTTTGCACCATTTAGAATTCCCATGCCAAATTTTTCTGACACTGGCTATTGTACTTACAGAAAAGTACATTCTTTTACGCCACTTATCTGTTGACAAGTTAATGCATAGATAAGTCTTTGAAATATACATAAATGGTCTAAGAGATGAAATTTCATAGTGTTAATATCAAAGGGTAGAAAACTGTATCTAAATAAGAAAATGATGAAACCAAGGATTTTCTTCATTGTCACAAACTTTCTTAAATTTTATCTATTCACTTGTTTGAAGACAAGTTTATTCTCTTCATTTAACATTCTTTCTTAAATTTTATCTATTCTTTTTTTTCACAGACAAGTTCATTTAGATTTTGAATAAGTGGACAATCATCTTTCACTTGTCCATGGACAATTTGAGGGTCAGCGCAACACTACTGTAAGTGCTTATAAATGTATAAGCACTTACAATAGTGTTGCACTGACCCCTCGAATTGTAGAAAATCTGATTGTCCACCCATCTTCTTTCAGACATCAGGTACCACCTATGATGTAATGTCAACTTTACTAGACTGGTTATCTGACTCTCAGCTCAGATATACAACTATTGATAACATTCTGAAACCAGTCGACAGAGTTGCTTCTCAGGAATTCATACAAGAAAAAGTACTAAAAGTAAGTAAAGGCTTATAGTGGTTTTTTCACTCAAAATATCCTTGTTTACAGGATAACATCTTCAAATATAAATTCCTTCCTTGGAATTCCTTCAAACTTTCATAGGTTGATTGTATGGTTGTATTGGAGGATTCTAACTTAAATAGGGTGCTTCTGTTTGAAATGTGGTGCTTCTGTTTGAAAGTATAGGAAAAGGATTTTCAATTTGAATTATTCTCAGTTATGTAAGTCCACAAATATTTTCAAATGGTTTTGAACATTTCACTGGATGATTCTTTGGTTTTAAGGAAGTTTTTGTGTGAAAATGTATTGGAAAACAGGAAAAGTAGCCCCAGGGATTTTTTTTCAAACATATTGAAGATTTTTTCACTGTATACATTCTTTCTAAAGAACTAAAATTCCTGAAATATCTGGTATAAACTGAATTAAAACTTGGTAGTCAGTTGGACAACTCAGACCCACATGGGCCTCTTGTGTGAAAACAAGCGCTTTTTACTGCTTGATGTTTTGTTGCTTTTTGTAAAATTTTGTAGCACCAATTGTGTAGCTATGAAATTGTCGATTAAAACATGGAAGTTAAATGTTTTCTTTAGGATTTCTAGTGAATCATTACTTGTTTATCTCACTATCAAACAGGTAAAATTACTGAGAGATTGATATTTTCACTCTATTTGGTATTGCCTAATGGTAAAATCATCAATTGATAACTGCTGAAAAATCTCAATAATCCACAAATATGCATAAAAAAAGCTTTAATGCTATCTTACTAATGGTCAGGTTTATATATCTTTCATTTTAGATCCTTCCATCCCTAGTAGAAATGTTGAAGGAGTTTCCAGGCCACAACCTGAAGTTATGTTTACCCTGTTTACAGTTTACATATTGGTCTCTGGTACATGTTGAACAGAGTCAGGGACAACAGGTTAGAACAATCAACCTTTGTCATGCTGATTAGCTTTCTTTCTAAAATACATAAAACTCAAATGGTGATTGCTCCTGAAAGCTTGTTTAAAGAGAGATTTTTCTTAGAGAAGCTAATAAAGTAAGCATTTCTGAATAAAAGGGAAGAGCAGGAGGTGTAGACTAACAGTGTCGTTTTTTACCCTGTTGAGCATCGACAATGTTTTGGTCTATACTCAACAATAAGAGGTGAGAGCCAAGCTCACCAAAATTCCAGTATTGTTCTAAAACGATACTAGGAAACAATTGAAAATTCACAAAAAAAAAATTGAAAACGCCATGCTTGATTGCACACATCCACATAACCATAAGCGGGTGTCGAATACCATTCAACCCCAGTATTCAACATGGATGCTTCTAGATATACTCCAGGGAATTAAACTGTCACATTGGCTTCTATTTTCAGAAATCCAATCTTTCGTCCACATTCCGGCGTCTTGGTGAAGAGTTATACAGATCAAAGACAGTCAGATTTTATGACAGCGATCCTAATACGTTATCTGATCTCTCAACATCTCCGGTGAAAACAGAGAAGAATAGAGAGGGGGTGTATTTTAGAAGTTCCAATCTACATGTCCGTCTGTTGTCATCTCTGATTATCCTCAGAACCTTGTCTCAAGGTGTGTACCTTATGAACCTTTAGGAGGTGGACCCGTAAAAGTTCCGCAACATTTTGGGCCACATGTTCTTTCACAATGTTATCCCAGGTTTCCTAATGAAAATCATTAGGAAACCCCGGTTAACACTGTTAAAGTTCATGACGCCTGAAATGTTGCGGAACTACTATGGGTCCACTGCCTTAATTATTTGGATAAATAGGATGTAAGAAAAGGTGTAGATCCATGTCAAATTGATCTTTGAGAGAGAGAGGCACTATGATCTGGGTCTAGAATGTATGCCTTTTACATAGAGGATAATCCTTTGTTTCACAGTTAGATCGATCTATATTTCATTGAGTAAACAATAAAAGCCATATTTTCATGACCTCAAGTGAAAATAAAGATTTTGTTGTTCATTCAATGAAATACCAACCAATCTTACTCAAAAACAAATGATTATTCTATTTCTTAAATGCAAAAATGAGACAAAATGTGCAAATTCAAGGGCAAATTTTCTTAAAGCGTGTTGTTTTGCAACTTTCATGGTGATGACACTTTTTGGATTCTGCTTGGATGACACCAGGTAGGAAGAAAGTAACAAAAGCTGGGTGTAAATTTTTGATAATTTAACTAGAGAGGCGGAGAGTTTATCAAATTATTATCTTCTATTTTTTCTCAATAAACCACCGAAAAGCATTAAGAAAAGCTTTGTTTGAAGGCACTAATGTGTTTCAATACAACTCTCTTAAAAGTTTCTAACAAAAATTGTCAAACTTTAATTTGTCCAAAATTATAAGGTAATGAAGTTATTATTATCCAAAGATTGAAATGTGACATTTAAGATTTTCCAAGAAGTAAATTGAAATAATATATTCTGGGCATAAAAGAAGGTAAAATGACTATTTAGTGTCAGGAAAAGGTGAAAACAGAGGTATTGAATTTCATGCATTTAAAGACAAAAAATAATTGGTTATGATTTCTTACAACCATTTTTTTATTAACAAAATTTTATTTAGTATTGTATCTAGGAGGTAGTAATGTCGACTTAAAAAGTAAGATGTTCTTGATAATTCAAAGAAGAAAAGCATGTGATTCAAGTGAGAACAAACCTCTTTGTAGAAATAAACTTATGCAACCATTGAAGTGTTCCTTTTAATCTTTTATGTCACTGTAACATGTCACTACAATTTTCTTTCAGTTGATCTTCTAGCCCATGTATTTGATGTATTAAAAGCAGATCTGAAATCAGATGTATCGAAGGAGTTGTTTCTATATTACCAGGGTACAACTGTTGTACTACAGTATCTCAAACCAGTCAATAAGGTCTGTGTTACATTTACCCTAAACCTACTGAATATATATTATGCCCTCCTTCAAAGAGGAGGGGGTATATTGCTTTGCACTTGTAGGTCCGTCGGTTGGTCCGTCTGTCAATCCGTAGACCGTTTTTTCTTTTTTGTCCGGATCATATCTCAAAAACTATGCAAGCTAGAATCATGAAACTTCACAGGTGGACAGATCTCATTGAGGAGAAGTGCAGTGTACAACAACCATAACTCTACTCATTGTATTTTGTGAGTTATTGCCCTTTGTTGATTGACAAAGAATATGCTATTGACCTGCTTTTATGGGGGCATAAATGTTTTACAAACATCTCTTCTTTGGTTAGAAAATGCTAATTTTTCAATATTTAGGCCAGACTGTCTCAAGGTTTTTCCCACATTAAATTGAGAAGAAAGCAAGCATTGTAGACAGAGATCAGACTTCAGGTTTGAGTAGGCTAATCTTAGTCTAAACTGTCTACCTAAGTTTTGTACATGTACATAGCAAGACTTTGCCATAAACAGCTTGAGAATGATATTTTTTTTGTGTTTTGATTCTATCACATTTGTAGTGGCATAGTTGAGAGAGAGAGCTGACTTATCAAAGGGTCATAAATTTGGTTCATGGCTTTTGCTTTCACTTTGAGATGCATCTCATGTATTAAATCTCTTTTAATGACTGATGAAAGTACATGTAAAAATATGAGAATTTGTAAATCAATAATGAAAATAATTTCATATGAAAGAGGGGAAAATAATGAAAATTTAACTACCTAAGAAGCATAGTATTTTTTTTAATCATTCAAAGTGATGCAAACAAGATTGTTAGGTCATTGCAAAATAGCGATTACCATATATGATATTGATAAAAAAAAGAGTTGTATATGTAAAGTAAACTGCTTACTATGTTTTTAGTAGGTTTTTGTTCAGAGAATTTATAAGCCATTGTTTGCAATGAATCTAGATAGTTAAAGGTTTTTGACTTCCATTTTCAGCCGTTTATGGGACCAGCGATGGACCTGTTTCTTCAAATGTCCACAGATTCACCATTCCTTCCTTCATTTCTGGAGAGTTGTAGTAATGAGACTTGGTTTAGAACGGTTGCCATGGTATTAAGAGCCCCCAGGCAGGATAGTAAACTGTTAGAACGACTCAGTATTATACTACAGAAACTTTCAAAAATCAGGTATAAATTTAAACATAAATTTTTGAATGACTTTCCTGTAATCAGGGGCCTGTTTTACTAAACATCTTACGATCATTTTTTGTGTAAGTAAAAAATTAAACATGATTCTACTGTAGTAACTAAATATGGCATTCTGAAATGCATTATCTCATTGTGATCGTCTTTTAAAGACAATTACAATGAGATATTGCAAAGCAGAATGTAACAATGAATAAAAAAACAAGGTATGATTTGTGATTTTTTACTTACAATTAATTTTTTCGAAAGAAGTTAAGTAAAATGGGCCCCAGGGGTACAGATAAGAGGGGATAAAGTCAGTCTAAAATCTTTGTTTACCAATGAAATCCTATGTTGTGGGTACTCATTGGAATGGTCTTGACTAGACGATTCAAATGAGTACCCACAACATAGGGTTTGCGAAAGTAAACTTAAAATAATCTTATTTCTAATCCCAAAAACAGGTACTAACTTAAACTTAAACTTTTGAATAATTTTCCAGTAACAAGTGGTACAGATAAGAGAGGGTAAAGTCAGTCTAAAATCTTTATTTATCAACGAAATCCTATGTTCTGGGAACTCATTGGAAAGGTCTTGATGAAACGATTCAAATGAGTACGCACAGCATAGGATAAGTGCAAGTATACTGAGAATAATCTTATTTCTAATCCAAAATACCCCCTCTATCTGTATCTCTGGTAACATAGAAAGGTAATGGACTGATGTGATATGTCACAATATTTTTTGTGAGGTAAGCTGGTCATCTTATAAGGAACTTTGAAATGATAAAAGTCAGGGGTTTCTATAATGGATCATTTGGCATGAAAAATGGGAATAGTTACACATGAAAGATAAGGGTTCCACACTAAGGGGAGTCTGGGAGTCCAAGACTCCTAATTTCAAAGGCTGGACTCCCTCATTTTGCAATTTAGGAGTCCAATGGACTCCTTTATCATGAAAAAGAATATGAAGACAACAATCTAGAAAAAAAATTCTTAGTTTGGGATGTCAAATTGTGGAAAAGAAAAGATTGCTTGCCCCTAGCAATTTCTTCTTTTCCACAATATTGTGGGGCAAGCAATTTCTTCTTTTCGACAATATTCCACTTAGTGCCAAAAATTTGGACTCCTTTTATCTTGGACTCAATGATTTCATAAATTGGGAGTCCACCGGACTCCTCAATCAAAGAAGTGAATGTCAAACCCTGAAGAATGTCTGCAGCTTATTCCTTACATGCTGAAACTAGGTCAAGGTCATAAAATAAGTCATAGTCAACTAATTAGGTAATTTTTTTCTAGCATTACCTGTTTGTTGACTAACTTTTTCACAACCCTTTTTGTCTTTTTTTACAGGGCTAATAAGAGATATTTTGAAGTGTATACAATCACAGGTATTATTCAAGAACTGTTGAGGACATGCTCTAATGATCAGGCTTTCCTGGCCTTGAATTTGAAGTCAATTCTATATAATCTCAATTCTGTGTCATAGCTATATATATATAGATAAATAGAGTCAACGTATCGCCAGACATGTAGGACCTTTTATGAAACTTTGTTAGAGACAAGCTGATTTTAACCCAGTCTAGAGTAAAATGTTATTAAGCGATCCTTGGTGAGCTAATTGACTTTTCTATTCTAGGCAATGTTTAGGTGGTGGACCCATAATAGTCTCGCAACGTTTCAGAAACCATAAACTTTAACAGTGTTAATCGAGGTTTCCTATGATTTAATTAGGAAACCTTTGTTAACATTGTAAAAGGTCATGAGTTCCAAAATGTTTTGAAATTTTTACAGGTTCACTACCTTAAGATCAGCTTGTTTTGAAAAAAAAATCAAGTAATAGATTCTTTTTCTCAGTTTATCGTCAGTTTTGTACTTTAAGACAGGCCGCTGTCATAGCACAGTTGGTAGCGCGTCTGACTGTCAATCTAGAGGTCCTGGGTTCAATCCTGGATGGCAGCACTCATTCTTTCCGACTATTTGTCTCTCACCAATGGGTTGATAATGGTAGACTTATGTGAGATAGCAGCTTGAGGCTAGGAAAGGATGTGGTGGTTGTAGTGGTTTGAGAAATACCAGAAAATCATTGTTACGTGCTCCAGTCGCCACGAAATAACTGAAAAAATGTTGAAAGCAGCTTCAAACTCCATTCAATCAATCAATTTTACATAAAGACCTTTTCTTGGAATGCTCAGATGATAAAAATACTGTGATAATGTGTTATAGAATATGTCTTGATGACATCATTTAGAATGTGATTTTACACATGTGTAAGAGAAGCATATATCTGAAGGCTGTTTGTTATAGAAGACAAAAGTAGCTATGTGAGAAAACAAAGTCTTAGATTCGTCAAGTTTCAATGAAAGTTGTAGAAAACAATACCATGTACCTAATTGATAAACACTCTTACAAACAAATTATCCACAACTGAAGCATACCTGAAAATTTCTGACAAAAGCCAGTGTGGATTCCATGTGGACAAGTAATATTCAAATTATTAGTTAACAAGTCCAATTAGCTAACCACTTATCCAAAGAAGATCTTTCCTGACACAGGTGTCAGGTGTATTTAAACCAAAGAGGCTATGCAGGACAGTGGTGAGAGTGGTCTCCCAAAACAACATATCAAAAATCTGTGTCTTTTAAGGAGGGAAATTGTAGAAAGTGAAGATATAGAGGTCTGTGTCGCATGTTAGATCCTCAGCCTGAAATAATACCCCCTCTATCTTTAGCTATGGAAAGTGAATTCTTATAAGCCTTATTTTTTCTAAAGCTATTTTTCAGAGCGTCAAATCAATTAGTCTGTGTGAACCAGTGTAAAAGAAACACTTTGGAATTGTTCAAATTGATCAACATTTCACTCAAATTGATTGAATCATCCCATTATTTTATGGGCTGGTGTTGTTTTTAAAGTACCTGATTGGTCCGTGAACACACTTAATTAGAAAAAAATGTATATTTTACTAAAGGGAGGCAATATTATATTACCTCATTTAATTTCATTAAAAACAACTCCTTCCACACATTCAATTTCATTCCATAAACATTCGAAAATCATCACCATGTCAATATCCCAATGTTTTCAACTATACAAAGCTGTTCTGTTATCGAATATAAGTCATTGATATTTCATTGAAAACAGTTTCAACAGACTTGAAGCTATTTTCAGTAATTTTGTGCATCTTATAGTGTGTTATCAATGACATGAATTTTAAAAACATTTAGGCCCATCAAAACAGTAATGATTAACGAGAATTCGAATGTGCATTAACAGGGCCATTCCACTCAACACTTTGGCTTATCCTTGATTCAAGATCTTTTTAAAACATTTATTCTATGGAACCCATAGATGTTCACTTTGATATTTAAATGGTTGAGTTATGATACACTTAAGGCCTGGATTGGTAGAAAAGATTTGTTTAAATATAAGTAACTATATATGTAGTTGTATGTAATATTTGAATGCCATCTATTTATTTACGGTTTTTTGTCAAAGTATTTGTGCTAGCAATGTTAAAAGAAATAAACTATTTTTGTAACAAGCAATTATTCTTTTACATAATGTTCTCTCAACCATAAAGATTATGATTCTTGACTGTGTGCTTGGACACCTTGATTTCATACGTAAAGAGTCCAACTGACTCTTCTGTCACAAAAGTTTGTGTCGATCCCTGTATCTACTGATTATCTAAAGAACCTTTGGGTCAATATCTTCCTCTATACTGTATTGTGAAGATCAGATCAGACTGTGCAACTGCATAGGCAAGGTCATTACTTTTCAAACATGAAATTTTTGGAAATGTTGGGTATAGGCTCAAACATTGTCACATTTTATGCTCCAACACTTAAACTACACCTCATAATCAACAAATTGTTACCCATGAACCCCCTTTCCCTTGTACATGGCTGATATCTGCACATTTTACATCTGATTTTTTTGTAAGCAAATTGCAACATTTTGAGATATTTCATCCAGTCTGACTCAAGATTTTTTTTCTAAAATAATTAAGTAGAAAGCAGGCAGTGTAGGCTTAATTTAGACTGCATATCTGTGCAGGCTGTTCTTTTTCTATACTGTCTGCCAAGCTATGTGTACCACAGAAATATGCCTTTGAAAGGTTAAATAGACATTTATCTACAATGTCATATAATTTTACCCCTCAAAACTATGTTTGGAGGTATATAGGAGTCAATTTGTTGGTAGGGCCATCCGTCCATCTGTCCGTCTGCAGCTTTTTGGTCCAGAAGCTTTCTCAGATATCATTATAACTTTTAAATTTATTCATTATGTATATCTGCATAAGAAGTTGTACACCTGCAGTTTTAAAGCCCTTACTATCATTTATTGCTGAATTGTACCCCCTTGAACATGTAAGTTTCACTAAATTACCGTTGTTTGGAGCATTTCTGCTATACTATTGCATGTAATGACTTGAAATTTATACATAATATGTATCTGCATACAAAGTTGTGCATCTACAATTTTGAAGCCCCTACCATTGTTGGTTGCTGAATTAAATCCCCTTGAATATGTAAATTTCACTGAATTTCTGTTGTCCGGAGCATTTCTGCTATACTATTGTGTGTGACTTGAGAATATACATATATCTGCATATGAAGTTGTGCACCTACTATTTGAAGCCACTACTATTATTGGTTGCTGATTTATATCCCCTTGAACTTGTAAATTTTACTATTTCTCTTGTTATCTGGAGCGTATATCTTCTCCATTTTTGCTGCTACTGCTTTGATATTTATACACAACATAGCTTGTAATGTTAACTTGTGTTTGTGAAATGAACAGGGCTCTTCTGATATTATTCCCCCTTGTCCTTCTGAATTTTAATTTTTATGCCCCCGTATCGAAAGATCGGGGGCATTTTGTTTTACCGTTGTCTGTCTGTCCGTCCGTCCCTCTATCTGCAAAAGTAAACAAAAAACTTAACATTGCCAATATCTTCAAGCCTATTCAAGATTAAAGGCTGATATTTGGCATGATGATAGATCTCAATGATCCGCATCCGCTGGTACCAAAGTCAAGGTCTTGTGACAAGGTCAAGGTCACCTGTCAAGGTCAAACTTTGAAAAAAATGCTGTTACGGGGGCATTCGTGTTTCACAAACACATCTTGTTATTTATTAACTGGAGTAATTTGCCTATCAAATTGCACAAATCATATCCCTTATTTATCTTAGATTTTTTTTGTCCAATATCCAGCACTCAACAGCATGGCCTAGGCACTTTTAGCCGGTGTTCTTATTGTTGCAAACAAATTATGCACTGATAGCACCTATATACAGACAAAATACTTGTTGGGGTATTTGTTCGCTTTGCAACAGTTCTAGTAAGACTATGGACATGAAATACGAGGGATGTTCAATCTTTATCCGGATTAAGTCAATTAATCATCACAGATTTATCGCTACGTGAAAAAAGTATACTCATATCAATGGAACACTTTATATGATCAAACTTTCCAAAGCCTGAAGCAGTTGAACGATGTATATTCATTTCACACGCAAACAAAAGTACGTGGGTATTAGGTAGCGGCGCACAGTACATGACGCTAGCGCCGTTGTCGAGGATTGAGACATTTATTGTTGTGTAATTTAACTTGTCACGACTCGTTATTCGTGGAAGAAGGATGAATTCAGTGTTCCTGTAATTAAGCTGTACTTTTATGGTTTGTATAAAGCTAAAATCGAATGGTACGACATCAAAGTTCTCAGAAAGGTACCCCTTAGTTTATCGCATATATCTTCAAGAGACGCGACAATTGACGTCCCTACTGTTGCTTTGACAAATTTCTCTCTGTCCGTTCTTCCTCTTATCTCACGGGGCACGGAAGCGTCTTCATCGATGAAAATTAAGCATCTGGAAGAATGAGCCATTCCCTTTCAGCGTGACAAGTGTATGATTTATGACATTCGTTATGTTGGCGGATAACGAATAGAATAATTAAAGATCAAAATTCCGAGAATTCAGCTGACGTCGTCTAGAACGTTCCAAAACACTTACCCCGCCACATTTTATACGAACCTTATCGACAGACTCAGCGGTCAAATTACTTCAAATTAAGCCAAAGCATTTGAAATACTTATTCCAGTAACAAAATTAATTTTCAAGTGTTTCAACAGTTAGAAAAGAAAGGATATTTACAAACGAAGACCAAATATATGAATTATTTTATCTGCTGCGCCGGGTACTCGTTTCCATGCCATTTCATATTGCAGATGCGCACGCGCTATGTTCGATTACTAAATCGATTCTACATAACCATATGTGGATTGAATTCCGACAGAGAATGATACCAAATTTAGTTTGATTGCTTCAAAAATAAAATTTTGCAAGGCAAAATCCGGTTAATTTTTGGACAACCCTCGTATATTCGACTTCACTCCACCAAAAATAATTTTCATCTGTTATTGCAAGCACACTGGTTAATTTCTAAATAACTAATAAACAGAACACTAAGTACAATATGTTGTGGAAATAAAATGTTTTTACTATGGAGAAAATCAAGTGGAAAAAAAAAGATCTTGCTGTGGAAAAATTTCTACCCACTGTGGAATTTTTTGTATCTCAATGCGTAAAATTGATGCTTTCAATGAGGAAAAATATTGTTTGCCATGTGAGAATTATTTTATTCTTACTGCATTAATTTTAATCTCACTTTCGAAAGCATTTAGATGTTGATGGGAAAAAAATTGATTTAACTTTGGAAAGAAAATTGTTCTTCCTTTGGAAAAAAAATTTCTCTCACTGGAATAAAATTTGATCTCAATATTGAAAATCTTTTTCAATATACATGTAGATTTGGAATAAATTTTTTTCTAACTGTGGAACAAATAATTGATTTTTCAGTAGAAAAAAATCTTACTATTGACATTTTTTTAACTCACTGTGGAAAACGAGAAAGCCATGAATGGCTTAAGTCACTCCACAGGTTTGAAATTCTTGAAATAGCAAATCTAAGGTTTGATTAGATTTTAAGATATTTTGGGTTTCTACTTTTGTTGAAATGATTTTCAAAGTTTCCACTATATAACACATAGAGAATTGACCTCTGCCCATTAAAGACATATTTTCATCCATTGACAATAATTTTGGCTGCATGATAAAGGTTCACTCGAGGATCATTCCAGTGAAATGTGGTTGATATCCATCAATTACATTCTGAGAAAATGATTTTCAAAGTTTCCACAATATAGCATATAGAGAAATGACCTCTGCCCATAAAATGCATATTTTCCATCCGATCACAATATGTTTTGGTAGACTGATAAAGGTTCACTCAAGGATCATTCAAGTGAAATTTGGTTGATATCAATCGATAACATTCTGAGAAAATGATTTTCAAAGTTTCCACTATTTAACATATAGAGAAATGACCTCCGCCCATTTAATACATTTTTTCATCCGATCACAATAATTTATGGTAGATTGATAAAGGTTTACCCAAGGATTATTCATGTAAAATTTAATTGGTATCCATCAAATAGAATCTGAGAAAACTAATTTTTTACCATATTTGGAAATTAGCCAAGCCCATTAAATCCATGTTTTTCATAAGATCAAAATTTCTTGAACAACTTTGAAAGAGGGTCACTCAAGGATCATTCCTGTGAAGTTTGGTTGAAATTTTGATCTTGCTGTCGAAATAGTTTTGATTTTGTTGTGGAAAACATTTCGATCTCAATGTAGATACAATTCTAAACTCACTGAATATTTTTTCACTTGCTCTCTCTCTGAAAAGAGTTTGATATCGATATGGAAAAAATCATGTGGAAAGAAATAATCATGCAGTGGAAAAAATATCTTTTTCTGGAACAATTTTGGTCAGAAAAAAGGATGTCACTCTGGAAAAAAAATTATCTCACTGCAGCAGAATTTTTTTTCATGAAAAATTTTACGATCTCACTGTGGAAGAAAATGACCTCATTGTGAAAAAAATAGTTTTCTCTTGCTGCAGTAAAGTATGATCTCGCTCTGGGGAATTTTTAATCTCACTGTTGTCTCAATGATATCTGTGTAGAAAATAATTGAACTGTCAAAAATTTTGATCTTGTTGTAAAAATTTTTTTGACCTCACTGTCTAAAGAAAGTTGATCTTGTATTGGAAACTAGAAAGCCATGAAGGGCTTGAGTCGCTCCACAGGCTTGAAATTCTTGTAAAAGCAAATAAATGTTTTGACTAGATTTTTAGATATTTGGGGTTCTACTGATGTTGAAAATGATTTTCAAAGTTTCAACTATATAACAGATAGAGAAATGACCTCTGCTATTAAAAGACATATTTTTCATCAAATCAAAATAATTTTTGACTGCATGATAATGGGTCACCTAAAGATCATACCAAAAATGTTTCATTGATATCCATCATTTACATTCTGAGAAAATGTTTTTCATAGTCTCCACTATTTAACATATTGAGAATTGACCTCCACCCATAAAATGTACATTTTTCATCCAATCAAAATAATTTTAGGTACACTGTTAAAGGGTCACTCAAGTATCATTCCAGTGAAATTTAATTGATATCCAAAAATCAAATTCTGAGAAAATGATTTTCAAAGTTTCCACTATAAAACATTTAGAGAAATGACCTCTGCCCATAAAATGCACATTTTTCATCCAATCAAAATAGTTTTTGGTAAATTGATAAAGTGTTACTCAAGGATCATTCTAGTGAAATTTGGTTGATATCCATCAGTTTCATTCTGAGAAAATGATTTTCAAAGTTTCCACTATATAACTTACAGAGAAATGACCTCCGCCCATAAAATACATATTTTTCATCCAATCACAATGATTTTTTGTAAACTGATATAGGGTCACTTAAGGGTCATTCCAGTGAAATTTGGTTGATATCCATCGATTACATCCTGAGAAAATGATTTTCAAAGTTTCCACTATATGACATATAGAGAAATGACCTCCACCAATAAAATATATATTTTTCATCCAATCACAATGATTTTTTGTAGACTGACAAAGGGTGACTCAAGGATCATTCAAGTGAAATTTGGTTGATATCCATTAGTTAGATTAAGAGAAAATTATTTTCAAAGTTTCCACTATATAACATAAAGAGAAATGACCTCCGCCCATAAAATGCATATTTTCCATCCGATCACGATGATTTTTTGTAGACTGATAAAGGGTCACCCGAGGATTATTCATGTAAAATTTAATTGGTATCCATTGATTAGAATCTGAGAAAACTCACTTTTTACCATATTTGGAAATAAGCCACGCCCATTAAATCTATGTTTTTCATTGGATCAAAATTTCTTGAACAACTTTGAAAGAGGGTCACCCAAGGATCATTCCTGTGAAGTTTGGTTGAAATCCATCTAGTAGTTTCTGAGGAGAAGACTTTTAAAGAAAAGTATACGACCGGACGGACGCACGCACGGACGGACGCACGACGGACACAACGCCATAACAATAGCCCCAGTGGCTTTCAGCCAGTGGAGCTAAAAATCAGATGTTTCTTATCTCTGGTTAAGGAAAATTTTGTTTTATTATGTTTAAAAAAATCTAACCTTGAAAATTTAATGAACGCATCGTGGAAAAAATAAATCTCGAAGAAACTTTTGTGTATAAACATACTTTGAAAAATTCAAGATGAATTGATTATATAAGTCGACTTAATTGCATAATCCAGAATATGAAATCTTTCGCTGATGAAAAATTTTGTTTTTTGTTTTACAAGTAATTTTGATCTAGCTGTGGGGAAGATTGGTCTCATTGTGGAGCATTTGATCTTGCTGTAGAATAAATTTTGATCTTGCTGTTAAATAATAAAAGATCTTGTTTTGGAAAAGAATGTTCATATTATGGCAAAATAATTGATCTCTATGTGAAAAAATATTAAGTTATGGTGAAATAATTTGATATCACTATTGAAAAGTTTTGCTCTTGATGAGAAAATTATTGATCTGAATGGATTTTTTCTTGCTGTGGAAAAGTGAATATGAAATGATTTCCAGTAAAAAAAATGACCACATTGGGGAAATAAGTTATCTCCATACGGTAAGATATTAATTGCTATTTGGACAAATTTTCAAAGTAAAAAAAAATCTTATGTGCAGAAAAAACTTGATCTTGCTTTGTGAAATAATTGATATCACTATTAAAAGAATTTTTAAACCTCTTTGTGTGAATTCTTTTATTTCTTGCTGTAGAAAGATCTTGATCTAACTGTGGAAAACTATATCTCACTTTTGAACAATTTTTGATCTCGATGTGGATTTAATCTTAATCTCTCTGTGGAAAAAGTTGTTCTCACAGTGGAAAAAATTGTTTTCTTGCTAAAGAAATAAATTTGACTTGAACTGGCTATATTCTGATGTCACTGTTGAAAATGATTTCTCTTAGGAAAAGAATTGTTCTCGCAGTGGATTTTTTCTTGCTCCATGAAAAAATAATTTGAGTGTGGATAAATTTCTGATCTTGCTGTGGAAAAAAGAAATATCCCCTTGTGATAAAGATGAAGAAAAAATATCGATGTGGTATTTTTTTCTGGCTGTGGATAAAGATAAGATTTGGTCTAGGTGGAAAATTGATTTGGCATCAAAAAAAAAACAAAAAAAACAATTGCTGTGGAGGAAAATTTTTATCTCCTAAGGTAAAAAATACGAAAATAAAACAAGTTATAACGCGAACCAAAACATTCATTCTTCATCTATAGCGTAAGGGAGAAATCTGCTTTCATTGGACAGGTACTCTAGTAGACTATTCTTGCAAAGGCGTAACAGTTTGTGGCAATTCTTGGATTTATGCTCCTTATGATCCTGAAAGAACTTGAAATAATTGACCAACTGATTTTGCACTACATGTTTGCTTTTCCACAGACCTATCCATTGCTATCCATTCAAACATTGCTTTGAGCAATTGTTCGAGTTCGAATTGGTCGCCACAAAATATATCTTGCCTATTGGCTTTTAACATAGTCTCCCTGGTGGACTCAACATTGGTTTTCTGACCCTGACGCTTCTTATTTGATCAAACTTCATAACGGAAAGGTTTATCATGGTATGATCCTACTCAATTCTGCTACCGAATTCTTTGAAGAACTGATCTGATCTATTTAGGCAAGTAATTTTTTATTTTATTTTATAACTTTACAAATATCCGTATGATAACATCCCGTATGATATTTTTTTATGATATCACATACTTGTAGCTATTTTTAGAACAAAGATATAATGCGGTTATTTTTAGAAACTTGCATTTCAGTTAGAAACATCGAAGAAAACAAGACAAATAGAGGTTATAAGATAAATATAATACGTACTAAGTGTATTGTATGAAAAAATATGTAACTCGGTTGTGAGAATTGAAAATTGTCTCGGCAGAGCCTCGACAATTATCAATTCTCCCAACCTCGTTAGTTTTTTTGGTTTCTTTTTTTTTCATATAAAACACTAAGTACGTATTATATATTTATCTCTCATCTATTGTTATATTTTTTATATATTGGTACCAGACACGATTCATTGTGAAAGGCGATAAAAGTTAACAGAATTACTCAATAGTTGTTTATTCGGCCTTTATCTTTTTTTTTCAGAAAGTTGCATTTAGAGAAGTCTATGGTAGATGATTTTAAGGCTAGTCGAGGGTCATTGCTCTTTCTTTTCTTTCTTTAAAATTTAGGGATACAGAAACGGACAAACAATGTGCTCCTGGTATAATTCAGATTTAATCTGGAAGTATTAATTTACCCTTCGAAAGTTTGATAATGCTAACAAACAACACTCTCAATCCTCTTGCACTTTTCTGTAAACTGGAAAATACCTTAGGCGTAAGTGTAGTAATTTGGGTCATTCTTTGTAATGCAGCTTTTGGAAGGTCTAATGTCAATTCGATTAAAGAAAAACAAGTTTCTCAAATGCTTTCAGAAAGTATATGGAGATTTATTTCACATAATATAGTTTGATAATAAATTGTTTAGTTATCAAATCATGCAATACCACATTTTAATTTCATTTCCGTTGATATATATATTCAACGTCATCTTAAGCGGGCACACTAATCCTTTTGAATTAAAAAAAAAATGGTGTGCAAAACGACACGTTTTTATGGTTTTGCCTTCAATATTCTGATGTCTATTCCATAGATTAGCCGATGGTTTAGGATTATCCTTGTGTCTAGAGTTTAATTCCCATTTCTACAAAGATTCATCTGACATTCGCCAAAAGTTGTCATGACATGCATCAATTGTAAACCATGGGCAAAGGATATATGATAATTGGTTTTTTTATTGTAAGATGGATATGTCTTTCAATGAGTGAACAACGAAAGCTAATGGCTTTTATTTGTCACGATATGAAAAGTCAATCGATCTTACAAGGATGGCAAACGATTTTTTTCTATTTCTTAAATACAAAAATGTGAAAATCTGGGACAAATTTCCTGAAAGCGCCTCATTGTATAATTGGCTCGGCTTAGAAACGTCAAAAAGGGTGAAATGAAGGAAAGCATAGTATATTTTTTGGCCATTCAATTGGTTTTGTAATGAGACTATCGAGAGTTATTTTTCAGTTATTTCTCGAAAATCCACCTGAAAGTATTAAAGAAAGGGAGTATGGCTTATTGGATGGACAAATGGTGGATCGGATTACACTTTGTAGGCCTAATTCTGATGTTGTGATTTGTAAAATAACAGGAAGCCGTGGGTAGGTGTATCATCTACCACAATATAACATGCATTTCTGTTGAAAGTGGCATTAAACCCCATACAAACACAAATATTTTGATGATTTTGTGTTTATTAGCCATATTATAGGATCGGGCGGTGGGGATGGAAGCTTAACTGTCCCCTGTAAGGATGTAAAACTACCCTTTATGAGTCAGGGGGATTCGGCACATGATTATTTAGCACTAAAAGATATTTGGGAAAAAATCTGTATAAACATCAACAAGGGATTAGGCTCCTCAGAGGCCCGTTGGAACACCCGGCTTCATTCGAGCATCTATTTCTCACCCATTTTAACAGATTTTCATACAGGTTTTTTTTCAAAAATATTTTAATTACCAAAAATCATGCGCTGAATCCCTGTGATTTGAGATAGACTGGAAATATATTTTCAATTACGTCAGTTTGGGCTGAATAAATTTTTATTATATCCTATAAATGCACTATAACCATTTGGAACTGTTTCATAGTTTATTGAATGATCCGTCACGCGACCGGGCAACAGTATGAAGTGTTTCATCCTTGCGCACTAGGCACCAAACAGTTGTCCACTTGCGTTAATGACGTCATATTTTTGCACATGCAATATCTGTGTGGAATGACGCGCTGTTTTGAATTTATCTGCAGACCTACGTTTCATGCTTTCTTCTCTGTATATGTTTTTTCATTCCCCGCTTTTTCGGCAATTGGGATATGGTAATAGTTTCGGTCCGTCATTCAATCACTAACTTTGTCCAGTGCTTTTCGATGGCTCCATTGCTTTTCGATGGCTCAGTGCCAAACAGTTGTTAACGCATTTAACGTATAGGCATTTACAACTGTTTGGCACTGAGCCATTGATTTCTCCTTTAGTACAACTGCTATCAACTTAAAAATCACAGGTTTAAAGATCTCATTGTGGACAATTCTAATGCACAAGAACCTTAACGCTTGCTTGCTTAATATTAGAGTTATTGCCATATGTTATTTTGGAGAGTTATATTTTGTCTAGAGCGTATGTCATAAAGTATAATGCTATCAACTTGAAACTTCACAACTGTACCACCTTCTTCTTTGAAGGTAAGGGGATTAATCAACATCCGTTGGCTAAACTCTCAATTAAGTTACCCCATGAATTCTGTACAAAACATAAATCTTTTATACAATTTTATTATAAATTTTAAAATGTATCAAAAACTAACATAATAATAACAAAAATATATAGAATAAACATGAACACAACACTGTGAATACACTCTGTGTAGGAAAACAACCTTTAACTGACAGGGCTCGTGTTAGTGTTTGATATTGGGGAGTCACTGACTCCTCACCTAAGAAATCCTGGGGGTCAAATAATAATTTTAAGGGGTCAAAATGATAGAGAACCTTTAACAGACAGGGCTCGTGTAAGTGTTTGATATTGGGGAGTCATTGACTCCTCACCTAAGAAATTCTGGGGTTCAAATCATAATTTTAAGGGGTCAAAATGATAGAGAAAGCAAATCATAAGACAAATTTTACATATTTAAGAGTCACTTTAACTGTTTATTATAATGATATGAAACAATTAATTAGTTTGTAGATTTTTAGGTAGTAATTTCTGAAAATCTTGGGTATAAATCCTTGTTTTGACCCTTAGTAATTCCTCTCAAGGGGGTCAAAGTGACCCCCTTGGGAGAAATTTCTAGGAGTCAAATGAAAGTATTTTAAGATTTTTTTTGGTCAAAACACTGGTTTAAGGGTCAAACACGAGCCCTGATTGAAAACCCAATCATTGCATACAACATTATTGTAAGAAGGGGTGGGGGAGTGAACTTCTGGGGTGGTTTTATGAAAATTTTAAGTTTTTTATGCCCCCGATAGGGAGGCATCATAAATTTGACTTGTCCGTCCGTCCGTCCGTCTGTCCGTCTGTCCGTCCGTCCGTCATTCCGTCCAAAAACTTTAACATTGGCCATAACTTCCTTATTACTTAACATATTCGCATCATACTTTACCACAACATTCCTTGGTACATTACCTTTCTGTAGGCACATACTTTGGTGACCTTGACCCCTGGATGACCTTGACCTTCAACATAGATTGGCCATAATTTAAAATCAAAGCGGTGTCGGGGGCATTGTCATCTTACAGTGACAGCTCTTGTTTAATCAGGATATATTGCACATATATGCCACATCATAAAATTCAAACTGAGTTTTGCTATATATCACGTATAGAAATGTAAAGATTCTTGTTTCTCTTAATCATAACAAAATCTATTATGATTATGTCTGTGAAACTTTGTAGAAATTAACTGAACATATAACAACTTATTGCCTTGACAAAACAGAAAAATAATTTGAAAAGAAATCTTGGAAGATAAAGAAACAATTGAGCTACTGGGAACCAAACAAAACAACATTTAAGGCATTATGATATGTGAATATCACATATCGACTTCTTAAGGTAGTGGACCCCTCATAATTCCGCAATGCTTTGGAAGTAATAAACTTTTACAATGTTAACCAAGGTTTCCTAATGATCTTCATTAGGAATCCTTGGTCAACATTCTGAAAGTTTATGAGTTTCAAAATGTTGTGTAACTATTACATGGCCACTAGCTTACTATCATATAATAATAATACAATATAAGACTATAAAGAGTAAAATTCTTGGAAAAATGCATTTAGAATTATCCTATTGTAAAGGCAACTTTATAAATAGTGAATTGGTGTCACAAATTTCAAGTGAACAAATAAAAGATATGCCAAAGCTATTAGAAAATGTGAACATTTTTGCAAGACAACACAAAGGCTGTGGCAATACTAGTTATGCATTCAAGATGAAAACATCTGCAAAACTTTGAGAAATGGTATCCCGCTTTACAAGTGTAACCATCCATAAGTGATCTTAATAATTTGCCAACACTTTGGCATCCTGAATGCAGGTTCAGTTTTGAACAGTAAATGGGCCAAGCTTAGTCTGCTAAGCAACTGGGCCCCAAGGTTATAAATCTTTTCTCAGGCTCAATTGAGAATCTTCTCAAATTTCATGCATGTATGTTAATAAATGTATGAAAATAAAAGATAATATTAATTAGTTATTTATAACAACTTATTAATATTATCATTTATGTTTAAACATTAAAATGAGCATTAAAATAGAATAACAGCTTTAATCTCAAATTCAAATTTGAGAAATTTTTGAATTGAGAAAGATAAAAGTTTTATAACCTCTGGCCCTGAAGAGTACATTCAAAATTTGAGTATAACAACAACCTACATGTAGTTGTTACAAATTGCATATCCAGATATCCACCTTGAAAGTTTGAATTCCACTTTTTAAATGAACTATGTTTCAAGTAAACATCTTTATTAATATCAGATACCTCTATTTTTTTCTTATTCAAACTTTGCCAGTGCTAAAAGTAGTTTTCTCTGAAAAAAAATGACCTAAAGATTCAAATCAGAAAACGAGCAGTATGCTTGCAAAATGTACCGAACTTGAATACTTTGACAAAATTGGCTGAATATTTTGGCTGTGAACATATGTTGTGTTTTTTCAGTAAAATATCTGAAGTAATCACACAAATGAGCTTGCTTTAAAAAAGGTGAAAACTTTAAGGTATTAGCAAAATCTTAATTTTCTATGGAAAAATGGAAACAAAAGATCTACTCTAATTAGCACCAAATTTTCATGATCATATTGAGGATCTAATTTCAAGAGCAATGAAAGTAAAACTTAAATTAATTGATGTATAAAAAAAGTTAAGCTCTCTTACCCAGAGAACAGATATGTAAATCAAATAATAAAAGAGCACCGAATGTGGGCAACACTTCTCGACTGTCAGGTACTCCATAGAAGACAAAACTTTTAAGATAGTGGACCAGTAATAGTTCTGCAACTTTTTGGAACCCATGATCTCTCACAATGATGACTGGGGTTTCCTAATGAACTCATTACGAAATCTAGCTTAACACTCTTAAAGTCCATTACATTCAAAACATTGCAGAACTATTATGGGTCCACTACCCTTAGTATAAAAAAAGGGTCATAATGCGTACAAAGATCCATTTATATTTATAATTGTTGTTTTTATAGTTTGATCCTTTGATGATGAACATGCGTTTCAAGTGAATCCATTTATACCAGCGGTATCACAAAATGTGACTAAAAGTTATTTATGATAATATATAGTATCATGAAACTAACAAGGACAATCCCAAAACTATAGCAATACCTTTGGTTTTCTAAAAAAACAGCTATCTAAAAATAGAACCCAGTTATTATACATTGCAAATAAGACACTAACTACTTTATATTGCTTGTTTGTGCTATCAACAAAAAACTAATATATAAACCTATAAGAAAATGATATAAGAAGTACAAAATATAAATTTTAATAAAATATGTGTATCTGTAAGTATAAAAAATAAAATCTCTTTCCTTTAATATGGCACAACATATATTGCATGTACATTCGAGGGGTCAGCAAAATATAATTGTAAATGTCTTTATAAATATTAAGGGCACTTATATTGTTGAACATCAAGCATAAAAAACAACAGAAAAACTTGTATTTAGTCACCATATATTCAAGTTATGACTAAAATGAAGTCATCTATGAAAATGGTCTCATTATAAAATCTCTATGTGAAACAGGGAAGATCATTTTGATTGCATACTAGAGATTATCATAGGCATATCTAGGACCTTAAAATTTATATGCACTCAGAAGGCGACAACCAAAGAATATGTAGGATAAACAAAAGATGAATGCCCTGGGTCTGCTCCCTTTTTTTGATTTTAGCGTTGGTCAATAATCAAAACATCGCAGCTACAGCTTGAATAAGCTGTAGTTTCGATGTTATGCTCATTCATCATCGATACTTTTCAACAGATGATTATTTCCCTTAAGCACTTGCGTAAGTTGCCTAACGGGAGTTACCCCCTTGGTTAATACAATGATCCAGAATAATATAGGAATCTGTTGCAATAATTTTTCAAAGAAACATAGGCTTGTATAGAAAACCCCATTCTGATGCTACAGTTTAAAAACATTGTGAAATTGACATTTATCTCAATCAAAACCATTCTTAAACATTAGCTCAGCACATTTAGTCATTCCAAAGTCTCACTCAAACCATTCAAAAACGCTCCAGAGGCACTTCAAAATCATTTGCATCTATCCATATTTTCATTCAAATAGATATAATCTTTCAATGATTTTAATGGCTGGTGTAGGTTTTAATGAGCTTAATTGGTTCTTGATGACAGGCAATCATAAAATATGAATAGAGTTGATCAAATTTGATGTAATTAGCGAGATTGTGTTACCTTCCCTTTATTTTACTGCAAACTCAATCACCACACTCACTCAATTTCATTTTAAAATCATTCACCATGAAAATTTCTCAATGTTTTTGACTGTACATACATGTAACTTCACAAAAAACAACATGTGAACTTTTTTCCCTGTAGAATTTTCTCAGTAACAATAATTATATAGGACTTTTCTAATAAATATATTCCAATTCTCATGTAACAAAATAGAAAATCTTAGCCATTTATACATGTATACAAATATATATATCTATTGTATACAATTAAACTTATTTTAGTGGTTATCTGTATCAGCAGGATACCATTATTAACCCTTTCCTGTTTTACAAAATTTTGGACCTGTCCAAATTCAAAGGTTTTGCAGACGAAAATTTAAAGTGGATTTAATTTGAAAAATAACCTTTCTGTAGGGTAGAAAATAGTGTGGAAAAAGAAGAAATTGCTTGTTTGAAGCAATTTCTTCTTTTTTCACAATGTTTTCTCAATCATAAAATCACAGGCACGTAAAAAGCAGGGATTAAACAGCAAAGGGTTAAGCAAGCACCAATTGATTCCGGTAATGTAGTAATTCCAATGAAATTTACCTATATGACTCTCAGCCTGCCAAATTTTAGTTGACATATGAGCCTGAGCGTGACATTTCCAACAATTTCAAATATGAGCAAAGCAAAGACTCTGACCAGCCTGTGCATCCGCATAGTCTTATCAGAGTCTTCACTATGCATTTTGTAGATAGATAAGGTCACATAGTATCTTAAGACAATCAGATAACTTTTTTACAATCACAGTATGTGGCTGTCTCCTGTGCTTCATTTTTGGTCCAAATTGCTGGAAATGACATGCACAGGCTCATATATTGTTAATTTTTCATACATTTAACCCAGTCCTAATCAATTGTTTCCCACAATAATTTCAAAGTAGAAACAGCACAAGAAGAGTAAATACAGGTTTGAATGAACCATTGCATTTCATATTGTGTCATTTTTCTCATTAATCGTTTTTTCTCGTATTTCATATAATGGCAGTTTTCTGCTTATATGTTTCTATATCTACTAATAGTGTAATTATTTGAGCTCAATCTCTCTAAAAGGAACCATCTGTAAACCATGAAAAGTACTGACTGTGTGAGCTGACCCATGTTGATACTTATTAATTTAAGGTGATTTTCTTAATCTTTAATGACCTCTTTAGTTGATTATTTGTGAAAAGCAATCTCTGGTAAACGGTAAAGTTGAGCTAGATCTAATTTCTTTTTTCAAATATTCATTCTTGGAATTTCCCATAATTACGCCCATCAGCATAAAACATTTGTACCTGCCTATAAATATATAGGCAGTTATAACTTTTTCATGCTGACCCAGCAAGATGACCCTTTTAACATAACCCGTCACTTTTACTTATTTACCGTTGTTACACTCCGCATAGCCTTGACAGACTACAGGACCGTTGTGGTGCAGGTAGACAGGTGGCCAGACTACATATGCAATCTTATCTCCACGGCTACGATACACTTTAAACAGATCTTGTTTGAGTGGTTGCCCTGGCTGGTGTGAAAAATCCATCTCCATGGGAGGGTACTGTACTCCCATCAGCCAACACAGCTTGAAACATTTTGTGAGGAAATTTGTGATGTGTTGATTTTTCAGAATTTTCTCATCCTTGAACCTCTTCTGTATAGCATCTATCAAATCCTGTAAAAAATGAAAATAAAAAAATTAACCCTTGTCATGCTGAACCCGCAATATTCCTGCTTTTACAGGAGGTATAGACAAAGATCAGTCTGCACATATTTGCAGTCTGATCTTAGTTCATACCACCTAAATTTCATTTTTAAACCAGAAAGGTATAATACAATGCATTTTGGAAATCAACTCACTCTCATTTGGTAACTTCCAATGCTTTTAGCACTTTGATTTTACATTCATTTTGCAAAGATTTTTATTCAGCATGACAAGGGTTAATGAAGATTATAAATGTTTAATTAGGTGGCAAACTGTCACAAGGCATGCCTCTCAGACTGCCCAATGTCTTAGTATGGAAAACAACAAAGGGAGTAAACTTGAAAATTAATCTAGGTAAAGTTATGGTTCTTGTGTACTGCACTCCGTATTCATGAAAGGAGCATAACTGCAAGTTTCAAGTCAATCAGACATAAGGTGACATAGAAATGCTGCGGACAAAAAATGGACACCACCTGTCTGTGTTCAGGATGACAAAATGGTGCAAACTGTTTTCAAATTGTACCCCCATTTCATGTGCTCTTTAACAAACAGTTTGCACTGTTTTGTCACCCTAAATGCAGGATCATTGAAGTTCTTCAGTTCCAAGATGAAATAAAGATCAAGAACTACCTGAGGTGTTATAGATTTCAGTACATCAACAGCGATTGTCTTTCTAAAGTCCATCAAACTTGGTTCCAGGTGGGCAACTGCACTTAAGTCTACACTCTGTTCAAAGTAAACAAAATGTTATTATATCTTCTTTAATGTTTTTTGGTGGATTATTGAGAAATAACAGTAGAATATAATTTGATAAACTCACTGCCTAACCAGTGAAATATCCAAAAACTTATATCCCACTTTTGTTCATTTCACCTTTTCTGACCTTATCTTAGCTAAGCCCAATAAATCACGTCATCATGAATGTTGCAGTCAAATGAAAATTGAAGTGCTTTAAAAAACGTGTCCAAAAGATTTAACATAAAAAAACTCAGCTTGAGCAGCTGATTTGCTCCACAGGCCTGAATCTACTGATATGATTTCAGTGAATGAACAAATGACTCAATTTTAATTAATTTCAAGTTAATAAGTGTTTTTAAGTGTCACATGCTGAAATATTTCTGCAAAGAAAAATTCAAGACTGATGCATAACATATAAAAAATGACCTCTGCCTGTTAACTACATATTTTTCATCCAATCACAGTAATTTTGTGCAGCATGATAATGGGTCACAAAAGGAACAATCAAGTGAAATTTGGTAGATATCCATCACTAAGATTTTGAGAAAATGATTTTCAAAGTTTCCACTACATAACATATATAGAAATGACCTCCACCCTTAAAAAACATATTTCTCATCTGAAAACAATAAATTTTTTGTAGACTGATAAAGGGTCACCAAAGGATCATTCATATAAAATTAAATTGGTATCCATCAATTAGGTTCCGAAAGAAGTCACATTTAACCATATTTGGAAATAGCCACACCCATTAAATCCATGTTTTTCAATGGAGCAAAATTTCTTGAACAATTTTGAAAAAGGGTCACCCAAGGATCATTCCTGTGAAGTTTGGTTAAAATTCATCAAGTAGTTTCTGAGGAGAAGATTTTTAAAAAAAAGTTTACGACCCGACGCAAAGATGGACGGTCGTACAACGGAAACAGCCCCATGACAATAACCCCAGTGGCCTTCGGCCAGTGGAGCTAAAAATCAAGTAATATTGTTAATATTTCATTTTTTTAACCACAAAAGTAATATTTTCAGGGCCACTCGTAGAAATATCTGTAGTAAGGACATTATGATCACCAGTTTTGTGAAGTTAAACTTTCGTCGTAATCGAATCAAAATAAATTAGTAACAACAATGACTGTAAGCGTAATTCGTTTTTAACATGCTCTTTGTTTGTCAGTTGATAGGTCACCAGGAAAGAAAAGTCCAGAGAATTTTACCATTCCTTGATGTTGGGTAGCCTATTACGTTAGAGCAAAAATATATAATGGACTAAGATTATAAAACATTTCTCATGCTCGACTGAGAAATTAGAGCTTAACTCATGTTTTAACCCTTGTCATGCTGAACCCAGAATATTCCTGCTTTGACAGGAGGTAAAGACAAAGATTAGCCTGCACATGTGTGCAGACTGATCTTAGTTCATACCACCTGAATTTCATTTTTAAACCAGAAAGGAGTAAAACAACGAAATTCCGAAATCAATACTCACTCACATTTGGTAAGTTCCAGTGCTTTTAGCACTTTGATTTTACATTTATTTTGCAAAGATTTTTATTCGGCATGACAAGGGTATTACTATACTTTACTTACCATTCCTTGCCCAAGGACCGACTCTCTGAATGTGTCTGAAGACGCGGCACCAATACTCTTAGACAAGTCTTTCTGCTGTTGATCCTTTGGCTGGTTTTTATTTCCTTGTTGTTGGTTAGCCTGTTATGTTAGAGCAGAAATATATCAGGGCCTTGGATTTATTTTACTTTTCTCATGCTCAACTCAGAAATTTCTCAAATTTTTACCCGAGATTAGAGCTTGGATTCTCTTTTAATGCTTTAATAAATCTATGAACTTAAAAGATAACGAGTTGTTACAAATAACAACTCATTAACACTCGATTATCTTTTATGTTCTTGGATTTATTTAAAATACTTATTTGAGAAAAATCTCAGTTGGTAACAGAGAAGTTTTATAAAAAACAGTATTTATTTGCTTTTTTTTTAAATATTTTCAATCAGTTTTTGGATGAAGCCCATGACTACTTTGTAACATTACAAAATATTTGTCCTTAAGTTTAGTGCTTCTACATGTTATAAACTCCCATTAACAAATATTAATCCTCAAACTTTTTGCTTTAAACCATGTTTAGAACCTCCATTATCAATTAACTACCATGTTTACATTTACTAAAATGACGTCACAGTGAGGTCATTAACAGTTTATTTTTCACAAATTTGTAAGACAAGTATATCAGTGATTGTTTTGTGTAATAGAATAAAAGGGTAGCCAAGTGATAAGTTATTTTTGATGTTTTCTAGCTTGAAAGGAACTATTCTCTGACATATAATTCAGGGTTTAGCAACGAGAGTAAGGACTCTGGACTCCTTACTTATGATATCAAGGAGTTCAAGCTAAAAAAAGGCAGTCCAAATTAAAATATTGGGAAGAACATTGTGGAAAAGAAGAAATTGCTTCTTTCCACAAAAAGATCCTCCAATATCATAAGATTTTTGTTTTTCAAAATATTTGCAAATGCAACAATGTATTTTTTTCTAATTGAAGAGATCTAAAGATTTGACAAATAGGGAAGAGTTGAAATCTAGGATCCTTCTCTGATCATTTACTTTTTCAAAATATTCTATGACAAGATGGTCCATCTGCTTTCTTACTTGCAAAATAAAGTATGTTCTGTAAAAAAAAGATCACCAGTCTTGGTATCCCACAAGGGTCAAACGGAGATATTATTACTTTTGTCATCTAAGTTCAGGATTTATCAAGGAGAATCTAGGGGACTAGTTTTATGAAAGATATGACAACTTGCAATTTCCAGTCCAAATCGATCATGCAATGTTTGATAAAACAGGCCGAAGGAGTCCATGACGTCTTATTTTCAATGTGGGACTCCTTTATTTTGCAAGTTAGGAGTACAGGATGTCCCTTATAATAATATGATCAAATCTAAATAATTCAACAAACAAATACACAGGGTAGTGTCCTTTTCACAAAAGTAAGTGTCAATCTTTGCAGTTGCTTTTAGTAAATCTTAATTTTGTTTTGCATAAATACAGTAAAACTTGTGTTAAGGGACCACTTAAGGGACCACAAAAAAGCGGTCAATTATGGGAATGGTCGCATGATATGAAATACCATGATATATATAACAGCTGAATTTGATAGTATTTATCCGTTGGTCAAGTCATTCTGACTCTTATGATGTTTGAACCCATTAGAATCGTCTCAAGAGACGATTCTAATGCGTTCCAACAACATTAGATTCAACAATAACCATTTTTTCATTCAGAATGTCCTCTTTTTCGAAGATTTTGCTTGCAGTGAAGGGATTTTTTATGGTGGTCGCTTAACAAAATTGGTTGCTTAATAGACATGGTCGCTTGAGCAAGATTGACTGTAGCTATAATGCACAATATCAATTTACCCTTACATTATTTTTTGGATCGCCATTTTCTTCCTTGAGTACTTTAGGAGATGTAATAAATCTCTCAATCTTGGTTAACTGCTTTTGGAGTTCTTCTGAACAGATGTCATGACAAATCTGTTGAAAGAAGAAAATACACATGACATCGATGGAGTACAGTGATAAATGTTTCAGACAACAAAATTTACTTCTTGAGTGTACAAATAGGAATTTTGTACCCAAGTACCACAGTTCTCGTTCCCTATGGGTACTTGAGTACCCTATGATTACTATCCAAACACTTATTTTATCCACAAAATACATAGGCAGATCAAAAGTTTCTGTAAAAGGGGCTCAAACACACAAATTTCGACATGGTTTAAAGGGACTTAGGTGTTGCAAGTCTGTACAATGCAAATCAAACGGTCTGCAATTAATTTCTGAAGTTGATCCACAAAGGTACAAAGTGATTATACAAATCATGTAACGAGTTATGATTAAGGACACGGGTAGGAACATTACTCTACCTGATACCCGGGTGTTAGAGTACACGTCCCAAATCAAGGTTCGACACTAACGGTAGTCCGGGAGTCCAAGACTCCTTGTGTACCAGTTTGGACTCCTTCTTTTGCAATTAAGGGGTCCTATGGACTCCCAGTATCATATGAGAGTATTTTGAGAAACAAATGCACAGGACAGTTTCCTTTCATCTCTCGCCAAAATTGTAGATCTTCTCACTATAAAACTTGTTGAAATTGTCATTGCATGTATGTAGTAGGATTTTGAAAGAAAACAACCATCTTCGGGGGAGGAATATTGTGAAAAGAAGAAATTGCTTGTAACAAGCAATTTCTTCTATTCCACAATGTGCTCCAAATATAAAAATTCAGACTCCTTACATTGAGCTTGGACTCCATGATTTTATATATTGGTTGTCCGGTGGACTCCTTGCTCATAGAAGTTAGTGTCAAACCCTGCAACTCCACTTGAGGGCAACTTTTGTATAACCTTTACTTATTTTGAAATCAATACAATAATGAAGAAGTTACAACACCAACAAAACTTTGAATCTTAATTTAAGTGTGATCCTGACATTTGAGATACAGGAATAATTCCTAAAAATGGTGCATTTGTGATAAAGGAGACATGGAAAGATGTGCCAAGTACAAAATGATAAAATATCCAATAAAACACATCATATTTTAATATTTTGGCTTATGCCTTCAACAGAAAAACAGCAGGATTTTGAATGTGAAGTTATGGATGTAACCTAATTGTATAAAACTTACTGTTTTTCTGAAGAAGGCATAAGCTGAAAGTTAAAAAAATAATGAGTTAAATGTGTTTAATACTATTATTCCCTAAATACTGAATAAAAAAGTAGCATTTCCGCACAATTACTTAGTAGAATCAGGCGGTGTAGGCTAAGATTAGACTGCATTTCTTTGAAAACTGGTCTAGGTACAATTATACTCTCTGTCTGCTAAATTTTCGTGTCATAGAAGAATATGCTGTGAATAACATGAGAAGATTACGTCAACTCAGTCCCTTGCAAAGGGGGGTTTTAAAAAAAGTGTTGCTTGCTTCAAAATTTACAATAGCAGCAGATTAGATAAAGAAAAAAACTTCTTTTTTGAATGCGCTAAAATGACCTCAGTCTTAAAAAGAGTGCTGCCAGGAAATTTTTGCAAGAAGGCTCCTTTTCCTGTGATGCAGAAGAATATCATCAAACCTAAACAAAATACAAATGGATAGTTTCTGACAATATGCACAAGGCAAGGTGTCTATTAACAATTTGGGAAAATTTCATTGAAAGTATGAATGGATTTGGATGAAATATTCCCAAAATATTTCTAGTCACCTGAGCTTGTTCATATTGTCAAGGACTGTCGCATAGATGTTGCATCCAAGAAATATTGAGGTATGTATGAATTTACAGACAGAGGGAGAAATATCATACCAATAAATGTGTACCTTTGGCGGCATATAGAATGGTTTACCTTAAGAAGGTTATATAAACATTTGATGGCATCCTCCTCCTTCATTTTACATTCCTCAATCAGAAATTCAAACCCGTCAGTCCATTCATCGTCATATGAATTCTTGAAATCTTCCGCCAATCTTGTCGGCCTATTTCGATCACTAACATCTGTAACTTCAGAGCTTCCAGGTGTGGTCAGCAGTTGAGAGGCAAGAGAACTCACCCTGTGTGAAGAAAAAACCCTTTTGTTGATGTTACACTTAAGTCCTGGGCCCTGTTTTACTAAACTTCTTACGACAAAAATTATCTAAAGTCAAAATCACAAATGTTCCCTGGTGTTTTCATTCGTTGTTGGATTCTACCTTCCAAAATCTCATTGCAATCGTCTTCTAAAGACGATTCCAATTAGATGTTGCAAGGCAGAATTCCATATTTAGTTACCACTGTAGAAGCAAGTTTAAATTTTGACTTACACAAAAAATGATTGTAAGATGTTTAGAAAAACAGGCCCCAGATTTTAGAGAATAGCTAGTGAGAGGTCATGAAATACCAAAATCAACAAGAGCCATGTTGGACATGGCCATCCCCGCAATCAAAGCTCGATAGTAAACTGAAGCCTAAGCAAAGGGCAATTAATCCAAAATTCTGCAAGAAAGAGTTGTAGTTCTTGTGCACTGCACTTTTCCTCTATGAGATCTTTCCACCTATAAAGCTTTTATACTTGATGGTAAACTGAAGCGTAAGCAAAGGGCAATAACTCCAAAATTATGCATGAAACAGTTGTGGTTCTTGTGCACTGCACTTTTCCTCTATGAGATCTTTCCACCTATAAAGCTTTTATACTTGATGGTAAACTGAAGCGTAAGCAAAGGGCAATAACTCCAAAATTATGCATGAAACAGTTGTAGTTCTTGTGCACTGCACTTTTCCTCTATGAGATCTTTCCACCTATAAAGCTTTTATACTTTAGGAGATAATGCTACTGACAAATTAAATGACTGAGTGACGGAATGACAGACGGAAACCATAACTATATCCCTTGAATGGTGGGCGATAAAAACACACAAAAACAAAGCTTTATCTGACCTGACTAATATTCTAATCAAGATTGAATAAAAATTGTGGTCCCTACAATGTAAACGTCGAAATGGTCATTGAGCCCCCATTTTCTTAAATTAAGCAGGATGCCTCTAATGATATTTTCACATAGAATCTCCCTTTTCAATAACCTTTATCCGTTTGACCAGACAAACATTTTGACAGTTTCATCAGCAATCAGTGACTTGCCTCCATAATGAAATTTATATAACAGTCGATATTGTTCGAGCAACCACTTCTATTTAGCGATCACTTTATTAAGCCAACATTATAGAATACCAGTCACCTAATGCAAAGTTTCTGATAAAGTGGCCACTCTCAAACGAGAACTTGTTTATAATTGAATCTTATGTTGTTGGGACCCATAAGAATTGTCTCAATGAGACAATTCTAATACGCTCTAACATCACAGATTTTAGTAAGCATTAAGCGATAATCTATTATGCTATTTAAATGATCTATCATGAAATATTGCATTGAGTGACCATTCCCATTAGTGACCACTTTTTGGTGGTCCCCTTACTGGTCACATAACACAAGTTTGACTGTGTTTTTGATAATAGGTTAGAAGTTCTACCTAGTAAGAGCTTCTTCCTTTGCCTTTCTCTCCTGTAAAAGCTCTTGCTTGTAACCTTCAATCTTTTTCTCATATCTGGCGACAGTTTCTTCATGTTGCTTATCTTTCTGCTGCATCTCATTTGGTGTCCCAAAGAACCCTCTCTATGTAAACAAAATAAATTTACAAAGTTAACCATTATCCTACTGGTTTCAAACAGATAGCCAATTTTTTGTGGGGCATTTAAACTAGTTTTTCCTACAATAATCAAGAAGAGAGCAGGCAGATTAGGTTAAGATCAGACTGTCCACCAAAGCTTTTTGGACAGCCAGAAAAATAAGATAAGGGTTAAAACTAGAAAGCCATCCATGAATGACTTGAGTCGCTCCACAGGCTTGAAATTCTTGTAAAGCAATAATAGTTTTGACTAGATTTTTAAATATTTTGGATTCTACTGATGTTGAAAATGATTTTCAAAGTTTCAACTAAATAACATATAGAAAATGACATCTGCCCATAAAATGCATATTTTCATCTGATCACAATAATTTTTGGTAGACTGAAAGAGGGTCACTATAGGATCATTCATATAAAATTTGATTGGTATCCATCATTTATATTCTGAACAAAAATGATTTTCAAAGTTTCCACTATATAACACATAGAGAAATGACCTCCGCTCATAAAATGCATATTTTTCATCCAATCACAACAATTTTTGGCAGACTGATAGAGGGTCACTCAAGAATTATTCCAGTGAAATTGGGTTGATATCCATCATTTAGATTCTGAGAAAATGATTTCCAAAGTTTCCACTTTATAACATATAGAGAAATGACCTCTGCCAATAAAATACATATTTTCCATCAGATCACTATTTTTTTTGATGGATTGATAAAGGCTCACCCAAGGATCATTGCAGTGAAATTTGGTTGATGTCCATCACTAACATTCTGAGAAAATGATTTTCAAAGTTTCCACTATATAACATATAGAGAAATGACCTCCGCCCATAAAATGCATATTTTTCATCTGATTTCAATAATCTTTTGTAGACTGATAAAGGGTCACACAAGGATCATTCGTCTAAAATTTCATTGGTATCCATCCATCAGAATCTGAGAAAACTCACTTTTTACCATATTTGGAAATTAGCCACGCCCATTAAATCCATGTTTTTCATTGGATCAAAATTAGAAAGAGGGTCACCCAAGGATCATTCCAGTGAAGTTTGGTTGAAATTCATCCAGTAGCTTCTGAGGAGAAGATTTTTAAAGAAAAGTTTACAAACAGATGCATGGACAGACGGAAGCACGATGGACACAACGCCATGACAATAGCCCCAGTGGCTTTCAGCCAGTGGAGCTAACAAGAGATGTTTGTAAAACATTTATGCCCCCCATAAAAGCAGGTCGACAGCCTATTCTTTGTCAATCAACAAAGGGCAATAACTCACAAAATATGATGAGTAGAGTTAAGGTTCTAGTGCACTGCACTTCTCCTCAATGAGTTACGTGATTCTAGCTTGCATGATTTTAGAGATATGCTCCGGACAAAAAAACGGTCTACAGACGGACTGACCAATGGACTGACCGACCGACAAGTGCTAAGCTATATACCCCCTCTTCTTTGAAGGGGGGCATAATAATTAATTCCAAATCCCTATTTTAGGCATCTGAAGAGTGACAATGCATTGTGAGGAAATGAAAAGCTACAGCAAAACAATACAGGTCTTTTTTATAATGTTTTACACCTTCAGCGATGTTTATTTACAAAGAATGAATGAAATGTCACTTCATTCTTAACTGAGAATTTCCTCAAGTTTAGAATTTACTACAATATATGTATGAACATATAGATAATATTAATAAGATGTTATTTATAACAACTTATTGATATTATTTTTAATGTTCATACATATATTTTAGGATTTTAGTGTGGGTTATGATCAAACTGCACATCTGTGCAGGCTGATGTTTTTCTTAGACTATACTGTCCCCAAAGGCTTTGTGTGCAGCGAGAAATTGTTGTGACCAGCAGGATTAGGGTTCTATATTCTATACTGGAGAAATTACTAAAGGGAAAAAAAGGAAATATTACCAAAATATCATTTACCATATAGAATGAATTCCTTTCAAATTGCAACTTGTTTCCTCCTAACAATTCGAAAAGCAGTAAATAGCTAAGGTTAGATCTACTATAGTTGTCCCAATTTAGCAAATATGACCCGTCACGCGAAAAGGGACCATCCGGGAATTCTATAAAATGAATTATTGAAAAAGAGATTTGATCCACCGTAGATCAACCAGAAGTCCATTTCAAGAATTCTTTCACTGGAAGGTAGATTGATCATTCTAGATTCAGAAAATAAGCACGGTGCAAAAGGTTTGACCTTAGTCAGTCTGCAAAGTCTGCACAGTCTGACTAGGGAAGACACTTAACGCACTTCCCAGATGGTCCCTTTTTGCTTGACGGGTCACAAATATTAACTGGTTTTTTATACAGCAATTGACCCACCTGGTACCGATTTGAATGATCAATCATTTCCCGCAATGATTGTATGAAGGTACCCTTCATCATCTCAAAGTTATGAACTGTGATGTGTCCATCCCTCACTTGTCTAAATCCTTCCCTTATGTCTCTTAATTCATCTGCAAGCTGGTGGGATCGAACCTTCATATCCCTTATTATATCTTCATTTGACCGAGCCATTGTTTGTCTGCAATGAATAAGAAATTATTAAGTTTTAATAGATCTACATTTCAAACAGCTCCAAATTGGAGATTGTCTAAAAATCAAAAGCAAAATTAATTCAGGGCTTGAAATTAACATTTTTGAAAAAATAGCAAATACCCAAATTTTCAACTTGTTAAATGTGAATCAGCATTAACATATTTAATGGAAAATTTTCTTTCATATGTAATTGAGAGATGTAAATAAACAAAGAGCAGTTTTTATCATGGAACATGGTTCAGAGTGAAACAGTTGTAACTGCCTATATGTGTACAAGCAGTTTTAACATGATAAGCAATGAGCTTTCAATTTGCTTAAATACTATTTTTCTACTTACTTACTTGCAGCCCTTAGCCTCCATATTGACTGCTGAGAAATTCAATAACTGGTATTACAATTTCCAAAGTTCAATCACTTCAAATCGCTTCAATTTTTTACATTTCAACTTTAATATGCCAAAAGAGATCCTGTGCAACTCAAGGAATAATTTATTTTAACATCTGTGAATTTCTCCACGAATCAGCCGCATTATTGTATAAATCCTTTACCATATTTCATCAGAATCTTGAGCTGAAATCATGGAATCCTGCGTGCAATATGTTATTGCTCAATTTGCCAGATAAACACTATATTGAAAAGCCCAGAGCCAATTTTTCATCCTAATTCGGAATATCTGCGTACGGTCACAAAATTAATTTATTTGGAATGTTTGCGCATGGTTGTACCAATATGCTTATACTTATCACTCTAAATCAAGATTCAAAACTTGTTATTTTGCGTTTGTAACCAAAATTATAATAGAGGCATGGATTTTTTTTATCAACTATACAAAAAATTCCACTTTTGAAAATAAAACATTTGGCATACCAAAATGCTCCGATTTATGGCTATGTGTGTATGTACTCACAATTGCAAGAGAGACTTGGATTACTTCTTCAAAATTCTATTGAAGTGTGTGAATGTGTATATGTTTTTACACTCCTTTCTCAAAAAGTTACAGAAACTCCGCAATTAGTTAAAATTTTTGCAGATGAAATACGCAAAATGTCCAAACATGGTATTTCTGCGACTATCTTAACAGCCGAATATGCAAGTGTTGAATGTTTTTTGACAATTCACATTGAAATATAGCAGAAGAATACCTGAGACTTGCCTAGTAAGGGTCAGCGCAAAATTTGACCCCTGTCATGACAGGGGTGTGGAAATACAGAGTTTCTCCACTTGTCCCTGGACAAGTAAAAGCTGATTTCTTACTTGTCCAGGATCAAAATGAACTTGTCCACAAAAAAGTGGGTACATATATATTGATAAAGTATTGTTTTGAATGAAGAAAATGCTGTTATCCAGCATTTTCTTCATTTAAGACAATGTTTTCTTCCCTTTGATACAAACAAAGGGATGATTTTTCTCCTAGATCTGTTTAATACTGTATTAAGATTTACTGTGGTATTACTTGTCCACTGACAAGTGGCCTAGAAAAATGTACTTGTCCGCAAGTAGAAAAGACCGTGTCAGACTCGTCGGGCATGGGAATTCAACACCCCTGCATGACAAACAGTATTTGATTCAAGTTGTTCTTCATTTTATTTAATGTAATTTGATTTCACTTTCCACATTTTTTGTCATATTGAAGGGACTGCATCACATAACAATGGATTCTTAGTATTTCTCACATGTATTAGTATTACCATTATACCCTTTCATATGATTTGTTGCTATCACACAGTTTTCTATCAATTGGTGGGGTAAAATGTCAGAAGGGGATTGAACCTGTACACCCATGATTGAAGATGGGGTGTCTAACGCACTTACTGATTCAATTAATTCGATGTTATAATAATTAGTTGAACCAGGGACTCATCATACCATATTCTTTCATGCATTTTTTTTTCAAGTATAGATCAACAAATGGTCATTGATGCACAGCTTTACACCAAAGATTAAATTGTGAGCTCTTGCAGAATACAAGTCTTTCAATTTACAAAAAACATTCAGATGAATTTAACTCTTTATCTACTATAAACCTCTCTGCAGTGTAGATACCGGCGATCCGCTGCTACAAAAATAGATGATATAAAAATAGGTTATTTCCGCAGTCGAAAAATACTGGGTACGAATAAACACAGGAACCATATCGCATGTTATCGCCAACTATATATTAAAATCAGATACCGCTTGGTAAAGGAAAGGTATTTGAATAAAACAATATTACAAATAATATTCATTATTACTTAAAATACCAAAATCAATTAAAGTTTTCTTCCACTTCTCGGGTCAGGATTTCCTGGAATTTCGCAATGTTTCGGGTCATCGAAGGATAAAATTTCAAATTACCTTTTCTGTCTTTTGATTTTGATCCTGTATACAGATGGTTAAATTTCACAAAAATAACTTTATATAATCATTTAAGATTGGTAAAAAAAGTGCTCTTTTATTGTTATTCTGCTGGTTTTGAAAATCCCAATGAAATTTTACTTTCATATTCCTACAACAAAGTCAAAATCATTCCGCATAGAGTATACTGCCAACTTGGGAACAAATGTTCCTTGAAATCAATTTATAGATCATTGTCAAGCAGGTTTGTTGATTTATGACAATTCTTTTTCTTCTTAAGACAATTATCTACATTAATTCAGGGTGTATTAAAGGAACAGTCTCAGTTTAATCAAGCAAATTAAAATCATTGACATCACAATTTACTAACCAGGAAGAAGAAATGTGCAATCCCCACACTCGCCTGTCCTAGGGTATTTCTCTTAATTATAGCGCCCTCCCTTATAGTAGCACCCCTTCATTTTTTACCCAGAAAACCTCAAGTGCCTAAATTTTAAGAATTTTCTAGACTTGTTCATTAAATTGATATAAATTTCCCCTAAACAATCATTTATATGATTGTTTGGAAGAAATTTCATCAAATTAGAGGGAAAGGGGCCTATAAGACATCAATTTAATTGATTTTTTTTAATCAGACTAAAAAAGTCCCTTAACCATGCAATGTATTTCTCCTGGGGCCTTTATTGGGGGGGAATACGGTACTTTGAATTTAATGTCATCTAGGTGTGATTACATGTACCTCCTTTAACTGTCTGATTTGCAGGGATAGCCATAAACTCTTGTGGGTAAATGGTTCATTGGAGACCTTGTAAATACACTTCTTGTATGTAAAAAAGTTTAATGAGAAGAAAAAATAAAGAATAAATGATTATATACAACCTCTTTTCCAATAAAAACATTTGGCTATAAGTCCTACTTTGAAATCACCTCAATAGCAAAACGTCCTGGCCAAAATGTCCAGGCCAAGTGTCCAAAACATCCTTCACAATGTCAGCTAATAATTCTGTGCATTTAACATACCTTGGTCATGCTGAGCCAATGATATTTGTTAAGACGGTGAAAAAATGGCTGAAAATAAATGTTATCTGTGAAAAATTTTACATTTGATTGGGGTAAAGGTGTATTGTTAAACCTCTGTTGAATTTTTAGTGACCTCGATTTTATGGGTATGGGGCTTTATTAGAAGCTTCAAGACTGTGTAATATCACACCAAAAATGGTCGATTTCAACCTCCAATAAGGGGGATGGGTTTTTTTGAAAGCATGGGGCTCTATTAGAATTTTTACAGTTTATTTAAGGCCCATGATGTATCCAGTGCTGATATGTCACAAAATAATGATGAAATTCTTCTCTAAAAAATCTTTTGCTATATATATGATCATGCTGTCATAAGATTTTGTTTATGATGAGCTTGTCTTAAGTGAGTATAAAATACATATATTTCATTTCATTCCATTCCATTTATTCAGCACATCGGCACAACCTGTGCTTTTGGCAATTAAAAATAACATGTGGTATTTAGCATAACACATACAAATGCAATTTATATCATCAAGAAAATATTCATATTTAAAAACTTTTTGAAAAAAATTGTAACCATAATCAAGTTGGCATGTTGTTCTGCTATTTATGCACATATACTTTTAATGATTCCCTGACATACTTGGCTGTATTTCAAATGGTGGCCCACTTATGAAGACAAAATTTTAATAAATTTTCATTCATTTTTGGCCATGATGATGTTTTCAGATACTTTTTTTGAATATTTATGTAGAATAGCAACATAGCAAAATACAAATGTTATGAGACAAGCCTTAACCAGATTTTAAAAAAGCTTTTTTATTTCAGACAAGGTTCAAATCAGGTAATGTCTGAAACGAAATTGAGTAACAGATTTCTATTCTCAAATAAACAAATTTTTGTATGATTAAACTAATTTTTTTAACACTCAGATTACAGAAATACTGCAATAATGTGTGTTTGATAATGTTATCAATAAAGAATGATTTTACACAAGTGTAAGACAAGAATATATCTATGACTCAGTGCAAAATAGTTGTAACTGCCTATATGTGTATAGGCAGTTACAACTATTTTGCTCTGAGCCATCGATATGTGATGACTGTTTACTATTAAAGACAAGGGTAGCTAATATATGACAAAAATTCATTATAGATGTTTTATATTGGGACACGTCACTGTTGATTTATAAAATTTGATTGACTCTATGGCGTTTTATGTGTTATATAAATTTTTTGTTTTGTAGTGAGGAAGCTTTCAAGCATGGCTTCTGCCTCTGGAAGTGATAGTTTGAGACAATCAGCCGCATCAAATCAGTCAACAGTAAAGAAACTCCTAGTGGCAGCTATTGACTTTGGAACCACATACTCCGGCTACGCTTTTTCCTTCAAAGACGACTACAATAAAGATCCGACGAGAATATCTTCAAATAATTGGACAGCAGGTTCAAGGGCGCTTGTGTCCATGAAAGCCCCATCCACAATCCTGCTAAATAAAGATAAGAAGTTTGTGGCATTTGGCTATGAAGCAGAAGATGAATATGGAAATCTAGCGTTGGACGGGGATCACAGAGAGTACTATTACTTTAGACGGTTCAAGATGCTCCTGTTTAGTGAAGCGAGTGCTTCCGTAAGTAGTGTAGTTTAACCATTGTCATGCTGAATAAAAAATGTTGGTAAAATTGCAATGAAATCAAGGTGCTCAAAGCACTGAATGCACTATGCGAGTAGGTGTTATTTTTGAGAATTCAATGTTTAGCTTGGCTGTTGTGGGAGAAAAGCCGAGGTTTTGCTATAGCCTTCGTGTCGTCGTCGTGCGAAAACTTTTACATTTTGTGATATCTCTGGTTCTACTGAAAGCATTTACTTGAAACTTGGCACACATGTTCACCATCAAAAGAGCAACCTATACTATCAAGGGGGATGTATTTTAACAAATTATGCCCCTTTTTATGCCCCCGTATCGAGAGATCGGGGGCATATTTTTACTCATGTCCGTCTGTCTGTCTGTCTGTCCGTCCGTCTGTCCAAAAACTTAACCTTTGTCTTTTCTCCAAAAGTATTTGACATACAAAGCTCAAATTTGGCATGATGATAGATCTCAATGATCCGTATCCGCTGGTACCAAAGTCAAGGTCATGTGACAAGGTCAAGGTCATCTGTCAAGGTCAAACTTTGAAAAAAAAATCCTGTTACGGGGGCATTAGTGTTTCACAAACACATCTTGTTTGACTTAGATATTTTCCCACCATCCAGCACTCAACAGCCAAGCAAAGGCACCCGTAGGCGGTGCTCTTGTTAAACTTTTCTGTTTCGGAAAAGGAAAAACAGGTGGTATAGACATAGATCAGATTGCAAACATGTGCAGACTGATGTTTGTCTGTAGCGCCTGTCAAGGCAGGAATATTTGGGATCAGCATGACAAGGGTTTAGGTGATGGTAATAGTTCCACAACATTTCTGAAGTAATGAAAATTTAAAGTGTTAACCGAGGTTTCCTAATGATTTCAATAGGAAACCTAGGTCAACTTTGTGAAAATCATGAGTTCTGAAATGTTGCGGATTTATTACAGAACCAACACCTTAAATTATAAGACAACTTATAAGGGATTCACTGAGAGAAGTTATTTGTTTGGTCTTTTGATATTGTTAGTGACAAACCATCAAAAGGAATTTGACTTGTGATCAAAATAAAACTATATGTGACCCGTCACGCAAAAAGGGACCATCCGGGAATTCTGTAAAATGAATTATTGAAAAAGAGATTTGATCCAGCAAAGGTCAACCAGAAGTCGTATTTCAAAAATTCTTTCACTGGAAAGTAGATTGATCATTCTAGATTCTGAAAATAAGCACATTGCAAAAAGTTTCGACCCAAGCCAGTCTGCGCAATCAGCACAGTCTGATTGGGGTCGACACTTTACGTACTTCCCAGATGGTCCCTTTTTGCATGACAGGTCACATATTAGAATTTTGATTTGAGGTAGCTTGCTAGTTGTGTAATATGGAATACATTAACAAATACAAATGGGTGCCTTCTTTGTTATAATTAATGTCTCAATTATATTCCCTAAAAAAGAATTAAAAAAAAAAAAAACATTTTCAAAAAATATCCTTAACTTAATTTCATTCTTTCATTTCCTTTTTTTTAAAACTAAATATTGGGTTACAAGTATGACTGCAGCATAGTGTAATCATGATTTTAACATTTCAATGCAGGGTTTGAGAAGAGACTAAAACTAAAAAACTAAATATTGGGCAACAAGTATAACTACAGCATAGTGTAATTATGATTACAATGTTTTCTTTAATGCTTTTCGGTGGTTTATCGAGAAATAACGGTAGATTATCACTTGATAATCTCACCGCAAAAGCAATGAAATTACTAAGAACTTATACCCTGCTTTTGTGCATATCATCCTATCTGACGTCATCTATGCGGGGCGAAATAAGTGACGTCACAATGAACGTTGCATAGCAATCACGTGCAAAATGACGCGCTTTACGAAAATATGTCCTAGAAATTTCACATTTTCTCTCATTTTTGCAATAAAGAAATAGAATAATCGTTTGTTTCAGTGTAAGATCGATTAATATTTCATTGAGTGATCAACAAAAGCTATTTTTTCACTCGTGGCTCTGCCACTCGTGAAAATATAGCTTTTGTTGATCACTCAATGAAATATAAATCGATCTTCCACTGAAACAAACGATTATCCTCTATATAATGCAGGGTTTGAGAAGAGACATGACTATAGAAGATAGCTTTGGAAAGAAGATACAGGCCTTAACAGTGTTTAGTATGTCAATCAAGTATTTGATGGAACACTTGAAGAAAGTCCTTGATAACAGGTAGATATTCAAATGCATTGATGTATGAGGGTTGTCAAGAAAGCTCGTAGACATCATCTAGTACAAACATACTGTAGGTCTAGGGCTTTTAAATACCACACGTCAATATTCAATGTTATTCAAAGAGCCACTATGGAAATTTTTGAAAGCGATTCTCTGGTAAATAATGAAATAACATTGAATTTTGTAATGGCATGTTGGTTAGTGTGGAGCAAAAAATGATACTGTAACTGACATTATGACGTCAACTTAAAAAAATGGCTCCTTTTAGTGGAATCTAATAGTAACAGTTACAGCAGCTATTTATCAATGTTTTGTCTATATTTCAACCTACCTGTATTTTTTGTTATGATTATAAAAAGGCAAGTCTTGTCCACTTTTTCAAAAAAATGTGTTTTGCTAATAATCAGGGAAAAAATGAACACCAAATTTTGCCGCTTTGTTTTGCAATCATTTTGACTGAGATACCACGAATTAACCATAAATTTTTCAACAACTTTCGGTAGCTGAGGTAAATTAAGATCATGTGTATCCCAGATGCTGGTCAGTCCTGTAACAGTCATTTTCTTCAAAGCCATACCCAAAGTGCACCGAACTGTATTGTTCAATTATCGAAATGAATTTTCATTGAAAAATCATGTCATATAGTTTTTATCAACTATCATCTATTCCAACTGTTCAATCATCATTGGAGAACAACTCTTCAACCACTATCAAACTCCGTTCTCAAAGCCCTTTTTAATCAGACGGCATTTCATCATAATGACGTTCCCATCTAAACTGCAGACTTGGCATTAACGCAGCTTCGCTAAAAAAACCATTTTTTTCAAGTTACTGGAAATTTTAAAGTGAAAAATACCATATGTTGAGAAGGATTTGCAATTTGTTGCTTAATTGTTATAAAAGGTTCAGATATTTAATTCTTTGCGTTTTCTTGATTCCAAAGAAAATTGCAGATTGCAGCTACACCGTAACGTCTAACAGCGTCATTTTCCGTTCCATCTCGCACAGGGTTTACTATAATATTTTTAGCTCACCTGAGCACGAAGTGCTCAAGGTGAGCTATTGTGATCGAGCTGTGTCCGGCGTCTGGTCGTCCGTCAACATCTTGTGTGCACTCTAGAGGCAACAGTTTTGGCCTAAATGTCTTGAAACATGGTCACAATGTTCGTCTCCATCAACTCTCGGTCAAGTTCGAAATTGGGTCAAGTTGGGTGAAAAATGGGGTCAAGGGGTCAAATCTTAGAAAAACCATGTGTGCACTCTAGAAACCAAATTTTTGGTCCAATTGTCTTGAAACTTTGTCATAATGTTTGTCTCCATCAAATCTCGATCAAGTTCAAAATTGGGTCAAGTGGGGTCATAATTGGGGTCGAGGGGTCAAATCATAGAAAAACCTTCTGTGCACTCTAGAGGCCACATTTTTGGCCCAAATGTCTAAAAACTTTGTCACAATGTTTGTCTCCATCAACTCTTGGTCAAGTTCGAAATTGGGTCAAGTTGGGTGAAAAATGGGGTCAAGGGGTCAAATCTTAGAAAAACCCTGTGTGCACTCTAGAAACCACATATTTGGTCCAATTGTCTTAAAACTTTGTCAGAATGTTTGTCTCCATCAAATCTCGATCAAGTTCGGAATTGGGTCAAGTGGGGTCAAAAATGGGGTCAAGGGGTCAAATCTTAGAAAAACCATGTGTGCACTCTAGAAACCACATTTTTGGTCCAATTGTCTTGAAACTTTGTCAGAATGTTTGTCTCCATCAAATCTGGATCAAGTTCAAAATTGGGTCAAGTGGGGTCATAATTGAGGTCAAGGGGTCAAATCTTAGAAAAACCTTGTGTGCACTCTAGAGGCCACAATTTTGGCCCAAATGTCTTAAAACTTTGTCAGAATGTTTGTCTCCATCAAATCTCGATCAAGGTCAGAATTGGGTCAAGTGGGGTCAAAAATGGGGTCAAGGGGTCAAATCTTAGAAAAACCCTGTGTGCACTCTAGAAACCACACTTTTGGTCCAATTGTCTTGAAACTTTGTCATAATGTTAGTCTCCATCAAATCTCAATCAAGTTCAAAATTGGGTCAAGTGGGGTCAAGGGGTCAAATCATAGAAAAACCTGTGTGCACTCTAGAAGCCACATATTTGGCCAAAATGTCTTGAAACTTGGTCACAATGTTTGTCTCCATCAAATCTCAGTCAAGATCAAAATTAGGTCAAGTGGGGCAAAAATGGGGTCAAGGGGTCAAATCTTAGAAAAACCTTGTGTGCAATCTAGAGGCCAAATTTTGGCCCAAATGTCTTAAAACTTGGTCAGAATGTTTGTCAACATCAAATCTCAATTAAGTATGAAATTGGGTCAAGTGGGGTCATAAATGGGGTCAAGGGGTCAAATCTTAGAAAAACCTTTTGTGCACTCTAGAGGCCACATTTTTGGCCCAAATGTCTCGAAACTTGGTCACAATGTTTGTCTCCATCAAATCTCAGTCAAGTTCGAAATTAGGTCAAGTGGGGCAAAAATGGGGTCAAGGGGTCAAATCTTAAAAAAACCTTGTTTACTCAAATATCTTGAAACTTCGTCAGACTGTATGAATGAAACCTAGGTTTAGTTTGAAATTTGGTCAAGTTGGGTCCAAAATGAGGTCAAGGTATAAAATTTTATTAAAATCCTTGTGTGCACTCTTTGATTGAAAATTATGTATTTTGGTCAGAATGTTTGTCTTGAAATCTTACACGAGTTTGATAGAGGGTCAAACACTTTTTTTAGTTCTTTAGAGGCAACATATTTGTCTGAAATGTTACTTTTTGATATCTTTGACTTTTATTAAGCCATGCATGAGGTGAGCTTTTAATGGCCAATGGCCCTCTTGTTCATTCATTTGAGTATTCATAAAGTGATAACTTTGAAAATAGTAAAAGATATAACACATAAAATATGCACAATAAATACATATTAATTTTGATAATAATAAAAGATCTAACCCTTTGAAAAAATTGTTTTAATATTCAATCGGTAAATATTTATACTTTTGACGTGCTCCGGGTACCATTAGGAGGGGTTGCTAAGGCAACTGTCATATACATGTCAATAAAAATGTTGTACATTTTTGGGGGGTATGAAGTCAGTCATAATTAGAGAAGCGATTAACATAAGATTGTGAATAAAATGGAAGTAGTTATTGAGAATTTCAGACTGTCTACAAACTCTCCGAACAACCCTTGTACAGTCGATCTTGCTCAAGCTACCATGTCTATATGATTCAACTGTTTTTATTAAGCAACCATGTCCGAAATCCCCTCCTCTCAACCAAAATGTCTGAAAAAATAGATATCACTGATATAAGAGTTACTGTAAATGAATCCTTTGTTGTTAAAACTTATCAGAATTGTCTCAATGAGAAAATTCAATTGAGCTTTAACAGAACAAGACTATTGAGAATTTGCAAAAGTATACATATTCAATCAAAATTATGTTTCTTATTTGTATACAGAACATGTATTAAGTGACCGTTTTCTTTAATGACCGTTTTGTGGTGGTCCTGTTTGTGGTTGCTTTATTCAAGTTTTACTGTATTTACCAATCTCATAAACCATTGACCGTTTTTAGGGCGCATGAAGTGCTCAAATTAGCTTTTTTGGTTGTATGGTTTCTGTTGTCCGTAATCTAACCTATGTGTGTTGTCAACACTTATATTGTATATAAATGTTATAACCAACCTATGAGGTAGAAAAATCTTGTGGGAAAAAATGACTTATTGAAATCAATTTTGTTCACTGTCATCATCAGAGGTAAGAGCTGACTTAACCCTTGTCATGCTGAATTAAATACTTTGGTAAAATTACATTAAAATGCACTCATTTTGAGTCTGTTTTTTTAGCTCCACTGGCTGAAAGCCACTGGGGCTATTGTCATGGCGTTGTGTCCGTCGTGCGTCCGTCCGTGCGTGCGTGCGTGCGTGCGTGCGTCCGGTCATAAACTTTTCTTTAAAAATCTTCTCCTCAAAAACTACTGGATGAATTTCAACCAAACTTCACAGGAATGATCCTTGGGTGACCCTCTTTCAAAGTTGTTCAAGAAATTTTGATCCAATGAAAAGCATGGATAAAATGGGCGTGGCTAATTTCCAAATATGGTAAAAAGTGAGTTTTCTCAGATTCTAATCAATGGATACCCATTGAATTTTACATGAATGATCCTTAAGTGACCCTTCATCAGTCTAAAAAAATCATTGTGATCGGATGGAAAATATACATTTTATGGGCGGAGGTCAATTCTCTATATGTTATATAGTGGAAACTTTGAAAATCATTTTCTCAGAATGTGACTGATGGATATTAGCCAAATTTCACTGGAATGATCCTTCAGTGACCCTTTGTCAGTCTACAAAAAATCATTGTGATCGGATGGAAAATATGCATTTTATGGGCGGAGGTCAATTCTCTATATGTTATATAGTGGAATCTTTGAAAATCATTTTCTCAGAATGTGACTGATGGATATCAACCAAATTTCACTGGAATGTTTCTTGAGTGACCCTTTCTCAGTCTACAAAAAATCATTGTGATCGGATGGAAAATATGCATTTTATGGGCAGAGGTCATTTCTCTATATGTTATATAGTGGATAATTTGAAAATCATTTATTCAGAATCTAATATTTGGATATCAACCAAATTTCACTGAAATGATCCTTGAGTGACCCTTTATGAGTGTACCAAAAATTATTTTGATTGGGTGAAAAATATGTATTGTATGGGTGGAGGTCATTTCTCAATAGTCATAACATTTATTTGTTTTTACAAGAATTCCAAGCCTGTGGAGCGACACAAGCCATTCATGGCTTTCTAGTTTTTTTTTCTTTTCTGGTTTCAAGAAATGAAAAACTGGTGGTATAGGCTAAGATCAGATTGCACATTTGTGAAGGCTGATCTTCGTCTATACCCCCTGCTTGTGCAGTAATATTCTGGGTTCAGCATGACAAATATGAATAACTTATAAACTCTCAACTTGTTTAAGATCAGTTTGAATGAAAGAAATTCTTAAGTCAGATTCCATGTGACTCAATGGTAGGCTTTAAGGTAAATTTGTCTTAGAAATTTGTCTAAAGGTAAATTTTATTTTGACAGACTTGCAGGAACTGTGAATTTAAATGATATTATGTGGGTCCTAACTGTTCCTGCCATTTGGAATGATGGTGCTAAACAGTTTATGAGGGAAGCTGCTATGAAGGTATATCATATTTTTTTCTATCTCAAAATCTCAGATTTAAGGCTGACCCATTTAAAAAAAAAACTTGCATAAGAAAATTTAAGCTTGATGACATCTTTATTCTTTTGTCTATTTGGGTAAAAAAATGGCAGGAGAGAATCTCAAAGCTTCTTAGAGAGATGACTATTTTCAAGAATTTTTATAACCCCTCTTGGACCATTCTCCCATCAGTTATTTGAGCCTCAGATTATGCCTTTGGCATATACTTGCATACACACTTCAACATGCTATGCCCTTGCATTGTAAAATGATCAGGGTGGGTATTGAATCAATAGCATGCACGAATCAGTAAACTGTTGGAACTGCCTAAACAAATAAAGTTTTCTATGTCTATAGACATATAGGCAGTTACGACTCTTGTTCAATGACCTACCAAAGTACAGTCAATCTTGCTCTAGCGACCATGTCTATTAAGCGACCATTTTTATTAAGCAACCGCTTACAAAATCCCCTTCTTTGAATCGAAATATATGAAGAAATAGATATCACTCTTATGAAAAATATTGTAAATAAATCCTATGCTGTGAAAACTCACCAGAATCGTCTCAACATGATGATTCTGTTGAGTTTTTACAGCATAGGATTCTTCAGGATTTCTCAATAATATACATATTCGATATCCTACTTGTAAACAAAACATGTTTTAAGCGACCGTTTCTTTCAAAAACCGCTTTTTGGTGGTCCCATTCCTGGTCGCTTAATACAAGTTTTACTGTATTGTCAGTAATACTGAAAGTGTAATAATTTTTCCTTTTACATATTTCAGGCTGGTATAAAAACAGATAATTTGATAATAGCCCTAGAGCCAGAAGCTGCCTCATTATACTGTATGAGGTTACCAGTGGATAAGCTGACCAAAGCCAGTGATAGCACCGGAAAACCAGCGGCGATATTTCCAAAGGGCACAAAATATATGGTTTTGGATGTTGGAGGTAAATTGACAACTAAGAATTTTAAAAGACTTTTCTCATGTATTCATGTTCAAAGCAGAGTACAACTCTCAAAATTCTCTATATGTTTTTAGCTCACCTGAGCACATTGAATGTCCGTCATCCGTCGTGTGTCATGTGTCGTCTGTCGTCCGTCTCTGGCGTCAACAATTTTAGTGGTTACACTCTAGAGGCCACAAATTTGACCAATCTTCATGAATATTGGCAATATTGTTGGCCTGGTCACAAGGATGAACCCTTTTGAAAGTGGGAAGGATTCATGCCATATTATCAAGGGAAAAGGGGCCTTAATAGGAATTTTCATGTTCACACCCTGAAGGCCACAAATATGGCCCAATCTTCATGAAACTTAGTCAGAATTTTGGTCAGATCACAAGGATGAAACCTATAGAAAATGGGAAGGATCCATGCTATATCAAGGGAAAAGGGGCCTTAAAGAGAATTTTCTTGTTTACACTCTAAGAGCCACAAATTTGGCCCAATCTTATGAAACTTGGTCAGAATGTTGGTCAGGTCACAAGGATGAACCCTATAGAAAATGGGAAGGATCTATGTCATATCACAGGAAAAGGGGCCTTAATACCGATTTTCATGTTCACACCCTGGAGGCCACAAATTTGACCCAATCTTCATGAAACTTGGTCAGAATTTTGGTCAGATCACAAGGATGAAACCTATAGAAAATGGGAAGGATTCATGCCATATCACGGGAAAAGGGGCCCTAATGACAATTTTCTTATTTACACTCTAGAAGCCACAAATATGCATGGCCCAATCTTCATGAAACTTAATGACAATTCTTTTGTTATAACTCTAGGGGCCACAATTTTGGCCCAAACTTCATTTAAGTTGGTTTTATATAGATATTATCTCTTTTAAGCCATCTGCCTATTTAATTGATGTGATGTCCCAGGGGTCAAAGAGACTCAGGTGAGCGATCTAGGACCATCATTGTCTTCTTGTTTTTTCATATGACCTACATTGCGGGAGTGAAATAACCCCGTTGAATATTTTTGATATTACACGGGTGGTATTACACTAGTTGAATAACTATGCAAATGAGCCCAGAGAGAATAGCAACGACCGCTAAATGACGTCGTTATGTACATATTGTGACGTCAGTTTTAAATGGCGTTTTGAATTTCAAGAATTTTGATGATTTTTTCGCAAAAGTTTGGGTCATAAAAAAATATAATATTTGTGCTCATAAAATACCCAATTTATTAAACTTGTCAACTAAAACAGATAAAAACTCGGCATAGCCTCGTTTTATCTGTTTATAGATGACTCATTTAATAAATTCGGTATTCAATGACCACTCATTCAATATCCTCTATGTATTCTGAATGCAGGGCTTAAGGTGCCTTTCTTTTGCTAAATCTGGAACTTGTAAGGGTGTTTGTCTGCAATAAATTTTGTTCAAGATCAGGATTGAAACTCTAGTTGTCAAAGAAATGCAGTAGTTATAATTTTATAAATTTAACAATGATTGATTGAATGGAGTTTAACGCCGCTTTCAACGTTTTTTCAGTTATATCGCGGCGGCTGGAGCACCTAACAATGGTTTCCTGGTATTTCTCTCACCAGTACAACCACCACATCCTTTCCTAGCCTCCAGCTGCTATCTCACATAGGTCTACGATTATCAACCCATAGGTGAGAGTCAAATAGTCGGAAAGAAAGAGTGCCGCCATCGGGGAATTAAATTTAACAAAATATTTGCCTCAATTTCATTTCACACAGAATCAAAGTTAAATATTATATACAGAACAGCATTGGAAATGCAGCATTTATGTATTTTGCTTTTTTTTGCAGAGTTGCATGAATAGTGAAAATTGTTATTGTATCATTGTTTGTATTTGGTTTACAAACATTCATGAGCTTATTCATGTAATCTGTGAATCTCTTTTCATGCCACACAAGCTTTTATAGGTTTAGCACATTGGTTAACTGTTTCCGAATTTTTGGAAGATGATGAAAAAATAATTCTTGGTTATGCTGGATGAGTTCTTTAATCGCCTCCTTCATATCTTTTTAACCCTTGTTGAATAAATTTTGGCTAAATATTTTCATCAAAATCAAAGGGCAAAAATCACTGAAAGTACATGTACCAAATGTAGGTCAATTTTTATTGAAAAACTAAATCAATTGACATTCTGGTCTGAAAGTGAGAAACTGGTGGTTTAGGCTAACAACAGTCTGCACATATGTGCAGGCTGATGATTGTCTATAGGTCCTACCAAAGTAGGAATCTGGGTTCAGCATGACAAGGGTTAAGAAACACATGTAAAAATATGAATATCTTATAAAGATATGAAACAGACAACAAGTTCTAACACAATTATGATGTGCAGAACTATATAGATGCAATACTGGTAAATTAAAGCATGCAAATGACCCCCTTACAGAAAATTCTAAGTGGTCAAAAAGGTTTTTTATGCCCCAAAATCGAAAGATTGAGGGCATATTGTTTTACCCTTGTCCTTCTGTCCATCTGTCTGTCTATCAGTCCCGTCTGTCAGTCTGTTTGTCTGCAAGACTTAACCAAATAACTTAACATTCCCAATATTTTCAAGGCTATTTAAGATACAATGCCCATATTTGGTATGATGATAGATCTCAATGATAGGCATCTTCTGGTGTCAAGGTCATGTGACAAGGTCAAGGTCATCTGAATTTTTTAAAAAATTGCTGTTTCGGGGGCAGTCGTGTTTCACAAACACATCTTGTTTTTGGGTTTTTTTTTAGATATTTCAGAGTTAAAACCCTAGGTAAAGGGTCAAACACAAGTTCTGTTTATATTTCTTACAGGTGGTACCGTAGATATCACAATTCATGAGGTTGTGAACCAGAATACGCTTAAAGAGCTCAACTGGGCATCAGGAGGAGCATGGGGTGGAACACGTGTCGATCAAGCTTTTGAAAACTTGATTGTATCCGTTACAGGTAAAACGTTTTTCATCACATCATTCTTACATATTAGAATTTTGTTTCAAACCATCACAATGAAATATGAGTACCAAATTATATGCAGCGATCCATCAATTTGCAACCATGAAAAAGATATGTGGTCTTTTAAGGCATTAGTACTGATAACTTGACAAAATCCACTTGCCTTTGAACAAGTGCATCTTTGAAATCTGCTTGTCGGCTGAGAGAAAAGACAGAGTTGGACAAGGCATGCCTATGAATTCCTCATTGCGTTAGTAGCAATAAAGCTTAACAGAAGTCCTAGGGGTTTTATGCCCCTGCATTGAAAGATTGGGGGCATATTGTTTTACCAGTTTTCATCTGTCAATAGGTCTGTAAGTCTGTCTATCTGTTAGGGAAAACTTAACCTGTTAACACTAACATCACAATTATAATTACAATACTCACATTTAGAAGAATGCTTCCTTTCATCAAAACACATCTCGTGGGTCAGCGCAAAACAGTTGTAACTCCCTATATGTTTATAGGGAGTTACAACCGTTTCATGCTGAGACAATGAATTATAATTACAATACTCATATTTATGAGAATGCTTCCTTTCATCAAAACACATCTCGTGGGTCAGCGCAAAACAGTTGTAACTCCCTATATGTTTATAGGGAGTTACAACTCTTTTGTGCTGAACCATTGATCTGTAAAGGTCAAGGACATCTGACAAGGTCAGAGTGAATAATCAAGGTCAGCTTCTGAAAAATTGATGTTTAAGAGGCATTTGAGTTTCATAAACATCTCCAATTCACTCTTGGTTACTTTTCAGGTAAAGATGTTTATGATAAGTTTTGTAAAGAACATACGGCTGACTTCGTAGATCTTTTTAGAGAGTTTGAAACCAAGAAGAGGAATGTTACAACTGGGAAAACAACAAAAGAGACACTGAGGCTACCTGTGTCTCTACAAACTGTGTACAAGGAAATGAAAAAGAAGGAGTTCAAAGATGCTGTAGAAAATTGTAAAAACTTGAAAGGCAGGGTGAATCAAGTTAGTGATAAACTAAGAGTGGATCCGGAAATTTTTAAAGGACTATTTAGTGATTCTATTGATAATACAATCAAACATGTTAGATCATTGTTAAGTCAGAAGGCCAGTGCTGGGACAAATACCATTCTGTTAGTTGGTGGGTTTTCAGAATGCCCCTTCCTCCAAGAGGCCATTAAGTCTAATTTCCCTGACAAGAGACTCATCATTCCAGAAGAGGCAGGACTTGCTGTCCTCAAGGGGGCTGTGCTGTTTGGTCACAACCCAGTGACAATTTCTTCAAGGATAGCCAAATGTTCATATGGTATACGAGTTTACCGCGACTTCCAAGATGGTGTCCATCCTATTGCAAAGAAGACAACCGTTGGTGGGCGTGTAAAATGCAAGGATGTGTTTGCCGTGCATGTAAAGAAAGGTCAAGAGTTGAAGGTCAATGAGCCACAATCGTGTCAGAGATATACACCATTAGAGGCAGACCAGCTGTCACTTGTCTTTGATATTTATACATCTACTGATGAAAACCCTCTCTTTGTCACAGATGTGAATTGTGGGTATCTGGGTCAGCTAGAGGTAGAGGTCCCTGATTTATCTGGGGGTAAAGATAGAGGTGTCTTTGTAAATATGATCTTTGGCGGGACAGAAATTATTGTAGAGGCTAAGGAAGAAACAACTGGCAAAAAGAAAACAGCAACATTCAACTTCTTACAATGATATATATATATTCATATGGGGCTTTTTTTTAGAAAAATCATTACTAAAGAAATGATCATAATTTAGTTGAAATTCAATGTTAGAAAATTTAACAAACGAAAATAAAATTAATTGCTCAACTATCCAAACAACCTGGCATTTGCTGGTAGGTTGTTTCTTTTAAAAGTCCTTTCACTAGAATCGAACCTGTAAATCAATGCTAATCTATTCCTATTTCATGTATTTGGAAGCAGAAAATACTATATTTTTTTAATCACCTGAGCACAAAATGCTCAAGGTGAGCTAATGTGATTGTGCAATGTCCTTTGTCAGTTGTGTGTCGTGTGGTATCTACAACTTCTTTAAACATCTTCTCCTTAACCATTGGGCAAATCTTGATGAAACTTGGAAGGGATGGTTTTTAGGCCAAGCGCTACCAAAGTTGTTCAAATAGTGGAAATCCATGCATGGCAACAAAAGTCTCCTTGTTGCCATCTGTCTCTTTGATTTATGTGATGTCCCAAGGGTCAAAGAGACTGAGGTGGGCGATCTTGGACCATCATGGGCCTCTTGTTAAATTGGGTTTAATTAGCAAATAATATAACACATAGAATTTTAAATAAAATACAATATTGCTCAATTTTGGCTAATGAAATTTGTTCAGCATTTAATAAAAAAAATTATTCAGACTTTATTTACATGCTCTGTTCCTAACAGATGTGTGTATTTTATACTTTTGACTGTGGTACAATGACTTTTGACTAAGTTGAGGCTTTTTGACCCGTCCTCTCAGTATCCATAGGATAGATTAGAGGGGGTACTGCTAGTCTAAAATCTGTATTTCTCATTGAAACCCTATGTTGTGGGTACTCATATGAATTGTCTTGTTGTGAAAATCGCCAGGATTACCCATAACAAAGGCTTTGTTCAAGTATAGTTGAAATAATCTAATTTGAAATCCAAAATACCTTCTCTATCTGTATCTCTGGTATCTACAGTTAATTACATCGTGAAATTGACATTTAACTCAATCAAAATCATTCTAAATCGCTCACTCAGCGCTCCATTCATTCATTCCAAACACTCACTCAAACCATTCAAAAAACGCTCCAAACTTACTGAAAAACATAAAACAACAACTTTGTTTAAAATAATAATAGCTAGGAAAGAAATCGGGATTTCACTTATTTAATTGAAATTGTAAGTGTATAGGTTCTTGAAGAAACAGGGAGCTATCTAATGAACTTGTATGCATATTTTGTTAAAGGGAGGTAATCAATATTGCTAATTTTGTTCATCCTGAACAAAATTTGCAATACTGGAATACCTCCCATTAAATTCACTCAAAAGTCGCTGCACACACTCATTCAATTTCATTCCTAAATCATTCCAAAACCATTCACCTTGTCAATTTCACGATGTTTTTAACTGTAAGCTATTAATGGACAGGTTTCATTAAAAAAAACTCCGATGTATTGAATTTTTAGCTCACCTGAGCACAACATGCTCAAGGGGAGCTTTTAGGGTGACCCTAAGTGCGTCGTCCATCGTCCATTGTCCGCAAAAGCTATTTTTTTACTCTTGTTTAAGCCACTTTTGGATTTAGTCTTGTTGTTCACGCTAAAGAATTAAATTGATCTTGCATTGAAATAAAAACTTATCTGTAATAAAAAATTATAGCAGTAAAACTATTTTATGAAATACCCCAAGTTAACTTTTGAAAGTGAAAATGCATTGAGTGATTTTGTTCTTGGCACAATTTACTACATGACCGTATTGAATATTACGTACTTTTAAATTGTTCAACCCAAAATCAATTGTATTTTTAAATATGATTTGAATAAATTGTGATAGATATATGTATTTTATTTGAATAAAACAAGACATGAAATAAATGCTATATTGACATCAATTTTGTAGGCGACATTCCCAAAGCGTGACTTCAGTTTTCCTTACAAGTATTATTTAAATGCCCTGCGTTCAGGATGAAAATGCTAGCGAAGTGCTTTCGAAATGATACCTCGCTTTGCACATATGTGTATGTGCAAAGCAGGGTACCATCTCAAAGCCCTTGCGAATCACTTTTACATTCTGAACACAGGGCTGGTTACATCCCTTCTCATGCTAATCACAGCATATTCATACCAAAGCTTTTGCAGCCAGTATAGGCTAAGATCGGCTAAGATAGGCTAAGATTGAAATGCTCAAGTTAAGCTTAAACACTGGCGTTGTCTGATTTCCGTCATGCAGGGTCTATCGTCAATATTACCTTTTGGGCACTCTAGAGATCACTATGTCACCAAATAAACCTGAAAATTGGTCGAAAAGATAGTCTTGACGAAATCTGAACAATTTTGAAATTTGGTCAAGTGAGGTCAAAAAATAAATCACAGGGTAAAACCTATAAAACCCTTGTCGTACTCCAAGAGTCTACATCTTAAGCCCAATAAACTTAAAAATTGGTCAGAATGATTATCAAAAAAAAAAGATATCTCATAAGTTCGAAATTGGGTTAAGTGCCAATTGGTCAAGTGAGCTTTAAACTAGGTCTTAATATTAGAAGAAACTTGTGGACACTCACTTAAATCCAAACAACTTAGAAATTGGCCAGAATGACAGATCATCTTCATAAAATCTTTGACGAATTCGAAATTGATTACGTTGTGACAAAACTACGTTACATGGTCAAAAATTAGGAAAACCTTGTGGCCATTCTACCGGCAAACAATTTTAGTCCAGTCAACCTGAAAGGTGGTCAGAATGATTATCTGGATTCTTGAAGTAGTCTATCCACCAAAAGTGATTATTTTCTTCAGCCTTGTGACAGTTCTAGTCGTGACTATACATGAAAATGTGACCGCCTGGATTTCGGAAAGTCAAGTATACACACCATGAAGAGCGGCTAGGACGCTGATTACTCAAGTATCCGGGTATCGGGAAACGTTCCTACGTGGTCCGGAGCCATTAACAGTTACCCGTTTGTTGTATAAGCTCTATGTACCGTTGGTAATCAAATTCAGAGAAAAAAAGTCTTCAATTCTTTTTGATTTCTAGTTGGTCCTACCTAGGCCTACTGTGACATCAGTATTTACGGAGTCCTGGCTAATTTCTTACATATTAGCAATACCTTCGTCCTTTTGAACCATATCGGAGATTATATCGTTGGCACAGCGCGAAATAGTTGTAACTCCCTATAAACATATAGGGAGTTACAACTGTTTCGCGCTGAGCCAGCGATATGTTGGACTGAACCCCTATAGAAATTTTAGCCCTTCCTTGGTATTGAGATGATGAAATGAGCAAGTGCGTGACATTTCCAACAATTTGAAATGTGCGTGAGGTGCAAACATTGAGCAGCGTAGACAGCCACATACTGTAAAGTATAAAGTAACCTGATGGTCTGCAGATTCTTTGAGACCTTATCTATCTACTAAATGCACAGTGAAGACTCTGGTCAGACTGTGCGGATGCACAGGCTGGACCGGAGTCTTTGCTTTGTGCATCATTTGGAATTGTTGGAAATCGCACGCACAGGCTCAAATTAAAGTAGACAGTTTATTGTACGCCTGTCAAACTACAGGTCCCGGGTTCGATCCCCGACGGCGACACTCATAGCAGCTGGAGGTTAGGAAAGGATGTTATGGTTGTACTGGTAATAGAAATACCAGGAAACCATTGTTAGGTACTCCAGCCTCCGCGATATAACTAAAAAAGCGGCGTAAAACTCCTTTCAATCAGTCAAACCTTGTGACCCTCTGGCCGCGAGTTACCCCTACCCTAACCCCGAACCCCCTCCCCCCCGGCCATTTTTCTGATTTGAGCGTTGGTGAATAATAAAGAACATCGTAACTATAGTTTGGTTAGGCCTAATAAATAAGTTTTGATCATGCATTCATCAACAATTTCTTTATTTAGGCCCTATTTGTGGACCGGCGGCAAGGCTTGTCGCGTCATAATGTGACAGTAGTTACACCCTTGCAGTAATTTACCTTAGAAATGACTAACTGTCATGACAACTAATTCTGAAGCAGATACATGTAGATGTGAAAGCATACTGTGTAAACGCAACAAGACAGATAGGTCTATGCTATTTTCAACGGTCACCCTTAAAAATTCAAAACTACTTAATGATTATTGATGTTAAAAGTAAATACATGTTGCAATTGTACCTATCGCTCTCTACCAAACGGGCTTTCGTTTCAATCCGTTTTACTAAAATTTCAATGTTGGGTGTATCTGTATATGAACTGTAAATTTAGTTGCAAATAATATATGTTTAAATCAAGGCATATCCTTATATCGGATGATTCTTTATCATTTGCCTTTTAGGCCTAGGCCTACATATGGAGGGTTTAGAGCAAAAAAATATACTATTTTTACATTGTTTATAAATAGATACATAGAAATAAACAATATTTTGCTCTAAACACTCGTTATTGTGCAATCTCTATCAAATGAATGCCTAACGCAATGCTTTAAAACGATGAATTAGAATCTGAAAGGGTACTTTAAAAAATTACCTCCCTTTTATTTAAATTTATTATCTCATTTCTAAATTTCATCTTGAGCAAGCAGACGGCAAAATTATATTACATCTGTTAAGTTTTTACAATTTCATTCAAGATACCGTATAATTTTTACCAAAAAATATGAATAAAAATTGTGTATTGGTAGACGATTTCTTGGATTTTAATACATTCAAGGGGACAAATAAATTTTGTCAGTTCTCCAGCTACATTTTCGAAATTTTAGACTGTTTTACCGTAGCACCTTCCCCTCAGGGGTGGATGTGATAATTCACCAGTTGCGATTTGTGTTGGGTAGACGCTTGCGTCCGCCTATTTGATTGTAGTATAATTAAGACTAGAGTCTTCATAACTTGCCTATAGGTGCATTATCGTGTATTCTGCTTAATCAATGAACTGGCAGGGCGGGGCTTAACCGTGACGATATTCGGAAGGTTCACTTTTCAAAAATTTGGGTTCTTTCAAATTTTAGTAGGTAATCATCTTTAACGCGTGTAAATAACTATATCCTAAAACCTAAAGGATTCACGTGCTTTGACAGAGTGAACAAATTTCATCGTTTGGTTACCAATGCATCGTAACTTCACGGCTTGATTGAGCTGAAGTTACGAGGATTTGGTTACCAGGCTACGAATTATTGTCTCTAGTTATTTATGTCGACTCTCTTTAGAAGTAGGTTATTTTAGATAAAAGCTGATTTCCCTTAAACTTAAGTGCAACGACCCGTTACTTAGGCCGCTTCGCCCTGTCAGGGCATTAATCATGGATAATAATAACGATTATCCATTTGATAAACTCACTACCAAACCAGATATATAACCAAAAAAGTTACACCCTGGTTGCGTTTAATTCATCGTTTGACTTTATCTAAGCGGAGCCAGATATACATTTTATGACAATTTAGTCTGTGCGTGACATTTCCAACAATTTGAAACGTTCGTGAGTAAGGAGCAGCGTTGACAGTCACATAATGTAAATACATGTATAAAGTTACCTGATGGTCTCCAGATACTTTGAGAAGGCTTATCTACTAAACGCATAGTGAAGGCTCTGGTCAGACTGTTGGGATGCACAGGCTGGTAAGAGTCTTTGCTTTGTGCATATTTGAGATTGTTGGAAATCTCACGCATAGGCTCAATTCAAACTTTATTTGGAATGTATTGAGGCCAACGGCCCATATACCTACACACAAAACGGAAAGGCTAATCAGTTAGGTTTTATAAAGACATATCTTTTTTTTTTCAAGTTAGCCTGGGTTATAATATATATATACTGACTGTCAAAAAAAGCCCTCACCAAAATTTTGAAATTACTTTTCTTCTCATGATTAGCAGAAGACAATAATTTTATCAAAAAATTTGAATTATAGCCTAAACTCTACATATCCTGCTATCGCAAACTCTTTTTACAAACTCGTGCTTCCCATGGTAAGTTTGTCGTAAGGGTTTACTCGTGCGCCCCGTGCGACTTTAAATAATGATTTTGTTTTTCGAAATCTGTAAAAGTCGCATCGTTAGTCAAAACACAACTCAAAATTCACCCAAGACGGATACAAATATTCATATCCATAATGCCAGGACTAAATAATGAAGAACGCGCTCGCATTTTGGGCATGCTGGAAATAGACAGTTCCCAAAATCACGTAGCTAGACGTTTTAACGTATCAAGACGAGTCTACCATAGTTCGTTTAGTTAGACTTGTGAACGCCACAGGAAGTCTTCAAGACACGCGTAAATCTGGTAGGCCTCGCTGAACGTCTGAACGTCAAGCCAACTGTATCCGTCAACGGCACCTTCGTGACCGCTTTTTAACAGCTACATCGACATCTTCAGCCGTTGTTGGTATTCACGGTAGGAATATTAGTGTAAACACAGTAGGACGTCGGTTACATGAACGTGGGGTTGTGTGCAGAAGGCCTTATCGTGGTATGATACTTTTACAACGTCATCGACAAAAACGTCGCATATGGGCTCATAATTACCTCGGACGGTGATGGTGGACAGCTGTGTTCGGTGACGAGTCAAGGTTCAATCTTTCACATGTCGACGGCCGCGTTCGGATATATCGACGTCTAAATGAACGTTATGTGCGTAATTGTGTTTTAAAGCATAACCGCTTTGGTGGTGGCGGGGTAATGGTATGGGCCGCCATCAACCATGCATTCAAAACGAACCTGGTTGTTGTTCAAGACAATTTGAATGCCAGGGGGTACATAAAACCAAGTTTTACAGCCTGTTGTCCAACCCCTGTTTCGCCGACATCCTGGACTCACTTTTATGCATGACAATACACGTCCACACACGGCGCGTATCACCGCAAACTTCCTCCAAGCCAATAATATCGACGTTCTGCCATGGCCAGCCAACTCACTGGACTATCTAATCGAACACATGTAGGATATCCTAGGACGTCGTTTGCGTCAACGTCAGCCACAACCTTAAACTGTGCAACAGCTGACTGACGCTCTTCATCAGTAGTGGGCTCGCATCCCGAGGTACCTTCTGCGTAACCTGTGTGGCTCAATGAGACGCAGACTGCAAGCAGTGATTGCTAGCCATGGTGGACATACGCGTTACTGACACCTTTAAGGCAGTGGTCATTTCTAATCTTGAATAAAATGTGACAAATGTTTTTGTTTTAGCCTAAAACCTTACTCCACCTTTAAAAAACATCCCGATCAGTATCTTCCGTCGAAAACAAATAATACTTATATTTAGTGTCCTACATTTAACCAGAGCTGAATGCATGTGAGGCGTTATTTTTGACAGTCAGTGTAGTACACAAAAAGTTATAGACCCCCCGTAGTACCCTGGGAGCAGTTATATCTTATTCCTTGGTACATTTGTCACACAACACGCTCTTTTTTAAGGTAGGGGACCCGTAATAGTTCCGCAACGTTTCTGAGAAGTAATGAACTTTAACCGTATTAACAGAGTTTCCTAAGTGAATGATTTTCATAAGAATGCTACTATGAATCATCTCATTGGAATCGTCCTCAGATATTGTAAGGCAGAATCTAATTACAAATGAAAACACCAAGGGGCCGTTTTACTAAAGTTCTAACGAAAATACTTATCGTAAGTCAAAATCATAAATCGTACGTACCGTGTGTTTTCCTTCATCGTTAGATTCTGCCTTGCAATATCTAATCGGAATCGCCTTTAGAAGACTTCTTTTAGCCGCCCTTCAACGGGAACTGCCGGCTATTAAATTACTTACAAAATCTATATTAAATGAATATCATCATAATACTCTTGGAAAACGTAACACAAAGTACAGATCCTATCAAGTTATTTTTTACACCAAGAAAAATCTTGAAGTTCAAAATCAGTTTACCGTAACTTTGGTTTTATAAGCGATAGCGCGTTTCTGCTATTACGTTTGACTTAGTCAGCACATAAATTGAGAGGATTGATTAACTATGGTATAACACAAATCAAAGTACTGAAAGCTAGCAAAGCATAGATATTTTATTTATCTTTTAAAAAATCATTATGATACAAAATCAGGATTAAATCAAAGCGAAGAGTTAAAAAGCATACTTTCGAATGAGTTCTTATTTGAATATAGTTCATCCAAGTGACCGTTCAATGTAGTGTGCATAGTGTAAATTCTGGTCTGACATAAAAAGTATTCTGGTCATTGTTCATCACGGGTGAGCCAAATTTTCATGTTCCTACGTTTGTATTTTCAAATAAACTCTTTCAGAAGGTTTTATCACTTTTGCTAACACACTGAACAAGTTTCATCATAAATGCGCTAAATGTATTGCCCTTAGAATGTAAACAAAGAAAGTGTCAACAGTCATCCTTTCCTCGTGTTTTCATATGAATATTTCAAATTTTAATTCATACGGTTCATCTTATTAACTTGACAAACATAACTATCCAATTTTCATGAATTGTCACCCCTATGATATAAACACTAAATAGAGTTGATGACGAACGACGTATTCTGCGTTATTAATGAACTGGCAGGGCGGGGCTTAGCCGTGACGTAAGTTGGCGAGTTTACTTTTCAAAACTTTGGATTCTTTATTGTTAACGCACGCAAATAACTGTAATAAACTTAAAGGATTCACGTGCCTAGAGAGAGTGAATACATTTCATCGTTTGGTTACCAAAGCCCCGTAGCTTCAGCTTGATTAAGCTGAAGTTCCGAGGATTTGGTAACCAATTTACGATTTTAGGATAAGGGTTGTTTATGTCAACTCTGCAGAAGTAAATTGCTTAAAATAAAAGGTGATTTACCTTAACCTTAAATGCAATGACCCATTACATAGGCCCCGCCCTGCCAGGGCATTAATTATGGATTATACGAGGGATATCTAATGATCACACAGCTCGCCATAAGCCCGATTTGCCCTTACGAGATTAAATAAAGTATGAAGGGGGGGGGGGGGTGAAACTGCAGACATACAGTGCTCTCAACAAAGGCCAACATCAGGATTTTTGGTAATTCCATGGTGGAATTTCAGGATTTTTATTTACAAAGTCCCCCCCCCCCCCTCCAACACACACTTTCCTTTTCCTGCAAACTTTGTAAATGCTTGTTTCCTTATTAATAATAGATTTTAATTTTGCTCCCAAAGTCCATCATTCTGGGTAGTTCTTTAAGAATAAACGACTTCCAAGCGTTAAAACTTCTAGCTTTACCTTTAAGCTGTAGGTACGAGCTTTGGTTGCAAAATCACCCTTTATTACTTTCATTAAATAAATTATGGAAACTGATAGGAGAAACTGTGGAGTTTCTAATTGGAATCGGTCCTTAGTTGTATCTTGCGCGTTGGGCCTAGGAAATGCGGCTTAATCCAAGTTTAGTTACGATGTTTTGGCATCCGGCGATGTTACGGAAACTGATTATTAATGCAGCTTTATTGCTATCACACTGTCGTTCCAAGGGTGACGAACGTACTAGGTAGTGTGCAAATAAATGTTCTGAACTTAATTAAAATCACGCAGAATTATCCGAATAACAGAAGACAAGAAAACCTCGTCATTTTAAATCCCTCGTCAGACATGTTGTTGCAGACACTTTATATGACGTCATTGGGATTTCCACGTGTCTCTGAAAATGCCGTTTATAAACGAGGATAGTCGATTGACCTTTCGGAAATATTTTCCGGTAGCGTCTATTTTCACTTCGAATAAAATTCTCGTAGATCTTTTTGATGACTTTGAGAAAGGGATATTTCGATATTTATTGGTCAGAGCTGTATAAATTACGTTTGCCGAATAATCCCTGATTTGAATTACGTTTGTTTCAATAGGCCAATCAAAGGTTCCTCGGTGTAGCGTTGTAAAGTGACCCCCATAGAATTATGACCCCCGGTCATTATTTTATATAAAATATCGACTTCCTGGTCATAATATCATGACAGAGAGGGGGGGGGGGGGGGGGGGGGGTCATCGAATTATGATCTTCCCGCACGCAGAAAAGTGACCCCTCATGTAGAATTGTGATTCCCTACAGATTAACGACCCTCTTACACATACATACCCAAATTATTACACTAACCCAAACCCAACTAAGGTACACTTAGAATATAATTATCTCCAGATCAGATTGATGTTAAATATACAAGTACCCGTCAATGTGCTTTATAACCAAATAGTTTCTGCTACTTTTACAATGTGCTATAATGGTCAAAATGTTTGCTATCGCTTGGGGCCAAGTTCAGTCGCTTCATAGTATAGTACACGCATTATTTTACTGTGTGGTGGTGAATTTTAGCTCTACTGACAGAAGGTTATAACAGCTATAGAGATAACGTGTTCCGTCTGTCTGTGCGTCCGTCCGCCAAGTTTTCTTGTTTACGCGATAAAGTACACAAAATTTACCAGATTCACTAGAAACTTTCACAGGATGATTTGAAGACAATAATAATCGTGGCTTAGGTCCGTTGTAGAACACGGGAAAGGAGCATACTCAGTCGGCTGCTGTCCATGTAGTACATGGTTTCCAGCACACCGTTGACTCACTTACGCTGAGCTTTCATTAGACCTCACAATATTCCAACAAAATGTGATGCGAATACATGGGTGGACAGACGTTTCACGAATGATCTTACAGACCCCTAATACACTGGTACACTGGTATTACTGAGAGTTGTTTGTTCCTAGATCATAGTTGAATGATTTTGCAGTCTCTGTTATGAGACCTTACAGTAACACAAAGTCTGAAAAATTTGACAAACAAACAACAGAAAAAAAAAACCGCACAACAAGTAAACATACACAGATACTTAACAGGTACAGCTATGTAAGAATTGTAAGTGGGAACCTGTACATAAGTTCACATTCAATTTAAGATTGTTCTTGCAAAATGCCAAGTTTTTACATGATATAAAAACTCCCCTAGTGGCACATGGTGTTTTTCACAGTTATACTGACAAATTTAAGTTGATATATGTTACGGAAACCGGTTTGATTTAAAAAGCTTTAACATTATATTTTACTTTCACTAGCAATAAAGATGTACGAGATGTTACTACAATACTTGAGAAAACTTTGTTCCATTCAAATGTGTTTTTTGGTATGAATGCACAATATAATTTGTTAATATTAAACTGAAAAATCCTAAATGGTGAACCCAGGTCAGTACTGCTACAAATAGTCGTTCCGTTTAATAGTTAAATATGATTGTGAAATTTAGTTAAATATGGATATATAGATTAAGTTTGGATGCCTGATAAACGACTTATATGCAGTAATTCTTACCTCTTCTTATGAGCAACCCCTTTTAATCTTGCAATTTGTAACGGGGGCAACCAACAAAGAAAAAAGAGAGATGTTAACATAAAATTTTTTTTGCCATATGTCCTCCAATACAAAACGAACGGCAGTTTTTCTGTTTAAACTTCACCCGGGCTGTATGTTTTTGGATCCTTGTAAATCTTTAGGTGAAAACACTCACTTTTGTAAAACATGTATTAATGGCTTGAGACGAAACCGTTGATAAGAAGTTAAAGACTAAACCGTACAAGTTTCATTGCTAATACTAGTTGATGTTTGTGATCAAAGCTTTGACAAAAAAGATGAGTTTAAGAGTTTTGAATTAAGAAAGAGAGACTGGATAATATTTTTCCATTGGCGAAAGAAACCCAGAATACAAACGTAAAAAACGAAAAAAGCTAATTCCGCCATGACAAAAACCTAACAAATTTGAAATAGTCTCTCCTTCTTGGAATGTTAAAGTCTCTTTCTTGGAATGTTAAAGCCTGTCTTATGTTGACAGTTATCGGAAATTTTCGGTATACAATTTGCATTATATGTTTGAGAGGAGCCTTTATCACATAAAGGTAATTAAAAAAAATGCCAAAGAGAATTTGCCGAATGAAACCTTAAGTAGTGTTCAAAGCTACACATATGCCTTGTACAAAATTCGATAACTCGATACTGTAAGCGCCGTAATGCTATTTGACCATCAATTCCTCAACATTTATATCTTTCAAGTACTAAAGTAGATCGGACGGAGTTTGGCGCCTTTAGACGATATGTCATTTGATACGATTTACCTAGACTGGCTCCCGTCCAACTGATCTGAAGTATTGTGAAAAAATAAGCCAAATTCAACAGGAGAAAGAAAATTTCTTATCAGCCTATATTCTCTGACTGGCCGATCAGTGGTCAGTTTTTGAGAATATGGGAGGTAATTTGAAATAAAATAGTTACACATGAGTGGTCTACCTTATTAATTTTAAAACTAACTGACAGCTTGGGAGCCAGGCTACGATTTACCTTACTGCAGTCCATTCTTTCAAAACTAGGTTTAAGTAGAAACATTTAAAACTGGGAAAACTCAACCCAAATAGACTCGTGACACATCGCCGCACAAATTTGTCTGTACCACGAATCAAATATTTTTAGCGGAATTTCCTAGTTAAGAACTCGTGGTGTATGTTGTTGAGTCGAGGCAAAAATTCGTTGCATAAAACAAGAAAAACGGTGGGTTTTTTTTCGATGTCCTCGGCGAGATAAACATTTATGTTGTCACCGCCGGTAGTAACCAAACGAAATTGCACCGGTGTAGAATGAATACAGTGTGGCCTGGTTATTGAATGTATAAATTTAGTCAGTTGAATACACGATAGACGGGATTTTATCTTAGAGGTTAAAGCCGCGGCAATAGGGCAGTTGGTAGCGCGCCGGACTTCTAATCCAGGAGTCTATATTCGCACGGGTTCGATCCCCGGCCGCGGCACTTATCCTTTCCGACATTTGTCTTCCACCAATGGGTAGATAATCGTAAACCTATGTGGAATAGCAACTGGAGGCTAGGAAAGGGATGTGGTGGTAGTACTGGTGTGAGAAATACCAGTAATCCATCGTTAGGTGCTCCAGTCGTCGCGATATAACTGAGAGATTGTTGAAAGCGACGTAAAACCCAAATTCAAATCAAATTCAAATCTTACAGGTTAACGACGTTGTCTTATTAAAGGATACACTTTGACCCGCGACTATAGTTATGAACTAAGTTGTTATCTTCTTTGTCTTATTATCTGTATATAAATATTATACGATCGCGTGATATGGGTTCGTTTGCATGACTGCTATTATTTCAAATAAATATTTAAGACACCAATATGCCTAAAGCGTTTCTTATGTACTTTCATTCAACTCAAAGTCACCAGAAATACTTGACTTTTATTTGAGAAACAATAACAATACAGAAGGTTATACATACTGAAATGCAGCCTATATGCTGTCGATACCCTTGACTGGTTATTACCTTATTCAAGTACCGCATCAAAAGAGCGAATGTGCATTCGTAAGTATAATTTATTCATGGCTATTATCCATGATTAATGCCCTGGCAGGGCGGAGCCTAAGTAATGGGTCGTTACACTTAAGGTTAAGGGAAATCAGCTTTTATCTAAAATAACCTACTTCTAAAGAGAGTTGACATAAATAACTCGAGACCTTAAATCGTAGATTGGTAACCAAATCCTCGTAACTTCAGTTTAATCAAGCTGAAGTTACGAGGCTTTGGTAACCAACCGATGAAATATGTTCACTCTCTCAAAGCCCGTGAATCCTTTAGGTCTTAGGATACCGTTATTTGCACGCATTAACGATGATAACCGACTAAAATTTGAAAGAACCCAAAGTATTGAAAAGTGAACCTTCCGAATATCGTCACGGCTAAGCCCCGCCCTGCCAGTTCATTAATAACGCAGAATATCTTATCGCGTTTTTGTTGACATGCTTAGGATAGATTCTCTATGGAAAAGTTGTCTCAAAAGTTGTTATTAAATGTGGCATGTATGGATAGGTAAAACAAATTATTCTGTGCGGAATTTTTCAGAAATAAATCTATCTAGACTTTCGAAACATCAACCCTTTCAATCATTCAGTGCCACACAATTAAATAGAGGATATTGAATGAGTGGTCATTGAATACCGAATTTATTGAACAAGTCATCTATAAACAGATAAAAACGAGGCTGCGCCTCACCTACAGACCTAACCAGGATTGGCAGTTCTAAACCAAAATGTTAAAATGTGAATAACCAGTCCCACAGTTTAGAGTGACTTTATAAATAGACATAAAAGCTCTATGCATACCCGTAGTCTGATTTCTGCGCTTTTTCGATTGCTGTGGCATACCAGTTTCAATCAAATCTGCGAACTTTTTTTAACGTGCAAATGCTACGAAATAAGTGTGACTGAGTAATTAAAAGCACCCAAAATGAACTTTGGATATTCCAACACGAATATGTGACCAATACCGCCATTAAAACCGGAAGTGACTGACGCATTAGCCCGGGCTCGCTTCTATCGCGCAAAATCCTGCGTCTGTGAAGTCTTTGTAGTTACAGTTAGTTACATCGTGAAATTGACATTCACCTCGATCAAAACCATTCTTAATCACTCACTCAGCGCTCCATTCACTCATTCTAAACACTCATTCAAAACATTCAAAAACGCTCATACCCATTCAACAAAATAGAATCAACGTCATTCAAAATAAATTTTGATAGAGAAAAATTGCGATTTCACTGACATTATTCAAATTGAATTGTTTCCGTCTCATAGATTCTTGAACAAATAGGAAGCTATTTGTAGAAGTTGTATGCATATTTTATTAAAGGGAGGTAATCTATATCGCTAATTTTGTTCATTCCGAACAAAATTTGCGATACAGGATTACCTCCCATTAATTTCACTCAAAACTCGCTCCTCCCACTCATTCAATTTCATTCCTGTATCATTCCGGATTCATTCACCTTGTCAATTTCACGATGTTGTTAACAGTAACCAGTCTAGCACATGTCAATGAAAATGCGTATGGTCACTGTAACCCATTCAAAACAGACCAGGAAGTAAGTAAAGTTTCTGTTTTGCTTAGTTTATCTTAGTGTATCAAATATTTATATTTACTGGTCTCATCTATGAGAAATTTTCATGACTCGGAAAAGCCTGGACAAGCTAAATTTTCCTAGCCTCGACCAATGTTACATTGACATTATGTCATCATGATATGATGACTATTAAGGGGGAGTGGCATAATAATTTAAAGACGCTAACATAATAAAAATAACTCATATTATTCTCTTTGCACTTGCACCATGATGCAGCCAAGGAAAAACAGTCGGTTTTTAGCTCATCTGAGCATTCGTGAACCTTAGAAAAAACTTGTATGCACTCTAAATGCCATATTTATTTGCGCAATCAACTTGAAATTCGGTCAGAACGATTCCCATGATGAAATCTCGGATGAGATTGAATCGGACAAACTGGGGTTTAAATCTAAGTCACGAGGTCAAATCTTAGAAAAACCTTGTATGCACTCTAAAGGCCACAATGTTTATTTGCCCGATCAACCTTAAATTTGGACAGAATGATTGAATTGATGCAATGTTAGTGAGTTTGAAATTGGGTCGACAGGGTTCAAAAACTAGGTGAGTTTAATCATAGGAAAACCTTGTAAGTCAACCTGGACATTTTAAAAGAAAGATTCTCAAGTCGCATAGAAGCAACATCATAGTGGACCTAGGTGACATTCATTCATTATTCTCTTTCTTAACCTACTTTTAAAAATATTAGACAGTTTATTCAGGTGAGAGATTTAGGGCAACTATGGCCCACTTGTTATCAAGTAGCAATGAGCCGCGTATCCAGTTACACAGAGTGGTTGTAAATAGACCCATATTGATCAAACACTTGATAACGAGTAATCGTAGGGCTTGCAAATAAGGAAGTTAAATGAATATTTTGAGGAACGGCAAGAAGTAAGGATAATGAATTTATAATCTAAGCAAATGGAAGATTTAAAGACTGAAATTCTGAAAAAAGAAGCGATAATCGACTCCCTAACTACAACAATGTAAGTTTATTCACGGTTTTTATGTGAATTTTATTAACGTATTTTATTCATTATTTCCATTGATTGTCGTTAGTTAAATCTAGTCAGCTTGATTTGGAGATACCATCAAACTTTTCACGTGTTTTGTTAATTGTGTTTGCTACTATGTAACTTGCTGACCTATACTCCAGTAAGGGTTCCTGGTCTTTGAATAAAAAACAGTGAAACCTTGAAAACCTTTATAAATGACTATAGAAGTTTGAAGACTATCAGGGGCGTTAGGCCTTCATTTATCATACATTATAAATAAGAATCAAAAGTAGATGCTTGTTATAATTAGGGCACAATTTATAATAAATCAAAGGAAATTTTTTTTTTTGTAAAACATGGAAGATCCACAATTTCCTCATTAAGTTGAAACATTTGAATAACATTTTTTATTGCACGTCACAAGTTTAGGCATGTACACTTAGTTCCCGGGTTGTCTTAAAACCGGAAGACGGTAAGTTTTCATTTGTTTACATACAAAAATCTGATACAATGATATTGAGCTTAGATTAAGTTTAAATTTCAAAAGTTTCAAGTACTTTGTCGAGTTGAGATCCCCCGTCGTTTTACATGATCACCACCGACAGGTAATTGCGGTAAATTACAACTTCGGTAAATAGATTTTACATAGAGAAAAAATGGAGGCTTCGGTATATAAAGGTAATTAAAGTATGATTATCTTTTGCCGGCGGTAAATAATCTGTACTTGAGAGTTTATAATCATTTCTTTTTATCCCATTAATTTCATATTTAAAAGAAAAAATATTATATTCCTTGTACAGTGAAATCTTGGGAATACCCGGTGTAATAAATTTTAAAAGCATCACTAGTCACGATAACACGTTTCAGTTTCACCAGAGGAACTACTTTTTTTAAGCAGCTTGGCCCCTGCTCAGACTGCCGGGGTAATACATTCAAGCCAAACCACAGGCTCAGGATATCTGCATATGGGGTTCAAACTTACAAATGTTGCGTTTGTTTTCGAATAACTGTGCAAATTTATTAAATATCCATGCTCAAAAGTAAATATATGACTACAGATGGGGTGTTGATTGACACCCCCATTCCCTTCTGTAATTGTGTGTATTTCCGCTTATTTATCGTCGCTACTGTAGCACATGCCCATATGAGCGACGCCCACAGAAGACGGTTAGTTGTTACAGGGGATAGTGGAAGTATACATGACTAAACCGCCGTGGTTCTTTAACGTTCTCGGTGTAAAGCACCGTCTCACGGGGCCTCGGTTGAACGTCTCATCCGAAAGACAATTAGTATGTTAGTGTGCCAGCCCGGGAATCGAACCCATACGGTTGTACTTCAATAGTCCGGTGCTATACCACATGTGCCATTCCCTTCTGGATCCGCGCCTGAAGCTTTTAAATTTCAAATAATCAATAGAGTATGTAAACCAACATGACCTAGGGAAACGGAAACTAAATGTAACAATCATGAACAGTGAAATGAACGAAGAAACATGCCGAAATGCTACTGAAATAATAACTATCCTAATCCATCATAATCAAGCTGTTTCTGTTTTCTGTGGCCTTAAGACTTTTCCCGAAAGCTCGAAATCCGATGACATTGCAGTTATAGCGACAAACACCCAATCCAGCTTGAGCCTACGTGTATTTTAAATGCTCATCTCAGGGGATTAAGTGATCACAGACTGCACAATTCTTCCAGTAGGCCTATGTCCATCTCGGTACCCTGTCGTTTTCCAAAAATCCCGGTGTTCCAATGCTAACATCGTTGGCAAAGTTGTCGTACTTGTATCTATAGAATTTGAACCTTCGACCAAATTATTTTTTGTTCCTCTTCATAAAATTGTACAACGTCTGGAGAGTGGATTTTCGCTTGAAAGTATCTTTATATTACCTCGATTTTTTAGGCGTAATCCAAGTTGGCGATAAGAAATGATTAAAAAGACTATTTTCTTGGTATCAATACGCGAAATTCGCAAGGGCCGACGATAGAAAATGACAAAAAAACCATATTTTAGGAGTAAAAATATAGTTGTATAGAATACAATAAATAGAATAATCAACTGGTTATGTCTGATATTAAAGCTATTTCACTCGAATACATTATTAGGCTTTAAAAGAACTCGTCGGACGAGCTTTTTAACAGTCTAATAACGTATTCAAGTGAAACATTTTTCATACAATCAGACATAACCATTTGATTACCCTCTATATTTTGCATGATTAAAATATTAGATTTTGATTTCAAAGGTTAAAAAATTGGAGACACAGAAAGGTATTCTACTGAAAAACGGATATCTATAGGGATCATGTCAAATAAATATTTGTAGGACGAATAGTTCTATTGTCATTTAAATAGACTGTATTTTAAAATAAATCAATTACGATGGCTTTGTGACGAACAATAATGCCATTCCTATTCTTGAAATAATGAAAATAAACAGTCAAAACGAAAGAAATCCAAATGAACTATCATATCAAAATGTTTTCTTAATATAGGAGATTTTCAGTGAAGGATATCTGCTTTGACCAAAAAATATAAATTAATGAAGTAGAAATACTATGAAGAGTTTTCTCTGCAACCAGTGGACCAATCTTGATGAAACTTGACAGGGATGTTCCTTGGGTCAAGCTCTACCAAAGTTGTTCAAATAAAAAAAATCCACCCTTAACTTTCCCTTTACCCTTATCAAAAAGGGTGAACAATAGGAAAATCTCCAAAAATCTTATTCTCTGAAACAAGAAGGCAGACAGCTTTCATATTTGGTATATAGCATCATCTAGTGAACCTCTACCAAGTTTGTTCATAGCAAGACTCTGGGGTCATATTTGGGCTCCCAGGCGCAACCCTTTTTACATAGAATCAAAGAGCGAAGTTCTTAAAAAATCCTCTTTTCCGAAACCAGAGGGCACACAGGTTTCATATTTCATATGTCGCATCATCTAGTTGGCCACTACCAAGTTTGTTCATATCAAGACCATGGCTTCATATTTGGACTCCACCCGGGCGCATCCCTTTTAGCTCATCTGAGCACGATGGAAAATAGTCAAACCTTGAAAAATCTTCTCTGAAACAGACATCTTTTATATTTAGTTTGTAGCATCATCTAATGGACCTTTACCAAATTTGTTCATAGCAAAACCCTGGGGTCACATCTGGACTCCATCCGGTTGCATCCCGTTTTACAAAGAATCAAAGAAGAAAAGGCGTATCTGTCTTGCTCTTGGCTGAAAACCTTCCATGGTATTGGTCTCATGTAGAAATTTTCTCCTTTTTGAGATCTGCCTATCTAATTAATGTGGTGTCCCAGGGGTCAAAGAAACGCAGGTGAGCGATCTAGGACCATCATGGTCCTCTTGTTTTCGATACTTCAAACAAAATTTCCCAAAGTCGTTCAAATAGTTTCTAATAACATTTAAGTATTGCTTTGAATTACATAAGTTTGATTGCATGTTTTATTAATAGCTGATTTGATAAAAGAAGGACGCTCCCTCCATTGCATTGTTATGTTTGGGTAAACAGCGTATAAGTAAGATTAGGAAATTATGTGTTAAGAAAGAATGCATTCATCATTTCATTTCTACCTTTAGATGTGAGCTGGACATAATAGTTTTTAACAACTTTTCTTAATGTAACCATTGTATAATTATTTCGGATTTTCCGTTTTTTTTTCAACAAAACAGGATTTCACGAGAGCAACATGATTGCAAGCTTAAATTTTGGAGAAAAGTAAGCGAACAAGCGTTTAAGAGAAAAATGACTTGTTTGTTTGAATGGGTTTAATACCGATTTGATAATTATCCCGAAAAGTGGATCATTTAACAATGGATTACTGGTATTGCTTGTAGCAGTACTACCATAACATCGTTTAATATCCTCCAGCTGCTACCCCACTAAGGTTGCCACTTAAGGTGGGATAAAGACTCACGGTTTTTTAAGTTCAATGTATAATAGCATTAGTATAGCTTTGCTTATTGAACCCATCTCTTAAAAAGGGTAAAATGTGTGGGAGTGACAATGTCTACAGCGAACACATAATCTTCGGTGGGCTAATGTTAGAGCATTATTTAACTCTATTGTTTGATCTAATGTTCAGTTACAGCTATGTACCCGAAAAGCTGAAACAAGGTCTGATTATTACTTTATATAAGGGTGGTGGTAAACCAAAAAATTCCCCATCAAGTTACAGAGCTATTACCCTCTCATCCACAATACTTAAACTATATGAAAAAATACTACTTTCTCGTCTAAAGATATCAATAAATCGACCCCTAAGTCCACTTCAAGGAGGGTTCCATGAAAATATGGGCAGTACGATGACGTCATTTATTTTGACAGAGAGCGTTAAATTTTGTCAGGAAAATTGTAGTAAATTATTTGTTTGCTTTTTAGACGCTAGGCAAGCATTTGATCGTGTTTGGCATGATGGGCTTTTTTATAAACTCCATAATTTGGGGGTCAAATCGCAACTCTTACGCGCTGTTATTTCAATGCATTCTAGTATGTATAGTCGTGTCTTGTATAATGGTCACATGTCATCTTGGTTCCCGGTGTTGCAAGGTACCAGACAGGGCGGGGTATGGTCCCCTTTCTTGTACCTCATTTTTATAGATGATTTAATTGACCAGTTAGTCAAAAGTAACTTAGGTTTTCAGATAGAAGGCATAAGCTTGTGTGCGCCGTCTTTTGCAGACGATATGGCCCTACTTTCACTTTCTAGCAAGGCATTACAGTCCATGATAGATATTTGCTTCAACTACTCTCGACTATGGCGCTTTCAATATAATTCTTCCAAATGTGCCGTTGTTACCTTTAATGAATCGAAACGTTCATTTATACGTAGCGAACGATCCTGGTTTATCGGAGGCGAAGGCATTGGGGAAAAGGAAGAATTTGTTCACTTAGGTGTCCTTTGTAACAAGTATAACAATTCACGTTCACTTGTTAAATCTGTTGACCGTAAATTAAGAGGTACATTTTTCGGACTTATTAAAACTGGAATTTATAAAAATGGACTCAATCCCTTAACCAGTTATAAAATATACAAAAGTATTGTATTACCAAGGGCGCTTTTCGGTACAGAGCTTTTGCAGTCTCTTTCGACTCGGGATATCTTGACCATCGAGCGGTCGCACAGAACTTGCTTAAAACAGATTCAAGGTCTCCAGGTCAGAACTAGGTCAGATGTCGTCTTAGGCTTGCTTGGTGCCCTACCTATCGAATCTGAAATTGACAAGAAAAAGTTAATATTCTTTGGCCAGCTATGTCGCTTGGAGAGAGACTGTTCTGTTAAAGCCATTTTCTTATTTAGGTTATGCTCTTTTAGTCAAATTCAAGGTCAATCAGGTTTTATTAATGATGTAAATTTGTTATTACGTAAGTATGATTTAAATATGTTTTCAGATGAATTTGTATCTACAGGCGTATTCCCATCAAAGAGAATTTGGAAAAATCTTGTTAACCAAAGTGTTGGGAAATTTTACACAAATGAATGGCATTTACGTACTTCCACAGAGGAGTTTAGATTATATAGACTGATACAACCGTGTTTTTATGACGCGACAATTTGGCATTATGCAAAATATCACCCAAGTGCGCTTAAGGCTTGTTTTTCTGTTTCCCAGCTTATTGGATATCTTGCTCTTACACACTGGGTTTGTACCCGATGTAACTGTAATGATGACCAATCAAGCTTCTCAGTCCATATCATAGCAAATTGCTCGAGCGTACAAGCCTGTAGATCCTTTTTCGTGCGCCGTGTTTTAACAGAATTTGGCATAAGTGTTTATGGATTATTATGTGCATTAAGTAGCACCGAGTTCGTTGATGCTATTTTCGGACTGAATCCACAAGTTTTATCTATGTTAGGGGAAAAAACTACCCATTTCTTTCACAAAACAATACTCTTTCTGCACAGAATATGGCTTGAATATACTTATTACCCTCGTGTCGGCAGGATGTAGCTTATCTACAATTAAATATATATATTGTGCATATACTTTAGTTATATTATAAAATATATACATATAAATGTACATGTGATGATCAAATTAAAGTGTACCCTAAGTATTCATATGAACTCATATAGCTGTGTCAACCCATCGGTTATTTCTGTCACATAGGCAGGGATAAACCAAAGGGTTTACATAAGACAACATTTTAAATGTTAGGGCATTACTATCCTGTTCTGCACTTTCCATTTCGTTTCGCGAAAGTAAAGAAATATAATGGATTTGTAATGATTCTCACTGTCTGACCCTCTTCTTCTTCTTCTTCTTCTTCTTCTTCTTCTACTACTACTACTTCTTCTCCTTCTTCTTCTTCTTCTTCTTCTTCTTCTTCTTCTTCTTCTTCTTCTTCTTTCTCTCTCATTCTCTTCTGGACGATTCCATGTCTAATATTTTGATAACTTGTGTTTGTATTTGTCTTGTGTGTCCAATATGCTATTTTCTTCTACATGTATATGTTTTCCTGTTCTTTATGATATTTGTAAATCTTCAAAATTGGAGGAAATAAAGATTTATATATATATGTAGCATCATCAGCTGATTTCACAATATGGGGTTTTATGAACTATTTTTCATAAAATCATTGTTGCAGAGGACATATTTCGTTGGTAAGCGTGTTTTTTTTATACAAAATCAATTGTATTTTCCTAACACCTACGATACACATAATCTCATCTCAACTATAATATAATAAGAAAAATTGGAATATGCCAAATAGCATATAGAACACCATTTTTGGCTCAGCTAAATGACGAGCTATTGGAATTATTTTCCAGTAGAATATCATATTGTTGTTGATGTATCTATAAAGACCTAAATGTAATATTTTTTGTTTGGATATTTAATCGAAATTGGGTATTTAATCGAAATTGCATAATTTTTTGAAAAACACCCTCTCAATTTGTATGTATTAACTCTATACCCAGATATACTGAACCTGTGGTTTGGTTTGAATGTATAACCCCCAGCAGTCTAAGCAGCGGCTTAGCTGCTTGTAATAAGTAGTTCCTCTGGTGAAACTGAAAAGTGTTATCTTCACTAGTGACGATTTCAAAATTTTTACACTAGGAAATCCCAAGATTTCACTGCCAGGAATGTAATTAAAAATTTGTATCCATTAATAGCGCATTCAAATCCTTGTTAACGTTTACTATTGGCGTTTACTATCGTTACTTAAAAAATATTTTAAACTTGTGTACAAGGTTATGGCTTCTTTTACAGCATCATCGTACTTTTGTCGTGTCGAGCATGCGAAGTTTTTCAGTCTTTTTGTAACCGTAAGAAACCAATGCAGAGACTGCAATCCATGATCTACGAACAAAACATCTCATTTCACCTTGTGACACCAATCCAACGACTAGCGTTGGTTTTAACGGAATATCTAGAAGCTATAGGATCCGAAGCACAAAACGAGCGTTCGCTTTTTGACTTCAAGTGGACATCATATAACACAAGGGCTATGGACCAAGCTAGTTCTGGCATCGGGCGGATATTGTCAACTGTATAAGTGTAGCCCTCAGTCAGCAGGCTACTAGTTTTAGGCTATTCTGATAGTTGACAGTAGGACCAGACTGCGCCCGGGTAGTATATGAGCCAGAATAATTTGGCCACATGAAAAGTTTACAAAATTAAATCACGAGGCCTAATAATTGATTCTTTACGCAGTTTACACATGTTTTATGCCATAACTTGAGTTAAACATATTTTGAAACTAAGTGTCTGGGTCGCTCTTTGAATAGGGCATTCAACTGAATCACTTTTGAAAGCTTAGCTAATCAAAGGTTGAACTGTAATTACCCCTTTCGAATACCGAATATTGAATGGAAATAGTTCTTAACAAAGGCTTTATGTTTTCTTCGGAACAATGTACCATATTTTACGACTAAGATCAAAAAGTAAGTTTATTAGGCTAACATACTAGCACCCATAGAAAACCAAAGGTACCCTTAACCAAGAGATATGTTAAATCTCGACAACTAGAAGCGTATTGCAGTGTTCTAGTATTTTCCGGGTATAAAAAATTGCAAAAACTAATGGTAAACATAATAAATTTTTGTGGGAGCTTTGTGTTTTGGTTTTAATAGTTTGGCGAAAGAACACAGAAAAGCGTGCATTTATCTGCCTTAGCATATGTTTAACAAGTGCATGTCGTATTGCGATGCAATACAGGAGTCCCCCACCGGATAACCAAAAATCCTGTCTTATAATATATCTCCTACTTACTAGATCTATAACTGTAAAAGTTTAAAGTTGCTAGCACTTATAGTTTAGGAGATATGATCCGGACAAGAATGTAAGACTAAAAACAACAAAGGGCAATAACTCAAAAAGTGGACATGGCAGAGTAACAGTTCTTGTACATGACACTTGTCCTCGATAAGATCTATCAGTGTACAAAGTTTGAAGTTGCTAGCACTTATAGTTTAGGAGATATGATCCGGACAAGAATGTAAGACTAAAAACAACAAAGGGCAATAACTCAAAAAGTGGGCCTTGCAGAATAACAGTTCTTGTACATGACACTTGTCCTCAATAAGATCTATAAGTGTACAAAGTTTGAAGTTGCTAGCACTTATTGTTTAGGAGATATGATCCGGACAAGAATGTAAGGGTAAAGACAACAAAGGGCAATAACTCAAAAAGTGGGTGTGGCTGAGTTATGGATCTTGAACATGACACTTCGCCTCAATGAGATCTATAAGTTTAAAGTTGCTAGCACACATAGTTTAGGAGATATGATCCAGACAAGAATGTAAGGATAAAAACAACAAAGGGAAATAACTCAAAAAGTTGGCGTGGCAGAGTAACGGTTCTTGAATATGACACTTTTCCTCAATGAGATCTATAAGAGTACAAAGTTTGAAGTTGCTAGCACTTATAGTTTAGGAGATATGATCCGGACAAGAATGTAAGACTAAAAATCAACAAAGGGCAATAACTCAAAAAGTGGGCTTGGCAGAGTTATGGATCTTGAACATGACACTTCCCCTCAATGAGATCTATAAGTGTACAAAGTTTGAAGTTGCTAGCACATATAGTTTAGGAGATATGATCCGGACAAGAATGTAAGACTAAAAACAACAAAGGGCAATAACTCAAAAAGTGGGCCTTGCAGAATAACAGTTCTTGTACATGACACTTGTCCTCAATAAGATCTATAAGTGTACAAAGTTTGAAGTTGCTAGCACTTATTGTTTAGGAGATATGATCCGGACAAGAATGTAAGGGTAAAGACAACAAAGGGCAATAACTCAAAAAGTGGGTGTGGCTGAGTTATGGATCTTGAACATGACACTTCGCCTCAATGAGATCTATAAGTGTACCAAGTTTGAAGTTGCTAGCACATATGGTTTAGAAGATATAGCCCGGACAAAAGCGTGACGGACAGACGGACAGACGGACAGACGGACGGACAGACGGACAGACGGACAGACGGACGGACAGACGGAATCGAGCAAACCTATAGTCCCCCAACCGGTAACCGGTGGGGGACTAATAACGAGACAGTGGGCTCTTGAGACAAATATATGGTAAATTTAACAGAAATGACAATGTTCACCAGAAAATATTTTTTTAAAAATTTGATCAATGTAGCGGGATGTTTGGACCCTGGGACCATGACTTTAAAAATAATTATACCAAGCCAAAGACAAACCATATTTTATCCCTCTTCATCAATTATAAAACGTCCAGGTATAATCGTTTGATAATTTCTGCTTCTTTTTCAATATGGTTCAATATCTGGAAACTCCCAAACGCTTATGTTGTTCTTTAATAGACTATTCCCAAAAGGTAACTAATAAAATAACTGCTGTGCCAAAAGCAGGTGTTGCAGGTCAGACTTTGATGCCCCGCGTTGACATGTTTATAAGAAGTTGTATTTGTATAAGTCTGGGTTCATGGGTGTCACACTCTTCCTCGAATATGTCGTTTATATTTAAGAGTAGATTTCAAAATATCTAAGAAAAACATTCAACCAGGATTCTGGAGGGTCAAATGATTAAGGGTGGCATGTTATACAAATATTGTATTTTAGCTCACCTGAGCGCGAAATTTTATTCAAGTTGAAATAATGTGATTGATCTGTGGCCATCGTCTGTCCGCCCGTCTTGTTTTCATGGCAACGGAGGCCAAAACTTAAAAATAATCTCCTCCCTTACCGTTCGACCAGAACTTTCACGCTAATTATGAAGTATTGCCCAATGCTTGTCTACCAAAATACTTCAAATTATTACTCTAGCTTTAAAATTAAGCCAGCGTTGTAGGATCTCGGATATTACATAGAAATAAAGCACAAATAATTTAAAAAAAAAATCACCTATCCCATCAGCAAAAGGCTACACTAATGAGTTTAACATGACACAGTTGTCTTCGACCTTTTAATGAAAAAATACAAATACAGTAAAATCTTAGTCGTTCGCACGCCGGTGGTTCGTAGGTATGTGTTGGTTCGTATACATTCTTTGGTCCCGATTTTTTTTCCTCTTTATCTTTGTAAGAAGGCCCCGAGTAGTTCGCACATCGGTGGTTCGTAGTTCGTAGCCCGGGTCAAGTCCCGAGGGGTTCCAAACAACTCAAATTAATATGTTTAATCCGTAGGTGTGTATTGTGCAATCAATAGCTGTCCTAGGTGTTACAATATACATATACCTTGATTTTCACACCTGCTAATTAAAAGTTTAACAGTTTTTAAATAGCCTAAAACATCTTTTAAATGCGCAATCAAATACAAATTAAAGATCGGGCGTACGTTTCGCGTATGGACTATACAAGACCGAGTGAGTAATTTGTCGTTTGTTTTCCATGGCCTTCGAGAGATCACTCATGATTACTTTGAGTATTGAAATGCTGGACTGATTACTTCCCTTTCTACGTGTGTAACTGAACAGTATGTTCCAATGCCGAATCAAATTTGTTATATGAAAGCATACATGAATGAATAAAAAGTATAATTGTATCAGTGTATTCTTCAAAATATGTTTTCTTCTTTAAAGTGAAATTTTAGAACAATTCGTATAAGCAAAAAATTAAAGGAACTGTGGACTGTGTACAAGGTATTTTCTGTGAATCGTATCTTTACATGTACTATTCATTTTTTGCAACTCTTGTATACCAACAAAAAGGTCAACCATCAGTACTTTCAGTCATTCTTTTTTTATTTTCTTATATGCGACCCCATAAAGTTCAACGACAATTTTTAAGTAAAAAAAAAAAAAAAAAAAAAAAAAATAAAAAAAATAAAAGGCAGCATAGTATAAGAATTTAAATAAATAAGAAATATTCCAATTCTCAATATACAAAATCCATGATATAACAGGAGAAAATAAATCAACCCTGGAACAAGTTCTCTTAGATTGACGAATTACCTGTGTCTACAAATATCGTACTACTAGTGAAGATTACTTTAACATAAGGCCATCGGATCATGCGGTCAAGTGTATCTATTTTGGACAATTCAAGAGGTAGAGAGAGAGAGGGGTAGAGAGAGAGAGAGAGAGAGAGAGATAAAGAGAGAGAGAGATAGATAGAGAGAGAGAGAGAGAGAGAGTGAGAGAGAGAGAGAGAGAGAGAGAGAGAGAGAATAAAAAAAATCACGAATCTCTGTTTTTTTTTTAGACAATTGAAGAATGATGAAATACAAAGGCTCAAGAAGAACAATGCGGAACATCTATCGACGAAGCAACAGCAAGATGAAAGCATCCAGTAGATGTAAGTTGAAGTAATACATCGAATTTCACGTAGGTTATTACACATTTTCCAATTACAATCTCTGAATTCTCCTTAAAAAACAATGTTTTACAGCAATATAGTTTATGGCCTTCGTTTCCAAAGCAAGCTTGACTTTTTGTTGCATTTAGCCGTTAATATGAATATAACCACTTTAGTTGTAGGCATATTATAGCTGTTTAGATATCAAATGTTTTTATCTTTTTCGAAACGGGAATTCATAAATTAACAAGGAATACTTGAGGCCTTAGGAGGTATCGCTGCCCTGGATGTGCCCCCAAGGAAACAAGTAAAACATTTATTTGCTTTAAGGACTTTTTTGGTAATTTTGGGAAAAAATTAAGAATATAATATTTTTTTCCGTATTTTGTGTAAAATTCAATGGTGAGTACAGAAACGAAACAAAAAAAATATTTACACGCTAGTTTTTAAATAAAATAGAGGTTACCGTTTTAATAATCAAAACTCTGAAAAAATTGACGGTAAATGTTTCTGTTTGCATACTAGAAAGATCGTTCATTCGTTTCGAAAAAAGAAATAGTACAAGTAAAAAAAAACGACTAACGGGAAATGTCCAACGGAATCCAAGTTCGCATATACCCTTTCTTTTTTCATATCCAAATTGTTCTGAACTATTACATCATAAACGAAAAATATTTGAAAGCATACTTTGCAAACAATACTACTTTTTAGCTTGACTTTTCGTAGAAAAGATAAGCTATTCCGGTCACATGGGCGTCGGCGTTGACGTCGGCTTAATGCTTTGGTTAAGTTTTTGCGTGCTACTGTGTCAAATCATCGTTTCAACTTAAGCTTTTGCTTTGAAACTTTGTATTTGATTTTGTGATCATAATATCAGCCTCTAGACAAAGATGCATCACTCTGATATTCAATTTATTAGAAATTTAACCTTTTTCGGACTTGAATATCTTGGGTTGAATATTGAACTTTACTTTTGCAATGGTAATAGATCTAGCCTTCATATTTCAATTGTTAATTACCTGTGACAATAACCTTCATTTAAAAGCTAAGACAAGGATCTCGCCCGAAGTCAAGGTCAAATTATCAAGGTCAATAATTTCAATCATAAAAACTTTAAGTTGGCAGTAACCTTTAATTGGAATGAGATATGGTCTATTTATTTCACATGTGCTTTGCTTTAGATATGACTTTTTCGTTGATACCAAGTTCAAGGTCATCAGTTAAGGTCAAGGTCTTTCAGTAGATATCAAAGACAGGGTCTCGATCAAGGTCAAACTGTCAAGGTCAATAATTTCCATCTTAAACTCTGAACATCGAACCATATGGATTGGTTTTAAGGTACAATAAATTTATTCTAGTTAATTACAATTTTCCTGCTAGAAAAAAATCAATTTTTTACGCCGCTTTAAGTGAAGATCCGTACCATCAGTGTTACTATTCTTAAGTCGATCCATCAGGGTTTCCTTGCTCAATTAATATAATAAGAGGGAAAATCATTTGTTTCAGTGTTAAAATGACTCGAATTTCATTGAGAGAACAATAAAAGCTATATTTTCATGAAAAGTGAAATATTTTGTTTTTTCATGAAATGAAAAATTCAACCTCACTTGAAAAATGAACTATTTAACTATTTCTTCTAAAGATAAATGAGACAAAATGTGATTTTTTTTGACAATTGTTCTGAAAATTCCTCATTTTGCATGTGATTGCTATGCAACAGCATAACGCCGTTTCCTTGCTCTTCTTAGAATACGCAAAAAGATTAAATGAGCAAAAGCACTCGAAAATTCACTGGCTTGGCTTAGAGTTTATCAAGTGATAAGCTACCATTATTTTTTGTTTATCCACCAAAAAGTATTAAAGAAAACGTTCAATTTGCAAAAAGCATGAGCTACTGTTATATCAATTCACTAGTGACAAGCACTGATTGGAAATATATGTCCAATAAACATGTCTTTTAAAGGGATGTGATATAAAACCATTGCGTTGATATAAATGAAACATGGCATGGAATTTTTGTGTGATCCTTTTCTCAAGTTGGTTTAGAAATTTTGATTGAACTCCCAATAAGGATTTGGCATGGTGTGGCTTTTCTTCAATGTAGAAATGATTTCCTTCCAAACAATTGGACAAATTTAAACCAAACGTTGCAGCTAATGTATCCTCCTAGCAAATTTTGATTGGTCCATATATGGGTGCGGCCTCGCGGGGCATATGATGACAAAATTGATTGTCATTTTTCCAAGCTATATAAAGTATTGTTTTATTATTAATAATCTATCAAGGCATATCTATCTTGTAAATAAAGAACTTTTCCTATTTAAAATCAATACTAATATATATATTAGAAAATGGCTTTCGAAATTACGGTTTTCCTACACCTTCTGTCCACCTTTTGGCCTCTTCACTTATATCCTTGTTAAATTCCATATATGACTGAGTACCTCATTGATAGATATTTGTAAACCAGTTGAGCGATACAGCTCTGCAAAGGCCTCTTGTTAAAATTTCTCAAATACTTTGAATCAGAATCAACATGGGATCAAAAAGGGTTCAAAAGTTTAAATCTTCTTTTGGAATTGAAGTCACAATTTTGGCCAAATCTTTCTCGAACTTGTTCAAGATGTCCGTCTAGGTATAAAAAAGATCCCGTTTGTTTTGGCTGCAATCTAGCTTATGTCAAGGGAAAAGGAGCCTTATAGACAATTAACAGACACTTTTCTTGTTAACACTCGAGAGGTCACAATTATGGCCCAATCTTTCTCAAACTTTCTCAGGATGTTTGTCTTGTCTCAAGAAAGAATCTTTTTGATATTGTTTTCCTTTTAAAGGTATGTCACAGGAAAAGAAGCCTTATAAATAGTGTGCATTTTACCGCTCTAGCGGTCGTAATTGTGGTTCATACTCTCTCAAACTTTGCTGGTCATACGGAAGGACAAAAATGATTAAGGTTGCATTCCTTGGTATGTCACGGGGGAAAAGGATATCAATGTTAATTTCCTTATTACATGTGACATTCTAAAGGTCTTTAAACAAGATCGGTGATCTTGTTTTTGACCCGACTGGACCCGTAACGAATTCTGTGTAAGATTTCATATTGACAATAAATCTGACAGGTTTATTGGGCAAAAAAGGAAGGTCACTATCTGTAATAGCGTTTTCCTTGGAAACATTGTACAGATGTATGTCTATTTTAAATGTTATAAAAACATTCAAAGCATTTTTCAATATGGTTGAACAATAAGGATGTAATTTGAAATTAGAACAATTCTGTGTATCATTGCTATAAAAAGGCACTTGCTAAATTGTTCAAAAATAATATTTTTTTATGTTCAATTGTATAAGGTGACAATTATGATTTTGCTGAGTTAGTCTTTGTCATAGAATTAAATTTTAAAGCAATTATATCTTATAAAGCGGGAGTCAAGGCGACAAAGCTTAGCGATATATGACCATCATGGTCCTCATGTACTCTAATGTATACCTTTGACATATCAACGTGACCTTGAACTTTAAGCTACTGACAGTGAGTTTGCACATGGCATATCACTAAGTGGTTAACAATTTTACCAAGTTATTTCAATAGTAAGTTATAAATGCCAGCACTATTAAATTAACGTTATAATTTTACCCAAACTTTGACCTTTCAGTGTGACCTTGATATTTGATATACAGTCACGAATTTAGCATTCAACATTCCCAATGTGATGATTAACAAGTTTGTCAAGTTATTTTCAATTTCATGCATAGTAAGGCCTGAGATATTACCCTTTCGCATTTTCCAAGGTAGCCTTGGTTGTCCTTGTAATTGCTGCATAAAAACACATCTTTTTCATCTCAATTTTTGCACTCGTTATCAAAAGTAAAAAAAAAAAACCATTATGTAAGCAATTTATCAAGATCTTTAAAAACCTCCATGATCCATGAACCGAATTGACACTTTTCTTTGCTTTTCCAGGAGTATAGCAGATGTTTTATTTTGAAGATATCACGAGAATATAATATTTTTCTTGATTAAATAAATATTTAGATACTGCCACATTATTTATGTTGAGTGTCTTTTCACATATCCGAATCGATATTATCATCCTTCAAAGAGGTAAATTAATGTTGTGATTTTTAGCTCCACTGGCCGAAGGCGAGCGAGCTATTGTCATGGCAAGGTGTCCGTCGTGCGTCCGTCCGTGCGTCCGTCCGTCCGTGCGTGCGTGCGTAAACTTTTCTTTAAACATCTTCTCCTCCTGAACCAATGGGTGGATTTTGACGAAACTTGGCCAGAATGTTCCTTGGGAGACCCTCTTCTAAAGTTGTTCAAGAAATTTGGATTGACCCCCAATTATGGGCGTGGCAGGGCGGGGCATATTTTGACCCAAAATCTTTGAACAACATCTCCTCCTAAACCATTGAGCCGATTTCAATGAAACTTTACCAGAATGTTCCTTGGGAGACCTTCTTCCAAAGTTGTTCAAGAAATTTGGATTGACCCCCAAATATAGGCGTGGCAGGGCGGGGCATATTTTGACCTCAAAATCTTTGAACGACATCTCCTCTTGAACCATTAGGCCAATTTTAATGAAACTTTACCAGAATGTTCCTTGGGTGACCCTCCTCTAAAGTTGTTCAAGAAATTTGGATTGACCCCCAAATATGGGCGTGGCAGGGCGGGGCTTATTTTGACCCCGAAATCTTTGAACGACATCTCCTCTTGAACCATTGAGTCGATTTCAATGAAACTTTACCAGAATGTTCCTTGGGTGACCCTCTTCTTAAGTTGTTCAAGAAATTTGGATTGAACCCCAATTATGGGCGTGGCAGGGTGGGGCAGATTTTGACCCCGAAATCTTTGAACGACTTCTCCTGAACCAATTTTAATGAAACTTTACCAGAACGTTCCTTACATGACCCTCTTCAAAAGTTGTTCAAGAATTTGGATTGAACCCCAAATATTGGCGTGGCAGGGCGAGGCTTATTTTGACCCCAAAATCTTTGAACCTCATCTCCTCCTGAACCATTGGGCTGATTTCAATGAAACCTTACCAGAATGTTCCTTGGGTGACCCTCTTTCAAAGTTGTTCAAGAAATTTGGATTGACCCCCAAATATGGGCGTGGCAGGGCAGGGCATATTTTGATTCCAAAATCTTTGAACGACATCTCCTCCTGAACCATAGAGGCGATTTCAATGAAACTTTACCAGAATGTGCCTTGGGTGACCCTTTTCTTAAGTTGTTCAAGAAATTTGGATTGACCCCCAAATATGGGCGTGGCAGGGCAGGGCTTATTTTGACCCCGAAATCTTTGAACGACATCTCCTTCTGAACCATTAGGTCAATTTTGATTAAACTTTACCAGAATGTTTCTTATGTGACCCTCTTCTAAAGTTGTTCAAGAAAATTGGATTGACCCTCAATTATGGGTGTGGCAGGGCGGGGCTTTTTTTGACCCCGAAATCTTTGAACAACATCTCCTCATGAACCATTAGGCTTATTTCAATGAAACTTTACCAGCATGTTCCTTGGGTGATCCTCGTCTAAAGTTGTTCAAGAAATTTGGATTGGATGAGATCCACTAGATCAATAAAATTCAGGTCAGCGGGTTATGGCCATTCTGGTCCTCTTGGTTCAAAGTGATTTCTATATAGTTTTCTTCCTTGTAATTTTACATATTAGTTAAATAAGTTCATTTCTTCATAAGTTAGTTTCAACTTAGAAAAAGTCAGAATTCCTTTTGAATGCTGTTCACTTTCATTACCTTCTATTTTCAATATCTCTCTTTCAAATCTTGAGATTTTTAATCCAGTGGAGCGATACAGGCCCTCTTGTTATTTATACGGTTACCACGGAAACAAGTGTTTTACATAAAAAACGAGCAAGTTGACATATTTTTTCCAATTTTATACTTGTCAATGAATATATTTTCCTAAAACTACCGAAAAAGTCCTTAAAAAAATTTAAGTTAAAATGATGATTTTAGAAAGCAGGTCAAGATCAATATGAATTGTTCAAATAGAGAATGACAGAATATCAAAGAAATTCATCTACCAAAATTTATTTGTGACATAATCATTAAATTTTAAAAAGAATGCTAAATTCAAGGTCATGACTCAATGATAATGTCAGAATGAAAGACAACCGTCTACTTACACTTGTAAGTAACTGAATGTTTTTCTAGACCTAATATTTCAATATTTAAGGAAAGATGTCAAAGGTCAAGCGCATGGTTTATGGTTTATCGGGATGCCATAAACAGAAAGAAATTTATTATCCAACATTTATTATTGATATAGTACAGCCCTAAGCAAAATTATTCAAAATTTTTGAAAGAAGCTCAAAGGTAACGGTCAGTTCCAAGGGTTCAACGAGATGCAAGAACCAGAGACAATCGTCTATTTATGACTATTTGTAGCAGAATTTAGATCTAGACCTAATATTTGATATTTAAAAAAGTAGGTCAAAGGTCAAGACCGGGGTCAAATGTTAAAAATGATGGCAGAATCAATACGACCAAGTAACAACCTTCAAATTGACTTAATACAGTTCTTGACCAAATAATTCTAAATAAAAAAAAGGTCAAAGGTCACGGTCATGGTTCAAGGGTTCAACAGGATATCTGAATCTAAGACAATGATCTTTCACCTTTCTTTTTGACATAATTCAGTCCCAAATACTTTAAATTTAAATCTAAGACAGTATGGTCAAAGGTCCCGGTCAGGATCAAGGGTCCGATAGGATGAAAGAATCATGGACAATCATCTACCAAGAGTAGCAGTATAGAACCATATAGTTCAATATATAAGAAAGAATTCAATTTATTATTTATTTTCGGTTAAGTACATAAGACCCTTTAATCATATGTTAAAGAAAGTAGGTCAAAGGTCATGTTCATGGTCAACAGGATTCCGGAATCAAGTCAATTATCTTTCAACATTTCCTATTGATTAAACAGTCAGGTCAGGTAGGTGAAAGCCTAAAGGTAACAGTCAGGATCATTGGTTCGACAGGGTGCCCGTATCAGTGTCAGTGACAATCATCTAACAGGACTTATAAATAGAAGGATATAGTTTTGGACATAACAATTCAATATTACAGAAAGTAGTTCAAAGGTAAAGATCGGGCTTGGACAAATAACATGGTGCCTGAATAAAAGAAAGCCATCTTCCAACGTAAATGACTGACTTACATGTATTAAGCCTTTGAACTAACACTTCAATATTAAAGAAAGTAGGTCAAAGATCAAGATTGGGGCCAAGGATCTATCATGATGCCAGAATCAAATAAAATCATTTTTCTTATCGATATTTTACAGTCAGAAACTAGGTCAAATGTCTAAGTTATAGTTCAAAAGGATGCCAGAATCTAGGACAATCATCTTTCTACCTCACTTTTTGACTAATACAGTCCTTGACCCTATAATTCTTAATTCAAGAATTTATGCCAACGGTCAAAGTGGGGGTTAAATGTTCAAAAATGATGCAAGAATCAAAGGCACAATCATCCACCAACATTTATTAGAAATGTTTTATAGTTTTATTTTTAGATCTATTTTTATCTGGGTTGTCGTAAGTTTACTGAATTTGATAAAAAACTACTTTCAGGCAGAAGGAAATGCATGGTTTAGGAACACAGCTTCATGAAATGCGAGATAGAGAGAAAAGGTACGTAAATGTTGCCAATGTGTTTCCCTGTAGAATCGGATGGCCAATCCGGCAAATATACACCATCAAAAAATGATACTCGAGTGTTGCCTTATGCTCTGGTGACCAAAGATTTCGATTTTTGAAAAATCTAATATAATTATGTAAAGAGCATAAATCTAATTATATCTTTCATAATGAATAAAGACAGTTATAAATTGATGGGCTTTTTCCAGTAACCGTGGCTGTAATGTACAGGAAATTTCTTCTATAAGCATAGTTTCCTAAAATTATGATTAAAGTTGGGCGTTATTAATAGACGGACGGGAGATCGGCTGATTTCGCAAAATTTATGTTTAAAATTTTATTTTACACAAATACAACTGTCTAATACTGCAAAGTCTATTCTTTGCGTTTCTTAAAAAAACAATTCTTTTTTGGCATTTTTAGCTCACCTGAGCACAACGTGCTCAAGTGAGCTATTGTGATCACCTTTTGTCCGTCGTCCGTCCGTCGTCCGTCAACAATTTCTTTAAACGACATCTCCTCCTAAACTACTAGGCCAATTTTAACCAAACTTGGCAGAAATGTTCCTTAGGTGGTCCCCTTTAAGAATTGCTAAAAGAATTTAAATCGGTGAAAAACTCTGGTTGCTATGGCAACCAAAGTTAAAAAATTAAGAAAATCTTTAAAATTCTTCTTTTTCTGAACCAGCAGCCCTACAGCCTTGAAATTTGGCATGGATGATCAGCTCATAGACCTTAATAAAAATAGCTAAAATCATATCTGTTGGGCCACCAGGTGCGGAGCACCAGGGGGGAGGGGGTAGTACTTTGGGTAAATTTTGTAATCTTTAACCTTCTTCTTCTTCTGATCATGAAGGCCTACAGCCTTTAAATTTTGCATGTATGATCACCTCATAGACCTTAATAAAAATAGCTAAAATCTTATCTGTAGGGCCACCAGGCGTGGAGCACCAGGGGGAGGGGGGTAGTACTTTGATGAAAATTTTGTAATCTTTAACCTTTTTCTTCTTCTGAACAAGGAGACCTACAGATTTGAATATTGGCATGGATGATCAGCATATGGACCTTTATAAAAAATACCTAAAATCATGACTGTAGATTAACCAGGTGCGTAGCACCAGGGGGGAGAGGGTGTAATATAACGATTACTGTTTCCATCTTCTAATCCTGACCGTATAGTGGTTTAAAGAATCAACAAATAATAATCCTAAAACTAATTTTTAATTCTCCGAAATCTTCATATCAACTCAAAGAGTTACAAATCTCAAAACTATCAACCAGCTCCCCGATTTCTTCCAAAACATGCCCTAATATACAACATTGATTATGTGAATATTAAATATGATAACGCTTGTATTGGCTATCCAATCTCCATGTCTAGACTTCGCATGCTTAACTGGCCACTGGCTATTTGGTTAGACCGCCCCAATCTTCAACTGAAGTATTGACACGACCCTCCCCCTAATAGCCTTGTTCCCTAACAAATACAAATGTATCTTAACCCTTTCCTAATACTGATTATATTACATTACGCCCCATACAAACAGATTTTATCATGGGAACATATAAAATCTAGACAACCAGTAATGCTTTTCAAACTCCAATACAAACGTATCATCAACATTGATTAATCAATACATTTTAAAAATACATAGGCCCACATATATATATATATATATATATATATAAGTTGCAAATTCAATAAAATGAACTATATACTGTACTATAATATACACTTTAGCTAAAGTCTTGTTTGTATTGTAATGGGCCACTTCACCTTAGAGTTCAGCGTCAATATAAACACTTCATATAACTCAACGTAAGAATATATATAACCCACAACACTATTCTACACCTTATCATTAAATTCAGTTTGCTTCATCTTCAGCCGATTGTCGACTGACAAAGTCTATCTGTGGATACAGATGTACAATTTCCTTCGTCTTGGGTCTAGTCTGTTCCGGAGAAGGCACTGACTCGGCCTCTGAACGCGTATCTTCAATGTCGTTCCCACTTTTTGGTGGCACCGGACCCTTAGTACAATTATTCTGTGAACTTCGAACATTGTTAGTCAAGATACCAACCAATTTACTACGACATTTTATAAGGACAATTATTATTACCATTATTATTATGGGTACAATAACCCCTAAAGTTCCCCAAGCTAATTTCTCATATAATGAATAAACATTGAAGGTCGCATCTGGACTCGTTAAGTGGTTTATCAATTTATCCATTGGTATTGTATCAACATTGTCTAAGAACGGCGGTAAAGTTATATGCGAATCATTTGGGAAATGTTGAAGCAATTCGTTTGTTATTGAGACGCTCGTAAAATTAATCTGTCGTAAAAATATGATGAATGGATCTGAGTAATCATAACTAATGCTTGTTTCTGTTCCCGCTATGAGTGATACTTTATTATTAGTTGCCGTACATGATGAATTTAAATAAATCATTCCGAGCGGGGCCGTCAATTTGATTGTCTTTGTATCTACTTTGCCTGAATAACAGACTACGGCAAATTGAATAGCTTCTTTATTCGAGACTGCCCACATCTGAGAATTTATTTCCTTGATTAATGGGAACTGAGCTCTGAGATTAATCATTCTTATACAATACTTTTCTACGTCCTCATCTCTTTGCGAAAACAACGCAATTAGACACTTCTGACTAAGTGCTACAGAATAAATCGGTTGGGCAATTTCACAAAAGTTTCTCAGAGGATTTTGACATTTAATTACTGACTTTTCATCTAAAAGTAAATATTTAGACCTTTCCATATCGATAGCAAAATATGGACTTTCTACCTGTATATAAGCTGACATATTTCTTTGTTTATTTAGCACTGCTAATTCCGTATTGATTACTTTGTAAAGTTCGAATTGAGTTTTTCGCTCTTTCAAAGGAATCTTCAAAACTACAACGATCTTATCCTCATCCATGAATGATCCGGCCTCTAAGATTTCATAATAATGCCATAGATTTCGATCTGGGTTAAAAGGTAACTTAACTGTTTTCGGTATCTTTTTCCTAAGTTGGTCCAATAGTACCTTTAATTGCACAGGCGTGATGATTTCTGGTGATATTTTACCGGCACCCAAAACGTTTAACTCTGATTTCAAGTGATTGTAGAACATATATGCATTTTTAATCATCTCCCGTAATTGGATTACATTATGTCTTAATTGTATGTAAGCTTGAAGAAAATCATTCAATGCCGTAAGATCTTTTGCGAGATAATTAACCCGATTGTCTAACTGTAATTCTAGTTCCCGCAATCCCAAGGATAACTGATTTATTGCTTGCCTATTCTCCGATATCATTTCCCTGGATCTATTCATAATAGTCAATTGTTCCCCAACGACGTGAACAATTTTTGTCTGTTGCCCAGCTAACACATTAATACTGCGTCGTAAAGATTTCAATTGGCTTTCACTCACGGTCCCAAATAGAAAAGAAGATATTTTCCCTACAAATGGTAATAATGATCTCTTTGTCCGCGACATCATAAAATTGAATTCTCCTAATACCTTTTTCAAACCTAGATTATCCTTTTGTATTTCAACAATTTCAGAATATAGCATGTCAAACTGGCTAGAAAAGTTAAACTTTGTCTTTTCCACACCAAAATTCTTATTTGTACGAACGACCACATCCAACGCCCACTTACAACCCTTATCTATTTCTTCAAGATATTTTATATGTGGCCTTACGTCTATGACTATACTGACGAACCATTTTGAACGCACAATTTGAAATTCGTTCTGTTTATGGAAAAACACTGTCTTTTTATAGTCTAGAGTCCATGTAAAGCCTATAAGAAGACCTAACAGCCAAACAACCTTCATTTTGTCTTAACAGATTGGTATCTTAAACTAAACAATAGATTCGACAGAATATTGTCAACACTTGTATCTGAAATACACAAGTAAAATCTATTTACAATACTGAAGCCTCAGGGTAACTCATTATAATTTTTTACAAGTTAACTGATTCCCAACCCTTAATTGAAACATTGTCGATTTCCATATGAGAATTATCACTATATTCGTGATCAGATACATTCTCTGGTGACATTGACTCGACCGGCGTTTCATAATCACTCCCACCACTATACTCATATTCATGGGCGGAGTTATCGGATTTTTGTAATGCTTTCTCACGCTTATCCTTACTCATCAACCGTCTACTAAGTTCTGCGAGGGGCATATTTTCCTCCGACGTGTCCGAGTCTGATCTTTCTAATCGATATCTATCGCGTACCCTTTTCCTACTTTGATAATTTTCATCAATTTCTGATTCATTTGAAGATGAGTCTGAACCTGAGTCCTGACTTGCCTCGGGCATGGCTATTTGTGTTTTCCTTAACGGTCGATTTAAAGGATTGTAAATATGACCCTCTTTAAGCTCTCCCCAGTCTCTTGATGCTAGCCTTAATTGCTCAGCCGTAGCCTTTGTTACACTTCCATCTAACTGGCATTTGATCAGAAATGATACTGGACCTGTCTGATCGATAATTTTGTAAAAAGGAATGAACTTAGGTTAAAAATTACGAAGTTCTTCTGAAATTTCTATAATACACCGGAGCCCCGACCTCCAATTTTTCATCCTTCGCATTTTTGTCAGCATACCGTTTTTGTCTTGCCCTAGCTTTTTGTAAATTTCTATGAACCAGAGTAAAAGCCTGATGTTGAAATTGCATTGCTTGTTTTATAGGGTCGTCACCTACGTATTTACGCCTAGGTTGTAGTATCTTATCCAGAGGGAACACGGGGTCTAAGTTAAATACTAAATTATACGGCGAGAAGCCCGTACTCAAATTTACTGAGAAACGGACAGCTTGTAGAGCTGCAGGAAGCAATAGCTCCCAAGAATCGGTATTATCCATCAATTTTCCCATGATTGACAACAATGTTGAGTGAGATTTTTCCACCAATCCATTCGATTTCGGGGCATAAAAGCAAGTTTTAACACTGTTTATTTTATAATATTTCAAAATATCCCGCACTTCTTTTGCTACATTCTCACCACCATTGTCATGAACCATTTCCAGGCAGCAACCATACCGTGGAATTATTTGGTCTATAAGTAGATGTGCTATAGAATGAGCTGACTTGTCTGGAGTTGGAAAACATTCTATATATCCTGAGTACATACAAATGAACGAACAGAGATATTTTGAGCGAGACAAAGTCTCTTTATATGGACCCGAAATATAAAATGCCATGCGAGCAAAGGGATAAGGGCTAATGCCTGTTGTTTGCAATGGTGACTTGATAGGTCTTAAATTTCTAGCTTGACATGGAATGCAAACTTTAATATATGCGTCTATATCCTTGAATAAATTTGGCCAGAAATATTTTGGTTTAATTGTATAGTACATTTTGTCAATTCCAATGTGCCCATTTAAGTCATGATATTGTTTCAAAACATGTTTTCTCAACTGCGAAGGAATATATAATCTAATTATTGGATCCCCATCTGCATTTGATAAGTAATATAAAATACCTTCTAGACATATATAACAACCTTTACCTTTCTTTACAGTATCACTTTCCAATTGAGATTTGATATCTACTACTTCCTTATCTAAATTTTGTTCTTCAATCATGTCAAAATTTTCCAAAGTGGGAAAAGGTTCATCCAATATATCTGTATCGTGTATCTTTGCTTTTGCAAATCTTTTTGGTTCAAAATGAGTAGAATCAATTACATTTATTTGATTAAATTCCGGATAAAGGTCATCAACAATTATCTCATCTTCTTGCGATATTTCTTCTTTTGTCTCCGAAGTTTCATTTTGTTCCTTTGTGGGAGTTCTGGTGAGAAAATCAGCTACAAAATTTTGATAACCTTTTATATGTTTAATCTCACAATCATACCCCATAATTGCTACTGCCCATTGTTGTATCCTCCTATTCCTAATGTCACCTTTTAACAAATACTGCAGCGGAGCGTGATCTGTATAAATTGTGCATTTACTGTTATGCAAATAATGATGCAACTTTTGTAAACTGAAAACCACGGCATAAGCTTCCTTTTCAATGGTCGAATATCTTTGTTGTGTGGGACTGAGCTTGTGTGACAAGAAAAATATTGGCTTTTCATTCTTAAAACCTTTTATTGGATAAGGGTCATCAGTGTCTGCAGCCTCTTGAGTTAGACAGCTGGCTATTGTTGAATTACTTGCATCTGTGTACAATTTGTAAGGTTTGTTTACGTCTGGGTAACCTAATAATGGGACTGACCCTAGACTTTCTTTGAGATACTCAAACGAGCGCTGCTCTTTTTCTCCCCACTCAAACTTACGGAATTTCTTGGTAAGGGCGATTAATGGCTCTGCTATTTTTGAAAAGTTTACCACGAATCTCCTGTAAAATCCTATACAACCTATAAATGATCTTACTTGTCTAACAGTAGTTGGAGACTCAATTTCCCTTATGGCTCGTATTTTTTCAGGATCGGGACTTATCCCGTTCTTATTCACTATAAACCCCAGATATTTCATTTCCTCCCTAAAGAAATTACATTTCTTCAATTTCATTTTCAGGTTATGCTGTCTTAACCTATCAAACACTAATTTCAAATGCTTAACATGCTGTTCAGGGGTTTCTGAAACTATTGCTATATCATCTATATAAGGAAAAGCAAATGGTAAACCTTCTAATACTGTATCCATTAACTCTTGGAACAAAGCTGTCGCATTATGCAATCCAAAGGGCAGGCAATTAAAGCAGTAGTTTCCGACGTGGCAGGTAAAAGTGGCCTTTTCCTTAGTTTTTGGATCAAGTTTAACATTATAATAACCCGAAAATAGGTCCAAACTAGAGTAGATTTTCCCGCTACTCAACAATGACAGTACATCATCTATATTTGGCAATGGATATGACATAGGTTTCGTAATTTCATTGAGCTTTCTAAAATCTACACAAACTCTTGTCGATTTATCTGGCTTTTGGACCAACACCAACCCAAATGCCCATGGACTCCTAGATTTTTCAATAATTTTTGCATCCAACATTTCTTTTACCGCATCCTCAATTTTCTTCCTATCTGACAACGCGCACCTATAAGGTTTACATCTAATTGGAGGATGATCTCCTGTATCTATTGTCATTTGAACCGTGTCAGTTCCAGTCAAATCTTTTAACCCTGTAGCGAATAATTCTTCATTCTCCCTTATCAATTGCGTTATTTGATTTTTATATTCCTCGGCACAGCGTAATTCTGTAAAATCTAACCTGGATTTATCATTGCGATTAGGATCAATTTCTCTTTTGAAAGAGACTACACATTGTTCACTAATCGGCTGCGCCTCTGCAACAACGCTATTCCGTTTCAATCTAATAGTCTTACCAGTAGAATCGATAAGCATTACCTTTAATTTCTTTCCCTTTATCCTTAATACAGAGTTAACTACTGACAATCCGGGCTCGTTATACAAATATGTCTTTTCTAAGCCTTGAATTTCGCATGAAGTAGAATCATTTACACTTAGATTTCGTTGTAACCGGCAATCGACAATGTGACAAGAGAAAGGTTTAAGTATCAGTTTATCCTGTAGCCTAACAAAAGATGAGACATGCACATCCTCCTGCATTTTTATATATGTTTTATCAATGCGTAACATTTGTAGATCGTAATATAAACGAACGCCCTCCTTTTTCAGCCAATCAAAACCCAAAATCATATTTCTATTCATTTCCTTAACAACAACAAAAGTGTGTGTTAATGTCAAATCATTTATTTTGAATGTTAAGGTTACACATCCGTCTACCTTAATGGATTGTCCGTTTACTGACTGTAAACAAATATCCTTCTTTATCAATTTTGGTTTATTTCTTAAATTTTGATATATTCTCCTATGTAGCAGACTCAATTCTGCACCCGTATCTATCAAAACGCGAAGTTTTAACTTTTCCACCTTTACTAAAACTGAATTTGAATTTCCTGAAATATCAATTTTAAATTTTTGTACCCTTTTCTTAGTCTGAGCGCCGGCTTCTATGCGCGCAGACCTTTTTAGTTTTTTGAGTTTATCTTTTGTCTATCATAGGTACGACGATAGTTACCCTTCACTGGACACTCCCTTTGGATATGCCCATACCTGTGACATTTATAACACTGTTTTGGCCTCATATGGTCAACTTCCATAGGTTCCCCCCTAATTTGCCTTTTCTGATTTTGACCCTCTTGTAACTCAAACCTAGCTAAAAGATTTTGTTCTTCTGTTGCGATCCTAACCGCATCCTGAAAAGTGGGATTTTCTCTCATAATTCGCATCTTCACGGCTTTATTATTTAACCCATAAACAAAAAATCCTATCAACTGTTGCTCAACAATTGGACCACCCTGACCTTCAAATGCTTGAGTAGCAAGATTTAACAATCGTTCTGCAAATATTTGTACATTTTCCTGTGGCAGTTGCCGAATTTTGTATAATAAAGTTAATGCGTGGTTCGCGTCTGTTATCGAAGCAAAACGAGAAGCCAATTCTTGCCTAACTATTTGCCATTTCCAATCGGTGCGCGACTGCAAATACCTTTGTAGAAAATCTCCTACTAGACCCGTAGCAGTTTGGAGTGCAATTAAGCATTTTTGATCTTCAGGTATGTTTGTTAATAATGCGTATCTACTTATTGATTTGACCCAATTATGAAAATTATTGGGATCCCCACTAAAACTTTTTATGGTTTGGGACACCCTTTGCGCTTGGAAAGCGTCTTTTAATCCCCCAATTTGATCCGTGAAAATCTTAAAAGCAGTGCCGAAATCTGGTTGGTCTTGACTGGTCATGTTCAAAATTCAACCAAAACAATTGTACTCACTATTTCACTATTTGTTGTTGGCACTTGTCTCCCTTCGTCGTCTATCAGCCTCGCCGTTCCCGATCGCCTTATTCTTCGGGCGTCGTAACCCCTGTATCGTGAACCAAAACGCAAGCCACCGGAACACATACAAAGAGATCCACCCTTTCATAAATTGTTTTATGCATGTGTTTTACTACATATATCTCGTCTGCTTCAACCACCCTATATATTGTCCACAATGTCCATAAACCGCCCATAGATGTATCGTTTGATCAACGTTTCACTGGTTTTTTTTTGGTTTTTTTTTTCACTAAAGCAAATATCATCACTACAAATTTCAACGTAGTCTTTTTTCCACTTCACTATTTTATAAATATTATGTCCATTGATCTACTTGCAGGATTTACTTGCAGCCGCCTACTTTTCCGCATGCTGAACAACTGCATAAAAACCTATCATCTCTTCTCTTCTTTTGCGCGTCTGTGGAATTTGGAAATGTAATGTGAAAAGGGGGCCTATCCACAGTCTCCCAAACTTCCCCTTTACTTTCAAGTTCTTCAATTTGCTTTTCTAAAATTATTTTCATATCGTCCTTTATCATGTCTCTCAGTTTGAAAATTTTGTCCATTTCCATAATTAAATTGCATTTATTTTTTTTTCTCACTAAAGTCCACAGGTCCGTCACACAATTGACAATTGACACTGGTCATGGTACCAAATTAAATATGTAATATAACGATTACTGTTTCCATCTTCTAATCCTGACCGTATAGTGGTTTAAAGAATCAACAAATAATAATCCTAAAACTAATTTTTAATTCTCCGAAATCTTCATATCAACTCAAAGAGTTACAAATCTCAAAACTATCAACCAGCTCCCCGATTTCTTCCAAAACATGCCCTAATATACAACATTGATTATGTGAATATTAAATATGATAACGCTTGTATTGGCTATCCAATCTCCATGTCTAGACTTCGCATGCTTAACTGGCCACTGGCTATTTGGTTAGACCGCCCCAATCTTCAACTGAAGTATTGACACGACCCTCCCCCTAATAGCCTTGTTCCCTAACAAATACAAATGTATCTTAACCCTTTCCTAATACTGATTATATTACAAGGGTAGTAGTTTTGTGAAAATTTTGTAATCTTTAACCTTCTTCTTCTTCTGAACCACAAGCTCTACAGACTTGAAAATTGGCATGGAGGATCAGCTCATAGACCTGAATATAAATAGCTAAAATCTTATTTATAGGGCCACCAGGGGCGGAGCACCAAGGGGGAGGGGGTAGTACTTTGATGAAAATTTTGAAATCTTTAACCTTTTTCTTCTTCTGAGCCAGGAGTCCTACAGATTTGAATATTGGCATGGATGATCAGCATATGGACCTTTATCAAAATAGCTAAAATCATGACTGTAGATTCACCAGGTGTGGAGCACCAAGGGGGAGAGGGTAGTACTTTTGTTAAAAATTTGTAATCTTTAACCTTCTTCCTCTGATGAACCAGGAGTCCTACAGACTTGAAAATTGGCATGGAGGATCAGCTCATAGACCTTAATAAAAACAGCTAAAATCATGACTGTAAAGCCACCAGGTGCAGAGCACCAGGGGGGGGGGTAGTACTTTTGTGAAAATTTTGTAACTTTAATCTTCATCTTCTAATGAACAAGGAACCCTACAGACTTCAATATTGGCATGGATGATAAGCATATGGATCTAAAATAAAATAGCTAAAATCATGAATGTAGGGCCACCAGATGCGGAGCATTAGGGGGCAGGGGGTAGTACTTTTGATCAATTTTGAAATCTTTAACCTTATTCTTCTCCTGGATCAGGAACCCTACAGACTTGAAAATTGTCATGGGTGATCAATATATTGACATTAATAAAAATAGCTAAAATCATGACTCTAGGGTCACCAGGTGCTGAGTGTCTTGTGGAGGGAGTAGTACTTTGGATCATTTTTGAAATCTTTAAACTTCTTCTAATGAGTCAGGAGTCCTACAGACTTGAAAATTGGTATGGATGATCAGCATATGGACATATATTGAATTAGCTAATATCATAACTGTAGATTCACTAGGTGCAGAGCATCTTGGGGGAGGGGGGAGTGCTTTGTTGAGAATTTTGAATCCCTACAGCCTTTACATTTGACATGGATTGATCAACTCATTAAAGAAAACTTTAAAAGTCTCAGACTCAGCCTGTATATCTGGCATAGATTAGCTGATCATATACCTTTTATGGAAAAAGCTTAAATAAATAATGTCCAGGGGAGGAGCAGAGGGGGGGATGATTATTTCAAATGTTATCTGATTGATTAAGTGAAAATCTCTTTTTCTGTGTTTGCATGGATACACCTAGGTAATGAAGCTTTTTTCTCAGGTGAGCGACCCAGGGCCAACGGCCCTCTTGTTTTTATTTTGTCCGTAATGGTGGTTTTCTTCAAACAGATTAATTCCATTAAATTCATAAATTATGGAATTGTATGAAAAAATTGATGTGACAAAAAATGTGTTTCATTATTTCGTTCAAAGACTTTTGGCGATATGTTGGTCCATACAGAAGTCAAACGGACTGTAAAAAATTATTTTTGAATTAGTCAATGAATCTAGGAGCACTAGGTAAGGCCCTTGCATATGCGCTGTCAACATGGCGTATAAACGTAGAAAAAATGGTCCGACATACCCCGAGGGAATCACAAACGCACACATTCGGACCAATTTGTTCATTTGACACTTCAGGTGTATTTGTGGTAGGAGAGATGATAATAAAGGCTCGGATTCATACAGCGAGAGAAGAGGGTGAGATATTAAGTAATTCTAATTATTTTAGTTATCTTAATCTATAAGTTTGAACTATCTGACATAATGTGGTAATTAAAGATTTTTTCTATCAGATCAACAACCTACAAACAAAAATGAGAGGTCCCGATGATCACAACAAAGGTATGAAAAATCAAACCAAATCTCATACCTCATACCTTTCCAATCTGGAAGTCGTGGGTTCGATCCCCGGTGGCGGCCAATATCCTTTCCGACGATTGTCTCTCACCAATGGTTAGATAATCGTAAACCTATGTGAGATAGCAGTTGGAGGCTAGGAAAGGGTGAAATGGTAGTACAGGTGAAAGAAATACTAGGAATCCATTGTTAGGTACTCCGGTCGTCGCGATATAACTGCGAAATTGTTGAAAGCGACGTAAAACCCATTTAAACAAACAATCAAACAAACAAACATACCTCATACTTATGAATTTCAATTGGCGATATAATGAAATAGCACCCCTTATTATTTCATATAAATAAAGATCATTTTCCTACTTTTTTGTTTATTTGGATCTTTCAGCCTTCTCTTGAAATATTTCCATACATGCATCACTTTCTGAACCATTAAACGTGACGTATAAACCCATAATGATGATTTTTCTCCTTCTAATAGATCTGAGGAACTACAATTTGGATCAGAATCGCTAAGGACCCACGAGAGGTATGTATACCTTGTCTTTCGATTCATGACCCAGATGCCCTTGACCTTTGTTTTTCTTAGGCATTATCCATCAAGCAATTGTGATACAACACCAATAAAAAATTGAATTGCTTTGTGAATAAAGTACGAATATACTACTAAAAGCTATGCAAAGGGCATGGTGAAAATGAAATGCCGATCACGATAAAAGATGGTCAAAGTACAACATCATGATTAAAAATAATGCAACTCTTAGCCAAAATTGCATTTCTTGAGTGTTTAAGTCATTTGTCCTAGATCAACAATTATAGATACATATTACTGCATTGACTAAAGATTTTTTTATGTAGTTGCAATTCCTTTTGCTATGTTAAAAACATGTTTAAAAAAGGTGTCAAAAAACATCTTCTAGAGTCTTTGTGATAACAATTGGAACAATCTTCTATTCTGTGATATGTTGTATCTTTTAGAAACGCTCAGTTTGATTGCGATAATTTATCTAAATTCAGCATAATGCTTCTCTATGTCAGCCACATCCAACCACGAATCTGCAATGGAAATTAGAGATCAAGATCTCTTTTTTGCGTTTGCAAAGGTTTGGTGGTGTGATATATTTCTATCGTTTGTATGTATGTATGTATGTATGTATGTATGTATGTATGTATGTATGTATGTATGTATGTATGTATCTTTCTATCTATCTATCTATCTATCTATCTATCTATCTTGCGCGTAACCGATTGTGTCAAAGGTTTGCATATTTATGTAAATATTGTGGTTAGACTAAGCACTCACTGTGTCGCTGGTGGAGGATTATAAATGATTCTTCAATATGCAGTGCGCATTACACTCGTAAGTCGAAATTAAACAATGCTACATAATATACTCAGAACAAGAAGTTAAGCGCCACCAGTTTTTAGACAGAAGTTTTTTAAGGCAGGGAGCCTGCATAAATTAAAAAAAACAAAGATGTTAATATTGAGTTCCATTGTTGAAAATGGTATGTTGACTTAACAATTTCACAACAATACATGGTTGGTGATAAATGTTATTCAATTTGTACCTTGAAATGTAAATGACGTATTTTCACCTTTTTTAAAACATGAAAAACTATTGTCAATGCCGACTTACGGTGTTGTCTATGACACGAAACTTGGCTTTAGAAGTCGGATAACACAAATGCGATTAATACCAGTCACATCTTAGTCAGTAGCGTGTGTAAGATCCGTGAGCATTGATTACTGCGCGCATGCCACGAATCAGCCTCTGGATGATGTGTTGAGGAATTTGCTGCCACTCCTGGTGCAGTGCTGCTAATGACTCAACCACATTTTGTAGAGGAGGCTCTCTCCGACGTATACGGCGCCCTAAAATGTCCCACAGGTGCTCGATGGGGTCAAGATCGGGAATACAAGCCGGCCATGGAATGGTGGTGATGGCTTCACGTTGCATAACGTCCGCGACGACTTTTGCTTTGTGGGGTCTGGCGTTATCATCCATGTACACTGGCCTGAATAAAAGAAAGCCATCTTCCAACGTAAATGACTGACTTACATGTATTAAGCCTTTGAACTAACACTTCAATATTAAAGAAAGTAGGTCAAAGATCAAGATTGGGGCCAAGGATCTATCATGATGCCAGAATCAAATAAAATCATTTTTCTTATCGATATTTTACAGCCAGAAACTAGGTCAAATGTCTAAGTTATAGTTCAAAAGGATGCCAGAATCTAAGACAATCATCTTTCTACCTCACTTTTTGACTAATACAGTCCTTGACCCTATAATTCTTAATTCAAGAATTTATGCCAACGGTCAAAGTGGGGGTTAAATGTTCAAAAATGATGCAAGAATCAAAGGCACAATCATCCACCAACATTTATTAGAAATGTTTTATAGTTTTATTTTTAGATCTATTTTTAGCTCACCTGAGCACGAAGTGCTCAAGGTGAGCTATTGTGGTTAGGTGGATGTCCGTCGTCCGTCGTGCGTCGTCCGTCGTGCGTCGTGCGACGTCCGTCGTCAACATTTGCCTTGTATGCACTCTAGAGGCCACATTTTTTGTCCGATCAACCTGAATTTTTGTCAGAATGATTGTCTTGATAAAATCTCGGACAAGTTCAAAATTGGGTCAACTGGGGTAAAAAACTAGGTCACAGGGTCAAATCTTAGAAAAACCGAGAGTGCACTCTAGAGGCCACATTTTTTGCCCCTTCAACCTGAATTTTGGTCAGAATGATTGTCTATATGAAATCTCGGACGAGTTTGAAATTGGGTCAACTGGGGTCAAAAACTAGGTCATGGGGTCAAATCTAAGAAAAACCTTGTATGCACTCTAGAGGCCACATTTTTTGCCCGATCAACTTGAAATTTGGTCAGAATGATTGTCTTGATGAAATCTCTAATGAGTTCAAATTTGGGTGAACTGGGGTCAAAAACTAGGTCACAGGGTCAAATCTAAGAAAAACCTTGTAGGCACTCTAGAGGCCACATTTTTTGCCAATCAACCTGAACTTTGGTCAGAATGATTGTCTTGATGAAATCTCAGACGAGTTCGAAATTGGGTCAACTGGGGTCAAAAACTAGGTCACAAGGTCAAATCTAAGAAAAACCTAGAGTGCACTCTAGAGGCCATATTTTTTGCCCGATTAACATGAATTTTGGTCAGAATGATTGTCTTGATGAAATCTCAAACAAGTTCGAAATTGGGTCAACTGGGGTCAAAAACTAGGTCACGGGGTCAAATCTAAGAAAAACCTAGTATGCATTCTAGAGGCCACATTTTTTGCCCGATCAACATGAATTTTGGTCAGAATGATTGTCTTGACGAAATCTCGGAAGATTTTGAAATTGGGTCAACTGGGGTCAAAAACTAGGTCACAGGGTCAAATGTTAGAAAAATCTTGTATGCACTCTAGAGGCCACATTTTTTCCCCAATCAACCTGAATTTTGGTCAGAATGATTGTCTTGATGAAATCTCGGCCGAGTTCGAAATTGGGTCAACTGGGATCAAAAACTAGGTCACGGGGTCAAATCTAAGAAAAACCTTGTTTGCACTCTAGAGGCCACATTTTTTGCCCCTTCAACCTGAATTTTGGTCTGAATGATTATCTTGATAAAATCTCGGATGAGTTTGAAATTGGGTCAACTGGGGTCAAAAACTAGGTCACAGGGTCAAATCTTAGTAAAATTTTATAGGCACTCTATTCGCCATGTTAATTGCCCAATCAACCTGAAATTTGGTCAGAATGATTGTCTTGATGAAATCTCTAATGAGTTCAAATTTGGGTCAACTGGGGTCAAAAACTAGGTCACAGGGTCAAATGTTAGAAAAACTTTGTTATCACTCTAGAGGCCACATTTTTTTCCCGATTAACCTGAATTTTGGTCAGAATGATTGTCTTGATGAAATCTCAGACGAGTTCACACTTTGGTCAACCGGGGTCAAAAACTAGGTCACAGGGTCAAATCTAAGAAAAACCTTGTATGCACTCTAGAGGCCACATTTTTTGCTTGATCATCCTGAAATTTTGCCAGAATGATTGTCTTGATGAAATCTCGGATATGTTTGAAATTAGGCCATATGGGGTCAAAAACTAGGTCATAGGGTCAAATCTTAGAAATACCTTGTTTGCACTCTAGAGGCCACATTTTTGGCCAATCAACCTGAAATGTGGTCTAATTGATTGTCTAGATGAAATCTCGGACGAGTTCGAAATTTGGTCATCTGAGGTCAAAAACTAGGTCACGAAATCAATAATAAAAAACCTTGTAAATCAACCTTAAAATTGTAAAAAAAGGATTCTCAATTTGTATTGAAGCAACAGCTTTGTATAGCTCAGTCATTCATCATTCTATTTCTCATACTTCATTTGAAAATTTTAGACAGTTCATTCAGGTGAGCGATTAAGGGCCACTATGGCCCTCTTGTTATCTGGGTTGTCGTAAGTTTACTGAATTTGATAAAAAACTACTTTCAGGCAGAAGGAAATGCATGATTTAGGAACACAGCTTAATGAAATGCGAGATAGAGAGAAAAGGTACGTAAATGTTGCCAATGTGTTTCCCTGTAGAATCGGATGGCCAATCCGGCAAATATACACCATCAAAAAATGATACTCGAGTGTTGCCTTATGCTCTGGTGACCAAAGATTTCGATTTTTGAAAAATCTAATATAATTATGTAAAGAGCATAAATCTAATTATATCTTTCATAATAAATAAAGACAGTTATAAATTGATGGGCTTTTTCCAGTAACCGTGGCTGTAATGTACAGGAAATTTCTTCTATAAGCATAGATTCCTAAAATTATGATTAAAGTTGGGCGTTATTAATAGACGGACGGGAGATCGGCTGATTTCGCAAAATTTATATTTAAAATTTTATTTTACAGTTTGATTGCGATAATTTATCTAAATTCAGCATAATACTTCTCTATGTCAGCCACATCCAACCACGAATCTGCAATGGAAATTAGAGATCAAGATCTCTTTTTTGCGTTTGCAAAGGTTTGGTGGTGTGATATATTTCTATGTATGTATGTATGTATGTATGTATGTATGTATGTATGTATGTATGTATGTATGTATGTATGTATGTATCTTTCTATCTATCTATCTATCTATCTATCTTGCGCGTAACCGATTGTGTCAAAGGTTTGCATATTTATGTAAATATTGTGGTTAGACTAAGCAATCGCTGTGTCGCTGGTGGAGGATTATAAATGATTCTTCAATATGCAGTGCGCATTACACTCGTAAGTCGAAATTAAACAATGCTACATAATATACTCAGAACAAGAAGTTAAGCGCCACCAGTTTTTAGACAGAAGTTTTTTAAGGCAGGGAGCCTGCATAAATTAAAAAAAACAAAGATGTTAATATTGAGTTCCATTGTTGAAAATGGTATGTTGACTTAACAATTTCACAACAATACATGGTTGGTGATAAATGTTATTCAATTTGAACCTTGAAATGTAAATGACGTATTTTCACCTCATTTAAAACCTGAAAAACTATTGTCAATGCCGACTTACGGTGTTGTCTATGACACGAAACTTGGCTTTAGAAGTCGGATAACACAAATGCGATTAATACCAGTCACATCTTAGTCAGTAGCGTGTGTAAGATCCGTGAGCATCGATTACTGCGCGCATGCCACGAATCAGCCTCTGGATGATGTGTTGAGGAATTTGCTGCCACTCCTGGTGCAGTGCTGCTTCTGACTCAACCACATTTTGTAGAGGAGGCTCTCTCCGACGTATACGGCGCCCTAAAATGTCCCACAGGTGCTCGATGGGGTCAAGATCGGGAATACAAGCCGGCCATGGAATGGTGGTGATGGCTTCACGTTGCATAACGTCCGCGACGACTTTTGCTTTGTGGGGTCTGGCGTTATCATCCATGTAGACTGGTCTTGTTCGAAGAGGGTGATTGTCAAAATCAGGAACTACCACAGGAAAAAGGATGTTATCGCGATGTTTATCGCCAGTCAATGTTCCTGGAACTGTCACTAGGTCCAGTTTACAGCCGTAGGAGACACAACCCCATATCATAACGGAGCCACCGCCACCCTGATAGGTTGGTTAGACGTAATTTGGCGCAAATCGAGTGTTAGGTTGTCTCCAAACACGAATTAGGCCATCGGTGACATGCAACAACATCCTGCACTCATCTGACCAATGGATCCGACGCCATGTTGCCAAGTTCGAACGTGCCCTCGCTCTTCACCTTATTAGACGTTCATTGATGTGTCTCTGTTGTAACTTTGGACGTTTCAGGGGTCTTCGTGCCTTATACCCAGCCATCCGAAGTCGATGTCGCACTGTTGTAATAGAGACCCGTCTGTGTGTATTCCAGTTGTCCCTGAGTCCGCACTGGTGAAGGGCAGACGTCTGACGTGACGCAAAAGTGCTCTATCCTCTCGAATAGGCGTTACTCTAGGGCGTCCAGATCTGACACGGTCCTTAACGTCGTTTGTCTGTGCGTGTTTTTGTACCAAACGTGTTATGACACTCTACGCCTTGCCATGACTGAGTTTCAAATCGAAATGTAAACAATTAAACCAGCTACACGACGTAAGTATCTCTGACAGAAAAGCTGATTTTCCACTTTGCACGAGCCCTTTACAGTCATTGCACGAGACTTGCTGAATATGCACGTGCATCCGAAACGTTTTTAAATCAATAGCTACAGGGTTGTTCTAACCGTTTGACAACATAGAAACGTTATCAAAGTTTTCGATAGAAATTTTATTAACTTAAAACTTAGTGGCGCTTAACTTTATGTTCTGAGTATATAACCTTTATTTTCTCCAAGGAACATAAGAGAACATTTTTTGTCACTTATATTATCTGTTTGTTTAGAATTCTTTTCCCATTTTGCTTGCATTCTGCCTTTCAGCAAATGTACATTTGTCCTAGATTGACAAAAATGCATACATTTAGTTTTTGTCTTAGAAAAATTGAAGCCGTTTTCAGTCGACCATTTGAAAGATTTTTTAAGACTTGCTGCCGCTGTCTTTCAATCGTATACATATGTTTTGATCTGTAACAGATGCAAAAGTCATCAACATAGAGAAAACATTCAACCCCAGGGCAAACGGTTTTGACAATATTGTTAATTTTGACACTAAAAAGTGTCAAAGACAAAATACTTCCTTGTGGAACGCCCATTTCTTGTTCATGGGGATCAGACAAAGTATCTCCAACTCGAAATCTAAACTGACGTTCATCCAAAAAAGCAGAAATGAAATTAGCCAGGCGACCTCGAATACCGAAATCATAGAGGTCATTCATAATCCCAAACTTCCATGTGGTATCATAAGCACTTTCTAGATCGAAAAAGACAGAAACGACGTGTTCTTTCTATATAAAGGCTTCTCGAATAAAAGTCTCAAAGCGGACAAGATGATCAAGAGTGCTTCTTTGTTTACGAAAGCCACTTTGGACTGACGTAAACAGTTGGTTCTTTTCATAAACCAAACAAGACGGTCATTTACCATTCTTTCCATGGTTTTACAAATGCAACTAGTCAAAGCAATAGGACAATAATTTGAAGGATCGGTAGAATCTTTACCTGGTTTAGGTACGGGAATAACGATAGCTTCCCGCCAAGATGCTGGAATGCTTCCCGTTTTCCATACCCGGTTATAAATTTCAAGTAAGCAATGCAAAGAACGAGAGGGCAAACGTTTGAAAAATTGATAATGTATATTATAGTCCGTTTGACTTCTATATGGACCGACCTTTTCATCAATTGCATAAAATCGAGTTTGAATGAGCAATTTGTATGTGGTAAAATCTTAATCTCAGCTTAATACCATTCCAAAAAATATTTTTTTGAAAATAAAATGATTTCATAATAAGGATTTTGTCTATCTAGTTAATGTTAACATTTTCACATTTTCCGCTCTTAAACACGAGGGGTGAAGAAGGCTGTTTAGTTTTAACACGATGTAAATATAGTAAATACACGTGGTTTCATACTAAACATTTGACAGAAGAAATATCCATTCTTCCTTATTTGGACATGCTAATTATCATATCGACGGGCATTTCATCTTAAACTTAAATATCTCGTGACTTGTACCGTTATTACTCGCATACCTTTCTAGTATTCCTCGTGAAATTCACAACGACTTCGTTAAATAAAGCTTTTTGATTGGTTTAAATATGTGAATATGGGGTTCATCTCAGAATAGATAACAACAATTTTAATTTTTCAGGCCAAACGGTTTTTAAACAAAGAGAAAATACATTCAGTTTTGATATCCCAAGAAATTAAAAATCTTCGACAAAATTAATTTTATAAAAATACTTCATCTTATACCAAAACGACTCACTAAAAATAATACACTTTTGACTCGGCCCCTATGCAAATCAGAACTGTTTTTGGTTGGGTAAGTCGCTGTTCCGTTTAATACAGACACAAGTAGGTATGAAAGGCTGGAAGTTAACATGTAGACGGACGGAAAAAATCATTATTTTACATCCAAAAATTCTGAAAAACAAGATTCGTCATGGTATTAGATGGAAAATATGATATGACAAGAAAAGAATACGTTTCATTAATTCAATTCTGAGATTTTCAGCGAAATGTTGGTCCATATAGAAGTCAAACGGACTATATCATTTCCTACAGCAGTGTCATGACACTTATTTAAAGCCTTCTTCAATTCTTTGACAGAAAAGTCTCTAGTATAATGTTCCAGTCGACTGGAACTGAAGTTAAGTTTTGACTTTTCTTAATCACTTTTGAATTTTTGAAATGTAGGTGAGTAATTGGATGATGATGACTTCTTGGCAAACGTATCTGCCAATACATTCGCAATATCAGCCTTGGAAGAAACGTCATTGAGGTAAGTTCTTAAATGACCAACTCAAATTGACGTGTTCTTTCCGCTGATTTTGCGCACCATTCCCATGTCTTTTTGACAGATGATCTAGAATTTAATCTAGAAACATACTGTCTCCAAGACGAACGCTTACTTTGTTTAATGGTACGACGAGCTTTCGCTCGTGCAATTTTAAATTTGTACAGGTTCTCCTTTGATGGTCTCAAATCAAATGACCTAAGAGCAGACTTACGCCCAGCTATAGCCTGTTTGCATCTTCATTAAACCATGGTTTGTTAGGGTGTTTAGGGTCAGGCGACGTTCTTGGAATAGCTTTCTCTGCAGCCGAATATAGTAAGGATGTGAATAGCTCTGTAGAGTTTTCACAATCTTTAAAAGTCCGTGGATTTATTGATTGTTCGCAGGTAGTTTTGAACAACTCTCAATTAGCTTTGTGGAGTTTCCAACGCCTTGGGCGTTCTTGAACCGACGGTCCTAATTCAGAAATATGAATAGGAAAATGGTCACTACCATGAAGATCAGAGTCCACAATCCAGCTAAAAGCCAGTTAAATCCAGTGAAGAATATGAACCAGTAACTGGATGATGATACGTGGAGGATTTATGATTTGAAATGAAATCTTCAATAATACGACCTTTGTCGTCTGTATTTGAACATCCCCAAAGCGTATGGTGGGAGTTGAAATCCCCCATTAAAATATAAGGTTTGGGTTATTTTCCGACAAGATCGTCTAGTTTCCTACTATTTATAGGAGAACTCGGTGGAAGATAAATTGAACAGAGGGTTATTGTTTTATTGAGAGAAACGCTGACTGCAACAGCTTGTAGCGTAGTTTTAAGAGGGATGCTGCGATGAGGAACATTGTTTTTAACAATAATTCCGACACCGCCAGAAGCTTTCTCGTTCCCTTCAAAATTTTTCAAATAGCAAGAGTGATACTTGAAAGAGAATGTGTCTGTATCTCTTAGAAAAGTTTCTTGCAAACAGATTGCCACTGGTTTTCCATTAGAACTAATAGATTCATTTCTTCAAAATTAACTTTAATGCTGCGACAATTCCATTGAATGATTGTGTTCGCCATAATTATATGAATTGGATAAAGTATAATAATTAGTGGTGGAATTATGAATTTTATTTCTTTATGTGTGAAAGATCTATTATATTCTTAACTTGCTTTTTCTCTTTGGAAGAATCTGCATCCTCTGGGTCTTCGGTAACCATGTCTTCTTCAAGACTATGGTAGCGGTTATATTGTTTAATTGGATCCTCAGATCCCTTTGGCTGGCGATTAGATGTTGCCACCCTAGGAGACGAAGTTCTACTCCTAGAGGGTCTAACAAATGAGCCTGTATCCTTATCCTCGGATACTTTACCAACTGGAGGATGAGACTTCTCCAGCTGTATCAAAGCTTTCTTGCGTTTTGCCATATCACCTAAATCTAATTGTATTACTTCGTCTACTCCAGATGATAATGTGGTGTTAGTATCTGTTGGGGATTTCGCAGGTCGAAGAGAGGTATTATCTTTTGCATTGGATTGGGAAGTAGTCATTTTACTAGAGTTGGTATGGTTTGTAGTATTTTTATCAGCTGGAGAAGTTGTAGAAGTTGTTGTAGCGTTAGAAGAAAATAATTTGGTGATTTGCCCTTTTATCTGGGAAGAGAATGCACAGTTTTCCGAAAAGGTCCTTACAATTCTGGCATCCGTTTGCATCTTTAGTGGACCTTGTATTCTCCATGTTATTTTTAGCAATATTTGCATAAGAATTTGGCAGATTTATCCGATTTTCTACAACTTTTCGAGCCTCTGTAAATGATAAGCCTTCCTTATATTTAATTGTGACAATTTCTTTTTCTTTTTCCCAAAAGTGGCAAGATCTAGATGTTGCGAAATGTTCACCTCCACAGTTGATACATTTAATTGGCTTTGTACATGTATCATCATAGTGATTTGTGGCGTCATCTTCAAAATCTGCGCATCGTCTACAAATTGTACCATCAGTTTTTCTGCATTTCTTTTCATGATGTCCATATTTGAAGCACCGATAACATTGAAGTGGATTTGGGATGTACATTTCCACTCCAACATTAAGGTTTCCAACACGGATTGATTTCGGAAGGATAGCAACAGAAAAGGTTAAAATGAATGTATTTGTTGGCTTTTATATCCCATCTCTTCTTATTTTGATCCGCTTCACATGTGAAATATTTTGACTTGAACGTTCAGAGAGTATTTCTTCTTCTGAAACACCTTGTAGGTCTGAACATCTGATAATACCTCTTGACGTATTCAATTTTTCGTGTGGCTTAACATCAACCCAAATATTAAAGAATTTGTCCATTTTCAAAAGATTATCTGCCTGTTGGGGTCTGTCAACTTCAACTAAAAGACCACCACAGCTCAATTTCTTAACTGATTTGACATGTCCAGCATGAGAGACTAATACTTTGTCAATCACAAATGGTGATAATGCAGAAACGCGTTCGTTCGGGTCTCGTTGCTCAATCAGTAAAATCTTGGAAATGAGGTTTGTCCGGTACATGCAGTTCTTGAGTCGTTATCAATTTCGTCAGCATTTCGTTTTTTGTTTAGGGTATCCATGGTATTTTATTTAGTATTCACTATCTGGGGCCACCACCCTCCACGGAGTCCTACAAGGGGACATAAAGGGCGGGTTTCCAGCCCCCCATGCCGGGGCTACCCGAATAGTATACTCGAGCCAAACGACAAAATGAATGACAGCGATTGCACGAAAAATTTCCTTACAAAGAACCAAGTCGTGCAAATGATGCCAAAACACAAAATCAATTCAACCCGATTAGCCCATGAGCCTATATAGACAAGGACTAAAATACTATTAAAATACAAAATATAAGTGACAAGGGCAAATTAACCTTTGTACTTTCAAAAGAACAATGACTTTAGACCAAATTATTTTCAAAGAAATATGGTACAGCAAGTTGTTATGGAATGTGTCGTTAGAATCACGACAGAACTTCTTCATATATATAACGAAATATTTCATATGACAAAAGTAGATGCCTCAGTCTAAAACGACCAGCCGATTGCCTAGACCGGGCCAATCTAGGCTCCCGTTTCAGCCGAAGCCAAAGCAGCGTGTTGAGAAGCTGGAGATCCCTGGGCTTCCCTCAACTACCAGGACCCTCTTTTCCGGCCTTACGAGTCTCCACCCGCGGCAAACAGGCGGGCCCATTTGTTAGGGGTCTTACCATTGACTACATGGGCGGCAGCCGACTATTTCTACCCCACGCCCAGCTGGGGGCATATGTAGACAAGGACTAAATACTATTAAAATATAAAATATGAGTGACAAGGGCAAAGTAACCTTTGTACTTTCAAAAGAACAATTACTTTGTTCCAAATTATTTTCGAAGAAATATGGTACAGCAAGTTGTTATGGAATGTGTCGTTAGAATCACGACAGAACTTCTTTAATGTAACAAAATATTTCATATGACAAAAGTAGATGCCCCAGTCAAAAACGACCAGCCGATTGCCTAGACCGGGCCAATCCAGGTTCCCGTTTCAACCGAAGCCGAGGCCAAAGCAGCGTGTTGAGAAGCTGGAGATCCCTGGGCTTCCCTCAACTACCAGGACCCACTTTTCCGGCCTTACGAGTCTCCACCCACGGCAAACAGGCGGGCTCATTTATTAGGGGTCTTACCATTGACTACATCGGCAGCAGCCGACTATTTCTAGCCCCCCCCCCCTTCCCCCGCCCAGCTGGGGTCATCAGTGTACTCAAAAGTATATCGGTGAAGCAATATTTTCAATAATACATTACAAAGAAAACTTCACCATCTCCAAAATACATAACTATTGATTGTAATGGCTATAGATTTTCGCGATTCCTTTGAAGGTGCTGTCCAGTATTGTCCGAAACCTCCAAAGGGTGGCTTTTTAAAGGTGTTTTTAAAAAAACGAGTATTCATTTGAAAATATTTCAAAAAAATATGAATGTGTTTTTCGATTTGCCAGAGAAAATATCTAATTTCACAATGACAAAAAACTATTTTCTCGACCGAGAAACTCCCAGTCTAAAGAAATTGAATCAAACTGAACTGATCTATTATCTCCTTGTCAAATAATTATTCCCCCCTGCTGTTAACAGAATGAGTAATTGAACACGAGAATTATCAAAAATGGACAATAAACTTAATTTTGCTTTAGTTTTAAGTTTACAATCAAGACGAATTGTTGTATTAAATGTTCAGGAACAATTTGAAGCTTTAAAAACGTAATATAAAAATGCACTGGTGATCTTCAACACCTGCAGAGTGGGCTTGATGATCGACCTTCGAGTTTTCCGGTTAACATACAATAATGTGCCGAAATGATCATATTGCAGCAAAAGATACAAGTGTTTACCAGGCGCTGCACACGGGCGTTTATGATCGTAGACCTAACAGAACGGAAAGATTGTGCTACAGAAAGGACTATCATTCAAAATACTAGATAACAGCTCCGTGATACAGTACGGAACGTCGGAAAATTGACAATCTGTTTGGAACATGATTGAAAGATGATTGAATGTTAATGAATGATCTTGGTTGTCTGCTGAACGTTTTTTTCTGAATGGTATTGAACGCTTTCTAAAATAAATTCGATTCTTCAAAAATTCAATTAAAATGTAAAAAAACACGAAACAAATCAAATGAAAGATTAAGATTATATGTTTCTTATCATTTTAAGCTCCACTGGCCAAAGGCCAGCGAGCCTTTGTCAATGCGGGGTGTCCGTCGTGAGTCCGTGCGTGCTTTGGTAAACTTTTCTTTAAACAATGGTACAATAAATGGGTGGATTGGACGAAACTTGGCAAAAATGATCCTTGGGTGACCCTCTTCTAAAGTTGTTCAAGAGTTTGGGATGGCCACCTAAATGGGATTGGCAGGGCGGGGCTTTTTTGCGCCTGAAATCTTTGAACAACCTGGATTATAACAAAACAGAATGTTCCTTGGATGATCCTTTTAAAAAGTCGTTCGCGAAATTTTGATTGGCCCATACATATTGGCGTTGCAGGATGGGGCTTATTTTGGGCGTAAACTTTATGAACGTATATCCCCCTGAACCTTTGGGCCGATTTCAATGAAAAGTGTTCCTTTGATAACCCTATTTAAAATTTGTTCGCGAAATTTTGATTGGCCCATAAAAATGAAACGGGTACGGCCGGGCTTATTTTAGTGCAAAATCTTTGATCGATATCTCCATGTGAACCACTTAGCCGATTTCAATGAAACTTTACCAGAGTGTACCTTGGGTGACCCTTTTCAAAAATTGTTTGTCAAATTGCGGCCCATAAATCAAGGCGTCGCAGGGCGGGGCATTTTCTGAGCCGAAATCTTTAAACAACATCTCCTCCAGAATCACAGGGCCGATTTCAATGAAACTTTACTATAATGTTCCATGGGCGCGCCTTTTCAATAAATGTTGCGAAATTCTGATTGATCCATTCATATGGGCTTGACAGGGCGGGGTGTATTTTGAGTCACCTCAGTAATGAATAGGTGGGTATGGTCTATTATCTTTCATATTCTTTAAATAGAACCTCCCCTTCAACAATTTGGCAAATGTGAATAAAACGTTACAAGAAAAACATTTGGATCAGATCCACTGGACCAATAAAATTCAGGTGATTGATTTAGGGTCATTTTGACCCTCTTGTCTTTGTTAAATTCTGACTGGTCTTGTAACAAAAAAATGGTCTCATGCAGTGAAATATGAAATAATTTTCTTCTCGTTATAGGAAAAGGGGGTTCTGCGACCTACCATCAAATTTTCAAGCCCAAATGGGGAATAGACCTCAAGAATGTCAATATCCCCGTAAATACTGCGCCATAAGTATGTTGTAGTATCCGGGGTTTGTTTAAACATATATATCAAAGCACTAAAAGTACTGATGGTGAACGAATCTGATGCCATTCTAGAGTGATATATTGATTTCGTTGAGAAAAGAGAAATTATAAATGTAAAAAAAAAATTAGGGAAAGTGTCTGAATTCTGCAATTTCACTGTAAATTCAAAGAAAGAGAAAGAGAGAAAAAGAAAGATAGAGGGAGCGACAGACAGATAGATAGAGACTGACAGAAAGACAGTGAGCGATAGAGAAAAGAAAACAGGCAACTACTAGACTCATAATTCTTTTCTTAACTCAAAAAGGCGGTCAGAAAGACAATCCATTTTCCACATGCGGAACCCGTATTTTACACGATCAAACAGCAGTTTTTCTGCATTGGGACTATAAAACGTAATCCACTATGGCTCTGGAACTTTGACTTCCTGAATGGGGGTCACCCATCCTCCGAAATAAAAGACTTTGGTTTCGTCTTCAACCAAAACGCTGTAATTACAGGGTTATATCCCATGACATCCGTCCTTGTTCAAAACGAGAAAACAAGGAAAAAGATCTGGGGAATATGATACAAAAATACCCGTAACCTAAGATATATACATTACACAAGAATACAACAAGGTTTGAGATATAAACGGGATTTAAGCGAGAGGTGTAAATTGGTCAGTTGAGAACATAAGTTGTCTTGAAATGGGTTAAATTATACTTCATACCAATCTGATGCCATTCTAGAGTGATATATTGATTTCGTTGAGAAAAGAGAAATTATAAATGTAAAAAAAAAATTAGGGAAAGTGTCTGAATTCTGCAATTTCACTGTAAATTCAAAGAAAGAGAAAGAGAGAAAAAGAAAGATAGAGGGAGCGACAGACAGATAGATAGAGACTGACAGAAAGACAGTGAGCGATAGAGAAAAGAAAACAGGCAACTACTAGACTCATAATTCTTTTCTTAACTCAAAAAGGCGGTCAGAAAGACAATCCATTTTCCACATGCGGAACCCGTATTTTACACGATCAAACAGCAGTTTTTCTGCATTGTGACTATAAAACGTAATCCACTATGGCTCTGGAACTTTGACTTTCTGAATGGGGGTCACCCATCCTCCGAAATAAAAGACTTTGGTTTCGTCTTCAACCAAAACGCTGTAATTACAGGGTTATATCCCATGACATCCGTCCTTGTTCAAAACGAGAAAACAAGGAAAAAGATCTGGGGAATATGATACAAAAATACCCGTAACCTAAGATATATACATTACACAAGAATACAACAAGGTTTGAGATATAAACGGGATTTAAGCGAGAGGTGTAAATTGGTCAGTTGAGAACATAAGTTGTCTTGAAATGGGTTAAATTATACTTCATACCAAGGTTTGTCAAATAAGTATTTGGGCTGAATATAGGAACATTTCATTCGTTTGTAAACTTTACCTTTCGTAACTCATAAGTACAGATTTCATTCAAAAGAATGTAGATAAAATCGTAGTAGGTCATTACGTGTGGTATGACCAATCAGAACTGTGTAGAAGTTCAAGAGTTGACGACGTAAATAAACACACATTTCCGGCAAATTACTACAAGTTGCAACAGCGAAAGCGTAAATCAAAAACATAGTATCTGTCTATTCAGTGTACAGATACAAAAATTGTTTTTGCTCTAAAGTCTCGACAATCTTACGCCGATCATCAATTAGCTAGTCTAAACATATCAAGATCATTTTGCGTTTTTAAAGGTTTTTTTTTCATTTTTTCATTATCTTCACTTAATGAAGAATTATAGTATCACGCCATAAACGGATTAAACGTTGATTTTGCGGAGAGAAGTCTTGAGTTAAAATAAATTGAATCTAAAGGGTTGCTACTATATTTCGAAGCTATTAAGAACCTACAGGGTTTTCCATACATAGTATATATATAGTAACACTGGTGAACGACATTCTTACGCCGATCATCAATTAGCCTAAACATATCAAGATCATTTTGCGTTTTTAAATGGTAATTTTCATTATCTTCACTTGATGAAGAATTCTAGTATCACGCCATAAACGAATTAAACAGTGATTTTGCGGAGAGAAGTCTTGAGATATACTAAATTGAATCTAAAGGGGCGCTACTTTACTTCGAAGCTATTGAGAACCTACAGGGTTTTCCATACATAGTATATATAGTAACACTGGTGAACGAAGATTTCGTTCACCAAAAATAGGAAAAATAACTGTTCACTTTGTATCATATTTAGTCTTGTAATATCTTACCTCCATGGTTTAATCACTTTGCTTTAAACTGTTTGGTACAAAACCCTGTATCACAGAAAATTCTATATACAAAAATATCCATGCTGCAGGTTCAACTGTTCTCATGTGTTTTCGCTTTTATATGGGTTGACACTTCCCTAATGATAAAAATAGTTAAGTGGTGATAAGATTACCTTGATATGTATGGAATGTATCACTGTTGAGGTTAATAATCGTAAACCTATGTGAGATAGCAGCTGGAGGCTAGGAAAGGATGTGATGGTGGTACTAGTGAGAGAATTACTAGGAACCCATTGATAGGTTCTCCAGCTGCCGCGATTTAACTGAAAAAATGTGAAAGCTCCGTTAAACTACACCCAATCAATCAATCAATCACTGGTGAATCTGACGTCACACACACTCTGGCAGCTTAACGCATAAACGCCTCCCTAAAACCATAAACATAAATTCACCTTTAGGTATAAATGAAAAATAACTATATACAGTCCTTTATATAGGGATAAATGTTCCCTTATAAAATAATAATTCATCATATACATTTTACTAATTTCATTTCAGTAATAGGTCAAAGTTGATTATATTTAGGAATATAAAATCTATATACTTTCTTCAATAATTTACGGCTTTTCTCTCCTAGATTTTAATAAAGAATTTCCAATCCCACTTTTAAACCAGTCCACTGTTCTTCTGTAAAAGTTTGTAATCCTACAATTATGGCATCTTCAGAAAATGAAGCGTTTCGCTTAATTTTATCCGCCATAGTCAGTTGGAAATCACAAACGGGTCGTTTTGCACTTTAATATCGAAATCATATGATAAAAGATAACAGGCTGTTTACCGTGTTTCAAAAATTCATAGAGAAAATTGTGATTACCGAGTTTACCTGAATAAAAGCACCATGTGCGATCACATAGAATATTTTTGCGGTGGGTCATTTACAAATACAAACATATTTAACAAAATTATGTGTCTTTTATAATTTTTGATTACCTTTTATGTCTGTACATTCCCCTCTACTATTAACTTCTGCTTTCTACTTTACTTATATCTGACAGTATTGAGCGAGCAATATCTCTAAAACTATTTTATCTCTCAAGTTCATCAAGAACCGTTTTAAATTCTTGTTCTGACATATTTAACAAAATTATGTGTCTTTTACATTTTTTGATGACCTTTTATATTTGTACATTCCCCTCTACTATAAACTTCTGCTTTTCTACTTTACTTATATCTGACAGTATTGAGCGAGCCTTATCTCTGAGATTATTTTATCTCTCAAGTTCATCAAGAACCGTTTTAAATTCATGTTCTGACATTTTCTGCCATTTAGTGCCTTAGAAATCAAATCTTTAACACTGACCAATTTATTGTCTGTTAAATACAATCTCATAATGTTTCTTCACTTAAGAAATCAGTCGTCTTCTAATAAACTTTACACTCACACCCGCTACATCAAATGCTAATGCTGTAATTTCTAATGACAACAAAAACGGTACTGCAATTCAAATACCACCCATAATCAGACTCTCTGTGGCATTTTACTTCTTTTATACTTCTTATACAATGACTGCCTTTTATCCCTTTACATAACTACTGTCTGCTCAATTTCTGATATCTTCTGTTATCTATTATTATGCCCATCTTCCACAGGCAACTCGGGATACAAACTCGGTGCCAAAGGATGTTTCATATTTCTATGAGTAAAGACAAAAAAAATGAATAAAAATAAATAAATCAATTCAATATACAACGAAGTAACTGTATTCTCTGCTGTTGCGTTCCCCGTCTTACATACAAAATTAATTACACTCCTAGCCTAAATAATCAAAAAGTTATTGAAATTACATGTTTTCTCGGAGTAGTGTTACGTGTTATCTCACAATCTGTCAATATCTTTTCATCTACAGAAATCCCAACTGTCACTTTACCACTATGTCATTTACTTGCAAGACATATTCCTAAAATATCTCTACGACGCATTATCACATAGCCAGCACCGTCTTCTCTACCACTTTTCTCCCCAAAAATACGTAATTGTCTTCAAGAGCCCCTTTACTTTCTGCGAAATTGAAATGACCCACTTGTCTTTCTTATGTTAATGCTCGTAATAAACTGTTGTTTATTGTTATTTCCTTAACAATTTCATTGTACCAGTGAATTTATTAGTAGAAACAAAACGCTTCTACTATAATGAACACTTTGATGAAAATCTGAAATTCTTTGTTCTATATCTGTAATTTGTCTCACTCGTGTATGTAAATCACGAATATGCTGCGTTAGAACGTCATGGTCGGCGGTTCTTTTATGTGTTTTGATTTAAAAGATACTCATTTATATAGTGTGAAAATTAAATAATTTAAAACAGCATTCATTGACAAGCCATGGTTATCTTTTTTGTGGCTGTATTTATCTCTCACAGATATTACAAAGTCTGTAATTGGGTTTTCATTAAAATTGTTCTGTGATGTGATTAATTGGTCCAGATGGATGCATAGCGACTTTACTGTAGTAAAATTAAGACATGTAATACCAAAATGAGTCGTAATGAGTAGTATTTGCTACAAATATTCTTTAACCAAACCCTAGCATCAACTTGAGTCCTTTACTTATCTTGACTTCATTATCAGTAATAAGTTTTATTCACGGAAAATGAAATGTTAAACCTATTAGATAAATTACCATTTGTTGAAAACCACAGTAGCATCCTGTATGCGATGAGGTCTATCTTTAGCCTTTTGCACATACTCATTAACAACATTATACCAACCCAGGGTATAAGAAAACTCTTCAATCCACACCATTTGTTCCCTTCTCTGTTACCAATATACTGTTGCAAATTTACAGTGTCATCATTGTTTGAAATTGTGTGATATACATTTTTTATAATTCATAGAATAAAAAATGACAGTACAGAAACTATTTAAGTACAGTGATGAAGCTCACAAACCCCACGCCGGTGTGTTCAACAAAAAACTAATCAAATTTATAAAACGATCCATTGTAATTTCATCTGATGGAAAAAGCTTCTTTAAAGTAAATTTCCCACATGTCTTTGAAAAATACGTTTTACAACACGTGGCATCAGATGAAATAGTCCAACGGTGGAACACGGACTTGGACAAAAAACGGATTTCAGACATGACAATTATCCCAACATATTGCAAGTAGAACAGTATCTGATTTACATTTATAAAAATGACACTTGAACCTGGAGTTTCAGGCGGAAGCAATGTGGTATTTCATCATGGGAAGATTTTCCACTTAAGAAAGTTCACATTGATTGCCTTCAACAAGCAGACGATGTAAAAGACGTGTGGATCACATTTGTTCTTGAGTTACAAGAGCAGGATTTGAACGGATTACCGAATCTATAAGAACCTAGCGCTGGGCTATCCTTTGTTCACAATTCCAAACGCCCTATAGATTTACCAAGTCAAGTTTCAAAATATCAAAACACACTAAAATATGCTCGCAGTAAAGTTGACAATATTTATGGAATTGGCCTTTACATGTCCCCCAGCAATTTGGAGTTGCGAATTGGAACAATCCAAGATTATAACAATAAGATTGAGGTAGCTACTGATAATCAATATCTTGGTTTAAATAATGGTGTGAATGTTCAACTCATCCCACCAAAACAAAATATAGAATTCAAAGGAAAACCAACGAAGCAAACACTACCAGTCCAAGTCAGTTCTGTAGGTTATAAGAATATAACAACTTATGCAAAAGTGCATTTTATACCAAAAGAATGGGTAAACAAAGCTGCCAAAATACCAGATTCTTTAATTCATGTGTGAAACAACACGCATATTTACTTGATACCGTTGCTATGCAACCTCATATTACCGTTTATACAAAACCATTTAGTATAATTTATAACAATAATAAACCTGCAGTTCCTCTTGTAATGTCACCAAAAACAGCAGTCCAACATAAAGACAATAAAACAGCATTTATCGTTGGAAGCATGACATTTTGCCTTGCCGCTTTACCTCTTTATGAAAATACTCCTTAGCAGCGGCATACAATAATCCAACAGCAAAAACAACTAATGCCCATAAATGCTCATCAAACCAGTCGACAACATTTCCAGTTTTTGATAACGACAAAAACAAAATAAAACCAATCCCACCTGGTAAAGCAGTTGCAGCTTTTGCACCAAGTACAAATGCCAAGCTATTTTAAAACTCAGCTTATCCCTAGTATAGCTTATCCCTAATATCCCCTAGTCTTTCTATATTTGTCTTGATTAAAAAATTACATGTATGGATAGTTTTTAGCTCCACTTGCCAAATACCATTGGTACCATTATCATGGTCCTGTGTCTGACCTGCAAGAGAACTGAATCTCCCAACAATGTGAATGTAAATGCGTTTAAGTTCACCTGATAACAAGGTGTTCAGGGTGAGCTATTGCGATTGATCAATGTCCGGCGTCGATCTATATATCTGTATGTCTATCTATCAATCCGTCTGTCCATCAACATATAAGAAATGTGTTTGTAGTAAATTTCTGCACAAATTGGCCTATCAATCTGCAAATTCAATATTTGACCTTGAAAAAGTAACATTGACCTTGGACCTGTCCTAATGTCAGTTTCACATAAAACTGTGTATATCCTTAAAGATTCATATTCCTATTTTGATGAAATTGATTTCAAAGCATTAAATTAAAAGGTGAAAAAAGGCAAAAAAAAAAGTCTTTTTCCGCGTAATCTTACTCCACCTACTTTAGGAAACATTTTTAAAAGTACTTGGAAATTAAGCATTTGTGAAATACGTTACTTCAAAGATAAGTACTTATAAAAATTTCAAGACAAGATTTTAGATTTGCTCAGTGAAAAGACAGGGCAAAATGACCGGAAGTGATCTTTTTATACCAAAATTCATGTTGCTGAATGTATGTAGAGCAAATTAATAGTAATGTTTTGTAAATAAATCCCTATTGAAGGCATGATATGGAAGTAAAATACATTACTTTTGAATTTCAAATAAATGCACATAGATAGAAATGATTTTCCCATAGCTGCCACATTGAGAATATTGTCAACAGTGCTATTCAAAAAGCCTATGCAATATTGATTATTTTGAAATTTGTTAGCACTCTAGCAACTGGGGCAAATGCGAGATACGTTTCTTTAAATAAAACAACCAATCAAATTTTCATATAACAATTTTAGTTGAATGACTTGTTATAGTAATTAACTTTAATTTAGTAAAAAATTAATTGATATTGTGTTTTGTTGATGAAATTTGTGATTCTAGAGGTATTTGACGCCTTTTCATTTTATGGCTTGAAAAATTTAGCACTTATAGCACTTACAAGACATGCATGCGAGTAAAAAACGTTTTATTTTAATTTTATGTATTCAAAAGAAAGACTATATTCATCAATGTCCCACTGAATGATTTGTTTACTGTGTTTTCTAATAGCTTGTGTTTTTTGGGAGATTTTAAAGTTTTTTTTATACATTTGGCCATCAAGCGTTTTGCAAAATACGTTACCTTAATAAACCCATCAAATGAATGAATGAATGAAAGGTGTTTTATGGCCCGGTCGACAACGAAGGTCATGTTGGGCGCAAAACGTCTATATAAAACTATAAAGCAAAGGTCAAACAAAGTGAGCAATAATGTAAAAGAATTTCATTTAAATAAGCATATCATAATTAGCACTCAAAACATCATAAAAAGAAATTCGTAAACATTAAAATTTCAAAGAAGTACTGTCAATAAAACATAAAATTATATTTTGCTAAATAAATGAATTGCCTTTAAAAATTCAAAAATAAGATCTACTTTGACCGAATCAAAAATTTCCTCATACTGTCTACTTTAAAATATCTATCTCTTGTAAAGAAAATTCAATACAATCTATGAAAATATGATTGACAGTAAGAGGAGCATTGCATGGAATGCACATTGGGATATCTTCTCCTTTCAAAAGAAATGAATGAGTAAGATAGGTATGCCCAATGCGTAGACGAGTCGAAATAAGTTCTTCTCAACGGCTTGATCTATAACCTGGTAACCAATCCTCTAAATCTGGTTTAATAGAAAATAATTTGTTATGTTGGTTAGCAGGATCAATCCACCAATTTTTCCAGACATTCAGGATAAAAACATTATTTAAATTTTAAAATCCCTAAAAGGTACTTCAAAGGGTAAAACCTCAAGTGATAATGCATCTTTGGCAGCTCTATCTGCCTCCTCATTACCACAAATATCAATGTGGCTTGGAACCCAGCAGAAAACAAGATCAACACTATCTAGCTGAGCTATTTTATCTAGTAATCTAACGATAAGGGGGTTGTCCGTTTTCTCGTACTCAATCGCTTGCATACTTGACATAGAGTCAGTGTATATAATATACTTAGAGAATCGTTCAGCGATTATATGATCGAGTGCGAGATTAATGGCCTTTAGCTCGGCTAAAAAAATGGAAGAGTTATTAGGAAGGCTGAATCGATATTTTTCGCCATCTACAATAGTGGCTGAGGCAACCTTTTTGTCATCTTTTGAACCGTCTGTGTATATCTCTTCATATAATGTGCATTTTTCTTTGAATTCCAAGAACTTTGTTTTAAGAATAGATGGATCTGTTGTATCCTTTTTGTAGGAAGCAAGATCGTAAAGAAACGTGGGACTTTATACGTCCATAAAGGAACATCAGGAACAATATGTTCTGCCACGTCCTCTAGATCAAAATCTAGAGTGTTAACATCTGCTTTGCAACGTTTACTAAATGGGGGTATTGCGCTTAGATTTTTTTTAATCAAAATCCCGTCTGTGTTTAGGTTCAAACACAGCTTTGTATGTCGGATTCTCAGGATTTGATTTAAGTTTCAAATGATATTGTATGGCAAGCTTTTTCCTGCGAAAATTTAAGGAAGGCTCATTTGCTTCTGTATATAGACTATTAACTGGTGATGTTCTAAATGCTCCCAACGCCAAGCGCAATCCTTGATTATGAATGGTATCAAGTTGGCGAAGGTATGAAGGGCGGGCAGAACCATAAACAACACAGCCATAATCTAGTTTAGATCTAACAAGTGTCCTATAAAGGCACAATAAAACCTTCTTATCGGCTCCCCAATCCATACTGGATACATCACGTAAAAGATTAAGTTCCTTATGGCAATTATTTTTCAAATTGTTAATATGGGGTATAAACGACAGTTTAGAATCGAAAAGGAGTCCAAGGAATTTAAATTCTTTTACAAATTCAATTGGCAGTCCATCCAACTTTAATTCTGGATCAGGGTTCATTTTTCTAGATTGACAAAAAAGCATACGTTTTTGTCTTAGAAAATTTGAAGCCGTTTTCAGTCGACCATTTTGAAAGATTTTTCAAGACTTGCTGCAGCTGTCTTTCAATCGTAAACATATGTTTTGATCTGTGGTTCTTTTCAAGAAACCAAACAAGACGGTCATTTACCATTCTTTCCATGGTTTTACAAATGCAACTAGTCAAAGCAATAGGTCGATAATTTGAAGGATCCGTAGAATCTTTACCTGGTTTAGGCAATGGAATAACGATAGCTTCCCGCCAAGATGCTGGAATGCTTCCCGTTTTCCATACCTGGTTATAAATTAAGTAAGCAATGCAAAGAACGAGAGGGCAAACGTTTGAAAAATTGATAATGTATATTATCATTTCCTACAGCAGTGTCATGACACTTTTTTAAAGCCTTCTTCAATTCTTTGACAGAAAAGTCTCTATTATAATGTTCAAGTCGACTGGAACTGAAGTTAAGTTTTGACTTTTCTTTATCACCTTTGAATTTTTGAAAAGCAGGTGAGTAATTGGATGATGATGACTTCTTGGTAAAAGTGTCTACCAATACATTCGCAATATCAGCCTTGGAAGAAACGTCACTGAGGTCAGTTCTTAAATGACCAACTCCAATTGACGTGTTCTTTCCGCTGATTTTGCGCACCATATCCCATGTCTTTTTGACAGATGATCTAGAATTTAATCTAGAGACATACTGTCTCCAAGACGAACGCTTACTTTGTTTAATGGTACGACGAGCTTTTGCTCGTGCAATTTTAAATTTGTACAGGTTCTCCTTTGGTGGTCTCAAATCAAATGACCTAAGAGCAGACTTACGCTCCGCTATAGCATTTTTGCAATCTCCATTTAACCATTGTTTGTTAGGTTGTTTATGTTCAGGCGACGTTCTAGAAATAGCTTTCTCTGCAGCCGAATAAAGTAAGGAATTGAAAAGCTCGGTAGAGTTTTCACAATCTTCGAAAGCTTCTGGATTTATTGATTGTTCGCAGGTAGTTTTGAACAACTCCCAATTAGCTAAATGGAGTTTCCATCGCCTTGGGCGTTCTTTAACAGAAGGTCCTAATTCAGCTATGTGAATAGGGAAATGGTCACTACCATGAAGATCTGAGTCCACTTTCCAGCTAAAAGCCGGGAAAATGTAGTAACATTATGATTCATAGAGGATTTATCATCTAAAAAAAAAAGATCATGATTTGATATGAAATCTTCAATTATGAGACCTTTGTCGTCTGTATTAGTACATCCCCAAAGCGTATGATGGGAATTGAAATCCCCCATCAACATAAAAGGCCTAGGTAACTGTTCGACAAGATCGTCTAGTTTCTCTCGATTGATAGGAGAACTAGGGGGCAGATAAATTGAACAAAGGGTTATTGTTTTATTAAGGGAAACGCTTACAGCTATAGCTTGTAGCGAAGTGTTAAGAGGAATGGTGCGATGAGGAACACTGTTATTAACAATAATTCCGACACCACCCGAAGCTTTCTCATTCCCTTTAAATTTTTTCAAATAGCCAGAGTGATACTTAAAAGAGAATTTGTCAGAATATTTAAGAAAAGTCTCTTGCAAACAAATTGCCACTGGATTTCAATTCGAAACTATTTTTTAATAGATTCATTTCTTCAAAATTAGCTTTTATGCTGCGACAATTCCATTGAAAGATTTTGTTCACCATAGTTAATGGGGAGAAAAATACTAAGTAGTGGAAGTATGATTTTTACTTCTTTATGTGTGAAAGATCTATATTATGTTTACCTTGCTTATTCTCCTTTAAAGAATCTGAGTCCTCTGTGTCTTCCGTTACCATGTCTTCTTCAAGACTGTGGTAACGATTGTATTGTTTTATAGGATCATCAGATCCTTTTGGTTGTCGATTAGATATTGCCGCCCTAGGAGACGAAGTTCTGCTCCTAGAGGGTTTAGCGAATGAGCTTATATCTTTGTCTTCTGACACTTTAGCAACTGGAGGATTTGACTTCTCCAGCTGCATTTGTGCTTTCTTGCGTCTACCAATTTCGGCTAGATCTAATCGAAGAACTCCGTCTTCTCCAGAGGGAGACAGTACTTGTGTTTGTTGAAGGTTTGGCGGGCTGAAGAGAAATGTTATCTTTTCCTGAAGTTACCTTACTCGAGTTAGATTGAAACTCAGTCATTTAACCAGAGTTGCCCTGGTCTGTGTTACAGGGTTTATTAGAAATAACTGCTAAAGATGGAAAAAACTTTCATCCTTTTTTTCTGGAAAGAGAATACACAACTTTCCGAAAAGATCTTTACAGTGGCATAAGTATTTGTAAGATTGAACAACTTTCTTTGCTTCAGGGAAAAGATAAACCTTCTTTATACTTGACGGTAACAATTTACTTTTCTCTTTGCCAAACGGGACATTTTCGTGAAGTTGAAGGATGTTCTCCATCACAATTCAAACATTTCATGTCATCAGTGCAGTGAATAGAACGATGCTGATCTTCTAATTTACCACAACGGCGGCACAAATCTCCTTCACCGGCCCTGCAATTCATCTCGTGGTGTCCAAATTTTGAAACACCTGAAACATTGCAAGGGGTTTGGAATGTACAGATCAACATTCAGTCGAAGATAATCTACTTTTTTACTCTTTGGTAAAATAGCCGAGCCGAAAGTCAGAATAAATGTGATGGTATTTCGCTTTTCGCCATCTCTATAAACAGTAATTCGTTTATCTTCAGTAACGTTTTGGCTTCCCACTTCCTCTAGAATTTCATTTTCTGGGATATCTTCTAAATCACGAATTCTAATGACCCCCCTCGACGTATTAAGTGTAGAATGTGGTGTACATGTAACCGGAATATCAAAGAGAGTATCCATCTTCATTAGGTTTTCACAATGTGCAGGTCTATCAACTTCAACGAGAAGGCTTCCAGATTTCAATTTTTTAACCGGTTTAGGTTCACCAATACTGACTTGAGTACCTTATCTATTACAAAGGGAGACAATCTGGCTAGGGGTTTGTTACCGTCAGTTCAATCAATAACTAGAAATCTGTGAAAGTTAGGAGAACTAAGGTGTATGGCTGTTGACTGATAAAGGGGCGTACCGATTTCCCATTCCGTTGATTCAGCGTCGTTCTTTCGTTTTTATACGCATTATGGGGTCACCCGTGGCGTCCGGCGTCTGGTTGTCCGGGCGTCCGGCGGCGTCCACTTCTTTGTCCGGAACATAACTCTGTCACTTGAAGTCCAATGGACTTCAAACTTGGCAATTGTATTCTTCTCATCATTACGGAGTGCAGTGCACAAGAACCATAACTCTACCTGGCCTATTTTTTGAATTATTGCCCTTTGTTGTTTTTCATACTAGAATCTTATCCGGAGTATATCTTTAAAAGTATTATAGCTAGGATCATGAAACTTCATGGGTGTATAGATCTCACCAAGGGGGGTGCAGTGCACAAGAACCATAACTCTAACTGGCCTATTTTGTGAGTTATTGCCCTTTGTTGTTTTTCATACTGGAATCTTGTCCGGGTACATCTCTAAAAGTATAATAGCTAGGATCATGAAACTTCATGGGTGTATAGATCTCACCAAGGGGGAGTGCATTGCACAAGAACCACAACTCTACCTGGCCTATTTTTTGAGTTATTGCCCTTGTTGTTTTTCATACTTGCGTCTTGTCCGGAGTATATCTCTTAAAGTATAATAGATAGGATCATGAAACTGCATGGGTGTATAGATCTCACCAAAGGGGAGTGCAGTGCACAAGAACCATAACTCTACCTGGCCTTTTTTTGAGTTATTGCCCTTTGTTGTTTTTCAGACTTGAATCTTGTCCGGAGTATATCTCTCAAAGTATAAAAGCTAGGATCATGAAACTTCATGGGTGTATAGACCTCACTAAGGGGGAGTGCAGTGCACAAGAACCATAACTCTACCTGGCCTATTTTTTGAGTTATTGCCCTTTGTTGTTATTCATACTAGAATCTTGTCCGGAGTATATCTCTAAAAGTATAATAGCTAGGATCATGAAACTTCATGGGTGCAAAAAATATTCATTCAAAATAACCTCAGTTCTATTCAAACCCCCAGGTAATACTAAGCAGTGTGACGGGCGTATCTTGTGACAATTTGGCACCTTGTTTTGTTTGGGTATCCATGTTTGTTTCAGTTAAAATTCACTATCCGGGGCCACCACCCTTCACGGAGTCCTACAAGGGGACATGAAAAGGCGGGTTTCCAGCCCCTCATGCCGGGGCTACCTGAATAGTATACTCGAGCCGAAATGTCAAAATGAATGATATCGATTGCACAAACAATTTCCTAACAAAGAATCAAGTCGTGCAAATGATGCCAAATCACAAAATCCATTCAACCCGATAAACCCATGAGCCAATATAGACAAGGACTAAAAAACTATTAAAATATAAAATATGAGTGACAAGGGCAAAGTAACCTTTGTACTTTCAAAAGAACAATGACCTTATACCAAAATATTTTCGTGTTGAGAAGCTGGAGATCCCTGGGCTTCTCTCAACTACCAGGACCCTCTTTTCCGGCATTACGAGTCTCCACCCACGGCAAACAGGCGGGCCATTTAGTTAGGGGTCTTACCATTTACTACATTGGCAGCAGCCGACTATTTCTACCCCCCTAGGCTGATTCATATGTCATCTGATTGCAACGGTTGTAAATTTTTTCATTGTCTAAATCAATTATATCTTTTTAGAGTATTTATAAGGTATCAATATAAATTTAAATCATTTCAAAACTCATTGTGGTTATAAAAGCGTGCAAAGTACGTCACCACTTATTAATAGGTATAATTATTATTGAGCTGCTATCATTGTTTAAGGAAATGCACCAAATACAAAGTGTTGAGGCAGCTTATGGTTTCTTCTATGCTTCAGACTTTTTCCACCTTTTTCGAATAAAACACATGTTGCTTTGGCTGATAAGACACAGTTTTCATAGTGAAAAATGATGATCAAAATAGATGAAAAAAGCTATTCCTACAATATTTTAAGCAATATTTCTATCCATTTGATACAAAAAAGTAAGAATTATTTCTTAGAATTGATCATATTATGAATACTAGGTTTCATCAGCCTGTACAAACGAGTTGATTTTCAATTATCTTGGTTGTATAGGCAGCTAAAGGCTTTAAAATGATGATGATGTGATTAATGTAATGATGTGCACGATAACTACAAGGAATCCATGGTGAGTAGGATAAGCCACCTTGATAAGAGTGTTGTGCTGTTAAAATGGTCTGAAATTTCCTTGAAGGATTTTAAACTCTCTATTGTTTCCAATTGAATGCAAAGTACATGTAATCCTAGTTCTGCCAAGATCATTTACTTTTGAAACTGCGCAATTTAGTTCATTACTGACAAATTATTTAAGCATGACCATATCATGTTCAAATGAATAGAACATTGCCACATACATTTTGTTTTAGCTATCAACGAGTGTAATATATGTTACTTTTATAAATCAAACATAACTGCTGCTTCCAAAGGACAATAAGATGCAAACCAATTGTAATTATGTTGAATATGAATGGTTCTTACAAAAGTAAAGATTTAAGTAATACAATGACACTTAAAAAAGGTAAAAATGCTATAACTTTGATCTAGATACAAACTACAAGTAATTTTTATGCAGAAAGAAATATATCTTAGATAGAATTTGCACTTCTTTTTTATCTTGCATTCAGAAAGAATAAATGAAAAACATTTTTTAAAATCAATAGGATTTCATCAGTATCAAGCCCTCATTGAAATACAACCCAAAACTTGATTCATAAATATAGGAAAATTGCAAGATAGGTATGTGGGTTGTATGCTTATAAGGGATTTGTATGTGTTAATGTGTAAATGGCTGGTGATACAATTTTCAATTTACTTTTCTGTTTGACATTGCTGGCTGACTTTCAATATATATGTACATGTAGTTTGTGTTAAAGTAGAGAAATAGAATTGAAGAATGCCCTTTTTTAATTTATAAACAAATGGGTCTTGGGCATAATTCTCATATTTTCTCGTGTACATAAGTACAAGAATCTTCTACAAACCATTTAGTTTTATTCTAACCACTTGACCAACATTCCAGACAAACAATTGGTAAAACCAAAATAAGTCCATCTTTATAAAAGAGAAACAATTATTTTGATTAAAATGGCTACAGTATTGACACTTAAGTGGATTTAAGATTTTTGTGACTTGTTTCATTTAAATGTAACATACGTTACCAGAAAATGACCATCGGTATTCTGACTCAAACATTTATAGGGAACGAATAAACCAATGCACAAAATTAGAGATAAATGATATAAATGCTATTACATGTTATGTAATTTTTAAAAAGTTCAATTTCTTAAATTATTTTAGCTGTCATGCTGCATCGTGTGATAGATAGATAAGTAATTGTACTGAACAAATATTTCCCTATGATGAAAGTAAACAATCGGTATAGTACAACACAAAGTACATATCCATATTTGTCAAAAAGTCCGTATTTCTATTGAATATTTAAAGGTATTTGTAATTCATAATTTAAAATGATTATCAAGATCTATGCTGATTTAGAAGGGTGTAGGTATTTCGATTTCAGCAATTAGATATACATCTATTTATAATTTGGCTATTTCAAAATTATGATCTCAAATCTTTTAATCAAAACTATAACCTTGTGAGATGGGATAATACAAATGATACCGACTTCAATTTGTGTGATATATCACTTTACACTAAAAGACAATACGTAAAAACTAGCATTTAATAAGAATTTTCTTCTTGGTCGTTCAAAGATATAACATTTACTTCTCAACCAAGGTCTAAATTTTATTACCATTAGTGCTAGGGGATCTTTGATCCTCCTTGGTCACGCATTTTTCATTAGTACTGGTGCATTTTCCAGGAAGCAAAATAGAGAGTTTTAAATTCTAAGAACTTTAATCCTTATTGATGGAAATTAAAACGGGTTTTGGTTAAATATTTTGAGGTAACAAATGTTACAATATTCCTTCAGAGACACAACGGGATTGTTTTTATAAGGATATTACTTATAGATGATATTCTTGTTTTATTATGATGAGGGTAGTTAATTGTAGCTGACATTCTTCTTCTTTTCTTTATTAGCGGCATATAAGGTTACATTGTATAAAGGGTTTGAAAGGGCATGTGCTCAAATCTTTTCATTTTTACGTAAAAGACAAGAAATATGCAGGCCGTAATAACATATGTAAATATGAATGCATTATATTTTCTCATGAGGTTTACCAAGAAGTGTTGACTTTGAATATGTTTGGCGTCCAAATATCTTTTTATATGCATATATGGAGAAACGATTTTGTAATTGTAACGTATATTTCACGTTTTTTCATGAAGCATACAGGATTCTGTGGATGTTTGATCACTCATACCCAATAATCGTGTATTGGATAGTACTTAAAATCGCAATATGCCCAAAGAAGTTCACAATATGGGAGCAACATAGCATTTAATAAGGATCTAGGGTGGGTGATTTCAAAGTAACATGTCTTAAAACGTTGCTTATACAAATACCTTTCAGAAAATCAAAGTATACAAAATTCCCCCTGAGGGGGGGGGGGGGAGGGGTACCAGTAGCCCATAGTTTATTTGTAATCTATAATTGTTTGTAATTCAATTATTTTTCTCTTGAAAGTAAATATTTCATTAGTTTATTTGGTCTTAGGCCGTATGCAATAAATTGATTTATGTATCTCTAAGAATTCATCTTCACAGGTTTAGAGAGATACATTCTGGCTCGGAATCAGCAAGCCTCTTAAACTCGTAAGTAATTTCGTATCTTTAACATACAACATTTATAAGGATCATTTTACATTTAAGTTAAAAAGAAAGGTGTGACGTTTTTTAAAGTTTATTAGCAATATACATATCGTTATCGAGATACTATTGGACACAACATTTTAAGTAGGCTTTTAGATATTTGAACATTGAAGAGTAGTTGCTTGCTTAAAATTTCGTTGGTGAAAGAATAATTGCATCCCCCCCCCCCCGCACCCGCCTAAAAATCCTTAAATTGCATATCATTTCAGAATGAGTCACAAGCCATCTACAAATCCAGATACTGTGTCTGATTGTCACAGTTCTGGTTATACTGTTGAATCACATAAATCGACGGAAGAAAAATTACTCGTGGCAGCCATAGATATTGGAACAACACACTCAGGCTATGCCTTATCCTTTATATCTGATTATAAAAGTAATCCAGGAAAAATTATTAGAAGTAGATTCCAGACAAAAAGTTTTGGTTTTCCTTACAAAGTACCAACGTCAATCCTGCTAGACAAAAATAAGGAATTTGTCGCTTTTGGCCATGAAGCAGAGGATGAATATAGTGAACTTAAATCGGAAGGGGATCAAAATGAATACTACTATTTTAGACAATTCAAGATGCTCGTATATGAAGCAAGTACTTCTGTAAGTGATCACTTTTAACTTTAACACAGCTAATTTGCTTATTTACACTAAGAATGAATAGCAGAATAACGCATTCGAGATTCAAATTTAGATTTCTCAAGACGGCTACCGAAAATTAATATCTTGAGCGATATCTAAGTTGTAGCAACGGAAGTTTGAACGGCCATCAATGATTGATGATAATGTTTTATCAGTTGAATATTTTGTTTAGAATTTTTGTATTAAGAAACTCAATTTTTCCTTATAAACACTATCGTTTTAGCACCACTGTTCGAAGGCCAGTGGGCTTTTGTCATGTAGGTATGTCCGTCGTGCATGCGAGCGTCCGTCAAACAGTCTTTGCGTAAACTTTTCTGTAAATATCTTCTCTTCCTAAACCGATGGGTGAATTTTAACGAACCTTGTTCATTCTGTGAATTTCTTCTTCAGTTGTTATAGAAAATTCAATTGAACCTTTAATATGGGCGGGAAAGGCGGGGCGTATTTTCACTCTAACCTTTTGAAAATCTTCTCCAAAAATCGTTGGGTCGATTTCAATAGGTTTGGTATGAATATCTTGGTTGACCTTCCTCAAACGTTGTTTAAGACATTTTGATTATCCCCAAAATATTGGCGATGCTGGACAGTGCTTTTCACAATTAATTTTAAAATTCTAATTTTCATTTTAAATCTTGTCTTCTATTTCTTATGGGTGCATTTTAACGAAAATTGGCATACATATTTCTTAGGTGACCATCTTCTATTTTTTTTTCAAGAAATTGTGATTGACCCTCAAATATAGAGATGGCGGGCGGGGCTTATTTTTTTTCCAAAAACTATTTAAAAATCTTCTCCTCTCAAGCATTTAACCCAATTTCAATGGAAAATGGCGTGACGTTCCTTAGATGACCGTCTTCTAAAGTTATTTAAGAATTTTTGTTTGCCTCGGAATATGTGCGGAGCAGGGCGGCGGGTCTACCAAATCATTAACCAGATTTCGATGAAACTTGGCATAAATGTTCCTTCGTTTATCCCTCTTCTGTAGTAAACAAGAAATTCTTATTGTCTCATTCATATGGGAGGTGCAGGTGGGGCTTTCTTCATGCTTTTCATGATTCATGATATTTGCATAGGGTGTTTAAATTTACAAATTGGGGTTTGGTTTTCTCATCATCAAGCAATTTTGATTAAAATTCGATGCAAAAAGAACATAAGGCTAAAGATTGGGTGTTGATTATCCCCACCCCTTCCTTCTCTCTCCTGGATCTGCCACTAAAACTTCTGAACGACAGATTATCAAAAGAATTAAACATGGCCTAGGAAAATAGAATCTATTTGAAATAATTATCAACAATCAAAGTGCTGTCAACACTGTAAATCGGGCATCATTGAGAGGCTGGGATAGTGCAGTAGTTCAAATTTGGACTAAAAAAGTTCGTAAAATATTTGCGTAATTTGTGAGTTTTTTTGTCTTAACACTCCGTCTTTTCGAGGACATCGCCAGCTCATCCAACTGGAGTTTGCAGAGTTGTATCCACCCAACTTGAGAGATATGTCACAAAACATTTCCATTCAACCTGAGACTGAACCCAGTTCATCTAAGATTGATTATCCAACATGCTACCAACTGCGCTCTACGGTCAGACGTCAAGGAGGAAGAACCGGCATCAATTTGATGCCTGAGGGAAGCATTTATATAGGAGCAGATAACGGCAGATTTGGTAGAGATGCCAAAATTGCAAATGAAATTTCGATAAAGTTTTTTAGTCTTGGTCCAGTGGACTGGAAAGGCCTTTTTCGCGCAGAGAGCTAAAGGTTAGAACACAATGGGGAACGGTTTTATCCAGTTAACAATGACGCAATATCGAACAAACAATATTTCGAGGGTGTTGTTATAAATCTCGTTACAACGGCTTCGGTAAAGCCGTAGTTACGATATTTTATATCAGCACCGACGGTAACGGTAACGGTAATCCTAGACCTTAGCGCAATTTGTAACGCACCTGCCTCTCGTTCGAGAGGCCCCGGGTTCGATACTCGGCAGCGGCAAATACCCTTTCAGACAAAAATGTCGTCCATCAATGGTTTGATGTCGCGAACCTATTTGATGGAGCAGCTGGAGGCTGGGTAAGGGTGTGGTGGTAGTACTGGTATAAGAAACAATAGGAATCCATGGCTAGGTGCTCTAGCCGCTCAATATGACCACATCAGTCGAAAACGGTGTAAATCGTAATAATCCGATCAAAATAAACGCAATGGCAAAGAAATCTGTGATAAAAATAGACTATGATTAAACCATGTCAACTATAGGAGCAGACGATTCCAACAGACGACAAAATGAAGAAAGAACTCGAGACTAAGGAAAACGGAGAGGAAGGAGGAGTAAGGAATTGTTATTGTTCTTTTATGCAAGAGTTGTTAAGAAGTTGTTTCCCCTTTTTCACAATGTATCCCCTCCGCAGGGAAAGACATTGATCACATTAAACAGGTTTTAGAACAATAAATTAGAACAGGACGAAGATAATTTCAATTCCTTTACTTTAAGCTTGTAAAAAACGCTGAAAGTACTTATTGGTTATTACTAAAAACGAAATCACATCAAATTATGTATAAGCCTCTCCCTTTTTTGTCGCAAAAGTGAAAGAGATAAAAAAATGTAGATTGTAACTGAAAAGGCCGTTTCTGCGCTGTTTGTCTTGAACAAATAGGTCAGTGGATGCCTCGGTAAGCCATTACCATTACCATTTTGATTCTAAAAAAGCTCTAAATTCTTACCGTGTTTCTAGCTACATATTACAATACATAGTACAAAACACACATAGGTTTACAAAGATCGATACATATGTAAAACAATAGTCACAGGATACTGTGGCTTCAATATTAGGATTAAATAAAGTTTTGTTTGTTTCTTATTTTTTAGTTTCTCATTTTGTTTGCGAAATAAATATATTTGGATGTGTGAATAATTTTCTTTTTAGAGCTTGATGTTAAAAGTGTTTTAAATTTGTATAAAGATGGCCAAGTGTTAAAATATTACTTCATTTGCCTTTTCCTTAAATCTACTTTGTGCTTTGGGCAAACCAATCGAAAGTGATATTCGTTTTCAATACAATTCATTTTGCAGTTTAAGCATAATCTTTTTTCACGAGGGATGTTTGTATATCTACCTTTTTCGATGTTAAGATCATGTGATGAGGTTCTAAATTTTGTTAATGCTGTCTTAAACTTTACGTCATATTCAATATCTAGATACTTTTCAGGTACATGGGACATATAGATTGTAGCAGGCCAATTTAGACGTATTATTAATTTCTGAGGACCATAACTTAACATAATTATCAAATAGTCGTTGTTAGATAGATGCGAGTTTTTTGTGGGGCATTCTTTGATTAATCCATAAGAAAGATAACCAATTATCCTGCAGTATACTTTTAACTTGGAAAGCCCAGTTATTTCCCCTCTATGTATTTCCATTTTCACAGTCCGATTTTAACATATTGTAGGTTGATTTGAGAATGCTGTTTTCATTTTGGGTGATTATGTGCGTCCAATATTGAATCATATTGAATTGATTTGAAACGCTCTGTGGTGTCCTACCTCTTTCTACATATAGTTTGGCTAACGGGGTAGATTTTTTGACGCGAAGCGCGCGACGTAAAAACTTAGTAAGAATGTTTTCAATATCTTTTGAAGTGTGATAACCCCACAAAGGTGAACCAAATTGAAGGATGGAACCAACCAGACTATCAAATAGCTTACATTGTTGCGACATGGGTTATTCTAAATTAACTGAAATTCTGCTGATGTTATGAAGAGAAAATAATGCTTGTTTGGCAATATCTTTTTATGTACGAGACCATAATCCGTTAAAGATAAATCCCTGAATATTTAAAATTTTTGACAGTTTCAATGGCGACATTATTAATGTGGAATGTATAACTAGTATGTCTTCCGGCTGCTAAAAAATCATTGCTTTAGTCTTAGATGTGTTCATTTTTATGCCAGATAAAGTACAATATGCTTGTAAATCATTCAACATGGATTGTAAAGAAGTTCGGGATTTCGCGAATAACACTTGGTCATCTGCATACAATATCAAGAATAATTTCACATGGTCCAAAAGTAAAAACTTCATCAAGATCGGAATTTATATGTTCGATGACGTCATTGACGAACATCATGAAAATTAGAGTTGACGACGGATCGCATTGCTTCAAACCTTGTTTCAAAACTATCTTTGATTATATGAGAGAACTCATGTTCGTAACGAACACAATCTTTTACTGACGTGTAAATAGATTTTAAAAGTTTTACAAAATGAGTGCTTATGTTTTCCTGAATCAATTTTCACCACAGCAGGTTTCGATTAATACTATCGAAACACTTTTCGTAGTCAATGAACACGCAATAAAGTTTATTACCAGACGATAACACTTTTGATATAACCGAGTTAATAATGAAAATGCAGTCTAAAATGGATTTTCCTTTCTGAAATCCAAATTGGTTATCATTAAGTTTTTTTTATTCTTTTCTGTCCACCTAGTGGGTCTATTTAGCAGAATTTGAGAATATACTTTTGAAAATATGTTTATTAAGGTGATACCTCTATAATTTTACGAAATATTAGGATCACCCTTTTTAAAAAATAGGAGTGATTATTCCCCTTCCCCATTGCTCCGGGTAGTCGCCTGTTTGAAACATGCGATTATACAAAGCAAAGAGGAAATGTGCAATAATTTCGGAAGACGCTTTAATAATTTAACAAGGAATTTCATCGATACCGGGGCTTCTGCCGTTATTTTGCATAAATACAGCTTTCTTAATTTCTTCTTCTGAGATAATCATGTCCAATTCGGGATTAATTTCACTGTTTTGCATATCAATGTTGCTTTGTGGATATTGTTCGTTTTGGGTGTTTTCGTCTGGTATATCAAACATATTTTTAAAATGATCAAACAATTGTTCTATGGAGAGAGAACCTGGTGTTTTTTTTTTGTTTTTTTTTTGGTTTTGTATATGTACCTTTTATCTTACGCCAAAAACCTCGTGGGCCCGATTTTGAAAGTTTACTGATTCGATAGCCCTCTGCTAGTCTAATTTTTTTCTTAGCAGATTTTTTTACTTTGTTATAATGAGCACGCGCCCGGCTAAAAGCTTGTCTGTTAATATTAATCCTCTCTATATAGAGTTAAAAAGCCTGTTAAGCAACAAAACATTTTTCATTAAACCATTTACAATTTTGATTACCAACATGTTGTTGTTTCAAGCAATGGGTTTTTTCCAAATACTATAAATGCATTATCCCTCAAGAAACACGTGAAATCGCCAACTATGCTATTTATATCTTTGGTTCCTGACCAATTGATTAACGCTAGCAGCACTCTATGATTATTCATGAGTTGTTCTAAAAATAGATCGCTCTTACTGCTATCCTTTATCAGATTATCGTATGTTTTATCGATTTATTTGTTGTTGAATAATTTTTCTTAATACTCAAATTTGAATTTATTGAAAATAGGATTGGAGCATGATCAGAGTGCTCATTCAAATCAAATATTTCAAAATTACAAAATTATTCTATTTCTTAACACATAGTCAACAGTACTCATTCCACCATGCGAACAAAAAGTAAACTTCCCACGCTCCCTGTCCTAGTGCAGACGACCATTGACCTATGACAAACAACTTAATTGACACATTTCGACAGACGATGTCCATTTACATCTACCACGTGGTCTGAATTTACGCATGGACTTTGACCGAGTGATAATCATAACAGAATTTGATTGGTTGTCAGCCCCACAACTGGTAAATGACCGTTCGAGAAAAAAAAATCAGAACAGTAATATTGTAAGTGCTACAAATTTATTATACAGTTAACCTATTGTACGTTTCAACTCCTTCACTCATCCGAAAATCTTGATATAAACACAGTAAATACTAACTGGTAATTACTAAAAGCTAAAATTACATCAAATTTTGTATAAGCATCTTCTCTATTTGTCGCAAAAGTAAATAAGATAAAAAAGTTTTTAGATTGTGACTGAAAAGGCCGTTTCATAGTTTTGTTTGAACGCATTGCTCAGAAGATAAAGGTAAAAATGTAGTGTGTCAAACAGATTGGATTTATGGAAAACGGTATATATAAATTCGGACTGCTTCACATCCCGATTTAATAAAATGAACGAGGAAATACCATTTACCGATTCTAAAACAATAGCTATCCTTTGCCGACATTGATGTGTTTTCCGAAGGCTCAATAGTGAAAGGGTCTTCCGGTTTGACATGATGATTGCCTGTAACTTTTCTGATAGTATAGTCCGTTTGACTTCTATATGGACCAACCTTTTCATCATTTACATAAAATTGTGTTTGAATGAAGGATCTCTATATTATTACATATCAATTCCAGCTTGATACCATCCCAAAAAATATTTTTGTGGACAAAAGGATTTTAAAATAATGATTTCGTCTATTTAGTTAATGATAATATTTTTGATTTTTCTGCTCATAAACACGAGGGGTGGTAGTGGCTGTTTAGTTGTAAATGAATGTAAACAAATAGTAAAAACACGTGCGTGGTTTTACACTAAACATTTGACAGAAGAAATGTCCATTATTCCATATTTGGAAAAGCTAATTAGCATATCGACGGCCAGGACATCTTAAACTTAAAGAACTGTTATCACTCGTCTGCTAATCTAGTTTTTCTCGTGAAAATCCCAACGACATCGTAAAATAATCATTTTGATTGGTCAAGGGAATATGGGGTTCATCTCAGAATGGATAAAAACTATCATCAATTATCTGATCAAACAGTGTTTTAACAAATGTACACTAAGATTTGATATCCCAAGGAAGTTAAAAAACCTCCAAATTTAATTTCACAAAAGTACTCGTTTTTTTATACTAAAACGACTTGTCAAAATTCATACACTTTTGACCCTGTCCCTATGCAAGTCAGAGCTATTTTTGGATAGACAATTTGCTGTTCCGTTTATTACAGACACGAGTAGGAATGAAAGGCAGAAAGTTAACATGTAGACGGACGGACAGAATCACCATTACACCTTCAAAAACAAAATTCTTCATGGTATAGGATGGAAAATATGATATGATAAGAAAAAAATACGATTCATTTATACGATTCTGAGATTTTCGGCGAAATGTTCATTCATATAGAAGTCAAGCAGACAATATCAAGTTAAAGGTAACTAGTCAAGGTCATTGCCATTTTTTCAAGGACAAATTTGTGGATAAAAATTGTTTTACATCGACCATAACATAGTGGTAGCGCGTCGGACTATTATTCAAAAGGTATCAGGTCAACTCCTCGAATAGGAACGCAATCTTTTCGACTATTTTTCTCCCACCAATGCTCTTAAAACCATGGACCTTTGTGGGTAAGCCGCTGAAAGCTAGTAAAGTTTGTGATGAGAAATGACTTATATATTTGAAAATCCCATTTTAATAAAGTGAGTATTAAATATATCAATAATTTTCACGCATTTTACTTTAAAAATACTGGGTAGTCTTCTAGATTTAACCTTTATCGTATTTAAAACAGAATGCATAAAATATCCTTTTGGGCCAAACTTACATTGCAGAGAAATATGATGATCATTGAAATTAATTAAAGTGTATAAGCCCAAATTGCGAATATTTAAGTTAACACCCCCCCCCCCCCCCCTCCCCCGATTTTGTCTGTAAACGTATTCCTTTAACGACCCGAAAACATACATTTAATGCAATAATGCAAGATATCAATCATAAACCCAATTCCAATGGTATTCAGATTATATCCTTTATCACTACCTCTAGTTTTACACCAAGTTCAGGGGATGAATTACCCGATTTGAAGACTAAATGAGGAAAAAGTCTCCACCATGTTACTCATGTGCATATAATTTCAATTTTAACTAAATAACGATTTAGTTATTACTATTTCTCAATAGAAAAGAAGTCCATTCTATCTAAAGATAAATGCACTTGGTATGACACGGCTGTTTTGTGCACCTTTGTCAAAAGTAAAATAAATGTCCCTAGTTTTGTAGACCGCGGGAACACTTCCTGCTCGGATCAATGACCTTAGTAGCTACATCTTAAGTTGAAATAAGGCAATGCCTCTGACCGAGATCGACAAATATATACACTGTTTTACATAATGTTTTATTGTTCGGAATATAAACTCCAACTCGGCAATCAAGCCAATGAATGATGCCTTAAATTTCACATAGACTGCTGTCAACACAAGGACCCTTCCTTGAAATCTATTAAATAATGAACAAAATGTTTTACCTTATGTTATAGTCTGTTTGACTTCTATATGGACCAACATTTCGCCGAATATCTTCGGATTGGAATAATGAAACGTATCTTTTTCTTGTCATATCATATTTTCCATCTAATACCATGACGAATCTTTTTTTTTTTCAGAATTTTTGAATGTAAAATAATGATTTTGTCCGTCCGTCTACATATTAACTTCCAGCCTTTCATACCTTCTTGTGACTGTATTAATCGGAACAGCGACTTGCCCAACCAAAAATAGTTCTGATTTGCATAGGGGCCGAGTCAAAAGTGTATGATTGTAAGTTTTGGTATAAAATAGAGTATTTTCATAAAATTGATTTTGTCGAAGATTTTTTATTCCTTTGGATATCAAATCTGAGTGTATTCTCTCTTTGTTTAAAAACCGTTTGGCCAGATAAATGATCATTGTTGTTGTCTATTCTGAGACGAACCCCATTTTCACATATTAAGACCAATCAAAAAGCATTATTTAACGAAGTCGTTGTGAATTTCGTGAGGAAAACTAGATAAGCAGGCGAGTAATAACGGTATAAATCACATGTTATTTAAGTTATAGATGACATGACCGTCGATATGCTAATTAGTATGTCCAAATAAGAAATAATGGACATTTCTCATGCCAAATGTTTGGTATAAAACCGCGTGATTTTACGCTATGTTTACATCTTGTTACTAATAAACAGCCTTCTTCACCCCCTGTGTTTAAGAGCAGAATATGCAAAAATATTAACATAAACTAGACAGACAAAATCATTATTTTGAAATAATTTTATTTTCAAAAAATATTTTTCGAATGGTGTTTAGCTGAAATTAAGATTTTACCAAATACAAACTCTTCTTTGAAACCCGATTTTATGCAATTGATGAAAAGGTCGGTCCATATAGAAGTCAAACGGACTATATATATTTATAACTCCGTTGTGTAAAGTTTTCTTTTAAGTATTATTCCATTGTATAATTTATTTAATGTACTGTACTTATCAATGTGTTTTTTTGTCGAGCCTTAAACAAAAAGAGAGGTTTGAGATTTGAGCCTAAGAAATTCTGGCGATACACTCGATCACGGCAGTTTAATTTAAACACATAAAAAGTAAATATTAGAATAACATTGTACATTCGATAAAAATGAGAAATTCCGAGACTAGAACGTTATCTTTTTCCCCATAAATCTTTTGTAAGTTCAGGGAAAATTCACAAACCAATGCAAGGTGAAATGTTAAAAAATAAAAGCTAAGCAAGGCAAATATCTTCATGCGAAGATATTCTATAGGAGTTCAATCAAGATTGATCGGGAATGATCCGCGTTCGAGACAGTTCGCTTTTTCGAATAAGGAAAGAAATAAAACCATCACAGAAGACCGGAAAAATGCTAATATGTGAATATAATGTATTAGGAATGGCCTCTTTCAATTTCAATTTGGCCGGAATGATTGTCTTGATAAAACTCGAACGAGTTCGAAATTGGGTCCACTGGGGTCAATAACTAGGTCACAGGGTCAAGTCTTAGAAAACTTTTTATGTACTCTTGAAGCAAGATTTTTTGCCCATCAACCTGAAATTTGGTCAGAATAGTTTTCTTAATGAAATTTCGGCAGAGATTCTTTCGAATAAGGAAAGAAATAAAACCATCACAGAAGACCGGAAAAATGCTAATATGTGAATATAATGTATTAGAATGACCTCTTTCAATTTCAATTTGGTCAGAATGATTGTCTTGATAAAATCTCGAACGAGTTCGAAATTGGGTCCACTGGGGTCAATAACTAGATCACAGGGTCAAATCTTAGAAAACCTTTTATGCACTCTTGAAGCAACATTTTTTGCCCATCAACCTGAAATTTGGTCAGAATAGTTTTCTTAATGAAATTTCGGACGAGTTCGAAAAAGGGTCAACTGGGGTCAAGAATTAGGTCATGGGGTCAAATGCTCTCTAAAGGCAACATTTTTTGCCCGATCAACCTGAAATTTAGCCAGAATAGTTGTTTTGATAAAATCTCGGACGATTTTGAAATTTTGTCATCTGGGGTCAAAAACTATGTCACGGAAACAAGTCTTAGAAAAAACCTTTTATGCACTGTAGAGGCCGTATTTTTGCCCGATCAACCTGAAATTTGGTCAGAATAGTTGTCTTAATGAAATTTCGGACGAGTTCGAAAAAGGGGTCAACTGGGGTCAAAAATTAGTTTATGGGTCAAATCTTGAAAAAACCTTGTATGCACTCTAGAGGCCACATTTCTTACCTGATCAACCTGAAATTTGGTCAGAATGATTGATTCGATGCAATTTTTGGTGAGTTTGAAATTTGGTCAACTGGGGTAAAAAACTAGGTCACGGAGTCGAATTATAGAAAAACATTGTAAGTCAACCGGAAAATTGTTGTATAGAAGCAACAACATTGTTTAGCTTGGTGTTATTCGTTCATCATTCTCTTTCTAAACCTTTTTTTGAAAATTTTAGACAGTTCATTCAGGTGAGCGATTTAGGGCCACCATAGCCCTCTTGTTTGTAGGTTGCCATGTTAGTTTCTTGACTTCATCGGCGATTCTCTGCAACCCGCAAGCGGAGTCCTACAAGAGGACACCTTACCTGGGGAATTCCATCTCAGGAAAGGTGCCGAGGATATATTCCAGTTATTCTTGGTGAAAATAGCTTAGATCAAGCTAAACATGAAGTAGACATCAGACATTTAAATTGTCGACCAAGCACCACGTTTAACAATTGGCCCATAATCCACTGCCTTCTAAGGCGTAAGTGAAAACGTCATTTAATGAAAAGGGCGGTTAAGGAAAAACAAACGACAGGTCTTTGGATAAAAAACGCTGTAGGGCACGGCATGACCAGCCGATCGATCTGGCGGGAACGCCCGACCTTCCGTTTATCCCAACTCAGGGCCAAAGTGGTGTGTTGCAATCTCAGGATCTAGCCGATTCCTGAGGTCACAGAACCACCAGGATTCCGTCATCGGGCTTTACGATCTCAGACCACGTCCAACAGGCAGGTCCATATGTTTGGTGTCATACTATTTTCTACATAGACGGCAGCCGACTTTTTCCATCTCAGTTTCAGACTCGTCAGCCCGAAACGCCTAAAGTACCCGACCGATCTGAATTAAATAAAGGAATCGGAAAGAGCATGCCCTCGGGATCATTTCTTTTAAGTTTGGTTGAGCATGTCCTTGGCATCATTTCGATAAAAGTTGGTTGAATTCTACCTAGTAGTTTCATAGAAGAATATTTTTTTTATATATTTCACCATTCGGGGTCCACATCATTTCTGTAAATTTTGATTGACGATCAATTTTTGGATTCCTTGTATTTCAATCACCGGTACTATCATCACATCCTTTCCTACCCCTGTTGCTTTCTCACATACAGTCCGAGCGACCAACATTGCAAGTGACGTCATGATTTGTTTGAATGGGGTTAACGCCGATTTCAACGATATTTTTTTACTATGTCGTGGGGGCTGGGACAATCAATTTTTGGATTCCTTGTACTTCACTCACCAGTACTATCATCACATCCTTTCCTACCCCTGTTGCTTTCTCACATACAGTCCGAGCGACCAACATTGCAAGTGACGTCATGATTTGTTTATCATTTTATTGCTGACAGAAATATGTAAGGTTTAATTAATAGTAAAAACACCTGAAGTTAACAAGTCGGAATAGCTTAGGTAATTAGTGAGCTAGGACATACACCTCCGGCCCTCGTCAGTAAAGAGATGTTTAATATCGAGGTTCGTACCTCTGTCAAATTAGTATTTTTTCAATATTATGTTTTTTTTTTTAAATTTTAATAAAAAAAAATAGATTCTAGATCTAATACCTTTTTTTTAAAAAATGGCTGTTTAATCATGTGTAAGAAAACTTTTCATTTTATAATATTTTTTTTTCTTTTCTCTACTGATGTGTCAGTATTTCCATATTTTTCTAGTTTCAACTCATAGGCTACATGTGTATTCATATCATAAAATGGAAAATGGTCTTTTTTCATAATCGTTTCGTGTAAAATTGCAAATGCTAATTAATAAAATGTATCGTGCGTTTTGAATCTTGAATTTATGAAATAGAAAAAAATCCATTCGTCGGTATGCGTCGTTACGAACCCATGAAGCCTGTTACTTCTACTTTGGTGCGTTACCGACTGCGCTAATTACGACAGTTGTTTTACTATGAGTTAATTAACAATTTATTTTCAACCTTGCCCTTAAAAAGTAAACACAAATTGACGTCACTTGCAATGTTGGGTGGTTGATTTGTAGGTTTACGATTTTTAACCCATTGGTGAAAGACAAATAGTCGGAAAGGATGACAGCCGTCGCTTGGGATCGAAACTGGGACTTGTACAATGATAGTCCGACAAGCTACGAGGTAGTCTTGCCATTTGTGTCATATTCCTATTGTATAAAAAGCTTCAGAAGACACTGTAGACTAGGATTAGCCTTCAAATACGTAATGTCAGACATTAGCCTATCCTGCCTCCTTTCGAATAGATGTTTGTGGGAAAAAATTTATCAAGACTGGCTGAACTGCCCCCCCCCCTCCCCAAAAAAATGTTTGATTCAAAGTTTGAATTCGGTAGGATAACCGTAGATTGTTAACTTTTTCATTTCACAGGTTTTTGGCGACAAAGGCATCAAAGATATAAATGGCCGTCCAATGAATGCAATCACCGTTTTTGGAGCGACGATAAACTTTTTTAAAGAGCATCTTCTTTATAAGTTATACGAAAGGGTAAAGGAAATCTGTGATGACGATATCCACTGGGTTCTGACTATCCCTGCATTGTGGCCTGTTTCGGCGAAACAGTTTATGAGAAAAGCTGCGTATGTTGTAAGTATACCATTTTAGTAAACGCCTATGGTTACTTTGAGTAGCAAATCAGATGCCCTTTACCATAAACTGTTTGGTGTCTAAAATATGTCATGCAAAAATGGGGTTTAATTTCCGTTACCTTTGTTAGCTATCTGTGTCTCATATTACAGTACTTTCTCCATAACCCTTTGACCTTATAAAATGAAACTTGCCATGTGAACTCCCTCACCTTATTTGAGCGTTTGCAATCTGGCCACGATGACAAATTTTGCCCCACCAAAAAAGGTCCCTTTTCGCCTGATTTCCCATTAGCAGATCCCAATACGTATAGAAGCGAACTTTTTCCATTGATTGCATACATTTTTTGTGACAATGCCTTATTCGGGGAGCATAATCCGTCTCTGACGGCCCTTGTTTAATCAGAAAACCATTTCTTTTCCAAATTAGGATTTACTAACAAAAAGTGTAGTGTATAAAATACTTTAAGCAATAAGATTTTAAAGCATTTACACAACGGTGTTTATTCAGTATAATGAGATTTAAAATAACATGTAAAAGTGTACTACAACATCTTTTGTAAAAGAGATGAATTAAATATGCCTTTTTGACCTGTCAAGCTTAAAAAGGGATCTTCTATGTGTGTTTATCCCTGCAAAATCTTTTCTCATTTTTAAATATTTGTTTCATAGCGTTCTTTGATGTACCCTTTTATTTGTGACTAGTAAGGCATGTTTTTCACCTTAGGCCAACATAGATGATCGCCAGTTATCTATTGTATGGGAGTATGAGGTAGCCGCGCTGTATTGCCAATTGTTTCCTACTAATAAGTTACAGGGTGCAGAAGGGGCCAAAATTGATGTAGCAAGTCCAGGGACTAAATTTATGGTGCTTCACCTTGGAGGTATTTATAGTTTTCATTGATCAAAGTAAATTATTTTCATTATATTTACCGTTTTATGAAAAGGTTTAAATACCCAATTTATGCACTTACAAAAAGTAGCCTTATATGTGAAAGCTGAGGCGGTTTAAAGTCTGGTTTACATTTGCCACGGACGCCATTCGATTTATCAAAATGCGTTTTTTGTACGATATATTTGATATCGGATTTTATTTTAAACAACGGCGTTTAAAAAATATGCGAAGTTCGCACGATTTGGAAAAATATGCGATGCTCGCGCGATTTGTCATATAACCGTCATAAAAATATCGTGCGGCAATCTTAATGTAATCATAGCGTTATTACGCGATTCACGCACGAATACCGTATCAGTCATTTTAATACACTGCTAAGCTAAGCAATTATCGTAGTCAGTCGTACTCCATTTAGCCGTAGGCAAGCCATGTCACATAGGCGATTAACTAAGTCGTAGTAAGACAAAGTATATTTAACAAGGCGATATTTCCGTAGAAAGAAGTAAATGCAAGTAGGACGAACTACGAAGAACTGCGTTGAAATTAGTAGTTTTATGAGATTATCAGTTTTAATTAATGGAAAATCGCCATTTATTTGTTTCCCAAGCCCTGATATCTCATATCTGTTTATCATTCTATAAAAAAGAAACGCTATCTTTAAATATATCATAAGTTTTATTACCATTTGTCACCTTCGAGTTTCTAACCATGGACTTCACGTGTATTTCATGATTTGCTTTTATCAATTTTGTGGACACATCACCGTTTCTATTCGTACTCCGAACGTAGTCCCACCCAACTGTTCTATGCTTTGCCGTAGCATCAACTTGGACAGATGTTTATGTTAGTTAGATTATGCTATTTCAACCTTGGTTAACCGTAGTATCGGACACAAGCGTTTACGATATTATAGAGTACTAAATTAGGAACTATACCGTGAATAGACCTTTGAATATTTTGTAAATGCCTAAGACATTATGGTCAAACTAAATGACTTTGCACTTTTCATTATACACGTCGTGTAGGCACGGCTTACTTCGAATTAAAACGCAGTATACAATCAGCTACATGAATTTTACGACTGACTACTTTGATGCATAAACTCGTCGTAAATGCATCAGGTCAAGGTCGCCGCACGGACATCGTATGATCATTTTGTGTTGTTTTGCTTGTAAATCTTTATTGCATAATCATACAGTCTCTGCGAGAGAACAGCACGACGGTCTTACGATTAAAAACTTAGTCACATTTACTGAAATTGACGTGGTTGGCCGTTGTTATGCAATATCTATACTTTTCCTGGACCGGCTTGAGGAGAGTCTGTTTTTATCCGTCTATATTTAAAAATTCAATTAAATCAGAACAAAACTTATGGAAATAAAACAGAAAATGACATTGCAAATCAAGTTTCATAACGCGCCAACCGATATCGCTGCTGCTCATCAGGGCGAGGTTAATAATTTTACCTAACGACGTTAGCAACGTAATAATGTAAAAACAAACATTGTAACATAGAATTCGGTTTTGGACAAAATATATTGCCCCCAGCTGGGCGGGCGGGGATTGAAATAGTCGGCTGCTGTCCATGTAGTACACGGTAAGACCCCAAACAAATAGACCTGCCTATTGGCCGTGGGCTGCGACCCGTTATGCCTGATGGCGGTAACCTGAGTGACCTCAGGGATTGGCTAGGCCCTGTGTTTGCAACACACCACTTTGGCCCAGAGTTTGGATAAACGGGAGGTCGGGCCTGCGCGACCCGATCAATCGGCTGGTCATGCCATGCCCTAGGGCGTTATTATCAAAAGACTTGTCCTTTTATTGTTTTTCCTAAACTATCTTTTTCATTAAATGACGTTTTCACTTGCGCCTTAGAAGGCGGTGGCTCATGGGCCAATCGGGTAAACGTGGTGTTTGATCGACAATTTGACTGTTTGATGTCTACTTCATGCTTGGGTGAAATATTCAAAATGTACTATGGCAACCTCAAAAAAGCCAAGCGCGCATACTCATTTGACTCTGAAGAAGAAGCCCCAAGATCTCACTCATTTCCAAAATACATTGTTGTTGAAAGTGAAGACCCAGAAAATCCAGTAACTAAATTGTCCCCTTTTATAATTGAAAAACAGATAAACTCTATTCTTGGTACCCCTAAATCAGTAAAATCTCTTAAAAATGAAACACTGCTACTTGAAGTATCTAAGAAGCAACTGCTGACAACCTACTTAAAATAACAAAATTTTTCAACATTAAAGTAACAATATACGCCTATGAAAGATTCAATCAATCAAAGGGTGCTATACGCTTTAAAGAGTTGTCCAGATGAACAATAGATGAAATTAAAGACAATCTTAGACCTATCATTTGTCTCCCACCAATGAGCGAGTGATACGCTTAAGTGGAAAGAACATTTTGGCGTTCGGATTAAGAATTTGGTCTTAGATATAGAAACGACAAGAAACAATGGATAAGTGCACCATCCGACGATTTACAAATGCAAATCAGTTGAAAGCGACGCCAAACCCATATTGATAAGCAAAAAGTCGGTTCAGAACCTATGGAGATAGCGACTGAGATGTGACGTCATTTAGATACTTTGTTTTTATTGCAGATGTCCTTGATAATTTTATCCAAGAAAAGGTAACTGCAAAACAATAAGGGATCTAAGGTCCACATATTAGTCACTCACGATATTGCAACGATTCAAAAGCGTATACTCCAAAAATTGATTCTCAAAACACGACCAAAAACGGAAGGATTTACGGAAAAGAATTATACCGTATGTCTTAAGAATTAAGGTTTTATTGGTGGTCTAAGGAGAAAGGGCTCGATTAAAAAAGAACAAACAAAAATCAAAGCACTGTCGTACTGATGGTTGACGTTCCTGTTGGCATACAAGAGTGATTCTTCAATTCTTTACGAAAAGAGAATTTGTACATGTAAAATTTAAATAAAAGGAAACTGACCTGACCCAATTTTGTGAATTCCTAAACCATTTTACCTGTCAAAATAGTTCTTAAATATTACATTACAAAAGAAAAAGATGGTAGAATACGCCATTATAATACATTATATTATTGTCTAGTTTTATGTTTGCTGTACATATACTTAACAAAAATGAAAACTTAAAACTTTTGATTTTCCTATTTTTCCCTTCCGTCAAATAAATATGTAATGCAAAGCATGTAATTTTAAGTAGAATCGATGTAATTTTATGCATTGTGTTACATTTGAAAGTCAGGTTTTCTGTTTTTTATTTGTTTGGTCTATGAACGAGTTTTTCGGTGACAACGTTTTAAAATACGTGAAATTGCAGATGATGTAGCGATTCATTGTAATAAGTAGAGTTTTTTTGCAAAACGAAATTTGGCGCGATTCAAGTTACCTGAAGCGGAAACGGTCCTGTAATAAATTTAAGGCAACTTTAAAAAAAAAAAAAATACATAAACATTTATAAGAAGAGAAATGTCTTTGTCGAGTGAGACCGATTCAATTATGAAAAACGCATGTTCAGGCCCCAATTTCACAAATGAGTAACATAAAGTGCATCCTTTTGTGAATTTGTGAAAAAAGTTTTTGATGGTACCTCGAATCTAATGAAGTTATTTGTCAATACAGATTACCAGTGAGACGTTGTCTGGTTTTAACCTATGCTAAGGAAAGAGAGAGGGAGACAGACAGACAGACAGAAAGACAGGAGAATAGAGGAGAGAGAGAGAGAGAGAGAGAGAGAGAGAGAGAGCGAGAGAGAGTGACAGAGAGAGAGAGACAGAGAGAGTGAGTGAGAAAGAAATAGACAGAGGGAGAGAAAGAGAGAAGAGAGAGAGAGAAGAGAGGCAGTTATCGTCCACCAAAGCCCTGTAATTAGAAGCTCTCTGATTCTACTTTGCATTAATGAAAAATGGAAAATTACATTATCTAAATTTTATCCATTTTTGCAACACTTTTCGATTCTTCGATGTCTCAATTAACATTATGTTGTTATCTGGTTGAAAAATTCTATTAAAGGATTCTAATTAATTGTTCTGAGATTTCTATTCTCAAATAAAAAAAAGAAAAGGTAAGTGTTTATATAAACACGTACAAAAGTTGCAGACGCTCGATTCGGGATTGACTGTCGATAGTTGAAAAGTAATGTAAATCCCACTGCATAAACCCTTATCGCACGACCTTACTACTTTTCTTTACCTGCTCGCTTTGTATCAATATTCATGTGTATTCAGGTATTTTCATGAATTGTTTTATATACAGGAGTAATGTCAAGGGAGGTTACCATTCCGGTTATTCAATTTACCAAGTTTTCAGTGACCTCCCATAGACCATTGGGAAACAAAGGGCAAATTACTCACTCGGTCTGAAAAGTAGATCTACGCCGGATCTCAGAATTGCATATGATTTCGCATTTAAAAGATGTCTTTGCGGCATCAACAAGTTATCTAAATCCTTGTTTCACGCCATTTTTAAATTGCATAGTTGTCAGACGGATACAATTCTTGAAAAGGTGTAAATTGAATCCAAGTGAGCACCCCTTTTTTTGAAAATCTATTAACATCTGACTGGAATGTTCTTACACGGTATATGGTACTGGTGAACATAAACGTCCACCAAAAACCAAATAGGAAAGCAATGGCGACAACGTCTCCACACGACGTCACTCGTGACCTATCTCATCTCGACCTATATCTCCATAGGCTCCGAATCGATTTCAATTATCTTATAAAATTACAGGTAAAACAGCTGATATAACAGTGCACCAGCGATTAGTTGATGGTGGTCTAAAAGAGCTACATGAAGTCATCGGTGGTCCTTGGGGAAGTCAAATGGTGGAAGAAGAATTCCACAAACTACTTAAGGCAATTTTCGGCGCTCGAGTGTTCGAACAATTCTGTGAAATGAACGAAATTGATATGTTTTATTTACTACGGATTTTCAGACAAAACATGAAAGGTAGCCCTGATAAGATAAAGTTTTTAATTCCTTCTTCTTTGATGGAAACATATGATGAGCTCGGTGAAACTATTTCAGACGCTTTAGACCGTTCCCCCTTAAAGGGTCAAGTTCGGCGTATGAGAGACATGATTTTTATTAATGCAGATACATTTACAGCCTTATTCAAGCCATGTGCTGATCAAATTGTCAACCAAGTTAAAGCCGTACTTTCAAAGAAAGATGTTAGTGGAACGTCAGTCCTCCTAATGGTGGGTGAATTTTCAGAATGTGTGATTATACAAGAAGCTCTTAGAAAAGCTTTGCCAAACTGCAATATATTCGTTCCTGAGGATGCTAATTTGGCAGTTTTAAAGGGGGCCGTGATATTTGGTCATACATGTAGTTAAGTTTCGGTCCCTCAGGGTTTCTTAATAAACACTTAGTATTAAATATCACCTCCCCTTGATGAAGACATCCACGCAAAAGATCATAAAATTACTGTACGGAACGTGGACTGTTGCTGAGACATCTTTAATCTGTATCGACGAGGGAGAAAGCGTCAATGTCCGTAAAGTTTCATCATAATCACATGTTAAGCTTTAAATCCAACCAGCGAGAATTTTTATTGACAAAATTCGGCTCTGCACGTGCAAATCCTAAATTTTTGGATAAAGTATTTAGGAGACCTCGTCCTAAAACCTCCTAACGTTTGTGAAAAAATAAAAGTGGAAGTGAAAATGATAATTTGCGAAACAGAATTGACTTAGTAAGCTCACTGGTTAAGAAGCCATACATATAATTGACCTACTTTGACCACCTGCGATGTTTATATTTAAATTTTAATTTCTTCAAACTAGGGTGCAATCTACATAAATCTGTTTTGAAAGATTTTTTGAATAGTCGAGCTTGAATTTTGGGTATAACAATTTTCTAAAGGCTCACGCGAAATATCATTACTATTGTCAAGTCTACGTAAGCGAGGCACCCTTTTAGTATTTAGTAAAAATGTCCTTAAAATTTCATATCATATAGCGAATAAGCGTTCCAATAAGCGAATCATGCTTTCTCGCTCGCCTGAATTCTATTATGATCATCATCCGTCTGACGTCCGTCCGACGTCCGTCCGGCGTCCGCCATGCTTCCAAAACATCGCCTCAAATACTGGAACAATAAGCATCAAATTTTAAAAGAATGTTTCCTAGGTGACCCTTTACTAAAATAATTAAAATCGGTTGAAAACTCAGGTTACCATGGCATCAAAAGTGAACCAGAAGCCCTACAGTATAAATCATTAGCTCAGAGACATTTATCAAAATACTTAAAGCATGACTTTTGGGCCACCTGGGGCGGAGCACTAGAAGGAAGACGGAGTCGACTTAGATCAAATTAGCTATTTTCAGAGTTCTTCTGGTGAACCAGAAGTCCCACAGCCTTGAAATATGATATTGATCATCAGCTCATAGACCTTTAATAAAATCATGAGCTTTGGATAAGCAGGTCTTAGGGGGAGGTCTTGGTAAAAAAAGTTACCTTTAAAATATATTCTTCCTCTGAACTAGGGGCCATACAGCCTTTAAATTTGGTATGAATTAACAGCAGTTAAACCTATTGTAAATGAGATAAAATCATGATTGTAGGACTAGTAGGGGCAGAGCACCGATGGGAGGGATGGGAATCGGATCAATTCTGAAAACTATAAAATATATTCGTCTTAGCCAAGAACCCTACAGCCGTAAAAAGAATTGTCATGGATAATCAGCTCAAACACCTTAATTGAAATAGCTAAAAGCATGACCACCAGGGTCAGATTTCTGGGGTGGGGGTGCTAGGACTCTCTCTAATCTAGATCCCAAAAAGCCAGTATTTGGCATGAATCATAAATTCATTGACTTTCATGTAAATAGCTAAAACCATGACTCTTGCGTCGTCCAATACAGTGCAACAGGGGAGGGTTGTAATACTTAGGTGTCAATATGTATGAAAATAATTTTTTTTTCTTCATCTAAACCAGATCTCTAACAGCGTTTATATTTGATATAGATTATGAGATGATTGATCTTTAAGAAAAATGCTTAAATGCTAAAATCACCAGAGTTGAGAAATTAGGGGCAAAACATAGCGGGGGTGAGGGGTCTGGGATTATAAGGCTATTTTTGAAAAACCTTTAATATTCTTCCTCATCTTCTGGACCAGGTGACTAATGGGCATTAAATTTTGTTAACTCATTAGTTCAAATGCCTAAATGAAATCGAATAAAGTCATGGCTGCTGGGCTACTACAGTCAAGAACATCGTGGAATTGACAAAGTGAATGATTTTGGAATGATATTGGATTGAAATTGAATGAGCGTGTGGAACGAGTTTTGATTGAAGTTAAAGGAAGGTAATCCAATATCGCAAGTTTTGTTCAGGATGACCCAATCAGACGCTTAAAATTTCAATTATGTCGGTAAAATCGCGATTTAGTTCTTGCTTTATTAATTTTGATGGTAATTGTTGATCTTACATTTTTTATTCACTTGGAGCGTTTTTTAGTGGCTTGAGTGAGTGTTTGGAATGAATGAATGGGGCAATGAGTGAGCGATACAGAACGGTTTTGAATGAGACTAATGTTAATTTCACGATGTAACTAACTATGGGGGTAAGCACCAAAGGGGAAGTATAGGTCTCGGGGCTATGTAAAAGTCTGAAAATTTCTCTGTCCAAACAAAAAAAGCTGACAGCTTTTAGATTTTTCATTGATTATCAGTTACTATAAACCTTTATGAAATTACATTAAGCAACTTATGTTGCTCCATCAAGGCACTCGGGAGGGGGCAGATCTCGGAACAATATGGAAATCTTTAAAAGAAGGCAGAATAGTTAAACCATTTTTAACCCCGTTAGGTATGAAAAGTTTTTGTTAACAGAGCTTATATGATTGAATAAGTAAAAAATCTCGTTTGCGTGAGTTGTTTAGACAGATCCAGATAATAGAGCTATTTTTCAGGTAAGCGACCATTGGCTGATGGTCCTTCTGTTTTATTCAAGTGGATGTACAATGATAGAACTTTCAATTATTTTTTGTTCGATCGTTGATATATAGACAACAACTATGCAATTATTCGAAGGGACTACTCGATATGAACAGAGCAGTTTGGAAGAAAATTCAAGTAACGGATACACGATTACACCTTTACTTTTTTACGCAAATGTTCTCGTTAATCATTTATAACGTATGCTTTGTTTTCATATGAACACATAATTAGTTTTACGGGGTTTTTTGCCGGGGTATAGGGATATTTCATTATATACCCTGGCAAGAAATCGTAATACGAATCTATTAAACTGCAAAGTTTTAGACGAAATAATTCTTGTTTGTCTATTTAAGGCCTTGGTGTACACCGAACTCTTTGAAAAAACGAATATACCCTAATGCGCCTCAAATGAAAAGTAAATAAGTAGTGACGTCACAGGTAATAGTGACGTCACACTACTACATCCAGCGATGTTATGAATTGAAGGCGGTTCTTAGCTGAATTTGCGAGAAAGTTAGCACTCTAAATAGCAGATTGTTGAAACTGAAAGGTGATTATTAGAATTTATATCATTTTTACCTGTATTGCATAAACTATATTCGGGTCGTGTTAACAGCAAAGCGAGATAATCATGGCTGCCATGACCGGCTCGAATGTTTGTCTATGTTCCCGGCGAGGCGCCTTAAGGAAATCATAGGTGTTATACCGGAGTGGCTGTCGATATCTATGTTTGTCAGTTCAACATTAGCCAATGAAAATGCTAGAACTATCTTTGCAGTATCATAATTTTTTTCATTTTTTGTACGCTTTTTTCATTCGCAATCTTTTGCGAATGCCTTACTCCCATATTGGATTCGAACAAAGATTAATAAAATGATTTTAGTCAAATTCCCGCAATAAGGCAATGTCTTAAGAAGTTATATCACTAGGCTGCAGGGTTATTGGCCTTATTCGCCAGGCCATAGGAAACAATCATGTATCCTTGAAATTGCCCAATAAAAAGATAATCGAGTCGAAAAACGCACAACGTGTGTACTACGTAGCTTTTTGTGCTCATGCGCGCGCCAAAAATAGGTCTAGTATACGTCATCAACTTTTGGGCAACACGAAGGGCTTTGTGTGTTGGACGCAGTGCTTGCATATCACTACGCTACGCTAAAATCAAAGTACTGATAGTACTGAAGGCGAGGAAACTGAATAGACGAAACAACACACGGGGTCAATTTTCTGGAATATTACCTTGATTTTTCACCTTTTCCTTATCATGTATACCAGATTTATAACATCTATAAAATCTAGATGAAATAAAGAGTTGATAAAAGAAGGCCGCCCCCTCAATTGCAATGTTATGTATATTTGACTGAAGGGTACCCAAGGGAGATATGAACGTGAAATACCTCTATTCAAACCAATGTAAAAGAAAGAGCCGACGAGCTTGTGCCCCTAGAAAAACAGCATTACTACGATTGTTACACGGAATTATGGAATGGATAAATTGACTGACTATTAGTAGACAAATCAACTCAGCTAAAATTATAAAAGTGCGAGTGGCGCCTGTCTGCAATACGGTATCGGTCGTAGTAATCTATACCTGGGGAATAAGTTGTTTTTTTGAGGACTCGGCGCTTTTTAGTGAGCATACCGTTTGACATTTTTCCTTTGAAGTGAGGTTGGAATGTGGTTTACGATCCCTATAGGTAAATGGAAAGTTTGGTTTCCCTCGCCTAAAAAAGCCTTGCTAAATGATTAAAAAATGGAGTCAATGCCTTCTAATGTCACCTTGCCTCTTTATAAACCAGGCCTTCAGCGCTTTTATTATTTCTTATTTGTTGGTTCTGTAAAGTTTGTGTTTTAAATTCTGTAGTATTTGGGGCTTCTCCGACGATTGTTAAAAATGATTGTGCGATCTCTGGTTTTGGAAGGCGGATTGTATTTCGGAATGCGTAGCATGCGTAACATAGTTTAACATCACCGCAAAATGAACAAAAGACAATTTCAATTCGGTTTTTTAGCTCACCTAAGTATGGAGTGCTCAAGGTGAGCTTTTGTGATCGGTCGTTATCCGTCGTCCATCGTATGTTTTCAACTTTTTCCTAATGTGCACTCTTGAGGCCATATTTTTGTCTCAGACGTCTTGAGATTCAGTCGGAATGTTTGTCTCGAAATATTAATCAAGTTCGAAATGGGGTCTAGGGGTCAATTCTTAAAGAAATCTTGTGTCCACTCTACAGGCCTCATTTGCTTACCAAAATTTCGTTAAACATAATGTTTGACTACACCAAATCTCGGTCAAGTCCATACATCGTGCCATAATTTTGGGAACGCAATACCTTCAACATTGATGGTCGAATTCTATTAAACTTTCACAGAATAATGTTTCTAGTTGCCTAACTACTGGTCGCATTTCAATAAATAATGATAATATTAGTAACAAAAAAAAACAACAAAAAACTCAAAGCTACGGAGCCCGTGACATAATATACAATTTTTTCAATCCGTTAAACGAAATACTATTTCTATAAAACGAATTAGTATTTCTATAAAACGAATAAGTATTTCGTTATAACGAATTAGTTTTTCCTTATAACGAATTAATATTTCGTTAAATCGAAAAACTAGTTCGATAAAACAAAATGCTATTTCGTTTTAACAAATTACTATTTCGTTTAAACGAATTAGTATTTTGTTAAACAAATTGATATTTCGTTTTATCGAAATACTTTTTCGTATTTACGCATACTATTTCGATAAAAAGAATTAGTATTTCGTTTAAACGAATTTATATTTTGTTATAACGAATTAGTATTTCGTTATAACGAATTTTATTCGTTTTAACGAAATTTTAAGTCGTTTTAACGAAATGCTATTTCGTTTTAACGAATTGATATTTCGTTGAAACGAAATAGTTATCTTCGGAACACTCGGTTGTTATCCTTGGGAAAATGAAATCACGTGCGTACTTCTAATTGTTAAATTTGTGTGAAACAAATACACGTTTTCGGCATAGCTTTAAATCGTTAACTGATGCTTAAATTTGAATAAGGGTAAACTCTACCATAGGCGTTACTAGGGTTTTGAAATTAATACGCACTCAGAAGGTGACCAACCTAGGATATAGGATAAAGGCGAAATGAGGACTGTCAAAAAAGATGAATATCCTTCCGTTTCTTTTTCTATGATTTGAGCGTAAGTGAATAACGAAAACGTCATAACTACAGCTTGAATAAGCTGTAGTTTAGATGTAATGATCGTTCGTCAACGACATATTCAAAAGAGGGTTTATTTCTATTCCGCACTTGCATAATATGCGTATTGTTTGTTACGTCCTTTACGAAAAACTTATTCGTTTAAACGAACTAGTAATTCGTTAAAACGAAATATTATTTCGTTTAATCGAAATATTTTTTCGATTTAACGAAATATTAATTCTTTCTAACGAAATACTAATTCGTTATAACGAAATACTAATTCGTTATAACGAAATACTTATTTGTTATAACGAAATATTAATTTTTAAAAACGAAATAATAATTCGTTTTATCGAAATAGTATTTTGTAAAAACGAAATAGTATATCGATAAAACGAAATATTAATTCGTTAAAACGAAATATCAATTCGTTTTTACGAAAAACTAATTCGTTTTATCGAAATAGTATTTCGTTACAACAGATTAAAAATGTGTATATTATGTCACCTACGGGGCTCCGTACCAAGCCACCTGACCTTAGACGGAAGGTTTTGTAATCTCCGCGTCATCGAAAAGTGGTATTCAATTTACAAACGTTTTTTGAGTGTACAGATATCTTTTGAACGCAACTCCTACATATAATTATGGTTAGGTTTGGCTGAAAATTTCACAGAATGGTCCGAAACACCTTTTCTTCCGTGTATTGTCGGGAATTTTGTTTTGTTTTGTTTTAAATCCCTAGTGCTAGATACCTAAGGGTTAAAAACTAACCTGTATTTATTCATTGTAATAGTGTGGATCAATTTTTTACTGCTCTCTTGTGAGAGTCTAGGAAAAGGTCCTATTTATCTCAAATATTCTGGTTTATCCGTTTACTATTCTTTATCGAAGAGGATGGGATTTTGCTAGTTTATTTGATGGAATCGCAAGGATAGTGTCCAAAAGGTAAAAAGGGGATACTCACAGTAGACCAACGTACAGATTCGCAAATCGGAAGCTGCGATGGCTGTACGTCGCTAATCAGTTAGCTGCGGCTTTTAACTTTATATAAATTCATAATTGTGTTAAAACGACTGGACAGAACCAGTAGGAACATCTCTTAAAAGAAAGGTTAAATACTTTTCCTTTAGTTAATGCTACGATCACGACATCAAACTAGTTTCTATATGTACAATTGAGATAAATCACTGGCGTTTGCCTTAGGCGTCCGCCTTCACTGCTTATTCTCTTCTACTTTTTCAAATTGGAAACGCATCAAACCCTCTTTTGATTGTATGCGAATACAAAAGAATCAATTACCTTGAAGAGAATATAATCATGAGACGGATCCGTGTTGTTTTTATGAAAATAAACAAGATTTTATCCAGGCACCCCAGAAATGTTCTTTGTACCATTAGCTGCATGGACCCCCTTTTTAACTGTATAATTAGCTGCGATTTTCAACACGGATTCCTCTCATATTCACGTTTAAGTATTTGACAAAATAAACGACAGGCGCATTTACTATGCTTCTGTTTTGATTAAAGATAGGTGTTATTATCATTTGAGTATCTTTTTGCAGATCATCGGCTATATTCGATCGCTTGTAAGATAAGTATAACTTCCTTGCAACACTATCCATGCATTTGAATCCCATTAAACATAGCTTACATTTGCTTCGCAAAGCCCCTATGTAAAACGTTTACTCACAGTAACCCAAAAAGTATAATAAGCGTGTGGCTGTCCATAGTTTCCATGCTATTAGAAACAGCTATAGAAATTTTGATGAAAACTCAAGGCCTTCGCATGATCATCATTCCAACATCGTGCTATGTGAATCGTTCTACACATTGTCTATTAAACTGATTTCTCTGGGACACCACGATGGCCGAATGGGCACTAACCGGAGTTTTTATGACAGGTCCCAAAACACGGGGTACAGGTCGGTTTTGCGAAATAACATCATTCAACGTCTTAATTATACAAAAATCGCGGTATGTGATAACACATAGTAACTGTGGCTTCTTGACTGGATTTGATTCTTTTTTTTGTTGGTAATTTCTGCCTTTTGATGCGTTTCAAAGATCGAAAATTTCTTTCATTTTGGTAACGGTTCTCTTTACGATGCATCGTTGGCAAAATATATAGTGTCCTTGATCTATAACTACATAAGACACAGCATGATGGTTTTTCGTTTGAAAATCATGGACATTTTTTAAAATTCCTTTAAGAAGTGTCCGGTAATAACTTTCTTCTTTTCTTGTTTGGATGTCGGATTACCGTATATTTTATCATCATTCGACTGAAAGTAGAAACAAAAAAGTATGATGTTCTTGTTGACCAATGCTCTATCAAAATCTCTTCGAATTTGGACATGGCATATAAACTCTAGCAAATTTACAACAGGAAAACAATCTCATGAATTCATAAAACTATACTCACACGGATACCATACAGAAACAAACAAACAAGCAAGGAGACATTACTCATATAAGTACGAGAATGTATATACACATACATATGCATACACATACATACATAAATATAAATACAAGCATGCATGTGTTTAAATAAATTCAATGATAGATACATAAATACCTACACGAATTCATACATACATGAATAAATACATGAATGCATATATTCATGAATACAAACATACATACATGCTTGAATACATACATACATTCATACATACCACAACAAAAGCCAACAAAACCCACTACAAAGGCCACTACAGATTTCGATTTCGTCTGGTCAACTTGTTTTTCAGGTCATAAGATATCATATACCTACGAATTAACACAAACTAGTACACCTTGGTACATCTTGTGGAATATGGGGCTTTGAAGAATGTCTACTGGGCCGTTGAAAGCAGATTCCTTCGTTATGTTATACAGACGAAAAGTCGGTATTTCGGTGCACTTTGGGGCTTCGAGTAGGCATGCTCATCGACATGGTTTTAATCCAGTCCATATAAAGTATTCTATAAGACTTAGTCTAAAAAGTCATATAGGGAGTGCAAAACCTTTTTGATTGTATATATGAACATTGTATCTTCAATTGACGAAAAGAATTGACTAGTACTGCATTTTTTTCAGACAAGCGGATAGAGATTTATATCGGGGCGGCAGCACCTCAACTACATATACGGTCTTCTTGGCATATGTTCATAGAGGGGATATAAAATGACTCTTGTCACAAACACTTGAAATTAACAAAAACCAATTAAAGTTTGCCGAGACAGGGATGAACACATAATCCGAGGAATGACAACGCGACGCGTTATCAACTAACCGGGCTCCTGCTACTTTTGGACTTACATAAATAACCCATACCCATATACAAAACACAATTATAAGCACATATGAATTCTATTTTAAAGTCGAATATTTTACTGTTCAATATTCGTGTTGATAAACAAATGCACGTAAATATATGGACAGGGTGATTCATAAAATCTGCTCTACTTTCCGAATCTTATAATTCTTTACTTCATGGTTTGACTTCAATTTTTAACTACTTTTAGAGGGGTGAACATATCACAATTTAATTTGACAAGTATTAGAGAATTATGTTGTCATGACATCAAATAAATGTCAAAAGTTCAAGAAAGTACTCTAAAAGTAAAAGTTTTTCTGAAATTATTTATCTCTTTTTAGCTCATCTGAGCACGAAGTGCTCAAGGTGAGCTTTTGTAGTTAGGTGGATTGTCCATCGTCCGTCGTGTGTCGTCACTATTAACATCGTATGTACACTAGAGTCAACATTTTTGCCTAACCAGCATGTAATTTGGTCAGAATGATTGTTTAGATAAAGTCTCAGACGAGTTCGAAGTAGGGTCAAGTGGGGGCAAAAATTAGATTACGGGGTCAAATCTTAGAAAACCCTTCTTTACACTCTAGAGGTCGCATTTTTTGCCCGATCAATCTGAAATTGCCCGATTAACCAGGAACTTTGTCAGAGTGATTGTCTTGCTAAATCTCGGCTGAGTTTAAAATTTGGTCAAGTAGGATCAAAAACTAGTTCACGGGTTAAAAACCTTGTATGCACACTAGAGGTCCCATGTATGCTCTATAGTGGATACATTTTTAGTCTGATTAGCCTGAAGTTTGCTTAGAGCGATTAAAGGTCACTATGGCGCTCTTGTTTAAAGCCATTCTCCTGTTATTAGAATAAAAACGCTTCCCAACTGATACTAGTATGAAGAAATCAAATGAACCCAAAAATTGCGATTCTACGCGAACATATGATCACCCCACAAATGCGTGTCACTACCATCGCATGGACTAAAAGAATGACTTAACATTGTTTTATCACAAAATGGACGTCATATCGATTACGAAATTCAATGGTCGTGAGCTTTACATAGATTGGATTCATGCGGAGAAGTCAAAAACCGGTGGTGGAGGTTTTTTTTTAATTGAACCGGCTGTAAAATCCGTATTACATGTGTTAAATATAAAACTGTGACAAAAAGATGGTTGACATATGCTTTTAGACCAATCAAAAGACTTTCACTATATTTCTACTTCACAAAATGCGAGTCTTGGAGTGGCTATCATTTTCCTTGCACTTGCTTCTCAAATTCTAATTTTAATTTTGAGTAAAACGGCTTGCTTTTCACCGTAGTTTGCGACCTTGTCAAATTTCTGTGATTTGTAAACTGCACACTCATTTTATGCTTTTATTTAAATAAATGTGCTTTGTTTTCAGCTGCACGCTTCATTATGTCAGGAAAATGTATCTTTTATTGCAGGTTGGTGTTTATTTGACCCTGTGCTTTTTTTTTGATGCAGTGGTGTTCTGTTGCCGCCCGATTTAGCCGATTTTCTACAGTCTTGGACCAGGGAACATTGAACTAATGGTATTGTTTTATATCGCAATATAAACTTTTTAGAGTCCGTATTAGGAATTTGTAAACATACAAAATATAAATATTTGTTTACAATAGAATTAATCCTTTTGAAACCATTGGGTGTTCTCCGAAAACAGCCGAGCAATTAATAATTATTTTGGCTCCTACGTCGCTCTCAGCACTAGTCAGGTAACAGATTCCTTAGCAATCGAAAACAAACACCCTTTTTGCCCGAAAGGTTCATCTTCTGATAAATAAATTAATAAATAAAGGTTAAACAATCTTTCGTCAGTAGCCTATATTGAAGTTGTATTTCTTACATTTTACTCACCTATCAGTAATCATCTGACCAATGCGTATGATTCATATATTTGAATGGGGTTTTTTTATTTTTGTTTTTGTAAATATACGAAACAAAACACATTTTAAAACTGAAAACAGCTTGGTTCCTATTCCTGTTACCTTCATTACGCAAATGGTAAGGTCTTTAGAAATTAAGTTCCAAAGATGATACCTGCTAAGTTAGAATTGAAAGGAATAATAACATCGTGTATAAAAGATGATGTGATTTTGTGAGGTTTTCATTAATAAAACCTGTGGTAAAGAATACTTACGGAATATCTTTCTTTAAAAGAAAGTCACAGTTAACTTCTCTGTATTTGTCAAAAGTACCGTTTGCTTCAGATCCCAATTTCACTTCATATTTCATTAAACTAGCGGTATATTTTAGTAAATATTTCCATGAATCGGCTAAGCTAATCGTACAGTGTCTTCAAGCAATTTAACAGCTAATGATGGTTAATTTTGACAGCTAGTTGTACAGTGAACATATTGGGGTGCCTTGATAAAATGTTGGTTATTTTCATTAATACGAAACGAATCCGTCGCATGGTTATATTTTCTTGAAGGTAATTGAGTCTTTTGTAATCGAATACAATCAGAAAAGGATTTGATGCGTTTCCAATTCGAAAAAATAGAAAGGAACAAGCAGTGAAGGCGGTCGCCGAGGGCAAACGCAAGTGATTGATCTCAATTTTACAAATACATGCTCGTTTGGTGTCATGATCGTAGCATAAACTTAAGAATAAATGTCATACCTTTATTTTAAGAAATGTTCCCGTTGATTCTGTCCCGTCGTTTTAACACAATTATGAATTTAATTAAAGTTGTAAACCGCAGCTAACTGATTAGCGACGTACAGTCATCGCAGCTTCCGATTTGCGAAACTGTACGTTGGTCCACTGTGATACTGGTTTAAATCCTGCACGAATGATTTCGCCCGTTAAACAGACGATATCATAAGACAGAATTATCAAGTGGATTCCATCTAATTTCCCGCTATTAAGCTAGTTGAAACTACATAAAGAATGAGGCGGAAACCAAGCGAAAAAAAGACGTTATTTCCACTATTTTTTTCAGGAGAAATTTCTTTGCTACAGAAGACCTAGACTAGCAAGCATTAATAAGTAAAAGAACTTTGGTGGATTCTACAATAGGATCAAGATTCCACACAATCGCTTTGTTCTGCGGAAGATTTTTGGACAAAGTTAAATTGTGACCTTGACCTTTATTTTTTTAAGAGATAACTATAGGGTACTTATTCGGTCATGGACATCGATTGTATAAAGCTCAATTATTCTGGGAAACTTTGTTCTTTGCTGGAGCACCGAAACCAAAAAAAAATCTACAGAGGGATGGACAGATAGGATGAAACTAACATACCCCATACTTTGTAGGTGGGGGTATTATAAAGAAAACAAATCTTTATATGGACAAAATTAGTAAACAAAATACACTATCGAGACTACGAGCACAAAGCATGACCCCATTACCTTACCTTACCTTAAACATTTGGTGTTCTGGCAATTTTGTATAAGTTTGGCCTAGATGGGTACCTTGACCTTAGCGGATGACCTTGAATAAGGTGCTTTGTTGATGTAAAATATAAGCATCGTCACTCGAATTATTTTGAAGTTTCAGCAAAATATTCAGCTATCGGGTAAAGTTTTGGCAAACAGACAGACATACAATGGTAAAACAATATGCCCCTTTCTTATTGATCCGAGGGCATAAAAAAGTCATTTACTTCATGTCACTTGTTTTCAAGCCCCTGAGTAATAAAAATCATTGTGAGAACAAAGCAATTTCTCCTTTTCCCAACACATTTGATTACATGTATTTATATTTTATAGTACAATAAGATTGAATCCTGACTTCTTTGGAATTTACTTAATGAACAATTACTCTATTCATTGCGAAATCAGGGTAAAAAAACCCCACATTTTTGCCTCCAGTCGACAGTTTAATTTTGTACTTCTTCTTACAGGTCATGCCTGATGATAAAAAAATCTTGGTGGAGACTATTTTAAATCTTTAACAATTTAATAGTTATTCTATTGTAAGGAACCTGTGTAAATAGTGGAAAATGCAAATAACAAGCAATATCTTCTTTTTTCACAATATTCTTTCGAAGGAATGAAACTCTATGTGGGGAAAATTATCAACTATTTTTAAGACTACATGATTCGGTAAGCAAGAGCACCGCATGCCAGTACCAGTAATCGGTTGCAGGTGCTAGCCGACGAAATCTAAGGCAAAAGGGGCAAAACTCTTTTTCCATAAAGCTTCGTAGCTCTTGTGATGGTGACCACATATGCCAAATTCCAACTTGATATTTTCAATAACAAGAGGTATGGCAAAGATTTAAGTTTGTCAGTCGCCAGTACATACGCCAACACAAACAACACAAATGTGTTGATAATACCTCGATGTTTAGTTGTAAAACAGCCGAGCTTAAAATGTTGGATAATTACTAAAGGACTGAAGGGCCTTCAACATGGTGGTTACTATCAGTCCTCCCTAAAATCTACAGGTCCTAAGACGAGTGTTAAGTATAGAGTCCTGGAAATCCTTAGTTACATATCAGGAGTTCTACTACACTTAAGCCCATTTGACCTTAAAGCTATGGATCAAAACAGTTAAATTCGCGAATCCTTAACATGTTTTTCGTACAAAGGTAATTGTCCGTGTTACAGTTCTCGGAGGGGATGGGGTGGGATTAACACTTGATGATACACGATTTGAGTCAATCAAAGGGAGCGACGTTACGCTTTCATGGGATGCGCTTCCAAAAGACGGATAGTTATTACGGGGGATAGTGTAAGGATACATACCGAAACTATTTCTGAGATCCAAAATGGTTCTAAAACGTGATCGATGTGAAGCACCGTCACAAAGGGGCTCGGGTGAAAACCTCACCCGAAAGACAATTAGGTTTAATTTTTAAAAGCAATATTCTGTAAGCACTTACACTTTTAAATAGTGAGTGTGGCATGCTATGTCTCAAATTTTGATAAAATTTAAACATGAGGATAGGGCTGACCCAAAAGTAAAAATAAGATTAAAAATTTCTTTAAATCACTTCTGGTTGCCATGGAAACAGACGTTAAAGATTGAAAAAGTCCGTTTTTGCGAGTTATTAAATTCAAATATATCAGTAATGCAGCACAAACTAAAATAAAAACTCATAAGATATGAGTTCCCCATCATGGTTCTCTCAAATGAATTAATGATATTTTTGGGCAAACGTTGTTAACTTATGTTTCCATAACAATAACACTAATACCCTACCAAAATATTGATTTTTGCATTTTTTCAAATGTTATGACAAAATACAGACATTGTTTTCCGTTTTACAAGGAAATACCACATAAACATTCACATAATAATAACTTTTGTGTTCGTTGCTATGGCAACGTGAATTCATAACCCATAAATAAAGACAATTTCAGAACATCTTAAGAGTCCTCAAATGACTAGATAATTGAACTCCCATTCAATGTTATGATCATTTACAAAATTGCTAAGATAGACCTTTTAGGACATATAAGATTTTTTTTCAAAAACTTGCAGGAAACAGCCTGTTGTTATGGGAACAATAATGTAAAAATGCACAAAACCCCATTTTTAGTCCTTGGATACGGGTATCCAAAGCTAAGCAACCTGAATATTTCTTAATCCTAAATAAAGTTCAAACTTTCCTCTAACTTAAACATCAAAATAGTTGTGTAAACTGTTTTCAATTTTTAGGAAAAAGGCTACAAAATCACCCCAAAAATGCCTAATTTTGGGTTGTATCGGCAAATTACCATGGCAACTATTACAATTTTTGTTCTTTTTTCTTGTATTTTGATAGAGGCTTATTGGATCTCTTTTCTTATCACATGTAAACTTTCAGGGACTTAAAATAACTGATTTAAGAAAATAATAAAAATGGTTGCAATGGTAACAAAAATGCCCAATGATTTTTTGCGGTTTTTGAAAGAGCACTTTTTGTTAGATATGTCCCAATAATTATCATCGGTTCATCATGAAATTTAAGAAATAACTTAAAAGTAACAAAAGCAGCCATATTATGAGCCATAGTTACCGTTGTCAAGGTAACCAATGCACACAACAACAAAAAAAAATTGTATCTTAGTTGCTCCTTTTACATAATGAATTCCCTCTACACATCAAATGTCAGTCATTAGCGAAGAAAAACAGGTAATTATAAACAACGTTTTCAGATCAATTTATCAAGAAAAGCCACATTTGTTGTCATGGTAACACTATCTGACACAACAAAAGATCTAGTTCAAAATTTTAAGTCCTATTCTATCAAAAACATACCAAAAAAACATCATCTACATATTAAGATCAAATTAAATAGCTTCAAAAAAACTTAATTTTGCAAAATTCTGTGCTTTGAAGGTCGTTGCCATGGTAACCAGATGAACTGAAAACATTCTTTTTGTCAATTTCTTCTCTTATTATTAGTCCCTTCCTGTATGCGAAATTTCATCAAAATCGGAGACCATGTGTGCCAAAATTGTTTAACTCGTTACAGAGAATGGGTATTAAGTGTTCAAGCTCATATATCGAACCCACGACATCGACCTTCAATTGTTTTGAAGTCAGGTACTATACCGACTGACTGAGCTATTCGGACTGACAATATTCTTCATGCTTGATAGTTCATGTCGAAGCTTATTTAATCACAAAGGTAATGTTCAGGACAATATGCTACAACTATACAAAACTATGCAACAACGCAAACAACACCAATGTGATGATAATACCGGGATGTTTTGTTGTAAAACAGCCGAACTTAAAATGTTGGATAATTACCAAAGGACCGAAGGGCCTTCCCTTTAAAAGAATATATATACAAGTTCTATACATAGCTTCCTATTTTAAAGAACCTATGAGACGCTAACAATTATGTCAGTGAAATCGCGATTTTTCTCTATCAAAATCTATTTTGAATGACTTATTGATTCTATATTTTTAAATGGGTTTGAGCGTTTTTGAATGGTTTGAGTGAGTGTTTTGAATGAATGAATGTAGCGCTGAGTGAGCGATTTAGAATGGTTTTTATTTAGGTGAATGTAAATTTTATGATGTCACTAACTGTAACTTAGCCAATAGCAGTGTTAAAACTTAAACCCTGACATCTATCAGTAGGTAGCTTCAGATTAGCTTTAAAATGTTTTGTTCCAATCAAACCCAACCCAAGGGATGAGGAAGGGAGCAATCAAGGAATTACTTGTCAACTAGCAGGGTTTTTTTTGCCAGTTGTGAAGTAGCAGCTTGAATAATACTTATTTTCTATGGCGTTGCCATTTTTCAATATATATATATATATATATATATATATATATATATATATATATATATATATATATAACTATACAAAATTGTTATGATAACAGTATGCAAGTGCGTAATGTGCTTATTGGTAGATATGCCTGGTAATTTTAAACGCGAAAACGATTAAAAAAACACAAAAAAAACCACAGAGTGCGTATTCAAGTAGGAATATTCATGAAGTATGAAACAACGAAAATTAAGTATGCCTATAGGGCGCATTCATTTTTTCAAATGATCCGTCTGTTAAATTGGAAACCAATTTGTTACACCAGCTATATATATGATAACAGTTTGCAAGTGCGTAATGTGCTTATTGGTAGATATGCCTGGTATTTTTAAACGCGAAAACGATTAAAAAAACACAGAGTGCGTATTCAAGTAGGAATATTCATGAAGTATGAAACAACGAAAATTAAGTATGCCTATAGGGCGCATTCATTTTTTCAAATGATCCGTCTGTTAAATTTGAAACCAATTTGTTACACCAGCTAAACGTTTACATGGCATTCCATTAAAATGATATTGTCCCGCGAGAAAGGAGGACAGTTACTATGCTTTCAAACAGTTAAAAAATTGCTACAACTGGGTGTTTTTTTTTTTTTGTTTTTTTTTTTCATTATTTCGACAAAAACGCCCCGTAAATGATGATTCAATTTCTTTGAATTTGAATGAAAAGAGTGTTATAGTTAAACCCTGCCATCTGAATGTTTATATACAACCTTTCGATGAGTTTGATAAAGAGAAATCGGGGACAACGAGATCTTGCTGTCCAGGTCTTTAAACTATACTGAAGGATCAAGGAAACACAAAACTACTGGTTTTTTAACCATCCTTTGAAAAACATCTGTAAATGTCATTTATCATAGCGTAAAAACTAAAAGTATGAAGAAACTAAAATTGAAACGACAAAGAACATTGAATATCGATTGGGAGAAAAGGTGTTTTCTTGATGAGTTTCTTTACTCTATCAGTATGTAGGTGATCTCATTTGTAAATAAGTAAAGTTATCTCATGCTTGTTAAATTTCAAACCCTACAACTGCCTATACCACATTTTTCCCGCGTTTTCGAATTACGCGGTTGGACTATAGCAAAGCCCTAATTAACAAGGATACATTTGTTCTGCTTCTCACAAGTGCCAAAACAGTGAAAATTCTGCCCCATCCACCAATTCTAGTTTCAATTCAAAATTTTGGACAGTGCATTTCAGATTTTTGTTTTTTTTTCTTTTCAAACGATATCAAGTTCTAGACAATATGCATTCAAATTAGATCTGAATTGGTTGCCTTCGTCATTAGTTACAAGTAAATGAAGAACAGTTTAAATAAGGATATACTATAGTTTCAACATTAAACTATCAAACAGAAGTCAAGGTAATTTATCGCCAACGTCTCAGAATTAAGGATTGGTGGCCAGATTGTCATCTCAAGCGCCGATCTCGGAGTTACAAAACTGATAGTCATCATTACAGTCGTCGGTTTCATCAAACGGGTCATGTCGATATGGATAAGTCGACTGTTGAACGTAGGTGGCGATTACCACGAGTGTTATCAGCATTATGTTGTTTTTGATTCTGTGAAAAGTTGTTATGTACCTAGATCCGGTGGCAAAGGCGCCCAACTGTAGGAAGTGGTTCCAACCCACAGCTGTAAGTAAGAAATTAATATGACTTGTCTCGCAAAGAATAATTACATTGTATCATGATATAATTGCAATCCAATAGAATAAAGAATTCTGATTGGTTTAAATCGCATCACGTGGGGAAATCCATTGCACTTTATTTCTGTATAAAATGCAATAGGTCTTTCGGGAAACCCCCGACCTTCGAACTGCAAGTCCTGTGTTGTAGGAACTCGAATTAATCTAGTTCCCGATCATTAATGCAACATTGCTATTTAATGTATTATAAATTAAGATATTTTGGAGAGAATTTACGATTACAAGCATGCAGTTCTGATTCTGAGCCGAGGTAACTTAGAAAACAGCGAGTCGACGAAGACCATCAAGCAACCCTCTCAACTAGGACCGACAACGCCGTTTTCGTTTAAAATACAGACTAAATTGGCAGAAACAAGTTTTTTTTGTCATAAGTACCTCTACGAATTTCAAACTTGTCGTTTATTTGTGTATCATTTGTTTTACTTCAAGATATTTCACTCTCGATAGCGAGATGAAAATAAATAAACGATCTAAAAATAGATCAATACCCGCAGAAAGTAGACTTGACGCTTTAATGTTTGGCCGAGTATTTAAATAGTTTCTTCTATCTAGAGGATTGCAATTATAAGGGACGAGTGTCTTTTCCCCTGCGATTATTGGGGTATAAAGTGCAATTGCCTTAGCACATAGCTTAAACATAACACCCTACGGGCGTTATTTGCCATGTGCTAAGGCAATTGCACTTTATACCCCAATAAACGCAGTGAAAAAGATACTCATCCCTATAATAATCCGCGATTTTTCCCCTGACAGGGCGGAGCCAAAATAACGGATCGTCGCACTAAAGATTGAGGTAAATCAGATTTCACTTAAAATTACTTAAATTACTCTTAGCCTTAAATCGTAGGTTGGTCACAAAACCCTCGAAACTTAGGCTTAAGTTATTCCTGAACAAAATTTACGATAGTGGATTACCTCTCTTTAATTTCACTCATTAAATTTCGTTAAAAAAATTCCACAATCATTAACATTATCAATTTTACGATGCTATTAACTGTACAGCTATAGATGGAATTAAATATATAGAGGATATTGATATAGTAGTCCTAGAGTACCAAATGTATTACACAAATCATCTATGCAGTAACACATACTAATATATAAAGCTTTCATTTTAATGAATTTACCCTTTTGATCTGATCAACTTTTATATAACATGATCATCGCTTGTAAGTCATACATGTTTCAAAGAGAGTCTCTTAGGTCCGAATAACCTTTCTTTTAATGTACCAGGGGCCTGTTTTACTAAACATCTTACGATCATTTTTTGCGTAAGTCAAAAATTAAATTTGATTTTATAATAGTAACTAAATATGGAATTCTGCAATGCAATATCTCATTAGAATCGTCTTATAAAGACGATTCCAATGCGATATTGCAAGGCAGAATCTAACAATGAATGAAAACACCAGGTACGATTTGTGATTTTAACTTACGATCAATTTTGTCGTAAGAAGTTTAGTAAAACGGGCCCCAAGTTACAAATTTAACATTTTTTTCCTCACATAGAATGTATTTGTCAATCTAAAGGGGAGAATAGCTGAAAATTCAGACAAGTAATTCTTCATGTCGGACATGGGAGTTCAGCCGCAAACTTGTCCAAGGACAAGTGAGAATAATTCAAATTTTCAACAATAGATTGTTGAAATCCTCTGATTGGGTGTTTTAGTATTGTGTTGGCGCAAGACTAACGTGAGCGTCTATAAATGTTTAGGTGTTCACTGGGTTTTTGTGCCAAATCACCATTGAATGGTGTTTTCTTGCAATATTGAATATTCAAATAACACTTCAATGCTGAAAACAATTGATGAACACAATGGGCATCTAGATTTTATTTTTTTTTTTGTTTAAAAAAAGGGTACTTTTTACAAACTGTTTTGTGTTGAGGGTTAAAATCGGGCGGTAAAGGCTGAGATCAACTTGCACACATGTGTATGCTGATCTCAGGCTGTGCTTCCTGCTCCAACATGAGGATATTCCAAGTTTGATTTAACAGTATGGTGCTAAGGAGATATTGAGGGTTGTAAAATGGTTTAATGGTTCAATTCATTTCCAACTATCTGCCTTTTTCCAGTGGGATTAAAATCGTAGACCTAGGTAGAATAGCAGCTGGGGGTCAGGAAAGGGTGGAAGGGTAATACTGGTGTGAGCAATACCAGGAATACTTTGTTAGGTGTTTTGGCTGCTGAAATATAACTGAAAGATTGCTAAAATTGGCATAAAACCCTATTCAAACAGTCAAAAATGATATATTGTCAATTTTGGATGGTTTGAATTGGCTTCTACATATCTGATCTAATTCCTTGCAAACATAATTCTAGGGAGAGAGCAGATTGGGTGGGCTAAGGTCGGGCTACACATGTGTGTGGAGTGACTTTGGTCTAGGCTGTCTGCAAAGCTGCAGAACTGGGATGCAGTGAACAGTAGGAGAGGGGCAAATGAATGTATTGGCTTAAGGGAAAGCTAATGTTGAACAATTATGACTTGTAAATATAGGTATATGAGAGGGTATATGTAAGCATATTTAATGAATATCAAGAAGTACATCAAATTAATTGCATAATATTATGGCTATTGTGGGACAGATCAAAACAGGATTGTTACCTGGAGGATTTTAACTCTTGTTTTTAGTGGGACTATGTTCTTAAAAGAACCAGCATAAATTTAAAGATGATATTAGAACAAGATATAATGAGTGGGAGGAGAGAGTTTTAGATGAAATTAAAGGGAAGTGACAGAATATCATCAATTTCCCCGAAACGGATGAAGTTGCTGATGTTTTTGTTTACAAAACATACCCCCACCACCTCTAAAATTTTCTGTTAAATTGTCTTCCAGACAAATTAGAGGCTTAGAGGCCGACACTAGCCAATAATGATGTTGTGTCATAATTTGAGGGATATGAATGGAAGGAAATCATTTTGAATCATTATAAGTTGCTCTAGCCGCAGCAATAAAATTGAAAAATTGTTAAAAGCAGTGTCAAACTAAAAAACAAAATTCAAATGATTTCTGATTATTATTTTTGAGCGATAAAAGTGAGAGTTTTGAATAAAAGAATAGAGCCCTGAGTGAGAGATTAAGAATGATTTTTGCTGGATATTAATGTCAATTTTATGATATCAATAAAGGAAGTTTATACTTAAAACCACCAAAGCACTAAATTAGACATTATTTGTACTACAAATATATATGAAGCAATTTTCGTGTTTTGATCTCATATTAAGTTCTCTATGTTGTCTCTGAATTCCAAAATTTGTACAATGTTTTATGTTAAGCCTAAACTACTATGCTCAAACCTTTGTACAATCATTGACTCTCATCTATTAGTGTTTGAAACAGTGTTTTTCATTAATAACGAAATTAAGTATGGATAGCCTCAAACTTATTTCATACAATTGCCGGGGTCTTAATTACAATAGAAAGCGTTTTGATCTTTTTGCTTTATTCAAAGAGAAAAAAGCAGGAATTGTCTGCTTACAAGAAACACATCTTATAGCTGATATGGAAAAAACCATTCACTCTGAATGGAATGGTGAATGCTATTTTAGTCATGGTAAATCTAATGCAAAAGGAGTTGGAATTTTACTAAGAAAAGAATCAGGAATCAAAGTAAAGAATATGAAAAAGGATGATCATGGACGTTTTATTATATTAACATTAAGTTTTTGCGATGTCGATTTCGATGTCGTGAACATCTATGCACCAAATACAGATAGTCCCAGTTTCTTCCAAGACGTGTTCCTAGCAATCAATACAATATCACAAAAGAATAATTTTATACTATGCGGCGATTTTAATCTGGTACTTAATCCTAAATTAGACTACAAAAATTATAAGAACACAAATCTTAATAAAAATGCACGAGATTTTTTAGTCTCAAAAATACAAGAAATAAATCTTATTGACACATATAGACATATCAATGGTGACAAATCAGCCTTACTTGGAAAAAGACTTAATCCTTGTCAGCAAGGAAGAATAGATTTTTTTCTTTTAACTGAATCCTTGGAAAAATTTCTTCAAAATAGCAATATTGATATAAGTTATAAATCGGATCATTCTATGATAGATCTGGATATGAAATTCTCAACATTAGAACACGGTAAAGGTTTTTGGAAGTTTAACAATAGCCTTCTGTATGATTCGGAATATGTAAAATGTATCAATAAGAAGATAGACGAAATAATATTGAAATATTGTATACCAGTTTATGATAGAAATGAAGTTTTAAATATAGATAAATCAGAAATAATATTCACTATTAATGATCAATTATTTTTAGAGTTACTCTTAATGGAACTCAGAGGAGAGACTATTTCATTCTCTAGCTTTAAAGTGAAAGAACAAAATAAATATGAAATAACCCTTGGCAACAAGATTAAAAAAATTGAAGAAAATTTAGATGAAAACAATAAAGAGATATTGCTGAATTTGCAAGAGGAGCTACATGAATTAAGAAAGATAAAATTAAAGGGGGCTTTTGTCAGGTCCCGTGCTCACTGGATCGATAATGGAGAAAGAAATACAAAATACTTTTGCAATCTTGAAAAACAACATCTAAGTACTAAGAATATGCCTTTTATTGAAACTGAAAATGGCACAATAATAAATTCTCAAAAGGAAATTCTTAAAGAAGTGAAATGTGATTATCAAAAGCTTTATAGTAGTCATGCTCAGACAAAACCTACCAATCTTGAGATTGAATTCAAGGATTGCTTAATTCAAAGACTAAGTGAAACTCAGAAATTATCACTTGAAGGATATTTAAGTTATGAAGAAGTTACAGCCACATTAAAAAATATGAAGAATGACAAAAGTCCGGGCTGCGATGGCTTCTCTACAAACTTTTACAAAATATTTTGGACAAAAATAGGACATTTTGTTGTAAGAGCATTAAACGAAGCCTTTAATGCTGGAAGTTTTTCAAAAAATACAAAAATTGGGACTATCATATGTATTCCTAAGGAAAATAAACAAAAACAATTCCTTAAGAATTGGAGACCAATCACTTTGCTGAATGTAATCTATAAATTAGCATCAGGATCTATAGCAAATAGGATAAAAACTACTTTGAACATTCTTGTATCCCGAGATCAGACAGGCTTTATAAAGGATAGGTACATTGGTGAAAATACACGTTTGGTCTACGATATCATGCAATACTGTGAAGATAAAAAAATAGCAGGACTACTCATGTTAATAGATTTTGAAAAAGCGTTCGACTCTATTGAATTTAGATTCATTGAAAACACACTTTCATTCTTCAATTTTGGAGAAATGATAAAAAAAATGGATAAGGCTATTTCTATATGATACTGAAGTTTGTGTACAATTAAATGGATTTTTATCGGATTACTTCACAGTTAAACGCGGCTGTAGACAGGGTGATCCTTTATCTCCTTATATTTTTATCCTTTGTGCTCAAATTCTAAATTACAAGATAAAGAAGTGCAAGAATATCACTGGTATAAAAGTAAATGGAGAAGAATATATAATCTCCCAATTTGCAGATGATACAACATTATTGCTAGATGGATCAGAACAAAGTTTAAATGCTGTTTTGGAAACACTCAATGATTTCACCAATTTATCTGGTCTTAAAGTAAATTTTGACAAAACAAAAGTAATATGGATTGGGGCAAAGAAATATAGCACCCATTCTATTAAAACAAGGTGGAAACTCACTTGGGGAGAAACACAATTTAAATTACTAGGAATCAATTTTGATGTTAATTTAAGTAATATGCTCTTTCTAAATTTTGAAACTAAAGTTAAGAACATAGAAAAATGTATAAGCTATTGGAAAAAACGTAAGTTAACCCCTCTTGGTAGAATAACAGTCGTTAAAACACTTCTCTTACCATTACTTACACACCTTTTCATAAGTTTACCCACACCTGATAACGCCTTTATCAAAAAATTGCAAGAGTCTTTCAATAATTACATTTGGGATGGTAAACCCAAAATAAAAAAACACAGTTGCTATTAAAGATCACACAGATGGGGGACTAAAACTACCTGAAATTGAAAGTTTTGTTCATTCAATGAAAGTGAAGTGGTTGAAAAATATCGTATTATTTAGTGAAAATACTTGTTATCGCCTTGCCCAAAACTTTATTGATATGGAAAAAGTAATAAACTTGGGAACAGACTACTGCAATGGATTAATAAAAAAAATACAAAATATGTTTTGGCAAGATGTTTTGAAAGCGTATGCTATCTACATGGACAAATTCACATTTAAAGACTACCAGGATATATTAAATTCCCCTATTTTCTTTAATAGACATGTACTTATTGATTCAAAGTCAGTATATTATAAAATTCTTTATGAAAAGGGTTTTCGATTAATTAAAGACCTACTGCTTCCTAATGGTAATTTTGTGAGTTTAGCTACTGTACAAAACCAGACAGGTACTAAAGTAAATTTTTTAACCTACATAGGAATTCAGAAGGCTATTAATTCCTTTTTATGTAAACATAAATTTGAAAAAAAACCTAGCATTCTCAAAGAATATCACAATCCTTGTATAACCTGTTACTTTAGACCAATATTAACTAATAAAAAATGTCAACAGTATGTTTACAAAATACTAATAGATAATGTTGAAATTCCCACAAGCAAAAGTAAATGGCTTTCAATTTACTCAGATATAAAAAATAGTTGGAATAATATATATACAAATGTTTTTCAAATAACCGAAGATAGATATCTACAGTGGTTACAGTTAAGAATTGTCCACAGAATCCTACCCACAAATACACTTCTCTTTAAAATGAAATTGTCAGAAACTAATATGTGCAGTTTCTGTGAATTAAGTGTTGAATCCCTAATCCACTTGTTTTATGAATGCATTAAAGTTAAACCTTTGATCATTGAAACAATCAGATATATAAGGTATTTTTACCCTAATTTCCATCTTATAAGTCAAGACGTCATGTTAGGATGTGGTGAAAGACTAGTGAAAATCGATATCACTTTTCTCTTATTTAAGAAATATATATACACTTGTAAACAGAATGGAATAACCCCTTCTATAAGAGGATATAAAAAAAGTCTAACACTGGCCTGGACTATTCTAAATCATACCGAAGCTAACACAGCAGAGAAAGAGACTTGGGCATTTGTGAGAAACATGGCTGAGAGTCAATAATTGGATGAGGTTTGGAGCAATCCTATTCAATAAATAACTAAGTTAGTTCTTACTTAAAACATTATCATATTGTACTGTGGAATTTCTGACATATATCGGCGGGATACCCACTTATTTTCTTTTTTTCAATGTTATTTGTTGTTGTTATTTTGGTAAAAATCCAACATTATGAAAGTATGTATGTATAAACCATGTTTTACTCAGTAAATAGTATATATAAATCTATGATTTTACCCATAAGACATGTAAACCCTTGTTTTATACATGGTTATAATATGAACTACGTCGCAGGAGCGTAATAACTCGTTGAATATTTTTTTTATATTAAACGGGTGTTATTACACTAGTGGAATAACTATGCAAATGAGCTAAGAATGAATAGCAACGCTGTATGGTAACAGCGAAAATGACGTTATAATATGTTTATTGTGACGCCAGTTTTAAACGGCGTCATATGTTTCGCGGAAAATTGAAATGTTGAATTTTAATAACTTTGACGATTTTTCGCGAAATATAGGGTCATATTATAAATAGAATATATATTTGTGCTCATCAAGTACCGAATTTGTTAGACTCGTCGTCTATAAACAGATAAAAACTCGGCGTAGCCTCGTTTTTGTCTGTTTATGGATGACTCGTTTGGTAAATTCGGTGTTCAGTGACCTCTCATTCAATATCCTCTATGTATCTATTCATATAAAATTTCTTTTTTGGTGTACCTTTTATAAATTCAGAAAACAATCTCTACAATTCAATCTCTGACTTAGTCAATTTATAATTAAAGTGATGAAAGGCTTAGAACTTGATGTAAAAGTATCTTAAAAAATAATGTTTATGTATTGATAACTGATTGGTATGAAAATAAAAAATGAAAATAGATCAAAGAGTGAAATACATTTCAAGCTATGATATAACTGAAATCCTGTTGAAAGTTCTTGCTCTTTATTGAATACTAGATGCTTGCTAAATTGTTCTCTATGGACTGTTTTTCATCTAAATGCCTATGTAGTTTAAGATTAGGGCCATAATGAATATTCTCCAAGTATATTGACCTTCTTCAGAATACAACATAGCTAAATTTGCATAAAAAATTAAAAAAAAAAAAAAAAAAAAAAAAAAAAAAAAAAAAACACACAAAATATTTTTGAAATAGATACAAAAACTGACACTTATACTATATCATACGCTCCAATTATAAAAGAAAGTATAGCTTATTTGAGAAAAACTAAATAGATCTATAAACCTTTAAGTAGAAAAAAAGAGAACCTGCCCTGCGTTCGGGATGGGAACGTTAGCGAGGCGCTTTCGGGATGGTGCCTCGCTTTGCACGTATGTGCGCGTGTAAGGCGGGGTATCGTCTGGGGGCCATCGAAGCGTTTTTACGTCCCGAACGCAGAGCTGATGAACAATGAAATGAAAATAGATTGAAAAATAAAAAATAGGTCAATATGCTCTATGGAATAAGCATAAATCGTTTCTATGTTTCAGTGACTGTTAAATTGTATACTTATCATATGTTGGAATAATAAAAAAAAAAAAAAAAAAATAACATACGATCTGATCTTACCGCAAATCAAGCTGATCAGGTGCGTCAAGATGAGAATGTGGCTTAGATCTTTCAGATCCCCAAGATTCCTCATGAACGCTCGAAAACCACAGGCTATGTTTAACATCAGCAGTACTTTCGATATAAAGAGCAACAACTGTATCTTTGAGCTTTCCACCCATATGGTTGAAATAATTGAAGCTGATTGAAAATAGACACAATGGAATATTATTAACTAGACCACATCGAAACATTTGATAATGGTTATGAATTTAAATTTTTGCTATGACTTTGATTGAACCAAAAAGTAGATCTTAACGTAGAGAGAAAAATATTTTTTCATAGAATATGTCGTAATATTTATAAAAGTATGTCATTAAAAAAGTAAGCTCACGAATATTGAGATATGTGCTTTTGTACGGTAATAACTGTTCTATAGCTCAATCAGATAAGTTTTTAATGCCATTTCTTTAATTATAATTCAATAAGACGAACATTAGGGGGTCGCTATAGGTTTATTATATCGGAAAAAATTCCGGGAACAACAAGGACAAGAACAACAACAACAATCAAATTACAAATTCAAGAATCCTTAAAGAACGGGTTTTGTCGCCGCTATCATACGTACATATTTGTGCTTTGGTGCATTATCTAACGAGCCCGATCGGATTTATCCGGACCGTAATCATGTATTCCGGATTAATTTAAAAAAATGTAAATAATACGACATATGTACTTTTTCAATTTATGAACACTCAAAATGTCATCTTTCTAGATGTCGTCAGCATTTTTTTTGGAAATGGCAGACCTCGGCTCTTCCTCTTCTTATCTAAGGTCTGATCTAAGGTAGCACTTAATCGATTCGTTTTTTCCTTCAAATGTATTGACCAAAATACAATCAGAAGCATAAATACCTAAAATATTAACCATAATTACTACATTTTTGTCCGGGGTACTTTCTATTTATCGGGAAATGGATTGCGATCGGTCGATGATTGTACTTACCACAAATAGAAGACGCGACTCCGAGTAAGCATGCCGTGAACTGAACTAAAATCAACCGCCGAGCTGCAATTTGAAAAGAAATAATAAATATTCTCCTCCTACTTCTGCTGCTTATACATTTGTAATAAAATCACCAAGTGAACTTTCATCTTTTCCGTGAAGAATTGTAAAGGGCTATTTCACATAAGCATACCACATGGACAAATGAGGACGTTAATTACAAATTAGAAATAATATATGTTTTTGCTTCTATCGTAGAAAGTCACTAGGATATTGTGATTGTATTGTGCCTGTCTTGCGTCTGACCGGTCGTCCGCCGTCCGTTAACCTTTCTTTTAAAATTCTTATCAAAAAGGACATTTCACCTGGGTCGTTTGTGCGAGATCAAAATCCAGAGAAATTATCAAGAAATAAGTGTCCAGAATAACATATTTATGCAAAACAGTAATTATGAATTCCTGGTGGTTTTGATAGTTAGTGAGGAAAAGTATATTTCACTTTGATGAAATCAATTAAAAAGTATTAGATATTTATAACCAAAATTGATATACGGCGAAAAACTTCAAATCGACTAGCAACTTATTTATCATTTAACATGCGTTCTTGTTTTTTGAAAATTTCCTTGATTTTATAAAAGAGAAAAAAAATCGCATCGTTCTAACCAAATTTAGACTCTCGTCACGCGGTTTAGACATTGAAATTAGTCGACAAATAAACATTGATAGAAAGGAAAGAATATGTAGATATTGCAAAACAAAAAAATATAGAAAATGGATTTCACTTTCACCTTCCATCGTGCGTAAAATATTGAAACTTCAGAGCTAAATATATTAAAAGATATTATTTTAATTGGTCAACTCTTCATAAGTTAACTAATTTGATTTCGAACTAAATATGTTCACGTTATTCGATTTTCTTCTGTAAATCCATGTATTTTCTCTGTATTTTTTGTATTTGTTATTTGCTGTAAACATGGTGAATATATAACACAATCAACTTGTTTTATTGAATTGTATTTAACATTACGTAAATGGAGCATTTTCAAAAACATTTGGCTAATTGGGTGAACTGGTTTTGACCCAAGGGTCATAGTTTAATTTAACGTTAACTTGGCCAAGTGCCATCTGGTTTTTAAGTAGACAAAATGAGCACATGCGCGAATTTCCAACAATTTCACAACTGTGCAAAGTAAATATTCTGGTCAACCTGTTCATCCGCACAGTCTGACCAGAGTCTTCCCAATGCGGTCAATAGATCCCGTGCGGTAGCACTCATTCTTTCCGACTATTTGTCTCTCACCAATGGGTCGATAGTCGTAGACCTATGTGAGATAGCGGCTGGAGGCTGGGAAAGAATGTTTTGGTAGCGCTGTTGTTAGAAATACCAGGAAACTATTGTTAGGTGCTCCAGCCGGCGCGATGAAAAAAAAATGATGAAAGCGGGGTAAACCCCCGTTCAAACAAAGGCAGATTGTATTTTCAGGCGGTAGGCGAATATTCTAATTGCGCTCTGTGACTTTCTAGGTTGTTCATAGTTAGTGCTTCACGTACATGTGAATGTTGAAAATGCTAAAGCCAGTGGCGGAGCCAGGTTTTCTATAAAGGGGGTTTGAACATAGCTAGATGGGGTTCGTTTCCCTAGCCTTACAAAATTTTAACCATTTTCCTCCTGAATTTAAGCATTTTTTTTTAAAAATCCTATTTTTTGTAAATATCAACAAATCTGCTCCATAAAAACATAAAAATTAGAATCATAAAATATTTTATTAAATTGTTTTCTGAAAAAAATGCTAATTGCATTTTACACACAGTTAAAGATGAAATGTTAAATACAAACAATGCTAACTCTTGGATTTACAAGGTAAAGGATTTGTTACAAAAAACAGGATTTTACGATGTATGGCTATTTCCAGAATCAGTAAACTTAAAACTTTTTTTACCAATTTTACGCAATAGATAAGTTGATATTTACATCAGTGAATGGTTTCAAGATATAAGCAACCGATCTTCATTATTAATCTTTAAAAATCTAAAAGACAGGTTTTGTTTTTCAAGCTATATTTGCAAAATGAATATACCAAGTCATAGGAATGCTTAAGTGAAGTTTCGCTTATCAGCCAATCAGCTTTCGATTGAAACAGGACGTCATAGAAACATTGCCAGGAATGAAAGAATTTGTAATCTGTGTAACTTAAACCAAATCGAGGATGAATTTCACTTTTGTTTATATGTCCATCTTATACAGAATTACGAAAAATTTACATAAAGAAATATTTTTATAATAACCCAAATATGTTCAAATTGATAGAAATGTTAAACTCAGAAGATGTGAACATTCTTACCGGAATAGGTATATTTTATTTAAAAAGCGATGAAGAAAAGACAAAACGAAATGAACAATATTGATAACTAATCATTCTCATGTAACCAAGTTTTTTCATCATATTAGAAATAATAGTAAGACTCTATTTGTTTCATTATTTCCGCAAATACACGTTTCTTCTATTTTGTTTATATGTAAAACTGTCCATACTTATGCATGTCATTTTATATGTATGTACTTCGACGATAAACCATATGTGTTCAAGTTGAATTGTTTAATAAAGATTCTGTTCTGTTCTGTTATTCCGCGAAACATATAACGCCGTTTGCGAATTGACGTCATCAAATGCATTATAACGTCATTTTTTCAACGCAGATTTAACGATGCTATATTTGTTCTTAGCATGGTTATTCCACTAGTGTAATAAGACCCGTGGAATACCAGAATATTCAACAGGGTTATTTCACTTCCACGACGTAGGGCATATTGTAATTCAATTTAAGTTGTTTCTATCAAGATTCTTGTATTCTTATTGGCTGAAAAATTTATGTCTCAATTTTATTTGGAGTTTTTTCTAAGCTTGCACACATATTAGACTCAAACTTAATATAAAATGCAGAAGTTCATAATATTTTGCTTCAAATATAAAATGCTATGATATTAGAAGAATAAGAAGCGTGAAATTCTAACCTAATCCTATATATATGTACCAACCGTCTTTTTTATTCATGCAAATTGCAAAAGTGTTTTGTATTTGCTTCATTCCTCAATGAATTCAAAATTACTCTCTTTACATCTTCAACTATCAGTGTCTCGTCGAATTAAAAAAAACCAAGGGAAATTGAATGTTTGATTAAGTAGAAAAGGCATTTCTTTGAGAGATAAAGAAAATATTCATACATACAAGCGTATTCACATATGAGTGTGATCAGCCTTTTAGTTACATAACTCCACGAAAGTAAAGAAAATTCTCGTCATACTTGAAGCCAATAATGTAAAGATTTCTCCAAAATGGAACAGATTTCTTATGAGACTACTTTCTGTACAAGCTTGTAAAAAAGCTGCGTATTCAAAAATGTTTCAATTGGGATATTAAATAGAGAATAGATGGTTGGTGACTTGAGATGGAAAAGTTTATCGGGCAAGGCGTAGGAATTTATCTGGTGAGCCGGAGGCGAACCGGATAAATTCCGCAGCCGAGCCCGATAAACTTTTCCATCTCAAGTCACCTATCATCTATTCTATTTATCCTGTTACAATCTTTTTCTAAAGTCTATTCGTAATTTATTAACGAAAATTTAATCCCATCCCGATTTACAACTCCGATACTCGGCGAGTTCTCGTCATTAGGGTGAATGGTCGGAAGAGGTGGGGTGATCGCTTACGGCTTAAGAACTCGACAATTGAAAGGATGCTGTAGCAAGAAAATATTCAACAAAAGAAAACTTGAGTTATATGTACATACCTTAATGATTAAGAAGATATTAATCGTGTGATTTTCTCAATCTCAAACTTTTTTTTTCTCCGAAGTTTTGTTGTCATGCAGCTAAAAGCAAATCTCAATTCAATGCCTTCCTTGCTCTTAATCAGAGGATGGACATAGATTGAGATCAGATGCAAAGCTACTATCTCCGAAATCCTCCTCAGTTGAATAAATTTGCGTTGAATCCATTCAGATAAATGTTTTAAAATCCTGACAGTTTTCGAGGTCAAATGTAAACATCGAGATAAGCTTCGTCACGATTTTATAGATTACGTCATCAGTCATGTACTACGTCATTTATATGGTCGCGACTTGATTTTAAAAACATATGAGAATCGAGTGAAATCTTTTTTATCAGAAATAGACACTCAAAGTCAATAGAAAAAAATGTTAGGGAGGACTGTTTTCAGACCTAATAGCCGCAAAAAGATCCGGCAGGCCACGTGACTAAGTGACATGATAAAGCTGTCACGTGATCAAGTGACCTGATATCAACAAGTTTATCATACTCCCTTTTATCAGGCAATATTTATAGCTAGTGACAGGATAAAACCTTTTACATCTAGCCAGAATGCGCGAATCTTGATCGAAAAAAGAAATATGACATTTTTAACAACTACATGTACACTCTACAAATACAATACTTATAGATTGTACATGTAGTTGGTAATATATATATAATACATACTTAGTGTTTTGTATGAGAAAAAATATGTAACAGGTTGAGAGAATTGATATTTGTCGAGGCTTTGCCGAGACAATTATCAATTCTCACAATCGAGTTAGATATTTTTTTCATACAGTACACTAAGTATGTATTATATTTATCTTATAACCTCTATTTCTTGTTTTCGTCGATGTTTCTAGCTGAAATGCAAGTTTCTAAAAATAACCACATTATATCATTGTTCTAAAATAACTATGTGATATCATAAAAAAGTATCATATGGGTTGTTATCACATGGATATTTGTATAGTTATAAGATAAAATGTTATATTTCTTTTGAGTACGCAGTTATTCAGAATGCGCGAATCTTCACAGAAACAAGAAATATTACATTATGAACAACTACATGTACAGTCTACAAATATGGTATCTGATCGGTATCTCCCTTCGATTAGGGTATGCGCAAGTAGTTACCCTCCGTCCGAGATTTTTTTTTGTGACGTGTTACAATGCCAAATGTAATATTCTAAGCCAGTAAGTAACCGTAAAAAAACATTTATCTATTCAGTTCGCTGGGTCTTTGCCAAATATCTAGTTACATGTATTTCAAGTTTGTACATAAATAGATTTTTGGAATTCCTGTACTCTAGTTGTTTTTTAATGTATTGGAAAACTAATATCTTTTGAGGCAAACACGTCTATAGATAATTTATAATATGACCGATGTCGCGGGAGTGAAATAAACCCGTTGAATACTTTTGATATTACACGGGTGTAATTACACTAGTGGGGTAACTATGCAAATGAGCTTAAAGCGAAAAGCAACGCTATTTTGTAACCGCGAAAATGACGTAATAATGTATCAATTGTGACGTCTTTTTTAAATGGTTATAAGTTTCGCGGAAAATTGAAATGTCGAATGTTATGATTTTTTTTAATGAAGAATTTTGACGATTTTTTGCGAAAATTCGGGTCATGTCATAAATAAAATATATACTCATTTGGAAAAGAAAGTGTGCACTTTTAAAATCCAAATATCTCAGAAGTTTCACCTGTTACAGTCACAAAATTTTGCATGACAAACCTCGAGGCTATTGACCATCGATATTTTGAGAACTAAAGCACATGGCACTAAATGATTTTCGACTAGAAAGGGCCTTTCATTTTAATTAATTTGCTTGTAAATTCTACAGTTGATGAATGGTTTATCTGGTATCACACTCAGTTAAATTCTTGTGCCCTACCTTGCAGTAAATTCACATACGAATGGCGATTGTACAGTATGAAACAACGTAGTTTGACCAACAAATTTTATGGCTTGGAAAAAAATAACCCCGTGCGACGAAAACTCTCAACAAAATTAAATAACCGTTTATGTTGCAATAGGAATTATATGTATCAGCTTGCAAGTGCTCTCTTTAGTAACAAATGATAATGCAGAACGCCATTGTACCGTTTGGTCTGACGTTAGTGGCCAATCAACGTAGAGATTTCTAACGTTGACGCAGAGGTTAAGTCTATATGTAAACTAAACCTTCTGTTTGGAACTGTTAGGGAGTCCCTAGTCAAACTCATAAATGGCAATTAAGCAAATATCACTTGCTATAGAAAAGAAATTACAGAAGGGCAAAATTGAGTACCATATGTGCTGACCATGTGCCCAAGGTATCCGCAACTTATCGAAATCGGATTTGTATTCCTCGTTTCTAAAGGCTCCTATCGTATATATGAAAATGATTTACAATCAAGAGTTCCCCAATCTTTTTAAAAATAAGGAAAATCAAAAATGTGAAAGTGTACACTTTCTTATGGAACTGAGCATTAAATTTGTGCTCATAAAATACCGAATTTATTTAAATCGTCATCTTTTGTAAGTGTCTGATAAATAGAGAATAGATGGTTGGTGACTTGAGATGAAAAAAGTTGATCGGGCATGGCGTAGGAATTTATCTGGTGAGCCGGAGGCGAACCGCATAAATTCCGCAGCCGAGCCCGATTTATTTTTCCATCTCAAGTCACCTATCATCTAATTTATTTATCCTGCTACAATCTATTTTATAGTCTATTTGTTATCTATTTCCGAAAATTTAATCCGATCCAGATTTACAACTCCAATACTCGGCGAGTCCTCATGAATGGGTGGCAGAGGTAACTAAACTTGTGGTCGCTTACGGCTAAAGAACTCGAAAATTGAAAGGTTCTTATGCTGTAGCAAGATAATATTTAACAAAAGAGAACTTGAGCAATAAGTAAATACCATAATGATTAAGAAGATATGAATCGGGTGATTTCGCAATGTCAAACGTCCTTTCTTTTTCATCGCATAAATCTGATCCAATTTGCGAAAAAAAAGTTTCGAAACAACCTTACGTATGCACACAGGTCAAACAAGAGGGAAGTCAAGCCCTGCGTTCAAGATACAGTTAGTTACATCGTGAAATTGACATTCATCTCAATCAAAACCATTCTAATTCGCTCACTCAACGCTCCATTAATTCATTCCAAACACTCACTCAACCCCCCCCCCCCCCCCCCAAAAAAAAAAAAAAAAAAAAAAGAACAAAAAACGCTCCAAAATCACTCAAAAGATAAGATCCGCAACTAAATTGAAAAAAAATAAATAAATAAAGCCATGGTAAAATCGCGATTTCATTGACATAATTAAAATCGGAAGCGTCTGATTGGTCCTTGAAGAGATAGGAAACTATTTATAAAACATGTATAAATATTGTATTTAAGGTAGGTAATCAATGAAAGCTAATTTTGTTCATTCTGAACAAGATTAGCGATATTTGATTACTTCCCTTGAATTTCACTCAAAACTGGCTCCACATACCGTTCAATTTCATTCCAAAATCATTCGAAAATTATTCATCTTGTCCATTTCACGATGTTTTTAACTGTAAATGGAAACGTTTAAGAAATGGTACTCCGCTATGTGCGAAGCGGAGTATCAAATTTTAACGTTCGCATATATTTTAGTACCCAGTGTACCACAATTGGTAAAAAAATCATTATTTAATAGAATTTCGAAAAAGTCTATTTTAGCATATTGTTTTGTTTGTATGCGATTGTTAATAATGATAATAACAACAACAATAATAATAATAATGATAATGATAATAATAATAATAATAATAATAATAATAATAATAATAATAATAATAATGATAATAATAATAAGAAACATGCTCATATTGGCATGGTTAAGTCCTCCCAAAAGTTTTTTTTTTCTAGATTTATTAGCCAATGAAAACATACCACGTTCATTATCTTTTTTTGGATTTCTTTTTTTGATTTATAAATATATCCATGCAATGTTACCAATTTTGTAGCCTACTTTCGAATGAGGTCTCAAAGAAAAAATGGAAAATCTGATATTTCATGCGTCAAAGTTAAGAATAGATCAATGATCTCAATTGCAAAGTAAAAGTGAAATTGACGCTATAGTTGCATAAAAGAAAAAATACGGTATCACAGTATGGAGTAAAATAGAGATAGCGAAATAACAGCGAAAACGCTTAACAGCAAGCTTCGAACATACGAAGATGCAGGGAAAATTGCGTGATGCATTGTGAAGTCTTTTTTGTTCCTACCGACGTTGCTTGGTCAATTTGAGTTGAAGTCACAAATATTATTAAAACGGGAGTTAATAATTTTTGGAGCATTTTACTAATCAATTAGAGTTCTTTTCAAATTCAAACCTTCATACAAAAATTAACAACGTTTTACATTCTACCGATAAACGATAATTGCAAACTAAGATATCCATTATTACAATGGATTATAGGTTAGAGATTGCCGGGGGGGGGGGTAATAAAGGAAAAGAGAACGAACTATGGAGGCACGTAAATTTACCGATTAATCCACGTTTTCTGCACGTTAACGCTTTAATTTTTTTTGTTTTTTTTTGTCCGTATATACTTATCTATAACGACCCTAAAAGATTAAAAAAGTTAGAGCCTGTGCGTGGCATTTCCAATAATTTCAAATATGCGCCATGCAAAGACTCTGGCCAGCGGTAATAAAGGAAAAGAGAACGAACTATGGAGGCACGTAAATTTACCGATTAATCCACGTTTTCTGCACGTTAACGATTTAATTTTTTTTTGTCCGTATATACTTATCTATAACGACCCTAAAAGATTAAAAAAGTTAGAGCCTGTGCGTGGCATTTCCAATAATTTCAAATATGCGCCATGCAAAGACTCTGGCCAGCGTGTGCATCTTCACACCTGACCAGGGTCTACACTTTACATTTTGTAGGAAAAAAAGCTCAATAGTGCGTATAGAAAGTCAGGAAAACATCTAATTATACTACGAGGCAGTCAATATTATTAGTTAAATACGGTATCTTGTCAGGGTATATGACGATTTATTACCGGCTGCCCATATTAAATCGTCATATACCAAGGCAAGAAACTGTATTACGAATTTTTACTTTAAAGTTTTAGGTCTAAATATCTGTCTTTTACCTTTTTAAGGCCTTGGTAATAAGACCAAATTCTTTTTTAACAACCAATATCCCTTAATGCGCCTCTATGAAAAGAAAAAAATGTACAAAGTGACGTCATGAATAATTCAATATAAAGTTGTGACGTCACACTAATACACTCCTCGATGTTGCGATATGAAAGCGGTTCTTGGCTGAAGCTGCGAAAACGTTGGCACTTAATATTGACAGCTTTGTAGAATTTTAGGTATTTATTGACATTTACATCATTTTTCATTTGCACATATTAACTGACATGCTTTTTAACTGTAGCCTTATGTGTATACTCGGGTCATGTAATCAGCGAAGCGAGAAAATCATGGCTGCTATTACCGTATCGATGTTTTTCGTCTATGTTCACGGCGAGGCGACTTAGGGAAACATTACAAGTTATATGGGAGCGGCCGTGGATATCAAAGTTTGTCAGGTCAGCATTAACCAATGAAAATGCTAGAATTTTCTTTGCAGTATGATAATGGTTGATGTTGGCCTTCACGCACATGTCAAATTGTTGGAAATATCATGCACAGGCTCATTTGTGTTAATCCACCGACTATTATAGGGATGAGTGTCTTTTTCACTGCGTTTATTATGGTATAAAGTGCAATTGCCTTAGCACATGGCAAATAACGCCCGTAGGGCGTTATGTTTAAGCCATGTGCTAAGGCAATTGCACTTTATACCCCTATAAACGCTGTGAAAAAGACACTCTGCCCTTATAATTGCAATCCCCTTGGTCTAAAAAACTATTAAAATACTCGGCTAAACATTGAAGTTTCGAGTCTACTTTCTGCGTGTATTACACAATCTATTTTTAGAGCGTGTATTTTTTCTCGCTATCGAAGTCAAACGGCATAAAGTTAAACAAATGGTACACAAACAAAAGACAATTTGACATTCGTAGAGGTACTTATGATATAAACATAATTTTGACAAGTTATTTTGTATTTTAAACCGCAACTATCGTGATCGGGCTTAGCTGAGAGGGTTGTTTGGTGGTCTTCGTCGACTCGCTGTAAACATCGACTCAGAATCTGAACTGCATGCTTTCAATCATAAATTCTTTCGAAAATATTCTATTATATTAAATAGCAATATTACGATATGGAAGGGGAACGAGGGGTTTTCGAGTTCCTAAAACACGGGACATGCAGATCAAAGGTCGGGGGTTTCCCGATAGACCTATTGCATTTTATACAGAAATAAAGTGAAATGGATTTCCCCACGTGATGCGATTTAAACCAATCAAAATTCTTTATTTCATTGGATTGCAATTATTCCATATAATCAATCGAAAAGCACGAATATATAATGCAATAGCCATCGGTTGTAAAACTGTACAACATTGTTGTTCTTTTATTAATGCCATGGCCGAACTGTGCAAGTTAATGTGGACTGGTACTTGTTCCGCAACGTTTCGGAAGTCACGATCTTTAAATGTGTTAACCTAGGTTTTCCAATGATTTCACCTCGGCTAACACTGCTAAAGTTAATTACTTCCTAAACATTGCGGAACTTTTACGGGTCCACTACCTTAATTACAAGACGATGCTAATTTTCATTGAATCACTGTTTGACATCAAATATCTAACGAAAACTAACACTTTCAGTGGGAAGTTTAATTTTTTTTCTCACCAAGTTTCTGGCAAGAAACATCTGTCTCCAGGGCAATATCTTACAGTAAATAACACCGTGAAATTGACTATCATAATCATTTTAATTCGCTTTCTCAGCGATCAATTCATGGATTCCAAACACTCACTCAAACCAAATAAAGACACTAAAAATCACTCAAAACGATATAACCAACAACTACATTTAAAATATAAATAAGTACAAAAATAAACGACTTCACTGAAATAATTGAATTTGAAAGCGTATGTTGGGTTCGTGTAGACATAGAAAGCTATTCATAGAACCTGTATGCATATTTTATTAAAGAGAGGTAATAAATATCGCTAGTTTTGTTAATCCTGAACAAAATTAGCGATATTGGATTACCTCCCTTGAATGTCACTCAAAACTCGCTCCACACACTCATTAAAATTCTTTCCAGAATCATTCATCTTGTCAATTTCACGATGTTATTAACGTTATTAACGTATTAACGTATGACGTTGACAAATGTAGTAGCATCATCATCTGGTAAAGGTGACTTGTGTTGGACAGAATAAATTTTTTATTCCCCCTTTCGATTACATTTTTTTCTCAAAATCATATTTGCAAATGCACATGAACTTTCCGCACAGAATGGCTTGTATATCAAGCGAATGCTGTCTGTCAATCCAGGGACCAGTTTCATCAAAACATTTAAGACGCATTTTTGTCTTACCGATGACTTACCACAAATTTAGGACAAAAGCATGTATCACAAATTTATCAATATAATCAGTAAAGTGTTTTCTGTTGTTACTGTTTCGAAAGTCATCAGTAAGACAAAAGTACGCCTTAATGTTTTGATGAAACTGGCCCTGGTGTACTATTGCACTTTAACCATAAGTACGAGGGTCTATCAATAATTTCGTGAACTATTCTTACAAGTTCAATACGCGTATACGCACGGTAACATAATTTGACTTGTTCGAACACCAAACTTTTCTCAATGCGTACAACGTACACTATTTTTTCTTAGGCTCAATCATGGCGTCATAGCTGTTTAGTGATGTTATGCCAAGCTCGTTTGTTAGAAGATGACGACCTAAATTGTAAACAAGAGGCCAAAGAGAGCCAATATCGTCCCACTGGCACTTTATGCTAAACAGATATAAGAAAATTCATTAATAAACTGCATAAAAAGTATTAAGACTTTAAGCTTAGCCATGATCTAATTGCAAGTAGATAATCATCTAAGGTCAAGAATGGTTAATTTATGAAATGAAAAAAAAAATCTTAGGTCAACAAGCAATCTTAGAAGAAAGTTCCTTTTTTCCATGATTCAGAAGATCATTTCAAAGGGTTTAATGTGTGCATAGTCACATGATAAGTTCCATGTTATGAAAGGTTCATGAAATCTGTCAATAAATGTACATGTTGAAGTTACAAGTAATGTTGCATCACATTAGTCCCTTTTGTCACGACACAGCAGCATAATCAAAACATTAGCGAGAGGTCTAGCCAATGAACATTCCTGACGTCAATCATTTGTATCCAAAAATTCATTTCAGAGAAAATATTTCTTATATATATTGTCATTATGCAACTTTTGTAGAACCCAAATAAACAGGTCAATCAGGATTAAAAGAAGTAATATGAAGGAGCAAGTCCCAAGCATCATTCCTGTCAATAGTGATCGAATTCTGATTGGTAGTTTATGAGAAGAAGATATTTGAATATTTCACCAAAAGGGGCCCCTTTTTTGACCAGAGCAATCAGACCAATCAGGATTTAAAGGAGGAATCTGATAAAGCATGTCCAACGCACCATTCCTGTAAAATTTGGTTAAATTCTGGCCAGTAGTTTTAGGGAATATTTTTTTTTCATTTCCCATCATATGGGACCGTTCTTCAGTGATCCGAGGCCCGTAGAGCCCGAATCATCAGCCCAATCATAGTTTTACGAACAACACTGAAAGAGTAGGTTCTAAGAATCATGCTTGTGAAGTTGGTTGGAATTTTGAACAGTGGTTTCAGAAAAGCAGTATTTTAGCTCGACTATTCGAAGAATAGGGGGGCTATTCCAGTCACCCGGGCGTCGGCGTCGGCGTCGGCGTCAGCGTCGGCGTCGGCGTAATGCTTTGGTTAAGTTTTTACGTGCAAGTGTTTAAAATCTCTGTTTCTATTAAAGCTATTGCTTTGAAACTTTGCACATGCTTCTGTGACCATAATATCAGCATCTAGACAAAGATTCATTACTCTGATATTGAATTTAGTGGAATTTTAACCCTTTTCAGACTTAGAAATCTTGGTTAAGTTTTTACGTGCAAATGTTGTTTATCTGTAATATTTCTGTTTCTATTAAAGCTATTGCTTTGCAACTTTACACATGCTTCTGTGACCATAATATCAGCCTCTTGACAAAGATTCATTACTCTGATATTGAATTTAATGGAATTTTAACCCTTTTCGGACTTAGAAATCTTGGTTAAGTTTTTACGTGCAAATGTTGTATTTCTGTAATATCTCTATTTCTACTAAAGCTATTGCTTTGAAACTTTGCACATGCTTCTGTGACCATAATATCAGCCTCTAGACAAAGATTCAATACATTCATTTTGAATTCAGTGGAATTTTAACCCTCTTCGGAAATCTTGGTTAAGTTTTTACGTGCAAATGTTGTACATCAGTTATAGCTCTATTTCTACATAGGCTTTTGCTTGGAAACTCTACACATGCTTCTGTTACCATGATATCACCCTCTTGACAAAGATATTTTACTCTGATATTGAATTTAGTGGAATTTGAACCCTTTTTGGACTTAGAAATCTTGGTTAAGTTTTTACGTGCAAATGTTGTACATCAGTTATAGCTCTATTTCTACATAGGCTTTTGCTTGGAATCTCTACACATGCTTCTGTTACCATGATATCACCCTCTTGACAAAGATATTTTACTCTGATATTGAATTTAGTGGAATTTTAACCTTTTTCAGACTCAGAAATTCTTGGTTAAGTTTTTACGTGCAAATGTTGTACATCAGTTATATCTCTAATTCTATTAAAGCTATTGCTTTCAAACTTTGCACATGCTTCAATGTTCATAACAACAGCCTCTTAATAAAGATTCAATTCTCTGGTATAGAATTTAGTGGATTTATAACCCTTTATGGACTTAGAAATTCTTGGTCAAGTTTTTACCTGCAAATGTTGTATTTGTGTAATATCTCTATTTCTACTACAGCTGTTGCTTGGAAACTTTACACATGCTTCTTTGACCATAATATTAGCCCATAGAAAAAGGTTCATGACTCTGATATTTAATTTAGTGGAATTTTAACCCTTTTTGGCCTTAGAAAATCTTGGTTAAGTTTTTACGTGCAAATGCTTTATGTTAGTTGTATATCTGTTCCTACTAAAGCTTTTGCTTTGAAACTCTGCACATGCTTCCATGACCATAATATCAGCCTCTAGACAAAGATTCTTTTCTCTTGACTTTCATTTTATTGAATTTCCAATGTCGATATTGATTTGCTGTTACTATCCAGCACTAGGAATAGTCGAGCTTCGCTGTCCTCCGACAGCTCTTGTTTCATATCTCATCATGTGGGACCATTTCTAGGGACGCGGCAGCCCGAAGAGCCCAATTCATCAGCCCGATCAGAATTCCACGGACAAATCTCAAAGGGCATGTTCTTAGAACCATTCCTGTGACGTTTGATTGAATTCCGAACAGTAGTTTTGAAGAATAAGATTTTAATAATTCACCATATGGAACCATTTTTCATTAATACAGTAGCCCGTACAGCCCAAGTAATTAGCCCAATCATAATTTTACGAACAATTTTGACATAACAGCTTTTAAGCACCATTCTTGTGTAATTTGTTTGAATTCTGAACAGTAGTTGCAGAGAAGAAAATTTATTTATATTTCATTATGTGGGACCATTTTTAGTGACGCGACAACTCGTAGAGCCCAAGTCATCAGCCCTATCAGAATTTCACGAACAAATATGAAAGGGCATGTTCTAAGCATCATTCCTGTGACTTTTTGGTTGAATTCTGAAAAGATCTTACGGAGATTTAGATGGCCGCTGGATGACTGTCATCCTTTGATTGCGAAGCAGAGCCATTGTCTTGCGGGCTGTGTGGGCTTTAACAACGTCCTGCATCAGCTGCATACGATTTTACTGTAGGAGTCTACAGTCTGAAAAAAAAATCATTTTGGTATCGGACGGATGTAAAGTTGCCCTTGGCTGACACCGGGCTTGTTTCGTGTCGTGAAATCCCAGCCTACAGCATAATAGATCCTCTACCAAAGAATTCTAATTAAAGAATACAAGTCAGCAAATATTTCACCAGGACGTCGGTAAACCCGGATTCCATCATCATTATTATACAGCTTGAATCTTTTCTCATCCGCAAACAAGAGTCGCGCCCATCTGCTCTTGTCATCTTAGCATAACGACGTGCATAGTGTCAGATGATACGGAAGTCTAGCTATGCAATGTCGGAGAATGAGTACCAATCCCTGATTCAACTTGTTCTTCATCGTAGACCCAAGCATCGGCTTCGCTCTCTGACAGTTTCCGAGCTGATAAGTCGACCATAGCTACCAATTGTCAAACGGACTATTTTTTTGGCAGTTAGTCTCCTGTTCCTTAATTGACCAAGTATCATGAATCGCTCGTGTCTGCGCGTTGCACTTTACCTAGCGAGTTTCTCGGTCGGTTTTCGTCACTTCCGGTCTGTCTAAAATTGGCCAACAAGCTGGGAATTGTTTTTTTTTCTGGAAATTCCTCAATTTTGCAAACTAAGGATAATTTATTTGTTTATTTAAACCCAACGTGATAATTAATGTAAAAATATGCTTGGTTGATAAGCCTATGATAACCAATACGTCTTGTTGAAATAATAACAAATAATTAAATGTCAATCCTCGTTTTTACATGGGTCATTTTTAAGGAAAAGTCCTGGCCACTGTCGTTCTAATTCAGCAGAATCATAGGGTATAGTTATTCAGCAACATACCCGAAAGCTTTCAGCTCCGGAATTTCATCCAGAAGAATTGAAGTGCCTTCATGGATATGTAGATTTCACCCCTGGCCAAAATTTATTGGTCTAATCTGACCGCCGGAAGAGAGTAATCCTAACCCATAAAAGTGGCGCCAAAGTCTGTTGACAAGACAATAGAAAGTATTTATTGATTCTGCACGTATCAAATAAAATCACTGTATTATATAAATAGAGGGCATGTATCGCTCCACTGGCTGTAACATTTCCAGACTGTCATTAAATAAATCTAACTTCGACTGAAAACAACACTTTGAACATTCTTAAGAACTATTTTGTAATGATGGTTTTGGCCCTAATTCCACCAAAATACTCAATCACCATTAACCCGCATCACCTTTAGCCAACTTATATTACCAACATAAAGGTGTTTGCAAAAAGTAGAGCATTCTAAACATATTTTCAGGAAAGTTTAAATAAAGGCACATTTATGGATCATTTATACCAAAATTCCATTCAATTATTCTAATTGATTGGGAGGAGAATATTTTTTTTTTTTTTGATTTCAAAGATAAAATTAGCTGTGCCCTGCCAAAACCACATTTATGGGCCCATTAAAATGTTGTGTCGGTCCACTGGTTTAGGAAGAGAAAAAATTTTAAAGATTTTTTTCTTGAACAATTTAAGGAAAGGGTCACATAAGGAACATCTATGCCAAGTTTCATTGACATCGGCTGGATGAGTTTCGGATAATTTTTCTTCATAGATTTTACAATGAAAATATGCCCCGCTCTGTCACGCCAACATTAGTGGGTCAATCATTTTTTTTGAAATAGTAGAGGGTCATCTAAGAAACATCCATGGCGAGCTTCATTGAAATCGGCCGAATGGTTTGGTTTTTTTTTTTTTAAGAGTTTAAAGAGAAAAATAACCCGCCCTGCCAAGCTCATATAAGGGGGTCAATCATTTTTTTTAACAAATTAAGGAGGGGTCACCCAAGGATCATTTCGAACGACGGAAACTCCACCATGACAATGGCTTTCTGGCCTCGGCTTGTGGAGCTAAAAATGAAAAACAAGATGTATTCGTTAAACACAGCTATCTTCGTTACTGCCATTTTTCAGAGATCTATTGTTTAACCGAGATGACAAGAATCATACCAAACCGCTTACTTGAATTTCATTTGTCCAGTGGATGTCATCCGAGTAACATTCTTGCAAAGTTTCGTTCAAGTTTTCCTAGTGTTTGGGGAGATGCTTTTCCAAGAACATAAAGTGAAAGTATACCCACAACACAAAAATCCAATATTTTTGCCTTATCAGAATGTCGTGAAGAATTTTTGAAAAAGGATCACTAAAGAAATGGTCTTGCAAATGTAAATTGAAAATGGTCTATTGGTTTCGTAGGATGATGTTCGCGGATTACAAAGTAAGGACCCGTCCTGTCATACCCAAGAAACACTCATACCGAGTTTAATTGAAATTGCCTAATTGGTTTGGGAGAAAATGACATATATTTGAAGATTTCAAAGTGAAAAAGTCCCAACCTACCACGCCCATCGTTTAGTTGAAATTTTACAAGAGATTACTGAGCAGAATACCTCTAAATATATCAAAGTCAGGAATTCTTCCCCCCCCCCCCCAAACCCCCCCCCCCCCCCCCCCGCCCTGTCACTGAGTGAAAGACGTTGTTCAGATTTTAGAGTAAAAATGAGTCCCGCCCTATCAAGCTTAATTAAGGGGTCTATCATTCACGAAAAAGTTTTGAGGAGGGTCATCCAAGGAACATTTATGCAAAACTTGATGAAATTGACCCATTGGATATTGCAAAGTTGTTTAAAGATTAAGGGATCAAAATGAGTACCGCCATACCACACCCATATTAAAAGGTCAATCAAACATTCACGATAAAGTTTTGCGAAGGGTCACACAATGAGCAGTTCTCGCAAGTTTGCTTGAAATACGCCATTGGTTACTGAGAAGAATTTGTTGACGACTTCCAAGGCACGACGCAAGACAGACAAAAGGTGTGACCTTGACCTTTGACCTTCGTTACTCAAAAACAATAGGGCTCATCTTTTGATCATGGGCAACAATTTTACAAAGTTTCGTGTCATTTTGCTCTTGATTTAGAGTCCGGAAACAGAAAGGTCTACAGACGGATGAATGAACAGTCTGGCAGAAGAATAGACGGATGGACAGAATGATAGATATGGTGAAACCAATTTCCCCCCTACTCCGTAGGTGGGGATACAGTTAATAACATCGTAAAATTGACAATCATTCCGATGATAACCATTTAAATTCATTCGCTTAGAGCTCCAATCAGCCATTCCAAACACTCACTCCAACCAGTCAAAAACGCTCCAAATCACTGAAATTGATAAGATCACTAACTACATTAAAAATGAAAATCGGTAGATAAAATCCACTAGTCTACTGACATAATTGAGTTTTGTAAGCGTATATCTAGTTTTTGAAAGTACAGAAAGTTTTTAAGAGAATCCGTTTGCACATTTTATTAAAGGGAGGTAATAAATATCGCTTATTTTGTTAATCCTGAACAAAATTAGCGATTTTGGCTGAATTTGACTCAAAACCGCTCCACACACTCATCCAATTTCATTCAAAAATTATTCTTTCTGTCAATTTCACGATGTTCTTTACTGGATAATGAACGAAATACATCCATCATAATGTAAGAGTATATGAGGTCAGTAAAATAGAAGGATTGTGTTCTATTTGTACAAGAAACATGTACAATCATATTCTGGGCGTACCCATCCGCTCAATAGTTTGAAATCCCGTTTCTGTTTTTATATTTTTCGAAATAAAGCATGATTCAATTTTTAAGAGGATGCATATCAGTATAATAAAGCACGGTAGGTGTAATATGTGAAGATTGTTTTCCTATTCGATGAAATATGTCTATAGTGTGTGAATTGCGGAAATAGATTATTTACGAGAAATGTCTTCCTTATCACACTCTTTTCTCAGGTATAAAGTAACAGAGGGGGAGGGGGTGGGGGTCCGCTCCTTTCACGTATTCATTCCTATGTCGTTATACCCTAAATTAGTTCGGTGAGATAAAAATGACGACTGTACATTTTGTCGCACTGTATTCATGATGAATAAAAGTAAGAAGCTTGGCTGAAAAAAAATATTTGAGGGTCAAACTACTGCTGTATTTTATGCATATGATTTAACCAATTTAGGTGGAACTATTTTTTTCAGAGCCTTTGATGGTTGTGCCATTCAATAAGGAAAACTATTTCATAGCAAGAGAATTTCGAGGGTAGTTGTGCACGATGAAACATTGTGAAAAGTTTACAGCCAATTAAATCATCTTCTGGCCTTAGAATCATTTAATGATATGCCAAGTTTTAGCAATTATGACTTCTTTGAGGAGCTATGGGCTGTCAAAAAGTGCCATTTTACTTTATTTTTAACACGGCTTAAATAGACAGGAGTGTGACCAGGGGCGTAATATTCAGGGAAATTAAGGTTTAAAATAGACCATCGATTTTAAATCTAAGGGAGGTAAACCAGCCTTGTATGTAACCGTAGTATGTAGAGATAGTGGAATTGTATTAGAGTTTCAACAAAGTCAGTGGCAATGAAGAAAAATGCGAGATCACAGAGCGTTCGTGACAATAGACGAAGGTAGGTCAGCTGGTATATTTTGTTTTCTTTGCTTATTGTATAAATTTCTAATAGAAATTACATTTTAGATCATTTTGAAAACGAAAGTAGGTTTTTCCGTTTACTGTTTCTAGTGCGATTAAGTACTGGTAGTAAGGCTCATGTGACCCATTGCGCAAAAAGGGACCATCCGGGAGTTCTGTAAAATGAATTATTGAAAAAGAGATTTGATCCAGCTTAGCTCAACCATAAGACGCATTATTTTCAAAATTCTTTCACTGGAAGGTAGATTTATCATTCAAGATTAAGAAAATAAGCACGGTGCAAAAAGTTTCGACCCTAGTTAGTCTGCGCAGTCTGACTAGGGTCGACACTTTACGCAGTACCCAGATTGTCCTTTTTCGCGTGGCGGGTCACATTTATATACTTATAAAATAACCTGTCTTATTTAACAAGAACTATTTTATGGAGCAACCTCTTTTTTTTTTTTTTATTTGAAGATAATATCATCTCAATATAAACTATCGTAACTTCAAACAATGTGATGAAAGTAAAATTTAGTTGACATGCTAAAAGGAAATGGGGGAAAATAACAGAGTATCGATAAGATTTTGAGTTGCATTTACGGCGCCTTCACTTATTTTTTCCATCGTGAAAGTCTTGAGGAACATTATCTCACGTATGCATGTAATTTAATACTGCGTCGACGTGAGGTATTTTTCATAACGCCGTCTATATTCTCTCGAGAGCAAAAAGTACTGTGTTTACAGACAAAATCGATTTGTATAAGATTTAATGACACTTTCAACATATCACGGATCACGTACTCCTTCGTATCGTTATTTTCGTTTCCCACACTATTACATACAAAGCATAGGCCTATCATCCGAGCCATCATCATCATCATCTGAATAAAACGAGAAAAATAAACGCAATTTCACTGACGTAATTGGAATTGTAAACTTGAAAGTCCAATGACATTTGTGGACTTGATCGTGTAAACCAGAATATTTTGAGTAAAAATACCACATTTATTGTGTTTTCTGACGGATCGGCCTCATTTTTCAAAACCAGGAATCACCCTTAAGACCCTATTCTTAGCATGTGGAAGTTTTAAGCATTAGGCACTATATTCCCCAGTTTTCTGGCGGATAGGTTCCAGTCTAAAAAAAGCATCTTTATGACCCACACAACAACCCCGTGTAAGTTTCAAGCGAATCCGATAATATTTGCGGACTCAAACAATAAATTTAAAAAAAAATCAGTCGGATCGGCACCGTTTTGCTTTACAAATTTCGTTAGCAATATTTTCAATATGATCCTAAATGATGAACTTAAGAGAATAGTGATTGTAAAGGAAGCGATCTGCCTACATTTGAAGACCAATAAAAATCTTTTATCATGCTAATGCATCCGTTAAGTCTTCCATAGTTCCAGAAGAACTTTATAATTGCCCAGTTATCTATAACTGCGCCGGTGCCGTCATTTCGACGTTAAAACGACGTGTGTGCGTAGATATCTGACTATAAATTAGAAAATACCGATTGGATTACGCTAAAAACAGATTTCATCAACACGTAAATAAATGAAGTTTGGAATTGTTTCGTGTAAATTGAGGGGATAATTACGTGTAATAACATTATAAAGTAGCCTTATGAAATGGGTTGCGTCGGTGGCGCTTTTACAACAATGTCTTTTATTCTTTTATCATATTCTTTGCAAAGACTTATAAATACAGCATAATGGTAACATAAGATGGGATGAGTCTTGTACCAAATTTATTCGAATCCGTTTAGAAATTTCAAAGTTATAGTTTAAGTCCTCGTATTTTTTATCCACCCTGGTACATTCGCTTGTACTGAAACCAACGACTATCCTCTACATGTATATCATTTCTGATCAGACCAGTACATACAGTGAAATCTTTGGACGAGTCGTTGCAGCTAGAGACAGAAAATCTATATCTCATTGGAAGCGAGATAAAGATAGCAACTAAAAAACTGAATGAAACAAAACCAAAAATAATTCGAAAAAGGGCACAGGAGAAGAGCAAGCGCCTGAAAGACTGTGAAGAAAGCTATGAACAACAGTACCGAAATCTTATTGAATCGGCGACTAAACTTCATAAGGTATACTTTTTATTAGATTTACTTGTATTATGATAATCATGATTATAATAATGATGATTTTAGAAATGATAATACATAGAGGATATTGAATGAGTGGTCATTGAATACTGAATTTATTAAACGAGTCATCTATAAACAGATAAAAACGAGGCTGCGCCGAGTTTTTATCTGTTTAAGATGACAAGTTTAATAAATTCTGTATTTTATGAGCACAAATTTTATATCCTGTTTATATGATATGACCCGAATTTTAGCGAAAAATCGTCAAAATTCTTGAAATTCAACGTTTTAATTTTCCGCGAAACTTATAACGCCGTTTAAAAATGACGTCACAAAACATAGATTATGACGTCATTTTTGCGGTTACAAAATAGCGTTGCTTTTCGCTCTGAGCTAATTTGCATAGTTATTCCAATAGTGTAATAACACCCGTGTAATATCAAAAATATTCAACGGGGTTATTTCACTCCGGCGACGTAGGTCATATAAAAATGATTATAATTGCGGTCTGTGTGCACTGATTGCACAGGACGACCTAGCAATTACAAAGCAATTCCTCTTTCTTCTATATTTTGTAAAGAGAATAACATTTTCACATTTACAATTTTAATTTTATATCAAACATGAGTTATTAGCCCCGATTTAGATTTATTTGAGCTCGATTATTTCATGGTGCTCAATTGTGGCTTTATTTCAATCGGTTCTGAATACTTACTCGGTTTTGATTAGATAGTCCTCGGTTTTTACCTTATTTTGGTTGTATTGATTTTTATCTTATAACCATACAAATATCCGTGTGATAACATCCCGTATGATATTTTTTATAAAATCATATAGTTATTTTTAGAACAATGATATATTGCGGTTATTTTTAGAGACTCGCATTTCAATAAGAAACTTCGACGAAAACAAGCCAAATACGAGAGAGGTTATAAGATAAATATAATACATACTTAATGTATTGTATGAAAAAATATCTAACTCGGTTGTGAGAATTGATAATTGTCTCGGCAGAGCCTCGACAATGATTAATTCTCCCAACCTAGTTAGACATTTTTTCTCATACAAAACACTACGTATGTATTATATATATCCGTTTTGAGCTTTATGTTCGATTTTGTTCTTCTTTACAAGACAAGAACACATTATTCTACATGTATCATTATTTACAGCTAATACCTAAAGATCTCACAGAAGTCAACGAACAAACTCCCAAAGATAAACAATGTCGTGGTTGTGAAACAAGACAACTAGAATTATGGAAAGAGAAACAAGACAATAAAGGGTAACAACTGTGTCCGTCGAAAGTTGATAATAACATGTGTATATAAATAAGCAACAACAGTATAATGATCGATTAATCGATCAATACCGATATGTGCATATAGAAGGGTTTGTTCTCAAAGCAGAGAAGGCTCGTTTTATGTTTACTAATTAACAGACGTAGATCTATATATATATATATAAAGAGGAAGCAGCCGACGAATCTTAGTCGATGAAAGTTGCAAAAATTTTGTGATGTTTTGAAAATACCACCAATAACAAACACATCGTGCTTGTAACGCGCAATTTCCTCAACTCAACAATATTTCCTATAGCCTGTTATCGTCGAGGTGCAAGGAGTGAGGTTGGGTTGGAAAGGGTTAACATATCAAAACTATCTTTTGCCATTCTAGTTGGAAAGAATAGAGCTTCTCTTGCAATTACATATGGAATATATGTGTAAATGTCTAAATAATCAGTTAGAAATTACATTTTTTTCAAAGGAATGAAACATCTCGTAAAATCAGATAAAGGACCCGTATTCGAACATTCCCCTCAATATTGCACAGGAAAAATGCTAGTTATGCTGTAGTTATGATAATATTGTCTTCAAACTTGTAAGATATGAAATATGAGATATGGATTACAATATGGATTATATGCAAATTTTGTTCAGAATGAACAAAATTGGCGATATTGATTACCTCCCTTTAACAAAATATGTATACCATTTCAATAGATAGATTCCTATTTCTTTAAGATCCTATTAGACGCCATCTTGTCGAACCAAGGGTTACGAACGTTTTACTTATCTTACTTGGTATTCGAGAAGATCTTATCGATTAGATACCCCTTGACTCGTGAAGATGATTAGACGCTTACAATTTAAATAATGTCAGTGAATTCGCAAGTTTTCACTTTCAAAATTTATTTTGAACGACGTTGTTGGTTCTATACTTTTCAATTGGTTTTAGCGTTTTTGAATGATTTGAGTGAGTGTTTGGAATGAATGAATTGAGCGCTGAGTGAGCGATTTAGAAGATTTTGATTGAGGCGAATGTCAATTTCACGATGTAACTAACTGTATTACATAGTTGTAACAAGGATTTTGAATTTTTTTGTACTAAGAAGGCGATCAACATAGAATATAATATTATATAGGATAAAGGCGATATGTGGACTGTGACAAAAGATGAATGTCTTTCGTCTGCTCTCCATTTCGATGATTTTGGCGTTGGTGAATAAGCTGTAGTTTCGATTTTATGATCATTCATCAACGACATTTTTCGAAAAAGGATTTGTTTTATTGCGTACTTGCGAAATGGTAGTTACGCCCTTGTATTATCTTCATGTCTAGGTTACAGAAAGAATTGGAATACCTGAAAACGAGCCCTCAAAAAGAAGTGAACGCCAAGGATGACGAAATTAGGAGGTTTGTCATTTGATGGTTCGACTACTTAATTTGATTTTAGTTTTGAATAAAAATAAGGTTTTGGTAAACTCTAGAACGTTCTTTTATCAGCCTCTTTGAAATATCGATCCTTCCTTCAAAACATAGTCACAGTCTACTCAAGCATTAGATCCTTAATTACGTTGTGTTAGTACGAACAGTTAACAACATCGTGAAAACTGACAAGGTGTATGATTTTGGAATGATTTTCGAAAGAAATTGAATGAGTTGGATGAATGAGTTTTGAGTGAAATTAAAGGGAGCATGAACAAAATAAGGGACATTTATTACCTCCCTTTAATAGAATATGCAAAAAGGATATATAAATAGCTTCTTCAAAAAAATATCAGCCGCTTACATTACGTCAGTTTGGATTACATGAAAGGGGAATATTTTTTTTCTATATTTAAAGAGAATATAAGCGCCGCACTTTAACAAATGGAAGTCAATTAAAATTTCTAATAAATTAAAGTAAATGGTAACCTAAGGAACATTTATGCATAATTTCATTGAAATCAGCCCAATGGTTATAGAGGAGAAGATTTTTGAATATATTTTAAAGTGAAAACAATTTCCGACCGGTCCCGCCCAAATCTCGGGTCAATCAAAACTTCTTGAACAATTTAGATCAAGGATCACACAAGGAACATCCATTTTGGGGTCAATTAAAAATTCTCTAACAATTTACTTAAAGGGGCACCCAAGGAAAATCCTTGCTAAGTTTAATTGAAATCGGCCCGATGATTTTGGAAGAAAAGTTTTTTTTAAACATCTTTAAGTGAAAATAAGCCCCGCCCTGCAACGCCATCTTTGGGGTTCAATTAAAATTTCTTTTACAGTGTATGAAGAAGGTCACCTTAAGAAAATTTTTACCAAGTTTCGTTAAATTCTACCAATTGATTTAGGATGAGAAAATGTTTAAAGAAAAAAGTTTAGGAACGCACGGACGTTATCACACATGACGGGCACATGGCTTTGGCAGCTCGCTGGCCTTGGCCAGTGGAGCTAAAATCACAAAAAAAAAATCATTTATACAACGTTTCATTATAAATGGAACAATTGATAGGAGTGAGAAGATATTTTGAAATTTTTAAATGAAATAATTGGCTTAATCCAATCACACCCATATTTAAGGGCCAATCAAAATGTCATGAATAATTTAAGGGTATATTCATGGCAAGATTCAATGAAAATTGTTGAAAAGATTATGAGGATAAAATTCTTAATTGAATAATAATAAGCCAATAATTGCTGCGCTTAAAATTTTTAAACAATCAAAAGTTCTACTACAATCTAAAAAGGGATCATTTGAGGAATGTTCATGCAATGTTTCGTTGAAAATAGTCCAAAAAGTTTTAAAGATTTCGAAGTAAAAAAAAGTCTGCCATGCTACGCTCATATTTGAAGGCCAATTAACATTTGATAGATAATTTGACCAAGGTTCAGCAAAAAAATATTCATGGGTATCACGTTTCAGAATAAAAAGCCATATTGTTTTTGAGATAAGAATTATTTTAAAGTGGAAATATTTCTCGGCCTAAGATACCAATAGTTTGAGATCAGAATTTGACGTTTTGAAGTGAAGGTTAACACAAGAAACGTACATGCCAGGTTAAATTAATCTTTGTTCATTAAATACAAATAAGAAGACTTTCAAAGTAAAAGTAAGCACCGCCCTGCCAAGCCCATACTTGGGAGTCAATCGAAATTTCATGCAACATTTTAAATTAAGGATCATCCAACTTAGATCCATGCATAGCTTCACTGAAATTGGTTTGCAAAATAGAGTGTTTAAGGTTTTTCATTGAAAAAGGTCCGGCCTTACACGCCCACTTTGGAAGTGTAATTAATTCTTTTGATAAAATAAAAAGGGCCTCCAATGAACACTTCTGCAAAGTTTGGATGAAATATGCTCATTTCAGCCGGTGAAGACTTTAATATCGTATGTTGACGCATACAAAAAGTTTTCGAATATTTTTTCTCTTACTCTCATATATGGAATGTGTCACAAATAGAAAGTTTTATAAATTTCTTCATTTTTTAGTTTACAGAAACAAGTAGATGATCTGAAAATGAGGTTGAACAAAGAAGTGCACGCCAAAGAGGACGCAATAAAGAGGTCAGTTATTATGGTGATATCATGCTCAAACATGATAATCATCTCGCCGTAACCCCAAAATCGTGCGGTGCCCTTTCGGCGGCACATAGTGTCTGTGCGATCATCGCATGGCTTTACGGGTGCCGTGGACCATTGCGATTTTGTATGAAAAATAGTTATCCAAGTTTTTAAAAATCGCAAGACCGCATGGAGTCCGTAGCCCGTACATCGTAGACTCGACGTAGAGGCATCGCACGATCGCCGCACGGACATGGCACGGTCACCGTGTGATGTTTTGCCATTAAATCTTTAACGGATCATCCTACGGTCCCCGTGTGAATACCATACGATGATCGTATGGCGGCCGCAAGGTTTACAGTGTAAAAAGTTGAAAATCGAAAGTTCTCCGCGCGGGGATTGCATGATTACCTTGCGATCGTCGCACGGGCACCTCAGTGATTCTTGTAAAAAAAATTAAGAAAACCCGTGCGGACACCGCACGATTTTGGGAACACAAACGCCAAAGAAAATAAAAAAAGTTCGATGTCAAAAATATCATACAAGAAATCGCAGTCTATGATATCGTACGGCGACCGTGGCAAATGTAAACTCGGCTTTAATCCTTTGCTGTTTAATCCCTGCTTTTTACGTGCCTGTGATTTTTATAATTGAGAAAACATTGTGAAACAAGAGTGCCATCGTCACAAAATACGCCGCCAGATTGCTGCTGTTTCACAGAAATAATTGTAGACACTACTTATTTTGACAGAACCAAATTCAAAATGACCAAGTTTCATTTAAATCAAGACAAAAAGTTAGGAGGTGTTGCCTTCACAAGGCTGCAATTTCAATAAGCCCCAGGCACTTCCTTCATGCACATCTACCAATTGAGGTGATAACATTGACCAAGTTTCAAAAAGATCCAGCCAGAACCTTAGGAGGAGTTGCGTTGACAAGAAAAGTGGACCCAGAGACTAAGTTATCAAGGGGCATAACTCAGGCAAAAATCAATGAACCGTAAAATCCTTCCTTCATGCACATCTACCAATTGAGGTGATTCCATTGACCAAGTTTCAAGAAGATCCAGCCAGAAACTTAGGAGGAGTTGCGTTGACAAGAAAAGTGGACCCAGAGACTAAGTTATCAAGGGGCATAACTCAGGCAAAAATTAACGAACCGTAAAATCCTTCCATCATGCACATCTACAAATTGAGGTGATAACATTGACCAAGTTTCAAAAAGATCCAGCCAGAAACTTAGGAGGAGTTGCGTTGACAAGAAAAGTGGACCCAGAGACTAAGTTATCAAGGGGCATAACTCAGGCAAAAATCAATGAACCGTAAAATCCTTCCTTCATGCACATCTACCAATTGAGGTGATTACATTGACCAAGTTTCAAGAAGATCCAGCCAGAAACCTAGGAGGAGTTGCGTTGACAAGAAAAGTGGACCCAGAGACTAAGTTATCAAGGGGCATAACTCAGGCAAAAATCAACGAACCGTAAAATCCTTCCTTCATGCACATCTACCAATTGAGGTGATAACATTGACCAAGTTTCAAGAAGATCCAGTCAGTAGTTTAGGAGGAGTTGCGTTGACAATAAAAGTGGACGGACGTACAGACGGACGGATGGACGGACGGATGGACGGACGGACGGACAGACGGAGAAGATGACGCCAATATACGTCCGCCTCCGGCGGCGTATAAAAAGAAGAAATTGCTTTTGACAAGCAATTTCTTCTTTTTCCACACTGTTTTCTACCCTACTGAATGGTTATTTTTCAAATTAAATCCACCTTGAATTTTCTTTTGCAAAACCTTTGAATTTGGACAGGTCCAAAATTTTGTAAAACAGGAAAGGTTTAAAGTCGATTCATCTGTTGTTTACAAATAATTATTCTATTCAATTCCTCGGCGCCCCCGAACTTAAAAGATTATATGGTTTTTTTTATCTTCCAGGGATAATTTTATTTATAAACTGCAGCGATTCTGATGTTGAAACGAGTTTTGTTTATATCACAATGTGGTCCTAACTTCAAGTGTCGTAAAGTCTAGCAGGGAATTTCATTTCTGACCAAAGGGATGACCCCAAACAATGCTTACACCCTACGCCATAGACATACATGTGATAATTCCATGGGCACTCATAGGGAGATTTAGACCTTTTCATAGGGAGATTGGGTCTCAAATAGGGCTAAAAAAAGGGGGGGTGCAATGCAATGGCTAAAAAAGGGGGGTTTCGCAATGCATGTCTGGACCAAAAATTGATGATAATACCTTCTCTTTTTTTTGCTAAAAAGGTTATCATTTAAAGAATTTGATAGAGAATAGTGTTGCAATGCTACAGAATTTGGTATTATATTTTAAGAGAAATAGATGCTACAAATTCATTTTTTATTTCTATGCAAAATTCAGGATCCCACAATATAGGTTCTTTTTTAAGTACATAATCAGTAGGAAGTGATATCTTACCAAATTTATAAGATGTAGGCCTTGCAATTAAGAAGGAATTTGTTTTAGTGTTCTTTATTTCTTCGAGTTATCTTGAAACCACAAACACAATAGGCTTTTTATTCATCGGAGAGTTTCTTTCAACTATGATAGTTACAACATTGTGCCCAAATAAGCAATTCTTTTTTTTTTAATTTTGAATGTCAAGTCTTGCACTCCTAGGCAAACATATCTTACCAGTACTATACTAAACTTTGGGGCGAATCAGACACCCAATCATCTTTACCGATTAATCCTTATTCGTTTAGACTGAGTGAGCTTGCCTCAAGCAAACTACGAGATAATAATCCAAATGTTGCCGACCTGAGTGATCAGAATCGCCCAACAAAACTGGCTGAACAGCTGTCAGAACTATACGATAATGAATGGACAGAAGCGTTTGATGAACTCGAGAATGATAACCTGAACACGGAGGATATTGTCGGGCGTTTACGGGATGTTTTGATGGTAAGAAACCACTTTTTTCATATGCTTTCAATTTTTGTCTGCCTAGAGACATGAGAGGGTCATAGAGGCTAAATTTTCTACACGGTTCTTCTAAGCTTTGACTTTGTGGCCTAGTTTTTCACCCACTTGGTCTAATTTCGAACTTGACCGAGATTTCATCAAGACCTTCTTTCTGACAAATTAAAAGGTTGATTGCGCAACAAATTGGCATCTGGAGTGTTTTCATTTTTTTTTCCTTATATTTGACCCCGTGACCTATTTTTTCTATCCGACTTGACCCAATTACGAACATAACCGGGATTCCAGCCAGACAATAAATCAGACCGTTTTCTGATTGATTGACAAAAATATGGCATATCGTGTCTACAAAGTTTTTCGAAGAATTGACACCCTCACCAAGTCTTTCACCCCACCATTCGGAACATCGCTCGGACTTTTCCGTAAACTGAAAAGTACCTCGGACATAAGTGTAGTAATTTTGGGTCATTTTAGGTAATTCGGCTCCTTGTGGTACTTCGGTTAATACGCTTGTAGAAAATAACATTTTATTAATTCTCTCCGATCATCTTTGGAGATCTTTTGGGCATACTATAATTTGATGACAAAACGCAGTAAACCAATGTGTTTTGTTATCAAATTATAATATGCCCACTTTTATTCTTTAGTTGATTTTATTTTTTTTGCAACGTCATCCTTAGCGAGATCGTTGATGTTTGTGACGTCATATAAATCTACGCGCGAAATGACGCGCTTTCCTGGCTGCGTCCGTATTATTCCCGAGGTCTATTGCGTAGAATAGCCGAGGGTTCCCGATTGTCACCCCACTTCACCCAATTACGAATTTGACCGGGAATTTGGGAAAACGATCAAACAGAGCGTTTTTCTGATTGATTAATGAAAACATTTTGGAAAGCATGTCTACAAGCGTTTTCTAAGATTTTACCCTCCTGACCTAGTTTTTTACCACACTTGACCAAAAAACGAACTTGACCGGAATTTCAGCAACAATCAGACCATTTTTCAGACAGATTATGATAAAAAATATGGCACAGAGTGTCTACAATCTTTTCTTAGATTTGACCTCGTTACAGTGTTTTTGATCCCACTTGACCCAAATTCGAACTTGATCTAGATTTTACCAAGAGATAGTATACTAGGTACATGCTAACGACACACGACGCACGACGGGCATCACGCATCCACAAAAGCTTACCTTGAGCACTAAGTGATCAGGTGAGCTAAAAAATTGCTCAATCTCAAATGCTTGAGTGGTTCGGAAGGTGGCTTTGGGATTGGAATGCCTTGGATTGAGTCCATGCAATTTTTTCTAGGCTAAAAGTAAATCTACGTTGCTCATCTCCACCCAGATGTGTAATTGTGCATCTGTGAGAATTCATTGCGAAGCGCTGTGGCTGCCAAAGTGAGCTGTGTGTAAACAGCGCATTTGTAATTCGAAGATCAGGTGTTGTATTGTGCAGTCGGTTTGCTTTTTTAGTTGAATTACTATAAAGTGAGAACACTGTGTAATATTTGTATTCCTTCTTTTGTAAATCTAAAGCGCATTTATACTAATCTCTTCTTTGTCCTAAGACTGTAAGAATAAATCTTGTAACAGCCTCAACATTCTTTGTTGTCGCTCAGAATCTTAAATATTTACCTCGAAATGGGGAAGAAAATAAAAGAAAGGTTGTTTTATACTGTTTTAGACATTGATTCATTTTAGTTTCATGAAGGGAAAAATGCTTGAATATGAGCTGAATATACAGCTAACCCCCATTGTCCCTTCAATAATGTAAAGAAATGATTAGTTAACTCGAAACTTTTTTGCAACGTTGATATTTAAACTTTTAAAATTTCAGAGTATATATACAGAATGTAAGTCGATTACAAGTAATGGATACTTACGGAGAGTTCGTAGATGCATCAATCAAACAGATATGGTATCGTGAATGAATATTTATCTTATAACTATACAACTATCCGTATGATAACATGCTGTATGATATTTTTTATGATATCATATAGTTATTTTTAGAACATGATATAATGTGGTTATTTTTAGAAAGTTGCATTTCAGTTAGAAACACCGACGAAAATAAGACAAATATGGGTTATAAGATAAATATAATACATACTTAGTGTATTGTATGAAAAAAATATCAAACTCGGTTGTGAGAATTGACAATTGTCTCGGCAGAGCCTCGACAATGATCAATTCTCCCAACCTCGTTAGATATTTTTTTTTATACAAAACACTAAGTATGTATTATATATATATAATACGTACTTAGTGTTTTGTATCAGAAAAAATATCTAACGAGGTTGGGAGAATTGATCATTGTCGAGGCTCTGCCGAGACAATTATCAATTCTCACAACCGAGGTAGATATTTTTTTCATACAATACACTTAGTACGTATTATATTTATCTTATAACCTCTTTTTGTCTTGTTTTCGTCGATGTTTCTAACTGAAATGCAAGTTTCTAAAAATAACTGCATGATATTATTGTTCTAAAAATAACTATGTGATATCATAAAAAATATCATACGAGATGTTATCATACGGATATTTGTATAGTTATAAGATAAAAATTTATACATATATAGTTCCATAAGAAAGTGTGCAGTTTCACGTTTTGCATTTCTCTTGATTTTACAAAGTTGGGGGAAAATTATGGAGTAAATTTGATACCATAACATAACATAACATTTTATTTCAAATATATAAGGCCACCGGCCTAAAATACAATCAATACATGAAAATATTAAACAATCAAGAGTGACTATGGTAAGAGTTAAATATCGCTACAGCAGAGCGGTTTGACATTTTTTAATTGCATACTTAAGTCAAGACCTTTTAAATTAAAAATCAAATCAGATTTTGATAAAGTGTCGCATCCTGCATTCGCGCTGGCAATACTTAAATTTTAGAGATTTGACCTCCTCACAGCTTTTCCTTGGTAAGAGCTATGTGTTGATGTTGTATTATAGAGTTTTCGAAGTCATTCTATGCCATTTCCAAAAATGTTTTAATTTGTATGCAGACGTTACGTGAACGTCAACGTTAGACATTGCTACGTTATTAGGCCAGCAACTTGTCATTGAATGGAGGTATGGCGTTCTATGCCATCTCGATTTGCTAATTAAAGGCCTTACAAAATGATGACCACGATTTCTACTGGAACATGAATGCTCGATCAATTTTAATGACGTTCTAAATCTGACAAGGCTCGATTTTGTACAACGACGTTTATTGGTAGTCAAACCACGCTGTAGCATCATACACAATTGTATTGAAGATGTGACTTTATGCTTAGGAAAGCCGCGAAGATTCAGCTGAATGCATTTTCACAACAATTATCCATCTCACGCGTGATGCACATGCAAAACGTGTAAAATCAAATGTCTGAGTTCAGCAGAAAATATTTGCTCATCGTGCAATTTATGTCTTCGAACATCGTTTGTACATACTCTTGGGATAGTCATACGACGTTTCACGACGATAGGTTGTGTTATTTCAGAGATTTTCAAAATGCAAAAGTGCACACTTTCTTTTGGAACTAAGTGTGTATATCCCATCACGTAAAATAGGAATGATGACAGGTACAAACTGGTGTGAAAAAAATCGGGCATGGCCAGACCTGCACAGGTTTACAAGGAGCGAAACAGTTGTATACATATATAATACATACCTAGTGTTTTGCTCTGCCGAGACAATTATCAATTCCCGCTACCGAGTTAGATATTTTTTCATACAATACACCAAGTATGTATTATATTTATCTTTTAACCTCTATTTGCCTTATTTTCATCGATGTTTCTAACCGAAATGCAAGTTTCTAAAAATAACCGCATTATATTATTGTTCTAAAAATAACTATGCGATATCATAAAAATATCATATGGGATGTTATCACACGGATATTTTTATAGTTATAAGATAAAAAACCAATGCATGGCCAATAAGAATTAGTTCATTATACATTTTTCCAAGTATAAGAGATTTCTTTAATGTATTTCTTTGGATAATCGAAAACTAACGGTAGATTATCCTTTCATAACTCAACGCCTATCTAGTGAAACTATCTAAATACCCCGTTTCCCTTTCTTTCACCCTATCTGACGTTGTCTTAGCAAACGTACGTTATCATGAATGGTGCATGGCTATAACGTGAAAAATGGCGTGCTTACGGATAATCTGTCATCAAGTTTTACATTTTGTCTCCTTTTGCTCTTAGGAAAACATGAAGTTTATTCTTCGTTTAAATAAAAATTTGGAAGTCTTTAAAAATAAGACATTCTATGAATTATTTGATATGTTGTTTTTCATAATAGAATCTGGAACTTCCAAGTGCTTAAGAATAAGAATAAATGTAACAACAAGGAAAACACGAGTATTTCTTGTAAGAGATTTTTTTTTTCAAATCAATCTTATTTTTTCATTTGATGTCCAAAAACGTGTTTCTGTCGTAACTGATTAACCCTTTGCTGTTTAATCAATGCTTTTTACGTGTATGCGTTGACAAGCAATTTCTTCTTTTTCCACACTATTTTCTACCCTACAGAATGGTTATTTTTCAAATTAAATCCACTTTAAATTTTCGTCTGCAAAACCTTTGAATTTGGACAGGTCCAAAATTTTGTAAAACAGGAAAGGATTAATTTGTACTTATTTTCTTTTTTCTGGAAGATGCTGGAGACAAACACGGATACAAAGCCTCGAAAAGATGAAAGTAGTGATTTACCTGATCAGCTGAAACAACAAGTTAAAGAATTTAGAAAATTGGACGCAAAAAATAATATGATAAGAATAGTTCAGGTACAAGGAAGTCATTCCATTATTACCTTTTAGCTCGGCTTTTTCCGAAGAAAACCCAAGTAATTGTGAACACTTTAACGGTGTAGGCGTTGGCGTTGGCTTAGACGTTGGAGTGACAAACTTAAACCTTATCATTTTTCTGTTGTTAAAACGTTATCGTCATGGAACTTAGCATGTGTGTTTACCATCACACGAGCTATAAAGCGTATGAAGGGGGATAACTCTTGAAGCATTTTTGTAAGAGTTATATCTTTTTTATATATGTATATTATTTGCGTTATCAAGCACCTGCAGCCCAGCGTTACATCCCCAAGTGGGGCTCTTGTTTTAATTTAGAGACTTAAGAGCATTATTTTTTCAATAAATGAAGGCAAAACAGTAAGAACGTTATTAATAGATCCTTCGTACATTAGAAAAATGTTTCTTCGTCTCTTTTAAATAAACGAATCAATGAAAAACCTATTAATTTTTTAGGACTCAAAGTTTACTTAACACGTTATAGGATAGGTAGTGCTTTGATTTTTATTCTCGTTTTGCTTAAGAACATACACATTCACAGAAGCAACAAAATTCTTTTTATAAAATTTCATGCATGTATATATATAGTGTAAATATTCTAAGAAATTCAACAAAGTTCGAAACAGAGGAATTCACAACAAATACAGCATTGAAAATGGAAAAGTTCGTAAATACGGGAGATTTACTGGAAGATTATCTGTAAGGGTTTGATTGCAAGATTACTTCAAACAAAAACTTAACAAAGATTCTGCAAGTAAAAAAAACAACTAATGGTCCGTTTTAGCGCAATGCGTCTCAATTCTCTGGAATTTTGTCTAATTATCAGGGCATGTTGTGTCGAGGTCCTCTAAAATACTTACAAGAGCCACCTTTTAACCGAGCCTGTACCAATATTTATGTGAAGAAATGTATAGAACTAGCCTGGTTGATGTGCGTTCAAGATCCACCATTATTGTTGAGTGTCGACACCAAGAAAGGAGTTCAACCCAAATTTGTTTCGAGAGTACACTAAACGAGGACCTTGCGTGGCTTATGTTGTTTGGCCAGTATTGTATCTACATGAAAATGGACCAGTGCTTAATAAGGGTGTGGCCCAGGGAACAAGGGACATTGACTATAATCACGGTTGTGAAGTCGAAGATAATGTGATTTTGAAGTAGTTGATTCCCCCCCCCCCCCCCCCCCCTCCTATTGAAACCTCTTGGAGTCGGAGGTAATTGTCAGCTTATGCTGCAAATTTGAACAATCGATTTAGCAATAAAATCATTTAAATCAATCGGAAGTGAAATGTTTAACTCGCACATACATGGCAATACGTTCGTGATATACCGCTTTTACAGTTAGTTACATCGTGAGATTGACATTCATCTCAATCAAAACCATACTTAATCGCTCATTTAGCGGTCCATTCATTCATTCCAATCAATCACTCAAACCATTCAAAAACGCTCCAAACTCACTGAAAAACATATAACAACAACTTCGGTCAAAATAAAAATATATAGGGAAACAATCGGGATCTCTCTTATTTAATTGAAATCGTAAGCGTCTGGTAGGTTCTTGAAGGAAAAGGGAGCTATCTAATGAACTTGAATGCATATTCTATTAAAGGGAGGTAATCAATATTGTCAATTTTGTTCATCCCGAACAAAATTTACAATACTCGATTACCTCCCATTAAATTCATTCAAAAGTCGCTCCACACATTCATTCAATTTCATTCCTAAATTATTCCAACGGCCTTCACCTTGTCAATTTCACAATGTTTTTTTATAACTGTGTGTCATACGTCGTGGATACTTTTTTCAATTAAAAAAAATACGGTGTTTATGTTGCCTGTCAATGGTATCTTCTGTGTTTTATGAATACGCCTATATATGTTTGTTAAGCTAATGGTGTTTCATTTCTCTTCGTTGGACTTTTTTTTTTGGACGTCAAATTAGTGGTTACTCTGAAAAGAAGTGATTCTATTCAAAATCGATATTCGATTGTGATATGTAGGATATATAGATGGACATATTTTGGTGCGTGGATATAAATAAATATAAACTCAGTATAGGAAGTATGTTATTTGAATTTAAGAAATCGCTAACGTCAGTTTGTGATATAATTGCACTATCAAGGACTTGACTGACAGGGAATTTATCTATTGTTCATCCAATTCGTTGTATTTTGTTTAATTTTTAAATACTAGTTACAACATCTATAACTACAAGTGTATTTTTATTTTTGCATTTCGATTAGGGTTGGATAGTCCTCGTGGCGGTTAGTCCTCCATTATGGTAGTGGACTCGTAAAAGCTCTGCATCAGCAGTCATAAACCTTAAAAGCGTTAACCGAGGTTTCCTTATGGTTTCTAGATGATTGTCTTTGATTCTAAAATTATGTTTCGGTGACCTATCACAATGATCTCGACCTTTAAATTAATTAGTCTACTTATTTCCACGGGTTAAGGTAGTGGAACCGTAATAGTATTGCAACGTCTCAGAAGTAATGAACTTTAACGGTGTTAACCGAGGTTTCCTAATGATTTTCATTAGGAAACCTCGGTTAACATTGTGAAAGAATATGTGGTCCGAAATTTTGCGGAACTATTACGGGTCCACTACGTTAAGTTCTACTGGAGCGATACTTCGCCTTCCGGGGCATCAAGTATACCTTTTATTTTACCAACCCCTCTGACGAGGAAAGGGAAGTTTACTGGTGTCACCATATCTGTCCATCCGTACGTCTGTCATTCTGTCCGATCAAACAATGTTTTAAACCATAAACCATAAAGCAATAAAATATTTTTGAAAAAATGTTTTCATATAGGCTATATGTATACATTACTTGTTCTTAACTAAATGTTCATGTTTCGGCTCTTTGTGATTGCACCCCTTACTCAAATCTTCATGAAGGAAATGAAGGATCAAACACGTTCCGTACGAGAAAATACATACATCTCTCCTGATTATTCAATCACAAGACTAAAGATCAGATATTATCAGGAAAACTGGGGCAAGTTATCTTATAAGAAATTATCAAAAATAACATCCTGAAAAAATAAGCTATGTCTATAAAGATTTGGCTGAGTTATGGTCATTTTGCGGTGCCCGGTTACAAATCTTTAAAGTACTTGGGATTGGTTTCTTATCCGTTTAAATGTACTGGGAATTGCTGAAAAGAGTACTGAGTATTGCACTGTAAATTATCTTGTTTTCTTCAAATGTTTGCGTGTTTGAGACTTGTGTTTGACTGTGTGTCTTTAACAGAACCATTATATTTAAAGATATGTATCATGCAATCTTGAAATACGAGATAAGGCAAAGATTTCCAATATTTAGAATTTTTTAGCTGTCCACGCGTATTATCAAGGATAATTATTCAATTGTATAAATACAGATTGAGAAAAGTTTGAATTATCTGTTAATCTTTTATTTTCGTCTAAAATCTGAAAAAATATAATCGATAGAAAGATGCACAGTTAGTCTCGTTTTAAAGTACAAATAGAGGTAAACATGAATCTGTTTAATTTTCCTTTGGCCAAATTGGCCAGATATGTCATATCTGACATGATGATTACGTTTGCTGGCTGAGTCAATATTCATTGGACATTTCAGCAGGCTGTCCAGTAAGTATTTTTAGCTCACCTGAGCACGAAGTGCTCAAGGTGAGCTTTTGTGATCGTAGAATGTCCGTCGTGTGTCGTGCGTCGTGCGACGTGCGTCGTCCGTCGTGCGTCGTCCACAATTTCTTTAAACATCTTCTTCTCCTAAACCAGTGGGCCAATCTTGATGAAATTTGGCAGGGATGTTCTTTGGGTCAAGCTCTACCAAAGTTGTTCAAATAAATGAAATCCACCCTTAACTTTCCTTTTACCCTTAACAAAAAGGGTGAAAATATGAAAATCTTTCAAAATCTTCTTCTCTGAAACCAGAAGGCAGACAGCTTTCATATTTGGTATGTAGCATCATCTAGTGGACCTCTACCAAGTTTGTTCATATCAAGACCCTTGGGTCATATTTGGGCCTTTCCCGGGCCCAACCCTTTTTACATAGAATCAAAGAGCGAAAATCTTTAAAAATCTTCTTCTCTGAAACCAGTTGGCAGACAGCTTTCATATTTGGTATGTAGCATCACCTAGTGGGCCTCTACCAAGTTTGTTCTTATCAAGACCCTTGGGTCATATTTGGGCTTTGCACGGGTGCATCCCTTTATCTCTTATGAGCACGAAGGGTAAAAAAATGAAAATCTTCAAAAATCTTCTTCTTTGAAACCAGAAGGCAGACAGCTTTCATATTTGGCATGTAGCATTGTCTAGTAGACTTCTACCAAGTTTGTTCGTATCAAGACCCTAGGATCATATTTGGGCTCCACCCGGGCGCAACCCTTTTTACATAGAATCAAAGAGCAAAAATCTTTTAAAATCTTCTTTAATCGAAACCAGAGGACACACTGCTTTCATTTTTGGTATGTAGTATCATCTAGTGGGCCTCTACAAAGTTTGTTCATATCAAGACCCTTGGGCCATATTTGGGTTCCAGCCGGGCGCATCCCTTTCAGCTCATCTGAGCACGAAGGGTGAAAATAGGAAAACCTTCAAAAATCTTTTTTTTTTGAAACCAGTAGGCAGACAGCTTTCATATTTAGTATGTAGCATCATCTTATGGACCTTTTCCAAGTTTGTTCATATCAAGACCCTGGGTTCATATTTGGGGTTCACCCGGGTGCATCCCTTTTTACATAGAATCAAAGAGCAAAAAAGCATATCTGTCTTGCTCTTTGCTGAAAAGTTCCATGGTAGTGATCTTAGGCAATTATCTTCTTTTTGACATCTGCCTATCTAATTTATGTGATGTCCCAGGGGTCAAAGAGACTCAGGTGAGCGATCTAGGACCATCTTGGTCCTCTTGTTTTCAAAATAAAGGAAAAATTAAAGAAATTGTTATAGTACCAGTAAACAAAGCTAACTTCTTGGAGCAGCAGACTGCGAAATAGTCATTTAGTAAATATCAATTGAACAATTCTTCTCAATATATATGTGTAAGACAAGTTTCCTTATTTTGTGACAAAAAAAAAGTATTTCAGAAATTATGTTAATACCTAATATCACATGTATCTATTTATTTTTGTCTTATGTCATTCAGCAAAAGACTGTATCAGAGAAATTATTGAATTTAGTAACTTTCCTTGGCAATAATTCCTGTGATAAATATAGAAAGGAATTTGTTAAAAAAATATAGGGAATGAGGGAAGTATTTCAAAAGTAAGATTTGGAATCAGATTAAAAGAAACTATAGGGTTTCGATGACAACCAGAATTTTACGAATTAAAGTGACAAATGTCATTTGTTTCAAACTAATATAAATTGGGGCAGTTATTCTATATGAAGTGATGCACCATTTCAAACACTTCTTAGCTTTAAATGAGACATTTGAGATACTGATGAAATAAACAATGATGCCATGATAAAGATAGTTTATCGTTCGATATGTGGTATTTGAAAATTAAATCTTATAAAAAGCTGCGAAATAAGTTTTTAAGCTTTATAATGATTGTTATCATCCAGCACTCTAATTGCCGACAAAATGCTTTTTTAGCTCACCTGAGCTCAAAGTGCTCAAGTGAGCTATTGTGATCACCTTTTGTCCGGCGTCCGTCGTCAGTCGTCCGGCGACCGTCGTCCGTCAACAATTTCTTTAAACGACATCTCCTCCTAAACTACTGGGCCAATTTAGACCAAATTTTACAGAAATGTTCCCTAGGTGGTCCCCTTCGAAAATTGCTAAAAGAATTGAAATCGATGAAAAACTCTGGTTGCTATGGCAACCAAAGTTGAAATTTTAAGAAAATCTTTAAAATTCTTCTTCTTTGGAACAAGTAGTCCTACAGCCTTGAAATTTGACATGGATGATCAGCTCATAGACCTGAATAAAAATAGCTAAAATCATATCTGTTCGGTCACCAGGTGCGGAGCACTTGGGGGAAGTTCTTTGGGTTAATTTTGTAATCTTTAACCTTCTTCTCCTTCTGATTAAGAAGCCCCTAAGCCTTCAAATTTGGCATGGAGGATCAGTTCATAGACCTAAATAAAAATAGCTAAAATCATATCTGTTGGGTCACCAGGTGCGGAGCACCAGGGGGGAGGGGGGTAGTACTTTAGTGAAAATTTTGTAATCTTTAATCTTTTTCTTCTTCTGAACCAGGAGCCTGACAGATTTGAATATTGGCATGGATGATCAGCATATGGACCTTTATAAAAATAGCTAAAATCATGACTGTAGATTCACCAGGTGCGGAGCACTAGGGGGGAGAGAGTAGTACTTTCGTGAAAATTTTGTAATTTTTAACCTTCTTCTTCTTCTGACTCACGAGTCCTACTGGCTTGAAAATTGGCATGGGGGATAAGCTCATAGACCTTAATAAAATTAGCTAAAATCATGACTGTAATGCCACCAGGTGCGGAGCACCAGGGGGGGGATAGTACTTTTGTGAAAATTTTGTAAGTTTAACCTTCATCTTCTAATGAACCAGGAGCCCTACAGACTTCAATATTGGCATGGATGATAAGCATATGGATCTAAAAAAAATAGCTAAAATCATGAATGTAGGGCCACAAGATGCGGAGCATTAGGGGGGAGGGGGTAGTACTTTGGATCAATTTTGAAATCTTTAACCTTATTATTCTCCTGGATCAGGAACCGTACAGACTTGAAAATTATCATTGGTGATCTATATATTTACATTAATAAAAATAGCTTAAATCATGACTGTAGGGTCACCAGTTGCTGAGTGTCTTCGGGAGGGGGTAGTACTTTGGATCATTTTTGAAATCTTTAAACTTCTTCTAATGAACAAGGAGTCATACAGACTTGAAAATTGGTATGGATGATCAGCATATGGACATTAATTGAATTAGCTAAAATCATGACTGTACATTCACCAGGTGCAGAGTATCTTGGGGGAGGGGGGAGTGCTTTGTTGAGAATTTTGAATCCCTACAGCCTTTATATTTGACGTGGATTGATAAACTCATTAAAGAAAACTTTAAAAGTCTCAGACTCAGCATGTTTATCCGGCATAGATTAGCTGATCACAGACCTTTTATGAAAAAAGCTTAAATAAATAATGACCAGGGGAGGAGCAGAGGTTGGGGAAAGATTATTTCAAATGTTATCTGATTGAATAATTGAAAATCTCTTTTTCTGTGGTTGCATGGACATACCTAGGTAATGAAGCCTTTTTCTCAGGTGAGCGACCCAGGGCCAACTCCCCTCTTGTTCAATCCCCATTATCTTATTGCGTCAGTCCGAGACCGCATATATCTGGTCATATCTCATTCAGTTGTGAAAGTAGGGGTTGAAATTTCCAAGTTGGCTCATACCTCTTCGAAATGTTAACTTCTGATTTGTTTGATTTTTTTCTTTATGAAATTTCGTCAAAAATTTGTAAGGACAAGGATGATCCATAAAGGGCCGTAATTGACAGTTTCTTGCTTAAAGTCGAGGCACAATTATGACACAATCTTCACGAAAGACTTTCAGAATGACTAAATGGGAAGAATCCAATTCAATTTGCTAATAGAGGAGTCAAAGAGACTTGGGTTAGCTATAAAGGACCACCATGGTCCTCATGTTTATTTTTTTTTCCTGATTTAAGTAATTTTGATAGAGGTCTAAGAGCTGATGATACATGACTAAGTTCATAGTGGTAGGGCTTCTGGTTCAGAAGAAGAAGAAGAATTTCAACGGATTTTATTTTCATATCTTTTTAGAAGATAAGTATCTAAGGAACATTGATGTAAATTTGTTTAATCGGCCTAGTAGTTTGAAAATTGACGGGCACCGGACGGAGGTTAATCACAATAGCTCACATCAGCATTTCGTGCTCAGATGAGCTAAAAACCTGCCTTGCTTGATAAGAATAGGCGATAATGTGTACGATGACGTAAGCTTTGACGTTGTTGTCATCCCTATAAGAAAGGAAAGCGTCGATAGGGCAATTTGAATTCTGAAAAGGTTTAAAAATAGTAATGACGTATTGCATACTAAAATAAGATTATTTTTTCTCACAAAAGAACTTGAGATCACCAATCAAAATTCTTCATGAATTATTCTGGAGAACAATGCAATCTTCACAAATGTCCCACAAATGTAGTTTTCGGAATGCGGCTACACTGGTTGACCGAGTGTTGTTAAATCATATTTTAATACTATACCGTTGTAGCACTGTTGCGTGATAAATATTGTGCTAGATATTTCCAAAATGGCTTAAACTTTCCTTTGCTAAAATATTCAGTATATACCTTTCAATAGTCTTTCTCATAAGAGTATATCTGCTGCAGATTGGAAAAAAATCAGAGATATAGCAATTATGGTAGTAATTGGGTTACATTTCTTTTCCATATCAGTAAGGTAGGAAAAATACACAGATAAAAAATGATAAAAATAATACTAAAGAAATAATAATAGTAAAAAAGGGAAATCAACACGTCAGTTATAATGTGGAGTAGGTTAGACACATATTCTTATTCAGCCCATTCGTTTGATAAAGCTCAAAGATCGAAGCTTTTCAGTTCCAATTTGTATTTTGTACGATGAAAAGAGCAATAAGTACTGACTCAGGTTTCAGACCAAAATAAGCATAGCTTTGTTGATAAGGGGGGGGGGTGTAAGAGTATCATAACTTTAAACGTTGTTGTGTGAAAATGCGACATTAGAAACCCGTATGTGTAAAGTTTTTTTGTTTATTTGCGTTATTACTAAGGCATACCTTCAAAATACATCGCGACTGAATCGCATTGGAAGCTAAAGCCTTATCATCTAGAAATAGTATAACTAAACTTAGAAAGAGGGACTCTTTTGAAAGCCAGACCAACACAAAAGAAGTCAGACCGGTCACGTGACATGATAATGCTCTCACGTGATCAAGTGACCTGATATCAACACGTCTTTCTTACATGGTGTCCCAAAATATCTGATATACTTGTTAGGAGGGTTTTCAGATTGAAGTTCCATCACTAGAAAGTCGAGAACATAATGTTTTATGTGGAATATATCTTTTAACAGAATTCTAAAAATAGACAACCTAGAAAAAGTATCTGATATTAAAAGGCTTTTTTATACTTCACGTTATTGTGTGTAATGAAGACGTTATGTCGCGTGTTAGGGTATTTCTCATAATTAACGCGAATCAATCTTATATTTTCCTGTTTCTACCTTTATAGATAATTGCAATTGTTAGATCACAAATGCTTTTTATACGCCTGTCGAGGACGGGACGTATTATGGGATCACCCGTGGCGTCCGGCAACTAGGTGTCCGGGCGACATGCTCTTCTTTGTCCGGAGCATTACTCTGTAACCTAATGACCGATTTTCTTGAAAGTTTGCAGTTATATTTGTCGGTTTGTTTATATTGATGTAAAGTACCAACACAAGTATAGTGTAAACATGAATAATTCTAATGAATTATAAACAATAAATCAAGTAGATAATATTGACAATATTGAAAAAAACCGTTGATATGATGATTTTGAAATTCGTCGACCTTGAAATCAAAATGAGAAACATGGAAAACGAATCACCAAGGTAGGAAGGTCAAGTTCCTTTCTGAGTAAGCAACAAGATAACAATTCTAAAGACTTGAAATCTACTATATAGTCGCCAAACTACAGAAGAGCGTTCGAAATTAACTACAAGGATTGAAATTATGTCAAACAAACAAGAAGAAACGAAATCAAGGATTCTTGGTAATGAGTTCAGGAATATGAGAAAGAACCTAATATTTTACGGATTGTCAGAAATATCAGACCCTAATGTCATGAAAACTCAAAATGAACAGCAAGTTTGCGAGAATCAATAGAAGAACTTCATGAAATAATCGACAGAAGTGAAATCAAGTTTGACCGAGCACACCGTTGACATTTTGTTACTTCTTTCCGAATGTCTATGGAGATCTTTTGGGTATATTATAATTTGATGACAAAACGCAGTAATTCACGACGTTTTGTCATTAAATCATATTTTTTAATGCTTTTCTGTGGTTTATCGAGAAATAACGGTAGATTATCACTTTATAATCTCAACGCAAAAGCAGCGAAATTATCAAAAACTTATACCCTGCCTTTGTGCATTTTATCCTATCTGACGTCATCTATGTGTGGCGAAATAAGAGACGTCACAATGAACGTCGCATGGCAAAATGACGCGCTTTACCAAAATATGACCTAGAAATTTCACATTTTGTCTCATTTTTGCAATAAATGACGCGCTTTACCAAAATATGACCTAGAAATTTCATATTTTGTCTCATTTTTGCAATAAAGAAATAGAATAATCGTTTGTTTTTCGAGTAAGATCGATTGATATTTCATTTCATGAACAAAAAAAAAATAAAGCTCTGCCACTCGTGAAAATATAGCTTTTGTTGTTCACTCAATGAAATATAAATCTATCTTACACTGAAACAAACGATTATCCTCTATAAATGCCCTCTTTAATTCTTACGTTGATTTTGTTTTATGCAACGTCATCCTTAGCGGGATCTTTGATATTTGTGACGTCATATAAACCCACGTGAAAAATGAGGTCTATTCCGTAGAATTGCCGAGGGTTCCTGATTGGTGCTTATAGTGTATTTCTATACAAACGAGAGGTCAAAATAGCGTATTCTACCTATAATGCAGCTCAGTGGACAAAAAAACACACGAAACTATGACCCAACACGTGAGTGTTTCTATATTTCCAAGTGGCTTCCTGTCTTTCACTGTAAATGCCGAATTATCTCCTGTTTTCAGGATGCAATGACGTTTGTAAAAGTTTTGAAATGGCACGTGCTTTGCACGTATACTCGTGTACATACTCACCTGAACAAAAAGGCTGATTTATGAAACTAAGATAGAAAACTGAAGACAGGTCTGCTAGCTCAAAAAGTGCAAGTAATTTGCAATTCTTCTCGTCTTTCTCGTTTGACGTAATGTTAAACCTTCCATCCTTTCAAGTCAAATAGTATTTGTGTTTACAAATATAATTTATCTATCATTTCAGTCATAAATAACAAATTCAGGAATCAGACCGACCTAAGGTTTGCATATTTCATCGGTTAATGGACGCTTTAAGGCACGCAGAAATCGGCCATACCGGATGGATCATTCCGGTATTTAATACTAAATCATTTTACGAGGAAGCCATCTCTGGGATAATTTAGATTGGCTACGCCCCTGACATTCACTTTTTGGTATTTTAAAATAGTTATAACCGGATTAGGTTATTTTAATTCTTCGTCAATACCATTCTATAAGAAACAATATAAACCCAATGTTCTTTTTTAGTATGCATACGCAAGTGTCCACCGGGTCTGTGGTTGACGGAATTAAGTGTTACAATTCTACGCGAATAATTTTGATACACACAGACTTGATACACAAAATTTACTTTTCCACATCCATTGAACTGACACGGTTAAGTTTCAAATATCAAATCGAGATCGAAAATGAAAAAGAGATAAATATTTCTAAAGACTCACTTGAACGTTTTTATTCAGAGAAGTGTATATAAAACCCCACTATGGTAACGCGTAATAGGGAATCCGCCCGGAACCTTACCAAGATGGGCTGGTTCTAGATGGAAACTTTATGACGGAAAACATAAGTTTGAAAATAATTTGTCAAACGCCAATAAGGATTCAAGCGGAACAGGTTTATCTACCTTTGTATTCATACCTGTTATTACTTCATTCTCTGTTTCTAAACAAGGATGTTAATTTCTACCAGTAATAAATATTTAAACAAGAGTGTAAATTTCTGAAATACACAAATAATTATGAGGCGAGTTACTGGAAGATCCAGGAGTTATTCCAAGGCCACATCACGTGACCTCACCCCGTAAGTAGTTTAATCTATAAATTGAACGTTTGTATTTTGTTTAACTTTACTTTGCGTAATGTATATAGTAGCTGTCTACTTTCGGTTTCAAACTGGTCTCCTAAATGTGACGCAGGTAACCTTTAAGGTATTGGACCTGCTAAACTTCCGCAATATTTCGGAACTATTGATCTTTTACAATGCTTAGCGATGTTTCCTGATGAAATCATTTAGAAACATCGGTTTACGCTGCTTAACATTATGACTTCCGAAACATTGCAAAACTTTTACGGGTCCACTACCTTAATTTCTTACATTGGAATTTATTTGTGTGTATGGCATACGCTATTTTGTATAATGAAACATAGAACTCGTTTTATTCGCAGTAGAATAATAATGATAAAAGGTGAAAACACTTTTCCAAAGATAACATCACCCTCTTACTTTCCTCATATTACTCTATTTCCTCATTATTATCTTACCGGCTTTTTCTTTTCACTCAATAATTTTTCGTTAGGTATTTTAATTTGAAATTGCACAAAAGAGTTTTGGGTCTGTTTAAGATATCTTGTATTTGTGTTTGGCATATTGACGCAATCCTTTTTACGATTAAATATTCAAAGAGATAAATAATTCATTCAACCTATAATGTTGTACTTAGTAGCAGACCGATTCGATTTTCAGCAAATTCCACTAAATATGTTGATAACGTTTTCGGTGGATTATTGGGAAAACGGTAGATTATCACTTGATAAATTCGCCGCCGAACCAGTAAAATAACAAAAAATAAGCTTTTTTCCGTTCATTTCACCCTTTCAACGTTATCTAAGCGGAGCCTAAAAATGACGTCATCGTGGAAGTTGCCTAGTTATCACCTGCGAAATAGTCCGCTACAGTTAGTTACATCGTGCAATTGGCATTCATCTCAACCAAAACCATTCTAATTCGCTCATTCATCGACCCATTCATTCATTCATTCATTCATTCTAAACACTCACTAAAACCATTCAAAAACGCTCCAAAATCACCTAAAAGATGATATCATTGGCTACAGTCAAAATAGATAAAGCTATAGTAAAATCGCGATTTGACTAACATAATTGAAATTTAAAGCGCCCGATTGGTCCTTGAAGAGATGGGGAACTATTCATAGAAAATGTATGAATATTTTATTCAAGGGAGATAATCTTGAGCAAAATTAGCGACATTGTATTACCTTTCTGAATTTCACTCAAAACTCTCTCAACACACTCGTTCATTTCATTTCAAAATCATTTCAAAATCAACCATCTTGTCAATTTCATGATTTACTGTAAAAAAAGAATTGTTTCAATATGTGTCATATTGATAGTATATTATCGTGTAATTTCGATAGATATTTCATTTCGTGGACAACATAAGCTTCTCTTCACTCGTAGCTTTGCTACTCATGTAAGCATAACTTGTTCACTTAATGAAAGATAAATGAGCCTGTGCGTGATATTTCTAACAATATGACATATGCGCACAACAAAGCCTCTTACCAGCCTGTGCATCCGCACAGTCTGACCAGAGTCTTTGCATCCGCAAAGTCTGACCAGAGTCTTTGCATCCGCACAGTCTGACCAGAGTCTTTGAATCCGCACAGTCTGACCAGAGTCTTTGCATTCGCACAGTCTGACCAGAGTCCTTGCAACCGCACAGTCTGACCAGAGTCTTTGCATCCGCACAGTTTGACCAGAGTCTTTGCATCGGCACAGTCTGACCAGAGTCTTTGCATCCGCACAGTCTGACCAGAGTCTTTGCACCCGCACAGTCTGACCAGAGTCTTTGCATCCGCACAGTCTGACCAGAATCTTTGCATCCGCACAGTCTGACCAGAGTCTTTGCATCCGCACAGTCTGACCAGAGTCTTTGCACCCGCACAGTCTGTTCAGAGTCTTTGCATCCGCACAGTCTGACCAGAGTCTTTGCTTTACGCTCTCTAGATAGATGTGATCTTAATCCAATCTCCAAGTGCTCAGTAAATATCTTTATTGCGTTATGTGATTGTCTTGGTTTGAAACTTTATTTCATACGGTAACTCTAAAAACTGTTGGAAATGTCACGCACAGGCTCAAATAGTCTTAAACTGAAATAAACAATGATTCTCTATCCAATAATTTCCATTTTATCACGTACCAAGTTAATTTCAGGATTGACGATGGTTTCCATGAAACTACAAGAGATGATCCAGTGGAATTAGATACGGAAAAGCTTTTCATATTTGGGGATAGGATAAGAACTTTTGCAAAGCAGCTGAAAACATTGAGGCCAAAAATACTTAAGAAAAGAGGACAAAAAGAGAGCAAACACTTGACCAAGTGCGAGGCTGAATACAATAACACATATCAAGAGCTAACCAACGAAATCAAAGATTTACAAAATGTAAGTATATACATTCCTATTCATATCAAGTGAAAGAAATTTAAATGATTAAACAGAAAGAGTGTTGTTGCCAAAGCAAACATCCACAAAACTTTTATTGTAAAAAAAATGTGCAATAGACTTTTGTTTCTTTCGGAATATCAATTGCTGAATAATAAAACCAAGTAACTTATTAACTGTTGATTTGCCTTTTATTTTAAAGAATAGAACTAATGATAATATTGACTAAATACAAGGCTCGTATAAATTTCTAGCTAGATCGCAAGAATTCTTCATAGAACGTGAACAAGTTGCAATTAACACGCAAATGAAAAAAAAATCGTTATTATTCGCAAAATACTAATATTAATATGTAAATAAGTCTTTACACGTTGTCACGTCCCTGGATTTGTCCTGGATACATGGGATTAAATTGTGGATTATTATCGAAATTACATTAAATTGTAGATTATAATCGTAATTACAGCGTGATAACCCCTTAATAAATCCAAAGAACACTTAAATTTTTCGTAAAACGCACTTACAAGCTATCAAACCGTAAGACTCCGACAACTTAACGGAGAGTACAGATCCGCAAGGACTCGTAAGAAACCCCCATAAAGGTAGGTTTATACTTTCCCAAAATTCTTACGAGTTTTTACGGAACTATATTCAGTTTAAATTTGTGGATTCTTACGATTTGATAACCTTTACGTGCGTTTTTTCAAGAAATGCACGTCTTTACGTTACGCGCTTTTAACGATAAATTGTTGGTCATCACGATCTACTTACATGTACACTATCAATCTACGTTTTCATCAAAGGTATGAAGAACAAATTCGGAAACATTACAGCATTTTTAGTGTTGTTTACACATAATTACGAGTATGGTGCGGATAATAACGTTTTCTTTTTGACAACATCGCGTAAATTACAACTTATTTACGTTCTATGGCGTGAACTAACGATCAAGGACTTTGTACGAATCTTGTGTTTTGTCAATACTATTGTTTACAATAATTTAACTATTTACAACATTTCTGTAATAATTTAAATTCTCATTGGCATGCTATTAATTATGTATTTGTTTTCGAAAAGTATCGTAAATAATGCTCGCAACGCGGTTTTGATATTCCGTAAAGCTATCGTAAACGGACATTATTCAAATCGGTGGAAGTGCTTAGGAACTCGTAATATTTAATCAAAATTCGCAAAGGTATCGTCATAACTCGTACCAATCGGGAACCCTCGGCGATTCTACGGAATAGACCTCGGGAATAATTTACGGGCGCAGTCATAAAGCGCGTCATTTTGCACGTGGGTTTATATGACGTCACAAACATCAGTGATCACGCTAAGGATGGCGTTGCATTAAACAAAATCAACGAAAGAATAATAGTGGGCAAATTATAATTTGATAACAAAACGCAGTGTTTTACTGCGTTTTGTCATAAAATTATGATATGCCCCAAAGATCTCGAAAGACGATCGGAAAGAATTAACAAAATGTGATTTAACCGAAGTACCACCAGAAGCCAAATTACCTAAAAATGGCCCAAAATTACTACACGTACGTCCGAGGTACTTTTCAGTTTACGGAAAAGTCCGAGTGATGTTCCGAATGAAATCATACAAGCAGTTGCTTGCGATTGAATTAAGGTTCATAACGATTGACACATACGACCGGTAGACGACACCTACGTTCTGGTACATGTTATCAGAATTTTTAAGTATTTAATATTGCTGGCGGATGCCTACGGATATTCAATGCCGCACAATTATAGTGCTTACAGCACTTTGATTACAATAATTTATGCTAATTTTCCCTTGATTTATCTGACCAATTTTTCAACTGTCTTTGATTAACCTGATTCCCTACCCTCTGCATTCCGCAGCTCACCGATTATCTTTTCATGTGATGGATCATTTTTGTATCACCCACTTACTAGAAAAGTATGATTATTCCAGTTCCTACCTAGTTCGATAGAAGATCATAAACGTTCTGAGAGCACTCATAGACAAGACAGAGACGGTGATAGATTACAAGTTGAAATTTGGAAACGAGAGCAAGAAGTCGAAAGGTGGTATTTCAAGTTTTGTAATTTCGAATACTTTATGTAGTTTGATATGCATTTCAAAATTAATAAGAATTATTGAAAATGGAGGTATGCATAAAATACCTATGAAATTATCTATATTTTATATGTAAAAAATAAATTCGGTCAAATTTATAATATTTAAATGATCACTTACAGAACAGTTAAAACCATTACGTTAAGAGCAATTTCGTTTATTTCTTTTTGGCGAAAGCTTTCTGTCGAGTATTTTTCAACAACCCTTAGATGTTGAGAGCGGAATGAAAACATATCGTAAAGGTAAGACAATTTTAGGCTTCTCTATCTGAGATTGTATCGGTTATTTCAGTTTAAGGAAACAGATAGACAAGTTACGAAGGGAGCTTAAGGAAGAAAAACTTGAAAAGGAAAACGCAATGATGAGGTAAATATATAATTTGTCTTGATATTTTCTTTTAGACAAGCTGATCTTAACTGAGCATAGAAAAAGAATGTTAGAAAACGAGCCTTCTAATATAGACGAGGTTAATATCAGCTTATCTGTAACAAAAAATCTTTATCTGATTAAAACACCTACTACGATTTAAAGACTTGTGCTAACACCATTTTGACACCAGATGAGCTTGAATTTAAACATAAAGTACGTTCCATGTGTCCAATTATTTACTCTATGAGCGTGTGCGTGACATTTCCAACAATTTCATGTGAGCGTGATCACGAGAAATTAAGCAAGATGAACAGCTCACAATGTATTTAGAAAATCCTCTGACCGCCTGAAGAAGGGTTAAGACCTTATCTATCTCCATATGGCAAAGCAAAGACTCTGGTCAGCCTGTGTTGATACACAGGCTGGCCAGATGCTTTGCTATGCTGCACATGTGAAATTGTTGGAAATGTCACACACTCACGAAGATGTCAAATTGTTGGAAATGTCACACACTGGCTCATATCTAAAGGCTGAGCGAGCTGGCATCTAGTAAATTACGGGATAACAATCCAAATATTGCTGACCTGAGCGACCAGAATAGACCTACCAAACTTGCTGAGACACTTTCTGAAATGTATGATAATGAGTGGACAGAAGCTTTCGATGAGTTAGAGACGGCTGGGTACAGTGATGAGAAAGCGATACATCTTCTTCGGGATACATTTACGGTAGGTATTCCAGAGGCTATATATTATTAACCATCCAACTTTATTTTTGCAATCCTTTATCCTTATTGAATATCTTTCGCTTTTTCTTATTTCCACAATATTGGTTTGTTGCCTGATTATGCATATTTCAGTAACATCATTTGGTGGCGTAATTTGTAAAAATGTTTCAAATCTTTTTATTACTTTTAAAAAAACAAACCTGTTAAAGGAATGTCACCAAGTACTTACAAAATAACATATACTTCGAATCCAGATCTTTCCAATGGTGGGCATCTTTGTAATCGTGATAAATAATCTGAAATACCAAAAATCAAAGTCAAACAGCGCTCTAGCAAATTAAAACAGAATGATGTAGTTGCAAGCTTTCCAATACCTACCTTTGATCATTCTTAAATACTTTACGGTATCTTTAACTAATGACTCAAGAGGCAAAATACCGATAAACCCAAAGGAGTTCACATCTTAAATTGTTGTCAATATTTATAAAAATAAATCGATACAGAAGATATAAATGACAAATGAACATCACAAGTCCATTAGAAATTCTTACAATTGTCCGAACTCAATCCTTAACATATTTCGATGTTGTTATCTGTAATAAACGTTTGATTTATAAACACATTTCAGAATATCTATAAGGAGTGCAGGACTATCAATGGTGAACAATACATGAAAAGGGTTCAAACATTCATCGAATCAACCGATATGGTAAAAAGATTTTTCAATGCGTGCCAAGATCAATTTTGATTCGTTATTACAATCGTACGAATGAATAAGTTTATTGGCAAAACTGATAGTTTTATAGACAATTATACTGCCTAAATTAAGACTAAATGAATGACCACTTCTTATGCTCTCCACAGCAAATGTCCCCCGTTAACAAAGCTTTCACAAGCAGTTTAGACAAAGATTAGCCTGCAAAAAATTATTTTCTTGATTATTTTGTCTGGGCTAAAATGAACAAAATATTAGCAAAATAGAGCGTAGTTGTGCGTTTATGTGTTGTTGCTGTAATTATATACAGTAGTTGAATCAATACTTATGAAACTTTATGTAAAAGATAAAAAATCGAAATTTCTTTACATGAAAGAAATGCAGCGGAATAGAATGAAACAAGGAGAACCTGTAGGTAACATCGCCATTCCACTTTCATGTTTGAAAAACAAATGATCAGTGCTTTATTACTTTTAGGTTTCATAAAAAAAATACTTGTGTGCAAGCTATATCTAGACATCAAAACCGTAAAAGAATAAGGAAAAGACCGAGTGACGAAAGGCAATAGACTTGATTCAATAATTTTAATTTCCGCTTTTTATATATTCATAAAACAACAGAAAACATCACAAGAAATGGAATAACAAAACTTAACAATACTTTTAAAACCTACAAAAATAACTTATCTTTAGAATTGTAGAAGTTCTCATCGCTATATCCTACCGTATTGCCCTTTACATTCTTTTTTATTCATAATTATTCCTACTCCACGCAAGGACTCGATCAGATGAAAAAACGACATTAAGGACTTGTGCATCTTCGCAAGCCAACGGTTCTAGCTCCCCTATGTTCCTTACGTTGGTAGTGGAGCTAGAACCGTTGGCTTGCGACGATTGGCCTTGCGTGATTTAAGACTTTTCTGTCCGAAACGATTCTAGAAGTAGCGGATTAAATAGGAATTCCTAGTTTGTGCTGGCCGATTTCAGAATTGTACAGCTTCAAACAAAATATTTGATGAGATACATACACAGCTAATGGTCTAATCTAACGTAAGATACGGTTAGTTATATCGTGAAATTGACATATATCTTGATTCAAACCATTCTTAATCGCTCACTCAGCGCTCAATTCACTTATTCTAAACACTCACTAAAACCATTCAAAAACGCTCCAAAATCACATAAAAGATAAGATCAACAACAACATTCAAAATAAATAAAGTTAAAGGTAAAATCGCGATTTCACTGATATAATTGAAATTCTAAGCGTCTGATTTGACATTGTAGAGATAGGAAACTATTTAGAGAACATGTTTGTATGAATATTCTATGAAAGGGAGGTAAATACTATCCCTAATTTTGTTAATCCGGAACTAAATAAGCGATATTGGATTACCTTCCTTGAATTTAATTCAAAACTCGCTCCACACACTCATTCAATTCTATTTAAAAATCATTTTAAAGTCATTCATCTTGTCAATTTCACGATGTACTAAACTATAACACTATACATTGTTAATTTCAGATTATTTATTCATATAGTTTATCATTTCAGATTACTAAACCTCCTAACACCGTAACTGTAGTTCTTCCAGATTTATTGAAACAGCAAATTAAAGAGTTCAGGAAAATTAGAGTGCCTGTGATCAAGGATACAATCGTTGATGTAAGATTTAAGTTGAAAGTAAACTCGTTTTAATTGCTTAGAATTACTCGATAATTGTCTTACTTTTTCTTTTTTATCTGCATCGGCTCATTTGGAATTCTGTTGGTTTTGTTGATTTTCTGTTGATTAAGGAAGTATATTTTATCCTATGAATTTTAATTCCAATCAATGTTTGAAATCAGTTCGCAAAGATAACCGAGTTTTATGTCTCTTCACCTTTTTTTGAAACCAAAACATCCTGATCTAAAATCACCATTTTCTACGGTTGTAACATATTCATATATTTAAATTTTAAGAAATAAAACAAATTTACCAAATGGTCCGCCAAACACTAATATTGTATTTAGATCAATTGATAAGCCAATGTTAGGTGGAGATTATTTTAACTCATTTCATCGTTTCATAGTTTGGTTACCAAGGCCTCGTAACTTCAGCTTGATTAGGCTGAAGTTACGAGGATTTGGTTACCAATCTACGATTTAAGGTCTTGAGTTAATTATGTCGACTCTCTATAGAAGTAGGTTATTTTAGATAAAAGCCGATTTCCCTTAACCTTTTGTGCAATGACCCGTTACTTAGGCTCCGCCCTGCCAGGGCATTAATCATGGATAATACCACTACCATTTTCATAGCTTGTTGATTTAAATGTTTGTATTTTGACTAGTGAGCTTGTAATAGCTTTATGTCTAATAAAGAATCTGGATCTGTATTATTTTAATTGCTGTTTCTAATCACACGCCATAAAATATCGGTAGTATATATAATTTGATAAACTCAACGCTTAAAATTAACGGATACTTATACCCCGCTTTCGTTCATTTCACCCTATCTGACGTCATATAAGCGGAGTCCAATAAGTGTCCTCACCATGAACGTTGCATAGCAATCACGTACATAATGATCAACTTAAGAAAAAAGGGCATAATAGTTTTTTTTCGAGTAAGATCAATTTTGTGATTTTGTGAACCAGTCTTGAGCTTTACTGTTGGTAGAAGCTAGGCAAAAAAAACACCGCAACATTGTTGACACACAATAAATAATATAAACCCATGGCACAATTGTGTACATAGACAGATCTACCGTCAACAACCCCAGTGCGCAGATTGCAATCTATAAAAAAACAACACACAATAATGCACAAAGGACGCCTATTGATTAGAATAATATTACCATTTATTTCATTATTCGTTAAAAAAAAAAAATAGAATATCGTATTTGTATGTGTTATTCAACGAGCTTGATTGGCGATTGTGTAATGGAATATAGAGGAAAATACTCTCCTGTTATTATGTCTAAAAGATGTTACATTGAAGGAAATGCTTTCATTACGAATAACATTTTGTAGGCTTTCTTCCACCACCAACGTTTTCAACACCTAAACAAACCACCATTTATCCACAAAAACACAAGACTTTACTTGAGAAAATGCATAGAAGTATCATGGCTAATGAGTGTTCAAGATCCACCTTTAGAACTCAGTACATATACGCAGGAGAAGTTCAATTTGAATGTCTTCAGAGAATACACAAAGAGAGGGCCATTCGTTGCATACGTGGTATGGCCAGTGTTGTATCTTCACAAAGATGGACCGATTTTATGTAAAGGTGTTGCCCAGGGGACGAATCAAAGACTTTCTCAGAACAGTCGAAATCAACAACAAATGGACTTTCAACAAGCACTTGTGCCTGGAACTTCCGCGATTTATAACAGGGAAAACAAATTCTCTAATTCAGTTTCGTATTCACATAAGAGACAGGGTGACCAAGAAACATCCCAACGGGAAAACAAGAGACAATATACTGACACATACAACTCTCCATGTGGAAGACCACCACAGAATAACCAAGAGACTCAAAATTATAGCAGGTTACAACGCCATGATGTAAATAGTTTTGAAAATACTGGTACATCGGTATAACTAAAATACCATCAATATCTAATTTCACGTTTTGATATACATGTACTTTGCCTGTCCTTTCGTAAAAGGAGTTCTGGGATTTATGATATCTATAGACCCTGGTCAGGTTGCAGTTTGTACTAGAGGGATATTTTTAAGAAAATTTCTCTTGTCTTATCCTCTTATTAAAAGCAGGGACCTGTTTTACTAAACAACTTACGATCATTTTTTCGCGTAAGTCAAGATCAAAGTTGCTTCCACAGTAATAATTAAATATGGAATTATGTGATGCATCATCCTATAGGAATCGATTTTTTATGACGATCCCAATGAGAAATTGCAAGGCAGAATCTAACAATGAATGAAAACACAAGTCACAATTACTGATCTTATCTTACGATTAATGTTTTCGTACGAAGTATAGTAGAACGGGCCCAAGGTTCCGAAAAGTGATGGCTGTCCTTTGAATGTCTTTGAAAATTACCAGCGTGAATTGTACTAACTAAAATATGGCGGCCTTTTTTTCAACGTAATATTTATAAAAATGAAAGCTATCATTACATGTTTCAGGAGAGAACGTATGTAGCTTTACCACTACAATTTTACTAAATTTGTCTTATTCACTACATAAGAATAAGGGATATAATTTAAATATTAAACAAGACTTACCTTGGTTAAGTTGAAGGCGGTTGCGTTTTTAGCTCACCTGAGCACGAAGTGCTCATGTGAGCTATTGTGATCACCTTTCCTCCGGCGTCCGTCCGTCGGTCGTCGGTCGTCGGTCGTCGGTCGTCGTCCGTCGTCCGGCGTCCGTCAACAATTTCTTTAAACGACATCTCCTCCTAAACTACTTGGCCAATTAACACCAAATTTTACAGAAATGTTGCTTAGGTGGTCCCCTTCAAAAATAGCTAAAAGAATTGAAATCCATGGAAAACTCTGGTTGCTATGGCAACAAAAGGTGAAATTTTAAGAAAATCTTTAAAATTCTTCTTCTTCTCAACCAGTAGTCCTACAGACTTAAAACTTGGCATGGATGATCAGTTCATAGACCTGAATCAAAATAGCTAAAATCATATCTTTTGGGCCACCAGGTGCGGAGCACCAGGGGGGAGGGGGTAGTACTCTGGGTAAATTTTGTAAACTTTAAGCCTCTTCTTCTTTGGAACCATAAGCCCTACAGACTTGAAAATTGTCATGGATGATCAGCTCATGGACCTTAATAAAAATAGCTAAAATCATATCTTTTGGGCTGCCAGGTGCGGAGCACCAGGGGGGAGGGGGTAGTACTTTTGTGAAAATTTTGTAATCTTTAACCTTCTTCTTCTTTTGAACCAGGAGCCTGACAGATTTGAATATTGGCATGGATGATCAGCATATGGACCTTTATATAAATAGCTAAAATCATGACTGTAGATTCACCAGGTGCGGAGCACCAGGGGGGAGAGGGTAGTACTTTTGTGAAAATTTTGTAGTATTTTACCTTCTTCTTCTTCTGAACCACAAGCCCTACAGACTTAAAAATTGACATGGAGGATCAGCTCATAGACTTTAATAAAAATAGCTAAAATCATGACTGTAATGCCACCAGGTGCGGAGCACCAGGGGGGAGGGGTAGTACTTTTGTGAAAATTTTGTTATCTTTAACCTTCATCTTCTTCTGAACCACAAGCCCTACAGACTTAAAAATTGGCATGGAGGATCAGCTCATAGACCATAATAAAAATAGCTAAAATCATGACTGTAATGCCACCAGGTGCGGAGCACCAGGGGGGAGGGGATAGTACTTTTGTGAAAATTTTGTAATCTTTAACCTCCATCTTCTTCTGAACCACAAGCCCTACAGACTTAAAAATTGGCATGGAGGATCAGCTCATAGACCATAATAAAAATAGCTAAAATCATGACTGTAATGCCACCAGGTGCGGAGCACCAGGGGGGAGGGGATAGTACTTTTGTGAAAATTTTGTAACTTTAACCTTCATCTTCTAATGAACCAGGAGCCCTACAGACTTCAATATTGGCATGGATGATAAGCATATGGATCTAAAATAAAATAGCTAAAATCATGAATGTAGGGCCACCAGATGCGGAGCATTAGGGGGGAGGGGATAGTATTTTGGATCAAATTTGAAATCTTTAACCTTATTCTTCTCCTGGATCGGGAACCATACAGACTTGAAAATTGTCATAGGTGATCAATATATTGACATTAATTAAAATAGCTAAAATCATGACTGTAGGGTCACCAGGTGCTGAGTGTCTTGGGGAGGGGGTAGTACTTTGGATCATTTTTGAAATCTTTAAACTTCTTCTAATGAACCAGGAGTCCTACAGACTTGAAAATTGGTATGGATGATCAGCATAATTATGGACATTAATTGAATTAGCTAAAATCATGACTGTAGATTCACCAGGTGCAGAGCATCTTGGGGGAGGGGGGTGCTTTGTTGAGAATTTTGAGTCCCTACAGCCTTTATATTTGACATGGATTGATCAACTCATTAAAGAAAACTTTAAAAGTCTCAGACTCAGCCTGTATATCTGGCATAGATTAGCTGATGACAGACCTTTTATGAAAAAAGCTTAAATAAATAATGACCAGGGGAGGAGCAGAGGGGGGAAGGATTATTTCAAATGTTATCTGATTGAATAAGTGAAAATCTCTTTTTCTGTGGTTGCTTGGACATACCTTGGTAATGAAGCTTTTTTTCTCAGGTGAGCGACCCAGGGCCAACGGCCCTCTTGTTTCCTTTTGTGGTTGTTCGAGAGTCTTTTTAGGATCGACCGCCTCGCGATCTTTGCCTTTTCTGTCTTTATCCGACATTATGTGATGTCTGGATACTGAATACTGCCCCACCACGTGTGGCAAAATCAATAATTGTCGGCTTCATGACAAAACACTACAAGTTCCCACTACGTGCGAACAACAATAAAAAAGCCTGAATGAATGGACGCTTGTATAAGAACAACGTTCCGTTTTAGTTCCAAAAACACAAATTTTCTCTCGAACAGAAAAATTTCCGAGCGTGAAGTTTCGCGCGCTAGAGTTCACTGAAGTACGCATGCGCAGGTCACATCTCATTTAATACCGTAGTTATTCTATTTAGCGAAATAGAATAAGGAACAATAAAATATAAACTAGTACAAATAATTGGGATCACAGAGAAAAATATTTTGGCTTATTTGCTAAAATAGAGTTAATCAAGAAAATCGTCAAAACTCGTTCCCACATTTTCTTTACTAAAAAGAAATATTAAAGAAGTTATTTGAGCTAACCTAGATGATGGAATGTTATTTATGAACTTTGCATGTGTTACAGTTAACATTATCGTGAAATAAACAAGGTGAATGATTTAAGAATGGTGTAGGAATGAAATTGAATGAGTGTAAGGAGCGTGGTTTTAGTGAAATAAATGAGAAATCCTAAAGCGTTAATTTTGTTCAGGATAAACAAAATTGGCGATATTTATTACCTCACTTTAATGAAATATGCATACAAGTTCTATACATAACTTCCTATTGCTTCAAGAACCTATGAGAAGCAATTTGATTAACGCCAGTAAATTCGGGATTTTTCTCTATCAGAATTTATTTTGAATGACGTCGCTGATTCTATATTTTTCAATGGGTTTAAGCGTTTTCGAGTGGTTTGAGCGAGTGTTTGGATTGAATGAATGGAGCGCTGAGTGAGCGCTTTAGAATGGCATTAAACGATTATTTGAATGGTTTTGATTGTGGTGAATGTTACTTTAACGATGTAACTGTATGCCCTTAGTTCAGGATGGAAACTTTCGCGAAACGTTTTACAAATGATGCCTTTATTTCTATGTGTGCTCAATTGCAAGCAGGGTACCTTTTTAAAAGTTTGCAAACGTTTTAGCATCCATAACGCAGTGCTAGAATAATGCTATTTCCTTATTCGTCCTTTGTACCAAAATCACGACTTTTGAGAAAATGTCTTAAAACTGATGCGAACAAAAAATTGAATTATACAGTTTTCTCCCGGATAATGTCCCCTTTTTATATTTTGTATGCAAATACATTGCGTGCAAAGCAGGGTATAATTGGCAAACTGTTCGCACCGTTTTGTCATCCTGAACGCAGAGCTGATTTAACGCTCCTTGGCGATTGCAATAACGAGAGCATATTATAATTTGTAATCTCAATAACTACTCGAGCAAACGCCCCATATTCTTGGTAGATATTTTGAATCATTAATATTCAATCAACCTACTCATTTAAAGAACTATATCATGTTGATGATCAGATACCACCTGCCTGGTGTGACTGATAACATATGAGCCTGTGCTTGAGATTTCCAACAATTGCGAATGTGTGCAAGGCAGAGACTCTGACCAGCCTGTGCGTCTGCACAGTCTGACCGTAGTCTTTACTACTTCTTTTCGTAGATAGATATATATTATTATATATTTACAGTATGAAGCTATCTACGCTGTTCAATGTTGGCCCCTCACACACATTTCAAAATGTTTGAAATGTCACGCACAGGCTCAAATAACGATACCAGACAGTCTATTTTAAGCAACAATATGCATATTCAGGTCTTTAACAAAAATCATTCACCCGATTGTCTTTTATTTCAAACGTTTAATAAAAGATAAGCACTGAAAATGAGATATTAGATGGAACAAGAAAGTGTCTTAAAATATCAGTGTTATCTGGTCTCAGCTGCGAGAATTTATCATGACGAGGCTCCGCCCCACCTGATAAATTCTCCCAACCCCGACGGAAGTCCCTTTTTATCATGACGGATCTTTTGTCTTAAAGAATTTTGTCTCTCTTTCCCCTTTTAAATCCTTGAAAACTTCTTTCTAGTGAGTCGCATGTCGCTGTTTCTTGTTTTACTTGCAATATATCAATAATATTTTTTGTAATAAGGATTATTCGAGTCAAGTACTAGCTCATCAAGCAAAGTTAAAATTTAAAAATATGATTAAAACAAGAGCACCGCAAGCGGGTGCCAACGCTCGACTGTTTATTATTTCTTAGTTCTTAGGCAAATGCAAATATATGAACTTGGTACCTACAGAAGGGTCTTGTCCCAAGCAATGATCACGTGAAATATGAGGGCTCTTTGACTTACCATTCAAAAGTTATGACCAAGGTCAATTTTTTTAACAAATTTGAATAAACTTGAAAAATGACCTTCACTGATGACCTTGTACTTGGCTCCTACAGAAGGGTCTTATCGTAAGCAATGATCATGTGAAGTATGAAGGCTCTATATCTTTCCATTCATAAGTTATGACCAAGATTAAACCTTTTAAACAGATTTGACATTGAAAAGTGAAATTGACCTTGACTGATGACCTTGAACATGATACCTACAAAAAGATCTTGTCCCAAGCAATAATCATGTGAAATATGGGGGCTCTATGACTTGACATTCAAAGGTTACGACCAAAATTTTTTTTTTTTAAAGAAAATAGACCTTAAAAATGACCTTGACCTTGACTGATGACCTTGAACTTCGTACCTACAGAAAGGTCTTGTCCAAAAGCAATGATCATGTGAAATATGGAGGCTCTATGACTTATATTCAAGGTTAAAGTTTGTCACGCCAACGCCAACGCCAACATCAACGCCAACGCGAACGACGCCATGGTGACCATTTACCTCGGGTTTTCTTCAAAACAGTCGAGCTAAAAATGGCTTTGGCAAAGGCAAGAAACAGTGTTACCTATAACTCCTAAATTTTTTTTCAGAAGAATTAAAAAAAAAAATAAATAAAGATCTTGAAATCAACGTTATAAGGACTTACTACAAAATTATTCATAGACTTTGGTTTGGTGAAATGAGCGTAATATATTGCATGCCTTTTAAAAGGATTGATGAACGACGAAAACTCATTCATCTTACCTTTTCTATGGTGATACTGATTTTTGTTTTACTTTTGCTCAACCGGAATCAAACAAATATAAAATGTTTCTTACGATTCATTACTTTTAAATATCTAATTAAGGAAATTGAATAGAAAATACTGTGCGATGGTCGTACGGTTTAAAAGGCTTAATTTTTTTTAGTAAAAGTCTATAGCTATTTCAAGAAAAGGAGAATTGGGTGAAATGACCCTGTGGTCATTAAAAAACAATTTGAATTAACGTTTCATGGTTTTGTACGTAACTATTTGAAATCTTAAAAACCCTGTGGTAAACACATTTTCAAAGGCATTTCGTCAGTTTATTTTCGTATACACATTTATTAAGTTGTGGATTTCTAACAATATTCAAGGATATAAAATTAGTCAAAGTGTCAGTATCAAGGATTGTGATTAATTGTTTAGTGAAATATACGTAGGTAGAAATATTGTGCATTTAAGATTACATTAAAGGAAAGTGTGCATACATCATGTTTTTGGTTGTTTCGTTTACAAACAGAAGATCACCAGCTGTCGCAAAATAGATTTAAGAAGAAAAAGTATATAAAAGTATAAAAAAAGGTATAAAAAGGTTGTGTTAACTATAGTAAAGAATATCGGGAATTGAAAAGGTGAATGATTTTTTAATGAAATTGATTGAGTGTGATGAGTTTAGTTTTGAACGAAATGCAAGGGAGGTAATACAATATCAATAAATTAGACGAAATTATCGATATGTTGTACCCCACTTTCACGAAATAGTTGTAATTTTCAGTTAGGGTTTATTCGCGGACCTAACGGACGCTACAAAAATCCATATTAGCCAATAAAAGCGTGGAATAGATTGATCGATATGCGTGAAATGATCGTCTCGGACGATTTTGAACTGTTTTTGAACGATTTATGGGGCGTTTTTGAATGGTTTGATTGAGCGGCTTGAATGAATGAAAGAAGCGCTGAGTAAGCAATTTACATGTAGAATGGTTCGGGAAGTCATACTTTGTAATGAGGGTTTTAGCTTCATACCTTGATATAATCAAGAAATACACTGATTTGATAGTATCACCGCCTCACTAGTGGAATTTCCAAAAAACATACTCTGCTTCCGTTCATTTCACCCTATTTGGCGTTATCGAAGTTAAGCCAAATAAATATTGGCCTCCACTGGAACCATATAATTAACCACATCGTGAAATTGACAAGGTGAATGATTTTGGAATGATCTAGGAATGAAATTGAATGAGTGTGTGGTGCGAGTTTTTGGATGAATTTAATGGGAGGTAATCCTATATCGCAAATTTTGTTCAGAATGAACAAAATTAGCGATATTTATAACCCCTCCTTTAATAAAATATGCCTACATGTTCTAAAAATAGCTTCCTATTTCTCCAAGAATTTATCAGACGCTTACAACTTGAAATATGTCGGTGAAATCGCGATTTTTCTCTATCAAAATTTATTTTGGATGACCTATGTTTTTCATTGGGTTTTGGGCGTTTGTGAAAGGTTTGAGTAAGTGATTGGAAGGAATGGATGGAGCGCTGAGTGAGCGATTTTGAATGGTTTTTATCGAGATGAATGTCAATTTCACGATGTAACTAACTGTAGGGGTTCGAATTCGACCGCCTACCATCATATAGACCAATATCAATAATGGCCAATATTGTGGTACGGGGTTAAATTCTAACCCATATGACTGGAACCAGATTGTTCCCTTTTTTGTGATGGGTCACATTTGTTTTAAGGCTCTCTTTGAGACGTTCAAATAATAAGAAGTAACTTTCATAACCAGACAAACAATAAGTATTAATAATTGAATAATCTAAACGTTGGAGACGAAAATTCCCAGTAGAAATCTAAAAAATAATCTTATTTATATTATGTTATTTTGGTATCATAAAGAACATACAGTATGCAGTATGCAGTATTTCCAAAAAGCAACTGGTATAAACAGTTTTTCTTTATTTATTTGTTGCCTTTTTTGTGTGTGGGGGTGGGGGGTGGTTGTTACTTATAACATTAAATTAGTTTCCTCGATAAAAAATGAAGTAAAAGAAAAAACAGAAATAAAAATGATTGACGCCATTACTAATGGAACACCGAAACACACACTTAATGACAAGTTTATTTAAAAGAAGAAAACAATCTTGAATGCTTTTTGATGAATTATCGAGAAATAACAGTATATTATCATTTGATTAACCCACCGCCTAACCAGTTAAGTTATCAAACAATTATACCTAGCTTTCGTTCATTTCACTCTATCTGATTGTTTGTTGCGGAGCCCATTAAGTGACGTCATCACGAACGTTACATGGTAATCACGCGCAAAATGACACGCTCTAAGAAAACTTAATTTCAGTTTTATATTTAAGAAATGAAATAATCGTTTGTTTTTCAAATAAGATCGATTGATATTTCATTTCGTTTCACTCGTGGACCCACCACTCATGAATATATAGTTTTTATTGTTCACTACGTAAAATATCAATAGATCTTACACTTACATAACCTCCTTCCTGGTAGGAATGATATCGGAATACTTTCGAAATGACCTTGAATGAGTGCGTTTAGCGAAATTTGACTGAAATTAAAGGAGATTTACACAATATCACGTCTTTATTGTGATCAAAATTAGCAATATTTATTATCTCTCTTTATACGCATGCACATAAAATTTCTATAAATAGATTTCTATTGCTCCCAAACGAATCAGATATTTCTTAAGTTAATCAGGTCAATGAAATCGTGTTTTTCCTTTTCTTTCTTAATTTATTTATTGATTTGGGATTTTTGATAGATTTTTTAATGTAGTCTTTTTAGTGATTTCAGATCGTTATTGATTTGGTTTATTGGTTGTTTGGGATGGAAGAATTAGACGCTGAGGAGTGAGGTTCTGATAGGGGCGATTGTCAATTTTACGATGTTATACCGCGGTTTTATTAACTTGAATCTGACCCCTGCTATTTAGATGCATAAAAATCTTATTATTCCTACTCGGCTTTGCACGTGCTTTCATAGGAATGAATAACAGACGGTATTGAATATAATATATATTTTGTTACTTGATAAAATATGTCGATAATTGTTATTTAAGCATTTTTCCACAAAGGTCAAAGTCGGGTCAAATTAACCAAGGTATACACATGTATTAACTGAAATAAATATTGATTATATAATATTGAAGATTCTTAGCTGCCATGGTAACCACAGCTGAACATTCAAAATAATCCGTATTTCCGCGCTAAAAAAACCCAGTCTTTAAAATCTATGAGACTTTTACCGAATCATAATATGCTTCAGGAAATTAATTTTGATTTAAAAACGAAAGTTCATCTTTCAAAAATAAATTTCATTCCACCTTTTTTTGCTTTTTAATTCCCTTCATCGATGTCAAAACGTCAAAACGGGCCATAAAAACGAGCCATTTATTATATGTCAACTTAACCTTTTAAAATCTAATTCATAACTCATTAACCACGTTTTAACCCTTATCCCACCGAATTTTAAACAAATTTGTCATTTAATGAACATTTAAACAATCTCTCTCTAATTTTTTAAAATCATAATTGAGCAGAAAGTAGGCAGTGTGGACAAAGATCAGCCTGCAAGTTTTTGCAGGCTGATCTCAATCTATTCTCTCTGCCAAAGCTTTAAATACGCAATGGGTATTTAGTGACCATCCCGAGAAGGGTAAAGGACCTTTTCTATGTCTATAGAACTTTAAGTTATGTAACAAAATGTTTTCAAACTAAAGGGCCTTTCTACACGTAAAACTTTCATTTTCTAGGACAAGGAGGAATTGTATCTCTTGTTTGTCGGTTTTCAAACAAAACCTCTTGTAAAAACGTTTACTTAGATTACATACACTCTCCTGTTTGAGAAATTGTTGTCAGCTTTTCTGATGATGTCTGCCGAAATTTGTTGACATAAAAGGTAAAGGTTTTGGATGATGAAGCACCATATAAATATAAACAGCCATTAGCTTGCTGCTGTTGAATAGTGTGCCAAATATGGATTATGGTATTGGATGGAAGGGATCTTGCGATTAAGAAAGTCAAATGATTGCTTAATATGCAGGTAGGATAGCGATAAAACAAATAAACAAACAATTAAAACAATAACCAAAAATCAAACAAACAAAAAACATCAACAACAAAAAAGCAATGATAATAAATTAAAATTAAATAGTAATATAAGATATAAGAAAATATACAGATATAAAGAAATTATATAAAAAAAACTTCATTTGGATTTTTTTTTTTTTTTTTTTTGTAAGTTTTGAAAAGTAACGCATCGATAGGTCAGATCGAAACAGTTGTAAATACCTTAAAACATGTATTCAGCTACAATCCTTTCGCGCTGATCAATCAACATGTAGATGAAGAATTCAGATATTGCCAAGAGATTCAAAATAACATTTCGTATTATTCACACAGGTTATACTGATTTAAAACAAAAATGACTGCATGTGTTTTAATATCGAACTAATCAAAACATGATCTACGTAACTTTTTCCTTAGAAATATACATTTGTTTTATGCGTCGAGGGGTTTAATCTTTAAATATATCTCTACACTAGCTTGTTTAAGATGAAGGTCATTCCCGGCCATGATTCAGCAAAACACCAACAATTACTATTTAGATCAACAGCAGTTCTGATATTCTGATTATTTAATTTAATTACACATTGTCCCTTTTTTTAAACCTAACGCTCAACCCTATTTTACCTAGTAGACTTACTCGATTCTGGCTTGTGTTCCGGCACGAAGACCTTTAGAGTGTCCGCAAGAGGCTTTGATGGCCAATCGGTTGAGGTTCATTATCGATCAATTAATGATGGTTCTAGACAAATGGTATGTGTGTGACTCCTGCTTTACATACCCGTGATTTGCCAAGCTCGAATGATGAACGGTCATTCGCTGGATTTTCTGGATTTTTGTAAAAATATCATTTCCCATTGTTGTACCATGTATGTACTTTGGAGAAAAAAATGTTATGTTATGTTATGTTATGACAAAAATATCGTTGAGAACGAAGGTCTTTCCTACATATATAAGGTCGTAAGTGTGGGGACGCATTTTTTCTACAAACGCAAAATGGACATTAGCTCATTTAATCAGGGGATGTCTTATCAAAAATTGCATACAATTAAATCTTTTCGTTTTGCCTGGCTGAAAACTATTTGAGCCTGTGCTTGAGATATCCAACAATTTCAAATATGCGCAAAGCAAAGACACTGATTAATCTGTGCATCCGCACAGTCTGACCAGAGTCTTAACAATGCATTTAGCAGATAGGAAAGGTCTCAAAGTATCTGTAGACCATCAGGTAACTTTATATTTACAGTATGTGACTGTTAATGCTACTTGATGTTTGTACCCCACGCTCATTTCAAATTGTTGGAAATGTCATGCACAGGCTCATTTAATCTTTGAATAATCTTTCCTAAATTTGTAACAGGAGGAGCGTTGGCCATTTTAGGGCTCACCTATTGCATTGTTTACAAAGTTTGCAAAGGTAAAACTAATATGTTTTGAAACTGTTACCAAATTCCACGCGGGGCATTAATCTCGCAGCGCCTTTTCAAAGCTTTAACACTACGGAATATGTTTTCATTCACCCGACTATACCCCAGATTTGAATTTTGCATCAGAGATATATAAACAAGTATTATTTCAGTATCAAGACATTTTAGCCAAAAATGTTGCCTCGCGAATTAACACAATCATTTCTAAAATTCGAACTTTTCACCAAATTTTTCATCCGACCTGACTCATTTTGAAACACATCAGAAATATCATGTTGCCCGAGTTTCAACACATTTGAGCTAAATGTTGCCTCTAGAATGCTCACAAGGCTTTTATTAACCCTTTCCTGTTTTACAAAATTTTGGACCTGTCCAAATTCAGTTTTTCAGACGAAAATTAAAAGTGGATTTAATTTGAAAAATAACCATTCAGTAGGGTTGAAAATAGTGTTGAAAAAGAAGAAATTGCTTGTCAGAAGCAATTTCTCCTTTTTTCACAATGCTTTCTCAATCATAAAATCACAGCATGTAAAAATCAGGGATTAAACAGCAAAGGGTTTAATACCCTCGTCATTTAGTGTTTGACCCCAGTTGACCGTTCTTTCAAACGCGTTTGAGATATCATGTCGGCCCTCATTCTGGTCAAGTTTTATGACATCTCAGCCAACGATAGGGCCTCAAAAGTGCTCACTAGTTTTTTTTTCTAAAATCTGCAACCGTCCCCTAGCTTTCTTTCCCACTGCCCCTAATTTCTCAGTCGTTTTTGTTACCAAGTTTCAGGACACTTGAGCAAAATGTGGCCTCTAAAGTGAACACAGTTTTTTCTTCAAAATTTGCCCATATAACCTAGGTCCCCCCCCCCCACACACACACACTTACCCTTTGCCAATCATACTAACCTATCAACCATTTAGTTCTTTCATATTACTGTTACAGATACATATAGTAACATCGTGAAATTGACAGTCACCTCAATCAAAACCATTCTAAATCACTCACTCAGCGCTCCACTGATTCATTCCAAACACTCAATCAAACCATTCAAAAACGCCCAAACCCATTGAAAAATATATAATCAACATCGTCATTCAAAATAAATTTTGATTTTGAAAAATCGCGATGAGATCTTGTATGCATTTTTTATTAAAGGAAGGTAATCAATATCACTAATTTTGTTCATCCTGAACAAAATTTGCGATATAGGTTTGCCTCCCATTAAATTCACTCAAAACTCGCTCCACACACTCACTCAATTCCATTCCTAAATCATTCCAAAATCATTCACTTTGTCAATTTCACGATGTTTTTAACTGTATATTTGATCCCAATATGGGGACAAATACATTGTCAAAAGATACTTTTTTATAAATTGGGAATTGACAAGGTGGGTGATTTTGGAATACTTTTGGACTGATATTAAATGAAAGGGGGGGGGGGCGAGTATGGAATGAAATTGGCTGGAGGTAATTTATACAATTTCGCTAATTACCCAAAGTGAACAAATTTAGCTATAATTCTTACCTCCCTTTACTAAATCTGCGTACTTTTGTGTTGAGAGTCTTTGCGGACCAATCAGAAATTTTTAGGACCAGCACTAGCTTATAAAATCATGGGAAAATTTTTATCGATTTGAATGAAATGATGTTCGTTTTAAACGATTTCGTAGTGTTCTTATAATAATTTTGGAGTATTATTTAATTGTTTGAGTGAGTGTAATGAATAGATGATTTGAACAATGAACCTGTGACCTGGGTCGGTTCTGCCCAAGGTCAATATCAATTTCACGATGTAACATATACTAAAGGTATCCATATTAGAATAAAAAAGAACAAAAAAATAAGGAACTGATATTTTAGATGTTGTTCCAAGCCTTTGGCATTTTCTGTAAATCAATTTCTTACTTTAAGAGTAGAAAACCAAACAAAACCAAACTTTTACCAGTGCTAAAATAGTTAGTTACAACGTCAAATTGACATGCATCTCAACCAAAACCATTCTAAATCGCTCACTCAGTGTTCCATTGATTCATTCCAAACACTCACTCAAACCATTCAAAAGCGCTACAAAATCACTTGAAAGGTGAAATCAACAACTACATTCAAAATAAATAAAGCTATAGTAAAATCGCGATTTCACTGACATAACTGAATTTGTAAGCGTCAGATTGTTCCTAAGAGTCAGAGGAGTCGACGTATCTATAGAACATGTATGAATATTATATTAAAGGGAGGTAATTAATATCGCTAATTTTGTTCATCCTGAACAAAATAGCGATATTGGATTACCTTCCTCGAATTTCATTCAAAACTCGCTCCACAGACTCGTTCAATTTCATTCCAAAACCATTCCAAAATCATTCATCTTGTCAACTTCACGATGTTCATAACTGTACATGATCCTCGGATTAGAATAAAGTTATTTTATTTTAAATAATGAAGGCCATTTGAAAACAAATTATGCAGGGAATCTATCAAGATTAGTCAAACTATTAATCATAAATTTCGTTTCAGAACATATGGATTATATCAATAATCATTAAATAGTTAATTAGGTCATATTTAACTTCTCTTTATTGTCTTTAATTTTTTTCATAGATATATCAACATGAAATCCGTGTCAGTAATCCTTCTTAGCTTTTCAAGGCACATGTAAGTGACTAAAACGGAATCTGAAACACTCTCCATATCTTTAAATTCGAAGAACCACAGCAAGTAATACAATTTATGAGACTTTTTTTTATTCTAAGCAGTCAGATAAATACATTGGATACACCGTCCAACATTAAATGAGCTTGTGCGTGACATTTCCAACAATTTTATGTGTGCGTGATGTGGGGAGACATTGAGCGTCCTGGACAGCCAAACAGTGCAATAAAAATTGTCTGCGTTTGTGAGCAAAGAATTTGTTGCCCTAAGTTCCTAATTGAATGCGTAGTGAAAACTCTCATCAGACTGTTCTAAGTCTTCACAGACGCATATGTGAATTTGTTGGAAATGTCACGCATAGGCTCATATGTTAGTTAAACGTTTTGGATCGAAAAAGATATTACAATTTTACCAAATCTTGGAAAACATACGTATGAGTAATGAAAGAATGAAAGTCTACGAGAATATATTTTGTTAGAGTTGGAATACTATGGCGTGTGATATGTTGCAATATTGTATAAAAAAAATATTTGTTCAATAAAAAAATAATTATGGAGTAAAAGTTATATACATGGACTATAATAAAATAATTATATTCTAAAGAAAATATTTATTTGGTAAAAATATTTATTTTTGCAATAAAAAATATTTATTTTGTAAAAAAGAAAATATATTTATTCAATAAAAAAGAATATTTATGAGGTAAACTAAATATAGATATTGTAAAAAAAATATTTATGGAGTAAAAAAAAAATATATGGACAATAATTAGAATTGTGGGATAGCAAGATTAGTTTGTAACAACGAATTTCATTGGTTCCTTTATTCAAATATACAGCCCGCATAGGTTGAGTAATAAAATACGTCATCCCTTACGTCATCGGGTATCCTTTACCGCTAGCTGTTTCAGCCACGATCATAATCACGGGAAATACTGGTATGGTTTAACGTAACTTTTAACAAAATTTATGCGTTATTGCGACGACTGGAGAACCACGGAATCCCGGAATTTCACACACTAGATGAACCACTATACCTTTCCCGAGCTGCCAGCAACTCACCCATTTAGGTCTATGAATACCAACGGTGACGAAAGTCGTAAAAGATCCGCAAAAAAGAGTGAGGTTCAAGAAACCTTTATCTCCTATCTTTTTCAATGCAAAATTGATCTTTGATCAATCACTTGAAAATTTCTAGTCTTTACATTCGAAACCTATTTTTCAAAGCACGAGTTTTTCAAGTACGCGATTTTCTTCCGTTGGATTTATCCAAATAGGCGACGAGTTGATACGAGGGAAAGTGCAATGATGCAGGACGCAACTTCGACTAAGATATGCCGCGTTCTTCATCTTTTTCGAAGGTAAGAATTGACACACAGGGCATCTTTTTAACGTCTCACCCTAAGACAAATAGTAAGTTTGAGTACAGTTAATAACATTGAGAAATTGACATTCACCTCAATCTAAACCATTCTAAATCGATCACTCAGCGCTCCAATCATTCATTCCAAACACTCACTCAAACCATTCAAAAACGATCAAACCCATTGAAAAATATAGAATCAACAACATCATTCAAAATAAATTTTGACAGAGCAATATCGCGATTTCACTGACATAATTCAAAAAGTAAGCGCCTCACAGGTCCTTGAAGAAATTTGAGGCTGTGCACAGAACTTAAATACACTTTTTTATTAAAGGGAGATAATCAATTTCGCAAATTTTGTTCATTCGAACAAAATTTGCGATACAGGATTATCTCCCATTAAATTCACTCAAAACTCGCTCCTCGCACTCATTCAATTTCATTCCTAAATCATTCCAAAATCATTCACCTTGTCAATTTCACGATGTTATTAACTGTACCAACCCGGGGATTCTCCGCTTTCGGATAATTTAACCCGGGCTCTTCGAGACCGGAGCTATATATCGGAGTTGGTACTTTTTGAATATGACATATAATGTCACTTTTTAAAGTTTGACAGTCATTCAACAGAGACTGTGACATAAAACCATGGGGCCTTTGTATTTCTTTCACCAGTTCTACGAGTAATTCATTTGCCGATAACTTTCGTGGGTAGTGAAAAAAAGCGGAAATAAAGATGTCGATGACGTAGGCTATGACGCAGTTTGTTACCGAGCTATCCCACAATTCTAATTATTGAATAAAAATATTTTTTTTACAAATATATATATTTTTTTACCATATAAATATTTTTTATTGAACCAATATATCTTTTTTTTACAAATATATGTATATTTATTTTTTTCTCATGAATTTTTTTGATTGAATAAATATATTGTTTTTTACCAAATAAATATTTTTTTACGCAATAAATATTTTTTATTGAACAAATATATATTTTATACCAAAAAATATTTTTTCAATACCATTAATAATTTATTTTTTGATATAATTAATTTATTTTAGTCCATATATGTAACTTTTACACCATTATTATTTTTTTATTGAACAAATATATTTTTATACAATTTTGCAACACATCACACGCCATAGAATACAAAAGAGTACTAATACTATTGACTGTGAAAAACGCGAAAAGAGTTATATTAAGAAATATCCAGTCGGTGAAGGAATTAACATATGTGACCCGTCATGCAAAAACGGACTATCTTGGTGGGGCGTAAAGTGTCGACCCTAGTCAGACTGCGCTGATTGCACCATTCTTATTTTCTTAATCTAGAATGAGCAATTTATCTTCCAGTGAAAGGATAATTGAAATGCGATTTTTAGGTTGACCTATGCTGGATCAAATCTCTTTTTTCATTAATTCATTTTACTGAATTCCTGGATGATCCCTTTTCGCGTGACGGGTCACATATACAATGGCCTCATTATTAACTGTTTAAGAAACGCTATTACAGGGTTAATTCTCGTTTTTTAGGGCGTTAACGTTTACAGAGACCCAAAAAATAGTTTAACGCCCGAATGCCAAGCTCAATAGTGTATTTTGAGGGTATCTGAAAATGATAACGTCCGAAAAAGTGTGAATTAGGGCTACTATTGCATAAACAGAAAGCAATGAATATTTATTCAAACAGGGATTACGATATTATTCACAGAAACGCTTTTAAACGAGCTCCAACCCTACCAAAAAATAGTGGAAAAAATGCATTATGTTTTGGACCGTCTCTTTTGAATAGGAACTACGTTGCTTGGTAAATTTATAAAGTCACAATATCGAACGTCGGAAAAAGATCTTTAGTTATGCGTTATTTAACTGTAACACATGAATAATTCTTACGCATTTTTTTATCAATGTGTGCACTCAAAATCGAACCTTTATAGTAATCTAAACAGGATGGACTGGTTTATGATTTTGGACATCCAAATATTGCAGCAAAATGTCAGTACAATTGAATTTGACCAACGTGTACGGAACCCGGATATGTAATTTAAAAACTCAAGCATAATGGCACGTTAATTTAATGATTAATCCACGTTTTTCCTGTACACATTCGGTTTTTGACCACTAATGTATGCCTATAACGATCCGGAAACGGACATTTTATGCAATAATGATATTTATTTAATAAACTCTTATTTACTTTACAGATCACCAATTAAAGAACCACAATAAAGTAAAACAAGATGAATTTAGAAAACACATATCACAGAATATGCCATTGTTTATTTGTACAGATATTTATGACAATAGAAGCGACAGTAATGAATTTCGGACCTCCGCCGTTTGGTCCTTTAAATCTACTAGGACGTGGATATCCAATTATTATCGGCCAAGGCTTCTCTAATAATTTCATCACATCGCAACCTTTACCATTACAAATTCCTACGAGACCTTTAAACTTTCCAAACATTGCCAAATACAATGGCTTGCAAGTAACAACTAGTGGTACAATTAACCAAGTACCATTGGGAAATATAAACATCGTTAATAGACAACCACCTTTAAACAGAGGTTCTGTGTTTATTTCAAATGTAGTTCCTTTTGGAAATATAGCTGGATTAGTGAATACAGACTTGGATAATATTGTGATAACGTCGTCGGAGGACGAAGATGACGGATCTAAGACGCTAGGTGACCTGTCTATAACTGATGAAGACTCCATGATAGCTGGCGCTGTTATTGTATATCCAGATCAACATCATTATCATCACAAACTACTTAAAACACCACCTCCCTTCTATCTGTACCCTAATATAGCGGAAATCAATGGTATGTATGCTTAAACTGCTACTTTGTTGTTATTATCATTATTGCTATTAATATTATTTTGCTTAGGAATGAGATTTGTTGCTGTTGTTATTTTACTTATGTGGATAGGAGAGCACAGATACGTTCAATTTAACAGATTGAACAGATTTGCTGTTATCTATATATATTACGTACCTAGTGTATTATATGAAAAAAAAATCTAACTAGGTTGGAGAAATTGATAATTGTCGAGGCTCTGCTGAGACGATTATCAATTCCAACAACCGAGTATAATATTCTTTTCATACAATACACAAAGAACGTATTATATCTATCTTATAACCCCTATTTTCCTTGTTTTCGTCGAGTTTAAAACAGAAATGCAAGTTTTTCAAAAAAACCGTAATGTGTCATTGTTCTAAAAATATTAGAATCATAAAATATCATGTGTAATCCACGGATATAATATTTGTATTATCATTTTGGCTAGTTTATGAAATACACACTTATTTTGCGAACCGAAATATATCGAATGATAATTTAAAATCGTATGTGCAGTTTATTTCTTTCTTAGCGACTTTGTTGTCATGCTGAAAACCTATCTATTACACTTTCTTTCCCAAATTCAGGTCCTGTTACAACTGTTCCAGTCGACGTCTTACTCGTGATTTATACCACGCCAAATCTAGGCTACAGTCATCGAGGTAAAGCTATCTGGCACAACGGCCTTGCAGATTTTATTAACAAGTTTGTGGACATGGCCGTCATGGGACCGAAAGAAACCAGGATTGGTCTCGTCATCATTGGAGTACATGGTGTTGAGACGTTGGTTCCAATGTTGTTCGACAAGGTCTACTTTCTTGAGAATCTTGCACGACTTCAAAGCTCATTTCGTGGCCAGTGTTCAGACAGGGGTCTGCTTGTCGCGAAAAGTCTATTCTATCAGTACGGTAGACCAATGGCTGCAAAGAGAATAGTTCTTTTAACTGATGGGGCTGTAAACTGTGACTTTTCCGTAATGCCCGGGACACTTCTAGCAAGAGAATGTGGCGTTGATATTGTACATGTAAAGTTTGGTGCTTTTCAAGAAGGATTTATGGAGGGAATGGCAGTTGAATTCCGTCCGTTTTGGGGTGTACCGATTCAGGGAAATGTTGAACAGTTTATACAGCCAATCACTGACAGAATTCTTATTGGTAAGTAAACCCATATATTGTTCAATTTGCATAAGGGGTCAAGCGCATGTGCAAAGCGGGTATAATTTTCAAACTGTTTTCACCGTTTCGCCATCCTAATGGCGCGGTCGTTATTGTGTCTTTGACATTCTTACCAAGATCTAAACTTGGCGTTTTGGATTATATTTGTAAGTCATAAATAATCACAATGCTCTGCAGACAAAGATGGTGCGTCAAATGAAACAACAAGGTGGTTGAAAAATAAAAAAAATTCAGTCAAGTTTTAGAAAACTTATGATAGGCTTTTTACTTTACATTTCATGTGACCATAAATGTTTACTTTATATTACATATAATCACAAGTTTTTACTGCCCATTTCATCTTATCACTGGTTTTTACGGTATATCACATTTAATTACTGGTTCTATGCCCATATTACAAGTAACCACAAGTATATGCAAAGAAACTGTGAAATATTTTATAATTTTCTGAAAAAAATACTTTAAGTTACATTGAACAGAATTCATTCATTGGGATTAAATGCAGAGTTGTTTTCTTTATGCGTCATTCATAACACAATCAATTACTCTTCAATACTCGTAAATAACATATATCGATTGATTATTGAATGTTTTACCGATTGAACCTGCTGAGCTTCAATTTGCATTTCTTTAATGAATCATTTATCTTCGTCCGTCATGTTAAAATTGCACCGGATATGTATGAGCAGCATTAAAAACAAAGAAAGGAATTTAGTGTAAACAATGTTCTGGGAAAGAATGCAAAAAGAATCATCAAAATGTAATTCATTAAGAGATATCAGATTGTCGTATAAAATTAAGTAATATTTTAGAGAGAGAAATTTTTCATTGTGCCGTCGAATTACTGTCATTGAAGACAGAAATGTTCTATTTCTTTTGTTGATAACTCCAACAATGACTTTGGCATGCTAAAGAAATAATTTTAAAGGTTTGTTGACTTCTCGAGGCTCTTACATATTATAATCTATATGCAAAAATACACATTTAAGAAATGTTAAATAATGGTTATTGACACATTTTCATTTGAACTGAAAGTGTTCTTTAACCATCTTGCCCATGGAGAAGTCATCTGATTTGTCAGAATCGATTTTTTTCCCAAAACATATACTGATCAGAAATGAAAACTTGTCACTGCTGAATTTTCTATTTTTCTTTTCTGTCAAATAAACATGTTATGTGAAAAAATCGTTTGAAGTAAAATTGATTTGACTTCAAAAAAGTTGAGTTTAAAGCTACGTGCTTTAGGTAAGTGTGTCATCCAAACCAACGTAAAACAAAGCCGTCCTTTCATAGAATAAACAGTGTTCTTAGCTAACCTGATCACGAAGTGCTCAAAGTGAGCTTGTGTGATCGACAATGTCCGTCGTCAATCGTGTAACGTGCGTCGTCCTCGAATTTCTTTAAACATCTCCTCCTCCTAAACCAGTGGGCCAATCTTGAAGAAACTTTGCAAATCTTCTTCTCTGAAACCAGACGGTAGACAGCTTTCATATTTGGTATGTAGCATCATCTAGTGGACCGCTACCAAGTTTGTTCATATCAAGACAATTGGGTCACATTTAGGCTCTCCCCGGGCGCATCCTGATTTCCAAGAAAGCAAACTGCAAAATCTTTAAAAGACCTTTGTCTCTGAAACTAGAAGGCAGAGAGCCTTCATACTTTTAGGTGGCATAATCTAGTGGAACAAGTATGTTCATATTAAATCCCTAGGTTCAAATTTGGATTTCTTCTGTTGGTATTACATTTTACAAAGGCCAAAATCTTTTAAAATCTTCTTCTCTGAAACCATAAGGCAGAGGGCCTTCTATTGGTTTGTAGCAAAATGTACCCATAGGGTAAGATTTAGGCTAAGCACGGATGCATTTCATTTACATCGAAACAAAGTTGGAGTTCTAGGAAAATCTGAAACTAAAAGGCAGACGTCTTTTATATCTCAATTTTGTATGTAACATTATATAGTTGACCTCTACCAATGTTTTCATGTCATATCCCTGGAGTCATATTTGGACTCTGGCTGTAAATGGACCCATTCCATTTTACGTAGACACAAAGGAGGTAATCATAAAAACTTGTCATCTGAAAGCAGAAGGCAGGGATTTTTCATGAAAGATTCGTTAAATTGAATTTCATCAAGTTTGTCCATTACATGCCCTTGCGTTTATATAGGGGCTGTGCAAAGAAATTTTCTTTTCACTCTTTGCTGAAAACATTCCGGGGTATTGAGTTTATGTAGAGATCATCTCCTTGTTGGCATCTGCATGTTTAATCCCAGGGATACTCAGTTGGGCGATCACAATCACGGCTCGAGTTTTGTAGGAAAACATGAGACTAATTGAAAATTGACAGCAGGCTGTTATCGTGAACTTGCAACACTTTCAAATGAAATTGAGAACACGTTATGAAGAAAACTCGGATTTGTTACTCTTTAAACGAGTTTTCGATGACATAAGTCTTTGGTAGACAAACATTTTCAAGTGATGAAACGATTCAAAGCAAGGAAAAGTGAGTTTCTGACAAAGAGAGCTTTGGTGCGAAACCAGTGACGCCACGTTGAAGTGGCAGTTGCATCAGATTACCACACTTTTAGTGAAAAATTTCAACTCAAAATTTTATTTTTGCTCAGTATAGTATTTTTCTACATATTGGTTATCAAATTCATTCTTTTCATATCTGCACCTTGTTCGCATGACGTATTATAATGAATATTTATCTAATAATTGATTTATATATTTACATTATTTATCCTTATGAATGAAATCGTGGGATATAAGACGTATAAAAAGAACCTTTGGGGTTTCATTAAGCATCTTAATAACCTTTTAACTATGACAGATTATTTCAAGCTGTCCTCCGTCAAGGATGGAAAACGTTCGACACGTTTTTAGTTGTTAGCCTGCTTTGCACGGTCTGCAAAGCAATTTGTAAATATAAAATACGCACTTAGTGTTTTGAATGAAAAAATAACTAACGAGTTTGGGGAATTGATAATTGTCGAGCTCTGTCGAGACAAATATCAATTCCCCCAACCGAGTTAGACATTTTTTACATACAAAACACTAATATGCATTGTATTATCTTATAACCTCTGTCTGTCTTGCTTTCGTCGAAGTTTCTAACAGAAATGCAAGTTTCTAAAAATAACCGCATTGTGTCATTGGTAAAGAAAAATACATGTGATAGAAAAAGATATCATATGGGATGTTATCTAACGGATATTTGCATAGTTATAAGATAGTTCATGAACATGCTTTGAATATCCGCAATTTTTCAATGCTTTTTTTTAACACAAAGAAGATAATTACAATTGAACAGTATTCTGCTAATTTCTAAGCTTCGCAACTCATGAAAATATAGCTTTTATTGTTAACTCAATGAAATATTAATCAATCTTACACTGAAACAAACGTTTATCCTCTATATATTTCAACAAATACAGGACATTTATTAACCTGGTCACAAACTTGTCGGGAGGAAAGTGTTGATTGAGCGATACTGGCCTTCTTTGTTCTCTTATTAAGTATATCATTATATAGTTCTTACATGTGCTTTTCTTCTTTTTAACAACATTTTGGGCAAAAACTATAAAACATATCAAATAAAGAAATTGTTAAAATATCATCACTTGAATATATCTATTAGGAAATGCTGAAATTACCTATAATTTTACACTCACTGCAAAACGGGATTTATGTGCAAACAGTTTGCACCGTTTTAACATCCCGAATGCAGGGCTAGTAGTGTCGACAATAGATATGTAATTTACTTCAAGTTATGACATAAATCAAAGTACTAGTAACGCAAAGAATCGCCGAATTAATGGAGTCAATCCTATTTTTGAGACACCCTTAGAGTTGAGAACATCGTGAATTAACAAGATGAATGATTTTCGAATGACATTGAAAGGATGTGTGAAGCGAGTTTTGAGTGGAATCAAGGGAGGTTACCCAATCTAGCTAATTTTGTTCAAGATAAACAAAATAAGAGACATTAATTATCTACCTTTAATAATATATACGTTCTTTTCTGCTTGTGTGTCTTCGTGGACCAATCAGACACTTTACAATAAAATCGTAGAATAATTTGCTCGATTTGAATTAAATGTTTTTTTGATCATCTTAAACGATTTCGATTTTTTTTCTTATGATTTCAGAGCGTTTTGATCGATTTGAGTGAATGTTTCGAATGGATGAATTGAGCGCTGATTGAATGATTAAGAATGATTTTGATCGGAATGAGTGTCAATTTCACAATATCTTTTTTAATTGTACTGCGAGTTATCGATGATCCTCCAGCTCCTTATTGACGTCATGATACATTCTGCATTATATAACCACTTATTAAATATCTCCTATGTCATCTTAGTTATAACTGGAGTATACACGATGAACAAGTTTTCGTTGGTTAAAAAAAATATTTGGGCACCAAACTCAACGAATATTCACATTGTCATTATTATAAGCCCTTCAGTGATAGACGTTTGATTTTATGTGATCATCCTTGGCGTCTTGCGTCCGCCATCTGAAGTCCGACATCTTGTTGGTATGCGAAGGGCGCCCACTTCTTCGTCCGAAGCTTAACCCTGTCACCATATGTCCAATAGACTTGAAAGCAGTTTCGTTGCTCACTTAATTACGTAGCTCAGAGCACAAGAACTATAACTCTAGCTTTCTGAAGCTTTATTTTTTTCCTTTGGTGGTTTTCATACTTGGTTATTCATCAGTGTAACGGTGTATCTTCGACAATTTGCCACCTTGTTTAAAAGATGAATTTTAAACAATAGTAAAAATTGAGTATATGTTTTATTTATAAGGATGATAGATAACGATATAGGCCATAAATAAATACTTTTTTAGGTCAGTATTCAACAAATGTATTTGAGATTCTCAATCTTAATACATCTTTATGTAGCCACAAATTTGAATACTTTATATAATATCTGAATACCACTACTATTTATGTTTTGGAGAAAAAAAACAACTGATCTGTTTTGTGTTGAGGAAAGCGAAGAGCTAGTAAACGTTAGCGATCGCTTTCCTATCCTGAACGATCTGCGTGATAGCGCGCTTACAATAATTGGCGAGCTACTAGCGTTGTAAACAAAAATGGCGGTAAACATGACTTGTATCATTTTTTTACGAAAATCGCATGATTTTTGTTTTGTTCGGATATCTAATAATCTTGAGGGCTGGATCTATGAATAACATCTTTTTTTTACTTTGTCTTATAAACCGAAAATAGTTTCTGAAGATTTTGGTGCGATTAACTTTTGAATCGATTTACTTTAGTTGCCTAGCAACCGGTGATTTTTGAAAAGCGCTTGCGGTGCGTTTAAGATAGACTACTCGCTATAAAGACTGCTAGCGACAAGCGCTTTTGTATCTTGAACGCATGACAGCTCTTTCGTGCAAAGTTTGGTTTGATTTGCAAGGCGTTTGCACCGTTTTGTCGTGCTGAACACAGGACAGGTATCCGTAATAGAGTCCTTTTACCTCCGACATGACAAGGCCAAATCAAATATTAAACAGATATTTGTTAGCAAAATATATAGTTAGAGACTTAAAGTTAAAATTCAAATCGTTGATGAGAGACAAAGAGTAATCGACATGGTTAATGATTTTGGAATATATGTATAATATTGAATGAGTTTGTGAAGCGAGATTTGAATGAAATTCAAAAGAGATAATACGATATTGATAATTTCGTCCAAGTTGGCAGTAGTTTAAGATATTTATTAAAAATTATACGGTCTTTCCTCTCTGTAAGTCTTCATGGGCCAACCAGTCAATTTAAAATCCGCACTTGCCAAGAAAGACTTGGAATGATCTGATAAATTTCAATGAAATATTGATAGTTTCGAACGATTTCGAGTTAATCTAAACGGTTTTTTGACCGTTTTTGGGTGATTGGATCGAGAGTTTGGAATGAATGATTGTAGAGCTGAGCAAGATGTGATTAACTGTAATTGCATATTGAAATAGCTGTCGCTACGCCGTTTTTGTCGCCCGTCCACGATTTTCTGTTTTGAAAATTGCGGGAAATCACCAAAGTCTACAGTTATTCCAGCTCGAAAGAGTGATAAAATTCGGTTAATTTGGTAGTTCTCGTTTCTAAACGGCTTAAAGTGCACCAAATGCAGACGGTTAATTTAATCAGCCAATATTATCCCACTTTGAATCATTTTAAGTGCGAAACCATTATACAATATACCGTCATTGACATTTCTAAAAACGCGCCCACAAAGAAAAAATATTTTAAAATTTTAAACATTTCAAGTGTCAAATCAGTTCGCACATTTGATGACATGGTTTTTGTGTTATTAAAATTCAGAATAAGAAACGTATAATTGCTAGATTTAAATGATTTGATGAATTGCGTATTGTTTAAAACCGTATTACTGCCAACTCCCCAGATCAGCATTTTTTGCTTAAAACACATTCGTCAGCGTTGTTGTTTTTCTGTTCCTGTACACTTAACAACAACGTGTAGTCAAACCTGCCTTAAGCAAGCACCCAAGGGACATTCAAAAGTTGCATGCTTATGCCAGTTGTTTGCTTAATACAGGTCAATTTGGTTCATTTTGGGAACTCGGTGACCGCTTGCTTTAAACAGGTTGCTTGCTGAATGTAGGTGGCCGCTAAGACAGGTTTGACTGTAGAATGATTTTGAAATGATTTCGAAGTGAGTTTGAATGAATCATGGAGCGAAATTTTATTTATTTTAAGGGAAATAATACAATATCTCTAATTTTGTCCGATTGGACAAAATTAGAGATGTTTTATTACCACCCTCCCCCTTTTAAAAAAGGTATTCACGTACCAAACAGACCCTTTAAAATCCACATCCGTTAAAAAAAACAAACAAAAAACTCGCGGAATATTTTGGTCAATTCAAATGAAATATTAATCGATTTGAGCAATTTCGATCTGTTTTAAACGATTTTTGAGTAAGTTGGTGTGATTTGAATGAGTGTTTTGGATAAATGGAGCGTTGAGTGAGCGTTTTAGAATGGTTTTGATCTTTGTGAGTCTCACTTACACGATGAACAAACTTACTGAACAGCGACATCTATGATGCAAAGTCAAATCACAAATTACAGAGACACAAGAGTTCTACCAAAAAATGTAGAATTTTCCCTATTGTATAGTTTGTTTTTTAGGATTTTGTTTTCTCTCTTTTCTTTATCAGTTTTTAAGGAATAAGTTTATGATTAGTGCTTCCTAAGTAAAATATATGTTTGTCAAAAACACATTAAAAGTGATTCCCTCCCATAATATCCTATAGTATTTCCTGTTACACAAGATTGTTTTAACTTTCCTCGCAAAGAAAAAACATCTGTATAGAACATTCAGATCCCTCTATCCAGTCTAAGTCTTCATTTGAGTTATTGTATGGGTGAAACATATCAAAGAACCTTTAAAATACATAATTCTACATGTGCCAAAAGTTAAGAGTCTCGTCAGACTATGCATCATCTATTTTTTTGCAACCGGTAAGATTCGTAACGAATATGTACACCGCGCTAGAGCAAGCCTATCAAAATCTGAACCTTATGAACACTATAAATTGTAGAAAATCTACATTGTAAATATCATTTTTCGCATGTCGGAAAGGTTTTATGATTGTATTTTCATCTATACATGTAGTCTATGTTAAAAATCTTACATCTGTTCAAAGCAAAGTACGAGTACTTTACAATGATTGTGTTTACTGAAACAACATTTAAAAATCACCTTTAGTATCAACGTTGAAAAGAATGCACGTAACAACTAGAAAGATGGATTAAAAACAATTATACGGCCTTTAATTAGCTCCTCCGTCAGTGTAATGCAAATAAAAAGCGTGCATTAATTGATTGATAAAGTAAAAAAAATAACAGAAATATTTTATTTATATCAAATCAAGTAATGCAATACGTATCTCGCGAAAACAAATTGTGTGTTATATATGTATTTATATTTAAGGTAGGTATCGTTCGTGGTTATCAAGTTGTTCACATAAAAGTTAATCCTCGTCTGGAAAGGAACAGGAATAAAACTCAACAAGGATCACTTAATGGCATCCTTATTCTATTCTCTTTAAGTTCAGGTTGTCTGAAATTAATTCGAGACATAAATACTAAGATCTCACTTAAAACATATTTTGCCGTGCTTTGAATTCTTTGAATGGGGTTTTACGCTGCTTTTAACATTATTTCAGTCATATTGCGCCGGCTGGAGCACCTAACAATGGATTCCTGGTATTTCTCGCACCACAACTACCATCACATCCTTTCCATGCCTCCAGTTGCTATTCCACATGTGTCTGCGATTATCAACCCATTGGTGGGAGACAAATAGTCGAAGGATGAGTGCCGCCGTCGGGAATTGTCGTGCTTTTAAACGTTCTTAAAATCACATAATCACCATGCCACGTAAACATTCGTTTAGATTACCTCATGGTGACGCCATTTAGGGAATGATCTCGCGCGTTTTTGTAAGATAAGGATATATCTGACAGGGTTTTGTTTAAGAAGTCAAGAATGGCTTGTGAGTAAAGGCCAGCTTAACCTCGTCTGGAATGATAAGGTTATTAAGCTCGCCGAGGCTTGCTTAATAACTTTACTATTCCAGATGAGATTAAAGCCAGTTTGCCTAGAACGCACTATCACAAATTCTCTATCTATATAATAATTTATAGACCGTCACCGAGAAACATGAAAAAAGTCATGTAGTCTTAACTATTCATGATGAATCGGCAACATTATCGTGAATTTTATAAGTTATTGAGAAATCAAATATTTATTCATGATTTTCATTAAATACCAATAAAATTCACATCAACGTTTTTCATCAAATAGTTAATTTATTCATGCTTAACACATGAGAGAAGCTTGGAAGATATGACCTGATGACTGGGTTCATGATAAGATTAATAACTTCACGAGTTTGGCTGACAAAGTCAATGAAATGCTTTCATGCAATTTTGTTAAAATCATGTTGCTTATGCAACATTCTCAATAGGTGTTATTTTGGAAGTGGATGCAATAACAACGGTGTCATTTTCCATCAACACAAAACAATGAATAAATAAAAAATAAAATAAAATAAAGGTTGGTTCTTTGAACTTTTCTTTTTATTCAAACTGTATCCTCTCCTTTGAATCAATTCGAAACCAAAACTATTCGAACGTCATGAACTTTAGTAATTGTTTTTAATCTTCTCGATAGAACAGTAAACGTTGTTTGAAGGAAGAATTCAAAGGACCTTAAAGATAGTGATAGATTGGTCTACTCTTTAGAGAAGAAACACGATTATTCTTTATTGCTTGAATCCAATATTGTTTGAACTTTTGAGACGATTCTTATAAAATTTCAAACAACAAGGGTTTTTCTTGTCTTGTTTTTTTCGGACAAAACATGACTAAGTTGTTGCGAGAAATAACAAGGTTAATTCCTATGGCTTGTAAATTTCTACCAGATTTCCAGCTAATCCAATGTTTGATTCATTGAAATCGTGTCATTGAGACGATTCTTATGAGTCCAAACAACATGGAATTTACATACGATACTAAATACGACACAAGTGTGCATTCCAAAGATACATGTATTCTACGACAAAAGTATTCATTTTAAAGATAATTGTTCCGGAAGGAGAGTTGTGATTGAAAGTGGTAGTTTATTACGTGGTTGCTGAAACAAGATCGATTGTAAATTCTATATGTTGTAGGTCCTCGTGACGGGAGCTGGTCCCCGTGGTCAGGCTGGAACAGATGTTCATCACACGGCACGTGTCAGGCTGGTTTCCAGATGAGGTTTAGAATATGTAACAGTCCGTATCCAGCGTTTGGGGGTCGACCATGTGACGGGCCGTCTACAGAGACACGACTGTGTCGTATGAAACACTGCGCAGGTACTATAAACACATATTATTCAAACGATAACACAATATATTCACGTAGATCTACCTTAAGGTAGTGGAACCGTAATAGTTCCGCAATGGAAATCATCATATTTCACAGTGTTGACCAAGGTTTCCTAATGAAAATCATTAGGAAACCTCGGTTAACACTGTATAAGTAAATTACTTCCGAGATGTTGCGGATCTTTTAAGGGTCCACTTCCTTAAGGTATACCTAGGGGCGACAACTTACGTCATCTAACACGGATGTTAAAGGCGCCATTTTGATCGGGATATATTACAGAATAACATGGTGCGTCGAGTGTAGTCAACAAATCATCGTAACATTTACTTCATCTGGTAATGGTAAATATTTTGACCTACAGGTATTTAGAATATGATAAGCAACATAGTTTGGGCTCCAAACACTAAGACACAATTTTTCAAAACAGCCATTGTTTCTAAGCTCGTCCCTCGATTAGGATTACCGCTGCGAATAATGTTTCAGGGTAATTGAAAAGTCTATGAAACTTTTACATTCAAACACAGTTTTTACTAATAAAGGAAGGTTAAAGGCATCAGATGCGTTGTTCTTTTGGACAAATTGTAACCCAAGTATTTGAAATCCTACATTAAATCCCTTGAAATATTTTTCGATATAACACACCATTTGAAAAATAGTGGACATGAATATCAGAATATATGTCGATCTAAATTGTTTTGATGTGTTAATGCAAATATACGACACCAAAAATGATCATTTTTATGCGAGAATCTGAATATGGGCCTGCCGACATCGGAAATCACAAATAATTTAGTTCTGTCGTCTACATCAACCCAGTGAAATTCCAACTGTCTACAGAGGCAACATTTTTTTAATACATGTCGTCGTTGAGGACCCGCTGTGTGTTTATTTTTTTGAATTATGGCTTCAAATTTGGAATAAATATCGGCGGATGATTAAACTTTAGCTGTGTACAAGTTAAAATAGCATTTATTGAGAGATAGGCGAAATATGAGAGCATTAAGTCTAATTTCGTAACTTTTCATGGGAAATCTCCGAAATAATCAATGATTGTGGCCTTATTTGGGAGGGATATGAGTAAAGATTTATGCTTTACAAGCGCTGAATACTTACACGATCATTTATCTGCTTTAGAACACCAGAGTTTCAATCGTTTATTTACACGAATGAATTTATTTGACCTACCGTCTCCTCGGCATAATCTTCCGATGCTGTCATCGTTGACTCTCACCCGTCATCGCCGCAACCAGTTGTACGGTGTGTAACCGGTATTTATTTAAAAGCTGATAAACTTGGTATCTAAATAAAAGTAGGCTGGCCGATGACGTAGGCTATGACGTAGTTTGTCAACATTGAGATCGGTAGGACTCGTGTTTTCTCGGATAATGTACTCTTCTTTCTTCTTGATTGCAAGCGGAATATAATAACGTAGCACTTTCGTCATTGAATACTTCAATAGCAGTTCTTGATTTCGTAATTGCCTAAAGCACCTCGCCTACGACATTTCAGTACAGTTACGACGATGACTAATATGAGAAAATTTTTGGTTGAATTAATAAATGAGCCTGTACGTGACATTTCCAACAATTTGAAATATTCGTGAGGGGCGATGGTTGAGTAGCGTTGTCAGCATCTTACTTGATGATCTACAGCTACTTTTAGCCCTTATCCATCTACAGTTAATAACATTGAGAAATTGACATTCACCTCAATCTAAACCATTCTAAATCGATCACTCAGCGCTCCAATCATTCATTCCAAACACTCACTCAAACCATTCAAAAACGATCAAACCCATTGAAAAATATAGAATCAACAACATCATTCAAAATAAATTTTGACAGAGCAATATCGCGATTTCACTGACATAATTCAAAAAGTAAGCGCCTCACAGGTTCTTGAAGAAATTTGAGGCTGTGCACAGAACTTAAATACACTGTTTTATTAAAGGGAGATAATCAATTTCGCAAATTTTGTTCATTCGAACAAAATTTGCGATACAGGATTATCTCCCATTAAATTCACTCAAAACTCGCTCCTCGCACTCATTCAATTTCATTCCTAAATCATTCCAAAATCATTCACCTTGTCAATTTCACGATGTTATTAACTGTACTAATGCACAGGCTGGTCAGAGTCTTTGCTTTGCGCATTTTTAAATTGTTAGAAATCTCACGCACAGGCTCATATGATATGTGTTTCAAAACTTCCCGACATCGAGGCGCTTTTAACAATTTCTAATTGAGGTGGAGGGACTACCTTAAACTCAGCTGTTGAGTTATGCCTCAAAATTTTAAAATAAAAAAAGACCGCATGTTCGTTCAAAAGGCATTTATGTTTATACCCCTCAGTTGGAGAATTCGTACATTCAAAATCAAAATGATATTTCACACTTTAATTACTACCAGGGGTTAAACACTTCAAGGTTTTTTGAACGACGCGAACAACAACGTTGATGAAATCAACGCAAAAAGAGTTCGGGATTTTTCATGAAACATATCTATTAAATAATGGACTGCTACAGGGGCTTGGAAATGGTTCCCCGATTTGCAAATACTATTTATGATGAGTGTTAAGAAATCAAACTAATGTAGCCATGAGTGCTTCAGTTAATCGTGCTTGATAATAATTTGCAATATGACAGCCCGGACGAAAACGTACAATTGCTCTATTTACATGTAAAAGACCCCGACGGCGGCACTCATATTTTCCGACTATTTGTCTTTCACCAATGTATTAATAATCATAGACCTATGGGGAATAGCGGCTTGAGGGTAGAAAATGTGTGGGAAATACCAGAAATCCATTGTTAGGTGCTCAAGCCGCCGCGATATAACTGAAAGATTATTGAAAGCGGCGTTGAAACTCATTCATACAAACAAACATCGATCAGTTCTCCAACATGTTAATGCTGAGCTTAACAAGTGCTCATATTTAAAAATATATTTTTTCCAATTTTATTCAAAATAAGTCAATTTCAACGCGTATTCAAAATCTGCGAGACGACATAAAATGTACGCCGCCCCTTTGTTTACATCGTCATTTCTTAGCAACATTTTTTTTTTGCGGAAAAAGTATATGACATGGCTATTGTCAAAAAGCGGTAGATACTTTAAAATACTAGATTTTTAAACTTCAATCAATATCTTTTCTGCGATATTTTACGTAGGAGTATCACTCCATCATTTGTGGTAAGATGTCGTTTTAACCTTTAAGCATTTTAAAATCTTTCCCTGATCATTGAAATTTTATTTGATCCTAAAAAAGAATACACAACGTGAGATTTATTTACGTGTGTTATACATCTGTATGCAGACAAAACATTCAAATTCATAAAAGTTCTTTGTTTTCTGTTTTCTTGTGCTATTGTCTTCGTTTATTTTTTCTTAAACCGGCTAATAAGGGTAGTCTAATTAACCATGTTAACGAGTATTCTTGTTCAGTCAAAAGACGAAGGCATTTATTTAAAATTCGTTGATTTCCAAGGCTAAGTTCACTCACTTTAGGGGTCATTTAGTACACGCTCTTTACAATTAACTTAGCCCCTTTTTTCATTTGGAGTTTTTTATTTAACTTTTGGGCATTTTTGCTCTTGATATCCGTTTTATCTTCTTGTCGCTTGCTTTTTTTTCACTCTGGCTGTTGTGTCCAAAAGCAAAGGCTTTTTTTTCAAAGTTTTGATTAAATTCAAGTTGTGTCGATCAAGATACGTTCATTTCGATAAGCTGAAATAATATGGTTTCGTACATTGATAAAAACAATTTTGATTGGACAGCTATATTGTAAAGACGATCTTTCCAAGGGATATTTTATTTGTTGCAGTGGCTAAGCAAATATACAGCTTCAATCTCAATTTGAAATTTGAGTCAATTCTGAATTAGGAATATAGCTTTATAATCTCGGGCATTGAGTTGGTCTGCTGTGTCAAGGAAATTGGCTTGAACAGGTAGAGTTAACAATATCGTGAAATTGACATGCTGAATGATTTTGGAATGATTTTGGAATGAAATTGAATGAGTGTGTGGAGCGAGTTTTGAGTGAATTTAATGGGAGGTAATCCAATGTCGCAAATTTTGTTCATTATGAACAAAATTAGCGATATTGATTACCTCCCTTTAATAAGATATGAATACGAGTTCTAAAGATAGCTTCCTATTTCTTCAAGAACCTATTAGACACTTACAATTTGAATTATGTCACTGAAAGCGTGATTTTTCTCTTTCACAATTCATTTTGAATGACGTTGTTCATTCTATATTTTCAATGGGTTTGGGCTTTTTTGAATGGTTTGAGTCAGTTTTTGGAATGAATGAATGGAGCGCTGAGTGAGCGATATAGAATGGTTTAAATTGAGGTGAATGTCAATTTCACGATGTAACTTAATGTATAGTGCCGAGGGTCATAGCGCAGTTGGTAGCGCGTCGGTCTGTCAAATTAGAGGTCGCGGTTTCGATCTCCGACGGCGGCACCCATTCTTTCCGACTATTTGTCTACCATCAATGGGTTGATAATCGTAGACCAATGTGGAATTGTAGCTGGAGGCTAGGAAAGGATGTGATGGTAGTGCTGGCGTGAGAAATACCAGGAATCCATTGATACGTGCTCAAGCCGCCGCGATATGATTGAAATAATGTTGACAGCGATGTAAAACCCCAATCAATCAAAAATGAATAGGTGTAGTACCATTCATTCGATCTTAGATTAAGCTTTACAGAAAGGTTATTTACATATCAATGACTTATGTATATTATCAATGTAAATTGTTTAAATTATATATTATGATTGATACCACCAGCAGTTTCTTCCCTGGATGCAAGAAGGAATTATCAATTCTTGTGAATATGTATAATAGAGGTCAATATGTACGCAACAAAACCGACATGTATTTCCTTATAAGAATGCAAACAAACCTTTAATTACAAACACCTTTAAATTACTTTGTTGCAAAAAAAGTATTTTTGTTAAATAACTTACGGGAAATGAAAGATGTTTTAATTGCATTGGTTTCCTGTTGCAATGTTATGATTCGTAAGAAGGCTGACTTTAGAAGAATAAACAACGCTAAACATAACAATCGCTTCTTTTATTTTTAGTGCCTATCGAAGGTTATTGGACCCCGTGGAGTATATTTTCGCCATGTTCGTCTAACTGTGGGCCGGGCACCATGACAAGAACCCGGATGTGTTTGACATTTGATGGACAACCTACTGCATCTTGCACCGGAAGTTACGTCCACACGCGGGAGTGTACTGTAAACAACTGTCCAGGTATTGAAATAACAATCCCAGATATAGATGATAATCGTTTGTTTAAGTGTAATGCGAAAGAAAGGCAAACATCTGAAAATTTAAGTACATGTTATCTTAAAGCGCGTCATTTTGCTCATAAATACTATGTTACGTTCATGATGACGTCACTTATTTGACTTCGATTAGATAACGCCAGATAGGATGAAATGAACGAAAGTGGGCTATACGTTTTTTTTTTATAATTTCACCGATTCGGTGGTGAGTTTATCAAATGATAATCTACCATTAATTCTCGTAAATTCGCCGAAAAGCATCAAATAAATAGAGAATGATATGCTAGTGACATTAAATGTCTATGTCATCTAGCAGATGTTGGGAAAGTTATCATGACCAGGCTATGCCGATTCATGATAGTTTCTTACAGCCGAGACTAAATGTCATTAATAATTTAGAAACTAATGTGTTATTCTATCTACTATGCAATCAATTTTCAATGTTTATTTTTTCTTTAACAAATATTAATAAGCGGAGAAATTCAGGTAAAAATTGCTCTGGTGAAGATCATGAAAATGCAATTCTTATTAAGATTTTTAAGATAGAGCGTTCGGTAGAGCGAGATTTTTAAGCCGCCCAATAAGAATCTTAATGTATCTCAATGAGGAAACGTAGATGGTTTTAGATTGGCTTTAAACTGGTAGCCATGACGACGTCGAATGTTTTCACTCAAATTATCGAAACGCATTCATAATGATTAAGCGAGATTTTTCATCTCGCTCTAACAAACGCACCTAAGGTCAATACAAGCTTCGTTGCATGATAAAAACAATGTTAAGGCTATCTTGAGTAAAGGCTGTATAAAAGCAGTATATACTGTGTTTGAATGGGGCCATGGATAAATTTTGAGATTTTGATGGAAAAGTTTAAAACTGTTTCAGATGAGGTGGCTAACTTTGGCTATTGGATTTTTTTTTGTAGACCATTTACAGTAAACAGAATTTAGTAATTGATTAGGTGAATTATATTGGAATAATTTCGGTATGAAAACAAAGGAAGGTAAAACAATGTCGCTAATGATGTTGTCGATGACTTAAGTAAGCGATATTTTTATCCTCCTTTATAAAAAAATGTGCAAAGAAGTTAAAAATGGCTCCCAATGTCTACAGGCGCTTACAAAATTCAATTTAGTCAGTAAAACCGTAGATTTTTTCTGGCGATTTTTATTTTGAACTAAGTTGTTTATATTATCCTTTTTTGTGATTTTGGCGAATTAATGAGTATTTCCAATGATTGAATAGAGCGCTCATTGGCTGATTTAGAATGGTTTTGATCGGATTCAGTGTCAATATTCAATGTTTTAACTGTATCTGTAATCACATTTATCTAAACCAATGCATAAATCCTTGTTGCTAAGGGTCTGAAAAATCGAGATCTTTGAGTTTTAGTTCAGCAACATACGACATGGTTGAGAAGATTGACAGGAGAGGTAAAAGAATCCATATAGTTTGGATTAATAGCTTTGTCTGTGGTCATCATACATGTAATGTGTTGTCAGGAATATTGTGAACTGCATACCCTGTATTTAAAGTGATCTTTTTGGCTTGAATAGATCATTAGTGATGCAGCTAATAGAATAGCAAATGACTCGACATCATGATCTGAAACTGATTGAATAATTTCTAATGAAGCTGTTCTTTTTACCAAGATCTTCATATAAAAACACTAAAACGCAAGAAGTAAAACGGTAAAAAGCGTTATACCATGCAGTAAAAGTGTATAAATAACAAGGTGACGAATGGACCACTCGTGTAGGTAATCCATTTTTTGTGCATATCAATGGTGAATTCATGATGTTATTGAATGAAAGGTGAAAAAACTGGACAAACAAATCCTTTAGCCCTACAGTGTTTATTGCTAACCCGTGAATAAAATGCTGAAAAATGCCTTAATTCTCAAGTTATCCAGTAACGTTATTATAGCACGATGGCGTAAAATGTACAACGAAATAAGAATGGATTACAAAGAACTTTTTTAGCAAAAAATTCATGTCATGCGTTTAACTGTGTACACAGACAGCTCCGCCCATTTTACTCAACGTCTTCTTTAGCGCGAACGTTGATTTTTTTACGGCTTATTATCCACGTGCCAAATGACGCGCTTCGCTTTCTATGGAATTCTTCCAACGTCAATACCATTACTTTTTTTTATTAATTTAACATCCAGATAAATGTTTTAATACAATTTTATATCCAGAAGAGGCTAAAAAATGGTTTCGGAATTGTCATCGTTTTATAATGAATATAATTTCATTTTCGCTATGATGTGTCGATTAATAAAGTCTAATGGGGGGGGGGAGTAATATGCAAAGCGAAATCCTCGTGCTTCGCCCTCGGAATTACCTTTTGCATATAACTTCTCCTCCGTCAGACTATATTCATCGACACATCATAGCGAAAATGAAATTATTCCATAAACGTTATTTAACCTTTTTGCATGCAAACTGCTGTAACTGTGACCCGTCATGTGAAAATAGACACTCTTGGTTGTACGTATATTGCCACTCCTAGTCAGACTGGTTTTCTGAATATAAAGGAAATATATGGGGTTTTTTTTATTAGATGCGACCTCATATTGACCATCATATTGGGATCAATCTCTTTTCCAGCATGTTTCTGTCTATCGATTTGATAGTATTTTTACTTTTAAAGCTATGTTTTCCCCCGAAAAGAATCTATAAGTCTCGATGATGCATTTTTGCGACAATTAATGTTTACATCACGTCTGTTTATTTTGTTTGCAGGAGGATGGTATATATGGTGCCCATGGGGTGAGTGTTCATCTCGGTGTTCCACTCTATGTTTACACCACTTCTGTTTATTTCAGTTGCAGGAGGTTGGTCTATCTGGTCCCCATGGGGTGTGTGTTCATCTCCATGTGGACCAGGGATCCAGACACGAACAAGAATGTGTGATCAACCATTTCCTACACATGGAGGGACCTTATGTCGGGGTAGGTATTAGTTGTTGAAATAAACACCTTCCAAAACCTGTGTATGAATCTGCTAAAGCGTATTACTACAATAGGATTTTTATTTATTTCTTACCTCCATTAAATAATTGAATACTCGCTTCATCTCTAAAAATCACAATATACCGAAGAGTTTGTGCAAATCTCCCTTTTTGTTGGTGTGATATGTAATTTGAAAATATTTGAACGTTTATATCGTTTAAATGCGGCCTTAACGTCACAACTTATAAAGTATATACGGTAGCTGGTTTTATATAATAAGATTAAGTTTAAATTCAAAATAACGAAATAACTTCATTTCTAACAAATTTCTAAGCGGTGGACAAACGATTTTTTTTTCAAAAAAGGAAACACTTATATGGGAAAGATATAGTTCATAACATGGTGAGATTGACAAAATGAATGAATTTGGAATGAAGGAGTCGGAAGAGCGAATTTTAAATAAAAATTTCAAAGGGGGTTATATGACATCGCCTTTTTCAATTTTATTTACGAATCAAGCGGTATTTTTTAACCCAATTCAATAAAATCTACGTACATTTTTGTCAATGTGCCTTTACGGGCCAATTAGACGCATAAAGATACGTAACAGCCGGTATACAGTTAACAACATCTCGAAATTGACATGCTGAACGATTTTGGAATGAAATTTAAAGAGTGTTTGGAGCGAGTTTGAGTGAACTTAATGGGAGGTAATCCAATATCACAAACTTTGTTCAGGATGAACAAAATTAGCAATATTGATTACCTCCCTTTGATAAAATATGCATACAAGTTCTATAGATAGCTTCCTATTTCTTCAAGAACATATTAGACACTTACAATTTGAATTTGCGATTTTTCTCTTTCACAATTAATTTTGAATGACGTTGTCGATTCTATATTTTTGCAATGGGTTTGAGCTTTTTTGAATTGTTTGAGTGAGTGTTTGGAATGAATGAATGGAGCGCTGAGTGAGCGATTTAGAATGGTTTTGATTGAGATGTAACGATATAACTAACTGTAATTGTGCGATGATTTTACCGTTTTTAAAGGAATATTGATCGTTTTAAACGATTTTGAAGCGTTCTTGAACTATTTCGAGGCTTTTTTTGAGTAATTGGAGCGGGTGTTTAAAATGAATGAATAAAGCGCCGATTGAGTAATTTAGAATGGTTAAGATCGAGATAAGTGTCAATTTCACTTGTAATTAACTTTCGAATGATGTTTGACGCTGATCAGCCTATGTAGTCTGATCATAGTCGTATAGATCGCGTGATCTTTGCCACTGAAAAGTCACAAAATATATACTGATTACAAACTTGGGTTACAGCTAACAACATCAAGAAATTGACATACATCTCGCTCAAAACAATTCTAAATCACTCACTCAGTGCTCCATTCATTCATTCAAAATACTCACTCAAACCATTCAAAAAACGCTCAAAACTCTCTGAAAACGATATAATCAACAACGTCATTCAAATAAATAAAGCTAGACAAAAATCGCGATTTCACTGATATAATTCAAATTTGAGGCGTCTGATTGGTTCTTAAAGAAATATGATGCTACTTATAGAATTTCTATGCATATTTTGTTAAAGGGGATAATAAATATCCTTAACAAAATTTGCGAAATTGGATTACCTCCCATTAAATTCACTCAAAACTTGCTCCACACACTCATTCAATTTCATTCCAAAATCATTCTAAATCATCCAGCATGTCAGTTTCAAGATTTTGTTAACTGTAACTATCGAATGATGTTTGACACTGATAAGCCTATGTAGTCTGACCATAGTTTTATAATTCCACTGAAAAGCCACGAAATATTTACTGAGTATTTACTGATTACTTTCTTTCGCTATTTCATTGTAGGTCCATCAGTCGAAGAGCGTGTATGCATGACTTCCCGTACGTGTCCAATACATGGTGGATTTGGTATATGGAGAAAGTATGGTGCATGTAACGTGCCATGTGGCCGAGGACAGCAACGGTTTATAAGACAATGTAATAACCCAGCACCAGAGTTTGGTGGAAAACCCTGTATTGGACAATTCACAATGACTAGACCCTGTGACACGGGTATTTTGTGTCCCGTACCAGGTGGCTGGAGTTCATGGAGCGGCTTTAGTCCTTGCTCGACTCACTGTGGTGTTGGTGTGACGATTCGTAGAAGGTTGTGCAATTCTCCTGCACCACTGCATGATGGACCTTCTTGTTTCGGTCCTTCAATAGAAGAACGTGTCTGTGATACAGGAGTCAGGTGTCCAATCCATGGACACTGGTCAGATTGGATGGAGAGGTCAGTTTGTTCCGTGCAGTGTGGTGCTGGATACATGCAACGTGTTAGGTACTGTAACAACCCTGCACCTGTTTACGGCGGTTTAGTTTGTCTAGGATCTCCGACTGACGTCGTACCGTGTGATACAGGCAAACTTTGTCCTGTAGACGGCGGATGGAGTCCGTGGTCCGACTTTTCACCGTGTTCTGCTAAATGTGGAGTTGGAATTATGACTCGATACAGAAAGTGCAACAATCCATTCCCAAATGGCGGGGCGTACTGTTACGGTGTTGGTGCTGATAAACGAATATGCGATACTGGAACTACTTGTCCTCATATAGGGATATGGTCTCAGTGGTCCGCTTGGACTATTTGTTCGGCACACTGTGGTAAAGGTTCTAGACAGAGATATAGACATTGTGGTAATCCTCTTGGACTACCTGGGGGAGGTTCTTGTCTTGGAGTCTCTATACAAGAAGACGTATGTGATACAGGTGCGCCATGTCCGGTCGACGGGGGATGGTCAGAGTGGTTCGAGACTGCATCATGTTCGGTAACTTGTGGTGAGGGGTTTACTAAATGGGTAAGATATTGTGATTCGCCGTCACCTATGTATGGCGGACGGGGTTGCTTTGGTCCGAGTGAAAAGTTCAATCGATGTAAGATGAACATTGCGTGCCCTGTAAACGGTGGATGGTCACTATGGCTAGAATGGGGACAATGTGTGGGAAAATGTGGCATTGGGATACAGCACAGAAAACGAGTGTGCGATAATCCAGCTCCAGTAAATATCGGCCTTGACTGCTTTGGTAAATATCTCGAAGAAAGGCCATGTGATATTGGAGTTCCCTGTCCTATAAACGGTCTGTGGTCTACATGGAGTCCATGGACAGGTTGTGTAGGGGATTGTGGTACTGGCTTGAAAACCAGAATAAGAGTTTGTGATTCTCCAACACCTAAATACGGTGGATTGGTATGTGACGGACTTGAAAAAGAGGAGATTGAGTGTTCCACAGGAAGAATGTGCCCTGTAGACGGGGCCTGGTCATTCTGGAGCCCATTTTCGCCTTGTTCTGTGAGTTGTGGCATCGGTATTATGACACGTTTCCGGTCATGTGACAGTCCCGCACCTTTATATGACGGAAAATTGTGTTCTGGACTATCAAAAGAAGACATTATTTGTAATACGCAGGTAGACTGTCCGGTTCACGGTGGGTGGTCCGAATGGAGTGGATTTACGCTATGCAGTGCAACATGTGGAGACGGTGTTAGAGAGCGAACAAGGGAATGTAACTCGCCAGTACCTCTTTTAGGTGGGCTCCCCTGTCCAGGAGAAGCATTAGAGCGGGTACCGTGTGCAGGTTTAGGTCCATGTCCTATACACGGTCACTGGGGAAGCTGGACAGAGTTTGGTCCTTGTGATGCGACATGTGGTGAAGGTGTGAAGATGAGAACAAGACTCTGTGATAGCCCTGCACCTCAATTCGGTGGGGGTCCTTGTCGCGGTTTCTCGCTAGACGAAGTCGTATGTAAAGCACCGATCAATTGCCCGATCGACGGGAACTGGTCACCATGGGGCGAACCAAGCGTGTGCTCAGTTACATGTGGCATTGGAATTAGAGTACGAAAACGTGTATGCAATAATCCTCCGCCATTGTATAACGGTGCTATGTGTTTAGGGGCGCCGCTAGACGAAATAGAATGTGTAGGTCCACCTTGCCCGGTTGATGGCGGTTGGTCTAGCTGGAGCGAGTTTGGATTATGTAGCGTTAGTTGTGGAGAGGGATTAAAACGACGAATCCGAGAATGTATAAATCCAAAACCAGTGTACGGGGGATTGACCTGTGAAGGACCATCATTTGAGGATCTACCCTGTGTAACCGGTATCAACTGTCCAATACATGGCGGTTTCAGCCCCTGGTCAGAATGGTCGTTATGCTCGAAACCTTGTGGACTTGGCACCAGTCACAGGATACGGACATGTACGAGTCCACCACCTATGTACGGCGGACATATATGCGAAGGAGCTGATCGAGAAGAAACTATTTGCGAAACGGGTATCGCGTGTCCAATAGACGGGGGTTGGGGTCAATGGTCTGGATTTCATTCTTGTTCAACACAATGTGGTCCTGGGATAAAACAGAGATTTCGTGTATGTGATTCACCTGTACCTCAATACGGTGGTATTCACTGTGCGGGAGACGGAGTCGAGGGAGTACCATGTAACATTGATATACCGTGTCCGGTAGATGGTGGCTTTTCCTTCTGGTCGGAATGGGGTCTTTGTTCTGAGACATGTGGGGAAGGCTTACAAACTCGTGTTAGAAAATGTGATTCTCCTGTTCCTATGTACGGCGGTAAATTATGTATTGGTGATTTATTAGAACATCGGGTGTGTTTAGCCAATACGCCATGTCCCATACACGGAAATTGGGGACCATGGGCTGGTTTTACAATGTGCTCCGTAACTTGTGGGATAGGCGTACAAGAGAGAATAAGAATTTGTGATCAGCCAGTTCCAATGTATGGAGGTTTGAAATGTGACGGAAAGCATGTGGATATTCAGCCATGTGACAGCGGCGTGTTTTGTCCTGTAGACGGTAATTGGGGTTTTTGGACTCCTTGGACACCATGTCCAGTGTCCTGTGGTATTGGGATTCAAAAACGCCAAAGGGAGTGTTCAAATCCGTCGCCGTTGTATGGCGGGAAATTTTGCTTTGGTGATGGCCACCAAGAACAGGTGTGTAATGCAGAAATACCTTGTCCAATAGATGGTAACTGGGGCATGTGGACTGAGTGGCTACCATGTGACGTTAAGTGTGGTACAGGACTTCAAATAAGATTTAGACAATGTGATAGTCCCCTACAACAATACGGTGGTTTACCGTGTGCCGGCTTTGACAAAGAAGAATTACCGTGTGATGTCGGGGTACCATGTCCAGTGGACGGACTGTGGAGCCTTTGGTCAGAATGGACTGTCTGTTCTGTATCGTGTGGTGTTGGAGTTCGTGAACGTGTACGAACGTGTTCAAACCCTAAACCGGCCTACGGAGGTATAACCTGTCCCGGACCAGTCACTGAAGTGTTAGAATGCATCACGGATGTTAACTGCCCTGTCAATGGACATTGGACTCCCTGGAGTCCGTGGACAAAGTGTAGTCATACATGTGGTAAAGGCTCACAGTTCCGTGTACGAGAGTGTGCTGATCCCATACCATTGTACGGAGGACTGCCATGTGCGGGCCCTGATAAGGAGCTTAGAGAATGTTTCAGTGACTGTCCTATTCATGGTAACTGGTCACCATGGGTAGATTTAGGCCCTTGTTCAGTTACGTGTGGTATAGGAATTATTAAACGTTCAAGAGCATGTACAAATCCAATTCCTGCACACGGGGGTCTGATGTGTAAAGGACCCGAGGCTGATTCTGTAGAGTGTATCCTCGATCCGTGTCCTGTTCATGGTTACTGGGCTCCATGGAATAGTTGGTCACGCTGTCAGGGTACATGTGGGTTTGGTATCAAGGTTCGTTTACGCGAGTGTACTGACCCAGTCCCTGCTTTTGGAGGTGAGCCTTGTCCAGGGCTAGATCATGAATCAACGGAGTGTAACACGGGTATACCGTGCCCAGTTGATGGTCAATGGTCTCCGTGGTCAGTATGGGGTGTTTGCCTCGGTAAATGTGGTTTAGGACGAAAAATGCGTCAGCGGTCATGTGACAGTCCTGTTCCAACCTATGGTGGACGTAAATGTCTAGGTTTAGACAGTGAACATTTAGACTGTGATACGGGTATTCCATGTCCGGTTGATGGATTATGGGATGTCTGGTCACGCTGGAGTGTATGTGATGCTACATGTGGCGAGGGTACGCAAGTGAGGATTCGGTATTGCACGAATCCGAAATACGGAGGCACTCCATGTGTTGGACAGGACAAGGAAAGTAGGTTATGTGACAGCGGAAAGCCTTGTCCCGTAGATGGAAACTGGTCTGTATGGACGAGCTGGGGTGCGTGTCACGGGGAGTGTGGTATGGGTCGACAGGTCAGACTGAGGACGTGTAGCGACCCGAGACCGATGTACGATGGACGACTGTGTGCTGGTGTACCGGAGGAGGAAAGGGCGTGTGAGACCGGTGTACCCTGTAGTGTACTTGGAGAATGGGGACAATGGACGATATGGAGTACTTGTAGTTCTAACTGTGGAAATGGAGTTCAGATAAGGTATAACGTCTTTTTTGTGTGTAATAGAACCCTTCCAATGAATGCTCTCAGAATGTGCTTCCATGTTTACTCAATTAGACATATCAATATCTGACGTATTATAATTCTAATCAATTTTTTTTAAAAAAAAGTCAACACGATTCAGACAGGCATGTTATGCAATAAGTACAAAGCCCTTGAGTGTGATTTTTGTCCCGATCAAGCCAATAATTCAATTTTTTCTGTAGTAAGAAATGATTGGTTTTCATAAAATACCAAATTGAATTTAAGCTTTATCTGTGCACGAGAAGAATAATTTCAATTAGGAGATATGGAGCATATATGTTGATTTCATTGAGGTATGAAACTAAAAAACTAATCACACTGTATGAATACGCGAAGCGGATTCATATATGAATGTGATTAGATTTTAATTCTATTACTCCGTGAAATTAGGAAATATTCTATCTGTTAATTTAATATTACGAAGCAAAAATATAAGGATTTGTCAAAAAAGAAACTGATTTCTTATAGGACTACTTCGTGCGATAGCTAACAAAATAGTTGCTTACTGAAAATTGTTTAATTGTTTCATCCAATTAGAATTCGAAAATTTCGATGGACACCCAAAAAATTGAATCATACCGTAAAAGAAACATGGATTAAATTTGCTACAGTTACATAGTAAGGATAACATGCATGCGTATAATTAAGTAAAGTATAAAGTATAGATGGTTATAAGAATATACATTTTTCTGTTTTCAACATATATAGAACTCGTCAGTGTCTGAGGGTAGAGCCATCACCTTTCGTTGCCACCTGTCCTGGTCTAGGGGAGGAGGAGCGAGTGTGTGCGGCCACAGCTGGGTGTCCAGTGAACGGAGGCTGGTCAAACTGGGGGAAATGGACGGGTTGCTCGGTCACCTGTGGTCAAGGACTCATGTTTAGGTGAATCTTCATTTTGTAGAAGTATATGAGGAATGTGAAACACATGGTGTCGTTCGTTTTTTCTTAAACTTTTTAAGACATGTTTGTTGTCCACGACCTTAGTTTTAAAACCGGTTATGAAAATTAACTTCATGGAATTCTTGATTTTATAGTTAAAGCAGAAAACTTCGTCATAGACTAACTGTTTATTATTCTATTTTAAATGACATCATCAGATACCGCCGCTGTGACAGTCCAATTCCTCAAAAGTACGGATTGCCATGTACTGGACCGGAAGAAGAAACAACAATGTGCGAAACCAACACTCCGTGTAGTCTAGGCGGTGAGTGGTTGTCCTGGGAACCATGGACCCAATGTAGTACTTCCTGTGGCGCGGGAGTCCAGGTTTGTCTAGGGGTTATACTTGTTCTGCCAACCACTATCAAGGGCAATCACTTTATTTACTCAAATAATTTAAATAATCATGATAAAATAAACAAAAATAAAGTAATTTACAGTTTCTCTTCACCTTTGTGTCTAAATAGGATAAAAGCATCGTAAAATTGACAAGGTAAATGATTTGGAATGATTTCGGAATGAAAATGAATGAGTGGGATGAGTTAGTTTTGACTAAAATAAAAGGGAGGTAATCTAATAGTGCTTATTTTGTTCAGGATGGGCTAAAATAAGCAATGTATATTACCTCCATTCAATAAAATATGCAAACAAGTTCTGTTAATAGCTTCCCATTTCTTCAAGAACCAATCAGACGCTTACAGTTTCAATTACGTCAGTGAAATTGCGTTTTTTTCTCGTTATGTTCATATTGAATGTAGCTGTTGATTTTATCCTTTTAGTCATTTTGGAACGTTTTAAATGATTTGAGTGGGTGTTTGGAATGAATGAATGAATGAAGCGCTGAGTGAGCGATTACGAATGGTTTTGATTGAGATGAATGTCATTTTCACGATGTAACTCACTGTACCTCTGAGAAAATGTCTAAGTGCTATGTCGTCTTAAGTGGCCGCATGTTGACAGCCGTCTTGCAATTTTCGGTTATATGGGATAAAGCGTAAATTCGGTTAAATATGTCTGACCAAAAACAGGCAATTAATCCAACCTTAAATTTTTACTATGTAACCCATTAACATTAGAAACTTTTTTAAATCTGTCCATCTCAAAAGAAATTGTAGTTGGCGATTTTACTATTTTGGAATTTGAAAAAAACAAATACTTTGGACGACGAAAAGTTTGTTAGCAAAGAATTAATTACTTGCGACGAGTTATTTCTCCATTTTTCACAATGCTTTCCTAACCTCCTTTTTGAGAGGCGTCAGAAGTTGAATTATTTTGGAATGAATGGAAAGCATTAATACAAGATGATTGATATTGGTAAGCTAATAAAGTGGCGAAATGAATGGAAATGTTATATGTTTAAGCTCACTTTTACAATTTCAGTATAGAACAAGGCGCTGTGATGCGCCAGGTGGTCCGGGTGTGGGTTGTAAGGGATGGGCAGAAGATAACCAAATATGTAACACAGACAGGGCGTGTCCTATACACGGGGGATGGTCAAGCTGGACGGAGTATGGTCTCTGTAGAGCCGACTGTGCCACAGGTACATTATTTGAGCCTGTGCGTGACATTTTCAACAATTCTAAATGTGCGCAGGCAAGGCCTCTGGCCAGTCTGTGCATCTGCACAGTCTGACCAGAGTCTTTGCGATTTGTAGTTAGATAAGGTCTTATAGTATCTGTAGATAGTTAGACAATCATCTACTTACACTGAGAAACTGTATGGGCTACTTAATGTTTGTACCTCATGCAGATGTCAAATTATTTAAAATGTCACGCACAAGTTCACGTTTATGTCTTGATTTTGCTTTGATTGATAAATATCAATATTTAGCAACTCATAGATTTATAATAAGTTTAACAAATGAACCATTTCATGGTATCTACATAGTCACTAGTCTCGAGTTGTGTTTATCTTGCTCAACAACATAATTTCATACGTGCTAGACTGCATATGTGGTTTTCGGACCAACAGCCTTAGATATCGCCTATTCATTACAAACTATATATAAATCCTGAGTAATACCACATGATGATTATTTCTTTCAAATTTCTATCAAAAACTCCTAAAGTAAGAGTTGTAAATTTTCAAGATTGAGTAGAAACATGCATTTTCCAACCATAAGGTCTATGCAATGTTGACACATTAAAAAGTTTTCAAACCTAACTAAATGTTACTATTCGATTTTTGATAACGAATAATATTTTTTAGAAAACATTAATCAAAGCTCTATGAATCTAATTGATATAAAGGCTAACATTTCTAGAATCAATATACGATGTTATATTTACAGGTCCACCAATACGAGGCTATAAAACACGACAACGTTTCTGTGAGAGTCCACCCGCACAAAATGGCGGGAATCCTTGTACCGGAAGTGAGATCGACAAGGACGAGTGTTTTGACTTCCTGCCATGCGCAGTACCCGGTAATATTTCAAGATTTGGAGTTCGAGACCGAATAATACTTTAAACTCGCATAGTAAGGTGTTACGTGCAATGTTAAAAAAGTCTAGCAGTTGAACCCAATTGTGAAGAACTATAGACAACTAAAACGTATGATTCAGTACATTTTGAACATCACGTCTTTATGGTAGGGTGTTAAAACAATTTTATATTTTTAAATTGCCAAATCAGTATTCTGTCTTGTCACACAATACACTCGTATTACAGTACATGTATTGACAGAAAGGCATGGTAGAGCCAGATCAATTTGACCAGGAAGAAAATTTTTTGCCATTTAAAGTGTCCGGCTAGGATAAGTAATTAACAACATCGTGAAATTGACAAGGTAAATAATTTTGGAAATATTCTGGAATGAAAGTGAATGAGTGTGTGGAGTGAGTTTAAAGTGAATTTCTTCGGAGGTAATCCAATATCGCAAATTTTGTTCAGGGTGAACAAAATAAGCGGTATGTATTACCTCCCTTTAATAAAAAAAAAAGAAATTAGTCACATAAATAGCCTCCTATGACTTCAAGTACGTATCAGGCTCTTACAATTTCAATTATTTAAGTGAAATCGCGATTTTTTCTAGATTTACTTATTTTGAATGACGTTGTTGATTCTACCCTTAATAGTTGGTTTGGAGCGTTTTTTAACGGCTTGAGTGAGTGTTTGGAATGAATAAATGAATGGAGCGATAAGCGAGTGTTTTGGAATGATTTTGATTGAGATGAATGTCAATTTCTCGAAGTTGTTAACTGTACTTAACGCAGTTTTGACATACGATTCCGATTTTAAGATATTGTCATATTACAGTTTGGGGTCCGTGGTCTGCCTGGACGGAGTGTTCAATGGAGTGTGGCGAGGGTATATCTGAACGTACACGACAATGTGTAGACAAATATACAGGACAACCTAGCTCTGGGTGTGTTGGAATTGCTGTACAGACTATCACGTGTTTCGAAAGGCCATGTCCAAGTATGTAGTATTTTTTGGCGTTATTTTTCTAAGAAAAAAACTTTCGACCCAAACCTATTTATAATGCATGTTGATTATTACATTATAAAGTAAAGAAAATTTAAAACATCGATTAATTACATAAGCTCTACAATTTCTAACGGGTTTTCTTGTGGTTAAGTAGATGCTATGTTATCTACAAAGCGTTTACAATGACAAAACGATACAAACATCTTGTTTATTATACCCCGCTTTGCACGTTTGATTTTGGGTATGATTTGCGAACAGTTTGCATCGTTTTGTCATCCTTAACGTAGGATTGATCATAATACAGTTGTAGAAAGTAACTAACACGAAGTTTCCTCATACGAATTACTTTTATTGTTCTTGGTGGATGTCCGGGCGGCTAAATAAAGATTGAAATGTAAGTGTTTTAAAATATCAATGTTATCTGGTCGAGGATGGGAGAATTAATCATGACGAGGCTTTGATACGGATATTTCAAAATACTAACATGTTATTACGTTTATCTTGAAAACATTTTTCAGCGTCTCATTATAATAAGAATAAAAATAAAAAAGATTAAAAGAAATTGAGGTGAAAGTGTATGCAAACTTTTTTCTATAGGAAGACTGTCGAATATCATTTTATTTTATCAGACTGGTAATATCAGGTCCATACAGGCTTCATTGCATGATAAACATCTCTCCCAGACGCATTTATGAAATTACTGAAAAAACCCTATGCATATGTTGCATTAATATTAGTCTGTAAATGATGTTTTTAAAAGATCAATGCTTTTTTATATTATCGTCTTGCACATCACTAAAAAACATTATACACAGTATACATTTTTTCTCCATTTTCTTTGTTGCATTTTAACATCGCTTTCAACGCATTTAAATCTTACATAAATCATCTTGATTGAACATATCTCTTTCCAGTTCATAAAATCACATTATGTTTAAGTCGGTAATTAGCTTCATAGCTTGTGTTTGTAGGTTTATATAACTCTCAATAAAGGTGTTTGTTTCTTCTGTTACATGTATATTTTCCTCTTTCCTACAAAACAAATGACTTTTAACTTACATTTGACAGAAAATAAATGCGACAAGCCATTGCATCTTTTAACAAAAATATAATTAATGATTGCATATTTCATATTGTCCTTGAATTATTTTTACTTATGTTTGCCTTAAAAGTCTCCATTTTTTATGCTTCCTTTTCGGACTTTCATAAATTGCACATTTTCATGTAAATACTTGAAGATAAAATTGTTTGCACATTGTACAACGCTTTGAAAAAATACATGTACAGCAGGTAAAAATTCCTAAGCACTTGCACTTAATTTTACATCTATAACACGTGTCATGAAACTTTTTACTTGTTTCTTTTTTTTCAGCAATTGAGGTAAATTGCAGTACTGAGTGTAAATGGGACAATGGTATTGGGTATGCCCCGTATCCAGGGGATTGTTCCATGTTTATACAGTGTGATAGTCTATTTGGGGAGCCAAGAGTCCATAAATGTCCCTGGGGCTTAATATACAGCTTAGAAATCCTTCAATGTGTGTTCCCAGAAATGTCAGAATGTAGTAAGTAAATGATAATATTTAGATGCACTTATAAAGTTCTGGCATACATCGCATATATGATACTGTGAATCGATATTTTTATTAATATCTTCATTAAAATTCAAAATTGTTGTATTATTTAGTTTGCATCCCTTAAGACATGCTCATTGTCATTTTTTATAAGCATATTTTATTTTTTACCAAAAAAATGACCGATATTGGACATCATCGCTACAGTTTAAAAAATCGTGAAATTGACACTCATTTCGATCAAAATTATTCTAAATCATTCACTCAGCGCTTCATTCATTTATTCCAAAATACTCAAATCGATAAAAAAAGTTAACTAAAGATATCATTGTGAAAGATTTCGAAATAGTTCAAGACGTTCAAAGTTTTTTTTTCCAAAATCGATCAAATTTTTCTATAATTTATTGGCTTGTGTGGATTTTAAAGTGTCTCATTGGTCCACGAAAGCACACGAACAGAAAAGTTAAGTATATTTAATAAAAGGAGGTAATAAATATTACTAATTTTGTTCAAGATGAACAAAATTAGCGATATTGGATTACCCCCCCCCCCCTCTGGATTTTCACTCAAAACTCGCGCCACACACTCATTCAATATCATTTCAAAATCATTCCGAAATCATTCATCATGTCAATTTCACGATGTTCTTAACTGTTTGCAAGTCAGATGAATTTATAATAACAATTTTCATTTTGGCGGAGATATTCATCCATTTCTTACGATTGCAAGACTTTTACAAAAACAAGGCAGGTGTACAGTGTTTGTATTTGTTATATTGATTAGTTATTTAATTAATGTATTAAAAATTGATTTGTATTTCACATGATCTCAAGTCTTTTAAATATTCGGAATATTTCAGAGATTTGCGGTGGACTCCCGGACGGTACAATATTACCCTACTACCTCACGTGTCGCAGTTACTGGGTATGTACCAAAGGTCTGCCGAATCCCGAGTGTTGTCCTAATGGCCAGAGGTTTGATCCTATTGGTAAAAGCTGTGTACCAGATGAACAGTCTATTTGCACGGATGATTGTCCGCCTGTACCGAAAGAAGTCATTATACCACCCGACGAAGGTACGTTATCCTATTTCGTTCATGGTGAGCCGTCAGGCAAATTGAGACCATCTCGGTAGTGCGTAAAGTGTCGACCATAGTCAGACTTCGCGGTCTGTGCAGACTGACTAGGGACGAGCCTGTTCGTAATTGACTGATTTTCTGAATCTAGAATGAGCATCGTCTCTTCTTTTGTCCATTTGTCTCATCATAAAACATGCAACCGACTGACAACTGCGCGAACCGTATCATGTCCAAATATTTAATTTACTGCATCTTGTAAAACGTAGGCTTATTTAAAGTTCCTTATTAATCCACCTTTAATATTAATTTTAATACGCAAAGGTAAAGATTATCGATTAATATTTTGCAAAGTGCTCGTCATTTCTTAGGATATATTGTCTAGGTTCTACCATTTAGGTTGTTAATGTATAAAAAAATGATTAGCAATGATCCCTCCCACGCAGCATTGACCGATCATTCTGCGTCTGTTGCGACTCTTTCTTTATCATGGTAGAAGTATGTCGATAAAGTAACGATAATATTTTACCCTGTGTATGACATTTCAAACAAATTCACTAGTGCGCGAGGAAAAAACTCTGATCAGACTATGTATCGACATAGTCTGATCCGAGTTTTTGCTGTGCGCTCTAACGATTACGTCTGACCATCATAGATAATGTTTCGACGTGCTGTGAAGTTGACCATATTACTTCAAATATCTGTCAATGAAAGGAAGATGTATTCGTTTGAAATGAAAACGCTCTGTTTTTAGTGATATGTTTATTTCGAGAATCCTCACTTGGACCGTCCTGGTATGAACAAGAGATTGCCGGAGTATGGACACCTCGCCCCTGTGGCAGTGGAACGGCCTTCTCTAAAACTACTTGTGGATGTATAGCTAGCATGAACGGGACTATTCCAACCAAGAAAGGTAAATTCGGGTAGGCGGGTGATCTCAGACCAAGGTTCTTTTTGAAATAATCCCCAAATTGTAACGCCCATTTTAGTTATAGTTACATGCGCTCTTAAACTATGATTCCTACTCATTTAATGCAAATCAAATCAAATTTAGAGTGATACTTTTTTTAAGTTGTTCGTTCATCTTTCTTTTTAGTAGAATTATGAATGATTGGAGGTCTCTTTAATATTACATGATACATGCAGAAAGCCCTGCTAGCAATACAGATTTTTGTCGATGGGCGACCAAAGGAACGTAACTTTAAATGTATTAATTGCTATTAGCCGTTTTCGTGGCCCACCGAGGAGTTTTACATTTACAGTTAACAACATCGTGAAATTGACAGGATGAATGATTTAGGAATGAAATTGAATGAGTGTGAGGAGCGAGTTTTGAGTGGATTTAATGGGAGGTAATTCTTTATCGCAAATTTCGTTCGAGATGAACAAAATTTGCGATATTGATTACCTCCCTTTAATAAAAAAGTGCATACAAGTTGGGTGCACAGCTTCAAATTTCTTTAAGAACCTATGAGGCGCTAACTATTTGAATTATGTCAGTGAAATCGCGATTTTTCTCTGTCAAAATTTATTTTGAATGATGTTGTTGATTCTTTATTTTTCAATGGGTTTGATCGTTTTTGAATGGTTTGAGTGAGTGTTCGGAATGAATGATTGGAGCGCTGAGTGAGCGATTTAGAACGGTCTTGATAAAGATGAATGTCAATTTCACGATGTAACTAACTGTAATTATGATTTTTTTCTAGAATGCCTCCCAGAACTTCATCTGACATTTGATACATTACAAGAAGATTTAGATCGTAATATCGGTATACATATAGAGAATGTAACATACCTGGGTGATGGCACAGCGCTGTTTGACGGGACAGGGGCCATTAACTCAAACATCTTCTCCAATGCCGAGTGGGGCTCCGATGTATATCTATATATCCGGTTTAAGCCTGGAGGAAAGGGTCAATACCAGGGTCTACTGCATAATTCTGGATGTGGACCGTCAGATATAGGACCGTCAGTGTTTATGGGCATTGATCGACCACCTGGATTAGGACAAGATAAATTAATGATGAAATTTGCTGCGGTGCCAACTATGCCAAATTTGAGATATGAGTTCGTTAATATAACAGTACCGGTAAGACGAAAAAAGAGTTTATCATGCAAAGAAGCCTTGTTGACCTGTCTGATAACATAACATAATATCAGGCAGTCAAATTTTAGAAACAATTTGCATACACTTTTACCTGATTTTTTTTTATTTTAAAGGGTTTTTTTTATAATTAAGCGCTAAAAATGATTACATGATAAAAAGAATAACATGTATTTGTCTTAAAAAATCAATACAATCTGTTCTCGGCTTTGAGATATTATCATGACTTTGCAAAGCCTCGTCATGATTATTAATTCACCCAACCTCGACCAGATAATATTGATATTTTAAGACACTAACATAGACTTTGAATAATTAAACTCCTTATTCATTGTAGTTTTGTAGTCGTCATGAAAATATTGTTCGAATAAGAATCGAAAGTTATTCTTGCTTAAACCATGTTATAAATCATTATTTTACTTTGAATTCAGCTTTTCTTTTGATAATGTGTATTGGCATGTAGCGTAGGCTTTAATTCGATGTTATGTAATAGCTATATTTTATATCTTGGGGCGTATGTGATTACAGCCAAGTCCTTGATAAATGACAATGGGCATGTGAGTGACATTTCCAACGATTTGAAACATGTTAGAGGTCTAAACATTGAGCAGCCTCGGCAGTTCCACAGTACAACAGGAAGATTGGCTGTCTGTCTGTAGACACTTCTAAACCTGAACTATCTACAAAGTACATAGCAAAGGCTCTGGCTTGGCTGTGCAGTTGCACAGGCTGGCCAGGGTGTTAGCTTTGCACGAATTTCAAATTGTTGGAAACGTCGTACACATGCCCAAATAATACGGTTTCATCATTCATATATGTTTTTCTTATTGCCAACCGTTTCTGTGGGGATATAAACGATTTTCAATGCCAAAAAAAAAACGATCATTTTATGCGAAATGTACAGATTGTATCATTTTACAAAGCTTATCTGCTTTTTGGAGGTTATCGATTGAAAAAAAACAACAAAAAAACCCAATGCTTGTGAATGGAATTCTATCAAAGAATTCAGAAATAGCCGACTCCAATAAACACATTTTTTCCAGGATAACAAGCTGATAGACGCATGGTTCAAGTTTGGAGATGGTCAGTTTAGAGCAGAGGTAGATGGTCTAGTGGCGGAACTACAGGTGCCAGGTACGAGTCGTAGAAATATGACCAGTCTTTCGACAACAGTGATATGTTAACGAAGTAAAGTAAATAATAAAAATCAGTTCCAATAGCAACCAACGAGAAGCCTCTTTATTAAAGAAGTTTTGACGAAGAATAACTTTTGTGAACAAAAGCACTAAAAACGAAAACGGTTTTGATATTTAAATCTCTCAACAATGGAAGCGACTACTGTCTTTTTCAACCATTATGGAGAAATAATATTTCTGGCTCTGACGGGATTTGAACCCTCGCGGGCTCAAATCCCGCCAGAGCCTAAAAACGAAATGTTTCGACAATTTTAGACCGTATGGCCCACACACCCTGACTCGTGTCGATTGATCTTGCTCACTTCAGATAGTCCCGTTTCAATTTACGTGATTTAATTAATAAATTTAATAGTTAAAGTGTAAATTATTTCACTAGATTTTGCTTATATTTTACTTCTTGAAAAGAGTCTTGAATTCCGAAAGCAATATTTTCATACCTTTACATAGCAAAACCAAATTCAGTAAAGTTTAATCTTTTCGTGACTGCGAGTACGTTCATTGTTCACTAAAGTAGACTTAATACCGTGTAGATATACGGTATAAGCGGTATGTTTGTCCGCCTTAGACTATATCATTATATTTCTTTGGTCTCTTAAGTCTCAAACTTATGCATTCTTTTACAGGTCGCCCAGTAGCGCGGAGACATGGCGCTTTAAATATTGGAGGGAATCTCTGTAAAATTGGTAACGAAGCTTTCGGTGGATTTGAAGGCATATTAGACGAGGTATGTCCATTGAACTGATTACTTAAATAGACGATTAATTGTGTACCTTAAAACCTGAAGATATTAAAGAAGCAGGTTTACACATGATTTTTTTACCCTTTTAGGACAATACCTCATTTAAAATAATGGGGAAAATCTCTGTTCTTCTTATGAGATAATTACACCATACAAAAGTACCAGATTTTTTCACTAGATTTTATCATTTGAAGGGAACTTAATTTACGTAAGCATAGAGTAACCCATTTAAAACATTTAATCTTGATAGTCTATACTCATATCAAGACGTTAATAAGTATCATTTGGATGGAACTTGTTTTTGCGTAGGTATTGAAAAAAGATAAGTAACATTTGAAGCCAATTAGAAAATTTTCATCTTGATAGTCAATACTCTAATCAAGATGTTAATCAGATAATACATGTTTGCGTATTTAATAAGGTAACAGTCGTTTATTTATTTCTGTTTTGTAGGTCAGAATATATAAATGTAAACCAGCCCGGTGACAGTAGCCGTATAATCAGACTTGTTCATCTTATGATTGTGATAAATAAGTAATGGTCCTTTTAAATGCTTTTATTTGTCCCTCACCTTACTAACAACATTCACATTATAAGCCTTTGCGTGACATTTCCAACAATTTCAAATGTGTGCAAAGCAAAGACTCTGGTCAGTCTGTGCATCCGCACAGTCTGGCCAGAGTCTTTAATGTGCGCCTAGTAGATAGATAAGATCTCGACATATCTGTATTAGGTATCTTCATATTTACAGTATGTGACTGTCTATGCTATTCAATGTTTGCAACTCATCAGAATTTCAAATTGACGGAAATATCACGCACAGGCTCATATGCTAACACCAAAGTCATTCTGTAGCATGGGCAGTCGCACAATGCATTTTATATATAGATGTTCGTCTGTATGAGACACCAAACTGATCAAAGAGAAAACTGCAGACACTGTTACAAATAGTGTTTAGAAGAGATTTTATGTATGCCAACTGTTGTTATATTCAAAATGATTTGAATGTTTTGAACGTAAGTGTTACTTCGGTTTCTTAAAATCCTTTTCGGTGGGCTGTCGTGAATTAACGGTATATTATCACTTGAAAATCCCTCTACCAAACCAATAAAATTAGCACCAACATTACATGTATACCCTGCGTTCGTTCATTTCACCTCCTCTGACGATATCTAAGAAGATACTTATAAATAAATGACGCCATGGTGTTCCCGTGGTAATCACGTGCGTACTAATCTTGGAATAGTAGTAGAGCGTTACATGTATTGCATCTTGTACATTTAAAAAAGTCACTTACTTGGGCTATCTTCTTGTAAATACGCCATTGTACAAATTGAAAAATAAATATTTATTGTATTACGTTTAGTCTTGGTGTTTTCTTTAATGCAATTGACGTTAAACTGTTGTACTAGTTTATCATACATTTACAAATATATATTTAAATAACTCAAGATAATTTGTGACTGGAAAATTAAAAGGTATACATTTATAAATGCCCTTTAGTTAAATGTCCTCTTTCGTGTATTTTCGTTTATCTATCGTCTCTTCTGTAGCGTATGCCTATATGAGCGGCTTCCCCAGTAGACGGTTAGTTGCAAGGATACATGGCGAAACTGCTGCTGAGATCCGCAATGGTTCTTCAACGCGCTCATTGTAAAGCACCGCCAACCGGGACATCGGTTTAACGTCTCATCAAAAAGACAATTAGTTTGTTAGTGTGTCAGCCCGGGAATCGAACCCGCGATATTCGACTTTGAAGTAAAGTGCTCTTCCGACTGAGCTAGTCGGGTAAGCCCTCTTGTAAATTGCATAGCTTTTTATCTGCGCTTCGTCCAAATCAAGGGAGAGTACTCCTACTTGCTTATCAAATTCTTTATTACTTATTATTCCCCTTGTATCGTGGAAATATTAAAAGAGAGGAACGAATATTAGAAATAGAGATAGCAAAGAGAGAGAGAGAGAGAGAGAGAGAGAGAGAGAGAGAGAGAGAGAGAGAGAGAGAGAGAGAGAGAGGGGGGGGGGGGGGGGGGAGAGAGGGGGGAGAGAGACACCAGAAATGGTTAGAAATGGACAGGAAAAAGTACTAGTAATGGACAGATAAAGTACATTTTTACCTTTTCTGATATTGTGATCAGCGACTACATATAATTCTCCATAGCTATATACACAGTCGCATACCTGGTACAGTGCAGTATAAAAAGTGCCCAGTGTAGAAGCATGCAAGATGGCGGACGTAAACAACGATAAAAAGTAGGTACATTTTCAATCGCAAAATTACAGGTTAATTTAACTGATGGTGTTTAATGATAGACATTGTGACAAACATGAAATGTCCGATTTTCTTATTTTCCCATTGATTTCTCGTGATGCCTACTACACAACTTGGATTCAATCGATAAAGTTGGGCAAAAAGCAAAAACCGAAATTGAAGCGGTGATCGAAAGATTTATTCCAGAATATTTGATTCATTACTAATTAAATCACAAATGTCCAACGGCCTATTGTAAGCCAAAACCCCCACAAACCATCCAGATTTGTGACAGCCCTGAAAAAGTATTGTGGAAAGTGATATTTTTAGTTTTTGTAAATGGACAACGGTCCAGTGCAGAAACAGGCCGTTTTTTCCATCGGTACAGTGGAGAAACAAGGTTTTGAGGCGATTTTGAACCAGTGGAGATACATTTTTGGAAACTGTGTAGACACTTGGTTTGGAACCGTGTAGAACAAGCACGACTTTGGTAAATAATGACTTTGTCGTCGTGAATTGAAAGTAGCCGAATTATTATTTCGAATAGTGACATAAGGGAAATATTTAATACATTTATCCATACTTTAAATCTAAAACTATTATATTTTGCTTATAAAGTTTGAAAGTTGATCGTACTTGATTCTTGCATTGAGTGGGCTTGTAAATTTGTCGGTGACCTTTGGTCTTCTTTCTTAAATTTGGAATTTTATATCAACGATAAATGTATGTATACAATACTTGGATTGTATCCGTTATTCACACTTTTGCAATGCTGCTTTTTGATTGGCCAATATAATGCAAGCGTAATCTAATATGGGTCATCCTCTGACATATAAGTGCGTTAGCATATTTTTTTTTTTTTTTTTTTTTGTAAAGAAAGAAGACAAGTTTGTTCCCAACACTACCTGTAACTCAATGATATGATTTGAAAAAAATAGTACTGGTCAATTCTTGATTGCAATAAATTCTGTGAACTCATTTTGTTCCCTGACTTTAGTCTTAGTCGGGTAATTTTGCGCAGGAAGTCTTACGATATGGTCTGTGTTTAAGGTAGAAAATGATGCGAGAATTAAAGACAGAATTTTAAAGTCTGTGCTTCTAGACTTGACAATTCAGCATTTCAGAAATATAGGACAAGGTAAATCAAAGAAAATGGCCCAGATTGATGCAGTGTCATCGACATTTTTTTATTACTCACCTTATATTATCATAGACCAAATGATTCAACATTGAAGAAAAAATGTCTAGTCAGGGTTAGTGTCAAAGGCTCAACATATTGCCAGAATCAAAGAGGACCCTTTGTCATTCTTTACCAGTATTATTAATTTGTTCTAGACCTAATCTGTCATTACTTTGAAGGTCGGACAAATGTCAGTGCCAAATCTCTAGAATTGAGCTTGACGCGTAAACAATTATCTATCAATCTTAACTTATTCAAACATTGAGGACAAAAGTCGTGGTCAATGTCAATGTTCAAGTATGGTGCAAGATTCAATGATGATCTTTCACCAAATTTTACTTTCCACTTCATATTATCGTAGACATAAAATTCCAAATTTAAGAAAGAAGACCAAAGGTCAACGACAAATTTACAAGCCCACTCAATGCAAGAATCAAGTACGATCAACTTTCAAACTTTATAAGCAAAATAAAATAGTTCTAAATTAAAAGAATGGATAAATGTATTAAATATTTCCCTCATGTCACTATCCGAAATAATAATTCGGCTACTTTCAATTAACGACGACAAAGTCATTATTTACCAACGTCGTGCTTGTTCTACACGGTTCCAAACCAAGTGTCTACACAGTTTCCAAAAATGTATCTCCACTGGTTCAAAATCACCTCAAAACCTTGTTTCTCCACTGTACCGATGGAAAAAACGGCCTGTTTCTGCACTGGACCGTTGTCCATTTACAAAAACTAAAAATATCACTTTCTACAATGCTTTTTCAGGGCTGTCACAAATCTGGATGGTTTGTAGGGGTTTGGGCCTACGATAGGTCGTTGGACATAGGTGATTTAATTAGTAATGAATCAAATATTCTGGAATAAATCTTGCTTTCACCGCTTCAATTTCGGTTTTTGCTATTTACCCAACTTTATCGATTGAATCCAAGTTGTGTAGTAGGCATCACGAGAAATCAATGGGAAAATAAGAAAATCGGACATTTCATTTTGGTCACAATGTCTATCATTAAACACCATCAGTTAAATTAACCTATATTTTTGCGATTGAAAATGTACCTACTTTTTATCGTTGTTTACGTCCGCCATCTTGCATGCTTCTACACTGGGCTCTTTTTTACTGCACTGTACCAGGTATACGACTGTGATATATAGAATGCGTAATAAAAACTTACTTGTGTAACTATTGGAAGCATCAAGTTTGTTTGAATTTGGTTCAACATTCATTCAATCAGGGGTTGAAATTCCCAAGCCCGACTTATCCAACACGGGCCTTTCCACTTGCGAACAGGCACATTTTTGTAGGCACTTTGTCCGTGGACAAGTAAAAACCCGAGCTAATCTTGATACAGTACTAAAACGATCTAGGAGTAAAGTCACCCTTTTGTTTGTATCAAAGAGGAGAAAACATTGTTTTAAATGAAGAAAATGCTGGGTTACGGCATTTTCGTCATTAAAAAAACATGTTTTCCTCAATATATAACAATTTATTTTTTGTGGACAAGTTCATTTTGATCCTGGACAAGTAGGAAATCGACTTTAACTTACCTAGGGACAAGTAGAGAAAAGTCTTATGTCCCCACCATGGATTCAGTTATATCACGGTGATGGGAGCACCAGTAATTAACTCCCGGTATTTCTAACCCCAGTAATAAAATTAGATCCTTTCCTAGCCTCCAGGTGTTATCCCATAAAGGTCAGCGATTATCAACCGTTTGGTGAAAGACAAATAGTCGGAAAGAATGAGTGTCGCCGTCGGAAATCGAACATGGGACGCGCTACCACTCAGCCATGACGTCGACTCGTTAGATGCATCAAGCACAGGCTTAATGACTTTTCATCTGTGCCCAATTCTAATATTTTTGGAGTTTATTTTACCACGTCTATCTGTTGTTTTGTTCATTAAGTTCTTCTTCTACCAATCCTTCTTCTTCTTGATTATTATGCCAAACTTTTATAGGACACTTTCACGAAGATGACTTTCTAAAGCGCTTTACAAAGCATATAATATAACACCAGAGTAAAAACAACAGAAGACGTTAGTATTTTGAAAAAAGAAATATGATGAAACATAGGTTCTCTTGTCGACTATGTCCATGCAAAGATAAGAAGAGTGCCGTAGTAAAGATGGTAGACAAATTAGTACCATATTATGTACGTTTAGATATTAAAAATCGTAATCTTTCAAAAAACTGTTCTCTAGAGACCCGATAAGGCCAAAAATAGCGTCTAGTTAACGTAACCGTCTTGTGTGGTTGGTAATATTACACAATTAATTGAGTTCTTATCAATGTTTATATTGTAAAACGTCTGCATACCGTCCTGTCATTCCGAGAAGAATTAGTAAATTCAAGTCCCTTTGAAACTATAAATCAGATTTAATGGGAAACTGATCTGTTTTCTAGCTCTTACGTCAGTGGTCACAGCCTTTATCTTAGACTGGTAGCCGTCTCTTAAATAGAGGGTTTTTTTAGTGAAAATATATTCTCAAAGCCTGTTTCTTTCAAGAGAAGTTAACCCATTTTAAGATATGCAGGGTTCAGTTTGCTTAAATACCTTGTTACAAAAACTTCTTAAAACAGGGCCTGAATCCCAGGCTACCTTTGTCTTTCCTTTATTAATCCCTTTCATGTTGTTCACGATATATTCTTGCTTTTCTCAGACAGAATTGCCTTATACCAGCCTTTAGTGCTGTAAAGTCTGATCTAAGACTACACTGCCTGTTTTCCTCTCTTTGCTTTCTTGGTCATCGATGGAAAAATGAACAAGTCTTGTTGAAAGAGCTATATGTTTGAAAAAAAACAAGCCCCCCCCCCCCCCCCCCCGAAAAAAAAACAAAAAACAAAAAAAAAAAAACACATACACACACACACACACAAAAAAAAAAAAAAAAAAAAAAAACACTATCAAACAAACAACAATAACAACAACAACAAAAACATTCACTAGAATAAGTGTTACAAATCTATTTCAATCTGTAAAGTATGAAAATACACAGTGCCTCAGGGAACACAATTAGGCACGGTTACAAATAATTATAACGTGAAATTGACATTCTCCTCAATCAAAGTCATTTCAAAGCGTTCACTCACCGCTCCATTCATTTATTCCAAACGCTCACTCAAACCATTCAAAAACTCTGAAAAATGACTAAAAAGATGCTTTGGGAGTTAATAAATGTAGCTAATTTTGTTAATCCTTTACAAAATTGGCGACATTGGATTATCACCCTTTAATTTCACTCAAAGCTTACTCCGCACACTCATTCAATTTCATTCCAAAATCGTTCAATAATCATTCACTTTGTCAACTTCACGATGGTCATAACTGTATCTGTAAGCAACATTAAGAATGATATAGCCTCTCTATCTGCAACATACTTAATTCTCAGTATGTGGGGTCTTTATCGTTGAATTGCAAGATTCACATTTCCAAAAGCTCCATTTAGTTGTTGCGGATAAAAAAAGGGGCTATATATATAAACATTGTTATTATCCATTTTTCTTAGATTACTCACTCTGTTCTCTCTTTGCTATTTGACTGTTTACAAATAAACAAAAGCATAACTCAACACTGATTTTTTTTTAGACTGCAAATTTCATTCATTGTCACCAAGACTTCAATTGATTCTTCTCTTTTGATTTGTGAGAATATTTAACTAATTTCATGGAAAGAGATTGAACCTTTCTTTTTTTATCGCTTATAAGCCCAATTACATAGCAAAGAGAGACCTGTATATATAATGTAAATTTTATTTTCTCATTTCAATGTATGTTTGTCTTGTTTGTCAAATTGTCACTTTTCGTGTTCTTTCAATGTTTGTACTTTGTAAATGTTATGCTCGCCATTATGGCGGTAAAACAATAAAATAATAATAATGTTATTGAAGGGGAGGGGTTAATAAAAACCGCTATTTTTCATCCTGAACAAAATTAGCGCTATCGGATTACCTCCCTTGAATTTCACTAAAACTCACTTATCGCACTCATTCAATTTTATTCCAAAATTATTCTAAAATCATTCACTTTGTCAAATTCACGATCTTGCTAACTGTAAGGACAAACATATTTGCCAAGGGTAATCTTCTCAATGTTGTTGCTCTTAAAGTCTAATTCTAATTCTGCCACTGTCAGCTACTAGCGTCGTTTATTCTATAAAATAAACAATAATGTCGGGGACTCAGGTGTAATAGTTAGAAATGGCGTTAGTCTTTTACAAAGACAATGTCTTGTTTGGCAATAAAACACGATATATCCTGTCATTTTTTAAAGCTTCGCAAGAAAAGAAACCATATCTTAACTCCTTGAAATACATATGAGATCTATCTGGCGAAAAGGGGGCATCTTGACAGTACTTTAAATATCGACCCTAATCAGAATGGGCAAAGTGCGCCTCCAAAGTGTGTCAAATTGTTGGAAATGTCACGCATAAGCTCATAATGTAATTGCTTTTTTCGAATAGTAGAAAAGACTATCAATGTCAAAAGACGATATCTACGATTTTGCGTTAATAAAGCGCGGTTTTATTGTACCGAATCTGACCCCTGCTATTTCAATGAATAAAAGTCTGTTTATTCTTACTCGGCTTTGAAAGTGCTTTCATAAGGATGAATAAAAAACGGTATTAAATGTAATAAATATTTTGTTAATCGATGAAATATGTCGGTAATTATTATTTAAGCATTTTTTCCACAAAGGTCAAATTAAGGTCAAATGAACCAAGGTATACCGCTTCAATTTTAATATGAATGATCCGTTTAATGTTTCATTCGATAAATGTATTAACTAAAATCACCAAGTTAAATATTGTGAAAGAATCATGAACGATATTTTTCAATTATTATAAACTCATATTTGTCTTAAATACTGCGTGTGAACCACCCAAAAGATCGTCTTGAAAACTTTCCTAAAATCGTGTGGTAAAAAACTTCAGACCGTCTCGCCAACGCCCATGTCGATACATACCTAGAGCGTTAATACAGCTACCAGTCTGCTGTAATAGATATCTTATTGTTTTCTGTTGTTTCGAAAACTGCACTGGAGCTAAGGTCAAAGTAGACTTTGGATATAAAATTTGGTTAATTAATTTATGATTTATTTCCCAACAATTTTCCAACGAGGGATCTGTTATTAAAAAAGATACAGTTAACAACATCGTGAAATTGACACGGTGAATGTTTTTGGAATGATTTTGGAATAACATTGAAAGAGTGTGTGGAGCGAGTTTTGATTGAATTGAAAGGGGGGGGGGGGGGTAATCCAATATCGCAAATTTTGTTCAGGATGAACAAAATTATCGATATTTATTACCTCCATTTTAAAAATATTCTTTCAAGTTCTATAAATAGCTTCCTATTTCTCCAAAAAACTATCGAAAGCGTACAGTTTGAATTATGTCAGTGAAGTCGCAATTCTTATTTAGCTTTACTAATTTTGAATGAAGTTGTTGATTATATGTTTTCCGGTGAGTTTCGAGCGTTTTTGAATTATTAGGGTGAGCGTTTGGAATGAATGAATGGAGCGCTGAGCGAATGACTTGGAATAGTTTTGATGGAGATGAATGTCAATTTCATGATGTAGTTAAGTGTACTCAAGACTTCGGCCTGATGGATACATGTACTTGTATCATATGATGGATGTTTCGTTATTTTACTAGAAGATTTGTCATGCATAAAAGATGTGATTTTTCCAGCTCCAAAGCATTATATACTTTATATACATCGTAAATGGTATGAATGAATGGAGCGTTGAGTGAGCGATTTAGAATGATTTTGATTGAGATGAATGGCAATTTCACAATGTATTTAACTGTACCAGAAAAAATGCATGTCTTTCATAATTAGTTTTATATAATATAAAGCCATATTTTCGATAGGATGAAAGAGGGATTGAAATGATAACTTTGCATTTACGCACATTTAGGTGTGTTTAAACTGCCTATAACCACCTTATATAAGCTTGAAAGGATGGAACTCGAGGTTGGAAGGTCAATTTCATTTTTACGCACAAGTGCTGAAATTGCATACGCACATATTCATATGCGCTAAAAATGCTAATTACCCACTCAAAGGAAGTCATGAACTTCTGTCTTGAAGTTTTATATAACTACACTTAAGAACATCGCAAAATATGCAAGGTAAATAATTTTGGAATGAAATTGAATGAGTTTGATGAGCGGGTTATAAATGTTTTTCAGGGATGGTAAATCATGATCGACAATTTCGTCCGATTGAACGAAATTAGCGATTATATTTTACCTCCCTTTAATAAATTTACGTACTTTTAAATCAGACGCATACAAATCAATACCAGTCAAAATCATGCAGTCATTTGATCGATTTAACTGAACGAATGATTATGTTAGACGATTTCGAAGCGTTTTCGATAAATTTCGGAGCGTTTTGGGGGGAATTTGAGTGAGTGATTGGAATGAGTATATGGAGTGTTGAGTGAGCAATTTAGAATGGTTTTCATTCTGATGAGTATCGATTTCGCGATGCTTTTAACTGCAACTTGAAAACAAAATGACTGAACGAAGATGTTTTAGATGACAATAGAAAATTGATGAAATGTTTTACTCTTTCTCTCTCGGCGAAAATTGCTGGATTTTCATTATTTTCCACAATTTTGTATGATTTTTTTCCCTGGGGCCATAAAGCAAAGTGAGTGAGTTTATTTATTTACTTATTTATTTATTTATTTAGTTAGTTTTTTAATTTTTTATTTATTTATTTTTTTTTGGGGGGGGGGGGGGGCGTCTAATACGATAGTCAAATGTTATCGTTTGATCTTAATTTACAAAAAAGAAAACCCAAAAAACAAACAAACGAGAAGAAAACACTAAATACGCACTCATAAGAATCGGCAACAAGAAAAATGTATAGCATATATGTAGTAGTATGCTGTATATATTTAACATGAATACGGACACTTTTTATTTTAAAACATGAGACATAGGGCTGTATTAGAACTTACTTTAGAATAGACTTTCGTAATCACTCTGAACATTCTTTTACCAGTGTTAAGTCCACCAAGCTTAGCCTAGCCCTGCGTTCAGGATCACAAATCATGGCGAACTGTTTGTAAATTATACCCCGCTTTGAACCGTTTCGTCTTCCTGAACGCAATGTTGATGCTACACAATATGACAAATGATGTAACTGAAGGAATTGTCGATTTATGGAATACAACACTCATGGAAGCACTCAATCAGCATGCAACGCACAATTTTCCTATCGCTTTGAATGTTCATACAAAAGCTGGACCCGCCTATAATAAGAACTGAAGTTAAGTGCCCCAACTACAAGGAAATATGGTCTCTTGCTCAGACCAGTCTTGAAATTTGATCCGTCTTTGTCAAAACTGGTCGTACTGCTAGTTTGCAAGTGCGCAAATATAAAGAATATCATGTTAGTGTCTTAAAGTATCAATGTAATCTGGTTGAGTTTGGGAGAATTTATCATGACGAGGCTTTGCAGACAATTTCTCGCTGCCGAGACCAGATAACATTGATATTTAAAGACACATGTTTTTCTATTTATCATGCAATCATTTTCAGAGCTTAATTATAATAAGCCCTTAAAAATCAAAGAAATTCAGGTGAAAGTGCATGCAAATTGTTTCTAAAGATAGACTGCCTGATATTATGCTATGTTATCAGACATGTGATATCAGGTCAATTCAGGCCTCATTGGATGATAAAGGAAGTTTTAGGTTTTTAGGTTTTAGTCGAAATTTGCCTTCTAGTTGCATGCCTGAAGTCTTAGAGCCGTCTGAAACATGTTGCACTTTCCCAAATTACTAAGGTTATGGCCGTTACCAGCAACAATAGGTCGGTTAACACACACTAGGTGCCTCTTTTGCAACATGCATATCTTGAAATCGTTGACATGACTGACTGTAACCTCTAATGACCGCACACGCTTTACCTGATAAAAGCTGTAAATGATTGCAAAAAATTGCGAAAACAGAATGGAAAATACCGATGCGTTAATTATGTAGCCGGGATGTTGATCGTAGGTTCAATGGCAGACTTGCGTTTATGAGCGGATGACAGCACAGAAGGGGCTACCGGGTTTACTTGTTATGTAATCGAATAGCAGAAAGAGTAGGTGCATTTAGCATTGGTCGTATGTATACACCAAATATAGTGAGCGGAAACAAAGGGGATACAACGCGGGTCATTAAATTTTACGGGATGCATACGTTTACATACTTAATCATCCGTGTTACTTCCCTATAAAATACTTTTCGTATACCTAATAATTCTGCCCTCTGTGCGTTTTCATCCAAAGTTGATAAGAGTTCCGAGGATGCATTTAGGATTGATTGAGGATAAAAGCAGAAGTATAACGGTTGGTATCGACTACGTAGCGTTTGTTCCTCGTAATGTTTCTCATTTAATGTATCCGCTCTACAAGTTTTGTGCAGCTCAAAACTTTCTGCGCGGATGAAATCCCACTGGACGGACGCTCAACGGACAAAGTGTATACAAAGCGTATGTACAGGATAAGAAAAAGATACAAAGCGTCTTTTCAGCTGATGTTAAGATTTTCATATGTTTTTCAATGCACCCGTAGTTGCAGTGGACCGGACCTTTAAATCGTATTTAATTAGCTTTTCCAGGAACCATTGACAATTATATTTTGATGCGCATTTTGTTTAGTATGTTAATTACATCATTGATAAGCATTGTCTTATTGTATGAAAACTATGCATAAAATTGGAAATTATACCATAGAAATTTCACATACACAGAAAAGATATCATTATAATACATGTAATTATAATTACAAACCCGCAAAAAATGAATTTCAAAGTTTCGATTCTTTTGAACTTTTTTGTCTAGTGTATTTGTGCACCTTTACAGATCAATTCGAGGCTACCACGCTTCCACGCTCTTTGCAAAGTTTGTATCAGGAAACTGTTTGAAGGCCTACCCAAAACATTCCTTAACGGCTATACTATGGTTACATTGACATTAACATATTTACCTACTCAAACAAAGGAATGTATGTTTTGAAAAGGAACTTTATATTGTTCCATCATATTGAAATGGTAGGGGAAAGGTTCGTTCCTACAAACGGGAAATACCTTTGATTGTCGTATTCCTTCTCATATTTTCTAAGCTACAATTTGACGATAACTTTACGAAAATCTCGGCCAAATCAGTAAGAGCAATAAATGTATCGTACATATTAAAACGGGTGTTTACGTGAGAAAAAGAACCTGTTCCTCGACTTTGTTTGAGAAAAATTGATCTTAACCTCGTCTAGAATAATTCACTCACTCAAGATTCCATTCGTTCATTCTAAAAACTGAATAACTAAAAAGTATAACCTGCCTCTTAATTTCATTTAAAAAGTATTCATCCAACTCATGCAACTTCATTTTAAATTCATTCAAAAATCATACTCATTATCAATTTCACGTTGATCCTGACCTTATAAAAGGATAGAAGCTAAATATATATGTTATATCTCTATTCTAGATTCATTTTTGTTAGAACTTTATCCCTTTTCAACTTACCAGTAGATTTTTTTTTGTTGTTGTTGTTTTTTGTGCTTTTTCAGCACCTTATGTCGAGCCTTGACTTTCGCATGCGCTACTCCTATTTTTCAAATTGCAAATATCTGTTTAATTTTATTTATACGACTCATAAATTTTTTTTTCCTAACAGAGTTTATTTTATTTCATATTTATTGCTTGTAATAAAACATTAATTCCAATATAAAAAGGCAACAAATAATCTTTACAATGCGACGTTATCCCTCAAATTTCCTGCCATCAGTAATAGAATGCCTCAAAACATGCCGAAAAACAATTAAATCTGCACAATTTCTGCACATTATGATAGAAACAGTCATTTGAATTGCCAATTATGAGAATTATTTTGGCAAAGGCGTGATTAAAGAGCAATTTTTCTGCACGTGATTTAGGAAAACGTGTCAATAGAACGGCTTATGACACGTGTTCATGTGAAATATTATTTAGTGGTGCTTAAAGTACAGAGGTACAAACCGAAGCCCCATGCATGTAAGGTTGAAAGGTGTATCAACTATGAAATGCGGGACGTAAGCTCTTGACCTGATGGACTGGTCTTTATAAAAGAAAATTGTTTCATTTTTAAGTTGGAATGCGGAGCAATTCCAACTTAGATTTAACAAAACCACAAAATGAACACAAGATAAATTCATTTCGGGTTTTTTGAGAACACACATCACGTGAACAGGATGTGAATACACTTCGGCCTATTTTGTATATCTCAACTTGTCATAGACATACAGTTTATTGCATCAAAAGGAAATAATCCTGTACAATTACACAACTATCACTTGTTTATCATATGTTTATTATTAACACGCTAATTCATGATTTAAACGATATTTATTGAAATTTGCGTACAAATTTACTAGTATCACATGTTTACATTACTTTATTTGGAAATGATGTGATAAGTCAAGTCTAATAAGGTCAGCTGTTGAAAATAGCACTAACCAATCACGTGATCTGCTTATTTGGCAATGTCGCGACCTGGTTTCTCAGTATTGTGGCAATAGCACAGGCCAATCACGTGATCTGCTTATTTGGTAATGTCGCGACCTATTTACGTAGAATTATGTTATAGCTTCATTTAAAGGTATAGTTTCTCTTTCTGAACGACCTTGTCACACATTTAACTTATGACAACTTGTTAAATTGCACGTTTCTGTCTACAGTTACGAAATAAAAAATCTTAAGTTTTTCTTAAAGTGAAGATACACTTTAAAGTTAATTAATATTTTTGCAACATATTGTCGTTTGTTTCCCGTCATATTTCAGTTATCTACATGAATGTTTCATTGTCAAAGCCCAAAATTCATCAAATAAAATCCTGGCCACCACATCTTTAATGGAATTATGAAAATCTTTGCCCAATTGCATTCCATCACCAAAATAACTTGCCATTTGAGATAGACCTTCTAGTTCAACTTGTTTTCTTCACATTTTTGCACATCAACACGTTTAAGAGCACCATCATACAGTTAGTTACATTGTGAAATTGACATTCTCAATCAAAAACATTCTTAATCGCTCACTCAGCGCTCCATTCATTCATTTCAAGCGCTCACTCAAACCATTCAAAACTCTCAAAATTTCTCTATAAATAAGACCAACTTGTTCATTCAAAATGAATAAAGCATTTTAGAACAAAATCGCGATTTCACTGACAATTGAAATTTAAAGCGTTTGATTGGTTCTTGGCGAAATATAAAGCTATTGGTGTAACTTTCATGCATTTTTATTCATTAAATGGAGGTTTTACATATCGCTAATTTGTTCATCCTGAACAAATAAGCGACATTGGATTCCCTTTCTTAAATTTCAATCAAAACTCGCTCCGTTCACTCATTCAACATCATTCCTAAATCATTCCACAATCGTTCACCTTATCAATTTTATGATGTTATTAACTATACCCCCTACTCAGAAGTAGAGGAGCACATATTGATTTCATCATGTCTGTCTGTCAGTCCATTGACCTTTTGCTTTCCGCTAGCTAAACGGGGAAGCAAATGACCTACAATAACGAAAGTCATTTGAAAAATAACATAGATTCTGTTTTGAGTGTACAAGTGCCCGCCTCTGCGTCCATTAGTCGGCTGTATGGTCCATATCATTTTCTTCCTCTTTAGCTCACCTGATCACTACGTGCTCAAGGGGAGCTTTTAGGATCACCCTGACTCCGACATCTGTCGTGTGTCGTCAACTTTCTTAAAACTTCTTCTCCTAAACCGCTGGGCCGATTTCAATAAAATCTTGACAGAATGTTCTCTGGGTGACCTTCTTCAAAAATTTCTCGCTAAATTCTGATAATCCAAAATTAAGGGCGTGGTAGGACGGGGCTTATTTTAAGCCAGAAATCTTTGAACGACATCTCCCCCTGAATCACTGGGCCGATTTCAATGAAACTTAAGCAGAATGTTCCCTGGTGACCCTCTTCAAAACTCCTTCGCTAAATTCTGATAATCCACAAATATCGGCGTGGCAGGGCGGGGCTTATTTTGAGCCAGAAATCTTGGAACGACATCTCCTCCTGAACCACCGGACCGATTTTAATGAAACTTTACCAGAATATTCCCGGGGTGACCCTTTTTAATAATTGTTCGTGAAATTGAAAATGGCTCATAAATATAAATGTGGCAAAGCGGGGCTTATTTTGATCCTGAAATCTTTGAACAACATCTCAATGAAACTTTACCAAAAAGTTCCTAGGGTGAACCTTTTTGAAAATTGTTTGCAAAATTTCGATTGAGCCAAAAATCTTTGGATGAAATCTTCTCCTGAACCATGCGGCAAATGTCTGTGAAACTGTGGCTTGAGGTCACCGTCTCTTGAACGCATTCCAACTTATCAGTACTTTCAGTACTTTGATTTAATATCGTTCTTAATATCGATATTGTCTTTTTTAGAGAGTAAACACTTTTTTTATTCCTTTTCTCAAAATAGGTCCCACGAAATGTAAATTCTGTGATTAATGATAATTTGACGGTCCCTGAAAAAAAATGTTTTGTTTTCAGATGATTTTTAACCCCTTGCCTTTTCTTGGAATTTTAGACTAGTCAAAATTGATAGAGATTGCAGACGAAAATGAAAAGTCCCATTTGAAATGAAACCATACTGTGTCGTAGAAATATTGTTGTGAAAGGAAAAGTTGTTTGTTGTACGCTATTGCTTCTTTTCAATAATGTTTTCTCAGGTGAATAATCACAGGGACGTCATATCCCGAGATTTTACAGAGAATAACGTAGTTAGAAAAAGCGATATTGGAATGATTTTCAATGAATGAGTGGAGCAAGTTTTTGAATGAAATTATGAAATTTTTAGGGAAGTAATACAATTTTGTCAATTGGTCCAAATTTGACGAAATTAACAATTTTTTATTCACTCCTTTTAAATAATCTACGTAAAAAAGATTCGTGTGTATTTCTTGACGCTTCAAAATCAAAACAGGCCGATAATGATAAAAAGAAAAATAAAAATTTTGTTCATATAAACGAGGTTGTGAATCATTGTGAATCATTGTGAACTATTCTGGGATATTTTCGGGTGACTTTTAGTATTAATAAATGAGTCGTGGAATGAGCGCTTTAAAATAGTTTCGAAAGGCATACATGCCAATTTCATGATGTTTCTAACTGTAACCAAAAGTTTATTTCAATATCACATGTTCAATTTGTTTGAATGGGGTTAAATGCAACGTTGAACACTTTTTTTTTCAGTAATATCGTGGCGGTTCGAGCACCTTAACAGAGTGCCCTTGTACTGTCGATATTGCTCGAGATACCACCTCTATTAAGCGACCTCTTTATAAGCGACCATCACGAAAAAAGTCCCTTCAATGTAAGCAAAATCTCCGAAAAAGTGGACATTCCTAAACGGAAAAATGTTTATCATTTGGGTCTTGTGACGTTAGAACCCATTAGAATCGTCTCTATGAGACAATTTTTATGGTTTCGAACATCATAGGAAGTAGCGCGAATTGGCAATTTTTATATGCTATCAACTTAGGCGCCTTATTTATCATTAAACATTGTGTCAAGCCACCATTTTGATAAACGACCGCCTTTTTTGTACCCTGTGGTCGCTTAACGCAAGTTTAACTGTATTTTCATACCAGTATTATCATTTCAAACTTTTATCCCATTAAGGTGTACGGCTTTCTAGCTATTTTCGGGAGACACATGTCGTAAAGAATGTATGACTGCCTCGGGAATCGACCCCTGAAATTCAAGTTCAATGATAACTATTTATTACCAATCATGCGGAAATGGATCATTCGGGAATCTCATGAAGCAAATATATCAGGAGACTAAATAGCCTATCAGAGGTCAAGCGAAGATTGTTCTTACAAAAAACAACCATCCATTTAGTATGATTCCGGCACTCACGTTTCGATTTAGATAGAAAGAAAGGCAATTTACGAATCTTGTCAACTAAACACTTAAGCATCATTTAAATGACGACTGTCAAATACGTCTTTCTAAAATAAAATATGTAAAAAAATGTTCTATTCTGTTCTAAAACGAAGCGAGGAAATCGATCCTGAATTTGTCTGATTTAAAGTACGCCATTTTACTTCACACATCCATCCTTTATGAAATCTTTCTTCGCAGCGTCTTTTAAGGTTAACATCTTGTCTAATAACCATATATGGTCATGTTGAGGATTATAGGCTACTTACTCGGTCGCTGTACCAAGACGCTGTGTGACGATGATGGATTTTCGTCCCAGATGGTTTACGTTTTTCTTGTTCATTAACCTTTACCAGCTAAAAAGTGCATTGTCGACAAATTTGTAAAAGTCTATATCTTTTAAGTAAACAGAATGTTTAATGTAATAAGATATTATTCCATATCTTGTCCAAAACTTCATGATTGTAATTAATAACATCGTAAAAATGACAGATTAATGATTCTGGAATAAGTTTGGAGTGACTTTAATGAGTGGGAGGAGCGAGTTTTGAATGATTGTAAGGGAAATTATGCAATAAATAAGGGAGTGGAACGTTTCGGACAATTAAGAAGCATTTTAAAGGCTTTGGAGAGTTTGGAGTGTTTGGAGAAAGTGTTTTGGATGGTTTATAATTATACGATTTGTGAAAATGTAACTACAGGGTGGATTATATCTCTGCAAGTATATTATGGCATTTTGATGTTTAGTGTAGACATCACCAAAATTTCGGGCATGCTGGCATCAATCCCTTTTGTTTAAACTTATTCTAATTCGTATGTCCATACTAGTACGTAGAAAGTCGACAATAACGAAACATGTGCACTAACTTGTTTCTATGGTTATAAATTATCGAAGAAAATTATGTTGAACTTCGATATAAAACCAGTTTGCTTGGATAGAAATTCTACTCCTAAAATCTTCAAAGATGTTTGGACGTCGGAATGACAGAAGGTCAACAATCAAGTTTGCTTACATATCTGTATCTGGTGTTATTATATTTTTCATCTTCGAGTGAACCCTTGAGGTCTGATATTAATGAGAAAACACTATAAAACAAAGGCTTTTCTTAAATAATAACAATTATAAGAACGACAATAAGACATTCGTGTGCATTAAAACTCCCCAAGTAATTTGAAGTCATCTTTTAAGAACATCGTGAAATTGTCTAGTCGAGTGTTGAACGAAAATGACTGAATATGCTTATTGCGTTTCAAATGAAATTAAAAGGGAGGATACAGTAACGGTAATTTCGTTCAATGTGATCGAAATTAGCAATCTTTATTACATCCCTTTGAAGTATATACAAATATAAGTTTTAAAATAGATTCCAAGCCTTCATTAACCACCCAAAACCTTCCAAATTCAAGGTTTGAATGAATTTTTGTAATGAGTTAATGGAGAGTTGAGTGAGTGATTTAGAATGGGATCGATCGGAATTATTGTCAATTTGAGGATCCTCGTTACCGTGTGTGACCACGTGAACGCCCTGTCTCTGGTTCGCACCACTACCAGTGTGTTAATTTTCATTTAGCTCAGAAAGGTTGTCTTAGAGTTTAGTAACCCTCAATGACTTTTTAAAAGAGCTGCACTAGGTTGACCATTTCTGAATGATAATTTATAGTTAATCCTTGTCAGCTGGCTAAAGAACGCAAACCGCTTTTACCATCAAATGCACAGGCTGGCCAGAGGCTTTGCTGTGCGCACTCGTGAACTTCTCGGAACTGCAACGCACAGGCTCAATTACGCATAATGATCCGAATTGAGAGACGTTGAAGTAAAAATTTACCAATACATATATATCTTAATGGACATAAATTGTTTTTATAGATAAGAATATATCTTTGGTAAAAGAGAAATTATATGCTATAAGAACTTTCTCTATTTCATATTCAGTATTCTTTTAAAAACATTTCATCCAAGGGCCTCTAAATTCAGTTATAAACCTACATTTACAATTTCTTCGAGGAAAGATAGATACATGTGCTCGGAAAGATAACGATAATAAAATTCGCTGTTTTTATCTTGAATTTAAAAAATAAAACGCCCTCAGTTTGTTTTTCAAGTGAGTGCTGCATGATGAATACATGGTATGCTCTCAGATATAAGGCGGAGGCAGAAAGTTTAAATTATATATCGCTTTGAAATGATAAGTGCTTATCAGAATGCGTAAAAAAACTACACCTTGATAAAAACTATCAGAAAGGTTGGGCGTTAGATTATCTCAATACATTCATAATGCCAAACGTTTTAAAACTTGTCCATGTCGAAGCTACATGATACGAAAAGATAATGCTTTTCATTGTACATGTAGTCAACTTGCCTTTGTAAAGGAATTGTGCAATTACATGCTTTGCGTTTTACATGCCTTTTACAAAATTCTTACAAATAAAGAGAGTAAAACCGATATACGTAGTATTTTACTTTAAAATCAGATATTGCTAAATATTCGATTTCTGCTTAATCACAATCGGCTTAAATAACAATACTTTTTTTATCTTTTTTCTTCAAAACAAATTTAGTTACATTCATAACCAAGTGAATGGTACACTCGTCGTAATTTATGTCATTTCTCAAATTTGTACAACCATCATAGCCACGACATACTTATACAGCCAATGGGTTGATAATCGTAGACCAATGTAGGCTAGGTGATGATAGTACTTGTGAGAGAAATACCAGGAATCCATCCTTAGGTGCTCCAGCCGCCGCAAAATGACTGAAAAAATTTTGAAAGTGGCGTAAAACCCCATTCAAACAAACAATACTCATTGTCACTTTTGTTCATTCGGAACACCGCTCGGATATTTCCGTAAACAGAAAGTTACCTCTGTGATCCGGCTTCCGGTGATTCTTTGGTCAATACGCTTGAAAGAATTATTGCTTTCTGGTCGCATATTGAGTTCTTTTGAGAATATTATAATATCGTGGGTTTTTTTATCAAATCATAAAATGCCTAACTGTAATAATTTGGTTTATTTTTGGTTTTCTCAAGGTCAACTTGATGCTTATGACGTCATATAAACCCACGCCAGAAACGATGCACATTCATGGCTGCGCCCTTATTATTTCCGAGGTATATTTCGTATAAACGCCAAGGGTTCCCAATTGGCTTGTGTTAGTGAATAAGACAATGTTTTGTCAAATGCTGGATCAAAGTTGCCGAGCCATTGCATCGATCTCCGTCACGTGAACGCTTAGGTAATGGGGCTCGGCAAATTGTGTTGGATAACGTTCCTTTATTTATCATTTTAAATAAACTTAATCGATATTCAGGCAAATCAGCCTTTCTCAAAATCAAATTACTTCGAGACTTATTCACATCAAAATGATAGAATTACGGAGGAAAAGAAAATAACTCGTTTTCTCAAGGGTACCGAATGACTTCACCTGGTTAGTTAGGGAATATGATGCCCTTGGTTAGATGATTGAAGGCCAAGGTTGAGTAACAATCACGCAAAAAACCTAGATAATTCCTCTACAAAAAAATATGATAGTTCAAGAAACAAAAACATCAACAAAACAGGCGTGGTCGCCCGCTGTTTTGCTTCAGTTAAATCGAGGGATCAACGAAAATCTATTGTAAGTGCCTTTATATTCAAAGGCACTTACACAATTATTTGCACTTATCTTAGACTTTACACATATTCTACAAAATCGCTATGAATACATAATTTATTTTTCAAAATGTGGCTTCGATAAAACACAAATACACATTGTTTTTATTCAAAATGATTGACACTTACTTGTAATGCGCATCAAATGCGTAATATTAAATTCAACGAATGGAAAAGGACATCTCAGTTGTGCGTTCTCACCAATGCCAAACAAGTGAAAATGATTACGCCACCAAGTTTTATTTTGTTACCTAGTTGGTGCAATTCAGATGTCTTGTTAGTTTTATTCCCAACCAAGCTTCATCTAGAAAGTATTTTTTCATATATTAAAACTCAACTCAACACAACATATCTTTTATTTACACCCAGGTGTAACATGTATACAACAAAGGTAACATGAGAAACAAACATGGTTGTTGCACCTTGCCCCAGATATATTATTTGTCGATTGGAATTGTTATGTTAAAGCCTTTTAAAGTATATGTGAATTTCACGAGGTTAGGTTAATGGCTTTTTCGTTACTAAAAACATGTAGCTGAGGCAACATGATTATGATGACGTCCTGTTTATACGTTTTGTTGGGTTTATTATCGGCAGTGATTGTTTGATTATTTAGGGTTTAACGCCGCTTTTCACATTATTGTAGTTATATCGCTAGGGCTGGTGTGCAACTACAACATTTCATCCGATCCACTGGCTGACAATCCCACTGAGTTGTTTTGCTAACTATTCGCCTATTGGTGGGAGACAAATGATAGGTATTCTGATATATGCATTTTTGGGGTGCTTACACAATTTCTAAGGGAAAACTATTTCATGATTACAATATTTACCATATTATGTTTATATCACCGTTGCTTCGTTCTAGGACCATTGTCAAAAGAACATGTTAACTTTTGTTAAAATAGAAGAAACATATACATCTATGTTGTTAGAGACAGACAGACAGAGATAGGCACAAAGAGACAATACCCGTATATCTTAACTGTTATTAATTAAGCTGAGATCTAAGAATGTAACAATAACAATACATTACCTCATAGATGTAATTTTACTTTGATATATGCAAATAGAAAATTTACAACATTTTCTCATTATTCAAGGAGTAGATCTACGGTATATATGGGAATGTCCTGAAAGATGGTTAATCGACTCTAATAATCAATTATATACGCAGTGGGCATGACTAAGTTAAACAAAATGAAGAGCTTATTAAATCGTTATTGATGGGAAGTTTTTGCATACACTTAGAATTATTCTTATTACTTATATAGCCGTAAAGTCTAAGTACCAATTAATAAATGATTAGTGGGCATATTCCATATTATTACAAATCAGCCGCACCCATATAAAAGATGAAGCTCTATAAATATATTATGAATTACAATGTTATATGAAAATGACACGCATAGCTGAGTAGGTAACGTTGAAAATTAGTAAACCTATTTCTGGACGACTAGAAAGTATTAGTCAAAATTCAAAGAAGTTGTATAGGAAAAATGTTTCTTGGTGAAATTCGAATTGTGAAAATATTTGTATTTTGAAGATGTAAACATTATGAATTATGAAAATTTGCATGGCCCAAGTAATCTTTTCACTTTTCTGCAATGTTTTCAATTTTTTCCTTTCTTCGGGTACATCAAAAAAGTGTATTTTCAGGTAATTTGATGCCCTTTATAATAAGAAAAAAAGAAACGATGACTTGTTGAGCTGAATAAATAATATTCAAGCGTAGGAGCCAGCATAACATGAAATGAAAAACCAACTGGCCAGATGGTTGCTTGGTTGACTGCCTTGACATTCCAGCTAAACAACCTGGTCAACTGCAGAATAACAGTAAGTAGCATCATGAAATTAACATTCATCTCGGTCAAAACCATTCCAAATCACTCGCTCAGTGATCAAATCATTAATTCAAAACACACACCCCAATCACTAAATAGAGGATATTGAATAGGTGGTAATGGCATACTGAATTTATTAAACGAGCCAACTATAAACAGATAATAACGAGGCGAGTTTAATAAATTCTGTATTTTATGAGCACAAATTTTATATTCTATTTATAAAATGACCCAAATTTTTGCGAAAAATCGTCAAAATTCTTGAAATTCAGCATTTTCAATTTTCCGCGAAACTTATAACGCCGCTTGAAACTGACGTCACAATATATAAATTATGACGTCATTTTCGCGGTCACAAAATAGCGTTACTATTCGCTCTGAGCGCATTTGCATAGTTATTCCACTAGTGTAATAACACCCGTGTAATATAAAAAATATTCAACGGGGTTATTTCACTCCCGCGACGTAGGTCATATTATTAAAAAAAAATATAGGTTGGTATAGATTTTTAAGCGTCTGATTTGACCGTGAAGATAAATAATCAGAAAAATACGTAGATTTTATTAAATGGTGGTGAAAAATATCTATAATAATATCGATTCTGTTTTACCTCCATTAAAAAATCACTCCAATCTTGCTCAACACTCATTTAATTTAATTCCGAAATTACCCATCTTGTCAATTTTGACAAATTTGACTCAACAGGTTATATGGTAGATCTATGTATGTATGAGTGATTCTGTTGTGAACTTAGATGCCCAGCAAACTCTACAAGTCGTGTGTTTAGCCTCCTCAGTAACCTAGTGTCGCTCAATTCCGAAACCTATATGTAATGACAATTTTAAATAATGCTAAAATTTTATAGTGATGCATTTTTATTGGTGATCCCAAGTGTTTTATGAGAAGAATTAATCTAATTAAGTATGCATTACAAGTCATTTCTATTTTTTAACTGATTCAAGATTAAAATCAACCTACCGGAACTTTCTTCGCTTAAAGGCAAGGTAACTACATTACAGCCTACGTCATCGGACACATATGTCGCTTGCCTATTTTCATTGAGTAGGGAAAGTTTCTCCGACCCTCTTATGATATAAATAAGGCATCTTTAAAACAGCTAGCGAATCTAGTATCGCTTAAAAGTTTATAGCTTTGTTATATACCCATGTCAAAATATCGAACATCGCACAGCCTTGCTACATGACATAAGTTTTTACCCCTGGAAATTCCTTATTATTTTTAGCATCGGAAACACTCGATTCGATCTCTCTTTGGAAGACTAGCATTGCATCATAGCCAGCTTGATTGGCTAATCAAGATATATACAATTATAATTATTCATATAAACGAATGTTCGCTAGCGTAATGTCTCAGGGGTAATGAAGGTAGAGTAACGAAATGCTTAAATACGCCTGGGCTACGATGCTTTGATTTGAGGTGGATGTCGAATACTAAAGGTTGAACAAACTTCATAGTTTCGAAATCTTCTAGGAAAATGGTCACCTCAACACAGGGCGAAACGCTTCTTTTTCTTCTAGAGAACATTTTCTGTTAGTTAAATATTTTCAGTAAAATTTTATGTTGAACGTTTAAAAAGAATTAAACTAGATCTATCTGTTGGACCTCAAATTTAATAACTTTCCTACTTCGAGGCTCGATTACACACAACGGGACAAAACTAAAGACCTTAGCCTTACCTCCACGAGAAAGTCATTATTTATCTACATCACATAATAAATGATAGTTCTTTATGATAACGAAGCGGTAAATCATATACAAATTGGCCCATTATTTTTCCACGTCAGCTGTTTGTCTCAAAAGGTAACCGAAAGCCCTCCTACAAGTATTCAAAAGATACAATAGATGTAAACGGCGGAGTTGTCCTTTACAAGACCTGGATAGACACATTAATTGAATATATCTTGTCAGTGTTTTTTAATGGTTTAGAGCATTGGTAGCTTTATTCTTTCATTGCAAAAGTTTGCTGAATGTTTTATATGACATGCACTGCTAGACAACTAATTTATCTTTAGTCGAAAAAAGCGCCTAAAAATGATTTAGGCAAAATCACTGTGGTTCTGAATAAAGTATCAAACTTATGACGACACAATGAGAAGATAAAGCACGGTACAAATGCTAGCCAACGTAATGTATTGAGAATATCTTACAGTCCACTAAACAAAAGGGAAAGTAATTTATAACTGTCTGTACAGGCCATTTTGCCAGCGCGACTACGTCTATTAAGCGACCATTTTCATTCACTGACCGTTTTAGAAATCCTCTTCGTAAAATAATAATAATAAAAAACTTTAAAAGAAAACATCATTGGTGTAAAAAATATTGTCATTGAATCTTATATTGATAAAACCTATTAGAATCGACTCAATGAGACGATTATAATTTATTATAACAACATAACATTAACGAAAAGTTCCAAATAACATAAATATGAAATTTCAATCAAAATAATGTTTCACAACAGTAAACAAGACTTGTAGAAAGCGACAAGTCTCTTTAAAAATCTCTTTTAGGTGCCCATAAATGGTCGCTTAATACACGTTTTACTGTATATGCCAACGTGGAATCGCTTAATTACTTTAATTAGTACACTATCCGATCTTTGATATTTAAACTTAATACTATCGTGATGAAATATAATTCAATCTTAAACTATACCATGGAAGCAAATTGGTAAGATGAGCTCGTTCCTACACGAAATATCAGACCTTCACCGAGAAACCTAGAGGAGAATAATAGTTGAGTAATTAGCGTTTACGGTGTCAATCCAGGGCAATAGAGCTAGAAACAACGTCTAATTGACAAGTTGAATGATTTGAGAATGATTTTTGAATGGTTTTGAATGAGTGTGTGGTTCCGATTATGGATATAAAAATGCCTTCTTAGCTTTGCGAGATAGAGCGGATACCAAATATTCTAAATTGGATTTGCTAGCTCAAGTGATTAACTAAGGCAGCCAGCACCTGATCAACAATATAAATCATTTTCAAAACAATAAAAAGATTACAGTAATGTGATTTGAAGTAGGTGGATTTATGATACAATGCAATTTTACACGATGAAGGCCCTTTTTTAGTGACACAGTATTATATCTTTCATAGCTCGAACATTGTAAGAAATGCTGTGAACGTTCAGAAAAATTCGTAAATTCAGGAGTTGTGTTAGAAAGAAATTTTTATGGTGGTCAATTTTTCAATGACACTTCATCATGTAGGCAAAGAGCCGCAATATAAACAATGCACTGATGTATTCAATGATGAAAAACACTACGTTATGAGCTTTTAAAAGCAATTTTAAAGCAAGAAAAAATATCACAGAAAATAAGTCATGTCGATTTTTATCTTTTTCATTATGGATTAACCCCCTTAGATGTAACCGTCGAATTGACATTAGAACATGACAGTGTATGGCCGTCAAAGTTCGCTTTCATAAATGTAAACTTACAACCTACCAAGCCTATTGTAGATAAGTACAATAATATTTTTCATTTATAGCTCGTTATACAAGTCTTATATCTGAATATAGTAACATATATAAAAAAATGTTGAATGGCAAGCCATGCATCACGACATCAGGGTATTGTTTTCTATGTCACTGATTTTGATGTATGCACTTAAATATACTAGGACAAAAAAGAAACACCAGGTAACATATAATATTTGTTTAAGGATAAATTGTATTAGATCTATTGGATTATTATATTAATTTTAGTATGAAATGTCATCTGCTTATGTGAAAAAAATACCCCTCTTTTAACGATGACCCTTCTTGTTTTGCGAAACACAGCTGAACATTTCAGTATCTTGTGTGTCCTCCATGCGCAGCTGTGACAGCCTTGATTCGTCTATGTTGCATACTTTATGTATCCCGGCGTTTCTTTTTCGTCCTAGTATTATCTATGACCCAAACAATAGTTTCAGTCCCTATTTTTTTAATTAATCTTTATAAGGTAGTGGGCCCGTAATTGTTCCAAAACAATTTGAAAGGGATGCATTTAAACAGTGCTAACCGAGGTTCCATAATGAAAATCATTTGGAAACCACGGTTAACACTGTTAAAGTCTTAGTTCCGCAAAAATTGCGTGTCCACTACCTTAAGCTTCCGAAACAACCCCCGAATTAATTTTATTGATTTCATTGAAGTTTTGGAGCGTTTGAACAATTCTGGATTTTTTTCAAGTATCTTCAGAGCGTTTTTGATCGATGATGAGTTGTAGAAATCCGATGAATGGAGCGCGAGCCGAACGATTTTCACAATAGAAAGAATCGCATTTAAAAATATCGGCACGATAGCAAACTTGATGCAAGAATGCGGTATAAAGACACCAACGCAACAATGCTTGATTCAATGTAGCAAAAAATCATTGGGAACCCCGCTCCTCACAGTCATGCAATTAGCTGAATAAGCAGTAGGTACAACGTTAAGATCGCCATACAACGATTTGCTCTTTGTTTCATGTCCGTGAATACATGTTTTGTAGATAAATGGGATTTAAATAATGGATGAATCGACGGAGGTCGATGGGGAGGTGAGGCGCTAGCTTTCTGCTTTTTTCACGATCCTCTTATGTGTGCCATCAAGCTTTAAGATCCGTCCTGCATCGCGTTCAAGGTGAAAACTTTCACGAAATAGAACTTGTATGTACATTTTATTAAGGGGAGGTAATAATTGGATTACCTCCCTCTATTTTCACTCAATACTCTCCCATCGCACCTATTCAATTCCATTCCAAAATCATTCCATAATCACTCACCATGTCAATTGCACGATGTTCTTAGCTGTAGGCCATCGTTTGGGTGCAGTTGTATTGTACATATTTAAATATTCCTAAGTACGTCATCGAATATTTGCTCTATACACAATGACCTGCATTTGACCTACATTTTCGAGTATGTTATCTATCGGGGATCCGCGTCGCCCACAATATATCACGAAATGACGAAAGTTTCATTCAACATTGTCATAATATACGTAATTTTTACCTTTTTTAAAATTCATTTATAAGTTCATGTTTATTTTCGAAGGCAATTGTGACTTCATATGTGTAATCTAAAATATAATTACTGGAACTTCCAAAAAGATGACATCAAAATTGGACCAAATCTCCGACCGACACCAAAATTAATATCATTAGTATATCGTTCCCGCGTCATCAATTAATTAGCATGATTGATAGATGACGATATAACAGGGTCAATGTTTTAACTTTCATCCATAATTGATCATATCAAATATAAAAGCAGACGCAGAAAGTTAGTATAGATATTACAATAATGGAATTGTGACGTTTCCACATTTAAGTTACCGTTTGATATTCGTTTCTTTTTGAGTCTTTAAACACAGGCATTTGGTTCATAATCGGGTTTTTGCCATAGAGGTGATAACCTCTATGACAATCAAAGTACTGAAAGTACTGATAAGTTGGAATGCGTTCGAGATACGGTGGCCTCAAGCTACTAGCGAAGGTGACGCCTCCCGCCCACCACAGGTGATCACGTAATACGTCTCGTCTTTTGACGGGCGTATATAAATCAATGTATTTCTACAACGAGAGACGCTTAAACCCCTGAATCGCTATACAGGCCTGAATCTGATGAAAGAAAAATTATACCAAGAGGGCCAGAATGGTCCTAACCCGCTCACCTGAATTCGATTGGTCCAGTGGATCTTATCCAAGAAACTCTCTGGCAAAGATTCATTCAAACTTGCATAATTGTTGAAGAGGAGACATTATTCGAATTATAAGCAGTCATAATAGACCCTGCCAACCCATTCATTACAGAGGAGACTCAAAATTAGCCCTATCCTGCCACGCCCATATTTATGGGCTAAGGAAAATTTTGCCAACAATATTTGAAGAAGGTGATCAAAGGAAGATTCTTGTAAAGTTTCATTTAAATCTGCCCAGTGGTTCAGGAGGTGATGTCGTTCAAAGATTGTGGGCTCAAAATAAGCCCCGCCCTGCCATGCCCATATTTATTGGCCAATTAGAATATAGCGACAATTTTGAAAAGGGTCACTCAGGGAACATTCTGGCAAAATTTCATTGAAATTTGCCCAGCGGTTTAGGAGAAGAGGAAGTTTTAAGAAAGGTGACGACACACGACGGTCGACGGAGTCAGTGTGATTCTTAAGCCCCCTTGAGAATGTTGTGGTAAGGTGAGCTAAAAACGAAGAAAATGATACGAACCATACAGCGCACAGGCGACCTTATACACTCAAAACAGTTTTTATATTATTTTTCAATAAACTTCTGCTCCATTTGAGATATCAATTAAATTTTTAATTAGAAGTGTCGCAAATGATGAAAAGCCATTTTCGCAGGGAAGTCTTTTATTTCATGAGTTGGAATCTAAGACAATTTTTGAAGTTCAATTGTGATTTCGACCTTTGTGACTCCAATATTGGGCACTTTCTCGGGTCATTGACAACATTTGTGTCAATTGGGTCAATTGGTTGTTCAATTAGAGTGGAAACTGTTAAAATTTATTGATGCCTGTGACATGTATGACCCCGAAACAATAGCGCATTTTCGTCATGGGCAATATTTGTGTAAAGTTTCGTTATTGTGGGTCAATTGCTTCTCCGTTTATCTAGCGGAAAGCAAAAAGGTCAATGGACTGAGAGACAGACATGGTGAAATCAACATAATTATGCTCCTCTTCTTCTGAGTTGGGGGTACAGTTAATAACATCGTGAAATTGATAAGGTGAACGATTTTGGAATGATTTAAGGATGGTGTTGAATGAGTGAGCGGAACGAGTTTTGAGCGAAATTTAAGGGAGGGAATCCAATGTCGCGACATTACCAAATAAGCAGATCACGTGATTGGCTAGTGCTAATTGTCAATTGCTGACCTTATTGGACTTGACTTATCACATGATTTCCAAATTAAGTAATGCAAACATGTGATACTAATATACTCGTACGAAACTTTCAATAAATATCGTTTAGAGCATATATTAGCGCACAAAGTGATAGTTGTGTAATTGTACAGCATTATTACTTTTTGATGAAATAAACTGTATGTCTTTGTCAAGTTGAGATATACAAAATAGGCCGAAGTGTATTCACATTCTGTTCACGTGATATGTGTTCTCAAAAAACCTGAAATGAAATTATCTTGTGTTCATTTTGCGGTTTTGTTAAATCTAAGTTGGAATTGCTCCGCATTCCAACTTAAAAATCCGATTATAAAACAACCGATTGTGTATTATAATAATATTTTTTGGTTTAGTTTAAACCTATTCATTTCATATGGACTTAGATGTAGATGATCTCTTATTCTACGTAACTGAAAATAAAAGTATTCGTGTAGATTTTGTGAAACCTACATGTATGAACGATCTAAACTCTATAGCCCGATTGCTCTCTGGAATTGATGTCGACACCTCTAGATCCAGAAGGCGTCGATTCCCACACGACCACGGACATCACTAAATTTTGCTTTTAACAGTATTTTATTACTGTATCAGCAATATCTTAATACCTGATAATTCAGAACATTCGATAAACATGCAGGAAAATATTAAACTATAGGATCGTTCATGACACCTTTTTCTTTCGTGAAAGCTGATTTTAACCGTGCCTTAAATCGTAAATATATTAAGCCACAAGGACTACCGGTTTGTTATAAAGTTGTTCATCATCTGATAAGGATAATATAATTTTCATATTTACATGGAATTATACAGAACTTAAATTTCGAATGTAAACTTAACTACAAGGGTATTTTATAATGGTTAACTACTGTCCTGTAAATTGCGTGGTAAATGGACTTTGTTCCCTTCTTTAATTAATTAATAATTACCCAGGGGTTAGAACACTGTAATCACTTTCGTAATTAATTACATCTGATACCCTATGATGCTGGTATGTTACCTCACACGCAATACTTCAGGTTACTCCCGTACTCTTCAACCGTTCACCTACATTTAATCACATTGTGAAATTTACATTCATCCCGATCAAAAAAAAAAATGATAAAAAAAACATTCCAAATTACTCCAATCATGCATTCAAGACACTCACTACAATCAATAAATTACTCCCCGTAATTGATCGAAAACGTATCGAAACAGTCAAAAATGATCAACATCAACAATCAAAACGATCAAATAATTGCATGATTTTATTCGCTGGCAATAAATTTTTTAGCTTCAGTTTTGTCAATTCAAGACACAAAATCATAAAAATACGTAGATTTTATCAAAGAGAGGTAAAATAAATGCTTATGTCTTCCATTTCTTTTCATGTTGTTCCTTAGTGAACATACCGCATTTGTAATGGTAGCCTACCTGACACGCAATCATAGGATCCCGGGTTCGATACCCGATGGTGGCACACATCCTTTCCGATAATTATATCAATTCAATGGGTGAGTAATCCGACGTGAGATAATCAGCTGGAGACTTGGGGCATGGTTTACTAAACTTCTTACGAAAAGATTAATCGTAAGTCAAAATCACAAATCGTACATGGTGTTTTCATTTATTGTTATATTCTACCTTGCAATATCCCAGTCTTCTCTATACTTTGCTAAATACCTCGCTCTCTTCTTCCATACCAGAAATTACAACAATCTCTTTTCTATACTTTATTGCCGATTGCGACGCATGCTAGATACACAACGATGGAGTGAAACAGGTACAATACAATGCATTCACAAAAGATCCGCATCATAGCAAGGAACGCGACGTCCAGCCGTAAAAACAGAGAAGATGGCTCTGAAAAAAAAAAAGCTGTATCCCAGAACAGTTCAGCGCCCTCCTCAGCGGTATGCGTGGGACTCCGCATAATCTATACAAAATTACAGTATATTCTACATAAATCTATGGTATCAAATACAATTACACTGAAAGTTTATGTATCATTTGACGTGCTCGCTAGAACTGATTTAATCCTGTATTCTCTACCCCTCGACGACTTACATGTGCATTCTGATTGGTCAGAATATCAAAACAACTTCATAACAATTTACCTTTAGCTGAGGCGTAACAAGAAGACAGCCTTTTTCCGCTATACTGGCGTAACGCGGAAAAAATTAAGTCTTCTCTATACTTTGCTAAATACCTCGCTCTCTTCTTCCATACCAGAAATTACAACAATCTCTTTTCTATACTTTATTGCCGATTGCGACGCATGCTAGCTAGAACTCTTTAAAAGATAGAAGTAAGGGAACATCTACATTATTTAGATTTGTGCGACTCTATGAAGTCAAACGGAAAAAATAACTTTTATAGCCTTAGCTCCTTCACTCTCAGGATCCTGTTAAATTTTCCTGGAGTTGCGCTCTAATTCCTATGGTATTGATTTCTGAGCTCAATTTAGGATCGATACAAGCAAGGAAACGTTATACGAAATTCATGTTTGAACAAAGATACTAACAATATAACAAGCTTCCATGTATGCTATGAGCCGCACAAAGATGCGAATCTGAAGAAGCAATTGGACCCGTACAATGCTTCTCATTCAAATCTATACTGGTCAAATATACTGTGTACTCTAGCTTATATTACATAAAAAAGTCCATGTAGACTATTACACCGCAGCACTTTACAAATTGTAAAACAACGTAAATAAATTTCTGATAAACAACAAATCGTCTGATGTTTTAACATAGCCCGCAACCATAAGGTCTCTGCTTTCAGAATATCTCTTTATTGGGTTCCCGATGAGAATTCTTCGCTGATCCGAGCGTACTTGTCGTTTGGACCCTGAAGATAACTGTACTTCTATTCGTAAAAAAAACACCATTCTTTCGACTTCACAATAGCACATAAAACAATACTATTTCACTTAAAAACACATAGCTACCACGTTAAGCTTTACACGAAGATTTCACAATTTGAAATACATAACAAGCGAACCTTTATCCATCGTTGAATGCACTCTCATAGGCAACTGGTATCATAGGAAGTCGTAGAAAGTGAACCGGAATATCATGTCAGAACTAAATGCCATCTGCCTGCCTATAATCTGAAAAAATATAACTCGTGTAAGCATTTGACACTGAACCCTCCTAGAACATAATTCGTGCCCGTCTTTAAACTCAATCAAGCACGTTCGATAAGATTATTGAATTCGACCTTCCAATTTTTCCAAGGCGAAAAAGCTTTTCCGATTTTTTTTTTTTTTTTTTTTTTTAGATTTCTAACTCATTTTAAATGAAACGGAATAAATATAAAATATTTGAAAAAACTCCTCACTCCAGATTACACGGGATGAAAATCATATAGACGTTTGTGACGTTTGTAACGTTTGTGCGTTCGTCAACCAAACCAAATAACATCATAGGTGATCAAACCACCTATTCGCCTCTCGGAACCGAAAACGACTCAGTGATTTTGTCTCAACCTATCGCCTATGATTTCAAAGTTAATTTCAATTTGTCAGTCGGCCCAGATCGAATTTTTGCCAAACAGCTTTCTCAATCTAATTAGGGAATAGCATTTTTTATTATTATTATTTTTATTTATTAATCTGAATTATCACATTTTAATTGATCACAAAGCTTGTTGAATATACATTTTCAACATTTCTTCTACTCTTTCCGTACTAACTCGGCATTGTCACAATCGCCTGAATGGCTTTTTCTGTAATTGAACTCAATTTGATTACCATTAAGCTTCAACATAAGCACAGTTCACTATAGTCGCTTTTCTCGACTCTTCAGTTTCCTTTTGTGTGTGTATTTAGCGAACCTACAACACAGACAGCAACATAACCAAGCCTTCAACTAAGGCGCCCGCACAAAGGGTAACACAAACAAGCCTTCAACTAAGGCGCCCGCACAAAGGGTAATACCAACAAGCCTTCAACTTAGGCGCCCGTACAAAGGGCTAGATAACCGCATTACGCATATACTCAAACAATACAACAGAAAACATTTCAAATTAACTGCCCATGAAACATTTCGGAAAACAATTTCGGTATCTCTCTATATATAAACGCCTGATCCTTGTTTGAACGCGAGTTCATACACTTGTGACAAACGCTCTAGCCGGCCTAGCAATATCATCGGCAACAACTAACCTAGAATTATAGAATCATTTGCGCCAGAAAAGTCATGCCCCTCAAGTTTTAAATCCGGCATTCGCTCACAATTCTCTCCTTGCCTACAACATTCCTCAGGATACCGGAATAATTATAATCTTACTTATAACAGCTTAATATTGCTGAAAACTAGATAAATTAACTGAGATTGGGTGAACGTCTCTGTCCATTTCAATTAGTAAAGTATACTCAAGTTTTTGTACACATTGTGCTGATAACAAAATGCAAAATGTCATCAATGCCTAACAAATTTTACTTGCTTTTACCGTAATTCATCTAATCTTTACTTGACAGTGCCGTATTCCGCCTCCGACAACGGCTTCCGTTTATATATAGGTTAATCCAAATCCGATCTTCAGAAATATAAGCAATTTACAACTATCTCAGACCTTCGAATTGCAGCTTTCAATTGCTAATTGATGCCGAAAACTTATTCTGAACTACGAGATGGGCTTAAAATTTCATTTCATTGTAGACTAGCAAAGCAAAACCCTGCTAGGCTCTTTTGTAAGGGAATAAAATGTAAATCGACTTAAGTTAAACAAAAAACAAGATATCTCTGTGCAAATTTTGATGTCTGTAAACAAAATCTTATTCAACTCAAATAGAGCGGTTGATCAATCCACGACACTTAAACTGGTGGCGATATAGCGTCACTTAATGTTCATGTACACCGATCTTCCATCTAAATCCGCAGTACTTGGTACAAAAAACTCATTAATCTCTTTGGAATTCAGACCCACTTTGCCATCCGTGCCATTTAGGCCACATGACCAAAAAATATACAACTTTTAGGGTGCTTAATAAGTTTTGCTGAATTTTTCACAAACATGTAAATACAGCCGTGCGACTTCACGTCTGTAACATTTGGCATCACCGGATGAAAATGACATTTAATAACAGCCTTTTCACTGTTGCATGTTGATGCATCTTTTTACGCTCTAATACGATTACCTTTCTTTTATAACTATATAATATTCCTATAAGTTATCATAATAAATACATTTCTTTTATAACTATATAATATTCCTATAAGTTATCATAATAAACAGAGACAAAGCTATGAATGAATAATAAGGATATGCTACCTTGCCAGACCTATCGTGTAAAATAAATTACGATATGATATTTGTCTACAAGTTTAATTGGGTATCGAGAAACAGTTATCGCCTATCAAGCTCAGTGTAATAGGTAATCTTTAAAGGCCCCACTCTAAATGTAGGTCTATACATGTATGCATTAACTGAGTTCAAGCATACGACATAAGTCGGTACCCATTAATATGCTATTTTTTCCCGCTTTGGTGTATTGACAAATTAACTTAGTCTAACATTTCTAAAGAAAAACATCAAGCTCGCCAGCATTATTTGATTTATACCAGCTTGTATTTTTCGAGACTAATCTGGTCCTATAATGCGACCTTTAATGGCATGTTAAATGACATGAAGAATCAAATGATCGATTGAATGGATTTTTACACCGCTTTCAACATTTTTTGAAGAATACGGCATCTTATGGCCTGCTCACATGTACTATCAGAACAAGAAACCCTTTACTTAATAAGCCCTACGTGTAAAACAAAGTTACTTATCTGTTTCTTCACTTCTCTATTTGGTAACAAAACGACATTAATCTGTACAGTGCTGTTATCGCCTATGCTCTCAAATTCCTATTTCAATTCGTTGAGTCTTGCAAATGGCTACAATATTGGTACTCGCTACGCTGGAAGATTACTATGTAGACATGCTCTGTTCGACTGTAAGGATTTTAAAACGGCTCGAGGACTCCATCGCGTTGTGTATCATTTGACGTGCTCGCTAGAACTGATTTAATCCTGTATTCTCTACCCCTCGACGACTTACATGTGCATTCTGATTGGTCAGAATATCAAAACAACTTCATAACAATTTACCTTTAGCTGAGGCGTAACAAGAAGACAGCCTTTTTCCGCTATACTGGCGTAACGCGGAAAAAATTAATTCCAATGAGATGATGCATGGCAGAATTCCATATTTAGTTACTTCCGTAGGAGCAACTTTAATTTTTGACTTACGCGAAAAGATGATCGTAAGATGTTTAGTAAAACAGGCCCCTGGAAAGAATGTCCTAATAGCACTGGTAGGATAAATACAAGAAATAATTGGTTGGGTCGCGATATGCTGAAATTATTAAAGTGGCGTTTAACTCCATAACACAAACATATAAAAACAATCAATTCTGGTTGTTAGCAATGATTAGCAATAATTTTTTAAGTATCAAAGTGAAAATATATTACTTAAGACTCAAAGGGTATGTTTAATCTTTATGTTAAACCACCCGTAACATGTATCAGCCAATAAGTCTAAAGTTTAAGTAAATACATTGTTTACTAAGTCTACTACAAACAAAAGTACAGTTCATTACTAGTCAGGGTCATCGATATGTTACAACTGATCACGAATTAATTAAACGACACCATGTACTTACAGGTACAAGTTTGTTCAATGTAGAGTAAGTTATGAAAGGGATAAGTCCACACAGTATATATTAACAAGCCGTTCCCTAACGAAGAGGACCAATTCAAGCACATCACACGTACTCGATCACGGTGAGTATAGCGTCCCAAAGCTGAGCCTGTGGATAGTCCGTCTTTAGTCAGATTGAGGAATTTCACTGAACAGTCTTTAGTTTATAACTCAAAATATCTACAAGTTGTCCTATTAAAATCAAAGAGTTTCATTACATAATTACGTAATTTCTTAAACTACCAGATCGTGTACAGCGTTTGGTTACAAAATTATTGCTCGAAAATGTGTTATCGAAAATATAGTTTACTCACTTGAACGATTTAGTAATAGAATATGTTCTTTCGATTTTATATATACCTGTTAAAGTTAGTTGCTTTACTAGTACTTTGAATAAAGTGCACTTACGTCTTGATACATGAATCATAGAAATGGGGGATGTTTGTGTCAATAAACGGGTAATATGTGCAAGGAAAGGGCAAATCTTTCGACAGTAAAGTTTGAAATATGGTCCCTCATTGTCCTAACTAATATACCGACTTAACTTGCTGAGGGTGAATAGTTCATTTGACGTGTTTGGTAATTAATTCGCTCAATGCCCCCTGTTATGTATCTAATATGGCTTGATTTGCAGCAGCATATCTTTAATTCGTAAGCGACAAGCTTGATAAGCCAAAATTAGAAAATTTGCTGTCTGTCTAAATACTCTTCTGACCTTCTATCTCTCAAAAGAGAAAATGTGAAGACTCTGGGCAGACTGTGCAGATGCACAGGCTGGACAAAGTCTTTGCTTTGCGCACGTTTGAAATTGTTAGAAATGTCACACACAGGCTCATCTAAATAAGACAAAAGCAACAACTTTAAAATTAAATTTGAAGGTAGTGTTGTTCTATTAAATCTTCTACAGTAAAGTACATCGTGAAATTGACACTTGATCTGATCATAGCCATTCTAAATCTATCATTCAGCACTTCATTTCTTCATTGAAAAAATCACTGAAACAATGCAAAATAGAATCAAACTTACTAAAATGGTCAACAACTACATCCAAACCGTTTGAAAAAACAAAACCATGGTTTCACTGACATTCTTGATTTGGAATGCCTGGTTTATTAAATGTAACCGAGGCGATTTCGAAACATGTTTCTTCTTCGTGGGTTCTAAATAAAGTGAATTATATTTAATTTGACTTACGTACTTACGTCAGTCCATAAAAAAGTAGCAATAAATTTACCCCAAATAGTCTTCGTGACCTAATTAATCGTTACCGTGACCTAAATTGGCCGGAACTATATAAAATAAAGCGGATTTGACCTGCGCGCTACCGCTAGTAAACCAAAGTAAAGAATAGCAAATATTTTAGCTGAATGATTTGCACACCTTGTTTGACCTGAATTATCTACTTGACCTAGTAAAACTGAAATATATATAACAAATTCTATCAAAGGGAGGTAATAAATACTGATATTATCGCTCACGTTGAACAAAATTAGTGATTTTGTATTACTCTCTTTAATTTCATTCAAATCTTACTTACTCCACCAATATATTTTCATTCCCAATGAATTCTAGAATCATTCACGTAGATATTTTAGACGTTTTATCCTATTGACGGTATTCAGTACACAGAAACGAACTTCCGAACGGCCGTCTTATGTTATATTTTGAAAGATTTGACTTCATATCATAAAAGATAATTCATTTCAGCATTTCAACTTTGTAAATCAATGAAGAAGAATGGGCTCGAAAAGTCTTAACCTTTCATAAACGGTCAATTACAATGACCTCATTTATGAGTATACATTGGACTGGATCAAATTTACTTTTCTTTAAAGAATGTTTACACGAATAAGTCAATCGAACAAATTGAATATAACAATAATAATAACCTGTATCGAAGATGTTCTCTTTAGTGTATTTCCGTTCATTTTTCGTCGCTACTGCAGTATATGCCTATATGAGCGGCGCCCAAGAAGACGGTTAGCTGTAACGGAGGATAGTGCAAGGATACTTGGCGAAACTAGTACCGAGATGGATCATGGTTCTTGAACGTGTATAGCATCGTCACACGGCACCTCGGTTAACTTCTCATCCGAAATACATTTTATTTCCAGTACGGGAATCGAACCCCAGGAATCGACATTCAATTGTTTTGAAGTCAGGTGCTATACCGACTGTGCTTATTGGGCTATTCGTATTTGGTCCGAAAGGTCATTTCAATAACTGATGACTTGCACTTCTTATATACATACAACTCGATGTATAAGTGTTAATACATCTGACTTAAAACTGCATTGTGTACACATCATATCGATAACAAAATAATAGCAGACAATTTCTAAAACTCCAAGGTTCTATAGGACGCCTTAAAGTACAGCCTGCAGATTGATAGAGATACGGGAAATATCCAGACAGTTTGGGATAAGATATGAGCCGTCTGCAAGATACGATGTGTTTGTTTGTAGACGCGTTTTGATGCCAACTTTTTGCACGTCAGTCTTATCATAGACTCTCAAAGGCCTCGTATTGTACCTCTACAACGGAAGTTTTAAGCTAGAAATCCTGCAAACCAGTCTAGAATAGACTATTTCGATTTTGATAAAAGTATGTAATTCATGATCTCTTATTACTTTCAAATATGAAACACAAATTATAGTTTGGTCTGTATGTAAAAGTAAATGAGTTTTGACTGTTCGCAATATTTATTCACTATTTTTCAAACATGTACCATGGAGTCAGCTCAAAAGTATCGCTATGCTTGCGTACAAAGAGAAATCCAAGGAAAATCAGTAAACAATTTCGCTCTTTCCGCCAAATATCAAGACATGAAGATAATACCTCATGGAGCAATGAAACGAAAATTTAAAAAAAGTATATTCACTCATATTTTGGGCTACAAATTCATACAGTGTGATAATTTTTTTCATACTTCGATGAATACAAAATGAAATATGTTTTCATCTCTGCGAAGCCAATTTGACTCTATATATCCAAACCAAATAGCATGATCTGAAAAGGTTACTTGATGTTTATTTTGGAGGAATTATACTGTAATTATTATTTAAATAATATGCCCCTTATGTCTGCTTAGATTTCACTGTATTAATCACGTAAACAATCTTTACATAATACAGGATTTAATTAAGTCGTGTACTTTGAATGAACTTTAAAGAATACTTGAATTGGTGCCGTCAATAATACTGAAAATGCCTTACACCTGGAGTCTGAAAAGGATCAACACTTTAATACATGTAGTTGTAAAAGTAAACAGGATTCTATTTGATTACATATGTAAGAATCTACATTATTCACAGTTCTTCCCTCGACTCCTCGCTTAAGGTAGTGGAACCGTAATAGTTCCGCAGGCGTTTCTACCTGGTCTCTGATCCCTGCCCCAATTCGTGAACCCTCTGCTATTCTAAGGAAGACACCTCGGGAATAAAAGGACGCAACCATGAAAATGCGATGATCTTTATACGGGTAACACGACGTAAGAAGTGTCAATGTTACCGCTACTAAGCACGACGTTGAGTAAAACAAACCAACGAAAGATTTAATCGGGGTTTTACATAATTCGATAACATCTATGTGCAGGATTAAGACTCAGATCAGACTTCACTACGCGTTAAATAGATGGTTTTTGAACCTAAACTCACTATTCTCAACTCGTGATAGATTTTCATGTATTGCGTGATTGTCCAGACTGCTCAACGTCTGTTCATATCACACACATAAAATTGTTGGAAATGTCACACGCAAATTATTATTACACGCACACATGTTCAAATTATCGTTCTCCTAAAAGATCTCTTTATACGATTGGACACCATCTAACAATCACGCCTTTCTTTAAGTGTTTAAACCAAAGAACAACCAGATACCTAAATACCCAAAAATTGTGAAAAAAATCTAAAACGACATGAAATTTTGGAGCGTTTTGATTGATTAGAGTAAGTGTTTAAAATAGATTTGATAGAACACTGAGTGAGCGACTTGCAACAACATGTACTTTGATAGGAATGGTAATCATTTTTAAAATATTATTTTATTAATTTCCACATCAAATGAAAAACAACCGGACACTGTCCATAGGTTTGTAATGCTGGAACTATCCGGCACGGGATTGTTTGCCACCCACATTTGCCATGTGTTCAGGATGACAAAATATTTTTCTGATTATACCCCGCTTTGCACCAAATGTACTTGCTAAACGGGGTAAAACTGATAAACAGTTTGCACAGTTTCTTAAGGTAGTTCTCTTTTCGCGTCTCGGGTCACGAAGAAGTAATCACAGGTTGAAGGATGGGTTAATATTTCATAATAGAAAAGGATTTTCCATATTTGTAAAGACTTATATAGAACATCTTTGTTTTCAAAATGAGACTATACTTATAATAAACTTTTATATTAGGTAATGGTTTTATGGGCGAGTCTCGTAGAAAATACCAGAAAATCTTCCTTTTTGCTGTCTTCTTAGTCAACTTTAACCTTGACCTATATAGAGGGAAAGCAACCACACAGAAAAGGTAGACTATTAATAACATCGTGAGATTGATTAAATGAATAATTGTAGAATGAAAAAAAATCACGGGTTTTGAATGAAATTAAGGGAAGGTAAATTGAGCTTGTGCGTGACATTTCCAACAATATCAAATATGTGCAAAGCAAAGACTCTGGCAAGCCTGTGCATCCACACAGTCTGACCAGAGTCTTCACTATGCATTTTGTAGATACATTAGGTCTCAAAGGATCTTTAAGACTGTCGGGTAATTTTACATTTACCGTATGTGGCTGTCTACGCTGCTCAATGTTTGCTGCTCGCGCATTTTCCAAATTGTTGGAATTGTCTCGCACAAGCTCAATTAATATAGACAAGTTCGTCTTATTCAGCGAAATAAGCGATATTTCATTGCCTTCTTTCAAAAAAATTATAATTGACCCGTAACGCGAAAAGGGACCATCCGGGAATTCTGTAAAATGAACGATTGAAAAAGAGATTTGATCCAGCAAAGGTCAACAGAAGTCGTATTTCAAAAATTCTTTCATCAGAAGGTAGATTGGTCATTCTTGATTCAGGAAAAAAGCAATGTGCAAAAAAGTTCGACCTTAGTCAGTCTGCGCAATCCGCGCAGTCTGACAAGGATCGACACTTTACGCACTTCCAAGATGGTCCCTTTCCGCGTGACGGGTCACATATACTTTGCTTTTTAATGTGTCTTCAGGAATTAATCAATCCCTTTAAATCCACACTTACCAATACAAAAATTCTAGCTGAGTTCACCAACATTCATGCATTATGATTGGAAACAAGTTGGTTACATTTATCAGTGAAAACAATTTTGATTACGTAGATTTTTTGTAAGCTTCCGCGGAAAGTTATCCCATAAACAAGCCAAGTATTTGAGGGTAAATCTTTACTTTTTTTACTTCACACCTCCATGAAAACAACAAATACTCTATTTATATTACTTATAAGTCTTTATTATACTATTATATTCATTTTACTTGTAATTTTATATCATGGAGCAAAAATAGAAGTATTTTCATGTCTTGGTGTTGAAGTTTATAAAATTAATCATAAATCAAACTCGTTTTCATTGGCAAATAAAACCAATTTTTCGGTCAATTGGAATGGAAGAATCTTGGTGGACATTATTAACATTTGTTGATTTTAATACAAACGTGATGTATTGTGTTTTCAATAGGTCAACTACCTTTGGTGATTCTCTACCATTTTTACCATCTGTGTCTTTTCTTTTTTGTCGTAAAGGTTAATGACATCGTTGTTCATAGGATATTTTCTATTTTTTGTTCAATTTAACAATTACAATCCCTTGATTTCTGACCAGTCTCTGGCCGTCAATGTTATAAACAGGTTGCTTTGTTTATATTTTGTTGTCGGTTTTACAATGATAGCTTGTAAATTTCTGACTTAGTCGCTGGTCGCCGATGCAGTTAATACTACATTTTAGTAATTCAATCTCTTGTCGAGAGATTGGGATTCACCAAGCTTTTCCCGTCTTGGGTCTTGGGTAGCAACATACCTTGTTTGTACGGTCTTCTAGCCGCTATATCAACGCTTTACTGCGTTTTGGGTGCTATACTTTAAGGCTCTGTTACAATTCGTTTTCTTCAACGACATGTTAGTCAGTTCATTAAGTCAATTTCGTAGATTTGTATTTCAGTTGAATGTTGAAAGAATTTACACCATATTTGATACCAATCTAAGTTTTGATTCGAACATTCAAAATTCTATAACCTCTGTCTAACCATTTGTTATGATATAGGGATTAAAAAATGATTAAATATTTGTTATCAGATTATAATCGATAATCCTTCGGTCATTCCCCATGGACTTGTCATTTTGAAAATTTGTTTGGTCGGTAAAGCCTATACAAGTCGAGTCAGCTGTCTGACTCAAAGGGTATTAACCTTTTATAAATAAGTTTGTTTTATCGTAGACACTTTGGAATATACATCATTGCCTTCAGTTGAGACTAATCCATAGATTGGACACCTTGTCTGATGTTAAAAGTATTGGTTTTGTTTAAGTATAGAAAATGTCGTTTAAAAGCCTTTATTCGTCTCCTGCCACATGGTTGAGAATATTCTCCTCAGTTGAAGAAGAGTTCATTTCCGCTAGCTAATTCTTGGTTCAATAACCATCCCCAGTTTAGGCGAGTTTTGTTTTTTCGAATTCTGAAACAGACATTTAAATTAAACCTAAAGAAGACATATCGACCTCAAGAGTTATATTCAAGGTTAAATGCCTAGGTCATACTGTTAGGTACATCGTGACTTTGACATGACCCGGTGAAAATCATCCGAAATCGCTCACGCATTCAAAACATTCAAAATATTCACTCTAAATAATCTTTAAAAAAACATAAATATTTTTCATAAACTTAGACTGGCTCCCATACCATTGACCTGAAGTATTATGAAATTGGCATCTCAACTAGAGAAAATGTACAGCTTAATATATTCCTTTTCCTGGCCGATCAGTGGTCAGTTTTTGAGAATATGGAAGGCAATTCGATAAGACTTGATAAAATGTAATAGTAATACACGGGTGGTGTGTGCCTTATTGAATTAAGCACTAACCGACAGCCTGGCAGCCGGACTAGCTGCGACTCATCCAAAATGAATCACACTTTTTTTAAGTCGATCAAATAATTTCATCATTGTTTTGCCTGTTGTGAATTTCGGAGTGTCAAGACAAGCAGAAAAAAGTCAATCTCGACAGAGCTTAAATAAAAAAAAAAGTGCATACTCAAAAAATGTTTTCTTTGAGGAATGGACTAGTCTTGATGTACGCAGCTGAAATTGTGATATCGTGATATTAAGAGAACATTGAATGAGTGGTCATAAGAATAACCGAATTTATTAAACGAGTCTTCTATGATCAGATAAAAACGAAGCTGTGTCCAGTTTTTATCTATTTAAGATGACGAGTTTAAGGTGGCAATGGACAGCGGCCTCCCGACTCTATAAACCGGAAGCGGGGTTTCGTTTATTTTACGGCTCTCTTTGCGCGTTGTTTAAAAAGACTGGTTTTCATAAGATTCTGCTTATGGAAATAACGTGGAATTATGGTGGTAATATTTCAAAACTTAGCTCCTTTTCAAGATTTGATATCAATTGAATGACCGGATCATTAAATTTAACAATAAAAATGCGTTATAAGCGTCATTCAATTAGGAGAGGGCATTGTAAAATAACGAAAAACTTTCTTATTTGCATGGAAAGGTATACTGAATTTTTTACCAAATAAAGGAAAAATATGGGTTTTAAACATATCGGAAAATAAGAAAAATTCATTGGTTAATTTCTTCAAAATATAGGTTTTTGTGGAACATTTTCCCCTGAAAAATACAAAAAAAAATTGTGCATTTTTAAATTTTGAAGGCACATTTTGCAGATGCAATTGATCAAAGAGAATTTCTTGGCAACAGCCATTGAGTATATGTATAAGGTCTATCAAAATGTATCTGTTTTATAGCTATAAGTTGGTACTGAGTTTATACTGGACCTAAAATGAATATAACCGTTTTACTGAAAAATGGCCAATACAACTCAAGGGCAGATAACTCTAGCATGAAAACGAGCACGGAAAGGTAACTTCAAATTTTAATATAATGACTATACAATGTTAACCTACAACATATGTGACCAAGAAAAATATTCATTGGGCGGAAAAAAATGACGCCATGTGTCCATTGCTACCTTAATCAATTATGTATTGATTGATCACAAATTTTATATTCTAATTATGATATAACCCAAATTTTTGTGATAAAACGACGTCAGCAAAAAACAACAATCTGACGTCATTTTCACAACGAAAATATAACGTTGCTATTCGTTCTTAGCTCATTTGCATAGTTATTCAACTAGTGTAATAACACCCGTGTAATATGAAAAATATTCAATGTGGTATTTTCACTCCCGTGACGTAGATCATATTACAATTGGGTTTTTTACGTATCAATCGTGAAGGTGGAAAGATATACATGCTGCGACGGATCCAGGATTTCTGTAAAGGGGGGTTTGGACATGAGCTTGTTTTCATAGTATTACACAGTTTTTCCTTTCTCCTGCCAAATATAAATATTGTTTAAACAGATTTCCTATTGTTTGACATATCAACAAAACAACCCATTTTTTCCTACACAAATCAAACAGAAGGCAGACAGTCTATGCTACGATTAGACTGCGCAACTGTGCAGGCTGATCTTAGTCTATACTTTCTGTCAACAAATTTTCACAGAAAAATATTTCTTGACGAGCAGGAGAAGGGTTAATTAAAATTCTAGACGAAAATGAAATAATTGGGCTTCAAAGAGGGATTCGTTTAAACCCCCCAACCCCTCCCTAGATCCACCACTGACATGAAGTATCTAAAAGTTCAACACGTATATCTTCTTTTTAATTTATCTAAAAGTATCATAAATAAGACATGCACACCGACGTGTGGATGCATAAACAAAGCTGAGTTGACAGTAGTCATTATATACTTAATAAGCCATATAATATGTAAGTTATTTATCATGACTACTTTGTGTGTCCTCGAAGGGGTGCTTAATAAGCACAAAATAACCATATTCATGTCCATGAGATGATAGCATGATCCTTAAACTAAAACTGAACTTTAACCTACACAGTTTTTACTCTAGGTGTAGAAAACAGCACCTTAATAGTGCTCTGCATTATCAGTCCCAAATCTCAATTAGCTGGTCATAAGAGGTGAAAACTATTTCATTAACCGTTTGGTATGTGGCATCAGGGTGACCACTTGTTTGCATTATGGAATCTTTGAAGTTATTTGGAAAAATTTGATTACATAAGGTCAGCTCGTTCTGTCTTAATCAGCTACACAGAAAGCTGATACCTCTAATTGTTGTATGGCCAGTCATTATCATATCTTAAGTAAACAATAAAAAAAACGTAAAACTGTCCAGTCGATTTTGGGACTCATCAGCTGATCAGACCCCTAGGTTTTAGACTGTACAACGCTCGTTTTTCACCATTTATATTTAGCGTTTTGAACTAGCATGGATGTAAGGAAGCATCATTTGTTTTATGTCCGCGAAGAAACGGAATTCCGCTCACAATACTTTAAAGGATTTCAAGATGTACATGAATACCAGATTGAAAAAAACAACGATTGAATCACGGGAAAAAGGGCTAAGTTGGAAAAACCAACACGAGAAATGTATACGATTGCAACTTATGTCAGTTAGACAGTTAACAGCATCTTGAAATTGACAAGGTTAATAATTTAGGAATCATTTTAGAAAGAAGTTGAATGAGTGCAATGAGTGGATTTTGAGTGAAATTAAAGGGACGAAAATCAATATCGCTAGTTTTGTTCAGGATGAACAAAATTAGCGATATTTATTTCATTTTTTTATAGAATGTGCATATAAGTACTATAAATAGCTTTAAATGTCTTTCGAGCCAATCAAACGCTTCAAAAGAAATAAATAAAACGATCATGGAATTTTCATAGCATTTTTTATTTTGAATTTAGTTCTTGATCTAGTATTTTTAGTGATTTTGGAACGTTTTTGAATGAATAGAGCGTATAGTGAGCAACTTAGAATGATTTTAATCGGATTGAATGTTTCACGATGTTACTAACTGTATATTTGGCTCGCCTTTCTGACAAAAAATTTTCTGGCGATGGTTGTGCCCCTAATAAACCTTTTTCCCGCACACATACCAAAGTCCATGGATAAATATTGGCACAAAGGATACACGGCAATCGGGATAAGATATCCACTATGGTCACAAAATTTCTAAAGTCTTTGGAAAGTATTGTTGAAAAGCAAAGCAATAACTGGCTAAAGGTGAGTTCAATATCGCTTTTTAAATCTATAAAATGTTTAGAACTCAAATGACACTGACTCGTTTGTGTGAATATCTGACCGAGTACAGCAACACCAACCGACTAAGACCGGCTAGAACAGTCGATAATACATTGGTATGTCGTGGGTACGTTTCCTGGTTCAATGTTTTCAATATTTGGCATTTGACACGAGTCGTTTGTCTCCCGCCAATAGAAGAATGGCAAGTAGGACGCCCGAGTAGGATAAGCAGTTGGTGGCTCGGATAAAATAATTTGGTTCTACAATAAGTCATTCGGAACATCGCTCGGACTTTTCCGTAAACTGGAAAGTACCTCGGACGTAAGTGTAGTAATTTTTGGTCATATTTCCGTAATTCGGCTCCTGGTAGTAATTCGGTTTATACGCTTGAAGAATAGTATGGGCCTTTTAAGTTTTCATAGCGTCTGTGAAGATCATTTTAGCATGTTATAATTTGAAATCAAAACGCAGTAAGCCACTGCGTTTTGTTTTCAAATCATAACATGTCCAATTTTAACCTTACTTTGACTTTATTTTTCGCAACGTCATCGTCAGTTATGTTTGTGACGTCATATAAACCCACGTGCAAAATGACGCGCTTTCATGGTCGCGCCCGTATTATTCCCGAGGTCTATTCCGTAGAATCGCCGAGGGTTCCCGATTGACAATAAGTAACACCGGGATATTGAAAATCACCTCGATCAGAACCACTCTAAATCACTCACATAGCGCTCCGTTCATTCATTCCAAACACTCACTCAAACCATTCAAAAATGTGTACAAGTTAATTATCAACTTAAAATTTCATAGCGTCTGATAAGTCCGGAAAGATACTAAAAAATACATTTTTTTTTCAAAGGCAGGTAACAAATTATCGTACATTCCATCTAATTGGACGAAATTTTCTATATGATATTTCCGCCCCTTAATTTCATTCAAGACTCACCCACCCCGTTCATTATAAATTATTCCAAATCAAAGATCTTGTCAAAGATCTTGTCAATTTCACGATTTTACTAACTGTACTGGTGTGAGGAACGATAGGAAGCGAAAGGTTAAGCCAAAGGTAGATATTAAAAACAAACAATTAAACAAACAACAGCCAATGCGAATTATTGTTCATATAGCAAGACTATTAGACATTATGTAGCATTGGTCAAACCGAAATCTTTGTAGGCCATTTGACAAGTATTCTTGAAGGCACTGAAATGGTGGTAGAGACTAAAATTGTGGATGATAAATCGCCATAGAACCACTAAAACAAGTTTAAGCCAGTTGAAACTATGATTTAATAGTCGGAAGCGAGTACATCAAGCTTATGACACGTGATCGGCTTCACTTGACCAGCCGGTGACCTTCATAGCTGCATATTAATTAGATTTAATTATCATTAACGGCTGTTTATGTCAAAAGGTTGTGTGATTAAAATGGCTCAGTGTCCCATACCAACAAAAGATATTAGTTAAATGTTAAGTGGACATTTTAAGACCTAGTAACCCATCTAATGGGTCAGATATGGCTGTATTAAAACTGGACCACTTGTGGCATACATTTGGTGCAAAGACCTTTTCACTAAGTTCATGACTGCACAAAAAAATAAATAAAATCCCTGAAATAAGTATCGGTTCTTAGTTCAGACTTGTATTCAGCCAATACTCCAAAGAAGTGTGTAGCAAGGATTTTTACTCAACGTTTATCTTTTATTAAAGTATCGGCACTAAGGCGAGACTTATGCTCAATCTATACTATCCACGTTTTGCTTAGACTTGTGCTCAACTGATTCTTATGATAAAATTATCGACAATTTGTTCAGAGTTGCATTCAACTGATACTTATAATAAAAGCATCGATATTTTGTTTGGAATTGCACTCAACTGATACTTATGATTAAAGTATCAACAATTTTTCAGACCTGCACTCAACGGATACTTAAAATAAAAGTATCAACAGTTTGTTCAGACTTGGACTCAACTGATACTTATAATAAAAGTACCGACATTTTTTTCAGACTTGCACTCAACTGATGCTTATAAAAAAGTATCGACAAATTGTTAAGACTTGAACTCAACTGATGCTTATGATAAAGTATCGACAAAATGTTCAGAATTAAACTCGACTATTGCTTTAAAAACTAATTCGACACTTTGTTCAGACTTGTGCTCTAACTTTACTTACATTAAAAGTAATACCACTTAGTTAAGGATTGTACTCAGCCGATACTTATAAAAGTATTGAACCTTAGTTGAGACTTGTGCCCAACCAATACTTAAACTAAGCATGAGCACTCTGTTTACTTGCGCCCAAACGATATTTATACGATATGGCGGAACTTACTTTATGCTTGTGCATCTGAGACCCATACAATAAGTCAAGTTAACGACATCGTAAAATTGACAAGGTGAATACTTTTAGGAATGAAATTGAAAGAGTGTGTGCAGCTAGTTTTGAGTGAAATTAATGGGAGGTAATCCTATATCGCAAATTTTATTCAGGATGAACAAAATTGGAGATATTGATTACCTCCTGTTAATAAAATATGCATACGAGTTCTTTACATAGCTTTCTATTTACTCAAAAACCCATGAAAAGCCAACAATTTAAATTATGTCAGTGAAATCGCGATTTTTCTCTATCAAAATTTATTTTGAATGACGTTGTTGATTCTATATTTTTCAATGGGTTTGAGCGATTTTGAATAGTTTGAGTGAGTGTTTGGAATGAATGAATCGAGTGCTAAGTTAGAGATTTAAAATGGTTTTGATTGAGTTGAATGTCAATTTCACGATATAACTAACTGTACAACCGCTTAGCTCAGACTTACGCCCAATCCTTGATTTGAAAAGCACAATAGCCTGCAGAATGGCCAGGAACTGGGTTCTCTGCGTTCCGTTTCCTCTGGTAATTCGCACATTGTATCAAATCTAACCCCCCCCCCCCCCCCACTCCGGTTGACCTGTACCTGAACCGATCCCTCATTTATAAACATTTTCATGGAGTTCAAGGGTTGTCCTTTTTAAAATGGTGACTCACATTTTTTTTTTTTTTTTGGAATATTCGACCATGCTTTCAAATTTCATCGCCACAATTACAGAAAAGATAGACGTTTATTTAGTAATAATGAATACATGTTAAAATGTTCCCACCCAGTCGCAACGGTAGATTCATTCTACAAACATTTAACATTTGGCTTCATCAATAAAGACCATTGCCATCCTGTCTGATAGTAATTTGACCTCGCCAGCTGTCAAATGTTTCGACAATGACAAAAGAGGCTTCTTAAGATTTGCAATTCAAATAAGTATGTACCGTCTCGTTTAGAAGGAAAAGAAATACGTATGACGTCATTGAGCTCTCTAGAAAAAGGTTCACCACTCGATTATTAATATAAGATGCTTTAGCTAATTATTGCAAGCGTAGACGAAATGTCCACTGATTTTGATGCGTAGCCAAATGATTCTATGACATCAAAAATCAAAGGTTTGGTTTTTTTGTATCAAATCACCTAAAGAAGGAGTTTACAACTTTCTTTAATGCTTTTCGGTGTTTAGTCGAGAAATAACGGTAGATTATCACTTGATAATCTCACCGCAAAAGCAGTGAAATATCAAAAACTTATACCCTGCTTTGGTGCATTTCATCCTATCTGACATCATCCTTGCGGGGTGAAATAAGTGACGTCACAATGAACGTTGCATAGCAATCACGCGTAAGATGACGCGCTTTACGAAAATATGTCCTAGTAATTTCCCATTTTGTCTCATTTTTGCATTAAAGTAATAGAATAATCGTTTGTTTTTCGTGTAAGATCGATTAATATTTCATTTCATGAACAACAAAATATATATTTTCACTGTGAAAAGATAGCTTTTGTTGTTCACTTAATGAAATATAAATCGATCTTACACTGAAACAATCGATTATCCTCTACTTATTGATCTAAATGGTCTATAAATTCACTTATCCAACCAACAGATCTGTCATTACTTTTATCGCTGTCCATTTTTTCACCCGGTCAGCATGCATAAATATGTAAAGGAAGTAAATGCTTTAATATTTATTTTGAATTTTGTGTTACAATTTAATGACTCGATAAAACGTCGTCTGATGAACTTCGTCTACAACCTCTTTACAGCACCATCAAAGCATATACATAAGTAACTTCTTATGTTTATATAATTATTCATATGAATATGTATACTTGCTGATATCATTGCAATGGCTTTAATATAAGTAAACAATGGATAAATTAGTGTTTTTAAAGTGTGCATGCCAAAAGATCGTCAATGAATCACTATCATTCTTCACAATCGTGTAAACAAGAATAAAATCTCATACAACAAAAATTGACTTTCCTTGATAAAATGAATTAGTCTGTGTATAAAATCGATTTACATCAACAAAAATGACACAGGTCTGTATCAATAACTATATCTTTGATTGAAATAATTACAGTAAAAAAAATTATACTAAAATCTGCCTCTGATTCAGCATTGCTTCTATCCCTCACACGTGATTAAATACTATCTTTGCAGGTGAAGGAGCACTTGTACAATGATAAACCAGCATCACGCTAGCAGTATATACATTAACACTTGCGACCTGGCTCGGAAAAAGGGAACCTAAAGGGATTTTAATATATAAACAATTTATGACAGAATTAGGTTGATGATAAACTAATCGATGACAGGAAAAAATATATATAAATATACAAAAGCAAACATTTAAAAGGCCGGGCGCGGTCTTTTTATATTTTTTTCAATTGTAATGTAATAAAAGCACCCCAAGACTCATGTACACCAGGCTTCCACGTTTGTTCAGCCATATTATGACTTCAATAACAAAATGTCACCTATTTAGTATCACACCACGACAGTGACACAGTCACATTTTTGTATCATTAAGAAAAGCAGGTGATGCTACATGTTCGCAGGTCAATGGGTATAGAATCGAAAGCTTCTTCTCGAATAAGGTAAGATAGGTAGAAAGTTTGACTTCGTTGGTACGACAACATAGTGTTGCGACACTTTACATTGCATGAAAATCTTTTTCTTCACGAATATTGAGAGGCTATTAAGCATGATCATGTACAATTCTGAAATTCATTTGGATGAGTACCCTTCAGAAACAGTCTATATTGGATAATGGTGTGAATTAAAGAATGCTATTTAGTGCGCGACACCATGCGTTTACGGATGCACATGCCTAAAGCATGTAAACCCTGAATGTCAGACTTCGTTGAAGTGCACGTTTATTAAGCAATCATGTATCCAATGCAAACTTGTTTCATTCAGTCGTCAATCTTTGCATCTACTAGTCTTTGTTATTGCTGTTTATTAACCGTAGTCGCGACATTTCTTTTACTTAACAATACCGAAAAAGGAGATAAAATAGGAATAATAATAAAAAAATCAATAGTCAATACATTTCAACGACTTCACATTTGAACGGATACTTTACAAACTCTACGTGGACTCATCATGGCTTTCTTTGAAGTTAAAAAAGTATAAACTAACCTAATGCATGGTTTATATTTTAAAGCTTTAGGCTTTCAAATAATCACTATTACATGTTTCCGTTTAAGGAAGCAATTGCAACATAATGGTGGTATATCCTATCCCAGAAGACCCGCTAGATCAAGATCAACGACTGTACGAGTTGGTTGGTTGAACACTTGTGTAGTAAAACCTGGCATAACGCACAGCAAGAAAATATAGCATCATTCGCCACTTCAGAGCTGTCATTACCTTCGCTCACGGAGGCCTTATGTTTGACAAGGTGATATAATACGTCGACGTTATGTTTTATAACAATTGATTTGAGTTTATTTGTTATGGACAAGGGGTACTTCATTATTTTAGTAGTAATTCCATCCAAACTAGTAATAGTAATATAAATAATGAAAATTAAATAAAATGTGCTATTAATTGGTATTTATTTAGTATAGTGGTACAGTTAAGAACATCGTGAAATTGACAAGATGAATGATTTTGGAATGATTTTGGAATTAAATTGAATGAGTGTTGAGCGAGTTCTGAGTGAAAATAAAGGAAAGTAATCAAATCTCGCTAATTTTGTTCATCTCGAACAAAATTAGCAATATTTATTACCTCCCTTTCATAAAATATACTTAACTTTTCTGTTCCTTTGGTTTCGTGGACACTTTTAATGATTTAAATGAGACACTTTAAAATCCACACAAGACCATAAAATCATAGAATAATTTGATCGTGGTAGACTCTTGTCAACCTATGCATTTCACACTGACTTGTTTATAATCGACCTTATTCTCGCTTTTTAGATCAGTATACTTTGGCCTCATAGGGTCAAAGTAACAGACCCTGCACGATCTGTGTTCCAGACGGATCAATTAAGTATAATATGGTCAGGCGGATTTTCGGTATATTAAGTTAATCTAAAATGATTGAGACCATCTGTTAATTAGTGGGCTTTTCAGGCCTCGTTTGCAAAATCTTCTTTTAAAGTTTGACCTCGGTCAGAGTAGTAGAAAGGTTATACGTGGTTTAAAAACACTTGCGTTATTATCACGTGCTTTAAAGCTCGGAGTAGCTCTACTTTCTTATTAAAAGAAATAGAATCCACTTGGAATCTATAGGTACATCAACATAATTAATAGTGATTTTTTATTACTTTTATCAAGAATTTCTTTGAATTGTTTTTGAAATTCAAATTAATCAACTGTAAATAAGTATAACAATACGGCGATTCATAGCGGAAATTTTTCTTACCTTGAATAGAAGCTGGAAAATTTGTATCCAGTTTAAATTGTTGATCGGCGTTAGCTACGTCAATGCATACATTTTGTGTATACTCTATCCATTAAATATGTGGACTCTTCTTTAACCGGGATAACGTTCTGAGTTTCGTTTTTTCATTATTTTAAAGGAACTGAAACAATATTTTTCTATTTTCTGAATTTAAAAAAAAACAACAAAAGTGTTGTCCAAGAATGAGCACTCATTAGCCAAAAAGTAAAATTGCTTGGACGACAATACTATTTAAAGACCAATTTTATTCAGCGACCATAGTTAAAAAGTCTCCTCGTTATTAGCAAAATCTCTGAAAGGTGGACTTTCGTTCACACACAAAAAAGCAAATTATTGAATCTTCTGTTGTTGAAACTCAATGAGGCTCAATGAGGCGATTCTAATGGGTTGAAACACCAGTAAGAATTCTAGGCAAAATCATTATATGCTGTCATATCAAATTTGATTATAAATGTTGTATTTAGAGACGTTTTTGATAAACGACTGCTCTTTGCTGGTCCCCAAGTGGTCGCTTGAGTGGTCGCTTAGCAATAGTTTCACCCTACAATTTTCTTCTCGAAATGCATTACATTCTCTTCAAAAAAAGTTCTTTGACAATGATTTAACATACTATTTTTCTGAGTTCGTGTAAAAACTTCGATAAAATTTGGTTGATTTGTGAACAGTAATTAGGATGTAAGAATATCACATGTAATTGCGATAAATTACTCGACAAAGTTTCTCAATAGAGATGTCAACGTCAAATAACGTACAATCTGAATTCTCATTCAGCACGTGCAGTTCCATATTAACAGAACAGTCCTAATAGCTCTCCATTGTGTGTGGATGAAATGCTATTGCTTGTTTGCTTTTGAAATCGAACGTCTAGGCACACACCTGTAATGACAACTTAGCAAGCGAATGGAGGAATAACGTCATAAAGTTTTTGGTCGCCACAAAGCAGGCTCTATAAGACAAGCCGTTGCAAATGACTTTGTTGTTTCCGGGCAGACTATCTTGTACCTCTTGTACCGCTATAACATGCCTCAAAGCGTTATGTATAGAGTCAGATCAGTCTGACGCTGGATGACAACGTTCGTCAATGACATCGAAAGACGTGGCGATATTTGGGATTTTTTCAATCTAACTATATGTCAACGAACACTTAGGTCTTCAGTCTAAATCTGATCTCTGGTGAGAAAGTGTGGAACCAGATAAGAGATGTCAAGTTTGCCACTTTAAGACACAAGCGACGTAATGCCCTTAATCAACGTCTCCGTTACAAAACTTTTATCAAAAAAGTAATTTTGTTATCATATAGTGTGAAGATGCATTGACTTCACCTTCATTGATTGACTTTGCTCATACATATAGATATTTATGTAGAAATTATGATCTGTATATAGATCAGATATCATAGAACTTTTTTAAAGCGTACATAAAAGTGAAAACGAAATGAATATGTGAAAATGTGTTTCCAATTGTTTGCCTAGAGCATCGTAATTAAAGTAAGATTGCCAATTAGTTTGATACCAAAATTAACTTTGAGGTTTGTCTTGAAAGAAGTAACACGCAACTACTTCGACTACAATTACTGCAATTACTTGTTACATTGAACTTGATCTTGAAAACAAACACGTGGATTAACATCACGTGCGACTTCTCAATTGGCCTCCTATAGAAGCCAGGGTGGAATTTAAAAAAAACCTTGCACTATGGTAGTTGATTGATAAAGTCTGTGTTTATTTTGAAATGTCATCGCTTTATAACGTCTTACGAACAAATCTTTGGAATCAGCAATTTTAATGAAACATATGATTTCATTTACATTTAAGTTATTGTACTGACATATACATAAAAATCGTCGCATTTTAGCACTGTTGAAAGAAGTTAATATTCAGAGATATTAAGACATATCCTTGATATTCTTTGCAACAATAAATTCAACCTGACTCAAAGTAAAGTAAAACAGTCCATTTGATTGATTTGATTTTCGCCAGGTTGTTAAAGGTTGTTGTGCATAGCCCTGCCCTGTGTTCAGGATGTAAAAGCGTTTCGCGAGCGTTTTGAGATGATACCTCGCTTTGCACGTGCACATACGTGCAAAGCGAGGTATCATTTCGAAAGCGCTTCGCTTACGTTTACATCCTGAACACAGGGCTAATACTCTTTGTACTCGATATGAGGATTTTTCAGTGGAATTTTGCAAAATTCAAAAGTTATTTATTTTCCAAATTAGGTACTGGTGGTAAGAATATTAAAGGGTATTGATTCATGATGTAAAACGCTATAAGAAAGCCTCCGATATTCCTTTCTAAATCAGAGAAAAATGCACCAGGGGAAATCTTGCGCTGAAAGCTTGTATTTCTTTTTGAAGGATACCAATATTCTTTGAACGTTTAAATGACACAAACAACTCGTTAAGACAACTAAGGAGAGGAACACACAAAAATTTTAAGAACCTTAAATTTTGTTAAATCGACAAATCTTATGAATTAGTCTCCGACAAGTCATCAAAATACATTTATTCCTATCGTTGCATCTCATGAAAGACCCTATATGTCTATCGATGTTTTAAACGTAGAACAGTTAACTGTAAATTTCTAGCGAGAGATATCCAAACTAGTAATCTAGAATATTAAGAACAGAAATACTCAAGTGTCGACTAATATGCAATCGGATCGTATCTCTTTGCCTTTTAAGAAATAATAAATGACCGAGGTAGACAGATCCTCAAAGCATATCCTTCTCTTAAATCATTCCTTTTTTCTTGTTTTGCTAAATAAATAGGAATGGGACTTTGACAGTGTGAATATGTCTCTTAAGAGAACTTATGAACATTTAGTCCGTTTGTTTGTCAGTCATAACAGTCCTTGAGCTGGTTTATTGAAGATCTTCACGTGTTATTCTCGAGATTACACTAGAATGTCACACCGTAAATAAACACTTGAAAACCACTCTCCTCTATTTTAACAGGGTTGTTGAATTGACGCAAAAATTACATTCGAATTTCCAACATGAATGCGTATATTATCATTTAGCTTACACGAGTACAACGTGCTCAAGGTATGCTTTTTAATCACCATTTGTCCGCCTTGGGCCGTCTGTCGGAAGTCTTCAACATATCCTTAAACGCTTTCTCCGCCTAAAACCGTTAGGCCAATTTCAAGTAACTTAAGCATGACTGTTATTTGTGGGTAAACCCTTTTTAAAATCGTTCGTGAAGTTGGTTGTGAATGGAGTTTTTCGCCGCTTTCAACAATCTTTCAATTATATCGCGCCGTCAGGTGCACCTAGGTGCACCTAACAATGGATTCCTGGTATTTCTCTCACCAGTACTAACATCACATCCTTTTCTAGCCTTCAGCTGCTATCCCACATAGGTCTACGATTATCGACCAATTGGTGAAAGACAAATAGTCGGAAAGAATGAGCGCCGTCGGGGATCGGATCTCTAGGTTGACAGTCCGACGCGCTATGACGGCGGCTTTCGTGAAGAAAGTGAATCCCGAATATGAGCGTAGAAGAGCGTTAGATATTTTAATCTTTGAAATATTTTAATGTCTACTTATGCCAAACTAGTTGGGCAATTTTTCATCAAACTCACGTATGCTCTTTGGGTAACACTACTCAAAACTTTTTCTCGAAATTTTGATCGGCTGCCAAAATGTAGCTGTGGAATATTTTGATAATGAAATTTTTTATCATCTTTTCTTCTCAAAGTACACTGTCATAACTTCACACCAAAACCAGTGACAACTCAGTCACCTGTCAAAAAATTCGGTGCAACGTATACGATAGATTTCGGGTGAGATATTTACACAAAACAAAATGTTATTCGAAGAAACGATTTTAAACTCTCCATCAAAAAGAATGTGAAACGTTAAACCCCGATGAACATTAATCACCACAACTGCTGTTGCAGCAAAGAGAAAATAGGGTAAATGGTCCTTTTTCAACGTAGAAAAAAGACATCTTAATTAGTGAAACAACGCACCTTATCAATACAGCTAGTAATACTGTGAAAATGTACGATAATTCCAATCAAAATCACTCAAAATTGTTCCATTCAATCATTCCAAAAACTCACACCATTCAAAAACGCTCCAAAATCGTTTTAAAACACTTGCAAAATCGTTCAAGACGATCAACATTTCATTCAAAATGATAAGATTATCTTACGATTTTATTGGCTGGTGTAAAATGTGGGCGTCTAATTGGTCCGTAAAGGCACACAAACAGAAAAGTGGGCATATTATCAAAGAGAGGTAAAAATATCGAGAAGATCTTCCAACTCTGATGACATTGTCGATGTTGTATTACCGCCATTAAATTTCATTTAAACTCATTTATCGCACTCATTCAATTTCATTCTAAAATTATTCCTATATCACGCATCTTTCACTATGTTTTTAACTTTAGCTCAAATGAGAGTATTGCAGATCAACAATTAAGTCGAAGTTTTCATGCGTTTCACGTCGGTAGTTCCAAATTATAGGATAAAGTCAGTCAGAAATTCCGCTTTTCATCACTTTGAATGTGTACTTACAATTCAAAGAAAACTGCTCAAATCATCGATAAGAACAGTGACAGGACCATAAATGGAGGATGATCACATAACGGCATTTCTGTTTTGCCAATTTTCCGTGCCGTCAACGGGGTAAACGGCGAGAAAGCTTCAGAAATAGGGGGCATTAACCATGTAACGTCAATCAAACGTTAACATTCAAAAGATTCGTTTTGGTGTGAAAACAGCTGATTACCAAAGATAACAATTGCTTAAATCTTGTCACTCCAGACTGCAAGAAATTGAAACTCAAAGCCGAAATCTGGACAAAAATGATATGCTTTGACTTTTTTAAATCCAATCCTCCCACCGCTTTATCTATGTTTTGTGAGTATAGAGTTACCATTGGAAGAAAAAGCATAAATCTATTGCTTAGAGATTTACTCAATGTTTTGCTTTATTCGATTACAATATTTCTGCTACAGAAAATATATTTAGCGAAAAATATCAAGTGTTGCTTAACTTTTTTGACTAAGTATATATCTTTAACTCAAGAGTATTACATGTATGACCCTAGTGTAATAGTTTTGAATATTAGCTTAAAGAGAATTGAATTTATTTATTTTAGTTACCATTAAAATGAAGCCCATTCACTTGTTTTGAATAGGCGATGAAAGCAAAACTTGTACACGTAGATTTCCAGCGGTGAGCCGTCAAATCATAATATTCACATATAGGCTCTCTAGCACAGTTTTGAAAATACACCTATAACGATTTACTTCCAAAACTGACTCGATTTGTCTAAAACAAATCGGGTAATATATGTATAATAAATACTTTATTAACGTCGCGATCGAAAATTTCTAGTTTATCCAACTCGCCATCTAAATCAGATAAAAAAGATATGCTTTCATCTTTTTAAAAATAAATTGTTTTTAATATATGGTATTTTATGACTACTCAATAAACATTCTATATACGTTTATTTCTAGGCTAATCCCACATTATATTCGTTTTTCCACACTCAAATGTATGGTTTCTTTTACGTTAGTTCCCCGTCATTGTTCTTCGATTGTTAGCTGACGAAATCTATTAATTACTGGAGTCAACCGCTGTAAGGCTGTTGCCTTCATGAAGGTGAAAAACCTCTCTTAGCTGGACAATTTAAGAGCATTAACCCATACGTGATGCTTAATAACAGCTGGGACCTAATCACATTTCCAGCTGATTTGTCACGCAATGAACTGTTCTTTTGTCTGAAATTAAAGATATTAAGATTTCTGACGAAAAGACTAAATGAAATGTCGTATGAACCTTTTTTTCTTATCGGTCGGTTCTTTGCTCTAAGTTGCCTTTAAACAGACATGAAAATACACGTACAAATGGCAGCCTCATGAAATTGATGTTCACCGCCATCAAAAACATTCTAAATCGATGTTCATTTATTTCAAACACTTATACAAACCACTCAAAAATGCTTCAAAATCGTTAAAACAATTTTAAATCGTTTGAAACTTTCAACATTTCATTGAAATAGATCGAACTTCTCGACTTTTTTATTAGCTAGTGTTGAATATAAATTCTCTATTTGGTACGTGAAAACACACAGATCTGCCCTTCCACAGGTCGGAAAATGCAATTTTTGATTTTTTTTAAATAATCGGAAAATATGACTTCATCGTGTAGAAAACTCTACAATAATGAATTCGGTCTGGAAAGACATGGAGAAAAGGGCAGATATTCCTGAAATAAGCTGAATTCCATTCTGAAAAAATGAAGCAACTACTAACGCCTAAAAGATTATTCTTTATATTTTAGCCAACCTTTTACGTATGCAATTCAACCTGTTTGTCCTGTTCTGTCAATGTTGAAGTATTTGTCAATTGGTAAACTGCATATCGATACATGCAAAAAATGAAACATTATACATGAAAAATAACAATTTCGTAACTAATAGGCTGGATATGAATAGACTGGGTCCTTCACTGACCTTGTCGCTTCGAACATTCAAGCTCCAAATTCTTTGGAATGAGTTATTGTAAGTGTCATACACATGTGCGTTTCTTTAACAGCGGAAATACACACATTTCCGAATCTAAGAACAGGTTTTGTATTTTTTCTATGAAGAAATGTAAAAGAGCAGCTTTAAGGGAGGTGATAAATATCGCCAATTTCGTCCAAATTTTATTCAAGCCCGCTCCACACACTCTTTCCATAATCCCAAAATCATTCAACTTGTCAATTACAAGTTGTTGTTAATTGTACATTGTTTCCTTTATTATGTTGCAGTTTCATTAGATTAAAATTGAATGCTATTTGAGAAGAAAGTTTTCAATAAATACTTGTATTTCCTTTTCTAAAAATGTTTAATATGATTTTTCTGTTGTCTTTGGCGCTTTTGCAATGGCGGTACTTAATACTGAGGTTGGATGTCAAGTATTCTTCTCCGTCACCTTGTTCGTAACTATAATTTTGAGTAAGCATCAGAAGAAACGTTATACAGTAAGTAACATCGTGAATTTGAAGCCGATCAAAATTATTCTAAATTGCTTACCCAGCGCTCAATTCATTCCAAAAACTCACTCGAACCCTTCAAAAACACTCCAGAATTTGTTTTGAATTTGGAAGCGTCTGACTTGTTCATGAAGGCGTAGAAATATAGTTTTAGAACTTGTATGTATATTGGTAATAATTATGGTTAATTTCGCTTATATAGATTCCAACTTGAAATCGTTTTATTTTGCTTTTTGATCTTAAGCTTTTTCCTTTGGAAACGTTCTTGTCGGAAAAGGTATTTTCTTGATGAAGCATATTTTCATTCGACATTCAACATGACAACTTTGAAACATTAGTCTACAGAAATTTCACCATAATGTTTCTTGAACATTCTAGGATCTGGTGGCGAATCGTCATCATTCAATATGGAAGATATTCGTTTCCTGTCTTCTTCCTTTTTTAAGGGACGGTTGATCGTAACACTACTATTAAGGGCGAATCTATAAAAAACCTTCGGGAAAGTAATGTTAAGCCTTCACTGTCCCTTGTGTAATTTATAGTTTGAAGACGGTTAACCATAACACGTTTCGGAATTTACAGATAATCATATTAGAATCATTTCATCTAGCTTTTGAAAAATCGTTTCTACTAAAAGAAAATCACCTTACGTTTTCAGGGAATTGTATCGAGAATTGGCATGTTAAACTTGGCAATAAGACTTGATATTTATTGAAACATTGCTGATTTTGGTTCATTGTTTTATTCAGTTTAGTAATGAAATAAGTTAACTCTTTCGTTCAACTGCGAGAGATGCTCATTTAGCTTCTAATTACGTGATCTCATTGAAGGAAACATGCATTGTGACGTATAATTGTTATCAAAACAATGAAATCGACATTTATCTCAACCAAAACCATTCTAAATTGCTCGCTCAGCGTTCCATTTAATCAATCCATACACTCACTCAAACCATTTAAAAACGATCCGAAAATCGTTAAAACACTTCCAAGATGAAACAAAAATAACAAGCTTCTATATTAGTGTTTTTACTGATTAACAGCTTTGATAAACTTCAAACTGTATTCGAATAGGTTGTAAGGGGTTCATTTGAGGCAAACTTGCAAGTTAACCATATAATTTGGCCGTCAGCAAAAATATACCTCGTTCAAGGGGCGAATGTAAGGCTAAATACAGTTTCAAATTCTTGGAATGAGATTGTTATTGTATAAGGTCAATTATACAGTTAGTTACATCGTGACATCGTGAAATTGAATTCACCTCAATCAAAACCATTTAAATCGCTCACTCAGTGCTACATTCATTTATTTCAAGCACTCACTCAAACCATTACAAAAACTCAAACCCATTGAAAAATATAGAATCAACAACGCCATTCAAAATAAATTGTAAAAGAGAAAAATCGCTATTTCACTGACGTAATTCGAATTGTAATTGTCTAATAGGTTCTTGAAGAGATGGGAAGCTATCTATAGAACTTGTATCCATATTTTGTTAAAGGTATTAAATACACTCATTAAATTCACCCAAAAATTGCTCCACACTCTCATTCAATTTCATTCCAAAATCATTCAGCATGTCAATTTCACGATGTTGTTAACTGTACCAGCAGTCATCATTACTGTCTGGGGTTTAAGTTTGGAACATTCTCTGTTTGAAACGTATTGCTATGAAAATAATGCAAAACATATTTAACTGCAAAATTTTAGCCAAGTGCATACTTTTTGCAATTATTGTTATGATAACCACCATGTACATTATATTTGCGGACTGTTGACCAACTGGTGTATTTACTTGTCTGCTGTTATGATTGACCACATAAATTCCCATTTGCTGAATGATTACCCTTTTCGGTATATATTGATTGTCTAAGTCTTTTAACTCACCTGGGCAGTATCATTTGTATGTGATGTTGGTTTTTGCTAACAGAAAGTGTGTCGGCAGCCGCCTTGTTGATAATTTATATTATATATTTTTTGAGGTATTTTATTGAAGCCGGAGCCAATTGTCGACCAAACCATATATTAAGTAAAATATTGTTTCTAAATCAAGTTTAAAATTGTCTGTGCATCCGAAATAATAAGCTTCTATATTAATGCATTTTCATATGTTAACAGTTGATTAGATTTGTTCGATTTGTTATAAAGATTATTTTTCCTATCGTGTACAGACAAGTACTCTTGATAGGCCATCATATTACCGTGTAAAGCCTATTAGACTAATAGTTCATTACTTGTTTTCCGTGACATTCTGGAAAAATGTGTCAATATGTCCTTGTAAAGGGCAAGCCGGATAATTAATTAACTATCGTTAGATACTGCAACTCTCGTAAACAAGATACGATCATATTTGAGTCTGTGCGTGAGATTTCCAACAATTTCAAATATGCGCAAGGCAAAGACTCTGACCAGCCTGTGCATCCGCACAGTCTGACCAGAGACTTCACTATGCGCTTAGTAGCTAGATGAGGTCTTAAAGTATCTGTAGACCATCAGGTTACTTTGTATTAACACTTTGTGGCTGTCTACGTTGCTAAATGTTTGCACCTTACGCACATTTCAAATTGTTGGAAATGTCACGCACAGGCTCATTTAACTTCTATTGTTTTAAAATGCACAAAAATGGAATGTAAATAGTTACTAGCTTCCCTGTAGCAAAGAATATTTAGAAAATTTAAAGAATAAGTAATAAGTGTTGCTTATATCAACTCGATGAGTAGGCTATAAAGACTCTCCATTCTGTCGACTTTATTGTGTTAGTTTTGAAATTGAATGTTTTCGCTATAAAATCAAACGATGAACGTAAAATTCAACCATTAACTGAACGATGCCTTAGTTAAACGCAAATGATTCAACAAGTTTTATTATCTTTTTAATTCATAACATACATTTACCTAACTGGAAAAAAAATAAAGATATGCTTACAAGCATAGAAGCTTAAAAGCATAAAATAGTGCGGACTTAACCATGCATTATTTTGCTTACAAAAATGTAAGGGTTTAACTGAATGGACTCATGAAACATTTAGAAAATTATAGTTTTAAGTTTTTAAATGTTTGTTTTAGAAAATGGGTCATGTACTCTATTCAGTATAATCACCTTCTTTATTAAATACAAAAAAGAGACTAATGTAGGACAAGAAAGAAGATCAGAAGTAAAATTAAGTAATAGTTAAACGCTAATAATTGAAAATTAAACGATTTAAACAGCCGAAAGGAGGGAGCGAAGCGACCGACTGAGGCTGTTTAAAGCGTTTAATTTTCAATTATTAGCGTTTAACTGACTTAGTCTTTTTCCCGCGCCTTATGTTTTTGGCAGCATATTGCACGATTTAAACGGAATAAGCCGGATACATTTATTACAATTAAACGCCCCTTTCTTTCCAAATATGGAGGTGTTGAAATATGCACGTGAATATCGAGGCTTTTTAAGGAGCCATTACAGATGATAAAATATAAAGTATAGTTTGGCTTTATTGAGCTGTCAATGACCTCCGTTCTTTATATGAACGAAAATCTGATAATTTTCGACTCTTTATTACACGTGCTACCAAAACATGTCTGATTTTATGAGAGGTCAAGTCTCGTCAAACCTCGTCTCGATAGTATATGGAATACAAACCATCAAATAAATTCGAATTCGTGCCTTCTGATTGGATGAAAAGTAGGACAAAGACTTAATCGTGAAATTTTCAATTATAAGCGTTTAACTTAGTCTTTTTTACCGCGCTTAATATAATTGACAGCATATGGCACGATTAACACGGAAAAAGCCGGTTATATTTATTACAAAGTGAGCTCCCGCTCTTTCCAAATACGGTGTTGTAATATGCACGTAGATACCGAGGCTTTCTAATGAGCTATTACCGATGATAAATAATACAGTATTAATTGTTTTTATTGACTTGACAATGACCTCCGAACTATATATCGGAACAAAAATATGTATACAAGGACAGATGAACTTAACCTTACAAAACAACAACTCAAATTTGGTCATTGCCAGAGAACGGCTTACTAACGTTAGTAAACTAAACTGTTTAGCCATAGACAAAGACAATTTAAAATTGAATTGATAAAAAGTTTGTCGATACACACAGAAACACATCAGTACATAAATGTTTAGTTACCAAACCAACTAAGGGTAGGTGCACCAGCCATTGAGATGTAACTGCAATAATTTTGAAATCGGGGTTAAACCACATGCAAACAAATGGACAGACCATGTCACGCACAGCCGCCAAGATAGCGCAGTTGGTAAGGCATTAGACTTCCATTCTGGAAGTCGTGGGTTCGATCCCCGGTGGCGGCAAATATCCTTTCCGACGTTTGTCTCTCACCAATTGGTAGATAATCGTAAACCTATGTGAGATGGCGGTCGGAGGCTAGGAAAGGGTGTAATGGTAGTACAGGTGAAAGAAATACCAGGAATCCATTGTTAGGTGCTCCGACCGCCGCGATATAACTGTAAAATTGTTGAAAGCGGCGTTAAACCCATTCAAACAAGCAAACAAATGTCGTGCACAACCAGGTCCAAATCAGAGAAGAATATGGGTAATGCAACACGTGTATCACGATTTTCCCCTTTACTTTTCACGTGCTCGTTGCATATTCATGAGGGGGTAGAGTTTAGTATGTAGGCATGCGTAGAATAACAAATAAACCTTGACGTTTAAATGAAATAATGATCAAAATAAACCTCAGCTGGTTAGTTTATGGAAAATAAACCATCAGAAATTTTAAAAATCCAGCATTCTGATTGGATGATTAAGTAGGACAAAGACTAAATAAACATTAATTACATCGGAGGTGAGCGACCTGCAATGTTTGAACAACCTCTATATGCTGTATGATAACATAGGTTGATTTATGGGTTATTATACACATTTATGACAATCGGCCATCTCGAAATACTAGGTAAATCTTTACAAGGGCTCATCGAATGTACTTTACAAGTCGTATTGATGATTTGATTTGGAAAGAGCGTTAATTCAAAGAATTATGTGAAGTAAATACATAATGTTGCTTTTGTTAATAAGATTCACTACTTATGCAATGTATATGCCTATTTATTACCGAAATGAGTCTTTTTTCAAAACTTTCAATTCAAACATTTAACATGTAATTAAAGTAATAACTAAACGCAAATGAAATGCTCTGTTCATCTAAGTTTTTTGGACAAGGAGTATCGCATCAATTAACAGAGAACCACTTGTCATAAATCAACTAATCTATCAATTACAATAAAAGCAAAGTCTGTCACCTTACTTAGAGGTGGTAAGTGTTTTAACTTACGATCTTAAACTTTGCAACGGCAAAATATAAAACACTTAAAAGTGCTCGAATAAAAGATACAAGGTAATAATACATGTATATCAGAACTCCTCATAAACGGATTGGTTTTGATTCAAAATTTGAATACGTCTCCTCGTCTCCTATAACAAACAGCCACCAGAAAGATCCTTGGTTTGCACATTTGTAGGATCACATACTAAATTACATCATCCTTCGCACGTTAGCGCGATTGTTCTGTACTTTGAGCGTCCAAAAATAGAATTTAACTTACAAAATTGTTGCTTTTGTCAGAAAAGAATCTATCACTTGCTTTTGGTTGAGACTAGCTTAACGAAACCTCGTCTAGAGAACAAAAATTATTAAGCTCGCTAAGGCTTGCTTAAGGATCTTTTCAATGCTAGGCTTGGTAAAGACCAGCTTGATTCATATCAAATTTGAGCCTGTGTGTGACATTCCCAACATTTTGAAATGTTTGTGAGATGCAAACATTGAGTAGTGTAGAAAGCCGCATACTGAAAATACAAAGTTACCCGATGGTCTACAGATACTTTGAGACATTGTCGATCTACAAAGCGCATAACGAAGACTCCGGTCAGACTGTGTGGATGCACAGGCTAGTCAGAGTCTTTGCTTTGCGGATATTTGAAATTGTTGGAAGCCTCATTTTATTACAGATTCTATATATCTCTAATGGCTAGTACATGGGTTTATTCTGGGGGCAAGAAACAAACAAACAAATCCAAGAAAAAATAGAAATTAATGATGTTGAGAACCTGTTTTTTAGTACATAACGATCAATCAGTGGGCACTTTCATCTTCCTATTTACCTATCCACAGCTCAATCATGAGTTACATCAAAGACAAACACTCTCATTATTATGATGAATCGTTCACTTCAATAGCCAGATCCTCTTCTTGTTTTTCCAGAAATTATATTTATAGCTTCGTTAGTCTGAGTCACTAACACAAAGGTACTCATATATAAAATTGATAATCACTTACCAAAGTACGCAATAAACAAAGTTCACACGCTTTCAAAAATTATGCATTTATCATATATAGACCAGCAATTTCAAGTGAGGGATCAAAGATCAATTCTACATTGAAAATTATAGGAGAAAACGGTTTCTCGAACCCCACTCTTGCTTGCTGATCTATATCTCCTTTTTCAAGAGGATGGAGGAAATCGTGTTTTAACAGTGAACAATGAGATTTCAAGAGTTAAAGAACGTAACAACTGGTACTTTACTTTTAGTTCAATTGTGATTTTAATTGATTTGGTCCTTTTCAATTATTTTTGTTATATTTGGTATTTTCCCAAGACAAATATGCAAGTAATTTTATAGGCAGTTCGTTAACTGTCGTTTTGCTGCTAATGTTGTTGTTTTAAACTGTTTTGTCTTTTCAATTTTCCCATTTTATATACATACAGTTTGCATATCGAATTCACATTAGTGATTAAGTTTAACCTTTGCTGACTTTCTATTTGTATACGTGGCCGAGGGCGGACGGATATTGGTATCACCATCTCTGACTCTCCGTCTGCATTACCTACGTCCGCAAGCCCTAATACACACGATTTTGGATTTACCATGTGGTGATTTGAAGAAACTCGTGCACTCTTGTTTTCAATCATCTTGTTTTATGATAAGTGACAACATCATATCTGCAAGGTGGTTCTTTTGTGAAATTCAAACTTTCGTAGCTGAACAGGTGTTCGATTCATTGACTTCACGGTAAAATTGTTTTGTTATTCAGCCGACATGGCTTATCGGACATTGATAGAGAGACCACACGAACAGACTGACTCATACATGTTGTTTTGCACCTATCCCACCTTTACCAATCACCTGGCGAGTCACTGACTGCAGACTGCACTACGCGTGACCAACCCTGCGTGCAGGATTCGAAACCATTCGCAAATGTTTGAAAAAGGTACCCCGCTTTTGCAAAGAGGGGACTAATTGTTAAATATTCGCGACGATTGATAGATAGACAACACAAACTACCTGCTCTGCGTTCAGGATGACAAACAGTTCAATTTTTGCTAATTTCACTCCGCTTTGCACGCAAGCTGACGTGCAAAGTGGGATACAATCGGCCAAAAATTTGCGTCGTGTTGTCACCCTGAATGCACGGTCGATTCGCACATGTTGTTCTGCACCTATCCCACCTTTATAAACCACCTGAAGAGTTACTCATTCCGCCTGCATGACGTCTAACCAGCCATGTTCAAGTTTCCAGGATTCGAAAACAGTTGCAAACGTTTACAATAGTACCCCGCTTTGAACATGAGTTCTTATGCAATGCGGGGTACTTTTCCCTAAACGTTTCAGCACCAAATTCATTTAGATTGTTGAGCATAACAACCTTCTTCCTTCGCAATCTTAAGCACATGTTTTTCTATTGAATGATAGGAAAAGGAATATGTTCATCGAATAGAAGTTTTGATTTAGTAAAGACAACCCAGCAATTTTTGAAGTGTCACCAAAATACATTCTAGCATGCTCCTCTTTAGAAACAAAACATACTTGCACTATTGTGAGATCAACGAAGGTCACCAAGGTCACTTCCATGTCTTAGTGAGGGCAGTTTCATTTTGTTTGTAAACAAACTAAACTAATGGCTTATTATTGATTAATCTAATTGAAGGCATGTAGGGTTTCTGATAACATATAGAGGATCCGTACTTCTTCAGTTTCTTTCCACCAAAATGGTCTTGGTAAGATAGACATAGAGAATAAAAATGAGTGGTCATGAAATACACCATTATTAAGGTATTGGAACCGTAATGGTTCCGCAGCATTTCGGATAACATGTTCTTTCACAATGTTAAACACGGTTTCTTAATGAAAATCATAAGGGAAACATCGGTTAACACCGTTAAAGTTCATTTCTCCGGAAACGTAGAGGAAGTGTTACAGGTCCACTACCTTAAGCAAATCTATTTTATGGACACAATTTTGATATTCTATATTTAATATGACACTATCTTTGTGATTAATCGACAAAATTCTTTAAATTTGTTGATTAAAATTTTTGTGCAGTATATAACGCCGTCTGTTAAACGAGTTATCATCTCCATTATGACGTCATTTTCACGGCATAAAAATTACTTAGCTATACGTTCTGAGCTCTTTTGCATAGTTTTAACACTCCTGCGACGAAGGTCAATCATAAAAATAAGTTACGTAATGCGGAAAGAATGATATATCAAATACTAGTTCGGGAAGCAACCGTAATCATTATTTTCGAAAGTTTTGATTGCTTTGATTGATTTCAGAGTATAAGTTTAGTATCAAAACAGCAAGGATCATATAAATAGCTAGAAATTTTGAAAACAGTCAACGACAATCGAATAATTTAAACGGCAAAAAACGTCGATTGCTCAACGCTATACTGCTATGAGAGCATGAATTTAAAAAATGCCGTTACGATAGTTCGACCCCGTGTTGCGTTATGCGCTGGACACTAACATGTATAACTCGAATACGGTATTGTGATTTGTGATAACAGTACATCCGTATACAATCGACGAGTCAAAATAGCGAATTTTACTTATATATCGGATCTGTTTACCTTGAACTTGTTGACGACTTGTTGGGTAAGCGTATATCTGTCTATTAGACTGGTCACTATATCATGTTAGTGAGGAGGGCATTGGGTTTATTCGCTTGTTTGTAAACAGGTCGGCTCTTGCAATATATTAGCCTAATTGATTTAATCGCCCCTTAATCGAAATATTGCCTCTTCGGGAGAAAGATAGAAAAACAACAATAACAAAGAAGAAATAAGAGACACGCACTAACAAAATCATAATAGGAGACGAATAAGCCACCTCTTCAAAAAGCAAAATATTGATAAAGGAGATAGTGCAAATTGATAAATAAAGGTATTAGCATAATGTATTAAGTCTCTTCCAATACGTGCCCCCCCCCCCCCCCCCGATAATTACCATTTAAAAGTTTGCTAGCTTTTTAATAAACGAAGCACAGGATCGATAGTTTTTTGGGGTTTTTTTGCATTTAATATTCGCATCATTATAACCAACGTGACGCATTACCAACAAAATTAGACGGTATACTATTAATTTTGTCTTTTTAAGAGTGTCCTGTATTAAACGAGAAGATATTTTTTCCTATTTTTTGTTTGTTTGATTTTTTGACAAACGACTCTACTCTGACATTTCAAGGGGAAAACGTCCGCTAGAGTTTTGTTCTCTAAGACGAAACTTTTTTTTTTAAATACTGAAGCTGTAGTCTGTATTTCAGACTTATCAGTTCCTCCGAACTTCTCTAGGGTGTGCGGAATCAGTTCTGATTCTCTGCCAACAGGTGGATGAGTCAGTATGATATACTGCCAGGTAACAACGCTGAGAACACCGCGTCATGTCGAAGTGGAAATGCAATGTAAGCGGTAGGTTGGTATAATTTACCCTAGCGCATTTTCTGAAAATTCTGCACAACGAAATCAGGCACCGAGATTGTGCTAATATTTTCGAGCTTAACATAAGATTTGCTCAGACGTCAATTTAAAGTTTATGGATGTTTTGCCCTATTGAAGATTTTTTTTTCATTTAATGACAACCTTTTGCAAACAGTCTTTACCGTTTTGTCAACCTGAACTGAAAGGGCTTTTGTTTCTTAAAAAGGATAGATATAACACTCGGCTTGAATGTATACTGCAAGCATTACTAATGTCCGGTAGTATTTAAAAATTCCAATTTTCTCATTCCACGGTTTGATATCATTACTGCTCCAGTCTATATATTTATTGTTCATAAAGTCAGGTACATTTCACAGTACATTGTATACTAAATAACTAGGTAAGAAATGACGTAGTTTGGGAATATTGGTCATACGGACTGGATAACCTTAAGAAAAAAGTTCTTGAAGAATTAGGGAATATTCCAGCTGCAAGCTCTCCTTCGGAGTAAAACACCTTTGTTGACCGTTACACAGGCGATTGTTTATCATGCAGAAACTTAAAAACTATACATTTCCGCCTATATTGTAGTATAATTAGACTTATATAATTAACGCATAGGCATATATATATATATATATATATATATATATATATATATATATATATATATATATATATATATATATATATATATATATATATATATATATATATAGCGCATTTGAAGACCGACTAGGGACGAAATATTTCGTATATCCACAATTTCAGAAGAAAGGAAAGTGTTTCTACCTTAGATTGTGCTCGAAATTTTTTACATGCCTACATTTCACATGCCCCCTTTAGCAAAGTCTCTGGCCTCTGAGTATGTGGTCAGCGAAAGTGCTTTTAATAATCACTAGAAAACGTTTTCACTTATAGAAAGCCGCTTCTTTTTTTAAGTAGGATACCAAAATGGAAGCCAATTGCATAACTTAATACGTGTACATTCTTACTATTGTTAAGACGGCACAGGGGGCGGCTTGGAAAGCTTGGGTTCTTACTTAGAACCCTTTGTGCTGGAATAGAACGCAGTTTAAAAATAAAAACAACTCCTACAATTGCTGGGACCATTTATTTGTAATAAGAAACAAAAAGGTTTAAATATTTTATCATAATAAGCACTTTCGGAACTTAGAAATTATACCAACGATTTTTCTGTCTTAAAGGGTTTCGTTGAAGATAATTTTGAAGCAATCTTCACTAGGACTGTTTTTAGCTACCTGTGAAAATTTAAAGTGAATATGCAGTTTGTTTCAAGATAACTCTTACGTAATTTAATCTGTTTGTGGCAACGGGTGGTTATATTCCAGATACATAAAGATCTTTATTACATTTCAACACCCGTAAGCCTTTGCTAGTATAGATTACACTTTTTTTTATTTTCAAAAACTCACGGGCCTACTCAGGCAAAGACTGCGGCCTCAGTGAGCGATCAAAACTTCGTGACTCCAGTTTATTCAAGCTGTAGTTACGAGTGTTTTTATTTTCGAGATTTAATGGAGACGTTAAAATTTTGCACAGAAGGTTATTGATTTTATTATTTTATGTTAGTCTTCGATTCCACAAACAACTGTATCATCATGATAATTCATTCAAAAACCCTTTCATAGGAAGGTGGATTGATTATTCTAGATTAAGAAAATAAGTGAAGTGCGAAAAGTTTCGAGCAGTCTGACTACTGAGGGTCGACACTTTACGCACTATCCAGATGGTCCCTTTTCGCATCCCTATCAACTTGTTCGATTCCACCAAAATATATTTCTGTTTCTGTATGATTATCTTACATCACGTGAGATAGGCATCATAAAAAGATATGAATGCTTCAAACACGTGGTTTTGAGATTCGAGGGCGGACTACACCAATCCCTTTAGGGTTTTTTTTTTATATATAAGATTTTGATTTTTCATTTGAAACAATATTTTCGACCTCTCAATATTTTTTATTTCGTTTAAAACAATTTCCGAATTGTTATACCCATTAAAAAATCGTCTCAAGCCAAGCCAAGTTTCAATTGAATGCCTTCAGTAGAACCAGAAATGTCACCGAATGTCTAAGAAACTTAGACAAGGCAGAACTTGCATGGCGATAACGGCAACACGACAACGCCGGCGGCATCAAGGCTATAATAATTTCTCGGATTTTATCCGAAAACAGCCGAGGTAATAAAATCAAAGTTTGAAATGGCCCGTTGCATATTTCGACGGCTACGACAATAGTGCAGCTCATTGCGCATCTGACTCGGTGTCGTAGCAAATATCCTTTCTGACATTTGTCTCTGAATAGATTATTGAAAAATGAAATTAAGGGAAATGATATCGCTTATATCGTTCAATTTGCGATATCTTATTACATTGTATCTCCCTTAAGTAAATTCTACCTTCTTTTCATTTTGTGTGTGTTTAATCGTTTTAAATTTACACTAGCCAATAACACCACGGAATTACTCGATTTATTTGAACGACATGTTGATCGTTTTGGACGATTTCAAGTCATTTTTGAACGGTTTCGGGTTGTTTATTGGGAGAGATTTGCATAAGTGTTTAGAATGCATTTAGTGAAGTGCTTAAGAATTTTTGATCGAGATGAATGTCAATTCCACGATATTACTAAAATTGCAATCATTTTACCTTGCTTCATAATACATTTTTACAAATATATTATGTTTCGTATGGCAAAGTGCATTACTACAGTTAACAACATCGTGAAATTGACAAGATAAATGATTTTTGAACGATTAAAGAATGAAATTGGATGGGTTTGTGGAGTGAGTTTGAGTGAACAAAATTTGCAATATTGATTACCTCCCTTTAATAAAATATGCATACAAGTTCTATAGAAAGCTCCCTATTTCTTCAAGAACCTTTCAGACGCTTACAATTTCAATTAAATAAGTGAAGTCCCGATTTTTTCCCCAGCTTTTTTTTTTTTTTTTTTGAATGAAATAGTTGTTATATGTTTTTCAGTGAGTTTGGAACGTTTTTGAATGGAATGAATGAATGGTGCGCTGAGTGATTGATTTTGAATTGTTTTGATTGAGTTAAATGTCAATTTCACTATGTTATTAACTGTATTACATGTTTTCCAAGATTCTGATCACGTGCATGTTCTAGATGAACAAACGGAATGCTGAAATCAATTGTATTCTGACGGTTATATATAGCATTGAAGGGTATAAGAAATGGCGTATACGATAGTCTGTAGAATAAAAACTAAGACTAAAAAAATACATTTTTTTACACAAAAACAGATCTTGTCACTCTTAAATAGCATAGTGATACAGTTGCTTTGGATGCTTCCCAAGATTCTGTTCACGTGTTTGCCCTAGATAGACTAGCGGCATGTTGCACGACATTGTTTTCTGACAGTTACACGCAGTCTTGGAGTTTATACTTAGTTTTGTGCGTTAGTTGTGCCAGCTGCCAACATTTGATAGTTGTATAACTTTGTGATATATAAAGGTAAATAATGTATTATTGTCTTTAAGTATCAATTATATCTGGTCGAGGTTTGGAGGCATTATCATGACGATGCTTAGACCATATATCATTGTTATCTAAGAAACTAACATATTTTTCTATCTATATGCAATCATATTTAAGGGCTCGACATTTTTAAAATACCTTTAAAATCAAAGTCAGCCCTCCATCCAGGAATACAAAACATTGCAAATTGGAAGTGAACGTGTAAAGCGGGTAACAATTGGAGAAAAGTTTGAACCGTTCCGTCAACGTGAATGCAGGGCCATTGAAGGTATCTGATAAGCTTACAAATATGCAAATTCTTTAAGAAAATTGACAGTCTGATATCATAGCATGTTATCAGGCAGGTAACAACAGGTTAATACAAGCTTCATTGCATGATAAATAAAACGAATTACGCAGTAGAAACATTAGGTTATCCAGTAAGTTGACAATATAAGATACCGGATAATCGTTTGTGTCAGTGTAAGACCGATTTATATTTCATTGAGTGAACAACAAAAGCTTTATAATCAATAATACTGAAGCATCAAGTGAAAAAAAAAAAGGATTGTGTTGTGCATGAAATGAAATGTCAGTCGATGTTAATTGAAAACAAAAGATTCTATTTCTTTAATGCAAAAATGAGATAAAATGAGACAATATTAGGTCAAATTTCTTATTCTATAGCATGCCATTTTTCGTGTGATTGCTATGCAACGTTCATGAAGACGTCATTCATTGGGCCCCGCTAAGATAACATACGGTAAAATGAACGAATGTGTGGTAAAAGTTTTTTATACTTTAGTGGTTAAATGATAATCTACTGTTTTTCCTCGATAATCCACCGAAAGGCATGTCTTTTTGTTTTACATTTAAATTCACGAAACACATTAGAAAAGGTGAGATTATCACCAATACTAGACAATAATCATATGACAACTGCTGTGGAGCCCGCAAATGTTTGAGCATCATCTTGACCTTGTTCATAAAGACTCGGTTCCAAGTTTTGACCTTGGCCTCTGAGTTTTGCTTAAAAATCTACAATTCATTTCACTTGGCCACGAACCCTAAATATACATTTAGAGTCCCTGACGTAGCACACCTACTCATTAAAGAGACTGTGTTGGCCAAATTATTATGAAATTAATCCATTTGTGGAGCAGCTATGCTCCTCCAGATAAGCTCAATTTTGACCTCCAGGCCTGACCTTGGCCTTAGAGTTATCCGAAAATTTCTTTCAAAAGGCACATCTACTTATGATGGACTAAGAATGTGACAAGATATTTTGAAATCCATGTATAAATGTAAGAGATACACACGGGACACACTCATTTTTAGTGTTTGACATTGAGCTGTGACCTCGTCATTGCGGCAATCCGAAAATATCTTTGAAATGGCACAGATACTCATGATTGAGAATTCTTGTGCTGGCTATTTTAAAACTTATACATAAATTCATGAGATACGGTCCGGGCAAATTAGGACTGACTGATGAAATTACATGAAATGCATATGCGCTCATTCATCGACTTGTCATAGAGACAACTATGTTTCGCTCACCGTGAGCAAAACTTGACAAAATAGTCAAAAAATGGTACATAATAAACTCTATACATGTGTTGTTGTTCAGTCACCAACATGTCATATCTACATTTGAAATAAGTCAAAGAATGGATTTTTCGGTCGCCTATCAATGATATATTTAAACATCGGAACATATTTCTTATAAAACAATATTGAATGGATCAAAGTTTTCAGGAAGTTCACCCAGAATAATCAAACTGCCAGAGACACTTGGTGGAAGCTATACATATTTGTATATTTGCGCTATATGGAGACCCAAAGCGTCATGGTGCGAGTGTGAATGACAGGTTTATTTGAGGAAATGCACTGACCAGAGTCACTAGATCATTTTAGGATAATGGACAAGCCTATATTGAATGGGAACAAAATTCGCGACAACATAATCATGTATATGCCCTTAATTAATCCAAAAGTCACAGCCATGTGTTCGTTATTTGTGCGAGTATAAAATGTTGTGTGAAAAAGTTAAACCAGGGGTTGGAAAGTTTGTTCTATAGTGTATTACCGATATATCTCGAAAAGGAAAGCAGCCAATAATAAATTCCATGAACCCATGTTTTACACGAAGGCCTGCTTCATCTTGAAAACAATGATAATGTCTCTCTGTCTGTCAAAACCAGTTTCCTTGTCTACCATGTTAGTGGAATGCATTATATACAAGACTTCTATCTCGACAAATGCTCTCTAACCATTATGTAAAAGACAGATCAACAAAGTGCACTCTATGCTTGGATCTATTTCTAAAATATTCATTGTAAAAACAACAAATTGAGCTGACATCAAGATACTTTCGCCTATAAAGATGGAATTACAGCATCTGGATCGCTAATAATGTTCTATTTGTAAATGGCATCTTAAATAGTAAACCATTGTCATACTATTGTTTGTGCTGAAAGCATAGATTTGAAACCACTTATTCGTCATTAACAGTTTTTATAGGCTCCGTTTTAAATAACACTGAGTAAAAACGAAAACTTAAGACGTCTGAATTTCATAGTCAGCATTTCTGTCGAATAAATATGAATAGCGAAAAAAATCATTTGAAATGAAAACGATTTGACTACATGGATATGGTAAGTTTGAAGGTCACGAACTTTACGTCGACGTATAGTCAACGTGTAGTCATACAGAAGAGAAAACAGTCACGGCTCACAGCATTAACGGGATACAGTTGATAATGCTCGAGCGACCACGTCTATAAAGCGACCGATTTTATTAAGCGAGCATTATAGAAAGCCCATTCAATGAAGCAAAATCTCTGCGGAGGTGGGCATTTTTGTAACGATTTTTGTCAATATTGAATCTCTTGTTAATGTAACTCATATATTGAATCTTATGTTGATGAAACCCATTAAAATCGTCTCAATGAGACAATTCCAATGGGTTTGAACATCACAGAATTCGGAAAAACCTACCCGACAATCGAGAAAGGCTGTCAACAAGACCAGTTTTATTTGTCATGGAATAATGTATTAAGCGACCATTCCAATGAGCCGCTTATTGACGGTCCCGAAAGAGGTCGTTTAACATATGTGGCAATTGTTAAGCGTACGATATCTTGTATTAAGCACGAAATCAGGAGAAACAACTTGAAATGTTAAATGAAAATGACAGCAGATTCTGGAGAAACTTTGTATTTGTTTTGCAAAACAACTGAAATAATTGTTGAAGAAGGAAAGGGTCTGATAAAGAGAGCAATTGGTTCGACATAAGTGACGACACGTTAAAGCGGCAGCTTAATAAGATTACGGCACCTTTTGTTTAATATTTCAAGGTAAAAATTTAACAGTAGAAAGATATTTTGTTGGGATGACAGTTTTAAAATCATTAAAATGGCTCATTTTAGCCTAAAAAGAGCCGCGGAGAACCATAAAGAGCACTATTTTTGCGGCATTTGTGAACATGTCTTGGACGGTATCTGGACTTATTGATATCGTAAAGCAGACTGGCTTTCCTATAAGAAATTGTCTTGTCTAATTATACCTAAAACTTAGTTTACATTGGCCACGGTCGCCATACGATATCACAACCTGCTATTTCTTGTATGATATTTTTGACATCGTACGATTTTAATTCTACGGCGAGTGTGTTCACAAAATCGTGCGGTGTCCACACGGGTTTTCATACAACTGCCACAAGAATCATTGAGATGTCCGTGCGGTTATCTACGATACCCGCGCGGGGACCGTAGGATAATCCGCGAAAAATCGTACGGTGCCCCTGCGATGTCCGTGAGGCGATTGTGCGATGCCTCTTCGAAAAGTCGACGGGCTACGGTCTCCGTGCGGTCTTGCGATTTTGAAAAAAATTATATAACTATTTTTTATACAAAATCACAAGGGTACACGGCACCCGTATGCCTCCGCACGGGTACCGCACGATTTACGGGCGCCAAACGTAAACTAGGCTTAAGTGGTCTTTGGTCTTAAATCAACGAAAATAATGTTACTGTAGAACTTCTGTGATCAATCTTAACCGAGTTTTTGAAATGTAAAGTTTTATTTTTGTTTCCATTGTATATTTCAATCTTGCCCTGCGTTTAGGATGACAAAACCGTTTAAACTGTTTGCAAGCAATACCCCTCTTTAAACGCAGGGCTGGTTACTCAACGATTGGTGGATCTAGTCGATATAGAATTAAATTGTTCATTCTTGTATTCGTCATTTTTTTTCTAAATAGCTACAATTACTCGCCTATTTTTGATATGCCCTGCGTTCAGGATCATAAAATGTGGCTTACAATTGGAAAACTGTTTGCACCGTTTGGTGATCCTGAATGCAGGGCAGATTAAATATTATTTACGATCATTTTAGATTTGGTTTGGAAAATCTCAAGTAGAACCTTTTTTTCCGAAATTGGTCATTTTGAGTAAATATGGTTAAAATGGTATACGGCAATTTTCAAAATGTTTAGGTCATATCAAATACCAGCAAGACTTGTTACACAACCGGGATTCAGACCGTCGATCAAAAACCCATGGTCTTAACCATTGTTCCTCATATAGGATTATTGATACCTTTTGGTTCAACAAGTGTTATCTTTCTTAAAAAACCAAGACGCTAAACCTTTCTAAGACGACACAATTTAAATTTACCTGTTTGGAATAAAATTTCACGAAAAGGCAAAGGTAAGCGGTATAAATGATGGAATTTATTTTCCCAAAATTTCAAAGCCATATTTTAACAAGAGTACAAATCAATATAACTAAAGAAAGGCTTGCAGCTCAAACCATATAATTATCAAAATGTTTACAATATCATTTACGTCAATTCCTCTACAGCAATCAATACAAAGTACAACATTTGTTCCCCGACCAAATGAAAATCTACTTGAAATTTCTCTTTATAGCATTACAGCTAAAAACATTTTGAAATTGACAACCCTTCCAATCAAAGTTATTTCAAATCGCTCACTCAGTCCTCTGTTTATTCATTCAAAACACACACTTAAAACATTAAAAATCGCTCGAAATTCACCATAAAACCGCTATATTCAAATCGCGTCAAATACTCCACGATTATACTAATATGTTTTTTTTTATTTGGAAGCGTCTGATTGGTCTATGAAGATGAAGACCTTTATTTATAGAATTGCAAGTATATTTTATGAAAGGGTAGTAATTGATATAGCTAATTTCGTCCAATTTGGACGCAATTAGCGATAGCATATTACCTCCCTTTAAATTCATTCAAAACTCGCTCATCATACCAATTCCATATGGATCTTAAATTATTTAAAAATCCTTCACCTAGACAATTTCAAGAGGGTCTTCACTGTAAGTATCCTGCATACCATTATCACCAAGATATGTTTATCCATATGGCCCTTGTGTCTGAAGTGTAATCTGATAACGAGAGAGGCTCGACGGCTTTGCACTCAATTGAACCTCGTGGTTACAAACGTGGTCTTTCGCACTTAAAGCTTTTGAACAAAATTCTAAAAGGCATTTCCACGTTTAAGGATGAGCAGTTCCAAGGACAACACTCGCAGGTTTAGTCTATGTATATGAGCCTGTGCGTTCCATTTCAAACAAGTTGACATGTGCGCACAGGACCAGCATTCACTAACCTTTACAGCCACGTAGTTTATCAAGAAGCCATTTCCTGACTGTCTTAGGAGACTTTGAGACCTTATCCATCTACAATGTGCAAAGTAAAGGCTATGGCTAAACTGTGCAGATGCACAGGCTGGCCAGGATCTTTGTTTTGTGCACATTTGAAATTGTTTGAAATGTCACACACAGGCTCATTATGTACTACACTGCATAATTTATTTTATAAAAAACATATTCTTTTTCAAAGTATGTTACATAACCCATTTATACCACAACTTACTGTCTATAATAACCATTTTCTAAGGACGATTGTCCATATCAAGCCACGACCAGAAAATTCACACGTACATGTCTGATCGGGGTCAAACCACCGCGAAGGTTTAGCACGTTTGTATATTGTGCATCACACTTGTATGACAGCAGGAAACTGCGAAAAGAATGGGGGGAAATTATATCCATGTTGGATCCTCTGATAATCTGACTACCGGTAAATCAAGGTATCTCATTCAAGTAATTTTGAAGTAAAAATACATTATTGCATAAAATGTACGTTTTCGGGTCGTTCAAGTTAACGGACGAAACCCGGGTGTTAACCGGAGAAAACGTGGATTAATCGGTAAACTCACGTGTCGTTAATGACCGGCTTTTTAATATCAATATTCTCGGTCTGGTCCTATATACTTTATCAGTTTCCTTGTCCAACATTAGTATAAAGCATACCTTAAGTCGTTGCTCTAAATCCCGCGTTAAATCGTGTGACGTCATAAATTAACCAAGCAACGTCGGTATAAACATGATGGATGGTGTAATGCATGACGACATATAAGTAGGTTTGTAACTGGTTTTATATCGTTTCTATGAAATTATTTTACTCTTATCTATCTTTTTAAGCAATAATAGCGTCAATTCACGCTTTCTGGGCGCTATAATTTTCAGAGACCCTCATAATGCTTTAACGCACTCGTGCTTCGCACTCGGACGTTAAACCATTTTTCGGGTCTCTGTAAATGTTAACTTAAACGCGAATTAAACCATATTGTATCATACATGAACAGATTTTATAAATCAATAGTAAAAGACCCTAAATGATATTTATGGGCGTTGGTTTATAACTTGTCTGTTTATCGAAAAGGGAAGTCTGAAAGAAGTACATGTACATATTTGCTTACGCAATAATTATAATATCCGCCATAGATAAACCAATCCTTTGGTTACCTTTTATGGTGTTTGTTTAAGATATTATGAATAATATTAGTGTAATATTGTGAAATTGACAATCATTTCGATCAAAATCAATCCGAATCGTTCGTTAAGCACTGTATTCATTAATTCAAAATACTCACACCATTTAAAACGGCTCAAAAATGGTTCATTAAGTGCATGCTGTTGAGAATTGCTTGGTCTTTTAGATGTGCTCAAAATGAAGCACCGATTTACAGTTAGTAACATCGTAAAATGGCACATCGATCAAAGCCATTCTAAATCTCTCACTCGGCGCTTCATTCATTCCGAACAATCATTCAAATAACTCCAAAACGCTTCGAAATCTTAAAAAACAACCAGAAATCGATCAAAGCGATCAATATTTCATTTAAATTTATCAAATTATTCAATGTTCTTTTTATTTGGTGTGGATTATAAAGCTTCTGATCGGATCTTGAAAACTCACAATTTTGAACGTATGTAGATTTTAAAAGGGGGGTAATAAATATTGCTTATATCGTCCAAATTCGATGAAATTAGCGATATTGGTTACACCCCTTAAAATTTTATTCAAAACAGGCCCCACACACACATTCAGTATCATTTTAATTCATTCAAAATCATTCCCTTTGTCAATTTCACGGTGAATCTTTCTAAACCAGACTTCTGTCTAAAAAGAAATAAGATTGTTAGTTTGTCAACTAGATATTCGAACCCATATTCACTATGTTAATTTTTGTGAGCTCTTGCTACTGAGCTAGTCTTGGAATTAATTGGCCCAGTAACCTACATTTTACCACCATCATATTCTAAATCTAAATTCATTTGAGATGGTAAAATCGACAATTTGCGGATAATTATTTGCTTTGTGAAGTCAAGAGATTTTCAAAGATTTCAAGCTGAGAATGCAAAACAAATAGAAGCATAATTCAGATAATATTTCTTCGAGAACTTTTATAGAAAACAAGATGTGTTTGTGAAACACGAATGCCCCGGTAACAGCATTCTTTTAAATGGTGACCTTGAAAGATGACCCTGACCTTTAAACAAAACATTTACCTTGATATCAACAGATGTACATCACTGAGATCTTCCATAGTACCTACCAATTAAGAGAAAGTTATCTATAATATTCTTGAATATACTGAACATTTATGTTTTTAGGTTATGTTTTTAAGAAATTTACTCTTGACAAGATGACCTTGACATTGTCATATAACCTTAACATTGGTATTTACAGGTGCACATAAGGGTACAAAATATTCTGCGGAACACTTAACCTATTTTTTCGGCCCGTACAGCCGGTTAAAATCCGATACCATACCACCTTTTGTTTACAGTGTCACTGGGTGCAGAGAACCTGTGAAAAGGTCATGACCTGTTAGTTTCGCATTCATAAATGGTCTCAAAATTACATCGTACGATCATTTAAAGCAACTTTTTGCATTAACATGTTCAAATATCTACTCAAAACTTACCTTTGCCTATTATTTCTAATTTTGACCATGACCAATTCGCATTTTTCACACTCTACTACATACTGGGGCCTAATTGAGATCTATCCCCATGCCAAATATTAGGCTTGTACCTGTAATAAGCGTGAAGATGTCAACAATGGCAAGTGTTTTTGTTAGAGTTTTGAGTTATTTGAACATTGCAGATGACCATGACCTTGCAAAATGACATAGACTTTGATACCAGCAGATGTGTATCATTAAGTTCTATCAATATGCCAACTATGAGAATTGCATCTTGAATAGGCTTGAATATATTGGCAATGATAAGTTTTTCGGTTAAGTTTTTGAGTAATTTGACCTTAATAGATGGCCTTGACCTTGTCAAATGACATTGTCTGTGGTATCAGCAGATGCGTATCATTAAGATCTATCACCATGCCAAATATGAGCCTTGTATCTTAAAATGATACAAAGATATTGGTAATGTTAATATTTTTGTTACGGTTTTGAGTTTTTTACCTTGACACACGACCTTGACCTTGTCACATATCTTTGACTTTGGTATCAGCAAATGCGTATATTTGAGATCAATAATTATGCCAAATATGAGCTTTGTATCTTGAAAAGGCTTGAAGACATTGACAATCTTTAGTTTTTTGGTTAAGTTTTGCAGACGGACAGACAGACGGACGACTGGCCGGCGGAAGGACGGACGGACAACGGTGAAACAATATGCCCCGATCTTTCGATACGGGGGCATAAAATCCCATTTTAATAAAATGGTTTCGTTTTCAAACAATTTTTGATCGCTTTTAAAAGTGATTTGGGTTCGTGGTTGTTATGAGTGAATTGCTGAGCGAATGAATCGAAATTGTTTTGATTAAGATGTGTGTCAATTTCACACTGTTATTAACCACGATTTTTACCCTGGCAGGGAGGAGCCTTAGTAATGGGTCGATGCACTTAAGGTTAAGGTAAGTCAGCCTGTATTCATTATTATTTACTTCTAAAGATAGACAACATAATTAACTTGAGACTGTAAAGGGTATGTTGGTAACCAAACCCTAGTAACTTCAGCTTGTCCAAGCTGAAGTTACGAGGCTTTGGTAATCCAACGATGAAATGCGTTCACTTTCTCTAAGTACGTGGATCCTTTTGTTTTAGGATACAGTTATTTGCACGCATTCACGATTGTTGCCGACTAAATTTTCAATGAACACAAAGTATTGAAAAGTAAACTGGCCAAATTACGTCACGGTTAAGCCCCGCCCTGCCAGTTCATTAATTACGCAGAATACTACCTATAATTGTCTGTGGTGTTTATATTATAAATCCAACAGATTCCAACTTTAGTCTATTTTCAATATGATACAAAATAAATCTGATCGTCGAGGCCTACTCGCCGTAGCTAGAATCTTTCCTTTTGAAAAAAAAAATAAACAAAAAAAAAACCATCATCATCAACAACAACTACCACTTTCTAGAATGATCTTTCAGTATGACATATTGTATCAATGTATCAATACCATGCTTTACTCAGCTCTCTTTTGTCCCTTTTTCAGCCGCCGTCATAACGCAGTTGGCAGCGCGTCGGACTGTCAATCTAGAGGTCCAGGGTTCGATCCCCGGCGGCGGCACTCTTTCTTTTCGACTATTTGTCTCACATCCACGGTTCGATAATTGTAGACCTAAGTAGCGCGTCGGACTTTCAATCTAGAGGTCCCGGGATCGATCCCCGACGGCGGCACTCTTTCTTTCCGACTATTTGTCTTTCCCAACGGGTTGATAATCGTGGACCTATGTGAGATAGCAGCTGGAGGCTAGGAAAGGATGTGGTGGTTGTACTAGTGAGATAAATAGCAGGAAACCAACTTTAGGTGCTCCAGCCGCCGCGATATAACTAAAAAATGTTGAAAGTTGCGTAAAATTCCATTCAATCAATCAATCAATCAATTTGTCCCATTTTCGCTTGATGTTGAACGATTCATAGGTGTTATCACTACGAAAAAATCTAGCCAAATGACAGTCCGTATTAAGGGTAATTGTTTCTATTTTTCTCAGAGATTCGTGGGAGTCAAAACATTCAATTGTTGTGGAGATCTCAATTCCCCATGTTCGGTTTTTAATCACCTGCAATACTGCATTTAAAACAGGAGGGGAATAAAAGGTATTGTTTTCCTCCAAATAAACTCCGCCCACCATACTTTCACGCCATATATGGTATCAAATTTCACATTTATGACCTTTTAAGTTATTCAAAGTGTTATGAAAAGCCTGACAGGGGGTCGTGTAATTGTTCACCTTAAGGTAGAGGACCTGTAATAGTTTGGCAACGTCTCAAAAGTAATGAACTTTAACAGTGTTCACCGAGGTTTCCTAATGATTTTCATTAGGAAACCTCGGTTAACATTGTGAAAGAATGTGTGGTCCGAAATGTCACGGGTCCACTACCTTAAAGACATACTTTGTAAAATGATAGTTTTAGGGCTTTATAAATGTTTTACACTAAATCATTAATAAAAGTGCGTACATTTGTTTACCAGTACGAGTAATATCGGACCTGATTGTCTAATCATCGTGCCCGAGTTTGTCATGACTAAAAGATCGGCTTCTAGTCTGTGAAATAGGCTATCCCACAACGCGAATTCAAATGTATTAAAGATTTTGTATATACAGTAAACAACATCGTGAAATTGACACGCTGAATGATTTTGGAATTATTTTGAAATGAAATTAAATGAGTATGTGGAGCGAGTTTTAAGTGAATTAAATGGGAGGCAATGATGAACAAAATTAGCGATATTGATTAATGAAATACCGATATATGTACTATAGAAAGCTTCCTATTTCTTCAAGAACCTATTAGATACTTACAATTTTAATTATGTCTGTGAAATCGCGATTTTTCTCTTTCACAATTTATTTTAATGACGTGGTTGATTCTATATTTCTAAATGGGTTTGAGCTTTTTTGAATGGATTGAGTGAGTGTTTGGAATGAATGAATGGAGCGCTGAGTGAGCGATCTAGAATGGTTTTGATTGAGGTGAATGTCAAATTCACGATGTAACTAATTGTAGTAAAACATACAGGCTTAGTTTCGTTTCATGACACAACGAAAATCTCTTTGCTAAACTTTGCAACTGATCGTAAATGTTTTCTTTTTTTCTTTTCCCAAAGAAATTGTTAAAAAATCACAAGCAATAAGCTCGAATTACGATCATACTGCCAGTATAGACATGATACAGATCTTCTGGTTAATTGGCATCAAAGCTCATTGTTATTTAGCCAAAAACCTCTAAAAACTTTCGATCTGATCTTTTTGAATTTTGTCGTCCTATTTAATTTCGTAAGACAACCTGTCTATACAACTTTTGGACATTTGAAGCTACTACTATACAGAAGGCTTTAGACGTTCAGTTGGATATATCCTGAAATTGACATTCATCTCGATCAAAACCATTCTCAATCGATCACTCAGCGCTCATTCCAAACACTCACTCAAACCATTCAAAAACGCTCAAACCAATTTAAAAGTTAAGAATCAACAACGTCATTCAAAATAAATTTTGATAGAGAAAAATTCGATTTCACTGACATTATTCAAATTGTTAGCGTCCTTTTGGTTCTTGAAGCCATAGAAAGCTACTTATAGAATTTGTATGCATATTTTATTAAAGGGAGATAATCAATATCGTTAATTTTGTCCATCCTGAACAAGATTTGCGATACTGGATTACCTTCCATTACATTCACCCAAAACTCGTTCCACACACTCATTCAATTTCATTCATAAAACATTAAAAAATCACTCACCTTGTCAATTTCACGATGTTGTCAACTGTACATGTATTTGAATAGGAGCTGCTCGTGACTTTGTTATATGAAATTGTGTCTTGTTCATTACAATCATTCTAACAGTTCTTTGTGCATTTTCGCCATGTCTATAGGGAATTAGACCATCTTTTACAAGGCGGGGGAGTTTAATTGCCATACATTTCCGACAACTTTAACAACTATTACATTGTTATTCGCTTTTGAGGGCGTTATTTGTCCACACTCACGTGTACGCTGTGTATAGAGCTTTTTGCCAGTGTTCAGAAAGGAAAGGAAAAGTAACTAAAATAGGGTTTAGCACTTTTGATTAATATTTATACACGATTTTTTGTTTTGTTTTATTAAATTAATTGCTCACACATATAATTTCTTACCTATACTTATCAATGGTATCTACAATGTCGTCAATAACTTGATTATATGTCTACCTTTACACGTTTACCTTGGTGCCGTTAAAGGTGGGGCTGCTTTAAAGGGGTGATAAAATTCAACAGTATCATTCTAAAAGACGGAGCAAATTCTTAACAATTTTTTTCCAATGTAAAAATCATACCGAAATGTAATTACCGTTACAACGTAAATACCGTACTTCGTATAACTAGACCTTATATGGTAGTGCTCTGTAGTGATTTATTTAGAAACGTCTATTGACAAATCATAATAATAAATTATTTCGGCTGATTAGCATTCGTATCCCCAATCACAATGTCTCGTTTTGAAAGATGTTGAACTTAAAATCATCAAACACGCGCGTATCTTACGATATGATTGTGATAACAGACCAGACCAAATTTTGCGAATTTGTTTCATTCAGTCTGACGAGGAGTCAAAAGATTGCTTTAAACTTTCAAAATGAAATCGAGTTTATCATCTTCGAGAAAGGGGGTGTATTATCTTGGAGAAAAGTTGTTTATTATCACGAAAATGAATGTCTGTTTCTTTTTCATAGAACCGATACAAATTATTCACGCTAATATTTATGATCAGCAAAGTACTCTTCTTCCCGCTATGAAACGATTCAATAGTTTTGAATCTCCTTATAAATCGCCAACCAAATAATTCCATATAAGGTGAAATTGAAACGAATGATGTATTAATCAAATACGTAACGAAACATTATTGTCATTGTACTGGATGAATGACCCGAAATTGAAATGAATCGAAATGAAATCTACATGGTTTCTATAAATAACCTTACATTGACACATAGATTGACATGGTCATGTTGATAACGTTCTTCAAATATGATTATTATTGTCAGGTCATATACTTAATGAATCATACGCTTCTTGAATATTAATTCGAGAGCTCAGCGCAAAACTATTGTAAGTGCCTATACATGTATAGGCACTTACAATAATTTGGCGCTGGGTTTTCGAATTTTAGAGAATGTTTCAGGAAAAAAAATTTGTTGCTTGCTTTCTTTTCAGCTAGATCTACTTTGTACCAGAGTTGTTCATTCGACTGTCGGCGGCGGATAACTATATCTTAATCATAACATGCTTGAAATATTCCATATACCACACTTGATATCTTGACGAAAAAAACGAATAGAAAAATTCTTCTTAATGAACAAAGATTTTTAAGATGACATGTCACCAAAACTGTGGTTAAAAAGTTGAGAACAATACATTTGGGGATGTCCGTGAAGTTTGCAGCCTAGCAGCCTAGTAGAGTGAAGTTGGCAGCCTAGCAGACTGAAGTTGGCAGCCTAGCAGCCTAGCAGACGGAAAAGCTCTTTATAAAAAAATTGATATCTGACACTAGTATTATACACGAGAAGTCACTTCAAACCGTAAACACAGCAGGCTAGGCTGCTAGGCTGCTAGGCTGCCAACTTCACTCTGCTGGGCTGCTAGGCTGCCAACTTCACGGACCTCATTTGGGTTGACTTTTCAAATAATAGCAATAACTGCTCAAAGTTTTTTAGATAGTTAGCTAAATTTACTAGTATTGCTTGAATGACAACGTTTCTAAGCAGTTTTAAGAAATCTGCAGGCTCCGCCATAGAGCAGTAGGTAGCGAATCAGACTCCAAATCTTCAAACAAAGTTTTCTCCGGTTCGCTCCCAGACAGTGGGACATATCCTTATTGTCATTTGTTCCCCTCCCCTCAATGGGTAGATAATCGTAAACCTGTGTGGGTTCTTAGCTGCAAGCTAGGAAAGGGTGTAATGATAGTTCTAGCAGAAGAAATATTAGGAAGTCATTGTTAGGTGCTCGAACTGCCGAAATATGACTGAAAAAGTGTAAAAAGCGACGCTAAAACCCATTCAAGCAAACAAAACAAATAATTCCATTGAACAAGAATTTGAAACTTTCGGAAATGTGGTGCGCATGCCGATTTCTTAGGATATGTAAGGGTGAATTAAGTAATACCTAATTTGACAAATGCTATCTGTTTCTCACTCAATAATTCCAATGAAAGTCCTCCCCCGCTGTACTTCACAAGTTGATCGATGACGCCTAAAATAGAGGCAATCTGAATTATTAACAAGTCCCTGTTGGATCATCAGTCTAATTTCCATGTTTGACTGGGTGAGAGAAAAATCTCACATGTGTTACTTTGAAACTTCCCTGTTTACGGCGAATGGGAAAATATAAGATACGTTGTTACTTTACAACGTACTACCATCGTATTACCCCCGTTGTCAATGCTTTGTAGTCTCTTTTTTAGAAATACTATCTGTCTGTTTCTGTTTGTGAAAAATAGATCTATGTTTTCTTATGGTGCCATATTTTGAATCTTACTTAACGGAATGTTTATCAAAATGTACGTACAGTTATTTTCAAAAGTGTCCGATGTGTCACTTATGATTTGTCAATCTTCTGTTTCTCGTCAAGTATACGGTCTTTACCCTTTCCAAATTATTTGTATAAAATTTCCTTTTTGATTGTTTAATTTAGTCAGCAAATCTTTACAAAGTTTTGGTCAAAATAAACTAATGGCCCTGAATCAACCACACTACTTTCAAGTGAATTGAAAGAAAAAACATTCAAGTAAGATGGTTCTAAACTGGATCTTTCCAGAGAACGATATACTAAATATTCAATAGTTGTTTTTATGTTGTCGACATAGATTTTAGATAGTTGCATTTCAAAGCAAATTTGTATTTGATTCACCCACTAGCTTTTTTTTAAAAAAAAAAGTTGTCAAAAATTCCAAAGAGGCAATGAACAACCCGTCCCTTTTACTCCCATTCTATAGGCCTATAAAAGTTCTCATAAAAATTTACCAAGTACTTTTAAGGATAATGCTTTTTAGAGCACTGTACATACACTTAGTACAGTATTGCACTGAAAACTAAATATTAAAGTGGAAATAAGCCAAACTCGTTTCGATAGGCATATGAAAACATGCAGCAACATATTATACAAGAAAGGTCGACCATTTCCCAAGTGGTTGTGGAGTTGTAAAAGTAGTATCCTCGTCCAACAAAACCCATGTTTATCGGTCTATCAATTTTACAGGTACATGTTCTGAAAGGCGTCACCAAAGGGGAAATCTTACAATCTTTGATAAAAGGGTTCTCGTCATCATATAAATTTAGTAAAAGCCAACAAAGATAAGTTCCAAAAGAACTTACAGATACATTCATTTTCAATTTAGGTCTTACCAGATAATAATATGTCTGCTACTTTATTTGTGTGGGAGGCGCCATTTTACGCCTGTTCTATTTACGTCATGTCTCTTTTAGACTAATATGTATTCCCATAAGACAAATTTACATCAATAAATACACACAATTCCACTAGGCTGTTGTAACTGATGTCTGGCTGAAGTATCATTGCTTTTTAGCCCGGACAACCCTTCTATACAATGAAAGGGTAGAATTCATACGAGCAATTGTTCTATCCGTATACGTATATGACGTATCCTTTCTGATACAAGTCAAATCATCATAACGGGGAGCGTAATCGAAGTCTTCTTACCAAGATGATAATGTGACCCGTCACACGAAAAAGGGCCGTCTTGGAACTATTTTTTTATTAATCTATTTTATCTATTTTTGTTATTGATTGGCTGACGAAATTGCATTTTAAATTGGCTTCACAGGAAAGGTGGAATAATTATTCTGCAGGACGTAAAATAAGTGTAGAAAGCGAAACGTCGATCCTCTTCTCCATGCCCAGCCTCCGGGTTGAGCCGTCAATAAGTAGTGTTTAGTGCGTCGGACGATCATTCAAAGGTCTCGGGTTCGATTCCCGATCGCGGCACTACTTTTTATCAACCATTTTTCTTCCGCCAGTGGGTTGATAACCGTAGTCCTGTATATCGATAGCAGCTGGAGGCTAGAAAAAATTTAATGGTAGCACTGGTGAGAGAAAAAACCATGAATCCATTGTTAATTACACTAGTCGCCAAGCTATGAATGAAAGATTGTTAAAAGCGGCGCAAAACATCACTTAAACAAACAAGACATCTATCTTCTTGGTGGCAAAGTATTGTAAAAATAGGTCGTGTTGGCTCGATTTACAGTATCTTAAAAAACGACGCTATACAATATATCGAACAGAGCTTTGATATTTGTACTGAACCAAAATGATTAAATGTTTACTATGTGTAGTTGGACATCATGTTGCATTACTTCCCTTCAAAAAAAATCACTGAAGTGTTTGCAAATTTTTCGGCACTTTGCGTGCAAGGCAGAGTATAATTTGCCAACAGTTCGACACATTTTATTATCCTGAACGTAGGACATGTTAAAAACTGTTATTATAGCTCTAATATGACCTACGGTGCTATCTTAATGTTGAACTTGCCGACTCTTCCCATGGGGTTACCACATAATCCATTTTCGCAGTAAGTGATTTTTCTGTTCACACCCGCAAAGCTCCCTACTTAGACGAGGACATTGAATTTAAATACATTAATAGAATCAGGATAATACCCAAATTAAGGGCGACTTTATAACGACTTCCTCTTTTGTATGACGCATAACTCCGTCCTATTATCATTTCAATTTAAAGTCTTTGAAAAAGGATATCCTCGGTGTAATTAAAAAACCTCGCAACTACAGCTTGATTAAAGCTGTAGTTACTAGGTTTTGGAATAACACCAGGCATATGTTATTTGTGCTTTTGAAAGCTTGGCAGAGTATATACCTACAGTGTCAATTTACTTGCCCTTTATATCGCTTTTATCTCAAATATTAAACTCCTAAAAAAATATGCCCCGTTTCGAAAGATCGGTGGATAATTGTTTAACCGTTGTCCGTCTGTCCGTCCGTTCATCTGTCTGTCTATCTGCAAAACTAACCCAAAAAACTTAACATTGCAAATATCTTCAAGCCTATTCAAGATACAATGCTCATATTTGGCATGATGATAGATCTCAATGATACGCTCTGCTGATATCAAAGGTCAAGGTCGTCTGTCAAGGTCACTAACTCAAAAACTTAACCAAAAAACTAAAAGACTTAAAATCTCTTTAGTCTGCTATGCTGCTAGGCTGCCAACTTCACTTTGCTAGGCTGCTAGGCTGCCAGACTGCCAACTTAACATTTCCAGCAGTCTTTCAGCGTAGCATCCTAAAATGACCACTACCGTTTTTTTTTTTCCCAAACATTAAGGTTCTTATATCTATAAGGACCAGATTGATATGTTCCGGGTAATTTTCGGGACATTTTGGTCGGAAAAGTTGAATAAAGTGAGATATCCAGAACAAATCTACTTTCACTAGAATTTCAGTGTTTACGATTTTAAGTGACTTCTAGTGTATAATACTAGTGTCAGATATCAATATTTTTTTTTCAGTCTGCAAGGCTGGAATGCTGCCAGATTCACTTTGCTAGGCTGCTAGGCTGCCAACTTCACTCTGCTAGGCTGCTAGGCTGCTAGGCTGCCAACTTCACGGACCTAAAAATGTAATCAGTTAAAAACATCGTGAAATTGGCAAGATGAATGAATTTTGAATGGTTTTGGAATGAAATTGAATAAGTGTGTAGAGCGAGTTTTGAGTGAAACTCGAGAGATGAAATCCAATATCTCTCATTTTGTTCAAGATGAACGAAATTAGCTAAACTCATTACACCCACCCCCTCTAATAAAATAAACGTACCTTTCTGTTTGTATGTCTTCATGGTCCAATCGGACACTTTAAACCCACATGAGCCAATAAAATCGTAGAATGATTTGATCGCTTAGAATTAAATGTTGATCGTTTTGGTCGATTTCGAAATGTTTTCTAAAGATTTCGGAGCGTTTTTGATCGTTTTGAGTGAGTGTTTGGTAGGAATGAATGGAGAGATGAGCGAGTGATTAAGAATTGTTTTGATCGAGATGAATGTCAATTTCACGATGTTGTTAACTGAAAGCTATTACGAGGCTATTTGATTTTTGGCGCACAACATTCATCTGAACAACCTGCATATATAGCCAACCAGTGATGATACATGTCAAGTTTCAAAGGTCCAAATAGACTGTAAGTTTTTTGTATTTTTTTTTATCATTATGTTTTTGTTATCTAAACAAAGCGTTTACATTCATACCCTTTGGGTGCCCCTGTTTCCCCCCCCCCCCCCCCCCCTCGCCCATATACCCAGAAGTTCATTGGATGCTTCAGTTAAAAACACCATGAAATTGACTATCATTCCTATCAAAAACCATTCACTCATTAAGCACTTTATTTGTTCGTTCCAAACACTCACTCAATCATTGATAAACGCTCCGAAAATGTTAAAAACGCTTCGGAATCGTTCAAATTGATCAATAACCCATTGAAACTGATCGAATAATTACATTTTTTTATTAGCTGGTGTTATTTTTAAGCGTCTTGTTGCCCGTAAAGACACAAAATCAGAAAAATACGAACATCTTATTAGAGGGAGGTAAAAATTATTGCTAATGTGGTCGAAATTATCGAAAAGGTTTTATTCCCTTGAACATCATTCAAAACTCGCTCCACACACTTAATCAATTTTATTCCAAAATCATTCCATAATCATTCAACTTGTCAATTTCATGATGTTCCTTACTGTTTTGGATGCTGACGTCGATAAATGAAAGTTCTGTTACCTTTTTGATACCTCTCTACATGTATAATGTTTCTATTTTTGACCCGAAAGGTATTTCTGGAATACATGTGGTAGACATCTAGCCTGTGATACTTTTGACATTAAATGCGCCTATCACACTAAGAATCGGGGTCTTCTAATTCCTCACGAATTCCCGCGAGTCAAGGAGTTCGTAGGCTCGTTTCTGTGTCGCAGGTAATTCTTGACGCTTTAATCGCATCTAGTTCGTTTTCAATCGGGAATTCTGGGCAAAATTGATTGTTGAAAATTTGGTCCTTATTCCTAAATGATCGAAAACTATATTTGCAATTTGGAATGTAGAAACTAGTTTCTACTTATTTAAAATATTGACAAACACACGTCATAGCCAAATGCAATAGTTCTTTTATCATTTAAATAAATGTCTTTCATAACTTCAAATATGTTTTAAAAAAAAAACCACTAGATTCTTTATCCGTTTTAGGAATTTGTTTGTGACATCAAGTTGATTCAAATCCCGATTGGTCTCATTATGGCCTGTATTAAATTGACATATGATTATAATCTTACCAAATAGATAAAAACAATGTACCAGCCTATGTCAATCACTGTCTTTATAAATAGACCAAGATCATTACACAGACAAGGCCCTGCCCTGCGTTCAAGATTCATGCACGTTAATAAACGTTTAGTGATTGTAACCAGTGCTTTGCACATCATTGCTTTCCGCAAATTGCGGTTACATTTTTAGACGTTTCTCGATGTTTTTATTTTGAACATTGGGCAGATACTAAATGAGTCTGTGTCATTTGCAACAAATTCGCAGGTGTGCAATGTGAATACTCGGATCAGACTGTGCAGCCAAACAGTCTGATCAGGGTTTTCACTGCACACTAGATATATAGTAACGGACCAATCCTCTTTTTCACAATCAGAGGATATTTATAATGCACTATGCAGTTTTCAAGCCTGCTGTATGTCTGTTCATTACGCATAGATGAAATTGATGGAAATGTCACGGATAGGCTCATATAATTTTATCAAACACAATGTTTGAAATGCGAATACAATAGCAGGAGTACAGGAGCCACTCGTGAAAATATAGCTTTGGTTGTTCACAAAGTGAAATATCAATCGATATTACTCGAAAGAACCAACGATTGTTCTATTTCTTAATGTTAAAATGAGACAAAACGTGAGAATTTCAGAACAAATTTTCTTAAAGTGCGTATTTTTGCACGTGATTACTATATGATGATGTTCATTAAGACGTCACTGTTTGGCCTCCTCTTAGGGAGGGTCAGATAGGGTGCAATGAACGAAAGCGGGGTATAAGATTTTGATAATTTTACTGGTTATGTGATGACTCTATCAAATGAAAATCTACCTTTTCTCTCGAAAATCAACATAAAAACTTTCAAGAAATCTGGATAATCGTCCTAATTTAGATCAATTCAAATACTTGACCCAATAACAGAATCAAAAGCCATCAGTTCGATATAGATTGTAATTCTGATTAATAATACCATAACAATGAAAAATCAACTCATGGTATCTTATAATGACTATCACAAAATCTAATCGTATACAAATCAGATATAATATCGATTGCAAAATGCCATAAAAGAGTCACTATCTGTGAAAAGTATGGATGCGCGTCCGACTGTCAATTTAGAGGTCTCTGGTTCGATCCCCGATGGCGGCACTCAATCTTTCCGACTTATTGTCTCCCACCAATGGGTTGATAATCGTGGACCTATGTGAGATAGCAGCTAGAGGCTAGGAAAGGGTGTTGTGTTTGTACTGGTGAGAGAAATACAAGGAAACCATTGTTCAGTGCTCCAGCCGCCGCGATATAACTGAAAAAATGTTGAAAGCGGCGTTAAACTCCATTCAATCAATTAATCAATCTGTGAAAAGTATATTTTCATTTAGAAATGAAAATATAAATACGTCATTCTGTTGTATCCTTGTAGTGGTTTTAATCACATGGAAGATATAACTGTAACAGTAATAACACAAAATCATACGCGTAAGTGTATACCTATAAAAGTCTAACTACAATTACGCAAGTTCGTAAAAGAAATGAATCCTCTCTCGAAAAATGTCGTTGATAAATTATCATAACATCGAAACTACAGCTTATTCAAGCTGTAGTTGCGATGTTTTGATAATCCACCAAGGTTCGAATAATAGAAAAGGGGAAGGGACGGAGGACATTCATCTTTGTCACAGTTCATATATCGCCTTTATCCTATATATTTTTTGTAGGTCGCCTTCTAAATGCGTATAAAGTTCAAAATTCTCGTTACGCCTATGCCTATTGCAAATGAATGACATATATATGAATTTGAATATCATCACAATATATTTTAAAAGAATAATATGCCCAGAAAGTCGTATCGGCTACTTGTCCAAAATGATGTTAATAAAGATTATTCTGGAGCATTGGATCAGGCTTTGTGTGATCTCTATTCGCGAGGTTGCGGTAAGACCGATTACGAAAGATTTGAACTGAATGATCAATAGTTACAGCAGAGACAATGTTACAAAAGAAGGGCTTGAATAACCATTCGAGGAGGTTTTGACCTTATTCAAAACTAGTGACGTAAAGTGAGAAAAAAATTAGCTAAATTATCATTCGATTTCCTTTATCATAAATCCTTTAAGAAACCATCCAAAATGACTATATCAGTGATTTCGAAAAGTCATATTAAAGGTTAGATCTACATTATGTAAACAATTATGACTTACTGTAGACGTATTTTCAAAACTGATCTCTGACGTAGGCGCCGAGTCCATAACCATAGGTAAGTCGGGTATATGTAAAAAGCAAATTATAGGAACTTAACCTGATCCCTTCACTTCAATTATGAAAGTACATTATTGAGTGAACCTTACGTTTCAAGACAAGCAATAGCGTTGGTTTAAAGGGTAAATTTTAAACTTCTTGGTGCGTTATTTAAACCTGTTTATCTATTTCGAACAAATGGCACGAGAATCTAATAATAAAAAGTTGATTTCACGGCTCACCGCGCAAATAGGTAGATTATGTGCGGTCAGCCGTGAAACCTACTTTTGACCCTTAGATTCCCGTGCCATGTTTTCGATATAGATTAATCATTAAAACGGTAACAATTTACCTGTCAAAGGACAGTAACTGCTTGACTTAAATCGTAAGGTTTACTAATACATGGAAGTGAAGAGATCAGGTTCAATTCCTATCAAATTTTTTTCAGTACCCAATACACCCTTTGGAAATGGACTCAGCGCCTACGTCAAAGCTCAGTTTTGAAAATACACCTATACGACTCTATTTCGTTATTGAACCCCCGAAATTCCAAGAAGGATGTTTCAATGTGTTTGATTTTGATTTGTTTTGATCGAGATGGTGTACCTACGACCTATTATGGTATGACCTAAGTCGTCTAAATGAAATAAACCCGTTGAATTTGTTGATATTAAACGGCTGTTATAACGGTAGTGTAATAACTAATTGGGCTCTGAGCGAATAGCAACGTTGTTATGTTGCTACGAAAATGACGCCATAATGGATGGGAAGACGTCATTTTACACACGGCGTTCTATCTTGCGCGAAATTTTGGCCATCTATTTTAAAATACATTAAAATGAATTTTTTTCACAAAAAATCGAGACATATTATAAATAATATATCACATTTGTGTTCACAGAATACCATATTTATTTAACTCGACATCTTAAACTCGTCAAGCCCCGTTTTTTTCTATTTATAGATTACTCGTTTGATTAATTTGGTGTTTAATGACCAATCGTTCAATATCCTCTATTTTTTCGCACTGGTACATCTACGTGGATATCGTACCGGTAACAGTTTTAGAGTTCGTCTGCCATTAACAACATCGTGAAATTGACAAGGTGTATGATTTTTGAATGATTTCTGCAGAAATTAAATGTTTGAGAGGAGCGGCTTTGAACAAAATTAAGGGGATATCGCTAACTTCGTACGATTGGGCCAAATAAGCGATATTTTTTTACTTCCCTTTAATTTTTTACGTAGTTTTCTGTTACCGATCAGACGCTTTAAAATCAATACAAGCCAATAAAATCGAAGAATGTTTTGATAGGTTTGAAGGAAATGTTAATCGTATTCGAAGATTATGAATTGCTTTTGAACAATTTTGGAGCGTTTTAGTGATTTGGATGGATTTTTGGAATGAATGGATGAAGCGATGAGTAAGCAATTTAAAATGTTTTTTTGATCGAGGTCAATGTCAATTTGACGATGTAACTAACTGTAAGAGTATAATATTTTGCCTTAAGGGTAAGCTAAGAACGACTGCAAAGAACAATTAAGAAGAATTACGCAGTACACTATGACTACAAAACAAGCACTCATTATATTATGCTCGGTTCATTAGATATGACGGTGCCAAAATCAAGCGCGGCATGGCGTCCAGACGAATATTGCGAAAACAATTAATTCGGGACTTGTTTTTATTGTTTTGTACCTGTTCCTTTCAATAAGGTGATCTATGTAAGTATGAAATGTGGGATAAAATAAATAACCCAAAATTACATCATAGATTTATCGACATATTTCAAGTGATTTTGCACCAAGCACTCAAATGTACCGAGATATTTGAACCCGCTCGTCACCCACCCTCCAAAAGCCACGAATTAAAAAAAGGAAAAATAAGAAACTGTTGAAAATTATACCAGCATATTTCAATGCCACAGGCAATGTCTTTTTGATGAAAGTCATAATTATACCTTAAGACTGATACGAGTATGACTGATCGTTTATGGGGCATTTTTCCTCGTGTTTAAAAAAGGATTACTGAAGTAAATCTTTCTGAGAAGAGAAGAGATGTCTTAAGACAATAAAGATTTTCAGGGCCCACATAGGACAGCTAGAGTTTATACATTTACTTGAAAATGTGACCGTTTTTATTTCTTTATGTTTTCATTTTTTTACTTTTTTTTTATTTTTTCTTGAAAGGGGTCTATCTTGGAATTGCGTAAAGTGTCGACCTTGGTACATGTAAGACTGAATAGGCTGACTAGGGTCGAAACTCTTTTCTGCATTTTTAATGATCATTCTGTATTCCCATGTTAATGATTTGAAATGCGACCTCTGACTGATCTCTGCTGAATTTAAACCGTGTTTTTTTTTTTGTTTTTTTTTTTCTTTTTTTTTTTTTTTGGGGGGGGGTCCCTCACAGACTTCCCAGAAGTCTCATAGCTTCATAAATGAACATGTGTGTGGGATTTTCAACGATTCCAACAAATAACCGCAAAGCAAATATTTATATATCTTGCATTTCACTCAAAATTCATTCATCGCACTCTTTCAATTCCAAAATCACTCCAATATTATTCAAGTTGTCAATTTTGCGACGTTCTTAACTGTACAAGTAAAGGTACTGATTTCATTTTCCTAAACAGATACAACCACTTCTTATAAATCTTGCTGTTCGGGGAATGAACGAACTGGACTGATACTAAAGTCGGTCAACATATTTTGGTAGGAAATATTTTTGACAAAGAATACAGTCCACCTAACTGTAAAAGTGGAAAGAAGTAGCAGTAATTAGAGTCCACTGCTTCTCTTCTAGTTCATGATAAGATCTGGTATGAGTAAGAACAAACGGATGGAAATAAGAGTATCACGATTTTTATTGTGTTACCCTGGTAAAGAAAGTAACAAATAATGATAAGATGTGTGTTTTCCTTATTTACTTTGTTTCATAGCCTTCGCTCTAAAGCTGACAACATGCGTGGACATAAATTCAATTACATTTTGTTATTGATGACTAGATTAATCCATTCAAGGACAAATTCACAGCGTCGAAGATTTTCTGAACCTGTTTATATGTGTTTTATACTACATGTCACGTTCATATCGTTGATACGAGCTTCGATGAGTCGAATAACAACACAAAACACAATTAATGAGGCCCCTTTCAATAGCAGCGTAGGTCAGAAAGTCATGTGTTACGCTGGAAATCGCGTTTACGTGATTATTTTCACGACTTAGGTGATTAGTGAAAAAAGCAACGAAAATATGTCTCTAAAAGGCAGAGGTACACTGAGATAAGAGGGGATAGATAAAGTCTAAAATCTTTATTTATCTTATAACTATACAAATATCCATGTGATAACATCCCGTATGATATTTTTTATGATATCACATAGTTATTTTTAGAACAATAATAACATGCAGTTATTTTTAGAAACTAGCATTTCAGTTAGAAACATCGACGAAAACAAGACAAAAAGAGGTTATAAGATAAATATAATACGTACTAAATGTATTGTATGAAAAAATTATCTATCTCGGTTGTAAGAATTGATAATTGTCTCGGCAGAGCCTCGACAATGATCAATTCTCCCAACCTCGTTAGATATTTTTTCTCATACAAAACACTAAGTACGTATTATATATTTCTCATTGACATTGGCGAGACGATTCCCATAAGTACCAACAATATAGGATCTAATTTGAGTAATAGAAATAATCTCATTTGAAATCCAAAATACCCCCTTTGTCTGTATAGCTCTAAAAAGGTGCAGTTTATTTGTATATAAGAAACAAACACTGTGTCCATAACCCTACCCCGACCTGGGTTTGTAGAAATAAACCTTTACTGTCTGGTCTGCTTCTATAATTTATAATGTAACCCTTTTCCCCGTTTTCAAAAGTTTTAGGGTGGTCAGAACTGTTAGGGATTGCCGACTATATTTAAAATTATAATTGCAATTTCAATGAAAACAAAACATCCTCTTTAGTAGAAAAGAATTTAGTAAAATAAAAAAAAGTATTGCTTGTTACAAGTAATTTCTCCTTTTCTCAAAATAGTTTGTTCTGTATAAAATCATAGAATCTTGAAATCCTGGCGCTGTACAAAAAATGATTAAATAATTCACATTCTGTCAAATATTAAAACATTCGTGAACTAGAGAAGTTATGAATGAACATGGATACAAGAATCGTTTTGATGCACGCGTATTAAGCTATCAATAAATAAAAAAAAATAAACTTCCTTTAACCCAGTCTTTTAATGTATTGTTCACACGGGAAGAAAATTCTACCTATGCATTCAACATACCACGGAATCAAATACTCCACAGGAATGTCTTTGTTTATTAACCCTCTTAAATGAAAGTCTATTGATATTAGCATTGTTCTTAAAAACAATACATTATTAACCTTTCTTTAAAAGTCATAGAATAACAGATACTCATAAATAGTTAATCACTACAACAAAGAAGTTAAAAATAGATTTCTTTCTATTCTTAACCATGCAAAGTTATTGAAATGAATAAGGTTTTGTTTTGGTTTGGTTTCGGTTTGTCGGAGTACCTAAGTACGTGTTCAGCCATTTTTTGAGCCGTCAACGACGGCCCGTCATCGCCGACAATCCTTTTGTCCACAAAGTTTAGACGTCGATTAATGTAGTTGTACTTTGGCAAGATTGTTCAGTTGATGAAGCGTCGCCAAAGTTGTTAATTCCGTAGAAAATTCTGATAGTAATTCCAACAGAAATATTTACACTATTTCACATAGGAACAATTATTGAGATTTTTAAAATAATATGTATGACAAACACTGATGTTTGGATACTTAGTATACTAAAGGTAATATAAGCTGATGGCTATCTTAAAAATATACTAGGACGAAAAAGAAAAATGATTGTTTAAAGGAATAAATTATTTTATTACCGGATTTTTATATTTAATTATGTATGAAATGTCATCTGTATGGAACCAGCTGTTTCCGACAAAACAGCTGGTTCCATGAGGATGGCATTTCATACAAAAATGAATATGTTAATCTAGTAATATAATTTTTCACTTAAAACAATCATTTAAAGATTATCCGGCGCTTCTTTGTCGTCCTGGTATATATCAAAATACTACTGTGAGATCTCTCTGTGGCATCATTTGTACAAGAAAACAAAGTGGGGGATCTATCAATATCTCCTCTTAATATGTAAAAACATCACATAGCATTCACATCTCATGACACTCGGTTAAAAAATATTAAAACAATGGTTCTGTAAGCCTACAAATTTCAACTCTGTCCTGTAATTTGTTAAGAACTGTTATAATTTTCAAATCTCTAATCTCAAATCTACGGCAGCGACTACTATCTTTTTCAACAAAAGTGGGGAAATAGTATTTCTGTCTCTTTATAGATTCAAACCTAAGCGGATGCTGCAACGTCGTCTGCCTCTGGAGATTAGGACGTTCTTTAACACTGCGCTACAGTTAGTTATACCTTGAAATTGAAATTCATCTCAATCAAAACTATTCTTAATTGCTCATTTATTCCAAACACTTACTCAAACCATTCAAAATCACCCCAAAATGACCTAAAATATTAGATTAACAATCACATTCAAAATAAATATATCTCGAAAAAAAATCGCGATTTTATTGTGATATTTGAAATAATAAGCGTCCGATTGGGTCCTTGAAGAAATAGGAAGCAATTTATAGAACTTGAAAGCACATTTTATTAAAGGGAGGTAGTAAATATCGCTAGTTTTGTTCATCCTGAACAAAATTTGCTAAATTGAATTACCTCCCTTAAATTTCGTTCAAAACTCGTTCATCTAACTCATTCAATTTCATTCACAAATTGTTAATTTCATGATGTTGTTAACTGTATGGTGCAGCTGCTAGAGTAGAAGATCCTGGTCTACCTATGAAGTTAGCGCAGCGGTCTGAACATGATCGGCATATTTCGCTCGTGACCACATCTCACACGCCAAAAACTATATTTTAGAATCCTACCATTTAATTTTCCTCCCTTTTAATAAAACCATAAAGAAGCTAATTTCCTATCGGATTAATCTTTGTGTGACGCTCTACAGATCATATATTCTAAAATGAAACAAATCGTTTCCATAACAACACAATCTTTTAAACAAAAACTGAAATATAGAATATGAAACTCTATCTATTTCGAGAATTAATTTCGTCTTTTTCACTTTTCTCTTGGTATTTCGTTTTCCATATTTGCAAATCCTTTACGTTACAAAACGAACAATAATTCCACATCTAAAAGGGAATTGGAAATAGCTTTTATCTAGCAACGAATTGTCTCTTGATCAGGTATAACATTACATGAAATGATATTAGGCAGTATATCTTTAGAACATTTTGCATATTCATGAGCTTGAGCTTAACCAGAACCAAACTCACATGAATTTTTATGATTTGAGGCTACATAAAATTTAACCACTGAAAATGATTGCATGATAAGAGAATAATATGTAAGTGATTTAAGATAACAATGTTAACATGTCTCGGTCGCGAGGCATTATCATGACTCGGCAAAGCCTCGTCATGATGAATTCTCCCGATCTCGACGTTATAAGTTATGAAACTTTTGTCGTTCCCCCGATCAAAGATAAATTGCTTTTGTACTGAAACAAAAACCCATCCTCGGAGTATTGTTATAATTTGAAAAAAAAATGAAAAAAGAAAATTAGTATAGTCTGATCATTAATGTCTTTATTTTGAAAGTAATACTTAACCATACATTACGAGATCAAACCTAAGAGACAGCGACAATTCTCCATTTATCTGCCAACACACAAGACAAGGTTCTATAGGTCACACCAAAAATAGAAATACGATTCATTTTTGGCTGACGGATAAAGGACGGGTTTATCGCTTTGATTGTTTGTCAGTGCAAGCTCTATTTTTGGTAATCTATGTCTATAAAAGATATATTGTATGCCCTTCGTTCAGGATGGCAAACGGTGCAAACTGTTTTCATTTATACCCGCTATGAAAGCAAGTGCACGTGCAAAGGGATGTATTATTTGCAAACAGTTTACATCGTTTTATTAATTCTTAAAACATGGCTATTGTCGGTGTCCATTTCCTAAACTATCATTTCATTCCTGCGACTAAGGATATTGGGTTCTATCAGCTGATATTTAAATGCATGTCTCAACATGGTAATAATTGGCATAGATCGCGTTGAATTCTAGCGGAATGCGCAATATTCGTATTGTATTTAAAATAAAGAAAAAAATCATCGCATGTTTGCAGGAGAACTAACAGATTTCAAGCGCATTCCTCTAATAATTTGTATAAATTAGTAAAATAGGGCACCACATAAGAGGATTTTACGGACAAGAAACTTTTCCTTCAAGAAATGACATTAACATAGCATATAACTCTATTTTAATATCTAGAAACAAGATGGTCGATATTGTCGTAGGTCTCATTTAGTTCGCACTAAGATGGCATTAAGGTCCTACAGTCAACTTCATCGTGAAATTTACTTGGTTGATAATTCTGGAATTATTACCGAATGAAAAAGAATGTGTTGGGGGTCGAGATTTTAATGAAATTAACCGGGGAGGTGAGGGGGTCCAATACTGCAATTTTCGTCTGTTTATCGAAATATGCGATATTCTACACCACTTTAATGAAAACAACATTCTTTCATATTTGGGTGTCTTCACGGACTATTTAGACACTTTAAATCCAACACTAGCGATTAAGATCATGTTAGATTTGATAGATTTGAATGAAATGCCAATCATTTTAATCGGGTTCGAAGTGTTTTTTTTTAAACTATTTCGTTACTATCCATTCATAACCCTGGGAAAATAGGCTAGCGAAATTGTGTTTCTATGAATATTCATTATAGTTGTATATACTTGATTAGCCAATCAAAATGTCTTATAGTAAGTCTGTAGGATATCTACAGTTTTGATATGAATACGTGTTAAAAATATAAAATACAGTCTAGTACAAGATCCAAATAAACTTGATTTTTTGGAAATGTTTCCTAACATTTCGGTAAGAGCTTAGAGAAACTTGCCGTGCATAGTGGAACTAGGCTAGCGACAATATTTGTCCGATGACGTATTCTATGACGTAGTTATCATGCCGATAAGGTAATAAGAATTTTTCAATGTTTATGATGCTTAAGATGACGTACATTGCAGACTAAAATTAGATCATTAAAAAAACGAGATCACCAATCGAAATGCTTGATGTATTTTCTAATGAGAACGCGAAAAAGCTAGCAAGTTGTCCCGGGGTCGATAAATGTTGTTGACGTCATGGACCGACACAAGGCTGCCAAGGATGGGGGATTCCCTTTAAAACATCCCACCGGGTTTTTTTTTATTTTGGTGTCTCCACGGTCCAATCAGTCGCTGAACAAAACAAACCAGCCATTTAACTCGCAGAATGAATTATTCTATTTGAATAAAAAAAATGATAATTTGTGATGATTGCGAAATGTTTTTGAATGATTTTGGAGCGTTCTTGGGTGATGGAGCAGTGAGTGAGTGATTTGGAATGGTTTTTATCAAAATGAGTGTCAATATCACCATGTTTCTAACTACAAGAGAACCACTTGTGTGTACATATTTCACCAGGTCGACAAAAATACGGGTTTGTGTGGTAATTGCTTAATCCAATATATAGGTTAACCCCATATATGAAATCTCTAAGCACACCTTTCGGAAGTAGGCTATGGCGTCAGGTGTTCACCGTAGGATCTTAATAACTGTGGAAATTACTTCATTTTAACTGCTTTGATCTATGTATATGTCTTCTATAAATGATTTTTAATCCTAAACTTATATCAACTAATTTCCGTTCCCATAGTGGTTGTTAATATATTACAAATGTGACACGAGACCTATCACCATGTACCGTGAGGTTCTTTTTATTTGCGGTGCATTTTTGAAATTTCAGATTAAAAAGTTAAAATTATTATTTTATATTTTTCCTAATATGAAGCTTGCAGTGAGATTCCATGACATTTTACGAAGAACATTCAATATTCCTCACAAAAATTGCGTTTCTTTATTCTTTCATTTTTCAGGCTAGCGGAAATCGTTTCGGCTATTTTCCTCATTACTTTTGTTTATCGTTTACAAATGTTCTGTTCATAAGTAGTAACAAGTTACAAAATAAACACTGTTATAAAACAACAGAGTAAGGTTGAGAATTATATTTTTTTAAAAAAAGACACAAACTACAATAAATGACATCATGAAATTGACAATATATCTGATCAAAATCATTCAATATCACTCGCTCAGTGCTCCAATCATTCATTCCTAACACTCACTCAAAAATACGATCCTTTCTTTATTTTCTCTCTTGTGTTTCTTTTGAATGATATTATACCTTACATATCACATCTAGTTTTTGAACAACATCGTGATTCTACAGACAAAAACAATCCACGTGTCCTGTTCTAGATAAAAGGACTAAAAAAACAGAGTTTTTTTTAATTTAGAAGACAAAACAGAAACAATATTTACCGATCGCCCTATTTTTTCAGCCAATGAGCGTCCGCTATTTCAATTTAAATTTAAAAAATATATCGCATAACCTGACAATCTGTTCGAATAAGTGTGCTACGTGACTTTATGTCATTATGGGCGGAGACTTTAAAACAAACCAGACAGTGACGTCATACATTGTCTGGCGAAGGCCTCGAAGGTCCCTTTACTTGTAATCGGGCATACGAAAACGCTTATTGAATAAACTACTTCTGTGGGTTTTCAACAACTCTTACATTTAAATGAAAAAAATAACGGAGATGTTTTTTAATTGAATAAACATGTACATGTAAACCAATAGAGGGGGGAATAAACTAATATACTGATTCTGATTTTAGAATTTTCTCAAATCAAATCTTCCTGTAACACCTTTTTAAGTTTACATAAAAAAGACTACAGCGTTGAAATTATCTAGTATCTAACTTCTTGTTTAAATACTTTTAATTTATCTTTTCTTCAATGCCCCCCTACCCCTCTCAATCCTTTGTTAAACATATTCATTCATGACGGGTTACGCGAAAATTGCCATACATTCATAAAGATTAACAACTCAACATGCAACATGTATTTAGGTTTGGCGATATAAAAGGGTATAAACTGGCTAAAACATAGGGGCAGAACGTAAACTTGGATATTCGTCTAATTCATAGTATTCTAAAATAGCTTAAATTACTTTGAACGTATGCTTATCAGCAAAGCAGGGTTCAAATCATCATCGTTCGCAAACGTTTTGCAACTTAAAAAAGGCGCTGAAAATTACGGCTTCTGATGCGTCATTTTAATTGCCCGATAAACTACATGTTGCAAGCATTACTAAAAATGAATATCACGCGGTACGTAACTCGTAATTTCTCACAAATATAATACTCATAGATGTGCTTACCGATCGCCCTATTTTTTCCTCCAATGAAAGGCCGCTATTTCGTTTGAAATTCAAAAATTATATCCCGTAACCTGACGATCTGCTCAAATAAGTGAGCTACCTAATACTTAGGTCATAAAGGGCGGGGACTACATTCAAAACCAGACAGTGACGTCATAATCTTGTCTGATAAAATGTCCCGAAAGACCCTTAACTTGTAATCGAATATTTATAAAAAAAAATGTGAATGTTTTTTTAATTATGCTAATACACAATTACTCACTAAAAAGAGGAGAAATTTCTTGAATAGTTTGTATGTATGTTTATCAAGAGAAGATTTAGCTGAAAAATCAATGATTCTGAAAATAAAATATTAATCTTCATGGTATACAGCAGTAAGAATGACATCGACGAGTTTGCTCGAACCAAACCAGTCTGAACTCTACTTTTTCACATTGACATAAAAAAGAAAAAAAACGACAGGGTTAAAATGACATAAAATCTCACGTCCTTTTTAAAATGAATACTCTGGATCTTTTGAACGACATTTTAATTTTGTAGTTCTCAAAGTCCCAACCTTATCAAAATGCAGTCAAATTGTTCCTGTGAGAGGTACATGTATGCAAATTAATTGTAGAAAAATATATAATGCCTAGATCTACTTCAAGGATTCTAGGCGTACAAATATTTGCAGAAAGAAAGTGATTCAAAGCATTTTAGGCCTATGATAGCAGCCCGATATGGAAAGCCAACGTGACCCGTTCAACTTTGACTAATGGGTGGGGAACCCAAACTTGGTAACTTCAGCTTTTCAATACACTATAAATGTTATTTACTTACGTCTTGTTGCAAATATTATATTATTGATTATGAATGTGCCGTTTTTTTATGGGGTTAAACACTGCTTATAACAATCTTTCAGTTATATCTTTGTGGCTGGAGCACCCAACAATGAATTCCCGGTATTTCCTAAACCAGTACTACCATTCCTTTCCTAGTCTCCAGCTGCTATCCCACATTGGGTCTACGGTTATCGACCTATCCCAAGGTGGGAGGCAACTAGTCGGAAAGGATGAGTGCCGCCGTCGGGGATCGAACCCGGGACCTTTTGAATTATAGTCCAACTTGCTGCCACTGCGTGACTGAATATGCGATAAAAAATCCCAAAAGGGGGCCATTATGTCTGAAAAAAAAACCTAACTAAAAAGAATACAAAACCCACTAGCAGCAACAACGAGGTTGTGTTCACCGAACGTTCACAACTGATTTGGTCTCGCGAAATAACAAATAATTACAGAAACCCAGTGAAAATCAAATTCGCTCCTCCCACTTTTTGTTTACCTCGATTTGATTGAATAATATATGACGCAACAAAAATGACTGACATCATTGATTTACGCGCAACTCATTTAACCTGGCGTTATTTGATGAAAAAATAAGTCGATCGGTAAAACAGTTATAGTTCATATTCTGACAATTTACGCGTATAACCTTGCGCTACGCTAACGCTCCGCTTAGGTTATATCGCGTAAATTGTCAGAAATGAACTATAACTATTACATATCGTCGGCTACGTTCTATAAGGACGAACCCGGGAAAAGCCTACTTTTCAGGAGAAGGAAAAAACTTAATATCTTTTTACCTTTAAACACTATTACAACCATTTTGGTCGAAAATGTTTTAAATCGAATCACTATATATATTATCTGCCGTCATAAATATTAAATTTTGTCTCAATAATGAGTTATTGAAGAAAAACAACAAAAAAATCGTCAAGTACGTCATTTTTTCACTTAATTTTTACGGAACAAAATGCCGTATAGACAAAAAAAGGCATAAAAGATAAATGCATGAAAAAAACTAATTAAATTTGATGTTATATAAGATATAGGACAAATCGCCTGTAAAAAAATTCTTTTCGGGTGCATACGAGACCCCGAAAGCCGTTGAGTGAGACGTTTCTCAAAAAAAATGAAAAACGCATATAACAATTTTTATGTATGTAACTGAGACACACGAATTATATGGCCTGGGTAAAGGTTGTCTTCTTTTTCAAACTGATCTTTAAAAATAAACTTTTATCATAAGGAAACATGAACAATTATCAAATTTGTCAATACGTCATTTTCGAACTTCACTTTTCGACCACTTCCGGTGCGAAAATGACGTATCTTACAAGTTCAAGAAGCTTTTTGGGGGGGATACGATTAGCAATCAGGTCCAGCATTTTCGCAAAAGACGCGGGAATATCATTTGTGTGCGAAAACGCAATAAAAGAAAAAATGGAATTTTGCATATACGTCCTTATAGAACGGAGCCGACGATATACGTTCGGACAACAAGGTTTACATCGCCAACCGCGACTAAAGGACAAATATTCCATTGAAACCATAAATGAAAGCTGGATAATTATTAAATTCGCCCCTCCCCTTTTTGTTTGTGGCGATTTGATTGAATAATGTATGACGCAACAAAATTGACTGACATCATTGATTGACGCAAAACACACTGGAGCTAGGGTTATTGGGTGAAAAATTAAGCCGATCGGTAAAACAGTTATAGTTCATATTCTGACAAGGCGTAAAAAAATAAATGTTGTGTTTCCGCTAACCCGACCGACCCTGTTTTTGACCCCCGACTCTGCTGTTTTTATCGGCAAAATGAAAAAATTAAAATGTCCGACCCATCCTTATTTTCGCCCGACCCATGAAATTTTCGAAATGTTCGTTTTAATTACATTTCCTTAGTTTTTTTTCCGTTTGTTTCATTCAAGTAGCTCTTCCTGAGTTACTCAAGCGCTTTATCACCGTAAATGCAAGTGTCAAGATGATTATGAAGAGAATTATCGACCCGGAAATCAAGAAAAAAATATACAAGATACAATTTTTTAATTATAGTCGGTTCTTTGGTAACATAACAACATTAGTGATGTAATGCTACTTACTGACTTAACATGAAAAACGAAAGAAGATGGCTTGGTCACTGTTGGCAATCAAATTGAACAAATGATTTCATCAACATGAAATTGGCGTCTGCAACAGCTTTCAAATTGGGACAGTCCAAAATATTTGTCTGGTTATGAAAGGTGCGTTGATGTGCACTTGGATTCTTATCGGAACTCTGGCACTGTTTTATTGTTTGATTTATTGTTCTTTGTCAATTAAAGCTCCACTGGCTGTCAGGCCAGTGGGCTATTTGTCATGGCCCTGTGTCTGTCATCCATGTGTGCGTCGTAAATTTTTTCTTCTAAATTCTTCTCCATAGAAACTACTGAATGGATTTCAATCAAGTGCTCCCGGCCGTAAACATTCTCTTCAAAATTATTCTCCACAGAAGCTACCGAATGGATTTCAATCAAACTTCACAGGAATGATCTATGGGTGATCGATCCTCCATTGGATTGAAGCAGGTCAACTCGTACCCAAGGTAACTAGTACCCTTTTTGGTCAACTCGTACCCTTTTTGGTCAACTTGTACCCAATTTTCGGTCAACTCGTACCCTCTTTTTTTATTATGTGCTGTCAAAATAAGTCTACTTTATTACTTACAACATTGTTTCATGTTGAACATCACTTTTTAGTCTGGCATAATGTGAAGATGTGTCATTAGCAAGAATTTAACACTGTCACTAGTTATTGCCCTTGTCCATTGTTAGCGTAAGGCTTTCTTTGCATAGCCAAATCAACAAAGTTAAAAAAAAAAAAAAAAATAACGATTTACCTACCTACCCTGTATTTTTCGCAGCAAAAATTTAAAAATAAAAAAAAAGATACGCCTGCCTACCTACCCTCTTTTTTTTCGGGCCCGTTAGCGGAAACACAGCTATTTTTTTTTTAGGCCCAATTTACGCGTATAACCTTGCGCTCCGCTAACGCTCCGCTTAGGTTATATCGCGTAAATTGTCAGAAATGAACTATAACTATTACATATATACATATATAATTAGGCGTCATATGTAACGTAATATGTACTTGGCCAATGGTATAAATTTTTGCCGAATGCCTATTAAGGCAGACCCCCCCTAATGAAAACTAATATCATCGGCCGATGTCGGCACTCGTCGGGTTTCCGGTGATTAACGATATCGCAACTCGGCGATTTCCGGTCTGCATCGGATTTGTGTCTAAATTTTCTTTATTTCTGAATATTTTCCTCGAAATTACTTTCTATTCGTCATTGATTGTGAAATCATGAATAATAATGTATTAATTAGTATTTTTAAATGCAAAAGTAAAAAAATCGGTCGAATTTCTACTTTCGATTTCAACGACAACAACAACGTCATGAGTTTTCGTGACAGGAAAAGTAGGTTCACGAAGAAGTCAAATAGAATCGCAGTCAAATCAGATGGATGTTGGTTGAAATTCGATATGAATAGTTTATATGTGATGAAAGATGTGAGATAAGAATCGAGAGCCGTCCCAAAAAGTGAAAAATGGACACCGTTTTGTTGAACTGGACGTTTTGATCTGACAGTTGATGTCTAGCCCGTTTCGAAAAGTGATAGCCTCTTCATACCCACTACACTAAGAGAAGGCTTACAGATTATCTGCTAATCTACATAAAGACATACTTTGCAGGTAACTACTTTTTTCTGTAATAGATTTCAACCCTTTAGCTGACCTACTTTTAAATTGATGACAGTGTAAAAATAGCCTGAGCCCAAGTTGGCAATAACAATATGAAGTGATCATTTTGTAGTAATAAAAGATTTATGACTTTTCAATGTCATATTTGTCAGACAGTGATGACAAGTCGTTGATATGAAGTGATCAACAGAGGGTAGACTCATGACCAGGTGCCCAGCTAGTTCAGTTGTTAAGAGTGCCAAGCTAGTATTCCGGGGGGTCATGGGTTTGAGTCCAATGTTGGTCACATCTTTTCTGCCCTTAATTTACTTTAGATATTGTTGTCTCAAAGTCTGAGATGTGTTCAATATTTAGCCTTAGGGCATCAGATGACCTAGCTGATCACAGGCTATAAGTAGGCCATGCAATACCAATATAGATAAATATAATACCAATACAAAATTAAAATAGGTGATGAATAGCCTGTCGATTTCAAGTTCACAAGTGTATCACTAGTCAATAATAAAAAAAGCAGCTGATGAATTTCATCACCATAGGATTCAGACAAAGCAATATATGAGTGTTTTTACAGGTTGATTGCTGAATAAACAATCAAGAAAGTTTAACTTGAAATTACAATTGGCTTAGAGCTTAACTAAGACACAATGTAGAACAAGAGATGTTTAAAACATTTATGCCCCCATTAAAGCAAGTCAATAGCCTGTTCTTTGTCAAAAAACAAAGGGCAATAATTCACAAAATATAATGAAAAGAGTTATTGTTCTTGGCACTGCACTTCTCCTCAATGAGATCTATCCACCTGTGAAGTTTAATGATTCTTAATTGCATACTTTTGACATATGCTCGGGACATAAAAAAAGGTCTCTGAATGGATGGACTGACCAACCATCTGACAAGTGCAAAGCAATATACCTCCTCTTCTTCAAAAGGGGGGGGGGGATAAATATGAATGGAGATTATCATTTAATCAAGGTCAGCTGATAAGTTCATCTTTCAAGGTCAAACCTCCTCAATCTTTACACCCTTAAGAGAAAAGCTATTTAGATCTAATAATTCAAGTGAGTTCCTGGAAATTCCACAATCTTTTGGATAATTGTGTAACATGTTGTTTTAAATGTGAGTTTCTTCCTTCTTTTTCAGATATTTGTTGTGATGGGACGTGAACCTCCCTAGTTATCTGTGTTACTTTACTAGCCAGAAATGCATTCTTTTGACACAACTGTTGAAACATTTGGATCTGCATACAGAAGATTTAACAGTAAGTTTAATATTGTAAGAACTTGAATAATATTTTTGTGTGAAAAAATAATTCATTCTTGAAATTTGAGCACTCAACCTTCTCATATCTCAACCTTACAATTTTTCTTTTGAAATTGACAACTGCTTGACCTCTCCTGGATCCAATCTGTTTTCAAATGTTTATTTTGAGGAGTTAACAGATGGTCCTTTTCTCTACATGGATCACAAAAACAATTATGAATTCTAACTTATTGGTAAAATAGACACTTTGAAACTATATTGAATTTGAGCAAATCAAGAGTTATGTTTTTTCAATCCATCTAGGTATAAAAACACAAGCTTTATCTACTTTTTGTATGACGATACTTATTTTTATGATGCTGCCTCATTCAGAATAACAATGTTTAGTTTTCACACACCTATGTAAAAAAAATCTTCATCTGTTTTAGTTTTCATAAACCCATGTAAAAAATCTCCATCTTTGAATAATTCTTGTTTTTGGTCTTTGATAACAATATTGTCAGTGTGCTCATTTGTGTTACATATCTAAAATATGAATCTAAATACAATGTACTTGTAATTTTGAAAAGACTTATATCCATTGTATACTTTTGTAGAAACAATTACAATCAATATCAAAGATTATGATAGTTTAATTGATAAATTATTTCATTGCTTATAATAAAAGTGGGAGAAAAATATATCTGTCCAAATTTTCACTTTGAAGTAAAATGTCTTCTTCAAAACTGTTAAAATTAAAGTGCCATATTTGCTGAGATTTAATTTTTATCAATTGTGGAAGCCAATGGTTTCTAGATAAAGTCTATCACTTGACATTTAAAAACTTGCAGCTTCTTAAGTGTTTCATAATCAATCACTTCTTTTAAATTTATTTTTAATTTGGCTGTATTTTCAGTTCCTCATATCATCAAACCATACCTAAAACAGAGTTACAAAATTTGGAGTCTGGGTGACTTCAAAAACAGACAGTTAAACAGATATCAATAAAGCAAGGATTAAATGTGTACTTCTTCTGTGTGGCCCAGGATGGATGTTTCTTCAAGTGGTGAAACCAATTCAGTGAAAATGTGTAGATTCATTGGCTGAATCAAACATTTAGGCACTCATGTACACTGTTCAGTATAAAAAGTAGATTTTTATGGTGCAAATGTAGTCCTTCTCTTGGGTTATGAAATAATGACTTTCGGATACAACAATGCATTTTCTTTGATCCCTGGAGTAATATAGTATTATATCCTTAGTTCACTAATTATCTGAAACCTGACTGTACTGATATATAGTAGGTACATATTTTCATGGTTTTTAATAAAAACATATAGTAATTAAATGTTTTGGAGACAGTAAAACCAATTTAGATTTCTTAAGCATTTAGAGGACTAAATGGCAGTTGTATAGATCTGTCATTTTTCTTCCCTTGCATCAATAGATCTGGGTCATATTGCTTACTGGTCTCTGTCTGTCTATCTGTTTGTTCATCTGCCTGTGAAAATTTAAGCTGAAAACATAACATTTTCCCGTAACTTCAACATTATTCAGCTGATAATGCATTTACTTAGCATGAAGGCCCCTCTCTTCAATCAACACTTTAAAAGGTCAAGGTCATCTGACAGGGTCAATGACAATAATCAAGACCTTCTCAAGAATTACTATTTTTGGGACATTAGTGTTTTTATACACATCTTGATAGATCTGCTGAAATTAAACAAAAAAGTGAATTACTGTTGTCACTCTGTCAGTATAGGTGCAGATAGCTTGACAAACTTTTCCTTGGTCATATCTATAATTGAAAGGCATTTGCTTGAAACTTGGCATGTTTAGGGTCAATATGGCTGAAAAAAATGTTAAAAGTTAAGTTATAGCCTATTAAAGGAAATAAACTTCGATATATAACGCTTAAATCCAATTTTCGGTTATTGTGATCACCTTGTTGTTGTCAGTATAGATAAAGGTGGATGTAGACCAATAAACGTAGTTGTAGGTGAAATTTGGCCATATATTTCTGTTAGTATTGAAGATATTTTCTATAAACTTGGCAGGTATAATAGTATCTTCACTATCTTGAGTGATCCATAATATCAAGAGGGATAACTTTTGTCAGATTTAAGTCCCCTTTTGCAACAGTGTAAGATATCTACTTGAGTATTGAATTATTCCCCTTGTTTTCTTCTATATGTTAAAATTTGTTGGTTAGCACATATCAAACTCTTTTTTAGAAATACTATTTGTCCTTGTTTTTTTAAAGAGAAGTTTTTGTCATGAATTTTGATCTATCACAAAATATAAAATTCTCAAGAATTTAGTAAATTTATTATCTTGTAAAAATGTAGAGTTATTGCCCCTAATTGTAAATCTTTATCAAACAATTGTTTAAAATTTATGAAGCAAGTCATAATTGTCTCATTTCATTTTGTTTTATGAACCCTAAACATAGACTTGACTAAAACAGTTTTACTCTGTAAGATAGTTTTGGTTCTGTTTTTGTCTGTATTATGATATTTTAGATTGAATAAGACATTTGGCAGAATATGTCAGAAAAGACACAAAAAAGTCTAAAATGGCACCAAGAACCCCAGATTTATTGTTTAAATGTAGACATAGTAAAGTTAATATTAATATAACAAATAAGAAACAACTTTGATGATTTGGTAGAATTTTAACCTTGATGATTATTCTTATGTTGAAATATAGATTATTAAAGAGGCAACTGTGAAAATGGGGGTATACAACTTCAAATGAAAATATTTTAAGTTCTGTACGGTAAAACGTCTTAGGTTTTCTATATTGTGTTGCTTAGGCAGTGTAGAAAAAAGTGATGTTTAACTTATGTATGCCCCATTTCTAAAAGTTGGTCATTTTTTATGAGATTTCTGGTGAAAATGTACGGATATCAGTAAAAAAGGCGGAAAAATACTGTAGGACAGGTCATAATTTTTGTCATATTTTATCAATGAGCCATTTTATTTTTATTTTGTGGATATTTTTTGAGAGAGCAATAAACTCTGATTATTTTGATACCAGATTTATAGAAAATGGACTATTACTTTTGAAAATCTTGCTGATTTTATGACTAAAGTGGTGCTTTTATTTTAGACGTCTTGTCCGAAGAGGGGTAGTTTCACTAAAATTTATATAAAATCATTATATTACGGTAAAAAGTTTTAATATTTCACATAGAAGACCCTAAAAGGATGTTATATGAGATAGTAATAGTTTACAATTGATTTGCAGAAGTGCCCATTAGGGGTGGTCTACCTTAAAGATTATGTTATGTTAAGTAAATAGGGAGAATAGAGAAGTTTAACAATAGCGAGGGTACGCAGTCGGTTTTGCTTTGCCTACCTTCTCAACAAACAAGAGCGCCCCCTACGGACGCAAACGCTCGGTTGCAGGTGTGTATAATGCAAAAAAGTCTAAATCAAAATGGGGCATTACTCTTACAAAGATGTTGCCCCCTTGAAAGTATGTATAGCTCTTGTTCTAGTGAACACACGTGCCAAGTTTCATGAAGGGATATGACCGCGGTTGAAGTTTTCACTTCAACGCCGACACCGACGCGAACGACGCCAATGTGATCACAAAATTCCTGAGGTTTTCTCCGAAAACAGCTGTGCCAAAACCGGTCCTACAATGTGAATAAACATCCTCGTGTTGATAGGCCAGCGCTAAACCGTATTATTATATTCTGGGCGGTGTGTTCACATCGGGCCAAAAGAGAATGCGAAAGCATCATCAGAACAGGCAAAACTTTACAGGCTGACATGAGGAGGGGTTTTAATTGTGTTAGTAGTTTTAATAACAGAATTGTGTTCCGGATGAAAATGTCGACGAAATGTTTAAGGAATTATACCATGCTTTGCACGTGTTCTAACGTGCAAAGCGGGTACAATTCTTTAATGTTTGCGAGCGTTTTAACGTATCCTGAATACATAGCGCTATGACCAATGGTAGACTTTATTGCCTTGTACTTCGAGACAGACCCTCTCCCCTTAATACCTCATTTTGTGATTCATTAGTTGTTGTTGTTGTTATTGGTGGTGGTGGTGGTGGTGGTGGTTTAATATCTTTCCTGCTTTCCTTGAAGATTAGGTCGAATGAGATTCTCACATAATCGGACCTACCTCTAACTTTTATGTTGTATAGCGCGTTTTTATTGACCCTAGTCTGATCCCTGCTATTTAGATGAATAAAAATCTGATTATTCCTACTCGGCTTTGCACGTGCTTTCATGAGAATGAATAGCAAACGGAATTGAATGTAATATTTTGTTAATTGATAAAATATGTCGGTAATTGTTAATAAGCAATTTTCCAACAAAGGTCAAATTCGGGTCCAATAAACCATTGTATACATATATTACGTTGTATATTGAGTAAAGTGTCTTTACGCAGGATGCATTTACGCAACATTTACAGTGATAACATCGCCTGAAAAGTTAAAACTTTAATTAAGTAATCGTTGAGTCATCAAAGAGTTGTAATAAATTTGAATTTAATGACAACCCATAAACCGCGTATGTTGTCATCATAGCTAAATCTCATCTTCTTGAATATTGATTAGCCACGTCATTTGTCCTTAAAAATCCAGAGACTCAAAATTTATAAACCCATCCCAACCAAAGCCATTCCAAATCACTCGCTCACCGCTCCATTCATTCATTCATTCATTCAATCATTCAAAAGACTCAATCACATCATTCGAAAACGCTCCGAAATTGTTCGAGAACGTTTCGAAATCATTCCAATCGATCAAAATACTGTACGATTTTAATGGCTGCTGTGGGTTGCTTAGCGTGTGATTTGTCCATGAAGGCACTAACACTGCGAAGATATTATTCGGGGGGGGGGGGGGGGGGGGGTTGTCTAATATCGATGAATTCGTCCAATCTACGAAATAAGCGATGTTTTAATACCTAACCTAAATTTCACTCAAAACTCACTCAAAGCACTTATTTCAAGTTCATTCCGATGTCATATCAAAATAGCTCGCTTTGTGTGTGTCACGATGTTCTGAACTGTATTGAGAAGAGAATAGCCTCTTAATGCACTGTTTTGTGACCAATAGATACGATGCGAATTAAGGGCATCACTTAATTCTCATAAAATTCTGTGTGATCGGAGCGCATTGAAAGTTGTCAGATTGAGGCGATCATAACTTCATGCTTAGTTATTAGTAAAATGTCATTTTTACAATAAATTCTTACCGGTGATTCCCTAGAAAAATATTAAATTGCTTACCGTTGAAAGACAAAATTATCAATACTACATTTCGTTTTGTTTGTTTTTCTATTTTTTAGATGTAAACCAGCTCGCCCAGGGGCGATTTTCTTTGAGCACGATGATTCGTGAGACAAAATGTACAATGAAGTAAGGATACTGTGTGCATCATGGAGTAAAGGTATCATTTTGCGGTTTTTGATTTTAATTTGCATCGCCTTCGGCAAAGTAATAAAATTTAAAAGAACAAGACAAATTAAAACGAGTTCGCAGTAATTGACGTGATTAAGAGGCCTATCCTTCCGATCGAGTTTAATTTAGAAGTTTTTTGTTAACTCTTAGCTTCATTATTGAAAAGTCGCTGAACAGGTGGAGAAATCTAGATTTGTATATATCGTCGGTTGGCAAACAAAACCTCGTTACTCCAGCTTTTTCAAGCTGAAGTAACGAGGTTTTGTTCCCCCAGAAACGGTATGTCTAATGCTATAGATTGAAGAACGAGCTTGCATCAGTATGATTCGGCTGGAAATATCTTACAAGCAATTAAAGAATCAACAACGACACAATACCATTGCACGTAGAGAACATGATCGTTTTGCTTATAAACATTCATGTATACTAAACATGTGTTCAGGGGTTACATGCGTGTTACCACATTACTTTGTCAAACATTCATTTTACAGGCATACGCATACAAAGAGTAAAAGAAACGCGAAGGGGGTATCGATAGTGACGTGAACAACGTTCTGTTCTCGTACGTCTAAAAGAAAGCTGCTTTTTAGTTCTGACGTTATGTTAAGAATAAGACGTGGAATACCAGTGATAGGATTGCGACCGATTTTTCGAAAGTTCAAACATTTGTTATTCAAAAATGTCAAAGGAAAATGTTAACTTTTGACCTTACGGTTGGATATATCATAGTACAAATGACAAAAACAAAAATTTCTTGGCGAACTGAAGCGACATTTAGATCGTCCTGCTCTTTTTGTTTTAAGAAGTTGAAGAATGTCCGAGATCAGCATTGCAGCTAAATAAAAAAATGTGACTCGTCACGCGAAACGGGACCATCTGGGTAATTTGCAGAATGGATATTTAAAAAAAAAAGGGTCCAGCAAAGGTAAACCAGAGGCTGCATTTAAAAAAATCTTTCGCAGAAATGTAGATTTATTATTCTAGATTAAGAAAATAAGCAAAGTGTGAAAAGTTTCGACCCTAGTTAGTCTACGCAATTCGCGCAGTCTGACTAAGGCCGGAACTTAACGCTGTTCCAAAATGGTCCCTTTTTGCGTGACGAGTCACAAATATGAAGAGTCTGACGGAAAATAGCCAGTGAGTAATACGTGAACTGCCGATCCTAATCAGACTGCGCGTACAGGGCTGACAAAAAATGATTTCGGTCCTAAATTAACACAATTTAAAGTGCGCAGCTTTTTTGTAAGCTAGCTTGCGCATAAAAGTAGTACCCCAAGAAACCTGTATCAAAATGGTCAAATCTTTACATTTTATGCTCCATGAAATGAAATAAGACATGGAGAAATTATTTTTTTATTCCATGGAGGTATGAATCTAAAATCCAACTCACACGTATCTATATGAATCCGCCTCGCAAGTTCATACAGTGTGATTGTGGCTTTAGTTTTATACATCTTAAAATAATACTATCTGTTAGTCTTGATTGATGAACAAGTGTTGCGTCTTCCCTGTTACTGAACTCGGCTGCGAGAGCGCTCGATTTTAAATGTAGATATCTCGAGTACAATCCCTGGTCAGACCAACTAACAAGCTAATGTTATTTCTAATGAGACATTAAGGTAGTGGACCCGTAATATTTCCGAAAAATTTCGGAACTCGCGATCTTTTACAATGTTAACCGAGGTTTCCTAATGAATTCATTAGGAAAACTCGGTTAACACTGTTAAAGTTTATCACTTTCGAAACTTTGCGGAACGGTTACGGATCGAAACCTTAAACCGAGGTCCCGCGCCACGGTATTTTTATCAAGCAAGTTAAATAACCATCAGTAATTTCTTCTCTGTAAGACTACATGTGTAATCCGTTGTAACCGTTTTGAAGGGCGTTGCTGATATGGATAATTGATTGATTGAATAGAGTTTAACGTCGCTTTCAACATTTTTCCAGTTATTTCGCGGCGGCAGGGGTACCTATCGATGGATTCTTGGTATTTCTCTCACCAGTACAACCACCACATCATTTCCTAGCCTCCAGCTGCTATCTCACATAGGTCTACGATTATCAACGCTTTGGTGAGAGACAAATAGTCGAAAAGAATGATAGCCGCCGTCGGGGATCGAACTTCAGATGGACAAATCGAAAGGGTCAGTGCAACACTATTTTAAGTACCTCTATATTTTTTAGATACTTACAATAGTGTTTCACTGAATCCTATAAATGCTATGTTACCGATGATAGGTATAAGAAATACAGACCAACTGTCTCTATCGACGAGTGACAAATGCGTTTGACTCGTGACCTCACGTTCTTGAGTTTGAGCCCCACCGCAAGCGGGTTGTATTCATAGACAAAACACTCAATACTAATCCGCAGGCAACATAGCTAAAGAAATGAGTAGCAGTCCATTTAAACCATCTTCTCTCTCGTGAAAATATTGGGACGTGAAAATTTTGGGATTTTGTGTACGAAAGCGACTGTATTGCATATAGCTTAAGCTCTTCGCAATCTAACTTAAATGAATTAAGGCAGTGGAGCCGTAATAGTTCCGCAACATTTCGGAACTCATGATCCCTCACAGAGTTAAACAAGGTTTCCTGATGAAATCATCAGGAAATTCGGTTAACACTCTTATAGTTCATGACTTCCGAAACGTTGCCGAACTGTTATGGATCCACTACCTTAATATAAACTACATGTTATTACAAACGAATTCAAATATACACTGACAAACTTTACCACATTATTTGGAATGACATTTCAAAATATAGAATGACAGTTTTAGAACCATTACATGTACGTTTATCGCCGTGTTTTATTTTTCCAAATCCGCGTAACTACAGCTCTTAAAAAGCTGTAGTTACGAGATTTTCGAAGAAAACGGCGATATTCGATTTGACGAGATGTTGCAGTTTTCTGGCGTCAGCATACGTAAAAGTAAGCCACAATTAAAGGGGACTCTGTTATTCATGAACTTTTTTTCTAACTTGACCTTTGTCAAACCGCAATATGTCAAGCTTGACTTTCAAACAGATAACTTTTAAAAACATCGAGCTTAGTCAGCAGAAAATGATATTCAGGCATATCTATTTTACATCGACTGGGAAACTAGTTCTTTCAACCTTTATTAATTTCCTTGATTCTGCTTCCTGGGAATTATTACCAGTACTCGCGTCGAATGTGTGCGTCGATGAAAGAACCAAATCGATAGTTGCTTCCTTGAATCGAACTCGGGTCCCCTTGGTCAAAAGTGTGACGCTACACCTCTAGAACACGAACACAACCATTAATTATGAAAGCAATTATGCACGGATCCAGGGATCCCGAAACCCCGGTTCCTTGAAAAAATGAGAGTCAAGTAGAAGAAAACAAGGATAACTAATGCTTGACCTCTAATGTACAGAAAAATTAGGACGGGTCATAGCACAGGCAATTGTTTCGCAATCCGATCTCGGTATATCGTTTACTGTTATTATATGATCGCTATATTGTTTTATAACAACCATTATCTCAAGAGCCACATTGTGAAACAATCACCTGTGATTTAATGCAACAAACTTTACTCTTGTATAATTTATAGAGATATTAATTAGCACTGACCACGCGCCCTATTTTGAAAGAGTATGTGAGAAGGTTACATAGGCTTTATAAGTCTTTAATTAATCGATCACATACTTATATAAGAAAAATATTAATAAGGTTATATAACCCTAAAACTGATACAGTTTAATTATCGTATGTGAACATTATGAAACATTCACCTATCTGATAGATGCATCATGGCTATTGTTTCGTCTATTCACCCTATACCGTAGGTGATCAGAAGAGAACAGAACAAATCTATTATTTCACCCAGGCATAACATTTATACAACAAATGTAATATGAAATCATATGATACATCACAGTGGCGGATCCAAGGTTTCTATATAGGGGGTTCGATGTAGGCCTTTAAAATTCGAGTAATTAGTCCCAAAGTATACCTATCTATATAGATAGGAATACTATGGGATTAATTGCTCAAATTCTGCACATCAGACATCTTTAATTGTAGATTTTGACGTTCATGTGATTCGAACACTACAAAAGGGGACCGTTCTTTTCTTGCTTTGCTTGAATTTGTTCACTGCAATGAAGTGATCTGGATACAAGAGGAATTCGTTCGACACCTCCTCCCCCTTCTGACCCCCCTCTGGATTTATTTGCCGTTACAAGACTAGCATGTGTGCATGCATGTGTGGTCGCATGCAGAGTAAGAACAGGGGTTATACTAGTATTCATAATGACTAAAGTTTCGCGAGTGTTTTCCCTGTTGAAATTGGCTTCTTGTATTATTTCGTTTAAATTCTTGAATCCCTTAGTTACAGCTTCATTTCGGTTAGAATTCAAAAACCTCGCAACTACAGTTTTAATCAATGTTGAATTGTTTTAAGAGCTCGATTAAACAATCACTGTGGAATTTCAATTTCTGCTTCATACGTCTGCAAGATTTTCGTCACTCCTAATGCTGAACGACCTTTCAAGTGACTGCAAAAGGCGCTCCTTTATACATGGTCGCCTTGTAAAATTTACTTTATTTTATTGTGCTTTTCATAATTTTGTTCGGTCACTTAAATAAACCTAGTAACTACGTCAAGATCATAAAGCTTTACTGGGGGGATCGTTCAAGCAACATCGGGGAGCGACCTATTCAGCATTTTATGTTACATCAAACTATGATACATTATGAAAGACTCTGCGAAGATAGAATGTAATTTTAATTCATTTCAAAGATTAAGAAGACAATCCGACTCTTTCCGGAATTGATTCAAAGTTTTCGCTGTTCAAATACATTCGATTTGTTATACAAACATGTTTTTCAATTTGCAGTATGAATAAACAATAACTATATCTATGAAAAGTTAGGGTCAATGAATGGCTTGGATTAGAATGGCTTCCAAATCAAAACTGCGGGTCGGGATTAGAAAGGTGAAGATTAAGATAATCATTTCATCCTTGATCTCAAATTGCCATCGATGACTTGATATCAAGTTTAATCCGCGGATTATTGTCATCAACATGTCGCGTGGAATGTAGTAATAATACGCACCCTTTTCCTTCGATTGTATAATCATTTTTTACCTTTTATTTCCAAAAAAGCTTAAAAACACTTACCGTGTTTCCAGCTACATGTTACAATACATAGTACAAAAGATACATAGGTTTACAAAGATCGATACATGTAAGACAATAGTCAAAGGGTATGGTGACTCATAAATTAGACTTTCAAGAGTTTTTTTTTTCTTTTTTTTATTTCTCATCTTGTTTGCGAAATTAATATATTTAGATGTGTGAATAATTTCCTTTTTAGATTTTGATGTTAAAAGTGTTTTTAAATTTGTATAAAGATGACCAAGTTTAATCGTACAATCTAAATTACACGAGACAACGACTTCTCTAATCATTAATAAATTTAAAATGGCGTTTGGTAGTTAAAGAATAATAACAACAACGCCAATAAAAAGGTTTGCTTACCTCCCTGTGTTCGGGATGCATTTTTTTGCAAATCCTTGGAAATTGTACCCAGCTTTGAACATGCAAAATAGTGTAACACTTCTCAAGCGTTTTCTGAACGACGTCCTCCTTAACGCAGGCCCGGTTTTCGTAGCCCATAAGCGAATCGGTAAATTACAATTGTACCGTGTAATGTGAAGTGAAAGAAAATGGTAAGAAAATGCAAACTACAAAATAGATTGAGAGTAACAAAAATTAAAATGTCTATGTGGATTATCAATATTTTGACCCTAAGAAGTATTTCTCGAAACGTTTTCTCTTCTCAAGTCTCACACACTCATCCTTCAACCTACATACACGTCTATTTAAATGATTGAAATATTTCGTTCTGTTAAGTTCCCCCCGTACATGTAAATGATGGCACATCAAAGCAAAAAAGAGTGCGAAAGCCTACGTAGATTTTCTACTAAAACCTCGTAACCGCAGCTTTAAATAAGCTGCAGTTACCAGATTTAAGCAGTACACCGACAATATGTTACATGAAAGAGATAAAAGATGCAGACTTTTTTTTACAAAATTTATTTAAGAAAGAAACTTGATGTATTTTTCGAGTTCTAAATAAAGCGGTAAATGTTTTACTTAGTATTTGTTACACATTTTTATTCCCACAAACCCCCTGTCTCAGTATTTGATTTATTTCGTCTTCTTTTTTCAAAGTGATGGGCAGTGTTTTTCACAAGTTATCTAAAATCCATGTATGTGGTGCTATCTCTCGTTAGATAACAGTTGAAGTGTTGTAACTCTCACGACTTCGAAGATTTATACCACTTTCTTTTCATATGTCCATGTTTTAGTGTAATAAGAAAACGATATATAAATGCGTATTTTCATAAACGCACATCTATGCATAAATGTATTGAGTTATTAGCTTCAACCGATGAAAATACTAATAAGAACGCTGCTTTAGTTGCAAAACATTCAATTGCTAAAAGAATAGAACTTTTATAATATGACAGTGTGCTGCCGACCTCCTTAACAAATCATATTCATTAAGTATGCTTTCACACTCCTTATAATATCACATTAATGTTGAAATTCCATTACCGGGTATATATTTTTTCCTATAAATGTATAGTTTTTTTTTTATCTAAACGTCGTCCATTTGCATCACGTTGTTTACTTAGTTGATTTGTATTTATAACAAACCATGTATTGTACTATGTACAACTTGCAATAAAATATCTGTTCTTTTCTGTTCTGTTCTGTTCTGTATTATAGTGGCACATTTCCTTTGCCATAATGAATTTTAAGTAGGTTTAACGTAATATTACGGAGTTCGAAGAAGAAAAAATAACACTTTTGATTAAAAGAAAAAAATAAAGATTTATTTAAGTCGCAGCCCTGTTAGGAAGGGTTGTAACCTTATTATTTCAAGTATTAACTAAAGATTTGCGCCTCGGACCAGTTTAATCCCGGGTGGCGGTACCCATCCTTCCGACTTTTGTCTCAAACCAATTGGGTTGGTAATCGTAGACCTACGTGGAATAGCAGCTGAAGGCTAGGAAAATGTATAATCATTGTAGTACTGGTGTGTGGAATACCTGAATTCAATTGTTAGATACTCCAGTCGCCGTGATATAACTGAAAAATTATTAAAAGCGGTGTAAAACTCCATGAAACAAACAAGTTAAAAATTAAGATAAAAAACAAAAAAATCCCATTTTCTGGCGGTCGGCTTCACATAAAAACCACCTTAATAACCTTTTGTTATCAATCAAATCCACATGTAGTGTTATTTATATGTTTTGTAAAATTTAATATTCAACCAACCAGAAACCGGATTTTAATCACTTTTTTGTTGATGTAGATAATTAGTCATATTTATGAACTTGAAAGTTCAAAATCGTACCTGAACATTTTAAGTGCGAAAGCTATTGCTCAAGATCAATCGGCTCGGAATGCACCGACTGGTCAGCGTCGATTTTTAAACGATATTTGAGCCTATGCGTGACATTTCCAACAATTCGAAATGTGCACGAGGAGAATTATTGAGAGGCATAGGCAGCCTCAAACTCTAAAAAATAAAGTTACCTGATGGTCTACAGATACTTTGACACCTTATATATCTATTGAGCGCATAGTGAAGACTCTGGTCAGCCTGTGCAAGTGCACAGACTGGCCGGAGTCTTTGCTTTGCGCATATTTGAATCAGAAATGACCCGCCAAAACTGATATGTATCATACACGTATTGAATAGCTACTTCTTGTTTAAAAAGTGACATATAGGCCCATGGGGCCGGGTGTTATTTATTTATGTATTATGTAATTGTATTCAATTTGATTGTTACACATGTCACTATAATAAAAAACTTACTTACTTACTTACTTACTATTTGAAATTGTTGGAAATCTCATTCACAGACTCAAATGATATTATATATTATATCCAGTCCATAGATGCAGTAGTATACTTGAGAGAAAAAATGTCAATTTTTTCTATACGCGTATAGACAAAATTGACCTTTGATCGCTCACTCAAACTCGTGCATCTTTAACTCATTATTTTATTTACTTGCAGCCCGTCACATGAAAAGGGACTTTCTGGATAGTGCGAAAAGGTATCAAACCTTGTCAGGCTGGGAGAATTGTATATTGAATGGCCGTTCTACCCTAATATATGTAATCATTGTATTTAATTTTAAAAAGCGAAATCTAGATGACCTTTGATGGATCCGATCTAATTTTTCAATATTTATTCTAAAATTGCCCAGGATATCCTTGTCGCTTGACGATTGTAAAATTCATGATAAATTCAGGCCTGCGTTTAGAATAAAAATACGTTTCCAAAAGTTTAAAATTTGCACCCCAAAATGCAAGTGAGTGCACCCGCAAAACGGGCTACCATTCAATCCTAAACATTGATTTTAAGGAAAATGGAAGATATTCATCCTAACGTTGATTAGTGTGCTAAAATGATCAAAATTTCTCTGTTGAAGAAAGTATGGTATAAAGATAATTGGATATATTGGCAAATGTAAATAACCAAAAAATCGGGTAATATGAGAAGTTTCCACACTTCTGGGCATGCAAGTTTCGCCCGGACTAGTCCACGTCGAGACTGTTCGTACATTCCAGATGGTACTTTTTCACATGATATTTGACCCTTTGCTGTTTAATCCCTACTTTTTACGTGCCTGTGATTTTATAATGACGAAAACATTGTGAAAAAAGAAGAAATTGCTTCTGACAAGCAATTTCTTCTTTTTCTTCACTATTTTCTACCCTACTGAATGGTTATTTTTTAAATTAAATCCACTTTTAATTTTCGTCTGCAAAACTTTGAATTTGGACAGGTCCAAAATTTTGTAAAACAGGAAAGGGTTAAATCATAATTGTTCTCATACAACTACTTTCCTTGAGTAATAAATGTACTTCGTGTTCAGGTAGATGTTCCTTTATCTCTGACTAACTTTTGACAACTAGAGAGATTTACCTGAGATCCATTACTCATCTACAGTACGGCCTATAGCACGAGGGTTCTCACGCTATACGCCGTCTGATTGGTTGAGACGATCTACGTCACGCAATATTGACAGGTCACATGATCAATAGTCGGGAGCCTCTACTTTTAGCGTAGTATATATATACAGCGAACAAACTGGAGTGACATCAAATTCGATATCGCTTTTGCGCTACGCTTTGAAACTGTATTGTTATAAAATATTATAGAGATATATAATCAATTATTTCTGAACACAAATTGTTCGGAAAGGATAAAATCGACAGAATGAAGCCGTTTACTGGGAGTAACATTACCTGTATTGATACAAATATGTGTAATAAGAACGTGAACCTGGACGGACCGGAGATTCACTGTGGTCGGCTGTGTTTGATACAGAAACACAAGGGAAGGACTTTACGGATACAGGTGTTTGTCCGTGTGTACAGAAGCTCGTACGAACATTACGCTGTGTTGTACAGAGATCAGAAATACACATCTCAATCTGGATATATAAATCTCAAAAACTGTTGTACGAACACTTGCTCTAGCAAAGACAATCAGATTCGCGTTACTTTAAATGACATTGAAGGAACGGGTGTTGTGTTCGAGTCGAATACTCTCAAAGAAACAGAACAATGGGTTGAAGCCTTGCAGCCCCAGATCTCAGCCTCATCGCCACCAAAGAGTTCCATATCCCCGAACCTGTCACCTGTGATACCGCGGTCACCGCTCATGCCAACACTGGCTGAGGAGACGGACGAGGAAGAATGAAGATGAACTGAGACTTAAACTCTGGTTTATTTTCAAAATGGACCCTCAAATCCATTGTTTTGGACTGTCGGTTACAAACCGACATGTCGCCGGGATCTCGTATGTGCAATATTCAACAACATTCTGTTGTGACATTTCCAGCGGTGCTTTGGTGTTGCAGCCCCATCAGCATGCTCGTTAAGCTTGGACTTATTGCCAGGGGTCATTTCTTGCATTATTATTGATTCCACCGATGCTAGACACTACCAAAGACTAACCTCTGTAAGTTACCAGCTTTCGACCGAGGGTTAGCTCTACATTCATCACTGAAAACAAACGAACTTATCAACGTTAAACGGGACTTATTGTGGTTTTAACAAACTGCGTGTTATACGTGTGTCGAATAGAAACTTTAAATAAAATAAGATTTCAGAAAATTTAAATTCTTATGAAATTTCTCAAATTATTTCAAACTTAACAAAAACTAAACAAGAAAATATTTTAGGAATCAGGGGGAATGGATTCCTTAAGTCAAACCCCCATTCCTTTCAATACTAATTGTTTCAATTTAAGTATACAGATTCTTTGGCTTTCTTATGCGACAGCTGTATTTGGACCATTCGTCGACTACCGTCGTTTGACATCGTCGTTGAGCGACTAAAATACCGTAACTACAGCTTTATTCAAGCTGTAGTTACGAAATTTAAGTCGCACAATGTCGATTTGTTATCTAATATTTATATCTTAAAATTCACGTCGGGGGATTTTAATGACTCTTAAAAGTAAATAATACTGTTTAAGGAATTAAATGGGTGCGACAAAAAAGTGTACTTATTTGACCCACGTTAAATTGTTATCTCCAGCAGACGATATTGTAAATTCAAATAAGATCTCAGAGGTTATTTCCCTTCATTATTTCAAAAAGTAAAAACATTATAACGGGAGGGCTAACCAAAGAACATAGTAAATACTTAGTTAGCTGTAGTTACTATGCTTTGGTAAACCCGGAACGGATAGATTTTAAAATCTATTTATATAGAAAAAACAGGTTAAGAAACTAATAGGACAATAATATTGTTGTGAAGATAACACTTTTCCGAATGTTTCCTTCGACAATTCAATTAAATCAAATGATAAACAGTGATTTAAATATTTTTACTCCATTCTTAATATAAAATGGTTTGAAATGAGCTCAATTGTGATTTCAGTTGAAAATCAAGTCCATTTAATTTAAATTCTAGTCAATTTTCACTCAAATGCCATTTAATATTGAAAGTAACAATAAGCCCTTCTAGTATATTTGGGAAACGGGAAATGCATCGCATCAGTTGATATAACATGGTTTTCTCTGATTTAAATGCGGAATATCTCTTCACTCATCGGAATGTATGAGCTGATAAGCCCATAGATTACCCGGATGAGTCAGGAATTTGCTATAATTAGAACTGAGTCGATGTGTATTCCAGTCGTATAAAATTCCACCACTTTCTTTTGATCGATGATTCATAAACGATTAATCCGATCAAGAAAAGGAAAAACATCTTTGGATGACCAATATACCGTAACTACAGCTTTTATAAGCTGTAGTTACGATGTTATTGTTCATACAGAGACAATGATTTACAAAACTTCCTTAATTGTCATATCGATAAGTAAGACTTGACCACTCATCTATGTATTGGCGCAATACCGCTGTATGTACAATGAATACATGACTTACAACATTTAAGCATTGTCTTGTCGAAATCTAGAAATTTAAAATTTGTTCGCAAAAAAATCTTGTTTCTTCTTTGTGGAAATGCAAAGTAAAGCTTATTGGTGCTTGTAAAGAAATGAAAAAAATACGAGTTGAATTTTGAATGCCATGTGAATTAATGTTTTGTGCCATTAGTTTTTCAATCATTTGGTTGTGATGTTAGCTTTATTTCATTTGGAATAATTTGTTTTTTTTTCAGGTGAAATGTTAAGCGTTACTTCATTTGAAATATTATGTTTTATTTCGGTTGAAATAGTATGTTTTATCTCAGTCGAGATTTTGTGATAAAGGTACAGAATTGTTGAAATGGGTAATAATCTCGTTAGATTAATATCATTATAATATTTATTGTTGAAAGTTTTATAAGACAGAAAAAAATCTATATCTAGAAAAAGTCCAAGACGATGAACTTAAAAAAAAATGAAAATGCAAAATTTGAGCAATTTATTTTGATCTAGAAGGAACAACGGGTAGAATTTCCCTCTATCACGTAGAAAATCAGCAAAAACGCGGAATTTCGAACCTTTGCAGTCTGCGCAGTTTGCACAGACTGACCAAGGTCTATACTGTCCACATTTCCCAGACTGTTCAATTTTATGTTACCCGTGGTGTGAAAAGGCATTTCTTTCAACTTTGGCATTGCAAATCATTCATCAGAGCGTTAGATAAGAGGAAGTTTAAAAAATTTCTTAGATATCAATTTGTTACCCAAACACTATGTTGTTGGTACTCGTTTAAATCGTCTTTTCAAGACGATTTAAATGAGTACCTACAATATTGGGTTTGGTAAAAGATTGATAAAAGTTTTACTCTTCGACAATGAAATCACTTCATCCAAATTAGACTTTGAACCCTTTAAAGTGTCCGCTTAATAATACTGCTACATACCATTGTGATAAGACAAATAGATGAAGTCAGATTACACATTTAAGCATTTCCATATATAGAAAAAAACTTAGGAATTCCGTACTTCGACGTACTCTGACACAAAGTTGTGGCTTTCCAGTTATCTTTAAAAATGTGCTTTTTTGAACATAGGCAATTGTTTCATAATCCGATTTTGTGGTACTTATTTTAATAACCTGTATGACATAAATCGTATCATGAAACAATTGCCTTTGTTTTTCAGATAGGAAAAGAATTTGAATATATTTTAAATATGTGGTGCATTTATTTGTTGTTTTGTTAAAATTGTCATTGAAAATATTGAGATTATGGAGAAATTCCTATTGATAAAAAATACTTGAAAAGGAAAATGATAAAAAAGGAATAAAACAAAATGACAAATAACTATCTTGTGTTATAGCATTATTATTCAAACTATCGTTCGTCCATAAGCAACATCAATAGTGAAACTGTTGTGGAAAGAAGAAAAATGAGCCTGTGCGTGACATTTTCAACAATTTCAAATGTGCACAAAGCAAAGTTTCTGGCCAGGCTGTGTGGCTGCACAGGCTGGCCAGAATCTTTACTATGCGCTGTATAGATAGATAAGGTCTGAACCCATCTACAAGGAGTTAGCATATATTATTATTGCATTGTGTCGTTGTCAAAATTACCCAACGTTTGTACCTCGTGCAGATGTGAAATTGTTAGAAATGTCACGCACAGGTTCAAATTGTTTGAACACATGGAGTTGCTGATCTCGCCCCTTCACCTCCGTCTTCAAACACCACCAAACAATAAAACGTGATTTACCTGAAAAGTATATTGTTTTGGACATGTAACAAAATTCAATCATTGAAGGACGACATAAACATCGTAACTACAGCTTGTTCAAGCTGTAGTTACGACGATTAAGTTGCCCACCATTTCTATCAAAAGACCACCGCTAGTCAGCTACCAATTGTAACGTTCATCGCCTTTCAGTAATTATCTCTATCATGCGCCCATCGCTTTTCAGCAACCATCTCTATTGAACGACCATCGCTTTTAAGCTACTATTTTATCGAACAATCACCTCTGTTCAGTATCTCCTTTGTACGTTCATCGCCTTTCAGTAACTTTCTCTATAACGCGACCAATGCCTTTCAGCAACTATCTCTATCGATCGAAAATTGTTGGCAAGCACCTTTCTCTATCGGGCGACCATTGTTGTCTACATGCATCTATTTAGAGCGCCCCGCGCTTAACAGCGACCACCTCCATTGTTATAAACCCCGATCTTAAGCAACCACCTTTATTATGTTACCACCGCTTCTCTGCAACCATATTCATCGAAAGATAACCCCTATTTAGCGACGAACTTTATTGAACAAACACCGCTGTTCAGTGGGCACTATAGAACGACCATCGCTTTTCAGAGATGATATTTTTTTCGAAGGATTACTGCTATTCAGCTACCATCTTTATCGAGCGACCACCGCTGTTCAGCTACGACCTATATATAGCGACCACCGTTTTTCAGCTACGACCTATATCTAGCGACCACCGTTGTTCAGCTACCATCTTTATCGAGCGACCACCGTTGTTAAGCTACCATCTTTATCGAGCGATCACCGCTGTTCAGCTACCGTCTCCATCGAGCGACCACCGTTGTTTAACTACCATCTTTATCTATTGACCACCGTTTCGGACAAAATGGCTACCGTGTCGTTTGAGCCTGTGCATGTTATATACAAGTGTTTCCTAGTGCTTGAATGGCATTTTGCGCCTTTGACATCGACATGATGCATGTAGAACCTCTGCTGGTTTTCTCCGGAAACGTTCAGATACTAACAATCTACGTGACGCACAGTGAAAACTCTGATCAGACTATTTAAATAAACAGTTGCTTTTGAGCTATGCGTTTCACTAGATTGTCCTGTCGACTCAATTAAGCTTTGTAAATGAATTTTCTCGAAAGGCCGGGTGTATAATTGATATTTCTACAAGATCAGAAAGTATCTATTATCAATTAGCTTTTTGGCTTGAAGTTGAAGAACTACAACTGTCGAATTTGCTATTACGCTTTTACCATACGCACAGGTTATTACTCTTATTGATCGAAGCCTTGAAGTTGAGTTTGAGCCTCAATCTCAGACGACCTTAAAATCTTAAAGGTGGGGAATACTGTGGAGCTGAATGTTTAGCTCATGTACTAAGTTGGCTAGACACGCACTATTTAACTACAAGACTTGATGAGCTTTGAGCTTTCTGTAACTCTAACCCAATTGGAAAATTCATTTAAGCCCCCGTCTGCGTTTGGAGCAAAAATATCGCTATTTCGTGAGCATTCTTTCAATAATTATTTAGTTTTATGAAAGATGAGTTGCCTAAAAATACAAATCAATCGACAAACGGCGGCTTTTTCGGGAAACGCATTATTTGCCCCATACAGTTATATATGTAAATGAGATTTTGATCACGTGAAATAGGCCCAAGCGGAGGAGCGGTTATGCGCTCTATTCAAATGGGAGGCCGAAATGTTGCGGATCATACACATTCATCAAGTTAGGCCTATATTTAGATCATTGCGTCATAATCATTTGCATTACCGAATATTGGAATGACGAATTCAAGCTTATCTTTGAGAATAAAAGTCCAGTTTTTGTGTTTAATAGCATTGTCTTGCGTTTCGTAAAGTTTCACGAACACAGACGGGGACTTTAACCCTTCAGATGCTGTTCTCCAAATATTTCTACCGTACACAAAGCTTTGATGGACAGTATTTACTTAGATCAGCTTTCAAAGATGTGAAGTTTTATCTTAGCCTATAATGCATACTTTCAACTTTTAATATAGAGGGAAAGATTTGTGTCGAACTTGTTGAAATGTCCCTAAAATAGGTATTTTGTCAAGAAGACTCATAAGGACCCCTTCTTTAGTGAGACTGGCTGATTAGTGATGGTTGCACGTTGTAAAAGTATGGCTTATTCAGAACTTTGTACCGTAAATGTAGTTTACGCATGCTTCTAAAATACTTAATCTGTTGCGTGATTTCCCATCTACGAAAAAAACAATAAAATGCTAGAAACAATTAAAGAAATGATTCTTTTCGATTTTGGCTTCGTGGTATCGGTATTGGCATTCATGTTGTGGACCTGTAATAGTTTCACAAAGTGTCGGAAGTCATTAACTTTAACAATGTTAACCAAGGTTTCCTAATGGTTTCATTAGGAAACCTCGGTTAACACTGCTAAAATTCATGACTTCAGAACCGTTGCGAAACTGTTACAGGTCCACGGCCTTAGGATTGGGTTTTCAGATAAATCAATGACCACTCATTTGAAAAAAACCCTATTAATTTCAGAGTTTATTCGGTTTCGATGCATGATATTTAAACGAAGGACGATCAGAATACGTGACCATTTGTGTTATGTAAGGGAAACAATTCTATACATAAAGCCTTGAAAATGATTTTACTACGGTACAGCATCTACTTGGAGATATCTAGATAATTTATTTACATTAATGCATCTACGTGCACCCACGTGTAATAAAACGTGGATTAGACGAATTGAACGGTCCCAGCTGCATTAATTAAATTATTTCATCCACTTTTTCTTTTAAAGTGTGACGAGACATCGAGACAAAATTTAGTTAACCTATTTCCACACTCCCGATCAGTCTTATACGAGGGTTTTTTGGTTTTCGATCGAAGAGTACCTATTCGGAGCTTTTTTGTGCGTAATATATTGTAAGAACGAGTGCTAGGGTAGGCTTAAACTCTTTCCTTTTCAATGTTGCGCGTACTTGGGCGAAGCTTGCTTTAAGAAAACTGTTACACTGACACAAATCTAATGGATTTCAACATTATAGGATTAAAAAAATAATAAAAAAAATAAAAATGATAATAAAATTAGGCGGCAAAAAGTTTTTTTCTAAGAGATTGCGTTTTTATTAACGAGGCTTTTTAAGCAATGGTTGCTTACAAGATATGGTCGCCTTATCAGGAACTCCAGTAATAAATATAAAAAGTGGGTTGTTATCAGTCATTTTTTTCACAGGTGGACCGTTGGGCACTTGCTTGACCTCACCTCACAACCTAATATATTTATAAAAAAATATTTATCTACAGACTATATGCTTAAGGACATGAAACAAACAGTAAATTGTCAAAGGGCGTCCTAGCCGTCGTAACTAGAGCTTTTTCAAGCTGTAGTTACGACGGTTAGGTTGCCCTTTTAAGAAAAGAGAATGACGGAAAATGTTAAATTTCGAGTCATATCATTACAAATGAGATTTTGATTGGTCAATGGATTTTTTTTAATTGACAGCAGCAATGTATTAATTAGAGAGCGCTCAAGACCTGAAATACGTAATCTAAAACACGAGAGAACATTTTATTATACTAGATAGAATATTTTGTTTGTTTCGGATTTAACGCCTTTTACAACAATAATGTTATGTCGTTTCTGGTGCACCTTCTATGGTTTACTGTTGTTTCTTGCAGATAAACAATCGCAACATTTTAACCGAGCAACGACCCCCTTCTCCATATTTTGAGGCAATTTGTCTTACACCCATTCGGCCCGTGCCAGTATATGACTGTTAAGTGTCGACTGAAAGTTGGACGCGCCGGGGTTCGAACTCACGAACAGTTAGCAGCCAATAACCTACTGAGCTAACAGGTCTTAGCATAATGAAAAAAGAATAACCGAAAACAAAGGGCCGTTGGTTATGCTGTGTCCTTTATTCCCTAATTCGTCGGCGATGATTAAATTCGTCATAACTGCAGCTCCAAAAAGCTGTATTATCGGTCTGTGGTGACCCAGTTGTAGTGTAGATATAAATGTCTAGATGACACCTCAGTAACTGGCAGTGATTAGTTACACTATCTTAACACAAAATGTACATGATATACACACCGTCCGTGGACAACAAAAACTTCGTAACTACAGCTTATACAAGCTGTAGTTACTAGGTTTTGATCGCCCACTGAGGAGATATATATATAAGTGTGTCATCTCACCAAGTAACCTTCGGTTGCAGTGTGGTATCATGAGTTTACCGAATAAACTTTCAGATCATTTTAAAAATAAATATTTATCTGCATTTATATTTCAATGAATATTATCCCTCTTTGTTTCTTCTCTCAAGTGACTACGAGTACTGGAAGAAAACGTGCGTACCATAAAGCAACACATCATTAAGCAATCCGAACAAGAGCGCCTTATTCGGAGTTTAAGTTTCGAAGATAAAAATATGATTGGGATAATGCAAATTATGCTCTCAAAGAACGTGCCGAACACAATTGTCAATTGTTCTTACTGATCAAAGTCACCATAGATAGCTAGCAGATGCCTCAGAAATGGTATTATTTATCACGTAGTTGTGTTTCTCAAGCATTTTCCATTTTTTGGACTGTTGCTCGTGAACGAGTTGCTATCCATAACATCATAATTTGAAATCCGACATGTTTCGAGCTGCGATGTGAAACTTTGAAATGAATTTAAATTTCAAAGCGCAAAGGGTTTGTTATGACTGTAAAGCCAGGCACAGTGAAGTACTTTACATGTATGATATAATGATGTCGTCCAGGTTGCGGTGATATCACGGTGTCTTGCCTTGTTACGACGAATAGGTACTATCTAGAAATACTTTAAATGTAATAAATATGTGAGCCGTCACGCGAAAAGGGACGATTCGGGAATTCTATAGAATGAATTATTGAAAAAAAGATTTGATCCAGCATAGGTCGACTAGAAGTCGCATTTCAAAAATTGATTGAACATTCTAGATTCAGAAAATAAGCACGGTGCAAAAAGTTTCGAACCTAGTCAGTCTGCGCACTCCGCGCAGTCTGACTAGGATCGACACTTTTCACACTACCCAGATGGTCCCTTATTGCGTGACGGGTCACATATATGATGTCATTTGGGTTGAGGTAATATTACGGTGTCTTGCCTTGTTTCGGCGATTAGATACCGTCTAGAAATACTTTAATATCCATATTTACCCTGATTAAAAAATGACTTAAGTAAATAAAGACCAAAGATCTTAAATCGAAAATAAGAATGTACCACACAGTTCTTTATAGAGCAAACACTCTACATTAAATCTTCTCAAGTTGTTTATGGCATATTTTTGTTGTACACATACTTTAACAGACAGTATAGACTAATATCAGCCTGCACAACATTGCCTTTTTTCTACTTCATTATTGTGTGGAATACTAAAAGCCAGAATCTATAATAACACAAAATGAAAAAAATACTTTAGGCCCATACACTCATGCAAATCACACAAAAACCTTAAAAGTTCGTAAGAAATTGAGATCATTTTAACTTTCAAGTCCAACATATCATAGAATTGATCAAATTATTGTGGAATTTAATGTTTTTGATTGGTACGCGAAAGCACACAAATTAGACAGTACGTAGATCTTTTTTAAATGGAGGTAATAAAACATCGCTGAACTCGTCCAACGATGTAATATTATCTCCCTGAATTTCATTCAAAACTCGCTCCACACACTCATTCAATTTAATTCCAGAATTATTCCTAATTCACAGAACTTGTCAATTTTACGATGCTCCTATCTCTACTAGTAGACTATCGTGCAATGTGTTGTTCTATTTTTTCGAACTTTCGCACATGGATTGCATCGTTGTTTCGTCAAAGTAGGTTTCTAAAATAAGGAACACACGCCATTTTGATAAAGTCGCGATGCTTAGACGCAAAACAGGCGAAATTCTTTCACTTTTCAGGGATGCTTTGAATCTGATACTTGCATGTTTTCATACATGTATAACTACTAAGATAAAGGGAAATGCATGGCGCAATGTTCTATGTCTACGTCTCTTTTCGCAAAAAAAAAAAAAAACGCTTTAAGATAGTAGACCCGTAGTAGTTCTGCAACGTCTCAGAAGTAATGAACTTTAACAGTGTTAACCGAGGTTTCCTAATGATTTTCATTAGGAAACCTCTGTCAACATTGTGAAAGATCATGAGTTCCGAAATGTTGCGGAACTAGTATCGGTCTAAAATTTTAAGTGGCCTATGCATGGTAGTTTTGTATTCATTGAAATAATTTTTATTCAATGATAATGATAGAAAAGGATTTTTGTCACAAACTCGTAAATATTATGGTCAATATTCTACCTATCTATCTATGTGTCTGAATCGTCTGAGGATGGATCGTTTTGGAGTGCTTTCAAAATTGAATTGAATGGGTGGGAGGAACGCACGTTGAATGCAATTTTGGGGATGTAATATAATATGACGAAAATTACAACTATCTTACTAAATCCCTTCAATAAAGTTTATGTGTTTTTTTTTTTTTTTTTTTTTTAGTATCTTACGTACCAACCAGACGGTTTAAAATCCGCACTGACTAATTAAAACAGGAATGATTCGAACTATCTGAATACATCTTTGATCGTTCTGAATGATTTCAAACCTTTTCACAATTTTCGGGCGTTTAGGAATGATACGAATGATTTAGAATGGTTTTGATCGTGGCTAGAGTTAATTTCACGACGTTATTTACTTTGATCAATAAACATTCAATACTTTTTTCAATCTTGAAGATTACAAAACTATTGACAATACGATTGACTGCGTTTTTGCCGCTTTAAAGGTGACCTCTGCCAAATGCATATTTCATGTTTGTATGTTTGATGATAGCAATAACAAACTAAGAACCTTCAGAACCTTTAAGATAAATTATGAGAAAGAAATGTATTTGCGCATAAATGATTTGCCCAGAGAACAAATTACATCTTTTGCCAAATTTCGTGTAAGTGCACATAATCTTCAAATTGAAAAGGGTAGGCACCAAAAGAAACCTTTCATAGACAGAATTTGTCCTCTTTGTAAATCACAAGTTGAAACTGAAGCCCACTTCTTATTACAATGCCAGTCTTTATCAGATAGCAGGAAATTATTCTTTGCTGAGGTAGAAGGCATCACACCTTCCTTTAAAATCATGAATGATGATGATAAATTTAGATACATTTTACAAATCAAAGAATATGATGTGTTGCAAACTTGTATATATTATGTTCACAAAATGTTTGAAGAAAGAGATAATCTACTCGCAAAAACAGCTGCAAACTCTTGAGTCTCCTTTTATTTCAGTGTATTAATTCGGAACCCTTAGTATGAATCATGTATATCCATCTTCTTGGTAAAGAAAACTTGCTTTTTACTAAACTTTGTTGACCCTTATTATGAAAATAGAGCAGATCTTCTTCGACGCAAATTGTTCATTTTGTCATTGTTTTCTGCTTAAAAAAAAAAAAAAAAAAAAAGAAGGAAAAGAAAAAAAAAGGAAATAAAATAAATTAATTATTAGATAAATATGAAAATAAAAATTGTTATCTGCTGCTTCTTTAGGTCTTTATAAGTCTTAGATTGATTTATATTTTTTCTTTATTAAAGGTTTTAAGTTTTATTTTTGTTCATAAACTTATTGAATGCAAACATATTATAATATATGCATTTTTTAGGGTCATCGTTACCTTTATAATTGGTCATAGATACCGTGAAATTAATTATATATTATATATATATAAAAAAGATTATCTTTGGGCAAGTATTATGAGTGTGATTCCTAAGCATAGCAATAACTGCATTCTTCTAGCTCTGATTGCAATGATTTTGAATTACATTATCATGATTTGACCCTGGCTCTCGATATGTATGCTGATATTTTATATCGGTTCTTTAATCTTAGATTATATACCCATCTGATATATACCTTTTGATATGTTCTGTCTTGTGTGTTTATTGTATGTATGTTCTTGGTGACAATCCTATAACTGGATTTTTTAAACCAATAAAGGAATTTGAATTTGAATTTGAATTTGTTACAGCTAACAGCATCGTGAAATTGACAAGGTGAATGATTTTGGAATGAAATTGAATGAGGGTGTGAAGCGAGTTTTGAATGAAATAATGGGAGGTTATCCTATATCGCAAATTTTGTTCGGGATGAACATAACTGGCGGTATTGATTATCCCCCTTTAATAATATATGCATACAAGTTCTATACATAGACATATTTCTTCAGAAACCTATGAAAAGCTAACAATTTGGCTATGTCAGTGATTCATAATTATTTTGAATGACGCTGTTTATTCTATATTTTTCAATTGGTTTGAGCGTTTTTGAATGGTTCGAGTGAGTGAATAAATGAATGGAACGCTGAGTAAGCGATTAAGAATGGTTTTGATTGAGGTGAAAGTCAATTTCACGATGTAATTAACTGTATGTACAGATAGTCTGAAAACAACGCCTCAGGAATCTGCAATACACGTGATATTTTTTTTATTATCATTTAAAAACTCTTTGAAGACGATTATCAGTTCTTTAACAACCATTCTAGCTCATTAAGAAATGTTTAAGAAGTTACTAATTGCTATTAAACGATCACGTGGTCTTAATCACGTGTAAAGAAATAGCGTGATGATGAAGTTGTTATCTCTAAAAACCTGTAATAATACTTGTTAAAATGATAAAACCTTGTTGAACAATTATTAACCCATATTCATCATTGTAAAGAATCATCTAAACTGCTGACAAATGAAGTCTTAATATCTAAAGGAAATTTTGTTAGATCTAAATCATTTTGCCGCGATGGACGTGAGTTAAATGTAATAGACTCAAAATTTAAAAGTATGTGGTTCGAACCCGTCCTACTAGCCAAACCCGGCAAACCAAACTACAAATTTGGATAACTGGGTTTAAGCCACTACCTCTTCCTAATAAAAATAATAATAATAAGGCATATGTGTGTTCAAAATAACAGAACGTGGCAAGTTGTTTGCAATTTATCCCCCGATTTGAACGGAAGTGTACGCACAAAGCGGGGTATAAATTGCAAATCGGTTTGCCACGTTTAGTTATCCCGAATGCATATGTGCCTTTTTAAGCTTGAACATTTGTCGCATTCGAAATAAAATAAAGAAAAGTATGGCTTTAATTTTAGAAAATATATCTACATCTTTTTGTTTTTATTCAATATTAATTTTGCTTAAAAAGGTTATGAGTTTTTTTCTGTTTTTTTCAGAGGTAGGGTCAGATGACAACATAAATTTAAATAATGAAACGTTAAGACGACAATTTCAAAGACTGGGGGGGGGGGGGGGGGGGGGGGGGAGGAAGTTTGGTAGACAACAGTGGGAGAAATATCACTTGAAATTAAGGATTACCAGAAACCGTTTATTTATTAAAGGGTTTGATATGATCGCTTGATATGATCGATATCTTGTGAGGTCAAGCTGGACAATTGTTGAAAAAGATGTCACGGACTTTGGTCTAACGCGTTGTTTGACCTCAAAATCTCAAATATCAGTACCTTCAAACTCAATGTTGGAGGATGATAATTTTTTCGATTGAAGTTATTTTTTTCAATGTAATCAAACATTAATTGATGCGATCTCCAATCCATAAGATGTCTAATTCAGTTAAGAACATCGTGAAATTGACAAGATGAATGATTTTGGAAATATTTTGGAATTATATTGAACGAGTGTGTGAAGCGAGTTTTGAGTGAAATTCAAGGAATGTATTCCAATGTCGCTTATTTTGTTCAGGATGAACAAAATAAACGAAATTGATTCTCGCTTTTAATAAAATATTCATACATGTTCTATAAATAATTTCCTGTTTCTTCAAGGGCCAATCAGTCGCTTAAAATTTCAATCATGTCATTGAAATCGCGATTTTACTAAAACTTGCTATTTTGTATGTACAAATTACACACATACAAATATAGGGGTCCCAAATCTAAACCCCTAAAACCCCATAGACAAATTAGTTTATAACATTGGTCTATGGGGTGGCAGGGGATAATATGTATATCTTACATCTTATGATATTTTGGAGCGAGAATGAAATTATTATGAGCGATATCTAAATCATGCCTTCGAAATAACTAGTCAATGGTGAGTGACCGGACTTCAAACTCGATACCTGCTATACGCCTCGGTTCATGAATACCATGGCATACATACAGGGCCATGCAACACTCCTTCTTTCTGGAATAATGGTAGATGAAGTATGCCTATCTTCTTATTTTTCTTATACAACCATCTCTTTTATGTAGACTTGCTTTTTATTTGGGGGTATTAGATAATAAATGACAATCGATTTATATTACAAAGTAACTATTTGATTGTAGTTAATTTCTGATAGTCGACGAAAATGTTGGGTTTTTTTTAAATTCATTAAAACACTATTTTCCAAGTCCCGTATTTGTAAACATGTTTATTATCGCTGAGCAGTTAAGATCGTCACTTTGAGTAGAGTATTTATACAATATCTAATGGAAGTATAATACTCATATTCAAAATAACACATTTCACCTTACAAGTACTTACCGTTTTGATCCAATATATTAGGACAGATGGGTCTAGACAAACGTTGAAGATCCTGTCCAGCGTTCAGGAAGACAAAACGCTGCAAAGTGTTTGCCAATTTTACCCCGCTTTGCACGGAAGAGCACGTGCAAAGCGGTGGTAAAATTGGAAAACAGTTTACAGCGTTTTGTCATCCTGAACGCAGGTCAGATCTGCAACGTATGTATGCCTATAACTAAGCCGAATTAGAATGCAGTAAAATGGTTCGATTCCTCTCTCTAAGTATTATAGCATTTAGATTGTCTGTCTTTCTGGTGTCCATAGTCATAGGGTATCAGTAAATACGAGAATTCAAAAATGCTGTATACTACTACAGTTAAGATCATCATGAAATCGACAAGTTGAGTGATTTTGATTTTTTTAATGAAATTAAACGAGTGCGATGGTTCAGTTTTGAGTGGAATTCACTGGGGGTAGAACAATATAAAAAATTTCGTCTAGATTGGACGGAATAATATATATTTTTACCTCCCTTTTTTAACACATACGTAATTTTCTGTTTGTGTGTTTTCACGGACCAATCAGAATATTTAGAAATCGTAGACTAATATCATCGATTGGAATAAAATGTTGATCGTCTTGAACTATTTCGAAAGTCAGAATTAGCTCAGTCGGAAGAGCACAAAACTTCAAAACAACTGAAGGTCGACCGGGTGGGTTCCATTGCCGGGGTGGCACACTAACAAATTAATTGTCTTTCGGATTAGACGTTGAAGCGAGGCCCCGTGTGACGGTGCTGTGCACTGAGCACGTAAATGAACCATGAAGGATCTCAGCAGCAGTTTCGTCACGTATCCTTTCTATAACCCCCGTAACAACTAACCGTCCTTTGGAGTGTCGCTTATGGGCATATGCTGCTTATATGGGCATATGCTACAGTAGCGACGATAAATAAACGGAAATAAACAAACTATTTAGAAATATTTTCTTATGACTTCGGAGCGATTTGATCGATTTAAGTGAGTTTTTGGAATGAATGAATGGAGCGCGATCTATTTAGAATGATTTTGATCGGACTGAGTGCCAATTTCACAATACTATTATCTGTTAACGATGAAAAGATTCACGTATAGTATTTTGTTAAGTGATACGAATGGTTCATATTTTGTCAAGGTGAGTTGAGATACACTATACCCGTTTTCTACCAACGATCTTAATCTTTATAGGTGCAATATTTTGAAGTGCTATAATTCTTAATATGTATATATATGATACGTACTTTGAAAAAAATATCGAACGAGGTTCGGGAAATTGATAATTGTCGAGACAATAACAATTCCCACAACCGAGTGAAATATTTTTATACAAAACACTAAGTATGTATTGTATTTATCTTATAACCTCTATTTGCCTAGTGTTCGTCGATATTTTTAGTAGAAATGCAAGTTTCTATAAATAACCGCATTGTGTAATAGTTCTAAAAATATCCATGTGATATCATAAAAATATCATATGGGATATTATCACGGATATTTGTATAGTCATAAGATAAATGAGGAAACAACAGTTTCTTGTGTGTACAGTGGAAAACAAACAAAATAATACTCTTGCATAAACTTTAGTTTGCACACCCAATTACAATTTTAAACTAATTTATTAAATTTTTTGAAGGTCTATACCTTTAATGTTACATTAACGTTTGAACACCTTGATAAGAATAGATTTCAATATTCGTTACAAAAGATTTGAACTTGAAATGTAAGTACCGATTTACTGTCGATACAGTTTCAATGACTTCTTACGAAACGAAATAAGATAAAGTAATAAACATGTTTTTCTCAACCAAGCGTTTAATGTATTTGTCTGCTCAATCTTAAAACATGTCTGTCTAATGGGTTGTTAATACTATTTATATAAGCGATCAATCGTAATTCTATATTTGTCAAGTCACTGAATCGTTTCGAATTTATGTTTAAAAAAAAACACCTTGACGCAGAAAGTAAATATTATTGTGACAAATTGATATCATTTATCGGATGTTTTTTGTTTATTAAAAATTTTTTTTTTCAACTAACACTTTTAAAGGACGACTCAGTAAATACACTTATAAACTCTTGAAAAGAAAAGAAAATCCTCTTGAACGAATGTCATTTACTATTAATGGACAGTCTTTACTCAGCGACCGATTTTAAAGACCCTTCTTTTAAAAAAAACACCAACTATTATAAAAAGTAAAAATTATTGTTGTAAAAAGTATTGTTAATGGATCCTACATTGTTAAAAACTCGATAGAGACGATTCTTTTGAGTTTGTAAAACATATAAGACTTTTTTAGAAATTGAGCAATATTCAATTGAAATTATGTTTGGTACAGTTAAGGTCATCATTAAATTGACAAGATGCATGATTTTGGAATTATTTTGGAATGACATTGAACGATCGTGTTCATCTTGAACAAAATTAGCTTTATTAATTACCTCCCTTTAATGAAATATTCATACACGTTCTATATATAGTTTTCTGTCTCTTCAAGGACCAACCACACGCTTCAAATTTAAATTACACATGTATATTAGTGAAATCGCGATTTTACTATAGCTTTATCTATTTTCAATGTAGTTGTTGATTTTATCTTTTAAACGATTTTGGAGCGTTTTGAATGGCTTGAATGAGTGTTACGAATGAATTATTGGAGCGCTGAGTGAGCGATTTGGAATGGTTTTGAATGAGAAGAATGTCAATTTCACAATGTAACTAGATGTATGTGAACCAAACGTGTATTAACGACAAGTCTCTTTAATGATCTCATTTTTGGTGACACGTAAATGGTTGCTTAATACATATTTTACTATGGTCGATTATTATGGATTCGTACATGCACATTTATATTTGTGACCCATCACGCGAAAAGGGACCATCTGGGAACCCAGTAAAAAATATTTTGAAAAGGGACTGGTTCCAGAATAGGACAAGCAGAAGGTATATTTCGGAAATATTTACGCAGGAAGGTAGAACAATCAATCTAGATTAATATATGCACAGTCTGATGTTAGTCTACACCACCTGTGTCTCACTTTCAAACCAGAATTGTCAATAGATTTAGTTTTACAAATAAAAATTGACCTACAGTTTGTAACTTTCAGTGCTTTTTGCCTTTTGATATTAAAGAAAAATTTCAGCCAAAATTTATTCAGCATGACAAGAGTTAAATAGAAAAAAAAAATATTTGCCAAAACTTGCCATTCTGCGCAAATCGCTCTTGTCGAAAATTATTTGCACATTTCAAACGTAAATCCATAGAAAATATGATTAACGCACAAATTACTGGTAAAATTCTTCAATGGCTTCAATGAGGCTATTAAGAAGAGGGTTATATTCTGGTTCAATGGGATGGGATGTCTGTCACAGGACTCCCCGTGAATTGCTTAATCATGGGAAATATAATTACATAATATCTTATAAATTTGTTGTTATTGTATTCCCTATTTCAAGTCATCATTGTTCATGTGGTTATTGCGACGTTTTCCATATTTAAGACAATTAAATCAATTTAAGTTTATAATGTCCACTTCATTGTGGAGAAAATCAAGACAACATATTGGACTGACAAAGGATTAATCGAATAATACGAGGTATTTGCATACGCATTATTAATGCATGTTAACTTATTGATTTGGTGTATCATCGTATTCTTAGCTTATTCAATGATTTTTCTCGACTGTGTTTCATGGTAAACTGACCGAGCCCCGAGTTCATTATGCCAAAAAGTCTACAGATGTTTAAAATTAGTAGCCCGCTTTGCACAAGGGGTAATATTTCTTGAACGTTTAACGAATTATTGCCTATTGGTGAAAACAAGCAGTCCTTTCACAATTGTTATTATAGACAAAAAAAAAATAATATCTGCAATATGAAGCCACGGACTGACGGACGGGGACATAAGGGCGGATGAGATGGTGCAAAGAAACGACTGTATTAAAACAATTTCTCAAATCAGGACCTAGCCTGTTTGCCCATTAGTTGTTTGTCTACTTTTTGGAAAAAAAGACCAAATGAGCCTGTGCGTGACATTTCCAACAAAATCAAATGTGCGCCAAGCAAAAACCCTGTGCATCCGCACAGCCTGACTAGAGTCCTCATTGCAAGCCCAAAAGATGGCTACGTACCTAAGGTGGCTGTTCTCTACCCAAGAATAATTTGAATACACTTCGTGATTATCCAGGCTGCTCAACGTTTGTCCATCACGCAAACATAAAATTGTTGGAAATGTCATGCACAGGCTCAAATGTGACCTGAATTTTTTTTCATGTTGAACTTTGTTTGTAAATAAGGATTTGTTGCCCCATCTTCGACCTTGTGAATGTATACCATAGCAATTCTTATTCATGGCGTTCCTTAAATGCAAGGATCAAGTGACTATAGACCTGCAATTTCAAGTGAGTGATCAAAGATCAATTTTACATTGAAAATAATAGGAGATAACGGTTTCTCGAACCTCACTCTTTCTTGCAGAACTATACTTTTGTTTACCTTGTGTTAGCCTTGTGAAAATCATACGTGTTGAATCATAAAAACAAATATACCTCATGCAGTATGACTTCTTATGGTGTTTCAAAGTATTTCATCACAATACAAATTCAAAGGTCAAATACAGGAAGATATTTGATGGTGATTTCCGGAAATCATTTCCGATTGTTTTCAAGGACGCCTCACAAGATTTTTCTCTTTCGATGATGAAGTCATTTAAGCACGTTAAAATCATGATTATAAATTGTTATAGCATAAAATGTACGATTTGGAGTCGTTTTAGGCATACGATAACGATCAAATCACGGACATTAACGGGATAAAACGTGGATTATTAAGTAAATTTACTTGACGTCAACGCCCGACCTTTTTTTACTTAAACATCCTCTGTTTGGCCTATATACTTATTAGTTTCTATGTCTAAAATTAATGTAGAGCATAAATAAAGACGTTGATCTTATTCCCGCGTTAAATTTTATGACGTCATAAAATCACCAACGGCAGCGTCGGTATGAACAAAATGGAGGTGAATTGCTTAACGCAATTTTCCGGCACATTCTTGGGTTTGGAACTAAATTTAAAGATTTCTATGAATCATTTATCATCTATTTTGATTAAATATAAAAAAAATGTCGCGTCATTTCACGTTTTTTAGGCTTTTACATATGCAGAGGCCCTGAAAATGCATAAACGCCCGACCATTTTTCGGGTCACTGCAAATGTTAACGCCCTTAAAAAACTCGAATTCACCCTGTAATCTTTATGCCGACAGAGTTACAGTTGGAAACATCATGAAATTGACTTTTATCTCTTCCGAAACCATTCTAAATGGCTCAACGCTAAATTCATGTTTCGGACATATTTTAAATGAGGACGCGATGGTTAAAAGGATTCAAATTATTTTGAAATTAATCAGAGACTGACATTTCTTGTTAGTTTGAAATGGTTTCAAATCGAATGTCACGCAAAAGAATTTGAATTTGAATTTGAATTGGGGTTTTACGTCGCTTTCAACAATCTCTCAGTTATATCGCGACGACTGGAGCACCTAACGATGGATTCCTGGTATTTCTCACACCAGTACTACCACCACATCCCTTTCCTAGCTTCCAGTTGCTATTCCACATAGGATTACGATTATCTACCCATTGGTGGAAGACAAATGTCGGAAAGGATAAGTGCCGCGACCGGGGATCATACCCGTGCGAATATAGACCTCTGGATTAGAAGTCCGGCGCGCTACCAACTGCGCTATTGCCGTGGCTGTCACGCAAAAGAAAGAGAGTAATAAAATACTATGCCTGCGTTCGGGTTGCAAAAAAGGTTTGTTAACGTTTAGATCTTGTATCCGCTTTGCATGTGAATGCGAGTGCAAAACTGGTGACGTTTCTCAGACGTTTCGCAAACGTTTTCTAATGAAACTAAAGAATCGACGTCGTATGTACAGCATAATGTCTACAGCTTACCGTTATATCGAAAAAGACGTGTGCTCCCGCCGGGAATCGCACCCGAAAAGGTTATTTGGATTCCGACACGCTGACAATTCGATGGTTTAGTGCAAGACTGAACTAAGTGTATATACACGATAATAATGAAATCGCTTTGCCTTCCTTTAAAACAATCAAAACTTGCTCATTACACTCACAAATTTCATACCAAAATAATTCCAAATTTATTCACAATGACAGTTTCAAGATGTTTAGCATTGTACCCTTTACAACTTGAACGATGAGTTTGCATACTGTGCAATTTCATATATGGATATAGAGCTTACGTTTCGAAGGCCAACAATTCTATTGTAAGATACGATTTCATAACTACATAAATAAATCATTTATTCTTTGTTAGTGTTCAAACCAGCCCTGCGTTCAAGATCACAAAACGGTGCAAACAGTTTGGCAATTATACTCCGCTTTGCACGTAAGTGCATGTGCAAAGCGGGGTATAATTGGGAAACTGGTTGCACCGTTTTGTGATCCTGAACGCAGGGCAGTGTTCGCGCGACAGCTTTGCAAAATTCAAACACAATTTTTTTTGTACTACAAATTGACTGCTAACGGATTGTGCGAGAGCAGTCATAGCACACTGGATCCGAAACCCTCTGATCCCGAAAAGTGTAACCATCGTCATCAAAACTATTACACGTACGTGTATTCATTGCACAATACAGTGTTTTTTTAAAAAGTCTCCTTTCTTTCAGATTTCTAGTGAATTAACAAGTATGAATGACGGCAAATTTTCAAACTGTTTTTAAGACAAAGAGGTCGCAGATGATAATGTATGGTAAAAATCTAAGAAGTATTTTGATGAAGCAAAATGGTTTATTATGAAGAGATTGCTTTGAACAAGATTTCTTATTTTTCAATGATGGTTTCAAAAGGTTGTTTTGTTGTGTTTTTTTTTTCAGATACGTAAAAAAGCGAGAATGTGTGGGCATGGATTTCAACTTGTCTCTTAAAAAAATGAATGGATTAATTCATTAATTAACAAAGTTTTCTTTACCTAGAAGCAAAATATGTGTTGATATTGGATAAAGGTATTTTCATAATATTTGGAATTGGCTAAGCACTGTGTCGTCTAGTTTATAAAAATACCCCAATAAAACCTGCTGCCAAATGCATGCATGGATGACGTCATGATGTCAAATGCAGAATAGCCAATTATTTCCTCAACCAGACTGATAGAGGTTACGGTTGGTTACATGGTGAAATCCACACACCTCGATCAAAACCATTCTAAATCGCTCACTCGGCGCTCCATTCATTCATTCTAAACACTCATTCAAATCATTCAAAAATGATCCAAAGATGACATCAACAACTACATTCAAAATAAATAAAGCCATAGTAAATTCGCGATTTCACTGACATAATTGAAATTTAAACCGTCTGATTGGTCCTTGAAGAGAGAGGAACATGTATAGAACATGTATGAATATTTTATTCAGGGGAGGTAATTAATCCTGAACAAAATTAGCGATATTGGATAACCTTCCCTGAATTTCACTCAAACTCGCTCCACACACTCGTTCATTTTCATTCCAAAATTATCAAAAATCATTCATTTTGTCAATTTCACGGTGTTCTTAACAGTATCCAGGGACCTAAATCATTAACGCCGCCTTTCATGTTTTTTTTTTCAAAAAGGCTCTGTGAAGGGACAATCTTGGAAGTTTCAAGTCAGAGCGTGCGGCAATTCTGACTCTCTACAATTTTCTGAATCTAGAATGATCATCCTATTTGCCCATTTAATCATTTTCGAAATACGACCTAAGGTTGACCCTGCTTGTTTTTATATCTTTTCAAGATATGTACGAAACTCCAAGATAATCCCCTTTCCTGCACTCAACGTCGGGTAACAAATTTTACTGCTCGCATTACTTCCGGGAATGAATAACTCGTGAAACACCTCGCCTTGATTTTAACTGTAACGGCAATATCGCCAATGACAATACATCTCCTACTCTATCAAGTAACACGAACTATACGATGTTATTTTTCTTTTAACAAGACGATACGTTGTCTTATATTAAGTACTCAACACAATTTTCTGCATTTAGTATCTGTGCAAAAAGTGCGTTTCTCTAATAAGAAAGGACACTGCACGTGGCTTTTAATATATATAACATGTTTTGTTTATGAAATAAAGCTTAAGGCCGAAAAAAATAGTATTTGAAAGCTTTGTCGAAATATTGCATGTCTGTCGACGTAGGCAATCATTAATAATTCTGATCTTTCGTCTACATCAACCCCATGAAATTCCGTCTACAGAGGCAACATTTTTTTGACTACATGTCGCATGTCGTCTTTGAGGACCCGCTGTCAGTTTTTTTTTTAAATTATGGCTTTGAAAGAAATATCGGCGGATAATTAGTCCTTTAGGTATAATATAAATTTCGACTTTTCGTTATAAATAAATATTTAGTAAGGTGCAGTTTGGGTCAAAGTCGAGCCTTTCAGCATCAATTAAGGTCTGTTTTTGACAGAATAAGGTAGTTTGAGTATACTCTAATATCTGACGATTACAGGCAAGATCTGTCCAAGATCAAAAAGGTTACAAATGACATTCGCATGGATTATGTTATTCAAAATATCGACCTAAAAGGCTTACACGAGTCAACTTCAACGAGCGTCCAAGAGTTTTATATATACAGTCAAACCTGTCTCAGTGGCCACATGTATTCAGCGAGCAACTAGTATAAAGCAAGCGGGGTTCCCAAATGTTACAAGTGCACTAAAATTAACCGTAAAAAGGCAACACATGTCGTAAGCAAACACTTTTTTTTTAAAATTCCCTTTGGTGCCTGCTTTATAAAGATTTGACTTCATTTATATGGCGTTTCGTTCAGCTCTAAATTGCACCCCAAGTATGACTGTGGCCGGGCTTGGCTTATTTCAACTTTAAAATCCTTAAAATATATTCTCCTAAACCATAAGGCCAATTTAAATAAAACTTAGCATGAATGTTTCATGATAAGCCCTCTTCTAAAAATGTTGAATAAAATTTAACCCCCTTCCCCAAAAATGGACATGACAGAGTTAAGCTTATTTCATAACATCTTTAAAAACCTTTCAATCCGAAACCATTGGATTTATTTCAACAAAACTTGGAACGAATGTTCCTTATATGACAATGTACCTCAGTTATTCAAGAAAATTTGACCGTCTCCTATAATGGGAAAATGAAGGACAGGACTTTTCGCTAGAAAAGGTAACCTTGTTGTAATCATCTTGATTGGGTAATAAGGTAGGTTATGGGTATGCTAGTTAATTAAGGGTTATTCTACAATGTATTGTGTTGGAATTGGTGCCTGACTAAGTTACTCATAACAAAACAGTTGTAAAGAGGCTTCTTAATGATGTTTTCTTATAAATTGAATTGACTCAGTAATATTATTACCATTTTACTATTTAAATAACTTTATTGGAAGAGATTGACATCTGTTTCGATTTAAAGTGAAAGTTTGCATATGTAAGAATATCTTAAAAGATGCATTTTCAAAAACAACAGTCAAAAGGATATAAATACATCTTAAAATGTATGAAAGTTGTTGCTTTTTTAATCACCTCCTTTACGTATCTTTTAAAACCTACTTACAAAGCCCCCCCCCCCCCCCTCCTTTACTCCAGTCATTTTGATGTGCTAGCAATAAGTTATGAAAAGCCTTTTAGGAAAAGTTCTTATATAAGATTTTTTCAGTCTCTATAAATGATATGTATGGTATTTGGCACTTTTCTTTGTAATCTTCTACAAATTGTTGGAAACAGATCAGAAAAAAACAAAATTGTCTGTAATGGATGAAACAAAATTTATTAAAGAAATATAAGTAAAAATAGTGTGAAAGTTATTTGAGAAATATAAAAATAGTACTCTTCCATGTTTATTTATATACATGTATTAGTTATATGCATATTTACAAAATATCATTTTAGAGCAAATCAGAATTTTGTCTAAATGCTGGCAATTACAGGAACATCAGGGTTTTTTTCTATTATGAATATGTCATTTTTTTCAAATCTGGATATATTTAAACCAGTGGAGCGACACAGGCCCTCGTTGACCTCTTTTTTGTTTGTTTTAAAAGTTTTATCATCTTGAATGCTTGGCTGGAATTGACCAGAAGACTAACTAGAGAATTTAAATCAAGTACTTTTAAAGTATCAAAGCATCAGCCCTTCTAAATGTTAAGAACTTCGTGAAATTAACAATGTGAATAATTTTTGAATGATTTTCGAATGAAAAGGAATGTGTGTGTGTTTTGAGTGAAATTAAAGGAGGGTTACCCAATATCGCTAATTTTGTTCAAGATGAACAAAATTAGCGATAGTGATTATCTCCCGTCAATAATATAAACGTTTTCTGTTTGTATGTCTTCGTGGACCAATCAGACACTTTACATTCCGCGCCAGCCAATAGACTAGTAGAAAAAAATAATTAATTTGAATAAATGATGATCGCCTTGAACGATTTCGAAATCTTTTTCCAATGAATTCGGAGCGTTTTTGATCGATTTGAGTGAGTGTTTCGAATAAATAAATAGAGCGCTAAGTGAACGATTTAGAATGATTTTGATCGGAATGATTGTCAATTTCACGATTATTTTTTTAACTGTAACCTTAGGTTGAGCTAGTATTGTGAGCGATATCATCCGAAGATTTTTAGAATTTCGAGCATTTCTGTTTATACTCAATCCAATGGCTAGAATTATCGAACCAGGTCATATGACGATGAAATATCAAAAGAGAACATGTGCGGGTGCAGTGGTGAAGACAAGGAAAACTTGATTTGAACTTTCAAACCGATATTTAGTCAGTCCGCAAGGAAAACGTAATAAAACAGCCTTTTTCCACTGTTCAGTAGGATTCACCCTTTGAGAATCAAATTCTGGATCGGCGCATGGATATCATTGTTCACAGTTACTCGATATGGGATTTTGGTCACAGCGATGATCAATTCGCCTACATTTTACTTGTAATGAATGGACAATTAACTGCTGATACAGGCTTTCAGTAAGTAATTACCTTATTCGTTGTAGTGCTTTATCGAGACATATGCTTCTCTGAGCTAGAGATGAGCTAGGATGTTTAACTAGCTCGATAGGAAAAGCCGTGTTCATATGAAAGTTCTGAAGTTGTTCAGCTTGAGAAGGCGCAACAACAAAAGCTATACATTTTTTTTTTTCGAAATAGGAATCAAGCTCCGTATAAACAAATGTCGACTCGGAAAAGGGCAATGGCAGTAGATTGTTGTTCTGTCGGCTTTATGACCCCTTAAAAACAATATAAGGTGCTCCCAATGGGTTCGCCAGCATCGAATTCAGGGATGATGGCTCCCGTTGACCACATACTAAGTGACATATAAGAAAAAATGCCTTAACGTACATACAATGTCGTTTGAATGGCGAAATGAAATAGGTGCATAAAGAACTGAACTGACTATGAAAATGAAAGAAATGACCACAAAGCTTTCCCTATAAAGCTTCAACTAGAAAGAAAGATGAAATTTATCGATGAAGAACCCATCGTTACACATGCAGTGTGTTTTACTTAGCTACCAGCCGCCGTCAGCGCAGTTTGTAGCGACTGTCAATGTAGAGATCCCGTGTCGATCCCCGACAGCAGTACTCATTCTTTCCTACTATTTGTCTTAAACCAATGGGTTGATAATCGTAGATCCTATGTTGGTGGCATTTTGAGGCGAGGAAAAGGATGTAATGGTAGTACCGGTAAGAGAAATACCAGGAATCCAATTTTATGTGCTCCAGCCTTCGTGATATAACTTAAAAATTGTTGAAAGCGAAGAAAACCCCATTCAAAAAAACAAGCCTAGCTTCCATAACGTAGCCCTCTCTCAAAAGATGATGGAGAACCTCTCCAATATCTTATTAGATTGAAGGCTACGTTCTAGCAGATGGGTTACGCCCTTTTATGACATCCAACCGTCGGTGCTTTGTGCCGTCAAGGATGTTTCTGAAATCTTATTGGGTGCACTATACTTTCCAGCTAGCTACGACCCTGTTTAAATCAATGTTATGGAATACAATGCTCAGTATCTGCCGAATACAACTTCATTGTTTGAATAAAGGTTATTTCATACCAACGTATGAAATTACGCGAAATGAAATACATCAACGGAGGATAAAAGCTGACATATTTAATGATGCGCTCACGTGTCCAATTAAAACGTGTACTAATATCTATAGCCTTTAACCCTTTCCATAGTTACTTTGCATTCAAGATACAAACAAGTACTCGTCACAGAGCCAGTGTTGTTTGCACGTCCGTGTTCGAAATAAGGTGAAGATTATGAAAAAAAAAGACATTTTATATTGTATTCATTGATGTAATATTAGCGTATCTTTGGAAATCCTAAAGGAAATGAACACAACAATCTTTGTTTTTGTTCTAGTCCATTTGATTTGATATCTCTATCTTTACATATTGTATTATAACGAATATTTCATCAATAAGATAAGTTTAAACCAAAATTTAGGTTAATTTAATAACATAGTCACAAATTCAAAAGAGATATTTTAGGAATGGGGTCAACAACACCATTTTAGTTTGAAAGTATTTGGCCATCAGTCATGCTTGACTCGACTTCTCTGATCTCTTGTAATGAATGACCATTATCTGTTTGAAAGACGTCTTTGTGTCAATTAGTCTTCACAGAAGACCAACAAAACACGTGATCTTCATCTATGAACTTTATACATATATATTCGCCTACTTGGCCTCTAATGCATTCTGATCAGTCTATGCAGTTTTAGTTTTTTTTCAAAATAACTCTCTTTGCGTTTAGCCGTGCCCGTTACTTCATTCGGTAATTAGTTGTGCTGTCAATTCAGGGATTATCAGTTCCACCCCCAGCTCGGTTAGTTTTCATTCGACATTTGAGTAACAGGCTTTGTGATATTAGTCATTTCTGACCAATGGACGAATTGTAAGTAGTTCGCTTAGGAGTGGGATGAGCAGCTGCCCCGCGTTCAGGATGACAAGGCTGTCCAAACAGTTTGCCAATTATACCCCGGTTTTGCACGTATACTTCCGTGCAAAGCGGGTTATAATTGACAAACTGTTTACACCGCTTTGTTATTCTGAACGTCGGGAAAGTGGTTTGGGTAAACTGCTGTGGTTGTACTATAATTATAAATGAAGATGGGTTGGTCCACCAGCCGCCGCGATATTAATGCGATAATGTTGCAATAGCAAAAGGTGCTGAACTCGATACAATCATTCAAATCTTTTTTGGATTTTAATGTTTTTAGTATTTTTCATTGGCGAATTTTCACATTCAATACATTCATACAACTTTTAGTGGAGATTAAGTCCAACAAGTAGGTCATTTGACATGAAGTACAAGTTACGGTAGCCTTGATTGTACTTCGATAACAAAAAGCGGTTAAAATGTAAAGAAATTGCATCTTTAATTTATTCAAATAATTTCGAAAACATCCGTCATTTAATCTGTTTGCTTTTATCTGCCTGTCGGCTGACTTCTTTCTAATAAACTGGCCGCCGTTGTCATTTAATAACATCAAAATTCTTGCAGATTTTTATCCTTCCTTTTTGAAGTCTTGTATAGAAAACGTGATGGGCGGGTTTAATCACGGCGTTTGAAAACTGGAAATTTAAACTTTGAATAAGAACCGAAATGGAAACAATGGGTAGAGTAGCCATAAACTGTCAAACCTGCATTAAATCTTTGCTGTTTAAATCCTGCTTTTTACGTGTCTGTGATTTTATGATTGAGAAAACATAGTGAAAAATAGAAGAAATTGCTTCGTACAAGCAATTTCTTCTTTTTCCACACTATTTTCTACCCTTCTGAATGGTTATTTTTCAAATTAAATCCACTTTAAATTTTCGTCTGCAAAACCTTTGAATTTGGACAGGTCCAAAATTTTGTAAAACGGGAAAGAATTAAGCAAGCATAAGTAATGAATTGACATTTAAAATGTGCTTGCTTAGGATAGGTGCTTGCCTACTACAGAAGATTTTAGTGCAATTGTAACATTCGGGATTTAAGTGGTCGCTTGCTTAATACGAGTTGCTTTCTGAATTCAGGTGGCCACTAAGACATGTGTCAGTTTTTTGACTAAGAGGTCTTACAGTCGTTTAATTTCTAAAGGAACTTCATCTTAAACTTTGTTCAGAAGAGTACATGTCCTGTCTCCATGAAGACAAAACGATACAACATGTGTGAGGAAGTGGGGATATAATTCGCTTACAGTTTGTACCGTTTTGTTTTCCTGAACGCAGGGCTGGGGTAGGAAGTTGACCACGTGACTGATTCACCTTGAATGTTAAGCTTTTTTGTTACTCGAATCAAGAGAGGTACTGTGAAAAAATGCGATTTGTTATCATTACTATCATTTATCTACTACTAGTATTTTATTTCATTTTAGTGCATCAATATGACCAATAGACCACATGAAATTGTTTCATAATCCATCTATATTTTATTGTTTAATACTTATAAAGAATAATACAATATAGAATAAGCTTGTGGAGCAATCGGTTGTATCTTATAAAGCGGATCGGTGTTTGAGGAAATCCTCGCATGAATCCGTAAAAGAAATATTTTCTTCGTTTACAACGATGTCTTAACCGATGTACAATTGCAATTGACACATATTCGCTTTCGTAACCTTAAGACTAAAAAGTCTAAGTAACTTAAATTGTAATTCTTAGCTGCAAGAATTTCAAATTAAGCATTTCATTAATCTGAAATTTTAACTGAAAAGAACAAAATGAGGCATAAGATTGAAACAATTAAAGCTTTATTTTGTACAGAACTATTATGAGTCGCATCACATTCAAATGCACTTCCTTTGATTTCTTGTTAACAAGATTTCTCCCAATTAAGACAAAATCACAACTTTAACGTCTGACAGGTTGTAACCGTCATGATTTAATGCTGTATGAGAGAGAAAATCCCTATACTTCTTGTAATTATATCGCGGCAAAATTTAATCATTCTTTACATGCTTTCTATATCTTTTTTTTATGATGGGAATAAACGCACATCACGTGATCGGTTAATTTATACTAAACAACTTAATAAGGAAACTTCTTCTTCTACCTCTTCTTTTTCTTCTTCTTCTATGTACAGCGATCCCACTACTCTATTACAGCGACTGTTACTTTGTCACGACGACCTTCCATCCCTGTTAAATATTTGGATAATCACGAGAAGGCAGTGGAATCGACTGTGCGATCATCACACATTTTTTACGGCAATTACAAGTACCGCACGATTTTGTATATTTATACGCTATAGAAAAATTAAATCAAACGATGCAAAAATCACAGACTGGATGTCCTACAGCGTCCTTGGCAAATTTAAACCAAATTTTAAAACTTTATTCGATTCAATCAATGTGTTTTCTTCTGTCTCTTCATTTTCTTAATGAATTCCACCCATAATAATATTTTCTTTGATTGGCAAGACTCGTGGTTTCTCGGATAATGTATTTCTTCCTTGGATTGCTAGCGGAAGTTACTGGCTTCGTAGTTTCGTCATTGATTTCGTCATAGAAATGCTGTAACGTCGCAAGTGCCTACACATCACACTGATGTGTAAAGATGTCTTCCGAATCCTCCCGAAATCGAGGCGTTTTCAAAAGTTTCCATTACTACCTAAATATTTGGGTTTTACCGAATACTGAAATCGGAAAGTCCGATCCGAATCAGTTAGTAAGATCTACGCATTTTGATCATAGTCGATATTGCTTCACACTATAATTATGGTCGACATTTCGGTTGACAGTACGTACCCAACCGTGCGGTAAGTCAGAATAACGTGTCTTTCTTCAATCTTCTGACGTTAAAGTGCAAATACGTCATCTCCCTACACGTATGGAAACTCATTTGAATATTAATTGGCCTATTAAATTTGAAGAAAATACTGAATATTAATTATGTTTTTTGACGTATGGCCGTAAACAATATTTTAACACGTTTGTTGCTAGCGTTGATAATGCACAGGTGGTTTGTTTTGCTTGGATATGAATATTAATAATACATGTATATATTAATGGTATTAATAATAAAACCAACCACAGACGTAGAAAATTTCTCTTATTGGTGTCGCGGTTTAGTGTTTAGTTTAAATTTTTGATTTAGGAATCTTGTAAAATACACTACAAAATAAAATTATCTTATCTTTTGAGAACTGGTCCTCCCCCCTTTTGTTTCCTTTTTCAAAAGGAAACAATTATCATCACAGTGGGAATTAGAGATATCACATATATCTTTTTTGCATTATGCCAGATTTGGATACGGCAAATATTGTGGATTTCCAACCCTGCGTTCAGGATCTCAAAAAAGTTCAAACTGTTTGCAAATTTTACCCCGCTTTTCAGGCAAAAACAAATGCAAAGCGGGGTACAATTGACAAACAGTTTGCTCCGTTTTGTCATCCTGAACATAGGGCAGGTAACCCAATATTCGTGCTATACTCGTATGATCCTTTGCGAGGCGTTTCCAACAGCATAAAACATGCACGGGGCGCACGCAATCAGCAGCTTTACAGTTGCATTTCAAAGATTCACTGTCTGTATGCAAATACTTTGAGACCTTATTCAATTAAAAAGCGCAAACTAAAGAACCTGTAGCGACATAATGGATAAACAGGCTCGCCAGAGACTTATTTGGCGCACTTATGAATTGCTGGAAAGTCACGCGCAGATTCATTTATGAAATTTTTGGCTATGTCACTCAAAATCTCAATTTCATCTTAATAGTTTCGGTCAGATCATCTTGTCTCTAAGAGAATTTCATAACAAGGCCCGAGTTATTAATAACAACTTATTAATATTTTCTTTTATTTTCATGCATTTATTTAAATTTGAAATTTGAGAAAATTCTCAGTTGAGCCAGAGAAAAGTTTCATAATCTCGGGCCCTGATACTTTATTTCCAAGGCAGGGATAAATCTGTTTAAAAAGTGTTACAATTTGTCATAGCGGGGGTCTTAAGATATTGATTTGACCAATTATGAAACTCGTTAGTATTTCATATAATCTTAGAAAATGTTTATTTGCCAAGTTCAAGTCACGTATAGTTATATTTCACATAGGCTCGTAGGTTTTGTGTCTTCATATATCATTTTTTATGACCGGAATTCAATATGGTCTTTCTTTATAATGAGGAATCATTTCTTGTCTGATATTATTAAAGGACAAATATAATGTTAATGTTGAATACCTGATCAAACTTTACAATGTCACAAATCTGTAATAATGAGTCGCGGGTACAGAAAAGTATTTCTAAATCCATACTCATTCCACTCAAAGTCCTTCTAAATCGCCCCATAAAACCATTCAAAACGTTTTCAAATCAAGCGATCCAAAATTCCATCGAAAAAAATCCAAGATGTCAATGGCTATAGTAAATTCAGTCAAGAAGCAAGAATCTCATCATACAGTTAAGAACGTCGGAAATTGACAAGATGAACGATTTTGGAATGAAATTGAAAGAGTGTGTTGAGCGAGTCTTGAGTGAAATTCAAGGAAGATAGTTCAATATCGCTAATTTTGTTCGGGATGAATGCCCTCCGTCCGCTCCCTTTTTATGATTTGAGCGTTGGTGAATAACCGAGACACCGTAACTAAAGCTTGAATAAGCTGTAGTTTCGATGTTATGATCATTCATCAACGATATTTTCAACAGATGATTATTTGTTTTACGCACTTGCGTAAATTGCGTAATGTGAGTTACGCCCTTAGTTTATATTATTTTCGAAATTCTACTTTTCTTTCTCTCTCTTTCTCATCTCTATCTAACCCTTTTAGCATCAAAAATGTATTCAACGGTGCTTTACACAATTGTTGCTGTGCCAAAGGTATGTCTTTAAATAGACTGTACATGCGAAAAAATAATTAAGAAAGGCATGAAATTTAAAATAACTCCACAAACGCGCTAGGTTAAGACTTCTTTATAACAAGAAACTTCACTTTACATACATATGGACAAGATTTTAAAAATTTAATTTGAGGTTGTTATTATATATCTTTCTTTTTGTGTGTGCGCGTATGATGCTGTCTGTGTGTTTGTGTGCGAGATTTTCAAAAACATAGGGAGAATTTTGTCTTACTGATGACTTAGGAAACAGTAACAACTACAATCATTTTACAAAGGTAACGATAAATTGGCGATACATGATTTTGAACTAAATATGTGGTAGGTCATAGGTAAGACAAAAATACGTCCTAAATGTTTTGATTAAACTGTCCCCTGACGCCTAAAGCATCAAACCCTTTTTCATATTTGGTAGGTCCGTTACACCGCCACTTCCAAAGAAATACTTTGAAGAGAAGACAGAAGGCCAAGGCATAGAAGTTACCCAGTAACCAGTGCCGCGTTCAGAATGACAAAACGGTGCAAACACAAGTGCTCATGCAAAGCGGGGTTTAATTTGCAAAATATTTTGCCTCATTTTAATATTCTGAACACAGGATAAACGAACTTCATCAACGATATTGACCGTTTTCAACTCAGCAAATCCTTTCCCAAAGTACTTCCTCTCAGCCTGGTAATAGGAATACGGTTTAACAAATCAGAGGAAGTACAAATATTACAGATAATAAGACTTACAGGGGAAAGCCATTTCAGTTATTAAAGAACATTAGTATGAAAATTTCTACTTTAACATATCACGTGTGGTATCAACGTGAATCTTTTGGTTGTTTAAATCTGAAGCATGCTTCAGTTTTTTTATGATTAAAGGAACCAAGATAATTATGACTTTCCCTCGGCTTTAAATGATGTGGTTAAAATGCTATAACACGCTAAGTCGTTCATTTTTTTCTTGTTTTTGTCTTTACGTATTTATAGCTTTTTAATCCCATTTTAAGTCAGTAAATATTCTGTACAGGCATTTCAGTTAGTTACATCGTGAATTGACATTCATCTCAATCAAAACCATTCTAAATCGCTCACTCAACTCTCAATTCATTCATTCCAAGCACTCACTCCAACCATTCAAAAAAAGCTCAAATTGACTTAAAATAAATAAGATCAACAACTACCTTCAAAATTGATAAAGCAAAAACCAAGTCGCGATTATGAAAAAATATTGATCCTGCGCCGGCTGACAAGCGTTGATACTTGATTTCCTTTACTGCAATTTTCGTTCTACATTGCTATACGGGGAATTTTTGATGTTTTTTTCCAATCATTGATTTGCGACAAGCTTGCGGGTGACTAGATTGGCCTCAATCGTTTTTGTTTGCAATTTTTGAAATATTTTGTTGTAGTTCTTTACCATGCCTCTTTAATCCAAGTCGTATTAACAAGACGATGGCTCAGCGTGAAACAGTTGTAACTGCCTATATCTTTTATAGGCAGTTACAACTGTTTCGCACTGAGCCATCGAAATGCTGAACAAAACCTTCTTTTTTAGAGAAAGGGGAATTATTTGTAAGGTTCGTAATGATTTAATTCCCTTTGAAAAACCACTGTAAAAAAGGAGTCTTCCGACCAGACTAGCTGGTGACCTTTACTGGGTCATTCTTTGAATGATATTTTTGTTTCCAAGCTCTCCTTTTTCGAGTAATAAGTCAATCAATTGAAAAAACATCCCCATATTCATGATGACAAAAGTTTGCAACGTTGTGTCATCATGTACCTTGGACTGGGGCCCGTTTCACTTAACATCTTACGAAAAAAGTAATCGTAAGTTAAAATTAATAATCGCATCTAGTGAGTGCATTTTGCTACGCAATATCTCATTGAAATCGTCTTTAGACGACGATTCCAATGAGATGTTGCATGAGATAATTCCATATTTAGTTACTACTGTGGAAGAAACTTTCATTTTTGCTTTACGCAAAAAGATATCGTCAGATGTTTAGTAAAATTGGACCCTGTTTCCTATGTGTATATTTATACCCATCCACTCTAGAAATGGAATATTATGCCCCCGTATTTATTGACCGGGGCATATTTTTTTCTGTCGTTTTGACTGTTTTCCGACCACCACCGCCACCCCCGTCAAATACCATTGGGCAAAACTTGAATATTGCTTATGACATAACCTTTCCATTTTCAAGGTCGTCAGTCAAGGCCAGTGTAATTTCTTAGGGTCAAAAATATGAAAATTTTAAACTTTGGTGGTCGTTTTACTTTTTCATATTATATCGACCACTGTTTCCTGAAAAATGACACTTGGTGGTGCATTCCTTTTAACAAGCACATCTTGTTATTTAGGAGAAGAAAGATACAGTTAACAAAAAACTTTTCTAAATTCTATTTGTTGTCTTGTCCCACGTTTTCTTTGCCTTAGAAGCAAAAAGCATGGGTATGAAACGTGTTCGATACCTAAGTCATGATTCTGCTTAATCAATTTTGACAATTTTATAAATTTCGCTCGTGAATAAAACCATGTTACATAAAGTATTAAATGTGTTTCAGACTTCTTCGACGTGAACTAGTTGACCAGAAAGCACACCATCACCTTGTGAAAAGTAAGACTCCCCACAAGAAAAGTGGCACGTATCTGATTTTGGTCTTATTCTTTTTAAGCAATTAATGCACCAATAAAATTCATAAATGAACGAGTGGAACATGTACTTTTTATGTGATCTTAAGGTCAGATTCGATTCTCACACCGGTGTAGTTTCACAAGTTAGATACTTAGCCAATCGGGAAACTTCGGCGATTCTACGGAGTAGACTTCGGGAATAATAAGGTCGCAGCCATGAAAGCGCGTCATTTCGCAGGCGGGTTTGTATTACGTCACAAACATCAACGATCCCGCTAAGGATGGCGTTGCATAAAACAAAATCAACGAAAGAATAAAAGTGGGCATATTATAATTTGATAACAAAACGCAGTGTTTTACTGCGTTTTGTCCTCAAATTATAGTATGCCCAAGAGATCCCCATAGACATTCGGAAAGAATTAACAAAATGTCATTTTCTTCAAGCGTATTAAATGACCGAAGTACCACTGACCAGAAGCCGAATTACCTAAAATACGACCCAAAATTACTACACTTAACGTCCGAGGTACTTTACAGTTTACGGAAAAGTCCGAGCGATGTTCCGAATAATACTTAGCACCCGACAACGCAAACACATCGTTGTTTAGGACGAAAACGTGTTTGCGAAGTTCAAAAGTGGTACCACTCTTGTGGCGCGAAGAAAACTTCAAGACTGAAATAGTACTTACCATCCAAAAACTAATATTGAAATAGTTTTTTGTTTGTTTGATTGAATGGGATTTTACGTCGCTTTCAAAAATCTTTCTGTTATAGTGCGGCGACTGGAGAATTTCTGGTCTTTTATTACACCAGTAAAACCAATACATCTTTTCCAAGCATCACGCTGCTATCTCACATAAGTCTACGAATATCAACCAAATGGTGAGATACAAATAGCACGAAAGGATGAGTGCCAACGTCGAGAAACGAACCCGGGACCTCTTAATTGACAGTCCGATGCGCTACCAACTGCGCTATGACGGCGGCTATGAACCATCTAAAGAATGCCGTCATGTTTCAGATCAGACCGCGCAATCCCAATAATATGGTCGTAGTTAATACACATCTATGGTCCATTTTTGTGCGGCGGAATTCAGTTTTCAAATGTATAATAATTTCTAACGTGAATAGAAACTTCATAGAACAACCGCAACATTAAACAATGTCTGACAGTTTGCGTAAATAACGTTGACGTAAGATTGAAGGTTTCGGTAAACGCATTAAATGTGGTAGCTTGCATCTATATATGATTTTAAAACGTAAGAAATGAAAGTCATTTTAAGCCGGTGATTGATTGTTTCATGATCTTTATACGTTTTCTGCGTGAGTTTAATCCGTTCACTAACAATTGTAATTGCGTTCAGGGTTCAACATCGTTTGCGAATGTTTAAAAATGGTATCATACTTTACACGCGAGTACATGTGTTATGCGGGATACCATTTCTTAAACGTTTTCATCTGAAACGTTTGAATAATAATTGAATAACGGAAAACTTTGTGGAAATGGGAGAAGTGATTTGTTTACCAATTGCACCTTATTGCTGCAAACAATAGGACGGTCAGAAATGTAAACAACGTAGCTACAATATATGATATGTGTAACAGTAATATTATCCCAACCCCAACCCCACCCCAACACAAACACCGTCAATGATCTCTATATTTATTTTCTTTGGTTTTGTTTGTTTTATGTCATAGTCTATAAGAAATTTCTAAAACATCCGGACAACAAATTATCGCATGTAATGAACTTTTAAGTCAAAGTTCTTTACGTTCAAGTTAAATAAAAACCTGTTTGCTAAGTTAACACTGACAATCCCACTTTGACGTAAATGAAAGCATGCTTCTCAGATTTTGAACTCGTGTATCATATACTCAGTTACCGAACTAAAGCTAAGCTGGCATAAAACTGCCAAGAAATACCATTGTCCCGACTGTTAACAGGTCGCTGCTCTAAATAAAAAAGAAGTGAAAGACCAATCCGAACACTCTTGTGGAATTGATAAAGCTAGTTACATCGTGAAAGTGACATTCATCTTAATCAAAAACATTCTAAACCGCTCACTCAGCTCTCAATTCATTCATTCCAAACACTTTCAAACCATTCAAAAAACGCTCCAAAATTACTTAAAAGATGTGATCAACAACTACATTCAAAATGAATAGAACTATAGTGAAATTGTGATTTAACTGACATAATTGAAATTTTAAGCGTCTTATATGCCCTTGAAGAGATAGGCAACTTTTTATAGAACATGTATGAATATGATATTAAAGGGAGTGAATTAATATCGCTAATTTTGTTCATCCTGAAAAAAATAGCGATACTGGATGACCTTCCTTGGATTTCACTCAAAAATCACTCGATACAATAGTTCAATTTCATTCAAAAATCATTCATCTCGTCAATTTCACGATGTTCTTAACTGAAGTTGACCTTTTTGCCGAATATTAAATCGTCGTAGCTACGAGGGGATATCGAAAAGTTTTGATACATTTAACAATATTTTCTATCCTAGATTTTCGACGACAAAGAAAATTGAATCAGGGCCCGAATTAATAAACATTTTCTCAGGCTCAACTGAGATTTTTTGCATTTCAAGTTGTATTTGAGAAAGAAATTAAATTGAGAACGAAAAAAGTTTAAAACCTTGGGCCTAGTTGAAATGGGTGTCCTCTGACAACAAATCTACACTTTCAGCAAAAGAACATGCATACACTCAATTCGATGTCAAATCTAATTGAGATGTGTGCAGCGTGTCTCGTCTGACGTCATTTCCGTTGTAGACACACTCTTGTTTTCTATGTCAGTATTTTTTTATATGCAGGCCTATGATTTTAAATGTGTTTTTTCACCAAGCCTTACCCTTTAAGTAAATACACTTTGCTCAAAACATACAGCTTTTTAAAGTAAAAAAGCTCGGTTTCAACTCTAAACGCATAGAAATGTTTAAACTTAAGAAATAAATAGCTATCATTCATCATCCTTCGAGAATATTAAAAGAAACAATCCTGAATAGTAGGTAAGTGTATTACTTCTAGTCTTTATTGTTGAAATTGAGACGTAATTCGGGTGAAATAAATCGAGTTTTATTAAAACAATAGCCGATATAAGTTCTAATCACTATTTTAAGTGCTTTTCGTTACGTCATTTCTGAAAAAAAAGAAACCCGTTTTTGGTTGTTTAGATTTCTACCAGCGTTGAGATTTTAAAGAAAACCTAATTGTCGCAGGTATTCCTATTTTACATCCATTGCTTATGTCGACACAATTACAATTGTTTAAATTGGATGTGTATGACTCGTTTGTCGAAATATATTTTGAATCATTTGGTTTCCATAGCAACGGTTTCTTGGCGAACCTATTGTCATATAGCTTTTATTTTAGCAAATACATCCATCCGAAAAATGTCTGGTGGTTTATCAAAATCAGAAAAATGATGAAAAAAGGTGCTGCAATTGTCTTCGAATATTTTGAGTCCCCCTCGTACAGTCAGTTAGAATTTCAGCAAGTACCTTTTTGATGCCTGTCAATAGACCTGAAACAGGGGCAACTTTATAATTGTAAAAAGTATCGAACTTCGCTAGTCCAGGCGAACTGCTCAGATATTTCAGCTATGCTTTATGAATCTTCCAAATAACTTATTTGGTTTTCAAGGAAGAATATCTGAATGGCTTTTGTTGGATCAGGAGCCCGTTTTATTAAACCTCCTTCGAAAAAATAAATCGTAAGTCATAATCACAAATCGCACTAACTGTTATCATTCGTAGTTAGATACTACCTTGCATTATCTCACTGGAATCAATGAGATGATGTACGACAGAATTCCAAATTTAGTAATTGCTGTAGAAGCAAATTTAATTTTTGACTTACGCAAAAAATGATCGTAAGATGTTTAGTAAAATTGGCCCCAGATCTTCTATTTCATCTATAAGTAAGAAATCCAAGCCATGTCTATCTTTATTTAAAATAAAAACACATTTTCGAAACGTGGTTGGCTGTACACGACCGTCTTGTAAATCAACGTGATTAATGAAAATTTGCAACTTTAATTAGTGTTGTTTATACCTATAAAGGTTTGATATAATTCAAACCGTGTCTATGTAATTGATTTCGTGAATTCATAAATTGTGAACCTGTTTAAAACTGAGTTGAAGAGTCAATCGGTCATGCATGGTGCACAATTGGTGAATCAGTGGTACCGCTCTTGGCCTCGGTCATGACGGCCGCCGTCAGGTAGTGCAGGTAACTTATCGGATATGTTAACTTCTGTACAGAACCTGATATAATATATTCAAAATACCGTGACGCAAAATGACAGCGATGGCTCAGTGGATACGCATGCTAGACTTTTGACTGATTGTTACCAAAACGCTCCCGGTTCGTATCCTGTCAGCGATATATTTTTCTTGTTTTTTTCCAGAAATGTGTTATGTTTTTTACATCATCAAATACACGCAGATAAATTTCTTTTCAATGTGTTTCGTTATTTTTAGATATGTATTATAGGATGCGACAAAATATCGATTTATGAAACAATCGCCTATGGTCAATTGCTTTGGTTATTGCATTCCATTTGTAAGAGTGAAATCTTTTAAATTTTGAATCTTCGAATAGTCAAATCGCAGTTTCAGCCTTTATTTTAGCTGGCCTTTATATTTATCCCCACGGTGAAGTAAATATATGATACACTGTATATCTTTTCAATCAAGAGAATTCAAAAAGCCTTTCAAGCATTTTCAAAATTAGCACAACATTTAACATAATTTTAAAAAATGTCATTAAATGTATAAATTGAAAAGTATGATTTTTATGTCGCAATGCAGAATTGAACTCGGCCAGCTTGGTCAAAATTATGTCGTCCTTATCCACTCGACTCCGCCACTCGGATGAAGTACTGCATGTTTTTTTCAGTATAATAAAGACAGCAAATTGACATGAACACTGTTTTCAATAACATGGATTGGTCCAGTGTTTATATACACTATCGCGGTTATCTCGTGAGCTTAATACCGGGTTCGATCCCCGACGAAGCACTCATTCTTTCCGACTATTTGTCTTTCACAAATGGGTCGCTAAATCGTAGACCAGTGCGAGATAACAGCTGGGGGATAGGAAAGGATGTAATGGTAGTACTGGTTAGAGAAATACCAGTAGTCCTTTGTTTGGTGCTCCAGCCGCCGCGATATAACTGAAAAATGTTGAAAGCGGCGTAAAACCTCATTCAAACAATCGGTCATGACACACCCCTCAAACATATAAACGTGATTTATCTGCAAATCTTACGGAAATGGACATAAAACACATACATGAATCACATCGTCGGAGGTCGACTTAAACTTCGTAACAGATGCTTATTCAAGCTGTAGTTAAGACTTTTAAGTTCTCCATCCATGTATAATTTGTGCAATTATTTAAACAAAATGCCTGAAAATGTCGGAGTTGAACAGTCATCTTGTCGGAAGTTCTTACTCTACTATCAAATGTGACCCGCCAAGCGATAAGGAACCATCTTGGAACTCTCACAATAAATAGTTGGAAAAGAGATTGGGTCCCGCATAGATCAACCAGGGGTCGCATTCCAAAAATTTTTTCTCAGGAAGGTAGATTATTCATTCTAGATTCAGAAAATAAGCAAAGTGCGAAGAGTTTCGACGCTAGTTAGTCTGTGCAATCCCCGCAGTCTGACTAGGGACGACACTTTACGCACTACCCAGATGGTTCCTTTTCGCATGACGGGTCACGTATATTTCATCGTGGATAAAATGTCCGTCTTTGACGTAATAAAAATTATGTTATGTTCTGATCTATTATAAATGGGTGTTTTGATTTGTCATTCGAGTTTTTTCTATTAACAACAAAATCCTGCCCTGCGTTCAGGATCACCAAACGGTGCGAACATTCCAATTGTACCCCGCTTTGCACATGCACTTGCGTGCAAAGCGGGGTACAATTGGAAAACTATTTGCAACGTTTCGTGATCTTGAACTTAGGGCTGTCGATTCTCCTTCGTTAACAAAATTTTAGCGCATTTATCACCAGCAATCCCTCTAGACGTCAATATCAAATATTTAACGTCAATTAAGGTAGATGAACCGATTGTGTTAACCCCTGTTTAAATGTCAATGACGTTAATTGTCGACTTCTCCTTATTTTAAGCAAATATCCCTCAACTATTTCATTTAAGGCATGTTTTGAAGTGAAACCGAGTCGAAATGTCCAAATCGTTTATCATTATTTTTTTACTTTTTTCATTTCAATGATTTCATTTTTATTTTTATTTGTAGAAGTAGTCCTAGTAATAGTAGTATATTGATAAGCACTTTTAAAAAATTGTGAAGTCACAAACGAAAATAAGAATAATAGTATTACAGATTAGCTGAAGCCTAAAAGAACAAGCACTTATCAAAGCCGTGCAGTCTATCGGCGAAGATTTTGTTGATTTCTTGCGCCCTTCGAAAGACGGGGTTGATAATATGATCACCGATGACGTCTTGGCGACTTGCGTCCGGCGTCCGGGCGTTCAACGGCTGGCGTCCGGCGGGCAGACGGCGTCCATTTCTATTGTCCGAAGAAAAACACTCGGGAACCCTCGGCGATTCTACGTAATATACCTCGGTAAAAATACATTCGGTACACCACTTGGCCATTTCCGTAAACTGCAACAGACCTCGGATGTATATAAGGCGGATGGGTATGTAACAAAATCGTACATTTTGTTAGGCTTGAAACAGTGTTAGAAAAACTAGCGCCGAAACAACCAGCCCTATCCTTAAATTTATATCTTTAACAGTAAAAAACGAATAATTCTCAAAAATTAAGAATTTTCAGCCGTTATTTCAAAATCGTAAGATATTTATACGTGGATACGATGGTTTCACGCCAGTGACTTAAAAGAGTAGCGTTGACGACGTCTTTCGAGGGCTAACGCCATTTAAACTGACGCCATCGGGTTTTTCAAATGTTTTCCCGTAATTTTTAAAAATAATCCGTCTATGTTAATTCGAGGTTGATCGTGAGATTGGCCGAGTGGTGTTCCAAATGGGGACACATAGGCAAGGCCATGAAAGCGCGTCATTTCGTAAGTGGTTATATGTAACGTCACAAGCATCAATCATTCCGCTAAGAATGACCTTTCCTCAAACAAAATCAACAAAAGAATAAAAGTTCGCATATCATAATTTGATAACAAAATGCAGTGTTTTATTGCGTTTTGTGATCAAATTATTATATGCCCGAAATATCACCACAGATGATCGGTACGAATTAACAAAATGTTTGTTTTTTTCTAGCGTATTAAACAACCGAAGTACCCCCAGAAGAAGAATTACCTGAAAGTGACCCAAGTTACTACACTTACATCCGAGGTACTTTCCAGCTGACGGAAAAGTCCGAGCGATGTTCCGAATGGGAGTATAACCCTGTCAGCTTGTGTCTGATTGACTTGAAACTTGGTAGTTATGTGCCTCTAATGATTATTGACTGCAGTGCACAAGAACCGTAACTTTTTATAGCTTATCTTTTTAATGATACCCCTTTGTTGGTTTTCATACTTGGACATCCAGCAGTGTGACGGACGTATCTTGTGGCTTTTTGCAACCCTGTATGTTTTTTTTTTTCTTTCCTTTTTTTCTTTTACGTCTAAAGTGCCGTCTGTTAATAGCCAGTAAACTTAATTCATAAATTTTGTAAGAAAGTCTATCTATCTAGTGGTACGTTTTCATTTTTACTGAGTAAAGATTGGCCAATTTTTCAACAACAGAAAGACAATTACGTGTATTGAATAATAGATCCTATTTATATTGTATCTCTAGATTTACCATTTGATAGCAGCTGGAGGCTAGGAAAGAATGTGGTGGTTGTACTGGTGAGAGAAATACCATTGTTAGGTGTTCCAGTCGCCGCGATACACCCGAAAAAATGTTGAAAGCGGCGTTAATCTCCATTCAATCAATCAAGATTTACCATTGGTTGAGTGGATTAATTCAAGCTGGTTTTATCATCCATTCAATGAATTTAATGTAAAATAGTTCTTTGGCTACAAAAGAATAGTAACCCAATGGGTTGATTATCATATAAACCTATGTGGGATAGAAGCTGGAGGCTAGGAAAGACTGCAATGGTAGTATCGGTGTGAGAAATACCAGGGTCCATTGTTAGTTGCTCCAGCCACTGCTATGTAACTGAAAGAAGGTTGAAAGCGGCGTAAAACCTCTTTAAAAACCATATCGATATACCAATCAGGGGACATTATATATAGCCTTAGTAAAAGTTAGTTATGAAACCACTTTACGTAAGTTTTTCAAGTGCATGTTTACGTGAAAATCTTTTAGCAAATTTTTACTTTTACAATCCTCTTTGACGTTAATCTAAGTTCATGTATATTAGCAATTTTCTATGAAAGGATCCTGCAGCTAATATAAATGTCCCAAACCTTCCCTTCACAAAATAAAAACTAAGTCATATTCTTCACCGAAAATAGCAAAAGCCCCAAAGTCCTTTTGCTAATCACTTACGTTATATCTTTTTTTTCAAATATGAACGAAAATCCTTTCTCAGATAACCAGTCCTTCTTATTTGAGCGACCACCTCTGTTAAGAGACCACTGAGACGTTGTTTTCAAAATCCCCTACTTAAAATCGAAATATATGAAAAGTTATTTTGATTGCTCATAAAAAAATTAATGAATCCTTTGCTATTTTTAAAAACTCCTTAAAATCGTCTTTATGAGACGATTCTAATGAGTTTGTTTAAAATAGGATTATTGAAAATTTCCCAATACAAAAAAATACAATAGAAATTAGATTTATATGTCTTATTTGCAAACAAAATGTGTACTAAGCGACCATTCCTTTTAACGACCACTTTCTGTGGTCCCGAAATTGGCCATTTAATACACGTTTCAGTGTGGTGAACATGTAATTCAGTGACAAAAAATCGTTTATGTGTTGTAATGAACTCTCAAAACTGTCTTTACATGCACTGTTTATGCGAGTAAAGATACAAACTGGAAACTTTTGTCAATCCTTGTCATACCGAATGAAAAATAAGCAAATATGCATTGAAATCAAAGTGCTGAAACGACAGGACGAACTACGGTTTACAACATTGTGAAATTGACATTCATCTCGATCAAACCCATTCCAAATCACTCAGCACTCCATTCATTCATTCCAAATACTCACTAAAACAATTCAAAAACGCTCCAAACTCATTGAAATAGATAGAATCAACAACTTCATTAAAAAATAAATAAAGCTAGAAAAAAAATCGCGATTTCACTGGCTTAATTCAAATTGTAAGCGTCTAATAGTTGCTTAGAGAAATAGGAAGCTATTTATAGAAATTGTAGGCATATTTCATTAAAGGGAGGTAATGAATATCGCTAATTTTTTGGATGAACAAAATTCGCTATATTCGATAACCTCTCTTTAATTTCACTCATAACTCGCTCCTCGCACTCATTCAATTTCATTCCAAAATCATTTATAAATCATTCACCTTGTCAATTTCACCATGTTGTTGCATGTAATTGCGATTCGGTAAAAACATTTATATATTTTCGATCCATATCTAAAACATTTCTGGCTCTAGCGAAATATCAGATGGTATCGACTAAGATCAGACTGCAGATATGTGTTAGCTGATCTTTGGGTATACCTCCCGCAAAAACAGGAATATTTCGGATTCAGCATGACAATGGATAAAAATAGATAGCTTGCGATTACAACAGGGCTATTGGAAACACTTAAAGATTAGATAGACATATTTTGAGGAGGGGGGGGGGGGTGAGGGCTAGTTTATGGCGATTTGAACATTTTGGGAATATTTCATTACACTGTTTTTGTACATGTATGTATCGTAAGTTATCTTTTGCCTTAATATTTATTTAAACCTATTTATTCAACATCGATTGGGAAACAAGTTCTCACAAGTTCTTGATTAAACCCTTTCGAATCTGCTTCCCGAAAATGAACCAGTACTCGCGCTGAATGTGTGGGCAAAGAAAAGTCGTTCCCGGGATTCGAACTCGGGACGTCTTAGTCAAGAAGCCGGCGCTCTACCTCTCTAACACAGACACCACACGTCTAAAATATTTTGATTATCTCTTTAATTGTAATCTTGAACTTATCATTATCTTTGATCAATTAATACTTTAACTTAAATCATATTACATGTTTGTGTGTTTACATGCAGTAGACGTAATTCCAGAAAAGAGTTAATTGTGGAAGGGCTAAATATCTTAATAGAAAATTATAGTCAAAAACATCGTGAAATTGACACTCATTCCGTTCAAAATCGTTCTAAATCATTCACTCAGCGCTCAATTCATTCCTTCATTCCAAATACTCACTCAAATCGATAAAAAACGCCCCGCAATTATTAGGAAACCTTGAAAAATCGCTAAAGACATTCAGCAATAAATTCAAAATCGATCTATTTTTTCTACTGTTTTATTAGCTGGTGTGTACTTTCAAGTGTCTGATTGGTCCACGAAGACGTGCAAACAGAAGACTACATATATTTTATTAAAGGGAGGTAATTAATATCGCTAATTTTGTTCACCTTGAACAAAATTAGCACTATTTGATTATCTCCCTTTATGTCACTCAAAACTACCTCCACACACTCATTCAATTTCATTCCGAAATCAGTCCAAAATCATTCAACTTGTCAATTTGACGATGTTATAACTGTAACATTGTATTACATTTATCAACCGACCAAGGAATGCGGATTTCAAACTAAAGGTTAAATCCAAAGTCAGGTTGAATTACTAACAATTGCTTGTACCAAGATGTCACTAGACGTAAAACATGTCGTACAACATCTCAGAGGTGCGTTGGCGGTTGACATATCCCTTTAAACTTCAAAAACGTGGTAGTTAGTAACATGTTTCAGTAACTGAAAATACGATACTTTTAAAATATTGTTAATTAATACTATATAACTCGAATACGCTATTGTGACTTGTGATTACAATACATTTGTATACAACCCACGAGTCAGAAAAGCGAATTTTACTTATACCACACGTTCTTTCAGAAATTTGAGGAAAAGGGAATCATGTTTCTCACTTCGTGCAATTTGTCAAAACGGAAATCTGAAAAAATTACAAAAAGTGTTAGTTCAAAGAAATCAGAAACTGGACATAAAATATTGGCAACGTGAATACCTTTCCTTACACCCTATGAACAGAACGTGAATTGTGACCGCGTGTTAACGTAACATTGAGGAATGTTTGTACGTACATTCCGTACGTCTTGTTTTGTCATAATATACGAGACGGACTGGTCTTGTTTTACATGATTTACGAAACCAAAACTATGTGATGAACGCCAATAAAAAGGATCTGGTAAATTTTCTATCAAAAACCTCGTAGCTACATTTGTTATAAAATGGCATTACGATATATTGGTCGCATATCGACGATGTTGTCTTCGGGCGACACAAAAGTCGTAACTACAGCTTGATAAAAGCCTGAGATACGTAATTTTCTCGTTCAATAACGATACATTTGACCTCCTTATTTTACGTCCGTTTTATTCCTAAACCTCGTTACAACAGCTTTATTCAAGCTCTAGTAACGAGGCTTTAGAATAAAAGCGGCGATGAGACCGTGTCATTTGACCGCATTATTCAAAAACGGCCAACCCTTCTTCCCTAGAAATTCATTTGTTTAAAGGAAATGTGGATCTCTAAAGGTCTTCCTACGGTATTTTTTTCCGATTTGACTCACATTAGGCAAATATTTTAACAGATTCATAGCATTTATAAAGCCCACATCCTTGAAATATTCGCTTATGATAGCTAACCCCGATGAACAGCGATTTTAGCCCTACTGGCTGAAAGCCACTGGGGCTATTGTCATGGCGTTGTGTCCGTCGTGCGTCCGTCGTGCGTGCGTCCGGTCGTAAACTTTTCTTAAAAAACCTTCTCCTCAGAAACTACTGGATGGATTTCAACCAAACTTCACAGGAATGATCCTTGGGTGACCCTCTTTCAAAGTTGTTCAAAAAATTTTGATCCAATGAAAAACATGGATTGAACTTTCCAAATATTGTAAAAACTTTTCTCAGGTTTTAATGGATACCAATTAAATTTTACATGACTGCTCCTTGGGTGACCCTTTATCAGTCTACCAAAAATTATTGTGATCAAATGAAAAATATGTATTTTATGGGCAGAGGTCATTTCTCTATATGTTATATAGTAGAAAATTTGAAAATCATTTTCTCAGAATGTAACTGATGGATATCAATCAAACTTCATTAGCATGATCCTTGAGTGATTCTTTATCAGTCTACCAAATATTATTGTGATCGGATGAAAAATATCTATTTTATGGACGGAGGTCATTTCTCTATATGTTATATAGTGGGAACTTTGAAAATCATTTTCTCAGAATGTAACTGATGAATATCAATCAAACTTCATTAGTATGATCCTTGGGTGATCCATTATCATGCAGCCAAAAATTATTGTCATTGGATGAAAATATGTCTTTTATGGGCGGAGGTCAATTCTCTATATGTTATAAAAGTGGAAACTTTGAAAACCATTTCAACTTCAGTAGAACCCAAAATATCTAAAAAAAATTTAGTCAAAACTTAGATTAATTTCAAGCCTGTGGAGCGACTTAAGCCATTCATGGCTTTCTAGTTTTAGCTTCCATCGCAAAGCAGTTATTTACTTTATCAACTAAAGTTTAACCGAGTCTATTTAATTATCCAACGTTTAAAATACACAAGAGAACGCGACCTGGTGGCATGAAGCTAGCGACCAAGCGGCATGAAAGCAAAGTAATGAGAGGTCGAACGAACAGCCTAGTTGCCTGGCGGACTGGCGGCTTGAAAACATTATAAAAGACAGATAGAACAAACAGCCTAGCGAGCAGGTTGAAGGTAAAATAATGACAGATTATACCAACAGTCATGCCGGCCTGTTATTTAAGAAGCTAGAACCAACAACCTATCGACCGAGCGGTCTGGCGGAGTGAATGTAAAAGGTTTATAGGAAATACAAATATTTTGCGACCTTAAAAAATCATACATGGTAATAAAACAGTTTAGCGGTCAAGCAGCCTGAAAGCAAAATTATGACAGGTAGAACCAACAGCCCAGCGGCTTAGTGGCACAGCAGCCTGGCGGCCTGAAAGTAAAATGAGCCTGTGCGTGACATTTCCAACAATTTGAAATATTCCTGAGGTGCGAATATTGAGTAACATAGACAGCCTATTACTGTAGATATAAAATTACCTGATGGTCTACAGATACTTTGAGACCTAATCTATCTACCAAACGCACAGTGAAGACTCTGGTCAGACTGTGCAGATGCACAGGCTGGTCAGAGTCTTAGCTTTGCGCATAATAAAAATTGTTGGAAATCTCACGCACAGGCTCAAATGATGACAGGTTATACCAATATTCTAGCGGATTAGGGGCCTTGCGGTCTAGCAAATAAAAACAGATAGGGCCATTAGCGTATGAACCTGGAGCCCGTTTTACTAAACATCTTACGAAAATAATAATTGTAAGTCAAAATCACAAATCGTACCCGGTGTTTTCATTCATTGTTAGATTCTGCCTTGAAATATCTCTTTGAAATCCAAGAGACGATGCACGACAGAATTTCATGTTTAGTTACTACTGTAGAGGCAACTTGATTTTTGACTTACGCAAAAAAATGATCCCAAGATACTTAGTAAAACAGGGCCCTAGGGACCGAGTGGCCCGAATGTCGTTTTACATTTTGACGAAATGTACCCGCTGTATATGCCGTTAAACAGTGGTGACTAATATGGCCGTTTTTGGATGTGCTTCTTCGAAATTTTAAATAACATTCATATATTCGTTCAAATTCGATAGGCCTAGTATATTTTTTATAAGGCAAGAAAAAATCCGAAATCCGATATGCTTTGTTCTCGACACAACACCATGCAATGACAAGTATAGATAGTATGCGTACTTAGTATATGACCCATTAACCTTTTAACATTTCTAACTAGGCCAGGGGAATCAAAAACCTTCACAGTTTCACTTACAAGTAATATCACAGGTAAAGGTGCTACAAAAGACATTAATTAATTATAAACTCGATATTCTATATCGGATATTAAGATAAATGCTCTCAAACTATAGATTTCGTTCTCAAATATTGACGGATATAACGCTTAAAAGATGGAATTGCTATATGGCTTATTTACGCAAATAACACCGTCTAGAATTTCTTTCAAACCAACGGAGTGTCCAAGCTTGACCGAAAGTTTGTAGATCCTTATATTCCGTTATTAAATTCTTACGGCGTTTGACTTTACAGTCGAAATGACTGGTACCCAAAAAAAAAACTTATAACCAGGTGACAGTCAAAATATTGGTTGTACAAACAACAGGTTCTTTTTTTTTTAAACAAATTAGAATCGCAAAAAATCTTAAAATGGACCGTTTTTTAAGGGACAGTCCAAAAGGGGGTACGCTGCTGATCATTTTTCTGGGTATCATTTTGGGTCGGTAATAGCGATGCATCGCTAATTTTATCTTATTATGTATGAAACCGACTATAAATAAAAGTTTGTATTCTATTTGTATTGTATATGTATTTGAATGTTAATTTAATTTTAAATTCTGCTGTGCATTGTGATTGGCCGAAAAATAGTTTCCTTTCTCGCAAAGTCTCGTAAAAAAACAGATTCATTATTGAGATCTCTTTACATTTTTGCTTCATAAAATGTTTTATAAGGTAAGGAAATAATATTTGTTGATTCATGGAGGTATGAAATTAAACGCCTAAAAGTTTCGCGCATTCATGCAGTGTGCTTAGGTTTATAGTGTCATACTTCCATAATATGAACGAGTAATATCTTCATTTCTTTTTTATTTGTCATTAATTAAAGGCATGAAAATTCTCTTTTGATTCGATGAAATAATTAATCGACAAAATATTTATGACGTGAAATACCATCACCATAACAACGCCAAGTCGACGCGAGAAAGGCAATTTGACGTCATATATCTTGACATGGATTTAATCTTTGCGAAAACACTGTTTTTCTTAGAAGATCGACACAATATGAATATGGCAATACATATAGAATACTTACTTAGTGTTTTGTATGAGAAAAAATATCTAACGAGTTTGGGAGAATTGATCATTGTCGAGGCTCTGCCGAGACAATAATCAATTCTCCCAACCGAGTTAGATATTTTTTCGTACAATACATTGAGTATGTATTATATTTATCTTTTAACCTCTATTTGTCTTACTTTCATCGATGTTTCTAACTGAAATGCAAGTTTCTAAAAATAACCGCATTATATCATTGTTCTAAAAATAACTATGTGATATCATACAAAATATCATACGGGATGTTATTTGTATAGTTATAAGATAAATTTGAATAGAAACACGAAATGGACGCACAATGGTGCATTTATTTGGCCAAAACCACTCCCAAATACATGTACCCAAATAGTTACAAGTAAAAGGCACATATTGACACACGATTTTCATCTTTACTGTTCATCTTCTCTTTCGCATGGCATTTCTCACTACCATTTGGAAGTTTAACGTCATTTTAACGACGATTTTAATGACATCTCCAAAATTAAACAGCCAAAAGTAATGTCGATATTGATGATTTTCTTTAAAAAAATCTTTAAAAAATCATTTTCCTCTGTATTTTATACTGACCTTTACAATGCTTTGACGTGTGCAAAACAAATTGGTTTATGGATTAAATAGATTGGCGACATAACATGCGGATTAAGCTGTCATTTCCAGAAAAATTGCCTTGAGACGAACTAAATTTGATGGCGGTTTTCTTGGTTCGTTACGTCTAGAGATCATAATGTACGACATGTATATACTGGTCGCAATAATAAAGGGTTCGTTGTTTCCTTCCATAAGGTATCGTTTCTATAAGCAAAGCTGTGAACTTTTTAACAAAAGCAATGATTATAATTTTGTAGCTAAGCTATTAAAACCGATAATTGTAAACAGATATTAAGGAAAGAAAAAGAAGAAAGAGAAAAAGAAAAGAAACACACCCAAAAATAAAACAATGAATAAAAATAATTATACGGAAAGAAACTCGAAATCATGCTGACACATGTGACGAAAAAAAGTGTTTTCTACGATTATACATGTTGGGGTTTGTAGAGTTGTTCTAATTTTCTTTTGTGGTGTTGTTGTTGTTTTTACAGCAGTATTTTAACCCATTTCTTTTTACGTTTGACGTCGTTACCTCCTTTTTTGGCTTCAATAAGTTTACAACAAAAGGGCCTTATCATCGAGAAAGTCCACAATTATTAATTTAAAAAGATGGCATATTAGAAAAAATGGAACCTATCATTTTAAAGATATTTAGCAGTGCTCGACAGAGAATGAAGATACTTTTGGTAACGTCGCACGGCAAAATTCGAAAGATAGTAGCAGGATACATATACGTAACAATAAAAAAAGCCCCGGCTGAATACCTTGTACTCATTTGAGCTTAGAATGTATAAGTATGATATATCAGGCGTAAAGAGATAATCTAGGTAGTGCATAAAGAGTCGACCCCAGCCGGAATGCGAATATTGCACAGTCTGACTATGATTGACACTTTACGCGCTTGGCTGACTTGCGGAATTTAGAGTTATCATTCTGCATCCCCGTGTCAAGAATTGAAATGCGACCTCTGGTTGACAGAATAGAAGTTGAATTCAAAGATATTGTTCAGAAAGGTAGTATAATCATTTTAGATTCTGCCTAGGCATACTGTAAAAGTTTTGACCGTAATCAGTCTGTGAAGTCCTCGCAGTCTAACTAGGATCGACACTTTACGCACCGCCAAGTTTGTACCCTTTCGCGTGACGGTTCTAATAGATACATGTATATCGAACGTTTTTTTTCTATGTTACTACATTTTTATGGATAGTATAGCCTTAACATTCAAACAATACATGCTTACATAAATGTACATGCTTGAAGTGACAGTGGTCAAATCGTGTGTGCACTCAGGTTATATTTTGATTTTCTGAAAATCCATTAATCGCCTTACGTGTATACTTACGTAAAATAAAATGTTAAACCACACCAGCACCACAATAAGTGAAAACGTCGTCAAATTTACAACTTCTTTCGTGACGTCTTCTAGTCCCTTTAAAAAAGGTCTATTAGGTACACACTGTTTCTTTTCGTCATTGCAATAAGAGTAGTCGTATTTCCAACTGCCTTTTTTAAAGTTTACGTAATCAATCTTGTGGTTAACGCAATACTTACAAAATTATGATATTCGTTGGGTATCTATACCTTGGTTTATTTTGACCCGAATTTGACCTTTGTGGAAAAAGTCATTGAATAAGAATTACCGACATATTTTATCAATTAACAAAAAATATATATTACATTAAATACCGTTTGTTATTTATTCCTATGAAAGCACGTGCAAAGTCGAGTAGGAATTATCAGATTTTTATTCATGTAAAAAGCAGGGGTCAGATTCGGGTCAATTAAACCGCACTATAACACCTATTTATCTCAGCGTATACACTGTAATAGTAGTATTTGATCGCCCATTGTTGTAAAGGAAATGACATTCAGAGTTATCCCCCTTACAGTATATATTGCTGTTTTGAGCGTTTGGTGGTCCATTGTCACAGGAAAAATGCTTTTATGTTATCTCCCTTTACAGTGTAGGTTGCTGTTTCAAGTGTTTGGTGGTACATTGTTGTAGAGAAATTACTTCTAGAGTTACCTCCCCTTTACATTACAGGTTGCTGTTTAAAGTTGCAAGTAGAAACCATGAATAATACCAGATAGCGCAATCGGTAGCGCATTTACAGGGCTCGAGTTTGACCCTTAAATCAGGATTTTGACCCTCAAAAACATGAACATATCCTATTTTGACCCTTAGAAATTACTCACTAAGTCATTTTGATCCCCTTGAGAGAAAACTCTAAGGGTCAAAACTGGGTTTTGTCACTCATCTTTTAAATGATGTATCGTGTATACTTTTGTTTTCGTTTACATCATTACAAAAAAAGGTCAATTCTAGAATTCTACACATGATTTGCCTTTTTCAGTTGTTTGCACCTGAAGAATGAGTTTTGACCCCCAGAATAACATTAGGATTCAATAACTCCTTAATTTCAAACACTACCACGAGCCCTGTATTTATATTAGACTCACTATTTTCAATCTCTAGATGACAAAGGTTCGATTTTGGCGCTGGCAATTATCCTTTCCGACATTCAACTACCACTTATGGGTGGGTAATCGTAAAACTTTTTGCTTTGGCCTAGGAAAGGGTGTAATGGTAGTACTGGTGGCCAAAATACTAGGAATCGGGGTACATATAGGTGCTCCAGCCGCCTATATATTACTGAAACAAAGTTAAATGCAGCTTTAAAGCCCATTCAAACAAAGAATCAAACAAATACCAAAATTGCCAAGTTTTTGTCGCACGAAGACGGTTATGGCTACACCATGGACAAATCTAAAGCAAAAATACCCCCTGTTTCCTTTGAACTTGACTGCGAGCTTATTTATAAAACATATTGACCATTGACCAATGTCCATTTATTACCACGATAAAATATTGTTCCTCGATCACCTTAACTAAAAAAGGAATTTATTTGCCGTGGTATTGCAAAAACGCCTAATTTGTTTTTGTCTATTAATTGTTTATGAAGATTTCTAGAAACGCAGTAAACTTTCGAAGAACCCCATCATTGTTGACGAATTAATCATGGCGACCTGAGACACTAAGGGCGTCGGTGGTTGTCATAAAGCGCGATTAATATGGACAATTATTTTTTATGGGCATGTTTACATACCGATGGCAGAATAGGTGTAAACCTGCCCTTTGTTCAGGATGTAAAAGCGTTTCGCGAGCGCTTTGAGATGAAACCCCGCTTTGCACGTGTACATACGTGCAAAGCGAGTTATCATTTCGAAAGCGCTTCGCTTACGTTTTCATCCCGGGACGCAGGGCAGGTCTAAGTATACATCGAAGGGTCAGTACAACACTATTTTTAGTCCCTGTATGTTTATAGGCATTTTCAACGGTTTTGCGCTGACCCCTCTATATATAGTAATCATAAGTTTTTCATTTCAATAAAACGAATATTAATGTATGCAAATAGATTCTTTCTTCATTTGAGTTTCAAACAACTGGCGTATTTTCAGAGGTAAATCATAAACGTGCATGGAAAATTTGAACACCATACAACAGTTAACGACAGCGTGAAATTAACAAGGCGAATGATTTTGGAATTATTTAGGATTGAAATTGAATGGGTGTGTGGAACGAGTTTCGAGTGAATTTAATGGGAGGTTATCCTATATCGCAAATTTTGTTCAGGATGAACAAAACTGGCGATGTTGAGTACCTCCCTTTAATAAGATATGCATGCAAGTTATATACATAGCTTCCTATTTCTCCAAGAACCATTGAGAAGACAACTATTTGACTTATGTCAGTGAAATCGCGATTTTTCTCCATCAAAATGTATTTTAAATGACGTTATTGATTCCATGCTTTTCAATGGGTTCGAACGTTTATAAATGGTTTGAGTGAATGTTTCGAATCAATGAATGTACGCTGAGTGAGCGATTAAGAATGGTTATGATTGAGGTGAATGTCAATTTCACGTTGTAACTAACTGTACCGGTCAGGATTGTATAACTGTTAAGACTGTTTGCAAATTATATCCCGCTTTGCACGTGCACTTGCGTGCAAAGCGGGGTATACTTTACAAATACTTTACACTGTTATGTCATCCTGAACGCAGGGCCTGTCCCACATACAACGTAAAGTGTGGACAAATAGATATTTGTTCTATATTCAAGATGCAAATTGAAACGTTTGTGAATATTTTGATTTGGTACCCGCTTTGCACTTAACGGTATGCAACCATGCTTTCTCAAATGTTCTGCACATATTTTCACCTTGAACACAAGGAGGCTGTTTTACATTAGAGAAATCTGCTGGAAGCTTATGCGAGATCTCCTGTCCTTGTACGAAGTAGATAAAGTACAAACTTTCAGGTGTTTTGCCCTTTTCTTAGTCTGAAATTTACATTTTGTTTAAAATGAAATGCCAATTTTCGAGACTTTCCAAACAGCCTTGGTCGAGTTTTTCCCACAATGGTGAAGAAGAAAGCAGTCAGTTTAGGCTAAGATCAGACTGCACTTCTGTGCAGGCTGATCTCAGTCTACACTGTCTGTCAAAGCTCTGTGTACAACAGAAATTAAGCTTTCAGCAGCATGAGAAGGGTTGATTCGTCTTGAGATATAATATTGTTGTCTGGCAGAAAAATGATTAATTGGAAAAACTTTGTAGTTTATATCATGTGCCAGAAGGAAATGCGGAGGAAGGCAAAAATCTCGAGATCAAATCGACATTAGAAGTTCGTTTAGACCTGGCGTAATGGCATTTTAATCAGAGAGTTAGCTTTACAGCCGCTTTGAAGTTGAGAAATACAAGATCGAATCAGCAGTGCCAACTTTCTACGGGGAGATTTTATATTTTAATAATGCGCTACTTGATAGATTGTTATAATGCGTTTGATCGAGCGTAAGCGTTTCTATGGTATGTATCTCAGATCGTCTTGCATTCGATCACGATTTAACCACTTTTTTGTGAGGCAATTCCGTAGCCATGTCGATTGCAGCAAAATTATACTAGTTGTACTGGTAAGCAATTTGCTGACAATAATTTTCAAATGTGAAAAGCAAATTCAAGTGAAGTGGATCACATGATGTCCTTTTTTGCTCTAATTGTTTCCAGATCCGTAGTTTTTTGCGATTCACAATTGCGCCGGATAAGTGTCAATTATACCGTACAAACTCCGTATAGAGATACTGAGGACGCTTGGTGAACACGTAGAAACACATTAGCCAACGGTCTTCACACGGTATTTGCAAATCGACCGCAAAGCATCCATGCTTAAGGTCGGCCTATCCACGGCTCTTTCCGGTCTTTGTACGGCCGCAAAAAGAAGAAAAAAAGCGTTCAGAAAATAATCTTGTATATAAAATAGCAATATCTATCAACTCCGTTAACCTTTGAGAAGATATCAAAGACAAAACAAAAAGGACACTTGCTTCAAGATAATGAAGAGTTGACGAAAAGGAATTGCTTCTGGGCACTATCCCTCAGACTCGTTCTTACGGCATCGCAAATATAAATCTGCAAAGGTTAAAGCGATGTCCATGTTTTAAATGTGTACGATTTCTATTACATCTCGAACATTTAACTGAAATTGAATGATTGCCAGACAAATTATATCTTGGAATTTAAACACTTAAAATCATTCCTAAGATTGAACTTTATCGAAGGCATTCTTTGCAGTGATTAAGAGCACGCAAGAAGATATCAAATAATTCACTGGAGGTTTAAAGCACTGTTGGATCATATTTGTAACAGATCATAAATGTAACACCTTTTACATATATGATCACATATGTAACATGTGTTACATATATGACTCGGAAATCATATTTTGTGACGAATATGATCGATGCCGGTTTTTGATGTGACATGAAATCACATATGTCACAGGTCAATTTTGATTTGAGTTCCAATCTGCAGATCAATTTTCTTGCTGTTTGGATGTTGCTGGACACACTCGCGTGCGCGCTCGAGATGCACTGGTACCTTAGGCAAAAAATCATTATTTCATACGTCCTCTCTCTCTCTCTCTCTCCCTCTCTCTCTCTCTCTCTCTCTCTCTCTCTCTCTCTCTCTCTCTCTCTCTCTCTCTCTCTCTCTCTCTCTCTCTCTCTCTCTCTCTCTCTCTCTCTCTCTCTCTCTCTCTCTCTCTCTCTCTCTCTCTCTCTCTCTCTCTCTCTCTCTCTCTCTCTCTCTCTCTCTCTCTCTCTCTCTCTCTGAGGTTGATTCAAGTTGGAGTGAGTCTCAATCGCTCTGATGTGCTTACTATTGGTTTGCAATCGAGAATAAAATCAATAGTGTAAAGAATATAATGATATTGCTATTGCCATTATTTGTTTGACTACAAATAGACAACTAAACCTGTTACATATATGCTCCTCATGTCAACCTCCATTTCGGACAAACACATTTGTAACACACATTATCTGTTACGAATGTGATCATGTACGTAACAAATGTGTTACATATATGATTTGTTACAAATATGACCCAACAAAGCACTAACGAGGCATTGATGTGAGATGGCGTAACCCAACTTCAACAATGTAGCCTTTCGCTGATACGCTGATGGAGATTTTCTCAACATCGTATCTGAAATGAGACTACGCTATCGCTACTAAGCCATACTACAGTTAAGAACATTCCATCATTACAATCAAAATCATTCAAAATCACCCCGAAATAGTTAAAAACCATTCGAAATCGTTCAAAAACGATCATATTTAATTGAAATTGATCAAATATTCCACGATTTCTTTTTGCTTGTTCAGATTATAGATTGATTGGTACGAGAAGATTGGTACGTGAAGACGTAGAAATTGAAAAGCACGAATATTTTTTAAAAGGGAAGTAATAAATTATCGCTTATTTCGTTCACACTGGTATACATAATGTATTTACTCCCTTGAATTTCAGTCAAACCTCGCTCCACAAACTCATTCGAATTCATTCCTAAATCATTCCAAAATCATTCATCTTGCCAATTTCACGATGTTTTTCACTGTATATAATTAGGATCTAAGGTTCACCAACTCAGAAATTTTCTTAGAAAACTATCGCTCCTACAGTCAAACTACACTGATGATAATTTCGAAGTCAAGTGACGATATGCCGGATATAATATCAAACAAATATGTTGATATAACGGATGGAAAATGTGAAACCTGCCAACTCCCTTGTTTCGGGTGTCTGGTACATATTCGAAATCCAATTAACCGATTTCCTATCCCCTTTGTTTCTCAAGGACATCATTTGAAGACAGGCTACCAGAAACTAAGTCGAAGCGACTGTTTATAGATGTCCATCGACAAATAGTACTTAAGGTAGTGGACCCGTTCCGCAATATTTCGGACCACATGATCTTTCACAATGTTAGCCGAGGTTTCCTAATGAAAACCATTAGGAAACCTCGGTTAACACTGTTAAAGTTCATGACTTCCAAAAGGTTGCGGATCTATTACGGGTCCACTACCTTAACCTAAAAAGTCGAAGTAAACCGGATGAAAAGCGATTGATAAACGGAAAAGGTTAAAAATTCTGCCATATGATGTATTATGTAACAAATGATATTTGAGGGAATCTTAACTTTCTTTTTCCCCAAAAAATATTTGAGACTGATAGAATTTGAAAGAAAACGTGAGGGAAATTTAAAAAGAAATTATACGACGGGGAAGAAGATATGTGCAAAAGGTAGATTTGTTTTCTCAAGTATGCATGTACATGTATTTTCTGGATGTGCCTTCTTGTTGACCCTTTCTAGATGAAAAGTCATTTTGGGATAATATCGCAACCATTTATTCTACTATGTTCCGGTGCTTTTCCGACTGACGGACCACATAGGGCGAGGTTCAACACACGTTTACCGCTGATGTTTTTCGTTGTGAGTAAACATCAGACGTCCTTTCTTTACGCAAAATAAAATCTGTATAAAATGAAACGAAAAAGGGTCCACTATCAAGCCATAAGGCCACCCAAGCCATAAGCGCATAATTGCAGTTGAAGATTTTAAGTTGCTTTTACATGTATTTTGAAAGCTTTGGGGTATCCATTCGTTACATGGAGCTACGCAAGTGCAGATAGCTTATATAATACGTACGTAGTATTTTGTATAAAAATATCTAATGAGGTTGGGAGAGTTGATAATTGTCGAGGCTCTGCCGAGGCAATTATCCATTCTCACAACCGAGTTAGATATTTTTTCATACAATACACTACGTACGTATTATATTTATCTTATAACCTATTTTTGTCTTGTTTTCTTCGATGTTTTAAACTGATATGCAAGTTCTAAAAATAACCGCATTATATCATTGTTCTAAAAATAACTATGTGATAACATAAAGAATATCATACGGGATGTTATCATACGGATATTTATATAGTTATAAGATAAATATAGTTTTGTTGTGAGGTTGGTTCATCAAACGTTCAACGTGTCGTTCTACGTTAACACATCGATCACTCGTTCACTTTGTTTATTACAAAGACGTCAACGCATAAGTACGGCGTTAGACCTACGTATAATTTGCAACCCGACAAAATATGTTTTGTACTTTTAAAGGTTCCTTGCCTATGAATTTCATTATATGGGTGCCAACGGCCAAATTCTAGGATCGAAACTGTTTCGTTTTTCTATAATCAGAGATTCGAGTAAATGACTGTTAGAGGGGAAATAAACGAAAATGAAGCCAACGACACGAAGTCGAAATAGCAATTTGAAATCTGCCGGTCTGTCAACAATGGATTGATAATCGTAGACATATGTGAGATAGCAGCTGGGGGCTAGGAAAGGATGTGGTGGTTGTACTGGTGAGAGAAATACCAGGAAATCATTGTTATGTGCTCAAGCTGTCGGAATATAACTGAAAAATGTTGAAAGCGGCGTTAAACTCCATTCAATCAATCAATCAATCGATATCTGGGAGGCCTACCCTGCGTTCAGGATGAAAACGTTAGCGAAGCGCTTTCGAAATGATACCTCGCTTTGCACGTATGCGAAACGCTTTCACATCCTGAACACAAACCTAGTATCAATATGTCAATTTGTAGCAGATACTTATATATAATTCGTACTTAGTGTATTATATGAAAAAAATATCTAACGAGGTTGGGAGAGTTGAAAATTGCCGAGGCTCTGCCGAGACAATTATCATTCTCACAACCGAGTTTGATATTTTTTCATACAATACACTAAGTACGTATTACATTAATCTTATAACCTATATTTGTCTTGTTTCCGTCGGTGTTTCTAACTGAAATGTAAGTTTCTAAAAATATCCACATTTGGCAATGTTCTAAAAATAACTATGTGATATCAAAAAAATATCTTACGGGATGATATGTGTTTAGTTATAAGATCAAATAAAGTAACAGATCGCTGCTGTCAATCAAAAATCGATTGACCAATCAAAGGACTCGTTTATTACAGGATTACTGTCGACATTAGTCGTTTCCGCCATTTTCTTTCAAATATTTTTAACGTCGTAAAAACAGTTTGAACAGGCTGTAGCACGATTTTCAGGTCGCCCCAACATCGATTTTATGTTTGTATCGTGTTTTAAACCATATCAATATGCACATAGATGTCGACTACAGTCAAAAACATCACGAAATTGAAACTCATCTCGATCAAAACCATTCAAAAACCTCGTTCGGCGCTCCAATCATTCATTTTCCTTCGAAACACCTGCTTCAATCATTAAAAACGCTCCAATAGTTCAAGATAATCAATATTTCAACCAAATCGATCAAACAGTTGCATGTTTTTATTGGCTAGTGATTTATTTCAAGCGACTGCTTTGACCGCGAGTCACATGGTAAGAAATAATTATTTTATTTTTATTTAATGGGGGAGGGGGCGCGAGGTGTATAAGATAATCAGTAATTTCGTCTAGCTGGACGAATTATCGATTATTTTTTACCTCCCTTGAAAATCAGAGAGAGAGAGAGAGCGAGAGAGAGAGAGAGAGAGAGAGAGAGAGAGAGAGAGAGAGAGAGAGAGAGAGAGAGAGAGAGAGAGGGGGGAGGTTTAGGGTGTCGTGACGGATGTTGAGGGCACGGCCAGCGGCCCTTTAGTTGTCCTGATGTTACCATTAATATAAATTTGTTTTCGAATATTTACTTTACTATACACCCTTGACCGGCGATTGTCGACATTATAAAACCAATCGATCAAATAAATACTCATCGATAAACAAGATCATTCATTAATATGTAACCTACGGAGTTTCCTTGTTTGATTTGTTTATGAAATAGCAAGTCGCCTTATTGTTACCTACATGTAACATCATAACTACAGCAGAATAGAATTTATACTTGCATCTTTTTGGTAGGTCTGAATTCTGAAATAATTCAGAATTTCTGAAATTAGCACTGCCTTGTGGATGAAAAACTGTTTGCAAACATTTAAAATGGTGCCGAGCTTTGTACGTTAGTCCTCGTGTAAAGCGGCGTTATGTGAATGTTTTCTACTTGAAAGCATGGCTCTTTGTATGGATTTTTGGCCCTCGTTGACGATCTTACACCTCGTCGGCTCTCTGTCGAAATCTCGTAACTACAGTTTTATTCAATATCTGAAAGTGAAAAAGTTAATAACATTCTTCAACAAAAATTGTTAATCATTGAATGTTATGTTGTTGCAACCCATTAGATTCGTCTCCATAAGATGATTCTTATAGGTTCGAACATTGTAAGACTGAGTAAGATTTATACCGTTATCTACACATACATATTTATGCTCTCGAAATGTTCTGTCTTAAGCGACTATTTCCATATGCGATCGCTTTTTGGTGGTCCTCTAAAAGGTCGCTTAATACAAGTTTTACTTTGCCTTGAAAAAGAACTCTAGAACCGTGCTAGCTTATTTGTAAAAGAATTAGCTAAAAGATTTAAAACTTCCAGTAGGAGGGAAGAACTATTTAAGACGAAACATAATTAACTATGATAATGACAGATAACTTTGGTAAAATGCATGCCCACGCCGCATCAATTTTTCTTGGTAAAAATAACTCTCCAGCTATGAGTTTAAGATGAAAACATTAAATGCTCGCAAGTGTTTTGCATCCTAAACACCGAGTTGATTTTTTTTAAAAAAAACTTTGGTTTGTCTTCGAGGTAAGTTCTTCAACATCGCGACAAATTTTCTTAAACAATTGATTCTTACTAGGTGATTGTCACAGGACAACTGCCATGCGTTCAGGATGATAAATCGGGTGCCAACTACTTTTCAGTTACCCCAATTTGCACGTGCACTGAACGTAGGGCTGGTATCGTGCCACAGAAGTGTTATCACGATTTCAGATTTGTCCATTCACTACAAAATTACTTTAAAGATAAGAGCAACAACTACGTTCAAAATAAGTAAAGCTATATTTAAATCGCGATTTCACTGACATAATTGAAACTTTAAGCCTCTGATTGGTCATTGAAGAGACATGAAACTATTTATAGACCATGAAATGAATATTTAATTAAAGAGAGGTAATTAATATCGCTGATTTTGTTCATCCTGAACAAAATTAGCGATATTTGGTTACCTTCCTTTAATTGCACTCAAAACTCCCTTCACACACTCGTTCAATTTCATTCCAAAATCATTCATCTTTTCAATTGCACGATGTTCTTATCTGTGACATATATACGCAAGTTCGAACAAGGATTTTTATTAGACCATGGCCTATAACCTTGACGCTATCTGATTATTTCAAATATGTTACGGTGAAATTTACTGGTTTCATTTTTTGTGGACGAGACTCGATTCCGTTTTCTGCTTTTGCCCTTTTTGTAAACGTTTAAATATTGAAATTATCGAAGACGAATACCATGCCTTCTTTGAATGTTATTTATACGAGGATATAAGACTTGAACTTTTTCCTCGCTATTGGGTAAGGAATATGAATAGACTAAATTTCTATCGCATTATGGAATTAAATGATAGATACACTGTTAATATAGTTGCAAAGTATTTAATTGAAATTTTCAAGTTAAGAAAAAATATAGAATAATTCAAAATATCTGCTGTATATGTAATGATTGTGTCAACCGATTGATGTCACTCAATGATACTTCTCTTGTTTGTTATTATGTAAATGTTTATGGGCCATAGGCCTTTATACTTGATTAAAATATTGTATTGTATATTGTATTGTATCTGCATTTTGCTCGCAGAAGATATCACGAATAACTCCAAATTCGGACATAAACTTCATGTTCTTAGCAAATGTATAAGATGTGTAAGATATGGTTTTGAAGATTGAGCATGTTCACATATCTATAGTTCCACAAGAAAGAGTGAGGTTCGAGAAACCGTTATCTCCTATCATTTTCAATGTAAAATTGATCTTTGATCTCTCACTTGAAATTGCAGGTCAATACCGGTTTCACGATGATAACTTTTAAAGTGGGAAAGACAAAATATCGTGTCAACACCGAAATTTGTATACCGACGACAAAAGTATGATGACAACAATCTTGTTTTCTTCGGGACATAATTTGTATGAAATTATAATCAATGATTAATGCCCTGGCAGGGCGGAGATTAAGTAACGGGTCGTTGCACTTAAGGTTAAGGGGAATCAGCTTTTATCTAAAATAACCTACATGTACTTCTAAAGAGAGTCGACATAAATAACTAGAGATCTCAAATCGTAGATTGGTAACCAAATCCTCGTAACTTCAGCTTAATCAAGCTGAAGTTACGAGGCCTTGGTAAGCAAACGATGAAATGTGTTCACTCTCTCAAAGCACGTGGATCCTTTAGGTTTAAGGATACAGTAATTTGCACGCGTTAACGATGATTACCGACTAAAGTTTGAAAGAACCCAAACTATTGAAAAGTTAACTCGCCTAATAACGTCACGGCTAAGCCCCGCCCTGCCAGTTCATTAATTACGCAGATTAACCCAGCTAAATCTCTGACTAAAAGATTTGGTAGCTAATTTTCCAAAGCCAACTAGTAAGCTTTATTCCAACAGCCTCAACTCTACAATATGTTCACGTGCATGACATTTCCAACAATAAGAAATGTGCATGAAGGGCCATTATTTAGCAGTTTAAACAGTCATGGAGTAGATAGAAGATAACCTGACTGAGTATATTTACTTTTATTTATCGTCGCTACCGTAGCCCAACATCGGTGTCTCCCCAGAAGACGGTTGTTACAGGGGATAGTGCGAGGGTTCATGATGAAACTACTGCTGATATTCGCCGTAGTTCTGTAACGTGCTCGGTGTAAAGCACCGTCACACAGGATCTCGGATTAGCATCTCGTCCGAAAGACAGTTAGTTTTGTTAGTGTGCTAGCCCGGTAATCGAACCCACGCGATCGACCTTCAATCGTTTTGAAGTCCGGTGCTCTACTGTCTGAGCTAATCAGGCTGGTACCTGTGACCTTATATATCTACACGGCGCAAAGTGAAGACCCTTGTCAGACTGTGCAGTTGCACGGGCTGGATAAGGTCTTTACTTGGCGCACATTTGAAATTTTCGGATATGTCACACACAGCCTCATATAATGTAGGACAGCAGTCTGTCAGCAGAAATTCGGGGAAAACTAATCACGGAAGATTACAGGGCACAGAATTTGGATGTTTCCCGATTCGGCTACAAAATTCCAAATAAGTAAAGTGATAAATTATCAGAACGGGACGGTTTGTGGGTGAAAATAACAGGTTTTGAGATCAATAACACAAGATTTGTGTCTAGCCGAGAAGGTATCAATTGATCTTTGTTCTGATGAGTTCAAATTTTGATTCACATAGATCGCCAGTTTCAGAAGCGGTTTCGAATGAAATTTAAAGGGTTAGTGCCGCTTATTTCGTTCAATTAGACGAAATTTACGATATTGTACGTCCCTATTTATAAGATATGCGTAATTTTCTGTTTGTAATTCTTCATCGGACTAAACACGCTTTAAGGAAGTGGACTCGTAATAGTTCCGCAACGTGTCAAAACTTATGAACTTTAACAGTATTAACCGAGGTTTCATAATGATTTTCATTAGGATACCTCAGTCAATATTGTTAAATTTCTTGATATCCAAAATATTAGAACTATTACTGTTCCACTACCTTTAAAAATCCATATAAACGAATGAAAACGAAGAATGATTTGATCGTTTTAAATGCAAATGCTAAACGTTTTGAAAGATTTCAAAATGTTTTCGGAGCGTTTTTGATCCTTTTCATTGTGTGTATGGAATGTATGAATGGATTGCTGGGTGAATGATTTAGCTCGGAATGAGTGTCAATTGCAAGATATTCTGAACTGACAGCCAAATCCTTGTTTAATGAAATTATTTGTTCTTGCGTTCTATTTGCTTAAGTTTTGAAAATTTTATATAAGTAACATTAATTAGGATTAAGCGATAAACAAAGGGGCAATAAATGTATCTCCGAAATGGAAAGAACAGCTAATGGCTTGGACGGAATGTTGTATAGCGCGGTTTTATTGACCCGAATCTGACCCCTGCTATTTAGATGAATAAAAATCGGATTATTCATACTCGGCTTTGCACGTGCATTCAAAGGAATGAATAACACACGGTAATGAATGTATTATGTATTTTTTTTTTGATTGATAGAATGTCAGTAATTGTTTTATAAGCATTTTTTTCCACAGAAGTCAAATTCGGGTAAAAAAAATAAGGTATAGAAACGTAAGTTGAGTAACAGCATAATATCGTGAAAGATAAAAAAAAAACCTTAACCAAAGTTGCCGTCGCCAACATGGACGTGGATGCCAATATGACTGGAACACCCGCTCTCCCCTCTCTACTTATTGATCAGTTAAAAAAGCCAAGAAATCCAATACAAGGTAGATAACCCCATGTGGATATCACACTAATATTAGCCAAGGGTTATTTTCCTTTCTTCACAAACGTAGACTGCGGTTTGAAATATACCAGAAAAACAAAATTCATGACCATCAGGCTAAGCTTCGACTCACTCTTTTAAATGAAAATTTCCAAGAATTTTGCGATCTAAGGGTTATTTTTTCATCAATCGGGTTCTATGCCGCTTTTTAACATTTTCCAATCATATCGCTGGATTCCTTGGGCCTGTTGTATTAACATCTTGCGATCTTTTTTGCCCAAGTCAAAAATTTCAATTGCGTCTATATAACTAAATATGGAATTCTACCATGAATCATCTCATTGGAGTCGTCTTCCAAAGAGATATTGCAAGCCAGAATCTAACAATAAATGAAAACACCAGGTACGATTTGTAATTTTGACTTACGATTATTTTTTTAACAAGAAGTTTAATTCAACAAGCCCCTGGTATTTCTAAAACCAGTACTACCATTCCAACCTTTCCTGGCCTTTAGCTCATATCCCACATAGGTTTACGATTATCCACTCACTTGTGCGAGACAAATACGTGCGGAAACCAGGGACATTTAGATTGAAAGTCCGATGAGCTACTAACTTGGCTTAGACCGTGGCAAATCTGTGGGTTCAAGGTAGTGGAACCGTAATAGTTCCGCAACATTTCGGAAAGCAGGAATTTTAACAATGTTGACCAAGGTTTCTTAATGAAAATCACTAGGAAACCTCGGTCAACACTGTTACAGTTCATTACCTCTGAAATTTTGCCGATCTATTATGGGTCCAATACCTTCAAATTGAAGTATAGCTAGATTAGACACACATTTCAGCTGTAAAACTAAAGTCCGTCTAGGATATGTCTGGCAACAGATGACATATGAGCCTGTGCATGACATTTCCAACAATTTCACATGTGCGCAAAGCAAAGTTTCTGGCCAGCCTGTGCAACAGCACAGTCTGACCAGTCTTCACTATACGCCATATAAATAGATAAGGTATTAACCTCTCTTCTTGTGGATGAGTATATATTCTTATTGGATTGTGTCTTTGTCTATGCTGCTCATTGTGTGTACCTCATGCATGTGTGGAATTGCTGGAAATGTTACAGTGGGCACATTTCATACTAGAAATGTGTTTGATACGGATTCCCTTGTGACCCATTTGACCTTTTTTAATACATAAACCGAACTCATTGCATGACACTTTTATTTACCCAGGGGGAACAGCTGTGCCGAATTTTTAAGAAATTCATCCATAAATCGTTGGTGTTATTCTTAAACCCCATAACTACAGCTTTGATCAAGCTGCAGTAATGAGGTTTTAGAATGGCATCCACGAAATGAAGAATTTATACTCCGAATGCTCTGGTTTTACTATAGCTATATTTATTTTGATTGTAGTTGTTGATATAAGAGATTTTGAAGAAATGAAGAATTTATGCTCTGGACACACACATACAGTTAAGAACATTGTGAAATTGATAAGATGAATGATTTTGGAATGTAATTGAACGAGTTTGTGGAGCGAGTTTTGAATGAAAGAATTGCGCAGGTATTAGACTGCTTTACTGGTTTTGATATCGGTGACGAACAAATTCGATCCGTCTTTATACGCAAAATAAGCAACGCATTTCAAAAGTTATTGTAAAAATACAGTTTTGATAGTGAATTTATCATCCATAACTACACAGATAAAATCCAGATTAAAAGGATCGTTTGTGATATGCGTTCTTTTTAGCGTTGGTGAACGTACGAATTATTGTAACTGTGGCCTGAAGATGCGTTTGAAATTTTGGTGTTGTTACCGTTAACAACATCGTGAAATTGATAAGATGAATGAGTCTGGAATGTTTTTGGAATGAAATTGAATGAGCATGATGAGTGTGTTTTGAGTGAAATTAAAGGGAAGTAATCCAGTATCGCAAATTTGTTCAGGATGAACAAGGTTAGCGATATTTATTACCTTCCTTTTAAAAAAATATGTATAAAAGTTTTATAAATAGCTGCCTACTTCCTCAAGAACCTATTAGACGTTTACAATATGAATTATGTGAGTGAATCTGTGATTTTTTCTAGCTTTATTTATCTTGAATGAATTTGTTGCTTCTATCTTTCTGTGAGCTTGGAGCGTTTTGAATGGTTTGAGTGAGTTTTTTGAATGTATGATTGGAGCGCTGAGTGAATGATATAGAATTATTTTGGTCGGAATGATTGTCGATTTCAAGATGTTTTTAACTGCAAATGATGTTTTCCCGGCGATAGAAAAAATACTCTATGTATTGGGTTGTTTTTTTTTCATTTCCCGATGAATTACCCGGCTGAACACTTTTCGTTTCGTTTCGGTCAAGTGTTCTCTCCCGAGGTTTCGAAAGAAATAGTCAGGACTCAATGTTTATCTGTATGTCTCTCTCTCTCTCTCTTTCTATTTCTGTCTTTAGGCCTTTGTGAATCTCAAATGTCTGTCTCTATCTTTTATACAGACATTTGTTGACTGTTTGTAATATGTACTTTGTATTATTGTTCGTTTGTTTGTATGTAAAAGTTTATATTATTGTTTGCTTTGTAAATTGTTCAATATGTATGTACATTATCTTCTGTGAAAGGAGGAAAAATAAAATATGTATGTATGTATGTACCACATCAATTTTTCTTGGTAAAAAAACCTCACCATGCTATGAGTTTTAGATGAAAGCGTTAAATGCTCGAGAGTGTTTTGCATCCTAAACTCAGGATTGAAATAATTTATAAAAAAAAACTTTGGTTTATTTTCGAGTTAAGTTCTTTAACATCGCGACAAATTTTCTTAAACAATTGATTCTTACTAGGTGGTTGTCACAGGACAACTGCCGTACATTCAGGATGATAAATCGGTGCCAATGTTACCCTGCTTTGCACGTGCACTGAACGGAGGGCGGGTGTCGAGCCATAGAAGTGTTATCACAATTTTAGAAATTTTCATTTTTTAGCATTTGGCCTTGAGCTGTGGCCTAGAAGCTATATGTAAAATCCTTTCAAATAACACGTCTTTAAACGCATATTAGAGAACATCTGTGACAAGATTATTTTTTTTTTTTTGATCTATCCGTGAATGTAGGAGCTCATTTTCGGAAGAGCTAGATTTTTACATTTGACCTTGACCTGTAACCTTGACACTTTCTGAAAATTTCAAATTTGTTACGGTGAAATTTACTGGTCTCATATTTTGAGGAAAAGACTCGAATCCGTTTTCTGCATTTTCAGTGAAGAAGATATCACGAATAACTCAAAATAAGGATCTGAGCCTTTTGCTTTAAGCGCATTTGTAAGATGGGGTTTTGAAGATTGAGCATGTTCACGTCTCCACCGGTTTCACAATAATAACTTCTAAAGTCCAAGATCCATGTGGGACATGGCCATGCGCAGCCATAATAGCTGGATAATAAGGACAATAACTCAAAAATAAAACAAACAGAAGTAGAACTGTGCACAAGTAAGAATTAAATATCTCGAATATTGATCTAGATATCGTCGATTTTTTTAAAAAAGAAACTCGTAACTACAGCTTTTTCTTCAAAGTTTAAGCTCTGAGGTTTTTGAAAAAAATCGACGATATGGGAAAGATCAAAGATCGTGTCAAAACCGCCATCGCCGGCAATAGGGTGATGACAACAATCATGTTTTCTTCTTGACATTATTTGTACCAACCAATTTCTTGACTCGAACAAATAAAATATTGCTACCTTATTGCCCAAAGAACAACTGATAAGCTTTATTCCAGCAGCCACAAATCTACAAAATTTGCCCGCGAATGACATTTCCTACAATATGAAATATGCATGAAGGGCCAACGTTAAGCAGTTTGAACAGTCATAGAGTAGTTAGAAGATAACCTGACTGTCTGAGTCTATTTATCGTCGCTACCGTAGCCCATTATCAGTGTCTCCCCCAGAAGACGGTTGTTACAGGGGATAGTGCAAGGGTACATGACGAAACTACTGCTGAGATTCGCCGTAGTTCTGTAGCGTGCTCGGTGTAAAGCACCGTCACACAGGATCTCGGTTTAGCATCTTGCCCGAAAGACAATTAGTTTTGTTAGTGTGCTAGCCCGGGAATCGAACCCACGCGATCGACCTTCAATCGTTTTGAAGTCCGGTGCTCTACTGTCTGAGCTAATCAGGCTGGTACCTGTGACCTTATATATCTACACGTCGCAAAGTGAACACCCTTGTCAGACTGTGCAGTTGCACAGGCTGGATAAGGTCTTTACTTGGCGCACATTTGAAATTTTCGGATATGTCACACACAGCCTCATATAATGTAGGACAGCAGTCTGTCAGCAGAAATTCGGGGAAAACTAATCACGGAAGATTACAGGGCACAGAATTTGGATGTTTCCCGATTCGGCTACAAAATTCCAAATAAGGAAAGTGATAAATTATCAGAACGGGACTGTTCGGGGATGAAAATATTTAGTTTTGAGATCAATAACACAAGATTTGTGTCTAGCCGAGAAGGTATCAATTGATCTTTATTCTGATGAGTTCAAATTTTGATTCACATAGATCGCAAGTTTCAGAAGCGGTTTCGAATGAAATTAAAGCTGTTATAGCCGATTATTTCGTCCAATTAGACGAAATTTACGAGATTGTATGTCCCCTTTTATAAGATATACGTATTTTTCTGTTTGCGATTCTTCATCGGACTAAACACACTCTTAGGTAGTGGACCCTAAATATTTCCACAGCGTTTCAAAAGCAATGAATTTTAACAGTGTTAACCGAGGTTTCCTAATGATTTTCTTTAGGAAACTTCAGTCAACATTGTTAAATTTCTTGATAGCCAAAATATTAGAGAACTATAGAACTATTACGGTTCCACTACCGTAAAATCCATATAAACGAATGAAAACGTAGAATGATTTGATCGTTTTAAATGCGGATGCTAAAACGTTTTGGACGATTTCAAAATGTTTTTGGAGCGTTTTTTACCCTTTTGATTGGGCGTATGGAACGTATGAATTACTGGGTGAATGATTTAGCTCGGAATGAGTGTCAATTGCAAGATATTCTGAACTGACAAGCAAATCCTTGTTTAATAAAATTTTTGTTCTTGAGTTGTATTTGCCAAAGTTTTGAAAACTTTAAATAAGTAGCATTTATTAGGATTAAGCGATAAACAAAGGGGCAATCTCAGAAAAGGAAAGAACAGCTAATGGCTTGGACGGAATGTTGTAGAGTGCGGTTTTATTGACTCGAATCTGACCCCTGCTATTTAGATGAATAAAAATGGATTATTTATACTCGGCTTTGCACGTGCATTCATAGGAATGAATAACACGCGGTTTTGAATGTATTATATATTTTTTTTTAATTGATAGAATATGTCAGTAATTGTATTATAAGCTTTTTTTCACAGAGATCAAATTCGGGTAAAAAACACTAAGGTATAGATACGTAAGTTTGAGTAACAGCATAATATCGTGAAAGATAAAACCTTGGTCAAAGTTGCCGTTGCCAACAAGGAAGTGGATGCCAATTTGACTGGAACACCCGTATGTGTATTTCCGTTTATTTATCGTCGCTACCGCAGCACATGCCCATATGAGCGACGCCCCCAGAAGACGGTTAGTTGTTACGGGGGATAGTGCAAGGATACATGACGAAACTACTGCTGAGATCCGCCATGGTTTTTTAACGTGCTCGGTGTACAGCACCGTCTCACGGGGCCTCGGTTTAACGTCTCATCCGAAAGACAATTAGTTTTTATTAGTGTACCAGCCCGGGAATCGAACCCACGCCGCCGAACTCCAATGGCTTTGAAGTCCGGTGCTCTACCAACTGAGCTAATCGGGCTGGAACACCCGCTCTCCCCTCTCTACTTATAGTTCAGTTAAAAAGCCAAGAAATCCAATACCAGGTAGATAACCCCACGTGGATGTCACACTAATATTAGCCAAGGGTTATTTTCCTTTCATGATAAACACAGACTACGGTTTGAATGATAACAGAAAAACAAAATTCAGAACTTTCAGGATAAGTTTCCACTCACTCACTTCAATGCAAATTTCCACAAATGTTACAATCTGAAGGTTGATTTTTTTTTCAATCAATTGGGTTCTATGCCCTTTTTTACATTTTCTAATCATGTCTCAGTGGTTGGATTCCTGGGGTCTGTTTTACTAAACATCTTAGGGCCTACTATAATTTTTTGCCTAAGTCAAAAATTAAATTTGCATTTACAGAAGTAACTAAATATAGAATTCTACCTTCAATCATCTCATTGGAATCGTCTTTTAAAGACGATTCCAATGATATATTGCAAGGCAGAATCTAACAATAAATGAGAACATCAGATACGATTCATAATTTTGACTTACGATTATTCTTTTATAAGAAGTTTAATTCAACAAGCCCCTGGTATTTCTTACACCAGTACTACCATTACAACCTTTCCTGGCCTTTAGCTCATATCCCACATAGGTTTACGATTATCCACTCACTTGTGCGAGACAAATATGCGCTGAAACCAGGGACATTTAGATTGAAAGTCCGATGAGCTACTAATTTGGCTTAGACAGCAGCAAATCTGTGGGTTTAAGGTAGTGGAACTGTAATAGTTCTGCAACATTTCGGAAAGCATGAATTTTTACAATGTTGACCAAGGTTTCCTAATGAAAATCATAAGGAAACCCCGGTTAACACTGTTACAGTTCATTACCTCTGAAATTTTGCGGATCTATTACGGGTCCAATACCTTAAAATTGAAGTATAGCTAGATTAGACATACATTTCAGCTGTAAAACTTAAGTCCGTCTAGGATATGTCTGGCAACAGATGACATATGAGCCTGTGCATGACATTTCCAACAATTTCACATGTGTGCAAAGCAAAGTTTCTGGTCAGCCTGTGAAATTGCACAGTCTGACCAGTCTTCACAATGCCCCATATAAATAGATAAGGTATTAACCCCTCTTCTTGTGGATTAGTATACATTCTTATTGGATTGTGTCTTTGTCTATGCTGCTCATTGTGTGTACCTCATGCACATGTGGAATTGTTGGAAATGTCAAGCTCAGGCTATTTTCATACTAGAAATACAAACTCATCGCATGACACTTGTATTTACCCAGGGGGAACAGCTGTGCCAAATCTTTTAGAAATTAATCCATAAACCGTTGTTGTTGTTCTAAAACCTCATAACCAACGCTTTGATCAAGCTGCAGTTGAGGTTTTAGAATGACATCGACGAAATGAAGAATTTATGCTCCGGACACACACATACACCCACACACTCACATACGGATAGTGGTAACTCTATATGCCCGTCGCCATTTCAAAGCAGACGATAACAAGAGCTTCGCATAGTGGCAAATTTACGCCCAAAACATTGATTTTCGTTCAATTCAAGGGCAGATAATTCAAGATTTCTCAGGGATGACTGGAGCAATTTGAATTTCAAAAGGTCTTATGCACAAGTAGACAACATAGTGAGTAATTGTGCCAAGTTTCAGCTCCTTCCCATTGATAGTTTAAGAGGAGTTGCACACACAAAAAATAGCTAACGGATAGACAACCAGGCCATAACATAATACAACCCTTGGGACGTATGATAAACAAGATGTGTTTGTGAAGCACGAATGCCCCCGTAACAGCATTTTTTTTTTTTTTCAAAATTTGACCTTGGCAGATGACCTTGACCTTTTCACATGACCTTGACTTTGGTACCTGTGGATGCAGATCATTAAGATCTATCATCATGCCAAATATTAGCTTTGTATCTTGAATAGGCTTGAAGATATTTGCAATATTAATTGTTTTGATTAACTTTTGCAGACAGATTGACTGACGGACAGACAGACGGACAGAGGTAAAACAATATGCCCCCGATCTATCGATGCGGGGGCATAAAAAGAACTTAACAGATGACAGCTCAGTCATTTTGTGCAACATGTTACTTTACTCATATTTGAACACATGATGGTTTGAACACAGTGGTATTAAAGACATTGTAGTCAAATTAATAACTCTTATTATGCGGATTCAAAGATAACAAAGATCAGCCAGCATAAAATTCACAGTATAATCTTAGTCTATATCTCCTACCAAAACAGGAATATTCCAGGTTCAGCATGCCAAGGCTTAATGACTCATGAAATCATTACTTGTTGCTATATATTAAGGTAGTGGACCCATAAGAGTTCGGCAACCTTTCAGACCTCAAGATCTTTAACATTGTTAACCGAGGTTTCCTAATGAAAATCATTAGGAAACCTAAGTTAATACTGTTAAAGTTCATTACTTCAAAAACCTTGCAGAACTATTATGGGTCCATTACCTTAAATTAAGTACATAATCTAAGGTCATCTGTGGCAAAATCACTACAAAACCTTGTATATCATATGGCACCAATGGATCATCATTTCATATAGAGTTGAGTGTCAATCGTCATTTTCCCTTTTCAAAAATTTTTGTTCAATTGCAGAAAGATGATATATTCATGAAGAATCAAACTTAAAAGTGAAAAAATTCACTTTGTATTTAAGTCAACTTTGATTTATTTTTCAAGTCGCATACTTCATTTCAAAAACTTCCTTTCACTCAATTTATGCATAATAAAGAGAAAAAGCAGACATGTATATACAAAACACTTATAGACATCACATGAAAGTATGTATATATTATAATATGAATACAACACTTTTTAAAGGTGTATAATATGAACACATAAGATATAAGAGAAAATAGGATAAAGAATGTTCGGCAATACATTAGTGGTGATTGGCAGAATGTTTAATAACTTTTTCAAAGACAAGATTGCATGATATGAATAATTATAGATGAGAAAGGAAATAAGAAAACATTTTTTCTAAGTCTTCTCTTTCTTTTTCTAGATTCATGGATGTTTTTTTAAATTAGTCATTGCAAAACTATCATAAGTGCCTATATAATTATAGGCAAGTGCCTGTATAATTATAGGCAATTATAAGTTTTTCACTTACCCTCTTTTTCCTTTAAATTTTCACAAACTAGCGATGCAATTCCAAAATTACCCATTTTGTAATGATCAAATTGAGGGGCCAGGGCAACACTATTGTAAGTGCCTATAAATATATAGGCACTTACAATAGTGTTGTACTGACCCCTCAAAATGTTCATTAAAACAAAGGGTGCAAATAATGAATTACAGTGTATACAATTTGTTCAAGTATAATAAATAATGTTTCTTCTTCACAGTCAGACGACTCCATTCTTTCCCTCTGAAGATCCATGTTTCAGTCTAAGATCCATCTTTCAGACCTAAGATCCACACATGAGACAATCATCCTTGTTTTGAAGCGAGCACACCATGGCGGCCATATTGTCCTCCTCAGATTTCGCTGGTTCCTCAGTCGTCTCGGTTTTCGTTTTACTGGCTAATTTAGTCTTGTCTACGGTAAACTGGATAGCGCTGGCAGCTGGTCGAGTTCGAAGGTAGTACATACCGGTCTTCAAACCCTGGAATAAAGGTATGTATGATTGAATGGGGTTTAAGAGAAATAATGCATTAATAGTGAAATGAATTCAAAACTATGCTTAAACTTTAAGGAGATTTTATTGGATTTCAGCAGGGCAAGGTTGTGGAATTCCCATGACCAACTTGTCCAATATGGACTTTTCTACCTGCAGATAAGTACATTTTGCAAGGCCACTTGTCTGTGGACAAGTTAATACCAGTGCAATTCTTGGAATGGCTTAAGCCTTTAATAAAAAAGAGCACCGCCTACAGGCGCCTACGCTCAACTGTCGAGTGCGGGATGGTGGGAAAAAATCTAAGTGGAAAAAGGAGCATAATTTGCACAAAATGCATCTAGAGTTATCCCCCTTGATAGTATAGGTTGCTCTTTTGATGGTGAACATGTGTGCCAAGTTTCAAGTGAATGCCTTCAGTAGAACCAGAGATATAACAAAATGTCAAAGTTTTTGCACGATGACGACAACGACACGGAGGCTAAAGCAATACCTGGGGTTTTCTCCGAAAATAGCCGAGCTAATAAAAATAAGCTTAAATAAGCTTATTGTTTGAGCCAAGAGCAGAAAACAATGTTTGTAATGAAGAAAATGCTGGGTTCCATCAGTTTCTTCTTTAAAAACATTTTTTCCCTCAAAATCTATCTATTCTATATTTTGTGGACAAGTTTAACTTAGCCCTAGGCAAATAGAAAATCACTTTACTTGTCCAGGGGCAAGTGGAGAAAATCTGTATTTCCACATGTCTGCAAGGAGTTATACCATTTTTTTTCTTTTTTTTGAATCCTTGTGACTATCAAAATATTTAGTAGCGGTAATGAATGAAAGCACTTGACACAGCTTGAAAATACTAGTGACCAACAAGAGCTGTCACTGTAAGATGACAATGCCCCCGACACCGCTTTGATTTAGAAGTTATGGCCAATGTTAAAGTTTTTGGACGGAATGACGGACGGACGGACAGACGGACGGACAGACGGACAAGTCAAATTTATGATGCCTCCCTATCGGGGGCATAAAAAGGAAAATGTACTCTGACAAAATAGCCAAAGTAAGACAAGTTGGGTAATGCTGTACAGGGTTCAACACTTGGGGAGTCAGAGATTCCTTGATTACCTGTTGGGACTCCTTCATTTCAAAGTAAGGAATCTGATGGATTCCCAGTATAATATAAACATATTTTGAAAAATAAATGCACATGGTTCTTTCCTTTTTTACCTCTGTCAAAACTGTAGAATTTTTCACTGGGAACATTGTTGATTTCATTTGATTGCATCTAGTAGTACTTTGAAAGAAAACCTTTTGGGGAGAAATATGTGGAAAAGCAGAAATTGTTTGTAACAATCAATTTCTTCTTTTCCTCCATGCTTTCCTGTAATGAAAAGTAAGACTCCTTACTTTGTGCTTGGACTCCTTGATCTCACAAGTTGGGAGTCCAATGGACTTCTTACTTACAAACGTTGAAAGTCAATCCCTGCTGTATATGAATACCTGTGAAAAGCAAGCCAAATAATCACACTCACCAATTTCCAAGCATAGAAGTGCATACTGGTCAATTTTCCATAGTTTGGATCAGCAATATGAATGTTGAGTGACTGACTCTGGTCAATATAGGCTCCACGATCGGCGGCCATCTTCAGGACAGTTTTCTGTGAAATCTCCCAAACTGTTTTATACAGCTCCTTAATATCATCTGGGATACCCTCCATGTTCTGTAATAAAACACACATTTGTTCATAATTTCAAGAGATGAAGAGAGTATTTGTTGATTTCATAGAGGTATAAATCTAAAAACATAATCACACTATGAATAGGCCAAGCATTCATACATAAGTGCAATAAGATATTTAGTTTCATTCCTTTACAAAATCAACTATTTCTCTTACAATTTAAAATCATGAAGCAAAGAAATGAAATAAAAACGAAACAGATTTCTTTGGGACTATTTTCGTTGAAGCTTACAAAATACCTGCAAAATCAAAATTTTCATTGATTAATGAAATCAATTTTTTGACCAAAGAACTGAGAATGAACAAATCAAGATGGACGCAACAAAAAATAAAATTACCAGATGAAAAAGTTCTAAGGGAGTTTCAGACAACAATACTTGGATTAAATAACCTTTGTCTTAAAGCAAAGAAAACATTTTGGCAAATGAAGAAATTGCTTAACAAGTTGACATAGTAATGACAAGTTATGGAGACCTTCAGGGTTTGGTAGAGGCTAAGTAATTTAATTACCACACTAAGTACTGGCTTTCATCAAAAGTCATGTTGGCCTTGTTACATTGGTTTAAGAAGAAAATGTTCTGAACATTTTTTGAACAAAGTTGTATCCATCTTTGCATGTCTTCATTCATGCAAAGCAGTGTACAACTCCCCAATGTTTCCAGACATTTTGCATACATAACATGGACTGGTTTAGCCTTATAGAGAAATCTAAATTCAGCATGTCAATGGTTAAATTTTGTCCTTCATTTAGGATGAGAAAACAGTGCAAACTGTTTGCAAATTTAATAAAAACACTTGATATTTCAATATTTCGACAAAATTTGCCTTTTTCACAAAAAATGACACAAGATTCGCCAAAACATTGAAATACTGAATGTTTTAATTAAATGTTAATATCATTCTCTTCGGAATAGTTTTGTGATATTGTTTGCAAATTATTCCATACTTTGCACATGCATGCAAAGTGTAGAATAATTTTCCAACAGTTTGCACTATTCTATCATCCTAAACACATGGCCGGTGTTACCTGTATAGATCCTTGGTGAGCTATCAGTTGATTTTTCATATCATCATCCCATAACCCTCTCTCTGTAAGATCCTTCAACATATGGTGGTTCACAATCTGAAATAGGTTTCGTTGATAGTTAAGGTAGTGGACCCGTAATAGTTCTGCAACTTTTCGGACCTCATGAACTTTCACAATGATGACCGAGGTTTCCTAATGAAAATCATTAGGAAACCTCAGTTACCACTGTTAAAAGACTACTTCTGAAACGTAGAACTATCACGGGTCCACTACCTTAACTAGAATGGTTGACTAATTTTGACGTTGCCCACTGTTGACCCCACATATTAATTTGTTCATTTGAATGTGTTTTTACCATGGTTCATACAGAAACTGGGCACACAAATTTAAGGACTTTTTAAGGTCTTTTTAAGGCCAAAATTTCTATTTTTAAGGCCTTATTTCTGTTGAAAATGTACCTTATAATTGATGTAGTCGGTTGTATCTTACAGTTAAACAGTAGATAGGCTGACTTCTTTTTTTCTACAGAAAAATTGTTTAGCTAAATTGCTATAGCTATATTGCTATAACTGTTTGTATTGTCCATAAAACTTCTGCTTTCAATACATTGCTCCTCTGAAAAAATATCAATGCTAGCCGAAGGTTAAGCTGGCATAACAAGTGGGTGGGGTATGACCAATGCAAAATCTACAACGTCTCGAAAAATGCATCTGACTTCATACACGCCAACTCCGCCTTAGGAAAAGAATATGGTACACTTGCTCGACAAGATTTGTTGTCGGTATGGTAAAAAAACCAAAATAAACTCAGGAATCTCGCTTGATTGTCGAAAACTTTTAATGCGATCACATGATGAATAGCATGTAATTTCATAGCGATCTCACCCATTTTAGAAAGATCGATTTCCCTCCGACAGTAATGAAAGTATGCTTTGTAAACACTTGTTTTTACTTCCCTCAGCCATGGATAGTCCGTTACCCATTTCACATTGAATTGTGCATTTTTCAGGCATTTTTCTTCGCGTCAACACTTTTTAAAATCCTTCTACTGCACAAGACGGACGTAGAAGGGACGCAGAGAATAATTCCGATCATTTCATTGGTTGAATCGGTCCATAGATGGCGCAATTTTCAGCTTCAGCAGCGATTGCTCCTCGTTGATTGGTTACGATCGATTTATACGGAAACACTACTTCAATGCTCGGCAATCATCGGCCGACGTCGGAATCCTCGAAATAGATAGAATACAGCGGCCCCGATGTTGTGGGAATGTCTGTCGTATTGCGTTTTTTAACACGAATTTAAAAAATTAACAATTTTTTTGCTCCTCTCATCAGATTTAAGGCCATAGAAACAGAATTTAAGGACTTTTTAAGGTCTTTTTAAGGTCAGGAGACATTTAAGGACTTTTTAAGGCCATAACGTGATTTTTAAGGACTTTTTAAGACTGTGCGAACCTTGTTTACGCTACTTTGAACAATCTTTCAGTTATATTGCAGTGGCTGGAGCACCTAAGAATGGATTCCTGGTATTTCTAACACCAGTTCTTCCATTACATACTTTCCTAGCCTCCAGCTGCTATCCCACATAGGTCCACGATTATCAACACATTGGTGGAAGACAAATAGTCGGAAAGGACAAATGCTGCCTTTGCCCTCATATAAATGAAAATCTGAATCTCTCAAATCAAATGCAAGGAAAAAAGTGTGGTCAAATACATTGGCTTCGCTTGCAACAAAATTCCAACAAATCAGAATGAATCAATAAATGTTGTTTTATGCCCTATCAACAACTACGTTCATGTAAGGCTACATAGATATAGTACATTGAAAAACTATGCTTTTCTGTTCTCTATAATTCAGAGGTACAGATAAGAGGGGGTAACTTCTAAAATATGCTAAAATATTTATTTCTCAATGAAACCCTATGATGTGGGTACGCATTTTAATTGTCTCATCGAGACAATTCCAATGAGTACCAACAAGATAGTGTTAAAGCAAGGATAAGTGAAATATTTAAATGTTAATTCCAAAATATACCCCCTCTATCTGTAGCTCTGCTATATTCAAATTCCAATGTTGTGTAAATGAAGAGAAGTGTCCCTTTTATTCTGGAAGCCCATCCCCCCTCCAAACACACACACTTCATGGTGGCAAGGGGGATTTTGGCTGGCTCCATATAACATAGTTAACACCTGTCATGCTGAATAAAACACCTTGGCAAAATTATATATAAATCAAAGAGCTGAAAGCTCTGTATTTTCTACTTGTTGGTCAGCATTTGATTATGAAAATATAATTTCTTAAACTTTTCTGGTTTAAAAAGGAAAAACAGGTGGTATAGACAAAGATCAGTCTGCACATATGTGCAGGCTGACGTTTGTCTATAGCTCCTGCCAAGGCAGGAATATTTCGGGTTCAGCATGACAAGAGTTAATGTTGACTTCTGAACATACCTGGAATTCCCCAGACAGTACTCTGCGTGTGTAGATATTGTTAGTGTATGCCTCTATAGACTCGTTATTACCCAAGATCTGAGCTGTTGACGCTGTTGGCATAGGGGCTAATAACAGACTATTTCTCACACCAAATCTATGAAGAGAACAAAGCATAGATAGATGTAAAACAACACAAATGACAATCTTACTGAAGCAATTTGTTGTTTAAACAAATTTTAACTTTATTTTTGAAACTAGATTAGATTTGTTTGATTGAATGTGGTTTTGTTAATGTCACTTAAGGATATGGTATGGTATTCCAAAAACAAGAACTACCTCTCTAAAATGACAAAAATTTTCCATTTCACCAAGAAATGGTCATTTAAACAGTTGTCAACATGTTCTCATTCAAGCATAATGGAGTTAACATCCCAACAGCATAGGGTAACTAATGCAGAGTTCTGCCCAGGCAACACCATTGCGTGAATGCCGCAAAAAAATTTGCAGACGGCGCTGAAAAAATCAAACAAATGGGCCAAACAGCGCGCTGTTACATCCTGTAGCGATTTAGCCTACTCCAAAATAAAAATCAATATGGTACCCCGCAAATCAGAGAAATTTTATGATGAAGTTGATTAGTCTGAACCCGGACCTTCAGCGCGCCGTGGATAGGCTTCATTACCACCCAATGTTGCAGATTCTGGAGAAATCCGTCTCGATAAAAAGTTCGCTTGGCAAACAGTCGAACGCCTTGGAATGAATATTTTGGCCAATCAGAAAAATAAAGAGGCCCAGATTTTTCAATTCAGTGATTTGATTTGTGTAACTGGTTAGACAACAAAGAGAAATATAAGTTGAACATAATTGTGACCTGTCAACACGCTATTAGCAACTTGACCAAATTATAACCCCAGCCTAAATTAATGTTATTTTTAGTCACTTCTTATTCATTATTTTTGAATTATAATTATTATTCATATTTATTCAACTGCCAATGACCAATGTGTCTGAAAAAAGAAATACTTTTACATTTGGAGCCTGTAAACACAACAGATCAGTATGCTTATGTGTTAATCTGCAAGTAAAGTAAAAGTTTAAAAAGCCTAATAGTCCAGTACGCTTACTTATCTTTAACCCTTTGCTGTTTAAATACTGCTTTTTACGTGCCCGTGATTTTATGATTGAGAAAACATTGAGAAACAAGATGTGTTTGTGAAACACTAATGCCCCCGTCATAGCATTTTTTTTTCAAAGTTTGACCTTGACAGATGACCTTGACCTTGTCCCATGACCTTGACTTTGGTACCAGCGGATGCGGATCATTGAGATCTATCATCGCGCCAAATATGAGCCTTGTATTTTGAATAGGCTTGAAGATATTGGCAAAGGTTAAGTTTGGTTAAGTTTTCGGACAGACAGACGGACGGACGGACAGACAGACAGACGGACATGAGTAAAACAATATGCCCCTGATCTCTCGATACGGGGGCATAAAAAGAAGAAATTGCTTCTGACAAGCAATTTCTTCATTTTCCACACTATTTTATACCCTACTGAATGGTTATATTTCAAATTAAATCCACTTTAAATTTTCGTCTGCAAAACCTTTGAATTTGGACAGGTCCAAAATTTTGTAAAACAGACAAGTGTTAAATGATGACACAGTCCTGGCTGGCTAACCTTTTGTTATTGTTATTATTGGTAAGACCCCAACAATTTCTGAAATGGCCCACTTTTTCTAAACCGAATGGGCCATTTGGCCCCACTGATTTGATTCCTGGGCAGATCCCTGCTAATGTAAGGTTAACTGTCTAGAGGTAATGTGTCAATGGTATACTTGTTGATAAATGCTTAAGCAGAAAACTCCTAATTGTACCAAAAAGCTTTATAGATTACCCTGATTTGCTAATAATAACCATTGGAAAATTTCAAGGAAGAGTACGGATATATTGAATCACAACACATATGGATTGAGCAGTTGTTGAAAAAGAGAATTCCACTGTAACAGATGAACAAGAGTGCCATCGCCACAAAATACACCGCCACTTTGCTGCTGTTTCACGAAAATAATTGTAGACACTACTTATTTTGACAGAACCAAATTCAAAATTCCATTTAAATCAAGACAAAAAGTTAGGAGGAGTTGCCTTCACAGGGCTGCAATTTCAATAAGCCCCAGACACTAAGTTTTAAGAGGGCATAATTCAGGGAAATAAATGAGCCATAAAATCCTTGATCCATGTACATCTACAAATTATGGTGATGACATTCACAGAGTTTCATTTAAATAAAGACAAAAAGTAAGGAGGAGTTGCATTCAAAAGGCTGCAATTTCAATAAGCCCTAGATACTAAGTTTTTAAGGGGCATAACTCAGGGTAAAATTAATGAACCATAAAATCCTTACTTCATGCTCATCTACCAATTTCGGTTATAACATCCACCAAGTTTCATTTAGATCCAGCCAGAAACTTAGGAAGATTGCATTCACAAGGCTGCAATTTCAATAAGCCCCAGAGACTAAATTTTAAGGGGGCATAACTGAGGCAATAAGCCCCAGAGACTAAGTTTTTAAGGGGCATAACTCAGACAGAAATCAACGAACTATAAAATCCTTCCTTCATGCACATCTACCAATTGAGGTGATAACATTGACCAAGTTTCAAGAAGATCCAGCCAGAACTTTAGGAGGAGTTGCGTTGACAAGAAAAGTGGACGGAAGGACGAACAGATGGACGGAAGGATGGACAGACGGAGAAGATGACGCCAATATACGTCCGCCTCTGGCGGCGTATAAAAATGTAGTGTAAATCTGTTCCCTACAAATAAGTGTCTGTAAACAAAAATATTGGTGTATTGGATGTTGATCAAATGCGAGTTGACAAGACTTACTTAGCTATTCTGGCTCTCAGACCTGGCCAATCTAATCTGCTGGTATCTTTAACTCCCCACATATCATGTTGTAAGATCTGAAATTACAAACAATTTTAATGATACAATTAACTATCATTAGCTTGACATGTAATTATGTATTGCCAAACTGTCTAAAAAAATTACAAAATGTGTTAAGAACCCCAAATGGCATTTTTTAAGAAGTTTGATATTAATAATTAACCTTTACCTCAAAACATGTAGATAAGTGAAAACCTTTATAAATGCAAAATAATTACATTGTACGTTGAAAAGGGGTGACCTTACAGGAAATTATTAGGTCTGCAGTATAAATTTTCATGGACAGACAATTGTATGGTTTAAACCTATTTATTATACATCAATTGGGAAACAAATTCTTACAACTGATTAATCCTCTCGATTCTGCTTCCTGGAAAATTCACAAGTACTCGCGCCAAATGTATGGGTCAATGAAAGAAGCAAGATTGATAGCCGCTCCATGGATCAAACTCGGAACCTTTGGGTCACGAGGCCGACGCTCTACCTCTAGACTACGGACACCATTGACAGACAATGATAAACAACATTAGTCATATTGCATCATCTGTTACAACTAACCATGGATACTTTGTTATTATCAAACCACAACAGCATCCTGTATCACCCTCAAACTGCTTGTCCAACTTATTGCCATTAGGCGACCAGCTCATTCAAGCTGTAGTTACAAGGTTTTGATCTCTTAGGGCCGTTATGTTTACATTCAATTTTTTCATTCATTGTATATAACTGTATTGCATCATTCTGAAAAACTAGGGCAGAAATTAAGCGTTTTACTACAGTGCTAACTACTTGAGAAAGGAATAACCAATATATACTATAAGGAATATTTAACGGTATTCCAACTATAGGGAAGTCCAGTATATATACTTTTAGGCTCTTACTAAAGTATTGCACTGACCCCTCAAAATATATTGATAAATTATTGTTTTACCCCTTTGCTAACTGGACTGCCCTTGTATGTTTCATATGGTCCATATTTCTCGGCAAGTTCACAGCTTGCATCCAGGGCTGCGTAGTAGATCGTCTCAAATATATCTTTGTTGAGTTGTTGTGCTTCAGCGCTCTCAAATGGGTGTCTCATTAGTATAAAGGCGTCAGCCAATCCCTGAACACCAATACCAATAGGTCTGTGTCGCATGTTAGAACGTTCAGCCTGAAATCATATGTATGACTTAATCTAACTTTAGTTACGTCCATCATTATTCATGTTCCAATTAGTTGAAAAATTGGTTTTATGCCACAATGAAAACATTTTTTAGTACAAAGCTGTTTTGTAAGCTTCCTCAAAACATAGTAAAATAGGAAATGAGTTTCTTTACTGACAAATCTTTACATTTTTGCTGCATGATATTAAATAATAAGATATGAAGCCAATATTTGTTTATTTCATAGAGGTATGAAACTAAAAAACCTTATCACATTCACGTACGAATCTGCTTTGCACTTTCATAGAGATTGATAAGGTTTTTTAGTTTCATACCTCAATGAAATCAACAAATTCTCTCTTCATCTCTTTACGCCTGGGACTTTTCAAATTTTAAAACTCTAGTTGTTGTCCATGATCATAGAATATATTCAATGTGCCGTGTGACTGAACAATGTCTCTTAATCACAATCACATGTAATTGTTGAAAATGTTACTAATACATGTAGGCTTATATGTATTTTCTAATTTAACTTATTTTCTCATCATAAATCAAAAATAAAATCAATCTTATTATTCTAAAAACATCTCTAATACCTTGACCCTAAAAGACTCAAATTGATGACAGGGACCTTGACGCCAAATAAGAGAATTGTAACTTAAAAAGTGTTGTAGTTTAGGAATAAGTTCCATTTGCAGGTTAAGTTTAATAGATAGGTGGACAGATAGACAGACACAGTTAAAACAATATGACCCTGATCTATTGCTGCTGGGACATATAAATATCAGTTCATACTGAAATGAACTTTGTGAAATAATCTTTTACAATCATGATCAAAGGTTTGCTTCAATTTTTCTTAGATAGTATAACAGATAGTGATAGGGAGATAAATCGATTATAATCGATAATCAGTAAGATTGGGCTTCCAATTGTGATAATCAACTAGGAAATTTGATAATTGATTAATCTGGTCCTTACAAATAAATAAAAGCCATTATATTTTATTTGTAAAAAGAACTGACGTGAGTTTGATGGCACAGCATGCTTATAGGCAGTTACAACTGTTTCATGCTGAGCCATGGAGTTTATAAGAAAAGTATGCAGGATGAGTCTTTAGGTCTAAATGGTCTTACTAAAAACCGATTATCAATTGTGATTTGAAACCGATTACCCAACACTAATAACAGATATAAAGCATGTCCTACCTCAGGCACTGGATAATAGTTAATATCGATGATTTTGTTCAAGTTTCTCACGATAACCTTTGTGACCTCTTGTAGTTTATCGAAGTTGTAGGTTTTGTCAGGACGAACATACATATTTAATGCAATAGATGCAAGATTGCAAACAGCCACCTGAAAATGATGAGAGCCATATAATATACTAAAATACTAAATAGACATACATGTTTAATGCGATAGATGCAAGTTTACAAACAGCCACCTGAAAATGGGAGAGAAATATAAAATACTGAATGGACATATATGTTTAATGCAATTGATGCGAGTTAACAATCAGCCACCTGAAATTGGAAGAGAAATAAAAAAAATGCAAATAAAAAATGTAAAAGATTGCCTTCCTTTAAATGGTCATATGCTCATATGTATTTTAAGTGAAACATTTCCATAATTGCATGACATAACACAGCTCAAGACAAATGTAAAGTGATCAAGTGTGATCAACATGTTTCTTTTTTGTTTACAGTAATACAATTTTGTAGCCCTAGAATGATGTCCATTTATCTAGACAGTTCAACCTTTTGATTGTCATCTGCTATCGTGAAATGTTTTTATTTTGAATAAAAAATTCATGCATTGATTTCTTGATCCTTCTTGATATATCTTATTTCTTTAAAAAGGCAACCATGTACTCAAATATTTGGTCAATATTTCTGTAACAAGTAACAAAGAAATGCAATTTTACATAACTTTGTTTTCTTTATCACATAGACATGTATTTCAATGATTTATTTGCTTGTGTTGTTTGAGGTTTGTAGGGCCTTGCAAGAAATGTATGTACAAATAACTGCTTGCATTTTTCTTCAGTTTATTGCAATATCACAGTCGCTATTAAGTGGAATCTGACCTACATCATTACCACTGTATTCAATTCTCTCTTAATGCTTAAGATTGTTTTTTAATTGCAACATGCCTGATATAAGTGGTGAAATTAATTGCAACAGGTTTTCACCAAGTTGCAATTAAGAGAGTCACTAATATCAGGCATGTTGCAATTAAGAGTCACTAATATCAGGCATGTTGCAATTAAGTGAGTCACTAATATCAGGCATGATGCAAGTAAGTGAGTCACTAATATCAGGCATGTTGCAATAAAATGGAATCCTACCTCATCTTTACTGCTGTATTCTACAATCTCAGTACATAGATTACTACACTTGATGGTTCCCAGATTCTGTTGGTTGGATTTTCTGTTACAATGGTCCTTGTATAGCATATAGGGGGTACCAGTCTCGGTCTGAGCCTCAATAATGGCGTACCACAGCTGCTGAGCCTTGATGGTCTTTCTTCCCCTACCTTCTTTTTCATATCTGAAACATTGTTCAAACAGATATAGATGGTTGCCCAAGACAACTGCTGTCAAGCCTGCATTTAAAGATTTGAACTTAGAGCTATCTGAAAAGTCGGAATAACTGTCCAGACAAAATCAGACAGATGGCACAAAATTCAAAAATACCAGCATGCCCACTAGGTTTTCATTTTGGGGGTACATGTACCCTCTAAGTTTAAAATTGAGGGTACAAAGAAATGTCTAGGGGTACAGCGAACCTGTAGGTGAATTGATGCATTTCTACCTGAGTTCGGTACTGTAGTACGTAAATGGGCACCCTGAATTCTGACACACTAATGAACATACACCGAGCTGTCTTAGTTACAACTATTTCTCATTTACTGCCAGTGGGCTTGATAATTATGAAGAGGCCCAAGAGGGCCTTAGATGCTTTACTGAGGATCAAGGTTTTCCAAGTTTTTATCTGATATTTCAGGAATCTTATTACTTTAAACAACATGTTTAAAGTGAAATTGACCAAAAGTAATTTCTCATCTTCAAATTGTTATAGCAATAATCCTACGGACTCCTTTACCTACATGATTCCTTCATATATTCACACAGACCCTTCCCTGCAACCATAGAATCAGCCTGTGAAAACTCACATACATCAACAATTTTCAACCCATTGGTGAGAGACAAAAAGTCGAAAAGAATGAGTGCCGCCGTCAGGGATCGAACCCAGGACCTCTAGATTGTCAGTCTGACGCGTTACCAACTGTGCTATGATAGCAGCAAAAATTTCAACAGAACGTCATAATATTTGTGGACTTAATTTGCATAACCAAAAATATTGTCTGCAAAAAAAGAGCGACTTTTCCCATGTTTTCCAACATGTCAGCCAAATTTTCTAAATGCTCCTCCAACCAAGCGGTGGAAGTAACAAAGTTTCGAGACAATCTGATTAATTGTGGACTTGATCACATAAAAGAGAATATTTTGAGTGACCCTACTATATGTTGGAGAGGATATTTGCTAGTGATGGGCAGATTAATTGATTATAATCAATAATCGGCTGGTTTGGGCTTCTGATTGTGATAATCAACTAAGAAATTTCATAATCAATTAATCAGTTCCTAACACTGAAATCCATTATATGTTGTTTTCGAAGCTGACATCAGTTTGATGGCTCGGTATGAAACAAGTGTTAATGCCTATATGTTTATAGGCAGTTACAACTGTTTCACACTGAACCATTAAGTTGGTAGAAAAATGTGCAGAAGGAGTCTTTAGGTCATGAGTTTTCACTAAGGATGATACTAGATTCTAAGAAAACGATTATACAATTGATCATTAGCTAATTTACTTTTTCAACTAAAATCTGATTATCGATTGCGATTTGAAACCAATTGCCCAACATTCGCCACTGTAAGATAAATTGAGGCCATAAACTTACTGAGTATATAATTTCTCAAACTCCTCCCCCCAACAATCATGTAGTCCGGGACACTCCGCTGGACACATCAATGTCCATTCAGTGTTGGCCTCCACCCGCTTCATAAATAAATCTGGAATCCACATGGCGTAAAACAGATCTCTGGCTCTCTGTTCCTCTTTACCCGTATTCTTCTTCAGATCGAGGAAATCAAAAATGTCCGCATGCCATGGTTCTAAATATATTGCAAAAGCCCCGGGCCTCTACAAGACACAAGAAAACAAAAAATATGTTTTAAGTTTTAAATAAATTTGCATTTTTCACATAGCGTTTTTCACATAGCAAGGCTTGTATTCTAAAGTAAACAGCAATCAGAGTTCTAAATCAATGTCTCACTCATGTGATGTCATATTAACAGACATGTTATTGCATTTGAAAAAGAAATCAGATTGGCATTTTAAAACAGAAAACTGTTGTGAATGTCAGAAAAAATAATCTCTCAATTTCCCTAAAGTTAAATAGAACTTGATTTTGTCTAGAATTGAAAACTTATGATTGAAGCTGACTATGGCTTAAATTTTGACTTTTCAATTCTAGACTGAGTTAAGAAAAACATGTCTTTAACAAAACTAAGGTAACTAGGTTTAAGTAAGCAATAGCAAACAGAAGAGTTAAACTATTTTATTATGTCATCCTTTCTGTATCTCGATGGTTAAGGTAGGATGTGAAGTCAGACTAGATTTGAGATAAAGTCAATATTGCTCAAGCAACCAACTCTATTAAGCGACCAATTTTATTAAGCGACCACCAAAAAAAAGTCCCCTCCCAGTAAGCAAATTTACTGACATTTATTAACGAAAAATTGGTTATTGTTGAATCTTATGTTGTTAGAACCCATTAGAATCGTCTCAATAAGAGACGATTCTAATGGGTTCGAACATCAAAAGATTCACTGCAACTTGACCGACAATCTTTATATGCTATAAAAATAAACTATCACATTTATCATGGTATTTCGTATTAAGCGACCATTCCCATAAAGGACCGCTTTTTGGTTGTGCCTTAAGTGGTCGCTTAACACAAGTTTTACTGTAATAATTATGAGGTACCTTATTTCCACCTTGATCTACATATCTGGCTGTGTTATTGTAGACACGTAACATGGGCAGTAACCCATTGGACGTACCATTGGTCTGAAACATAAACGAGAAATATAAAACTCTGAGAACAAAAAATGACAACAGCTACAGTCTTTGGTAGTTTTTTTTTAACTTTAACTACTAGTGATTGAAAGAAAGCAAATTCTAAATATACTGCATTTCTCTTGTTTTCATTTATTTATGTAGTTTTTCTTCAAGGAAAACCATAATATTCAATCCTTGTTTGACACCTTATTTAGCTTTCACTGTAAAATTGCATCAAGATGTGGAAGCATTATGGCCATGAGTATAAATAAAGATCTGCTGTGAAAGGCTTTCTAATCTTTATCCACTTTACCCGCTAGCTAGTATTTTATCAGCCTCATAAATTTGAATAAAATTATTTTCAAAACTGCTGATAAATGAGACCAACAAATGACATGTTAAAATATGAGAAAATGGACTGCAAGAAAGTAGGAGACCTAGGACCTGTTTTACTCAATGTCTTACGATAATTTTTTGCTCAAGTCAAAAATTAAAGTTGCTTCAACAGTGGTAATTAAATATGGAATTTTGCCATGCATCATCTCAATGGAATCGTCTTCCAAAGACGATTCCAATGAGATATTGCAAGGCTGAATCTAACAATGAATGAAAACACCAGCAACGATTTGTGATTTTGACTTACGATAACATTTTCGCAAGAAGTTAAGTAAAATAGGCCCCTGCTCTCTGGTTGATCAGACATGCTGACCTGTTTCGTTCAAGAATTTGAACTCTTTAGAGGATTTGTCTAGTTGTTGCTAGAGTGATTTCTTGCTTTGGCTAAAATTGCTTTCTTACCCCAGCAATATAACTGCCTGTACACCTGATGTTATGTACATTGAGACCAATACCTCCAGCTGATTTTGAGATCAAAGCACACTGTTTTAGTGTATCATAGATTCCTTCTATACTGTCAGAATGCATTGTCAACAGAAAACAGCTGGAAATAAAACAATGAACACTTATGATTTACCATAAAAATAATTAAGATGAGTTTTCAAGAAAACAAGCTTTCAAAGTTATTAGTTGAGACTGAACTTCCCTGCATTCAAGACAATATCCTTAGTAAAATATTTGAGAAATAGTGTCCAGTTTTAAATGTGACCCATCACGCAAAAAGGGACCATCTGGGAATTCTGTAAAATTAATTATTGCAAAAGAGATTTTATCTAACATAGGTCAACGAGAAGTCACATTTTAAAAATTCTTTCACTGGAAGGTAGATTGATTATTCTAGATTCAGAAAATTGGCACGGTTCAAAAAGTTTCGACCCTAGTCAGACTGCACCAGACTACTAGTCAGTCTGACTAGGGTCCACACTTTATGCACTACCCAAACGGTCCCTTTTTGCGTGCCGGATCACAAATGTTTGCTAATCTGCAAAGCAGGGTACAATTACCTAACATTTTGGCTTATGAAATCAAGTCTGCAATGAACTTAGAAACCCAAATATTTTTGGTCCATATGCACAAACATCAAACAGTTAAAAAATTGAAGGCCTCCTATATTATTACACAAAATACCTCCTTCTTTTCTGAAGCTGATTATAAAAGGGTCCTAGGGACTCTCACCAGAGAGTTTTGAGAGTCCCAGTTACTAATTTAAGAGTCACAGGCACAAATCCTGCATCCATTTAAACCCTGGCTTTAGAGTACCATACAAAGAAAGTACGTACATTTGTGTCTGAAATCTTACCTTGATAGCTGAGGTCTGCATGTTCCAGCATTGAACAAGGTAGGTGAAGCATGGGTGAACCACTTCTCAGATAGCAAGTTGTAGGTCTGCAAATAAATCATTTCAATGAAAAATTTACCTGAACATAAACATGCACTTTAAATCCAAAGTACTGATAGTATCTTGTCTTAAGAACTATACAGTTATTTTCTAAGATTTTCTTATAACTGTAAGTCCTTCAATTCAATTAGACATGGAGTCAAAGCGTGTTTTTTGTTGTTGTTGATTTTCTTTTCACAATGCCAGATTTTAAGTTATCTTATTAAGTAACGCTAATGACACTAACTTTGTAACTAAAGCTTGAATAAGCTGTAGTAATGAGGCTTTTGTTACCCACCAATAACCACTTTAAAAAAGATGTAAATTGAAGTCAAGCAGGGTTTTAAGGGAACCAGGTTATGCAAGTCTGAGACTCACAAATAAGTAAACAGGACTCTGAAAACTATTTCAGCAGAGTCCCATAGACCCATTGGAAATCAGCTTCGGAAAATTATTGAAGACTGTTTTAAACAGTCTTCAATTTTTTCCTGGCGTTGAGCCCCAAAGTTTTATATGAATTCAACAGTTTCTTTACCTTTAACCAATGATAAGCTCTAAATTTGCAAAACAATATTATCATTATTTTAAAGAAATTGTCTATAACTAAAACAGGGCTTTCCAGACAATTAGTAAACAACCCCTGAATTCAAGATTATTTAGTCCTGGGGAACCTGTTTTTGTTGATTTCAGACGTAGATCTTATCAAGTCATCAAACTGATAGTTACCTCAATTGCAGCATCAATATCATTATGATGAATTCCAACTGAGACTCTCATCAACATGTGTTGTGGACGCTCAACAACTGAAATAAAATTGAATACTCTTAAATGGGTTTCGGTAGATTATCGATAAATTACGGTAGATTATTATTGATAAACCTACCACCTAACCAGTGAAATTATCAAAAACTTATACCACCCCTTTGTTCATTTCACCCTATCTTACATTATCTAAGTAGAGCCTATAAATGACATCATAATGAATGTTGCATAGGAATCACATGCAAAATGATGCGCTTTGAGAAAATGTGTCCTTTACTTTTCACAGTTTGTCTCATTTTGAAATGTCCAGGAACTATTATGGGTCTACTTCCTTAAATCAGCCTGTGCATCAGCCTGCACATGCACAGCCTGATAGGTGTTTTTTTCGTGTACAGAAATAATATGATTTATTAAAAAAAACTGTTTTGGATAAAAAAATATATTTGACAACTTCGACCATTTTTGGTTCAATTTTGAGCCCAATGGCAAATGAAGCAAATAGTTCTTAGGTTCTTTTGGTATTTATCTTACAGCCTGCACCAATTTGAACACCACAAAATCTAACACTCTTCCATTTTGATAGAAGTTGCAGAGGACATTTGAAAGTTGGTGAAATGATCAGAAATCTTTTATTTTAAGGGTTTTTTTTGGATAAAAAATATTGTGATCTCAATTCAGCAATTTTTATTTTCAACAATGTTTTCCAAACTCTTTCTTCTTGACAGTTTTCAAAAGGATCTGTGTGGTAATGAATTAAACCATGCTCTCAGTGTTTTGTCTCAGGGGTTAAGGAACAGCTCCAAAACCAGGCTAATTGGGAAAAAATGTGTTCTCAAAAAATTGGGACAAATTATAATCAACATGGTTTTGGAAAAACTTACATTTATGTATAACTTATCATCAAAATAAAGGTTTCTTTGCCTATTTTGTTATTTGAAATGAAATTGAACTAAGAAACAACATGTTTATCTCTTCTTTTGCACTTCCTAAAAATGTCCAATTTACTAAAAATGAGGATCTTGCCAAACTAATTTGGCAAGATTCTCAACTTTAGCAACTTGGGGATTTTTTTCCCGATTCGGGGGAAAATGGCACTTTTTGCTTTGGGAACAGGCCCATTTTCGGGACCCAAACAAAGAAGGAGAAAAAACTCTGGCTCTAGACCCAGGGACCATCTATAGAAGCAAGTTGTCTGATGACTTTTACTTTTCTTGTGTGGGCTAATTACCTTTGCCATCTATTTTGAGCAAGTAAGATCTTTCCAAAGTCTGAAAAGGAGGAAAAAACATGTATTCAACAGTGGGAGAGATAAAAGGGAGTGGGGAGTTACAGTAATACATCAAAGAAACCCTACATTTTGACTACTTGTTTGAATCATTTCTTAGTACCCAAAACACTGTGTCTGTGTTTTGTTGAAATATTTGAATGTTTGATTGAATGGGTTTTATGCCCCATTTAACAAGCTTTTAGTCATTTCTCAAGAGTCCTGGGGCCAGTTTCATCAAAACATTTAGGACTCGTTTTTGTCTTGCCAATGACTTACCACACATTAAGGACAAAAATCATGTATCACCAATCTATTAAAACATTGTACCTATGTAAGGTGTTTGTTGTTGTTACTGCTTCAAAAGTCATCAGTAAGACAAAAATATGTTTTAAATATTTTGATGAAACTGGCCCCTGTACCCTGCCTTCTGTGCCAGGACGTAACTAGCCCAGACAGGATTTATGGATGCAGGTTTTGTGAGTCTGACACCCTCAAATGGGCAGCCAGGACCCTCAACATTTTCCAATAAACCCCCTGGGGATCAACTTCAGGATAGAATTGAATACTGTTTTAAACAGTCTTCAATTCTTTCCTGATGTTTAGCCCCAAAAAGTCATTACGTATCCAATACTTTCATTACCTTTAACAAGAGAATAGCTCTAAAATCATATTAAACCTAGTTTCATACTTAAACGAAAAAGTAAATATCTTAAGCTGGGACTCCCAAACTTTAAGATTAGATACCTAGAATCCCAATAAACAAAGACCTTTTGACCTTGTTTTGTTGAAGTCATACTTACACCATGCTAGACATACATGTAATAAATTTCAGCGAGTATAAAACCTTAATTTCAATTCATAATTTTTATATCAAGCTTACCTTGAAGCCAAAGAAGTTGTAGGAATAATCTCTGTCATAGATAATAGCAGAGTTCAACCTCTGGAAATAGATATAACATAATGTTTATTGTTATGGGAGACCACTGTCCTGCATAACTTCATTGGCTTAAATACAATATCTGACAACTTAGTCAGGGAAGATCTTCTTTGGCTCAGTGGTTAATGCATTTGACTTGTAAACCATTTATTGAATATTGTTGTCCGCGTGGGCTCGACACCAGCTCACGTTGGATATTTTTCAGCTATGCTTCGGTTGAGGACAGTTCGTACAGTATATTGTAGTAAAAATACAATGAAAAATTTTAAATGAACAATACAACTTGTATTAATCCTGATCCTTCTTTAATTTTTGTTTCAAACTAAAATACTTCAATTGAGCTGCCTTCTTAATTTTTTTTCCCACAAAAACAAGTAGAAAACATGCAGTGTAGGCTTAGATCAGACTGCACATCAGAGCAGCATGAGAATGGTTAAATGATCTTTCAAGGGACTACTTGCTCAACTTTTAAGGATGAAATTACTCCACGTCCACAATATTTTCTTCCTCAGAAGACAAGAGTTTGTTTTTTTAAATAAACTTGAAACTGCCCTGCATTCAGGTTGACAAATTGTTGCTAACTGTTTGCCAATTTAACCCTGCTTTGCATGCAAGTGCATATGCAGGGTACAATTGACAAACAGTTTACACACTTTTGTCTTCTTAAAAGCAGGGCTGTTGTTTACAACTCTTTTAAATTAGACCAGTCTAAAAATTTTGATCATCTAGGATAAAGAAAGCCAAGTTCCTTACGTCGGCATTTTGTATGATGATGTCTTTAATTTCCTTGGATATCATGGGTGAATGTTTTTTATTCTTGGGATTTATCCAGTCATACAAGTCTTCCATTACCTCTGAAAGTAGGAGTTTAGCATTTATTCAAAATCAGTTCACATAAAAGCAGATCTGGATTCTGATTAAGAGCAGTGTCAATATACAGTTGTTATCTAAAAGGATCATATGGTATTACATCTATTTCAGTGTGTTTAAAGAGTAGAGAACTAATTTTACTTTTTAAATAAGAATTAAGTTGTTTATCAGGAAAATAACACATTCTTAGCTGCAGATGGAGGGGATATTGAACTAGAGCTTGTCACTGAATGTGACTTAATACCAAGTGCTTTCAGAGAATGAGATACTTTGACAGAAGAGGCAAAAAATGCTTCAAATATAAAGATAACTCTTGGATTTGAGACCTCTAAATTGCGTCTTGCAAAACTTAAACATGTGATAAATGTTTTCAAGCTATTGAAGAAAAACTGAAGGAGGAGTTTGTAACACAAAATTACAAGTATATGTGAACGAAAAAGATAAAAATGTAGTAAGTGTAAGGGCAGATAATTCTTAAACCAGGAGGAGTTGGGACCTCATAATTGTGTCTTGCAAAACTTCATATGTGGTAAATATTTGTATTTAATTTCAAAGGTATTACATGAAAACTGATTAAAGGAAAACTGAAGGAGGAATTTGGGAAACAAAATTACAAGTATACGTGTTCAAAAAGAAAAATTGTCTTAAGTTCAAGGGGAGATAATTCATAAACCTGTGGCAGTTGACACTTGAAATTTGTGTCTTGCAAAACTTCAACATGTGATAAATGTTTGTATAATGTTTCTTTACAATTGAATGGAAATTGCAGGAGGAGTTTGTGACACAAAATTTTAAGTACTTTGTAACAAATAGGAAAAAATGCCAAAGTTCAAGGCGAGATTACACATGAACCTGAGGGAGTTGACACTTGAAATTTGGGTCTTGCAAAACTTCAACATGTGATAAATGTATGTATAATGTTTCATAACTATTAAATGAAAATTGAAGGAGGAGTTTGCGACACAGAATTATGAGTAAATTGTAACAAATAGGAAAAATGTCTTAAGTTCAAGGGGAGATAAATCATCAACCTGGTGGAGCTGACACTTGAAATTTGCGTCTTGCAAAGCTTCAACTTGTGATCAATATTTGCATAATGTTTCAACACAATTGAATGAATATTGAAGGAGGAGTTTGCAACACAAAATGAAAAGCACATGGTAACAAATAGGAAAAATTGTCTAAGTTCAGGGGTAAATAATTCATGAACCAGGGGGAATTGAGACTTGACATTTGCGTCTTGCAAAACTTTAACATGTGATGAATGTTTGTATCATGTTTCATAACTTTTGAATGAAAATTGAAGGAGGAGTTTGCGACACAAAACTATGAGTACATGGCATCAAATAGGAAAAATGTCTTAAGTTCAAGAGGAGATAATTCATGAACTGGAAGAGTTGACACTTGAAATTTGTGTCTTGCAAAACTTCAACTTGTGATCAATATTTTAATAATGTTTCATTACAATTGAATGAAAATTGAAGGAGGAGTTTGCGACACAAAATTATAAGTACATTGTAACAAATAGGAAAAAATGTCTAAGTTCAAGGGGAGATAATTCATGAACCAGGGGAAGTTGGGACCTTAAAATTGTGTCTTGCAAAACTTCAACATGTGATGAATGTTTCTATAAAGTTTCAAAGCTTTTGATGGAAAACTGAAGGAGGAGTTTGTGACACAAATTTACCACTATATGTGTCCACAGATGGACGGACAGACGGACAGACAGGCTGATTCCAGTATACCCCCCAAAACATTCGTTTTGCGGGGGTATAATGACAGGTCATGGAATACTGAATTTATTAAACGAGACATCTATAAACAGATAAAAACGAGGCTGCGCCGAGTTTTTATCTGTTTATAGGAGACAAGTTTAATAAATTCTGTACTTTATGAGTACAAATTTTATATTCTATTTATAATGTGACCCTAATTTTGCGAAAAATCGTCAAAATTCTTCAAATTCAACCTCTCAATTTTACGCGAAACTTATAACCCTGCTTGACACTGACGTCACAATATATACATTATGACGCCATTTTCGCAGTTACAAAATAGCGTTGCTATTCGCTCTGAGCTCATTTGCATAGTTATTCCACTAGTATAATAACACCCGTGTAATATCAAAAATATTCAACGGGGTTATTTCACTTCTGCGACGTAGGTCATATTATAATTGACTTTAAATAGTTAAATGATGATAACCCGTTGTTACCACCATGGCACTCTCCAGCAGCTCATGTAGTTTAAAATCGTTGACCCATTGGCAGTGGGCTCCAATTCAACATTTAATCATTATTACAGATATGTGTATTTTCTCCAAACATTCAGGGACCAAGCTCAAATTTGAAGGGCCATTAGAAAAGACAAAGCAAATACTGCGAAGATAAAAAGACCCAATTTTCTTACCACTGAAGACTTTCTTGGTTTCCTTGTGTAGATTAGACACTGCAATTCTCGCAGCTAGCAGGGCATAATCCGGATGTTTGGTTGTCATGGTAGCGGCAGTTTCTGCGGCCAGATTGTCCAGCTCTACAGTCGTCACTCCTTGATATAAACCATTGATCACCTTCAGGGTAATAGCCGTCTAAGAAAATGAAATGAATTATAATCTTTTAATTTTTTTCGGTATTGTAAATCACAATATTTTTGCGGAAAACACCCCCTAGAGTTAAACCTATGTTTTTATTTTGGCATCTAGAAATGAACAGTGTCAATGTTAAGTTACTCCAAGCTTGAACATATTTCTGTTTAGATTAAATACAGTGTTCATAGATTGATGTGTTTTCTAAACCATTTTTTCTTCAATTGAAAGACTACAAATTGATTTTTGAAGCTACTTTTGAGGCCTTTCCTCCAGTTCTTTCAGTACTTTGAATTAAGATATTTAAACTGTACCAACCCTTGCTGATTCATACTTACTGGATCAACAAAATCAGAGTTCAGCCCATAGCACAACTTCTGTATTCTAGAAGTGATCTTGTCAAACATGACCTTTTCTTTCCTTCCATCTGTGTGCAAAAAAGAAAAAGAAAAAAAATGAAAACATGTATCAGAACTTCATGTCAAAAAGTTCCAATGCCAAAACGCCCAGTGACAAAAAGGCCCGGGTCAAAAAGGCCCACTATGAAAAATGACCAAAAAGGCCCATCGTCAGAATTGAATAAAAGAGTGTTAAAATATAATGTCATAGAGAGGCAACTTTTGGTTCTTGCCTGAAATGATAAACACCGGCGTCAGAGCCTGAGAGATATGATTTAGTTAAATGACAATGTATATATTGCAAGTCTGCTGCTTCGTAGCTTAATTCCCAATCCACACACCTGTTAAACTTTTTTCAAGCAAAAATATTTCACTTAAGAATGATACATGTACCTGACTTACAGTTTAATATCAAACCATTATTTCATAAATGACATAAATTTGTAAACTATTTTTATCCATTTAGTTTTCAAAGTGAAACCAAAAGGATAAATAATAGGATGTTTATAGAGTCAAATTATTTAAAATAATTATAAGAAAAAGGTGTTATAATTATCACATATTTAACATACAGATATTTGAAGAATGCAGGTCAGTATTTGTGGGTATATTTGTCACATTCAAGAGTGGTCCTTTTTGGACTGGGCCTTTTTTAGTTGCGATAACGTACCCCCATCCCTTTTGATAGTCTGATGTGGGATGAGGCCGGCAGCATATCAGAGAGAGGGGTACATTATTGCAGCTAGGCCTTTTTGGTCAACTCTGATAGTTGGCCTTTTTGACCCGGACCTTTCTGACCTGGGCCTTTCTGTCACTGGCCCAATTTGACCCGACACCGTCACAGATTGTCACTGGCTGGCTTCTTCAACTAGATAAATCTGGAGTTAAAAGGTTTTAATCCAGTGTGCTTTATTTTTTTTTAATTTCAAATATACCCAAGTCTTTGTCCTTGTTAGCAGAAACTTGATGTGCCAAAATTAGAAATTCAAAATAAGTATTTTCCACCTTCGTATTAATACAGCAGTACCAACTGAATCAATATCATAAACCAAAAAGGTTCAGATTTCTTTTCTCTGGAATACAAAATCTTCTTGCGTTAAGAATTTCCATGTATCGTCCTGGGATTAAACAATCTAGTTTATTAAAGTGTTGAATGGAAAGACAATGACAAATCATTCTTTCTACTTACCTCTCTTAAAAACAAACATTTTTTGATATTCTATCGATGTTCTTGATTGAGACTTTGGTAAGTTTTCGGTGGGAAATAGGAAATACACCCCTTTGTTGTCAAAATTTAGCGCCAAGCAAAATACCCGCCAACTTACGTCAAATTTGTGGGCGGAGCTTATCTCTTCTCACGTGATTATTATTACTTTTTTCTAAAGTCAGATTTAATTTTTAAGAATGAAATTAAAGGAGTTATTAACATAAGATTTGATGACCAGTAAATCAGAAAAACGTATAAAAAATAATGATTATAAAATAAAAATCCACGTCTAGATTCAGGAAAAAGGGTGTGTAAAAATTCGCAATGGTAAATTTGAGTTATAGAACTGACATGAAACTAAAGGAAAATCGCTATGTACAGTTAATCACTGTATTTGAATGGTCAGTTAGGTCTGAGCAGTAGAAACCTATATAACCATTGCTTCGTAAAATATAAGCCCATATATTTTTATGTTATGGTAATGACATGAGTATTAGTATTAATAAGAAATGTAAGCTTATTTTATATGCAGATGATAATGCTATACTTTTTTCATACAAAGATCTAAATGTCAATGATACAGTACTTGGAACTGAATTAGAAATTTGTAGCAAGTGGTTTTTTGATAATTGGCCTCTCCTTTATGGATAACAGAAAAAGAAAACTATCTAAAGTAAAGAGCTTCACAGTTAATTGTAATAACCACAATATTAATTCGTTATCATCTGTGAAGTATCTTGGCTCTGTCTTGGATGGTGGTCTTTCAGGTACATCTATTGTTAATAGTATAGTAAAAAAACAAGTGAACTCAAGACTTAGATTCCTGTATAGATAAAAACACCATTTGAACACGGATTTTTTAAAAAAAAAATCTACTTTGTAATTTTCTAATATTATGTCTTTTTGACTATGCTAGTTCTTCACGGTAATGAGATATTACAAAGTATTTGAAAAATAGATTACAGGTAGCTCAAAATAAAGTTTTAAGGTTTATACATAGTTATAATTCTTGAACTCCTCTGAATGTTAAGGATTTTAGCAACATTTGATTGTTAAATGTTGAAAATAAAGTCAAATAGTTGAGACTCAACCATGTGCATAAAATCTACCACAGAAAATGAACATCTTATATGTTAGAAACTTTTGCCTAGTATCTAATGTAAATTCTCATAACAATAGGAATAGTAAATGTAACTTCTATATCCAGCCAGGTAACAGCATTACACCCAACTCCTTTTAATATCAGACTGTTCTGGATTGGAACAGTCTACCTATTGGTGTGAAAAATACTGCAAACAAGGATGAGTTTTAAAACAAAGTTAAGTTTTTCCCCATAAAACATGAAAACGTATGAAGAGTCAGAATACATTCTCTATTGATAATTATAGATTTTCTTTTTATATCAGCAATGTATGTATTTTTAAAAAATTGCTTTTTTTTTGGAAAATGAATAAATGTGAATGGCTGTAATAAGTAAGGTCTTTTGGTTATTTGAATTTTTAGTTCTTTTATTTTTTTCATTTTCTAATCATGACTCATTTTGACACTACAATAGGACCCCATTGGAAATAAGTTTAAAAATTTTCATGGGTTATCCTGTTTGTGTATATATGTACTTTTGTTTTAGTCCAAATCTACCAAGTAGACCTAAACAGTAATTGATATATGCTTGTCTCTTACTGTAATACTTGTTTAGTCTTTGTTAAACCTATGTGTAATTCTGATAATTTGACTGCTATCTGTGATAACTATAGATTTCAATAATTTACATCTGTGATAATTTGTATAATGATCTCCTATAGTTTTTGAAATTGTATTGGTTTATATGTATATTCACCAATAAATCAATCAAGCAATACATATAGATTATTAAATCTCTGCTTAAAATGTGATATTTGTAAATATAAATGTATTGTATTCCATATGGCCAAATTTCGTTCATTATTCTCGGTTAGCGTATTTTAGTGTTTAATGTATAGTACCTTACTTATGTCTCATCTCCCAATCAATAGAGATCGCGTCTCAGATGTTTCCTGTTGACAGTTTTACTTTCCCCACAGCTTCCATTTGTTGAATAGGTTTCTAAGCCACTGTTGGTGGCTCAAAATAAAGTTTCTGTCACGATTGACAATAACAGGTGATGACACTTGCTTTGTCTATTGCTTTTATTCATAATCAAACTCCGCAATAAGAACTCATGGTGGCATTCTTGTCTTTAGTTTGCATATTATGCAATGTACACAAAACTGACAACATATGGAAGTTTGCTGGACCGATAGAGGGTGCAACTGTTACATGTGCTGCCGGAGCACAGGTGCATATTTATATGCATGGACGATGAATGCAGCTGCAAGCGTTATTGGTAACTCTATCCGGTCTATTTTCCAGCCCATAACCCTCGCTGGATCAAGCGATTAGAATTCTGATTTTGATTTGAATTGGGGTTTTACGTCGCTTTCAACAATCTCTCAGTTATATCACGACGACTGGAGCACCTAACGATGGATTCCTGGTAATTCTTACACCAGTACTGCCACCACATCCCTTTCCTAGCCTCCAGTTGCTATTCCACATAGGTTTACGATTATCTACCCATTGGTGGAAGACAAATGTCGGAAAGGATAAGAGCCGCGACCGGAGATCGAACCCGTGCGAATATAGACCCCTGGATTAGAAGTCCGGCGCGCTACCAACTGCGCTATTGCCGCGGCTGTGATTAGAATTCTGAACACAGATTTCCCTCCAAGAAACGGTCGCAAGTCCACACATGGAGAATGTTTAAATACTGAGGTCCGACCCACTTTATCCAGCTATTACGGTAAGACGATGGCCCTATTAGAGATCTTACAAGTAATAACGATGTATCCCCGCTTTGTAAAGCAAGATAAAAAAGAAAGTTTATCTTACAAAAGTTTTCGTGAACATTTACCACATTTGAATGCGTCAGAATGCCAGAATGTCGACATATCGACATTTAGATAATTCAGAAAAAAACACTCTACCGTCCTTTAAAGGGAGTGAAATTGGTTCTTTACTTGGCTATGATTTAAATGGAAATGATTTAAATGAAAGAAGCGAAAAAAAAAAAATTAAGGTGAAATTAGAAATGCATTGGACAGAGTAGTAAAGAAATCAACACAGGAAAATATAAAAATGATAAGATTAGAGCTTCAAATCTGAATGGCAGAGAAATTGAAAATGATATTGGGGGAACGATGGGGGTAATGAAAACGTGGAGATTTAACTAGAGGAAAACCCATCTGACAAAAAATAGCGAAATCATTAAGGAAAATGAAAAGACGCTAAATAAAGAGAACCGAACAAATGAATTGTCAATTGTTACTTCTTTATGAGGAAACAAATTCCTAGATGTGAGTGTAATAATGAGAGTTTTGAATGAAGATGAAACTTATACTTCACTAATTCTCGCTTAAGTCTTCTATGAAAAGATGAATACATATTCAACGATGACGGCTTCATGACAGGTATCTATAAACAAGAGGACCAGAATGGCCCTGAATCGCTCACCTAAACTATATTGAAAGATGGATAGCAAGAAACATACAATCAAAAAATAAAAAAAATGATAAGAAAAAGCCCCGCCCTGCCATAAATGAATTAGGGGTAAAATCTCCCGAACAATTTTGAAAACGAGGTGACCCAACCAGAAGATTTCAGCCACGTTTTGTTGAAATACACACATGTGTTACTGAGGAGATTAAGTTTGAGATCTAAGTGTAGAAACAGCCCCATCCTGTCATGCCGATGTGGGCCAATCAAAATTTTAATGAACAATTTTTGAAAAGGGTCGCTCAAGGTATATTTCTGCAAAGTCGGTTAAAATTTGTGCAGTAGCTACAGAGAAGAAGATGTTAAAAGATTTATGGGTTACATACAATTCCGTCCATCGACGCCCATATTTGGGGGATCAAAACTTCACGAAATAAGTTTTTTTAACCCATTGATTTGTCGAAATTTTAACAACTGGAAATAAAATCTCAGGGGATCTGCATGTATCTGCAATACATCACCAACATAATCAATCTGGATAAATGGCGTGAATAATAATGTTGCGCTGAATTCCAGCGTTATTTAGTAAAACCTTCGATCTTCCACGGTAATACAAATACATGTATCATATACCCCATTACATCACATTAATGACCTTATTTGGTAAGCCTCCCCTACTGTATTTGAGTACCACAGCTCATTGTTTAACTCATTTTATTATTTGTGTAACTTATTTTCACAATACAATGTATCAGTTTTTTCTTTGCCTAGAATACTTTGCCAATATCAGCTTAACTTGCGGGAATGTACCTTTCTTAAATTTTTGGGACATGTTGACTGGCAAATAGAACTTAGTGGTACAAAGTGTATTCACTTGAACTCATAAAATATTCATCGTCCTAATTATCACTCGTTTCTTCCTTTTCAAATTGGTTGTAAAATTCGATTTTCCAAAGAATATTGCCGTGACAAGGGGGAAACTTATTTTTAACTTAAAAAATTTTAATTATCGAATTTCCCATTTGTCTCATCAAATACCAATTCATTTACGGCAGTAATGTTCTTTTGATGACCTTTCTCAAATCTGAAAGTTATGTGAAAGTATGGCCTCGTCATAATAAATTGGTTGGGCGGGTATGTAATCTCATTAAATTTTAAGCATATTTTATTCACAAACAACTGTGCCAATCCCTTAAAACTTGGCAGCTTTTTTTGTGTGTGTGTGTGTCCATAATTGTGGGCCCTTTTTAACTTAGAATTATATCTTAAAATATCACACCGAACACTGGATTAATTTCAACAAATATAGGATTATTGATATTTTAACTTTTCTAAAATGTTAGTGAACTGTTGATGTACCTTTCAACACGGGGTCGCTTATTATCACTTTCAAGTTTAAAATAGAACCACTACACTGTGAACTAAATTGTCATTTCACCATGTATGTCTACTCGTCCGTCTATCGGACCGTCCGTCCGTAGGCTTTTTTCGTTTCTGGACTCTAACTCAAGAAGAAAATTTGTTGTTCAAGATCGCAAATGAACTTGGTCGGAAAATGGATTGATTGAATGGAGTTTAACACCGCTTTCAAAATTTTTTCAGTTACATCGCGGCGGCTGGAGCACCTAACAATGGTTTCCTGATATTTGTCTCAGCAGTACAACCACCACATCCTTTCCTAGCCTCCAGCTGCTATCTCACATGGGTCTACGATTATCAACCCATTGGTGAGAGACAGATAGTCGGAAAGAATGAGTGCCGCCGTCTCTTACAAGAGAAGAATCGCTTTCATATAGATACACAATTAACTATCTGTAAAGACTTAAACTCGATAAATTGTTGCGTGGGAAGTAAAGTCAAACACCTTTTCATTTTTTTATAAATTGTTTGCTTATAAGAACAACTTAATCTGAATAATTCCATTTAAAATGTATAAAGGATGGAATTATTCAGTTTATCTTATATTTATTCTTTGCCTTTTTTACTTTGTATTTGTAGCTCAGTATACATTTGGTTGCATTTGTTTGTGCAGTATCAATCTGTTCTTACGAGGTTTAGTATTCGTTACTTATCTTTGGTTACGACGTTGTAGTTGTACAATGACAAAAAATACAATTTAATTAGGAAATTTATTATAGAATGAGTAAGATGAGAAATGAGTAAGTAGGATGTGACTGTTATTTTATCAACATTAAGTTTGGAACCGACCAGTTCATTGTTCAATGTCAATCAAATGGTGCTTCCAGTTGTCGTCATGTTTTACATTCTTCATATCTCTAATAGCTATAGCGCGTTCTTTGAACACGTTTATCACAAGAAATAATCTTTACAAACTGTCAAATGTCTGTCGTTTTCCAATGAGTCGCACATTTTCAGAATATGGTTGGTAATTTCACGGTTATTTTTGTCTAACCACTTTGATTGATTTTATTATCCTCTTACATGTTTAGTTACATGTTTTCATTAATTTTTCGAAAAAAATCTATTTAAGTAAATTTTGAACTTTTTGTTCAATCTACCAAGTCATCTTTCCCTCCGATTTGCTCCCCGTAACCTTGATTTTTTTGTGTTGTAAGTAGCTATATCGGAAGTCTAGACCAGGCCGTCGGTTCCAAACAAGTACCGTGAAATTCTAAACCCATCTTTGAATGGAAATCCAACCTTAACCTTTAATTATTTACATTTTGTGTTAAATGAATTGTACAAAGAACGTGAGTAAAACCCATCTCGGTTCTTCGTCACCCATACATCAAAACTAGACAATTCACGTGCGCTCAGGCGACATGCATGTATCTGTTGAATGGGACTGAAAGATATCTTACAAGACAAGTTTATGTGAACGAATGTTGGTCCAAAACATATGGGATGGTTGCCTGTTGACCTGCGTATAACGAACAAATCCTTGTACATGTATACAGTGAGTGTTGTCAATGCTCCTATACTGTTCGTTTAATCGATCCTATGTGGTATTGATCAGGCTGATCTCCAAGAAAGTCGATTAATTAACATCAATGAGACACTGGGCCCTTGTTAATAAAAATAGATAAAACGCACGTATGCGTTCATTCTTTTTGAACTACATGTACTTCAGACAGGTCTTGTGCATGTTGCTACTAGTTCGCCCTATTCCCCTCATTTCTAGAAAAAAGACTAGCTCCTATTTGAAATACTCTAATAACTAAGGATGGGATTACCCGATTAACGATTACCAATTTTAATTCATTCGATCAATCGGAAAGTAAATTTTAATCATAAGAATTGTTTCAAACGCTTTTTTCGTTTGAATATTTTTTCACAATATCGATCTCTAATTTTCAACGCTGCATAAAGCTATATACATTCAGCACCTGATCATTTGTCGATCATCTTTTCCGTCGATAATTTTCAAATTTGCAACCTAGTGCCAATAGTTTTTGTTCTCCCTGTCACAATGTCATAAATTGTCGCACCTGCGACGGTATAAAATCCTGATCGCGGGCGGCGCGTTTTAGTTTGACGTTCGCTAGATTTACACTGGAATTGATTTAACAGAATATCTTCGGTTCAGCAGAATGCTTAAACCGTGCTAAGACCTTGTGGCTCAAGATTATCGATGTTTACCTACCTGTTTTTTGGTCTACCAAAAATGATATGTAAAAAGAATGTAAACCAACACAAGACACTCTCTCATCATGTAATGACCAATTTTCGGTGTCTTAAATTCATTTAGCGACTAAATGTCATCTCAACTAGGTTTTCGACCGACATATATATATATATATATATGCTGAAAAATACCGTTTATCAATATTTTTGAAGTCAATAAACATTCATTCATCAATTCCATCCGAGTACTCAAGTACTTGGTCGAAAAGATAACCAGATACGCGTTTAGTGAGATAAGTAATCGTTTCCATCCCTACTAATTACTTTATATCGCGGTGTAACTCCTGGTCATATGGTATTATACCGTCCATGAGCATTTGACGCATTTTACCAATTTATGTATTAACTTTGCCTTCTTCAAATTGTTAGTCCTTTCCCTTATTTTGCAGCGAGTAAACCCTAGATTCTTGGAAATACCCCGCTGTATTCTTCAAGGCCTACATTTCATAACATATAGAAAGAAACACTGTGAACCGTCAAACCGCCCTAAACATGGTGAAAGTAAAACACCATTACACTCAGGTTATGGCTTCATGGTTTTCTTCGCCACTTTTTGTAAGTAAAAATAATAAGATCGGTTTTACATCCGTTGGGTCATTTAAAGACTTTTGTTAATCAGGGTTAAGACATGCACTACAGTTGTCATAAAATTAAGAAGTTTCTCATTTTTCCCTATTTTTAAAGTTTTCTGAATGATCAATAATCAACAATAACCATCATTTCTTCCACATGAGACTTCTGAAAGTATTTTGAATTGGCGTCTGATGGTTTATTACACACAAATTCATTTCCATTAAACTATTGCCAGATTAAACTTTTTTTTCAATTAATTTTCAATAACTACTACCTCTTAAGTATAACTATTACCAATAAAGTTTTCTTCTTTCCCTCTCTTTATCCAATATTTAAATCTTTAACAAATTCCCGGGATAAGAGGGTTGTGTGATCTTCTTCAAGGATCAAATAGTTTCATGATGGTGACAATTTTGAGGATGTTTGTTTTCTTTGTTCTGCATTTAGATTTGTAGATAGTTTGCATATATCATCCAAATCCTCAGTTTTATGTTTCGACAGTCTGCAGACTAGTACTTCTTCAGTGGGCTTGCAGGTCTGCCTGTGATTGGTTAGTCCAAATATCTATCAACTTTAGACACAAATAGGTTATATTCACCTTTCATCTTGTACACAAAAATATACAAATTGGGAGGTGGAGAACTCTGTCCACAAAATGGAAGTTGGTTTGACATTTTTAGATTCCTTCAGCCGTAGACTAGGAAAAGGTGTAAGGGTTGTACTGGTGTGAGAAATACCAGGGATCCATTATTATGTGCTGCAGCCTCTGCGATATAACTGAAAGATTATTGAAAGCGGCGTAAAATACCATTCAAAGAAACAAACAAACAAATCTAAAATATATCTCTTTGGTTTACAGTCAAAACGGCCCAAAGTCAAAACGGCCCTGAGTCAAAACGGCCCGTAATTTGGTCAAAATGGCACAAACCAGTTTTTTTACAATAGGTCAAAATAGCCCAAACATTGTTCAATTTTTCTTTTTATTTAGGTTGAAAATCAAATTTAGAAAACAATTTTAGTTTTCGTGAAGCTAAAAACTTTTATTCGTGTATATTCTATTTACATGATGTAAATAAACGTGCTTAACATTGTTTAAGAAAGGTATTAAACGGCATTTGAAAGGGACAGAAAAGATTCATAACCCTTTTAAATGGATTGGATTACTCGTTACGTATAAAACAAAAAACACATTACATCACACTTTTAAAGCCAAAATTCCATCACCCGAAAAGTATTTTTCTTCTAAGGTGTATGGTCCTTTAAATATCAAACAAAAATGCACTCACAACCTTATATTTATTTATCAATTAATCAAATATTGAAGAATTTCCACCAAGCCTATTTGAGATAAACATGATATAGAATTAACAAGCTTCATGGGAAAGGGTTAAGGAGATTTGATTTCTATTAATCAAATAACTTTCTTTAATGAATTATGAAAGGAATATGTTGTCTTTTATATATAGGCCGTTCTCTTTCGGTAGATATGAGTAATAATAAAAATCACTTTGAACTAAATAGAATAAGTTGTACCACATGTGATCACATCTACTATTTTTAAGTAGTAGTAGTTTTTATGTTTTAGTTCTTAAGTGTCAAAAAACGTAGTTGTCAAGATCCATATTATTTCGGGAATCGACCATTCATATGCGAAAAATCCCTTATAGAAAGAAAACTAATAAGTGATCATTTTGACGAAATTTATCGTTAGCGCAATATTAATCTTTCTTACTTTGAATTTGAAAATTAAGATAAAGATCTTCAAAAAGAAATTTAAAGAATCGTGTTTGGTATAATCTTCAAACACTTATTTTCTTTGAGAATTTCTTTTTGGGTCGTTTTGACCAATTGAAAATCTGCTTTAGGCCTACTTATCGTGTTTATCAATTCATTTACATTGCGTATAGTTAAATGAAAGCCGGGAACCTTGATTTTCAACATGGCCGGAGTGGTAAATATTCTGAAACCGAAAATAGTATTTTTTATTAAAAAAACTTAAGAAATACCGATTAGTTAAAGTTTAAGTGATAAAAAAGAGCAATATTTATATCATAACATATATAGCATGTTTAATTAAGTTACCTTGATTTCACAAAAGTTTTTTTTTATCCCATAGTCGTTTTGCCAACTCATTTTCATCCTGAATCCCTTTCCATTTTTCGCCCTGTATTTGTATAGTGCGCTTATCCAATACTGTCATATACAGTCAACTAGCCAATAGCGTATCACTTTGATATCCATCTTCAATTACTTTCACTTGAAAATACCGAAGAAGCAACTAAAATTCTATTCCAAGACACTGTCCATCTCTTCGTAGCATAGCAAAATTTTGACAGTTCACATTGTTGTGGTAGTGATTCAGGCCGACGAAAAGCTGGTCAAGCGTCTGTTGGACTGAAAGATAACGTCATAGGAATTTCAAAGAAAATAATTCGTCTGCAAAATTGAAAGCGTGTAAACGAGTACAACTTCAAATAGTGGATGAAATCACGAAAAGGAGGCATAAATTGTTGGTTCACTATGCTTTTGCATGGTTTTATCCACCTTTTTGTGTACAATAAATAGAAACAACCCTCAACCCTTACTCGACATTAGCGGATCAGCTGTGCGCATCATAGGGGGCGTCTCAAAATAAGCAAACCAAACATCTTATAAAGATAACCATGCCGAATCTAGCTACTTATGCATTTTGATTTATTATATTGAAGTTCTTAAAGAAAAAATGATAACAAATTTTATCGATCCCAATTCTTATCTGGTTTTGTTTAATTCTGAAAACATTGTATTAAATTGAGAAATGACCTATATTTAGATCATTTATCTGTTTAGCAATGGCGTTGTTTGACAGCAGTAGCTGATGAAATTTCCTAGAATTTTTGCAAATCTGACTGTTTTTTATACCAGTACATTGAAAGATCGGGATCATATTGCTTGACTATTTTCCGTCTGTATGTCTGCAACACTTAACAAAAGAAACATCAACATTGCGAATTACTACAGGGTTATTCAAGATACCATGTTCATAGTTGGTATAATGTTAGATCTCAATAGTGCGCATCTACAGATACCAAGGTCAACGTTATGAATGAAAAAGGTGGTAGTTAGGAGAGTACAGAAGTATCTGGCCATAGATGTCTTATTTTCTACCAATATAAATACATGTATCAAATCAGAGGGAAATAAGTGTTGAAAATTTTGAAAAATTGGCCCAAATTATGGTGGTTAGAAAAGTAATTGCTTTTGGGGTATTATTTTATCATTTTCAATCAATCATCAACTCTAATGTTTTAAAGATACTTTTTTAAAAAGAAAACAGGACTGTAAAAGAAGCCTTGGTTGCTTGCCACACACAATTTCTTTAAATATTTTATTTCCTATCAAGTATGTTTAAGGCCCCATCACTTCCCACCAGTTGTTTGCAGCCTCTTATCAAAAATTGATTATAACACAACGGCATAAAATGCAAGTATGAAATAAGGACCAATGACATAGAACTTTATTGGCAATAAAATTCATATGTCATGTGTTTTGACAGTGTACTCATTTATTATTCTCAACCTAATCTTTAGCACAAACGTTAATTTATGCTTTTGACGTCTTAAAAGCCACTTGTATGCAAATGATGCACTTCACTTTCAGTGAAATTTTCCCAATGTCAATGTCATTACCTGTTTATTTATTTTACACCCAGAAAAGTTTTATGAAAATGGTATAAAACTAATTTCTGAATAGTGATCGTGTTATAATGGATATAATTTCATTTTCGCGTTGATGTGTCCATAAATAAAGCCTGATGGGAGAGGAGTTACATGCAACGTAATATCCTTGGGTTCCGCCCTTGAATTTTACTGATTGCATATAACCCCTCCTCTATCAGAACTTATTCATGTACACATCAACACAAAAATGAAATTATTTCACATATAAAGATTTTAAGAAAAATCCTTACATCTATACAGGACATGATACCAAAGAATAGAAAATGTCTGAGTTCTGGAACCAGTCCAGTCCAAAAATCAGCAAAGAGATTTGCAAAGATGTATCGTAGAATAAGCATGAGTCCAGGCAAAACGCTGCAAACTGACCTTCAGTTACATCATGAAAATAAGTTAAAGGCACTATTGTCAACAATACCAGAAGGTTCTGCAATGGAACTGCTCTAAATAAGTGTTTAGATTCACTATGTCGCAAAACAAAATAAATGATTTGCCGCAAGGATAAGTGTAATGGATTTCTGAACCATGCTTGGCATCGGCTAGGAAAACAAAGTGTACATGACGAAATTGAATGTATCGAATTACTTTTTTATTTCCCATGCTAATTTCTTCCTAGAATAAGAAGAGTTTTCTAACAATACATGTCGTCCTTGTTATTCTAAAATCTCGTAACGGCAGCTTTGATCAAGCAGTAGTTACGAAGCAGGGTTCCCCCAAACCCCCATGTGGGGTTGATTTACCCCCAAATGGAATCTTGTACCCCCTACTTATTGCAGGCAGCTTTCTTTGTCTCATATAGAGGGGGTACATGTATGCTTGAAAATAACCATTTTTACCCCCATTTTGAAGAAGCAGTGGGAACACTGCGAAGTGAAAATTTTGTCTGGTAACAGGTAGGTGGTTAGAACTGTCATTCTAGTTACAGGTGTACAAGTGATTTCTATTTCTCTCCAATGGTTTCAACTGAAAAGGGTCCATATTTTCAATTTTCCATAACTTAAAAAAGTGATACTTTAAAATTCAAGTACAGTACTAACTTTTTTAAATTTCTACCAGCCCAAAATTGTGTCATGTGTAAATGGGTAGATACTGAAGCAAATGATAATTTCAGGATTTGAAAAAAATTAGAAAATGAAAAATGATAGGATTATATGTAATATTTTGTTACAATGTTTCTTACACAGAAGGCAATTAATAGAATATTACAAATTCAAATTGATGCAGTCTAAAAACCTAGTTTAAGTTTGGATTGATGAAATATATAAAAACCTTTGGTTTTATACATTTTTTAGACAGTTAAATCTTAAAAACTTTGATTATTAGTTAATTTGTCTTGTAAGAAGCTTAATAAATAAATGTCTGCTCAATGATTTCGTTTGTCCTACTCAATCAATATTGGAATGACAAAATTATTGTAAAAATCACTTCCAACGGAAGAAAACATGTTGGTTTGACAGTGATGACAGGTCAAAATCATTTTGAGACAGCCCCCAGAGTCATCTTATCACGTTATCCGCTATTGGCCAAATTGATCTGGAAATGGCTCATTTATGTACACTACTATTTCCCGGACCGTATGCAACTGTTTTGATTGATTGACTAAAGATGTATGTTGCACTTCAAAGTGTACAAATTTTATTGCCTCCTAAGACCAAAATCGGCATTCTGCAACGTTTCTTTGAAAAATAATCAACAAAAAACTCATTAGTGATCCGCTATTGGCCAGTTGACTGTACCTAATACTGGTGGTTGTTGTAAAATACTGGTTCAGATACTTCAGCATATGTAAACCATGCCGTGAGTTATTTGTTTTGTTACGGACCACTGAACAACAGTGACTGGGAAAGGCTTGTGCTATGTGCCGTTAAAATCTAAAATGTCACATTGTATTCGATATAGAATGTGCCATTGTCCTATTCAAATTTTATTACCAAAATAAGTACGTAAGTCTTTGGGACAAATATATTTTAATCTCAAAATAATTAAACATGAATTATAGTTATCAGATAATAATTCTAAATAATCTTGGACCACAAAAAATATTGAATTACATTTAGTTAAAAGATTTGGCAACCCCTAATTGGCAATTAACTCATTCCAAATGAAGGCAAGTCAAGTGTCGGTGATCGCCAATTGACAGGTGGTAATTGTCTGTACACTCATGTCCGGTAATCTCGTGCATCGTCTAAAGCTGCATAGCTATTTGACATCATGTAAACTATAACTAGAAAGCCATGAATGGCTTGAGTTGCTCCACAGGCTTGATATTCTTGTAAAGCAATAATAGTTTTGACTAGATTTTTAAATATTTTGGATTCTACTGATGTTGAAAATGTTTTTCAAAGTTTCAACTAAATAACATATAGAAAAAGACATCTGCCCAAAAAATGCATATTTTCATCTGATCACAATAATTTTTGGTAGACTGAAGGAGGGTCACTCAAGGATCATTCATATAAAATTTCATTGGTATCTGTCATTTAGATTCTGAGAAAATTATTTTCAAAGTTTCCACTAAATAACACATAGATAAATGACCTCCGCCCATAAAATGCATATTTTTCATCCAATCACAATAATTTTTGGAAGACTGATAGAGGGTCACTCAAGGATTATTCCAGTGAAATTTGGTTGATATCCATCATTTAGATTCTGAGAAAATGATTTCCAAAGTTTCCACTAAATAACATATAGAGAAATGACCTCCGCAAATAAAAAACATATTTTTCATCCGATCACAATAATTATTGGTAGACTGATAGAGGGTCACTCATGAATTATTCCAGTGAAATTTGGTTGATATCCATCATTTAGATTCTGAGAAAATGATTTCCAAAGTTTCCACTATATAACATTTAGAGAAATGACCTCCGCTCATAAAATACATATTTTTCATCCGATCACTATAAATTTTGGTAGACTGATAAAGGGTCACTCAAGGATCCATCCAGTGAAATTTAGTTGATATCCATCACTTACATTCTGAAAAAAATGATTTTCAAAGTTCCCCTTTATAACATTTAGAGAAATGACCTCCGTCCATAAAATGCATATTTTTAATCCGATTTCAATAATTTTTATGCCCCCGATAGGGAGGCATCATAAATTTGACTTGTCCGTCCGTCCGTCTGTCCATCCGTCATTCCGTCCAAAAACTTTAACATTGGCCATAACTTCCTTATTACTTAACATATTCGCATCATACTTTACCACAACATTCCTTGGTACATTACCTTTCTGTAGGCACATACTTTGGTGACCTTGACCCCTGGATGACCTTGACCTTCAACATAGATTGGCCATAATTTAAAATCAAAGCGGTGTCGGGGGCATTGTCATCTTACAGTGACAGCTCTTGTTTGTAGACTGATAAAGGGTCACACAAAGATCATTCATGTAAAATTTCATAAGTATCCATCAAATAGAATCTGAGAAAACTCACTTTTTACCATATTTGGAAATTAGCCGCGCCCATTAAATCCATGTTTTTCATTGGATCAAAATTTCTTGAACAACTTTGAAAGAGGGTCACCCAAGGATCATTTCTGTGAAGTTTGGTTGAAATTCATCCAGTAGTTTCTGAGGAGAAGATTTTTAAAGAAAAGTTTACGAACTGACGCATGGACGGACGCACGACGGACACAATGCTATGACAATAGCCCCAGTGGCTTTCAGCCAGTGGAGCTAAAAATGGCCATTAAAGAAAAGAACAGAGCAACCTGTTTCATATTCACAAATTTGATCATTCATTCAATTTAAACAAAATAGTTCTCAAGCATATTTTAGGGTATATAGATTCCTTTTTAGCTCACCTGAGCACGAAGTGCTCAAGGTGAGCTATTGGGATCGTAGAATGTCCGTCGTCAGTCGTGCGTCGTCCGTCGTCCACAATTTCTTTAAACATCTTCTCCTCCTAAACCAGTGGGCCAATCTCGATGAAACTTGGCAGGGATGTTCCTTGGGTCAAGCTCTACCAAAGTTGTTCAAATAAATGAAATCCACCCTTAACTTTCCCTTTACCCTTAACAAAAAGGGTGAAGATATGAAAATCTTTAAAAATCTTCTTCTCTGAAACCAGAAGGCAGACAGCTTTCATATTTGGTATGTAGCATCATCTAGTGGACCTCTACCAAGTTTGTTCATATCAAGACCCTGGGGTCATATTTGGGCTTTGCCCGGGCCCAACCCTTTTTACATAGAATCAAAGTGCGAAATCTTTAAAAATCTTCTTCTCTGAAACTAGATGGCAGACAGCATAAATATTTGGTATGTAGCATCACCTAGTGGGCTTCTACAAAGTTTGTTCATATCAAGACCTTTGGGTCATATTTGGGCTTTGCACGGGTGCATCCCTTTATCTCTTATGAGCACAAAGGGTAAAAAAATGAAAATCTTCAAAAATCTTTTTCTATGAAGCCAGAAAGCTTCCATATTTGGTATGTAGCATCATCTAGTGGACCTCTACCAAGTTTGTTCATATCAAGACCCTAGGATCATATTTGGGCTCCACCCGGGCGCAACCCTTTTTACATAGAATCAAAGAGCGAAAATCTTTTAAAAATCTTCTCTAATCGAAACCAAAGGGCACACTGCTTTCATTTTTGGTATTTAGCATCATCTTGTCGGCCCCTACCAAGTTTGTTCATATCAAGACCCTTGGGTCATATTTGGGCTCCATCCGGGTTAATCCCTTTCAGCTAATCTGAGTAGGATGGGTGATAATAGAAAACCTTCAAAAATCATCTTCTCTGAAACTAGAAGACAGACAGCTTTCATATTTAGAATATAGCATCATCTTATGGACCTCTTCCAAGTTTGTTCATATCAATGTAGCATCACCTAGTGGGCCTCTACAAAGTTTGTTCATATCAAGACCCTTGGGTCATATTTGGGCTTTGCACGGGTGCATCCCTTTATCTCTTATGAGCACAAAGGGTAAAAAAATGAAAACCTTCAAAAATCATCTTCTCTGAAACTAGAAGACAGACAGCTTTCATATTTAGAATATATCATCATCTAGTGGACCTCTTCCAAGTTTGTTCATATCAAGACCCTGGGGTCACATTTAGGGTCCACCCGGGTGCATCCCTTTTTACATAGAATCAAAGAGCAAAAAGGCATATCTATCTTGCTCTTCGTTGAAAACGTTCCATGGTATTGATCTTAGGCAAATATCTTTTTGACATCTGCCTATCTAATTAATGTGTTAATGTCCCAGGGGTCAAAGAGACTCAGGTGAGCGATCTAGGACCATCTTGGTCCTCTTGTTTTTCTTAGTGTTTTTTTTTGTTTTTTTGAAGGCCAGCGAGCTATTGTCATGGCGGAGTGTCTGTCATGCGTCTGTCCGTGCGTAAACTTTTTCTTTAAACATATTCTCCTCCCAAACCAATGGGCGGATTTTAACGAAACTTGGTAGAAATGATCCTTGGGTGGCCCCCTTCTTAAATTGTTCAAAGAATTTTGATTGGCCCCAAAATATGGGTGTGGCAGGATGTGGCTATTTTTCACTTTGAAATCTTAAAAATCTTCTCCTCCCAAACCATTGGGCCAATTTCAATGAAACTTGGCATGGATGTTCCTTGTCTGACCCTTTACGTAAATTGTTCAAGAAATTTTGATTGGTCCATAATTATGGGCGTGGCAGGGCGGGGCTTATTTTGAGCCCGAGATCTTTGAACGACATCTCCTCCTGAACCAAAGGGCCGATTTCAATGAAACTTTAACAAAATGTTCCTTGGGTGCCCCTTTACTTAACTTGTTCAAGAAATTTTGATTGGTCCATAATTATGGGCGTGGCAGGGCGGGCCTTATTTTGAGCCTGAAATCTTTTAACAACTTCTCCTCCTGAACTTCTTGGCTGTTTTCAATGAAACTTTATCAGAATGTTCCTTGGGTCACCCTTTACTAAAATTTGTTCAAGAAAATTTTAATTGGTCCATAAATATGGGCGTGGCAGGGCGGGGCTTATTTTGAGCCCGAAATCTTTGAACGACATCTCCTCCTGAACATCTTGGCCGATTTCAATGAAACTTTTATCAGAAGGTTCCTTTGGTCACCTTTACTTAAATTGTTCAAGAAATTTTGATTGGTCCATAAATATGGGCGTGGCAGGGCGGGGCCTATTTTGAGCGCGAAATCTTTGAACGACATCTCCTGAACCACTGGGGCGATTTCAATGAAACTTTAACAGAATGTTCCTTGGGTGACCCTTTACTTAAATTGTTCAAGAAATTTTGATTGGACTAAAAATATGGGCGTGGCAGGGCAGGGCCTATTTTGAGCCCAAAATTTTCAAATGACATTTCTCCTGAACCACTTGGCTGATTTCAATGAAACTTTACCAGAATGTTCCTTGAGTGTCTCTTTTCAAAAAGTATTTGCTAAATTTTGATAGGCCTATAAATTTGGGCGTGGCAGGGAAGGGCTTATATCGAGGCCAAAATCTTTGAATGATATCTCCCCCGGAACCACTCAGCCAATTTCAATGAAACTTTACCAGAATGTTTCTTGGGTGACTTTTTACTTAAATTGTTCAAGAAATTTTGTTTGGTCCATAAATATGGGTATGTCAGGTGGGGCCTATTTTGAGCCCGAAATCTTTGAACAGCATCTTCTGAACCTTATGTTTTAATAAGATCGGTCAAGGGTTGCAGGTTCACTGTGATTGAGATTTTTGGTGCAATATGGACCAGAACCATTTAATCATTACAAAATATGTCTTAGGAGATTTTGGAGTGTTAATGTATTCATTTAAAGTAAGCTTAATTTAATGAAAGTCTAAAGATTTTAAAGCCAGTGGAGCGATACAGGCCCTCTTGGGCCTCTTGTTCATTTTCATTGTAATAGTTGGAAAGCATTAAAGTAAGATTCTTTCCTGGACCTCCCGGGATTATCCGACAAAATCATCAAGGGATTACGTAATATAAGTGACATTTTGTTCTAGATAAAATGTCTTACACATAGCCAAAGCGGGTGAGTTCAGTCGAGTATTTTTTTTGTGTGTGAACATGTGATTTCTTTGACTTTTTTAAGTGCCCAGGATTAGCCAACATAACTGTAACTCTTTTACTTCTAATCTTTGATTACTATTTTATCCTTAAAAAAATGCACATAGTCTCTTTGAAATGCTGATTGGGCAATCAATCTGCTTCTACTGACCTTTCAACTTTTCCTGCGAGAGTGAATGTTACGCGATTCCTTATTTGGAAATCAAGAATCTAGTACTGGCCTAAGCTTCCATATTCCACCCCCCTATGCCAATTAATGAAATTTAAGAAAAATATTTCTCTCAGATTTTTTTTTTTTAAGATTATTTTCTTATGCAACTTCCAATTTAATGGAAAAAAACAAAAATAAAAATTTTGGTGTAAATATAACCAGAAAATACCTTTGGCCTGGTCCAAGTGTCCACTCATAATTAATGATCTGTTTGGCATAATTTTTTACAGCTTTCATGTTCAGGGCTTGTGCTAGATTTTAAAATCTGGGAGTCATTGACCCATTAAACATAAAATTCTCGGGGTCAAAGCTGTTTGTGTAGGGGTCAAAAAAGAGGAAACATGAAAACTTATCAATCTTTAAAGTAGTCTATAAAACTGAAACAACATGAACAATAAATTGTTGACACACTTTATTGTTTTGTTGTTTCATAAATATAGATCTTTTGTAATAGTAGTATGAAGAAAACAGTTGATCTTTAAAATCTTTTATATTGCATAGGTTGCACCACTGAAAATTCAGTGGGTCACAATTTTTCTGCAGGAAATTTTTGAGGGACAAATGTCTCGAAACTTGATTAGAATGTTTGTCTCCACCAAATCTGTCGGTCAACTTCAAAATTGGGTCAAGTGGGGTCAAAAATTGGGTCAAGGGGTCAAATTTTAGAAAGACCTTGGGTGCACTCTAGAGGCCACATTTTTGGCTCAGATGTTTGAAACTTGGTAAGAATGTTTGTCTCCATCAAATCTTAGTCAGGTTCGATATTGGGTCAAGTGGGGTCAAAAATGGGGTCAAGGGGTCAAATTTAAGAAAAATCTTGGGTGCACTCTAGAGGCCACATTTTTGGCTCAGATGTTTTGAAACTTGGTAAGAATGTTTGTCTCCATCAAATCTCTGTCAAGTTCGAAAGAGGGTCATGCCACCTTTGTCAACTATATGCATCAGGTGATTGCTTAGGAGCCAATGGCCCTCTTGTTTAACATAGTATTCCAATACTCCTTTCAGGACAACAATGCAATAGAAGCTCTTGAATATTCCCTGGTACAGCTGCAAGATGAGTGTGATGATAGACAGTATGCTGAGTGTGTATCTATACTGCTGAAAATATTTGGGTAATTATTTACAATAAATTTAGATATCTTTGAAAAAAAATAAATGTATAATTAATCATTCATAATAACTCTGGATATATTTGCAAAATGCCAGATTATTTATTGTAAGTCTGAATTTATGTGCAAAATACATATTACTTTTTAAAAATGGATATGTTTGCAAAATGCCTAGTTGTTTATTATAAATCTGGATATATTTGCAATTTTAAAAATGCATAATTATTTAGAATAGCTCTTGATATATTTGCAAAATGCATGGTTATTTAAAATAGTATTTAGACAAAATTTATTTTGATGAATGTAATTTGTCTTCTACCAATCGGTGAATAATGCTGTACTATGGGATTAGTAGCTGGTGGAAAGAGTGAAATATTGTGGTTGTTCCAAGGTAAAAAGTGAATAGAAAATCATGAATAAGTGTAGTAGCTCCTATGTTGTAATTGCAATAATGGTAGATGGCAATAAACCAAATACAATACACCCTACATACAATTTCTATTCTCATTGATCTACCAAACAATTTACTTATAGTCTCATATTGCCATTATAGCCATATGTTGTTGAATGGTTTAGTTTAAACCTATTTATTTTACATCGATTGGGAAACAAGTTATTGCAACTTAGATTAATCCCTCTCGATTCTGCTTCCTGGAAAATTCACCAGTACTCGTGTATATATATATATGTCACTGAGAAATTGAAGAGAATCTTTTAAACATTGAACTCATACACTCACTGGTGACTGAGAAATATAGGACCTCTGTGGATGCCTGACTTTTATTTGTACTTCAGTGACAAATAGAAGAAAAGAATACCCTTATTAATCTTTCAGGACCACCAAAAAGCGGTCTTTAAAGAGACTTGCCCCTTAGGACATGTTTTGACTTGAAAGTCTATGTTATTGTGATTTTCTCAAAAATCTTTTGTTGTTAAAACTCAACCGAATCTAATGAGTTTTTACAACATATGATTCATTTACTATAAATTTCAGACCAGTCGAAATTACTTATAAAGATATTTTGATTGAAAACATGTGATTTTGAAAAGGGTTGCTTGATTTAGATGGTTGCTTAAAAGATGTGGTTGCTCAAACAAGATGGACTGTATGTTGTGAAAATATTTTCTGTCTAGTTGATTTATTGATTGACTGGAGTTTTATGCCGCTTTCCACATTTTTTTTTGTTATATTCTGGCGGCTGGAGCACCTAACAATGGTTTCCCGGTGTTTCTCTCACCAGTACAACCATCACATCCTTTCCTAGCCTCCAGCTGCAATCTAACATAGGTCTTCGATTATCAACCCATAGGTGTGAGACAAATAGTCGGAAAGAATGCTTTTCTGTTTTAGGAATGTTGCCAAGAATCCTGGAGAAGTAAAGTACAAAGAAATAAAAACAGACAATAAGACATTTGGGGAGAAAGTGTGGCAATTTACAGCTGCTCAACAGTTACTTGTAGCAGCTGGCTGGAGTCAAGTAAGAAATTAATGACATCATTTAATAAGCTGCCTTCACAGTTTTAGTATGACATCAACAAAATGGGATCCAAAGGACTCAAAAGTTCGGATCCGTCCTTAAATTTTGAAAGTCCCTGCTTTAATTGAAAACTACTTAAATTTAAGCAATTATCTTGTATTGTTCAAATTTAGAGCCTTTCCTTCATTATAGGTGAAAGGATATTAATTTGTTGGGCTCAACTTCAGGAAAAATTTGAAGACTATTCAAGAGACAGTTTTCAATTCTTTTCTGAAGTAGATCTCCTAAGAGTCTATAGCACTCACATCACATAGTTTTTAGGGTCCTGGCTACTAACTTTTATGTCTCAGAAGCGCAAAACCTGCAACTGTGTCATGGCATACAGGATTTATTAAATGATACATCTATGAACCGATACAAGTTTTAGCTAGTTAAGATGTCACATGTTATCAATTTGTTAGTTTATTTACATGTACATTTACATGAACTTGATCATATTTTCATAGTGTGAGCGATAAACAGATGCAAAAAATTGTCTTGATATTAATCTTTTCAAAGTTTTTCAAATAACATTTATTCAAAGATTTGTTTGAATTTGTTCAATCATCTCTTTCAACTAACCCATGGCTTCCTGTTTATTCTCATAGCAGTACAATCACAAGATTTCATCAAGGCGGCGGCCATTAGCTGGCCATCCTAATTAGTTGTACCGTACTTCCTATCATTTGCTTATTGGTGGCAGACAAATGATGTGTGTCACATGGACTTATTCACATGTCAGATGGAAGTTGAGAGAAATTAAGCTGAGAATCAAACTCACAACCACAGAAACCAACATGTTACTTACTCAGTAACCAGTGATTCTGAAATATTTTGAAAGTCTTCTTGTCCACAGACAAGTAACAATCACAAACTGGCTAGTCTGTACCTAAAACCTACTTGTCTGTTGAATTTTTAAGAGTCTTAAAAATATTAAAAAGGAAATGTATGCTGCTAAATAAACTAAAAGTATCCTAGAAATAGATTTACTGTTGACAATGTATAACATGGAATATCCGAAAACGGCTTTCTTTTTAAGAAAAAAAAATCTAGAGATTTTTTCACCTGTCTGCGGATAACCTAGCCATGAGCAGCAATATTTAGTCCAAATTATTTGTGTCATTTAATTATGCTTACAAAGTTGAAGGATTTATACTTGTTTCACCCCCACTGTCTGTCAGTCCCTCCATCTGTCCGTCCTTTCACAGATTTTTTTCTTTTCTAAACTCCAAATGAAGTGACCTAGAATCATGGAACTTTATACATAACAGAACAGAGCAGTTTATTTATGATCTGACATGTACATGTATGGAACATAGTCATAACACATAAATGTATACATAAATCTCATCATGTGTATATACATATGTATGTACAAGTGTTTCCCATGACCAAGGAGGTACCCTATTGTTTTTGGATCAAGAATGTCAAAGGTCACGGTCACAATTTAACCTTATTAGAAAATAGTTTACACAACTAGGATAAAGCATCTAAGTTGATTTTTGAAAAAAAAATTGTGTAGAGCTTTTTATGTCGAACATCGAAGGTCATGTTGATTTGTAGAAAATATATTATAATTGTATTGATGAACCGTCACGTGAAAGGGGACCATCTGAGAAATGCGTAAAGTGTTGATCCTAGTCAGACTGCGCGAATTGCGCAGACTGACTAGGATCGAAACTCTTTGCAGTGTGCTTATTTTCTGAATCTAGAATGTCTAATATGCCTTTCAGTCCCAGATTTTTGGAATGCGACCTCTGGTTGACCTATGCTGGATCCAATCTCTTTTTCAAATATTCGTTATACACAGTTCCCAGATGGTCCCTTTTCGCATGACGGGTCACATTTATAAATTACCATTTTTATGTGACAGGTAGATGACAGAATCATTCTTCTAGATGACCAATATGTAGGTAGTGTGGTCCATATATTAGAACAGATAAATAGGTAAGTAGTCAGGTATAACTCTGGCTCTGTCTGTCTGTCTGTCCTTTTGTAGCTTTTTTGTGTCTACTAAATTTCTCAACATTTAACAGGCGCATTTCATTAAAAGTTTACAGATGTGATCAGTATCAAGCAGAGATGTGCAAGTGAAATTTTGATTACAATCATTTGACTTTTGACAGACTTATGGCCCTTTGATGGAAAATGGCTTTTCATTTTTGACTAGCACTTGTAGGGGGGGATATTAGTCCGCTTTGCAACAGTGTAATTAAATTCAGATTAAAGTATTTCACTAATTATAGCACAAACCCTATGTTGTTTGTACTCATTTGAATAATTGTCTCCTCAAGCAACATACATCATTTCATTGTATCTTGTACATTATCTTATTTCAGCCAATTAAATTCAAATTCATCAAACATTCCAATCTCAAACAGACATAGTGTTCAGGTAAGAGTTAACACTTTCCTGTTTTACAAAATTTTGGACCTGTCCAAATTCAAAGGTTTTGCAGACGAAGATTTAAAGTGGATTTAATTTGAAAAATAACCATTCTGTAGGGTAGAAAATAATGTGGAAAAGGAAGAAATTGCTTGTCAGAAGCAATTTCTTCTTTTTTCACAATGTTTTCTCAATCATAAAAATAGGCACGTAAAAAGCAGGGATTAAACAGCAAAGGGTTAAAGTCTCTGCTTTGGAACAAATCTGTTTTCTCAAGCTACCCATGCATTGTATAACAAACAGTCATTAGAGATATCCTTGTTTATCACATGTGTAAGATCATATTCTAAATGATGATATCACAATGTTGTCTAACACACTTGGTTGCAGTATTTTTATAACCTGGGTGTTTCAAAAAAGGGTTTTATCATATAGATGGCTCAGTGCAAAACGGTTGTAGCTGCCTATAAATATATAGGCAGTTACAACAATTTTGCGCTGAACCATCAATATAAAACTTGTGTGAAAAGGAATCTGTTGTTTAACACCAGCTGACCTAAACCTTGTCAAGAATAGAAAGTGTATTTAGTGAGACTTAGATATTTCTATTATTGATTGGGTTTATATCAGCTTGTCTCAAAACAAAATCTAATCATAGATCCAATATGTCTGATAGAACTAGATAATTATTGGTATTAAATGTTTGATCACAAAATAACAAAAACAAACAAACAAACAATTCACATTTTAGGAAGTAGACTTGTAAAAGTTCCACAACATTTTAGAACTCTTGAACTTAAACAGTGTTAGCCAAGGTTTCCTAATGATTTCATTTACGACAAGTTTGAATCTAATGGCAGAATTCCATGTAGATTAAAAGCACAGTTTAGCCCACCTGAGCACAAGATGCTCAAGGTGAGCTTTTGTGATCATTGAATGTCCAATGTCCCTTTAAGATGTCAACAATTTAAGTGTTTACTCTCTAGAGGACACGAATATTGACCAATGGTCATGAACCTTTGTCAGAATATTTGTCAGGTCTCAAGGATGAATCCTATTGAAAATGGGAAGGATCCTTGCCATATCATGGGAAAAGGGGCCTTTATGACAATTTTCTTATTAACACTCTAGAGGGCACAAATTTGGTCCAATCCTCATGAAACTTGGTCAGAATATGTGTAGGTCACTAGGATGAACCCAAATGATAAAAGGAAAGATACATATGATATCATTGGAAAAGGGGCCTTAATGACAATTTTCTTGTTTACACTTTAGAGGCCTCGGATAAGGCCTCGGATAAGATCAATCTTCATGAAACTTGGTAAAAATATTTGTCATGTCACAAGGATGAACCCTTTGGATTCACATGATATCACAGGAAAAGGGGCCTAAGTGACAATTTTCTGATTTACTCTCTTGAGGTCACAAATCATAAAAGTACAATTATGACTTTTGCTGGAAAATTTGATAATTATTAATTACAACAAAGATATGAAGGTGAGTGATATAGGACCATCATGGTCCTCTTGTTTTTAGGAATGAATGATTAAATTGATCAGATAGTTGTTTTGATTAGATGATCAGATTTGATAAAACCCCACAAGATTATATTGTTAGTCGGATGGTCAAATTCTCTACATGCTTTTTAGCTTGACTATTTGTAGAATAGGGGTGCTATTCCGGTCACGTCACCGTAATGCTTTGGTTAAGATTTTACATGCAAGTGTATCAAATCTCTTTCTTCTAAAGCAATTGCTTTTAAACTGTGCACATGCTTCTGTGACCATAATATTAGCCTCCAGACAAAGATTCATTACTCTGATATTGAATTTGGTGGAATTTTAATCCTTTTCGAACCTAGAAATCTTGGTTAAGTTTTATGTGCAAATGTTGTTTATCTGTAATACAATTATAACTGTTTCTACTAAAGCTGTTGCTTGGAAACTTTACACATGCTTCTTTGACTATAATATCAGCCTCTAGACAAAGATTCATTACTCTGATATTGAATGTAGTGGAATTTTAATCCTTTTTGGACTTTGAAATTCCTGGTTAAATTTTTACTTGCAATTGTTGTTTTTCAGTTTATATCTCTATTTCTACCTAAGCTATTACTTGGAAACTTTGCACATGCTTCCGTGACTATAATATTAGCCTCTAGACAAAGATTTAATATTTTGATATTGGATTTAGTGGAATTTTAACCTTTTTCGGACTTAGACATTCCTGGTTAAGTTTTCACGTGCAAGTGTTGTATATCAGTTATTGCTACATTTTTTCTTAAGCTTGTGCTTTGAAACTTTGCACATGCTTCTGTGACCATAATATCAGTCTCTAGACAAAGATTAAGTACTCTGATATTGAATTAAGTGGCATTTTATCCCATTTCGGACCTAGGAATCTTGGTTTGTTTTTACATGCAACTGTTTATATCAGTTGTATCTCTGTTTCTAATAAAGCTATTGCCTTGAAACTCTGCACATGCTTCTGTGACCATAATATCAGCCTCTAGATAAAGATTCTCTTTCTCTTGACTTTCATTTAATAGAATTTCTAATGTTGATATTTAATTGCTGTTACTATCCAGCACTTGGAATAGTCGAGCTTCGCTGTTTTCAGACAGCTCTTGTTCGTCTTAATGTTGTAGAAGAATCCAGTGGCTGATGAAAATAGGAGAAAACAGTATGAACAAATGAGAAGAGAGAAAGAAGAAAGACAAAGAATAGCTGAACAGGTATAAAGAGGATACAGGGTTTATGTGTGATTTCAATAAAAAATTAGAATCTTAGCGGTCCTTCCTTGAAGTTTAGGAGTCACTATTACAGATATAGACTATATCTTTTAAGGACTTACTTGTTTTTTAGCTAACCTGAGCACGAAGTGCTCAAGGTGAGCTATTGGGATCGTAGAATGTCCGTCGTGCGTCGTCCGTCGTGCGTCGTCCACAATTTCTTTAAACATCTTCTCCTCCTAAACCAGTGGGCCAATCTTGATGAAACTTGGCAGGGATGTTCCTTGGGTCAAGCTCTACCAAAGTTGTTCAAATAAATGAAATGCACCCTTAACTTTCCCTTTACCCTTTAAAAAAAGGGTGAAAATATGAAACTCTTTAAAAATCTTCTTCTCTGAAACCAGAAGGTAGACAGCTTTCATATTTGGTTTGCAGCAACTTCTAGTGGACCTCTACCAAGTTTGTTCATATCAAGACCCTGGGGTCATATTTGGGCTTTGCCCGGGCGCGACCCTTTTTACATAGAATCAAAGAGCAAAAATCTTTTAAAATCTTCTTCTCTGAAACCAGAAGGCAGACAGCTTTAATATTTGGTGTGTAGCATCACCTAGTGGGCCTCTACCAAGTTTGTTCATATCAAGACCCTTGGGTCATATTTGGGCTTTGCAAGGGTGCATCCCTTTATCTCTTATGAGCACGAAGGGTAAAAAATACGAAAATCTTCAAAAACATTCTTCTATGAAACCAGATGGCAGACAGCTTTCATATTTGGTATGTAGCATCATCTAGTGGACCTCTACCAAATTTGTTCATATCAAGATCCTAGGATCATATTTGGGCTCCACCCAGGTGCAACCCTTCATAGATTCAAAGAGCGAAAATCTTTTAAAATCTTTTTTAATCAAAACCAGAGGACACACTGCCTTCATTTTTGGTATGTAGCATCATCTAGTGGGCCCCTACCAAGTTTGTTCATATCAAGACCCTTGGGTCATATTTGGGCTCCAACCGGGCGCATCCCTTTCAGCTCATCTGAGCACAATGGGTGAAAATAGGAAAAACTTCAAAAATCTTCTTCTCTGAAACCAGAAGGCAGACAGCTTTCATATTTAGTATGTAGCATCATCTTATGGACCTCTTTCAAGTTTGTTCATATCAAGACCCTGGGGTCACATTTGGGGTCCACCTGGGTGCATCCCTTATTACATCGAATCAAAGAGCAAAAAGGCATCTGTCTTACTCTTCGCTGAAACCGTTGCATGGTATTGATCTTAGGCAATTATCTTCTTTTTGACATCTGCCTATCTAATTAATGTGATGTCCCAGGGGTCAGAGAGACTCAGGTGAGCGAACTAGGACCATCTTGGTCCTCTTGTATATGAATTTAGAGCTATTCTTTTGTAAGAAATAGATATAGACTAAGATATTGACTATATCTTTTAAGGACTTACTTGTTTTTATATGAATTTAGAGCTTTTCTTTTGTAAGAGGTAAAGAAAGTGTTGGATATTAACTGAGCAAAAATGAAAAATTTGATTCTTTTGAATTTCCTAGTTTTTCCCTTTCCTCAAATAGATATGTAATGCAAAACATGTCATTGTGAAAAGAATTGATGTTAATTCAGTTACTTTTGAAGGCTATGTAATTTATGTCAACATGTAGCCCCAAAAAGCAAAAAACATTGACGTCCCATGTAAGCCATGAAAAGCGTTTTTATCTCAAAAACCTTTAGCATAGGTTTACCTGAATAAAGTGGGAAAACAAGATAAACAACTTTTAATTTCAAACTGGACATAATAATGAACTTTGCTATCACTCTCAAAAGACAATGCGAACAAGCTTTGGAGATGTTTTGGAATTGTAGATTTATTAATGGTTTTCGATGGCATTATGTTTTCATAGACATTCAATTGCAGGTGTTTTAGTTATTCATAGCAAAAATTGAAGAGTTTTTTTGCAAAACCTGATTCCCTTGTTTAAAAGATGGGCCCTTGGTTCTTATTCTTATATCTCAAAGGTTAAGATCAAACACAAGCACAAAAAAGTTTTAGTAAAAGAAATTATGAAAAAGAAAATGAGATCCATCACACTGAAAGGGACCATCTGGGAACTCTGTAAAATAAATATTTGAAAAAGAGGTTGGGTCCAGCATATGTCAACCACAGGTTGCATTTCAAAAATTCTTTCACAGGTAAAGTAGATTGATCATTCTTGATTCAGATGATAAGCTAAGTGCGGAAAGTTTTGACCCTTATCAGGCTGTGCAGTCTGACAAGGACAAACACTTTACACACTACCCAGATTGTCCCTTTTTGCGTGACAGGCCACAAAAATCAACAGGACCACTAATACTGGCACTTTTTGTACACCTGTCATATATGATTTTGTTTAAATATCTCAATATGATCAGTCTGTAAGTCAAAATTATTTGTCATTTCAGATTAAAGCTGACCGAAGAGAAACACAAAGTAGGCCAACTAAAGATTCTGTAAGTGAAATTGATGGTTTATTCTAGTAAAATAAGACTTTTGAAAAAAAAAAGTTTTTGAAAATTTGCACAGCTATTTAAGAATACAAATTTAGACTTTCGTTTTCATTGAGGTTTTATCTATGTCATTATTGGCACTAACCTTATTCAGGCATGTGTCAACACAAAATTTATAAATTGTCTTTGGACAAGTTGATAATGAGATTTCACTTACCTTACTGAGATTTAGTCATCCAAATGTTAGGAAATATTTTTTCTTTGAAATCATAACCATTTTGCTACAGTGAAGATATTTAAACCTTACCATCACGTTTATGTGCTGCCAAAAAAATAGCACTAAAAACATTGAGATAAAAGGAGAAATTGCTTGATGCAAGCAATTTTTCCTTATCTCTCATATTTTTCAATTTCTAATTAGTTCTAAGCATGGTATGATCTGAAACTGAAGCTCGCTACCTCTTTCGACATTTATTTGTCTGATTTTTCCTGATCTCCGTGTCCATGGGGAAGTTCCCAAGGAAATTTTACTTTTCGGAAGGCATAGGAGTGCAAGCTGGATAAGTTGGGCATGGAAATTCCACACCCCTGCCTTGCTGCAATACTAAAATCTTTGTAATAGATTTGTTTTTTATGAAGATAATAAGTTGAAATTTCCCATGCCTATTATGTTTCCCAATCCATTGTATCAAGCCAAGCCAGGCTAGCTATATTGGTAATGCGTTGTGCTGTCAATCTTGCTATTATGAATTTGAATCGTTCATCTTTCAACAATTATTTTTTTGAAATCCATTGTGACAATCGCCATTAGTCTTGAACGACCATTAATACACCTTAGTTTAATGGGCAGCTGATGGCTCAGATGAAAATGTGGTTGAAGAAACGACAGCTGGAATCAATTGGTGTGTATGTACCAACTGCCATGATTTAACTGCAATAATGTTAAAAGTGTCATAAGGCCCCAATCAATCAGCCAACCATTGTATCAAGGGTGATAAATTTTGTAACAAATAAGCATGATTATTTTCCATTCTGACTTGAAATCAAATCCTATCATTTAAGGAAGTGAACCCATTATAGTTCTGCAACAGAGACTGGCTATTAAGGTAGAGAACCTGTGATAGTTAAGCATCATATGGAAATCATAATCTTTCACAATATTAACAGAGGTTTCCTAATGAAATCATTAAGAAACCTCAGTCAACATCGTGAAAGATCATGATTTCCATGTTACTGAACTATTACAGGTTCACTACCTTTATAGCCAGTCCCAGTCAACCAAGTTGTAGAATTAGCTTATATTTGATTAACGTCACTGCCTCTTTCACTTAGAGATCTGGGCCCTGAGTTTATAAAACTTTTCTCAGTCTCAACTGAGAATATTCTCAAATTCTATATTAAAATAAATGTATGAAAATAAAAGATAATATTAATAAGTTGTTATTCATAACAACTTATTAAAATCATCTTTTATGTGAATTAAACAGAATTACGGCTTTAATCTCAAATTGAAATTTGAGAAAATTTTGAATTGAGAATGAGGAAATTTTTTAACCTTGTGCCCTGAAAATACCAGCGACTCTATAAGCTTAAGCGTGAAGTGCAACTGAACTGCAATAGATTAGTATATAATTATTTCAGGTGGCTAGACCTAGAAAGTTTGGTGCCAATATTAACAGATTTGAGGACATAGGAGTAGATCTAAATAAAGGGGTTAGTAAAAATGTTTTGACAATTTTGTTTTATCCAGAAATTGACTCACTGTGGCTTGATTAAAAATACTATTTCATTGAATCAGTATGAACGGTTGTAACCCCCTATATGTTTATGGAGAGTTTTAACTGTTTCACACTTAGCCATCAAACTGGCAAATCAAGATATTTATTCCAGCTATAATACTTTTTTACTTCATCAACACAAATCATGGAATATCATAAAATTAAATTTTGCAATTATCACAGGGAAGTCAAATAAACAAATGATTTACTAATGTTGCATAGCAATTACATCCAAAATTACATGCTTTAATTTAATTTGTCCCGAAATGAATTTCATATTTGGTCTCATTTTTGGAATTAAAGAAATAGAATATCATTTGATTTTTTTTCGCAAGACTGATAAATCTTTCAACTTGTGCAAATAAAGCTTTTGTTGTTCATTCAATGAAATGTTTATCGATCTAAATTTGAAACAAACAATTATCCATGATTTGTTTTCATTTTTGTTGTTCATTCAATGAAGTATTTATTGATATTATGAATAATTGCAATCTAATTAAATAAAGAATTTTGATTGGTTTAAATAACATCACTTGGGGAAATCATAAATTTAGATCATAAGTAGCTCAACGAATGTCAAATTGTCGTTTATTTGTGTACCATTTGTTTAACTTTATGCCGTTTAACTTCGATAGCGAGAAAAAAATACACGATCTAAAAATAGATTGTGTAATACATGCAGAAAGTAGAATCGAAACTTTAATGTTTAGCCGAGTATTTTAATAGTTTCTTAAACCAAGTTGATTGCAATTATAAGGGCAGAGTGTCTTTTTCACAGTGTTTATAGGGGTATAAAGTGCAATTGCCTTAGCACATGGCTTAAACATAACGCCCTACGGGCGTTATTTGCCATGTGCTAAGGCAATTGCACTTTATACCCCAATAAACGCAGTGAAAAAAACACTCATCCCTATATTAATTTCAGGGTGGATGAGGTTAAAGACCACTCACCTTAAAGTTTTATGAGGGACAACTACAGATTCAACATGATCCATACCAAAATTATACAGCTAATGCAGATATATGTGACCGGTCATGCGAAAAAGGGACTATCCGAGAATTCAGTAAAATAAATCATTGACAAAGAGATTTGATCCAGCATGGGTCAACTAGAAGTCCTATTTCAAAAATTCTTTCACTGGGAGGTAGATTGATCATTCTAGATTCAAGAAATAAGCACAGTGCAAAAAGTTTTGACACTAGTCAATTTGCATAATCTGTGTAATCTGACTTTACACAATTTCCAGATGGTCCCTTTTTGCATGACTGGTCACATATATATATACATGTACCTGACAACAACCCTTAAGATAAAATTGTGGGCATATTTTGAGACTTTTTTGGCTTGAAATGATAATTAGGTAAATTCCGAAATTGGTGTTGTGTGAGCAAAATGATAAAGGACTGTGATAACATGTTTGTAATTTAGATCCCTGGTTTTTAGAAAAAAGAAACTCTGTGTTAAAGCCAGGGGTGTGGAATTCCCATGCCCGACTTGTCCGACTCGGGCTTTTGTACTTGCGGACAAGTAAATTTTTTTAAGCCACTTGTCCAAGGACAAGTAAATACCAGGGCAAATCATGGAATGTTACTTAAAAGAATTAAGAGAAAAATCATCCAAATGTTCATATCATAGGGTAGAAAACATTGTTTTTAATGAAGAAAATGCTGGATACCAGCATTTTCTTCATCAAAAGACAATGTTTTTTTTCTAATTTTTAGCTCCACTGGCCGAAGGCCAGTGAGCTATTGTCATGGCGAGGTGTCTGCGTGCGTCCGTCCGTGCGTGTGTGTGTAAGCTTTTCTTTAAACATCTTCTTCTCCAATGGGTGGATTTTGATGAAACTTGGCCAGAATGTTCCTTGGGTGACCCTCTTCTAAAGTTGTTCAAGATATTTGGATTGACCCCCAAATATGGGCGGGGCTTATTTTGACCCCAAAATCTTTGAACAACATCTCCTCCTGAACCATTGAGCCGATTTCAATGAAACTTTACCAGAATGTTCCTTGGGTGACCCTCTTCTAAAGTTGTTCAAGAAATTTGGATTGACCCCCAAATATGGGCATGGCAAGGCGGGGCTTATTTTGACCCCGTAATCTTTGAACCTCATCTCCTCCTGAACCATTGAGCCGATTTCAATGAAACTTTACCAGAATGTTCCTTGTGTGACCCTCTTCTAAAGTTGTTCAAGAAATTTGGATTGACCCCAAAATATGGGCGTGGCAGGGCGGGGCTTATTTTGACCCCAAAATCTTTGAACAACATCTCCTCCTGAACCATTGAGCCGATTTCAATGAAACTTTACCAGAATGTTCCTTGTGTGACCCTCTTCTAAAGTTGTTCAAGAAATTTGGATTGACCCCCAAATATGAGCATGGCAAGGCTGGGCTTATTTTGACCCCAAAATCTTTGAACAACATCTCCTCCTGAACCATTGAGCCGATTTCAATGAAACTTGGCCAGAATGTTCCTTGCATGACCCTCTTCTAATGTTGTTCAAGAAATTTGGATTGACCCCCAAACATGGGCGTGGCAGGGAGGGGCTTATTTTGATCCTGAAATATTTGAACGACATCTCCTCCTGAACCATTAGGCCAATTTTAAAGAAACTTTACCAGAATGATCCTTGTGTGACCCTCTTCTTAAGTTGTTCAAGAAATTTGGATTGACCCCCAAATATGGGCATGGCAAGGCGGGGTTTATTTTGACCTCGAAATCTTTGAACCTCATCTCCTCCTGAACCATTGGGCTGATTTCCATGAAACTTTACGAGAATGTTCCTTGTGTGACCCTCTTCTAAAGTTGTTCAAGAAATTTGGATTGACCCCGAAATAGTGGTGTGGCAGGGCGGGGTTTATTTTGACCCAAAAAATCTTTGAACGACATCTCCTCCTGAACCATAAGGCCAATTTTTATGAAACTTTACCAGAATGTTCCTTGTGTGACCCTCTTCTAAAGTAATTCAAGAAATTTGGATTGACCCCAAAATATGGGCGTGGCAGGGCGGGGCCTTTTTTTGACCCCGAAATCTTTGAAAGACATCTCCTCCTGAACCATTAGGCTTATTTCAATGAAACTTTACTAGAATGTTCCTTGGGTGACCCTCTTCTAAATTTGTTCAAGAAATTAGGATAAGATGAGATCCACTTGATCAATAAAATTCAGGTCAGCGGTTTATGGCCATTCTGGTCCTCTTGTTTCAAAGTGACATCTATATAGTTTTCTTCCTTGTAATTTTACATATTAGTTAAATAAGTTCATTTCTTCATAAGTTAGTTTCAACTTAGAAAAAGTCAGAATTCCTTTTGAATGCTGTTCACTTTCACACCTCCTATTTTCAATATCTCCATTTAAAATCTTGAGATTTTTAATCCTGTGGAGCAATACAGGCCCTCTTGGGCCTCTTGTTCTATTTACTCTTTAGTGGACAAGTTCATTTTGATCCTGGACGAGTAGAAAATCCGCTTTTACTTGTCCAGGGACAAGTGGAGAAAACTCGTATTTCCACACCCCTGGTTAAAGCAGTAAGATTCTGATAGTGTTATACATTTCAGAAGTATTTAAGAGATATTGGTTGTTTTAAATGTATTCTTTCACTTTGCGTCATGAGTACTCATTGGGCTTCCATTGAGTACCCCCAACAGATGGTTTGAGGGACTAATAATGAAAACTTACATTTTGAAATGAAATAATTCCCTTTCTTTTATGCTATTAGTGGTTTATCGAGAAATAACAGATAGATTATCACTTGATAATCTCACCGCAAAAGCAATGAAATTATCAAAAACTTATAACCTGCTTTTGTGCATTTCATACTATCTGACAGCATCTATGAGGGGCAAAATATGTGACGTCACAATGAACGTTGCATAGCAATCAAGTGCAAAATTAATCGCTTTACAAAAAATTGTCCTAGAAATTTCACATTTTGTCTCATTTTTGCATAAAAGAAATAGAATAATCGTCTGTTTTCGAGTAAGATTGATTTATATGCTTTTCGTGAACAACAAAGCTATATTTTCACTCGTGGCTCTGACACTCGTGAAAATAATAGCTTTTGTTGTTCACTCAATGAAAGATAAACTGATCTTACACTGAAATAAACGATTATCCTCTATCTGTTTGAAGCTCCCCAAAACAATGGTTCATTAATGTTATCTCTGTAGAGGATGACAATGCCAAGTTAAATCCAAATATGGAAACTTGATATTTGATATGTTACTCATGAAACTTGACTATTTAGAAATCAAGCAGCTGATAATTTGTCATTTAATTTAGCAATCATACATTAGTTGGTACATTGATCAATCTTAGATATTGTTCACAATCAATCAATAAACTGATCAATCCTCAATATTGACAGTATCTAAGAAACAAAATGAATATTTGTTGATTTCATCGAGGTATGAAATATGTTTCCACAATAAAATAGATTTCATATTGGACTTCTTCAGGTTAAAGTTTAAAGAAAAGATGTATATTTAAAATTGTTTTCATTTAGGAATAAAATCAATTTTCAGCCAATCAGAATGTGTAAATACTGATGGACTCTGCTGAAAATCGAATTATTAGTGTTTGTTTGCGGACAATATTTAAGACTTTTTAGCTCACCTGAGCACATCGTGCTCAAGGTGAGCTTTTGTGATCATTGAATGTCCGTCGGCCGTCGTCCGTCGTGCGTTGTCCGTCGTCATGCGTCAACAATTTAAGTGTTTACATGTCACAAGACGGCTGAGCGGTTGGCTTGGATACGGGTCAGTAAAGAGTCAGGATGTGCATTTCCAAATTTTATTTACATAAACAAATACCAAATGCCAATTTATCAAAATGTAGACAAGTTAAACACACAAAAAATAAATCAATAAAGTTCCTAGAGAATTACGATAGTCCACTACCACTGTATGATTTAGGTTGACGTCTTATGTCCCAAAATGTCCACGTTACTTCACACGACTTATGAATTTATGCAAATGAAAAATATTAAATTTCTTCCAAACATCATCAATACCAAATTTCTAAAATTAAACTGTCGCCTGACCGCGCCTATATCACCAAGATAAAGTGATTGTCCAGCCGTTTGTTATATATCACTATGTTGTTTCCCGGTCGTCACATCCCAAACGTCCTTTCCCGATAACGCTGACGCCGGCACGAAACACTTCCCAATACTCCTGGTCTGGACTACACGTTTAGTTTTGCACGGTCAGGTCTCCAGCCCTCACACCACTCACGTCTATACGACATTAGTGTATATGGTAGGTTGTTACAAACAACATCGATCAATGACAAGCACGACGAGCAACCCCAAGAAGAATCTACATCTCACACACAAATCTCCACTTCACTATCCAGCTATCATGCCAAAAATCGTCTACCCCACGAGTAATTTCAACGCAGGGTTTTTATACACTACAAGCACCCAATTCCCATGCACTACACTCAACCAGTAAAATCTACTCACCCAACCGCACGCTTAACCCAAGCAATCCGATTTACATAATGTACAATTAAAACTACTAGCCACCAGAAAATGTATTAAAGCAGCCAGTTTAAACCACACGGCATATAAAAGGAGGCGTAGTCTCGCCTTAACTAAGTAATTTACCCTTTTTAACCCTTTCCCATAAAACTTAATGTGACATATACCTCCCCAACCAAAAGAGTACGCAGTACTTTGTTCCCACATTAAGTTTTTAGGAAGATAATACTCTGCAAAAATCACAAGCGACTCAAATAGTCAGCCCCAACATTATCACTACCTTTAATGGCAACAATTGTAAACCTGTAAGGCTGCAAACTCAAAGACCACCTAAGTAACCTGGAATTTGACCCTTTCATACTCGCCAAGTAAGTCAATGGCTGATGATCAGTCTCTAAAACAAAACTTTTCCCATACAGATACTTTCCAAACTTTTGAATAGCCCACACAATTGCCAAACACTCTTTCTCTATTGTGGAATAGTTTAATTCCCCACCTTTCAATTTCCTACTAGCATAAGCCACCGGTAACTTTCCGTCCTCATCTTCTTGTAACAAAACTGCGCCTAGTCCACCCTCTGAGGCATCAGTCTGAAGGCTGAAACTCCTAGCACAATTGGGCAATTTCAGTATTGGTTTCTTCATTAGTGCTTGCTTAAGTGAAGAAAAGGCTTTCTCATGCGCTTCACCCCAACCTACCTTGTTAGGCTGACCTTTCTTGGTCAAATCGGTCAGTGGTAACGCTATCAGGCTAAAATTGGGTATATATCTCCTGTAAAATCCTACTAGCCCTAAGAACGACCGCACTTGTCTTTTGGTAGTAGGTCGATCCGCTGATTGGATTGCTTCAATCTTATCCGGCGTAGGATACATACATCAACCCCTACAATATGGCCTAAACAATCTATCTCTCTGCACGCAATGAAACACTTACTAGGTTTAGCTGTGAGGCCCGCTATACGTAAACGCTTAAGCAGTTGTCTGAGAGTGTCCATATGCTGCGAAAACGTAATGGTAAAGATCATGATATCATCAATGAAATTGTCTGTATGTTCTAATCTCTCTAGCAACATGCGCATCATGCGCGTGAAAGTGGCACCTGCTGTAACGAGACCGAAAGGCATAACTACAAACTGAAACAAACCTAATGGTGTCTGGAAAGCTGTCTTGGCTCTTGAACTTTTCTCCAACGGGATCTGCCAGTACCCTTTTGACAAGTCTAATTTCGAAAAATACTTACAACCTGCCAACTTTGCGAATATATCATCGGCGTTAGGCATTGGTTCGGCATCAAACACCGTGATATTATTCAAAGCTCGCATGTCTATACAAAATCTATTAGAACCGTCCTTTTTTTTAATCAATAGATATGGTGAACTGTACGGACTATCTGATGGTTCGATGAACCCTTGATCTAGCATAGACTGCACCTCATCCTCGACAATCTTTGTCATTGCGTATGGTAATGGAAAAGGTTTAAGTCTTACCGGAGTTTCCGTGCTAGTCACTATCTTGTGCTCTAACAGATGTGTTAGACCCGGCACATCTGACAATACATCTTCGTACTCACTAAGCAGGGACTTGACTTGTTCTCTTTCTACGGTATTCAGCTGGTCCGAGACATAAACATCATCTGACCACTCCCTCCTTATATTAACCGGACCTGATAATACCTGATCACCTGCGTCACTTTCTTCTTCTGATTCGATTACGGCCAACGACCCTACATTGCCTACACCTTCTACACTGTCTACACTCCTGTCTACATATAACTTAAGCAGATTTGCATGAAACGTTTTCAATACCCCATTCATTTCTATCCTGTAATCTACGTTTCCTAACTTCTCAACAATCTTAATTGGACCCTTCCACTGCATCAAAAGCTTATTGTTATCTGTTGGTAACAAAACTAATACTCTTTCGCCTACCTTCATCGTTCGAGTCCTCGCCTTCCTATCATAATACCTACAATACCTGTTAGCAGCCTTCCGCAAATTGTCCCTGGCTAATTGTGACGTAATCTCCAGTTTCTCGCGCAGGTCAGTCACATACTGGTAAGTAGACTTCACTTCAGGATCAACACTTTCGTTTGACCAAAGTTCCTTCAAAATAGTCATAGGCCCACGTACCTGTCTTCCATACACTAACTCAAACGGTGAGAAACCCAGTGACTCCTGTGGCACCTCCCGATAAGCAAACAAAGCCGCATTAACATACTTATCCCAATCCTTCGGTTTCTGGCTACATAATCTCTTCAGCATTTGCTTCAACGTCCCGTTAAATCTTTCTACAAGACCATTACACATGGGATGATACGGTGTGGTCGTCAACTGCCTCATAGATACTAAACGGCTCACCTCAGACATTAGACCCGATACAAACTGAGACCCCATGTCACTCAACATCTCCCGCGGAACTCCAACCCTACAAAATATATCTACTAAGGCCTCTGCCACACGCTCTGTTTCTATTGTCGGTAATGGTACTGCCTCTGGAAACGAGTTGCATAATCTACCAGGGTTAAAATATAACGGTTACCTTTTGACGTAACTGGATGTATTGGACCTATCAGATCCACGGCAACTCGTTGAAACGGCTCGTCTATCAAAGGCATCTTCTGCAACGGTACTTTAGCAGTCTTACCTTTGGGAGTAGTACGCTGGCAAATGTCACAACTCTGACAGAATCGTCTCGTATCCGCCTGAACACCCGGCCAGAAAAACTCAGACAAAACTCTCATAACTGTTTTCCTAGTCCCTAAATGTCCTCCCAAAATAGACTCATGTGCTAAACGCATAACTACCTCTCTATGTGGTTTTGGCACCACCAACTGTGTAAACACTTGTCCATTTGCTATGGTCAACGACTTGAATTCTCTAAATATCATACCACTCTTCTCAAAATATCTAGCCTTACCACTCTCCGACACAACATCTTTACTCAATACTAATTCACGTATTTTTCTTAAGGTAGCATCATTTTTCTGATCCACAACCATCATTTCCCTCGTAACCTCCTTCCGAATAATTTCGGGTACCTTTAGTCCTTTATAAGGTTGTGTTCTTACCTTAGCTTGAAGTCTGGTCTCAACCGCCCCAATTTCCGTCCGTTCTGGCTTATCTGGATCTAACGCTCCTGGAATATTACCTATCATCACGTCATACAACGGGTCCTCAAAGCACCAAGCACTTACCTTTCCTGTATAATATGGGGTTTGTATCTGGACCTCTGCCATCGGTACACTAATCACCGACCCATCAGCTAACCTTATCTTCTGCAACACACCTATGAAAGCTTCTACTGGTACCAAACTTCTACGTATAACTACGCCGCTGCAACCTGTATCCCTTAACACCTTAACCACCTTACCGTCTACCTTACCATTAAGTACGGGCATAGAATTTTGCACACCTGAAACAAGGTTTACCGTCACGGGCTCACTCCTACCCAACGTCATCGGTGCGGTGGACGTTGTTACTGTGTCGGTAATGATGGTACATGCTCCACAAGTAAAAGCTCCTTCCGGTGGCACTTCCGGGCCTACTTCGTTGTCGCCCTCCTCATTGCTTAGCATACTAGCCACTTTATGCCTTTTCGGACATTCCCTCGCTATATGGCCGCTCCTATTACAAACATAACATTGTGCTGGACTAGTACATTCATTAGCTAAATGACTTGTGCTGTTACACTTAAAACACCTCCTACCTTCCGCTTTTACCTTAGACTGACTCAGTGGCTGATTTGACTGATTACTTCCCGTGGCCCTATTCTACGACTTATTCTGCACTGGCTTCTTACTTTGCTTTGTTAAACTTACTGCCGAGGTAAATCTAGCATTGCGATACCAATCTGCCATCTGAGCCAACTCGTCCGACGTCCTGCATCTCTTCTCTGCGAGAAACGTCCTCAATTCTGTGTTACACATAAATAAAAATTGGTCCCGTACAATAAAATCAAACAAATTTTCGTAGTCCTTCTCCAATTCTGCTAGTTCAATCCATCTGCTGAAATAACTACGCAAACGAGTGTTAAACTGAGCAAAACTCTCACCTGTTTCCGGCTTACTGCTCCTAAACTTACGTTTAAAGGACTCCTCCGACAAATCATATCTCTGAAGTAAAGCACTCTTCAAGTATTCAAAATTACTTGACTGTTCAACCGGCATTAAAGCATACACGTCCAAAGCCCTCCCTTTAAGCAAAGCACTTAAATACATAGCCCACTGGGATTTGTCCCAGCCCTGTGCAGTGGCATAGATCTCAAACCTTTTTAAATAGCTATCGATCTCATCATGTGCCTCGTCAAAGGGTGGAATCTTAGGTCCCCTAGGGTTTGACTGTCCCAATGAAATGCCACATTTCTTAGCTATCTCCATCTTTCTAATCTCGTGTTCACGTGCCCTCTCCTCTTGTTCTATCAAAAACTTTCTCTTTTCTAACTCTTCCTCTCTCCTTCTTACCTCCGCTCTTACCTCCCCCTCACGCCTTCTCTCCTCCTCCTCTCGTATAAACTCCCTTTCCTGAGCCCTTTCATCTCTCAACCTATTCTGTTCGGCCTTTACGAAAGCCCTAAGTTCCTCCCCATCATAACCCAAAGCCTTCCCAGCATCAACCAACTTATTTATGTCAGCCATGACCAAAGGCGACACCTAAATGTAAATAAACAATACCTACAGTATGGAAAAGGATACCTCACCCAAGTAGGTCTACAACAAAGTCAAAAATGAAACCAATTTCACCAATCTCACCAAAAATTTCCTCCTGGGGTTGCTTAACAAAACACAACTGAAAAATAGTAACTAAACATTGAACAACCTTGACAGGCTATGGGGTAGACTCCTGACAATGTTATTAACGTTTAGCTTAAAGAAAAGTAAAACATGTTATAATAATGGTTTACACAGACGACAATCAAAATTCCTAGTATGTAAATTACTATAAGGTTATTAATTAATATAAATCTAGTAAATTTTAACAACCAAAAGTTTAAGTTTTATTAACCGAAAGACCAAAAGAATATTTGTCAATTTTACTAAAGAAACAGTTCAAAATCTCAAACTAGCCAATGTATCCAAACCAAACATCCCACTTCTGACACCAAATGTCACAAGACGGCTGAGCGGTTGGCTTGGATACGGGTCAGTAAAGAGTCAGGATGTGCATTTCCAAATTTTATTTACATAAACAAATACCAAATGCCAATTTATCAAAATGTAGACAAGTTAAACACACAAAAAATAAATCAATAAAGTTCCTAGAGAATTACGATAGTCCACTACCACTGTATGATTTAGGTTGACGTCTTATGTCCCAAAATGTCCACGTTACTTCACACGACTTATGAATTAATGCAAATGAAAAATATTAAATTTCTTCCAAACATCATCAATACCAAATTTCTAAAATTAAACTGTCGCCTGACCGCGCCTATATCACCAAGATAAAGTGATTGTCCAGCCGTTTGTTATATATCACTATGTTGTTTCCCGGTCGTCACATCCCAAACGTCCTTTCCCGATAACGCTGACGCCGGCACGAAACACTTCCCAATACTCCTGGTCTGGACTACACGTTTAGTTTTGCACGGTCAGGTCTCCAGCCCTCACACCACTCACGTCTATACGACATTAGTGTATATGGTAGGTTGTTACAAACAACATCGATCAATGACAAGCACGACGAGCAACCCCAAGAAGAATCTACATCTCACACACAAATCTCCACTTCACTATCCAGCTATCATGCCAAAAATCGTCTACCCCACGAGTAATTTCAACGCAGGGTTTTTATACACTACAAGCACCCAATTCCCATGCACTACACTCAACCAGTAAAATCTACTCACCCAACCGCACGCTTAACCCAAGCAATCCGATTTACATAATGTACAATTAAAACTACTAGCCACCAGAAAATGTATTAAAGCAGCCAGTTTAAACCACACGGCATATAAAAGGAGGCGTAGTCTCGCCTTAACTAAGTAATTTACCCTTTTTAACCCTTTCCCATAAAACTTAATGTGACATTACACTCTAGAGGCCACAAATATGATCCAATCTTCATGAAACTTGGTCAGAATGTTGGTCAGGTCACAAGGATGAACCCTATTGAGAATGGAAAGGATCCATGCCATATCATGGGAAAAGGGGCCTTAATAACAATTTTCTTGTTTACACTCTAGAGGCCAAAAATATGGCCCAATCTTCATGAAACTTGGTCAGAATGTTGGTCAGGTCACAAGGATGAACCCTATTGAAATTGGGAAAGATTCACACCATATCACGGGAAAAGGGGCCTTAATGACAATTTTCATGTTTGCACTCTAGAGGCCACAAATATGGCCCAATCTTCATGAAACTTGGTCAGAATGTTGGCTAGGTCACAAGGATGAACCCTATTGAAATTGGTAAGGACCCATGCCATATCACAGGAAAAGGAGCCTTAATAATAATTTTATTGTTTACACTCTAGAGGCCACAAATTTGGAACAGTCTTCATGAAACTTGGTCTGAATGATGGCCAGGTCACAAGGATGAACCCTATTGAAAATGGGAAGGATCCAAACCATATCAAGGGAAAAGGGGCCTCAATGACAATTTTTTTGTTTACACCCTAAATGTCACAAACATGATTCAATCTTCATGAAACTTGGTCAGAATGTTTGTCAGGTCACAAGGATGAAGCCTTTTGAAAATGGGAAGGATCCGTGCCATATCATGGGAAAAGGGGCTATAATGACATTTTTGCTCTTATCACTCTAGAGGCCTCAAATATGGTCCTATCTTCATGAAACTTGGTCAGAATGTTTGTCAGGTTACAAGGATAAACCCTATTGAAAATGGGAAAGATCCATGTCTTATCACGGGAAAAGGGACCTTAGTGAAAATTGTCTTGTTTACAGCCTTAGAGGCCTCAAATCATAAAAGTACAACTTTGCTTGAAAATTTGATGTATTTAATGAGACAAAGAGACGAAGGTGAGCGATATAGGACCATCATGGTCCTCTTGTTTAACATTAATGATCTTATTGACATTATTATTGTCAATAACTTGTGTATGAGATGCAACTTGCTTCAGTCAATCAAGATTGAAAGTGATTAGAGCAAGTGCATGACATTTCCAACAATTTTTTGTATACTCATAACAAAGCCTCTGGTCAGCCTGTGCATCCACACAAACTGACTAAAGTCCTTCCCATTCTCCCTGGGGATGGAGAAGGCCTCTACCCCTCTACAGTTGATCAGAGAATTTTCTTATTACATTGTGTGGCTGTCCAGGTTGCTCAATGTCTGTCTATTATACCTATGTGAAATTGTTGGAAACCTCATGCACAGGCTCATATGTATATTTGCTTGCTTGTGTTTTCATGTCTGTACGAGTAATTTGTATAACATTTTGACTGAGTATGCATTGACTCTTTACTTTCAATATTATGTGGTACATTTCAATGAGCCAGCACAAATCAAAAGTTAAGTGCTGACCCTTTAGTTTATATTTCACCCATGTTTTTGAATGGAAAAAAAAGTGTAATTATATACTACTATGTGTGGGAATATTTCTGATTTATGTGTGTACAGTATTTATTGATGGATTTAAAATCAATGTCTTTCATGTTTATGTCATATATTTGTCTCTGCTCTGATTTTGAAGTTGTTTGCATAAGGGACATTAGCCTTTGTAATATCTAAGATATTGTAAAAGGTATTTACTAGAAAGTTGGCATGACTTGGTATGTTGACAAAAATTTGATCCATAACACCAATGTACATAATTTTATAAATAGAGGATATTGAAGGAGTGGTCATTGAATACCGAATTTATTAAACCAGTCATCTATAAACAGATACAAAACGAGGCTGCGCCGAGTTTTAATCGGTTTTAGACGACAAGTTTAATAAATTCGGTATTTTATGAGCACAAATTTGATATTCAATTTATAATATGACCAGGATTTTCACGAAAAATTGTCAAAATTCTTGAAATTCGACATTTCAATTTTCCACCAAACTTATAACACCGTTTAAAACTGATGTCACAATAAAAAGTCATTTCCACGGATACAAAATAGCGTTGCTGTTCGCTCTGAGCTCATTTGCATACTTATTCCACTAGTGTAATAACACCTGTGTAATATCAAAATATTCAACGGTTTATTTCACTCCCGAGTAGTTGGTCATATTATAAAGGATATTACTAACATTGTTTAAAAGCTGTACTGGCAAGGTTCAATTACAAGGGATGCATCCAAAGACATGTATTTTCTTTATTATTGATTACATCATCAAAAATGGGGAAAAATAAATCATTATTTTGAAAAGACATAAAGCAATACATTGAAATCTACTTTGTGATCACAATCATGTTGTCATAATATACTTTTTTGTCAGAGATCGAACTTTTGTTAGTTTGATGATACTGTTAACATACTTTGTCATGTACATGTGATATTCTTTCATTAATAAAAATGAATACTTGAAAATCAGAAACCATTGTTTTTATTTTTAAGCTACCACAGTAATTTTTTTTCAGTACACTTCTCTTCTATAAGGAGTGACTGATTGCAGACCAAGTCTAATGATCTCTGATGAAGCATATTTGACAACTTATAGCTGTCAATCAAAAGAATGAATTGGCCTATCAAAGCACTCATTTATTCCGGGATTGACTTTTCTGTGAAATGACAACTTAATAAGCTGTAGTTATGATGTTGATTTCAACCACCATTCATTCATTCATTGTTAGGTTAATGTCCGTGACTCAATCGGGAGCCGTCGGCGATTTTACGGAATAGACCTGTGGAATAATGAGGGCGTGGTCATGAAAGCACATGATTTTGCACATGGGTTAATATGATGTCACAATCATGAAGATGACTTTGAGTAAAATAAAATCAACGAAAACTTAAAACCGGGCAAATTATAATTTGATAACAAAACGCAGTGGTTTACTGCGTTTTGTCATCAAATTAAAAGATGCCCAAAAGATCTCGACTATTGGAAGGCTATTAAGACACTTGTTGTTTCTTCGATTGCATTGGCCAAAGAAAGTACCATTAGAAGCAAAACTGCTGAAAAATTTACCCAAGTAACTACACTTTCTAGGGTCCGAGGTACTTTCCAGATTACGGATTTGACTTAGCGAGGTTCCTATTGGTCCGTGATCACTTGTCTTTCAAAGGTCTTTTTTAAGTTTGGCTGTCTTCGGAGAAAATGCGAGGCATTGTGATAACTGGCGAGGCATGACAAACTTTAACTTTGGTCATAACTTTGCTGTTATTGAAGATATCTTCATAAACCTATGCATGTATGTTCACCATCAGGAGCTATCCTTACTTGTAAGTGGGATAACTCTGAAAGCATATTTATGATCCCACATCAATAGATGGGTGTATATTGTTTTCATCCCGTCTGTTAGTCATAAAAAACTCTAACATTTTGTCATAACGTTTGATTGATTAGAGATGGAGTTGTCATATTTCACATGTATATTACTGTGACGAGACCATTATGTTGGTATCAACTTTAAGGTCACGAGTCAAGGTCAAATATGTTAAGAATTAAAACATGGCATTAAACTTCGTTGTGCAGCTGATTACAGAGTTAAATTTAGATTTGCTGTTGATTATCGAATTGACTTTAATAGTGAAATTGATGACAGTATTTACCAAACTACTGTTTCTTAGAAGTTGCAGTTGTGGGGGTATGGGTGTTTAATGGACACATCTTGGTGTAAGAGTTCTGTCCCTTTTTCGTAAGGCAGAACGTAATGTGATCATCCAGGGCGACCGGAGGTCGGCGTCCACGTCTTTGTCCGTAGAATAACACTGTCACCTTATTTCCGAATAGCTTGAAACTAGGCTGTTGCTTCCTCTTATGATTACGGAGTACAATGCACAAGAACCGTAACTCTACCTAGCTCAATGTGTGAGTAAGTTCCCTTTGTTGTTTTTCATACTTTGTCCAGCAGTGTAATGGACGTATCTTGCGACAATTTTCCACCTCGTTCTAACTGTTGGAGTGCCTTTGTTCTCAAAGATATGCACAAGACAAACATTATTCCAGAAAAAAGCACAGGGCAGTTACACAAGTACTTAGCAAGAATGAGTTATAACGCTTGTGCACTACAAAGTTTAAATATAATTCGAAAAATACCAGGGACACTTTGCTAGGTGTTCAAGTCGCCGCAACATCACTGAAAGACTTAAAAGCGTAGTTAAACACCATTCAAACATACAAATGAAGATAGACAATAGCAACAACAGAATAAGTACAAGTGAAGCAACACAGACTGAAAGTTTGAAGTTAATCGGATAAAACTGTTGACACCGGGAAAGTAAACGGACGGACGGAAAACGCGTCATCGTTATAGCTCTTCCGATGAATTATTCCTTTCGAAAATGGGGGTGCGTCAAGTATCACAGAAAATGGGCTCATGAAAATTTGATTCAAATATCCTTGTAATCGCGACAAAGTCCTCAGTTTTCGCCCGATTTGCCCGAAACTTTCACAAAAATGGATGAATGGAGTTCAAGGGGCCCTAAAAAAATTCCATTCAATTTTCTCTGACCATGACCTATGACATATTTTTAGAGAGACGGGTTTTCTTTAAAATAAACTTTGATTATATCTTGAGCAGACCTATCGTGACATAAGCTTATCAAAGGAATCGATGGAGCGTCCAAGGACCTCATTGCCCTCTTGCCTTTCCTACCTCTGTGAAATCAACATGTTCTCTCCTCGTTTCTTTTAAAAAAAACGCATTGAGAAAATGCTCATAGAAACTTCAAATACGCGACACGGTCCTTTCAATCAAACTATATTGGAAATATCGAAAATGGAAGTACAATGAGGCACGTCGATTAGATTAACAAATCAAGTGCCAATGAATTATTCAGTTGATGCACAGTAATGTCAGGTGTCAGAAATCAATAGGATAGGATAAATGGATTCTTCGGAAATTACAAAAGCTCTTACCTTCTGAAATTTAAATTTTGTTTCAAATGGCAAATTTGGGTATTTCGACCACTTTGGTTGAAGTTTTCACATAATAGTTAGCTAGAAGACAAGTAGTAAAGGCTTAGACCAGCCTTTTAATCGATACTGTAGGCCAAAGCTTTTTTGCACATCAGGGATATATGGAAAATGGGAAGGTTTAATTTACCAATTAACTTTTTCGAGAACGATTTAATCGACAATATTTGTGGTAAAAAAATAAACAAAATGTTCTAAATCATTGACAAGGCAGGCGATTGTTTGTATTATCTTCTGTTGTTGTCCGTCTGTACGTCCATTCTTTGCAAATAAAGCGCGCTAGTTTGCTTGTATATTCTTATATCCTGACTGTGTAAACATTGTGGCTTTGAGTGAGTTTTATACAAATGTTTATCAACAATCATCTCATGGCAGTTTCCTTTTTCTAGTTTCTAATTTTATTGACCCGAATCTAGCCCCTGCTATTTAGATGAATAAAACTCTGATTATTCCTACTCGGCATTGCACGTGCTTTAATAGGAATGAACAACAAAAGGTATTGAATTTCATATACATTTTGTTAATTGATAGAATATCTCGGTAAATTTGATTTAAGCATTTTTTCCCCGAGGTCAAATAAACCAAGGCGTATCAAAGAAACCGTTTGTGTCATGTCAGTTTTCTTATGAGCACATTTAAGAGGTACAGATAAGAGAGGGAAAATCCAGTCTAAAATCTAAGATTCTAAATGAAACCATATGTTGTGGGTACTCATTTGAATCGTCTTAACAAGACGATTCAAATTTGTACCAACAACATATGAATCGTATAAGTATTGCTTGCTTTTTCTTAAAAAAAATAAAATCCATATTATCCCGCTATCTGTAGCTCTGCACTTTGCAATAGTCTTATATACGTATTGAACTCACAAACAAACTGGATAACCATGTGGGGTGATATCACCATAACCACAACAGGGAGGTTTTTTACCGTTTTTGGAGCTTAACGCCGGTTTCAACAAGTTTATCGCGGTGGCTTGTGTTTCTGCCCATCGTTCCATCCCCACCGTGCCGGGAGAATAACCCATATGGTTATGGATGGAGTTACAAATAATTTGGGCACAGTCGTTGTGCAGCAAGTACACAATAAGTTGTCAGTTAAATTTTTGTTTTTCGAAAGCTGCAAGATCAAAACCTGGATTTCAAACAATAAAACTGAGCCTGTCTGGGGCATAGTTCCTACAATAATGATTTCAAAATATTTCCGCAAATCTGGTATCCGTCAACAGTATGGGTGTCTTCTGAATGAATTGACAAAGTAAGATTTTGTTTATTTGAATGGGTTTTTTTCGCCGCTTTCAACATTATTTCAGTCATATTGCGGTGGCTTGAGCACCCAACAATGGATTCCTGGTATTTCTCACACAAGTACTACAATCACATCCTTTCCTTGCCCCCATCTGCAATCTCACATTGGTCTACGATTAACAACCCATTGGTGGTAGACAAAAAGTCGGAAAGGATGAGTGCCGAAGTCGGGGATCGAACCCCGAACCGACAAAGCGATTCTTTCGCTTGAGTTCGTTTGTGATTATCCGAGAGGACGATGGGGTCATGCGGATAAATAAATGTAAAAGAATGAAAAATATGCATTAGGATACAAAAAAAGTCGCATAATATTCGACAAATCGAGGTGTCAGCGCAATACTATTGTAAGTGCCTATTTCTATAGGCACTTACTATAGTGTTGCACTGACCCCACAAAATGTGTTCCCCCCTATGCACGTGTATTCTCGTTTACTCGTACATTTTACAAAACGATCACAAACTTATTTGTTCTGAACACTGGGCTTTGTCAGGCATTTGATTTGCATATTTTTGTCATTATAGCAAACCAGTCTGTGTTCAGGATGACAAAACGGTGCAAACCGTTTGCAAAATATATCCGACTTTACACGCAAGTGTACGTGCAGTGCTCGGTATAACTGTTGACAGTTTGCGCCGTTTTGTCATACTGAACGCAGGGCAGATTTATATTTGATAAAAGCGAAAATTTAATGTTACACCGCCGTGTGTTTATCAGTTCTTTATAACAAGCGAAAGAATTTCATTTCATTTCAGTATGATAAATCAAGGAGGAGTCGAGAATGCTTATAACAACCGAAATATTTGAGGAATTTAAAAGATGCTATTATTTTGTATAGTCCGTTTGACTTCTATGTGGACCAACCTTTTCATCAATTACATAAAATTGCGTTTGAATGAAGGATTTGTATATAGTTAAATCTTAATTTCAGCTAAATACCATTCCAAAAAATATTTTTTGAAAATAAAATGATTTCAAAATAATGATTTTGTCTATCTAGTTAATGTTAACATTTTCGCATTTTCCGCTCTTAAACACGAGGGGTGATGGGGCTGTTTAGTTATAAGAAATTGTAAACATATATAGTAAAAACACGTGGTTTTATACTAAACATTTGACAGATGAAATGTCCATTATTCCTTATTTGGACATGCTAATTAGCATATCGACGGGCATGTCATCTTAAACTTAAATAGCACGTGATTTTTACCGTTACTATTCGCCTTCTCGTCAAGTTTTCCTCGTGAAATTCCCATCTACTTCGTGTAATAATGCTTTTTGATTGGTCTTAACATGTAAATATAGGGTTCATTTCAGCATAAATAAAAACAATAATCAATTATCTGGTCAAACGGTTTCTGAAGAAAGAGAGAATATACTCAGATTTGATATCCAACAGTAGTAAAAATCTTCGACAAACTTAATTTTATTGATACACTCGATTTTATACTAAAACAATTCACTTAAAATCTTACACTTTTGACTTGGCCCCTATGCAAATCAGTACTATTTTTGGTTATACAATTCGCTGTTCCGTTTACTACTGTCACAAGTAGGTATGAAAGACTGAAAGTTAACATGTAGACGGACGGACAAAATCATTATTTTACATTCAAAAATTCTGAAAAACAAAATTCGTCATGGTATTAACTGGAATATATGATATGTCAAGAAAAATATGCATTTCATCAATCAATTTCTGAGATTTTCGGCAAAATGTTGGTCCATATAGAAGTCAAACGGACTATACTGCATTTAATCTTATGGTCTGTTGCAATCGAGAAGAAAAAAATGATCCCATCCCATTAGTTATCAGACGCGTGCTTTTGTTTGTGTTTGTGTGTGGGTATTTTTCGAATTTTTCACTTCTAATTGCAATCCGATAAAATAAAAATTCTGATTCTCATTATTTCTGTATTAAATGCAATAGCACTGGTGAACCTGTCCCATGTACGCTACCCTCCGATACTGGCGTATCGGACGATATTTGCCATGTGCTAAAGCATTTGCACTTTTTACTCTAATAAACGCAACGAAAAAGACACTCATCCCTATAATGTTCGTTTGGTAATCAAACGTCGTAAATACAGCTTTTTCCTATAAAGATATCACCAAACTACGTTACCTATTACGTTGTCAAGGACGCGATAACCCTAAAACGCTCACAAAGACGGGAACGCCCAAATGGTGTTAACCATCAATTTCATCCTTATACTCTTCGAAATAAGTTTCTTGAAGCCGATTTTAAACCGATTCTTATCAAATTAGCCCGGTGCACGTCATTACGTCGAATGACACTTCGTCGATACGACATTTCGTCGAATGAAACAACGTCGAACGACATTTTCAATATACGACATTTGGTCGAATATATTTTACCTGAAAATAGAGCGATGATTAATTACAGAGTAAAAGTTAAATACCTCCGCAGATTATCTTGGCTTTAAAGTTTGTATTGTTAGTTTGGATGAAAAATAATGTTCACTGGTGAATGAGTTGTGTCGCTATGAATGCAATGAATCACTATGAAATACCATATTCTTATTAAATATTTTGTACAAAGAAAAGCCAAAGGTAAATGAGAAACAGTTATAAATGGTAAGGGGAACCTTCTGGGTTGAACCCCTTCTGATTCCCGCTTACTTACCAGAATCAAAGTGCTGTCAGCACTGTAAATCGTACATCATTGAGAGGCTGGGATAGTGCAATAGTTCGCCAATCAAAAGGGCTCAAATTTGGACAATAAAAGTTGGTAAAATCTTTAAATTTGTGAGTTTTTTGTCTTAACACTCCATCTTTTCGAGGACATCGCCAGCTCATCCAACCTCGTGGGTCCGATTTTGAAAGTTTGCTGATTCGATAGCCCTCTGCTAGTCTAAATTATTTCTTAGCAGATTTTTACGTTGTTATAATGAGCACGCGCCAAGCTAAAAGCTTGTCTGTTAATATTATTCCTCTCTCTATAGATTTTAAAAGCCTGTTTAGCAACAAACATTTTTCATTAAACTATTTACAATTTTGATTACCAACATGTTTGTATTTCAAGCATTGGGTTTTCCCAAATACTGTAAAATGCATTTTCCCTCAAGAAACACGTGAAATCGCCAACTATGCTATTTATATCTTTGGTTTCTGACAAATCGATTAAATCTAGCAGCACTCTATGATTATTCATGAGTTGTTCTAAAAATAGATCGCTCTTGCTGCTATCCTAGGTGAAATTCAAATGGCAGCCCGAGAGACGCGTGAGATGATGTAATAATCTAAAATTGACTGTAATATGCATGCGCAGAAAAGACATTCATGTGAACGGAGTTACCCACTGGTGGTAGTAAACAAACTTCTCATTTACCGCTACAATAATTAATTTTCCATGAAATATCGTTATCCCATTAAGAAATGTGATAAACTCGTGCAAAATACTATATAAAATAAGAAAAAAAGTATTTGTTATTTAAAGTAATAGAGAATATTTATTTTTTTGTAATCGAATTGTTGTGCACTATTCTCGACGCCATTTTGGAACCCAAGTAACACCGGCCTGACCCAGGATCAGAAGCGTCGAGGTTGAAAGGTTACAATGACATCACTAGTGTCGAAACCGAGGCCGTTCTGATAGAAACCCGGTGAACTCGGGTCGAAACCGAGTCCGATATGAACTTACCCCTATATCAGTTTATCGTATGTTTTTGTCGGTTTATTTGTTGTTGAATAATTTTTCTTCATACTCAAATTTGAATTTAATGAAAATAGGATTGGAGCGTGATCAGAGTGCTCATTGAAATCAAATATTTCAAAATTACAAAGCAGACGACTATTGACTAATGATAAACAAGTTAATTGACACATTTCGAGCAGACGATGTCCATTTGCATCTATACCACGTGGTCTGAAATTACGCGTGGGTTTTGACCGAGTGATAATCATAACAGAATTTGATTGGTTGTCAGCCCTACAACTGGTAAATGACCGTTCGAGAAAGTTCAGAGCAGTAATATTGTAAGTGCTACAAATTAATTATACAGTTAACCTATTGTACGTTTCAACTCCTTTACTCAACCGAAAATCTTGTTATAAACACTGAAAATACTAACTGGTAATTACTAAAAGCGAAAATTACATCAAATTTTGTATTAGCCTCTTCTCTATTTGTCGAAAAGTAAATAAGGTATCAACAAAGTTTGTAGATTGTGACTGAAAAGGCCGTTTCTTCGGTGTTTGAAAACACATAATTTGGTTTGAACACATTGCTCAGTAGATAATGGTAAAAATGTAGTGGGTCAAACAGACTGGATTTCTGGAAAACGGTAGATATAAATCTACTGCTTCGCAGTACGATTTAAAAACTAAATCGCTCTTTGATCATAGCAGAATAAAATCGATTTTCTAAAAATTAAACCCTATATAACACTCATAATTATTAGTGTCGATTTCATTGTTCAGTTAAACTCCAAAAGATAACATAGTGTTCCGTTTACATTTATAAACGTATCTGTGGTATATATTGTCTTCTCTAAGTATTTTCGACGAAATTCGACGAGGTTCGACAAAATTCGATTTCGACAAGGCGTCCATTCGACAAACCGTTGCATTCGACAAATATTACAATCGACGAAAATTGAATTCGACGAATTGGCATTCGACGAAATGTCATGGACCAAAATTAGACAGTTGATCTTTGATAAACACTAAACAGTAATTTAAATTTCAAAATTACCATGTCACATGTATTGCCATAAATTACTGGTAATCGTTACTGCATGAATAAAACAGCGTTCTTTTTCACAAAATCTTTCTATATCAAAACAACACGTGCAATTTCAGATTTTACTGGACAGACCCGACAATTCTAAATAGCGCTGTGAATGAAATATCCTTGATTATAATCATCAATATAATAATCATTTTAATTATTGTTGATCATATTATTGGAAAAATACGCAAGACGGAAGAACTCACATTTCTCACACCAGTTGCTATCCTCCATAGATCTACGATTATGAAGAACGGAAAAACAAAGCCATGAAGCTTTTGGCGTCATAATGCTCGCTCCATAAGACAAAACCGTTGCGAATAATTTGTTATTTCATGGCAGCCTATTTCCAACCTCTGGCATCGGGATAGCACGCCTCCCTGGATTTTGTAAAGAGCCAGCCCTGTGTTCAGGATGACAAAACAGTGCAAACTGTTTGCAAATATTACCCCACTTTGCACGCGCACTTGCGTGCAAAGTGGGGTGTAATTTGCGAACAGTTTGTGCCATTTTGTTATCCTAAATACAGCCAGGAATTGGATCGAAACTTCAGACAAAAAGAATACAAAACACGATATATGTTAAAATGTTTTAGTGTAATCATAAATAACAGAGCTATGACAGTTTAACAAGATGTCATTTATATGTCTAAAATTTCTTTACCAATAAATTATGTTACTAGCCTATAACCTACTTGTTACCGAGGGTCAAAATGTAAGTGAAACTAAAATAAGTGTACATCAACTGCGTAAACAAATATATAGAAAAGAGATTAGATCCGTCATAGGTAAATTGATTTAATATTTCAAAGGACAGTGCGAGCACTTTTTAAGATAAAAATTAGAAAGACAAGAAAAGCACAAAAATCGCTAAATTTTGATGTCCGCCAGGTTGTATAAATTTAAAGCAATGGTGAGAAGCACGGAAGTTCTGGATTTTTCAAAGAGACAAAAGTAGTATGAATGTTTCGGCCTTTGGTAGGTTCCATATCTTCGTTTGGTGTCAAAAGCATCGTAAATTCAGATTATTCAAGCTGAATTCACGATGTTTTTGTTGCCCAGCGACGACATTACATCAGAAAGCATATGCCCCCCCCCCTACCGAAAAAAAAAAAAAAGAAAAAAAACTATAGATATTCATAGATACTCGGTTTGTTCTGCGTAACTTTGACCCTGACCTTCAAACTGACCTTGGCCTGTAGTAGATCCCGACTGTGGATGCTCATTGACAGTCGCATTATTACTTCGGTTACTTTGTGGCGTTGTGACATGATCGTAAACATTTTTTGAAACATGATAACTTACACTAACATTATCGGTATGATCATAATCCGAGTCCTCGTTATAGTTATAATCACCAGTATTATGTACCGTTACTCCAACATCGTCAGGATCACGTACAGTGTTATCATCGCCGTAATATTGTTCATCTTGATAGTTCTCCTGTGTGTTTGTGTTTGTTTGGTAGTCATCGACAGTATAAGGTGGTGGATAGGCAGTGTTTTCCGTGTGAACATGTGTAACATAGCCCGCATCGTCTGGATACGCGCCGGTTGTTGTGTCAGCTTCATATTGCTTCTGATATTCATTATTATCATGATTATATTGGTTAGGCTCACTTTGGTTTGCGTTATAAGATGCTTCAACAGTTGCTATGTTCATTTGATTTTGATTATCTATATTCTGCTGATTGGTATCGGTTAACTGTATGGGTTCATCAGGATACATTTCTTTAATAACATCAAAATCGTCTTTAACGTGTCCATTAACTCTCTGTGCGGTATTTGACGATTCATGACTCTCCGATCGTGATCGTACTAATGAGAATTTGGCGAAACAATCACAGGGTGCGAACATATTCATACAACAACGACGACATTTATACATGGAACATTTTGGTCGACAGATTCTAAATGGGACTAGATCGGGGTCCTGCACTCCGTCATTGTAATCTTTGATCAGAGACGGCAATCTAAATCCATCAATAATCCAACCAAATCCGAAACAACCAAATGTACATGCGTATAGGATACCCCACTTCTTCCGCTCTAAATAAAAGTGATGAAGTCCAAAGAGGCCAAACGGGAACCAAAACACGTAGGCCTCGTCCGCGTATTTATGTTTGTCCTCCTCTGCGTATCTTTGGTATAAAACAGGAAGACGTAATATATCAAAAATCCAACCAAATCCGAATAATCCTAGAGTAGCTATATAAAACCCGCCATTTAAATATCGTTCTAAATAAAGATGATGCGCACCGAATATTCCTAATGGAGACACACATAATGTATAAGCTGTAATCTTTGTCATACCATGGTCACTTGTTGAATCATTGGCCGCGTCCACAAGGCCCTTCATTCGGAATAGATCAACTATCCATCCCATTCCGAATATCCCAAGCGAACACGTATAGAGTATTCCAAGTGCGTAATTTCCAAGATAATAATGATAGGCTCCGAACAATCCGAAGGGAGGAAACGCCATAATATAGGCTGTTCCAACTGATTTCTTGTCCATTCCCGCCTTTCGGACTAGTTTGTGCATTCGAAATAGATCGACTATCCATCCAATTCCAAATATTCCAAATGTAAAAGTGTAGATGAGCCCAAGCTGCACATTGTCGAGATAATAATGATAGGCACCAAAAATACCAAAGGGGGACAACCCAAGAATGTAAGCTGTCCCGAGTGACTTCCCCTCTCGTCCGTCATTATGGTCCTTGATTAGATGATGCATGCGTATTAGATCAACGATCCATCCGACTACAAATACGCCCAGCGTACAGGCGTAGAAGATTCCAAGCTTTTTATTACCGAGGTAGAAGTGATGGGCACCTGTAATTAGAAAGTTTCATGGGTAGAGATAATTCTAGGCAAGGAGATTCGGGGAAATTGTCCAACCTTTTTCAACGACCCCCAAAACTTTCAGTATTGGTTTGTGTTTTTTGCTGTAAAAAGAGCATGAAATACATTTTTTTTTAAATTACATCTATTTTGAGCTCAAATCCCAAACATTTTTTAAGTTCCAGAAAAAAATACTGGTTAATAGTAATACATGTTTATGTAAAGGGCTCGTGCTTGCAAGTGTCATGTTGAAATTAAAGAGCCGTTCATCCCCCAACCATGAAATCCTGATTTTAAGGCATAAACAACAAATCACGCATAGAATTTTGCAGATTTGAAAGTCATTTTACATTTTCTCTTTAAAATGTGATTTTAGCAATTCATTAGTAAAACTTAACAAATGGTTAGATAAACAGTTGAAAAATTGAGGGACAAAAATGACCCCATTGAGAGAGAATTCTACAGGTTAAATATAGGTTTTTTCAGATTTTTTGGGTCAAAATCCCGGTTTATTGGTCGAACAGAAGCCCTGATATACGTATTTGTAACCCATCCAGCAAACGGGACCATCTGAAAAAAAAAATCAATCCTGCTCTCACTTCATTTTGTCAAAGCTGAAATGTTTCATTTGATTTATACACGTGATGGAAGATCCTACTTATTTACAGATATACGTCATGTGAGACCAGCTAGGATCTATATATACAGTAATATTTTGATAAATGATATCAAGTATTTAAAATGTCGAATTGGTCAACCATGATGAAGAATGCAAGCTAAACCATCACTCAAACAGTATTTTTTACATCTAGATTTGTAGCTTAGGTTGTTTTGATGACCTAAAAAGGGATTGATAACAATGATGTAGATCAAAATAGTATAATAGTAATAATAATAATAATAATAAATAATGGTGATGATGATGACATTAAAAGTAATAAGGGATTTGTGGGAGTTTACAAATGAAACTATTAACAGAATACCAAGTCTTTTTTAAAAGGTTGCGGCATTATTATTAAACATCATTATATGTATTTTATTTGCGTACTTTCACGTTATGCTGAATGCTGAATTACGCATTTTTTTCAGAAAGAATAATAATCAGTTTTCTTACATTTCTCACTTTTTTCCCAAAGAAAAAACAAGTTGGGAAATATTTATCTCTCTCGGCTAGAAAAAAAGAATGAAATCTTCTCTTGTTCAGGTTTACGACAACTTATACCCATAGAAGCATCGATTTACCAGATAGAATTCTTAGTGTACGATTTAGACAACAAGCTTTCTTGCCATAGAATATGACACCAATATCACAGCTAACAACATCGTGAAATTGACATTCATCTCGATCAAAACCATTCTAAAACACTCACTCAGCGCTCCATTCATTCATTCATTCATTCAAAACACTCACTCAAACCATTCAAAACCGCTCAAATTTCACTGAAAAGAATATAATCAACAACATCATTCAAATAAATAAAGCTAGAAAAAAATCGCGATTTCACTGACATCATTCATATTTGAGGCGTCTGATTGGTTTTTGGAGAAATATGATGCTACTTATAGAATTTGTATGCATATTTTATTAAAGGGGGAGGGTGATAAATATCGCTAATTTTGTTCATCCTGAACAAAATTTGCGATATTGGATTACCTCCCATTAAATTCAATCAAAACTCGCTCCACACATTCATTCAATTTCATTCCAAAATCATTTATCTTGTCAATTTCACGATGTTGTTAACTGTATAACACATTATTGTTTTATATGCGCCCTTTCACGCCATGATGGATTACAAAATTTATTCAGTAACTGCATACGGCTACATCATTAATCATCATTTTACATGTTTAGGAGAGACACGCTTCGGCAAGTTTGGTAAAAAAAAATTGGAAAAAAAAATCATAAACATGAAATAGCCAATTAAAGGTGCATCACACCAGCACTACGTTCATTCGGAATGACGAAAAGTTCGTAAACGTTTAGTCTTTTGAAATCGGTTCCCTGCTACCAGGGTTTTCCCTCGGCTTTAAAAGATGGGGGTCATTTTGCCTTATTATGATCCTACTCAAACTAAAAAGAGAAGTTTTCATGGGCAAGTTTGGGGGTCATTATCAAATAGAACAGTGAAGGTTCAAATTCATAGAAAAAGGGGGTCATGGAAATCTCTGCCTGCTACGAACGTAAATACACACGCAAAGATTGGGAACAATTTCGCTAACGTTCTATCATCCTCAAGGTAAGGCAGACTACGACTGATATTTGAGCCCGCGCCTGACATTTACAACAATTTTCAAATGTGCGCAACGTTAAGACTCAGATCAGCCTGTGCACTCGCACAGTCTGATCAGAGTCTTCGCTGCGCACTTGATCAATAGCTTCTGACTCATACTGCCTACCAGCTACCACCGAAAATTTGCCCTGCGTTCAGGATGACTAAACAGTGTAAACTGTTTGTCAATTATATCGTGCAAAGCGGTATGATTTGCAAACAGTTTGCATCGTTTTTCATCCTGAACGCATGGAAGATAATGTTTTAATACACTGCGCGGTTGTCCAATGTTGCTCAATGTCTTTGAATCACGAACATTAAATTTTTGAAAAATGTTAACCATTTAATAATCTTCAAATGAGCTTTAGATGGCCATAATCAAATTTTTGTTGGTTACCAAATATTTGTAAGGGTACCTTGAAGAATCCATAAACTCAAGATTTCGTCAGTACTTCAACATTATTTGATTGAACAACTAAAGTCTATAATATTGCAATATTAATAAATCAAATCGGTAATAAATTTGACATGGTAGAATGTGATGACATGTTATAGACATGCATGGTTCATGTCACATTCGGCCCTCTAGATGATTTTGATTAAAAAGCTGAAAAATACCATGGGCCAACTTATTTCTCACCCCGGGCGGGTACTGTTGCCCGCAATATCAGAGTATCTCTCAGAAAGCGGGCTACCAGCTCTAGACTGGTCCACATATCGACTATCAGGATAACCTAGAACATGCTATTCTGATATTCGACAGTGAGACCAGTCTACACTCGACCCGAAAGCGGGCGAGAAATAAGTTGGTCCCATGTTTCGTGACTTATTGTATATATCGACGATGGGCAATCAAAGTATCGAAACTACAGCGTGATTTAAACTGGAAAAAAGGGACATTTTTATCGTTCTTTGGATTACGCAAATCAAATATCAAAAAATCCATTTTTAAATATATGATTATGATTTTTTCATCGCACACTGTGGATATTATGCAAATAGCCAAAGATCTAGGGGAGTTTAATTAGTCCGTCCTATTAGTCTACAACATTTTGTATTTATTTCTTTGGGACATTTTGTTAATGAAAATATATGATCTATTTTTGGTTAGGTCATGAAAACCTTAAATACAAAATGATCCTACGTGTGACATTTCGAACAGTTTCAAATGTGCGCAAGAATTCAATAATACGAATGACAATACTAGCGCTCTATAAGGCTCAATAAAAGAACCATAAGCGATCGATGCTTCATGGAATCGAACTCGGGACCTAGAATTTTCATGTGTGTATAATGCCATTTTACCGTACATGGTAAAATGTGATGAAACCAGAATTTTTGGGCCCGATGTTTTTCTCCTTCTCAAATCAGACTTTTCTCAAATTGCAAATTGAGATTGAAGGTCTTAAAGTGCTGTAATACTGTAATAATCGTATGAAAACAAAAGATAACACTAATAAGTTGTTATAAATAACAACTTATTCATTTCATCCTTTGTGCTCATACAATTATTTAAATTCTAATTTTGAGAAAATTCTCAGTTGAGAATGAGAAAAGTTTAATAACCTCAGGCACAGAATTTCTCGATGAAATCAGATGTTGTTGGAACTCATTGAAATTCAAAATAACATCTTTATATTTATACCTTACCATTATATTGTAAAATATATTATATATGTTGATGATATTATTTTCGAACAAATGAAATACGAGTTCCCACACAAAATCAAAATAGAGAAGCAGATCTACATAACAGGGAAGATAATTGATTGTAAAAACAGGAAGACTGATGTGATAAGTAGACACAATTATCACTTTAATTCAAAGTCTAAGTTTATTTCTCATTGTATTCACATCTCTCTGTTTTTGTCACCAAAGACATGCGGATTATTTCCTTGTCAGTGATTGTATATTACAATTCTTTCGGGCTATCTTCCCGCGATGGGAAATGATCGCTTTTGTCGTATTTCGCTTTTCAATTTCAAATTGCGCACCCAACCTGTTCATGCTTTCATGCTTACTATCAAACCCGTTAAATCTAACCTTTTGTGGACCCAAATTAGGAAATAGTAGTGGAGAAACACCCTTAGATCCAGAGAGAGAGAGAGAGAGAGAGAGAGAGAGACAGACAGACAGACAGACAGACAGACAGACAGAGACAGAGACAGAGAGACAGAGAGAGAGGGAGAGAAAGAGAGAGAGAGAGAGGGGGGGGGGGTAAAGAGGGTCTCCCTAACCCCGCCCCTCCTCTAGAATTTCGGGAAAATAAGGTGAAAAAGTCGGAAAATCGGGAAAACAGGCATCCTTTGATCTTAGGCAAGCAGGGACTTGATGAAAGAGTTTGTTCTGAAAGCCTTAGTTGTATTTCGCTTGCCATTTTATTATGATGAAACGAGTATGCTTTCGGTGAGATACCCTACTATTTAGAAAGAAAAAAATCCGATTTCGCGAATGAAAAGTATAACGAGAAGGGAAAACTCCATCCCCAGGACGATTTTTTGCAGTTTATCCCTTTCTCACAATGATCTGATTTTTCATTTGACGTTAGAACCATAAAAACTGCAAGATGTTTAGTTCTGCGTTCAAAATGAAAAAAATGTTTGTGAAACGTTTGAGAAATGATATCCCGCTTTGCTCGTGTCCTCACGTGAAAAGCTGGGAACAATTCTTAACGTCCGCACACCGTCTTCGAATCCAAAACACAGGGTCTGGTCATTCACCAACAAAACCTACCAAATAGTCCACCCAAGATACAGAGTAGATACCCATCGGACACCATCTTTCTGTTGGATCCATATCGGTTAGCGTGTTTGACTAGCCATCGCATCCGGGCCAGATCGTACAGGTACCCGAGCCCAAACAGCCCCAGGGTGCAAGCGTAGACGATCCCAAATATCTTTCTCCTTAAATAGAAATGATGGGCTCCACATAGCCCAAATGGCACACCCAAGATGTACGCTTCGGCTACTTTCTTTTCGCCCATAATTTCACGTTATTATAACATAAATCCCACATTAAATATTCATATCCTTAATCGTAATGCCCCATAATCTCTCGGCTTTAAAATGTTTATTTCTAAGCGAAACATACAGATGTCATGACATTTTATTATCGCAATGTTTGTGAAACATAGGTAAACATCCATTATACACACGGGATTATGCCATATAAAGTTCTACACATGCCTTTTGTGGGCAATTCGATAATTCAACCCATGTATCGTATGGTATTCTCCTATCCTTGAAGCGTGACGTATTTAATGGCTATTTATAGAACAACCTGTTACAAAAATCACGTGATACAGGTATAATGAAAATCGATATTAATAACTAGTTACGCATGATTGGTTCATTTAGAAGAAGTGTTTCACTGTGTTTGCAAAAACTTCTGCGAACGTTTAGGATTTATACCCAGCTTTGGACCGGACTACTAATTTCTCAAACGTTTCGCGACCGATTTCTTCCAGAACGCAGTGTAGTTCTTTTGAGCTCGTTCTATCAACCACCTTTATAAAGCAGCCATTTCAAATAAGCATAGTCTCACTTTGGTTCAGGCTGACAAAACGATGCAAGCTGTTTGCAAATTATTCCTCGCTTTGCGCATGCACTTGCGTTTACAGTGGCATGAAAGCATGTCTGAGCGTATTTGTTGAATTGCGGACGAACCTGCTAGTAAATATCCTAACCGTACTTTTGTTCTGTTATATTATATTGTGGTTATTCTCTTAGCGGATAGTTTTCTGCTTTTCTGACCGAAAGTCAAAAGAACTATAGCTATGGCGAAATTCCCGTCCGTCACAGTGGCGAATCCAGTGGGGGGGATCAAACGAACCCGCCCCTCTGAAGCCCAATGATTTAATTTTCATGTAGAATTTCAATTTACCCTTCTCCTGCTGTTTCTACACATGACTTTCTGAACATAACTTTGACAGACAGTACGGACTAAGATCAGCCTTAACAAATGTCCAGTCTGATCTTAGTATATATTGTATGTCTTCCACTTTATTTTTTGCGGAACTAAATCTTTATGCAGTCTAGTTGATATGTCAAAACAAGGAGAATTGTTTAATCGATACTTTAATTCAACAGGATGTGGATTAGAAATGTTTGATTCTAGGAAACGAACCCCCTTTCGGTTTGTTTGAACCCCCCCCCTTTACGGAAATCCTATATCCACCAGAGTGTCAGTCTATTTGTCCGTCTGTCCGCAAATAATTCTTGTTTGCGTGATAAAGTATAGGAATATCATCGGGTTTACTTGAAACTTCCACAAGGTGATTGCAGGGTCATAAGGGAGGATACATTCGAAAATGGGACTGATAAAATGGGGAAAGGGGCCTAATGTATATTCGATCAGGAGACTTTCATTTACTGGATAAAGTCGACACAAATATTATTGCAATAACGTGAAATGTTCACAGGCTGATTGTGGGATTAAAAGGAACGCTCCTTTAGAAAATGGGAATGATCCGTCAGAAAACACGGGAAAAGGGGCCTTTGGATTTTGTCAAAATATTCCGCGATAAGGTCGACATTTGTTTTTGAATTTAATTAAAACTTTTACGAGATGGTTGTTGGGCCATAAGGAAGGTTTCTTTGGATAATTGGAATGATCCGATAGAAAACACGGAAAAGGGGGCCTTATGGATTTTTGGTCAAAATAAAACACGATTATGTCTTCTTATGTTTTTGGATTTGATTTGAGGTTTCTTTCTAAAATTGGACTAAAACGTCGGAAAACACGGAGGAAGGATCATTGTGGAATTTTCGGCCCAAATATTTTCGTTTACAAGATTTAGTCCACAAATATTTTTTGGTTTGTTTAAAACTTTTATAGACCCGCAATTTAGAGTGAGTGATCAAAGGTCAATTTTGTCTATACAGGTATAGACAAAATTGACCTCTGATCACTCACTTAAACTTGTGGATATATAAAGCGGGGATAAAATTGTCATACTGTTTCACTGTTTTGTGATCCTGAACGCAGGGACGAAGTCAGGAAAGATGCTAATTCATAAGTCATTTGATTCCTTTGAATACTCAAGCACACCTGTATATGATCAACAAGAGAAAGTTCAACCTATTGGAAAGATTTTTCACGCAAATTAATAGCGGTAATAATTCTAGCATTTTTAAAGCGGTTAATCATATCGATTTTATGTGAAACAAAAGGCTTTAAGATGAGCGTATGTCTCAAAAAATGAAGTTTTTTCACTGTGTTAAATTCCCCCCCTGCGGTCAAGATGATTTCGTGCACAAAACGTGCAAAGCGAAGTGCAGTTTTCAAACGTTTGCAAACGTTTTTTGTATCCTGAATGCAAAGAAGACACAATTCTTTTCAGGATTAATTAAATACGAAGACAACTATTCAAAGGGACATAACAGTTACCTAAATCTGCGTCAAGATACTGTTGGAGTTATCTTTCAAAGATATGATATTCGAACAGTTGCAAATTATTACATCGTGATATTGACATTCATCACAATCAAAACTATTCCAAATCGCTCACTCAGCGATCCATTCATTCTCTCGTAACACTCACTAAAACCATTTAAAAATGCTCCAAAATCACTTAAAAGATAATATCAACAACTACATTCAAAATAAATCACGATTTCACTGATATAATTTAATTTTTAAGAGTCTGATTGGTCCTTGAAGAGACAGGAAACAATTGATAGAAAATGTATGAATATGTTATTAAAAGGAGGTAATTAATATAGCTAATTTTGTTCATTCTAAACAAAATTAGCGATATTGGAAATTCCTTGAATTTCACTCAAAACTCGCTCCACACATTCGTCAATATTATTCTAAAATATTTCCGAAATCGTTCATCTTGTCAATTCCACGATGTCCTTAATTAACTGTTTGTGCAATTGTATAAAGTGTCAGACAGAGGCTTATATATCAGCTGTCAAAATTATTCGGAATATCACTCGGCCATTTCCGTAGACTACAACAGACCTCGGATGGGTATGTAACAAAATCGTGCATTTTGTTAGGCGGAAATAGTGTAAGAAAAACTAGCACTGTAGATTTATATCTTTTACAGTTAATAACGAATGAAAATTCTTAAATTTTGAGAATGACGAATCATTCTCAAAAATTAAGATTTTATCAGCCGTTATTTATGAATCTAAAGATATTTTTTCAAGGATACAATGGTTTCACGTCAGTGACTTGAACGAGCGTTGGCGACGTCGAATGTTTTCACTCAAAGTTTCGAGGAATAACGCCATTTTAACTGACGTCTTTGAGGTTTTCCAAGGGTTTCCCGTAATTTTTAAAAATAGTCCGTCTATGTACATAGGTTGATCGTGAGATTCGCCGAGTGGTGTTCCGAAAGTTGTTAAAATGCTACGTGCACCTGCATGGATATAGAGGAGAGCCCGGACTAATCCACCCGTGACACGATGATTGTGGGTTTAATATACTGAGTTCCATAAAAAAGTGTGCACTTTCCCTTTTTGCATTTTTCGTGATTTTTACAAAGTTGGAAGAAAATAAGGGAGTAAATTTGATAGCATACTTTAGTCAATGCATTTTGGAATGAAAAGTGAAATCAGTTTTGGATAAAGTATCGCTTGTTGCATACGCGCAGGCAGAACTGAAATTGTTGAGATTTGACCTCTTTACAACTTTTTCTTTGGTAAGAGCTATGCGTTGATATTGCATTATGGAGTTTTAGAAGCCATTCCAAACAAAAGTTTTAATTTTTATGCAGACGTTACGTGTACGTCAACTGTAGACATTGCTACTTTTCTAGGCCAGTAACTTGTCGTTGAATAGTGCTATGGCGTTCTATGACATCTCGATTTGCTTAATAAAGGCCTTATGAAATGACGACCTCGATTTCTGTTGGAACATGACTGCTCACTCAATTTCAATGACGTTCTAAATCTGACAAGGTTCTATTTTGTTTATCGACGTTTATTGGTAGTCAAACCACTCTGTTGCACCATGCATAATTATTTTGATGATGTTATTTTGTGCTTAACAAGCCGCAAAGATTCACCTGAATGCATTTCCAGACCAACTTTACGTCTAACGCGAGATGCACATGCAAAATATGCAAAGTCAAATGTCTCAATTCAGCAGAAAATTTTTGCTCATTGCGCGATTTTTGTTTTCAAATATCGTTTGTTCATACTCTCGGGGATAGTCATACGACGTTTCATGACGATAGATCGGGTAATTTCAGAGATATTCAAAATTCCGAAGTTTACACTTTCTCTTGGAACTAAGTATAAAAAGTCCTTGAGCAACCATTGGTTTGGGAACATACTATAAAATGAACTTAACCTAGAAAATATGCCCTTCGTTCAGGATAACAAAGCACTCGCGAGCGCATTTGAAATGGTACTCTGCATTACCAAGCGAAAGAATCTCCGGGATCCACACCAGTCCTCGGGCCCGAGACCTGCGGGTTTCAGAGAGGACTGGTAGAAGATACCATGTTACAGGTCCTCTAGGCCAGTAGTTTATGGTCATTGTATTTCCAATCACTCATGTTTTGAATAAAAGCTGCCTTTTCAATTCTATTTTTTTTCCATTCCTCTATAGAAAACATTGTGAGAAAAGAAGAAATGGCTTATCACAAGCAATTTCTTCTTTTCCCACTCTGTTTTCCTTAAAATTTACTCTTTAAATTGCTAAAGTTTAAACACAGTTTCCATTGAGGACCTGCTACTATCAAGGAGGACCTGTAAGATTTAGGGCTTATAAGTATAAGTACTTCAGGCTGATGTTAAAAGAATTTAGTGTCGAACCCTGTATCTAATGCATGTTCCAAAACTTCGGCGCCACCTGGTTTTCCGTTATCATGGACGCAGGGCTTGGGCCAGTTTTACTAAACATCTTACGATCATTTTTGCGTAAGTCAAAAATTAAAGGTGCTTCTAATGTAGAAACTAAACATGGAATTCTGCCATGCAACTTCTCATTGGAAGCGTCTTTTAAAGACGATTTCAATGAGATATTGAAAGGCGGAATCCATCAATGAATGAAAACACCAAATACTATAATTTATTTTGACTTACGATTAATGTTGTCGTAAAATGTTTAGTAAAACGGGCACCTGGTCATCAGTTACGTAAAGAAACACAGTGACGTCATTCTCAATGTTCTCAGCGAACTAATGTTAAAGGTACCCACTGGAATCCTTTGGTCTGAAGACGATTCAAATGAGTTCCAACAACATAGGATCTTATACATTATTTGTGGAAATGTCATTTTATTAAAATATACTATAGACTCTAAGTCCCATCTTCAAAAAACTCTGTAGGACGATTAGCTACATTCAATAAGCATGGTTTTGTTCCTATCTTGAAATTGTTGAAATTCCTGAAACTTTTTATCGAAAATGATCAGTTTTGAAAGACTTTTACGCATGGCTGATAAACAAATCTTCCGCGGCACTTCCTCTATTAAAGGTAATCAATGGTATCGTTTGGTCTGAAGACGATTCAAATGAGTACCCAAAACATAGGATTTAATAGATAATTTGTGAAAATGTCATTTTATTTAATTATCCTACACTTCCCATCTTCAAAAAGCTCTGGAAGATGAATAATAACATTCAATAGGCATGATTGAGTTCCTATCTTGAAATTGTTTAAATTTCTAAAACTTTTTCCCGAAAATGATAAGTATTGAAAGACTTTTACGCATGGCTGATAAACAAATCTTCCGTGGCGCTTCTTCTAACCGACATACGTACACCATTGTTGTAACGTTTTATCATATCAGTCATACGAAATCAATCATTAATCCATTTGAACATGGACGATTTATGAATTATGATGAAGTTATTAATCTTACAAGGTTCGATGCTGTTCAACCATTTTACTTGTTGGGTAAACAACGTTGTTTCAGTCTTCGCCCTTTTAATCAAAGTGTGATTTTATGGTTAGGTAAGACAAAGTAATTTCATTGATTTTTTTTCCGACAACGTATTCGTCTAACGCGTGATGGACATGCAAAATACAAAAAAATAAAAAAAAGACTTTAACTTAATCGAAAGAATATGCGCACCGTGTGATTTTTTCTTCAAAGACCGTCATTCGGAACATCGCTCGGACCTTTTCGTAAACTACATGTAGAAAGTACCTCGGACATAAGTGTAGTAATTTTAGAATGGAAGAAAAAGGGAAATATCATATTTAGCCAATGATAAAATAAATCTGAATCGATAGATTTGCTTTTCGTTGTTCCAAGATGATACCTTTTCAAGCTACGGGTCGTTATTTAAAGCTACCCTTTGTTCAGGTTACGGACACGTTTGCGAATATATTGGAAACCCTAAATAAACTTTTATTTTTTCAACACGTGATTTGACATATCCACATTGGGGTTTTCCAATTTTATTCGGGTGTCATATGATCAGAGTATGAGTTTGAAGTCGGTTTTACTAATGCGGAATTCCAGTTTATTGGCACATGGTTTTTTAAACCAATCAACCCCTTTTTGTAGAATTCAAGTGATCAATACATTGTTATTTCTCCGTTTGAAAAGTTTGCTTTTAAATACAAAAATGGTCTCTCTGTAGAATAGGTTAGATGAAGAAAATCTGATTTACCGAAGCTAAACAGATTGATTGATTGAATGGAGTTGAACGCTGCTTTCAACATTTTTTTGTATATCGCGGCGACTGGAGCACCTAAAATGGATTCCTGATATTCCTCTCACCAGTACAACCATCACATCCTTTCCTAGCCCCCAGATGCTATCTCACAAAGGTCTACGATTATCAACCCATTGGTGAGAGACAAATAGCCGGAAAGAATGAGTGCCGAAGCTAAATAGATAAATACATTTATCATCAAGAGCAATTTCATATCGTCTGCTTTTCTTTTTTCGTTTTCCATGACACGCACTTTATACGTCGTTTCCAACACTTTCCGGTTGAAAAATGGCCTACAGTACACGATCAGTAAGAGTGCCAGTATTTATTGACATACAGCCGTACATCGTGAAATTGACATTCATCTCAATAAAACCCATTCTAAATCGCTAAGACGTAACTAGGATATTGAAATTTATACGCACTCATAAGGCGACAACCAAAGAATACATAGGATGAAGGCAACATGTCGACTGGGACAAAAGATTAATGGCCTCCGCTTCCTTTTTTGTATGATTTGAGCATGTGTGAATGATTTAAACATCGCAACTACAGCTTGAATACTTATCTGTAAGCAAAAAATCTACTAAGCGACCATTCTCTTCAACGTGTCCTTTTGTGTGGTTCTGTGAGTGATCGCTTAATGCACGTTTTACTGGAAATCTGTAAATGGGAATGTCGATATCTTTTAAATCATGAATAAGCGTCACTGAAGATTGTACAATATAATGTCCGCCCATCAAGCAAGTCTTTTGGAAATTGTGAATATCACGCAAAGGGTTCGTATTGAAAATCGTTACAGTACTTATCTATCGGACGTTATCTAAGCGGATACAACAAGAGTGACGTCATAATGAACGTTATATAGCAGTAATGAGCAAATTGTCGGGCTTGATTTTTTTCCCTAAAATGTTTATATATTGGCTTATTTTTAGGTCATAAACAGCCTTGCTCTGCCAGGCCCATATTTTTGGGATAATCACAATGTCATTAACGAGTTTGAGAAGAGTCACACGAGGAAAATTTATGCCAAGCTTGGTTGAAATATGCCCATTGGTTACTGAGAAGAAAATGTTTTTCAAAGTCATGCCTACAATTTGGAGTCCATTAAAATTCATAACCAAAGTTTTGAGAAGGTTCATCCGAGGAATGCTAAGATTAAATAAAATTTGCAACCTGCTTCCTGAAAAGAAGATGTTAAAAGATTTCAATATCAACAAGCAAATTCGTTGAATTGATATCCCCCGCCGAACATATTTTCATTGTCAATGGAGTTAATATCAAACTTAGGTACAGGTTATCTTTTATCTACATCAACCTATAATTTTCAAGAATAACGCGGTAACGAATATCACTCTGTATGTATATGGCTTGAATAGTCAGGGGCAGTAACTCTAAATTCGACAGTCGAACCTGGTAACCCCGACGATATGCGCATGTCCTCTTTGTAGTGAAGCTATGTGCCAAGTTTCATTGAAATCCAGTCTATAGTTTTCAAGAAATAGCGCGGAAACGAATATCACTATGTATGTATATGGCTTCAACAGTCAGTTGCAATAACTCTAAATTCGACGGTCTAACGAGGTAACCCCGACGATATGGGCATGTCCTCTTTGTAGTGAAGCTATGTGCCAAGTTTATTGAAATCCGGTCTACAGTTTTCAAGAAAAAGCGCCCAAACGAATATCACTATGTATGTATATGGCTTAAACAGTCAGGGGCAGTAACTCTAAATTCGACGGTCGAACCAGGTAACCCAGACAATATGCGCATGTCCTCATTGTAGTGAAGCTGTGTGCCAAGTTTCATTGAAATCCGGTCTTCAGTTTTTGAGAAATAGCGCGGAAACGAATATAACTATGAATATATATGGCTTAAACAGTCACGGACAATCATTCTAAATTTGACGGTCGAACCGGGTAACCCCGACGATATGCGCATGTCCTCATTGTAGTGAAGCTGTGTGCCAAGTTTCATTGAAATCCGGTCTATAGTTTTTGAGAAATAGCGCGGAAACGAATATCAATATGTATATATATATGGCTTCAACAGTCAGGGGCAGTAACTCTAAATTCCACAGTCAAACCGGGTTACCCCGACGATATGGGCATGTCCTCTTTGTAGTGAAGCTTTGTGCCAAGTTTCATAGAAATCCGGTCTATAGTTTTCAAGAAATAGCGCGGAAACAAATATCACTATGTATGTATATGGCTTAAACAGTCAGGGGCAGTAACTCTAAATTCGACGGTCGAACCTGGTAACCCCGACGATATGTTTATGTCCTCATTGTGATGAAGCTGTGTGCCAAGTTTCATTGAAATCAGGTCTACAGTTTTCAAGAAATAGCGCTCAAACGAATATCACTATGTATGTATATGGCTTAAACAGTCAGGGGCAGTAACTCTAAATTCGATGGTCGAACCGGGTAACCCCGACGATATGCGCATGTCCTCATTGTAGTGAAGCTGTGTGCCAAGTTTCATTGAAATCCGGTCAATAGTTTTCAAGAAATAGCGCGGAAACGAATGTCGGACGGACGGACGGACGGACGGAAGGACGGACGGACATGGCAAACACAATATTCGCCCCGAAAAAAATTTTCGGCGGGGGATAAAAACGTACACGCCATGCTACGTCCATTTTAGGGGGTCAATCAGATATCATGAACATCTTTTCAAAGATGTCAATTAAGGATAATTCAGGCCTAGCTTGTTTGAAATAGGCACAACTGGTTTTGAAGGCGACTACGTATACAGATTTCAAAGTAAAAAAAAGAAGTCCCGCCCTGCAACATCCATAATTATGGATCAATCAAAGTTTCAGTAAAATTGTTTAAAGGGGTTATCGTAAGGAACATATGAACCAAGTTTGAATGAAATCGTCTATTTAGTCGCTAAGGTGAAGGCGTTTAAAGATTTCAAAGTAAAAATATCACCCTTCCACGCCCATTTAAGGGGCCAACCCATATTTCGTGAGCTATTTATTAGAGTCAAAAGCATATTTCTGCCAAGTTTGGTTGAATTTTGCCCTTTGGTTTGAGAGAAAAAAATTCTTTAAGATTTCAAAAGCAAAAACTACCCGCCTTTATTTTGGGTTCAATCGTACTTTTGCGACCATGGATCGAGAAGTGTCACCAACGAACATTCATATCACGTATAGCTAGTTACATCGTGAAATTGACATTCACCTCAATCAAAATCATTCTAAATCGCTCACTCAGCGCTCCATTCATTCATTCCAAACACTCACTCAAACCATCCAAAAACGACCAAACCCATTTAAAAATATAGATAAACCAACTTCATTCAAAATAAATTTTGATTGAGAAAAATCGTGATTTCACTAATTTAATTCAAATTATTAGCGTCTCATAGGTTCTTGGAAAAATAGGAAGCCCTGTATAAAACTTGAATGTATTTTTTATTAAAGGGAGCTAATCAATATCGCAAATTTTGTTCATCTTAAACAAAATTTACGATATAGGATTACTTCCCATTAAATTCACTCAAAACTCGCTCCACACACTCATTCAATTTCATTCCAAAATCATTCCCAAATCACTCATCTTGTCAATTTCACGATGTTGTTAACAGTATGGTTGAATTTGGCCAATTGGTCACTGAAGAGAAGATATATCGAGATTCCAAAGTAAAAAAAAACCAAAAAACTTCCAACACTGACAAGACCATTCGGAACATCGCTCGGAATTTTCCGTAAACTGGAAAGTACCTCGGACGTAAGTGTAGTAATTTTGGGTCATTTTTTAGGTAATTCGGCTTCAGGTGGTACTTCGGTTATTTAATACGCTTGAAGAAAATCACATTTTTAAATTCTTTCCGATCGTCTATGGAGAACTTTTGGGTATATTATAATTTGAAAACAAAACGCAGTCAAACACTGCGTTTTGTTATCAAGTTATAATATGCTCACTTCTATTCTTTCGTTGATTTTGTTTTATGCAACGTCATCCTTTGCGGGATCGTTGATGTTTGTGACGTCATATAAACCCGCGTGCGAAATGACGCGCTTTCATGGCAGCGCCCGTATTATTCCCGAGGTCTATTCCGAAGAATCGCCGAGGGTTCCCGATTGTGACAAGACAACATTTCTCGAAAATTTCGCGAACAAGTTTTGAGAAGGGTTAACCAATGAACATTGACCTTAAGTTCGGTTGAAATCAGACCAGCGCTTACTATGGAGATATTGTTTTAAGAATTGTTGTCGACGACCGACGGAAGACGGACAAAAGATGATCGCAATAGGTCACCTTACGCACGTTGTACTTAGCTGAGCTGAAAACAATACAGACAATGTCACGGAATTTATATTTTCATGACGTGTTTATGAATGCCTGTTTATGGAGCATAGACGTTGTGTCTACAACCTGGTAGCTTCAACGCAAATCCTTTCGGGCTACATATTCTAAATGGCACCAGATTACCACCACTAGGAATCTTGTCATTGTAATCCTTGACTTTAGTCGATAATCTAAAGCCATCAGCAATCCACCCAAGCAGCGCCACACCACCTGATAACATGTATAACAGGCCCCATTGTTTTCGTTCCAAGTAAAAGTGGTGTAAGCCGAATATACCAAAAGGAAGCCAATACATATATGCATCGTCTACGTATTTATGTTTACTCCCTTTCTGATAACGTTCATACAGTACCGGGAGTCGCAGAATGTCAAAAATCCAACCAAAGCCAAACAGTCCGCATGTAGGTAAATAAAGGGCGAAGTTCATGTAACGTTTAAGGTATAAATGATGCGCTCCAAACATTCCCAATGGAGATGCACAAATCACATATGCGGTTGTCTTATCAATTTGATGCTGACATTCGGGGCACGGACTATTCGCGATCTGTACCAGATTTTTCATCCGAATGAGATCAACAATCCATCCGATACCGAATATCCCAAACGTAAAAGTGTACAGCGCACCTAATTTGTAATGCTCAAGGTAAAAGTGGTGTGCCCCTAGCCATCCAAACGGAGGAACGGCCATTATGTAGGCAGTTACAACTGATTTCTGCTCAAGTCCAGCTTTTAGAATCAGTTTTGACATCCTAAACAAATCAACGATCCAGCCAATCCCGAATATACCCAACGTGAAAGTGTATGTCATTCCGAGTCTCTTGTTTCCAAGATAGTAGTGATGTGACCCAAATATACCCAGTGGGGAGACTCCTAGAATGTATGCAGTTACTAGAGATACACTTGTATCTTTGTTGTTGTGTTGCCGAACGATTTGATGAATACGGAATAAATCAACAATCCACCCTATGGTGAATACGCCGAGTGTAGATGCGTATAAGATTCCTAGCTTCTTGTTTCCAAAGTAGAAATGGTGGATGCCTGCAATAAAGATATTAACATTCATTTCATTTATTCATTCAACAAGTACCTATTATAATCCTTGTCATACTGAACACGGAATATTCCTGCTTTGTCTGGATGTATAGACAGAGATCAGCCTGTATATAAGTACGTATCAATTTTAGTCAATACCACTTGATTTTGCATTTTAAACCAGGAAAGTTCAGAATTCTGTTTTCAAAAGAAATTGAGGTACATAATTAGTGCATTCATTACTTCAAACCGTTTAGTTTTAAGGTAGTGGACCCGTAATAGTTCCGCAATGATTTGGAAGTAATGAACTTAACAGTGTTAACCGACGTTTCCTAATGATTTTCCAAAAAATCGCCCACGATTGTTTACCCGGTTAACACAAACCACAGAACGTGTCCAGAGAAGCCCTAAGTTTGACAAGCAAAACGCAACGATTGAAGAGCACGATCTTTATTATTGAATTAAAAGATGAAGATTTGTATTTGTTGATTTTTGAGGTATGAAACTAAAAACCTAATCATACTGTATGAATTCACAAAGATATGAATGAGTCTAACTAGATGGTCGTCTCCCAATTACAAAAATAGGAACATAAGCAACAGCCGTCTGAGCGCTTCGAAATATAACTAAAATGGAACTAGACTATTCCGAAATAAAACATTTGAAAATTGTGCATACTTACCAAAGATACCACCAAACAACGCCAGTAAAAACCCATCTGAGACAAGCACTTTGTCTTTACTGTCTGCGTCTGGAAGATTTGCATGTTCGACCAACCATTTCATCCGAAATAAGTCCAACACATAACCAATACCAAATAACCCACAGGTGCAAAGATATAGGATTCCGCATTTCGTCCTCTTTAGGTAAAAATGGTGACCCCCGAAAAGGCCAAATACTATTCCAATAATATAAACATCTACCAGATCCCTTTTCCCCATTATTGTCAATACTATCAAAATCTACTACTGGAGACACAAGTTATTTTTCTATGGCTAAGCATGTCTTTAAAAAGCCCTAATAATCTACTCATCCTTTTTATATCATAATTACAAAAGTTCAAAGCTGATCTAATATCGGAGTTGGAAAATACAAACGACGTCATGATTTCAAAAATATAGGTAATTTCTGAAAATGAAACACGTACTTTTAAATGCAGCTCTACTTTCACTTTAAAATAGGGTGACATAAGTGTCCTAGATATATTTGATATCATATCAATCAATTATTGTACGATCTGGATTGACATGTGGGTTAAAAAGCCACTGTTAAATATGTACGCAAGCGTAAGAATACAGTCCCACGTTCAGGATTTGGATGCGCTCGCCATATCAGTTTCTGGTTAGCAGTCTATAATTAGAAAAATCGTGAAATTGACACTTCTCCGATCAAATACATTCTATATCACTCACTCAGCGCTCCATTCATTCTTTCCAAACACTCACTTATATCAAACAAAAACGCTCAAAAATCAGTAGAAAACATTTCAAAATCGTTCAAAACGATAAACAAATAATCCAAATCTATCAAATTATTCTCCGACAATTGCTTGCTGGTACGAATTTTAGAGTGTTGATTTGTCAACAAAGTTACACAAACAGAAAGTAGGTATGTTTTTTAGAAGGGAGGTAATAAAAATCGCAAAATTTGTTCACTTTGAACAAAATAAGCGGTATTGGATTACCTCCTATTCATTTCAGTTAAAACTTGCTCCACACATTTATTCAAATTCATTCCAAAATCATTCCAATTTCATTCACCTTGTCAATTGCACAATGTTCATTGTATCTTCAGCGCAACGCAAGCGCTTTCAAATATTCTAAGAGGCCAGGCAAAGAATTCAAATACTTTATTTCGGCTACTAGCCTTAAATCATAAGCAAAATGTGTTCTTCATATTAAAACCCATTCATTCTCGTTTACAATCTGCGCTTTAATTTTACATACAACTCCATTAATTAACATTTTTTACGTAAGAATACTTTAGTCTTTTTGTAAGTTGAAAGGTCGTTGCTTCGAAGTAAAATTTAGGAAATTTGTTGTAATTGAAACCTAATACTTATCATATAGACGAATTGACGCATAACTAATGAAAAGCAATAATTATGATTTCAAGCATGTCTGTCTTTTTCATGTTCTTGTAGTTAATCCCGCATTTTGTTCAAATCGAGAAAACCCCTTATGCAATTAAAACTGACGGATTTCATTTAAATAATGGTAGAAATCTTTCCAACCTCTTCATTTTCTTCTACTTTCATTTTCTGCGGACTGCGCAGACTGACTAGGGTCGAATCTTTTTGCACATTGGTTATTTTCTTAATCTAGAATGAATGAATGAATGAATATTGCTTTACGGCCCGTCGACTTCTAAGGTCATGTTGGGCGCAAACACTCATGTATAAAACTGGAATAATCCGACGTGAGCACGAAAGCACATGGACTCTCCCCAGATCAGGAGAACGGCCCATGTGCGAGTCCACCCGACCGGAAAATTCAAAAAAAGTGATCATTCAGGCTAAACTAAAATTCAAATTAACAACGTTATACAACAAATCAATGTAAACTAATAAATCCAAAAGAATGTTCCAATTATAAAAGAAATAATAACCAAAAAAGCTATTGAAAATGGTAAAATTGTATAGAACATTTTAAAAATAGAAGAAACGGTCAATAGAACCTAAAATCAGATTTTATTATATAAGTGAATTGCCTTAAGAAAGTCAAAAACCAACTCCAATTTGACATATTCAAACAGCTGCCCCATACTATCAATTTTAAAATATTTGTCTCTGATAAAAGAGAAATCAATACAATCTATAAAAATATGTTTGATAGTAAGAGGAGCGTTGCATGGAATGCACATTGGCATCTCTTCTCCTTTTAAAAGGTAGGAATGTGTTAAGTGAGAATGACCAATGCGTAATCGAGTTAAAATTAGCTCTTCGCGACGGCATGACCTGTAACCAGGTAACCAATCGCCGAGGTCTTGACGAACAGAATGTAATTTATTATGAATATTGGCAGGATCAGTCCAGCTGTTCTTCCAGACTTCCTGAATGAAACCATGAATCAATTCTTCAAAATTAGCTTTGATGCTGCGACAATTCCATTGAATGATTTGATTCGCCATAGTTAAATTAAGGGATAAAAAAATACTAATAAGTAGTGGAAGTATGAAATTTATTTCTTTATATGTGAAAGATCTATTATGTTTTTACCTTACTTATTCTCTTTTGAAGGATCTGAGTCATCTAGGTCTTCCGTTACCATGTCTTCTTCAAGACCATGATAGCGGTTGTATTGCTTTATCGGATCCTCAGATCCTTTTGGTTGGCGACTAGATGTCGCCGCCCTAGGAGACGAATTTCTACTCCTAGGGGGTTTCATGAATGAGCTCGATTCTTTATCCTCTTGCATTTTACCAGCTGGAGTGTTTAACTTCTCCAGCTGGATCTGAGCTTTCTTACGTCTTCCCATCTCAGCTTTATCTAAACGTATAATTTCTTCTATTTCAGGCATGGATGAATTGATCTCTTTACTGGTAGTTGAGAATGGATTTGTTTGAGATTTAGGTTCTGAAGTCAAAGTTTTAGGAGGTGACGGAGTAGCATCTTTCTCAGTACTAGAGGTAGATTGCGATGATGCATCCGTAGAACTCGAGAAAAGTTTGGCTATTTCATCTTTCTTTTCAGGGAAAACTAAGCACAATTTTTGGAACAAATCCTTGCAATTTTGACATTCTTCCTTTCCTTTATTTGTGTTAGATAAAACCTTCTGGGCATAGGATGAAGATAAATTGACTCTACTGTCGACTATTTTCCTTGCTTCTGGGAAAGAGAGACATTCCTTGTACTTAATAGTAACAATTTCCTTCTCTCTTTTCCAGACAGGACATTTCCTAGAAGTTGCCGAGTGCTCACCGCCACAGTTCATACATTTCATAGGATTTGTACAATCCCGGCAGCGATGAGTGTCCCAGTCCTCACCACATTGACTGCAAAGGTCACCCACGTTCGCTTTACATTTGTTTTCATGATGCCCGTATTTATAACATTTATAGCACTGTAGAGGATTTGGTATGTAAAGGTCTACAGTTACCCTTAAATAACCTACCTTTATTGCTTTGGGCAGAATGGCCGAACTAAATGTCAATATTAGGGTATTGGTTGATCTTTTTTCACCATCTCTAAAAACAGTTACTCTTTTAACTTTAGAGACATTTTGAGGTCTGAGTTCTGCAAGGATTTCATCATCGCTTATACCTTCTAGATCACGGCATCTGATAACTCCTCTTGACGAGTTCAATGTAGTATGAGGCTCGCAAAAAACGGGTAATCCGAAAAAGTTTTTCATTTTCATAAGATTTTCTGCATGTACAGCTTTTTCAACTTCTACCAGAAGGGAACCTGATTTTAACTTTTTAATTGATTTTGGCTGGCTAATTGCTGATGTTATGACCTTTTCAATTACAAATGGACTTAGTTTGGTGAGTGATTTATTTTCATCAGTAGAGTCAATTAGAAGAAATCTTGGGAAAGATGTAGTATTTGGTCCAGAAAGCGATTGAGAATGTTCAGTATCCATATCGTTTTTTCGTTTTTTGTTTGTTTGGGTATCCATGTTTGTGTTTGATAGTATTCACTATCCGGGGCCACCACCCTCCACGGAGTCCTACAAGGGGACATGAAAGGGCGGGTTTCCAGCCCCCCATGCCGGGGCTACCCGAATAGTATGCTCGAGCAGAAACGACAAAATGATCGACAGCGATTGCACGAACAATTTCCTAAAAAAGGATCAAGCCGTGCAAATAATGCCAAATCACAAAATCCATTCAACCCGATTAGCCCATGAGCCTATATAGACAAGGACTGAAATACTACTAAAATATAAAATATGAGTGACACGGGCATATAAACCTTTGCACTTAGTACAACAATGACTTTTATACCAAAATGTTTTCAAAGAAATTTGGTACAACAATTTGTTATGTAATGTGTCATTAGAATCATGACAGAACATCTTTAATAAAAGAAAACGTTTCATATTACAAAAGTAGATGCCCCAGTCTAAAACGACCAGCCGATTGCCTAGACCGGGCCCATCCAGGCTCCCGTTTCAGCCGAAGCCGAGGCCAAAGCAGCGTGTTGAGAAGCTGGAGATCCCTGGGCTTCCCTCAACTATCAGGACCCTCTTTTCCGGCATTACGAGTCTCCACCCACGGCAAACAGGCGGGCCCATTTGTTAGGGGTCATACCATTGACTACATGGGCAGCAGCCGACTATTTCTACCCCCCCCCCCCCCCCCGCCCAGCTGGGGGCCTCTTAATCTAGAAGAATCAATCTATCCTCCAGTAAAGATTTATTTGAAATGCGACTTCTTGTTGACCTATGCTGGATCAATTCTCTTTTTCAATACTTCAGTTTACAGAATTTCCGGATGGTCCCTTTTCGCGTGACGGGTCACATTTGTAAAAAATAGTTCACCTGTGCCTCATTATCTTACGTTAACTTTCGGTCATAGGTGCGGTGTCATGAACAGAATTTAACTTTTAATTCAATTGATTGATTGAGGTCTTGAACCGCTTTCAACATTTTTTCAGTTATATCGCGGCTAGAGTACCTAACAATGGTTTCCTGGTATTTCTCTCACCAGTACAACCACCACATCCTTTCCTAGCCTCCAGTTGCTATCTGACAAAGGTTTTGATTATCAACCCATTGATGAGGGACAAATAGTCAGAAAGAATGAGTGCCGCCGTCGGGGATCGAACCCAGAACTTTTAATTCAAAGAAGACAAGTACTGCAATTGTTGCACCAATTAGTATAATCGAACAGACAGAGAAAGTTCAAATACGCGCACCGTCGGTTGCATTGAATTCATTTCACAATTTTTGTCAACTTTGATTTTATAGTTGCAGATGAAGAGACATCTATTATTTTCTCTATATTCCTTAATTATGATATTTTGTACAGACATTTTTTTCCTATCAAATATCTCATTGAATAACTTTTTCATGGAATCCAGTTGTTATCACCTATTCAAGCCGGGGTCATGAGTATTTTGATCATCAACTAAGTATTTTGTTTCTTAATGGCAGCGCCTGAACGAATAAATAATAATTGATTGAATTTTATAATATGATCTACGTCGCGGGAGTGAAATTATCTCGTTGAATATTTTTGATATTACACGGGTGTTATTACACTAGTTAAATAACTATGCAAATGATCTCATAGCGAATGGTAATGCTATTTTGTAACCGGGAAAATGTCGTCATAATCTATATATTGTGACGTCAGTTTTAAACGGCATTATAAGTTTCGCGGAAAATTGAAATGTTGAATTTTAAGAATTTTGACGATTTTCGCAAAATTTCGGGTCATATTATAAACAGAATATCAAATTTGTGCTCATAAAATACCGAATTTATTAAACTCGTCATCTTAAACAGATAAAATCTCGGCGTAGCCTCGTTTTTATCTGTTTATAGTTGACTCGTTGAATAAATTCGGTATTCAATGATCACTCATTCAATATCCTCTATATCTTCTTTCTGTCATAACATTTCAGGCTATTACTAATATAACTATCTTTCTTTTTACATTTCGTGGTTTGCAGTGTATTGTTATTCATTTTTTCCTTTTTTTTTTTTACAGATTCTTAACCATTTTATTGTTATTTTTACACGTTTCACATTAGATAAAGACATGAGATCGATACAAGAGGAATGTGACAAATTTATGTTTTACTTTTTCTAAAGCCCAATTGTGTTATGTTTAGGCTACTGAGTATAAGGAAATTACTTCATTCGCAATATCCAACGGATCACCCACAAACTACGATGAACAAAAATAATGATTTCTTTTACATTTTGTTTCACAACTTTGAAACTATGGTGTCCGTTATTTTTATTTAAAAATCTAAATATACCTAAAGATAACCTTGTATAAGAGGAGGATAAAGTATTCGGACCTCAAGTTTGGATCGCAAGTCCCTATCTTACACTATCTTATTAACTAATTCTATCATATTTTTTCAATTATTTAAATACACATATGTTTTTTTTCTTTTCATTGTGAAGAAATTAAAATTATATTTCGTTGATGAAAAAGAGTATTCTATGCAAGACCCCCCCCCCCCCCCCCCCTGTATTTTTGTCTTGTAAATGTAACTTATTAAATATGTTACAACCCCCTTTATTCATTTAATCATGTATACAAATTCACAAACATACAAGGTCTCCATTCGACTTCTTATTATCCATTTCTTCGCATTTTGCCCCCAAAATATGTATTTTCCAATACCAGCATTTCTTCGAAAAATGCATGGAGAGCTATGCTGATTTTTGGTCAAATTATCGTAAAGGTACACTTAACAAAATTTATCTAACACAAATTCATATAACTTTTGTTGTTCACTCAATCAAATAAAGATCGCTACGATTATCAATCTACTGGTGGAAGACAAATACAGTAGTCGGAAAGGATTAATGCCGCCGTCGTTGATCGAACCTGGTACCTCCAGATGGACTGTCCAACGCGCTCTCAACTGCGCTATGACGGTGGTTAAAGTGATTTAAGTAGGTGTGTTGAAATCCTACACCACATAAAACTTTACCTGACCCGTTGATACGTTTACATAATCACGAATTGTTTTGGGCATTTTTTATACAAAAAGTTGCATTTGCATTTTTTACCATACAGTAAGAAACAATGTGAAACTGAAATCCATCTCGATCAAAGACGATCCAAAACCACTCGCTCAGCGCTTCAATCTCCATTCCAAACATTAGCCGACAACCCAAAAACGCTCTGGAATTGTTTAAAAAGATTTGAAATCGTTGAAAATGATTTCATTCAAATCAAATCGACCAAATAATAGTTGATGTTGATTTTCAAGGGTGTATTTTACCGTAAGGCAAATTTTGAAAAGTACGTAGATTTTGTTTAACCATTGTCATGCTAAACCCATAATATTCCTTCTTTGGCAGAAGCTATAGACAAACATCAGTCTGCACATATGTGCAGTCTGATGTTAGTCTACACCATCTGTTCTCCCTTACAAACCAGAATTGTCAATATATTTCGTTTTTCAAATAGAAAATTGACCTACAATTGGTACTTTCAGTGCTTTAACCCTTTGATTTTAATGCTAATTTTAGCAAATTTATTCAGCATGACAAGGGTTAGGACAGATTAAAAGAATTATCGCTAATTTAGTCCAAATCGATTATATTTGACTGCGAACAAATCCTACGTCATTTTCACATATTTTCGCCAGCCTAGTTTTTCAGCTCTTGATTGAGTATAATTTATAATCTTACCAAAAGAACAAACCAGTCTGGTACCTGGAACCCTAATTCATAAGTGTGTTTGAGAGTAAAAGATCAATAACTTTAACAATTACCTCGACGCAATTGTTCGAATGGCGGTTCTGAAAAGAATTGTGTCGAAAATTTTAAAAATAATGAATTAATGAATGTTGTTTTATGGCCAGTCGACAACTAAGGTCATGTTGGGCGCAAAACATAAAAAGGAACTAATCGTTTGAAACGATGGTCAATCATACATTAGAAACTAAGCAAGGACTAACATTATAATTCAGATCGTGGTAAGAAAGACAAATCACTAAAATATGTTAAGAAATGAATGAATGAATGAATGTCGTTTTATGGCCCGTCGACAGCTAAGGTCATGTTGGGCGCAAACACTTCTGTATTAAACTGGAATAATCCGACGTGAGCACGAAAGCACATGGACTCCCCTCAGATCAGGAGAACGGTCCATGTGCGAGTCCACCCGACCGGAAAATTCACAAAAGTGGGCATTCATGTGTGTACCAAAATTAAAGTAGGCAATAGTATTAAAAAATCAATGTAAACAAATAAAATTCTAAAGAAATCTTCGCATGTAAAAAGAAATAATAACCAAAAGAGTTATTGAAAACGGTAAAATTTTATATAGCTACTTCAAAAATTCAGATGAAAGAAACGAGGTGAATAGAACCTAAAAATCAAATTTTACTATATAAATGAATCTCCTTGAGAAAGTCAAAAATAAGTTCAAGTTTGACAAAGTCAAACAGCTGCCTCATACTATCAACTTTAAAATATCCGTCTCTGATAAAAGAGAAATCGATACAATCTATAAAAATATGTTTGATAGTAAGAGTAGCGTTGCAGGGAACGCACATCGGCATTTCTTCTCCCTTTAAAGGATAGGAGTGCGAAAGATAACTATGGCCAATGTGGAGGCGAGTCAAAATCAACTCTTCGCGACGGCATGTCCTGTAACCAGGTAACCAATCGCCGAGTTCCTGTCGAACAGAGAATAATTTATTATTCTGGTTAGCTGGATCAGTCCAACAGTTCCTCCAGACATCATGAATAAAACTATGAATAAGAGGTTTAAAATCAGTAAAAGGTACTTCAAAGGGTAAAATTTCAAGTGATAATGCATCCTTGGCAGCTTTATCTGCTTCCTCATTACCACGAATACCAATGTGGCTTGGAATGCAGCAGGAAACGAGATCAACATCATTAAGCTGGGCAATTTGATCAAGCTTGACATAGAGTCAGTAAAAATGATATAGCGAGAGAGACGTTCTGCGATCATATGATCGAGTGCGAGATCAATGGCCTTCAGCTCGGCTGAAAAAATAGAAGAGTTATTGGGAAGGCGGAATTGATATTTTTCGCCATCTAAAATAGTGGCTGAAGCAATTTTTTTGCCATCTTTTGAACCGTCTGTGTATATCTCTTTGTATAATGTGTAGTTTTCTTTGACTTCCAAGAACTTGGTTCTAAAAATTGTTGGATCCGTTGTATCCTTTTTGCTGGAAGCAAGATCATAAAGAATGAATGAATTAGCACTGTCATGCCTAAAAAGAAATCACGATCAAAAGATCACGCAAAATAACTTTAAAAATTCACATTAACGCTTTTAAGTCTAAGAATAATTTAAATGGATAAATCTAACTGTAAAACTTAAGGAAAACCATTGATTTTGAAATAAAAAAAGGAGAAAACGGTCAATATAACCTAAAATTAGATTTTATATAAATTTATTGACTTCAGAATGTCAAATATAAATTCTAATTTTACAGACTCGAACAGCTGCCTCTAACTATCAACTTTAAAATATTTGTTTCTAATGAAAGAAAAATCTATACAATCTATAAAGATATGTTTGACAGTAAGAGGAGCATTACATGGAATACACATTGGCATCTCCTCTCCTTTTAAGAGGTAGGAGTGCGTTAAATGAGTGTGACCAATGCGTAAGCGAGTCAGAATTAGTTCTTCGCGACGGTTTGACTTGTAACCAGGTAACCAATCGCCAAGATTCGGTCGAACTGAAAATAATTTGTTATTCTGGTTCGCAGGATCAGACCAACAGTTCCTCCAGACATCATGAATATAACAATGAATGAATGAATGAATGAATGGTGTTTTATGGCCCGTCGACATCTAAGGTCATGTTGGGCGCAAAACGACTATATTAAACTATAAAGAAAAGGTAAAACAAAGTGAGCAATAAAGTTAAAGAATTTCATTTAAATAAGCACATTATAATTAACACTCAAAACATCATAAAAAGAAATCTCATAAACGTTAAAATTCAAAGAAATACTTTCAATAGAACTTAAAATTATATTTTGCTAAATAAATGAATTGCCTTTAAAAATTCAAAAATAAGTTCGACTTTGACCGAATCAAATAGCTCCCCCATACTGTCTACTTTAAAATATCTATCTCTGGTAAAAGAAAAATCAATACAGTCTATAAAAATATGATTGACAGTAAGAGGAGCATTGCATGGAATGCACATTGGCATATCTTCTCCCTTCAAAAGAAATGAATGAGTTATGTAGGTATGCCCAATGCGTAGGCGAGTCAAAATTATTTCTTCCCGACGGTTTGATCTATAACCTGGTAACCAATCACCTAAATCTTGTTTAATAGAAAATAATTTGTTATGTTGGTTAGCAGGATCATTCCAACAATTTTTCCAAATATTCAGGATAAAAACATTTATTAAAGGTTTAAAATCGCTAAAAGGTACTTCAAAGGGTAAAATTTCGAGTGATAATGCATCTTTGGCAGCTTTATCTGCCTCCTCATTACCACGAATTCCAATATGGCTTGGAAGCCAGCAGAAAACGAGATCAACATCATTAAGTTTAGCTATTTTATCAAGAAGCCTTACTATAAGGGGGTTGTCAGTTTTCTCGTGCTCAACCGCTTGCATACTTGACAGAGAGTCAGTGTAAATAATATAACGAGAGAATCGTTCTGCGATTATATGATCAAGTGCGAGATCAATGGCCTTAGGCTCGGCTGAAAAAATAGAAGAGTTATTAGGAAGGCGGAATTGATAATTTTCGCCATCCAAAATAGTTGCCGAAGCAACTTTTTCGCCATCTTTTGACCCGTCAGTGTATATCTCTTCATATGAAGTGTATTTTTCTTTGACTTCCAAGAACTTTGTTTTAAAAATAGTAGGATCTGTTGTATCTTTTTTGCTTGAAGCAAGATCATAAAGAAACGTGGGACTTTTATATGTCCACAAAGGAACATCAGGAACAATATGTTCTGCCACGTACTCTAGATCAAAATCTAGAGTTAACATCTGCTTCACAGCGCAAACTAAAGGGAAGTATGGGGTTCTGTTTCTTTTCAAAATCCTCTCTATATTTTGGTTCAAAAACAACTTTATAAGTCGGATTGTCTGGATTTGATTTTAGCTTTAAATAATACTGCAAGGAAAGCTTTTCCCTGCGTAAATTTAAAGAAGGCTCATTTGCTTCTGTATACAGACTGCTAACTGGTGATGTTCTAAATGCGCCCAATACCAAGCGCAATCCCTGATTATGAATAGTATCAAGTTTGCGAAGGTATGAAGGGCGCGCAGAACCATAAACAACACAGCCATAGTCTAGCTTTGATCTTACTAGTGCCCTATAAAGGCGCAATAGAACCTTTTTATCGGCTCCCCAATCCATACTGGATACAACACGTAAAAGGTTAAGTGCCTTTTGGCATTTATTTTTCAAATTATCAATATGAGGAATAAACGAAAGCTTAGAGTCAAATAAAAGTCCTAAGAATTTAAATTCTCTGACAACTTCAATCGGTACCCCGTCCAACTTTAAATCTGGATCAAGATGCAATTTTCTCGATTGACAAAAATGCATACATTTAGTTTTTGTCTTTGAAAACTTGAAACCGTTTTCATTGGACCATTTTGAAAGATTGTTCAAGACTTGTTGCAATTGTCTTTCAATTGTATGCATGTGCTTGGATCTGTAGCAGATACAAAAGTCGTCAACGTAGAGAAAACATTCCACACCAGGACAAACGGTTTTAACAATGTTGTTTATTTTGACACTGAATAGTGTCACCGATAAAATACTTCCCTGGGGAACACCCATTTCTTGTTCATGGGGATCGGATAAAGTATCTCCAACACGGACTCTATACTGACGTTCATCCAAAAAAGCTGAGATGAAAAAGGCAAGGCGACCTCGAATACCGAAATCATAGAGGTCGTTCATAATTCCATACTTCCAAGTGGTATCATAAGCACTTTCAAGATCGAAAAAGACAGAAACAACGTGTTCCTTCCTTATAAAGGCTTCTCGAATAAATGTCTCGAAGCGAACAAGATGATCAAGAGTGCTTCTCTGTTTACGAAAGCCACTTTGGACTTGCGTAATAAGGTGGTTCTTTTCAAGAAACCAAACAAGACGATCATTAACCATTCTTTCCATGGTTTTGCAGATGCAACTAGTTAAAGCAATTGGGCGGTAATTTGAAGGGTTTGTGGAATCTTTACCTGGTTTAGGTATTGGAATAACGATAGCTTCCCGCCAAGAGGCTGGAATGCTTCCCGTCTTCCATACCTGATTATAAATTTGAAGTAAGCAATGGAGGGAACGAGATGGCAAACGTTTGAGGAATTGATAATGAATAGCATCTGATCCGACAGCAGTGTCGTGACACTTTTTTAAAGCCTTCTTCAATTCCTTAACGGAAAAGTCTCTATTATAGTGTTCCAGATTTCTGGAACTAAAATTAAGTTTAGACTTTTCTTTTTCACTTTGAAACTTTTGAAACGTAGGTGAATAATTAGAAATGGAAGATTTTTTGGCAAACGTGTCTGCAAGGACATTGGCTATATCATGTTTCGAAGTAACTGTATTATCGTCTTCCGTTTTAAGATGACCAACACTAAGTGATGAGTTCTTCCCACTAATTTTACGTATCATGTCCCAAGTCTTTTTGACGGATGATCTAGAATTTAATCTAGATACATACTGTCTCCAAGACGAACGCTTACTTTGTTTAATTGTACGACGTGCTTTTGCACGTGCAATTTTAAATTTGTAAAGATTCTCCTTTGAAGGTCTTAAGGCAAATGCTCCAAGAGCACGTTTTCGCTCAGCTGTAGCCTTTTTGCAATCTTCATTAAACCATGGCTTATTTGGATTTTTTGGGTCAGGCGATGTTTGTGGAATAGCTTTTTCTGCAGCAGAATAAAGTAAAGATGTACACAGTTCTGCGGAGTTTTCACATTCATCAAAGGCTTCTGGATTAATCGATTGTTCACATGTAGTTCTAAAAAGTTCCCAATTAGCCTTATGGAGTTTCCAACGTCTAGGGCGCTCCTGAACAGATGGTCCTAATTCGGAGATCTGAATAGGAAAATGAAGGTCGGAAAGAACTTTCCATGAAAAATCCGGAAAAATATCAGGACTGCAAATAGTCAAATCCAGTGAAGAGTAATTTCCAGTTGCAGGATGAAGATAAGTTTTAGATTTATCATTCAATAAAACAAGATCATGCCTAGTTACAAAATCCTCAACAATACGACCTTTGTCGTCTGTATTGGAGCATCCCCATAACCTATGGTGAGAATTGAAATCCCCCATAAGTATAAAAGGTTGTGGTAGCTGGTCAACTAGATTATCAAGTTTCCTGCCATCAATAGGGGAACTTGGAGGAAGATAAACAGAGCACAGTGTGATTGTTTTATTTAGAGAGACACTGACAGCCACTGCTTGTAAAGAAGTATTTAAACTAACATGACGGTGAGGGATATTATTATTTACAATAATTCCAACACCGCCAGACGCTTTCTCGCGCTCTGTAAAGTTAGTAAAATAGCAAGCATGATATTTTAGAGTAAACTTATCTGTGTCTTTGAGAAACGTTTCTTGTATACATACTGCAACTGGTTTTTGTTTGTTTACTAGAAGATTAAGTTTTCGAAATTGGCCTTGATGCTGCGACAATTCCATTGTATTATGTTATTCGCCATTGCGGAGGTTAAAATTAAAATAATACCACTTATTAATGGAAGTAAGAATCTACCCATTATTTAACTCCTGTTAGGTTGATTCTGTTGGCACCTTGCCTTATTGCATCTGTGTGCTTTTGATTTGAAGGAGGGGGAGCGGGTACATCCATTTCCTCTTCCTCATCGTCAGATTCGCTTAATTCAGTGAATCGGTTGTCTGTCGAAACTGGAGGAGGAGAAACCTTGTCCAGATTTATTCGAAGCTTTCTCTGACTGACGGACTCTGAATTTGGTTTAGACTTTTCTTTTTGTGGTTTACTACTATTTTTGTTAATATTGACTTTATTTGGTTTCGAAACTGTGGTCTTCTGAGGTTGATTATTTTCCGAAGAAGCAGATTGTTTTCCATCAACTTTAACTGGTGATTCTTGTGAAGATGTTTCTTCAGATAATGCTTTCTGGATTTGTTCTTTCGCCTGGGGAAATAATTCAGTAATTACTTTCAAAAGGCGTTCACAAGTACCGCACTGTTCAGGTTTTTTTAATCCAGCAGAAACTTGTTTAGCTTTATTAGCATAACTATTTTCAGTTTCAGTGAAGTGTCTAGACTCCACGATACGTTTAGCCTCATAAAATGAAATAGATTGTCTGCATTTGACTTCAAGAATCTCTTTTTGTAAAATAAAGTTAGGGCATTGTCTAGAATTGGCAGCATGTCCTTGACCACAGTTAAAGCATTTAAGATCATTTTCACAATCATCTTCGTCATGTTCGTAGTTCGGTCCAGTAAAAGCACATTTTCTACAAACTTTCGACCTTGTGCAATTGCTCTCGTGATGTCCGAATCGCTGACAATTAAAGCAGCGTAGCGGATTCGGGACATAAACATCAATCTTTACAATTTGAAATCCAACTTTCAATTCCTTTGGGAGTACTGGTTCATTAAATGCCAAATGTAAGTGTTGGTCCTGATCATCTTTTCATCCCTTTTAAACTGGATTTGCTTCACCTCAGATACCCCTTGAGATCTTAGATTGTCTTTAATTTCATCTATTGTACATCGGGACAACTCTTTACAGCGTATAACACCCTTTGATTGATTGAATCTTTCATGGGCGTATACTGTAACTTTAATGTTGAAGAATTTTGTTATTTTAAGTAAGTTGTCAGCCTGTTGCTTCTTAGATACTTCAATTAGCAGTGTTTCATTTTTAAGACATTTTACTGATTTAGGGGTACCAAGAATAGAGTTTATCTGTTTTTCAATTATAAAAGGGGACAATTCAGTTACTGGATTTTCTGGGTCTTCACTTTCAACAACAATGTATTTTGGAAATGAATGTGATCTTGGGGCTTCTTCTTCAGAGTCAGATGAGTATGCGCGCTTGGCTTTTTTTGAGGTTGCCATAATAGTTGATTGACTTCATCGGCGATGCTCCAAACCACCCGCACTCGGAGTCCTACAAGGGTGCACCTAACCTGGGAATTCCATCTCAGGAGAGGTGCAGGGGATACATCGCCGATATACTCGAAGCAAAATGGCTAGATCAAGCAAAAATACGCTGATGAATATTTCAACCAAGCATGAAGTAGACATCAGACAGTAAAATTGTCGATCAAACACCATGTTTACCCGATTGGCCCATGAGCCACCGCCTTCTAAGGCGTAAGTGAAAACTTCATTTAATGAAAACGGTGGTTTAGGGAAAAACAATAAAACACATGTCTTATGATAAAAACGCCCTAGGGCAAGGCATGACCAGCCGATTGATCGGGTCGGGCCCGCCCGACCTCCCGTTTATCCCAACTCAGGGCCAAAGTGGTGTGTTGCAAACACAGGGCCTAGCCAATCCCTGAGGTCACTCAACCACCAGGATCCCGTCATCAGGCATTACGGGTCGCAGCCCACGGCAAACAGGCAGGTCCATTTGTTTGGGGTCTTACCATGTACTACATGGACAGCAGCCGACTATGACGTTCTGCGATCATATGATCGAGTCCGAGATCAATGGCCTTAAGCTCGGCTGAAAAAATAGAAGAGTTATTGGGAAGGCGGAATTGATATTTTTCGCCATCTAAAATAGTGGCTGAAGCAACTCTTTCGCCATCCTTTGAACCGTCAGTGTATATTTCTTCATAAGATGTGTAATTTTCTTTGACTTCCAAGAACTTTGTTTTAAAAATAGATGGATGTGTTGTATCCTTTTTGCTTGAAGCAAGATCATAAAGAAACGTGGGACTTTTATATGTCCGCAAAGGAACATCAGGAACAATATATTCTGCCACGTCCTCTAGGTCAAAATCTAGAGAGCTTACATCAGCTTCACAGCGCAAACTAAAAGGAAGTATTGGGTTCTTTTTCTTTTCAAAAGCCTGACTATATTTAGGTTCAAACACAACTTTATGAGTAGGATTGTCGGGATTTGATTTAAGTTTTAAATAATATTGCATGGAGAGCTTTTTCCTGCGTAAATTTAGGGAAGGTTCATTTGCTTCTGTATAAAGACTGTTAACTGGTGACGTTCTAAATGCGCCCACTACCAAACGCAATCCTTGATTATGAATAGTATCAAGTTTACGAAGGTATGAAGGGCGTGCAGAACCATAAACAACACAGCCATAGTCTAGCTTTGATCTAACAAGTGCCCTATAAAGGCGCAACAGAACCTTTTTATCGGCTCCCCAATCCATACTGGATACAACACGTAAAAGATTAAGTGCCTTTTGGCATTTATTTTTCAAATTGTCAATGTGTTGAATAAACGAAAGCTTAGAGTCAAATAATAGTCCTAAGAATTTAAATTCCTTGACAACTTCAATCGGTACCCCGTCCAACTTTAAATCTGGATCAAGGTGCATTTTTCTCGATTGGCAAAAATGCATACATTTAGTTTTAGTCTTCGAAAACTTGAAGCCGTTTTCATTTGACCATTTTGAAAGATTGTTCAAGACTTGTTGCAATTGTCTTTCAATTGTATGCATATGTTTTGATCTGTAGCAGATACAAAAGTCGTCAACGTAAAGAAAACATTCCACACCAGGGCAAACGGTTTTAACGATGTTGTTTATTTTGACACTAAACAGTGTCACCGATAAAATACTCCCCTGGGGAACACCCATTTCTTGTTCATGGGGATCAGATAAAGTATCACCAACACGGACTCTAAACTGACGTTCATCCAAAAAAGCTGAGATGAAAAAGGCAAGGCGACCTCGTATACCGAAATCATAGAGGTCGTTCATAATTCCATACTTCCAAGTGGTATCATAGGCACTTTCGAGATCGAAAAAGACAGAAACAACGTGTTCCTTTTTTATAAAGGCTTCTCGAATAAATGTCTCGAAGCGAACAAGATGATCAAGAGTGCTTCTCTGTTTACGAAAGCCACTTTGGACTTGCGTAATAAGGTGGTTCTTTTCAAGAAACCAAACAAGACGATCATTGACCATTCTTTCCATGGTTTTACAGATGCAACTAGTTAAAGCAATAGGGCGGTAATTTGAAGGGTTTGTGGAATCTTTACCTGGTTTAGGTATTGGAATAACGATGGCTTCCCGCCAAGAGGCTGGAATGCTTCCCGTCTTCCATACCTGATTATAAATTTGAAGTAAGCAATGTAGGGAACGAGATGGCAAACGTTTGAGGAATTGATAATGAATAGCGTCTGATCCGACAGCAGTGTCGTGACACTTCTTTAAAGCTTTTCTCAATTCCTTAACGGAAAAGTCTCTATTATAGTGTTCCAGATTTCTGGAACTGAAATTAAGTTTTGACTTTTCTTTTTCACCTTGAAACTTCTGAAACGTAGGTGAATAATTAGTAGAGGAAGATTTCTTGGCAAATGTGTCTGCCAAGACATTAGCAATATCGTGTTTCGAAGAAACTGTATCATCTTCATCTGTTTTAAGATGGCCAACACTTAGTGATGTATTCTTCCCACTAATTTTACGTATCATGTCCCAAGTCTTTTTGACAGATGATCTAGAATTTAATCTAGAGACATACTGTCTCCAAGACGAACGCTTACTTTGTTTTATAGTGCGACGTGCTTTTGCACGAGCAATTTTGAATTTGTAAAGATTTTCCTTTGAAGGCCTTAAGCCAAACGCTCTAAGAGCACGTTTCCTCTCGGCTATAACCTTTTTGCAATCATCATTGAACCATGGCTTGTTTGGATTCTTTGGGTCAGGCGATGTTTGTGGAATACTTTTTTCTGCAGCAGAATAAAGTAAAGATGTAAACAAGTCTGCAGAGTTTTCACAGTCATCAAAGGCTTCTGGATTTATCGACTGTTCGCAGGTGGTTTTAAAAAGTTCCCAATTAGCTTTATGGAGTTTCCAACGCCTAGGGCGCTCCTGAACAGATGGTCCTAATTCGGAGATCTGAATAGGGAAATGGTCACTACCATGAAGGTCAGAAACTACTTTCCATGAAAAATCAGGAAAAATATCAGGACTGCAAATAGTCAAATCTAGTGAAGAATAATTTCCAGTTGCAGGATGAAGATAAGTTCTAGATTTGTCATTCAATAAAACAAGATCATGCTTCGTAACAAAATCCTCAACAATACGACCTTTGTCGTCTGTATTGGAGCATCCCCATAACCTATGGTGAGAATTGAAATCCCCCATAAGTATAAATGGTTGTGGTAGCTGATCAACAAGATTATCAAGTTTTCTACCATCTACAGGGGAACTAGGAGGAAGGTAAATAGAACACAATGTAATTGTTTTATTTAGAGAAACACTTACTGCTACTGCTTGTAGAGAGGTATTTAAGGTAACATGACGGTGAGGAACATTATTATTAACAATAATTGCCACACCACCAGATGCTCTCTCACGTTCTGTAAAGTTAGTCAGATAGCAAGAATGATTTTTCAAAGAAAACTTATCTGTATCTTTTAAAAACGTTTCTTGTATACATACTGCAACTGGTTTATGTTTGTTTACCAGAAGATTAAGTTCTTCGAAATTGGCCTTGATGCTGCGACAATTCCATTGTATTATGTTATTCGCCATTATGAAACTTATTGTAAAGATTATACCACTTATTAATGGAATTAAGAAATTACCCATTATTTAACTCCTGTTAGGTTAATTTTATTCGCACCTTGCCTTATTGCATCTGTTTGTTTTGAAGGAGGGGGATTCGGAGGAGGGGGAGCGGGTACATCCATCTCCTCCTCTTCGTCCGATTCACTTAATTCAGAGAAGCGATTGCCGGTCGAAACTGGAGGGGGAGAAACCTTCTCCAAATTTATTCGACGTCTTCTTTGACTACCGGACTCTGAAGTATACTTAGACTTATCTTTTTGAACATTCGACTTTTGATAAGAACATTCAGACGTTTCTGTAACATCGCTATTGTTTGAATTTTTATTTGAATTTTTAGCATTATTGACTTTTTGAGGTCGGGGAGCAGACTGCATCTTTTCTAAGTTAGAGGTATCTACATTTTCTACGACTTTTGGTTGGTCATCTGGAGATTCTTCTGACATGACTTGGTCGATCTTTTCCTTTACCTGAGGGAACAATTCAGTTAAGATTTTTAGAAGCCGTTCACAAGTACTACATTCTTTTGTTTTAGGTTGAGGCATTGCTGACGGAGTAGGTTTTACTTTACTAGCGTAGCTATTGTCTACCCCAATTGGAGACCCATTTCTTGCTTCTACAATTTTTCGAGCTTCAAAGAAACTAACAGACTGTCTGAATTTTACATTAAGAATTTCCTTTTCTTTTTGAAATTTGGGAAGGCCCTAGAGCTTGCTGCATGATCTTGCCCGCAATTAATACATTTCAAGTCGTTCTGACAAGTATCCTCATCGTGTTCACCATCTTCCACACCAGTATATCCACATTTTCGACAAACTGCTGCTTTAAGGCAATGATCCTCGTGATGGCCGAACCTTTGACATTTGAAACATCGCAACGGGTTCGGCACAAACACGTCAACTTTCACAATCTGGAACCCTATTTTAATTTCACTAGGTAATGTGGGTTGATCAAATGTCAAAATATATGTGTTGGTCTTAATTGTTTTATTATCTCTCGTAAACTGTATTCTTTTAACCTCAGTAACACCTTGACCTCTAAGATTTTGTTTAATTTCATAAATTGTGGTGCATTTAGACAGTTCTCTACAGCGAATTACTCCCTTAGATGTATTAAGCTTATCATGGGCGTAGCATTTGACTTCTATGTTGTAGAACTTTGTGATCTTTAATAGATTATCTGCCTGTGCTCTTTTAGATACCTCTATCAACAACGTTTCATTTTTCAAATTTTTCACGGATTTAGGTGTACCGATGATAGCATTGAGTTGTTTCTCAATAATGAAAGGTGATAGTTCTGTTATAGGATCATCAGGGTCTTCACTTTGAATTACAAGGAACTTTGGAAAAGACTTGCTGCTCACAGTTTCCTCTTCGGAGTCCGATAAGTAACGCTTGGTTTTCTTGTTTTGTGCCATGGTAGTTGATTGACTTCATCGGCGATGCTCCAAACCACCCGCCCTCGGAGTCCTACAAGGGTACACCTAACCTGGGGAATTCCATCTCAGGAGAGGTGCAGGGGATACATCGCCGATATACTCGTAGCAAAATGGCTAGATCAAGCAAAAATACGCTGATGAATATTTCAACCAAGCATGAACTAGACATCAGACAGTAAAATTGTCGATCAAACACCATATTTACCCGATTGGCCCATGAGCCACCGCCTTCTAAGGCGTAAGTGAAAACGTCATTTAATGAAAACGGTGGTTTAGGAAACACAATTAAAAGACAAGTCTTTTTGATAAAAACGCCCTAGGGCATGGCATGACCAGCCGATTGATCAGGTCGGGCCCGCCTGACCTCCCGTTTGTCCCAACTCAGGGCCAAAGTGGTGTGTTGTAAACACAGGGCCTAGCCAATCCCTGAGGTCACTCAACCACCAGGATCCCGTCATCAGGCATTACGGGTCGCAGCCCACGGCAAACAGGCAGGTCCATTTGTTTGGGGTCTTACCATGTACTACATGGACAGCAGCCGACTATTTCTATCCCCCCGCCCAGCTGGGGGCTTTCTGCAAAAGAAATTTAGGGCATTGCCTAGAAATAGCTGCATGTCCCTGTCCACAATTAGCACATTTTAAATCATTATTACAATCTTCCTCGTAATGTTCATATTCAGGCCCACAGTATGAACACTTCCTGCAAACCTTATTTTTACTACAATTGTTCTCATGATGTCCGAATCTCTGACAATTAAAACACCGTAAAGGGTTTGGTACAAACACATCAACCTTCACAATTTGATATCCTATTCTAATTTCTTTTGGAAGCACTGGGTCATTAAAGGTCAAAATGTAAGTGTTTGTCTTGATAGTATTTCAATCCTTTTTAAATTCAATTCTTTTAACTTCAGTAACTCCCAGTGGTTTCAGATTATCTTTGATTTCATATAAAGGGCATTTTGACAGGTCTCTGCATCTAATAACACCTTTAGACGTATTCAGTCTCTCATGGGCGTAAACTTTCACCTTTTGGTTGAAGAACTTTGTAGTTTTTAATAAATTCTGAGCCTGTTGTTTTTTAGTGACTTCAATCAGCAAAGTTTCATTTTTTAGAGTTATGACAGATTTGGGTGTTCCAATGATGGCATTTAGCTGCTTTTCAATAACTAATGGAGACAAGTCAGAGATCGGACTATCCGGGTCTAAACTTTCGACAACGAGGAATTTAGCAAATGATTGATTAATTGGGGCTTCATCTTCCGAATCGGAGTTCCAGGTACGCTTGGTTTTTTTGTAGGTTGCCATGTTATTTTCTTGACTTCATCGGCGATGCTCCAAACCACCCGCCCTCGGAGTCCTACAAGGGTACACCTAACCTGGGGAATTCCATCTCAGGAAAGGTGTAGGGGATACATCACCGATATACTCGTAGCAAAATGGCTAGATCAAGCAAAAATACGCTGATGAATAATTCAACCAAGCATGAAATAGACATCAGACAGTAAAATTGTCGATCAAACACCACATTTACCCGATTGGCCCATGAGCCACCGCCTTCTAAGGCGTCAGTGAAAACGTCACTTAATGATAACGGTGGTTCAGGAAAACAATTAAAAAGCAAGTCTTTTGGTAAAAAACGCCCTAGGGCGAGGCATGACCAGCCGATTGATCGGGTCGGGCCCGCCCGACCTCCCGTTTGTCCCAACTCAGGGCCAAAGCTGTGTGTTGCAAACACAGGGCCTAGCCAATACCTGAGGTCACTCAACCACCAGGATCCCGTCATCAGGCATTACGGGTCGCAGCCCACGGCAAACGGGCAGGTCCATTTGTTTGGGGTCTTACCATGTACTACATGGACAGCAGCCGACTATTTCTATCCCCCCGCCCAGCTGGGGGCAAGATCATAAAGAATGAATGAATGAATGCTGTTTTATGGCCCGTCAACAACTAAGGTCATGTTGGGCGCAAAACATTGAAAATTAACTTCTTGTAAGAAAAGATGACCAATCATACATTAAATACTTAACTAGTTATAACATTATAAAACAAAACGTGGTAAGATAGACAAATCATCATTATGGTAAAAATGTAAGGAAATGATTACAAGTCTAAAAGGAAATAATGATCAAAAGATCAATCAAACAAGTCTAAAAGGAAATAATGATCAAAAGATCAATCAAAAATAACTAAAAACAGATGAACATGAAATCAAAAGAATCTCGGGTTAAATTTTATTAAACAAATTAATGGCCTTCAGGAAATCAAAAATCTGTTCAACTTTTACATTGTTAAACAGGTCCTTCATACTGCCTACTTTAAAAAAACTGTCTCTTATAAAAGCAAAGTCTATACATTCTAAAAATATATGCTTGACAGTAAGAGGAGCATCACATGGGATACACACTGGCATATCTTCTCCTTTTAAAAGGTAGGAGTGCGTCAGGTGTGTATGGCCAATGCGTAAACGGGTCAAAATAAGTTCTTCGCGACGGTTAGACCTGTAACCAGGCAACCAATCGCCAAGATCTTGACGAACAGAATATAATATATTATGAATATTGGCAGGATCAGTCCAGCTGTTCCTCCAGACTTCCCGAATGAAACCATGAATCAAAGGTTTAAAATCAGTAAAAGGTACTGAAGAGGGTAAAATCTCGAGTAATAATGCCTCCTTGGCAGCTTTATCTGCCTCCTCATTACCACGAATACCAACGTGGCTAGGAAGCCAGCAGAAAACGAGATCAACATCATGAAGCTGAGCTATTAAATCTAATAGTCTAACAATAAGGGGATTGTCGGTTTTCTCGTTCTCAATCGCTTGTATACTTGACATAGAGTCAGTAAAAATAATGTAGCGAGAGAAGCGCTCTTCGATTATATGATCGAGTGCGAGTTCAATCGCATTTAGCTCGGCTGAAAATATCGAAGAGTTATTTGGCAAACGGAATTGATACTTTTCACCATCTAAAATGTCGGCTGAGGCAACTTTTTCGCCGTCCTTTGAACCGTCTGTATAAATCTCTTCATATGATGCGTATTTCTCTTTAATTTCTAAAAACTTTGTTTAAAAATAGTTGGATCGGTTGTATCCTTTTTGCTAGAAGCAAGATCGTAAAGAAATGTGGGGCTTTTAGAAGTCCACAAAGGAGCTTCAGGAACAATTTGTTCTGCCACATCCTCTAGATCAAAATCGAGAGAGTAAATATCTGCTTCGCAGCGTAAGCTAAACGGGGGTATTGCACTAGGTTTCTTATTAAAATCCCGTCTGTGTCTAGGTTCAAACACAGCTTTATACGTTGGATTGTCAGGATTAGATTTTAGCTTTAAATAGTATTGCAATGAAAGCTTTTTCCTCCTTAGGTTCAAGGAAGGTTCATTTGCCTCAATGTAAAGACTATTAACTGGTGATGTTCTAAAAGCACCAAGCGCAAGGCGCAATCCTTGATTATGAATAGTATCAAGTTTGCGAAGGTATGAAGGGCGTGCAGAACCGTAAACAACACAGCCATAATCTAATTTAGATCTGACAAGTGCCCTGTAAAGGCGTAACAAGACCTTTTTATCAGCTCCCCAGTCCATACTAGATACAACACGTAAAAGGTTAAGCGCCTTTAAGCACTTATTTTTTAAGTTGTCAATATGGGGTATAAACGACAGTTTAGAATCAAAAAGGAGTCCTAGGAATTTAAATTCTTTTACAACTTCAATTTGCACTCCATCTAGCTTTAATTCTGGATCAGGGTGCATTTTCCTAGATTGACAGAAATGCATACATTTAGTTTTTGTCTTGGAAAACTTGAAACCGTTTTCATTTGACCATTTTGAAAGATTTTTTAAGACTTGCTGCAGCTGTCTTTCAATCGTAAACATATGTTTTGATCTGTAACAGATGCAGAAGTCATCAACATAGAGAAAACATTCAACTCCTGGACAAACAGTTTTAACGATATTGTTTATTTTGACACTAAAAAGTGTCACAGACAAAATACTTCCCTGGGGTACACCCATTTCCTGTTCGTGGGGATCAGACAAAGCATCTCCAACTATGACTCTAAACTGACGTTCATCCAAAAATGCAGAAATAAAATAAGCAAGGCGACCTCGAATACCCAAATCATAGAGGTCATTCATTATCCCATACTTCCATGTGGTATCATAAGCACTTTCGAGATCGAAAAAGACAGAAACAACGTGTTCTCTCTTAATAAAAGCTTCTCGAATAAAGGTCTCGAAGCGAACAAGATGAATGAATGAATGAATGAATGGTGTTTTAAGGCCCGTCGACAACTAAGGTCATGTTGGGCGCAAAACTTTAAAAGTAACAAATTTTAAAAGGCGACGTGTATTTTCAAAACCAAGATAATTATAACACTATAAAATAGAACTCTGTAAACCGAGTTATAAAACATATAATTTATGTAAACGGTAGAAATGTAAAAAGTAAGTAATACTTTGAAAACTTAAAAAAGTGCTCAAAAGAACCCTCATAATCAATGTTAAATTCAAAGAAACATTTTTTAAAATCTAAAGGAAACGTGGGTTCAAAAGAAAATAAAATCATATTTTATTATACAAATTAATGGCCTTCAGGAAATCGAAAATAAGCTCAATTTTTACCTTGTCAAATAGATTCTTCATACTGTCAACTTTAAAATATTTATCTCTAGTAAAAGAGAAATCTATACAATCAATAAAAACATGTTTGACAGTAAGAGGAGAGTTGCAAGGAATGCACATTGGAATATCTTCTCCTTTTAAAAGGTAAGAGTGCGTGAGGTAAGTGTGACCAATGCGTAAGCGAGTCAGGATAAGTTCTTCGCGACGGTTTGACCTGTAACTAGGTAACCAATCGCCAAGATCTTGTCGGACAGAATACAGTTTATTATAAATATTTGCAGGATCAGTCCAGCTGTTCCTCCAGACTTCCTGAATGAAACCATGAATCAAAGGTTTAAAATCAGTAAAAGGTACTTCAAAAGGTAAAATTTCTAATGATAAAGCCTCCTTGGCAGCTTTATCCGCTTCTTCGTTACCACGAATACCAACGTGGCTCGGAAGCCAGCAGAAAACGAGGTCAACATCATGAAGCTTGGCTATTGAATTTAATAATCGAACAATAATCGGATTGTCGGTTTTCTCGTTCTCAATCGCTTGTATACTTGACATAGAGTCAGTAAAAATTATGTAGCGAGAGAAGCGTTCTTCGATTATATGATCGAGTGCGAGTTCAATCGCCTTTAGCTCGGCTGAAAATATCGAAGAGTTATTTGGCAAACGGAATTGATACTTTTCACCATCTAAAATGGTGGCTGAGGCAACTTTTTCGCCGTCCTTTGAACCGTCTGTATAAATCTCTTCATATGATGCGTATTTCTCTTTAATTTCTAAAAACTTTGTTTTAAAAATAGTTGGATCGGTTGTATCCTTTTTGTTAGAAGCAAGATCGTAAAGAAATGTGGGGCTTTTAGAAGTCCACAAAGGAACTTCAGGAACAATTTGTTCTGCCACATCCTCTAGATCAAAATCGAGAGAGTTAATATCTGCTTCGCAGCGTAAGCTAAACGGGGGTATTGTATTAGGTTTCTTATTAAAATCCCGTCTGTGTCTAGGTTCAAACACAGCTTTATACGTTGGATTGTCAGGATTAGATTTAAGCTTTAAATAGTATTGCATTGAAAGCTTTTTCCTCCTTAGGTTCAAGGAAGGTTCATTTGCCTCAATGTAAATACTATTAACTGGTGATGTTCTAAAAGCACCAAGCGCAAGGCGCAATCCTTGATTATGAATGGTATCAAGTTTGCGAAGGTATGAAAGGCGTGCAGAACCGTAAACAACACAACCATAATCTATTTTAGATCTGACAAGTGCCCTGTAAAGGCGTAACAAGACCTTTTTATCAGCTCCCCAGTCCATACTAGATACAACACGTAAAAGGTTAAGCGCCTTTAAGCACTTATTTTTTAAGTTGTCAATATGGGGTATAAACGACAGTTTAGAATCGAAAAGGAGTCCCAGGAATTTAAATTCTTTTACAACTTCAATTTGCACTCCATCTAGCTTTAATTCTGGATCAGGGTGCATTTTCCTAGATTGACAAAAATGCATACATTTAGTTTTTGTCTTGGAAAACTTGAAGCCGTTTTCATTGGACCATTTTGAAAGATTTTTTAAGACTTGCTGCAGCTGTCTTTCAATCGTAAACATATGTTTTGATCTGTAACAGATGCAGAAGTCATCAACATAGAGAATGAATGAATGAATGAATAGTGTTTTACGGCCCGTCGACAGCCAAGGTCATGTTGGGCGCAAAATATTTTAAAAAATAAATAATTGGTAAACGACAAATGAATAACTGTTATAAACAAGGTCAAGTATACATCAAAACTAAACTAGACGAAATCATTATAAAACAAAAAATGGTAAATAGAATAAGACAACTCAGTATACATGGTAAAAATTTACAGAAAAATTTTTAAAGTCTGAAGAAGATCATGATCAAAAGATCATTCACAATAAATTTTAAAATTCGCGATAAACGCTATCAAGTCTAAGAATAAATTCAAAATCAAATAAACGTAAAATTACATTTTGTTATACAAACCAATGGCTTTCAGGAAGTCAAAAATAAGCTCAATCTTAACACAGTCAAAAAGGCTCTTCATATTCTCCACTTTAAAATAACTGTCTCTGATATAAGAGAAATCTATACATTCAATAAATATATGGCTGACGGTTAGAGGAGTGTTGCATGGAATGCACATTGGCATCTCCTCTCCCTTTAAAAGGTAGGAGTGAGTGAGATGCGTATGTCCAATGCGTAGTCGAGTCAATACAAGTTCCTCACGACGACTTGACCTGTAACCAGGCAACCATTCGCCAAGATCTTGACGAATAGAATATAATTTATTTCTGTGGTTCGCTGGATCGGACCAACAGTTCTTCCAGACATCCTGAATGAAACCATGAATTAAAGGCTTAAAATCAGTAAAAGGTACTTCAAAAGGTAAAATTTCTAATGATAAAGCCTCCTTGGCAGCTTTATCCGCTTCTTCATTACCACGAATACCAACGTGGCTCGGAAGCCAGCAGAAAACGAGATCAACATCATGAAGCTGGGCTATTGAATTTAATAATCGAACAATAATCGGATTGTCGGTTTTCTCGTTCTCAATCGCTTGTATACTTGACATAGAGTCAGTATAAATAATGTAGCGAGAGAAGCGTTCTTCGATTATATGGTCGAGTGCGAGGTCAATCGCCTTTAGCTCGGCTGAAAATATAGAAGAGTTATTTGGCAAACGGAATTGATACTTTTCACCATCTAAAATGGTGGCTGAGGCAACTTTTTGGCCGTCCTTTGAACCATCTGTATAAATCTCTTCATAAGATGCGTATTTCTCTCTTATTTCTAAAAACTTTGTTTTAAAAACAGTTGGATCGGTTGTATCCTTTTTGCTAGAAGCAAGATCGTAAAGAAATGTGGGGCTTTTAGAAGTCCACAAAGGAACTTCAGGAACAATATGTTCTGCCACGTCCTCTAGATCAAAATCTAGAGAGTTAACATCTGCTTCACAACGTAAACTAAATGGGGGTATTGCACTCGGTTTTTTATCAAAATCCCGTCTGTGTTTAGGTTCAAACACAGCTTTATACGTTAGGTTGTCAGGATTAGATTTTAGCTTTAAGTAGTATTGCATTGAGAGCTTTTTCCTTCTCAGGTTCAAGGAAGGTTCATTGGCTTCAATGTAAAGACTATTAACTGGTGATGTTCTAAAAGCACCAAGCGCTAGGCGCAATCCTTGATTATGAATGGTATCAAGTTTACGAAGGTATGAAGGGCGTGCAGAACCGTAAACAACACAACCATAATCTAATTTAGATCTGACAAGTGCCCTGTAAAGGCGTAATAAGACCTTTTTATCGGCTCCCCAGTCCATACTGGAAACAACACGTAAAAGATTAAGTGCTTTTAAGCACTTATTTTTTAAATTATCAATATGGGGTATAAACGTCAGTTTAGAATCAAAAAGGAGTCCAAGGAATTCAAATTCTTTTACAACTTCAATTTGCACTCCGTCCAGCTTTAATTCTGGATCAGGGTGCATTTTCCTAGACTGACAAAAATGCATACATTTAGTTTTTGTCTTGGAAAACTTAAAGCCGTTTTCATTGGACCATTTGGAAAGATTTTTTAAGACTTGCTGTAGCTGTCTTTCAATCGTATACATATGTTTTGATCTGTAACAGATGCAAAAGTCATCAACATAGAGAAAACATTCAACCCCAGGGCAAACAGTTTTGATAATATTGTTAATTTTGACACTAAAAAGTGTCACAGACAAAATACTTCCTTGTGGAACGCCCATTTCTTGTTCATGGGGATCAGACAAAGTGTGTCCAACTCGGACTCTAAACTGACGTTCATCCAAAAATGCAGAAATAAAATAAGCAAGGCGACCTCGAATACCGAAATCATAGAGGTCATTCATAATTCCATACTTCCATGTGGTATCATAAGCACTTTCAAGATCGAAAAAGACAGAAACAACGTGTTCTTTCTTTATAAAAGCTTCTCGAATAAAAGTCTCGAAGCGGACAAGATGATCAAGAGTGCTTCTTTGTTTACGAAAGCCACTTTGGACTGACGTAATAAGGTGGTTCTTTTCAAGAAACCAGACAAGACGATCATTAACCATTCTTTCCATGGTTTTACAAATACAACTGGTTAAAGCTATAGGGCGATAGTTTGAAGGATTGGTAGAATCTTTACCTGGTTTCGGTATAGGAATAACGATAGCTTCCCGCCAAGATGCTGGAATGCTTCCCGTATTCCATACCTGGTTATAAATATCAAGTAAGCAATGCAAAGAACGAGAGGGCAAGCGTTTGAGGAATTGATAATGTATATTATCGTTTCCTACAGCAGTGTCATGACACTTCTTTAAAGCCTTCTTCAGTTCTTTGACAGAAAAGTCTCTATTATAATGTTCCAGTCGACTGGAACTGAAGTGAAGTTTTGACTTTTCTTTATCACCTTTGAATTTTTGAAAGGCAGGTGAGTAATTTGATGATGATGACTTCTTGGCAAACGTATCTGCCAATACATTCGCAATATCAGCCTTGGAAGAAACGTCACTGAGGTCAGTTCTTAAATGACCAACTCCAATAGACGTGTTCTTTCCGCTGATTTTGCGCACCATATCCCATGTCTTTTTGACAGATGATCTAGAATTCAATCTAGAAACATACTGTCTCCAAGACGAACGCTTACTTTGTTTAATGGTACGACGAGCTTTCGCTCGTGCAATTTTAAATTTGTAAAGGTTCTCCTTTGACGGTCTCAGATCAAATGATCTGAGAGCAGACTTCCGTTCAGCTATAGCCTTTTTGCAGTCTTCATTAAACCATGGTTTGTTAGGGTGTTTAGGGTTAGGCGACGTTCTAGGAATAGCTTTCTCTGCAGCCGAGTATAGTAAGGATGTAAAAAGCTCTGTAGAGTTTTCACAATCTTCAAAAGCTTCTGGATTTATTGATTGTTCGCAGGTAGTTTTAAACAAACCCCAATTAGCTTTATGGAGTTTCCATCGCCTTGGGCGTTCTTGAACTGAAGGTCCTAATTCAGATATTTGAATAGGGAAATGGTCACTACCATGAAGATCAGAGTCCACTTTCCAGCTAAAAGCCGGGAAAATGTCTGGAGTGCAAACAGTTAAATCCAATGAAGAATATGAACCAGTGGCTGGATGATGATAAGTGGAGGTTTTATCATTTAATAAAGCAAGATCATGATTTGATATGAAATCTTCAATAATACGACCTTTATCGTCTGTATTGGAACATCCCCAAAGCGTATGGTGGGAGTTGAAATCTCCCATTAAAATATAAGGCTTGGGTAATTGTCCGACAAGATCGTCTAGTTTCCTACTATTTATAGGAGAACTTGGTTGAAGATAAATCGGACAGAGAGTTATTGTTTTATTGAGAGATACGCTAACAGCAACAGCTTGTAGCGTGGTATTAAGAGGGATGCTGCGATGAGGAACATTGTTGTTAACAATAATTCCAACACCACCAGAAGCTTTCTCATTCCCTTCAAAATTTTTTAAATAGCAAGAATGATACCTCAAAGAGAATTTGTCAGTATCTTTCAGGAAAGTTTCTTGCAAACAGATTGCCACTGGATTTCCATTAGAAACTAATAGATTCATTTCTTCAAAATTAGCTTTAATGCTGCGACAATTCCATTGAATAATTGTGTTCGCCATTGTTAAATTAAGGTGAAAAATAATACTTATGAATAATGGAAGTATGGATTTCATTTCTTTATGTGTGAGAGATCTATTATAGTTTTACCTTGCTTATTCTCTTTGGAAGAGTCCACATCCTCTGTGTCTTCCGTAACCATGTCTTCTTCAAGACTATGGTAGCGGTTGTACTGCTTGATCGGATCCTCAGATCCCTTTTTGCTGACGATTTGATGTTGCCGCCCAAGGAGACGAAGTTCTGCTCCTTGGGGGTTTAACAAATAAGCTTGCATCTTTATCTTCGGCTACTTTACAAACTTGAGAATCTAATTTCTCCTGTTGTATTTGAGCTTTCTTACGCCTTCCCATTTCAATTTTATCTAATCTTATGATCTCATCTTCTTCAGAGAGCGGTGTAGTGTTTGTTTTCTTTTCGGGGCCTTTTGATTCTGTGATAACAGTTTTTCCTGTAGCGCTAGAGGAGTATGAAGTCGGAGGTTTCTTGTTTTTGTCATCAGTTTGAAGAGGAGCTTTGGAATCTTTTAATTTTGGGAACAATTTTTGTATTTCATCTTTCTTTTCCGGGAAAATCACACAGAGTTTGGAAAAAATATCTTTGCAGTTTTGGCATTCATTTTCCTTTGGCTTAAGAACATTGGCATAAGAGTTAGAAAGGTTAATTCTGTTTTCTACAATCTTGCGTGCTTCCGCAAATGACAAACCCTCTTTACATTTAATTGCGACAATTTCTTTTTCCTTTTTCCATACATGACATGATCTTGATGTTGACATATGCTCACCTCCACAGTTGGAACATTTCATAGTCACTGAGCATTTGTCTGGATCCCCTTCGTGCTCCTGCTCCGGTACGCCGCAGCGTCTACAGAGACGTATATTGCGACATCTATTTTCGTGATGCCCGAACTGAAAACACCTGTAACACTGTAGAGGGTTCGGAATATAAATATCGACCCTGACATTTAAGTATCCCACACGTATGGATTTAGGTAAAATGGCTTTCTCAAATGTCAAAACAATGGTGTTAGTTGCCTTTTTCTTGCCCTCTCTGAAGATTGTCATTCGCTTAGCCTCAATTACATTCTGGTCAGCCAATTCAGAAACTATCTCCTCCTCTGAAACTCCCTCCAAATCCGGACATCTTATAATGCCCCTGGACTTGTTAAGAGTCCCATGAGGAGTACAGTCTACCCATTTGTCATAAAACCTATCCATTTTCATAAGGTTTTCAGCTTGCTGAGGTCTTTCAACCTCAACAAGGAGACCACCAATACGAAGCTTTTTGACAGATTTCACTCGCCCAGCACACGCAGTGAGCACTTTGTCAATGACAAATGGTGATAGGGTAGTCAATGGTGCTTGATCGTCACGATGCTGAATTACAAGAAACCTAGGGAATGATTGACCTTTATTGCTGTAATTATCTTCTTCCATTTCCAGTCCGAGTCCGTTCTTACGTTTTTTAGATTGGGTGTCCATGTTTGTTTAAGTTTAAATTCACTATCCGGGGCCACCACCCTCCACGGAGTCCTACAAGGGGACATGAAAGGGCGGGTTTCCAGCCCCCCATGCCGGGGCTACCCGAATACTATACTCGAGCCAAACGACAAAATGAATGACAGCGATTGCACGAAAAATTTCCTTACAAAGAACCAAGTCGTGCAAATGATGCCAAAACACAAAATCCATTCAACCCGATTAGCCCATGAGCCTATATAGACAAGGACTAAAATACTATTAAAATATAAAATATGAGTGACAAGGGCAAATAAACCTTTGTACTTTCAATAGAACAATGACATTATACCAAAATATCTTCAAGGAAATATGGTACAGCAATTTGTTATGAAATGTGTCACTAGAACTATGACAGAACATCTAATATTAATCAAAATATTTCATATGACAAAAGTAGATGCCCCAGTCTAAAACGACCAGCCGATTGCCTAGACCGGGCCCATCTAGGCTCCCGTTTCAGCCGAAGCCGAGGCCAAAGCAGCGTGTTGAGAAGCTGGAGATCCCTGGGCTTCCCTCAACTACCAGGACCCTCTTTTCCGGCCTTACGAGTCTCCACCCACGGCAAACAGGCGGGCCCATTTGTTTGGGGTCTTACCACTGACTACATGGGCGGCAGCCGACTATTTCTATCCCCCCGCCCAGCTGGGGGCTCAACATAGAGAAAACATTCAACTCCTGGAATGAATGAATGAATGCTGTTTTATGGCCCGTCAACAACTAAGGTCATGTTGGGCGCAAAACATTGAAAATTAACTTCTTGTAAGAAAAGATGACCAATCATACATTAAATACTTAACTAGTTATAACATTATAAAACAAATCGTGGTAAGATAGACAAATCATCATTATGGTAAAAATGTAAGGAAATGATTACAAGTCTAAAAGGAAATAATGATCAAAAGATCAATCAAACAAGTCTAAAAGGAAATAATGATCAAAAGATCAATCAAAAATAACTAAAAACAGATGAACATGAAATCAAAAGAATCTCAGGTTAAATTTTATTAAACAAATTAACGGCCTTCAGGAAATCAAAAATCTGTTCAACTTTTACATTGTTAAACAGGTCCTTCATACTGTCTACTTTAAAAAATCTGTCTCTTATAAAAGCAAAGTCTATACATTCTAAAAATATATGCTGAACAGTAAGAGGAGCATCACATGGGATACACACTGGCATATCTTCTCCTTTTAAAAGGTAGGAGTGCGTCAGGTGTGTATGGCCAATGCGTAAACGGGTCAAAATAAGTTCTTCGCGACGGTTAGACCTGTAACCAGGCAACCAATCGCCAAGATCTTGACGAACAGAATATAATTTATTATGAATATTGGCAGGATCAGTCCAGCTGTTCCTCCAGACTTCCTGAATGAAACCATGAATCAAAGGTTTAAAATCAGTAAAAGGTACTGAAGAGGGTAAAATCTCGAGTAATAATGCCTCCTTGGCAGCTTTATCTGCCTCCTCATTACCACGAATACCAACGTGGCTAGGAAGCCAGCAGAAAACGAGATCAACATCATGAAGCTGAGCTATTAAATCTAATAGTCTAACAATAAGGGGATTGTCGGTTTTCTCGTTCTCAATCGCTTGCATACTTGACATAGAGTCAGTAAAAATAATGTAGCGAGAGAAGCGCTCTTCGATTATATGATCGAGTGCGAGTTCAATCGCCTTTAGCTCGGCTGAAAATATCGAAGAGTTATTTGGCAAACGGAATTGATACTTTTCACCATCTAAAATGGTGGCTGAGGCAACTTTTTCGCCGTCCTTTGAACCGTCTGTATAAATCTCTTCATATGATGCGTATTTCTCTTTAATTTCTAAAAACTTTGTTTTAAAAATAGTTGGATCGGTTGTATCCTTTTTGCTAGAAGCAAGATCGTAAAGAAATGTGGGGCTTTTAGAAGTCCACAAAGGAGCTTCAGGAACAATTTGTTCTGCCACATCCTCTAGATCAAAATCGAGAGAGTAAATATCTGCTTCGCAGCGTAAACTAAACGGGGGTATTGCACTAGGTTTCTTATTAAAATCCCGTCTGTGTCTAGGTTCAAACACAGCTTTATACGTTGGATTATCAGGATTACATTTTAGCTTTAAATAGTATTGCATTGAAAGCTTTTTCCTCCTTAGGTTCAAGGAAGGTTCATTTGCCTCAATGTAAAGACTATTAACTGGTGATGTTCTAAAAGCACCAAGCGCAAGGCGCAATCCTTGATTATGAATGGTATCAAGTTTGCGAAGGTATGAAGGGCGTGCAGAACCGTAAACAACACAGCCATAATCTAATTTAGATCTGACAAGTGCCCTGTAAAGGCGTAACAAGACCTTTTTATCAGCTCTCCAGTCCATACTAGATACAACACGTAAAAGGTTAAGCGCCTTTAAGCACTTATTTTTTAAGTTGTCAATATGGGGTATAAACGACAGTTTAGAATCGAAAAGGAGTCCCAGGAATTTAAATTCTTTTACAACTTCAATTTGCACTCCATCTAGCTTTAATTCTGGATCAGGGTGCATTTTCCTAGATTGACAGAAATGCATACATTTAGTTTTTGTCTTGGAAAACTTGAAACCGTTTTCATTTGACCATTTTGAAAGATTTTTTAAGACTTGCTGCAGCTGTCTTTCAATCGTAAACATATGTTTTGATCTGTAACAGATGCAGAAGTCATCAACATAGAGAAAACATTCAACTCCTGGACAAACAGTTTTAACGATATTGTTTATTTTGACACTAAAAAGTGTCACAGACAAAATACTTCCCTGGGGTACACCCATTTCCTGTTCGTGGGGATCAGACAAAGTATCTCCAACTCTGACTCTAAACTGACGTTCATCCAAAAATGCAGAAATAAAATAAGCAAGGCGACCTCGAATACCGAAATCATAGAGGTCATTCATTATCCCATACTTCCATGTGGTATCATAAGCACTTTCGAGATCGAAAAAGACAGAAACAACGTGTTCTCTCTTAATAAAAGCTTCTCGAATAAAGGTCTCGAAGCGAACAAGGTGATCAAGAGTGTTTCTGTGTTTACGAAAGCCACTTTGGACTGACGTGATAAGGTGGTTCTTTTCAAGAAACCAGACAAGACGATCATTAACCATTCTTTCCATGGTTTTGCAAATGCAACTAGTTTAGGCAATGGGGCGATAGTTTGATGGATCCGTAGAATCTTTACCTGGTTTAGGTATTGGAATAACGATAGCTTCCCGCCATGATGCTGGAATGCTTCCCGTTTTCCAAACCTGGTTAAAGATTTCAAGTAAGCAATGCAAAGAACGAGAGGGCAAACGTTTGAGGAATTGATAATGAATATTATCGTTTCCGACAGCAGTGTCATGACACTTCTTTAAAGCCTTCTTCAGTTCTTTAACCGAAAAGTCTCTATTATAATGTTCCAGTCGACTGGAACTAAAGTTAAGTTTTGACTTTTCTTTAACACCTTTGAATTTTTGAAAAGCAGGTGAGTAATTGGATATTGATGACTTCTTGGCAAACGTATCTGCCAATACATTCGCAATATCAGCCTTGGAAGAAACGTCACTGAGGTCAGTTCTTAAATGACCGACGCCAATTGACATATTCTTTCCACTGATTTTGCGCACCATATCCCATGTCTTTTTGACAGACGATCTAGAATTCAATCTAGAAACATACTGTCTCCAAGACGAACGCTTACTTTGTTTTATGGTACGACGCGCTTTTGCACGTGCAATTTTAAATTTGAAAAGATTTTCCTTAGAGGGTCTTAAATCAAACGATCTGAGAGCACGTTTTCTCTCAGTTATAGCCTTTTTGCAATCTTCATTGAACCATGGTTTGTTTGGAATTTTAGGATCAGCTGATGTTCGAGGAATTGTCTTTTCTGCAACAGAGTACAGTAAAGATGTGAAAAGCTCTGTGGGGCTTTCACAATCATCAAATGCTTCCGGATTGATAGACTGTTCACAGGCAGTTTTAAATTGTTCCCAGTTAGCCTTATGGAGTTTCCAACGTCTTGGACGTTCTTGAACCGATGGTCCAAGTTCCGAGACATGGATAGGAAAGTGGTCACTACCATGGAGATCGCAGTCGACTTTCCATGCAAGATCTGGAAAAATCCCAGGACTGCATAAAGTTAAATCTAGTGACGAATAAGAACCAGTGGCAGGATGGAGGTATGTTGAACTTTTATTATTCAACAAAACTAGATCGTGTCTTGTGATGAACTCTTCTACAGCACGACCTTTGTCATCTGTATTCGAACAACCCCACAAGGTATGATGAGAATTAAAATCTCCCATCAAAATAAAAGGTTTAGGCAACTTGTCAACCAAGTCATCTAATTGCCTTCCATCAAAGGTAGATCTAGGAGGTAAATAAATCGAACAAAGTGTAACAGTTTTGTTTAAAGATATACTTACAGATATTGCCTGTAAGTTGGTATTCAGTTGCACCAAGTGATGTGGAACATTATTATTGACAATAATTCCAACCCCGCCTGATGCTTTTCCGTCATTATTCAAGTTTTTAAAATAGCAAGAATGGTGCTTCAAGGAAAAGATGTCAGTGTCTTTTAAAAAAGTTTCTTGTAAACAAAATGCCACCGGTTTGTGTTTCGACACTAAAGTATTGAGTTCCTCGAAATTGGCTCTGATGCTTCGACAATTCCATTGTATAATGGTGTTCGCCATTGTGAAGGTTAAGGGGAGAAATATACCAATGAATGTTGGAAGTATGTAATTGCTCATTTTTTATTAGTTAATTTAATAATACCTGCACCTTGCCTAATAACATCCGGATGTTCACTTGTTTTGGGTTGTGAAACATCCATAGATGTGCTTGAATTGAGTACTTTTGACTCGTGGAGGGTATCCCTCCATGATTCCAGATTGGTGTTCCAATCCGAAGGGTCATGATCTTTTGAATCATCCTCCATTTTATTATCATCTTCATTTTCTTCCTCGTTACCACTCAATTCGCCAAAAGGATTTGAGGTTGGTATCTCGGGAGGATTTAACTTCTCATGTTGTATTTGTGCTTTCTTTCGAGCAATCATATCTAATTTATCTTCCTGTATAACTTTATTCATTTCAATAGTTTCAGGGGTAAGTTTTTTCGATGCTTTAGACTTAGTCTTTTCTGAATGAGCAGATTGAGCTTTATTTGACTTATTGTTCTTTGAAGAGTCAGAAGAAGGAATATTGGAAGGAGATATTTTTGAAATTGAAAACGGATTCGGAACATTTTTGTTTAAATTGAAAGAGGAAGTGTTTTGACTTAGTGAAGGAGCCTTTGTAAGTTTTTCAAATGAGGACTTCGGTAGTAATTTTTCAACCTCATCTTTCATTTCAGGAAATTTCTGAAGGAGTAAGTGTGCAAGCACAAGGCAGGTGTCACAATTTCCTTGGTTTTGGGGAGGCGAGACAACACCAGCATAACTTGAACTAGAAGTTGAAGTCCTCTGGTCAGCCTTGCGCTGTTGAATAATTTTCCTTGCTTCAGGAAAGCTCAAATTCCGAGTGTATTTGACTGTTAAAATTTCCTTTTCTTCCTGCCATATTGGACAGTCCTTAGAGAAAGCACTATGATTAGCACCACAATTAGCGCACTTCAAAGGATCAGTGCATTTTTTATGGTCATGTTCTGATCCCTCGAAAGAACATCTAGAACAGACTGAAGTGTTCTTACATTTAGATATGTGGTGGCCAAATTTTTGGCAATTAAAACAGCGGAGCGGATTTGGTATAAACACACTTACTTTCACAGATTGATATCCAACTTTAATAGATGGTGGAGGACTAGGGGAAGAAAAGGATAGGATATAAGTATTCGTTTGCAAATCTTTATCACCTCTTTTAACAGAAATTCTCTTCACCTCTGTTACACCCTGTTTGTTTAAGTTTTCTTTGATTTCGTCCAAGGACTCACAGTAAGATAACTCTTTGCAACGGATTACACCTTTGCTTGAGTTAAGTTTTACATGAGGATATATCTTTACATTTGTGTTGAAGAACTTTTTATATTTCAAAAGATTTGTGCTTTGTTGTTTGGTGAATACCTCAATAAGTAAAGTTTTGTCATAAAGTTTTTTAACAGATTTTGGGGTTCCAAGAATGGCCGCAAGTTGTTTTTCAATAATAAATGGCGAGAGGTTTGTTATAGGATCTTCAAAATCATCAGATTCAATGACAATGAATCGAGGAAATAACAGCGGTGAAGTGAAATTTTCTGTTTCGAAATGTTCCGAATCAGAATCTGAAAGACTATGTTTGGCGTCGTTTGTCTTGGCTTTTTTGTTTCGGTTGGTCGTCATGTTTGATGTTTCAATTTCATTGGCGATGCTCCGCCACCCGCCCTCGGAGTCCTACAAGGGGACACCTATCCTGGGGAATTCCATCTCAGGAAGGTGCCGAGGATACATCGCCAATATACTCGGATAAAAAGGCTAGATCAAGCAAATAAAACCTCCGATGATTGATTCAACCAAGCATGAAAAAATACCAGAGTGTAATATTGTCGATCAAACACCATGTTCACCCGATTGACCCATAAGCCACCGCCTTCTAAGGCATCATAAATGAAAATGTCATGTATTGAAAACGGTGGTTTATAAAAAACAATTCAAAGACAAGTCTTTGGAAAAAAACGCCCTAGGGCATGGCATGACCAGCCGATTGATCGGGTCGGGCCCGCCCGACCTCCCGTTTATCCCAACTCAGGGCCAAAGTGGTGTGTTGCAAACACAGGGCCTAGCCAATCCCTGAGGTCACTCAACCACCAGGATCCCGTCATCAGGCATTACGGGTCGCAGCCCACGGCAAACGGGCAGGTCCATTTGTTTGGGGTCTTACCATGTACTACATGGACAGCAGCCGACTATTTCTATCCCCCCGCCCAGCTGGGGGCACATTCAACTCCTGGACAAACAGTTTTAACGATATTGTTTATTTTGACACTAAAAAGTGTCACAGACAAAATACTTCCCTGGGGTACACCCATTTCCTGCTCGTGGGGATCAGACAAAGTATCTCCAACTCGGACTCTAAACTGACGTTCATCCAAAAAAGCAGAAATGAAATAAGCAAGGCGACCTCGAATACCGAAATCATAGAGGTCATTCATAATCCCATACTTCCATGTGGTATCATAAGCACTTTGAAGATCGAAAAAGACAGAAACAACGTGTTCTTTCTTAATAAAAGCTTCTCGAATAAAGGTCTCGAAGCGAACAAGATGATCAAGAGTGCTTCTGTGTTTACGAAAGCCACTTTGGACTGACGTAATAAGGTGGTTCTTTTCAAGAAACCAGACAAGACGATCATTAACCATTCTTTCCATGGTTTTGCAAATGCAACTAGTTAAGGCTATAGGGCGATAGTTTGATGGATCCATAGAATCTTTACCTGGTTTAGGTATTGGAATAACGATAGCTTCCCGCCAAGATGCTGGAATGCTTCCCGTTTTCCATACCTGGTTGTAAATTTAAAGTAAGCAATGCAAAGAACGAGAGGGCAAACGTTTGAGGAATTGATAATGTATATTATCATTTCCTACAGCAGTGTCATGACACTTCTTTAAAGCCTTCTTCAATTCTTTGACAGAAAAGTCTCTATTGTAATGTTCCAGTCGACTGGAACTGAAGTTAAGTTTTGACTTTTCTTTATCCCCTTTAAAGTTTTGAAATGCAGGTGAGTAATTGGATGATGATGACTTCTTGGCAAACGTATCTGCCAATACATTCGCAATATCAGCCTTTGAAGAAACGTCACTGAGGTCAGTTCTTAAATGACCAACTCCAATTGACGTGTTCTTTCCGCTGATTTTGCGCACCATATCCCATGTCTTTTTGACAGATGATCTAGAATTTAATCTAGAAACATACTGTCTCCAAGACGAACGCTTACTTTGTTTAATGGTACGACGAGCTTTCGCTCGCGCAATTTTAAATTTGTACAGGTTCTCCTTTGATGGTCTCAAATCAAATGACCTAAGAGCAGACTTACGCTCAGCTATAGCCTGTTTGCAATCTTCATTAAACCATGGTTTGTTAGGGTGTTTAGGGTCAGGCGACGTTCTAGGAATAGCTTTCTCTGCAGCCGAATATAGCAAGGATGTGAAAAGCTCTGTAGAGTTTTCACAATTTTCAAAAGCCTGTGGATTTATTGATTGTTCGCAGGTAGTTTTGAATAACTCCCAATTAGCTTTATGGAGTTTCCATCGCCTTGGGCGTTCTTGAACCGATGGTCCTAATTCAGAAATATGAATAGGAAAATGGTCACTACCATGAAGATCACAGTCCACTTTCCAGCTAAAAGCCGGGAAAATGTCTGGAGTGCAAACAGTTAAATCCAATGAAGAATATGAACCAGTGGCTGGATGATGATAGGTGGAGGATTTATCATTTAATAAAACAAGATCATGATTTGATATAAAATCTTCAATTATGCGACCTTTGTCGTCTGTATTAGTACATCCCCAAAGCGTATGGTGGGAATTGAAATCTCCCATTAATATGAAAGGCTTTGGTAACTGTTCGACAAGATCGTCTAGTTTCCTACGATGAATAGGAGAACTAGGGGGAAGATAAATTGAGCAAAGTGTAATTGTTTTATTAAGAGAAACGCTAACAGCAACAGCTTGTAGCGTAGTATTGAGAGGAATGTTGCGATGAGGAACATTGTTGTTAACAATGATCCCAACACCGCCTGAAGCTTTCTCATTCCCTTCGAAATTCTTCAAATAGCAAGAGTGATACTTTAAAGAGAATTTGTCAGTATCTTTCAGAAAGGTTTCTTGCAAACAAATTGCTACTGGCTTTCCATTTGTAACTAAAAGATTCATTTCTTCAAAATTTGACTTTATGCTGCGGCAGTTCCATTGAACGATATTATTCGCCATAGTAAATATTGTGGGAAAAATTATAACACTTACTAGTGGAAGTATGAATTTTATTTTTTGATGTGTGAAAGATCTATTTTGTTTTTGCCTTGCTTATTCTCTTTTGGATTTGTATCATTTGAATCTTCCGTTACCATGTCTTCTTCAAGACTATGGTAGCGGTTATGTTGCTTGATAGGATCCTCAGATCCTTTTGGTTGGCGATTAGAAATCGCCGCCCTTGGGGACGAATTTCTGCTCCTAGTAGGTTTGACAAAGGAAGTTTTTTCCTTAGTCTCGAAATCTTTACAAACTGGTTTCGACTGGACTTTTGGCTCTTGTATGACAGATTGCGATGATGTGGGTACCGATGAAGAAGTGTTAGAGACATTAGGTGGAGAAGTCATTTTTACTGCAGAAGGTGCGTGTAAAGCTTTGTCAGAAACATTGTGAGTAGAAGTCATGGGTGCTTTAACATTTTTGTCATTGGTTGGACGGGAAGACTTAGACTCCTTTAATTTTGGAAAGAGTTTAAGAATTTCTTCTTTCTTTTCTGGGAATATTACACAGAGCTTAGAAAACATGTCCTTGCAATTTTGGCATTCACTTTCATTTGACTGAGCTGGTCTTACAGTATTGGCATAAGAGTTAGGGAGATTAATGCGATTTTCTACGATTTTGCGAGCCTCAATAAATGATAAACCTTCTTTATGCTTAATGGTAACAATTTCCTTTTCCTTCTTCCATACGTGACAGGACCTGGAAGTTGACATGTGCTCGCCACCGCAGTTTGAGCATTTCTTGTTTGCAGGGCATTTATCCGGGTCTCCCTCATGACCAACCTCTGGTACACCACAGCACCGGCAGAGACGTGTGTTCCGACATCTATTTTCATGATGTCCGAACTGGAAACATCTATAGCATTGAAGAGGGTTCGGAATGTACAAGTCAACCCTGACATTCAGGTACCCTACACGTACTGACTTTGGCAAAATAGATGTTTCAAAAGTCAACAATATTGTATTTGTTTCCTTTTTCTTACCGTCTCTGAAAACTGTCATACGCTTTGCCTGTGAAACATTTTGGTCGGATAATTCTTCGGCTATTTCATCCTCAGAAACTCCTTCCAAATCAGGACATCTAATGATGCCCTTAGATTTGTTTAGAGTCTCGTGAGGGGTACAATTAACCCAGCTATTGAAAAACTTGTCCATTTTCATTAAATTCTCCGCTTGTTGAGGTCGTTCAACCTCAACAAGAAGGCCACCTGATCGAAGTTTTTTAACCGACTTCGTTTGACCAGCGTGTGCCATGAGAACTTTCTCGATAACAAATGGCGAAAGTTTATTTAAGGGTTCCTGTCCGTCTGTATGAAGTATGTACAGAAATCGAGGGAATGATTTGCCTACATTTATACTGTTATCCTTGTCCATTTCCAGTCCGTTTTCATTCTTTCGTTTTTTGGGGTTTAAGAGATCCATATTTTTGTATTTAGTTTTCATCACCCGTGGCCCCGTGCCCTCCACCGAGCCCTACAAGGGGACATGAAAAGGGCGGGTCTCCAGCCCCCTCATGCCAGGGTTACCCGGGTGATATACTTGGACCGAATGAATAAAACTACCCGACGAATGCATTGCATGGACAATCTCCTAAAACAGAATCATGCCATGCAAACCACTGCCAAGCAAAGAAACTCATACAACCCAATTAGCCCATAAGCCTATATAGACTAGAACTAAAAACTATTTAATACAACAAGATAAAAAAGAAACGTGTTTTGTACACGTTCATAAGGGCTTTGAATACATAACATCAAATTATAACAATAGTATTGCCCAAGTCTAAAACGACCAGCCGATTGCCTAGACCGGGCCCATCTAGGCTCCCGTCTCAACCGAAGCCGAGGCCAAAGCAGCGTGTTGAGAAGCTGGAGATCCCTGGGCTTCTCTCAACTACCAGGACCCTCTTTTCCGGCCTTACGAGTCTCCACCCACGGCAAACAGGCGGGCCCATTTGTTAGGGGTCTTACCATTGACTACATGGGCGGCAGCCGACTATTTCTACCCCCCGCCCAGCTGGCGGCCTAATTAAAGAAAAGTCAATACAATCAATAAAAATATGTTTGACAGTAAGAGGAGCGTTACACGGAATGCACATTGGCATCTCTTCTCCTTTTAAAAGATAGGAATGTGTCAGATGAGTATGACCAATGCGTATGCGAGTCAGGATCAGCTCTTCTCGACGGCTTGACCTGTAACCAGGTAGCCAATCGCCAAGATCCCGTCGCACAGAATATAGTTTATTATTTTGATTTGCAGGATCAGACCAGCAGTTCCTCCACACATCATGAATAAAACAATGAATTAAGGGTTTAAAATCAGTAAAAGGTACTTCAAAAGGTAAAATCTCAAGTGATAATGCATCCTTGGCAGCTTTATCTGCCTCCTCATTACCACGAATACCAATGTGGCTTGGAAGCCAGCAGAAAACGAGATCAACATTATTAAGCTGAGCAATTTTATCAAGTAGCCTTACGATAAGGGGATTGTCAGTTTTCTCTTGCTCAATCGCTTGCATGCTTGACATAGAATGAATGAATGAATGTCGTTTTATGGCCCGTCGACAGCTAAGGTCATGTTGGGCGCAAACACTTCTGTATTAAACTGGAATAATCCGACGTGAGCACGAATGAATGAATGAATGAATATTGTTTTACGGCCCGCCGACTACTAAGGTCATGTTGGGCGCAAACACTCATGTATAAAAAAGTGAGTTTTCATTGTATGAAAACATAAGTAAACAATATTTTAAAACAATTTCAATGTAAACAAATAAAAATCCAAGAGAATTTCAAATGTATAAAAAAGAATAGCCAAAAGAGCCATTGAAAACGGTAAAATTTAATAGAACCATTTTAAAAATTAAGAAGAAAACATAATTAATAGTACCTAAAAGTCAGATTTTGCTATATAAATGAATCGCCTTGAGAAAGTCAAAAATTAGTTCAATTTTAATATTGTCAAACAACTGCCTCATACTATCAACTTTAAAATACCTGTCTCTTATTAAAGAAAAATCAATGCAATCAATAAAAATATGTTTGACAGTAAGAGGAGTGTTGCATGGAATGCACATTGGCATCTCTTCTCCATTTAAAAGATGGGAGTGTGTAAGATAAGTATGGCCAATGCGTAGGCGAGTCAAAATCAGCTCTTCGCGACGGCTTGCCCTGTAACCAGGAATCCAATCGCCGAGGTCTGGACGAACAGAGAATAACTTATTATTCTGGTTGGCTGGATCAGTCCAACAGTTTCTCCAGATATCATGAATAAAACTATGAATAAGGGGCTTAAAATCAGTAAAAGGTACTTCAAAGGGTAAAATTTCAAGTGATAATGAATCCTTGGCAGCTTTATCTGCCTCTTCATTACCACGAATGCTTCCCGTTTTCCAATGAATGAATGAATGAATTATGTTTTAAGGCCCGTCGACAACTAAGGTCATGTTGGGCGCAAAACTCTAAAAAGAAAACCAACTTATTTTAAAAGGCGAAGTATACCTTCAAAATTAAGATAATTATAACACTTTAAAACAAAACACTGTAAATCTTGTAATAAAAATTATGTAAACGGTAGAACTGTAAGAAAGAAAGAAGTATTACCTTCAAAACTTAAAAGAAAGTTTTGCTCTAAAGAACACTCAAAATTAATGTTAAATTCAAGGAAACATTTTAAAATCTAAGGGAAACTTGGATTCAACAGAACATAAAATCATATTTTATTATACAAATTAATAGCCTTCAGGAAATCAAAAAGCAGTTCAATTTTTACATAGTCAAATAAGTCCTTCATACTGTCAACTTTAAAATATCTATCTCTAGTAAAAGAGAAATCTATGCAATCAATAAAAATATGCTTGACAGTAAGAGGACAGTTGCAAGGAATGCACATTGGCATGTCTTCTCCCTTTAAAAGATAGGAGTGAGTGAGGTGTGTATGGCCAATGCGTAACCGAGTCAAGATAAGTTCTTCGCGACGGGTTGACCTGTAACCAGGTAACCAATCACCAAGATCCTGTCGGACAGAAAATAGCTTATCATTAAAATTTGCTGGATCAGTCCAGCTGTTCCTCCAGACTTCCTGAATAAAACAATGAATTAAACGTTTAAAATCGTTAAAAGGTACTTCAAATGGTAAAATTTCAAGTGATAATGCATCCTTGGCAGCTTTATCTGCCTCCTCATTACCACGAATGCCAATATGGCTTGGAAGCCAACAGAAAACGAGATCAACATCATTTAGCTTAGCTATTTTATCAAGTAATCTAACTATAATTGGGTTGGCTATTTTCTCATTCTCAATCGCTTGCATACTTGAAAAAGAGTCAGTGTAAATGATATAGCGAGAGAAACGTTCTGCGATCATATGATCAAGTGCAAGATCAATGGCCTTAAGTTCGGCTGAAAAAATTGAAGAGTTATTAGGTAGGCGGAATTGATATTTTTCGCCATCTAAAATAGTGGCTGATGCAACTTTTTCGCCATCCTTTGAACCGTCTGTATATATCTCTTTATGTGATTTGTATTTTTCTCTAATTTCCAAGAACTTTGTTTTAAAAATAGTTGGATCCGTTGTATCCTTTTTGCTGGAAGCAATATCATAAAGAAACGTGGGGCTTTTTGACGTCCACAAAGGAACATCAGGAACAATATGTTCTGCCACGTCTTCTAGATCAAAGTCTAAAGAATTTACATCAGCCTCACATCGCAAACTGAAGGGAAGAATAGGGTTCTTTTTCTTTTCAAAATCCTTTCTATATTTTAGATCAAACACAACTATATGAGTAGGATTATCGGGATTGGATTTAAGTTTTAAATAATATTGTAAAGAAAGCTTTTTCCTTCGTAAATTTAAAGAAGGCTCATTTGCTTCTGTATAAAGACTGTTAACTGGTGACGTTCTAAATGCTCCCAACGCCAAACGCAATCCTTGATTATGAATAGTATCAAGTTTGCGAAGGTATGAAGGGCGTGCAGAACCATAAACAACACAGCCATAGTCTAGCTTTGATCTAACAAGTGCCCTATAAAGGCACAATAGAACCTTTTTATCGGCTCCCCAATCCATACTGGATACAACACGTAAAAGGTTAAGTGCCTTTTGGCATTTGTTTTTCAAATTGTCAATGTGTGGGATAAACGAAAGCTTAGAGTCAAATAATAGTCCTAAGAATTTAAATTCCTTGACAACTTCAATCGGTACCCCGTCCAACTTTAAATCTGGACCAAGGTGCATTTTTTTCGATTGGCAAAAATGCATACATTTAGTTTTAGTCTTCGAAAACTTGAAGCCGTTTTCATTTGACCATTTTGAAAGATTGTTCAAGACTTGTTGCAATTGTCTTTCAATTGTATGCATATGTTTTGATCTGTAGCAGATACAAAAGTCGTCAACGTAGAGAAAACATTCCACACCAGGGCAAACGGTTTTAACGATGTTGTTTATTTTGACACTAAACAGTGTCACCGATAAAATACTCCCCTGGGGAACACCCATCTCTTGTTCATGGGGATCAGATAAAGTATCTCCAACACGGACTCTAAACTGACGTTCATCCAAAAAAGCTGAGATGAAAAAGGCAAGGCGACCTCGTATACCCAAATCATAGAGGTCGTTCATAATTCCATACTTCCAAGTGGTATCATAAGCACTTTCGAGATCGAAAAAGACAGAAACAATGAATGAATGAATGCTGTTTTATGGCCCGTCAACAACTAAGGTCATGTTGGGCGCAAAACATTGAAAATTAACTTATTGTAAGAAAAGATGAACAATAATACATTAAATACTTAACTAGTTATAACTTTATAAAACAAAACGTGGTAAGATAGACAAATCATCATAATGGTAAAAATATAAGGAAATGATTACAAGTCTAAAAGGAAATAATGATCAAAAGATCAATCAAACAAGTCTAAAAGGAAATAATGATCAAAAGATCAATCAAAAATAACTAAAAACAGATTAACATGAAATCAAAAGAATCTCGGGTTAAATTTTACTAAACAAATTAATGGCCTTCAGGAAATCAAAAATCTGTTCAACTTTTACATTGTTAAACAGGTCCTTCATACTGTCTACTTTAAAAAATCTGTCTCTAATAAAAGCAAAGTCTATACATTCTAAAAATATATGCTTGACAGTAAGAGGAGCATCACATGGGATACACACCGGCATATCTTCTCCTTTTAAAAGGAAGGAGTGCGTCAGGTGTGTATGGCCAATGCGTAAACGGGTCAAAATAAGTTCTTCGCGACGGTTAGTCCTGTAACCAGGCAACCAATCGCCAAGATCTTGACGAACAGAATATAATTTATTAGAAATATTGGCAGGATCAGTCCAGCTGTTCCTCCAGACTTCCTGAATGAAACCATGAATCAAAGGTTTAAAATCAGTGAAAGGTATTGAAGAGGGTAAAATCTCGAGTAATAATGCCTCCTTGGCAGCTTTATCTGCCACCTCATTACCACGAATACCAACGTGGCTAGGAAGCCAGCAGAAAACGAGATCAACATCATGAAGCTGAGCTATTAAATCTAATAGTCTAACAATAAGGGGATTGTCGGTTTTCTCGTTCTCAATCGCTTGTATACTTGACATTGAGTCAGTATAAATAATGTAGCGAGAGAAGCGCTCTTCGATTATATGATCGAGTGCGAGTTCAATCGCCTTTAGCTCGGCTGTAAATATCGAAGAGTTATTTGGCAAACGGAATTGATACTTTTCACCATCTAAAATGGTGGCCGAGCCCACTTTTTCGCCGTCCTTTGAACCGTCTGTATAGATCTCTTCATATGATGCGTATTTCTCTTTAATTTCTAAAAACTTTGTTTTAAAAATAGATGGATCGGTTGTATCCTTTTTGCTTGAAGCAAGATCGTAAAGAAATGTGGGGCTTTTAGAAGTCCACAAAGGAGCTTCAGGAACAATTTGTTCTGCCACATCCTCTAGATCAAAATCGAGAGAGTAAATATCTGCTTCGCAGCGTAAGCTAAACGGGGGTATTGCACTAGGTTTCTTATTAAAATCCCGTCTGTGTCTAGGTTCAAACACAGCTTTATACGTTGGATTGTCAGGATTAGATTTTAGCTTTAAATAGTATTGCATTGAAAGCTTTTTCCTCCTTAGGTTCAAGGAAGGTTCATTTGCCTCAATGTAAAGACTATTAACTGGTGATGTTCTAAAAGCACCAAGCGCAAGGCGCAATCCTTGATTATGAATGGTATCAAGTTTGCGAAGGTATGAAGGGCGTGCAGAACCGTAAACAACACAGCCATAATCTAATTTAGATCTGACAAGTGCCCTGTAAAGGCGTAACAAGACCTTTTTATCAGCTCCCCAGTCCATACTAGATACAACACGTAAAAGGTTAAGCGCCTTTAAGCACTTATTTTTTAAGTTGTCAATATGGGGTATAAACGACAGTTTAGAATCGAAAAGGAGTCCCAGGAATTTAAATTCTTTTACAACTTCAATTTGCACTCCGTCTAGCTTTAATTCTGGATCAGGGTGCATTTTCCTAGATTGACAAAAATGCATACATTTAGTTTTTGTCTTTGAAAACTTGAAACCGTTTTCATTTGACCATTTTGAAAGATTTTTTAAGACTTGCTGCAGCTGTCTTTCAATCGTAAACATATGTTTTGATCTGTAACAGATGCAGAAGTCATCAACATAGAGAAAACATTCAACTCCTGGACAAACAGTTTTAACGATATTGTTTATTTTGACACTAAAAAGTGTCACAGACAAAATACTTCCCTGGGGTACACCCATTTCCTGTTCGTGGGGATCAGACAAAGTATCTCCAACTCGGACTCTAAACTGACGTTCATCCAAAAATGCAGAAATAAAATAAGCAAGGCGACCTCGAATACCGAAATCATACAGGTCATTCATTATCCCATACTTCCATGTGGTATCATAAGCACTTTCAAGATCGAAAAAGACAGAAACAACGTGTTCTTTCTTAATAAAAGCTTCTCGAATAAAGGTCTCGAAGCGAACAAGATGATCAAGAGTGCTTCTGTGTTTACGAAAGCCACTTTGGACTGACGTGATAAGGTGGTTCTTTTCAAGAAACCAGACAAGACGATCATTAACCATTCTTTCCATGGTTTTGCAAATGCAACTAGTTAAGGCAATAGGGCGATAGTTTGATGGATCCGTAGAATCTTTACCTGGTTTAGGTATTGGAATAACGATAGCTTCCCGCCATGATGCTGGAATGCTTCCCGTTTTCCAAACCTGGTTAAAGATTTCAAGTAAGCAATGCAAAGAACGAGAGGGCAAACGTTTGAGGAATTGATAATGAATATTATCGTTTCCGACAGCAGTGTCATGACACTTCTTTAAAGCCTTCTTCAGTTCTTTAACCGAAAAGTCTCTATTATAATGTTCCAGTCGACTGGAACTAAAGTTAAGTTTTGACTTTTCTTTAACACCTTTGAATTTTTGAAAAGCAGGTGAGTAATTGGATATTGATGACTTCTTGGCAAACGTATCTGCCAATACATTCGCAATATCAGCCTTGGAAGAAACGTCACTGAGGTCAGTTCTTAAATGACCGACGCCAATTGACATATTCTTTCCACTGATTTTGCGCACCATATCCCATGTCTTTTTGACAGACGATCTAGAATTCAATCTAGAAACATACTGTCTCCAAGACGAACGCTTACTTTGTTTTATGGTACGACGCGCTTTTGCACGTGCAATTTTAAATTTGAAAAGATTTTCCTTAGAGGGTCTTAAATCAAACGATCTGAGAGCACGTTTTCTCTCAGTTATAGCCTTTTTGCAATCTTCATTGAACCATGGTTTGTTTGGAATTTTAGGATCAGCTGATGTTCGAGGAATTGTCTTTTCTGCAACAGAGTACAGTAAAGATGTGAAAAGCTCTGTGGGGTTTTCACAATCATCAAATGCTTCCGGATTGATAGACTGTTCACAGGCAGTTTTAAATTGTTCCCAGTTAGCCTTATGGAGCCTCCAACGTCTTGGGCGTTCTTGAATCGATGGTCCAAGTTCCGAGACATGGATGGGAAAATGATCACTACCATGGAGATCGCAGTCGACTTTCCATGTAAGATCTGGAAAAATCCCAGGACTGCATAATGTTAAATCTAGTGACGAATAAGAACCAGTGGCAGGATGGAGGTATGTTGAACTTTTATTATTCAACAAAACTAGATCGTGTCTTGTGATGAACTCTTCAACAGCACGACCTTTGTCATCTGTATTCGAACAACCCCACAAAGTATGATGAGAGTTAAAATCTCCCATCAAAATAAAAGGTTTTTGCAACTTGTCAACCAAGTCATCTAATTGCCTTCCATCAAAGGTAGATCTAGGAGGTAAATAAATCGAACAAAGTGTAACAGTTTTGTTTAAAGATATACTTACAGATATTGCCTGTAAGTTGGTATCCAGTTGCACCAAGTGATGTGGAATATTATTATTGACAATAATTCCAACCCCGCCTGATGCTTTTCCGTCATTATTCAAGTTTTTAAAATAGCAAGAATAGTGCTTCAAGAAAAAGATGTCAGTGTCTTTTAAAAAAGTTTCTTGTAAACAAAATGCCACCGGTTTGTGTTTCGACACTAAAGTATTGAGTTCCTCAAAATTGGCTCTGATGCTTCGACAATTCCATTGTATAATGGTGTTCGCCATTGTGAAGGTTAATGGGAGAAAAATACCAATGAATGTTGGAAGTATGAAATTGCTCATTTTTTATTAGTTAATTTAATAATACCTGCACCTTGCCTAATAACATCCGGATGTTCACTTGATTTTGGTTGTGAAACATCCATAGATGTGCTTGAATTGAGTACTTTTGACTCGTGGAGGGTATCCCTCCATGATTCCAGATTCGTGTTCCAATCCGAAGGGTCATGATCTTTTGAATCATCTTCCATTTTATTATCATCTTCATTTTCTTCCTCGTTACCACTCAATTCGCCAAAGCGATTTGAGGTTGGTATCTCGGGAGGATTTAACTTCTCATGTTGTATTTGTGCTTTCTTTCGCGCAATCATATCTGCTTTATCTTCCTGTATAACTTTGTTCATTTCAATAGTTTCGGGAGTAAGTTTTTTCGATGCTTTAGACTTAGTCTTTTCTGAATGAGCGGATTGAGCTTTATTTGATTTATTGTTCTTTGAAGAGTCAGAAGAAGGAATATTGGAAGGAGATGTTTTTGAAATTGAAAAGGGATTCGGAACATTTTTATTTAAATTAAAAGAGGAAGTGTTTTGATTTAATTGAGGAGCTTTTGTAAGTTTTTCAAATGAGGACTTGGGTAGTAATTTTTCAACTTCATTTTTCATTTCTGGAAATTTCTTGAGAAGTAAATGTGCAAGCACAAGGCAGGTATCACAGTTTCCTTGGTTTTGTGGAGGCGAGACAACACCAGCATAACTTGAACCAGAAGACGCAGTCCTCTGGTCAGTCTTGCGCTGTTGAATAATTTTCCTTGCTTCAGGAAAGCTCAAATTCCGAGTGTACTTGACAGTTAAAATTTCCTTTTCTTCCTGCCACATTGGACAGTCCTTAGAGAAAGCACTATGATTAGCACCACAATTAGCGCACTTCAAAGGATCAGTGCACTTTTTATGATCATGTTCCGATCCCTCAAAAGCACATCTAGAACAAACTGAAGTGTTCTTACATTTAGATATGTGGTGGCCAAATTTTTGGCAATTGAAACAGCGGAGCGGATTTGGTATAAATACATCTACTTTCACAGATTGATATCCAACTTTAATGGATGGTGGAGGACTAGGGGAAGAAAAGGAAAGGATATAAGTATTTGTCTGCACATCTTTATCACCTCTTTTCACAGAAATTCTCTTCACCTCTGTTACACCCTGTTTCTTTAAGTTTTCTTTGATTTCGTCCAAGGAGTCACAGTAAGATAACTCTTTGCATCGGATTACACCTTTGCTTGAGTTAAGTTTTACATGTGGATATATCTTTACATTTGTGTTGAAGAACTTTTTATATTTCAAAAGATTTGTGCTTTGTTGTTTGGTGAATACCTCAATAAGTAAAGTTTTGTCATAAAGCTTTTTAACAGATTTTGGGGTTCCAAGAATGGCTGCAAGTTGTTTTTCAATTATAAATGGCGAGAGGTTTGTTACAGGATCTTCAAAATCTTCGGATTCAACGACAATGAATCGAGGAAATAACAGGGGTGAAGTGAAAGTTTCTGTTTCGAAATGTTCCGAATCAGAATCTGAAAGACTATGTTTGGCTTCATTGGTCTTGGCTTTTTTGTTTCGGTTGGTCGTCATGTTTGATGTTTTAGTTTCATCAGCGATGCTCCGCCACCCGCCCTCGGAGTCCTACAAGGGGACACCTAACCTGGGGAATTCCATCTCAGGAAAGGTGCCGAGGATACATCGCCAATATACTCGGATAAAAAGGCTAGATCAAGCAAATAAAACCTCCGATGATTGATTCAACCAAGCATGAAAAAATACCAGAGTGTAATATTGTCGATCAAACACCAACTTCACCCGATTGACCCATGAGCCACCGCCTTCTAAGGCATTTTAAATGAAAAGACAGAAACAACGTGTTCCTTCTTTATAAAGGCTTCTCGAATAAATGTCTCGAAGCGAACAAGATGATCAAGAGTGCTTCTCTGTTTACGAAAGCCACTTTGGACTTCCGTAATAAGGTGGTTCTTTTCAAGAATAAACAAGACGATCATTAACCATTCTTTCCATGGTTTTGCAAATGCAACTAGTTAAAGCAATAGGGCGGTAATTTGAAGGGTTTGTGGAATCTTTACCTGGTTTAGGTATTGGAATAACGATGGCTTCCCACCAAGAGGCTGGAATGCTTCCCGTCTTCCATACCTGATTATAAATTTGAAGTAAGCAATGAAAGGAACGAGATGTCAAACGTTTGAGGAATTGATAATGAATAGCATCTGATCCGACAGCAGCGTCGTGACACTTTTTTAAAGCTTTTTTCAATTCCTTAACGGAAAAGTCTCTATTATAGTGTTCCAGATTTCTGGAACTGAAATTAAGTTTAGACTTTTCTTTTTCATCTTGAAACTTCTGAAACGCAGGTGAATAATTAGTAGAGGAAGATTTCTTGGCAAACGTGTCTGCCAAGACATTAGCAATGTCATGTTTTGAAGAAACTGTGTTATCGTCATCCGTTTTAAGATGACCGACATTAAGTGATGTAGTCTTCCCACTAATTTTACGTATCATGTCCCAAGTCTTTTTGACAGATGATCTAGAATTTAATCTAGATACATACTGTCTCCAAGACGAACGCTTACTTTGTTTAATAGTACGACGTGCTTTCGCACGTGCAATTTTAAATTTGTAAAGATTCTCCTTTGAAGGCCTTAAGCCAAATGCTCTAAGAGTACGTTTTCGCTCAGCTATAGCCTTTTTGCAATCTTCATTGAACCATGGCTTGTTTGGAATTTTTGGGTCAGGCGATGTTTGTGGAATAGCTTTTTCTGCAGCAGAATAAAGTAAAGATGAAAACAGTTCAGCAGAGTTTTGACAGTCATCAAAGGCTTCTGGATTTATCGATTGTTCACAGGTATTTCTAAAAAGTTCCCAATTAGCCTTATGGAGTTTCCAGCGCCTAGGGCGCTCCTGAACAGATGGTCCTAATTCGGAGATCTGAATAGGGAAATGGTCACTACCATGAAGGTCAGAAGCTACTTTCCATGAAAAATCAGGAAAAATATCAGGACTGCAAATAGTCAAATCCAATGAAGAATAATGTCCAGTTGCAGGATGAAGATAAGTTTTAGATTTGTCATTCAGTAAAACAAGATCATGCCTTGTTACAAAATCCTCAACAGTACGACCCTTGTCGTCTGTATTGGAGCATCCCCATAACTTATGATGAGCATTGAAATCTCCCATAAGTATAAAAGGTTGAGGTAGCTGGTCAACGAGACTATCAAGTTTTCTACCATCTAACGGGGAACTAGGAGGAAGATAAACGGAGCACAGTGTAATAGTTTTATTGAGAGAGATACTTACAGCCACTGCTTGCAAAGAGGTGTCTAAACTGATTCGACGGTGGGGGATATTATTATTTACAAGACGCTTTCTCGCGTTCTGTAAAGTTGTTAAAGAAGCAAGAATGATATTTTAGAGAAAACATATCTGCGTCTTTCAAAAACGTTTCTTGTAAACATACAGCAACTGGTTTTTGTTTTGAAACTAGAAGATTAAGTTCTTCAAAATTGGCCTTGATGCTGCGACAATTCCACTGTAAAATGTTATTCGCCATTATGGAGGTTAAAGTAAAAATAATACCACTTAATAATGGAAGTTGGAAACTACCCATTATTTAACTGCTGTTAGGTTGATTTTGTTTGCACCTTGCCTTATAGCATCTGTTTGCTTTTGGTTTGAGGTAGTAGGGTTTGAAGGAGGAGGAGCGGCTACATCCATCTCCTCCTCGTTATCCGACTCGCTTAACTCAGAAAAGCGATTGCCGGTCGAAGCTGGAGGAGGTGAAACCTTCTCCAGATTAATACGAAGCTTTCTTTGACTAACGGACTCTGAGTGACGTGTAGACTTTTCTTTTTGGGACGGTTTGTTTACATTTTTGATAACTTTTTTTGGCTTAGAAATAGGTGTATTCTTTTCAGAATCTGGGGTTTTCTTTTCTTCCGTGTTAACATCTGGTGTTGTGTTTAAGGGTGTTTCTCCCGACAATACTTGATCAACTTTGCTACGTACTTCAGGAAACATTTCAGTTAATATTTTAAGCATACGTTCACAAGTGTTGCATTCATTTGTTTTTGGGGTTTGAATAGGCTCAGGTACAGATTTAGCTTTATTTGCGTAGCTTTTGGTGTCGTCTCTGGACTCTACTATTTTCCTAGCCTCAAAGAAGGAGACTGATTGCTTAAATTTTACATTCAAGATTTCCTTTTCTTTAAGAAACTTAGGGCACAATCTTGAATTGGCAGGATGTGCCATTCCACAATTAGAACACTTGAAATCATTTTGACAGTCATCCTCATAGTGCTCGTCTTCACTTCCTTCATACCCACATTTCCTACAGATTTTAGTTTTCTTGCAGTTGTCTTCGTGATGACCAAACCTCTGACAGTTAAAACAACGCAGAGGATTGGGTACAAAAACATCAACCTTCACAATCTGGAATCCTACTTTTATTTCTTTTGGCAAAGTTGGCTCGTCAAATGTTAAAACATAAGTGTTTGTTCTTACTTTTTTCTGGTCCTTTGTAAACTCAATTCGCCTTACAGCCACCACACCTTGGGATCTTAAATTCGTTTCGATTTCATGGATCAAGCAGGAAGATAATTCTCGACAACGAATTACACCCTTTGAAGTATTCAGCTTTTCATGTGGATATACTTTCACCCTGTGATTGAAGAATTTACTGGTCTTCAAAAGATTATCTGATTGGGCCTTTTTGCTAACTTCAATAAGCAGATTTCCGTTCTTCAGGTTTTTTACCGATTTTGGGGTACCAATTATTGCTCTGACTTGTTTTTCTATTATGAAAGGTGACAAATCTGCAATTTCAATATCTGGGTCATCACTTTCAACCACAATAAACTTGGGAAATGATGGTATGTTTATGTTTTCATCCTCAGAGTCCGATAAGTATCGCTTGGTTTTTTTGGTTTGTGCCATGGTAATTGGTTGACTTCATCGGCGATGCTCCAAACCACCCGCCCTCGGAGTCCTACAAGGGTACACCTAACCTGGGGAATTCCATCTCAGGAGAGGTGTAGGGGATACATCGCCGATATACTCGAAGCAAAATGGCTAGATCAAGCAAAATTAAGCCGATGAATATTTCGACCAAGCATGAAATAGACATCAGACAGTAAAATTGTCGATCAAACACCATGTTTACCCGATTGGCCCATGAGCCACCGCCTTCTAAGGCGTAGGTGAAAACGTCATTTCATGAAAACGGTGGTTTAGGGAAACACAATAAAAGACATGTCTTATGATAAAAACGCCCTAGGGCAAGGCATGACCAGCCGATTGATCGGGTCGGGCCCGCCCGACCTCCCGTTTATCCCAACTCAGGGCCAAAGTGGTGTGTTGCAAAAACAGGGCCTAGCCAATCCCTGAGTTCACTCAACCACCAGGATCCCGTCATCAGGCATTACGGGTCGCAGCCCACGGCAAACAGGCAGGTCCATTTGTTTGGGGTCTTACCATGTACTACATGGACAGCAGCCGACTATTTCTATCCCCCCGCCCAGCTGGGGGCTCCCGTTTTCCAAACCTGGTTAAAGATTTCAAGTAAGCAATGCAAAGAACGAGAGGGCAAACGTTTGAGGAATTGATAATGAATATTATCGTTTCCGACAGCAGTGTCATGACACTTCTTTAAAGCCTTCTTCAGTTCTTTAACCGAAAAGTCTCTATTATAATGTTCCAGTCGACTGGAACTAAAGTTAAGTTTTGACTTTTCTTTAACACCTTTGAATTTTTGAAAAGCAGGTGAGTAATTGGATATTGATGACTTCTTGGCAAACGTATCTGCCAATACATTCGCAATATCAGCCTTGGAAGAAACGTCACTGAGGTCAGTTCTTAAATGACCGACGCCAATTGACATATTCTTTCCACTGATTTTGCGCACCATATCCAATGTCTTTTTGACAGACGATCTAGAATTCAATCTAGAAACATACTGTCTCCAAGACGAACGCTTACTTTGTTTTATGGTACGACGCGCTTTTGCACGTGCAATTTTAAATTTGAAAAGATTTTCCTTAGAGGGTCTTAAATCAAACGATCTGAGAGCACGTTTTCTCTCAGTTATAGCCTTTTTGCAATCTTCATTGAACCATGGTTTGTTTGGAATTTTAGGATCAGCTGATGTTCGAGGAATTGTCTTTTCTGCAACAGAGTACAGTAAAGATGTGAAAAGCTCTGTGGGGCTTTCACAATCATCAAATGCTTCCGGATTGATAGACTGTTCACAGGCAGTTTTAAATTGTTCCCAGTTAGCCTTATGGAGTTTCCAACGTCTTGGACGTTCTTGAACCGATGGTCCAAGTTCCGAGACATGGATAGGAAAGTGGTCACTACCATGGAGATCGCAGTCGACTTTCCATGTAAGATCTGGAAAAATCCCAGGACTGCATAAAGTTAAATCTAGTGACGAATAAGAACCAGTGGCAGGATGGAGGTATGTTGAACTTTTATTATTCAACAAAACTAGATCGTGTCTTGTGATGAACTCTTCTACAGCACGACCTTTGTCATCTGTATTCGAACAACCCCACAAGGTATGATGAGAATTAAAATCTCCCATCAAAATAAAAGGTTTAGGCAACTTGTCAACCAAGTCATCTAATTGCCTTCCATCAAAGGTAGATCTAGGAGGTAAATAAATCGAACAAAGTGTAACAGTTTTGTTTAAAGATATACTTACAGATATTGCCTGTAAGTTGGTATTCAGTTGCACCAAGTGATGTGGAACATTATTATTGACAATAATTCCAACCCCGCCTGATGCTTTTCCGTCATTATTCAAGTTTTTAAAATAGCAAGAATGGTGCTTCAAGGAAAAGATGTCAGTGTCTTTTAAAAAAGTTTCTTGTAAACAAAATGCCACCGGTTTGTGTTTCGACACTAAAGTATTGAGTTCCTCGAAATTGGCTCTGATGCTTCGACAGTTCCATTGTATAATGGTGTTCGCCATTGTGAAGGTTAAGGGGAGAAATATACCAATGAATGTTGGAAGTATGTAATTGCTCATTTTTTATTAGTTAATTTAATAATACCTGCACCTTGCCTAATAACATCCGGATGTTCACTTGTTTTTGGTTGTGAAACATCCATAGATGTGCTTGAATTGAGTACTTTTGACTCGTGGAGGGTATCCCTCCATGATTCCAGATTGGTGTTCCAATCCGAAGGGTCATGATCTTTAGAATCATCCTCCATTTTATTATCATCTTCATTTTCTTCCTCGTTACCACTCAATTCGCCAAAGCGATTTGAGGTTGGTATCTCGGGAGGATTTAACTTCTCATGTTGTATTTGTGCTTTCTTTCGAGCAATCATATCTAATTTATCTTCCTGTATAACTTTATTCATTTCAATAGTTTCAGGGGTAAGTTTTTTCGATGCTTTAGACTTAGTCTTTTCTGAATGAGCAGATTGAGCTTTATTTGACTTATTGTTCTTTGAAGAGTCAGAAGAAGGAATATTGGAAGGACATATTTTTGAAATTGAAAACGGATTCGGAACATTTTTGTTTAAATTGAAAGAGGAAGTGTTTTGACTTAGTGAAGGAGCCTTTGTAAGTTTTTCAAATGAGGACTTCGGTAGTAATTTTTCAACCTCATCTTTCATTTCAGGAAATTTCTGAAGGAGTAAGTGTGCAAGCACAAGGCAGGTGTCACAATTTCCTTGGTTTTGGGGAGGCGAGACAACACCAGCATAACTTGAACTAGAAGTTGAAGTCCTCTGGTCAGCCTTGCGCTGTTGAATAATTTTCCTTGCTTCAGGAAAGCTCAAATTCCGAGTGTATTTGACTGTTAAAATTTCCTTTTCTTCCTGCCATATTGGACAGTCCTTAGAGAAAGCACTATGATTAGCACCACAATTAGCGCACTTCAAAGGATCAGTGCACTTTTTATGGTCATGTTCTGATCCCTCGAAAGAACATCTAGAACAGACTGAAGTGTTCTTACATTTAGATATGTGGTGGCCAAATTTTTGGCAATTAAAACAGCGGAGCGGATTTGGTATAAACACACTTACTTTCACAGATTGATATCCAACTTTAATAGATGGTGGAGGACTAGGGGAAGAAAAGGATAGGATATAAGTATTCGTTTGCACATCTTTATCACCTCTTTTAACAGAAATTCTCTTCACCTCTGTTACACCCTGTTTGTTTAAGTTTTCTTTGATTTCGTCCAAGGACTCACAGTAAGATAACTCTTTGCAACGGATTACACCTTTGCTTGAGTTAAGTTTTACATGTGGATATATCTTTACATTTGTGTTGAAGAACTTTTTATATTTCAAAAGATTTGTGCTTTGTTGTTTGGTGAATACCTCAATAAGTAAAGTTTTGTCATAAAGTTTTTTAACAGATTTTGGGGTTCCAAGAATGGCCGCAAGTTGTTTTTCAATAATAAATGGCGAGAGGTTTGTTATAGGATCTTCAAAATCATCAGATTCAATGACAATGAATCGAGGAAATAACAGCGGTGAAGTGAAATTTTCTGCTTCGAAATGTTCCGAATCAGAATCTGAAAGACTATGTTTGGCGTCGTTTGTCTTGGCTTTTTTGTTTCGGTTGGTCGTCATGTTTGATGTTTCAATTTCATTGGCGTTGCTCCGCCACCCGCCCTCGGAGTCCTACAAGGGGACACCTATCCTGGGGAATTCCATCTCAGGAAGGTGCCGAGGATACATCGCCAATATACTCGGATAAAAAGGCTAGATCAAGCAAATAAAACCTCCGATGATTGATTCAACCAAGCATGAAAAAATACCAGAGTGTAATATTGTCGATCAAACACCATGTTCACCCGATTGACCCATAAGCCACCGCCTTCTAAGGCATCATAAATGAAAATGTCATGTATTGAAAACGGTGGTTTATAAAAAACAATTCAAAGACAAGTCTTTGGAAAAAGAAACGCCCTAGGGCAAGGCATGACCAGCCGATTGATCGGGTCGGGCCCGCCCGACCTCCCGTTTATCCCAACTCAGGGCCAAAGTGGTGTGTTGCAAACACAGGGCCTAGCCAATCCCTGAGGTCACTCAACCACAAGGATCCCGTCATCAGGCATTACGGGTCGCAGCCCACGGCAAACGGGCAGGTCCATAAGTTTGGGGTCTTACCATGTACTACATGGACAGCAGCCGACTATTTCTACCCCCCCCCCCCGCCCAGCTGGGGGCAAAGATCATAAAGAAACGTGGGACTTTTATATGTCCACAAAGGAACATCAGGAATAACATGTTCTGCCACGTCCTCTAGATCAAAGTCTAGAGAATTTACATCAGCTTCACAACGCAAACTGAAGGGAAGAATAGGGTTATTTTTCTTTTCAAAATCCTCTCTATATTTTGGATCAAACACAACTTTATGAGTAGGATTATCGGGATTGGATTTTAATTTAAAATAATATTGCATGGAAAGCTTCTTCCTGCGTAAATTTAAGGAAGGCTCATTTGCTTCTGTATAAACACTGTTAATTGGTGATGTTCTAAATGCACCCAACGCCAAGCGCTATCCCTGATTATGAATAGTATCAAGTTTACGAAGGTATAAAGGGCGCGCAGAACCATAAACAACACAGCCATAGTCTAGCTTTGATCTTACAAGTGCCCTATAGAGGCGCAAAAGAACCTTTTTATCAGCTCCCCAATCCATACTGGATACAACACGTAAAAGATTAAGTGCCTTTTGGCATTTATTTTTCAAATTATCAATATGAGGAATAAACGAAAGCTTAGAGTCAAATAATAGTCCTAAGAATTTAAATTCTTTGACAATTTCAATTGATACCTCGTCCAACGTTAAATCTGGAATGAATGAATGAGTTGTGTTTTAAGGCCCGTCGACAACTAGGGTCATGTTGGGCGCAAAACTTTAAAAGAAACAAATTTTAAAAGGCGACGTATATATTTAAAACCAAGACAATTATAACACTATAAAATAGAACTCTGTAAACCGAGTAATAAAACATATGGCCTTCAGGAAATCGAAAATAAGCTCAATCTTTACCTTGTCAAATAAATTCTTCATACTGTCAACTTTAAAATATTTATCTCTAGTAAAAGAGAAATCTACACAATCAATAAAAACATGCTTGACAGTAAGGGGAGAGTTGCAAGGAATGCACAGTGGAATGTCTTCTCCTTTTAGAAGGTATGAGTGCGTGAGGTAAGTGTGACCAATGCGTAAGCGAGTCAGGACAAGTTCTTCGCGACGGTTTGACCTGTGACTAGGTAACCAATCGCCAAGATCTTGTCGGACAGAATACAGTTTATTATAAATATTGGCAGGATCAGTCCAGCTGTTCCTCCAGACTTCCTGAACGAAACCATGAATCAAAGGTTTAAAATCCGTAAAAGGTACTGTAGAGGGTAAAATCTCGAGTAATAATGCCTCCTTGGCAGCTTTATCTGCCTCTTCATTACCACGAATACCAACGTGGCTAGGAAGCCAGCAGAAAACGAGATCAAAATCATGAAGCTGAGCTATTAAATCTAATAATCTTACTATAAGCGGATTGCCGGTTTTCTCGTTCTCAATGAATGAATGAATGAATTATGTTTTAAGGCCCGTCGACAACTAAGGTCATGTTGGGCGCAAAACTCTAAAAAAAAAAAAAAAAACCCAACTTATTTTAAAAGGCGAAGTATACCTTCAAAATTAAGATAATTATAACACTTTAAAACAAAACACTGTAAATCTTGTAATAAAAATTATGTAAACGGTAGAACTGTAAGAAAGCAAGAAGTATTACCTTCAAAACTTAAAAGAAAGTTGTGCTCAAAAGAACACTCAATATTAATGTTAAATTCAAAGAAACATTTTAAAATCTAAGGGAAACTTGGATTCAACAGAACATAAAATCATATTTTATTATACAAATTAATAGCCTTCAGGAAATCAAAAAGCAGTTCAATTTTTACATAGTCAAATAAGTCCTTCATACTGTCAACTTTAAAATATCTATCTCTAGTAAAAGAGAAATCTATACAATCAATAAAAATATGTTTGACAGTAAGAGGACAGTTGCAAGGAATGCACATTGGCATGTCTTCTCCCTTTAAAAGATAGGAGTGAGTGAGGTGTGTATGGCCAATGCGTAACCGAGTCAAGATAAGTTCTTCGCGACGGGTTGACCTGTACCCAGGTAACCAATCGCCAAGATCCTGTCGGACAGAAAATAGCTTATTATTAAAATTTGCTGGATCAGTCCAGCTGTTCCTCCAGACTTCCTGAATAAAACAATGAATTAAAGGTTTAAAATCGTTAAAAGGTACTTCAAATGGTAAAATTTCAAGAGATAATGCATCCTTGGCAGCTTTATCTGCCTCCTCATTACCACGAATGCCAATATGGCTTGGAAGCCAACAGAAAACGAGATCAACATCATTTAGATTAGCTATTTTATCAAGTAATCTAACTATAATTGGGTTGTCTATTTTCTCATTCTCAATCGCTTGCATACTTGACAAAGAGTCGGTGTAAATGATATAGCGAGAGAAACGTTCTGCGATCATATGATCAAGTGCAAGATCAATGGCCTTAAGTTCGGCTGAAAAAATTGAAGAGTTATTAGGTAGGCGGAATTGATATTTTTCGCCATCTAAAATAGTGGCTGATGCAACTTTTTCGCCATCCTTTGAACCGTCTGTATATATCTCTTTATGTGATTTGTATTTTTCTCTAACTTCCAAGAACTTTGTTTTAAAAATAGTTGGATCCGTTGTATCCTTTTTGCTGGAAGCAATATCATAAAGAAACGTGGGGCTTTTTGACGTCCACAAAGGAACATCAGGAACAATATGTTCTGCCACGTCCTCTAGATCAAAGTCTAGAGAATTTACATCAGCCTCACAACGCAAACTGAAGGGAAGAATAGGGTTCTGTTTCTTTTCAAAATCCTTTCTATATTTTGGATCAAACACAACTATATGAGTAGGATTATCGGGATTGGATTTAAGTTTTAAATAATATTGTAAAGAAAGCTTTTTCCTTCGTAAATTTAAAGAATGAATGAATGCTGTTTTATGGCCCGTCAACAACTAAGGTCATGTTGGGCGCAAAACATTGAAAATTAACTTATTGTAAGAAAAGATGAACAATAATACATTAAATACTTAACTAGTTATAACTTTATAAAACAAAACGTGGTAAGATAGACAAATCATCATAATGGTAAAAATATAAGGAAATGATTACAAGTCTAAAAGGAAATAATGATCAAAAGATCAATCAAACAAGTCTAAAAGGAAATAATGATCAAAAGATCAATCAAAAATAACTAAAAACAGATTAACATGAAATCAAAAGAATCTCGGGTTAAATTTTACTAAACAAATTAATGGCCTTCAGGAAATCAAAAATCTGTTCAACTTTTACATTGTTAAACAGGTCCTTCATACTGTCTACTTTAAAAAATCTGTCTCTAATAAAAGCAAAGTCTATACATTCTAAAAATATATGCTTGACAGTAAGAGGAGCATCACATGGGATACACACCGGCATATCTTCTCCTTTTAAAAGGAAGGAGTGCGTCAGGTGTGTATGGCCAATGCGTAAACGGGTCAAAATAAGTTCTTCGCGACGGTTAGTCCTGTAACCAGGCAACCAATCGCCAAGATCTTGACGAACAGGATATAATTTATTATAAATATTGGCAGGATCAGTCCAGCTGTTCCTCCAGACTTCCTGAATGAAACCATGAATCAAAGGTTTAAAATCAGTGAAAGGTATTGAAGAGGGTAAAATCTCTAGTAATAATGCCTCCTTGGCAGCTTTATCTGCCACCTCATTACCACGAATACCAACGTGGCTAGGAAGCCAGCAGAAAACGAGATCAACATCATGAAGCTGAGCTATTAAATCTAATAGTCTAACAATAAGGGGATTGTCGGTTTTCTCGTTCTCAATCGCTTGTATACTTGACATTGAGTCAGTATAAATAATGTAGCGAGAGAAGCGCTCTTCGATTATATGATCGAGTGCGAGTTCAATCGCCTTTAGCTCGGCTGTAAATATCGAAGAGTTATTTGGCAAACGGAATTGATACTTTTCACCATCTAAAATGGTGGCCGAGCCCACTTTTTCGCCGTCCTTTGAACCGTCTGTATGGATCTCTTCATATGATGCGTATTTCTCTTTAATTTCTAAAAACTTTGTTTTAAAAATAGATGGATCGGTTGTATCCTTTTTGCTTGAAGCAAGATCGTAAAGAAATGTGGGGCTTTTAGAAGTCCACAAAGGAACTTCAGGAACAATTTGTTCTGCCACATCCTCTAGATCAAAATCGAGAGAGTAAATATCTGCTTCGCAGCGTAAGCTAAACGGGGGTATTGTACTAGGTTTCTTATTAAAATCCCGTCTGTGTCTAGGTTCAAACACAGCTTTATACGTTGGATTGTCAGGATTAGATTTTAGCTTTAAATAGTATTGCATTGAAAGCTTTTTCCTCCTTAGGTTCAAGGAAGGTTCATTTGCCTCAATGTAAAGACTATTAACTGGTGATGTTCTAAAAGCACCAAGCGCAAGGCGCAATCCTTGATTATGAATGGTATCAAGTTTGCGAAGGTATGAAGGGCGTGCAGAACCGTAAACAACACAGCCATAATCTAATTTAGATCTGACAAGTGCCCTGTAAAGGCGTAACAAGACTTTTTTATCAGCTCCCCAGTCCATACTAGATACAACACGTAAAAGGTTAAGCGCCTTTAAGCACTTATTTTTTAAGTTGTCAATATGGGGTATAAACGACAGTTTAGAATCGAAAAGGAGTCCCAGGAATTTAAATTCTTTTACAACTTCAATTTGCACTCCGTCTAGCTTTAATTCTGGATCAGGGTGCATTTTCCTAGATTGACAAAAATGCATACATTTAGTTTTTGTCTTTGAAAACTTGAAACCGTTTTCATTTGACCATTTTGAAAGATTTTTTAAGACTTGCTGCAGCTGTCTTTCAATCGTAAACATATGTTTTGATCTGTAACAGATGCAGAAGTCATCAACATAGAGAAAACATTCAACTCCTGGACAAACAGTTTTAACGATATTGTTTATTTTGACACTAAAAAGTGTCACAGACAAAATACTTCCCTGGGGTACACCCATTTCCTGTTCGTGGGGATCAGACAAAGTATCTCCAACTCGGACTCTAAACTGACGTTCATCCAAAAATGCAGAAATAAAATAAGCAAGGCGACCTCGAATACCGAAATCATACAGGTCATTCATTATCCCATACTTCCATGTGGTATCATAAGCACTTTCAAGATCGAAAAAGACAGAAACAACGTGTTCTTTCTTAATAAAAGCTTCTCGAATAAAGGTCTCGAAGCGAACAAGATGATCAAGAGTGCTTCTGTGTTTACGAAAGCCACTTTGGACTGACGTGATAAGGTGGTTCTTTTCAAGAAACCAGACAAGACGATCATTAACCATTCTTTCCATGGTTTTGCAAATGCAACTAGTTAAGGCAATAGGGCGATAGTTTGATGGATCCGTAGAATCTTTACCTGGTTTAGGTATTGGAATAACGATAGCTTCCCGCCATGATGCTGGAATGCTTCCCGTTTTCCAAACCTGGTTAAAGATTTCAAGTAAGCAATGCAAAGAACGAGAGGGCAAACGTTTGAGGAATTGATAATGAATATTATCGTTTCCGACAGCAGTGTCATGACACTTCTTTAAAGCCTTCTTCAGTTCTTTAACCGAAAAGTCTCTATTATAATGTTCCAGTCGACTGGAACTAAAGTTAAGTTTTGACTTTTCTTTAACACCTTTGAATTTTTGAAAAGCAGGTGAGTAATTGGATATTGATGACTTCTTGGCAAACGTATCTGCCAATACATTCGCAATATCAGCCTTGGAAGAAACGTCACTGAGGTCAGTTCTTAAATGACCGACGCCAATTGACATATTCTTTCCACTGATTTTGCGCACCATATCCCATGTCTTTTTGACAGACGATCTAGAATTCAATCTAGAAACATACTGTCTCCAAGACGAACGCTTACTTTGTTTTATGGTACGACGCGCTTTTGCACGTGCAATTTTAAATTTGAAAAGATTTTCCTTAGAGGGTCTTAAATCAAACGATCTGAGAGCACGTTTTCTCTCAGTTATAGCCTTTTTGCAATCTTCATTGAACCATGGTTTGTTTGGAATTTTAGGATCAGCTGATGTTCGAGGAATTGTCTTTTCTGCAACAGAGTACAGTAAAGATGTGAAAAGCTCTGTGGGGTTTTCACAATCATCAAATGCTTCCGGATTGATAGACTGTTCACAGGCAGTTTTAAATTGTTCCCAGTTAGCCTTATGGAGCCTCCAACGTCTTGGGCGTTCTTGAACCGATGGTCCAAGTTCCGAGACATGGATGGGAAAATGATCACTACCATGGAGATCGCAGTCGACTTTCCATGTAAGATCTGGAAAAATCCCAGGACTGCATAATGTTAAATCTAGTGACGAATAAGAACCAGTGGCAGGATGGAGGTATGTTGAACTTTTATTATTCAACAAAACTAGATCGTGTCTTGTGATGAACTCTTCAACAGCACGACCTTTGTCATCTGTATTCGAACAACCCCACAAAGTATGATGAGAGTTAAAATCTCCCATCAAAATAAAAGGTTTTTGCAACTTGTCAACCAAGTCATCTAATTGCCTTCCATCAAAGGTAGATCTAGGAGGTAAATAAATCGAACAAAGTGTAACAGTTTTGTTTAAAGATATACTTACAGATATTGCCTGTAAGTTGGTATCCAGTTGCACCAAGTGATGTGGAATATTATTATTGACAATAATTCCAACCCCGCCTGATGCTTTTCCGTCATTATTCAAGTTTTTAAAATAGCAAGAATAGTGCTTCAAGGAAAAGATGTCAGTGTCTTTTAAAAAAGTTTCTTGTAAACAAAATGCCACCGGTTTGTGTTTCGACACTAAAGTATTGAGTTCCTCAAAATTGGCTCTGATGCTTCGACAATTCCATTGTATAATGGTGTTCGCCATTGTGAAGGTTAATGGGAGAAAAATACCAATGAATGTTGGAAGTATGAAATTGCTCATTTTTTATTAGTTAATTTAATAATACCTGCACCTTGCCTAATAACATCCGGATGTTCACTTGATTTTGGTTGTGAAACATCCATAGATGTGCTTGAATTGAGTACTTTTGACTCGTGGAGGGTATCCCTCCATGATTCCAGATTCGTGTTCCAATCCGAAGGGTCATGATCTTTTGAATCATCTTCCATTTTATTATCATCTTCATTTTCTTCCTCGTTACCACTCAATTCGCCAAAGCGATTTGAGGTTGGTATCTCGGGAGGATTTAACTTCTCATGTTGTATTTGTGCTTTCTTTCGCGCAATCATATCTGCTTTATCTTCCTGTATAACTTTGTTCATTTCAATAGTTTCGGGAGTAAGTTTTTTCGATGCTTTAGACTTAGTCTTTTCTGAATGAGCGGATTGAGCTTTATTTGATTTATTGTTCTTTGAAGAGTCAGAAGAAGGAATATTGGAAGGAGATGTTTTTGAAATTGAAAAGGGATTCGGAACATTTTTATTTAAATTAAAAGAGGAAGTGTTTTGATTTAATTGAGGAGCTTTTGTAAGTTTTTCAAATAAGGACTTGGGTAGTAATTTTTCAACTTCATTTTTCATTTCTGGAAATTTCTTGAGAAGTAAATGTGCAAGCACAAGGCAGGTATCACAGTTTCCTTGGTTTTGTGGAGGCGAGACAACACCAGCATAACTTGAACCAGAAGACGCAGTCCTCTGGTCAGTCTTGCGCTGTTGAATAATTTTCCTTGCTTCAGGAAAGCTCAAATTCCGAGTGTACTTGACAGTTAAAATTTCCTTTTCTTCCTGCCACATTGGACAGTCCTTAGAGAAAGCACTATGATTAGCACCACAATTAGCGCACTTCAAAGGATCAGTGCACTTTTTATGATCATGCTCCGATCCCTCAAAAGCACATCTAGAACAAACTGAAGTGTTCTTACATTTAGATATGTGGTGGCCAAATTTTTGGCAATTGAAACAGCGGAGCGGATTTGGTATAAATACATCTACTTTCACAGATTGATATCCAACTTTAATGGATGGTGGAGGACTAGGGGAAGAAAAGGAAAGGATATAAGTATTTGTCTGCACATCTTTATCACCTCTTTTCACAGAAATTCTCTTCACCTCTGTTACACCCTGTTTCTTTAAGTTTTCTTTGATTTCGTCCAAGGAGTCACAGTAAGATAACTCTTTGCATCGGATTACACCTTTGCTTGAGTTAAGTTTTACATGTGGATATATCTTTACATTTGTGTTGAAGAACTTTTTATATTTCAAAAGATTTGTGCTTTGTTGTTTGGTGAATACCTCAATAAGTAAAGTTTTGTCATAAAGCTTTTTAACAGATTTTGGGGTTCCAAGAATGGCTGCAAGTTGTTTTTCAATTATAAATGGCGAGAGGTTTGTTACAGGATCTTCAAAATCTTCGGATTCAACGACAATGAATCGAGGAAATAACAGGGGTGAAGTGAAAGTTTCTGTTTCGAAATGTTCCGAATCAGAATCTGAAAGACTATGTTTGGCTTCATTGGTCTTGGCTTTTTTGTTTCGGTTGGTCGTCATGTTTGATGTTTTAGTTTCATCAGCGATGCTCCGCCACCCGCCCTCGGAGTCCTACAAGGGGACACCTAACCTGGGGAATTCCATCTCAGGAAAGGTGCCGAGGATACATCGCCAATATACTCGGATAAAAAGGCTAGATCAAGCAAATAAAACCTCCGATGATTGATTCAACCAAGCATGAAAAAATACCAGAGTGTAATATTGTCGATCAAACACCAACTTCACCCGATTGACCCATGAGCCACCGCCTTCTAAGGCATTTTAAATGAAAATGTCATGTATTGAAAACGGTGGTTAACAAAAGATTATTAAAGACAAGGTTGTGTATAGAACGCCCTAGGGCAAGGCATGACCAGCCGATTGATCGGGTCGGGCCCGCCCGACCTCCCGTTTATCCCAACTCAGGGCCAAAGTGGTGTGTTGCAAACACAGGGCCTAGCCAATCCCTGAGGTCGCTCAACCACCAGGATCCCGTCATCAGGCATTACGGGTCGCAGCCCACGGCAAACGGGCAGGTCCATTTGTTTGGGGTCTTACCATGTACTACATGGACAGCAGCCGACAATTTCTATCCCCCCGCCCAGCTGGGGGCAGTAAATTTAAAGAAGGCTCATTTGCTTCTGTATAAAGACTGTTAACTGGTGACGTTCTAAATGCTCCCAACGCCAAACGCAATCCTTGATTATGAAAAGTATCAAGTTTGCGAAGGTATGAAGGGCGTGCAGAACCATAAACAACACAGCCATAGTCTAGCTTTGATCTAACAAGTGCCCTATAAAGGCGCAATAGAACCTTTTTATCGGCTCCCCAATCCATACTGGATACAACACGTAAAAGATTAAGTGCCTTTTTCAAATTATCAATATGTGGAATAAACGACAGTTTAGAATCAAAAAGGAGTCCTAAGAACTTAAATTCTTTGACAACTTCAATCGGTACTCCGTCCAACTTTAATTCTGGATCAAGATGCATTTTTCTCGATTGACAAAAATGCATACATTTAGTTTTTGTCTTTGAAAACTTGAAGCCGTTTTCATTCGACCATTTTGAAAGATTGTTCAAGACTTGTTGCAATTGTCTTTCAATTGTATGCATGTGTTTTGATCTGTAGCAGATACAAAAGTCGTCAACGTAGAGAAAACATTCCACACCAGGGCAAACAGTTTTAACGATATTGTTTATTTTGACACTAAATAGTGTCACCGATAAAATACTCCCCTGGGGAACACCCATTTCTTGCTCATGGGGATCAGATAAAGTATCTCCAACACGGACTCTAAACTGACGTTCATCCAAAAAAGCTGAGATAAAAAAGGCAAGGCGACCTCGAATACCGAAATCATATAGGTCGTTCATAATTCCATACTTCCAAGTGGTGTCATAAGCACTTTCGAGATCGAAAAAGACAGAAACAACGTGTTCCTTCTTTATAAAGGCTTCTCGAATAAATGTCTCGAAGCGAACAAGATGATCAAGAGTGCTTCTCTGTTTACGAAAGCCACTTTGGACTTGCGTAATAAGGTGGTTCTTTTCAAGAAACCAAACAAGGCGATCATTAACCATTCTTTCCATGGTTTTACAGATGCAACTAGTTAAAGCAATAGGGCGGTAATTTGAAGGATTGGTAGAATCTTTACCTGGTTTAGGTATTGGAATAACGATAGCTTCCCGCCAAGAGGCTGGAATGCTTCCCGTCTTCCATACCTGATTATAAATTTGAAGTAAGCAATGAAGGGAACGAGATGGCAAACGTTTGAGGAATTGATAATGAATAGCATCTGATCCGACAGCAGTGTCGTGACACTTTTTTAAAGCTTTTTTCAATTCCTTAACGGAAAAGTCTCTATTATAGTGTTCCAGATTTCTGGAACTGAAATTAAGTTTAGACTTTTCTTTTTCACCTTGAAACTTCTGAAACGTAGGTGAATAATTAGTAGAGGAAGATTTCTTGGCAAACGTGTCTGCCAAGACATTAGCAATGTCATGTTTTGAAGAAACTGTGTTATCGTCATCCGTTTTAAGATGACCGACGTTAAGTGATGTATTCTTCCCACTAATTTTACGTATCATGTCCCAAGTCTTTTTGACAGATGATCTAGAATTTAATCTAGAGACATACTGTCTCCAAGACGAGCGCTTACTTTGTTTAATAGTACGACGTGCTTTCGCACGTGCAATTTTAAATTTGTAAAGATTCTCCTTTGAAGGCCTTAAGCCAAATGCTCTAAGAGCACGTTTCCTTTCGGCTATAACCTTTTTGCAATCATCATTGAACCATGGCTTGTTTGGATTCTTTGGGTCAGGCGATGTTTGTGGAATACTTTTTTCTGCAGCAGAATATAGTAAAGATGTAAACAAGTCTGCAGAATTTTCACAGTCATCAAAGGCTTCTGAATTTATCGACTGTTCACAGGTGGTTTTAAAAAGTTCCCAATTAGCCTTATGGAGTTTCCAACGCCTAGGGCGCTCCTGAACAGATGGTCCTAACTCAGAGATCTGAATAGGGAAATGGTCACTACCATGAAGGTCGGAAATAACTTTCCATGAAAAATCAGGAAAAATATCAGGACTGCAAATAGTCAAATCCAGTGAAGAATAATTTCCTGTTGCAGGATGAAGATAAGTTTTAGATGTATCATTCAATAAAACAAGATCATGCCTAGTTACAAAATCCTCAACAGTACGACCTTTGTCGTCTGTATTGGAGCATCCCCATAACCTATGATGAGAATTGAAATCCCCCATAAGTATAAAAGGTTGTGGTAGCTGATCAACAAGATGATCAAGTTTTCTACCATCAACAGGGGAACTTGGAGGAAGATAAATAGAACATAATGTAATTGTTTTATTTAACGAGACACTTACAGCCACTGCTTGCAAAGAAGTATCCAAACTGACATGACGGTGAGGGATATTATTATTTATAATAATTCCCACACCACCAGACGCTTTCTCGCGATCTGAAAAGTTAGTAAGATAGCAAGAGTGATATTTCAGAGAAAACTTATCTGTGTCTTTAAGAAACGTTTCTTGTATACAAACTGCAACTGGTTTTTGTTTGTTAACTAGAAGATTAAGTTCTTCGAAATTGGCCTTGATGCTGCGACAATTCCATTGTATAATGTTATTCGCCATTATGAAGGTAATTGTTAAATATATACCACTTATTAGTGGAAGTAAAGAATAACCCATTATTTAACTCCTGTTAGGTTTATTTTGTTGGCACCTTGCCTTATTGCATCTGTTGGTTTTTGATTTGAAGGAGGGGGGTTTGAAGGAGGGGGAGCGTGTACATCCATCTCCTCCTCCTCGTCGTCTGATTCGCTTAATTCAGAGAAGCGATTACCGGTCGAAGCTGGAGGAGGACAGACCTTCTCCAGATTGATACGGAGCTTTCTCTGGCTGGCAGACTCTGAATTACGAGTAGACTTTTCTTTTTGAGACGGGTTGCTCATACTTTTGCTAACATCTTTGTTAACAGTGATCCGAGCTGGTCGGAGATTTGTTTTGTTCTTTTCAGGAACGGTTACTTTGCTTTCTAGACTTTTCGTGTTAGTAGTACTTACATTTGGTTCTTCAGAAGACATTATTTCATTTATCTTATCACGCACTTCTGGAAACAACTCAGAAAGTATTTTCAACATACGTTCACAAGAAGTACATTCCTTTTGCTTTTGTGGCGACTCGGAAGCAGATTTGGTTTTATTTGCATAACTTTTTTCATTCGTTAGTATCTGTTCTCGGGATTCTACAATCTTTCTTGCCTCAAAGAAAGAGACCGACTGTCTACATTTAACATTTATTATTTCCTTCTCTTTCTGAAATCTTGGGCATTGTCTAGAACTTGCAGGATGATCTTGTCCACAATTAAAACATTTGGGATCATTTTCACATGCATCTTCATCGTGTTCATCTTCAGGTCCAGAATAAGAACACTTTCTGCAGATCTTGGTGTTTGTACACCTACTTTCATGATGTCCAAATCTCTGGCAGTTGAAACAACGCAGAGGATTTGGAATGAAGATGTCTACTTTTACTACTTCAAAGCCAATCTTTATTTCTTTCGGAAGAGTTGAGTCACCAAATGTAAGAACGTATGTATTAGTTCTGATAATTTTCCCTTCTCTTTTAAACTCGATGCGTTTAACCTCTCTAACACCCTGTGATCTAAGATTATCTTTAATTTCACTTAAGGTGCATTTTGCTAATTCCCTGCAACGAATAACCCCTTTTGATTGATTGAGCTTCTCATGTTCATAAACATCTACACTTATGTTGAAAAACTTAGTAATTTTTAGAAGATTTTCAGATTGTATTATCTTAGAAGTTTCCACAAGAAGAGTTCCATTTTTTAGACTTTTGACTGATTTTGGTGTTCCCAATATAGACTGTATTTGCTTCTCAATAATAAACGGAGATAAATGAGTAATGGGGATTTCCGGATCTTGACTCTCAATTACAATGAATTTTGGAAATGATTTAACAGTTTGCTGTTCTTCTTCCGAGTCGGATAAATAGCGCTTGGTTTTTTTGTGGGTTGCCATGTTTGTTTCATGTGGTTCATCGGCGATGCTCCAACCACCCGCCCTCGGAGTCCTACAAGGGGACACCTAACCTGGGGAATTCCATCTCAGGAGAGGTGCCGGGGATACATCGCCGATATACTCGTGCAAAATGGCTAGATCAAGCAAAATTACGCTGATGAATATTTCAACCAAGCATGAAGTAGACATCAGACAGTAAAATTGTCGATCAAACACCAAATATACCCGATTGGCCCATGAGCCACCGCCTTCTATGGCGCAAGTGAAAACGTCATTTAATTTGAAAACGGTGGTTGATGAAAAAACAATGAAAAGACAAGTCTTTCGATTAAAACGCCTTAGGGCAAGGCATGACCAGCCGATTGATCGGGTCGGGCCCGCCCGACCTCCCGTTTATCCCAACTCGGGGCCAAAGTGGTGTGTTGCAAACACAGGGCCTAGCCAATCCCTGAGGTCACTCAACCACCAGGATCCCGTCATCAGGCATTACGGGTCGCAGCCCACGGCAAACGGGCAGGTCCATTTGTTTGGGGTCTTACCATGTACTACACGGACAGCAGCCGACTATTTCTATCCCCCCGCCCAGCTGGGGGCAGGTGACGTTCTAAATGCTCCCAACGCCAAACACAATCCTTGATTATGAATAGTATCAAGTTTGCGAAGGTATGAAGGGCGTGCAGAACCATAAACAACACAGCCATAGTCTAGCTTTGATCTAATAAGTGCCCTATAAAGGCTCAATAGAACCTTTTTATCGGCTCCCCAATCCATACTGGATACAACACGTAAAAGATTAAGTGCCTTTAGGCATTTATTTTTCAAATTATCAATATGTGGAATAAACGACAGTTTAGAATCAAAAAGGAGTCCTAAGAACTTAAATTCTTTGACAACTTCAATCGGTACTCCGTCCAACTTTAATTCTGGATCAAGATGCATTTTTCTCGATTGGCAAAAATGCATACATTTAGTTTTTGTCTTTGAAAACTTGAAGCCGTTTTCATTCGACCATTTTGAAAGATTGTTCAAGACTTGTTGCAATTGTCTTTCAATTGTATGCATGTGTTTTGATCTGTAGCAGATACAAAAGTCGTCAACGTAGAGAAAACATTCCACACCAGGGCAAACAGTTTTAACGATATTGTTTATTTTGACACTAAATAGTGTCACCGATAAAATACTCCCCTGGGGAACACCCATTTCTTGCTCATGGGGATCAGATAAAGTATCTCCAACACGGACTCTAAACTGACGTTCATCCAAAAAAGCTGTGATAAAAAAGGCAAGGCGACCTCGAATACCGAAATCATATAGGTCGTTCATAATTCCATACTTCCAAGTGGTGTCATAAGCACTTTCGAGATCGAAAAAGACAGAAACAACGTGTTCCTTCTTAAAAAGGCTTCTCGAATAAATGTCTCGAAGCGAACAAGATGATCAAGAGTGCTTCTCTGTTTACGAAAGCCACTTTGGACTTGCGTAATAAGGTGGTTCTTTTCAAGAAACCAAACAAGGCGATCATTAACCATTCTTTCCATGGTTTTACAGATGCAACTAGTTAAAGCAATAGGGCGGTAATTTGAAGGATTGGTAGAATCTTTACCTGGTTTAGGTATTGGAATAACGATAGCTTCCCGCCAAGAGGCTGGAATGCTTCCCGTCTTCCATACCTGATTATAAATTTGAAGTAAGCAATGAAGGGAACGAGATGGCAAACGTTTGAGGAATTGATAATGAATAGCATCTGATCCGACAGCAGTGTCGTGACACTTTTTTAAAGCTTTTTTCAATTCCTTAACGGAAAAGTCTCTATTATAGTGTTCCAGATTTCTGGAACTGAAATTAAGTTTAGACTTTTCTTTTTCACCTTGAAACTTCTGAAACGTAGGTGAATAATTAGTAGAGGAAGATTTCTTGGCAAACGTGTCTGCCAAGACATTAGCAATGTCATGTTTTGAAGAAACTGTGTTATCGTCATCCGTTTTAAGATGACCGACGTTAAGTGATGTATTCTTCCCACTAATTTTACGTATCATGTCCCAAGTCTTTTTGACAGATGATCTAGAATTTAATCTAGAGACATACTGTCTCCAAGACGAGCGCTTACTTTGTTTAATAGTACGACGTGCTTTCGCACGTGCAATTTTAAATTTGTAAAGATTCTCCTTTGAAGGCCTTAAGCCAAATGCTCTAAGAGCACGTTTTCTTTCAGCTACAGCATTTTTGCAATCATCATTGAACCATGGCTTGTTTGGATTCTTTGGGTCAGGCGATGTTTGTGGAATACTTTTTTCTGCAGCAGAATATAGTAAAGATGTAAACAAGTCTGCAGAATTTTCACAGTCATCAAAGGCTTCTGAATTTATCGACTGTTCACAGGTGGTTTTAAAAAGTTCCCAATTAGCCTTTTGGAGTTTCCAACGCCTAGGGCGCTCCTGAACAGATGGTCCTAATTCAGAGATCTGAATAGGGAAATGGTCACTACCATGAAGATCGGAAATAACTTTCCATGAAAAATCAGGAAAAATATCAGGACTGCAAATAGTCAAATCCAGTGAAGAATAATTTCCTGTTGCAGGATGAAGATAAGTTTTAGATTTATCATTCAATAAAACAAGATCATGCCTAGTTACAAAATCCTCAACAGTACGACCTTTGTCGTCTGTATTGGAGCATCCCCATAACCTATGATGAGAATTGAAATCCCCCATAAGTATAAAAGGTTGTGGTAGCTGATCAACAAGATGATCAAGTTTTCTACCATCAACAGGGGAACTTGGAGGAAGATAAATAGAACATAATGTAATTGCTTTATTTAACGAGACACTTACAGCCACTGCTTGCAAAGAAGTATCCAAACTGACATGACGGTGAGGGATATTATTATTTATAATAATTCCCACACCACCAGACGCTTTCTCGCGATCTGAAAAGTTAGTAAGATAGCAAGAGTGATATTTCAGAGAAAACTTATCTGTGTCTTTAAGAAACGTTTCTTGTATACAAACTGCAACTGGTTTTTGTTTGTTCACTAGAAGATTAAGTTCTTCGAAATTGGCCTTGATGCTGCGACAATTCCATTGTATAATGTTATTCGCCATTATGAAGGTAATTGTTAAATATATACCACTTATTAATTGAAGTAAAGAATAACCCATTATTTAACTCCTGTTAGGTTTATTTTGTTGGCACCTTGCCTTATTGCATCTGTTGGTTTTTGATTTGAAGGAGGGGGGTTTGAAGGAGGGGGAGCGTGTACATCCATCTCCTCCTCCTCGTCGTCTGATTCGCTTAATTCAGAGAAGCGATTACCGGTCGAAGCTGGAGGAGGACAGACCTTCTCCAGATTGATACGGAGCTTTCTCTGGCTGGCAGACTCTGAATTACGAGTAGACTTTTCTTTTTGAGACGGGTTGCTCATACTTTTGCTAACATCTTTGTTAACAGTGATCCGAGCTGGTCGGAGATTTGTTTTGTTCTTTTCAGGAACGGTTACTTTGCTTTCTAGACTTTTCGTGTGAGTAGTACTTACATTTGGTTCTTCAGAAGACATTATTTCATTTATCTTATCACGCACTTCTGGAAACAACTCAGAAAGTATTTTCAACATACGTTCACAAGAAGTACATTCCTTTTGCTTTTGTGGCGACTCGGAAGCAGATTTGGTTTTATTTGCATAACTTTTTTCATTCGTTAGTAACTCTTCTCGGGATTCTACAATCTTACTTGCCTCAAAGAAAGAGACCGACTGTCTACATTTAACATTTATTATTTCCTTCTCTTTCTGAAATCTTGGGCATTGTCTAGAACTTGCAGGATGATCTTGTCCACAATTAAAACATTTGGGATCATTTTCACATGCATCTTCATCGTGTTCATCTTCAGGTCCAGAATAAGAACACTTTCTGCAGATCTTGGTGTTTGTACACCTACTTTCATGATGTCCAAATCTCTGGCAGTTGAAACAACGCAGAGGATTTGGAATGAAGATGTCTACTTTTACTACTTCAAAGCCAATCTTTATTTCTTTCGGAAGAGTTGAGTCACCAAATGTAAGAACGTATGTATTAGTTCTGATAATTTTCCCTTCTCTTTTAAACTCGATGCGTTTAACCTCTCTAACACCCTGTGATCTAAGATTATCTTTAATTTCACTTAAGGTGCATTTTGCTAATTCCCTGCAACGAATAACCCCTTTTGATTGATTGAGCTTCTCATGTTCATAAACATCTACACTTATGTTGAAAAACTTAGTAATTTTTAGAAGATTTTCAGATTGTATTCTCTTAGAAGTTTCCACAAGAAGAGTTCCATTTTTTAGACTTTTGACTGATTTTGGTGTTCCCAATATAGACTGTATTTGCTTCTCAATAATAAACGGAGATAAATGAGTAATGGGGATTTCCGGATCTTGACTCTCAATTACAATGAATTTTGGAAATGATTTAACAGTTTGCTGTTCTTCTTCCGAGTCGGATAAATAGCGCTTGGTTTTTTTGTGGGTTGCCATGTTTGTTTCATGTGGTTCATCGGCGATGCTCCAACCACCCGCCCTCGGAGTCCTACAAGGGGACACCTAACCTGGGGAATTCCATCTTAGGAGAGGTGCCGGGGATACATCGCCGATATACTCGTGCAAAATGGCTAGATCAAGCAAAATTACGCTGATGAATATTTCAACCAAGCATGAAATAGACATCAGACAGTAAAATTGTCGATCAAACACCAAATATACCCGATTGGCCCATGAGCCACCGCCTTCTATGGCGCAAGTGAAAACGTCATTTAATTTGAAAACGGTGGTTGATGAAAAAACAATGAAAAGACAAGTCTTTCGATTAAAACGCCCTAGGGCAAGGCATGACCAGCCGATTGATCGGGTCGGGCCCGCCCGACCTCCCGTTTATCCCAACTCGGGGCCAAAGTGGTGTGTTGCAAACACAGGGCCTAGCCAATCCCTGAGGTCACTCAACCACCAGGATCCCGTCATCAGGCATTACGGGTCGCAGCCCACGGCAAACAGGCAGGTCCATTTGTTTGGAATGAATGAATGAATGATTGGTGTTTTAAGGCCCGTCGACAACTAAGGTCATATTGGGCGCAAAACTCTAAAAAATAACTTATTTTAAAAGGCGACGTATACCTTCAAAACTAAGATAATATTAACACTTTAAAACAAAAAGCTGTAAATCGTGTAATAAAAATTATGCAAACAGTAGGAAATGTAAGAAAGAAGTATTACTTCCAAAACTTAAAAGAAAATCGTGCTCAAAAGAACACTCAATATTAATGTAAAATTCAAAGAGACTTCTTTAAAACTAAGGGAAACTTGGATTCATTAGAATATAAAATCATATTTTATAATACAAATTAATGGCCTTTAGGTAATCAAAAACCAGTTCAATTTTCACATAATCAAATAAGTTCTTCATACTGTCAACTTTAAAATATCTATCTCTAGTAAAAGAGAAATCTATACAATCAATAAAAATATGCTTGACAGTAAGAGGACAGTTGCAAGGAATACACATTGGCATGTCTTCTCCCTTTAAAAGATAAGAGTGTGTGAGGTGTGTATGGCCAATGCGTAACCGAGTCAAGATAAGTTCTTCGCGACGGTTTGACCTGTAACCAGGTAACCAATCACCGAGGTCCTGTCGAACAGAAAATAATTTATTACACTGGTTGGCTGGATCATTCCAACATTTACTCCAGACATCATGAATAAAACTATGAATAAGGGGTTTAAAATAAGTAAAAGGTACTTCAAATGGTAAAATTTCAAGTGATAATGAATCCTTGGCAGCTTTATCTGCCTCTTCATTACCACGAATACCAATATGGCTTGGAAGCCAACAGAAAACGAGATCAACATCATAAAGCTTAGCTATTTTATCAAGTAGCCTTACAATAAGGGGATTGTCAGTTTTTTCGTGCTCAATCGCTTGCATGCTTGACATAGAGTCAGTAAAAATGATATAGCGAGAGAGACGTTCTGCGATCATATGATCGAGTGCGAGATCAATGGCCTTTAGCTCGGCTGAAAAAATGGAAGAGTTATTAGGTAGGCGGAATTGATATTTTTCGCCATCTAAAATAGTGGCTGAGGCAACTTTTTCGCCATCTTTTGAACCGTCTGTGTATATTTCTTCATATGATGTATATTTTTCTTTGACTTCCAAGAATTTTGTTTTAAAAATAGATGGATCTGTTGTATCCTTTTTGCTTGAAGCCAGATCATAAAGAAACGTGGGACTTTTATATGTCCACAAAGGAACATCAGGAACAATATGTTCTGCCACGTCCTCTAGGTCAAAATCTAGAGAGCTTACATCGGCTTCACAGCGCAAACTAAAAGGAAGTATTGGGTTCTTTTTCTTTTCAAACGCCTCTCTAAATTTAGGTTCAAAAACAACTTTATGAGTAGGATTATCGGGATTTGATTTTAGTTTTAAATAATATTGCATGGAAAGCTTCTTCCTGCGTAAATTTAAGGAAGGCTCATTTGCTTCTGTATAAACACTGTTAATTGGTGATGTTCTAAATGCACCCAACGCCAAGCGCAATCCCTGATTATGAATAGTATCAAGTTTGCGAAGGTATGAAGGGCGCGCAGAACCATAAACAACACAGCCATAGTCTAGCTTTGATCTAACAAGTGCCCTATAGAGGCGCAATAGAACCTTTTTATCGGCTCCCCAATCCATACTGGATACAACACGTAAAAATTTAAGTGCCTTTTGGCATTTATTTTTCAAATTGTCAATGTGTGGAATAAACGAAAGCTTAGAGTCAAATAATAGTCCTAAGAATTTAAATTCCTTGACAACTTCAATCGGTACACCGTCCAACTTTAAATCTGGATCAAGATGCATTTTTCTTGATTGACAAAAATGCATACATTTAGTTTTTGTCTTCGAAAACTTGAAACCGTTTTCATTGGACCACTTTGAAAGATTGTTTAAGACTTGTTGCAATTGTCTTTCAATTGTATGCATGTGTTTTGATCTGTAGCAGATACAAAAGTCGTCAACGTAGAGAAAACATTCCACACCAGGGCAAACGGTTTTAACAATGTTGTTTATTTTGACACTAAATAGTGTCACCGATAAAATACTCCCCTGGGGTACACCCATTTCTTGCTCATGGGGATCGGATAAAGTATTACCAACACGGTCTCTAAACTGACGTTCATCCAAAAAAGCTGAGATGAAAAAGGCAAGGCGACCTCGAATACCGAAATCATAGAGGTCGTTCATAATTCCATACTTCCAAGTGGTATCATAAGCACTTTCGAGATCGAAAAAGACAGAAACAACGTGTTCCTTCTTTATAAAGGCTTCTCGAATAAATGTCTCGAAGCGAACAAGATGATCAAGAGTGCTTCTCTGTTTACGAAAGCCACTTTGGACTTGCGTAATAAGGTGGTTCTTTTCAAGAAACCAAACAAGACGATCATTAACCATTCTTTCCATGGTTTTACAAATGCAACTAGTTAAAGCAATTGGACGGTAATTTGAAGGGTTTGTGGAATCTTTACCTGGTTTAGGTATTGGAATAACGATGGCTTCCCGCCAAGAGGCTGGAATGCTTCCCGTCTTCCATACCTGTAAATTTTAAGTAAGCAATGCAAAGAACGAGAGGGCAAACGTTTGAGGAATTGATAATGTATATTATCATTTCCTACAGCAGTGTCATGACACTTCTTTAAAGCCTTCTTCAATTCTTTGACAGAAAAGTCTCTATTATAATGTTCCAGTCGACTGGAACTGAAGTTTAGTTTTGACTTTTCTTTATCACCTTTGAATTTTTGAAATGCAGGTGAGTAATTGGATGATGATGACTTCTTGGCAAACGTGTCTGCCAATACATTCGCAATATCAGCCTTGGAAGAAACGTCACTGAGGTCAGTTCTTAAATGACCAACTCCAATTGACGTGTTCTTTCCGCTGATTTTGCGCACCATATCCCATGTCTTTTTGACAGATGATCTAGAATTTAATCTAGAAACATACTGTCTCCAAGACGAACGCTTACTTTGTTTAATGGTACGACGAGCTTTCGCTCGTGCAATTTTAAATTTATATAGGTTCTCCTTTGATGGTCTCAAATCAAATGACCTAAGAGCAGACCTACGCTCAGCTATAGCCTGTTTGCAATCTTCATTAAACCATGGTTTGTTAGGGTGTTTAGGGTCAGGCGACGTTCTTGGAATAGCTTTCTCTGCAGCGGAATATAGTAAGGATGTGAATAGCTCTGTAGAGTTTTCACAATCTTCAAAAGCCTGTGGATTTATTGATTGTTCGCAGGTAGTTTTGAACAACTCCCAATTAGCTTTGTGGAGTTTCCAACGCCTTGGGCGTTCTTGAACCGATGGTCCTAATTCAGAAATATGAATAGGAAAATGGTCACTACCATGAAGGTCCGAGTCCACTTTCCAGCTAAAAGCCGGGAAAATGTCTGGAGTGCAAACAGTTAAATCCAATGTAGAATATGAACCAGTAGCTGGATGATGATACGTGGAGGATTTATCATTTAATAGAATAAGATCATGATTTGATATGAAATCTTCAATTATGCGACCTTTGTCGTCTGTATTAGTACATCCCCAAAGCGTATGATGGGAATTAAAATCTCCCATTAATATGAAAGGCTTTGGTAATTGTTCGACAAGATCATCTAGTTTCCTATGGTTGATAGGAGAACTAGGGGGAAGATAAATTGAACAAATGGTAATTGTTTTATTAAGAGATATACTTACAGCTACAGCTTGTAGCGTAGTATTAAGAGGAATAATGCGATGAGGAACACCGTTATTAACAATAATTCCGACACCGCCCGAAGCTTTCTCATTCCCTTCAAAATTTTTCATATAGCAAGAGTGATACTTGAAAGAGAATTTGTCAGTGTCTTTAAGAAAAGTCTCTTGCAAACAAATTGCTACTGGCTTTCCATTCGAAACTAATAGATTCAATTCTTCAAAATTAGCCTTGATGCTGCGACAATTCCATTGAATGATTTTGTTCGCCATTATTAAATTTAGGGAGATGAATATACAATTAAGTCGTGGAAGTATGAAATTTATTTCTTTAAGTGTGAAAGAACAATAATGTTTTTTACCTTGCTTATTCTCTTTTGGACCCTGAGGATCCGCAGGTCTCGTTTCGGGAGGTTCACTCCACTGCCCAAGGTTTTCGTTCCAGTCCGCTTTGGCCTGGTCTCCAAACTCATGGTCCATGGGCTCCTCGTCGGGGTTACCCAAAGCACCGAAACGGTTAAACTGTTTTATTGGATCCTCAGATCCTTTTGGCAGTCGATTTGATTTAGGAGACCTAGTTCTCCTAGAAGAGGGTTTTGTAAAATCTGTTGTGCTACTACTTGTAGACTTGGACTCGCTTTCATTTTTGCTTCGACTTTCTATTGGTGTCTCTGTAACTTTACTGTTTTGACTTGAAACTGTACGGGATTTAGATGACGGTTCTGTAGGATTTTTAACTTGATTTGTAGGGTTAGTTTTACTTACTTCAGATGATACAAACTGCTTTTTTGGTAGAGAGAACAACTTTTCAATTTCTGCTTTCTTTTCGGGAAAGACCAGACACAATTTTGAAAACATATCTTTACAATTTTGGCATTCGTTGCTGTCTTTACTTGTAACTACTGTTGCTTTAGCTACATTAGCATAGGAAGTGGTGATATTTATTCTATTTTCAACTACCTTTCTTGCCTCAAAATATGAAAGACCCTCTTTACATTTGACTGTTACAATTTCTTTTTCTTTCTTCCAGTGTGAACATTTGCGTGAAGTTGATATGTGTCCTTCGCCGCAATTGACACATTCTGGAGGAAGCGGGCATTCATCCACATCATGTGACTCCTCGAGACCACCACATCGCCGACAAAGTTCATCTTTTTTACAATTTTTCTCATGATGGCCAAATTGAAAACATCGATAACACTGAAGAGGATTCGGAATATATATATCGACGTTAGTTTCAAGTATCCAATTTTAATAGATTTGGGTCGTATAGCAGTTTTGAATGTCAGAATAATCGTATTGGTTTTAATTTTATTTCCATCCCTAAAAACTGATATCCTTCTGGCGTCAGTTACATTTTGAGTCATCAATTCTTCAACAATCTCTTTCTCTGATACCCCTTCTAGATCTGGACAGCGAATGATTCCTTTTGAAGTATTTAGGGTTGTGTGTTCACGGCATTTGACAGGAATATCAAAAAAGGTTTTAATGTTTAAAAGGTTGTCCGAGTAGGCTTTCTTATCAACCTCTACCAGCAATGCACCATTTTTCAGTTTCTCCAGCTAAAGACTTGAGACATTTATCAATTACAAAAGGTGATAATTTGGTAACTGGTCTTTCAGAGTTAAGAGATTCAATTAAGAGAAATCTTGGAAAATGTTCTTGAGATTGTCTGTTTTCAGCGTCGGAGTCCATTTGAGCATGTGTTCGTTTGTTTTGGGAAGCCATAGTTTAAGTTTTAAGTTTCATTACCCGTGGCCCCATGCCCTCCACCGAGCCCTACAAGGGGACATAAAAAGGGCGGGTTTCCAGCCCCCTCATGCCAGGGTTACCCGGGTAGTATACTTGGACCGATTGAATTAAACGCCCGACGAATGCACCGCATAGACAATCTCCCAAAAACAGGATCATGCCATGCAAAACACAGTCCAGCAAAGAAATTCATACAACCCAATTAGCCCATAAGCCTATATAGACCAGAACTAAAAACTATTAAATACAACAAGATAAAAGAGAAACGTGTTTTATACACATTTATAAGGGCTTTGAATACATAACATCAAATTATAAAAATAGTATTGCCCAAGTCTAAAACGACCAGCCGATTGCCTAGACCGGGCCCATCCAGGCTCCCGTTTCAACCGAAGCCGAGGCCAAAGCAGCGTGTTGAGAAGCTGGAGATCCCTGGGCTTCCCTCAACTACCAGGACCCTCTTTTCCGGCCTTACGAGTCTCCACCCACGGCAAACAGGCGGGCCCATTTGTTAGGGGTCTTACCATTGACTACATGGGCAGCAGCCGACTATTTCTACCCCCCCGCCCAGCTGGGGGCCTCCATTTGTTTGGGGTCTTACCATGTACTACATGGACAGCAGCAGACTATTTCTATCCCCCCGCCCAGCTGGGGGCATTTCTCGTTCTCAATCGCTTGTATACTTGACATAGAGTCAGTAAAAATAATGTAGCGAGAGAATGAATGAATGAATGCTGTTTTATGGCCCGTCAACAACTAAGGTCATGTTGGGCGCAAAACATTGAAAATTAACTAATTGTAAGAAAAGATGACCAATCATACATTAAACACTTAATTATTTAAAACATTATAAAACAAATCGTGGTAAGAAAGACAAATCATCATTATGGTAAAAATGTAAGGAAATAATTACAAGTCTAAAAGGAAATTATGATCAAAAGATCAATCATACAAGTCTAAAAGGAAATTATGATCAAAAGATCAATCATACAAGTCTAAAAGGAAATAGTGATCAAAAGATCAATCAAAATAACTAAAATCAGATGAACATGAAATCAAAAGAATCCTAGGTTAAATTTTTCTAAACAAATTAATGGCCTTCAGGAAATCAAAAATCTGTTCAACTTTTACATTGTTAAACAGGTCCTTCATACTGTCTACTTTAAAAAACCTGTCTCTAATTAAAGCAAATTCTATACATTCTAAAAATATATGCTTGACAGTAAGAGGAGCATCACATGGGATACACATTGGAATATCTTCTCCTTTTAAAAGGTAGGAGTGCGTCAGGTGTGTATGACCAATGCGTAAACGGGTCAAAATAAGTTCTTCGCGACGGTTAGACCTGTAACCAGGCAACCAATCGCCAAGATCTTGACGAACAGAATATAATTTATTATTGTGGTTCGCTGGATCGGACCAACAGTTTTTCCAGACATCCTGAATGAAGCCATGAATCAAAGGTTTAAAATCGGTAAAAGGCACTTCAAAGGGTAAAATTTCTAGCGATAATGCCTCCTTGGCAGCTTTATCTGCCTCTTCATTACCACGAATACCAATGTGGCTCGGAAGCCAGCAAAAAACAAGATCAATATCATCAAGGTCAGCAATTTTCTCAAGTAATCTGACTATAATGGGATTGTCTATTTTCTCATTCTCAATCGCTTGCATGCTTGACTTAGAGTCAGTGTAAATAATATAGCGAGAGGAACGTTCTGCAATCATATGATCAAGTGCAAGATCAATGGCCTTTAGTTCGGCAGAAAAAATGGAAGAGTTATTAGGAAGGCGGAATTGATATTTTTCGCCATCTAAAATAGTGGCTGAAGCAACTCTTTCGCCATCTTTTGAACCGTCTGTATATATTTCTTCGTGTGATGAGTAGTTTTCTTTAATTTCTAAAAACTTTGTTTTAAAAACAGATGGATCAGTTATATCCTTTTTGCTTGAAGCAAGATCATAAAGAAACGTGGGGCTTTTGAATGTCCATAAAGGAACATCGGAAACTGTATGTATCGCCACGTCCTCTAGATCAAAATCTAGAGAGTTGATATCTACTTCGCATCGTAAACTAAATGGGGGCACTGCACTTGGTTTTTTATCAAAATCCTGTCTGTATTTAGGTTCAAACACAGATTTGTAGGTAGGGTTTTCCGGATTTGATTTAAGTTTCAAGTAATATTGCAGTGAGAGCTTCTTTCTTCTAAGATTTAAGGAAGGTTCATTAGCTTCAGTATAAAGACTATTGACTGGCGATGTTCTAAATGCTCCCAAAGCAAGGCGCAATCCTTGATTATGAATAGTATCAAGTTTGCGAAGGTATGAAGGTCTTGCAGAACCATAAACAACACAGCCATAATCTAACTTTGATCTTACAAGTGCCCTATAAAGGCGTAATAAAACCTTTTTGTCAGCTCCCCAGTCCATACTGGATACAACGCGTAAAAGATTAAGTGCTTTATGGCACTTGTTACTTAAGTGATTTATGTGAGATATAAACGACAGTTTAGAGTCGAAAAGGAGACCTAGGAATTTGAATTCTTTAACAACTTCAATAAGCACACCGTCTAATTTCAATTCCGGGTCGAGGTGCATTTTCCTAGATTGGCAGAAATGCATGCATTTCGTTTTAGTTTTGGAAAACTTGAAGCCGTTTTCATTTGACCATTTAGAAAGGTTATTTAAAACCTGTTGCAATTGCCTTTCAATGGTATACATATGTTTTGATCTGTAGCATATACAGAAATCGTCAACATACAGAAAACATTCCACGCCAGGGCAAACAGTCTTAACAATATTGTTAATTTTGACACTAAAAAGTGTCACAGACAAAATACTCCCCTGGGGTACACCCATTTCCTGTCCATGGGGATCAGACAAAGTATCTCCAACTCGGACTCTAAACTGACGTTCGTCTAAAAATGCAGAAATGAAATAGGCAAGGCGACCTCGAATACCGAAATCATAGAGGTCATTCATTATTCCATACTTCCATGTTGTATCGTAAGCACTTTCGAGATCAAAAAAGACAGAAACAACATGTTCTTTCTTAATAAATGCTTCTCGAACAAAAGTCTCGAAGCGAACAAGATGATCAAGAGTGCTTCTTTGTTTACGAAAGCCACTTTGAACAGACGTTATTAGGTTGTTCTTTTCAAGAAACCAAACAAGTCGGTCATTCACCATTCTTTCCATGGTTTTACAAATGCAACTAGTCAAAGCAATAGGACGATAATTTGAAGGATCAGTAGAATCTTTACCTGGTTTGGGTATAGGAATAACGATAGCTTCCCGCCAAGATGCTGGAATGCTTCCCGTTTCCAAACCCGGTTATAAATTTCAAGTAAGCAATGCAAAGAACGAGAGGGCAAACGTTTGAGGAATTGATAATGGATATTATCATTTCCTACAGCAGTGTCATGACACTTCTTTAAAGCCTTCTTCAATTCCTTGACTGAAAAGTCTCTATTATAATGTTCCAGTCGACTGGAACTGAAGTGAAGTTTTGACTTTTCTTTATCACCTTTAAATTTCTGAAATGCAGGTGAGTAATTGGATGCTGATGACTTCTTGGCAAACGTATCTGCCAATACATTCGCAATATCAGCCTTGGAAGAAACGTCACCGAGGTCAGTTCTTAAATGACCAACTCCAATTGACGCGTTCTTTCCGCTGATTTTGCGCACCATATCCCATGTCTTTTTGACAGATGATCTAGAATTTAATCTAGAGACATACTGTCTCCAAGACGAACGCTTACTTTGTTTAATTGTACGACGAGCTTTCGCTCGTGCAATTTTAAATTTGTACAGGTTCTCCTTTGATGGTCTCAAATCAAATGACCTTAGAGCAGACTTACGCTCAGCTATAGCATTTTTGCAATCTTCATTAAACCATGGCTTGTTAGGGTGTTTAGGGCCAGGCGACGTTCTAGGAATAGCTTTCTCTGCAGCCGAATATAGTAAGGATGTGAAAAGCTCGGTAGAGTTTTCACAATCCTCAAAAGCCTGTGGATTTATTGATTGTTCGCAGGTAGTTTTGAACAACTCCCAATTAGCTTTATGGAGTTTCCATCGCCTTGGGCGTTCTTGAACCGATGGTCCTAATTCAGAAATATGAATAGGAAAATGGTCACTACCATGAAGATCACAGTCCACTTTCCAGCTAAAAGCCGGGAAAATGTCTGGAGTGCAGACAGTTAAATCCAGTGAAGAATAAGAGCCAGTGGCCGGATGATGATATGTGGAGGATTTATCATTTAATAAAACAAGATCATGATTTGTTAAGAAATCTTCAATTGTGCGACCTTTGTCGTCTGTATAAGTACAACCCCAAAGCGTATGATGGGAATTAAAATCTCCCATTAATATGAAAGGCTTTGGTAACTGTTCGACAAGATCGTCTAGTCTCCTACGATTGCTAGGAGAACTAGGGGGAAGATAAATAGAACAAAGGGTTATTGTTTTATTAAGGGATACGCTTACAGCTATAGCTTGTAGCGATGTATTAAGAGGAATGGTGCGATGAGGAACACTGTTGTTAACAATAATTCCGACACCGCCCGAAGCTTTCTCATTCCCTTCAAAATTCTTCAAATAGCAAGAGTGATACTTAAAAGAGAATTTGTCAGAATCTTTGAGAAAAGTCTCTTGCAAACAAACCGCCACTGGCTTTCCATTCGAAACTAATAGATTCATTTCTTCAAAGTTGGCTTTGATGCTGCGACAATTCCATTGAATAATTTTGTTCGCCATAGTTAAATTAAGGGGTAAAAATATACTTATTATAAGTGGAAGTATGAATTTTATTTCTTTATATGTGAAAGATCTATCATATGTTTACCTTGCCTATTCTCCTTTGAAGAATCTGATTCCTCAGTGTTTTCCGTATCCATGTCTTCTTCAAGACTGTGGTAACGGTTGTATTGTTTTATAGGATCATCAGATCCTTTTGGCTGACGATTAGATATTGCTGACCTAGGAGACGAAGTTCTGCTCCTAGGTTTCACAAAAGAACTTGAATCTTTATCATCTGGCACTTTAGCAACCGGAGGATTTGACTTCTCCTGTTGAATTTGTGCCTTCTTCCGTCTTCCCATTTCAGCTAAATCTAATTTAATAACTTCATCTTCTCCAGTGCTTGTATGTGTCGATGGTTTAGCGGCTCGAAGAGAAATATTATCTTTTCCCGGTGTTACCTTACTTGAGTTTGATTGACACTCAGATGTTTTACCAGTGATTCCCTGGTCTGTGTTACTGGGATTACTAGACGTAACTGCTAGAGATGGAAATAACTTTGAAATTTCATCTTTCTTTTCAGGAAAGAGAATACACAACTTTCCGAACAGATCTTTACAGTTATCACATCCATTGGTGTCTTGTTTACTCGTGCTATTGGTTTTTGAATTTTTGGTAACATTGGCATAAGTGTTAGTAAGATTAACCCTATTTTCAACAACTTTTCTTGCTTCTGGAAAAGATAATCCTTCTTTATACTTGACAGTGACAATTTCTTTTTCTTTTTGCCATACGGGACATTTTCGTGAAGTAGAAGCATGTTCCCCACCACAATTCAAACATTTCATGTCATCTGTGCAGTGGATAGAACGATGTTGATCTTCTAATTTACCACAACGGCGGCATAAATCTCCTTCACCAGCCCTGCACTTTTTCTCATGGTGTCCAAATTTGAAACACCTGTAACACTGTAAGGGGTTTGGGATGTATAAATCAACATTTAATCGAAGGTAACCTACTTTTATAGATTTTGGTAGAATAGCCGAGCCGAAAGTAAGAATAAAGGTATTTGTGTTTCTCTTTTCACCATCTCTGAAAACAGTAATTCGCTTAACTGCATTAACGTTTTGACTTTTAAGTTCTTCTAAGATTTCAGATTCCGGTATATTTTCTAAGTCTCGAGATCGAATGATTCCTCTTGACGTATTAAGGGTCGAATGCGGTGTGCATGTTACAGGAATATTAAAGAAGGTGTCAGTTTTCATGAGATTTTCATAATGTGCAGGCTTTTCAACTTCAACAAGAAGGCTACCAGATCTTAATTTCTTAATAGATTTTGGCTCACCAATTATTGATTTAATCACTTTATCAATTACGAAAGGGGAAAGATTTGTGAGAGTTTTGTCACTGTCAGTAGAGTCTATAACTATAAACCTTTGAAAAGTTGGCGTATTTATTCGTATGGCTGTAGACTGATAGAGGGTCGTACCTGTTTCCCATTCAATAGATCCGTCTTCGTTTTTTCGTTTTTTTGATTGGGTGTCCATGTTCGTTTAATTAAAATTCACTATCCGGGGCCACCACCCTCCACGGAGTCCTACAAGGGGACATGAAAGGGCGGGTTTCCAGCCCCCCATGCCAGGGCTACCCGGATAGTATACTCGAGCTAAAATGTCAAAATGACCTAACAGCGATCGCACGAACAATTTCCTAACTTAGAATCAGGCCGTGCAAATGATGCCAAATCAAAAAATCCATTCAACCCGATTAGCCCATGAGCCTATATAGACAAGGACTAAAATACTGTTAAAATACAAAATATGAGTGACACGGGCATATAAACCTTTGCACTTAGTACAACAATGACTTTCATACCAAAGTGATTTCAAAGAAATTCGGTACAACAAATTGTTAAGTAATGTGTCATCAGAATCATGACTGAACATCTTTAATATAACAAAATATTTCATATGACAATATTAGATGCCCCAGTCTAAAACGACCAGCCGATTGCCTAGACCGGGCCCATCCAGGCTCCCGTTTCAGCCGAAGCCGAGGCCAAAGCAGCGTGTTGAGAAGCTGGAAATTCCTGGGCTTCCCTCAACTACCAGGACCCTCTTTTCCGGCCTTACGAGTCTCCACCCACGGCAAACAGGCGGGCCCATTTGTTAGGGGTCATACCATTGACTACATGGGCAGCAGCCGACTATTTCTACCCCCCCGCCCAGCTGGGGGCCATGTAGCGAGAGAAGCGCTCTTCGATTATATGATCGAGTGCGAGTTCAATCGCCTTTAGCTCGGCTGAAAATATCGAAGAGTTATTTGGCAAACGGAATTGATACTTTTCACCATCTAAAATGGTAGCTGAGGCAACGTTAAATCTGGATCAAGGTGCATTTTTCTTGATTGGCAAAAATGCATACATTTAGTTTTAGTCTTCGAAAACTTGAAGCCGTTTTTATTTGACCATTTTGAAAGATTGTTCAATACTTGTTGCAATTGTCTTTCAATTGTATGCATATGTTTTGATCTGTAGCAGATACAAAAGTCGTCAACGTAGAGAAAACATTCCAAACCAGGGCAAACGGTTTTAACGATGTTGTTCATTTTGACACTAAAAAGTGTTACCGATAAAATACTCCCCTGGGGAACACCCATTTCTTGTTCATGGGGATCAGATAAAGTATCCCCAACACGGACTCTAAACTGACGTTCATCCAAAAAAGCTGAGATGAAAAAGGCAAGGCGACCTCGTATACCGAAATCATAGAGGTCGTTCATAATTCCATACTTCCAAGTGGTATCATAAGCACTTTCGAGATCGAAAAAGACAGAAACAACGTGTTCCTTCTTTATAAAGGCTTCTCGAATAAATGTCTCGAAGCGAACAAGATGATCAAGAGTGCTTCTCTGTTTACGAAAGCCACTTTGGACTTCCGTAATAAGGTGGTTCTTTTCAAGAAACCAAACAAGACGATCATTAACCATTCTTTCCATGGTTTTGCAAATGCAACTAGTTAAAGCAATAGGGCGGTAATTTGAAGGGTTTGTGGAATCTCTACCTGGTTTAGGTATTGGAATAACAATGGCTTCCCGCCAAGAGGCTGGAATGCTTCCCGTCTTCCATGAATGAATGAATATTGCTTTACGGCCCGTCGACTACTAAGGTCATGTTGGGCGCAAACACTCGTGTATAAAGCTGGAATAATCCGACGTGAGCACGAAAGCACATGGACTCTCCCCAGATCAGGAGAACGGCCCATGTGCGAGTCCACTCGACCGGAAAATTCAAAAAAGTGATCATTCCCATACGTGTATTAAATTCAAATAAACAAAATTATAAAACAAATCAATGTAAATTAATAAATCCAAAAGAGTTTTTCAACCATAAAAGAAATAATAACCAAAAAGGCTATTGAAAACGGTAAAATTTTATATAACATTTTAAAAAATAAAGATGAAGAACGGTAAATATAACCTAAAATTAGATTTTACTATATAAATGAACTGCTTTAAGAAAATCAAATATAAGTTCTAATTTGACCATGTCAAACAGCTGCCTCATACTATCAACTTTAAAATACCTGTCTCTAATTAAAGAAAAGAATGAATGAATGAATGGTGTTTTAAGGCCCGTCGACAACTAAGGTCATGTTGGGCGCAAAACTTTAAAAGTAACAAATTTTAAAAGGCGACGTGTATTTTCAAAACCAAGATAATTATAACACTATAAAATAGAACTCTGTAAACCGAGTTCTAAAACATATAATTTATGTAAACGGTAGAAATGTAAAAAGTAAGTAATACTTTGAAAACTTAAAAAAGTGCTCAAAAGAACCCTCATAATCAATGTTAAATTCAAAGAAACATTTTTAAAATCTAAAGGAAACGTGGGTTCAAAAGAAAATAAAATCATATTTTATTATACAAATTAATGGCCTTCAGGAAATCGAAAATAAGCTCAATTTTTACCTTGTCAAATAGATTCTTCATACTGTCAACTTTAAAATATTTATCTCTAGTAAAAGAGAAATCTATACAATCAATAAAAACATGTTTGACAGTAAGAGGAGGGTTGCAAGGAATGCACATTGGAATATCTTCTCCTTTTAAAAGGTAAGAGTGCGTGAGGTAAGTGTGACCAATGCGTAAGCGAGTCAGGATAAGTTCTTCGCGACGGTTTGACCTGTAACTAGGTAACCAATCGCCAAGATCTTGTCGGACAGAATACAGTTTATTATAAATATTTGCAGGATCAGTCCAGCTGTTCCTCCAGACTTCCTGAATGAAACCATGAATCAAAGGTTTAAAATCAGTAAAAGGTACTTCAAAAGGTAAAATTTCTAATGATAAAGCCTCCTTAGCAGCTTTATCCGCTTCTTCGTTACCACGAATACCAACGTGGCTCGGAAGCCAGCAGAAAACGAGATCAACATCATGAAGCTGGGCTATTGAATTTAATAATCGAACAATAATCGGATTGTCGGTTTTCTCGTTCTCAATCGCTTGTATACTTGACATAGAGTTAGTAAAAATTATGTAGCGAGAGAAGCGTTCTTCGATTATATGATCGAGTGCGAGTTCAATCGCCTTTAGCTCGGCTGAAAATATCGAAGAGTTATTTGGCAAACGGAATTGATACTTTTCACCATCTAAAATGGTGGCTGAGGCAACTTTTTCGCCGTCCTTTGAACCGTCTGTATAAATCTCTTCATATGATGCGTATTTCTCTTTAATTTCTAAAAACTTTGTTTTAAAAATAGTTGGATCGGTTGTATCCTTTTTGTTAGAAGCAAGATCGTAAAGAAATGTGGGGCTTTTAGAAGTCCACAAAGGAACTTCAGGAACAATTTGTTCTGCCACATCCTCTAGATCAAAATCGAGAGAGAGTTAATATCTGCTTCGCAGCGTAAGCTAAACGGGGGTATTGTATTAGGTTTCTTATTAAAATCCCGTCTGTGTCTAGGTTCAAACACAGCTTTATACGTTGGATTGTCAGGATTAGATTTAAGCTTTAAATAGTATTGCATTGAAAGCTTTTTCCTCCTTAGGTTCAAGGAAGGTTCATTTGCCTCAATGTAAATACTATTAACTGGTGATGTTCTAAAAGCACCAAGCGCAAGGCGCAATCCTTGATTATGAATGGTATCAAGTTTGCGAAGGTATGAAAGGCGTGCAGAACCGTAAACAACACAACCATAATCTATTTTAGATCTGACAAGTGCCCTGTAAAGGCGTAACAAGACCTTTTTATCAGCTCCCCAGTCCATACTAGATACAACACGTAAAAGGTTAAGCGCCTTTAAGCACTTATTTTTTAAGTTGTCAATATGGGGTATAAACGACAGTTTAGAATCGAAAAGGAGTCCCAGGAATTTAAATTCTTTTACAACTTCAATTTGCAGTCCATCTAGCTTTAATTCTGGATCAGGGTGCATTTTCCTAGATTGACAAAAATGCATACATTTAGTTTTTGTCTTGGAAAACTTGAAGCCGTTTTCATTGGACCATTTTGAAAGATTTTTTAAGACTTGCTGCAGCTGTCTTTCAATCGTAAACATATGTTTTGATCTGTAACAGATGCAGAAGTCATCAACATAGAGAAAACATTCAACTCCTGGACAAACAGTTTTAACGATATTGTTTATTTTGACACTAAAAAGTGTCACAGACAAAATACTTCCCTGGGGTACACCCATTTCCTGCTCGTGGGGATCAGACAAAGTATCTCCAACTCGGACTCTAAACTGACGTTCATCCAAAAAAGCAGAAATGAAATAAGCAAGGCGACCTCGAATACCGAAATCATAGAGGTCATTCATAATCCCATACTTCCATGTGGTATCATAAGCACTTTGAAGATCGAAAAAGACAGAAACAACGTGTTCTTTCTTAATAAAAGCTTCTCGAATAAAGGTCTCGAAGCGAACAAGATGATCAAGAGTGCTTCTGTGTTTACGAAAGCCACTTTGGACTGACGTAATAAGGTGGTTCTTTTCAAGAAACCAGACAAGACGATCATTAACCATTCTTTCCATGGTTTTGCAAATGCAACTAGTTAAGGCTATAGGGCGATAGTTTGATGGATCCATAGAATCTTTACCTGGTTTAGGTATTGGAATAACGATAGCTTCCCGCAAAGATGCTGGAATGCTTCCCGTTTTCCATACCTGGTTGTAAATTTCAAGTAAGCAATGCAAAGAACGAGAGGGCAAACGTTTGAGGAATTGATAATGTATATTATCATTTCCTACAGCAGTGTCATGACACTTCTTTAAAGCCTTCTTCAATTCTTTGACAGAAAAGTCTCTATTGTAATGTTCCAGTCGACTGGAACTGAAGTTAAGTTTTGACTTTTCTTTATCACCTTTAAAGTTTTGAAATGCAGGTGAGTAATTGGATGATGATGACTTCTTGGCAAACGTATCTGCCAATACATTCGCAATATCAGCCTTTGAAGAAACGTCACTGAGGTCAGTTCTTAAATGACCAACTCCAATTGACGTGTTCTTTCCGCTGATTTTGCGCACCATATCCCATGTCTTTTTGACAGATGATCTAGAATTTAATCTAGAAACATACTGTCTCCAAGACGAACGCTTACTTTGTTTAATGGTACGACGAGCTTTCGCTCGCGCAATTTTAAATTTGTACAGGTTCTCCTTTGATGGTCTCAAATCAAATGACCTAAGAGCAGACTTACGCTCAGCTATAGCCTGTTTGCAATCTTCATTAAACCATGGTTTGTTAGGGTGTTTAGGGTCAGGCGACGTTCTAGGAATAGCTTTCTCTGCAGCCGAATATAGCAAGGATGTGAAAAGCTCTGTAGAGTTTTCACAATTTTCAAAAGCCTGTGGATTTATTGATTGTTCGCAGGTAGTTTTGAATAACTCCCAATTAGCTTTATGGAGTTTCCATCGCCTTGGGCGTTCTTGAACCGATGGTCCTAATTCAGAAATATGAATAGGAAAATGGTCACTACCATGAAGATCACAGTCCACTTTCCAGCTAAAAGCCGGGAAAATGTCTGGAGTGCAAACAGTTAAATCCAATGAAGAATATGAACCAGTGGCTGGATGATAATAGGTGGAGGATTTATCATTTAATAAAACAAGATCATGATTTGATATAAAATCTTCAATTATGCGACCTTTGTCGTCTGTATTAGTACATCCCCAAAGCGTATGGTGGGAATTGAAATCTCCCATTAATATGAAAGGCTTTGGTAACTGTTCGACAAGATCGTCTAGTTTCCTACGATGAATAGGAGAACTAGGGGGAAGATAAATTGAGCAAAGTGTAATTGTTTTATTAAGAGAAACGCTAACAGAATGAATGAATGAATGTTGTTTTATGGCCCGTCGACAACTAAGGTCATGTTGGGCGCAAATACTTCTGTATAAAACTAGAATAATCTGACCTGAGGACGAAGGCACATGGACTCCCCTCAGATCAGGAGAACGGCCCATGCGCGAGTCCACCCGACCAGAAAATTCAAAAAAAGTGAGCATTCATTGTATGTACTGAAATTTAAGTGAACAAAATTATAAAATAATCTCAATGTATACATATAAAAATCCAAAAGAAATTTTCAAATGTAAAAGAAAAATTAGCCAAAAGAGCTATTGAAAACGGTAAAATTTAATACAACCATTTTAAAACTTAAGAAGAAAATACAATTAATATGAACTAAAAATCAGATTTTACTGTATAAATGAATTGTCTTTAAAAAGTCAAAAATAAGTTCTAGTTTGACACGGTCAAACAGCTGCGCCAAACTATCAACTTTGAAATATCTGTCCCTGATTATAGAAAAATCAAAACAATCTATGAAAATATGTTTGATAGTTAATGGAGCATTACAGGGAATGCACATTGGCATCTCTTCTCCTTTTATAAGGTAGGAATGCGTTAAGTAAGTATGCCCAATGCGTAACCGTGTCAAAATCAGCTCTTCGCGACGGTTTGACCTGTAACCAGGTAACCACTCGCCGAGGTCCTGTCGAACAGAAAATAATTTATTATTATGGTTAGCTGGATCTGACCAACAGTTCCTCCAGACATCATGAATAAAACTATGAATTAAGGGTTTAAAATCGGTAAAAGGTACTTCGAATGGTAAAATTTCAAGTGATAATGCGTCCTTGGCAGCTTTATCTGCCTCCTCATTACCACGAATACCAATATGGCTTGGAAGCCAGCAGAAAACAAGGTCAACATCATTTAGCTGAGCTATTTTATCAAGTAATCTTACGATAAGGGGGTTGTCAGTTTTCTCGTGCTCAATCGCTTGCATGCTTGACATAGAGTCAGTAAAAATGATATAACGAGAGAATGAATGAATGAATGAATGAATAGTGTTTTACGGCCCGTCGACAGCCAAGGTCATGTTGGGCGCAAAATATTTTAAAAAATAAATAATTGGTAAACGACAAATGAATAACTGTTATAAACAAGGTCAAGTATACATCAAAACTAAACTAGACGAAATCATTATAAAACAAAAAATGGTAAATAGAATAAGACAACTCAGTATACATGGTAAAAATTTACAGAAAAATTTTTAAAGTCTGAAGAAGATCATGATCAAAAGATCATTCACAATAAATTTTAAAATTCGCGATAAACGCTATCAAGTCTAAGAATAAATTCAAAATCAAATAAACGTAAAATTACATTTTGTTATACAAACCAATGGCTTTCAGGAAGTCAAAAATAAGCTCAATCTTAACACAGTCAAAAAGGCTCTTCATATTCTCCACTTTAAAATAACTGTCTCTGATATAAGAGAAATCTATACATTCAATAAATATATGGCTGACGGTTAGAGGAGTGTTGCATGGAATGCACATTGGCATCTCCTCTCCCTTTAAAAGGTAGGAGTGAGTGAGATGCGTATGTCCAATGCGTAGTCGAGTCAATACAAGTTCCTCACGACGACTTGACCTGTAACCAGGCAACCATTCGCCAAGATCTTGACAAATAGAATATAATTTATTTCTGTGGTTCGCTGGATCGGACCAACAGTTCTTCCAGACATCCTGAATGAAACCATGAATTAAAGGCTTAAAATCAGTAAAAGGTACTTCAAAAGGTAAAATTTCTAATGATAAAGCCTCCTTGGCAGCTTTATCCGCTTCTTCATTACCACGAATACCAACGTGGCTCGGAAGCCAGCAGAAAACGAGATCAACATCATGAAGCTGGGCTATTGAATTTAATAATCGAACAATAATCGGATTGTCGGTTTTCTCGTTCTCAATCGCTTGTATACTTGACATAGAGTCAGTATAAATAATATAGCGAGAGAAGCGTTCTGCGATTATATGGTCGAGTGCGAGGTCAATCGCCTTTAGCTCGGCTGAAAATATAGAAGAGTTATTTGGCAAACGGAATTGATACTTTTCACCATCTAAAATGGTGGCTGAAGCAACTTTTTCGCCATCTTTTGAACCGTCTGTGTATATCTCTTCGTATGATGTGTATTTTTCTTTGACTTCCAAGAACTTTGTTTTAAAAATAGTTGGATCTGTTGTATCCTTTTTGCTGGAAGCAAGATCATAAAGAAACGTGGGGCTTTTATATGTCCATAAAGGAACATCAGGAACAATATGTTCTGCCACGTCCTCTAGATCAAAGTCTAGAGAATTTACATCAGCCTCACAACGCAAACTGAAGGGAAGTATAGGGTTATTTTTCTTTTCAAAATCCTTTCTAAATTTTGGATCAAACACAACTGTATGAGTAGGATTATCGGGATTGGATTTAAGTTTTAAATAATATTGTAATGAAAGCTTTTTCCTTCGTAAATTTAAGGAAGGCTCATTTGCTTCTGTATAAAGACTGTTAACTGGTGACGTTCTAAATGCACCCAACGCCAAACGCAATCCTTGATTATGAATAGTATCAAGTTTGCGAAGGTATGAAGGGCGCGCAGAACCATAAACAACACAGCCATAGTCTAGCTTTGATCTAATAAGTGCCCTATAAAGTCGCAATAGAACCTTTTTATCGGCTCCCCAATCCATATTGGATACAACACGTAAAAGATTAAGTGCCTTTTGGCATTTATTTTTCAAATTGTCAATATGCGGAATAAACGACAGTTTAGAATCAAAAAGGAGTCCTAAGAACTTAAATTCCTTAACAACTTCAATCGGCACTCCGTCTAAATTTAATTCTGGATCGGAGTGCATTTTCCTTGATTGACAAAAATGCATACATTTGGTTTTTGTCTTTGAAAATTTGAAGCCGTTTTGATTAGACCATTTTGAAAGATTGTTTAAAACTTGCTGCAACTGTCTTTCAATTGTATACATGTGTTTGGATCTGTAACAGATACAGAAGTCATCAACATATAGAAAACATTCCACACCAGGGCAAACGGTTTTTACGATGTTGTTTATTTTGACACTAAATAGTGTCACCGATAAAATACTTCCCTGGGGGACACCCATTTCTTGTTCATGAGGATCAGATAAAGTATCTCCAACACGGACTCTAAACTGACGTTCATCCAAAAAAGCTGAGATGAAAAAGGCAAGGCGACCTCGAATACCGAAATCATAGAGGTCGTTCATAATTCCATACTTCCAAGTGGTGTCATATGCACTTTCAAGATCGAAAAAGACAGAAACAACGTGTTCCTTCTTTATAAAGGCTTCTCGAATAAATGTCTCAAAGCGAACAAGATGATCAAGAGTGCTTCTCTGTTTACGAAAGCCACTTTGGACTTGAGTAATAAGGTGGTTCTTTTCAAGAAACCAGACAAGACGATCATTTACCATTCTTTCCATGGTCTTGCAAATACAACTAGTTAAAGCAATAGGGCGATAATTAGATGGATTTGTGGAATCTTTACCTGGTTTAGGTATTGGAATAACGATAGCTTCCCGCCAAGAGGCTGGAATGCTTCCCGTTGTCCATACCTGATTATAAATTTTAAGTAAGCAATGAAGGGAACGAGACGGCAAACGTTTGAGGAACTGATAATGAATAGCATCTGATCCGACAGCAGTGTCGTGACACTTTTTTAGAGCTTTTTTCAATTCCTTGACGGAAAAGTCTCTATTATATTGTTCCATATTACTGGAACTAAAATTAAGTTTAGACTTTTCTTTTTCAACTTGAAACTTCTGAAACGTAGTTGAATAATTAGTAGAGGAAGATTTCTTGGCAAACGTGTCGGCTAAGACATTAGCAATATCATGTTTCGAAGAAACTGTTTTATCTTCATCTGTTTGAAGATGGCCAACACTTAGTGATGTATTCTTCCCACTAATTTTACGTATCATGTCCCAAGTCTTTTTGACAGATGATCTAGAATTTAATCTAGAGACATACTGTCTCCAAGACGAACGCTTACTTTGTTTTATAGTGCGACGTGCTTTTGCACGTGCAATTTTAAATTTGTAAAGATTTTCCTTTGAAGGCCTTAAGCCAAACGCTCTAAGAGCACGTTTCCTCTCGGCTATAACCTTTTGGCAATCATCATTGTACCATGGCTTGTTTGGATTCTTTGGGTCAGGCGATGTTTGTGGAATACTTTTTTCTGCAGCAGAATAAAGTAAAGATGTAAACAAGTCTGCAGAGCTTTCACAGTCATCAAAGGCTTCTGGATTTATTGACTGTTCGCAGGTGGTTTTAAAAAGCTCCCAATTAGCCTTATGGAGTTTCCAACGCCTAGGGCGCTCCTGAACAGATGGTCCTAATTCGGAGATCTGAATAGGGAAATGGTCACTACCATGAAGGTCAGAAACTACTTTCCATGAAAAATCAGGAAAAATATCAGGACTGCAAATAGTCAAATCCAATGAAGAATAATGTCCAGTTGCAGGATGAAGATAAGTTTTAGATTTATCATTCAGTAAAACAAGATCATGCCTTGTTACAAAATCCTCAACAGTACGACCCTTGTCGTCTGTATTGGAGCACCCCCATAACTTATGGTGAGAATTGAAATCCCCCATAAGCATAAAAGGTTTAGGTAGCTGATCGACGAGATGATCAAGTTTTCTGCCATCAACAGGGGAACTTGGAGGAAGATAAACAGAGCACAGAGTAATTGTTTTATTTAAAGAGATACTTACAGCCACTGCTTGCAAAGAAGTATTTAATGCAACATGACGATGAGGAATATTGTTATTCACAATGATTCCCACACCACCAGATGCTTTCTCACGTTCTGTGTACTCAAGTAGCAAGAATGATATTTGAAGGAAAACTTGTCTGTATCTTTTAGAAACGTTTCTTGTAAACATACTGCAACTGGTTTTTGTTTTGATACTAGAAGATTAAGTTCTTCAAAATTGGCCTTGATGCTGCGACAATTCCATTGAATTATATTATTCGCCATTATGGATGTTACTGTAAAGATAAGACCACTTATCAATGGAAGTAAGAAATTACCCATTATTTAATACCTGTTAAATTAATTCTATTCGCACCTTGCCTAATCACATCAGATTGTTTTAGATTTGAAGGCGGTGGGTTTGAAGGAGGAGGAGCTGGTGCATCCATCTCCTCCTCGTTGTCTGATCCGCTTAATTCAGCATATCGATTGCCTGTCGAAACTGGAGGAGGCACCTTCTCCACTTCCATCGAGGCAACATCTGCCTTCTCTAATTGAAGGCGAATCTTTCTCTGACGAGCAGTCTCTGGTTTAACAACATTATTACTAATAGCTTTTGAAGCATTATTACCATGAGCTGAAGTGACTTTTGACGGTCGGTCAGCTGTTGAGTTACTTGATACAGAAGAAGTTTTTGCATCAGCTCTATTTGAAGTTTCTTGCAACGAAATTTCTCCAGCCAGTGCCTTATTTATTTGTTCTTTGGCCTGAGGAAATAAGTCAGTAATTACTTTAAGGAGACGTTCGCATGTACTACAATGGTCAGGTTTACTTTTTTCGGCTGCAGGTGCCTTAGCTTTATTTGCATATGTACCCTCTGTTCCATTGGGATTCAAAGCAGCTTGTCTCGATTCTACGATCTTTCTGGCTTCGTAAAATGATACAGACTGTCTGCACTTGACTTCGAGAATCTCTTTTTGAATTATAAATTTGGGGCATTGTCTGGAGTTAGCTGCATGTGCTTGTCCACAATTGAAACATTTCAGATCATTTTCACAATCATCTTCATAGTGTTCATCTTCCGGCCCAGTATAACTGCATTTTCTGCAAACTTTAACACTTGTGCATCTATCTTCATGATGGCCAAACCTTTGACAGTTAAAGCATCTGAGCGGGTTGGGAACAAAGACGTCGACTTTAACTATTTGATATCCGATTCTAATATCTGGAGGTAGTGTCGGGTCGTCAAAAGTGAGAATGTACGTATTTGTTTTGATTGATTTTCCATCCCTTTTGAATTCTATACGTTTAACTTCTGTCACTCCTTGATTTCTTAGATTTTCTTTGATTTCATGAATTGTGCATTTAGAAAGATCTTTGCATCTTATAACTCCCTTACATGTATTTAGCCTTTCATGGGGATACGCCTTGACTTTAATATTGAAGAACATTCTAATTTTTAATAGATTTTCTGATTGTTTTTTCTTGCATACTTCAACTAGCAGAGTTTCATTTCTGAGAGATTTAACCGATTTTGGGGTTCCAAGGATAGCTTGTATCTGCTTCTCAATGATAAAGGGAGACAATTCCGTAATTGGGTTTTCTGGGTCGATACTCTCAACCACGATGAACTTTGAAAATGATTGTGAAAATTGTGGTTCGTCTTCAGAGTCTGACAAATAGCGCTTGGTTTTTTTGTTGGTTGCCATGATAGTTGATTGAATTCATCGGCGATGCTCCAAACCACCCGCACTCGGAGTCCTACAAGGGGACACCTAACCTGGGGAATTCCATCTCAGGAGAGGTGCCGGGGATACATCGCCGATATACTCGTGCAAAATGGCTAGATCAAGCAAAATTACGCCGATGAATATTTCAACCAAGCATGAAGTAGACACCAGACAGTAAAATTGTCGATCAAACACCAAATTTACCCGATTGGCCCATGAGCCACCGCCTTCTAAGGCGTAAGTGAAAACGTCATTTATTGAAAACGGTGGTCTACGGAAAACACTTAAAAGACAAGTCTTTTTGATAAAAACGCCCTAGGGCAAGGCATGACCAGCCGATTGATCGGGTCGGGCCCGCCCGACCTCCCGTTTATCCCAACTCAGGGCCAAAGTGGTGTGTTGCAAAAACAGGGCCTAGCCAATCCCTGAGTTCACTCAACCACCAGGATCCCGTCATCAGGCATTACGGGTCGCAGCCCACGGCAAACAGGCAGGTCCATTTGTTTGGGGTTATACCATGTACTACATGGACAGCAGCCGACTATTTCTATCCCCCCGCCCAGCTGGGGGCTAGAAACGCTAACAGCAACAGCTTGTAGCGTAGTATTGAGAGGAATGTTGCGATGAGGAACATTGTTGTTAACAATGATCCCAACACCGCCTGAAGCTTTCTCATTCCCTTCGAAATTCTTCAAATAGCAAGAGTGATACTTTAAAGAGAATTTGTCAGTATCTTTCAGAAAGGTTTCTTGCAAACAAATTGCTACTGGCTTTCCATTTGTAACTAAAAGATTCATTTCTTCAAAATTTGACTTTATGCTGCGGCAGTTCCATTGAACGATATTATTCGCCATAGTAAATATTGTGGGAAAAATTATAACACTTACTAGTGGAAGTATGAATTTTATTTTTTGATGTGTGAAAGATCTATTTTGTTTTTGCCTTGCTTATTCTCTTTTGGATTTGTATCATTTGAATCTTCCGTTACCATGTCTTCTTCAAGACTATGGTAGCGGTTATGTTGCTTGATAGGATCCTCAGATCCTTTTGGTTGGCGATTAGAAATCGCCGCCCTTGGGGACGAATTTCTGCTCCTAGTAGGTTTGACAAAGGAAGTTTTTTCCTTAGTCTCGAAATCTTTACAAACTGGTTTCGACTGGACTTTTGGCTCTTGTATGACAGATTGCGATGATGTGGGTACCGATGAAGAAGTGTTAGAGACATTAGGTGGAGAAGTCATTTTTACTGCAGAAGGTGCGTGTAAAGCTTTGTCAGAAACATTGTGAGTAGAAGTCATGGGTGCTTTAACATTTTTGTCATTGGTTGGACGGGAAGACTTAGACTCCTTTAATTTTGGAAAGAGTTTAAGAATTTCTTCTTTCTTTTCTGGGAATATTACACAGAGCTTAGAAAACATGTCCTTGCAATTTTGGCATTCACTTTCATTTGACTGAGCTGGTCTTACAGTATTGGCATAAGAGTTAGGGAGATTAATGCGATTTTCTACGATTTTGCGAGCCTCAATAAATGATAAACCTTCTTTATGCTTAATGGTAACAATTTCCTTTTCCTTCTTCCATACGTGACAGGACCTGGAAGTTGACATGTGCTCGCCACCGCAGTTTGAGCATGTCTTGTTTGCAGGGCATTTATCCGGGTCTCCCTCATGACCAACCTCTGGTACACCACAGCACCGGCAGAGACGTGTGTTCCGACATCTATTTTCATGATGTCCGAACTGGAAACATCTATAGCATTGAAGAGGGTTCGGAATGTACAAGTCAACCCTGACATTCAGGTACCCTACACGTACTGACTTTGGCAAAATAGATGTTTCAAAAGTCAACAATATTGTATTTGTTTCCTTTTTCTTACCGTCTCTGAAAACTGTCATACGCTTTGCCTGTGAAACATTTTGGTCTGATAATTCTTCGGCTATTTCATCCTCAGAAACTCCTTCCAAATCAGGACATCTAATGATGCCCTTAGATTTGTTTAGAGTCTCGTGAGGGGTACAATTAACCCAGCTATTGAAAAACTTGTCCATTTTCATTAAATTCTCCGCTTGTTGAGGTCGTTCAACCTCAACAAGAAGGCCACCTGATCGAAGTTTTTTAACCGACTTCGTTTGACCAGCGTGTGCCATGAGAACTTTCTCGATAACAAATGGCGAAAGTTTATTTAAGGGTTCCTGTCCGTCTGTATGAAGTATGTACAGAAATCGAGGGAATGATTTGCCTACATTTATACTGTTATCCTTGTCCATTTCCAGTCCGTTTTCATTCTTTCGTTTTTTGGGGTTTAAGAGATCCATATTTTTGTATTTAGTTTTCATCACCCGTGGCCCCGTGCCCTCCTCCGAGCCCTACAAGGGGACATGAAAAGGGCGGGTCTCCAGCCCCCTCATGCCAGGGTTACCCGGGTGATATACTTGGACCGAATGAATAAAACTACCCGACGAATGCATTGCATGGACAATCTCCTAAAACAGAATCATGCCATGCAAACCACTGCCAAGCAAAGAAACTCATACAACCCAATTAGCCCATAAGCCTATATAGACTAGAACTAAAAACTATTTAATACAACAAGATAAAAAAGAAACGTGTTTTGTACACGTTCATAAGGGCTTTGAATACATAACATCAAATTATAACAATAGTATTGCCCAAGTCTAAAACGACCAGCCGATTGCCTAGACCGGGCCCATCTAGGCTCCCGTCTCAACCGAAGCCGAGGCCAAAGCAGCGTGTTGAGAAGCTGGAGATCCCTGGGCTTCTCTCAACTACCAGGACCCTCTTTTCCGGCCTTACGAGTCTCCACCCACGGCAAACAGGCGGGCCCATTTGTTAGGGGTCTTACCATTGACTACATGGGCGGCAGCCGACTATTTCTACCCCCACGCCCAGCTGGGGGCCTAATTAAAGAAAAGTCAATACAATCAATAAAAATATGTTTGACAGTAAGAGGAGCGTTACACGGAATGCACATTGGCATCTCTTCTCCTTTTAAAAGATAGGAATGTGTCAGATGAGTATGACCAATGCGTATGCGAGTCAGGATCAGCTCTTCTCGACGGCTTGACCTGTAACCAGGTAGCCAATCGCCAAGATCCCGTCGCACAGAATATAGTTTATTATTTTGATTTGCAGGATCAGACCAGCAGTTCCTCCACACATCATGAATAAAACAATGAATTAAGGGTTTAAAATCAGTAAAAGGTACTTCAAAAGGTAAAATCTCAAGTGATAATGCATCCTTGGCAGCTTTATCTGCCTCCTCATTACCACGAATACCAATGTGGCTTGGAAGCCAGCAGAAAACGAGATCAACATTATTAAGCTGAGCAATTTTATCAAGTAGCCTTACGATAAGGGGATTGTCAGTTTTCTCTTGCTCAATCGCTTGCATGCTTGACATAGAATGAATGAATGAATGTCGTTTTATGGCCCGTCGACAGCTAAGGTCATGTTGGGCGCAAACACTTCTGTATTAAACTGGAATAATCCGACGTGAGCACGAAAGCACATGGACTCCCCTCAGATCAGGAGAACGGTCCATGTGCGAGTCCACCCGACCGGAAAATTCACAAAAGTGGGCATTCATGTATGTACCAAAATTAAAGTAAGCAATAGTATTAAAAAATCAATGTAAACAAATTAATTTTTAAAAAATCTTCGCATGTAAAAGAAATAATAACCAAAAGAGTTATTGAAAACGGTAAAATTTTATATAGCTACTTTAAAAATTCAGATGAAAGAAACGAGGTAAATAGAACCTAAAAATCAAATTTTACTACATAAATGAATCGCCTTGAGAAAGTCAAAAATAAGTTCAAGTTTGACAAAGTCAAACAGCTGCCTCATACTATCAACTTTAAAATATCTGTCTCTGATAAAAGAAAAATCAATACAATCTATAAAAATATGTTTGATAGTAAGAGGAGCGTTGCAGGGAACGCACATCGGCATTTCTTCTCCTTTTAAAAGATAGGAGTTCGTAAGATAACTATGGCCAATGCGAAGGCGAGTCAAAATCAACTCTTCGCGACGGCATGACCTGTAACCAGGCAACCAATCGCCGAGTTCCTGTCGAACAGAGAATAATTTATTATTCTGGTTAGCTGGATCAGTCCAACAGTTCCTCCAGACATCATGAATAAAACTATGAATAAGGGGTTTAAAATCAGTAAAAGGTACTTCAAAGGGTAAAATTTCTAGTGATAATGCATCCTTGGCAGCTTTATCTGCCTCCTCATTACCACGAATACCAATATGGCTTGGAAGCCAACAGAAAACGAGATCAACATCATTAAGCTTAGCTATTTTATCAAGTAGCCTTACAATAAGGGGATTGTCAGTTTTCTCGTGCTCAACCGCTTGCATACTTGACAGAGAGTCAGTGTATATAATATAACGAGAGAATCGTTCTGCGATTATATGATCGAGTGCGAGATCAATAGCCTTAAGCTCGGCTGAAAAAACAGAAGAGTTATTAGGAAGGCGGAATTGATATTTTTCGCCATCTAAAATAGTTGCTGAAGCAACTTTTTCGCCATCTTTTGAACCGTCCGTGTATATCTCTTCATATGATGTGTATTTTTCTTTGACTTCCAAGAACTTTGTTTTAAAAATAATTGGATCTGTTGTATCTTTTTTGCTTGAAGCAAGATCATAAAGAAACGTGGGACTTTTATATGTCCATAAAGGAACATCAGGAATAACATGTTCTGCCACGTCCTCTAGGTCAAAATCTAGAGAGTTAACATCAGCTTCACAGCGAAAACTAAAGGGAAGTATAGGGTTCTTTTTCTTTTCAAAAAACTCTCTATATTTTGGTTCAAAAACAACCTTATGAGTGGAGTTATCGGGGTTTGATTTGAGTTTTAGATAGTACAGCATAGAAAGTTTTTTCCTGCGTAAATTTAAGGAAGGCTCATTTGCTTCTGCATATAGACTGTTGACTGGTGATGTTCTAAATGCGCCCAACGCCAAGCGCAATCCCTGATTATGTATAGTATCAAGTTTGCGAAGGTATGAAGGACGCGCTGAACCATTAACAACACAGCCATAATCTAGCTTTGATCTAACAAGTGCCCTATAAAGTCGCAAAAGAACCTTTTTATCGGCTCCCCAATCCATACTGGATACAACACGTAAAATATTAAGTGCCTTTTGGCATTTATTTTTCAAATTGTCAATATGCGGAATAAACGACAGTTTAGAATCAAAAAGGAGTCCTAAAAACATAAATTCCTTAACAACTTCAATCGGCACTCCGTCCAACTTTAATTCTGGATCGGAATGCATTTTTCTTGATTGACAAAAATGCATACATTTAGTTTTTGTCTTTGAAAACTTGAAGCCGTTTTCATTGGACCATTTTGAAAGGTTGTTTAAAACTTGCTACAACTGTCTTTCAATTGTATACATGTGTTTTGATCTGTAACAGATGCAGAAGTCATCAACATAAAGGAAGCATTCCACGCCAGGACAAACCGTTTTAACGATGTTGTTTATTTTGACACTAAATAGTGTCACCGATAAAATACTCCCCTGGGGAACGCCCATTTTTTGTTCATGAGGATCAGATAAAGTGTCTCCAACCCGGACTCTAAACTGCCGTTCATCCAAAAAAGCAGAGATGAAATAGGCAAGGCGACCTCGTATACCGAAATCATAGAGGTCGTTCATAATTCCATACTTCCATGTGGTATCATAAGCACTTTCAAGATCGAAAAAGACAGAAACAACGTGTTCCTTCTTTATAAAGGCTTCTCGAATAAAAGTCTCGAAGCGGACAAGATGATCAAGAGTGCTTCTTTGTTTACGAAAGCCACCTTTGGATTTGAGTAATAAGGTGGTTCTTTTCAAGAAACCAGACAAGACGATCATTTACCATTCTTTCCATGGTTTTGCAAATACAACTAGTTAAAGCAATAGGGCGATAATTAGATGGATTTGTGGAATCTTTACCTGGTTTAGGTATTGGAACAACGATAGCTTCCCGCCAAGAGGCTGGAATGCTTCCCGTTGTCCATACCTGATTATAAATGTCAAGTAAGCAATGAAGGGAACGAGACGGCAAACGTTTGAGGAATTGATAATGAATAGCATCTGACCCAACAGCAGTGTCATGACACTTTTTTAAAGCTTTTTTCAATTCCTTAACGGAAAAGTCTCTATTATAGTTTTCCAGATTTCTGGAACTAAAATTAAGTTTAGACTTTTCTTTTTCACCTTGAAACTTCTGAAACGTAGGTGAATAATTAGTAGAGGATGATTTCCTGGCAAACGTGTCTGCTAAGACATTGGCAATATCATGTTTCGAAGAAACTGTATTATTTTCATCTGTTTTAAGATGACCAACACTTAATGATGTATTCTTCCCACTAATTTTACGTATCATGTCCCAAGTCTTTTTGACAGATGATCTAGAATTTAATCTAGATACATACTGTCTCCAAGACGAACGCTTACTTTGTTTTATAGTGCGACGTGCTTTTGCACGTGCAATTTTAAATTTGTAAAGATTTTCCTTTGAAGGCCTTAAGCCAAATGCTCTAAGAGCACGATTTCTGTCGGCTATAACCTTTTTGCAATCATCATTGAACCATGGCTTGTTTGGATTCTTTGGGTCAGGCGATGTTTGTGGAATACTTTTTTCTGCAGCAGAATATAGTAAAGATGTAAACAAGTCTGCAGAGTTTTCACAGTCATCAAAGGCTTCTGAATTTATTGACTGTTCACAGGTGGTTTTAAAAATTTCCCAATTAGCCTTATGGAGTCTCCAACGCCTAGGGCGCTCCTGAACAGATGGTCCTAATTCAGAGATCTGAATAGGGAAATGGTCACTACCATGAAGGTCGGAAAGAACTTTCCATGAAAATTCGGGAAAAATATCAGGACTGCAAATAGTCAAATCTAGTGAAGAATAATTTCCAGTTGCAGGATGAAGGTAAGTCTTAGATTTATCATTCAATAAAACAAGATCATGCCGTGTTACAAAATCCTCAACAGAACGACCTTTGTCGTCTGTATTGGAGCATCCCCATAATTTATGGTGAGAATTAAAATCCCCCACAAGTATAAAAGGTTGAGGTAGCTGGTCAACGAGACTGTCAAGTTTTCTACCATCTAACGGGGAACTAGGAGGAAGATAAACCGAGCACAGTGTAATAGTTTTATTGAGAGAGAAACTTACAGCCACTGCTTGCAAAGAGGTGTCTAAACTGATTCGACGGTGAGGGATATTATTATTTACAATAATCCCAACACCACCAGATGCTTTCTCACGCTCTGTAAAATTCTTCAAATAGCAAGAGTGATATTTCAAGGAAAAATTGTCTGTATCTTTTAGAAATGTTTCTTGTAAACAAACTGCAACTGGTTTTTCTTTCGAAACTAGAAGTTGGAGTTCTTCAAAATTAGCCTTGATGCTGCGACAATTCCATTGTATAATGTTATTCGCCATAATGGAGATTAATGAATAAATAATACCACTTATCAATGGAAGTAGAAAACTACACATTATTTGACTCCTGTTAAGTTAATTTTGTTAGCACCCTGCCTTATCGCATCTGAATGCTTTTGATTTGAAGGAGGCTGATCTGGAGGTTTTGGAGGCGAGCCCTCCGGTACATCCATGTCTTCCTCACCTGAATCGCTCAATTGAGCGAAACGATTTCCAGTCGAAACTGGAGGAGTTGAGTGTTTTGGAGCGTCAACCGAGGGAGGATGAGCCTTCTCTAACTGAAGGCGTATCTTCCTCTGGCGGACAGTCTCTGGTTTAACAACGTTGTTATTTTTACTTTTAGACGAGCTTGTATTTTCAACTTGAATGACATTTGCTGATTGAACAGTAGATATGTCTGCTTCATCAGAAGAGGATTTGTTTTTATCTTTTTTCATTGAAGACTCTGACTCTAATGTTTCTCGAGACAATGCTTGCTGGATTTTTTCTTTCGCTTGAGGAAATAATTCTGTGACTATTTTCAACAGCTTCTCACAAGAATCACACTGGTGAGATTTATTTCTTTCAACTCCATCAGATTTAGCTTTGCTTGCATAGCTACTCTCTGAGTGTCTGGACTCGACAATCTTTTTAGCTTCATAGAAGGAGACAGACTTTCTAAACTTCACCTCAAGTATTTCTTTTTGTATTATAAATTTTGGACATTGTCTTGAATTTGCTGCGTGTGCTTGTCCACAGTTAAAACATTTTAGGTCATTTTCACAATCATCCTCATAGTGTTCATCTTCAGGCCCAGTATAGCTACATTTTCTACAAACTTTGACACTTGAGCATCTATCTTCATGGTGCCCGAACCTTTGACAGTTAAAGCACCTGAGCGGATTTGGAACAAAAACATCCACCTTTACAATCTGATACCCAATTGTGATGTCTTGGGGAAGTGTCGGTTCGTCAAAGGTAAGTATATAAGTATTTGTTTTGATAATTTTACCATCTCTTTTGAATTCGATGCGTTTCACTTCTGTCACTCCTTGGTTCCTTAGGTTTTCCTTGATCTCATGAATATTACATTTGGATAGATCTTTACATCTTATAACACCCTTTGAGGTATTAAGCCTCTCATGAGGATATGTTTTAACTTTTATATTGAAGAAAGTTCTTGTTTTCAAAAGATGCTCAGATTGCTTTTTCTTGCAGACTTCTACCAACAGAGTTTCATTTCTTAATGATTTTACAGATTTGGGAGTACCTAAGATTGCTTGTATTTGTTTCTCAATGACAAAGGGTGACAATTCCGTTACTGGGGTTTCTGGGTCGATACTTTCAACCACGATGAACCTTGAAAATGATTGTGAAAATTGTGGTTCTTCTTCAGAATCTGACCACGCACGCTTGGCTTTCTTGGATGATGCCATATTAGATTTTGCAATTCATCGGCGATGCTCCAAACCACCCGCCCTCGGAGTCCTACTAATGGGGACACCTAACCTGGGGAATTCCATCTCAGGAGAGGTGCCGGGGATACATCGCCGATATACTCGGTATAAATAGGCTAGATCAAGCATTTAATACTTCCGATTATTAGTTCAACCAAGCATGAAAAAATAACGGAGAGTAAAAACGTCGATCAAACACCAAATTTACCCGATTGGCCCATGAGCCACCGCCTTCTAAGGCGTAAGTGAAAACGTCATTTAATGAAAACGGTGGTTAACAATGAACACTTTAAGACAGGTCTATAGATAAAAACGCCCTAGGGCATGACATGACCAGCCGATTGATCGGGTCGGGCCCGCCCGACCTCCCGTTTATCCCAACTCAGGGCCAAAGTGGTGTGTTGCAAAAACAGGGCCTAGCCAATCCCTGAGGTCACTCAACCACCAGGATCCCGTCATCAGGCATTACGGGTCGCAGCCCACGGCAAACGGGCAGGTCCATTTGTTTGGGGTCATACCATGTACTACATGGACAGCAGCCGACTATTTCTATCCCCCCGCCCAGCTGGGGGCGCTTGGCTTTCTTGGATGATGCCATATTAGATTTTGCAATTCATCGGCGATGCTCCAAACCACCCGCCCTCGGAGTCCTACTAATGGGGACACCTAACCTGGGGAATTCCATCTCAGGAGAGGTGCCGGGGACATGAAAAAATAACGGAGAGTAAAAACGTCGATCAAACACCAAATTTACCCGATTGGCCCATGAGCCACCGCCTTCTAAGGCGTAAGTGAAAACGTCATTTAATGAAAACGGTGGTTAACAATGAACACTTTAAGACAAGTCTATGGATAAAAACGCCCTAGGGCATGACATGACCAGCCGATTGATCGGGTCGGGCCCGCCCGACCTCCCGTTTATCCCAACTCAGGGCCAAAGTGGTGTGTTGCAAAAACAGGGCCTAGCCAATCCCTGAGGTCACTCAACCACCAGGATCCCGTCATCAGGCATTACGGGTCGCAGCCCACGGCAAACGGGCAGGTCCATTTGTTTGGGGTCATACCATGTACTACATGGACAGCAGCCGACTATTTCTATCCCCCCGCCCAGCTGGGGGCAATTAACCCTTATACTGCTTGATATAAAGTATAAACATATAGTACTAAGCAACTATTATTCTACTATATTTGCTTGTCCTCATAACGATTAAATAAAAGTTTGTAGAAAATATTGAAGGAAGTTTATTTTTTTAGAGATCATGTGCATTGATTGCTAAAAAAGCCTTGATATGTGACATTATTATTACCGCTTTTAATTTAATGGCGCCATCTCGTTACCCAAGCACTGTGCAATTCCAAACACAATTTTCCGGATATGTTGCTAGGTTCAAGCTAGGTAAGAAGCGATCCTATTACTTTATTACACTTTTCTGTTTGATATAATACTATAGTTACTTACTTTCGTTGCAAGAATTGCAATACGATGTCATTTTCAGAGAACCACAAAATACGTGGCCTTGCTTTGCACCACGGTGTTTAACAATTTTAAGGTTTCTGCAAATGTTAACATCCAAACAAAAGTCATATAACCCTATGTCATGACCACGACCTCTTTACATACTTAATTCTTTAGATTAACCCTGTTTGACACTATAAGACATGTGTCTTGCTCTTTTCTAGGCTGCAGATACAGATACTGAAGGAGCTGCAGGTACAGGGGCAGCAGAAACTGAAGTAAGTTGGAATTTAATGAAATTATTGTATTTCTGAGTGATTACAAGTGTCATACAAACATGTTTGTCTGGATACGACCAAGCTCAAGGTCACAGCTGAAGGTCACGATTGAAATCCAAGACTTTGCTGGGGCATCTGTGTCTGTGATACAATACTATTTCACTTGATATTAGTAGTCCGGCATTTTGCATGCAGTCCTTATTTGATAAAAATACCAATGCAATACTCATTGAATTTCATTTCGTAATCATCAAATTTGTAACAATTATTATTGAAAAAATGAAAACAACGAGATAAGGTAAGCTTTTTTCATGCTTTGTCCTCTTGCGACTAGTTTATAGAAACGATCAAACATATCGGTTGGAAAATCAAATGACCTAACAATTCACTAATTTTGACCAACTTTGAAATAACAACCTATGTTAAAACAACAACAACAAGAGAGTAAGTTAATCACTTTTGTAAGTTAATCACTTTTGTTATTTGTTTATGAAGCTGCAATCTGTAAAATTATTCTTCAGGTATTGGAAACGTGAGAAGAGGTCGGCCCGCATATGTAAGTATTGACATTTCTTTTAATAATACTCGACATGCTCCTCCTGATTTACCCGTTCTTTTTTCTTTTTAGTTATCTTGATGTTAGTGGTGGAAATTATCGAAGTGAACAATATACTTGGTACAAATATCACAATAGAATTACTGAGAAAAAGTCCTGAAAACTTTATCTTATTATAAAATTGTTAAACCAGTTTTTGTAGACTAGTTAAATAGCCAGCCATAATCGATTATGTTGACGCATGACGACGGACGACGCACATCCAATGATCACAAAAGCTCACCTTGAGCACGATGTGCTCAGGTGAGCTAAAAAATGCATATTCAATTCAACATTGTGTGCTGATGATACGCCGAGGGCACGTCGCAGATAAGTGGTCGATACCAAACGGAAGTGAACGGCAGAAAAGACCAAATATATATCTTCGATAAGCCAAATATAGGCCGAAGCCCGGTCGATGATTGGCCATATCCGATCGTCGGTGATAAGTCGTGGATACAGTATTTTCTTACACAAATCTCAAAGACGTCACTGACGATTTCACAAAAAGATGTCGCCGACGCGTCAGAGTATTAATTTGACGCTATCTAAATTCGGGAGAATCCATTCGGATTTAAAAAAAGGCTATATGAATACCCCAGTCTACTAAATAGTTTAACATTTTTTAAAAAGATAAATACTGCCTAAAATCTTAGAATCTTGCCTTTCTCCTAAATGGTGATACTCAGAAATTTCAGATTTAGTCTGTGGTATTGTCGAAGGGTCTTCTACCAACTACTCCGCTGATCAAATGCCCCAGTCATTTTCAGTTTCACTGGACAAAGTCCAACAAGCTTAAGAAAAGTCTGTCGTCTTATTTCCGATCCGGTGTTCTTCAACTGTTCAGGAAAAATCTTCTGGAAAGCAATGCGGCCAAATATTCAACAAATTTCACAATTATTATACTTAGCACATCTTCTCTAGGAATTCATTGATGCTCATCCGAATGATACGGAATGATCGAGTGCGAGATCAATAGCCTTAAGCTCGGCTGAAAAAATAGAAGAGTTATTGGGAAGGCGGAATTGATATTTTTCGCCATCTAAAATAGTGGCTGAAGCAACTTTTTCGCCATCTTTTGAACCGTCAGTGTCACTATGAGTGTGTTGTACAGAATGAATGAATGAATAGTGTTTTACGGCCCGTCGACAGCTAAGGTCATGTTGGGCGCAAAATATTTTAAAAAATAAATAATTGGTAAACGACAAATGAATAATTGTTATAAACAACGTCAAGTATACATCACAACTAAACCATTATAAAACAAATTATTGTAAATAGAATAAGACAACTCAGTAAACATGGTAAAAATTTACAGAAAAAAACTTAAAATCTAAAAGATCATGATCAAAAGATCACTCCAAATAACTTTTAAAATTCGCGATAAACGCTATCAAGTCTAAGAATAAATTCAAAATCAAATAAGCGTAAAATTACATTTTGTTATACAAACCAATGGCTTACAGGAAGTCAAAAATAAGCTCAATCTTAACACAGTCAAAAAGGGTCTTCATATTCTCAACTTTAAAATAACTGTCTCTGATAGAAGAGAAATCTATACATTCTATAAATATATGACTGACAGTTAAAGGAGTGTTGCATGGAATGCACATTGGCATCTCCTCTCCCTTTAAAAGGTAAGAGTGAGTCCAATGCGAAGTCGAGTCAATACAAGTTCCTCACGACGACTTGACCTGTAACCAGGCAACCATTCGCCAAGATCTTGACGAATAGAATATAATTTATTTCTGTGGTTCGCTGGATCGGACCAACAGTTCTTCCAGACATCCTGAATGAAACCATGAATTAAAGGCTTAAAATCAGTAAAAGGTACCTCAAAGGGTGAAATTTCTAAAGAAAAAGCCTCCTTGGCAGCTTTATCCGCTTCTTCATTACCACGAATACCAACGTGGCTCGGAAGCCAGCAGAAAACGAGATCAACATCATGAAGCTGAGCTATTGAATTTAATAATCGAACAATAATCGGATTGTCGGTTTTCTCGTTCTCAATCGCTTGTATACTTGACATAGAGTCAGTATAAATTATGTAGCGAGAGAAGCGTTCTTCGATTATACGGTGCCGCCGTCATAGCGCAGTTGGTAGCGCGTCGGACTGTCAATATAGGGGTCCCGGGTTCGATCCCCGACGGCGGCACTCATTCTTTCCGACTATTTGTCTCTCACCAATGGGTTGATAATCGTAGACCTATGTGAGATAGAAGCTGGAGGCTAGGAAAGGATGTGGTGGTTGTACTGGTGTGAGAAATACCAGGAAGCCATTGTTAGGTGCTCCAGCCGCCGCGATATAACTGAAATAATGTTGAAAGCGGCGTTAAACTCCATTCAATCAATCAATCAATCGATTATATGGTCGAGTGCGAGGTCAATTGCCTTTAGCTCGGCTGAAAATATAGAAGAGTTATTTGGTAAACGGAATTGATACTTTTCACCATCTAAAATAGTGGCTGAGGCAACTTTTTCGCCGTCCTTTGAACCATCTGTATAAATCTCTTCATAAGATGTGTATTTCTCTCTTATTTCTAAAAACTTTGTTTTAAAAACAGTTGGATCGGTTGTATCCTTTTTGTTAGAAGCAAGATCGTAAAGAAATGTGGGGTTTTTAGAAGTCCACAAAGGAACTTCAGGAACAATATGTTCTGCCACGTCCTCTAGATCAAAATCTAGAGAGTTAACATCTGCTTCACAACGTAAACTAAATGGGGGTATTGCACTTGGTTTTTTATCAAAATCCCGTCTGTGCTTAGGTTCAAACACAGCTTTATACGTTGGGTTGTCAGGATTAGATTTTAGCTTTAAGTAGTATTGCATTGAGAGCTTTTTTCTTCTCAGGTTCAAGGAAGGTTCATTGGCTTCAATGTAAAGACTATTAACTGGTGATGTTCTAAAAGCACCAAGCGCTAGGCGCAATCCTTGATTATGAATGGTGTCAAGTTTACGAAGGTATGAAGGACGTGCAGAACCGTAAACAACACAACCATAATCTAATTTAGATCTGACAAGTGCCTAATTTAGATCTGACAAGTGCCCTGTAAAGTCGTAATAAGACCTTTTTATCGGCTCCCCAGTCCATACTGGATACAACACGTAAAAGATTAAGTGCCTTTAAGCACTTATTTTTTAAATAATCAATATGGGGTATAAACGTCAGTTTAGAATCAAAAAGGAGTCCAAGGAATTTAAATTCTTTTACAACTTCAATTTGCACTCCGTCCAGCTTTAATTCTGGATCAGGGTGCATTTTCCTAGACTGACAAAAATGCATACATTTAGTTTGTGTGTTGTACAGAGGTTGCAACCAGGGTGTCAAGGTTCTGCAGTGAGAACATGTTAAATGCAGTTGCTGAACTATACAAACTCATACGGTCCTGTAACCGTAGTGTTCCTCATCAGGAGATCATCAATTTAGCAGTCAGCATCCTGTGTAACATCTCAAAGGTACGCAGCTCTAGACTGATTACAATCAGTAAATGGCTAATTAGGGTGAACAATTAACCCTTATACTGCTTGATATAAAGTATAAACATATAGTACTAAGCAACTATTATTCTACTATATTTGCTTGTCCTCATAACGATTAAATAAAAGTTTGTAGAAAATATTGAAGGAAGTTTATTTTTTAAGAGATCATGTGCATTGATTGCTAAAAAAGCCTTGATATGTGACATTATTATTACCGCTTTTAATTTAATGGCGCCATCTCGTTACCCAAGCACTGTACAATTCCAAACACAATTTTCCGGATATGTTGCTAGGTTCAAGCTAGGTAAAAAGCGATCCTATTACTTTATTACACTTTTCTGTTTGATATAATACTATAGTTACTTACTTTCGTTGCAAGAATTGCAATACGATGTCATTTTCAGAGAACCACAAAATACGCGGCCTTGCTTTGCACCACGGCGTTTAACAATTTTAAGGTTTCTGCAAATGTTAACATCCAAACAAAAGTCATATAACCCTATGTTATGACCACGGCCTCTTTACATTCTTAATTCTTTAGATTAACCCCGTTTGACACTATAAGACATGTGTCTTGCTCTTTTCTAGGCTGCAGATACAGACACAGATGGTGCTGCAGCTACAGGGGCAGCAGAAACTGATAGAAGTAAGTTGGAATTTAATGAAATTATTGTATTTCTGAGTGATTGCAAGTGTCATACAAACATGTTTGTCTAGATACGACCAAGCTCAAGGTCACAGCTGAAGGTCACGATTGAAATCCAAGACTTTGCTGGGGCATCTGTGTCTGTGATACAATACTATTTCACTTGATATTAGTAGTCCGGCATTTTGCATGCAGTCCTTATTTGATAAAAATACCAATGCAATACTCATTGAATTTCATTTCGTAATCATCAAATTTGTAACAATTATTATTGAAAAAATGAAAACAACGAGATAAGGTAAGCTTTTTTCATGCTTTGTCCTCTTGCGACTAGTTTATAGAAACGATCAAACATATCGGTTGGAAAATCAAATGACCTAACAATTCACTAATTTTGACCAACTTTGAAATATCAACCTGTGTTAAAACAACAACAACAAGAGAGTAAGTTAATCGCTTTTGTAAGTTAATCACTTTTGTTATTTGTTTATGAAGCTGCAATCTGTAAAATTATTCTTCAGGTATTGGAAACGTGAGAAGAGGTCGGCCCGCATATGTAAGTATTGACATTTCTTTTAATAATACTCGACATGCTCCTCCTGATTTACCCGTTCTTTTTTCTTTTTAGTTATCTTGATGTTAGTGGTGGAAATTATCGAAGTGAACAATATACTTGGTACAAATATCACAATAGAATTACTGAGAAAAAGTCCTGAAAACTTTATCTTATTATAAAATTGTTAAACCAGTTTTTGTAGACTAGTTAAATAGCCAGCCATAATTGATTATGTTGACGCATGACGACGGACGACGCACATCCAATGATCACAAAAGCTCACCTTGAGCACGATGTGCTCAGGTGAGCTAAAAAATGCATATTCAATTCAACATTGTGTGCTGATGATACGCCGAGGGCACGTCGCAGATAAGTGGTCGATACCAAACGGAAGTGAACGGCAGAAAAGACCAAATATACATCTTCGATAAGCCAAATATAGGCCGAAGCCCGGTCGATGATTGGCCATATCCGATCGTCGGCGATAAGTCGTGGATACAGTATTTTCTTACACAAATCTCAAAGACGTCATCGACGATTTCACAAAAAGATGTCGCCGACGCGTCAGAGTTTTAATTTGACGCTATCTAAATTCGGGAGAATCCATTCGGATTTAAAAAAAAAAGGCTATATGAATACCCCAGTCTACTAAATAGTTTAACATTTTTTAAAGATAAATACTGCCTAAAATCTTAGAATCTTGCCTTTCTCCTAAATGGTGATACTCAGAAATTTCAGATTTAGTCTGTGGTATTGTCGAAGGGTCTTCTACCAACTACTCCGCTGATCAAATGCCCCAGTCATTTTCAGCTTCACTGGACAAAGTCCAACAAGCTTAAGAAAAGTCTGTCGTCTTATTTCCGATCCGGTGTTCTTCAACTGTTCAGGAAAAATCTTCTCGAAAGCAACGCGGCCAAATATTCAACAAATTTCACAATTATTATACTTGGCACATCTTCTCTAGGAATTCATTGATGCTCATCCGAATGTTACGGAATGATCGAGTGCGAGATCAATAGCCTTAAGCTCGGCTGAAAAAATAGAAGAGTTATTGGGAAGGCGGAATTGATATTTTTCGCCATCTAAAATAGTGGCTGAAGCAACTTTTTCGCCATCTTTTGAACCGTCAGTGTCACTATGATTGTGTTGTACAGAGGTTGCAACCAGGGTGTCAAGGTTCTGCAGTGAGAACATGTTAAATGCAGTTGCTGACCTATACAAACTCATACGGTACTGTAACCGTAGTGTTCCTCATCAGGAGATCATCAATTTAGCAGTCAGCATCCTGTGTAACATCTCAAAGGTACGCAGCTCTAGACTGATTACAATCAGTAAATGGCTAATTAGGGTGAACAATTAACCCTTATACTGCTTGATATAAAGTATAAACATATAGTACTAAGCAACTATTATTCTACTATATTTGCTTGTCCTCACAACGATTAAATAAAAGTTTGTAGAAAATATTGAAGGAAGTTTATTTTTTAAGAGATCATGTGCATTGATTGCTAAAAAAGCCTTGATATGTGACATTATTATTACCGCTTTTAATTTAATGGCGCCATCTCGTTACCCAAGCACTGTGCAATTCCAAACACAATTTTCCGGATATGTTGCTAGGTTCAAGCTAGGTAAAAAGCGATCCTATTACTTTATTACACTTTTCTGTTTGATATAATACTATAGTTACTTACTTTCGTTGCAAGAATTGCAATACGATATCATTTTCAGAGAACCACAAAATACGCGGCCTTGCTTTGCACCACGGCGTTTAACAATTTTAAGGTTTCTGCAAATGTTAACATCCAAACAAAAGTCATATAACCCTATGTTATGACCACGACCTCTTTACATACTTAATTCTTTAGATTAACCCCGTTTGACACTATAAGACATGTGTCTTGCTCTTTTCTAGGCTGCAGATACAGATACTGAAGGAGCTGCAGGTACAGGGGCAGCAGAAACTGATAGAAGTAAGTTGGAATTTAATGAAATTATTGTATTTTCTGAGTGATTGCAAGTGTCATACAAACATGTTTGTCTAGATACGACCAAGCTCAAGGTCACAGCTGAAGGTCACGATTGAAATCCAAGACTTTGCTGGGGCATCTGTGTCTGTGATACAATACTATTTCACTTGATATTAGTAGTCCGGCATATTGCATGCAGTCCTTATTTGATAAAAATACCAATGCAATACTCATTGAATTTCATTTCGTAATCATCAAATTTGTAACAATTATTATTGAAAAAATGAAAACAACGAGATAAGGTAAGCTTTTTTCATGCTTTGTCCTCTTGCGACTAGTTTATAGAAACGATCAAACATATCGGTTGGAAAATCAAATGACCTAACAATTCACTAATTTTGACCAACTTTGAAATATCAACCTGTGTTAAAACAACAACAACAAGAGAGTAAGTTAATCCCTTTTGTAAGTTAATCACTTTTGTTATTTGTTTATGAAGCTGCAATCTGTAAAATTATTCTTCAGGTATTGGAAACGTGAGAAGAGGTCGGCCCGCATATGTAAGTATTGACATTTCTTTTAATAATACTCGACATGCTCCTCCTGATTTACCCGTTCTTTTTTCTTTTTAGTTACCTTGATGTTAGTGGTGGAAATTATCGAAGTGAACAATATACTTGGTACAAATATCACAATAGAATTACTGAGAAAAAGTCCTGAAAACTTTATCTCATTATAAAATTGTTAAACCAGTTTTTGTAGACTAGTTAAATAGCCAGCCATAATCGATTATGTTGACACATGACGACGGACGACGCACATCCAATGATCACAAAAGCTCACCTTGAGCACGATGTGCTCAGGTGAGCTAAAAAATGCATATTCAATTTAACATTGTGTGCTGATGATACGCCGAGGGCACGAAACAGATAAGTGGTCGATACCAAACGGAAGTGAACGGCAGAAAAGACCAAATATATATCTTCGATAAGCCAAACATAGGCCGAAGCCCGGTCGATGATTGGCCATATCCGATCCTCGGCGATAAGTCGTGGATACAGTATTTTCTTACACAAATCTCAAAGACGTCACCGACGATTTCACAAAAAGATGTCGCCGACGCGTCAGAGTATTAATTTGACGCTATCTAAATTCGGGAGAATCCATTCGGATTTAAAAAAAAGGCTATATGAATACCCCAGTCTACTAAATAGTTTAACATTTTTTAAAGATAAATACTGCCTAAAATCTTAGAATCTTGCCTTTCTCCTAAATGGTGATGCTCGGAGATTTCAGATTTAGTATGTGGTATTGTCGAAGGGTCCTCTACCAACTGCTCCGCTGGTCAAATGCCCCAGTCATTTTCAGCTTCCCTGGACAAAGTCCAATAAGCTAAAGAATAGTCTGTCATCCGATTTCCGTTCCGGTGTTCTTCAACTTTTCATGCAAAATTCTTCTCGAAAGCAACGCGGCCAAATATTCAACAAATTTCACAATTGCTATACTTGGCACATCTCCTCTAGGATTTCTTCGTTGCTCATCCGAATGCTACGGACTGTCGAGTTGCCAAACAATCATCGTCCTATGAGATGAATTTTAACAAAACCTTCCTTTTGGAAATATTATGGAATAGTTTTTCTTGGATTATGTTAAGGGCTGTATATAAGTGAAATAATTATTGGTAGATGGATGTCTTATATTTGACATAACGTTTAACATCTTTCACTGGTTTTGACCTCTGATGTATTTTCTTAAACTTCGATTTATCAACTTAAGGATTGTATACAGTTGAAATATAGTGGGTTTATAATTGTCTTTGGCTCTTCTCAATCATTGAATTATTAGGGTTAAGACTGTACATATATAATTCAAAAATAATATTTAATTGTCTTTTATTCTAACAACATTTTGTTGAATCCTGGACCCTTGACTTGAAATTCCACCGACTTTCTTAAGACAGTGTAGAAGTGTTTTAGACAAAAAATGATTTGTAGATGCTTATTTTTTTTGTCCATATATGTGACCCTTGACATATTTTTTCGAAAGAAACAAAGTTTGGATTTTAAGAACAAAAGTAATTTATTCTTCTAGTTTCGAGGTGGGAAATTCCAGGCAATACCTTGTGCACGTGGGCCTATTATCTCTTTTTTCAAGTAACAAGAAAGTTACTTTCAGATTTTTGTTCTTGAATTGCTTAAGCCTATGTCGCTATAAAATGTTTGAAGTTCAAAATTGTTCTAATTTTTCTGGGCTTCCTGATTGTTTAAACAGATCAAAACCGATGCCCCTTCGAAAAACAAACAATATAACAAACAGATTCAAAACAAAACAAAAACAGTGCACATGAATAGTCTGACAAATAATTCACGTAGCATTTGTTCTACGGGAATAAATTATGATATAACCCTTAACGTTTCTAATTTGTCTGGCCGTTTTTGAACTCATTTGAAAAAAAAAAGAAATAAAGCCCCCCCCTTCCCTGAAATCGTCTCTATCCAATTTCATATGAAAGTAATAACTCACTGTTCTTTTGAATCCAATAAAAGATAAAGATATACCTGCATCCTTAGGTGAGCGATAAAGAATCTTCGCGATCCTCTTGTTGATAGAATAGCTTATATTTATCATTTACAGCCTGTCTGTCCATTATGCTTAAGAAGTATTCGGCTTCCTAACGGAGCATGTCGGAGGGATGTTCTCAAAGACCACAATAAAGAATGCCCCGAATTCAACAACTAGGTAAGTTTAAGAATTCCAGTCATTTACAGCCTGTCTGTGGATTCTGCCAACAAAGTATTCGGCTTCCAAAGGGAGCTTGTCGAAAGACTGTACTTAAAGATCACCTAACAGAATGCCCCGAATTCAATGCATAGATGAGATGAAAAATTCTAGTCTCATAGGTTATAAATTTATTTTTCAAAGAAAAAGCATAGTCTGAGATGTAGTAGCGACACATGCTATATAATTACATGATCTATTGAATGAACTTAATTTATCATTTGCAGCCTGTCTGTCAATTGTGCCCTAAAAGCATTCGGCTTCCGAGGGGAGGTTGCCGAAAGGATGTAATTAAAGAACACCTTACAGAATGTCCCGAATTCAATAACTAGGTAAGATTGAAATGCATTGTTAGGTGCTTAAGGCTGCACGATATAACTGTAAGAATGTTCAAAGTAGCGTTAAACCCCGCACAAACAAACCAACAAACTGAACTATTGATGACCCCGGACAAGAGTTTATAATGTGATACCCCGACACCGAGTTTTTCACTGTTTTTGAGATGGTGAAAAAAGAACAACCAATACCCTTATATAAACATTTAGTTCGGCCATTCTGCCCAAGGAAATAAAGGTAGGTTATTTAAGGGTAACTGTAGACCTTTACAAACCAAAACCTTTCCAGTGTCATGTTATAAATAAGGACATCACAAAAACAAATGTAAAGCGAAAGTGGATGACCTTTGCAGTCGATGTGGTGAGGAGTGGTACACTCATCGCTGCCAGGATTGTACAAATCCTATGAAATGTATGAACTTTGGCGGTGGGCACTCAGCCACTTCTAGGAAATGTCCTGTCTAGAAAAGAAAATTACGTACAAAGAATGTCTCTCTTTCCCAGAAGCAAGGAAGATAGTAGAAAATTGGGTCAATTTAACTAACACATATACCCAGAAAGCTTCAGCTCAGGTTAACAAGGATGCATCACAGAATTGCAAGGATTTGTTTCATAAACTCTGTATATCATTCCCTTCAAGATCCTCCAACTCCCTCAATGGTTGATTGATTGATTGAATGGAGTTTAACGCCGCTTTCAACATTATTTCAGTTATATCGCGGCGGCTGGAGCACCTAGCAATGGATTCCTGGTATTTCTCTTACCAGTACAACCATCACATTCTTTCCTAGCCTCCAGCTGCTATTTCACATAGGTCTACGATTATCAACCCATTGGTGAGAGACAAATAGTCGGAAAGAATGAGTGCCGCCGTCGGGAATCGAACCCGGGACCTTTAAATTGACAGTCCGATGCGCTACTAACTGCGCTATGACGGCGGCTCCCTCAATGGTTGAACAAACCTGCTGCCCAATAAAAAACCGTCACCGCTTCCCCACACTTATCCAATCCAGGAAACCAAGTTCGGAATCTCATGAGAAAGATAGCACAGATACAGCTTGAAAAGTTGAATCAACCTGAATAGATACTTCAAATCGCTTTGCCTATTTGAGTACTAACGAGGATGAAAATGAAGATGATAACAGAATGGATGACGATTCCAAAAGTAAAGACCCTTCGGATTGGAACAGTAATCCGGAACAATGGAGAGAACCTCTCCATAAGTCTAAAACACTCAAATCTAACAACTCTCTGGATGTCTCACAATCCAAACCAAGTGAACATCCGGATGTCATTAGGCAAGGTTCGGGAAGCATAAAACTATCTGCTATCAAGATGGCCATTGAGGCCCTTTATCGCTCACCTGAATCAATAATCTAAAAACGGCCAAGGTTTTTCTTAAATTTGTCCCTGTGACCTAGTTTTAGACCCGACTTAACCCAATTTAGACTTTAAAATGCTTCTTTACATTTTTACAATTAAACTGATTTGTATTATCCCATTTATCATGAACTGTTTTATAATGGTTTTGTCTAGTTTAGTTTTAATATATCCTTGACGTCGTTTACCAGTTAATTATTTTTTAAAATATTTTGCGCCCAACATGACCTTAGCTGTCGACGGGCCGTAAAACACTATTCATTTTATTCTATTTAAAAATATGGCCTCTATAGTGTCCACAAGGTTTTTCTTAGTTTTGACTTTGTGACCTAGTTTTTTACCCCCACATGACCCAATTTCGAACTTGTCCGAGATTTTATCAAGATAATCATTCAGACCAATTTTCAGGTTGATTTGGCTTAAAATATGGCCTCTAGAGTGTCCACAAGGTTTTTCTTAATTTTGACCTTGTGACCTAGTTTTTGACCCTAGTTGACCCAATTTCGAACTTGTCTGAGATTTCATCATTATAATCTTTCGGACCAGTTTTCAGATTGATTGGGCTAAAAATATGGTCTCTAGAGTGTCCAAAACGTAAATGTCGACGACAGACGACGGACAGCACACAACCCCAAAAGCTCACCTTGAGCACTTCGTGCTGAGGTGAGCTAAAAATGAATAATAACATACTTTCTAACAATAATTTGTATTTTTACCCCTTTAACCTTTATAATGGCGAATGACGTTATAGAATGGAATTGTCGCAGCATCAAAACCAACTTTGAAGAAATGAATTTATAAGTGCCTAATGGAAAGCCAGTGGCAATCTGTTTGCAAAACACTTTTCTGAAAGATACTGACAAATTCTCTTCGGGGTAGCACTCTTGGTAGTAGAAATTTTGAATGAATGAATGTCGTTTTATGGCCCGTCGACAGCTAAGGTCATGTTGGGCGCAAACACTTCTGTATCAAACTGGAATAATCCGACGTGAGCACGAAAGCACATGGACTCCCCTCAGATCAGGAGAACGGTCCATGTGCGAGTCCACCCGACCGGAAAATTCACAAAAGTGGGCATTCATGTGTGTACCAAAATTAAAGTAGGCAATAGTATTAAAAAATGAATGTAAACAAATAAAATTCTAATGAAATCTTCGCACGTAAAAGAAATGATAACCAAAAGAGTTATTGAAAACGGTAAAATTTTATATAGCTACTTTAAAAATTCAGATGAAAGAATCTAGGTAAATAGAACATAAAAATCAAATTTTACTATATAAATGAATCGCCTTGAGAAAGTCAAAAATAAGTTCAAGTTTGACAAAGTCAAACAGCTGCCTCATACTATCAACTTTAAAATATCTGTCTCTGATAAAAGAGAAATCAATACAATCTATAAAAATATGTTTGATAGTAAGAGGAGCGTTGCAGGGAACGCACATCGGCATTTCTTCTCCTTTTAAAAGATAGGAGTGCGTAAGATAACTGTGGCCAATGCGGAGGCGAGTCAAAATCAACTCTTCGCGACGGCATGACCTGTAACCAGGTAACCAATCGCCGAGTTCCTGTCGAACAGAGAATAATTTATTATTCTGGTTAGCTGGATCAGTCCAACAGTTCCTCCAGACATCATGAATAAAACTATGAATAAGGGGTTTAAAATCAGTAAAAGGTACTTCAAAGGGTAAAATTTCAAGTGATAATGCATCCTTGGCAGCTTTATCTGCCTCCTCATTACCACGAATACCAATATGGCTTGGAAGCCAACAGAAAACGAGATCAACATCATTAAGCTTAGCTATTTTATCTAGTAGCCTTACAATAAGGGGATTGTCAGTTTTCTCATGCTCAATCGCTTGCATGCTTGACATAGAGTCAGTATAAATGATATAGCGAGAGAGACGTTCTGCGATCATATGATCGAGTGCGAGATCAATGGCCTTCAGCTCGGCTGAAAAAATAGAAGAGTTATTTGGAAGGCGGAATTGATATTTTTCGCCATCTAAAATAGTGGCTGAAGCAACTTTTTCGCCATCTTTTGAACCGTCTGTGTATATCTCTTTGTATGATGTGTAGTTTTCTTTGACTTCCAAGAACTTGGTTCTAAAAATTGTTGGATCCGTTGTATCCTTTTTGCTGGAAGCAAGATCATAAAGAAACGTGGGACTTTTATATGTCCACAAAGGAACATCAGGAATAACATGTTCTGCCACGTCCTCTAGATCAAAGTCTAGAGAATTTACATCAGCTTCACAACGCAAACTGAAGGGAAGAATAGGGTTATTTTTCTTTTCAAAATCCTCTCTATATTTTGGATCAAACACAACTTTATGAGTAGGATTGTCGGGATTGGATTTTAGTTTCAGATAATATTGTAAGGAAAGCTTCTTCCTGCGTATATTTAAGGAAGGCTCATTTGCTTCTGTATAAACACTGTTAATTGGTGATGTTTTAAATGCACCCAACGCCAAGCGCAATCCCTGATTATGAATAGTATCAAGTTTGCGAAGGTATGAAGGGCGCGCAGAACCATAAACAACACAGCCATAATCTAGCTTTGATCTAACAAGTGCCCTATAGAGGCGCAATAGAACCTTTTTATCGGCTCCCCAATCCATACTGGATACAACACGTAAAAGATTAAGTGCCTTTAGGCATTTATTTTTCAAATTGTCAATATGCGGAATAAACGACAGTTTAGAATCAAAAAGGAGTCCTAAGAATTTAAATTCCTTAACAACTTCGATCTGTACCCCGTCCAACTTTAAATCTGGATCGGAGTGCATTTTTCTTGATTGACAAAAATGCATACATTTAGTTTTTGTCTTAGAAAACTTGAACCCGTTTTCATTTGACCATTTTGAAAGATTGCTCAAGACTTGTTGCAATTTTCTTTCAATTGTATGCACATGTTTTGATCTGTAGCAGATACAAAAGTCGTCAACGTAGAGAAAACATTCCACACCAGGGCAAACGGTTTTAACGATGTTGTTTATTTTGACACTAAACAGTGTCACCGATAAAATACTCCCCTGGGGGACACCCATTTCTTGTTCATGGGGATCAGATAAAGTATCTCCAACACGGACTCTAAACTGACGTTCATCCAAAAAAGCAGAGATGAAATAGGCAAGGCGACCTCGTATACCGAAATCATAGAGGTCGTTCATAATTCCATACTTCCAAGTGGTGTCATAAGCACTTTCGAGATCGAAAAAGACAGAAACAACGTGTTCCTTCTTTATAAAGGCTTCTCGAATAAATGTCTCGAAGCGAACAAGATGATCAAGAGTGCTTCTCTGTTTACGAAAGCCACTTTGGACTTGCGTAATAAGGTGGTTCTTTTCAAGAAACCAAACAAGACGATCATTAACCATTCTTTCCATGGTTTTACAGATGCAACTGGTTAAAGCAATAGGGCGGTAATTTGAAGGGTTTGTGGAATCTTTACCTGGTTTAGGTATTGGAATAACGATAGCTTCCCGCCAAGAGGCTGGAATGCTTCCCGTCTTCCATACCTGATTATAAATTTGAAGTAAGCAATGATGGGAACGAGATGGCAAACGTTTGAGGAATTGATAATGAATAGCATCTGATCCGACAGCAGTGTCGTGACACTTTTTTAAAGCTTTTTTCAATTCCTTAACGGAAAAGTCTCTATTATAATGTTCAAGATTTCTGGAACTGAAATTAAGTTTAGACTTTTCTTTTTCACCTTGAAACTTCTGAAACGCAGGTGAGTAATTAGTAGAGGAAGACTTCTTGGCAAACGTGTCTGCCAAGACATTAGCAATGTCATGTTTTGAAGAAACTGTGTTATCGTCATCCGTTTTAAGATGACCGACATTAAGTGATGTATTCTTCCCACTAATTTTACGTATCATGTCCCAAGTCTTTTTGACAGATGATCTAGAGTTTAATCTAGAGACATACTGTCTCCAAGACGAACGCTTATTTTGTTTAATAGTACGACGTGCTTTCGCACGTGCAATTTTAAATTTGTAAAGATTCTCCTTTGAAGGCCTTAAGCCAAATGCTCTAAGAGCACGTTTTCTTTCAGCTACAGCCTTTTTGCAATCGTCATTGAACCATGGCTTGTTTGGATTCTTTGGGTCAGGCGATGTTTGTGGAATACTTTTTTCTGCAGCAGAATAAAGTAAAGTTGTAAACAGATCTGCAGAGTTTTCACAGTCATCAAAGGCTTCTGGATTTATCGACTGTTCACATGTGGTTCTAAAAAGTTCCCAATTAGCTTTATGGAGTTTCCAACGCCTAGGGCGCTTCTGAACAGATGGTCCCAATTCGGAGATCCGAAGAGGGAAATGGTCACTACCATGAAGGTCGGAAAGAACTTTCCATGAAAAATCAGGAAAAATATCAGGACTGCAAATAGTCAAATCCAGTGAAGAGTAATTTCCTGTTGCAGGATGAAGATAAGTTTTAGATTTATCATTCAATAAAACAAGATCATGTCTAGTTACAAAATCCTCAACAGTACGACCTTTGTCGTCTGTATTGGAGCATCCCCATAATTTATGGTGAGAATTGAAATCTCCCATAAGAATAAAAGGGTGTGGTAGCTGGTCAACAATATGATCCAGTTTTACGCCATCAACGGGGGAACTAGGAGGAAGATAGACAGAGCACAGTGTAAAAGTTTTATTGAGGGATACACTCACAGCCACTGCTTGTAGAGAAGTATCTAAACTAACATGACGGTGAGGGATATTATTATTTACAATAATTCCCACACCACCAGACGCTTTCTCGCGATCTGTAAAGTTAGTGAAATAGCAAGAGTAATATTTCAGAGAAAACTTATCTGTGTCTTTGAGAAACGTTTCTTGTATACATACTGCAGCTGGTTTTTGTTTGTTAATTAGAAGATTAAGTTCTTCAAAATTAGCCTTGATGCTGCGACAATTCCATTGTATAATGTTATTCGCCATTATGGAGGTTAGAGTTAAAATAATACCACTTTATAATGGAAGTGAGAAACTACCCATTATTTAACTGCTGTTAGGTTGATTTTGTTAGCACCTTGCCTTATTGCATCTGTTTGCTTTTGGTTTGAATTAAGGGAGGTTGAAGGAGGAGGAGCAGGTTTCGAATCCGAAACCTGGTGTACGTCCATATCCTCCTCGTCATCTGAATCGCTTAACTGTTGGAAGCGATTACCTGTTGTAACTGGAGGAGGAGAGACCTTCTCCAGATTAATGCGAGTCCTTCTCTGTTGAACAGACTCTGAAGGGTTTTTACTTGAAGATTTTACTTTTGCAGACGGTTTATCTTTATTAACATTGGCTTGAGAAGGACGAGTAACTGGTTTGTTCTTTTCAGGATTGTTTGTATTATTTTCTAAACTTTTATCACTTGATACATTCACCTTAGGCTCTTCACCAGACATGATTTGGTTGATTTTATCTTTTACATCTGGGAACAATTCCGAAAGAATTTTCAACATGCGATCACATGAACTGCATTCCTTTGGCGCCTGATCAGAGTTAGGTTTAGCTTTACTAGCATAACTAGTACCACTTTTCAGCATCTCCTCTCTGGACTCTACAATTTTCCTTGCCTCAAAGAAAGAAAGTGATTGTCTGTACTTAATGCTTAAAATTTCTTTTTCTTTTTTAAACTTTGGGCATAATCTTGAGCTTGACGGATGGGCTTGTCCACAGTTAAAACATTTGAAATCATTTTCACAGGTAGCTTCATCATGTTCATCTATATCACCAGTGAAAGAGCATTTTCTACAAACTTTAGTAGTCCTGCAGTTATCCTCATGATGTCCAAATCTCTGGCAATGAAAACAGCGCAGAGGGTTTGGGACATAAACATCCACATTAACAATTTGAAATCCAATTTTAATTTCTTTTGGCAAAGTTGGTTCGTCAAAGGTCAAAATATAAGTATTTGTTCTAGTCGTTTTGCCATCTTTCTTGAACTCCACTCTTCTAACTTGTTTTACACCTTGGGGTCTTAAATTCTTTTCAATTTCATGTATCAAGCAATTATTCAATTCTCTGCATCTGATGACACCTTTTGACTGATTCAATTTTTCATGAGGATAGACCTGAACACTCTGATTAAAGAATTTTGATGTTTTAAGTAAGTTATCCGACTGTGCTCTTTTACTAACTTCGACAAGGATTGTTCCGTTTTTCAGGTTTTTAACAGACTTCGGAGTGCCAATAATTGCTCTTATTTGCTTCTCTATTACAAAGGGAGAGAGTTCTGCGACGGGATTGTCATCATCATCGCTTTCAATAATAATAAACTTTGGAAAAGAAGGCATGTTGATATTTTCATCTTCCGAATCCGATAGGTATCGCTTGGTTTTCTTTTGTTGAGCCATAGTGTATGTTGATATTTCATCGGCGATGCTCCAAACCACCCGCCCTCGGAGTCCTACAAGGGGACACCTAACCTGGGGAATTCCATCTCAGGAGAGGTGCCGGGGATACATCGCCGATATACTCGGTGCAAATGGGCTAGATCAAGCAAAAATACGCTGATGAATAATTCAACCAAGCATGAAATAGACATCAGACAGTAAAATTGTAGATCAAACACCACGTTTACCCGATTGGCCCATGAGCCACCGCCTTCTAAGGCGTGAGTGAAAACATCATTTATTGAAAACGGTGGTTTAGGAAAAGACAATTGAACAGACAAGTCTTTTGATAAAAACGCCCTAGGGCAAGGCATGACCAGCCGATTGATCGGGTCGGGCCCGCCCGACCTCCCGTTTATCCCAACTCAGGGCCAAAGTGGTGTGTTGCAAAAACAGGGCCTAGCCAATCCCTGAGTTCACTCAACCACCAGGATCCCGTCATCAGGCATTACGGGTCGCAGCCCACGGCAAACAGGCAGGTCCATTTGTTTGGGGTCTTACCATGTACTACATGGACAGCAGCCGACTATTTCTATCCCCCCGCCCAGCTGGGGGCAAGTAGAAATTTTGAAGGGAATGAGAAAGCTTCTGGCGGTGTCGGAATAATTGTTAACAGCAATGTTCCTCATCGCAGCACCCCTCTTAATACTATGCTACAAGCTGTTGATGTAGGCGTATCTCTCAGTAAAACAATATTTCTCTGTTCAAATTATCTTCCACCTGGTTCTCCTATAAATAGTAGGAATTTAGGCGATCTTGTCGGACAATTACCAAATCATTATATTTTAATGGGAGATTTCAACTCCCACCATACGCTTTGGGTGATGTTCCAATAAAGACGACAAAGGACGTTTTACTGAAGATTTCATTTCAAATCATGATCTTGCTTTATTAAATGACAAAACCTCCACTTACCACCCAGCCATTGGTTCATATTCATTTCCCTATTCATATATCTGAATTAGGACCATCTGTTCAAGAACGCCCAAAGCGTTGGAAACTCCATAAAGCTTATTGGGAGTTGTACGAAACTACCTGCGAACAATCTATATATCCAAACGCTTTTGAAGATTATGAAAGCTCTAAGCTCTACAGAGCTGTTCACATCCTTACTACATTGCTGCAAAGAAAGCTATTCCTTGAACGTCGCCTGGCTATACCCACCCGTATAAACCATGGTTCAATGAAGATTGCAAAAAGGCTATAGCTGAGTGTAAGTCTTCTCTCAGACCATTTGATTTGAGACCATCAAAGGAGAACCTGTACAAATTTAAAATTGCACGAGCGAAAGCTCGTCGAACTATTGAACAAAGTAAGCGTTCGTCTTGGAGACAGTATGTTTCTAGATTAAATCCTAGATCATCTGTCAAAAAGACATGGGATATGGTGCGCAAAAACAGCGGAAAGAACACGTCAAGAGTTGGTCATTTAAGAACTGACCACTGTGACGGTTCTGCCAAGGCTGATATTGCGAATGTATTGGCAGATACGTTTGCCAAGAAGTCATCATCATACAATTACTCACCTGCAATTCAAAGGTGATAAAGAAAAGTCAAAACTTCACTTCAGTTTCAGTCGGCTGGAACATATTTGGAATTTAGCCACGTCCATTCAATCCATATTTTCCATTGGATCAAAATTTCCTGAACAACTTTGAAAGAGGGTCATCCAAGAATTATTCCTGTGAAGTTTGGCTGAAATTCATCCAGTAGTTTCTGAGAAGTTTTTTAAAGAAAAAGTTTACGACCGGACGCACGACGGACATAACGCAATGACAATAGCCCCAGTGACCCTTGGCAAGTGGAGCTAAAAACTAAATGTATGCATTTTTGTCAATCAAGAAAAATGCACTCCGATCCTGAATTAAAGTTGAATAGATTGCAGATTGAAGTTGTTAAGGAATTTAAATTTTTAGGACTTCTTTTCGATTCTAAACTGTCGTTTATACCCCATATTGACAATTTCAAAAATAAATGCCAAAAGGCCGTTAATCTTTTACATGTTTTATCCAGTATGGAATGGGGACCCAATAAAAAGGTTTTATTGTGCCTTTATCGGGCACTTGTTAGATCTTAACTAGATTATGGTTGTGTTGTTTATGGTTCTGCACGCCCTTCATACCTTCGCAACGTCCACTTCTTTGTCCGGAGCATTACTCTGTCACCTTATGTCCATTTGACTTTCAACTTGGCATTTAGGTTCCTCTCTCTATCACAAAGAATTTGCATCTTCACCTAGTTTATTTTTTTACGTATTTACCTTCGTTATTTTAAGTCCAAACTAAGATTAAATTTGAAAATGCAGTTGTATCACAATGACTGGTGCATCTCCTCATACTTTCCTGTCATTTCTCACACTGGTACAACCGCTGCGTGTCATCTAAGCCACCATCTGCTCATCCAACTTTAGCCTACTATATATCATTTGCCTATTGGTGGGAGCTATGACTATTGTCAGTGATTTTTATCAAATGTCGAATAAGAGTTGCTCGAGCCGGTATCAAGGACACAAGGATTGACAGTTGTATACATTAGTGACTTAGCTAACTGGGCTGGGCTAGTAACATTAAGACAATCATTCAATTTATCTTATGTATGAAACATGAAATTAACTTTGCTCCCTTTCAATTTTCCTCAGGCCCCACAACAAAGCACTTGTATACAGGACGTTCGTCTGTGATTTTATGATTGAGAAAACAAGCAATTCTGACAAGCAATTTCTTCTTTTTCCACACTATCTTCTACCCTACTGAATGTTTATTTTTCAAATTAAATCCACTTTATATTTTCGTTTGCAAAGCCTTTGAATTTGGACAGGTCCAAAATTTTGTAAAACAGGAAAGGGTTAAGTATCGTTTCTTGTAAAAAAAACTGCAACTGGGTTTTGATTCGATACTAGTAGATTAACTACTAGATTAAGCTCTTCTAAATTGGCATTTTGATTAAGTTAGCCACTTAAAACTATTTTTATAAAGGATAAACAAGGAGTAAACAATGTTACCCTTTTGTGGTTATTTTTTTTACATGAACACAGCAGAAGTTTAGAAGGTGGATGCTCATCCGAAGTACCAGTCACTTCTGGAGTACCTCAGGCATCGTTAATGACCTTCTTCTCCCAAGTTCGTTTGTCTGCGAATGCCACTAGCGTTTACTTAGCTTTGAACAACAAGCAAGACTGTATCACCATGCAAGAAGATCTAGACAGGTCAATGCAGAGGCGTGTTTGGCGCAAAGCATTTCAAGTATAACTTACTATAAGAAACGACGGTGAAATTAACATAAATTCGAAATTAACATAAATTCTTAACTAAGAATAAAATAATACAGTAAACATTGACTAATCAACCTTTTCTAATTAGGATACCATATGAATCTGTTTATGCCGACTGATTAAATGTCAGACAAGTTGAATTTCAGTTTGATGTAGGACAACATAGTTAACGAGTTTCGTTTAATGGTCCGTCGACAACTAAGGTCGTGTTCGGCGAAATACGTTTCCTTTTACAGTTGAATTGTTCTTATCCCAACGAGAACACGAATGCATAGGAACACATCCATGATATTTTCAAAAGAAATCGGTTATTGTCAATGTTCATGGTCAACGGAACATTGAATTATATTCAATTACTTAAATGAAAAGTTGCGGTGTACGTGACTAATCAACCTTTGTTTCCGATATTTATTGTGAGTTGGCGGTAGTATGCAGGTCATGAAAGTGTGTCAAGATGCAGGTCAACTACGCGTTTACCCTCGACAATAACATTTTCCCTTCGTTAAACCAAAAAAGAGTATTTTTCAGACTACTGATCCAATGTCAGACAAGTTCCTTATCTGGTCAATTTTAAACAAAACAGAAGCAACTTTTGCAAATATCCCGCTTTGCAAGCGATTTACGTGCTAAGCGGGGTATAAAAAATTGAAAACAGTGTGTAGCGCTGCCATCCTGAACGCAAGTGAGAATTGTTGAATTTATTGGCACGGGCTTTGTTTTGACCGATTTAGGTATTCCAATAAAAAGCATTTAGCTGTTTTAGCTCCACTGGCGTTGTGTCCGTGCGTCCGGTCGTAAACTTTTTCTTTAAAAAGTCTTCTCCTCAGAAAAGATCCTTGGGTGACCCTCTTTTAAATTTGTTCAAGAAATTTTGATCCAGTGAAAAACATGGAATAAATGGGCGTGGCTAGTTTCAAAATATGGTAAATAGTGAGTTTTCTCAGATTCTAATTGATGGATACCAATTAAATTTTACATGAATGATCATTGGGTGACCAGAGTCTTAGAGTCAGTTATGGGTTCCAAGTACCTGGGCGTGGAGATCAGCAACAGCCTATCATTCAACAGTCATATACATAACATCACTTCCTCTGCAAGCCATTCTCTTGGCTTTATCAAGAGAAAAATTAGGACACAAAACCCAGCACTTAGAGTAATGGCCTACAAAACTCTTGTTCGCCCCCAGGTGGAATATTCTTCATCAGTATGGAGTCCCTACACTGACTCAAACATTAACAAGCTGGAAATGATTCAGCGTAGAGCGCCCGCTCGACCCTGAATAACAATACCCCGTATGCTAGTGCGACTGAGATGATCCATTCTCTAGGCTGGAGGTCCATTGAGCAGAGGAAATTCTGATGCTCGTCTTTGTCTTTTTTATAAAATCTTTTATGGCATTGTAGCCATTGACATGCCAACGTATGTAGTCCACCCACTGAAAATTCCTAGAAATTCACACACTCTTTGCTTCCGCCAAATTCAAGCCCAAGTGAATTACTACAAATACTCATTCTATCCTCTCGCAATCCTGCAATGGAAAAGGCTGCCATCACATATAGCTTAACTGCCCACTTTCGACTCTTTTAAGAGGGCAGTTAGCTCTTTCAACCATCCAATGACTTAAATGTCGGCGCACTTTTTTTAGATATCACTCTCAGTTTGTTTCTGGCTTTCACATTTAAACCCTATCATCTTTTACTCCACACTAACTAACGAATCTTATGAAAACTTTTAACTCTTATTTTAACATTTTTTCCACTAACACCGCACAGACGCGCACCTGTACGTAATCTCCTAGAGGGGGTGATGCAGTAGATACATACACACTCATTATGAGTATACAAAAAAGTATTGTGTTCGGATGAAATATATGTTACATTGGCAGAGGTCATTTTTTCTATACGTTATATAGTGGAGATTTAAAAATCATTTTCTCAGAATGTAAGTGATGGGTATCAACGAAATTTCACCGAAAAGATACTTGTATGACCCTTTGTAAGTCCAATAAATATATTGTGATCGGATGAAAAATGCGTATTTTATGGACGGAGGTCATTTCTCCATATGTTATATAGTGGAAACTTTGATAATCATTATCTCATAATGTAATTGATGGATATCAACCGAATTTCACTAGAATGATCTTTGTGTGACCCTTTATCTACCAAAACTAATTGTGATCAGATGAAGAAAACAAGAGCTGTCACTGTAAGATGACAATGCCCCCGACACCGCTTTGATAGTAATAAGGAAGTTATGGCCAATGTTAAAGTTTTTGGACGGACAGACGGACAGACGGACGGACGGACGGACAAGTCAAATTTATGATGCCTCCCTATCGGGGGCATAAAAAGTATCTTATGGGCGAAGGTCATTTCTCTTTATAAGGTGGAAAATTTGAAAATCATTTTCTCTGTTTGAAACTAACTTCATTGTTATGATCCTTGGATGACTCATTATCATGCTGCCAAAAATTATTGTGATTGGATGTAAATATGTCCTTTATGGGCGGTGGTCATTTTTCTATGTTTTAGAATGGAAACTTTGAAAATCATTTTCAACACCAGTGTAAAACCAAAGTATCTAAAAACCAAGTCAAAACTTTGATTTGCTATTAAAAGAATTTCAAGCCTGTGGGGCGACTCAAGCCATTCATGGCTTTCTAGTTTCAATACCAAATGGAGACAAGTCAGAGATCGGACTATCCGGGTCTAAACTCTCGACCACGAGGACGAATAGGGCCTTCTTCTTCCGAATCGGAGTTCGAGTATGTGACAAACACCGGAAGTTCATAACGCACTGGCGAAAAATATTGCGTCTGCATCGTCTCTATAGGTAGCCCGATTATTATATGCCAATAAATAAAATCACTGTGATAAGATAAAAATATGTATGTTATGGGCAGAGGTCATTTCTCTATATGTTATAAAGTGGTAGCTTTGAAAATGATTTTCTTAGAATCTAACCACTGGATATCAACCAAGTTTCCCTGGAATGATTTTCGAGTGACCCTCAACCAGTCTTTAAAATTATTGTGATCAGATGAAAAATATGTATTCTATAAATATGTATTATATGCCAATTAATAAAATCATTTTACCCCCCACCTTCGAAGTAGAGGGGGGTATATTGGTTTCACCATGTCTGTCTGTCCATCAATCCATCCGTAGACCTTTTCGTTTCCGGACTCTAACTCAAGAAGCAAATGACCTACAATCATGGAACTTTATACAAATGTTCCATATGACCTAAGGAAGTGTCCTATTAAATTTGGGTCACATATGTCAAAGGTCAAGGTCACAGTCAGCCTTTGTTCAATTTTCGTTTCCGGACTGTAACTCGAGAACCAAGTGATAAAGATATGTCTTTTAAGGGCAGAGGTCATTTCTCTATATGTTATATAGTGAAAACTTTGAACATCATTTTCTAAGAACCTAACTGATGGATTTCAACCAAATTTCACTGGAATGATTCTTTAGCGACCCTTTATCAGTCTACAAAAATATTGTGCAGATGTCTTTTATTGACAGAGATCATTTTTTCAGATAGGTTAATATCCAATGCAGGATAAGGTAAAACAAACTATCCTGAAAGTTTAAACAGATGGATTAAATATCATCGGAATCTTATTTCTGTGAACTTGTACCAGTCTGCAAAAAATATTTTGATTAGATGAACGGCATATTCTTTTATTGGCAGAGGACATTCTAACACATAAACTGAATATTTGATCACCCTTTTGGCATCACCTAAATGGTTATTTTTTTAGACTTATAAAATTTAATAGGAGTAAAGATTATAGACTAGAAGGTACAAAACCTTTGTTGAAAACAAAATGTAAAGAACCATTAGTAGAAATAAGTAGCCTGAGAATGCATCCTTAGAATTGGACAGTTTAGGTGAACGATGGGTGACTCTGCAGAGAGAGCACAAGGATGTAAAATGATGTTCTGACTCCTGAGGTTCAGAGTCGGGTAGAAAGAGCTGAGTTGACTGCACTCTAAGGCTTTGGGCAGAATGAATTAATATATTATATTGAATATTTTACTTCTTATTATCATTAGTTAGAATTTTGTCAATTATTGTGAAGTAACATCCTCCAGTAGTGTTTAATGAAAAGTGGAAGGATCTATAATCAAACTTTTGCAGACAAAGTACCAGTATATTGTGCAGTAACATTCTGTTAGTGTTGAAATTTCTATATTTGGATTTTAAACAAATTTCACTAGAATGATCTTTTGGTGACCCATTATCAGACTGCGCAAAATTATTGTGATTGGATGAAAAATATGTGTTTAACAGGCAAAGATCAATTTTCAATGTTATTCACTGATGTGTTTTTTTATGCAGAAATATTTCAGCATATGAGACACTTATAAACACTTACTTGAAGTAAACAATCACTCATTAATTCACTTCAGTTCTTGTTTTAAACAGCCTTATCATCCTCTAGTAATCATTACCAGAATAATCAGGCCTGTGGAGCGAATCAGGCGCTGAAGCGCCTCTAGTCTTTACAGTAGCGAACGACTACAGAACTTGATTAAATAGTTTTCAGGCCGCATGGATTAATTAGCGCTCGTTTGTGAAAATTTAACTTGCTTTTGCCAGGAACCCTACCGAATTATTTACATCTTTACTTTATTCTGCTGCAGAAAAAGCTATTCCACAAACATCACCTGATCCAAAAAACCCTAACAAGCCATGGTTTAATGAGGATTGCAAAAAGGCCATAGCTGAGCGAAAACGTGCTCTCAGAGAATTTGGTTTAAGACCTACAAAAGAAAATCTCTACAAATTTAAAATTGCACGAGCGAAAACTCGTAGAACCATAAAACAAAGTAAGCGTTCGTCTTGGAGACAGTATGTTTCTAGACTAAATTCTAGATCATCTGTCAAAAAGACTTGGGACATGATACGTAAAATCAGTGGGAAAAAATCATCTCTAAGTGTTGGTCATCTCAAAACAGATGACGAGGATATAGTTTCATCAAAACATGACATAGCTAATATCTTGGCAGACACGTTTGCCAAGAAATCTTCCTCTTCAAATTATTCTCCTACGTTTCAGAAATTTAAAGGTGAGAAAGAAAAGTCGAAACTTAATTTTAGTTCCAAAAACCTGGAACACTATAATAGAGACTTTTCCGTTAAAGAGTTGAAGAAAGCTTTGAAAAAGTGTCATGACACTGCCGTAGGTTCTGACAGTATTCATTATCAGTTCCTAAAACGTTTACCATCTCTCTCCCTACACTGTTTACTTGACATTTATAATCAGGTTTGGAAAACGGGAAGCATTCCAGTATCATGGCGGGAAGCTATCGTTATTCCAATACCTAAACCTGGTAAAGATTCCACAAATCCTTCAAATTATCGCCCTATAGCTCTTACTAGTTGCATTTGTAAAAGCATGGAAAGAATGGTTAATGATCGTCTTGTCTGGTTTCTTGAAAAGAACCACCTAATTACGGAAGTCCAAAGTGGCTTTCGTAAACAAAGAAGCACTCTTGATCATCTTGTCCGCTTCGAGACTTTTATTCGAGAAGCCTTTATAAAGAAAGAACACGTTGTTTCTGTGTTTTTTGATCTTGAAAGTGCTTATGATACCACATGGAAGTATGGAATTATGAATGACCTCTATGATTTCGGTATTCGAGGTCGCCTTGCCTATTTCATATCTGCTTTTTTGGATGAGCGCCAGTTTCGAGTCCGTGTAGGAGATACTTTATCTGATCCTCATGAACAAGAAATGGGTGTTCCCCAGGGAAGTATTTTGTCAGTGACGCTATTTAGTGTCAAAATTAACAATATCGTTAAAACTGTTGTCCCTGGCGTGGAATGCTTTTTGTATGTTGATGATTTCTGTATATGTTACAGATCAAAACATATGTATACCATTGAAAGACAATTGCAACAAGTCTTGAATAATCTTTCTAAATGGTCCAATGAAAACGGCTTCAAATTTTCCAAGACCAAAACTAAGTGTATGAACTTTTGTCAGTCTAGGAAAATGCATCCTGATCCAGAATTGAAATTGGACGGGGTGCCGATTGAAGTTGTAAAAGAGTTTAAATTTTTAGGTCTCCTCTTCGACTCGAAACTTTCTTTCATCCCACATATTGACAATTTGAAAAATAAGTGCCAAAAAGCACTTAATCTTTTACGTGTTGTATGGAGCTGATAAAAAGGTTTTATTACGCCTTTACAGGACACTTGTCAGATCAAAGTTAGATTATGGCTGCGTTGTTTATGGTTCTGCACGACCTTCATACCTTCGCAAACTTGATACTATTCATAATCAAGGCTTGCGCCTTGCTTTGGGTGCCTTTAGAACATCACCTGTCAATAGTATTTATATTGAAGCTAATGAACCTTCATTGAATCTTAGAAGGAACAAACTCTCATTACAATATTATCTGAAACTAAAATCAAATCCTGAGAATCCGACATACAAAGCTGTGTTTGAACCTAAACACAGACGGGATTTTGTTAAAAAACCAAGTGCAATACCCCCATTTAGTTTACGTTGTGAAGCAGATGTTAACTCTCTAGATTTTGATCTAGAGGACGTGGCAGAACATATCGTTCCTAATGTTCCTTTGTGGACGTCTAAAAGCCCCACGTTTCTTTACGAACTTGCTTCTAGCAAAAAGGATACAACCGATCCAACTGTTTTTTAAAACAAAGTTTCTAGAAATTAAAGAGAAATACGCATCATATGAAGAGATTTACACAGATGGTTCTAAGAATGATGAAAAAGTTTTCAGTTTTCTCATGTTCAATAGCCTGCATACTTGACAGAGAGTCAGTAAAAATGATATAGCGAGAGAAACGTTCTGCGATCATATGATCGAGTGCGAGATCAATGGCCTTAGGCTCGGCTGAAAAAATGGAAGAGTTATTAGGTAGACGGAATTGATATTTCTCGCCATCTAAAATAGTGGCTGAAGCTACTTTTTCGCCATCTTTTGAACCGTCTGTGTATATTTCTTCATACGATATGTATTTTTCTTTTACTTCCAAGAACCTTGTTTTAAAAATAGATGGATCTGTTGTATCCTTTTTGCTGGAAGCAAGATCATAAAGAAACGTAGGACTTTTATATGTCCACAAAGGAACATCAGGGACAATATGTTCTGCCACGTCCTCTAGGTCAAAATCTAGAAACCTTACATCGGCTTCACAGCGCAAACTAAAAGGAAGTATTGGGTTCTTTTTCTTCTCAAAAGCCTCTCTATATTTAGGTTCAAAAACAACCTTATGAGTAGGATTATCGGGATTTGATTTTAGTTTTAAATAATATTGCATGGAAAGCTTCTTCCTGCGTAAATTTAAGGAAGGCTCATTTGCTTCTGTATAAACACTGTTAATTGGTGATGTTCTAAATGCGCCCAACGCCAAGCGCAATCCCTGATTATGAATAGTATCAAGTTTACGAAGGTATGAAGGGCGCGCAGAACCATAAACAACACAGCCATAGTCTAGCTTTGATCTAATAAGTGCCCTATAGAGGCGCAATAGAACCTTTTTATCGGCTCCCCAATCCATACTGGATACAACACGTAAAAGGTTAAGTGCCTTTTGGCATTTATTTTTCAAATTATCAATGTGTGGAATAAACGAAAGCTTAGAGTCAAATAATAGTCCTAAGAACTTAAATTCCTTGACAACTTCAATCGGTACCCCGTCCAACTTTAAATCTGGATCGGAGTGCATTTTTCTCGATTGGCAAAAATGCATACATTTAGTTTTAGTCTTCGAAAACTTGAAGCCGTTTTCATTTGACCATTTTGAAAGATTGTTCAAGACTTGTTGCAATTGTCTTTCAATTGTATGCATATGTTTTGATCTGTAGCAGATACAAAAGTCGTCAACGTAGAGAAAACATTCCACACCAGGGCAAACGGTTTTAACGATGTTGTTTATTTTGACACTAAACAGTGTCACCGATAAAATACTCCCCTGGGGAACACCCATTTCTTGTTCATGGGGATCAGATAAAGTATCTCCAACACGGACTCTAAACTGACGTTCATCCAAAAAAGCTGAGATGAATTGATTGATTGATTGAATGGAGTTTAACGCCGCTTTCAACATTATTTCAGTTATATCGCGGCGGCCGGAGCACCTAACAATGGATTCCTGGTATTTCTTTCACCTGTACTACCATTACATCCTTTCCCAGCCTCCGACTGCTATCTCACATAGGTTTACGATTATCTACCCATTGGTAAGAGACAAACGTCGGAAAGGATATTTGCCGCCACCGGGGATCGAACCCATGACTTCCAGATTGGAAGTCTTATGCCTAACCAACTGCGCTATGGTGGCGGCTAAAGCTGAGATGAAAAAGGCAAGGCGACCTCGTATACCGAAATCATAGTGGTCGTTCATAATTCCATACTTCCAAGTGGTATCATAAGCACTTTCCAGATCGAAAAAGACAGAAACAACGTGTTCCTTCTTTATAAAGGCTTCTCGAATAAATGTCTCGAAGCGAACAAGATGATCAAGAGTGCTTCTCTGTTTACGAAAGCCACTTTGGACTTCCGTTATAAGGTGGTTCTTTTCAAGAAACCAAACAAGACGATCATTAACCATTCTTTCCATGGTTTTACATATGCAACTAGTTAAAGCAATAGGGCGTTAATTTGAAGGGTTTGTGGAATCTTTACCTGGTTTAGGTATTGGAATAACGATGGCTTCCCGCCAAGAGGCTGGAATGCTTCCCGTCTTCCATACCTGATTATAAATTTCAAGTAAGCAATGAAGGGAACGAGATGGCAAACGTTTGAGGAATTGATAATGAATAGCATCTGATCCGACAGCAGTGTCGTGACACTTTTTTAAAGATTTTTTCAACTCCTTAACGGAAAAGTCTCTATTATAGTGTTCCAGATTTCTTGAACTGAAATTAAGTTTAGACTTTTCTTTTTCACCTTGAAACTTCTGAAACGCAGGTGAATAATTAGTAGAGGAAGATTCCTTGGCAAACGTGTCTGCCAAGACATTAGCAATGTCATGTTTTGAGGAAACTGTGTTATCGTCATCCGTTTTAAGATGACCGACATTAAGTGATGTATTCTTCCCATTAATTTTACGTATCATGTCCCAAGTCTTTTTGACAGATGATCTAGAATTTAATCTAGAGACATACTGTCTCCAAGACGATCGCTTACTTTGTTTAATAGTACGACGTGCTTTCGCACGTGCAATTTTAAATTTGTAAAGATTCTCCTTTGAAGGCCTTATGGCAAATGCTCCAAGAGCACGTTTTCTTTCAGCTACAGCCTTTTTGCAAACGTCATTGAACCATGGCTTGTTTGGATTCTTTGGGTCAGGCGTTGTTTGTGGAATACTTTTTTCTGCAGCAGAATAAAGTAAAGTTGTAAACAGATCTGCAGAGTTTTCACAGTCATCAAAGGCTTCTGGATTTATAGACTGTTCGCAAGTGGTTTTAAACAGTTCCCAATTAGCCCTATGGAGTTTCCAACGCCAAGGGCGCTCCTGAACAGATGGTCCTAATTCGGAGATCTGAATAGGGAAATGGTCACTACCATGAAGGTCGGAAAGAACTTTCCATGAAAAATCAGGAAAAATATCAGGACTGCAAATAGTCAAATCTAATGAAGAATAATTTCCTGTTGCAGGATGAAGATAAGTTTTAGATTTATCATTCAGTAAAATAAGATCATGCTTTGTTAAAAAATCCTCCACAGTACGATCCTTGTCGTCTGTATTGGAGCACCCCCATAACTTATGGTGAGAATTGAAATCTCCCATTAGCATAAAAGGTTTAGGTAGCTGATCGACGAGATGATCAAGTTTTCTGCCATCAATAGGGGAACTTGGAGGAAGATAAACAGAACATAATGTAATTGTTTTATTTAGCGAAACACTTACAGCCACTGCTTGCAAAGAAGTAGCTAAATTGACATGACGGTGAGGGATATCATTATTTACAATAATTCCCACGCCACCAGACGCTTTCTCGAGATCTGTAAAGTTAGTAAAAAAGCAAGAGTGATATTTCAAGGAAAAATTGTCTGTATCTTTTAGAAATGTTTCTTGTAAACAAACTGCAACTGGTTTTCCTTTCGAAACTAGAAGTTGGAGTTCTTCAAAATTAGCCTTGATGCTTCGACAATTCCATTGTACAATGTTATTCGCCATAATGGAGATTAATGAATAAATAATACCACTTATCAATGGAAGTAGAAAACTACACATTATTTGACTCCTGTTAAGTTAATTTTGTTAGCACCCTGCCTTATCGCATCTGAATGCTTTTGATTTGAAGGAGGCTGATCTGGAGGTTTTGGAGGCGAGCCCTCCGGTACATCCATGTCTTCCTCACCTGAATCGCTCAATTGAGCGAAACGATTTCCAGTTGAAACTGGAGGAGTTGAGTGTTTTTGAGCGTCAACCAAGGGAGGATGAGCCTTCTCTAACTGAAGGCGTATCTTCCTCTGGCGGACAGTCTCTGGTTTAACAACGTTATTAGTTTTACTTTTAGACGAGCTTGTATTTTCAACTTGAATGACATTTGCTGATTGAACAGTAGATATGTCTGCTTCATCAGAAGAGGATTTGTTTTTATCCTTTTTCATTGAAGACTCTGACTCTAAGGTTTCTCGAGACAATGCTTGTTGGTTTTTTCTTTCGCTTGAGGAAATAATTCTGTCACTATTTTCAACAGCTTCTCACAAGAATCACACTGGTGAGATTTATTTCTTTCATCTCCATCAGATTTAGCTTTGCTTGCATAGCTACTCTCTGAGTGTCTGGACTCGACAATCTTTTTAGCTTCATAGAAGGAGACAGACTTTCTAAACTTCACCTCAAGTATTTCTTTTTGTATTATAAATTTTGGACATTGTCTTGAATTTGCTGCGTGTGCTTGTCCACAGTTAAAACATTTTAGGTCATTTTCACAATCATCCTCATAGTGTTCATCTTCAGGCCCAGTATAGCTACATTTTCTACAAACTTTGACACTTGAGCATCTATCTTCATGGTGACCGAACCTTTGGCAGTTAAAGCACCTGAGCGGATTTGGAACAAAAACATCCACCTTCACAATCTGATACCCAATTCTGATGTCTTGGGGAAGTGTCGGTTCGTCAAATGTAAGTATATAAGTGTTTGTTTAATTTGATAATTTTACCATCTCTTTTGAATTCGATGCGTTTCACTTCTGTCACTCCTTGGTTCCTTAGGTTTTCCTTGATTTCATGGATATTGCATTTTGACAGATCTTTACATCTTATAACACCCTTTGAGGTATTAAGCCTTTCATGAGGATAAGTTTTAACTTTGATATTAAAAAAGGTTCTTGTTTTTAATAGATTTTCAGATTGCTTTTTCTTGCAGACTTCAACCAACAGAGTTTCATTTCTTAATGATTTAACAGATTTGGGAGTACCTAAGATTGCTTGTATTTGTTTCTCAATGACAAAGGGTGACAATTCCGTTACTGGGTTTTCTGGGTCGATACTTTCAACCACGATGAACCTTGAAAATGATTGTGAAAATTGTGGTTCGTCTTCTGAATCTGACCACGCACGCTTGGCTTTCTTGGATGATGCCATATTAGATTTTGCAATTCATCGGCGATGCTCCAAACCACCCGCCCTCGGAGTCCTACTAATGGGGACACCTAACCTGGGGAATTCCATCTCAGGAGAGGTGCCGGGGATACATCGCCGATATACTCGGTATAAATAGGCTAGATCAAGCAATTAATACTTCCGATTATTAGTTCAACCAAGCATGAAAAAATAACGGAGAGTAAAAACGTCGATCAAACACCAAATTTACCCGATTGGCCCATGAGCCACCGCCTTCTAAGGCGTAAGTGAAAACGTCATTTAATGAAAACGGTGGTTAACAATGAACACTTTAAGACAAGTCAATGGATAAAAACGCCCTAGGGCATGACATGACCAGCCGATTGATCGGGTCGGGCCCGCCCGACCTCCCGTTTATCCCAACTCAGGGCCAAAGTGGTGTGTTGCAAAAACAGGGCCTAGCCAATCCCTGAGGTCACTCAACCACAAGGATCCCGTCATCAGGCATTACGGGTCGCAGCCCACGGCAAACGGGCAGGTCCATTTGTTTGGGGTCTTACCATGTACTACATGGACAGCAGCCGACTATTTCTATCCCCCCGCCCAGCTGGGGGCCCCAAACCGTCGCGAAGAACTTATCCTGACTCGCTTACGCATTGGTCATACTTATCTTACGCACTCTTACCTTCTAAAAGGAGAAGATATTCCAATGTGCATTCCTTGCAGCTCCCCTCTTACTGTCAGGCATATTTTTATTGATTGTGTAGATTTCTCTTTTACAAGAGTTAGATATTTTAAAGTTGACAGTATGAATGACTTATTTAACCATGTTAAAATTGAGCTGATATTTGATTTCCTGAAGGCCATGAATTTGTATAGTAAAATATGATTTTATGTTCTTCTAAATCCATTTTTCCTTTCGATTTAAAAGTGTTTCTTTGTATTTAAACATTAATATTGAGTGTTCTTTTGAGCACTTTTTCTTTTTTAGTTTTGAAAGTATAACTAATTTCTTTATATTTCTACCGTTTACATATTTTTTATTTCACGATTTACAGCGATTTCTTTTATCATGTTATAAATATCTTAGATTTTTGTTATATATGGTCGTCGCCTTTTGATATTTTAAAAGTTTTGCGCCCAACATGACCTTAGTTGTCGACGGGCCTTAAAACTCCATCCATTCATTCATTCATTTGCCAGGAAGCAGAAGAAAGTTCCAATGCATAAAAACAGTAGGGCGACCAGGCAAAAAATAAATTATTTAAATCAAAACGAAATGTTTTTCCGCCCTATCATAATGAAAGACTACTTTTCAATTGCCTTTTCACAAAAGTGCTGATCTACAACTGAAGAAGATACAAAGACCTTGTGTAGACATGTTGACCTACAGTAGCACGTGCAGAACGTGTCGCTAGCTTTATTTCAGTCAGGGAAGTATATTGACAGATCTACACAAAAACCCTTATCTATTTTACACAAAATAATTCTTTCCCTTCTCTCAATCGCTATTTATGTCTTCCGCCCACCCAGTCGGACTTCTTATTGCTAGAATTACCATTTAACGAATTTAATGACAATTGTTTTATAACGCTAACATTTATGACCTGCCAGGCGAAATGGGAATAAATGACGTCTGTGATTCAAGGTCAATCGACGAATAGAGTGGGTGCAAGGTTCTGTTTGAATAAATAGTCAATAACTTCGCACTCGGGCGTTTAAGAATTGTTCGAGTCTCTAGAAATATTACTGCACCCCTAACCCCGTTAACCATTTAAAAGTCTAGGCACCAATTTGTTCTTGGAAACATGAAAGGACGGGGTCTGCAAGTGTACAACACCTACATCAACCTTTGAACCCTCACACTCCGATTCTTCACTATGCTGTCAATAGATACCTACGGACACAAAGTCCATATTTTTCACTTTGCTTTCAATTGTTACCTACAGACACATAGTCTCTTTCACCATTGCAGAATATTTTGAAGCACCGTGTGGTTGCGCAGGTAGCTCGGTGTCTCTTCATCGAGCAGGCAATAAATCGCGAGAAAGTCACACCTAGGTTCGAAATAGCACGCTCGTTCAATGTAGACGATAATTTTGAGTACTAATGACAACGATGAAAGTGAAATCTATTTATTTTGAAAGGGGTAGAGCATTCATGCGTTGAGGGTAACGAATTTACATGCGAGTGCCCAAAGTTAAAAACCTGTCCTAAGATACGCTGTAATGGATAATGCAGTTCACCATAACTGGGTAATCGCTTGTTATTCGAATTTCCGCACGTGGAGCAAGATCGTACACCTTAGTGATTCAAGTGTCAAGTTAGTTATTAACATCGTAAAATTTACAAGTTTGATGATTTTGGAACGATAGTTAAATGAAATTTATTAAGCGGGAGAATTGAGTTTTGCATGAAATTTTGGGGTATAATAGAATATATGTTCTTTTTTACCTCCCATACAAATCTACGAATTGTCCTGCGTGTGTGTCTTCATGGACCAATCAAACCCTTGAAAGCCCAAACCTGCGTATAAAAACAACTGATGTGATTTGTTGACATGGAGGTGTTGAGTGTTTAGAACCTTTTCAAAGAACTTTTTAACGATTAAGATTTTCGACCTCGCAAGTATAGAGTTATTTTATAGCCTCGATAAGCAACTAGGCTCGGATATAACGATTCTTGGAGTATATAAGAGATTTTCACGGTAAGGTTCTTTCTGTCGCTACAGTGTGGGCGAAGAAGTATCAAATTGTTTGGTTTTCGAATTATTGTGCAACAATACTTTCGAAGTAGTTCTCATTAAATATATTCGTTTTGCGACTAAAATGTATCTACCACTTGTAAATACAATATTTAGTCGCCCATAAAGAAAATGCACTCCTCAATCAAATAAGCGCATATACCGATATTCAGAGATATCCTAGATAATTCATTAGTTAAAAATTTCAATTTTTGTCGAGGCAGAGTTTCACAAAGTGTCTATTTTAACGGATTGACTGCCAAATAATCAATCAATTGACAGACTTGGGATTAGTTTTATACAGCCTAGCCTTGTTTGTTTGTCGTGTAAATAGATCGTGGCGGTCGGTTAATTCACTCTCATCTCCTACTTAGTCATTCCCTTGAAGCCTCGCTGATCATCTTGTCCGCTTCGAGACATTTATTCGAGAAGCCTTTATAAAAAAGGAACATGTTGTTTCTGTCTTTTTCGATCTCGAAAGTGCTTATGATACCACTTGGAAGTATGGAATTATGAACGACCTCTATGATTTCGGTATACGAGGTCGCCTTGCCTATTTCATCTCAGCTTTTTTGGATAAACGGCAGTTTAGAGTCCGGATTGGAGACACTTTATCTGATCCTCATGAACAAGAAATGGGTGTTCCACAGGGAAGTATTTTATCGGTGACACTATTAAGTGTCAAATTTTAGAACATCACCAGTTAACAGTCTACATACAGAAGCAAATGATCCTTCCTTAATTTTACGCAAAAATCCCACTCATTAAGTTGTTTTTGAACCTAAATTTAGACAGGTTTTTGAAAAGAAAAAGAACCCTATTCTTCCCTTACGTTTGCGCTTTGAAGTTGATGTAAGCTCTCTAGATTTTGTTTTAGAGGGTGTGGTAGGACATATTGTTCCTTATGTTCCTTTATGGACATATAAAAATTCCGCCTTTCCAATAACTCTTCTATTTTTAAGCCGAGCTTAAGGTTTATGTAAAGTGTTTGAGACCAAATTTTAAGAGCGCTGAATTAGCCAAGAAAAAGTAGTATGTTCAGGTATATTGTACAACAATTTGAAAGACAGTTGCAGCAAGTTTTAAACAACCTTTCAAAATGGTCCAATGAAAACGGCTTAAAGTTTTCCAAGACTAAAACTAAATGTATGCATTTTTGTCTATCTAGAAAAATGCACCCTGATCCAGAATTAAAGCTGGATGGAGTGCAAATTAAAGTTGTAAATGAATTTAAATTCTTGGGACTCCTTTTAGATTCTAAACTGTCGTTTATATCCCATATTGACAACTTATATAATAAGTGATTAAAGGCACTTAATCTTTTAAGCCCCCAGCTGGGCGCGGGGGTAGAAATAGTCGGCTGCTGCCCATGTAGTCAATGGTATGACCCCTAACAAATGGGCCCGCCTGTTTGCCGTGGGTGGAGACTCGTAATGCCGGAAAAGAGGGTCCTGGTAGTTGAGGGAAGCCCAGGGATCTCCAGCTTCTCAACACGCTGCTTTGGCCTCGGCTTCGGCTGAAACGGGAGCCTGGATGGGCCCGGTCTAGGCAATCGGCTGGTCGTTTTAGACTGGGGCATCTACTTTTGTCATATGAAATAGTTTGATATATTAAAGATGTTTAGTCATGATTCTAATGACACATTACTTATTAATTTGTTATACCAGATTTCTTTGAAAACACCTTGGTATAAAAGTCATTGTTGTATTAATTGCAAAGGTTTATATGCCCGTGTCACTCATATTTTATATTTTAGTAGTCCTTGTCTATATAGGCTCATGGGCTAATCGGGTTGAATGGATTTTGTGATTTGGCATTATTTGCACGGCTTGATTCTTAGAAAATTGTTCGTGCAATCGCTGTCGACTCATTTTGTCATTTCGGCTCGAGTATACTATTCGGGTAGCCCCGGCATGGGGGGCTGGAAACCCGCCCTTTCATGTCCCCTTGTAGGACTCCGTGGAGGGTGGTGGCCCCGGATAGTGAATACCAACCTAAATTAATATGGAGACCTTCACGAAAAAACAAAAAAATGACGAACAAGATTTTGAACACGGACCTTCCCATTTCGGACCAGGCTTTCAATCAACGACTCAAGCTTTTCCCAGATTTTTTATTATTGATACATTAGACAAAGATACTTATCTTACAAAACTTTCGCCTTTTGTGATTGAAAAGGTGATGCAGTCAGTGATGGGACAGCCCAAATCTGTTAAAAAAACTTAAATCTGGTGGACTTCTTATTGAAGTTGAAAAGCAAGTTCATGCTGAAAATTTAATGAAGATGACTACCTTTTTCAACATTCCAGTCTCTTGTTCGCCGCATCAAACTCTCAATACTTCAAGAGGTGTGATTCGGTGTAGAGACTTGGAGGGGATAAGTGAAACTGAAATAACTGACGAATTGAAAAATCAAAATGTTACCAACGCCAAACGCATTTCTGTTTATAGAGATGGTGTTAAGAAACAAACCAACACGATTATTTTGACATTTGGCTCCGCATTTCTACCAAAAACAATCAAAGTTGGATATTTGAGGGTAAATGTAGATCTATATATCCCAAATCCCCTCCAATATTACAAATGCTATAAATATGGGCACCATGAGAACAAATGTAGAGAAAAGGTTGAAGATCTGTGTAGCCGTTGTGGTGAGGAGTGGTACCTTCACCGCTGCCAGGATTGTACTAATCCCATTAAATGTCTGAATTGCGGCGGCGAGCACACAGCAACTTCAAGAAAATGCCCTGTCTGGAAAAGAGAGAAAGAAATTGTTACTCTTAAGTACAAAGAAAGTCTCTCTTTCCCAGAAGCAAGGAAGATAGTAGAAAATAGGATTAATTTAACTAATACATATGCCCAGAAAGCTTCAGCTCAGGACAACAAAGACGAATGTCAGAATTGCAAGGATTTGTTTCATAAACTCTGTATTCTATTCCCTGAAAAGAAAGATGAAATTGCCCAATTGTTTCCATACTCTAAAACCGTTTCGCCATCTACATCCTCAAGTAAAGAGAAAAATCCTTCAACTCCCTTAATTGTTGAAAAGAACAGACCTGCTGCCCAATCAAAAACCGTCACTGCTCCCCCAAACTTATCCAATTCAGGAAATTAAACTTTAGTATCTAGGAAACCAAGTCCGGAATCTCTGGAGATGGAAAAAGTTATTGATGAAGATAAAGCAGATATGATCATGAGAAAGAAAGCACAGATACAGCTTGAAAAGTTAAATCCTCCTGTGATAGCTACTTCAAATCGCTTTGCCGATTTGAGTACTAACGAGGAGGAAAATGAAGATGATAACAGAATGGATGACGATTCCAAAGATCAAGACCCTTCGGATCGGAACAACAATCCGGAACAATGGAGAGACCCTCTCCATGAGTCTAAAACACTTAAATCTAACACATCTTTGGATGTCTCACAAATTAAACCAAGTGAACATCCGGATGTCATTAGGCAAGGTGCGGGAATTATTAAACTATCTGCTAAAAAATGAATAATAACATACTTCCAACAATAGTTTGTATTTTTACCCATTTAACCTTTATAATGGCGAATAACATTTTACAATGGAATTGTCGCAGCACTAAAAGCCAACTTTGAAGAAATGAATCTATTAGTTTCTAATGGAAAACCAGTGGCAATCTGTTTGCAAGAGACTTTTTTTAAAGATTCTGATAAATTCTCTTTCAAGTATCACTCTTGCTATTTGAAAAATTTTGAAGGGAATGAGAAAGCTTCGGGTGGTGTCGGAATTATTGTTAACAACAATGTTCCTCATCGCATCATTCCTCTTAATACTTCGCTACAAGCTATAGCTGTAAGCGTATCCCTTAATAAAACAATAACCCTTTGTTCATTTTATCTTCCCCCTAGTTCTCCTATTCATCGTAGGAAACTAGACGATCTTGTCGAGCAGTTACCAAAGCCTTTCATATTAATGGGAGATTTCAATTCCCATCATACGCTTTGGGGGTGTACTAATACAAACGACAAAGGTCGGTTAATTGAAGATTTCATGTCAAATCATGATCTTGTTTTATTGAACGATAAATCACCCACCTATCATCATCCAGCTACTGGTTCATATTCTTCACTGGATTTAACTGTTTGCACTCCAGACATTTTCCCGGCTTTTAGCTGGAAAGTGGACTCTGATCTTCATGGTAGTGACCATTTTCCTATTCATATTTCTGAATTAGGACCATCGGTTCAAGAACGCCCGAGGCGTTGGAAAGTCCATAAAGCTAATTGGGAGTTGTTCAAAACTACCTACGAACAATCAATAAATCCACAGGCTTTTGAAGATTGTGAAAACTCTACAGAGCTATTCACATCCTTACTATATTCGGCTGCAGAGAAAGCTATTCCTAGAACGTCGCCTGACCCTAAACACCCTAACAAACCATGGTTTAATGAAGATTGCAAAAGGGCTATAGCTGAGCGGAAATCTGCTCTCAGATCATTTGATTTGAGACCATCAAAGGAGAACCTTTACAAATTTAAAATGGCACGAGCGAAAGCTCGTCGTACCATTAAACAAAGTAAGCGTTCGTCTTGGAGACAGTATGTTTCTAGATTAAATTCTAGATCATCTGTTAAAAAGACATGGGATATGGTGCGCAAAATCAGCGGAAAGAACGCGTCAATTGGAGTTGGTCATTTAAGAACTGACCTCAGTGACGTTTCTTCCAAGGCTGATATTGCGAATGTATTGGCAGATACGTTTGCCAAGAAGTCATCATCATCAAATTACTCACCTGCATTTCAAAAATTCAAAGGTGACAAAGAAAAGTCGAAACTTCATTTCAGTTCCAGTCGACTGGAACATTATAATAGAGACTTTTCTGTCAAAGAATTGAAGAAGGCTTTAAAGAAGTGTCATGACACTGCTGTTGGAAATGATAATATACATTATCAATTTCTCAAACGTTTGCCCTCTCGTTCTTTGCATTGCTTACTTGAAATTTATAAACAGGTATGGAAAACGGGAAGCATTCCAGCCTCTTGGCGGGAAGCTATCGTTATTCCTATACCTAAACCAGGTAAAGATTCTACAGATCCTTCAAACTATCGCCCTATTGCTTTAACTAGTTGCATTTGCAAAACCATGGAAAGAATGGTTAATGATCGACTTGTCTGGTTTCTTGAAAAGAACCACCTTATCACGTCAGTTCAAAGTGGCTTTCGTAAACAAAGAAGCACTCTTGATCATCTTGTCCGCTTCGAGACTTTTATTCGAGAAGCCTTTATAAAGAAGGAACATGTTGTTTCTGTCTTTTTCGATCTCGAAAGTGCTTATGATACCACGTGGAAGTATGGAATTATGAACGACCTCTATGATTTCGGTATTCGAGGTCGCCTTGCTTATTTCATTTCTGTATTTTTGGATGAACGTCAGTTTAGAGTCCGAGTTGGAGATACTTTGGCTGATCCCCATGAACAAGAAATGGGCGTTCCACAAGGAAGTATTTTGTCTGTGACACTTTTTAGTGTCAAAATTAACAATATTGTCAAAACTGTTTGCCCTGGGGTTGAATGTTTTCTCTATGTTGATGACTTTTGCATCTGTTACAGATACAAGCATATGTATACGATTGAAAGACAGCTACAGCAAGTCTTGAAGAATCTTTCAAAATGGTCCAATGAAAACGGCTTCAAGTTTTCCAAGACAATGAATGAATGAATGAATGTCGTTTTATGGCCCGTCGACAGCTAAGGTCATGTTGGGCGCAAACACTTCTGTATTAAACTGGAATAATCCGACGTGAGCACGAAAGCACATGGACTCCCCTCAAGTTTTCAAAGACAAAAACTAAATGTATGCATTTTTGTCAATCAAGAAAAATGCACTCCGATCCAGATTTAAAGTTGGACGGAGTGCAGATTGAAGTTGTTAAGGAATTTAAATTCTTAGGACTCCTTTTTGATTCTAAACTGTCGTTTATTCCGCATATTGACAATTTGAAAAATAAATGCCTAAAGGCACTTAATCTTTTACGTGTTGTATCCAGTATGGATTGGGGAGCCGATAAAAAGGTTCTATTGCGCCTCTATAGGGCACTTGTTAGATCAAAGCTAGATTATGGCTGTGTTGTTTATGGTTCTGCGCGCCCTTCATACCTTCGCAAACTTGATACTATTCATAATCAGGGATTGCGCTTGGCGTTGGGTGCATTTAGAACATCACCAATTAACAGTGTTTATACAGAATTGATTGATTGATTGAATGGAGTTTAACGCCGCTTTGAACATTATTTCAGTTATATCGCGGCGGCTGGAGAACCTAACAATGGATTCCTGGTATTTCTATCACCAGTACAACCACCACATTCTTTCCTAGCCTCCAGCCGCTATCTCACATAGGTCTACGATTATCAACCCATTGGTGAGAGACAAATAGTCGGAAAGAATGAGTGCCGCCGTCGGGGATCGAACCCGCGAACTCTAGATTGACAGTCCGACGCGCTACCAACTGCGCTATGACGGTGTTTATACAGAAGCAAATGAGCCTTCCTTAAATTTACGCAGAAAGAAGCTTTCCATGCAATATTATTTAAAATTAAAATCAAATCCCGATAATCCTACTCATAAAGTTGTTTTTGAACCTAAATATAGAGAGGCTTTTGAAAAGAAAAAGAACCCAATACTTCCTTTTAGTTTACGCTGTGAAGCCGATGTAAGCTCTCTAGATTTTGACCTGGAGGACGTGGCAGAACATATTGTTCCTGATGTTCCTTTGTGGACATATAAAAGTCCCACGTTTCTTTATGATCTTGCTTCAAGCAAAAAAGATACAACAGATCCATCTATTTTTAAAACCAAATTCTTGGAAGTCAAAGAAAAATACACATCTTATGAAGAAATATACACTGACGGTTCAAAAGATGGCGAAAAAGTTGCTTCAGCCACTATTTTAGATGGCGAAAAATATCAATTCCGCCTTCCTAATAACTCTTCTATTTTTTCAGCCGAGCTGAAGGCCATTGATCTCGCACTCGATCATATGATCGCAGAACGTCTCTCTCGCTATATCATTTTTACTGACTCTATGTCAAGCATGCAAGCGATTGAGCACGAAAAAACTGACAATCCCCTTATTGTAAAGCTACTAGATAAAATAGCTAAGCTTAATGATGTTGATCTCGTTTTCTGTTGGCTTCCAAGCCATATTGGTATTCGTGGTAATGAGGAGGCAGATAAAGCTGCCAAGGATGCATTATCACTTGAAATTTTACCCTTTGAAGTACCTTTTACTGATTTTAAACCCCTTATTCATAGTTTTATTCATGATGTCTGGAGGAACTGCTGGTCTGATCCTGCGAATCAAAATAATAAATTATATTCTGTGCGACAGGATCTTGGCGATTGGCTACCTGGTTACAGGTCAAGCCGTCGAGAAGAGCTTATCCTTACTCGCATACGCATTGGTCATACTCATCTGACACATTCCTATCTTTTAAAAGGAGAAGAGATGCCAATGTGCATTCCATGTAACGCTCCTCTTACTGTCAAACATATTATTATTGATTGTATTGAGTTTTCTTTTATTAGAGACAGGTATTTTAAAGTTGATAGTATGAGGCAGCTGTTTGACATGGTCAAATTAGAACTTATATTTGATTTTCTTAAAGCAATTCATTTATATAGTAAAATCTAATTTTAGGCTATATTTACCGTTCTTCATCTTTATTTTTTAAAATGTTATATAAAATTGTACCGTTTTCAATAGCCTTTTTGGTTATTATTTCTTTTATAATTGAAAAACTCTTTTGGATTTATTAGTTTACATTGATTTGTTTTATGATTTTGTTTACTTGAATTTGAATACACGTATAAATGATCACTTTTTTGAATTTTCCGGTCGAGTGGACTCGCACAGGGGCCGTTCTCCTGATCTGGGGAGAGTCCATGTGCTTTCGTGCTCACGTCGGATTATTCCAGTTTTATACATGAGTGTTTGCGCCCAACATGACCTTAGTTGTCGACGGGCCGTAAAGCAATATTCATTCATTCATTATGAACGTCAGTTTAGAGTCCGATTTGGAGACACTTTGTCTGATCCCCATGAACAAGAAATGGGCGTTCCACAAGGAAGTATTTTGTCTGTGACACTTTTTAGTGTCAAAATTAACAATATAATCAAAACTGTTTGCCCTGGGGCTGAATGTTTTCTCTATGTTGATTACTTTTGCATCTGTTACAGATCAAAACATATGTATACGATTGAAAGACAGCTACAGCAAGTCTTAAAAAATCTTTCCAAATGGTCCAATGAAAACGGCTTTAAGTTTTCCAAGACAAAAACTAAATGTATACATTTTTGTCAGTCTAGGAAAATGCACCCTGATCCAGAATTAAAGCTGGACGGAGTGCAAATTGAAGTTGTAAAAGAATTTAAATTCCTTGGACTCCTTTTTGATTCTAAACTGACGTTTATACCCCATATTGATAATTTAAAAAATAAGTGCTTAAAGGCACTTAATCTTTTACGTGTTGTTTCCAGTATGGACTGGGGAGCCGATAAAAAGGTCGTATTGCGCCTTTACAGGGCACTTGTCAGATCTAAATTAGATTACGGTTGTGTTGTTTACGGTTCTGCACGCCCTTCATACCTTCGTAAACTTGATACCATTCATAATCAAGGATTGCGCCTAGCGCTTGGTGCTTTTAGAACATCACCAGTTAATAGTCTTCATACCTTCGTTTACTTGATACTATTCATAATCAAGGATTGCGCATAGCGCTGGGTGCCTTTAGAACATCACCAGTAAAAAGTATTTACATTAAAGCAATTGAACCTTCCTTGAAACTGAGAAGAAAAAAGCTTTCAATGCAGTACTATTTAAAACTTAAATCTAATCCTGACAATCCAACGTATAAAGCTGTGTTTGAACCTAAACACAGACGCGATTTTAGTAAGAAACCTAGTGCAATATCCCCGTTTAGCTTACGTTGCGAAGCGGATATTAAATCTCTAGATTTTGATCTGGAGGACGTGGCAGAACATATTGTTCCTGATGTTCGTTTGTGGACATATAAAAGTCTTACGTTTCTTTATGATCTAGCCGCCGTCATAGCGCAGTTGGTAGCGCGTCGGACTGTCAATCTACAGGTCCCGGGTTCGATCCCCGACGGCGGCACTCATTCTTTCCGACTATTTGTCTCTCACCACTAGGTTGATAATCGTAGACCTATGTGAGATAGCAGCTGGAGGCTAGGAAAGGATGTGGTGGTTGTACTGGTGAGAGAAATACCAGGAAACCATTGTTAGGTGCTCCAGCCGCCGCGATATAACTGAAATAATGTTGAAAGCGGCGTTAAACTCCATTCAATCAATCAATTGTTTATGATCTTGCTTCCAGGAAAAGGATACAATGTTTTTTGAAGTCAAAGAAAGTACATATCATATGAAGAAATATACACAGACGGTTCAAAAGATGGCGAAAAGACGCTTCAGACACAATTTTAGATGGCGAGAAATATCAATTCCGTCTACCTAATAACTCTTCCATTTTTTCAGCCGAGCTTAAGGCCATTGATCTCGCACTCGATCATATGATCGCAGAACGTTTCTCTCGCTATATCATTTTTACTGAATCTATGTCAAGCTTGATCAAATTGCCCAGCTTAATGATGTTGATCTCGTTTCCTGCTGCATTCCAAGCCACATTGGTATTCGTGGTAATGAGGAGGCAGATAAAGCTGCCAAGGATGCATAATCACTTGAGATTTTACCTTTTGAAGTACCTTTTATTGATTTTAAACCCTTAATTCATTGTTCTATTCATGATGTCTGGGGGAACTGCTGGTCTGATCCTGCGAATCAAAATAATAAACTATATTCTGTGCGACAGGATCTTGGCGATTGGCTACCTGGTTAAAGGTCAAGCTGTCGAAAAGAGCTGATTTTAACTCGGTTACGCATTGGTCATACTCACTTAACGCACTCCTACCTTTTAAAAGGAGAAGAAATACCAATGTGCATTCCCTGTAATGCTCCATTAACTATCAAACTTATTTTTATAGATTTTATTGATTTTTCTATTATCAGGGACAGTTATTTTAAAGTTTATAGTATGAGGCAGCTGTTTGACCGTGTCAAACTAGATCTTATTTTGAACTTTTTAAAGGAAATTCTTTTATATAGCAAAATCTGATTTTTATGTTCTATTAATCGTGTTTTCTTCTTAATTTCTAAAATTGGTTCTAATAAATTTAACTGTTTTCAATGGCTCTTTTGGCTATTATTTCTTTTACATTTGAAATTATTTTTTGGATATTTATATGTTTACATTGAGATTGTTAAAAATGTTGTTTACTTATGTTTCTATTCACACAATGCATGCTAACTTTTGTGAGTTTTCCGGTCGGGTGGACTCGCACATGGGCCGGCCGTTCTCCTGATCTGGGGAGAGTCCATGTGCTTTCGTGCTCACGTCGGAATATTCCAGTTTGATACAGGAGTGTTTGCGCCCAACATGACCTTAGTTGTCGACGGGCCATAAAACAACATTCATTCATGCCACCGGGGATCGAACCCGGATCCTCTCGATTGATAGTCCGACGCACTACCAACGCGCTATGACGGCGGCATAAACAACTTGGAACTTCAAACATATTTTTTAAAAAAATCCAAATTGTCGCCATTTCTCCTTGTTCGGCCAAACTCTGGAGATTGTATCGAGGTAATTTAAAAAAAAAAAAAATATGGAACTTTATAATAACGAAGAAATGTGTCAGGTAATAAGGTCTTTCTTGATAGATTTGAAACATTTTTTGAAAGCGAGCCCAAAACTTTTCATTAAATGGAAATACGCTAGCGAAAATAAAATGGCTGATGAAGTAGATTTGTCACTGAGTAACAAAGTTACTTGGTTCGTGAGTGAATATGAGTTTTTCATAGTTTGTCTACAAAAAAAGCCCATAAGTCCATCTGGTACCTCAAACATACATTGGGTGGTAGGTAGTATATGCTGCGTTTGCCAAAAAAAATCCCAATGTTTTTTCAATTACATCGAAACAATTAACAAAATGTTGAACAATAATCTAAGAATTGCAACAGTTCGACATGTTATGTATTTTTTCCAATATCCTGCTTTGTATGGCGCCTTTTGACAGCCATGTCAACTGGCGAAGATTGTCACCCCTGAGTTAATGCCAGAGCTGCGTGTCTTTGATTTAAATTCTTAAGAATCTTATTAAGATTTTTAAGAGGTAGTGTTTATTTTATTAGATAAAGATTTTTAAGCGGCTTATTAAGAATCTTAAGATAACTAAATGAGGAAACGAAGATGGTTTTGCACTGGTTTTACATTAAAACGAGTAGACTTGGCGACAACGAATGTTTTCACTCAAAATATTGAAAATCGTTTTTTTTTTAAGAAGTTTTAATAATCTTAATTAGCGCAAATTTTCATCTTAATGTAAAAAAACGCACCTCTGGTATTTCTCGCACCAGTTCTGTTTACATCCTTTTCAAGCCAAAATCTGATATCAAGGCTTGAAACAAAGTGTGTCATTGGCTGGAGGCTAGGTTGTAATGATAGAACAGGTGTGAGAAATACCAGGAATCCCGTGTTAGGTGCTCCAGCCGCTGCGATACAACCGAAAAAAAACAGGGATAATTCCGGTTCAGATTTTCATGTGCGAAAAATCCTATTCTGATTCATGTGGAACTTACCAGAAATACTGAGTTTTCAATGGCAAATTCAACCAAATCCATTATTGAAATATATTTTGCTGTAATATGTTTCTCTAAGGTAGCAAATAATTTGAATGATTTTTTGGCAGAAAAATGAGAAAATTTGCACAGATCTGGTCCAAAAATGATCCCTGAAAAATGTTAAAAGCGGCGTAAAACCACATTCAATCAACCAACCGACCATATGATTACGCCAGCCTATTTTCACGTTGAACTCCACGTTTTTACGTCGTAATTAAATATCGCTTCAAATCTATTCTAATGAGCAGCCGATCTGGTACCTGACTCCTTTGTTCGTTCGTATAATCTGCGTTTGAGCGCAATACCTCTATGGATTGTTTAACTACTTCGATAGAATTTTCGAAGCATAAGAGCCGATGGAGAGACGGGCAACAATAAGAATGACCAGTATCCAATGGTGTTTAAAGATCCTGGACTTCTGTTGGTCGTTTTCGATTTACCCGTACAACTTCACATATGTGACATGTCACGCATAAGAGGGTCACGAATCCTTGCAATAAACGCCAAAGATATTGAGTTCTGAATAGGTCAACCAAAGGAGTTATTTTAGGAATTCTTTTACTGAAAAGTAGAACGAAAATCAGTCAGTTCGCAAAGATTCGGTCCTAGTAAGTCTGCGTAATCCGCATAGTCTTTCCAGGATCGACAATTTACGCACCACCACGTTGGCTCGATGTTGACTGGGGAAAGTTTCTTACAGTTAGTTATGTTTTGCACCCAGCATGACCTTATTTGTTGATGGACCTTAAATCAACGGCTTATTTCATTCCATTTTCGCCTTGCAGGTCATATATGTTAACGTAATAAAAAAGCACTCGTTATATTCGTAAAAAAGTTTTCTAGAAATTAGACAGCAGGATGCGTGGGCGGAAGACAAAAAAGTGATTGAGATAAGGGAAAGAATGATTTTGTGTAAAATAGATAAGGGTTTTGTTTATGTGTATACATATGTCTATATACCTCTCCGGCTGTAATAAAGCTACATGTTCTGCACGTGCTGCAGTAGGTCAGCATGTTTACACAAGGTATTTGTATCTTCTTTGGTTCAAGACCAACACATTTGTGGGAGGGCTAATGGAAAGTGGTCTTTTATTTTGATAGGGGAAAATAACAATTAATCAGAAGGAATAAATTTATTCGTTTTATTTAGATTTATATATAATTTCTATTGCGTGGAAAATATTATCGACCTACTTTTTTTGCAAAATATCCATTTACTATGTCAAATTTATCGTTACACATTTTCATAACGAACAATATAATTGTTTCAATTTTCATGACCGCTTTGACGATGTTTAGATGAATCGTCTTTACTGGTGAGCTTTAGTGATCGACCGATTTTCGTCTTCAATTTTTGAAAAATTATGAATCAGTACTCAATAGAATTTGAAAGCAGAATTTGACATAATTTAACATATATAAATGTAGATAACTTAGACCTGTGGGATATCAGCTGGAGAATTGAAATGATTTTGTTGTGAACTGGCGTGGGAAATTGGTCGGAATACCTGTTGATATCAACATCACGTTCAATGTTTTACTGAAAAATAAAAAAAAATAAATACTAATTCAAATTCTGAATTCTTAAAAACTACAAAAGGAATTAAGAAAAATATTTCAAATCACATTGACCAATTGGAATTCAAGTTGTTAATCCAGTGAAGAATATGAACCAGAGGCTGGATGATGAATAAGTGAAGGGTTTTTTTTTTCATTAAATAAAGAGATCCTTTAGAAAAAGTAGTGCGACTTAAAAACGTTACTATTGAAAGTAAAATAATATAATATGTGTGCTCATTTTTGTCATCTCTTCTTTCGTTTAACACTTGAGTTGTCCTCTCTGTACGATTTCCTTCGCGAAACGACAGATAACGGGTGGGGGTCGTACCCAAAGTAACTGTCCTCTTCATTGATGAAAAAAAGACGGTACCCCTACTTAAATTTGGGTAGCCAAAAGTTGAAGAGAGTTTCCCATATCTAATACATTAAGAATATGAGAAATTGATTTGTATTGTCCTTTAAAGTTTTTTTGAAGTGCTGCGTTGTCGTTTTTCTGCGTCGATACTATATGCCTTCATTATTCTCTCTGTTCTTTTTCTCAGGATGTTCTTCAATGAATTTTACAGATCATAAAATGAAAACAGTTTCGATTGGCTTCATAGTAAGACGATCAAATGTACATTGTCTGACCCACCAACCCTAAGAATCTCTCTTCTGGGTCAGCGAAAGGATTTCCCGGATCAGAACCTCAAGCTTGATCATGTGATCTAAAATATCACTTTCGTACTTTTATTCTTCCCAAACAAAAGAATTTCATTTAAATCTACTCCATTATTATCTCACACTCATCTCATAACTTTAAAAGATGGTTTATTCGAATAATAAAAAAAAATCTCAAGATATTCAAACAAACAGTTTCGGTACATAATTAAGATTCACACCATGTTTGATTGATAAAGGCTCAGTGGTTATGGAGAAGATTATTTTTTTTCATATCTAATACATTTAATAAATAAGAAATCGATTTCGTAAATTGTCCTTTAAAGTTTTTTGAAGTTCTGCGTTGTCGTTTTTGTTTTCTGCGTTGATACTGTATGCCTTCATTATTCTTTCTTTTTTTTTTCTTTTTCTCAGTAAAGAAAAGCCCGAAAGTATAAGAACATTTAGGGTAAACCAGTTACAATACAATAAACAATTAATAAGATTCATGTCAAAGAAGGTGTATACTACAATTATCGGTTGATGAATTTGTAATTCTCATCGTGTCTAATCACATTCAAAAATATGATTTTAGGACAAAAAGCAGTACCGAAAATTAGAACCATGTTTAACAGATAACGACTAGGTGGTTAGGGAGGAGAAAATTTTTATTTCATACCTAATACATTAAGTATATGAGTAATTGCTTTGTATGAAGCTTTAAATTTTTTTGAGTTGCTGCGTATTTTTTTGTTTTCGGCCATACTGTAAGCTTTTATAATTTTCTCTTTGAGCATCTTCTAAGTTAGGACAGCCTGAAAGTATAAAAACATTTAGAGTAAACCAGTTACATAAATAAGTTTTATGTCAAAGAATACGTATATTACAATTTTCGGCTGATGAAATTGTTATTCTCATTTTGTTTAATAACATTTAAAAATCTGTGTTCAGGACAAGAATCATTACCGAAAATTAGAAAATGCTTGTTAAAGCAAATCCTTCAGTGTCTTCATTCTCATTTTTTCCAAAGTGTTTTCCCCAAGGTATTGTGGTATAGCATTCGTGACATAAAGGAACAACAAAGACAGAACGTAGCCGTAATCGCAAGGACGTCGTGGGACGAGTTATGTAACCCAAACGACGTACAAGTCCATGATAGTGAAAAATCTTATGGTTTATATAACCAAACAATGCAGTAAGAATACATCAAAAAATACATGCAAGTATAATAAAACTCTTGTAAGCAAAGAACATAGTGATAATTTATCCGCATCTTTACGTATCAAGCTTATGTACGCCTGTCAACAAATGACCATGTACTAAGATACTATGGTGTCATAGAGAAAAGGAGGCAAGGTGAAGTTTACCAAATTTCACTCTACGCCCTTTCCTTAATTTTCTGATTTAGGTGAGGAAAAAATTAATTCCTCTGCAGGAATAATTAAATTCCACTAAACGCCTTTTCCTTAAAATGATTTTGGTAGAAGCCCCCGGGTTAGCAGAGAAATGTTGTTATTATTGAAAATAAGATTTTGGACTCTTGACAGTGATCGAGCTTGGGTAGCCGAAAGTTGAAGGGAGTTTAGTTTCCCTATATATTACTACTTGAAGGTAGGACATTGAATGAAGATGAAGGGCTAAAGAGGTCAAATCTTTCCGTGGAACCTACCACAGCACCGTAATAGAGTGCAATTTTTTAAAAACCAAAGAAGGCCCAAAATCCGATGTTATTATCATGAGTTGATGTGACTTTTGGCGGTCGGTCAGCTGTTGTGTTCCTTGATACAGAAGAAGTTTTATTTTCATCAACTCTATTTGAAGTTTCTTGCAATGAAATTTCTCCAGTCAGTGCCTTATTTGTTCTTTTGCCTGAGGAAACAAGTCCATTTGTTTTGGTTCATACCATGTACTACATGGTATTTTCTGGTCGGGTGGACTCGCGCATGGGCCGTTCTCCTGATCTGAGGGGAGTCCATGTGCTTTCGTCCTCACGTCAGATTATTCTAGTTTTATACAGAAGTGTTTGCGCCCAACATGACCTTAGTTGTCAACGGGCCATAAAACAACATTCATTCATTCATTCATTGTACTACATGGACAGCAGCCCACTATTTCTACCCCCCCCCCTGCCCAACTGGGGGCTCAAATTCACAGGAATCATGCTTGGGACATGCTTTTTTTCAGATCAGGCTATTCCGTCAACAAAAATGGTCCCATTAGACTAGATAAAAAAATCTTCGGTAAGACAATTGGTTAGAATTAAACTTCACTTAACAGGAATGATGCCTTGGGTATGCTTTTACAGTTTCAACCGGTTGGAAAACTCTTTTTCTCATTTTTTTAGTTGATGTCCTTTGTTAGAATTACAGGTTGATTTTTGTCGAGAGCATTTCTTATAAAGTTATGCAAGCTAGAATTATATAGCGTCAGGGGTGGATAAATTGCATTGAGAAGTGCTGTGCATAAAAACCATAAGTCTACTTGTCATTTGAGTTAATGCCCATTCTGACTTGACTAATTTTACATCAACGAACAGCCTTATGGGGGGGCATTAATGTTTTACAAACATCTCTTTTTTAAGTATGATCCTAAAGGGCCTAACTAAATGTTTCTTCATTAGGTGTTCCATTATAATAGTAATCAAGAGGCCCCGTGCAAGGCTTGCTAATTGGTCATCCGCCAATTGGGATTATAGTACGAATTTTGGCTCAACATGCCACGTATATCATAATGAAAAACTATGAGGATCTAGAAAATGTCCCAAGGTACATGACCCTCCTGAGTTACCATATAGCATCTGAATTAAATCATTCACTAATGGGGTTCTAAAGGAGGGTAGGTTAATTTTCAGACACTTGTTCACGACTGAGAAATAATGGAACCGTTGCGTATCGCCCACGAATTTTTACCTTTATATTTAGACAGGATATTTGACCAACCAGAAACTTGCTATGCTTGTTGCCAAATAACGAGTTTTGCGAATCGCGTCATCACAAAACTTTGCACATGGCCCGTCGACAACTAAAGTCATGTTAATGATAGTTTGGGTATGCTGGCGAAAGTATGCAGGTCATGAAAGTGTGCCAAGATACGGGTTAAACATACATCGTTTTTGTATTTTACAAATTATGCTACAAAATCTTGTTATGACGACTGATTAAATGTCGAACCAGTTAATAAGTCTTTAATTGTTTTTTTGTTTAAATGGCCCATAGACAACTAAGGTCGTGTTAAGCAAAATACATTTGCTTAAATCATTGAATTGTTTTAGCCAGACGAAAGTACGAACGTATTCACACTCCTCGACGTACACTTTAAAAAAACAATAGGTATAGTGCGGTTTTATTAACTTGAATCTGACCCCTGCTATATAGATGAATAAAAACATGATTATTCCTACTTGGCTGTGCACGTGCTTTCATAGGAATGAATAACAAACGATATTGAATGTATTATACATTTTGTTTATTGATAAGATATGTCGGTAATTGTTATTCAAGCATTTTTTCCACAGAGGTCAAAGTCGGGTCAAATTAACCAGGCTATAATGGTCAATGTTAATGGTCAAGAGAACCTGAAATCACATTTATAATGTCAATGAAAACTGGCAGTGAAAGTGACTTATCAACATCAACCATTATTACTGGTATTGTTGAATATCCGGCGGAAGCATGCAGGTCTTGTGTGGTTGAATACAGGCTTACCATCTACAATAAAACGTTGTTATTTGTTGAACCTAAATGGATGAATCTTTCAATTAAGACTAGTCAAACACTGAAATTCTCATTCTGTAAAGAAACACATCAGCATGTGCAGCATAGCTACCAGATGTTTTGTAGTGTTCGATATTGGGTAGACTCATGACCAGGTGCCCGGTTAGCTCAGTTGGTAGAGCGCCGTGCTAGTGTTCCGGGGGTCGTGGGTTCGAGTTCCATGTCGGGCACAACTTTTCCTCTATAGTTACTTCAATGGTGTCAGAAGTAAACGGAGACCGCTGGGTTCGGCCATTTGGGAGCGGTATGGGACCGGCTCCAATTGGTGAAAAAGGGGAGGAGTGTAGTGTTCGATGATGGGTAGACTCATGACCAAGTGCCCGATTAGCTCAGTTGGTTAGAGCGCCGTGCTAGTGTTCTGGGGGTCGTGGGTTCGAGTCCCATGTAGGGCACAACTTTTCCTCTATAGTTACTTCAATGGTGTCAGAAGTAAACGGAGAACGCTGGGTTCGGCCATTTGGGAGCGGTATGAGACCGGCTCCAATTGGTTAAAAGGGGGAGGAGTGTAGTGTTCGATATTGGATAGACTCATGACCAGGTGCCCGGTTAGCTCAGTTGGTAGAGCGCCGTGCTAGTGTTCCGGGGGTCGTGGGTTCGAGTCCCATGTCGGGCACAACTTTTCCTCTATAGTTACTTCAGTTTTATCTTGGGTCATGAACTTCATGGAATACTCTATTTTCTATGGTAATGGTAAAAAATTGCTGATAGGCAGGGATCATCCTTTGGTGAAGCTCTACCACAGTTGTTGAAAGAATTTTATTTCAACAATAACTTCCTTTCTACTTGGCAACGGAATGGAAAATTGCCGAAAATCTTAGAAAAACTCTATTTTCCCTAATCTACTTGGAAAACCAAGCCGAGACTTGGCAGGGATGTTCCTAAGGTAAAACTCTACTAAGTTTGTCTAAAGAATTTAATTCTATTGAAAATTCTGGTTTACGTGAAGAGGGAAAGGCCCCCCAAAAAATGCTGGAAATCTTAGAACAAGTTCATCTACTATTTAACCATTAGGCCAATCAATTTTTGACTTGACAGTGTGTAAGTTTTTTGGGATAAGGGTAAATAATTAACCTTGACATTCATCATGAGCGCTTTGATAGATCTGTATTGATCAGCATGGTTAAACGATATGCACTTGATCATTTGATGCAGCTTTAAGTACACTGTCAACTTTCCTTGTTGCATTTTTTCTTTGCCTGTGCATCTAAAGTGTCTTTTTGTCCGTCCTACAATCTGTCTGTGAAAAGTTAACTTTCAAACCAATCATTTTGCTGTAACTTCAACATGCAATAATGAATAATGTTCATATTTGGCATGAAAGTTCCTTAATCAATCAATAACTTCAACTTCGAAAATAGGACATCGGAGGTATTCGTATTTAAACAATCAAACATGGAGTCAAAGCTACCTAGACTCCATTGACCAGTTAAATGTTCTTTAAACATACCCTAATGATTAAGGGTCCTTATAGTGTCTCGAACTGTTCTTAGCGTTTTTATTTTTTCAGTTCGCAAGTCATCTTTCTTACCATGTATCCACGGCAATTTGCTTGGAACTGGGCAAGCGTAATTGTTTTTTTTCTGTAGACTGATCATTATGACATCGAAGGTATTCGTATTTAAACATTCAAACATGGAGTCAAAGCGACCTAGACTCCATTGACCAGTTAAATGTTCATTTAAACATACCCAAATGATTAAGGGTCCTTATAGTGTCTCGAACTGTTCTTAGCGATTTTATTTTTTCAGTTCGCAAGTCATCTTTCTTACCATGTATCCACGGCAATTTGCTTGGAACTGGGCAAGCGTAATTGTTTTTTTTCTGTAGACTGATAAATATGACATCGGAGGTATTCGTATTTAAACACTCAAACACGGAGTCAAAGCGACCTAGACTCCATTGACCAGTTAAATATTTAAACATACCCAATGATTAAAGGTCCTTATAATGTCTCGAACTGTTCTCGGCGTTTTTCTTTTTTCAGTTCTCAAGTCATCTTTCCTACCAAGTATCCACGGCAATTCACTTGGAACTGGGCAAGCGTAATTGTTTTTTTCTGTAGACTGATAAATATGACATCGGAGGTATTCGTATTTAAACACTCAAACACGGAGTCAAAGCGACCTAGACTCCGTTGACCAGTTAAATATTTAAACATACCCAATGATTAAAGGTCCTTATAATGTCTCGAACTGTTCTCGGCGTTTTTCTTTTTTCAGTTCTCAAGTCATCTTTCCTACCAAGTATCCACGGCAATTCACTTGGAACTGGGCAAGCGTAATTGTTTTTTTCTGTAGACTGATAAATATGACATCGGAGGTATTCGTATTTAAACACTCAAACACGGAGTCAAAGCGACCTAGACTCCATTGACCAGTTAAATATTTAAACATACCCAATGATTAAGGGTCCTTATAATGTCTCGAACTGTTCTCGGCGTTTGTCTTTTTTCAGTTCTCAAGTCATCTTTCCTACCAAGTATCCACGGCAATTCACTTGGAACTGGGCAAGCGTAATTGTTTTTTTCTGTAGACTGATAAATATGACATCGAAGGTATTCGTTTTTAAACACTCAAACATGGAGTCAAAGCGACCTAGACTCCATTGATCAGTTAAATGTTTAAACATAACCAAATGATTAAGGGTCCTTATAATGTCTCGATGCCCCCAGCTGGGCGGGGGGATAGAAATAGTCGGCTGCTGTCCATGTAGTACATGGTAAGACCCCAAACAAATGGACCTGCCCGTTTGCCGTGGGCTGCGACCCGTAATGCCTGATGACGGGATCCTGGTGGTTGAGTGACCTCAGGGATTGGCTAGGCCCTGTGTTTGCAACACACCACTTTGGCCCCGAGTTGGGATAAACGGGAGGTCGGGCGGGCCCGACCCGATCAATCGGCTGGTCATGCCTTGCCCTAGGGCGTTTTTATCGAAAGACTTGTCTTTTCATTGTTCTTTCATCAACCACCGTTTTCAAATTAAATGACGTTTTCACTTGCGCCTTAGAAGGCGGTGGCTCATGGGCCAATCGGGTATATTTGGTGTTTGATCGACAATTTTACTGTCTGATGTCTACTTCATGCTTGGTTGAAATATTCATCAGCGTAATTTTGCTTGATCTAGCCATTTTGCACGAGTATATCGGCGATGTATCCCCGGCACCTCTCCTGAGATGGAATTCCCCAGGTTAGGTGTCCCCTTGTAGGACTCCGAGGGCGGGTGGTTTGGAGCATCGCCGATGAATTCAATTAACTATCATGGCAACCCACAAAAAAACCAAGCGCTATTTATCCGACTCTGAAGACGAACCACAATTCTCACAGTCATTTTCAAAGTTTATCGTGGTTGAAAGTATCGACCCAGAAAACCCAATTACTGAATTATCTCCATTTGTCATTGAAAAGCAGATACATGCTATCTTAGGTACCCCTAAATCTGTGAAATCTTTGAGAAATGAGACACTGTTAGTTGAAGTTTGCAAAAAGAAACAATCTGAAAATCTTCTAAAGATAAGGATGTTCTTTAATATTAAGGTCAAAGCATATCCCCATGAAAGACTGAATACATCCAAGGGCGTCATAAGATGCAAAGACCTATCAAAATGCACTATCTCTGAAATTAAAGAAAATCTTAGAAGTCAAGGTGTGACGGAAGTTAAACGCATAGAATTTAAAAAAGATGAAAAGACTATCAGAACAAATACATATATCCTTACCTTTGATGAACCAACACTTCCTTCAGATATAAGAATTGGATATCAAATTGTTAAGGTTGACGTTTTTGTCCCAAATCCTCTCAGATGTTTTAATTGCCAAAGATTCGGTCACCATGAAGATAGATGCACAAGTGTTAAAGTATGCAGGAAATGTAGTTATGCTGGGCCCGAAGACGAACACTATGAAAATGACTGTGAGAATGACTTAAAATGTTTCAACTGTGGACAGGATCACGCAGCAAATTCCAGACAATGTCCTAAATTCATCATTCAAAAAGAAATACTTGAAGTAAAGTTCAGGAAATCTGTCTCATTCTACGAGGCCAAAAAGATTGTAGAGTCAAGGCAATCTGAAAGTAGCTACGCAAGTAAAGCTAGACCTGATCCAGTTGAAAAGAATAAAACTCATCAATGTGATAGCTGTGAACGTCTTTTAAAAATAGTGACTGATTTATTTCCGCAGGCGAAGGAAAAAATTAAACAAGCGTTGTCTCAAGAAACAACAACACATGAGCCTTCAGTTACAGATGATAAAAACAAAGATTCTTCTGTTGAAACTAATGTATCTGCTGTATCATCAGCAAAGGTCGCTCCAGTTGAAAATATAAAATCGTCAAAAAATAACAATAAGAATGTTGTAAAACCAGAGACAGTCCGCCAGAGGAAGATACGCCTTCAGTTAGAGAAGGCACATCCCCCCTCGGTCGACGTTGAGAAATATTCTACCCCTCCAGTTTCGACTGGAAATCGTTTCGCTCATTTGAGTGATTCAGGTGAGGAGGATATGGATGTCCGGGAGGTCTCGCCTCCCAAACCTCCAGATCAGCCTCCTTCTAATCAAAAGCAATCAGATGCTATAAGGCAAGGTGCTAACAAAATTAACTTAACAGGAGTTAAATAATGGGTTATTTCTTACTTCCATTAATAAGTGGTATTATTTTAACTCTAACCTCCATAATGGCGAATAACATTATACAATGGAATTGTCGCAGCATCAAGGCCAATTTCGAAGAACTTAATCTTCTAGTTAACAAACAAAAACCAGTTGCAGTATGTTTACAAGAAACGTTTCTAAAAGACACAGATAAGTTTTCTCTTAAATATCACTCTTGCTTTTTTACTAACTTTACAGATCGCGAGAAAGCGTCTGGTGGTGTGGGAATTATTGTAAATAATAATATCCCTCACCGTCATGTCAGTTTGGATACTTCTTTGCAAGCAGTGGCTGTAAGTGTCTCGCTAAATAAAACAATTACATTATGTTCTGTTTATCTTCCTCCTAGTTTCCCTGTAGATGGTAAAAAACTTGATAATCTCGTTGACCAGCTGCCACAACCTTTTATACTTATGGGAGATTTCAATTCTCATCATAAGTTATGGGGATGCTCCAATACAGACGACAAAGGTCGTACTGTTGAGGATTTTGTAAATAGGCATGATCTTGTTCTATTGAATGATAAATCTAAAACTTATCTTCATCCTGCAACTGGAAATTATTCTTCACTGGATTTGACTATTTGCAGTCCTGATATTTTTCCTGATTTTTCATGGAAAGTTCTTTCCGACCTTCATGGTAGTGACCATTTCCCTATTCAGATCTCCGAATTAGGACCATCTGTTCAGGAGCGCCCTAGGCGTTGGAAACTCCATAAGGCTAATTGGGAACTTTTTAGAACCACATGTGAACAGTCGATAAATCCAGAAGCTTTTGATGACTGTGAAAACTCTGCAGACTTGTTTACATCTTTACTTTATTCTGCTGCAGAAAAAAGTATTCCACAAACATCGCCTGACCCAAAAAATCCAAACAAGCCATGGTTTAATGACGATTGCAAAAAGGCTGTAGCTGAAAGAAAACGTGCTCTTAGAGCATTTGGCTTAAGACCTTTAGAGGAAAATCTTTACAAATTTAAAATTGCACGTGCAAAAGCACGTCGCACTATAAAACAAAGTAAGCGTTCGTCTTGGAGACAGCCCCCAGCTGGGCGGGGGGATAGAAATAGTCGGCTGCTGTCCATGTAGTACATGGTAAGACCCCAAACAAATGGACCTGCCTGTTTGCCGTGGGCTGCGACCCGTAATGCCTGATGACGGGATCCTGGTGGTTGAGTGACCTCAGGGATTGGCTAGGCCCTGTGTTTGCAACACACCACTTTGGCCCTGAGTTGGGATAAACGGGAGGTCGGGCGGGCCCGACCCGATCAATCGGCTGGTCATGCCTTGCCCTAGGGCGTTTTTACCTAAAAACTTGCTTTTTAATTGTTTTTCCTGAACCACCGTTATCATAAAGTGACGTTTTCACTAACGCCTTAGAAGGCGGTGGCTCATGGGCCAATCGGGTAAATGTGGTGTTTGATCGACAATTTTACTGTCTGATGTCTATTTCATGCTTGGTTGAATTATTCATCAGCGTATTTTTGCTTGATCTAGCCATTTTGCTACGAGTATATCGGCGATGTATCCCCTGCACCTCTCCTGAGATGGAATTCCCCAGGTTAGGTGTACCCTTGTAGGACTCCGATGGCGGGTGGTTTGGAGCATCGCCGATGAAGTCAAGAAAATAACATGGCAACCTACAAAAAAACCAAGCGTACCTGGAACTCCGATTCGGAAGATGAAGCCCCAATTAATCAATCATTTGCTAAATTCCTCGTTGTCGAAAGTTTAGACCCGGATAGTCCGATCTCTGACTTGTCTCCATTTGTTATCGAAAAGCAGCTAAATGCCATCATTGGAACACCCAAATCTGTCAAAACTCTAAAAAATGAAACTTTGCTGATTGAAGTCACTAAAAAACAACAGGCTCAGAATTTATTAAAAACTACAAAGTTCTTCAACCAAAAGGTGAAAGTTTACGCCCATGAGAGACTGAATACGTCTAAAGGTGTTATTAGATGCAGAGACCTGTCAAAATGCCCTTTATATGAGATCAAAGATAATCTGAAACCACTGGGAGTTACTGAAGTTAAAAGAATTGAATTCAAAAAGGATGGAAATACTATCAAGACAAACACTTACATTTTGACCTTTAATGACCCAGTGCTTCCAAAAGAAATTAGAATAGGATATCAAATAGTGAAGGTTGATGTGTTTGTACCAAACCCTTTACGGTGTTTTAATTGTCAGAGATTCGGACATCATGAGAACAATTGTAGTAAAAATAAAGTTTGCAGGAAGTGTTCATACTGTGGGCCTGAAGATGAACATTACGAGGAAGATTGTAGTAATGATTTAAAATGTGCTAATTGTGGACAGGGACATGCAGCTAATTCTAGGCAATGCCCTAAATTTCTTTTGCAGAAAGAAATATTAGATGTGAAATTTAAACAGTCTGTTTCTTTTTTTGAGGCAAAGAGAATTGTTGAGTCCAGACATGGCCAGGGTAATGGAAGTGAGGGTAGTTATGCAAGTAAAGCTAAACCTGCCCCTGAGGAAAACGCAAAACCAGGTCAATGTAGTTCCTGTGAACGACTTTTGAAAATTATAACGGAGTTATTTCCTCAGGCAAAACATCTAATAAATCAAGCTTTAGCTGCACAAACATCAGCCCCAAAACCTCTTGGGAAAGAAACTGAAAAGGAAGCTTCATCTTCTGCAAATCCCATTCCAGCTACCTCTGTAAATAACGGGTCTGTTTTACAAGCACATCAGGACAAAAATGATAAAAAAACTAAATCAACTACACCAAAAGATGTTACTAAAGAGAAAAGCGAGACTCCCCGCCAACGGAAGGCCCGCATACAGTTAGAAAAAGCTAATCCTCCCTCAGTGGAGACTAGCAATCGCTTCGGCGAATTGGAGGAGGAAGAAATGGAGGAAGAATCTGAAGATTCAACTCCAAAACCTCCTATCCCCCCTTCCTCGAATCCAGCACACCACGATGCAATAAGGCAAGGTGTCAACAAAATTAACTTAACTGCAGTAAAATGAATAATTTCATACTTCCATCAATGTATGGTCTCATACTCACAATCAATCTCATAATGGCGAACAACATTATACAATGGAATTGTCGCAGCATCAAGGCAAATTTTGAAGAACTTAATCTCCTAGTAAGCAGACAAAAACCAGTTGCAGTATGTTTACAAGAAACGTTTTTAAAAGACACAGATAAGTTTTCGTTAAAGTATCATTCTTGCTATTTTACTAACTTTACAGATCGCGAAAAAGCGTCTGGTGGTGTGGGAATTATTGTAAATAATAATATCCCTCACCGTCATGTAAATTTAGATACTTCTTTGCAAGCAGTAGCTGTAAGTGTCTCTCTCAATAAAACTATTACACTCTGTTCTGTTTATCTTCCTCCAAGTTCCCCTGTTGATGGCAGAAAACTTGATCATCTAGTCGATCAGCTACCTAAACCTTTTATACTTATGGGAGATTTCAATTCTCACCATAAGTTATGGGGCTGCTTCAATACAGACGACAAGGGTCGTTCTGTTGAGGATTTTGTAAATAGGCATGATCTTGTTATACTGAATGATAAATCTAAAACTTATCTTCATCCTGCAACTGGACATTATTCTTCATTGGATTTGACTATTTTCAGTCCTGATATTTTTCCAGATTTTTCATGGAAAGTTTTGTCCGACCTTCATGGTAGTGACCATTTCCCTATTCAGATCTCCGAATTAGGACCATCTGTTCAGGAGCGCCCTAGGCGTTGGAAACTCCATAAGGCTAATTGGGAACTGTTTAAAACCACCTGTGAACAGTCTATAAATCCAGAAGCCTTTGATGACTGTGAAAATTCTGCAGACTTGTTTACACCTTTACTTTATTCTGCTGCAGAAAAATGTATTCCACAAACATCGCCTGACCCCAAGAATCCAAATAAGCCATGGTTTAATGATGACTGCAAAAAGGTTATAGCCGAGAGGAAACGTGCTCTAAGAGCATTTGGCTTAAGGCCTTCAAAGGAAAATCTTTACAAATTTAAAATTGCACGTGCTAAAGCACGTCGTACTATAAAACAAAGTAAGCGTTCGTCTTGGAGACAGTATGTATCCGGATTAAATTCTAGATCATCTGTCAAAAAGACTTGGGACATGATACGTAAAATTAGTGGGAAGAATACATCACTTAATGTTGGTCATCTTAAAACAGATGACGATACCACAGCTTCTTCAAAACATGACATTGCTAATGTCTTGGCAGACACTTTTGCCAAGAAATCTTCCTCTACTAATTATTCAACTACGTTTCAGAAGTTTCAAAGTGTAAAAGAAAAGTCTAAACTTAATTTTAGTTCCAGAAATCTGGAACAATATAATAGAGACTTTTCCGTTAAGGAATTGAAAAAAGCTTTAAAAAAGTGTCACGACACTGCTGTCGGATCAGATGCTATTCATTATCAGTTCCTCAAACGTTTGCCGTCTCGTTCCCTTCATTGCTTACTTGCAATTTATAATCAGGTATGGACAACGGGAAGCATTCCAGCCTCTTGGCAGGAAGCTATCGTTATTCCAATACCTAAACCAGGTAAAGATTCCACAAATCCATCTAATTATCGCCCTATTGCTTTAACTAGTTGTATTTGCAAGACCATGGAAAGAATGGTAAATGATCGTCTTGTCTGGTTTCTTGAAAAGAACCACCTTATTACTCAAGTCCAAAGTGGCTTCCGTAAACAGAGAAGCACTCTTGATCATCTTGTTCACTTTGAGACATTTATTCGAGAAGCCTTTATAAGAAAGGAACACGTTGTTTCTGTCTTTTTCGATCTTGAAAGTGCTTATGATACCACATGGAAGTATGGAATCATGAACGACCTCTATGATTTCGGTATACGAGGTCGCCTTGCCTATTTCATCTCTGCTTTTTTGGATGAACGTCAGTTTAGAGTCCGTGTTGGAGATACTTTATCTGATCCCCATGAACAAGAAATGGGTGTTCCCCAGGGGAGTATTTTATCGGTGACACTGTTTAGTGTCAAAATAAACAACATTGTTAAAACCGTTTGCCCTGGTGTGGAATGTTTTCTCTACGTTGACGATTTTTGTATCTGCTACAGATCAAAACAAATGCATACAATTGAAAGACAATTGCAACAAGTCTTGAACAATCTTTCAAAATGGTCCAATGAAAACGGTTTCAAGTTTTCAAAGACAAAAACTAAATGTATGCATTTTTGTCAATCGAGAAAAATGCATCTTGATCCTGACTTAAAGTTGGATGGAGTACCGATTGAAGTTGTCAAAGAATTTAAGTTCTTAGGACTCCTTTTTGATTCTAAACTGTCATTTATTCCACATATTGATAATTTGAGAAATAAATGCCTAAAGGCACTTAATCTTTTACGTGTTGTATCCAGTATGGATTGGGGAGCCGATAAAAAGGTTCTATTGCGCCTTTATAGGGCACTTGTTAGATCAAAGCTAGACTATGGCTGTGTTGTTTATGGTTCTGCGCGCCCTTCATACCTTCGCAAACTTGATACTATTCATAATCAAGGATTGCGCTTGGCGTTGGGTGCCTTTAGAACATCACCAATTAACAGTCTTTATACAGAAGCAAATGAGCCTTCCTTAAATTTACGAAGAAAGAAGCTTTCCATGCAATATTATCTAAAACTTAAATCCAATCCCGATAATCCTACTCATAAAGTTGTTTTTGAACCTAAATATAGAGAGGCTTTTGAAAAGAAAAAGAACCCAATACTTCCTTTTAGTTTGCGCTGTGAAGCCGATGTAAGCTCTCTAGATTTTGACCTAGAGGACGTGGCAGAACATATTGTTCCTGATGTTCCTTTGTGGACATATAAAAGTCCCACGTTTCTTTATGATCTTGCTTCAAGCAAAAAGGATACAACAGATCCATCTATTTTTAAAACCAAATTCATGGAAGTCAAAGAAAAATACACATCTTATGAAGAAATATACACTGACGGTTCAAAAGATGGCGAAAAAGTTGCTTCAGCCACTATTTTAGATGGCGAAAAATATCAATTCCGCCTTCCGAATAACTCCTCTATTTTTTCAGCCGAGCTTAAGGCCATTGATCTCGCACTCGATCATATGATCGCAGAACGTCTCTCTCGCTATATCATTTTTACTGACTCTATGTCAAGCATGCAAGCGATTGAGCACGAAAAAACTGACAATCCCCTTATTGTAAGGCTACTTGATAAAATAGCTAATCTTAATGATGTTGATCTCGTTTTCTGTTGGCTTCCAAGCCATATTGGTATTCATGGTAATGAGGAGGCAGATAAAGCTGCCAAGGATTCATTATCGCTTGAAATCTTACCCTATGAAGTACCTTTTACTGATTTTAAACCCCTTATTCATAGTTTTATTCATGATGTCTGGAGGAACTGTTGGACTGATCCTGCGAACCAGAATAACAAATTATTTTCTGTTCGACCGAATCTTGGCGATTGGTTACCTGGTTACAGGTCAAACCGTCGCGAAGAACTAATTCTGACTCGCTTACGCATTGGTCACACTCATTTAACGCACTCCTACCTCTTAAAAGGAGAGGAGATGCCAATGTGTATTCCATGTAACGCTCCTCTTACTGTCAAACATATCTTTATAGATTGTATAGATTTTTCTTTCATTAGAAACAAATATTTTAAAGTTGATAGTATGAGGCAGCTGTTCGAGTCTGTAAAATTAGAATTTATATTTGACTTTCTGAAGTCAATAAATTTATATAACAAAATCTAATTTTAGGTTATATTGACCGTTTTCTCCTTTTTTTCAAAATCAATGGTTTTCCTTAAGTTTTACAGTTAGATTTATCCATTTAAATTATTCTTAGACTTAAAAGCGTTTATGTGAATTTTTAAAGTTATTTTGAGTGATCTTTTGATCGTGATTTCTTTTTAGGCTTGACAGTGCTTATTAACATTTTTACCATTTAAACTTATTTGTATTAATCTTTTTACCATGATTTGTTTATAATTGTTTTGTTTAGTTTAGTTTTAATATATCCGTTTACAAGAGTAATCTATTTCTTAAAATTGTTTGCGCCCAACATGACCTTAGTTGTCGACGGGCCATAAAACACTATTCATTCATTCATTGAAAAGAACCACCTTATTACGGAAGTCCAAAGTGGCTTTCGTAAACAGAGAAGCACTCTTGATCATCTTGTTCGCTTCGAGACCTTTATTCGAGAAGCCTTTATTAAGAAGGAACACGTTGTTTCTGTCTTTTTCGATCTCGAAAGTGCTTATGATACCACTTGGAAGTATGGAATAATGAACGACCTCTATGATTTCGGTATACGAGGTCGCCTTGCCTTTTTCATCTCAGCTTTTTTGGATGAACGTCAGTTTAGAGTCCGTGTTGGAGATACTTTATCTGATCCCCATGAACAAGAAATGGGTGTTCCCCAGGGGAGTATTTTATCGGTGACACTGTTTAGTGTCAAAATAAACAACATCGTTAAAACCGTTTGCCCTGGTGTGGAATGTTTTCTCTACGTTGACGACTTTTGTATCTGCTACAGATCAAAACATATGCATACAATTGAAAGACAATTGCAACAAGTCTTGAACAATCTTTCAAAATGGTCAAATGAAAACGGCTTCAAGTTTTCGAAGACTAAAACTAAATGTATGCATTTTTGCCAATCGAGAAAAATGCACCTTGATCCAGATTTAAAGTTGGACGGGGTACCGATTGAAGTTGTCAAGGAATTTAAGTTCTTAGGACTTTTATTTGACTCTAAGCTTTCGTTTATTCCACATATTGACAATTTGAAAAATAAATGCCAAAAGGCACTTAACCTTTTACGTGTTGTATCCAGTATGGATTGGGGAGCCGATAAAAAGGTTCTACTGCGACTATATAGGGCACTTGTTAGATCAAAGCTAGACTATGGCTGTGTTGTTTATGGTTCTGCGCGCCCTTCTTACCTTCGTAAGCTTGATACTATTCGGCCCCCAGCTGGGCGGGGGGGTAGAAATAGTCGGCTGCCGCCCATGTAGTCAATGGTATGACCCCTAACAAATGGGCCCGCCTGTTTGCCGTGGGTGGAGACTCGTAAGGCCGGAAAAGAGGGTCCTGGTAGTTGAGGGAAGCCCAGGGATCTCCAGCTTCTCAACACGCTGCTTTGGCCTCGGCTTCGGCTGAAACGGGAGCCTAGATGGGCCCGGTCTAGGCAATCGGCTGGTCGTTTTAGACTGGGGCATCTACTTTTGTCATATAGAATGTCATGTTATAATAAATTGTTTCTCATTATTTACTGAGACACTCCTTTAAAACTTGTTGTACCATATTTCTGTGGAAAAATTGGTATAATGCCATTGTTCTCTTGTAAGTGCAAAGGTTGATTTGCCCGTGTCACACATATTTTATATTTTAATAGTATTTTAGTCCTTGTCTATATAGGCTCATGGGCTAATCGGGTTGAATGGATTTTCTGATTTGGCTTTATTTGCACGGCTTGATTCTTTGTTAGGAAATTGTTCGTGCAATTGCTGTCGATTCATTTGGTCATTTTGGCTCGAGTATACTATCCGGGTAGCCCTGGCATGGGGGGCTGGAGACCCGCCCCTTCATGTCCCCTTGTAGGACTCCGTTGAGGGTGGTGGCCCCCGGATAGTGAATACCACAAAATAAAATCATGGATACCCAAACCAAAAAACGAAAGAACGATGCAGAATCAACGGAATGGGAAACCGGTACGTCCCTTTATCAGTCTACAGCCATACGTCTTAGTTCTCCTAACTTTCACAGATTCCTAGTAATTGATTCAACTGACGGTAACAAACCCCTTACCAGACTGTCTCCCTTCGTAATTGATAAAGTAATCAAGTCAGTTATTGGTGAACCTAAATCTGTTAAGAAATTGAAATCTGGAAGCCTTCTCGTTGAAGTTGAAAGACCTGCACATTGTGATAACCTTATGAAAATGGACTCTTTCTTTGATATTCCGGTAACATGTACACCACATTCTACTCTTAATACGTCAAGGGGGGTCATAAGATCTCGTGATTTAGAAGATATTCCTGAAACTGAAATTCTAGAGGAACTGAAAAGCCAAAACGTTACCGAGGTTAAACGCATAACTGTTTATAGAGATGGTGAAAAGCGGAATACTAACACATTTATTCTGACTTTCGGCTCTGCTATTTTACCAAAGAGTATTAAAGTAGGCTACCTTCGACTGAACGTTGATCTGTATATCCCCAACCCCTTGCAATGTTACAGGTGTTTCAAATTTGGACACCATGAGAAAAAGTGCAGGGCCGGTGAAGGAGATTTGTGCCGCCGTTGTGGTAAATTAGAAGATCAGCATCGTTCTATCCACTGCACTGATGACATGAAATGTTTGAATTGTGGTGGGGAACATCCTTCAACTTCACGAAAATGTCCCGTTTGGCTAAGAGAAAAGGAAATTGTTACCGTCAAATATAGAGAAGGTTTATCTTTTCCTGAAGCAAGAAAAGTTGTTGATAATAGAGTCAATCTTACAAATACTTATGCAAATGTAACCAAAAACTCTAAAACCAATAGCATGAGCAAACGAGACACCAATGAATGTGATAACTGTAAAGATCTTTTCGGAAAGTTGTGTATTCTCTTTCCTGAAAAGAAGGATGAAATTGTTAAGTTATTTCCATCTTTAGCAGTTATGTCTAGTAAACCCTGTAACACAGACCAGGGCAACTCTGGAAAAACGAAAGAGTCCCAATCTAACTCGAGTAAGGTAACTCCAGGAAAAGATAACATTTCTCTCCGGCCCGCTAAACCTTCAACGCCCACAAGCACTGTACCATCCTCTGGAGAAGACGAAGTTCTTCGATTAGATCTAGCTGAAATGGGAAGACGCAAGAAAGCACAAATGCAGTTGGAGAAGTCAAATCCTCCGGTTGCTAAAGTGCCAGAAGATAAAGATTCAAGCTCTTTTGTGAAACCAAGGAGCAGAACTTCGTCTCCTAGGCCGGCAATATCTAACCGCCAGCCAAAAGGGGTCTGATGATCCTATAAAACAATACAACCGTTACCACAGTCTTGAAGAAGACATGGATACGGAAAACACCGAGGACTCAGATTCTTCAAAGGAGAATAAGCAAGGTAAACATATGATAGATCTTTCACATATAAAGAAATAAAATTCATACTTCCACTTCTAATAAGTGTATTTTTCCCCTTAATCTAACCATGACGAACAAAATCATTCAATGGAATTGTCGCAGCATCAAAGCCAACTTTGAAGAAATGAATCTATTAGTTTCGAATGGAAAGCCAGTGGCAGTTTGTTTGCAAGAGACTTTTCTTAAAGATTCTGACAACTTCTCATTTAAGTATCACTCTTGCTATTTGAAAAATTTTGAAGGGAATGAGAAAGCTTCGGGCGGTGTCGGAATCATTGTTAACAACAGTGTTCCTCATCGCACCATTCCTCTTAATACTTCGCTACAAGCTATTGCTGTAAGCGTATCCCTTAATAAAACAATAACCCTTTGTTCAATTTATCTTCCCCCTAGTTCTCCTATCAATCGTAGGAGACTAGACGATCTTGTCGAACAGTTACCAAAGCCTTTCATATTAATGGGAGATTTCAATTCCCATCATACGCTTTGGGGTTGTACTTATACAGACGACAAAGGTCGCACAATTGAAGATTTCTTAACAAATCATGATCTTGTTTTATTAAATGATAAATCCTCCACATATCATCATCCGGCCACTGGCTCTTATTCTTCACTGGATTTAACTGTTTGCACTCCAGACATTTTCCCGGCTTTTAGCTGGAAAGTGGACTCGGACCTTCATGGTAGTGACCATTTTCCTATTCATATTTCTGAATTAGGACCATCGGTTCAAGAACGCCCAAGGCGATGGAAACTCCATAAAGCTAATTGGGAGTTGTTCAAAACTACCTGCGAACAATCAATAAATCCACAGGCTTTTGAGGATTGTGAAAACTCTACCGAGCTTTTCACTTCCTTACTATATTCGGCTGCAGAGAAAGCTATTCCTAGAACGTCGCCTGGCCCTAAACACCCTAACAAACCATGGTTTAATGAAGATTGCAAAAAGGCCATAGCTGAGCGGAAATCTGCTCTCAGATCATTTGATTTGAGACCATCGAAGGAGAACCTGTACAAATTTAAAATTGCCCGAGCGAAAGCTCGTCGTACCATTAAACAAAGTAAGCGTTCGTCATGGAGACAGTATGTTTCTAGATTGAATTCTAGATCATCTGTCAAAAAGACATGGGATATGGTGCGCAAAATCAGCGGAAAGAACACGTCAATTGGAGTTGGTCATTTAAGAACTGACCTCAGTGACGTTTCTTCCAAGGCTGATACTGCGAATGTATTGGCAGATACGTTTGCCAAGAAGTCATCATCATCCAATTACTCACCTGCATTTCAAAAATTCAAAGGTGATAAAGAAAAGTCAAAACTTAACTTCAGTTCCAGTCGACTAGAACATTATAATAGAGACTTTTCTGTCAAAGAATTGAAGAAGGCTTTAAAGAAGTGCCATGACACTGCTGTAGGAAATGATAATATACATTATCAATTCCTCAAACGTTTGCCCTCTCGTTCTTTGCACTGCTTACTTGAAATTTACAACCAGGTATGGAAAACGGGAAGCATTCCAGCCTCTTGGCGGGAAGCTATCGTTATTCCTATACCGAAACCAGGTAAAGATTCTACCAATCCTTCAAACTATCGCCCTATTGCTTTAACTAGTTGTATTTGTAAAACCATGGAAAGAATGGTTAATGATCGTCTTGTCTGGTTTCTTGAAAAGAACCACCTCATAACGTCAGTCCAAAGTGGCTTTCGTAAACAAAGAAGCACTCTTGATCATCTTGTCCGCTTCGAGACTTTTATTCGAGAAGCTTTTATAAAGAAAGAACACGTTGTTTTTGTTTTTTTCGATCTTGAAAGTGCTTATGATACCACATGGAAGTATGGAATTATGAATGACCTCTATGATTTCGGTATTCGAGGTCGCCTTGCTTATTTCATTTCTGCATTTTTAGATGAACGTCAGTTTAGAGTCCGAGTTGGAGATACTTTTTCTGATCCCCATGAACAAGAAATGGGCGTTCCACAAGGAAGTATTTTGTCTGTGACACTTTTTAGTGTCAAAATTAACAATATTGTCAAAACTGTTTGCCCTGGGGTTGAATGTTTTCTCTATGTTGATGACTTTTGCATCTGTTACAGAACAAAACATATGTATACGATTGAAAGACAGCTACAGCAAGTCTTAAAAAATCTTTCCAAATGGTCCAATGAAAACGGCTTTAAGTTTTCCAAGACAAAAACTAAATGTATGCATTTTTGTCAATCTAGGAAAATGCACCCTGATCCAGAATTAAAGCTGGATGGAGTGCAAATTGAAGTTGTAAAAGAATTTAAATTCTTGGGACTCCTTTTTGATTCTAAACTGACGTTTATACCCCATATTGATAATTTAAAAAATAAGTGTTTAAAGGCACTTAACATTTTACGTGTTGTATCAAGTAAGGACTGGGGAGCTGATAAAAAGGTCTTGTTACGCCTTTACAGGGCACTTGTCAGATCAAAATTAGATTATGGTTGTGTTGTTTACGGTTCTGCACGCCCTTCATACCTTCGCAAACTTGATACCATTCATAATCAAGGATTGCGCCTTGCGCTTGGTGCTTTTAGAACATCACCAGTAAATAGTCTTTACATTGAAGCAAATGAACCTTCCTTGAACCTTAGGAGGAAAAAGCTTTCAATGCAATACTATTTAAAGCTAAAATCTAATCCTGACAATCCAACGTATAAAGCTGTGTTTGAACCTAGACACAGACAGGATTTTGATAAGAAACCTAGTGCAATACCCCCGTTTAGCTTACGTTGCGAAGCAGATATTAACTCTCTAGATTTTGATCTAGAGGATGTGGCAGAACACGTTGTTCCTGAAGTTCCTTTGTGGACTTCTAAAAGCCCCACATTTCTTTACGATCTTGCTTCTAGCAAAAAGGATACAACTGATCCAACTGTTTTTAAAACAAATTTTTTAGAAATTAGAGATGAATACGCATCTTATGAAGAGATTTATACAGATGGTTCAAAGGATGGCGAAAAAGTTGCCTCGGCCACCATTTTAGATGGTGAAAAGTATCAATTCCGTTTGCCAAATAACTCTTCTATTTTTTCAGCTGAGCTAAAGGCGATTGACCTCGCACTCGATCATATAATCGAAGAACGCTTCTCTCGCTACATAATTTTTACTGACTCTATGTCAAGTATACAAGCGATTGAGAACGAGAAAACAGACAATCCGATTATTGTTAGATTACTAGATTCAATAGCTCAGCTTCATGATGTTGATCTCGTTTTCTGCTGGCTTCCGAGCCACGTTGGTATTCGTGGTAATGAAGAGGCAGATAAAGCTGCCAAAGAGGCATTAACACTAGAAATTTTACCTTTTGAAGTGCCTTTTACCGATTTTAAACCTTTGATTCATGGCTTCATTCAGGATGTCTGGAAGAACTGTTGGACCGATCCAGCGAACCACAGTAATAAATTATACTCTGTTCGTCAAGATCTTGGCGATTGGCTGCCTGGTTACAGGTCTAACCGTCACGAGGAACTTGTATTGACTCGACTGCGCATTGGGCATACGCATCTCACCCACTCTTACCTTTTAAAGGGAGAGGAGATGCCAATATGCATTCCATGCAACACTCCTCTAACTGTTAGTCATATATTCATAGAATGTTTAGATTTCTCTTCCATCAGAGACAATTATTTTAAAGTTGAGAGTATGAAGACCCTTTTTGACTCTATTAAGATTGAGCTAATTTTTGACTTCCTGAAAGCCATTGGTTTGTATAATAAAATGTAATTTTACGCCTGTTTGAAATTGAATTTATTCTTAGACTTGATAGCTTTATCGTGAATTTTTAAAGTTATTTCGTGTGATTTTTTGATCATGATCTTCTTTTAGACTTGAAATATTTTCTGTACATTTTTACCATTTATACTGATTTGTCTTATCCTATTAACCATGATTTGTTTTATGATGATTCCGTCTAGTTTAGTTTTGATGTATACTTGACGTCATTTAAAACATTTAACATGTTTTGCGCCCAACATGACCTTAGTTGTCGGCGGGCCTTAAAACGATATTCATTCATTCATTCCTTTGATACTATTCATAATCAGGGTTTGTGCTTGGCGTTGGGTGCATTTAGAACATCACCAATTAACAGTGTTTATACAGAAGCAAATGAGCCTTCCTTAAATTTACGCAGGAAAAAGCTTTCCATGCAATATTATTTAAAACTTAAATCCAATCCCGATAATCCTACTCATAAAGTTGTTTTTGAACCTAAATATAGAGAGGCTTTTGAAAAGAAAAAGAACCCAATACTTCCTTTTAGTTTGCGCTGTGAAGCCGATGTAAGCTCTCTAGATTTTGACCTAGAGGACGTGGCAGAACATATTGTTCCTGATGTTCCTTTGTGGACATATAAAAGTCCCACGTTTCTTTATGATCTTGCTTCAAGCAAAAAGGATACAACAGATCCATCTATTTTTAAAACCAAATTCTTGGAAGTCAAAGAAAAATACACATCTTACGAAGAAATATACACTGACGGTTCAAAAGATGGCGAAAAAGTTGCTTCAGCCACTATTTTAGATGGCGAAAAATATCAATTCCGCCTTCCCAATAACTCTTCTATTTTTTCAGCCGAGCTTAAGGCCATTGATCTCGCACTCGATCATATGATCGCAGAACGTCTCTCTCGCTATATCATTTTCACTGACTCTATGTCAAGCATGCAAGCGATTGAGCACGAAAAAACGGACAATCCCCTTATTGTTAGGCTACTTGATAAAATAGCTAAGCTTAATGATGTTGATCTCGTTTTCTGTTGGCTTCCAAGCCATATTGGTATTCGTGGTAATGAGGAGGCAGATAAAGCTGCCAAAGATGCATTATCACTTGAGGTTTTACCCTTTGAAGTACCTTTTAGCGATTTTAAACCTTTAATTAATGTTTTTATCCTGAATGTTTGGAAAAATTGTTGGAATGATCCTGCTAACCAACATAACAAATTATTTTCTATTAAACAAGATTTAGGTGATTGGTTACCAGGTAATAGATCAAACCGTCGAGAAGAATTAATTTTGACTCGCCTACGCATTGGGCATACCTACCTTACTCATTCATTTCTATTGAAAGGAGAAGATATGCCAATGTGCATTCCATGCAATGCTCCTCTTACTGTCAATCATATTTTTATAGATTGTATTGATTTTTCCTTTACAAGAGACAGATATTTTAAAGTAGACAGTATGAGGGAGCTTTTTGATTCGGTCAAAGTCGAACTTATTTTTGAATTTTTAAAGGCAATTCATTTATATAGCAAAATATAATTTTATGTTCTATTGATATTACTTCTTTGAAATTTTAATGTTTACGAGATTTCTTTTTATGATGTTTTGAGTGTTAATTATAATATGCTTATTTAAATGAAGTTCTTTTACATTATTGATCACTTTGTTTTACCTTTTCTTTATAGTTTTATATAGACGTTTTGCGCCCAACATGACTTTAGTTGTCGACGGGCCATAAAACAGCATTCATTCATTCATTCCCCAGGGGAGTATTTTATCGGTGACACTATTTAGTGTCAAAATAAACAACATTGTTAAAACCGTTTGCCCTGGTGTGGAATGTTTTCTCTACGTTGACGACTTTTGTATCTGCTACAGATCAAAACAAATGCATACAATTGAAAGACAATTGCAACAAGTCTTGAACAATCTTTCAAAATGGTCCAATGAAAACGGTTTCAAGTTTTCAAAGACAAAAACTAAATGTATGCATTTTTGTCAATCGAGAAAAATGCATCTTGATCCAGATTTAAATTTAGATGGAGTACCGATTGAAGTTGTCAAAGAATTTAAGTTCTTAGGACTCCTTTTTGATTCTAAACTGTCGTTTATTCCACATATTGATAATTTGAAAAATAAATGCCTAAAGGCACTTAATCTTTTACGTGTTGTATCCAGTATGGATTGGGGAGCCGATAAAAAGGTTCTATTGCGCCTTTATAGGTCACTTGTTAGATCAAAGCTAGACTATGGCTGTGTTGTTTATGGTTCTGCACGCCCTTCATACCTTCGCAAACTTGATACTATTCATAATCAAGGATTGCGTTTGGCGTTGGGCGCATTTAGAACGTCACCAGTTAACAGTCTTTATACAGAAGCAAATGAACCTTCTTTAAATTTACGAAGGAAAAAGCTTTCTTTACAATATTATTTAAAACTTAAATCCAATCCCGATAATCCTACCCATAAAGTTGTTTTTGAACCTAAATATAGAGAGACTTTTGAAAAGAAAAAGAACCCAATACTTCCTTTTAGTTTGCGCTGTGAAGCCGATGTAAGCTCTCTAGATTTTGTATTGACCGTTTCTTCTATTTTTAAAATCTTCTATACAATTTTACCGTTTTCAATAGCTTTTTTGCTTATTATTTCTTTTATAATTGGAACATTCTTTTGGATTTATTAGTTTACATTGATTTGTTTTATAACGTAGTTAATTTGAATTTTAGTACAGCCTGAATGATCACTTTTTTGAATTTTCCGGTCGGGTGGACTCGCACATGGGCCGTTCTCCTGATCTGGGGAGAGTCCATGTGCTTTCGTGCTCACGTCGGATTATTCCAGTTTTTAGCTCACCTGAGCACGAAGTACTCAAGGTGAGCTTTTTGGGTTGTGTGATGTCCGTCGTCCGTCGTGCGTCAGTGCGTCAGTGCGTCGTCAACATTTACCTTGTGGACACTCTAGAAGTCACATTTTTCGCCAGATCAACCTGAAATTTGGTCAGAATGATTATCTTGATAAAATCTCTCACAAGTTCGAAATTGGGTCAAGGGGGGTCAAAAACTAGGTCACCAGGTCAAATCTTAGAAAAACCTTGTGGACACTCTAGCAGCCATTTTTTTAGCCCAATGAATCTGGAAATTGGTCAGAATGATTATCTTGATAAAATCTCGGACAAGTTCGAAATTAGGTCAAGTGGGGTCAAAAACTAGGTCACCAGGTCAAATCTTAAAAAAACCTTGTGGACACTCTAGCAGCCACATTTTTAGCCCAATGAATCTGGAAATTGGTCAGAATGATTATCTTGATAAAATCTCGGACAAGTTCAAAATTGGGTCAAGTGGGGTCAAAAACTAGGTCACCTGGTCAAATCTTGGAAAAAACATTGTGGACACTCTAGAAGCCACATTTTAAGCCCAATCAACCTGGAAATTGGTCAAAATGATTATCTTGATGAAATCTCGGACAAGTTCGAAATTGGGTCAAGTGGGGTCAAAAACTAGGTCACCAGGTCAAATCAAAGAAAAACCTTGTGGACACTCTAGAAGCCACATTTTCAGCCCAATCAACCTGGAAATTGGTCAGAATGATTATCTTGATGAAACCTCGGATAAGTTCAAAATTGGGTCAAGTTGGGTCAAAATCTAGGTCACTGGGTCAAATCTTAGAAAAACCTTGTGGACACTCTAGAAGTCACATTTTTGGCCCAATCAATCTCAAAATTGGTCAAAATGATTATCTTGATGAAATTTAGGTCAGGTTCAACAATGGGTCAAGTGGGGTCAAAAACTAGGTCATGGGGTCAATTCTTAGAAAAACCTTGTGGACACTCTAGAAGCCACATTTTCAGCCCAATCAACCTGAATATTGGTCAGAATGATTATCTGTATGTAATCTCGGACAAGTTTGAAATTGGGTCAAGTGGGTTTAAAACTAGGTCACGGGGTCAAATCTTAGAAAAACCTTGTGGACACTCTAGAAGCCACATTTTCAGCCCAATCAATCTCAAAATTGGTCAGAATGATTATCTTGATAAAATTTAAGTCAAGTCGGAAACTGGGTAAAGTGTGGTCAAAAACTAGGTCATGGGGTCAATTCTTAGAAAAACCTTGTGCACACACTAGAAGCAGCTCTCTTAACCCAATCAATCTGAAAATTGGTCAAATGATTATCTTGATAAAATCTGGTACAAGTTTGAAATTGTTTGAAGTGGGGTCAAATTATAGAAAAACCTAATGACACTCTGGAGGCCACAATTTTAGCCTAATTAATTGGAAGATTTGTCAGATTGATTATCTCTATGAAAATTTGGTGATCTTTGGTCAAGAAGTAGGTTGCTAGTCTGTCTCTCTTTCATCTTAATCTTAAATTACCAGTACAGACTAAATATTTTCTTCTCACTTTAAAACTATTCTTATGACAATAACGCTTTTATTGGCATGATGGTTTCTCTTGTCAATACACAGCCGCTGTCATAGGGCAGTTGGTAGCGCATCGGACTATCAATCTAAAGTTTGTGGGTTTGATCCCCGAAAGCGACTCTCATTCTTTCCGACTGTTAGCTCTCAACAATGGGTTGATAATCATAGACCTATGTGAGATAGCAGCTGGAGGCTAAGACAGAATGTGGTGGTTGTACCTGTGATTGAAATACCAGGAATCTATTGTTAGGTGCTCCAGCCGCCGCAATATAACCGAAATAATGTTGAAAAGGGTGTTAAACTGCATTCAGTCAATCAATCTCGTCAATACACATCATAGAATGTCAAGGTCTCAGTTTCAATAGACTAAGTCAATGTCAAGCTTTAGAAAATTGTACTTACAGGTGCATTATTATTCTGGTAACACATCTTGTTTGTTCTAACTTATGTTTTTGTAATTTTAGGTGCAGATGAAATATATTGCCATAACAGAATTAAAAAAAAGTCACCTGCAAAACCTGTCTGACCTTGGACAGTTTGAAATGAGACTGAATATCAGATGTCATGCAGTTTCATAAACTTATTCCCCAAACAATGTATTTATCAGCGTACCCAAATCTATGTAACCCCTGTATATGTCTCAATACATATCATTTACTGTTTACATCTGTTTGTCTATATGTCTTTATAATGTATTTTAAATTTATCTGTTGATTTGAATGATAAAAGTCAATTCTCTCTAGTTTACTAGCTGTTTGAGTGGGCAAAGTGTTCTGACAATAACAATTTATCCATATTTTGGCCATTTACATGTATACATGTCTTGAATTGATAGGTGACATGTATGCATGGAACTAATTTGAGGCAGATGTCAACCCGTACCAGGTGAGTTTAAAAATTCCTGCAGATGATAATTAAAACTTTATATTAGTTGATAATTAATCATGGTTTTTTTTGTAATCATTTTTGCTGGGTATAAACTGATTACATGAAGTGATCATGATTATTAAACATCAAATCAGTTGTGCATCAAAAGGTCAGGGCCTCAGTCTGGGTCATATCGCCTTGTTGATAACGATTTACTGTACTTCTTTTTGTTTTTCATATTTTCAATTAAATTTTGTTTTCTTGATTTAAATTTATAACATAATACTAAATTTATTAGTAAGAAAAATAAGCTTCTATAAAGGACATGATTGGCTTTTTTGATAGGCCTGATGAAAGACTGAACATATTATGTGATCACCTGTGGTGTTGTCATCCCATTTGGTGTGCAAGAGTCCACTTCTTTTCAGAGCATAATTGTGTCTCTTTATGAAACTTGGAAGTTCAGTTCCTCTCATATTTCCGGAGTGCAGTGCATAGGAAACTGTAACTCTACTTTGCTAATTTTTTTAGTTATTTCTTTATATTGTTTTTCATACTTGGACATTCAGCAGTGTAACAGACATATCTTGTGACATTTGCCACCTTGTTCTAAAATCTATTTCGTATTCCTACAGTATAAAAGTCTTTACTTCTGTTTGCTGAAGTAAGAAAAATAATACCTCAATGTTTCCTTTAGGCTATTAAGAAAGTTGTTAAATTTTACCTAGGCTATTTTGGAATAAAAAGTAAAGGTATTGTTATCACCTCGGCGAGGTTGGTGTTGGCAAGACAAACTTTAATCTTGGTCATATCTCTATTGTTATTAAAGATATGTACATGAAACTAAGCAAGTGAGTTCACCATCACAAGAGCTATCCAAGCTATCAATGAGGATGAGTCTAGAAGCATTTGGTAATGGTTGTACTCATTGTTTGCAATATCAAGAAATAAATGGAGGGTTAGCTTCTGCATGGGTTACTCATGTTTTAATATCTGTAAATTGTTATACCCTTGTTATACCATTCTGTCTTATTTCAGATTTCAAGGAAGAATTTCCAGATTATTGATTAAAACAATTCATCAACTATTGTGATAAACAATATATTAAATTGAAATTTTGTTTAACTATTAGTGTGTTTGTGCTGTGGTTAAAGCATTTGTGAATGTTCTGAAGATGTGAAAATTCAACATTTTGAAGAGCCTTTTTACTCTTTATTAAGTGACTTGTGTGAATAAGTTCTTAATCTGGGAAAAACTGTGTGAAGTGATTTACTGGAGTGAGATCTGCATCACTGGATATTATCATTTCTCTATCAGATTGTAAGTTACTGGTTTGTTTATTGATGTGCTATTGTAAAAGTGTTTGACTCTTACAAACACGCATAGCCGCTGTAATTGCACAGTTGGTAGTGTGTCAGACTGTCAATCTAGAGATCTACGGTTCAATCCCCAATGGCAGCACTTGTCCTTTCTGTCTATTTGTAGACCTATGTTTGATAGCAGCTGGTGGCTAGGAAAGGAGGTAATGGTAGTACTGGAATGTGAAATTCCAGGAATCCATTGATAGGTTCTCCAGCTGCCATGTAACTGAAAGATTGTTGAAAGCAGTGTTAATCCTCATTAAAACAAAAAACAAAAATACAAACACATGATATTATTATAGTAAAGGGTATATTCCTCAAAGTTCAGAATGTTATGGCTTGCTTTTAATGCCCCTGCATCAAAAGATTAGGGGCATATCCAAACCATTGTCTGTCTGTTAGTCTGCACAACTAATCTTCAAACTAAAAGATTTTCAAATAACTTTAAAAACAAAACTATTGTAGTTAAAATGCTCACATTTGGCATAAGTCCTTACTCTCAATAATTTGCATCTTTGAAAACAAGCATCATCTGACAAGGTAAATTGTGTTTGTGTTTTACAACAATTTTTCTTTTTTCTATAAAGGTAAATTATGGTAGTGATTTTTGAACTCTTCATAGATTATACATAATAAATAGATTTAAACGTTGTCCTCTTCAGTAAAAAATAATTGGGCATAGAATAATTCATGAAAGCAATTGAAAGCAGAGTAATCCTTCTTTATGAACTAAGTTGTGTTTGAGAAGACCTCATGTGCGCAGCATACATTTTTAGCTCCACTGGCTGAAAGTCACGGGGGCTATTGTCATGGTGTTGTGTCCGTCGTGCAGTCGTCCGTCCGTCCAGCCGTGTGTCCAGTCGTAAAACTTTTTCTTTAAAAATCTTCTCCTCAGAATCTACGTGATGAATTTCAACCAAACTTCACAGGAATGATCCTTAGGTGACCCTCTTTCAAAGTTGTTCAAGAAATTTTGATCCAATGAAAAACATGGATTTAATGGGCGTGGCTAATTTTCCAAATATGGTAAAAAGTGAGTTTTCTCAGATTCTAATTGATGGATACCAATTAAATTTTTCATGAACGTTCCCTTGGTGACCTTTTATCAAAAATTATTGTGATCGGATGAAAAATATGTATTTTATGGGTGAAAGTCATTTCTCTATATGTTATTTAGTGGAAACTTTGCAAATCATTTTCTCAGAATGTAATAAATGGATATCAACCAAATTTCACTGGAACTATCCTTGAGTGACCCTTTATCAGTCTACCAAAAATTATTGTGATCAGATGAAAAATATGTCTTTTATGGGAGGAGGTCATTTCTCTATATGTTTCATAGTGGAAACTTTGCAAATCATTTTCTCAGAATGTAATAGATGGATATGAACCAAATTTCACTGGAATGATCATTGAGTGAACCTTTATTGTACAGCAAGAAATTAATGTCTTTGGTTGAAAAATATGTCTATTATGGGCAGAGGTCATATCCCTATATGTTATATAGTGGAAACTTTGAAATTCATTTTAACATCAGTAGAACCCAAAATATTTTAAAATCTAGGCAAACCTTAGATTTGCTATTTCAAGAATTTCAATCCTGTGGAGCTACTCAAGCCATTCTTGGTTTTCTAGTTCTTTGTAGTTAATTTATTTCACGCTAAGTCAGCATTTGTAAAAAAAATAAGATTTACACAATTTCCTCGAAAAGGGAAGATTATTCTTTTTATTTACATTTTTTAGCGGGATAATTTATTGACATTTTGATCAATTTCATATTTCTTGCTTAATTGCAAACAAATAACCAGGTCAAATGAGAAAAAAAAACTGCAAATGCATTGTAAATAATAACTGTCTATTTCATTTCAGGAAAAAATGCCCAGACTTAGAAAGAAGTCATCCTCTCAGAGGACTTCAGCCAAACGTGATGATATGAGGGAAAGACGGTATGCAGCCAGGCAGCTAGAAAGTGACAGTTTTTCATTAGCAAGCCCTGTCAATGTGCAGGCAGAACATCCTGTCGATGTGCAGGGTGTTGCTAAAAGTCCTGTGGGGGTGCAGGCAGCTATACCAAGTCCTGTCGACGTTCAGTCAGAAATCTCGAGGAAGCCAGTGTGTAATTAACTGTGTTTTAGCTGTTTTGTATGCAAATAACATAATAGATACAACAAGTTTGGATAAAGTTTTAATTCAGGGTGATAGCTTGTACAAAGAAGTTATTACTGATTTGACAAAAAAAGGTAATTTCAAGAACAGTCTTCTTAGCTTTGATGAGATTCCAGCCATTATTAATGTTTCAAATAAAGAATACAGAATAGTAAAATCAGATGTGATATCAGGTTTGGCAATTCAACAGACTGGAGACAACAGCCTTCCTACTCTGCAAGAGACACTTGTAGACTCCTTGAAGATTTCAAAATATAATTTAGTAATGATTGGAGCTATTTGCTCTGCTGTGTTTAAAAATGGAAATCACTACTACTTCTTTGATTCTCACTCGCATGGTAAAGATGGTCTTTCAGAATCAGATGGAACATCAATATTTCTTTCTTTTAATTGCCTTGAAGACTTAGTTTGTTATATGTATGCTCTGTATGACAGTATGAGAATTGATCTTGAGTCTCTATTTGAAATTCTACCTATTAATTTGTTTCTTCACAATGCCCCAGAAAATGACATTACTGACAATACTTTACTTAATACAGAAAGTCAACAATCAGGAAGACAGTCTAAAAAAAAAATTGTGAAGACACTTTGATAGATCGTTATTTTACTGATCAAAGAATGAAAGAATCTTTGAAACAAACTACATTTCTAAGCAGAAAAGAATATCTGAGGAGATACAAACAAAAACAGCGACTTTCATATGAATTCAATAAACAAGAGTTGGAGAAGAAAAGAGAATCAAGACAGAGTACTGCAACAAGGAATAAAGAAAAGATAAGCACTAGAAAATCAATGAGGAAAGCTAGACTGGATTCTGATTTTAGATTTAAGGAGTTTAAAAGAAAGCAAGAGATAAGGCAAAATTCAGAACAGAGAAAGAAAGAGAAAATGTTCACTAGAAAATCAATGAGTAAAGCTAGGCTGGATACTGATTTTAAGATAAAGGAGTATGAAAGAAAACAACACATGAGGAAAAATTTAGAACAGAGAAAGAAAGAAAAAACGTTCACAGGAAAATCAATGCATAAAGCTAGTTTGAATACTAATTTCAAATTAATGGAATTGAAAATTAAAAGAGAAGCCAGAAAGTGTTTAGCAACAAAACTGAAAGAAAAAATCCGTACAAGAGAATCAATGAGTAAAGCTAGAAAAGATGACCATTATATATCTAAAGAACGTGAATCTAAAGGAAAGGCTAGAAAATCCCAATCAATGAAAGCTAAAGAATTAATTTATCAGAACATTTCAAAAAGAAAGGCCAGATCAAATCCTTACGCTAAAGAAAAAGAACGTATTAAAAAAAAGCAATGGAGATCTGTTGAAAGAAATATTCAGACTGAGAAAAAGGCTGATATTGACAGGAAAATGTCCAAGAGGAAAGATCCTGAATTTAGAAATGAAGAATTAACAGCTGTAAAAAGACGTAAATACGGATCAGATATTGATGAGTGTATTGATAAGTTCCATGAAAATACTGCAACTGGGCCAATATATGTATGCACTTGTTGTCATCAAATCTGGTTTAGGCAAGGTGTTTCAGAGGTTTCACAAAAAGATCTGAATTTAACAGCTACATATTTAACTAATTTTAAATCAGTTGAAGATAAAGAATGGATATGTTATACATGCAAAAATAGTATTCTCAAAGGAAAAGTCCCAAAGTTGTCTGTTATGAATGGTATGGTGTGGTCAAAAAAACCAAGGGAACTTGAATTGCATGCTTTAGAGGAACGATTGATTGCCTTGAGGATACCTTTCATGCAAATAAGAGAATTGCCTAGAGGTCGACAACTTTCTATTAAAGGAAATGTTATCAATGTTCCAATCGATATACAACCTGTTGTGAATGTATTACCAAGACCTTTTGATGAAAATGTCACTGTTGCTGTGAAGTTGAAAAAGAAAATATCTCACAAATCTTGTGTATTCTCAGAAAATGTTAGACCATTGAAGGTATTAGTTGCTCTTAATTGGTTGATGAAAACAAGTGAGTTATATAAAGATTCAAATATTAACATTGATGATGAGTGGATAGAGAAAGTTACATCATCTTTAAATGATACAGTAAAAGAGTATTTTGAACCACAAAATGAAAAAGATAAACAACAAGATGAATCATTTGAAAGGGAACATGGTGATGAAGCAAATGAAATTGACGGGGTTTATGACTCAGATGCTGAAGATATTGTTCAAGAAAATGTTGACAATATTGATACTATGATGCAGGATTCAAATGAAGAAAATCGGAATTGTTCATTTACTTTTGCACCTGGAGAGGGTCAACAACCCTTAAGTATTTATCTAGACAGAGACTCAGAGTATCTTTGCTTTCCAACAATATTTTGTGGGAAAAGGAGGCAGGAAAATGAGGAAAGAAAAGTGAATGTTCATTACAGTGACATTGCAAAATGGGAGTTAAGGAGTGTTGACAGGCGTGCTGCAAATAGTGTTCCAAATATATTTTTCAAACTTAAAAAGATACAAATGAAGCAGCTAAATGACAAAGTGTATCTTGCTGTGAGAAGATGTAAAACAGATGGCCAAAGTATGACAGCCGGGAATGCAAAAGATTCTAATTATATTGATAATTTTGTGAAGAAAGATAATGGGTATTACATTTTTAAACAACTAAGAAATTCACCTGCATATTTAGACACAAAGAAGAAAGATGTATTTGCTATGATCAGACAGCTTGGACTTCCAACATGGTTTATGTCCTTGTCTTCTGCTGATACCAGGTGGACTGACTTATTAAAGATGCTAGCTAACCTCAATGAAAATATAAACTATAGTGATGAGGAATTAAAAGAATTGACATGGGAACAAAAAATTAGTTTGATACAGAAAGATCCTGTGACATGCTCAAGATTCTTTGATCATAGAGTTCAGGAGTTAATTATTACTGTATTAAGAAGTGACCATGAACCACTTGGTAAAGTCACAGATTACTTCTACAGAGTAGAATTTCAACAAAGGGGTTCTCCACATATTCATATGCTGGTGTGGATAGAGAATGCACCCAAATTCAACAAAAATACCAATACAGAAATAGTTGATTTTGTTGATAAATATTTACAGTGTAATAACTCACAAGATGAATTAAAGCATCTCACAGACCTTCAAGTACATAAACATTCCAGAACTTGTCGGAAAAAACAAGATAAAATATGTCGGTTTGGGTATCCATTACCTCCTCTTGGAAAAACAGAAGTGTTAGATCCTCTTGAAGATGAAAAGGAGAAATATCAGAAGAAGTATAATGACCTGCAAAAAAAAGTCAATGATGATAAGGATGATTATGATATGCCTTATGAAGAATTCCTACAATGTGTTGCAAATATGACCGAATCTGAATATATGAAATGTATTCGTAGTTCACTAGCTGCTTCTAAAGTTTTTCTTCAGAGGAAACCAAGTGAAATCAGAGTTAACATGTACAACAGAAATATACTTAAAGCATGGAAAGCAAATATTGATATTCAGTTTGTGTTAGATCCATATGCATGTGCCATGTATATTGTTTCATACATCAGCAAATCTCAGAGAGGTATGAGTAATTTATTGTATGCTGCATCAAAAGAAGCTCGAAATGAAAACTTAGATATCAAAAGACAAATCAGACACATAGGAAATATATTTTCAAATAGTGTTGAAGTTAGTGCTCAAGAAGCTGTATACCTTGTCCTTCAAATGTCTTTAACGAGAAGCACAAGAGATGTGACTTTTATCAATACATCTACCCCAGACAAACGTATTCAGCTTTTAAAGTCCAAATCAGCCCTTGATGAGTTACCAGATCAATCAACTGATGTTATGTCAGATAATATATGCAAGAGGTATGCAAGAAGACCAAATGCCTTAAATAGTTGGTGTTTAGCTGACTATGTTTCTCAACTGGATATAACTTACCCAAATGAATCAGAATTTGAAGACTTAGAAGAACAAAATGAAGATGATCATGATATTGGCAATGAGGAATTTAGTTTGGATGAAACTATCCTAAGGCTTCGGAATGGGATAACTATCAAGCGTCGTAAAACAAATAAAGTTATACGTTATGTGAGATTCAATGTTAAATCAGATGAAGAAAACCATTTCGAGAAAAGATCTTATTATTCCATCCATGGAGAGATGAAGAAAAAGATCTAATGGGCTCTTATAAGTCATACAAAGAGCATTATGAAAGTATTAAACGTACAATTGATCACAAATGCAGCCAGTATGAGCATCACGTTGATGAACTTGAACTAGCAAGAGAGCAAGCTGAAACTGAGTATGATGCATATGATGAAATTGCTCCAAGTACCCAACAAGTAGAAGCTGAAACTGCTGAGGAACAGTCTGTTGAATCTGAAGAATTCATATATTTTAATCCAGATAGAGTTAATGAGCACAGAGAGTATGACATTGGTAAAGAAATAGGATTGTCTATTTCAACATCCCAGATTAATGTTAATGAAAGCATGTTGTCTGAAGATGAATACAGAAAACTTTTACAGTGCTTAAACTCAAAACAAAGGCAGTTTTACAACCATGTTATTCACTGGATCAAGACAAATGATTCACCATTATATACCTTTCTGTCAGGTGGAGCAGGTGTTGGAAAGAGTGTAGTTATTAGAGCATTGTACCAAACTTTATACCGGATGCTTAATATGAAGGAAGGTGAAAACTCTGATAGCATTAGAATTCTGTTATGTGCTTACACTGGGAAAGCAGCATTTAATATTGGAGGCTCAACTATTTCCTCAGCTTTTAAACAGAAATATAAACAATCTAATCAAGCCTTAACATGTGATAGTTTAAATACTTTCAGATCAAAATACCGTAACCTGTCAATTGTTATAATTGATGAAATATCAATGGTAAGCAGTACTATGTTGAGTTTTATTGATCAGAGACTACAGGAACTGAGAGGTACAAGAATACCATTTGGTGGTGTCAGTGTAATAGCTGTTGGTGATCTTTACCAGCTAAAACCTGTAAGTGGTGACTGGATATTTAACGATCTGACTCATGGGGCATCATCCTTATCCATGAATTTATGGAAGGAACATTTCAAAGTGTTTGAGCTAACACAAATAATGAGGCAGAAAGATGATAAAGAATTTGCAGAAATGTTAAACAGGTTGAGAGTTGGTGCTTTAACAAATGAGGATAAAATCAAATTAGACAAATGCATTGTTTCAAAAGATCAATACAATTATCAAAGGAATTCACCTCATCTTTTTGCTGAAAACTATTTCATGCATTTATTTAATGATTCTATAATCAGTTCTCTAGATACGGAAAAAGTTATGATTCCTTCTCATGATTCTGTTACTGCGCCTACTTTATCCAAAGAGAAACAGGAACATGCTTTAGCAAACTTGCCAAATGACCCAAATACTACCGCAAATTTGCATCATTCTTTGACTGTGGTTGTTAATATGATATATGATCTGACTGTTAATATCAATACAGAAGATGGTTTAGCAAATGGTGCCTCTTGTACTGTGAAATTTATAGAATATAAACAAGCTGAAACCAATCGCCCTAGTATTATATGGGTACATTTTCATGACGAAAAAGCAGGAGTTGAAACTAGATTAAAGTTTAGAAATAGAGGATTTTACAATAGTAATATTGATACATGTTGGACACCTGTTTTTGATGTAGAAAGGACTTTCATTTATAACAAAAAAACATTCCAGAGAATTCAGTTTCCTCTTCAACCTTCAGCTGGACGATCTGTACATAGAGCACAGGGAAGTACTTTGGACAGTGTTGTAATAGACTTGTCACAACGAAGAACAAGGAAAGTTCCCCATCTGCATTATGTTGCAATCAGTAGAGTAAAATCTATGGAAAAGCTTCAAATAATAAATTTCAATGAAAAGGCATATAAAATAGATAATCAAGTTAAGGTAGAAATGGACAGGCTACTGAAAGAAGCCTTGCTTGATTTATGCTATACACCTTTAGAAATAGTGAACCCAATTGATCACTTCAAAATTGCATTCAATAACTGCAGATCTTTACATTTACATTATGAAGACATCAAGGCTGATCAAAATCTAACTTCATCTCATATTTTTGGTTTAGCAGAGACTAGATTACACAGCCAGGATCAGACATCTGAATATAACGTGGATGGATTTTACTTGATAAGGAATGATCAAACTAACTATTTGGGGAAAAGACCTCCTCATGGTTTATGTGTCTATGTAAAAAGTGATGTAATTGTCAATAGTCATTACAGTTTCAGCTCAAAAAATATCGAGTTTATATTAGTTAGTTTGACACATGATTCATGGACTTGTCAGGTCACATTCATATATAAATCTCCAAGTTCATCAAAACAACAATTCATAACATGCCTTGACCACAATCTTATACCACATTTGAACACAGGTGAACCCTTGATTATCATGGGAGATTTTAACATTAATTACTCTCCTGAAAATAAAGATATCTGGAATGAAATTCAAGATAAATTGTCATGTAAAGTTTTGAATGAAACTTCTACCACTGACTACATGACTATTCTTGATGTAGTGTTGTCAAACACTCATGGTAAAAGTGGTGTTGTAGAAACATACTGGTCAGATCACAAAATTGTGTACTTCTATACTTAGATATGACTATATCCTGTTATCATCACCCACCGCTTTAAACTTAAATACCAACCCATAAGTCAGGGTTGGTACATTGTCAGTGGTTTACTCATGAGGATGTGGGTGGCCACCATAGTTGGACAAAATATACCTCCATGATATGTGTACTTATTAACAGAAGCCAAACAAAATTGAAAGCTGGTCCATATTGATATAAATTTCATATGACAATACAGATACATTTGAAGTGAAAATGAAATAAAATGTGGGTTAAAATAATTCAGAAAGGAGAAACATGCGTATTAAAAGCATGTTCTAATTCACAGTGTTTTCTAAGTAGTACTTTGCCCCCAGCTGGGCGGGGGGATAGAAATAGTCGGCTGCTGTCCATGTAGTACATGGTAAGACCCCAAACAAATGGACCTGCCCGTTTGCCGTGGGCTGCGACCCGTAATGCCTGATGACGGGATCCTGGTGGTTGAGTGACCTCAGGGATTGGCTAGGCCCTGTTTTTGCAACACACCACTTTGGCCCCGAGTTGGGATAAACGGGAGGTCGGGCGGGCCCGACCCGATCAATCGGCTGGTCATGCCTTGCCCTAGGGCGTTCTATACACAACCTTGTCTTTAATATTTGTTTGATAACCACCGTTTTCAATACATGACATTTTTCATTTAAAATGCCTTAGAAGGCGGTGGCTCATGGGTCAATCGGGTGAAGTTGGTGTTTGATCAACAATATTATACTCTGGTATTTTTTCATGCTTGGTTGAATCAATCATCGGAGGTTTTATTTGCTTGATCTAGCCTTTTTATCCGAGTATATTGGTGATGTATCCCCGGCACCTTTCCTGAGATGGAATTCCCCAGGTTAGGTGTCCCCTTGTAGGACTCCGAGGGCGGGTGGCGGAGCATCGCCGATGAAATTAAAACATTAAACATGACGACCAACCGAAACAAAAAAGCCAAGACCAATGACGCCAAACATAGTCTTTCAGATTCTGATTCGGAACATTTTGAAACAGAAACTTTCATTTCACCCCTGTTATTTCCTCGATTCATTGTCGTTGAATCCGAAGATTTTGAAGATCCTGTAACAAACCTCTCGCCATTTATAATTGAAAAACAACTTGCAGCCATTCTTGGAACCCCAAAATCTGTTAAAAAGCTTTATGACAAAACTTTACTTATTGAGGTATTCACCAAACAACAAAGCACCAATCTTTTGAAATATAAAAAATTCTTCAACACTAATGTAAAGATATATCCTCATGTGAAACTTAACTCAAGCAAAGGTGTAATCCGATGCAAAGAGTTATCTTACTGTGACTCCTTGGACGAAATCAAAGAAAACTTAAAGAAACAGGGTGTAACAGAGGTGAAGAGAATTTCTGTGAAAAGAGGTGATAAAGATGTGCAAACAAATACCTATATCCTATCCTTTTCTTCCCCTAATCCTCCACCATCTATTAAAGTTGGATATCAATCTGTGAAAGTAGATGTGTTTATACCAAATCCGCTTCGCTGTTTTAATTGCCAAAAATTTGGCCACCACATATCTAAATGCAAGAACACTTCAGTTTGTTCTAGATGTGCTTTCGAGGGATCGGAGCATGATCATAAAAAGTGTACTGATCCTTTGAAGTGCGCTAATTGTGGTGCTAATCATAGTACTTTTTCTAAGGACTGTCCAATGTGGCAGGAAGAAAAGGAAATTTTAACTGTCAAATACACTCGGAATTTGAGCTTTCCTGAAGCAAGAAAAATTATTCAACAGCGCAAGACTGACCAGAGGACTGCATCTTCTGGTTCAAGTTATGCTGGTGTTGTCTCGCCTCCACAAAACCAAGGAAACTGTGATACCTGCCTTGTGCTTGCACATTTACTTCTCAAGAAATTTCCAGATATGAAAGATGAAGTTGAAAAATTACTACCGAAGTCCTCATTTGAAAAACTTACAAAGGCTCCTTCATTAAATCAAAACACTTCCTCTTTTAATTTAAATAAAAATGTTCCGAATCCCTTTTCCATTTCAAAAACATCTCCTTCCAATACTCCTTCTTCTGACTCTTCAAAGAACAATAAATCAAATAAAGCTCAATCCGCTCATTCAGAAAAGACTAAGTCTAAAGCATCAAAAAAACTTACTCCTGAAACTACTGAAATGAACAAAGTTATACAGGAAGATAAATTAGATATGATTGCGCGAAAGAAAGCACAAATACAGCATGAGAAGTTAAATCCTCCCGAGATACCTACCTCAAATCGCTCTGGCGAATTGAGTGGTCACGAGGAGGAAAATGAAGATGATAATAAAATGGAGGATGATTCAAAAGATCATGACCCTTCGGATTGGAACACCAATCTGGAGTCATGGAGGGATACCCTCCAGGAGTCAAAAGTACTCAATTCAAGCACATCTATGGATGTTTCACAACCCAAAACAAGTGAACATCCGGATGCTATTAGGCAAGGTGCAGGTATTATTAAATTAACTAATAAAAAATGAGCAATTACATACTTCCAACATTCATTGGTATTTTTCTCCCCTTAACCTTCACAATGGCGAACACCATTATACAATGGAATTGTCGAAGCATCAGAGCCAATTTTGAGGAACTCAATACTTTAGTGTCGAAACACAAACCAGTGGCTTTTTGTTTACAAGAAACATTTTTAAAAGACACTGACATCTTTTCCTTGAAGCACCATTCTTGCTATTTTAAAAACTTGAATAATGACGGAAAAGCATCAGGCGGGGTTGGAATTATTGTCAACAACAATGTTCCACATCACTTTGTGCAACTGGATACCAACTTACAGGCAATATCTGTAAGTATATCTTTAAACAAAACTGTTACACTTTGTTCGATTTATTTACCTCCTAGATCTACCTTTGATGGCAGGCAATTAGATGACTTGGTTGACAAGTTGCCTAAACCTTTTATTTTGATGGGAGATTTTAATTCTCATCATACCTTGTGGGGTTGTTCGAATACAGATGACAAAGGTCGTGCTGTAGAAGAGTTCATCATAAGACACGATCTAGTTTTGTTGAATAATAAAAGTTCAACATACCTCCATCCTGCCACTGGATCTTATTCGTCACTAGATTTAACATTATGCAGTCCTGGGATTTTTCCAGATCTTACATGGAAAGTTGACTGCGATCTCCATGGTAGTGACCATTTTCCTATCCATGTCTCGGAACTTGGACCATCGGTTCAAGAACGCCCAAGACGTTGGAAACTCCATAAGGCTAACTGGGAACAATTTAAAAATGCCTGTGAACAATCTATCAATCCGGAAGCATTTGATGATTGTGAAAACCCCGCAGAGCTTTTCACATCTTTACTGTACTCTGTTGCAGAAAAGACAATTCCTCGAACATCAGCTGATCCTAAAATTCCAAATAAACCATGGTTCAATGAAGATTGCAAAAAGGCTATAACTGAGAGAAAACGTGCCCTCAGATCGTTTGATTTAAGACCCTCTAAGGAAAATCTTTTCAAATTTAAAATTGCACGTGCAAAAGCGCGTCGAACCATAAAACAAAGTAAGCGTTCGTCTTGGAGACAGTATGTTTCTAGATTGAATTCTAGATCATCTGTCAAAAAGACATGGGATATGGTGCGCAAAATCAGCGGAAAGAACACGTCAGTTGGAGTTGGTCATTTAAGAACTGACCTCAGTGACGTTTCTTCCAAGGCTGATATTGCGAATGTATTGGCAGATACGTTTGCCAAGAAGTCATCAATATCCAATTACTCACCTGCTTTTCAAAAATTCAAAGGTGTTAAAGAAAAGTCAAAACTTAACTTTAGTTCCAGTCGACTGGAACATTATAATAGAGACTTTTCGGTTAAAGAACTGAAGAAGGCTTTAAAGAAGTGTCATGACACTGCTGTCGGAAACGATAATATTCATTATCAATTCCTTAAACGTTTGCCCTCTCGTTCTTTGCATTGCTTACTAGAAATCTTTAACCAGGTTTGGAAAACGGGAAGCATTCCAGCATCATGGCGGGAAGCTATCGTTATTCCAATACCTAAACCAGGTAAAGATTCTACGGATCCATCAAACTATCGCCCTATTGCCTTAACTAGTTGCATTTGCAAAACCATGGAAAGAATGGTTAATGATCGTCTTGTCTGGTTTCTTGAAAAGAACCACCTAATCACGTCAGTCCAAAGTGGCTTTCGTAAACACAGAAGCACTCTTGATCATCTTGTTCGCTTCGAGACCTTTATTCGAGAAGCTTTTATTAAGAAAGAACACGTTGTTTCTGTCTTTTTCGATCTTGAAAGTGCTTATGATACCACATGGAAGTATGGGATAATGAATGACCTCTTTGATTTCGGTATTCGAGGTCGCCTTGCTTATTTTATTTCTGCATTTTTGGATGAACGTCAGTTTAGAGTCAGAGTTGGAGATACTTTGTCTGATCCCCACGAACAGGAAATGGGTGTACCCCAGGGAAGTATTTTGTCTGTGACACTTTTTAGTGTCAAAATAAACAATATTGTTAAAACTGTTTGTCCAGGAGTTGAATGTTTTCTCTATGTTGATGACTTCTGCATCTGTTACAGATCAAAACATATGTTTACGATTGAAAGACAGCTGCAGCAAGTCTTAAAAAATCTTTCAAAATGGTCAAATGAAAACGGTTTCAAGTTTTCCAAGACAAAAACTAAATGTATGCATTTTTGTCAATCTAGGAAAATGCACCCTGATCCAGAATTAAAGCTGGATGGAGTGCAAATTGAAGTTGTAAAAGAATATAAATTCCTGGGACTCCTTTTCGATTCTAAACTGTCGTTTATACCCCATATTGACAACTTAAAAAATAAGTGCTTAAAGGCGCTTAACCTTTTACGTGTTGTATCTAGTATGGACTGGGGAGCTGATAAAAAGGTCTTGTTACGCCTTTACAGGGCACTTGTCAGATCTAAATTAGATTATGGCTGTGTTGTTTACGGTTCTGCACGCCCTTCATACCTTTGCAAACTTGATACCATTCATAATCAAGGATTGCGCCTTGCGCTTGGTGCTTTTAGAACATCACCAGTTAATAGTCTATACATTGAGGCAAATGAACCTTCCTTGAACCTAAGGAGGAAAAAGCTTTCAATGCAATACTATTTAAAGCTAAAATCTAATCCTGACAATCCAACGTATAAAGCTGTGTTTGAACCTAGACACAGACGGGATTTTAATAAGAAACCAAGTGCAATACCCCCGTTTAGCTTACGCTGTGAAGCAGATATTTACTCTCTCGATTTTGATCTAGAGGATGTGGCAGAACAAATTGTTCCTGAAGTTCCTTTGTGGACTTCTAAAAGCCCCACATTTCTTTACGATCTTGCTTCTAGCAAAAAGGATACAACCGATCCAACTATTTTTAAAGCAAAGTTTTTAGAAATTAAAGAGAAATACGCATCATATGAAGAGATTTATACAGACGGTTCAAAGGACGGAGAAAAAGTTGCCTCAGCCACCATTTTAGATGGTGAAAAGTATCAATTCCGTTTGCCAAATAACTCTTCGATATTTTCAGCCGAGCTAAAGGCGATTGAACTCGCACTCGATCATATAATCGAAGAGCGCTTCTCTCGCTACATTATTTTTACTGACTCAATGTCAAGTATACAAGCGATTGAGAACGAGAATACCGACAATCCCCTTATTGTTAGACTATTAGATTTAATAGCTCAGCTTCATGATGTTGATCTCGTTTTCTGCTGGCTTCCTAGCCACGTTGGTATTCGTGGTAATGAGGAGGCAGATAAAGCTGCCAAGGAGGCATTATTACTCGAGATTTTACCCTCTTCAGTACATTTTACTGATTTTAAACCTTTGATTCATGGTTTCATTCAGGAAGTCTGGAGGAACAGCTGGACTGATCCTGCCAATATTCATAATAAATTATATTCTGTTCGTCAAGATCTTGGCGATTGGTTGCCTGGTTACAGGTCTAACCGTCGCGAAGAACTTATTTTGACCCGTTTACGCATTGGCCATACACACCTGACGCACTCTTACCTTTTAAAAGGAGAAGATGTGCCAGTGTGTATCCCATGTGATGCTCCTCTTACTGTCAAGCATATATTTTTAGAATGTATAGACTTTGCTTTTATTAGAGACAGATTTTTTAAAGTAGACAGTATGAAGGACCTGTTTAACAATGTTAAAGTTGAACAGATTTTTGATTTCCTGAAGGCCATTAATTTGTTTAGTAAAATTTAACCTCAGATATTTTTGATTTCATGTTCATCTGATTTTAGTTATTTTTGATTGATCTTTTGATCATTATTTCCTTTTAGACTTGTTTGATTGATCTTTTGATCATTATTTCCTTTTAGACCTGTAATCATTTCCTTACATTTTTACCATAATGATGATTTGTCTATCTTACCATGATTTGTTTTTTATAATGTTATAACTAGTTAAGTATTTAATGTATGATTGGTCATCTTTCCTTACAATAAGTAAATATTCAATGTTTTGCGCCCAACATGACCTTAGTTGTTGACGGGCCATAAAACAGCATTCATTCATTCATTCTAAGTAGTACTTACTTATAGTGGAAGCATATTGACCTAAACCTGGCCTTTGTGATTTAAATAAATTAAATACCAGTCGTTTCTCCTCGGCAAAACACGACTAGCCTGCGGAATCCAAACGTAAAGTTGGAGTGCACATGTTAGCTGTGTTAACCCGTTATTGCACATGCTGTTCACTGTAACGGCGATATTTGGTCACCCTCATGAACTAGTGAATCAATACATCAATTGAGTTTCTTATTCAAAAATCTTAGATGCGGGTGAGAAAAATACAATTTTCAAATTTCTTTAAATGCAATTTATGTGTTTTGAATGGAAATGAAATGAAATCTCCTCTCTCAGTCGCAATAATTGTTTTTTGAAACCGAATCGTCTGCTACATGACAAGGCGCCCCGTATATTGGTAAACTACTAACTCCACGTATACATGTAATTTGTGCAGTATATAACGGAATGTCCATGCTTAATCGTCACGTGCCGAAGTATTTTCGGAATTTATTCATGTGCCTAATTATTTATTCTGCATAAAGGTCAGGTTCAAGTTAATATGCGCCCACTATACAAATAAGCTGATTGATGTGAAAGAAGCAACAACTTCTCTAAATTCAAGCTATCCAAACTGGTTTTCTGTAGTGAGTGCGCTAATATCACAAAATATAACTTGTATATCTTGTTACTATATTTGGAAAAGGTAAATAACCTTTAACCCATTACCAGAGACTGGCCCTGAAGATATTTCATGTTGAAGTCAAGAGCAGTAAAATATCTGGCCATAATTAAACCCTAATAATGACTTAACTAAGAAAAAATTGTGATGTTCTTTTCAAAATGGTATGATTGAATCAATACATAAACCTAAACTGATCATTTTTTTTAGCTCCATTTGCGGAAGTCCACTGGGGCTATTGTCATAGCAATGTGTCCATCATGCTTTCATCCACCCATGAGTCTAGTCATAACTTGTGGAAAGTTTGAAAATAATTTTCTTGGAATCTAATTGATTGATATCAACCTAATTTCACTGAAATATTCCTTTGATAACTCTTTATCTGTAATGTCTATAGATCTTTTAAGAGCTAATTTCTATAGAGCTTTTAAGAGTGGCCTTTCAAATAGTAGCTCCCCCTCTAATATTAGCTTTTAAAAAAGTAACGTCTGTTGATTGAGAATAATTTTATTTTTAATAATTATGTGAACCATTTTCTTTAACTTTTTTTTGCGCCCATTATGACCGCAGTTGTTGGAAGCCCTTAAAACAACATTTATTCATTCATGAATTAAAGGTTAACTCCCTCTAAACAATGGGAGACTTTTGTTTTATCTCCCTTGTTTGTACTACATTGAATCAGAGGTAATCCAAAATCATTAGTGATCATTTAAGAATTTTTCAGGTTTCTTTGTTGCAAATTTTACTATTGTAAAAACAAAATACTTATTAGTGCATTTTGTATTTATGGTAAAGTTTTCAATAACAAAGTAGAAAAATAATATTTAATTAACATCAATTGTATCTTACTACTTTGCTCAATATTTGATTTAGAGCTTATATTTAAATCTTGCAAAAGAAATAACAATAAAACCCAAGATAACCACTTATTTGGACCCTTCCTCTATTTGGAGTATTTCAAGGGAGATAAATGACTGATATCCTTCATTATTCAAATGTTTATAGGAAATTAGTCTCAAATTAAAGAGGAAAAAACAAAAAGTATCATTACACACCCTATATAGGAAGCACATGGTGATATATGTGTTTCACACTGTCTGTCTGTGTTTTTCTTTCCAACCATTTGAAGACCTTTTTTCATATTCTGACTCTTACTCAATCAAAGTACTGAAAGTACTGATAAGTTGGAATGCGTTCAAGAGACGGTAACATCAAGTCACTAACGAAGCTGACGCCTCCCGCCCACCGCCGAGGTGATCATATAATACGTCTCGTCTTTTGAAGGGAGTATGTTAATCGATGTTTTTCAACAAAGAGAGACGCTTTATTCCCTGAACTTGATCGCTTTACAGGCCTGCATCTGATAAAAGAAAAATAATAAAAAAGAAGAAATGAGACAAAATATTCTGTATTAGAAAAACTAAGAAAAAATATTCGTGCTCACTTTAACTTAATGTACATGAAGATGATATGATTACCATGCGCGAATCGAGGAGAAAAGAGCATAATTGTTCATGAGTATTGTAAGTATCCCAGTGGGACCTAGGGTCTCTTTCAATTGAGAAGAAAAATCGTACGATAGCTATTATACTTTAGGAGATATGCTCCGGACAAGTTTAGTGACGGAACTTCTGAACGATGGAACGACAGAATTACGGACGGAGACCATTACTATATCCACTCGCCGAAAACGGCGGAGGATAAAAGAGCTGCTAACTTTCATCTCGTACAAATGAACAATTTGTATTATAAGAAAATTAACAATACGGACATTTTTTCCATGAAACAGGAGTTGTATTCAAAAGATTTTTGACATGAATGTCCCTTTTTTCATGATGCGATTGAAATTCACTTAACTGCAACAATAAGCAAAGATTCAGGTAACAATGTACATTTCGTAAAAAAATCTTTAAAATAAGTCCATAAATAAAAGAGGAGTTGCGTTCACAAGCATTTTACAAGAAGGTCCATTTTCCATGACGAAATTGTAATTCACAAAACCGAGACTATATAGGCAAGGTCAGGTCACTAGGGACATTTTGTGATTGATTTGTCTAAATCATTCCATAAATGGAGGAGGAGTTGCGTTCACATTTTTTTGTTCAAGAAGGCCCCCTTTTTCCATGGCACGGCTAAAATTCACCAAACTGCGTTAGAATATGCGCTAGGTCAGGTGACTAGGAACGTTTTGTGAAAGTTTCATAAAAATCGGTCCATAAATGGAGGAGGAGTTGTGTTCACAAGATTTTTCAAATGAAGGCCCCCTTTTCCATGACGCGGCTAATATTCACCAAACCGTGACAATTTGCACTAGGTCAGGTGACTATGTACATTCTGTGAAACTTTCATCCAAATCGGTCCATAAATGAGGGAGGAGTTGCGTTCACAAGATTTTTTTGCATGAAGACCCCTCCAAGACGCGGCTGAAATTCACCAATCCGTGAATTTATGAGCTAGGTCAGGTGACTTTTTGTTAAAGTTTCATCCAAATACAACCAGAAACTTGGGAGGAGTTGTGCTTTACAAGAAAAGTGGGCGTACATGCGTACGTTTGCTTACACAGTCAAAATCGCAAAATTCACGACTAGCCTTTAGGTGTCGCAAATTAATGAGTGAATTAAACATTACGACATGTTTCTTGAAAGCCAAAAATGTTTCTTGAAAGCCAATTTTAATCGGACGATTGTGATACGATCAAATTTCGGTCGTAGGGCCATTCTTAAAAGAGGCCCCCGAAGATAAAAAACGTGGGGTTTGTTAACTCGTTCAGATATTTGATAGAAACCAAGGCTATAGTTAACCTGTCATAAACTTCAATGATATTTGAAGGATTGCGCACTTGCGTATTTTTGCACAAGTGAATTTATGTCTAAGCATTTTTTAAAGAAAATGGACAAAAGCAGAAAGAGAAGATAAATATTTGCCAGCAAGGATCGATGAAGGTGTAGACCCGCAATTTAGGGTGAGTGATCAAAGGTAAAATTTGTCTATACAGGTTGAGACAAAATTGGCCTTTGATTGCTCACTTAAACTTGTGGATCTACACCTTCATCGATCCTTGCTGCGTCCACAATCAGAGAAATTATCGCGCGATTTGGAAATGGCGTTCCGTTTTTTGTTTTTTGTTTAAGAGAAGTATAAGAAAGAGAATAATTGCTGGATCGGATTTTAATATGGATAAATAATCTGCAGATGTTGCGCGTTTCTTATGATGCTGTACGGAATAAGATACAAAAACATTTGAACTATTTTGTAGAAATGTGTAAAAGTTCGTTCAGAAAGAGAAACTAGACTTCTAAAAGAAGCTACAACATAATTCTACGAAAAACCGCTCGCGACATTACCATTTAAGCAGATCACGTGATTGGCTTGTGCTATTTCCACAATTCTACGAAAAACAGGTCGCGACATAACCAAATAAGCAGATCATGTGACTGGCCAGTGCTATTGTCAAAAGCTGACTTGATTGGACTTTCAATAGATAAAACATAAATTAGCGTGTTAATAATTTACATGAAGTGATAGTTGTGTAAAAAATAAACATTACTACTTCTTGATGAAATAAACTGCATATCTATGTCAAGTTGAGATATACAAAATAGGCCGAAGTGTATTCACATCCTGTTCACGTGATATGTGTTATCAGAAAACCCGAAATGGAATTATCTTGTGTTCATTTTGCGGTTTTGTTAAATCTAAGTTGGAATTGCTCCGCATTCCAACTTAAAAATGAATAGCCAATAATCAAACTTAAAAAAATTGTTGCCCATGACCAAAGGATGTGCCCAAATGCTTTTGGTTTATAAAGGTCAAGGTTACAATTGAACGATATACAAAAAGCTTTATTGGAACTTGGAAATTAAGTACTAATATACTTTTTAAGTCATCTTTGTGTAAGGATAAATGCTTGCAATTGTTTTTTGTCAATGGATGTTTTTGCCCCCAGCTGGGCGGGGGGATAGAAATAGTCGGCTGCTGTCCATGTAGTACATGGTAAGACCCCAAACAAATGGACCTGCCCGTTTGCCGTGGGCTGCGACCCGTAATGCCTGATGACGGGATCCTGGTGGTTGAGTGACCTCGGGGATTGGCTAGGCCCTGTGTTAGCAACACACCACTTTGGCCGGGCCCGGGCCCGACCCGATCAATCGGCTGGTCATGTCTTGCCCTAGGGCGTTTTTTATCCACAACCTTGTCTTTTAATTGTGTTTCGTAAACCACCGTTTTCATTAAACGACGTTTTCACTAACGCCTTAGAAGGCGGTGGCTCATGGGTCAATCGGGTAAATTTGGTGTTTGATCGACGTTTTTACTCTCCGTTATTTTTTCATGCTTGGTTGAACTAATAATCGGAAGTATTAATCGCTTGATCTAGCCTATTTGCACCGAGTATATCGGCGATGTATCCCCGGCACCTCTCCTGAGATGGAATTCCCCAGGTTAGGTGTCCCCATTGTAGGACTCCGAGGGCGGGTGGTTGGAGCATCGCCGATGAATCACATGAAACAAACATGGCAACAACAAAAAAAGCCAAGCGCGCGTGGTCATCCGACTCAGATGATGAAGCTCCAAAACATCAGACATTTCCAAAGTATATGGTTATAGCAAGTGAAGACCCAGATGACCCAGTCACTGATCTATCTCCGTTTATAATTGAAAAACAGATAAATGCAATTCTAGGGACACCCAAGTCTGTGAAAGCTCTTAAAAATGAAACTCTCTTAGTTGAAGTTGCAAAGAAGCAACAGGCTGATAACTTGCTCAAAACAACAAAATTCTTCAATATAGATGTCACAGTACACGCCCATGAGAAATTAAATAAATCTAAGGGTGTGATACGATGTAAAGAACTATCTAAATGCAGTACTGTTTCAGAAATTAGAGATAATCTTAGACCCCAAGGAGTGACTGAGGTAAAAAGGATCGAGTTCAAAAGAGATAATAAGACTATTAGAACTAATACCTATATCTTGACATTTGATGACCCAGTTCTTCCAAAGGAAATTAAAGTCGGATTTGAAGTTGTGAAAGTTGATGTATATGTCCCTAATCCGCTTCGTTGTTTTAATTGCCAGCGATTCGGCCACCATGAGATCAACTGCACTAGAACTAAAATTTGTAGGAAATGCTCTTACACGGGACCTGTAGATGAACATGAAGAGGATGAATGCGAAAACGATCTCAAGTGTATCAACTGCGGACAAGGTCATGCGGCTAGCTCTAGGCAATGCCCACATTTCATTTTACAAAAACAAATTTTAGAAGTGAAATGTAGACAATCTGTTTCATTTTATGAGGCAAAAAGGATTGTAGAATCTAGGCAAGATTCAATGCACCTCAGTGGAACAGAAAACAGCTACGCTAATAAAGCTAAAACTGTTTCTGCTGACAAATCAAAGCCTGATCAATGTAGCACTTGCGAGCGCCTTTTGAAAGTCATTACTGAATTATTCCCTCAGGCTAAAGGTTTGATCAATAAAGCATTATCTTCGGAAACTTCGACTTCCCCAGCTTCAGTCAATGGAGCTTCATCGTCTGATCAAAAACAATCTGCTGCTCAAACAGCACAAACAGTAACTGTTGCTCAAAATACTCAACAATCTTCTCTAAATAATGGTCCTTTAAGTAAACCAGAATCTGTCAATCAGAGACGGATTCGTATTCAGTTAGAAAAAATTAATCCTCCCTCAGTGGAGACACCCAATCGCTTTGCTGAGTTGGGTGATGGGGATGGGGAGGCGATGGAGGAGGAATCCGAGGATACTTCTCCAAAACCTCCAGATCCTCCTTCCAAACCTGGAAATCAGCGCCAAATTAGGCAAGGTAAAATAAACTTAGCTGGAGTTAAAAAATGAATAAGTTCATACTTCCATTAATCAGTGGTATAATCTTCACACTTTCTTTTACAATGGCGAATAAACTGATACAATGGAATTGCCGTAGTATCAAAGCAAATTTTGAAGAATTAAATCTCTTAGTTACAAGAGATAAACCAGTTGCAATATGCTTACAAGAAACGTTTCTTAAAGACACAGATAAGTTTTCTCTGAAATATCACTCTTGCTTTTTTACTAACTTTACAGATCGCGAAAAAGCGTCTGGTGGTGTGGGAATTGTTGTAAATAATAATATCCCTCACCGACATGTCAATTTAGATACTTCTTTGCAAGCAGTGGCTGTAAGTGTCTCGCTAAATAAAACAATTACATTATGTTCTGTTTATCTTCCTCCAAGCTCCCCTGTTGATGGCAGAAAACTTGATCATCTCGTCGATCAGCTACCTAAACCTTTTATGCTAATGGGAGATTTCAATTCTCACCATAAATTATGGGGATGCTTCAATACAGACGACAAAGGTCGTACTGTTGAGGATTTTTTAACTAGGCATGATCTTGTTTTATTGAATGATAAATCTAAAACTTATCTTCATCCTGCAACAGGAAATTATTCTTCACTGGATTTGACTATTTGCAGTCCTGATATTTTTCCTGATTTTTCATGGAAAGTTATTTCCGACCTTCATGGTAGTGACCATTTCCCTATTCAGATCTCTGAATTAGGACCATCTGTTCAGGAGCGCCCTAGGCGTTGGAAACTCCATAAGGCTAATTGGGAACTTTTTAAAACCACCTGTGAACAGTCGATAAATTCAGAAGCCTTTAATGACTGTGAAAATTCTGCAGACTTTTTCACATCTTTACTATATTCTGCTGCAGAAAAAAGTATTCCACAAACATCGCCTGACCCAAAGAATCCAAACAAGCCATGGTTCAATGATGATTGCAAAAAGGTTATAGCCGAGAGGAAACGTGCTCTTAGAGCATTTGGCTTAAGGCCTTCAAAGGAGAATCTTTACAAATTTAAAATTGCACGTGCAAAAGCACGTCGCACTATAAAACAAAGTAGGCGTTCGTCTTGGAGACAGTATGTATCTAGATTAAATTCTAGATCATCGGTCAAAAAGACTTGGGACATGACACGTAAAATTAGTGGGAAGAATACATCACTTAATGTTGGTCATCTGAAAACGGATGACGATATTACAGTTTCTTCTAAACATGATATTGCTAATGTCTTGGCAGACACGTTTGCAAAGAAATCTTCCTCTACTAATTATTCACCTACGTTTCAGAAGTTTCAAGGTGAAAAAGAAAAGTCTAGACTTAATTTTAGTTCCAGAAATCTGGAACACTATAATAGAGACTTTTCCGTTAAGGAATTGAAAAAAGCTTTAAAAAAGTGTCACGACACTGCTGTCGGATCAGATGCTATTCATTATCAATTCCTCAAACGTTTGCCATCTCGTTCCCTTCATTGCTTACTTCAAATTTATAATCAGGTATGGAAGACGGGAAGCATTCCAGCCTCTTGGCGGGAAGCGATCGTTATTCCAATACCTAAACCAGGTAAAGATTCCACAAATCCATCTAATTATCGCCCTATTGCTTTAACTAGTTGTGTTTGCAAAACCATGGAAAGAATGGTAAATGATCGTCTTGTCTGGTTTCTTGAAAAGAACCACCTTATTACTCAAGTCCAAAGTGGCTTTCGTAAACAGAGAAGCACTCTTGATCATCTTGTTCGCTTCGAGACATTTATTCGAGAAGCCTTTATAAGGAAGGAACACGTTGTTTCTGTCTTTTTCGATCTCGAAAGTGCTTATGATACCACTTGGAAGTATGGAATTATGAACGACCTCTATGATTTCGGTATTCGAGGTCGCCTTGCCTTTTTCATCTCAGCTTTTTTGGATGAACGTCAGTTTAGAGTCCGTGTTGGTGATACTTTATCTGATCCTCATGAACAAGAAATGGGTGTCCCCCAGGGAAGTATTTTATCGGTGACACTATTTAGTGTCAAAATAAACAACATCGTTAAAACGGTTTGTCCTGGCGTGGAATGTTTCCTTTATGTTGATGACTTCTGCATCTGTTACAGATCAAAACACATGTATACAATTGAAAGACAGTTGCAGCAAGTTTTAAACAACCTTTCAAAATGGTCCAATGAAAACGGCTTCAAGTTTTCAAAGACAAAAACTAAATGTATGCATTTTTGTCAATCAAGAAAAATGCATTCCGATCCAGAATTAAAGTTGGACGGAGTGCCGATTGAAACTGTTAAGGAATTTAAGTTTTTAGGACTCCTTTTTGATTCTAAACTGTCGTTTACTCCGCATATTGACAATTTGAAAAATAAATGCCAAAAGGCACTTAATATTTTACGTGTTGTATCCAGTATGGATTGGGGAGCCGATAAAAAGGTTCTATTGCGCCTTTATAGGGCACTTGTTAGATCAAAGCTAGATTATGGTTGTGTTGTTTATGGTTCTGCGCGCCCTTCATACCTTCGCAAACTTGATACTATTCATAATCAGGGATTGCGCTTGGCGTTGGGTGCATTTAGAACATCACCAATTAACAGTGTTTATACAGAAGCAAATGAGCCTTCCTTAAATTTACGCAGGAAGAAGCTTTCCATGCAATATTATTTAAAATTAAAATCAAATCCCGATAATCCTACCCATAAAGTTGTGTTTGAACCTAAATATAGAGAGGCTTTTGTAAAGAAAAAGAACCCTATTCTTCCTTTTAGTTTGCGCTGTGAAGCCGATGTAAGCTCTCTAGATTTTGACCTAGAGGACGTGGCAGAACATATTGTTCCTGATATTCCTTTGTGGACATATAAAAGTCCCACGTTTCTTTATGATCTTGCTTCAAGCAAAAAGGATACAACAGATCCATCTATTTTTAAAACCAAATTCTTGGAAGTCAAAGAAAAATACACATCTTACGAAGAAATATACACTGACGGTTCAAAAGATGGCGAAAAAGTTGCCTCAGCCACTATTTTAGATGGCGAAAAATATCAATTCCGCCTTCCCAATAACTCTTCTATTTTTTCAGCCGAGCTTAAGGCCATTGATCTCGCACTCGATCATATGATCGCAGAACGTCTCTCTCGCTATATCATTTTTACTGACTCTATGTCAAGCATGCAAGCGATTGAGCACGAAAAAATTGACAATCCCCTTATTGTAAGGCTACTTGATAAAATAGCTAAGCTTAATGATGTTGATCTCGTTTTCTGTTGGCTTCCAAGCCATATTGGTATTCGTGGTAATGAAGAGGCAGATAAAGCTGCCAAGGATTCATTATCACTTGAAATTTTACCCTTTGAAGTACCTTTTACTGATTTTAAACCCCTTATTAATAGTTTTATTCATGATGTCTGGAGTAAATGTTGGAATGATCCAACGAACCAAAATAATAAGCTATATTCTGTTCGACAGGACCTCGGCGATTGGTTACCTGGTTACAGGTCAAACCGTCGCGAAGAGCTTATCTTGACTCGGTTGCGCATTGGCCATACACATCTAACACATTCATATCATTTAAAGGGCGAAGAGATGCCAATGTGCATTCCATGTAACGCTCCTCTTACTGTCAAACATATTTTTATTGATTGTATTGACTTTTCTTTTATTAGAGACAGGTATTTTAAAGTTGATAGTATGAGGCAGCTGTTTGACATGGTCAAATTAGAATTTATAATTGATTTTCTTAAAGCAATTCATTTATATAGTAAAATCTAATTTTAGGTTATATTTACCGTTCTTCATCTTTATTTTTTAAAATGTTATATAAAATTTTCACCGTTTTCAATAGCCTTTTTGGTTATTATTTCTTTTATGGTTAAAAAACTCTTTTGGATTTATTAGTTTACATTGATTTGTTTTATAATTTTGTTTATTTGAATTTTAATACACGTATGAATGATCACTTTTTTGAATTTTCCGGTCGAGTGGACTCGCACATGGGCCATTCTCCTGATCTGGGGAGAGTCCATGTGCTTTCGTGCTCACGTCGGATTATTCCAGCTTTATACACGAGTGTTTGCGCCCAACATGACCTTAGAAGTCGACGGGCCGTAAAGCAATATTCATTCATTCATTCATTCATTCGGTATACGAGGTCGCCTTGCCTATTTCATCTCTGCTTTTTTGGATGAACGGCAGTTTAGAGTCCGTGTTGGAGATACTTTATCTGATCCCCATGAACAAGAAATGGGTGTTCCCCAGGGGAGTATTTTATCGGTGACACTGTTTAGTGTCAAAATAAACAACATCGTTAAAACCGTTTGCCCTGGTGTGGAATGTTTTCTCTACGTTGACGACTTTTGTATCTGCTACAGATCAAAACATATGCATACAATTGAAAGACAATTGCAACAAGTCTTGAACAATCTTTCGAAATGGTCAAATGAAAACGGTTTCAAGTTTTCAAAGACAAAAACTAAATGTATGCATTTTTGTCAATCAAGAAAAATGCACTCCGATCCAGATTTAAAGTTGGACGGAGTGCAGATTGAAGTTGTTAAGGAATTTAAATTCTTAGGACTCCTTTTTGATTCTAAACTGTCGTTTATTCCGCATATTGACAATTTGAAAAATAAATGCCTAAAGGCACTTAATCTTTTACGTGTTGTATCCAGTATGGATTGGGGAGCCGATAAAAAGGTTCTATTACGCCTCTATAGGGCACTTGTTAGATCAAAGCTAGATTATGGCTGTGTTGTTTATGGTTCTGCGCGCCCTTCATACCTTCGCAAACTTGATACTATTCATAATCAGGGATTGCGCTTGGCGTTGGGTGCATTTAGAACATCACCAATTAACAGTGTTTATACAGAAGCAAATGAGCCTTCCTTAAATTTACGCAGGAAAAAGCTTTCCATGCAATATTATTTAAAATTAAAATCCAATCCCGATAATCCTACTCATAAAGTTGTGTTTGATCCAAAATATAGAGAGGCTTTTGAAAAGAAAAAGAATCCTATTCTTCCCTTCGGTTTGCGTTGTGAAGCTGATGTAAATTCTCTAGACTTTGATCTAGATGACGTGGCAGAACATGTTGTTCCTGATGTTCCTTTGTGGACATATAAAAGCCCCACGTTTCTTTATGATCTTGCTTCCAGCAAAAAGGATACAACGGATCCAACAATTTTTAGAACCAAGTTCTTGGAAGTCAAAGAAAACTACACATCATACAAAGAGATATACACAGACGGTTCAAAAAATGGCGAAAAAGTTGCTTCAGCCACTATTTTAGATGGCGAAAAATATCAATTCCGCCTTCCCAATAACTCTTCTATTTTTTCAGCCGAGCTGAAGGCCATTGATCTCGCACTCGATCATATGATCGCAGAACGTCTCTCTCGCTATATCATTTATACTGACTCTATGTCAAGCATGCAAGCGATTGAGCAAGAGAAAACTGACAATCCCCTTATTGTAAGGCTACTAGATAAAATAGCTAAGCTTAATGATGTTGATCTCGTTTTCTGTTGGCTTCCAAGCCATATTGGTATTCGTGGTAATGGGGAGGCAGATAAAGCTGCCAAGGATGCATTATCACTCGAAATTTTACCCTTTGAAGTACCTTTTACTGATTTTATACCCCTTGTTCATAGTTTTATTCATGATGTCTGGAGGAACTGTTGGACTGATCCAGCTAACCAGAATAATAAATTATTCTCTGTTCGACAGGAACTCGGCGATTGGTTGCCTGGTTACAGGTCATGCCGTCGCGAAGAGTTGATTTTGACTCGCCTCCGCATTGGCCATAGTTATCTTACGCACTCCTATCTTTTAAAAGGAGAAGAAATGCCGATGTGCGTTCCCTGCAACGCTCCTCTTACTATCAAACATATTTTTATAGATTGTATTGATTTTTCTTTTATCAGAGACAGATATTTTAAAGTTGATAGTATGAGGCAGCTGTTTGACTTTGTCAAACTTGAACTTATTTTTGACTTTCTCAAGGCGATTCATTTATATAGTAAAATTTGATTTTTATGTTCTATTTACATCGTTTCTTTCATCTGAATTTTTAAAGTAGCTATATAAAATTTTACCGTTTTCAATAACTCTTTTGGTTATTATTTCTTTTACATGCGAAGATTTCTTTAGAATTTTATTTGTTTACATTGATTTTTTAATACTATTGCCTACTTTAATTTTGGTACACATGAATGCCCACTTTTGTGAATTTTCCGGTCGGGTGGACTCGCACATGGACCGTTCTCCTGATCTGAGGGGAGTCCATGTGCTTTCGTGCTCACGTCGGATTATTCCAGTTTAATACAGAAGTGTTTGCGCCCAACATGACCTTAGCTGTCGACGGGCCATAAAACGACATTCATTCATTCATTCAATGGATGTTTTGAATGTGAAAATGTATTACTATTTCACCAAAACCAAAGTGGACGGAGTAACTTAAGCTTTTCATTTGTAATACAGATAACAATCTTATTATTCTTATTCTTGTTATGTGCATTATTGGTTTACTCTGGTATTTACTTATTAGTGACACTGTTATGTATATCCACAAAAAGGGTTTCTTTGAGAAATAATGACATAAGATTTGCAAAAACACTCTGTGTGACAATCCTTTGATACATGAACATTGTTTCTCACAATATTTTTATGATATTTTAAGTTACATTTAGTATGCTTTCTTGTATGTGAATGTCATAAAAAAGTTTGTAATCAGACATGCAAATAGTTGTCATCAAAACTGGTCAATTAATTCAGATATGGTATATGAAGATAGGGCTTTGTATAGCTCAGTAGTGAAGGCAACGGATTTGAATCCTAAGTCTTTTGAGGTGTCATTAGACAAGGCTTTCAAACCAAGCTGGAGCTGCTGATCACATGCAATATCTCATGAAAGTAATTCACAGCTATTTAGATATGATACATTAAGAAAAAACCATGTTTAGTTCAGTAGTGAAGGCAACGGATTTGAATCCTAAGTCTTTTGAGGTGTCATTAGACAAGGATTTCAAACCAAGCTGGAGCTGCTGATCACATGCAATATCTCATGAAAGTAATTCACAGCTATTAAGATATGATACATTAAGAAAAGACCATGTTTAGCTCAGTAGTGAAGGCAACGGATTTGAATCCTAAGTCTTTTGAGGTGTCATTAGACAAGGATTTCAAACCAAGCTGGAGCTGCTGATCACATGCAATATCTCATGAAAGTAATTCACAGCTATTTAGATATGATACATTAAGAAAAGTCCATGTTTAGTTCAGTAGTGAAGGCAGCGGATTTGAATCCTAAGTCTTTTGAGGTGTCATTAGACAAGGATTTCAAACCAAGCTGGAGCTGCTGATCATATGCAATTTGTTATGAATTAAATGAAAAGCCCTAAACTAGACTTGAAGAAACTATCTTAAAGTATTTTCGTTTAAATGTGATCATTTTATATTTGAATGCAGTATTACAAATGACAATATCAAATTTAGATAGAGAATGAAAACACTGTTTTTTTGAAGTTTCACCATACCTATATGGTAGAGATTTTTTATCCCCTGCATCGAAAGATCAGGGCATTTTTGGTTTATTGTTGTCCACCTGTCTGTCTGCAAAACTTAACCATAAAACTTAACATTGCCAATAACTTCAAGGCTATTCAAGATACAATACAATATTTGGTATGATGATGGATCCCACAAATGCGCATCTACAGATACCAGAGTCAAGGTCATGTGACAAGATCAAGATCATCTGTTAAGGTCAACTTTACAAAATTACCATTTCTAGGGGTTTCCTGTTTCACAAACACATTTCATAATTATTATGTTCAGCAGTTATTAATTTTCAAGTCAAAAGACATTGAAAGAGATGAAGTAAAATAATGAATTGCAAATTATTAATTCATGTTCTGCCATGTAACTTGATTCTATATTTGAAATTGTGCTTTTGATTATTGTTCTCATATACCATGTACATAACTGATGTGTGAGATAAAATATTGTTCTTGTTGATAAATATATACATATGACAAGTGACAAAAGTTTGTGTTATACTGGCCAGTTGTTACATTTGACATTGTATATGGTTGTAATTTAGTTATATAAAATAGACTTGATCAAGCTTTATTTCAATATCAATAGATCATTTTAGTTAATGGTTAGTAAATGAAAATTAAATTTTTTTCCCAATATTGAATGTTTTTTCTCTAAATCACTGTTTGTGTCATGAGTACTGCTACAATCGGCTTATTATAGAACACACTTGTAATTCAAAAACATGTAAAACATTTACGGTCCTTTATAATTTAAAGTTTTTAGCTCAATCAGCTGTTTTCGGAGAAAACCCGAGGCATTGCTATATAGCCTTGGTGTCTTTGTTGTTGTCGTCGTCGAGCAAAAACTGACATTTTGTGATATCTGGTTCAGGCATTCACTTGTAATTTGGCACTCATGCTCATTATCAAAAGAGCAATATATACTATTATGGGGGATAAATCTATTAACTGCAAATTATGTCCCTTTTTCAACTTAGATATTTTTCCACAATCAAGCACTCAACAGCCAAGCGTAGGCATCCGTAGGCAGTGCTCTTGCTAGAAATTAGTTAAGGTTTTAATTCCTATGCCTGCAATTTTCTTTTTAATGCAGTATATCAATTCTGGTGATGCGTAAATGAAAAACTTTTTTGTAAAAGTAATTTTATGTCTTTGTAAAAATTGTGGTTTAATATTATCAATAAATTCAGCTATAGTTGATACCTGTTTTCATGTGTCATTCCTTTAATTACCTGTACTCCTGGTATAATCAATGTATGGTATGTCATTATATACTTTGTGGTCGAAATAATAAGTTTTGATATTTGCATGAAAGTTGCAATATAAAGCATTATCAACTGCCTCATCATGCAAAAATTTCATCTTAATAGGCAGTAAACTCAGGTGAGCGATTTAGGGCCACTATGGCCCTCTTGTATACATGAGTGTTTGCGCCCAACATGACCTTAGTAGTCGACGGGCCGTAAAGCAATATTCATTCATTATACTCTCTAGATTTTGACCTAGAGGACGTGGCAGAACATATTGTTCCTGATGTTCCTTTGTGGACATATAAAAGTCCAACGTTTCTTTATGATCTTGCTTCAAGCAAAAAGGATACAACAGATCCATCTATTTTTAAAACCAAATTCTTGGAAGTCAAAGAAAAATACACATCTTATGAAGAAATATACCGTTTTCAATAGCTTTTTTGGTTATTATTTCTTTTATATTTGGAAAATTCTTTTGGATTTATTAGTTTACATTGATTTGTTTTACAACGTTGTTAATTTGAATTTTAGTACACGCCTGAATGATCACTATTTTTAATTTTCCGGTCGGGTGGACTCGCACATGGGCCGTTCTCCTGATCTGGGGAGAGTCCATGTGCTTTCGTGCTCACGTCGGATTATTCCAGTTTTATACATTAGTGTTTGCGCCCAACATGACCTTAGTAGTCGACGGGCCGTAAAGCAATATTCATTCATTCATTCATTTATTGGATTGCAATTATATGTAATTATAACTTAATTTTTTTCTGAAATTTAAATCCAATATGCCTGTTTTCCCTCCATAACTCATCAATTACATATTCAAAAGGGACATTCCTTGTGACCCTACAATCGCCCTTTATAATTTTCAAAGGACTCTGATGATATATGTGGACTCTTTCCAAAAAGAAAAACAATTTGAGGGAATATTTGATGGTTCCATAATAAAATGTTTTTGAATAACCCATCATTTTTTGGAAGGCAGCAACTTTGCAATCCTACATTCGTCCCCGCAAAGTTTCAAAGCAATCCTGTTATACAGTAAGTAACATCGTGAAATTGATAAGATGAATAATTTTGAATCATTATTGAATGAGTGCGATGAATGAATTTTGACTAAAATTCAAGGAGGGTAATTTTGTTGTTTGAATGGGGTTTAACGCCGCTTTCATTTTTTTCAGTTATATCTCGGCGTCACCTAAAAACCGATTCCTTGTATTCCTCAAACCAGTACCCCTTTCCTCGCCTCAAACTACTATCCCAGATATGTCTTCAATTATCGACCCATTTGTGGGAGACAAATGTCCGAAAGAAGAAGTGACGCCGTCGGGGGGTCGAAACCGAGACCTCTTGATTGACAGTCCGACTTAAGGACGATAATATAATATCGCTCATTTCGTCTTAATAATCGATTTTACCTCCTTATAAAAGATATACCTAATTTTCCATTTTTGTGTTTTCATTGACCATGCAAACTCTTTAAAATCCATAGAATCGTGTAAATCGTTAATTTTATCGATATGAATGATTTTTTATCGCTTTGAACGATTTCTCAACGTTTGTGAATGGTGTGAGGTTTTTTTTTTATATATATACGAATGAATGTAGTGCTGAGCGAATGATTGTGGAAAGCTTTGATCGAAATGAGTGTCAATTTCACAATGCTACTCACTATATATATACATGTATACATGTAGAATAAACCTTAACCAGTTTTCCTCTTTGTGTCTCCACATGAATCTACCTTATTTTGGGAAAAGGAAACATCCATACGATCTTTAGCCATACCATACAAATGTAAGAAGAAATTAGAGAAAAATACTTTTTAACGTCAGGGCTCTTTTTTCCAGGACACAGGCAATTACATTATTATCATTCCAAATGTTCATAAATACATTCTCGTCAAATGGACTTTCAGAAATAAACGTACAGCTATATATTATTTATTTACTTATTTCCGCGAAAAGGCACAAGAAAAATAGTAATAAAGTAACCACCAATAAAATGAAATATACTAACTTCCGGTCCGAATGGGCACAAAAAATAAAACTTGTTTTAGCCGTTCCTCCAAGTGATTCCTGAAATTGTTTAAAGAAAACACTCTATAAAACATGATAGAGAATATAGAAAATGTATAGAAAATAAGTGGCCATTAAGTACCAAATTTATTAAACGAGTCGTGAGTAAACAGATTAAAACAAGGCTTCAACTCATTTTTTTATATATATTTTAGAATACGAGTTTATGAAATCCGGTATTTTATGAACAAATAGTTGATATTCTATCCATACTTTAACATATTTTTTTTCTGAATAAATCATCAAAATTCGTAAAGTTCTTTGATTCAAAATTTCCGCGTAATACATAACAACGTTCGTATAAAGAAGTCATCACAACCATTTAAACCTCATTTCACAGTAACAAATACCTCTTATCTAATTAGTGATACAACATGGTGGCAAAATGTCACAAGATACGCACGTTACACTGCTAGATGAAAAAACCACGAAGGGTAAACACTGGAAAAATAAATTGCTAGGGTTATAGTTCTTGTGCATTGTACACTTCATTAGAGAAAAATAACTGCCGTGTTCAAGTTATTCAAACTTGAAGTGACATAGGTATGCTACGGACTAAGAAGTGGTCGCCATCTCCACAAAAGCGCGTCGGACTATGAATCTAAAGGTCACGAGTTCGATCCCCGATGACAGCACCCATGCTTTCCGACTATTTGCCCTCCATCAATAGGTTGATAGTCGTAGACCTATGTGGGAAAGCAGCTGGGGAATAGAAAAGGATTTGATGGTAGTGCAGATGTGAGGAATACAAGGAATCCATTGTAAGAAACTCAAGCAGCCGCAATAAAAATGATAGATTGTTGAAAGCGGCGTAAGAACACGGTCCCCGCTTTCGACGGGCGAATGAAAATTAAAAGCCCATATTAAATGTAGTTCAATAATTGTCAGGAATAATATGATTGAGCCAAGAAATGAAAAAAATACAATTAATTGGTATCTTATACGGCTTTCAACGTGGCGGCTTGTTCAACTAACAATAGATTGGTACTACCGCTTGGTACTCAATGAGTCTCTATCTGCTCATCCCACATAGGTTTACGGTTATCGACTAATTAATGCGAGACTTATGACGAAAGAGATTTATCAAACATTGTTAAGTGAACGGAGGATCACATTTGATTCTTAAGCAAGTATTTAAGTCGGCATGCACTATGACTGAATAACTATTATCAAAGGTGTGTAATTTATTGTTCAAATGAAATCTTATTAATTATCACTTTTTTGTGATTCTTGCTAAAATTTAATTGCTATGTAACCAAAGAAAACCAGTCTGACACATCCAAATATTCATTATCTCCCTTAATAGACACAAATAAAAAATAATCTGTACAAACCAAGAGGAGACGTCTCGTCATTCTTTAAGAGCTTGGGTAAGATCCGTAAAACGCCCCCAAATAATTTGCGATTTCTTTGAAACAGTATTTATGTTTCAGCATGATTAAAGGAATCAAGACTTACTTTCAGTAGAAAGGTCAATTTGGAGTTCCTATATGGCACGTGACCATCTTTACTTTTGCTTAATATGTTAATGCAGTGTCCTAGGTGTGATAATGATTGGTTAATTTTTGCAGTCTCCTGAAAATTGAAAGAATAAATAAGCAGACAAAAAAGACAGTTAACGTTCCCGCGGATAATCAGACATCAAACAACGCTATCAGTCGCGAATCCAATAGCTAACCGGTAAATTTCATTTTGACGGGGTAAATGTTTGAAAGATTTACCTTGATAGACGATCAATAAAGCTTCATTTGTTGTGGTTGTTTTATAATCGTTATTATAATCATTTTGGTAGTTTTAGTAGAAGTCGTGTTTTGTGTGTATTTGCTAGAAAAAAGCTGAAGAGATTAGTTGGTTACATTCACATTGGAAAAGATTATTGCATTCATTTTGTCGAATGAATTTGATAAGTGCAAAGGTTAGAATGATAGCTTTATTAGAAAATTACTTCAATTGTTTTTTAGCCCCCAGCTGGGCGGGGGGATAGAAATAGTCGGTTGCTGTCCATGTAGTACATGGTATGACCCCAAACAAATGGACCTGCCTGTTTGCCGTGGGCTGCGACCCGTAATGCCTGATGACGGGATCCTGGTGGTTGAGTGACCTCAGGGATTGGCTAGGCCCTGTGTTTGCAACACACCACTTTGGCCCTGAGTTGGGATAAACGGGAGGTCGGGCGGGCCCGACCCGATCAATCGGCTGGTCATGCCTTGCCCTAGGGCGTTTTTACCTAAAAACTTGTTTTTTAATTGTTTTTCCTGAACCACCGTTATCATTAAATGACGTTTTCACTAACGCCTTAGAAGGCGGTGGCTCATGGGCCAATCGGGTAAACGTGGTGTTTGATCGACAATTTTACTGTCTGGTGTGCCCCCAGCTGGGCGGGGGGATAGAAATAGTCGGCTGCTGTCCATGTAGTACATGGTATGACCCCAAACAAATGGACCTGCCTGTTTGCCGTGGGCTGCGACCCGTAATGCCTGATGACGGGATCCTGGTGGTTGAGTGAACTCAGGGATTGGCTAGGCCCTGTTTTTGCAACACACCACTTTGGCCTTGAGTTGGGATAAACGGGAGGTCGGGCGGGCCCGACCCGATCAATCGGCTGGTCATGCCTTGCCCTAGGGCGTTTAAATTTAACCTTTCACCATCAAATCTTCGTTTTCATTTGAAATAGATGTTTCTTTCACATGCCTTAGAAGGCGGTGGCTCATGGGCCAATCGGGTAAACATGGTGTTTGATCGACAATTATACTTACCGTTTTTTCTTCATACTTGGGTGAATTAATTATCGGAAGTATTTATTGCTTGATCTAGCCATTTTGCACCGAGTATATCGGCGATGTATCCCCGGCACCTTTCCTGAGATGGAATTCCCCAGGTTAGGTGTCCCCATTAGTAGGACTCCGAGGGCGGGTGGTTTGGACCATCGCCGCTGAACCAAACACAATTTAACATGGCTCAAAATAAAAAATCCAAGCGTGAACTCTCAGATTCGGAAGACGAAAACATCAACCTCTTACCTTTTCCTAAATTTATTGTAATCGAAAGTGACGATCCAGACATTGATATTACAGACCTTTCACCATTTGTAATAGAAAAACAGATTAAAGCTATCATTGGAACACCGAAATCGGTTAAAAACTTGAAAAATGGAAATTTGCTTGTCGAAGTTAGTAAAAGAGCTCAGTCAGACAACCTCTTAAAGATTACAAAGTTCTTTAATCACAGAGTGAATGTATATGCTCATGAAAAACTCAATCAGTCGAAAGGTGTCATCCGCTGCAGAGAGCTTTCTTCCTGCTTAATAAGTGAAATTGAATCTAATCTGAAATCTCAAGGAGTCACGCAAGTCAAAAGAATTGAATTTACAAAAGATGGCAAAAAAGTAAAAACCAATACATACATCCTGACGTTTAATGAACCAACTCTCCCTAAAGAGATTAAAATTGGCTTCCAAATTGTCAAGGTCGATGTTTTCGTTCCAAATCCTCTCCGTTGCTTCAACTGCCAGAGGTTTGGACATCACGAGGACAGATGCATGAAATCCAAGGTTTGTAAAAAGTGCGGATTTGAAGGTGACATCCTTGAGCATGATGAAGACGAGTGCGAGAATGATTTCAAATGCTTTAACTGTGGAATGGCACATCCAGCTAATTCAAGACTATGCCCAAAGTTTAAAAAAGAAAAAGAAATTTTGACAGTGAAATTTAAACAATCTGTTTCCTTTTTTGAAGCAAGAAAAATAGTTGAATCAAGAGACGACATCAATAGCTATGCCAATAAAGCAAAACCTGTACCCGAGTCGACTAAAACCCCAAAGGCCAATGAATGTACAACTTGTGAACGAATGCTTAAGATACTTACTGAAATGTTTCCAGAAGTACGGAGTAAAGTCGACCAAGTTTTAGCCGGAGAAAAGCCTTCAAATAAAACCACAGATGTAAAAGCTAATGATAAAAAAGTCCCCGAATCTGAGAAGAAAACACAAGTTACTAAACCAAACAAAGTTGTTAGTGAAAATAAACAGTTACCAAAAGATCAGTCAGCCCGTCAGAGAAAGCCTCGTATTAATTTGGAGAGAGTTTCTACTCCTCCAGTTTCTACAGGCAATCGATTTGCTGAATTAAGCGAATCAGACGAGGAGGAGGAGATGGATGTACCCGCTCCCCCTCCTTCAAACCCCCCTCCTTCAAATCAAAAGCAAACAGATGTAATAAGGCAAGGTGCGAATAAAATTAACCTAACAGGAGTTAAATAATGGGTAATTTCCTACTTCCATTTATAAGTGGTATTATTATTATTACCTCCATTATGGCGAATAACATTATACAATGGAATTGTCGCAGCATCAAGGCCAATTTTGAAGAACTTAATCTTCTAGTATCGAAACAAAAACCAGTTGCAGTATGTTTACAAGAAACGTTTCTCAAAGACACAGATAAGTTTTCTCTAAAATACCATTCTTGCTATTTTAATAACTTTACAAAAAGCGACAAAGCGTCTGGTGGTGTGGGAATTATTGTAAATAATAATATCCCTCACCGTCGTGTAAGTTTAAATACATCTCTACAAGCAGTGGCTGTAAGTGTCTCTCTCAATAAAACTATTACACTCTGCTCTGTTTATCTTCCTCCAAGTTCCCTTGTTGATGGCAGAAAACTTGATCATCTAGTCGATCAGCTACCTAAACCTTTCATACTTATGGGAGATTTCAATTCTCACCATAAGTTATGGGGATGCTCCAATACAGACGACAAGGGTCGTTCTGTTGAGGATTTTGTAACTAGACATGATCTTGTTATACTGAATGATAAATCTAAAACTTATCTTCATCCTGCAACTGGACATTATTCTTCATTGGATTTGACTATTTGCAGCCCTGGTATTTTTCCTGATTTTTCATGGAAAGTTATTTCCGACCTTCATGGTAGTGACCATTTTCCTATTCAGATCTCCGAATTAGGACCATCTGTTCAGGAGCGCCCTAGGCGTTGGAAACTCCATAAGGCTAATTGGGAACTGTTTAAAACTACCTGCGAACAGTCTATAAATCCAGAAGCCTTTGATGACTGTGAAAATTCTGCAGACTTGTTTACATCTTTACTTTATTCTGCTGCAGAAAAATGTATTCCACAAACATCGCCTGACCCAAAGAATCCAAATAAGCCATGGTTTAATGATAACTGCAAAAAGGTTATAGCCGAGAGGAAACGTGCTCTAAGAGCATTTGGCTTAAGGCCTTCAAAGGAGAATCTTTACATATTTAAAATTGCACGTGCGAAAGCACGTCGTACTATAAAACAAAGTAAGCGTTCGTCTTGGAGACAGTATGTATCCGGATTAAATTCTAGATCATCTGTCAAAAAGACTTGGGACATGATACGTAAAATTAGTGGGAAGAATACATCACTTAATGTTGGTCATCTTAAAACGGATGACGATAACACAGCTTCTTCAAAACATGACATTGCTAATGTCTTGGCAGACACGTTTGCCAAGAAATCTTCCTCTACTAATTATTCAACTACGTTTCAGAAGTTTCAAAGTGAAAAAGAAAAGTCTAAACTTAATTTTAGTTCCAGAAATCTGGAACAATATAATAGAGACTTTTCCGTTAAGGAATTGAAAAAAGCTTTAAAAAAGTGTCACGACACTGCTGTCGGATCAGATGCTATTCATTATCAGTTCCTCAAACGTTTGCCGTCTCGATCCCTTCATTGCTTACTTGCAATTTATAATCAGGTATGGACAACGGGAAGCATTCCAGCCTCTTGGCGGGAAGCTATCGTTATTCCAATACCTAAACCAGGTAAAGATTCCACAAATCCATCTAATTATCGCCCTATTGCCTTAACTAGTTGTATTTGCAAGACCATGGAAAGAATGGTAAATGATCGTCTTGTCTGGATTCTTGAAAAGAACCACCTTATTACTCAAGTCCAAAGTGGCTTTCGTAAACAGAGAAGCACTCTTGATCATCTTGTTCGCTTCGAGACATTTATTCGAGAAGCCTTTATAAGGAAGGAACACGTTGTTTCTGTCTTTTTCGATCTTGAAAGTGCTTATGACACCACTTGGAAGTATGGAATTATGAACGACCTCTATGATTTCGGTATTCGAGGTCGCCTTGCCTTTTTCATCTCAGCTTTTTTGGATGAACGACAGTTTAGAGTCCGTGTTGGTGATACTTTATCTGATCCTCATGAGCAAGAAATGGGTGTCCCCCAGGGAAGTATTTTATCGGTGACACTATTTAGTGTAAAAATAAACAATATCGTTAAAACCGTTTGCCCTGGTGTGGAGTGTTTCCTATATGTTGATGACTTCTGCATCTGTTACAGATCAAAACACATGTATACAATTGAAAGACAGTTGCAGCAAGTTTTAAACAATCTTTCAAAATGGTCCAATCAAAACGGCTTCAGATTTTCAAAGACAAAAACTAAATGTATGCATTTTTGTCATTCAAGGAAAATGCACTCCGATCCAGAATTAAAGTTGGACGGAGTGCCGATTGAAGTTGTTAAGGAATTTAAGTTCTTAGGACTCCTTTTTGATTCTAAACTGTCGTTTATTCCACATATTGACAATTTGAAAAATAAATGCCAAAAGGCACTTAATCTTTTACGTGTTGTATCCAGTATGGATTGGGGAGCCGATAAAAAGGTTCTGTTGCGCCTTTATAGGGCACTTGTTAGATCAAAGCTAGACTATGGCTGCGTTGTTTATGGTTCTGCGCGCCCTTCATACCTTCGCAAACTTGATACTATTCATAATCAAGGATTGCGTTTGGCATTGGGCGCATTTAGAACGTCACCAGTTAACAGTCTTTATACAGAAGCAAATGAACCTTCCCTAAATTTACGCAGGAAAAAGCTCTCCATGCAATATTATTTAAAACTTAAATCAAATCCCGACAATCCTACTCATAAAGTTGTTTTTGAACCTAAATATAGAGAGGCTTTTGAAAAGAAAAAGAACCCAATACTTCCTTTTAGTTTGCGCTGTGAAGCCGATATAAGCTCTCTAGATTTTGACCTAGAGGACGTGGCAGAACATATTGTTCCTGATGTTCCTTTGTGGACATATAAAAGTCCCACGTTTCTTTATGATCTTGCTTCAAGCAAAAAGGATACAACAGATCCATCTATCTTTAAAACCAAATTCTTGGAAGTCAAAGAAAATTACACATCATATGAAGAGATATACACAGACGGTTCTAAAGATGGCGAAAAAGTTGCTTCAGCCACTATTTTAAATGGCGAAAAATATCAATTCCGCCTTCCTAATAACTCTTCCATTTTTTCAGCCGAGCTTAAGGCCATTGATCTCGCACTCGACCATATGATCGCAGAACGATTCTCTCGTTATATTATATACACTGACTCCATGTCAAGTATGCAAGCGATTGAGCACGAGAAAACTGACAATCCCCTTATTGTAAGGCTACTTGATAAAATAGCTCAGCTAAATGATGTTGATCTTATTTTCTGCTGGCTTCCAAGCCACATAGGTATTCGTGGTAACGAGGAGGCAGATAAAGCTGCCAAGGACGCATTGTCACTTGAAATTTTACCATTTGAAGTGCCTTTTACTGATTTTAAACCCCTTATTCATAGTTTTATTCATGATGTCTGGAGTAAATGTTGGAATGATCCAGCCAACCAGTATAATAAATTATTTTCTGTTCGACAGGACCTCGGCGATTGGTTACCTGGTTACAGGTCAAACCGTCGCGAAGAACTTATCTTGACTCGGTTACGCATTGGCCACACACACCTCACACACTCTTATCTTTTAAAAGGAGAAGACATGCCAATGTGTATTCCTTGCAACTGTCCTCTTACTGTCAAGCATATTTTTATTGATTGTATAGATTTCTCTTTTACTAGAAATAGATATTTTAAAGTTGACAGTATGAAGAACTTATTTGATTATGTAAAAATTGAACTGATTTTTGATTACCTTAAGGCCATTAATTTGTATTATAAAATATGATTTTATTTTCTTTTGAATCCAAGTTTCCCTAAGTTTTAAAAATGTCCCTTTGAATTTTACATTAATATTGAGTGTTCTTTTGAGCACGATTTTCTTTTAAGTTTTGGAAGTACTACTTCTTTCTTACATTTCTACTGTTTGCATAATTTTTATTATACGATTTACAGCGTTTTGTTTTAAAGTGTTAATATTATCTTAGTTTTGAAGGTATACGTCGCCTTTTAAAAAAAGTTATTTTTAAGAGTTTTGCGCCCAACATGACCTTAGTTGTCGACGGGCCTTAAAACACCAATCATTCATTCTTTTACTGTCTGGTGTCTACTTCATGCTTGGTTGAATTATTCATCAGCGTATTTTTGCTTGATCTAGCCCATTTGCACCGAGTATATCGGCGATGTATCCCCGGCACCTCTCCTGAGATGGAATTCCCCAGGTTAGGTGTCCCCATTGTAGGACTCCGAGGGCGGGTGGTTTGGAGCATCGCCGATGAAGCACATTAAACAAACATGGCAAACTCAAAGAAAACCAAGCGCGCATGGTCATCCGATTCAGAGGAGGAAGACTTCAACTCGGATTCATTTCCAAAGTTCATCGTGGTCGCAAGCACGGATCCAGACATCCCAATAACTGCATTATCACCTTTTGTAATTGAAAAGCAATTAAATGCAATTATAGGAACACCAAAATCTGTAAAATCCCTTAAAAACGAAACTCTTTTGGTAGAAGTGTCTAAGAAAACACAGGCTGAAAATTTACTCAAGATTAAAAGGTTTTTTAACCAGAAGGTTGAGGTGTATGCCCATGAAAGACTTAATCAGTCGAAAGGTGTAATCAGGTGTAAAGATCTGGCAAATTGTACTCTTTTAGAAATAAGAGAAAACTTAAGAAGTCAAGGAGTAACTGATGTAAAAAGGATAGAATTTAAAAGAGATGGTAAAACTATTAGAACAAATACCTATATCATGACTTTTAATGAACCGATCCTGCCAAAAGAGATCAAGATAGGGTATCAAATTGTAAAAGTTGATGTTTTCGTTCCAAACCCACTTAGATGCTTTCATTGTCAAAGGTTCGGACATCATGAAGACAGATGTAAAAGCACTAAAGTTTGCAGGAAATGTAGCTATTCTGGGCCAGAAGGCGAACACGATGAAGATGAATGCTTAAACGATTTGAAATGTTTTAACTGTGGACAAGGCCATGCTTCAAATTCAAGACAATGTCCTAAATTTGTTTTTCAAAAAGAAATTCTTGAAGTTAAGTTTAGAAAGTCCATTTCCTTCTATGATGCTAAAAGGATCGTAGAAGAGAGACACGGTGCTTTGAACAGAACAGAAGGTAGCTATGCAGATAAAGCTAAGCCAGTTTCGCCTGAGAAAAGAAAGCCTGATCAGTGTAGTACCTGTGAGCGTCTGTTAAAAGTAATAACTGACCTTTTTCCTCAGGCTAAAGAGCAAATAAAAAAGGCGATGTCTGGAGAACTTTCGTCGCAAGAAACTTTAATTGGAAATGTCGAGAATAAAACTCCTTCAGTAGCAAATAACTCACCAGCTGGTCGACCGCAAAAAGTCGCTCCAGCTCACAGTTCCAAATCTAAAACTAGTAATACTAATGTTGACAAACCAGAGTCTGCTCGGCAGAGAAAGATTCGCCTTCAATTAGAGAGGGCTGATGTTGCCTCGATGGAAGTGGGGAAGGTTTCTCCTCCAGTTTCGACAGGCAATCGATTTGCTGAATTAAGCGAATCGGACAATGAGGAGGAGATGGATGAACCCGCTCCTCCTCCCTCAAACCCCCCACCTTCAAATCAAAAGCAATCTGATGCGATTAGGCAAGGTGCGAATAAAATTAATTTAACAGGAATTAAATAATGGGTAATTTCTTACTTCCATTAATAAGTGGTATTATCTTTACAATAGCCTTCATCATGGCGAATAACATAATACAATGGAACTGTCGCAGCATCAAAGCTAATTTTGAAGAACTTAATCTTCTAGTTAACGAACAAAAACCAGTTGCAGTATGCTTACAAGAAACGTTTCTCAAAGATACAGATAAGTTTTCTTTGAAAAATCATTCTTGCTATCTGACTAACTTTACAGAACGTGAGAGAGCATCTGGTGGAGTGGGAATTATTGTTAATAATAATATCCCTCACCGTCATGTCAGTCTAGATACTTCTTTGCAAGCAGTAGCTGTAAGTATCTCGCTAAATAAAACAATTACATTGTGTTCTGTTTATCTTCCTCCTAGTTTCCCTGTAGATGGTAGAAAACTTGATAATCTCGTTGACCAGCTACCAAAACCATTTATACTTATGGGAGATTTCAATTCTCATCATAAGTTATGGGGATGCTCCAATACAGACGACAAAGGTCGTATTGTTGAGGACTTTGTAACAAGGCATGATCTAGTTTTACTGAATGATAAATCTAAAACTTATCTTCATCCTGCAACTGGAAATTATTCTTCTCTGGATTTGACTATTTGCAGTCCTGATATTTTTCCTGATTTTTCATGGAAAGTTCTTTCCGACCTTCATGGTAGTGACCATTTCCCTATTCAGATCTCCGAATTGGGGCCGTCTGTTCAGGAGCGCCCTAGGCGTTGGAAACTCCACAAGGCTAATTGGGAACTTTTTAGAACCACATGTGAACAGTCGATAAATCCAGAAGCTTTTGATGACTGTGAAAACTCTGCAGAATTGTTTACATCTTTACTTTATTCTGCTGCAGAAAAAAGTATTCCACAAACATCGCCTGACCCAAAAAATCCAAACAAGCCATGGTTTAATGACGATTGCAAAAAGGCTGTAGCTGAAAGAAAACGTGCTCTTAGAGCATTTGGCTTAAGACCTTCAAAGGAAAATCTTTACAAATTTAAAATTGCACGTGCAAAAGCACGTCGCACTATAAAACAAAGTAAGCGTTCGTCTTGGAGACAGTATGTCTCTAGATTAAATTCTAGATCATCTGTCAAAAAGACATGGGACATGATACGTAAAATTAGTGGGAAGAATACATCACTAGGTGTTGGCCATCTTCAAACAGATGAAGATAAAACAGTTTCTTCGAAACATGATATTGCTAATGTCTTAGCTGACACGTTTGCCAAGAAATCTTCCTCTACTAATTATTCAACTACGTTTCAGAAGTTTCAAGGTGAAAAAGAAAAATCTAAACTTAATTTTAGTTCCAGAAATCTGGAACACTATAATAGAGACTTTTCCGTTAAGGAATTGAAAAAAGCTTTAAAAAAGTGTCACGACACTGCTGTCGGATCAGATGCTATTCATTATCAATTCCTCAAACGTTTGCCATCTCGTTCCCTTCATTGCTTACTTCAAATTTATAATCAGGTATGGAATACGGGAAGCATTCCAGCCTCTTGGCGGGAAGCTATCGTTATTCCAATACCTAAACCAGGTAAAGATTCCACAAACCCTTCAAATTACCGCCCTATTGCTTTAACTAGTTGCATCTGTAAAACCATGGAAAGAATGGTTAATGATCGTCTTGTTTGGTTTCTTGAAAAGAACCACCTTATTACGCAAGTCCAAAGTGGCTTTCGTAAACAGAGAAGCACTCTTGATCATCTTGTTCGCTTCGAGACATTTATTCGAGAAGCCTTTATAAAGAAGGAACACGTTGTTTCTGTCTTTTTCGATCTCGAAAGTGCTTATGACACCACTTGGAAGTATGGAATTATGAACGACCTCTATGATTTCGGTATTCGAGGTCGCCTTGCCTTTTTCATCTCAGCTTTTTTGGATGAACGTCAGTTTAGAGTCCGTGTTGGAGATACTTTATCTGATCCCCATGAACAAGAAATGGGTGTTCCCCAGGGGAGTATTTTATCGGTGACACTATTTAGTGTCAAAATAAACAACATTGTCAAAACCGTTTGCCCTGGTGTGGAATGTTTTCTCTACGTTGACGACTTTTGTATCTGCTACAGATCAAAACAAATGCATACAATTGAAAGACAATTGCAACAAGTCTTGAACAATCTTTCAAGATGGTCCAATGAAAACGGTTTCAAGTTTTCAAAGACAAAAACTAAATGTATGCATTTTTGTCAATCGAGAAAGATGCATCTTGATCCAGATTTAAAGTTAGATGGAGTACCGATTGAAGTTGTCAAAGAATTTAAGTTCTTAGGACTCCTTTTTGATTCTAAACTGTCGTTTATTCCACATATTGATAATTTGAAAAATAAATGCCAAAAGGCACTTAATCTTTTACGTGTTGTATCCAGTATGGATTGGGGAGCCGATAAAAAGGTTCTATTGCGCCTTTATAGGGCACTTGTTAGATCAAAGCTAGACTATGGCTGTGTTGTTTATGGTTCTGCACGCCCTTCATACCTTCGCAAACTTGATACTATTCATAATCAAGGATTGCGTTTGGCGTTGGGCGCATTTAGAACGTCACCATTTAACAGTCTTTATACAGAAGCAAATGAACCTTCTTTAAATTTACGAAGGAAAAAGCTTTCTTTACAATATTATTTAAAACTTAAATCCAATCCCGATAATCCTACTCATGAAGTTGTTTTTGAACCAAAATATAGAGAGGATTTTGAAAAGAAAAAGAACCCTATTCTTCCCTTCAGTTTGCGTTGTGAAGCTGATGTAAATTCTCTAGACTTTGATCTAGAGGACGTGGCAGAACATGTTGTTCCTGATGTTCCTTTGTGGACATATAAAAGTCCCACGTTTCTTTATGATCTTGCTTCCAGCAAAAAGGATACAACAGATCCAACAATTTTTAGAACCAAGTTCTTGGAAGTCAAAGAAAAATACACATCTTATGAAGAAATATACACTGACGGTTCAAAAGATGGCGAAAAAGTTGCTTCAGCCACTATTTTAGATGGCGAAAAATATCAATTTCGCCTTCCTAATAACTCGTCCATTTTTTCAGCCGAGCTTAAGGCCATTGATCTTGCACTCGATCATATGATCGCAGAACGTCTCTCTCGCTATATCATTTTTACTGACTCTATGTCAAGCATGCAAGCGATTGAGCACGAAAAAACTGACAATCCTCTTATCGTCAGGCTACTTGATAAAATTGCCCAGCTTAAAGATGTTGATCTCGTTTTCTGTTGGCTTCCAAGCCATATTGGTATTCGTGGTAATGAGGAGGCAGATGAAGCTGCCAAGGATGCATTATCACTTGAGATTTTACCTTTCGAAGTACCTTTTACTGATTTTAAACCCTTAATTCATTGTTTTATTCATGATGTCTGGAGGAACTGCTGGTCTGACCCTTCGAATCAAAATAATAAACTATATTCTGTGCGACAGGATCTTGGCGACTGGCTACCTGGTTACAGGTCAAGCCGTCGAGAAGAGCTTATCCTGACTCGCATACGCATTGGTCATACTCATCTGACACATTCCTATCTTTTAAAAGGAGAAGAGATGCCAATGTGCATTCCATGTAACGCTCCTCTTACTGTCAAACATATTTTTATTGATTGTATTGACTTTTCTTTTATTAGAGACAGGTATTTTAAAGTTGATAGTATGAGGCAGCTGTTTGACATGGTCAAATTAGATCTTATATTTGACTTTCTTAAAGCAATTCATTTATACAGTAAAATCTAATTTTAGGTTATATTTACCGTTCTTCATCTTTATTTTTTTAAAATGTTATATAAAGTTTTACCGTTTTCAATAGCCTTTTTGGTTAATATTTCTTTTATAATTGAAATCTCTTTTGGATTTATTAGTTTACATTGATTTGTTTTATAATTTTGTTTAGTTAAATTTTAGTACACGTATGGATGATCACTTTTTGAATTTTCCGGTCGAGTGGACTCGCACATGGGCCGTTCTCCTGATCTGGGGAGAGTCCATGTGCTTTCGTGCTCACGTCGGATTATTCCAGTTTTATACTTGAGTGTTTGCGCCCAACATGACCTTAGATGTCGACGGGCCGTAAAACAATATTCATTCATTCATTCATTCAATTGTTTTTTAAATGTCTTCTTTATTTAATTAGCCAAAAAGTGGATAACGCCACCCATTCCGATAAAAAAGTCATAAGTGATTGTAAGACAGAAAAAATATTGAAAAATTGAGTTGGAAAAATATAATTTCTACTACTCGGTTTGAACTCGTGATTTCTCGAATATGGGGCAGATGTCTTAACCTCTACACCACCGGTTTGTATAGTCTATCAGCCGCCAGTTAACAATTAATTAGCAAATTAATTTAGCGGATATCGTCGTCCATCGGGATTTTCCGATTTCACTCACGGAAAATAAACAGAGTCTCAGGCGAAATTAGCCAAGCCTTGATTGTTAAGGAATTTATATAAATAATCGATATATTTAAGATGGATTGAATATCATCGACTTTGTATAAAAAATTTGCACGAGAAAAAGAAAATGGAGTGATTTTTTCCGTAGCGTCAAAACTGTATGACCAAGAATTTTGCACTTTTTCTAAAAAAAATAGCACGATGACCATATCTTTTTTATATCGATATCACACGAACATATGATTATCTACAAAATATAGAAAAAAATAATATTTTGTATCTCGGTTTTTTTTTGTGTGTGTGTGTGTGAAATTCGATCCAACGTAATGAATTTTGAAAATATTCTCTTACATATCCGATATACCTGTTTTTACGTATTGGGGAAAAATACGTTAAAAATTATTATGTTACCTTCCAATCGAAAATTATGTATTGTATTCAGTCCAAGTTACTTCCTATCTCTGAAATTAAAACGAATTTGATATAAGTTGTATGCTTAGATTTGATTGTGTTATGGTTTTATGCCATTACCAAGATTCTTGAAATCGGCATACTTTAATATGCAAAATATGAAAAATAATAGTCTTTTTAAGGTGATCGACGTTCCGATTCTAAGGAACAATTTTCCCATTGACATACTCGATTCAGAGTACAGTCTTTTCAAAGTGAGAGAGTTGATTCATTTCTTTTAACGGTTTTTTAACTGTCTATTTTCTTCCATACTTCTGATTCATGACATCAATCAACCATGAAAAGTGCAATGACAAGGAAAGAGTCAACAGAAAATTGCTATGCCGTAACTTACACGCACGGACGCACGCGCATACGACATACACTCCGCTATGACAACAGCTCGATCTCAAAATGTCAAGGCAGTTAGTCTCTGGTGAAAGCTTATCTCCTGGTGAGTAATGGTGTCCCTAGGTAAGGCACTCAAAATATATAGTCAAGGTAATAAAAAAATTAGTTAAAGTTTTTTGTTTAAGTTTTTTTAAGTCCATTGATGGTGAAGGTTAATGTCAAGGAACTTGGTTATTGACGAATGCCTATCGCCTGGAATCTGTGAATATAAAGTAATTATGTCCCTAGTAGTTTAAAGTATTCATAATATTTTAGCAAGTTGAATCAATTTAAGGTCAAAATGTCAAGGCATTTGGTCTCTGGTGAAAGCGATGACATGAGTGCGTATATGAAGTAATGGTATTCCAAGGTAGAGTTTTCAAAAATATAAGGTCTTCGGGTTTAACTTTTTTGTTAAAGATTTTGATATTTTTTTTAAAGGGTCAATGTTACTTCTAAAGGTCATGCTGACATGGCTGCTTGTCTCAAACGAAAGCCTAAACACTAATTATTTATATTTTGTAAATAGGCCAAATAAATTGTAAAAGTGAAAATCCGTACCTTTGTTTTAATTTTTCATTTCCGGCCAAGTCCACCATTATTAATGTTGTTTCGTTTTGTCCCTGGCCCCCAGCTTGGCGGGGGGATAGAAATAGTCGGCTGCTGTCCATGTAGTACATGGTAAGACCCCAAACAAATGGCCCTGCCTGGTTGCCGTGGGCTGCGACTCGTAATGCCTGATGACGAGATCCTGGTGGTTGAGTGACCTCAGGGATTGGCTAGGCCCTGTGTTTGCAACACACCACTTTGGCCCTGAGTTGGGATAAACGGGGGGTCGTGCGAACCCGACCCGATCAATCGGCTGGTCATGCCTTGCCCTAGGGCGTTCTATACACAACCTTGTCTTTAATAATTTTTTGTAAACCACCGTTTTCAATACGTGACATTTTCATTTAAAATGCCTTAGAAGGCGGTGGCTCATGGGTCAATCGGGTAAAGTTGGTGTTTGATCGACAATATTACACTCTGGTATTTTTTCATGCTTGGTTGAATCAATCATCGGAGGTTTTATTTGCTTGATCTAGCCTTTTTATCCGAGTATATTGGCGATGTATCCTCGGCACCTTTCCTGAGATGGAATTCCCCAGGTTAGGTGTCCCCTTGTAGGACTCCTAGGGCGGGTGGCGGAGCATCGCCGATGAAATTAAAACATTAAACATGACGACCAACCGAAACAAAAAAGCCAAGACCAATGAAGCCAAACATAGTCTTTCAGATTCTGATTCGGAACATTTCGAAACAGAAACTTTCACTTCACCCCTGTTATTTCCTCGATTCATTGTCGTTGAATCCGAAGATTTTGAAGATCCTGTAACAAACCTCTCGCCATTTATAATTGAAAAACAACTTGCAGCCATTCTTGGAACCCCAAAATCTGTTAAAAAGCTTTATGACAAAACTTTACTTATTGAGGTATTCACCAAACAACAAAGCACAAATCTTTTGAAAAATAAAAAGTTCTTCAACACAAATGTAAAGATATATCCACATGTAAAACTTAACTCAAGCAAAGGTGTAATCCGATGCAAAGAGTTATCTTACTGTGACTCCTTGGACGAAATCAAAGAAAACTTAAAGAAACAGGGTGTAACAGAGGTGAAGAGAATTTCTGTGAAAAGAGGTGATAAAGATGTGCAGACAAATACTTATATCCTTTCCTTTTCTTCCCCTAGTCCTCCACCATCCATTAAAGTTGGTTATCAATCTGTGAAAGTAGATGTGTTTATACCAAATCCGCTCCGCTGTTTCAATTGTCAAAAATTTGGCCACCACATATCTAAATGTAAGAATACTTCAGTTTGTTCTAGATGTGCTTTCGAGGGATCGGAGCATGATCATAAAAAGTGCACTGATCCTTTGAAGTGCGCTAATTGTGGTGCTAATCATAGTGCTTTCTCTAAGGACTGTCCAATGTGGCAGTAAGAAAAGGAAATTTTAACTGTCAATTACACTCGGAATTTGACGTTTCCTGAAGCAAGGAAAATTATTCAACAGCGCAAGACTGACCAGAGGACTGCATGTTCTGGTTCAAGTTATGCTGGTGTTGTCTCGCCTCCACAAAACCAAGGAAACTGTGATACCTGCCTTGTGCTTGCACAATTACTTCTCAAGAAATTTCCAGAAATGAAAAATGAAGTTGAAAAATTACTACCCAAGTCCTCATTTGAAAAACTTAAAAAAGCTCCTTCATTAAATCAAAACACTTCCTCTTTTAATTTAAATAAAAATGTTCCGAATCCCTTTTCAATTTCAAAAACATCTCCTTCCAATATTCCTTCTTCTGACTCTTCAAAAAACAAATCAAATAAAGCTCAATCCGCTCATTCAGAAAAGACTAAGTCTAAAGCATCGAAAAAACTTACTCCCGAAACTATTGAAATGAACAAAGTTATAAAGAAGATAAATTAGATATGATTGCGCGAAAGAAAGCACAAATACAACATGAGAAGTTAAATCCTCCCGAGATACCAACCTCAAATCGCTTTGGCGAATTGAGTGGTAACGAGGAAGAAAATGAAGATGATAATAAAATGGAGGATGATTCAAAAGATCATAACCCTTCGGATTGTTTTATTGAATGATTAATCATCCACCTATCATCATCCAGCTACTGGTTCATATTCTTCACGGGATTTAACTGTTTGCACTCCAGACATTTTCCCGGCTTTTAGCTGGAAAGTGGACTCTGATCTTCATGGTAGTGACCATTTCCCTATTCATATATCTGAATTAGGACCTTCTGTTCAAGAACGCCCAAGGCGATGGAAACTCCATAAAGCTAATTGGGAGTTGTTCAAAACTACCTGCGAACAATCAATAAATCCAGAAGCTTTCGAAGATTGTGAAAACTCTACCGAGCTTTTCACATCCTTACTATATTCGGCTGCAGAGAAAGCTATTCCTAGAACGTCGCCTGACCCTAAACATCCTAACAAACCATGGTTTAATGAAGATTGCAAAAAGGCTTTAGCTGAGCGAAAATCTGCTCTTAGAACATTTGATCTGAGACCATCAAAGGAGAACCTTTACAGATTCAAAATTGCGCGAGCGAAAGCTCGTCGTACCATTAAACAAAGTAAGCGTTCGTCTTGGAGACAGTATGTTTCTAGATTGAATTCTAGATCATCTGTCAAAAAGACATGGGATATGGTGCGCAAAATCAGCGGAAAGAACACGTCAATTGGAGTTGGTCATTTAAGAACTGACCTCAGCGACGTTTCTTCCAAGGCTGATATTGCGAATGTATTGGCAGATACGTTTGCCAAGAAGTCATCATCATCAAATTACTCACCTGCATTTCAAAAATTCAAAGGTGATAAAGAAAAGTCAAAACTTAACTTCAGTTCAAGTTGACTGGAACATTATAATAGAGACTTTTCTGTTAAAGAATTGAAGAAGGCTTTAAAGAAGTGTCATGACACTGCTGTAGGAAATGATAATATACATTATCAATTTCTCAAACGTTTGCCATCTCGTTCTTTGCATTGCTTACTTGAAATTTATAACCGGGTATGGAAAACGGGAAGCATTCCAGCATCTTGGCGGGAAGCTATCGTTATTCCTATACCTAAACCAGGTAAAGATACTACTGATCCTTCAAACTATCGCCCTATTGCTTTAACTAGTTGTATTTGCAAAACCATGGAAAGAATGGTTAATGATCGTCTTGTCTGGTTTCTTGAAAAGAACCACCTTATTACGTCAGTCCAAAGTGGCTTTCGTAAACAAAGAAGCACTCTTGATCATCTTGTTCGCTTCGAGACTTTTATTCGCGAGGCCTTTATAAAGAAAGAACACGTTGTTTCTGTCTTTTTCGATCTTGAAAGTGCTTATGATACCACATGGAAGTATGCAGGCTGTCTACCGATTCCTATATTCCTATTAAACTCCTATATTTTGGGTCCAAATCCTATATTTTTAAGCACCTCCTATATTCCTATAAAACTCCTATATTTTGAAAATACTTCCTATATTTTTAGGAAAATGTATTGCCGATATATGATCAGATAGCAAATATTGCTTTGATACTGCTCTTTGTTTCTTTATTCTTCAGGTAAGAGAATCTCTATGTCTTCCATAGCATCACCATCCTGTATAATGCTTTGGTGCACTTCATCTGTTCCTCGTCACCTGTTTGGTTACCTACAAGGCAGTTGAATAGGACACCAGCCTTTAAGGTAAATCAGAATCTTAATTGCTTTTAAGTTTCTTTTTTTTCAGGTATTCCCCAATGATGAAATACCTGTAGAGCAAGTCTCTGAAAAGATATTCACTTCTCTTCCAAAAGCAAGTAATAAATCTGTGAGACTGGTACAGTGGTACTATGTCTCATTAAAAGTTTTTGTTAATATCTTATATAATTTAATTAAAAATAAATCTCTTAAATGGAATTCAATTATTTACAGGAATTTTTTCTGAGACTTGCTTATGTACTGAGGGGATCATGTGTGCTCTTCCAAATTGGAATTGGAGCACACTTACAGACTGATTGTGCTGCATAAACTAATGATTAGTTTAAAAACACATACAGTCTGTTTATGAGGTAAGTTACACATTACTGCAACATTTGAGCTTTACAGGTACCATTGCCCAACAGTGAGGATATAAAAGGATCAAGATCATCTAAACCAAGCCTGTGACAACCTAAGAGTGAGACAATGCCAGGAGGAAAGACCCATTGGAATGACAAGTGGCTAGATAAGGAGGATGACAATAGTGTCCAAGTGTTTAAGTGGTGTAAATCTGTAAAGGGGAATAATGAATTAGCTTATTGTACTTTATGCTGTAAGCAATTTTCTATCAGCAACAGTGGTTTCAATCAGGTGAAGCAACATAGTAAATCTTCCAAACACAAACAGATTTCAGACACCCGGTTTGGTAAAAACACTTCTCAAACAGTGCTGTGCATGAACCAGGAAGATACTACTCAAAAAGGGCTAACCAAAGAAGATGGGAAACAAGTGGCAGCTAAGGCAGGAGCCTCTGGTGAAATGTCATCTAACAGACCAGCTACAGCAACTTCTAGTGATAGCAAGCCCAGACAAATACAACATGTAATTCCAAGCCAACCTCTGCAACATCAAGCCACAGAATCTGAGCTGTTGTGGTGTTTTAAAGTAGCAGCTTCTGATTTCTCATTCAGATCATGTGATGGCATTAACTTGCTGTTTCAGAAGATGTTCAAGTGTGAAATTGCTGAGAGGTTTACTTTGTCTAAGTCAAAAGCATCATACATAGTTTCTGAGGCCATCAGACCATTCTTGATTGAAACAATTGTAAAGGAAGTGATAGATGGGAATTTGGGGTATGTTCTTATGTTTGATGAAACAACCACAGCACAGCAATGTAGGCAAATGGATATTCTTATTAGATTTTGGAGTAGTATTGAGGGAGAAGTGTCTGTGAGATTCTTGAAAGCTGTTCACTTTGGCCATGCAACAGCTGACATTGTGAGTGAAGCCCTACTCGAATTAGGAGATGGGGATAATCCTGAAGTAAATCTACCCATGAAGAATTTGATCAGTCTCTCATCTGATGGACCTAATGTTAACAAATCAATTCACAGGAAAATCAATGAAAGTCTGAAGGCAGGTGGCAATCCAGGTTTGCTTGACTTTGAACCTTGCAATCTTCATACAGTGCACAATGCATTTAGAAAAGGTCTCAACTGTTTTGGAAGCGATGCAGAAGAGTTAACATTTGATATGTACCAATTTTTTAAGCAGCAGCCTGTGAGAAGAGAAGACTTTAAGGATCTTCAACTAGAGTATAATATGGATGAGAGCCTGTTCCTTAGACATGTTCCAAGCAGATGGCTTACATTGTTGCCAGCCATGACCAGAGTATTGACCAACTGGAAGGTTAGCATGGAATACTTCACTGTCCAACTTCCCAAGTCAATGAAATCCAACTCTGCTAGAAAGCAGCTGGAAAGCAATGAAAGGTACAGAAGGATATGTCATGGACTGAAGGACAAGAAGCTTTTGTTCCAGTTTGCCTTCTTGTCATCTATAGCTCCACTATTTCAGCGATTCTTGACACTCTTCCAGACCAGGGGCCCAATCATCCATATTCTACTGGATGAATGTTCAACATTGCTGCGAACTCTGATGTTCAGGTTCATCAAGAAGGATGTAGTTGGTGAGAAGAGTGGGAAAAGACTGCTTGATATTGGTATTGATGATATGGAGAACCATCTGCCTGACAAGGAAGTGGAGATTGGAGAGGCGGGAAGACAACAGCTATCCAAAATGGCAAAGGAACAGCATCAGCTCATTATGAAGAATGTTAAGAAATTCTACACAGTAGTTGCTGAATATCTAGTAGGTCACCTGCCACTTGGAAATGAGCTTCTGAATAATCTTCAGTTCCTGCATCCTCTGTTGAAGACAAGTGATAAAGGGTCCAGAGCCATTACATCAGTTGCTAGGAAGTTGCCTCATGTAATATCTGAAGAGGAAATACCTTCATTGAAGAATGAGTGGTTTGAATACAGCACATCATATGTGCCTAAAGAGTGGTCAGAAGATAAAGAAGGACAATATATCAGAGTTGACCATTACTGGAGGAAAGTGACTGACCAGAAGACATCTGGTGGACAGAACAAGTACCCTACTCTATCTAAGGTTGTCAAGTCTGTTCTCACTTTAGCCCATGGCAATGCTGATGTTGAAAGGTCATTATCTGACAATAAAAACACAGTTACTCCTGAGAGAACCAACCTAAACATTGAAACTATCAATGGTTTAAGACTGGCTAAAGAAAAGGTTGCCCAGGTGAAAGGTGTTCACAACCTCCAACTGCCAAATAAACTTGTTTGTTTAGCTGCAAGAGCAAAGTCCAGGTATGAAGATAGACTTCAAAAAGAGAAAGAAGAACTAAGTAGAAAGCAAAAAGAAAATGAAGAAAAGATGAAAACAGAAGAGCTGCAGCAAAAGGAACTTGATGAAATTGACAGGCTAAACAGGAGCTATGATGATCAAGAAAAGGAGTTGAAAAAGGAAGAAGAAGAATTCAATAATGTATTAAAAAGTGCAGAAGTGCTACTCAAGGAGGCTACAGAAAAGCTGTCAAAGGCTTTGAAGGCTAAGAATGATCTTGACATACAGGTAGCCCAGGGAATGCTGGAAAGTTCAGAAAAACGAATGGAAAAGGGTAGGAAAGGACTACAGACTTGCCAACAGAAAAGGAATGAAATTAGTAAGAAGAGAAGTGCTGCAGTTGTCAAACGTAAGCAGGTAATAAAGTGTTCAACATCAGCATCCAATGACAATTCAGGTGACATTCAACAGGAACCAGCCAAGAAGAAAATGAAATCTGGGGAGAAGAGTAAATCATCCAAAACAAAGAATTGAACACAAGAGTGGACATCTGATAAACCAGCTACAGAAACCTTAAATGCTGGCTCTATAATGTTTAAAACATGTGTGTTTATAAATGAGCATATGTACTTAACGGTTGTGTTTTTTTTTCATAAGCCATACTAGAAGTGTGACTTTCAGGATCTATGTTTCTGTTATAATTAGTCCATTTCTTATCATGCTGATTGTTTACTTGTTTAAATACCATAACTGTCACTATTTCAAATGCATTTGTAAGTGCTTTTGTTGTGCAAGATTTATTGCAGTCTGAGTTATAGCTTAACAAGCATATAAAATCCTACTGAGTTTATTTGTATGAACACATATTGAACTTGCATTTGATCAATCCATTGGATTAATGCCTTATGTTTTGTGCCTAGTGGTATGGTACTGGTTATTGTCAGAAAGGCTCTGCACTTAAGTATCAGCTTTCTACTCTTTTGTTTAAAAGGCTAAAGTTGAGTGACAATTGCTCATTGGTTGTTCACTAAATTCTTGTTAATCCAGTTGTCATATACATGTATGTTGTTATATGCTGCTTTATATTCAAAATAAGGCCCCCAGCTGGGCGGGGGGGTAGAAATAGTCGGCTGCTGCCCATGTAGTCAATGGTATGACCCCTAACAAATGGGCCCGCCTGTTTGCCGTGGGTGGAGACTCGTAATGCCGGAAAAGAGGGTCCTGGTAGTTGAGGGAAGCCCAGGGATCTCCAGCTTCTCAACACGCTGCTTTGGCCTCGGCTTCGGCTGAAACGGGAGCCTGGATGGGCCCGGTCTAGGCAATCGGCTGGTCGTTTTAGACTGGGGCATCTACTTTTGTAATATGAAATATTTTGTTTTATTAAAGATGTTCTGTCATGATTCTAATGACACTTTACTAAACAATTTGTTGTACCAAATTTCTTTGAAAACATTTTGGTATAAAAGTCATTGTTGTACTAAGTGCAAAGGTTTATATGCCCGTGTCACTCATATTTTATATTTTAGTAGTATTTTAGTCCTTGTCTATATAGGCTCATGGGCTAATCGAGTTGAATGGATTTTGTGATTTGGCATTATTTGCACGGCTTGATTCTTTGTTAGGAAATTGTTCGTGCAATCGCTGTCGATCATTTTGTCGTTTTGGCTCGAGTATACTATTCGGGTAGCCCCGGCATGGAGGGGCTGGAAACCCGCCTTTTCATGTCCCCTTGTAGGACTCCGTGGAGGGTGGTGGCCCCGGATAGTGAATACCATCAAACACAAACATGGATACCCAAACAAACAAAAAACGAAAAAACGATATGGATACTGAACATTCTCAATCGCTTTCTGGACCAAATACTACATCTTTCCCAAGATTTCTTCTAATTGACTCTACTGATGAAAATAAATCACTCACCAAACTAAGTCCATTTGTAATTGAAAAGGTCATAACATCAGCAATTAGCCAGCCAAAATCAATTAAAAAGCTAAAATCAGGTTCCCTTCTAGTAGAAGTTGAAAAAGCTGTACATGCAGAAAATCTAATGAAAATGAAAAACTTTTTCGGAATACCCGTTTCTTGCGAGCCTCATACTACATTGAACTCGTCAAGAGGAGTTATCAGATGCCGTGATCTAGAAGGTATTAGCGATGATGAAATCCTTGCAGAACTCAGACATCAAAATGTCTCTAAAGTTAAAAGAGTAACTGTTTTTAGAGATGGTGAAAAAAGATCAACCAACACCCTTATATTAACATTTAGTTCGGCCATTCTGCCCAAAGCAATAAAGGTAGGTTATTTAAGGGTAACTGTTGACCTTTACATACCAAATCCTCTCCAGTGCTATAAATGTTATAAATACGGGCATCATGAAAACAAATGTAAAGCAAAAGTGGGTGACCTTTGCAGTCAATGTGGTGAGGACTGGGACACTCATCGCTGCCAGGATTGTACAAATCCTATGAAATGTATGAACTGTGGCGGTGAGCACTCGGCAACTTCTAGGAAATGTCCTGTCTGGAAAAGAGAGAAGGAAATTGTTACTATTAAGTACAAGGAATGTCTCTCTTTCCCAGAAGCAAGGAAAATAGTCGACAGTAGATTCAATTTATCTTCATCCTATGCCCAGAAGGTTTTATCTAACGCAAATAAAGGAAAGGAAGAATGTCAAAATTGCAAGGATTTGTTCCAAAAATTGTGCTTAGTTTTCCCTGAAAAGAAAGATGAAATAGCCAAACTTTTCTCGAGTTCTACGGATGCACCATCGCCATCTACCTCTAGTGCTGAGAAAGATGCTACTCCGTCACCTCCTAAAACTTTGACTTCAGAACCTAAATCTCAAACAAATCCATTCTCAACTGCCAGTAAAGAGATCAATTCATCCATGCCTGAAATAGAAGAAATTATACGTTTAGATAAAGCTGAGATGGGAAGACGTAAGAAAGCTCAGATCCAGCTGGAGAAGTTAAACACTCCAGCTGGTAAAATGCAAGAGGATAAAGAATCGAGCTCATTCATGAAACCCCCTAGGAGTAGAAATTCGTCTCCTAGGGCGGCGACATCTAGTCGCCAACCAAAAGGATCTGAGGATCCGATAAAGCAATACAACCGTTATCATAGTCTTGAAGAAGACATGGTAACGGAAGACCTAGATGACTCAGATCCTTCAAAAGAGAATAAGCAAGGTAAAAACATAATAGATCTTTCACATATAAAGAAATAAATTTCATACTTCCACTACTTATTAGTATTTTTTTATCCCTTAATTTAACTATGGCGAACCAAATCATTCAATGGAATTGTCGCAGCATCAAAGCTAATTTTGAAGAATTGAATCTATTAGTTTCTAACGGAAAGCCAGTAGCAATTTGTTTGCAAGAGACTTTTCTTAAAGACACTGACAAATTCTCTTTTAAGTATCACTCTTGCTATTTGAAAAATTTTGAAGGGAATGAGAAAGCTTCGGGTGGTGTCGGAATTATTGTTAACAACAGTGTTCCTCATCGCACCATTCCTCTTAATACTTCGCTACAAGCTATAGCTGTAAGCGTATCCCTTAATAAAACAATAACCCTTTGTTCAATTTATCTTCCCCCTAGTTCTCCTATCAATCGTAGGAGACTAGACGATCTTGTCGAACAGTTACCAAAGCCTTTCATTTTAATGGGAGATTTCAATTCCCATCATACGCTTTGGGGTTGTACTAATACAGACGACAAAGGTCGCACAATTGAAGATTTCTTAACAAATCATGATCTTGCTTTATTAAATGATAAATCCTCCACATATCATCATCCGGCCACTGGCTCTTATTCTTCACTGGATTTAACTGTTTGTACTCCAGACATTTTCCCGGCTTTTAGCTGGAAAGTGGACGGTGATCTTCATGGTAGTGACCATTTTCCTATTCATATATCTGAATTAGGACCATCGGTTCAAGAACGCCCAAGGCGATGGAAACTCCATAAAGCTAATTGGGAGTTGTTCAAAACTACCTGCGAACAATCAATAAATCCACAGGCTTTTGAGGATTGTGAAAACTCTACAGAGCTATTCACATCCTTACTATATTCGGCTGCAGAGAAAGCTATTCCTAGAACGTCGCCTGACCCTAAACACCCTAATAAACCATGGTTTAATGAAGATTGCAAAAAGGCCATAGCTGAGCGGAAATCTGCTCTCAGATCATTTGATTTGAGACCATCGAAGGAGAACCTTTACCAATTTAAAATTACCCGAGCGAAAGCTCGTCGTACCATTAAACAAAGTAAGCGTTCGTCTTGGAGACAGTATGTTTCTAGATTGAATTCTAGATCATCTGTCAAAAAGACATGGCATATGGTGCGCAAATTCAGCGGAAAGAACGCGTCAATTGGAGTTGGTCATTTAAGAACTGACCTCAGTGACGTTTCTTCCAAGGCTGATATTGCGAATGTATTGGCAGATACGTTTGCCAAGAAGTCATCATCATCCAATTACTCACCTGCATTTCAAAAATTCAAAGGTGATAAAGAAAAGTCAAAACTTAACTTCAGTTCCAGTCGACTGGAACATTATAATAGAGACTTTTCTGTCAAAGAATTGAAGAAGGCTTTAAAGAAGTGTCATGACACTGCTGTAGGAAATGATAATATACATTATCAATTTCTCAAACGTTTGCCCTCTCGTTCTTTGCATTGCTTACTTCAAATTTATAACCAGGTTTGGAAAACGGGAAGCGTTCCAGCATCATGGCGGGAAGCTATCGTTATTCCAATACCTAAACCAGGGAAAGATACTACAGATCCTTCAAACTATCGCCCTATTGCTTTAACTAGTTGTATTTGCAAAACCATGGAAAGAATGGTTAATGAACGTCTTGTCTGGTTTCTTGAAAAGAACCACCTTATAACGTCAGTCCAAAGTGGCTTTCGTAAACAAAGAAGCACTCTTGATCATCTTGTCCGCTTCGAGACTTTTATTCGAGAAGCTTTTATAAAGAAAGAACACGTTGTTTCTGTCTTTTTCGATCTTGAAAGTGCTTATGATACCACATGGAAGTATGGAATTATGAATGACCTCTATGATTTCGGTATTCGAGGTCGCCTTGCTTATTTTATTTCTGCATTTTTGGATGAACGTCAGTTTAGAGTCCGAGTAGGAGATACTTTGTCTGATCCCCATGAACAAAAAATGGGCGTTCCACAAGGAAGTATTTTGTCTGTGACACTTTTTAGTGTCAAAATTAACAATATTGTCAAAACTGTTTGCCCTAGGGTTGAATGTTTCCTCTATGTTGATGACTTTTGCATCTGTTACAGATCAAAACATATGTATACGATTGAAAGACAGCTTCAGCAAGTCTTAAAAAATCTTTCCAAATGGTCAAATGAAAACGGCTTTAAATTTTCCAAGACAAAAACTAAATGTATGCATTTTTGTCAGTCTAGGAAAATGCACCCTGATCCAGAATTAAAGCTGGACGGAGTGCAAATTGAAGTTGTAAAAGAATTTAAATTCCTGGGACTCCATTTTGATTCTAAACTGTCGTTCATACCCCATATTGACAATTTAAAAAATAAGTGCTTAAAGGCACTTAATCTTTTACGTGTTGTATCTAGTATGGACTGGGGAGCTGATAAAAAGGTTCTACTACGCCTTTACAGGGCACTTGTCAGATCAAAATTAGATTATGGTTGTGTTGTTTACGGTTCTGCACGCCCTTCGTACCTTCGTAAACTTGATACCATTCATAATCAAGGATTGCGCCTTGCGCTGGGTGCCTTTAGAACATCACCAGTTAATAGCATTTACATTGAAGCAAATGAACCTTCCTTGAATCTGAGAAGGAAAAAGCTTTCAATGCAGTACTATTTAAAGCTGAAATCTAATCCTGACAATCCAACGTATAAAGCTGTGTTTGAACCTAAACACAGACGAGATTTTAGTAAGAAACCTAGTGCAATACCCCCGTTTAGCTTACGTTGCGAAGCAGATATTAACTCTCTAGATTTTAATCTAGAGGATGTGGCAGAACAGATTGTTCCTGAAGTTCCTTTGTGGACTTCTAAAAGCCCCACATTTCTTTACGATCTTGCTTCTAGCAAAAAAGATACAACCGATCCAACTGTTTTTAAAACAAAATTTTTAGAAATTAAAGAGAAATACGCATCTTATGAAGAGATTTATACAGATGGTTCAAAGGACGGCAAAAAAGTTGCCTCGGCCACCATTTTAGATGGTGAAAAGTATCAATTCCGTTTGCCAAATAACTCTTCTATTTTTTCAGCTGAGCTAAAGGCGATTGACCTCGCCCTTGATCATATAATCGAAGAACGCTTCTCTCGCTACATAATTTTTACTGACTCTATGTCAAGTATACAAGCGATTGAGAACGAGAAAACAGACAATCCGATTATTGTTAGATTACTAGATTCAATAGCTCAGCTTCATGATGTTGATCTCGTTTTCTGTTGGCTTCCGAGCCACGTTGGTATTCGTGGTAATGAAGAGGCAGATAAAGCTGCCAAGGAGGCATTATCACTAGAAATTTTACCTTTTGAAGTGCCTTTTACCGATTTTAAACCTTTGATTCATGGCTTCATTCAGGATGTCTGGAAGAACTGTTGGTCCGATCCAGCGAACCACAGTAATAAATTATACTCTGTTCGTCAAGATCTTGGCGATTGGTTGCCTGGTTACAGGTCTAACCGTCGCGAAGAACTTGTATTGACTCGACTGCGCATTGGGCATACGCATCTCACCCACTCTTACCTTTTAAAGGGAGAGGAGATGCCAATATGCATTCCATGCAACACTCCTCTAACTGTTAGTCATATATTCATAGAATGCTTAGATTTCTCTTCTATCAGAGACAATTATTTTAAAGTTGAGAGTATGAAGACCCTTTTTGACTCTATTAAGATTGAGCTAATCTTTGACTTCCTGAAAGCCATTGGTTTGTATAATAAAATGTAATTTTACGCCTGTTTGAAATTGAATTTATTCTTAGACTTGATAGCTTTATCGTGAATTTTTAAAGTTATTTCGAGTGATTTTTTGATCATGATCTTCTTTTAAACTTGAAATATTTTCTGTACATTTTTACCATTTATACTGATTTGTCTTATCCTATTTACCATGTTTTTTTTTTATGATGATTCCCTTTAGTTTAGTTTTGATGTATACTTGACGTCGTTTAAAACAGTTATTTTTTTCAGAATGTTTTGCGCCCAACATGACCTTAGTTGTCGGCGGGCCTTAAAACGATATTCATTCATTCATTCATATTCAAAATAAAATAAAACATTTCAGGTGCCAATTCAGATGATGGTGATCATGATGATGCTCTTCAGCAGCCTCCTGTCTGGACTGTGATGCTATGGAACTGAAAGGTTACTTTATCTAGACATTAATTAAAATAGAAAAAGCAAGAGTGGAGGTAAGGATTGTTAGTATCAGAGTGTAGGATAAACAATTTTCACTGGAAAAAACTCCTATATTTTTACTCTAAATAAGCTAAAAACTCCTATTTTTTTTAAAAAATATTCCTATTAAAACTCCTATATTTTTTAAAAGACCTGGTAGACAGCCTGAAGTATGGGATTATGAATGACCTCTATGATTTCGGTATTCGAGGTCGCCTTGCTTATTTCATTTCTGCATTTTTGGATGAACGTCAGTTTAGAGTCCGAGTTGGAGATACTTTATCTGATCCCCATGAACAAGAAATGGGCGTTCCACAAGGAAGTATTTTGTCTGTGACACTTTTTAGTGTCAAAATTAACAATATTGTCAAAACTGTTTGCCCTGGGGTTGAATGTTTTCTCTATGTTAATGACTTTTGCATCTGTTACAGATCAAAGCATATGTATACGATTGAAAGACAGCTGCAGCAAGTCTTGAAGAATCTTTCAAAATGGTCCAATGAAAACGGCTTCAAGTTTTCCAAGACAAAAACTAAATGTATGCATTTTTGTCAATCTAGGAAAATGCACCCTGATCCAGAATTAAAGCTGGATGGAGTGCAAATTGAAGTTGTAAAAGAATTTAAATTCTTGGGACTCCTTTTTGATTCTAAACTGACGTTTATACCCCATATTGATAATTTAAAAAATAAGTGTTTAAAGGCACTTAATCTTTTACGTGTTGTATCTAGTATGGACTGGGGAGCTGATAAAAAGGTCTTGTTACGCCTTTACAGGGCACTTGTCAGATCAAAATTAGATTATGGATGTGTTGTTTACGGTTCTGCACGCCCTTCATACCTTCGCAAACTTGATACCATTCATAATCAAGGATTGCGCCTTGCGCTTGGTGCTTTTAGAACATCACCAGTAAATAGTCTTTACATTGAAGCAAATGAACCTTCCTTGAACCTTAGGAGGAAAAAGCTTTCAATGCAATACTATTTAAAGCTAAAATCTAATCCTGACAATCCAACGTATAAAGCTGTGTTTGAACCTAGACACAGACAGGATTTTGATAAGAAACCTAGTGCAATACCCCCGTTTAGCTTACGTTGCGAAGCAGATATTAACTCTCTAGATTTTGATCTAGAGGATGTGGCAGAACACGTTGTTCCTGAAGTTCCTTTGTGGACTTCTAAAAGCCCCACATTTCTTTACGATCTTGCTTCTAGCAAAAAGGATACAACTGATCCAACTGTTTTTAAAACAAAATTTTTAGAAATTAGAGATGAATATGCATCTTATGAAGAGATTTATACAGATGGTTCAAAGGATGGCGAAAAAGTTGCCTCGGCCACCATTTTAGATGGTGAAAAGTATCGATTCCGTTTGCCAAATAACTCTTCTATTTTTTCAGCTGAGCTAAAGGCGATTGACCTCGCACTCGATCATATAATCGAAGAACGCTTCTCTCGCTACATAATTTTTACTGACTCTATGTCAAGTATACAAGCGATTGAGAACGAGAAAACAGACAATCCGATTATTGTTAGATTACTAGATTCAATAGCTCAGCTTCATGATGTTGATCTCGTTTTCTGCTGGCTTCCGAGCCACGTTGGTATTCGTGGTAATGAAGAGGCAGATAAAGCTGCCAAAGAGGCATTAACACTAGAAATTTTACCTTTTGAAGTGCCTTTTACCGATTTTAAACCTTTGATTCATGGCTTCATTCAGGATGTCTGGAAGAACTGTTGGACCGATCCAGCGAACCACAGTAATAAATTATACTCTGTTCGTCAAGATCTTGGCGATTGGCTGCCTGGTTACAGGTCTAACCGTCGCGAGGAACTTGTATTGACTCGACTGCGCATTGGGCATACGCATCTCACCCACTCTTACCTTTTAAAGGGAGAGGAGATGCCAATATGCATTCCATGCAACACTCCTCTAACTGTTAGTCATATATTCATAGAATGTTTAGATTTCTCTTCCATCAGAGACAATTATTTTAAAGTTGAGAGTATGAAGACCCTTTTTGACTCTATTAAGATTGAGCTAATTTTTGACTTCCTGAAAGCCATTGGTTTGTATAATAAAATGTAATTTTACGCCTGTTTGAAATTGAATTTATTCTTAGACTTGATAGCTTTATCGTGAATTTTTAAAGTTATTTCGTGTGATTTTTTGATCATGATCTTCTTTTAGACTTGAAATATTTTCTGTACATTTTTACCATTTATACTGATTTGTCTTATCCTATTAACCATGATTTGTTTTATGATGATTCCGTCTAGTTTAGTTTTGATGTATACTTGACGTCATTTAAAACATTTAACATGTTTTGCGCCCAACATGACCTTAGTTGTCGGCGGGCCTTAAAACGATATTCATTCATTCATTCATACCTTTTAAAAGGAGAAGATATGCCAGTGTGTATCCCATGTGATGCTCCTCTTACTGTCAAGCATATATTTTTAGAATGTATAGACTTTGCTTTTATTAGAGACAGATTTTTTAAAGCAGACAGTATGAAGGACCTGTTTAACAATGTAAAAGTTGAACAGATTTTTGATTTCCTGAAGGCCATTAATTTGTTTAGTAAAATTTAACCCGAGATTCTTTTGATTTCATGTTCATCTGATTTTAGTTATTTTTGATTGATCTTTTGATCATTACTTCCTTTTAGACTTGTTTGATTGATCTTTTGATCATTATTACCTTTTAGACTTGTAATTATTTCCTTACATTTTTACCACAATGATGATTTGTCTTTCTTACCACGATTTGTTTTATAATGTTATAACTAGTTAAGTATTTAATGTATGATTGGACATCTTTTCTTACAATATGTTAATTTTCAATGTTTTGCGCCCAACATGACCTTAGTTGTTGACGGGCCATAAAACACCATTCATTCATTCATTCTTTTACGTGTTGTATCTAGTATGGACTGGGGAGCTGATAAAAAGGTCTTGTTACGCCTTTACAGGGCACTTGTCAGATCAAAATTAGATTATGGTTGTGTTGTTTACGGTTCTGCACGCCCTTCATACCTTCGCAAACTTGATACCATTCATAATCAAGGATTGCGCCTTGCGCTTGGTGCTTTTAGAACATCACCAGTAAATAGTCTTTACATTGAAGCAAATGAACCTTCCTTGAACCTAAGGAGGAAAAAGCTTTCAATGCAATACTATTTAAAGCTAAAATCTAATCCTGACAATCCAACGTATAAAGCTGTGTTTGAACCTAGACACAGACAGGATTTTGTTAAGAAACCTAGTGCAATACCCCCGTTTAGCTTACGTTGCGAAGCAGATATTAACTCTCTAGATTTTGATCTAGAGGATGTGGCAGAACACGTTGTTCCTGAAGTTCCTTTGTGGACTTCTAAAAGCCCCACATTTCTTTACGATCTTGCTTCTAGCAATAAGGATACAACTGATCCAGCCCCCAGCTGGGCGGGGGGATAGAAATAGTCGGCTGCTGTCCATGTAGTAGATGGTATGACCCCAAACAAATGGACCTGCCTGTTTGCCGTGGGCTGCGACCCGTAATGCCTGATGACGGGATCCTGGTGGTTGAGTGAACTCAGGGATTGGCTAGGCCCTGTTTTTGCAACACACCACTTTGGCCCTGAGTTGGGATAAACGGGAGGTCGGGCGGGCCCGACCCGATCAATCGGCTGGTCATGTCTTGCCCTAGGGCGTTTTAATTAACCCTTTATCAACAAACCGTCGTCTTCATTTGAATATGTTATTTTTTCACATGCCTTAGAAGGCGGTGGCTCATGGGCCAATCGGGTAAACATGGTGTTTGATCGACAATTATGCTTTCCGTTATTTCTTCATGCTTGGGTGAATTAATTATCGGATGTATATATTGCTTGATCTAGCCATTTTGCACCGAGTATATCGGCGATGTATCCCCGGCACCTCTCCTGAGATGGAATTCCCCAGGTTAGGTGTCCCCATTAGTAGGACTCCGAGGGCGGGTGGTTGGAGCATCGCCGCTGAAATAAACTCAAATTATTATGGCATCAACCAAAAAAACCAAGAGGGTTCTTTCAGACTCAGAGGATGAGAATATTAATCAACCGCCTTTTCCTAAGTTCATAGTGGTCGAAAGTGATGACCCAGATATAGAAATAGCAGACCTTTCACCCTTTATAATAGAAAAGCAGATAAGAGCAATAATTGGAACGCCAAAATCAGTTAAAAATTGCAAAAAATGGAAATTTATTAATTGAAGTTACCAAAAGGGCTCAGGCTGACAATCTTCTAAAAATGACTAAATTTTTCAATCATAAAGTGAAAGTATATGCACATGGAAAGTTAAACAGTTCTAAGGGTGTCATTCGGTGCAGGGAATTGTCGTCATGTCTGATCTACGAAATTGAGACAAACTTAAAATCGCAGGGTGTAACAGCAGTTAAAAGGGTTGAATTTATGAAGGATGGCAAGAAAACAAAAACAAACACTTATATTCTTACTTTTAATGAGCCCTCTCTACCAAAGGAAATTAAAGTGGGTTTTCAAATTGTTAAAGTAGATGTGTTTGTTCCCAACCCTCTGCGCTGTTTTAACTGCCAGAAGTTTGGGCATCACGAGGATAACTGTAGAAGGACTAAAATTTGTAGAAAATGTGGCTTTGAAGGGGATATTGATGAGCATGACGAGGAGGAATGTGAGAATGATTTCAATTGTATCAATTGTGGAATGGCACACCCTGCTAATTCAAGATCATGCCCTAAATTCCAAAAAGAAAAGGAAATATTAAATGTAAAATTTAGGCAATCTGTTTCCTTTTTTGAGGCAAGGAAAATAGTTGAAACCAGAGATGATGCCAAAAGTTATGCAAGTAAAGCAAAAGCTATCCCTGAACCGACCCCAACTCCAAAAACAAAAGAATGTACAACCTGTGAACGAATGCTAGAAATTCTCACTGAAATGTTTCCTGAAGTGCGTAGTAAGCTTGACCAAGTATTAGCTGGGGAAACGCCCTTGAATAGCACAGAACCTCCAAAGACCGATGATAAAAAAGCCCCTGAGTCTGAAAAGATAGCACATGCCCCTACACAAAATAAAGTTATTGTCAACAAAAGTACTAGTAAACCGTCACAGAAAGAGAAATCTAAATCACTCTCAGAGTCCGTCAGTAAGAGACGGTCTCGCATTAATCTGGAGAAGGTTTCCCCTCCTCCAGTTCCAACAGAAAATCGCTTCACTGAATTAAGCGAATCAGATGAAGAGGAAGAGATGGATGTACCCGCTCCTCCTCCTTCAAACCCCACACCGGCCCCCAGCTGGGCGGGGGGGTAGAAATAGTCGGCTGCCGCCCATGTAGTCAATGGTAAAACCCCTAACAAATGGGCCCGCCTGTTTGCCGTGGGTGGAGACTCGTAAGGTCGGAAAAGAGGGTCCTGGTAGTTGAGGGAAGCCCAGGGATCTCCAGCTTCTCAACACGCTGCTTTGGCCTCGGCTTCGGCTGAAACGGGAGCCTGGATGGGCCCGGTCTAGGCAATCGGCTGGTCGTTTTAGACTTGGGCATAATCTATTGTTGTAATATGATGCTATGTAACCAAAGCCCTTGTAAATGTGTACAAAACACATTCCTTTTTATCTTGTTGTATTAAATAGTTCTTAGTTCTAGTCTATATAGGCTTATGGGCTAATTGGGTTGTATGAGTTTCTTTGCTTGGCAGTGGTTTGCATGGCATGATTCTGTTTTAGGAGATTGTCCATGCAATGCATTCGTCGGGTAGTTTTATTCATTCGGTCCAAGTATATCACCCGGGTAACCCTGGCATGAGGGGGCTGGATACCCGCCCTTTTCATGTCCCCTTGTAGGGCTCGGTGGAGGGCACGGGGCCACGGGTGATGAAAACTAAATACAAAAATATGGATCTCTTAAACCCAAAAAAACGAAAAAATGAAAACGGACTGGAAATGGACAAGGATAACTGTTTAAATGTAGGCAAATCTTTCCCTCGATTTCTGTACATACTTCATACAGACGGACAGGAGCCCCTAAACAAACTTTCGCCATTTGTCATTGAGAAAGTTCTCATGGCACATGCTGGTCAAACGAAGTCGGTTAAGAAACTTCGATCAGGTGGCCTTCTTGTTGAGGTTGAACGACCTCAACAAGCTGAGAATCTGTTAAAGATGGACAAGTTTTTCAATAGCTGGGTTAATTGTACTCCCCATGAGACTCTGAACAAGTCTAGAGGCATTATTCGATGTCCTGACTTGGAAGGAATCTCTGAGGATGAAATCGTTAAAGAGTTATCAGAACAGAATGTTTCAGCGGCTAAACGTATGACAGTTTTCAGAGACGGCAAGAAAAAAGAAACAAACACTATAGTTTTGACCTTTGAAACGTCAATTTTGCCAAAATCTGTACGTGTAGGGTACCTGAATGTCAGGGTTGACTTGTACATTCCGAACCCTCTTCAATGCTATAGATGTTTCCAGTTTGGACATCATGAAAATAGATGTCGTAACACACGTCTCTGTCGGTGCTGTGGTGTACCAGAGGTTGGTCATGAGGGTGACCCGGATAAATGCCCTGCAGACAAGAAATGCTCAAACTGCGGTGGCGAGCACATGTCAACTTCCAGGTCTTGTCACATATGGAAGAAGGAGAAGGAAATTGTAACTATTAAGCACAAAGAAGGCTTATCATTTATTGAGGCGCGCAAAATCGTCGAGAATCGTATTAATCTCCCGAACTCTTATGCCAATACTGTAAGACCAGCTCAGTCAAATGAAAGTGAATGCCACAATTGCAAAGACATGTTTTCTAAACTCTGCATGATTTTCCCAGAAAAGAAAGAAGAAATTCTTAAACTATTTCCTAAATTAAAGGATTCAAATTTTTCTCGTCAAATCAATGACAAAAATATGAAAGCACCCATGACGACCCCTTCTTCCAATCATCCTGATAAAGCTTCAAAAACACCTTCAGTTAATACGACTTCCCTTCCTAAAGCCTCAAACACTTCTTCATCGGTACCTACAGCGTCAGTATCTGTCATACAAGAGCCTAAAGTCCAGTCCAAACCAGTAACTAAAGTACCCGAAAATAAGGATACAAATGCATTTGTTAAACCCACTAGGAGCAGAAATTCCTCTCCTAGGGCGGCGATTTCTAACCGCCAATCAAAGGGATCTGAGGATCCTATCAAACAATATAACCGCTACCATAGTCTTGAAGAAGACATGGTAACGGAAGATTCAAATGATGCAGATCCAAAAGAGAATAAGCAAGGCAAAAACAAAATAGATCTTTCACACATCAAAAAAATAAATTCATACTTCCACTACTCAGTGTTATAATTTTCCCAACAATTTTGACTATGGCGAATAATATCATTCAATGGAACTGTCGCAGCATAAAGTCAAATTTTGAAGAAATGAATCTATTAGTTACAAATGGAAAGCCAGTAGCAATTTGTTTGCAAGAAACCTTTCTGAAAGATACTGACAAATTCTCTTTGAAGTATCACTCTTGCTATTTGAAAAATTTCGAAGGGAATGAGAAAGCTTCAGGCGGTGTTGGGATCATTGTTAACAACAATGTTCCTCATCGCAACATTCCTCTCAATACTTCGCTACAAGCTGTTGCTGTTTGTGTTTCTCTTAATAAAACAATAACACTTTGCTCAATTTATCTTCCCCCTAGTTCTCCTATTCATCGTAGGAAACTAGACGATCTTGTCGAACAGTTACCAAAGCCTTTCATATTAATGGGAGATTTCAATTCCCACAATACGCTTTGGGGATGTACTAATACAGACGACAAAGGTCGCATAGTTGAAGATTTCATATCAAATCATGATCTTGTTTTATTAAATGATAAATCCTCCACCTATCATCATCCAGCTACTGGTTCATATTCTTCACTGGATTTAACTGTTTGCACTCCAGACATTTTCCCGGCTTTTAGCTGGAAAGTGGACTCTGATCTTCATGGTAGTGACCATTTTCCTATTCATATTTCTGAATTAGGACCGTCGGTTCAAGAACGACCGAGGCGTTGGAAACTCCATAAAGCTAATTGGGAGTTGTTCAAAACTACCTGCGAACAATCTATAAATCCAAACGCTTTTGAAGACTGTGAAAGCTCTACAGAGCTATTCACATCCTTACTATATTCGGCTGCAGAGAAAGCTATTCCTAGAACGTCGCCTGACCCTAAACACCCTAACAAACCATGGTTTAATGAAGATTGCAAAAGGGCTATAGCTGAGCGTAGGTCTGCTCTAAGGTCATTTGATTTGAGACCATCAAAGGAGAACCTGTACAAATTTAAAATTGCACGAGCGAAAGCTCGTCGTACCATTAAACAAAGTAAGCGTTCGTCTTGGAGACAGTATGTTTCTAGATTAAATTCTAGATCATCTGTCAAAAAGACATGGGATATGGTGCGCAAAATCAGCGGAAAGAACACGTCAATTGGAGTTGGTCATTTAAGAACTGACCTCAGTGACGTTTCTTCCAAGGCTGATATTGCGAATGTATTGGCAGATACGTTTGCCAAGAAGTCATCATCATCCAATTACTCGCCTGCATTTCAGAAATTCAAAGGTGATAAAGAAAAGTCAAAACTTAACTTCAGTTCCAGTCGACTGGAACATTATAATAGAGACTTTTCTGTCAAAGAATTGAAGAAGGCTTTAAAGAAGTGTCATGACACTGCTGTGGGAAATGATAATATACATTATCAATTCCTCAAACGTTTGCCCTCTCGTTCTTTGCATTGCTTACTTGAAATTTATAACCAGGTATGGAAAACGGGAAGCATTCCAGCATCTTGGCGGGAAGCTATCGTTATTCCTATACCCAAACCAGGTAAAGATTCTACCGATCCTTCAAATTATCGTCCTATTGCTTTGACTAGTTGCATTTGTAAAACCATGGAAAGAATGGTAAATGACCGGCTTGTTTGGTTTCTTGAAAAGAACCACCTAATAACGTCAGTCCAAAGTGGCTTTCGTAAACAGAGAAGCACTCTTGATCATCTTGTTCGCTTCGAAACTTTTGTTCGAGAAGCATTTATTAAGAAAGAACACGTTGTTTCTGTCTTTTTCGATCTCGAAAGTGCTTATGATACCACATGGAAGTATGGAATAATGAATGACCTCTATGATTTCGGTATTCGAGGTCGCCTTGCTTATTTCATTTCTGCTTTTTTAGACGAACGTCAGTTTAGAGTCTGAGTTGGAGATACTTTATCTGATCCTCATGAACAAGAAATGGGTGTTCCCCAGGGAAGTATTTTATCGGTGACACTATTTAGTGTCAAAATAAACAACATCGTTAAGACAGTTTGCCCTGGCGTGGAATGTTTCCTTTATGTCGATGACTTCTGCATCTGTTACAGATCAAAACACATGTATACAATTGAAAGACAGTTGCAGCAAGTTTTAAACAACCTTTCAAAATGGTCCAATGAAAACGGCTTCAAGTTCTCAAAGACTAAAACTAAATGTATGCATTTTTGCCAATCTAGGAAAATGCACCCTGATCCAGAATTAAAGCTGGATGGAGTGCAAATTGAAGTTGTAAAAGAATTTAAATTTCTGGGACTCCTTTTCGATTCTAAACTGTCGTTCATATCCCATATTGACAACTTAAAAAATAAGTGCTTAAAGGCACTTAATCTTTTACGCGTTGTATCTAGTATGGACTGGGGAGCTGATAAAAAGGTTTTACTACGCCTTTACAGGGCACTTGTCAGATCAAAATTAGATTATGGTTGTGTTGTATACGGTTCTGCACGCCCTTCATACCTTCGTAAACTTGATACCATTCATAATCAAGGATTGCGCCTAGCGCTGGGTGCCTTTAGAACATCACCAGTTAATAGTATTTACATTGAAGCAAATGAACCTTCCTTGAATCTGAGAAGGAAAAAGCTTTCAATGCAGTACTATTTGAAGCTGAAATCTAATCCTGATAATCCAACGTATAAAGCTGTGTTTGAACCTAAACACAGACGCGATTTTATTAAGAAACCTAGTGCAATACCCCCGTTAAGGCTACGTTGCGAAGCAGATATTAACTCTCTAGATTTTGATCTAGAGGATGTGGCAGAACACATTGTTCCTGAAGTTCCTTTGTGGACTTCTAAAAGCCCCACATTTCTTTACGATCTTGCTTCTAGCAAAAAGGATACAACCGATCCAACTATTTTTAAAACAAAGTTTTTAGAAATTACAGAGAAATACGCATCATATGAAGGGATTTATACAGATGGTTCAAAGGACGGCGAAAAAGTTGCCTCAGCTACCATTTTAGATGGTGAAAAGTATCAATTCCGTCTGCCAAATAACTCTTCGATATTTTCAGCCGAGCTAAAGGCGATTGAACTCGCACTCGATCATATAATCGAAGAGCGCTTCTCTCGCTACATTATTTTTTCTGACTCTATGTCAAGTATACAAGCGATTGAGAACGAGAAAACCGACAATCCTCTTATAGTTAGATTATTAGATTTAATAGCTCAGCTTCATGATGTTGATCTCGTTTTCTGCTGGCTTCCTAGCCACGTTGGTATTCGTGGTAATGAGGAGGCAGATAAAGCTGCCAAGGAGGCATTATTACTCGAGATTTTACCCTCTACAGTACCTTTTACTGATTTTAAACCTTTGATTCTTGGTTTCATTCAGGAAGTCTGGAGGAACAGCTGGACTGATCCTGCCAATATTCATAATAAACTGTATTCTGTCCGACAGGATCTTGGCGATTGGTTACCTAGTTACAGGTCAAACCGTCGCGAAGAACTTATCCTGACTCGCTTACGCATTGGTCACACTTACCTCACGCACTCTTACCTTCTAAAAGGAGAAGATATACCAATGTGCATTCCTTGCAACTCTCCTCTTACTGTCAAGCATGTTTTTATTGATTGTATAGATTTCTCTTTTACTAGAGATAAATATTTTAAAGTTGACAGTATGAAGAATTTATTTGACAAGGTAAAAATTGAGCTTATTTTCGATTTCCTGAAGGCCATTAATTTGTATAATAAAATATGATTTTATTTTCTTTTGAATCCACGTATCCTTTAGATTTAAAAATGTTTCTTTGAATTTAACATTGGTTATGAGTGTTCTTTTGAGCATTTTTTAAGTTTAAAAGGTATTACTTACTTCTTACATTTCTACCGTTTACATAATTTATATGTTTTATTACTCGGTTTACAGAGTTCTATTTTGTAGTGTTATAATTATCTTGGTTTTAAATATATACGTCGCGTTTTAAAATTTGTTACTTTTAAAGTTTTGCGCCCAACATGACCTTAGTTGTCGACGGGCCTTAAAACACAATTCATTCATTCAAACCCCACACCATCAAATCAAAAAGCTGATGCGATTAGGCAAGGTGTGAACAAAATCAATTTAACAGCAGTAAAATAATGGGTAATTTCTCACTTCCATTGATAAGTGGTATTATTTTTACATTAACCACCATCATGGCGAATAACATTATACAATGGAATTGTCGCAGCATCAAAGCCAATTTTGAAGAACTTAATCTTCTAGTTTCCCAACAAAAAACAGTTGCAGTTTGTTTGCAAGAAACGTTTTTAAAAGATACAGATAAGTTTTCTTTGAAAAATCATTCTTGCTATCTGACTAATTTTACAGAACGTGAGAGAGCATCTGGTGGTGTGGGAATTATTGTAAATAATAATGTTCCTCACCGTCAAGTTACTTTAAATACCTCTCTACAAGCAGTAGCAGTAAGTGTCTCTCTAAATAAACTAATTACATTGTGTTCTATTTACCTTCCTCCTAGTTCCCCTGTAGATGGTAGAAAACTTGATAATCTAGTTGACCAGCTACCACAACCTTTTATACTAATGGGGGATTTCAATTCTCACCATAGGTTATGGGGATGCTCCAATACAGACGACAAAGGTCGTTTTGTTGAGGATTTTGTAACAAGGCATGATCTTGTTTTATTGAATGACAAATCTAAAACTTATCTTCATCCTGCAACAGGAAATTATTCTTCACTTGATTTGACTATTTGCAGTCCTGATATTTTCCCTGATTTTTCATGGAAAGTGTTATCCGACCTTCATGGTAGTGACCATTTCCCTATTCAGATCTCCGAATTAGGACCATCTGTTCAGGAGCGCCCTAGGCGTTGGAAACTCCATAAGGCCAATTGGGAACTTTTTAAAACCACCTGCGAACAGTCGATAAATCCAGAAGCCTTTGATGATTGTGAAAACTCTGCAGACTTGTTTACATCTTTACTTTATTCTGCTGCAGAAAAAAGTATTCCACAAACATCGCCTGACCCAAAGAATCCAAACAAGCCATGGTTCAATGATGATTGCAAAAAGGTTATAGCCGAGAGGAAACGTGCTCTAAGAGCGTTTGGCTTAAGGCATTCAAAGGAAAATCTTTACAAATTCAAAATTGCACGTGCAAAAGCACGTCGTACTATAAAACAAAGTAAGCGTTCGTCTTGGAGACAGTATGTCTCTAGATTAAATTCTAGATCATCTGTCAAAAAGACTTGGGACATGATACGTAAAATAAGTGGGAAGAATACATCACTAAGTGTTGGCCATCTTAAAACAGATGAAGATGATACAGTTTCTTCGAAACCTAATATTGCTAATGTCTTAGCAGACACGTTTGCCAAGAAATCTTCCTCTACTAATTATTCACCTACGTTTCAGAAGTTTCAAGGTGAAAAAGAAAAGTCAAAACTTAATTTCAGTTCCAGAAATCCGGAACACTATAATAGAGACTTTTCTGTTAAGGAATTGAAAAAAGCTTTAAAAAAGTGTCACGACACTGCTGTCGGATCAGACGCTATTCATTATCAATTCCTCAAACGTTTGCCATCCCGTTCCCTTCAATGCTTACTTGAAATTTATAATCAGGTATGGAAAACGGGAAGGATTCCAGCCTCTTGGAGGGAAGCTATCGTTATTCCAATACCTAAACCAGGTAAAGATTCCACAAACCCTGCAAATTACCGCCCTATTGCTTTAACTAGTTGTATTTGCAAAACCATGGAAAGAATGGTTAATGATCGTCTTGTTTGGTTTCTTGAAAAGAACCACCTTATTACGCAAGTCCAAAGTGGCTTTCGTAAACAGAGGAGCACTCTTGATCATCTTGTTCGCTTCGAGACATTTATTCGAGAAGCCTTTATAAAGAAGGAACACGTTGTTTCTGTCTTTTTCGATCTCGAAAGTGCTTATGACACCACTTGGAAGTATGGAATTATGAACGACCTCTATGATTTCGGTATACGAGGTCGCATTGCCTTTTTCATCTCAGCTTTTTTGGATGAACGTCAGTTTAGAGTCCGTGTTGGTGATACTTTATCTGATCCCCATGAACAAGAAATGGGTGTTCCCCAGGGGAGTATTTTATCGGTGACTCTGTTTAGTGTTAAAATAAACAACATCGTTAAAACTGTTTGCCCTGGTGTGGAATGTTTTCTCTACGTTGACGACTTTTGTATCTGCTACAGATCAAAACATATGCATACAATTGAAAGACAATTGCAACAAGTCTTGAACAATCTTTCAAAATGGTCAAATGAAAACGGCTTCAAGTTTTCGAAGACTAAAACTAAATGTATGCATTTTTGCCAATCGAGAAAAATGCACCTTGATCCAGATTTAAAGTTGGACGGGGTACAACAAGGAATTGTCAAGGAATTTAAATTCTTAGGACTATTATTTGACTCTAAGCTTTCGTTTATTCAACACATTGACAATTTGAAAAATAAATGCCAAAAGGCCCTTAACCTTTTACGTGTTGTATCCAGTATGGATTGGGGAGCCGATAAAAAGGTTCTATTGCGCCTCTATAGGGACTTGTTAGATCAAAGCTAGACTATGGCTGTGTTGTTTACGGTTCTGCGCGCCCTTCATACCTTCGCAAACTTGATACTATTCATAATCAGGGATTGCGCTTGGCGTTGGGTGCATTTAGAACATCGCCAATTAACAGTGTTTATGCAGAAGCAAATGAGCCTTCCTTAAATTTACGCAGGAAGAAGCTTTCCATGCAATATTATTTAAAATTAAAATCAAACCCTGATAATCCTACTCATAAAGTTGGTTTTGAACCTAAATATAGAGATGCTTTTGAAAAGAAAAAGAACCCAATACTTCCTTTTAGTTTGCGTTGTGAAGCCGATGTAAGCTCTCTAGATTTTGACCTAGAGGACGTGGCAGAACATATTGTTCCTGATGTTCCTTTATGGACATATAAAAGTCCCACGTTTCTTTATGATCTTGCTTCAAGCAAAAAGGATACAACAGATCCATCTATTTTTAAAACCAAATTCTTGGAAGTCAAAGAAAAATACACATCTTATGAAGAAATATACACTGACGGTTCAAAAGATGGCGAAAAAGTTGCTTCAGCCACTATTTTAGATGGCGAAAAATATCAATTCCGCCTTCCCAATAACTCTTCTATTTTTTCAGCCGAGCTGAAGGCCATTGATCTCGCACTCGATCATATGATCGCAGAACGTCTCTCTCGCTATATCATTTATACTGACTCTTTGTCAAGCATGCAAGCGATTGAGCAAGAGAAAACTGACAATCCCCTTATCGTAAGGCTTCTAGATAAAATCGCTAAGCTTAATGATGTTGATCTCGTTTTCTGTTGGCTTCCAAGCCATATTGGTATTCGTGGTAATGAGGAGGCAGATAAAGCTGCCAAGGATGCATTATCACTTGAAATTTTACCCTTTGAGGTGTCTTTTACTGATTTTAAACCCCTTATTCATAGTTTTATTCATGATGTCTGGAGGAACTGTTGGACTGATCCAGCTAACCAGAATAATAAATTATTCTCTGTTCGACAGGAACTCGGCGATTGGTTACCTGGTTACAGGTCATGCCGTCGCGAAGAGTTGATTTTGACTCGCCTCCGCATTGGCCATAGTTATCTTACGCACTCCTATCTTTTAAAAGGAGAAGAAATGCCGATGTGCGTTCCCTGCAACGCTCCTCTTACTATCAAACATATTTTTATAGATTGTATTGATTTTTCTTTTATCAGAGACAGATATTTTAAAGTTGATAGTATGAGGCAGCTGTTTGACTTTGTCAAACTTGAACTTATTTTTGACTTTCTCAAGGCGATTCATTTATATAGTAAAATTTGATTTTTAGGTTCTATTTACCTCGTTTCTTTCATCTGAATTTTTAAAGTAGCTATATAAAATTTTACCGTTTTCAATAACTCTTTTGGTTATTATTTCTTTTACATGCGAAGATTTCTTTAGAATTTTATTTGTTTACATTGATTTTTTAATACTATTGCTTACTTTAATTTTGGTACACACATGAATGCCCACTTTTGTGAATTTTCCGGTCGGGTGGACTCGCACATGGACCGTTCTCCTGATCTGAGGGGAGTCCATGTGCTTTCGTGCTCACGTCGGATTATTCCAGTTTAAAACAGAAGTGTTTGCGCCCAACATGACCTTAGCTGTCGACGGGCCATAAAACGACGTTCATTCATTCATACAACTGATCCAACTGTTTTTAAAACAAAATTTTTAGAAATTAGAGATGAATACGCATCTTATGAAGAGATTTATACAGATGGTTCAAAGGATGGCGAAAAAGTTGCCTCGGCCACCATTTTAGATGGTGAAAAGTATCAATTCCGTTTGCCAAATAACTCTTCTATTTTTTCAGCTGAGCTAAAGGCGATTGACCTCGCACTCGATCATATAATCGAAGAACGCTTCTCTCGCTACATAATTTTTACTGACTCTATGTCAAGTATACAAGCGATTGAGAACGAGAAAACAGACAATCCGATTATTGTTAGACTACTAGATTCAATAGCTCAGCTTCATGATGTTGATCTCGTTTTCTGCTGGCTTCCGAGCCACGTTGGTATTCGTGGTAATGAAGAGGCAGATAAAGCTGCCAAAGAGGCATTAACACTAGAAATTTTACCTTTTGAAGTGCCTTTTACCGTTTTTAAACCTTTGATTCATGGCTTCATTCAGGATGTCTGGAAGAACTGTTGGACCGATCCAGCGAACCACAGTAATAAATTATACTCTGTTCGTCAAGATCTTGGCGATTGGCTGCCTGGTTACAGGTCTAACCGTCGCGAGGAACTTGTATTGACTCGACTGCGCATTGGGCATACGCATCTCACCCACTCTTACCTTTTAAAGGGAGAGGAGATGCCAATATGCATTCCATGCAACACTCCTCTAACTGTTAGTCATATTTTCATAGAATGTTTAGATTTCTCTTCCATCAGAGACAATTATTTTAAAGTTGAGAGTATGAAGACCCTTTTTGACTCTATTAAGATTGAGCTAATTTTTGACTTCCTGAAAGCCATTGGTTTGTATAATAAAATGTAATTTTACGCCTGTTTGAAATTGAATTTATTCTTAGACTTGATAGCTTTATCGTGAATTTTTAAAGTTATTTCGTGTGATTTTTTGATCATGATCTTCTTTTAGACTTGAAATATTTTCTGTACATTTTTACCATTTATACTGATTTGTCTTATCCTATTAACCATGATTTGTTTTATGATGATTCCGTCTAGTTTAGTTTTGATGTATACTTGACGTCATTTAAAACATTTAACATGTTTTGCGCCCAACATGACCTTAGTTGTCGGCGGGCCTTAAAACGATATTCATTCATTCATTCATACCTTTTAAAAGGAGAAGATATGCCAGTGTGTATCCCATGTGATGCTCCTCTTACTGTCAAGCATATATTTTTAGAATGTATAGACTTTGCTTTTATTAGAGACAGATTTTTTAAAGCAGACAGTATGAAGGACCTGTTTAACAATGTAAAAGTTGAACAGATTTTTGATTTCCTGAAGGCCATTAATTTGTTTAGTAAAATTTAACCCGAGATTCTTTTGATTTCATGTTCATCTGATTTTAGTTATTTTTGATTGATCTTTTGATCATTACTTCCTTTTAGACTTGTTTGATTGATCTTTTGATCATTATTACCTTTTAGACTTGTAATTATTTCCTTACATTTTTACCACAATGATGATTTGTCTTTCTTACCACGATTTGTTTTATAATGTTATAACTAGTTAAGTATTTAATGTATGATTGGACATCTTTTCTTACAATATGTTAATTTTCAATGTTTTGCGCCCAACATGACCTTAGTTGTTGACGGGCCATAAAACACCATTCATTCATTCATTCTTTTACGTGTTGTATCTAGTATGGACTGGGGAGCTGATAAAAAGGTCTTGTTACGCCTTTACAGGGCACTTGTCAGATCAAAATTAGATTATGGTTGTGTTGTTTACGGTTCTGCACGCCCTTCATACCTTCGCAAACTTGATACCATTCATAATCAAGGATTGCGCCTTGCGCTTGGTGCTTTTAGAACATCACCAGTAAATAGTCTTTACATTGAAGCAAATGAACCTTCCTTGAACCTTAGGAGGAAAAAGCTTTCAATGCAATACTATTTAAAGCTAAAATCTAATCCTGACAATCCAACGTATAAAGCTGTGTTTGAACCTAGACAAAGACAGGATTTTGTTAAGAAACCTAGTGCAATACCCCCGTTTAGCTTACGTTGCGAAGCAGATATTAACTCTCTAGATTTTGATCTAGAGGATGTGGCAGAACACGTTGTTCCTGAAGTTCCTTTGTGGACTTCTAAAAGCCCCACATTTCTTTACGATCTTGCTTCTAGCAAAAAGGATACAACTGATCCAACTGTTTTTAAAACAAAATTTTTAGAAATTAGAGATGAATACGCATCTTATGAAGAGATTTATACAGATGGTTCAAAGGATGGCGAAAAAGTTGCCTCGGCCACCATTTTAGATGGTGAAAAGTATCAATTCCGTTTGCCAAATAACTCTTCTATTTTTTCAGCTGAGCTAAAGGCGATTGACCTCGCACTCGATCATATAATCGAAGAACGCTTCTCTCGCTACATAATTTTTACTGACTCTATGTCAAGTATACAAGCGATTGAGAACGAGAAAACAGACAATCCGATTATTGTTAGATTACTAGATTCAATAGCTCAGCTTCATGATGTTGATCTCGTTTTCTGCTGGCTTCCGAGCCACGTTGGTATTCGTGGTAATGAAGAGGCAGATAAAGCTGCCAAAGAGGCATTAACACTAGAAATTTTACCTTTTGAAGTGCCTTTTACCGATTTTAAACCTTTGATTCATGGCTTCATTCAGGATGTCTGGAAGAACTGTTGGACCGATCCAGCGAACCACAGTAATAAATTATACTCTGTTCGTCAAGATCTTGGCGATTGGCTGCCTGGTTACAGGTCTAACCGTCGCGAGGAACTTGTATTGACTCGACTGCGCATTGGGCATACGCATCTCACCCACTCTTACCTTTTAAAGGGAGAGGAGATGCCAATATGCATTCCATGCAACACTCCTCTAACTGTTAGTCATATTTTCATAGAATGTTTAGATTTCTCTTCCATCAGAGACAATTATTTTAAAGTTGAGAGTATGAAGACCCTTTTTGACTCTATTAAGATTGAGCTAATTTTTGACTTCCTGAAAGCCATTGGTTTGTATAATAAAATGTAATTTTACGCCTGTTTGAAATTGAATTTATTCTTAGACTTGATAGCTTTATCGTGAATTTTTAAAGTTATTTCGTGTGATTTTTTGATCATGATCTTCTTTTAGACTTGAAATATTTTCTGTACATTTTTACCATTTATACTGATTTGTCTTATCCTATTAACCATGATTTGTTTTATGATGATTCCGTCTAGTTTAGTTTTGATGTATACTTGACGTCATTTAAAACATTTAACATGTTTTGCGCCCAACATGACCTTAGTTGTCGGCGGGCCTTAAAACGATATTCATTCATTCATTCATTCCAGACATCATGAATAAAACTATTAATAAGGGGTTTAAAATCAGTAAAAGGTACTTCAAATGGTAAAATTTCAAGTGATAATGCCTCCTTGGCAGCTCTATCTGCCTCCTCATTACCACGAATACCAATATGGCTTGGAAGCCAGCAGAAAACAAGGTCAACATCATTTAGCTGAGCTATTTTATCAAGTAATCTAACGATAAGGGGGTTGTCAGTTTTCTCGTGCTCAATCGCTTGCATACTTGACATGGAGTCAGTGTATAAAATATAACGAGGGAATCGTTCTGCGATTATATGATCGAGTGCGAGATCAATGGCCTTAAGCTCGGCTGAAAAAATGGAAGAGTTATTAGGAAGGCGAAATTGATATTTTTCGCCATCTAAAATTGTGGCTGAAGCAACTTTTTCGCCATCTTTTGAACCGTCTGTGTATATCTCTTCGTATGATGTGTATTTTTCTTTGAATTCCAAGAACTTTGTTTTAAAAATAGTTGGATCCGTTGTATCCTTTTTGCTGGAAGCAAGATCATAAAGAAACGTGGGGCTTTTATATGTCCACAAAGGAACATCAGGAACAATATGTTCTGCCACGTCCTCTAGATCGAAGTCTAGAGAATTTACATCAGCCTCACAACGCAAACTGAAGGGAAGAATAGGGTTCTTTTTCTTTTCAAAATCCTTTCTATATTTTGGATCAAACACAACTATATGAGTAGGATTATCGGGATTGGATTTAAGTTTTAAATAATATTGTAAAGAAAGCTTTTTCCTTCGTAAATTTAAAGAAGGTTCATTTGCTTCTGTATAAAGACTGTTAACTGGTGACGTTCTAAATGCGCCCAACGCCAAACGCAATCCTTGATTATGAATAGTATCAAGTTTACGAAGGTATGAAGGGCGTGCAGAACCATAAACAACACAGCCATTGTCTAGCTTTGATCTAACAAGTGCCCTATAAAGGCGCAATAGAACCTTTTTATCGGCTCCCCAATCCATACTGGATACAACACGTAAAAGGTTAAGTGCCTTTAGGCATTTATTTTTCAAATTATCAATATGTGGAATAAACGACAGTTTAGAATCAAAAAGGAGTCCTAAGAACTTAAATTCTTTGACAACTTCAATCGGTACTCCATCCAACTTTAAATCTGGATCAAGATGCATTTTTCTCGATTGACAAAAATGCATACATTTAGTTTTTGTCTTTGAAAACTTGAAACCGTTTTCATTGGACCATTTTGAAAGATTCTTCAAGACTTGTTGCAATTGTCTTTCAATTGTATGCATTTGTTTTGATCTGTAGCAGATACAAAAGTCGTCAACAAAGAGAAAACATTCCACACCAGGGCAAACGGTTTTAACAATGTTGTTTATTTTGACACTAAATAGTGTCACCGATAAAATACTCCCCTGGGGAACACCCATTTCTTGTTCATGGGGATCAGATAAAGTATCTCCAACACGGACTCTAAACTGACGTTCATCCAAAAAAGCTGAGATGAAAAAGGCAAGGCGACCTCGAATACCGAAATCATAGAGGTCGTTCATAATTCCATACTTCCAAGTGGTGTCATAGGCACTTTCGAGATCGAAAATGCCCCCAGCTGGGCGGGGGGATAGAAATAGTCGGCTGCTGTCCATGTAGTACATGGTAAGACCCCAAACAAATGGACCTGCCTGTTTGCCGTGGGCTGCGACCCGTAATGCCTGATGACGGGATCCTGGTGGTTGAGTGAACTCAGGGATTGGCTAGGCCCTGTTTTTGCAACACACCACTTTGGCCCTGAGTTGGGATAAACGGGAGGTCGGGCGGGCCCGACCCGATCAATCGGCTGGTCATGCCTTGCCCTAGGGCGTTTTTACCTAAAAACTTGTTTTTTTAATTGTTTTTCCTGAACCACAGTTATCATTAAGTGACGTTTTCACTAACGCCTTAGAAGGCGGTGGCTCATGGGCCAATCGGGTAAATTTGGTGTTTGATCGACAATTTTACTGTCTGATGTCTATTTCATGCTTGGTTGAATTATTCATCAGCGTATTTTTGCTTGATCTAGCCATTTTGCTACGAGTATATCGGCGATGTATCCCCGGCACCTTCCTGAGATGGAATTCCCCAGGTTAGGTGTCCCCATTGTAGGACTCCGAGGGCGGGTGGTTTGGAGCATCGCCGATGAACCACATGAAACAAACATGGCACAAAACAAAAAAGCCAAGCGCAACTACCCATTTGAATCTGACGAGGAAAACGAAAACAGTCAAAGTTTCCCCAAGTTTATTGTAATTGAGTCAGAAGATGCAGACGAACCTATCACTGAATTATCACCTTTTGTCATAGAGAAACAAATCAAAGCAATTTTAGGAACACCAAAATCTGTTAAAAGTCTCAAAAATGAAACTCTTTTAGTTAAGGTTACAAGACAAAGTCGAGCAGAAAATCTATTGAAAATCTCAAAGTTTTTCAATATTGATGTCAAGGTTTATGCTCATGAAAAGTTAAACACATCCAAAGGAGTAATTCGTTGTAAAGATCTGTCGAGATGTCTTTTATCGGATATAAAGCATAACCTGAGACCTCAAGGAGTGACTGAAGTAAAACGAATCGAGTTTAAAAGAGATGGCAAAACTGTGAAAACAAACACTTATATTTTAACATTCAATGAACCTACAGTACCTTCAGAGATTAAGATTGGATTTGAAATAGTTAGAGTAGACATTTATGTTCCTAATCCTCTACGGTGTTTCAAATGTCAAATGTTTGGACACCACGAAGATTATTGCAAGCGAGCACCAGTTTGTAGAAAGTGTTCTTATTCTGGGGACGAAAATGATGATCATGATGAAGATTCATGCGAAAATGATTTCAATGGTGCCAATTGTGGACTTGATCATCCAGCAAACTCTAGACTTTGTCCAAAATTCAAACGGGAAAAGGAAATTTTGACTGTAAAGTATAAACAAAATCTATCTTTCTACGAGGCCCGAAAATTAGTAGACTCGAAGGAACGACCAAACCCTGAAAATAGTTATGCGAGTAAAGCACAAGTCACTCCTATTCAAGCTTTAAAAACTAATGAATGCACAACCTGTGAAAAATTGCTAAAAATACTTACGGAAGTGTTTCCTGAAGTACGTACCAAAGTCGATCAACTTCTATCAGACGAAACGTCCTTGAACAAATCAATGAATGGAAAAAATGATAATAAAAAATCCTCAGATTCTGAAAGGAAAACACCTGTTTCTAAGCAGAATAAAGTTGTCAAAATCAACAGTAAACCGTCCCAGAAAGATAAGTCAGCACCTCAATTAGAGTCAGTCAGTCAGAGAAAGCCTCGAGTGAATCTGGATAAGGTTAATCCTCCTCCAGTTCCGACAGGCAATCGATTCGCTGAATTAAGCGAATCAGATGAAGAGGAGGAGATGGATGTACCCGCTCCTCCTCCTTCAAATCCCCCTCCTTCAAACCCTCCTACTTCAAAACAAACAGATGCAATTAGGCAAGGCGCAAATAAAATTAACCTAACAGGAGTTAAATAATGGGTTATTCTTTACTTCCATTAATAAGTGGTATAATTTTAACAATTACATTCATAATGGCGAATAACATTATACAATGGAATTGTCGCAGCATCAAGGCCAATTTTGAAGAACTTAATCTTCTAGTATCGAAACAAAAACCAGTTGCAGTATGTTTACAAGAAACGTTTCTCAAAGACACAGATAAGATTTCTCTAAAATATCATGCTTGCTATTTTACTAATTTTACAGAACGCGAGAAAGCGTCTGGCGGTGTGGGAATTATTGTAAATAATAATATCCCTCACCGTCATGTTAGTCTAAATACATCTCTACAAGCAGTGGCTGTAAGTGTCTCTCTCAATAAAACTGTTACACTCTGTTCTGTTTATCTTCCTCCAAGTGCCCCTGTTGATGGCAGAAAACTTGATCATCTAGTCGATCAGCTACCACAACCTTTTATACTTATGGGGGATTTCAATTCTCACCATAGGTTATGGGGATGCTCCAATACAGACGACAAAGGTCGTATTGTTGAGGATTTTGTAACACGGCATGATCTTGTTTTATTGAATGATGAATCTAAAACTTATCTTCATCCTGCAACTGGAAATTACTCTTCACTTGATTTGACTATTTGTAGTCCTAATATTTTCCCTGATTTTTCATGGAAAGTAGTTTCTGACCTTCATGGTAGTGACCATTTCCCTATTCAGATTTCCGAATTAGGACCATCTGTTCAGGAGCGCCCTAGGCGTTGGAAACTCCATAAGGCCAATTGGGAACTTTATAGAACTACCTGTGAACAATCGATCAATCCAGAAGCCTTTGATGAATGTGAAAACTCTGCAGAACTCTTTACATCTTTACTTTATTCTGCTGCAGAAAAAGCTATTCCACAAACATCGCCTGACCCAAAAACTCCAAATAAGCCATGGTTTAATGAAGATTGCAAAAAGGCTATAGCTGAGCGAAAACGTGCTCTTGGAGCATTTGCCTTAAGGCCTTCAAAGGAGAATCTTTACAAATTTAAAATTGCACGTGCAAAAGCACGTCGTACAATTAAACAAAGTAAGCGTTCCTCTTGGAGACAGTATGTATCTAGATTAAATTCTAGATCATCTGTCAAAAAGACTTGGGACATGATACGTAAAATTAGTGGGAAGAATACATCACTTAATGTCGGTCATCTTAAAACGGATGACGATAACACAGTTTCTTCAAAACATGACATTGCTAATGTCTTGGCAGACACGTTTGCCAAGAAATCTTCCTCTACTAATTATTCACCTGCGTTTCAAAAGTTGAAAAAGAAAAGTCTAAACTTAATTTTAGTTCCAGAAATCTGGAACACTATAATAGAGACTTTTCCGTTAAGGAATTGGAAAAAGCTTTAAAAAAGTGTCACGACACTGCTGTCGGATCAGATGCTATTCATTATCAATTCCTCAAACGTTTGCCATCTCGTTCCCTTCATTGCTTACTTCAAATTTATAATCAGGTATGGAAGACGGGAAGCATTCCAGCCTCTTGGCGGGAAGCTATCGTTATTCCAATACCTAAACCAGGTAAAGATTCCACAAACCCTTCAAATTACCGCCCTATTGCTTTAACTAGTTGCATCTGTAAAACCATGGAAAGAATGGTTAATGATCGTCTTGTTTGGTTTCTTGAAAAGAACCACCTTATAACGCAAGTCCAAAGTGGCTTTCGTAAACAGAGAAGCACTCTTGATCATCTTGTTCGCTGCGAGACATTTATTCGAGAAGCCTTTATAAAGAAGGAACACGTTGTTTCTGTCTTTTTCGATCTCGAAAGTGCGTATGACACCACTTGGAAGTATGGAATTATGAACGACCTCTATGATTTCGGTATTCGAGGTCGCCTTGCCTTTTTCATCTCAGCTTTTTTGGATGAACGTCAGTTTAGAGTCCGTGTTGGAGATACTTTATCTGATCCCCATGAGCAAGAAATGGGTGTTCCCCAGGGGAGTATTTTATCGGTGACACTATTTAGTGTCAAAATAAACAACATTGTTAAAACCGTTTGCCCTGGTGTGGAATGTTTTCTCTTTGTTGACGACTTTTGTATCTGCTACAGATCAAAACAAATGCATACAATTGAAAGACAATTGCAACAAGTCTTGAAGAATCTTTCAAAATGGTCCAATGAAAACGGTTTCAAGTTTTCAAAGACAAAAACTAAATGTATGCATTTTTGTCAATCGAGAAAAATGCATCTTGATCCAGATTTAAATTTAGATGGAGTACCGATTGAAGTTGTCAAAGAATTTAAGTTCTTAGGACTCCTTTTTGATTCTAAACTGTCGTTTATTCCACATATTGATAATTTGAAAAATAAATGCCTAAAGGCACTTAATCTTTTACGTGTTGTATCCAGTATGGATTGGGGAGCCGATAAAAAGGTTCTATTGCGCCTTTATAGGTCACTTGTTAGATCAAAGCTAGACTATGGCTGTGTTGTTTATGGTTCTGCACGCCCTTCATACCTTCGCAAACTTGATACTATTCATAATCAAGGATTGCGTTTGGCGTTGGGCGCATTTAGAACGTCACCAGTTAACAGTCTTTATACAGAAGCAAATGAACCTTCTTTAAATTTACGAAGGAAAAAGCTTTCTTTACAATATCATTTAAAACTTAAATCCAATCCCGATAATTCTACCCATAAAGTTGTTTTTGAACCTAAATATAGAGAGACTTTTGAAAAGAAAAAGAACCCAATACTTCCTTTTAGTTTGCGCTGTGAAGCCGATGTAAGCTCTCTAGATTTTGACCTAGAGGACGTGGCAGAACATATTGTTCCTGATGTTCCTTTGTGGACATATAAAAGTCCCACGTTTCTTTATGATCTTGCTTCAAGCAAAAAGGATACAACAGATCCATCTATTTTTAAAACCAAATTCTTGGAAGTCAAAGAAAAATACACATCTTATGAAGAAATATACACTGACGGTTCAAAAGATGGCGAAAAAGTTGCTTCAGCCACTATTTTAGATGGCGAGAAATATCAATTCCGCCTTCCCAATAACTCTTCTATTTTTTCAGCTGAGCTTAAGGCCATTGATCTCGCACTCGATCATATGATCGAAGAACGTCTCTCTCGCTATATCATTTTTACTGACTCTATGTCAAGCATGCAAGCGATTGAGCATGAGAAAACTGACAATCCCCTTATTGTAAGATTACTCGATAAAATAGCTCAGCTAAATGATGTTGATCTCGTTTTCTGCTGGCTTCCAAGCCATATTGGTATTCGTGGTAATGAGGAGGCAGATAAAGCTGCCAAGGATGCATTATCACTTGAAATTTTACCTTTCGAAGTACCTTTTACCGATTTCAAACCCTTAATTCATAGTTTTATTCATGATGTCTGGAAGAACTGTTGGTTAGATCCAGCTAACCAGAATAATAAATTATTTTCTGTTCGACAAGACCTCGGCGATTGGTTACCTGGTTACAGGTCATGCCGTCGCGAAGAGCTAATTTTAACTCGATTACGCATTGGTCATTCTCACTTAACACATTCCTACCTTTTAAAAGGAGAAGAGATGCCAATGTGCATTCCATGCAACGCTCCTCTTACTATCAAACATATTTTATAGATTGTATTGATTTCTCTTTTATCAGAGACAAATATTTTAAAATTGATAGTATGAGGCAGCTGTTTGAATATGTCAAATTGGAGTTGATTTTTGACTTTCTTAAGGCAATTCACTTATATAATAAAATCTGATTTTAGGTTCTATTGACCGTTTCTTCTATTTTTAAAATGTTCTAAACAATTTTACCGTTTTCAATAGCTTTTTTGGTTATTATTTCTTTTATAATTGGAACATTCTTTTGGATTTATTAGTTTACATTGATTTGTTGTATAACGTTGTTAATTTGAATTTTAGTTTAGCCTGAATGATCACTTTTTTTGAATTTTCCGGTCGGGTGGACTCGCACATGGGCCGTTCTCCTGATCTGGGGAGAGTCCATGTGCTTTCGTGCTCACGTCGGATTATTCAAGTTTCATACATGAGCGTTTGCGCCCAACATGACCTTAGAAGTCGACGGGCCGTAAAGCAATATTCATTCATTCCTTCATTAAATGACGTTTTCACTTACGCCTTAGAAGGCGGTGGCTCATGGGCCAATCGGGTAAACATGGTGTTTGATCGACAATTTTACTGGCTGATGTCTACTTCATGCTTGGTTGAAATATTCATCGGCGTAATTTTGCTTGATCTAGCCATTTTGCTTCGAGTATATCGGCGATGTATCCCCGGCACCTCTCCTGAGATGGAATTCCCCAGGTTAGGTGTCCCCATTGTAGGACTCCGAGGGCGGGTGGTTTGGAGCATCGCCGATGAAACATATTAAACAAACATGGCAAACTCAAAGAAAACCAAGCGCGCATGGTCATCCGATTCAGAGGAGGAAGATTTCATCTCAGATTCATTTCCGAAGTTCATCGTTGTCGAAAGCGCAGACTCAGATAACCCAATTACAGCATTATCACCTTTTGTGATTGAAAAGCAATTAAATGCAATAATAGGAACACCAAAATCTGTAAAATCCCTGAAAAACGAAACTCTTTTGGTAGAAGTGTCTAAGAAAACACAAGCTGAAAATTTGCTAAAGATTAATAGGTTTTTTAATCAGAAGGTCGATGTGTACGCCCATGAAAGACTCAATCAGTCGAAAGGTGTAATCAGGTGTAAAGATCTGGAAAACTGTACTCTATTAGAAATAAGAGATAACTTAAGAAGTCAAGGAATAACTGATGTTAAAAGGATAGAATTCAAACGAGATGGTAAAACTATTAGAACAAATACCTATATCATGACTTTTAATGAACCGATCCTGCCAAAAGAGATCAAGATAGGGTATCAAATTGTAAAAGTTGATGTATTTGTTCCAAACCCTCTTAGATGCTTTCATTGTCAAAGGTTCGGGCATCATGAAGATAGATGTAAAAGCACTAAAGTTTGCAGGAAATGTAGTTACTCTGGGCCAGAAGGCGAACACGATGAAAATGACTGCGTAAACGATTTGAAATGTTTCAACTGTGGACAAGGCCATGCTTCAAATTCAAGACAATGTCCTAAATATATTTTTCAAAAGGAAATTCTTGAAATTAAGTTCAGAAAGTCCGTTTCTTTCTTTGAGGCCAAAAGGATCGTAGAAGAGAACCACGCTGCTTTGAACCCAAATAGAACAGAAGGTAGCTATGCAGACAAAGCTAAGCCAGTTTCGCCTGAGAAAAGAAAGCCTGAACAATGCAGTACCTGTGAGCGTCTGTTAAAAATCATAACTGACTTATTTCCACAGGCCAAAGAACAGATCAAAAAGGCACTGTCCGGAGAACTTCCGTCACAAGATTCTTCAACTGGAGTTGATGAAAATACAACTCCTCCTGTAGCAAATAACTTATCAGCTGGTCGACCGCAAAAAGTCGCTCCAGCTCAAAGTTCCAAATCTTCTAAAACTAGTAATACTAATGTTGACAAACCAGAGTCTACTCGGCAGAGAAAGATTCGCCTTCAATTAGAGAAGGCTGATGTTGCCTCGATGGAAGTGGGGAAGGTTTCTCCTCCAATTTCGACAGGCAATCGATTTGCTGAATTAAGCGAATCGGACAATGAGGAGGAGATGGATGCATCCGCTCCTCCTCCCTCAAACCCCCCACCTTCAAATCAAAAGCAATCTGATGCGATAAGGCAAGGTGCGAATAAAATTAATTTAACAGGAATTAAATAATGGGTAATTTCTTACTTCCATTAATAAGTGGTATTACCTTTACAATAGCCTTCATCATGGCGAATAACATAATACAATGGAACTGTCGCAGCATCAAAGCCAATTTTGAAGAACTTAATCATCTAGTTAACAAACAAAAACCAGTTGCAGTATGCTTACAAGAAACGTTTCTCAAAGATACAGATAAGTTTTCTTTCAAAAATCATTCTTGCTATCTGACTAACTTTACAGAACGTGAGAGAGCATCTGGTGGAGTAGGAATTATTGTTAATAATAATATCCCTCACCGTCATGTCAGTCTAGATACTTCTTTGCAAGCAGTAGCTGTAAGTATCTCGCTAAATAAAACAATAACATTGTGTTCTCTTTATCTTCCTCCAAGTTCCCCTGTAGATGGTAGAAAACTTGATAATCTAGTTGACCAGCTACCACAACCTTTTATACTTATGGGAGATTTCAATTTTCATCATAAGTTATGGGGATGCTCCAATACAGACGATAAAGGTCGTATTGTTGAGGATTTTGTAACAAGGCATGATCTTGTTTTATTGAATGACAAATCTAAAACTTATCTTCATCCTGCAACAGGAAATTATTCTTCACTAGATTTGACTATTTGCAGTCCTGATATTTTCCCTGATTTTTCATGGAAAGTAGTTTCTGACCTTCATGGTAGTGACCATTTCCCTATTCAGATCTCCGAATTAGGACCATCTGTTCAGGAGCGCCCTAGGCGTTGGAAACTCCATAAGGCCAATTGGGAACTTTTTAAAACCACCTGCGAACAGTCGATAAATCCAGAAGCCTTTGATGACTGTGAAAACTCTGCAGACTTGTTTACATCTTTACTTTATTCTGCTGCAGAAAAAAGTATTCCACAAACATCGCCTGACCCAAAGAATCCAAACAAGCCATGGTTCAATGATGATTGCAAAAAGGCTGTAGCTGAAAGAAAACGTGCTCTAAGAGCATTTGGCTTAAGGCCTTCAAAGGAGAATCTTTACAAATTTAAAATTGCACGTGCAAAAGCACGTCGTACTATAAAACAAAGTAAGCGTTCGTCTTGGAGACAGTATGTCTCTAGATTAAATTCTAGATCATCTGTCAAAAAGACTTGGGACATGATACGTAAAATTAATGGGAAGAATAAATCACTAAGTGTTGGCCATCTTCAAACAGATGAAGATAAAACAGTTTCTTCGAAACATGATATTGCTAATGTCTTAGCAGACACGTTTGCCAAGAAATCTTCCTCTACTAATTATTCAAGTACGTTTCAGAAGTTTCAAGGTCAAAAAGAAAAGTCTAAACTTAATTTTAGTTCCAGAAATCTGGAACACTATAATAGAGACTTTTCCGTTAAGGAATTGAAAAAAGCTTTAAAAAAGTGTCACGACACTGCTGTCGGATCAGATGCTATTCATTATCAATTCCTCAAACGTTTGCCATCTCGTTCCCTTCATTGCTTACTTCAAATTTATAATCAGGTATGGAAGACGGGAAGCATTCCAGCCTCTTGGCGGGAAGCTATCGTTATTCCAATACCTAAACCAGGTAAAGATTCCACAAACCCTGCAAATTACCGCCCTATTGCTTTAACTAGTTGCATCTGTAAAACCATGGAAAGAATGGTTAATGATCGTCTTGTTTGGTTTCTTGAAAAGAACCACCTTATTACGCAAGTCCAAAGTGGCTTTCGTAAACAGAGAAGCACTCTTGATCATCTTGTTCGCTTCGAGACATTTATTCGAGAAGCCTTTATAAAGAAGGAACATGTTGTTTCTGTCTTTTTCGATCTCGAAAGTGCTTATGACACCACTTGGAAGTATGGAATTATGAACGACCTCTATGATTTCGGTATTCGAGGTCGCCTTGCCTTTTTCATCTCAGCTTTTTTGGATGAACGTCAGTTTAGAGTCCGTGTTGGAGATACTTTATCTGATCCCCATGAACAAGAAATGGGTGTTCCCCAGGGGAGTATTTTATCGGTGACTCTGTTTAGTGTCAAAATAAACAACATTGTTAAAACCGTTTGCCCTGGTGTGGAATGTTTTCTCTACGTTGACGACTTTTGTATCTGCTACAGATCAAAACAAATGCATACAATTGAAAGACAATTGCAACAAGTCTTGAACAATCTTTCAAAATGGTCCAATGAAAACGGTTTCAAGTTTTCAAAGACAAAAACTAAATGTATGCATTTTTGTCAATCGAGAAAAATGCATCTTGATCCAGATTTAAAGTTGGATGGAGTACCGATTGAAGTTGTCAAAGAATTTAAGTTCTTAGGACTCCTTTTTGATTCTAAACTGTCGTTTATACCCCATATTGATAATTTGAAAAATAAATGCCAAAAGGCACTTAACCTTTTACGTGTTGTATCCAGTATCGATTTGGGAGCCGATAAAAAGGTTCTATTGCGCCTCTGCCCCCAGCTGGGCGGGGGGATAGAAATAGTCGGCTGCTGTCCATGTAGTACATGGTAAGACCCCAAACAAATGGACCTGCCTGTTTGCCGTGGGCTGCGACCCGTAATGCCTGATGACGGGATCCTGGTGGTTGAGTGACCTCAGGGATTGGCTAGGCCCTGTGTTTGCAACACACCACTTTGGCCCTGAGTTGGGATAAACGGGAGGTCGGGCGGGCCCGACCCGATCAATCGGCTGGTCATGCCTTGCCCTAGGGCGTTTTTACCTAAAAACTTGCTTTTTAATTGTTTTTCCTGAACCACCGTTATCATAAAGTGACGTTTTCACTAACGCCTTAGAAGGCGGTGGCTCATGGGCCAATCGGGTAAATGTGGTGTTTGATCGACAATTTTACTGTCTGATGTCTATTTCATGCTTGGCAGAATTATTCATCAGCGTTTTTTTGCTTGATCTAGCCATTTTGCTACGAGTATATCGGCGATGTATCCCCTGCACCTCTCCTGAGATGGAATTCCCCAGGTTAGGTGTACCCTTGTAGGACTCCGAGGGCGGGTGGTTTGGAGCATCGCCGATGAAGTCAATCAACTACCATGGCACAAAACAAGAAAACCAAGCGTTATTTATCCGACTCCGAAGAGGAAACTGTGAGCAGCAAATCATTTCCAAAGTTCCTTGTAATTCAAAGTGAAGACCCTGATGATCCTATAACAGACCTATCACCTTTCATTATTGAGAAACAACTCAATGCTATCATTGGTACACCTAAGTCCGTGAAAAATCTGAAAAATGAAACGTTGTTGGTAGAGGTATCTAAAAGAGCACAGGCAGATAATCTATTAAAGATCTCGAAGTTCTACAACATAGAAGTCAAATGCTACGCCCATGAAAAGCTAAATACATCTAAGGGAGTTATTTGCTGTAGAGAACTGTCTAAATGCTCTACAATTTATGAAATAAAACAAAATCTTAGAGGTCAAGGTGTAACTGAGGTAAAAAGAATACAGTTTACGAGAGATGATAAAACAATTAAGACCAACACATATATTTTGACATTTGATCAACCCACATTACCAAGTGAGATTAAAATAGGGTTCCAGATTGTTAAAGTTGACGTGTTTGTGCCGAACCCGTTGCGATGTTTCAAATGTCAAAGGTTCGGCCATCACGAGGATCATTGCGTTAAAGCAGCAGTTTGCCGAAAATGTGGATATGTTGGTGGAGAAAATGACGAACACGAAGAAGATACTTGTCAGAACGACTTGAAATGTGTTAATTGCGGACAAGATCATGCAGCAAGCTCTAGGGCCTGTCCCAAATTTCAAAAAGAAAAGGAAATTCTTAATGTAAAATTCAGACAGTCTGTTAGTTTCTTTGAAGCTCGAAAAATTGTAGAAGCAAGAAATGGGTCTTCAATTGGGATAGACAATAGCTACGCTAGTAAAGTAAAACCCACTCCGTCAGCAATGCCTCAACCTAAAACAAAAGAATGTAGTACTTGTGAACGGCTTCTAAAAATCTTAACTGAATTGTTCCCTCAGGTAAAGGAAAAGATCGACCAAGTCATGTCAGAAGAATCTCCAGATGACCAACCAAAAGTCGTAGAAGATGTAGATACCTCTAACTTAGAAAAGATGCAGTCTGCTCCCCGACCTCCAAAAGTCAATAATGCTAAAAATTCAAATAAAAACTCAAACAATAGCAATGTTACAGAAACATCTGAATGTTCTTATCAAAAGTCGAATGTTCAAAAAGATAAGTCTAAGTATACTTCAGAGTCCGGTATTCAAAGAAGACGTCGAATAAATTTGGAGAAGGTTTCTCCCCCTCCAGTTTCGACCGGCAACCGCTTCTCTGAATTAAGTGAATCGAACGAAGAGGAGGAGATGGATGTACCCGCTCCCCCTCCTCCGAATCCCCCTCCTTCAAAACAAACAGATGCAATAAGGCAAGATGCGAATAAAATTAACCTAACAGGAGTTAAATAATGGGTAATTTCTTAATTCCATTAATAAGTGGTATAATCTTTACAATAAGTTTCATAATGGCGAATAACATAATACAATGGAATTGTCGCAGCATCAAGGCCAATTTCGAAGAACTTAATCTTCTGGTAAACAAACATAAACCAGTTGCAGTATGTATACAAGAAACGTTTTTAAAAGATACAGATAAGTTTTCTTTGAAAAATCATTCTTGCTATCTGACTAACTTTACAGAACGTGAGAGAGCATCTGGTGGTGTGGGAATTATTGTTAAAAATAATAATTCTCACCGTCATGTTACCTTAAATACCTCTCTACAAGCAGTAGCAGTAAGTGTTTCTCTAAATAAAACAATTACATTGTGTTCTATTTACCTTCCTCCTAGTTCCCCTGTAGATGGTAGAAAACTTGATAATCTTGTTGATCAGCTACCACAACCATTTATACTTATGGGTGATTTCAATTCTCACCATAGGTTATTGGGATGCTCCAATACAGACGACAAAGGTCGTATTGTTGAGGATTTTGTTACGAAGCATGATCTTGTTTTATTGAATGACAAATCTAGAACTTATCTTCATCCTGCAACTGGAAATTATTCTTCACTAGATTTGACTATTTCCAGTCCTGATATTTTTCCTGATTTTTCATGGAAAGTAGTTTCTGACCTTCATGGTAGTGACCATTTCCCTATTCAGATCTCTGAATTAGGACCATCTGTTCAGGAGCGCCCTAGGCGTTGGAAACTCCATAAAGCTAATTGGGAACTTTTTAAAACCACCTGCGAACAGTCGATAAATTTAGAAGCCTTTGATGACTGTGAAAACTCTGCAGACTTGTTTACATCTTTACTTTATTCTGCTGCAGAAAAAAGTATTCCACAAACATCGCCTGACCCAAAGAATCCAAACAAGCCATGGTTCAATGATGATTGCAAAAAGGTTATAGCCGAGAGGAAACGTGCTCTTAGAGCGTTTGGCTTAAGGCCTTCCAAGGAAAATCTTTACAAATTCAAAATTGCACGTGCAAAAGCACGTCGCACTATAAAACAAAGTAAGCGTTCGTCTTGGAGACAGTATGTCTCTAGATTAAATTTTAGATCATCTGTCAAAAAGACTTTGGACATGATACGTAAAATTAGTGGGAAGAATACATCACTAAATGTTGGCCATCTTAAAACAGATGAAGATGATACAGTTTCTTCGAAACATGACATTGCTAATGTCTTGGCAGACACGTTTGCCAAGAAATCTTCCTCTACTAATTATTCACCTACGTTTCAGAAGTTTCAAGGTGAAAAAGAAAAGTCAAAATTTAATTTCAGTTCCAGAAATCTGGAACACTATAATAGAGACTTTTCCGTTAAGGAATTGAAAAAAGCTTTAAAAAAGTGTCACGACACTGCTGTCGGATCAGACGCTATTCATTATCAATTCCTGAAACGTTTGCCATCTCGTTCCCTACATTGCTTACTTCAAATTTATAATCAGGTATGGAAGACGGGAAGCATTCCAGCCTCTTGGCGGGAAGCCATCGTTATTCCAATACCTAAACCAGGTAAAGATTCCACAAACCCTTCAAATTACCGTCCTATTGCGTTAACTAGTTGCATCTGTAAAACCATGGAAAGAATGGTCAATGATCGTCTTGTCTTGTTTCTTGAAAAGAACCACCTTATTACGGAAGTCCAAAGTGGCTTTCGTAAACAGAGAAGCACTCTTGATCACCTTGTTCGCTTCGAGACATTTATCGAGAAGCCTTTATAAAAAAGGAACACGTTGTTTCTGTCTTTTTCGATCTCGAAAGTGCTAATGATACCACTTGGAAGTATGGAATTATGAACGATCTCTATGATTTCGGTATACGAGGTCGCCTTGCCTTTTTCATATCAGCTTTTTTGGATGAACGTCAGTTTAGAGTCCGTGTTGGTGATACTTTATCTGATCCCCATGAACAAGAATGGGTGTTCCCCATGGGAGTATTTTATCGGTGACACTGTTTAGTGTCAAAATAAACAACATCGTTAAAACTGTTTGCCCTGGTGTGGAATGTTTTCTCTACGTTGACGACTTTTGTATCTGCTACAGATCAAAACATATGCATACAATTGAAAGACAATTGCAACAAGTCTTGAACAATCTTTCTAAATGGTCAAATGAAAACGGGATCAAGTTTTCGAAGACTAAAACTAAATGTATGCATTTTTGCCAATCGAGAAAAATGCACCTTGATCCAGATTTAAAGTTGGACGGGGTACCGATTGAAGTTGTCAAGGAATTTAAATTCTTAGGACTATTATTTGACTCTAAGCTTTCGTTTATTCAACACATTGACAATTTGAAAAATAAATGCCAAAAGGCCCTTAACCTTTTACGTGTTGTATCCAGTATGGATTGGGGAGCCGATAAAAAGGTTCTATTGCGCCTCTACAGGGCACTTGTTAGATCAAAGCTAGACTATGGCTGTGTTGTTTACGGTTCTGCGCGCCCTTCATACCTTCGCAAACTTGATACTATTCATAATCTGGGATTGCGCTTGGCGTTGGGTGCATTTAGAACATCGCCAATTAACAGTGTTTATGCAGAAGCAAATGAGCCTTCCTTAAATTTACGCAGGAAGAAGCTTTCCATGCAATATTATTTAAAATTAAAATCAAACCCCGATAATCCTACTCATAAAGTTGTTTTTGAACCTAAATATAGAGATGCTTTTGAAAAGAAAAAGAACCCAATACTTCCTTTTAGTTTGCGCTGTGAAGCCGATGTAAGCTCTCTAGATTTTGACCTAGAGGACGTGGCAGAACATATTGTTCCTGATGTTCCTTTATGGACATATAAAAGTCCCACGTTTCTTTATGATCTTGCTTCAAGCAAAAAGGATACAACAGATCCATCTATTTTTAAAACCAAATTCTTGGAAGTCAAAGAAAAATACACATCTTATGAAGAAATATACACTGACGGTTCAAAAGATGGCGAAAAAGTTGCTTCAGCCACTATTTTAAATGGCGAAAAATATCAATTCCGCCTTCCCAATAACTCTTCTACTTTTTCAGCCGAGCTTAAGGCCATTGATCTCGCACTCGATCATATGATCGGAGAACGTCTCTCTCGCTATATCATCTTTACTGACTCTATGTCAAGCATGCAAGCGATTGAGCACGAAAATACTGACAATCCCCTTATTGTAAGGCTACTTGATAAAATAGCTAAGCTTAATGACGTTGATCTCGTTTTCTGTTGGCTTCCAAGCCATATTGGTATTCGTGGTAATGAAGAGGCAGATAAAGCTGCCAAGGATTCATTATCACTTGAGATTTTGCCCTTTGAAGTACCTTTTACTGATTTTAAACCCCTTATTCATAGTTTTATTCATGATGTCTGGAGTAATTGTTGGACTGATCCAGCCAACCAGAATAATAAGTTATTCTCTGTTCGACCAGACCTCGGCGATTGGATTCCTGGTTACAGGGCAAGCCGTCGCGAAGAGCTGATTTTGACTCGCCTACGCATTGGCCATACTTATCTTACACACTCACATCTTTTAAAAGGAGAAGAGATGCCAATGTGCATTCCATGCAACACTCCTCTTACTGTCAAACATATTTTTATTGATTGCATTGATTTTTCTTTAATAAGAGACAGGTATTTTAAAGTTGATAGTATGAGGCAGTTGTTTGACAATATTAAAATTGAACTAATTTTTGACTTTCTCAAGGCGATTCATTTATATAGCAAAATCTGATTCTTAGGTATTATTAATTATGTTTTCTTCTTAATTTTTAAAATGGTTCTATTAAATTTTAGCGTTTTCAATGGCCCTTTTGGCTATTATTTCTTATACATTTGAAGTTCTTTGGGTTTTTATATGTTTACATTGAAATTGTTTTAAAATGTTTCATACAATGAATACTCCCTTTTTTATACATGAGTGTTTGCGCCCAACATGACCTTAGTAGTCGACGGGCCATAAAACAATATTCATTCATTCATTCTATTGCGCCTCTATAGGGCACTTGTTAGATCAAAGCTAGACTATGGCTGTGTTGTTTATGGTTCTGCGCGCCCTTCATACCTTCGCAAACTTGATACTATTCATAATCAGGGATTGCGCTTGGCGTTGGGTGCATTTAGAACATCACCAATTAACAGTGTTTATACAGAAGCAAATGAGCCTTCCTTAAATTTACGCAGGAAGAAACTTTCCATGCAATATTATTTAAAACTAAAATCAAATCCCGATAATCCTACTCATAAAGTTGTTTTTGAACCTAAATTTAGAGAGGCTTTTGAAAAGAAAAAGAACCCAATACTTCCTTTTAGTTTGCGCTGTGAAGCCGATGTAAGCTCTCTAGATTTTGACCTAGAGGACGTGGCAGAACATATTGTTCCTGATGTTCCTTTGTGGACATATAAAAGTCCCACATTTCTTTATGATCTTGCTTCAAGCAAAAAGGATACAACAGATCCATCTATTTTTAAAACCAAATTCTTGGAAGTCAAAGAAAAATATACATCATATGAAGAGATATACACAGACGGTTCAAAAGATGGCGAAAAAGTTGCCTCAGCCACTATTTTAGATGGCGAAAAATATCAATTCCGCCTACCTAATAACTCTTCCATTTTTTCAGCCGAGCTTAAGGCCATTGATCTCGCACTCGATCATATAATCGCAGAACGATTCCCTCGTTATATTTTATACACTGACTCCATGTCAAGTATGCAAGCGATTGAGCACGAGAAAACTGACAATCCCCTTATCGTAAGGCTACTTGATAAAATTACCCAGCTAAGTGATGTTGATCTCGTTTTCTGCTGGCTTCCAAGCCACATTGGTATTCGTGGCAATGAGGAGGCAGATAAAGCTGCCAAGGATGCATTATTACTTGAGATTTTACCTTTTGAAGTACCTTTTACTGATTTTAAACCCTTAATTCATTGTTTTATTCATGATGTCTGGATGAACTGCTGGTCTGATCCAGCCAACCAGAATAATAAACTTTATTCTGTTCGACAGGATCTTGGCGATTGGCTACCTGGTTACAGGTCAAGCCGTCGAGAAGAGCTTATCCTTACTCGCATACGCATTGGTCATACTCATCTGACACATTCCTATCTTTTAAAAGGAGAAGAGATGCCAATGTGCATTCCATGTAACGCTCCTCTTACTGTCAAACATATTTTTATTGATTGTATTGACTTTTCTCTTATTAGAGACAGGTATTTTAAAGTTGACAGTATGAGGCAGCTGTTTGACATGGTCAAATTAGAACTCATATTCGAGTTTCTTAAAGCAATTCATTTATATAGTAAAATCTAATTTTAGGTTATATTTATCGTTTTTCATCTTTAGTTTTTTAAATTGTTTCCTAAATGTTTACCGTTTTCTTTATCTATTTAGGTATAAATTGTTTAAAATTTTAAGATATTCTTTTGACTTTTAATTGTTTACATTGATTTGTTTTATTGTGCTTTCTTAAATTACAGAATAATTTTGAATGTCCTGTGTGAATTTTCCGGTCGGGTGGACTCGCACATGGATCGTTCTCCTGATCTGAGGGGAGTCCATGTGCTTTCGTGCTCACGTCGGATTATTTAAGTTTTATACATGAGTGTTTGCGCCCAACATGACCTTAGAAGCCGACGGGCCGTAAAACAATATTCATTCATTCATTCGAGATCGAAAAAGACAGAAACAACGTGTTCCTTCTTTATAAAGGCTTCTCGAATAAATGTCTCGAAGCGAACAAGATGATCAAGAGTGCTTCTCTGTTTACGAAAGCCACTTTGGACTTGCGTAATAAGGTGGTTCTTTTCAAGAAACCAAACAAGACGATAATTAACCATTCTTTCCATGGTTTTACAGATGCAACTAGTTAAAGCAATAGGGCGGTAATTTGAAGGGTTTGTGGAATCTTTACCTGGTTTAGGTATTGGAATAACGATACCTTCCCTCCAAGAGGCTGGAATGCTTCCCGTCTTCCATACTTGATTATAAATTTGAAGTAAGCAATGAAGGGAACGAGATGGCAAACGTTTCAGGAATTGATAATGAATAGCATCTGATCCGACAGCAGTGTCGTGACACTTTTTTAAAGCTGTTTTCAATTCCTTAACGGAAAAGTCTCTATTGTAGTGTTCCAGATTTCTGGAACTGAAATTAAGTTTAGACTTTTCTTTTTCACCTTGAAACTTCTGAAACGTAGTTGAATAATTAGTAGAGGAAGATTTCTTGGCAAATGTGTCTGCTAAGACATTAGCAATATCATGTTTCGAAGAAACTGTTTTATCTTCATCTGTTTGAAGATGGCCAACACTTAGTGATGTATTCTTCCCACTAATTTTACGTATCATGTCCCAAGTCTTTTTGACAGATGATCTAGAATTTAATCTAGAGACATACTGTCTCCAAGACGAACGCTTACTTTGTTTTATAGTGCGACGTGCTTTTGCACGTGCAATTTTAAATTTGTAAAGATTTTCCTTTGAAGGTCTTAAGCCAAATGCTCTAAGCGCACGTTTTCTTTCAGCTACAGCCTTTTTGCAATCGTCATTAAACCATGGCTTGTTTGGATTTTTTGGGTCAGGCGATGTTTGTGGAATACTTTTTTCTGCAGCAGAATAGAGTAAAGATGTAAACAAGTCTGCAGAGTTTTCACAGTCATCAAAAGCTTCTGGATTTATCGACTGTTCACATGTGGTTCTAAAAAGTTCCCAATTAGCCTTTTGGAGTTTCCAACGCCTAGGGCGCTCCTTAACAGATGGTCCTAATTCGGAGATCTGAATAGGAAAATGGTCACTACCATGAAGGTCGGAAAGAACTTTCCATGAAAAATCAGGAAAAATATCAGGACTGCCAATAGTCAAATCCAGTGAAGAATAATTTCCAGTTGCAGGATGAAGATAAGTTTTAGATTTATCATTCAGTAAACCTAGATCATGCCTTGTTACAAAGTCCTCAACAATACGACCTTTGTCGTCTGTATTGGAGCATCCCCATAACTTATGATGAGAATTGAAATCTCCCATAAGTATAAAAGGTTTTGGTAGCTGGTCAACGAGATTATCAAGTTTTCTACCATCTACAGGGAAACTAGGAGGAAGATAAACAGAACACAATGTAATTGTTTTATTTAGCGAGATACTTACAGCTACTGCTTGCAAAGAAGTATCTAGACTGACATGACGGTGAGGGATATTATTATTAACAATAATTCCCACACCACCAGATGCTCTTTCACGTTCTGTAAAGTTAGTCAGATAGCAAGAATGATTTTTCAAAGAAAACTTATCTGTATCTTTGAGAAACGTTTCTTGTAAACATACTGCAACTGGTTTTTGTTTGGAAACTAGAAGATTAAGTTCTTCAAAATTGGCTTTGATGCTGCGACAATTCCATTGTATAATGTTATTCGCCATTACGAATGTAATTGTTAAAATTATACCACTTATTAATGGAAGTAAAGAATAACCCATTATTTAACTCCTGTTAGGTTAATTTTATTTGCGCCTTGCCTAATTGCATCTGTTTGTTTTGAAGAAGGTGGGTTTGAAGGAGGGGGATTTGAAGGAGGGGGAGCGGGTACATCCATCTCCTCCTCTTCATCTGATTCGCTTAATTCAGCGAATCGATTGCCTGTCGGAACTGGAGGAGGATTAACCTTATCCAGATTCACTCGAGGCTTTCTCTGACTGACTGACTCTAATTGAGGTGCTGACTTATCTTTCTGGGACGGTTTACTGTTGATTTTAACAACTTTATTCTGTTTAGAAACAGGTGTTTTGTTTTCAGAATCTGAGGATTTTTTATTATCATTTTTCCCATTTGTTGATTTGTTCAAGGACGTTTCGTCTGAAAGAAGTTGATCGACTTTGCTACGTACTTCAGGGAACACTTCCGAAAGTATTTTAAGCAATTTGTCACAAGTAGTACATTCATTAGTTTTTAAAGCTTGAATAGGAGTGACTTGTGCTTTACTCGCATAACTAGTTTCAGGGTTTGGTCGTTCCTTCGAGTCTACTAATTTTCGGGCCTCGTAGAAAGATAAATTTTGTTTATACTTAACATTCAAAATTTCCTTTTCTCTTTTAAATTTTGGACAAAGTCTAGAGTTTGCTGGGTGATCAAGTCCACAATTGGCACATTTGAAATCATTTTGGCATGAATCTTCATCATGATCATCATTTTCGTCCCCAGAATAAGAACACTTTCTACAAACTGGTGCTCGCTTGCAATAATCTTCGTGGTGTCCAAACATTTGACATTTGAAACACCGTAGAGGATTGGGAACATAAATGTCTACTCTAACTATTTCAAATCCTATCTTAATCTCTGAAGGTACTGTAGGTTCATTGAATGTTAAAATGTAAGTGTTTGTTTTCACAGTTTTGCCATCTCTTTTAAACTCGATTCGTTTTACTTCAGTCACTCCTTGGGGTCTCAGATTATGCTTTATATCAGATAAAAGACATCTTGAAAGATCTTTGCAACGAATTACTCCTTTGGATGTGTTTAACTTTTCATGAGCATAAACCTTGACATCAATATTGAAAAACTTTGAGATTTTCAATAGATTTTCTGCTTGACTTTGTCTTGTAACTTCAACTAAAAGTGTTTCATTTTTTAGACTTTTAACAGACTTTGGTGTTCCTAAAATTGCTTTGATTTGTTTCTCTATGACAAAAGGTGATAATTCAGTGATAGGTTCGTCTGCATCTTCTGACTCAATTACAATAAACTTGGGGAAACTTTGACTGTTTTCGTTTTCCTCGTCAGATTCAAATGGGTAGTTGCGCTTGGCTTTTTTGTTTTGTGCCATGTTTGTTTCATGTGGTTCATCGGCGATGCTCCAAACCACCCGCCCTCGGAGTCCTACAATGGGGACACCTAACCTGGGGAATTCCATCTCAGGAGAGGTGCCGGGGATACATCGCCGATATACTCGGTGCAAATGGGCTAGATCAAGCAAAAATACGCTGATGAATAATTAAACCAAGCATGAAGTAGACACCAGACAGTAAAATTGTCGATCAAACACCACGTTTACCCGATTGGCCCATGAGCCACCGCCTTCTAAGGCGTAAGAGAAAACGTCACTTAATGATAACGGTGGTTCAGGAAAACAATTAAAAAGCAAGTTTTTTGGTAAAAAACGCCCTAGGGCAAGGCATGACCAGCCGATTGATCGGGTCGGGCCCGCCCGACCTCCCGTTTATCCCAACTCAGGGCCAAATTGGTGTGTTGCAAAAACAGGGCCTAGCCAATCCCTGAGTTCACTCAACCACCAGGATCCCGTCATCAGGCATTACGGGTCGCAGCCCACGGCAAACAGGCAGGTCCATTTGTTTGGGGTCTTACCATGTACTACATGGACAGCAGCCGACTATTTCTATCCCCCCGCCCAGCTGGGGGCTCTAGTTTTGTTGAATAATAAAAGTTCAACATACCTCCATCCTGCCACTGGTTCTTATTCGTCACTAGATTTAACTTTATGCAGTCCTAGGATTTTTCCAGATCTTACATGAAAAGTCGACTTCGATCTCCATGGTAGTGACCATTTTCCTATCCATGTCTCGGAACTTGGACCATCGGTTCAAGAACGTCCAAGACGTTGGAAACTCCATAAGGCTAACTGGGAACAATTTAAAACTGCCTGTGAACAGTCTATCAAACCTGAAGCATTTGATGATTGTGAAAACCCCACAGAGCAGAAAAGACAATTCCCCGAACATCAGCTGATCCTAAAATTCCAAATAAAACCATGGTTCAATGAAGATTGCAAAAATGCTATTACTGAGAGAAAACGTGCTCTCAGATCGTTTGATTTAAGACCCTCTAAAGAAAATCTTTCCAAATTTAAAATTGCACGTGCAAAAGCGCGTCGTACCATAAAACAAAGTAAGCGTTCGTCTTGGAGACAGTATGTTTCTAGATTGAATTCTAGATCATCTGTCAAAAAGACATGGGATATGGTGCGCAAAATCAGCGGAAAGAACACGTCAATTGGAGTTGGTCATTTAAGAACTGACCTCAGTGACGTTTCTTCCAAGGCTGATATTGCGAATGTATTGGCAGATACGTTTGCCAAGAAGTCATCATCATCCAATTACTCACTTGCATTTAAAAAATTCAAAGGTGATAAAGAAAAGTCAAAACTTCACTTCAGTTCCAGTCGACTGGAACATTATAATAGAGACTTTTCTGTTAAAGAATTGAAGAAGGCTTTAAAGAAGTGTCATGACACTGCTGTAGGAAATGATAATATACATTATCAATTTCTCAAACGTTTGCCCTCTCGTTCTTTGCATTGCTTACTTGAAATTTATAACCGGGTATGGAAAACGGGAAGCATTCCAGCAACTTGGCGGGAAGCTATCGTTATTCCTATACCCAAACCAGGTAAAGATTCTACCGATCCTTCAAGTTATCGTCCTATTGCTTTGACTAGTTGCATTTGTAAAACCATGGAAAGAATGGTAAATGACCGACTTGTTTGGTTTCTTGAAAAGAACAACCTAATATGAAAAAGGCAAAGCTTCAAAACGATCGCAGTCTTCAATTGTTGTCTTTTAACAATGTATTCTGAAAGGCTTTCCACTCTTTTAAATAAATGAAGTGATTTTTTGATTATGTACTTTATCACTATGCAGAAGAAATTTCATCCTCAGACTTAGCTTTATTTCTAATTCCAATATTTTGAATCAATACCAGTAACTCACTCATTTCTAAACTTCTCTTATGAACATTAGGGATTTGGTTTGCAAAACATGAGGTACAGAATGGGCCTAAATAACTCATCTGTATTTTATTAGTCTAGTTGATGTTATCCAAGTATGATTTAGGGTACAAAGTTTTCAAGGAGATAGTGTTTTAAGACTTCATACTGAAACAGGCCCCTACCCTGTCACCCCTGATTTTTTTTATTTATTTATTTATTTATTTATTTTTTTTTTTTTTTGTTTATCAAGATTTTGCAAAAAAAAATCTGAGAAGGATCATCCAAAGAATATTCTGGAAAAAAATTCATTAAAATTGGCCCAAAGGTTGAGTAGGATATGTCTGTCAAATATTTTATAGTGAAACAAGATGTTTGTACAAAACAAATACCCCATAACCACATTTTTTTCAAAATGTCACCTTTAATCGATGAAATTGACCGTGAAACATGACCTTGACCTTGGTACCAGAGATGCACAAAACCGAGACAATTTGCACTGGGTCAGTTGACTAGAAACATTTTGTCAAAGTTTTATCCAAATCGGTCCAAAAATGTAGAAGGCGTTGGGTTCAAAAGATTTTTAACATGAAGGCCCCTTTTTCCATGACGCGGCTAAAATTCACAAAACTGACTTCATGCGCAAGCTCAAGTGACTGGAAATATTTTGTGAAAGTTTCATCCAAATCAGTCAACAAATGAGGGAAGAATTGCATTCACAAAATTTCTTTACATGAAGGCCTCTTTTTTCCATGACGCAGCTATAATTAACAAAACCATGACTTCATGCGCAAGGTCAAATGACTGTAAACATTCAGTGTAAGTTTCATCCAAATTGGTCCATAAATGAGGGAGGAGTTGTGTCACAAGATTTTTTTACATGAAGGCCCCTTTTTCCATGACACAGTTGAAATTAACCAAACCCTGACTGCATTTGCATGGTCAGATGGAAAGGAACATTCTGTGAAAGTTTCATCCAAATCGGTCCATAAATGAGGGAGGAGTTGCGCTCACGAGAAAAGTGGATGTACGGATGGATGGATGGATGGATAGACAGAGAAGATGATGCTAATATTCACGAAATGACCGCATCTAGCGGCGTATAAAAAATGTCACTCAAAAGAGATTCTGGCCAAATTCATTAAGGAGGTGATATCGCACAAAGATTTCATAGTGAAGCAAGATGTCTTTGCACTTAAAAAGCCTTGAAGTGATTGGAAATATTTAGTGTTTTATTAAGTTTTGCAGTCATATAGTCAGACGGAAAATGGTAAAACAATATGCCCCCAATCTTTCCATGATGGGCATTAAAAGGCCGGACATATTACATCTATATTCAAGGGCCAATCAGAATTTTGAGAACACTTTTAAAAGGGACAGCCAAGGACAGACAACAGATTCAGGGTGATCCTATCAGATCACTTTGAGCATGTTAACATTGTTAAAGTTTACTACTCCCGAAACATTGAGTAACTATTACGGGTCCACAACCTTAAAGCAAATGAATAAAATTATCATGATGATGAAACATATCACTGCATTATTTACAATAAAATAATTCATGTAGACTGATATTTCGCTTTTTAATATCATGAACATAAAAGGCATAGGTTTGTTTTGTTTGCTTGAATGGGGTTTATGGGGCTTTCAACAATCTTTTTAAAAAAGGCCTTGGAGCTGGAGGCTAGGAAAAGATATAATGAAAGTACTTGTGTGAAATCATTTTAAGGTGCTGCAGTCGCTGCAATGTATCCTAAAGATTGTTGAAAGCAGCATAAAACCCTGTTCAAATAAACAAACAAAGCAGCTACAGAGAGTTAATTTAAATATCTCAAACAAATCAAACATCCTTTCTGCAGGTAATTGAACCCTGGCCTCAACAATAGAATGAGTGTCCAGTAATTTTTTTCCAAAGAATTTAATCTCACGTTTCTCCGTAAAAACAAATGGTGAAACTTGACAATATTATCAAATTTTGCAGTCACTGGACTAGGGTTTGGGGTACTTATTTTGGCGAATGAGAGCTCTGTCCCTAATAGATGTCCACATCGACCTGAAATCATTATCATGCAGAATTATTCTATTGTTACTGTTCTCCAAACATAAACAGTCATTCCACTTGTCAAGGGACATGTGGAGAAGATCCCCATTTCCACAACAATTCTGTGAACAGTATGGAAAAGGTTAAAATATAACTACTATTGATTATATTAAATTCATATATTTCACAAAATTGATATCTTAATTGGTTATAATTTGACCCCTGCCGAGATTTGAACTCAGAACTCCTGGGTACCTTGCACCCAGGCATTTTACCTTAAACTACAAGGGTTACTTAAAACCGAATACAAAATAACAATGTTTGAGAATTACATAAATCTAATAATTATATGCTCTCTCTCTCTCTCTCTCTCTCTCTCTCTCTCTCTCTCTCTCTCTCTCTCTCTCTCTCTCTCTCTCCTCACTCTTTCTCTCTCTCTCTCTCTCTCTCTCTCTCTCTCTCTCTCTCTCTCTCTCTCTCTCTCTCCTCTCTCTCTCTCTCTCTCTCTCTCTCTCTCTGTGAATGTATATATATAAATGAGTGTCAGACTGTCTTAAATTAATATTTCTTTGAAAGTTAAAACTAAAATAGACTCATGTTTCAATTCATTGTAAAAAACTCGAATAGAATCTAGGCTCTCAAGCAATGTCTTCATGGTGTTGATATGCATGCATAAATGAACCCTTTTCATGATAATGAAGTGTCTTTTTTTGTTACCCAGATTTGCCCTGGTATTTATATTTGCAAAGACAATGTTTGGCAAGTCACTGCCAGGCATAGGAATTCAGTTCCAAGGAATTCCACACCCCTGCAAAAAGACTGCTTCATTTACAAACAAGAGCTGTCTGAGGACATAGAAGCACCACTATTCCCAGAGCTAGATAGTAAAAGCAAACCAATGTAAACATCAGAAAACCTATAAATTCAACATCAGAGTAATGAATCTTTGTTTAGCAGCTGATATGAAGATCACAAAGGCATGTTCAAAGTTTCCAAGAAAACACTAAGTGGAAACGAAGAAATAACAGATATACACCATAGTTGCGTGAAAATCTTAAAGATTTTAGAATCTGAAAAGGGTTAAAATTCAACTAAATTAAGTATCAGAGTAACAAATCTTTGTCTAGAGGCATATATTATGGTCTTAGAAGCATGTGCAATGTTTCAAAGCAATAGATTTATGAGAAAACCAAAGTATTACACCGACGCCTACGCCCATGTGACGAGAAAAGTCCCCTATTCAACGGAAAGTCAAGCCAAAAATACACAAATTTGACCAAATTTTTGCATTAAATTAGAAAATTGAGCCGCAGAAAGAGTTAATTTTGACATCTGATCCCATCTAGATATGCCACTGGATCATGGATGACCTGGATTCAGGCTGAACAGACCAAGGGACAAACAAGATTTAGATTCAATGCATGACAATTTCATCGATAAACCATTAATTTGAAATTTTATCAAACGAACCAATCGAGACAACCACAATGACTTGAATGGACATGAGTGTCCAATAATGTTGAACATTGCTATATTTACATTGAAGATATATTAGCATGGAGTCATTTTTAAAGAAAGGTGAAAGACGGATTGAAATAGTTTCACACGTTTCAACATCAACCAATCAATTCTAAAAAAAATGCCAATAAAAAAGCTGTAGGCATTTCCTTTCTAATTATTGAGGTTGGATCCTTTTTATGCCCCCGATAGGGAGGCATCATAAATTTGACTTGTCCGTCCGTCCGTCTGTCCGTCTGTCCGTCCGTCCGTCCGTCCGTAATTCCGTCCAAAAACTTTAACATTGGCCATAACTTCTAAATCAAAGCGGTGTCGGGGGCATTGTCATCTTACAGTGACAGCTCTTGTTTTAAACAGTAGTGCTATTCAAGCAACAACATATTTTCATTATTTTGATTTATAAAATTCAGGGTAATTTATTTTTTTTCACTCGGGGATAACACAACTCCTGACCTTCCAGATCTTATCCTACACAGAAAGGCAATGGTGGGGGCCCTGTCTGTAAAGTGTCCTGTCCAAATACACTACCTGCATCCAGTGGGGCTCGAACCCGCAACCCCAAGGTTATGAGTAGAGCTTGCTAGCCACTTGACCAACGAGCCAGATGAAAGAAACTTGTCTATATTAAGTATATAAAAACATGATTTGATATCGCCACCTATGAGTGCATCTGCAATCGTTATCAGTCTAGCACATTTAGAGGAGGTCAAATGTGTCTATTGCGTACCAACAATACAAACGGTCCCACGTAAATTATTTGTTATCTAAAGCGTTATTTTTGTATCAAAAGTAGGAGAACAATCAGTCACCTACAGAAACCGAATATTGCAGAAGCAATATGTTGGAATGTTAAAACTATGTTGTGTACACTAATCTTTGTACACATAATTTTATCACTTACTTACGGTACTACACTTTAAAGCCATAGTACACAAATAAAACAAAGCATACTTATTTCATATAAATGCTTATAATTCCATTTTTTGCTATCTTAACACTTTTATACACATTTTTTTTAATCCACACACACAAACCCCATGCGGTTCATGTGTTCAATGACAAGCACTGGCTTGCTAAAGCGTAGTAGTTACAATGTTCTGGGTTCATGATTGCTCTCAAACAAACTCTAGGTAATCACAGATAACCACACTTATAAAAAAAATGTCTGAAAATTATCCACCTGTATAGAACCAAATTATATACACAACAGTTATCATCACATCTGTGTAAAATATATTGAAACCGAGTTGACCATGCCTAATTTGTTGCCCATTTGGTCGAGACAAAAAGGGGCCGAGTTGATCGGTCACCTGCAAAATTACGATGAAACATGACATGGCTCTAAGTTCATTTGTTTGGAGGCAAGCTAAATTGATATATTGACAAATCAATGATTGTTTGTATTGATGAATAGAATAGATCAGACACAGAACTTGTTTGAATAGAAAAGAATACCCCCACCCACCCTAACAACTACCTTGGCAACCAAATCACTGATAGATTTGATGCCTAGCCTACAATATAGGGTTATTCAGCTTGTAGATGGTGTTACTAAACTAATTTCAAAACTACTTAACCGATAATTATCCCCGTTGCATTTAAACTGAGGAAAACCCTGACAGATTTCGATAAAATTTACCTGAGTCGAAGATAACAGGAAGTTGAATGTTGTTGACATTTCGAGATGTGAATATTGACGATAAAAATCTAACGCAATTATTAAATGTTTTATATCCCTTCGAAAGAGAAAAAAATAAGTAAAGTGAAAGTGTATCTTAATTCCCCCTGAGATTTTTATTTTTGCATTTTCATTTTTTAAAATCGCATTATTAGCCAATCAAATCGCTTGCTCCGGCGCCCTTACCGAAAAAATCACAATATTTTTTTCGCATAGTAAAAATGATGGGTCGGGTCTAAATCACCATTTTGTCAAACCGTCTTAAAAATAACAATTAAAAAAACGGTACTACCGCGAAACGATCTTTGATCGTGTCTTGCTTCGCAAGACACGATCTGCGATCGTTAATAACGTCAGTTCACAGTGGCTTTCGTAAACAAAGAAGCACTCTTGATCATCTTGTTCGCTTTGAGACTTTTATTCGAGAAGCTTTTATTAAGAAAGAACACGTCGTTTCTGTCTTTTTCGATCTTGTAAGTGCTTACGATACCACATGGAAGTATGGAATAATGAATGACCTCTTTGATTTCGGTATTCGAGGTCGCCTTGCCTATTTCATTTCTGCATTTTTAGACGAACGTCAGTTTAGAGTCCGAGTTGGTCGCACTCAGGTTTTTAGTTTCATATCTCCATGAAATCAACAAATACTCTCTTCATCTCTTAAACAAACTACACGGGATGAAATGTACTCAACACACTCGACACGTCATTTGTTATATACTAGATGACCGTCTTTTTAAATAGTTGAGTTGTCAAATTTAGGACCGTTTATTGTCCTCCATATATACTGTATGATTTATTTGTGTCGCCTGTTTGGTGTAAATATATTATACATACGTCAAATACTTGTAAAGGAACATATCCAGGTTATATTGGAAACAGGGTTTACCCTAGGCTTAACCCTTTCCTGTTTAATCCCTGCTTTTTACCGCCTGTGATTTTATGATTGTGAAAATATTGTTTAAAGAGAAGAAATTGCTTCTGACAAGCAATTTCTTCTTTTTCCACATTATTTTCTACCCTACTGAATGGTTATTTTTCAAATTAAATCCACTTTAAATTTTCATCTGCAAAACCTTTGAATTTGGACAGGTCCAAAATTTTGTAAAACAGGAAAGGGTTAAAAGAGAACTACGGTTTCTGCAATTTCTTACAAATTGATATGAATACATGTATTTCACACACTGAATTGTAAGCGAGTCGGATTATCATTCAAAAGGTCCCGTGTTCGATTTCCGATGGCGGCACTCATCCTTTCTAACTATTTGTCTCCAACCAATGAGTTGATATTCGTAGACCAATGTGGGATAGCAGTTTAAGGCTAGGAAATGATGTAATGATAGCACTGGTGTGAGAAATGAAAGGAATCCATTGTTAGGTGCTCCGGCCCCCGCGGTATAACTGAAATATTATTGAAAGAGGCGTTAAACCCCGAATAAACAAAGTAAACAAAAGAAAGCTGCATTTTAAAAAAATTATTGCATTAAAAAGTCTCTGTTCGACGATAGCAGTTTCATTTAAAGAGAGTAGAGTGAAGACTTTAATCAGACTGCAAAGACGCAATTCTAAATTCTAAAACCGGGAAATTGTGGATAGCTAGCTTCGTCTGTGTAGCCGGATTGTGTATAAGGGGGGTGTTTCTGGCGGAGCGAATATTTAATTGCAGGTTACATCTCAAGTTTAAACATATTTTATAGCCAATTTTTAAAACATATTTCCAAATTCAATACGATTCAAAATCGGCAAAGGTATCTGGCCACAAGTTCTATCAACTTAGATTCGGCTATTCCCACTTTGATAATTTACACAAATAAACATCTTTAGGTTACATCTACTATGCCGCATCCCTCAAATATCAGCACTTCATCTATTCACGAAATACATATTTAAGGGCAAGGATATGCGACAATCAGCTTGTCCTTTGAGGGCTACCTTATTCAAGCTGTAGCTACGACGTTTATGTCGCGACTAACAAAATTTGGCGGAAAATGTCGGAGTTCAATCCAATCTCATTATCAATTAGCGTTGATTTGTCCATTGATTGTTTATTTTAGTAGCGATCTGTTAACGTAGTGGAACCGTAATAGTTCCGCAACATTTCGGATACCATGATCCTTCACATTGTTGACCGAGGTTTCCTAACATTATTCAAGATCTTTACTCCCGAAAAGCTGCGGAACTATTACGGGTCCACTGTATTAATTATAAAGAAATGTAAGACTTCATTGAATACAACATCATTATATATAAGACGGTAGAGGTATAACTCTTGAATAAGGGATTGGGCGTCATAATAAAACTGAACCATTCAGGTAAAACTCCTTATTCACCAGCTTCACTAGTTGGGAGATAAATTTATTTATCCCCGGCATGTATATACTCGCATATTCATTTGATGTATAGTAAAAGCTTCTCTCTTTGAAGGATTATATGTTCATCAAACAAAAGGTGTGTTATATTTTAGATGCATTTTTTCTAACTGTTTTAATTATTTATTTCTATACTATAATCAAATCACTGAAAGTACTGAATGTTGACGTTTCTGTTGGCATTGTGGTGAAAATAACTAGACGAAAAAAGATAACTATCAATGTAAATACAGGTTTATAAAATATGTAAAATGTTTTGATCCAAGTTCGGTAAATTTCAATGTTAATTCAAAATTTAAAGGAATTACACTTTTTTGTTAATCCTGTGATTGCGGCTTATTATACGAGTATAATATGGCATTGACACATGTTTTTTTTTTTCCTTTTTTAAATTCGTGTGATCCGTCACAGTAAAAATGGACCGAAATAGAATTTGAAAAGTTAATTGGTTCCAGGACAGGTCAACTAGAGGTTGCAATTTTTAAAATCTTTTTCGCAATACCCAGTTCGTTCATTTCGAATGGGGGTTACATATATATTCAGGGGCCCCGACCCCCTTTTCACATTAACCTTTCACTTCATATTTTATCTAAAGACACTTTAAGTTTAACATTAACTTAGACAGCTATATATTGTTAATGATAAATTTGTAACTTTAATGTACACTTCCATGAAAAACACCAAACATCTATATCAGTAAGGGACAAATGAAATCTCGCAAATAGAGCTAGTAGTAACTTCAATGTACACATCCACAAATAGCACTAAAAACTCTCAAAGTTAAGAACAAATGAAATCTCACAAATACAGCTGCAATTTCAAGGATAATGATATCATTATTATGATGGGCGATTTTGTATTTTAAACGCGCAGATTTGAATCACAACGACGTATTAAAAATATGCGTTACTATGCAATTTTAGAACGTTATATATCTAAACCTGTTGAATATATCGCAAAAAAAAACGGAATGAAATCGGAAATTTTGCCAATAACTAATAAGCGAAGTTTTGTAAATTTTAGAGCAAGTTTTTCAAATGGCCCGTTCTACCTTTAGTAAGTTGACCTATAAAAGTTCCGCACGTTTTGGAAGTAATGATCTTTAACGTGTTAACCGAGGTATCTAATGAAATAATTAGGAAACCTCGGTTAACATGTTTTAAGAACATTACTCTCAAATCGTTTTTGAACTATCATGGGTCCAATACCTTAAGAATGTGTGGTGTAGTATGGTAAGTCGAATGTTTTTGGTGTTTTTAAGCATACTTTGGTATTATTGCTTTGTTACTAGACGATTTTTCGAAAAGTTAATTCTTCATTACAAAACACTATCAACTAGTTAAAATTTTGACGAAAAACAAAGGGATTTTGAGTTTTATCTTGTAAGTTCACGCCTCGGGCAATAGACTTGTCTTTATTACTTCAATTTCATTTGATTTGTCTAGGCGATGAATAAATGAATATATATTGCTTAACTTACAACAATACAAATTGAAATTAATTTGCAAATATATCCTTTCATGAGTTTTCAAATTTGGGTGTTTTTTTTTTGGACAGCGAGGGCTTTAAAAATATGCTTTAAATAAGCTTTTCATATATTGGGCCATTTGATGAGCATAAATATACTTATTATCTCGATAAGAAGTGAAAAATTCATTCAAGAAACAAAGGCAATATGAAAACAAAACCAAATCAACCTTTATGAAAAATCGTAGCGAAGTCATAAACCCAGCGGCATTATGGTCATAGTATAATACCTACACGAATTAAATAAAAAGTTCTCTTCATATCTTATAATTTGATATCATTAAACATGAATGAAACGAAAATCAATAATATTATCATTGAGAGGCAGGCTTCTTGCTAGGACTACTTTCTGTGCAAGCTGGCGAAAAATAGCTGCGTACTAAAATTGTTTTCATTGAGGAATGATACTTTTTTTAACAAAACAGAAAATACAAATCTTGATGAATAATACTAAAATTGATTTTTATTCTATTTAAGGACAACTCTATTAATTTTTTGTTTCAATTGTACGCGTTGATTTCCTCGCAGTTAGGACGTGTTTACATATTGAAGTGTTCATATTTCTTTTTGCGAACCCGTCACGCGAAATGGGACCATTTTGGAAGTGCGAAAATTGTCGACCCTTGCTAGACTGTGCGATTTGTGCAGACTTGGTTGGAAACTTTTCACAATTAAGGTAGTGGACCCGTAATAGTTCCGCAACATTTCGGACCACATATTCTTTAACAACTTTAACCGAGGTTTCCAAATGAAGATCACTGTTAAATTTCATTACTTTTAAGATGTTGCAAAACTATTACGGGTCCACTACCTTAACACATTTTCTTGAATGTTTATTCTACCTCTCCATGGAAATAATCCAGTGATGCAGTTAGTTACATCGTGAAATTAATATTCAGTTAGTTACATCGTGAAATTAACATTCAGTTAGTTACATCGTGAAATTAACATGCAGTAAATTACATCGTGAAATTAACATGCAGTAAATTACATCGTGAAATTAACATTCACTTAGTTACATCGTGAAATTAACATGCAGTCAGTTACATCGTGAAATTAACATTCAGTTAGTTACATCGTGAAATTAACATTGAGTTAGTTACATCGTGAAATTAACATTCAGTTAGTTACATCGTGAAATTAATATTCATCTCAATCAAAACCATTCTAAATCGCTCACACAGCGCTCCATTCATTCATTCCAAACACTCACTCAAACAATTCCAAAACGCCCATAAAGCACTTAAAAGATAAGATCATCAACAACATTCAAAATAGTTAAAGCTATAGTAAAATCGCGATTTCACCGACAAATTGAAATTTCAAGCGTCTGATTGGTCTTTGAATAGATAGGAAACTTTTTATAGAACGTGTATTAAATATTTTGTTGAAGGGAGGAAATTAATTTTGCTAATTTTGTTCATCCTGAATAAAATCAGCGCTATTGGATGAAATTCCTCGAATTTCACTCAAAACTCGCTCCACACACTCGTTCAATTTCATTCAAAAATCAATTAAAAAATCATTTATCTTGTCAATTTCACGATGTTCTTAACTGTACGACTTAAGATTGACAGTGCTGGATCAAAATCGTTTTCAAAATATTCATTTACGGAGTGACCGAATATTCCCTTTTTGCTTAACGGCTCATATATTTAAAAAAATATGAAAAGGTTGTCATTGAAAATAAGAGTATTTCAACGTCTGTTTAGTATTATTATATACTTTGATATTGTCTCTATGTATTTGAACGGGAGGAAAGTGTGCAATATTTTTTGATATTGCATACTTTGATATTGCACTAAGATTATTTTCACGTGCACAAATGGACTGGACTACTTTTTGGTTGCTACCTCGCCACAAGTCAACATAAAATCACATCATCAACGCTTTCTTTTTGCGTTCAATATTCCGGAAATAGTTTTGTCAGAAAAAGAAATACGTTCTAGTTCTTTGAATGCCTAAAGGGCAATACACCAGTGTTTATTTTCATCTATTTGAAACATTTTCCGAGAAATGAACCACTCCTTCCCTCTCCCTCTCCGTCGACTCAGATGCCCCCCCCCCCCCCCCCCCTCAATCTCAAATTTCTTCCAAATCACTGTATTTGTTTCTCCTTTATTCCTTTATCTATGTTATTTAATAACTCTTTCAAAAATATTCATGCACATCCCTTAATGTCTATCATAATATCATAATTCTAGTATCTATCTCTCTTCCTCCCTATCTTTCTCTTTATCTCGTCTTTCACTCCGTCCCGTCCTTTATGACTATCGCTAGTCTGCTCCGGTATCGCCGATTTAGTCAGTTCTGGAACATGTAACTGGTAAGAATAACAAATGAACAAGTTTTATGAATATATTTATTTCATTTTTATTCAAAGTTAGTCGAAATCAATGCGTATTTAAAGATCTAAATTGCGATTCGACACAAAAATGTCCGCCGTCTTTTTTGTTTACACTTTCACTTCGTAGCAAAGGATGTATTCATCCGAACGTAAAAATATAACGGAAAGGATTTTGCGGGAAAAGGTCTATTGCATAACTGTTATTAAAAAGCGGTTTAAATTTAAACAAAGACTCGTTCTTGAAGTATATGGGATGTAAAAAATCAATAAATAAGAAGTGAATATCGTCCAACAATATCAAGGTATACAATAAAAAGGTTATTGAATTTATATGGGAATATATTGTGTCGGACTCGTTCTTTTGGCGTAGTTGCCCTCGCAAGCTCGGGCACTCTGCCAAAAGAACTCGTCCGACACAATATATTCACATATAAATTCAATAACCTTTAGTATAGAATGTGTTATGAATGCGATTAACCTGTTTTGTATCTCTTTTTCAAGGTTAAACCCGTTGAAGATCATTGATCGTCATGGAAACGAATACTACATTGGGTTGTATTAAAAAGGACGTTACAAATATAACTGACGTGGAGTTTGGGTAAGGTTGTTTAGGTATACAGTTAACATATCGTGAAATTGACATACATATCAATCAAACCATTCTTAATCGTCACTCAGCGTCCCATGCATTCATCCCAAAATCTCACTCAAACCATTCAAAAACGCTCAAACCTATTGAAAAATATATAACAACACCATTCAAAATGAATTTGGATAGAGAAAAATCGCGATTTCACTGACACGATTCAAAAAGTAAGCGTCTAATACGTTCTTGAAGAAATAGGAAGCTATCTACAAAACTCGAATGCATATTTTATTAAAGGGAGGAAATGAATATCGCAAATTTTGTTCATCCTGAACAAAATTTGCGATATTGGATTACCTCCCATTAAAGTCACTCAAAACTCGCTCCACAGACTCATTCAATTGTATTCCCAAATCATTCTCAATTCATTCACATTGTCAATTTCACGAAGTTGTTAGCTGTAGATGAAAGGTTTCGTTTTAAAGTCAAACCATTCCAACATTAAGGATATCGTATCGCTTGCGAGCGCTAAAGAAATGATATCCTTCATTACCAATTGAAGCGGGTTTAATGTGTGTTTCAAGTTGGGGGTTCTGTCCAAAGAATGAATGAATGAATGCTGTTTTATGGCCCGTCAACAACTAAGGTCATGTTGGGCGCAAAACATTGAAAATTAACTTCTTGTAAGAAAAGATGACCAATCATACCTTAAAAACTTAACTAGTTAAAACATAAAACAAATCGTGGTAAGAAAGACAAATCATCATTATGGTAAAAATGTAAGGAAATAATTACAAGTCTAAAAGGAAATTATGATCAAAAGATCAATCATACAAGTCTAAAAGGAAATAATGATCAAAAGATCAATCAAAATAACTAAAATCAGATGAACATGAAATCAAAAGAATCCTAGGTTAAATTTTTCTAAACAAATTAATGGACTTCAGGAAATCAAAAATCTGTTCAACTTTTACATTGTTAAACAGGTCCTTCATACTGTCTACTTTAAAAAACCTGTCTCTAATTAAAGCAAATTCTATACATTCTAAAAATATATGCTTGACAGTAAGAGGAGCATCACATGGGATACACATTGGAATATCTTCTCCTTTTAAAAGGTAGGAGTGCGTCAGGTGTGTATGACCAATGCGTAAACGGGTCAAAATAAGTTCTTCGCGACGGTTAGACCTGTAACCAGGCAACCAATCGCCAAGATCTTGACGAACAGAATATAATTTATTATTGTGGTTCGCTGGATCGGACCAACAGTTTTTCCAGACATCCTGAATGAAGCCATGAATCAAAGGTTTAAAATCGGTAAAAGGCACTTCAAAGGGTAAAATTTCTAGCGATAATGCCTCCTTGGCAGCTTTATCTGCCTCTTCATTACCACGAATACCAATGTGGCTCGGAAGCCAGCAAAAAACAAGATCAATATCATCAAGGTCAGCAATTTTCTCAAGTAATCTGACTATAATGGGATTGTCTATTTTCTCATTCTCAATCGCTTGCATGCTTGACTTAGAGTCAGTGTAAATAATATAGCGAGAGGAACGTTCTGCAATCATATGATCAAGTGCAAGATCAATGGCCTTTAGTTCGGCAGAAAAAATGGAAGAGTTATTAGGAAGGCGGAATTGATATTTTTCGCCATCTAAAATAGTGGCTGAAGCAACTCTTTCGCCATCTTTTGAACCGTCTGTATATATTTCTTCGTGTGATGAGTAGTTTTCTTTAATTTCTAAAAACTTTGTTTTAAAAACAGATGGATCAGTTATATCCTTTTTGCTTGAAGCAAGATCATAAAGAAACGTGGGGCTTTTGAATGTCCATAAAGGAACATCGGAAACTGTATGTATCGCCACGTCCTCTAGATCAAAATCTAGAGAGTTGATATCTACTTCGCATCGTAAACTAAATGGGGGCACTGCACTTGGTTTTTTATCAAAATCCTGTCTGTATTTAGGTTCAAACACAGATTTGTAGGTAGGGTTTTCCGGATTTGATTTAAGTTTCAAGTAATATTGCAGTGAGAGCTTCTTTCTTCTAAGATTTAAGGAAGGTTCATTAGCTTCAGTATAAAGACTATTGACTGGCGATGTTCTAAATGCTCCCAAAGCAAGGCGCAAGCCTTGATTATGAATAGTATCAAGTTTGCGAAGGTATGAAGGTCTTGCAGAACCATAAACAACACAGCCATAATCTAACTTTGATCTTACAAGTGCCCTATAAAGGCGTAATAAAACCTTTTTGTCAGCTCCCCAGTCCATACTGGATACAACACGTAAAAGATTAAGTGCTTTTTGGCACTTGTTACTTAAGTGATTTATGTGAGATATAAACGACAGTTTAGAGTCGAAAAGGAGACCTAGGAATTTGAATTCTTTAACAACTTCAATAAGCACACCGTCTAATTTCAATTCCGGGTCGAGGTGCATTTTCCTAGATTGGCAGAAATGCATGCATTTCGTTTTAGTTTTGGAAAACTTGAAGCCGTTTTCATTTGACCATTTAGAAAGGTTATTTAAAACCTGTTGCAATTGCCTTTCAATGGTATACATATGTTTTGATCTGTAGCATATACAGAAATCGTCAACATACAGAAAACATTCCACGCCAGGGCAAACAGTCTTAACAATATTGTTAATTTTGACACTAAAAAGTGTCACAGACAAAATACTCCCCTGGGGTACACCCATTTCCTGTCCATGGGGATCAGACAAAGTATCTCCAACTCGGACTCTAAACTGACGTTCGTCTAAAAATGCAGAAATGAAATAGGCAAGGCGACCTCGAATACCGAAATCATAGAGGTCATTCATTATTCCATACTTCCATGTTGTATCGTAAGCACTTTCGAGATCAAAAAAGACAGAAACAACATGTTCTTTCTTAATAAATGCTTCTCGAACAAAAGTCTCGAAGCGAACAAGATGATCAAGAGTGCTTCTTTGTTTACGAAAGCCACTTTGAACAGACGTTATTAGGTTGTTCTTTTCAAGAAACCAAACAAGTCGGTCATTCACCATTCTTTCCATGGTTTTACAAATGCAACTAGTCAAAGCAATAGGACGATAATTTGAAGGATCAGTAGAATCTTTACCTGGTTTGGGTATAGGAATAACGATAGCTTCCCGCCAAGATGCTGGAATGCTTCCCGTTTTCCAAACCCGGTTATAAATTTCAAGTAAGCAATGCAAAGAACGAGAGGGCAAACGTTTGAGGAATTGATAATGTATATTATCATTTCCTACAGCAGTGTCATGACACTTCTTTAAAGCCCTCTTCAATTCCTTGACTGAAAAGTCTCTATTATAATGTTCCAGTCGACTGGAACTGAAGTGAAGTTTTGACTTTTCTTTATCACCTTTAAATTTCTGAAATGCAGGTGAGTAATTGGATGCTGATGACTTCTTGGCAAACGTATCTGCCAATACATTCGCAATATCAGCCTTGGAAGAAACGTCACTGAGGTCAGTTCTTAAATGACCAACTCCAATTGACGCGTTCTTTCCGCTGATTTTGCGCACCATATCCCATGTCTTTTTGACAGATGATCTAGAATTTAATCTAGAGACATACTGTCTCCAAGACGAACGCTTACTTTGTTTAATTGTACGACGAGCTTTCGCTCGTGCAATTTTAAATTTGTACAGGTTCTCCTTTGATGGTCTCAAATCAAATGACCTTAGAGCAGACTTACGCTCAGCTATAGCATTTTTGCAATCTTCATTAAACCATGGCTTGTTAGGGTGTTTAGGGTCAGGCGACGTTCTAGGAATAGCTTTCTCTGCAGCCGAATATAGTAAGGATGTGAAAAGCTCGGTAGAGTTTTCACAATCCTCAAAAGCCTGTGGATTTATTGATTGTTCGCAGGTAGTTTTGAACAACTCCCAATTAGCTTTATGGAGTTTCCATCGCCTTGGGCGTTCTTGAACCGATGGTCCTAATTCAGAAATATGAATAGGAAAATGGTCACTACCATGAAGATCACAGTCCACTTTCCAGCTAAAAGCCGGGAAAATGTCTGGAGTGCAAACAGTTAAATCCAGTGAAGAATAAGAGCCAGTGGCCGGATGATGATATGTGGAGGATTTATCATTTAATAAAACAAGATCATGATTTGTTAAGAAATCTTCAATTGTGCGACCTTTGTCGTCTGTATAAGTACAACCCCAAAGCGTATGATGGGAATTAAAATCTCCCATTAATATGAAAGGCTTTGGTAACTGTTCGACAAGATCGTCTAGTCTCCTACGATTGATAGGAGAACTAGGGGGAAGATAAATAGAACAAAGGGTTATTGTTTTATTAAGGGATACGCTTACAGCTATAGCTTGTAGCGATGTATTAAGAGGAATGGTGCGATGAGGAACACTGTTGTTAACAATAATTCCGACACCGCCCGAAGCTTTCTCATTCCCTTCAAAATTCTTCAAATAGCAAGAGTGATACTTAAAAGAGAATTTGTCAGAATCTTTGAGAAAAGTCTCTTGCAAACAAACCGCCACTGGCTTTCCATTCGAAACTAATAGATTCATTTCTTCAAAGTTGGCTTTGATGCTGCGACAATTCCATTGAATAATTTTGTTCGCCATAGTTAAATTAAGGGGTAAAAATATACTTATTATAAGTGGAAGTATGAATTTTATTTCTTTATATGTGAAAGATCTATCATATGTTTACCTTGCCTATTCTCCTTTGAAGAATCTGATTCCTCAGTGTTTTCCGTATCCATGTCTTCTTCAAGACTGTGGTAACGGTTGTATTGTTTTATAGGATCATCAGATCCTTTTGGCTGACGATTAGATATTGCTGCCCTAGGAGACGAAGTTCTGCTCCTAGGTTTCACAAAAGAACTCGAATCTTTATCATCTGGCACTTTAGCAACCGGAGGATTTGACTTCTCCAGTTGAATTTGTGCCTTCTTCCGTCTTCCCATTTCAGCTAAATCTAATTTAATAACTTCATCTTCTCCAGTGCTTGTATGTGTCGATGGTTTAGCGGCTCGAAGAGAAATATTATCTTTTCCCGGTGTTACCTTACTTGAGTTTGATTGACACTCAGATGTTTTACCAGTGATTCCCTGGTCTGTGTTACTGGGATTACTAGACGTAACTGCTAGAGATGGAAATAACTTTGAAATTTCATCTTTCTTTTCAGGAAAGAGAATACACAATTTTCCGAACAGATCTTTACAGTTATCACATCCATTGGTGTCTTGTTTACTCGTGCTATTGGTTTTTGAATTTTTGGTAACATTGGCATAAGTGTTAGTAAGATTAACCCTATTTTCAACAACTTTTCTTGCTTCTGGAAAAGATAATCCTTCTTTATACTTGACAGTGACAATTTCTTTTTCTTTTTGCCATACGGGACATTTTCGTGAAGTAGAAGCATGTTCCCCACCACAATTCAAACATTTCATGTCATCTGTGCAGTGGATAGAACGATGTTGATCTTCTAATTTACCACAACGGCGGCATAAATCTCCTTCACCAGCCCTGCACTTTTTCTCATGGTGTCCAAATTTGAAACACCTGTAACACTGTAAGGGGTTTGGGATGTATAAATCAACATTTAATCGAAGGTAACCTACTTTTATAGATTTTGGTAGAATAGCCGAGCCGAAAGTAAGAATAAAGGTATTTGTGTTTCTCTTTTCACCATCTCTGAAAACAGTAATTCGCTTAACTGCATTAACGTTTTGACTTTTAAGTTCTTCTAAGATTTCAGATTCCGGTATATTTTCTAAGTCTCGAGATCGAATGATTCCTCTTGACGTATTAAGGGTCGAATGCGGTGTGCATGTTACAGGAATGTTAAAGAAGGTGTCAGTTTTCATGAGATTTTCATAATGTGCAGGCTTTTCAACTTCAACAAGAAGGCTACCAGATCTTAATTTCTTAATAGATTTTGGCTCACCAATTATTGATTTAATCACTTTATCAATTACGAAAGGGGAAAGTTTTGTGAGAGTTTTGTCACTGTCAGTAGAGTCTATAACTATAAACCTTTGAAAAGTTGGCGTATTTAGTCGTATGGCTGTAGACTGATAGAGGGTCGTACCTGTTTCCCATTCAATAGATCCGTCTTCGTTTTTTCGTTTTTTTGATTGGGTGTCCATGTTCGTTTAATTAAAATTCACTATCCGGGGCCACCACCCTCCACGGAGTCCTACAAGGGGACATGAAAGGGCGGGTTTCCAGCCCCCCATGCCAGGGCTACCCGGATAGTATACTCGAGCTAAAATGACAAAATGACCTAACAGCGATCGCACGAACAATTTCCTAACTTAGAATCAAGCCGTGCAAATGATGCCAAATCAAAAAATCCATTCAACCCGATTAGCCCATGAGCCTATATAGACAAGGACTAAAATACTGTTAAAATACAAAATATGAGTGACACGGGCATATAAACCTTTGCACTTAGTACAACAATGACTTTCATACCAAAGTGATTTCAAAGAAATTCGGTACAACAAATTGTTAAGTAATGTGTCATCAGAATCATGACTGAACATCTTTAATATAACAAAATATTTCATATGACAATATTAGATGCCCCAGTCTAAAACGACCAGCCGATTGCCTAGACCGGGCCCATCTAGGCTCCCGTTTCAGCCGAAGCCGAGGCCAAAGCAGCGTGTTGAGAAGCTGGAGATCCCTGGGCTTCCCTCAACTACCAGGACCCTCTTTTCCGGCCTTACGAGTCTCCACCCACGGCAAACAGGCGGGCCCATTTGTTAGGGGTCATACCATTGACTACATGGGCAGCAGCCGACTATTTCTACCCCCCCGCCCAGCTGGGGGCCGGGTTCTGTCCAAAACGACAATTAACCTTTCCGGATATAAATCAGAAACGATTGAAATGCTTAACGATTTGAATAACAATTGCAACGATGGTAGTTTCAAGTTATCTGATTTATGTAAATAACAACAACAAAATAAAAAGCAAAGCACTGCTGCGTTAGAATCGACGAAGTTTTAGTAGCTTGAACTTGAAAATAGACATTGTTGTTGACAGATGACCTTGACCTTGACATTGAATGACGTGTTTTGTTATGAGGACCCTTCTTGCCGAATATAAGCATTTTCACCTGAAAATTGTTGGCGTTATAAGAAATAATTCGTTAGCAAGGGAAGTTTTCGCTAGCAAACAGATGGACAAACACAAACTAGCAAAGCTTACATGCCCGAGGCCTATTGTTACCATAACAAACGCTATTTAGCATTGCGTTTGAATGTAAAAGATCTCTCCCTAGAAATATCATATCTTATTCTGAAAACATTTTTATAAGCCTCATTTATTACTATTATTTGTAATTTACGGTGCTCAATTAACCTGATCCCAGACATAGAGGATATTGAATGAGTGGTCATTGAATACCTAATTTATTAAACTAGTCATCTATAAACTGATAAAAACGAGGCTGCGCCAAGTTTTTATCTGTTTTAGATGACGAGTTTAATAAATTCTGTATTTTATGACACTCCGGCGACGTAGGTCATATTATAACAACTTATTAAATGATGTGTTTGTCTTAAGTTCATACAAGATTTAAGGTAGTGGACCCGTAATAGTTCCGCAACATTTTGGACCACATATTCTTTCACAATGTTAACCAAGGTTTCCTTATGAAAATCATTAGGAAACCTCGGTAAACACTGTTAAAGTTCATTACTGACGAGACGTTACAAAACTATTACGGATCCACTACCTTAAGGCCATAAATTCATGTACAGTTGTTGTTCATTCTATGCAACAACAAGAAGTAGCGAATACTTACACTTGAACGGAAAATGAGATATTCTTTAAGATACGTTTCAAAAGTTCTCTCAACTTTAATTTTAACTTAGTATACCTTTAGTTAAACAAATCTCATTTGCGCAGTGCAAACATCATGCCTTGTATAGACATCATTCTGTTTTACGCAATTAGATTGTTAGATTGTTCTTAATCGTAATCATAAATACAGTTGTTTGTTACCTATGCTACTATTTCTTTATATTTTCGAGACATACCGGTTCAATCTTAAACGTGTTTAACTGCACAGAAGGTTGGTTAAATCGTTCGTGGACTACAAAAATGTCTAAATTGTTTTAATTTATCATGCAATGAAGTCTGTATTGACCTGATATCACCTGTCTGATAACATAACATGACATCAGACAGTCTATTTTTAAAAACAATTTGCATACACTTTCACCTGAATTTCTTTGATTTTTAAAGGGTCTTTCATCCTTAAGCACTGAAAAATGATTGCAAAATACAAAAAATAACAAGTCTCGGCAAAGCCTCGTCATGATAAATTCTCCCAACCTCGACCAGAAAACATTGTTATTTTTAGACACTAACATGTTATTTTCTATATAATATATTACACATAGCTCAGTAGAACCAGTATTACAGAAATACCAGGCCGCTTTACTACTGTTGTTGGGTTTTGGGGGCGTGGCCATTATCCTTGCAATCTTACACCGACTGGTTCGAACCCACGTGTTTCATGACAGTAACAATGTGGACACGGCTTTTGATGCTGGCGGACGGGTCAGCACGAGCCTCACCGCCGTCACCGTGGCGTCACAGTTCCTGTGGCCAGGAGATTTGTTACAGAGTTCTACAATTACTGTGAAAGTAAGCTTACCTTCTTTATCAGAATAGAGCCTTTCATTGTAGTTTGATGAAATGAGACTGTTCTTAAATGATTACCAGCGTGCAGGATGACAAAACAGTGCAAACTATTTGGATATTATATTATGTGAACTGCATCCTTAATTTGTTTATTTGACGATCTATATTAATTAAGCCTGTGCGTGACATTTTCAACAATTTAAAATATGTGCAAAGTAAGGGTCTGGTCAGCCTGTGCATCTGCACCGTCTGATCAGAGTCTTTAATTTGCCCTTCTTAATATAGAAAAGGTCTCAAAGTGTCTTTATACTGACATGGGATCTTATAATTACTATACGTGGCCGTCTAGGCTTCTAATCTTGTCCGTTCGAGTGCAGTTAGTTATATCGTGACATTGACATTCACCTCAATTAAAACCATTTTAAATCGCTCACTCAGCTCTCCATTAAATCATTCCAAACACTCACTCGAACAACTCAAAAACGCTTAAAGCCATTGAAAAGTATAGAATCAACAACATCATTCAAAATTTTCATAGAGAAAAATCGCAATTTCACTGACATAATTCAAATTGTAAGCTTCTCATAGGTTCTTGAAAAAATAGGAAGCTGTGTATAGAACTTGTACGCATATTTTATCATAGGAAGGTAATCGATATCTCCAATTGTGTTCATCCTTGCGATATTGGATTACCTTCTATTAATTGCACTCAAAACTCGCTCCACACACTCATTCAATTTCATTCCTAAATCATTCCAAAATCATTCACCTCGTCAATTTCACGATGTCGTTAACTATACATGTCAAATTCTTGGAAATGTCACGCACAGGATGAATTTATAACTGATTGATGCATCTTATTCCAGAGTGGTATATCCGGCCCACTATGGTATACAGTTGGTGCCGCAGTAAATATCGCACTGTTTCCTATCGTCTCTGTATATCTAAAGACTAGAGCACCTGGAGCAAAAACTTATCTACAGGTAATATTAGAGGTACATGTTAGAGGAGGTATTTCCAATCTAAAATCTTTATTTCTCATTCAAAAACTATATAATGGATACTCATTTGAATTGCCTCAATGAGACAATTCCAATGACTACCCTCAATATAGGGTTAAAGCAAATATTTTTTTAAATGATTTTATTTGAAATCCAAAATACCCCCTCTATATGTAGCTCTGAATATGTAAAATTTTGTACCAATTAAAGATCGTTTGATAGATTTTGCTCACACAAATAATAAAATACAACATTACAATGATAAAGCGAGAAGCTTTCAGTCGAGGGAGCTGATAGCCTGTCGCTATCAAGCTTATTGAATACTTTTTGTTATCCTTCGCCCACATATTGATATTGATTGGAATTTTGACAACGTAACTCACATTGTGCTTCATTTTGGCTTATCATCTACATTGTATTAAGATTAAAATAATAAGTAAACAACTGTGAAACAACCAAATTGTTAATTACACCTCGATTTGAGAATTCCGTCCGTGAATCATGTTTATTTCTTTACTGGTAAATCTGTGTGAAATTTACATCCTTTTTTGTTGTTTTTTTTTTGCCATACAGATAATGAAAGCTCGGTTCGGAAAGCCAGCTCACGTGATTTTCATCTTGATGGCTCTACTGGTAAACCTATGTGTAATATCAACACTGATAGTGGCTGGTGTGGCGACGATACAGGCCTATACAGATGGCGCATCAGATGAGTTCTGTGTTCTCATTATAGCTGTACTGTTTGGATCATACTCCTTAATAGGTATGTATCATTGAGTCTAAAAGTATGAAGCCAAACACTTGTTACGTTATAAAATATGAACACAGTTTTTCTGTGTACGACCATTTAGAATTCCTTCATCATTTCTCTGATGCATTAGATACTCACGGTCATCCAATTATCAACAAAAGTATAAAATTCGTAAAAAAAAATGTTTACTGTCCAAAGAGAATCTGGAAATGTTATGTATAAAATCATATCATCATCATATTAAACATTTGTACACTAAGTTTCATTTGAAAAAAGATGAACAATTTGTTAAACGTACCATGGCCTTTCTAGCTTAAACTTAGCCCGTAAATAAACGAACACAGACAGCGATGAAAATTAAAATGTCTGGGACCTTTAGGGAAAAAATGACAATCACTTTTAATGACAGGTGGTCTTGGGACAACGTTTTACGTCTCCTACTTCAACACTGTACTCATATTTGTGATACTCATTGCGCTGAACGTTAAGATACTCTACTCGCCGGACGACAATGATAGCATTGGATCCTTTGAGAAGGTGTATGGGAAGTTGGAGTGTTTACTTGGTCCTGAGGGTAACCAAGATAGGAGTTATCTAACCTTTCAGTCGGAGAATGGTGTTGTATGGGCCTTCATGGGGTTGTGTGTGACAGCTTCCTTAACATATTGTGACCAAGGTATACTAAGTTTCCTCATACTTTCAAGCATTTATTTGATCTAGGTACGAGCATTTTCATTTATTCGCTTTAATTAAACTTTTTCTAATAAAATTTATTTCAAATACATTCTATAGCTATCTTTTACAATAAGCGTTTGCATAAAAAACAATATTTTTGCTAAGCTTCCATTTCAAATATAATCCCCTGTGAACCCTCTTATTCCTTTTTTTTACATTTTAATTAGTTCTAACCATTTAAAGATTTTTTGTGGTGTAAGTATTGCTCAGCCATTTTCGACAATATACGTTTATTTATCGTGGTCGAAAAATCCATATTAAACGATATTTTAATGGACCAAACTGTCATATCAGCATTTTAGATGTTCGATGATAATGTTCTCATAAGTTTATTCATCGTGGAAGAAACATCCATATTGAACGATATTTACTGGCCCAAACTATCAAATAGCATTTTAGATGTTCGATGATAGTCATCTAATGAAATATGTTTCTAATGAACAAACTACTTTTCAATTCCAGCTGCCTGGCAGAGTCGTGTTGCAGCCAAGCCATTACAAGGGGTGCTTGGGTTTTTGGTCGCCTCCTACATCTGGTTTGCCATCCCTATATCTATATCTACATCAGCTGGTCTAGCATATCTCTCCCTAGCGTCTGACAACTCCAGTAATGTACTCACGTTAGACGATATTGATGCAGGTAAGTGAAATGTTTATCTTTTCATCCTAGTATCATTCTATGTCGGCATTGGTAAACCGACAGATTGAACAATATTTGGTGAAAGTGACTGCATCTTGAAACTAATAGTCTGTTCGAGCCTAAAACCCAATTCGTATTTATGCCATGGTATTTCGCGAATGTTCTCCCTGCCTATCCTACCAGATTGAAAATTTTAACTTTGTGACCCGTCACGCCAAAAGGGGACCATCTGAGAACTCTGTAAGATAAACGTTTGAAAAAGAGATTGGGTCCAGCATTGGTCAACCAGAGGCCGCATTTCAAAAATTCTTTCACTGGGAGGTAAATTGAATATTCTAGATTCAGAAATAAGCACATTGCGAAACGTTTCGATCCTAGTCAGTCTGCGCAATCCGCGCAGTCTGACTAAGATCGACACTTTACGCACTATCCAGATGGTCCCTTTTCGCGTGATGGGTTACATATATAAACAGTTACGTACGGTGCCAGTTAAAGACCAATCATAAAATTGGACGTTAACGCTGGAAGTTCATTAACTTTTCCTATAGGTCTCGTTACTCCGTTTATGGCTCAGCGGTTACTAGGAAACCTCGGAGGAATTCTTATCGTTACCATGACAGCGATGACCTTGATGTCAACAGGGTCAGGAGAAGTTATGGCAGTCTCATCTATTATTGTCTATGATATATACATGGTCTACGTTAACCCCTATAGGTAAGGATATTCATTAAGTTTATTTGTCTCTTCATAAAGCTTAATTCAGAACATCTAGTGTGTTGATCTGTAACATAGGCAGGCTTAACTAAAGCTATCTATTATTTGGATTAAGCGTTCAACCCAGGTACGATGTGCATTCTAAATACCTCACTTACCACTCATGATAATTGGCTCTCTGTCGTTTCGCACTTTCCTAACAGTCTTACTGTCGTATATGTACAAATACACATGAAAACATACTAATATATGAATCCTTTAATAAGAAGTACACAATAGTTATATCTCATTAGCATCACTTCTTCAACAAGAACACACGAAATATGAATAAAATACTCATTATTGCTGATGACAAGTATTCATGTGTTATAAAACTGGAAATGTCTCGCGCCATATCATTCAGAGAGGAGGAAGACGTTGATAGATGTATCTTATGTGACAAGCCTAATGACAAAACTCTAGTGAAGAATGGTACAATAACTTGTACATGTCCACACGTTGTTGTATGTGGTGATTGTAAACGAGACCAGGAGTCAAGCTCGCGGGAACTAAATACATTGTTAAGGTAAAAAAAAAATTCTTATACATCAATACATAAGGACGGAAGATCTGTGCAATTTCGTTCTCTTTAATCAACATAAATTGTGATTTTTTTATGTTTTAAGGTTAAAACACAGTCTCGCGACAGTGTTTATAAACCATGCCATCTTTTCTAGCGTTCAACAGGTCGCTGTTTAAAAGACGTTTGCACTTTGAACGGCTTTGAGAAAAATATTCCATGCCTTAATTCATTCAAATTAATTAGAATTTTTAAAAAGATATATACCGTTTTGGAACTTAAGTTTTGCATTTTGCGTAAATAAGATCAACTTTAAATGAGCCAAATACACCTTTTTCTTTTGTCTTTAAATCCTGGCCGTTTATCAAATCCTTACCAAATTACCTTTGCTTTGAAAGTTTAAAACTCATCTTTTAACATAACATCACACAGAATGAATTTAAGAAATAGTTTTTGTTCATTTGTGACAATTTATGCGATATAACCTAAGCGGAGCGCAAGGTTATACGCGTTAATTGTCAGAATATGAATTATAACGGTTTTACCGATCGACTTAATTTTTCATGTGATAACTCCAGTGAGTTGGGCGTCAATCAATGATATCAGTCTATTTTGTTGCGTCATACATTCTTCAATCAAATCGCTGCAAACAAAAAGGGGAGGAGCGAGTTTAATCATTATCGAAATTTAATTTACATTTTGTTATTTGGCGAGACGATTTCAATGGATTAATTACTTTAAAGTCGCATTTTGCGTTTTATACCTCGCGGTTGCAGCTATAATAATGTATTTTACAAGCTTGTCGCGGACAATAGGTTTATCTATAAGGATTTTGTTTGTGAGAAAAAACGCGTTATGTACCATGTGATATTCATTTTCAATAATGCTTGCATCGAGTAGTTTAAACGTACCGAATTACCAGCCATCGTTCGGGTTTAAAAACGATTGCGAACGATTATAAATTGTACCCTACTTTGCTAAAATAGTACACGGTAGAAGCGGGGAATATTTTCGCAAACGTTTGCGTTTTGAACGCGGGGTTTGTTTTGGTATCCCATTGACACATTGTAACCTTTAAATCGTGTCTCGAAGATTTTCGAAACTAGTCGACAGAACTCAAGTAAAGCACGGGCCCAAATTGCTTCAATAGAAGTTATTTATTTTTGCTTTTTATTGAATACACATTTACTTTGAATAACAAAATTTATCGTTCTGCTCCAACGATTTAGCCTGTTTGCACCCTTTCATATCGACAGACCTAATTAAACGCAGTCGGTTCGATTCTTTAACCCACAGGGTTTATTCATGCTACGAATCAATGTAGGGCGAATTGCGCGTAACCCGTCATGATTTTGCATGAATATAATTTTTTAATCCTTTAAGGCAAAGAGAGGGGGTACTGCAGAATAACTTTATTAAAGTATTCATATCAAAACAAGTAGTTAGGTTCTATATCATTTTAACTCTGTCGTTTTTTGTGTGAGTCAACTTTAAAGGTTGTTAAAGGAAGGTTCGATTCGAGTAAACTTTAAAATTGGAATCAGTGTAACAGTTTAGTCCTCTTTCTATTGGTTGACATGCATATGATATAAATCTCCGTTTCAATTTTAGGAATGTTGAAAACACACCAGAAATAGTTCATTCAAAAATCGTTTTCACATGATCCATTGCAAGTTAAGGGTCCTCCAAAGCCGTTCACCAGACAAGATATGACGTCACTGTCTGGTTTAATTTAAAGTTTCCGCCCATGATGACCTAAGGTTACGTAATACACGGGTTGTTAGATTATGCGATATATTTTTTTAAATTTCAAATGAAATAGCGATCGATCAATGGCTGAAAAATTAGGACGATCGGTAAACATACAAAACTGATTTTGTATATTCACGAAACCAGACAAGACTTTTGGTCGTTAGTAAAGGTCTGTGTTCTGAATAAGTCAGTCATTGAATGTTTCGATTAAATGTTATGAAAATAAGATGCTATAGTAAAATAAGCCCAACAGATGAGACAAACTGCAGCTTTTTAAAGTAATGATTGTCATTAAGGTCATAAGAGTAAAATAAGAATTATGAATGTAGGCGATGAAACGAAAATGGAGAAAACCCGATAAATACATATGATTCTGGTTCTAGAACTATTTTTGATATGATATTTAATTCCGTACAATAATGTTTTACAGACCACATCAATGTCAATATCATGGAAGTTACCGACTCTATCAAGACAAAATGCTGCGATATAAGAGCTGGTGTATATTATGGGTAACCATTGCTATCGTACCGCTAGGTACTATTTTATATCTACTCACTCTCAAAAATAATATCGTTATACATATTTGTTTTTACTTGAATAGATTTATCTAAAATATCTGAAATATTTCCGTTCTTGCTTTAGGATATATAATATTAAATTTTGTCTTAAGACAGTGAATATCAAGAAATGGTGAAATCGAGTTTTCATATTAAAACATGTTATTTTCGTATACACACCAAATGAAAAGAAAGAAAAAAAGCATTTCAAAGAAACAATTTTATTATTAAAAGGATTATGATAAAGAGTATTTCAAATCTATTGTGCTTACATTTTTTAATGACAAAGAAAATAAATGCAATTAAGAAAAACATTCCTTACACCAGGGCTAGCAGTTATTGCCAGTGGAATTGATCTAAACTGGGCCATGTTGTTCGGGTTCATCATCACTCTACCATGTTTTCCACCAGTTGTACTGTCTATATTTTGGAGTAAAACATCAAGAAGCGGGGTCATTTCGGGTATGCACTTAGTGTTTTGTATGAGAAAAATATCTAACGACGTTGGGAGAGAGAAATGATCAATTTTTTTCACACAATACACTAAGTACTTATTATATTTATCTTATATCCTCTATTTGTATTGTTTTAGTCGATGTTTCTAACTGAAATGCAAGGTTCTAAAAATAACCGCATTATATCATATTTTTTAAAATAAATATGTGATATCATAAAAAAATATCATACGGGATGTTATTACACGGATATTTATATAGTTATAAGATAAAAATACCATCCTCTTGAATTTTAATTTTGTTTCAAACAAACTTTAGCCGTCGAAATAGCGCAGTTTGTAGCGCGCCGGACTGTCAATCTAGAGTTCCCGAGTTCAATCCCCGACGTCACTATTCATTCTTTCAGACTATTTGTCTCCCACCAATAGGTCGATAATCGTAGACCTATGTGGAATTTCAGCTGGAGGCTAGGAAAGGATGCGATGGTGGTACTGGTCTGAGAAATACAGAAATCGATTGTGAGGTGCACCAGCCTCGGCGATATTACTAAAAAATTGTTTGAAGCGACATGAAGCCCAATTCAAACAAACATTCAAACACATTTTCAAATTACCGCAATAGTCAAGTAGAAAGCAATAAGTATATGATAAGTTCAGACTGTATATCTATGCAGTCTGATCTTAGTCTATACAGTCTGCAAAAGTGTACAACAAGGAAATGTTGTGAACAACAGGCGGAAGTGTTAAAATATTTAACCAAACCTTCAAAGGAAGTCCAAATGACTGCTCTAATACATTATGTCCATCCTGCCGAAACGCCGAAAAATCGAATGTACAAACTTTAAACCTTAGGAATCAAAGATGTAATTTAACGGTGTTCGTAAGGAACTAAAGAAATAAACTTCCACTGGATTGTTTTGAAACTCTATAGATATATTAAAGCTCACCATTTCAACTAGATAGACGAAATATATCAATATTACTTGACATCAACGTTTGCTAATTAAATTTATGTGAACGTATTCTATATTTCTCGGTAAATGAAACAAGAGGGCCGTTGGCCCTGGGTCGCTCACCTGAGAAAAAAGCTTCATTACCTAGGTTTGTCCATGCAACCACAGAAAAAGAGATTTTCTATTATTCAATTAGATAACATTTGAAATAATCCTCCCCCCCCCCCTCTGCTCCTCCCCTGGTCATTATTTATTTAAGCTTTTTTCATAAAAGGTCTGTGATCAGCTAATCTATGCCAGATATACAGGCTGAGTTTGAGACTTTTAAAGTTTTCTTTAATGAGTTGATCAATCCATGTCAAATATATAGGCTGTAGGGATTCAAAATTCTCAACAAAGCACTCCCCCCTCCCCCAAGATGCTCCGCACCTGGTGAATCTACAGTCATGATTTTAGCTAATTCAATTAATGTCCATATGCTGATCATCCATATCAATTTTCAAGTCTGTAGGACTCCTGGTTCATTAGAAGAAGTTTAGAGATTTCAAAAATGATCCAAAGTACTACCCCCTCCCCATGACACTCAGCACCTGGTGACCCTACAGTCATGATTTTAGCTATTTTTATTAATGTCAATATATTGATCACCCATGACAATTTTCAATTCTGTAGGGTTCCTGATCCAGGAAAAGAATTAATGAGGTTAAAGATTTCAAAATTGATCCAAAGTACTCCCCCCTCCCCCCTAATGCTCCGCATCTGGTGGCCCTACATTCATGATTTTAGCTACTTTATTTTAGATCCATATGCTTATCATCCATGCAAATTTTGAAGTCTGTAGTTCTCCTGGTTCTTTAGAAGATGAAGGTTAAAGTTGCAAATTTTTCACAAAAGTACTATCCCCTCCCCCCTGGTGCTCCGCACCTGGTGGCATTACAGTCATGATTTTAGCTATTTTTATTAAGGTCTATGAGCTGATCCTCCATGCCAATTTTCAAGTCTGTAGGGCTTGTGGTTCAGAAGAAGAAGAAGGTTAAAGATTACAAAAATTTCACAAAAGTACTACCCCCTCCCTCCTGGTGCTCCGCACCTGGTGAATCTACAGTCATGATTTTAGCTATTTATATAAAGGTCCATATGCTGATCATCCATGCCAATAATCAAATCTGTCAGGCTCCTGGTTCAGAAGAAGAAGAAGGTTAAAGATTAAAAAATTTTCACAAAAGTACTACCCCCTCCCCCCTGGTGCTCCGCACCTGGCAGCCCAACAGATGTGATTTTAGCTATTTTTATTAAGGTCTATGAGCTGATCATCCATGTCAATTTTCAAGTCTGTAGGACTTGTGGTTCAGAAGAAGAAGAAGGTTAAAGATTACAAAATTTTCACAAAAGTACTACCCTCTCCCCCCTGGTGCTCCGCACCTGGTGAATCTACTGTCATAATTTTAGCTATTTATATAAAGGTCCATATGCTGATCATCCATGCAAATATTCAAATTTGTCATGCTCCTGGTTCAGAAGAAGAAGAAGGTTAAAGATTACAAAATTTTCACAAATGTACTACCCCCTCCCCCCTGGTGCTCCGCACCTGGCAGCCCAACAGATATGGTTTAGCTATTTTTATTAAGGTCTATGAGCTGATCATCCATGCCAATTTTCAAGTCTGTAGAGCTCCTGGTTCCAAAGAAGAAGAAGCTTAAAGATTACAAAATTTACCCAAAGTACTACCCCCTCCCCCCTGGTGCTCCGCACCTGGTGGCATTACAGTCATGATTTTAGCTATTTTTATTCAGGTCTATGAGCTGATCATCCATGCCAAGTTTTAAGTCTGTAGGACTACTGGTTGAGAAGAAGAAGAATTTTAAAGATTTTCTTAAAATTTCACCTTTTGTTGCCATAGCAACCAGAGTTTTTCATGGATTTCAATTCTTTTAGCTATTTTTGAAGGGGACAACCTAAGCAACATTTCTGTAAAATTTGGTGTTAATTGGCCCAGTAGTTTAGGAGGAGATGTCGTTTAAAGAAATTGTTGACGGACGCCGGACGACGGACGACGACCGACGGACGGACGCCGGACGAAAGGTGATCACAATAGCTCACATGAGCACTTCGTGCTCAGGTGAGCTAAAAAAGGGTAATCTAGTAAACCACCATTTAGTGAAAGCATATTTCAGTTGCTCAAAGATGTTTTATACTTCTAAAATCTACAACTATTTTCGAATATCCATTTACAATGTTACCATACATTTAGGTGCAATATTTGGTGTAATATGTGGTGTTGGAGTTGCCCTCGGTGTAGCATCCACTTACGATGGTGGTCTGAATGAATTCCTAAAGAATACAGTGCAAAACTACACCGTCTTAGCTGGTGCTGGCACAAGTATAGGTAGGTGGTAATCTCGGTCAGAAACTCGTAATTGTAGTTTTGGTCAAGGAATAAGTAGCCCAATGACGAAAATATTTAACTCTATCGAGAGAAAAATTATGCCACACTGGGAAGCTTTTGTATTTAATCTATGAAGGCTCAACTGGAAAAGCTTTTAGTTATGTTAAAACACATGTCGGTGAGTAGAAGAAACATTCAGGACATCGCTTGGTTATTTCTGTAATTCTAAAATAAGAAGCGGACATAAGGCTCTTAGTCTGTAATTTTCTTTTGAGAGGATATGTGTATTCCAAGTTTCACATTAATACATATGATAGTACCACGAGCACGACGAGACGATAGCTACAATTCTGAACATTACTCGGGCTATTTCCTAACCTGGAAAGTACTTCGGATGAAGGTCTAATTTTTCGGGCATGTTTAGGTAATTCTGTTTCTATCAATTTACTTGAAGAAAAGAGCATGACTTCAATGCATTCGGATTGATTATTCAAATATTTTGGGGGGTTTATAAAATACTAACAAAACACAGAAAATCGCTGCCTTTTGTTATAAAAATTGTATTATGTCCGGTTTTAATCGTTCCATTAACTTTGTATTTCTCGACGCCATCTTCATGGTAACATCGTGGTCACCCACGTGCGAAATGACACGCGTCCTGGCTGCGTCCTTACTTTTCCCGAGGTCAATTCTCTGGAATCGCCTGGGTTCCCGATTGCGCGACTTTTGTAAAACCTCGGGTATTACCTCAAAAAACAGCCAAGCTAAATGTATGACATAATGAAAAGATGATTGGTACTTATTTCTTAGTACTGATTTTGTATTTTGATTCAGGTGTGAGCTTTTTCACGAGTGTTCTAGTATCATGCGGAACGAATAACATCCGAACATCGTATGATGTTGAGAGAGAATGGCAGAAACTCAGAAACATTGATAATCCGTTACATCCTTGGAGTGAACTATACAGAGAGGATATTCCAGATCTTGCTAAAGGTGAACGACCATCTGTCGAGAGTCTGGACAAGATCTTTACACGTGCTCGTATTGCAGCGTATGTGGGTGGCTTTATTACCCTAGCTTTATTCGTGGGTGTTGTACCGGGTGTTATGATTAGTTTAAACGTTCTCAGTAAAGACGAATTTCAGACATGGACAAATGTGTTGCAGTTTTTTTGCTTTGCAATGGCGGGTATTGTTGTTTTAGTGGCACCAATTGAGGAAATTACTCAGATCTGTAGAAGAACGTTAAAGAATAGGCGTGAAAAGAGGCAGAATACGATGCATAATTATGCTTATGAAATGCCGAGTGCTAATTCTTGATTGTAAGCATTTTTTGTATTTATCCGACCTGTGTACTAGTAATTTGGTTCAGATAAGACAAGAAAGGAAATCCAATAATATATATATATATTTTATCAAAACAATGACTTCTATTTCAAACAACACATATATTTCACGAGAAAGAATATTCTTATAATAATTAATATGTTCATAATAAGCGATCGCTTGTCTCGTTTCTTTTCATCGATGACAATAAAATCATCGGCCATGCTGACGAGAATCTTTAGTCCAAAATAGTACTACAGTGATAATCCATGCCTTTTTTTAAAACATCATTGTTAAGCTGAAATTTCGTATTTTTGTCTAATATTCATTTATTATCGCTGGAGGATCTATCTATTAAGATATACCAGTTTGTCTTTATAGGTATAATGTTTTGTTATTAAAAGTAATGCGAGGTTCGTTATTATCTCTTTTAAAATTGATTGTGTAGCATGTTCATTTCCTCTTTCCATTAAATAGATACAACTTGTGTTTTTGTGTGGTTTTTTTCTGATGGCATAAATGAACTATTATTTTTGATCTAGTTAAGCATACTAGAGGAAGTATCCCTGTATCCTGGAAATTGCCTAGGAAAAAGACAAAAACCGAATAACGTGTGCACTACGTAGCTTTTTTTTTTGTGCTCACGCGCGCGAGAAAATAGGTATAGTACACGTCAACAATTTTTGTGCGACACGAATTGCTTTGTGTGTTCAACGCAGAGACACAGTGCTTGCATATCACTACGCTGTGCTTAAATCAAAGCACCTTTTCACCCACGATAAACACATACCTAGTAGGCCTAAACATGCAAAATTTCCCTACCGTGTTAACTTTTGCGGTTTTCGCGGGAAGTAACAATCCGCGAACTTGAATCACCGCGAAAAAGCCTTACATTACGAAAACGCGAACATTTATAGCCGCGTACTTTTCTAGGTTTACAGTATCCTTTTCCTGGGCAATTTCCAGAATACAAGGTCGTTTCCTATGGCCTGCTAAACCAGGCCAAAAATTGGGGTGCATGCATTCAAATGTCCTTTTAACGCTTTGATTTATTACCTTGTTACATTTGTTTTGAATGATTGTATTTGAAAACCGATGGTGGGGGTGTAGATTGGTACTGTCCAAATTCAAGTTTGTACGGTGTAACCTGTGCCCACACTGTCTTAACCCATCTAAACAATGGCTAAAAGTGGATCAAATCGTCTCTTTAGCATTTAAAATCTGCATGGCTTTGACTGTCCTATGGTGGCATAGCAAAGGAGGGGATCTTGGACAAAGGACCTGTCAGTGCATTGCCTCAGTTCCCAAGTGGATTAAAAACACCATCTACAACTACTGGCTGCCTAATGACCATACTTTCAAATTCAATGAAATGCTACTTACAAAGGTTTGACTAATTATTAAAATTTGAATATTGTTAAAGCTTATTTTTTGTCATGTTGTGCAATAATGTACAAAGAGTGAATTAAGGATTTCTATTGAATTGTTGCAATTCTCCATGGACATGAGAAGATAACTTGATTTTCTTACTCAATTGGGAAATTACTAAAAATTCAAATTCGAAGGTATATTTCTTGTGGACTTCAGCTATACAATAAATGTTACGGGTATTTGCTTATATGCTCATATTTAGTTTCAGGCATCTATTGTAGCACTGTGGCTTACATAAATTTTGTCTCATGTTAAAGTTTGTGTAAATGCCCAATTCAATTAAGAGATGAAGAGAGCACTCGTTAACTTCATCAAGATAAACTAACAAGCCAATCACACTGTATGTATACGCGAAGCGGGTTCATACTTAAGTTTGATTAGATTTTTAGTTCCATACCTCCATGAAATAAATAAATTATCTTTTCATATCTTTTATTTAATATCTTAAGGCAAAAATGTAAATATTTAACAAAATAGTTTATTACGGGACTACTTTGTGCGGAGGCTTCAATACAGTTGCGTAGTCAAAATTATTTTCATAGGGGAACGAAAGAAATTTTCCCGCCAATCAGAATGTGCGATAATTGATGAAATCACCTAAAAAATGAAATCACTGGCCCTTAACAAGTTTTTTTCAGTGAATTGCACACTGCATTCAATCAATCAAGCAAACAATAATTAACGGAATGTCCTGAAAGCAAGTACATGTTGGACTATTTTCTCACCACTTATACTCTGTAAACAAGTCTTTTCTGCAATGTAAAGAAATGACAGAAAATACACGTTTTTTTAAGAGTCTAAATATATAAAACAGCATTCGATTCCGTTCATATGAGGCAAATAAGTTCCAATAACTCTTCAAAAGATACTTGATCCGTTTTCTAGGACTGCCTGTCTAAATGACAATTAAATTGAGCCTAAGCTCAATTTCTTAAAACGAGATGCATAGTTATTACTAATAAAAACAAGAAAAAGATATTTTTCCAAAGAAAATTAGAGCATTTGTATCCGTTTATGTATTCAATTTTCCCTACACAGGATCTTGTGGGTCTGCAGGTAGTAAATGTAGTAAAAAAGGAAGGTATTGAGGATAAAAGAGTAATTGCTTGTTTCATGCAATTCCTCTTTTTTTCTCGGCGTTTTCTATTTCTATTTCGCAGTTTTGTTTTCAATTTAACGCACTTTGAATTTGTGGGTAAATTTCTTTTAATTTGTACTAGTCTAAACTAGTCTAATTTGCATATGGTAAAACAGCTGAAATCAATGGAGGCACATCAAGATATAAAGGGGTGTATACTTTACCACGTAGCCGCCACCATAGCGTAGTTGGTTAGGCATTAGACTTCCAATCCGGAAGTCGTGGGTTCGATCCCCGGTGGCGGCAATTATCCTTTCCGACGTTTGTCTCTCACCAATGGGTAGATAATCGTAAACCTATGTGAGATAGCAGTCGGAGGCTAGGAAAGGGTGTAATGGTAGTACAGGTGAAAGAAATACCAGGAATCCATTGTTAGGTGCTCCGGCCGCCGCGATAGAACTGCAAGATTGTTGAAAGCGGCGTAAAACCCATTCAAACAAACAAACAAACTTTACCACGTGATACCAAAATGTCATGATACCAAATCTGTCAGCCCGGGAAGTTTACAAGATCACAGTTTGGTATTTTGAATACCAGATACATGTCTACAGTACGATATGCTGCACGCGATAATAAAAATACTGGACAGTCCAAATGTAATCGACGAAATAAGCAACACCAAAAGGTATGATTCTGTCTCATCAAATATTGCACCTGTAAAAATATAATCATCTGTTTGAGCAAGTACAAATTGTAATTCGAATTCTATTGTGTGCTTGTTCCATAATTAAATTGAAAGCGAATTCAGTTTATATTGCTGGTACTCATTCGAATCACCTTGTTTTCGATTAAGTGACAATAATCAATCATGCAAGTCAGCTGGATCATTATATCTGTTGAGAGAGTTTATTCAGTTACAAAAAGTTTTTAAATGATTTGTAAAGATAAATATTTATCTATATTTAACTTCTGAATTCTATTATTTCATACTCCGTTGTAAAACCTATACCTGAAATCCCTCATGTAGTCACCTGAACTACAAGTCATTGCTTTTTAGTGCATTATTTTTACTTATATTTGTTCTCAACTAGACATATCTTAAGGAAAAATAACTGGAAACGCAAAACCCAGAAAACGAAATTAAATTCACCGGTTAGTTTGTCGGTTTATTGGGGTATAATTTACGCGTATTTACCATACAGAGGTGGAGTGCCTGCCCCTACAATTCCTATAGCAGTAAGTGTAATGCCATATCCGACTTCTTGTCCATCTGGCTTTACAATCATAAATATCACTGCAGCTAAGGCTGAAGCTGTTGCTCCATCACAAATACCAATAAATATAGATCCGACAAGCATGACTGAGTAGGAAGATCCCATCATCAATGCTAGTGTACCAACCAGACCGGATAGGCTTGAAATGATAACTGTTATCATAGGTCTGTTAAATAAGACTTTCATCAACAAGGGTATAAATCGTGCGAATGCTCCTGCTAAGTTCACTACCACAAAACAGTTCAAACTTTCTGCATTTGAAAGACCTTTATATTGAAGAATGTCTAAGAACATGACGAATATGCCTATTAGGTTACCTAAACAAATTGTCACACTGAGCAGGAACATTATGAATACGAATCCCCGAGTTGATACTTTTTTGTCTAAATCAACTTCTCCTTTTTCTTCTACACTGTCTTGATTTGTACTAGGAGCGCGAAGAATAATTGCACATGCGAAGTTATTCAAAAGTAATCCACCCACAAGTAGAAAACTCCCACTCAATGCGTAATGTTCTAGACACCAGTCAATTAGGTAAGGTAAGACAATCCCTGCCACGCCTCCGCCAACATTTTGTAATGAGAGAAGCGCTGTCTGGCCTTTATTTGAAAACATCTTACCGAGCACAATCACGGCGCATGTGTATGTGAAAGATATCCCAAGCCCTGAAAAAGAAAGACAGAAAAGAAAACTGATTCTCGAAAGGGGCCCTCTGTCAAGGCTGCAAATTAAGTATTTGAAAAAGAAATTGGACCAAGAGAAGGTCAACCACTTGTCGTATATCAATGTTACTAATGTTCTGAAATTAAACCTTGTGATAAAATATTCATCCATCATATTTCCGCAAATCAGCATCATACTTCATTTTAACCATCGAATTAACATCGAATCACATGAATTTCATTTCATAATGAGATGGTCATTTACATCGCAAAAATATTTTATTTCACTTATTTATTTTTGATGAGCTTCAATCGCCAAAATAAAGTTTTGCATGTCTGTTCCATTCTACCCTCTTCAATCTTAATAAAATCACGCGACTGGAAAAATGTCGGCGAATCAGCCACTTCCCCAGCACACAAAATCCTATTTTAATTCAATTTATTCATGTTAATGTATATTTCTTGTGACTCTCAACTTTTCCTCCGACAAATATTTAATCGACCACATAGTTTAAGACGTAGACGAAACTAGCTAAATGATGTTGATAACGGTATTTGCATTGTAGTTTAGTTTTCATTTTCGGAAAATTTTGGACTTGACTTGATTGTGGATGTTTTTTCGAAATAGTACTAAGTATATAATTTGATTTTTTGCCAATCTTGTAATAATCAACCGGGATAGCATTGAAGTGGGGACTTCTTAAACACAGAAGCACGGAGTTATAAAGTGAAATGGAAAAAGTTTTATTTTATCCTTTCTTAATCAAGGTATATGAAATCAATTTATGAGTTGCTTAGACGCCAGGTCAGAGTTCATTCAAACTCTACTTTACCACTCATTCTTTTGATTCAAAAATAGAGATAATCAACGGCCACTTGAAATCTTGCATATAAGATAAGTTGCAGGAAACTTACGTTTTCTATTCATATTGACAATAATGAATTAATAAAGATCAGTTTTTTTGTGTGTGTTTTTATCATTACTTCAAAGCAACAATGTACCACAGTTTGAAGTCGCTCAGTTTGGGTAAATGGAACAGCCATGTTTAATCAAAAGGTTCTAATCCGTACTTTATGTTGATGTGGTATGTTTACTTGCGTTTTTTTCCATTGAATAGTAAAACATTGGTGTAAAAGATACATGGTAACAATATCTTCTTCTTCTTCTAATTAAAGTGTTCATGAACATGAATAAGAATTTGTTATTCTGATAATCAAATGTTTACCTGCAAACAACCCAATAAATATGTAGAGCATCACCAGTGATGTAGCAAAGAAAGACGATATGAAACTAAGGGATACCATAATCGAACCAACAAATACCAACATGTTTGTACCCCACTTCTTAATAATTGACCCACTCGCCACACCTTTAAACAAAGAAAATGATAGTTAATATTCTGAATGGTATCAAATATATAAAGACGAATTCATCTTTCCAATCAAGAATAGGTGACTACTAGAAAGTAATAACTTGCCAAATTTCACTTGTTTTAGACCTAATATGATTAATAAAGTTTGTATATACTTTCTTCATTTGAAAATATACACATTTAAAGTGTACGTAAATATTTTAAGAGCAAATGAATAATAAAATTTAAAGAAGTTTTAAGTTGAAGATTCTGTACCGTTCACACAAGCAACTGCGATCATCACAGAGTGGATAACGCTAGCCTGGGATCGGCTTATATCAAAGGTGTCGATGATTTGTGGAAGGAATGTGCTGAACGACTGTAATATTCCCCAGTTAAGGAACCCGGCAAATACAGCTGCTATGACAGAAAGTACCCGATGAACGCTGCAAAAGGATAAAGAACCTTCTGGGCCTGAGGTTATAAAATTTTTCTCATTCGTTAAATAAAATCTTTTTTCTCAAATTTGAACTTGAGTGTAGAGCCACAATTCCGTTGTAATACTATATAATATGAATAAATGTACACAAAGATGATATAAATAAGTTGTTTTAACAACTTATTTATATCATCTTTTGTGCTCGTACATTTATTTTAATTCTAAATGTGAGAAAATTCTCAATTTAGCATGAAAAAAGTTTAAAACCTCGGGCCCTGATACGAGAATATCGTAACACTTAAAATCATGTCAAATTTAAATATACTATTACGAGGTTTCAATCGCTCGCTCAACTATGTTATCCAATAATTGTAATAACCAAAGTGAGCAAAATGACATGATCTTTATACATGCCGTCGTCATAGCGGAAGAGGCAGCGAGTCGGCCTGTCAATGTAGAGGTCCTGGGTTCGGTCTCCGACGGCGGCACTCACTCTTTGCGACTATTTGTCTCTCACCAATCGGTTGATGATCGTAGACCTACGTGAGATAGCAGCTGGAGGCTAGGAAAGGATGTAATGGTTGCACTGGTGAGAGAAATACCAGGAAACTATTGTTAGGTGCTCCAACCGCCGCGATATAGCTGAAAAAAATGTTGAAAGCCGAGTAAAACTCCATTCAATCAATCAATCTTTATACCTGTCATGGTTAAAAAATTACGTTTTGTTACTCATGTATTGAAAACTTATTGTTCCTTGGTGAATCTTACAAGGGCTTTATGATTTTTAAATCCGTTAATAAAACGATTTTTTTGACTGATAAAAACGAAGTTGTAGGAAATTTAAATGAAGCTTTAAACGATGCAAAATAAAAGTTATTACTCTAAATCGTGGATAGAACACCTATAAATTTCATGGTTTAAAGAAAAAGTCCATTTTTAGAAATAGTTTTACTTTTTCACTTCGATGTTTTGTGAGGTTAAGGGTAGAAACTAAGTAATGCAAACATTCTTGATAGGTCGAATTTGGCTTTGACCGAAAGAAGTCTTTACACTTCGGAATCGCCGAATATTATGTATTTTGCGTTCGTATGCTGTTCGGAAAGTTTCGAAGTTAACTGTTTTTTGGAATCATGTGTTCGAATTCCTTATAAACATTTATTCAATTTACCTACTTGCATCAGCAAGTAAATATATAAACATTGCATTTTAAAACAATAAATGGTGTAAGATTTTGAATTAATTTAGTTTAAACTTACTTATTTTTCCCATTTTTTATCCGACACGAACTGAATTTCGCCATTTTGGTCATAAAAGCCGCATGTCATGCTCCATTGCAAAACTTCCTGCAATAGATTTATATCATACCATGTCTTTTAAGGTTCATGTTAAGTGTTCTGAATAAAGATTTATGACATCCATTCACATAAAAAAAATCACAGTACGTTCAGCTGTATTATGTATCAAAGTAAAGCTCTAGAAGAGCGCAGCAGCTCGGCAACGTCAATGAAACCTTGCCATACCGGCATACCAAAACATTGAGAAAAAAAGATCAAATTGGCTCATTATTTGATAAACAAAATACAGTGTTAAGTGCTAACCAGGTACTACTACAACCGTAGTAATATATTTTGTATTCGAAAAAAAGTTATGCAAACAATTAACTTTGATTGTATAAACACATATGCCATTCTAGTTTGGTAAATGTGTAGATCTATGTAAAGTACGGTGTGTTATCTCAACTAAATCGACATTAATAGTTTATGTACGTGTTATGTCATTAAACAATATATCTCGTTCTATTTCACAATGTGATAAATATTTATTTTTTGCTATGGTGATTAGACTCTAAAAAAATAAAACTTGAAACAAAGCTCAGAATATATATATATTTCAATCATGGGGTGATGTTGCACCATACCTTACATCTATTTTTAATAACAGACCAAATCGGTTTTACATGTATGTTATTAAAATAAATGGAAATTGAGTGTTTAAAAAAAAGACACTTGAGTCTGATTCTTGGTGGACGTTTACGTTCACCACGTGAGAACAATCCAGTCAGATGTTAAAAACTTTTAAAAAAATATGCCCAATAACGTTCAAGTTACTCTTTGTCATGGCTTGTTCCGACAGACGACTGTTCATTTTAAAAACGGCGTGATACCAGGATTCTATGAAATTTGTAAAATATCTAAATACCCCTTTTAATTTCGAAAGGGCTCGTCTTTCTTTACCCACGCGTTTTGAACTTTTGCGCAAGAAAAATAGCGGCAAAGTGGTGATTCGCCTATTGTGTTTTCTTGTGGTCAAAGGGAGACAACAGTCAACTGGCTTTATGATAGACTGGTGACTGCCTCCGATACTTCTACATGTCAAGGATAATACACAAACATGGTTTATACAGCGTCGACCAGATATCGCGGCACGAGATTTTCTATCTGTCTTAGACCGGGCTTTTCTAACATTGTCTGTATTTTATTCCAAAATCTTCTTTTAACTAGAAAAAAATCTCGCAGCAGTTTTACTGTAAATATGTGCAATTACGCTGAAATTATTTAATAAACTAGTTCCATTCCTTCTTGCAGATCTTTTGCTTTTTTGTCATAATAGAAAGTATTATGTTATTTTTGTTAAAGGAATCGGCACGCAAAACCTGTCGATGTTAACGTATAAGACACACTACTCTCGTTTATCTATAAATATACATAGTCAAAAAAGTTTTGCAACACTTTTGGTTGTATTGTAAAATAGACTGCATTAATATTGATTTAGTGAATGAGCGATGAGCTTATCTATCGGCTATCCGAATCAAGAAAGTTTACATTGCAGATCGCCATTCAAAGCGTAACGTGAGATTTTATGCGTTTTAGGTCAAATTTGCAACCTAAAGCCAGGCTGACATTTCCGCTTTTCATCACCTTGGATGAGTACTAAAACAATTCAAAGAATGCCGCTCACATCATCAAAGAGAACTGTGACCGGGCTATTAATGGAGGATGATCACATAACGACATTTCTGTATTATCAATTTTCTAAGACGCCAATGGTGTAAAAGACGAGAAATGTGGCTCATGAAACTCCCATTGATTACTTCAATTTGAAATTTGCCACGTAACGAATAGCTTCGGTAATTTTGGGGTTGTCAATCACGTGACGTCAACCAAACGTTTACATGCATAAGGTTGGTTTTGGTATGAAAGAAAGCCAAATACCAAAGATAACGCTTGCTTAATTGCTAGTCACTCCAGACTGAGTTACATTGAAAGGCAAAACCTAAAGCTGGACAAAAATGACAGACTGACTTTTTAAATCTTCCCCACCCGCCGTTTTGGCTATGTTTTGTGATTGTAGAGCCGCCATTGGAACAAAACAAAAACATAAATCAATTCTTAGAGACTGAACTCAATGGTTTGCTTCAATTAACTAGAATATACATGTATCTACTTCAAAATATTTAGCGAAAAATATCAAGTGTTGCTGAACTTTTTTGACTTAGTATACAACGCTCGTAGTTGTATCTTTTATATATACTTTTGAAATACCTTTGTCTGATTGGCTATTCGCTTCAAGCTTGGTCTAACTTATGGAAATTGCAATATGGGCGCACAATGGGGACCGGATAAATACACTGAATAAAATGGAATGAAAAGCGTGTCGAATCATGTAGCAATATGATATTTAGATATTTTTCTTTTACTTTTTTTCACCACCGAGCCACAAGAAACGTCCACCTTCAATACTTCCAGTGCTTTGATTATATCTGCGGTTGTAATATCTAGTTGGAACATTTGTCTTAAACCGGTTCAAATTCAGACAGATTTTATCCAGCCATAATAAAGTTGTTGGTTTTGAACAAAATGTCCAATCTAAAAAATGGTTTGACTATTCTGATTTGAGGTGAAGGCATATAATGTTATGAAACGGTTTGTGCTGATCTAGAACTTCGATTTAATACATTGTTTAACCTGGCAAGCCTTCCATTCGTTAAGGAGGGATGATGCAGTTTTGGGGAGACAACTGACTTAGAAAGAAATATTAGGGTGAGGGTTTTTAGCGTTTTAGAGCCGACCGTATTTAATTTGTTTAGAGTGATCCCTCTTTTGCTCTTAAGAAATGGAAAATAAGAAAGTGCAAAATGAGTTACGAAATCGATCTATTTCAAATAGGCATGGAAGATAAAATCTGTTTGACGTCATTTCACACTTTGAGCAAATGGGAGAAAAAAGTGCCTTTATCAGTTTCGACGCCAAGTACTGTCCAGGTGTCAAAATAACAAAACCTTCAACGAGTATTGTCCTTTGAAAATAAACTTCATATGAAGTTGCGCGTGCAAAGCGGATGGTATTTTCCGAACAATCATAAGTTTACCATCCTGCACGCAGGACTGTCCCTGTAACCGAACTCGGAACCTCTTGGCCAAGTAGCAGGCACTATAACTCCCGAATACATACACCCTTCACATTATGCGAAAGATATTTGAAACCAGTGTTTATTGAAACATTCAATAAGCCTTTGATAACCATATTTTAGCTCTAATCGAATTAACGTTTGCATTTACTTACACACGCACGCAATGAATATTGTAAAGATTGGAAATAAAGAGAGAAGAAAGATTTTTTCGAAAATATGACCACGTTCGGAAAAATGTTGATAATTTCAACATATGCGTGAACATGGTCTAAAACATACATCTTCTTCGCGGATATTTGGATACCCCCTGAAACTACATCATCCCACCTTAACATAATGAGCCTTAATTTGGATCAAAACACCTTACCATGTTTATATGAGCCTTTACACAATCACTTTCCTTTATCGATATAATTCATTATTATTGCCCTAGCAGGGCGGAGCAAAAGTAACGGGTCGTTGCACATTAGGTTAAGTTAGATCAGTTTTTATTCATAATTATTTTCTTTTATAGAAAGTGGCCATGAATGACTCGGGTTGGTAACCAAACCCTCGTTACTTCAGCTTAGACAAGGTAAAGATGTATTTTCAAAACTGAGCTCTTACATAGACGCCGAGTCCATTACCATGGGTATATCGGGTATATTTAAAAAGCATCTAATCTGATACGAAGCTCATCATTTCATTTCAATTATGAAAGTACATGTATGTGTAAACATTACGATTGAAGACAAACATTTACTTTCGTTTGAAATGTAAATTGTAACTTTTTAATATGTTGTTTTAACCTACTTTATCTATTTGAGATAAATGGCACGGGAATTTTACCGTTAAAGGTAGATTTCACGGCTCACTGGGCAAAATCTACCTATAACCCAACGATGAAATGTTTTCTCTTTCTCTAAACACGTGAATCACTTTGGTTTTAGGTTACATTTGATTGCACACATTAACGATCATAACGGACTGCCTTTTGAACGAACCCAAAGCATAGAAGAGTAAACTCGGCAAATTACGTCACGATTAAGCCCCGCCCTGCCGGGTCATTTATAAAGCAAAATAGTTACAGTTAGAAACATCTTAAAATTGACACGTTGAATGATTTTAAAATGAATTTGGAACGATGTTGTATTAGTATGTGTAGCGAGTTTTGAATGAAATTTAAGGGAGGCAATCCAATATCGGTAATTTTGTCAAACCTGGACGAAATAAGCAATATAGAGTAACTCCTTATAAAAAAGTATACATATTTTCTGTATCTCTGTGGACCAATCAGACGCAAAAAAATCTACACTTGCCAAACCAATCGTAAACAATTGTTAAATTTGACTGGAATGTCGATCGTTTTGACCGCCTTCAAATTGCTTTTGGAATGAATGAATGAATGAATGAATGGATGGATTTTTTTCGCCGCTTTCAACAATCTTACAAAGTTACATTTGCTGCGACTGGGGCATTTAACAATAGATTGCTGGTATTTCTCACACCAGTATTTTGATTACATCACAAAGGTCAACGCATTGGTGAGAGACAAATAGTCGGAAAGAATGAGTGCCGCCGTCAGGGATCGAACCATAGACAGACCGACGCGCTATCAACTGCGCTATGCCGGCGACCATAACTGTTTATAACCGACTTGTTGACTTTTTAGAAGGCACGAAATCTGTTGGACACAACTTTGTTGTTTCTATTACGTTTTTATTTTTCTTTCTTTTCTTGCGTTTTTAAGTGAACATCAAAATTAATGACTGATGGAAAAAAAGAAAGATAGAAAAAATAGAGTAAAATTTGTTTTCACATGCAGAAATGAAATCTGTCACCAAAATATAAAGATGTTTTCTCAAAAGAGAGAAAAGAAAAAAAGGGTTGAACGGTTATTTAACAAGCAGAAATTAGATCTGCCATATCATCTTTAAAGTTGAAATTAAACTTCATTTGAACGTAACTACATATATGAATTGTATTCTCGATGCTAGGGGTCAAGAGCTGGTTTACGGTTCATGTAAAGTGTTTGAGACCCAATTTTAAGGGCATTCATTTGCCAAGAAAAAGCAGTATGTCCAGGAATATTATATATCAAAATGAAGCTATTCGTGAGCACAAGCAGTTAGGCAACATAAGACCGCCATAGCTATAGCGGTATAGCCAAAACATTGTGGAAAAGGGTCATTTTGTACAGAACAAGCAACTGCATGACTGTTGGATAAAATTGGCTCAAATTCTAAAAAAGTCTAGCCTAAAGTACCATCCAGGTAGTGCTACAACCATTGGTATAAAACTCAGCCCCAAGACGTAGTTATGCAAGCAATTTATTTTGACTTATTTTATAAACACATATGTCATATATGTCATTCTAATTTAGTAAACGTGTAGATCTTTTTAGGGTATGGTGTGTTATCACAACATAATAGACATTAATTGTTTATATACCTGTAAGGTTGTTTAGCAATATATCAATTTATATTTCACAGAATGATAAATATATAGTAATATTGTAGATCATTGAAATAAAAAAAACCTATAATTTGAAATTAATCGCAGAAAATATTTTACAATATTATGGTGTGATGTTGCACCATACCTTACATCTATTTTGAAAACAGACCAAACCGGTTTGACATGTATGTTGACAAAATAAATGGAAATTGATTGTTTCAAAAGAGCCTTTTGAGACTGAGTTTTATATCTAAGGTTGTAGCACTACCTGGATGGTACTTCAGACTGTACTTTGTTAAAATACGAGGCAATTTTATGCAACCGTCATGCAGATGCTTTTTCTGTACAAAATGACCCTTTTCCACAATGTTTTGGCTATACCGCTATAGCTATGGCGGTCTTATGTTGCTCAACTGCTTGTGCTCACGATTAGCTTCATTTTGATATATAATATACCTGGACATACTGCTTTTTCTTGGCTAATGAAGTGCCCTAAATATTGGGTCTCAAACACTTTACATGAACCTTAAGTTTTCAAATCATTATCACCGATATTCATACATTTTGTCAGTTGAAAAGTAATATAAACTGACAGCTTTAAAAACGTGGAATACATTATTCACATGTTCGCGAGCACAGTCTTCTGAAAAGTGATGTGTTCTGGCTTCATGGTTTGTATCTGGATTACAAATATCCATGAAATCTAAGAATCGCTTTTCACGAAATCATAGCATGCGGTCGATAGGCACGTCTGCAAACTTTCCACCAATGTCATGAACAAAAGAGATTAACTGCACGTAAACATTTATTATACTGCAAAGAAAATTCTAGCGATTTCATTGGTTAATGCTGACCTGACAAACATTGATAGCTACGGCCGCTCCGGTATTACCTCTAATGTTTCCTTAAGGCGCCTCGACATGAACATAGACAATAAATCGAAACGGTAATGGCAGCCATTTTCCTCTCGCTTCGCTGATAACACGGCCCGAATATACACACTAGGATACATTTGAAAAGGATGTCAGTTATTAATGTGCAAATAAAAAATGATATAGATGTCAATAAATACCTTAAATCTGTACAAATCTGTCCATTTAAAGTGCCATGTTTCTCGCAGTTTCAGCAAACAAACGCTTCCATTTCACAATAGCGCAGAGTGTATAAGTGTGACGTCACAACTATATATGACGTCACTTTGTACATGTTTACTTGTCATAGGGGCGCATTAAGGGATATTGGTGGTTTAAAAGAAATCGGTTTATACGAACGCCTAAAATAGGCAATAGACAGATATTTTGCCCTAAAACTTTGAAGTATAATAAATTCGTAATACGGTTTCTTGTCTGGGTATATGACGATTTATTCCCGGCAGTAAAAATGATGTCAACCCTCGCCTACGACTCGGGTGACATCATTTTTCCAGCCGGGAATAAATCGTCATATACCCCGGCAAGAAACCGTATAACTAATAATGTATCCAACGATATCGCACAGATTAATATAAAAAAAAATTTACAACAAAACCAGAACGTTACGCACTCAAACGAAAACAGAGCAAGTCCATTAGGCTTGCTTGAAAGCGGCCCTTTCCACAATAGGCCCCTGACAAAATCTTGCGAACAATTGTGCACAACTGATCTCTAAACATTCGCTCGTAGCCGACTATGCTATCGTCCTTACTCCAGTAAGATACGAATAGCTAACCCTTACGAGGACCATGACGTTATTTACATTACGTTATTTGCTACTCAAGTTTCTATTTAACTAAAAGCATTAACAACAACTTGAACCTGAAATAATAATAGAATGAGAGCCATAGAAAAATCAAATTTTCGACGCCGAGTCAATTTTATTCTATATTTCCAAAATGACTTTTCATTCAAGATTTATTTTGCATCAAGTCTTATAAACACACTATTGTTAAAGATATTTAAACAACAACAACAAAACAATTCTGCATATTTATATAACTCATAAATATGATGACATATTGAGCCAACCTGAGAGAGTATTGACCGGGGCGGTTTTAACCATCCAGTTAAAACTAGGGTGATCAATGCCTGCCAACCCTGGAATAGATCGTAAAAAATAACAAAACTTACATATCATTCTCTTTTCCATTCCACATATCGTTTGAAAGATCTGCTAGTCATGCGTTACGCACTCGGGTTATTTCAAACTCAATTGAAAGGGTATAGACGATTTGCGTCTTTTTAAGTCTCGTTATCTTTCTATTTACATCTTTTCGCAAAAACGATAAAACAACTTTTTTTTAGTACAGTAAAACATCAAAAAATGAAAGTGATAGCAAATTATGCAAGCCGAACAGTGGTTTCGGTACTCGCGTATTGTATTATCTAGAGATCAAAAATTGAACACACTAATTCAATTCAAAATTTCGGTAAAAGCGCAAGTGTTTTTACTGAACATGATTTGGAATGCTCGTTGGCAGGTCATAAGGGTTCTTTGTAGACGGTTTCGGGATTTTAACTAAGAAAAATCTACACAAATGGCTTTTGGCAAGACATGACTTTTGGAAACAGGCGGTTTACTTAGAATATCTGTAGAAAGCAACTTGAAGATAAGGGGCTCTCCACCAAAGTGCACAGGCTTTAAATCAATTTACCATAACTTTAACATGCAACAGAGTACGACAAATGCTTTCTGGATCAAGCTTCTTTCCGACTTCTTGCCTCTCACCCATGGGTTGATAATCATAGACCTATGTGGGATAGTAGCTGGAATCTAGGAAAGGATATGATGGTTGTACTGGTGTGAGAAATACCAGGAATCCATTGTTAGGTGCTCCAGCCGCCGCGATATAACTAAAAAATGTTGAAAGCGGCGTAAAACGCCATTCAATCAATTCTGGGTCAAGTTAATCACGGTGTTGCGGATGTAGCAGGCAACACTCGATCGGTTGGTTCAAATTCCATTTTTATAGCACCGGAAGGCTTGTTAAAACTCTTGGAATCAATTTTTGATCACAAATCTAAAATAATAGCATACTAAAGCAGTTTTACATTCCAATCATATCAGATTTCATTTTTCCAAAAAGCTTATTTTGTCTTCCACTCCGAGACGGGAAACTATTTATAGAACATAGAATATTTTATTAAAGGGAGGTAATTAATATCGCTTATTTTGTTCAGTCCGAATAAAATTAGCGATATTGGATTACCTGCCTTGAATTTCACTTAAAACTCGCACCACACACTCGTTCAATTTCCAACCAAAAGTACTCCGAAATCATTCATCTTGTCACTTTCACAAGGTTCGTAACTTTACTTTTCTGTTTTAAAGACAAACATGACAAAAAAAGCGGATAATGTAACAAATCAAGCCTTAGTTATGACATTTTCGTCGCCCACAGATAATTCATTAACTGAGGAAAATAATTCTCCATTTTTTTCCAACGATAAGAAAACAATGATCAAGAATATTTTCGTATTTCAGCTTTTATTATTTATCATGCAACATGATCTAAATGGTGATGTTCATAAATGTTTGAATACATGAATAAGTTTAATATTTATGGTATGATACGTGATTGAATTTCCAAACAGTTAAGCTATATTTATTTCTTTAGTTAACCTTGATATTTTTCGTTCGTCCTAGATTAATTCACATCTCCAACCTCTTATTTCATAATAAAATCTCTTGCTCAAACCATTTGGCAAGTTTTTACAAAATATCCAAGCCTAAATCACATTTAACCATTAGTGGAATTAAATTCTAGTTAATGAAAAGCTCTGGGTAATTGTAATTTTGTTATGCGTATTGAAATGTTAAAAAAACACTATATATTTCTCTCTAACGTGCAGACTAGTTTTTCAACTGCTTATCACGGCGACCATAATTATTCATTGCATCTACAAATAAGACCTCCAAAGAGGAAATGATTTCAAAAGGTATATGTACAATTAGAGATGTTTTAAAATTGACAGGTTGAGCGATTTGAGAATAGGTTTGAAATGTTATTGAATGAGTTTGTTAGGCGAGATTCGGACGAAATTTAAGGAAAGTGTTACAAGTTCGCTAATTTAGTCCAAATTGGACGTATTTTTTTAATACGTTGTTATTCTGCGTAATTATTGAACTGGCAGGACCGTGACGTAATTTAGCGAGTTTACTGTTCAAAAGTTTGGGTTCTTCCAAATTTTAGTCGGAAATCTTCGTAAACGCGTGCAAATAGCTGTCTCTTAAAACCTAAAAGATTCACGTGCTTTGAGAGAGTGAACGTATTTCATCGTTTGGTTACCAAGGCCTCGTAACTTCAGCTTGATTAAGATGAAGTTACGAGGATTCGGTTACCAATCTACGATTTAAGGTCTCGAGTTATCTATGTCGACTCCTTTTAGAAGTATGTCATTTTACTTAAAACCCGATTTCCCTTAACCTTAAGTTCAACGACCCGTTACTTAGGCTCCGCCATGCCAGGGCATTAATCATGGATATTACAATATTGCAATTTTCGTCCAAACCACCATTAGAAAAAAAATACGATTTCTTTTTGTTTTGTGTTTTCACGGTCGAATCAGACACTTAAAAATAAAATAGTGTTTTAAACGATGTTGAAATGTTTTGAACTTTTTCGTAGCGTTTTTAAATGGTGCTCGGGGAATTTTGAATGAATGGATAGAGCGCTAAGCCAGCGTTTTAGAAAAAAATGATTGAAATAAGTGCCAATTTCACGATGTTTTTAACTGTATCTTGTAGACAAATGACGTTAAATAATCCAAGTCAAAAATCCATATCGTTGAATTTTGGGCGAGGACAGCGATACCCTGAATTGATTGTTCAAACTATATTTTGAAAGGCAGTAGCCACCCACTTCTTGTTATAAGCTATTTGTAACCAATGGAAATTTTTACTTCATTTCACCTACATTCCTATGGTAAACAGTATTATGTTATTTATGCATAAATTGAATTATTTATCCAACATATTTGTCACCAAACACACATGGTCTTGATTTGATTTTGTTTATCTCGGTAGTAATGTTGCGTTATATGGACTATAAGGTAAGACTTCTTATTTCATGAAAATAATATTTCCGATGATATTTAGGTTATGGCACAATTGACTAGTCTACGATTTAAAATTAAAGAAGTCAATTTCAGAAGTAGTCTATTATTTCTCCCCGACCTTCTCTGTATATACTCCTTAATCGCTCATCCAGCGGGTATTGGTGCTGCTCGTGATATAATCTACGCGCCATTATACCCAGCATAGACTGATCATATCTATGGCATCGTCCGTCATTATCATTGTGTAGATAACACATCAGTTCTGCGCCACCTGGTGCGATACACGCTTTGTTTAGTGCGCATGACACCCACGCATCCATGACGATTCTTATGACGTCATTGTAATAGAATAAAGTTGTACACGCCCACACTTCACCATAAGGTCTGAACTTGCACGGATCTTCCCCGAGAAATTCAAACATTCCCAAATCAGTCTGTTTCGATAGAGAATAAGAATCTTTATCACTTGTTGTTGCATAAAATATCCATCCAAACTTTTTAAGATATTCTGCTGCCAAATCGAAGTGGGTGGAGTTAACCCGTATCATAGAATCGCACCACCAAACGAAACCAAACTCTAGCAGTGCCATCTGGAACAGAAAAAAAATCAGTTGTACAAGGCTGGTGAAAATGGACCAGCCTTTTAATCATATGAATTTAGTTCTGGATTGAAAGATAAACAGAGTATTCTTTTAATTCTAGGTGTTATGGAACTATAACACTTATATGTATTTTTATACAACGTGTTAATATTTTTACTTGCGTACACCCGTGAACTTAAAGCATGCTCTCTTCATATCTTATACTTTTATATCACTTATAAAGCGAAAAAGTAAATTTCCCATATCATTTTTGTAGCCAAGGAAATTGCGAGAATCTTGAAGATTACTTTGTGAAATAAATCTATAGATTTTTCACCTGGATAATAATCGGCTTGAACGCGTAGACCTTTAAATTTCTGACATGTGGTGGAACATCTCCAAACGGAAACCGTCTGACTTCACATCTACTCTTTGTTCTTACCTGTAGAGGAAAGAATAGCTGTAATTATGATACATATACTCGGTCCATTTATTAGGACGACAATTGCTTTTATATAGAGGGTATTGAATGAGTAGTCTTTGAATACCGAATTTTTAAACGAGTCATCTATAAACAGATAAAAACGAGTCTTTGTCGAGTTTTTGTAAGTTTTAGATGACGTGTTTAATAAATTCTGTATTTTATGAGCACAAATTTCATATTCTATTTTTGATATGACCCGAATTTTTGCAAAAAAATGGTCAAATTTCTTTAAATTCAACATTCCAATTTTCCACAAAACTTTTAATGTCGTTTTAAACTGACGTCACAATATACAGATAATTACGTCATTTTCGCGTTAACAAAATTGCGTTGCAATTCGGTCTGAGCTCATTTGCATAATTATTCCACAAGTGTAATTACACCCGTGTAATATCAAAAATATTCAACGGGTTTATTTCACTCCCGCTACGTAGGTCATATTATTAAGAATAAACGACAATTGTGTAACTAAAGCACGTAATAAAGCTGATTCCTTGTTTGTGATTCTATTCTTTGATTTTAAAACAACAACAACAAAAAATTAACAAAAAGGCTGCTTGCCTGATGTTAAATATAAAAGGGTATCACCAACTTCATATACTGAGCAAAAAAACCAACAAAAGGTTACATACTTTTTGGCCTGTTTTGAATGACTTTCAGAGATAATAGGCCAATTTTATGGACATGTGCTTGTCGGGCTAACGACAGAGACTAAACAGACGCAGGTTTTTGAGTGAGCCCGGGCTAGTGCGTTTGTCACTTCCGATTTTTGTCACATACTTCATTTTGTGTGCCTTTTCTTGATCAGTCACACTCATTCCTTAGCAATGGCACGAAAAAAAACACAAAATAGTTTGCACATTTTATTGGAACGGATATGCCACAGCAATTGAAAAAAAAAAAACAGAAATCAGGAAATCAAGGGAATGCATAGATCTTGCCTATTTATAATGCTACTCTTAGGTTTGGCTACTCTGGTCAGGCAATTAACATTTCAACATTTTGCTGAAGAACTATTGAGCCCGGTAAGGACAGTCGGTAATGCCTTTGGATTTTAAAGATGGGGTCATGGGTTCGATTTCCGACTCAACCATATTTCATCCCATATTTCACAAAAGTTATTGTGAGTATTGTCATTTGTCTCCCACAGCATATGCGAGTGATACACCTTAGAGAGAAATGCAACTAATGGCTCAGATGAAATGTTCTAACCGTGCAGTGAGAAATGAAAAGAAACTATGGATAGGAAGGTACACTGTCTGTCGATTTTTCAATGTAAAACTATGGAAAGTGACGTTAAACCCCAATAAAACACGGGAAAAAAGGAAATCGGTTCACAGACAATAGACACGGCCGAGATAAGATAGGCTCGGTGTGACGTCAAGTAGAGGCGTTGGCATTCACAACATCAAAGGAAGGATAACAAAATCTTAGAAATCTTTAGAAATACACAGTAAGTCGCACAAAACGCAAAACAATTAATTTCTAATCCTTGCGTAATTGAAATCACCCCCTGAGCCCAGGCGTAAAGCAATACGTCACTCTCCATTCATTACCCCTGGGACAATACGCTAGCGAAACGTCGTTTCCATGTATATTTATAATTGTAAATACCTTGATTAGCCAATCATAATGACCATGAAGCAATGCTAGCGCGGTTTGCGTAGACTGACTACGGTCGAAACTTTTCGCAATGGGATTTTTTTTCTGACTGTAAAATGTTCAATCTACCTTCCAGTGAAAGAATTTTTCAAATTCTTCCTCTGGTGGTTGACCAATGCTGAACCAAATATCGAAATTTCGATATGTAACAAAGTTACAAAATACAGCTGCTATTTCACATAGGTCTACGAATATCAACCCGTTGGTGTGAGACAAAAAGTCGGAAACAATGAGTGCCGCCGTCAGGGATCGAACCCAGGACCTCTGGATTGACAGTCCGACGCGCTACAAACTGCGCTATGACGGCGGCTTTGGTTACATCGAATATGCTAGATGATGTTTCAAGCTGACCATTGTCTCTAATCTTAGAGTGATAGACACACTTACTATACAGAAAATATTTTCTTTACCCAAATGCGGCCACAATCACTGCATCCACTCTTCTACTTAGACCATTGATTAGACGTTGATTAAAAGGCCCCAATTATTTTTGCCACATCTATTACATCAGATCCAAATTTTGGTTTAGAGGTACCAGTTATATTATACTCAGCGAGCCAGAATGACCCAAAGATGATCGATGGGGTTCATGTGTTGGCTTTATTGAAAGTACTTTTATAGCTGTATTATTTTGATGTTGCATTACTTTTTTCTTTGTGTATGTATCAGACAGACTACATGTTTCAGAATTGTTTTAATGTATAAATACATCATTAAAAGCTCAGGTAAACGTCTTGCACAATGAAAAAAGGCTAGCGAAATGTGTGTCCGATGACATAGGCCATAACGTAGTTACCATGCATGTAAACAAGGAAAGCTTCGATAAAGCAATTTGAACTTTGCATAAGTTTAAATATAGAAATGACGTGTAAAGCAGACAAAAATAAGATTAATTTTGTCACAAAAAAAACTTAAAATCGCCAATTAAAATGCTTCATGAATTATTCATGAGAACGCGAGAATTTTGACAAGTTGTCCCAGGGTCGAAAAATGTAGTTATCGGAATGAAACGACACTGGGTTACCGAGGGATATCTTAAAAAACAAGCAACGGTTTCTCCCATTATCGAGCAGATTTACAAATGTAGGTCATACTCACTATATCTAAGGTCTCCTTTTTTAACCCAAGGTCGAACACCAGACATTTTATTTTTCCTTTGTATTGGGCCGTGTCGTTCAGTATATGTATAGATCGAAATAAGCCTTGTGAAGTTTTATAAAATCGTTCGTTAAATGCCGTCACTATGACGGGATAATCGGGAATCTCCGTAGGTGCTGTTTTATTAGCCCCAAGAAGTTCTGGATACAGTTCGGCCAAACCCCTTGGATAGTTTTGCACCACACGCAAGTTCTCTTCGAACGTTTCGTTGAACTTTTCAGCGCACTTTCCGGAAATTTCTGAAAAAAAAATTAATTAAAGCGTTTTGCTTGTTCGGCACAAAAAAAAAAAAAAAAAAATGTCGAAACTCTTCCAAGCTGAGCCATCGAATTGTATATACATATGTGTCGCATTAGGTACGCAAACATTTATAGTCTTACCATATTTGACAAAAATAGCCTGGAGAGCCTCATTATAAGAAGTAAAATAAAAGTATTTTGTTAAAGGTCAAGAGATTGCATTATACAAATAGCGAAGGCTAAAACGCCGCTTAGATGCGCGATTACTGCTAAGCTTATCCATGTATGTGTGTTTTTATTTTCTTAAAGGCATAATTATTGTGGTCGAGTTTAATCTAGCGGGGCTCAAATTTAATGCTATGTACTAGATTTTAATTGTTTTAAAAAGCTCTGCGTTTTTAGATAAAACATTTCCGATTATTGCAAAACTTTATTTTATAACATTGCGTAAAAACAATATATATAATTAAGAATAGAAATAAAAACACATACAATTCTTTAAAAATCGACTCTTTGATTTATTATTAAATTCATGCATGTCTCTAATGAGCGTTTCAACATACCTTTAGTATTATCATGTGTATAGTTAAAGATGAATTCTGAAATTAAAAAATAAAGAATATCCAAATTTATACTTCATTTTATGTGAAATTCGTCGTTTGACAACATAAATTAAACGCATTTATGGCATTGAAAGGAAAGATATCATAAAGGTACAGATTCTAAAAACGCTTTATTTCTGGAAATCTACGTGTGATCTCGAAAAATTCTTACTAGAGGTGTGCAACGTTCATCCGCTAACATATGATTTAAGATTATCCTAATTCGAAGACGATATGAATGACATTTTAAGTTGGTAAGATTGTACGAATTTTTGTCTACTATGGATAACAGGTTGAGGACGGTGAAATTAATGCTTGTAAAAAGCAGTTTCTTTAATTTCCATCATGTTTTGCAAGATAATTTTACCATCAAGGGCGTCAAAAAAGAGGGATATGTTCAAATTGATTAAACATAAGAATAACTGACCATCCGAAGATGAAATAGTTACCTACTTAATGATTGTTTTGTCCCCAAGGTTCCTTTTTTCCTCGTTATGTCGATTAAGTCATCGGTGAATTGATGTATCCGTTGTACTATTGCTGTACTTGAATTGTGATAAGACATGTTGATATGCAATCCTAGAAACACAACAGAAAGAAACAACAAAAAAAACCTCAAGCATAGATAATGTGACTCAAAGTAATCAAACAGAAAGACACTGCAAAAAATTAAGTAAGGTGCGTTTTCCTTTAGAATATATTACTTTAAAATCAGGCTGAACAAATAAAGACAGAGCAATGATATATCAAAGATCAAAACCGGTTTATTATAGTCTTCCACGCGATGGATTAGATCAACCCTTACAATGTTTTTTTTTTTAAATGTTTCATACAAATTAACGATTTTTAGAAAGTTTTTGTCACTCCGCTTCAAGTTTTTCGCATGATAATTAAAACATACGATGTACGCAAAGAAAAGGCACAGGCTATGAAAAGATATTACGGCTTTACTGGCGTGAGAAATACAAGGAATCCATTGTGAGGTGCTTCAGTCGCGAAATTACAGAATGATTGTTGAAAGCGGCGTGTAACAACGCTCAGCAAAAATTAGCAGGACTGTATAGTGAACTGCATCAAACGGATAAATTCTTGCTGTGTAAGTTTTCTTTACTTTTTTTGTTTTATAAGTTTTTCCTAATAATTATGTATATTTCATGCCTATGTGTGGCTTACCTGTCGATGCCTGACTGTAGAATAGTAACACTAACCCAAATGAACAAGTTATAACCACAAGGAACACTCGATTATCTGAAATAATCAAAAATCTATCTTTCCTTATCAAATTTTCTACAAATAGTAAAACAAATGAGAAGTTAGAATTTTTTATTTACCCCGCTTAACTTGCCTTTAATCCTTTGTATAGAATATTTTTGAATACAAAGAAAAATTGTGGTACATGTACCTGCGGCACACGTTGCATATAAGGCGATACTCCGCCTTATAATCTATTTGCATGTCTATCTACGTATATTTTTGAGCGAGCCACTAAGGTTAATGACAAAAGCTTTAATGTTACATTTCCAATAATGTTATTTATTGCATGTGAATCGGAGGCAGACGATGGGTTGTGTAGAAGGCGTCCGTCTAAGCACATTTAGATTGTTTGCTGTGGGTTAAGAGAAACGTTAGGCCAAAGCCTTCAAGAGAGATTAAAGTTAAGACATTGAGCAGCCTTACGGAAACATTGGCCGACCGAAGACTTTATTTAACAAATGTCAATTTAACAAATATATCTTACGTACTCTGACCCATAATAGTCTAAAAATTTCAAGTAAATCAGGATTTATCTACGAAATTATTAGTTTCCTTTTTTGAAATTTCACATTTTTCGATCGCAGGTGTACATTTATATTCTGTAGGAAGAAGTGCATCTTTCTGGATTATAAGAATAGTCTCTTCTTTTCTGTTCAAGCCAGGATTACACGATATTTAAGGTGCCATCGTGAGCTAGAGTTCTGCTAATGATTTACACTAACCTCAACAAAATAGATGATTATCATTTTGATCCCAATTTCAAGTTTTTGTAAGAAATTAACAAAAACATTATTTAATTTACACTTGACAATTTCAACCCAAAACATGTAAACGTATTCATATCATAATTTTTAGCTGACTCCCGTTAAAGTCGCCAAAATGAAAACACTGCATTATGTTTTCTACCCGTTTTCTATAAGTGTACACCGATTTAAAAACTGCCTGCTATAGACCATACACTTAGGAATTTGTGGTGGGTAAATATAAGTGGAATCAAGAAATGAATGTAAGTTAACCATCGTTTTTAAAACCAAATGGTCCTTAAGACTAGAAAGCCAGGAATGGCTTGAGTCGCTCAACAGGCTTGAAATTCTTGTAAAAGCAAATAAATGTTTTGACTAGATTTTTCGATATTTGGGGTTCTACTGATGTTAAGAACGATTTTCAAAGTTTCAACTATATAACAGATAGAGAAATGACATCCGCTCTTAAAAGACATATTTTTCATCAAATCAAAATTACTTTTGGCTGCATGATAATGGGTCAGCCAAAGATCATACCAAAAATGTTTGCTTGATATTCATCAGTTACATTCTGAGAAAATGATTTTCATAGTTTCCACTATTTAACATATTGAGGAATGACCTCCATCCATAAAATGCATAATTTTGGTACACTGATTAAGGGTCACTCAAGGATCATTCCAGTGAAATTTGGTTGATATCCATCCGTTACATACTGAGAAAATGTTTTTCAAAGTTTCCACTATATAACATATAGAGAAATGACATCCGCCCATATTAATGCATATTTTCCATCCGATCACAATGATTTTTTGTAGACTGATAAAGGGTCACTCAAGTCTCATTCCAGTAAAATTTGGTTGATATCCATCCTTTACATTCTGAGAAAATGATTTTCAAAGTTTCCACTATATAACATATAGAGAAATGACCTCCGCCCATTTAAATGCATATTTTCCATCCGATCACATGATTTTTTATAGACTGATAAAGGGTCACATAAGGATCATTCCAGTGAAATATGGTTGATAACACAGTTGCATTCTTAATAAATGATTTTCAAAGTTTCCACTATATAACATATAGAGAAATGACCTCCGCCCATAAAAATGCATATTTTCCATCCGATCACAATGATTTTTTATAGACTGATAAAGGGTAACCCAAGGATCATTCATGTAAAATTTAATTTGTATCCATTGATTAAAATCTGATAAAACTAATTTTTTACCATATTTGGAAATTAGCCACGCCCATTAAATCCATGTTTTCCATTGGATCAAAATTTCTCGAACAACTTTGAAAGAGGGTCTCCCAAGGATCATTCCTGTGAAGTTTGGTTGAAATCCATTTAGTAGTTTCTGATGAGAAGATTTTTAAAGAAAAGTTTACGACCGGACGCACGGATGGACGCACGACGGACACAACACTATGACAATAGCCCCAGTGGCTTTCAGCCAGTGGAGCTAAAAATGAGAAATGTGAATTGTGACACTGAAGAACTATGAAATATAAAAATTCTGAAAATTTCTCTAAAAGACATAAACGATATATGTATATGGGGTTATGATTATTATTATATTATTTATTTTGAGATTAGTGCTCTTTTATAGTGCTCTTTTTTTTTAAGTGGACGTATATATGAACTCTATTTTGCGTTGTAATTCCGTATATTCCTGTGTGTAAACAATTTTATCGACTGAACATTAGCTATATCCGGTATAAGCTGATACATCGTGATGTTTGAAAAAGAGTGTATTTCTTGTCGGAAATTTGACCATCTAAAGGCTATAAAGTCAAATTTTTAATGTTTTTTTAGAGGATTTTTGAGAAATAACGGTAAATTATCATATGATAAATTCTCCGCCTAATTAGCTAAATATCACAGAATAATACCCCGATTTCTTTCATTGCACCCTTACTTTCTTATTTATGCAATAAAGAAATAGACAATAGACAATATTTTATTGACTTAAACTTTACAGTTTCTCGTCATACAAAATAACAATATACACATATGAAAATATCACAATGACATACGCGTCAAGATCAAACATACAGTTACAATTTCTTTTCAAAATATGAATGGATAATACATATTACATTTACATATATAGTAGTATTTAAGAAATGGGAAGGGAAGCAAGTTGAGTTTCTTAATCAATGCAAAGTAAGATTTGACTAATAAATGCATCTATATATTAAGTTGTTCTCTGAATGTTATTAATTAAAGAAGATCTCAGTTCTAGCGCTTCTTTAATATATTTAGCAAGATTTTTTAATTCTTTCTTATTATTGCTGTTAAATAAAAGTGTCATTTTGTACATACTAGGACGTCGGTAATACTTTTTATTTATATATGTTCGTCTTATATCTTTATAAGCGCTACAGTATAAAAGGAAGTGGTATTCATCTTCTATTTCGTTGCTGTTACACAATTCGCAAATACGCTGGTTTCTCTCGGTTCTATAATTACCATACCTTCCTGTTTCTATTCTTAGAGGGTGAGATGAAAGTCTTAACTTTGAAATATAGTTAAACCATTTCAAAGGTAGGACATTCAAATAATTCTCTAAACCTGGACTAGTTTTAAGTAATCTATAGTTTGTTAGTAATGTACTGCTATTTATATAACTAAACATTTTTTGATAGAATTCGTCTATTACTTTTGATCTAAATGTTTTATAAAAATGGTTCTGATTCACACTGTGAGGATAAGTCCAAACATAGCTAAACCCATACCTATCCAATAAATATTTAACATTACTACACCAATTCATTGTACCATCATTGATATTTTCCGACAAATTATCATAAAGAGTATTCATGATAATATTATTTGTAGAAATTATTTTCCCCCAATATTTTATAACGCTTGTATAATTTCTTATGTATAGTGGGTATCTTCCTAATTCATAATACACCGCATAATTACAGGTAGTAGTTTTTACGCCAAAATTTTTTTTCAAAAATTGCAAATGTATTCGTTCTATATCATTAGATTTTGTAAACCCCGTAACCTCATTCGAATAACAAAGAATAGATCCTACAAAGGCGTCAAATAACTCTAACATAGTCGAAGTGCGAAAGTTTAAGGCACGGGTTTTAGTCCAGAGTACATTCAGTGCTTTCAGCCCTTTGCCAACGAGTAGCTTGCAATTTTGATTAAATGAGCCCGTATAATTGAAAACTGTGCCCAGGTAATTAAAGTCATTAACTATTTCTAATGCTTGACCATTATAAGTCCAACTTTCATTTTCTCTGAGAGCTCCCCTTTTGCGAAAAACCATTATCTTAGATTTTTCTGAATTAACCTCTAGACCCCATTTTGTACAATAATCGTACAATTTATTCAAACTAGATTGTAAACCTACTGGATTATCACTGAGAATAACCATATCATGTGCGAAAAGTAATAATAAAACATTGATGTTTTCAATAGTTAAACCACAAGCGGGATCACCATGTAAGAATAACTCAATATCATCAATAAATAAAGCAAAAAGTAAAGGTGACATTATCTCCCCTTGCTTAAGACTGACTATACTTTCAAATGGAAGAGATAACAGATTATTGACTTTTACATAACATTTGACCTTTGAATACATGTCACGAATAATTCGTCCGTTTCGGTAAATACTATCAAAAGCTTTCTTTAAGTCGATAAATGAAGCATAGAGCCGCCTTTTTTCGGAATAGAATAAGCGTTTGTTTTTTGAGTAAGATCGGTTGATTAGTTGATGATTCATTGTGTGAACAACAAAAGCTTTATATTAGCCCCTGGCTCTGCCACTCGTGAAAATACAGTTTCCGTCACTCGTGAAAATATAAATTTGTTGTTCAGCCAATGTGATATAAATCGATCTGACACTGAAACAAACGATTATCTTTTATGCATATCGAAAAAAAAAGGTTTATTTGTTGGAAATGAAATAATTAAATAATTACTTCAAAAATAGGAATAATCGAGTGTAAACTACATTTTTCCTTATCAGATGATTTTGATTGATAATACTTTTTCTATGTTTTCAATAAAAAACGAAATATGGAATTTCCATACCCAAAAACTAGAAAAAGAAAAGGATTCAAGAATAGGTCAAGCAATTGTGATATCTCAAAAACACTATAATTCATTGGTTTAAACCTATTTATTTTACATCGATTGGGAAACAAGTTCTTACAACTTAGATTAATCCCTCTCGATTCTGCTTCCTGGAAAATTTACCAGTACTCGCGCCGAATGTGTGGGCTAATGAAGGAACCAAGATCGATAGCCGCTCCCGGGAATCGAACTCAGGACCTTTAGGTCAAGAGGCCGACGCTCTACCTCTAGACCACGGACACCACCCTATAATTCATTGAAGGCTAAAGGTAAAATTAAAGATCAAAATATAGATAGATTTGGTCGAAAGAACATTCTACATAGACAATATTAACAAGACAAGAAGAAGCGCGATTGAAATCAGACTGCGCAGTCTGTCAGGGATCGTTTCGTTTCACCCACCTCGGAAAGTCCTTTTTGTATACTAGTATCCAAATTTCACCATCAAATTTTTCATTGTAAGTTTTAATATTGGTCATACACAATCAAAATAATTGAATAAATCACTGACAATTTAGTATTGAATTAATATCTTATATTGATTTTACACGAGCAATAATAAAGTTTTGTCATTTTAAATACGGATAATACTAACGATCGCGAACGGACGCCATCGAAGATAGGTCAATTCTAGAATAATATGATTGTCAATTGAACATCGCTTGTGTAAGGGACCACTGTCAGAATAAATAACGTGCGGCGAGTTCATTTCTTTTTTTTTTGTTTGAATGTTTTTATCCTGTCACTAGCTATAAATATTGCCTGATAAAAGGGGGTATGATAAACTTGTTGATATCAGGTCACTTGATCACATGACAGCTTTATCATGTCACTTGGTCACGTGACCTGTCGGATCTTCTTTTTGTGGCTATTAAGTCATAAAACAGGCCTCTCTTTCTTTTGAACTTGAGTGTATATTTCTGATAAAAAATATTTCACTCGATTCTCATATGATTTTAAAATCAAATCCCTACCATATCGATGACATAGTAAAATACTGATGGCGTTATCTATATAATTGTGACGAAGCTCATCTCGGTGTTTACATTCGACCTGGAAAACTGTCAGGATTTTAAAAGATTTATCTGAATAGATTCAACGCATAATTATTCGACCGAGAGGGATTTCAGAGATAGTAGCTTTGCATCTGATCTCAATCTATGTCCATCCTCTGATTATGAGCAAGGAAGGCATTGAATTGAGATTTGTTTTTAGCTGCATGACAACAAATTTTCGGAGAAAAAAAAAAGGACTGAGATTGCAAAAATCACCCGATTCATATCTTCTTTATCATTATGGTTTGTACATATAATTCAAGTTCTCTTTTGTTAAATATTTTCTTGCTACAGCATTTGAACCTTTCAATTATCGAGTTCTTTAGCCGTAAGCGACCACCCCACCTCTGCCACCCATTCACCCTTATGATGAGGACTCGCCGAGTATCGGAGTTGTAAATCTGGATCGGATTAAAGTTTCGGAAATAAAAAATAAATAGACATGAAAAAATATTGTAACAAGATAAATAGAATAGATAATAGGTGACTTGAGATGGAAAAGTATATCGGGCTCGGCTGCGGAATTTATCCGGTTGGCCTCCGGCTCACCAGATAAATTCCTACGCCTTGCCCGATAAACTTTTCTATCTCAAGTCACCAACCATCTATTCTCTATTTACACCGCTTTCAACAATCTACAAGCTATATCGCGGAGGCTGGAGCACCTGACAATGGATTGCTGTTGGTTAGTTCAGTACGTCAAAAATATAAGGCCGACTTTCCTATTAAACACTGGTGTTGACAGCGGAGATACCGTTTCATGCAAAGAGGACAGCCTTCAGTAAACGCCATACAGATTTATGTACTTCGGCACTTAGGGTAGATCTCGGATTTCATTTCTTTCATTGTTTTTACAAACAATAGCCATTATTACAAGGTATTACCCTTTCTTTGTCAAACATGTAAGTTTAAAATAGAATAATTTATCAATCCCTTTCTTCGCGAGTATTGCATATCATCACTAGTTTAAACACAAAAGTATTGTACATAAGGCGAAACTTTGTGATGGGAAGAAATGATTGCTTGTTAGCACACTTAATTATGTAAAAACTCCTTGCTTTATTCATCTTCACGTGCAGAGGTCTAGATTGACCTCCGTTTAGGAGAGAACGGTTGCGAAACAATTCGGGGATTCGGCGCAATACTGTCGTAAGTGTCAATATATTCATAATTCGTCAGAGACCAAAAATATGTTTAGTCATTCAACGCTTATTTCACGTGAACAGTATCCTATTTCGGAATTGTCTTTAAAGGGTTTTTTTAAGTGATGAGGAATCTTGTCGTGAGTTCAGAATCATAAGGCGTTCACACACGTTTGGAAATCATTTCGAGCTCTGCACGTGTAGATTTAGGAACAACTTCCGCAGCCTTTCACGGCAGTTTTCATCATGAACGCACTTTAGGTCCTCTGGTTTATGTATTTCTACTCAAACGTCATCGTTTTAGTTATTTATGCAAGGTTGTCATTCTCAAACCATCCAAATCAACTCGCTGGCCTAATTAATCGATAAAACTTGGCCAAATTCAACCAAAATTCATTTATATACATGACTTCTTCTCGATTCCTAATTAGTCTATCCTGACACCTACAAGAGCATTCATGACCCTTTCCTGTTCGTTACCCGATTATCCTTCCAATTTCCGCTCGATGTACCGACTTAACTCGAGCTCTTACCATCTCGGTAACCCAGTGTCGCTCCATTCCATAAACTACATGAATGTAGAGTAACGTATTTGCTTTACGCCTGAAATCCGAGGACGACAGTATCGCGACCCAATCAACTCAATGTCTGCTCAATCGCTCGCAGACCGCCGCTCAAATAACGATCCGTCGACTTGATCATGTGGACAGAAAAGAGTTGAGTCAATGGGAATGAGGTCGAAAACCACCCAATTACAAGTCGAGGGGTGATCGGGAAGGCTTCTTAATCAAGAGGTTCCGACTGCGATTCCCGGGGCGGCTATCGATCTTGGTTCTTTCCTTGGCCCACAAATTTGGCACGAGTGCTCGTTCCTATCCAGGAAGCAGAATGGATTGGGATTATTGTTAGTTGTAAGAAACTGTTTCCCAATCAATTTAGAATAAATAGATTTAAACTAGGCTGTTATTTGGATTCCTCCGAATAATAAGAGATCATTTCCTTAATTTACATATGTGACCCGTCACGCAAAAAGGGAACCATCTGGGAAGTTCGTATAATAACCATTTGAAAAAGAGATTGCATCCAGTACATGTCAACCAGATGTTACATTTCAGAAATTCTTTCTCGGGAAGATGAACTGATCATTCTAAGTTCAGAAAATAAGTTCGAAAAGTTTCTGCCCTAGTCTGCCTGCGCAATCCGCGTAGTCTGACAAGGGTCGACACTTTACGCAATACCCAGATGGTCTCTTTTCTCGTGATAGGTCACATATTCATAATAAAAAAAAGTGCGTGGAAAAGCGCAGGTTATTGACGTATTCTAGAAGCTTTGCAAGAAACAGATTTCAAATCCATTTTGTTTCTTATATTTATCTTAAAACTATACAAATATCCGTGTGATAACATCCCATATGATATATAGCATATAGTTATAAGATAAAATGCACATCACGCGAGCTAAAGCTGAAATATTTAACCGCTTACTGGTATATTTCCCAGGTTCCATATTCCTTAAAACACATATATATATGTGAGTGTTTAACTAATTGCACAATTAAACGTAATCAACTTAACAAATTTTGAAAAAGAGACCCCCAGAGGACATATCGATAATCAGAAACCGATAATTAACAAGTTCGAAGGTTTCAATTTGTTTTATGCGTATATATAGATTTACTCAATAAGTTCGATTTCAATGTTATATTTTTCTCTCTCCCTTTTTTTTTTCTTTTTTTTTTTTTTAATTTTATGACCCTTCATGCGAAAAGGGACCATCCTCGAATTACAAAAAATGTCGACATTGACCAGACTATGCGGATTGCTCAAGCTGAACGGTTGGAGCCTGCCCTGTGTCCAGGATGTAAAAACGTTTCGCGAGCGCTTTGAGATGATACCTCGCTTTGCACGTTCACATACGTGCAAAGCGAGGTAGCATTTCGAAAGCGTTTCGCTAACGTTTTCATCCTGAACGCAGGGTAGGTCATGGTTATACTTTTTGGTAGAATTGTTATTCTAGAGTGGTTTCCGTGCTTTAGACGTTTGAAGAGTGGCAATGAACGGTCCCGAAATCGAATCCCAACCAGACCTGCACCAATGGGTTGATAATCGTAGACCTATGTGAGATAACAGCTATAGGCTGGGAAAGAACGAGTGCGTGGAGCGACTTTTGAGTGAAATTCAAGGAAGGTAATCCAAAATCGCTAATTTTGTTCAGATGAACAATATAAGCGATATTAATTATCCCCTTTAGTAAAATATTCATACATGTTCTATAAATAGTTTTCTATCTTTTCAAGGACCAATCAGACGCTTAAAATTTCAATTATGTCAGTGAAATCGCGATTTAACTATAGCTTTTTATTTTGAATGTAGTTGTTGATTTTATGTTTTGGGTAATTTTTGAACGTTTTTGAATGGTTTAAGTGAGTGTTTAGAATGAATGAATGAATGGAGCGCTGAGTGAGCGATTTGAGTCAGCGCTCCAATCATTCATCCCAAACACAAATTCAAATCACTTAAAAACGCTCCGAAATTGTTTAAAATGATCAGCAGTTCAACCAAACCGAACAAATCATTGTGTGGTTTGAATTGCTTGTGATAATTTTTAAGCGTCTGATTAGAAGAAAAACAAACAGAAAATTTAATATAGTATATTTTGTTCAAGGGAGGAAAGATTATCGATAATTTCGTTCAATTTTCGATATTGGATTACCTCCCTTGAAATCACTAAAAGGTCACACAACTCATTCAATTTCATTCCAAAATCATTCCAATATCATCCATCGTGTCAATTTTGAGATGTTATTTACTGTAGTCTCTGGTTGACCTCTAATACTACATATGGTTTAGCCTTGGTATTTACCTTGGTTTATTTCGCCTAAACCTGATCCCAATAAAAATGCATAAATACTTTTTATAGATGCAAAAGTTAAAGTGAGTGATCAAAGGCCAACTTTGTCTATACCTGTATTGACAAAATTGACATTTGATCTCTCACTCGAGTTTGTGCATCTATACTGATATATTTTGCCAATTTACAAAATGTATTTAAAACTCAATACCGTTTATAATTTTATCATTTAAAAGTTCGTGCAAAGCCATGTAAGAATTATCACGATTTTTTTTTTTTTTTTTGGTCTAGTTAGGGTCCATGAAATCGCGCTATAGTTACAGTAGGTTACATCGTGAAATTGAACGTCATTCCGCTCAAAAACATTGTAAACTTCATTCAGCGCTCCATTCATTCATTCAAAACACTTACTCGAACAATTAAAACGCTCAAATATCACTATTAGAGGTCAAAAACTATCTTTAAATCGCATCGGGAAAATATGTAATATACTTACTTTCTTGAATTCGGGACCTTCTGATTGGTTCGAGAAGATATTAAAAAGACCTTGTATGTATATTCGTAAAGGGAGGTAATGAATATCGCTAATGCGTTCATCGTGAACGCAATTTGCCATATTCTGTAACACCCCTTTTAATTTATTTGAAAATCGATTCTTTCACTCATTCAATTGCATTCGAAATTATTTAACAATCATTCACTTTTTATGCTCCCCGAAAGGAGAGCATATAGCCGCCGCTTCGTCTGTCCGTCCGTAATTCTGTCCGTCCGTAATTCCGTCCGTCCGTCCTCACCTATTTCTCCATATCCCTTGGGCCAAATCAAATGAAACGTACCATGTGAACTTCCTATGATATAGTGTTGATGCATCTGTGACGGTTTTTGGATTTGAGGCCTCGTCACGGGAAAAGGGGACTTCGGATAAAAAACAGGTTTTCCCAAATTTCTCCTAGTCTAACAGTCAGAATTTATTTCATATTTGAGTAGCAAATCAGATGCTCTTTACTATAAACAATTTGAAATTGACGTAAAAAATATATATCATGGAAAAAGGGGGCTAAATCGAATGAAACTTACCGTGTAAACTTCCTATAATATAGTGTTTATGCATCTGTGGCAGTTTTTTGATTTGAGGCCTCGTCACGGGAAAAGGGGATTTTGGGTAAGAAACAGTTTTCCCCCAATTTCTCCAGGTCTAACGGTCAGAATTTAGTGAAATTTCATATTTGAGTTGCAAATCAGATGCCCTTAATTTGAAATTAACGTAAAATAAAAATATCATGGAAAAAGGGGGCTAAATGTTTGTTACCTTTACGTTAGCGTGTAAAATACAGTTATTCTTTCAATCCTCCTAGTCTTATGCTCAGAATTTGATGAAATTTGATTTTTTTGTCTAAAAAGATGTCATGCAAAAGGAGGTTTAGTTTGTTGCCTTTATGTTAGCTGTATAAGAAAACACCTTATTTGAGTCCTTGTAATCTGACCACAGAGCATATCTCCCAAAGTATAATAGCTATCAACTTGAAACTTTATGGGTGGATAGTTCTTATGGAGGACAAGTGCATTGCACAAGAACTACAACTCTTGCTTGCACAATTTTGGAGTTATTGCCCTTTGTTATTTTTGATACTTAGATTATGTCTGGAGCATATCTCCTAAATTATAATGGCTATCAACTTCAAACTTTATGGGTGGATAGATCTCATGGAAGAAGTGCTATGCACAAAGACTACAACTCTTGCTTGCCTAATTTTGGAGTTATTGCCCTTTGTTATTTTTGAAACTGAGATATATTTCGGAGCAAATCTCCTAGATTATAATAGCTATCAGCTTGAAACTTTGTGTATGGGTAGATCTTATTGAGGAGATGTGCAGTACACAAGAACTACAACTCTTACTTGCATAATTTTGGATTTATTGCCCTTTGTTATTTTTGTTACTTAGATTTTGTCTGGAGCATATCTCCAAAAGTATAATAGCTATCAACTTGAATTTTTATGGGTAGATAGATCTCATGAAGGACAAGTGCAGTGCATAAGAACTACAACTCTTGCTTGCATTATTTTGGAGTTATTGCCCTTTCTTATTTTTAATACTTAGATTTTAGGTAAATCTCTGACAGTACAAAAGAATCTTTATTCTATTAGGCTTCAGTTTACTATCAAGCTTTCGTGGCAGGGGAAGTCCATGTCCAACATGGCTCTTGTTTTTGTGACAATGCCTTATTCGGGAACATAATCCGTCTCTGACGGCCCTTGTTACATCATACTTTAATCAAGGCCAGTCCTTCTATTATAGTTTTTTTTTTATCTTTTCGCTTAAAAATTATAACCGCCTTGTATGTAAGAATAATTACATACCGTCACAGAAGTAATTTGCTTCTCGGTATTGAGCACTTGCGATTGTTTTATAAACCGTTTATAACTTATGCAACAAAACTCAGAATTTGAAACAATAGCTTGTGGTTTACGACAATGAAATATTCATCTCGTATTAGCTGGATCATTGATTATTACGTTGACAAAATGGTCCAATTTTGCTCAATTGTCACAGAACCATCACTGGACATTTTAATGTAGCAACATTTTACGAGACCATAAGGCATTTTATATTTGAATATCGAACAAACTCATAGGATTTTTTTGTCGTTGAAAAATTTACTTTTATATACGTTAACAGGTTTTACATACAATAACATACACTTGAATTTTACATGGGGAGTCTTAAATGAGATTAAAGGGATGCAATATTGAACATTCTTACGTTCTTTTATTGAAATATACAAGCTGTCCAGTAAAAATAAATGTTTGTCTTCGCGGGCCGAAAATAGCTTTCCAAGTCTTTAAAGCCAGTAAATTTGGTTTAAAGAACTCCTCCCAAAATAAGCGGTGAATTTATCAATGTGAATTATTTTGATATGGATTTTGAAATTAAATTGAATGAGTGGGATGATTAGGTAGTTTGTAACATGGATATTAAATGGGGATAATATCATATCGCTAATTTCGTTCAGGATGAACGAAACTTTCGACCTTTATTACCTCCCTTTAATTTTTTACAAGTTTATTTGCAAGGTACAAAGGTCGACGGCCCATAATACAACAAAATGATAAAATATACAAATTTACGAGTAACGACTTAATTCATTGCATTAACACATATATGATGAATACAACTGAAAGAGATAGATAACGTCGTCGCTGAGCATCCAAAATATCATAGCTAAATCTCGATAGAGATTGAATTAATACTTTTGTAATCCAGCGACTGAATGGTGATGCAATACTTATTTGAATAAGAGTTGATTAATTTCTTCTAGAATTCTGCACCGATGATCAATAGCTTCTATTACATATTTTGATACTTTAATAACTTTGTATTACATTCAAGAATTGAATAAAATAATTGTTTATTTCTAAGCCATAGTTTTTCAAACAATTTCTTTCTTAGGTATTTCAATGGTTTGTAGAATTATGACGACATTTCTCAACCATGAGATCATGTGATGAACACAAAAATTTAGATAATATCTTTTATTTCTAATATGATAAATAAGTATATAGATAAATTTCTAGGTTCAATAACGACTTTAGATATTTGTTATGTGAGGCTTTTGGAAATGCAATAACCCTTGTGCATTTTTTTTTAACTGTGTAAGTCTTTTATTTTGCACGAGAACAGTTTTAAAAGCTCGCCAGTATTACAGAAAATAACATCGTGAAATTGACACTCATTCCGATCAAAATCATTCTAAATCAAACACTCAGCGCTTCGTTCATTGATTCCAAACACTCACTCAAATCAATAAAAAACGCTTCAAAATCATTTCGAAAGGTTTCGAAATCGTTCAAGAGGATCAATATCTTTTCAAATCGATCAAACTATGCTATGGTTTTATTGGCTTGTCCACGAAAACACACGAACAGAATAGTTAAGTAAATTTAAAATTTTATTAAAGGGAGGTAATAAATATTACTAATTTTGTTCAAAGTGAACAAAATTAGCGATATTGTATTACCTCCCTTGATTTTCACTCAAAATTTGTTTCACAAACTCATTCAATTTCATTCATCTTGTCAATTTCACGATGTTCTTAAATGTACAAATATCTTTGATAATAATATATTTCAGCATTATCCATCGTGCTCGGGCTTCTTTACATTTCATTACATTAAATTTGTAATTTGCAAACAATAATTACGCGTTATTCAAATATTCATGTAATTTCGATTATGCATTTTTAACATCATGAGTTCGGACAATTCAGCGTCACAGTTACAATATATTTTGAATAACCATTTCCCGGAGGGGTCTATGGCATTTGTCGAAAGGGTGTTTTTCGAGTACGCCATTTCGTCAAATACGACTTTGGTTGACATTTCGAGCAATTGTCGCGTTTATACGAATGATATTTGAAATGGTGACATTTTAACTTCATTTTAAGAATTAAGCACATGTATATACAACTAAACGATCACGTGTTACGTTTTCGTTTGGCATATGTTTTGTCATGTCGCACGTGTAGGTCAACATATTCGGGACACCAACAATCGTTTCTAGACAATAAACTTTTTAAGCCAAGCCATACATCAGACAGCTATGTTTTCTTTGGGAGAATTAGACCAGGTATTTGCTGATTTATCTGTCCTTAGCTTGAATATCAGACCTGCAAATAAAGCAAAAAAATATACAATGAATGAATGAATGAATGAATGAATGAATGCATGAATGAATAAATTAATGAATGAATGAATGAAATACACAATAACAACGTTTACACTGAAACGAACTTCTAAACGGCCACCTTGCATTTGCCACATTTCAACGCATTTATACTCCTTTATTAAAGTATCTTTTATTTTCATTAAAGGCCGTTCAATTTGACGCATTCTAAAAGAAAAGCAGATTCGAGTTTTTGCCCTTGGTGTCTGTAGCAAACGACCAAACAAAAGAACCCTCCATCATCAAAGTCACAAGAAGTCATGATTTTCGAAGAAAGTCAAATTCTCAGCCAATGAAAAACTCGGAGATTAGTCCTAAATGTCAAAGTTTGATGGCTATTGCGTGTCGGATACCAAATCACTGCATAAAAAGGCATTCGGGCTCTTCTATTTCCCACCCCCAATATTAATTTTGAAAACAGGGGTACCCTTGAATTGAAGTCCCGTCAAATTCGCTGCTTTCCCCACAATTTTTCAAGTCAAAGTTTATTGAAGATTCTCGCTTAATGATTTTTCTAATATTATTCAACTACTTCCCATTTCAGATACCAAAGAAAATATTACTTTTCAGCAAAACATAAGTGGCCGTTTAGAAGTATCAGTGTAGATATATTTTTACTCTACTACACTGTATTGTTTGGAAGATTAATCTAAAATAAAATGATAAAAAAAATAAATTAATGAAAAAATGAATTAAACCTTATTATACATGTCTTTTAATTTTAACATACAGTTTTAATTCTGGTACTGTATTCCCGCTCGCTCTTTCAAATATTTATCTTCCGAAGGTCCCAAATGGTCCTTTGATGTTAATTATGTTCCTCCCGGCGGGAATTATGATAAACCATAACATAAAAATATGAAACTGATGCGATGTTTTATATGGTTCATGAAGATATCTAGAAAAAAATCAAATAAGCGTATAACTTTTTAATCGTGTAGAGCACATTGGTGCCCAAAACCTTGTCGTGACACAGGCAACTGTTTCACTCCACCAAAATTTACATTTACGTAATAATCAGCGACATACAGTTGACCTCTACTGAAGCAACTTTCTTTTACGAAATTCCCAAATGGTAGTTTTTGTGTGAAGGGTCCCTAATCAATAAATAGATCAATTAAATAACATACATTGATAATTTTGGTTCCATTATTTACAGGGATTACTTCATCTGTATGAGGCTGGTGTACTAAAAGTAGAAAACAAGTATATATATTACATGGAAACCACACTATCGTTACTATATTTCTATGCACACGTATAAGAAATTGAAAATGAAATATGAGCATGTGCGTGACATTTTGAACAATTTGACATGTGTGTTAAGGGTGACATGTGTTAAGAGTAAAGTATCCAAACAGCCAAAGATTGGAATTTGAAGATTATTTGACTAGCTAAAGACACTTTGAGACACTATCTAAAATTCTTAAAGTAAAGGCTCTGGCCTGACTGGACAAATGGACAGGCTGGCCAGAGTCTATGCTTGTCTCAAAATTGTAATTGTTGGAAATGTCACCCACAAGCTCACATATATTGTTGTCTTGTAAAAGACTTTATTCATATACTGACTTTATGTATTTTACTACCATGATACGCATTCCTATTTAGTTAACAATATCATGACATTGACAACGTTAATGATTTAGTATTGATTTGTGAATGAAATCATATGGGTGTAATGAATGAATGTTGAGTGAAATTAAAGGGAGGTAATCCTATATCACTTATTATGTTCAGCTATATTCACTTTGAGTGTAGTGTTGAACTTATCTTCTTTAGTCATTTTGGAGCGATTTTTAATGACTTGGCGAATGTTTGGAATAAATTAATGAATGGGGCGCTGAAAGAGCGATTTAGGATGTTTTTCATTAAGATGAATGTCAATTTTATGATGTTACTAACTATACTGAGTTCTATAAGAAAGTGTGCACTTTCCCTTTTTGCATTTTTCTTGATTTTTACAATGTTTGAGGAAAATTATGGAGTAAATTTAATACTATACTTTAGTCAAGACCTTTTGGAATTAAAAGTCAAATCAGTTTTGGATAAAGTATGACATGCTGCATATGCGCAGGCAGAACTTAAATTGTTGAGATTCGACCTCCTTAAAACTTATTTCTTTGGAAAGACCTATGTGTTGATGTTGCAGTATAGAGTTTTAGAAGCCATTCCAAGCCATTTCCAAACAAAAGTTTAATTTTTTATGCAGACGTTACGTGTACGTCAACGTTAGACAGTGCTACGTTGTTAGGCCAGTAACTTGTCGTTGAATGGTGATATGGCGTTCTTTGACATCTCGATTTGCTTAATAAAGGCCTTACAAAATGACGACCTCGATTTTTATTGGAACATGAATGCTCAATCAATTAAATGGCATTCTAAATCGGACAAGGTTCGATTTTGTTCAACGACGTTTTTTGGTAGTCAAACCGCGCTGTAGCATTATGCATTATTGTATTTAAGATGTGTTTTTATGCTTAGGAAAAGCGCAAATATTCAACTGATTTCATTTTCAGACCAATTATTCGTCTAACGCGTGATGCACATGCAAAATATGCAAAATCAAATGTCGCAATTTAGCAGAAAGTGTTTGCTCATCACGCGAATTTGTTTTCAAATATCGTTTGCACATAATAATAATAAGTTTATTTAGGTAAAAGAGTACAGAACATGGCATAGTAAAAGTAGTATAACAAATAATTTTTGCATCGAGGAAAAAAAATGAAAAAATTGAAAAAAGCACCATGTTATGCGCTCCATTACCAAGGATAACACAAAAAAGAAGAAAACTAGATCCTCTTATTTCCATTGTGGTCCTAGATAATGGAGGCATGGCACAGAAAGTCATGTTTACAATTCAATTATTAGAATAGATCACATTAAAGAAAAATCATATTTTTGTATCACAGACAATCATATCACATTTAAATGTTATCAATATAAAGATAAATATATTTATCACAGTTATTAATTGACAGTTAAGACAAACAAGACATGTCCTTAAAACAATCACTTAGTATTTAAGAAAAGGGGATATGAAAATATTAGAAAATATATGAAATTAAATGATTGAGAAAAGTTAAGATAAGTCCAAAAGGTATTTTTTCACAGCAGTTTTAAATGAAATAGAGGATTGCATGTCCCTTAGCTGCTGTGGCAGGCAGTTCCAAGAAACAATACCCTGGTAAGCAAAAGACTTCTTACCGAAGTTTTTAACCTTTGGGAGAGCAAACCGGCCAGAATCCGAAAAAGCTACTTCAATATCAAAAAATGAAGAAGAAACAGCAGTTACCCTAGACCTTGTCAAACGGCCATGAACTTGACTGGTGGGTTTAAAATGTTCGCTTAGATAGTATGGAACCACTCCTCTGTGAATGTTATTGACATGACATAGGGTTAACTGCTCAACTCGCCTGTGGACTGGTAACCAATTAAGTAATCTAAATTGTTCGGATCCTACATGAGACCTGCTGCCCAAGTCCAAGACAAAACGAACTAATTTATTTTGTGTAGTCTGGAGTCTGTTTTTCCAATACTGACTTAAGCTAAGTTACCAGAAAGAATATACGTAATCAAAATGACACTGGATGAGGGACATAACCAAAAGCTTTCGAGTTTGGAGATTAAAGAATTGTTTATTTCGAAACAAGATTTTTAAACGTGCATTAGCGTTTGAAACAAGGGACCTGGCAATTTCATCACAAGTTAAATGTTGTTAAAATTGCACCAAGATATTTTACTGAATTGGTGGCATGTATACTTATACCATTACATGAAACATTTAAATTACTCTGACCTTTCAATCGGGGCTTAGAACCAAAAAGTATTGACTCCGTTTTGCCTAGATGTAATGAAAGCTTATTATCAACAAGCCATTGACTAACCCTTTCCATTTCCGAAGATAGTATCGACTCTATATCAGTGACATTTTTACCAGAGACAAGGATGCCGGAGTCATCAGCATATAAAAGTAATTTATTTTCTACCACAGCAGACATGTTATTTACATATATCAGAAATAAAAGGGGTCCTAGTATTGATCCCTGTGGAACACCACATGATATAAAACCCTAACTGGAGTGTACACTGGAAACTTCTACGACTTGAGTCCTGTCAGAGAAATAGGATTTAAACCATCTAATGGCATCTGATGTGAGTCCAATACACTCTCTTCGAGATAGTCATACGACGTTTCATGACGATAGATATTCAAACTTCAAAAGTGCATACTTTCTTTTGGCATAAAGTATATATATTGTTTATATAATCATTTACAACATCTAAATCTATATCCACACCGAGCTTTTGTCTTCAAATATCCGAAGAAAAAAACTTTTGGTACAAACGTTGTTTGGATTTGGATCCAAATTTTAATTGGTTTCCTTTTTGCCAATGGCTGTCCTTGGAACAGGTGAAATGGACTTTTAATCGGATATTTTCGGTCCAAAAGGGAGTTTGACAGTTAGGAAAATCATGAAATTGACAAGTTAAATGATTTTGGAATGTAAAGGAATGAAATTTGATGAAATTGCGGAGCGAGTTTTCAGACGTCGCGCACGGTAATGCTTAACATTTGAAATTGCACGTCTCACGTTAAGTTCAATGTGCCATATTTTCTAAACCTGTTTGTCAATTTCTATATTCTTTATACCAAATGAACCACAAGAAAGCATACTTTAATAGTTTATTTGTTATGTGAATTGAGGAAAAATAAAATTCCGGTTTAACCTAGTTTCGATGTAACCAAAACTCAGAAATAACGTCTGTAAAACGTAACAAATTATGCGCTGGTAGATTTCTTTAAAACCTCTAAAATGCGCTAAATAGTTCATGAAAAATGTTGAGAATCTTAAGATTTGCGCGAGAAGTGACACCATGTTAGTAGGTGAACTAAAATGGCCATCAGTAAAATAACAAACAATTGATAGAGATTTATTTTACAATTTAAAAGTTGTAAAACGTCAAATTTTAACAAAAAATCGGCGCGAAAAATGGTAAATTTTTCTCAATATCTCTATAATTAATAGATGAAATTTTTAGAAATTTGAAAATAAAAAGATTATTTTTTTTTCTTGTTTTCTTTAATATGGTTAAAAATTTTTATGCGTTATATACAACAAAATAAATAAAGTAATTGCGTGTGGACACATTTTCTTACACACGCGAATTTGATAGCCGGTTTTCAAAATGCTTCGCTGTCTCATTTCATAATCAAAATTATTGTCGCAAATTATTTTACATTTTTGAAATATTATTTTTTCGTACAATCACAAGGTAAATTGTCGTACAGATACGTTTAAAAATATAAGAAATATTCAGATTTGGCTGTGTGGACATACTTTTCAAAAACGTAACATTTTTAACGTCTTGCGCTTTTACCTTGTGCGGTGTGCTTTCTCAGCGTTTCAAGAAAAAATATTAAAGCCGATTGATAGTAAAAATGCTTCCCGCAGAAAAAAAGTTTATTCTGTCTTATTCGGAATATAACTTTTATAGCAATTAGAAAAAAATAAAAACGCATAACAAAATCTACATTCGATAAACAAGAAGCGCTTCAGAAAAATAAGATGTAATTGTTATGAACTGCTTTGGAATATCGATCCGTTTTGGAATTTCTTGGTATTCCAAAGCGGTTCGATCCGTCTCAAGACGGTTCATCTATTTCCTCCCTTTGAACAATTAATGTTCAAAACAATTGAAAAATCCATTCTGCTTACAGATATTTCGAAAGGGTTGGAAATTAGATGACAGTTATGTCGCGTTTATCAAATTGTATAACTGTGTGTTCGTGTGTAAGGGGGGGGGGGGATAGGTGTTTTGCCAGGTGCACATCCCACTAAGGCCTTCTTTTTATCATATACCAATTAGTAAGTCATAATGAATTTTGCCACAGAGCTGATTTTTGTTGACCGACCCCATAATATATCTAATAACCCAAGGGTTGAAGGACCAACATGTTTCAGGCTGAGCATACTAAGCTCAGCATATATTATATTGTTGTCAATCTAGAGATAATTTCTATCGTTTAGAAAATTGATTTCAGTTCGATTTATTTTATTCCCTTTTCTTTTAATTGGAGAATCCGCATTTGGATTTAAGGCGTACTATAACATTTCTAATCTATCATCAGCATATGAGCAGTATTCAGTAAAACGCGAAAAGGTGCTGTTAACGGAAAACTCATATAGAGAATACCTTATATTCCTGATGTTTAATTGATCTATTCACGAATTTTAAATAAAATCCGATTTTCGTTTCTTTTTAATGATACAATTACATGTTATATAGGGGTGTCTTCGCTAATCCGGACTAATGTCGTCGACACGTCAGTCAATTTCTTTTGTAAATCTTGCATACTAGCACATGTATTTCAACATTGAATTTATTGAAAGGTGTCAAAACTACGATCGTATAGTGCAAATACATGTACAAGATAAAAACATCTTTTCTTTCAATGTGGACATAGGCAATTAAACTAAAGATGTAGAGTTCCAACAAATGAATTTAAAACAACAGAAACAACAAAAAATAAAATAAATAAGAAAAAAAAAACACGAACAACTTAACCCAGAAAAAAGAATTAAAGTCATTTTAATTAAGAAAAACGCTTAAAAGACAGTAATTCAAAATTGGTTACCAACTTTTTGGAATCGACTGACTTGGAAAGAAAAACTATAACTTTGAAATGTATCGATAATCAGCTCGATTTGATAAAAATAGACGAAGTCAATAATTTATTTTATAACAGTAATAACGTCTAAAGTGAAAACCCGACGTTACAAAATGTTAAGCATTAGCGTGCGCGACGTCTCAATGAAATATAGGGGAGATAATAAAATATTACTTTTTTCGTCAAAGTTTGAAGATATAAGCGATATTTATTCCCTCCATTAAGATAAATATACGTTCTTTCCTACCAGAACCAATCAGAAAAGCAAAAGTCCTCACTAGTAGCCAATAAAATTGAGGAATAGTAGATAGTTCTAACGATTTGGAGTTGTTTTTATCGATCTTGCAGCGTTTTTGAGTGATAGGAGCGAATGTTTGGATTAAATGATTGGAGCGATGAGCGAGTGATGTTGAATGGTTTTGATCGAGATGAATGCCAATTTCGCGATATGATTTAGTATAATGTACAGCAATGGTTAGAATCCATTGATCAAGTCTCTCTAATATTAATAATAGTATCGGACAGAAGTTAAGACCGTGACATCTTCGCAAGCCAATGGTTTTAACTCCACTATGCTCCTCCCGAAAGGAGCATAGTGGAGTTAAAACCCTTGGCTAGCGAAGATGAGACATGGTGGTTTGATTGATTAAATGGAGTTTAACGCCGCTTTCAACATTTTTTCAGTTATATCGCGGCGGCTGGAGCACCTAACCATGGATGCCTGGTATATATCTCACCAGTACAACCATCACAACCATACCTAGCCTAAACATGGTGGTAATATGAGTTTTTCTCTCTACCATTTATAATAACACAATAACATTTAACAATACGTCTTACGAAAAACTTGCCAAAAGAACAAATCGTACCTTTTTTTTCATTTATTGATAGATTCTGCCTTGCATTATCTCATTTGAATCGTCTCTAGAAGACGATGCAAGTGAGAAAAAGCACGGCAGAATTCCGTATTTAGTTTCTACTGTAGAAGCAACTTAAATTTTTATCTTACGCGAAAAATGATCGTAAAATGTTTATTATAAAAACTTCAGTCAATGAAAAAGATATCTTACCAACTATGTACAGGAAGATTCCCGATATGATGATCACTATTAATAAGGATACGATACGAACACCCACATCTGAAATTAAAGAAGATTTGGATGAATTCGAATATGAAGTATCTGTCGTTTAACTACAATGAATCAACTAGATGGTTTAAACCTATTCATTTTATTTCGATTGGGAAACAAGATCTTGAAATTTAGATTAAACCCTATCGTTTCTTCTTCCTGCAATTCCCCAGTACTCGCGCCGAATGTGTGGGCCAATGAAAGAACCAAGATCGGTAGCCGCTCCCAGGAATCGAACTCTCGACCTTTGAGGTCGACGCTCTACATCTAGACCACGGACACCACGCATGGTTAAGAGATATATGCTTCATAAACACATTTTTGAAGTTGTTCCCATTTACTTATTCAAGTAGTGGACCCATAATAGATCGGCAACGTTTCGATTGTAATGAGCCTTAACAGTTTTGACAGTTTCCTAATGATTTGATTGGAAAACCCCGGTGAACACTGTAAAAGATAATGTGTTCCGAAATGTTGCGGAACTATTACGGGTCAACTACCTTGTGTTTCAAAATCACCTTTGAGATAAGGCCGAGAAAACGGGTTTTGTGCCATTCTCTTACAATGCAGATTTTAAACATTCGACAGCGCAGGATACTGTTTTGCAAATATACAGGCGAGCTGTGCTTCAATTTCTTTCCTTGAAACTATTAAACGGCGCTATGAAAAGGAAAAAAAAGTCAAACGCCTTTGTAAAATCAGAGACGCAAATCAAAAAGGCTTCTTTTGCGAGTGATCAGCAAATACAAAATGATTTAAACAAATTATACAGGAACTTAAACCATTCGTCAGACCGATTAGCTTAGTCGGAGGAGCACATGACTCTAACATAATAGTCGGTCTGTGCAATCTACACAGCCTGACTAGGGTCGTTACTTATGCACTACCCAGATGGTCCCTTTTTGCTTGACGGGTTACATAATTTTTCAGACGACCATGAAAAGGACATGTCTTACCTCTTTTGTACAGATCCTGCATATTCCAGTTTAAAACTATCTCTTGTTTGTTTGTCATTAATGTAATGATCATTCCATTTGTCATAATGGTCAGCCAAATTTTTTTCTCCATACCATAACATTGTAGACGCGTTCTTGCCAACGGCTAAGCGTCGATGTCATAATTACGTCGAACACACACATATATTGTTTCCGCGTTGTCTTTTTCGATTTCCCTTTCTTTTCTAAGGTACATGGGTACACGGGTATAATATATATTTTTTTTAAAATTCGAGGTATTTTTAAGATTACTTTGTGGGGTTTTAACTAGTAGTTAAGTCAGAAAACAAGTGATGACATCAAAATAATATTCGAGCCATCGCCCATTCCGAACTACATTGTTTCACCCTAGCTTGTCTATTTGGTCTTATAACATTTGATGATGTCACCAGTTTATAATGTAAAACATGCACGGTATGACTCGGTTTGTTTTTTTTTTGTTTTTGTTTGTTTGTTTTGTTTTGTTTTTCTATGAATTTCGAATGTTGTCTATTTTGCCAATACATAAATGGAAAAAATCGATAATTTCGTGATCAAGATACATATACATATAAATTTATTTTGATTTTTTTTTCATTTTTAACCTTTTTTTACTTTTTATGTTCGAAACAAAACCGCAAAATGAACCTATGGCAATTTCACTTCTTTTTTTTTAAACATATACAGTTAAAAACATCGTGAATTTGACTCTATTTCCGATCAAAATCATTCTTAATCACTCACTCAGAGGTCCATTCATTCATTCCAAACACTCACTCAAACCATTGAAAAACGCTGATACACAGTGAAAAATATAGAATCAATAAACTCATTCCAAATAGGTTTTGATAGAGAAAATCGCGATTTTACTGACATAATTCTAATTGTTAGCGAATCATAAGGTTCTTGAACAAATAGGAAGCTATGTATAGAACTTGTATGCATATCTTATAAAAGGGAGGTAATCAATATTGCTAACTTTGTTCATCCTGAACAAGGTTTGCGAAATAGGAATACCTCCATTAAATTTACTCAAAACTCGCTCCTCACACTCATTCAATTTCATTCCTAAATCGTTCAAAAATCGTTCGTCTTGCCCATTTCACGATGTTTTAACTGTATCACATGATCTCTACGCCGGGTTATTTTTCACCTCAACTTGTTGTAGACAATTAATCACTTGATGTTGAAATTCTATCATTATACATGTAATTCAAATGTTGTATATATACATTTCAGACCTCCAACATTCTCTAAATTGCTTTAATCGCTCGAAAAGTCGGGTAATAAATCGCGTAGGAATTTGTTTTGTGATTCGCCTTTTTCCTATATGGTCATCACGTGATCGATGTGGCTGTCATGTGATCGGTACTTCTCGTAATACTTAAAGATCCTGTCTACCGTTTTGGTACTCTGGTCCTACTGTCGACTCTTGTATCAATCTAAGGCTATATACATTGAATGTTTTGTACCTGCATGAAGTGTGTCCGAATTAATAAATAGCTTGAAGTTTAATTTGAATTCACCAGGATAAGGGTGAGTAGATACAGTTAAAAACATCGTAAAATTGACATTCATCTTAATCGACACTATTCCAAATCGCTCGCTAATCATTCATTCCAAACACTCACTCAACCCATTCAAAAACGCTCGAACCCTCTTGAAAAAAGATAGAATCAACAACGACATTCAAAATAAAAAATGCTAGGACAAAATCGCGATTTCACTGACATAATTAAAATTACAAGATTCTTATAGGTTCTTGAAAAAATAGGAAGTAATTTATAGAACTTATATGCGTATTTTATTAAAGGGAGGTAATAAATATCGCTAATTTTGTTCATCCTGAACAAAATTTGCGATATTGGATTGCCTCCCATTAAGTTCACTCAAAATTCGCTCCACACACTCATTCAATTTCATTCCAAAATCATTCCAAAATCATTCAGTTGTCAATTTCACGATGTTGTTAACTGTAATTAGCAATCAAAAATTGTTCGGAGGTAGTCAGTATAATGTGAATATAGAAACTATTAGATACTAGTATAATGAAAACAATTCATATCACAAAAGATATAACACTGGGGGCAATGTATAATGTCCACTTTTTATATGCCACCGAAGGTGGATGTATGTTGTTATCAATCTGTCTGCCCGTAAGTCCGTCCGTACGTCTGCAATTATTTTTTGAAAGCAACTTCTCCAACATTTTTGGTCTATTTGTATGAAAGTTTCACAGAATGATGTTCCTAGTAACCTGACCTTGCGCATATTGTTGGGGCTTTGTGATATATCTGGCTATATCACAGGAAAAGAGAGTCATTTTACCCTTAATCTTGTGAACGCAACCCATCGTTCTATTGGTCGGATTTCAATAAAACAACATTCCACAGAATATTGCCACTCAGCTGACCTAAATAGGCAGATTTTGTGAGTTTTTCCGCGTCATGGAAAAGGGGCCTCCAACTCACAAACCTTGTTTACATAACTTTTCAGGTGTGCGAATATCTTTTGAACGCACTTCCTTCTACATATATGATTTGATTTGGACGAAACTTTCACAGAATGTTCCTAGTCTCTTCATATTGCGCATATTGTCAGAGTTTTGTAATATCTTGCTGCCTTCTTGAAAAAGATGCCAAAATGAAAAATGAAAAAAAAAAACCGTGCGAAATCGAGTGTTCTAGTTTAAAGGTCAGATTTTAATATTTCTTGTAAATTACCTGAATTCTTGCACGATGTGGGTGTGTTTGTTAAAATTTGCCGCATCACTGTAAAAGGGGCCTTACAGCATTCTGTTGGTTTCATACAGACACATGCATTCCAAGTTGGTTGAACTCAATTATTAACGCTCACCGTAGGGAGAGGGTTGTATTCAGCTGTAAACGTACACGACATATAAAGAAGTCTGAATAAATCAAAATAATGTTGTAAGGGGCGTCGGGCATTCTACGCATTCCAACATCCCAGAACTTTCAGTGCTTTGATATTTTTTATCATTTTACTCAATTCTTTAAAAGTTCTATTCGCCTGACGGGTCACGAATGTGTTTTATGGCTCGAAAATAGATAACCCAGTCCTGCGTTCAGGATCACCAAACGGCGCAAACAGTTTTCCAATTAAACCCCGCTTCGCACGCAAGCGCACGTGCAAAGCGGGGTTCAATTGGAAAACTGTTTGCACCGTTTGGTGATCCTGAACGCAGGGCAGTACACTGTATGTAGATCCGATTAAACCAGGCTCTGACTCTATGATATGCGATAAGTATCGTAGGGAGTTTACGATGTAAATTAATTCAAGAACGAACGCAACCACAATGTCTTTCATTTTGTGAACAACAAAAGCTATAGTTTCACTAGTGGCTTCGCCTGTAATGAGCACATAGCTTTAGCTGTTCAAACAAAGAAAGATATATCGATTAAACGCTAAAATAAACGATTATCCTATATCTAATCCACCGAGGCATTATCGAAATAAAAAAAAGACTATTCTTGCTCGCCACAGAATTTTTATTATATATCTGAGATTGTGTTCCATGCGATATACGCGATATGGACGCAATACTGTAAAAAACGGTATAAAGCCCGAAAAAGCGACAGATATGTTTGAAAGAGTGGACAATGACCTTGAAAAAGAATCACCAATTCTTTGTTAGTTCGTTACATAAAGGTTTTTGCGTGCTAGTAGCATAGATATTTGCCATCAAGAATTTCTTATTATTGGACATTTAGAATTATCGTGAAACTGACACTCACGACGATTAAAATCACTCGCTCGGCGACCTAATTGTTCTTGCAATCACTTACAACAATCACAAAAAAGATCAGAAAATGTTCGAAGAGCTTCGTTAAATTTCAATACAGTTAGTTTCATCGTGAAATTTACGGTTACCTCTATCAAAACCATTCTAAATCGCTCACTCAACGCTCCATTCATTCTTTCAAACACTCACTCAAACTATTCAAAAACGCCAAAATCCATTGAAAAATATAGAATCAAAAACGTCATTCAAAATAAATTAAGTTAGAGAAAAACCCCGATTTCACTGACATAATTCAAATTGTTAGCTTCTCGAAGGTTCTTGAAGACATAGGAAGCTGCGTTTAGAACGTGTAAACATATTTTATTAAAGGGAGGTAATCAATATCGCTAATTTTGTTCATCCTGAACAAAATTTGCGATAAAGGATTACCTCCCATTTATTTCACTTAAAACTCGCTCAACACACTCCTTCAATTTCATTCCTTAATCATTCCAAAATCATTCAACTTGTCGGTTTCACGATGTCGAATTGTAAAATCGTCAAATAATTTATTATTTGTTTTTTTCATAGGCTGGTGTTGACTTTTAGGATTTTTCCGTGAAGGCGTAAAATTTAGTAAAGAACGTAGATTTTTCAAAGGGAGGTAAAGAATTATGGCTTATTTCTTCCATGTTGGTGACATTATTAGGTATGCTTTCCCTCCCTTGAAGATCATCCAAAACTCGATCATCCTACTCATTCAATATTATTCCGAAATCATTCCAAAACCATTCAACTTGTCAATTTCACGATGTTGTAAAACTGTACAAGGCTCCTTCTCCATTTCAATCTTCTTCCATTTTTTGGACGGGATAAATTGATTTCACAACGTTTTGGGGGTTTAATGCTTTATTCGTATTTTAACTAAAATAAATACAGAAAGGTCTCAACAAATATACAAATGGTTAATGTAAATTTCAAATGTAGCAAGATGCAGGGATCGACTAATGAGGGTATTCTTTCACAGGCGTTTGCCGCAGAAAAGTTCTGTCAATGCATTTTTTGCGCTAGACGCAGACAAAATATCATTGATAACAATACCTTTGCCATTTTTCAAAACTTTCGAAGCTAAAGCTGACAAGTAACCGGGGTTAAGAGGTGTTTGAAAAAAAAACGCTTTCAAGATTGGTCTTGATCTTAACCCAGAAAAAAGAATTAAAGTCATTTTAATTAAGAAAAACGGTTAAAAGACAGTAATTCAAAATTGGTTACCCCCTTTTTGGAATCGACTGACTTGGAAAGAAAAACTATAACTTTGAAATGTATCGATAATCAGCTCAATTTGATAAAAATAGACGAAGTTAATAATTTATTTTATAACAGTAATAACGTCTAAAGTGAAAACCCGACGTTACAAAATGTTAAGCATTAGCGTGCGCGACGTCTCAATGAAATATAGGGGAGATAATAAAATATTACTTTTTTCGTCAAAGTTTGAAGATATAAGCGATATTTATTCCCTCCATTAAGATAAATATACGTTCTTTCCTACCAGAACCAATCAGAAAAGCAAAAGTCCTCACTAGTAGCCAATAAAATTGAGGAATAGTAGATAGTTCTAACGATTTGGAGTTGTTTTTATCGATCTTGCAGCGCTTTTGAGTGATAGGAGCGAATGTTTGGATTAAATGATTGGAGCGATGAGCGAGTGATGTTGAATGGTTTTGATCGAGATGAATGACAATTTCGCTACATGATTAACATGATTAACAGTATTATGAACAGCACGGGTTAGAATCATTGACCCAGTCTCTTTAATATCTAATATCTAATAGTATCGGACAGAAGCTAAGACCGGGACATCTTCGTAAGCTAAGGGTTTTAATTCCACTAAGGGGCATAGTGGAGATAGAACCCTTGGCTAGCGAAGACGAGACCTTGGTGAAAACATTAGTTCGTCTCTATATCACCCATAATAACACGGGTTCCGTTTTACTAAGCGTCTTACGAAAAGCTTGATCGTAAGTCAAATTAACAAATCGTACCTGGCGTTTTCATTTATTGTTAGATTCTGCCTTGCAATATCTCATTAGAATTGTCTCTAGAATACGATTCAAATGAGATAAAGCACGACAAAATTCCGTATTTAGTTTCTACTGTAGAAGCAACCTAAAATTTTAACTTACGAAAAAAAATCGTAAGATGTTTAGTAAAACAGGACCCGATGTATAAAAAAACTTCAGTAAATGAAAAATATATCTTACCAACAATATACAGGAAGATTCCCGAAATGATGATCACCATTAATAAGGCTACGATACGAACACCAACATCTGAAATTAATCAATAGGTACAAGATTTATGCTTCATAAACATATTTAGTAGTTGTTCCCGTTTAGTTATTTAAGGTAGTGGACCCATAATAGTTCCGCAAGGTTTCGATTGTGCAACGTATCGATTGTAAGGAGCCTTTACGGTGCTAACCGAGGTTTCCTAATAATTTGATTGAAAAGCCTTGGTCAACATTGTAAAAGATCAAGAGTTCCGAAATGTTGCGGAACTATTGCGGGTCCACTGCCTTAAAGGTTTCAAAACTTCCCCTGAGAAAATGTCGAGAGAACCGTTTTGTGCGACATTCTCTTAAAATGCAGATTTTAAATATTGGACAGCGCAGGATACTGTATTGCAAATATACAGGCGAATTTGAGCTGCGCTTCAATTTCTTTCCTTGAAACAAATTGAAAGGCGCTACGAAAAGGAAAAACATCAAACCCCTTTGTAAAATCAGAGATGCAAATTGAAAGGTTTCACTTGCGATTGATAATCATATTCAAAATGATTTAAACAAATTAAACACAAACCATTCGTCAGACCGATTAGCTCAGTCGGTAGAGCACATGACTCCAACATAATTGAAGTTCGACCGCGTGGGTTCGATCCCCAGGCTGGCACACTAACAAACTTATTGCCTTTCCGATGAGATGTTTAACCGAGGTCCCGGTGACGTGCTTTACACCGAGCACGTTAAAGAACCTTTGTGGATCTCGCCAGTAGTTTCGCCATGTATCCTTGCACTATCCCCCGTAATATTTGACCGTCTTCTGAGGGCGTCGCTCATATGGGTACAGGCTATGGTACAGTAAGTAACAGCGTGAAATTGACATTCACCTCAATCAAAACCATTCGTAATCGCTCACTCAACGCTTCATTCTTTCATTCCAAACACTCACTCAAACCATTAAAAAACGCTCGAACCAATTGAAAAATATAGAATCAACAACGTCATTCAAAATAAATTTTGATAGAGAAAATCGCGATTCACTGTCATAACTCGAATTGTTAGCTTCTCATAATTCTTGTAAAATAGAAAGCTGGGTATAGAACCTGTATGTATTTTTTATTAAAGGGAGGTAATCAATATCGACAATTTTGTTCATCCTGAACAAAATTTGCGATATAGAATTATCTCTCATTCATTGCACTCAAAACTCGCTCCACACACTCGTTGAATTTCATTCCTAAATCGTTCCAAAATCATTCACCTTGTCAATTGCGCGATGTTGTTATTGTAGCGACGATAGATTAACAAGTACAAACACACTTTGGCTATTCGATGTGCCATTCTTTCAATTAATGTCCCGCGAAAAGGGGCCATCCGGAAACTCGTGAATTTTTTTAAAACGATTGATTCTAGTGCAGGCCAACCAAGGGCGTAGCTCCCATTACGCACATTACGCAATTGCGTAATACAAATAAATCCTCTTTCGAAATATATCGTTGATGAATGATCATTACATCGAAACTACAGCTTATTCAAGCTGTAGTTACGATGTTTTGATAATTCACCACCGCTCAAATCATAGAAACGGGGGCAGAGGGCGGACATGCTCTTTTGTCACAGTCCTAATATCGCCTTTATCCTATGTATTCTATGTTGGTCGCCTACTAAGACGTAAAGTGCGTATAATTTTCAAAGTCCGAGTTATATGCCAACCATAGGTCGCATTTCAAAACATATTTCACAGGAAGTTAAAGCGATCATTCTAAATACAGAAAGTCAGTACAGTGCGAAATATTTCGGCCCCATAGTCGGTGTATGCAATCCGGAGAGTCTGACTTGAATCGATACTTTACGCTTTACCCAAATGGTCCCTTTTTGAGTGACGGGTCACGTATTTTTTCGGACGAACATGAAAAAGACATTGCTTACCTCTTTTGTACAGATCCTGCATATTCCAGTTTCAAACTAACTCTTGTTTGTTTGTCATTAATGTAATGATCACTCCATTTGTCATAATGGTCAGTCAAAAATTTTCTCCATACCAAAACATTGTAGACGCGTTCTTGCCAACGGCTAAGCGTTTTTTTTTCGATTTCCCTTTCTGAGGTACATGGATACACGGGTATAATATTTTTCTTCTTTAACTATTCGAGTTTTTTTTAAGATTTCTTTGTGGACTTTAAACTAGTTTTTAAGCGTCAAAATCATTTCATGACATCAATAAATATACGAGCTTTCGCTCATTCCGAGCTACACTGTTTCACCCTAGCTTGTCTATTTGGTTCTATAGCCTTTGATGATGTCATCAGTTTATAGTGTAAAACATGTACGGAATGACTCGTTTGTGGTTTTTGTTGCTGTTGTTGTTGTTTTGTTTTTAATTTCTCGTCTATGGTTTTCGAATGTTTCGATACATAAAAAGAATAATAGATAATTTTGTGTTCAAGATAAATTTATTTTTAGGTACATCAATTTGACTTCAATGATTTTTTATTGATATACACATGTACATGTAAAAGTGACCCGCCAGGCGAATATGGACCACCATGGTTGTGCGTAAAACGTCAACCTAGTCAGACTGAGAGCGGTTCATTCAGAATGACGTTTTTATTCATTTATTTATTTTATCATTCTTAACCTTCCTTTTTTTTATTGAAACGCGACCTCCGATTGAAGTGACCTGGAACCTTTTTTTCAATTTTTATGTTGGAACCTATGACAACTTCATTCCCATATCATAACACATATCACATGAACTCTTCGACGTATTATTTCTCACCTCAACTTGTTGTAGACAATTAATCAGTTGTAATAAAAGTATCGTTATACATGTAATTTAAATGGTGTATATATTCATTAAAGACCTCAAAGCATTCTCTAAATTGCTTTAATCGCTCGAAAAGTCGGGTGATACATCGCGTACGAATTTGTTTTGTGATTCGCCTTTTTCTCATATGGTTATCACGTGATCTATGTGGCTGTCATGTGATCTGTACTTCCCGAAATACTTAGAGATCCTGTCAACCGTTTTAGTACTCTGGTCCTACTGTCGACTCTTTTATCAATCTAAGGCTATATACAATGAATGTTTTGTACTTAACTATTGTGGAAAAACTGGTGCCATGCTGCATGAAGTGTGTCCGAATTAGTAAATAGCTTGAAGTTTAATTTGAGTTCAGCAGGATAAGGGTGAGAAGATTATATTAAAAACATCGTAAAATTGACATTCATCTTAATCAACACCATTCCAAATCGCTCGCTAATCATTCATTCCAAACACTCACTCAACCCATTCCAAAACGCTCGAACCCTCCTGAAAAAGATAGAATCAACAACGACATTCAAAATAAATAATGCTAGGACAAAATCGGTTCTTGAAAAATAGGCAGTAATTTATAGAACTTATATGCGTATTTTATTAAAGGGAGGTAATGAATATCGCTAATTTTGTTCATCATGAACAAAATTTGCGATATTAGATTACCTCCCATTAAGTTAACTTAAAAGTCGCTCCACACACTCATTCAATTCCAAAATCATTCCAAAATCATTCACCTTGTCAATTTCACGATGTTGTTAATTGTAATTAACAATCCAAAATTGTTTGGAGGTAGTCAGTATAATGTGAGTATAGGAACAATTAGACACTAGTATTATGAAAACAATTCATATCACAAAAGATATAACACTGGGGGCAAAGTATGATGTCCACTTTTTACTCGCCACCGAAGGTGGATGTATGTTGTTATCATCTGTTTCTCCGTAAATCCGTCCGTACGTCTGCAATTAATTTATGAAAGCAACTCCTCCAACACTTATGGTCGATTTGTATGAAATTTTGACAGAATGATTTTCCTAGTCACCATACCTTGCGCATGTTTCCGCGTCTTTGACCTCCAAATCACAAACATTGTTTACACAACTCTTCAGGTGTGCAAATATCTTTTGAACGAACCTCATCCAACACAGATGGTTTGATTTGGATGGAACTTTCATGGAATGTTCCTAGTCACTTCATCTTGCGAATATTGTCTGGGGTTTGTACATGTAGTATCTTGCTGCGTCCTGGAAAAAGATGCCAGAAGGCCAAAAACCGCGCGAATTCACGTCTTCTACATTAAAGGTCTGATTTTGATATTTCTTGCAAATTACCTGACGTTTTGCATAATATGGGTATTTTTGTTACATTTAGCCACATCACTGTAAAAGGGCCTTACAACATTCTGTTGGTTTCATACAGACACGTGCATTCGAAGTTGGTTGAACTCAATTATTAATGCTCACCATACGGAGGGAGTTTTCATCAGCTGTTAACGTAGATGACGTATTCTTTAATGCTTTTCGGTGGTTTATCGAGAAATAACGGTAGATTATCACTTGATAATCTCACCGCCAAAGCAGTGAAATTATCAAAAACTTATACCCCGCTTTTGTGCATTTCATCCTATCTGACGTCATCTATGCGGGGCGAAATAATGAACGTTACATAGCAATCACGCGCAAAATGACGCGCTTTACGAAAATATGTCATAGAAATTTCTCATTTTGTCTCAATTTTACATTAAAGAAATAGAATAATCGTTTGTTTTTCGTGTAAGATCGATTAATATTTCATTTCGTGAAAAAAAAAGCTATATTTTCACTCGTGGCTCCGCCACTCGTGAAAATATAGCGTTTGTTGTTCACTCAATGAAATATAAATAGATCTTACACTGAAACAAACGATTATCCTCTATTTATACAGAAGTCTGAATAAATCGAAATAATGTTGTAAGGGGCGTCGGGCATTCCAAGCATTCAAACTTCGCAGTAATTTCAGTGCTTTGATTTTTTTTCTTCATTTTACTCAATTCCTAAAAAGGTCTATTCGCCTGTCGGGTCACGGGTGTGTTTTATGGCGCGAAAATGGATAATTCAGTACACTGTATATAGATCCGATTAAACCAGGCTCTGACTCTAGGATGTGCGATAAGTGTCCACTCTAATAAATGGAGTTTACTGTGTATGTTATTTCAAGAACGAACGCAACCACAATGTCTTTCATTTCGTGAACAACGAAAGCTATAGTTTCACTAGTGGCTTCTCCTATAATGAGGATATATCTTTTGTTGTTCACTCAGTGAAAGGTATATCCATCTAACGCTGAAACAAACGATAATCCTACATATAATCCACCTAGGCGTTATCGTACTTTTAAAAAGACTATCCTTGCTCGCCCTAGAAATTTTATTATATATATTATTGCGAGAGGGTGTTCCATGCGATATACGCGATATGGACACAATACTGTAAAAAGCGGCGTAAAGCCCGAAAAATCGACAGATATATTTGCAAGAGAAGACAATTACCTGTAGAAAGAATCTTCAATTCTTTGTTGATTCGTTACAGAAAGTGACTAGTTGCATAGATATATGCCATCAAGATTTTCAAATTATGGTACATTTGGAAACACCGTGAAACTGACACTCATCGCGATGAAAATCATTAAATCGTTCATGGCAAACACTTAACTGCAATCACTTAAAAACGATCCGAAATTGTTCCAAAAACTTTGAAATCGTTAGAAAATGATCAACATTTCGATGAAATCGATCAAAAAAATGCATTTTATCATAGGCTTGCGTTGATTTTTAAGAGTGATTATTCCAGAAAGACACAAAATTTAGAAAAGTACGTAGATTTTATTAAAGGGAGGTAAGCAATAATCGCTAATTTCGTCCTAGTGGACGAAATCATTGGCTATGATTTCCCTCCCTTGAAAATCATTCAATACTCAATCCTACCACCTAACCAATATCATTTTGAAATAATTTCCAAAATCATCCAACTTGTCAATTTCACGATGTTGTAGCCTAATCAAGGTTCCGTCTCAATTTCAATCTTCTTCCATTTTTGGCCGGGATTATTGATTTTACAACGTTTTGGGGGTTTTATGCTTTATTCGTATTTTAACTAAAATAAATACAGAAAGGTCTCAACAAATATACAAATGGTTAATGTAAATTTCAAATGTAGCAAGATGCAGGGTTCCTCTAATGCTGGTATTCTTTCACAGGCGTTTGCCGCAGATAAGTTTTGTTCATGCATTTTATATATAGTTGTGCGCTTGACGAAGACAAAATATCATTAAAAACAATACCTTTGCCTTTCTTCAAAAACTTCGAAGCTAAAGCTGACAAGTAATCATGGTTACGAAGTGTTTGAAAAAAATACCTAACGCTGTCAAGAATGGTCTTGATCTACATAACTTTTTGCATTTACTTTTGAAACTAGGAAAAACAGCGAGCTCATTAAAACACCTTCTTCCACTTATATTCGACATGTTTTAACTATTACGAAAACTCGAAAGATCGAAGAAACTGTCTTGATGAGCATTTAGATATTCCAATCAAACCCTTTACTTACGCAGTAAATCAAGTTCGAATTGTTTTGGTCTTACTATGGTGTTAAGGTAGTGCACCCGTAATAGTTCCGCAACGTTTCGGGAGTAATGAACTTTAACAGTGTTGACCGAGGTTTCCTGATTAATTTCATTAGGAAATCCCGGTCAACATTGTGAAAGATCATGAGTTCCAAAATATTTTGGAACTATTATGGTTCCACTACTTTTTATAAGTTAGACTCGCAAACGAAATTCCTCATGAAAAACAATATAGCATTTTTTCTAATGATTATGTAAGTTAAGCGTTTGCCCGTTCCAATCAACGGATTTTTGGAGGTTCAGATAATGGAAAAGGTGGCAATTTTAATTTAATTTCATTTTTCCTCTTCATAATGTCGTTGAACGATTTTTGGACAGATTCGGGGTTCTTCGCATTGTCTTTAATTCATACTAACTTTTCTAAACTGTTTTTGAAAATGATATCATTTCATTAAAGCAAGGCGACATCATGTACTAATCCGTTAAGGATGAGTTAAACGTTTATCCTACGATAGCATTATCTGACTTTTTGACGAATCCTTGGCTTCCGAATTCCTTAATTCATAAACGTTTCAAATGATATGAGCTCTCTAATAAGTTCATTAAAGCCTGTATCTTCGACCTTGTAGGCTTGTCTTTTCAGAACAACCGTTTTTAAATCCATCGCTAAACACGTGTTTTCCAGGGACGTTCATTTGGCGTGTCTATTTAAAGTAGAAGTTTCCAGTTGGCATGGTTGTTGGGGCGACTGCTGGCGTCGTGGGTGTACACCTGTCTTCCCAGTGAACAAAAACATTATTGCCCTCACAGTAATATCCATAACACATATCACCAATATTACCAACAATCACGTCCTCATTAGGCTGGTAATATAACTGATTATGGTAACAACCCTGTATGGCGGCTCCACCACGCCTTCTACCACCACCACCACCACCACGACCGCCGCCTTGTCTTGGTCCTTCTCTTTCTTGTCCTCTCTCTTTTCTACCGCGTCCACCGCCAGCTCCACCGCCTCCACCGCCACCACCGCCTCGTTTCTTTCCACCCTTACCAGGACCCTTCTTCTTACTGCCTGGTCGTTTAGGTTTTGGTGGCAGTGGACCGGAAGTTGTTCCGCTAGAGCACCAATCTTCCCACTGTACAACTTGTGATTCATGACTACAGTATGTTCCATAACATCTCTGTCCAACAGCGTGTTGATTGATCTCCTGTCCTGGCTCATAGAACATTCCTTTGTGATAACAACCTTTCTTCCCACCATTCTGTGCTGGTCGTCCGCTGCCAGCATTGTGTGTACTTGTTGGCTTCATAGAGTTTGGTGGACAGTTGTAATCATCCCAGAATTTAACTTTACCATTAGAATCACAATATGTAACATAACACCATCGATCGTGTTGTCCACGTAATATATCACTGCCTGGTCGGTAAAACTTTCCCTCCCAGAAACAATCCGCCACTAGCGGTCGAGGCTGCGCCTGCGCCTGTGCCTGTGCCTGTGCTTGTTTAGCTTGTGGTGAGGGTTTAGGCTCTTGTTGTCTTTGTGTTGGTGGGTTAGCTGGTTTGGTTGCTTGTTGAGTGGGTGCTGGTGGGGGATTGGTGGGACCAGCAGGCTCGGGTTGATAATTGATGACTTTGGTTTTTTGTTTGGGTACTGGTGGTTGGCCACCTGCAGATGGCGCACCGGCTGGTGCAGGTGGCGCGGATGGCTCTCCCGGAAGTGGACCACCGGAAGCGGCGGCTGTCATGAGATCCATCATTCTGTGTAAAAGTTCGTGCCACGGATTGGCAGCCGATGGATCCGTGGTTGTAGGTGGTTGACCTTGACCTTGAGGTTGTGCATGATGATCGAAACTAGATGGCGGTCCAGGGCTCTTGGCGGCTTCTTTTTCTGGTCCGCTAGGTTTTTGACAAAGAGCTGTTCCAACTAGTAGAAGAAAAATAGAGGTGGACACTTTCCTGAAGAGAAAATGGAAATGAATATAGTTTAAAATTCATAATTAAATTAGTTAACTTCAAATAAAATTAAAAGTTTCAAGCAATAACAATGGCATTTAAAAAAATCTTCGTCAAGACAAAGCAATAGTATAGACAACCTGGGTCCTGTTTTACTAAACATCTTACGATCATTTTTGCCTAAGTCGAAAATTATAGTTGCTTCTACAGTTGACACTAAATATGGAATTGTGGCATGCATTATCTCGTTGAAATCGTCTTCTTAAGCCGATTTCAATTAGATATTGCAAGCCAGAATCTAACAATGAATGAAAATACGGGGTACAATATGTGAGTTTCACGCCGCTTTCAACATTCTTTAAGTTATAACCCGGCGGCTTGATAACCTAACAATGGATTCCTGGCATTTCTGTCAACGGTACAACCATCACATCTTTTCCTAGCTGCTATCTCACATAGATCTACGATTATCGACCCATTGGTGAGAGACAATTGGTTGGAAAGAACGAGTGCCACCGTCGGGGATCGAACCCGGGACCTCTAGATTGACAGTCCGACGCGCTTCCACTTGCGCTATGACGGCGGCGCTGGCTTAGCGTAAAATTGTAAATCGTGTGCTAAGATGCATGTCGAGCGGAAATCCCGTTTCATTATGTAGTTAATTATTTTCCTTTCAACAATGGACCTAAATTTGTCATTGACATTTCCAATTTACCTATAAAAACAGGCGTAAAATGTCAGGTCAATTACATTCTGTTGTATTACATTGCAACAGGATACGGCGGATAATATCATTTTGTGTTCATGATGCAAACACGCTTGTAAACGTTTGAAAATGTTATCCAGCTTTGCACGTGAGTACACGTGCTAAGCGGAATCCATCTCGGAAACGTTTCTTCTTGAAATCATGGCCGATTTCGTGCGTAGTGTCATAATACAGGTAAAACTTTAATTAGCTGTAGACCTTTGGTTCTTAACCTGGCAACAAGAGCACCGCCTGCGGGTGCCAACGCTCGGCTACCGGTGAGTATAACGCAAAATGAAAAAAAGATGCATTACTCTTAAAAAATCTTTCATAGTTATCCTTCTTGATAGTCTGGATAGCGCTTGTGTTGGTAAATAAAATTGCAAAGTTTCATAAAGATATCTTTATTTGAAACATGAAACAGAGTTATGACCAAGGTTAAAATTGTCAATGCCACAGTGTACGCTGACACCATCGCCAAAAACAACGCTGTCGAAGCCAAGATGATCACAATACTTTGAGTTTTCTCCGTCCGACCTAATTACATGTATATCACTTAATATCGCCAAATAACAAAGGGCATCTTTAGCAATGTCTACCAAATTGATTCTATGTAGTGGACCCGTAATAGTTACGCAGCGTTTTTTAAAGTAATGAACTATAACAGTGTTAACCGAGGTTTCTCAATGAAATTCATTAGGAAACCTCGGTTAACGCTGTTCAAGTTCATTGCTTCCTAAAATCACGAAACTATTACGGTTCCACTACCATAAGATCAGTCCTTCGTGCAGGATAACAAAATGTGACAAACAGTCTCCATATCATACCCAGCTTTACACGCACACTTGCTTTCAAAGCGGGGTATAATTTACAAATATTTCGCCGCGTTTTGCCACATCCAGAACGCAGTCCTAATGATATCTTTGAACCCCTCTACACCCTACCCCTTCTTTACGGCTAAGTTATAGCGTAATTTATTAGACCAACAAAGGAAATTAGTTTTGATTTCTGTTATCGCCTTTTCTGCATCAATTGCTTTGGGGATGTTATTTGTCGTTTTTAAGATTTATTATAATATTGATATTAAATGTAAGTATTTATTTATGATGAAATATTAGCTGACTCTATACATAAAATATATATATAAAAAAAGGTGTAATTTGACACCTGGCGTGTAAAAAACAAATCCTTCCCTAAACATGTGGGGGGAACGGTCCTAAACGTGATTAAAGCCAAAAAATGCCAATTAGCAAAATGTCATATTGTCTCAAAGTAAATTCATTCATCCGTGTTAAACGACACGGATAAAAACGAATAGCTACAGCCGTTGGCGGAATATGACTCTAAAATATAACTTGCATGCTTTTACGTGTTCTATGCGAGATGAATTCGCATCAATTAACTAATTGCAGAAATGTCATCGTGGCGTCTATGTTAAGTAACAAAGAAATTTGCTGATATATCTTTATCATGGATATACTAAGGATTTGTGGTCGAGACTCTTGTTCAGATACACTTGGATTTGTATTACTAGACCAAGGGCCAGTTTCATAAAAACATTTAAGACGTATTTTTGTCTTAATGATGGTTTTGAAACAGTAACATCAACAATCGCCTTACGCAGATATTGATAGATTGGTGATACGTGATTCTTGTCCTAAATATGTTGTAAGTCATTGGTTAGACAAAAATGCATCTTAAATGTTTTGTCCCATTTATGAACTGTGTATACCTATTTTCATATCATGCTCATTCCAAATAAAAGAAGTTTTGCCAATTTTTTTTATATCCTAAATAATTTTAGAGCATCCTGTCAAAATTCAGACATGACTTTACATAATACGTCTGCAACGGTAGTATGCGCATACATTTTATCGGCATGTTTATGAGTTTCAAGTTCAATACTCATTTGATATTCAGCCATATGTTTACTCGGACACTTTTATTGCATTTTTCACGTAATGATCATTAGCGTTTTATTACTCATAAAGCACGATCTCATTATCTGTTCATAATCGTTTTATTGTCGTGGTTATGAATAATTCCCCGGTGTCGATGCATTTCTACATACATTATCGACGTCCGAATGACAATAGGTGGCGTTGTAGTTTGACAGGAAACGTCACATGATCAATCACGTTAATGCACGCGACTTTTCCGTTAAAATTTGAATAATGTTTTGTTTCTACAATGACTAGTGCGGATATTGTAACTGTCCTTTTAATCTAAATGTCAAGTGATAAAACGATTTCATAACTTTGTTGATCAGAATTGACAACCTTCGCTAACGTAAGACGCGAATTTTGATGTAAAAGTGATAAGTTGTCAACCCGTTTTCTCACGCCTTTGTAAAATATTGAGAAAAAATATTAATCCTTACTTATTTTATCAAACAGTTTTCTTGACTCTAAGCATGCATATTGTTTTACGAAAATGCGCAAAGTTACACTGATTATGAAAAAGAAACGTACTTTGGCACCAATTTATCTATTTTCCACTAAACTTTGTTCCCATTTCTATGATAAATTATATTTTGCTGTATAAGATTACTTTCGTAATCCAGTAGTTTGAATCAACTTTCTTTAGCATTTTATTTCTCTAATATCATGTCTTGCACTCTAATATAACATTTTCAAACATCCTTCAGAAACAAGTAATAACTAGTGAGTTTATGAATATGCCTTGTATTAATTTCAAACAAGTACCATTTAAGTAACGATATGTCCCTTAAAATTAAGGCATTTTGGTTACTTGAAAATCGTTTGCAAGTCCGCTGGAAACATATATACTCAAGCGTAATGAAAACGCATCACCCAAAGAACTTTCTTTTTATTGTTTTTCAACATATAAAGAAAATGTAGAAATTGCATTTCTTAACATCACCTATAAGACGTCGCTTTTTGATTGGTAGTAATTAAAAGAGCCAATTTAGCCTGTTCATTTAATTTTGTTTTTTGAAATAAGTTATAAATTGTATAATTAAAAGTACTGTTTTCTTAGAGAATGAAAATACAGCATTAGAATTATCATTTGTTCTAAGCAAAAAGAAGTAAAGTGACTTCAACTTACGTATGGTATAGGATTTAGTAAGAACGGGAGGTTTTTTGTTTTTTTTCATTGAAATCAAAGAACTGGAAATAACCTATGGCACTCGTGTTTTTACGTGATTTGTACTCTAAACGACATGAATAGGTCTATCAAGGACTCGGAATGCAGGCCTAAATGTTATTGATCGTTAGCCTATGCACGAATCAAGTGTCTAGATTATGGCAAACGTACTGAGTAAGAGGTTATGTTACCAAAACTCGAACGACAGAAAGGGTTTGCAAACCTACTTTGCAGATATAAGATTAACGATTTAAACTTTTTTCTTTAGGCACGGATTCAAAAAACTTTGACCGTTTCTGAGCTTAACCTTACATTAATGTGTAATAAATGGTCCATTACCAATTTATTTAGATTGGTTATATACATGTCTGAAGTTTCGGTATATTAAATGGATATAAGAGAAAAAAATGGGGATGTGCGTTTTCATTGCTCGTGAGAATATATATGTAACTGTTTCAAAAGGTATACCCAAAAGGCATTTTCAAGAGAAAACTGTCAAATAAACTCATTCGGCCATGTAAAATGATTTTCTTCGTAAAAATAAGATAGTCATATCTATCAATGAGTCATAAATTTTAACTTCCATTTTAATGCGCCACGAAGAAAGAGCCTAAAGCGACCGATTCGTCTGTCCGTCCGTCCGTCCTTACGTGCATCCGTATTGATTTCCCCATACATTGGGCATAATCAAAAGAAACTTCACATGTGACATCCTTAAGATCTAATACTGATGTATATATTACGGTCTTTTGAGTTGAGCTCTCGTCATGGGAACAAAGGGACTTCATGTCAAATATTTATATTCAAGTATTTCTCTTCACCAATGACCCGAAATTACTTGAAACTCCAAACCAATGATGTTTGTTAAGAGCCAAAGTTAAGTAAGCATCATAAATTGACTCAATGAACCTGTATCATGCCAAAATGGAGCTAAATGTTATGTAGTTTAATATGTTGAATACCTTCTCTTCTGGCCCTTTTAACACATAGCGTCTTTAAAAATAATTTTTGCGCTTTTTATTGGTAGATGTTTCAAGAAGTTACATACGAGGATAACCTTCATTTTTACTCTTTCCTTCCATTTTTTCCGCGTTTATGTATTCGAACGCAACAGTGAAATTAAAATTAAATAAGATTTTGTTTTGTCAGCCTTAACTAGGGTAGGACTTGTTCTGTTTCTAATTATAACTGCAGATGACATCTGTTTGAATAGCTTTTTTTTTTCAAACATCGGTCGGAAGAATTATATTATTTCGCTTCAAACGTCACGTATTTTTTCCAATGCATGATATTTCATAATCCATTTTGGTATTCTTTTCTATATGAATATATAATGCCTGCTCGTTTTGTTTCCGCAAGATCAAAATAGATAACTAAAATTTAAATGTATTTCTAATTCGGACTTGACTTTTATGTGACAAAAAAAAAACATTTCTTCCGCAATGCAACATGGAAGGAATGACAGAAAGATTGAGATAGAGGAAAGTTGTTTGTTTCTGTGTAAGATCGATTCATTTTTCTATGAGTGAACATCAAAAGCTATATTTGCACGAGTAGCGAAGCCACGAGCTAAATTATAGCCTTTTTGTTCACTGAATGAAATGTCAGTTGATATTACCCGAAAAACTTACGATTATTCTATTTCTTTTATGCAAAAATGTTACAAAATTTGAAACTTTTAGAACCAATTTTCTTACCCTCACAAGTCTATCGTGGAAGATTAACCCTGAAAACAAATATACTATTCGACTTTTTTTTCAACTTAAGTCCTACTTATGTGTACCAACGCTCGGCTTATGCAAGACGTCTAAGCAGAGGGGGGCATAATTCTGATTAAAAAAATCATTCCAGGGTTATACCCCTTAAGTGTCATGGTAGGTCTAGTAATGATGAATACAAATGCCAAGGGGTTATGTTCCATTTCAACTGAGACATGGACAAAGTAAAGTTGTCAAACCAAAGCCATCGCCCACGAGCGTATCAACGAAAACGACATACCGAGGACAACAAAGTGGTGATTAGTTCTCCATAAAAGCCTAGCTAATAAAATCATAGAAGAATAAAAAAAGTGTTTTAAATTGGATGATAATAATTATAGGGAAACAAACTACATGTATTCAGTTAGTTACATCGTGAAATTGACACTCAGCTCAATCAAAACCATTCTAAATCGTTCAGCCAGCGCTCCAATCATTCATTCCAAACACTCACTCAAACCATTCAAAAACGCTCAAACCCATTGAAAAATATAGAATCAAAAACGTCATTCAAAATAATTTATGATAGAGAAAAATCGCGATTTCACTGATATAATTCAAATTGTAAGCGTCTATTAGGTTCTTGGATTCATATGAAGCTATTTAAAGAACATTGTTTGCATATTTTATTAAAGGGAGGTAATCAGTATCGCTAATTTTTTCATCCTGAACAAAATTTGCGACATTGGATTACATCCCATTAAATTCACTCAAAACTCGCCCCACATACTCATTCAATTTCATTCCTAAATCATTCCAAAATCATTCACCTTGTAAATTTCACGATATTGTTAAAATAATATAGTTAATGTAGTATACTATAATAGACTCATCATCAAGATTAAGAATTTAGCTTTCTTTTAAAAGATGAAGATTGTATTTTTTAATTTCATGGATGTGTGAAACTAAAAACCTAATCACACTGTATGAATACGCGAAGCGGATTCATACGTAAGTGTGATAAGCTTTCTAGTTCCATATATCCATGAAATAAAAAAAAAGTATCTTCATACCTGAAAATTAAATTCCTTGAAGTAACCATGTTAAGTTTTACCCTAAAAAACATGGATTGTTTGGCGGACAACTTTCCCCTAAAGCTAACAAAAAGCTGCGCAATCAAAATTATTTTCATCGCGTATTGAAAGCAATTTTTCAATCAATCAGACTGCACGAAGCTTGGTAAAAACAACTAGCATTGAATTCGTTCTTGTTACAGATTCGTTAAAACTGATGCAGCTCAGCGGCAATTTAATACTAAAAAAAGAGAAGATAATTATTAGCTGTTATACTTATATGTATCATTCGTTCCTTGGTTGGAGACGAATTACGCTTGTTACAATGACTTTTGTCAAATTTCAGATATAAGATTACCGAGTCGGGGATCTTGGATTGAGAGCCGATCACCTTACTTACACCACCTGGTATGACCTTCAAAAACAGATAGGATATGATATTTGAGCTACCATCTTTCTATAAAATATCTGAATAAAAACACTTTCAGTAAGGGGGTTCTAACGACCTAACTATCAAATGAAATTTAAAAAAAAAGGTTTTAGATACAATGTAGGACCCAAACTTCAACGACATGCCATTAAACAAATTAAAATTCACTAATTCAGAAATTTAAGTATTTAAGATTTAATTAAATATTTAATATGACAACGTAAGCCACCAAGACCGTAAAACTGTTGTAATTTATCTACTTAATGGAAAATGCTGACTTTTTAAACAAAATATTATTCAGCATGAATTATGTGTGACATATGTATCGCCCACTGGCGATAATGTGGAGGAAACTAGGGCCTTAGAAACTGATGTACTCGACATGCTAAGTGTCTAAAATGCAAACCATGAAAACATAAGGGGTCCGTTTATCTAAAATTTTTACGAAAAAATTAATTGTAGGTCAAAATCACAAATCGCACCCGGTGTTTTCATTCCTTTTTAGATTCTGCATTGTAATACATGTATCTCATTGAAATCGCCTTTAAAAGACGATTTCAATGAGTTAACGCATGGCAGATTTCCTTGATTAGTTACTACCCTAGAAACGTCTTTAATTTTTGACCATGCCAAAAGTGATCTTAAGATGTTTAGTAAAGCAGGCCCCAGGCGATAAATGGATATCTTTTAAGCCATTCTAAAGTAACGCAACACATGTGCAAATAACTTTTTATTAGCAAAGACTTCAGTATCAGCTCGCGAGTGTCTTTTGATCGCCACTTTGTTTGCGGGGGTTTGAAAAAAGATGGCTGCTTTGCACTTCAGCTCACTTACAATCCGGAGTCCCATTTCTTACTGATTTTTCGAAGTTCTCAAATACCATGTATAATTAGATACCAGACGCTATTGAAGATCCGTGTTTTTCCATTTAAGGAAGATGCGTAAATGGCATTTACATTATTACTCTGGTCTTTTCTAAATACACAAACTCATTGACCGTCCAAGTTTTAGTATCGTATAGGCTGTTTCTATAAGTTTTACATTTTTAACTGGACTATCTTAAGATTAGCGGGGTCATTCCGGTAACAAGGGCGACGGCGTAATGCTTCGGTCAAGGTTTTACGTGCAACTGTGTAAAATCTCTATTTCTTTCAAAGCGATGGCTTTGAAACTTTACCCATCCGTACCAGAATATTAGCCTTTAGACAAAGATTCATTACTCATACTACTAATATTTACTTTTGAGGATTTTCACTCTCTTCGGATTTAAAAATTTCGGTTAAGTATTTATGTGCAGCTGGTGTATATCTGTTACATCTCTGTTTCTACTAAAGCTATTGCACATGCTTCTTTGACCATTTAAAATAGCTTCTAGACAAAGACTCATTACTATGATATTTAATTTAGTGGAATGTTACCCTTTTAGGACGTAGAAGTCTTGGTTTAGGTTTTACCTGCAAGTTTTGTATCTCTGATTCCATAAAGATTGGCAATATGATCATGTGACCATCACATCAGTTTCTTGGCAATTATTCAAACTATTATTTAATTTAATAAAATTTCTTCAATTTACTATCACAGTCAAGCACTCAGAAAAGCAGATCGTCGCTGGTCTCCGACAGCTTTTGTTAGATTACTCCGAAAGATTTTCAAGGGATGGTACAATGATAAGTCCAGGTGCAAATAAATATATAATATATAACCTAAACAATTTGGTCATGGTTCAATTCGTATCAATAGGAGAAAATTATTTTCTTTGGTACTTGCCAAATTTACATCTTGTTATACTTCAAATAAATTTAAGTTGATTTAATGACTTTGTGATTCGAAAGAAAAGTTTTGCCTTTTCTGCCAGGACAAGAAAAATATTTCAATCATCTTTCGCCCTCAATCAGTTTTGTATGTTACTAAGTGCAACACTGTGTTTATAGTAGGTCGTTTAAGGACATAGTTATTCCATTGGCGCCAGTCATACAAAAGACAAAGTGACTGACCTGGTGTTCACAGCACTTTGTTACATATGACAATTTTACAACCCAGGTCAGGTGTCCTAGATTTATTTATCGTTGACAAGTATTGCCTTTCATGTGCATATATATACAGTTTACAAGCTTACAAATCAACAACATATTATAAAATAGTTATCGTTTTCGCATTATCTTTTCACTAGTTCATAACAGAAAGCATGCTTCACAGGGTTATAAAAGCAAAAGTTTAAGAGGGTGATCAAATGTCAGTTTTGTCTATACTTGTATAGACAAAATTGACCTCTGATCACTCACTCAAACACCTGCATCTATAGTTGTAATTTAATGGCTAGGGTAATAACTTTCGATGATATAAATATTGTTTAGGCATCTCAAATTGACTTTCATTTCTTTAAAACGAAAACCACATTTTGAAAAAATATGATATTCAAATCGCCAGGAAGAAAAAATATTTCTAAAAACGATAGATTAACAAAATCATTATCTTATGATATGAGTGGGACACGCAGAAATACATTTAACATAAAACATATATGATGTTTAATAGTTTAGTGGTAATGCCTTTTTTGCGCATAATAATATTTGCTAACTACTTGCTCTGTCAACTAATCGTATACTTTGTCTTCGTGTTTTTTAGACGGAAAAGTATCGTAATCCTGATCTCAGACACCCTCGTGAACTTCTATCACTACACGGGTCATTATAATTGGACAGAGGTATCGGACCTGCATATTCAGGAAACTACTTGATTAAATCTGTAATGACGTCAATAAACACGCCCCAGCCAAACAGAGAGGGCAATGATTAACAAAAGAAACATTTTAGGCTTCAAAAACATTTCTTCGTATTGACGACAAATTTATTGCAGTCCAGATTACACAAGAACTGTTTTGGAATTGATATAGGCATCCAGGTTCAATGGTGTGCATCCTCTAATTCGAGACACTAACGGGGTTGACCACATTGGATAATAACCAAAGCATCAAGTCTATTGCTCATTGAAACCACGAGCATTGTATAGAGTGGCTTTGTAGAATACGGTTCCACTTCTCATGACGAGCAAATGCTGGTTCCTTAACAGATTTAGGCCCACACGGACGTTTACGGAAACGTTATCCGATGGAATACCAAATGGGTTTTCTTAAATTACATGCCGGAAGAGAAGCTATTAAGGTTATGATATTGTCTTAATTTTGTTAAACTCGTTTATTAAACTCGTCCACCTCGATTTTATCTGTTTATACTTTCTAGATGTCTCGTTTAATAAATTCGGCATTCGATTAACACTCATTCAATTTCCTCTAAATATCGCACAGACGTCACAAGCAGCCAACCTTAACCAAATGTACGAGAATATTTCATGCAAACGTTTACAAATCGCACAAGTTTAACATTTCTAAGACCTGGCTCATTTGATTATTTAAATTGTCGATTTACTGAGATGGGCCATATTTCAAGAGCCAAAAAACCCGGTGCCTATAATCGCATTTTTTCCTTTGCAACAAAACAAATGAAAATTTTTCGAAACTCCATGCGTGAATTACTGACGAATCGAATGTCCAGGACACATAGATGTTTTCTTTGCGAAGATATAGTGTGAAGAAGGCCAACGGATATTTCCTGAACCTAGTGTCCTCTATTCATTTTTAATAATTAGCAACTCGCCAAATCGAAATGTTTTAATTTTGACACATGGAAATGAGTTTAATTAAAGATAGCCTGTATTTTTCTCGATGCAAAATGCCCCGCAGAGAAGAAATTGAAACTTTCCACTGAGGCGTTTTTCTTACGTCAGTATAGTGTTATCATGTACCACGATCGTAGAAACCGAGAAGTAAACTGAGTTATGAAACGATGTTACCGAGAAAAAACCTGTTTGCAACACAGTTATATATCATATATTGTTTATGTCCAAATGAGTCAGACACAACCACTGTAAAAAAAGAATGTGTTCCATAACCACAAATGACAGATGATTAACGTCATCAACTGTGAATCTACATCCAAGATTGTAACACATTTTTCGAAATTGTGCACAAGGACTACAATTTTTTATTGCTATAAAAGTCGACTATGGAAGAATGATTAGATTATCACACAGTTACCTCACTGTCGAACCAGTAAAATTATGAAAAAAAAACCTGTTTTCGTTCATTTCACTTTATTTGAAGTAATCTAAGCGGAGACAAATAAACATATGACGTCATGACGTTACATAGTAATCTCGGGCGATATGACGCGTTTTTTCGTCAAATTTTAACTTTTTGTCTCGTTTTTGTATTAAGGAAAAACGAATAATCGTTTGTCTCATTTTTGTATGCAAGAAAAAGAATAATCGTTTTTTTTTCTTTCATTTTCGAACATTAAAAGATATATTTTCACTTGAGTATAAAATAAGTGTTTAAAATAGTAGGCTATGAATGTACCTTCAAACTAATGTCGTAGTTCAATAGTATAAATACAGAGCTTTTACAAATTGTGTAGGTGCTCAAACATCAGAACGCTTAGAATATTTTCATGATTAGGTCTTTGGTTTACGCGTTTCCTCATAAAAATACAGCTTCAATAGTTTATACATCACAATAACCCGATTATGACATTTTAAAGTTTTAATGGTAAATGTGAACATCATTTTGAAGCGTATATACGAGCTGTGACATTTTTGTTGCTTCAAACGTTGCGGTATTTTTGTAAAGTTCCGTGACAAGACCTGACATCTTTTGTCATTATATGTAAGTTTTTAGAATAAACAATGAAGTCCTAATTCAGATTTCATCGTTACCTGTATCATTTTAGCCATGTAGGCTGCTAAATTGTGACTGGTCATGAATAAAAGGACTATCGAGCTTCCGTAAAACCTTACAGGGACCACCGGTATCCTAGAAGCCGTAATATCACGAAAGAAACTTAGGACAGATGGAAATCCGTTAAAACATATATGTGACCCATCAAACACAAAGGGACCATCGGAGAACTCCGTAAAATAGATATTAAAAAAAGGATTTGATCCAGCATAGGTCAATAAGAAGGCGTACTTCGAAAAAAATATCGATTTTTTAATTTTAACAAAAAATTTCTATAAGAATTATCGGATATAAAAAAGCAATTCATAGGTTTGCTTCAAGTGTCCCTTTTACATTGAACTTTAAAAAGATCCACATTCTGTATGTAGTTTTAACATCGCGACTTTGTCCAAGTGAAAGGTTTTGGATTGGAATGAAATGAGCGAATTTACAAAGATTTAACCGGAATGTACTTGCTGCAAATGAAATGACTGTCTCGTTTGTTGTCAGTTATAATGAAAATCGTCTGAACTACCGATTAGGAAAATTGTTTCTTGTATTCAATGAAAGAAAATTATTCCCGAGTTTTGGTCAGATTGGCAATTTTTATTACCTTGGACCTTAGGCAAAGCATGTCATAACGTGGCCTTCAAATCTAGATTTTTTTTTGTCATGTAATTGCATATACGAAAGTTATTCTATTTTTAAAGTTTCTTCATGCGTTTTCTTAAAGGAGATAAATATAGCCTATCGCATTTCTATATCATTGCCACCACATTTACGATTCGAAACCCTTTTGTGTCTAATACCCATTAGAAAAGTCTCAACTGAAGTCACTTTCAGTTATTTAGATAAAAACAAATAAGGTTCCCATTTTAAATGGTAAGAACGAATGGAATCTTAACTGAATGCAGGTAGAATTATCGAGTTCTAAGTTTCAAGGGCCCGTTTTACTTAACTTCGAACGAAAAAAAATAATCAGAAAAAAAAATAATCGTAAGTTAAAATCATAAATAGTATCTGGTGCTTATATTCGTTGTTAAATTCTGCATTGCAATATCTCATTGGAATCGTCTTAATTATCTTAAGTGGATTAAAACACTGTTTTCAATTAAGTCACATACGATCCTTAAATCCAATAATCCTTCATATACAACAAAAATCACAAAACTCCTAGTTTATGTTACTTACATGTTTTCTGTTTCCTTAAAATTCCGTGTCTGAAGCACGTCGCGTAATGTACGTTAATATTTATACCAGTAAACGTCAATGTGACAACTAACGTCATGACGTATTTGTCACACAATAGGTCGACGTAACGAAATGATCCCAGTACATTTATATTATTATCGACCGTACACGAAAAATGAAATAACGTGTTTTCTAATACGATAAAATCAACTTTAGAGAAATTTCGACTCTCAGTTAAAAGAAAAAAAATGAACTTTCATTGAAACGTATAATAACGTTAGTTGAACAAAGAAATTTTGCTATAAAATCATAAAAATTTGAGCACCTTTCTAAGAGACCAAGCAATATCTAGCCTAAGTAATGCACAACTACGAGACGTCCTGCGGGGCTATTGCAGTTGGTAACATTGTGCAATTGACAAGGTGAATGATTTTGGAATGAAATTGGAATGAAATTGAACGAGTGTTGGAGCGCGTTTTGAATGAAATTCAGGGAAGGCAATCCAATATCGCCATTTTGTTCAGGATTATCAAAATTAGCAATATTAATTACTTCTCTTTAATATAATATTTATACATGTTCTATAATAAGTTTCCTATCTCTTCAAGGACCAATCCGACGCTTAAAATTTCAATTATGTCAGGGAAATCGCGATTTTACTATACACTACTCAAAAGTTATAAGCGGCCACCTTACATTTCTCGATTTTTCACATAATTTTCGCTTTTATTTCGAAATGTTAACTTTGCCTCTTGAAAGAGTGGTCATTTATACATCATCCTGTCTAATTCTTTTGTAAAATCGTGCAGCAGGGAATCCTAAAAACGGAATTAAATGCCTGCACCCTCAAATTCAAAAATCACAAAAATGACAATTTTTAGAGAAATTTGAATTTTTCGACACTTGAACAACGCAAATCCTATTAATTTTAAGTACGGATATGAGTGGTAGAACGCATGTGAACCTCAGAAAATTAAAAGATATGTCACAACCTCCCTCACTTTTCTTACCCCAACAAGAAATGTCAATAATACTCCACCCACCAATGTTAACTTTGAAATCGAGGGTACTCCTACATTCACTTAATTTTAAAACATTTTCGTGTTGAATTTCTTTGTTGAATTTTTCGTGTTGACTTCAAAAATGACTTAGCTACATTATGCAAGTGAAAACGGGCTGAAACCATGCGACATTTACAACATATGAACAAAAAAGCAAGTGGCCGCTTAGGAGTTTTGAGGAGTGTAGATATATCTTTTTTGAATGTAGTTAATTATCTCATCTTTTAAGTGATTTTGGAGCATTTTTGAATGGTTTGAGTGAGTCTTCGGAATGAATGAATGGAGCGTTCAGTGAGAGATTAAGAATGGTTTTGAATGAGATGTCAATTTCACGATGTAACTAACTGTAGTAAATGACAGTCCATGACTTATTCGGTTATTTCTGTCTGACTAAGTATTTATGAACCCTCTTCGTAACAAGCTGACTCACTGTAGAATCGTTAAGTAAAACGGGCCAACGATGACTTTGTGTGTTCGTCGGTCCATTTAAACAATCGAATCTGCCATCTTGTCGGACCAAGGGTTACGAACGTTTAATTTATCTTACAGAATTTACCTATTCATTCAGTCAAGGGGTATTCGAGAAGAAGCTATCGATTCGATACCCCTTGACTCGTGAAGATGCGAATCTGCAAGCTACCGCAAATGTATGTCTGTAAAAGAACATTCCGTAGACAAGGCATTATTAAAACTTCAAGCTTTGACAATGGCAGTCTGATATGACAAATAATTCACATTTCTTCGAAATCAACGTTGATTTTTATTTTTAGTAATTTATAGATTTCTGGAAATATGTACAGCGGTATCCTTTCCTAGACTCACGCTGCCATCACGCATAGGTCTACCAATGTCAACCCATTGGTGGGGGACAAATAATCGGGAAAGATGAGCGCTGCCGTCGGGGACTTGGATCCTTACGACTGAAAGTCTCGCGGTATACCAACAGCGCTATGACGGCGACTTATCTATTTTGATAGTAATATTTGGTAAATGTATCATCGAAAGTTTAAACATTTAATTTATGTGTCCCGTCATTGTTAAAAGGCACATCTGGGAGCCAAAAAAAATATACCTAAAAAGAAGGTTGTTCCTTGGAAAGGTCAACAAGACGTTCAATTTCAAGACTAGGTATAGATGACTGTAGAATGAAAGCGATAAGTATCTACCCTAGTTAGCCTATGCTTCCAGCGCAGACTGATTAGGATTGAAACAAATTCAGTTCAAATTCTCTATTGCCTCCATTATTGAAGATATTGTGATTTACATACATAGTTAAATAACGACCAGGAAAAACAAAACAAAAAAAACATAAAACAATACAAGTGCAAATAATACATACATTCACACACAAACATATACTGAAACCCGCAGGTTCCCGTTGGTAACAGTAACAGAATATATTGGTATTGACCAGGCAAAAAAAATAGAAATGATTTCGGATTGAACTAGTGCAATGTGTTAGTTTTTGATTGATGTAAATGAATGGACGGAGTTTGTGATAGTAAAGCCTACCTTCTATTTCATCAAAAGATTTTAATGTCGTCACGGACGGTCAGACACATCCAAAATTCATTCCAGCCTATAACATCATAGGATGCCTTTATCGAAGATTTGAGACGTTTTGAACCACTTCCGAGCGTTTTGGAAGACTGATATACCTTGGTTAATTTGACCCGAATCTGACCTCAATGGAAAAATTTCCTAATAAACAATTACCGACATACTTTATCAGTGAACAAAATATATAATACATTCATTACCGTTTGTTCATCATTCCCATGAAAGCACGTGCAAGTAGGAATAATAAGATTTTTATGCATCTAAATAGCAGGGGTCAGGTTCAAGTTAATAAAATCGCGCTATAATCGATAAATAACAATTTTGATTGGGTGAGTGTCAATTTAACGGTTTTCTAACGGTATAGAGAACCAATTATGTTTATTGGTTACTAGGTCAGAAACGTCAGTGATTGAGAAATATCCATAATCGAACTTAAGTAAGACAGATAAATATATCAAATGACGCATAATGTTATCACAATTGTCTCTTGTGTTGGGATCCTATTGATAGAAGAAGACTTGCCCTATGAAACATTCTGCGGTTAAAAAGCAAAGGCTCTGGAATCTGCCCGGTCAAAATAAGAATTTCTTGTATCATCACTGAGTTAGAATCGTTAAAACTGTGCCTGAATTGAGAAAGGTGGCGAGACTGCAATCACTAAAGAAAAACACTCAAAATGCTGCAATTTTCTTATTTAATTTGCCACTTGTACTAATAAAACTTCAATGCAACTTCAATGAAAAAAATGCAAAGTAAGCAAAATTTCTCGGAAAGGAAGCTAATCCGTTCATCAAAGTTTTTAAATCGACAGCATTTTTGCAAAGGGTCATAAGGTCCCCGTTTCTTTAATGATATATATCTCAGACAAGATTTAAATCAGCCCCTATCAAAGAAAATCGAACAATTGAGTCAAATTTCAAACATTTTTGTTTGATGAAATTCATTTTAGGAAACGGCGGGTTCAAATCAAAAACATCTATATCCTACGAATATGTGACGTCATGATGGCGTCATTGAAAAAGAGACCACAACCACGCGGTTAACAAATATATCCGCAATCGCATTTCAATTAATGTAGAAAAGGCTGAGAGAATAATACCTTCAGACCTTTGGAAATCCTTAACAGCTGCTAGGAATAATATACTTGTGCAAGTCAGATTTAGGACAAACGGCTGGTCAGTCGATTCATTCACTGTCAAACAAAACGCCAAGTACTCCTCAACGATTCGGGTCCTATAAGGGAATAAAACATAGGGCGTTTCAACGTTTTCTTGTTTTACATGTAAAACAAGAAAACATTACAAAAGCCTATTGATTGTAAGATGTAATAATGTTTGCGACAGAATTTCTGCCTAGATATTGAATAAACTTCATACCGATGAAAATATTTTTATCTTGGTACGTTTTGAACTTTCCTACATTTCATCTTAGTATATTCACATGTATGTATCTCCTGGCATTAAATTAAATTATCTTATAACTATACGTATATCCGTGTGATAACATCCCGTATATTTTGTATGATATCACATAGTCATTTTTAGAACATAATGATATAATGCGGTTAATTTTAGAAACTTTCATTTCAATTAAAAGCATCAACAAAAACAAGACAAATAGAGGTTTTAAGATAAATATAGTACGTACTTAGTGTATTGTATGAAAAAATATCTAACTCGGTTTTGAGAATTGATCATTGTCTCGACAGAGCCTCGACAATGATCAATTCTCGTTGATATTGTTTTTCATATAATACACTAAGTACGTAATATATATATATCATATGTTCAATTCAAAATGTATCTTGTCATTTATCCCATACGTAGTTCTTTGAGAGGTTGCACGTTATCATAAGTGACTAAACAGTTAGTGACATCGTGAATTTGACATTCACATCAATAGATAACATTCTAAATCGCTCGTTCAGCGATTTATTCTAACATCCCAAACACTCGCTCAAACCATTCAAAACGTTCCAAAAATATTAAGAATTCTAGATCAGCAACTCAATTAAAAATAAAAATTGCAGAAAAAATCGATGATTCCATTGACCTCATTTATTTTGGAAGCGTGTGATTGGTGCGGAAAGACATATAAGGCTATTTACACCAAGCGCGTTAAAGAATCATGGCGGATCTCAGCAGTAGTTTCGTGATGTATCCTTGCACTATCCCCGTAACAACTAACCTTCTTCTGGGGGATTCGCTCATATGGACATATGCTACGGTAGCGACGAGAAATAAACGGAAATAAACAAAGACTTGTTATCGATTACTTTTACTTTTTAGTTGGCGCTTATGGTTTTCAAATAACCATAACGAAAAAAGTTCAGACGATACTGTCAAAACAATTAGAGCCTGTGCGTGAGATTTCCAACCCATTCACATGTGCGCACAGCAAAGACTCTGATCAGTCAGTGCATCCGCACAGTCTGACTAGAGTCTTTACTATGCGTGTAGGAATTAGATAAGGCCTCAAAGTATCTGTAGACCATCGGGTAAGTTTATATTTATAGTACTTGGCTTCCTATGTTACTCAATGTTTGCACCTCACGAAAATTTCAAATTGTTGGAAATGTCACGCATAGGCTCATTACATGTTGAAAAGGGAACTGAATTACATATTTGATCGCTGATGAGATAAAGAATAAAAGTTAATGGAAATCATTTTGTGTATGTTTTTGAAATGGTAAAGTCATCACATACAAGTAGAATTCGCTTTTGTGACTCGTGGATTGTATACAAATGTACTGTAATCACAAGTCACAATACCGTATTCGAGTGATACCGAATTACATATTCATGTCAAAAACATCAAACGATAGTAAACAAAAACTGACGAGTATTCACTGCAATGTCTATTACAAATGTTGTTTTAACATTTTTTACTTACCTAAGTTTTGTTGAGTTTGAAGAAATTCGCTGTTAGAGATTTAGTTTTAACAAAAATTACCAGAAAGAAACGTGTCCGAATTTCTCTAGACACTAAAATGCATATGTGATTGAAATAAGTAGGATGGCGTATATATATGTAAGTAGTTCGGACAGCATGTGCACTTATGTCGCCGTTAAAATGATTATTTTAAAGAAGTAAATTTAGTCTTTCAGTTGCAAATAGAATGAACCCATCTTCTCTACTGCAAGTACATAGTTCAAAGTAATACTTCAGGGGTTAGGCTGGGATAAACAACAATCACAAGTTTTCACAAGCTTAAAGTAAATGATACTCTTCTTATTATACTTATTCAAAACTAGATTTTAACAGGATATTATTTTTCAATCCTGAAGAGCAACCTTGATTATTTACGTTTAAGAGGGAAAATGTTAAATGGGATATAGCAATCTTATTTTAAACCAAGAGACGTTAATAGCCGCAGTATTTCTAGAAGAAAGGAAGGCACTCCACTTTATGTCAGTTGATTTCAATCATTGTTGATTTAATGTCTGATCACCGCGAGACAATATTAGCTAATTAACTATAATTAGCATAATTCTATAGTAACCTTTGTATTTCATTTCCTTCCTTTCTCGTGTTCTGAAGTTCACGTAGAAAACGGATTTTTTACGTTAATGACGTCAAACGTCGCAGAAACTTGAAAATCTCCTAAACGGAACTACAGTTAAGAACATCGTGGCATTCATTCCAATCAAAACCATTCAAATATCAACCGTGTTCCACTCATTCTTTCCAAACGCTCACTCCATTCGCTCAAAAAACGCTCGGAAATCCTTTAAACAATTTGAACTTGTTCAAAAACGATCACTATATAATTGAAATCGATCAAATATTCCACGGTTTCATTTCGCTGGTTTGGATTATAGTGTGTCCAATGGGTTCGTGAAAACACACAAATTGGAAAGTACGAAGATTGTTTCAAGGGAGGTAATATATTATCGCTAGATTTGTCCACATTGGACGAAATTAGCGATAATATATATTAGCTTCCTTGATTTTCATTCAAAACTCGCTCAACACACTCATTCAATTTCATTCCTAAATCATTCCAAAATCCTTCATCTTTGCAATTCCATGACGTTGTTAACTGTAATTTATTAAATAAAATTGTAACATTAGATGCACGCATCACATGTAAAAAAATGTTTAAGGTAATGATTTTCGACATGATTTTTTTCTATCGTGCTGAAGATCCAGAAAAAATATACTTATTTTATAAAAATCTAAAAAGGGTGGTTTTATTTCATATCCCCATGTAAACAACCCTAAAACATTATCTTTATTTCTCGATTTCGGAAGACATATAGTGCGGATAAACACATTTAAGTGATGGGGATGCAAGTTTTAGGGGGTATCAATACCTTTTTCATCTACACATAGGTGCGTTCATTATAGCGAGTAAAAGATTCCCCTAAATAAGACAACATAATGAACGATGTTCGATAATTTGAGTGAAAACGTTCGACTACTCTTACTAAGCCGATGCAAAACCATCTATGTTTCCTCATTGAGATATTTTAAGATCCTTATTGGGCGGCTTAAATATCTCGTTCTACCGAATGCTTAATCTGAAAAAATCTACACAAGAATCTTAAGAATCTCGCTCTAATGAACGAACCTCAGGCATTTTGATAGATGAAATAAATGTGTTTATCTAAATCTAAAATCTTCTGTGGCCAGCCAGTATTACGATTTATCTTATAACTATGCAAAGATCTGTGTGATAACATCCCGTATGATTTTTTCTATGATATCACATAGTTATTTTAGAACAATAATAATGCGATTATTTTAGAAACTTGCATTTCTGATAGAAACATCGACTAAAACAAGACAAATAGGGGTTATTAGATAAATATAATACGTACTTAGTGTATTGTATGAAAAAAATATCAAACTCGGTTGTGAAAATTGATAATTGTCTCGGCAGAGCCTCGCCAATTATCAATTCTCCCAACCTCGTTAGATATTTTTTTCATATAATACACTAAGTACGTATTATCTATATACATGTATATGTCTGTTAAATGAAGGCATTTCTTACAGGTGCATATTTTTGGAAAGGTATGAAATACACATGCCCTCCCCACGTCTTATTTGTGTCTTCCTGAAATTGATACACATGTTCTTTAATTTAATTACTTTTTAATGTCACAAAATGTTGTGATTTTGTGACAGTAAATTTATCATTGTCGTTGAAAATGGGAATTCGTCCAGCTTCAAGGACAATTTTATTGCACCTTAATTTAGTTCAAGAAGAATTAAAACGAGTGTACAACAAACTGCTCGTTTGTAAATGCCATAAGAGAATTCCTATAGATTATTAAATGCGAGCTACCAAATCTTTGAAGAAAAAGGTTCAATCAAGCTTTGGAAGCGTTAGTTGTAAGTTCATTTACCATATATACTAGAAAAAATGAAAACTTGAACCAAAAATCTCCATAAAATTGTTCTTTTAAGTTTTACAGCACTTTTTTCTTGATTGATTTAAGGCCACAAACTATATTGGCCTTTGTTGGGACCTGACAATTTATCCCTGATTTTTTTGTTTTGACAAATAACATCAAATAATTCGAGCTACCCTAAAGAAAACTTTTTTTTTACAAAATATCCGCAAAGCGTTCTCATTAAGGTACCCCAAGTTGTGACTTGAATAAGAGAATTTGAAAATTTAAACAGACTCATTTGAACGAGTCATCTCTCTTCACTTGAATGTTGATGTTGAAATCTTTCCTCAAAAATACGTAAGCCCATTACACGATCGCTTCAACTTGACGTTTCTGGTATCACTTCAAAGCTTTTTTGGTCCGAAACCCTCCTATTTTTGCTATGAATCGTTCCACCACTTGCAATTGTTTGTCTAGCGAAATTGAATTTCATTCTACTACCATCTACAGAATTACAGATCAACTTGTTCTTATTTTCATTTGAAAGTATCAGCAACTTCACAATAATGTCCAGTTGGAAATTTCAATGTTTTCGAGATCATTTATTCAGTCTAAAAGCCGCCACTATTTTCCATTTTCAGAGACTACCCATTTGTTTGAAAGTAGAAATAGGACAATTAAAATTGTATAGTTTTCTTTTTTTCTTTTTGCTCAGTAGTTTATGATTTTGCCATAGCAGAAGTTAATATATGTATAATCAACTTTTCATCAGTTTTGGCAGTCTTTGCTATATTTCCACCTGGAAAGGAAACTTCTTCTTAATGTCGACCTATATTTGCTTCGAAACATTATTTGTCCAGTACGAATTAGGCGTGAAAAGTCTTTTTCAATATATATACAGCTCTTCCTTTCATTCCTCCCCACGTTTTAATGTCTTACCAATCAAATTTCACGATTCTAATATTTTAATGAAATACAAGCAAGAATAAGAAAAGTTAATAAATCTATTTAATCTACTCTAAACATACCATGAACATAGAATCACACCTATGTAATTGTGAAAAAGGGTGTAAACATGTTTAAGGCATTTCACTTTCTTTTCATTTAAAATAGGAAATAAGTAATGTGTACGTATATTTTCCAAGTTGTAAATGATGACAGAATTGGCGACGTAATGTAATTGTAAATTGTTTTAATTATATTTCAATATATAGACGTGATCTGGTGTACGACCTTCCGTTAATCAACAAAGTTGATTAAATCCCTCGTTTTCCTTTCTTGTTAAACTGCGTCCGGTTTAGAATTATTTACACAAAGAAATTCTACATAAATTTAATTTTTAACAAAATAAATTATCAAGCTGACATTTGTAGAACGTATTTAAATAGCAGATGTTAAACAAAAATAGAGTCTACATAGAAGGGACACTGAAATGGGTCATAATAAAAGATGGGATTGTTAATCCATCGTTCCTTTTCACCAAGTCGGAAATTTAAGCCGCCTTCATATTCTAAGTTTTGCAAAGACATAAATAATGTGCATTTATAATAGCAATAACTTTCTTGAAGAAAATATAATTATTAAAAAATAATACGTAGAAAATACAAATGTAATGGACTAATATTGTAACTACCTATATATAATGTAGTGGGAATAGTTTTGTGACTTTTCTTTTGTTGCAATTGTACCTTGATTTCGCTGCTAACATGTTTGACGAAGGTACAAAGCAATATTTCACATTCATTTACTTCGATCTTCAAGCGTTCAATATATTTGCATTTAATGAACTTCGTTGGGTAACTGAGTGCATTCGCGTTATAGGTGATACTTCAACGATAATGTAATTTACTCAATACAGACGTCATATACATGTTCTAAGAAAAGTGCAATTTTGTTCTGTTACAAATGTTTGGCAATGAAGCAATAAAATGAGCGAATTGTAACAGAAAAATGTTATTGACCTTGATTATCCTGCGCAGATCAAAATCTAACAGAAACAATTTATCGTGTACGATTGTAAGACTTTTAAAACGGTCTGCGAAGTTGGCTAAATTATGAGGAATCAACATTCAGCTCAAACCAACCGATGCTGAGCTGCCTCTATAATCCAGCACAATAGCCAACTCAAGATTTCGAGGGCTTAGAGAAATAACATGGTATAGGTCTATACAAATTATATCATCGTGATTTTAACATCCATACCGATCAAAATCAATCCAAATCATTTACAAAGCGCTCAACTCAATCATCCCTTACACTCGCTCAAACCATTCAAAACGCTAAAATATCACCAAGAATGCTAGCTCATCAACTATATTCAAATCAACCATTTTACAAGGGCGTAACAGAAAATTACGCGATTAACGCAAATACGTAAAGGACATAATCCTCTGTTGAAAAATATCGTCGACGAATGATCATATCAGATCATTTTAAGAACACGGTATGAATAGAGGATTTTTCACATTTCAGAAAGCAAAAAATAAATAATCCAATACGCTTCTTGTATTCATTTAGTGTGATATTCTTGTGGTTTTTAGTCTCATACCCCTATAGATTCAATAAATATTCTCTCTTGCCTGATTTGTGGTTTTATTATACCCCCGCATCGATAAATCGGGGACATGTTGTTTTTGACCTATGTGTTGGCTGTTGGTCTCCAAAAAACTTTAATATTTTGATTGGTAAGGGATAGAGCCTTCATAATCCGCATGAGTATTGCTTGCATCAACGTTTTTCTGTTGGTTCTTTTTACAATGTCATCTGTCAACGTAAATATCATTTTTTTTCAATGTCAAATATGTGAAAATTATAGAATTATGAACATCTTAATTACAGCATGTTCAAGCATAAGATTATATGCAGGATATTTCTCCAGTATAATTCGAATTTCCTTTCTCTCGGTACTGTTGATTTGATTTTCATTTTTCAAAGTCCTGACTGCTTTATCATAGTCAGTAAATATTAAGCCTGAATGGTTGAAATTGCTCAAAATCGGAAATGTGTTTTAAAAACTGAAACCAGTAAATATGAGTTAAGAAATTCCTTCTTACACTAGTTATGTAAGAGCATGTATTTTCTTCTTAATGCATTCTTTGTTGCGTTCGGTAGACGTTTCCATTTATCATGACGTAGATCAAAGATTTATTGACGTTTATCTAGATTTATAAGATGCATTCTCTAATCTATTATAGCATAAACAAAGAGATGTGGTCGTGCATTGTCACTTGATACTCAACCCTGATCACAGAATAAATCAGACAGCTATATCATTGCAATACATTGCTAATGAATGTTCAGCGACAGGGATACTAAGGGGGGGGAGAGGGGGAGGGGCAATATTTATTTTTTTCTAATTTGTAATTTCAGTAGAACTTGCTTTAAGCGACAACTAACGGGATCATCAAAAAGCGGGTGTAAAAGAAAATAACCGCTTGATAAACGCTTTGTTTATAAATAAGAAGTATGCCTTTTGATTTAGTTTGCATATTATTCCGAATTCGTCAATGATCCTATGTTGTTAAAACTCAATAGAATCGTCTCATTGAGACGATTCTTTTGAGTTGTAACAAAATAGGATTCATTTTTGATAACTTGTATACAAACACTTACTACTTTTTAAGATATAATGATTTAAAGAAGGGGATTTTGAAAACGGTCGTTCAATAAAAATAGTTTTATAGACGTGGTCGCTCGAGCAAGAATAATTGTACTGTTGCATTCGCCGACACACGCCTTTGTTTGACAAAATACTGAATTGGCGAGGGAATAGTGCACTTTCCGGTATAGTTAAAGGATTAAATTGATTTTATTTGTTGCCAGATCGAAGACAAAATCAGTTTGTCTCTGACCGCAAATAGATTGAAGCTACCATAGCCGACCAAACATCGTACCTTAACCTTTTATAAGCAATGCTTTTGGGTATTTTCCGAAATACCATGAAAATACTTTATAGTTTACAAATAGCCATGACCACTCTTTACGAAAAGGGATGGTGTGGCCGACATTTTGGTTATGTGCGAAAAAATGGACAACTCTTTCAATTGATCTATGATTGTAAGTCGCCTTATTGCTCCTGAATGCCTTTACACTAAGGTTCTCGATTTCAATCGAGGATATTTCACTTGTGTCTCCGAAAAATCAAACGGAAATACACGAGTCCTCTTTAAAGCTGCCCTGCGCTCAGGATGAAAGCGTTAGCGAAGCGCCTTCAAAGTGATGCTACGCTTTGCACGTATGTGCACGTGCAAAGCGGGGTATCATCTCAAAGCGCTCGCGAAACTTTTTTACGACCTGAACACAGGGCTGGACTACATCTTAAGGTCCGACTTATCAACTTGTACTCATTTGTAACACACCTGTCAGTTTTTCGAAGTAAACATGACATAAAAACAGCGTGTTGACGTTATCTCTTTATCTTTTGACTGTTTTGTAATCATAATTACCTTTATCCATTACACATTTATAATTAATCACTGACCCGTTTAGTCTCTGTACATGTACATCTATAATAACGAGTAGTGTCTCTTTTATCGTTAGTTATTAAAGATTTTCAAATTAAATTCGATTTTTAAACGGCAAAAAAATGAACATAAGTATGCCAATGGTCCATTACAAAATAATAGAATATGGCAATGACAATTACACGCAAATTTTATACATGTATATTCTAGATAACAGTTGATCTGAATAAAATATCATGGTTTTATTAAGATTAAGGAAAAGCCTTTTCCTGAAAGGCTTTATCACGAAAAGTATAACTTTCAGAATTATATTTTTAAATATTTCAAATAATATGCGAGAATAAACACGTGTATGTTCAAACTAGATGACATGTCATCGAAACTTTTCAAGTACTATACTTATGCCATTATTGTCTGGGTTTTTATAGTCGAGTGACTAATGGCTAATTTTCGCTTTCTGTTTTGAATATACTCCATCATAAATTATGAAGAAGGGAAATTTGACACTTTTTTCCACGTTGATCACGTGTTTATTAGAAACGCTTTAATCGTTTCTTAAATTGGAATTATAACGTAATGTCTTTCCTTTACCGGGCGTAGCCTAATTACATTGACAGTTACAGTGAATGTGTACCCAAACGCCTTTCGGTTAGAAAATCATTTTATAATACGACCTACGTCGTAGGAGTGAAATAACGTCTTTGAATATTTTTGATAATATACGGGTGTATTGTTTAACTAACTTCATGAATGTAAAAAATTCAAAATGCCTCTGATGACAAACTATCACAAAAATTATTGCCAGAGAGAGAGAGGGAGAGAGAAAGTTTAAGGAATGAATTACAAGGAAAACATTGTTCAAAAAGAAGAAATTGCTTCTGCTAAGCAATTTCTCTTTTTCCACAATGTTTTCCGCTGGGTTATGCAAATTTTAGTATTGGAAAACCAACTGTTTTTCAAAACTGGACAGATTAGAAATACTAAGCTCTGCCATTTACCACAGGCCTGCAGGACCTGCAACCTGCAAAGATCATCCAATCCTCCATAAAATCCACAAGTCTCGGGCTCAAGGACTGGTGTTAGTGTCGATCCCTGCTTTCGATCAAGTGGTCATGAAGGGTGTTGATGACTGAGCATGTATGACATTCCTCGGACAACATATGTCACGACGTAATAAATATGTTATCATTTACTAATAAAATAAATGTAAACATGCTAATATACATACAACAAATATAGTACAGGGTCTACCACCTTTCATACGTTAAACGTGAATAATGTTTAAAACGTCATCAGATTTTACAAGATAAAACTGGTTTGATAACAATAATTAGTGAAAGATCAGCGTAAATGATTCGATCGTTTTCGACAAAAATGGTCTTAACTACGGCTTTATATCGGTGGAACTTTGATAATTACATAGGTGTGATTAAAAAGCCCTTAGTCATTTGCTATTAAATTCGAAAATATTTTTTTCTTTGAATGAACATGTAATATATATGGCCTCAAGCCGAAATGTAAGTAAACCTTACCAGCGACTTACATTTCTAGAAAACATTTTTTTGAAAAGGGATAGTACATGTATATAGTTAGAATCTTAATTTATATTTATTTGTTTCCTCCAATATTGAAGATTTACAAATATCATAAAGAACAGGAAAACATGTAGAAGAAATAACATTTTGGGCACACAAGCCAAATACAAACACAATTTATCAAATTTCATGACATTGAATTATCCGGAGAAGGAAAGAGGGAAGGAAGACGAAGACGAAGCCGAAGGAGGAGGAGAAGAAGAAGAAGAAGAAGAAGAAGAAGAAGAAGAAGAAGAAGAGGAGGAGGAGGACCAGAAAGCGAGAATCATTACAAATCCATTTTATTTCTTAACTTTCGCGAAACAGTAAATTGTAATCACAGTAAGTAACCTCGTGAAATTGGCATTCGCCTCTATCAAAAGAATTCTAAATCGCTTACTCAGCGCTTCGTTAAAACATTCCAAACACTCACACAGATTATTCAGAAACGCTCCAAAACTACTCGATAATATCACAGAATCATTTACTACAGTTAGTACATCGAGAAATTGACATTCACCCCAATCAAAACCATTCTAAATCGTCCACTCAGCGCTCCTATCATTCATTCCAAACACTCACTCAAACCATTTAAAAATGCTCAAACCCATTGAAAAATATAGAATCAACAACGTCATTCAAAATAAATTTTGATAGAGAAAAATCGCGATTTCACTGACATAATTCAAATTGTTAGCTTCTCATAGTTCTTTGGGAAATAGGTAGCTATGTATAGAAGTTGTATGCATATTTGATGGAAGGGAGGTAATCAATATCACATTTTTTTCATCCTGAACAAAATTTGCTATATAGGATTACCACTCATTAATTCCACCCAAAACTTACTCCACACATTCATTCAAATTCATTCCAAAATCATCCCCAAATCATTCACCTTGTCACGATATCTTTAACTGCATGCTTCGCAACTTTGTTCAATTCGAACAAATGATTTTTTATTCATTTTTTATTAGCTGTTACTGATTTGAAAGCATCCACGATTACGCACAAATCTTTTTATATATAAAAAAAAACGTTTTATCTATTTAACGATAGGTAATAAGATATTGATAATTTCGACGATTTGGACGAAATTAGCTAAATAACATCACTTCTCTTAAATTTCATTCAAAACTCGCTCATCACACTCAATTAATATCATTCCGAAATCATTACATAATCATTCATTTTGTCAATTTGACTTCGCTCAATCAATCAATAAAAGCGTAAATGTAATGATAGACATATTTTTCGCATTTAGCCATAGATATACAGAAACAAAATTTAAACCCAAAGGGCTATTGATACGAATCTGAATATAAGTCCAAACATAATATTAAACATGCTTGAAATCACAAATTTCATGCTTTTGTAACACATATCGAACAAATCTTGGAAATCAAAAGCAAATTTTCGATTTGTATTTCAAATATCCTTAGGCGTTCATGTCCAATGACCACAAAAAGTTCAGTTTGGTTTATTAGGCTTTGCAACTAAATGAATTAATTCAAATATCATTTTCCTTGTAAAAAAAAATAACCCAAGAAGGTAGTAATTAAAGGTACATTCTGATTGCTTTTATTAGGATTTCGTTGGATATAAATAGTTAGAAGCCATGGGTCTAGTGTTAGGTAAGCCTCTTTAAAATGTAGATATTATGAATCGTTTTTTGAAGGTACCGATGTTCTTCATTTACGACACGAGAAGAATTTTTTTTCATGGAGGTATGAAAATGAAACTGTCTACGTGCATAAGCGTGATTATGTTTTGAGGTTTAAACCTCCATAAATAAAAACCACTATTTTTATATCCTATAATATCATTAAGCTTAAAAGTAGATATTTCACAGTTGCAAGGAATGGCTATTTTGGGTCTTCTTCGTGCGCACGATTTCAAATTAGCTGCATAGTCAAGAGAGTTCTCATTGAAAATCGATATCATTTTTTCAGCATATCAGAATGTACGCATACCGATAGCCCAAGCTAAAATAAAATTATTAAAATTGAAAGACAAAGAAGGGCTAGATACACGTATCTATTGTTTCAGTAATTAAAGTTATGTCGCAGACAAAGCACTGGCGTTTGCGTTATTTTCTTTGGACCTACATTATTAACATGCTGCACTCATATATACATGTATTGTTTTACTTTAAATCAAATAATACATGTCTTTTATTTCATGGACAGTCATCATATGATCAAAAGATTCGATTGATTTAAATACATATTTAGTCATCTTAGGATTCGCATCCATATCATAGAGAGCGTAGCTTATTGTAAGTAAGGATCCCTAGGATTACGACGGGAATATTTGATAACTTCATTTTTTTATTACTCTGTGTTCTTCAAACATCGTTTACTGCTTTGTTTCTGCATGTCCACAGCCATTCTTGCCGATTTTCGGTGTCGGGTAAGAATGGCAGTCTGGATAAATTCTATCAGAATTTTCATTGTTGTCCTTCATATTGTGTGTAATTTATCTTATAACTATACAAATATCCGTGATAACATCCCATGTGATATTTATTATGATATAACATAGTTATTTTTAGAACAATGATATCATGCAGTTATTTTTAGAACTAAAATTTCAGTTAGTACGTATTATATATTTATGTATGCTGTAATTATGAATTACACATGGGTCAAAGACCTTCTAGATACTTAGTAAAGAAACTATGTTCTATGTTCTAATGTTCACCGAATCTATGAATCTTTCTCAAAGTCCTTTCTTTCTAGGAGTAAGTTGGGTGGGTTGGTTTTTGTGTCCCCGGATTGTCGGTTTTATTATCAAAATATAATGCACTCCAATCACCCGTCAAAAGGAAACCAGAAATCTATCTTCCTCATAAAAAAATACAATACATATGTTCGCATTCTTTATTATCATAATTATTCATTTCATCTTTACTTTACCGAAAGTACTTTTTAAATTAATCTCAAATCTAGAAAATCGGATGCAAGTAGATAATCTCTACACTGTATACGCCAATACATGTAGCAAAGGCATGCCATATATCAAAGATATAGTTAAATGCTGAGAAAATCATTATATCGATAGACATCTTAATTTTCATTTTCATTTTGACTCGTCTTCAGAGATTTATGTCGCCCTGTTAATCACAGCTTATCTGAGCCTGGTAGTGGTCACCGGTACAAAAAGCTGTAACTACAATGGAAACACATATCCGATCAATTCTATCATTGGTAAGTTATATTTCTTCACAATCTTTATGTATTTCAACGTACGGCGTCTATGGCAAATTTCAACCAACTCTGCGTTCAGGATTGCTATAACGGAGCAACGTGTTTGCAAATTATACCCCGCTTTGCACATGCACTTGCATGCAAAGCCGGGTACAATTTGTAAACAGTTTGCACCGCTTTTGTTACCCCGAACGCAGGACAGGCTTTAATGAAATAGTACAAGTTATTTCTCTTGCCAATCAATTATTTTAGTTAGCAAAAAAATACAAAAGTAGCCCTTACATTAGAGGGGGTTTAGACTGTATGTTTTTTCACATCTGCTTTTTCATATATGTCAAAACATGCAGTGTAAACCCCCAGATAATGAGCGTTCTGTTAACAGATCTGCAAAACATACGGAATAGAACATGTTCTATTTCCGTCTGCTTTTCAATACCGAAATGACCATTGATACCTCTGATGACCTGCTGATAAGCTGATAAAATAAACAATTACTGGTCGGCTCTCTCAGAGAGCCTGTCAAATACCCACATTTTGTGAAATATAATTCCATCAATGACCAGGGAGAAAATTTAACCTATTACCATATAATAGATAAGTTCTTTCAGTGGTACTTAGTATATTGAAAAATACTTATAATAATAAAACTGAAAAAAAATGTTTAAATACCCAGTGCAATTTACTGACCTATCAGAATATTGCAGAACATATTGACCATAGTCAGTCTATATGTCTGGAATATTGAATTAAGAATTGTCATTCTACTGTACTTAATTGTATAGTCTCATCACCTATAAAATAATTCTATACCTTTTAATTAGTTTGTTTATGCCTATGCAATTTATATGATTAATATCAATCAAAGATCAAGTTCTTATAACTCCCTCTCCATTATTCTTCCTGTGAAATCCTCAAATACTTGCACCAAATGTTATGGATAAGTAAGAGAATGAAGCTAGACCAATGACATTTTCGGGAATCAAATTTCTCCTGGCTCCTCTCAATCGAGACACAAGTACTCAGCGACACGATGAAAATGTGTTGGTTATATATAGTATTAATTGTGAAGAGTTATTCTTTTTACTGTTACTCTAAGTCTCGAATTAAATTAGAAATGAAATATTTTGTGAAACAAATGTTCAGAAAAGAGATCAAATGATTAATTACAGAAACAGAAAATTCTGTGACCATTTTCAAGGTTTAAGAAAACTTAAGCAGGATAAAAGGATTCAAATAAATTAATCGCGCTATATTTCAATGTCTTTATTATTACTAAAGTGATGAAGAGACTATTTGTTGATTTCATTGAGGTGTGAAACTAAAATCATAATTACACTGTATAAATACGCAAAGCGGATTCATGTATGAGTGTGATTAGGATTTTTGTTGTTTCATACCTCCATAAAATTAAGATATATTCTTTTCAAATCTTAAATTTTTATAACACGAAGCAAAAACCGTTAAGATTAGTCAATTATAAAATTTATCTTTAATTGGACTACTTTTCGCGGAAGCTTACAAAATAGCTGCATACACAAAATTGCTTTCATTGAACTATGAAACCAATTTTAGCCACTCAGAACATAGGAATATTAATGGACACAAATAGAATTAAATTATTCAAATATATATTTGGTTTTGGTAAGCGGTAAGATATTCCCTCATCATTCCAGTAATACAATACACTATTTGATCTTGGAAATGATTGACAGTTGTGACCGAGGTCAACTGAAGCAGATATGTAAAAGCATACAGTGTAAACGTAAAAAGACAGATACGCTTTTACACATGTGCTTTTTCACATCTGCTTAAACATACAGTGTAAACGCTCTCTTAGGCGCTAGTTCTGATGAATTTTCCCGGAATCGGAATCGAGGGGGAATGTAAAAATTTGTTTCGAAATTGATTTAAAATAAATAGTTTTAAAACAGCGCTCCGAATCGTTACTATAAACGCACCCACAGCTTAACTCAAATCTACCCAATCTTTCCATAATTCCATTCGCTGTTGAAGAAGGAGAAGCGTCTAATTATTCGCGAGGACACACTCAGTTAGATTTACAGAACCTTTGACGACTAATTGTCTTCCACCATTGGGTTGCTAACCGAAGACCTAGTGAGATAGCAGCTGGAGGCTAGAAAAGGATGTGGTGGTTGTACTGGTGAGTGAAATACCAGGAATCAATTGTTAGGTGCTCTAGCAGCCGCGATATAATTCGAAAAATGTTGAAAGCGGCGTTAAACTCCAATCAATCAACAGAACCTTTTACCAAAGAAAGTTGACACATCTAATTTCGTTTAATTCGGTGAATTTTTACAGTCTCCCTTTAACGTCAATCAAAGTTTGCTCATCCAACTCATGTGATTTCATTCCGAAATCCTTCTAATCATTCACCCCGTCAATTGCTCAATGTTCCTATCTATTTCATAAACATTTGCGTTCCCTTTACATGTATAACACATTAACTCCATGCATTTCACCTTTTTATCTAAATACACATCTTATTCAATAACTCTTTACTAATCGTCTCTTTTTTCTTTTTCATGAAATAAAATAGAAGACACGGGATGTTCTTTTGTAATTTGTTCGCGTGAAGGAGAAATCGTATTCTTGGAGCAATGTCCCTCAGATGTTGACAGGAAGGCGATGCAGCAGAATTTATTGTTAGCGGTCAAACGGGGTAGCAACGAGCCATGTTATTATAGAGGGTCGACATATCAACCTGCAGAAGTGATTTGTAAGTTATTTGACAATCGGGAACCTTCGGCGATTCTACGGAATAAACTTCGGAAATTATGAGGGCGAAGCCGTTTTGCACGTGGGTTTACATGAAGTAACTAGCATAAATATTACATTAAAAAAATCAACGAAAGATTCTTTTCAAAAACAAACGGGGCATATAATTTGAAAAAAGACACGCAGCGTTTTACTGTGTTTTGTTTTCAAATTATATCATGTCCATAAGGTAAAATACAGGTTCAGTTAACATCATCGTGAAATTGACAAAACGAATGATTTTGGAATAAATTTCAAATGAAATTGAATGAGTGCAAGGAGTGAGTTTTTAGTGAAATTAAAGAGAGGTTGTCCAATACCGCTAATTTTGTTCGGGTTGAACAAAATTAGCGATATCAATTACCTCCTTCTAATGAAATGAATACACAGTTTCTATATGTAGCTTCCCATTTTTTTTCAAGAACCTATCTGACGCTTATAATTTAAACTATGTCAGTTAAATCGCGATTTTTCAATTTATATTTATTTTCAGTTTATCTGTTGATTTTATTTTTCCTTATATGTAGCGTTTTTTGAGTGATAGGTGTATGGAATAAATGAATGGAGCTCTGAGTGGTCGACTTAGAATGTTTTTGATTCAAATGAATGTCAATTTCACGATGTTGGTAACTTGAAGTATTGGTAAATCTGCTTCTGTCGGTTCTTCGAAAGCAAAGCTCGTTAATTGGATTTTTGCAATTTACCCAGTTTTAATCTGTCGTTCATTGTGTTCATTATGATTGTGATGTTATAATTAACCAACGTGCGAAATGAAACGCTTTTTATAGATTGATGGATTGAATGGAGTTTTACGCCGCTTTCAACATTTTTTTAGTTATATTGCATCGGCTGGAGCACCTAACAATGGATTCCTGGTAGTTCTCTCACCAGTACAACTATAACATCCTTTCCTAGCCTCAAGCTGCTATCTCACATAGGTCTACGATTATCAACCCATTGGTGAGAGAATAGTCGGAAAAAAATGAGTGCCGCCATCGGCTTCATAGAATGCCCTTATATTTCCGATGTCTATTCCAAGGATCGTCGATGGTTTCGGATTGACGTCCCAGGTACTTTTCAATTTACGGGAAAGGCCGAGTGCTGTTCTCAATAGTAATTTTGGTGACTGATATACATTATAGTTACCAAACACGAATCTTTTTTCCATCAAACTCACATTATCCAGTCCGTATACATTAAGGAACAGTAGTATCATCATTTCCGTCTGTCCATTCACTCCGTCCATTCGCACATACGTACGTACGCAATCATCTTGTGAACGCAACTCTTCGTACATTATTAATGGGTTTCGATATAATTTATACAGAATAATATTTCTTATCACATAACCTTACGAATAATGTTGAAGTTTACTGGAAATTTTTCCCGCGTCACGGAAAAAAGGAACCTTCGGTTTCAATTTGCCTGTTGCAGTGTCGCTTGTGACATTGGCATTTTTATCATATTTCTTTGTCCATCAAATACCTTAATACGGACGTCCCACACAGTCGTACATGCTACTACAGTTAAAATCATAGTAAAATTGACAAGCTGAATGTTTTTGGATTGGGTTTGGAATGATATTTAGTGAGTGTGTGTAGCGAGCTATGAGTGAAATTTAAGGGAGGAAAAACAAGATCACTTATTTCTTCAAGACTGCACGAAATGAGCGATATTTTTACACCCGCTCCCCCTTTAATATATATATACGTACAGTCAATATTGCTCTAGCGACCACCTCTGTTAAGCGACCACTTTTATCAAGCGACCATTAAAATATCCCTTAATCGTACACACAATCTCTTAAAAAGTGTATATCCTTAAAAGAACAGAGTGTTTTGTTGAATCGTATGATGTTGGAACCGATTAATGAGACTCAATGACTCAACATACAAAGTAAACTCAATCGAACATAATTGTTTTTTTCTTTTAATATGATTTCGTAAAGTTTCGATTCAAGCTGAATTATCAACCTATTTATCACGAAATATTGTATTAAGCGACCATTTCCATAGGCGACCGATTTTTGGTGGTCTCCTAAGCGGTCGCTTAAGACAAGCTATAGCATACTTCCTTTTTGTATATCTCCGCGTACCGATAAAACTCTTTCTAATCCACACCAGATAAATTTACCGTAATATACTGTTCACAAAAAGTAGAGGATATTTTAAGTTTGATCTGTAGTTTTCTCGTCAGCTTTGGCATCCAAACATCTTCAGGGCCCCGTTTTTGAATCATCAACAAAGAAGCCAATTGTTTGATATCATGACAATATCTGACTGTGAGTCACAGGGGTTGACAGCAGTCTGGAATCAGGTTCTTCTGGTTTCCAGCATACCATTGACTCACTCACGGTGAGCTTTCATTAGACCCCAATTTTTTCCAACAAAATGTTATGCGAATACATGATAGAGATAATCACCAAATAATTTTTTTGGAGTTATGCTCAACTAAAGTAAGAATCCCATTACAACATACGCTATGTTAAAATAAGCGTCATACCCCTCTCTTCTTAGATGCTGAATTTTTAGGACATGTTTAGCAGAAAAGGGAATTCCATAACTACCATATTACCATGAGACAACTGCTGTTCGATCAAGAATAAGATAGATTGTCCTAAATTGTTTGCAACCACAATAAGCTTATGGATTAACAGATTATCCCCTACTTTTTGTGAACGGTATAATTTAATCGACACCAATGAAATGTTTATCGTTTTAAACACCTTCGAAGCATTTTAACCATTTCGAAGCATTTTTAACCATTTCGAAGCATTTTAACTATTTCGAAGCATTTTTACCATTTCCAAATATTTTTGTACCAATTCGGAGCATGTTGGACAGATTGGAGTGACAATTAGGAGAGAATGGATTGGAGGCTGAGCGAGTGATTTTGATTGGTTATGATCGGAGTGAATGTCAATTTCACGAGATTAATTGTATATGTGACCCGTCACGCGAAAAAGGACCATCTGGGAAATGCGTAAAATGTCGACCCAAGTCAGACTGCGCGGAATGCGCAGACTGACTAGGGTCGGAACTTTTCGCACTGTAGTAATTTTCTGAATCTAGAAAAATTAATCTACCTTCCAAAGAAAGAATTTTTGAAATGTGATCTCTGGTTGGCCCTTTCTAGAACCAATCACTTTTTCAAATATTTATTTCACGAAGTTCCCAGATGGTCCCTTTTCACGTGACAGGTCACATATATGTAGCTTTTATTTTCTGTTAATTTCAGCGTCCTTCTACGATGAGCAATCGGGATATTGTTATGGACGTATTTGTGTTGATGGGGATGAAACTGTCTTATGGGCCACACCAAATTGTGACCCAAACCATGTCAGGTCCGCCGCTATACACAGTCTTCGTGAGATAGTTCACAAACTTGAACTAAACTACCTCAAAAAGATGTTCGAGCGGGTGAACAATTTACGGAGTCAGAAACTCCCACCAAAGGTGGAGAACTCTGGAGGACAAAAACTTCAGTTAAAGGGCTACTCTCCCCTGAATTCACGGGCATGGAGAGCCAACCTTAAACCAAAAGCTAGTCTTCATGAAGACTAATTGTCTTTTGAATCACGACCAAATCATGATACAATTTGGAAGAAATAAATCCGTGAATTGATTTAAACTGATACGGTGGCACATTTGGGTCACGATATACTTACTATGTGGCAATATCATTTTAATTTGATAACAATTACGAAAAGATAAAGATCTTTTTTACGAAATTTTAGCTTAAAGTGAACATTTTCTTGATAAATATTTATTGCATAACCTACTGAATGAGGGTGAAGGTACCATGTCGAATAGTTTTGATAATACAGGGGTGTTATCATATTAATGTACTGACCTTCTTAATGAGCTATTTTGTTACAGTGAACATGACGTCATGTTGCAAGTGATGATGTTTTTTTTTTACAAAGAGCGTTTTATGTTTCGCGCAAAAAAGTGAATTCGTAAATTTCTAGAACTTCATCATTTTATCGCAAAAGTTAGGCTTACATTCTGAATAGAATATCAAACTTATTTCATACAATACAATACAATACAATACAATACAATACAATACAATACAATGAATTTTATTAGTAAATAAAGGCCTCAGGTCCAGAATACAACATGTTTTACAAATTTACAATGACAATATTTTGAGCTACGTAATATTCAAAACATGAATGAGTTAGCAATGCAATTTTGAATTAACAGTTTTTTTTATAATAGAAAGAGATCACTTATTGAGTAAGGCTAGAATAGAAATATAGTTTTGCAGATGAACCCAGCAGATGAACATCGTATCATAAGTTCAACCAAACTGTAGATGCAATGTGTGAAAGGCACAACAACGAAGTCTTATTTTAGACTCCTGCTTAATGAAATGTTGAATCTTTTAGATACAAATCTACTAAAATACGTCATCAATTAATAGATAGCCTTGATTTTATTCTTAATGAATTGCTCGCTTAATTAATTCATTGTTCCATAAAGACTTTTCAATATGTTCTATGCGTATCGCTATAGTTCTTCCAGTTGTCACAAGTTTTAACGTTAAGTGGCTTATGCTGCTTTACACGGTATCTATGAAATGATTATTTTATTATTAATTTCGCCCGAAAATTGATTATGCATGACATCTGACCTCGAGATTTAATCTTGTGTTGTTACTAAAGGTAGTGGAACCGTGATAGTTCTGCAACATTTCGGAACTCATGAACTCTCACAATCTTAACCGAGGTTTCCTAATGAAAATCATTAGGAAACCTCGGTTGACATTGTTCAAGTTCATTACTTCAAAAAGTTCATTACTTGTGGAACTTTTACGGGTCCACTACCTTAAATGAGAGTTTTCTCGAATTTCAAACACAGATTTTTTAAGCTTTAAATTATTGGAAATACCGAATCTAGCATACAAATGTACTGTACTTCAAATTTTATCTTGCGTCTGAAACTTCTATTGTTTTCAAGCAGAAATCGAACAATTAAGCCTTGTTAATTACGGAGCCCGTGCAGCGCGCGTTACTCTCCCTAAACCCAAAATCGTACGGTATCCGTTGGACGGTATGTGGTGCCTGGAGCACTAGGACACACGTCGATGAGGCAACGTACAGTTAAAAACATCGTGAAATTGACAAGATGAATGAGTTTGGAATTATTTTAGATGAAATTGAACGAGTGTGTGTAGCGAGTTTTGAGTGAAATTCAAGGAAGGTAATCCAATATCGCTAATTTTTTTCAGGATGAACAAAATCAGCGATATTAATTACCTCCCATTAATATTACATTCATACATTTTCTATAAATATATTCTGCAAGGAACAATCAGACGCTTAAAATTTTAATTATGTCTGTGAAATCGCCATTTTACTATAGCTTTATTCATTTTGTATGTAGTTGTTGATCTCATCTTTAAAGTGATTTTGGAGCGTTTTTGAATGGTTAGAGTGAGTGTTTGCAATGAATGCATGGAGTGCTGAGCGAGTGATTAGGAACGCTTTGCTTGTCAATTTCTCGATGTAACTAACTGTACGAGCGTCACAAGGACATCGCTTGGTCACTGTGTGATGTTTTACCTAAAATCTTTATCGCACCACCCTAAGGTCCTCGCGGGGGCATCGTAAATTACCCTACGGCGGCTGTACTGTGGCCTTGTGATTGTTTTGAGCTCGAACAACTTTTTTTTATTTAAAACAAAAAGTTCATAAAGCTCTTTAACTTATGCGGTCGGGCTTTTTTCTTAAGAGGGGCGGGAGTAGGGGGTAAGTTAATAAAACGTTCACAGTACCTAAAATATGTTTCATTAAGAAGAAGGACAAAAATAGCTCCATATTCAGACTTGTTTATGATAATGATTTGTTTGTTTGTTTGAATGGGGTTTTACGCTGCTTTCAACATTTTTTCAGTTATATCGCGGCGACTGGAGCACCTAACAATTGAGTTCCTGGTATTTCTTCACCAGTACAACCACCATATCCTTTCCTAGCCTCCAGCTGCTTTCTCATATAGGTCTACGATTATCAACCCATTGGTGAGAGACAAATAGTCGGAAAGAATGAGTGCCGCCGTCAGGGATTTATGGTAATGAACTTTTGATATTTACATTAATCGCTTAGAGGGTATCTTAATATGCACAAATTAGCAAAATGTTTAGGTCAGTGCAGATTTGATGTCACGAAGATAACTTCTGACCAATTGTCCTCAGGTGACAAGGGTCGATAAGTTAAACCCTTTTGAGAGAACTTAGCCTCAAATGTATTTCTCTTAAGATTTGTACAGATTATTACAATATAAGCAATAATTCATTGGAATAAATTTTACAGTTGCTTGTCAAACATACAATTGTTAGCAATGAAATACAACACGTGATCAAATAGTCATGAAAAAATATATAGTATATTATATAATATACGGGGAGAAAAATCAAAATACCTATGTAATTACTCTCTGAAACACTGGATCCAAAAGGATTCAAGAACAATGAAATAAAACGAATGTAGGGATTCCGAAGAAAAAAAAAACATTATGTTTCGAAATCCCTCGAGTTATAATTAATCATCCCAAATTGCATCACTGAAGGAACAAATTCATTTCTCATTTATATACTTTTATTCATTATTTATGTAACATTAGAAGAGAAGCATTATTAGAAATAAAGCATAAAGAAATCTATACGGGCCTCTTCTTGCAAAAGTCCTATCTTGCATTTAGATTAAAGATTTAGAAAATCTCTATGTTAAAATTTATAGATATTTATAAAATTGAAAGAGGGTATTTTCACAATTACCTTGTAGCAATGTACAAAATATGACAACGATTACTCAGACGCTAGCAGACAAAACATCTTTGCAACATACAAAGTAAACTAATCGGACACTAAAGATATTTTTTTTGTTTGTTTTTCTTTTGTTTTGTTTTTGTTTTTTCCTATTAATTGGATTTCGATTCAAGCGATATATTATCAAGCTTTTTATTCTAGTCAGGCTAACAAAAGAATATTTGGTAGGCAAATCTGGTTCCTGCTACTTCTCTATCGTCAATAGCCACGCAGTGCGCGTCATATCTGGCTTGTTGAGCATGCTAACAAATATATACGATAAGATTAAGAAAATATGATCAAATTTGAACAATTATAGAAATTACAAGTCTAGTAAGTATTAAAACTAAAAAAAAGTTTCGCTACAAACATACCGACTGTTAATGCGTGACCAAAAACTCGTAACTCCTTCGGGTTACGAGGTTTTGCTCGCTTATCGACAATATACAAAGTCATATAAAACAATTTTATTGGAGGTTTCTGAAAGTATCGAGGATTTTTTTGATGAGTGTTGCGCTTTTTGGTGGAACCGTTCTTGCTTTCAGATTGAATGGATTAACGGACCGTTTCTGGCACGCCCCTGTCTGCCATTCTTGATTGCCATTGGTACAATACACAGACTGACAAAAATCGTGGCCTAGAACAAACGTGTCTGAAAACAGAAGATAAAAAAAAACTAGTTACTGACCAATGTCTTGAGGTGACAATGGTCGATAAGTTAAACCCTTTTGAGAAAACTTAGCCTCAAATATATTTCTCTTAAGACTTGTACAGATTATAACAATAATAGCTAGTTATATGGTGAATTCGACTATCATTACGATCAAAGGCATTCTGAGTCATTCACTCATTGTTCTATTCATTTCTTCTAAACAATCACTTAAACCTATCAAACACGTTCAAAATGAATAAACATTCTAGATCAACAACGAAATTCAAAATAAAAAAATGCAAGATAAAAAACTCAAAATTTCATTGTTTGGAAAGGAAGATTAACAAAATAAGCGATATTGTATTACCTCCTTTTAAATTCATTCAAAATTCACTCATCTCGATCATTCAATTTAATTCAAAACCATTCAAATGTCATTAATTTCGTCAATTTCCCGTGATTCTCAATTCTACTAAGAGATTGAATAGTTCGCCTCTAGCTTGGCCGGATTAGTGACAATTTTTGACGTGTGCTTGTCCGTCTTTCTTGATAACAAATGACACAATAGATAGAATAATTCCTTTTCCTATTACAGACGAGGTTAAGGTAGTGGACCCGTAATAGTTCCGCAACATTTCGGAACTCATAATCTTTCACAATGTTGACCTAGGTTTCCTAATGAAAATCATTAGGAAACCTTGGTTAACACTCTTAAAGTTAATTACTTCTGAAACATTGCAAAACAATTACGGGTCCACTACCTTAAGATCAGTTAGTCTCAAACAAAATAGAGTTACAAATTCTTTTTCTCGCATAAACACCATTTTTGTACGGTATTTTTCTATTTTTGGAATGACAAAATGTTGAAAAAAAAGAAAGCGAAACGTGTTTAATGTGACGTCTTTGTGACGTCATTTAGAATATGAGCCAACACTTGTGTATTAGAAGGATATCTCTGATGGCTTTTCGTAATAAAAGACAAGCGAAGCTATGTGAGAACTGAGAAAATATTAATACTTGTTAGAAAGGAACAAAAAATGGTGAAGATTACGACTGCCCGTATGTATTTTCATATCTCCAACTTTACCTTTATTTTAAACATAGACGTGGGTTCAAATTTGTCAATAATTAGCTGGACAAAACCGTCCAGCGACTCTTCTAGATTTCATTAAAGAATGATAATGATAATGGGCCGACCCCCCACCCCCCCATTACACACACATACACCACCACCACTACCATCACTACCACACTTACCCATTTTAGCCCCTACGGGATAGTCGACCCCATTGTAGTTACAAGTGGCTTGTACCGAACTGAGCTGTACGGCCAGAAGAATGGCCACAAGGGCGACTACTGCAAATATTAAGGTATATCATTTATAGAAGTAAGTGTTATGAAGCATTTTGTACGGCCTACAATATAGCCACAATGGCTACAAGTATAGCGTTAAGGAAATAATTTGAAGAATAAAGAGTAACCGAACAAGCTGTACGGCTAATGGTATGGTCTAAAGGGCGAAAACTGTAAGTATAAAAGGATGCTTTTTATATACGTGTTACCGCACTAGATGTGCGGCAAGTAGTAAAGTCACAGGGGCGACAATTGTAAATATTACAAGTGTCGTCGGAGGACAGCGAAGCTCGACTTTAGGAAAAGTCAATTAAATAGAAGTCAAGAGTAACGAATTTTGTCTAAAGGGTGATATGATGATCACAGAAGTATGTACAAAGTTTCCAAGCAAATAGCTTAAGTAGAAACAGAGATACAAGTGATATACAACAATTGCACGTAAAAATTAACTAAGTATTCTAGATCCGAAAAGGGTCAAAATTCCACTATATTCAATATCAGAATGATCAAACTACAATACCATAATATGATCAAAGAAGCGTGTCCAAGTTTCAAAGCAATAGCTTTAATAAAAACAAATATACACCAGTTGCACGTAAAAACTCAACCAAGAATTTCAAGGTCTGAAAAGGGTTAAAATTCCATTATATAAGATATCAGAGTAATGAACATTTGTCTAGAGGCTGATATTATGTTCAAAGGGGCATGGTTCAATTTTCCAAGCAAAATCTAACGTAGAAACAGAGACATTACTAATATACAAATGTTGCACGTACTAAAGCAGGTATTTGAAAGTCCAAAAAAGGATTAAAATTCCGCTTTATTAAGTAAATGAGTAATAAATGTTGGTCTAAAGGCTGATATTACGGTAACAGAAGCATGTGCAAAGTTTCATAGCAATAGCTTTAGTAAACACAGAGAATTTAAACATTTACATTTAAAACTCAACAAAGCATTACGCCGCACGCCGACGCCCGGGTGACCGGAATAGCCCCCCCCCCCCCCTCCCCACCTTTTCTACAAATAGTGGAGCTGAAATGACAATTTATCAAGTAATTGAGACAGAAAATGATGTACGCCCAGTAGAAATGTCACAAGGGAGACAACTGTCAATATCAATAATATTATTTGTACAAGAGGGTGTTACCGAATATGATATACTACCAGTAAAAATATCACAAGTTTGGAAATTGTAATTATTAACAATTTTATCTTTTCACGTCAGTGTTTCCGAACATGCTTTTCGGTCGGTAGTATATTAAAAAGGATGACAATTGTAAATAGAATCAATGATATTTGTATAGGTAGATTTTGTGCGTTGAGCCATGAAACCTATATTAACACATAGCTCAGTTTTGAAAATACACCTATACCAGTCGTTTGTACGAAATTGATTTGTTTGTTTTGGTTTACCACCGCTTTTAACAATTTTTGGTCATATCGCGCGACTGGAGCAGAATGCGATCAACTTTTGATATTCTCGCACCAGTACTACCAATAAACTCTTTTCTAAACTCCAGATGCTCAAACTAAAAATATTTCCCAATTTGTTGGAGATATGCCGCCGCCAGAACAAGTATCAAACCCTTGAGAAACTATTATTAAGCATTGAGAACCAAATGCATTGCCGATTGCGCTATGACGGCTATATGTTAAGAACTAAGGTAAAGGGAAAGTAGTTTATTCAAAAGGGAACAATTGTAATATCGTACAGTTATCAACGTCGTGAAATTGACAGGGTGTATGATTTTGGAATGATCTTGGAATGAAAGTAGTTGAGTGCGATTAGTGAAATTTAAGGGAAATAAAAGGGAGATAATCCAATATCGCTATTTTGCTTGATGAACATATTAAGGGCATCTTTTACTACCCCTTAATAAAAAATGCTTGCAAGTTTCATAAATTGCTTCATGTTACTTCATGACCCAATCAGACGCTTATGATTTGAATTATGTTATTGAAAGCTTTTTTTTTCTACCTATTTTTGTTTTGAATGTAGTTGTTGATCTTATCTTTTTTATTGATTTTAGAGCGTTTTTGCGTTTTTAATCGTTTTTAAATAGATCGCTGAATTTGCGCATTAGAACGGTTTTGATTGAGATGAATATCAATTACACGATGTTCATAACTGTATTGCAACATTATTTATGCAAGTGAGTTATATAGAACTGAATCGAACAGCTTCAATTAGTAACATCGTGAAATTGACAATCACCTCAATCAAAACCATTCTAAATCGCTCACCCAGCGCTCCAATCATTCATTCCAAACACTCACTAATACCATTCAAAAAACGATCAAACCCGTTGAAAAATATAGAATCAACAACGTCATTCAAAATATTTTTTGACAGAGAAAAAATCGCGATTTCACTGACATCATTCAAATTGTTAGCGCCTCATAGGTTCTTGAAGAAAATTGAAGCTAAGCACAGAACTTGTGTGCATTTTGTTTATTAAATGGAGATAATCAATATCGCTAATTTTGTTCACCCCGAACAAAAAATACGATATAGGATTACGTCCATTTAAATTCACTCAAAACTCGCTCCTCACACTCATTCAATTTCATTCCAAAATCATTAAACTTGTCAATTTCACGATGTTGGTAACTGTAGATGTCTTTTTTGTACTTCTAACGTTTATATTAGATATCTATTCAATTCACAGTTCGGGTAAATATTTCAGGTTTCTAAATTTTAAATTAACTTTAGATCTCATAATTTTACGCTCACATTTTAATTTAAATTCTCACAAATAACGATGTATTAACAAATGACAACGAAAATTAAAATTTAAGTAAAACAAAAAAAAAAGACAAAATATACAAGAAAATACTTAAATCACTTCTTTCAGGAATGCAGGTCAAAAATATGTAAAATATACTAATTACCTTTATAGTATTTCATGCTGGGCTTCATTCGTCTTCTAATGACCCTCGTCTTCTCATTGTCCATATAAAGGATTTATATCTAATCCCTATCCTGTTTAATTTGAGTTGTTTAAAAATGCCTCATTTTGGGCACATTAAAACATTATCTCGTTTTCTCCACAATAATTACGTAGAAAGCAGGAAGTAAAGACTAAGACCAGACTGTACAACTGTGCAAACTGATGATAGTCTATATTGTCTGCCAAACCTGGTTAAACGGCATACACACGTCGTGAACAGCATAACAAGGGCTAAGATAGTTGACCCGTAATATTTCCGTAACGTCTCGGCATTAATGAACTTAAACAATGTTTACCGAGGTTTCCTAATGATTTTCATTAGGAAACCTCGATCAACTTGTGAAAGATCATGAGTTTCGAAATGTTAAGGAACTATTACGGGTCCACTACCTGAATACCTTTTCATTCGTTAATTTAGGATTCCGTTGTGTGGTTTTTAGCTGTTGCTGTCATCTTTGTTGTTATTGTTGCTGCTGCTGTTGGTGTTTAATTCTTTTTACACATGTCGCTGACGGAAGTACTCGCCTAAAATGAAGATATTGAAATCGGCTCAATGTCGGAAGACAGCGTTACATATCGGTTTAACAAAGCATTTGTCACGCTGACGCCGACGCCAGTAACAATGTCACAAATAACGTGAAATACTCCAAGGCGATGACAATGCCTCGGGTTTTCACCGATACAACTGCTCAGTTGTTTATTTCATTCTGTTATTGATGGCCTTGTCGTTCTTAAAGTCGAAACAAATACAACGGTTATGTTAACATCATTCTAAAATTTGCATTCATTGCACTCAAAATCATTCTTCATTGCTCATTCTGTCCTCATTTTTAATATTTCAAAACACTCAAATCACTCGGAAAACGATCCGAAAAAGATCACTTCAAAACATACCAAAAAAGTATTAATTAGCACTCATTTTGAAATGAGTCTGTGTCCTTTTCATTGAAGAATAAATCTCTTCATTAAAGGGAGGTATTAAAAAGCAATAATTTCTTTTGACATGGTACCCTTTAATTTCAATCAAAACTGTCTCATTTCAATCGATATCATTCAGAAATAACTCAACTTGTCAATTTCGCGAATTTCATATCTGTACAAGAATGTATCTAGTACAATTAAACAAATCGTGCAATTTACAATGTAAACTAATTTTGTGGAATTTGAAATAATGGAGTGAGTGGGGTGAAATAGTTTTGAATGAACTTTAAGTAGGATAATACCTTATTTCTAATTTCGTTTACGATGCAGTTTTGAGCATTTTTTGTGAACCTTTGGTGTTTGGAATGAATGAATGAATGAATGAATGAATGAATGAATGAATGAATGAATGAATGAATGAATGGAGTGCTGAGTGAGCCATTTAGAATGGTTTTGATAGAAGTGAGTGTCTATTTGACAATATTGTTCTTTAAAAGAAGTAGTTCTATTGCTTTAGTGATTTTCCACAAATTTAATCTAGGGGACTATTTTCCGATGCTGCGTTCGAGGTCAAGCTATTGTATTTCTTTCGTATGTTTTTGTTAAAAATAAAGGAAATGATCTTACTAAGCCGGGATGAACAGAAATGATAATCCCCAACAATGTGAAAACTTAAGAAGGCGTGAAATTTTCAACTCACATAAAAGGCTATTAAATGGTCTAAAACAAGTACATGTTTTTTTCAAAGCAAGCAACAAAAGTTGCCAATATTTTCGTTTCTTCATACCGATATCATATATCTTATTTATTGATGATAAGATGTTTCGCTCGAAAACAGTGGTACAGTTAATAACGAAGTAAAATTGACAATCAATCCGATTAAAATCATTCTAAATAATACACTCAGCGCCCAATGTATTCATTCCAACACTCAATCAAATCGTTCAAAATCGTTACGAAATCATAAGAAAATATTTCGAAATAGTTCAAGACGATCAACATTTTATCCAAATCAATAAAATTATTCTACGATTTTAATGGCTTACGCGGATTTTTAATCATTTAATTGGTTTTGGTTTGAATGGGTTTTACGTCGCTTTCAACAATTTCGCAGTTATATCGCGACGGCCGGAGCACCTAACAATGGATTCCTGGTATTTCTTTCACCTGTACTACCATTACACCCTTTCCTAGCCTCCGAGTGCTATCTCTGCTATCTCACATAGATTTACGATTATCTACCCATTGGTGAGAGACAAACGTCGGAAAGGATATTTGCCGCCACCGGGGATCGAACCCACGACTTCCAGATTGGAAGTCTTATGCCTAACCAACTGCGCTATGGTGGCGGCACTCATTTAATTGGTACAGAAAAAATACGTATATTTTATTCAAGGAGGGCCACAGATAACTAATTTTTTGTCAAATCTCACTCAAAACTCAATCATCGCAGTTGTTCAATTTTATTCCAAAATCATTCCAATTGTAAATGTCTCGATGCATTGACATATAATTGTCCTAGACTCGTGCTGTATTATCCGGACATTAAGCCGCACCGTCGTAAAGTCATGATCTTTCGTTTTTGCATTTTATCAGTTAGGCCGCACAGACGTATATGCCGCGGGCTTTACTATTGTATTTAAGTTTAATCACCCAACCTTAATTGTACCTAACAAAAATTAATTTTGTAAATGTGCATGAAAATTCAATAATTGAATATCCTTATAAAAAAGGCAGAAGCTGTCCAAGACATTTTAGATGATAGAATGCGTTACAATAAATGCAGCTTTAATATCACCTATAAGACCAAGAGACACTATCAAATGAGTGAGATATGTTTTCTTTCTTCTTCAAATACTAAACACAATAAGCGAGATACGTGTACGTATGTATCATAATTTCACGACGGCTGTTTGACCTTACTTTCGACTTATAACTACATCTGTATGAATTATCATATTTAACATCACTTTTGAAGAATAAAATCAGCTAATGAGTCTGAACAAAGTTTTTTATCAGATAAGCGTCGGCTTATAGTTCGGAATATACGGTAATGTGATGGTTGTTGGTGTGAGCCCAACCACTGGCGGTAAGAGTATTGGGGCGATACAATTTATAGGTATAGCACTCGTCTATCAAGTTGTAAATGTAGGTACAATGGCTTTAATCCATTGATTTCTATAAGTGACACCCACAGTGCACAAATTACGTAATGAGCCGGTGTGTGCCATTTCCAACACTTTGAACTTTTCGTGAGGTGCAAACATTTAGAGGCATAGACAGTCACAAAATGTAAATATAAATTTACCTGGTGGTCTGCAGATACTACGAAGCCTTTTCTTTCTACGAAGCGAACAGTGGTAAGACTGCGCGGATACAAAGGCTGTACGAGTCGAGGTGCCTAACCATCGTAGACGTATTACCCACAATAAATTAATTATCGCAGATTCTACTGAAATTTGGCATGAATGCTCCTTTGGTTACATTTTTGTTCAAGAAAATTAGTTTTTCCCTAAATATGAAGGTGATAGGACGGGGCTTTTTTTCACTTTTGGATCTTTGAAAGTTTTCTCCTCAAAGGTTTTTGCGATTTCAAAGAAAATTGGCAAGAATATTCCTTTGGTTATCCTAAATTAGATAATTCAAGAAATTTTGAATGGCTGTAAATAAATGTACGACAGGGCTTGGCAGATTTTCACTTTAAAGTATTAAAAATCGTCCTAAATTTTCTCTTTGAAAACTTGAGAAAAAGTGAGCACTGTTTGGTTAAATTGTTAGTTTTTTAGTAAGAAAACGTAAAAAACGGTTTTAAATCAATATGTTTCTGTTTGAAGTGAAAATCTAAATGTTTTAGAATGATGTATTTTCAATATCAATGGTCAAAAGAAGTTAAATCTTAAAGATATATCAAAGTTGTTACCTGATTTCTTCCCTTACATTTCTGTTAACACATTGGCCTATTACCAAAGAGCGACATTTTCCTGGGCATTTTGATATGCTGGCAATAAATTATGAAAAATCAGTGTAGGAAAAGTTCTTTATATTAGTAATCTGCTACAATTTGTCGGAATTTCGATCTGTCCAAACCGAACATGATTGGTTATGGATTAAACGAAATTCTTTTTAATATTTAAAGTTGAATAAGCTTGATGGTGTTTTGAGTAATCTGAAAAAAAGTCTTCTCTGATTTTATTTCATATATTAGTTTTGAAATTATAAAAAGACTTTTGGGAGTTCCTACCTGAGATCACCCGAGGGCCAAACATTATTCTCCTACAAAAATAGATTTTAAAGTAGGGGTCATTGGATTTGATTCTGAGAAAATCGACTGTTTAAAAGGGTGGGGTCTACTTCTCTTGATTGTGAAAAATGTATGTACAAAAGATCCCCTCTAACTGTATATGAAAATAAGAGCGCGTCCATCAATTAAAATAAGATCAAATTCTTGCAGTTTGAAGAAGTGAAATGATAGATAGAACGCTTAATTTTAAATGTTAGTAGAAATACAATCATTTCAAAACAAATAATGGTCACACTTTTTTTCTCTAACATTCTTTCTCTCTGATTAAAGGGAGGTAATAAATGAAAAGCTTTATTTTTATATGATTATAAGAAAAGTATTCAAAATTACTAAATGGGTAAATATTTTAGGAAGCCGACTTTAGAACTGCTTTTCCAATTCACGTGACTGACTTTATCTTATGTCAGGGCTAGATCTCCGAGGTCAAGGTCCCAAAAGAGGTCAAAGGTCAAACTCGGTTGAAAATATTCGTTACCACACTTTATCTCTGGTATTCATGTATCGTTTTCAAAATATCTTAGCACATGTACTTACCATCACGGGACGATGTGCCATGTGTAATCTTTTTATTTGTAGCTCAAAGGTCAAGGTCGGAAAAAGAGGTCAAAGTCTAAAAAGGGGTAAATTATTAATGTTTTCACAACATTTCGGATATATTTCAATGGAATTATATGATAACTCGTCGCATCTTCCACCAGTCATTTACTCCATGGAATGTAAAGTTGCCATTAGCTCCAATTCCAACAAGGTCATAGTTAGAGGTCAAGGTCAAAATCCGGTTTCTTTTTTATTGAATAGTACTTGCGGTTAAAATACACGAAACCCCATTGAATTATCAGTTTAAAAGGTAAGGCCAAATTACGTGCATATATCACCATGAATAAACCAGCTACAGACGGAACAATAATTAGGCTGCAATGTAAATGATGTGCATTTTTAGATAACGTTTTTGACGTCTTACAAGGCGCGTGATCGTCGCTTACTAATAATACGTTGACGTCACATCCTGTATAAGACAAACAAAAGGCTGTATTGGTTTATACGATATCTAGCAATTTTTTTGACGAGTTATTGAAATCAAATGTTTCGATTTTTGTTTAAAATCGAAACATTTGATTTTCAATATTTTGACATAATTTTTGCTAGATATCGTATAAACCAAAACAGCCTTTTGTCAAAAAAATACAAAAGACGAATTTTGTGATATTGTGTCATTATTTTTGGCGAATCGTTTATTGAAAGTGTTCTGCGAAAACGAGTACGCGATATCAAACTAGCTGGAAGTCCCTGGTGCGCAGTGAACCAAATTTCTCAGGAGCGAACTTCCTTAAGTTCACGTCGATAACTTGCAAAAACTATTTGGAAAAGTCGGAATTTCGACTGAATGGTGGATATTGTCAGGACTTTCGGTCATTTGATTTTTGCATCCATTTCGTTTGGTATCCTTGTTTTTTTACATCTCGATATAAAAATATCTTTAATCAATAAATTATGTTTAAACCAAAGCAAGCCAGTAGATCGTTACAGGCCCCCTTGGGCATCTTGTGACTTTTTAATATCATTTTTTGTGTCGATCATATCATGGTTTCTTAGTGTTCGAGTAAATGATATATCCTCTTCAAAATCAGTGCTTTGACATTGACTTAACCTCATTTACCACAAATAAAACAAAGCGTTGGTGGCCGTTGATTTTTGGTAGAGAGTTTTGTATTTTCCAAATTTCGCGTGTATTGTGTTGAATAAGTCGAAAACGTTTTTGCATAGATACTCAACGTCAAATAAAGCACCGTTCTCAATAAACAAATGCAATTTCAGAGTCATTTGAAATTCCTAGTAGTTTTTTCATTGTGTCATAAATGAAACGAATTTATGTTTCGGAAAATAAATGTCATTGCACTGACTTTGAATTATTAATAGTGAAACGAACGGAGAAAGAACGTCAATTACTTCCGACTGTCATAAAACTCCTTAAAGCAAGCGGTTCCAAATTACGTTGTTGTCTCTGGAAATACTACTTCTAACCTCCGTCGTCATAAGAACGCGACTCTTTGCGTTGTCGATGTAGCTAGACCTGTCTTATGTCGAATAGCAATAGTCGCTTAGGACGTCAGATGCAGTTACGTCATTCTTTTAGTTTCATCATGAAACAACTTAAGTCTCTAGACTGCACAGGATGTCCGACTATGATACATTTAAAAGATTGAAACAGACATGCACTATAATTTTTTACGTTTTCTTTTACCAAGATAAGCCAGAAAGATATTTTTGTCGACCGTGATATGACTGAAAGATGGCGACTTTTGATGCCTACCTTTTATATAATTCACAATTTATTCTTTAAAAAGATGTGTGTGTGTCAACACTTACCAATCTGAGGCTTTCAAATTAGCGCTCCTTTACCGCTCCTGCACGTTGGCGTATTTCACGTGGCCAAAATCTCATTTACATATTTTACCTTATAGGGCAGTTTATGCGTTTCACGAAAAAATCCGCCGATAGTCGATTGATTTGTACTTTTATGTAACTCACTTTTCATTAGACTAAGCCAAGAAAAGTTAATCAAGGAATATTCACGAAATGCAGACTGGGGCTTTAAACGCTCTCGAAATGTTTTCTAATGTTTTCTAATGATTTCGGTACGCCTTGGGTCGATTTGAATGAGTGTTTTAAATGAATGAATGAATGAATGAAGCGCTGAGTGAATGATTTAGAATAACTTTAATCCGAGCGAGTGTCCATTTTACGATGTTTTACTGTAATATTTTAATGGTCAAACGGTCCCCCCAAAATTGCTGTCTATATGATTTGTACTTACTTGTGTATCGGCCGGTGGCTTTATCATGTATTAGAATGTTCTATGTTAAACTATCTGATATATAATCCATATTTCAACGATTTATAATTCTAATTTGAATTAAGGGTTGAAATTCTGGCAAGTAAAGAAAGAAATCTCATCCCTGACTTAATTGAACATATTCTCAAATTTTATTAATATTTTTATCGCAGATATTCTTGTCGTGATATATTTGGAATTGTTAGATTGAATTGAATGCATTGTTTTCATAAATACCCCAATAGTTTTCAATTTTCTTGCCAGGGCTTGATCTTAAACGTCTGGTTAAAGATGGAATAATAAAGGCGTAATATTTTCTGTGGACTGTATACCTCAACAAATGGGGTATTATTACAATAATTGATAAGTATTTGAGACTATAATAAAAGATAGGAAAATATTTAAAGTGTGCCTTACTTTCTAATATGAACTGTAAACAATAAACAATCAAACTATACTGTTGAATTTCAATAGAACTAGTCTAGATAAATAACAGATGTAACTAAAGAGGCGCACGAGCTCCTTATTCGCTCCACACACCTGAATCCTAGAATGGCAAGTTTTCTTTTTTTATATGAAACAATAAAAGCAACACACAAACAAGGTACGTCCCAACATTTTGGGGGTATTTGCAATCCTTGCTTAAAACATGCATGCGAAATTGGATTTAACTCAAACTGATATAGGTATTTTTGCGCGGTGAGCCGTGAAATCTACTTTTAACCGTAAGATTTCCGTGCCATTTTCTCGATTTAGATAAAACAGGTTTAAATAAAAAGCACTTTAAAACTGCTGTAGATTTGCCTTTTAAATGAAAGCTTTTTAATTATATTAAATCATAAGGTTTACTCATACATTTACTTTCATGATTAAAACCAAGGGATTATGTTCAATTCCTTTCATATGCTTTTAAGATACACCCAATGCACCTTTGGTAATTGACTCGGCGCCTAGGTCAGAGCTCAGTTTTGAAAATGCACCTATATCTTCTGATGAATTTAAATGTTTCATTATATTTACCATATAGGGATAAGCTTTATCTATAAAATGAATATTTTACATCCCCTTTAAATTCTTTATTGCAGGTTGGCGAAAGGTCAGTGAAATTTGAAAGAACTTAATTCTAGACGTCATATGACCAGTAGAGTATTACAAGTAAGTCACATCGTAAAAATGATACTCACCTCGACCAAAATCACTCGCTCAGCGCTCAAATTAATTATTCCTAATACTAACACAAATCACTTAAAAACGGTCCGAAATTGTTCTGAAACGCCTCGAGATCGTTCAGAAAAAAGAACAACATTTCAATCAAATCGATCAAATAATTGCACTATTTTATTGACTTGTTTTGATTTTGTAAGCGTTTGATGTGTCCGTGGACACACAAAATCAGAATAAGGACGAAGATTTTATTAAAGGACATTAACGAATTATCGTTCATTTCGTCCAATTGGACGAAATAACCGATTATGTTTTACCTCCCTTGAAAATCAATAAATACTCGCTTATCGCACGCATTCATTTTCATTAAAAAATCATCAGATTTGTCATTTTACGATGCCTTGATGTCACAAGATTCTTTATATTTCAATGAAAGGGTTTTGTTTTTGTTGTTGGTGGTGGTGGTTGTGTCTTTTTTTTTCTTTTTTTTTTTCCAGTTTGTTTTGTTTTGTTTTCTTTTTGTTTTCCTAGAAACAAAATCATGCATTTGCTTGCTCATTTTTTTCAACTTTCGATTTTGTTGATATTCAATGGGACCCATTTTCTCTCGACTGGTCGCAATGAAATATATGTTAAAGCTGTATAAATGAAAGCTAAGGGTTTCAGTTATATATATGTAAATCTATTAGAATTGACAATAAGAAATCAGTGATTGGAAGTCCATCATGATATGTTATAAAGGTAATTTACATGCTTAATATATATATTGCATTGGGTTTATGCCAATTCCATTTATTCTCTTTCCTTTCTAATCTTTGGTCGCTTTCACTTTTTAGTTAAGCACATATTTTAGCATTTAATTCCATCCTTCTCAATGGGTCTTCAATGATATGTATTTTCATGTAGTTTCTTCCGAAATTCTATGAACAGAAAGCAGAAAATTGTTTGTTCTAAACATAATCCTCGTTTCTAATTTCAAATTATAATTATTTGATAAACGTATTTTGCCTCATGAAAATTGCAGAGAAAAAAAGGGGGAATAGAATCTAGATTCATTGAGTGCCTTTGTTATCCAAAAATTGCACACAGAAAAAAATAACAAAACATAGAAATTAGCCACACATGTTCAAACCAGTGTTTCAATTGATAAACATGATTGGGTAAAATTTGATATAGAAGACCCTTGCCTTGAACTTTATTCCTCTGCTAAATATGATCTCCCTTTAAGTGACTTGCGGTTTAACACGTTTCAAATATCAAGGGTTAAAAGAAAAACATGGTATATTTCTATACTCTGTTAAGACAATACCATGTTTTTGTTCCAAGCCCTCGAATTGATATGACCCTTCTCGCAATCATATAACTAACAATACGTCAGATCGTATAATTGTTATTTTTTCAGTTGCCTCCCTTATGACCATACTGCTGGTCTTTCAGCTCAATTCGGTACAAGCCACTTGCAACTATAAAGGAGTCGACTACCCCGACGGGACAAGAATGGGTAGGTATTGAATTCTGGGTCGATACTCGGTTAGGGCCAAGATGTTAAATGTAAAAAAAAAAATATAAACATGTATCTATACAAATGAACAAATTTAAAAAAATAACTTTAACTTCAATCAATCGACCCGTTACTTAAGTTACGCCCTGAGAGAGAAAAAATGGATTATGTATTCAGTGATATAATGCATGGCCTAGAAAACGGTCCATTGTATACAAAGGTGGGGTCAAGCAGCTCGTTTTGGGTATATACTAACTAAAATTTGTAAATCACGTCTTCATTTCAAATCAGAGGTACAGATAAGAGGGGGAAATGCCATTTCGAAATCTTTATTTATCAATGAAACCCTATGGTGTGGGTACTCATTTGAATCGTCTTGATAAGACGATTTAAATGAGTACCAACAATATAGGAATACCGAAAGTACTGTTGAAATAACCTAATTTGAAATCAAAATACCCCCTGTATGTGTAGTTCTGTATTTTCATCTATTCTGATGTTTTGCCTTGGACTGTCAATCTAGAGGTCCCGGGTTCGATTCCCGACGGCGGCACTCATTCTTTCCGACTTATTTGTCTCTCACCAATGGGTTGATAATCGTAGACCTATGTGAAATAGCAGCTGGAGGCTAGGAAAAGATGTCATGGTTGTACTTGTGAGAGAAATACCAGGAAGCCATTTTAGGTGCTCAAAAAAACTGAAAAAAATGTTGAAAGCGGCGTTAAACTCAATTCAATCAATTGTCTAGTTCATTTCTCACGTTTGTATATAGCTAGTCTTGTATGGTGTTTTAAAGTTTAAAGTTTCAGTTTTTTTACACAAACAAACGATAATTGCTAGCAATCTTTTAACATGTCCATGAAATTGCAAAAGTAAAGTCGCAAAATTATTTCATAGCTAAGCTACGCCCTGCCAGCTGAATAATGAAGCATTATACAATTATTTCATGTTGTTTCGTGTAACACTATTGTCCCGAGGTAGGGGGATGACGTTCTTAAGCATCGGGCAATAGTTTAGAATATCATCCCCGAAACCCCGGGCAATGACATTTCAATTTTACACGAACTGTAATAAAAAAGCTGTTTTTTTTTCATATTACAAGATCATTGTTGCATTAATTTATTTTACAATAAAAAGTAATTTACATAAATAGACAAGAAAGAAAATTTTTGGTAAAATTCATAAGAATGTATCATTCCGCACGGTTTTTTTTTTTTACACTTCCATCGAAATGAAGTCGTTTTTCAAATCTTGAAACAAGTTCGTGATTGTTGCGCATGGATGACCCCGATACCTCGGACAATAACATTTCAATGTTACACGAATTGTAATAAATCAAAGTGCTGTAAGCACTGTAATTGTGCGGTACTGAATGACTGAACTGCTTATTGTTGTTTCAGGAGTTTATGTATATGTAGTATTGAAACAAAAAATAAATAAATAGACAAAAAATCCAAACCAAGTTATTGTTGCAGATATAGTCAAACCATACATGCAACTTTTAAAGTTACCCCAAAAACTTGTGGGAAACGTTCATTAGACAAATATTCTATCAAGGACGTTTTCAAAATTAATTCAACATCTAACTGCCAAATATGAGAAATGGAATTTGCTTCATTCATAGTTTTAGGTTTGAATATACACGGGAATATATCTCCATTCTTTTGATGCTAAAAAGCTCCTTGCAAAACACACTAATTTTTCTGTATTGTAGGTCTTTGGAAAATTTATCTCGTGCCACTTCTTGAAGAGTTGTAGTAACAAGTTTTCAGAAATGTACATGTAGATAAATCACAGGCAGACATAGACAAATACACCAAGATAAAGCTATAGAGCGAGGAGGGACACAATGCACTTACACTTTGTAAATAGTGAAGAGGTTAATAGGTTAATTATAAGGGGTTATTCCAAAGAGAGGGTATTAGGTAATTCATCCCACATTCCATCTCTGTAGCTTTTTCCCTCATATGTACGAAGTGCAAATTTACAACTGCATTTTAGTAAACTAATGTTAATATTCTATTATTAAGCTAAATTAATGAATTATCAACCCTTCATGGAATGCACTGTAAATAAAACACTAATTAACAACCAGAGAAAATAAGAAGTTCAATTTATGCCAGCAATTTTCGAAACAAACTGTTTACAAAATTGATATGAGTTGGAAAAAAAGGTTATTTTGCAAATTTTCGTTAGATACAACCCGGGCAGAACCACTCTAATTGTGCTTCCGCACAATTAAAAACTGTTTAATTATATTACCAGATCATTGTTGCATTAATTTGTTATACAATTAAATGTATATTACATAAACAGACATACAAAAAAGAGAGAAGATTTTTGGTAATTTTCATAGGAGTGAGTCACTCTGCACGATCATTACACGTACAACGATATGACGTGATTCAAAAATGGCAATGTAGCAAAAGGGTTGGTGATTACTGCGCATGGATGATGAATTCAAAATGCTGTCCATTCACGTGACAGATAGTGCAACAAACTATAAAACATTTGGAAATGGTTGATATAGAGGATATTGAATGAGTGGTCATTGAATACTGAATTTATCAAACCAGTCATCTATACACAGATAAAAACGAGGCTTCCTCATGTTTTTGTCTGTTTTTAGATGGCGAATTTGATAAATTTGGTACTTCATGAGCACAAATTTGATATTCTATTTATAATGTGACCCGAATATTCGCGAAAAGTCGTCAAAATTCTCGAAATTCAGCATTTCAATTTCCGAAAAACTTATAACTCCGTTTAAAACTGATGTCACAATATATACATTATGACGTCATTTTCGCGATTAGAAAGTAGCATTGCTATTCGCTCTTAGCTAATTTGCATACAACGGGGTTATTTCACTCCCGCGATGTAGGTTATAATTTTAAATATATTTATATACAAGCTCAGGTATTAAAGTGATGTCGTTTTCTGTTTTCAGACGCTTAAGACGTTTATCTGGGTAATGAAATTTGCGTGGATATCTTTTGTACCAATGGTTATCAAGAATTGCGGTTAGCAGAATCGTGCTCGAAGAGGTCTGTCAACTCGGCCAATCAGAAGAGGAAAACATTTTCAGCGAGAAAGAACACACTCGTCAAAAAGATCCTCGAAACTTTCGAAAACCTTTGAAAATATTGTTTTTTTTTCTAAAAAAACGATAATTAGAAAATTATCTTTTAATTCTTTGATGCTTTTCGGTGGTTTATCGAGAAATAATGGTAGATTATCACTTGATAATCTCGCCACAAAAGCAGTAAAATTATCAAAGTTTTATACCTTGCTTTTTTGCATTTCTCCCTATCTGACGTCATCTATGCGGGGCGAAATAAGTGACGTCACTATGAGCGTTGCATAGCAATCACGTGCAAAATGACGCGCTTTACGAAAATATGTCCTAGAAATTTCACAATTTGTCTCATTTTTGCCTTCAAGAAATAGAACAATCGTTTGTTTTTCGAGTAAGATCGATTAGTATTTCGTTTCGTGAACATCAAAAGCTCGTGTCATTCGTGAAAATAAAGCCTTTCTTGTTCACTCAATGAAATATTAATTGATCTTACACTGAAACAAACGATTATCCTATTTATCTTGCAAAAATTCAAGGACATTAAGGACATAGAACTGAGATCTAGAGTGCGCAACAAAGTGCAAAGGGAAGTTTGATATCTAGATTTTATCATTCTAACATTCAAATCACAATAAAAACACAATCGGCTTATCTTCTACCAATCCCAAACAGAATATTTCCTTAATTTTTTTTCATTCAACCAAAGGCATACTATTTGATTAAAACTGTGTTAAAATGTGTATAACTCTCTTTACTTATTTCGTCATTGTGACCATTCCATACATCTAATAGAGGACAATCGTTGGTTTTGTTGTAAGATCGATTTATATTTCATAGGGTGAACAACAAAAGTTATATTTTTCGTGATTGCTATGCAACGTGATGACGTCTTTTGTTTGCATTCATAACAATAATAAAGGATAACTAGACGTAAGCATGATTTTTGTTTTGGTAATTTATTTGGTTTTACAATGATATTATCAAATGATAACATACCTATATCGTTGGCTTGTATTGTAGTAGTTTTGTCCCTGTGAATGGGAACCTTTGGTGTGTTATCTCCCTTGTTTGCTATGTGGGTTAAATCAGAGGTGTTCCAAAATCGTTAGCGGTCATTTTTGAAATTTTCCTTGGATATTATCCAAAGTTTCTTTGGAGAAGTTGCGATTTTTATTTTTGTAAACACAAAATACTTATCTATATATTTCGTATTTATGATACAGTCTTCAACAGCAAAGAAGAAAATTGATATTTATTTTACGTAAAAAGTATCACAACTTGCGCAATATTTGATTTCGGGCTTATCTTTAAAACGTACAGAGCAAAGAAAATAAGGATAAATCCCAAAGTAACCACTGATTTGGACCCTTCCTCCTTTTGGAGTATTTCAAGGGAGATTACAAACCGATATCCCTCATTGGTTATTGGTTAAAAATACTTTGGTTTATTTGACCCGAATATGTCCTCTGTGGAAAAATCATTTATCATTCAACAAAATGTATATTACGTTCAATACAGTTTGTTATTCATTCATTTGAAAGCACGTGCAAAGCCGCGCAGGAATAGTCAGACTTTTATTAATCTAAATAACAAGGGTCAGATTCGGGTCAATAGGACCGCGCTATGTCGGTGTATTTTCCAAACGGAGCTCGGAAATCTATATTAGAGTATATATTTCACGGCTCACCGCACAAAATCTACCTTTACTTCTGTATTATGTTCGAACTCATCCAATATATCACCTTAAGATTTGACCATGTGGCCAATTCCTGACCAGATTTGAATTTGTCCGAAATATCATGTAAACAATCATTCTGACCAAGTTTTAAAATATTTGAGCCAAACATGTTGGAGCTAGTGTAAATACCCATTTGCATAAATTTGCCCCTGTTACCCCTGTTTTACCCCATTTGCCCAAATTTCGAACAAGTTCAAGGTATCATTTTCTGACCTAATTTGAAGACCTTTGTGTAAAAATGTTGCCCCAGTTTTAAACCCATAAGCGATTTCACGAAGACAAACATTCAGACCAAGTTTCGCGACAACCGAGCAATTGTTGTCGGATGATCAGACGACGAACGACGGTCACAGCGAACTCACAGTGAGTATTTCCACCTCAGATGAGCTGTAAATCATACAAAGTATGACAGCATTTTTAAGGCACTAGCATTGTTTTCAAGCCTTTTCTCGGAAAAAATAAGGACGAAACCGTGTAAGCGCATCGTTTTTCACATGTGTTAACATGGCGTCACAAATAACCACGTTAAAACAAAGTCAACGAAAGATTGAAACTCTGCATTATATAATTTGATTACAAAAAGCAGTTATTTACTGTGTTTTGTAATCTAATCATTATATGCCCCAAGAATCTCAATACACGATCAGATAACTTAAAGAAATCAAGTTTTCTCTTCGATCGTATTGTCAAGTACGACCAGAAGCCGAATTACGTAAGAACTGAGCCAAAATTAGTCCGAGGTACTATCTAGTTTAAAAATGCACGCGAAAAAGAAAATGATAAGCTACAGATGGGGTGTTGATGGATCACACCTTTATCCCTCGGAATCCGCTTCTGAAAAGATTATCGAAAAAAAAATGTTAATCAAAATGAAAGCAGAAATTGGACGAAACATTCATGAACATTAATATGAACGAGGAAACACTCTGAAATGGTTCTCAAACAACATCTTTCCTAATCCGACTGTTTCTGTGTTTCATTTACTTAAAGGCGTTTTCCTAAAGCTCGACTCTTCAATTATACCAATAGACAAATATTCGTCCAAATTGTTTTCGTTCCTCCAATCAAATTGTTAAACGTTCAAAGAATCATTTTTTTCTTCAAATTAAACCTATATTTCCTGGAAATTAGAACGTAATCCAAGATGGCGACATGAAATTATTGAAACAGAGTTTTCATAGTATAAATACGCATAATTTGCAAGGGCAGAGGACGACAAAAATGACCAATTACATTTCTAAGGAATAATAACAGAGTTGTAGGGAGTGCAATAAATGGAACAAGAGCCATGTCGGACATGGCCATCCTCCGCCATCAAAGATTGAAAGTTGACTTAAGCCTATTCAAAGGACAATAACTCCATAATGATGCAAGCAAGAGTCGTAGTTCTTGTGCACTACACTTCTCCTCCACGAGATTTGTTTCAAGTTGATAGCTTTTATACTTTAGGAGATATGCTCCGGACAAGTTTAGTGACGGAATGACGGAACGACGGACGAACACCATTACTATATCCCCTGTGCCGAACGGCGGGGGGTAATAATCAACTGGTTATGTCTGATATGGAAAATATTTCACTCGAATACGTTATTATGTTGTTAAAAACGCGCCCCGCGTACTCGTTTTTTATGCCTAATTACGTATTTTCGTGAAAAAGTTTTCCTAATAGACATAACCAGTTGATTGTCCCGTAGCTAGTAATAAGCGATTCCAGAGACAATATATATTTTAAATTTCATTCAAAGACCATTTTTGGTGACCCGACCCAAAGAGCTCATATCATTACCTGAATCAGGTTTTGAACGAAGAAATTTGAAAACGCATATCCCTAGTATCATTCATTATTCTGGTTAAGTTTAGATGAATTTGGACTAGAAGTTTCAAGAAAGAAGATTTTTATATGTTACCTTTTGAAGCCATATCTTGTAATTCAATAGCCCGAAGAACACACGAAATCAGAATTAAACGAAGAGATCTGAACGCGCATGCCCCATAGACAGTATTAGTTAAACGGTTTCTTGCAGGGGTATACGACGATTTATTCCCGGCCTTGGTATAAACCGAATTCTTTGAAACCACCAATATTCTCTAATGCGCCCAAACTGAAAAGTAATCATGTTAAAGTAGCGTCAAATGTAGTTGCGATGTCACACTACTACATAACGCGATGTTAAGGTATGAAAGCGATGCTTAGCTGAATCTGCGAGTAAGATGGCACTTTAAGTGGACAGGTTAGTAAAAATGAAAGGTATTTATTAGCATAAAGGCCCCTGTAGCATTTTTTGTACGTTATCAACTGACATGCTTTCAGCTGTAGCATTATAATAATCGTGTCGTGTTATCAGCGAATCGTGCCTTCAATTACCGGTTCGAATTTTCGACCGTTCCTGGCGAGGCGTCGTTAGGAAATATTAGATGTTTTACCGGGGCGGCCGTAGTTGTCAATATTTGTCAAGTCAGTATTACCCAATGGAAAAATGCGAGAATTTTCTTTGTAGCACATGAAACAATTCCTGTGGAGTTTTGTTAGATTCCAATTACAGTAGTAGTTCCAGTGAAGAATATATTTTAAATCACGTACGCATGGACGCACTTACGACGGACACCCTCTCGAGAACCCTCGACGATTCTGGGGAATAGACACAGGGAATTATAAAGTCGCAGACATGAAAGCGCTTCATTTCGTATGTAAGTTAACATGAAATTACAAAGATCAAGGACGTTGCATAACACAAAATCAACGAAAGAATAAAAGTGGGCATATCATAATTTGATAACTAAACGTTTTGTCATTAAACTATAATATGCCTAACATCTGTCTTCATGCGATCGGAAAGAATAAACAAAATTCTGAACAAAATTTGCGATATAGGATTACCTCCCATTAAATTCACTCAAAACTCGCTCCACACACTCATTTAATTTCATTCTTAAATCATTCCAAAATCATTCACCTTGTCAAATTCACGATGTTATTAACTGTAATGGTATTGTCTATTATCAAATTGTTGGCCACTTGGATTTCAAAAACATTAACAAGGTAACACATCCTAGTGTGTGGATAAGAATTGGAAATCTTAAAACTATTAGACCTTTTACGCCAGTGCTATTGTGGAGGATTTCTTTTAAATGGACGAACTTGAGCATACTCGAAGAAATTTTGTTATCAATCCGGACCTTGCACTTGAAAGTGTTGTTCGGGGAGACTGGTTAAGTCACTCTAGACTTTGAAACCGATCATAATTATGTAGGGCTCCTTGCACATAAAATACTTCAAGTCGAAAACGCGTTACTGAACTCAGGCTGAGTTCGTTCATAAGATGACTGATGAACGGATAGACCTTCCTTAGATTAAACGCAGACCGTGGATAGAAGAGTACACCGACACTGTCGAGCGATTCCTGCAAGTGGGGGCCGTACGTAGAACTGACAGCTGCTCCGAACAAACAGAGATATAATTCATTTAGATCAGAAATGATGGCGACACCGATTCAAAGTTTGTTTTAAGGGTACACTAAGTTTTCACATCGTGTTGTCCTTTTCCTTGTTAAAACTTCCTAAAACTTCATGAAATTTTGCTTCAGAATGATGGAATGAGTTTTGAAAATGAAACAAATCTTTTAAAAATCATAAGACAATGGAGACACTATTTTATTAACGTAAACTGTGCAGTTTCTAGTCATACAAAATATGAACATAATAAATAAATAAAATATGAAATAGTGCCAACGAGAAAGTAAGTAAATGAAATTAAACACAGTTATGTTAACGCAGTTCTGAGCAAATAGTATATCTAAGGGTATAATTAAGTCTCTTTTGTACTTTGTTAAGCAAACAAGCCTTGTGTTCGGGTGATTAAACACTGCAATCTGTTTGCTAATTATACCCTTCTTTCACGTGCTCTTGCGTGCAAAGCAGGGTTTGATTTGCAAACAAATAGCCCAGTTTTGTCATCCCGAACGCAGAGCTGATCTCAGATCCAAACTTTCTTTAAGGAATTTGGAAAAGTTTAAAAATATTTGATAATTATAAAAATATCTATTTCGGTTTTCAGTAAAAAACAACCTTATTAAAGGTTTTGGAAAGTTTCGAGGATCTTTTTGATGAGTCTGGTCTTTTTCGCCGGAAACGTTCTCCCCTTCTGATTTGCCGAATTTGCGGACCTCTTCGTGCACGTGTCCGCTAATCGCAAATCTTGATGACCATTTGTACAATACATGTCCACGCAAAACTCAGTACCCATATAAACGTCCAAAGTGTCTGAAAAAAGGATAAATTATAGTTAGTAAAATAGTGAAATTGACATTCAATTCGATCAAAACACTTCTTAATCTAAATCACTCACTCAGCGCTCCATCCATTCATTCATTCCTAACACTCAATCGAATTATTTAAAAACGCTCCAAAATTGTTCAAAAACGCTTTATAGTTGTTCAAAATGATCAACATTTTATTCAAGTATATGAAATGGTTGTACTATTTCATTACATTGTATGGATTTCAAATGGTTTGATTGGCCAGAGGAGATACACAAAGGGGAGAATTAAAGGTTGATTTTTTAAAGGAATGTAATAAATTTTCGTCAATTCCATTCTGGAATTACTTAAAAATCAGTCATGATGTTAATTCAAAGATTTAACTGACTTTATTGTTCTGCGTTATCATTGGCATGACAGGGCCTGGTTTGACGTACTTCTGACCTACTGGGGCTTAGCTGTGACGTAATTTGTATATAAGGATAAGTTCATATAGAACTGGCAATCGATCTAACCTAACCCTAATTCCGTTCGAAAGAATTCGGTTTCGAATCTATCGACGTCATTTTGACCTGGATACTTCAGCTCCAGGGCCAGGCCGGTGTTAGTAGGGTTTAAAATGGCCTCGAAAAGAAGTGCTCGACAGTTCGAATATAAATAATTGAGTAGGTTTCATTTTGCAACAAATTTACTATTGTTTTGTTTGATATCGTGTTTTACAAAAAAATTATCACATCTATAAGTGCATTAAAAACATTCCATGTGCAAGTCCGATCATGTTACCTCGGGTAGGTCAAATGAACTTCACCTAACTGAAATTTAAATTTAATGATTAATTATGCTTGGCAAACGTGAACACGTTTCATCTCAGCATGTGTTTTGATGCATCATTTGAGCATGTGCGTGAGATTTCCAACAATTTCATATATGCACAGAGCAAAGACTCTGGCTAGCCTGTGCATCCGCACAGTCTGACCAGAGTCTTCACTATGCGTTTAGTAGATAGATAAGATGCCAAAGTATCTGTAGACCATCAGGTAACTTAATATTTACAGTTTGTGGCTGTCTACGCTACCTGATGTTTGCACATCATTCAAATTTCAAATTGTTGGAAATGCCAAGCGCATGCTAATTTAAACATTTATCTTACACACGTGGAAGCTATATCTGATGGCTGTCCACGAATTCCTGTTGTTAAGAGAACAAGAATATGTCGGGTTCAGATTGACGACACTGATTGCTTTGATCGAAAATATGTATTGCTCAATCGAATTTCTAGCTCTCCTCAAATTCATCAAATGAAATTATGAGACTGTCATGTAACATCTGTCGGAGGTAATAGTATGAAAGACAATCATTAGCCAACCTTTGATCAATGGTATTTTAGCCAATAAGGTTTCTTGTTTCAATTACAAAAAAACAACTTCCAGTTAATTTGAACTGACCTTTTCTTTTTGTTCACCTGGGACTTGGTCGGTGAACGATTTAATTTTCAATACGTACCCATCGGGATAGTCAACACCTTTATAGTTACAGGTGGCTTGTACCGAAGTGAGCTGCATGACCAGAAGTATGGTCACAAGGGAGACAACTGAAAAATATCGTTGATGTTATTCGCCATCTGTACGCGAAAAAAGGCATAAAAGAATATGACATGAAATAAACGACGGGGAGATAGAAAGTAAGCAGTTGCCTTAGATACCTTATTTTCTTAACATTAAGCTGCCCCGGCGTCATCGCCGCTGCTGTCTTTTTTTCATTTAGAAAACAAAACAAAAAAAAAAAAAAAAAAAAATAAAAAAAAATCCCCAGAAAGGCCACACCGTCGCGGGCTTTACTCTTTTTTTCTTTAATCGTAAGTGGTTGCGAGACGCAAGAGTTTACATTTTCCGACCTCGTCACACCTACGGTCCACATAACAAAGAGAATTTGACGGACTTGATGATCGAGATTCGTTTCAAACCTTTTTGGAATGCCTGTCAGTCATTATATAGTAGACTTATCACAATTAATAGGCCGTTGTTTACCCACGCCTTCTATTTATGATCACTCAGGAACTGATTTTGTTAAATCAAGTAAGTGTAGATAAGCAAAATCATTGTAAAGACCGAATCGGCGATTAAGCCCGAATCGTGAAAAAATCACATTTTTCCACAGATAAAAACCGCGGCTAATTCTATGGAAATGACGGTACTTAATTTTGAGTCTAAACATATCCCAAGGTGAATTGACTTTTTTTAGAAATGTGTAATATGTATGAAAATATAGAATGAGAGATGATAAAATGAGATAAACGTTCTATTTATAGAAACGTTCTATTTGAAGAACGAAAGATTAAACACGGCTAAAGTTTGCTAGTTTGCCGGATATAGCCGCGATTTGATAACAGCCAAAACTCAATGTACGATATTGATGAAACTTTCAGAATCGCCAGAGAATACCTCCATCTACGTCTTTACGAAATCCCATACCCGGTAAAAATCTAGCTATCGAAATATTTAAGTTTAAAGTTTCACCCCAAGCTGTCGATAGAGATGATGGCGTCATCGATCCATCACGTCACCCAACCATTTTGTTATTGTGTCCGCCATTGTTGATTCAACTGTTCAAGTGAGACGTGTATAAATTGTGCTTTTGATTGTTTCCCCACTAAGGTAAGCAAACGATGGTTTTGAATAAATAGTCTAGGCTCTTATATTAAAATATTGGGTCGATCGTGACACGTCGGACGAAAGTGCCAGTTTTTGTCTGTGGTAAGCTACTATCATGAGATAACTTTTGCACTAGGCGTGCCCGACTTGGCGGGTCTAGATACGACTTTAGAGCGATTTCAAATTTCGGATAGATGTGCATCAGGATATTCTTCCTTTTATTTTCAAATTTTCGAATTCTCTTTGTTTGACGTACAAAGATAACACCAAAGTGCCGTTTTTATCTCTACTTTACTCATTTTAAGTCCCACATCAATTATAATGGTAATTTTAGTCCGTGTCCTTGTGTTTGTTTGTCTAACCATCTGTATGCCATAGTATAGCTAAACTACATTTTATGTGCAATTTGATAACCGTAGTTGAGATTGATCGCACATTCTTTTAACCATGACATTTCTTATTGTTAAGTATCACTTGATGTCAAAGGTAAAAAGGTTATTTGACGTATCTGGCCAAGCTCAGCAATTGCACAGTACCGGGAAGCATATTGAAGAGCGGTCCCAGCCTCGATCCCCGGCCGTGTTGAAAAAGTTTCGTATCAGTCTCTCACCAATGAGCTGTATTACGCTCGAATAGTGAAACTGGTGCCGCCAAATCGCATGTTGTATCGCACCAGACTCTATTTATGGTGTTCCTACTTCGATCCGCGACGGTGGCACTTACCCTTACCGGTAATGTTCTTCCACCAACGGTTTCATACTCGTTAACCTATATTCGATGAACAGCTATAGAACTGGAAAGGACGTCATAGTAGAAATGGTAAGAGAAAATCAAGGAACCCAGGGCTAGTAGCTCTAGTTTCCGCTATGTGTTTAAAAGCTGTTAAAATGCGTTAATCACTATTCAAAAATACTAGTTCTAGTGAGACTTATATAAGAGCTCAACTGTTAGGTGTTCCAGCAGCCCCAACCAGACAGAAATTTATAGAAAAGTATTAATACTTCCTGGTGAATATAAAGACTTTTATTAAACAATGTCTTTACCTAAGAAGAGCAAATTGATTGCCATTATAGTCAGTACCTATCTTCCTGAAAGTCATATACTATCCGTATTAAAACTTTAATACTCGGTCCTACGATTTCTATTAAGGATAGTGCGTCATTTGAAGAATGGACAGGACTGTCAATACATTTGAGGGGTCACAGAATGACATCAATCAAAATGGTGACGATATTAAAACATTTTATAAAGATGAAACAATTAAAAAACTAATCAAGAGCACCGTGTGCGGCTTCCAACACTCAGCAGCTCGGTGGTATGTAGTGTTAGAAGATATGAAATCATAAAAAAGGAACTTAAAACATGCGAACATGCGCTTAGTTACAGGAACTCTTTGACAGTATAGATTGCTCATAAATATATATTGATGAAATATTCAGTTTAAATTAAATGCTTTTAGCCATGCCTTCAAGATTATAATATACAGGCAAAAAGAAAAAAAAAAGTTTTCGCATAAAGCCAGTTACACGATGATGACGAAGCGGTGGTTATAGTCATACGAATGTTGATCCATTAATTCGTAAAATGGGCCCATAACTTTCGCATTTCTTGCTTGTTCGGTGAAAGTGTAGATCAGTATCTTCGGACGGTATATATGTTATAATTTTTGTAAACCAATATTTGGCATCCTTAAAAATTCGTTGGCATAGTAACGTACCGGTGCTAAGGCGGAGAGGGCTTAAAAACAAAGTTACATCAATATCTTTTTATGAGATTACTCGTAAACGTTAGTTGAAATTTCTTGTCAGAAGTAAATAAGACGCAAAAGGAAATCAATTGTATTATTCTAAACTTGGTTGGAAAAGTTTTTTACGGACAAGGAGTATTTGAAATAAGACTGAATATTCCAGAGAATAGTGATCTGACGTCAAAACAATATATAAAATTAGCTTTTAATTCTTATATTTTTTCCTCATACAAGTTATTCACCAACCCAAAAATTCAAATGATTTAGGGAAAATATTATTACGTGCAAAATGAACCTTTTTCTAAAGTTACCCCGGATGTTGAAGGAGGGTCAGGCTTTTAATGGGAATTGAAGGGTATACATTGTAATGAAGTTTCAATAAAAACACTCGTTCAAATTGATTTTTTATCATTTCCCCAAATAAAGGTCCAGCATTAGGGTCTGCACTTTAATAGAATTAATACGATTCATACAGAACTATTACACAAAATTGATTCCAAAGGGAGTGTGGATACTTTCTGCAAGTTAGTTTATCAGGCACAGAAAGGCATCGGAGTAAACGGAGACTATGTAGAAAAGGGTCAACAAGGACGTCATATTTAACGTTCCGGCTCCTCCGCCTACGTGTAGGGTGTATGTCTTAGACTTTTTTTCTCTTCTCAACAATCGCTATTTATTGCACACATTAAAAACATTTCACATTTATTATACAAAAAATGCATTAAATTATTGTATAAATAATTTGATAGTCAAGCTTTCTAAGGTTTTCATTTTACGAAGTTCTGGATCCATTGTCGTACACTGTTTTTTCATTATCATTATTTTTTAATAGTTATTATCGCAATTATTCATCTGTTGAGTCCTTGATACGCATTTCGAAAGAGTGTCACTTTATGTGTTTTTTGTACTTTTACTAAACGCATAGAGCCACTTGAAGGACATTCAGGTTATGCATGAATAAAGTATTATTTGCATGAGTCTACGAGGTGAAATAAGATTTAACGATTGCACTAACCACTGGAACTGAAGGTAACTCTCTAATACTTTCATAATTTTATAAAAGCCCCTAAAGCTAGCGTCACATAAACGCTCCGACGTGTCGGCGATGCGCATTTATACAGAATCGAAGATAAAAACGACGCCTAGACGCCGAATAGTCGGCGATTGATCGGTTCATTAGCCGATTAAATAGCGGATCTTTTGTAGATCGGCAAGGCGTCGGTGAGTTTTATCTTCAAGTTAAAAGCTGTCGACTAGTCGACGACGTCCTTTAGATTTTTTGATGACAATATTGTATCGACGACTCATCGCCGTCTATCCTCCGGGCTCCGGCCGATTTTGTTCACATCACAGAAGTCTTTTCTGACCCTTCAAATGATCGCCGGCGCATCTCACCGACGTGACATTGGCACGCTATGTTTAATTGACCATGCTTTCTGGACAAGAAATAAGCCATCGTCACGTCGGCCGAGATTTAAGTAACTGCAAAGTATTTTTGTCCTGAGATAGCGGCCGGCGCCCGGTCGACGTCATTTTTTTACTAATCGGCCGATGAAAAATAGAAATCGCCGATGTGTCGACGACGCCGACCCTTGTGTGACTTTAGCATAACATAGACAAAACAGATCATAAAATCGGAAAGTAAATAAGCGCGTTTACTTTAAATCAATCATGTGCCTTATTTTCATTTCATCAATCACTTGGTTATTTATGAGTGTAAGGTTACCAATTTCATTTTTAATTGAAATAAAAAAGCACTAATTTTCATAAAAAGAAAGGCCCTTGTTCCTGTGACGTCTCTTTATTCGCGACGAATTGGTGGTAATTCGCCGACATATTCGGCGATTTGTCATAAATACAGCAAAAGCCGTGATGGCATGGCAAAAATCAGTACTAGTTTCTAGCAATTCATCACTGATTGACCCGCGATGAATTTGCTTAGAGTAAGTGACGAGAAAATTAACTACCATCCGGATCGCACTTTCGAGTCGCATATACGCGAGAAATGTAAAATAAATGTGTCGGCTTGATAATCATTTTAGTTATGCCCTTCAGGTATCATGAATCAACAATTTAGATCAAGATCAATTCCTCTCTGTCGGTAACAACAATATTCTGAGTATTGTCCGGTTGAATTAAATTGTAAAATCTCAAAAGGAAAGGTATTCGGATAGCAATTTATCCGAATATTTAATCAACGATTTCTATTCCATAGGCTTCAAAATCCGGGCACCCCCGGCGCAAAATATTGCCCATCGATCCCTCCAATTATTAAGAAAAAATGGCACTTTCGTCCGACTTGTCACGATTTTTTACCTAGGCGACTCTACTAGAAGAAGAAAAATCGATTATCCCGATTTTATGCCAAGAAAGGCAGTTGATCCGAGGTGGGTCGACTCGAGAAATCTGAAAACGCGCGAAAATGCTCGCGTTTCAGATTTCTCGAGTCGACCCACCTCGGATCAACTGCTTCCGTCTCTAAAAAAACACTAGAATATCGACGTTTCTCTTACTTTCTCGTTTCATTTCAAGTGTGCATTAAAGACAAATTGGCCCGATCTAGTGCGTTCAAGGTGCAAAAATGTTTTCGAGCGTTTAAAAACGGGGTACCATTTCTCACACAAAGTTGATGAACTGTTAAAAGTCTGTAGGCTAAATAGCATTGTCTAGAATCAATACAAGTTCCAAAATAAAATAAGTTGAGAAAAAATGAGAAAGTGCTTGAATGTATAATTAAATTCAGATGGCTTAATAGTGGTTGATTTTCACAGTGAACTTGTACAAAGACTAATGAGAAAAGTTTCTATATTCACAAGACAATTTTATGGGTGACAGCATCTACTGTAGACTACATGGATTAAACCTGTGGCAGATCCATCAGAGGTCCATATAAACCTCATTTGTAGTCAAATTATTTCATTTTTGAAAAAAAGAAAAGATTAAAACTGTGCTAAAATTAAGAAAACAAACCTCATTTTGAAGCCTTATCCCCCCCCCCCCCCGGATCTGGCATAGATTAGTAAATGTAAAATAATTCAAAAAGTATTGGCCTAACATATCCTTTTGCGGTCCTCCCCTCCCAAATTTACCAGCCAGACTGCCAGTTATTGTACATATTTTTGTCTGTTTGTTCATTTCAAGCGGGGGTTCGGGGGCGGCAGCCCCTGACATTCAACAAATTAAAAATAAGTGCAAAGCAGAAATGTCCGGAGAGCAGATGTCGTAACTCACCATAGCAATACAAGCAAACTTAAAATATTTGGTCACAAACCCGCAAAAAATTCTGGAAAGTTTGCAGGATTTTTTTTTTACTGAAATCAGTTAAATGATCTGGTCATGGGAAACTGTATGAATTAGTGCCACAAATTACAATTGAAGCATCCTCCTGAATTTCGAGAATGATAGTGCTGGTAACCCGGTATGACTAAAATACACAACTTTTTCTGCGAATATTTGCGAATATACCTTTTGATAATAGAAAGAGCGCCCAGTGGAGACTTTTAAAGTTCAATCCACTCTTTTCATTTAAGAAATTGGTAGTTATGTTTATCTTTATCAAACTTTTGGTTATTCTTTCATATTAAATTGATTTTGTGTAAAATGAGAAATTTCCATTTTTTCCTTAAAGGCGGGTATGGCTACATGTGTTACGAATATTACTTCATCCCCCCAATCCCAAGGGATTTCGACTATAGTTTAAAAATTTAAATGAAATACGATGTATTTATAAGATTTGTTTAAAAATATTTATTTAATACTTAAACTGTATTGTAAAATTAATGGGTTTTTGTTAGGACACATTGACAAGATTTATTCAATCCAAGACCAATTTTGTCTTGCGGAGAATGTGGTTTGAGTTATGAACCTAACCAAATTAAAGCAGACATTTCCTTGTTTTTATGTTTTTCCTGCTTGAATTTTTTTTTAATATTTTTATAATTCTTTTAACAAAATCCTTAACTGGGGTCGTATTCACCAACCGATTCTAAATTTTAGAATTTAGTCAAGGCTAAATTGCGAAGTCTGGACTTTCCCAAGAATGAACTAAAGTGTGTATTCACCAACGCAATTTAGAATAGACTTAATTTAGAACGGTTTGTACAGTACTTAAGCGGCCACAGACTTACGATGGTTCCCCAATTTTGAAGAGGCGCAAATAAAAAGAGTAACCATTAAGTTTCTGTCCTTCACTCTTAATTTACCCTCCTTGTTTACAAATGACATTTTCATGTAATTTTTCAGTCGAAATAAATTGTTATATCTAAAAGTTCAATATATTGTTGGGAAATTTGATTTGCTGAATGCAAAGATCAATTGAATTAGCAATAATTACTTCGATTACAGTTGACAGAAACAAATGTGTTTATTTGGCAATCGATAAAAAACGTGAAATTACTCGCTGTAGTTAGGGGATTTTGATTTTCGATTGAAAAATGTGTATTATTATAGAGTAAATAAGGCGATTATTTATGAGTAGTAATAAGTGATGTACGCCAGTATGGTTCCGATACCAAAATTAGACTTAACAATAAGAAATGAAACATTGAACAAGAAAAAAACAACAACTAAATTCAACACAAACTTGGTAACGAGGTCAACGTGATTCCTACCTAAATCTTTCACCGAGAGAGCTTTTCAACTTTTCAATAAAAAATAAGTCGCTTTTGAAGATGTGAGAATTATAATCTCTCTCCTTTAACTTGTCCCATGTTCATGATGTTGCTTTGCAGAAAGTATCGGCACCCAAACAAATAGAATCTTGAGTAAAAATGCACCAAGTTTTCTATTGCTCGAGTTGAAATGACAATCTGCCTTCGTAATCTTTCCTCCTTCTGTCTTGTTCCTTTTCATACAACACCACCCCTGAAAACTTTACTTCGCTTAAAACATATTACTCCCTAATCATCCTCCTCCTCTGTAAATGTTAATCCAATGTGAAATCCCTGAAAACTCCGAGAATGTTGTAAAATTTAACATTTTGTCGATATGTAAACATACACTTCAAGGTTAGATTGCGTCACAAATGTGTTTGACGTCATTCGATAAATAATTCGACCGAAAACATAAATTATGTGTCAGAAAGGAAAATTAATGGGAAATTCTTTCTATTTTGACATTTTATTGGTCATTACTTTGATATAAAACAATGTTTTCCATTCGAAGCGAGGCGGACAGTCGCCATTTTTTCACATTTAGCACGGTAGGTATTAGACTTGGAAAAACGACTTTATTCTTAAGAATTTAGTCCATTCCGTAATTTAGAATGGGTTGGTGAATATGTACTAAATTCTAAATTCTTTATTCTTGGGATTTAGTGTGCTAAATTGATGCAAAATGCGTTGGTGAATACGGCCCCAGGAAACAAATGTCTCATTGATCTTAATGAGTAATTTTCAAACTATACAAGAAAGGGAAATATTTTTGCAGCTAACCACGGGAACAGCAATAGGGCATATTGTTTCAACTAATTTTTTAATCATAAGTCATCGTTACTTCATGGATTTGAAGAAATAATACCATTTAAATTATGTTTAGTTTAATTCAACATGCGATACTAAAATACTATTATTAAGTTGTGTAATTCGATTATACTGGTTATACGACCACCAAAAGTCATATTCGCTCATATTTGCCCATATTCGCCAAAAATGTCATAATCGTATTTTAGTCATACCCCTGGTAACCCACTCACTCAGTTCAGTGAGTAACTCATTGATCAATGGGTCTAAAATAAGCTGCCCGAGTTGTCCGCCTTGTCCATTAACAGTGTTCCCACTGCTTTTTCAATCTGGGGGTAAAAATGGGTATTTTACAGCGTGAATGTACCCCCTGTATATAACTCAAAGAAGGCTGGTTGCAAAAATTAGGGGTACAAGCTTCAATTTAGGGGTAAATCACCCCCATTTAGGGGGTTTGGGGAACACTGATTAAAGTGCACGGACAAGCATATTTTCATGGCTAGGTTACCCATAGACAAGTGAAAATATCTCTGGAGAAAAACCTTTTCTTAAAAGGTTAGCTGTTTTCTGAAATTCCATGTCATCCAATGTGAACAGATAGTCTATTTCTAGGATAATTTTAGTTTTTTTAGCAACATCAATTTTGTTTTTGATAGTTTGGAGACTCTTTAAAATTCAATGGAAATGTAGATTTTAGATACGGACAAGCCTGTTTGTTACAAGTTTGTCCGTGAACAAGCAGATATTCAAAATATTTCAGAACCACTGCAGTCATTATTTCATTGTAGGGCCTGTTTATAAACTACTAAGAAGCATGTACAGTTTGTTGAAAGGATATATAAATTGAGAGATGATGAAAAGCTAACTTTACCCTTAACAAAAAGGGTGAAAATATGAAAATCTTCAAAAATCTTCTTCTCTGAATCTAGAAGGCAGACAGCTTTCATATTTGGTATGTTGCATCATCTAGTGGGCCTCTACCAAGTTTGTTCATGATATAAAGACCCTGGGGTCATTATTGGGCTCAACCCGGACACAACCCTTTTTACATAGAATTAAAGAATGAAAAATGTAAAAAATATTCTATGAAACCAAATGGCAGACAGCTTTCATATTTGGTATGTAGCATCACCTAGTGGGCCTCTACCAAGTTTATTTATATAAAGACCCTGGGGTCATATTTGGGGTTTGCCCTGGCGCAACCCTTTCAGCTCTTCTGAGCACGAAGGGTAAAAGAATGAAAATCTTCTCTGAAACCAGAAGGAAGACAGCTTTCATATTTGCTATGTAGCATCTAGTGGACCTCTACCGAGTTTGTTCATATCAAGACCCTAGGATCATATCTGGGCTCCGCCTAGGCGCAACCCTTTGTACATCGAATCAAAGAGCGAAAATCTTTTAAAATCTTCTTTTCCTAAACTAGAGTGCACACAGATTTCATATTTGGTATGTAGCATCATTTAGTGGGCCCCTACCAAATTTGTTCAATTCAAGACCCTGGGTTCATATTTGGGCTCCACCCGAGCACATCCCTTTAAGCTCATCTTGGCACAATGGGTGAAAATAGGAAAAAATCTTCTCTGAAACAATAAGGCAGAAAGCTTTCATATTTTGTTTGTAGCATCATCTAATGGACCTCTACCAAGTTTGTTCATACCTGAAGACACATTTGGGCTCCACCCGGGTGCATCCCGTTTTACAAAGAATCAAAGAGCGAAAAGGTATATCTGTCTTGCTCTTGGCTGAAAACATTCATGATATTGATGGAAATGAAAATAAGGAAATTATTTCTTTTTTGACATCAGCCTTTTTAATTAATTTGATGTCCCCGGGGTCAAAGAGACACAGGTGAGCGATCTAGGACCACCATGGTCCTGTTGCCTAGAATTTGGGAAGAGGCCTTAGCCTGTTCATTTTGTGAATTTTCTTTGTGTTTTTCAGCTGTGTTTTTGCAAAATTTCATGATATAAAACTATTTTTGTGGTCTTACAGCCATAAAACTTATGTAAATATCAAAGAAAATGTTTTTTAAACACAAAAAGAATAATGATAATGTGAAAAAATATTTCATTTTGGGGAATTTTCTTCCACAAATTGGAAACATAGAGCCTTTTTAGCTCATCTGAGCACGAATGTGATCGTACATTGTCCGGCGTCCGTTGTCAGTCGTGCGCCGTCCACAATTTCTTTAAACATCTCCTCCTAAGCCAGTGGGCCAATCTTGATGAAACTTGGCAGGGATGTTCCTTGGGTCAAGCTCTACCGAAGTTGTTGGAGGCTGGCTCACGACGGATGTTTTTCGACTTTGCTTCGGTTGAGGACAGTTCGCTTTAACAAGGGGGCTCATCTGAGTGGGCCATTGAGCCATTCATGTTGGCACTGTACCGACTTTGATACTTCAAAAAACATATTACTGCCTAGATAGGCTTATTGTTATCGATATATGATGACTCTTAAGGGGGAGTATGTTATGGGAGACCACTCTCACCACTGTCCTGCATAGCTTCGTAGGTTTAAATACAATGTCTGACAACTGCGTCAGGGAAGATCTTCTTTGACTCAGTGGTTAGCGCATTGGACTCGAAAAACAAAGAATTGGAATGTTGTTGTCCGGGTGGGTTTGAGGCTGGCTAACGATGGATATTTTTCAGCAATGCTTAGGTTGAGGACAGTTCGTTTATAACACGGTTGAAAAACATGGCTGTAGTAGGAGTGGCTAATTTCCATATATGGTAATAGGTGGATTTTCTCAGAAACTGATTGGTGAATATAAACCAAACTTCACATGAATTAGCCTTGAGTGGCCCTGTATCAGCCTACAAGAAATCATAATGATAGGATGAAAAATGTCATTTATGGGCGGAGGTCAATTCTCTTTTTCTCATACAGTTGCAACTTTGAAATTAATTTTCTCAAGATCTTATCAATGTATATCAACCAAATTTTACTTGAATAATTGGTGGGTGACCCTTCATAAGCCTACAAAAAATTATTGAAATTGGATGAAAAATTATGACTTTTATGAGCAGAGGTCAATTCTCTTTGTGTTATATATGGTACAATTTGAGATTGACTTTCTCATTATCTAATTGGTGAACATCAACCAAATTTTCCTGAAATGATCCTAGGATAACCTTATATATCAGGCTACCCAAAATTAATTTGATTGGATTAAAAATATCACTTTTATAATCAGAGGTCAATTCTCTTTATAAATGTTGAATAGTGAAAACTTTGAAATTCAGGATTTTCAGGAATGTGGAGTGAATCAGACATTCTAGCGCCTCTTGTTCTTTATGTCATTGGGGAAAAGGATCTCAATTAACATACTACAGGTCTTTCAACAAGATTTTTCATATATTTTACCTGGGACCTAGTTTTTGGCCCCACTTGACCTGATAAGAATATTGTGTTAGATTTCACTGTTACAATCAATCTGACAGATTAATTTGGCAAAAAGTAAGACCTCTATGGAAATGTACATTTTTGTAAGAGAAATTTCCTTGGAATCATCAGATGTATATATATCTTATGTTGTACAACATTCAAAGCATTTTTCTATATGACTGAACAGTAAGAATGCAAATTTTTGTAATTATAACATTTTTGTCTTTTATTTCTTGAAGAAAGCACTTGCGGAAATAATTTAAAAAAAAGAGTTTGTTGTGTATTAAAGTGTATTTGGTAACAAGTATGATTTAGCTGAGTTGACCTTTAATTGTCTTTTAAAGCAATTCAATCTAATAAGCAAGAAGTCAAGGAGATGAAAGTGAGTGATATTTGAAAATCATGGTCGTCTCGTTTATCAATTAGATTTCTTTAAACGTGCAGATTTATACTCTGAGATCATTGAATCCTGTTTTTAGATGTCCATCGACCGCACATATCCACTTTCGGCTATAATTATGACTGCTACCAGAGTTTGAAAAACTGCCAGACATTAATCAGTCACTTGTTAAGAAATACAAGAGCTGTCACTGTAAGATGACAATGCCCCCGACACCGCTTTGATTTTAAATTATGGCCAATCTATGTTGAAGGTCAAGGTCATCCAGGGGTCAAGGTCACCAAAGTATGTGCCTACAGAAAGGTAATGTACCAAGGAATGTTGTGGTAAAGTATGATGCGAATATGTTAAGTAATAAGGAAGTTATGGCCAATGTTAAAGTTTTTGGACGGACAGACGGACGGACGGACAGACGGACGGACGGACAAGTCAAATTTATGATGCCTCCCTATCGGGGGCATAAAAAAGGATGTTATTGTCATGGAGACCTTTCAGTCATTTTGAATCTTTTTAGATTTATTTCATAATCAGGGTCTTAGTACCCCTTATTACTCAAAATCATGTATGGGTGTTCAATTCCTTCCCCAGACAGTAAAAAATGCAGGGACGAATTGTCTGGAGGTCCCACATGATTTTGTTATGAAACATAATTATATGATCATAGAAAAAATATATATCACTGTATTAAAAAAAAACTTGCTTCCTGGTGACTGGTTAATTGTTTTATTACAATTATGCAACATGCATGGAAGTATCATTATGACATTTTGATATTTATATCGTGTGATTAGGTTTTATGTTTCATACCGCCACAAATCAAAAAGACCTATCTTGCTAAACCTAAACACTTGTGGGTAATGGCAGAGTCTCTAGTTACAAACATTTCCCCCCAGCCACCCCATCCCACTCACACACAATATTTGAAAAGTTTTCCTTTGACTCTTTTGTGCTATTTTGAATGTGACCACAACCATATAACACCTATGCCATTTAGGCCACAATCTTTAATAACACAGAAAAATATCTGAAATAGACAAGTTGTACTATTTTGAAATTATATTGAAATGATATTGTTTTGAGAAGGCTGGTTTGAGTGAAATTTAAGGGAAGTTATACGATATCACTTATTAAATCCAACAGAAATTATCAAATTTGTATAACCCCCAATTGAAAAAGTATTACCTTTTTAGCTCCACTGGCTTAAAGCCACTGGGGCTATTGTCATGGCATTGTGTCCGTCGTGCGTTCGTACATTTTTCTTTAAAAATCTTCTCCTCAGAAACTACCAGATGAATTTCAACCAAACTTCACAGTAATGATCCTTGGATGACCCTCTTTCAAAGTTGTTCAAGAAATTTTGATCCTATGAAAAACATGGATTTAATGGGCGTGGCTAATTTCCAAATATGGAAAAAAGTGAGTTTTCTAAGATTCTAATCAATGGATACCAATTAAATTTGACATGAATGATCCTTGGGTGACCCTTTATCAGGCTACAAATAAATCACTGTGATCGGATGGAAAATATGCATTTTATGGGCGGAGGTCAATTCTCTATATGTTATAAAAGTGGAAACTTTAAAAATCATTTTCTCAGAACGTAAGTTATGGATATCAACCAAATTTCACTGGAGTGATCCTTGAGTGACCCTTTGTCAGTCTACAAAAAATCAATGTGATCGGATGGAAAATATGCATTTTATTGGCGGAGGTCATTTCTCTATATGTTATATAGTGGAAACTTTGAAAATCGTTTTGTCAGAATTTAATTGTTTGATATCAACCAAATTTTACTGGAATGCTCCTTGAGTGACCCTTTATCAGTCTACCAAACATAATTGTGATTGGATGAAAAATATGTATTTAATAGGCGGAGGTCATTTCTCAATATGTTAAATAGTGGAAACTATGAAAATCATTTTCTCAGAATGTTACGGATGGATATCAATCAAACATTTTTGGTATGATCTTTGGGTGACCCATTATCATGCACCCAAAAATTATTTTGATTTGATGAAAAATATGTCTTTTAAGAGTGGAGGTCATTTCTCTATTTGTTATGTAGTTGAAACTTTGAAAATCATTTTCAACATCAGTAAATTATCCCCAAATTTCTAAAAATCTAGTCAAAACATTTATTTGTTTTTAAAAGAATTGCAAGCCTGTGGAGCGACACAAGCCCTTCATGGCTTTCTAGTTTCTCTCTCTTGTTATTGTGTCCATTCCAACAATTTCACTGTTGGTTATTGCCTACATTAAAAGAACAGGGATATGTTAATTTTAATCAATATCGATTGCATAGAGCAAAACAGTTCTAAGACATTATGCTTCATATGTGCCACTAAAGGTGTATCCGGTAAATTCCTATTTATCATCTCTCATTCTATCCCGCGAAACCCTTCAGGTGTCGCCACCCCTAGTATTGATGATTATAGTTATAATTGAAGTTTTAAGGGGAACCTGCAGAGGAACCAAAATTGGTTTACGCCCGCATTAAAGTATTTCGAGTGCTTTTCCTTTGATAACGTCTGAATAACTTGAAGTGACGATAAGTGAAATAATAAAATTTTCGCGTTGAATTAAGTTTTGTGGAAGTGAAGTTACATGTATTTGCTAAAAGTAAAATTCGAGGGCGGAGCCCGAGAATTTTTCTTTGTATATAACTTCCTATAGGTCTATTTTCAAAACTGAGCTCTGACGTAGGCGTTGAGTCCATTACCATAGGTATGTCAGGTAAATTTAAAAAGCATATGATAGGAATTTAAACATATCCCTTTACTTTTATTTTGAAAGTAAATGTAGTGAGTTAACTTTGCGATTTAAGACAAAAATAACTTTCGTTTGAAAAGGTAAATTATGAATGAGTTTAATGGGTTATTTGAACCTTTTTTGTTTATATCGAAAACAAGGCACGGGAATTTAACGGTTAAAAGTAGATTTCACAGCTCACCGCTTAAAATCTACCTATATCAGACTTTATTTACGTATGTTGATGTTCACTTTCATTTTAATCCAATGACTTTTGGTGAATCTGTTCATGAAAAACAACGATAATGTAGTTGTTATCATTTAACGTATTCAATGTTGATGTGCCATTTAATCGTGATTTTGCTATAAGAGAATGGAAATTATAGATTGACGAAAAAGTATAAGAATATAATAAATACCTGTACAACCTTTCATGGTGGACTTCGTTTGTCTCCCAAACACTGATTCGTATTGTCAATATAAGAGATTTACTTAAATATAAATATCACCCTTAGATTCATATTGGACTCGTTATAGACCTAAGTTAACGCGGTTCCTATTCAAATGACATCGGTTTCTAAAAATATTGTAAAAGACAAATAAATTGATTGATTGATTGAATGGAGTTTTACGCCGCTTTCAACATTATTTCAGTTATATCGCGGCGGCTGAAGCACCTAACAATGGTTTCCTGGTATTTATCTCACCAGTACAACTACCACATCCTTTCCTAGCCTCCAGCTGCTATCTCTCATAGGTCTACGATTATCAACCTATTGGTGAGAGACAAATAGTCGGAAAGAATGAGTGCCGCCGTCGGGGATAAAAGACAAATAAAAGAATGTGAAAAAAGCCTAAACAAGATAATGTATAAGTTTTTTTCATCCGTCGAGAAAAATACCGCATCTTTGCAAAATCGAAGGATTTCAACGATGCACCTATTCATTGAAGAACAAGTATCTCAATTTCAAGTTTTGTCTATTAAATTCCCTGCACTCGTTAAACCAAACCTGGCAATACAATAATGGAAAAACGTCATCAAAACGTTTGAAATGTCAATTGTTATGAACGATTACGAAATGTTTCAGAGCGTTTTTGAATGGTTTGTGTGAGAGTTTAGAATGAATGAATGGAGCGCTGAGCGAACGATTAAGAATATTTTTGATCGAGTTAAATGTCAATTTCATGGTGAAACTATCTGTACTTCTTGTTTTCTATAAAAACAAGCTATCAGAAATATTACCGCCTAGAATGTAAATGAAAAGAAAGTTTAACACTCCTCAAAAATCGTGAGTATGACTAATGACTTACTAATGATCGATTACTCGTATTTATTTACTTACGATGATCAAATCCGTTATTTTTTTTAAGTAAGTGAGAAAGAGACAATTTTCTTCTGAAAAGCAGAATTTAGCATAGTCTAGAATATAGAGGATATTGAATGAGTGGTCATTGAATACTGAATTTATTAAACGAGTCATCTATAAACAGATAAAAACGAGGCTGCACCGAGTCATTTAAACTTTATAAAGGCACGTTTATGCAGCATTTCTTTATTTAAATGATCCAGTGTGTGACATTTCCAACAATGTGACATGTCGTGAGTTGCAAACATTGAGTAGCCTAGACAGTCACACGATGCAAAAATCGATTTCCTGTCCCTATAAAAAAGCTTTGAGTCCTAATCTATCTACAAAGCGCAAAGTGAAGACTCTGGTCAGACTTTGCACATGCAAAGGCTGGCCAGAGTCTTTGTTTTGCGCACATTTGAAATTTTTGAAAATATCAGACACATGCCCAAAGAGGATTACAAAGGACATCCGTTCAAATGCACAAAACTAATGTTTTATGTCTGAAAAGAACCTGAATTCATTCGAGATACCCTGAACTTAACCTCGTCTAGAAGAGAAACACAACCTTTTCCATTGGTTCACTTAAAGACTTCAATTCTGGGCGTCGTTAAAATAAGTTTGTCGCTTATCAAATCTCATGACACATTAAAGAGCATTTATTATAGATTGTATACAGGTATTAGATTACGAGTTTCAAGAGGAAATTGTATTTATTTTGTATGTTTTTGTTAAACATTTAGGGACTAGACTGAATTGGCAGTGAAGAATAGAAACTATAATCCCAAACATTAAGATTCGCGAAGATATGATAAACGGACATCAGGAGGTAATAGTCACACCATCTACATTCATAAACATCGTAATGTTGACATGGCCTCGATCAAAACAATGCTAACTCGATCACTCAACGCTCCATTTATACATTCCAAACAGTTACTCAGAAATTGTTAAAAAAAAAAAAAAAAAAAAAAAAAAAAAAAAATCGAAATCGCTCAAAACTATAAATATTTAATTGGAATTCACCAAATTATTCCACGGTTTGATTGGCTACATGTATAGTCTATTTGACTTCTATTTGGACAAACATTTTCCTTAATTACACAAAAATGCGTTTGAATGAAGGATTTGGATGGGGTAAAATCTTAATTTAAGCTTAATACCATTCCAAAAAATATTTTTTGAAAATAAAAAGATTCCAAAATAATGATTTTGTCTATCGAGTTAATGTTAATATTTTCGCATTTTCCGCTCTTAAACACGAGGGGTGATGAAGGTTGTTTAGTAGTAAGAAAATATAAACATATAGTAAAAACACGTGTTGACCTGTCGCTCATTTAATATTCCTGGTGACCTTCATTGATATTCGGACTTACTTCCTTATATAGATTATAAATAAATAAACGTAACTCTCAAATAGCAAATTAACCCCCGTTGTTATTAATGACCAGATATAGCTATAGGTGTAAGGTCAGAGACTTGCAATGTTATAGTCCGGAGATCGAGCTCCCTCTCGTATTTTTCATTCCTTATCTTTTTTTTTATACGCGAAACTTATAACGCCGTTTAAAAATGACGTCACAAAACATAGATTATGACGTCATTTTCGCGGTTACAATATAGTGTTGCTATTCGCTCTGAGCTCATTTGCATAGTTATTCCACTAGTGTTATAACACCCGTGTAATATCAAAAATATTCAACGGGGTTATTTCACTCCGGCGGCGTAGGTCATATTATAATGAGTTATAAAAATCATAAACAAACTTGATTGATTGATTGAATGGGGTTTTACGCCGCTTTCAACATTATTTCAGTTATATCGCGGCGGCCGGAGCACCTAACAATGGATTCCTGGTATTTCTCACGCCAGTACTACCATTACATCCTTTCCTAGCCTCCGACTGCTATTTCACATAGGTTTACGAATAAACAAACTTGAGGCCATTTCCGAAAACTGCAACAGACCTCGGATGTATGAAAGACGGATGGGTATGTAACAAAATCGTGCTGTTAGTTAGGCGGAAACAGTGTAAGAAAAATTAGCACCGTAGATTTTGATCTTTTACAGTAAATAACGACTGAAAAATCTTAATTTTTGAATCATTCTCAAAAATTAAGATTTTTCGGCGGTTATTTAAGAATCTAAAGATATTTATACGGGAAAAGTTCGGGCGCTTTGTGGCTTTTTCCGCTTCTAGATAACGCGTGTAAAACATTTAAATAATCAAAACGAAATATATATACCATCAAAGTTTAATTTTGTGTCGTGATGGCGGCCTACATGGAGGATGATGATCTCTTGAGATTTCGCCATTTTGTTTTATCAATAATTTTAATTTGTCTACTTTTTTCTTCGCTTTTATTCCTGTCGATCATTATCAAAATATACATTGTTGTCGTAAAATTAGGATAAGAATCAGCCTTACATGTAAAAAGTTAGACATCTTTGCTTAAAATCTCGTCTGAATGAAGTTTTCTGTTTACCCTCCGCAAATGACGTCATTCTACACTTTTGGGAAATAAGACGCTACTTTTGCCCGCTAAAACAACGTCATTGTTGTTGCGCTTAACGTAGGGGTAAAAAGCGGGATAAGACTTGAAAGAGATTAAATCTATAGCAATATTCCCGGATAAGACTTGAAAAAGATGAAATCTATAACAAAATTTGCAGTTTGATATTTAAAACAAATTGAAAATACCGCTATTTTAGCTAAGGCTTTGCAGGTCAACATCTTGTCGGAATCGCAACCTTTAGGATTTAGTCCTGACGCAGTTTCTATAATACGTGCGCTAATATGCAAAGTACATTTTTTACGAAGAAAAACCAATAAGAATTGTATTGGGTATCTTTCACTCATATTATGTTAATTTCTTCCGATTTTAGCACTTATCTATCCAAATGATTGTGACTGTGGAAATCAATCTAGAAATAAATGAGAAAAATGAAGTGGCCATCGATTTGATAAATAGCCTATTTTGGTATCTGAAAAAATAGTTATCGCGTGGATGTTTTGTACAGCACACTGGCAGGTTTATTTCACAATATAACTGCAATTACTTTTTCCAGTGATAATACCTTCGGAGTAGAAAAAGGTCAACAAAGGGCTCTATTTTGCCTTGTGTTGTTCCCATATGACTTGAAAATGACAAAAAGCGGCCTGATACCAAATTCAAGCGAAAAACAGAAAGAGCGGTCGGAACAGATAGACACATAATATTGAATTTGATACATCATTCATACGTGTCGATACAGCAAACGTTTGGGGTGCAGGAGCTTTATTGTTAAATTCGGTAGCTTAAGTCGAGTAAATTAGAAAATCAATTCGCAATGGTTCTTTATTCAAATTACTTTTCCCGTCTATAGGTTAAACCTATTATTATACGGGCGAAAGATCGCCTATAGTTTACTGGTATATATAGAGAAAATAGAAGTAAAATAACAAACAGTAAAATCAGAACTCATATACCGTTCAAGCCAAATAGTCCATTTTGATTTCCCCATCAAAAACCTCCTATGTCAGGCCGCGTCCGTTTATCTCCTTCCGGTCACACACTTTCCTATGCCCCGAATAGGTGTTTCGAGACAAAGTCTAATTTTTTGCAACAACAACAACAACAAGTTTCCGACTGGTTATCAAAAATTACTTTAAAGAAGTTTTTTTTGGTAGAAATCGTACAATACAGTCAACCTTCCTCCTAAAAAATCTAAACTAAATAAAGAAAATAAAATTTGGCAGTCATTTCTTTAATTAATCATCAAAAAGGGATTTTACGTAACTTCTACGACGGCAGAAAATTCTAGTTAAAAAATGTTTACATTTAGAACAGTGACGTCACTGAGGCTCATTCTGAATATTGATGAAGAGGTGGCACTCCAGTTTTCTAGGTAGATTGATTGAATGGAGTTTAACGCCGCTTTCAACATTATTTCAGTTATATCGCGGTGGCTGGAGTACCTAACAATGGATTCCTGGTATTTCTATCACCAGTACAACCACCACATTCTTTCCTAGCCTCCAGCCGCTATCTCACATAGGTCTACGATTATCGACCCATTGGTGAGAGACAAATAGTCGGAAAGAATGAGTGCCGCCGTCTTTCCAGGTAGAAAGGTAACCTTTAGGAATAGAATACATATCTTCAGTCTATGCATATTTTACAAATATGACAGCTTCTGTCTTCAAGAAAATTTTAAATTGCCTTCTATTAATGTGATTTTAGTATTTTCAAACAATATAAAATTCATAAATTTCAATACTGATCTATAATAAAAGATTCAGAAAACAAATTTATCTAATACTAGATTAGGCTAAGAATTTGTTCCTTTTTTGAATATCTAGAACAGGCACTAAAGTCAGGAAAAATGTTAGAATGGGAAAAATGCTTGCTCAAGGAAACCAAAGTATATTTGTACTTACAAAGGACGAAAAGATGTTTTTGTTTTGGTCTTTATGTTTTCATAGAGAGCTAGTATTGGCAATGTCCATGAGTTTAAAGTCTTTCTTCATTGCTTCTGATCTTGGCAATTTTAAGGCTAAAGCTTTTAGTAACCTGGTCCAAAAGATCTACTTAGCTTTGGATAAATAAGCATTGACTCAAAATATGAAGCTGTTTAAAAGTGCTGTATGAGTCCATTTTAAAATGAGCAAATTCTATTTTTTCTCGTAGAGAAAATAATGTTGTCTAAAATAAAGAAATTGTATATCTCAAGTTTTTCTCATTCTCATGATTTTAATTACTATGCTTGATATCAACGAAAAGCAGTGTTTTGTAGGTACGGGTTAAATCCAATAAAAGGAAACAAAGCAAATAGGATCAATTGACATTGGTTAAATTCATTTAATAATATTAATACTGTTTACCTAGAAATCTGGTAAAAGAAAAAAAATTCCCCTCTTTTTGTGTTTCAAATTTCAACTACCGTATGTACAAGGAACAATTACAATTAAATACATGTACTGGTGTAATCAAACAAGAGCATTCCTTATCATGGGTGCCAAAAACCACAACAACAACACCAAAGAGTAAAGACGCAAAGGTGATGACTGGACCTTAGCGTATTGTTTACACAGGCAAGCTTATAAAAAGGAACAAAACAAAGACGATTCATTAATCATAGCTTTTGATGCAGATGATAACATCTTTATTCAATTTTGACAAGTCTGGAGAAATTTAGAACAACTAAGAAAGACAGACATACTGGTGAACAACTGTTTATACAAAGCCAACAACTTTGAGGCTTCCTTTTCACTACTGTCTTGATTCAATGTGACAACAGTAAACAACCTCTTGAATATATGGTCTATTAATCGTTGTTGAAAGCTATTTATTAATAAGAAATAAAATATCATCACGTGTATCAAAATATTCTCTTCTAATAAACATATATATATATTTTTTTTTATTATATATCTAAAATAGCAATTCAATATACTAGATATATATTTATATTTCTTGTTTAAAAACTTGTGTTAACACATTGCTGTATTTCTTATGGAGTTCTTAGTGTACTTATACCCATAAACAGATGGCTGAGGCTTCATTAAAAGCGAATTTGATATGGTTGACATATCTTGTAATTTGACATGCTTATAAATCTTATATTTGCACAGCAGTGCCACCACCCACAAGATATTTTTCCTTTGCTTATTGTGGCGTAGATCTGCAACCATTTACCAGATAATTATCAAGAACAATATCTTCTATCTTATAATAATTCATTTAAGGTGATCTTAATGAGCTTGCACTGCATTCACAAGGTAATCTAGTGGTCCCCGTACACAGATATATAGATTATTAATCTAGATCTAAATAAGAGGATACAGCAACCTTAAGATAACTACCGGTATACAGGGACCATAGGTTGTTCAAATATATACAGGAAAAATATTGTATGGTTTAGTGTGATGTCTCTGTAATGTTTATGCGATTAAAGCATCTACATGTTGCCGTCTCTTTTACATCATTGAAATTTACAAAAAGTGCTTCTTTTTAAAATTAAACTTAATTTAGGTCTAAATGACAATGTCTATTATTATATTAAAATTGTGTATCATTCAATGGACACTGTAAGCTGCCACATAGACACCAACTGGATGTGTGGATATGGCAAACTGACAGGTACCCTAAACAGAAAACACAGAAAAAATTTAGGCCTACTAGCTGGGGAGGGATTCTCGGTGCATACCATTTCTGAAACAGTATAATTTGCAAGAAATGGTATGCGGCAAGAAATGGTCACCAGTCAGAAAATGTCCCATTAAAAATGTTTTTTCTTTCGCCCGTTTTCTAGGCCTTGCCTAATTTCATAGCGAGCTGCGCTCGCGAACGGCCGAAGGCCGTGAGCGCGAAGCGAGTGTTTATGGTAACGTGTGTTATTCTATTTTATTCTACTATCAAACGAAACAACTGTGTCTTTTTCAATCCGGAGTGAATTCACTTGCAGGACCGAAAAAAGGTTAAAAATTGCATTGAGAAAATACCTTGACGAATCCTTTGTAAATGAAAGATTAAAAAAATGAAAATTAATTTAAGCTATCCCGAAAAAACGATGTTTCTTTGAAATTTCTATTTTCTACCGGAAGCAACATAAACAAAGCCAAAATCGAGGCCGAGGCCGAATGAAGCAATTCGCGCGGAAATTCCCACAAAAATGTTTATTAATTTTCGCTATACAGAATGACAAGGCTAATTTCAACATCCCTACCTTAAGTCCTTACACATATACAGCCTGGAACACTTTTTAAACCTCAGATTCACATCATGCATCAATGTTTATATTAAAATGACAACAATTATTTTGACGTCATCAATGATGGCTAATGACGTCACGAATACTATGGTCAAGAACTTAAAATATTTCAATCATAGACTAGTGAACTTGTAAATACAGGCAACACTGTTCTTGCGTTTTACAACGGGTTAAATATAGAAAATGGTGACCCTAGTTGTCTTGTAACATCCAAAACAAGAAATGTAACAATAAGTTGATTTTTTAGGTCACGAGAAAACATTGTGAGAAAGAAGGATATGCTTGTTTATAAAGCTTATTTTATTGTGTGTGTATTTTGTTGTTGCGCACGCCTACAAGGACCCGTCGCAAAAAGCCTTTATTTCTTAAAGATGTTGATTTAATTCCAGTCAATTCCAGCTATAAAGAGGTTTATGCATTCATAATGGCAGAAAGTTTGTTGAAGCGGAAAGTAGCCCCAAAGAGAATTTCTACTTTTATTGATAAATCTTCACGTTTTTGCGATTAAATCTAAGGTTATCTAGAAGTTATGTCTTGATTTCATAGTGGTATGCAACTCAAAACCTAATCAAAATCGTGTGTGAATCTGCATCACATATTCATAGTCTGATTGGTTTTTAGCTCACCTGAGCACGAAGTGCTCAAGGGAACTATTGTGATCGATCAATGTCCGGCGTCCGTATGTCCGTCACGGCGTCACTCTTTCTTTAAACGACATCTCCTAAACTTAAGGGTCAAAATCAACCAAACTTGGCAGAAATATTCCTTGGGTGGTCCCTTGTTAAAGTGCTCAAATGGAAAGGATCCTTGCCATATCACGGGAAAATGGCCTTCATAACGAATTTCTTGTTTACACTCTAGAAGCCACAAATATCATCCAATCTCCATGAAACTTGGTCAGAATGTTTGTTAGTTCATGAGGATGAAGTCTTTTGAAAATGGGAAGGATCCATGCATATCACGGAAAAAGGGGCCTTAATGACAATTTTTTCAACAATTTCTTTAAACGACATCACCTCCTTAACTGATAAGTCAAAATCAACCAAACTTGGCAGAAACATTCCATGGGTGGTCCCTTGTAAAATTTGCCAAAATGGAATGGAACCATGCTATATCATAGGAAGAGGAGTCATAATGATGATTTACTTGAAATATCAGGTGAGCGATCAGGGTCCTCTGGTTCAGTTTCATAATTGGTGAATTTCAGAAATAATCTCTTTATCTCTTAAATGATGAAAGGATCACGAAGTATCGGAGTAATAAAGTGTGCACCAGAAACATAAATCTACTCAATACATTCGCACTAAACCAATAATTACATATGCCCCCCTCTCTCTCTCTTTCTCTATCCCTCTCTCTCTTGTAACAAACAATTTTTTTAGATAAGCTGCGATCGCCTTTAAGGCCTTGCCTTATTTCATATTATTATTATAAGGATACGATGGTTTCACGTCAGTGGCTTAAACGAGTAGCGTTGACAAAGTCAAATGTTTTCACTCAAAGTTTCGAGGGCTACCGCCATTTTAACTGACGTCATCGAGTTTTTCCAAGGTTTTCCCGTAATTTTTAAAAATAGTCCGTCTATGTACATCCGAGGTTGATCGTAAGATTGGCCGAGTGGTGTTCAGAGTGGAAATTTCTTGTGTCGTGGCCCTTTTATTTCAGCATCCACAAACCGTAAGAAATATAGAATCTTTCGTGAGATTTGATAGGCACAAGCTGATCTCGAAAGAGTCGGATCTCGAATGAGTCTAGAATAGAAAAGGTATCGATCGATCTTTGACGAGGTTAAGATTAACTTTGCCTCATCGAACAATTAAAAGTTTCTTCTCATATTAACAACCTTTTAGTACGCTTAAACACATTTTGGAATGGGTGAATAATAGAAAAACTGATTACATGGATTACGACGTCATTTAAATATTATATTTTAAGGCATTTCGTTATACAATGGTGACAACATACGTCAAAATCTACGTCACCCGTCGCTTGATTTCGCAAGTCTATTTTCAATTTGAATTCCATGGTTTTTTTTTAGCTCGCACTCTATTTTGAAAAACCTGTGTAACCTTCCTTCGTCTCGTCAATATTACCCGAGTTTGCGTATTATATTTCCATAACCTACACACAGTTTTCGAAGTGGTTTGTGTGACAGTAAGACATGGACTACATCAATTAGAATTGGCGTTGTTTCTAGTCATTTTCTTTAAACGAAAATATTTAACTTTACTACTCAAGGTAAATGTTAAGATGGCTTGCCTAATACTCTGGATGTGTTATATAATTTTAAAATATACCCCGACAAAATGGGGACTTCTAGTATCCAACAACCATGCAAAACGACGTCGGTTATCACCCCTGTTACAGAAGATACGGCTAGCTTTATGAGTATATGCGATTTTGTTTGTTCGCTTGAATGGTCATTTATGCCGCTTTTAACAATCTTTCAGTTACATTGCGGCAACTGGAGCATATTACAATGGATTCCTGGTATTTCTCACACCAGTACATGTACTACTACTACATGCTTTCCAAGTCCCCAGCTCCTATCCTACATGTGTTTACGATAATCAACCCAATAGGTAGGAGACAGATATATGTTTCACATAGGATTTGCAGACCTTGATCACGGCCATTAATCACTCGTGTACATTGCGAAATGCTTTGTACGAAATTCAGAAGATGAACTTCCTATAATGCATAAGAGGATCAACTTTTGTGTACACTATGTATCAACTTAAATATGCCTTTTTATGAATGAAATTTTCTTGCTTTAAATTTATTTTAAAAATCACAGAATGATTTTCGATGGGGAATTAATCAAACTTATAATGTACTAAAAGTGTTCTGTTCAGATCTACCTCTGTAATCGTCAAATTCTTTAGATGTAAATACAGGCATGTTTGTTTTCTGGTATATTCATAAAAATAAGGCAAAAGGCGCGAAGCTATGCACATATATACAAGCATATACAAGCATGTTTTATTGTCTGGACCTTATTGAGTGCGGTTGTGTTATTTTGAATAAATTTCCACTATTATACTTAAATTGAATAAGCAACGAAAAAGATGATTATACACTGAAGATGTTGGGACAGGCTATGAATAAAAGGAGTCGTATTTACTATTTATGACGTCATTGACACCGAAAAGCTTGTATAATCTAAAAATTACTACGTCATCCTATTAGTTCTTATATTTCACATTTGGAAAATCACATGCAGTTATTTTACAATCTGTTTTACAATCTGTCATATACGTTTTTCTTTATATATGTCGGAATATATAATATATATGTTATATTACATTATATTTTCGATTTTAACCTGAATGACAAAAGTTAGAATATTAAACAAATGGATATTTGAGGAATGTATCGACCCAATTTTGTACTCAACATATTCATTTATACCCGTTTAGATAAAAAGGACATTCTAGAAACTCCGGAAACCAAGGGAGATCAATTACGGATTAACCAGAGGTAACGTGTAGGAAACAATTAAAAAGGAAATTAGATTTAGAATTATGTTTCTATATTAGGAAAATTACCCAAAAAGCGAAAGGTTTACATTTAAGTTAGCCAGCGCATTCCACGCAGTATGATCAGGATCGAAACTTTCTTGATCAGCGAGGCCCCTACACCCAAGGGAACTGACACGTCTATCTCTCATTTTTGTGACTGATTGTTGGGGGTGGGGGGGGGGGGTCTTTACCCTCTATATTCGGTTTTTGTTGTTGTTGTTGAGTGGGCGTTTCATAATTAATTTCTAATGATGAAGTTATTTCGAATGCATCAATGAATGAATGATTGAATGGTGTTCAATTGCCCGTCGCTAACTAAGGTCATGTTGGGCGCAAATATATATATTTTTTTAAAAAAAAAGTAAGTGTGGTAAACAACATCAAGGGTACATTAAAACTAAACTAGACAAAACTATTATAAAACAAATCATGGTGAATGGGATAAGACAAATCAGTTTAAATGGTAAAACTGTAAAGAAGCACTTACAAGTCTAAAATGAAATCACCACCAAAAGATCACTCAAAATAACTTTGAAAAAAATAATAAAAACGCTTTCAAGTCTAAGAATAATTTAAATGGATAAAGTTTACTGTAAAACTTAATGGAAACTTTTGATTTTGAGGACTAAGAAGAAAAACGGTCAATTTAACCTAAAATTAGATTTTTATATATAAATATTGAATTCAGAAAGTCAAATATAAGATCTAATTTTACGGACCCGAACAGCTGTCTCATACTATCAACTATAAAATATTATTTTCAAATGAAAGAAAAATAAATACAATCTATAAAGATAGATTGACAGTAAAAGGCGCATTGCATGGAATACACATTGGCATCTCTTCTCCTTTAAAAGGGTACGAATGCGTTAAATGAGTGTGACCAATGCGTAAGCGAGTCATAATTAGTTCTTCGCGACGGCTTGACCTGTAACTAGGTAACCAATCGTCAGGGTCGTGTCGAACAGTAAATAATTTGTTATTCTAGTTTGCAGGATCAGACCAGCAGTTCCTCCAGACAGCATGAATAAAACAATGAATTAAGGGTTTAAAATCAGTAAAAGGTAATTTTGAAGGTAAAATCTCAAGGATAATATCCTTGGGAACTTTATACGCCTTCTTATTACCACGAATACCAATGTGGAAGCCAGCAGAAAACGAGATCAACATCCTTTAGCTGGGCTATTCTTTCAAGTAGCCTTACGATACGGAGCTCAATCGCTTGCATGTTTGACATAGAGTCAGTGTAAAAGATATAGCGAGAGAATTGTTCTACGATCATAAAATCGAGTGTGAGATCAATGGCCTTAAGCTCGACTGAAAAAATGGACGAATTATTAGGTAGACGGAATTGATATTTTCGCAATCTAACATAGTGGCCTAAGCGACTTTTTCGCCATTTTCTGAACCGTCTGTGTATATTCCTTCATATGATATGTATTTTTCTGTGACTTCCAAGAACTTTGTTTTAAAAAAGATGGATCTGCTGTATCATTTTTGCTGGAAGCAAGATCATAAAGAAACGTGGGACTTAAAGGAACATCAGGAACAATATATTCTGCCACGTCCTCTAGATCAAAATCTAGAGAGTTTATAACTGCTTCGCAACGTAAGGTAAACGGGAGTATTGCACTTGGTTTCTTATTAAAATCCCGTCTGTGTTAAGGGTCAAACACAGCTTTATATGTTGGATTATCAGGATTAGATTTTAGCTTTAAGTAGTATTGCACTGAAAGCTTTTTTCTCAGATTCAAGGAAGGTTCATTTGCTGCAATGTAAAGACTATTAGATGGAGATGTTCGAAAAGCACAAAAGGCTAAGCGCAATCCTTAATTATGAATGGTATTAAGTTTGCAAAGGTATGAAGGGCGAGCAGAACCGTAAACAACACAACCATAATCTAATTTAGATCTGACAAGTGCCCTGTAAAGGCGTAACAAGACCTTTTTATCAGCTCCCCAGTCCATACTAGATACAACACGTAAAAGGTTAAGCGCCTTTTAGCACTTATTTTTTAAGTTGTCAATATGGGGTAGAAACGAGGTAGAAACGTTTAGAATAAAAAAGGAGTCCCAGGAATTTAAATTCTTTTACAACTTCAATTTGCATTCCATCCAGCTTCAATTCTGGATCAGGGTGCATTTTCCTAGATTGACAAAAGTGCATACATTTAGTTTTCGTCTTGGAAAATTTGAGACCGTTTTCATTGGACCATTTTGAAAGATTTTAAGACTTGCTGCAGCTGTCTTTCAATCGTATACATATGTTTTGATCTGTAACAGATGCAAAAGTCATCAACATAGAAAAAACATTCAAACCCAGGGCAATCAGTTTTGACAATATTGTTAATTTTGACACTAAAAAGTGTCACAGACAAAATACTTCCTTGTGGAACGCCCATTAATTGTTCATGGGGATCAGACAAAATATCTCCAACTCGGACTCTAAACTGACGTTCATCCAAAAATGCAGAAATAAAATAAGCAAGACGACATAGAATACCGAAATAATAGAGGTCATTCATAACTCCATACTTCCATGTGGTATCATAAGCACTTTCAAGATCGAAAAAGACAGAAACAACGAGTTCTTCCTTTATAAAAGCTTCCCGAATAAAAGTCTCGAAGCGGAAAAGATTATCAAGAGTGCTTCTTTGTTTACGAAAGCCACTTTTGACTGACGTGATTATGTGGTTGTTTTCAAGGAACCAGACTAGACGATCATTTACCATTATTTCCATGGTTTTACAAACATAACTAGCTGTGGGACGTTAGTTTCAAGGATTGGTAGTATCTTTACCTAGTTTTGGTATAGGAATAACGATAGCTTCCCGCCAAGTTGCTGGAATGCCTCCTGTTTTCCATACCCGGTTATAAAGTTCAAGTTAGCAATACAAACAACGAGAGGGCAAGCGTTTGAGTAATTTATAATGTATACTATCATTTCCTACAGCAGTGTCATGACACTTATTTAAAGCCTTCTTCAGTTCTTTAAAAAGTCTATTATAATGTTCGAGCCGACTGGAACTTAATTGAAGTTTTGACTTTTCTTTATCACCTTTGAATTTTTGAAAGGCAGGTGAGTAATTGGATGATGATGACTTCTTGGCAAACGTATCTGCCAATACATTCGCAATATCAGCCTTGGAAGAAACGTCACTGAGGTCAGTTCTTAAATGACCAACTCCAATTGAGGTGTTCTTTCCGCCGATTTTGCGCATCATATCCCATGTCTTTATGACAGATGATCTAGAATTCAATCTAGAAACATACTGTCTCCAAGACGCACGCTCACTTTGTTTAATGGTACGACGAGCTTGCGCTCGTGCAATTTTGAATCTGTAAAGGTTCTCCTTTGATGGTCTCAATCAAATTGACCAAGAACACATTTCCGCTCAGGAATAGCCTTTTTGCAATCTTCATTAAACCATGGTTTGTTAGGATGTTTAGGGTAGGCGTCTACAAGATTCCTATTATTTATAGGAGGAAGATAAATTGAACAAAGTGTAATTGTTTTATTAAGAGAAACGCTAACAGCAACAGCTTGCAGCGTAGTATTGGGAGGAATGATGCAATAAAGAAATTTGTTGTTAACAATGACCCCAACACCGCCCGAAGCTTTCTCGTTCCCTCCAAAATTCTTCATAAAGCAAGAGTGATACTTTAAGAGAATTTGTCAAGTGTCTTTAAATAAGGTATCTTGCAAACAAATTGCTACTGGCTTTCCCTTTGTGGCTAATAGATTCATTTTTTCAAAGTTTGACTTGATGCTGAGACAATCTATTGAATGATTTTGTTCGCCATAATTAAATTAAGGGGATAAAGTATCCTAACTAGTAATGGATATATGGATTTTATTTCTTAATATGTGAAAGATCTGTTATGTTTTCTCCAGGGCTACCGTTTTTGCCTTGCTTATTCTACCCGGATAGTATAATCGAGCCTAAACGACCAAATGAACCGACAGCAATTGCACGAACAATTTCCTAACCAAGATTCAAGCCGTGCAAATAATGCCAAATCAGAAAATCCATTCAACCATATTAGCCCATGAGCCTATATAGACAAGGACTAAAATACTATTAAAATATAAAATATGAGTAAGATGGGTGTTCTAGGAATATAGTTGGGATTTATCGATTGTTCTCAGGTAGTTTTGAACAACGACCAATTAGCTTTATGGAGTTTCCATCGCCTTGGGCGTTCTTGAACAGAAGGTCCTAATTCAGATATATGAATAGGGAAATGGTCACTACCATGAAGATCAGAGTCCACTTTCCAGCCGGGTGGATGATGATACGTGGAGGATTTATCATTTAATAAAACAAGATCATGAATTGATATGAAATCTTCAATTATGCGACCTTTGTCGCCTGTATTAGTACATCCCCAAAGCGTATGATGGGAATTGAAATTTCCCATTAATATGAAAGGCTTGGGTAACTGTTCGACAAGATCGTCTAGTTTCCTAGTTTTATAGGAGAACTAGGTGGAAAATAAATTGAATAAAGTGTTATTGTTTTATTTAGAGAAATGCTAAAAGCGACAGCATGTAGCGTTGTATTGAGAGGAATGTTGCGATGAGAAACATTGCTGTTGACAATGATCCCAACGCCGCCCTAAGCTTTCTCATTCCCTCCAAAATTCTTCATATAGCAAGATTGGTACTTTAAAAGAATTTGTCAGTATTTTCCAGAAAGGTTTCTTGCAAACAAATTGCTACTGGCTTTCCATTTGTAACTAATAGATTCATTTCTTCGAAATCTGACTTAATGCTTCGACAGTTCCATTAAATGATATTATTCGCCATATTGAATATTGTGGAAAAAATTACAACACTGAGAACTGGAAGTATGAGTTTTATTTTTTGATATGTGAAAGATCCATTTTGTTTTTGCCTTGCTTGTTCTCTTTGAGATCTGCATCATTTGTGTCCTCCGTTACCATGTCTTCTTCAAGACTATGGTAGCGGTTGTATTGTTTAATCGGATCCTCGGATCCCTTTGGTTGGCGATTAGAAACCGCCGCCCTAGGAGACGAATTTCTGCTCCTACTGGGTTTAACAAATACATTGGTATCGTTATTTTCGGATACTTTACACACTGGTTTGGACTGAACTTTTGGATCTTGTAATATAGGTTGTGACGGTGTAGTACAGATGTAGAAGTGACAGAGGCTTTAGGTGTAGTTGTGGAAGAGGTATTTGAAAGTTTATCTTGAAGGTTTGAAGAAGGAGTGTTCAAAAATGTTTTGGTAATTTTGTCGGTATTTGAAGAAGACTTTGAAAAAGTTTCAAAATTATCTTCTTTCTTTTCGGGGAAAATAACCTGAGGTTTGAAAACAAATCTTTACAGTTTGGGCATTCATTTTCATTTGACTTACTTTGTCTCACAGTATTGGCGTAGGAGTTGGAAAGGGACGATGCGTTTTTCAACTATCTTGCGTGCTTCAATAAATGATAATCCTTTATTACATTTTATCGTGACAATTTCTTTCTCCCTCTTCCACACATGACAAGACCTGGATGTCGAAATATGTTCACCTCCGCAATTCGAACATTTCTTGTCAGAACATTTATCCGGGTCTCCGTCATGCTCCAGCTCTTGTACGCCACAACACCGACAGAGACGTGTGTTTCTACATTTATTTTCATGGTGTCCGAAATGAAAGCACCTATAACATTAGAGTGGGTTCGGAACATTAATGTCTACTCTGACGTTCAAGTAGCCTACACGAACTGATTTTGGAAAAATTGCACTACCAAATGTCAGCATAATGGTGTTTGTTGGCTTTTTCTTGCCATCCCTGAAACCGTCAGGCGTTTAGCCTCTGTCACATTCTGATCGGTCAATTCCTTGACGATATCTTCCTCAGAAACTCCTTCTAAGTCAGGACATCTAATAATGCCCCTTGACCTGTTAAGAGTATCATGAGGAGTACAATTAACCCATCTATCAAAAAATTATTCTTTTTTGATAAATTTTCAGCTTTCAACCTCAACAAGAAGGCCGCCCGATCGAAGTTTTTTACAGACTTCACTTGTCAAGCATGAGACATCAGAACTTTGTCAATCACAAATGGCGGAAGTTTATTCAATGGCTCTTGCTCATCTGTTTGTAAAATATACAGAAATCTAGGAAAAGCTTTGCCTACATTAATACCATGTTCCTTATTCATTTCCAGTCCGTTTTCATTTTTTGTGGTTTAAGGGATCCGTATTTTTATACTTAGTATTCATCACCCGTGGCCCCATGCCCTCCATCGAGCCCTACAAGGGGACATGAAAAGGGCGGGTCTCCAGCCCCCCCCCCCCCCCCATGCCAGGGTTACCCGGGTGATATAATTAGACCGATTGAATAAAGCTACCCGATGAGTGCACATGCAAACAACTGTCCAGCAATGAAATTCATACACCCCAATTAGCCCATAAGCCTATATAGACCAGAACTAAAAACTATTCAATACAGCAAGATAAAAAGGAATATGTCTTGTACACATTTACAAGGGCTTTGGTTACATAACATCATATTATAACAATAGAATATGCCCAAGTTTAAAACGACCAGCCGATTGCCTAGACCGGGCCCATCCAGGCTCCAGCCGAATGAATGAATGAATGATTGGTGTTTTAAGGCCCGTCGACAACTAAGGTCACGTTGGGCGCAAAACTCTAAAAAATAACTTATTTTAAAAGGTGACGTATACCTTCAAAACTAAGATAATTATAACGCTTTAAAACAAAACGCTGTAAATCGTGTAATAAAAATTATGCAAACAGGAGATATGTAAGAAAGAAGTATTACTTTCAAAACTTAAAAGAAAATTGTGCTCAAAAGAACACTCAATATTAATGTAAAATTCAAAGAAACATTTTAAAATCTAAGGGAAACTTGGATTCAACAGAGCATAAAATCATATTTTATAATACAAATTAATGGCCTTAAGGTAATCAAAAATCAGTTCAATTTTTACATAATCAAATAAGTTCTTCATACTGTCAACTTTAAAATATCTATCTCTAGTAAAAGAGAAATCTATACAATAAATAATAATATGCTTGACAGTAAGATGACAGTTGCAAGGAATACACATTGGCATGTCTTCTCCGTTTAAAAGATAAGAGTGTGTGAGGTGTGTATGACCAATGCGTAACCGAGTCAAGATAAATTCTTCGCGACGGTTTGACCTGTAACCAGGTAAACAATCGCCGAATGAATGAATGAATGAATGTCGTTTTATGGCCCGTCGACAGCTAAGGTCATGTTGGGCGCAAACACTTCTGTATTATATTGGAATAATCCGACGTGAGCACGAAAGCACATGGACTCCCCTCAGATCAGGAGAACGGTCCATGTGCGAGTCCACCCGACCGGAAAATTCACAAAAGTGGGCATTCATGTGTGTAACAAAATTAAAGTAGGCAATAGTATTAAAAAATCAATGTAAACAAATAACATTCTAAAGAAATCTTCGCATGTAAAACAAATAATAACCAAAAGAGTTATTGAAAACGGTAAAATTTAATATAGCTACTTTAAAAATTCAGATGAAAGAAACGAGGTAAATAGAACCTAAAATCAAATTTTACTATATAAATGAATCGCCTTGAGAAAGTCAAAAATAAGTTCAAGTTTGACAAAGTCAAACAGCTGCCTCATACTATCAACTTTAAAATATCCGTCTCTGATAAAAGAAAAATCAATACAATCTATAAAAATATGTTTGATAGTAAGAGGAGCGTTGCAGGGAACGCACATTGGCATCTCTTCTCCTTTTAAAAGATAGGAATGTGTCAGATGAGTATGACCAATGCGTATGCGAGTCAGGATAAGCTCTTCTCGACGGCTTGACCTGTAACCAGGTAGCCAATCGCCAAGATCCTGTCGCACAGAATATAGTTTATTATTTTGATTAGCAGGATCAGACCAGCAGTTCCTCCAGACATCATGAATAAAACAATGAATTAAGGGTTTAAAATCAGTAAAAGGTACTTCAAAAGGTAAAATCTCAAGTGATAATGCATCCTTGGCAGCTTTATCTGCCTCCTCATTACCACGAATACCAATGTGGCTTGGAAGCCAGCAGAAAACGAGATCAACATTATTAAGCTGAGCAATTTTATCAAGTAGCCTTACGATAAGGGGATTGTCAGTTTTCTCTTGCTCAATCGCTTGCATGCTTGACATAGAGTCAGTGTATATAATATAACGAGAGAATCGTTCTGCGATTATATGATCGAGTGCGAGATCAATGGCCTTAAGCTCGGCTGAAAAAATAGAAGAGTTATTAGGAAGGCGGAATTGATATTTTTCGCCATCTAAAATAGTTGCTGAAGCAACTTTTTCGCCATCTTTTGAACCGTCCGTGTATATCTCTTCATATGATGTGTATTTTTCTTTGACTTCCAAGAATTTTGTTTTAAAAATAATTGGATCTGTTGTATCTTTTTTGCTTGAAGCAAGATCATAAAGAAACGTGGGACTTTTATATGTCCATAAAGGAACATCAGGAACAATATGTTCTGCCACGTCCTCTAGGTCAAAATCTAGAGAGTTAACATCAGCTTCACAGCGAAAACTAAAGGGAAGTATAGGGTTCTTTTTCTTTTCAAAGAACTCTCTATATTTTGGTTCAAAAACAACTTTATGAGTGGAGTTATCGGGGTTTGATTTGAGTTTTAGATAGTACAGCATAGAAAGTTTTTTCCTGCGTAAATTTAAGGAAGGCTCATTTGCTTCTGCATATAGACTGTTAACTGGTGATGTTCTAAATGCGCCCAACGCCAAGCGCAATCCCTGATTATGTATAGTATCAAGTTTGCGAAGGTATGAAGGACGCGCTGAACCATAAACAACACAGCCATAATCTAGCTTTGATCTAACAAGTGCCCTATAAAGTCGCAATAGAACCTTTTTATCGGCTCCCCAATCCATACTGGATACAACACGTAAAATATTAAGTGCCTTTTGGCATTTATTTTTCAAATTGTCAATATGCGGAATAAACGACAGTTTAGAATCAAAAAGGAGTCCTAAAAACTTAAATTCCTTAACAACTTCAATCGGCACTCCGTCCAACTTTAATTCTGGATCGGAATGCATTTTTCTTGATTGACAAAAATGCATACATTTAGTTTTTGTCTTTGAAAACTTGAAGCCGTTTTCATTGGACCATTTTGAAAGGTTGTTTAAAACTTGCTGCAACTGTCTTTCAATTGTATACATGTGTTTTGATCTGTAACAGATGCAGAAGTCATCAACATAAAGGAAGCATTCCACGCCAGGACAAACCGTTTTAACGATGTTGTTTATTTTGACACTAAATAGTGTCACCGATAAAATACTCCCCTGGGGAACGCCCATTTCTTGTTCATGAGGATCAGATAAAGTGTCTCCAACCCGGACTCTAAACTGCCGTTCATCCAAAAAAGCAGAGATGAAATAGGCAAGGCGACCTCGTATACCGAAATCATAGAGGTCGTTCATAATTCCATACTTCCATGTGGTATCATAAGCACTTTCAAGATCGAAAAAGACAGAAACAACGTGTTCCTTCTTTATAAAGGCTTCTCGAATAAATGTCTCGAAGCGGACAAGATGATCAAGAGTGCTTCTTTGTTTACGAAAGCCACTTTGGACTTGAGTAATAAGGTGGTTCTTTTCAAGAAACCAGACAAGACGATCATTTACCATTCTTTCCATGGTTTTGCAAATACAACTAGTTAAAGCAATAGGGCGATAATTAGATGGATTTGTGGAATCTTTACCTGGTTTAGGTATTGGAACAACGATAGCTTCCCGCCAAGAGGCTGGAATGCTTCCCGTTGTCCATACCTGATTATAAATGTCAAGTAAGCAATGAAGGGAACGAGACGGCAAACGTTTGAGGAATTGATAATGAATAGCATCTGACCCAACAGCAGTGTCATGACACTTTTTTAAAGCTTTTTTCAATTCCTGAACGGAAAAGTCTCTATTATAGTTTTCCAGATTTCTGGAACTAAAATTAAGTTTAGACTTTTCTTTTTCACCTTGAAACTTCTGAAACGTAGGTGAATAATTAGTAGAGGATGATTTCCTGGCAAACGTGTCTGCTAAGACATTGGCAATATCATGTTTCGAAGAAACTGTATTATTTTCATCTGTTTTAAGATGACCAACACTTAATGATGTATTCTTCCCACTAATTTTACGTATCATGTCCCAAGTCTTTTTGACAGATGATCTAGAATTTAATCTAGATACATACTGTCTCCAAGACGAACGCTTACTTTGTTTTATAGTGCGACGTGCTTTTGCACGTGCAATTTTAAATTTGTAAAGATTTTCCTTTGAAGGCCTTAAGCCAAATGCTCTAAGAGCACGATTTCTGTCGGCTATAACCTTTTTGCAATCATCATTGAACCATGGCTTGTTTGGATTCTTTGGGTCAGGCGATGTTTGTGGAATACTTTTTTCTGCAGCAGAATATAGTAAAGATGTAAACAAGTCTGCAGAGTTTTCACAGTCATCAAAGGCTTCTGAATTTATTGACTGTTCACAGGTGGTTTTAAAAATTTCCCAATTAGCCTTATGGAGTCTCCAACGCCTAGGGCGCTCCTGAACAGATGGTCCTAATTCAGAGATCTGAATAGGGAAATGGTCACTACCATGAAGGTCGGAAAGAACTTTCCATGAAAATTCGGGAAAAATATCAGGACTGCAAATAGTCAAATCTAGTGAAGAATAATTTCCAGTTGCAGGATGAAGGTAAGTCTTAGATTTATCATTCAATAAAACAAGATCATGCCGTGTTACAAAATCCTCAACAGAACGACCTTTGTCGTCTGTATTGGAGCATCCCCATAATTTATGGTGAGAATTAAAATCCCCCACAAGTATAAAAGGTTGAGGTAGCTGGTCAACGAGACTGTCAAGTTTTCTACCATCTAACGGGGAACTAGGAGGAAGATAAACCGAGCACAGTGTAATAGTTTTATTGAGAGAGAAACTTACAGCCACTGCTTGCAAAGAGGTGTCTAAACTGATTCGACGGTGAGGGATATTATTATTTACAATAATCCCAACACCACCAGATGCTTTCTCACGCTCTGTAAAATTCTTCAAATAGCAAGAGTGATATTTCAAGGAAAAATTGTCTGTATCTTTTAGAAATGTTTCTTGTAAACAAACTGCAACTGGTTTTTCTTTCGAAACTAGAAGTTGGAGTTCTTCAAAATTAGCCTTGATGCTGCGACAATTCCATTGTATAATGTTATTCGCCATAATGGAGATTAATGAATAAATAATACCACTTATCAATGGAAGTAGAAAACTACACATTATTTGACTCCTGTTAAGTTAATTTTGTTAGCACCCTGCCTTATCGCATCTGAATGCTTTTGATTTGAAGGAGGCTGATCTGGAGGTTTTGGAGGCGAGCCCTCCGGTACATCCATGTCTTCCTCACCTGAATCGCTCAATTGAGCGAAACGATTTCCAGTCGAAACTGGAGGAGTTGAGTGTTTTGGAGCGTCAACCGAGGGAGGATGAGCCTTCTCTAACTGAAGGCGTATCTTCCTCTGGCGGACAGTCTCTGGTTTAACAACGTTGTTATTTTTACTTTTAGACGAGCTTGTATTTTCAACTTGAATGACATTTGCTAATTGAACAGTAGATATGTCTGCTTCATCAGAAGAGGATTTGTTTTTATCCTTTTTCATTGAAGACTCTGACTCTAATGTTTCTCGAGACAATGCTTGCTGGATTTTTTCTTTCGCTTGAGGAAATAATTCTGTGACTATTTTTAACAGCTTCTCACAAGAATCACACTGGTGAGATTTATTTCTTTCAACTCCATCAGATTTAGCTTTGCTTGCATAGCTACTCTCTGAGTGTCTGGACTCGACAATCTTTTTAGCTTCATAGAAGGAGACAGACTTTCTAAACTTCACCTCAAGTATTTCTTTTTGTATTATAAATTTTGGACATTGTCTTGAATTTGCTGCGTGTGCTTGTCCACAGTTAAAACATTTTAGGTCATTTTCACAATCATCCTCATAGTGTTCATCTTCAGGCCCAGTATAGCTACATTTTCTACAAACTTTGACACTTGAGCATCTATCTTCATGGTGCCCGAACCTTTGACAGTTAAAGCACCTGAGCGGATTTGGAACAAAAACATCCACCTTTACAATCTGATACCCAATTCTGATGTCTTGGGGAAGTGTCGGTTCGTCAAAGGTAAGTATATAAGTATTTGTTTTGATAATTTTACCATCTCTTTTGAATTCGATGCGTTTCACTTCTGTCACTCCTTGGTTCCTTAGGTTTTCCTTGATCTCATGAATATTACATTTGGATAGATCTTTACATCTTATAACACCCTTTGAGGTATTAAGCCTCTCATGAGGATATGTTTTAACTTTTATATTGAAGAAAGTTCTTGTTTTCAAAAGATGCTCAGATTGCTTTTTCTTGCAGACTTCTACCAACAGAGTTTCATTTCTTAATGATTTTACAGATTTGGGAGTACCTAAGATTGCTTGTATTTGTTTCTCAATGACAAAGGGTGACAATTCCGTTACTGGGGTTTCTGGGTCGATACTTTCAACCACGATGAACCTTGAAAATGATTGTGAAAATTGTGGTTCTTCTTCAGAATCTGACCACGCACGCTTGGCTTTCTTGGATGATGCCATATTAGATTTTGCAATTCATCGGCGATGCTCCAAACCACCCGCCCTCGGAGTCCTACTAATGGGGACACCTAACCTGGGGAATTCCATCTCAGGAGAGGTGCCGGGGATACATCGCCGATATACTCGGTATAAATAGGCTAGATCAAGCAATTAATACTTCCGATTATTAGTTCAACCAAGCATGAAAAAATAACGGAGAGTAAAAACGTCGATCAAACACCAAATTTACCCGATTGGCCCATGAGCCACCGCCTTCTAAGGCGTAAGTGAAAACGTCATTTAATGAAAAGGGTGGTTAACAATGAACACTTTAAGACAGGTCTATAGATAAAAACGCCCTAGGGCATGACATGACCAGCCGATTGATCGGGTCGGGCCCGCCCGACCTCCCGTTTATCCCAACTCAGGGCCAAAGTGGTGTGTTGCAAAAACAGGGCCTAGCCAATCCCTGAGGTCACTCAACCACCAGGATCCCGTCATCAGGCATTACGGGTCGCAGCCCACGGCAAACGGGCAGGTCCATTTGTTTGGGGTCATACCATGTACTACATGGACAGCAGCCGACTATTTCTATCCCCCCGCCCAGCTGGGGGCCTAAACAATCGCCGAGGTCCTGTCGAACAGAAAATAATTTATTAAACTGGTTGGCTGGATCATTCCAACAGTTCCTCAAGACATCATGAATAAAACTATGAATAAGGGGTTTAAAATCAGTAAAAGGTACTTTAAAGGGTAAAATTTCAAGTGATAATGAATCTTGGCAGATTTATCTGCCTCTTCATTACCACGAATACCAATATGGCTTGGAAGCCAACAGAAAACGAGAGCAACATCATTAAGCTTAGCTATTTTATCAAGTAGCCTTACAATAAGGGGATTGCCAGTTTTTCCGTGCTCAATCGCTTGCATGCTTGACATAGAGTCAGTAAAAATGATATAGCGAGAGAGACGTTCTGCGATCATATGATCGAGTGCGAGATCAATGGCCTTACGCTCGGCTGAAAAAGTAGAAGAGTTATTGGGAAGGCGGAATTGATATTTTTCTCCATCTAAAATAGTGTCTGAAGCAACTTTTCGCCATCTTTTGAACCGTCAGTGTATATTTGTTCATAAGATGTGTATTTGTCTTTGACTTCCAAGAATTTGGTTTTAAAAATAGATGGATCTGTTGTATCCTTTTTGCTTGAAGCAAGATCATAAAGAAACGTGGGACTTTTATATGTCCACAAAAGAACATCAGGAACAATATGTTCTGCCACGTCCTCTAGGTCAAAATCTAGAGAGCTTACATCGGCTTCACAGCGCAAACTAAAAGGAAGTATTGGGTTCTTTTTCTTTTCAAAAACCTCTCTATTTTTAGGTTCAAAAACAACTTTATGAGTAGGATTATCGGGGTTTGATTTTAATTTTAAATAATATTGCATGGAAAGCTTCTTCCTGCGTAAATTTAAGGAAGGCTCATTTGCTTCTGTATAAACACTGTTAACTGGTGATGTTCTAAATGCACCCAACACCAAGCGCAATCCCTGATTATGAATAGTAGCAAGTTTGCGAAGGTATGAAAGGCGCGCAGAACCATAAACAACACAGCCATAATCTAGCTTTGATCTAACAAGTGCCCTATAGAGGCGCAATAGAACCTTTTTATCGGCTCCCCAATCCATACTGGATATAACACGTATAAGATTAAGTGCCTTTAGGCATTTATTTTTCAAATTGTCAATATGCGGAATAAACGACAGTTTAGAATCAAAAAGGAGTCCTAAGAACCTAAATTCCTTAACAACTTAAATCTGCACTCCGTCCAACTTTAAATCTGGATCGGAGTGCATTTTTCTGGATTGACAAAAATGCATACATTTAGTTTTTGTCTTTGAAAACTTGAAACCATTTTCATTAGACCCTTTTGAGAGATTGTTTAAAACTTGCTACAACTGTCTTTCAATTGTATGCATATGTTTTGATCTGTAGCAGATACAAAAGTCGTCAACGTAGAGAAAACATTTCACACCAGGGCAAACGGTTTTAACGATGTTGTTTATTTTGACACTAAACAGTGTCACCGACACCGATAAAATACTCCCCTGGGGAACACCCATTTCTTGTTCATGGGGATCAGATAAAGTATCTCCAACCCGGACTCTAAACTGTCGTTCATCCAAAAAAGCTGAGATGAAATAGGCAAGGCGACCTCGTATACCGAAACCATAGAGGTCGTTTATAATTCCATACTTCCAAGTGGTATCATAAGCACTTTCGAGATCGAAAAAGACAGAAACAACATGTTCCTTCTTTATAAAGGCTTCTCGAATAAAAGTCTCGAAGCGGACAAGATGATCAAGAGTGCTTCTCTTTTTACGAAAACCACTTTGGACTGACGTAATAAGGTGATTCTTTTCAAGAAACCAAACAAGACGATCATTAACCATTCTTTCCATGGTTTTGCAAATACAACTAGTTAAAGCAATATGGCGGTAATTTGAAGGGTTCGTGGAATCTTTACCTGGTTTAGGTATTGGAATAACGATGGCTTCCCGCCAAGAGGCTGGAATGCTTCCCGTCTTCCATACCTGATTATAAATTTTAAGTAAGCAATGAAGGGAACGAGATGGCAAATGTTTGAGGAATTGATAATGAATAGCATCTGATCCGACAGCAGTGTCGTGACACTTTTTTAAAGCTTTTTTCAATTCCTTAACGGAAAAGTCTCTATTATAGTGTTCCAGATTTCTGGAACTAAAATTAAGTTTAGACTTTTCTTTTTCACCTTGAAACTTCTGAAACGTAGGTGAATAATTAGTAGAGGAAGATTTCTTTGCAAACGTGTCTGCCAAGACATTAGCAATATCATGTTTGGAAGAAACTATATTATCGTCATCCGTTTTAAGATGACCAACATTAAGTGATGTATTCTTCCCACTAATTTTACGTATCATGTCCCAAGTCTTTTTGACAGATGATCTAGAATTTAATCTAGATACATACTGTCTCCAAGACGAACGCTTACTTTGTTTAATAGTACGACGTGCTTTTGCACGCGCAATTTTAAATTTGTAAAGATTTTCCTTTGAAGGCCTTAAGCCGAATGCTCTAAGAGCACGTTTCCTCACGGCTATAGCCTTTTTGCAATCATCATTGAACCATGGCTTGTTTGGATTCTTTGGGTCAGGCGATGTTTGTGGAATATTTTTTTCTGCAGCAGAATAAAGTAAAGATGTAAACATGTCTGCAAATTTTTCACAGTCATCAAAGGCTTCTGGATTTATCGACTGTTCACAAGTTGTTCTAAGAAGTTCCCAATTAGCCTTATTGAGTTTCCAACGCCTAGGGCGCTCCTGAACAGATGGTCCTAACTCGGAAGTCTGAATAGGGAAATGGTCACTACCATGAAGGTCGGAAAGAACTTTCCATGAAAAATCAGGAAAAATATCAGGACTGCAAACAGTCAAATCCAGCGATGAATAATTTCCAGTTGCAGGATGAAGATATGTTTTAGATTTATCATTCAATAAAACAAGATCATGTCTAGTCAAAAATTCCTCAACAGTACGACCTTTGTCGTCTGTATTGGAACATCCCCATAAAGTATGGTGAGACTTGAAATTTCCCATAAGTAAAAAGGGTTGTGGTAGCTGTTCAACTAGATTATCAAGTTTTCTACCATCTACAGGGGAACTAGGAGGAAGATAAACTGAACATAATGTAATTGTTTTATTAAGAGAGACACTTACAGCCACTGCTTGCAAAGAAGTATCTAAACTTACATGACGGTGAGGGATATTATTATTTACAATAATTCCCACACCACCAGACGCTTTCTCGCGATCTGTAAAGTTAGTAAAATAGCAAGAGTGATATTTAAGAGAAAACTTATCTGTGTCTTTGAGAAACGTTTCTTGTATACATACTGCAACTGGTTTTTGTTTGTTAACTAGAAGATTAAGTTCTTCAAAATAAGCCTTGATGCTGCGACAATTCCATTGTATAATGTTATTCGCCATCATGAAAGTTATTATTAAGATTATACCACTTATAAATGGAAGTGACAAAATACCCATTATTTAACTCCTGTTAGGTTGATTTTTGTTGCACCTTGCCTTATTGCATCTGTTTGCTTTTGGTTTGAAGTAGGGGGGTTTGAAGGAGGGGGAGCGGGTACATCCATCTCCTCTTCCTCGTCGTCCGACTCGCTTAACTCAGAGAAGCGATTGCCGGTTGAAGCTGGAGGAGGTGAAACCTTCTCCAGGTTTATACGAAGTTTTCTTTGACTAACAGACTCAGAATGATGTGTAGACTTTTCTTTTTGGGACTGTTTACTTACAATTTTGTTTACATTCACTTTATTTGCTTGAGGGGTCGGTTTATTATTTTCAGAAGATGAAGCTTTGCTTCCTGGTTCTTTGTCTGGAGATTGTATCGTTTCATCTGACATTGCCTGTTTGATTTTATCCTTTGCTTGGGGCAACAATTCAGTTATAAGTTTCAGAAGACGATCACACTTGCTACATTGATCAGGCTCTTTCTTCTCAGCTTGAACAGATTTGACCTTGTTTGCATAACTTGTTTCTGAAACTGCTTGTCTCGACTCTACGATTTTCTTTGCTTCGTAGAAAGAGACAGATTGTTTGAATTTTATTTCAAGGATTTCCTTCTGCAAAATAAATTTAGGGCATTGCCTGGAATTTGCAGCATGCTCCTGTCCACAGTTGCAACATTTTAAGTCATTTTCACAGGTCTCCTCGTCGTGTTCGTCTACGGGCCCAGAATAACCACATTTTCTGCATGTTTTTACACTTGAACATTTATCTTCATGATGGCCAAACTTTTGACAATTGAAACACCGAAGTGGATTAGGTACGAAAACGTCTACTTTTACAATTTGAAACCCAATTTTGATCTCCTTTGGTAACACTGGTTCATTAACGGTCAGAATATACGTATTTGTTTGAATTATTTTTTCATCCCTTTTAAATTGAATGCGTTTGACTCCAGTAATTCCCTGACTCCTAAGATTGTCTTTTATTTCTGAAATGGTGCATCTTGACAAATCTTTACATCTTATTACACCTTTAGACTGATTGAGCCTTTCATGGGGGTATACATTGACCTTAATGTTGAGGAATCTTTTGGTTTTTAGTAGATTATCGGCTTGTGTCTTTTTTGATACTTCAACTAAAATAGTTTCATTTTTGAGCGTCTTCACTGATTTAGGTGTTCCAAGGATTGCGTTTATTGATTTCTCGATAACGAACGGGGAGAGTTGAGAAACTGGGTCAGCTGGGTCGATACTTTCGATAACTATGAACTTAGGAAATGAAATTGAACAGTAAGCTTCATCATCGGAGTCAGAGTTATAGGCACGCTTGGCTTTTTTTGAGGTTGCCATAGTAGTTGTTTGACTTCATCGGCGATGCTCCGAACCACCCACCCTCGGAGTCCTACAAGGGTACACCTAACCTGGGGAATTCCATCTCAGGAGAGGTGCAGGGGATACATCGCCGATATACTCGTAGCAAAATGGCGAGATCAAGCAAAAATACGCCGATGAATATTTCAACCAAGCATGAAGTAGACATCAGACAGTAAAATTGTCGATCAAACACCACATTTACCCGATTGGCCCATGAGCCACCGCCTTCTAAGGCGTAAGTGAAAACGTCATTTAATGAAAACGGTGGTTTAGGAAACACAATTACAAGACAAGTCTTTTTGATAAAAAACGCCCTAGGGCATGGCATGACCAGCCGATTGATCAGGTCCGGCCCGCCTGACCTCCCGTTTGTCCCAACTCAGGGCCAAAGTGGTGTGTTGCAAACACAGGGCCTAGCCAATCCCTGAGGTCACTCAACCACCAGGATCCCGTCATCAGGCATAACGGGTCGCAGCCCACGGCAAACAGGCAGGTCCATTTGTTTGGGGTCTTACCATGTACTACATGGACAGCAGCCGACTATTTCTATCCCCCCGCCCAGCTGGGGGCCTTCTAGGATATAAGGCCGCCACCATAGCACAGTTGGTTAGGCATAAGACTTCCAATCTGGAAGTCGTGGGTTCGATCCCCGGTGGCGGCAAATATCCTTTCCGACGTTAGTCTCTCACCAATGGGTAGATAATCGTAAACCTATGTGAGATAGCAGTCTGAGGCTAGGAAAGGGTGAAATGGTAGTACAGGTTAAAGAAATACCAGGAATCCATTGTTAGGTGCTCCGACTGCCGCGATATAACTGCGAAATTGTTGAAAGCGGCGTAAAACCCATTCAAACTAACAAACAAATTTTCTAGGATATACACTTTTTGCACAAGCCCGTTTGGCCAATGTTGGCTTGGAAACAGTTTCTCACAGTAAGTTATCTTTTGCACCCAACATGACCCTATTTGTCAATTGACCTTAAATCATAGGCTTTATTCATTCCCTTTTCGCCTGTCAGGAGGGCCGCGGCAATAGCGCAGTTGGTAGCGCGCCGGACTTCTAATCCAGAGGTCTATATTCGCACGGGTTCGATCCCCGGCCGCGGCACTTATCCTTTCCGACATTTGTCTTCCACCACTTGGTAGATAATCGTAAACCTATGTGGAATAGCAACTGGAGGCTAGGAAAGGGATGTGGTGGTAGTACTGGTGTGCGAAATACCAGGAATCCATCGTTAGGTGCTCCAATCTTCGAGATATAACTGAGAGATTGTTGAAAGCGACGTTAAACCCAAATTCAAATCAAATTCGCCTGTCAGGTCAAAAATGTTAACGTGATAAAAAAATCACCTGTCATTAAATTAGTAAAATAGTAACTCTAGAAATTGGAAGTAAGAATGAGTGCGTGGAAGACAGAAATAGCGATTGAGAGAAGGGAAAGAATGATTTTGTGTAAAATAGATAAGGGTTTTTGTGTAGATCTCAATGTACTTCCCCGACTGTAATAAAGCTAGCGACATGTTCTGCACGTGCTACTGTAGGTCAGCATGTTTACACAAGGTCTTTGTGCTCCTTCAGTTCTAGATCAACACTTTTGTGTGAGGGCTATTGAAAAGTAGTCTTTTGATTTAGATAATTTATATTGCGTGGTAAATATATTCGCCCTTCTGATTTTATACAAAATATCCATCAACAACGTTAAATTTCTCGACACATATTTTCATGAATAATTTTAATTGTTTCAGTTTTCAGTTTTCATTGGGGGAGAGTCCATGTGCTTTCGTGCTCACGTCGGATTATTCCAGCTTTATACACGAGTGTTTGCGCCAAACATGACCTTAGTAGTCGACGGGCCGTAAAGCAATATTCATTCATTCATTCAGTTTTCATTGACGCATTGACACTGTTTAAATGAAAGCCTATCGCCTGGAAACTGTGTACAGGAATAATTTATGTCCCTAGTCGGTAAAAGCATTCATCATATTTTAGCAAGTTGAAGGTTTTTGGTTAAACCCTTGGGTGCATCTTTACTTAGTCTTTTTAAGGCCAACGTCTAGGCAATTAGTCTCTGGTGAAAGCCTATAACATGAGTGCGTATATGAAGTAATGGTATTCCAAGGTAAAGTTTTCAAAAAAATGTAACCTTATGGGGAGACCGATATCCGAGGGTATGAAAATAATTCTATATAACATTTCGTCTCGGGCGAGCTAGATATAGTGGAATTGGTCTTATTGTTTAAGAGGAAAGTTGTTTTTTTCACTCCATTGTCATGGCAACTAAATTTCTACAAGTACTTCTATTCTTTTGGATCATTCCTAGTGTATATGTCTAGAAATATCGGTTGAAATTTGATTGGATTTTGGGAGAAGATTTGTTTTTAATAAGTCAGATAGACGAACAACTAACGACCGGCCAAAGGAAATCAATGTATCCCACCTTGGGCAATTTATTCTCAACGGGTCTAATAAAAGGCAAATCCTACAAATTATATTGCACTTTGCACCCTTGATATTGAATATAGCCATTGAAACAGTGTTTACACATGTTGATACCGAACCTTCTGCTTGGGTATGTTTCTGTTTTTCATTACCCGCAAGGTCCACCAACAATAATGTTGATTCTGTTTGTCCCTATCAACATAAACGAAAACTTTAATATTGCTTTCAATGTATCCTATAATAAAAGGAAAAATGTTTCTTGTTTTTAGTAATATTGTGGATATGTATTTGCTGGGGTTAAATTTCGTTTCCTATTTTCTCTAACTGCATTGACTTGTCTAGATCTCTGGCAAAGTGATACAGTCTTGCTTTTTGTTCATAGCTAATTAAACGCTGGTGGCATTCGCAGACAAACGAACTTGGGGGATGATGATTTTAGGAAGGTCATTAATGAACCATGAGGCACTACAGAAGTGACTGGTACTTCGGATGAGTATCCAGCTACTAGACTACTGTTGTGTTCTTCATCTAAAAAAAAGAGCGGCCGCCGTCATAGCGCAGTTGGAATCGCGTCGAACTGTCAATCTAGAGGTCCCGGGTTCGATCCCCGACGGCGGCACTCATTCTTTCCGACTATTTGTGTTTCACCAACCAATGGGTTGATAATCGTAGGCCTATGTGAGATAGCAGCTGGAGGCTTGGAAAGGATGTGGTGGTTGTACTGGTGAGAGAAATACCAGGAAACCATTGTTAGGTGCTCCAGCCGCCGCGATATAATTGAAATAATGTTGAAAGCGGCGTAAAACTCCATTCAATCAATTTTAAAAAAAAAGTTTTAACCACAAAGGGGCCCCCAGCTGGGAGGGGGGGCGTTGAAATAGTCGGCTGCCGCCCATGTAGTCAATTGTAAGACCCCTAACAAATCTTTGCCGTGGGTTGAGACTCGTAAGGCCGGAAAAGAGGGTCCTGGTAGTTGAGGGAAGCCCAGGGATCTCCAGCTGAAATATAAAGTAAACAACATTTTAAAACAATTTCAATGTACAGTTGTACAATTTATAGTGAGGCGTCAAAGATCAATTTTACATTGAAAATGATAGGCAATAACGGTTTCTCGATACTCACATAAACTTGCGGAACTATAAACGTATTATAATCAAAAGTTGTAACGAGAGGCTTTGGGTGTAGTTGTGGAACAGGTATTTGAAAGTTTATCTTGAAGGTTGGGAGAAGGAATGTTCAAGGATGTTTTGGTAATTTTGTCGGTATTTGAAGAAGACTTTGAATCTTTTATTTTTTGAAAAAGTTTCAAAATTATCTTCTTTCTTTTCGGGGAGATAACACAAAGTTTGGAAAACAAATCTTTACAGTTTGGGCATTCATTTTCATTTGACTTATTTTGTCTCACAGTATTTGCATAGGAGTTGAAAAGGGACGATTTGATTTTCAACTATCTTGCGTGCTTCAATAAATGATAATCCTTCTTTACATTTTATTGTGACAATTTCTTTCTCCCTCTTCCACACATTACAAGACCTGGATGTCGAAATGTGTTCACCTCCGCAATTCGAACATTTCTTGTCAGAAGATTTATCCGGGTCTCCGTCATGCTCCAGCTTTGGTACGCCACAACACCGATAGAGACGTGTATTTCTATATTTATTTTCATGGTGTCCGAACCGAAAGCACCTATAACATTAGAGTGGGTTCGGAACATTAATGTCTACTCTGACGTTCAAGAAGCCTACACGAACTGATTTTGGAAAAATTGCACTACCAAATGTCAGCATAATGGCGTTTGTTGGCTTTTTCTTGCCGTCCCTGAAACCGTCATTTGTTAGCCTCTGTCACATTCTGATCGGCCACTCCTTGACGATTTCTTCCTCAGAAACCCATTCCAAGTCAGGACATCTAATAATGCCCCTTGACCTGTTAAGAGTCTCATGAGGAGTACAATTAACCCATCTGTCAAAAATTTATCCATTTTTGATAAATTTTCAGCTTACAACCTCAACAAGAAGGCCACCCGATCGAAGTTTTTGACAGACTTCACTTGTCGATCATGAGACATCAGAACCTTGTCAAATACAAATGACGAAAGTTTATTAAATGGCTCTTGCTCATCTGTTTGTAAAATATACAGAAATCTAGGAAAAGCTTTGCCTACATTAATCATTCATTTCCAGTCCGTTTTCATTTTTAGCTCGGCTGTTTTCGGAGAAAATCCGAGGTATTGCTATAGCCTCCGTGTCGTCGTCGTTGTAGTCGTCGTGCGAAAACTTTGACATTTTGTTATATCTCTGGTTCTACTGAAGGCATTTACTTGAAACTTGGCACACATGTTCACCATCAAAAGAGCAACCTATACTATCAAGGGGGATAACTCTAGATGCATTTTGTGCAAGTTATGCCCCTTTTTCGACTTAGATTTTTTCCCACCATCCAGCACTCAACAGCCGAACGTAGGCACCTATAGGCGGTGCTCTTGTTCTTTTTATGTGGTTTAAGGGATCCGTATTTTTATGCCCCTGTATCGAGAGATCGGGGGCATATTGTTTTACTCATGTCCATCTGTCTGTCTGTCTCTGTCCGTCCGTCTGTCCGAAAACTAAACCCAAAAACTCAACCTTGCAAATATCTTCAAACCTATTCAAGATACAAAGCTAATATTTGGCATGATGATAGATCTCAATGATCCACATCCGCTGGTACCAAAGTCAATGTAATGTGACAAGGTCAAGGTCACCTGTCAAGGTCAAACTTTGAAAAAAATGCAGTTACGGGGGCATTCGTGTTTCACAAACACATCTTGTTATACCTAGTTTTCATCACCCGTGGCCCCTTGCCCTCCATCGAGCCCTACAAGGGGGCATGAAAAGGGCGGGTCTCCAGCGCATCCCCCCCCATGCCAGGGTTACCCGAGTGATATACTTGGACCGAATGAATAAAGCTACCCGATGAGTGCACATGCAAACAACTGTCCAGCAAAGAAATTCATACACCCCAATAAGCCCATAAGCCTATATAGACCAGATCTAAAAACTATTCAATACAGCAAGATAAAAAGAAATATGTCTTGTATGCATTTTCAAGGGCTTTGGTTACATAACATCATATTATAACAATCGAATATGTCCAAGTCTAAAACGACCAGCCGATTGCCTAGACCGGGCCCATCCAGGTTCCAGCTGAGGCCAGGGCAGCGTGTTGAGAAGCTGGAGATCCCTGCGCTTCCCTCAACCACCAGATAGATAGATAGATTTATTTCGGTAAAACAGATCATACAATAATCAAGTAGTACAATAAAGCGATAAATACGATGATGCAATCACACTTTAAATGACGAATTACGTAGCAATATTAAAATACATACGTAAAAACATTGTTACGATCTAAAACTTGAACAAAGAAACAAGCTTTTCAAAGGGTTATACTACCAATTAATGACCCCAAACCAAGGATAACACGATAAAGAGACAACTCTAATTTCCATCGTGGTCCTAATAACAATAACAACAGGGTGGCATGACACAATGAGAGGCTTGTTCTGGAAAGTAGAAGATAAATAATTATTAAAAAGTAAATTAATATTTTAAAAGTTAAATATCACAGTAAATTGTGGCAGTACTGCGAAAATACCGCAATAGTAGCTCATACAAGCCACTATCACGAGAATTCCGCAGGACGACGTCAAAATTATCACAGAGAATTTTATCACATATCACCTATATAGAAAGGCTTTGGTCATTTGTTAAAAAGTGCTTTACCTTTTGCTTAAAAGTCCCATATTTTGAAAGGTTTGTTATTTCAACGGGAAGATTGTTCCATAATTTGCAAGCATTGAAGCAAAAAGATTTAGACCCAAATGATTTGACTTTAGGCATACGGTATCCTTGTTTTGAGCTCAGCCTTGTGTTGTAATCATGAACAGATGCCTGTGAAACAAAGAAATGTTTCAATTTCTCTGGTGCCAAATTATTATTGATTTTGAATACGTGACACAACATGATCTGTTCAACTCTACTCTGTACAGGTAACCAGTTAAGCTTTTTGAAATGTTCCATGGAGATATTCGTTCTTGCGTCTAAATTGAGAATAAATCTGATTAACTTATTTTGGGTAGTCTGCAACTTAGTTTTTACTTTTGATTAAGACTGTGAAACCATATGGAGCAGGCATAATCATAATTGCACTGTATAAGAGATGTTGCTAGGATTCTTCTTGTATGCTGGCATAAAAAATCTTTCTTTCGATAAAGGAATTTAATTCGAGCATTGGCTTTCTTTAAAACAGACTCGGCTAGGGATGTAAAAGATAAAGTTTGATCAATGTTGACACCTAAATACTTAACAGAGGAAGAGTGACCAATATGAGTTCCATTACAAGACACGTTGAGAGTTGGTTGTGACTTCAGTTTCTGCCTGGAACCAAATAATATTGACTCTGTTTTTCCTAAATGTATAGAAAGTTTATTGTCAACTAGCCAATGACTAACTTCTTGGAGATCACCAGACAATGCCTTTTCAACCTCTTCGGCATTTTTGCCGGAAACTAATATAGCAGAATCGTCGGCATATAGCAATAATTTGTTTTTTACAACTCCTGGCATGTCGTTGACGTAGACCAAAAATAATAAAGGGCCAAGTATAGAGCCTTGTGGAACCCCGCATGATATTTGGGAACTGGTAGAAAAAGTTCCAGATACATCAACAAGCTGCTGCCTATCGGCAAGGTATGACTTAACCAGTTACAAACATTGTCACCTAAACCAGAGGCTTTAAGTTTCATTATAGGAATGGAATGGTTGACTGTATCAAATGCCTTTTGCAAATCTAAAAGGACCAGGACCCTCTTTTCCGGCATTACGAGTCTCCACCCACGGCAAACAGGCGGGCCCATTAGTTAGGGCTCATACTGGGGCGGCATCCTTCAAACTATCGCTCAATTGCCCTGATCGTGTTTAAAGATCTTACACTTGTGTTGGTCATTTTCGCTATACACTTACAACATCACAATCATGACCTGTTACGCAAAAGAGGGTCACACGTCCTTGCAATAAATGTGGTTCTAAAAAGGTCAACCACGGGAATTATTCTAGAAATTCTTATGCTGAATGGTGGAACGAAATTCTTGTTCAGAAAATCAGTCAAGTTCGCAAAGATTCGGTTCTAGTAAGTCTGCGTAATCCACGCAGTTTTTCTAGGATATACACTTTACACACAAGCCCGTTGGGCCAATGTCGGCTTGGAAACAGTTTCGTACAGTAAGTTATCTTTTACACCCAACATGACCCTATTTGTCGATTGACCATAAATCATAGGCTTTATTCATTCCCTTTTCGCCTGTCAGGTCATAATTTGTTAACGTGATAAAAAAAACACTTGTCATTAAATTCGTAAAAAAGTAACTCTAGAAATTAGAAGTAAGAATGAGTGGGTGGAAGACAGAAATAGCGATTGAGAGAAGGGAAAGAATGATTTTGTGTAAAATAGATAAGGGTTTTTGTGTATATCTCAATGTACTTCCCTGACTGAAATAAAGCTAGCGACATGTTCTGCACGTGCTACTGTAGGTCAGCATGTTTACACAAGGTCTTTGTGCTCCTTCAGTTCTAGATCAACACTTTTGTGTGAGGGCTATTGAAAAGTAGTCTTTTGATTTAGATAATTTATATTGCGTGGTAAATATATTCGCCCTTCTGATTTTATACAAAATATCCATCAACAACGTTAAATTTCTCGACACATATTTTCATGAATAATTTTATTGTTTCAGTTTTCATTGACGCATTGACACTGTTTAAATGAAAGCCTATCGCCTGGAAACTGTGTACAGGAATAAATTATGTCCCTAGTAGGTTAAAGCATTCATCATATTTTAGCAAGTTGAAGTTTTTTGGTTAAACCTTTGGGTGCATCTTTACTTAGTCTTTTTAAGGCCAACGTCAAGGCAATTGGTCTCTGGTGAAAGCCTATAACATGAGTGCGTATATGAAGTAATGGTAATCCAAGGAAAAAAATTCAAAAAAATATAACCTTATGGGGAGAACGATATCCGAGGGTATGAAAATAATTCTACCTAACAATTCGTCTCGGGCGAGCTAAATATAGTGGAATTGGTCTTATTGTTTAAGAGGAAAGTTGTTTTTTTCACTCCATTGTCATGGCAACTAAATTTCTACAAGTACTTCTATTCTTTTGGATCATTCCTAGGGTATATGTCTAGAAATATCGGTTGAAATTTGATGGGATTTTGGGAGAAGATTTGTTTTTAATAAGTCAGATAGACAGACAACTAACGACCAGCCAAAGGAAATCAATGTAGCCCACCTTGGTCAATTTATTATCAACGGGTCTAATAAAAGGCAAATCCTACAAATTATATTGCACTTTGCACCCTTGATATTGAATATAGCCATTGAAACAGTGATTACACATGTTGATACCGCACCTTCTGCTTGGGTATGTTTCTGTTTTTCATTACCCGCAAGGTCCACCAACAAAAATGTTGATTCTGTTTGTCCCTATCAACATAAACAAAAACTTTTATATTGCTTTCAATGTATCCTATAATGTATCCTATAATAGAAAAAAAGTTTTTTTGTTTTTAGTAATATTGTGGATATGTATTTGCTGGGGTTAAATTTCGTTTCATATTTTTACTCCAACTGCATTGACTTGTCTAGATCTCTGGCATAGTGATAAGTCTTGCTTTTTGTTCATAGCTAAGTAAACGCTAGTGGCCTTCGCAGACAAACGAACTGGGGGATGATTATTTTAGGAAGGTCATTCATGAACCATGAGGTACTCAAGAAGTGACTGGTACTTCGGATGAGTATCCAGCTTCTAAACTACTGTTGTGTTCTTCATTTTAAAAAAAAGATTTTAACCACAAAAGGTTAACATTGTTTACTCCTTGTTTACGCTTTATAAAAAAGTTTCAAGTGTTAAGTTTGAATAGCTTTATCTAGTTTGTAATCTACTATTATCGAAACAAAACCCAGTTTCAGTATTTTTACAAGAAAAGATTCTTGAATATACCCATACGTTTTCCTTGAAATATCACTCTTGCTATTTGACTAACTATACAGAACGTGTAAAAACGTCTGATGGTGTGGCAATTATTGTAAATAATAACATTCCACACCGTCATGTTAGTTTAAATACATCTCTACAAGCAGTGGCTGTAAGTGTCTCTCTAAATAAAACAATTACATTGTGTTCTATTTATCTTCCCCTAGTTCTCCTGTAGATGATAGGAAACTTAAAAATCTCATTGAGCAGGTACAACAACCGAAGATCTTCCAACCTAAATTAACTTCACTCTTGTCCTTTCTAAGAAGAAACCATACCTTTTTAGCTACCCGTGGACCACTGAGGCAGATGTTTGAGATGATGTTTTTTAGCTCACCTGAGCACGAGGCGTTTGTGGTCACATGATGTCCGTCGTCAACATTTGCCTTGTAGACACTCTAGTGGGCATACTTTTTGCTTGATCAACCTAAAAATTGATCAGGATGATTGTCTTGATGAAATCTCAAATGAGTGCGAATTTGGGTCAAGTAGAGCCAAAAACAAGGTCACGAGGTCAAATCTAAGTAAAAACCTTGTTGACACTCTAGGGGCCATATTTTTTGGTCAATCATCCTGAAAATAGGTCAGGATGATTGTCTTTATAAAATCTCACAGTAAAGTAAGGTCAAACTAGTGTGTTCTCGCAACATATTTAAACATAATACATGCATAAACTTTACAAAGCTCCTTTTTGGTGTGAAAACTGGGGAATATGTTTTTTAACCTTATAGTTACCCCCCCCCCTCCCTCTATGAATGTCTTTGTGTTTTGAAAAGTTCTATGTGTAGCTCCAATTCCACAGATAAAGCAAGACAAATCCTCGACCCTTGGTAAGATACAACTAAGATATAAGCGTTCTGAAACACCTTTTCAATTGAATACAATCAATATGCATGACTTTGATAGACTGAACAAGACAATAAATACTTACCAGATACACTGTTTTGTGTTCCAAAGTCACTGTTTTGTGTTCCAGAAGCACTGTCCAATGTGCGCTGTACAGGAACTTTGATGACTGAACAAGACAATAAATACTTACCAGATACACTCTCCTGTGTTTTAGTACTCTAAACAAGAGCTTGTGTAGGAGCTCGTAGAGGAGCCTGTGAAAAAGTGTAAGTGAGTAAGAAAGCATAAGCTGCAAATTTTCATGTTTCAGACATAAGATAAATTGAATGATTTGTCTTAATGTCATTAGCCCAGTCGCGCGTTTGTCTTAATGTCATTAGCCCAGTCGGGCTAGCTAAGGCCCAAATGTGTACAACTGTCAATCCTTGTGTCCTTGATACTGGCTCGACCAACTTTAATTCGACATTTGACAAGTCACTGACAATAGTCATGTTATTGTATATTTACAGTCAAAAGGTTATAATACTTTCATTACTCTCTGCTAGAAATCAGCAAAGGATTCAAATATGAAACCCACCATAATTTTAATTTTCTTCGCCCTCTTCGCAAATTCCAAATTTGAAGCTGTTTTTTGAGATGGATCTAAAAGACAAACAAGATAAAACTATGAACTTTGCCATCAAGATTGAAAAACCAGTAATCCAAGAACCGAATTTGACTTTTTTTTGCTAAGCTTGGGATATAACAGAAGTTATATTTTTTAGAAATAATATAAATAATATTTTCATTGATTTATTACATAGTTACTTTGTTATATAGTCTGTGGTATTTGAATGTCTGTTTACATACCTAATACTATATTATCGTCCTTCAAATAGATAAATCAATTTTTTGACTCTAATCACTACGGTTTCAAATAAACTATTCTATATAAAAAAAAAATTAGCCCGGAAACGTATTTTTTTCATTCCGTTCTTGTACATTAATTTTTACACAAAAAAAGAGAAAATTTTTGGAAGGATTATTGTTCCTCGAACTACCAAAAACATTCTTAAATATCTAAATATCCCCCCCCACACTATCTAAGGTTTCCGCTATATGTCAGAGTTTCAAAAGACTCCCTTCATTTACGTACACGGTATTGTGTACATGTACACGAAAAGCTTTTTACAACCTCTTTTTCCTCATCAATTCTTTCGAATAATGCCTCCATTACTCGTGGTACAATGCCTTTTGCCTCATCGTTACCTGCAATAAAACAATGCTTGATCATTTTTGTGTAAGTTTAAAAACACTTAAGTTTTACAATCGTAGCTGGTGAAACTAGCCTCGGCTTCTTTTGGGTTAAATATCTCCTCAACCACTAAAATTATCAGAGTCATCTTATGCTAATCCTAATCAACAAGGGCATACTGAAATGACTAGCAGCGCGACAAAGATTCTAACTCAAGACCTTTGGTCCCCCGAGATCTAAGGTTACTGCCTATATGTTAGAGTTACAAAAGACTCCCTTCATTTACGTACACGGTAATGTGTACATGTACACGAAAAGCTTTTTACAACCTCTTTTTCCTCATCAATTCTTTCGAATAATGCCTCCATTACTCGTGGTACAATGCCTTTTGCATCATCGTTACCTGCAATAAAACAATGTTTGATCATTTTTGTGTAAGTTTAACAACACTTAAGTTTTACAATCGTAGCTGGTTAAACTACCCTCGGCTTCTTTTGGGTTAAATATCTCCTCAACCACTAAAAATATCAGAGTATCAAATAACCCTGAATAATACTTACTTCTAAGCCCTGTACGGAATCTTCTATGTTCGTTTCTGGTATTTCATTGACACCATCGTTGTATAAGTCTGTTATTGATATAGTTACTAGGTATTGGGTGTCAACATGCTGTAAAAGTTAATTCTATTAAATAAAAAATAGGAAAAAAATGATGAAAAAGAAAAATATCTATTTATTCTTATCTCCTCAACCACTAAAATTATCAATCATCTTATGCTAATCCTAATCAACAAGGGCATACTGAAATGACTAGCAGCGCGACAAAGATTCTAACTCAAGACCTTTGGTCGCCCCAGATCTAAGGTTACTGCCTATATGTCAGAGTTACAAAAGACTCCCTTCATTTACGTACACGGTAATGTGTAGATGTACAGGAGATTATAGACTTTGTCACATAGTCTGTGGTATTTGAATGTCTTTTCACATACCTAATACTATATCATCGTCCTTCGAATAGATAAATCAATTTTATGACTCTTACTACGGTTTCCAAAGAAACTACTATTTTATATAAAAAAAATAGCCCGGAAACATATTTTTTTCATTCCGTTCTTATACTCGCCATTAGTTTTTACACAAAAAAAGAGAAAATTTTTGTGAGGATTATTATTCCTTGAACTACCAAAAACATTCTTAACTTTCTCAAATATCCCCCCCACACACACACTATCTAAGGTTACTGCCTATATGTCAGAGTTACAAAAGACTCCCTTCATTTACGTACACGGTAATGTGTAGATGTACACGAAAAGCTACTTACAACCTCCTTTTCCTGTTCAATTTTTGCAAATAATGCCTCCATCGCTCTAGGAACGATTCCTGCTGCATTATCGTTACCTGCAATAAAACAGTGCTTGATCATTTTTGTGTAAGTTTAACAACACTTAAGTTTTACAATCGTAGCTGGTGAAACTACCCTGGGCTTCTTTTGGGTTAAATATCTCCTCAACCACTAAAATTATCAGAGTCATCTTATGCTAATCCTAATCAACAAGGGCATACTGAAATGACTAGCAGCGCGACAAAGATTCTAACTCAAGACCTTTGGTCCCCCCAGATCTAAGGTTACTGCCTATATGTTAGAGTTACAAAAGACTCCCTTCATTTACGTACACGGTAATGTGTAGATGTACAGGAGATTATAGACTTTGTCACAAAGTCTGTGGTATTTGAATGTCTTTTCACATACCTAATACTATATTTTCGTCCTTCGATTAGATAAATCAATTTTTTGACTCTTACCACTACGGTTTCCAAAGAAACTACTATTTTATATAAAAAAAAAAATTGCCCGGAAACGTATTTTTTTCATTCCGTTCTTTTACTCGCCATAAGTTTTGACACAAAAAAAAGAGAAAATTTTTGTGAGGATTATTATTCCTTGAACTATCAAAAACATTCTTAACTATCTCAAATATCCCCCCCCCCCCCAAACACACACACTATCTAAGGTTACTGCCTATATGTCAGAGTTACAAAAGACTCCCTTCATTTACGTACACGGTAATGTGTAGATGTACACGAAAAGCTACTTACAACCTCCTTTTCCTGTTCAATTTTTGCAAATAATGCCTCCATCGCTCTAGGAACGATTCCTGCTGCATTATCGTTACCTGCAATAAAACAATGCTTGATCATTTTTGTGCAAGTTTAACAACACTTAAGTTTTACAATCGTAGCTGGTGAAACTAGCCTGGGCTTCTTTTGGGTTAAATATCTCCTCAACCACTAAAATTATCAGGCATCTTATGCTTATCCTAATCAACAAGGGCATACTGAAATGACTAGCAGCGCGACAAAGATTCTAACTCAAGACCTTTGGTCCCCCCAGAATTCAAGGTTCCTGCCTATATGTTAGAGTTACAAAAGACTCCCTTCATTTACGTACACGGTAATGTGTAGATGTATTGGAAGAGATACTTACAACCTCTTTTTCCTTATATTTATATGCCCCCGTATCGAGAGATCGGGGGCATATTGTTTAACTCATGTCTGTCTGTCCGTCCGTCTGTCTGTCCGTCCGTCTGTCTGAAAACTCAACCTTGCCAATATCTTCAAGCCTATTCAAGATACAAAGCTGATATTTGGCATGATGATAGATCTCAATGATCCGCATCCGCTGGTACCAAAGTCAAGATCATGTGACGAGGTCAAGGGCATCTGTCAAGGTCAAACTAAAAAAATGCCGTTACGGGGGCATTCGTGTTTCACAAACACATCTTGTTTTTAAATATCTTCAGAATTGTGCGTGGCACAATACCTCGTTCATCTTCATCATTTTCTGCAATAAAACAATGCTTGATCATTTTTGTGCAAGTTTAACAACACAACCGTAGCTTGTGAAACTACCCAGGGCTTGTTTGGTGTTAAATATCATCTCAACCACTAAAAATATCAGTCATCTTATGCTCACCCTAATCAAGTCTTTTCCTTGTCATTCTCAATTGAAAAAATGTATTCCCTGTAATGCTCCATTAACTATCAAGCATATTTTTATAGATTGTATTGATTTTTCTATTATCAGGGATAGATATTTTTAAGTTGATGGTATGGGGCAACTATTTGACCGTGTCAAACTAGAACTTATTTTTGACTTTTTAAAGGCAATTCATTTATATAGTAAAATCTGATTTTTTAGTTTCTATAAGTTGTATTTTCTTCTTAAGTCTTAAAATGGTTGTATTAAATTTTACCGATATAAATAGCTCTTTTGGCTGTTATTTCTTTTACATTTGAAATTTTCTTTTGGATTTGTATATGTATACATTGAGATTGTTTTAAAATGTTGTCCACTTTATTACACGATTTACAGCGTTTTGTTTTAAAGTGTTAAAATTATCTTAGTTTTGAAGGTATACGCCGCCTTTTAAAATAAGTTGTTTTTTAGAGTTTTGCGCCCAACATGACCTTAGTTGTCGACGGGCCTTAAAATACCATTCATTCATTCATTCTCAATTGAAAAAAGCTTTAAAAAAGTGTCATGACACTGCTGTCGGGTCAGATGCTATTCATTATCAATTCCTCAAACGTTTGCCGTCTCGTTCCCTTCATTGCTTACTTGACATTTATAATCAGGTATGGAAGACGGGAAGCATTCCAGCCTCTTGGCGGGAAGCCATCGTTATTCCAATACCTAAACCAGGTAAAGATTCCACAAACCCTTCAAATTACCGCCCTATTGCTTTAACTAGTTGCATTTGCAAAACCATGGAAAGAATGGTTAATGATCGTCTTGTTTGGTTTCTTGAAAAGAACCACCTTATAACGCAAGTCCAAAGTGGCTTTCGTAAACAGAGAAGCACTCTTGATCATCTTGTTCGCTTCGAGACCTTTATTCGAGAAGCCTTTATAAAGAAGGAACAAGTTGTTTCTGTCTTTTTCGATCTCGAAAGTGCTTATGATACCACTTGGAAGTATGGAATTATGAACGACCTCTATGATTTCGGTATACGAGGTCGCCTTGCCTTTTTCATCTCAGCTTTTTTGGATGAACGTCAGTTTACAGTCCGTGTAGGAGATACTTTATCTGATCCCCATGAACAAGAAATGGGTGTTCCACAGGGGAGTATTTTATCGGTGACACTGTTTAGTGTCAAAATAAACAACATTGTTAAAACCGTTTGCCCTGGTGTGGAATGTTTTCTCTACGTTGACGACTTTTGTATCTGCTACAGATCAAAACATATGCATACAATTGAAAGACAATTGCAACAAGTCTTGAACAATCTTTCAAAATGGTCAAATGAAAACGGCTTCAAGTTTTCAAAGACTAAAACTAAATGTATGCATTTTTGCCAATCGAGAAAAATGCACCTTGATCCAGATTTAAAGTTGGACGGGGTATCGATTGAAGTTGTCAAGGAATTTATGTTCTTAGGACTATTATTTGACTCTAAGCTTTCGTTTATCCCACACATTGACAATTTGAAAAATAAATGCCAAAAGGCACTTAACCTTTTACGTGTTGTATCCAGTATGGATTGGGGAGCCGATAAAAAGGTTCTATTGCGCCTCTATAGGGCACTTGTTAGATCAAAACTAGATTATGGCTGTGTTGTTTATGGTTATGCGCGCCCTTCATACCTTCGCAAACTTGATACTATTCATAATCAGGGATTGCGCTTGGCGTTGGGTGCATTTAGAACATCACCAATTAACAGTGTTTATACAGAAGCAAATGAGCCTTCCTTAAATTTACGCAGGAAGAAGCTTTCCATGCAATATTATTTAAAATTAAAATCTAATCCCGATAATCCTACTCATAAAGTTGTTTTTGAACCTAAATATAGAGAGGCCTTTGAAAAGAAAAAGAACCCAATACTTCCTTTTAGTTTGCGCTGTGAAGCCGATGTAAGCTCTCTAGATTTTGACCTAGAGGACGTGGCAGAACATATTGTTCCTGATGTTCCTTTGTGGACATATAAAAGTCCCACGTTTCTTTATGATCTTGCTTCAAGCAAAAAGGATACAACAGATCCATCTATTTTTAAAACCAAATTTTTGGAAGTCAAAGAAAAATACACATCTTATGAAGAAATATATACTGACGGCTCAAAAGATGGCGAAAAAGTTGCTTCAGCTACTATTTTAGATGGCGAAAAATATCAATTCCGCCTTCCCAATAACTCTTCTATTTTTTCAGCCGAGCTTAAGGCCATTGATCTCGCACTCGATCATATGATCGCAGAACGTCTCTCTCGCTATATAATTTTTACTGACTCTATGTCAAGCATGCAAGCGATTGAGCACGAAAAAACTGACAATCCCCTTATTGTAAGGCTACTTGATAAAATAGCTAAGCCAAATGATGTTGATCTCGTTTTCTGTTGGCTTCCAGGCCATATTGGTATTCGTGGTAATGAAGAGGCAGATAAAGCTGCCAAGGATTCATTATCACTTGAAATTTTACCCTTTGAAGTACCTTTTACTGATTTTAAACCCCTTATTCATAGTTTTATTCATGATGTCTGGAGGAACTGTTGGACTGATCCAGCCAACCAGTATAATAAATTATTTTCTGTTCGACAGGACTTCGGCGATTGGTTACCTGGTTACAGGTCAAACCGTCGCGAAGAACTTATCTTGACTCGGTTACGCATTGGCCATACACACCTCACACACTCTTATCTTTTAAAGGGAGAAGACATGCCAATGTGTATTCCTTGCGACTGTCCTCTTACTGTCAAGCATATTCTTATTGATTGAATAGATTTCTCTTTTACTAGAGATAGATATTTTAAAGTTGACAGTATGAAGAACTTATTTGATAATGTAAAAATTGAAATGATTTTTGATTACCTTAAGGCCATTAATTTGTATTATAAAATATGATTTTATTTTCTTTTGAATCCAAGTTTCCCTTAGTTTTAAAAATGTATCTTTGAATTTTACATTAATATTTAGTGTTCTTTTGAGCACGATTTTCTTTTAAGTTTTGGAAGTAATACTTCTTTCTTACATTTCTACTGTTTGCATAATTTTTATTACACGATTTACAGCGTTTTGTTTTAAAGTGTTAATATTATCTTAGTTTTGAAGGTATATGTCGCCTTTTAAAATAAGTTATTTTTTAGAGTTTTGCGCCCAACATGACCTTAGTTGTCGACGGGCCTTAAAACACCACTCATTCATTCATTTGGTGATCTTCGTTGATTCTTTATTTTATTGGATTGCAATTATATGTAATTATAACTTAATTTTTTTTCTGAAGTGTAAATCCAATATGCCTGTTTTCCCTTCATAACTCATCAATTACATGTTCAAGAGGGACTTTCCTTATGACCCTTCAATCGCCCTTTTCTAAGGACTCTGATGATATATGTGGACTCTTTCCAAAAAGAAAAACAATTTGAGGGAATATTTGAATATTCTGGAGTACCTAACAACGGATTCCTGGTATTCCTCAAACCAGTACCCCTTTCCTCGCCTCCAACTACTATCCCAGATATGTCCTCAATTATCGACCCATTTGTGGGAGACAAAATGTCCGAAAGAAGAAGTGATGCTGTCGGGGGGTCGAAACCGAGACCTCTTGATTGACAGTCCGACTTAAGGACGATAATATAATATCGCTCATTTCGTCTTAATAATCGATTTTACCTCCTTATTAAAGATATACCTTATTTTCCATTTTTGTGTTTTCATTGACCATGCAAACTCTTTAAAATCCATAGAATCGTGTAAATCGTTAATTTTATCGATATGAATGATTTTTTTTATCGCTTTGAACGATTTCTCAACGTTTGTTAAAGGTGTGAGGTTTTCTTTTATATATATACGAATGAATGTAGTGCTGAGCGAATGATTGTGGAAAGCTTTGATCGAAATGAGGGTCAATTTCACAATGCTACTCACTATATATATACATGTAGAATATAACTTTATACATGTATACATGTAGAATATAACTTAACCAGTTTACCTCTTTGTGCCTCCACATGAATCTATCAGGCAATTACATTATTATCATTCCAAATGTTCATAAATACATTCTCGTCAAATAAAGTGAATACGTTTGGGATGTACACCTTTAAATGGACTACCAGAAATAAACGTACAGCAATATATTATTTATTTACTTATTTCCGCAAAATGGCACAAGAAAAAAAGTAGTAAAGTAACCACCAATAAAATGAAATATACTAACTTCCGGTCCGAATGGACACAAAAAATAAAGCTTGTTTTGGCCGTTCCTCCAAGTGATTCCTGAAATTGTTTAAAGAAAACACTCTATAAAACATAATAGAGAATATAGAAAATGTATAGAAAATAAACGGCCATGAAGTACCAAATTTATTAAACGAGTGATCTGTAAACAGATTAAAACAAGGCTTCAACTCATTTTTATATATATTTTAGAATACGAGTTTATGAAATCCGGTATTTTATGAACAAATAGTTGATATTCTATTCATACTTTAACATATTTTTTTATGCCCCCGATAGGGAGGCATAATAAATTTGACTTGTCCGTCCGTCCGTCTGTCCGTCCGTCTGTCCGTCCGTCTGTCCGTCCGTCTGTCCGTCCGTCCGTCCGTCATTCCGTCCAAAAACTTTAACATTGGCCATAACTTCCTTATTACTATCAAAGCGGTGTCGGGGGCATTGTCATCTTACAGTGACAGCTCTTGTTCAGAATAATTCATCAAAATTCGTAAAGTTCTTTGATTCAAAATTTCCGCGTAATACATAATAACGTTCGTATAAAGAAGTCATCACAACCATTTAAATCTCATTTCACAGTAACAAATACCTCTTATCTAATTAGTGATACAACATGGTGGCAAAATGTCACAAGATACGCACGTTACACTGCTAGATGAAAAAAACCACGAAGGGTAAAAACTAAAAAAATAAATTGCTAGGGTTATAGTTCTTGTGCATTGTACACTTCATAAGAGAAAAATAACTGCCGTGTTCAAGTTATTCAAACTTGAAGTGACATAGGTATGCTACGGACTAAAAAGTGGTCGCCACTGGACGCCTAGACGCCACAGGTGATTACATAATACACCATCTCCACAAACGCGCAGTCGCTAGCGCGTCGGACTGTGAATCTAAAGGTCACGAGTTCGATCCCCGATGACAGCACCCATGCTTTCCGACTATTTGCCTTCCATCAATAGGTTGATAATCGTAGACCTATGTGGGATAGCAGCTGCGGAATAGAAAAGGATGTGATGGTAGTGTAGATGTGAGGAATACAAGGAATCCATTGTAAGAAACTCAAGCAGCCGCAATAAAAATGATAGATTGTTGAAAGCGGCGTAAGAACGCATTCAAACAAACATAATACGTCCCCGCTTTCGACGGGCGCATGAAAATTAAAAACCCAAATTAAATGTAGTTTAATAATTGTCAGAAATAATATGATTGATCTAAGAAATGAGGTCTTTGAAAAAATTACAATTAATTGGTATCTTATACAGCTTTCAACGTGGCGGCTTGTTCAACTAACAATGGATTCCCATTGAGCACAATCACTATCGCTTGGTACTCCATGAGTCTCTATCTGCTCATCCCACATAGGCTTTATGATTATCGACTAATTAATGCGAGACTAATGATGAAAGGGATTTATCAAACATTGTTAAGTGAACGGAGGATCACATTTGATTCTTAAGCAAGTATTTAAGTCAGCATGCACTATGACTGAATGACTATTATCAAAGGTGTGTAATTTATTGTTCAAATGTAATCTTATTAATTATCACTTTTTTGTGATTCTTGCTAAACTTTAATTGCTATGTAACCAAAGAATTGATTGATTGATTGAATGGGTTTAACGCCGCTTTCAACAATCTCGCAGTTATATCGCGGCGGTCGGAGCACCTAACAATGGTTTTCTGGTATTTCTTTCACCTGTACTACCATTACACCCTTTCCTAGCCTCCGACTGCTATTTCACATAGGTTTACGATTATCTAACCATTGGTGAAAGACAAACGTCGGAAAGGCTTTTTGCCGCCACCGGGGATCGAACCCACGACTTCCAGATTGGACGTCTTATGCCTAACCAACTGCGCTATGGTGGCGGCTGTAACCAAAGCAAACCAGTCTGACACATCCAAATATTCATTATCTCCCTTAATATACACAAATAAGTAAACTGTACAAACCAAGAGGTGTCGTCTTGTCATTCTTTAAGTTGAGACCTTCTGATACTATAAAAAAAACATTTTGTTGGTGTTCAAAAAAACTTTCGCAGACATTCGAGACCAAGATCGGCCTGTCGGAGAGTAAATTTAGCCAAAACTGCATGCTTACTAACCACTTTATTAACTTAAAAAAAGCTTGGGTAAGATCCGTAAAACGCCCCTAATAGTTTGCGATTTCTTTGAAACAGTATTTATGTTTCAGCATGATTAAAGGAATCAAGACTTACTTTCAGTAGAAAGGTCAATTTGGAGTTCCTGTATGGCACATGACCATCTCTACGTCTGCTTAATATGTTTATGCAATGTCCAAGGTGCGAAAGGGACTGGTTAATATTTGCAGTCTCCTGAAAATTGAAAAAATAAATAAGCAGACAAAAAAGACAGTTAACGTTCCCGCGCATAATCAGACATCAAACAACGCTATCAGTCGCGAATCCAATAGCTAACCGGTAAATTTCATCTTGACCGGGTAAATGTTTGAAAGATATACCTTGATAGACGATCCTGTCGTGTTTAAATAATCTTGTCAGATCTTGTCAGATCTTTAATTTACAATGTTTAGATTAATTCTAAGCAGACACGGATGTTATTGAAATGTAATTATTATTATTTTATTTTTTTTTTGTAATTGATTATTTTCAATTTTGAACTGATAGAAAATCTCGATCTTGTCAGATGATCTTGATTTTGATATCTATAGATATGAGTTTTATATCTTAATTACACAAGAAATTATTCAGTATTATCATCAGTATCATTATTATTATTGGGAGATAGGGGTGTGGCCGAGGTAGATGACCTTGATCTTATAAATGACTTCGATAAGGGAAATTTATGATGCTTATTGACAAGATCAATTATTTTTCTACATATGAGTCTTTTTGCAATAGGCTTGAAGATGCTGTACTTACTAGATTTTTGCGTGATTAATGTAACGTTGGCCTTGATTTATAACCTTTACCTTTTATATGATTTGACCTTGGAATTTGTTGACGCAAAACAAAGAGATACCTTGATTGTTAAGGAATTTATCTAAATAATCGATATATTTAAGATGGATTGAATATCATCGATTTGGTACACAAAATTTGCACGAGAAAAAGAAAATGGAGTGACTTTTTTCCCTATCGTCAAACCTGGGTGACCAAGAATTTTGCACTTTTTCTAAAAAAAAAATAGTACGATGACCATATCTTTTTTATATCAATTTCACACGAACTTATGATTATCTAAAAATATAGAAAAAATTATATTTTGTATCTCGTTTTTTTTCTTTTTTTTTTTGTGAAATTCGATCCAACGTAATGAATTTTGAAAATATTCTCTTACATATTCGATATACCTGTTTTTACGTATTTGGGAAAAATACGTTAAAAATCACTATGTTACCTTCCAATCGATTATTATTATAATTGTTATTATATTATATCAGTCCAAGTAACTTCCTATCTATGAAATTAAAACGAATTTGATATAAGTTGTATGCTTAGATTTGATTGTGGTGTGGTTTTATACCAAGAAAGGAAAATCGGCGAAAAAATCGGACAAAAGCTTTCTTGGTACCTGTGACATTTTATGACGTTTTACAAAAAATCTGATTCCATGGCCCCCTTTTTTCTTTCCGATTCTTGAAATCGGCATACTTTAATATACAAAATTTGAAAAAATAATAGTCTTTTTAAGGTGATCGACGTTCCGATTCTAAGGAACAATTTTCCCATTGACATACTCGATTCAGAGTACAGTCTCTTCAAAGTGAGTGATTTGATTCATTTCTTTTAACGGTTTTTGAACTGTCTATTTTCTTCCATACTTCTGATTCATGACATCAATCAACCATGAAAAGTGCAATGACAAGGAAAGAGTCAACAGAAGATTGCTTTGCCGGAACTTACGGACGCACGAACGCACGCGCATACGACATACACTCCGCTTTGACAACAGCTCGATCTCAAAATGTCAAGGCAGTTAGTCTCTGGTTAAAGCTTATCTCCTGGTGAGTAATGATGTAATGGTTTCCCTAGGTAAGGCACTCAAATATATAATCAAGGTAATAAAAAAATTAGTTAAAGCTTTTTGTTTAAGTTTTTTTTAAGTCCATTGATGGTGAAGGTTAATGTCAAGGAGCTTGGTTATTGACGAATTCCTATCGCCTGGAATCTGTGAATATAAAGTAATTATGTCCCTAGTACGTAAAAGTATTCATAATATTTTAGCAAGTTGAATCAATTTATGGTCAAGGTCAAAATGTCAAGGCATTTGGTCTCTGGTGAAAGCCATAACATGAGTGCATATAAGAAGTAATGTTTTCAAAAATATAAGCAAAGTTAAAGTCTTTGGGTTTAACCTTTTTTGTTAAAGATTTTGATATTTTTTAAAGGGTCAATGTTACTTCTGAAGGTCATGCTGACATGGCTGCTTGTCTCAAACGAAAGCCTAAACACTAATTATTAATTCTGTAAAATATTAAGGATAAATATTGATATAAGTAAACAACTGTAACCTTATGGGGAGACCATCATCCGAGGGTATTAAAATAGCTCTTCCTAACATTTCGTCTCAGGCAAGCTAAACATAGTGGCATTGGTCTTATTGTTTTAGGGGAAAGTGTTGTTGTTGTTTTTGTTGTTGTTTTTATCCCCATTGTCATGGCAACTAAATTTCTACAAGTACTTCTATTCTTTTGGATCATTTTGAAAGGGGTTCCCCTAGGTAATATGTCTAGAAATTTCGGTTGAAATTTGATGGGCTTTGGGGAGAAGAATTGTTTTTAATTAATCAGACAGACGGACAACTTACGACCGGCCGACGGAAATCAATCTATCCCACCTTGGGCACTTCAAGCTCAAGTTGGCAAACTAAAAGGCAAATTCTACGCATAATTTTGCACTTTGCACCCTTGATATTTAATAAAGCTATTGTAACAGTGATTGGGGTGTAAACATCTTCACTGAAGACAAGATGTAATCAGGGTTTTAGTTATCGCGGCAAAGGTCTTCACCAGTTACAACGCCAAGTTCAACAATAAGGATGCAAATAGCCACCTTAAGTTCAAATATATTTGCATGAAACCGTTTTTGTAAACAGGCTAAATAAATTGTAAAAGTGAAAATCCATACCCTTGATGCATTACCCTCTGCTTGGGATTGCTTCAACTTTTCATTGCCCGCAAGGTCCACCATTATAAGGGCCCCCAGCTGGGCGGGGGGATAGAAATAGTCGGCTGCTGTCCATGTAGTACATGGTAAGACCCCAAACAAATGGACCTGCCTGTTTGCCGTGGGCTGCGACCCGTAATGCCTGATGACGGGATCCTGGTGGTTGAGTGACCTCAGGGATTGGCTAGGCCCTGTGTTTGCAACACACCACTTTGGCCCTGAGTTGGGACAAACGGGAGGTCAGGCGGGCCCGACCTGATCAATCGGCTGGTCATGCCATGCCCTAGGGCGTTTTTATCAAAAAGAATTGTCTTTTAATTGTGTTTCCTAAACCACCGTTTTCATTATATGACGTTTTCACTTACGCCTTAGAAGGCGGTGGCTCATGGGCCAATCGGGTAAATATGGTGTTTGATCGACAATTTTACTGTCTGATGTCTACTTCATGCTTGGTTGAAATATTCATCGGCGTATTTTTGCTTGATCTAGCCATTTTGCTACGAGTATATCGGCGATGTATCCCCTGCACCTCTCCTGAGATGGAATTCCCCAGGTTAGGTGTACCCTAGTAGGACTCCGAGGGCGGGTGGTTTGGAGCATCGCCGATGAAGTCAATCAACTACCATGGCAACCTCAAAAAAAGCCAAGCGTGCCTATAACTCTGACTCCGATGATGAAGCTTACTGTTCTATTTCATTTCCTAAGTTCATAGTTATCGAAAGTATCGACCCAGATGACCCAGTTTCTCAACTCTCCCCGTTCGTTATCGAAAAATCAATAAACGCAATCCTTGGAACACCTAAATCAGTGAAGACGCTCAGAAATGAAACTATTTTAGTTGAAGTATCAAAAAAGACACAAGCTGATAATTTACTAAAAACCAAAAGATTCTTCAACATTAAGGTCAATGTATACCCCCATGAAAGGCTCAATCAGTCAAAAGGTGTAATAAGATGTAAAGATTTGTCTAGATGCACCATTTCAGAAATACAAGACAACCTTAGGAGTCAGGGAATTACTGGAGTCAAACGCATTCAATTTAAAAGGGATGAAAAAATAATTCAGACAAATACGTATATCCTGACCTTTAATGAACCAGTATTACCAAAGGAGATCAAAATTGGGTTTCAAATTGTAAAAGTAGACGTTTTTGTACCTAATCCACTTCGATGTTTCAATTGTCAAAAGTTTGGCCATCATGAAGATAAATGTTCAAGTGTAAAAACATGCAGAAAATGTGGTTATTCTGGGCCCGTAGACGAACACGACGAGGAGACCTGTGAAAATGACTTAAAATGTTGCAACTGTGGACAGGAGCATGCTGCAAATTCCAGGCAATGCCCTAAATTCATTTTGCAGAAGGAAATCCTTGAAATAAAATTCAAACAGTCTGTCTCTTTCTACGAAGCAAAGAAAATCGTAGAGTCGAGACAAGCAGTTTCAGAAACAAGTTATGCAAACAAGGTCAAATCTGTACAAGCTGAGAAGAAAGAGCCTGATCAATGTAGCAAGTGTGATCGTCTTCTGAAACTCATAACTGAACTGTTTCCCCAAGCAAAGGATAAAATCAAACAAGCACTGTCGGATGAAACGATAAAATCTCCAGACAAAGAACAAGAAAGCAAAGCTTCATCTTCTGAAAATAATAAACCGACCTCTCAAGCAAATAAAGTAAATGTAAACAAAATTGTAAGTAAACAGTCCCAAAAAGAAAAGTCTTCACATCATTCTGAGTCTGTTAGTCAAAGAAAACTTCGTATAAATCTGGAGAAGGTTTCACCTCCTCCAGCTTCAACCGGCAATCGCTTCTCTGAGTTAAGCGAGTCGGATGACGAGGAAGAGGAGATGGATGTACCCGCTCCCCCTCCTTCAAACCCCCCTACTTCAAACCAAAAGCAAACAGATGCAATAAGGCAAGGTGCAACCAAAATCAACCTAACAGGAGTTAAATAATGAGTAGTTTGTCACTTCCATTAATAAGTGGTATAATTTTAATAATAACCTTCATGATGGCGAATAACATAATACAATGGAATTGCCGCAGCATCAAGGCAAATTTTGAAGAACTTAATCTTCTAGTTAACGAACAAAAACCAGTTGCAGTATGTATACAAGAAACGTTTCTCAAAGACACAGATAAGTTTTCTCTGAAATATCACTCTTGCTATTTTACTAACTTTACAGATCGCGAAAAAGCGTCTGGTGGTGTGGGAATTATTGTAAATAATAATATCCCTCACCGTCATGTCAGTTTAGATACTTCTCTGCAAGCAGTAGCTATAAGTGTCTCTCTAAATAAAACAATTACATTGTGTTCTGTTTATCTTCCTCCCAGTTCCCCTGTAGATGGTAGAAAACTTGATAATCTAGTTGACCAGCTACCACAACCTTTTATACTTATGGGGGATTTCAACTCCCACCATAAGTTATGGGGATGCTCCAATACAGACGACAAAGGTCGTATTGTTGAGGATTTTGTAACAAGGCATGATCTTGTTTTATTGAATGATAAATCTAAAACTTATCTTCATCCTGCAACTGGTAATTACTCTTCACTGGATTTGACTATTTGCAGTCCTGATATTTTTCCTAATTTTTCATGGAAAGTTCATTCCGACCTTCATGGTAGTGACCATTTCCCTATTCAGATCTCTGAATTAGGACCATCTGTTCAGGAGCGCCCTAGGCGTTGGAAACTCCATAAGGCTAATTGGGAACTTTATAGAACTACCTGTGAACAATCGATCAATCCAGAAGCCTTTGATGAATGTGAAAACTCTGCAGAACTCTTTACATCTTTACTTTATTCTGCTGCAGAAAAAGCTATTCCACAAACATCGCCTGACCCCAAAACTCCAAATAAGCCATGGTTTAATGAAGATTGCAAAAAGGCTATAGCTGAGCGAAAACGTGCTCTTGGAGCATTTGCCTTAAGGCCTTCAAAGGAGAATCTTTACAAATTTAAAATTGCACGTGCAAAAGCACGTCGTACAATTAAACAAAGTAAGCGTTCCTCTTGGAGACAGTATGTATCTAGATTAAATTCTAGATCATCTGTCAAAAAGACTTGGGACATGATACGTAAAATTAGTGGGAAGAATACATCACTTAATGTCGGTCATCTTAAAACGGATGACGATAACACAGTTTCTTCAAAACATGACATTGCTAATGTCTTGGCAGACACGTTTGCCAAGAAATCTTCCTCTACTAATTATTCACCTGCGTTTCAAAAGTTTCAAGGTGAAAAAGAAAAGTCTAAACTTAATTTCAGTTCCAGAAATCTGGAACACTATAATAGAGACTTTTCCGTTAAGGAATTGAAAAAAGCTTTTAAAAAGTGTCACGACACTGCTGTCGGATCAGATGCTATTCATTATCAATTCCTCAAACGTTTGCCATCTCGTTCCCTTCATTGCTTACTTCAGATTTATAATCAGGTATGGAAGACGGGAAGCATTCCAGCCTCTTGGCGGGAAGCCATCGTTATTCCAATACCTAAACCAGGTAAAGATTCCACAAACCCTTCAAATTACCGCCCTATTGCTTTAACTAGTTGCATCTGTAAAACCATGGAAAGAATGGTCAATGATCGTCTTGTTTGGTTTCTTGAAAAGAACCACCTTATTACGGAAGTCCAAAGTGGCTTTCGTAAACAGAGAAGCACTCTTGATCATCTTGTTCGCTTCGAGACATTTATTCGAGAAGCCTTTATAAAGAAGGAACACGTTGTTTCTGTCTTTTTCGATCTCGAAAGTGCTTATGATACCACTTGGAAGTATGGAATTATGAACGACCTCTATGATTTCGGTATACGAGGTCGCCTTGCCTTTTTCATCTCAGCTTTTTTGGATGAACGTCAGTTTAGAGTCCGTGTTGGAGATACTTTATCTGATCCCCATGAACAAGAAATGGGTGTTCCCCAGGGGAGTATTTTATCGGTGACACTGTTTAGTGTCAAAATAAACAACATCGTTAAAACCGTTTGCCCTGGTGTGGAATGTTTTCTCTACGTTGACGACTTTTGTATCTGCTACAGATCAAAACATATGCATACAATTGAAAGACAATTGCAACAAGTCTTGAACAATCTTTCAAAATGGTCAAATGAAAACGGCTTCAAGTTTTCGAAGACTAAAACTAAATGTATGCATTATTGCCAATCCAGGAAAATGCACCTTGATCCAGATTTAAAGTTGGACGGGGTACCGATTGAAGTTGTCAAGGAATTTAAGTTCTTAGGACTTTTATTTGACTCTAAGCTTTCGTTTATTCCACATATTGACAATTTGAAAAATAAATGCCAAAAGGCACTTAACCTTTTACGTGTTGTATCCAGTATGGATTGGGGAGCCGATAAAAAGGTTCTATTGCGCCTATATAGGGCACTTGTTAGATCAAAGCTAGACTATGGCTGTGTTGTTTATGGTTCTGCGCGCCCTTCTTACCTTCGTAAGCTTGATACTATTCATAATCAGGGTTTGCGCTTGGCGTTGGGTGCATTTAGAACATCACCAATTAACAGTGTTTATACAGAAGCAAATGAGCCTTCCTTAAATTTACGCAGGAAAAAGCTTTCCATGCAATATTATTTAAAACTTAAATCCAATCCCGATAATCCTACTCATAAAGTTGTTTTTGAACCTAAATATAGAGAGGCTTTTGAAAAGAAAAAGAACCCAATACTTCCTTTTAGTTTGCGCTGTGAAGCCGATGTAAGCTCTCTAGATTTTGACCTAGAGGACGTGGCAGAACATATTGTTCCTGATGTTCCTTTGTGGACATATAAAACTCCCACGTTTCTTTATGATCTTGCTTCAAGCAAAAAGGATACAACAGATCCATCTATTTTTAAAACCAAATTCTTGGAAGTCAAAGAAAAATACACATCGTACGAAGAAATATACACTGACGGTTCAAAAGATGGCGAAAAAGTTGCTTCAGCCACTATTTTAGATGGCGAAAAATATCAATTCCGCCTTCCCAATAACTCTTCTATTTTTTCAGCCGAGCTTAAGGCCATTGATCTCGCACTCGATCATATAATCGCAGAACGTCTCTCTCGCTATATCATTTTTACTGACTCTATGTCAAGCATGCAAGCGATTGAGCACGAAAAAACTGACAATCCCCTTATTGTAAGGCTACTTGATAAAATAGCTAAGCTTAATGATGTTGAACTCGTTTTCTGTTGGCTTCCAAGCCATATTGGTATTCGTGGTAATGAAGAGGCAGATAAAGCTGCCAAGGATTCATTATCACTTGAAATTTTACCCTTTGAAGTACCTTTTACTGATTTTAAGCCCCTTATTCATAGTTTTATTCATGATATCTGGAGGAACTGTTGGACTGATCCAGCCAACCAAAATAATAAGTTATTCTCTGTTCGACCAGATCTCGGCGATTGGATTCCTGGTTACAGGGCAAGCCGTCGCGAAGAGCTGATTTTGACTCGCCTACGCATTGGCCATACTTATCTTACACACTCCCATCTTTTAAAAGGAGAAGAGATGCCAATGTGCATTCCATGCAACACTCCTCTTACTGTCAAACATATTTTTATTGATTGCATTGATTTTTCTTTAATAAGAGACAGGTATTTTAAAGTTGACAGTATGAGGCAGTTGTTTAACAATATTAAAATTGAACTAATTTTTGACTTTCTCAAGGCGATTCATTTATATAGCAAAATCTGATTTTTAGGTACTATTAATTATGTTTTCTTCTTAATTTTTAAAATGGTTCTATTAAATTTTACCGTTTTCAATGGCTCTTTTGGCTTTTCTTTCTCATACATTTGAAATTCTTTTGGATTTTTATATGTTTACATTGAATTGTTTTAAAATATTGTTTACCTATGTTTTCATACAATGAATACTCACTTTTTTATACATGAGTGTTTGCGCCCTACATGACCTTAGTAGTCGACGGGCCGTAAAACAATATTCATTCATTCATTCATTCCACCATTATAAGTGTTGATTCTGTTTGTCCCTATCAACATAAACAAAAACGTTAATATTGCTTACATTTCAGAATGGTCCATATCATGAAAGTCAAAGTCGGTGCAAATTGAATTTAAACCACGCCCCCAGCTGGGCGGGGGGATAGAAATAGTCGGCTGCCGCCCATGTAGTCAGTGGTAAGACCCCTAACAAATGGGCCCGCCTGTTTGCCGTGGGTGGAGACTCGTAAGGCCGGAAAAGAGGGTCCTGGTAGTTGAGGGAAGCCCAGGGATCTCCAGCTTCTCAACACGCTGCTTTGGCCTCGGCTTCGGCTGAAACGGGAGCCTAGATGGGCCCGGTCTAGGCAATCGGCTGGTCGTTTTAGACTGGGGCATCTACTTTTGTCATATGAAATATTTTGATTAATAATAGATGTTCTGTCATAGTTCTAGTCATAGTTCTAGTGACACATTTCATAACAAATTGCTGTACCATATTTCCTTGAAGATATTTTGGTATAATGTCATTGTTCTATTGAAAGTACAAAGGTTTATTCGCCCTTGTCACTCATATTTTATATTTTAATAGTATTTTAGTCCTTGTCTATATAGGCTCATGGGCTAATCGGGTTGAATGGATTTTGTGTTTTGGCATCATTTGCACGACTTGGTTCTTTGTAAGGAAATTTTTCGTGCAATCGCTGTCATTCATTTTGTCGTTTGGCTCGAGTATACTATTCGGGTAGCCCCGGCATGGGGGGCTGGAAACCCGCCCTTTCATGTCCCCTTGTAGGACTCCGTGGAGGGTGGTGGCCCCGGATAGTGAATTTAAACTTAAACAAACATGGACACCCAATCTAAAAAACGTAAGAACGGACTCGGACTGGAAATGGAAGAAGATAATTACAGCAATAAAGGTCAATCATTCCCTAGGTTTCTTGTAATTCAGCATCGTGACGATCAAGCACCATTGACTACCCTATCACCATTTGTCATTGACAAAGTGCTCACTGCGTGTGCTGGGCGAGTGAAATCTGTCAAAAAGCTTCGTATTGGTGGTCTCCTTGTTGAGGTTGAAAGACCTCAGCAAGCTGAAAACCTTATGAAAATGGATAGGTTTTATGACAAATGGGTAGACTGTACTCCTCATGGGACTCTTAACAAGTCCAAGGGCATTATAAGATGTCCGGATTTGGAGGGAGTTTCAGAGGAGGAGATAGTTTCTGAATTGGCTGACCAGAATGTAATTGAGGCTAAGCGAATGACAATCTTCAGAGAGGGCAAGAAAAAGGCAACTAACACCATTGTTTTGACATTTGAGAAAGCCATTTTACCTAAATCCATACGTGTGGGATACTTAAATGTCAGGGTCGATATTTATATTCCGAACCCTCTACAGTGTTACAGGTGTTTTCAGTTCGGGCATCACGAAAATAGATGTCGCAATATACGTCTCTGTAGACGCTGCGGCGTACCGGAGCAGGAGCACGAAGGGGATCCAGACAAATGCTCAGTGACTATGAAATGTTCCAACTGTGGAGGTGAGCATATGTCCACATCAAGATCATGTCATGTATGGAAAAAGGAAAAAGAAATTGTCGCAATTAAATGTAAAGAGGGTTTGTCATTTGCGGAAGCACGCAAGATTGTAGAAAACAGAATTAACCTTTCTAACTCTTATGCCAATGTTCTTAAGCCAAAGGAAAATGAATGCCAAAACTGCAAAGATATTTTTTCCAAACTCTGTGTGATTTTCCCGGAAAAGAAAGATGAAATACAAAAAATGTTCCCAAAATTAAAAGATTCCAAAGCTCCTCTTCAAACTGATGACAAAAACAAGAAACCTCCGACTTCATACTCCTCTAGCGCTACAGGAAAAACTGTTATCACAGAATCAAAAGGCCCCGAAAAGAAAACAAACACTACACCGCTCTCTGAAGAAGATGAGATCATAAGATTAGATAAAATTGAAATGGGAAGGCGTAAGAAAGCTCAAATACAACAGGAGAAATTAGATTCTCAAGTTTGTAAAGTAGCCGAAGATAAAGATGCAAGCTTATTTGTTAAACCCCCAAGGAGCAGAACTTCGTCTCCTAGGGCGGCAACATCAAATCGTCAGCCAAAGGGATCTGAGGATCCGATCAAGCAGTACAACCGCTACCATAGTCTTGAAGAAGACATGGTTACGGAAGACACAGAGGATGTGGACTCTTCCAAAGAGAATAAGCAAGGTAAAACTATAATAGATCTCTCACACATAAAGAAATGAAATCCATACTTCCATTATTCATAAGTATTATTTTTCACCTTAATTTAACAATGGCGAACACAATTATTCAATGGAATTGTCGCAGCATTAAAGCTAATTTTGAAGAAATGAATCTATTAGTTTCTAATGGAAATCCAGTGGCAATCTGTTTGCAAGAAACTTTCCTGAAAGATACTGACAAATTCTCTTTGAGGTATCATTCTTGCTATTTAAAAAATTTTGAAGGGAATGAGAAAGCTTCTGGTGGTGTTGGAATTATTGTTAACAACAATGTTCCTCATCGCAGCATCCCTCTTAATACCACGCTACAAGCTGTTGCTGTTAGCGTATCTCTCAATAAAACAATAACTCTCTGTTCGATTTATCTTCCACCAAGTTCTCCTATAAATAGTAGGAAACTAGACGATCTTGTCGGACAATTACCCAAGCCTTATATTTTAATGGGAGATTTCAACTCCCACCATACGCTTTGGGGATGTTCCAATACAGACGATAAAGGTCGTATTATTGAAGATTTCATATCAAATCATGATCTTGCTTTATTAAATGATAAAACCTCCACTTATCATCATCCAGCCACTGGTTCATATTCTTCATTGGATTTAACTGTTTGCACTCCAGACATTTTCCCGGCTTTTAGCTGGAAAGTTGACTCTGATCTTCATGGTAGTGACCATTTCCCTATTCAAATATCTGAATTAGGACCTTCAGTTCAAGAACGCCCAAGGCGATGGAAACTCCATAAAGCTAATTGGGAGTTGTTCAAAACTACCTGCGAACAATCGATAAATCCAGAAGCTTTTGAAGATTGTGAAAACTCTACAGAGCTTTTTACATCCTTACTATACTCGGCTGCAGAGAAAGCTATTCCTAGAACGTCGCCTAACCCTAAACACCCTAACAAACCATGGTTTAATGAAGACTGCAAAAAGGCTATAGCTGAACGGAAGTCTGCTCTCAGATCATTTGATCTGAGACCGTCAAAGGAGAACCTTTACAAATTTAAAATTGCACGAGCGAAAGCTCGTCGTACCATTAAACAAAGTAAGCGTTCGTCTTGGAGACAGTATGTTTCTAGATTGAATTCTAGATCATCTGTCAAAAAGACATGGGATATGGTGCGCAAAATCAGCGGAAAGAGCGCGTCAATTGGAGTTGGTCATTTAAGAACTGACCTCAGTGACGTTTCTTCCAAGGCTGATATTGCGAATGTATTGGCAGATACGTTTGCCAAGAAGTCATCATCATCAAATTACTCACCTGCCTTTCAAAAATTCAAAGGTGATGAAGAAAAGTCAAAACTTCACTTCAGTTCCAGTCGACTGGAACATTATAATAGAGACTTTTCTGTCAAAGAACTGAAGAAGGCTTTAAAGAAGTGTCATGACACTGCTGTAGGAAACGATAATATACATTATCAATTCCTCAAACGCTTGCCCTCTCGTTCTTTGCATTGCTTACTTGATATTTATAACCAGGTATGGAATACGGGAAGCATTCCAGCATCTTGGCGGGAAGCTATCGTTATTCCTATACCGAAACCAGGTAAAGATTCTACCAATCCTTCAAACTATCGCCCCATAGCTTTAACCAGTTGTATTTGTAAAACCATGGAAAGAATGGTTAATGATCGTCTTGTCTGGTTTCTTGAAAAGAACCACCTTATTACGTCAGTCCAAAGTGGCTTTCGTAAACAAAGAAGCACTCTTGATCATCTTGTCCGCTTCGAGACTTTTATTCGAGAAGCTTTTATAAAGAAAGAACACGTTGTTTCTGTCTTTTTCGATCTTGAAAGTGCTTATGATACCACATGGAAGTATGGAATTATGAATGACCTCTATGATTTCGGTATTCGAGGTCGCCTTGCTTATTTTATTTCTGCATTTTTGGATGAACGTCAGTTTAGAGTCCGAGTTGGAGACACTTTGTCTGATCCCCATGAACAAGAAATGGGCGTTCCACAAGGAAGTATTTTGTCTGTGACACTTTTTAGTGTCAAAATTAACAATATTATCAAAACTGTTTGCCCTGGGGTTGAATGTTTTCTCTATGTTGATGACTTTTGCGTCTGTTACAGATCAAAACATATGTATACGATTGAAAGACAGCTACAACAAGTCTTAAAAAATCTTTCCAAATGGTCCAATGAAAACGGCTTTAAGTTTTCCAAGACAAAAACTAAATGTATGCATTTTTGTCAGTCTAGGAAAATGCACCCTGATCCAGAATTAAAGCTGGACGGAGTGCAAATTGAAGTTGTAAAAGAATTTAAATTCCTTGGACTCCTTTTTGATTCTAAACTGACGTTTATACCCCATATTGATAATTTAAAAAATAAGTGCTTAAAAGCACTTAATCTTTTACGTGTTGTTTCCAGTATGGACTGGGGAGCCGATAAAAAGGTCTTATTACGCCTTTACAGGGCACTTGTCAGATCTAAATTAGATTATGGTTGTGTTGTTTACGGTTCTGCACGCCCTTCATACCTTCGTAAACTTGATACCATTCATAATCAAGGATTGCGCCTAGCGCTTGGTGCTTTTAGAACATCACCAGTTAATAGTCTTTATATTGAAGCCAATGAACCTTCCTTGAACCTGAGAAGGAAAAAGCTCTCAATGCAATACTACTTAAAGCTAAAATCTAATCCTGACAACCCAACGTATAAAGCTGTGTTTGAACCTAAACACAGACGGGATTTTGATAAAAAACCGAGTGCAATACCCCCATTTAGTTTACGGTGTGAAGCAGATGTTAACTCTCTAGATTTTGATCTAGAGGACGTGGCAGAACATATTGTTCCTAAAGTTCCTTTGTGGACTTCTAAAAGCCCCACATTTCTTTACGATCTTGCTTCTAGCAAAAAGGATACAACCGATCCAACTGTTTTTAAAACAAAGTTTTTAGAAATAAGAGAGAAATACGCATCTTATGAAGAGATTTATACAGATGGTTCAAAGGACGGCCAAAAAGTTGCCTCAGCCACCATTTTAGATGGTGAAAAGTATCAATTCCGTTTGCCAAATAACTCTTCTATATTTTCAGCCGAGCTAAAGGCGATTGACCTCGCACTCGACCATATAATCGAAGAACGCTTCTCTCGCTACATTATTTATACTGACTCTATGTCAAGTATACAAGCGATTGAGAACGAGAAAACCGACAATCCGATTATTGTTCGATTATTAAATTCAATAGCCCAGCTTCATGATGTTGATCTCGTTTTCTGCTGGCTTCCGAGCCACGTTGGTATTCGTGGTAATGAAGAAGCGGATAAAGCTGCCAAGGAGGCTTTATCATTAGAAATTTTACCTTTTGAAGTACCTTTTACTGATTTTAAGCCTTTAATTCATGGTTTCATTCAGGATGTCTGGAAGAACTGTTGGTCCGATCCAGCGAACCACAGAAATAAATTATATTCTATTCGTCAAGATCTTGGCGAATGGTTGCCTGGTTACAGGTCAAGTCGTCGTGAGGAACTTGTATTGACTCGACTACGCATTGGACATACGCATCTCACTCACTCCTACCTTTTAAAGGGAGAGGAGATGCCAATGTGCATTCCATGCAACACTCCTCTAACCGTCAGCTATATATTTATTGAATGTATAGATTTCTCTTATATCAGAGACAGTTATTTTAAAGTGGAGAATATGAAGAGCCTTTTTGACTGTGTTAAGATTGAGCTTATTTTTGACTTCCTGAAAGCCATTGGTTTGTATAACAAAATGTAATTTTACGTTTATTTGATTTTGAATTTATTCTTAGACTTGATAGCGTTTATCGCGAATTTTAAAATTTATTGTGAATGATCTTTTGATCATGATCTTCTTCAGACTTTAAAAATTTTTCTGTAAATTTTTACCATGTATACTGAGTTGTCTTATTCTATTTACCATTTTTTGTTTTATAATGATTTCGTCTAGTTTAGTTTTGATGTATACTTGACCTTGTTTATAACAGTTATTCATTTGTCGTTTACCAATTATTTATTTTTTAAAATATTTTGCGCCCAACATGACCTTGGCTGTCGACGGGCCGTAAAACACTATTCATTCATTCATTCATTGAATTTAAACCAGCCCCTGACGTAGACCAGCCTCTAACGTAGACAATGTGAATGGATGGATATGGGTATTTAAGTATACTGACGTCAAGAAAAGAACACATCAATCAAAATTGGATTTTTCTGTTTGGCATTTTAAAAACATAAGAAAGCTTCAATAAAGACCTCTCTACACGTGCCATAACGAAAGATTTAGATTTCATGTTGGATATGTTAAAGCTTGAGTAGCGGTTCCAACGTTTTCGAACACCAAGTGCGCCTTTTTAATATTGTTGCTTCGATACAAAATTGCACATGTGTCTTTAGAACTTGATATGCCAATGATTCACGCAAGAAGTGTTGGAATATTCCGACACGTTTCATTACGCAAGCATTACTTGTAATGTTACTTTTGTAAGTGATAGCCATTTTTACGTCTGAGGCGTTTTTATTGACGTCAGCGTCGCGAAGAGCTGATTTTGACTCGCCTACGCGTTGGACATACTTATCTTACGCACTCCTATCTTTTAAAAGGAGAAGAGATGCCAATGTGCATTCCATGTAACGCTCCTCTTACTGTCGAACATATTTTTATTGATTGTATTGACTTTTCTTTAATAAGAGACAGATATTTTAAAGTTGATAGTATGAGGCAGTTGTTTGACCATGTAAAAATTGAACTTATTTTTAACTTTCTCAAGGCGACTCATTTATATAGCAAAATCTGATTTTTATGTTCTATTTATCGTGTTTTCTTCTTAATTTCTTAAAATGGTTCTATTAAATTTTACCGTTTTCAATGGCTCTTTTGGCTATTTTTTCTTTTACATTTGAAATTATTTTTGGATTCTTATATGTTTACATTTTGATTGTTTTAAAATATTGATTACTTATGTTTTCTTGCAATGAATGCTCACTTTTGTGAATTTTCCGGTCGGGTGGACTCGCACATGAGCCGTTCTCCTGATCTGGGGAGAGTCCATGTGCTTTCGTGCTCACGTCGGATTATTCAAGTTTTATACATGAGTGTTTGCGCCCAACATGACCTTAGCAGTCGACGGGCCGTAAAACAATATTCATTCATTCATTGACGTCAGTATAAATGTAATAGGGTTATAGAATTCAGGAAGGAACGGTGCTGCAAATTGTTGATTCTTGAATATACCCATACGTTTTCCTTGAAATATCACTCTTGGTATTTGACTAACTATACAGAACGTGTAAAAACGTCTGATGGTGTGGCAATTATTGTAAATAATAACATTCCATACCGTCATGTTAGTTTAAATACATCTCTACAAGCAGTGGCTGTAAGTGTCTCTTTAAATAAAACAATTACATTGTGTTCTATTTATTTTCCCCTAGTTCTCCTGTAGATGATAGAAAACTTAAAAATCTCATTGACCAGGTACCACAACCTAAGATCTTCCAACCTAAATTAACTTCACTCTTGTCCTTTCTAAGAAGAAACCATTCCTTTTTAGCAGCCCGTGGACCACTGAGGCAGATGTTTGAGGTGATGTTTTTTAGCTCACCTGAGCACGAGGCGTTTGTGGTCGCATGATGTCCGTCGTCAACATTTGCCTTGTAGGCACTCTAGTGGGCATACTTTTTGCTTGATCAACCTAAAAATTGATCAGGATGATTGTCTTGATGAAATCTCAAATGAGTGCGAATTTGGGTCAAGTAGAGCCAAAAACAAGGCCACGAGGTAAAATCTAAGTAAAAACCTTGTTGACACTCTAGAGGCCATATTTTTTGGTCAATCATCCTGAAAAAAGGTCAGGATGATTGTCTTGATAATATCTCACAGTAAAGTAAGGTCAAACTAGTGTGTTCTCGCAACATGTTTAAATATAATACATGCATAAACTTTACAAAGCTCCTTTTTGGTGTGAAAACTGGGGAATATGTTTTTTAACCTTATAGTTACCCCCCTCCCTCTATGAATGTCTTTGTGTTTTGAAAAGTTCTATGCGTAGCTCCAATTCCACAGATAAGGCAAGACAAATCCTCGACCCTTGGTAACATACAACTATGATATAAGCGTTCTGAAACACCTTTTCAATTGAATACAATCAATATGCATGACTTTGATAGACTGAACAAGACAAAAAATACTTACCAGATACACTGCAAAGCTGCAAAGTTAATGTCATGTTTCAGACATAAGATAAATTGAATGATTTGTCTTAATGTCATTAGCCCAGTCGGGCTAGCTAAGTCCCAAATGTGTACAACTGTCAATCCTTGTGTCCTTGATACTGGCTCGACCAACTTTAATTCGACATTTAACAAGTCACTGATAATAGTCATGTTATTGTATATTTACAGTCAAAAGGTTTTAATACTTTCATTACTCTATGCTAGAAATCGGCAAAGGATTAAAATATGAAACCCACCATAATTTTAATTTTCTTCGCCCTCTTCGCAAATTCCAAAGTTGAAGCTGTTTTTTTGAGATGGATCTAAAAGACAAACAAGATAAAACTATGGACTTTGCCAACAAGATTGAAAAACCAGTAATCCAAGAACCGAATTTGACTATTTTTTGCTAAGCTTGGGATATAACAGAAGTTATATTTTTTAGAAATAATACACTTTGTTACATAGTCTGTGGTATTTGAATGTCTGTTCACAAACCTAATACTATATTATCGTCCTTCAAATAGATAAATCAATTTTTTGATTCTAATCACTACGGTTTCGTAAGAAACTATTTTATATAAAAACAATTAGCCCGGAAACGTATTTTTTTTCATTCCGTTCTTATACTCGCCATTAGTTTTTACACAAAAAAAGAGAAAATTTTTGTGAGGACTATTATTCCTTGAACTACCAAAAACATTCTTACCTATCTCAAATATCTCCCCCACACACACTATCTGAGGTTACTGCCTATATGTCAGAGTTACAAAAGACTCCCTTCATTTACGTACACGGTAATGTGTAGATGTATTGGAAGAGATACGTACAACCTCTTTTTCCGCATTATTTTTATGCCCCCGTATCGAGAGATCGGGGGCATATTGTTTTAATCATGTCTGTCCGTCCGTGTGTCCGTCCGTCTGTCTGAAAACTTAACCTTTCCAATATCTTCAAGCCTATTCAAGATACAAAGCTGATATTTGGCATGATGATAGATCTCAATGATCCGCATCCGCTGGTACCAAAGTCGAGATCATGTGACGAGGTCAAGGGCATCTGTCAAGGTCAAACTTTGAAAAAAAATGCCGTTACGGGGGCATTCGTGTTCCACAAACACATCTTGTTTTTAAATATCTTCAGAATTGTGCGTGGCACAATACCTCGTTCATCTTCATCATTTTCAGCAATAAAACAATGCTTGATCATTTTTGTGCAAGTTTAACAACACAACCGTAGCTTGTGAAACTACCCAGGGCTTGTTTGGGGTTAAATATCTCCTCAACCACTCAAAATATCAGTCATCTTATGCTCACCCTAATCAACGCCCCCAGCTGGGCGGGGGGATAGAAATAGTCGGCTGCTGTCCATGTAGTACATGGTAAGACCCCAAACAAATGGACCTGCCTGTTTGCCGTGGGCTGCGACCCGTAATGCCTGATGACGGGATCCTGGTGGTTGAGTGACCTCAGGGATTGGCTAGGCCCTGTGTTTGCAACACACCACTTTGGCCCTGAGTTGGGATAAACGGGAGGTCGGGCGGGCCCGACCCGATCAATCGGCTGGTCATGCCTTGCCCTAGGGCGTTTTTACCTAAAAACTTGCTTTTTAATTGTTTTTCCTGAACCACCGTTATCATAAAGTGACGTTTTCACTAACGCCTTAGAAGGCGGTGGCTCATGGGCCAATCGGGTAAATGTGGTGTTTGATCGACAATTTTACTGTCTGATGTCTATTTCATGCTTGGTTGAATTATTCATCAGCGTATTTTTGCTTGATCTAGCCATTTTGCTACGAGTATATCGGCGATGTATCCCCTGCACCTCTCCTGAGATGGAATCCCCCAGGTTAGGTGTACCCTTGTAGGACTCCGATGGCGGGTGGTTTGGAGCATCGCCGATGAAGTCAAGAAAATAACATGGCAACCTACAAAAAAACCAAGCGTACCTGGAACTCCGATTCGGAAGATGAAGCCCCAATTAATCAATCATTTGCTAAATTCCTCGTTGTCGAAAGTTTAGACCCGGATAGTCCGATCTCTGACTTGTCTCCATTTGTTATCGAAAAGCAGCTAAATGCCATCATTGGAACACCCAAATCTGTCAAAACTCTAAAAAATGAAACTTTGCTGATTGAAGTCACTAAAAAACAACAGGCTCAGAATTTATTAAAAACTACAAAGTTCTTCAACCAAAAGGTGAAAGTTTACGCCCATGAGAGACTGAATACGTCTAAAGGTGTTATTAGATGCAGAGACCTGTCAAAATGCCCTTTATATGAGATCAAAGATAATCTGAAACCACTGGGAGTTACTGAAGTTAAAAGAATTGAATTCAAAAAGGATGGAAATACTATCAAGACAAACACTTACATTTTGACCTTTAATGACCCAGTGCTTCCAAAAGAAATTAGAATAGGATATCAAATAGTGAAGGTTGATGTGTTTGTACCAAACCCTTTACGGTGTTTTAATTGTCAAAGATTCGGACATCATGAGAACAATTGTAGTAAAAATAAGGTTTGCAGGAAGTGTTCATACTGTGGGCCTGAAGATGAACATTACGAGGAAGATTGTAGTAATGATTTAAAATGTGCTAATTGTGGACAGGGACATGCAGCTAATTCTAGGCAATGCCCTAAATTTCTTTTGCAGAAAGAAATATTAGATGTGAAATTTAAACAGTCTGTTTCTTTTTTTGAGGCAAAGAGAATTGTTGAGTCCAGACATGGCCAGGGTAATGGAAGTGAGGGTAGTTATGCAAGTAAAGCTAAACCTGCCCCTGAGGAAAACGCAAAACCAGGTCAATGTAGTTCCTGTGAACGACTTTTGAAAATTATAACGGAGTTATTTCTTCAGGCAAAACATCTAATAAATCAAGCTTTAGCTGCACAAACATCAGCCCCAAAACCTCTTGGGAAAGAAACTGAAAAGGAAGCTTCATCTTCTGCAAATCCCATTCCAGCTACCTCTGTAAATAACGGGTCTGTTTTACAAGCACATCAGGACAAAAATGATAAAAAAACTAAATCAACTACACCAAAAGATGTTACTAAAGAGAAAAGCGAGACTCCCCGCCAACGGAAGGCCCGCATACAGTTAGACAAGAGGGCCATAGTGGCCCTAAATCGCTCACCTGAATGAACTGTCAAAAATTGTTTAAAGTAGATTTCGAAAGGATAATGAATTCTTACCAAATTTCAGGTCGATTGGGCAAAAAATGATGCCTCTACACTCATTACAAGGTTTTTCTAAGATATGACCCTGTGACCTCATTTTTGATCCCACTTGACCCAATTTCAAACTTGACCTAGATTTCATCAAGATGATCATTCTGACCAATTTTCAGGTTGATCCGGCAAAAAATATGGCTTCTAGAGTGTCTACAAGGTTTTTCTAATATTTGACCCTGTGACCTCATATTTGACCCCACTTGACCCAATTTCGAACTTGTCCAAGATTTCATCAAGACAATCATTCTGATCAAATTTCGGGTTGATTGGGCAATAAATTTGGCTTCTAGAGTGTCTACAAGGTTTTTCTAATATTTGACCCCGTGACCTCATTTTTGACCCAACTTGACCCAATTTTAAACTTGTCTGAGATTTTATCAAGACAATCATTCGGACCAAATTTCGGGGTGATTGGGCAATAAATATGGCTTCTAGAGTGCATACAAGGTTTTTCTAAGATTTGACCCTGTGACCTAGTTTTTGACCCCACTTGACCCAATTTCGAACTTGTCCGAGATTTTATCAAGACAATCATTCAGGCTAAATTTCAGGTTGATTGGGCAAAAAATATGGCCTCTAGAGTGCATACAAGGTTTTTCTAAGATTTGACCCTGTGACCTAGTTTTTGACCCCACTTGACCAAATTTCGAACTCGTCCGAGATTTTATCAACACAATTATTTTGACCAAATTTCAGGTCGATTGAGCAAAAAAAGTGGCCTCTAGGGTGCATACAAGGTTTTTCTAAGATTTGACCCCATGACCAAGTTTGTGACCCCACTTGACCTAATTTTAAACTTGTCCAAGATTTTATCAAGACAATCATTCTGACCAATTTTCAGGTTGATTGGGCAAAAAATGTGGCCTCTAGGGTGCATACAAGGTTTTTCTAATATTTGACCCTGTGACCTAGTTTTTGACCCCACTTGACCCAATTTCAAAGTTGTCCGAGATTTTATCAAAACAATCATTCAGGCTAAATTTCAGGTTGATTGGGCAAAAAATATGGCCTCTAGAGTGCATACAAGGTTTTTCTAAGATTTGACCCTGTGACCTAGTTTTTGACCCCACTTGACCCAATTTCGAACTCGTCCGAGATTTTATCAAGACATTCATTCTGACCAAATTTTAGATTGATTGGGCAAAAAATGTGGCCTCTAGAGTGCATACAAGGTTTTTCTAAGATTTGACCCTGTGACCTAGTTTTTGACCCCACTTGACCCAATTTCGAACTTGTCCGAGATTTTATCAAGACAATCATTCTGACCAAATTTCAGGTTGATTGGGCAAAAAATGTGGCCTCTAGAGTGCATACAAGGTAAATGTTGACGACACACGACGGACGACACACGACACACGACGGACGACGAACGACGGACGACGGACATCCACCTAACCACAAAAGCTCACCTTGAGCACTTCGTGCTCAGGTGAGCTAAAAAAGCTAATCCTCCCTCAGTGGAGACTTGCAATCGCTTCGGCGAATTGGAGGAGGAAGAAATGGAGGAAGAATCTGAAGATTCAACTCCAAAACCTCCTATCCCCCCTTCCTCGAATCCAGCACACCACGATGCAATAAGGCAAGGTGTCAACAAAATTAACTTAACTGCAGTAAAATGAATAATTTCATACTTCCATCAATGTATGGTCTCATACTCACAATCAATCTCATAATGGCGAACAACATTATACAATGGAATTGTCGCAGCATCAAGGCAAATTTTGAAGAACTTAATCTCCTAGTAAGCAGACAAAAACCAGTTGCAGTATGTTTACAAGAAACGTTTTTAAAAGACACAGATAAGTTTTCGTTAAAGTATCATTCTTGCTATTTTACTAACTTTACAGATCGCGAAAAAGCGTCTGGTGGTGTGGGAATTATTGTAAATAATAATACCCCTCACCGTCATGTAAATTTAGATACTTCTTTGCAAGCAGTAGCTGTAAGTGTCTCTCTCAATAAAACTATTACACTCTGTTCTGTTTATCTTCCTCCAAGTTCCCCTGTTGATGGCAGAAAAATTGATCATCTAGTCGATCAGCTACCTAAACCTTTTATACTTATGGGAGATTTCAATTCTCACCATAAGTTATGGGGCTGCTTCAATACAGACGACAAGGTTCGTTCTGTTGAGGATTTTGTAACTAGGCATGATCTTGTTATACTGAATGATAAATCTAAAACTTATCTTCATCCTGCAACTGGACATTATTCTTCATTGGATTTGACTATTTTCAGTCCTGATATTTTTCTAGATTTTTCATGGAAAGTTTTGTCCGACCTTCATGGTAGTGACCATTTCCCTATTCAGATCTCCGAATTAGGACCATCTGTTCAGGAGCGCCCTAGGCGTTGGAAACTCCATAAGGCTAATTGGGAACTGTTTAAAACCACCTGCGAACAGTCTATAAATCCAGAAGCCTTTGATGACTGAAAATTCTGCAGACTTGTTTACATCTTTACTTTATTCTGCTGCAGAAAAATGTATTCCACAAACATCGCCTGACCCCAAGAATCCAAATAAGCCATGGTTTAATGATGACTGCAAAAAGGTTATAGCCGAGAGGAAACGTGCTCTAAGAGCATTTGGCTTAAGGCCTTCAAAGGAAAATCTTTACAAATTTAAAATTGCACGTGCTAAAGCACGTCGTACTATAAAACAAAGTAAGCGTTCGTCTTGGAGACAGTATGTATCCGGATTAAATTCTAGATCATCTGTCAAAAAGACTTGGGACATGATACGTAAAATTAGTGGGAAGAATACATCACTTAATGTTGGTCATCTTAAAACAGATGACGATACCACAGCTTCTTCAAAACATGACATTGCTAATGTCTTGGCAGACACTTTTGCCAAGAAATCTTCCTCTACTAATTATTCAACTACGTTTCAGAAGTTTCAAAGTGTAAAAGAAAAGTCTAAACTTAATTTTAGTTCCAGAAATCTGGAACAATATAATAGAGACTTTTCCGTTAAGGAATTGAAAAAAGCTTTAAAAAAGTGTCACGACACTGCTGTCGGATCAGATGCTATTCATTATCAGTTCCTCAAACGTTTGCCGTCTCGTTCCCTTCATTGCTTACTTGCAATTTATAATCAGGTATGGACAACGGGAAGCATTCCAGCCTCTTGGCGGGAAGCTATCGTTATTCCAATACCTAAACCAGGTAAAGATTCCACAAATCCATCTAATTATCGCCCTATTGCTTTAACTAGTTGTATTTGCAAGACCATGGAAAGAATGGTAAATGCTCGTCTTGTCTGGTTTCTTGAAAAGAACCACCTTATTACTCAAGTCCAAAGTGGCTTCCGTAAACAGAGAAGCACTCTTGATCATCTTGTTCGCTTTGAGACATTTATTCGAGAAGCCTTTATAAGAAAGGAACACGTTGTTTCTGTCTTTTTCGATCTTGAAAGTGCTTATGATACCACATGGAAGTATGGAATCATGAACGACCTCTATGATTTCGGTATACGAGGTCGCCTTGCCTATTTCATCTCTGCTTTTTTGGATGAACGTCAGTTTAGAGTCCGTGTTGGAGATACTTTATCTGATCCCCATGAACAAGAAATGGGTGTTCCCCAGGGGAGTATTTTATCGGTGACACTATTTAGTGTCAAAATAAACAACATCGTTAAAACCGTTTGCCCTGGTGTGGAATGTTTTCTCTACGTTGACGACTTTTGTATCTGCTACAGATCAAAACATATGCATACAATTGAAAGACAATTGCAACAAGTCTTGAACAATCTTTCAAAATGGTCAAATGAAAACGGTTTCAAGTTTTCAAAGACAAAAAACTAAATGTATGCATTTTTGTCAATCAAGAAAAATGCACTCCGATCCAGATTTAAAGTTGGACGGAGTGCAGATTGAAGTTGTTAAGGAATTTAAATTCTTAGGACTCCTTTTTGATTCTAAACTGTCGTTTATTCCGCATATTGACAATTTGAAAAATAAATGCCTAAAGGCACTTAATCTTTTACGTGTTGTATCCAGTATGGATTGGGGAGCCGATAAAAAGGTTCTATTGCGCCTTTATAGGGCACTTGTTAGATCAAAGCTAGACTATGGCTGTGTTGTTTATGGTTCTGCGCGCCCTTCTTACCTTCGTAAACTTGATACTATTCATAATCAGGGTTTGCGCTTGGCGTTGGGTGCATTTAGAACATCACCAATTAACAGTGTTTATACAGAAGCAAATGAGCCTTCCTTAAATTTACGCAGGAAAAAGCTTTCCATGCAATATTATTTAAAACTTAAATCAAATCCCGATAATCCTACTCATAAAGTTGTTTTTGAACCTAAATATAGAGAGGCTTTTGAAAAGGAAAAGAACCCAATACTTCCTTTTAGTTTGCGCTGTGAAGCCGATGTAAGCTCTCTAGATTTTGACCTAGAGGACGTGGCAGAACATATTGTTCCTGATGTTCCTTTTTGGACATATAAAAGTCCCACGTTTCTTTATGATCTTGCTTCAAGCAAAAAGGATACAACAGATCCATCTATTTTTAAAACCAAATTCTTGGAAGTCAAAGAAAAATACACATCTTACGAAGAAATATACACTGACGGTTCAAAAGATGGCGAAAAAGTTGCTTCAGCCACTATTTTAGATGGCGAAAAATATCAATTCCGCCTTCCCAATAACTCTTCTATTTTTTCAGCCGAGCTTAAGGCCATTGATCTCGCACTCGATCATATGATCGCAGAACGTCTCTCTCGCTATATCATTTTTACTGACTCTATGTCAAGCATGCAAGCGATTGAGCACGAAAAAACTGACAATCCCCTTATTGTAAGGCTACTTGATAAAATAGCTAAGCTTAATGATGTTGATCTCGTTTTCTGTTGGCTTCCAAGCCATATTGGTATTCGTGGTAATGAAGAGGCAGATAAAGCTGCCAAGGATTCATTATCACTTGAAATTTTACCCTTTGAAGTACCTTTTACTGATTTTAAGCCCCTTATTCATAGTTTTATTCATGATATCTGGAGAAACTGTTGGACTGATCCAGCCAACCAGAATAATAAGTTATTCTCTGTTCGTCCAGACCTCGGCGATTGGATTCCTGGTTACAGGGCAAGCCGTCGCGAAGAGCTGATTTTGACTCGCCTACGCATTGGCCATACTTATCTTACACACTCCCATCTTTTAAATGGAGAAGAGATGCCAATGTGCATTCCATGCAACACTCCTCTTACTGTCAAACATATTTTTATTGATTGCATTGATTTTTCTTTAATAAGAGACAGGTATTTTAAAGTTGATAGTATGAGGCAGTTGTTTGACAATATTAAAATTGAACTAATTTTTGACTTTCTCAAGGCGATTCATTTATATAGCAAAATCTGACTTTTAGGTACTATTAATTATGTTTTCTTCTAAATTTTTAAAATGGTTCTATTAAATTTTACCGTTTTCAATGGCTCTTTTGGCTATTCTTTTTTATACATTTGAAATTCTCTTGGATTTTTATTTGTTTACATTGAAATTGTTTTGAAATATTGTTTACTTATGTTTTCATACAATGAATACTCACTTTTTTATACATGAGTGTTTGCGCCCAACATGACCTTAGTAGTCGGCGGGCCGTAAAACAATATTCATTCATTCAAAGCGATTCATTTATATAGCAAAATCTGACTTTTAGGTACTATTAATTATGTTTACTTCTTAATTTTTAAAATGGTTCTATTAAATTTTACCGTTTTCCATGGCTCTTTTGGCTATTCTTTCTTATACATTTGAAATTCTTTTGGATTTTTATATGTTTACACTGAAATTGTTTTAAAATATTGTTTACCTATGATTTCATACAATGAATACTCACTTTTTTATACATGAGTGTTTGCGCCCAACATGACCTTAGTAGTCGACGGGCCGTAAAACAATATTCATTCATTCATTCATTCCACATGACTACAGTTAATACCATCATTGTTTGATATTTTGATATATTCAGAACCACGTTGCCCCCAGCTGGGCGGGGGGGGGGGGTAGAAATAGTCGGCTTCTGCCCATGTAGTCAATGGTATGACCCCTAACAAATGGGCCCGCCTGTTTGCCGTGGGTGGAGACTCGTAATGCCGGAAAAGAGGGTCCTGGTAGTTGAGGGAAGCCCAGGGATCTCCAGCTTCTCAACACGCTGCTTTGGCCTCGGCTTCGGCTGAAACGGGAGCCCCCAGCTGGGCGGGGGATAGAAAAAGTCGGCTGCTGTCCATGTAGTACATGGTATGACCCCAAACAAATGGACCTGCCTGTTTGCCGTGGGCTGCGACCCGTAATGCCTGATGACGGGATCCTGGTGGTTGAGTGAACTCAGGGATTGGCTAGGCCCTGTTTTTGCAACACACCACTTTGGCCCTGAGTTGGGATAAACGGGAGGTCGGGCGGGCCCGACCCGATCAATCGGCTGGTCATGTCTTGCCCTAGGGCGTTTTAATTAACCCTTTATCAACAAACCGTCGTCTTCATTTGAATATGTTATTTTTTCACATGCCTTAGAAGGCGGTGGCTCATGGGCCAATCGGGTAAACATGGTGTTTGATCGACAATTATGCTTTCCGTTATTTCTTCATGCTTGGGTGAATTAATTATCGGATGTATATATTGCTTGATCTAGCCATTTTGCACCGAGTATATCGGCGATGTATCCCCGGCACCTCTCCTGAGATGGAATTCCCCAGGTTAGGTGTCCCCATTAGTAGGACTCCGAGGGCGGGTGGTTGGAGCATCGCCGCTGAAATAAACTCAAATTATTATGGCATCAACCAAAAAAACCAAGAGGGTTCTTTCAGACTCAGAGGATGAGAATATTAATCAACCGCCTTTTCCAAAGTTCATAGTGGTCGAAAGTGATGACCCAGATATGGAAATAGCAGACCTTTCACCCTTTATAATAGAAAAGCAGATAAGGGCAATAATTGGAACGCCAAAATCAGTGAAAAATTGCAAAAATGGAAATTTATTAATTGAAGTTACCAAAAGGGCTCAGGCTGACAATCTTCTGAAAATGACTAAATTTTTCAATCATAAAGTTAAAGTATATGCACATGGAAAGTTAAACAGTTCTAAGGGTGTCATTCGGTGCAGGGAACTGTCGTCATGTCTGATCTACGAAATTGAGACAAACTTAAAATCGCAGGGTGTAACAGCAGTTAAAAGGGTTGAATTTATAAAGGATGGCAAGAAAACAAAAACAAACACCTATATTCTTACTTTTAATGAGCCCTCTCTACCAAAGGAAATTAAAGTGGGTTTTCAAATTGTTAAAGTAGATGTGTTTGTTCCCAACCCTCTGCGCTGTTTCAACTGCCAGAAGTTTGGGCATCACGAGGATAACTGTAGAAGGACTAAAATCTGTAGAAAATGTGGCTTTGAAGGGGATATTGATGAGCATGACGAAGAGGAATGTGAGAATGATTTTAACTGCGTCAATTGTGGAATGGCACACCCTGCTAACTCAAGATCATGCCCTAAATTCCAAAAAGAAAAAGAAATATTAAACGTAAAATTTAGGCAATCTGTTTCCTTTTTTGAGGCAAGGAAAATAGTTGAAACCAGAGATGACGCCAAAAGTTATGCAAGTAAAGCAAAAGCTGTCCCTGAACCGACCCCAACTCCAAAATCAAAAGAATGTACAACCTGTGAACGAATGCTAAAAATTCTCACTGAAATGTTTCCTGAAGTGCGTAGTAAGCTTGACCAAGTATTAGCTGGGGAAACGCCCTTGAATAGCACAGAACCTCCAAAGACCGATGATAAAAAAGCCCCTGAGTCTGAAAAGATAGCACATGCTCCTACACAAAATAAAGTTATTGTCAACAAAAGTACTAGTAAACCGTCACAGAAAGAGAAATCTAAATCAGTCTCAGAGTCCGTCAGTCAGAGACGGACTCGCATTAATCTGGAGAAGGTTTCCCCTCCTCCAGTTCCAACAGAAAATCGCTTCACTGAATTAAGCGAATCAGATGAAGAGGAAGAGATGGATGTACCCGCTCCTCCTCCTTCAAACCCCACACCATCAAATCAAAAAGCTGATGCGATAAGGCAAGGTGTGAACAAAATCAATTTAACAGCAGTAAAATAATGGGTAGTTTCTCACTTCCATTGATAAGTGGTATTATTTTTACATTAACCACCATAATGGCGAATAACATTATACAATGGAATTGTCGCAGCATCAAAGCCAATTTTGAAGAACTTAATCTTCTAGTATCGAAACAAAAACCAGTTGCATTTTGTTTGCAAGAAACGTTTTTAAAAGATACAGATAAGTTTTCTTTGAAAAATCATTCTTGCTGTCTGACTAATTATACAGAACGTGAGAGAGCATCTGGTGGTGTGGGAATTATTGTAAATAATAATGTTCCTCACCGTCAAGTTACTTTAAATACCTCTCTACAAGCAGTAGCAGTAAGTGTCTCTCTAAATAAAACAATTACATTGTGTTCTGTTTATCTTCCTCCAAGTGCCCCTGTTGATGGCAGAAAACTTGATCATCTAGTCGATCAGCTACCACAACCTTTTATACTTATGGGGGATTTCAATTCTCACCATAGGTTATGGGGATGCTCCAATACAGACGACAAAGGTCGTATTGTTGAGGATTTTGTAACACGGCATGATCTTGTTTTATTGAATGATAAATCTAAAACTTATCTTCATCCTGCAACTGGAAATTACTCTTCACTTGATTTGACTATTTGTAGTCCTGATATTTTCCCTGATTTTTCATGGAAAGTAGTTTCTGACCTTCATGGTAGTGACCATTTCCCTATTCAGATTTCCGAATTAGGACCATCTGTTCAGGAGCGCCCTAGGCGTTGGAAACTCCATAAGGCCAATTGGGAACTTTATAGAACTACCTGTGAACAATCGATCAATCCAGAAGCCTTTGATGAATGTGAAAACTCTGCAGAACTCTTTACATCTTTACTTTATTCTGCTGCAGAAAAAGCTATTCCACAAACATCGCCTGACCCAAAAACTCCAAATAAGCCATGGTTTAATGAAGATTGCAAAAAGGCTATAGCCGAGAGGAAACGTGCTCTTGGAGCATTTGCCTTAAGGCCTTCAAAGGAGAATCTTTACAAATTTAAAATTGCACGTGCAAAAGCACGTCGTACAATTAAACAAAGTAAGCGTTCCTCTTGGAGAGAGTATGTATCTAGATTAAATTCTAGATCATCTGTCAAAAAGACTTGGGACATGATACGTAAAATTAGTGGGAAGAATGCATCACTTAATGTCGGTCATCTTAAAACGGATGACGATAACACAGTTTCTTCAAAACATGACATTGCTAATGTCTTGGCAGACACGTTTGCCAAGAAATCTTCCTCTACTAATTATTCACCTGCGTTTCAAAAGTTTCAAGGTGAAAAAGAAAAGTCTAAACTTAATTTCAGTTCCAGAAATCTGGAACACTATAATAGAGACTTTTCCGTTAAGGAATTGAAAAAAAGCTTTAAAAAAGTGTCACGACACTGCTGTCGGATCAGATGCTATTCATTATCAATTCCTCAAACGTTTGCCATCTCGTTCCCTTCATTGCTTACTTCAGATTTATAATCAGGTATGGAAGACGGGAAGCATTCCAGCCTCTTGGCGGGAAGCCATCGTTATTCCAATACCTAAACCAGGTAAAGATTCCACAAACCCTTCAAATTACCGCCCTATTGCTTTAACTAGTTGCATCTGTAAAACCATGGAAAGAATGGTCAATGATCGTCTTGTTTGGTTTCTTGAAAAGAACCACCTTATTACGTAAAGAGAGAAGCACTCTTGATCATCTTGTTCGCTTCGAGACATTTATTCGAGAAGCCTTTATAAAGAAGGAACACGTTGTTTCTGTCTTTTTCGATCTCGAAAGTGCTTATGATACCACTTGGAAGTATGGAATTATGAACGACCTCTATGATTTCGGTGGCCCCCAGCTGGGCGGGGGGATAGAAATAGTCGGCTGCTGTCCATGTAGTACATGGTATGACCCCAAACAAATGGACCTGCCTGTTTGCCGTGGGCTGAGACCCGTAATGCCTGATGACGGGATCCTGGTGGTTGAGTGAACTCAGGGATTGGCTAGGCCCTGTTTTTGCAACACACCACTTTGGCCCTGAGTTGGGATAAACGGGAGGTCGGGCGGGCCCGACCCGATCAATCGGCTGGTCATGCCTTGCCCTAGGGCGAATAAATTTAACCTTTCATCAAATCTTCGTTTTCATTTGAAATAGATGTTTCTTTCACATGCCTTAGAAGGCGGTGGCTCATGGGCCAATCGGGTAAACATGGTGTTTGATCGACAATTATACTTTCCGTTTTTCTTCATGCTTGGGTGAATTAATTATCGGAGGTATGTATTGCTTGATCTAGCCATTTTGCACCGAGTATATCGGCGATGTATCCCCGGCACCTTTCCTGAGATGGAATTCCCCAGGTTAGGTGTCCCCATAAGTAGGACTCCGAGGGCGGGTGGCTTGGACCATCGCCGCTGAATCAAAAACAATTTAACATGGCTTCATCCAAAAAAACCAAGAGAGTGCTTTCAGATTCTGAGGATGAAAATGTCAATTTACTGCCGTTTCCAAGATTTATAGTGGTCGAAAGTGAAGACCCAGAGTTTCCGATAGCAGAACTTTCTCCTTTTGTTATAGAAAAGCAAACCAGGGCAATTATTGGAACTCCAAAATCAGTCAAGAATATGAAGAATGGAAATTTGTTAATTGAAGTGTCAAAAAGGGCTCAGTCAGAGAATCTTCTGAAAATAACGAAGTTCTATAATCACAAGGTCAAAGTTTACTCCCATGAGAAATTAAATACTTCCAAAGGTGTTATACGTTGCAGAGAGTTATCCTCTTGCATGATATATGAAATAGAGCAAAATCTAAAATCCCAGGGTGTCATTGCAGTAAGAAGAATTGAATTCACAAGAGACCAAAAAAGAATAAAAACAAATACTTATGTCTTAACCTTTAACGAACCTACCCTACCTAAAGAAATCAAAGTAGGCTTTCAGATTGTCAAAGTTGATGTGTTTGTTCCAAACCCTCTACGTTGCTTTAACTGTCAGAGGTTTGGCCATCACGAAGATAACTGTAAGAAAACAAAAGTTTGCAGAAAATGTGGATTCGAAGGAGATGAGGATGAGCATAATGAGGATGATTGTCAGAATGATTTCAAATGTTGTAATTGCGGATTGGCACATCCTGCAAATTCAAGATTATGCTCAAGATTTCAAAAAGAAAAAGAAATCTTGAATGTTAAATTTAAACAATCTGTCTCCTTCTTTGAAGCAAGGAAAATAGTCGAATCCAGAAACGACACCAACAGCTATGCAAACAAAGCGAAATCTGCACCTGAGCCAAACCAAACTTCTAAAACTAATGAATGCACAACTTGTGAACGTATGCTTAAAATACTTACAGAAATGTTTCCGGAAGTACGTAGCAAAGTCGACCAAGTTTTATCTGGCGAAACGCCCTTGAACAAATCAACAGAAGAAAAAGATAATAAACAAACCTCAGATTCTGAAAAGAAAACACCCGTTTCTAAGCAAAATAAAGTTAACAAAAATGTCAGTAAACCGTCTCAGAAAGATAAGTCTACAACTCAATTAGAGTCCACCAGTCAGAGAAAGCTTCGAGTAAATCTGGATAAGGTTTCTCCTCCTCCAGTTTCGACTGGCAATCGATTCGCTGAATTAAGCGAATCTGAGGAGGAGGAGATGGATGTACCCGCTCCCCCTCCTTCAAACCCACCCCCTTCAAACCCACCTATTTCAAAACAAACAGATGCAATAAGGCAAGGTGCAAATAAAATAAATTTAACAGGAGTTAAATAATGGGTTATTTTACACTTCCATTAATAAGTGGTATTATTTTTATATTAACCTCCATAATGGCGAATAGCATTATACAATGGAATTGTCGCAGCATCAAGGCCAATTTTGAAGAACTTAATCTTCTAGTTTCAAAACAAAAACAAGTTGCAGTATGTTTGCAAGAAACGTTCTTAAAAGATACAGATAAGTTTTCTTTGAAAAATCACTCTTGCTTTTTGACTAATTTTACAGAACGTGAGAGAGCATCTGGTGGCGTGGGAATAATTGTTAATAACAATATTCCTCACCGTCAAGTTACTTTAAATACTTCTATACAAGCAGTAGCTGTAAGTGTCTCTCTAAATAAAACAATTACATTGTGTTCTATTTACATTCCTCCTAGTTCCCCTGTAGATGGTAGAAAACTTGATAATCTTGTTGATCAGCTGCCACAACCTTTTATACTTATGGGGGATTTAAATTCTCACCATAAATTATGGGGATGTTCCAATACAGACGAAAAAGGTCGTACTATTGAGGAATTTGTTACTAGGCATGATCTTGTTTTATTGAATGATGAATCTAAAACTTATCTTCATCCTGCAACAGGCAATTATTCTTCACTGGATTTGACTATTTGCAGTCCTGACATTTTTCCTGATTTTTCATGGAAAGTTATTTCCGACCTTCATGGTAGTGACCATTTCCCTATTCAGATCTCTGAATTAGGACCATCTGTTCAGGGGCGCCCCAGGCGTTGGAAACTCCATAAGGCTAATTGGGAACTTTTTAGAACCACGTGTGAACAGTCGATTAATCCAGAAGCTTTTGATGACTGTGAAAACTCTTCAGATCTGTTTACAACTTTACTTTATTCTGCTGCAGAAAAAAGTATTCCACAAACATCGCCTGACCCAAAAAATCCAAACAAGCCATGGTTCAATGACGATTGCAAAAAGGCTGTAGCTGAAAGAAAACGTGCTCTTAGAGCATTTGGCTTAAGGCCTTCAAAGGAGAATCTTTACAAATTTAAAATTGCACGTGCGAAAGCACGTCGTACTATTAAACAAAGTAAGCGCTCGTCTTGGAGACAGTATGTCTCTAGATTAAATTCTAGATCATCTGTCAAAAAGACTTGGGACATGATACGTAAAATTAGTGGGAAGAATACATCACTTAATGTCGGTCATCTTAAAACGGATGACGATAACACAGTTTCTTCAAAACATGACATTGCTAATGTCTTGGCAGACACGTTTGCCAAGAAATCTTCCTCTTCTAATTATTCACCTGCGTTTCAGAAGTTTCAAGGTGAAAAAGAAAAGTCTAAACTTAATTTCAGTTCCAGAAATCTGGAACACTATAATAGAGACTTTTCCGTTAAGGAATTGAAAAAAGCTTTAAAAAAGTGTCACGACACTGCTGTCGGATCAGATGCTATTCATTATCAATTCCTCAAACATTTGCCATCTCGTTCCCTTCATTGCTTACTTGAAATTTATAATCAGGTATGGAAGACGGGAAGCATTCCAGCCTCTTGGCGGGAAGCCATCGTTATTCCAATACCTAAACCAGGTAAAGATTCCACAAACCCTTCAAATTACCGCCCTATTGCTTTAACTAGTTGCATCTGTAAAACCATGGAAAGAATGGTCAATGATCGTCTTGTTTGGTTTCTTGAAAAGAACCACCTTATTACGGAAGTCCAAAGTGGCTTTCGTAAACAGAGAAGCACTCTTGATCATCTTGTTCGCTTCGAGACATTTATTCGAGAAGCCTTTATAAAGCAGGAACACGTTGTTTCTGTCTTTTTCGATCTCGAAAGTGCTTATGATACCACTTGGAAGTATGGAATTATGAACGACCTCTATGATTTCGGTATACGAGGTCGCCTTGCCTTTTTCATCTCAGCTTTTTTGGATGAACGTCAGTTTAGAGTCCGTGTTGGAGATACTTTATCTGATCCCCATGAACAAGAAATGGGTGTTCCCCAGGGGAGTATTTTATCGGTGACACTGTTTAGTGTCAAAATAAACAACATCGTTAAAACCGTTTGCCCTGGTGTGGAATGTTTACTCTACGTTGACGACTTTTGTATCTGCTACAGATCAAAACATATGCATACAATTGAAAGAAAATTGCAACAAGTCTTGAACAATCTTTCAAAATGGTCAAATGAAAACGGCTTCACGTTTTCGAAGACTAAGACTAAATGTATGCATTATTGCCAATCGAAGAAAATGCACCTTGATCCAGATTTAAAGTTGGACGGGGTATCGATTGAAGTTGTCAAGGAATTTAATTTCTTAGGACTTTTATTTGACTCTAAGCTTTCGTTTATTCCACATATTGACAATTTGAAAAATAAATGCCAAAATGCGCTTAACCTTTTACGTGTTGTATCCAGTATGGATTGGGGAGCCGATAAAAAGGTTCTATTGCGCCTATATAGGGCACTTGTTAGATCAAAGCTAGACTATGGCTGTGTTGTTTATGGTTCTGCGCGCCCTTCTTACCTTCGTAAACTTGATACTATTCATAATCATGGTTTGCGCTTGGCGTTGGGTGCATTTAGAACATCACCAATTAACAGTGTTTATACAGAAGCAAATGAGCCTTCCTTAAATTTACGCAGGAAAAAGCTTTCCATGCAATATTATTTAAAACTTAAATCCAATCCCGATAATCCTACTCATAAAGTTGTTTTTGAACCTAAATATAGAGAGGCTTTTGAAAAGAAAAAGAACCCAATACTTCCTTTTAGTTTGCGCTGTGAAGCCGATGTAAGCTCTCTAGATTTTGACCTAGAGGACGTGGCAGAACATATTGTTCCTGATGTTCCTTTGTGGACATATAAAAGTCCCACGTTTCTTTATGACCTTGCTTCAAGCAAAAAAGATACAACAGATCCATCTATTTTTAAAACCAAATTCTTGGAAGTCAAAGAAAAATACACATCTTACGAAGAAATATACACTGACGGTTCAAAAGATGGCGAAAAAGTTGCTTCAGCCACTATTTTAGATGGCGAAAAATATCAATTCCGCCTTCCCAATAACTCTTCTATTTTTTCAGCCGAGCTTAAGGCCATTGATCTCGCACTCGATCATATGATCGCAGAACGTCTCTCTCGCTATATCATTTTTACTGACTCTATGTCAAGCATGCAAGCGATTGAGCACGAAAAAACTGACAATCCCCTTATTGTAAGGCTACTTGATAAAATAGCTAAGCTTAATGATGTTGATCTCGTTTTCTGTTGGCTTCCCAGCCATATTGGTATTCGTGGTAATGAAGAGGCAGATAAAGCTGCCAAGGATTCATTATCACTTGAAATTTTACCCTTTGAAGTACCTTTTACTGATTTTAAGCCCCTTATTCATAGTTTTATTCATGATATCTGGAGGAACTGTTGGACTGATCCAGCCAACCAGAATAATAAGTTATTCTCTGTTCGACCAGACCTCGGCGATTGGATTCCTGGTTACAGGGCAAGCCGTCGCGAAGAGCTGATTTTGACTCGCCTACGCATTGGTCATACTTATCTTACACACTCCCATCTTTTAAAGGGAGAAGAGATGCCAATGTGCATTCCATGCAACACTCCTCTTACTGTCAAACATATTTTTATTGATTGCATTGATTTTTCTTTAATAAGAGACAGGTATTTTAAAGTTGATAGTATGAGGCAGTTGTTTGACAATATTAAAATTGAACTAATTTTTGACTTTCTCAAGGCGATTCATTTATATAGCAAAATCTGACTTTTAGGTACTATTAATTATGTTTTCTTCTAAATTTTTAAAATGGTTCTATTAAATTTTACCGTTTTCAATGGCTCTTTTGGCTATTCTTTTTTATACATTTGAAATTCTCTTGGATTTTTATTTGTTTACATTGAAATTGTTTTGAAATATTGTTTACTTATGTTTTCATACAATGAATACTCACTTTTTTATACATGAGTGTTTGCGCCCAACATGACCTTAGTAGTCGGCGGGCCGTAAAACAATATTCATTCATTCATTCACCCTAATCAAGTCTTTTCCTTGTCATTCTCACAATGCCCACATAGTTAGATTTGATCAAAAGTATTCAGAAGTCTATTTCTTGCCATTCTCTCATGGGTGTTTGACAAATGCCCACATAGTTAGATTTCACCATAAGTAGGCAGAAGTTAGACAAATGCCCACATAGATAGATTTGACTCAAAGTAGGCAGAAGACTATTCCTTGTCATTCTCAAATCGGTGTTGAACAAATGCCCACATAGTTAGATTTGGCCAAAAAAGAAGGCAGGCGTCTAAACCTTATCATTCTCACATTGGTGTTGAACAAATGCCCTCATAGTGAGATTTGGCCAAAAATAGGCAGAAGGCTTTTCCTTATCATTCTCACATGGGTGTTGGACAAATGACCACATAGATTGATTTGACCAAAAGTAGACAGAAGTCTATTCCATTTCATTCTCACATCGGTGTTACACAAATGCCTATATACATGTAGTTAGATTTTGCCAAAAATAGGCAGAAGGCTTTTCCTTACCATTCTCACATGGGTGTTGGACAAAGGCCCACATAGATAGATTTGACCAAAAGTAGGCAGAAGTCTTTTCCTTATCATTCTCATATCGGTGTTGAACAAATGTCACATACTTAGATTTGGCTAAAAATAGGCAGAAGACTATTCCTTGTCATTCTCACACCGATGTTTGACAAATGCCGACATAGATTAGACCTTAAGTAGGCGGTATATACAGATTAGACTTTGCAGTCTGATCGTATTCGATATAGTGCAGCAAGGCTTTGTGTTCAGCATGAATATGCTGATAAAAGCATTACAAGGGCAAACTTTTCTACTGAACCATACATTTTCCTGGTGTAAATGAAGGTGAATGATTTTTGATTGATTTGTGAATGACATGATTTAGTGTTGAGTGAAATAAAAGGGAGGTTATTTTCTTTTCAAATTATCACGCACTAGCTAATTCGAAAATCTTGCTTATTTCTTTCTTTCTTAGATAAGTGATTAAAAATCAATTTAAATTTCTAAAATAAAGTTAAATTTATACATGTTCAAGGATGAATGGTCATATTTATTGACTTTTTTTCAATTTTAAATTCGGACCAGTTTGAATTATGTCGTCTAAGTACAGCCAAAATGAGTCTCTCACCTTTCCCTTAATCCTAGGTTGATCTCCCTTTCAGCACTTAGCAAAACTGTCATTTGTCTTTTGTTTTCCTGAAACATTTGAAATATGACAAATAAAACAAGCAATCTGAAGTATTAAATAGCAAAACCAAGTCCTCTACCAACTATAAGATATCACTAGGGACAAAAGTTCTGTCCTATCCATTGTTTCGTTCAATAAAAGTTAACTTCCTAGATATAATGTATTGAACATTTTGCTGGACAAATGTATATATATATATATATCCTTGAAGTATTTTTGATAAACAATGAGGATATAAATATCGGGAAAAAAAGAAAGTATATAAACGCTTAGAGTAATTTCCCTTTAATAACGTTACGATGAGGTCGTTGCTAGACAACGTCGTTATTAACGTTCAACTCCTGAAGATCATTCTATATGTGGCCCCCAGCTGGGCGGGGGGGTAGAAATAGTCGGCTGCCGCCCATGTAGTCAATGGTAAGACCCCTAACAAATGGGCCCGCCTGTTTGCCGTGGGTGGAGACTCGTAAGGCCGGAAAAGAGGGTCCTGGTAGTTGAGGGAAGCCCAGGGATCTCCAGCTTCTCAACACGCTGCTTTGGCCTCGGCTTCGGCTGAAACGGGAGCCTAGATGGGCCCGGTCTAGGCAATCGGCTGGTCGTTTTAGACTGGGGCATCTACTTTTTTCATATGAAATATTTTGTTTAATAATAGATGTTCTGTCATAGTTCTAGTCATAGTTCTAGTGACACATTTCATAACAAATTGCTGTACCATATTTCCTTGAAGATATTTTGGTATAATGTCATTGTTCTATTGAAAGTACATATGTTTATTTGCCCTTGTCACTCATATTTTATATTTTAATAGTATTTTAGTCCTTGTCTATATAGGCTCATGGGCTAATCGGGTTGAATGGATTTTGTGTTTTGGCATCATTTGCACGACTTGGTTCTTTGTAAGGAAATTTTTCGTGCAATCGCTGTCATTCATTTTGTCGTTTGGCTCGAGTATACTATTCGGGTAGCCCCGGCATGGGGGGCTGGAAACCCGCCCTTTCATGCCCCCTTGTAGGACTCCGTGGAGGGTGGTGGCCCCGGATAGTGAATTTAAACTTAAACAAACATGGACACCCAATCTAAAAAACGTAAGAACGGACTCGGACAGGAAATGGAAGAAGATAATTACAGCAATAAAGGTCAATCATTCCCTAGGTTTCTTGTAATTCAGCATCGTGACGATCAAGCACCATTGACTACCCTATCACCATTTGTCATTGACAAAGTGCTTACTGCATGTGCTGGGCGAGTGAAATCTGTCAAAAAGCTTCGTATTGGTGGTCTCCTTGTTGAGGTTGAAAGACCTCAGCAGGCTGAAAACCTTATGAAAATGGATATGTTTTATGACAAATGGGTAGACTGTACTCCTCATGGGACTCTTAACAAGTCCAAGGGCATTATAAGATGTCCGGATTTGGAGGGAGTTTCAGAGGAGGAGATAGTTTCTGAATTGGCTGACCAGAATGTAATTGAGGCTAAGCGAATGACAATCTTCAGAGACGGCAAGAAAAAGGCAACTAACACCATTGTTTTGACATTTGATAAAGCCATTTTACCTAAATCCATACGTGTGGGATACTTAAATGTTAGGGTCGATATTTATATTTTGAACCCTCTACAGTGTTACAGGTGTTTTCAGTTCGGGCATCACGAAAATAGATGTCGCAATATACGTCTCTGTAGACGCTGCGGCGTACCAGAGCAGGAGCACGAAGGGGATCCAGACAAATGCTCAGTGACTATGAAATGTTCAAACTGTGGAGGTGAGCATATGTCAACATCAAGATCATGTCATGTATGGAAAAAGGAAAAAGAAATTGTCGCAATTAAATGTAAAGAGGGGTTGTCATTTGCGGAAGCACGCAAGATTGTAGAAAACAGGATTAACCTCTCTAACTCTTATGCCAATGTTCTTAAGCCAAAGGAAAATGAATGCCAAAACTGCAAAGATATTTTTTCCAAACTCTGTGTGATTTTCCCGGAAAAGAAAGATGAAATACAAAAATTATTCCCAAAATTAAAAGATTCCAAAGCTCCTCTTCAAACTGATGACAAAAACAAGAAACCTCCGACTTCATACTCCTCTAGCGCTACAGGAAAAACTGTTATCACAGAATCAAAAGGCCCCGAAAAGAAAACAAACACAACACCGCCCTCTGAAGAAGATGAGATCATAATATTAGATAAAATTGAAATGGGAAGGCGTAAGAAAGCTCAAATACAACAGGAGAAATTAGATTCTCAAGTTTGTAAAGTAGCCGAAGATAAAGATGCAAGCTTATTTGTTAAACCCCCAAGGAGCAGAACTTCGTCTCCTAGGGCGGCAACATCAAATCGTCAGCCAAAGGGATCTGAGGATCCGATCAAGCAGTATAACCGCTACCATAGTCTTGAAGAAGACATGGTTACGGAAGACACAGAGGATGTGGACTCTTCCAAAGAGAATAAGCAAGGTAAAACTATAATAGATCTCTCACACATAAAGAAATGAAATCCATACTTCCATTACTCATAAGTATTATTTTTCACCTTAATTTAACAATGGCGAACACAATCATTCAATGGAATTGTCGCAGCATTAAAGCTAATTTTGAAGAAATGAATCTATTAGTTTCTAATGGAAATCCAGTGGCAATCTGTTTGCAAGAAACTTTCCTGAAAAATACTGACAAATTTTCTTTGAGGTATCATTCTTGCTATTTAAAAAATTTTGAAGGGAATGAGAAAGCTTCTGGTGGTGTTGGAATTATTGTTAACAACAATGTTCCTCATCGCAGCATCCCTCTTAATACCACGCTACAAGCTGTTGCTGTTAGCGTTTCTCTCAATAAAACAATAACTCTCTGTTCGATTTATCTTCCACCAAGTTCTCCTATAAATAGTAGGAAACTAGACGATCTTGTCGGACAATTACCCAAGCCTTATATTTTAATGGGAGATTTCAACTCCCACCATACGCTTTGGGGATGTTCCAATACAGACGATAAAGGTCGTATTATTGAAGATTTCATATCAAATCATGATCTTGCTTTATTAAATGATAAAACCTCCACTTATCATCATCCAGCCACTGGTTCATATTCTTCATTGGATTTAACTGTTTGCACTCCAGGCATTTTCCCGGCTTTTAGCTGGAAAGTGGACTGTGATCTTCATGGTAGTGACCATTTTCCTATTCATATTTCTGAATTAGGACCATCGGTTCAAGAACGCCCGAGGCGATGGAAACTCCATAAAGCTAATTGGGAGTTGTTCAGAACTACCTGCGAACAATCGATAAATCCACAGGCTTTTGAAGATTGTGAAAGCTCTACAGAGCTATTCACATCCTTACTATATTCGGCTGCAGAGAAAGCTATTCCTAGAACGTCGCCTAACCCTAAACACCCTAACAAACCATGGTTTAATGAAGACTGCAAAAAGACTATAGCTGAACGGAAGTCTGCCCTCAGATCATTTGATCTGAGACCGTCAAAGGAGAACCTTTACAAATTTAAAATTGCACGAGCGAAAGCTCGTCGTACCATTAAACAAAGTAAGCGTTCGTCTTGGAGACAGTATGTTTCTAGATTGAATTCTAGATCATCTGTCAAAAAGACATGGGATATGGTGCGCAAAATCAGCGGAAAGAACGCGTCAATTGGAGTTGGTCATTTAAGAACTGACCTCAGTGACGTTTCTTCCAAGGCTGATATTGCGAATGTATTGGCAGATACTTTTGCCAAGAAGTCATCATCATCAAATTACTCACCTGCCTTTCAAAAATTCAAAGGTGATAAAGAAAAGTCGAAACTAAACTTCAGTTCCAGTCGACTGGAACATTATAATAGAGACTTTTCTGTCAAAGAACTGAAGAAGGCTTTAAAGAAGTGTCATGACACTGCTGTAGGAAACGATAATATACATTATCAATTCCTCAAACGCTTGCCCTCTCGTTCTTTGCATTGCTTACTTGATATTTATAATCAGGTATGGAAGACGGGAAGCATTCCAGCATCTTGGCGGGAAGCTATCGTTATTCCTATACCGAAACCAGGTAAAGATTCTACGGATCCATCAAACTATCGCCCTATAGCTTTAACCAGTTGTATTTGTAAAACCATGGAAAGAATGGTTAATGATCGTCTTGTCTGGTTTCTTGAAAAGAACCACCTTATTACGTCAGTCCAAAGTGGCTTTCGTAAACAAAGAAGCACTCTTGATCATCTTGTCCGCTTCGAGACTTTTATTCGAGAAGCTTTTATAAAGAAAGAACACGTTGTTTCTGTCTTTTTCGATCTTGAAAGTGCTTATGATACCACATGGAAGTATGGAATTATGAATGACCTCTATGATTTCGGTATTCGAGGTCGCCTTGCTTATTTTATTTCTGCATTTTTGGATGAACGTCAGTTTAGAGTCCGAGTTGGAGACACTTTGTCTGATCCCCATGAACAAGAAATGGGCGTTCCACAAGGAAGTATTTTGTCTGTGACACTTTTTAGTGTCAAAATTAACAATATTATCAAAACTGTTTGCCCTGGGGTTGAATGTTTTCTCTATGTTGATGACTTTTGCATCTGTTACAGATCAAAACATATGTATACGATTGAAAGACAGCTACAGCAAGTCTTAAAAAATCTTTCCAAATGGTCCAATGAAAACGGCTTTAAGTTTTCCAAGACAAAAACTAAATGTATGCATTTTTGTCAGTCTAGGAAAATGCACCCTGATCCAGATTTAAAGCTGGACGGAGTGCAAATTGAAGTTGTAAAAGAATTTAAATTCCTTGGACTCCTTTTTGATTCTAAACTGACGTTTATACCCCATATTGATAATTTAAAAAATAAGTGCTTAAAGGCACTTAATCTTTTACGAGTTGTTTCCAGTATGGACTGGGGAGCCGATAAAAAGGTCTTATTACGCCTTTACAGGGCACTTGTCAGATCTAAATTAGATTATGGTTGTGTTGTTTACGGTTCTGCACGCCCTTCATACCTTCGTAAACTTGATACCATTCATAATCAAGGATTGCGCCTAGCGCTTGGTGCTTTTAGAACATCACCAGTTAATAGTCTTTACATTGAAGCCAATGAACCTTCCTTGAACCTGAGAAGGAAAAAGCTCTCAATGCAATACTATTTAAAGCTAAAATCTAATCCTGACAACCCAACGTATAAAGCTGTGTTTGAACCTAAACACAGACGGGATTTTGATAAAAAACCAAGTGCAATACCCCCATTTAGTTTACGTTGTGAAGCAGATGTTAACTCTCTAGATTTTGATCTAGAGGACGTGGCAGAACATATTGTTCCTGAAGTTCCTTTGTGGACTTCTAAAAGCCCCACATTTCTTTACGATCTTGCTTCTAGCAAAAAGGATACAACCGTTCCAACTGTTTTTAAAACAAAGTTTTTAGAAATAAGAGAGAAATACGCATCTTATGAAGAGATTTATACAGATGGTTCAAAGGACGGCCAAAAAGTTGCCTCAGCCACTATTTTAGATGGTGAAAAGTATCAATTCCGTTTGCCAAATAACTCTTCTATATTTTCAGCCGAGCTAAAGGCGATTGACCTCGCACTCGACCATATAATCGAAGAACGCTTCTCTCGCTACATTATTTATACTGACTCTATGTCAAGTATACAAGCGATTGAGAACGAGAAAACCGACAATCCGATTATTGTTCGATTATTAAATTCAATAGCCGAGCTTCATGATGTTGATCTCGTTTTCTGCTGGCTTCCGAGCCACGTTGGTATTCGTGGTAATGAAGAAGCGGATAAAGCTGCCAAGGAGGCTTTATCATTAGAAATTTTACCTTTTGAAGTACCTTTTACTGATTTTAAACCTTTGATTCATGGTTTCATTCAGGAAGTCTGGAGGAACAGCTGGACTGATCCTGCAAATATTTATAATAAACTGTATTCTGTCCGACAAGATCTTGGCGATTGGTTACCTAGTTACAGGTCAAACCGTCGCGAAGAACTTATCCTGACTCGCTTACGCATTGGTCACACTTACCTCACGCACTCTTACCTTTTAAAAGGAGAAGATATTCCAATGTGCATTCCTTGCAACTCTCCTCTTACTGTCAAGCATGTTTTTATTGATTGTATAGATTTCTCTTTTACTAGAGATAAATATTTTAAAGTTGACAGTATGAAGAATTTATTTGACAAGGTAAAAATTGAGCTTATTTTCGATTTCCTGAAGGCCATTAATTTGTATAATAAAATATGATTTTATTTTCTTTTGAACCCACGTTTCCTTTAGATTTAAAAATGTTTCTTTGAATTTAACATTGATTATGAGTGTTCTTTTGAGCACTTTTTTAAGTTTTGAAAGTATTACTTACTTTTTACATTTCTACCGTTTACATAAATTATATGTTTTATAACTCGGTTTACAGAGTTCTATTTTATAGTGTTATAATTATCTTGGTTTTGAAAATACACGTCGCCTTTTAAAATTTGTTACTTTTAAAGTTTTGCGCCCAACATGACCTTAGTTGTCGACGGGCCTTAAAACACAATTCATTCATTCATTCATTCATTCTATATGTGAACCGGTTGAGTTATTTTATATTAATTAAATATGTAATTGGCAGATTCCTTCATATATATATAAATTGAATTCAAACAGTGTGAGTAGTTTGGATTATTGATAAAAGTATAAATAACCCTAGCGCTTTGATAATATATATATATATATATATATATATATATATATATATATATATATATATATATATATTCAAGAATATTTTGCATCATTTGTACTTAAGAAACCGGAAAATAGTTATGTCCTTCAGTAAATACATGATTAGTCAGTTATCCTAACTACTTGGATCATTGGATCGGAACAGATTTCTAGAAGTTCTCTCCCCATTACGTTTACGTCCTTATACCCTAACTTAGCTCAAAATACCTCAAGTTGTGTAAACAAAAGCCTATGAAAACTGGAATTTCCCAGCAATTTCTGAGTACAAAAATATAAAATTATCCCACAAAATCACTGACACCGTGAAGCAAACCTAACCTTGTTTTGTAACTCATTGATACTGACTAAAAAACTACAATTCAGATCAATACCTTCCGAGCGTAGGAAAAAACCCATGATATTCCTGGAAAGATTGAAAAGGTTTACTTACATTTAGTTCTTCTTCTTTGTCGGAGAGCACTCTCTGAAAGATTTATGAACTTTCTTGCAATAATTACGTTCACAAGAACTTTATCTGAAAAATCCTTGTTTTATGTGATTATTAGATGTAATAGAAGCCTGACCATTAAGGTTTACTTACTTTCATCTCTTCTTCCATGTGTGCTTCTATAGTTTGTTTGAGCTGTTAAAAGAAAAGCAAAACAATATATAACTATACAACACCAACACCCTTTTAAATATTTTTTTAAGATTGTATTTGACAGTTAACCTAGACCTTTATACATGACTTTTAAATAGCTTTTTATAAGATTGTATTTGACAGTAAACCTAGACCTTTATACATGACTTTAATTTCTGCATTTTGAGGATAACATAGATCTTCCATCATACCAAACATGCGTATGAGTAAGGTATATTGAATACGGTAAATGTAAGTTTGTTAGAAGCTAAAACTTATTAAAGGACTTGGCATCTTAGAAGATATTCATTACAGGTAAGAAAATCATATAAGCAAGGTTAATCAATTTTTGTGAAAATTTTTGGTTAATGTTTTTCTAAGTCCATAAATGGTCAAGGTAAAAAAGTCAAGACACTTGGTTTCTGGTGTAAGCCTATCACCTAGAGACTTTATATGAAGTAATGATGAAGCCGACATCCAAGTTTATGAAAATAGCTCCTCCGAGAACGGGCGAGCTAAAAAGGGTTGGGCTTTTATTACAGGCTACGCTAATATCTATTACTCAGTACAGCAGAGTTGTAACTGCCCATACACATATATTCACCGTTGTAAAAATGCCAAAGAATTACCTAATCTGCGAAAATATAAGCATTTTATTGGGGAAAAGGTGCTCTGTTAAATTTTAGCGAATTTGATTATTTTGTGGATATGGATATTTATATGGGGCTGGAAGATTATGTAAAACCAGATCGAAAATTCGATTTCAACCTCTGAAAAGGGGAGATGGGATTTTATAAGAGCACGGGGCTTTATTTGAATGATTACGGTATATATTATCATTTTTCTTTACTGGAAAATCCAAGGACATTTGGGTCAAATTTCCAGGGGACCATTTTCCGTTGATACTAGATGATTCTGACCCATTTTCTTAAGAAAATATGAAGGTAAATTATTCTGTTCTATTTTCAGAGGGAAAATATGTAAAGCATGGGCTCTATTGTGATTAGAAAACGTTTACTGATTACACGCATAATGCGTGGCCACTATTTGGGGGAAAAAAATAGAGATTATTTCGGAGAATGAAAAACACTTACCGATGCATTTTCTGCTTCCAAAACTTCTTTTTCTTCATGTAATTGGTTAAGTTCATCTGTTTGAAAATGATAATAAATGATTTATCAAGTAGGGGCACTTATTTCCAAGCAATATACACCCACTACATACAAGGTACTTTGCCATGAAAAAGACAGCAAAATTGGCATAATTGTTGTTACTAAGCATTTTTATGAACATGGTTTCACAACGTGAACTTTTTCTTGGCAAAAACTTAATATGTTTATATTAAAAAATTCATTTATTCCATCTTTTTCTTAAACCGACATTTTTTTGCGTTTTTCTTGTCGAACACGTGTTGAACTAACCTTGATGAATAATCAGGCACTGCAAGAACTGATGGTGAAAATTTCTGATGACGTGAGAGAGAGAAGAGAGAGAGAGGTGGGAGAGAGAGAGAGAGAAGAGAGAAAGGGAGGAGATAGAGGAGAGAAAGAGAGAATCTTTAGTGTCTAGATTATTCATTTATTTCTTAACTCGAAAAAAAGCAGTCAGAAAGGTTATTCAATTTCACATTCAACACACCATTCTCATATTTTAATTTCATATTCAACACACCATACCCATATTTTAATTTCATACGCCCCCAGCTGGGCGGGGGGATAGAAATAGTCGGCTGCTGTCCATGTAGTACATGGTACGACCCCAAACAAATGGACCTGCCTGTTTGCCGTGGGCTGCGACCCGTAATGCCTGATGACGGGATCCTGGTGGTTGAGTGAACTCAGGGATTGGCTAGGCCCTGTTTTTGCAACACACCACTTTGGCCCTGAGTTGGGATAAACGGGAGGTCGGGCGGGCCCGACCCGATCAATCGGCTGGTCATGCCTTGCCCTAGGGCGTTTAAATTTAACCTTTCATCAAATCTCCGTTTTCATTTGAAATAGATGTTTCTTTCACATGCCTTAGAAGGCGGTGGCTCATGGGCCAATCGGGTAAACATGGTGTTTGATCGACAATTATACTTTCCGTTTTTCTTCATGCTTGGGTGAATTAATTATCGGAGGTATGTATTGCTTGATCTAGCCATTTTGCACCGAGTATATCGGCGATGTATCCCCGGCACCTTTCCTGAGATGGAATTCCCCAGGTTAGGTGTCCCCATAAGTAGGACTCCGAGGGCGGGTGGCTTGGACCATCGCCGCTGAATCAAAAACAATTTAACATGGCTTCATCCAAAAAAAACCAAGAGAGTGCTTTCAGATTCTGAGGATGAAAATATCAATTTACTGCCGTTTCCAAGATTTATAGTGGTCGAAAGTGAAGACCCAGAGTTTCCGATAGCAGAACTTTCTCCTTTTGTTATAGAAAAGCAAACCAGGGCAATTATTGGAACTCCAAAATCAGTCAAGAATATGAAGAATGGAAATTTGTTAATTGAAGTGTCAAAAAGGGCTCAGTCAGAGAATCTTCTGAAAATAACGAAGTTCTATAATCACAAGGTCAAAGTTTACTCCCATGAGAAATTGAATACTTCCAAAGGTGTTATACGTTGCAGAGAGTTATCCTCTTGCATAATATATGAAATAGAGCAAAATCTAAAATCCCAGGGTGTCATTGCAGTAAGAAGAATTGAATTCACAAGAGACCAAAAAAGAATAAAAACAAATACTTATGTCTTAACCTTTAACGAACCTACCCTACCTAAAGAAATCAAAGTAGGCTTTCAGATTGTCAAAGTTGATGTGTTTGTTCCAAACCCTCTGCGTTGCTTTAACTGTCAGAGGTTTGGCCATCACGAAGATAACTGTAAGAAAACAAAAGTTTGCAGAAAATGTGGATTCGAAGGAGATGAGGATGAGCATAATGAGGATGATTGTCAAAATGATTTCAAATGTTGTAATTGCGGAATGGCACATCCTGCAAATTCAAGATTATGCTCAAGATTTCAAAAAGAAAAAGAAATCTTGAATGTTAAATTTAAACAATCTGTCTCCTTCTTTGAAGCAAGGAAAATAGTTGAATCCAGAAATGACACCAACAGCTATGCAAACAAAGCGAAATCTGCACCTGAGCCAAACCAAACTTCTAAAACTAATGAATGCACCACTTGTGAACGTATGCTTAAAATACTTACAGAAATGTTTCCGGAAGTACGTAGCAAAGTCGACCAAGTTTTATCTGGCGAAACGCCCTTGAACAAATCAACAGAAGAAAAAGATAATAAACAAACCTCAGATTCTGAAAAGAAAACACCCGTTTCTAAGCCAAATAAAGTTAACAAAAATGTCAGTAAACCGTCTCAGAAAGATAAGTCTACAACTCAATTAGAGTCCACCAGTCAGAGAAAGCCTCGAGTAAATCTGGATAAGGTTTCTCCTCCTCCAGTTTCAACTGGCAATCGATTCGCTGAATTAAGCGAATCTGAGGATGAGGAGGAGGAGATGGATGTACGTGCTCCCCCTCCTTCAAACCCACCCCCTTCAAACCCACCTATTTCAAAACAAACAGATGCAATAAGGCAAGGTGCAAATAAAATAAATTTAACAGGAGTTAAATAATGGGTTATGTTACACTTCCATTAATAAGTGGTATTATTTTTATATTAACCTCCATAATGGCGAATAGCATTATACAATGGAATTGTCGCAGCATCAAGGCCAATTTTGAAGAACTTAATCATTTAGTTTCCAAACAAAAACCAGTTGCAGTATGTTTGCAAGAAACGTTTTTAAAAGATACAGATAAGTTTTCTTTGAAAAATCACTCTTGCTTTTTGACTAATTTTACAGAACGTGAGAGAGCATCTGGTGGCGTGGGAATGATTTTTAATAACAATATTCCTCACCGTCAAGTTACTTTAAATACTTCTTTACAAGCAGTAGCTGTAAGTGTCTCTCTAAATAAAACAATTACATTGTGTTCTATTTACATTCCTCCTAGTTCCCCTGTAGATGGTAGAAAACTTGATAATCTTGTTGATCAGCTGCCACAACCTTTTATACTTATGGGGGATTTCAATTCTCACCATAAATTATGGGGATGTTCTAATACAGACGACAAAGGTCGTACTATTGAGGAATTTGTTACTAGGCATGATCTTGTTTTATTAAATGATAAATCTAAAACTTATCTTCATCCTGCAACAGGCAATTATTCTTCACTGGATTTGACTATTTGCAGTCCTGACATTTTTCCTGATTTTTCATGGAAAGTTATTTCCGACCTTCATGGTAGTAACCATTTCCCTATTCAGATCTCTGAATTAGGACCATCTGTTCAGGGGCGCCCCAGGCGTTGGAAACTCCATAAGGCTAATTGGGAACTTTTTAGAACCACATGTGAACAGTCGATTAATCCAGATGCTTTTGATGACTGTGAAAACTCTTCAGATCTGTTTACAACTTTACTTTATTCTGCTGCAGAAAAAAGTATTCCACAAACATCGCCTGACCCAAAAAATCCAAACAAGCCATGGTTCAATGACGATTGTAAAAAGGCTGTAGCTGAAAGAAAACGTGCTCTTAGAGCATTTGGCTTAAGGCCTTCAAAGGAGAATCTTTACAAATTTAAAATTGCACGTGCGAAAGCACGTCGTACTATTAAACAAAGTAAGCGCTCGTCTTGGAGACAGTATGTCTCTAGATTAAATTCTAGATCATCTGTCAAAAAGACTTGGGACATGATACGTAAAATTAGTGGGAAGAATGCATCACTTAATGTCGGTCATCTTAAAACGGATGACGATGGCGCAGTTTCTTCAAAACATGACATTGCTAATGTCTTGGCAGACACGTTTGCCAAGAAATCTTCCTCTACTAATTATTCACCTGCGTTTCAGAAGTTTCAAGGTGAAAAAGAAAAGTCTAAACTTAATTTCAGTTCCAGAAATCTGGAACACTATAATAGAGACTTTTCCGTTAAGGAATTGAAAAAAGCTTTAAAAAAGTGTCACGACACTGCTGTCGGATCAGATGCTATTCATTATCAATTCCTCAAACGTTTGCCATCTCGCTCCCTTCATTGCTTACTTGAAATTTATAATCAGGTATGGAAGACGGGAAGCATTCCAGCCTCTTGGCGGGAAGCCATCGTTATTCCAATACCTAAACCAGGTAAAGATTCCACAAACCCTTCAAATTACCGCCCTATTGCTTTAACTAGTTGCATTTGTAAAACCATGGAAAGAATGGTTAATGATCGTCTTGTTTGGTTTCTTGAAAAGAACCACCTTATTACGGAAGTCCAAAGTGGCTTTCGTAAACAGAGAAGCACTCTTGATCATCTTGTTCGCTTCGAGACATTTATTCGAGAAGCCTTTATAAAGAAGGAACACGTTGTTTCTGTCTTTTTCGATCTCGAAAGTGCTTATGATACCACTTGGAAGTATGGAATTTTGAACGACCTCTATGATTTCGGTATTCGAAGTCGCCTTGCCTTTTTCATCTCAGCTTTTTTGGATGAACGTCAGTTTAGAGTCCGTGTTGGAGATACTTTATCTGATCCCCATGAACAAGAAATGGGTGTTCCCCAGGGGAGTATTTTATCGGTGACACTGTTTAGTGTCAAAATAAACAACATCGTTAAAACCGTTTGCCCTGGTGTGGAGTGTTTTCTCTACGTTGACGACTTTTGTATCTGCTACAGATCAAAACATATGCATACTATTGAAAGACAATTGCAACAAGTCTTGAACAATCTTTCAAAATGGTCAAATGAAAACGGTTTCAAGTTTTCAAAGACAAAAACTAAATGTATGCATTTTTGTCAATCAAGAAAGATGCACTCCGATCCAGATTTAAAGTTGGACGGAGTGCAGATTGAAGTTGTTAAGGAATTTAAATTCTTAGGACTCCTTTTTGATTCTAAACTGTCGTTTATTCCGCATATTGACAATTTGAAAAATAAATGCCTAAAGGCACTTAATCTTTTACGTGTTGTATCCAGTATGGATTGGGGAGCCGATAAAAAGGTTCTATTGCGCCTCTACAGGGCACTTGTTAGATCAAAGCTAGATTATGGTTGTGTTGTATATGGTTCTGCGCGCCCTTCATACCTTCGCAAACTTGATACTATTCATAATCAGGGATTGCGCTTGGCGTTGGGTGCATTTAGAACATCACCAATTAACAGTGTTTATACAGAAGCAAATGAGCCTTCCTTAAATTTACGCAGGAAGAAGCTTTCTATGCAATATTATTTAAAATTAAAATCCAATCCCGATAATCCTACTCATAAGGTTGTTTTTGAACCTAAATATAGAGAGGCTTTTGAAAAGAAAAAGAACCCAATACTTCCCTTTAGTTTGCGCTGTGAAGCAGATGTTAACTCTCTAGATTTTGATCTAGAGGACGTGGCAGAACATATTGTTCCTGATGTTCCTTTGTGGACATATAAAAGTCCCACGTTTCTTTATGATCTTGCTTCAAGCAAAAAAGATACAACAGATCCTTCTATTTTCAAAACAAAGTTCTTGGAAGTCAAAGAAAAATACACTTCATATGAAGAGATATACACTGACGGGTCAAAAGATGGCGAAAAAGTTGCTTCAGCAACTATTTTGGATGGCGAAAAATATCAATTCCGCCTTCCTAATAACTCTTCTATTTTTTCAGCCGAGCTTAAGGCCATTGATCTCGCACTTGATCATATAATCGCAGAACGATTCTCTCGTTATATTATTTACACTGACTCTCTGTCAAGTATGCAAGCGGTTGAGCACGAGAAAACTGACAATCCCCTTATAGTAAGGCTTCTTGATAAAATAGCTAAACTTAATGATGTTGATCTCGTTTTCTGCTGGCTTCCAAGCCATATTGGTATTCGTGGTAATGAGGAGGCAGATAAAGCTGCCAAAGATGCATTATCACTCGAAATTTTACCATTCGAAGTACCTTTTACCGATTTTAAACCTTTAATAAATGTTTTTATCCTGAATATTTGGAAAAATTGTTGGAATGATCCTGCTAACCAACATAACAAATTACTTTCTATTAAACAAGATTTAGGTGATTGGTTACCAGGTTATAGATCAAACCGTCGAGAAGAAATAATTTTGACTCGCCTACGCATTGGGCATACCTACATAACTCATTCATTTCTTTTGAAGGGAGAAGATATGCCAATGTGCATTCCATGCAATGCTCCTCTTACTGTCAATCATATTTTTATAGACTGTATTGATTTTTCTTTTACCAGAGATAGATATTTTAAAGTAGACAGTATGAGGGAGCTATTTGATTCGGTCAAAGTCGAACTTATTTTTGAATTTTTAAAGGCAATTCATTTATTTAGCAAAATATAATTTTAAGTTCTATTGATAGTATTTCTTTGAATTTTAACGTTTATGAGATTTCTTTTAATGATGTTTTGAGTGTTAATTATAATGTGCTTATTTAAATGAAATTCTTTAACATTATTGCTCACTTTGTTTTACCTTTTCTTTATAGTTTAATATAGTCGTTTTGCGCCCAACATGACCTTAGATGTCGACGGGCCATAAAACACCATTCATTCATTCATTGGCTCTTAAATAATTATCTGTTGCTGTGTTTACATCGACTACAAATTAACAAACAAATTATTATAATGAAGGCATAAAACGCTCGACTGACTATCGAGCGTAAACGACCTACCTTATTCAATAATTCTAAACCCTTTTTTTAATTGAAAAAAAAAAAGAGTATTTTAAACGCATGTGGCAAACTGTCACACAATATGCTGGTTAAACTGATGTCCAATTTGAAAAGATAACAAAGGGAAATACGTAAAAAAATAAACTAGATGAAGATGCGATTCCTTCGCACTGCACTTTGTAATTGTGAGAGAAACATAACTGCCAAGTTTTAAGTCAATTGGACATAAGGTGACGGAGTTATGCTCCGGACAAAGAAGTGGACGTTGCCCACTCGCCGGACCCTTGGACGAATAGATCACATAATACGCCAGGTCTTTTGACGAGAATACAAACAATATTCCAAGGTGGCTTATCCACTTTTGCACTAATTTTTAAGGGTTCTTGTCCTTTGTTTTCTGATATAACTATTCCAATTTCAGAACAACCATAACTGCAACCCTAGAATTATCATGAGAACGGTTCATGAGAATCAGGGCCCGAGGTTATAAAACTATTTTCATTCTTAACTGAGGAATTTCATTTCAAGCTTTTATTCTGTTGTAATACTATAATAAATGCGTGGAAAAAAGATGATGCTAATAACTTGTGATAAATAGCAACTTACTAATACTATCTTTGATTTTCATACATTTAGTTGAGTTCAAATTAAGCAGTTGAGAATGAGAATATCTTATTACCTCGGTCCGGATTCTGTGGATTTGAGTAGCATAAGGCCCATTTCGCCATGAAGAATCAATCAGTATATTCAGGAAAAATCACCAGATTGGTAAATCAATTCTACTTGTTTAGAAGCTACCTTACTATAGGGATGAGTACACTCGGCCCTTATAATTGCAATTCTCTTAACAGATCTAAGAAACTTTTAAAATATTCGGCTAAACTTCAAAGTTTCGAGTCTACTTTCTGCGCGTATAGATAACACAATCTATTTTAGATCGTGTATTTTTTCTCGCTTTCGAAGTAAATGGCATAAGGTAATCAAAGTTATTCTACAATTTAAACCGATACTATCGTGATCGGGCTTAGTTGAGAGGGTTGCTCGGTGATCTTCGTTGACTCGCTGTAAACATCGACTCAGAATCTGAACTGCATGCTTTTAATCATAAATTCTTTCGATAATATTTTCATTTCTAATATGCCCCCAGCTGGGCGGGGGGATAGAAATAGTCGGCTGCTGTCCATGTAGTACATGGTAAGACCCCAAACAAATGGACCTGCCTGTTTGCCGTGAGCTGCGACCCGTAATGCCTGATGACGGGATCCTGGTGGTTGAGTGAACTCAGGGATTGGCTAGGCCCTGTTTTTGCAACATACCACTTTGGCCCTGAGTTGGGATAAACGGGAGGTCGGGCGGGCCCGACCCGTTCAATCGGCTGGTCATGCCTTGCCCTAGGGCGTTTTTTACCAAAAGACTTGCTTTTCAATTGTTTTTCTGAACCACCGTTATCATTAAGTGACGTTTTCTCTTACGCCTTAGAAGGCGGTGGCTCATGGGCCAATCGGGTAGCGTGGTGTTTGATCGACAATTTTACTGTCTGGTGTCTACTTCATGCTTGGTTGAATTATTCATCAGCGTATTTTTGCTTGATCTAGCCCATTTGCACCGAGTATATCGGCGATGTATCCCCGGCACCTCTCCTGAGATGGAATTCCCCAGGTTAGGTGTCCCCATTGTAGGACTCCGAGGGCGGGTGGTTTGGAGCATCGCCGATGAACCATATGAAACAAACATGGCACAAAACAAAAAGCCAAGCGCAACTACCCATTTGAATTTGACGAGGAAAACGAAAACAGTCAAAGTATCCCCAAGTTTATTGTAATTGAGTCAGAAGATGCAGACGAACCTATCACTGAATTATCACCTTTTGTCATAGAGAAACAAATCAAAGCAATTTTAGGAACACCAAAGTCTGTTAAAAGTCTAAAAAATGAAACACTTTTAGTTGAAGTAACAATCTCAAAGTTTTTCAATATTGATGTCAAGGTTTATGCTCATGAAAAGTTAAACACATCCAAAGGAGTAATTCGTTGCAAAGATCTCTCAAGATGTCTTTTATCTGATATAAAGCATAATCTGAGACCCCAAGGAGTGACTGAAGTAAAACAAATCGAGTTTAAAAGAGATGGTAAAACTGTGAGAACAAACACTTATATTTTAACATTCAATGAACCTACAGTACCTTCAGAGATTAAGATTGGATTTGAAATAGTTAGAGTAGACATTTATGTTCCCAATCCTCTACGGTGTTTCAAATGTCAAATGTTTGGACACCACGAAGATTATTGCAAGCGAGCACCAGTTTGTAGAAAGTGTTCTTATTCTGGGGACGAAAATGATGATCATGATGAAGATTCATGCCAAAATGATTTCAAATGTGCCAATTGTGGACTTGATCACCCAGCAAACTCTAGACTTTGTCCAAAATTTAAAAGAGAAAAGGAAATTTTGACTGTTAAGTATAAACAAAATTTATCTTTCTACGAGGCCCGAAAATTAGTAGACTCGAAGGAACGACCAAACCCTGAAAATAGTTATGCGAGTATAACACAAGTCACTCCTATTCAAGCTTTAAGAACTAATGAATGTACTACTTGTGAAAAATTGCTTAAATACTTTCGGAAGTGTTCCCTGAAGTACGTAGCAAAGTCGATCAACTTCTTTCAGACGAAACGTCCTTGAACAAATCAACGAATGGGAAAAATGATAATACAAAATCCTCAGATTCTGAAAACAAAACACCTGTTTCTAAGCAGAATAAAGTTGTTAAAATCAACAGTAAACCGTCCCAGAAAGATAAGTCAGCACCTCAATTGGAGTCAGTCAGTCAGAGAAAGCCTCGAGTGAATCTGGATAAGGTTAATCCTCCTCCAGTTCCGACAGGCAATCGATTCGCTGAATTAAGCGAATCAAATGAAGAGGAGGAGATGGATGTTCCCGCTCCCCCTCCTTCAAATCCCCCTCCTTCAAACCCACCTTCTTCAAAACAAACAGATGCAATTAGGCAAGGCGCAAATAAAATTAACCTAACCGGAGTTAAATAATGGGTTATTCTTTACTTCCATTAATAAGTGGTATAATTTTAACAATTACATTCATAATGGCGAATAACATTATACAATGGAATTGTCGCAGCATCAAAGCCAATTTTGAAGAACTTAATCTTCTAGTTTCCAAACAAAAACCAGTTGCAGTATGTTTACAGGAAACGTTTCTCAAAGATACAGATAAGTTTTCTTTGAAAAATCATTCTTGCTATCTGACTAACTTTACAGAACGTGAAAGAGCATCTGGTGGTGTGGGAATTATTGTTAATAATAATATCCCTCACCGTCATGTCAGTCTAGATACTTCTTTGCAAGCAGTAGCTGTAAGTATCTCGCTAAATAAAACAATTACATTGTGTTCTGTTTATCTTCCTCCTAGTTTCCCTGTAGATGGTAGAAAACTTGATAATCTCGTTGACCAGCTACCAAAACCTTTTATACTTATGGGAGATTTCAATTCTAATCATAAGTTATGGTGATGCTCCAATACAGACGACAAAGGTCGTATTGTTGAGGACTTTGTAACAAGGCATGATCTAGTTTTACTGAATGATAAATCTAAAACTTATCTTCATCCTGCAACTGGAAATTATTCTTCACTGGATTTGACTATTTGCAGTCCTGATATTTTTCCTGATTTTTCATGGAAAGTTCTTTCCGACCTTCATGGTAGTGACCATTTCCCTATTCAGATCTCCGAATTAGGACCATCTGTTCAGGAGCGCCCTAGGCGTTGGAAACTCCATAAGGCTAATTGGGAACTTTTTAGAACCACATGTGAACGGTCGATAAATCCAGAAGCTTTTGATGACTGTGAAAACTCTGCAGGATTGTTTACATCTTTACTTTATTCTGCTGCAGAAAAAAGTATTCCACAAACATCGCCTGACCCAAAAAATCCAAACAAGCCATGGTTCAATGACGATTGCAAAAAGGCTGTAGCTGAAAGAAAACGTGCGCTTAGAGCATTTGGCTTAAGACCTTCAAAGGAAAATCTTTACAAATTTTAAATTGCACGTGCAAAAGCACGTCACACTATAAAACAAAGTAAGCGTTCGTCTTGGAGACAGTATGTCTCTAGATTAAATTCTAGATCATCTGTCAAAAAGACTTGGGACATGATACGTAAAATTAGTGGGAAGAATACATCACTAAGTGTTGGCCATCTTCAAACAGATGAAGATAAAACAGTTTCTTCGAAACATGATATTGCTTATGTCTTAGCAGACACATTTGCCAAGAAATCTTCCTCTACTAATTATTCATTCATTCATTCAGGAGTTTCAAGGTGAAAAAAAAAGTCTAAACTTAATATTAGTTCCAGAAATCTGGAACACTATAATAGAGACTTTTCCGTTAAGGAATTGAAAAAAGCTTTAAAAAAGTGTCACGACACTGCTGTCGGATCAGATGCTATTCATTATCAATTCCTCAAACGTTTGCCATCTCGTTCCCTTCATTGCTTACTTCAAATTTATAATCAAGTATGGAAGACGGGAAGCATTCCAGCCTCTTGGCGGGAAGCTATCGTTATTCCAATACCTAAACCAGGTAAAGATTCCACAAACCCGTCAAATTACCGCCCTATTGCTCTAACTAGTTGCATCTGTAAAACCATGGAAAGAATGGTTAATGATCGTCTTGTTTGGTTTCTTGAAAAGAACCACCTTATTACGCAAGTCCAAAGTGGCTTTCGTAAACAGAGAAGCACTCTTGATCATCTTGTTCGCTTCGAGACATTTATTCGAGAAGCCTTTATAAAGAAGGAACACGTTGTTTCTGTCTTTTTCGATCTCGAAAGTGCTTATGACACCACTTGGAAGTATGGAATTATGAACGACCTCTATGATTTCGGTATTCGAGGTCGCCTTGCCTTTTTCATCTCAGCTTTTTTGGATGAACGTCAGTTTAGAGTCCGTGTTGGAGATACTTTATCTGATCCCCATGAACAAGAAATGGGTGTTCCCCAGGGGAGTATTTTATCGGTGACACTATTAAGTGTCAAAATAAACAACATTGTTAAAACCGTTTGCCCTGGTGTGGAATGTTTTCTCTACGTTGACGACTTTTGTATCTGCTACAGATCAAAACAAATGCATACAATTGAAAGACAATTACAACAAGTCTTGAACAATCTTTCAAAATGGTCCAATGAAAATGGATTCAAGTTTTCAAAGACAAAAACTAAATGTATGCATTTTTGTCAATCGAGAAAAATGCATCTTGATCCAGATTTAAAGTTGGATGGAGTACCGATTGAAGTTGTCAAAGAATTTAAGTTCTTAGGACTCCTTTTTGATTCTAAACTGTCGTTTATTCCACATATTGATAATTTGAAAAATAAATGCCTAAAGGCACTTAACCTTTTACGTGTTGTATCCAGTATGGATTGGGGAGCCGATAAAAAGGTTCTATTGCGCCTTTATAGGGCACTTGTTAGATCAAAGCTAGACTATGGCTGTGTTGTTTATGGTTCTGCACGCCCTTCATACCTTCGCAAACTTGATACTATTCATAATCAAGGATTGCGTTTGGCGTTGGGCGCATTTAGAACGTCACCAGTTAACAGTCTTTATACAGAAGCTAATGAACCTTCTTTAAATTTACGAAGGAAAAAGCTTTCTTTACAATATTATTTAAAACTTAAATCCAATCCCGATAATCCTACTCATATAGTTGTGTTTGATCCAAAATATGGAAAGGATTTTGAAAAGAAAAAGAACCCTTTTCTTCCCTTCAGTTTGCGTTGTGAGGCTGATGTAAACTCTCTAGATTTTGACCTAGAGGACGTGGCAGAACATATTGTTCCTGATGTTCCTTTGTGGACATATAAAAGTCCCACGTTTCTTTATGATCTTGCTTCAAGCAAAAAGGATACAACAGATCCAATTATTTTTAAAACCAAATTCTTGGAAGTCAAAGAAAAATACACATCTTACGAAGAAATATACTCATGTATATTACTGGAATAATCCGACGTGAGCACGAAAGCACATGGACTCTCCCCAGATCAGGAGAACGGCCCATGTGCGAGTCCACCCGACCGGAAAATTCAAAAAAAGTGATCATTCAGGCTAAACTAAAATTCAAATTAATAACGTTATAAAACAAATCAATGTAAACTAATAAATCCAAAAGAATGTTCCAATTATAAAAGAAATAATAGTAAGAGGAGCGTTGCATGGAATGCACATTGGCATTTCTTCTCCTTTTAAAAGGTAGGAATGTGTTAAGTGAGAATGACCAATGCGTAATCGAGTTAAAATTAGCTCTTCGCGACGGCATGACCTGTAACCAGGTAACCAATCGCCGAGGTCTTGTCGAACAGAAAATAATTTATTATTCTGGTTAGCTGGATCTTTTATCAGAGAAAAATATTTTAAAATTGATAGTATGAGGCAGCTGTTTGAATATGTCAAATTGGAGTTGATTTTTGACTTTCTTAAGGCAATTCACTTATATAATAAAATCTGATTTTAGGTTCTATTGACCGTTTCTTCTATTTTTAAAATGTTCTATACAATTTTACCGTTTTCAATAGCTTTTTTGGTTATTATTTCTTTTATAATTGGAACATTCTTTTGGATTTATTAGTTTACATTGATTTGTTGTAAAACGTTGTTAATTTGAATTTAGTTTAGCCTGAATTATCACTTTTTTTGAATTTTCCGGTCGGGTGGACTCGCACATGGGCCGTTCTCCTGATCAGGGGAGAGTCCATGTGCTTTCGTGCTCACGTCGGATTAGGCCCCCAGCTGGGCGGGGGGGGGAGAAATAGTCGGCTGCTGCCCATGTAGTCAATGGTATGACCCCTAACAAATGGGCCCGCCTGTTTGCCGTGGGTGGAGACTCGTAATGCCGGAAAAGAGGGTCCTGGTAGTTGAGGAAAGCCCAGGGATCTCCAGCTTCTCAACACGCTGCTTTGGCCTCGGCTTCGGCTGAAACGGGAGCCTGGATGGGCCCGGTCTAGGCAATCGGCTGGTCGTTTTAGACTGGGGCATCTACTTTTGTAATATGAAATATTTTGTTATATTAAAGATGTTCTGTCATGATTCTAATGACACATTACTAAACAATTCGTTGTACCAAATTTCTTTGAAAACATTTTGGTATAAAAGTCATTGTACTAAGTGCAAAGGTTTATATGCCCGTGTCACTCATATTTTATATTTTAGTAGTATTTTAGTCCTTGTCTATATAGGCTCATGGGCTAATCGGGTTGAATGGATTTTGTGGTTTGGCATTTTTTGCACGGCTTGATCCTTTGTTAGGAAATTGTTCGTGCAATCGCTGTCGATCATTTTGTCGTTTTGGCTCGAGTATACTATTCGGGTAGCCCCGACATGGAGGGGCTGGAAACCCGCCTTTTCATGTCCCCTTGTAGGACTCCGTGGAGGGTGGTGGCCCCGAATAGTGAATACCATCAAACACAAACATGGATACCCAAACAAACAAAAAACGAAAAAACGATATGGATACTGAACATTCTCAATCGCTTTCTGGACCAAATACTACATCTTTCCCAAGATTTCTTCTAATTGACTCTGCCCCCAGCTGGGCGGGGGGGTAGAAATAGTCGGCTGCTGCCCATGTAGTCAATGGTAAGACCCCTAACAAATGGGCCCGCCTGTTTGCCGTGGGTGGAGACTCGTAAGGCCGGAAAAGAGGGTCCTGGTAGTTGAGGGAAGCCCAGGGATCTCCAGCTTCTCAACACGCTGCTTTGGCCTCGGCTTCGGTTGAAACGGGAGCCTGGATGGGCCCGGTCTAGGCAATCGGCTGGTCGTTTTAGACTGGGGCATCTACTTTTGTCATATAGAATGTCATGTTATAATAAATTGTTTTCTCATTATTTACTGAGACACTCCTTAAAAACTTGTTGTACCATATTTCTGTGGAAAAATTGGTATAATGCCATTGTTCTCTTGTAAGTGTAAAGGTTGATTTGCCCGTGTCACACATATTTTATATTTTAATAGTATTTTAGTCCTTGTCTATATAGGCTCATGGGCTAATCGGGTTGAATGGATTTTCTGATTTGGCATTATTTGCACGGCTTGATTCTTTGTTAGGAAATTGTTCGTGCAATTGCTGTCGATTCATTTGGTCATTTTGGCTCGAGTATACTATCCGGGTAGCCCTGGCATGGGGGGCTGGAGACCCGCCCCTTCATGTCCCCTTGTAGGACTCCGTTGAGGGTGGTGGCCCCCGGATAGCGAATACCACAAAATAAAATCATGGATACCCAAACCAAAAAACGAAAGAACGATGCAGAATCAACGGAATGGGAAACCGGTACGTCCCTTTATCAGTCTACAGCCATACGTCTTAGTTCTCCTAACTTTCACAGATTCCTAGTAATTGATTCAACTGACGGTAACAAACCCCTTACCAGACTGTCTCCCTTCGTAATTGATAAAGTAATCAAGTCAGTTATTGGTGAACCTAAATCTGTTAAGAAATTGAAATCTGGAAGCCTTCTCGTTGAAGTTGAAAGACCTGCACATTGTGATAACCTTATGAAAATGGACTCTTTCTTTGATATTCCGGTAACCTGTACACCACATTCTACTCTTAATACGTCAAGGGGGGTCATAAGATCTCGTGATTTAGAAGATATTCCTGAAACTGAAGGCCCCCAGCTGGGCGGGGGGGGTAGAAATAGTCGGCTGCTGCCCATGTAGTCAATGGTATGACCCCTAACAAATGGGCCCGCCTGTTTGCCTTGGGTGGAGACTCGTAAGGCCGGAAAAGAGGGTCCTGGTAGTTGAGGGAAGCCCAGGGATCTCCAGCTTCTCAACACGCTGCTTTGGCCTCGGCTTCGGCTGAAACGGGAGCCTGGATGGGCCCGGTCTAGGCAATCGGCTGGTCGTTTAGACTTGGGCATAATCTATTGTTATAATATGATGCTATGTAACCAAAGCCATTCTAAATGTGTACAAAACACATTCCTTTTTTATCTTGTTGTATTAAATAGTTTTTTAGTTCTAGTCTATATAGGCTTATGGGCTAATTGGGTTGTATGAGTTTCTTTGCTTGGCAGTGGTTTGCATGGCATGATTCTGTTTTAGGAGAGTGTCCATGCAATGCATTCGTCGGGTAGTTTTATTCATTCGGTCCAAGTATATCACCCGGGTAACCCTGGCATGAGGGGGCTGGAGACCCGCCCTTTTCATGTCCCCTTGTAGGGCTCGGTGGAGGGCACGGGGCCACGGGTGATGAAAACTAATTACAAAAATATGGATCTCTTAAACCCCAAAAAACGAAAAAACGAAAACGGACTGGAAATGGACAAGGATAACTGTTTAAATGTAGGCAAAACTTTCCCTCGATTTCTGTACATACTTCATACAGACGGACAAGAGCCCCTAAACAAACTTTCGCCATTTGTTATTGAGAAAGTTCTCATGGCACACGCTGGTCAAACCAAGTCTGTTAAGAAACTTCGATCAGGTGGCCTTCTTGTTGAGGTTGAACGACCTCAACAAGCTGAGAATTTAATGAAGATGGACAAGTTTTTTAATAGCTGGGTTAATTGTACTCCTCATGAGACTCTGAACAAATCTAGGGGCATCATTAGATGTCCCGATTTGGAAGGAGTTTCTGAGGACGAAATAGCCAAAGAGTTATCCGACCAAAATGTTTCACAGGCTAAGCGTATGACAGTTTTCAGAGACGGTAAGAAAAAGGAAACAAATTCAATATTGTTGACTTTTGAAACATCTATTTTGCCAAAGTCAGTGCGTGTAGGGTATTTGAATGTCAGGGTTGACTTGTACATTCCGAACCCTCTGCAATGTTATAGATGCTTCCAGTTTGGACATCATGAAAATAGATGTCGGAACACACGTCTCTGTCGGTGCTGTGGTGTACCAGAGGTAGGTCATGAGGGAGACCCGGATAAATGCCCTGCAGACAAGAAATGTTCAAACTGCGGTGGCGAACACATGTCAACTTCCAGGTCTTGTCACGTATGGAAGAAGGAGAAGGAAATTGTGACCATTAAGCATAAAGAAGGTCTATCATTTATTGAGGCTCGCAAAATCGTAGAAAATCGCATTAATCTCCCAAACTCTTATGCCAATACTGTAAGACCAGCTCAGTCAAATGAAAGCGAATGTCACAATTGCAAAGATATGTTTTCTAAACTTTGTATGATTTTTCCAGAAAAGAAAGAAGAAATTCTAAAATTATTTCCTAAATTAAAGGATTCAAATTCTTCTCGTCAAACCAATGACAAAAATGGGAAAGCGCCCATGACGACTCCTTCTTCCAATCATTCTGATAACGCTTCAAAAATACCTTCAGTTAATACGACTTCCCTACCTAAAGCCTCAAAAACTTCTTCATCGGTACCTACAGCGTCAGTATCTGTCATACAAGAGCCCAAAGTCCAGTCCAAACCAGTAGCTAAAGTACCCGAAAATAAGGATACAAATGCATTTGTTAAACCCACTAGGAGCAGAAATTCCTCTCCTAGGGCGGCGATTTCTAACCGCCAATCAAAGGGATCTGAGGATCCTATCAAACAATATAACCGCTACCATAGTCTTGAAGAAGACATGGTAACGGAAGATTCAAATGATGCAGATCCAAAAGAGAATAAGCAAGGCAAAAACAAAATAGATCTTTCACACATCAAAAAATAAAATTCATACTTCCACTACTCAGTGTTATAATTTTTCCCACAATAATGACTATGGCGAATAATATCATTCAATGGAACTGTCGCAGCATAAAGTCAAATTTTGAAGAAATGAATCTATTAGTTACAAATGGAAAGCCAGTAGCAATTTGTTTGCAAGAAACCTTCCTGAAAGATACTGACAAATTCTCTTTAAAGTATCACTCTTGCTATTTGAAGAATTTCGAAGGGAATGAGAAAGCTTCGGGCGGTGTCGGAATCATTGTTAACAACAGTGTTCCTCATCGCACCATTCCTCTTAATACTTCGCTTCAAGCTATAGCTGTAAGCGTATCCCTTAATAAAACAATAACCCTTTGTTCAATTTATCTTCCCCCTAGTTCTCCTATAAATCGTAGGAGACTAGACGATCTTGTCGAACAGTTACCAAAGCCTTTCATATTAATGGGAGATTTCAATTCCCATCATACGCTTTGGGGTTGTACTTATACAGACGACAAAGGTCGCTCAATTGAAGATTTCTTAACAAATCATGATCTTGTTTTATTAAATGATAAATCCTCCACATATCATCATCCGGCCACTGTCTCTTATTCTTCACTGGATTTAACTGTTTGCACTCCAGACATTTTCCCGGCTTTTAGCTGGAAAGTGGACTGTGATCTTCATGGTAGTGACCATTTTCCTATTCATATTTCTGAATTAGGACCATCGGTTCAAGAACGCCCAAGGCGATGGAAGCTCCATAAAGCTAATTGGGAATTGTTCAAAACTACCTGCGAACAATCGATAAATCCACAGGCTTTTGAGGATTGTGAAAACTCTACAGAGCTATTCACATCCTTACTATATTCGGCTGCAGAGAAAGCTATTCCTAGAACGTCGCCTGACCCTAAACACCCTAACAAACCATGGTTTAATGAAGATTGCAAAAAGGCCATAGCTGAGCGGAAATCTGCTCTCAGATCATTTGATTTGAGACCATCGAAGGAGAACCTTTACAAATTTAAAATTGCACGAGCGAAAGCTCGTCGTACCATTAAACAAAGTAAGCGTTCGTCTTGGAGACAGTATGTTTCTAGATTGAATTCTAGATCATCTGTCAAAAAGACATGGGATATGGTGCGTAAAATCAGCGGAAAGAACACGTCAATTGGAGTTGGTCATTTAAGAACTGACCTCAATGACGTTTCTTCCAAGGCTGATATTGCGAATGTATTGGCAGATACGTTTGCCAAGAAGTCATCATCATCCAATTATTCACCTGCATTTCAAAAATTCAAAGGTGATAATGAAAAGTCAAAACTTAACTTCAGTTCCAGTCGACTGGAACATTATAATAGAGACTTTTCTGTCAAAGAATTGAAGAAGGCTTTAAAGAAGTGTCATGACACTGCTGTAGGAAATGATAATATACATTATCAATTCCTCAAACGTTTGCCCTCTCGTTCTTTGCATTGCTTACTTGAAATCTTTAACCAGGTATGGAAGACGGGAAGCATTCCAGCATCTTGGCGGGAAGCTATCGTTATTCCTATACCGAAACCAGGTAAAGATTCTACCAATCCTTCAAACTATCGCCCCATAGCTTTAACAAGTTGTATTTGTAAAACCATGGAAAGAATGGTTAATGATCGTCTTGTCTGGTTTCTTGAAAAGAACCACCTTATAACGTCAGTCCAAAGTGGCTTTCGTAAACATAGAAGCACTCTTGATCATCTTGTCCGCTTCGAGACTTTTATTCGAGAAGCTTTTATAAAGAAAGAACACGTTGTTTCTGTCTTTTTTGATCTTGAAAGTGCTTATGACACCACTTGGAAGTATGGAATTATGAATGACCTCTATGATTTCGGTATTCGAGGTCGCCTTGCTTATTTTATTTCTGCATTTTTGGATGAACGTCAGTTTAGAGTCCGAGTTGGAGATACTTTGTCTGATCCCCATGAACAAGAAATGGGCGTTCCACAAGGAAGTATTTTGTCAGTGACACTTTTTAGTGTCAAAATTAACAATATTGTCAAAACTGTTTGCCCTGGGGTTGAATGTTTTCTCTATGTTGATGACTTTTGCATCTGTTACAGATCAAAACATATGTATACGATTGAAAGACAGCTGCAGCAAGTCTTAAAAAATCTTTCCAAATGGTCCAATGAAAACGGCTTTAAGTTTTCCAAGACAAAAACTAAATGTATGCATTTTTGTCAGTCTAGGAAAATGCACCCTGATCCAGAATTGAAATTAGACGGAGTGCAAATTGAAGTTGTAAAAGAATTTAAATTCCTGGGACTCCTTTTCGATTCTAAACTGTCGTTCATACCCCATATTGACAATTTGAAAAATAAGTGCTTAAAGGCACTTAATCTTTTACGCGTTGTATCTAGTATGGACTGGGGAGCTGATAAAAAGGTTTTACTACGCCTTTACAGGGCACTTGTCAGATCAAAATTAGACTATGGTTGTGTTGTTTATGGTTCTGCACGCCCTTCATACCTACGTAAACTTGATACCATTCATAATCAAGGATTGCGCCTAGCGCTGGGTGCCTTTAGAACATCGCCAATTAATAGTATTTACATTGAAGCAAATGAACCTTCCTTGAATCTGAGAAGGAAAAAGCTTTCAATGCAGTACTATTTAAAGCTGAAATCTAATCCTGACAATCCAACGTATAAAGCTGTGTTTGAACCTAAACACAGACGCGATTTTAGTAAGAAACCTAGTGCAATACCCCCGTTTAGCTTACGTTGCGAAGCAGATATTAACTCTCTAGATTTTAATCTAGAGGATGTGGCAGAACAAATTGTTCCTGAAGTTCCTTTGTGGACTTCTAAAAGCCCCACATTTCATTACGATCTTGCTTCTAGCAAAAAGGATACAACCGATCCAACTGTTTTTAAAACGAATTTTTTAGAAATTAAAGAGAAATACGCATCATATGAAGAGATTTATACAGACGGTTCAAAGGACGGCGGAAAAGTTGCCTCAGCCACCATTTTAGATGGTGAAAAGTATCAATTCCGCTTGCCAAATAACTCTTCTATTTTTTCAGCCGAGCTAAAGGCGATTGAACTCGCACTCGATCATATAATCGAAGAGCGCTTCTCTCGCTACATTATTTTTACTGACTCTATGTCAAGCATACAAGCGATTGAGAACGAGAAAACCGACAATCCCCTTATTGTTAGACTATTAGATTTAATAGCTCAGCTTCATGATGTTGATCTCGTTTTCTGCTGGCTTCCTAGCCACGTTGGTATTCGTGGTAATGAGGAGGCAGATAAAGCTGCCAAGGAGGCATTATTACTCGAGATTTTACCCTCTTCAGTACCTTTTACTGATTTTAAACCTTTGATTCATGGTTTCATTCACGAAGTCTGGAGGAACAGCTGGACTGAGCCTGCGAACCAAAATAATAAACTTTATTCTGTTCGACAGGACCTCGGCGATTGGTTACCTGGTTACAGGTCAAACCGTCGCGAAGAGCTGATTCTGACTCGGTTACGCATTGGGCATACTTACTTAACGCACTCCTACCTTTTAAAAGGAGAAGAGATGCCAATGTGTATTCCCTGTAATGCTCCATTAACTATCAAGCATATTTTTATAGATTGTATTGATTTTTCTATTATCAGGGATAGATATTTTAAAGTTGATGGTATGGGGCAACTATTTGACCGTGTCAAACTAGAACTTATTTTTGACTTTTTAAAGGCAATTCATTTATATAGTAAAATCTGATTTTTTAGTTTCTATAAATTGTATTTTCTTCTTAAGTCTTAAAATGGTTGTATTAAATTTTACCGTTATAAATAGCTCTTTTGGCTGTTATTTCTTTTACATTTGAAATTTTCTTTTGGATTTGTATATGTATACATTGAGATCGTTTTAAAATGTTGTCCACTTTATTACACGATTTACAGCGTTTTGTTTTAAAGTGTTATAATTATCTTAGTTTTGAAGGTATACGCCGCCTTTTAAAATAAGTTGTTTTTTAGAGTTTTGCGCCCAACATGACCTTAGTTGTCGACGGGCCTTAAAATACCATTCATTCATTCATTCATTCTAATTGACTCTACTGATGAAAATAAATCACTCACCAAACTAAGTCCATTTGTAATTGAAAAGGTCATAACATCAGCAATTAGCCAGCCAAAATCAATTAAAAAGTTAAAATCAGGTTCCCTTCTAGTAGAAGTTGAAAAAGCTGTACATGCAGAAAATCTAATGAAAATGAAAAACTTTTTTGGAATACCCGTTTCTTGCGAGCCTCATACTACATTGAACTCGTCAAGAGGATTTATCAGATGCCGTGATCTAGAAGGAATTAGCGATGATGAAATCCTTGCAGAACTCAGACCTCAAAATGTCTCTAAAGTTAAAAGAGTAACTGTTTTTAGAGATGGTGAAAAAAGATCAACCAACACCCTAATATTAACATTTAGTTCGGCCATTCTGCCCAAAGCAATAAAGGTAGGTTATTTAAGGGTAACTGTAGACCTTTACATACCTAATCCTCTCCAGTGCTATAAATGTTATAAATACGGGCATCATGAAAACAAATGTAAAGCGAAAGTGGGTGACCTTTGCAGTCAATGTGGTGAGGACTGGGACACTCATCGCTGCCAGGATTGTACAAATCCTATGAAATGTATGAACTGTAGCGGTGAACACTCTGCAACTTCTAGGAAATGTCCTGTCTGGAAAAGAGAGAAGGAAATTGTTACTATTAAGTACAAGGAATGTCTCTCTTTCCCAGAAGCAAGGAAAATAGTCGACAGTAGAGTCAATTTATCTTCATCCTATGCCCAGAAGGTTTTATCGAACACAAATAAAGGAAAGGAAGAATGTCAAAATTGCAAGGATTTGTTCCAAAAATTGTGCTTAGTTTTCCCTGAAAAGAAAGATGAAATAGCCAAACTTTTCTCGGGTTCTATGGATGCATCATCGCCATCTACCTCTAGTGCTGAGAAAGAAGCTACTCCGTCACCTCCTAAAACTTTAACTTCAGAACCTAAATCTCAAACAAATCCATTCTCAACTACCAGTAAAGAGATCAATTCATCTTTGCCTGAAATAGAAGAAATTATACGTTTAGATAAAGCTAAGATGGGAAGACGTAAGAAAGCCCAGATCCAGCTGGAGAAGTTAAACACTTCAGCTGCAAAAATACAAGAGGATAAAGAATCGAGCTCATTCATAAAACCCCCTAGGAGTAGAAATTCATCTCCTAGGGCGGCGACATCTAGTCGCCAACCAAAAGGATCTGAGGATCCGATAAAGCAATACAACCGTTATCATAGTCTTGAAGAAGACATGGTAACGGAAGATCTAGATGACTCAGATCCTTCAAAAGAGAATAAGCAAGGTAAAAACATAATAGATCTTTCACATATAAAGAAATAAATTTCATACTTCCACTACTTATTAGTATATTTTTATCCCTTAATTTAACTATGGCGAACCAAATCATTCAATGGAATTGTCGCAGTATCAAAGCTAATTTTGAAGAATTGAATCTATTAGTTTCTAACGGAAAGCCAGTAGCAATTTGTTTGCAAGAGACTTTTCTTTAAGACTTTTCTTAAAAACACTGATAAATTCTCTTTAAAGTATCACTCTTGCTATATGAAAAATTTTGAAGGGAATGAGAAAGCTTCAGGCGGTGTCGGAATTATTGTTAATAACAGTGTTCCTCATCGCATCATTCCTCTTAATACTACGCTACAAGCTGTAGCTGTAAGCGTATCTCTTAATAAAACAATTACCATTTGTTCAATTTATCTTCCCCCTAGTTCTCCTATTCATCGTAGGAAACTAGACGATCTTGTCGAACAGTTGGCCCCCAGCTGGGCGGGGGGGTAGAAATAGTCGGCTGCTGCCCATGTAGTCAATGGTATGACCCCTAACAAATGGGCCCGCCTGTTTGCCGTGGGTGGAGACTCGTAAGGCCGGAAAAGAGGGTCCTGGTAGTTGAGGGAAGCCCAGGGATCTCCAGCTTCTCAACACGCTGCTTTGGCCTCGGCTTCGGCTGAAACGGGAGCCTGGATGGGCCCGGTCTAGGCAATCGGCTGGTCGTTTTAGACTTGGGCATAATCTATTGTTATAATATGATGCTATGTAACCAAAGCCCTTCTAAATGTGTACAAAACACATTCCTTTTTTATCTTGTTGTATTAAATAGTTTTTTAGTTCTAGTCTATATAGGCTTATGGGCTAATTGGGTTGTATGAGTTTCTTTGCTTGGCAGTGGTTTGCATGGCATGATTCTGTTTTAGGAGATTGTCCATGCAATGCATTCGTCGGGTAGTTTTATTCATTCGGTCCAAGAATATCACCCGGGTAACCCTGGCATGAGGGGGCTGGAGACCCGCCCTTTTCATGTCCCCTTGTAGGGCTCGGTGGAGGGCACGGGGCCACGGGTGATGAAAACTAATTACAAAAATATGGATCTCTTAAACCCCAAAAAACGAAAAAACGAAAACGGACTGGAAATGGACAAGGATAACTGTTTAAATGTAGGCAAAACTTTCCCTCGATTTCTGTACATACTTCATACAGACGGACAAGAGCCCCTAAACAAACTTTCGCCATTTGTTATTGAGAAAGTTCTCATGGCACACGCTGGTCAAACCAAGTCTGTTAAGAAACTTCGATCAGGTGGCCTTCTTGTTGAGGTTGAACGACCTCAACAAGCTGAGAATTTAATGAAGATGGACAAGTTTTTTAATAGCTGGGTTAATTGTACTCCTCATGAGACTCTGAACAAATCTAGGGGCATCATTAGATGTCCCGATTTGGAAGGAGTTTCTGAGGACGAAATAGCCAAAGAGTTATCCGACCAAAATGTTTCACAGGCTAAGCGTATGACAGTTTTCAGAGACGGTAAGAAAAAGGAAACAAATTCAATATTGTTGACTTTTGAAACATCTATTTTGCCAAAGTCAGTGCGTGTAGGGTATTTGAATGTCAGGGTTGACTTGTACATTCCGAACCCTCTGCAATGTTATAGATGCTTCCAGTTTGGACATCATGAAAATAGATGTCGGAACACACGTCTCTGTCGGTGCTGTGGTGTACCAGAGGTAGGTCATGAGGGAGACCCGGATAAATGCCCTGCAGACAAGAAATGTTCAAACTGCGGTGGCGAACACATGTCAACTTCCAGGTCTTGTCACGTATGGAAGAAGGAGAAGGAAATTGTGACCATTAAGCATAAAGAAGGTCTATCATTTATTGAGGCTCGCAAAATCGTAGAAAATCGCATTAATCTCCCAAACTCTTATGCCAATACTGTAAGACCAGCTCAGTCAAATGAAAGCGAATGTCACAATTGCAAAGATATGTTTTCTAAACTTTGTATGATTTTTCCAGAAAAGAAAGAAGAAATTCTAAAATTATTTCCTAAATTAAAGGATTCAAATTCTTCTCGTCAAACCAATGACAAAAATGGGAAAGCGCCCATGACGACTCCTTCTTCCAATCATTCTGATAACGCTTCAAAAATACCTTCAGTTAATACGACTTCCCTACCTAAAGCCTCAAAAACTTCTTCATCGGTACCTACAGCGTCAGTATCTGTCATACAAGAGCCCAAAGTCCAGTCCAAACCAGTAGCTAAAGTACCCGAAAATAAGGATACAAATGCATTTGTTAAACCCACTAGGAGCAGAAATTCCTCTCCTAGGGCGGCGATTTCTAACCGCCAATCAAAGGGATCTGAGGATCCTATCAAACAATATAACCGCTACCATAGTCTTGAAGAAGACATGGTAACGGAAGATTCAAATGATGCAGATCCAAAAGAGAATAAGCAAGGCAAAAACAAAATAGATCTTTCACACATCAAAAAATAAAATTCATACTTCCACTACTCAGTGTTATAATTTTTCCCACAATAATGACTATGGCGAATAATATCATTCAATGGAACTGTCGCAGCATAAAGTCAAATTTTGAAGAAATGAATCTATTAGTTACAAATGGAAAGCCAGTAGCAATTTGTTTGCAAGAAACCTTCCTGAAAGATACTGACAAATTCTCTTTAAAGTATCACTCTTGCTATTTGAAGAATTTCGAAGGGAATGAGAAAGCTTCGGGCGGTGTCGGAATCATTGTTAACAACAGTGTTCCTCATCGCACCATTCCTCTTAATACTTCGCTTCAAGCTATAGCTGTAAGCGTATCCCTTAATAAAACAATAACCCTTTGTTCAATTTATCTTCCCCCTAGTTCTCCTATAAATCGTAGGAGACTAGACGATCTTGTCGAACAGTTACCAAAGCCTTTCATATTAATGGGAGATTTCAATTCCCATCATACGCTTTGGGGTTGTACTTATACAGACGACAAAGGTCGCTCAATTGAAGATTTCTTAACAAATCATGATCTTGTTTTATTAAATGATAAATCCTCCACATATCATCATCCGGCCACTGTCTCTTATTCTTCACTGGATTTAACTGTTTGCACTCCAGACATTTTCCCGGCTTTTAGCTGGAAAGTGGACTGTGATCTTCATGGTAGTGACCATTTTCCTATTCATATTTCTGAATTAGGACCATCGGTTCAAGAACGCCCAAGGCGATGGAAGCTCCATAAAGCTAATTGGGAATTGTTCAAAACTACCTGCGAACAATCGATAAATCCACAGGCTTTTGAGGATTGTGAAAACTCTACAGAGCTATTCACATCCTTACTATATTCGGCTGCAGAGAAAGCTATTCCTAGAACGTCGCCTGACCCTAAACACCCTAACAAACCATGGTTTAATGAAGATTGCAAAAAGGCCATAGCTGAGCGGAAATCTGCTCTCAGATCATTTGATTTGAGACCATCGAAGGAGAACCTTTACAAATTTAAAATTGCACGAGCGAAAGCTCGTCGTACCATTAAACAAAGTAAGCGTTCGTCTTGGAGACAGTATGTTTCTAGATTGAATTCTAGATCATCTGTCAAAAAGACATGGGATATGGTGCGTAAAATCAGCGGAAAGAACACGTCAATTGGAGTTGGTCATTTAAGAACTGACCTCAATGACGTTTCTTCCAAGGCTGATATTGCGAATGTATTGGCAGATACGTTTGCCAAGAAGTCATCATCATCCAATTATTCACCTGCATTTCAAAAATTCAAAGGTGATAATGAAAAGTCAAAACTTAACTTCAGTTCCAGTCGACTGGAACATTATAATAGAGACTTTTCTGTCAAAGAATTGAAGAAGGCTTTAAAGAAGTGTCATGACACTGCTGTAGGAAATGATAATATACATTATCAATTCCTCAAACGTTTGCCCTCTCGTTCTTTGCATTGCTTACTTGAAATCTTTAACCAGGTTTGGAAAACGGGAAGCATTCCAGCATCATGGCGGGAAGCTATCGTTATTCCAATACCTAAACCAGGTAAAGATTCTACGGATCCATCAAACTATCGCCCTATTGCTTTAACTAGTTGCATTTGCAAAACCATGGAAAGAATGGTTAATGATCGTCTTGTCTGGTTTCTTGAAAAGAACCACCTTATCACGTCAGTCCAAAGTGGCTTTCGTAAACACAGAAGCACTCTTGATCATCTTGTTCGCTTCGAGACCTTTATTCGAGAAGCTTTTATTAAGAAAGAACACGTTGTTTCTGTCTTTTTCGATCTCGAAAGTGCTTATGATACCACATGGAAGTATGGGATAATGAATGACCTCTATGATTTCGGTATTCGAGGTCGCCTTGCTTATTTTATTTCTGCTTTTTTGGATGAACGTCAGTTTAGAGTCAGAGTTGGAGATACTTTGTCTGATCCCCACGAACAGGAAATGGGTGTACCCCAGGGAAGTATTTTGTCTGTGACACTTTTTAGTGTCAAAATAAACAATATCGTTAAAACTGTTTGTCCAGGAGTTGAATGTTTTCTCTATGTTGATGACTTCTGCATCTGTTACAGATCAAAAAATATGTTTACGATTGAAAGACAGCTGCAGCAAGTCTTAAAAAATCTTTCAAAATGGTCAAATGAAAACGGTTTCAAGTTTTCCAAGACAAAAACTAAATGTATGCATTTTTGTCAATCTAGGAAAATGCATCCTGATCCAGAATTAAAGCTGGATGGAGTGCAAATTGAAGTTGTAAAAGAATTTAAATTCCTGGGACTCCTTTTCGATTCAAAACTGTCGTTTATACCCCATATTGACAACTTAAAAAATAAGTGCTTAAAAGCGCTTAACCTTTTACGTGTTGTATCTAGTATGGACTGGGGAGCTGATAAAAAGGTCTTGTTCGCCTTTACAGGGCACTTGTCAGATCTAAATTAGATTATGGCTGTATTGTTTACGGTTCTGCACGCCCTTCATACCTTCGCAAACTTGATACCATTCATAATCAAGGATTGCGCCTTGCGCTTGGTGCTTTTAGAACATCACCAGTTAATAGTTTTTACATTGAGGCAAATGAACCTTCCTTAAACCTAAGGAGGAAAAAACTTTCAATGCAATACTATTTAAAGCTAAAATCTAATCCTGACAATCCAACGTATAAAGCTGTGTTTGAACCTAGACACAGACGGGATTTTAATAAGAAACCTAGTGCAATACCCCCGTTTAGCTTACGCTGCGAAGCAGATATTTACTCTCTCGATTTTGATCTAGAGGATGTGGCAGAACAAATCGTTCCTGAAGTTCCTTTGTGGACTTCTAAAAGCCCCACATTTCTTTACGATCTTGCTTCTAGCAAAAAGGATACAACCGATCCAACTATTTTTAAAACAAAGTTTTTAGAAATTAAAGAGAAATACGCAACATATGAAGAGATTTATACAGACGGTTCAAAGGACGGCGAAAAAGTTGCCTCAGCCACCATTTTAGATGGTGAAAAGTATCAATTCCGTTTGCCAAATAACTCTTCGATATTTTCAGCCGAGCTAAAGGCGATTGAACTCGCACTCGATCATATAATCGAAGAGCGCTTCTCTCGCTACATTATTTTTACTGACTCAATGTCAAGTATACAAGCGATTGAGAACGAGAAAACCGACAATCCCCTTATTGTTAGACTATTAGATTTAATAGCTCAGCTTCATGATGTTGATCTCGTTTTCTGCTGGCTTCCTAGCCACGTTGGTATTCGTGGTAATGAGGAGGCAGATAAAGCTGCCAAGGAGGCATTATTACTCGAGATTTTACCCTCTTCAGTACCTTTTACTGATTTTAAACCTTTGATTCATGGTTTCATTCAGGAAGTCTGGAGGAACAGCTGGACTGATCCTGCCAATATTCATAATAAATTATATTCTGTTCGTCAAGATCTTGGCGATTGGTTGCCTGGTTACAGGTCTAACCGTCGCGAAGAGCTTATTTTGACCCGTTTACGCATTGGTCATACGCACCTGACACACTCCTACCTTTTAAAAGGAGAAGATGTGCCAGTGTGTATCCCATGTAATGCTCCTCTTACTGTCAAGCATATATTTTTAGAATGTATAGACTTTGCTTTTATTAGAGACAGATTTTTTAAAGTAGACAGTATGAAGGACCTGTTTAATAATGTAAAAGTTGAACAGATTTTTGATTTCCTGAAGGCCATTAATTTGTTTAGTAAAATTTAACCTGATATTCTTTTGATTTCATGTTCATCTGATTTTTTTATTTTCGATTGATCTTTTGATCATTATTTCCTTTTAGACTTGTATGATTGATCTTTTGATCATTATTTCCTTTTAGACTTGTAATTATTTCCTTACATTTTTACCATAATGATGATTTGTCTTTCTTACCACGATTTGTTTTATAATGTATAACTAGTTAAGTATGATCACCTTTCTTACAATAAGTTAATTTTCAATGTTTTGCGCCCAACATGACCTTAGTTGTTGACGGGCCATAAAACAGCATTCATTCATTCATTCATTCTTGTCGAACAGTTACCAAAGCCTTTCATACTAATGGGAGATTTCAATTCCCACCATACGCTTTGGGGATGTACTAATACAGACGACAAAGGTCGCATAATTGAAGATTTCATTTCAAATCATGATCTTGTTTTATTAAATGATAAATCCTCCACGTATCATCATCCAGCTACTGGTTCATATTCTTCACTGGATTTAACTGTTTGCACTCCAGACATTTTCCCGGCTTTTAGCTGGAAAGTGGACTCAGACTTCATGGTAGTGACCATTTTCCTATTCATATATCTGAATTAGGACCATCGGTTCAAGAACGCCCAAGGCGTTGGAAACTCCATAAAGCTAATTGGGAGTTATTCAAAACTACCTGCGAACAATCAATAAATCCACAGGCTTTTGAAGATTATGAAAACGCTACAGAGCTATTCACATCTTTACTTTATTCGGCTGCAGAGAAAGCTATTCCAAGAACGTCGCCTGACCCTAAACACCCTAACAAACCATGGTTTAATGAAGATTGCAAACAGGCTATAGCTGGGCGTAAGTCTGCTCTTAGGTCATTTGATTTGAGACCATCAAAGGAGAACCTTTACAAATTTAAAATTGCACGAGCGAAAGCTCGTCGTACCATAAAACAAAGTAAGCGTTCGTCTTGGAGACAGTATGTTTCTAGATTAAATTCTAGATCATCTGTCAAAAAGACATGGGATATGGTGCGCAAAATCAGCGGAAAGAACGCGTCATTTGGAGTTGGTCATTTAAGAACAGACCTCAGTGACGTTTCTTCCAAGGCTGATATTGCGAATGTATTGGCAGATACGTTTGCCAAGAAGTCATCATCGTCCAATTACTCACCTGCTTTTCAAAAATTCAAAGGTGATAAAGAAAAGTCAAAACTTAACTTCAGTTCCAGTCGACTGGAACATTATAATAGAGACTTTTCGGTTAAAGAACTGAAGAAGGCTTTAAAGAAGTGTCATGACACTGCTGTAGGAAATGATAATATACATTATCAATTTCTCAAACGTTTGCCCTCTCGTTCTTTGCATTGCTTACTTGAAATTTATAACCAGGTATGGAAAACGGGAAGCATTCCAGCCTCTTGGCGGGAAGCTATCGTTATTCCTATACCTAAACCAGGTAAAGATACTACTGATCCTTCTAACTACCGCCGGCCCCCAGCTGGGCGGGGGGGGGGGGGGTAGAAATAGTCGGCTGCCGCCCATGTAGTCAATGGTAAGACCCCTAACAAATGGGCCCGCCTGTTTGCCGTGGGTGGAGACTCGTAAGGCCGGAAAAGAGGGTCCTGGTAGTTGAGGGAAGCCCAGGGATCTCCAGCTTCTCAACACGCTGCTTTGGCCTCGGCTTCGGCTGAAACGGGAGCCTAGATGGGCCCGGTCTAGGCAATCGGCTGGTCGTTTTAGACTGGGGCATCTACTTTTTTCATATGAAATATTTTGTTTAATAATAGATGTTCTGTCATAGTTCTAGTCATAGTTCTAGTGACACATTTCATAACAAATTGCTGTACCATATTTCCTTGAAGATATTTTGGTATAATGTCATTGTTCTATTGAAAGTACATATGTTTATTTGCCCTTGTCACTCATATTTTATATTTTAATAGTATTTTAGTCCTTGTCTATATAGGCTCATGGGCTAATCGGGTTGAATGGATTTTGTGTTTTGGCATCATTTGCACGACTCGGTTCTTTGTAAGGAAATTTTTCGTGCAATCGCTGTCATTCATTTTGTCGTTTGGCTCGAGTATACTATTCGGGTAGCCCCGGCATGGGGGGCTGGAAACCCGCCCTTTCATGCCCCCTTGTAGGACTCCGTGGAGGGTGGTGGCCCCGGATAGTGAATTTAAACTTAAACAAACATGGACACCCAATCTAAAAAACGTAAGAACGGACTCGGACAGGAAATGGAAGAAGATAATTACAGCAATAAAGGTCAATCATTCCCTAGGTTTCTTGTAATTCAGCATCGTGACGATCAAGCACCATTGACTACCCTATCACCATTTGTCATTGACAAAGTGCTTACTGCATGTGCTGGGCGAGTGAAATCTGTCAAAAAGCTTCGTATTGGTGGTCTCCTTGTTGAGGTTGAAAGACCTCAGCAGGCTGAAAACCTTATGAAAATGGATAGGTTTTATGACAAATGGGTAGACTGTACTCCTCATGGGACTCTTAACAAGTCCAAGGGCATTATAAGATGTCCGGATTTGGAGGGAGTTTCAGAGGAGGAGATAGTTTCTGAATTGGCTGACCAGAATGTAATTGAGGCTAAGCGAATGACAATCTTCAGAGACGGCAAGAAAAAGGCAACTAACACCATTGTTTTGACATTTGATAAAGCCATTTTACCTAAATCCATACGTGTGGGATACTTAAATGTTAGGGTCGATATTTATATTCCGAACCCTCTACAGTGTTACAGGTGTTTTCAGTTCGGGCATCACGAAAATAGATGTCGCAATATACGTCTCTGTAGACGCTGCGGCGTACCAGAGCAGGAGCACGGAGGGGATCCAGACAAATGCTCAGTGACTATGAAATGTTCAAACTGTGGAGGTGAGCATATGTCAACATCAAGATCATGTCATGTATGGAAAAAGGAAAAAGAAATTGTCGCAATTAAATGTAAAGAGGGGTTGTCATTTGCGGAAGCACGCAAGATTGTAGAAAACAGGATTAACCTTTCTAACTCTTATGCCAATGTTCTTAAGCCAAAGGAAAATGAATGCCAAAACTGCAAAGATATTTTTTCCAAACTCTGTGTGATTTTCCCGGAAAAGAAAGATGAAATACAAAAATTATTCCCTATTAAAAGATTCCAAAGCTCCTCTTCAAACTGATGACAAAAACAAGAAACCTCCGACTTCATACTCCTCTAGCGCTACAGGAAAAACTGTTATCACAGAATCAAAAGGCCCCGAAAAGAAAACAAACACAACACCGCCCTCTGAAGAAGATGAGATCATAATATTAGATAAAATTGAAATGGGAAGGCGTAAGAAAGCTCAAATACAACAGGAGAAATTAGATTCTCAAGTTTGTAAAGTAGCCGAAGATAAAGATGCAAGCTTATTCGTTAAACCCCCAAGGAGCAGAACTTCGTCTCCTAGGGCGGCAACATCAAATCGTCAGCCAAAGGGATCTGAGGATCCGATCAAGCAGTATAACCGCTACCATAGTCTTGAAGAAGACATGGTTACGGAAGACACAGAGGATGTGGACTCTTCCAAAGAGAATAAGCAAGGTAAAACTATAATAGATCTCTCACACATAAAGAAATGAAATCCATACTTCCATTACTCATAAGTATTATTTTTCACCTTAATTTAACAATGGCGAACACAATCATTCAATGGAATTGTCGCAGCATTAAAGCTAATTTTGAAGAAATGAATCTATTAGTTTCTAATGGAAATCCAGTGGCAATCTGTTTGCAAGAAACTTTCCTGAAAAATACTGACAAATTTTCTTTGAGGTATCATTCTTGCTATTTAAAAAATTTTGAAGGGAATGAGAAAGCTTCTGGTGGTGTTGGAATTATTGTTAACAACAATGTTCCTCATCGCAGCATCCCTCTTAATACCACGCTACAAGCTGTTGCTGTTAGCGTTTCTCTCAATAAAACAATAACTCTCTGTTCGATTTATCTTCCACCAAGTCCTCCTATAAATAGTAGGAAACTAGACGATCTTGTCGGACAATTACCCAAGCCTTATATTTTAATGGGAGATTTCAACTCCCACCATACGCTTTGGGGATGTTCCAATACAGACGATAAAGGTCGTATTATTGAAGATTTCATATCAAATCATGATCTTGCTTTATTAAATGATAAAACCTCCACTTATCATCATCCAGCCACTGGTTCATATTCTTCATTGGATTTAACTGTTTGCACTCCAGACATTTTCCCGGCTTTTAGCTGGAAAGTGGACTGTGATCTTCATGGTAGTGACCATTTTCCTATTCATATTTCTGAATTAGGACCATCGGTTCAAGAACGCCCGAGGCGATGGAAACTCCATAATGCTAATTGGGAGTTGTTCAGAACTACCTGCGAACAATTGATAAATCCACAGGCTTTTGAAGATTGTGAAAGCTCTACAGAGCTATTCACATCCTTACTATATTCGGCTGCAGAGAAAGCTATTCCTAGAACGTCGCCTAACCCTAAACACCCTAACAAACCATGGTTTAATGAAGACTGCAAAAAGACTATAGCTGAACGGAAGTCTGCCCTCAGATCATTTGATCTGAGACCGTCAAAGGAGAACCTTTACAAATTTAAAATTGCACGAGCGAAAGCTCGTCGTACCATTAAACAAAGTAAGCGTTCGTCTTGGAGACAGTATGTTTCTAGATTGAATTCTAGATCATCTGTCAAAAAGACATGGGATATGGTGCGCAAAATCAGCGGAAAGAACGCGTCAATTGGAGTTGGTCATTTAAGAACTGACCTCAGTGACGTTTCTTCCAAGGCTGATATTGCGAATGTATTGGCAGATACGTTTGCCAAGAAGTCATCATCATCAAATTACTCACCTGCCTTTCAAAAATTCAAAGGTGATAAAGAAAAGTCGAAACTAAACTTCAGTTCCAGTCGACTGGAACATTATAATAGAGACTTTTCTGTCAAAGAACTGAAGAAGGCTTTAAAGAAGTGTCATGACACTGCTGTAGGAAACGATAATATACATTATCAATTCCTCAAACGCTTGCCCTCTCGTTCTTTGCATTGCTTACTTGATATTTATAATCAGGTATGGAAGACGGGAAGCATTCCAGCATCTTGGCGGGAAGCTATCGTTATTCCTATACCGAAACCAGGTAAAGATTCTACGGATCCATCAAACTATCGCCCTATAGCTTTAACCAGTTGTATTTGTAAAACCATGGAAAGAATGGTTAATGATCGTCTTGTCTGGTTTCTTGAAAAGAACCACCTTATTACGTCAGTCCAAAGTGGCTTTCGTAAACAAAGAAGCACTCTTGATCATCTTGTCCGCTTCGAGACTTTTATTCGAGAAGCTTTTATAAAGAAAGAACACGTTGTTTCTGTCTTTTTCGATCTTGAAAGTGCTTATGATACCACATGGAAGTATGGAATTATGAATGACCTCTATGATTTCGGTATTCGAGGTCGCCTTGCTTATTTTATTTCTGCATTTTTGGATGAACGTCAGTTTAGAGTCCGAGTTGGAGACACTTTGTCTGATCCCCATGAACAAGAAATGGGCGTTCCACAAGGAAGTATTTTGTCTGTGACACTTTTTAGTGTCAAAATTAACAATATTATCAAAACTGTTTGCCCTGGGGTTGAATGTTTTCTCTATGTTGATGACTTTTGCATCTGTTACAGATCAAAACATATGTATACGATTGAAAGACAGCTACAGCAAGTCTTAAAAAATCTTTCCAAATGGTCCAATGAAAACGGCTTTAAGTTTTCCAAGACAAAAACTAAATGTATGCATTTTTGTCAGTCTAGGAAAATGCACCCTGATCCAGATTTAAAGCTGGACGGAGTGCAAATTGAAGTTGTAAAAGAATTTAAATTCCTTGGACTCCTTTTTGATTCTAAACTGACGTTTATACCCCATATTGATAATTTAAAAAATAAGTGCTTAAAGGCACTTAATCTTTTACGAGTTGTTTCCAGTATGGACTGGGGAGCCGATAAAAAGGTCTTATTACGCCTTTACAGGGCACTTGTCAGATCTAAATTAGATTATGGTTGTGTTGTTTACGGTTCTGCACGCCCTTCATACCTTCGTAAACTTGATACCATTCATAATCAAGGATTGCGCCTAGCGCTTGGTGCTTTTAGAACATCACCAGTTAATAGTCTTTACATTGAAGCCAATGAACCTTCCTTGAACCTGAGAAGGAAAAAGCTCTCAATGCAATACTATTTAAAGCTAAAATCTAATCCTGACAACCCAACGTATAAAGCTGTGTTTGAACCTAAACACAGACGGGATTTTGATAAAAAACCAAGTGCAATACCCCCATTTAGTTTACGTTGTGAAGCAGATGTTAACTCTCTAGATTTTGATCTAGAGGACGTGGCAGAACATATTGTTCCTGAAGTTCCTTTGTGGACTTCTAAAAGCCCCACATTTCTTTACGATCTTGCTTCTAGCAAAAAGGATACAACCGATCCAACTGTTTTTAAAACAAAGTTTTTAGAAATAAGAGAGAAATACGCATCTTATGAAGAGATTTATACAGATGGTTCAAAGGACGGCCAAAAAGTTGCCTCAGCCACTATTTTAGATGGTGAAAAATATCAATTCCGTTTGCCAAATAACTCTTCTATATTTTCAGCCGAGCTAAAGGCGATTGACCTCGCACTCGACCATATAATCGAAGAACGCTTCTCTCGCTACATTATTTATACTGACTCTATGTCAAGTATACAAGCGATTGAGAACGAGAAAACCGACAATCCGATTATTGTTCGATTATTAAATTCAATAGCCCAGCTTCATGATGTTGATCTCGTTTTCTGCTGGCTTCCGAGCCACGTTGGTATTCGTGGTAATGAAGAAGCGGATAAAGCTGCCAAGGAGGCTTTATCATTAGAAATTTTACCTTTTGAAGTACCTTTTACTGATTTTAAACCTTTGATTCATGGTTTCATTCAGGAAGTCTGGAGGAACAGCTGGACTGATCCTGCAAATATTTATAATAAACTGTATTCTGTCCGACAAGATCTTGGCGATTGGTTACCTAGTTACAGGTCAAACCGTCGCGAAGAACTTATCCTGACTCGCTTACGCATTGGTCACACTTACCTCACGCACTCTTACCTTTAAAAGGAGAAGATATTCCAATGTGCATTCCTTGCAACTCTCCTCTTACTGTCAAGCATGTTTTTATTGATTGTATAGATTTCTCTTTTACTAGAGATAAATATTTTAAAGTTGACAGTATGAAGAATTTATTTGACAAGGTAAAAATTGAGCTTATTTTCGATTTCCTGAAGGCCATTAATTTGTATAATAAAATATGATTTTATTTTCTTTTGAACCCACGTTTCCTTTAGATTTAAAAATGTTTCTTTGAATTTAACATTGATTATGAGTGTTCTTTTGAGCACTTTTTTAAGTTTTGAAAGTATTACTTACTTTTTACATTTCTACCGTTTACATAAATTATATGTTTTATAACTTAAGCCCCTTATTCATAGTTTTATTCATGATATCTGGAGGAACTGTTGGACTGATCCAGCCAACCAGAATAATAAGTTATTCTCTGTTCGACCAGACCTCGGCGATTGGATTCCTGGTTACAGGGCAAGCCGTCGCGAAGAGCTGATTTTGACTCGCCTACGCATTGGCCATACTTATCTTACACACTCCCATCTTTTAAAAAGAGAAGAGATGCCAATGTGCATTCCATGCAACACTCCTCTTACTGTCAAACATATTTTTATTGATTGCATTGATTTTTCTTTAATAAGAGACAGGTATTTTAAAGTTGATAGTATGAGGCAGTTGTTTGACAATATCAAAATTGAACTAATTTTTGACTTTCTCAAGGCGATTCATTTATATAGCAAAATCTGACTTTTAGGTACTATTTATTTTGTTTTCTTCTTAATTTTTAAAATGGTTCTATCAAATTTTACCGTTTTCAATGGCTTTTTTGGCTATTCTTTCTAATACATTTGAAATTCTTTTGGATTTTTGTGTGTTTACGTTGAGGTTGTTTTGGAGTGTTGTTTGCTTATGTTTTCATACAATGAATACTCACTTTTTTATACATGAGTGTTTGCGCCCAACATGACCTTAGTAGTCGACGGGCCGTAAAACAATATTCATTCATTCATTCATTATGTTTTATAACTCGGTTTACAGAGTTCTATTTTATAGTGTTATAATTATCTTGGTTTTGAAAATACACGTCGCCTTTTAAAATTTGTTACTTTTAAAGTTTTGCGCCCAACATGACCTTAGTTGTCGACGGGCCTTAAAACACAATTCATTCATTCATTCATTCAAACTATCGCCCTATTGCTTTAACTAGTTGTATTTGCAAAACCATGGAAAGAATGGTTAATGATCGTCTTGTCTGGTTTCTTGAAAAGAACCACCTTATTACGTCAGTCCAAAGTGGCTTTCGTAAACAAAGAAGCACTCTTGATCATCTTGTCCGCTTCGAGACTTTTATTCGAGAGGCCTTTATAAAGAAAGAACATGTTGTTTCTGTCTTTTTCGATCTTGAAAGTGCTTATGATACCACATGGAAGTATGGGATTATGAATGACCTCTATGATTTCGGTATTCGAGGTCGCCTTGCTTATTTCATTTCTGCATTTTTGGATGAACGTCAGTTTAGAGTCCGAGTTGGAGATACTTTATCTGATCCCCATGAACAAGAAATGGGCGTTCCACAAGGAAGTATTTTGTCTGTGACACTTTTTAGTGTCAAAATTAACAATATTGTCAAAACTGTTTGCCCTGGGGTTGAATGTTTTCTCTATGTTGATGACTTTTGCATCTGTTACAGATCAAAGCATATGTATACGATTGAAAGACAGCTGCAGCAAGTCTTGAAGAATCTTTCAAAATGGTCCAATGAAAACGGCTTCAAGTTTTCCAAGACAAAAACTAAATGTATGCATTTTTGTCAATCTAGGAAAATGCACCCTGATCCAGAATTAAAGCTGGATGGAGTGCAAATTGAAGTTGTAAAAGAATTTAAATTCTTGGGACTCCTTTTTGATTCTAAACTGACGTTTATACCCCATATTGATAATTTAAAAAATAAGTGTTTAAAGGCACTTAATCTTTTACGTGTTGTATCTAGTATGGACTGGGGAGCTGATAAAAAGGTCTTGTTACGCCTTTACAGGGCACTTGTCAGATCAAAATTAGATTATGGTTGTGTTGTTTACGGTTCTGCACGCCCTTCATACCTTCGCAAACTTGATACCATTCATAATCAAGGATTGCGCCTTGCGCTTGGTGCTTTTAGAACATCACCAGTAAATAGTCTTTACATTGAAGCAAATGAACCTTCCTTGAACCTTAGGAGGAAAAAGCTTTCAATGCAATACTATTTAAAGCTAAAATCTAATCCTGACAATCCAACGTATGAAGCTGTGTTTGAACCTAGACACAGACAGGATTTTGATAAGAAACCTAATGCAATACCCCCGTTTAGCTTACGTTGCGAAGCAGATATTAACTCTCTAGATTTTGATCTAGAGGATGTGGCAGAACACGTTGTTCCTGAAGTACCTTTGTGGACTTCTAAAAGCCCCACGTTTCTTTACGATCTTGCTTCTAGCAAAAAGGATACAACCGATCCAACTATTTTTAAAACAAAGTTTTTAGAAATTAAAGAGAAATACGCATCATATGAAGAGATTTATACAGATGGTTCAAAGGACGGCGGAAAAGTTGGCTCAGCTACCATTTTTGATGGTGAAAAATATCAATTCCGTTTGCCAAATAACTCTTCGATATTTTCAGCCGAGCTAAAGGCGATTGAACTCGCACTCGATCATATAATCGAAGAGCGCTTCTCTCGCTACATTATTTTTACTGACTCTTTGTCAAGTATACAAGCGATTGAGAACGAGAAAACCGACAATCCCCTTATAGTTAGATTATTAGACTTAATAGCTCAGCTTCATGATGTTGATCTCGTTTTCTGCTGGCTTCCTAGCCACGTTGGTATTCGTGGTAATAAAGAGGCAGATAAAGCTGCCAAGGAGGCATTATTACTCGAGATTTTACCCTCTACAGTACCTTTTACTGATTTTAAACCTTTGATTCATGGTTTCATTCAGGAAGTCTGGAGGAACAGCTGGACTGATCCTGCCAATATTTATAATAAACTGTATTCTGTCCGACAAGATCTTGGCGATTGGTTACCTAGCTACAGGTCAAACCGTCGCGAAGAACTTATCCTGACTCGCTTACGCATTGGTCACACTTACCTCACGCACTCTTACCTTCTAAAAGGGGAAGATATTCCAATGTGCATTCCTTGCAACTCTCCTCTTACTGTCAAGCATGTTTTTATTGATTGTATAGATTTCTCTTTTACTAGAGATAAATATTTTAAAGTTGACAGTATGAAGAATTTATTTGACAAGGTAAAAATTGAGCTTATTTTCGATTTCCTGAAGGCCATTAACTTGTATTATAAAATATGATTTTATTTTCTTTTGAATCCACGTTTCCTTAAGATTTAAAAATGTTTCTTTGAATTTAACATTGATTATGAGTGTTCTTTTGAGCATTTGAAAGTATTACTTACTTCTTACATTTCTATCGTTTACATAATTTATATGTTTTATTACTCGGTTTACAGAGTTCTATTTTATAGTGTTATAATTATCTTGGTCTTAAATATATACGTCGCCTTTTAAAATTTGTTACTTTTAACGTTTTGCGCCCAACATGACCTTAGTTGTCGACGGGCCTTAAAACACAATTCATTCATTCACGTCGGATTATTCCAGTTTTATACATGAGTGTTTGCGCCCAACATGACCTTAGAAGTCGACGGGCCGTAAAGCAATATTCATTCATTCATTCATTCTGATGTAAATTCTCTAGACTTCGATCTAGAGGACGTGGCAGAACATATTGTTCCTGGTGTTCCTTTGTGGACATATAAAAGCCCCACGTTTCTTTATGATCTTGCTTCAAGCAAAAAGGATACAACAGATCCATCTATTTTTAAAACCAAATTCTTGGAAGTCAAAGAAAAATACACATCTTATGAAGAAATATACACTGACGGCTCAAAAGATGGCGAAAAAGTTGCTTCAGCCACTATTTTAGATGGCGAAAAATATCAATTCCGCCTTCCCAATAACTCTTCTATTTTTTCAGCCGAGCTTAAGGCCATTGATCTCGCACTCGATCATATGATCGCAGAACGTCTCTCTCGCTATATCATTTTTACTGACTCTATGTCAAGCATGAAAGCGATTGAGCATGAAAAAACTGACAATCCCCTTATTGTAAGGCTACTTGATAAAATAGCTAAGCTTAATGATGTTGATCTCGTTTTCTGTTGGCTTCCAAGCCATATTGGTATTCGTGGTAATGAGGAGGCAGATAAAGCTGCCAAGGATGCATTATCACTTGAAATTTTACCTTTCGAAGTACCTTTTACCGATTTCAAACCCTTAATTCATAGTTTTATTCATGATGTCTGGAAGAACTGTTGGTTAGATCCAGCTAACCAGAATAATAAATTATTTTCTGTTCGACAAGACCTCGGCGATTGGTTACCTGGTTACAGGTCATGCCGTCGCGAAGAGCTAATTTTAACTCGATTACGCATTGGTCATTCTCACTTAACACATTCCTACCTTTTAAAAGGAGAAGAGATGCCAATGTGCATTCCATGCAACGCTCCTCTTACTATCAAACATATTTTTATAGATTGTATTGATTTCTCTTTTATCAGAGACAAATATTTTAAAATTGATAGTATGAGGCAGCTGTTTGAGTATGTCAAATTGGAGTTGATTTTTGACTTTCTTAAGGCAATTCACTTATATAATAAAATCTGATTTTAGGTTCTATTGACCGTTTCTTCTATTTTTAAAATGTTCTATACAATTTTACCGTTTTCAATAGCTTTTTTGGTTATTATTTCTTTTATAATTGGAACGTTCTTTTGGATTTATTAGTTTACATTGATTTGTTTTATAACGTTGTTAATTTGAATTTTAGTTTAGCCTGAATGATCACTTTTTTTGAATTTTCCGGTCGGGTGGACTCGCATATGGGCCGTTCTCCTGATCTGGGGAGAGTCCATGTGCTTTCTTGCTCACGTCGGATTATTCCAGTTTTATACATGAGTGTTTGCGCCCAACATGACCTTAGTAGTCGACGGGCCGTAAAGCAATATTCATTCATTCATTTGACTAAAATTCAAGGAGGGTAATTCTGATGTTTGAATGGGGTTTAACGCCGCTTTCATTTTTTTTTCAGTTATATCTCGGCGTCTGGAGTACCTAACAACGGATTCCTGGTATTCCTCAAACCAGTACCCCTTTCCTCGCCTCCAACTACTATCCCAGATATGTCCTCAATTATCGACCCATTTGTGGGAGACAAAATGTCCGAAAGAAGAAGTGACGCCGTCGGGGGGTCGAAACCGAGACCTCTTGATTGACAGTCCGACTTAAGGACGATAATATAATATCGCTCATTTCGTCTTAATAATCGATTTTACCTCCTTATAAAATATATACCTTATTTTCCATTTTTGTGTTTTCATTGACCATGCAAACTCTTTAAAATCCATAGAATCGTGTAAATCGTTAATTTTATCGATATGAATGATTTTTTATCGCTTTGAACGATTTCTCAACGTTTGTGAAAGGTGCTAGGTTTTTTTTTTTTATATATACGAATGAATGTAGTGCTGAGCGAATGATTGTGGAAAGCGTTGATCGAAATGAGTGTCAATTTCGCAATGCTACTCACTGTATATATACATGTATACATGTAGAATATACCTTAACCAGTTTACCTCTTTGTGTCTTCACATGAATCTACCTTATTTTGGGAAAAGGAAACATCCATACGATCTTTAGCCATACCATACAAATGTAAGAAGAAATTAGAGAAAATAAGTCAGTGTTCTTTTTTCCAGGACGCAGGCAATTACATTATTATCATTCCAAATGTTCATAAATACATTCTCGTCAAATAAAGTGAATACGTTTGGGATGTACACCTTTAAATGGACTTTCAGAAATAAACGTCAGCAATATATTATTTATTTACTTATTTCCGCGAAATGGCACAAGAAAAAAAGTAGTAAAGTAACCAATAAAATGAAATATACTAACTTCCGGTCCGAATGGGCACAAAAAATAAAGCTTGTTTTGGCTGTTCCTCCAAGTGATTCCTGAAATTGTTTAAAAAAAACACTCTATAAAACATAATAGAGAATATAGAAAATGTATAGAAAATAAATTGCCATGAAGTACCAAATTTATTAAACGAGTGATCTGTAAACAGATTAAAACAAGGCTTCAACTCATTTTTATATATATTTTAGAATACGAGTTTATGAAATCCGGTATTTTATGAACAAATAGTTGATATTCTATTCATACTTTAACATATTTTTTTCAGAATAATTCATCAAAATTCGTAAAGTTCTTTGATTCAAAATTTCCGCGTAATACATAATAACGTTCGTATAAAGAAGTCATCACAACCATTTAAACCTCATTTCACAGTATAATTATCTGTTGCTGCGTTTACATCGACTACAAAATAACAAATTATTATAATGAAGGCATAAAACGCTCGATTGACTATCCAGCGTAAACGACCTACTTTATTCAATAATTCTAGAACCTTTTTTGATTGAAAAAAAAAGAGTATTTTAAACTGTCACACAATATGCTGGTTATACTGATGTCCAATTTGGAAAGATAACAAAGGGAAATACGTAAAAAAATAAACTAGATGAAGATGCGATTCCTTCGCACTGCACTTTGTAATTGTGAGAGAAACATAACTGCCAAGTTTTAAGTCAATTGGACATAAGGTGACGGAGTTATGCTCCGGACAAAGAAGTGGACGTTGCCCACTCGCCGGACCCTTGGACGAATAGATCACATAATACGCCAGGTCTTTTGACGAGAATACAAACAATATTCCAAGGTGGCTTATCCACTTTTGCACTAATTTTTAAGGGTTCTTGTCCTTTGTTTTCTGATATAACTATTCCAATTTCAGAACAACCATAACTGCAACCCTAGAATTATCATGAGAACGATTCATGAGAATCAGGGCCCGAGGTTATAAAACTATTTTCATTCTTAACTGAGGAATTTCATTTCAAGCTTTTATTCTGTTGTAATACTATAATAAATGCGTGGAAAAAAGATGATGCTAATAACTTGTGATAAATAGCAACTTACTAATTCTATCTTTGATTTTCATACATTTAGTTGAGTTCAAATTAAGCAGTTGAGAATGAGAATATCTTATTACCTCGGTCCGGATTCTGTGGATTTGAGTAGCATAAGGCCCATTTCGCCATGAAGAATCAATCAGTATATTCAGGAAAAATCACCAGATTGATAAATCAATTCTACTTGTTTAGAAGCTACCTTACTATAGGAATGAGTACACTCGGCCCTTATAATTGCAATTCTCTTAACAGATCTAAGAAACTATTAAAATACTTGGCTAAACTATGGAACGCCAGAGCTGTCATATATGCTAAAAATATGTTACATACAGGCAAAATAACAAGGCAGCGAGATGTAATAATAATACATGCAGATAAAACATCAATACGTGAATATCAAATTCCAATACACGAAGATAAAACATGAATGCGTGAATATAAAACTTAAATGCGCGAAGATAAAACACCAATGCGTGATTATAAAACGTCAATACATGATGATAAAACAATATTGTGTGAATATAAAACTTTAATACGTGAAGATAAAATATCAATGCGTGAATATAAAACTAAAAAATACGGAGATTAAACAGCAATGCGTTAATATTAAAGTTTAAGACTCCAATGCTTGTATATGAAACTTCAATACACGATGGTAAAACATCAATTTGTGATTATAAAACTTCAATGCATGAAAGTAAAACATCAATGCGTGAATATAAAACGTCAATACACGATGAGAAAACATTAATGCGTGAATATAAAATTTCAATATACGAAGATAAAATATCAATGTGTGAATATAAAACTAAAATACACTGAGATAAAACATCGATGCGTGAATGCAAATTTTCATTACGCGAATATAAATCTGCAATGCGTGAATATAAAACTTGAATACATTAAGATAATATATCAATCCATGAATATAAAACTTCAATACATGAAGATAAAATATTAATGCATGAATATAATGCTTAAATACACCAAGATAAAATATTAATGCATAGATAAAATACATCAATGCATGGAGGTTAAAGATTTAAGCATGATTATAATACTTCAATACACGAAGATAAAACACCGATGTCTGAATATTTAACTTCTATGCAAGAAGGTAAATTATCAATGTGTGAATATAAAACTTCAATTTTCGAAGATAAAACCTCAATGTGTGAACATAAAACTAAAATACACAGAGATAAAACAATAACATGTGAATATAAAACTTCAATACCTAAAGATAAATTGCAATGTGTGAATATAAAACTGAAATACGTGAGGATAAAACATCAATGCACGATCATAAAACTTTAATACACGAAGATAAAACATTAATATACAAAGATAAAAACTCAAGATACGAATATAAAACATTAATATGCAAGGGCGTAGTTAGCGGAACGGCCGGTGCGGTTTTCGTCGCACCAATAATTTTTCTGAAAATGACCGCTTCAAAATAAATACCAGATAGAAAAAAAATCAAACAATTTTTATTACAATTTTGACTCTATGAGATGAAAATATCGTCCTTGTTTACTACTACCAGAATGCCAAAGTAAAAGCCTAGCTTATATTCAGCCTTTCAAGACCGATTATAGCTGCCATAGCATCCTCGGCGTAGGTCTACGGAAGAATACCGTGTCTGTGCGATTTTAGCTAAATAATAAAAACCTTGAAAGACCGTAAAGCGGACTTTGTTGAAAAAAAAAATCAAAAAAAAAAAAAAAAAAAAATCCGCTGCACAACCACTGTTCAGGCGCTGAGATCGTACCATCAGCGTACGATATTTTGATTCCGAAATTTAACCGCAACATCCTGCAGTGTCCACACGATCACTGCACATGGGTGACTGTGTTTACTGTCGAACGATTATAATCGAGTAAATCTAGGGGAAAACCCTGATCTTACAGTCTCCGTAATCATTAAATCATCAGGAATCATTAAATTATCGTGGTTGTCGTGTAAACACCAGGGATCTGTTTGACAAGTTGAGAGATTATCATAGATTTTCGGCAAATGTGAAGCAGACTTAGCTCTAAATCTTGACCGAATTTCTAGTATATCGTTGGATACATATACCAGATAACGGCGTATGGGATAGCATTATTACATAATAGTTCCTTCACAAATTTCTGATACTGTTTTCACAAATCATGCATACAGCGCATTATTTTGTCATCTGACAAACATCGCAATGTTCGGTAAAATCGTTATTATCTATCAGAATTATCTTACAGAAAACCCGACGAGGAATACAATATCAACTACGCATTATAAATTATAAAAAGAATTAAATTCCACCAAAAACGTTGTTACCATAGCAAACGAACTATGAACAATACATATTCTTTAACATTCTTCATGTTATAAACTTGAAGGCTTAGAGGTTTTAAAAATTTGCATATGGTATAGTGGGAAAACATTGACATGACTGACCGTAACCTCTATTAGCATACATTTCATGCTAGACTGATTGTCACATGGTATTCCTGTTAGGTCTCGTTTAACTTCGTGAACCAAGTTTCATAATAAATACAAATTAAATGACACTGTGATGAGTAGACACATATCATTGCACGTGGAAAGAGTAAACCTTCAGAAGACGAAAGACAGTGGTTCGAGTCACTATGACAGCATGTTTATTTTTCCTCGGGTTTGATAGAGTTTTTTTTTTCTTTTGAATTATGTTGAAGATCGCTCGATTCTCAAAGAGATTTGCTGTATGTTATAAACTATTTCTTTTGCCCGTTGTTTTTTTGTGTTTTTTAAAGCTTCTTTTTTTTCGGTTTATGCGAGGCTCGAACGCTTAACTGTGGATGCCTGGTATTTCTCTTACGAATACTACCACGACAACTCTTCCGAGACTCCAGTTACTAATCCCATATAGGTCTTCGATTATCAACCAAATTTGCCCTTTAGCCTAGCCATTTGACAGCGTTTTGCGTTTTCCATATTTGAGTGCAGGAGATAGAATGCGATAAATGAAACGCACTGAGCAAAAAAAAAAAAAAAAAAAAACACTGTCATTCAAACACGAGATAACTAGTCAAAAGGAACATACAGGAAAAAGAAAAAAAATTAAAAAAAACAACAGTTGGATGATAGCAGATTCGAACTCATGGTCCCTGCAATCATCAGACTAGACCTGTCGACCACCCAGTCAAAGAGTGTGTGATGCTACAATTGCATTTATACAAATATTTTTAAAACCCACACACTACACGGATTTACGATGTTTGTCGAACGCTTGCGGCTACCCTCGATGTTAAATGTATTCATCGGTTAATTTATTCATTGCATAAAGGTCAAGTCATGTCAATAATTTCACACTATATCATCTATAGGTAAACCAGGCTATCTGAATGTTTATAAACAGACTTTCGACGAGTTTAATATAGAGAAATTGGGACCAACAATTTTTTGCTGTCACGGTCTTTTCACTATACTGAAGGATCACAGAAACACAAAACAACTGAAATTTTTACAATTGCGTACAATCCTTTGAACTACATCTGTAAACGTCATGTGTCAAAGCGTAAAAGTAACATGCTTTCGAAACCGACTTCATCACGAAGAAACTAAAATTGGAACGACAAAAAGCAATGAATATCGATTGGAAGAAAAAAGTGTTTTACTTGATGGGTTTCTTTACTGTATCAGTATAAAGGTGATTATATTTGTAATGAAGTACCGTTATCTCACGCTTGTAAAATTTCAGTTCAGTCCACCCCTTCTCACGGCTATATCACATTTTCCCGCGTTTTCGAATACCCGGTTGGACTATAATAATGTTGTAAAAAACATGATAAACTGATACCAATGGGACTAAACTTGATCTTTGCGAAGGAACATCGTTCTTTGCTTATAGAAATAGGATGATTTGTATGTTATGATTTGATGATCCTCTAAAAGTTGTAAAAATAATATTCATGAGTCCCAGTTTGGACCCCAAATATCTTTTTAAAAAAAAGGAGCTGATTTTTCAAATTTTCTTGTGAAAACCGTCAGATAAACCCGTTTGTTAGCAGTATGCATGAGATATAATCTATCAATCCTCTTCAAACGAATAAAAAGTTCTCTTCTTGAGATATATACTTTTAATAATAATATATAAATACACTAACTTTCAGCGGCACAGCCGCCTTCAAAACACAGCCGCCGTGTTAAACCTTCGTACGTTATTCCGGGTCATTGTAGTATATTGATGACGTCAACGTTAACTTGACGTCGTACATAACGGTTCAATTCATAGGATTCACCTGATGATGGCGGCTGTGCCGCTGAAAGCTAGTGTATTTATATATTATTATTAAATATCCTCTACAAAATTTATCAAGATGGTACATCCTTGAGTCAAATTTTGGTTCTGGTACAGCGCTTTTTTTCCGAACTAAATATAAGTACAAATATCATTCATTTTGGTCCCAATGGTGTCCAGTTAGGCTCTGCGTTGTGTAACCGAGATGTTCAAAACAGAAACCAACCCGAAAGAAAATTTCATAGATCTAGCCGTGAAATTGTTTTTACAGAATTCATAGTTTTATTACCATTCTCTGGATTCTTTAAATGGTTTTGCACCTTAATAGTCGACTAGTTACTGAACATGAAGAAAAAGTATTACTTGGTGTTATATCTTTTCACAGACACGGGTATCAGAATTCAGTAACTTTAAGATAGAGCTATTTAAAACTTTTAAATTAATATATGCATGATTATAAGCTGTTTTATTTTCACCGATTTTAAATTTAATTTAATAAAAAAAAGCACCAGATTTACATAAACCCGACGTGAACGTGACGTTTCTAAGTATAGCGAGTAGGCGCTCCGTCGAATATTCATCATGAAACGACGAAAGGCTTTGTTACTCATCTCTGATGCGTCTAAGGACGAAAGCTTCATCAAAGCTTGCGAATTATTAGAGATAGATTGATTGCAACGCTTTAAAGCTTGCCAATCGGACGCATCCTGTTTTCATTAATGGGACTTAACATTTTTGGTTGATGCTGTATTTCTCTTAAACACGTTTTGTTTAGCAAAATCGTTGGGTAAACATATTCACACCAGGTGAGTCTGGGTTTTTTTTTCCAAAAAGGGTTGACATTTCAACGATGTACCAAACGGGTGTATGCTCCGGTCTCATGAAAAGTGGTTCTAAAATTGAATGAATAAAACCATGAATGCGTGTCAACCAGATACAAACCATTATACAATAGGACATTTTCTATTTTTGAGCGACCTTGCATGAGAAAACTTGAAACATACATGTAGGTGTTGCTGTTCAGCATGTCTAAATCATTAATTCAAATAGTCGGTGCAGCGGCTTAAACCCAACAGCCAGAAAACTATTGCGTTTTGAAAAAAAAAAAAAAAAAAAAAAAACATCTGAATTGGTCATAATTGCACGGACAAAGAAACTTTCTAAAAATAATCATACAGAATGCGTACTTGTAATTGAAAGGCGGGGTTCATTTTCGTAGGACTCCTAGATGAAGAGAAAAAGAAATTTTGATTATTTTTTTTTTCTTCTGCGGAAACCCAAAATAAGGACTTAAAAATTTACTTTCAATGATGGTAATAATGTTTTTCCACAAGTAGGATCCTTGTCTATCAAGCCAATGAGCGGAAAGGAAAGTAGAAGTTTGATTTAGGTGTAAAGGAATATGAAAGTGCTGTCAAGATGTTGCGAATTTCTAAAGATCAATCAATGTTATTATATAGACTATCAATTTATAGGCCCGCAATGAGCCGAAATTTGAAAACTCGATATAAAGGTTTCACAAAGTATGTGAAATCCTTCAAATGAAGCAGTTACCGAACCTCTACAACGGGTGTGCCCCCCCCCCCCGACCCCTTGTCATTGGCCGTACCAATCCTAAAATCGTTGCTACGCCGCTGTAATATGTGAATATAAAATTTCGATTTGCGCAGGTAAAATGTCAAAGCGAGAATATAAAATTTCAATACATGTCGTTAAAACATCAATGCGTGCATATAAAAGTTAGATGCATTATTAGTTCTCAATACACAAATATGTATTACTTCAATACATCAACATATTTCTTCAATGCGTGAAGTGCAATCTACTATCACGTGACCGTATTAATGACGCGCGCACCGACTGAAGTTTTTACGCGGCAAAGTACAGTACACAAGATGGCGGACGAAGTTCGGAACGTGTTGCGTTCAATTAATTTGGATGCCTTGCACCAGAACTTCGTCCAGCAGAAAATTGACACCATCGACATCTGTAAATCGCTCGATCATAGGCAGCTGAGTTCCTTGGGTCTGGTCACGGTTGGTGACCAGGTTCGTTTTAAGAATGCCGTGCAGCACTGGACAACGTCAACGGTTACGAACACAACCACAGGTAGATCTACTTCGCCCTTTCATTTGCATAAGATTCGCTGTAGATTTAAATTATATGACTGTAACATAATGCTATACAGTGATTAAGTGTTTTATGTATGATTCATAGAGAGTGTTTTTCAGACTTTGCGAAATTTCAGTAAAAGTGTCAGGCATCTGGTCTGACATGGTCTCAAAATCTGTCAGACTGAAAGAAAATCTGTCAGACTAAATCAAATGTAACAAAACTGAAGAAAAAATGTGAGAGTAACACCAGTTTTATATCAATTTGTGATTATATAAAAAATTAAAACAAGATACTGTCTATGAGACACTTCAGTTAAATTCTTATAATACTAAATAAAAATTGATTCCTCTGTGCAGTATTCTATACATTTAGGGTCCGTGCTCTGTGACAAACACCATCAGCTTTTCAAAATTAAAGACTTGATCTTGAAGGTCAACATTTTTCTCAAGGAATTTGAGGGACAATTTTTTCAGAACCATGGGTCACAATTTACATCTTCGTTTTCTATTGATACAGAAATAAATATTTCTTTGGAACACTAGTTTTGCCTTCCATTTCTAAATAAACAAATAACAAACATGTCAAATATTTTAATATTTAAATAATTACTAAAACATATTTTCATCTTTGAGATATTAAAAGCATAGCATATTCAGGTGAAAAATTCCATTCGTCCGCTAGTATTGACAAGTAACACATGGCTTCGGGCAAGTAAAAAAAAATGATATGCATGTCCTACCAGACAAGTGCTTTTTTAAAAAAGAAAGAATTTCATTTGTCATCTAAAACTCAAAATTACAGGTAATTGTCGCTTATTTCCAAAATAAAAGTGAAACTGGAGTTCCTGAGTGTCTGACAGATGTTTATTGCTTTCACACATGTGCATTTTTGTAAGTGCACAACGGTTTCTCTGTACACAGCGTCTTTTAGACTGGGAACTCAGTCTGATTTTCTCTACAATTAATATACCAGGTTACCCAGTCAAGTGATTGTAAAAATTAGCACGTAACACAGTCTACATTGTGTATTTCGTCACTGCTAGTTTTCGTCTGTATGCCTTGCTGAAAATGTCACAACGCGACATTCAGTTGTTATTTGGAAAGAGGATTGGGGGTGGTGATGATGAGTTATATTGTTATAAGGATGATTAACTTTTTCCATCAACTTGTCCTACCGGACGAGTAGACAAGGGAAAATTTTACATCCCTGATATTCCATTTTAAAAGGTTTAATTCCTGCAAAAGATTTTGATTGGCAGATCGAAGGAATCACTTTTTTGCACAGAAAAAGCTGCATTTTCGATCTTTTTGAAGTTTGATCATGGGATGAGATTTTGGTTAGACTGACCCAATTGGCAATAAATTAACCCTTGTCATGCTGAATAAATTTTGGCTATAAATCAGCGTTTTTTCTCCTAGCTTTGGGAAAGGGTCTGAGACCGGACCAATTGGGAAAAATGCGTTGTTTTCTCAAAAATTGGGAATTTTCATTGTGATGCTTGTTTTAAAAACATTACTTTTATTTATATCATTAGTATTCATTACAATATGTATAATAGAAGTTCCTATGCCTCTATAGTCATATCTAAACTGAAAAGCAAACCATAGTCCTTAAAACAAGGAATCTGAACAAAAACAATGACAAAGAATTAGTCTGATTGCTCTGGAATAAATGTTTTAAATCAAATCTAGAAAGGTCACTGAGTTTTTTGTTAAAAAATATCATGGTTAAACCTAAAATATAGATAAATCAAGTTCTATATTAAATTCGTGGGTTGAACATTCTTGGGTACGTATCAACAGAAAACAAATACAAATTCAATCCTATTGTTTTTAAAACAGCTATAAATGAATATTTCTACTAAAATCATAGGAACTTTTTAAACATATTTCCAAAATAGATCATATACTCAGATGTTCTACCTGCTGTAGAATGTTTGAAAGACATTTCAGGTTGGGTCTGAGAGGTGCCGAGATCGTGAATAACAGTCAACTTTGTTTACGAAAATTAAACAAAGATAAACAATTATATTTTGGGTTATATAACAGGAAAGTAATTTGCTTCAACCATGACCAAAAGTACTTCATTCTAGTAAGTTTTTTCCTTTAAAATTCATCTTACATCAATGATAAATAAATGCAAAAAGATCGTCTACTGCAATTCAGGTCCAAAAATCACAATATCTTGGCTTCACAAAAATATGCAGTTTTGTAATGCGATAACTTCCGAGTTATCCAAAATACAATGGGTTTCCTGTTTCGTAATATTGTTTATGCCTATGAAATCGAGAACCATGTGACTAAAATAAACTGATCTTCGGAAATTCCCTTCTTGTTGACAAATTACAACACAGATATTTATTGCTAAAAGTACTTCCAGTTTTCCAATAGGAATTAATCAAAGTTTATGTTTACTTAAAGATTTAGCTTTGAATTGGGAATTTCATTCTCTCATTTTGGGAAAAAATAGTAGTTTTCGTCATTGGGAATGGGTCCGTTTACCGGACCCGTTCAAAGAAGGAAAAAAAACGCTGTAAATTTTCATCAAAATCAAAGGGCAAAAAGCCTTGAAAGTCCCAACTGTAGGTCAACTTTTATTTGAAAAACTTAATATATTGACAATTTTGGTTTGAAAGTGAAAAACAGGTGCTGTAGACTAACATCAGACTGCACATAAGTGCAGGCTGATGTTTGTCTACAGCTCCTGCCAAAGCAGGAATATTCTGGGTTCAGCATGACAAGGGTTAATAAATTATACTAGATTCCCCAATGCATCAATATTTTTAACCAATAATATCACTGGCCCTGCCTCACTTTGCCTTTTTTGCAATTACTGAAAAAGGAACTCGAGAGTGAAATGGGGTAGACGCAACTTAAATTTTTTGAAAATAAGTAATGATTTTCTACTTGTTCAGGATCTAAATGAACTTGTCCACAAAAAAGAGAATATATGAAAATTGTGAAAACAATGTCTTTGGTGAAGAAAATGCTGGAGCACAGCATTTTCTTCTTTAAAAACAGTTTTCTACCCTATGAAACAGCATTAGGCTAATCAAATTTATCAAATCTATATAATCCCACTAAACAATTTGCTCTGGTATTTACATGTGGCATTGAAAAATGTACTTGTCTGCTAGTGGAAAAGCCCGTGTCGGACAAGTCGGGCATGAGAATTCAACACTCCTGGTTATTTGCCTCTTTAACCTTTTGCAAACAGCAAAAGGGTATACTGCTTTTTTCGAAAGTCGCTGTATCAAATGACAAAGGCTATGTGTAGAATCAAACACAGAAAATATTGAGACAAACAGAGGAAATGCTGGTTTTTAACTTTTCTTCTCTTGCCCCAATAATTGTAAAGCTTTTCTGCGGCCAGGCATTGGTTTTAATATTTATTTTGCTGCCTGGGACTCGAGCTAAAGAAGGCGGGGATTTGCAATTTTTCCGAATTAACCTCATAAGATATTGTCAAAAGAAGTTGGGAGATTTTACTCAAATTCAGTGAAATAGAAGAAGATTTTCGATAAAACCCTGTCCCCTGCCTCTTAAGGAAACCCCATTAGAAGATTTCTAACAAGGTAATTATAATATTGCCACTTATTGGACTTAACCCTTTTCAAAACAACAAAATTTTAGGGTGGTCCAATTTGAAAGCTGCTGCAGATGACAATACAAATATCACTAGAGACAGGAATAGAGTGTGAAATACATGTAAATGAGAAAATATTGTGGCAAAAGGAGAAATTGCTGAATAGCAGCACTTTCTTCTTTTGCTAATGTTTTCTCAAGCCTTTTTGATAAGGGATATCAAACTCAAAACCAGGCAGGTCTTGTTTGGGAAAGTGTTCATTGGAAAAGTGTTCTTAGTTTTCTAAAAGATGGATTTATATCTAGATTTGTCTGATGAGAATTTCATTAAAAAAACAAAAAGTTCATTCAAATTCAAGAACTGTTGTACAAGAACAGTTCTAAAATGTTTAATGGCACTTCTAGAACTGTTCTAGAACAGTTTTAGAAGTGCCATTTAATGTTCTAGAACATTCTACAACAGTTCTAGAACTAGAAATGCTCTCTTGAACATTTTTCGCAGGGGAGTGTGTTTGTGTATTTGTTTCTATCATACAATGTTGAAAGAAATTAGTTTGCATCAAAAAGATAAACAAAAATTACTGAAATACATGTAGTGATATTAACCCTATCCAAAACAACCAAAAACAAGAAAAGTCCATGATGTCAAGTACCAAACTAATAATACCAAACTAATAATGAAAGATTTTGTGTGCATTGTAGCAAAGAAAATATTAAGACGAAAGGAGAAAATGCTGGCTATCAGCATTTTCATCTTTTGTTTCAATGTTTTCCAAGGCAATTTTATATTTGGGAGTTCAAAACCAGGTATTGTTTTGGAAAGGGTTTACTGGAATCAGCCTGACTGTCTGTCCATCTGTATGTCTGTCTGTCTGTGGACTAAATAATTCTACGGAGTATATCTTCTAAACCATAAAGGCTAGATACTTCAAACTTAGTACACTTACAGGGTTTTAGTCTGATGTCAACAAAATGGGGTCCAAAGAACTCAATTATTGGGAACTTATGGGTCCCTTCTTAATGTTTGGGAGTCCCTGCTTTAGATGAAGAATTATTTTAAGCAAAAAATTTTCTTTGATGTGAAGCTAAAGCTTTTCCCTGGTTAAAGGTGAAGAATTTGTAAGATATTAACAAATACTTGGGGCTAAACTTCAGGATATAATTGAAGACTATTTAAAACAGTCTTCAATTCTTTTCAGAAGTAGAACCTCAGAGGGTCCATGAGACTGATATCAGGTACTTTTGAGGGTCCTGGCTACTTATTTGTGCATCTCAAACTCGCAAAACCTGCATCCCTTAAAACCCTGCACTAATAGATCTTATTGAAAGAAAGTGCCTTGTACAAGAATCTGTACTCTGCTAAGCGTACTTTTCGAGTCATTGCCCTTTGTAATATTATTTTTATGCCCCCATATCGAAAGACTGGGGGCAAATTGTTTACCATCTGTCTGTCTGTGCAAAAGTTGACCAAAAAACTTAACATTGACAATATCTTCAAGCCTATTCAAGATACAAGGCTCATATTTGGTATGATGATAGATCTCAATGATCCGCATCTACTGATATCAAAGTCAAGGTCATGTGACAAGGTCAAGGCCATCTCTAAAGGTCAAACTTCTGAAAATACACAACCAAAAAACTTTCATTGTTCAGTTTATTCAAGCTTTTTATAGATACCCTGTCTCATAGTTGCAATAATGAAAGATCTCAGTGATGTACATCAATAGGTATCAAGTTCAAGGTCATTTTAAAAGGTCAAGGTCATCTGTCAAGGTCAACATTTTGAAAAAAATGCTGTAACGGGGGCGTTGTGTTTCACAAACACATCTTGTTACCCTTGCATTTTTGTCTGGAACATATCTTCTAAAGCATAAGTGCTAGCAGCTTCAAACTTGGGACAGTTATAAATCTCATTGTGGGAAAGTGTCATGATCAAGAATTGTTACTCTGCCACGCCTAGATTTTGAGTTATTGCCCTTTGTTGTTTATACCCTCTCATTTTTGTCTGGAAAATATCTTCTAAAACATAAGTGCTAGCAACTTTAACTTTGGCATGCTTATAGATCTCATTGAACCGACGGCGGCACTCATTCTTTCCGACTATTTTTCTCTCTCCAATGGGTTGATAATCGTAGACCTATGTGAGATAGCAGCTGGAGGCTAGGAAAGGATGTGGTGGTTGTACTGGTGAGAGAAATACCAGGAACCATTGTTAGGAGCTCCAGCTGCTGCGATATAACTGAAATAATGTTGAAAGCGGCGTAAAACTCCATTCAATCGATCAATCAAGATCTCATTGAAGGAAAGGGTCATGTAGAACAACCTTTACCATGCCATGCTCACTGTTAGTGTTATTGTCCTTTGTTGTTATTACCCTTACATTTTTGCCCGGAACATATCTCCTAAACCATAATTGCTAACAACTTCAAACTATGTACACTGATAGATCTATTAAGGGGAAGTGTCATGTTTGAGAACTGTAACTCTGTCATGATGACTATTTGAATTATAGCCCTTTGTTGCTTTTACCCTTACACTTTTGTCGGGAACATATCTCTAGTAAATATGATATATATTTTAAGAAAGGACTTTTTGATATCCGGTGGGGGACTCCTGTATTGCATCGCAACACAACATGCACTTATTGTTTGTACCCTTGCATTTTTGTCTGGAACATATCTTCTAAACCATAAGTGCTACTGCTAGCAGCTTCAAACTCGGTTCACTTATTGCCCTTTGTTGTAGTTAAAGCTCGTTCGGGGATATCAAGTCACATTCTGTGTCTGTTCTAGTTTTTAGCTCCACTGGCTGAAGGCCAGCGAGCTATTGTCATGGCCTAGTGTCGCACTGTCCATCATTTGTGTGTTTGTCCATGCATGCGTAAACTTTTCCTAAAAAAATGATCTTCTATCAAACCAGTTGGCCAATTTTTATCAAACTTGGCAGAAATGTTTCTCATGAAGTGCTTTACTTAAATTGCAAACAAATTTTGATTAGCTATAAATGTGGGCATGGCAGGGGCAGGGCTTATCAGACATGGAGAAATCATGATATAATGCTTTGAAAATCAACCATTGAGCCAATTTAGATATTACTTGGCCTAAATGTTGCTTGGATGAGCCTTTACCTAAATTGATCGTAAAATTTTGATTGGTTGATAAGTGCGGATGTAGCAGGGTGGGGCTTATCAGACTTGGGGGGAAATCATGAATAAACATTTAAAAATCTTCTTCTCTCGAACCATTGGGCCAATTTTGATTGAACTTGACAGAAATGTTCCCCAATGGCCATGTAGTGCTTTACTTAAATTGCGAACAAAATTTTGATTATTCCATTTAAATGTGGGCGTGGCAGGGTTGGGGCTTATTGAACTTGAAGAAATCACAAAATATTCTTTTAAAAATCAACCATGTGTGACCCTTTTTTAAGATTTGGCAGCGTGATACTTACAAGAAATCATGAAATAGTTCTTTTACTTTAGCCATACTGGAAATGGAGCAATTCAGGCCCATTTGTGCCTCTTGTTGATAAATACTGCCATTGGACAGCTACAATTGTTCGATGGGTATGTTAAAGTTTGGCTCTTAGTTGGGAGTACATATTTTACAATCATTTACAAATATTTCTTTTTTTTAAGCCCCCGTATCGAGAGATCGGGGCATATTGTTTTACTCATGTCCGTCTGTCTGTCTGTCAGTCAGTCTGTCTGTCCGTCCGCCCGTCCATCTGTCCGTACGTCTGTCCAAAAACTTAACCTTTGCCTTTTCTCCAAAAGTATTTGATATACAAAGCTCAAATTTTGCATGATGATAGATCTCAATGATCCGCATCCGCTGGTACCAAAGTCAAGGTCATATGTCAAGGTCAAACTTTGAAAAAAATTGCTGTTACGGGGGCATTAGTGTTTCACAAACACATCTTGTTCTAACTTTGTTTTTAAATAGGTATTTTGCCCTTTGCTATGGTTTTCAATTTTTACCATTTAAATCTTATTGGTATAAGATTTTGTCATTTGGAAATCAGTTAACACTTTAATACTTTATAAATCATTATCCATAATTAATCATTTTTTTTTTTTCAGAAAGAAATTCTCTATTCACTAGAGCTAGACAGGGCACACAGGTTGGACGACCTAGAAAACAAAGAACCTGGACTGGAAACATTATGTGCTTGTCGAACATTAACCAATCCAAAACTCCAAATAGTGCCGAAAAGGAAAGGCTTTTTAAGGCTGGATTGGGGCTGAAAAAAATATGCTTCAATGTGGACGCTACCGAAAAAGTTGTTTATGACCAAATTATGAAAGAGTTTCCCCAACTTTCACATTGTGGGGGTTTTGAACTGCTACGCTGCAGTAGCAGTTGCAGAACGTTAGAGAGGCTTACGTGTAGCTGGGACGTCAAAACACTCAGAAGCATCGTCGGCCCAGCCTGCAGATTCTATGTTAGACCACTTCAACGTTGTATAGAAGTCAAGGATCTGCCTGACACAACAGAATCGCATTTGCAAACTACATGTGAGAGGTGTGGACACTTATTTGTCGTAAACAAAATGAGAGACCATCTAGAAACTTGCCAAGATACATCAGAAAGTCAAAGTGTATGTATACAGACTGTCATTAAAAAGGCCTCACCAAAATTATGAAATTACTTTTTAGCTCACCTGAGCACATCGTGCTCAAGGTTAGCTTTTATGATCATTGAATGTCCGTCGTGCGTCGTCTGTCATGCGTCAACAATTTTAGTGTTTACGCTCTAAAGGCCACAAATATGGTCCAATCTTCATGAAACTTGGTCAGAATGTTTGTCAGGTCGTAAGGATGAAGCCTATTGAAAATGGGAAGGATCCGAGCCATATCACAGGAAAAGGGGCCTTAATGACAATTTTCTTGTTTACGCTCAAGAAGCCACAAATATGGTCCAATCTTGATAAAACTTAGTCAGAATGTTAGTTAGGTCAAAAGGAAGAACCCTTTTGAAAATGGTAAGGATCTGTGCCATATCAGGGGAAAAGGGACCTTAATGACAATTCTCTTGTTTACACTCTAGAGGCCACAAAAATGGTCAAATCTTGATGAAACTTGGTCAAAATATTTCAGGTCATAACAATGTACCCTATTGAAAATGGGAAGGACTCCTACCATATCACAGGAAAAGTGGCCTTAGCGCATTTTTCTTGTTTACGCTGTAGAAGCCACAAAAATGGTCCAATCTTGATAAAACTTGGTTAGAATGTTTGTTAGGTCACAAGGAAGACCCCTATTGAAAATCATAAGGATCCATGCCATATCACAGAAAAAGGGGCCTTAGTGACAATTTTCTTGTTTACACTCTAGAGGCCACAAATATGGTCTTGTCATCATGAAACTTGGTCAGAATGTTTGTCAGGTTACAAGGATGAACCCTATTGAAAATGGGAAGGATCTGTGCTGTATCACAGGAAAATGACAATTTTCTTGTTTAGTCTTAAAGGCCTCTAATCATAAAGTACATTTATAACTTTGCTGGAAAATTTGATTTATTTAATGAGACAAAGATACAAAGGTGAGCGATATAGGACCATCATGGTCCTCTTGTTTTCTATTAGCAGAAGACAATAATTTCATCTATAATTTTGAATTAAAGCCTAAACTCTACATATCCTGCTATCTCAAACTCTTTTTACTAACTCGTGCTTCCTATGGTAAGTTTATCATAAGGATTTACTCGTGCACCCCGTACAACTTTGAGTAATGATTTTTACTTCTCAAAATCTTTACAAGTGGCGTTATTTATGACAGTCAGTGTAGATGATATATCACTGATCACCCTTTGTCCGTCTTGCGTTGTGGGTTGGTCGTCGAAGTCGTCAAGAGTTGCTTTAAACATCTGATCCTTAACTACTGGGCCAATCCAAAACAAATTTGGCAGGAATGTCCCTTGGGTGACTGGACATTTTCAAAATTTGTTCGTGAACATTTGATTCATCAAGAAATGTGGGCATGACAGCAGGGGGTTTATCAGATTTGAGAGAACACAGTGAGAAAAATCTTAAAAAATCAACCATTTCATCTGATTTGTTGATACAAGAAGCATGATTAATACTTGTAATTCATTTCATTCTGATGCTTCAACATTTGATTTGCTAAAGATGAATCTGATGTGTTTACATTGTTTACAACAAAATAAATATTGTTTACAATCCATACACGTATGCATCTAGAACTCAAGTGAACAATTTACACAGTGCCATTCAGGCATTCTTGTTGATTTTTTATGGCATTTCCTCTCAAAAAAATAAAATCTTTGGAAAAAGGAGAAATTTCAGACATTTCAGATGAGTCTTTTTAACCCAAAATGTAATATTTTCATTGATAATCATAAGGGTTGTGGCAATAAATTGGACTTTTGATATAATTATCACCATATTGTCTGTGACTTACCATTGCTTGCAAAAGGCAACACACAATATAGACAGATTTAAAAAATGTGGTTGCCACTATTGAAATAGTTTTAATACCTCCCAAACCTTTGTCTGCAATATTAATCCCTAGGAATTATTTGCATTAACATTGCTTTTGAAGTTAATCATATACATGTATAATGTATAAAGGTTTGATGATACTTTTCACTTGTCACTTTCCAATATCATGTAAATGTTAATACAGTAAACATATGTTATTTGAACATTCAATATGTCACTGAATTTCTGATTAAGTCAAAGTAAAAATCTAGTCCTGTCATCATCATTGGATATCAAAAATGTTTAAAAAAATGATTTTTGAAACTAATATAAAATGAAATAAAGTAGGAAAAGGAGATAAATCAATTGTTTTAGCTCAGTTTCTTTCTTTTCCCTAAATATATATTTCAATTAATATGAACATACTTGATGAGCAACAAAAATGATTAAATATCATGGCAATATAAATTGAACAAAAATAACCTGAGTCAAACTCCAGATAACACGAGGTTTAATACTGTCATGTTCCCTGCAACTTCAACGCAATCTTAACTGTTTGTATTTATTTTCTATAAATTTTCAGATTGATTCTACTGACGTTATCATAGATAATCAACTACCTGTGGTTGTTGTCTTTCACAACCAAAATTACGATCAAAACGCAGAATTACCAGATATTGTCGTTCAGAGTGACTCAAACACAATCCAGAATCACAGAGAAGAAACTGAAAATACTGAATTACCAGTAGATATTGTTGTTCAGAGTGACTCAAACACAATCCAGAATCACAGAGAAGAAACTGAAAATGCTGAATTACCAGTAGATATTGTTGTTCAGAGTGACTCAAACACAATCCAGAATCACAGAGAAGAAACTGAGAGTATACAAATTGTATTGAAATGGTGCAAAGAATATTGTTTAAGTAATAATATTTCAAACCCAATAGAAATATTGAAATTATTCCAAAGCAAAGTGGTGACGGGGCGACCGTTAGAAGTAACAGAGGAAACTGCTGCTACAAGTATTTATGGAGAAACAAATTTTATATTAGTGGACAGAGATGATATTTTGAAGACGTCAATTGATGAAATAGCATTGATTACTGATATGCGTAAATGCCTTGAGGTCCAGTTTTATGGAGAGGTAATTATATGTAATGACATTATTTAGTAATTGAAAATGCAAGGAAACACTGTTGCGTATGTTGCTTTTAGCTCCACTGTCCACCATGCCAGTGAGCCAGTGTCTTTGTGATGTCTCCGTTGTGTGTGCATTGATCTGACCTTAAAAAAATATTCTCTAAAACTATTGGATGCATTTCATAGTCAAACTTCACAGGCAGTATCCTTGGCTTACCTATTCCTTCAAGGATTTTTAGCTCACCTGAGCACATTGTGCTCAAGGTGAGCTTTTGTGATCATTGAATGTCCGTCGTCCGGCGGAAACTTCATGCCATGACCTTGACCTTCAGACCAAGACCTTTGACCGTATGACCTTGACTCCTTTTTAGCTCACCTGAGCACGAAGTGCTCAAGGTGAGCTTTTGGGGTTACTTGATGTCCCTCGTCCGTTGTGCATCGTGCGTCGTCAACATTTACCTTGTGGACACTCTAGAGGCCATATTTTTAGCCCAATCAACCTGAAAATTGGTCAGAATATTTATCTTGATAAAATCTTAGACAACTTTGAAATTGGGTCAAGTGAGGTCAGAAACTAGGTCAGGGGGTCAATTCTTAGAAAAACCTTGTGGACACTCTAGAGGCCATATGTTTAGCCCAATCAACCCAAAAATTGCTCAGAATGTTTATCTCGATGAAATCTTGGACAAGTTGGAAATTGGGGAAATTGGGGTCAAAAACTAGGTCACAGGGTCAATTCTTAGAAAACCTTGTGAGCACTCTAGAGGCCATATATTTAACCCAATCAACCTCAAAATTGGTCAGAATGTTTATCTTGAAAAAATCTCGTACAAGTTTGAAATTTGGTCAAGTGAAGCCAAAAACTAGGTCACAGGGTCATTTCTTAGAAAAACCTTGAGGACACTCTAGAGGCCATATTTTTATATCCCAATCAACTTGAAAATTAGTCAGAATGAATATCCTGATGAAGTCTCGGACAAGTTTGAAAAAGGGTCAAGTGGGGTCGAAAACTAGGTCACTGGGTCTATTCTTTGAAAAACCTTGTGGACACTTTTGAGGCCATATTTTTAGCCCAATCAACCTGAAAATTGGTCAGAATGATTATCTTGATGAAATCTCTGACAAGTTGGAAATTGGGTCAATTGGGGTCAAAAACTAGGTCATATGGTCAAATCTTTGAAAATCCTTGTGGACACTCTAGAGGCCATATTTTTAGCCAAATCAACCTCAAAATTGGACAGAATGAATAAATTGATGAGAACTTTGAGAAATTTGAAATTGGGTCAAGTTAGGTCAAAAGTAGGTCATGGTTTCAAATCTTAGAAAAACTTGTTTAGATTGTTTATTCAGGTGAGCGATTAAGGGCCACTATGGCCCTCTTGTTTTTTATTACCAGCTCTCGTATAGGCGAGCTCCGTTGTCCACAGACAACTCTTGTTTCCAAAGGTATTCAACATACAAAGCTCAAATTTAGTATGTAACTTTCTTCCAATGATATCTGTGCCATGCAATATGACCTTTCTCAAGTTCGCCCGTTAACCATTATCACCCAGTGTTCCCAAATACCCTCAAATGGGGGTGATTTACCCCCAAATTGAAGCTTGAACCCCCTATTTTTGCAAGCAGCCTTCTTTGTCTCTATTGAAGGGGTACATGCATGCTGTAAATTACTCATTTTTACCCCCAGATTGAATCAGCAGTGGGAACATTCAGCCTTAATTTGAAAAATTAATATTTTAGAAAAATAACCATTTCGGGGGCATTCGTGTTTTAAAAACACATCTTGTTTTCTTTTGCATGAATGTAAGGACATCAAAACCTGTATTGTTATATGCCTGAAGGGTTGTATTCTGTTGTGGCTGTGGTCATCCATCTGTTAGCAATTTCTTGTGTCAGGAACTCCTAGTTTTGATCCAAAATTTGATCAAACTTACCACAATGATTTTTTCACGGTGTCTAGTTGTGCACACTGCTAATGGAACTCAGATAACTCATTTTGTTCTTGAATTACATGCCCTTGAAAAAAATGCCCCTTTTCTTGTGTGTGCAACTCCTACAATTTCAACAAGAATTTAATCAAACTTTCCACATTGAATCTCTTTGGTGTCTGGTTTTGCAAACTACTTAAAAAATTTACATAATTCTTTTCATGTTTGAATTTTCTGCCCTTAAAAAAAAAAAAAAGAAAAAAAAATACTGACAAGCCCCCCCCCCCCCCCCTTGGGCCTATATACACCACTTTGCAGCACTTGTTTAGTAAAGGGGTAAGAAAACTACTCTGCGGCCATCTTGTTCAAACTATCAAAATTTTCTGTACTTTTCTGCTTCAGTGTGCAACTGATTATGGAGGTCCAAGAAAGGAGTTCTTCTCCTTGGTACTCCAGCAAATAAAGGAGGAGTTCTTCGATCCTGTAAGAGACTTCTCTGATGACTATGAAGCTGTTGGCAGAATCATGGGTAATTTTTTTTAATATTGATATATGCAAGACAAAAAAAGAACTAGAACAAATACAAAAATAAAACATGGAAGTGTTTTTTTGGCATTCCATTGCATATTATGACCAGAATGGGTCCTCATAGTGAGCTTACAGACTTTTTGGACAAGTTTTGATGGATCAATTAATGACATCGTTATCCACAAGGTGAGATGTTGTGAGCAATTTTTGTCTGTCTGAAAGCATATCTGTCTGTCCATCCACAATTCATTGTTTACACTGGCAAACTCAAAATTAAGCCAATCTTGATCAGACTGTCAAAACAAGTAGGGTCATAAATTTTCTGATGAGTTCCATTTTGGTTGGACTTTAAGACTAGAAAAACCTAAGTTATATACCCTTTAATTCATCAATGCAAGGCAGGAATGATAAAACTTTACAGATGTATCCAGTAAAGTCAGGTGAGCAATTCAGGGCAGTTTTGGCAATCTTGATATAACATGGCAAGGGGAACCTGTTAAAATAGGCTTTTACAAAAAAATTCTTGTATGTTCATTTCCTTTACGATTCCCAATTGTAACAATTTCAATTGTAATGTCAAATACAACAGTTTTATTATGCCCCCGTATAGAGAGATCGGGGGCATATTGTTTTACTCATGTCCGTCTGTCTGTCCGTCCGTCTGTCTGTCCGTCTGTCCGAAAACTTAACCCTGAAACTTAACCTTTGCCTTTTCTCGAAAAGTATTTGACATACAAAGCTGTACACCAAAGTCAAGGTCATGTGACAAGGTCAAGGTCATCTGTCAAGGTCAAACTTTAAAAAAAATGCTGTTACGGGGGCATTCGTGTTTCACAAACACATCTTGTTTTATTTTTATGTCCGGTATCATGAGATCGGGGGCATATTGTTTTACTCATTTCTGTCTGTCCTTAGATTTGTCTGTCCGAAAATTTAACATTGGCATTTTCTTCAAAAGTATTCAACATACAAAGCTCAAATTTGGTATGCAACCTTCTTTCAATGATATCTATGTGTACCAAACAAAATGACCTTCTTCAAGTTCATTCATTAACCCTCATCAACCCTTAACATGAAAACTTGACATAGGCATTTTCTTTAGAAACAGCCATTATCGGTGGCATTAGTGTTTCACAAACACATCTTGTTTTCTTTTCATTGCATATGTAAGTACATGTAATTGAACAAATGAAATAGGGAATCAATATATGCTTCACTTGGACAGTCTCAAGATTCATGTACACATAAACTTCTCTGAAAAGCAAGGACTTAAATCTTCCCTATTTAGTTTAGTTTGTACAGTTTTGCAGTTGGGTTTTGTCATAGTCCTACAATTAAAAAAAAGACCATAAGCCACTCCTTAACAAGATCCAAATGAATTGTAGCTCTGGTGAGAAATTAATGCATTATCAACTTTTATAGTGGTGTATATTTCAGCTCTCAGTACACTTCAGAATGGAAGATTGCCCCGCGTTATGTCAGCAGAGCTGGTGGAGAAAGTGTTTCAGGGAATTCCACCAACGGACAAGTACCTCATTGACCTCAGAAAAGGGCTTGACAGTCTTGGACTGGTTCAGGTACATCATGTTAAATACTTGAAGTTTTTATTCTAGAAATTTAATGCTGATTGTGAAAGTGTGCATTTTTAGCTCGGCTGTTTTAGGAGAAAATCTGAGGTATTGCTAAAGCCTTTGTGTCGTCGTGCGAAAACTTTGACTTTTTAGCTTACCTGAGCACAACATGCTCAAGTGAGCTATTGTGATCACCTTTTGTCCGGCGTCTGTGAGTCAATAATTTCTTTGAATGACATCTCCTCCTAAACTACTTGGCCAATTTTAACCGAACTTGGCAGAAATGTTCCTTAGGTGATCCCCTAATTGCTAAAAGAATTGAAATCGGTGAAAAACTCTGGTTGCTATGGCAACCAAAGCTAAAAATTTAAGAAAATCTTAAAAATTCTTCTTCTGATGAACAAGCAGCCCTACAGCCTTGAAATTTGGCATGGATGATCAGCTCATAGACCTTAATAAAAAAAAGCTAAAATCATATCTGTTGGGCTACCAGGTGCGGAGCACCAGGGGGGAGGGGGTAGTACTTTTGGTAATTTTATTATCTTTAACCTTCTTCTTCTTTTGAACTTGAAGCCCTACAGCCTTAAAAATTTGCATGGATGATCAGCTCATAGACCTTAATGAAATAGCTAAAATCTTGTCTGTAGTGCCACCAGGTGTGGAGCACCAGGGGGGAGGGGGTAGTACTTTTGTGAACATTTTGTAACTTTAACCTTCATCTTCTAATGAACCGGTGCCCTACAGACTTCAGTATTGGCATGGATGATAAGCATATGGATCTAAAATAAAAAAGCTAAAATAATGAATGTAGGGCCACCAGAGCATTAGGGGGGGAAGGGTTAGTACTTTGGATCAATTTTGAAATCTTAAACCTTATTCTTCTCCTGGATCAGGAACCCTACAGACTTGAAAATTGTCATGGGTGATCAATATGACATTGGTAAAAATAACTAAAATCATGACTGTAGGGTCACCAGGTGCTGAGTGTCTTGGAGAGGGGGTAGTACTTTGGATCATTTTTGAAATCTTTAAACTTCTAATGAACCAGGAGTCCTACAGACTTGAAAATTGGTATGGATGATCAGCATATAGACATTAATTGAATTAGTTAAAATCATGACTGTAGATTCACAAGGTGCAGAGCATCTTGGGGGAGGGGGGAGTGCTTTGTTGAGAATTTGAATCCCTACAGCCTTTATATTTGACATGGATTGATCAACTCATTAAAGAAAACTTTAAAAGTCCCAGACTCAGCCTACATATCTGGCATAGATTAGCTGATCACAGACCTTTTATGAAAAAAGCTTAAATAAATAATGACCAGGGGAGGAGCAGAGTGGGGGGGAGGATTATTTCAAATGTTATCTGATTGAATAAGTGAAAATCTCTCTTTCTGTGGTTGCATGGACATACCTAGGTAATGAAGCTTTTTTTCTCAGGTGAGTGACCCAGGGCCAATGTCCCTCTTGTTGTTATATCTCTGGTTCTACTGAAAGCATTTACTTGAAACTTTGCAGACATGTTCACCATCAAAAGAGCAACTTATACTATCAAGAGGGATAACTCTAGATTCATTTTGAACAAATTATGCCCCTTTGACTTAGATTTTTTCCCACCATCCAGCGCACAACAGTAGAGCGTAGGCACCCGTAGGTGGTGCTCTTGTTATTTAGACAGTTTTCCACAACAGTTAAAACTGAGAAAAAAATGGATTTTTTCTTTAACAATCAAAAGTATTGATTACAGGCAAAGCTTTGACAGTAATTTAATGATTCTAAATCTTCTATGGGTGTATTTCCATCTTGAGGAATAAGCAGTTTTTAGCTCACCTGAGCACAAAGTACTCAAGGTGAGCTATTGTAATCACTCACCGTCCGTCCATTGTCTGTCTGTCCATCTGTCCGTCCGTCTGTCTGTCCGTCCGTCCGTCAACAATTTCTTTAAACATCTTCTCCTCCTAAACCACTGGGCCAATCAAGCTGAAACTTGGCAGAGATGTTCCTTGGGTGAAGCGCTTCAAAAGTTGTTAAAAGAATTTAATTCTATAAAAAACTCTAGTTGCCATGGCAACAGAAAGGCTGAAAATCATGAAAATCTAAGAAAAAATTCTTCTCCTCCTAAACCACCGAGCCAATAAAGGTGAAGCTTGGCAGAGATGTTCCTTGGGTGAAGCTCTTCAAAAGCTGTTAAAAGAATTTAATTTCATCAAAATCTCTGGTTTCCATGGTAACGGAAAGGTTGGAAAAAGGCTGAAAATCGTAGTAAAATTCTTCGTCTCCTAAACAACAAGGCCAATCAAGCTGAAACTTGGCAGAGATATTCCTTGGTTGAAGCTCTTCAAAAGTTGTTAAAAGGATTTAATTTTATCAAAAACTCTGGTTTCCATGGTAACGGAAAGGTTGAAAAATGGCCGAAAATGGCTGAAAATCTTAGAAAAAATTCTTCTCCTCCTTAACAACTGGGCAAATCAAGCTGAAACTTGGCAGGGATCTTTCTTCCGCGAAGTTCTTCAATAGTTGTTGAAAAAATTTAATTTCATCAAAAACTCTGGTTTGCATGATAACAGAAAGGCTGAAAAATGGACGAAAATTGCTGGAAATCTTAGAAAAACTTCTTCTCTTCCTAAACCACTGGGCTAATTAAGCTGAAAGATGGTAGGGATGTTCTTTGGGTAAAGCTCTACCAAAATTGTAAAAATAATTTTATTCAATCAAAAGCTCTGGTTTACATGGTATTGGAAATGTCAAAATATTGCCAAAAATATCAGAGAAGGTTAATCTTCGCCTTAACTATTTGGCATATCTTAAACATGGCAGGGATATTCTTAAGGTTTAGGTCTACTAAACTTGAATTCAATTCCATCAATAACTTTGTTTGCAATTAAAAAGAAAATCAAATTGCAGTAGGAGGAAATTAAAGTCTGTTTCTTTTAAATCCACCCTAAATGTACATCAGACAATTTCTGGTATTTATAACATTGTTGACAAGTTTGAGTTGACTTACTCAGGTGAGCGATATAGGACCATCATGGTCCTGTTGTTTTTTTATTTTTTTCAATATAGCTTAAATTATTTCATAAACTAGGGAAGTTATTAAGTTACCTAAGAAACTTTTATTGATTAACTTCCTTTTTTGCCTGATGAGCAGAAGCTGATTTTTTACAGTACATGCAGAAGTAGTAATAATTTAGATTGTATATTACGAGAAAATAATTCAAAACCAACCAACTGACATTCTTTTGTGGATTTATGAATTTGCATGGAATGTTAATGAAATTAATTTCAGCTTGTGCAAGATCTCCCAAGCGTTATTCACCTCTTCACACCATGCCAGTCAAACCCTCTTACACTAAAGATGCTGACACAACTCTTGAAGCCACAGTTCAGTGATGAAGGGTCAAACAAAAGACTGCGTGAGAACTCAACATATGCCATGTTTGTCAAATACCTACGTGAAGTTGCAAGTATGTCCCATTCTTTTTTAATGTATTGCAGCTCTGCCACCAAAAGCATAAATTAGTTTTAGTTGAACTATACCAAGACAAACTATGAAAGGATATTCAAATTACCCTATTTGCAAAAAACGAACAAAGTATACATTTGAACAAAAATTCACAGATAACTTCATATGAATGTATCATCTTGAAAATCACTAACTAAATGCATTGTGAATTGTTCCAGTTTCCCTACAATATCGGTTAAATGCTTGTACCCTACAAATGAAGGTGTCACTATTCAAGAATAATGGGTATCTTCAACCCTTAAGTCAACTCAAGTTCTACAATTATGTTGTATTTTGTTTGCGATTCCAATTACCACATGGTATGCTTTTAGGGAGCTGGGACTTTATGTCCGGGGAGCTCATGTCCTAGCCCTAGTGCTGGCGTCCGGTCTTCAAAAATTGAACATGGTCTATATCTCGGTCACTAGAGATACAGCCTTTATACTTTTAACATGGATACGTCCTGCAAGGACCTTTCATTTGGGACCTTGACCTTGTGACCTTGACCTTCGAGTTTGATCTACTGTTAAAAAACTTTAACCTGGCTTATATCTCATGCACTATCACAGTTAGAGCCCTGATATTTCACACATAGATACCTCCTGCCAATACCTTTCATTTTGGATCATGACCTTTGACCTTGATATCTTGACCTTGGAGTTTGATCTACTTTTAAAAAACTTTAACTTGGCCTATATCTCATGCACTTTTACAGATAGAGCCTTGAATTTCACACATAGATACCTCTTGCCAAGATATTGCACTTGGGACCATGAATTTGACCTAATGACCTTGATCTTGGAGTTTGACTGAAATAAACTTTAACCTGGGCTATAACTCATGCACTATTATAGATAATGCCTTGATATTTCACATATGGATACCTCATGTCATGACCTAAATCTTGATTACATGACCTAGTGACCTAGGTTTGAACTCCCTTTTTTTGCAACAAGCTCTTGTATAGGCAAGCTACGTTGTCCGCGGGCAACTGATGTTACATTTTCATATGGCTGTATGTTGTTACATATATTTTTACAGGTGGAAGAAGAGGTGCTTTAAATCTCGGGAGCATATTACGTTTTGCCACAGGGACAGAAGAAGAGCCTGCTCTAGGCTTTGCCCTTCAGCCTAGCATCCATTTTGCGGAAAGTGTGAATCTCTTACCCACTGCAAATACATGCATTAACAAAATGACTCTACCATTGGCAGGTGAAACTAACACATTACCTTCCCAGGATGATCTGTTCAATCTCTTTGATTTAGCATTTTGTAATACATACTTTGGTCTAGAATGAGACTGTGTATAGTGACTTCTTTGATGTATGAAAATTGAGAAAAAAAAACTTTCATCACTTAACACTTTCCTAAACACTGATCAGAAGTGAAAGTATAAACTGTCAAAAGGCAACAAAATGATTTTGGAAAAAAAACAAAACAATAACTCGTATAACATCACTTTATTCTTTTCCTTCAACATTAGCTATGCTTATACAGGATAGTGTGTTTTTATGCCCCTGTATCTAGAGATCAGGGCATATTGTTTTATTTGTGTCTATCTGTCTGTCCTTCTGTCTGTCTGAAAATTTAACATTTGCCTTTCTTCAAAATTTATTCAGCATACAAAGCTGAAATTTAGTATGTAACTTCCTTTCAATGACATCTATCTGTTCCATACAATATGACCTTCATCAAGGTCATTCTTTAACCTTTATCAACCCTTTACTCCACGAAAACTTAACATTTTAGAAAAGTAGCCATTTTGGGGAGCATTTGTGTTTCACAAGCACATCTTGTTTTTTTCAGCTCACCTAAGCTTAACAGGGATCTACACAGAATAATGTACTCACCTGAGCAAGAAGTGCTCAAGGTGAGCTATTGTGATCACTTTTTGTCTGTCGTCCCTCTGTACGTCTGTCCTTCAACAATTTGGTGTTCACAAATACTAGCAGGGCACCCAGTAACCTATAAATACCTATAGTATCCAATATGTCTGGACCTTACCTATAAAAACCTTTAATATTGCCTATTATTACCCAAATACAAATTCTAATATGCAAAAGCAGTTCAGGTGAGCGATTTAGGACCACCATGGTCCTCTTGTTTGAACCTGTAGTGGAATTTCAACAAATATTGATATTTTTTTTAAAATGTAAAGTGTATGCCAATAATTGTGTATGATAACATAGGAAAAGAAGTAATTGACCAAAATGAGCAATTTGTTGATGTTAATGCAGAACCGCATTTCTTGTTTCTTGGAAAAATTTAGAGTGGAAGAAAAAATCAAATTACTTTTCCGGAACTGAAGGATTTTACTTGAATTTGGAACATATTGTTCACAAATAATGTGTCATTGATACTGACAAGTAAAAATATCCAAAATCCTGTGTGTATTCAATTGTCTTGACAGGACATACAAGATTTTACTTTGAGAATCTCAATAATACACATACAAGGTTTTGCATTTACATGCAAATCAAATGTCAATTCATGGACTCAAAGTTAATCAAGTAAAAGTTTGCAAAATTTTGTTTCAAAGACTGTAAAATACGATTTTTGGATGAACTTACTTCATTGCAAAGAGATTGGAGGACAGGAAATCATCTTTGTCATTGCTTGTGGAAGTGATCTTTGTTTCTGAATTACATTATTTTAATCCTGAATCGGAGGATGGGCGTTTATTAGAATCACCCTTTCTCGCTTAAATTGTGCTTGAAATATGCATAATTTCAGCAGAGATTTGGGGGATTGACATTTATTAGAATATGGGTGTGTATAAGAATAATTACGGTACTACAAAATCCATCTATTTTGAAGAAATGAAAATGTGAGGTATTTTTGAGCGGTCATTACTCTTATTTACATGAAGCTGTAGTGGGGTCAATACAGCTTATTTGGCATACACTGTATAAAGTGCTCAAAATAAGCCATTGAGGTCATGTTAATTTATGTCATGTTTATTTGTCTGTTTGTTCACAATTTGATGTTTACACTGTATCGAAAAGTAGTAAATTCACATGAATCTAAGCCAGTACAATAATTGCAGGGGTGTCTCCCTCCGTCTATCTCTACGAAAACTTAACTTGAAAACTTAACATTTGCCTTTTCTCAAAAAGTATGGGACAAAGCTAAAATTTGGTATATAACTTTCTTTCAATGATTCTTTGTTCCATGCAATAAGACCTTCCTCAAGGTCATCAGCTTACCCTAATTTAACCTTTACACAAAAATTCAACATTTCAGAAAATAGCTATTTTGGGGTAATTTGTGTTTCACAAACACATCTTGTCTGTTGTAATTATGCAAGATTGTTCACACAATTTTAGCTTAAAATGACCTGTACAAGAAGCAAGTTATTTTTTACATACATGTACTTAATGTCACACTTCGGTCACATTTTTTTTTTTAAACTTGCCCATGTGTAGAAAAAAATCAATCATGGGAAAAGGGGACTTAATGTATGATAGTTTTTTATGGCAAACACTTAATCAGGGAGCATAATGATTGCTCTTGTTTTTTATTTTCCTTGACAAGTATGCAAATGTTTTGTCTTTTGGACAAGCATAAAAAAATTCAACCAAGCTTGTCTTGGACAATTAATAATATGAGTATTTTCACGCCCCTTAATAATGATAATAAATTCTTGGATGAGTTTTATTAACTCACCTTGTTGCTAAGGCTGATGATCCCCATAAGTATGCTCCTATTACCTCAATATTTTCTGAGCTATAATTTACAGAAGTCATACCTTCACCAACATCCATTTTGCTGTTTGCAGCAGCTTTAAACAACTCCCAAATCAATATTGTTTTAACTTAAGGACTGCTGCAGGTGACAGACTGGATGATGAATAAGATACTTTTTGAGAATAACAAAGCACAAAAAAAGTTGTTGAAAAGGAGATATTGCTTATCATTGTTTTTTATGCTCCCTCATTGAAAGATTGGGAGCATATTGTTTTTCTCGTGTATGTCCTTCTGTCCGAAAACTTAACATTTGCCTTTTCTCAAAAAGTATTTGACATACAAAGCGTAAATTTGGTATGCAACTTTCTTTCAATGATGTCTATCTGTTCCATGCAATTTGACCTTTCTCAAGCAGTGTTGATTATCGAGAGGGCACATAGCCAAATTGACCCCCTAAAATCAAAAATGGCCCAATTCAGAAGGGAGTCTTAGGTCAAAAGTTCTTAAAGTCTTTTCTGAATGAAAACATGCAAATAATGTCCTTAATCATATATGAAAATATTGTTTATTCACATAACATTTAGTTATTCAATAATTTGTCTAAGTATTTGTGTTGGATGACCCCCTCCACCAAGAGCAGGGTCCCTTGAAGGAAAGACTAGATTCAACACTGCCTCAATGTCAACTATTCCCTTATCAACCCTTTACACAAAAACGAAAATGGCCATTTTGGGGGCATTGGTTTTTCACAAACACATCTTGTTTTCCTAATTTTATTATACCCCACCTACGAGGAAGAGGGGGGTAACCTGGTTTCACCATGTCTGTCTGTCTGTCCATCCATCTGTCTGTCCATAGAATTTTTCATTTCCATACTTTAACTCGAGAGCCATTTGACCTAGGATCATGAAACTTTATACACTTGTTGCTCACGACCCAAGGAGGTGCCCTATTGTTGTTGGGTCACAATGGTCAAAGTCACAATTGGGCTTTATTTAAAATCTGATTCGGTGCTCTAAGACAAGAAACAATTGACCTAGGATCATGAAACTTTACACAGTTGTTGCCCATGGCCCAAGGATGTGCCCTATTGTTTTTGTGTCACAAAGGTCAAGGTCATTATTGGACTTTGTTTAAAATCTGATTCAGTGCTCTAAGTCAAGAACCAGTTGACCTAGGATCATGAAACTTTACAAAGTTATTGCCCATGTCCAAAGGAGGTGCCCTATTGGTTTATGGTTATGAAGGTCAAAGGTCAAGGTCACAATTTGACTTAGTTTAAAACATGTTTCTATCCTTCAATTTAATCCTTCAATTAAAGAACCTTTTGACTTATAGCACTTTTTCAGTGACAAGGCGCTAGTGGGGAATATTTGTCCCCTTTGCGACAGTTCTAGTTTTGTAAACAGTTCATTTTCCACTTCCATATATCACCAATTACTGAATTACATTATAAACTGATACACAATTTAGAAAGAGTGCATGTTGTTACAGGGGAAAATGAACTTTTATTTTAACAAAATAATACCATGCATGGTATCAAAATTTACAAATGTTATTGACTGTAAAATGATTTACATCGAACGAAATTTGAGACAGAAAACATAATCCCACTAAACTGCAACTTTTCTTTTCACCCTCCCTAATTTATGTTGTGTAAAGCAAAAGTCCATTAATGGAAAATTTTCAGTGAAATGTAAATCATCTTTCAATAAATACATCTTTTTTTTTAAATTTTGATAGACTACACATGTAATATTTTGCTTAAATAATTTAATAATATTCTCCTGTAAGTACAGTACTTGCACTGTCACACTTTCCTTTGCTTGTCAATATAATTGACTAATATTTTTACCTCTACTGGCCAAAGGCCAGTGGGGCTTATGTCATGGCTCTGTGTCAGTCCATGCGTGCTTCAATGAGCTAACTTTTTCTTTAATTATCATCTTGTACAAAACTACAAGACCAATTTCAACCATACTTTACTAAATGAAACATAGTGTAATATTATGAAAACTTCGAAAAATTTCTTTTCTGATACCACTCATTGGATTTTGTTGTAATTCAGCATGAATGTTCAATGTATAGTTCTCTATTATAATCCTTAGATAAAATGACAGATGAAAAACATATCCGCTGTGGCTTATTTTTCACTTTAAGAAACATTATTACATAAAGTAATTTAAAAAAAAAAACCTTCTTCTCTGAAACCATTCATTGATTTCCTTACAATTTAGCTGAATTTTCTTTAGACAGACATTTATAAGATTCCTTGAATAAATTTTGATTTGTTAAAAAACAAGGACATTGTGTGCAGTTCTTATTTTTATATGCCGCCGGAGGCGGACGTATATTGGCGTCATCTTCTCCGTCCGTCCGTCCGTCCACTTTTCTTGTCAATGAAACTCCTCCTAAGTTTCTGGCTGGATCTTCTTGAAACTTGGTCAATGTTATCACCTCAATTGGTAGATGTGTATGAAGGAAGGATTTTATGGTTCCTTGATTTTTGCCTGAGTTATGCCCTTAAAAACTTAGTCTCTGGGGCTTAATGTCCGTCCACTTTTCTTGTCAACGCAAATCTTCCTAAGTTTCTGGCTGCATCTTCTTGAAACTTGGTCAATGTTATCACCTCAATTGGTAGATGTGCATGAAGGAAGGTTTTTATGGTTCATTGATTTTTGCCTGAGTTATGCCCCTTAAAAACTTGGTCTCTGGGGTTTATTGCCTCAGTTATGCCCCCTTAAATTTTAGTCTCTGGGGCTTATTGAAATTGCAGCCTTGTGAATGCAACTCTTCCTAAGTTTCTGGCTGGATCTAAATGAAACTTGGTGGATGTTATAACCGAAATTTGTAGATGAGCATGAAGTAAGGATTTTATGGTTCATTTATTTTACCCTAAATCATGCCCCCTTAAAACTTAGTATCTGCGGCTTATTGAAATTGCAGCCTTTTGAACGCAAGTCCTTACTTTTTGTTTTTATTTAAATGAAACTTGGTCAATGTCATCACCATAATTTGTAGATGTACATGGATCAAGGATTTTATGGCTCATATTTCCCTGAATTATGCCCCCTTAAAACTTAGTGTCTGGGGCTAATTGAAATTGCAGTCTGTGAAGGCAACCTCCTAACTTTTTATCTTGATTTAAATGAAACTTGGTCATTTTGAATTTGGTTCTGTCAAAATAAGTAGTGTCTACAATTATTATCATGAAACAGCAGCAAAGTGGCGGCGTATTTTGTGACTATTGCACTCTTGTTGGCTTTAGCCATTATTTAGAAGAAAAAAAGCTTTTCTTCCAAAATTGATCATTGGATTTCATTGCATTTCAGCATGAATGTTCATTGTATCATTCTTTATAACATTGCTTAGAATTTTTTGATGGGATAGAAAATATGGCTGTTGGGTGTGGGACTAATTTTTCAATAAATAAAACAAAGTGTAATTTTGAGAAATTTTTAACAAAAAAATTCTCATCCAAAAAGCATATTGTATTATAAACTAATTTTAAACATAATAAGTTCTAAGCAAAAGTTATGTATCATTGTATTTGTTTGTTGTATTTTTGAAATTACGTGACAATATCATTTAACAGTAGTTTACGAAGTTGCTGAAATGGCTGTTACGAGCAATATCATGACCCCTTCTATTTTGTTTCGTGAAGGAGCTTGAAATTTATCTTAACAGATAATATATATCATCCTTGTTGTTGCAGGTGTAGAGACTAGCTTTTTCCTTTACAAGAAAAACATGGCCTCTGCTCCTATGCTACTGTCCGGATATGAGACATTACAAGTTCTTTTTTCAAAAACAACAATTTCTGCCATTTCAAGATTATGCTTCAAGAAGAAAATAATTCACAGATACTAGTTCACTCTATATTCATATGCAAGGGAGGAACTTTTGAACATTTTTTTTGTCAAATATTCCATAAGTATGCATTAATTAAAAATTCTTAACCGTTTGAAATGCGTAATTTTGATTTTGCAATGGAAATATAGCATAGTTTAGGTCCAGGAATTACTAACACTTTTCAAATTCTGCCTCCGGCTCTTTGGTGCTAATGGTGGGTTGTATACATTAAAATTTCGCATGTTTTGTCAGCTGCAATACATCTGAAACATTATTAGTAGTATTGCATGTAACAGTTTAACAGTTGCTAAATTTAGTATACTTTAGCTTATTACAAGTATTACCCTTTAAGATAGAATGTGATTGTAAAAAACATTACAACCAAAGTTTTAGCTTACCTGAGCATGAAGTGCTGGAGGTGAGTTATTGTGGTCACTTTTTGTCTGTCGTCTATCTGTCTGTCCTTTAGGGGGAATGCTACAGTTTTCTAAATTTTTACCAATAATAGAATTTATTTATATTTTGTATGTTGACATTTCATGTTATTTGTTATTGAAAAATGAAATAAAAATGGATGGTCATCGTTCTTTTTTGAGTTTTATAGGCATTGGTATAACATACCCATACAAGTAAAAAAGCATTATTTCTTGCACCTGTCCAAGGTCACTATAATGCTAAAAACAATGATGTACAATCATTGTTTAGCCCCAAAAACCGAATTTAAACAACATCTTAAATTTAATAAGAACAGAAAACCAAAATAATGTGCTATTATAAACAGGTCATATCCTGCATTTGTGTTTCTTTGATGAAAATCTGATTGTAAAATGCAGATTAAGTGAAAGAATGGCCAATGCATGAGATTTTTTAAATAACTTTTAAATTTGTAAGAGCAGTGGTGTAGTAGTGTAGGCCCCAAATCACATTGTACCGGGCCAAATTCAAAGAAAAAACCCAAAAGCTCCCTTTCAATTTGGGTTCTGCAGAGAAATCATAAAAAAATTCTTTAAAAAATCAACCATTTGGCAAATTTGATCCAAACTTAGCAGGAATGTTCCTTGAGTGACCCTTTACAGCACTTGTTTATAAATTATCAGATTTGTGAATAAATGTAGCAAGGCAGGGTGGGGATTTTTGGAGGAAAGAAACTTTTTGACCTTAGATCATGAAACTTTACACAGTTGTTATTCTTGACCCAAGAATGTACCCTCTAGTGTTCGAACTGGAGAATATTTTGACCTACAGCTTTTTCCCAGTGGCCACGACTTATGGAGAGATATGAAATACTAGATTTGAAACAAAAAGGTCAGGTGAGCGATATAGGGCCATTCTGTCCCTCTTGTTTTTATACCAAATGATTCTAGGAATTGCAAAGACGTAATAAAAACGCAATTACTAAGTATGCTTTTATTGCGTCTGCAATTTCTAAAATCATTTAGTTATAAAAACGTAAAATACTTAGTAGGAAAAAATCATGTACCCATTGTGGGATAAAAAACCCTGGTCGTCTGCAACACAAGTTGGACACTCTACCACTGAGCTTATCAGACATCTAGATTATGTTGTATCCAATTGCCAAAAATTCATACGTTCATAATTTAACATCGCTATATTTCGGGTTAGCATGATGGTCGTAAGGGAATTACTTCTAACCATAAAGGCCTTTGTGGCACAAAAAGATGAAGTTGGTACGTTTAGCTGATAAGAGAATGGAAATTTGTTCGAAGTTATATATAAGATACTAAGTAAAAGACGCAAGCAATGCCTTTGGAGTGTCAAAAAAATAATAATATTAAAATTTCAAGCGACTTGATTGAAAATATTTTCTAAGTTGGATATTCACTTGGAGTGTCTGAAAGTATGATATATCCACAATGGAGATTGTGCATCATGGGATAGATAACAACTACGGCCAAACAAACCGTTTGAAATATTTTTTTTGCATTATTTCTTACCTGATGCAAAACTATATTGGCTGTAGTTATTATCCATCTCATGATGCACATTCTCCGCCATCATATCGATAGAATTTATTTACATTTCTATATAATAGGGTTAATGATAGATGTTGTCTTGATGCTTATCTCTATTTTAGAATTGTAAATAGAAATCATTTTGAATATAGGATTTTATGTTTCTATGTACAATTACGTATGATAGATTTTTCTTGATGCTTTGTTATTGTATTTAGGAATATGAATAAATATGTTCATTGTCAGCTGGAAACATCTTGCTTATTTTATCCTTTGAACACAGACCATCGATATGCCCTTCCATTTATTTTCTCATCGTATAGATACAGGACTATTTGCCCAGGAAGCTAATGTCATAGCCAAAGCGTCGTTGTCAGTGTTGTCTGTGTCGGTGGGTATTCTATGAACCAACAAGAGCACCGCCTACGGGTGCCTACGCTCGGCTGTCGAGTGCTGGATGGTGGGAAAAAATCTAAGTCGAAAAAGGGGCATAAGTTGCACAAAATGCCTCTAGAGTTATCCCCCTTCATAGTAAAGGTTGCTCTTTTGATGGTGAACATGTGTGCCAAGTTTCAAGTAAATGCCTTCAGTAGAACCAGAGATATAACAAAATGTCAAAGTTTTCGCACGACGACGACACGGAGGCTAAAGCAATACCTCGGGTTTTCTCCAAACAGCCGAGCTATTAAGATAAAAAAGAATTATGTCGCCATGTTGTACGTCTTTCCCAAGCCAGTTTGCGCCAAACATTTTTCAAAATTTGATGAAACTTCATAAATGAACTTCCTTGATCATTTCCGTGATATTAACCATTTCGTTGGGCTATTGTCGCTTTTTAGCTCGCCCGGGACGAAAGTCTCGGAAGAGCTATTGTCATACCCTTGGATGTCGGTGTCGGCGTCCGCATTAGGTTAAAGTTTTTTATTTCTATCAATATTTATCCTAGAGGCTTTATTTTTTACAGAAACACTCATTTGGGCATAGGCTTTCATTTGAGACCAACATCCATGTCGAAATGACCTTTAGACTGTGATGTTGACTATTTCAAAAAAAGCTTTAACCAAAAACTTTAACAAAAAAACTTTAACCTTGCTTATATTTTCTGTAAGCTTTAAACTAGAGACATCATTACTTCATATGCACACTCATTAGGTGATAGGTTTTCACTATAGACAAAGGTCCTTGACAATTTGACCTTGACCTTGACCCTTTGTGGACTTAGAAAAACTTTAACCAAAAACTTTAACCTTGCATATATTATTTTAATGCTCTAACCTTGGGACATTATAGCTTCATATATATACTCACCAGGTGATAGGCTTTCTTCAGAGACCAAGGTCCTTCTCAATTTGACCTTGACCTTTACCATTTGTGGACTTAGAAAAACTTTAAATGAAAACTTTAACCAAAAACTTTAACCTTGCTTATTATTTTCTGAATGCTTTAACCTAGGGACATCATTACTTCGTATACATACTCATTAGGAAATAGGCTTTTGTGAGAGATCAAGGTCCTTGATAATTTGACCTTGACCTTTTATGAACTTCGAAATACTTTAACCGAAATTCTTTTACCAAAAACTTTAACATTGCTTATATTTTCTGAATGCTTTAACCTAGGGACATCATTACTTCATATACATAGTCACCAGATGAAAGGTTTCACCAGAAACCAAGGGCCTTGACAATTTGACCTTGACCTTTTATGGACTTTGAAAAACTTAAACTGAAAAACTTTAACCAAAAATTTAACCTTGCTTATATTTTCTAAATGCCTTACTCAGGGACATTATTACTTCATACACATACTCACTAGGTGATAGGCTTCTACAGAGACCAAGGTCCTTCACAATTTGACCTTGATCTTGACCTTTTGTGGACTTAGAAAAATTTTAAAGAAAAACTTCATGTTTGATACAAAGAAATTCCATTGGTAACCTCATCTGCTTGTAGGCTTTCACTTTACCCTAACTCATACATGCAATTAAAACAAAAAAGTTTTTATATTTCTTAATTACTACTCAAACAGATATATATTAGATCATGGACTTTAACATTGAAAGAAACCACTTTGAACTTCAGTCTTCGGTCAAGCCCTGTTTGTGACAAGCAGCTGTTTGGGCGAGCTACGTTGTCCGCGGACAACTCTTGTTCGTCTGCGTCCGTCTGTTCACATTTTTGTGTTACCACTATAGCACCCACAAATATTGGCTTATCTTGATCAAAATTGGTAAACACATGTATGACCATACGTTCTCGAATGAGTTTCATTTTGGGTGAGATCGGACAAGGAAGTCCTGAGTTATTTGCCCTTGAATGTCAAAAATGGCTAGTTTTGGCTTTCTTACCACTCTAGTATCTTCAAGTCTTGACCAATCAAGACAAAAATTGGCTATAATGTTGGTAACCGTAATGTCTTGGATGAGTTCAATTTTCAGTGTGATCGGAGCAGGAAGTCTGGAGTTATGTGCCCTTGAATTGACAACATTGCCGTTTTTGACTTTGTTCAACTGTAGCATCTACATTTATTTTCACATGTTTTCACTGTAGCATCTACATTTATTTTCACTTACACATTTATTGACCAATCAAGACAAAACTTGATCGAAATGTGGGTGACCATAAGATCTTTAATGTTTTAATATTTCAGATTGATCTGACTAGAAAAACCAGAGTTGTGTGCCCTTGAAGGTGACAAAATTACTGTTTTCGACTTTGTTTTCACTCAAACAGCAATAAATATTGACGGATAAAAAATTAAATTTGGACATAATGTTGATGAGAATATCTTTATCAGAAGAGAGTTATGTACCCTTAACTGTGACAAAATTGTTGTTTTGTTCCACTTTTTTTACTGTAACAGCCACAAATATTGATCATTCAAGATTGTGCGAATGAAGTTTTCAGCTAGATCATAATCTCGCATCTTAAATTATGTGCTCTTTAACTTGACAACATTGGGACTTTCATTCTATCTAGGTTCCGGTGAGCGATTAAGGACCATCACGGTCCTTTTAGATTGTTACTTTTTTCATTTGATGTAGAGTCATGAAGAATGGATGAGTATTGATAGATGTCTACCAGTCACAGAGCATTGTGTGAAATTGTAAGAGAAATTTTAATGTTATGATTTCTTGTGGTAGAGCATAGAGAAATTAAATACAGATTAACAGCAATATCTGATACTCCACTAAGTTTCGCGTGCTAAGTTTGATAAATCGACATGTAGCAAGAGTAGCCTATGTGCAGTCTTTATCTACACTATTATCAGTTTATCGGTGAAAATGTATTGTTGATATGATTAAGAAATTAAGAGAGATATTGAGAAACAAATTTGTATCCTTTCTTTTGCCACTCAGTATATACTCGGTAAATTCTTAAGTAATCCGTGGCTAATTTGTACGTTATTTTCTAATAATTTTTAATATCGTAATTAATTGGTGACGAAATTGATGCGTTTTAAAATGAAATATTACGAAACTCACAAACATTCTTAATAATATATATTCATGGTGTTTAATTCTTATGATATTATAATAAGGCCTTGACATTTTCCCGAAGTCCACGAATCAACGTCAAATATATTCTATGTGGTTTGTAATATTTTATTTTCACATATAAACTCTTCTAAAATAGTGGTCCTTATGGCATTTCAAACCAAAATTGATTTAGTTCAAACCTTTACATATCAAGACTTCCCAACCTCCTCCTATCTTCCAATATAATCCTCATCTTACTCGGAGAACAACATGATCCGGACTGTACTCCGTTTCAAACTGATCTGTATCCACGGTGGTCAAAATTGCCATAAGGACCCCTTTTCAGATCTTAAGCAATGAATGTTTACTTCATGATTTTTAAGCACCTACAATGTTAGTCTGTCAATATCTGTTTAGCCGTTAGATAAATGTCTATTCCATGATTCTCGGACACCCAATTTTGAGGACATTGTTCACTTAGCTGTCGCATTCGGTTTTCACCAACAAAAGTTGGAAGAGACGCTAGTAAAGGTCTATTATCCAGAGTCGCCACGTCATCATCAGATGAATTATGTGTATCTACGTTTTGGACATCTTCATAAGCTTGAGCTGACTGATTATCCATCATACCTGCAGTATAAAGCCTCATGGGCGTCGAGTTCACTGTTCGTATTCTATGATTATTCCACGCACCTTGCCAGGTTTGTAACCTTTCATTTATTTTTGAAGTAAATACGTAATGCAGAGCAAACAAATGAGAATCATTCAATATATCAAGTTGTCCCTCATCTTCCAAAAAGTAAAATAAGTCATAAAAGTAGGTCAAGACCCCATCATACACATCTCTCCACAATCTTTCGATCCTTTGATTGTGGGTGCTTTTGCCAGTTAACATACTTCCACGGCCTGGTCCACGTGCCTGAATCATGAAGTCTGCGACCTTTATGTTTTCGCGACCTTGGTCTGATCTAACACGGTCAGGAACACCGAATTTGGTAATACCATCCTTAAAGCATTGGAACACAGTCTCGGATTTATTATTATCGGTGCATTTCAGATATGTGACTAAACGACTGAAGCCATCCACTCCCCCTATTATCACAAAATGCCATCGAATTAATTTATGGTTACTGTCGATGTGCCATAAGCTATTCGGGGCGGAAACGTTGTATGTTCGGCGCCTTAATCTTCCTCTTGTTCGCGCACGAATGCCTTCTTCGTCTAAAAGTTTCAGACAATGGCGAAGTCTGCTTCGTTGTACCTGCAAGATATAAAAAAAACATGCACGATTTTAAAAATGAAACAACAATTAGAGGGTTTTTTTTTACTATATGAATACATGGAATGGATAAAGTTATATAGAGATAAAGTTACAGCAGATTTTTTTTCCTACACACTGACATTTGACAAAGTGACAGTTCTCAATGAATTTTGTGTAAAGCCACATCCATTAAATATTCAGTCATATCGCTGCGGCTGTGGCAACTAACCATGGAGTCCTGGGAATACTTTCACCAAGACGATAAATGGCAAAGCAGGCGTAGAGAAATTGACAGCAGATATAACAGGCACCAGTTGTGGCCATCTTCAATGAGCCTTTCGGCTGACCAATCAAACATAGGCGTATCTAGGACTTTGAAATTTATACGCAGTCTCAGAAGGCGACAACTAAAGAATATATTGGATAAAGGCGATATGTGGACTGTGACTAAGATGAATACCTTCCGTCCGCTCCCTTTTTATAATATGAGGTTTGGTGAATAATAAAAAAATCGTAACTACAGCTTGAATAAGCTGTGGTTTCGATGTTATGATCATCACCAACGATAATTTACCACACAGCAGTATTTCTTTTGCGCACTTGCGTAAATTGCGTAATGAGAGTTACGCCGTAGTATAAAATACTAGTACAGGCCACGGAACGGCAAGTACAGAGACAGAGCCACTGCCTCTGCTTTTTAAATCCTCTGGGGCGCTTCCGGTCATGTGTGGCTCTGTCTCTGCGATCACGATTTTTTAACAAAAACAGGTGAGTGTTCATCTTTGTTGTTGGATAATTTTGATTTTGTGCAAATTGATATTGAGCGTCTGCTTAAGCAGTCGTTTAAAAACATTTGCATGGTATAATTTTCCATAGATTTAAGATCAGCGAATCGATGTCGTCCGTATATCACAGTTTCATCTACACCAAAGTATAGAGAGTATTTTATTATACATAAAATTTTGATTGATGAACTTACATAATTTCATGGGGTCGTCTCACTACTAATCAGGCTGGAGTATTGCTGGTGGAGCACATATAGCTTTTCTCAAATTTTTTCTCTAACCTCGGCAAAGGTTTACTTTTTTGCAAAAATCAATCTGGCGCCACAACCTGATACTTGCATGACCAATTTGTCTTGTACTATCTCATAAATATTTACCTTTATTCCTTTCTGAAGTAATACTTTCCTAAGCATTTCCTCTCCGCATCTTGGAAAATCGGTGATAGCCATGGAAATGGCCTTTTTCAGTTCTTCATCATCCATATCTGTGAAAATACATTTTGACAAACCAAATTGTCTCATTTTTCTATAAATAGTACTTTCTGATACTCCAAGGGCAATGCTTGTGTCTTTTACTGAGTAACCCACTTCGAATAAATTTTCAATCATATCCTTTGAAATGTCAAAGCGTGAGCCCGTGTTTCTTTTTTCAGTCCACGGATGGAATCTGTGACACACGCACTCAATACGCAATTTCATAATGGTGGTTCTATCACTAACACCCAAACAAGTGAAATCATACACAGACATGAGTGATATGATATCTGGTGTGATCTTCTGCTCTCTAAAGCGCTGTATCACATCTTCCCTCTGTCCAAGTCGCTGAAGTATTAAATCCATTTCCATTGTTGATAAAAAAAATCAGTTTCTTTTATATTTCCTCGTTAATTTGCAACTTTGTTTTGATTTCGGATTCTCCCGCGTCATCTCTGTAAGTTGTTATTATTCATAAATAAATGATTTATCTATAAATACTGTTTTATATTGGCGTAAATTTGTTTTAACATCGTGTATTGAAGTCTTCTATTCACACATTTATATCTTAACTTCATGTATTGAAGTTTTATATTAACGCATTGATGTTTTATCTTCATGTATTGAAATTTTATATTCAGATATTGATGTTTTATCTTTGTACATTGAAGTTTTATATTCACGCGTTGATGTTTTATCTTCATGTATTGAAATTTTATATTCAGATATTGATGTTTTATCTTTGTATATTGAAGTTTTATATTCACGCGTTGATGTTTTATCTTCATGTATTGAAATTTTATATTCATGCATTGATGTTTAATCTTCGTATATTAAAGTTTTATATTAACGCATTGGTATTTTATCTTCATGTATTGAAGATTTATATTAACGCATTGATATTTTACCATTTGCACATTGAAGTTTTATATTAACGCATTAATGTTTTATCTTCGCGTCTTGGAGTTTTATATTCACACATTAATTTTTTACCTTCGTAAATTAAAGTTTAATATTCACACATTGATGATTCACCTTTACGAATTGACTTTTTATATCCACACATTATTGTTTTATCTTCGTATAATGAAGTTTTATATTCACACATAAATGTTTTATCTTCACGCGTCGCTGTTTTATCTGCATGTATTAAAGTTTTAAAGTCACGTATTGGTGACTTACGTTCACATATTGAAGTTATACATTCACTAATTGAAGTTTTATATTCATGCATTGATATATTATCTTCGTATATAGAAGTTTTATATTCACGAATTAAGGTTTTATCTGCATGTATTGGAGTTTTATATTCACGCATTATTGTTTTATCATCATGTATTGACGTTTTATAATCACGCATTGATGTTTTATCTTCGCGCATTTAAGATTTATATTCACGCATTCATGTTTTATCTTCGTGTAATGGAATTTGATATTCACGTATTGATGTTTTATCTGCATGTATTATTATTATATCTCGCTGCCTTGTTATTTTGCCTGTATGTAACATATTTTTGGCATATATGACAGCTCTGGCGTTCCATACTAAACTTCAAAGTTTCGAGTCTACTTTCTGCGCGTATAGATAACACAATCTATTTTAGATCGTGTATTTTTTCTCGCTTTCGAAGTTAAATGGCATAAGGTAATCAAAGTTATTCTACAATTTAAACCGATACTACCGTGATCGGGCTTAGTTGAGAGGGTTGCTTGGTGATCTTCGTTGACTCGCTGTAAACATCAACTCAGAATCTGAACTGCATGCTTTTAATCATAAATTCTTTCGATAATATTTTCATTTCTAATATATTAATAGCAATATTACGATGTGGCAGGAGAACGACAGTTTTTCGAGTTCCTACAACACAGGACTTGCAGATCGAAGGTCGGGGGTTTCCCGAAAGACCTATTGCATTTTATACAGAAATAAAATGCAACGGATTCCCCCACGTGATGCGATTTTAACCAATCAAAATTCGTTTTTTTATTGGATTGCAATTATATTTAATAATAACTTATTTTTTTCTGAAGTGTAAATCCAACATGCCTGTTTTCCCTTCATAACTCATCAATTACATGTTCAAAAGGGACCTTCCTTATGACCCTTCAATCGCCCTTTATAATTTTCTAAGGACTCTGATGATATATGTGGACTCTTTCCAAAAAGAAAAACAATTTGAGGGAATATTTGATGGTTCCATAATGAAATGTTTTTGAATAACCCATCATTTTTTGGAAGGCAGCAACTTTGCAATCCTACATTCGTCTCCGCAAAGTTTCAAAGCAATCCTGTTATAGAGTAAGTAACATCGTGAAATTGATAAGATGAATAATTTTGGAATGATTATTGAATGAGTGCGATGAATGAATTTTGACTAAAATTCAAGGAGGGTAATTCTGATGTTTGAATGGGGTTTAACGCCGCTTTCATTTTTTTTTCAGTTATATCTCGGCGTATCTCGGCCGGTATTTTATGAACAAATAGTTGATATTCTATTCATACTTTAACATATTTTTTTCAGAATAATTCATCAAAATTCGTAAAGTTCTTTGATTCAAAATTTCCGCGTAATACATAATAACGTTCGTATAAAGAAGTCATCACAACCATTTAAACCTCATTTCACAGTATAATTATCTGTTGCTGCGTTTACATCGACTACAAAATAACAAACAAATTATCATAATGAAGGCATAAAACGCTCGACTGACTATCGAGCGTAAACGACCTACCTTATTCAATAATTCTAGAACCTTTTTTAATTGAAAAAAAAAAGAGTATTTTAAACTGTCACACAATATGCTGGTTATACTGATGTCCAATTTGGAAAGATAACAAAGGGAAATACGTAAAAAAATAAACTAGATGAAGATGCGATTCCTTCGCACTGCACTATGTAATTGTGAGAGAAACATAACTGCCAAGTTTTAAGTCAATTGGACATAAGGTGACGGAGTTATGCTCCGGACAAAGAAGTGGACGTTGCCCACTCGCCGGACCCTTGGACGAATAGATCACATAATACGCCAGGTCTTTTGACGAGAATACAAACAATATTCCAAGGTGGCTTATCCACTTTTGCACTAATTTTTAAGGGTTCTTGTCCTTTGTTTTCTGATATAACTATTCCAATTTCAGAACAACCATAACTGCAACCCTAGAATTATCATGAGAACGATTCATGAGAATCAGGGCCCGAGGTTATAAAACTATTTTCATTCTTAACTGAGGAATTTCATTTCAAGCTTTTATTCTGTTGTAATACTATAATAAATGCGTGGAAAAAAGATGATGCTAATAACTTGTGATAAATAGCAACTTACTAATACTATCTTTGATTTTCATACATTTAGTTGAGTTCAAATTAAGCAGTTGAGAATGAGAATATCTTATTACCTCGGTCCGGATTCTGTGGATTTGAGTAGCATAAGGCCCATTTCGCCATGAAGAATCAATCAGTATATTCAGGAAAAATCACCAGATTGATAAATCAATTCTACTTGTTTAGAAGCTACCTTACTATAGGGATGAGTACACTCGGCCCTTATAATTGCAATTCTCTTAACAGATCTAAGAAACTTTTAAAATACTCGGCTAAACTTCAAAGTTTCGAGTCTACTTTCTGCGCGTATAGATAACACAATCTATTTTAGATCGTGTATTTTTTCTCGCTTTCGAAGTTAAATGGCATAAGGTAATCAAAGTTATTCTACAATTTAAACCGATACTACCGTGATCGGGCTTAGTTGAGAGGGTTGCTTGGTGATCTTCGTTGACTCGCTGTAAACATCGACTCAGAATCTGAACTGCATGCTTTTAATCATAAATTCTTTCGATAATATTTTCATTTCTAATATATTAATAGCAATATTACGATGTGGCAGGAGAACGACAGTTTTTCGAGTTCCTAAAACACAGGACTTGCAGATCGAAGGTCGGGGGTTTCCCGAAAGACCTATTGCATTTTATACAGAAATAAAATGCAACGGATTCCCCCACGTGATGCGATTTTAACCAATCAAAATTCGTTTTTTTATTGGATTGCAATTATATGTAATTATAACTTATTTTTTTTCTGAAGTGTAAATCCAATATGCCTGTTTTCCCTTCATAACTCATCAATTACATGTTCAAAAGGGACCTTCCTTATGACCCTTCAATCGCCCTTTATAATTTTCTAAGGACTCTGATGATATATGTGGACTCTTTCCAAAAAGAAAAACAATTTGAGGGAATATTTGAATATTCTGGAGTACCTAACAACGGATTCCTGGTATTCCTCAAACCAGTACCCCTTTCCTCGCCTCCAACTACTATCCCAGATATGTCCTTAATTATCGACCCATTTGTGGGAGACAAAATGTCCGAAAGAAGAAGTGACGCCGTCGGGGGGTCGAAACCGAGACCTCTTGATTGACAGTCCGACTTAAGGACGATAATATAATATCGCTCTTTTCGTCTTATTAATCGATTTTACCTCCTTATAAAAGATATACCTTATTTTCCATTTTTGTGTTTTCATTGACCATGCAAACTCTTTAAAATCCATAGAAACGTGTAAATCGTTAATTTTATCGATATGAATGATTTTTTTATCGCTTTGAACGATTTCTCAACGTTTGTGAAAGGTGTGAGGTTTTTTTATATACAGTACGGAACATCAGGAATTTGACAATCCGATTGGGACGTGATTGAACGCTGAGCGGTGATTGAACGTTTATGAATGATCGTGATTGCCCGCTGAACGCTTTTTCTTCTGATTGGATTGAACGCTTTCTATGCTAAATCCGACCGTTCAATCAAATTGAGGCCCCCAGCTGGGCGGGGGGATAGAAATAGTCGGCTGCTGTCCATGTAGTACATGGTAAGACCCCAAACAAATGGACCTGCCTGTTTGCCGTGGGCTGCGACCCGTAATGCCTGATGACGGGATCCTGGTGGTTGAGAGAACTCAGGGATTGGCTAGGCCCTGTTTTTGCAACACACCACTTTGGCCCTGAGTTGGGATAAACGGGAGGTCGGGCGGGCCCGACCCGATCAATCGGCTGGTCGTGCCTTGCCCTAGGGCGTTTAAATTTAACCTTTCACCATTAAATCTTCGTTTTCATTTGAAATAGATGTTTCTTTCACATGCCTTAGAAGGCGGTGGCTCATGGGCCAATCGGGTAAACATGGTGTTTGATCGACAATTATACTTTCCGTTTTTTCTTCATACTTGGGTGAATTAATTATCGGAGGTATTTATTGCTTGATCTAGCCATTTTGCACCGAGTATATCGGCGATGTATCCCCGGCACCTTTCCTGAGATGGAATTCCCCAGGTTAGGTGTCCCCATTAGTAGGACTCCGAGGGCGGGTGGTTTGGACCATCGCCGCTGAACCAAACACAATTTAACATGGCTCAAAATAAAAAATCCAAGCGTGAACTCTCAGATTCGGAAGACGAAAACATCAACCTCTTACCTTTTCCTAAATTTATTGTAATCGAAAGTGACGATCCAGACATTGATATTACAGACCTTTCACCATTTGTAATAGAAAAACAGATTAAAGCTATCATTGGAACACCGAAATCGGTTAAAAACTTGAAAAATGGAAATTTGCTTGTCGAAGTTAGTAAAAGAGCTCAGTCAGACAACCTCTTAAAGATTACAAAGTTCTTTAATCACAGAGTGAATGTATATGCTCATGAGAAACTCAATCAGTCGAAAGGTGTCATTCGCTGCAGAGAGCTTTCTTCCTGCTTAATAAGTGAAATTGAATCTAATCTTAAATCTCAAGGAGTCACGCAAGTCAAAAGAATTGAATTTACAAAAGATGGCAAAAAAGTAAAAACCAATACATACATCCTGACGTTTAATGAACCAACTCTCCCTAAAGAGATTAAAATTGGCTTCCAAATTGCCAAGGTCGATGTTTTCGTTCCAAATCCTCTCCGTTGCTTCAACTGCCAGAGGTTTGGACATCACGAGGACAGATGCATGAAATCCAAAGTTTGTAAAAAGTGCGGATTTGAAGGTGACATCCTTGAGCATGATGAAGACGAGTGCGAGAATGATTTCAAATGCTTTAACTATGGAATGGCACATCCAGCTAATTCAAGACTATGCCCAAAGTTTAAAAAAGAAAAAGAAATTTTGACAGTGAAATTTAAACAATCTGTTTCCTTTTTTGAAGCAAGAAAAATAGTTGAATCAAGAGACGACATCAATAGCTATGCCAATAAAGCAAAACCTGTACCCGAGTCGACTAAAACCCCAAAGGCCAATGAATGTACAACTTGTGAACGAATGCTTAAGATACTTACTGAAATGTTTCCAGAAGTACGGAGTAAAGTCGACCAAGTTTTAGCCGGAGAAAAGCCTTCAAATAAAACCACAGATGTAAAAGCTAATGATAAAAAAGTCCCCGAATCTGAGAAGAAAACACAAGTTACTAAACCAAACAAAGTTGTTAGTGAAAATAAACAGTTACCAAAAGATCAGTCAGCCCGTCAGAGAAAGCCTCGTATTAATTTGGAGAGAGTTTCTACTCCTCCAGTTTCTACAGGCAATCGATTTGCTGAATTAAGCGAATCAGACGAGGAGGAGGAGATGAATGTACCCGCTCCCCCTCCTTCAAACCCCCCTCCTTCAAATCAAAAGCAAACAGATGTAATAAGGCAAGGTGCGAATAAAATTAACCTAACAGGAGTTAAATAATGGGTAATTTCCTACTTCCATTTATAAGTGGTATTATTATTATTATTATTACCTCCATTATGGCGAATAACATTATACAATGGAATTGTCGCAGCATCAAGGCCAATTTTGAAGAACTTAATCTTCTAGTATCGAAACAAAAACCAGTTGCAGTATGTTTACAAGAAACGTTTCTTAAAGACACAGATAAGTTTTCTCTAAAATTCCATTCTTGCTATTTTAATAACTTTACAGAACGCGACAAAGCGTCTGGTGGTGTGGGAATTATTGTAAATAATAATATCCCTCACCGTCATGTAAGTTTAAATACATCTCTACAAGCAGTGGCTGTAAGTGTCTCTCTCAATAAAACTATTACACTCTGTTCTGTTTATCTTCCTCCAAGTTCCCCTGTTGATGGCAGAAAACTTGATCATCTAGTCGATCAGCTACCTAAACCTTTTATACTTATGGGAGATTTCAATTCTCACCATAAGTTATGAGGATGCTCCAATACAGACGACAAGGGTCGTTCTGTTGAGGATTTTGTAACTAGGCATGATCTTGTTATACTGAATGATAAATCTAAAACTTATCTTCATCCTGCAACTGGACATTATTCTTCATTGGATTTGACTATTTGCAGCCCTGATATTTTTCCTGATTTTTCATGGAAAGTTTTGTCCGACCTTCATGGTAGTGACCATTTCCCTATTCAGATCTCCGAATTAGGACCATCTGTTCAGGAGCGCCCTAGGCGTTGGAAACTCCATAAGGCTAATTGGGAACTGTTTAAAACTACCTGCGAACAGTCTATAAATCCAGAAGCCTTTGATGACTGTGAAAATTCTGCAGACTTGTTTACATCTTTACTTTATTCTGCTGCAGAAAAATGTATTCCACAAACATCGCCTGACCCAAAGAATCCAAATAAGCCATGGTTTAATGATGACTGCAAAAAGGTTATAGCCGAGAGGAAACGTGCTCTAAGAGCATTTGGCTTAAGGCCTTCAAAGGAAAAATTTTACAAATTTAAAATTGCACGTGCTAAAGCACGTCGTACTATAAAACAAAGTAAGCGTTCGTCTTGGAGACAGTATGTATCCGGATTAAATTCTAGATCATCTGTCAAAAAGACTTGGGACATGATACGTAAAATTAGTGGGAAGAATACATCACTTAATGTTGGTCATCTTAAAACGGATGACGATAACACAGCTTCTTCAAAACATGACATTGCTAATGTCTTGGCAGACACGTTTGCCAAGAAATCTTCCTCTACTAATTATTCAACTACGTTTCAGAAGTTTCAAAGTGAAAAAGAAAAGTCTAAACTTAATTTTAGTTCCAGAAATCTGGAACAATATAATAGAGACTTTTCCGTTAAGGAATTGAAAAAAGCTTTAAAAAAGTGTCACGACACTGCTGTCGGATCAGATGCTATTCATTATCAGTTCCTCAAACGTTTGCCGTCTCGATCCCTTCATTGCTTACTTGCAATTTATAATCAGGTATGGACAACGGGAAGCATTCCAGCCTCTTGGCAAAACCGTTTGCCCTGGTGTGGAGTGTTTCCTATATGTTGATGACTTCTGCATCTGTTACCGATCAAAACACATGTATACAATTGAAAGACAGTTGCAGCAAGTTTTAAACAATCTTTCAAAATGGTCCAATCAAAACGGCTTCAAATTTTCAAAGACAAAAACTAAATGTATGCATTTTTGTCATTCAAGGAAAATGCACTCCGATCCAGAATTAAAGTTGGACGGAGTGCCAATTGAAGTTGATAAGGAATTTAAGTTCTTAGGACTCCTTTTTGATTCTAAACTGTCGTTTATTCCACATATTGACAATTTGAAAAATAAATGCCAAAAGGCACTTAATCTTTTACGTGTTGTATCCAGTATGGATTGGGGAGCCGATAAAAAGGTTCTGTTGCGCCTTTATAGGGCACTTGTTAGATCAAAGCTAGACTATGGCTGCGTTGTTTATGGTTCTGCGCGCCCTTCATACCTTCGCAAACTTGATACTATTCATAATCAAGGATTGCGTTTGGCATTGGGCGCATTTAGAACGTCACCAGTTAACAGTTTTTATACAGAAGCAAATGAACCTTCCCTAAATTTACGCAGGAAAAAGCTCTCCATGCAATATTATTTAAAACTTAAATCAAATCCCGACAATCCTACTCATAAAGTTGTTTTTGAACCTAAATATAGAGAGGCTTTTGAAAAGAAAAAGAACCCAATACTTCCTTTTAGTTTGCGCTGTGAAGCCGATGTAAGCTCTCTAGATTTTGACCTAGAGGACGTGGCAGAACATATTGTTCCAGATGTTCCTTTGTGGACATATAAAAGTCCCACGTTTCTTTATGATCTTGCTTCAAGCAAAAAGGATACAACAGATCCATCTATCTTTAAAACCAAATTCTTGGAAGAATGAATGAATGAATGAATAATGTTTTACGGCCCGTCGACTACTAAGGCCACGTTGGGCGCAAACACTCATGTATAAAAAAGTGAGCATTCATTGTATGAAAACATAAGTAAACAATATTTTAAAACAATTTCAAGGTAAACATATAAAAATCACAAAAGAATTTCAAATGTATAAGAAATAATAGCCAAAAGAGCCATTGAAAACGGTAAAATTTAATAGAACCATTTTAAAAATTAAGAAGAAAACATAATTAATAGTACCTAAAAATCAGATTTTGCTATATAAATGAATCGCCTTGAGAAAGTCAAAAATTAGTTCAATTTTAATATTGTCAAACAACTGCCTCATACTATCAACTTTAAAATACATGTCTCTTATCAAAGAAAAATCAATGCAATCAATAAAAATGTGTTTGACAGTAAGAGGTGTGTTGCATGGAATGCACATTGGCATCTCTTCTCCTTTTAAAAGATGGGAGTGTGTAAGATAAGTGTGGCCAATGCGTAGGCGAGTCAAAATCAGCTCTTCGCGACGGCTTGCCCTGTAACCAGGAATCCAATCGCCGAGGGCTGGTCGAACAGAGAATAACTTATTACTCTGGTTGGCTGGATCAGTCCAACAGTTCCTCCAGATATCATGAATATAACTATGAATAAGGGGTTTAAAATCAGTAAAAGGGACTTCAAAGGGTAAAATTTCAAGTGATAATGAATCCTTGGCAGCTTTATCTGCCTCTTCATTACCACGAATACCAATATGGCTTGGAAGCCAACAGAAAACTAGATCAACATCATTAAGCTTAGCTATTTTATCAAGTAGCCTTACAATAAGGGGATTGTCAGTTTTTTCGTGCTCAATCGCTTGCATGCTTGACATAGAGTCAGTAAAAATGATATAGCGAGAGAGACGTTCTGCGATCATATGATCGAGTGCGAGATCAATGGCCTTAAGCTCGGCTGAAAAAATAGAAGAGTTATTCGGAAGGCGGAATTGATATTTTTCGCCATCTAAAATAGTGGCTGAAGCAACTTTTTCGCCATCTTTTGAACCGTCAGTGTATATTTCTTCATAAGATGTGTATTTTTCTTTGACTTCCAAGAATTTGGTTTTAAAAATAGATGGATCTGTTGTATCCTTTTTGCTTGAAGCAAGATCATAAAGAAACGTGGGACTTTTATATGTCCACAAAGGAACATCAGGAACAATATGTTCTGCCACGTCCTCTAGGTCAAAATCTAGAGAGCTAACATCGGCTTCACAGCGCAAACTAAAAGGAAGTATTGGGTTCTTTTTCTTTTCAAAAGCCTCTCTATATTTAGGTTCAAAAACAACTTTATGAGTAGGATTATCGGGATTGGATTTTAGTTTTAAATAATATTGCATGGAAAGCTTCTTCCTGCGTAAATTTAAGGAAGGCTCATTTGCCTCTGTATAAACACTGCTAATTGGTGATGTTCTAAATGCACCCAACGCCAAGCGCAATCCCTGATTATGAATAGTATCAAGTTTACGAAGGTATGAAGGGCGCGCAGAACCATATACAACACAGCCATAATCTAGCTTTGATCTAACAAGTGTCCTATAGAGGCGCAATAGAACCTTTTTATCGGCTCCCCAATCCATACTGGATACAACACGTAAAAGATTAAGTGCTTTTAGGCATTTATTTTTCAAATTGTCAATATGCGGAATAAACGACAGTTTAGAATCAAAAAGGAGTCCTAAGAATTTAAATTCCTTAACAACTTCAATCTGCACTCCGTCCAACTTTAAATCTGGATCGGAGTGCATCTTTCTTGATTGACAAAAATGCATACATTTAGTTTTTGTCTTTGAAAACTTGAAACCGTTTTCATTTGACCATTTTGAAAGATTGTTCAAGACTTGTTGCAATTGTCTTTCAATAGTATGCATATGTTTTGATCTGTAGCAGATACAAAAGTCGTCAACGTAGAGAAAACATTCCACACCAGGGCAAACGGTTTTAACGATGTTGTTTATTTTGACACTAAACAGTGTCACCGATAAAATACTCCCCTGGGGAACACCCATTTCTTGTTCATAGGGATCAGATAAAGTATCTCCAACACGGACTCTAAACTGACGTTCATCCAAAAAAGCTGAGATGAAAAAGGCAAGGCGACCTCGAATACCGAAATCATAGAGGTCGTTCATAATTCCATACTTCCAAGTGGTATCATAAGCACTTTCGAGATCGAAAAAGACAGAAACAACGCGTTCCTTCTTTATAAAGGCTTCTCGAATAAATGTCTCGAAGCGAACAAGATGATCAAGAGTGCTTCTCTGTTTACGAAAGCCACTTTGGACTTGAGTAATAAGGTGGTTCTTTTCAAGAAACCAAACAAGACGATCATTAACCATTCTTTCCATGGTTTTACAAATGCAACTAGTTAAAGCAATAGGGCGGTAATTTGAAGGGTTTGTAGAATCTTTACCTGGTTTAGGTATTGGAATAACGATGGCTTCCCGCCAAGAGGCTGGAATGCTTCCCGTCTTCCATACCTGATTATAAATTTCAAGTAAGCAATGAAGGGAACGAGATGGCAAACGTTTGAGGAATTGATAATGAATAGCATCTGATCCGACAGCAGTGTCGTGACACTTTTTTAAAGCTTTTTTCAATTCCTTAACGGAAAAGTCTCTATTATAATGTTCCAGATTTCTGGAACTGAAATTTAGTTTAGACTTTTCTTTTTCACCTTGAAACTTCTGAAACGCAGGTGAATAATTAGTAGAGGAAGATTTCTTGGCAAACGTGTCTGCCAAGACATTAGCAATGTCATGTTTTGAAGAAACTGTGTTATCGTCATCCGTTTTAAGATGACCGACATTAAGTGATGTATTCTTCCCACTAATTTTACGTATCATGTCCCAAGTCTTTTTGACAGATGATCTAGAATTTAATCTAGAGACATACTGTCTCCAAGACGAGCGCTTACTTTGTTTAATAGTACGACGTGCTTTCGCACGTGCAATTTTAAATTTGTAAAGATTCTCCTTTGAAGGCCTTAAGCCAAATGCTCTAAGAGCACGTTTTCTTTCAGCTACAGCCTTTTTGCAATCGTCATTGAACCATGGCTTGTTTGGATTTTTTGGGTCAGGCGATGTTTGTGGAATACTTTTTTCTGCAGCAGAATAAAGTAAAGATGTAAACAAGTCTGCAGAGTTTTCACAGTCATCAAAGGCTTCTGGATTTATCGACTGATCACAAGTTGTTCTAAAAAGTTCCCAATTAGCCTTATGGAGTTTCCAACGCCTAGGGCGCTCCTGAACAGATGGTCCTAGTTCGGAGATCTGAATAGGGAAATGGTCACTACCATGAAGGTCGGAAAGAACTTTCCATGAAAGATCAGGAAAAATATCAGGACTGCAAATAGTCAAATCCAGCGATGAATAATTTCCAGTTGCAGGATGAAGATAAGTTTTAGATTTATCATTCAATAAAACAAGATCATGTCTAGTCAAAAATTCCTCAACAGTACGACCTTTGTCGTCTGTATTGGAACATCCCCATAATTTATGGTGAGAATTGAAATCTCCCATAAGTATAAAGGGTTGTGGTAGCTGGTCAACTAGATTATCAAGTTTTCTACCGTCTACAGGGGAACTAGGAGGAAGATAAACTGAACATAATGTAATTGTTTTATTAAGAGAGACACTTACAGCCACTGCTTGCAAAGAAGTATCTAATCTTACATGACGGTGAGGGATATAATTATTTACAATAATTCCCACACCACCAGACGCTTTCTCGCGTTCAGTAAAGTTAGTTAAATAGCAAGAGTGATATTTGAAAGAAAACTTGTCTGTGTCTTTTAGAAATGTTTCTTGTAAACAAACGGCAACTGGTTTTTCATTCGAAACTAGAAGATTGAGTTCTTCAAAATTAGCCTTGATGCTGCGACAATTCCATTGTATTATGTTATTCGCCATAATGGAGGTTAATGAATAAATAATACCACTTATCAAAGGTAGTATGAAACTTCCCATTATTTAACTCCTGTTAAGTTAATTTTGTTAGCACCTTGCCTTATAGCATCTGATTGCTTTTGATTTGAAGGAGGCTGATCTGGAGGTTTTGGAGGCGAGACCTCCCGGACATCCATATCCTCCTCACCTGAATCACACAAATGAGCGAAGCGATTTCCAGTCGAAACTGGAGGGGTAGAATATTTCTCAACGTCGACCGAGGGGGGATGTGCCTTCTCTAACTGAAGGCGTATCTTCCTTTGGCGGACAGTCTCTGGTTTTACAACATTCTTATTGTTATTTTTTGACGATTTTGTACTCACAACTACAGCAGATACATTAGTTTCAACAGAAGAATCTTTGTTTTTATCATCTGTAACTGAAGGTTCATGTGTTGATGTTTCTTGAGACAACGCTTGTTTAATTTTTTCCTTCGCCTGAGGAAATAAATCAGTCACTATTTTTAAAAGTCGTTCACAGCTATCACATTGATGAGTTTTATTCTTTTCAACTGGATCAGGTCTAGCTTTACTTGCGTAGCTACTTTCAGATTGCCTTGACTCTACAATCTTTTTGGCCTCGTAGAATGAGACAGATTTCTTAAACTTTACTTCAAGTATTTCTTTTTGAATAATGAATTTAGGACATTGTCTGGAATTTGCTGCGTGTTCTTGTCCACAGTTGAAACATTTTAAGTCATTCTCACAATCATTTTCATAGTGTTCGTCTTCGGGCCCAGCATAACTACATTTCCTGCATACTTTAACACTTGTGCATCTATCTTCATGGTGACCGAACCTTTGGCAATTAAAACATCTGAGTGGATTTGGGACAAAAACGTCAACCTTAACAATTTGATATCCAATTCTTATATCTGGAGGAAGTGTTGGTTCATCAAAGGTGAGGATATATGTATTTGTTCTGATTGTCTTCTCATCTCTTTTGAATTCAATGCGTTTAACTTCCGTCACACCTTGACTTCTAAGATTATCTTTGATTTCATGGATTGTGCATTTTGATAAGTCTTTGCATCTTATGACGCCCTTGGATGTATTTAGTCTTTCATGGGGATATGCTTTGACCTTAATATTAAAGAACATCCTTATTTTCAGAAGATTTTCAGATTGTTTCTTTTTGCAAACTTCAACTAACAGAGTCTCATTTCTCAAGGATTTCACAGACTTAGGGGTACCTAAGATAGCATGTATCTGCTTTTCAATGACAAATGGCGATAATTCAGTTATTGGGTTTTCTGGGTCGATACTTTCAACCACGATGAACTTTGAAAATGACTGTGAGAATTGTGGTTCGTCTTCAGAGTCGGATAGATAACGCTTGGTTTTTTTGTGGGTTGCCATGATAGTAGATTGAATTCATCGGCGATGCTCCAAACCACCCGCCCTCGGAGTCCTACAAGGGGACACCTAACCTGGGGAATTCCATCTCAGGAAGGTGCCGGGGATACATCGCCGATATACTCGGTGCAAATGGGCTAGATCAAGCAAAAATACGCCGATGAATAATTCAACCAAGCATGAAATAGACATCAGACAGTAAAATTGTCGATCAAACACCACGTTTACCCGATTGGCCCATGAGCCACCGCCTTCTAAGGCGTAAGTGAAAACGTCACTCAATGATAACGGTGGTTCAGGAAAAACAATAAAAAAGCAAGTCTTTTGATAAAAAACGCCCTAGGGCAAGGCATGACCAGCCGATTGATCGGGTCGGGCCCGCCCGACCTCCCGTTTATCCCAACTCAGGGCCAAAGTGGTGTGTTGCAAAAAACAGGGCCTAGCCAATCCCTGAGGTCACTCAACCACCAGGATCCCGTCATCAGGCATTACGGGTCGCAGCCCACGGCAAACGGGCAGGTCCATTTGTTTGGGGTCTTACCAGGTACTACATGGACAGCAGCCGACTATTTCTATCCCCCCGCCCAGCTGGGGGCCAAATTCTTGGAAGTCAAGGAAAATTACACATCATATGAAGAGATATACACAGACGGTTCTAAAGATGGCGAAAAAGTTGCTTCAGCCACTATTTTAAATGGCGAAAAATATCAATTCCGCCTTCCTAATAACTCTTCCATTTTTTCAGCCGAGCTTAAGGCCATTGATCTCGCACTCGACCATATGATCGCAGAACGATTCTCTCGTTATATTATATACACTGACTCCATGTCAAGTATGCAAGCGATTGAGCACGAGAAAACTGACAACCCCCTTATCGTAAGATTACTCGATAAAATAGCTCTGTTAAATGATGTTGATCTTATTTTCTGCTGGCTTCCAAGCCACATTGGTATTCGTGGTAACGAGGAGGCAGATCAAGCTGCCAAGGACGCATAGTCACTTGAAATTTTACCATTTGAAGTGCCTTTTACTGATTTTAAACCCCTTATTCATAGTTTTATTCATGATGTCTGGAGTAAATGTTGGAATGATCAAGCCAACCAGTATAATAAATTATTTTCTGTTCGACAGGACCTCGGCGATTGGTTACCTGGTTACAGGTCAAACCGTCGCGAAGAACTTATCTTGACTCGGTTACGCATTGGCCACACACACCTCACACACTCTTATCTTTTAAAAGGAGAAGACATGCCAATGTGTATTCTTTGCAACTGTCCTCTTACTGTCAAGCATATTTTTATTGATGTATAGATTTCTCTTTTACTAGAAATAGATATTTTAAAGTTGACAGTATGAAGAACTTATTTGATTATGTAAAAATTGAACTGATTTTTGATTACCTTAAGGCCATTAATTTGTATTATAAAATATGATTTTATTTTCTTTTGAATCCAAGTTTCCCTAAGTTTTAAAAATGTCTCTTTGAATTTTACATTAATATTGAGTGTTCTTTTGAGCACGATTTTCTTTTAAGTTTTGGAAGTACTACTTCTTTCTTACATTTCTACTGTTTGCATAATTTTTATTATACGATTTACAGCGTTTTGTTTTAAAGTGTTAATATTATCTTAGTTTTGAAGGTATACGTCGCCTTTTAAAATAAGTTATTTTTAAGAGTTTTGCGCCCAACATGACCTTAGTTGTCGACGGGCCTTAAAACACCAATCATTCATTCATTCATTCATTCAATCAAATTGAACGGTGCGTTCAATCATTCAATTAAAACATAAATAACGAAAGAAATTAAGCGAAATGTGAAAGTTATATTTTTCCAAGCATATTTTTTTAATTTATCCGCAGGGGTCCACAGCAAAGTACCTACCACCATGGTGTAAAGATTATTTCCCTTGAATAAAAAGCCGCCATTTACACACGCAACTGAACTCTGATTAAAAAAAAAACTTTTGGAAAAATTCTCATGTTTCCAGATTTTAATCTTGAAAACCATTGGCTGGAGTTAAAATAAGCTTCGTTAAGACTGGACATTGATCTTATTTAAGAATACTAGGATCGCCAAAGAAATCGACAGTTGAATATGATGTCAATTTTTCGGACCTCGAACCTTTCGACCTGTCGACTTTACTGCATGTGGTCATTAAGCCTACTAGATGCCGTTGACTAGTCGGGTCGCCAACGATAGTGGCTGATTCCAATATGAAGTAAACAGGTCAGAAAAGAATAAAAAACTCTTGTGTCTGTGATGTAAAAAAAGGAAACCTAAGCCAACCAGATGATTAGACCTAGCCCGGTCCATTCACAGGGCATTGCATCGAATGAATGAATTAGATGTCAACTTATCAGAAATTTGTCATCAATTTCATCAACTATTCTACATTTAGTCATCAGTGATGCCTCACCAAAGCAAACAGAGAGTTTATGTGACAGAAGCTTAAGCAAAAGAGGAACATACACTTTCCAAAGGTCGATATATTTGTCACTATTTATCTATCGCATTACAGTCAATAGTTCAAAAATAAAAGTAAACTGCATGTATAGAAGCAACATTTGAAATAAATAAGGCCCGGTTTGTCTGATTTGGGACCGGTTTGACTTTTTTCGGGGGCCGCTATGACCGTATTGGGGCCTGTTTGACCATGGGACTGGTTTGACGAGGAGCCGGTTTGACTGGTTCCCTATCTATCTACTGCCTATTTCCCCTTTCGGGTATAACTGGCAAGTGTGTGTCTGTGCTGAATGAAAACTGTTAGTCATTGGTTAGGGTGCCAGATACATTTATTTCAGATTGTGACAAAAAGCTGGGTGAACTGGGGCTGGCTACTAAGTGCCAATTTATTAACACCTAGATGACATTTGGGCTTGAACCACTAACTTCCAGGTCAAGAATCAAGTTCCTTTACCACAATGATACTGAGTGAGATACACTGTTTTATCCAAAGTGAATGCTAGAATTAGTTCTAGTTATAATCTCTCACATAATTTACCTCAAATAGTTTACATCTCGACTAAAAGTGGTCAAAGTATGCTGTTAATGACTCATAATATTTCATAAAGTTAACCTAGTTTCCAAATGAAATCATCAGGAAACCTCGGTTTAACTTGTTAAAGTTCATGCCTCCTGAAATGCTGCGGAACTTTTACGAGTCCACTATCTAAATAGGGTTCCTTGTGTGCAGAATCATAATAAAAGGGCATCACGGAAAAGTCTGAGGCAGAGCGATGTTTGGCGTATTTTGTAATGGCAGAGGGTTTCGGATTTGGTGAATATTAATACAGAACCGACAGAGTGGAGCCTAATGATGTCTAGGAAATTCCGGAATGTTTACATTTTTTCCCCTTATGAAAGATGTATGATGCTGTTTTACGACTAAAAATGGAACCGTAAATGCATTTTAAAAGCAAATTATCCACTATCTTTGATTTATAAAATAAACATTATCATTCTGGGGAAAACCTTGTTTGGGCGGGGAAATTCGTTTGGGAGGGGAAAAGGTCCATTTTGGGGGAAAAATCGCCGAGGGGAAGGGGCCAATATTCAGCCCTAGTTTCTCAGTAAAAAAAACACCTGCAAATGATAATCATTAGGAAACCTCGGTTTACATTATTAAAATTCATTGCTTTGAAGTGTTGTGAAAATATACCGTTCACAAAAAGTAGGGGATAATCTGTTAATCCATAAGCTTATTGTGGTTGCAAACAATTGAGAACAATCTAACTTATTCTTGGTCGACCAAGCCCCCAGCTGGGCGGGGGGATAGAAATAGTCGGCTGCTGTCCATGTAGTACATGGTATGACCCCAAACAAATGGACCTGCCCGTTTGCCGTGGGCTGCGGCCCCCAGCTGGGCGGGGGGGTAGAAATAGTCGGCTGCTGCCCATGTAGTCAATGGTATGACCCCTAACAAATGGGCCCGCCTGTTTGCCGTGGGTGGAGACTCGTAATGCCGGAAAAGAGGGTCCTGGTAGTTGAGGGAAGCCCAGGGATCTCCAGATTCTCAACACGCTGCTTTGGCCTCGGCTTCGGCTGAAACGGGAGCCTGGATGGGCCCGGTCTAGGCAATCGGCTGGTCGTTTTAGACTGGGGCATCTACTTTTGTCATATGAAATATTTTGTTTATTAATAGATGTTCTGTCATAGTTCTAGTCATAGTTCTAGTGACACATTTCATAACAAATTGCTGTACCATATTTCCTTGAAAATATTTTGGTATAATGTCATTGTTCTATTGAAAGTACAAAGGTTTATTTGCCCTTGTCACTCATATTTTATATTTTAATAGTATTTTAGTCCTTGTCTATATAGGCTCATGGGCTAATCGGGTTGAATGGATTTTCTGATTTGGCATTGTTTGCACGGCTTGATTCTTGGTTAGGAAATTGTTCGTGCAATTTCTGTCGGGTCATTTAGTCGTTTTGGCTCGAGTATACTATCCGGGTAGCCCTGGCATGAGGGGCTGGAGACCCGCCCCTTCATGTCCCCTTGTAGGACTCGGTGGAGGGTGGTGGCCCCCGGATGGTGAATACAAAATAAACTAATATGGAGACAAAAAACGAAAAAACGACGACGAAGAAGGCTTTGACAATGGATCATGTAATTTTGGACCTGGACTAAGACCAGCAAAAACATCTTTCTCAAGATTCTTGATAATAGATTCCTTGGACATGAATACCCCTCTAACAAAATTATCTCCGTTCGTGATTGAAAAAGTTATACAATCATCTATTGGGCAACCTAAAACTCTTAAGAAACTTAAAACTGGAGGACTTCTTCTTGAGGTAGATAAACAAGTGCACGCTGACAATTTAATGAAAATGGATTCTTTCTTCAATATACCGGTCTCTTGCACGCCACACCCTACTCTCAATTCTTCGAGAGGGGTGATTCGATGCAGAGACTTGGAAGGAATTGCAGAAGAGGAAATTGTTGAAGAACTGAAGGACCAAAATGTCACCAATGTAAAACGTATTTCTGTTTATCGGGACGGCATTAAAAAGCAAACCAACACTTTTATTCTGACATTTAATACAGCAATTCTTCCTAAAACAATTAAAGTTGGCTATTTGAGGGTTAATGTAGATCTATATATACCAAATCCCCTCCAATGTTATAAATGTTATAAATTCGGGCACCATGAAAAGAAATGTAGAGAAAAGGTGGACGATCTGTGTAGCCGATGTGGTGAGGAGTGGTACCTTCACCGCTGCCAGGACTGTTCTAATCCTATGAAATGTTTAAATTGCGGCGGTGAGCACACAGCAACTTCCAGGAAATGCCCTGTCTGGAAAAGAGAGAAAGAAATTGTAACTCTCAAGTACAAAGAAAGTCTCTCTTTCCCAGAAGCAAGAAAAATAGTCGATAATAGGGTCAATTTAACTAATACATATGCCCAGAAAGCTTCAGTCCAGGTAAACAAAGATGAATGCCAGAACTGCAAAGATCTCTTTCAAAAACTATGCTTAATATTTCCCGAAAAGAAAGATGAAATCGCAAAATTGTTCCCAAATTCTAAATCCGTTTCGCCATCTACATCCTCAAGTAAAGAGAAAGATCCTCCAGTTTCCTCGATTCAGATTGTTGAAAAGAGTCAACCTGCTGCTCAATCACAAACCGTCAACGCTTCATCAAACTTATCCAAGTCTCCTTCAGTATCTTCTGTCAGTAAAGAGCAGAATTCAATCACGCCCGAAATAGAAGAAATTATTCGTTTAGACAAAGCCGAGATGGGAAGACGCAAGAAAGCTCAGATTCAGCTGGAGAAATTGAACGCTCCAACTGGTAAAGTATCAGATGATAAAGATACGAGCTCTTTTATTAAGCCCTCTAGGAGCAGAACTTCGTCTCCTAGGGCGGCAACATCTAATCGTCAGCCAAAAGGGTCTGAGGACCCAATTAAACAATTCAACCGTTACCATAGTCTTGAGGAAGACATGGTCACGGAAGACACTGAGGACTCAGATTCTTCAAAGGAGAATAAGCAAGGAAAAAACATAATAGATCTTTCACATATTAAGAAATAAAATCCATACCTCCACTACAAGTTAGGATACTTTATCCCTTTAATTTAATTATGGCGAACACAATCATTCAATGGAATTGTCGCAGCATCAAAGCCAACTTTGAAGAAATGAATCTATTAGTTTCAAATGGAAAACCAGTGGCAATCTGTTTGCAAGAGACTTTTCTCAAAGATACCGACAAGTTCTCTTTAAAGTATCACTCTTGCTATTTGAAAAATTTTGAAGGGAATGAGAAAGCTTCGGGTGGTGTCGGAATTATTGTTAACAACAGTGTTCCTCATCGCGTCATTCCTCTGAACACTTCGCTACAAGCTATAGCTGTTAGCGTTTCCCTTAATAAAACAATAACCATTTGTTCAATTTATCTTCCCCCTAGTTCTCCTATCAATCGTAGGAAACTAGACGATCTTGTCGAACAGTTACCAAAGCCTTTCATATTAATGGGAGATTTCAATTCCCAACATACGCTTTGGGGATGTACTAATATAGACGACAAAGGTCGCATAATTGAGGATTTCATATCAAATCATGATCTTGTTTTATTAAATGATAAATCCCCCACCTATCATCATCCAGCTACTGGTTCATATTCTTCACTGGATTTAACTGTTTGCACTCCAGACATTTTCCCGGCTTTTAGCTGGAAAGTGGACTCTGATCTTCATGGTAGTGACCATTTCCCTATTCATATATCTGAATTAGGACCTTCTGTTCAAGAACGCCCAAGGCGATGGAAACTCCATAAAGCTAATTGGGAGTTGTTCAAAACTACCTGTGAACAATCAATAAATCCAGAAGCTTTCGAAGATTGTGAAAACTCTACCGAGCTTTTCACATCCTTACTATATTCGGCTGCAGAGAAAGCTATTCCTAGAACGTCGCCTGACCCTAAACATCCTAACAAACCATGGTTTAATGAAGATTGCAAAAAGGCTTTAGCCGAGCGAAAATCTGCTCTCAGATCGTTTGATCTGAGACCATCAAAGGAGAACCTTTACAGATTCAAAATTGCACGAGCGAAAGCTCGTCGTACCATTAAACAAAGTAAGCGTTCGTCTTGGAGACAGTATATTTCTAGATTAAATTCTAGATCATCTGTCAAAAAGACATGGGATATGGTGCGTAAAATCAGCGGAAAGAACACGTCAATTGGAGTTGGTCATTTAAGAACTGACCTCAATGACGTTTCTTCCAAGGCTGATATTGCGAATGTATTGGCAGATACTTTTGCCAAGAAGTCATCATCATCCAATTACTCACCTGCATTTCAAAAATTCAAAGGTGATAAAGAAAAGTCAAAACTTAACTTCAGTTCCAGTCGACTGGAACATTATAATAGAGACTTTTCTGTCAAAGAATTGAAGAAGGCTTTAAAGAAATGTCATGACACTGCTGTAGGAAATGATAATATACATTATCAATTCCTCAAACGTTTGCCCTCTCGTTCTTTGCACTGCTTACTTGAAATTTACAACCAGGTATGGAAAACGGGAAGCATTCCAGCCTCTTGGCGGGAAGCTATCGTTATTCCTATACCGAAACCAGGTAAAGATTCTACCAATCCTTCAAACTATCGCCCTATTGCTTTAACTAGTTGTATTTGTAAAACCATGGAAAGGATGGTTAATGATCGTCTTGTCTGGTTTCTTGAAAAGAACCACCTCATAACGTCAGTCCAAAGTGGCTTTCGTAAACAAAGAAGCACTCTTGATCATCTTGTCCGCTTCGAGACTTTTATTCGAGAAGCTTTTATAAAGAAAGAACACGTTGTTTCTGTCTTTTTCGATCTTGAAAGTGCTTATGATACCACATGGAAGTATGGAATCATGAATGACCTCTATGATTTCGGTATTCGAGGTCGCCTTGCTTATTTCATTTCTGCATTTTTAGATGAACGTCAGTTTAGAGTCCGAGTTGGGGATACTTTTTCTGATCCCCATGAACAAGAAATGGGCGTTCCACAAGGAAGTATTTTGTCTGTGACACTTTTTAGTGTCAAAATTAACAATATTGTCAAAACTGTTTGCCCTGGGGTTGAATGTTTTCTCTATGTTGATGACTTTTGCATCTGTTACAGATCAAAACATATGTATACGATTGAAAGACAGCTACAGCAAGTTTTAAAAAATCTTTCCAAATGGTCCAATGAAAACGGCTTTAAGTTTTCCAAGACAAAAACTAAATGTATGCATTTTTGTCAGTCTAGGAAAATGCACCCTGATTCAGATTTAAAGCTGGACGGAGTGCAAATTGAAGTTGTAAAAGAATTTAAATTCCTGGGACTCCTTTTTGATTCTAAACTGTCGTTCATACCCCATATTGACAATTTAAAAAATAAGTGCTTAAAGGCACTTAATCTTTTACGTGTTGTATCTAGTATGGACTGGGGAGCCGATAAAAAGGTCTTATTACGCCTTTACAGGGCACTTGTCAGAGCAAAATTAGATTATGGTTGTGTTGTTTACGGTTCTGCACGCCCTTCATACCTTCGTAAACTTGATACCATTCATAATCAAGGTTTGCGCCTAGCGCTGGGTGCCTTTAGAACATCACCAGTTAATAGTATTTACATTGAAGCAAATGAACCTTCCTTGAATCTGAGAAGGAAAAAACTTTCAATGCAGTACTATTTAAAGCTGAAATCTAATCCTGACAATCCAACGTATAAAGCTGTGTTTGAACCTAAACACAGACGCGATTTTAGTAAGAAACCTAGTGCAATACCCCCGTTTAGCTTACGTTGCGAAGCAGATATTTACTCTCTAGATTTTAATCTAGAGGATGTGGCAGAACAGATTGTTCCTGAAGTTCCTTTGTGGACTTCTAAAAGCCCCACATTTCTTTACGATCTTGCTTCTAGCAAAAAGGATACAACCGATCCAACTGTTTTTAAAACAAAATTTTTAGAAATTAGAGAGAAATACGCATCTTATGAAGAGATTTATACAGATGGTTCAAAGGACGGCGAAAAAGTTGCCTCGGCCACCATTTTAGATGGTGAAAAGTATCAATTCCGTTTGCCAAATAACTCTTCTATTTTTTCAGCTGAGCTAAAGGCGATTGACCTCGCACTCGATCATATAATCGAAGAACGCTTCTCTCGCTACATAATTTTTACTGACTCTATGTCAAGTATACAAGCGATTGAGAACGAGAAAACAGACAATCCGATTATTGTTAGACTACTAGATTCAATAGCTCAGCTTCATGATGTTGATCTCGTTTTCTGCTGGCTTCCGAGCCACGTTGGTATTCGTGGTAATGAAGAGGCAGATAAAGCTGCCAAGGAGGCATTATCACTAGAAATTTTACCTTTTGAAGTGCCTTTTACCGATTTTAAACCTTTGATTCATGGCTTCATTCAGGATGTCTGGAAGAACTGTTGGTCCGATCCAGCGAACCACAGTAATAAATTATACTCTGTTCGTCAAGATCTTGGCGATTGGTTGCCTGGTTACAGGTCTAACCGTCGCGAAGAACTTGTATTGACTCGACTGCGCATTGGGCATACGCATCTCACCCACTCTTACCTTTTAAAGGGAGAAGACATGCCATTGTGCATTCCTTGCAACTCTCCTCTTACTGTCAAACATGTTTTTATTGATTGTATAGATTTCTCTTTTACTAGAGATAGATATTTTAAAGTTGACAGTATGAAGAATTTATTTGATAATGTAAAGCTTGAGCTGATTTTTGATTTCTTGAAAGCCATTAATTTGTTTAATAAAATATGATTTTATTTTCTTTTGAATCCAAGTTTCTTTGACATTTAAAATGTTTTTCTGAATTATACATTTATAATGAGTGTTCTTTTGAGCACATTTTTTCTTTTAAGTTTTGAAAGTATTTACTCAGCTCTTACATTTCTACCGTTTACATATTTTTATTATTTGGTTTACAGCGTTTTGTTTTATAGTGTTATAATTATCTTAGTTTTAAAGATATATGTCGCCTTTTAAAATAAGCTATTTTTTAAAGTTTTGCGCCCAACATGACCTTAGTTGTCGACGGGCCTTAAAACACAATTCATTCATTCATTCATTGCCGTGGGCTGCGACCCGTAATGCCTGATGACGGGATCCTGGTGGTTGAGTGACCTCAGGGATTGGCTAGGCCCTGTTTTTGCAACACACCACTTTGGCCCTGAGTTGGGATAAACGGGAGGTCGGGCGGGCCCGACCCGATCAATCGGCTGGTCATGTCATGCCCTAGGGCGTTTTTTATCCAAAGACTTGTCTTAAAGTGTTCATTGTTAACCACCGTTTTCATTAAATGACGTTTTCACTTACGCCTTAGAAGGCGGTGGCTCATGGGCCAATCGGGTAAATTTGGTGTTTGATCGACGTTTTTACTCTCCGTTATTTTTTCATGCTTGGTTGAACTAATAATCGGAAGTATTAATTGCTTGATCTAGCCTATTTATACCGAGTATATCGGCGATGTATCCCCGGCACCTCTCCTGAGATGGAATTCCCCAAGTTAGGTGTCCCCATTAGTAGGACTCCGAGGGCGGGTGGTTTGGAGCATCGCCGATGAATTGCAAAATCTAATATGGCATCATCCAAGAAAGCCAAGCGTGCGTGGTCAGATTCAGAAGACGAACCACAATTTTCACAATCATTTTCAAGGTTCATCGTGGTTGAAAGTATCGACCCAGAAAACCCAATAACGGAATTGTCACCCTTTGTCATTGAGAAACAAATACAAGCAATCTTAGGTACTCCCAAATCTGTAAAATCATTAAGAAATGAAACTCTGTTGGTAGAAGTCTGCAAGAAAAAGCAATCTGAGCATCTATTGAAAACAAGAACTTTCTTCAATATAAAAGTACATATCCTCATGAGAGGCTTAATACCTCAAAGGGTGTTATAAGATGTAAAGATTTATCCAAATGTAATATCCATGAAATCAAGGAAAACCTAAGGAACCAAGGAGTGACAGAAGTGAAACGCATCGAATTCAAAAGAGATGGTAAAATTATCAAAACAAATACTTATATACTTACCTTTGACGAACCGACACTTCCCCAAGACATCAGAATTGGGTATCAGATTGTGAAGGTGGATGTTTTTGTTCCTAATCCGCTCAGGTGCTTTAACTGTCAAAGGTTCGGTCACCATGAAGATAGATGCTCAAGTGTCAAAGTTTGTAGAAAATGTAGCTATACTTCGCCTGAAGATGAACACTATGAGGATGATTGTGAAAATGACCTAAAATGTTTTAACTGTGGACAAGCACACGCAGCAAATTCAAGACAATGTCCAAAATTTATAATACAAAAAGAAATACTTGAGGTGAAGTTTAGAAAGTCTGTCTCCTTCTATGAAGCTAAAAAGATTGTCGAGTCCAGACACTCAGAGAGTAGATATGCAAGCAAAGCTAAATCTGATGGAGTTGAAAGAAATAAATCTCACCAGTGTGATTCTTGTGAGAAGCTGTTGAAAATAGTGACAGAATTATTTCCTCAAGCGAAAGAAAAAATCCAGCAAGCATTGTCTCGAGAAACATTAGAGTCGGAGTCTTCAATGAAAAAGGATAAAAACAAATCCTCTTCTGATGAAGCAGACATATCTACTGTTCAATCTTCAAATGTCATTCAAGTTGAAAATACAAGCTCGTCTAAAAGTAAAAATAACAACGTTGTTAAACCAGAGACTGTCCGCCAGAGGAAGATACGCCTTCAATTAGAGAAGGCTCATCCTCCCTCGGTTGACGCTCAAAAACACTCAACTCCTCCAGTTTCGACTGGAAATCGTTTCGCTCAATTGAGCGATTCAGGTGAGGAAGACATGGATGTACCGGAGGGCTCGCCTCCAAAACCTCCAGATCAGCCTCCTTCAAATCAAAAGCATTCAGATGCGATAAGGCAGGGTGCTAACAAAATTAACTTAACAGGAGTCAAATAATGTGTAGTTTTCTACTTCCATTGATAAGTGGTATTATTTATTCATTAATCTCCATTATGGCGAATAACATTATACAATGGAATTGTCGCAGCATCAAGGCTAATTTTGAAGAACTCCAGTTGCAGTTTGTTTACAAGAAACATTTCTAAAAGATACAGACAATTTTTCCTTGAAATATCACTCTTGCTATTTGAAGAACTTTACAGAACGTGAGAAGGCATCTGGTGGTGTTGGGATTATTGTAAATAATAATATCCCTCACCGTCGTATCAGTTTAGACACCTCTTTGCAAGCAGTGGCTGTAAGTATCTCTCTCAATAAAACTATTACACTGTGCTCGGTTTATCTTCCTCCTAGTTCCCCGTTAGATGGTAGAAAACTTGACTGTCTCGTTGACCAGCTACCTCAACCTTTTATACTTGTGGGGGATTTTAATTCTCACCATAAATTATGGGGATGCTCCAATACAGACGACAAAGGTCGTTCTGTTGAGGATTTTGTAACACGGCATGATCTTGTTTTATTGAATGATAAATCTAAGACTTACCTTCATCCTGCAACTGGAAATTATTCTTCACTAGATTTGACTTTTTGCAGTCCTGATATTTTTCCCGAATTTTCATGGAAAGTTCTTTCCGACCTTCATGGTAGTGACCATTTCCCTATTCAGATCTCTGAATTAGGACCATCTGTTCAGGAGCGCCCTAGGCGTTGGAAACTCCATAAGGCTAATTGGGAAATTTTTAAAACCACCTCTGAACAGTCAATAAATTCAGAAGCCTTTGATGACTGTGAAAACTCTGAAGACTTGTTTACATCTTTACTATATTCTGCTGCAGAAAAAAGTATTCCACAAACAACCCCTGACCCAAAGAATCCAAACAAGCCATGGTTCAATGATGAATGCAAAAAGGTTATAGCCGAGAGAAATCGTGCTCTTAGAGCATTTGGCTTAAGGCCTTCAAAGGAAAATCTTTACAAATTTAAAATTGCACGTGCAAAAGCAGGTCGCACTATAAAACAAAGTAAGCGTTCGTCTTGGAGACAGTATGTATCAAGATTAAATTCTAGATCATCTGTCAAAAAGACTTGGGACATGATACGTAAAATTAGTGGGAAGAATACACCATTAAGTGTTGGTCATTTTAAAACAGATGAAAATAATACAGTTTCTTCGAAACATGATATTGCCAATGTCTTAGCAGACACGTTTGCCAGGAAATCTTCCTCTACTAATTTAATAATAGTTTATTTAATGTGATATTTAGGCCACCGGCCCATACACATAGACATAGACATAAAGTATTACAAACATTACATACAGGTGAAAGATGAACAAAATAACTAAGTGTGAAACAAACATATATACATAGGTATACGCACATATTTTCACATACGACTGCATACAATTTTATTACACAAAATATTTGGACCTATGAGAAACTTGTTAGGAACATTTTTCTTTTTTTGAAAGCGTGGTAAATATACATTGCAAGATTTCTTACACTTACTTTATCTTGTAGGGACATTAATGTATTGAATTTATAGTTTGAAGGGGGATTGAAATATGTGCTTTTTAAATATTTACAGCGGATATCCGAATATAGAGGACAAATCATTATGAAATGATATTCATCTTCTACAAATGTTTCGCAATATATACATGTGCGATTTTCTTTAGAAATATTTCTATATCTGCCTTCCTCTATCATTAAACGATGGCTAGAACTACGAAAGGATGCTAAACATGACCTATATTTATCAATAGTGATATTTTTTACATAGGATTCTGCTGTAAACTCTGATTTAAAATGGATATATGAGGTAAGCTTACTATTGTTACAGCATTTTGCAAACCAATTCTGCTTATATTGATCAGTCAATCTTTGTATGTATTGTTTAATAAAATCTTTATCGTTTTCAATGAATTGGTCATTCCATACGTAGCCAAGACCGTTTGACATAAGACTATTCTTCACATTAGAAACCCAATTTTCATGACCGACACTGTCATAATATTTAAGCATTTCGTAACATAATCGTGGATATCTAGTCCTTGGCATTCTTAATAAGCGTAGCCAATATTTCATACAGCGTTTAGCAGCAAAAATATGCATTGGTAACCTACCCGTATCACCTAAAATAGCATCATTACAAGCTCCCTTAGGGACATTTAAAAAGCGTTTGCAGGCTATGATTTGAACGTTTTCTAGATGGCTATTTTGTTGAAGACCCCAAATTTCAGATCCATATAGAAGAATAGATGATACTTTTGCGTCAAATATTTTGAAAAAAGTGTTGAAGGGAATGCATCCCAAGCTCTTAAGAGAATTAAGCAAGTGAAAAAGAACTCTTTTAGCTTTTAGCGCCATACTTTCTGTCATTTTTGAGAATGACAGACGATTACTAAAATAAATACCAACATATGAATATCCACTTAAGGTTTCTAAACGTTTTCCATCATAAAACCACTTTTCCTTGGAGGATAGATTGCCCCCTCTCTTGAAAACAACTACTTTAGTTTTATCAGTGTTAACAGCTAATTTTGATTGATGACAAAATTTATCTAAAACATTTAACTGTGACTGTAATCCATGCACCGTGTCAGATGCTAAGGCAACATCATCCGCGAACATTAATAAGAAAATTTCCGTAAGATCAGGAAATAACTGAATTCCCCGGACATTGTTTCTAACGAGGAGTGTATAAAACTCATTGATATATAAAGAAAATAGTATAGGACTAAGACTACAACCTTGCCTCAATCCTAGCGGACAGTTAAATGTTTCGGTGAAGCAATCTTTTGATACTCTTACTCGAGCTTTAACAATCGAATATATTGATGATATTGAATTAAATAAATGACCTTTAATTCCGTTTTTCTGCAGGATTTCTAATAGAATAAATCGATCAACTGAATCGAATGCTTTTTGAAAGTCAATGAAAGCAATATAGATTGATTTTCCCTTTACATTAAGGTACTTACTTATGATAGAATACAAGACAAATGCATTGTCTATTGTACAATAACCTGCCCTAAAACCTGCTTGAGATTCGCAAATTTTACCGTAGATTTCGACATAAAATGACACTCGTTTCGTCAAAATCGATACATAGACTTTGCTTAATACATCTATCAAAGCTATTCCTCGATAGTTGTCTGGCTGATTAATGTTACCTTTCTTATGTATAGGCACGATGATTGCTTCCGACCATCTCAAAGGAAATTGACCAGATACGAAAATTCGGTTAAATAGCTTAAGAATAAATGGAGTTAAGACTTCAATTCCGTATAAAATTTGCTGAGGTAACAGATTACCTCCATATGCTTTTTTTTGTATCAAGTTTATTCATTGCATATCTAATTTCTTCCTCTGTAATTGGACTATTCAAGATAATGTCATCGATTTCGTCCAATTGATCGTTATCAAAGGTGTAAGGAAAAATATCATTATTGACGTTATTAGCTTCAAACACTTGCTTAAAATGTGTATACCATGACTCTGGATTTATATTTGGTAATTTTCTTTTAATCTTGCATAACATGTTAATCTCTTTCCAAAATAGTTTTTGTGAATTTAAACATGCCTCCAGCTTATTAACCTGTGATTCTTGGTATTCGAGCCTTTTTATTTTACATAAAGTCTTATATTCCTTTTTAAGTCGCAAGTACTCTGATAAATTATCGTTATCGCGAAAGCGCCGATATTTTCTCAGTGCACCAGTACAACTAGCCTTTGCTTTCTTGCAATTTATATCGAACCAAAATTTATTTTCAGGTTTGTTTTGTATGTTGTTCTTTGAAATTCTTTGAAACTAATTATTCACCTACGTTTCAGAAGTTTCAAGGTGAAAAAGAAAAGTCTAAACTTAATTTTAGTTCCAGAAATCTGGAACACTATAATAGAGACTTTTCCGTTAAGGAATTGAAAAAAGCTTTAAAAAAGTGTCATGACACTGCTGTCGGGTCAGATGCTATTCATTATCAATTCCTCAAACGTTTGCCGTCTCGTTCCCTTCATTGCTTACTTCAAATTTATAATCAGGTATGGACAACGGGAAGCATTCCAGCCTCTTGGCGGGAAGCTATCGTTGTTCCAATACCTAAACCAGGTAAAGATTCCACAAATCCATCTAATTATCGCCCTATTGCTTTAACTAGTTGTATTTGCAAAACCATGGAAAGAATGGTAAATGATCGTCTTGTCTGGTTTCTTGAAAAGAACCACCTTATTACTCAAGTCCAAAGTGGCTTTCGTAAACAAAGAAGCACTCTTGATCATCTTGTCCGCTTCGAGACATTTATTCGAGAAGCCTTTATAAAGAAGGAACACGTTGTTTCTGTCTTTTTCGATCTTGAAAGTGCTTATGATACCACATGGAAGTATGGAATTATGAACGACCTCTATGATTTCGGTATACGAGGTCGCCTTGCCTATTTCATCTCTGCTTTTTTGGATGAACGGCAGTTTAGAGTCCGGGTTGGAGACACTTTATCTGATCCTCATGAACAAGAAATGGGCGTTCCCCAGGGGAGTATTTTATCGGTGACACTATTCAGTGTCAAAATAAACAACATCGTTAAAACGGTTTGTCCTGGCGTGGAATGCTTCCTTTATGTTGATGACTTCTGCATCTGTTACAGATCAAAACACATGTATACAATTGAAAGGCAGTTGCAGCAAGTTTTAAACAACCTTTCAAAATGGTCCAATGAAAACGGCTTCAAGTTTTCAAAGACAAAAACTAAATGTATGCATTTTTGTCAATCAAGAAAAATGCATTCCGATCCAGAATTAAAGTTGGACGGAGTGCCGATTGAAGTTGTTAAGGAATTTAAGTTTTTAGGACTCCTTTTTGATTCTAAACTGTCGTTTATTCCGCATATTGACAATTTGAAAAATAAATGCCAAAAGGCACTTAATATTTTACGTGTTGTATCCAGTATGGATTGGGGAGCCGATAAAAAGGTTCTATTGCGCCTTTATAGGGCACTTGTTAGATCAAAGCTAGATTATGGCTGTGTTGTTTATGGTTCAGCGCGTCCTTCATACCTTCGCAAACTTGATACTATACATAATCAGGGATTGCGCTTGGCGTTGGGCGCATTTAGAACATCACCAGTTAACAGTATATATGCAGAAGCAAATGAGCCTTCCTTAAATTTACGCAGGAAAAAACTTTCTATGCTGTACTATCTAAAACTCAAATCAAACCCCGATAACTCCACTCATAAAGTTGTTTTTGAACCAAAATATAGAGAGTTTTTTGAAAAGAAAAAGAACCCTATACTTCCCTTTAGTTTTCGCTGTGAAGCTGATGTTAACTCTCTAGATTTTGACCTAGAGGACGTGGCAGAACATATTGTTCCTGATGTTCCTTTATGGACATATAAAAGTCCCACGTTTCTTTATGATCTTGCTTCAAGCAAAAAAGATACAACAGATCCAATTATTTTTAAAACAAAGTTCTTGGAAGTCAAAGAAAAATACACATCATATGAAGAGATATACACGGACGGTTCAAAAGATGGCGAAAAAGTTGCTTCAGCAACTATTTTAGATGGCGAAAAATATCAATTCCGCCTTCCTAATAACTCTTCTATTTTTTCAGCCGAGCTTAAGGCCATTGATCTCGCACTCGATCATATAATCGCAGAACGATTCTCTCGTTATATTATATACACTGACTCTATGTCAAGCATGCAAGCGATTGAGCAAAAGAAAACTGACAATCCCCTTATCGTAAGGCTACTTGATAAAATTGCTCAGCTGAATAATGTTGATCTTGTTTTCTGCTGGCTTACAAGCCACATTGGTATTTGTGGTAATGAGGAGGCAGATAAAGCTGCCAAGGATGCATTATGACTTGAGATTTTACCTTTTGAAGTACCTTTTACTGATTTTAAACCCTTAATTCATTGTTTTATTCATGATGTCTGGAGGAACTGCTGGTCTGATCCTGCGAATCAAAATAATAAACTATATTCTGTGCGACAGGATCTTGGCGATTGGCTACCTGGTTACAGGTCAAGCCGTCGAGAAGAGCTTATCCTTACTCGCATACGCATTGGTCATACTCATCTGACACATTCCTATCTTTTAAAAGGAGAAGAGATGCCAATGTGCATTCCATGTAACGCTCCTCTTACTGTCAAACATATTTTTATTGATTGTATTGACTTTTCTTTTATTAGAGACAGGTATTTTAAAGTTGATAGTATGAGGCAGCTGTTTGACATGGTCAAATTAGAACTTATATTTGATTTTCTTAAAGCAATTCATTTATATAGTAAAATCTAATTTTAGGTTATATTTACCGTTCTTAATCTTTATTTTTTAAAATGTTATATAAAATTTTACCGTTTTCAATAGCCTTTTTGGTTATTGTATCTTTTATGGTTGAAAAACTCTTTTGGATTTATTAGTTTACATTGATTTGTTTTATAATATTGTTTATTTGAATTTTAATACACGTATGAATGATCACTTTTTTGAATTTTCCGGTCGAGTGGACTCGCACATGGGCCGTTCTCCTGATCTGGGGAGAGTCCATCTGCTTTCGTGCTCACGTCGGATTATTCCAGCTTTATACACGAGTGTTTGCGCCCAACATGACCTTAGTAGTCGACGGGCCGTAAAGCAGTATTCATTCATTCATTCGAATTCCCTTTTCTGCTAAACATGTCCTAAAAATTCAGCATCTAAGAAGAGAGGGGTATAGCGCTTATTTTAACATGGCGTATGTTGTAATGGGATTCTTACTTTAGTTGAGCATAACTCCGAAAAAAATATTTGGTGTTAATCTCTATCATGTATTCGCATCACATTTTGCTGGAATAAAGTGGGGTCTAATGAAAGCTCACCGTGAGTGAGCCAATGGTATGCTGGAAATCAGAAGAACGTGAGTCCAGACTGCTGTCAAACCCTGTGTCTCACAGTCAGATATTGTCACGATATCAAACATTGGCTTCTTTGTTGGTGATTCAAAAACGGGGCCCTGAAGATGTATGGATGCCCAAGCCTACCAGAATACCACAAATCAAACTTAAAATATCCTCTACTTTTTGTGAACAGTATATTATGGGTCCACTACCTTCAAACCAATACTGATCTGACAAAATATTGATCCCTGTTGGACTATACACTCTGCATTGACTGAGCAAGATGGTAACATTTTTAGTAGAATTCTAAATACTGAAAAGCCATATTACTTATCTTTAAAACTGAATTTCAATTGACCTGAGGTGTGTTTTTTTAGGTTGAAGAATTTTAAGATTTATTTTTATTTTTTAATCGGGATATCTCTGACTGCTATGTAGAATTTCAACTGAATTGCTCGGGATATTCCGATTAAAAATCTTAAGATATCTTCAAAATCTTAATCTATAAAACGCACCTCTTTGCTTGATCATTATTGTTTTATCAAATGCATTTTTTCAACTATTGATTGAATTTATCATTGGACAAGAGACAAAATTAACAAGTTTAATTGTACTTAGCTACTGTTGTTTCACCCTGAAATTGAGTTTTATCTGTAACAAATTAATCAAATGAAAAAGTTTGGGTTTAGTTTAAACTCTGAGACTTCACTTCCTGCTACTCACAATTTGACTTTATAGTAGGGTAGAATGACTCATTGATATGGAAAGGAAGGTGCTACTAAAGAGAATAAAGAATCATATAGGCAGTTATTAAAAACAGTTTATGTATTAATTGAACAGGTCATATACAGTTTTTTTAGGGATTTTTGTTTGGTATGTCTTGTTTATAGAATTAAATAAATGTAATTACACTCTATTATGCATTTTGTAAATATTTGGTCCAATGAAAGGTTCAAATCCTTTTGTTTTGAACATTTCTACAAGAAATACATGTGCTGATCCTGAATTTTTAGTGAAGTAGTTGCTATAGCCTTGGTTGCTGTCTTGCATGACCTTTGACATTTTGTGATATCTATGGTATTCCTAAAGGTATTGAATTGGAACTTGTCTCATATTTTCTCTAACCAAAGAACCAACTCTACTGCCAAGATTTATAAATCTAGATGCATATTTTGCAAATTGTGCCCCTGTTTTGACATTTTTTTTCACCAACAGCCAAGCATAGGCACCCACATGTGGTGCATTTGTTTTCCATGAGAGCAGCACAAACATAGTTGTCTATTAATCAATTTATCAGTTGGTGAGCAAAACGTTTAAGGTAGTGGACCTGTAAAAGATCCGCAATGTCTCGGAAGTAATGATCTTTAACAATGTTAACCGAGGTTTCCTAATGATTTTCTTTAGGAAACCTCGTTTAACATTGTGAAAGATTATGAGTTCCGAAAAGCTGCGGAACTATTACGGTTCCACTACCTTAAGCTAAACCTCAAATGAGGTAGCATTTTTGTCACTGTTGAACAAGGTTCTAGTCCATAGTTGAAAAGTATAAGTCTCTGGTCTATTGTAACTGTTATTGTTGTCCTAATGGCGCGTGCTAATAAAGTCAATGTTTAGTCTCATTATTCGTCCCTGTTTTAATTGATTCCTGATAGCAATCAACATGGTGGCAGCGGTGGGATTAGTATATGAACAATTTGTCTGAGAGACTCGAACGTTGTTTACCTCTGAAAGAGCGGCGGATGGCGTTAATTTGACTTTTTTCCGAACCACGAAATCACATTACACAACGAACGTATTAGCATGGCGGATTCCCTTAAACCTCCTGGCTTTCTAGAAATCACTGATGGGAATGTCAGTGAAAATTTCAAGAAATGGAAGAGACAAATAGAAATATACCTCTCTGCCAGTGGAGCCTTAGCAAAAGATAAGGATATCCAAACTAGCATAATTCTTCATTGTGCTGGCCCAAGAGTAATTGAAATCTACGACCAGTTTGAATGGGACAATGAGGATGATAAAAATGATCCTAAATTAGTACTTGAAGAGATTGAGAAATACTGTAACCCTAGACAAAATGAAGTTCTAGAGTCTCATAGGTTTTGGTGCTTAAAGTATGATGATTTCCTTTCTTTTGAACATTTCATGACAGAGTTACGGAAAAGAGCAGAAACTTGTAATTTCATAGAGACAGATAGAATGTTGAGAGATAAGATAGTTTTGAGCACCAGTGGAAAATTGCAAGAATTGTTATTGCGTGAAGACAAACTAGATTTAGCACATTGTCTCAAGATATGCCGTGCATACGAACAGTCAAACAAACATGTTGAAGAGATCCGCAGAGACCAGTCAAGTGTAAACAAAATTGATAGTGGTGCAAAGTATAGTGGTGCAAAGCATAGTGGTGCAAAGCCGAAAAAGCCTATTAATGTGCCAAGAACACAAAAACATAGAATTAAATGCAGATTCTGTGGCTATGAGCATGAAAAAGACAAGAAAAAGTGTCCTGCATGGGGTAAAAAATGTCTAAATTGTGATGGCAGAAACCATTTCAAGTCGTGCTGTAAGAAAGTAAACAGTGTTGAGGAACAGAGTGACGAGGATGAGTTTTGGCTACAGTACATTGAGAGCACGATAAATTCTAAGGTTCAAGCGAAAATGATCGTCAATGACCTTGAAGTCAAATTCCAGATAGACACTGGAGCTGAGATAAACACGATCCAGCAGAGATTTGTTAAGAAATGTCAAAGAGTCAATAAGATTTCCAATCTGAGGATGTGGAACAGATCCACAATGAAATCATTAGGGGAGGCAACTCTAAAAGTAACTAATCCCTTAGACAATGAAACTTACAATGTCAAATTTGTGATAGTTCCAAATGAGCTTGAGTGTTTGCTAGGCCTGAAAACTGTCCAACAATTAAATTTAGTCACAATAAATACTGATCATTTTGTGCACAGTGTAAAGCAAGATCTCGGTGATTTGGGTTATGTGTCATTGAAAATCTCTGATGATGCCATTCCTAAGGCACTACCAGCCAGAAATATCCCGTTGGCCGTGAAATCTGAGGTCAAGAGTGAAATTGACCATCTTGTGGATCGTAGTATCTTGATACCAGTAACTGAACCAACAGAATGGGTTAGTCAAATGGCTATAACAAAGAAGAGTAATGGTTCGTGGAGAATATGTCTTGATCCTCAGCCTTTAAATAAAGTACTAGTGAGGGAAATGTATCGATTACCTACATTTGATGATAAAGTGCCTCAATTGAATAATGCCAAAATATTTACAAAGCTCGATGTTCGCGAAGCATATTGGCATGTACGCCTGGATGAAAAGTCTAGCTACTTGACTACAATGATCACACCATTTGGACGATTTAGATGGGCGAGATTACCATTTGGTTTAAAAGTATCAAGTAAGATATTTCAGCGGAAATTACACGAAAATCTGAGTGGACTAGATGGTATTTTTACAATTGCCGATGATATTATAGTTGCTGGGTGTGGAAAAGATGAAAAAGCAGCCCGTATAGACAATGAACAGAAAGTGAATAAGTTGTTTCAGAGATGTCAAGAACGACATATTGTATTGAATGATTCTAAGAAAGAGATTGGAACTGAGATTAATTTTCACGGACACAGAATAACACCACAAGGTATTAAACCGGATCAAGACAAGGTTAAAGCTGTACTAAACATGAAAACGCCAGACGATGTGACAGAAGTGAAACGTTACTGTGGTCTTGTACAGTACATGGCTAAATTTCTTCCAAATTTGTCGGAAACATTGGAGCCAATACGTAATTTGACACGGAAAGGAATTCCATGGAATTGGACAAAACAATGTTCCGAATCATTTGAGAGGGTTAAGCGCATGATTGTGCAAACTGATGTGTTAGTGTATTATGATCCATCAAAATATTACAAGTTGATAGTAGTAAAGATGGTTTGGGAGCTGTATTACTTCAAGAGGGTAGACCCCTGGAGTATGCATCACGATCATTAAAACCAGCCGAGAGAAACTGGGCTCAGATAGAAAAGGAAGCTTTATCGGTTCTGTATGGTTTGGAGCGTTTTGATCAGTATACTTATGGACGAAAAGTAGTGGTTGAAAATGATCATAAGCCTTTAGAGACAATCCTAAAGAAACCATTTAGTCAGGCACCGAAACGTTTACAAGATATAATTATGAAACTGTACCGATATGATGTAGAATTCAAATATGTCAAAGGAACTGACCTAATTATAGCTGATACATTGAGTCGTGCATATATGACGTCAGATAATGATGAGTTAAAACGCACTAGAATATGCAAAGTGAGTGTTTCTGATAAGATTTCTGACACGCGAATTACGGAAATTAGGACTGAAAACAGACAAAGATCCGACTCTTCAGTTAGTATTGGACTATGTAGTTAATGGTTGGCCAGAACAGAAAAGTGATGTAAAATCTGAAGCTAAACCATTATTTCAATAAGAGATACTCTAAGTCAGTGTGATGGAGTCATACTAAAAGGTGAAGCTGTAATTATCCCTCAATCATTGAGAAAGAAGATGAAAGAACACTTACACAGTGCTCATATGGGTTATGAAAGTATGGTTAGAAGAGCTCATCAAACTATATTTTGGTTAGGCATGAACCGTGAAATCAAGGAACTTGCTGAGAACTGTCATTTTTGTATGGAGCTAAAGCCAAAAGTACAAAAAGAACCGTTAAAACAACATGATGATGGTTGTTATCCGTGGGAAAAAATAGGACTTGATCTATTTGAAATCAAAGGAAGACATTATCTCATAGCGATAGACTTTTACTCAAACTTCATAGAGATCGAACTATTAAGTAAAACCACATCAGAACAAGTGATTGAGAAACTAAAGAAACAGTTTGCCAGATTTGGGATTCCAAACAGAATTATCTCTGATGGTGGTCCTCAATTTACGTCGCAAGAATTCAAATTATTCACGCGAAAATTCCAGATACAGCATCATGTGACATCTCCGCATCATCCTCAGTCAAATGGAAAAGCGGAAGCTGGAGTCAAAATTATGAAATCATTAATGATGAAGTGTGTGAATTCAAAAACTGATCCCTATCAAGCATTATTAGAACAGAGAAATACACCAAGACAAGATACAGGATTAAGTCCTGCAGAAATGATGTTTGGAAGGTGTACACGGACAATACTTCCTAACAAACCAACTAATTCAAGTATTAACAGCAAACGTGAAAAACGTAAACAATCAGTCAAGAAAAATTATGACAAAAGTTCTAAAAAAACAACCAGTTTTGAAGGAAAATCAGTCTGTCTATTTTAAACATTTACCTGATACAGTATGGAGGCCCGGTTTGTTGAAAACGTCAAACGGAACAAATTCTACCGTTACGTCAAGCGAAAATGTAAATTACAAAAGAAATCGGGTGCATATTAGACCAATAAGATTTCCAATTAGAATACGCGATAGATCACCAGATACAAGAGTTAGTGATAATTCTTCTTCACAACCAGTGAATGAAGGAGAAAACAACAAAGGAATCACAACAGAACAACAAAAACAATCGCCTGACAGACCAAAGAGAACAGTAAGAGAACCAGCTTATCTAAAAGATTATGTGAGAAAATAAAGTAAAAGTGTTAGGGCATAATAATCCCTAAAATAAGTTCAATCTATAGTGTTTAAAGTGAAAGGGCATAATAATCCCTTTAAAATAGTGTTCTTTAAGTTTAACAGGTATTGATGACGTCAAAATGAAGACATATTGTGGTCTGATCGACAGAAAGTACTTGACTTGAAGAACGTGTGAACAATCAACAGTGAACAGTCTTATGTGAACAACAAAATTTGACTATTTGGGTACTACTGAATGAATGACATTTTGAAAGTCAAAAGTTAAGGAAATAATACCATAGTTTCTAATTATTTGGCAAAGTCTGAAATTTGGTCTTTAAGATAAAAGTCTAAAATTCAGCTGTCCGAAATGAGGTCTAAAATTTTAGTCATTGTCAAGAATTGAAGAATTTTCAAAATTAAATAATTATATAGTTCTAATGATACGTTAATGATAAGTTCTTAAAAGAAAAAGGGATGTTGAACAAGGTTCTAGTCTATAGTTGAAAAGTATAAGTCTCTGGTCTATTGTAACTGTTGTTGTTGTCCTAATGTCGCGTGCTAATAAAGTCAATGTTTAGTCTCATTATTCGTCCCTGTTTTAATTGATTCCTGATAGCAATCAACAGTCACCCACTGATGATATATTTGTATAAATGTATTTCAATGTAATCTTTTTGTCCTGATATCCCCCCACTGGATCAGCACATGGGAAATAGCTCATCAATGCCAATGGCCATTTACCCTTCTTATGCATAAATCCAGGCTAAATTACACTAGCTTTAAAGGTAAGTGCTGAATATCTCTGAAAGAAAAATCATCCAACAAATTTTGTCTTGAAAATTTAGTCTCAACACAGTTCTTGGTCAAAAAGATGGTGTAGACTAAGATCAGACTGCACATATGTTCAGGATGATCCTTGTCTATATCTCCTGTCAAAATGGGAATTTCCAGGTTCAGATTGAATTGGATTAAGGTAGTACACCCGTGATAGATACACGACATTTTGAGAGTAATGAACTGTAACAGTGTTAACTGAGGTTTCATAATGATTTTAATTATGAAACCTCTGTAAACATTGTGAAAGATCATGAGTTCGGATATGTGGAGGAACTATTAAGGGTCCACTACCTCTATACAAATCATGGCCATATTTAGCATGTGTTGTAAGTGACTCAAGGATATGTGAAATATATTTTCATCACAACTATATAGGGGGATGTATTTGGGTAACTGCTGTGGTAGTGTATCCCACACCCATTCATTTGCTCCTAGAGCCAACGTCCTTTCCTACAAGTTGTTCCCCCGAATGGGTTGATATGTTTTGTTTGCATGGGGTTTAATACCACTTTCAATATAAGTGCAGTTATATTATAGTTGGCCAGTGCACCAACTCATATCCTTTCTCACACCAGTAAAACCTCAACATTTCTTGTGAGCCACTAGCGGCTCATCCATCTAAGGCATTCTACATTTTATCGTAAGTAAAATATCATTAGCCGTTGACTCTAATATAATCAATATTGACGGATGAAAGTTGGCTGAGCCGGGGTTCTAACTCGCTACCCCATGTTTGACAGCCCTGCGTTACTGCTAGGCTTAGCCCCTGTGGATTAATAATCAAAAACCTATGTGGGATAGCAGCTAGAGGCTAGGAAGGGATCTAATGGTAGTGCTTGAAAAGCTGAAAAGACTCTAAGATTATTAAAAGCAGTGTTAACCCACTTTCTAACACACAAATTGTTGGGTCCCAGGCCCAATCTCTGATGGTGGCATCCATCAAATTTGACTTTCTTCTCCCAGCTGATGGTTCAGAAAAGGTCTTGTGAAACGGCAAAGCAATTTGTGAAATTGACATTCATCTAGATCAAAACCAATCGAAATCACTCGCCTAGTGCTCAAATATTTCATTCCTAACACTCACTCCAATCAATTTAAAACGCTCCAAAATCATTAAAAAAAACCACTTTGAATCTGTGCAAAATAATCAGCATTCCAATAAAATGATTGTATGATTTTATAAGGCTGTCGTTGATTTTTTAGGGTCTGATTTGTCTGTAAAGACACAAATCCAGAAAAGTTGGTAGATCTTTTAACGGGAGGTAATCAATTAGCACTAATTTATTGTCGATTTAGTTTTACCTCCATTGAAAATCAATCTAATTTTGCTCATCACACTCATTCAATTTCATTCTAAGGTCATTCAATTTCCAGATTCTTCTTACTGTATTCACTGGTAAAATACAGTAATATCAAGAGTCAATAATTAGGTGCTCATACCACCGGCATAGGACTCAATAGTTAAATGTAAGAAGTTTCGATACAAGTTGACCGAACCTTTTCATAAAAAATGCAGCCCCACAATTACCCTAGACTGCAGTTGCGGATCTAAAGTAGCCCCTATCGTGAGTCTTATCATTTATTTTCCTCGGAAAATTTAATCAAATTGTGGTTAACTTTGAAGACCCAAACTGTAGAGTAAAACCTACATTACGGTTTGACTGGCGAGCCTGCCTCAATCTATCGATATAGATTGGAGGGTAGCGTAGGTGGGACAGGTTTACCAGTCTACATTACAGTCTCCATGAATCCGCCGTATGAAAATGAGATGCATGTCGTGGCTGGTAAGCATGTCCTGATCAATGAAATATTGGAGAGTAACATGAATAGGATTGGTTTACCAGTCAATTGAAAGCACTTTCATTAAGTAATATTTCATAAGGGTAACAATGCTCTTGTCTTTAATAAGACATTTTGGCCCCGGTAAAGCCGGCCACTGAGGAGAGAAATTGTTAAAAGAAAGTAAGGAAAATCTCTCGGCTGTTCATCCTTTCATTCTCTACTGGCGGACTAGGAACGAACTGGCACTGAGGCGAAGACGGTATTTGGATCGAACTGGAATAAGAAACGAACACGCGCAAGTACTCGTCGTCTCGCCTTTAATTTGCCTGGATGTTTCCGAAACTTGCTAGAGCTATTTATTTCGAAAAGATTGTGAATTTGCTTTTTTATTTATCTTTTCTATCAACAAAATGAATTATTTTTAATCAAACGAAAATAATTTCGTTAAAACTGATTGAACGGTTTCTTATCATGTAACCGATCGGAATGAGTGAACGGTTCTGATTGAACGCTTTGTAACGATTCTGATTGAACGCTGATTGTAAAATTGTGATTGAACGCTGATTGAGCGCTGAACGCTGATTGAACGTGATTGCCCGTGAATGATCGGATTGTGATTGAAATGATTGTCAAATTCCCGATGTTCCGTACTGTATATACGAATGAATGTAGTGCTGAGCGAATGATTGTGGAAAGCGTTGATCGAAATGAGTGTCAATTTCGCAATGCTACTCACTGTAGAATATACCTTAACAAGTTTACCTCTTTGTGTCTCCACATGAATCTACCTTATTTTGGGAAAAGGAAACATCCATACGATCTTTAGCCATACCATACAAATGTAAGAAGAAATTAGAGAAAATACTTTTTTAAGTCAGGGCTCTTTTTCCAGGACGCAGGCAATTACATTATTATCATTCCAAATGTTCATAAATACATTCTCGTCAAATTAAGTGAATGCGTTTGGGATGTACACCTTTAAATGGACTTTTAGAAATAAACGTACAGCAATATATTATTTATTTACTTATTTCCGCGAAATGGCACAAGAAAAAAAGTAGTAAAGTAACCACCAATAAAATGAATATACTAACTTCCGGTCCGAATGGGCACAAAAAATAAAGCTTGTTTTGGCCGTTCCTCCAAGTGATTCCTGCAATTGTTTAAAAAAAAACACTCTATAAAACATAATAGAGAATATAGAAAATGTATAGAAAATAAACGGCCATGAAGTACCAAATTTATTAAACGAGTGATCTGTAAACAGATTAAAACAAGGCTTCAACTCATTTTTATATATATTTTAGAATACGAGTTTATGAAATCCGGTATTTTATTAACAAATAGTTGATATTCTATTCATACTTTAACATATTTTTTTCTTTGATTCAAAATTTCCGCGTAATACATAATAACGTTCGTATAAAGAAGTCATCACAACCATTTAAATCTCATTTCACAGTAAAAATACCTCTTATCTAATTAGTGATACAACATGGTGGCAAAATGTCACAAGATACGCACGTTACACTGCTAGATGAAAAAACCACGAAGGGTAAAAACTAAAAAAATAAATTGCTAGGGTTATAGTTCTTGTGCATTGTACACTTCATAAGAGAAAAATAACTGCCGTGTTCAAGTTATTCAAACTTGAAGTGACATAGGTATGCTACGGACTAAGAAGTGGTCGCCACTGGACGCCTAGACGCCACAGGTGATTACATAATACACCATCTCCACAAAAGCGCAGTCGCTAGCGCGTCGGACTGTGAATCTAAAGGTCACGAGTTCGATCCCCGATGACAGCACCCATGCTTTCCGACTATTTGCCTTCCATCAATAGGTTGATAATCGTAGACCTATGTGGGATAGCAGCTGGGGAATAGAAAAGGATGTGATGGTAGTGCAGATGTGAGGAATACAAGGAATCCATTGTAAGAAATTCAAGCAGCCGCAATAAAAATGATTGTTGAAAGCGGCGTAAGAACGCATTCAAACAAACATAATGCGTCCCCGCTTTCGACGGGCGCATGAAAATTAAAAACCCAAATTAAATGTAGTTCAATAATTGTCAGAAATAATATGACTGATCTAAGAAATGAGGTCTTTGAAAAAATTACAATTAATTGGTATCTTATACAGCTTTCAACGTGGCGGCTTGTTCAACTTACAATAGATTCCCATTGAGCACAATCGCTATCGCTTGGTACTCCATGAGTCTCTATCTGCTCATCCCACATAGGCTTTATGATTATCGACTAATTAATGCGAGACTAATGATGAAAGGGATTTATCAAACATTGTTAAGTGAACGGAGGATCACATTTGATTCTTAAGCAAGTATTTAAGTCAGCATGCACTATGACTGAATGACTATTATCAAAGGTGTGTAATTTATTGTTCAAATGTTATCTTATTAATTATCACTTTTTTGTGATTCTTGCTAAACTTTAATTGCTATGTAACCAAAGAATTGATTGATTGATTGAATGGGTTTAACGCCGTTATATCGCGGCGGTCGGAGCATCTAACAATGGATTTCTGGTATTTCTTTCACCTGTACTACCATTACACCCTTTCCTAGCCTCCGACTGCTATTTCACATAGGTTTACGATTATCTAACCATTGGTGAAAGACAAACGTCGGAAAGGCTTTTTGCCGCCACCGGGGATCGAACCCACGACTTCCAGATTGGAAGTCTTATGCCTAACCAACTGCGCTATGGTGGCGGCTGTAACCAAAGCAAACCAGTCTGACACATCCAAATATTCATTATATATTATATATATTGTTGGTGTTCAAAAAAGCTTTCGCAGACATTCGAGACCGGCCTGTCGGAGAGTAATCTTAGCCAAAACTGCATTCTTACTCACCACTTTATTATCTTAAAAAAAGCTTGGGTAAGATCCGTAAAACGCCCCTAATAGTTTGCGATTTCTTTGAAACAGTATTTATGTTTCAGCATGATTAAAGGAATCGAGACTTACTTTCAGTAGAAAGGTCAATTTGGAGTTCCTGTATGGCACATGGCCATCTCTACGTCTGCTTAATATGTTTATGCAATGTCCAAGGTGCGAAAGGGACTGGTTAATTTTTGCAGTCTCCTGAAAATTGAAAAAATAAATAAGCAGACAAAAAAGACAGTTAACGTTCCCGCGCATAATCAGACATCAAACAACCCTATCAGTCGCGAATCCAATAGCTAACCGGTAAATTTCATCTTGACCGGGTAAATGTTTGAAAGATATACCTTGATAGACGATCCTGTCGTGTTTAAATGATCTTGTCAGGTCCTGTCAGATCTTTAATTTACAATGTATTATCATCAGTATCATTATTATTATTGGGAGATAGGGGTGTGGCCGAGGTAGATGACCTTGATCTTATAAATGACTTCGATAAGGGAAATGAATGATGCTTATTGACAAGATCAATTATTTTTCTACATATGAGTCTTTTTGCAATAGGCTTGAAGATGCTGTACTTACTAGATTTTTGCGTGATTAATATAACGTTGGCCTTGATTTATAACCTTTACCTTTTATATGATTTGACCTTGGAATTTGTTGACGCAAAACAAAGAGATACCTTGATTGTTAAGGAATTTATCTAAATAATCGATATATTTAAGATGGATTGAATATCATCGATTTTGTACAAAAAATTTGCACGAGAAAAAGAAAATGGAGTGACTTTTTTCCCTATCGTCAAAACTGGGTGACCAAGAATTTTGCACTTTTTCTAAAAAAAATAGTACGATGACCATATCTTTTTTTATATCAATTTCACACGCACTTATGATTATCTAAAAAATATAGAAAAAAATATATTTTGTATATCTCGTTTTTTTTCTTTTTTTTGTGAAATTCGATCCAACGTAATGAATTTTGAAAATATTCTCTTACATATTCGATATACCTGTTTTTACGTATTTGGGAAAAAATACGTTAAAAATCATTATGTTACCTTCCAATCGATTATTATTATAATCATTATTATATTATATCAGTCCAAGTAACTTCCTATCTATGAAATTAAAACGAATTTGATATAAGTTGTATGCTTAGATTTGATTGTGGTGTGGTTTTATACCATAACCAAGAAAGGAAAATCGGCCAAAAAATCGAACAAAAGTTTTCGTGGTACCTGTGACATTTTATGACTTTTTACAAAAAATCTGATTCGATGGCCCCCTTTTTTCTTTCCGATTCTTGAAATCGGCATACTTTAATATACAAAATTTGAAAAAATAATAGTCTTTTTAAGGTGATCGACGTTCCGATTCTAAGGAACAATTTTCCCATTGACATACTCGATTCAGAGTACAGTCTCTTCAAAGTGAGTGATTTGATTCATTTCTTTTAACGGTTTTTGATTATTTTTACTGACTCTCTGTCAAGTATGCGGGCTATTGAATATGAGAAAACTGACAATCCCCTTGTCGTAAGACTACTTGACAGTATAGCTCAGCTTAATGATGTTGATCTCGTTTTTTGCTGGCTTCCTAGCCACGTTGGTATTCATGGTAACGAAGAGGCAGATAAAGCTGCCAAGGAGGCATTATCACTCGAGATTTTACCCTCTGTAGTACCTTTTACCGATTTTAAACCTTTAATTCATGGTTTCATTCAGGAAGTCTGGAGGAACAGCTGGACTGATCCTGCCAGTATTAATAATAAGCTATTTTCTGTCCGACAGGATCTTGGCGATTGGTTGCCTGGTTACAGGTCAAATCGTCGTGAAGAACTTATCCTGACTCGCTTACGAATTGGTCACACTTACCTCACGCACTCTTTCCTTCTAAATGGAGAAGATATTCCAATGTGCATTCCTTGCAACTCTCCTCTTACTGTCAAGCATGTTTTTATTGATTGTATAGATTTCTCTTTTACTAGAGATAAATATTTTAAAGTTGACAGTATGAAGAATTTATTTGACAAGGTAAAAATTGAGCTTATTTTCGATTTCCTGAAGGCCATTAATTTGTATAATAAAATATGATTTTATTTTCTTTTGAATCCACGTTTCCTTAAGATTTAAAAATGTTTCTTTGAATTTAAAATTGATTATGAGTGTTTTTTGAGCATTTTTTAAAGTTTTGAAACTATTACTTACTTCTTACATTTCTACCGTTTACATAGTTTATATGTTTTATTACTCGGTTTACAGAGTTCTTTTTTATAGTGTTATAATTATCTTGGTTTTGAATATATACGTCGCCTTTTAAAATTTGTTACTTTTAAAGTTTTGCGCCCAACATGACCTTAGTTGTCGACGGGCCTTAAAACACAATTCATTCATTCATTTAACGGTTTTTGAACTGTCTATTTTCTTCCATACTTCTGATTCATTACATCAATCAACCATGAAAAGTGCAATGACAAGGAAAGAGTCAACAGAAGATTGCTTTGCCGGAACTTACGGACGCACGAACGCACGCGCATACGACATACACTCCGCTTTGACAACAGCTCGATCTCAAAATGTCAAGGCAGTTAGTCTCTGGTTAAAGCTTATCTCCTGGTGAGTAATGATGTAATGGTGTCCCTAGGTAAGGCACTCAAATATATAATCAAGGTTATAAAAAAATTAGTTAAAGCTTTTTGTTTAAGTTTTTTTTAAGTCCATTGATGGTGAAGGTTAATGTCAAGGAGCTTGGTTATTGACGAATTCCTATCGCCTGGAATCTGTGAATATAAAGTAATTATGTCCCTAGTACGTAAAAGTATTCATAATATTTTAGCAAGTTGAATCAATTTATGGTCAAGGTCAAAATGTCAAGGCATTTGGTCTCTGGTGAAAGCCATAACATGAGTGCATATAAGAAGTAATGTTTTCAAAAATATAAGCAAAGTTAAAGTCTTTGGGTTTAACCTTTTTTGTTAAAGATTTTGATATTTTTTAAAGGGTCAATGTTACTTCTGAAGGTCATGCTGACATGGCTGCTTGTCTCAAACGAAAGCCTAAACACTAATTATTAATTCTGTAAAATATTAAGGATAAATATTGATATAAGTAAACAACTGTAACCTTATGGGGAGACCATCATCCGAGGGTATTAAAATAGCTCTTCCTAACATTTCGTCTCAGGCAAGCTAAACATAGTGGCATTGGTCTTATTGTTTTAGGGGAAAGTGTTGTTGTTGTTTTTGTTGTTGTTTTTATCCCCATTGTCATGGCAACTAAATTTCTACAAGTACTTCTATTCTTTTGGATCATTTTGAAAGGGGTTCCCCTAGGTAATATGTCTAGAAATTTCGGTTGAAATTTGATGGGCTTTGGGGAGAAGAATTGTTTTAAATTAATCAGACAGACGGACAACTTACGACCGGCCGACGGAAATCAATCTATCCCACCTTGGGCACTTCAAGCTCAAGTTGGCCAACTAAAAGGCAAATTCTACGCATAATTTTGCACTTTGCACCCTTGATATTTAATAAAGCTATTGTAACAGTGATTGGGGTGTAAATATCTTCACTGAAGACAAGATGTAATCAGGGTTTTAGTTATCGCGGCAAAGGTCTTCACCAGTTACAACGCCAAGTTCAACAATAAGGATGCAAATAGCCACCTTAAGTTCAAATATATTTGCATGAAACCGTTTTTGTAAACAGGCTAAATAAATTGTAAAAGTGAAAATCCATACCCTTGATGCATTACCCTCTGCTTGGGATTGCTTCAACTTTTCATTGCCCGCAAGGTCCACCATTATAAGTGTTGATTCTGTTTGTCCCTATCAACATAAACAAAAACGTTAATATTGCTTACATTTCAGAATGGTCCATATCATGAAAGTCAAAGTCGGTGCAAATTGAATTTAAACCAGCCCCTGACGTAGACCAGCCTCTAACGTAGACAATGTGAATGGATGGATATGGGTATCTAAGTATACTGACGTCAAGAAAAGAACACATCAATCAAAATTGGATTTTTCTGTTTGGCATTTTAAAAACATAAGAAAGCTTCAATAAAGACCTCTCTACACGTGTCATAACGAAAGATTTAGATTTCATGTTGGATATGTTTAAGCTTGAGTAGCGGTTCCAACGTTTTCGAACACCAAGTGCGCCTTTTTAATATTGTTGCTTCGATACAAAATTGCACATGTGTCTTTAGAACTTGATATGTCAATGATTCACGCAAGAAGTGTTGGAATATTCCGACACGTTTCATTACGCAAGCATTAATTGTAATGTTACTTTTGTAAGTGATAGCCATTTTTACGTCTGAGGCGTTTTTATTGACGTCAGTATAAATGTTATAGGGTTATAGAATTCAGGAAGGAACGGTCCTGCAAATTGTTGAATTATAAAATGACGTTCATCAAGACAGCTCACTAATATGTGGTTCTTATTATTGGTATTCGTTATTTAATTACCAGTATATATGTAATTAAGGTTGTATTTCTAGTCTGCATCGTTATTTGATAGTTCGTGCTTGAAATTGAAAACCGTGTTATAGTGATAATCAGAGATAGTAATAACTTATTACAAAAAATATTTTTATTCCATAGATTTAGATTTAATCTAAAAGTGATAGATTCAAAAATGGGGACGTTGTGAAGCAGATGTTAACTCTCTAGATTTTGATCTAGAGGACGTGGCAGAACATATTGTTCCTGAAGTTCCTTTGTGGACTTCTAAAAGCCCCACATTTCTTTACGATCTTGCTTCTAGCAAAAAGGATACAACCGATCCAACTGTTTTTAAAACAAAGTTTTTAGAAATAAGAGAGAAATACGCATCTTATGAAGAGATTTATACAGATGGTTCAAAGGACGGCCAAAAAGTTGCCTCAGCCACTATTTTAGATGGTGAAAAGTATCAATTCCGTTTGCCAAATAACTCTTCTATATTTTCAGCCGAGCTAAAGGCGATTGACCTGGCGATTGACCTCGCACTCGACCAAGCCCCCAGCTGGGCGGGGGGATAGAAATAGTCGGCTGCTGTCCATGTAGTACATGGTAAGACCCCAAACAAATGGACCTGCCCGTTTGCCGTGGGCTGCGACCCGTAATGCCTGATGACGGGATCCTGGTGGTTGAGTGACCTCAGGGATTGGCTAGGCCCTGTGTTTGCAACACACCATTTTGGCCCTGAGTTGGGATGAACGGGAGGTCGGGCGGGCCCGACCCGATCAATCGGCTGGTCATGCCTTGCCCTAGGGCGTTTTTTACCAAAAGACTTGCTTTTTAATTGTTTTCCTGAACCACCGTTATCATTAAGTGACGTTTTCACTAACGCCTTAGAAGGCGGTGGCTCATGGGCCAATCGGGTAAATGTGGTGTTTGATCGACAATTTTACTGTCTGATGTCTATTTCATGCTTGGTTGAATTATTCATCAGCGTATTTTTGCTTGATCTAGCCATTTTGCTACGAGTATATCGGCGATGTATCCCCTGCACCTCTCCTGAGATGGAATTCCCCAGGTTAGGTGTACCCTTGTAGGACTCCGAGGGCGGGTGGTTTGGAGCATCGCCGATGAAATATCAACATACACTATGGCTCAACAAAAGAAAACCAAGCGATACCTATCGGATTCGGAAGATGAAAATATCAACATGCCTTCTTTTCCAAAGTTTATTATTATTGAAAGCGATGATGATGACAATCCCGTCGCAGAACTCTCTCCCTTTGTAATAGAGAAGCAAATAAGAGCAATTATTGGCACTCCGAAGTCTGTTAAAAACCTGAAAAACGGAACAATCCTTGTCGAAGTTAGTAAAAGAGCACAGTCGGATAACTTACTTAAAACATCAAAATTCTTTAATCAGAGTGTTCAGGTCTATCCTCATGAAAAATTGAATCAGTCAAAAGGTGTCATCAGATGCAGAGAATTGAATAATTGCTTGATACATGAAATTGAAAAGAATTTAAGACCCCAAGGTGTAAAACAAGTTAGAAGAGTGGAGTTCAAGAAAGATGGCAAAACGACTAGAACAAATACTTATATTTTGACCTTTGACGAACCAACTTTGCCAAAAGAAATTAAAATTGGATTTCAAATAGTTAATGTGGATGTTTATGTCCCAAACCCTCTGCGCTGTTTTCATTGCCAGAGATTTGGACATCATGAGGATAACTGCAGGACTACTAAAGTTTGTAGAAAATGCTCTTTCACTGGTGATATAGATGAACATGATAAAGCTACCTGTGAAAATGATTTCAAATGTTTTAACTGTGGACAAGCCCATCCGTCAAGCTCAAGATTATGCCCAAAGTTTAAAAAAGAAAAAGAAATTTTAAGCATTAAGTACAGACAATCACTTTCTTTCTTTGAGGCAAGGAAAATTGTAGAGTCCAGAGAGGAGATGCTGAAAAGTGGTACTAGTTATGCTAGTAAAGCTAAACCTAACTCTGATCAGGCGCCAAAGGAATGCAGTTCATGTGATCGCATGTTGAAAATTCTTTCGGAATTGTTCCCAGATGTAAAAGATAAAATCAACCAAATCATGTCTGGTGAAGAGCCTAAGGTGAATGTATCAAGTGATAAAAGTTTAGAAAATAATACAAACAATCCTGAAAAGAACAAACCAGTTACTCGTCCTTCTCAAGCCAATGTTAATAAAGATAAACCGTCTGCAAAAGTAAAATCTTCAAGTAAAAACCCTTCAGAGTCTGTTCAACAGAGACGGACTCGCATTAATCTGGAGAAGGTCTCTCCTCCTCCAGTTATTGCATCTGTTTGCTTTTGGTTTGAATTAAGGGAGGTTGAAATGCGGAAATAAATCAGTCACTATTTTCAAAAGTCGTTCACAGCTATCACATTGGTGAGTTTTATTCGTTTCAACTGGATCAGGTCTAGCTTTACTTGCGTAGCTACTTTCAGATTGCCTTGACTCTACAATCTTTTTGGCCTCGTAGAATGAGACAGATTTCCTGAACTTTACTTCAAGTATTTCTTTTTGAATGATGAATTTAGGACATTGTCTGGAATTTGCTGCGTGATCCTGTCCACAGTTGAAACATTTTAAGTCATTCTCACAGTCATTTTCATAGTGTTCGTCTTCGGGCCCAGCATAACTACATTTCCTGCATGGTCAAATTAGAACTTATATTTGATTTTCTTAAAGCAATTCATTTATACAGTAAAATCTAATTTTAGGTTATATTTACCGTTCTTCGTCTTTATTTTTTAAAATGTTATATAAAATCTTATCGTTTTCAATAGCCTTTTTGGTTATTATTTCTTTTATAATTGAAAAACTCTTTTGGATTTATTAGTTTATATTGATTTGTTATATAATTTTGTTTATTTGAATTTTAATACACGTATGAATGATCACTTTTTTGAATTTTCCGGTCGAGTGGACTCGCACATGGGCCGTTCTCCTGATCTGGGGAGAGTCCATGTGCTTTCGTGCTCACGTCGGATTATTCTAGTTTTATACACGAGTGTTTGCGCCCAACATGACCTTAGTTGTCGACGGGCCGTAAAGCAATATTCATTCATTCATTTGTAATGCGCTGCTAGCGTGTTATAACGTGTTCGCAGCGTGTTTTGGGTGACAATATGAATTCTACAAGAAATTACCCCTTCAAATTCATTCTTTTAATATATAAACAGGCCACTGGCCACTTCACATATTCAAATTCAAAGTATATTGATTCATGTAGAAGAAAAATAGGAAAAGAAAAAGGAAAGAAAATAAGAAAGAAAAAATACACTGCCATCTGAAACATATTAAAACAAGCATATAACAAACTTATAAGGTACTTTTTACTCGAAAATTATTGCAGAAAGGTAAGGAACCACTTGTCACACTCCTTTCTTTCTCAATATGCTCTACCACATAAGATGTCTTTATTTCATAATTTAAGCAACCTTCAAATCCCGTCTACAACATCTCTCAATCTTGAATAGCTAGTCTTAAATTAAGGGGGAAAAGGGTGTACCAAATATCAAACTTGTAGTACATGTAATGGAGATAAATATTCTGAACAGAACAGAATAGAGTAAAACACGTCTTGTATTTTGTCCACTAAGTACAACGATGTACTTGTCGCTTTGGTAGATATCCTCTCTGGCGACTCGTGAGGGTTTTTCATGTGTGATACAGAACAGAAGACTCGGTCTATTGAATATTTGCCCCCCCCCCCCATTTAGTGACTAGAAATCTTACGACAAAACATTTCACAATCTCTAATTACTAATACCGCTCACGTGCAAATTTTATCATGTTAAATAACAAATGAAAATTTTATTCTTATGTCCATTTTGTTGATTAGAATGAATAAATGTTTGAACTTGAACTTGATAATGATAAAATAAGACGAATAAATGTTTGTATAATGTGTAAAGTATTTCGTGACGTATTGTTATTCTGACCAAAGAGCAGACGCACAAGCTATAAACGCACTGTTTAATACACATTTAGGCTACATTCTCCTTCTCGACAATTTAAGGAATTAAGAAAATCTGTAAAGGATGTATTCAAATATCTTTTAAGTGAGACTCATTTATATGAAAGTAAAGGCAAGCAGCTTAAAGAGAATGATTCTTATTATAGAGTTTTCAGGTCGTTCTTAGACTGGTCATTAGGAAACATACAGATCTATACAGTGGTCTCGCGATAGCTCGAACTTACACGGGACTGACCGATTTGCTCGAGTCATCGTATGATTCGAGTAAATGCCAGTAACATTTTTGTCCTCTATGAAGACTTCTTTTTAAACCTATATTCGCATAGTTTGCCTTCAAAACATGCAGAACCTATTATAAAATACTCCCGAGGAATAGTTTTACGAAATATATAACTCTGATTTAAAACGATTGGTTAAATTGGGCGATTTAATTTGATCAAATCGCAAGGCTTGAAAAGAGAAAGATCCACAAAAGTCGATGAAGGCGTCGTCGTGAAGTGGTGTCTGTTCTCAGTTCTTATGCCAATGAAATGACAAAAGGTTTGATTTGGTAATTTTAATGAGAGGCACTTTGACAGGCATATCATTTCTTCTTTATAATACTTTCGTAGCTATCGTTGCTCAATGAAATTTTTTTTAGATGTTATGTCAGTCAGAAGATAGGCGAGGTTGCAAGCAATTCCTTCTTTTCGAACACTGTTTCCTTATAACTAATTTCCTCCGTACATCAAATAATTCAATTTTAAGGGTGTTTCCTTAAATGGCATCTATAAAGAAAGAAAGAAGTTTACAAAGTTTATATGATTTTTTTCTGGAATGTTTCAAAAAGTTTTTTTTTTTCTGCAGATAACAAAATTCAAGGTGAAGTGGGATTCAAGACAATTTAAAATAAACGCATTTTACTTTAACCGCGTTTTTATGCCGAATACTGTTGATTGGCGACCGAAACATTGAAACATAAGGAACCATGCAGATATGAACACGTCAAAAGGGTATTAAACACGTACATGCACAAATTTATTTTATTTACGACAAGCTGATGGTAGAAATTCAAGACAAATATGCAGCGGAACTTTTATATTTTTTATTGAAAACTGAACGCTATCATACGCCAGAAACACGCTGTGAACTCGCTGGCAACGCGCTAGACACACGTTCAGTACGCTGAAGACACGCAATGCACACGTTCCCAGTACGCTGGAGACACGCTAGAAGCACGTTAAACTTTGGGCGAACGTGTTTCTATCGTGTCCGTAGCGTAAGTGAACGTGCTCCTAGCGTGTCTCTAGCGTGCTGAGCGTGGTCGGAACGTGTGCGGAACGTGTGTGGAGCGTGTTCCAACACGTTCGGCACACGCTGAGAAATTTTGTGCATGCACAAAATTTTATGAGATACTCAGCGTATCGCAACGTGTTACAGCGTGCCGATAGCGTGTGCGGAACGTGTCCATAGCGTACCCGACGTGTTCGCAGCGTGTAATAAAAAATCAGACACATTCTGCACACGCTGGCTAAAACGTAAAGGTGTGACAGCCCTATTACGTTTACATCGAGAGGTTCGATAACGTCGGTGAAAAAAAGATAAACCAGTCTGAATAAGGAAAGTTACCCCCAACAAAAATATACCCCCACTGCATTCCATTTTAATAAAAAAAAAATGGTCGCTGACAACCTTCGAATTTTATATTTTCGGTTTTAAAAATAAGTTTCTAAACACAGATCTGTTTGTTTGTTATTTTTAAACCATAATTTCAATGGGAAGTATTTTTAAAATGGGGTTTCGGTCGCTAACCGAAATCAAGACGTAATAATTCTATCTACGCATTAAAAAAAATCCACAGACCATATAGATTAATACGGAAGAGTAATCGATTTTCAAGTTTCTCATTTGGAATTCTGTAGAAATCTCGAAGGTAATACATATTTAGCGTCTGTTACTTTGTAACCTTGCACTGAAACAACATTGTTGGCAGCCATGTTGAAAAATGGCAGCCATCTTGATGTTTTCAGTGGCCCACGGATTTTAGTGAACGGTTTTTCATGAACGTTATTCCTAACCCGAATGTGGTGCTTGTTTTATCAAGAGCATGGTTTGGCTTAAAACTCGAGATAATCTGCTCAGCCTTTTCAGGGTTACAGGTATATAATTCGCGTTCCAGCAATGTCTTCTACACCCTTTTGGTAATGAATTTTGGTTTTGTTTCATGACGGACTTTACCGATCGCCCTCATTTCTCAGCCAATGATCGACCGATTTTTCATTCGAAATTAAAAAAAATATATATCGCATAACCTTAAAATCTACCCAAATAAGTGGGATACGTGACTTCGTGTTATTATGGGAGAGGACTTCGAAACAAACCAGGCGATGACGTCATTTAATGTCTCGTGAACGGTCTAGGAACGCCCTTTATTTGTAATCGACCGTACGATAACGCTTATTAAATTAAGTATTTCTGTTGTATATATTTTCAATAATCCTATCATTCAAATGGTTTACAGAAGGGGTATTTTTTAACAAATATATACATTACAAACAGCAGAAAAAAAGGGGGGTGGACTAAGCCGATTTATTTACAGATTCCGATTTTAAAGTTTATTCGAATCAAACATTCCTCTAACACTTATTTAATTTAACATACAGCACGACAGAGTTGAAATGACCAATTACCAACTTGTTCAAAATTTGAATATTTTTACTTTTCTGCAATGCCTCCTCTCTATATCCATTTGTAAAGGATTTAAGAACACACATTCATTCATAATCATGACGGGTTACGCATATTTGCCGTATATTCGTTACATATATAATCCCTGTAGATTAAAAGTTGATTGATTGAATGGAGATTTACGCCGCTTTTAACAATGTTTCAATTATATCGCGGCGGCTGGAGCATATCACAACTGATTCCTTGTATTCCTCATACCAGTACAACGATCACTTCCTTTCCAAGCTTACAGCCTCTTTCTCACAAAGGTTTACGATTTACCAATTACCAATTAACCCATTGATGAGAGACAAACAGTCGGAAAGAATGAGTGCCGCCGTCGGGAAGATTAAAACTAGAATAGACACCATGCACACACAGGCTAAAAAGACGCACATCGAGGCAGCGTTTCAATTTTTGGAGGGGGGAGGGTACAGAAATTTACCCCGCGTTTTAAACTAAAACCTTCTCCGGTTTAAACGTGTTCTAACAAGCAAAACAAGGTACTTCTTATTATCGCTTGCAAACGATATTGCAAAACCTGAACAAGGGGCTGATTACTACAGCTCCCGGTGTGTCATTTCAGTTGCCTGATGCACTACTCGTTGCAAGTGTTAATGAAAATAAGATTAATAGCTACAACCACGAGGTAATGATCGCCTAACGCTACTTAAGGTTAGTAATCCATCGTAATCGTCTCGCCAAATGGCAAAATACTTATGAAAGCTCGATAATGATTACCTTCGCTCCACCTTTTTTCATTTACGGCGATTTGATTGAAGAATATCTGACGTAACAAAATTCACTGACATCGTTGATTGTCATACAACTCACTGGAGATCGAGTTAATGGGTGAAAATTAAACCGATCGGTAAAACAGTTATAGTTCATATTCTGACAATTAGCGCGTATAACATTGTTCTACGAGTAGGTTATTTCACGTAAATTGTCAGAAATGAACTATAACTATTACTTATCGACTTAATCGCATCGAACCAATGTTGCAGCCTTTTAACTTGACATAAAAAACGGCAGAGCTAAAATGATCTAGAATCTAACTTCTGTTTTAATGTGAATACTTTCCATTTGATTATTGCCAACTCCCCCCCCCCTCTTTTTAAAGCTTTTTAAAGGATTCACGCATACATATTCATTCATAATCATGGCGCGTTACGCGAATTTTGCCACACGTTCGAATCATGGATAATCCCTGAGGGTTACAAACTCTCGAACAGACACCATGCGTTTAGGTTTGGTAGGGTATATACAGGCTAAAACATTGGAGCTAAACGATAAGGTTGGATATTCGTGTAATTCTAAGTATTGTAAATACAAGAAATAAATTTCTTTGAATTATTTTAGGCCTCAGAAGCTGACTTGTTTCGAAAATCCACGAGACCCATTTAAGGAAAACGTTTGATGCCAAAGCTTCACCTGCATTCAGAACAAAATGTTCGCAAACAGGTTTCCCGCTTTAAACGCGTACTTTTCAGTTAAGCTGGGTACAATATATCATCGCACACCTTCGTACTTTGACACCGTAAACATAAGCTTAACAACAAAACACACACACACACACACACACACACACACACACACACACACACACACACACACACACACACACACACACACACACACACAGTGTTATTCCTATAAAGTTGGCATTATTATTAAAACTTGCCAAACTTGGGTCGAAACATTTTACTTTCATCATATATTTACATGGATAGTTCCCTTCTTCGTCTCATTTAATTTTCACCACAATGCCACAAGAAACGTTAACTTTCAGTCCTTTCAGCGTTTTGATTTTTACATCTGATCAAGTATCATATATGACTGCGAGTGTCTGTTTAAACAAAAACGTTTGGGTTTTTTTTGAAGATTCGTTTCAATTCTTGTCAAAAATTGCAAAAAATAATTTCTGCATTTCACATGCAAAAACATGGATTTTGGTGACTTCTGGACGTTGCCTGACTTCAATCTCGAACACTTTTATATTGGCTAAAGTATACACAAGACTTAATATGAAAATTTTGTGTCGCATCACTCGGTATTCTAGCCTTTCATTTTCCATGTTGAACAGAATTTTTATTTTCAAAGAACGATCCCTATCAGAATTTAAGTAGTGTAGTACAAACCGTTTTTTCTATCTTCACCTTGATTATAAGGTGAGACCTGGAACTTGTGACATTCATCGCCGTAGAGTATATCTGGCGCTGACTCAATGATGTTCTTACTACCTGAATTGTAAATCAGAGATTACCACATAAGTCTGTCAGCAAAACACGAAATTTCACTTTGAGTTTGCAAAACAGTCTAAAGAAAATGTTCTTGTATTTTTGAAAATTCGGGACACTGTAAATCCTGAAATTTGTTTGATGCCACTTTAACATCATTGGGAAACTCACTAGATAGATTGCGCCTAAGATGGCGTATTGGCCAATTGTCAAAGCTTTGGGCCAATGTGCTTGTACTAACTGTAGCCAAAACGTTTAAAATTATTCCTATATTTGCTTAAACAAGTAAGAATATTGGAAATAGTTATACAAAAATATATTTTAAGCATGCATTAGTACGAATTTTGAAATTTAGTTACATCAATAAAGGGATAATCAATATTTAATTGTGTTTCTACGCGCGACACTTGTTTGGAAACAAATCGCTTGCGATAATAGAATACTTCTTAAATACAAATTTATCTTTTTTATTTGGATGGATCTTGCCGAAACAGACCGAAACATACGAAACATGGAACTTCTTCTCTTGCTTCAAACTTTTCCAAAAACAAGAAAGCTCCAAAATGTTTTGGCACTTTTCGAATTATGAAATTACGACGTACAATTTCGTTAACATCCTTACTTCAGTTGATTCTTTGTTTAATCAATAAACGCATATTTATATGTTCACGTGATGTTTTAGAATATGACAAATTCATTGCCTCGTTAAAATATTTTACAAGATACCTGTCGAAAATTAAAGAAATAAAATATGTTTAAACACTTCAATTATTTTATTGCATGGGGCCTGTCTACTGTATGGTTTCCTCATAACGACGAATGAAAATTTATAATATAGGCTTAGACAAGGTAGATAATTTCAGTATTGATATAAATATGTCTTTGTTTGAATACAAATAGACAACTTCACCTGTTACATATATACTTAGCAAAAAAAGAAACTTTACATACTTGTTGGTCTGTTTTGAATGACTTACAGTGGCTATAGGCCAACTTTATTTACATGTGTTAGTTTGACTAGCTACAGAGACTACATAGACGCAGGAATTTGCGCGATTGAAGCGAGTTCAAGGTAATGCGTCTGCAACTTCCGGTTTTGGTCACATACTCGTGTTGAGCTACCCAAAGTTCATTTTGAGTGATTTTGTTACACAGTCACACTCATTCCTTAGCATCGGCACGAAAAAACAGAATTGTTTGTACATTTGTATTGAAACGGGTATGTAACAACATTCGAATAAAAGCAGAAATCAGACTAGAGGTATACATAGAGCTTGAATGTCTGTTTATAACGTCACTCTTAAGTTTGGCTACTCGGGACAGGCAATTCACATTTTAACATCTCGGTGCCCCCAGCTGGGCGGGGGGATAGAAATAGTCGGCAGCTGTCCATGTAGTACATGGTAAGACCCCAAACAAATGGACCTGCCCGTTTGCCGTGGGCTGCGACCCGTAATGCCTGATGACGGGATCCTGGTGGTTGAGTGACCTCAGGGATTGGCTAGGCCCTGTCTTTGCAACACACCACTTTGGCCCTGAGTTGGGATAAACGGGAGGTCGGGCGGGCCCGACCCGATCAATCGGCTGGTCATGCCTTGCCCTAGGGCGTTTAAATTTAACCTTTCACCATCAAATCTTCGTTTTTTATTTGAAATAGATGTTTCTTTCACATGCCTTAGAAGGCGATGGCTCATGGGCCAATCGGGTAAACATGGTGTTAGATCGACAATTATACTTTCCGTTTTTTCTTCATACTTGGGTGAATTAATTATCGGAAGTATTTATTGCTTGATCTAGCCATTTTGCACCGAGTATATCGGCGATGTATCCCCGGCACCTTTCCTGAGATGGAATTCCCCAGGTTAGGTGTCCCCATTAGTAGGACTCCGAGGGCGGGTGGTTTGGACCATCGCCGCTGAACCAAACACAATTTAACATGGCTCAAAATAAAAAATCCAAGCGTGAACTCTCAGATTCGGAAGACGAAAACATCAACCTCTTACCTTTTCCTAAATTTATTGTAATCGAAAGTGACGATCCAGACATTGAAATTACAGACCTTTCACCATTTGTAATAGAAAAACAGATTAAAGCTATCATTGGAACACCGAAATCGGTTAAAAACTTGAAAAATGGAATTTTGCTTGTCGAAGTTAGTAAAAGAGCTCAGTCAGACAACCTCTTAAAGATTACAAAGTTCTTTAATCACAGAGTGAATGTATATGCTCATGAGAAACTCAATCAGTCGAAAGGTGTCATTCGCTGCAGAGAGCTTTCTTCCTGCTTAATAAGTGAAATTGAATCTAATCTGAAATCTCAAGGAGTCACGCAAGTCAAAAGAATTGAATTTACAAAAGATGGCAAAAAAGTAAAAACCAATACATACATCCTGACATTTAATGAACCAAATCTCCCTAAAGAGATTAAAATTGGCTTCCAAATTGTCAATGAATGAATGATTGTTGTTTTATGGCCCGTCGACAACTAAGGTCATGTTGGGCGCAAACACTTCTGTATCAAACTAGAATAATCTGACGTGAGGACGAAAGCACATGGACTCCCCTCAGATCAGGAGAACGGCCCATGAGCGAGTCCACCCGACCAGAATAGACTTGAAAATGCTTCTTTACATGTTTACAATTTAAACTGATTTGTATTATCCCATTTACCATGAATTGTTTTATAATGGTTTTGTCTAGTTAAGTTTTAATATATCCTTGACGTCGTTTACCAATTGTTTATTTTTTAAAAATATTTTGCGCCCAACATGACCTTAGCTGTCGACGGGCCGTAAACAGAGCTCCAGATAATTTTTTGAGTCAAGGGGTATTTACCCCTCATAATTTTTTTCAAGGGGTATTTTTCAATAAAGCTTTCAACAGACGGGGTATTTCTGTCCTAATTAATCTTTTATTACAAAAAGTTTCCTTTTAATTTTAGGCATCATTCTTTTACAAGTGTAAAGAAAAAGGCCCATAAAAAAGAGATGAATATAAGAAAATTGGAAGAGAGTGATGATTAAAAGAAAAAGATAGAATATCCGAGAGCTCATGTCAGACTTTAAAAAAAAAAAAAAATAAAAAAAAAAATAAAAAATAAGTGTACCTTTGGAGTTGTTCAAACTTAATTACCAGAAATAGCATCACCTGCTACATGTAAGAAGTTATTAGATGAAGGTGATTTTAGAAGAAAATACTAGTCTAAAAGAAAAAAATAAGATATAGTACAGAATATAATAATCAAATTTTAAAGGGGTGTCATTTGTTATAGAAAGGATAAAATCTGCTTAGTTATCATTGACTGGTTTTGATTATTGGAAGAAAATAAGTAAAAGAAATATTCTTAGATATAAGACAATGTCTTATTTAAATTGACAAATTTTGAAGGGGTTTCTTAACTTTTGTTCTAGAAATAATAAGATCTGCTTAGCTATTATTGACTGGCTTTGATTTTTTGGATGAGAGTGAGTTTAAAACGAAAAATATCTAGATATAAGACAGCATTGTAACCATTTAATAGTCAAATTTACAGAGGTGTCATAACTTTCGTAAATAAAAAAAAATGGGGTGTCATAACTTTCGTAAATAAAAAAAAAATTGAGGTGTCATAAATTTCGTACCAGCGTCGTCTGCAAAACGAAAGTAATATCACGAGAAAAAATTAGAGATACTGTAAAACTTTGTGGACAGATAAAAAATTTAATGGCGATGTCGTAATTTTTGTTACTTGAAACCACATTGCCAGCTATCTTTACACTGACTGAGGGGAATTCATGATGAAAAATTATTTTAGTCTTAGGAAGAGCTAAATTGGACCGGTAAAATCCGAGTTTTGGGTATGCACACAAACATTTAATGTCATCTGCTAGTTTTAATTCATTGCTTTTTTCACTGACGAGGATTTTTCTTTTTCTTTGAGAGAGATTTCGCATATCTAAACGGTGATCACGGGCGAAGATTAACATTGAAAAAATTACTTTGATGCGCATTTTCAAACACAGAGAAAATATTATTAGTCAATCAACCAAAATATTTGCAATGTACTGACAGGTCACCGGAGATAAACGGAAATCTTCTATTCTCGTAAATGCGCGAAATTTAAACCTCAATACAGCTCTGCTAGTGACGTAAAAAGAATTTTACCTGGATTTAATTTTGCGAGGAGATTCACGCCGTGTTGGGTTAAAGAGACTCCCATGTACTAATTTTACAGCAAAGAAACCTATTTTTAAACTCCTTTTGATTTCGGTTGCATTTTTGTTCTCACCCTGTCGTTTTCCAAACTCGGTACGCTAAGTAAAGATTAACATTGCGTTTTTACAAATTTTGATGCGTATCTGTACGCATTTTGATTAATATCTTTGCGTACTCTAGCCAATTGGTAGCGTAAACTACGCAGATACGCATCCTATCTGGAGCTTTGCGTAAAACACCATTCATTCATTCATTCATTTAACATCTCGGTTTAGAACTGCCGCGCCCGGTTAGGACAATCGGTTACGCGTCTGGTTTTCATTCATCGGGTCGTGGGTTCGACCTCTGGCTCGGCCGTCTTTCATCCCATATTAAACGAAAAAACATTGTGATAAGTGTCATTTCTCTCCCACTTAACTGGCAAGTGATACGCATAGGAGAGAATGACGACTGGTGCCTCAGATGAAAGCTCTAGCTGTACTTTGAGAAACGACAAGAAACTATGGATAAGTGCACCAGCGGTCGAATTTTTTAAATGTAAAACTATCGAAAGTGACCTTTAAACCCATATTAATTAACAAAAATAATCAGTAACAACCACATGATATGTCCGCCGAGTTGAGATAGGACACTTTTGACGTCATGCAGAGACCCTGTTACCATTGCATATTTTTTCAATTCATTTCATCAAAGGAAGGATAACTGCAAGACAAGTATGCGTATTTAGCTCAGACGTTGGTCTATCATGATATTGGAACGACTCTAATCACGAAAGCGTCAAGGACCTATACTCAAAACACCAACGAAAATCTTGATTTCATTTCTGTGATTTTTGAAATCGACCCTTTGTCCTTTAACCACCAATAAAAACCTCATTTACAAACATCCGGTACTGACTCTTCCATAAACTGACGGATATTGCCTTCAAGTTTCAAGTAATAGTAACATCTGTATTCTTTATGGTTTCATAGGGATACCACAGCCCTCAGTAAGTCATGTAAAGTTTCTTTTTTTGCTAAGTATATTTCTCATGTCAACTTTCATTTCGAACAAATACATTTGTAACACACTTTATCTGCTACGAATGTGATAATGTACGTGACACATGTGTTACATTATGATTTGTTATAAACATGATTCAACAAGAAATTTTAGAAATTTGTTTAGGGAGTTGGCGGTCGACATTAAAGGGATTGGCTGCAATGTCTTCAGGCTCACGTACAACACTATTTCAATCAAATTGCGACAGACAGACCAAACTCTAACTTAAGCGCAATATCCTCCCAAAGTATCCAGATGCTTATCCTGCAAAGATTTACGAACATCCGCCAAGTTATAGAAGAATTTCAGCCTGGATATAAAACGCAACCGGGGATATAACCCGGATAAGCTAGTTGTTGTACCATTGCTGAGGTAGAATCAATGGATCAACAAGAATGATGGCGTCAGGCTTACCGTGTAATTGATTAACAGAAAGAGTGTTAACCCTGAATAATACTTACTTCTAAGCCCTGTACGGAATCTTCTATGTTCGTTTCTGGTATTTCATTGACACCATCGTTGTATAAGTCTGTTATGGATATAGTTACTAGGTATTGGGTGTCAACATGCTGTAAAAGTAAATTCTATTAAATAAAAAATAGAAAAAATTGATGAAAGAGAAAAATATCTATTTATTCTAGCGCAATTGTTTATCGAGAACGCATTTACTTGATGGCGTTCGCTATTATCGCTATTATTATAGACCTGTCTACCTTCAGCCTTATCAACCTGTCTACCTAACGACCTGGCTATCTGCCGTTGTGCCGCCCTGTCTACCAGCCGAACTGTAGACATGTCCACCTTCCGATCTGTCAACATTTCGACTGATCGCCAGGACGATGGACCAAATAACTCATTTTATTAAAGTTGGAACAATTTGAGCTTGGTTTTAACTTGACCTCGACGGACGACCTGTCAAGACATAAGTTCTGTCAAGTTGAACTAAAGCTATAACTAAATCATAAAAAAAGAAGTAAGATCAGATTAATGTGAAATAGTGCGAAGTGATGACCCCGTTCAAAAAGAGACATATAAGCAATTACAACGTCTTAGGTACGATTCCGAACGGATGCGCTTGTCAATTCCCGCTAGTTGTCTCCAACCAATAATTCGATAATCGTCAACATGTGTGGAATAGAAGCTGACGGTAAGGAAATGATGTTATGGTAGTACTGATGCTAAAAATACAAGGAATCCATTGTTGGAAGCTGCGGTCGTCTCGGTATGCCATATTTATTCTTAAAACGGTGCGAAAACATCATGCAAACAGATTTGCCAATTCATCTTGTTTAGTCCTGAAAATAAGAGATTGTCATGAATTTAATCAAGAAGAATAAGACCTATTTATCTATTATGGCTATCGTATACAAGTTTCCAAAGAACAGTAGCTATAGGGAAAAGATAATGCTTTGATATAGAAAGTATTTTGGTTATTCTTACAGTAACAGTTAACAATAGCTTGAAATTGACGAGATGAATTAATCTTAAATGATTTTCGTATGAATGAGAAAAGGTCGGGTGCGAGAATTATGAATGATTTAGAGGGGGTAATTCTATAAATTTATAGATATTCATTCGTATTTGTTTGCTTTCAGGGTATCAGACACAAATGGAAACCTTTATTCGATTTGGCCAAAATATTACCTCCCTTTCATAAAAAATAATCCCTTACGTTATTTTTTGTATCAAAGATTCGTGCGTTTAGGTAGTTTATTGTTATCTTGTTTTTATATTATATTGCAATGAAATGATTTTTTTCTGCTTAGGTTAGAATCATTTGCTCATAAAATTTTAAACCCTTTTGAAAATTGTGTAATATTGGTTCAGGGCCAAATATTCCTTTTCAATGTTGCAAGTACTTGTTTTCGACTGGGACTTAGGAATAAAACCCCATTTAAACAATAACTAATTGGTTATTCAACCTTTATTAAAACCTTTGACCACCTTCGAACTTGATATTGACCTTCAAACTATAGATATGGATTTTTCACAAGAAGCTCGCTTATTGATGATTTCCAAGTCCTTTCAACTTCAATTTATAGCCCCCAGCTGGGCGGGGGGATAGAAATAGTCGGCTGCTGTCCATGTAGTACATGGTAAGACCCCAAACAAATGGACCTGCCTGTTTGCCGTGGGCTGCGACCCGTAATGCCTGATGACGGGATCCTGGTGGTTGAGTGACCTCAGGGATTGGCTAGGCCCTGTGTTTGCAACACACCACTTTGGCCCTGAGTTGGGATAAACGGGAGGTCGGGCGGGCCCGACCCGATCAATCGGCTGGTCATGCCTTGCCCTAGGTCGTTTTTACCTAAAAACTTGCTTTTTAATTGTTTTTCCTGAACCACCGTTATCATTAAGTGACGTTTCACTAACGCCTTAGAAGGCGGTGGCTCATGGGCCAATCGGGTAAACGTGGTGTTTGATCGACAATTTTACTGTCTGGTGTCTACTTCATGCTTGGTTGAATTATTCATCAGCGTATTTTTGCTTGATCTAGCCCATTTGCGCCGAGTATATCGGCGATGTATCCCCGGCACCTCTCCTGAGATGGAATTCCCCAGGTTAGGTGTCCCCATTGTAGGACTCCGAGGGCGGGTGGTTTGGAGCATCGCCGATGAATCACATGAAACAAACATGGCACAAAACAAAAAAGCCAAGCGCAACTACCCATTTGAATCTGACGAGGAAAACGAAAACAGTCAAAGTTTCCCTAAGTTTATTGTTATTGAATCAGAAGATGCAGACGAGCCTATCACTGAATTATCACCTTTTGTCATAGAGAAACAAATCAAAGCAATTTTAGGAACACCAAAATCTGTTAAAAGTCTTAGGAATGAAACTCTCCTAGTTGAAGTAACAAGACAAAGTCAAGCAGAGAATCTATTGAAAATCTCAAAGTTTTTCAATATTGATGTCAAAGTTTATGCTCATGAAAAGTTAAACACATCCAAAGGTGTAATTCGTTGCAAGGATCTGTCAAGATGTCTTTTATCTGATATAAAGCATAATCTGAGACCTCAAGGAGTGACTGAAGTAAAACGTATTGAGTTTAAAAGAGATGGCAAATCTGTGAAAACAAACACATATATCCTAACATTCAATGAACCTACGGTACCTTCAGAGATTAAAATCGGATTTGAAATAGTTAGAGTAGACATTTATGTTCCAAATCCTCTACGGTGTTTCAAATGTCAAATGTTTGGACACCATGAAGATTATTGCAAGCGAGCACCAGTTTGTAGAAAGTGTTCTTATTCTGGGGACGAAAATGATGATCATGATGAAGATTCATGCGAAAATTATTTTAAATGTGCCAATTGTGGACTTGATCACCCAGCAAACTCTAGACTTTGTCCAAAATTTAAACGGGAAAATGACATTTTGACTGTAAAGTATAAACAAAATTTATCTTTCTACAAGGCCCGAAAATTAGTAGACTCGAAGGAACGACCAAACCCTGAAAATAGTTATGCGAGTAAAGCACAAGTCACTCCTATTCAAGCTTTAAAAACTAATGAATGTACAACTTGTGAAAAATTGCTTAAAATACTTACGGAAGTGTTTCCTGAAGTTCGTAGCAAAGTCGATCAACTTCTTTCAGACGAAACGTCCTTGAACATATCAACGAATGGGAAAAATGATAATAAAAAATCCTTAGATTCTGAAAAGAAAACACCTGTTTCTAAGCAGAATAAAGTTGTTAAAATCAACAGTAAACCGTCCCAGAAAGATAAGTCAGCACCTCAATTAGAATCAGTCAGTCAGAGAAAGCCTCGAGTGAATCTGGATAAGGTTAATCCTCCTCCAGTTCCGACAGGCAATCGATTCGCTGAATTAAGCGAATCAGATGAAGAGGAGGAGATGGATGTACCCGCTCCCCCTCCTTCAAATCCCCCTCCTTCAAACCCACCTTCAAAACAAACAGATGCAATTAGGCAAGGCGCAAATAAAATTAACCTAACAGGAGTTAAATAATGGGTTATTCTTTAATTCCATTAATAAGTGGTATAATTTTAACAATTACATTCATAATGGCGAATAACATTATACAATGGAATTGTCGCAGCATCAAAGCCGATTTTGAAGAACTTAATCTTCTAGTTTCCAAACAAAAACCAGTTGCAGTATGTTTACAAGAAACGTTTCTCAAAGATACAGATAAGTTTTCTTTGAAAAATCATTCTTGCTATCTGACTAACTTTACAGAATGTGAGAGAGCATCTGGTGGTGTGGGAATTATTGTTAATAATAATATCCCTCACCGTCATGTCAGTCTAGATACTTCTTTGCAAGCAGTAGCTGTAAGTATCTCGCTAAATAAAACAATTACATTGTGTTCTGTTTATCTTCCTCCTAGTTTCCCTGTAGATGGTAGAAAACTTGATAATCTCGTTGACCAGCTACCAAAACCATTTATACTTATGGGAGATTTCAATTCTCATCATAAGTTATGGGGATGCTCCAATACAGACGACAAAGGTCGTACTGTTGAGGACTTTGTAACAAGGCATGATCTAGTTTTACTGAATGATAAATCTAAAACTTATCTTCATCCTGCAACTGGAAATTATTCTTCACTGGATTTGACTATTTGCAGTCCTGATATTTTTCCTGCTTTTTCATGGAAAGTTCTTTCCGACCTTCATGGTAGTGACCATTTCCCTATTCAGATCTCCGAATTAGGACCATCTGTTCAGGAGCGCCCTAGGCGTTGGAAACTCCATAAGGCTAATTGGGAACGTTTTAGAACCACATGTGAACAGTCGATAAATCCAGAAGCTTTTGATGACTGTGAAAACTCTGCAGACTTGCTAACATCTTTACTTTATTCTGCTGCAGAAAAAAGTATTCCACAAACATCGCCTGACCCCAAAAATCCAAACAAGCCATGGTTCAATGAAGATTGCAAAAAGGCTGTAGCTGAAAAAAAACGTGCTCTTAGAGCATTTGGCTTAAGACCTTCAAAGGAAAATCTTTACAAATTTAAAATTGCACGTGCAAAAGCACGTCGCACTATAAAACAAAGTAAGCGTTCGTCTTGGAGACAGTATGTCTCTAGATTAAATTCTAGATCATCTGTCAAAAAGACTTGGGATATGATACGTAAAATTAGTGGGAAGAATACATCACTAAGTGTTGGCCATCTTCAAACAGATGAAGATAAAACAGTTTCTTCGAAACATGATATTGCTAATGTCTTAGCAGACACGTTTGCCAAGAAATCTTCCTCTACTAATTATTCAACTACGTTTCAGAAATTTCAAGGTGAAAAAGAAAAGTCTAAACTTAATTTTAGTTCCAGAAATCTGGAACACTATAATAGAGACTTTTCCGTTAAGGAATTGAAAAAAGCTTTAAAAAAGTGTCACGACACTGCTGTCGGATCAGATGCTATTCATTATCAATTCCTCAAACGTTTGCCATCTCGTTCCCTTCATTGCTTACTTCAAATTTATAATCAGGTATGGAAGACGGGAAGCATTCCAGCCTCTTGGCGGGAAGCTATCGTTATTCCAATACTTAAACCAGGTAAAGATTCCACAAACCCTTCAAATTACCGCCCTATTGCTTTAACTAGTTGCATCTGTAAAACCATGGAAAGAATGGTTAATGATCGTCTTGTTTGGTTTCTTGAAAAGAACCACCTTATTACGGAAGTCCAAAGTGGCTTTCGTAAACAGAGAAGCACTCTTGATCATCTTGTTCGCTTCGAGACATTGATTCGAGAAGCCTTTATAAAGAAGGAACACGTTGTTTCTGTCTTTTTCGATCTCGAAAGTGCTTATGATACCACTTGGAAGTATGGAATTATAAACGACCTCTATGATTTCGGTATACGAGGTCGCCTTGCCTTTTTCATCTCAGCTTTTTTGGATGAACGTCAGTTTAGAGTCCGTGTTGGGGATACTTTATCTGATCCCCATGAACAAGAAATGGGTGTTCTCCAGGGGAGTATTTTATCGGTGACACTGTTTAGTGTCAAAATAAACAACATCGTTAAAACCGTTTGCCCTGGTATTGAATGTTTTCTCTACGTTGACGACTTTTGTATCTGCTACAGATCAAAACATATGCATACAATTGAAAGAAAATTGCAACAAATCTTGAACAATCTTTCAAAATGGTCAAATGAAAATGGTTTCAAGTTTTCAAAGACAAAAACTAAATGTATGCATTTTTGTCAATCAAGAAAATTGCACTCCGATCCAGATTTAAAGTTGGACGGAATGCAGATTGAAGTTGTTAAGGAATTTAAATTCTTAGGACTCCTTTTTGATTCTAAACTGTCGTTTATTCCGCATATTGAAAATTTGAAAAATAAATGCCTAAAGGCACTTAATCTTTTACGTGTTGTATCCAGTATGGATTGGGGAGCCGATAAAAAGGTTCTATTGCGCCTCTATAGGGCACTTGTTAGATCAAAGCTAGATTATGGCTGTGTTGTTTATGGTTCTGCGCGCCCTTCATACCTTCGCAAACTTGATACTATTCATAATCAGGGATTACGCTTGGCGTTGGGTGCATTTAGAACATCACCAATTAACAGTGTTTATACAGAAGCAAATGAGCCTTCCTTAAATTTACGCAGGAAGAAGCTTTCCATGCAATATTATTTAAAATTAAAATCCAATCCCGATAATCCTACTCATAAAGTTGTGTTTGATCCAAAATATAGAGAGGATTTTGAAAAGAAAAAGAACCCTATACTTCCCTTCAGTTTGCGTTGTGAAGCTGATGTAAATTCTCTAGACTTTGATCTAGAGGACGTGACAGAACATGTTGTTCCTGATGTTCCTTTGTGGACATATAAAAGTCCCACGTTCCAGCAAAAAGGATACAACGGATCCAACAATTTTGAGAACCAAGTTCTTGGAAGTCAAAGAAAAATACACATCATACAAAGAGATATACACAGACGGTTCAAAAGATGGCGAAAAAGTTGCTTCAGCCACTATTTTAGATGGCGAAAAATATCAATTCCGCCTTCCCAATAACTCTTCTATTTTTTCAGCCGAGCTTAAGGCCATTGATCTCGCGCTCGATCATATGATCGCAGAACGTCTCTATCGCTATATCATTTATACTGACTCTATGTCAAGCATGCAAGCGATTGAGCAAGAGAAAACTGACAATCCCCTTATTGCAAGGCTACTTGATAAAATAGCTAAGCTTAATGATGTTGATCTCGTTTTCTGTTGGCTTCCAAGCCATATTGGTATTCGTGGTAATGAGGAGGCAGATAAAGCTGCCAAGGATGCATTATCACTTGAAATTTTACCCTTTGAAGTACCTTTTACTGATTTTAAACCCCTTATTCATAGTTTTATTCATGATGTCTGGAGGAACTGTTGGACTGATCCAGCTAACAAGAATAATAAATTATTCTCTGTTCGACAGGAACTCGGCGATTGGTTGCCTGGTTACAGGTCATGCCGTCGCGAAGAGTTGATTTTGACTCGCCTCCGCATTGGCCATAGTTATCTTACGCACTCCTATCTTTTAAAAGGAGAAGAAATGCCGATGTGCGTTCCCTGCAATGCTCCTCTTACTATCAAACATATTTTTATAGATTGTATTGATTTTTCTTTTATCAGAGACAGATATTTTAAAGTTGATAGTATGAGGCAGCTGTTTGACTTTGTCAAACTTGAACTTATTTTTGACTTTCTCAAGGCGATTCATTTATATAGAAAAATATGATTTTTAGGTTCTATTTACCCCGTTTCTTTCTTCTGAATTTTTAAAGTAGCTATGTAAAACTTTACCGTTTTCAATGACTCTTTTGGTTATTATTTCTTTTACTTTAGAATTTTATTTGTTTACATTGATTTTTTAATACTTTTGCCTACTTTAGTTTTGGTACACACATGAATGCCCACTTTTGTGAATTTTCCGGTCGGGTGGACTCGCACATGGACCGTTCTCCTGATCTGAGGGGAGTCCATGTGCTTTCGTGCTCACGTCGGATTATTCCAGTTAAATACAGAAGTGTTTGCGCCCAACATGACCTTAGCTGTCGACGGGCCATAAAACAACATTCATTCATTCATTCATTACTTCAATTTATAAATGCCAGCGCTATTGAATTCAGATTAAAATTTTACCCCAGTTATGAAATTTGTCTATTTCAGTACGACCCTGACCTTGGATCAACAGTCAAGAATTTTGCATTCAATATTTGTCCACGCGGTAACCGACCAATGAGCCATGTTATTCAAATTTCATGCGTTATTGTCAGATATTAACATTTCGTATTTTCTCTGGTAAATTTGGTTGTTATGGGAACTATTTTTTTTAATAAAAAGCGTACCCAGTAGACATATCTTTGACTTTGAACGTTTAACTCATTTTCAAAATTTACGAATTAAAAGAAACAGAAATTATGTGAGGTCTAAGGATATTTTCATGATATTCAAAAACCAGTAGTCCAAGAACCGATTTTTACTATTCCTTGGTGATCCTGTAGGTATAATAGCAATATAATATTTTCATTGATTAATCAAAATTATAGACTTTGTTACATAGTCTGTGGAATCGAATGTCTATTCGCATACCTAATAACATATTATCGTCATTCGAATAGATAGACTTCTTTTACTAGGGTTTCCAAAGAAACTACTATAATACTCAAAGTTTGTTAAGCACCAAAACTTCTTATACTTAAATTCAGAAAAAAATGAAATTTTGTTATAAGAAATGGAGAATGATTATTATCAGTTTATCAAATTTTAACAAGAAAATAAAGCTTTATAATGAAATGAAGACTTTAAATGTAGACCAAACAGGGAGACCCTAGAATTTGGTCTGTTTTCTTGATAATTGAAAAAAAATCAAATTTGACCAAAAAAGGTGTTCTTTCGATACATTTCGTTCAATAACGAGTATAAGCCGGCACTGTCAATAACAGCCTGACAGCGCCTCTGCATATTCCTGATTAAGTCCTGGATTACTCTTTCGGGAATAACATACCATTTTCCTCTAAGGATCTGGCCGAGCTCCTGGGTAGTCCTTGCCTGGACCTGGCGAGCCGAAACTCGGAACTGGCGAGCCGAAACTCGGAACTGGCGAGCCGAAACTCGGATATGTAGCTCATTCCACATATGCTCTATCGAATTTAAGTCCATCGAGCGAATCGGCTAATCAAGACGTTGAATGCCCTCTTCTTGGCGATACTCTTGGACAATACGGGCCGTGTGTGGACGGGCATTATCATCCATTAAAATGAATCCATCCCGAATAACACCAACGTAAAATCTTACGTGGGTATTGAGGATTTCATCAATGAACGTACGAGCTGTCAGAGTACCTCTTTCTAAAATTACAAGATCAGTTCGCCCATCCCAGCTGATGCGACCCCAAACCATGATGGACCCACCCCCATAACGATCATGATCAGCAATTTTTGCTGAATGAAACCTTTCCCCCGGCCTTCTCCACACCATAGCCCACCTAGCAGTGAAGTCATGGCAGTACCTTGACGCATCCGTGAATATCACTGGGCGCCACCGTCTTACGTCCAATGACCCTGTTTACCGACGCCAACAATGAACTCGGAACAGCGGAATACAAAACCATGGTCTTCTTGACCCTAGGTTGTGTTCATGCAGCCATGTTCGTATAGTTCGTCGAAACACGAACTCCCTAGGCGTTTTGAAGGTCGGAACGCTGCGTTGCCGTGGCAAACCTTGAATTACCAAAAAACGGTCTTCTGCGACGGAGGTAGCTCTACTCCTACCACCACCATGTCTCCTTACAGGTGAACAATACTGTTGGTATCGTGCCAAAGCTCTGGTTACAACAGTATGATGTATTAACAGTACCATGTCAATATCACGGTGGGAAGCCCATTACTCCATCATAACTACAGTACGCCACAATTTTTCGACAGATAAATGTCGTCTGACATTTGGCTTAGCCATGAGTAATGACTTAAAAGTCAATAAAGTACTGAAAAACTGAAACTAAGCATCTACAAGAAACTTGTAGGAAATGAGAAAGGACAGGTAAGAAATTGGGCTTCCTGATTTTACATGAATCTCGCGAGAAAAGTTGCGTGTCGAATTTGGTAATGTGTACATTAGATATCTTGTCAATACATAATTGAAAATGTACTATACACGAAAATGAATGATTTTTTTTAATCAGCTCCTGTAGGACAGCGAAAAAGTTAGGTGCTTAGCAAACTTTCAGTAGTATATTTTACACAAAAAACTAGCCCGGAAACATATTTCTTCATTCCATTCTTGTACTTGCCATAAGTGTTTACACACACAAAAAAATTGGAAGGATTATTATTCCTTGAACTACCAAAAACATTCTAAACTATCTCAAATATCTCAACGCCGGCATTGCGAAATGACAAGCAGTGCGACAGAGGTTCGAACTCAAGATCTTTGCCCCCCCCCCTCTCCGCCCCCCCCCCGATCTAAGGTTACTGCCTATATGTCAGAGTTACAAAAGACTCCCTTCATTTAAGTACACGGTAATGTGTAGATGTCAACGAAAAGCTACTTACAACCTCTTTTTCCTGTTCAATTCTTGCAAATAGTTACTCCATCGCTCTAGGTACTATTCCTTTTGCATCATCGTTACCTGCAATAAAACAATGCTTGATCATATTTGTGTAAGTTTAACAACACTTAAGTTTTACAATCGTAGCTGGTGAAACTATCCTGGGCTTCTTTTGGGTTAAATATCTCCTCAACCACTAAAATTATCAGTCATCTTATGCTAATCCTAATCAACAAGGGCATACTGAAATGACTAGCAGCGCGACAAAAATTCTAACTCAAGACCTTTGGTCCCCCCAGATCTAAGGTTACTGCCTATATGTCAAAGTTACAAAAGACTCCTTTCATTTACGTACACGGTAATGTGTAAATGTACAGGAGATTATAGACTTTGTCACATAGTCTGTGGTATTTGAATGTCTTTTCACATACCTTATACTATATTATCGTCCTTCGAATAGATAAATCAATTTTATGACTCTTACCACTACGGTTTCCAAAGAAACTAATATTTCATATATAAAAAGAATTAGCCAGGAAACGTATTTTTTTCATTCTGTTCTTATACTCGCCATTAGTTTTTACACAAAAAAGAGAAATTTTTTGTGAGGATTATTATTCCTTGAGCTACCAAAAACATTCTCAACTGTCTCAAATATCCCCCCCCCCCCCAAACACACACACTATCTAAGGTTACTGCCTATATGTCAGAGTTACAAAAGACTCCCTTCATTTACGTACACGGTAATGTGTAGATGTATTGGAAGAGATACTTACAACCTCTTTTTCCGCATTATTTTTATGCCCCCGTATCGAGTGATCGGGGCATATTGTTTTACTCATGTCTGTCTGTCTGTCCGTCCGTCTGTCTCTTCGTCCGTCTGTCTGAAAACTTAACCTTGCCAATATCTTCAAGCCTATTCAAGATTCGAAGCTGATATTTGGCATGATGATAGATCTCAATGATCCGCATCCGCTGGTACCAAAGTCAAGATCATGTGACGAGGTCAAGGGCATCTGTCAAGGTCTAACTTTAAAAAAAAATGCCGTTACGGGGGCATTCCTGTTTCACAAACACATCTTGTTTTTAAATATCTTCAGAATTGTGCGTGGCACAATACCTCGTTCATCTTCATCATTTTCTGCAATAAAACAATGCTTGATCATTTTTGTGCAAGTTTAACAACACAACCGTAGCTTGTGAAACTACCCAGGCCTTGTTTGGGGTTAAATATCTCCTCAACCACTAAAAAAATCAGTCATCTTATGCTCACCCTAATCAAGTCTTTTCCTTATCATTCTCACAATGCCCACATAGTTAGATTTGACCGAAAGAAGTCAGAAGTCTATTTCTTGCCTTTCTCACATGGGAATTGGAGAAATGCCCAATAGTTAGATTTGACCATAAGTAGGCAGAAGTAGTGTTGGACAAATGCCCACATAGATAGATTTGACCGAAAGTAGGCAGAAGACTATTCCTTTTCATTCTCAAATCGGTGTTAAACAAATGCCCACATAGTTAGATTTGGCCAAAAAAGTAGGCAGAAGTCTAAACCTTATCACTCTCACATTGGTGTTGAACAAATGCCTTCATAGTGAGATTTGGCCAAAAATAGGCAGAAGGCTTTTCCTTATCATTCTCACATGGGTGTTGGACAAATGCCCACATAGATAGATTTGACCAAAAGTAGGCAGAAGTCTATTCCAATCATTCTCACATCGGTGTTGAACAAATGCTTATATAGTTAGATTTTGCCAAAAATAGGCAGAAGGCTTTTCCTTATCATTCTCACATAGGCGTTGGACAATGGCCCACATAGATAGATTTGACCAAAAGTAGGCAAAAATCTTTTCCTTGTCATTCTCACATCGGTGTTGAACAAATGCCCACATACTTAGATTTTGCCAAAAATAGGCAGAAGACTATTCCTTGTCATTCTCAAACCGATGTTTGACAAATGCCGACATAGTTAGATTTGACCTAAGGTAGGCGGTATTTTCAAATTAGAGTTTGCAGTCTGATCGTATTCGATTAAGAGCAGCAAGGCTTTGTGTTCAGCATGAATATGCTGATAAAAGCATAACAAGGGCAATCTTTTCTACTGAACCATACATTTTCCTGGTGTAAATGAAGCTTTAGCAGACTATAAACAAAGATAAGCCTGTCTCCAGCCCCCCCCCCCATTTCAGGGTTACCCGGATGATATACTTGGACAGAATGAATAAAGCTACCCGATGAGTGCACATGCAAACCACTGTCCAGCAAAGAAATTCATACACCCCAATTAGCCCATAAGCCTATATAGACCAGAACTAAAAACTATTCAATACAGCAAGATAAAAAGGAATATGTCTTGTACACATTTACAAGGGCTTTGGTTACATAACATCATATCATAACAATAGAATATGCCCAAGTCTAAAACGACCAGCCGATTGCCTAGACCGGGCCCAAACAGCCGAGGCCAAGGCAGCGTGTTGAGAATCTGGAGATCCCTGCGTTTCCCTCAACCACCAGGGCCCTCTTTTCCGGCATAACGAGTCTCCACCCACGGTAAACAGGCGGGCCCATTAGTTAGGGGTCTTACCATTGACTACATGGGCAGCAGCCGACTATTTCTTTCCCCCCGCGGCATCCTTCAAACTATCGCCCAATTGCCCTGATCGTGTTTAAAGATCTTAAACTTGTGTTGGTCATTTTCGCTATACCCGTACAACATCACATTTATGACCTGTTACGCAAAAGAGGGTCACACGTCTTTGCAATAAATGTGGTTCTAAATATGTCAACCACGGGAATTATTCTAGAAATTCTTACGCTGAAAGGTGGAACGAAATTCTTGTTCAGAAAATCAGTCAAGTTCGCAAAGATTCGGTTCTAGTAAGTCTGCATAATCCACGCAGTTTTTCTAGGATATACACTTTGCGCACAAGCCCGTTTGGCCAATGTTGGCTTGGAAACAGTTTCTTACAGTAAGTTATCTTTTGCACCCAACATGACCCTATTAGTCGAATGACCTTAAATCATAGGCTTTATTCATTCCCTTTTCGCCTGTCAGGTCAAAAATGTTAACGTGATAAAAAAACACTTGTCATTAAATTCTTTAAATAGTATTTCTAGAAATTAGAAGGAAGAATGAGTGGGTGGAAGACAGAAATTGCGATTGAGAGAAGGGAAAGAATTATTTTGTGTAAAATAGATAAGGGTTTTTGTGTAGATCTCGATGTACTTCCCCGACTGTAATAAAGCTAGCGACATGTTCTGCACGTGCTACTGTAGGTCAGCATGTTTACACAAGGTCTTTGTGCTCCTTCAGTTCTAGATCAACACTTTTGTGTGAGGGCTATTGAAAAGTAGTCTTTTGATTTAGATAATTTATATTGCGTGGTAAATATATTCGCCCTTCTGATTTTATACAAAATATCCATCAACAACCTTAAATTACTCGACACACATTTTCATGAATAATTTTATTGTTTCACTTTTCTTGACGCATTGACACTGTTTAAATGAAAACCTATCGCCTGGAAACTGTGTATAGGAATAAATTATGTCCCTAGTCGGTAAGAGCATTCATCATATTTTAGCAAGTTGAAGGTTTTTTGGTTAAACCTTTGGGTGCACTTTTTACTTAGTCTTTTTAAAGCCAACGTCAAGGCAATTGGTCTCTGGCGGAAGCCTATATTATGAGTGCGTATATGAAGTAATGGTATTCCAAGGTAAAGTTTTCAAAAAAAATGTAAGCTTATGGGGAGACCGATATCCGAGGGTATGAAAATAGTTCTATCTAACAGATCGTCTCAGGCGAGCTAAACATAGTGGCATTGGTCGGAAACTGTTGTTTTTTCACTCCATTGTCATGGCAACTAAATTTCTACAAGTACCTCTATTCTTTTGGATCATTCCTAGGGAATATGTCTAGAAATATCGGTTGAAATTTGATGGGATTTTGGGAGAAAATTTGTTTTTAATAAGTCAGATAGACGAACAACTAACGACCGGCCAAAGGAAATCAATGTATCCCACCTTTGGCAATTCATTTTCAACGGGGCTAATAAAAAAGGCAAATCCTACAAATTATATTGCACTTTTCACCCTTGAAATTGAATATAGCTATTGTAACAGTGATACACATGTTGAGGTTTGAGTAAATATCTTCACTTGAGACTAAAATGTAATCAGGGTTTTAGCTATCGCGGCACAGGTCTTCGCCAGTTACAAGGCAAAATTCAACAATAAGGATGCAAATAGCCACTTTTAGTTCAAATATATGCAGGTAACCGTTTTTTGTAAATGGGTCAAAGAAATTGTAAAAGTGAAAATCCAAACCTTTGATACCGCACCTTCTGCTTGGGTATGTTTCTGTTTTTCATTACCCGCAAGGTCCACCAACAATAATGTTGATTCTGTTTGTCCCTATCAACATAAACAAAAACGTTCATATAGCTAACATTTCAGAATGGTCCATATCAGGGAAGTCAAAGTCTTTGCAAATTGAAATGAAACCATCCTCTGAGGTAGACAATGTGAAAGGATTGATATGGGTATTAAAGAATACTGACGTCAAGAAAAAAACGCATCAATCAAATCAAAATTTGGATTTTTTTTTTGCTTGGCATTTTACATCCTAAAAAACATAGGTTGGATTTAATAAAGTGCTTTCGGCGTTTTGCTTTTTAAATCTGATCTAGTACCATATTTGACTGCGATGTTTTTGTCTCAATTCGTGTCAAAAATTGGGGAAAAGGAATTTCTGCATTTCACATGCAAAAACAAGAATATTGGTGACTTCTGGGCGTTGCCTGACTTCAATCTCGAACGTCAATATATTGGCTAAAGTATACACCAAACTAAATGCCGCCGTCATAGCGCAGTTTGTAGCGCGTCGGACTGTCAATCTAGAGTTCGTGGGTTTGATCCCCGACGGCAGCACTCATTCTTTCCGACTATTTGTCTCTCACCAATGGAATGAATGAATAGTGTTTTATGGCCCGTCGACAACTAAGGTCATGTTGGGCGCAAACAATTTTAAGAAATAGATTACTCTAGTAAACGGATATATTAAAACTAAACTAAACAAAACAATTATAAACAAATCATGGTAAAAAAATTAATACAAATAAGTTTAAATGGTAAAAATGTTAATAAGCACTGTCAAGCCTAAAAAGAAATCACGATCAAAAGATCACTCAAAATAACTTTAAAAAATCACATAAACGCTTTTAAGTCTAAGAATAATTTAAATGGATAAATCTATCTGTAAAACTTAAGGAAAACCATTGATTTTGAAAAAAAAGAGAAAACGGTCAATATAACCTAAAATTAGATTTTGTTATATAAATTTATTGACTTCAGAAAGTCAAATATAAATTCTAATTTTACAGACTCGAACAGCTGCCTCATACTATCAACTTTAAAATATTTGTTTCTAATGAAAGAAAAATCTATACAATCTATAAAGATATGTTTGACAGTAAGAGGAGCGTTACATGGAATACACATTGGCATCTCCTCTCCTTTTAAGAGGTAGGAGTGCGTTAAATGAGTGTGACCAATGCGTAAGCGAGTCAGAATTAGTTCTTCGCGACGGTTTGACCTGTAACCAGGTAACCAATCGCCAAGATTCGGTCGAACAGAAAATAATTTGTTATTCTGGTTCGCAGGATCAGACCAACAGTTCCTCCAGACATCATGAATAAAACAATGAAGAAGGGGTTTAAAATCAGTAAAAGGTACTTCAAAGGGTAGAACTTCAAGTGATAATGCATCCTTGGCAGCTTTATCTGCCTCCTCATTACCACGAATGCCAATATGGCTTGTAAGCCAACAGAAAACGAGATCAACATCATTGAGCTTAGATATTTTATCAAGTAGCCTAACGATAAGGGGATTGTCAGTTTTTTCGTGCTCAATCGCTTGCATGCTTGACATAGAGTCAGTAAAAATTATGTAGCGAGAGAGACGTTCTGCGATCATATGATCGAGTGCGAGATCAATGGCCTTAAGCTCGGCTGAAAAAATAGAAGAGTTATTGGGAAGGCGGAATTGATATTTTTCGCCATCTAAAATAGTGGCTGAAGCAACTTTTTCGCCATCTTTTGAACCGTCAGTGTATATTTCTTCATAAGATGTGTAATTTTCTTTGACTTCGAAGAACTTTGTTTTAAAAATAGATGGATCTGTTGTATCCTTTTTGCTTGAAGCAAGATCATAAAGAAACGTGGGGCTTTTATATGTCCACAAAGGAACATCAGGAACGATATGTTCTGCCACGTCCTCTAGGTCAAAATCTAGAGGGCTTACATCAGCTTCACAGCGCAAACTAAAAGGAAGTATTGGGTTCTTTTTCTTTTCAAAAGCCTGTCTATATTTAGGTTCAAAAACAATTTTATGAGTAGGATTGTCGGGATTTGATTTAAGTTTTAAATAATATTGCATGGAGAGCTTTTTCCTGCGTAAATTTAGGGAAGGTTCATTTGCTTCTGTATAAAGACTGTTAACTGGTGACGTTCTAAATGCGCCCAATGCCAAACGCAATCCCTGATTATGAATAGTATCAAGTTTACGAAGGTATGAAGGGCGTGCAGAACCATAAACAACACAGCCATAGTCTAGCTTTGATCTAACAAGTGCCCTATAAAGGCGCAACAGAACCTTTTTATCGGCTCCCCAATCCATACTGGATACAACACGTAAAAGATTAAGTGCCTTTTGGCATTTATTTTTTAAATTGTCAATATGTGGAATAAACGACAGTTTAGAATCAAAAAGGAGTCCTAAGGAACTTAAATTCCTTAACAACTTCAATTGGCACTCCGTCCAACTTTAATTCTGGATCGGAGTGCATTTTCCTTGAATGACAAAAATGCATACATTTAGTTTTTGTCTTTGAAAATTTAAAGCCGTTTTGATTGGACCATTTTGAAAGATTGTTTAAAACTTGCTGCAACTGTCTTTCAATTGTATACATGTGTTTTGATCTGTAACAGATGCAGAAGTCATCAACGTATAGAAAACATTCCACACCAGGGCAAACGGTTTTTACTATGTTGTTTATTTTGACACTAAATAGTGTCACCGATAAAATACTTCCCTGGGGGACACCCATTTCTTGTTCATGAGGATCAGATAAAGTATCACCAACACGGACTCTAAACTGTCGTTCATCCAAAAAAGCTGAGATGAAAAAGGCAAGGCGACCTCGAATACCGAAATCATAGAGGTCGTTCATAATTCCATACTTCCAAGTGGTGTCATAAGCACTTTCAAGATCGAAAAAGTCAGAAACAACGTGCTCCTTCCTTATAAAGGCTTCTCGAATAAATGTCTCGAAGCGAACAAGATTATCAAGAGTGCTTCTCTGTTTACGAAAGCCACTTTGGACTTCCGTAATAAGGTTGTTCTTTTCAAGAAACCAAACAAGACGATCATTTACCATTCTTTCCATGGTCTTGCAAATACAACTAGTTAAAGCAATAGGGCGATAATTAGATGGATTTGTGGAATCTTTACCTGGTTTAGGTATTGGAATAACGATAGCTTCCCGCCAAGAGGCTGGAATGCTTCCCGTTGTCCATACCTGATTATAAATTGCAAGTAAGCAATGAAGGGAACGAGACGGCAAACGTTTGAGGAACTGATAATGAATAGCATCTGATCCGACAGCAGTGTCGTGACACTTTTTTAAAGCTTTTTTCAATTCCTTAACGGAAAAGTCTCTATTATATTGTTCCAGATTTCTGGAACTAAAATTAAGTTTAGACTTTTTTTTACACTTTGAAACTTCTGAAACGTAGTTGAATAATTAGTAGAGGAAGATTTCTTGGCAAAAATGTCTGCCAAGACATTAGCAATGTCATGTTTTGAAGAAGCTGTGTTATCGTCATCCGTTTTAAGATGACCGACATTAAGTGATGTATTCTTCCCACTAATTTTACGTATCATGTCCCAAGTCTTTTTGACAGATGATCTAGAATTTAATCCGGATACATACTGTCTCCAAGACGAACGCTTACTTTGTTTTATAGTACGACGTGCTTTAGCACGTGCAATTTTAAATTTGTAAAGATTCCCCTTTGAAGGCCTTAAGCCAAATGCTCTTAAAGCACGTTTCCTCTCGGCTATAACCTTTTTGCAGTCATCATTAAACCATGGCTTATTTGGATTCTTGGGGTCAGGCGATGTTTGTGGAATACATTTTTCTGCAGCAGAATAAAGTAAAGATGTAAACAAGTCTGCAGAATTTTCACAGTCATCAAAGGCTTCTGGATTTATAGACTGTTCGCAGGTGGTTTTAAACAGTTCCCAATTAGCCTTATGGAGTTTCCAACGCCTAGGGCGCTCCTGAACAGATGGTCCTAATTCGGAGATCTGAATAGGGAAATGGTCACTACCATGAAGGTCGGACAAAACTTTCCATGAAAAATCTGGAAAAATATCAGGACTGCAAATAGTCAAATCCAGTGAAGAATAATGTCCAGTTGCAGGATGAAGATAAGTTTTAGATTTATCATTCAGTATAACAAGATCATGCCTAGTTACAAAATCCTCAACAATTCGACCTTTGTCGTCTGTATTGGAGCATCCCCATAACTTATGGTGAGAATTGAAATCTCCCATAAGTATAAAAGGTTTAGGTAGCTGATCGACTAGATGATCAAGTTTTCTGCCATCAACAGGGGAACTTGGAGGAAGATAAACAGAACAGAGTGTAATAGTTTTATTGAGAGAGACACTTACAGCTACTGCTTGCAAAGAAGTATCTAAATTGACATGACGGTGAGGGATATTATTATTTACAATAATTCCCACACCACCAGACGCTTTCTCGCGATCTGTAAAGTTAGTAAAATAGCAAGAATGATACTTTAAACTGGTTTTTGTCTGCTTACAAGGAGATTAAGTTCTTCAAAATTTGCCTTGATGCTGCGACAATTCCATTGTATAATGTTGTTCGCCATCATGAGATTGATTGTGAGTATGAGACCATACATTGATGGAAGTATGAAATTATTCATTTTACTGCAGTTAAGTTAATTTTGTTGACACCTTGCCTTATTGCATCGTGGTGTGCTGGATTCGAGGAAGGGGGATAGGAGGTTTTGGAGTTGAATCTTCAGATTCTTCCTCCATTTCTTCCTCCTCCAATTCGCCGAAGCGATTGCTAGTCTCCACTGAGGGAGGATTAGCTTTTTCTAACTGTATGCGGGCCTTCCGTTGGCGGGGAGTCTCGCTTTTCTCTTTAGTAACATCTTTTGGTGTAGTTGATTTAGTTTTTTTATCATTTTTGTCCTGATGTGCTTGTAAAACAGACCCGTTATTTACAGAGGTAGCTGGAATGGGATTTGCAGAAGATGAAGCTTCCTTTTCAGTTTCTTTCCCAAGAGGTTTTGGGGCTGATGTTTGTGCAGCTAAAGCTTGATTTATTAGATGTTTTGCCTGAGGAAATAACTCCGTTATAATTTTCAAAAGTCGCTCACAGGAAATTCATTGACCTGGTTTTGCTTTTTCCTCAGGGGCAGGTTTAGCTTTACTTGCATAACTACCCTCACTTCCATTACCCTGGCCATGTCTGGACTCAACAATATTTCTTTCTACATTGCCTAGAATTAGCTGCATGTCCCTGTCCACAATTAGCACATTTTAAATCAGTTTAGAGTCCGTGTTGGAGATACTTTATCTGATCCCCATGAACAAGTATTTTATCGGTGACACTATTTAGTGTCAAAATAAACAACATTGTTAAAACCGTTTGCCCTGGTGTGGAATGTTTCCTTTATGTTGATGACTTCTGCATCTGTTACAGATCAAAACACATGTATACAATTGAAAGACAGTTGCAGCAAGTTTTAAACAATCTTTCAAAATGGTCCAATCAAAACGGCTTCAAATTTTCAAAGACAAAAACAAAATGTATGCATTTTTGTCATTCAAGGAAAATGCACTCCGATCCAGAATTAAAGTTGGACGGAGTGCCGATTGAAGTTGTTAAGGAATTTAAGTTCTTAGGACTCCTTTTTGATTCTAAACTGTCGTTTATTCCACATATTGATAATTTGAAAAATAAATGCCGAAAGGCACTTAATCTTCTTCGTGTTGTATCCAGTATGGATTGGGGAGCCGATAAAAAGGTTCTTTTGCGCCTTTATAGGGCACTTGTAAGATCAAAGCTAGACTATGGCTGTGTTGTTTATGGTTCTGCGCGCCCTTCATACCTTCGCAAACTTGATACTATTCATAATCAAGGATTGCGTTTGGCATTGGGCGCATTTAGAACGTCACCAGTTAACAGTCTTTATACAGAAGCAAATGAACCTTCCCTAAATTTACGCAGGAAAAAGCTCTCCATGCAATATTATTTAAAACTTAAATCAAATCCCGACAATCCTACTCATAAAGTTGTTTTTGAACCTAAATATAGACAGGCTTTTGAAAAGAAAAAGAACCCAATACTTCCATTTAGTTTGCGCTGTGAAGCTGATGTAAGCTCTCTAGATTTTGACCTAGAGGACGTGGCAGAACATATTGTTCCTGATGTTCCTTTGTGGACATATAAAAGTCCCACGTTTCTTTTGATCTTGCTTCAAGCAAAAAGGATACAACAGATCCATCTATTTTTAAAACAAAGTTCTTCGAAGTCAAAGAAAAATACACATCTTATGAAGAAATATACACTGATGGTTCAAAAGACGGCGAAAAAGTTGCTTCAGCCACTATTTTAGATGGCGAAAAATATCAATTCCGCCTTCCCAATAACTCTTCTATTTTTTCAGCCGAGCTTAAGGCCATTGATCTCGCACTCGATCATATGATCGCAGAACGTCTCTCTCGCTATATCATTTTTACTGACTCTATGTCAAGCATGCAAGCGATTGAGCACGAGAAAACTGACAATCCCCTTATTGTAAGGCTACTTGATAAAATAGCTAAGCTTAATGATGTTGATCTCGTTTTCTGTTGGCTTCCAAGCCATATTGGTATTCGTGGTAATGAGGAGGCAGATAAAACTGCCAAAGATGCATTATCACTTGAGGTTTTACCCTTTGAAGTACCTTTTAGCGATTTTAAACCTTTAATTAATGTTTTTATCCTGAATGTCTGGAAAAATTGTTGGAATGATCCTGCTAACCAACACAACAAATTATTTTCTATTAAACAAGATTTAGGTGATTGGTTACCAGGTTATAGATGAAACCGTCGAGAAGAATTAATTTTGACTCGCCTACGCATTGGGCATACCTACCTTACTCATTCATTCCTTTTGAAAGGAGAAGATATGCCAATGTGCATTCCATGCAATACTCCTCTTACTGTCAATCATATTTTTATAGACTGTATTGATTTTTCTTTTACCAGAGACAGATATTTTAAAGTAGAAAGTATGAGGGAGCTTTTTGATTCGGTCAAAGTCGAACTTATTTTTGAATTTTTAAAGGCAATTAATTTATTTAGCAAAATATAATTTTATGTTCTATTGATATTACTTCTTTGAAATTTTAATGTTTACGAGATTTCTTTTTATGATGTTTTGAGTGTTAATTATAATATGCTTATTTAAAAGAAATTCTTTTACATTATTGATCACTTTGTTTTACCTTTTCCTTATAGTTTTATATAGACGTTTTGCGCCCAAAATGACCTTAGTTGTCGACGGGCCATAAAACAACATTCATTCATTCATTCCGATTGATCGGGTCGGGCCCGCCCGACCTCCCGTTTATCCCAACTCAGGGCCAAAGTGGTGTGTTGCAAACACAGGGCCTAGCCAATCCCTGAGGTCACTCAACCACCAGGATCCCGTCATCAGGCATTACGGGTCGCAGCCCACGGCAAACGGGCAGGTCCATTTGTTTGGGGTCTTACCATGTACTACATGGACAGCAGCCGACTATTTCTATCCCCCCGCCCAGCTGGGGGGGCTCTCACCAATGGATTGATAATCGAAAACCTATGTGAGATAGCTGCTGAAGGCTAGGAAAGAATTGGTGGTTGTACTGGTGAAAGAAAATACCAGGAATCCATTTTTAGGTGCTCCAGCCGCCGCGATATAACTGAAATATGTTGAAAGCGGCGTTAAACTCCATTCAATAAAACAAAACTTAATATGAACATTTTGTGTCGCATCACTCGATTTTCTAGCCTTTCATTTTCATGTTGAAAAGTATTCTTATTTTCGAAGAATGATCCCTATCAGAATTTAAGCAGTATAGTATAAACCGTTTTTTATGCCCCCGTATCGAGAGATCGCGGGCATATTGTTTTACTCATGTCTGTCCGTCCGTCTGTCCGTCAGCCCCCAGCTGGGCGGGGGGATAGAAATAGTCGGCTGCTGTCCATGTAGTACATGGTATGACCCCAAACAAATGGACCTGCCCGTTTGCCGTGGGCTGCGACCCGTAATGCCTGATGACGGGATCCTGGTGGTTGAGTGACCTCAGGGATTGGCTAGGCCCTGTTTTTGCAACACACCACTTTGGCCCTGAGTTGGGATAAACGGGAGGTCGGGCGGGCCCGACCCGATCAATCGGCTGGTCATGTCATGCCCTAGGGCGTTTTTATCTATAGACCTGTCTTAAAGTGTTCATTGTTAACCACCGTTTTCATTAAATGACGTTTTCACTTACGCCTTAGAAGGCGGTGGCTCATGGGCCAATCGGGTAAATTTGGTGTTTGATCGACGTTTTTACTCTCCGTTATTTTTTCATGCTTGGTTGAACTAATAATCGGAAGTATTAATTGCTTGATCTAGCCTATTTATACCGAGTATATCGGCGATGTATCCCCGGCACCTCTCCTGAGATGGAATTCCCCAGGTTAGGTGTCCCCATTAGTAGGACTCCGAGGGCGGGTGGTTTGGAGCATCGCCGATGAATTGCAAAATCTAATATGGCATCATCCAAGAAAGCCAAGCGTGCGTGGTCAGATTCTGAAGAAGAACCACAATTTTCACAATCATTTTCAAGGTTCATCGTGGTTGAAAGTATCGACCCAGAAACCCCAGTAACGGAATTGTCACCCTTTGTCATTGAGAAACAAATACAAGCAATCTTAGGTACTCCCAAATCTGTAAAATCATTAAGAAATGAAACTCTGTTGGTAGAAGTCTGCAAGAAAAAGCAATCTGAGCATCTTTTGAAAACAAGAACTTTCTTCAATATAAAAGTTAAAACATAACCTCATGAGAGGCTTAATACCTCAAAGGGTGTTATAAGATGTAAAGATCTATCCAAATGTAATATTCATGAGATCAAGGAAAACCTAAGGAACCAAGGAGTGACAGAAGTGAAACGCATCGAATTCAAAAGAGATGGTAAAATTATCAAAACAAATACTTATATACTTACCTTTGACGAACCGACACTTCCCCAAGACATCAGAATTGGGTATCAGATTGTAAAGGTGGATGTTTTTGTTCCAAATCCGCTCAGGTGCTTTAACTGTCAAAGGTTCGGGCACCATGAAGATAGATGCTCAAGTGTCAAAGTTTGTAGAAAATGTAGCTATACTGGGCCTGAAGATGAACACTATGAGGATGATTGTGAAAATGACCTAAAATGTTTTAACTGTGGACAAGCACACGCAGCAAATTCAAGACAATGTCCAAAATTTATAATACAAAAAGAAATACTTGAGGTGAAGTTTAGAAAGTCTGTCTCCTTCTATGAAGCTAAAAAGATTGTCGAGTCCAGACACTCAGAGAGTAGCTATGCAAGCAAAGCTAAATCTGATGGAGTTGAAAGAAATAAATCTCACCAGTGTGATTCTTGTGAGAAGCTGTTGAAAATAGTGACAGAATTATTTCCTCAAGCGAAAGAAAAAATCCAGCAAGCATTGTCTCGAGAAACATTAGAGTCAGAGTCTTCAATGAAAAAGGATAAAAACAAATCCTCTTCTGATGAAGCAGACATATCTACTGTTCAATCAGCAAATGTCATTCAAGTTGAAAATACAAGCTCGTCTAAAAGTAAAAATAACAACGTTGTTAAACCAGAGACTGTCCGCCAGAGGAAGATACGCCTTCAGTTAGAGAAGGCTCATCCTCCCTCGGTTGACGCTCCAAAACACTCAACTCCTCCAGTTTCGACTGGAAATCGTTTCGCTCAATTGAGCGATTCAGGTGAGGAAGACATGGATGTACCGGAGGGCTCGCCTCCAAAACCTCCAGATCAGCCTCCTTCAAATCAAAAGCATTCAGATGCGATAAGGCAGGGTGCTAACAAAATTAACTTAACAGGAGTCAAATAATGTGTAGTTTTCTACTTCCATTGATAAGTGGTATTATTTATTCATTAATCTCCATTATGGCGAATAACATTATACAATGGAATTGTCGCAGCATCAAGGCTAATTTTGAAGAACTCCAACTTCTAGTTTCGAAAGAAAAACCAGTTGCAGTTTGTTTACAAGAAACATTTCTAAAAGATACAGACAATTTTTCCTTGAAATATCACTCTTGCTATTTGAAGAATTTTACAGAGCGTGAGAAAGCATCTGGTGGTGTTGGGATTATTGTAAATAATAATATCCCTCACCGTCGAATCAGTTTAGACACCTCTTTGCAAGCAGTGGCTGTAAGTTTCTCTCTCAATAAAACTATTACACTGTGCTCGGTTTATCTTCCTCCTAGTTCCCCGTTAGATGGTAGAAAACTTGACAGTCTCGTTGACCAGCTACCTCAACCTTTTATACTTGTGGGGGATTTTAATTCTCACCATAAATTATGGGGATGCTCCAATACAGACGACAAAGGTCGTTCTGTTGAGGATTTTGTAACACGGCATGATCTTGTTTTATTGAATGATAAATCTAAGACTTACCTTCATCCTGCAACTGGAAATTATTCTTCACTAGATTTGACTATTTGCAGTCCTGATATTTTTCCCGAATTTTCATGGAAAGTTCTTTCCGACCTTCATGGTAGTGACCATTTCCCTATTCAGATCTCTGAATTAGGACCATCTGTTCAGGAGCGCCCTAGGCGTTGGAGACTCCATAAGGCTAATTGGGAAATTTTTAAAACCACCTGTGAACAGTCAATAAATTCAGAAGCCTTTGATGACTGTGAAAACTCTGCAGACTTGTTTACATCTTTACTATATTCTGCTGCAGAAAAAAGTATTCCACAAACATCGCCTGACCCAAAGAATCCAAACAAGCCATGGTTCAATGATGATTGCAAAAAGGTTATAGCCGACAGAAATCGTGCTCTTAGAGCATTTGGCTTAAGGCCTTCAAAGGAAAATCTTTACAAATTTAAAATTGCACGTGCAAAAGCACGTCGCACTATAAAACAAAGTAAGCGTTCGTCTTGGAGACAGTATGTATCTAGATTAAATTCTAGATCATCTGTCAAAAAGACTTGGGACATGATACGTAAAATTAGTGGGAAGAATACATCATTAAGTGTTGGTCATCTTAAAACAGATGAAAATAATACAGTTTCTTCGAAACATGATATTGCCAATGTCTTAGCAGACACGTTTGCCAGGAAATCATCCTCTACTAATTATTCACCTACGTTTCAGAAGTTTCAAGGTGAAAAAGAAAAGTCTAAACTTAATTTTAGTTCCAGAAATCTGGAAAACTATAATAGAGACTTTTCCGTTAAGGAATTGAAAAAAGCTTTAAAAAAGTGTCATGACACTGCTGTTGGGTCAGATGCTATTCATTATCAATTCCTCAAACGTTTGCCGTCTCGTTCCCTTCATTGCTTACTTGACATTTATAATCAGGTATGGACAACGGGAAGCATTCCAGCCTCTTGGCGGGAAGCTATCGTTGTTCCAATACCTAAACCAGGTAAAGATTCCACAAATCCATCTAATTATCGCCCTATTGCTTTAACTAGTTGTATTTGCAAAACCATGGAAAGAATGGTAAATGATCGTCTTGTCTGGTTTCTTGAAAAGAACCACCTTATTACTCAAGTCCAAAGTGGCTTTCGTAAACAAAGAAGCACTCTTGATCATCTTGTCCGCTTCGAGACATTTATTCGAGAAGCCTTTATAAAGAAGGAACACGTTGTTTCTGTCTTTTTCGATCTTGAAAGTGCTTATGATACCACATGGAAGTATGGAATTATGAACGACCTCTATGATTTCGGTATACGAGGTCGCCTTGCCTATTTCATCTCTGCTTTTTTGGATGAACGGCAGTTTAGAGTCCGGGTTGGAGACACTTTATCTGATCCTCATGAACAAGAAATGGGCGTTCCCCAGGGGAGTATTTTATCGGTGACACTATTTAGTGTCAAAATAAACAACATCGTTAAAACGGTTTGTCCTGGCGTGGAATGCTTCCTTTATGTTGATGACTTCTGCATCTGTTACAGATCAAAACACATGTATACAATTGAAAGACAGTTGCAGCAAGTTTTAAACAACCTTTCAAAATGGTCCAATGAAAACGGCTTCAAGTTTTCAAAGACAAAAACTAAATGTATGCATTTTTGTCAATCAAGAAAAATGCATTCCGATCCAGAATTAAAGTTAGACGGAGTGCCGATTGAAGTTGTTAAGGAATTTAAGTTTTTAGGACTCCTTTTTGATTCTAAACTGTCGTTTATTCTGCATATTGACAATTTGAAAAATAAATGCCAAAAGGCACTTAATATTTTACGTGTTGTATCCAGTATGGATTGGGGAGCCGATAAAAAGGTTCTATTGCGACTTTATAGGGCACTTGTTAGATCAAAGCTAGATTATGGCTGTGTTGTTTATGGTTCAGCGCGTCCTTCATACCTTCGCAAACTTGATACTATACATAATCAGGGATTGCGCTTGGCGTTGGGCGCATTTAGAACATCACCAGTTAACAGTCTATATGCAGAAGCAAATGAGCCTTCCTTAAATTTACGCAGGAAAAAACTTTCTATGCTGTACTATCTAAAACTCAAATCAAACCCCGATAACTCCACTCATAAAGTTGTTTTTGAACCAAAATATAGAGAGTTTTTTGAAAAGAATTAGAACCCTATACTTCCCTTTAGTTTTCGCTGTGAAGCTGATGTTAACTCTCTAGATTTTGACCTAGAGGACGTGGCAGAACATATTGTTCCTGATGTTCCTTTATGGACATATAAAAGTCCCACGTTTCTTTATGATCTTGCTTCAAGCAAAAAAGATACAACAGATCCAATTATTTTTAAAACAAAATTCTTGGAAGTCAAAGAAAAATACACATCATATGAAGAGATATACACGGACGGTTCAAAAGATGGCGAAAAAGTTGCTTCGGCAACTATTTTAGATGGCGAAAAATATCAATTCCGCCTTCCTAATAACTCTTCTATTTTTTCAGCCGAGCTTAAGGCCATTGATCTCGCACTCGATCATATAATCGCTGAACGATTCTCTCGTTATATTATATACACTGACTCTATGTCAAGCATGCAAGCGATTGAGCAAGAGAAAACTGACAATCCCCTTATCGTAAGGCTACTTGATAAAATTGCTCAGCTTAATAATGTTGATCTCGTTTTCTGCTGGCTTCCAAGCCACATTGGTATTCGTGGTAATGAGGAGGCAGATAAAGCTGCCAAGGATGCATTATCACTTGAGATTTTACCTTTTGAAGTACCTTTTACTGATTTTAAACCCTTAATTCATTGTTTTATTCATGATGTCTGGAGGAACTGCTGGTCTGATCCTGCTAATCAAAATAATAAACTATATTCTGTGCGACAGGATCTTGGCGATTGGCTACCTGGTTACAGGTCAAGCCGTCGAGAAGAGCTTATCCTGACTCGCATACGCATTGGTCATACTCATCTGACACATTCCTATCTTTTAAAAGGAGAAGAGATGCCAATGTGCGTTCCCTGCAACGCTCCTCTTACTATCAAACATATTTTTATAGATTGTATTGATTTTTCTTTTATCAGAGACGGATATTTTAAAGTTGATAGTATGAGGCAGCTGTTTGACTTTGTCAAACTTGAACTTATTTTTGACTTTCTCAAGGCGATTCATTTATATAGTAAAATTTGATTTTAGGTTCTATTTACCTCGTTTCTTTCATCTGAATTTTTAAAGTAGCTATATTAAATTTTACCGTTTTCAATAACTCTTTTGGTTATTATTTGTTTTACATGCGAAGATTTCTTTAGAATGTTATTTGTTTACATTGATTTTTTAATACTATTGCCTACTTTAATTTTGTTACACACATGAATGCCCACTTTTGTGAATTTTCCGGTCGGGTGGACTCGCACATGGACCGTTCTCCTGATCTGAGGGGAGTCCATGTGCTTTCGTGCTCACGTCGGATTATTCCAATATAATACAGAAGTGTTTGCGCCCAACATGACCTTAGCTGTCGACGGGCCATAAAACGACATTCATTCATTCATTCATTCCGTCTGTCCGTCCGAAAACTTAACATTTGCCTTTTCTCCAAAAGTATTTGACATACAAAGCTCAAATTTGGCATGATGATAGATCTCAATAATCCGCATCCGCTGGTACCAAAGTCAAGGTCATGTGACAAGGTAATACTTTAAGAAAAATGCTGTTCCGGGGGCATTCGAGTTTCACAAACACATCTTGTTTTTTTCTATTTTCACCTCGATTTTAAGGTGTGAACGGGAACTGGAAACATTCATTGCCGTAGAGTTTAAATGGCGCTGACTCAAGCTTTTCTCGAAGATCTGAAATGTATATCAGAGATTACCATATAGTCTGTCAGGAAAACCGCCCCCCAGCTCGGCGTGGGAAAAGAAATAGTCGGCTGCTGTCTATGTAGTACATGGTGTGACCCCAAACAAATGGACCTGCCTGTTTGCCATGGGCTGCGACCCGTAATGCCTGATGACGGGATCCTGTAGGTTGAGTGAAGTCAGGGATTAGCCCTGTTTTTGCAACATACCACTGGCCCTGAGTTTGGATAAACGGGAGGTCGGGCGGGCCCGACCCAATCAATCGGCGGTTTATGTCTTTTCCCTAGGGCGTTTTATTTAACACCATTATCAATAAACCATCGTTTTCATTTGAATAAGATGTTTCTTTCACATGCCGTAGACGGCGGTTGCCCATGGACCAATCGGGAAACATGGTGTTTGATCAACAATTATGCTTTCCGTAATTTCTTCATGCTTGGCTGAATTGATTGTCGGAGGTATGTATTGCTTGATCTACCCATTTTGCACCGAGTATATCGGCGATGTATCCCCGGCACCTCTCCTGAGATGGAATTCTCCAGGTTAGTATCAATTAGTAGGACTCCGAGGGCGGGTTGTTTGGAGCATCGCCGCTGATATATACTCAAATTATTATGGAATCAACCCAAAAAACCAAGATGGCTCTTTCAGACTCAGAGGATGAGAACATAAATCAACCGCCTTTTCGAAAGTTCATAGATGGTTTTCTAGCCTTTCATTTTCCATGTTGAACAGTATTTTTATTTTCAAAAAACGATCCTATCAGAATTCAAGTAGTATAGTACAAACCGTTTTTTTTCTATCTTGACCTTGATTATAAGGTGAGACCTGGAACTGACGACATTCTTCACCGTTGTGTTTATTTGTCGCCGACTCAATGATTTCTTCAGTAGAAATGTCTTAAATTTTGTCTTCATCTATGCCTAAAAAAAAGAGTTTTCTTCCTTGTAGACGTAACTTGTCCACTTACTTATTGATCAACCCTCGTATATATATATATAAATATGGGCCACAACGTAAGAAAATGTACCTTCGGACAATTGGTGAGTATTTGATAAAAAACATAATTTTAGAGTCAAATATTTTTAGAGTATGTAAGTCTTTATTTGAACGGATTATTCAATTGAATAATGTTTTATGTTTTGTCCGTATCATAATCTTTGTTAAGTTTTTTTCCCTTTTGTTCTGGAATTTCAGACTGGTCCTAATTGAAAACAAGATGACCGTATGTTACTCATTAAACAAGAAGGCCGTTGGTCCTTAGTCGCTAAAATATACGAAAATGGATCTAAAACCCAAACCTGTCATAGCAGCCCAAGAAAAAAGAGATGCTTACATATTAAAACATTTCCGTTATGTTAACTGAAACTTTTCCTACCTGATGGGATTGAATTTGCATTACGATTTCATTATTTTTCTGACTTTTTGAAGATTTCTATATTTGCTATTTTGATCGCAGATTATAGTATAATTAATTTTGCCTCATATAATCATATCCTGAAATCGAGAATACATTAGTGTCATGTGACTGGTAATTTTGAAACAGCCAACCGCTTAAAGAGGGGGTTTACTACAGGTTTAATTATACATTGAAATTGAGATGCAGCACTAATATTCGTTGGTCAACACTGACAGAGTTAAAAAATATTATTTTCTTGCTAGGTTTGAATTTATTTATAACTATCCACACCCAACTAACTGATGACCATTTTTATTCTTAGCTCACCTGAGCACGAAGTGCTAGAGGTGAGCTATTGTGATCGTACAATGTCCGTCGTCCATCGTGCGTCGTCCACAATTTCTTAACAGCCGCCACCATAGCGCAGTTGGTTAGGCATAAGACTTCCAATCTGGAAGTCGTGGGTTCGATCCCCGGTGGCGGCAAATATCCTTTCCGACGTTTGTCTCTCACCAATGGGTATATAATCGTAAACCTATGTGAGATAGCAATCGGAGGCTAGGAAAGGATGTAATGGTAGTACAGGTGAAAGAAATACCAGGAATCCATTGTTAGGTGCTTCGACCGCCGCGATATAACTGAAATAATGTTGAAAGCGGCGTTAAACTCCATTCAACCACAATTTCTTGAAAATCTTCTCCCCCTAAACCGGTTGGTTAATTTAGATAAAACTTTGCAGGGATGTTCCTTGGGTCAAGCTCTACCAAAGTTGTACAAATATACGTAAGCTAATCTTAACTCTCCCTTAACCCATAACAACAAGGATAAAAATAGGAAAATTTTCAAAATTATTCTTCTCAAAAAAAAAAAAAAAATATGAATGGTTGGACCAACGACGGCAAGACGCAAATAGTTCGTATTCATATTTCTAATTGTTTTCAAATGCGCGTATTGTTAAAGTGAAAATCCATACCTTTAACTCCGCACCTTCGGCCTTGGGTATGTCTCTGCTTCTCATTTCACGCCAGGTCAACCAACAACAAATTTGATACTGTTTGTCCCTAGCAACATAAACGAAAACTTTTATATTGCTTTCAATGTAGCCTATAATAAAAGGAAAAATGTTTCTTGTTTTTAGTAATATTGTGGATATGTATTTGCTGGGGTTAAATTTCGTTTCCAATTTTTACTCCAACTGCATTGACTTGTCTAGATCACTTGCATAGTGATAGTCTTGCTTTTTGTTCATAGCTAATTAAACGCTGGTGGCATTCGCAGACAAACGAACTTGGGGGATTATGATTTTAGGAAGGTCATTAATGAACCATGAGGTACTCCAGAAGTGACTGGTACTTCGAAGGTATCCAGCTACTAAACTACTGTTGTGTTCTTCATCTAAAAAAAAAGAGCGGCCGCCGTCATAGCGCAGTTGGAATCGCGTCGAACTGTCAATCTAGAGGTCCCGGGTTCGATCCCCGACGGCGGCACTCATTCTTTCCGACTATTTGTGTTTCACCAATGGGTTGATAATCGTAGGCCTATGTGAGATAGCAGCTGGAGGCTTGGAAAGGATGTGGCGGTTGTACTGGTGAGAGAAATACCAGGAAACCATTGTTAGGTGCTCCAGCCGCCGCGATATAATTGAAATAATGTTGAAAGCGGCGTAAAACTCCATTCAATCAATTTTAAAAAAAAAGTTTTAACCACAAAGGGGCTCCCAGCTGGGATGGGGGGGGGTTTGAGGGGGGGGGGGGGGTAGAAATAGTCGGACGCCGCCCATGTAGTCAATTGTAAGACCCCTAACAAATGTTTGCCGTGGGTTGAGACTCGTAAGGCCGGAAAAGAGGGTCCTGGTAGTTGAGGGAAGCCCAGGGATCTCCAGCTGAAATATAAAGTAAACAACATTTTAAAACAATTTCAATGTAAACGTATTATAATCAAAAGTTGTAACGAGAGGCTTTGGGTGTAGTTGTGGAAGAGGTATTTGAAAGTTTATCTTGAAGGTTGGGAGAAGGAGTGTTCAAGGATGTTTTGGTAATTTTGTCGGTATTTGAAGAAGACTTTGAATCTTTTATTTTTTGAAAAAGTTTCAAAATTATCTTCTTTCTTTTCGGGGAAGATAACACAAAGTTTGGAAAAAACAAATCTTTACAGTTTGGGCATTCATTTTCATTTGACTTATTTTGTCTCACAGTATTTGCATAGGAGTTGAAAAGGGACGATTTGATTTTCAACTATCTTGCGTGCTTCAATAAATGATAATCCTTCTTTAGATTTTATTGTGACAATTTCTTTCTCCCTCTTCCACACATTACAAGACCTGGATGTCGAAATGTGTTCACCTCCGCAATTCGAACATTTCTTGTCAGAAGATTTATCCGGGTCTCCGTCATGCTCCAGCTTTGGTACGCCACAACACCGATAGAGACGTGTATTTCTATATTTATTTTCATGGTGTCCGAACCGAAAGCACCTATAACATTAGAGTGGGTTCGGAACATTAATGTCTACTCTGACGTTCAAGAAGCCTACACGAACTGATTTTGGAAAAATTGCACTACCAAATGTCAGCATAATGGTGTTTGTTGGCTTTTTCTTGCCGTCCCTGAAACCGTCATTTGTTAGCCTCTGTCACATTCTGATCGGCCACTCCTTGACGATTTCTTCCTCAGAAACCCAATCCAAGTCAGGACATCTAATAATGCCCCTTGACCTGTTAAGAGTCTCATGAGGAGTACAATTAACCCATCTGTCAAAAAATTATCCAATTTTGATAAATTTTCAGCTTACAACCTCAACAAGAAGGCCACCCGATCGAAGTTTTTGACAGACTTCACTTGTCGATCATGAGACATCAGAACCTTGTCAAATACAAATGACGAAAGTTTATTAAATGGCTCTTGCTCATCTGTTTGTAAAATATACAGAAATCTAGGAAAAGCTTTGCCTACATTAATACCATCGTCCTTATTCATTTCCAGTCCGTTTTCATTTTTAGCTCGGCTGTTTTCGGAGAAAATCCGAGGTAATGCTATAGCCTCCGTGTCGTCGTCGTTGTAGTCGTCGTGCGAAAACTTTGACATTTTGTTATATCTCTGGTTCTACTGAAGGCATTTACTTGAAACTTGGCACACATGTTCACCATCAAAAGAGCAACCTATACTATCAAGGGGGATAACTCTAGATGCATTTTTGTGCAAGTTATGCCCCTTTTTCGACTTAGATTTTTTCCCACCATCCAGCACTCAACAGCCGAACGTAGGCACCTATAGGCGGTGCTCTTGTTCTTTTTATGTGGTTTAAGGGATCCGTATTTTTATGCCCCTGTATCGAGAGATCGGGGGCATATTGTTTTACTCATGTCCATCTGTCTCTCCGTCCGTCTGTCTCTGTCTGTCCGAAAACTTAAACCAAAAACTTAACCTTGCAAATATCTTCAAGCCTATTCAAGATACAAAGCTAATATTTGGCTTGATGATATATCTCAATGATCCGCATCCGCTGGTACCAAAGTCAATGTAATGTGACAAGGTCAAGGTCACCTGTCAAGGTCAAACTTTGAAAAAAATGCAGTTACGGGGGCATTCGTGTTTCACAAATGAATGAATGAATGAATGCTGTTTTATGGCCCGTCAACAACTAAGGTCATGCTGGGCGCAAAACATTAAAAATTAACTTATTGTAAGAAAAGATGACTAATCATACCTTAAATACTTAACTAGTTATAACATTATGAAACAAATCGTGGTAAGATAGACAAATCTTCATTATGGTAAAAATGTAAGGAAATGATTACAAGTCTAAAAGGAAATTATGATAAAAAGATCAATCAAACAAGTCTAAAAGGAAATAATGATCAAAAGATCAATCAAAAATAACTAAAACAGATGAACATGAAATCAAAAGAATCTCGGGTTAAATTTTACTAAACAAATTAATGGCCTTCAGGAAATCAAAAATCTGTTCAACTTTTACATTGTTAAACAGGTCCTTCATACTGTCTACTTTAAAAAATCTGTCTCTATTAAAAGCAAAGTCTATACATTCTAAAAATATATGCTTGACAGTAAGAGGAGCATCACATGGGATACACACTGGCATATCCTCTCCTTTTAAAAGGTAGGAGTGCGTCAGGTGTGTATGGCCAATGCGTAAACGGGTCAAAATAAGTTCTTCGCGACGGTTAGACCTGTAACCAGGCAACCAATCGCCAAGATCTTGACGAACAGAATATAATTTATTATGAATATTGGCAGGATCAGTCCAGCTGTTCCTCCAGACTTCCTGAATGAAACCATGAATCAAAGGTTTAAAATCAGTAAAAGGCACTGAAGAGGGTAAAATCTCGAGTAATAATGCCTCCTTGGCAGCTTTATCTGCCTCCTCATTACCACGAATACCAACGTGGCTAGGAAGCCAGCAGAAAACGAGATCAACATCATGAAGCTGAGCTATTAAATCTAATAGTCTAACAATAAGGGGATTGTCGGTTTTCTCGTTCTCAATCGCTTGTATACTTGACATTGAGTCAGTAAAAATAATGTAGCGAGAGAAGCGCTCTTCGATTATATGATCGAGTGCGAGTTCAATCGCCTTTAGCTCGGCTGAAAATATCGAAGAGTTATTTGGCAAACGGAATTGATACTTTTCACCATCTAAAATGGTGGCTGAGGCAACTTTTTTGCCGTCCTTTGAACCGTCTGTATAAATTTCTTCATATGATGCGTATTTCTCTTTAATTTCTAAAAACTTTGTTTTAAAAATAGTTGGATCGGTTGTATCCTTTTTGCTAGAAGCAAGATCGTAAAGAAATTTGGGGCTTTTAGAAGTCCACAAAGGAACTTCAGGAACAATTTGTTGTGCCACATCCTCTAGATCAAAATCGAGAGAGTAAATATCTGCTTCGCAGCGTAAGCTAAACGGGGGTATTGCACTAGGTTTTTTATTAAAATCCCGTCTGTGTCTAGGTTCAAACACAACTTTATACGTTGGATTGTCAGGATTAGATTTTAGCTTTAAATAGTATTGCATTGAAAGCTTTTTCCTCCTTAGGTTCAAGGAAGGTTCATTTGCCTCAATGTAAAGACTATTAACTGGTGATGTTCTAAAAGCACCAAGCGCAAGGCGCAATCCTTGATTATGAATGGTATCAAGTTTGCGAAGGTATGAAGGGCGTGCAGAACCGTAAACAACACAACCATAATCTAATTTAGATCTGACAAGTGCCCTGTAAAGGCGTAATAAGACCTTTTTATCAGCTCCCCAGTCCATACTAGATACAACACGTAAAAGGTTAAGCGCCTTTAAGCACTTATTTTTTTAAGTTGTCAATATGGGGTATAAACGACAGTTTAGAATCGAAAAGGAGTCCCAGGAATTTAAATTCTTTTACAACTTCAATTTGAACTCCATCCAGCTTTAATTCTGGATCAGGGTGCATTTTCCTAGATTGACAAAAATGCATACATTTAGTTTTTGTCTTGGAAAACTTGAAGCCGTTTTCATTTGACCATTTTGAAAGATTTTTTAAGACTTGCTGCAGCTGTCTTTCAATCGTAAACATATGTTTTGATCTGTAACAGATGCAGAAGTCATCAACATAGAGAAAACATTCAACTCCTGGACAAACAGTTTTAACGATATTGTTTATTTTGACACTAAAAAGTGTCACAGACAAAATACTTCCCTGGGGTACACCCATTTCCTGCTCGTGGGGATCAGACAAAGTATCTCCAACTCGGACTCTAAACTGACGTTCATCCAAAAATGCAGAAATAAAATAAGCAAGACGACCTCGAATACCGAAATCATAGAGGTCATTCATAATCCCATACTTCCATGTGGTATCATAAGCACTTTCAAGATCGAAAAAGACAGAAACAACGTGTTCTTTCTTAATAAAAGCTTCTCGAATAAAGGTCTCGAAGCGAACAAGATGATCAAGAGTGCTTCTGTGTTTACGAAAGCCACTTTGGACTGACGTAATTAGGTGGTTCTTTTCAAGAAACCAGACAAGACGATCATTAACCATTCTTTCCATGGTTTTGCAAATGCAACTAGTTAAGGCAATAGGGCGATAGTTTGATGGATCCGTAGAATCTTTACCTGGTTTAGGTATTGGAATAACGATAGCTTCCCGCCAAGATGCTAGAATGCTTCCCGTTTTCCATACCTGGTTGTAAATTTCAAGTAAGCAATGCAAAGAACGAGAGGGCAAACGTTTGAGGAATTGATAATGTATATTATCATTTCCTACAGCAGTGTCATGACACTTCTTTAAAGCCTTCTTCAATTCTTTGACAGAAAAGTCTCTATTGTAATGTTCCAGTCGACTGGAACTGAAGTTAAGTTTTGACTTTTCTTTATCACCTTTAAAGTTTTGAAATGCAGGTGAGTAATTGGATGATGATGACTTCTTGGCAAACGTATCTGCCAATACATTCGCAATATCAGCCTTTGAAGAAACGTCACTGAGGTCAGTTCTTAAATGACCAACTCCAATTGACGTGTTCTTTCCGCTGATTTTGCGCACCATATCCCATGTCTTTTTGACAGATGATCTAGAATTTAATCTAGAAACATACTGTCTCCAAGACGAACGCTTACTTTGTTTAATGGTACGACGAGCTTTCGCTCGCGCAATTTTAAATTTGTACAGGTTCTCCTTTGATGGCCTCAAATCAAATGACCTAAGAGCAGACTTACGCTCAGCTATAGCCTGTTTGCAATCTTCATTAAACCATGGTTTGTTAGGGTGTTTAGGGTCAGGCGACGTTCTAGGAATAGCTTTCTCTGCAGCCGAATAAAGCAAGGATGTGAAAAGCTCTGTAGAGTTTTCACAATTTTCAAAAGCCTGTGGATTTATTGATTGTTCGCAGGTAGTTTTGAATAACTCCCAATTAGCTTTATGGAGTTTCCATCGCCTTGGGCGTTCTTGAACCGATGGTCCTAATTCAGAAATATGAATAGGAAAATGGTCACTACCATGAAGATCACAGTCCACTTTCCAGCTAAAAGCCGGGAAAATGTCTGGAGTGCAAACAGTTAAATCCAATGAAGAATATGAACCAGTGGCTGGATGATGATAGGTGGAGGATTTATCATTTAATAAAACAAGATCATGATTTGATATAAAATCTTCAATTATGCGACCTTTGTCGTCTGTATTAGTACATCCCCAAAGCGTATGGTGGGAATTGAAATCTCCCATTAATATGAAAGGCTTTGGTAACTGTTCGACAAGATCGTCTAGTTTCCTACGATGAATAGGAGAACTAGGGGGAAGATAAATTGAGCAAAGTGTAATTGTTTTATTAAGAGAAACGCTAACAGCAACAGCTTGTAGCGTAGTATTGAGAGGAATGTTGCGATGAGGAACATTGTTGTTAACAATGATCCCAACACCGCCTGAAGCTTTCTCATTCCCTTCGAAATTCTTCAAATAGCAAGAGTGATACTTTAAAGAGAATTTGTCAGTATCTTTCAGAAAGGTTTCTTGCAAACAAATTGCTACTGGCTTTCCATTTGTAACTAAAAGATTCATTTCTTCAAAATTTGACTTTATGCTGCGGCAGTTCCATTGAACGATATTATTCGCCATAGTAAATATTGTGGGAAAAATTATAACACTTACTAGTGGAAGTATGAATTTTATTTTTTGATGTGTGAAAGATCTATTTTGTTTTTGCCTTGCTTATTCTCTTTTGGATCTGTATCATTTGAATCTTCCGTTACCATGTCTTCTTCAAGACTATGGTAGCGGTTATGTTGCTTGATAGGATCCTCAGATCCTTTTGGTTGGCGATTAGAAATCGCCGCCCTTGGGGACGAATTTCTGCTCCTAGTAGGTTTGACAAAGGAAGTTTTTTCCTTAGTCTCGAAATCTTTACAAACTGGTTTCGACTGGACTTTTGGCTCTTGTATGACAGATTGCGATGATGTGGGTACCGATGAAGAAGTGTTAGAGACATTAGGTGGAGAAGTCATTTTTACTACAGAAGGTGCGTGTAAAGCTTTGTCAGAAACATTGTGAGTAGAAGTCATGGGTGCTTTAACATTTTTGTCATTGGTTGGACGGGAAGACTTAGACTCCTTTAATTTTGGAAAGAGTTTAAGAATTTTTTCTTTCTTTTCTGGGAATATTACACAGAGCTTAGAAAACATATCCTTGCAATTTTGGCATTCATTTTCATTTGACTGAGCTGGTCTTACAGTATTGGCATAAGAGTTAGGGAGATTAATGCGATTTTCTACGATTTTGCGAGCCTCAATAAATGATAAACCTTCTTTATGCTTAATGGTAACAATTTCCTTTTCCTTCTTCCATACGTGACAAGACCTGGAAGTTGACATGTGCTCGCCACCGCAGTTTGAGCATTTCTTGTTTGCAGGGCATTTATCCGGGTCTCCCTCATGACCAACCTCTGGTACACCACAGCACCGGCAGAGACGTGTGTTCCGACATCTATTTTCATGATGTCCGAACTGGAAACATCTATAGCATTGAAGAGGGTTCGGAATGTACAAGTCAACCCTGACATTCAGATACCCTACACGTACTGACTTTGGCAAAATAGATGTTTCAAAAGTCAACAATATTGTATTTGTTTCCTTTTTCTTACCGTCTCTGAAAACTGTCATACGCTTTGCCTGTGAAACATTTTGGTCGGATAATTCTTCGGCTATTTCATCCTCAGAAACTCCTTCCAAATCCGGACATCTAATGATGCCCTTAGATTTGTTTAGAGTCTCGTGAGGAGTACAATTAACCCAGCTATTGAAAAACTTGTCCATTTTCATTAAATTCTCCGCTTGTTGAGGTCGTTCAACCTCAACAAGAAGGCCACCTGATCGAAGTTTTTTAACCGACTTCGTTTGACCAGCGTGTGCCATGAGAACTTTCTCGATAACAAATGGCGAAAGTTTGTTTAAGGGTTCTTGTCCGTCTGTATGAAGTATGTACAGAAATCGAGGGAATGATTTGCCTACATTTATACTGTTATCCTTGTCCATTTCCAGTCCGTTTTCATTCTTTCGTTTTTTGGGGTTTAAGAGATCCATATTTTTGTATTTAGTTTTCATCACCCGTGGCCCCGTGCCCTCCACCGAGCCCTACAAGGGGACATGAAAAGGGCGGGTCTCCAGCCCCCTCATGCCAGGGTTACCCGGGTGATATACTTGGACCGAATGAATAAAACTACCCGACGAATGCATTGCATGGACAATCTCCTGAAACAGAATCATGCCATGCAAACCACTGCCAAGCAAAGAAACTCATACAACCCAATTAGCCCATAAGCCTATATAGACTAGAACTAAAAACTATTTAATACAACAAGATAAAAAAGAAACGTGTTTTGTACACGTTCATAAGGGCTTTGAATACATAACATCAAATTATAACAATAGTATTGCCCAAGTCTAAAACGACCAGCCGATTGCCTAGACCGGGCCCATCTAGGCTCCCGTCTCAACCGAAGCCGAGGCCAAAGCAGCGTGTTGAGAAGCTGGAGATCCCTGGGCTTCTCTCAACTACCAGGACCCTCTTTTCCGGCCTTACGAGTCTCCACCCACGGCAAACAGGCGGGCCCATTTGTTAGGGGTCTTACAATTGACTACATGGGCGGCAGCCGACTATTTCTACCCCCCCCCGCCCAGCTGGGGGCCTCGTGTTTCACAAACACATCTTGTTATACCTAGTTTTCATCACCCGTGGCCCCGTGCCCTCCATCGAGCCCTACAAGGGGACATGAAAAGGGCGGTTCTCCAGCCCATCCCCCCCATGCCAGGGTTACCCGAGTGATATACTTGGACCGAATGAATAAAGCTACCCGATGAGTGCACATGCAAACAACTGTCCAGCAAAGAAATTCATACACCCCAATAAGCCCATAAGCCTATATAGACCAGTTCTAAAAACTATTCAATACAGCAAGTTAAAAAGAAATATGTCTTGTATGCATTTTCAAGGGCTTTGGTTACATAACATCATATTATTACAATCGAATATGTCCAAGACTAAAACGACCAGCCGATTGCCTAGACCGGGCCCGTCCAGGCTCCAGCTGAGGCCATGGCAGCGTGTTGAGAAGCTGGAGATCCCTGCGCTTCCCTCAACCACTAGATAGATAGATTTATTTCGGTAAAACAGATCATACAATAATCAAGTAGTACAATAAAGCGATAAATACGATGATGCAATCACACTTTAAATGACGAATTACGTAACAATATTAAAATACATACGTAAAAACATTGTTACGATCTAAAACTTGAACAAAGAAAAAAGCTTTTCAAAAGTTTATATTACCAATTAAATTACCCTAAACCAAGGATAACACGATAAAGGGACAACTCTAATTTCCATCGTGGTCCTAATAACAATAACAACAGGGTGGCATGACACAATGAGAGGCTTGTTCTGGAAAGTAGAAGATAAATAATTATTAAAAAGTAAATTAAAATTCAAAAGTTAAATATCACAGTAAATTGTGGCAGTACTGCGAAAATACCGCAATAGTAGCTCATACAAGCCACTATCACGAGAATTCCGCAGGACGACGTCAAAATTATCACAGAGAATTTTATCACATATCACCTATATAGAAAGGCTTTGGTCATTTGTTAAAAAGTGCTTTACCTTTTGCTTAAAAGTCCCATATTTTGAAAGGTTTGTTATTTCAACGGGAAGATTGTTCCATAATTTGCAAGCATTGAAGCAAAAAGATTTAGACCCAAATGATTTGACTTTAGGCATACGGTATCCTTGTTCTGAGCTCAGCCTTGTGTTGTAATCATGAACAGATGCCTGTGAAACAAAGAAATGTTTCAAATACTCTGGTGCCAAATTATTATTGATTTTGAATACGTGACACAACATGCTCTGTTCAACTCTACTCTGTACAGGTAACCAGTTAAGCTTTTTGAAATGTTCCATGGAGATATGCGCTTGCGTCTAAATTGAGAATAAATCTGATTAACTTATTTTGGGTAGTCTGCAACTTAGTTTTTAGCTTTTGATTAAGACTGTGAAACCATATGGAGCAGGCATAATCATAATGGCACTGTATAAGAGATGTTGCTAGGATTCTTCTAGTATGCTGGCATAAAAAATCTTTCTTTCGATAAAGGAATTTAATTCGAGCATTGGCTTTCTTTAAAACAGACTCAGCTAGGGATGTAAAAGAATAAAGTTTGATCAATGTTGACACCTTAATACTTAACAGAGGAAGAGTGACCAATATGAGTTCCATTACAAGACACGTTGGTTGTGACTTCAGTTTCTGCCTGGAACCAAATAATATTGACTCTGTTTTTCCTAAATGTATAGAAAGTTTATTGTCAACTAGCCAATGACTAACTTCTTGGAGATCACCAGACAATGCCTTTTCAACCTCTTCGGCATTTTTGCCGGAAACTAATATAGCAGAGTCGTCGGCATATAGCAATAATTTGTTTTTTACAACTCCTGGCATGTCGTTGACGTAGACCAAAAATAATAAAGGGCCAAGTATAGAGCCTTGTGGAACCCCGCATGATATTTGGGAACTGGTAGAAAAAGTTCCAGATACATCAACAAGCTGCTGCCTATCGGCAAGGTATGACTTAACCAGTTACAAACATTGTCACCTAAACCAGAGGCTTTAAGTTTCATTATAGGAATGGAATGACTGTATCAAATGCCTTTTGCAAATCTAAAAGAACCAGGACCCTCTTTTCCGGCATTACGAGTCTCCACCCACGGCAAACAGGCGGGCCCATTAGTTAGGGCTCATACTGGGGCGGCATCCTTCAAACTATCGCTCAATTGCCCTGATCGTGTTTAAAGATCTTACACTTGTGTTGGTCATTTTCGCTATACCCTTACAACATCACAATCATGACCTGTTACGCAAAAGAGGGTCACACGTCCTTGCAATAAATGTGGTTCTAAAAAGGTCAACCACGGGAATTATTCTAGAAATTCTTATGCTGAATGGTGGATCGAAATTCTTGTTCAGAAAATCAGTCAAGTTCGCAAAGATTCGGTTCTAGTAAGTCTGCGTAATCCACGCAATACACTTTACGCACAAGCCCGTTGGGCCAATGTCGGCTTGGAAACAGTTTCTTACAGTAAGTTATCTTTTACACCCAACATGACCCTATTTGTCGATTGACCATAAATCATAGGCTTTATTCATTCCCTTTTCGCCTGTCAGGTCAAAAATGTTAACGTGATAAAAAAACACTTGTCATTAAATTCGTAAAATAGTAACTCTAGAAATTAGAAGTAAGAATGAGTGGGTGGAAGACAGAAATAGCGATTGAGAGAAGGGAAAGAATGATTTTGTGTAAAATAGATAAGGGTTTTGTGTATATCTCAATGTACTTTCCTGACTGAAATAAAGCTAGCGACATGTTCTGCACGTGCTACTGTAGGTCAGCATGTTTACACAAGGTCTTTGTGCTCCTTCAGTTCTAGATCAACACTTTTGTGTGAGGGCTATTGAAAAGTAGTCTTTTGATTTAGATAATTTATATTGCGTGGTAAATATATTCGCCCTTCTGATTTTATACAAAATATCCATCAACAACGTTAAATTTCTCGACACATATTTTCATGAATAATTTTATTTTTTCAGTTTTCATTGACGCATTGACACTGTTTAAATGAAAGCCTATCGCCTGGAAACTGTGTACAGGAATTATTTATGTCCCTAGTCGGTAAAAGCATTCATCATATTTTAGCAAGTTGAAGGTTTTTGGTTAAACCCATGGGTGCATCTTTACTTAGTCTTTTTAAGGCCAACGTCTAGGCAATTAGTCTCTGGTGAAAGCCTATAACATGAGTACGTATATGAAGTAAAGGTATTCCAAGGTAAAGTTTTCAAAAAAATGTAACCTTATGGGGAGACCGATATCCGAGGGTATGAAAATAATTCTATATAACATTTCGTTTCGGGCGAGCTAGATATAGCGGAATTGGTATTATTGTTTAAGAGGAAAGTTGTTTTTTTCACTCCATTGTCATGGCAACTAAAATTCTACAAGTACTTCTATTCTTTTGGATCATTCCTAGTGTATATGTCTAGAAATATCGGTTGAAATTTGATGGGATTTTGGGAGAAGATTTGTTTTTAATAAGTCAGATAGACGAACAACTAACGACCGGCCAAAGCAAATCAATGTATCCCACCTTGGGCAATTTATTCTCAACGGGTCTAATAAAAGGCAAATCCTACAAATTATATTGCACTTTGCACCCTTGATATTGAATATAGCCAATGAAACAGTGATTACACATGTTGATACCGCACCTTCTGCTTGGGTATGATTCTGTTTTTCATACCCGCAAGGTCCACCAACAATAATGTTGATTCTGTTTGTCCCTATCAACATAAACGAAAACTTTTATATTGCTTTCAATGTATCCTATAATGTATCCTATAATAGAAGGAAAACGGTTTCTTGTTTTTAGTAATATTGTGGATATGTATTTGCTGGGGTTAAATTTCGTTTCCTATTTTCTCTAACTGCATTGACTTGTCTAGATCTATGGCATAGTGATACAGTCTTGCTTTTTGTTCATAGTTAAGTAAACGCTAGTGGCCTTTTACGCTAGTGGCCTTCGAAGACAAACGAACTGGGGGATGATGATTTTAGGAAGGTCATTCATGAACCATGAGGTACTCAATAAGTGACTGGTACTTCGGATGAGTATCCAGCTTCTAAACTACTGTTGTGTTATTCATTTAAAAAAAAAGATTTTAACCACTAAAGGGTAACATTGTTTACTCCTTGTTTACGCTTTATAAAAAAGTTTCAAGTGTTAAGTTTGAAGAGCTTAATCTAGTATGTAATCTACTATTATCGAAACAAAACCCAGTTTCAGTATTTTTACAAGAAAAGATTCTTGAATATACCCATACGTTTTCCTTGAAATATCACTCTTGCTATTTGACTAACTATACAGAACGTGTAAAAACGTCTGATGGTGTGGCAATTATTGTAAATAATAACATTCCATACCGTCATGTTAGTTTAAATACATCTCTACAAGCAGTGGCTGTAAGTGTCTCTTTAAATAAAACAATTACATTGTGTTCTATTTATCTTCCCCTAGTTCTCCTGTAGATGATAGGAAACTTAAAAATCTCATTGACCAGGTACCACAACCTAAGATCTTCCAACCTAAATTAACTTCACTCTTGTCCTTTCTAAGAAGAAACCATTCCTTTTTAGCAGCCCGTGGACCACTGAGGCAGATGTTTGAGGTGATGTTTTTTAGCTCACCTGAGCACGAGGCGTTTGTGGTCGCATGATGTCCGTCGTCAACATTTGCCTTGTAGGCACTCTAGTGGGCATACTTTTTGCTTGATCAACCTAAAAATTGATCAGGATGATTGTCTTGATGAAATCTCAAATGAGTGCGAATTTGGGTCAAGTAGAGCCAAAAACAAGGCCACGAGGTAAAATCTAAGTAAAAACCTTGTTGACACTCTAGAGGCCATATTTTTTGGTCAATCATCCTGAAAAAAGGTCAGGATGATTGTCTTGATAATATCTCACAGTAAAGTAAGGTCAAACTAGTGTGTTCTCGCAACATGTTTAAATATAATACATGCATAAACTTTACAAAGCTCCTTTGCGGTGTGAAAACTGGGGAATATGCTTTTTAACCTTATAGTTACCCCCCTCCCTCTATGAATGTCTTTGTGTTTTGAAAAGTTCTATGCGTAGCTCCAATTCCACAGATAAGGCAAGACAAATCCTCGACCCTTGGTAACATACAACTATGATATAAGCGTTCTGAAACACCTTTTCAATTGAATACAATCAATATGCATGACTTTGATAGACTGAACTAGACAAAAAATACTTACCAGATACACTGCAAAGCGTCAAAGTTAATGTCATGTTTCAGACATAAGATAAATTGAATGATTTGTCTTAATGTCATTAGCCCAGTCGGGCTAGCTAAGTCCCAAATGTGTACAACTGTCAATCCTTGTGTCCTTGATACTGGCTCGACCAACTTTAATTCGACATTTAACAAGTCACTGATAATAGTCATGTTATTGTATATTTACAGTCAAAAGGTTTTAATACTTTCATTACTCTATGCTAGAAATCGGCAAAGGATTAAAATATGAAACCCACCATAATTTTAATTTTCTTCGCCCTCTTCGCATATTCCAAAGTTGAAGCTGTTTTTTTGAGATGGATCTAAAAGACAAACAAGATAAAACTATGGACTTTGCCAACAAGATTGAAAAACCAGTAATCCAAGAACCGAATTTGACTATTTTTTGCTAAGCTTGGGATATAACAGAAGTTATATTTTTTAGAAATAATACACTTTGTTACATAGTCTGTGGTATTTGAATGTCTGTTCACATACCTAATACTATATTATCGTCCTTCAAATAGATAAATCAATTTTTTGATTCTAATCACTACGGTTTCCAAAGAAACTATTTTATATAAAAACAATTAGCCCGGAAACGTATTTTTTTTCATTCCGTTCTTATACTCGCCATTAGTTTTTACACAAAAAAAGAGAAAATTTTTGTGAGGACTATTATTCCTTGAACTACCAAAAACATTCTTACCTATCTCAAATATCTCCCCCCACACACACACACTAAGGTTACTGCCTATATGTCAGAGTTACAAAAGACATCCTTCATTTACGTACACGGTAATGTGTAGATGTATTGGAAGAGATACTTACAACCTCTTTTTCCGCATTATTTTTATGCCCCCGTATCGAGAGATCGGGGGCATATTGTTTTACTCATGTCTGTCCGTCCGTGTGTCCGTCCGTCTGTCTGAAAACTTAACCTTTCCAATATCTTCAAGCCTATTCAAGATACAAAGCTGATATTTGGCATGATGATAGATCTCAATGATCCGCATCCGCTGGTACCAAAGTCGAGATCATGTGACGAGGTCAAGGGCATCTGTCAAGGTCAAACTTTGAAAAAAAATGCCGTTACGGGGGCATTCGTGTTCCACAAACACATCTTGTTTTTAAATATCTTCAGAATTGTGCGTGGCACAATACCTCGTTCATCTTCATCATTTTCAGCAATAAAACAATGCTTGATCATTTTTGTGCAAGTTTAACAACACAACCGTAGCTTGTGAAACTACCCAGGGCTTGTTTGGGGTTAAATATCTCCTCAACCACTAAAAATATCAGTCATCTTATGCTCACCCTAATCAAGTCTTTTCCTTGTCATTCTCACAATGCCCACATAGTTAGATTTGATCAATAATTCAGAAGTCTATTTCTTGCCATTCTCTCATGGGTGTTGGACAAATGCCCACATAGTTAGATTTCACCATAAGTAGGCAGAAGTTAGACAAATGCCCACATAGATAGATTTGACTCAAAGTAGGCAGAAGACTATTCCTTGTCATTCTCAAATCGGTGTTGAACAAATTCCCACATAGTTAGATTTGGCCAAAAAAGAAGGCAGGCGTCTAAACCTTATCATTCTCACATTGGTGTTGAACAAATGCCCTCATAGTGAGATTTGGCCAAAAGTAGGCAGAAGGCTTTTCCTTATCATTCTCACATGGGTGTTGGACAAATGACCACATAGATTGATTTGACCAAAAGTAGGCAGAAGTCTATTCTATTTCATTCTCACATCGGTGTTACACAAATGCCTATATACATGTAGTTAGATTTTGCCAAAAATAGGCAGAAGGCTTTTCCTTACCATTCTCACATGGGTGTTGGACAAAGGCCCACATAGATAGATTTGACCAAAAGTAGGCAGAAGTCTTTTCCTTATCATTCTCATATCGGTGTTGAACAAATGTCACATACTTAGATTTGGCTAAAAATAGGCAGAAGACTATTCCTTGTCATTCTCACACCGATGTTTGACAAATGCCGACATAGATTAGACCTTAAGTAGGCGGTATATACAGATTAGACTTTGCAGTCTGATCGTATTCGATATAGTGCAGCAAGGCTTTGTGTTCAGCATGAATATGCTGATAAAAGCATTACAAGGGCAAACTTTTCTACTGAACCATACATTTTCCTGGTGTAAATGAAGGTGAATGATTTTTGATTGATTTGTGAATGACATGATTTAGTGTTGAGTGAAATAAAAGGGAGGTTATTTTCTTTTCAAATTATCACGCACTAGCTAATTCGAAAATCTTACTTATTTCTTTCTTTCTTATATAAGTGATTAAAAATCAATTTAAATTTCTAAAATAAAGTTAAATTTATACATGTTCAAGGATGAATGGTCATATTTATTGAATTTTTTTCAATTTTAAATTCGGACCAGTTTGAATTATGTCGTCTAAGTACAGCCAAAATGAGTCTCTCACCTTTCCCTTAATCCTAGGTTGATCTCCCTTTCAGCACTTAGCAAAACTGTCATTTGTCTTTTGTTTTCCTGAAACATTTGAAATATGACAAATAAAAAAAAGCAATCTGAAGTATTAAATAGCAAAACCAAGTCCTCTACCAACTATAAGATATCACTAGGGACAAAAGTTCTGTCCTATCCATTGTTTCGTTCAATAAAAGTTAACTTCCTAGATATAATGTATTGAACATTTTGCTGGACAAATGTATATATATATCCTTGAAGTATTTTTGATAAACAATGAGGATAAAAATATCGGGAAAAAAAGAAAGTATATAAACGCTTAGAGTAATTTCCCTTTAATAACGTTACGATGACGTCGTTGCTAGACAACGTCGTTATTAACGTTCAACTCCTGAAGATCATTCTATATGTGAACCGGTTGAGTTATTTTATATTAATTAAATATGTAATTGGCAGATTCCTTCATATATATATAAATTGAATTCAAACAGTGTGAGTAGTTTGGATTATTGATAAAAGTATAAATAACCCTAGCGCTTTGATAATATATATATATATATATATATATATATATATATATATATATATATATATATATATTCAAGAATATTTTGCAGCATTTGTACTTAAGAAACCGGAAAATAGTTGTGTCCTTCAGTAAATACATGATTAGTCAGTTATCCTAACTACTTGGATCATTGGATCGGAACAGATTTCTAGAAGTTCTCTCCCCATTACGTTTACGTCCTTATACCCTAACTTAGCTCAAAATACCTCAAGTTGTGTAAACAAAAGCCTATGAAAACTGGAATTTCCCAGCAATTTCTGAGTACAAAAATATAAAATTATCCCACAAAATCACTGACACCGTGAAGCAAACCTAACCTTGTTTTGTAACTCATTGATACTGACTAAAAAACTACAATTCAGATCAATACCTTCCGAGCGTAGGAAAAAACCTATGATATTCCTGGAAAGATTGAAAAGGCTTACTTACATTTAGTTCTTCTTCTTTGTCGGAGAGCACTCTCTGAAAGATTTATGAACTTTCTTGCAATAATTACGTTCACAAGAACTTTATCTGAAAAATCCTTGTTTTATGTGATTATTAGATGTAATAGAAGCCTGACCATTAAGGTTTACTTACTTTCATCTCTTCTTCCATGTGTGCTTCTATAGTTTGTTTGAGCTGTTTAAAGAAAAGCAAAACAATATATAACTATACAACACCAACACCCTTTTAAATATTTTTTTAAGATTGTATTTGACAGCTAACCTAGACCTTTATACATGACTTTTAAATAGCTTTTTATAAGATTGTATTTGACAGTAAACCTAGACCTTTATACATGACTTTAATTTCTGCATTTTGAGGATAACATAGATCTTCCATCATACCAAACATGCGTATGAGTAAGGTATATTGAATACGGTAAATGTAAGTTTGTTAGAAGCTAAAACTTATTAAAGGACTTGGCATCTTAGAAGATATTCATTACAGGTAAGAAAATCATATAAGCAAGGTTAATCAATTTTTGTGAAAATTTTTGGTTAATGTTTTTCTAAGTCCATAAATGGTCAAGGTAAAAAAGTCAAGACACTTGGTTTCTGGTGTAAGCCTATCACCTAGAGACTTTATATGAAGTAATGATGAAGCCGACATCCAAGTTTATGAAAATAGCTCCTCCGAGAACGGGCGAGCTAAAAAGGGTTGGGCTTTTATTACAGGCTACGCTAATGTCTATTACTCAGTACAGCAGAGTTGTAACTGCCCATACACATATATTCACCGTTGTAAAAATGCCAAAGAATTAACATAATCCGCGAAAATATAAGCATTTTATTGGGGAAAAGGTGCTCTGTTAAATTTTAGCGAATTTGATTATTTTGTGGATATGGATATTTATATGGGGCTGGAAGATTATGTAAAACCAGATCGAAAATTCGATTTCAACCTCTGAAAAGGGGAGATGGGATTTTATAAGAGCACGGGGCTTTATTTGAATGATTACGGTATATATTATCATTTTTCTTTACTGGAAAATCCAAGGATATTTGGGTCAAATTTCCAGGAGACCATTTTCCGTTGATACTAGATGATTCTGACCCATTTTCTTAAGAAAATATGAAGGTAAATTATTCTGTTCTATTTTCAAAGGGAAAATATGTAAAGCATGGGCTCTATTGTGATTAGAAAACGTTTACTGATTACACGCATAATGCGTGGCCACTATTTGGGGGAAAAATAGAGATTATTTCGGAGAATGAAAAACACTTACCGATGCATTTTCTGCTTCCAAAACTTCTTTTTCTTCATGTAATTGGTTAAGTTCATCTGTTTGAAAATGATAATAAATGATTTATCAAGTAGGGGCACTTATTTCCAAGCAATATACACCCACTACATACAAGGTACTTTGCCATGAAAAAGACAGCAAAATTGGCATAATTGTTGTTACTAAGCATTTTTATGAACATGGTTTCACGTGAACTTTTTCTTGGCAAAAACGTAATATGTTTATATTAAAAAATTCTTTTATTCCATCTTTTTCTTAAACCGACATTTTTTGCGTTTTTCTTGTCGAACACGTGTTGAACTAACCTTGATGAATTATCAGGCACTGCAAGAACTGATGGTGAAAATTTCTGATGACGTGAGAGAGAGAGAGAAGAGAGAGAGAGAGAGAGGGGGGGAGGGAGAGAGAGAGAAGAGAGAGAGAGGTGGGAGAGAGAGAGAGAAGAGAGAAAGGGAGGAGAGAGAGGAGAGAGAGAAAGAGAGAATCTTTAGTGTCTAGATTATTCATTTATTTCTTAACTCGAAAAAAAGCAGTCAGAAAGGTTATTCAATTTCACATTCAACACACCTTTCCCATATTTTAATTTCATATTCAACACACCATACCCATATTTTAATTTCATATTCAACACACCAAACCCATATTTTAATTTCACATTCAACACACCATTCCCATATTTTACCATACCAACAGCAGTCCCACTACATTTTTCCATGAAACGTAATCCGTTATGGCTCTGCAAAATTGACGAACTGAATGGGGCCCCTACCCTCCCCCGAATTAAAAGACTTGTGTCTTCTTTCTTATGACGCCCCCAGCTGGGCGGGGGGATAGAAATAGTCGGCTGCTGTCCATGTAGTACATGGTATGACCCCAAACAAATGGACCTGCCTGTTTGCCGTGGGCTGCGACCCGTAATGCCTGATGAAGGGATCCTGGTGGTTGAGTGACCTCAGGGATTGGCTAGGCCCTGTGCTAGCAACACACCACTTTGGCCCTGAGTTGGGATAAACGGGAGGTCGGGCGGGCCCGACCCGATCAATCGGCTGGTCATGTCATGCCCTAGGGCGTTTTTATCCACAACCTTGTCTTTAAATTGTGTTTCGTAAACCACCGTTTTCATTAAACGACGTTTTCACCTACGCCTTAGAAGGCGGTGGCTCATGGGTCAATCGGGTAAATTTGGTGTTTGATCGACGTTTTTACTCTCCGTTATTTTTTCATGCTTGGTTGAACTAATAATCGGTAGTATTAATCGCTTGATCTAGCCTATTTGCACCGAGTATATCGGCGATGTATCCCCGGCACCTCTCCTGAGATGGAATTCCCCAGGTTAGGTGTCCCCATTGTAGGACTCCGAGGGCGGGTGGTTGGAGCATCGCCGATGAATCGCATGAAACAAACATGGCAACAACAAAAAAAGCCAAGCGCGCGTGGTCATCCGACTCAGATGATGAAGCTCCAAAACATCAGACATTTCCAAAGTATATAGTTATAGCAAGTGAAGATCCAGATGACCCAGTCACTGATCTATCTCCGTTTATAATTGAAAAACAGATAAATGCAATTCTAGGGACACCCAAGTCTGTGAAAGCTCTTAAAAATGAAACTCTCTTAGTTGAAGTTGCAAAGAAGCAACAGGCTGATAACTTGCTCAAAACAACTAAATTCTTCAATATAGATGTCACAGTACACGCCCATGAGAAATTAAATAAATCTAAGGGTGTGATACGATGTAAAGAATTATCTAAATGCAGTACTGTTTCAGAAATTAGAGATAATCTTAGACCCCAAGGAGTGACTGAGGTAAAAAGGATCGAGCTCAAAAGAGATAATAAGACTATTAGAACTAATACCTATATCTTGACATTTGATGACCCAGTTCTTCCAAAGGAAGCCCCCAGCTGGGCGGGGGGATAGAAATAGTCGGCTGCTGTCCATGTAGTACATGGTAAGACCCCAAACAAATGGACCTGCCTGTTTGCCGTGGGCTGCGACCCGTAATGCCTGATGACGGGATCCTGGTGGTTGAGTGACCTCAGGGATTGGCTAGGCCCTGTTTTTGCAACACACCACTTTGGCCCTGAGTTGGGATAAACGGGAGGTCGGGCGGGCCCGACCCGATCAATCGGCTGGTCATGCCTTGCCCTAGGGCGTTTTTACCTAAAAACTTGTTTTTTTAATTGTTTTTCCTGAACCACCGTTATCATTAAGTGACGTTTTCACTAACGCCTTAGAAGGCGGTGGCTCATGGGCCAATCGGGTAAATTTGGTGTTTGATCGACAATTTTACTGTCTGATGTCTATTTCATGCTTGGTTGAATTATTCATCAGCGTATTTTTGCTTGATCTAGCCATTTTGCTACGAGTATATCGGCGATGTATCCCCGGCACCTTCCTGAGATGGAATTCCCCAGGTTAGGTGTCCCCATTGTAGGACTCCGAGGGCGGGTGGTTTGGAGCATCGCCGATGAACCACATGAAACAAACATGGCACAAAACAAAAAAGCCAAGCGCAACTACCCATTTGAATCTGACGAGGAAAACGAAAACAGTCAAAGTTTCCCCAAGTTTATTGTAATTGAGTCAGAAGATGCAGACGAACCTATCACTGAATTATCACCTTTTGTCATAGAGAAACAAATCAAAGCAATTTTAGGAACACCAAAATCTGTTAAAAGTCTCAAAAATGAAACTCTTTTAGTTGAAGTTACAAGACAAAGTCAAGCAGAAAATCTATTGAAAATCTCAAAGTTTTTCAATATTGATGTCAAGGTTTATGCTCATGAAAAGTTAAACACATCCAAAGGAGTAATTCGTTGTAAAGATCTGTCAAGATGTCTTTTATCTGATATAAAGCATAACCTGAGACCTCAAGGAGTGACTGAAGTAAAACGAATCGAGTTTAAAAGAGATGGCAAAACTGTGAAAACAAACACTTATATTTTAACATTCAATGAACCTACAGTACCTTCAGAGATTAAGATTGGATTTGAAATAGTTAGAGTAGACATTTATGTTCCTAATCCTCTACGGTGTTTCAAATGTCAAATGTTTGGACACCACGAAGATTATTGCAAGCGAGCACCAGTTTGTAGAAAGTGTTCTTATTCTGGGGACGAAAATGATGACCATGATGAAGATTCATGCCAAAATGATTTCAAATGTGCCAATTGTGGACTTGATCATCCAGCAAACTCTAGACTTTGTCCAAAATTCAAACGGGAAAAGGAAATTTTGACTGTAAAGTATAAACAAAATCTATCTTTCTACGAGGCCCGAAAATTAGTAGACTCGAAGGAACGACCAAACCCTGAAAATAGTTATGCGAGTAAAGCACAAGTCACTCCTATTCAAGCTTTAAAAACTAATGAATGCACAACCTGTGAAAAATTGCTTAAAATACTTACGGAAGTGTTTCCTGAAGTACGTACCAAAGTCGATCAACTTCTATCAGACGAAACGTCCTTGAACAAATCAACGAATGGTAAAAATGATAATAAAAAATCCTCAGATTCTGAAAAGAAAACACCTGTTTCTAAGCAGAATAAAGTTGTCAAAATCAACAGTAAACCGTCCCAGAAAGATAAGTCAGCACCTCAATTAGAGTCAGTCAGTCAGAGAAAGCCTCGAGTGAATCTGGATAAGGTTAATCCTCCTCCAGTTCCGACAGGCAATCGATTCGCTGAATTAAGCGAATCAGATGAAGAGGAGGAGATGGATGTACCCGCTCCTCCTCCTTCAAATCCCCCTCCTTCAAACCCTCCTACTTCAAAACAAACAGATGCAATTAGGCAAGGCGCAAATAAAATTAACCTAACAGGAGTTAAATAATGGGTTATTCTTTACTTCCATTAATAAGTGGTATAATTTTAACAATTACATTCATAATGGCGAATAACATTATACAATGGAATTGTCGCAGCATCAAGGCCAATTTTGAAGAACTTAATCTTCTAGTATCGAAACAAAAACCAGTTGCAGTATGTTTACAAGAAACGTTTCTCAAAGACACAGATAAGATTTCTCTAAAATATCATGCTTGCTATTGTACTAATTTTACAGAACGCGAGAAAGCGTCTGGCGGTGTGGGAATTATTGTAAATAATAATATCCCTCACCGTCATGTTAGTCTAAATACATCTCTACAAGCAGTGGCTGTAAGTGTCTCTCTCAATAAAACTGTTACACTCTGTTCTGTTTATCTTCCTCCAAGTGCCCCTGTTGATGGCAGAAAACTTGATCATCTAGTCGATCAGCTACCACAACCTTTTATACTTATGGGGGATTTCAATTCTCACCATAGGTTATGGGGATGCTCCAATACAGACGACAAAGGTCGTATTGTTGAGGATTTTGTAACACGGCATGATCTTGTTTTATTGAATGATAAATCTAAAACTTATCTTCATCCTGCAACTGGAAATTACTCTTCACTTGATTTGACTATTTGTAGTCCTGATATTTTCCCTGATTTTTCATGGAAAGTAGTTTCTGACCTTCATGGTAGTGACCATTTCCCTATTCAGATTTCCGAATTAGGACCATCTGTTCAGGAGCGCCCTAGGCGTTGGAAACTCCATAAGGCCAATTGGGAACTTTTTAAAACCACATGCGAACAGTCGATAAATCCAGAAGCTTTTGATGATTGTGAAAACTCTGCAGACTTGTTTACATCTTTACTTTATTCTGCTGCAGAAAAAAGTATTCCACAAACATCGCCTGACCCAAAAAATCCAAACAAGCCATGGTTTAATGACGATTGCAAAAAGGCTGTAGCTAAAAGAAAACGTGCTCTTAGAGCATTTGGCTTAAGACCTTCAAAGGAAAATCTTTACAAATTTAAAATTGCACGTGCAAAAGCACGTCGCACTATTAAACAAAGTAAGCGTTCGTCTTGGAGACAGTATGTCTCTAGATTAAATTCTAGATCATCTGTCAAAAAGACTTGGGACATGATACGTAAAATAAGTGGGAAGAATACATCACTAAGTGTTGGCCATCTTCAAACAGATGAAGATAAAACAGTTTCTTCGAAACATGATATTGCTAATGTCTTAGCAGACACGTTTGCTAAGAAATCTTCCTCTACTAATTATTCAACTACGTTTCAGAAGTTTCAAGGTGAAAAAGAAAAGTCTAAACTTAATTTTAGTTCCAGAAATCTGGAACACTATAATAGAGACTTTTCCGTTAAGGAATTGAAAAAAGCTTTAAAAAAGTGTCACGACACTGCTGTCGGATCAGATGATATTCATTATCAATTCCTGAAACGTTTGCCATCTCGTTCCCTTCATTGCTTACTTCAAATTTATAATCAGGTATGGAAGACGGGAAGCATTCCAGCCTCTTGGCGGGAAGCTATCGTTATTCCAATACCTAAACCAGGTAAAGATTCCACAAACCCTTCAAATTACCGCCCTATTGCTTTAACTAGTTGCATCTGTAAAACCATGGAAAGAATGGTTAATGATCGTCTTGTTTGGTTTCTTGAAAAGAACCACCTTATTACGCAAGTCCAAAGTGGCTTTCGTAAACAGAGAAGCACTCTTGATCATCTTGTTCGCTTCGAGACATTTATTCGAGAAGCCTTTATAAAGAAGGAACACGTTGTTTCTGTCTTTTTTGATCTCGAAAGTGCTTATGACACCACTTGGAAGTATGGAATTATGAACGACCTCTATGATTTCGGTATTCGAGGTCGCCTTGCCTTTTTCATCTCAGCTTTTTTGGATGAACGTCAGTTTAGAGTCCGTGTTGGAGATACTTTATCTGATCCCCATGAACAAGAAATGGGTGTTCCCCAGGGGAGTGTTTTATCGGTGACACTATTTAGCGTCAAAATAAACAACATTGTTAAAACCGTTTGCCCTGGTGTGGAATGTTTTCTCTACGTTGACGACTTTTGTATCTGCTACAGATCAAAACAAATGCATACAATTGAAAGACAATTGCAACAAGTCTTGAACAATCTTTCAAAGTGGTCCAATGAAAACGGTTTCAAGTTTTCAAAGACAAAAACTAAATGTATGCATTTTTGTCAATCGAGAAAAATGCATCTTGATCCAGATTTAAAGTTGGATGGAGTACCGATTGAAGTTATCAAAGAATTTAAGTTCTTAGGACTCCTTTTTGATTCTAAACTGTCGTTTATTCCACATATTGATAATTTGAAAAATAAGTGCCTAAAGGCACTTAATCTTTTACGTGTTGTATCCAGTATGGATTGGGGAGCCGATAAAAAGGTTCTATTGCGCCTTTATAGGGCACTTGTTAGATCAAAGCTAGACTATGGCTGTGTTGTTTATGGTTCTGCACGCCCTTCATACCTTCGCAAACTTGATACTATTCATAATCAAGGATTGCGTTTGGCGTTGGGCGCATTTAGAACGTCACCAGTTAACAGTCTTTATACAGAAGCAAATGAACCTTCTTTAAATTTACGAAGGAAAAAGCTTTCTTTACAATATTATTTAAAACTTAAATCCAATCCCGATAATCCTACTCATATAGTTGTGTTTGATCCAAAATATAGAAAGGATTTTGAAAAGAAAAAGAACCCTATTCTTCCCTTCAGTTTGCGTTGTGAGGCTGATGTAAATTCTCTAGACTTCGATCTAGAGGACGTGGCAGAACATATTGTTCCTGATGTTCCTTTGTGGACATATAAAAGCCCCACGTTTCTTTATGATCTTGCTTCCAGCAAAAAGGATACAACGGATCCAACTATTTTTAAAACAAAGTTCTTGGAAGTCAAAGAAAAATACACATCATACGAAGAGATATACACAGACGGTTCAAAAGATGGCGAAAAAGTTGCTTCAGCCACAATTTTAGATGGCGAAAAATATCAATTTCGCCTTCCTAATAACTCTTCCATTTTTTCAGCCGAGCTTAAGGCCATTGATCTCGCACTCGATCATATGATCGCAGAACGTTTCTCTCGCTATATTATTTATACTGACTCTATGTCAAGCATGCAAGCGATTGAGAATGAGAAAACTGACAATCCCCTTATTGTAAGATTACTCGATAAAATAGCTCAGCTAAATGATGTTGATCTCGTTTTCTGCTGGCTTCCAAGCCATATTGGTATTCGTGGTAATGAGGAGGCAGATAAAGCTGCCAAGGATGCATTATCACTTGAAATTTTACCTTTCGAAGTACCTTTTACCGATTTCAAACCCTTAATTCATAGTTTTATTCATGATGTCTGGAAGAACTGTTGGTTAGATCCAGCTAACCAGAATAATAAATTATTTTCTGTTCGACAAGACCTCGGCGATTGGTTACCTGGTTACAGGTCATGCCGTCGCGAAGAACTAATTTTAACTCGATTACGCATTGGTCATTCTCACTTAACACATTCCTACCTTTTAAAAGGAGAAGAGATGCCAATGTGCATTCCATGCAACGCTCCTCTTACTATCAAACATATTTTTATAGATTGTATTGATTTCTCTTTTATCAGAGACAAATATTTTAAAATTGATTGTATGAGGCAGCTGTTTGAGTATGTCAAATTGGAGTTGATTTTTGACTTTCTTAAGGCAATTCACTTATATAATAAAATCTGATTTTAGGTTCTATTGACCGTTTCTTCTATTTTTAAAATGTTCTACACAATTTTACCGTTTTCAATAGCTTTTTTGGTTATTATTTCTTTTATAATTGGAACAATCTTTTGGATTTATTAGTTTACATTGTTTTTTTTATAACGTTGTTAATTTGAATTTCAGTTTAGCCTGAATGATCACTTTTTTTGAATTTTCCGGACGGGTGGACTCGCACATGGGCCGTTCTCCTGATTTGGGGAGAGTCCATGTGCTTTCGTGCTCACGTCGGATCATTCCAGTTTTATACATGAGTGTTTGCGCCCAACATGACCTTAGAAGTCGACGGGCCGTAAAGCAATATTCATTCATTCATTCTTCCAAAGGAAATTAAAGTCGGATTTGAAGTTGTGAAAGTTGATGTATATGTCCCTAATCCGCTTCGTTGTTTTAATTGCCAGCGATTCGGCCACCATGAGAGCAACTGCACTAGAACTAAAATTTGTAGGAAATGCTCTTACACGGGACCTGTAGATGAACATGAAGAGGATGAATGCGAAAACGATCTCAAGTGTATTAACTGCGGACAAGGTCATGCGGCTAGCTCTAGGCAATGCCCACATTTCATTTTACAAAAACAAATTTTAGAAGTGAAATGTAGACAATCTGTTTCATTTTATGAGGCAAAAAGGATTGTAGAATCTAGGCAAGATTCAATGCACCTCAGTGGAACAGAAAACAGCTACGCTAATAAAGCTAAAACTGTTTCTGCTGACAAATCAAAGCCTGATCAATGTAGCACTTGCGAGCGCCTTTTGAAAGTCATTACTGAATTATTCCCTCAGGCTAAAGGTTTGATCAATAAAGCATTATCTTCGGAAACTTCGACTTCCCCAGCTTCAGTCAATGGAGCTTCATCGTCTGATCAAAAACAATCTGCTGCTCAAACAGCACAAACAGTAACTGTTGCTCAAAATACTCAACAATCTTCTCTAAATAATGGTCCTTTAAGTAAACCAGAATCGGTCAATAAGAGACGGATTCGTATTCAGTTAGAAAAAATTAATCCTCCCTCAGTGGAGACACCCAATCGCTTTGCTGAGTTGGGTGACGGGGATGGGGAGGCGATGGAGGAGGAATCTGAGGATACTTCTCCAAAACCTCCAGATCCTCCTTCCAAACCTGGAAATCAGCGCCAAATTAGGCAAGGTAAAATAAACTTAGCTGGAGTTAAAAAATGAATAAGTTCATACTTCCATTAATCAGTGGTATAATCTTCACACTTTCTTTTACAATGGCGAATAAACTGATACAATGGAATTGCCGTAGTATCAAGGCAAATTTTGAAGAACTAAATCTCTTAGTTACAAGAGATAAACCAGTTGCAATATGCTTACAAGAAACGTTTCTTAAAGACACAGATAAGTTTTCTCTGAAATATCACTCTTGCTTTTTTACTAACTTTACAGATCGCGAAAAAGCGTCTGGTGGTGTGGGAATTGTTGTAAATAATAATATCCCTCACCGACATGTCAATTTAGATACTTCTTTGCAAGCAGTGGCTGTAAGTGTCTCGCTAAATAAAACAATTACATTATGTTCTGTTTATCTTCCTCCAAGCTCCCCTGGTCCCGGGTTCGATCCCCGACGGCGGCACTCATTCTTTCCGACTATTTGTCTCTCACCAATGGGTTGATAATCGTAGACCTATGTGAGATAGCAGCTGGAGGCTAGGAAAGAATGTGATGGTTGTACTGGTGAGAGAAATACCAGGGATCCATTGTTAGGTGCTCCAGCCGCCGCGATATAACTGAAATAATGTTGAAAGCGGCGTTAAACTCCATTCAATCAATCCAAGCTCCCCTGTTGATGGCAGAAAACTTGATCATCTCGTCGATCAGCTACCTAAACCTTTTATGCTAATGGGAGATTTCAATTCTCACCATAAATTATGGGGATGCTCCAATACAGACGACAAAGGTCGTACTGTTGAGGATTTTGTAACTAGGCATGATCTTGTTTTATTGAATGATAAATCTAAAACTTATCTTCATCCTGAAACAGGAAATTATTCTTCACTGGATTTGACTATTTGCAGTCCTGATATTTTTCCTGATTTTTCATGGAAAGTTATTTCCGACCTTCATGGTAGTGACCATTTCCCTATTCAGATCTCCGAATTAGGACCATCTGTTCAAGAGCGCCCTAGGCGTTGGAAACTCCATAAGGCTAATTGGGAACTTTTTAAAACCACCTGTGAACAGTCGATAAATTCAGAAGCCTTTAATGACTGTGAAAATTCTGCAGATTTGTTTACATCTTTACTATATTCTGCTGCAGAAAAAAGTATTCCACAAACATCGCCTGACCCAAAGAATCCAAACAAGCCATGGTTCAATGATGATTGCAAAAAGGTTATAGCCGAGAGGAAACGTACTCTTAGAGCATTTGGCTTAAGGCCTTCAAAGGAAAATCTTTACAAATTTAAAATTGCACGTGCAAAAGCACGTCGCACTATAAAACAAAGCAAGCGTTCGTCTTGGAGACAGTATGTATCTAGATTAAATTCTAGATCATCGGTCAAAAAGACTTGGGACATGATACGTAAAATTAGTGGGAAGAATACATCACTTAATGTTGGTCATCTGAAAACGGATGACGATAATACAGTTTCTTCTAAACATGATATTGCTAATGTTTTGGCAGACACGTTTGCAAAGAAATCTTCCTCTACTAATTATTCACCTACGTTTCAGAAGTTTCAAGGTGAAAAAGAAAAGTCTAAACTTAATTTTAGTTCCAGAAATCTGGAACACTATAATAGAGACTTTTCCGTTAAGGAATTGAAAAAAGCTTTAAAAAAGTGTCACGACACTGCTGTCGGATCAGATGCTATTCATTATCAATTCCTGAAACGGTTGCCATCTCGTTCCCTTCATTGCTTACTTCAAATTTATAATCAGGTATGGAAGACTGGAAGCATTCCAGCCTCTTGGCGGGAAGCTATCGTTATTCCAATACCTAAACCAGGTAAAGATTCCACAAATCCATCTAATTATCGCCCTATTGCTTTAACTAGTTGTGTTTGCAAAACCATGGAAAGAATGGTAAATGATCGTCTTGTCTGGTTTCTTGAAAAGAACCACCTTATTACTCAAGTCCAAAGTGGCTTTCATAAACAGAGAAGCACTCTTGATCATCTTGTCCGCTTCGAGACATTTATTCGAGAAGCCTTTATAAAGAAGGAACACGTTGTTTCTGTCTTTTTCGATCTTGACAGTGCTTATGATACCACATGGAAGTATGGAATTATGAACGACCTCTATGATTTCGGTATACGAGGTCGCCTTGCCTATTTCATCTCTGCTTTTTTGGATGAACGGCAGTTTAGAGTCCGTGTTGGAGATACTTTATCTGATTCCCATGAACAAGAAATGGGTGTTCCCCAGGGGAGTATTTTATCGGTGACACTGTTTAGTGTCAAAATAAATAACATCGTTAAAACCGTTTGCCCTGGTGTGGAATGTTTTCTCTACGTTGACGACTTTTGTATCTGCTACAGATCAAAACAAATGCATACAATTGAAAGACAATTGCAACAAGTCTTGAACAATCTTTCAAAGTGGTCTAATGAAAACGGTTTCAAGTTTTCAAAGACAAAAACTAAATGTATGCATTTTTGTCAATCGAGAAAAATGCATCTTGATCCAGATTTAAAGTTGGATGGAGTACCGATTGAAGTTGTCAAAGAATTTAAGTTCTTAGGACTCCTTTTTGATTCTAAACTGTCGTTTATTCCACATATTGATAATTTGAAAAATAAATGCCTAAAGGCACTTAATCTTTTACGTGTTGTATCCAGTATGGATTGGGGAGCCGATAAAAAGGTTCTATTGCGCCTTTATAGGACACTTGTTAGATCAAAGCTAGACTATGGCTGTGTTGTTTATGGTTCTGCACGCCCTTCATACCTTCGCAAACTTGATACTATTCATAATCAAGGATTGCGTTTGGCGTTGGGCGCATTTAGAACATCACCAATTAACAGTGTTTATACAGAAGCAAATGAGCCTTCCTTAAATTTACGAAGGAAGAAGCTTTCTTTACAATATTATTTAAAACTTAAATCCAATCCCGATAATCCTACTCATAATGTTGTTTTTGAACCTAAATATAGAGAGGCTTTTGAAAAGAAAAAGAACCCAATACTTCCTTTTAGTTTGCGCTGTGAAGCCGATGTAAGCTCTCTAGATTTTGACCTAGAGGACGTGGCAGAACATATTGTTCCTGATGTTCCTTTGTGGACATATAAAAGTCCCACGTTTCTTTATGATCTTGCTTCAAGCAAAAAGGATACAACAGATCCAATTATTTTTAAAACCAAATTCTTGGAAGTCAAAGAAAAATACACATCTTACGAAGAAATATACACTGACGGTTCAAAAGATGGCGAAAAAGTTGCTTCAGCCACTATTTTAGATGGCGAGAAATATCAATTCCGCCTTCCCAATAACTCTTCTATTTTTTCAGCTGAGCTTAAGGCCATTGATCTCGCACTCGATCATATGATCGCAGAACGTCTCTCTCGCTATATCATTTTTACTGACTCTATGTCAAGCATGCAAGCGATTGAGCAAGAGAAAACTGACAATCCCCTTATTGTAAGGCTACTAGATAAAATAGCTAAGCTTAATGATGTTGATCTCGTTTTCTGTTGGCTTCCAAGCCATATTGGTATTCGTGGTAATGAGGAGGCAGATAAAGCTGCCAAGGATGCATTATCACTTGAAATTTTACCCTTTGAAGTACCTTTTACTGATTTTATACCCCTTGTTCATAGTTTTATTCATGATTTCTGGAGGAACTGTTGGACTGATCCAGCTAACCAGAATAACAAATTATTCTCTGTTCGACAGGAACTCGGCGATTGGTTGCCTGGATACAGGTCATGCCGTCGCGAAGAGTTGATTTTGACTCGCCTCCGCATTGGCCATAGTTACCTTACGCACTCCTATCTTTTAAAAGGAGAGGAAATGCCGATGTGCGTTCCCTGCAACGCTCCTCTTACTATCAAACATATTTTTATAGATTGTATTGATTTTTCTTTTATCAGAGACAGATATTTTAAAGTTGATAGTATGAGGCAGCTGTTTGACTTTGTCAAACTTGAACTTATTTTTGACTTTCTAAAGGCGATTCATTTATATAGTAAAATTTGATTTTTATGTTCTATTTACCTCGTTTCTTTCATCTGAATTTTTAAAGTAGCTATATAAAATTTTACCGTTTTCAATAACTCTTTTGGTTATTATTTCTTTTACATGCGAAGATTTCTTTAGAATTTTATTTGTTTACATTGATTTTTTAATACTTTTGCCTACTTTAATTTTGGTACACACATGAATGCCCACTTTTGTGAATTTTCCGGTCGGGTGGACTCGCACATGGACCGTTCTCCTGATCTGAGGGGAGTCCATGTGCTTTCGTGCTCACGTCGGATTATTCCAGTTTAATACAGAAGTATTTGCGCCCAACATGACCTTAGCTGTCGACGGGCCATAAAACGACATTCATTCATTCATTCTTTCTTATGACACACATCAGTAAGGACAAAATGTAAATGATTGTCGATTGAGTAGTTTGCTCTTCAAACCATTAAGTGTTGGTCTTCAACCTAAGCGTTGTAAATACAACGTTTCTATCGTTTACGGTAATATATAGAGTTTCGTTAAAGAATGATTATCTGATGCTATTGTGTTAAAAAGAATAATGAGAAAATGAACTGAGATTAATATAGGTAGGTATTTAATACAGGTAATGGTTCAGGTAATTTTCATCCTATAGGTAATTATACGAGGGTTGTTCCAGAAGGTCGTGGACTGACGTCATATCAAATTATAAATTGTACATCTTTTAGAGTTTTCTTTTGCTTTAATCACACACAAACTTTGATGAATGTACGTCGGTTATTAATTATTTTAGGGGCGACCAAAGTCATGCACCGTGTGCCGAGCGGCGCACACCTCAAGCCTCTAACGTATGTCGTTGACGTCGGGATATTCAAAACACAACCCGTAATTCAACCTTTTCAATAAAATCACCCTAAAACTTAAATTTTACTATTAACAAATGCTAAATATACCATTACATCGTCAATACCCAGATTCTATCGCTGAAACCAGCTATCGACAGGCGTCCAAATATCCTTACATTCTGTCTTGTAACTTGATTACAGCTTTTATAAACAGTTGATACTCTTCCTTTATTCATTGCCACAAAATGTTTTCTATCATTCGAATTTTTTAACTTAATTGTTCTTTATGTTTTGTTGTGGAAATATCTCAGAATAAATGCCAACTAGGTGTCAATGCCAATGCTTTTGATCCTTTGCTCTCGCCTAGAATCAATTTTTGTTAGGCATAAAATGCAACTCTGTTCTGGTGGCTTTAGTCAACTACCACCATCGTCAGTCAGGGCACTTTATGTGAGCAACAAAAGTGTTTCAACCGATTAGGTTTTCCGGAAATATCATTGTATCAGTATTGAAGTAAGTGAGCGGCATTCTGAGAAATTTATATGACAATTAGGTCATATTTTTGGTGTTAAAGTAACAAACTGTATAAACTTTAAGTATGAAAATTAGTCTGTGCTCCACTCGACATTATGGCTGTCTCTATGGCAACGCTTGGTAGGCGCGTTATATGAATTAATGGGCTAAAATCATTGTCCATTAACTCCTTAATGTTTAAAAGTCATCATGTGCAAATTTAATTGAATTCTTTCGAACAGTTTTCGAGATATTCAGAAAGTCCACTAACTTCTGGAACACCCCTCGTATTAGACTGTTCTTGTATATAATCATATATAAGCCTCCGCGGAAGCGCAGTTGGTAGCCCGTATGATTGTTAATCTAGAGGTCCCAAGCTCGATCCCAAAGGCTCAACTTGTCCTTTCTGAAGAATTATCAACCACAAATCGGTTGATAATGAAAGACCTATGTGGGATAGCAGCTAGGAACGGGTGTAGTGGTACTAATGGTGTGAGAAATTGATTGATTGAATGGAGTTTAATGCCGCTTCCCACATTTGTTCAGTTATATCGCGGCGGCTGAGCACCTAACAATTGATTCCTGGTATTTCTCTCACCAGTACAAGCATCACATCCTTTCCTAGCCTCCAGCTGCTACCTCACATAGGGTGTGGGTAATACCAGGAATCTTTTGTAGGTGCTCCAGCCTCCGCAAAGTAACTGAAATATTGTTGAACGCGCGTAAAATTCCATTTAACAAATTCAAGTAAAATTCCATTTAACAAATTCAAAATTAACAAATATGAAAAATCGGATTATGAATCAATCGCCTGTGCGCAATCACCACAAATTTGACAGATAAAAATGGTTAATTGCGGCGAACATCCCAATTCAAACGAAAGGCGCAAGAAAGGTCGTACCTTTAAAACACTTGTCGAATAATTCTTGAAACCTGTCTTGACCCTTACTGTCGCATATTTTAGTTATATAAAACCCGACTGCATTAAGCTGTGTGTATATCACCTTACGTGTTGGAACATAGATGGGCAGTAAATTTTGGCGGTTTATTTAGTGACCTCCCTTTAACCATGGAGTAAAAAAAACAAAGAATCACCTTGAAACACCCCTCTTTGAGCACACTCTTTGTACCCTCTATGATTATGGACCACTCTAAAATTTCGAGAAACAAAGAAGGGGTGAGATTTACTTTCATCTTTATCTTATTTTATGCTTCAACACAGAGAGCTTTGTTCCACATGACTACAGTTAATACCATCGTTGTTTGATATTTACTCTATTCAGAACCACGTAATTGAAATATAAACGCAGTGAAAACGCTGGGTTAACGACACCCCGCCTCTATGTTATTGTAAATTAATAAAATTTGCGTATGCTATTATTTCCAAAATGTGACCACTTCTTTCGGATGAATTCAAGATATTAGCGTTCTGAAACACCTTTTCAATTGAATACAATCAATATGTATGACTTTAATAGACTGAACAAGACAATAAATACTTACCAGATACACTCTCCTGTAGTTCATTACTCTCAACAGGAGCTTGTTCAGCTGATAGAGGAGCCTGTGAAAAAATGAAAGTGAGTAAGAAAGCACTTAAAGTTAATTTCATGTTTCAGACATACGATAAATTTAATGATTTATGTATATGTATTTAATTTGATAAGTCACTGACAATAGTCATAGCTCCCACCATTAGGCTTATATATAGTAGGCTTAAGTGGGATGAGTAGATGCTGGCTTAGATGACATACAGCGGTTGTTCTAGTGTGAGAAATGACAGGAAACCATGAGGAGATGCACCAGCCATTGCGATATAACTGCATTAATGTTAAATGTGGCGTTTAATCGTATACCTATAAATCTTTTTTTTTTTTTGTAAATCCAAGCAATTATTCGAATCATTGCGAAACTAATTGTTCGGTTTGCAGATGTTTTTTTTCAAAACTCCTTTAACACATCTTGTGTAAGTTTTAAGTTACTATATCCATGATATATTGTAACTGCTATGGAACATTTTAATAACATTTTTTATACTTAAAGAATAGATATGCCAATAATTGTACTCTTATTCTCTAAATTTCTTTGCACAGCCTTGCTTTCCTATGTTTATTTGATCTAAATTTGAATACATGTTATTGTATTATTACAGTGAAAAGGTTTTGAAGTGTCAATACTTTCTGCTAGAAATCAGCAAAGAATAAAAATATGAAACCCACCATAATTTTGATTTTCTTCGTCCTCCTGGCAAATTCTAAAGTTGATGATGTTTCGGAGTTGTATCTTAAAGACAAACAAGATAAAACTATGAATTTTGCCAACAAAATTGAATCAAACACCTGATCTGCTCCACTTCAAGGAAACGGTAGATTTATTGGCTCTATTTTAATCTACTGCTTTAAGCAAACGGCGGATTTATTGGCTCTTAAATAATTATCTGTTGCTGCGTTTACATCGACTACAAAATAACAAACAAATTTTTATAATGAAGGCATAATAAAGGCGCAAGAAAGGTCGTACCTTTAAAGCACTTGTCAAATAATTCTTGAAACCTGTCTTTACCCTGTCGCATATTTAAGTTATATAAAACCCGACTGCATTAACCTTTGTGTATATCACCTTACGCGTTGGAACATAGATGGGCAGTAAATTTTGGCGGTTTATTTAGTGACCTCCCTTTAACCATGGAGTAGCAAAAACAGAGAATCACCTTGAAACACCCCTCTTTGAGCACACTCTTTGTACCCTCTATGATTATGGACCACTCTAAAATTTCGAGAAACAAAGAAGGGGCGAGATTTACTTTCATCTTTATGTTATTTTATGCTTCAACACAGAGAGCTTTGTTCCACATGACTACAGTTAATACCATCGTTGTTTGATATTTACTCTATTCAGAACCACGTAATTGAAATATGAACGCAGTGAAAACGCTGGGTTAACGACACCCCGCCTCTATGTTATTGTAAATTAATGAAATTTGCGTATGCTATTATTTCCAAAATGTGACCACTTCTTTCGCATGAATTCAAAATATTAGCGTTCTGAAACACCTTTTCAATTGAATACAATCAATATGTATGACTTTAATAGACTGAACAAGACAATAAATACTTACCAGAAACACTCTCCTGTAGTTCATTACTCTCAACAGGAGCTTGTTCAGCTGATAGAGGAGCCTGTGAAAAAATGAAAGTGAGTAAGAAAGCACTTAAAGTTAATTTCATGTTTCAGACATACGATAAATTTAATGATTTATGTATATGTAATTAATTTGATAAGTCACTGACAATAGTCATAGCTCCTACCATTAGGCTTATATATAGTAGGCTTAAGTGGGATGAGTAGATGCTGGCTTAGATGACATACAGCGGTTGTTCTAGTGTGAGAAATGACAGGAAACCATGAGGAGATGCACCAGCCATTGCGATATAACTGCATTAATGTTAAATGTGGCGTTTAATCGTATACCTATAAATCTTTTTTTTTTTTTTTTGTAAATCCAAGCAATTATTCGAATCATTGCGAAACTAATTGTTCGGTTTGCAGATGTTTTTTTTTCAAAACTCCTTTAACACATCTTGTGTAAGTTTTAAGTTACTATATCCATGATATATTGTAACTGCTATGGAACATTTTAATAACATTTTTATACTTAAAGAATAGATATGCCAATAATTGTACTCTTATTCTCTAAATTTCTTTGCACAGCCTTGCTTTCCTATGTTTATTTGATTTTAATTTGAATACATGTTATTGTATTATTACAGTGAAAAGGTTTTGAAGTGTCAATACTTTCTGCTAGAAATCAGCAAAGAATAAAAATATGAAACCCACCATAATTTTGATTTTCTTCGTCCTCCTGGCAAATTCTAAAGTTGATGATGTTTCGGAGTTGTATCTTAAAGACAAACAAGATAAAACTATGAATTTTGCCAACAAAATTGAATCAAACACCTGATCTGCTCCGCTTCAAGGAAACGGTAGATTTATTGGCTCTATTTTAATCTACTGCTTTAAGCAAACGGCGGATTTATTGGCTCTTAAATAATTATCTGTTGCTGCGTTTACATCGACTACAAAATAACAAACAAATTATTATAATGAAGGCATAATAAAGGCACAAGAAAGGTCGTACCTTTAAAGCACTTGTCAAATAATTCTTGAAACCTGTCTTTACCCTGTCGCATATTTAAGTTATATAAAACCCGACTGCATTAACCTTTGTGTATATCACCTTACGCGTTGGAACATAGATGGGCAGTAAATTTTGGCGGTTTATTTAGTGACCTCCCTTTAACCATGGAGTAGCAAAAACAGAGAATCACCTTGAAACACCCCTCTTTGAGCACACTCTTTGTACCCTCTATGATTATGGACCACTCTAAAATTTCGAGAAACAAAGAAGGGGCGAGATTTACTTTCATCTTTATGTTATTTTATGCTTCAACACAGAGAGCTTTGTTCCACATGACTACAGTTAATACCATCGTTGTTTGATATTTACTCTATTCAGAACCACGTAATTGAAATATGAACGCAGTGAAAACGCTGGGTTAACGACACCCCGCCTCTATGTTATTGTAAATTAATGAAATTTGCGTATGCTATTATTTCCAAAATGTGACCACTTCTTTCGCATGAATTCAAAATATTAGCGTTCTGAAACACCTTTTCAATTGAATACAATCAATATGTATGACTTTAATAGACTGAACAAGACAATAAATACTTACCAGAAACACTCTCCTGTAGTTCATTACTCTCAACAGGAGCTTGTTCAGCTGATAGAGGAGCCTGTGAAAAAATGAAAGTGAGTAAGAAAGCACTTAAAGTTAATTTCATGTTTCAGACATACGATAAATTTAATGATTTATGTATATGTAATTAATTTGATAAGTCACTGACAATAGTCATAGCTCCTACCATTAGGCTTATATATAGTAGGCTTAAGTGGGATGAGTAGATGCTGGCTTAGATGACATACAGCGGTTGTTCTAGTGTGAGAAATGACAGGAAACCATGAGGAGATGCACCAGCCATTGCGATATAACTGCATTAATGTTAAATGTGGCGTTTAATCGTATACCTATAAATCTTTTTTTTTTTTTTTTGTAAATCCAAGCAATTATTCGAATCATTGCGAAACTAATTGTTCGGTTTGCAGATGTTTTTTTTTCAAAACTCCTTTAACACATCTTGTGTAAGTTTTAAGTTACTATATCCATGATATATTGTAACTGCTATGGAACATTTTAATAACATTTTTATACTTAAAGAATAGATATGCCAATAATTGTACTCTTATTCTCTAAATTTCTTTGCACAGCCTTGCTTTCCTATGTTTATTTGATTTTAATTTGAATACATGTTATTGTATTATTACAGTGAAAAGGTTTTGAAGTGTCAATACTTTCTGCTAGAAATCAGCAAAGAATAAAAATATGAAACCCACCATAATTTTGATTTTCTTCGTCCTCCTGGCAAATTCTAAAGTTGATGATGTTTCGGAGTTGTATCTTAAAGACAAACAAGATAAAACTATGAATTTTGCCAACAAAATTGAATCAAACACCTGATCTGCTCCGCTTCAAGGAAACGGTAGATTTATTGGCTCTATTTTAATCTACTGCTTTAAGCAAACGGCGGATTTATTGGCTCTTAAATAATTATCTGTTGCTGCGTTTACATCGACTACAAAATAACAAACAAATTATTATAATGAAGGCATAATAAAGGCACAAGAAAGGTCGTACCTTTAAAGCACTTGTCAAATAATTCTTGAAACCTGTCTTTACCCTGTCGCATATTTAAGTTATATAAAACCCGACTGCATTAACCTTTGTGTATATCACCTTACGCGTTGGAACATAGATGGGCAGTAAATTTTGGCGGTTTATTTAGTGACCTCCCTTTAACCATGGAGTAGCAAAAACAGAGAATCACCTTAAAACACCCCTCTTTGAGCACACTCTTTGTACCCTCTATGATTATGGACCACTCTAAAATTTCGAGAAACAAAGAAGGGGTGAGATTTACTTTCATCTTTATGTTATTTTATGCTTCAACACAGAGAGCTTTGTTCCACATGACTACAGTTAATACCATCGTTGTTTGATATTTACTCTATTCAGAACCACGTAATTGAAATATAAACGCAGTGAAAACGCTGGGTTAACGACACCCCGCCTCTATGTTATTGTAAATTAATAAAATTTGCGTATGCTATTATTTCCAAAATGTGACCACTTCTTTCGCATGAATTCAAGATATTAGCGTTCTGAAACACCTTTTCAATTGAATACAATCAATATGTATGACTTTAATAGACTGAACAAGACAATAAATACTTACCAGATACACTCTCCTGTAGTTCATTACTCTCAACAGGAGCTTGTTCAGCTGATAGAGGAGCCTGTGAAAAAATGAAAGTGAGTAAGAAAGCACTTAAAGTTAATTTCATGTTTCAGACATACGATAAATTTAATGATTTATGTATATGTAATTAATTTGATAAGTCACTGACAATAGTCATAGCTCCCACCATTAGGCTTATATATAGTAGGCTTAAGTGGGATGAGTAGATGCTGGCTTAGATGACATACAGCGGTTGTTCTAGTGTGAGAAATGACAGGAAACCATGAGGAGATGCACCAGCCATTGCGATATAACTGCATTAATGTTAAATGTGGCGTTTAATCGAATACCTATAAATCTTTTTTTTTTTTTGTAAATCCAAGCAATTATTCGAATCATTGCGAAACTAATTGTTCGGTTTGCAGATGTTTTTTTTCAAAACTCCTTTAACACATCTAGTGTAAGTTTTAAGTTACTATATCCATGATATATTGTAACTGCTATGGAACATTTTAATAACATTTTTTATACTTAAAGAATAGATATGCCAATAATTGTACTCTTATTCTCTAAATTTCTTTGCACAGCCTTGCTTTCCTATGTTTATTTGATCTAAATTTGAATACATGTTATTGTATTATTACAGTGAAAAGGTTTTGAAGTGTCAATACTTTCTGCTAGAAATCAGCAAAGAATAAAAATATGAAACCCACCATAATTTTGATTTTCTTCGTCCTCCTGGCAAATTCTAAAGTTGATGATGTTTCGGAGTTGTATCTTAAAGACAAACAAGATAAAACTATGAATTTTGCCAACAAAATTGAATCAAACACCTGATCTGCTCCGCTTCAAGGAAACGGTAGATTTATTGGCTCTATTTTAATCTACTGCTTTAAGCAAACGGCGGATTTATTGGCTCTTAAATAATTATCTGTTGCTGCGTTTACATCGACTACAAAATAACAAACAAATTTTTATAATGAAGGCATAATAAAGGCGCAAGAAAGGTCGTACCTTTAAAGCACTTGTCAAATAATTCTTGAAACCTGTCTTTACCCTGTCGCATATTTAAGTTATATAAAACCCGACTGCATTAACCTTTGTGTATATCACCTTACGCGTTGGAACATAGATGGGCAGAACTTTTGGCGGTTTATTTAGTGACCTCCCTTTAACCATGGAGTAGCAAAAACAGAGAATCACCTTGAAACACCCCTCTTTGAGCACACTCTTTGTACCCTCTATGATTATGGACCACTCTAAAATTTCGAGAAACAAAGAAGGGGTGAGATTTACTTTCATCTTTATGTTATTTTATGCTTCAACACAGAGAGCTTTGTTCCACATGACTACGCCCCCAGCTGGGCGGGGGGATAGAAATAGTCGGCTGCTGTCCATGTAGTACATCGGGCCCGACCCGATCAATCGGCTGGTCATGCCTTGCCCTAGGGCGAATAAATTTAACCTTTCATCAAATCTTCGTTTTCATTTGAAATAGATGTTTCTTTCACATGCCTTAGAAGGCGGTGGCTCATGGGCCAATCGGGTAAACATGGTGTTTGATCGACAATTATACTTTCCGTTTTTCTTCATGCTTGGGTGAATTAATTATCGGAGGTATGTATTGCTTGATCTAGCCATTTTGCACCGAGTATATCGGCGATGTATCCCCGGCACCTTTCCTGAGATGGAATTCCCCAGGTTAGGTGTCCCCATAAGTAGGACTCCGAGGGCGGGTGGCTTGGACCATCGCCGCTAAATCAAAAACAATTTAACATGGCTTCATCCAAAAAAACCAAGAGAGTGCTTTCAGATTCTGAGGATGAAAATGTCAATTTACTGCCGTTTCCAAGATTTATAGTGGTCGAAAGTGAAGACCCAGAGTTTCCGATAGCAGAACTTTCTCCTTTTGTTATAGAAAAGCAAACCAGGGCAATTATTGGAACTCCAAAATCAGTCAAGAATATGAAGAATGGAAATTTGTTAATTGAAGTGTCAAAAAGGGCTCAGTCAGAGAATCTTCTGAAAATAACGAAGTTCTATAATCACAAGGTCAAAGTTTACTCCCATGAGAAATTAAATACTTCCAAAGGTGTTATACGTTGCAGAGAGTTATCCTCTTGCATGATATATGAAATAGAGCAAAATCTAAAATCCCAGGGTGTCATTGCAGTAAGAAGAATTGAATTCACAAGAGACCAAAAAAGAATAAAAACAAATACTTATGTCTTAACCTTTAACGAACCTACCCTACCTAAAGAAATCAAAGTAGGCTTTCAGATTGTCAAAGTTGATGTGTTTGTTCCAAACCCTCTACGTTGCTTTAACTGTCAGAGGTTTGGCCATCACGAAGATAACTGTAAGAAAACAAAAGTTTGCAGAAAATGTGGATTCGAAGGAGATGAGGATGAGCATAATGAGGATGATTGTCAGAATGATTTCAAATGTTGTAATTGCGGATTGGCACATCCTGCAAATTCAAGATTATGCTCAAGATTTCAAAAAGAAAAAGAAATCTTGAATGTTAAATTTAAACAATCTGTCTCCTTCTTTGAAGCAAGGAAAATAGTCGAATCCAGAAACGACACCAACAGCTATGCAAACAAAGCGAAATCTGCACCTGAGCCAAACCAAACTTCTAAAACTAATGAATGCACAACTTGTGAACGTATGCTTAAAATACTTACAGAAATGTTTCCGGAAGTACGTAGCAAAGTCGACCAAGTTTTATCTGGCGAAACGCCCTTGAACAAATCAACAGAAGAAAAAGATAATAAACAAACCTCAGATTCTGAAAAGAAAACACCCGTTTCTAAGCAAAATAAAGTTAACAAAAATGTCAGTAAACCGTCTCAGAAAGATAAGTCTACAACTCAATTAGAGTCCACCAGTCAGAGAAAGCTTCGAGTAAATCTGGATAAGGTTTCTCCTCCTCCAGTTTCGACTGGCAATCGATTCGCTGAATTAAGCGAATCTGAGGAGGAGGAGATGGATGTACCCGCTCCCACTCCTTCAAACCCACCCCCTTCAAACCCACCTATTTCAAAACAAACAGATGCAATAAGGCAAGGTGCAAATAAAATAAATTTAACAGGAGTTAAATAATGGGTTATTTTACACTTCCATTAATAAGTGGTATTATTTTTATATTAACCTCCATAATGGCGAATAGCATTATACAATGGAATTGTCGCAGCATCAAGGCCAATTTTGAAGAACTTAATCTTCTAGTTTCAAAACAAAAACCAGTTGCAGTATGTTTGCAAGAAACGTTCTTAAAAGATACAGATAAGTTTTCTTTGAAAAATCACTCTTGCTTTTTGACTAATTTTACAGAACGTGAGAGAGCATCTGGTGGCGTGGGAATAATTGTTAATAACAATATTCCTCACCGTCAAGTTACTTTAAATACTTCTATACAAGCAGTAGCTGTAAGTGTCTCTCTAAATAAAACAATTACATTGTGTTCTATTTACATTCCTCCTAGTTCCCCTGTAGATGGTAGAAAACTTGATAATCTTGTTGATCAGCTGCCACAACCTTTTATACTTATGGGGGATTTAAATTCTCACCATAAATTATGGGGATGTTCCAATACAGACGAAAAAGGTCGTACTATTGAGGAATTTGTTACTAGGCATGATCTTGTTTTATTGAATGATGAATCTAAAACTTATCTTCATCCTGCAACAGGCAATTATTCTTCACTGGATTTGACTATTTGCAGTCCTGACATTTTTCCTGATTTTTCATGGAAAGTTATTTCCGACCTTCATGGTAGTGACCATTTCCCTATTCAGATCTCTGAATTAGGACCATCTGTTCAGGGGCGCCCCAGGCGTTGGAAACTCCATAAGGCTAATTGGGAACTTTTTAGAACCACGTGTGAACAGTCGATTAATCCAGAAGCTTTTGATGACTGTGAAAACTCTTCAGATCTGTTTACAACTTTACTTTATTCTGCTGCAGAAAAAAGTATTCCACAAACATCGCCTGACCCAAAAAATCCAAACAAGCCATGGTTCAATGACGATTGCAAAAAGGCTGTAGCTGAAAGAAAACGTGCTCTTAGAGCATTTGGCTTAAGGCCTTCAAAGGAGAATCTTTACAAATTTAAAATTGCACGTGCGAAAGCACGTCGTACTATTAAACAAAGTAAGCGCTCGTCTTGGAGACAGTATGTCTCTAGATTAAATTCTAGATCATCTGTCAAAAAGACTTGGGACATGATACGTAAAATTAGTGGGAAGAATACATCACTTAATGTCGGTCATCTTAAAACGGATGACGATAACACAGTTTCTTCAAAACATGACATTGCTAATGTCTTGGCAGACACGTTTGCCAAGAAATCTTCCTCTTCTAATTATTCACCTGCGTTTCAGAAGTTTCAAGGTGAAAAAGAAAAGTCTAAACTTAATTTCAGTTCCAGAAATCTGGAACACTATAATAGAGACTTTTCCGTTAAGGAATTGAAAAAAGCTTTAAAAAAGTGTCACGACACTGCTGTCGGATCAGATGCTATTCATTATCAATTCCTCAAACATTTGCCATCTCGTTCCCTTCATTGCTTACTTGAAATTTATAATCAGGTATGGAAGACGGGAAGCATTCCAGCCTCTTGGCGGGAAGCCATCGTTATTCCAATACCTAAACCAGGTAAAGATTCCACAAACCCTTCAAATTACCGCCCTATTGCTTTAACTAGTTGCATCTGTAAAACCATGGAAAGAATGGTCAATGATCGTCTTGTTTGGTTTCTTGAAAAGAACCACCTTATTACGGAAGTCCAAAGTGGCTTTCGTAAACAGAGAAGCACTCTTGATCATCTTGTTCGCTTCGAGACATTTATTCGAGAAGCCTTTATAAAGCAGGAACACGTTGTTTCTGTCTTTTTCGATCTCGAAAGTGCTTATGATACCACTTGGAAGTATGGAATTATGAACGACCTCTATGATTTCGGTATACGAGGTCGCCTTGCCTTTTTCATCTCAGCTTTTTTGGATGAACGTCAGTTTAGAGTCCGTGTTGGAGATACTTTATCTGATCCCCATGAACAAGAAATGGGTGTTCCCCAGGGGAGTATTTTATCGGTGACACTGTTTAGTGTCAAAATAAACAACATCGTTAAAACCGTTTGCCCTGGTGTGGAATGTTTACTCTACGTTGACGACTTTTGTATCTGCTACAGATCAAAACATATGCATACAATTGAAAGACAATTGCAACAAGTCTTGAACAATCTTTCAAAATGGTCAAATGAAAACGGCTTCACGTTTTCGAAGACTAAGACTAAATGTATGCATTATTGCCAATCGAAGAAAATGCACCTTGATCCAGATTTAAAGTTGGACGGGGTATCGATTGAAGTTGTCAAGGAATTTAATTTCTTAGGACTTTTATTTGACTCTAAGCTTTCGTTTATTCCACATATTGACAATTTGAAAAATAAATGCCAAAATGCGCTTAACCTTTTACGTGTTGTATCCAGTATGGATTGGGGAGCCGATAAAAAGGTTCTATTGCGCCTATATAGGGCACTTGTTAGATCAAAGCTAGACTATGGCTGTGTTGTTTATGGTTCTGCGCGCCCTTCTTACCTTCGTAAACTTGATACTATTCATAATCATGGTTTGCGCTTGGCGTTGGGTGCATTTAGAACATCACCAATTAACAGTGTTTATACAGAAGCAAATGAGCCTTCCTTAAATTTACGCAGGAAAAAGCTTTCCATGCAATATTATTTAAAACTTAAATCCAATCCCGATAATCCTACTCATAAAGTTGTTTTTGAACCTAAATATAGAGAGGCTTTTGAAAAGAAAAAGAACCCAATACTTCCTTTTAGTTTGCGCTGTGAAGCCGATGTAAGCTCTCTAGATTTTGACCTAGAGGACGTGGCAGAACATATTGTTCCTGATGTTCCTTTGTGGACATATAAAAGTCCCACGTTTCTTTATGACCTTGCTTCAAGCAAAAAAGATACAACAGATCCATCTATTTTTAAAACCAAATTCTTGGAAGTCAAAGAAAAATACACATCTTACGAAGAAATATACACTGACGGTTCAAAAGATGGCGAAAAAGTTGCTTCAGCCACTATTTTAGATGGCGAAAAATATCAATTCCGCCTTCCCAATAACTCTTCTATTTTTTCAGCCGAGCTTAAGGCCATTGATCTCGCACTCGATCATATGATCGCAGAACGTCTCTCTCGCTATATCATTTTTACTGACTCTATGTCAAGCATGCAAGCGATTGAGCACGAAAAAACTGACAATCCCCTTATTGTAAGGCTACTTGATAAAATAGCTAAGCTTAATGATGTTGATCTCGTTTTCTGTTGGCTTCCAAGCCATATTGGTATTCGTGGTAATGAAGAGGCAGATAAAGCTGCCAAGGATTCATTATCACTTGAAATTTTACCCTTTGAAGTACCTTTTACTGATTTTAAGCCCCTTATTCATAGTTTTATTCATGATATCTGGAGGAACTGTTGGACTGATCCAGCCAACCAGAATAATAAGTTATTCTCTGTTCGACCAGACCTCGGCGATTGGATTCCTGGTTACAGGGCAAGCCGTCGCGAAGAGCTGATTTTGACTCGCCTACGCATTGGTCATACTTATCTTACACACTCCCATCTTTTAAAGGGAGAAGAGATGCCAATGTGCATTCCATGCAACACTCCTCTTACTGTCAAACATATTTTTATTGATTGCATTGATTTTTCTTTCATAAGAGACAGGTATTTTAAAGTTTATAGTATGAGGCAGTTGTTTGACAATATTAAAATTGAACTAATTTTTGACTTTCTCAAGGCGATTCATTTATATAGCAAAATCTGACTTTTAGGTACTATTAATTATGTTTTCTTCTTAATTTTTAAAATGGTTCTATTAAATTTTACCGTTTTCAATGGCTCTTTTGGCTATTCTTTCTTAAACATTTGAAATTCTTTTGGATTTTTATATGTTTACATTGAAATTGTTTTAAAATATTGTTTACTTATGTTTTCATACAATGAATACTCACTTTTTTATACATGAGTGTTTGCGCCCAACATGACCTTAGTAGTCGACGGGCCGTAAAACAATATTCATTCATTCATTCCATGTAGTACATGGTATGACCCCAAACAAATGGACCTGCCTGTTTGCCGTGGGCTGCGACCCGTAATGCCTGATGACGGGATCCTGGTGGTTGAGTGACCTCAGGGATTGGCTAGGCCCTGTGTTTGCAACACACCACTTTGGCCCTGAGTTGGGACAAACGGGAGGTCAGGCGGGCCCGACCTAATCAATCGGCTGGTCATGCCATGCCCTAGGGCGTTTTTATCAAAAAGAATTGTCTTTTAATTGTGTTTCCTAAACCACCGTTTTCATTATATGACGTTTTCACTTACGCCTTAGAAGGCGGTGGCTCATGGGCCAATCGGGTAAATGTGGTGTTTGATCGACAATTTTACTGTCTGATGTCTACTTCATGCTTGGTTGAAATATTCATCGGCGTATTTTTGCTTGATCTAGCCATTTTGCTACGAGTATATCGGCGATGTATCCCCTGCACCTCTCCTGAGATGGAATTCCCCAGGTTAGGTGTACCCTTGTACGACTCCGAGGGCGGGTGGTTTGGAGCATCGCCGATAAAGTCAATCAACTACCATGGCAACCTCAAAAAAAGCCAAGCGTGCCTATAACTCTGACTCCGATGATGAAGCTTACTGTTCTATTTCATTTCCTAAGTTCATAGTTATCGAAAGTATCGACCCAGATGATCCAGTTTCTCAACTCTCCCCGTACGTTATCGAAAAATCAATAAACGCAATCCTTGGAACACCTAAATCAGTGAAGACGCTCAGAAATGAAACTATTTTAGTTGAAGTATCAAAAAAGACACAAGCTGATAATTTACTAAAAACCAAAAGATTCTTCAACATTAAGGTCAATGTATACCCCCATGAAAGGCTCAATCAGTCAAAAGGTGTAATAAGATGTAAAGATTTGTCAAGATGCACCATTTCAGAAATACAAGACAACCTTAGGAGTCAGGGAATTACTGGAGTCAAACGCATTCAATTTAAAAGGGATGAAAAAATAATTCAGACAAATACGTATATCCTGACCTTTAATGAACCAGTATTACCAAAGGAGATCAAAATTGGGTTTCAAATTGTAAAAGTAGACGTTTTTGTACCTAATCCACTTCGATGTTTCAATTGTCAAAAGTTTGGCCATCATGAAGATAAATGTCAAGTGTAAAAACATGCAGAAAATGTGGTTATTCTGGGCCCGTAGACGAACACGACGAGGAGACCTGTGAAAATGACTTAAAATGTTGCAACTGTGGACAGGAGCATGCTGCAAATTCCAGGCAATGCCCTAAATTTATTTTGCAGAAGGAAATCCTTGAAATAAAATTCAAACAGTCTGTCTCTTTCTACGCAGCAAAGAAAATCGTAGAGTCGAGACAAGCAGTTTCAGAAACAAGTTATGCAAACAAGGTCTAATCTGTACAAGCTGAGAAGAAAGAGCCTGATCAATGCAGCAAGTGTGATCGTCTTCTGAAACTCATAACTGAACTGTTTCCCCAAGCAAAGGATAAAATCAAACAAGCACTGTCGGATGAAACGATAAAATCTCCAGACAAAGAACAAGAAAGCAAAGCTTCATCTTCTGAAAATAATAAACCGACCTCTCAAGCAAATAAAGTGAATGTAAACAAAACTGTAAGTAAACAGTCCCAAAAAGAAAAGTCTTCACATCATTCTGAGTCTGTTAGTCAAAGAAAACTTCGTATAAATCTGGAGAAGGTTTCACCTCCTCCAGCTTCAACCGGAAATCGCTTCTCTGAGTTAAGCGAGTCGGATGACGAGGAAGAGGAGATGGATGTACCCGCTCCCCCTCCTTCAAACCCCCCTACTTCAAACCAAAAGCAAACAGATGCAATAAGGCAAGGTGCAACCAAAATCAACCTAACAGGAGTTAAATAATGGGTAGTTTGTCACTTCCATTAATAAGTGGTATAATCTTAATGATAACCTTCATGATGGCGAATAACATAATACAATGGAATTGTCGCAGCATCAAGGCAAATTTTGAAGAACTTAATCTTCTAGTTAACGAACAAAAACCAGTTGCAGTATGTATACAAGAAACGTTTCTCAAAGACACAGATAAATTTTCTCTGAAATATCACTCTTGCTATTTTACTAACTTTACAGATCGCGAAAAAGCGTCTGGTGGTGTGGGAATTATTGTAAATAATAATATCCCTCACCGTCATGTCAGCTTAGATACTTCTCTGCAAGCAGTTGCTATAAGTGTCTCTCTAAATAAAACAATTACAATGTGTTCTGTTTATCTTCCTCCCAGTTCCCCTGTAGATGGTAGAAAACTTGATAATCTAGTTGACCAGCTACCACAACCTTTTATACTTATGGGGGATTTCAATTCCCACCATACGTTATGGGGATGCTCCAATCCAGACGACAAAGGTCGTATTGTTGAGGATTTTGTAACAAGGCATGATCTTGTTTTATTGAATGATAAATCTAAAACTTATCTTCATCCTGCAACTGGTAATTACTCTTCACTGGATTTGACTATTTGCAGTCCTGATATTTTTCATAATTTTTCATGGAAAGTTCATTCCGACCTTCATGGTAGTGACCATTTTCCTGTTCAGATATCCGAACTAGAACCATCTGTACAGGAGCGCCCTAGGCGTTGGAAACTCCATAAGGCTAATTGGGAACTTTATAGAACTACCTGTGAACAATCGATCAATCCAGGAGCCTTTGATGAATGTGAAAACTCTGCAGAACTCTTTAAATCTTTACTTTATTCTGCTGCAGAAAAAGCTATTCCACAAACATCGCCTGACCCAAAAACTCCAAATAAGCCATGGTTTAATGAAGATTGCAAAAAGGCTATAGCTGAGCGAAAACGTGCTCTTGGAGCATTTGCCTTAAGGCTTTCAAAGGAGAATCTTTACAAATTTAAAATTGCACGTGCAAAAGCACGTCGTACAATTAAACAAAGTAAGCGTTCCTCTTGTAGACAGTATGTATCTAGATTAAATTCTAGATCATCTGTCAAAAAGACTTGGGACATGATACGTAAAATTAGTGGGAAGAATACATCACTTAATGTCGGTCATCTTAAAACGGATGACGATAACAGTTTCTTCAAAACATGACATTGCTAATGTCTTGGCAGACACGTTTGCCAAGAAATCTTCCTCTTCTAATTATTCACCTGCGTTTCAAAAGTTTCAAGGTGAAAAGGAAAAGTCTAAACTTAATTTCAGTTCCAGAAATCTGGAACACTATAATAGAGACTTTTCCGTTAAGGAATTGAAACAAGAGGGCCATAGTGGCCCTAAATCGCTCACCTGAATGAACTGTCAAAAATTGTTTAAAGTAGATTTAGAGACGATGAAGAATTCTTACCAAAATTTCAGGTTGATTGGGCAAAAAATGATGCCTCTACACAGCTTACAAGGTTTTTCTTAGATTTGATCCCAGGACCTAGTTTTTGACCCCACTTGACCCATTTTCAAACTTGACCTAGATTTCATCCAGATAAGCATTCTGACCAATTTTCAGGTTGATCGGGCAAAAACTTTGGCTTCTAGAGTGTCTACAAGGTTTTTCTAATATTTGACCCGTGACCACATTTTTGACCCCACTTGACCTAATTTCAAACTTGCTTGAGAACAAGAGCTGTCACTGTAAGATGACAATGCCCCCGACACCGCTTTGATTTAGAAGTTATGGCCAATGTTAAAGTTTTTGGACGGAATGACGGACGGACGGACGGACAGACGGACAAGTCAAATTTATGATGCCTCCCTATCGGGGGCATAAAAATATCAAGACAATCATTCTGACCAAATTTTAGGTTGATTGGGCAAAAAACATGGCTTCTAGAGGGTCTACTAGGTTTTTCTAAGATTTGACCCCGTGACCTCATTTTTGACCCCACTTGACCCAATTTTGAACTTGTCCGAGATTTTATCAGGACAATCATTCTGACCAAAATTTCAGGTTGATTGAGAAAAAAATGTGGCTTCTAGAGTGTCTACAAGGTTTTTCTAATATTTGACCCCGTGACCTCATTTTTGACCCCACTTGACCCAATTTCGAACTTGTCCCAGATATCTTCAGGACAATCATTCTGACCAAATTTCAGGTTGATTGGGCAAAAAATATGGCTTCTAGAGTGTCTACAAGGTTTTTCTAATATTTGACCCCGTGACCTCATTTTTGACCCCACTTGACCCAATTTTGAACTTGTCCTAGATTTCATAAAGCCAATCATTCTGACCAAATTTCAGGTTGATTGGGCAAAAAATGTGGCCTCTAGAGTGCATACAAGGTTTTTCTAAGATTTGACCCTGTGACCTTGTTTTTGACCCCACTTGACCCAAATTCGAACTTGTCCAAGATTTTATCAAGACAATCATTCAGGCTAAATTAGGTGTTAATTGGGCAAAAAATATGGCCTCTAGAGAGCATACAAGGTTTTTCTAAGATTTGACCCTGTGACCTAGTTTTTGACCCCACTTGACCCAATTTCAATCTTGTCTGAGATTTCATCAAGACAATCATTCTGACCAAATTTTAGATTGATTGGGCAAAAAATATGGCCTCTAGAGTACATGCAAGGTTTTTCTAAGATTTGACCCTGTGACCTAGTTTTTGACCCCACTTGACCCAATTTCGAACTTGTCCGAGATTTTATCAAGACAATCATTCTGACCAAATTTCAGGTTGATTGGGCAAAAAATGTGGCCTCTAGAGTGCATACAAGGTAAATGTTGACGACACACGACACACGACGGACGACACACGACGGACGACGAACGACGGACGACGGACATCCACCTAACCACAAAAGCTCACCTTGAGCACTTCGTGCTCAGGTGAGCTAAAAAGCTTTAAAAAAGTGTCACGACACTGCTGTCGGATCAGATGCTATTCATTATCAATTCCTCAAACGTTTGCCATCTCGTTCCCTTCATTGCTTACTTCAGATTTATAATCGGGTATGGAAGACGGGAATCATTCCAGCCTCTTGGCGGGAAGCCATCGTTATTCCAATACCTAAACCAGGTAAAGATTCCACAAACCCTTCAAATTACCGCCCTATTGCTTTAACTAGTTGCATCTGTAAAACCATGGAAAGAATGGTCAATGATCGTCTTGTTTGGTTTCTTGAAAAGAACCACCTTATTACGTAAAGAGAGAAGCACTCTTGATCATCTTGTTCGCTTCGAGACATTTATTCGAGAAGCCTTTATAAAGAAGGAACACGTTGTTTCTGTCTTTTTCGATCTCGAAAGTGCTTATGATACCACTTGGAAGTATGGAATTATGAACGACCTCTATGATTTCGGTGGCCCCCAGCTGGGCGGGGGGATAGAAATAGTCGGCTGCTGTCCATGTAGTACATGGTATGACCCCAAACAAATGGACCTGCCTGTTTGCCGTGGGCTGAGACCCGTAATGCCTGATGACGGGATCCTGGTGGTTGAGTGAACTCAGGGATTGGCTAGGCCCTGTTTTTGCAACACACCACTTTGGCCCTGAGTTGGGATAAACGGGAGGTCGGGCGGGCCCGACCCGATCAATCGGCTGGTCATGCCTTGCCCTAGGGCGAATAAATTTAACCTTTCATCAAATCTTCGTTTTCATTTGAAATAGATGTTTCTTTCACATGCCTTAGAAGGCGGTGGCTCATGGGCCAATCGGGTAAACATGGTGTTTGATCGACAATTATACTTTCCGTTTTTCTTCATGCTTGGGTGAATTAATTATCGGAGGTATGTATTGCTTGATCTAGCCATTTTGCACCGAGTATATCGGCGATGTATCCCCGGCACCTTTCCTGAGATGGAATTCCCCAGGTTAGGTGTCCCCATAAGTAGGACTCCGAGGGCGGGTGGCTTGGACCATCGCCGCTGAATCAAAAACAATTTAACATGGCTTCATCGAAAAAAACCAAGAGAGTGCTTTCAGATTCTGAGGATGAAAATGTCAATTTACTGCCGTTTCCAAGATTTATAGTGGTCGAAAGTGAAGACCCAGAGTTTCCGATAGCAGAACTTTCTCCTTTTGTTATAGAAAAGCAAACCAGGGCAATTATTGGAACTCCAAAATCAGTCAAGAATATGAAGAATGGAAATTTGTTAATTGAAGTGTCAAAAAGGGCTCAGTCAGAGAATCTTCTGAAAATAACGAAGTTCTATAATCACAAGGTCAAAGTTTACTCCCATGAGAAATTAAATACTTCCAAAGGTGTTATACGTTGCAGAGAGTTATCCTCTTGCATGATATATGAAATAGAGCAAAATCTAAAATCCCAGGGTGTCATTGCAGTAAGAAGAATTGAATTCACAAGAGACCAAAAAAGAATAAAAACAAATACTTATGTCTTAACCTTTAACGAACCTACCCTACCTAAAGAAATCAAAGTAGGCTTTCAGATTGTCAAAGTTGATGTGTTTGTTCCAAACCCTCTACGTTGCTTTAACTGTCAGAGGTTTGGCCATCACGAAGATAACTGTAAGAAAACAAAAGTTTGCAGAAAATGTGGATTCGAAGGAGATGAGGATGAGCATAATGAGGATGATTGTCAGAATGATTTCAAATGTTGTAATTGCGGATTGGCACATCCTGCAAATTCAAGATTATGCTCAAGATTTCAAAAAGAAAAAGAAATCTTGAATGTTAAATTTAAACAATATGTCTCCTTCTTTGAAGCAAGGAAAATAGTCGAATCCAGAAACGACACCAACAGCTATGCAAACAAAGCGAAATCTGCACCTGAGCCAAACCAAACTTCTAAAACTAATGAATGCACAACTTGTGAACGTATGCTTAAAATACTTACAGAAATGTTTCCGGAAGTACGTAGCAAAGTCGACCAAGTTTTATCTGGCGAAACGCCCTTGAACAAATCAACAGAAGAAAAAGATAATAAACAAACCTCAGATTCTGAAAAGAAAACACCCGTTTCTAAGCAAAATAAAGTTAACAAAAATGTCAGTAAACCGTCTCAGAAAGATAAGTCTACAACTCAATTAGAGTCCACCAGTCAGAGAAAGCTTCGAGTAAATCTGGATAAGGTTTCTCCTCCTCCAGTTTCGACTGGCAATCGATTCGCTGAATTAAGCGAATCTGAGGAGGAGGAGATGGATGTACCCGCTCCCCCTCCTTCAAACCCAACCCCTTCAAACCCACCTATTTCAAAACAAACAGATGCAATAAGGCAAGGTGCAAATAAAATAAATTTAACAGGAGTTAAATAATGGGTTATTTTACACTTCCATTAATAAGTGGTATTATTTTTATATTAACCTCCATAATGGCGAATAGCATTATACAATGGAATTGTCGCAGCATCAAGGCCAATTTTGAAGAACTTAATCTTCTAGTTTCAAAACAAAAACCAGTTGCAGTATGTTTGCAAGAAACGTTCTTAAAAGATACAGATAAGTTTTCTTTGAAAAATCACTCTTGCTTTTTGACTAATTTTACAGAACGTGAGAGAGCATCTGGTGGCGTGGGAATAATTGTTAATAACAATATTCCTCACCGTCAAGTTACTTTAAATACTTCTATACAAGCAGTAGCTGTAAGTGTCTCTCTAAATAAAACAATTACATTGTGTTCTATTTACATTCCTCCTAGTTCCCCTGTAGATGGTAGAAAACTTGATAATCTTGTTGATCAGCTGCCACAACCTTTTATACTTATGGGGGATTTAAATTCTCACCATAAATTATGGGGATGTTCCAATACAGACGAAAAAGGTCGTACTATTGAGGAATTTGTTACTAGGCATGATCTTGTTTTATTGAATGATGAATCTAAAACTTATCTTCATCCTGCAACAGGCAATTATTCTTCACTGGATTTGACTATTTGCAGTCCTGACATTTTTCCTGATTTTTCATGGAAAGTTATTTCCGACCTTCATGGTAGTGACCATTTCCCTATTCAGATCTCTGAATTAGGACCATCTGTTCAGGGGCGCCCCAGGCGTTGGAAACTCCATAAGGCTAATTGGGAACTTTTTAGAACCACGTGTGAACAGTCGATTAATCCAGAAGCTTTTGATGACTGTGAAAACTCTTCAGATCTGTTTACAACTTTACTTTATTCTGCTGCAGAAAAAAGTATTCCACAAACATCGCCTGACCCAAAAAATCCAAACAAGCCATGGTTCAATGACGATTGCAAAAAGGCTGTAGCTGAAAGAAAACGTGCTCTTAGAGCATTTGGCTTAAGGCCTTCAAAGGAGAATCTTTACAAATTTAAAATTGCACGTGCGAAAGCACGTCGTACTATTAAACAAAGTAAGCGCTCGTCTTGGAGACAGTATGTCTCTAGATTAAATTCTAGATCATCTGTCAAAAAGACTTGGGACATGATACGTAAAATTAGTGGGAAGAATACATCACTTAATGTCGGTCATCTTAAAACGGATGACGATAACACAGTTTCTTCAAAACATGACATTGCTAATGTCTTGGCAGACACGTTTGCCAAGAAATCTTCCTCTTCTAATTATTCACCTGCGTTTCAGAAGTTTCAAGGTGAAAAAGAAAAGTCTAAACTTAATTTCAGTTCCAGAAATCTGGAACACTATAATAGAGACTTTTCCGTTAAGGAATTGAAAAAAGCTTTAAAAAAGTGTCACGACACTGCTGTCGGATCAGATGCTATTCATTATCAATTCCTCAAACATTTGCCATCTCGTTCCCTTCATTGCTTACTTGAAATTTATAATCAGGTATGGAAGACGGGAAGCATTCCAGCCTCTTGGCGGGAAGCCATCGTTATTCCAATACCTAAACCAGGTAAAGATTCCACAAACCCTTCAAATTACCGCCCTATTGCTTTAACTAGTTGCATCTGTAAAACCATGGAAAGAATGGTCAATGATCGTCTTGTTTGGTTTCTTGAAAAGAACCACCTTATTACGGAAGTCCAAAGTGGCTTTCGTAAACAGAGAAGCACTCTTGATCATCTTGTTCGCTTCGAGACATTTATTCGAGAAGCCTTTATAAAGCAGGAACACGTTGTTTCTGTCTTTTTCGATCTCGAAAGTGCTTATGATACCACTTGGAAGTATGGAATTATGAACGACCTCTATGATTTCGGTATACGAGGTCGCCTTGCCTTTTTCATCTCAGCTTTTTTGGATGAACGTCAGTTTAGAGTCCGTGTTGGAGATACTTTATCTGATCCCCATGAACAAGAAATGGGTGTTCCCCAGGGGAGTATTTTATCGGTGACACTGTTTAGTGTCAAAATAAACAACATCGTTAAAACCGTTTGCCCTGGTGTGGAATGTTTACTCTACGTTGACGACTTTTGTATCTGCTACAGATCAAAACATATGCATACAATTGAAAGACAATTGCAACAAGTCTTGAACAATCTTTCAAAATGGTCAAATGAAAACGGCTTCACGTTTTCGAAGACTAAGACTAAATGTATGCATTATTGCCAATCGAAGAAAATGCACCTTGATCCAGATTTAAAGTTGGACGGGGTATCGATTGAAGTTGTCAAGGAATTTAATTTCTTAGGACTTTTATTTGACTCTAAGCTTTCGTTTATTCCACATATTGACAATTTGAAAAATAAATGCCAAAATGCGCTTAACCTTTTACGTGTTGTATCCAGTATGGATTGGGGAGCCGATAAAAAGGTTCTATTGCGCCTATATAGGGCACTTGTTAGATCAAAGCTAGACTATGGCTGTGTTGTTTATGGTTCTGCGCGCCCTTCTTACCTTCGTAAACTTGATACTATTCATAATCATGGTTTGCGCTTGGCGTTGGGTGCATTTAGAACATCACCAATTAACAGTGTTTATACAGAAGCAAATGAGCCTTCCTTAAATTTACGCAGGAAAAAGCTTTCCATGCAATATTATTTAAAACTTAAATCCAATCCCGATAATCCTACTCATAAAGTTGTTTTTGAACCTAAATATAGAGAGGCTTTTGAAAAGAAAAAGAACCCAATACTTCCTTTTAGTTTGCGCTGTGAAGCCGATGTAAGCTCTCTAGATTTTGACCTAGAGGACGTGGCAGAACATATTGTTCCTGATGTTCCTTTGTGGACATATAAAAGTCCCACGTTTCTTTATGACCTTGCTTCAAGCAAAAAAGATACAACAGATCCATCTATTTTTAAAACCAAATTCTTGGAAGTCAAAGAAAAATACACATCTTACGAAGAAATATACACTGACGGTTCAAAAGATGGCGAAAAAGTTGCTTCAGCCACTATTTTAGATGGCGAAAAATATCAATTCCGCCTTCCCAATAACTCTTCTATTTTTTCAGCCGAGCTTAAGGCCATTGATCTCGCACTCGATCATATGATCGCAGAACGTCTCTCTCGCTATATCATTTTTACTGACTCTATGTCAAGCATGCAAGCGATTGAGCACGAAAAAACTGACAATCCCCTTATTGTAAGGCTACTTGATAAAATAGCTAAGCTTAATGATGTTGATCTCGTTTTCTGTTGGCTTCCAAGCCATATTGGTATTCGTGGTAATGAAGAGGCAGATAAAGCTGCCAAGGATTCATTATCACTTGAAATTTTACCCTTTGAAGTACCTTTTGCTGATTTTAAGCCCCTTATTCATAGTTTTATTCATGATATCTGGAGGAACTGTTGGACTGATCCAGCCAACCAGAATAATAAGTTATTCTCTGTTCGACCAGACCTCGGCGATTGGATTCCTGGTTACAGGGCAAGCCGTCGCGAAGAGCTGATTTTGACTCGCCTACGCATTGGTCATACTTATCTTACACACTCCCATCTTTTAAAGGGAGAAGAGATGCCAATGTGCATTCCATGCAACACTCCTCTTACTGTCAAACATATTTTTATTGATTGCATTGATTTTTCTTTCATAAGAGACAGGTATTTTAAAGTTTATAGTATGAGGCAGTTGTTTGACAATATTAAAATTGAACTAATTTTTGACTTTCTCAAGGCGATTCATTTATATAGCAAAATCTGACTTTTAGGTACTATTAATTATGTTTTCTTCTTAATTTTTAAAATGGTTCTATTAGATTTTACCGTTTTCAATGGCTCTTTTGGCTATTCTTTCTTAAACATTTGAAATTCTTTTGGATTTTTATATGTTTACATTGAAATTGTTTTAAAATATTGTTTACTTATGTTTTCATACAATGAATACTCACTTTTTTATACATGAGTGTTTGCGCCCAACATGACCTTAGTAGTCGACGGGCCGTAAAACAATATTCATTCATTCCTTTTTATGATTTCGGTATACGAGGTCGCCGTGCCTTTTTCATCTCAGCTTTTTTGGATGAACGTCAGTTTAGAGTCCGTGTTGGAGATACTTTATCTGATCCCCATGAACAAGAAATGGGTGTTCCTCAGGGCAGTATTTTATCGGTGACACTGTTAAGTGTCAAAATAAACAACATCGTTAAAACCGTTTGCCCTGGTGTGGAATGTTTTCTGTACGTTGACGACTTTTGTATCTGCTACAGATCAAAACATATGCATACAATTGAAAGACAATTGCAACAAGTCTTGAACAATCTTTCAAAATGGTCAAATGAAAACGGTTTCAAGTTTTCAAAGACAAAAACTAAATGTATGCATTTTTGTCAATCGAGAAAAATGCATCTTGATCCAGATTTAAAGTTGGATGGAGTACCGATTGAAGTTGTCAAAGAATTTAAGTTCTTAGGACTCCTTTTTGATTCTAAACTATCGTTTATTCCACATATTGATAATTTGAAAAATAAATGCCTAAAGGCACTTAACCTTTTACGTGTTGTGTCCAGTATGGATTTGGGAGCCGATAAAAAGGTTCTATTGCGCCTATATAGGGCACTTGTTAGATCAAAGCTAGACTATGGCTGTGTTGTTTATGGTTCTGCGCGCCCTTCTTACCTTCGTAAACTTGATACTTTTCATAATCAGGGTTTGCGCTTGGCGTTGGGTGCATTTAGAACATCACCAATTAACAGTGTTTATACAGAAGCAAATGAGCCTTCCTTAAATTTACGCAGGAAAAAGCTTTCCATGCAATATTATTTAAAACTTAAATCCAATCCCGATAATCCTACTTATAAGGTTGTTTTTGAACCTTAATATAGAGAGGCTTTTGAAAAGAAAAAGAACCCAATACTTCCTTTTAGCTGCGCTGTGAAGCCGATGTAAGCTCTCTAGATTTTGACCTAGAGGACGTGGCATACATATTGTTCCTGATGTTCCTTTATGGACATATAAAAGTCCCACGTTTCTTTATGATCTTGCTTCAAGCAAAAAGGATACAACAGATCCATCTATTTTTAAAACCAAATTCTTGGAAGTCAAAGAAAAATACACATCTTACGAAGAAATATACACTGACGGTTCAAAAGATGGCGAAAAAGTTGCTTCAGCCACTATTTTAGATGGCGAAAAATATCAATTCCGCCTTCCCAATAACTCTTCTATTTTTTCAGCCGAGCTTAAGGCCATTGATCTCGCACTCGATCATATGATCGCCTCTCTCGCTATATCATTTTTACTGACTCTATGTCAAGCATGCAAGCGATTGAGCACGAAAAAACTGACAATCCCCTTATTGTAAGGCTACTTGATAAAATAGCTAAGCTTAATGATGTTGATCTCGTTTTCTGTTGGCTTCCAAGCCATATTGGTATTCGTGGTAATGAAGAGGCAGAAAAAGCTGCCAAGGACTCATTATCACTTGAAATTTTACCCTTTGAAGTACCTTTTACTGATTTTAAGCCCCTTATTCATAGTTTTATTCATGATATCTGGAGGAACTGTTGGACTGATCCAGCCAACCAGAATAATAAGTTATTCTCTGTTCGACCAGACCTCGGCGATTGGATTCCTGGTTACAGGGCAAGCCGTCGCGAAGAGCTGATTTTGACTCGCCTACGCATTGGCCATACATATCTTACACACTCCTATCTTTTAAAAGGAGAAGAGATGCCAATGTGCATTCCATGCAACACTCCTCTTACTGTCAAACATATTTTTATTGATTGCATTGATTTTTCTTTAATAAGAGACAGGTATTTTAAAGTTGATAGTATGAGGCAGTTGTTTGACAATATTAAAATTGAACTAATTTTTGACTTTCTCAAAGCGATTCATGGCCCCCAGCTGGGCGGGGGGATAGAAATAGTCGGCTGCTGTCCATGTAGTACATGGTAAGACCCCAAACAAATGGACCTGCCTGTTTGCCGTGGGCTGCGACCCGTAATGCCTGATGACGGGATCCTGGTGGTTGAGTGACCTCAGGGATTGGCTAGGCCCTGTGTTTGCAACACACCACTTTGGCCCTGAGTTGGGATAAACGGGAGGTCGGGCGGGCCCGACCCGATTAATCGGCTGGTCATGCCTTGCCCTAGGGCGTTTTTACCTAAAAACTTGCTTTTTAATTGTTTTTCCTGAACCACCGTTATCATAAAGTGACGTTTTCACTAACGCCTTAGAAGGCGGTGGCTCATGGGCCAATCGGGTAAATGTGGTGTTTGATCGACAATTTTACTGTCTGATGTCTATTTCATGCTTGGTTGAATTATTTATCAGCGTATTTTTGCTTGATCTAGCCATTTTGCTACGAGTATATCGGCGATGTATCCCCTGCACCTCTCCTGAGATGGAATCCCCCAGGTTAGGTGTACCCTTGTAGGACTCCGATGGCGGGTGGTTTGGAGCATCGCCGATGAAGTCAAGAAAATAACATGGCAACCTACAAAAAAACCAAGCGTACCTGGAACTCCGATTCGGAAGATGAAGCCCCAATTAATCAATCATTTGCTAAATTCCTCGTTGTCGAAAGTTTAGACCCGGATAGTCCGATCTCTGACTTGTCTCCATTTGTTATCGAAAAGCAGCTAAATGCCATCATTGGAACACCCAAATCTGTCAAAACTCTAAAAAATGAAACTTTGCTGATTGAAGTCACTAAAAAACAACAGGCTCAGAATTTATTAAAAACTACAAAGTTCTTCAACCAAAAGGTGAAAGTTTACGCCCATGAGAGACTGAATACGTCTAAAGGTGTTATTAGATGCAGAGACCTGTCAAAATGCCCTTTATATGAGATCAAAGATAATCTGAAACCACTGGGAGTTACTGAAGTTAAAAGAATTGAATTCAAAAAGGATGGAAATACTATCAAGACAAACACTTACATTTTGACCTTTAATGACCCAGTGCTTCCAAAAGAAATTAGAATAGGATATCAAATAGTGAAGGTTGATGTGTTTGTACCAAACCCTTTACGGTGTTTTAATTGTCAAAGATTCGGACATCATGAGAACAATTGTAGTAAAAATAAGGTTTGCAGGAAGTGTTCATACTGTGGGCCTGAAGATGAACATTACGAGGAAGATTGTAGTAATGATTTAAAATGTGCTAATTGTGGACAGGGACATGCAGCTAATTCTAGGCAATGCCCTAAATTTCTTTTGCAGAAAGAAATATTAGATGTGAGATTTAAACAGTCTGTTTCTTTTTTTGAGGCAAAGAGAATTGTTGAGTCCAGACATGGCCAGGGTAATGGAAGTGAGGGTAGTTATGCAAGTAAAGCTAAACCTGCCCCTGAGGAAAACGCAAAACCAGGTCAATGTAGTTCCTGTGAACGACTTTTGAAAATTATAACGGAGTTATTTCCTCAGGCAAAACATCTAATAAATCAAGCTTTAGCTGCACAAACATCAGCCCCAAAACCTCTTGGGAAAGAAACTGAAAAGGAAGCTTCATCTTCTGCAAATCCCATTCCAGCTACCTCTGTAAATAACGGGTCTGTTTTACAAGCACATCAGGACAAAAATGATAAAAAAACTAAATCAACTACACCAAAAGATGTTACTAAAGAGAAAAGCGAGACTCCCCGCCAACGGAAGGCCCGCATACAGTTAGACAAGAGGGCCATAGTGGCCCTAAATCGCTCACCTGAATGAACTGTCAAAAATTGTTTAAAGTAGATTTAGAAAGGATAATGAATTCTTACCAAATTTCAGGTCGATTGGGCAAAAAATGATGCCTCTACACTCATTACAAGGTTTTTCTAAGATATGACCCTGTGACCTCATTTTTGATCCCACTTGACCCAATTTCAAACTTGACCTAGATTTCATCAAGATGATCATTCTGACCAATTTTCAGGTTGATCCGGCAAAAAATATGGCTTCTAGAGTGTCTACAAGGTTTTTCTAATATTTGACCCTGTGACCTCATATTTGACCCCACTTGACCCAATTTCGAACTTGTCCAAGATTTCATCAAGACAATCATTCTGATCAAATTTCGGGTTGATTGGGCAATAAATTTGGCTTCTAGAGTGTCTACAAGGTTTTTCTAATATTTGACCCCGTGACCTCATTTTTGACCCAACTTGACCCAATTTTAAACTTGTCTGAGATTTTATCAAGACAATCATTCGGACCAAATTTCGGGGTGATTGGGCAATAAATATGGCTTCTAGAGTGCATACAAGGTTTTTCTAAGATTTGACCCTGTGACCTAGTTTTTGACCCCACTTGACCCAATTTCGAACTTGTCCGAGATTTTATCAAGACAATCATTCAGGCTAAATTTCAGGTTGATTGGGCAAAAAATATGGCCTCTAGAGTGCATACAAGGTTTTTCTAAGATTTGACCCTGTGACCTAGTTTTTGACCCCACTTGACCAAATTTCGAACTCGTCCGAGATTTTATCAACACAATTATTTTGACCAAATTTCAGGTCGATTGAGCAAAAAAAGTGGCCTCTAGGGTGCATACAAGGTTTTTCTAAGATTTGACCCCATGACCAAGTTTGTGACCCCACTTGACCTAATTTTAAACTTGTCCAAGATTTTATCAAGACAATCATTCTGACCAATTTTCAGGTTGATTGGGCAAAAAATGTGGCCTCTAGGGTGCATACAAGGTTTTTCTAATATTTGACCCTGTGACCTAGTTTTTGACCCCACTTGACCCAATTTCAAAGTTGTCCGAGATTTTATCAAAACAATCATTCAGGCTAAATTTCAGGTTGATTGGGCAAAAAATATGGCCTCTAGAGTGCATACAAGGTTTTTCTAAGATTTGACCCTGTGACCTAGTTTTTGACCCCACTTGACCCAATTTCGAACTCGTCCGAGATTTTATCAAGACATTCATTCTGACCAAATTTTAGATTGATTGGGCAAAAAATGTGGCCTCTAGAGTGCATACAAGGTTTTTCTAAGATTTGACCCTGTGACCTAGTTTTTGACCCCACTTGACCCAATTTCGAACTTGTCCGAGATTTTATCAAGACAATCATTCTGACCAAATTTCAGGTTGATTGGGCAAAAAATGTGGCCTCTAGAGTGCATACAAGGTAAATGTTGACGACACACGACGGACGACACACGACACACGACACACGACGGACGACGAACGACGGACGACGGACATCCACCTAACCACAAAAGCTCACCTTGAGCACTTCGTGCTCAGGTGAGCTAAAAAAGCTAATCCTCCCTCAGTGGAGACTTGCAATCGCTTCGGCGAATTGGAGGAGGAAGAAATGGAGGAAGAATCTGAAGATTCAACTCCAAAACCTCCTATCCCCCCTTCCTCGAATCCAGCACACCACGATGCAATAAGGCAAGGTGTCAACAAAATTAACTTAACTGCAGTAAAATGAATAATTTCATACTTCCATCAATGTATGGTCTCATACTCACAATCAATCTCATAATGGCGAACAACATTATACAATGGAATTGTCGCAGCATCAAGGCAAATTTTGAAGAACTTAATCTCCTAGTAAGCAGACAAAAACCAGTTGCAGTATGTTTACAAGAAACGTTTTTAAAAGACACAGATAAGTTTTCGTTAAAGTATCATTCTTGCTATTTTACTAACTTTACAGATCGCGAAAAAGCGTCTGGTGGTGTGGGAATTATTGTAAATAATAATACCCCTCACCGTCATGTAAATTTAGATACTTCTTTGCAAGCAGTAGCTGTAAGTGTCTCTCTCAATAAAACTATTACACTCTGTTCTGTTTATCTTCCTCCAAGTTCCCCTGTTGATGGCAGAAAACTTGATCATCTAGTCGATCAGCTACCTAAACCTTTTATACTTATGGGAGATTTCAATTCTCTCCATAAGTTATGGGGCTGCTTCAATACAGACGACAAGGGTCGTTCTGTTGAGGATTTTGTAACTAGGCATGATCTTGTTATACTGAATGATAAATCTAAAACTTATCTTCATCCTGCAACTGGACATTATTCTTCATTGGATTTGACTATTTTCAGTCCTGATATTTTTCTAGATTTTTCATGGAAAGTTTTGTCCGACCTTCATGGTAGTGACCATTTCCCTATTCAGATCTCCGAATTAGGACCATCTGTTCAGGAGCGCCCTAGGCGTTGGAAACTCCATAAGGCTAATTGGGAACTGTTTAAAACCACCTGCGAACAGTCTATAAATCCAGAAGCCTTTGATGACTGTGAAAATTCTGCAGACTTGTTTACATCTTTACTTTATTCTGCTGCAGAAAAATGTATTCCACAAACATCGCCTGACCCCAAGAATCCAAATAAGCCATGGTTTAATGATGACTGCAAAAAGGTTATAGCCGAGAGGAAACGTGCTCTAAGAGCATTTGGCTTAAGGCCTTCAAAGGAAAATCTTTACAAATTTAAAATTGCACGTGCTAAAGCACGTCGTACTATAAAACAAAGTAAGCGTTCGTCTTGGAGACAGTATGTATCCGGATTAAATTCTAGATCATCTGTCAAAAAGACTTGGGACATGATACGTAAAATTAGTGGTAAGAATACATCACTTAATGTTGGTCATCTTAAAACAGATGACGATACCACAGCTTCTTCAAAACATGACATTGCTAATGTCTTGGCAGACACTTTTGCCAAGAAATCTTCCTCTACTAATTATTCAACTACGTTTCAGAAGTTTCAAAGTGTAAAAGAAAAGTCTAAACTTAATTTTAGTTCCAGAAATCTGGAACAATATAATAGAGACTTTTCCGTTAAGGAATTGAAAAAAGCTTTAAAAAAGTGTCACGACACTGCTGTCGGATCAGATGCTATTCATTATCAGTTCCTCAAACGTTTGCCGTCTCGTTCCCTTCATTGCTTACTTGCAATTTATAATCAGGTATGGACAACGGGAAGCATTCCAGCCTCTTGGCGGGAAGCTATCGTTATTCCAATACCTAAACCAGGTAAAGATTCCACAAATCCATCTAATTATCGCCCTATTGCTTTAACTAGTTGTATTTGCAAGACCATGGAAAGAATGGTAAATGCTCGTCTTGTCTGGTTTCTTGAAAAGAACCACCTTATTACTCAAGTCCAAAGTGGCTTCCGTAAACAGAGAAGCACTCTTGATCATCTTGTTCGCTTTGAGACATTTATTCGAGAAGCCTTTATAAGAAAGGAACACGTTGTTTCTGTCTTTTTCGATCTTGAAAGTGCTTATGATACCACATGGAAGTATGGAATCATGAACGACCTCTATGATTTCGGTATACGAGGTCGCCTTGCCTATTTCATCTCTGCTTTTTTGGATGAACGTCAGTTTAGAGTCCGTGTTGGAGATACTTTATCTGATCCCCATGAACAAGAAATGGGTGTTCCCCAGGGGAGTATTTTATCGGTGACACTATTTAGTGTCAAAATAAACAACATCGTTAAAACCGTTTGCCCTGGTGTGGAATGTTTTCTCTACGTTGACGACTTTTGTATCTGCTACAGATCAAAACATATGCATACAATTGAAAGACAATTGCAACAAGTCTTGAACAATCTTTCAAAATGGTCAAATGAAAACGGTTTCAAGTTTTCAAAGACAAAAACTAAATGTATGCATTTTTGTCAATCAAGAAAAATGCACTCCGATCCAGATTTAAAGTTGGACGGAGTGCAGATTGAAGTTGTTAAGGAATTTAAATTCTTAGGACTCCTTTTTGATTCTAAACTGTCGTTTATTCCGCATATTGACAATTTGAAAAATAAATGCCTAAAGGCACTTAATCTTTTACGTGTTGTATCCAGTATGGATTGGGGAGCCGATAAAAAGGTTCTATTGCGCCTTTATAGGGCACTTGTTAGATCAAAGCTAGACTATGGCTGTGTTGTTTATGGTTCTGCGCGCCCTTCTTACCTTCGTAAACTTGATACTATTCATAATCAGGGTTTGCGCTTGGCGTTGGGTGCATTTAGAACATCACCAATTAACAGTGTTTATACAGAAGCAAATGAGCCTTCCTTAAATTTACGCAGGAAAAAGCTTTCCATGCAATATTATTTAAAACTTAAATCCAATCCCGATAATCCTACTCATAAAGTTGTTTTTGAACCTAAATATAGAGAGGCTTTTGAAAAGGAAAAGAACCCAATACTTCCTTTTAGTTTGCGCTGTGAAGCCGATGTAAGCTCTCTAGATTTTGACCTAGAGGACGTGGCAGAACATATTGTTCCTGATGTTCCTTTTTGGACATATAAAAGTCCCACGTTTCTTTATGATCTTGCTTCAAGCAAAAAGGATACAACAGATCCATCTATTTTTAAAACCAAATTCTTGGAAGTCAAAGAAAAATACACATCTTACGAATAAATATACACTGACGGTTCAAAAGATGGCGAAAAAGTTGCTTCAGCCACTATTTTAGATGGCGAAAAATATCAATTCCGCCTTCCCAATAACTCTTCTATTTTTTCAGCCGAGCTTAAGGCCATTGATCTCGCACTCGATCATATGATCGCAGAACGTCTCTCTCGCTATATCATTTTTACTGACTCTATGTCAAGCATGCAAGCGATTGAGCACGAAAAAACTGACAATCCCCTTATTGTAAGGCTACTTGATAAAATAGCTAAGCTTAATGATGTTGATCTCGTTTTCTGTTGGCTTCCAAGCCATATTGGTATTCGTGGTAATGAAGAGGCAGATAAAGCTGCCAAGGATTCATTATCACTTGAAATTTTACCCTTTGAAGTACCTTTTACTGATTTTAAGCCCCTTATTCATAGTTTTATTCATGATATCTGGAGAAACTGTTGGACTGATCCAGCCAACCAGAATAATAAGTTATTCTCTGTTCGTCCAGACCTCGGCGATTGGATTCCTGGTTACAGGGCAAGCCGTCGCGAAGAGCTGATTTTGACTCGCCTACGCATTGGCCATACTTATCTTACACACTCCCATCTTTTAAATGGAGAAGAGATGCCAATGTGCATTCCATGCAACACTCCTCTTACTGTCAAACATATTTTTATTGATTGCATTGATTTTTCTTTAATAAGAGACAGGTATTTTAAAGTTGATAGTATGAGGCAGTTGTTTGACAATATTAAAATTGAACTAATTTTTGACTTTCTCAAGGCGATTCATTTATATAGCAAAATCTGACTTTTAGGTACTATTAATTATGTTTTCTTCTAAATTTTTAAAATGGTTCAATTAATTTTTACCGTTTTCAATGGCTCTTTTGGCTATTCTTTTTTATACATTTGAAATTCTCTTGGATTTTTATTTGTTTACATTGAAATTGTTTTGAAATATTGTTTACTTATGTTTTCATACAATGAATACTCACTTTTTTATACATGAGTGTTTGCGCCCAACATGACCTTAGTAGTCGGCGGGCCGTAAAACAATATTCATTCATTCAAAGCGATTCATTTATATAGCAAAATCTGACTTTTAGGTACTATTAATTATGTTTACTTCTTAATTTTTAAAATGGTTCTATTAAATTTTACCGTTTTCCATGGCTCTTTTGGCTATTCTTTCTTATACATTTGAAATTCTTTTGGATTTTTATATGTTTACACTGAAATTGTTTTAAAATATTGTTTACCTATGATTTCATACAATGAATACTCACTTTTTTATACATGAGTGTTTGCGCCCAACATGACCTTAGTAGTCGACGGGCCGTAAAACAATATTCATTCATTCATTCATTCCACATGACTACAGTTAATACCATCATTGTTTGATATTTACTCTATTCAGAACCACGTTGCCCCCAGCTGGGCGGGGGGGGGGGGGGTAGAAATAGTCGGCTGCTGCCCATGTAGTCAATGGTATGACCCCTAACAAATGGGCCCGCCTGTTTGCCGTGGGTGGAGACTCGTAATGCCGGAAAAGAGGGTCCTGGTAGTTGAGGGAAGCCCAGGGATCTCCAGCTTCTCAACACGCTGCTTTGGCCTCGGCTTCGGCTGAAACGGGAGCCCCCAGCTGGGCGGGGGATAGAAAAAGTCGGCTGCTGTCCATGTAGTACATGGTATGACCCCAAACAAATGGACCTGCCTGTTTGCCGTGGGCTGCGACCCGTAATGCCTGATGACGGGATCCTGGTGGTTGAGTGAACTCAGGGATTGGCTAGGCCCTGTTTTTGCAACACACCACTTTGGCCCTGAGTTGGGATAAACGGGAGGTCGGGCGGGCCCGACCCGATCAATCGGCTGGTCATGTCTTGCCCTAGGGCGTTTTAATTAACCCTTTATCAACAAACCGTCGTCTTCATTTGAATATGTTATTTTTTCACATGCCTTAGAAGGCGGTGGCTCATGGGCCAATCGGGTAAACATGGTGTTTGATCGACAATTATGCTTTCCGTTATTTCTTCATGCTTGGGTGAATTAATTATCGGATGTATATATTGCTTGATCTAGCCATTTTGCACCGAGTATATCGGCGATGTATCCCCGGCACCTCTCCTGAGATGGAATTCCCCAGGTTAGGTGTCCCCATTAGTAGGACTCCGAGGGCGGGTGGTTGGAGCATCGCCGCTGAAATAAACTCAAATTATTATGGCATCAACCAAAAAAACCAAGAGGGTTCTTTCAGACTCAGAGGATGAGAATATTAATCAACCGCCTTTTCCAAAGTTCATAGTGGTCGAAAGTGATGACCCAGATATGGAAATAGCAGACCTTTCACCCTTTATAATAGAAAAGCAGATAAGGGCAATAATTGGAACGCCAAAATCAGTGAAAAATTGCAAAAATGGAAATTTATTAATTGAAGTTACCAAAAGGGCTCAGGCTGACAATCTTCTGAAAATGACTAAATTTTTCAATCATAAAGTTAAAGTATATGCACATGGAAAGTTAAACAGTTCTAAGGGTGTCATTCGGTGCAGGGAACTGTCGTCATGTCTGATCTACGAAATTGAGACAAACTTAAAATCGCAGGGTGTAACAGCAGTTAAAAGGGTTGAATTTATAAAGGATGGCAAGAAAACAAAAACAAACACCTATATTCTTACTTTTAATGAGCCCTCTCTACCAAAGGAAATTAAAGTGGGTTTTCAAATTGTTAAAGTAGATGTGTTTGTTCCCAACCCTCTGCGCTGTTTCAACTGCCAGAAGTTTGGGCATCACGAGGATAACTGTAGAAGGACTAAAATCTGTAGAAAATGTGGCTTTGAAGGGGATATTGATGAGCATGACGAAGAGGAATGTGAGAATGATTTTAACTGCGTCAATTGTGGAATGGCACACCCTGCTAACTCAAGATCATGCCCTAAATTCCAAAAAGAAAAAGAAATATTAAACGTAAAATTTAGGCAATCTGTTTCCTTTTTTGAGGCAAGGAAAATAGTTGAAACCAGAGATGACGCCAAAAGTTATGCAAGTAAAGCAAAAGCTGTCCCTGAACCGACCCCAACTCCAAAATCAAAAGAATGTACAACCTGTGAACGAATGCTAAAAATTCTCACTGAAATGTTTCCTGAAGTGCGTAGTAAGCTTGACCAAGTATTAGCTGGGGAAACGCCCTTGAATAGCACAGAACCTCCAAAGACCGATGATAAAAAAGCCCCTGAGTCTGAAAAGATAGCACATGCTCCTACACAAAATAAAGTTATTGTCAACAAAAGTACTAGTAAACCGTCACAGAAAGAGAAATCTAAATCAGTCTCAGAGTCCGTCAGTCAGAGACGGACTCGCATTAATCTGGAGAAGGTTTCCCCTCCTCCAGTTCCAACAGAAAATCGCTTCACTGAATTAAGCGAATCAGATGAAGAGGAAGAGATGGATGTACCCGCTCCTCCTCCTTCAAACCCCACACCATCAAATCAAAAAGCTGATGCGATAAGGCAAGGTGTGAACAAAATCAATTTAACAGCAGTAAAATAATGGGTAGTTTCTCACTTCCATTGATAAGTGGTATTATTTTTACATTAACCACCATAATGGCGAATAACATTATACAATGGAATTGTCGCAGCATCAAAGCCAATTTTGAAGAACTTAATCTTCTAGTATCGAAACAAAAACCAGTTGCATTTTGTTTGCAAGAAACGTTTTTAAAAGATACAGATAAGTTTTCTTTGAAAAATCATTCTTGCTGTCTGACTAATTATACAGAACGTGAGAGAGCATCTGGTGGTGTGGGAATTATTGTAAATAATAATGTTCCTCACCGTCAAGTTACTTTAAATACCTCTCTACAAGCAGTAGCAGTAAGTGTCTCTCTAAATAAAACAATTACATTGTGTTCTGTTTATCTTCCTCCAAGTGCCCCTGTTGATGGCAGAAAACTTGATCATCTAGTCGATCAGCTACCACAACCTTTTATACTTATGGGGGATTTCAATTCTCACCATAGGTTATGGGGATGCTCCAATACAGACGACAAAGGTCGTATTGTTGAGGATTTTGTAACACGGCATGATCTTGTTTTATTGAATGATAAATCTAAAACTTATCTTCATCCTGCAACTGGAAATTACTCTTCACTTGATTTGACTATTTGTAGTCCTGATATTTTCCCTGATTTTTCATGGAAAGTAGTTTCTGACCTTCATGGTAGTGACCATTTCCCTATTCAGATTTCCGAATTAGGACCATCTGTTCAGGAGCGCCCTAGGCGTTGGAAACTCCATAAGGCCAATTGGGAACTTTATAGAACTACCTGTGAACAATCGATCAATCCAGAAGCCTTTGATGAATGTGAAAACTCTGCAGAACTCTTTACATCTTTACTTTATTCTGCTGCAGAAAAAGCTATTCCACAAACATCGCCTGACCCAAAAACTCCAAATAAGCCATGGTTTAATGAAGATTGCAAAAAGGCTATAGCCGAGAGGAAACGTGCTCTTGGAGCATTTGCCTTAAGGCCTTCAAAGGAGAATCTTTACAAATTTAAAATTGCACGTGCAAAAGCACGTCGTACAATTAAACAAAGTAAGCGTTCCTCTTGGAGAGAGTATGTATCTAGATTAAATTCTAGATCATCTGTCAAAAAGACTTGGGACATGATACGTAAAATTAGTGGGAAGAATGCATCACTTAATGTCGGTCATCTTAAAACGGATGACGATAACACAGTTTCTTCAAAACATGACATTGCTAATGTCTTGGCAGACACGTTTGCCAAGAAATCTTCCTCTACTAATTATTCACCTGCGTTTCAAAAGTTTCAAGGTGAAAAAGAAAAGTCTAAACTTAATTTCAGTTCCAGAAATCTGGAACACTATAATAGAGACTTTTCCGTTAAGGAATTGAAAAAAAGCTTTAAAAAAGTGTCACGACACTGCTGTCGGATCAGATGCTATTCATTATCAATTCCTCAAACGTTTGCCATCTCGTTCCCTTCATTGCTTACTTCAGATTTATAATCAGGTATGGAAGACGGGAAGCATTCCAGCCTCTTGGCGGGAAGCCATCGTTATTCCAATACCTAAACCAGGTAAAGATTCCACAAACCCTTCAAATTACCGCCCTATTGCTTTAACTAGTTGCATCTGTAAAACCATGGAAAGAATGGTCAATGATCGTCTTGTTTGGTTTCTTGAAAAGAACCACCTTATTACGGAAGTCCAAAGTGGCTTTCGTAAACAGAGAAGCACTCTTGATCATCTTGTTCGCTTCGAGACATTTATTCGAGAAGCCTTTATAAAGAAGGAACACGTTGTTTCTGTCTTTTTCGATCTCGAAAGTGCTTATGACACCACTTGGAAGTATGGAATTATGAACGACCTCTATGATTTCGGTATTCGAGGTCGCCTTGCCTTTTTCATCTCAGCTTTTTTGGATGAACGTCAGTTTAGAGTCCGTGTTGGAGATACTTTATCTGATCCCCATGAACAAGAAATGGGTGTTCCCCAGGGGAGTATTTTATCGGTGACACTGTTTAGTGTCAAAATAAACAACATCGTTAAAACCGTTTGCCCTGGTGTGGAGTGTTTTCTCTACGTTGACGACTTTTGTATCTGCTTCAGATCAAAACATATGCATACTATTGAAAGACAATTGCAACAAGTCTTGAACAATCTTTCAAAATGGTCAAATGAAAACGGTTTCAAGTTTTCAAAGACAAAAACAAAATGTATGCATTTTTGTCAATCAAGAAAGATACACTCCGATCCAGATTTAAAGTTGGACGGAGTGCAGATTGTAGTTGTTAAGGAATTTAAATTCTTAGGACTCCTTTTTGATTCTAAACTGTCGTTTATTCCGCATATTGACAATTTGAAAAATAAATGCCAAAAGGCACTTAACCTTTTACGTGTTGTATCCAGTATGGATTGGGGAGCCGATAAAAAGGTTCTATTGCGCCTCTATAGGGCACTTGTTAGATCAAAGCTAGACTATGGCTGTGTTGTTTATGGTTCTGCGCGCCCTTCATACCTTCGTAAACTTGATACTATTCATAATCAAGGTTTGCGCTTGGCGTTGGGTGCATTTAGAACATCACCAATTAACAGTGTTTATACAGAAGCAAATGAGCCTTCCTTAAATTTACGCAGGAAAAAGCTTTCCATGCAATATTACTTAAAACTTAAATCCAATCCCAATAATCCTACTCATAAAGTTGTTTTTGAACCTAAATATAGAGAGGCTTTTGAAAAGAAAAAGAACCCAATACTTCCTTTTAGTTTGCGCTGTGAAGCCGATGTAAGCTCTCTAGATTTTGACCTAGAGGACGTGGCAGAACATATTGTTCCTGATGTTCCTTTGTGGACATATAAAAGTCCCACGTTTCTTTATGATCTAGCTTCAAGCAAAAAGGATACAACAGATCCATCTATTTTTAAAACCAAATTCTTGGAAGTCAAAGAAAAATACACATCGTACGAAGAAATATACACTGACGGTTCAAAAGATGGCGAAAAAAATGCTTCAGCTACTATTTTAGATGGCGAAAAATATCAATTCCGCCTTCCCAATAACTCTTCTATTTTTTCAGCCGAGCTTAAGGCCATTGATCTCGCACTCGATCATATGATCGCAGAACGTCTCTCTCGCTACATCATTTTTACTGACTCTATGTCAAGCATGCAAGCGATTGAGCACGAAAAAACTGACAATCCCCTTATTGTAAGGCTACTTGATAAAATAGCTAAGCTTAATGATGTTGATCTCGTTTTCTGTTGGCTTCCAAGCCATATTGGTATTCATGGTAATGAAGAGGCAGATAAAGCTGCCAAGGATTCATTATCACTTGAAATTTTACCCTTTGAAGTACCTTTTACTGATTTTAAGCCCCTTATTCATAGTTTTATTCATGATGTCTGGAGGAACTGTTGGTTAGATCCAGCTAACCAGAATAATAAATTATTCTCTGTTCGGCAGGACCTCGGCGATTGGCTACCTGGTTACAGGTCAAGCCGCCGCGAAGAGCTGATTTTGACTCGCCTACGCATTGGCCATACTTATCATACACACTCCTATCTTTTAAAGGTAGAAGAGATGCCAATGTGCATTCCATGTAACGCTCCTCTTACTATCAAACATATTTTTATTGATTGTTTTGATTTTTCTTTTATTCGAGACAGATATTTTAAAGTTGATAGTATGAGGCAGCTATTCGAGTCTGTAAAATTTGAACTAATATTTGACTTTCTGAAGTCAATAAACTTATATAGCAAAATCTAATTTCAGGTTATATTAACAATGTTTCTTCCTAGTTCTCAAAATCAGAAGTTTTCTTTAAATTTTACAATTTACTCTACCCATTTAAATTATTCTTAAATTATAAAGCGTTTATGTGAATTTTTAAAGTTATTTTGAGTGATCTTTTGATCGTAATTTCATTTTAAACTTGAAAATGCTTCTTTACATGTTTACATTATAAACTGATTTGTATCATCCCATTTACCATGAATTGTTTTATAATGGTTTCGTCTAGTTTAGTTTTAACATATCCTTGACGACGTTTACCAGTTATTTATCTTTTAAAAATATTTTGCGCCCAACATGACCTTAGCTGTCGACGGGCCGTAAAACACTATTCATTCATTCATTCATTTCACATCCTTACTATATTCGGCTGCAGAGAAAGCTATTCCTAGATCGTCGCCTGACCCTAAACACCCTAACAAACCTTGGTTTAATGAAGAGTGCAAAAGGGCTATAGCTGAGCGGAAATCTGCTCTCAGATCATTTGATTTGAGACCATCAAAAGAGAACCTTTACAAATTTAAAATTGCACGAGCGAAAGCTCGTCGTACCATTAAACAAAGTAAGCGTTCGTCTTAGAGACAGTATGTTTCTAGATTAAATTCTAGATCATCTGTCAAAAAGACATGGGATATGGTGCGCAAAATCAGCGGAAAGAACGCGTCAATTGGAGTTGGTCATTTAAGAACTGACCTCAGTGACGTTTCTTCCTAGGCTGATATTGCGAATGTATTGGCAGATACGTTTGCCAAGAAGTCATCATCATCGAATTACTCACCTGCATTTCAAAAATTCAAAGGTGACAAAGAAAAGTCAAAACTTAACTTCAGTTCCAGTCGACTGGAACATTATAATAGAGACTTTTCTGTCAAAGAATTGAAGAAGGCTTTAAAGAAGTGTCATGACACTGCTGTAGGAAATGATAATATACATTATCAATTTCTTAAACGTTTGCCCTCTCGTTCTTTGCATTGCTTACTTGAAATTTATAATCAGGTATGGAAAACGGGAAGCATTCCAGCCTCTTGGCGGGAAGCTATCGTTATTCCTATACCTAAACCAGGTAAAGATTCTACAGATCCTTCAAACTATCGCCCTATTGCTTTAACTAGTTGCATTTGCAAAACCATGGAAAGAATGGTAAATGATCGTCTTGTCTGGTTTCTTGAAAAGAACCACCTTATCACGTCAGTCCAAAGTGGCTTTCGTAAACAAAGAAGCACTCTTGATCATCTAGTCCGCTTCGAGACTTATATTCGAGAAGCTTTTATAAAGAAAGAACACGTTGTTTCTGTGTTTTTCGATCTTGAAAGTGCTTATGATACCACATGGAAGTATGGAATAATGAATGACCTCTATGATTTCGGTATTCGAGGTCGCCTTGCCTATTTCATTTCTGCATTTTTGGATGAACGTCAGTTTAGAGTCCGAGTTGGAGATATTTTTTCTGATCCCCATGAACAAGAAATGGGCGTTCCACAAGGAAGTATTTTGTCTGTGACGCTATTTAGTGTCAAAATTAACAATATTGTTAAAACCGTTGTCCCTTTGCGTGGAATGCTTTCTGTATGTTGATGATTTCTGTATATGCTACAGATCAAAACATATGTATACCATTGAAAGGCAATTGCAACAGGTTTTAAATAACCTTTCTAAATGGTCAAATGAAAACGGCTTCAAGTTTTCCAAAACTAAAACGAAATGCATGCATTTCTGCCAATCTAGGAAAATGCACCTCGACCCGGAATTGAAATTAGACGGTGTGCTTATTGAAGTTGTTAAAGAATTCAAATTTCTAGGTCTCCTTTTCGACTCTAAACTGTCGTTTATATCTCACATAAATCACTTAAGTAACAAGTGCCAAAAAGCACTAAATCTTTTACGTGTTGTATCCAGTATGGACTGGGGAGCTGACAAAAAGGTTTTATTACGCCTTTATAGGGCACTAGTAAGATCAAAGTTAGATTATGGCTGTGTTGTTTATGGTTCTTCACGACCTTCATACCTTCGCAAACTTGATACTATTCATAATCAAGGCTTGCGCCTTGCTTTGGGAGCATTTAGAACATCGCCAGTCAATAGTCTTTATACTGAAGCTAATGAACCTTCCTTAAATCTTAGAAGAAAGAAGCTCTCACTGCAATATTACTTGAAAAGTAAGCGAGAATAAAATTCATAGAACAAGAAGCAAAATTAAAGAAGCAACAAGCGATAATTAAGATTGATTTAGAGACCTTGCAAGAGAAAAAGGACTGTGCTGGTGTTGAGGCGGAAGCGAATGCGTATGATGAACAATATTTAACCATAGATCGCTTGGAAAAGTCATCGTTTTCTGCAGAAGATAGAAGACAACAAACAGAACGTTATGTAGCAGAAACCGACATGTGGCGACAAACTCACACCAAACTTGGGCCAATGGTATCAACTCCTATGATGCCCAGAACTGAACAAGAACCAAACCAAACCTTGTTAAATCCAAAGTCAGAGACAACAACCCCAATGGCACCTAGAATCAAACAAGAGCCAAACCCAGATGTGTTAAACATTAAACCAGAGACATGCCCCCCAAGAATCAAAGAAGAACAAGATGCTCCAGATCACGAGCCTACAATCAGACAAAACAGTGATAGTGATACGCATATCTTGGACAATGTAGCAAATTATTTGATAAAGAAAGATTTGATTGTTTCTCGATTTCCAAGGTTCAATGATGAACCGGCAAATTTTAGTAACTGGCAGTCATCCTTTTTTAGAATTTCAAATGAACTGAAACTTAGCAGTCAAGAACAAATGGATTTTTGGTGAATTATTTAGGACCTGAGTCGTCCAAATTTGCATCAAGTATGAGAGCAATAAGCACTGGTGATCCAAGTCGTAGCCTCCAAATACTCTGGGCAAGATTGGAGGAAAGATATGGTTCACCCGAGTTGATAGAAAATACACTAAAGAGAAAATTGATCAATTTTCCTACATTGAGTGCTAAGGACTGCAAAAAACTGTATGATTTGTATGACATTTTATTAGAAATTGGTTCCGCCATGGAAAATCCAGTGTATTACTCACTCTTATCGTACTTAAACTCCTCAGCAGGTATTAACCCAATAGTAGCCAAGTTGCCTCAGCATTTGCAAAGAAAATGGGTTGATAGGGCATCTAGGTACAAAATTGAAAATAATGCAATATTTCCCCCATTTACATACTTTTTATCGTTTGTGGGCGAAGTATGCAGAATTTCCAATGATCCAAGTTTTTCATTTGATAGTAATACGTCAAGCAAAAGCACAGGCAGTTACAGAGGTCAAGTAAGTGCGAAGAAAACAGGAGTTCAAGGTCAAGAAAATAGCAATGTCAAGGGCGTCAATATTTCCTCAATTGATGGGAGTTCACTGGATTGTCCTATTCACCTTGTTTCGTCTCATACTCTTGATGAATGTAGAGAATTCTTAAAGAAGTCTTTGGACGAAAAGAAACAATTCTTAAGGGACAAGAAAATGTGCTTCAAGTGCTGTAGAACTAATTCCCACTTAGCTAAAGATTGCAAATTCAATGTTAAGTGTGCTACGTGCAATAGCATGAAACATGCCACGGCATTACATATGTCATAAAATGTACAAAAGCATGGCGGGGAGCCTGACTTAAGAACTAATGTAAATTGTACAGAAGTATGTGGGGAGGGGTTTAGTGGGCGTTCTTGCGCTAAAACATTGTTGGTAGATGTTTACCTGGAGGGTCAACCGCAGAAATCCATTTCAGTATACGCAATTATATACGATCAAAGCAATAGTACGCTAGCTTCTCCAGAATTGCTTGATTCTTTGGGGGTTAAGGGGAAACAGATACGTTACGAGTTAGCATCTTGTTCGGGGTTGTATCAGTCTAGCGGTCGGAAAGTACACTCTCTTAGAGTATGTTCACAGGATAAAACCTTTGATACCGCGTTACAAACAGTTTTTGAATGTAGTAACATTCCGCAAAATCATTCAGAAATAGCTACGTCTGCCATTGCGAGGCAATTCAGTCACTTAGAGAGAATAGCAGATTTTCTTCCACCTTCAATCAAGGGTGTAAATATCGGGTTATTGATAGGTAGGGATGTCATAGAGGTACATCAGGTACAGGAGCAGATAACAGGGCCTAGGGGGTCACCTTTCGCTCAGAAACTGGGGCTGGGTTGGGTGATAATCGGGGATGTTTGTTTGGGTAAGGTTCACAAACCGGTGACAGGTGATTTTCGGATAAACACCTTTAAGACTCATATTTGTAAAAACGATAGAGCAACCATATTTGAGCCTTGTGAAAATAATTTAGTATTGAAAGAGCATATCATTAGGGACCAATTTGATAGTCACTCTATATTTCTCAGAACAAAAAATGATGAAAAGTTAGGTCTATCAATAGAAGACCATTCATTTCTTAGAATAATGAATACTGATGTGTGCAAAAGTGATGATGGGCATTGGGTAGCCCCTTTACCTTTCAAAGACACTAAACCAGTATTACCGAACAATAGGCAAGTAGCACTTAAAAGAGCACTTACCCTTGACAGAGACTTGAAAAGAAATTCCTTGAAAAGAGACCATTTCATCACATTCATGTCCAAGGTCTTACAAAGTGGAGCTGCAGAAGAAGCTCAACCAATATTGGACAACAGAGAGGTATGGTATTTACCAATTTTCGGGATATATCATCCACACAAGCCTAACCAGATACGCGGTGTTTTTGACTCTTCAGCAAGTTTCAAAGGGCAGTCTTTGAACAGTGTTCTACTTACAGGACCCAATCTTACAAACTCACTTTTAGGTATTCTGATGAGATTTAGAAAGAATAGATACGCCATCGCCGCTGACATAGAACAGATGTTTTTTTCATTCCTAGTAACAGAGAATCATAGAGACTACCTAAGATTTTTCTGGTACAAAGATAACGACCCTTCATTAGACTTAGTAGAGTACCGTATGACTGCTCATGTTTTTGGGAACAGCCCTTCACCAGCCGTTGCGACATACTGCCTACGAAAATGTGTTGAAGATGTGAAGGATCAAGATGTAAAAGAATTTGTTAGAAGAGACTTTTACGTCGATGATGGGCTTAAATCGACCCCGTCTGAGGCGCAAGCAGTCAGCCTTCTTAAAAGAACACAGAGCATACTGAAAAATGAGGGTCAACTTAGACTTCACAAAATAGTGTCAAACAGCCCTGAAGTTTTGGAGTCATTTCCAGAGGAAGATCTTGGAAAAGATATCAAGACATTAAATCTAGGAAAAGATCCACTGCCCGCACTTCGTAGCCTTGGAATGTGGTGGGACCTTGAATTTGATAGCTTCAGATTTGATTTTCTACTGCACCAAGGAAGCAATACCCGCAGAGGCATGTTGTCCACCCTTAATAGTATATTTGATCCTTTGGGACTTGTAGCACCCATGACATTAAAGGGTAAATTACTATATAGAGAAATCTCTAAGAATAAGGAATGGGATGAGGAATTGGATTTACTGCAAACCAGCCAATGGGAATCATGGTTCTATTCCCTCAAGTCGTTGCAGACGATAACAGTACCTAGAATGTGCGCAAATCAATCATTGGACAACGGAACACAACATGAATTACATGTTTTTTCGGACGCCTCAGAAAAGGCTATTAGCTCTGTCGCGTATATTAAGAATCGAGACAAGAATGGTAGAATGGACTCGGGGTTCATATTTGGCAAATGCAAGGTAGCGCCCGCACATGGTCATACGATTCCTAGACTGGAACTATGCGCAGCTTTGCTTTCGACTTAAATAGGACAAACGGTACTAGAGAGCTTGGATATTCCCATTACGTACGTGAAATACTATACAGATAGCAAGGTTGTGTTGGGATACCTTAATAACAGAACAAGGAGATTCTATAATTACGTGAGCAACAGAGTACAACAAATTGTATTCTATTCTAAACCGGATCAGTGGTTCTATGTACCCACAAACAACAATCCAGCTGATTGTGGAACAAGAGGTTGTGATTCATTAGTTGTACTTCAAGACAAGTGGTTATCACCCCGATCAAGAATAATTCAAGAAGTCACAAACGTTACAGAAATTTACCCGCTTGTTATGCCTCATAAGGATAAAGAAGTAAGAGTAGAGACTATGAAATCGAATTTGGCATGTTGTCTCTTTGATAGATTTGAACGGTTTTCGGATTGGAACAGACTTTTATGTGCAATAGTGTGTTTACAAGAAAAGGTATGGAACTACAAGTACAGCAATACAGATCTAGGACAGAAGTCAAGGGTAGAAGTAAGAAATGAAGCAGAGAGGTTCATTATTAAGCAACAACAACAACAAAGTTATTCAGAAGAATTGTATTGTCTCAAGGACGGAAAAGTGTTGCCAAAGAACAGTTCGATCAAAGCATTGAATCCATTTTTAGACAAGCGTGGGATTTTAAGATTAGGTAGTCGCTTGAATAAAGGCTGTTTACCCATAGAAGAGACAAATCCAATTATTCTACCTAGGAAGGGTCATATATCATTATTGATCACACGATATTGTCATAGTCGAGTAAAGCATCAAGGGAGAATATTCACAGAAGCTGAAATAAGAAATAGTGGTTACTGGATAGTTGGAGCGAAGAGACTCATTTCTAGTGTTATAAGCAGTCGTGTACAGTGCAAGAAATTACGTGGAGTTTTGTCACACCAGTTAATGGCAGATTTACCTGAAGATCGATTGACACCAGGGCCACCATTTACTTCAGTAGGGATTGACACCTTCGGTCCATGGTCGGTATCCACAAGGAAGACAAGAGGAGGTGCAGCATGCTCTAAACGTTGGGCTTTAATGTTCACTTGTCTTACAACCAGAGCAGTTCATATAGAGGTTATAGAAGAGATGAGCACGTCCTCATTCATCAACGCCTTGAGAAGATTCATAGCTATTAGAGGCGAATTAAAGCTCATCCGCTCCGATAGAGGAACCAATTTTATTGGCGCAGCAAACTGTCTTCATGTAGACGTCATAAATGTTGAAGATGGACAGTTATCGAGATATCTTGACAACAGAGGTATTACATGGAAATTTAATTCGCCCCATTCATCGCACATGGGAGGGGTGTGGGAGCGAATGATTGGTGTAACCCGTAGAATTTTAGACGGAATTCTCTTGGAAAGCAATATGAAAAATTTGACACGTGAAGTTTTGGTAACCTTCTTTGCGGAAGTCAGTGCTATTATAAATTCAAGGCCTATTGGACCTATATCCATGGATCCATGTGAACCCATGATTTTAAGCCCAACATCCTTGTTGACTCAGAAAGTGAATTATGAATCTGTGCAGTTCAGTGACCTTGACCCTAAGGACCTATATAAGGTACATTGGAAACAAGTTCAAATTCTCTCCGATATGTTCTGGAAAAGATGGCGCGAGGGATATTTACAGAGTCTTCAGCAAAGAAGGAAATGGTTATCGGCAGAACCAAATGTCAAAAATGGGGATGTAATTCTTCTTAAGGATAAAGACTTACCCAGGAATCAATGGCCTTTAGGTTTAGTGTTAAATGCGATACCCAGTTCAGATGGCAGGGTTCGTAAAGCAGAGGTTCGCGTTTTTAGAAATGGACAATGTGTAAATTATACACGACCTATAACCGAAATGGTTATTCTTCTCAGTGAAAACTAAGACAATTTATTGTGTAAAAAACGCTTGAAGACTTATCAGTAAGGTTTAAGCGAAGGCTCAATGGTGGTTGTCAGGGTTATTATGGGATTTATTTTGAGATATACTTGTCACTAATGGAAAGATTGAGAAATTCTAAGATGAAAGATTTTTTTTATTTTTATAAGTTTATATACCCAGGATGAGGTATTATAATTTGTATCAGTACTAAGCATTTATTATTGCTAATTAAGTGATATTTGTTATAGTGATATCTTTAACACCCTGTCATACTAGTCAGTGTTTATCATTTAATATAACTGGTCACTATGTAATGGGGCAATAATTATAAGTCATAACTAGTCATTTGTTATCGTAATGTCGTTGTATCGGGTTAAAGATATCAGACGGGGAGTGTAACGGTTTGGTTCTCGTGTATCAATTTGACCATGGGTACTTTGATTATTGGGTACCTCACCTTGAGTACTTTGATTATTGATTTCCGGTCGGTTACCGGCTTCTAGAACATTTTAGTTATTGGCCGCATACTGTTCAATGTTGGGGACCAGTCATTTTTCCGACGCACGTGGAACGAATGAGAAGCCTAATAAATAGAAGCAATTTTCTAGATCTCCGAAGCAATGGAGACCATGAGTCGTAAGTGTTTCAAATGAAGGAAAAGTACCCTAGTCTTTTTATATTCATTTATCATCAAGAGTATGGTGCGTTACCTGTTTTTTCTACGTATTTCAATTTCTAAGCAAGTTTCGAAACAGTCGGTAGGTCAATGTCTTTGAGCTCATGTGTTTAGCATGTCAAGATTTAAGTAAAGTACTATTGTATTACGGAGACAATGTAGCCAATGCTCGGCATACACAAAGGGTGCAAGCTGATCAGGATCTACACTGTTTTTTTGTCCATTTTCAAGCCAAATTATTTTTTACTTTAGAGTATAGGGATTTAAGTATTTTCTGAAGGGTTTAAACCAGAGAAATGAAAACAGTTAGTAATATAATTAATATTTGAGCCTGTTCGTGAGATTTGCAACAATTTCAAATATACTCAAAGCAAAGATCCTGACCAGCTTGTTGTCGTCATCATGCGAAAAGTTTGACATTTTGTGATGGCTTTGATTCTTTTGTAGGCATTTTACACCATCCAGCACTCAACAGCCGATTGTTGGCGGTGCTCTTGATTAGATTTTCAATAATGCATTTTGGTGGTTTATCGAGGATTGTCATAGATTTTCATTTTTATAAACTCAACGCCTTACCAGTTAAATTATCGAAAACTTATACCCTGCTTTCGTTCATTTCATCCTATCTGACGTCATCTATGCGGAGCCAAAATCGTTACGTCACCCCGAACGTAACATAGAAATCACATGCAAAATGACGCGCTTTAAGAAAAATTGAACACAAAATTTCCTTCGATTCTCATTCCCTCCGACTATCTGTCTCCCACCAAGGGGTTGATAATTGTAGGCCTTTGTGGGAAAGCCGTATGTAAACCTACGTGAGATAGCATTTGGAGGATAGAAAAGTATGTTATGGTAGTACTGGTGTGAGAAATACCAGGAATCCATTGTAAGGTGCTCCAGCCGACGCAATATAGCTGTAAATTGTTTAAAGTGGTGTAAAACCACATTCAAACAAACAAATCAAACCAAAATTATCACAAATTGTCTCATTCTTGGAATTAAAGAAATAGAGTAATCGTTTGTTTCTTCGAGTAAGATCCTATCATTTTTCGTTTCTTGAATAACAAAAGCTCTAATTTCACGCGTGGCTAAGCCACTCGTGAAAAAATATAGCTTTTGTTCTTCACTCAATAAAATATGAATCGATCTTACACTGAAACAAACGATTATCCTCTATGTTAAGCGTCATATATCAGAGGGCTTAGCATCGGTACTACCGCCGCCACCATAGCGCAGTTGGTTAGGCTTAAGACTTCCAATCTGGAAGTCGTGGGTTCGATCCCCGGTGGCGGCAAATATCCTTTCCGACGTTTGTCTTTCACCAATGGGTAGATAATCGTAAACCTTTGTAAAATAGCAGTCGGAGGCTAGGAAAGGGTGTAATGGTAGTACAGGTGAAAGAAATACCAGGAATCCATTGTTAGGTGCTCCGGCCGCCGCGATATAACTGCAAGATTGTTGAAAGCGGCGTTAAACCCATTAAAAAAAAAAAGCATCGGTACTGACATTTTTTTCTCTTCTCATAAAAGTTCTTGAATAGTGAATCTCATTTTAAAGACGTTTAAAGGTGAAAAGCGGAAAACACTTCACATTGGGATACACTGTGCTAAATTTCGAGATAGAAATTTTCTGTAGAAATTTTCTATTAAATAATTTCTCTTTGTTTTTTTTTGTTTGATAGCAGTTTAATATCAGTTTTCTTCTACCTGAACGTTATTTTTTTATTATTATTATTACTTAGATTTATCTGTTAGGTATATCTACAGTGGAACCTAATCCTTATTACATGAATTTTATGAAGAAAATATGGCGATCAGGAACACGTTCTCTTTGATGTGCAGACATAAGTCACTTGATGTATAAGTACTTGTTATCTCAACACTTTAATAGATTGTTTTATTTGTTTATTTATTTATTCATTTCATTTAAAAAAATAAGAGAAGTATAATTTTAATAATATATACTTAGTTCCAAAAGAAAGTGTGCACTTTTGAATTTTGAATATCTCTGAAATTACCAAATCTATCGTCATAAAACGTCGTATGACCATCCCCAATGTGCAAACGATATCGGAAAACAAAATCGCGCGATGAGCAATCATTTTTCTGCTAAATTGAGACATTTGATTTTGCCTATTTTGCATGTGCAAGCTATCTGTGATGTTTCATTATAGAGTTTTAGAAGCCAATCCAAGTCATTTCCAAACAAAAGATTTAATTGGTATACAGACGTTACGTGTACGTCAACGTTAGCCAGAAACTTGTCGTTGAATGGTGCTATGGCGTTCTAGTACATCCCGATTTGCTTATTAAAGACCTTACAAAATGATGACCTCGATTTCAATGCTCAATCAATTTTAATGACGTTCTAAATCTGACAAGGCTCGATTTTGTTCATCGACGTTTATTGGTAGGCAAACCACTCTGTTGCATCATGCACAATTGTTTTGAAGATGTGATGTTGTGCTTAGGCAAGCCGCAAAGATTCAAGTGAATGCATTTCCAGACCAACTTTACGTCTAACGCGTAATGCACATGCAAAACATGCAAAGTCAAATGTCTTGATTTAGCAGAAAATGTTTGCTCATTCCGCATTTTTTGTTTTCAAATATCGTTTGCTTATAGTCTTTATGTTAGTCGAACGACGTTTCATGACGATAGATTGTGTAATTTCAGAGATAGTCAAAATTGCACAATTTCTTTTGGAACTAAGTATATATTAGACACTGAAATGACGAACACGTATTTCTTTCAAAGCTTACGTTTAAAAGAATATGGATGTTTTATCGAACAGTGAAAAGACAACCTGCCCTGTGGTCAGAATGACAAAACGACAAACTGTTTGCCAATTAAACCCCGCTTTGCACGCAAGTAAACGCGCAAAACGGGGTATAATTGACGTTAAGTTTTCACCGTTTTTTCACCTTGAACGAAAGGCTGACTATCGTTTTTATTTGAATCATTTTTCTAGCATTTTCGTCAAATGACGCTTAGATCTTAAGTCAGCTATGGACGCTAAAAGTTGTTTCCGAAAAACACCATCTTATGACGGATATTAAGGTAGTGGAACCGTAATAGATCTGCAACGTTTTTGATGTAATGAACTGTAACAGTGTTTACGGAGGTTTCCTAATGATTTTCATTAGGAAACCTCGGTTAATATTGTGAAAGTTCATGCGTTCCGAAATGTTGCGGGACTATTAGGGGTCCATTACCTTAATGATGATTCGGCTGGTCACAGAATTTGTTGTGTTTCTTTTGCATATGTGACACGTCACGCAAAAAGGAACCATGTTGGTAGTGCGTAAAGGGTCGATCCCAGTCAGTGTGCGAACTTCACAGATTGACTTGAGACGAAACTTTTCACACTGAGCTGTTTTTCTGAATCTAGAATGATCAATCTACCTTCCTGTGAAAGAATTTTCGACATGCGACCTCTGACCTGTACTAGAAGCAATCTCTTTTCAAAATTATCTTTTTCACAGCAATCCAAGATGGTCCCTTTTCGCGTGACTGGTCACATGTACATAATCCTTGTAACAAGAGGACAATGATGGTCCTATATCGCTCACATCAGTAAGTCAACTCTTAATTTGTCAACAATATTAAGATTATTAGAGTTTGTTTGATAAACATTTAGCGTGGTCCAAGAGTAGAGCTTTATCCCAGGAACATCCCTGCCAAGTTTCAGCTAGATTGGCCCAGTGGTTTAGGAAAAGGGGATTTTTTATCTGTGATTTTCGGCAATTTCCCGTCTTTCTGTTACCAGGGCAAAAAGAAATTTTGATAAAATTAAATTCTTTTCAGCTATTTTCGACAATTTTGCAGCCTTTCCGTTTCCATGGAAACAAGAGTTTTTGATGAAATGCATTTCTTTTAACAACATTTTTGAAGAGCTTCAGGAATATCCCTGCCAAATTTCAGGTTTATTGGCCCAGTGATTAGGTGGAGAAGAATTTGCTCTAAGTTTTCGGCAATTTTTGGACTCTCAGTTACCATGGCAACCACAGTTTTTGATAGAAGTAAAATCTTTTAACAACTTTCTGAAAGCTTCACTCAAGGAACATCCCTGTCAAGTTTTAGTTTGATTGGCCTAGTGGTTAAGGAGAAGATGTTTAAAGAAATTATTGACGAACGGACGGACGACGAGTGATCACAATAGCTCACCTTGAGCACTTTGTGCTCAGGTGAGCTAAAAAGTGTAGGAGAAGTCCTCATCCTTCTCGGTAATTTATAACAAGTTTAGAAATCGAAAGTTTAGTTTGTCTTGTAGTTAAAGAACCCAAAGGAACGAGTTTTCACCTTCCCCACCGACCCCCTTAATTCCTTCCTACGTGTCTGGATTATCAGTAATTGATCATGAAACAGCATTTATACAGTTATAAACCGTTTGACATCTATATGGACCAACCTTTTCATCAATTACATAAAATTGCGTTTGCATGAAGGATTTGTAAGTAGTAAAATCTTAATTTCAGCTTTATACCATTCCGAAAAATATTTTTTGAAAATAAAATGATTTCGAAATAATGATTTTGTCTATCTAGTTAATGTTAATATTTTCGCATTTTCCACTCTTAAGGTAGTGGACCCGTAAAAGTTTTGCAACTTCTAGGAAGTAATGAACTTTTACAATGTTAACCGAGGTTTCCTAATGATTTTCATTAGGAAACCTCGGATAACATAGTGAAAGAATATGTGGTCCAAAATGCTGCGGAGCTGTTATGGGTCCACTACCTTAAACACGAGGGGTGATGGAGGCTGTTTAGTAGTAAGCAATTGTAAACATTTATAGTAAAAAAACGTGGTTTTATACTAAACATTTGACAGATGAAGTGTCTATTTTTCCTTATTTGGACATGCTAATTAGCATATTGACGGTCATGTTATCTTAAACTTTAGGGGTAAATTTAAATGGCACCCCGAGAGTCGCGTGAGATGATGTAATAATCTAAAGTTTAAGGTTCATGTAAAGTGTTTGAGACCCAATATTTAGGGCACTTCTTTAGCCAAGAAAAAGCAGTGTGTCCAGGTATATTATATATCCAAATGAAGCTATTCGTAAGCACAAGCAGTTAGGCAACATAAGACCGCCATAGCTATATCGGTATAGCCAAAACATTGTGGAAAAGGGTCATTTTGTACAGAACAAGCAACTGCATGACGGTTGCATAAAATTGCCCCGTATTTTAACAAAGTACAGTCTGAAGTACCATCCAGGTAGTGCTACAACCTTAGATATAAACTCAGTCTCTAAAGGCTCTTTTGAAACAATCGATTTCCATTCATTTTGTCAACGTACATGTCAAACCGGTTTGGTCTGTTTTCAAAATAGATAAAAGGTATGGTGCAACATCACACCATAATATTGTTAAATATTTTCCGCGATTTATTTCAAAGCATAGTTTTTTTTAATTCATTGATCTACAATATTACTATATATCTATCATTCTGTGAAATAGAAATTGATATATTGCTAAACAACCTTACAGGTATATAAACAATTAATGTCTATTTATGTTGTGATAACACACCATACCCTAAAAAGATCTACACGTTTACAAAATTAGAATGACATATATGACATATGTGTTTATAAAATAAGTCAAAATAAATTGCTTGCATAACTGCGTTTTGGGGCTGAGTTTTATACCAAGGGTTATAGCACTACCTGGATGGTACTTAAGGCAAGACTTTGTTAAAATATGAGCCAATTTTATCCAACAGTCATGCAGTTGCTTGTTCTGTACAAAATGACCATTTCCCGCAATGTTTTGGCCTTACCGCTATAGTTATAACAGTTTTATGTTTTTCAACTGCTTGTGCTCATAAATAGCTTCATTTTGATATATAATATTCCTGGACGTACTGCTTTTTCTTGGCAAATGAATGCCCTTAAAAATGGGTCTCAAACACTTGACATGAACCTTAATGTAATATGCATGCGCAGAAAGGACATTCATGTGAACGGAGTTACCCACTGGTGGTAGTAAACAAACTTCACATTTACCGCTACAATAATTAATAAACCATGAAATATCGTTATCCCATTAAGAAATGTGATGAACTCGTGCAAAATACTATATAAAACAATTGAAGAAAAAAGCATTTATCGTTTAAATAATAGAGAACATTTGTTTTATGTAATCGAACTGTTGTGCACTATTTTTGACGCCATTTTGGAACATAAGTAACACCGGCCTGACCCAGGATCATAAGCGTCGAGGTTGAAAGGTTAAAATGACATCACTAGTGTCGAAACCGAGGTCGTTCTGATGGAAACCCGGTTAACTCGGGTCGAAACCGAGTCCGATATGAACTTACCCAAATAGCACGTGATTTTTACCGTTATAACTCGCCTTCTCATCAAGTTTTCCTCGTGAAATTCCCAACTACTTCGTTTAATAATGCTTTTTGATTGGTCTTAACATATAAATATAGGGTTCATTTCAGAATGAATAAAAACAATAATCAATTATCAGGTCAAACGGTTTCTGAAGAAAGAAGGAATATACTCAGATTTGATATCCAACGGTAGCAAAAATCTTCGACAATCTTAATTATGTTGAAATACTGAATTTTATACTGAAACAATTCTCTTAAAATTTGACACTTTTGGCTCGGCCACTATGCAAATCAGTTCTATTTTTGGTTATACAATTCGCTGTTCCGTTTAATACAGTCACAAGTAGGTATGAAAGGCTGGAAGTTAACATGTATACGGACGGACAAAATCATTATTTTACATTCAAAAATTCTGAAAAACAAAATTCGTCATGGTATTAGCTGGAAAATATGATATGTCAAGAAAAATGTGCGTTGCATCAATTAATTTCTGAAATTTTCGGCGAAATGTTGGTCCATATAGAAGTCAAACGGACTATATCAATGGAGTATATGTGTTGCATTACTGCAAACATTATTAGTCTCCTGTTCTAAGCATAGTTATTACAAGAATACGAAAAAAAGGTGAACGCCTGCAGTTGGAGGGTTGGTGATTTCACGGAAAGCAAAGTGGTAATGTTTAGTTCCAAACCAATGATTTGATCTTAGACACACGTCTTGCTGGAGCTCTTTGCCCAGTGTTTTCGTAACCAGTTTTTTTTTGTATCTTATAACTATACAAATATCCATGTGATAACACCCCGTATGATATTTTTTATGATATCACATAGTTATTTTTAGAACAATAATATCATACAGTTATTTTTAGAAACTTGCATTTCAGTAAGAAACATCGACGAAAACAAGACAAAAAGAGGTTATAAGATAAATATAATACATACTTAGTGTATTGTATGAAAAAAATATCTAACTCTGTTGTAAGAATTGACAATTGTCTCGGCAGAGCCTCGACAATGATCAATTCTCCCAACCTTGTTAGATATTTTTTTCCATGTAATACACTAAGTACGTATTATTTATTTCTCGACCCATCTTTTCAGATTTGAGTGTGGGATATAAACTTTAGTTTATTCTCTGAATGGAAATTTTAACTGAAGTCAAAAATTGCTCGATTAAATCCATACTAAGTGGTCATAAATTTGACCAAAGTTGCCTGAAGACGTATTATGATATCTAAAAGGCAGGTGTAAAATAAGCAATTTCTGCAAGCTCAAATAGTAGGCTAATACATAATTTGAATAAAACTTTCTCATGCAATAAATTTCCTGCAAACTACAGAAAAACATGAAAGGTGTTATGTTTTTCAGAATTCGTCCAAATTAGATCCAATGTGAAAAGGGACCCATAGGAAATTACTATCTATAGCTAGAAATATAGATATATGTTATATTTGAATACAATTAAGGTCATGTTAACTCTTAATCCTTTTTTTTTCGTCAACAATGCCTTTTTGACCTGGCAAATGTCGCCGAATAAAATTAAATCGCATCAAAGGGGTTCTTAATTATATTTTCTGTTGTGATTTTTAAAGGTTAAACATGCAAATGACCAGATTGTTTTAAGATAGATGAAATTGACTTTTTACCCACGGCGGTTTTTATATTTGACCGACCAGTGACGGCACAAAGAAAATCTGAAAAGTGCAACAAGTTTTAATATAACATTTATTGCAACATTTTGTCGGATTTTTGTGATCAAATTGCAACTTTACAGTGAAATTATATTTTAAGAAATAATCTAACAAAATCACAAATAAAACTCTTTTCACCTATTTCGATAGTCCGTTAATAGAAAGAGGGGAAATAGGCTCTTGATTATTTCTGTCTTATGCATTTTTTTTAACATTTTTATTAACTTTTTTTTCTAGACTTAGATTTTATCCCGGACAGAAAGAATGTTTGGGCACACTTAGAAAAATACTCTTTTTTTCTTAGGTCGTTGACCCCGAAATTTTTGGTTCGTTTCTTGTCAGGCATATAGTGGACTTATTTATTTTCCTAATTATTTTGAAGGCATACTTCGGCAAGCTGGAGCACCTAATAATTGATTAATTATTGGTATATTGCATTCTATGACAACCATAAAATCCTTTCCTAGCCTCCAGCTGCTATCCACTTAGAATGAAGAGTATCCACCCATTAGCGGGAGACAAACGTCGGAAAGGGTGCGTGTTTCCGCTGGGGATCGAGCCCAAAACAGGAGATGCAAAAATGATCTGGTAGTAGTGGTGGTATGAAAAATACCAGAAAAATATAGATAAGCGTTCTAGTCGACAAATGCAGTGTTTCTGATTCTTATTACAACAAAACCCACCATGCACAAATTTCATTTTTTTCGAAAGCAGGCTTTCGAAGATGCTTTGATGTACCAAAATGAAGGATCATCGAAATAGTTTACAGCTAACTAACTAATTTTTACTGCCAAGCAGGTCTGAAAAACGTCACACAATCCTACGTAAGTTAAAGAAATTCGTGAAATTGACACTCATTCCGATTTAAATCATTCACAAGATGATCAAATCATTCATGTGTATTTTTGTTTAATCATCGTCGCTACCATAGCACATGCCTCAGAAGACGGTTAGTTGTTTAGGGGGATAGTGAATACTACGGCAAGACGAGACTATTCCTGAGATCCGCCATGGTTATCTAACGTGCACGATGTAAAGCATCGACTCATGGGACCCCTATTTAACATCTTATCCGAAAGACAATTAGTTATGTAGTGTGCCAGCCTGGGAATCGAACCATCGATATCCAACTTCGAAGTCAGATGGTCTACCGACTGAGCTAATGGGCTGACCACATTCATCCATTCAAAAAAATCGCCCAAACCATTCAAAAATGCTCCAAAAGGCATACAAAAAGATGAACAACTACATTTAAATTGCGCCTAAGATTCCATTATTTCACTTCATTAGATTTTAAGCGTCTAATTGGTTGGTGAAGATAAAGAAATATATTCTTAGGGCTTGTATGAATTTTCTATCAAAGGGGGGGCGTAATAAATATCGATGATTTCGTGGAGAACGAAATAAGCGGTATTGTATTACACCCCTTTAATTTCTCAACACACTCATTCAATTCCATTCAAAATTCATTAGAAAATCATTCAACTAGTCAATTTTCAAGATGTTCTTAGCTAAAATCTCGTGTAGCCTGGTATGTTTAAAATCACCGCCAAAACCTCAATATCAAATGGCACATTTCATAAATCAAACGTAAAACCAACTTTGAATGAGCAGCCGAGGGCACTGAAATGATGATATGGAAATAATGATGAGAGAAATACCTGGAGTCCATGGTCAGGTGCACCAGTCACCGCAATATGAAAAAGAGTGCCATAGTCACAATATACGCCGCCACTTTGCTGCTATTTCACGAAAATAATTGTAGACACTACTTATTTTTACAGAACCCAATTCAAAACATTTGCAAATTACCTTTAAAATTGTCAAGTTCAAACTGTTTGTTATGATTGATAGATTGAATGGGGCTTAACGCTTCTTAACGCTGCAACTAATGATAATTATAAAAAGAATTTTGACATGAAGACCCCTTTTTCCATGAAGCGGTTATAATTCACTTAACTGCAACAACATGCAAAACTTCATGTAACAATGAACAGATCGTAGATATTTCTTTAAAATAAGTCCATGATTAAAGGAGGAGTTGCGTTCTCAAGACGTTTTACAAGAATGCCCCTTTTTCCATGACGCAGCTGTAATACACCTAACCGTGACAATATGCTCTAGGCCAGGTGACTAGGAACATTTTGTGAAAGTGTCACTCAAATCATTCCATAAATGAAGGGAAGTTGCGTTCAAAAAAACTTTTAAAAGAATGCCCCTTTTCCGTGATTCTGCTAAAATTCACCAAACCGTGACAATATGTGCAAGGCCAGGTGACTAGGAACATTTTGTAAAAGTTTCATTGAAATTGGTCCATTAATAAGGGAGGATTTGCGTTCAGAGATATTTTTACATGAAGGCCCTATTTTCAGGACTGGACTAAAATTCACAAAACCGTGACTTTAGGCGCAAGGTCAGGTGACCAGGAACGTTTTCTGAAAGTTTCATCCAAATCGGTCCATAAATGAGGGAGGAGTTGTGTTCACAACATTTTTTACATATAGGCTCCTTTTTCCATGACGCGATTGAAATCACCAAACCGTGACTTCATGCGCATTGTCAGGTGACTAGAAACATTCTGTGAAAGTTTCATCCGAATCGGTCCATATTTGAGGGAGGAGTTCCGTTCACAAGATATTTTTACATGAAGGCCCCTTTCCCATGACGCGACTGAATTTCACCAAACTGTGACTTCATGCAAATGGTCAGGTGACTAGGAACATTTTGTGAAAGTTTCAACCAAATCGGTCCATTGAAAAAGGGAGGAGTTGCGCTCACGAGAAAAGAGGACGTACGTACGGACGGACTGACGGAGAAGAAGACGCCAATACACGACAGCTTCCAGTGGCGTAAAAAAACTAGAAACTCAAAATTAGAAAGCTAGAGACTCTGAAATAATGTTATGGTAGTTATGCTTGGAGAAATACCAAGAGTCCTTGGATAGGTGTTCCATTAACCGTAACATGGCTGAAAACTTAAAATGGGGAGGGGGGGGGGGTACAGGCTTTGAAATGCTGTTGTGGTAGTTATGCCGAGAGAAGTACTAGGAGTTCTATGGTAAGGTTCACCCGTCACCACAACATGACTAAAAAAATATTTAAATAGGGGATGCTTGGACTGAAAAAATATTTAAATAGGGAATGCTTGGGGTTTTAAAAGGATGTTATGGAGATTATTGTAGTTATGCTCTGAGAAGAACCAATGGTCTCTGGTAAATACACACCATGATATGAATGGGGAAATATTTAAAATGTTGAGGCTCGAGGCCCTTAAACGATGTTGTGGTAGAAAGTATGAGATAAATACAAGAAATCAATGGTAAGGTACACCAGCCGCCGTGATACAACTGAGAAAAGCTATTAAAAATGAGGAGGATAGAGACTCCGAAGGGATGTCGTTGTAATAATGATTAACCAAATGCCAGGAGTCGACTGATTTGGCTGAAAAAAAGTTAAATATGAGGAATAAGACAGAACTAGGATCATTTTCTTTCCGTTATGCATGTAAATTTTCGACCTAGGCCCTTTTTATAGCTTAACGTCATGTTTTTTGTCATGCGTAAAACAGGTCATGAAATGGGATTAGTTATATTCATTACAACGAAACTGTTCCATGCGTGTCATTAACAGTTCAATGTCTATTTGTTTATGTTGTGGTGAGATAAAACGTCACTTTTGATTGTATTTCACGGCGGCTAGAACTTCTTACCGTTGATTCCGTCTTTCTGGAAAGCATCGCTCATATGTGCTACGCAAGCGATGATAAATAACCGGAAATACTCAAACATACAACCAATGACAAACAAACAACACTGTAAACCTTCTGGGTGATATCGAGGATTGATCTAATATTACCGTCAATATCATTTATAATAATGTAAATGATCCATTCTCCAGCAAAACATGCCTAAATGACGTCCATTTGAAATTTCGATTGTGTAAATCCAGACACATTAAAACAAACAACTTATAACTAACCCAACCTCAAAGAATTTGCAACCGTTGATTCAATAGTCGTTAAATTGAAAATAGACTGCAAAATATTTAAGAAAACATTGAGAAACAAGAGGACCCTGAGGGCCCTAAATCGCTCACCTGATATTTCAAGTAAATTATCATTAAGACTCCATTTCCTATGATATGGCATGAACCTTCCCATTTTCAACAGAGTTCATTCTTGTGACCTGGCAAACATTTTGATCAAGTTTCATGAAGATTGGACTATATTTGTGGCGTTTGGAGCTCTTACGAGAAAATTGTCATTAAGGCCCCTTTTCCCGTGATATGGCACGGATCCTTTCCATTTTCAAATGAATTCATCCTCATGACATAACAAACATTCTGACAAAGTTCATGAAGATTGGACCGTATTTGTGGCTTCTAGAGTGAAAACAATTCCAATTCCAATTCCAATTGTCATTAAGGCGGCTATTTCCGTGATATGGCACAGATACTTACCATTTTCAATAGACTTCATCCTCATGACCTAACAAACATTCTGACAAAGTTCATGAAGATTGGACCGTATTTGTGGCTTCTAGAGTGAAAACAAGAAATTTTTCATTAAGGCCCCTTTTCCCGTGATATGGCACGGATCCTTTCCATTTGAGCAATTTTCATAAGGGACCACCCAAGGAATATTTCTGCCAAGTTTGGTTGATTTTAACCCATAAGTTTAGGAGGAGATGTCGTTTAAAGATATTGTTGACAAAATTGTCATTAAGGCGGCTTTTTCTGTGAAATGGCACGGATCCTTCCCATTTTCAATAGACTTTATCCTCATGACCTAACATACATTCTGACCAAGTTTCATGAAGATTGGACCGTATTTGTGGCTTCTAGAGTGAAAACAAGAAATTTGTCATTAAGGCCCCTTTTCCCGTGATAAGGCACGGATCCTTTCCATTTGAGCAATTTTCATAAGGGACCACCCAAGGAATATTTCTGCCAAGTTTGGTTGATTTTGACCCATAAGTTTAGGAGGAGATGTCATTTAAAGACAAGAGGACCCTGAGGGCCCTAAATCGCTCACCTGATATTGCAAGTAAATTATCATTAAGACTCCATTTCCTATGATATGGCATGAACCTTCCCATTTTCAACAGAGTTCATTCTTGTGACCTGGCAAACATTTTGACTAAGTTTCAAGAAGATTGGACTATATTTGTGGCGTTTGGAGCTCTTACGAGAAAATTGTCATTAAGGCCCCTTTTCCCGTGATATGGCACATATACTTCCCATTTTCAAATGAGTTCATCCTCATGACATAACAAACATTCTGACAAAGTTTCATGATGATTGGACCGTATTTGTGGCTTCTAGAGAGTAAACAAAAAATTGTCATTAAGGCGCCTTTTCCTGTGATATGGCACCAATCCTTCCCATTTTCAATAGACTTCATTCCCATGACCTAACAAACATTCAGACCAAGTTTCATGAAGATTGGACCATATTTGTGGCTTCTAGAGTGTAAACAAGAAATTTGTCATTAAGGCCCCTTTTCCCGTGATATGGCACAGATCCTTTCCATTTGAGCAATTTTCATAAGGGACCACCCAAGGAATATTTCTGCCAAGTTTGGCTGATTTTGACCCATAAGTTTAGGAGGAGATGTCGTTTAAAGATATTGTTGACAAAATTGTCATTAAGGCGGCTTTTTCTGTGATATGGCACAGATACTTCCCATTTTCAATAGACTTCATCCTCATGACCTAACAAACATTCTGACCAAGTTTCATGAAGATTGGACCGTATTTGTGGCTTCTAGAGTGTAAACCAAAAAATTGTCATTAAGGCCCCTTTTCCCGTGATAAGGCACGGATCCTTTCCATTTGAGCAATTTTCATAAGGGACCACCCAAGGAATAATTCTGCCAAGTTTGGTTGATTTTGACCCATAAGTTTAGGAGGAGATGTCGTTTAAAGATATTGTTGACAAAATTGTCATTAAGGCGGCTTTTTCTGTGAAATGGCACGGATCCTCCCCATTTTCAATAGACTTTATCCTCATGGCCTAACATACATTCTGACCAAGTTTCATGAAGATTGGACCATATTTGTGGCTTCTAGAGTGAAAACAAAAAAATTGTCATTAAGGCCCCTTTTCCCGTGATATGGCACGGATCCTTTCCATTTGAGCAATTTTCATAAGGGACCACCCAAGGAATATTTCTGCCAAGTTTGGTTGATTTTGACCCATATGTTTAGGAGGAGATGTCGTTTAAAGAAAAAGTTGACGCCGTGACGGACAGATGGACAGACGGACGCCGGACAACGATCGATCACAATAGCTCCCTTGAGCACTTCGTGCTCAGGTGAGCTAAAAAGGGAGAAATTGCTTCAGTTTATTAAAAGTTCGATTTGTGGAAAAAAGGTAACATAAACAGCTATCATTCATTTAATTGTTTTTCGGTTTTTGTTTTGTTTTTTTGCCGCCGTCATAGCGCAGTTTGTAGCGCGTCGGACTGTCAATCTAGAGGTCCCGGGTTCGATCCCCGTCGGCGGCACTCATTCTTTCCGACTATTTGTCTCTCACCGACGGGTTGATAATCGTAGACCTATGTGAGATAGCAGCTGGAGGCTAGGAAAGGATGTGATGGTTGTACTGGTGAGAGAAATACCAGGAATCGATTGTTAGGTGCTCCAGCCGCCGCTATATAACTGAAATAATGTTGAAAGCGGCGTAAAACTCCATTCAATCAATCAATTTTCGTTTTTTTTTTTGGGGGGGGGGGAATAAAATGGTCATTGTTTTATTGAAAAAATAATTCCTCTTTAAAGAATTGAAGTTTAAGGTAGTGGGACTGCGATAGTTCCACAACATTTAGGGACTCATGATCTTTCACAGCGTTAACCGAGCTTTCCTAATGAAGTACATTAGGAAACCTCGGTAAACACTGTTAAAGTTCATTACTGTCGAAACGTTGCATATCTATTACGGGCCCACTACCTTAAATCCTTTGTCAATTTTATTGTCATTTAGGCAGGTAGTCCTAGAGAATGATTCTTGAATGGGCCGCTTATATGCACGTTGGAAAAATGATATTTATTTACTTAATATCATTTATACATTTTAGTCTGATTTCAGTTTTCTATATTTACGATTGTGTGATTGACGTATTTCATTGTTTTCAACATATGTTCATTACCGGAAGGTATAAAAACTTTACTATTTATGCAAATTGTCACTCCAGCGTCATTCGAGTTTATGAAGTGGCTCATTTTCATAATAAAAGGTCAGTCGACCATACAACAAACAAACATCGAAATAAACCGGAGAGCATTAAGGATATATTTTCGCACAATTAAGATATTGTGATAAATAGAAAGAAATGAAGATATCATTCGGTAAGTCGAATTTCACTACAAGCTTCCAGACAGAAATCCATAGTCGAAATCCATTTAAATTTCTACTAACAAAAGCTTAAATAAAACTCTAGTAGGATAAATACATTTAAAACAGATAATTCAAAACCATTTTGAATAGCTCACTCGGCGCTCCATTCATTCATTCCAAACACTCACCCAAACCATTTATAAATGTACAAACCCTTTGAAAAATATAGAATCAACAACGTCATTCAAAATATATTTTTAAAGGGATGTAGCAAGAGCAAGATGTTAACATTTTTTTCTTTAAAAACTGAGTCTCTAACAAATGATACTTATTTATCCCTTTTTACAAATATTTATATGTAGTCGGTTAAAATCTGACTGTGTAAATGTATACATCTACCGAAAATACGTCATGTATATGATGTACTTTAATAGTCCGTATAAAATGCTTCGCCACCGTAAAGTCTGCCATCCGTTAGTCCACTTTAAACCTCGTGGCTTGGATAAAATGTTGTTGTTTTACTTGTGCGGGAATCGGTAGGAATAGCTATATGCATCAGTCGCTGAGATGTAACTACAATGCTGTTGAATCCAATGTTAAATCCAAAACAAAAACAAAACATAAAAAAAAACTTACAAGCCCTTCTTAAACAAGCACCCAAGGGACATTCAAAAAGTGCTTGCTTAAGACAGGTGCTTGCTTAATACAGGTCAATTTCAGCGCAACAGGTTAATTTGGGAACATTTCGGTCGCTTGCTTAATACAGATTGTTTGCTGAATACAGGTGGCCACTAAGATAGGTTTGACTGAAAAACATACTTTTCTTCAACAGGTCACATATGTTGCCTTACAATTTTCCTCGGGTTTGTTGGTGGCTCAGAGGCATGGCTAGTATTCCGGAGAAAATTTTGGAATAAGATATTTGGAAGGAGGGACATCAAAGCTGCAGCTCCACGGCTTAACACCTCTCCACCGCCAACACCAACAACAACCCCGACTACAACACCCTATAGCTGTGAACCAACATACAGTAAGTTGTTTAGACACTTATTTATATACCCGTCAAGCAAAAAGGGTCTACATGGACGGTGCGTAAAGTGTTGATCCTAGTCAGTCTGTGCGGACTGCGCAGGCTGACTACGATCGTAACTTTTTTACGCTACAAGAGCGTAACACCAATTACGCAATTTTCGCAAGTGCGTAAAGGAAATAACCATCTCTTGAAAATATCGTTCATGAATTATCATAACATCGAAACTACAGCTTATTCAAGCTGTAGTTAAGATGTTTTGATCATTCACAAACGCTCATATCATAGAAAAGGGGAGCAGACGGATGGCATTCATCTTTTGTCAAAGTCCCCATATCGCTTTTGTCCTATATATTCATTGGTTATCGCCATCTTACTGCGTATAAATTTCAATATCCTAGATACGCCTATGCGCTAGGCTTGTTGTCTAAATCAAGAGTGGCCATTCTACTTTCGTACAAGATTAATAAGGAAATGCAACCTTGAGTTTACCTGTGCTTGATTCAATCTCATTGTCAAATATTTATTTAACGGTGATTCCAGGTCGGTTTCTTTGTGTGTGTTTTTTACTTGACTCGAAACATTTTCTTCATTATTGGAGATTTCTGTAAAAAATAACAATAAATATTGTTTTGTTTTTCTCTCCGAGGTATGAAAAATAAAAAAGAACTATTACACTTTAATGAATACACGTAAACATAATTATGATAAGGAATTTTAGTTCCATGCATCCATTAAAACAAAAAAAAAATGATTAAATCTTCTTTAATGCTTTTTGGTGGTTTATCGAGAAATAACGGTAGATTATCACTTGATAATCTCACCGCAAAAGCAGTGAAATTATCAAAAACTTCTACCCTGCTTTTGTGAATTTCATCCTATCTGAAGTCATCTATGCGGGGCAAAATAAGTGACGTCACAAAGAACGCTGCATAGCAATCACGCGCATAATGACGCGCTTTACAAAAATATGTCCTAGAAATTACACATTTTGTCTCATTTTTGCATTAAAGAAATAGAATAATCGTTTGTTTTTCGTGTAAGATCGATTTATATTTCAATTCGTGAACAACAAAAGCTTTATTTTCACTCGTGTCTCTGCCACTCGTGAAAATATAGCTTTTGTTGTTCACTCAATGAAAAATAAATCGATCTTACACTGAAACAAACGATTATCCTCTATCAATACCAGCAAAACTATAAACAAGAAAGTACTAGTCTTTTTTTCGAAAGAAATAATCCCGTCATAAAAATAACACTAGTTCTATTGCAAACAGAATGAAAGAACCGTGTTAGATGAATTGATTTTTTTGTCGTTTTCATTACACGGACTCATACTTGAATCATTATCGTTATATATTATTTTTCATCATCATCATCATCATCATCATCATCATCATCATCATCATCCTTCTTATGATAATTTCATTTATGTACGTATATAAATTATTTCTTGATATTTGACCTGTAAAAAGCTTGGCATATTGATAATATATTAAGTTTTTTGTTTATACTATCAGATTATGATCCGCAAGCGAATTGGTGCTACGGAACTTATTGTGACGAGAATGGTCAACTTTTAGCATGGGACAACTTCAACTGTAAACCCACAACCACGACCCCACCCTCTACCCCACCCTCGTCTCCTCCCCGACCCCCGGGATGTGAGTATCAGGGCAGGTTTTACGCCCCTAACACCCAGATAGACAGGGGAGAGGATCGTAGTTCTAACTGGTGTTGGGTGGTCCTATGTGACTCGACTGGTTCAGTTATATACGGAGATGACTTCAACTGCTTTCCGACAACCACGCCTTCAACCACGCCTTCGAGCACACCTTCTAGTACGCCTCCATTGTCAACAGAGGAAAGTGTTAGGAATTTTAGAAAGAAATCCAGAAAAAATGTGCGAAAATAAAAATCATGTTGTTATAGAACACATGAAGAACATTGCCAAAGTTCTAGTTATCATAAAAATGAAATATGAGCCTGTGCGTGACATTTCCAACAATTTGAAACATTCGCGAGGTGAAAACAATTAGAAGCGTTGACAGCCAAATACTGTAAATACAATGTTGCCTGATGACCTACAGATACTTTGAGACCGTATCTATATACTAAACGCATAGCGAAGACTCTGGTCAGACTGTGCAAATGCACAGGCTGGTCAGAGTCTTTGCTTTGCGCATATTTGAAATTGTTGGAAATCTCGCGCACAGGCTCATATCTTTATTGTTATGGATCTATACAAAGAAATTCATTTTACTGAAAATATATAAAAAAGAAAATTGAAAACGAATTAACACAGTTGTAAGTTGTCAGTTTGCCAAATGTAAACGATGTGTGTGTGTTGGTACAGAGAAGCCCAGTTAAGTTTTTGCATTGAATAATGTTGATAAAATAATTAAATGCTGATCATAAATAGCATTATTGCATAGAATGTGCGTTTTCGGGTCGTAATAGGCATACGCTAACGGACAAAACCCGGTCGTCAACGAGAGAAAACGTGGATTAATAAGACAATTCACATGCCGTTAACGCTCGGCTTTTTTTTCACTTAAATATTCTCGATCTGGGCTTATACACTTTATCAGTTTTCTTGTCAAACGTTATTAAAGAGCATACCTAAAGACGTAGCTCTAAATCCCGCGTTAAATTGTGTGACGTCATAAATTAACCAAGCAACGACGGTATAGAATAGATGGACGGTGTACTGCATGACGGAATATAAGTAGGTTTGTAAGAAATGTTTCTATGAAATCATTTTGCTCTTATCTTTTTTTTTATGCAAAAATAGCGTCAATTCACGCTTTTTCGGGCTTTAACATTTGCAGAGACTCTCATAATGCTTTAACGCCCTCGTGCTTCGCACTCGAGCGTTAACCCTTTTTTCGGGTCTCTGCAAATGTTAACGCCCTCAAAAACGTGAATTAACCCTATAATCATTTCTATTGGACGAAATTATCGACAATTTGGTTACGTTCCTTTAATAATATCTTCGTACCTTTTTTTATTTATTTGTCTTCACGGACAAATCAGACGCTTAGCTCAGTTTGTAGAGTACCGGATTTCAAAACCATTAAAGTTCGACCGCGTAGGTTCGGTTCCCGGGCTGGCACACTAACAAACTAACTGTCTTTCGGATGAGACGTTAAACCGAGGCCCTTTGAGACGATGCTTTACACAGAACACGTTAAAGAACCATGACGGATCTCAGCAGTAGTTTCGTAATGTATCCTTGCACTATCCCCCGTAACAACTAATCGTCTTCTGGGGGGGCGTCGCTCACATGGGCATGTGCTACGGTAGCGACGATAAATAAACGGAAATACACACAACAGACGCATAATATCAACGCTAGCCAAAAAAGTCATGGAATTATTTAATTGCTTTAATTGAAATGTTTATCAATTTTGAACGATTTCGGGGCGGTTTTGAGTGATTAGAGGGATGGTTTGGCATGAATGGATGGAGCGCTGAGCGTGTCTTTTTGAAAGGTTTTGTTCGTGACTTTGATTATTTTGGTGTTCCTAGGTCAATCCCGACAAGGTTTTAACCTACATTTAAAAAAAAGTTTAAGGTCACTTAGTGAATTTGACATTTGAAGGTTTACTCTCAACAAAATAAATAGAATAATCACACCTGAAAGTGAATGTCTGTGCCAATTCTGGTGTACATAAATCAATTCTGTCTCAGTTTATCATCCGGACAAGTATCTTACAGTTACTGTTAGTTACATTGTGAAACTGACATTCATTTCAATCAAGACCATTCTTAATTGATCACTTAGCGCTCCATTCATTCATTCCAAACACTCACTCAAACCATTCACAAACGCTCCAAAATCACAAAAGATTAGATCAACAACTCCATTCAAAAATAAATATTAATAAAAGAACGCGATTTTAATAACATAATTGAAGTAATGAGCATCTGATTAGTTCTTGAAGAAATAAAAGGCTGTGTATAAAACTTGTATGCATATTTTATTAAAAGGAGGTAATACATATCGCTAATTTTGTTCATCTTGAACAAAATTTGCGAAATTGGATTACTTCCCTTTGATTTCGCTCAAAGGTCACTCATCGCACTCATTCAATTTCATTCCAAAATAATTCACCTTGTCGATTTCACGATGTTAATAACTGTATATCACCATGTTCAGGTCACGAAGTGACATTGAACTTTGATGGGTTCCTCTAAAACACAACAGAGAGTTCTACACCTTTGGGTGAATATCTGTGGCAATGTATTATGTTGGTGACCCTAGGTCAATTCTGTAGCGAGTTGTCATCCGGGAAAGATGACAAAATGTGGCAAACTGTTATCAAATTATACCCCGTTTCGCACGCACGTACTCGCGCAAAGTTGGGCATAATTTGCAAACAGTTTGCCACATTTTGTCATCCTTAACGAACGACTGGTTTGGTCTACTGACCCACCGACATACCTCCTACCAACCGACATTAGCAAAGCAATATAAACCCATTTCGTTGAATATGGCATGATAACAACTAGATAAACCTAAGACGCGATTGTTAAATACTATAAGCGCATTTGAATATGTTATTTTGCGCACTTTCGAAAAGAAAATGCGCCATAATGGTATGTAAATGGGCGTTTTAGTGAAGCGCTGGAGGATACGTGCCATTTTTTAAATTCCGATATGTATCACTGTATTCAACTGTGAACTGACCGTAATGACACTGTTGGGGTGACCCGTCACATTAAAATGTTCTGCGTTGAGGCTGCAAAAACGTTTTCGAGAGTTTATAAATTGTACTCTACTTGGCATGTGGGTACTTATGCAAAGCAAGTAACCATTTCTAAACCGTTTCGCAAACGTTTTCACTTGGAACTCGAGCCTAGATTACATTTGCCACGCAGTATGATTTTGTAGCCTGCGATTTCTTGTATGATATTTTTGACAACGTACGATTTTATTTTCTTCGGCGCAAGTCAACCGGTGTCCACGCGGAGATCGCAGGGTAAATCTTGCGATCCCTACACGGGGACCGTGCGATATTGTCATTTTAGGATGATCTATTAAAGCAAAAAATCGCACGGGGCCTTTCGATATCCGTGTGGCGATCGAGCGATACCTCTACGACGAGTGTTCGGGCTTCCGTCTTCGTGCGATCTTGTGATTAAAAAAAAAATGTTTAACTATTTTATACAAAACTGCAAGAGTGCTCGGCGCCCAAAAAACAATGCGATGGTCCCACGAACACCATATGCCGCCACACGGGCACCGTACGAGTTTCGGGTTACGGCGAGTTAGCGGCGCCCTACGGGCTCCGTAAGCCAAATGTTAACTAGGCTTCAGGGATGGTTCATTTACTGAACCAAATATAAGATAACAGATGTCAAAATTAACATCGAAAATTGTTCACCTACATATGAAGGAGAAGTGGAATTTCTGATAAAGCGAATACTAATTTTTACCTTTTTCTCAATAACCGTAGTTGAACTTTACATTGTCAAAAGATAACCTAAGCTTATGCATAGATAACCATTAACTTTGTAGCAGGTGCTTAAATTTTACGTCAATATTTTTAGATACGTGTTACAGGTGTTCAATACATATTCATATATATCCAAGATTAAATATTATTATCATTTTCTTTCTTCTAATGTTCTTTCTTTTAAACACAAACAAGGATTTGAATGTTGTATGTCTATATATATTGCCCGACTTACTCATTGAAAGAGTTAATCTGAAAACATGATCCGGAAAATAGGTGAGTAATTTTTTTTTCAAGCGACATATTCTTGTATTTTTGACAAATTCAAATAAAAGAAAAAGTACAAGAGACTTTCAAGAAACACACTCGTATTTAATTATCATTAATTAGTACGTACAACCGTATCATAAAAACGTTATGATTGACGTACAGTTAAGAACATCGTGAAATTGACAAGATGAATGATTTTGGAATAATTTTAGAATGAAATTGAACGAGTGTATGGAGCAGGTTTTGAGTGAAATTCAAAGAAGGTAATCCAATATCGCTAATTTTGTTCAGGATGAACAAAATTAACGATATTTATTACCTCCCTTTAATGAAATATTCATACGTGTTCTATAAATAGTTTTCTATCTCTTCAAGGGCCTATCAGACGCTGAAAATTTTAATTATGTCAGTGAAATCGCGATTTAACTTTAGCTTAATTATTTTAAATGGGGTTGTTGACCTTATCCTTTAAATGATTTTGGAGCCTGTTTTTAATGTTTTAAGTGAGTGTTTGGAATGAATGAATTTAGCGCTGAGTGACCGATTTAGAATAGTTTTGATTTTAGATGAATGTCAATTGCACGATGTAACTAACTTGTTACAAAAGTTATTAGGTTTTTTAGTAAGGGATACCAGAATTCTTCTTTTAAATGATGCAATGACGACCTCAATGAAACATGAATTCCCTTAAAAAGCAACCGAATGTAAGCTTTAGTTTAGACTTACATGTAGCAATCCCTAACTTAGACATAGCCCCCCGTCGAAACAATTTTTTTATCCATGGGAGACAACTTTTAAATGGCAGTCGATTGGATATTATGCGAATTTGTCGACCCTACCGTAAAGGACGAAACATGGCATTGATTTTTGAGATTCCGGGCCCGAGGTTATAAAATCTTTCTCATTCTCAAATCAAATTTTTCTCAAATTAGATTTGAGATTTACACCGTAGTTCAGTTTTATCATTCATTTTAACATAAAAGAAATTATTAATAAGTTGTTAAAAATGACAATTTATTAATATAATCTTTTATTTTCATACATTTATTTAATTTTAAAATTTGACAAAATTCTCAGTTGAGCCTGAGAAAAGTTTTATAACCTCGGGCCTGATTTGTCAGTGAAGACTCAAAATCAGCAAAGTACGCAGGTTTTATTAAAGAAAGAAAACTCATTCAAAAGTCGTTTATCATACGCATTCGATTTCATTCCAAAATCACATAACTTGTCAATTTCACGATTAACTGTAATTCGTGTGAAAATGTGGTCTGAAAATTCACTTTCCATTGTGGTAAGACACTAAGCATATAGTGAAACTTTTGAATAGATTCCTCCAACCCATTCATTGTAAGATAAGTTTTTTCGTTTCGCACCTCCGTGAAAAAAATGTTCATGCGAGATTAATTGCACTTTCTTTATTGGGCGGTATAAGCGCATTAATAATTGATGAATTTATTAGTTTATTTCTGCATTTAAATCATATATAGTCAATCAATAATAGCTAGGGAGAAAATTAATTTTCGTCAGTACAGTTAGTTACATCGTGAAATTGACATTCATCTCAATCAAAACCATTCTAAATCGCTCACTCAACGCTCCATTCATTCGTTCCAAACACTCACTCAAACCCTTCAAAAAACACTTGATAAGATAAGATCAACAAATCAATTCAAAATAAATCAAGCTAGTGTAAAATCGCGATTTCACTGACATAATTGAAATTTTAAGCGTCTGATTGGTCCTTGAAGAGATAGGAAACTATTTATAGAACAGGAATTAATATTCTATTTGAAGGAGGTAATTGATATCGCTAATTTTGTTCATCCTGAACAAAATTAGCGCTATTTGATTACCCTCTTTGAATTTCACTTAAAACTAACTCTACACCCTCGTTCAATTACATTCTAAAATCATTCATCTTGTCAAATTCACGATGTTCTTAACTGTTATTCCCGTTAGTTTAAGGTTCAAGAAAACATCCACGTAATGATCACTGCATATGTAGATATCCTGGGTTTAGTTTTGAAAATTACATATTTTGCCAGTTCAGTAAAGAATTTAATTTGTATTATATAGGTTTGTATGTTCCTTAATCGTTGCTTGGTTTTCAGTATTTCTAGTGTTTTGTGTGCTGGTGTGTGTCTACGCCGATCGTCCAATAAGAAGAGCCAAACTGAATCTACGTCGTAAAGCCTTGTTAGATACCAAACCCAACAATCTTCCAACCACGACCACCCCGTTTATAACAACGCCACCTGGCGGCTGTTTCTATAACGGACGTTTTTACGCTCCTGGTATGAAGATAGAAGAAGGGCACGACAAGGGAAGTAACTGGTGCTGGGTAACATTATGTGACTCTACCGGTAACGTAATTCACGGAGATGACTTCAACTGCTTTACAACAACTACTACAACACCAACTCCTCCGCCAACACCACATGGGTGTTACTACAATGGTCGATTTTACGTCCCTGGTGAGAAGATAGAAGAAGGGCATGATATGTCAAGTAACTGGTGCTGGGTAACGTTATGTGACTCTTCTGGTAACGTAATTCACGGAGATGACTTTAACTGTTTCACATCAACAACTCCTCCGCCGACGACGATACCACGTGGGTGTTTTTACCATGGTCGTTTTTGGGCCCCAGGTACACAGATAGAAGAAGGGCAGTGTTCGGTGACGTATTGTGACGGTCAAGGTAACGTTATTTACGGAGATAAGGTCAGCTGCGTCACCCCGCCGTCACAACCGACAACCATTTCACCGCCTGTTAACGCAGTTGGAAAGTAGACGTGGCTTATTCTTTGTAAATGAAGACTTTAACCAGTTTTGGTGATATTATTCCTTTTCTTACAATTGATTATTTGAAGATAAAGTAATCAAAACGTCGAAAGTTAATTGTTTTACATATTTTTTACTATTTTATTCCTCGCGCTATCATAATTCCGTATTCGCCGTTGACAAATGATTGCATCTTGTTGGATCTATTTGTGGTAAGATATAGATTATTAAGTAATCTAAAGTTTTTCACCCATAATGAACAAATGTTGAAATCTTAGCTTCGGAAGACATGTATTCGATAGAGGCTGCAAAGTAATGTTTACAGAAAATAGAACATTTTTCGAAGCAGACGCAGTCTAACATGACTAAACACTGAACAGTTATAGGGCTGTCACACCTTAACGTTTTAGCCAGCGTGTGCGGAACGTGTTGGATTTTTTATAACACGCTGCGAACACGTCGGGTACGCTATGGACACGTTCCGCACACGCTATCGGCACGCTGTAACACGATGCGATACGCTGAGTATCTCATAAAATTTTGTGCATGCTTAAAATTTCTCAGCGTGTGCCGAACGTGTCGGAACACGCTCCGCACACGTTCCGAACATGCTCAGCACGCTAGAGACACGCTAGGAGCTCGTTCGCTTACGCTACGGACACGCTAGAAACACGTTCGCCAAATGTTTAACGTGCCTCGAGCGTGTCTCCAGCGTACTGGGAACGTGTGCATAGCGTGTCTTCAGCGTACTGAACGTGTGTCTAGCGCGTTGCCAGCGAGTCCACAGCGTGTTTCTGGCGTATGACAGCGTGTCAGTTTTCAATGAAAATATTAAAGTTCCGCTGCATGATTGTCTTGAATTTCTACCATCAGCTTCTCGAAAATAAATAAATTTGTGCATGTATGTGTGTATGAATCTTTTGACATGTTCATATCTGCATGTTTCCTCATGACCAGTCTAAGAATGACTTGAAAACTCGATTATAAGAAGCATTCTCTATATTTGACGATGAACATTTTCGTCCAATTCATATAAATAAAACTTATGTTATGTTATGTTATGTTATAAGCTGTTTGTCTTTTTTTCCATATGAATCCTTTACGGATTTTCTTAATTCCTTAGGTTGTCGAGGTGGAGAATGTAGCCTTAATGTGTATTAAACATTGCGTTTATAGCTTTACAAGTGCGTCTGCTCTTTGGTTAGAATAACAATACGTTCGCGAAAATACAAACATTCATTCGTCTCATTTGATCATTATCAATATACCAAAAAGACAAGTACATTGTTGTACCTAGTGGACATAATACAAGACGTGTTTTACTCTATTCTGCTCAGTTCAGAATATTTGATTCTGTTATATGTACTACAAGTTTGATATTTGGTACACCTTTTCCCCCTTTATATAGGACTAGCTATTCAAGATTAAAAGAGGTTGTAGAAAGTCATCCTACATGGTAGAGCATATGGAGGAAGAAAGGAGTGCATTATGACAAGTAGTTCCTTACCCTTTTGCAATATTTTTCGAGTGAAAAGTACTAGAAGCTTTAATCAGCCTGTAATCTTATAAGTTTGTTATATGCATGTTTCGGTGTATTTTTCTTTTCGTCTTTTCCTATTTTTCTTTTACATGAACCAACATACTTTGAATTTGAATATGTGTAGTTGTCGGTGGCCTGTCTATATATTAAAAGAATGAATTTAAAGTGGTAATTTCTTGCAGAATTTATATTTACATCCAAAACACGCTGCGAACACGTTATAACACGCTAGAAGCGCGTTACAAACACGCTAAGCACGTTCTGAGGACGTTACGAGAACGTTGGACACACGCTCAAGAACGTTGGTACACGCTGACATACGCTATCAACACGTTCTGGACACGTTACTCACGCGTTACTCACACGTGCAAACTCGCTATGAACACGCTACAAGCGCGTCGTGAATTGACAAAAAGAAAATGTAGGTCAGCGTATGCCGACGTTTTGCGGACTTAGTCGATTTCTCAAACGCGTTAGGCACACGCTGGCTAAAACGTTGAGGTGTGACAGGGCCATTATTTAAACGTGTATTAAGCGACCACTTATGGGACCACAAAAAGCGGTCATGAAAGAGAATGGTCGCTAAGTTCATGTTTTCTTTGCAAATTAAAAACATTCCTTCGATTAAATGTGTCAGTAATTGCGCATTTCCAAATAATCCTTTGTTGTTAAAACTCATCAGAATCGTCTCATTTAGACGAATCAAACGAGTTTTAACGACAAATGATTCATTTACATTAATTTTTAGACCAATAAAACCTTTGAAAGATATTTCGATTAAAAAAGGGATATTATGATTACGATCGCTGAATAAATCTAGTCGCTTAATAGACGTGGTCACTCAAGCAAGATGGACTGTATATCGGTTTATCCAAGCATGCCCGTTTTTAAGACATCGCCGTGGCAGTACCGAAATGTCGATAATGTATAGGCACTTCCTGCATTTAAGAACGGCTATGACGTAACCTATGACGAAATGGCTACGTCATTATCGTCCGCTAGCAATCTAGAAAGAATAATTCATAATCCGAGAAAACACGAGTACCGATCTGCGATAGCTCAGGGGTAAGAGAATCGGTCTTCTGATCCGAAGATCAGGGGTTCGAGTCCTGGTGACGTCGAAGTGTTTTGGGCTAGAAACTTAATAGGCACTGCCTCACCAGCTGTAAATGGGTAGCAGTGGATGATAATCATTCAAATTGAAAAAATATTGATAAAAATAATAAAACAAAAGGATTCCACTACCTCTCGAATTTCTCACGCAAAATTGATAACATCCATAATGAGTAAAAGTCGGTTAATAGCTATACATAGCTAATGTTAATTGTTAACTGTACTTCTAACAAACCCAACATAAATAAAGATTATAATAAAATTACTATTATTATTATCTCAAAAGTTTTCATTTGTGGTGAACTTTCTGCTATTAAATCATACTTGATTCGAACACCTGGATAATCCGTCCCCGAATACTATTTTTTTTTTAAATTTAATCTATTTTTCTCCCGCCTCTTTAATCACTCGATTTTGAAACAGCTTCCCTAACTTAGAGGAGTTCAAGTCGAATCTGCTTCTTTGAGTTTCAGAAGAAAAACTGTTCAAGACTCCTTGATATCTTCAGGGTTAAAACCAAGGATTATTCCATCTCACGACCATTGGATATCATTTTTCTTTCTTTGCCTATACACCGATAACAACCTTTCGTAGCTGTCAGACATCGAGGCGATTTCAGCATCTTTCATAAATGGTGTACTTAAAATAGGTATACAGTCAAGAGTATTTTTTATGTTTTTGAAATGAAATTGAACATCTTGAATGTCATCAAGGGTGGACAATACTAGAATTTTGTACATTGTGTTCAAATTGAGCAATAATTGTGCAATTTTCTATAATATCCCTTAGGCTGAATTTATGTTCATATTCATTGTTATATTTATTTTCATATTCATTGTTATATTTATATTTATATTCATTGTTATATTTATATTCATATTAATTGTTATATTTAAATTCATATTAATTGTTATATTTATATTCATATTAATTGCTATATTTATATTCATATTCATTGTTATATTTGTATTCATATTCATTGTTATATTTATATTCATATTCATTGTTATATTTCTGACTTCACGGACAGACGCTTACAAATGTATTCCAGCAAATGAATTATGAAAATTTTGGAGCGACGTGTTGTTAAGCGTTTTTGGCTATTTCGGAGCGATTTGAACGGGTTAAGTTATACTAAAGCTAGATCTGCATATGGGCTTAGCTAACGACTTGGAATTCGGAATAAGAGCCAATTTTTCTATGATGATGGAAATTAAAGTTTCTTTGAATTTGAAACGGTTAAAAGTTTGGTCATTATAACTAGAAAAGAAAACTCAAAATCCGTTAAAAAATTCTCATTTACTCATTAAAGTTTCAAGTAAACATACAACAAATAAAGCAAATTTACGATACAGTAGCATTACATTGCCATTTTATGTCATGAAATAAATAAACTAGCGTCATTTTAAACGAATTATGCTACACGCCGACAAAGAATCCATCTGTGCTTCTGGATAAATAAAGAATAACATATACGACTCAAAGTTTGATAAAGATCACTTTTTGATTTGTCGTTTTTTCATATGAAATAGAACGTATCATGACCAAATTTGCGTTCCGTATTTCAGTTAAAGTCTTTACTTGTAATCAATGTTTACCACAGTATTCACGAACGTGCACGCTTTTCACATTTTGCAAATAAATACACGTTACCCCAAATTCTGTTGTAACAATACAACCCAAATGAGAATCAGAATTGTTGTTTCTCAAATTCTTCACGTTTGAAAGATTTGTTCGGATCTTTAAAACCTTAAAATGTCTCAGGGACAGATTAGAATTCGTCTAAGCCCCGAAGAAATGAGCCGTGGCATCGGAATGCTGGAATCTGGCGTCTCCCAACGTCGTGTTGCCGGGATGCTGAATGTGTCTCAGAGTGTGGTTTCACGGATGTGGAATCGTTATCTAACCCATGGAGATCCTTCACGCACACACGGGGGAGGTAGAGACAGGGCAACAACTCAACGTCAGGACAGATTTTTGTTTCTTCAATCTCGGCGTCAACGGTTCCAGAACGCTACAGCCTTGAATAATGTCTTTAGAAACGCAACTGGAGTGCGTATTTCTACACAGACAGTGAGAACAAGGCTCAATGAGTATGAACTTAGTGCCAGGAGACCCGCTATACGTATTCCGTTAACGCGCCAGCACGCGCAAGACAGGCTAGACTTTGCCAGACGTCACGCAAGATGGACAATTCGGGACTGGACGCCTACATTGTTCACTGATGAGTCCAGATTTGGCATTGACTTCACTGACAGACGACAGTTGGTGTGGAGACTGCCAAATGAGAGTTTCGACTCATTGCATGTGGAAGAACACGATCGTTACGGGAGGAGTTCAGTCATGGTTTGGGCAGAAATTAGCGTTAACAGGAAAACTGACCTCTACGTGAAAACGGAGCATTGACGGCTGAAAGGTACTGTGATGAGATTCTGGACCAGTTTGTGAGACCATTTGCTGTTGCTATCGGTCCGGACTTCGTTCTTATGAACGATAATGCGCGTCCCCACCGGGCATGCGTCACAGATGCCTATCTTAGACGTGAAACAATCGAGCGTATGGACTGTCCAGCTTGATACCCGAACCTAGATCCGATTGAACACGCGTGGGACCTTCTTCAACGTGCAGTTTCAGCAAGACCAGTGCAACCAATGCCAGTTTTGAACTAATATGATTTATTTGCCAGTACTTTATTTTGCAATTAAAAAGTGATCCCTATCAAACTTTGAGTAGTATATAAGTGTCTTAAAATATCAATGTTATCTGGTCAAGGTTGGTAGAAATTATCATGACGACCTCAAAAATCAAAGAAATTCAGGTGAAAATCTATGCGAATTGTTTCTAAAAATAGACTTCCTGATATCATGTAATGTTATCAGACAGGTGATATCAGATCAATACATACATCATTGCATGATAATATGATGTAACTTGTTAGTCAACGAACAATGCAAGAAATCACTCATTAATTGCTCTTACCAATCTCACCTTGGAATTCTTGGGATAATTGAAAGCAACAATGCTCAATCATTTATATATTTTACGCTTTAACATATTGCCAGAAGACGAAGTTTTAGACTGGTTAGACTCAGCAGAAGACAAATTAGATTAAGTTTTAAAACAATCTAAAATTTAGAAAGAAAAAAAAGTAAATAAAAAATATCGTAAACAATGAACAAATTGCTCGTCAAAAAGGCTTCCAAGGTTTTCTAGGTCAGATGACAAAAATGAGATGATATGGTATTTGGTTAAATTGTCGTGTTCGGTATCAAACATCCTACAGACACGTTTGTGTAACTGCCAAGTATTGAACTTGGGATTTCATTTTAATTAATTATATCCTGTAGACTAAAACGGAGATTCAAATATTCTATCCTCGTGTACGTTTTCCAGAGCGTAATTCAACAAGCGTATCTTAGTTTCTTTTTCTCCATCAACTCATCCAAAACAATCTAACTTATTGTTGGCCAGGAAGACACATAATTGAAAATGCAGAATTTTCTTGTTGTCTCGAAAATTCTCCTATCCACAAAAGCTCTTCCCTGAACGGCATTTGAGCTTGTGCGTGACAAGCAATGAATCTTGCCAGCATGTGCATATGCACAGTCTGTCCAGAGACGGTACTTTACGTTTTGTAGTTTAGTATCTAGAGACATTCAAGCAACCATCTAATTATACTATTTCGCTATCAACGCTACTCAATGTCTGAAGCTGGCGCACATGTCAAATTGTTGGAAATGTCAAACAAAAGCTCATTTTGTTTGAAATTTCACCAACTTTGTCATTGTCGCCTGAAATTTCTTTGAAAAAGGAAATGTAAAAAATACTGTCGTCTAGTGATAAGTATGGAGACTAAATATATATATTCCGGAGATTCAAAATATTTCATCCTCGTCTACGTCCCCATTTAGATGTCCGTTTTTGTCCGGCAAGGTCAGCTGGGGTTTCCGTCCCTCAAAGTATCTTGACCCTTTATCCAATGCTGTAGTTGCGACGAGACGAATGCCGGCTGAACTAGAGGAAGGTTTGGGTTTACGTTTGAAGTGAGTCTTGATCTCTTTGGCAATGTTACTGTGAATGTCTTTGTCGGAAGCTTCCTCGGCCTGTTGATATAAATTGTTGGGTTTTTGTATTTATACAGTTAGTTACATCGTGAAATTGACATTCACCGCAATCAAAACCATTCTAAATTGCTTACTCAGCGCTCCATTCATTCATTCCAAACACTCACTGAAACCATTCAAAAACGCTCAAACCCATTCAACAAAATAGAATCAACAACGTCAGTCAAAATGCATTTTGATAGAGAAAAGTCGCAATTTCACTGATATAACTCAAATTGTTGGCTTCTCATAGGTTCTTGAAGAAATAGGAAGCTATGTATAGACCTTGTATGCATATTTTATTATAGGGAGGTATTCAATATCGCAAATTTTGTTCAATCTGAACAAAATTTGCGATATAGGATTTCCTCCCATTAAATTCACTCAAAACTCGCTCCACACACGCATTCAATTTCATTCCTTAATCATTCCAAAAACATTCACCTTGTCAATTTCACGATGTCGTTAACTGTACTAATGTAGATATTTGTTAAACAAACCAAAAAAAGGTCTTTAAGTCACTACAGCTTTATTTGACAATCGATCACCTCACTATCATTATATGTTAACGTATCGCTTTAATTCAATTTGTGCGTCTAAAATCGAACTCAGTTGATCCTAAGACATCATCATTACTTTGCTTATGTTAAATTCTAACCAAAAAAAAAAACCTTCTCGTAATTGGCTACAACGCGTCGGTTTTATGCCATTGTATTAATATAATTTTGCTTCACAATAGAAACAGATATCTGTAACTATTTTCACTTTCTTGTGTTTCAAAGATTGATCCTTAAATACGAAAGCATAATTTTTTTTGTCCCAATTGTAAATGAGTGAACACATAGATTATCCGTTATTCATAATGCAATTGGATCTTAGCAATTTAATACCGTATTTAATAACAGATATCCATTGATATAGGGACTCAGATCTAATTAAGTAAAAGTATCCAACGTATCTTAAGTAAAAGGATCTAAATTATCTATCTAAAAACGAAAATAAGCAATCAAAGCCTCGTAACTATAGATTTATTCAAGCTGTATGTACGAGGTTTTTTATCGCCACCCAACGAAATGCAAAACATATTGTATTTACGATTCCCATAAATCCTCGAAATAAAGTAAAACTTACGGTTAGCCAGTCATGTTTTGTGACATCTGCTGCCGTATATCTCTCGTATGGGCTTGTCATCAACATGTTAGATATGAGATCCTGTTGGTACAAATAAGGCAGTAAAGCTTGAATTAACATTCCAAACGAGGAATCATTTACATGCGTCACTGACGCCATACAACATCAGACCCTTTGAGTTTTTGTATACTAGTTTTGAAGTCGTTTATTTTTGTTTGTTTGTTTCTTTTCGACATTTTATTCATGTCCACAAAATCGAGTGGTGCCCGCACATTTAATATGCCGGTCTAAGGATGGCACATATAATGTGATTATCCGTGGCGTCAGGCTTCCGAGCGGACGGCGTCCACTTTGCCCGGAGGATGATTATGTTACATTATGCCCGATTGTTGTGAAATTGGGCAGCCATATTCCTCTTATAATTACGGATTGCAGCACAAAGATCGTACCTCTACCTGGCTTAATTTTTCAATTGTTGCCTTTAGCTGCTTTTCATATTTGGGTTTAAACTGAAGTATCTTGTGACAATATGCCACCTTGATGTTGTTTGTTTGACATCAAAGTAATCGCAAGGTAATCAATCCCCACAAGGAGGCCGTTCGATCACTCAAGTATATCTTCTTTATACCCTATGGCCACCATGTGGTTTCCGTACGTGATAACATGGGGACCGTACGGTTACAATTTATAAGCAAATCTTCTAACGGTGACCTTGTGTGCCTTTACTACATGTCTATGGGCTACAGTCTCTGTGTGGCATTGCGATTCTACCCAATATTTGTACCTTCCTTTTTGTTAAACGGAATCGTAATGTCTACGGCATACGCCATTGGCACCGTAGACTGCTCTGAGATCTGAGTTTGGAGAATTTGTGAATAAAAGCTTATTTCAACCTTAATCCTGCGAGTTCAAACAAAAGAATTTAATCATGACTATTTCTAGAGCACGAAATAACTGTGCCATCTCCCAACTTATAGGAACACGAAATCAGCTGTATTTAGTGTTTGAATGCTACCATATAAACTTAAAGATTTCATTGCAATTGCACTACGAGAATGAAGCTCATATCCATACCTTAGCAAGCTCAGAGACGCCATCCCAATATGGCGAGATGAAATCAAAATGACCATCGATAATTTTATCAAACAGTTCTTCTTGATTGTTGCTTTCGCTGAAATAGAAGTTAGTGTAAACAATAAATCGTACATAAATCTAGAAATTAATAAAAAATTCAAACATAATTTGTAGGTACATTTAACGAGATAAACAAATCTAACGACACATGCTATTGGACACCGAAAAGAGCGAGAGCAGTTATGGAGTTCGAACCCTACAATGTGTTTTGCCATTGGATTGTCTTTGTTCATTCATAATGGTGTTGTAAGTCTCTTTTTTTTCCTGCAAATTGAGTGACTGTGATTTTGGAATTTAATGTAGTTAAATGTGTTTAGTAAAAACTATTTCAGTATTTCAATTACTTTTACAATGTCATCAAATACTTAGGAACCCTATCAAAGTCCGATCAGAAGAAATTAGTTACGAAAGTATCCGCCATTATGTTATCAAAGTACGGTCATTGTCGAACATATCTTGTTCTTATCTGAGGCACCTTTGTCTGCAATCGGGGCACCTCGGCGACTCTACGGAAAAGACATCGGGAATTAACGGATGAAGCCATGAAAATGCGTTATATAGAACCTGGGTTTATATGACGTTATGAGCAACAAGATATTGTCAAGCAATACAAAATCAACGAAAGATTGAAAACTGGCTTATTATGATTTAAAAACAAAACGCTGTTTTTTACAGCGTTTTGTTATTAAATCAAAAACGCCAAAAAGATCTCCATTGGCAATCGTTAAATATTAAAGACATTCCATTCTTAAAGTGTGTTGACCCAAGTACCACCATAACACGCATCAACTTAAAATGACCCAAAATTACTACACTTACGTCCGAGGTACTTTTCATTTTATGGAAGAGTCCGAGCAATGTTCCGAATGCTGTTTCAGTACTTACCTAGAGAATGGTGGAAATCCACATAGAAGAATATACATGATAATACCGGCAGCCCACACATCGACTTGTGTTCCATACCTGTCAAAAGTAACGTAAAAATGTTGTACCTTAAGTTTGGAAGAAGCTTTATCATACAATCAAGCCTGTTTAAACCTGATATCACTTGCTTTATAACAACTAGACCGCATTCAAGGTTTTTCCCAGAATTGACCTCTTGACCTCATTGTTTTGACAGACATTTGACGGAGATAAACATGCTAACCAAATTTCAAGATATTTGAGCCAAGGAAGTGGCCTCTAGAGTGCACACAAGATGTTTACACATGACGGGCTACGCGCGACGGGCAATGGACGATGTACACAGCTAGGTCGCAAAATCTGACCATGAGCACTTCAGGCTTAGGTGGCCAAAGAAATGACATCAGAAAGTCTATTTCAAGAAACACTTTGTATATTCATGATTTTAACTAGAACCTCTAGAACCCGTTAGTTTTATAATTACACGCAATCCATTTTATATGAAATATACCTTCTCTCGTATATTTGCGTATATAAATGTTAGCAAATTTATCATCTAGTATTAATAATCCACCATTGACTATTTGTTGTAAAATATTATATGTATACATGTGGTTTGATAGGCAATATTGCCTTTATTTCCTGAAATAAACATTACATTATCACCTGAATTCTTTGATTTTAAAGGTTCGTAAAATCTAAGTACCGAAAAGTGATTGCATAATGAAAGTATTGATGTATCTGGTCTCGGTTGCGAGAAATTATCAAGGCAAGGCTCGACCAAATAACACTGATATTTTCAAGACACTAACATATTCTTTATAAACAATAGTGATGTACGAGGAAACAGTTGAGATTTTTCAGGGTATTGATTAAGGTCATTTTAACATAAGTCAAAACGGAATTTAACCGCCTGATGGTTATATAGCCCACCCTGTTCACTTTTAAATACATTTTTCGATTTAGTACTTTATCTTTGAGTGCTTCAACAATTCGAAATTTGAAATAAAAGGGGCAAACTTTATTTCAACTTGAGTTTTCTGTCTGCAACATAAACAAAATGATCAACCATTTATGCATACATGCATGTACAAAACACCTACCCAGTTTCCGCTAGTATCTCTGGTGCTACGTAAGTCGGTGTACCGCATACAGTGTATAATGTCTCAGTACAATAGGTCGCCAGTCCAAAATCACCAAGTTTTAGAGACTTAGACCCGTCACCGTGGTCGCAAACCTACATGAAGAAAATATGAGCCTTTACGTGAGATTTCCAACAATTTCATATATGTACATAGCAAAGACTCTGACCAGCCTGTGCAACCGCAGAGTCTGACAAGAGTCTTCACTATGCGTTTAGTAGATAGATAAGGTATCAAAGTTCTTGTAAACCATCAGGTAACATTGCATTTACATTTGGTGGCTATCTACGCTGCTCAATGTTTGCATCTCACACACATTTCAAATTGTTGGAAATGTCACACAACGGCTCATATATACATGTATTTTACATTTCTTCAGTTTGAAACAAAAATGTTGAATCTACAAGCTATACATACGGCATTATGATCGCTCAACGATGGTATACCATTGTTTTGATAAAGTCTGTTCATGCTGTTTTAATGTGAAAATGGTATAAGAATAGTACAAAATGAGCCTGTGCGTGACATTGCCAACTATTTCATTTTTGCGTGATGGAAAGACGTTGAGTAGCCTGGGCACTCGCGCACAGGATTAAAATTAATTTTGGGTTGTGAATAGCAATTTGTAGGTCCGTAGCCATCTACTGAGTAGGTAGTTAACACTGATCAGAGTCTGAACGTTGCGCAGATATAAAATTGTTGGAAATGTCACGCACAGGCTCAAATGATTATGATTAAAGGTCCAGGCTTAAAATCATAAATCTTGTCATTCAGTGTGAAGTCAAATATTATACTGTATATAGTCCTGCGGTGTTATTTCGATTATTGTAATGAAACGAAATTATTAGCAAAATCATTTCACTCGAAAAAAAGGGCGATGCTTGAAGAAAAAAAAAAAAAAAACATTTAAAAGCGGTTTCTTATAGAGTTGTTTTGTGTTTTTTTTTTCAGAGTTTTTAAACTCTTACCAGCAGGTTTTCCGGTTTGATATCCCTGTGAACTATGTTTTTATTGTGGAGATATTCTAGAGCGGAAGCTAAATTAAAGATCATTGCACATGCGTCCTTCTCTGTATATTTGGTTGCCATGGATATTGCATCAAATAAATCTCCGCCCTTAAATATAAAAGAAATAAGTATTTATTGAATGTAAAGCACGTCGTCTTTTCTTATCATATCTAGAATTTAAACAAGCCAAATCATTGTGTTCAATAAGTATACGTCGTGAACAGCATGAAATGGGTTAAGACATTGACAGCAGACAAAGTTCTAATGTTGTCATCTTAATCCTCCTTAAATGAAAACACGATCGTTTTTGTTTTTTTTTTTTTTCAATTTATTCAATTTAAAAAGATAAGGCGAATAAAAAAAACATAAAGCTTAAGCCATCATTGGCTGAACCAAAGAAATCAGAAACTTTGAATGAAAAACGGTTGTTATTCTATTATTATTACATAAGGTGTAAGTTTTCGGGTCGATATAGGAATACGTTAACGGAAAAAACCCGGGCGTTAACGGGAGAAAACAAACGTAGATTAATAAGTAAATTCACATGCCGTTAATGTTCGGCTTTTTTTAAAATTAAATTTCCTCGGTCTGGGCCTATACGCTGTATCAGTTTTTTGTTCAACACATTCCCGCGTTAATTTTTATGACGTCATTACTGTACCAAGCAAAATCGGTATAAACAAAAGTGACGGCACAATGCATTGAACATTTTTTTTCGACACATTATCAGTTTTGGGTCTAGTTTTAAAACGTTCCTACGAATTATTTTGCAATTTTGTTTGAATAAATACTATTACCTTTCTTTCTATGCAATAATAGCGTCAATTCACGGTTTTCAGGCGTTAACATTTGCAGAGACCCTCAAAATGCTTTAGCACCCTCGTGCTTCGCACTCGGTCGTTAAACCATTTTCGGATACCTGCAAATGTTAACGCCCTCAAAAACACGAATTAACCCTGTATTATTTTACCTTAACCAGTTCCATAACTAAATAAAGTTCTGTATGTGAATCAAATTCTTCTACTAGTTCTATAATGTTGGAATGTTTGACGGTTTTTAATATGGCAACTTCATTCTGTATCATATGTTCCTGAAAATATACAAACAAAACAGTTTTATGATTGATAAATCCCAAAATATTGTAGTATACAAGGATAACTCAGACACGTATTGTCCTACTTTAAGGATATCGAATTCTTCTACTAGTTCTTTAACTTTAAAAAATTTGAATGTCTTTAAAATGGCAACTACATACTGTATCATATGTTCCTGTTAATATCATTTGCATCAATCTAAAAAAAGTATTGATAACAACTGAAATCATTCCATCGTCGTCGTCGTCATCGTCGTTGTTGTTGCTGCCGTTGTCGTTGTTGTTGTTTTTTTTTAAATTATTATTATACTTCTCCACGGAAAAAGAAAGTATGGCTCATTTGTTATAATATTTAAAGTATTTCTTAATAATATGGCTGATTTGAAAAAAAAAGTGTGAGTAGCAAAAAAAGATACAAATACAGAACTTTCCTTCAAAGAAAAAATGTTGATTGATAAATAATGTCATAATATAATGGTAAAAATAATCGAAATAGCTCAATTAACTGAATAATACAGAAATCTGGATGTATTTCAGAGCTTACCTTTCCCCGACATTTCTCTTTTTCGATTATCTTAAGGGCGTATCTTTTGTTAGTGTGTCTGAAATGTAAGAAAGGGGTGACATAGACATTGAATTAGTTTATCTCGCGAAAAGGGATCATATGGGAAATGACAGTATCGTTCCTGGCTATACTGGGCGGGATGTTCAAGCTTAACAGGATAGCAACTCTTTCATTTCAATAGGTTTTCTAAAATTTAAATATTTAGTCTTCCTTACAGTAGGTAACATCGTGAAATTGACTCCCATCAATCTAAATCATCAACTCAGCGCTCACACTTAAAAACGCTAAGAAATTGTTCAAAACAAACAACATATCATTCTAATCTATCAGAATTTTCTACGATTTATTGGCTTTTATAGATTTTTTTAAAAAGGCGTACGATTGATCCCTGGAGACAAGGTAAGAGAAAACTATGTTAATTGTATTAAAGGGAGGTAATACAATATCAACAATTTTGCCAAATCGGACGTGGCGGCCAATAGCGCGTGTTATATAGGAACCCATTGTATTTCTAGAGTCTTTAAACTGTATTAGGTAAATATGTAAATAATAACTTCAATTTATCGACCTCCCCTCGTTTATCAGTAATCATAGAATAGAATTAACTTAGTAGTACAAAAAAACGTCATTGTTAGGAAAAAAAATATTTTTTATAAATTCTCACATGCGCAAATTCTAAGGCCATTAAAATCGCGTCCAGCCTTTTTCTATTGTTGTCGTGCATTTATGTATTGTTTCTATTTCGCGACGGTATAATATACAATAAAATAAGTCATTCTAAAATATACCTGTGTTTACACTCTTTAACAATAGAAAAGTTTCCTTCTCCAATCTTTTTACCAATTTCATAGGTTTGTGAGAGCGTTGGTGGGCCACTCTGATATTCCTCTGTAATGGTAAAGATAGAAGTTAAAGGTCGTTTTCATAGAAAGAAAACTGAATTCTTTTAAAAGCATCCATTATTTCAAATTAGAACATTTAAGATATGAAGAGAATATTTCTTCTTACTTTTACCAAGAAGCGTATCTATATAGGAACAGAATGCTGCATACTCGAAATAGTTGTTAGGGGTTTGAAACTATTTTTTCATCTTTTCAATTCCTTATGGACTGGACTTAAGCTTTAATAATAAACAAGAGCACCGCCTTCGGGCTCAACGCTCGGCTGCAGGTGCTCGATAATGCAAAATTTCTAAGTCGAAAAAGGGGCATAACTCTTTCGAAAATGCTTCCAGAGATAATCCCATTGATAATCAGGATAGCTCTAGAGATTGGGAACACACATGCAAAGTTTAAGAAAGATTTTTCAAATAACAACAGAGATATGACCAAGGTTAGAGTTTGTCAACGCCAACGCAAACGACGCCAAGGTGATCATGATACCTCGGCTTATCTCCGAAAACAACCAAGCTAGAAATGACTTACAAGATTACGTAGTCAACTTGATTGCCCATGTTTTCAAGATTAAGGTACAAATGCACAGATTCCATGACTAGAAAACTAGAAATTGGACTTGAAATCAAGTCATCAACTTTATATTTTTCTCCCGGTTAAATGTATTTTATCTTAAGCTTTGTACTTTAGAAATAACTCCGAATTTCTCATTTTTCTAGAACTATGAATCACTCACCGCCATCCCCATTACCATAAACTCGATACTTCGGCTGAAATGTACAATCATAAATACATTACTCTCCAGAAATATCATGCAATAATGTGTCGTACAAATATCATGCAATTTTGTAATAAATCTTCTGATATTTGAATATTTAATGGCTAGAATCTATTGTTAAAACATCCTCCTGCTGTTAACGATAAATTGCTATTGTACACAAGATTTTAGCAGATGAAATAGACCAAGATTAGACTGCACAGATGTACACAGACAATCCCTAAGTCATCTTCAGCAAAAAGTAGCCAGAGTAGTTTATATGCTCCAAAAATAGGAAATTAGTACGAAACAAAATTTAAATGCAACAAAATAAGGTTTAAAAATATATCTAGATTTATGATATTTTAGTTTAATATATACAGGACAATCAACTGTTCATGTCTGATATGAAAATTATTTCACGAAAATGCGTAAATAGGTGTTAAAAAACAAGTTGGAATGACGAGCTTTTTAACAGCCCAAAAAAGTATTCAAAATTTATTACACTGGAAAATCTCAAGATTTCACCGCCAGGAATTTAATGTAATAAACTTTTTTTCACGTTTCCATCTCAGCGAAATGCGTTCTTTTTATTATTATTATTTCAAATAAAAGTCAGTTGCTAAAAAAAGAAGTGCTTTAATAAATTCAATTTTACGAGATATGAAATTTTATAGCAGTACTTTAGGAAATGCATTTAAACTGCAGCCATATAAGTTTTTTTGTTCACACAATATGCATTATGAACTATAGAAATATTGTAATACAATACGACTTGATAAAATCTGCATTAAACGAATGTAAGCAATTCTCGAGGGAACAATTGATATTACATTTACTATTATAACGCATCTCCAAAGCGATTTTAGACTGCATTTGTGAAACAAGTCATTGTTCCACCCGTAGACCCCAACAAACGTAGACATCAATCTTTAGAATGTATTTAAAAAGCATTACTTCCATTCTTGTAATGTTCACAACATGTTTTACTGAAAAGTATTAAACGTTCTATAGTCCGTATAACTTCTATATGGACCAACATTTCGGCGAAAATCTCGGAAATGAATTAATGAAATGTATTTTTTTTCTTGTCATATCATATTTTCCATCTTATACCATGACGAGTCATGTTTTTTTTGGGGGGGATTTTTTGAATGTAAAATTATGATTTTGTCTATCCGTCTACATGTTAACTTTCATCTTATACCATCTTGTGTCTGTAGTAAACGGAACAGTGACTTGCCCAACCAAAAATATTTGCATAGGGGCCCCGAGTCAAAAGTGTATGATTTTAAGTGAGTCGTTTTGGTATAAAATCGAGTATTTTTTATGAAATTTATTTTGTCGAAGATTTTTAATTCTTTGGGATATCAAATCTGATTGTATTCTCTCTTTGTTTGAAAACCGTTGGCCAGAAAAATGATAATTGTTATTGTTATTATCTATTCTGAGACGATCCCCATACTCACTTATTTAGACCAATCAAAAAACATTATTGAACGAAGTCGGTGTGAATTTCACGAGGAAAACTAGATAAGCAGGCGAGTAATAACGGTACAGTTCACGTGATATTTAAGTTTAGGATGACATGACCGTCGATATGCTAATTAGCATGTCCAAATAAGGAATACTGGACATTTTTTCTGTCAAATGTTTAGTTTAAAACCACGTGTTTTTACTATATATTTAATTATTGTTACGACTAAACAGCCTTCTTCACCCCTCGTGTTTAAGAGTGGAAAATGCAAAAATATTAGCATTAACTAGATAGACAAAACCATTAATTTGAAGTCATTTTGTTTTCAAAAAATATTATTTTTGAATGGTAATAAACTGAAATTAGGATTTTACCACATACAAATTCTTCATTCAAACTCGATTTTATGCTATTGATGAAAAGGTCGGTCCATATACAAGTCAAACGAACTATACTTGTTTATTCGTTCTCTTCAACGTTTGTATCGTTTACATACTTACGCAGAGAATAATATACAGTTTCCACAATGTTTACAGTCAAGAAAAGCTGCTTACTAGCGCGAAGTTTCTGGTAAAAATCAATTAGAATTTCCGGTCACCTGTTGTTGTTGTTTTTGTTGTTGTTGTTGTTGATGATGATGATGATGATGATTTTGATGATGATGATGATGATTAACATGATATTGTTGTATATGTTGCTGTCGGTAGCGATGGTCCTTTTTCATTTCCATCTACCTTTGAAAATCTTAACACTTTGAGTCTTGTAAATTGGCATTTAAAAATCAACTTGTTCCAGGGATTTAGTCAAAGCCTAGTAGTATGTGATAAGGTTTAAAGGTTTAGAGATACATGTACTTACTGCCGAAACAGCCCTCAGTTTCTTTGACATCTTAGGTGAATTTCTGGGGCTGGTTGGGGAACCCTCTGTAAGATGATTAACAATTTCTGATAATAACTCTTATTTTTTATTGTACATGTTTCATGAAGATTGAGTGCAAATAAAGAAAACAAAATAGTACTGATGGTCATATATCGCTCACCTGAATCTATCTGTTCCCTAAATATCATGTGAAAGTGTTTGACCGAAGTCAGTCTGCGCAGTCTATCCACTTTCCATATTGGCCTAATGAATTATGAAAACGATGAACGATCGACAGTGCACTCAAAACGGATAAAAGACATTAGACACTCGCAAATTGAGAATCTCTTGCTCCAGTGAGCTAAAATACCCAAAAATTATGCCAACGAACAAAACCGAATGTATATTTGAATGAGGTATTTACATTTTAGATCCGTGCCTGTAACATTTTTTCCGTTATAAATAGAAAGAGAATATTGAATGAGAGGTCATTTTATACAGAATTTACTAAACAAGTCATCTATTAAGAAATAAAAACGAGTTTTTATCTGTTTTAACTGATGATTTGAATATATTCGGTATTTCATGAGCACAAATTTGATATTCTATTTATAATATGACCTAAATTTTTGCGATAAATAGAAGATTTTCCAGAAATTTATTGGTTCAAGTTATTCCGCGAAACATATAACGCCGTTTTCGAAATGACGTCAGAAATGCATTATAGTGTCATTTTTTCAACGTCAGTATAGCGCTGCTCTACGTTCATAGTTGATTTGCATAGTTATTCCACTAGTGCATTAACACTCGTGTAATATCAAAAATATACTTTCACTGGGGTTCTTTCACTCCCACGACATAGGTCATATTATAAAAAATGTTAACATTTTAAAATTCTACACACCTTCGCTCAGATTGCGTCCAGACGACGATCGTCTTGTTAGTTTTGCTGACCTCAGCGTTATCCGGTCCCCAAACATGGCACTTCTCGCTTTGTAGGGTGTAACATACTTAACCTCTGAAAAGAACAAACTTTTGTCAAAGAAAGTGTTTGTTAGAAAGTAAAGGAGTCTTATATGATTTTATCATGCAACGAAGCCTTTATTGACATGATAACACATATCTGATAACATGAAATGTCAGAATTTCAGAAATGACGTCATCATTCCTAGAAGTCGTCATTATTCCCAAAAAGTTGGGTAAATATGGCCGTGTTGACGGGTACAATGTTTGACATTTTTTAAGTGTTCACTCCATGTTACGCGTAAAAATGAATGAATCTGTAGTTAAGATATTCGATAAGTGTAAAAAAGATAAATTGTGTCGAGAAATGAGGATAATCCTGTTGGTCTGTGACAAAATGTGTTTTCTGCAAGATAACAGATTTCGTGTCATTAATTTATTCAATGAAGGTAGGCTTTAAATGTTTCAGTTATTTTTCTAAGATTCATTTTTTAAATGTTTCTTTGTGTTTAAAGTGTTTATTTTTTAATTTCAAACTCTTGAGGAGCGACATCAGGCCGAGAAATAACATATGAACCGTTTGCTAATGTTTACAAGTAGGCCTACAATATAGGCTAGATGCTAGTTTTAAGTGAGGCATTATCAAGAGACATTTAATTATTGTTACAAACATATTCACGTTAACTTGCAGGATTTCAAACTAAAGACAATAATAGATATTCAGTATTGACAGTTAAATTCCAGAAATCCATTAAAAAAACAAACTATTCTCTCGGATGATTTAAATTTTTGGTTTTGAGATGGGTTAATATTATTGCGCTTACATGAATTATTAACCTTTCCAGTTTATTTCAAAGTTTTTATAGTTTAAAGCTCCGGAAGATAATTGCATGATAAATAGAATAACATGTTAGTGTCTTGAAATATAAATTTTATCTGGTCTCGGCTGTGAGAAATTATCATGGCGAGGCTTTGCCAAGTCATGATAAATTATCCCAACCTCGTCCAGATAACATTGATATTTTAAGACACTAACATGTTATTCTCCATATATCATATCATTGTCAAGATATGAGACGGGTTTGTTCTCTACCATAAGAACTCTTGCGTATTCATATGCATTGAAAAGCATATACACATGGCTGTTCCGAAGAGTTTTCGGGTGATAAAAATTTAGACGATTTAGGAAATCTTAAAAATGAAAAGCTTTTTGTGTGTTTTAACAAGATGGAAAAGGTCTAATTTCTTTAACCCATAGATGAGCGAATTTGGATTTTCGATGTAATTTATAGTTAATCTCGCTTTTAATGGGTGGGATTCCATTACAAATTTTAAACTGTTTTACTGTAGGCTTCGGTTTTCTTTTTCTGAGAGAAAACAGCAAAGAGCATTGTCTCCTTCCAAAGCATACAGTGAGACGGAATATTTAAGATCCAGATTGACCAAATATAATTTAAAACCATTGATTCTTTAAGATCAAGCAGTGACAGACAAACAGACCCATACCGATATGGGACATGTTACCACGACAACCGATTAGAACGTGACTCACGCAAGTAATTACTATTTCTGTTTATATTTGCTGTTAAAAATCCATTTTCTACAGCGATAATATCAGACCCACCAGACAGTTTGGTCAATACCTCCTACAAAACAACTCCTAGACGTATTAACCTCTCTAATGGAGTAAATTGATCTCATTTCACAGACTTTTACATTACTTAACGTCTATTCTGCTGATTTTAAATTTGTTTAAATCAAATAGCCTTTTTTGCCATTTCCATCAAGCTAGCTAGAGTTTTACTATAATGAAGTAGAAATCAGACCAGACCAGACTGTATGGCTATACAGTTAGTTTCATCGTGAAATTGACATTCATCTCGATCAAAACGTTTCTAAATTACTCATTAAGCGCTCGATTTATTCCAAACACTCACTCAAAACATTCAAAAACGCTCAAACTCACTGAAAACGATAGAATCAACAACGTCATTCCAAATAATTAACGCCAGATTGAAATCGCGAAATCACTGACATAATTCAAATTGGCGGCGTCTGATTTGTTCTTGAAGAATCATAATGCTACTAATAGAACTTCTATGCATATTTTATTAAAAGGAGGTAATAAATATCGCTAATTTTGTTCATCCTGAACACAATTTGCGTTATTGGATTTCCTCCCATGAAATTCACTCACAACTCGCTTCACACACTCATTCAATTTCATTCCAAAATCATTTATCTTGTCAATTTCACGATGTTGTTAACTGTGATGAAGTAAAATGATCCCATTTCACGGACTGTTGTACTTGTACATAATTTAACGCTTATTCTGCCTATTTATATTTGTTTGAATCAAATGGCCGTTTTCGTCATTTCCCTCAAGCTAGCTACAGTTTTAATGAAGTAGTTTGATCCCCGACGGCGGCACTCATTCTCTCCGACTATTTGTCTCTCACCAAAAGGGTTGATAATCGTAGACCTATGTGAGATAGAAGCTGGAGGCTAGGAAAGGATGTGTTGGTTGTACTGGTGAGAGAAATACCAGGAATCCATTGTTAGGTGCTACAGCCGCCATGATATAACTGAAAGATAATGTTGAAAGCGGCGTTAAACTTCACTCAATCAATACAATGAAGTAGAAATCAGACGGGGTGGGCCAAGACCAGACAGTACGCCTATACAGACTGATGATATATAAAATTTTGTATAAAGCAGAATTATGCTGCGAACAGCCAGTATTCTCTTCGGCTTTTTATTTTTTTGTTGCTGTTGATTGGGGGGGGGGGGGGGGGTATCAATTTTATAATCGTTAGATTTGTTCATACCGAAATGTGATTTCAGGGCCCGACGTTATTGACTTTTTCTCAGGCTCAACTGAGAAATTTCTAAATTTTTTATTTTAAATAAATACATTTGTATTAGTATAACAGCACAATTGCGGCTTTAATGTCAAGTTGAAATTTGTGAAAAAAAAATGAATTGAGAACGAGAAAAATTTTATAACCTCGGACCCAGATCTATTTTTACACCTAAATTTGAAAGAAAAATTTCTTTTCATTATATATATTTTACTAAACTGATGAAGATTGAAGCAGTTTAATGCATTTTTTATATAAGAATTAGAGCTACTTTGATTAGCACAAATAAACTTAACTAAAAATAAAACATCATTTATACAAGTATGTTTGGAAGAATAATACATCTTTGATTTTTGTGTGTCTAGCGTTTTAAAATCAAATCGTTTTCAGCGAATTTTGATTTTATTACCAGGATAAAAGATACTACAAAATATGTATAATCCCCTTCATAAATAGATAAAAGTAAAAAATCAAATGAATGACAAGCATGTGGTTAATTACACTGTGAAATTGACATGGTGAATAATTTTCGGATGATTCCGGAATTATATTGAATGAGTGGGGCGAGTTTTGAATGATATTCAAGGGAGCTAAAACATAATCGATTATTTCGTCCAATTGGACGAAATAAACTATAATGTATTATCTCCCTTTAAAAAAATCAACGTATTTCGTGTTTGTGTATCTTTTCGGGCCAGACGTTTTGAAATCCACATCTGATAATAAAATAGTGCGATGATTCGCATGTTCAACATTATGAAAGTATATGAAGCATTTTTTGAACAATTTTGGAGCGTTTTGGAATTAGTTGTGTGTTTGAAATGATTGAATGGAGCGCTGAGTGGGCGAACTGGAATTGTTTTGTTTGAGATGCATGTCAATTTCGTGCTGTTACTAACTTTATCAGCTATTTCCTAATTTGGCACACTCCCGCGTCACACTTTTCATCGAAGTATATCAGAAGAAGGAAATCTAAAATCCCAGACTCTATTTATTATGCATTTAGTTTGACAGCCTCATATCAAAGTGTCTTCTGAATTAAACAACACAAAAGCCCCGAGATTTTCAAATTTGATCCCCGTCCTAGTTCTAAAAAACATTTGATTTGCATGTCAATTACATTTCACTTGTGATTGTCATTTGTGATCAAACATGTAATCAAACAGCCATTCGTGGAATTCTAGAAGTAACGGATATGAAATCCGAGACTTGATTGAAGAAGAATTCTGGAAATCTATGATTAAAGTGCATTGTGAGTGTCCTTTTTCTCATGTTGTTCTTCAAGAGTAGTTTTTCATGAGCCTTAAAAAGCATTGAAGATATGATTCATCTGATTTTTTTATTCTTTGTTATTCTTATATGGGAGACCGACTTATCTAATTTGGCATAAGCTTTCTATTTGAATATCGGTCAAAGTTTTGACGCAAAACTCATTTAACCATCCCCTCAAATTTATACTTGGGATGTTCGGCTAGTTTTTAGACTGATTTGATTTCTTTGGAGCTATATATGGTAATTTGATTTTTGTGTAATTTCTTTTTGTGATATCAGCTATAATTTAAAAAAAATCCGTATATGATTTTAGCATTCTTAAATTGCATAATTGAGTTAATTACATCTGCTATTTTGATAAATGATTTCCAAAATTCGTAAAATAACATGAATTGCAAAAAATAATATTTACCCTAGTTTCAAGGTATAAAACACGTACCATGTTTTAAACCTTAAAACTTTCGTAAAACATCACGTACCATTGTCATCCAGGTCAAAATCATCGTGGAAAAACCTCTCTGGTCCATAGGCAACGAATATAGAGTCATCTTTAAAGAAATCAGAGAGGCTCTGGACCTGAAATTGAAAAAAATAATATTAGTATTGCCTTCCAGAGTATCAACACTTGAACGGTATTTTACATCAGATTTTCATCAAAATAATAAAATGACATGTTTAGGAAGTATGTACATTCAGTTGCCCTTTCATTACCATAGGCTTGTTTTTGAATTGACGAAAAAATAAACTTTTATCAAAAATATAGTCAAGCTAACTTTAAAGAAAAAATGAAATGTGCGTATGACGTTTGATATGTTTTGTCCAACTTATAGGAAATCTGGTGCGGCTATGTTTCTGTTCAAGCAAATTGGCGACACTCTATAGCAACCCTCATTCCTCACGTATGCTCATTTTAGAAAATCTATGGGAAAATTATGTACCGACGCCGACTGTTTGACGTAATTAAAATTTCTATGTCAACCGGTGACGATGTAAATAAAACCTTGCTTGATTTAGAGAAACATGCCATATCGATAAAATCATATAAAAAACACGTATTTCTCCCACGGATGGATGAGGATCGATTTCATATAATGTTTCTAGTAGATTATAAAGACACACAACATTCATTTCTGCTTTTCTGTGAATTTTCGAGAAATAATGATTATTTGATAATCTCACCGATTAACCAGTCAAATTAACAAAAAAAAAAACAAAAAAAAAACTGTTTTTGTTCATTTCACTGCCTCTGAGCCAATAAGGTGACATTATAGTTAACGCAGCATAGCAATCACGTGCAAAATGAACTTTCTCCCATTTTTTTCACATTTTGTCTCCTTTTTGCATTAAAGAAATAGAATAACCGTCTGTTTTTCCGCCATTCGTGAACTTTTGTTGTTCACTCAGTGAAATATGAATCGATCTTGCACTAAAACAAACGATTGTCCTTTATTGTACTTCTTAGAATCTTAAATTCGGCCCCTGTTTCCTCTCGAGATTCGGCTGATATCCCATACAGTAAAAAGTATATGTTAGATTCGGGAAACTGCTTCATTTGCAAGAGAAGCTTCTAGTAGCCAATCAATTTTTATTTGAAGCCTAATAATGCAAATAGGCTCAATTTCCATTTTATCTTAATTTGCTTTTTATGCTATATTTCCCATAAAGGATATAACCTTTTTCTCTTGTGTATGGATTCTATAGAAATGTCCTGAAATTTGAGATATTGTTCATAACGTAACGTTGCTATGCAACCTAATTTGTGATGCTAATATTTTGTTTACTAGATATTTATCATACCACTTTTATTTTCAAAATCAATAAAGTTTTGTTTTTTTCCACCTTAAAAGAAAACGTCTCTTATCTATAGAAAATTCGATTTACTCTTTATTTATACATTTTAAATTTGAAAGTATTAAAAAGAAAAATCTATCTTATTGTGTAATTTTTCGCCTAAGAATTTGCTTTTAATTTACAATTTAAAATAAAACGCATTTATCATCATTTGGTTTCCAAAAATAACTGACTACCAACATTTGTCTTCCGAACTTGACTAGATAATCATAAACATAAATGGTTTGGGTAGTCTGTGGCTTGGAAAGGTCGCAGTGTCTTGCAATCAGTGATTGTGTGCTCCGGCTTTTGCGATATGAATGAAATACTTTTGAAAGTGGCGAAAAAAACCCCATTTAACTATTCAATCAATCAATCAATCGATTCGGGGACATAGAATTCACGCAGGATACATGTACATCAAAATGAACACATCTAACACACAATGACGTCAAAAACAGAACAAGATCCCCAGCGAGCATGTAATGCATGTAATATAGACTTTTGTCATTATCACAATGTGGAAATGTCTGAGTAACCCGACGCTTACGGAAATGTCAGAAATATCAAAGAACAAACAAGTACGGATGCATGTATGGATCTTTTACGGCCATGAAGAACTTCCAAGTATAAAGGTCGTTGAACCCTAAAATAGTCCGGCTAGAAAAAAAAACAAACTATGTGCTCTTTTTGCAACGCTATTTTCATGTTTAAATTACATTTAATGGCTTGAAATGACGTTCAGCTAAGTACCAAACCTCTGCTACATTTCATACTTAGGATTAAATGAATTTATGGTCTTGGAACTATTTTTTCTTGGGGTCCGATGTTTAGTGGTGGTTCCCAAGTAAGGAAACTTTTTTGTGCCAAGAGAATATCGAGGGTGACTGTACGACGTGAAAGATTGTCAGAAAGTTAACTGCTGATGAAAACGTCTCATGGACACAAATTTCAAGAACATAGAATGATTTCTAAAATGGGCCAAGTTTAATAGAAGTTTTTTTGTTGTTGTTGATGTTTTTTTTTTTTTTTTTTTTTTTTTTTTTTTTTTTGAGGAGCTATGGTCTGTAAATATGTGCCAAATTACTTTATTATTTAACTAGGTCAATAGAGACAGGATTGTAACCGTGTGTACCCCGGGAATGATAACACTAGATATGTTAATTATTATTATATATATGTATGCACATTTAGACCAAAAACTATGAAGTAATCTGGCCCTTAAGAGAAAGACTAGTATATAAACCCACTGTTAAATTCCCCATGTACCAAATGTACAGCCGGAAAGACATGTGATGGAATGGGCTTGAAAAACGACTTGACTTTTTACCTATGACTTTGAAACTATGGCATCAAAAGAGAAAAGGAAAACATGTAATTAATAACATTACAGTTTTTAAGAATGTTCTGATTTTGATGAAGGATTTGTTTAACTTACATTTTTTAAAAAGCTTAGGCGAATTTAACAATCTTGGCTTAAAATGTTCCTTGTAATGTATCAATGTTAATATGCACCAATCTCAAACTTTCCCGCTTACTTTTACACAAGACTAAGGATTAATTCTTCTATATAAACCTTCCTCGTTCAGCGGATAAAGCATGCGTTAATTCCGACATTTCCATACAATTACCGCCGCATGCGTTCCCATTGGAACTATGTCACGTAATATGCGAGTGTATAAGAAACCCAAGTCATGCAAGAATATTATAAAATGCAAAACGAGGTGTGGCTTAATACTTCATTAATACCTATATAAATGTAGACACTAACTACAGGGTCGTGCACCTCTACATAATATTTGAAATATCAATTTTGCGTTTTAACTACCAAAAACCAAATGAAATCATCTACCAGTAGCTTTTTATAAGCTCGAGCATTAAAATCCTCGGTAACCCAGTTTCGAAACGTACATTTATCGACCCTGGGACAACTTGTCAAAATTATCTCGATCTCATGAATGATTTATGAATCAATTTGATTGGTGCTTTAAAGTTTTTTTGTGAGAAAAATTGATATTTTAGTCTAAATTTCCCGTAATATCTATTTTTAAACTTATTGAAAATGTTAATTGCCCTATCGAAGCTTTCTTTGCTTACAGGCAACTTCGCCATAGCCTACGTCACCGGACACATATTTCGCTAGCCTATTTACTATATGCATGGTAAGTTTATCGGTGCTTTTAATGATATGTTATAAAAATATTTCAAAAAGATCTTGTTTATCTGGTATATTTTACCAGTCTTTGCTTTATTTTGTAATTTTGTTAGATATCTTCAACAAAAATGCGAATATCGTACAGCCTTGTCATATGACATAGTTTTCGCATCCTAGAATTCCAGTATTATTTTTAGCATCGCAAATACTCGGTTCGATCTTTTTTTTGAAGAGTAGCAGTACGTCTTGGCTATTTTGATTGGCTTATCAAAGTACATAAATTATCATTAATATTCAAAGAAACGACGTTTCATAAGCGTTTTGTCCCAGGGATAATGAATGGAGAGGAACGCAATGCTTTACGCCAGGGCAATAAGGATTGGGCATCACCAAACCGCTTTTTGTACATACATGCATACATACATCATACCTACAGTTAAAGAAAAGTCTTCTGTAGTAATTACAGTGCTTATATAAAGATATTTCAGATACCAGTACTTTATATGTCTCGAGATAATAGAACAAATGCGGAATCCAAATGCCAATTAAAGTGAAAATAATAGTTTAATTACTAAACACAAAATGCATGCCCATCATAAATTTCAACAAAATATTGATATTTACATTTTCCGCCATTAATGAGGAGTTTTATCTAGAAAGCCCGTGTATTGATCCCGAGTTCCCCAAGAATAAAGAGCAAACGCGAAATAAATCTTCCTGGACTAGAGAGAAACGATGCTTTATTCATAACTAGAATGTTCCACCGCAAGTCGGAAGTGAAGCATGTGTTTCTGGCGCAATTTTATAGCCACATGTCTTCCTTAAAAAACAATAGCCTTTTATCCGATAATGACGACGATCGAAAATAGCACACATTGCCTATCAATAAGAAGCTGGGTCCAATTATACAATGGACCTGCGCCTATTATTTTCAACAATTGAGGTGTTTAATTGACAGCCTTTGAGCAGCTTTTGCGTTATACATACATGTGCATTTAATATATTCGGCGATTAAACACTGAAGCTTTAAACCCGTGGCTATCAGTGTGAAGTTCAGTCTTTGATCAGACTGTGCGAATGCATGATTAGTCTTAATGTTGCACTCACGTGAAATTATTCGAAATGTTGGGCAAAGGCAAAAATGTTGTTTTGGGGCATAATTTCAGCTAAACGAAATTCTTTGCTCCAGTAAGGGAATGAATCAGCAGTAAGGTGATAACCCAAAACTATAAAGGCCAATGGCTACTTTTATAAGTACAGTCAAACCTGTCTTAGGCAAGCATTCTAGGGGCATTCAAAATGCGCTTGATTAAGACAGGTGTAAGCTTAATACAGGTCAATTTCAGTGCAATGGTTCATTTGGGAACTCAGTGGCTGCTTGCTTAATACATGTTGCTTGCTGAATTTAGGTGGCCGCTAACACAGGTTTGACAGTAATATCCAAATCTTTATATTTATACAATTCGAACAGCTCACATTGGCTTATTACTGAATAGATTACTTCATGTTTGAACGAAATATTTTTGGAGGGCATGTGTATCGGCGAATAAGAGCGCCGGTCTCTTAAATTTTTCTAATTGTAGAATGACACAGAGTGCATTTTGTTCAATTTAAAGCCAGTTATCTTAATCTTTAATGGTTTCGAGCATCTTCTTCTTGTTTTATGCACTGTTTTCTTTAACTTCATGCAAATCATTTGGCGAAAATAATGATTCCCTCCTTAGTTTAGGGTCGGACTGTCAATCTAGTGTCCCGGGTTCGATCTCCGACGGCGGCACTCATTCTTTCCGTCTATTTGTCTCCCATCATTGGGTTACTAATCGTAGACGTATATGAGATAGCAGATGGAGGCTAGGAAAAGGATGTGTGGAAGAACTGGTGTGAAAAATACCAGGAATCTCTTCTTAGGTGCTCCACCCGCCGCGATATTACTGGAAGATTGTCGAAAATGGCGTAAAACCCCGTTAAAAAATCAAATCCCTTGTTAAGGATATTGACATTCAATATAACATCACTTAAATATATTTTACGTGAAGGTATATATGACAATTGAGGCTTCCCAATAAAGGAAGTTCCGATAACATATGGTTCTAAAACCATAATGGTCTTTCTGACAAGTAATATGTCATAATTCCATTATTCACTGTATCCCATCTACACCGGTAGCGTAATGTTTGTAAACGGAAACAATGGCGCAACCCATCGACTGACAATGGATAAAGCGCTTACATCAGGTACCCCTATGTCAATTCTGCGACTTAAAAAAATCAAGTACAATTGGAATCAATTACAATTGAAAGAAGGAAAAAATTGGGAAAGTCTGAACGAAAAACGTCCATAGATGACCGAGAAATTCACGATTTTGTCCCTCGAAATCATCGCATTTTGAACAAACCATGAAACTATTGTTATTTTCTCCATATTGTGACGCGATTTTTAAATAAATTCCAGCATTTTATTGCACAATGGATATTTGTAAGTGTCTCTCTAAAGTTACTTTGAAATTGGTGTCGTAATAAATGTAAACGAAGGCAAACAATAATGCCATGTGTAAATTACAGTGAACGGTTGGGAAACAGCACATGGTCCGGTTGGGAAACAGTCTAGGGACTGACTGGGACCGGTTAATAAACGGAAAACTTCACTTTAGATAGGCGACATTTCTGACCATGTCTACACAAGGATCATTTATGAAGTGGCGAAATAAGTAAGAATCTGCAGTTTAACAAGTGATCTACCGTCGGTTGGTCGAGTTCGCTATGAAACATACAGAAAGGTGTTCCATTTGGAAAAAAAGAGCAGAAAAGCCGTCGAAAATACAGAAAAGTCCCCCATTTTTTTTTCTTTAAAAACATGAATATTAAGTTTCGGGATCACCTGATAGTATTTGGCTGGATTTTACCTACAATAATACGTTTTCCCGTGGTCATAAGATTATGCATTATTTTACTGAAATTCGATCAGGTGGTCCCAAAACTCATTAATGCATGTTATTTTCATTATAAAATATGGAGAACTTGTATGTAGTTTCGATGGTATTTCTGCACTTTTTTAGATATGGAGTACATTTCTTTATGCAGAAAAGGTACTCCGAGTATCTTTCTGCGAACCTTTCTGTATATTTTATAGCAAACTCGACCAATCGAGCATTACTGGTCTGGCAAGTATTTTAAAAAAGTATATGACTCACATACCCTGGTATAACATTACTTAGACACATGAGTAATAAAATCCACTTTGATCTATTTCAGGCTCTAGCAATGGATCCGTTTCGTTGTTACGTCTGTCAATTTGGCAGCTCAAATCTTCAAGACATTGTACAACATAGCTGTATGTATCACGAGAAAGATCCACTCAGAGCTAGATCTCGTGAACTGAACATGAAAACCGTATGTTTTGTTTAATTTCTCAGCCTATATTAGAGATATTTGAGTATACGGAACGTGCATTTGAGATGACTATCGCCGTTTGTAACTCACTCTGTTCAGAATCCCGTGGTTTCTTCAAACATTCAAGCGAAAAAAAAAATTCGGTGCATGTGAACGCTTCCCACTTTTGTTTTGCACTTACTAACACTTTGCTCGAATGTTTGAATAAACCACTTGATTTGGAGCAGAATGAGTAAGAGGCGTGAATAGCCCTCTCAAAGACGCGTTCCGTGCACTTTATCTCATCAAAATCAATAGAGTATAACGTCGGTGTTCTGCTAAAATCTATCTCGTAATTACAGCTTGTTTAAAGCTGTAGTTACGAGGTTTTGGTAGAAAATCGACGATAAGCTGAGAAATTAAAGAAAACATACCTTGAAGCGGACGATTTTTCCGTGTGGACGCTTTCCAAAAGTCACGTGGGTTACCCACCGTGATTATGAACAACACTAAGTAAAATGTGCTTGAAGGGGGTTTGTGCTAAAGCCTGGCTAACTAGTGCCACCCGGGAGGGCTAAAGATAGATTCAAGCGAGAATCAATGCCATTGAAGTTGAAGGTCTACCAATTTTGGTTTTGAAAACATATGTCTAGTCGACACATGTTTTGAAAACATATGTCTAGTCGACACCCTTGACCACATATACATGTATGAGATACACGTATATCTTATACAAGAAAGTGAGAGCAGCAGTATATAAAGGCAGTATGGCAGAATTATGTCTTATTTATGTAAAAATATTACATGTACATGTAATATAATAAAAACAAAAAGGCATCAAATGGTGAAAATTGAGCTGGTAAGTTTAAAATATTTCAGTAAAGCAGCCAGAGTTTTGAACCTGCACACTTCCAAGTTTATATGTTAATATAAAGTAAGCCCATATATAAAATCGTGTTTTCGGTATTAGTTTTTGTCGCGAGTAACCAAATGCTTGCAAAAAACTAACAAATAATGCATTTCCTATAAATAATGTAAGTTCCAAACCGGACCTACCCTCGTTTCCCAACCGGTCATCGATAAATTTTAGGCGGTTTCCTAACCGTACACTCCGACAGTAGGGTGGTTCAAATTATCGAACGGTTACAAGCAATATAAGAATGCTCCAAGCTTACAACTTGCACAGATGTGTTCAAAAATGAACAGTGATTTCGTAAGGTTATTATTATTTTTCAAGAACAGGTGAAAGTATGAGAAAACTGTCGTTTTTTAACGTAATGTTGACAAGTCGATCATTTCGAGAACTAAAATCGTTGTTAACTCAGCCATCTGTGGATGTTTTTCGTCGCGATTTTCAGTACATTGTTGTTTGTACGTGTGTAGTCGATTTCAATTTTACTTGATATTTCTAAACTTGAAGAAAAGACAAAAACGTACCTTATTTAAGCACTGCGTCCAGTTCGAATCGATGGGTTCCGCCATTGTTTCCGTTTACAAACATTACGCTACCGGTGTAGATGGGATACAGTGTTATTCCCCAAAATGGCTTCACATGTCATACGTCATTGTTTTCCCAAGATGATTCACAAATAAACTCTTCTCAGTCGAGATCGTGTAATACATTAAAAAAAGGTTAGGTAGTCCGGCTTGGGACGAGGATTTTTATTGTTGCAGGAGTTATTGTTGCAGTAGCTGTTGTTGTTGTCGATCTTGTTGTTGTTTTAAAAATGATGAATGTTATAATTAATCTATTTCCGAAAAAATAACAATTTTCCAAACTTATAAACAACAGACACAAAAAATATTTCTATGGCACAAGAACGTAATTTGTGAAAGAAACTACGCTATATATATATATATATATATATATATATATATATATATATATATATATATATATATATATATATATATATATATATATATATATATATATATATATAAATTTGAGATAAATTGTATTCAAACAGTGTAAGTAATTTGGATTATTGCTAAAAGCATGAATAACCCTAGCGCTTTCGAAACTCAATGTTTCTTCATCAGGGGTTCAATGCGAACTGGTATATATATATGTGTATATGTGTATATATATATATATATATATATATATATATATATATATATATATATATATATATATATATATATATATATATATATATATATATATATATATATATATATATATATATATATATATATATATATATATATATATATAAAAAGATGTAGAATCTGCTTTTCCTTTCTTTCCAATTTTATTAAAGCCCGTAGTGGGGATTCGGCTTTCTCTCTATATATATTTATAGTTCCAATGTGACGGTCAGACAGACATATAAATAGTAAATGTAAGATAAATATATTATTTTACAAACAGTTTTGAGGTGTGTCTTTAGGATAAATGATGTACGAAGTTTATGAAAATGTAAAAAAAATGTCATTTTTTATGGCATGTAGTGTGTTGCAAAACTTTAAAAAAAAAATATATTGGTTCAACAACAAAAAAAAAGAAAATAATTATGGTGTAAAAGTCATATTTATGGACTAAAATGAATTAATAATATTCTTAAAATAAATATTTGTGTTAATAAAAAGATATTAGGGGTGGGGGCATAAAAATATCTATGAGGTAAAGAAATATATTAATTTGGTAAAAAACCAGATATTAATTCAATAAAAACTATTCATGAGGAAAAAAAACCAACACATTTGTATGAAAAATACATTGTGTATATGTGTTCAATAAAAAGTATTTATTTGGTAAACAAAAGTATTTATTTGATAAAAGATTATTTATTAGATAAAAAAAAATATATATATATAAATATGTATTCAAGGACATGAATTCTGGGATAGCTCGGTAACAAATCGTGTCAAAGCCTACTTCATCGACGTTTTATTTCCGCTAGCGCCACTACACACGAAAGTTATCAGCAAATAAATTACTGATAGAACTGGCGAAAGAAATATAAGGATCCCAAGGTTATGTGTCACAGTCTCTGTTGTATAGCTGGCAAACTTTAAAATGTGACATCATATATACCATATTCAAAAAGTACCTCTTACCCTCGAGCAAGTTAAAGAACCCGGCGGATCTTAGTCGAAGTTTCGTCCTGCGTCCTTGTACTTTCTCTCGAATCAACTGGCCGCCTATTTGGGTAAATGCAATGGAAGGGAATCGCGTAATGAAGAAATACTTGAAAAATTCGTGTTTCAAAAAATTATGTATTGAATGTACACAATGTTATAAATAATTTAAATAAGAATATTATGGGAAAAGAAGAAATGCTCTGATCTCTAATCTTAAGATCATTTATAAACTATGTGATTTAGAACTAAGGTTCGATACCCGATCACGGCTTATATCTTTCGTCACCGATTCTTTGGTATCTAAGTGGGTGAGTAGATAGCAATTCGGCAAAGGTATCGTGGTTCATCTAGTGTGTAAAGTAACGGGATTCCATGGTTCTCCAGTCGTCGCATAACACATAAATGTTAAAAGCGACGTTAAACCACGCCATTATTTCCTGTGATTGTTTTCGTGGCTGAAACAGCTAGCGGTAAATGATACCCGGGGCCGTATTCACCAACGCATTTTGCATCAATTTAGCACACTAAATCCCAAGAATAAAGAATTTAGAATTTAGTACGTATTCACCAACCCATTCTAAATTACGGAATGGACTAAATTCTTAAGAATAAAGCCGTTTTTTCAAGTCTAATACCTACCGTGCTAAATGTGAAAAAATGGCGACTGTCCGCCTCGCTTCGAATGGAAAACATTGTTTTATATCAAAGTATTGACAAATAACATGTCAAAATAGAAAGAAATTCCAATTAATTTTCCTTTCTGACACATATTTTATGTTTTCGGTCGAACTATTTATCGAATGACGTCAAACACAATTGTGACGCAATCTAACCTTGAAGTGTATGTTTACATATCGACAGAATGTTAAATTTTACAATATTCTCGGCGAGTTTTCAGGGATTTCACGTTGGATTTACATTTGATAGGGAGGAGAATGGTTAAGGAGTAATATATTTCAAGCGAAGTAAAGTTTTCAGGGGTGGAGGTGTATGCATAGGAACAAGACAGATTGAGGAAAGAACACGAAAGCAGATTGTCATTTCAACTCGAGCAATAGAAAGCTTGGTGCATTTTAACTCAAGATTCTATTTGTTTGGGTGCCGATACTTTCTGCAAAACAACATCAGGAATATGGGACAAGATAAAGGAGAAGGATTATGATTCTCATATCTTTAAAAGCGGCTTGTTTATATTGAAAAGTTGGAAAGCTCTCTATGTGAAAGATTGAGGTAGGAATCATGCTGACCTCGTTGCCAAGTTTGTGTTGAATTAAGTTGTTGTTTTTCTTTCTTGTTCAATGTTTTATTTCTTATTGTAAAGTCTAATTTTAGTATCGGAACAGCCATACTGGCGTACATCACTTTTAACTACTCATAAATAATCGCCGTATTTACTCTATAAAAATGATGTACAGTTTGTCAATCGAATATCTAAATTCCTTAACTACAGCGAGTAGTTTCACGTTTTATTGATTGCCAAATAAACACATGTGTCTGTCAACAGTAATCGAAGTTATATTTTCTAATTTAATTGATCCCTGCATGCAGCAAATTAAATGTCTGAACAAGATATTGAATATTCAGATATCACAATTTATTTCGACTGAAAAATTACACGAAAATGTCATTTGTAAACAAGGAGGTTAATTAAGAGTGAATGACAGAAACTCGATAGTTACTCGTTTTATTTGCGCCTCGTCAAATTATGGGAACCATCGTAAGTTTGTGGCCGCTTAAGTGCTGTACAAACCGTGCTAAATTAAGTCTATTCTAAATTGGTGAATACGCACTTTAGTCTATTCTTGGGAAAGTCCAGACTTGGAAATTTAGCCTAGACTAAATTCTAAAATTTAGAATAGGTTGGTGAATACGACCCCCGATGACGTAAGCGAAGACGTATTTTATTACTCAAACTAAGCCAGCTGTCATATTTGAATAAAGGAACCAATGAAATTCGTTGTTACAAACTTATCTTGCTATCCCTCAGTTCTAATTATTGTCCATATATATTTCTTTACTACAACATAAATATTTTTTACAACATATGAATTATTTTTACCTCACAAATATGCTTTCTTATTGAATAAATATATTTTCTTTTTAACATTATAAATAAGGTTTTTTTTTCACAAATAAATAGTTTTACCACATAAATAATTTTTTAGAGTATAATTATTTTATTTTAGTGCATATATATAATTTTTACACAATAATTATTTCTTTATTGAACAAATTATTTTTATTCAATTTCGCAACATATCACACGCCATAGTTTTTGAGTGAAGTTTTATCCACTGAATAAGAAACTTGAGCTTTCAAAATATGGATTTTTCCTTTTTTTTTTCTTTTTTTTCCTCGCTAAAAAATATCGATGATTGTTCTTTAGAATGTCTTAAAGAACTAACTTGAGGCATTTTAATCTCGCTCATATAAAGCATCCTTTCGTATGTGTAAAACCCACCTCAACCACTTCACGGAAAGGTAATTAAGACTTTTGAATCTTTAACCTTAAATACTTTTTGTAGCAAAAGGAAAGATTTAAGAATTCTCTGCATTTCAGTTTACGTAAATTATGTGGAAGAAAATACATTTGTATTTGCTTCTATTTCCTTCAATCACGCTTGTCAAAAACAATATATATGGGACCGTATTTGACACTGTCGTTTATCATTATTTTGCCTTTTTATTTAATTCATTTTTTTTTTCAAATCATCGTTCAAGGTATATATACGATTAGATAATTCTAGATAATTTTACAAAAGTCTTTCTTAGTTTTCGCCTCATTTATCAGACCGACTTGAGTATTTTAGAGAATACACCAAAGTGCCCCAGACAGACAAATGAAATAATGATGCACTTGTCCTTTGTAAATTGAGTTTGTATTTTATTTGTCTGGAATATACAGATAGTCATTTAGAAATTCCCAAAAGAGGGAACAGTAATAAGCCCGATTAATTTGACACTTGCAAGGGGAATTTAGACATTTTATAACAAGCTTTGGCCTTTAAATGCTCTTACTAATACAATGCATTGTTCCGTTTGAAGGAAAACATTTGTAGAACTAACCAAGAGTTTCAAGAAAGTTTTGTTGTGTGGGGTTTATTATTTTTTTTTGGGGGGGGGGGGATCTGGTTCATTAATTGAATGTGCAACAATTTTCAATTTGTTTATCAAACATCCTTGACAAAACAGATCAAAGCCCTTGAAGCATTGATACATGTATATGATCAGTTGCTTTCTGATCGCCATAAAAATAGTTCAATTATAAAGATAGAGTCTTGTCAGTTAAAATATCGAGATAATAAATTATTTCATAGACCTTAACTGTAGACTTAATTGACTATAAAATCAAATGACTCTTTTTTATTTAGAGTAGAATAAAATGTCATAAGTCGAGTCGCCATTACATCCTTAAAACTTCGTGTACTTTAAATATTTCATTGCTCTGATAGTTTCATAGTTTATTTGGAATGTATGAAGGCCACCGGCCCATATACCCAATACATTTACAAATTATACAAAACAGATAATCGATGAGGTAATCAAAAACATATTTTACAGCCTTCCGAACCTGAAATACGGAATATGCAGTCATATCAGATATTTAGAATATTTCAACCCTATCATGCTGGTCACAACCTCTGTATGCTTTACAGAAAGGTTTGGCAGTCAGTAGAGACTACGATCAGCCTGCACTGACGTGTAGCCTGATCTCTGTCTACACAGTCTGCTTTCGCTACAAAAACTTGGATCGAACTGGCTGAAATTTCTGTTAAATTGACAATTTGCACGAAACAAAATATATAGTCAGTTGGGTGAACATCAAAATACTAATTAGCATGATGTATTCAGTATTTCAGTTAAAAAATAACGAATTCACAATCGTCAAAGAAAATACACTTTCTACGGTAACTAATACTCCTTGAGATATAAGTGCTTTGGAATATACAATTCAAGGTATCAAAGAATGATTTTGTAAGGCTTCTGATCTCTTCTCAAAGGCATAGTATATAAACATCGCAAGAGATCTTACAAGACTAGTCTTTTTGCCTGCTAATAATACATTAAAATTAAACAAAGATGGTTTTTCATAAATTTTTTTGGGTAAGTACTTTGTACGAATATCTTGATAATGGGGACATACAAGAAGAAAATGATATTCATTTTCCTGTTCATTACAGAAAATACAAAATCTTTCCTTGGCTTCAATCCCTATATGACGGCCTTTCTCGATCATCAAAAGAATGAAATGAAGTTTGAAATTTGACTAGACTTTTTCTGAATTTAGGAACATCAATTTTATCTAGATAGTTTTCAAATACAAATTCCTGTTTATAACTAACATATAATGTTAATTTTCTATTTTCTTCACATTGAATATGCCATAATTGTATATATTGATCCTTCAGTTTATTGATGTAATTTACAAGAAATTTATTTTCGTTAAAAGTTCCTTGGACGAAAATAAAAGTTCCTTGGCTTTCCCAAACATATCCAAATCCATTTTTGTAAAGATTTAGTCTGGTTTTTGTTACCCAGTTTGTATAGCCACTTTCGTCAAGATATTTTAGCATATTGTAACACTTTTTAGTGTATCTATTTTCATTACATCTTAATAATCTTAGCCAAAATTTTATAGACCTGTGCTGTGTTAATACATAAAGTGGAAAACGCCCAGTATCCCCTAAAACTGCTGCGTTACAAGCTCTCTGGGGCATTCATGAACCATTTACAAATATAGTGATGAAATCTTTCCGTGCAATCCTGAATATCTATTCCCCAGAGTTCGCTTCCATATAAAAGCACCGGGCTTACCTTACTATCAAAAATTTAAAAAAAACATATCATGACTCATAGGGTGGTAATCTTTTAAACGCTTGATTATATAATGGAAAACGCGTTTTGCTTTTGTTGTTTGATTCTCTGCCATCTGAAAAAAATGACAGTTTACTGGTGAAAAGAAGACCTACATATGAAAAACTGTTTAAACATTCTACTCTTGAACCATCATAAAACCATTTTTCCTTTTTAGAAAGGCTCCCCCCTTGGACTTGGACACATTAACCTTTAGAGCTGACTTTCCACAAAAACTGTGCAGTGTATTAAGTTGCTTTTGTAATCCTACTATGGTGTCCGATAGAAGTGCTACATCGTCAGCGAACAAAAGAATACAAATTTGTATTTGATCTGGGAACAATTGAATCCCTGAGGTATATGTTGTAGACATGGATGAGTACAGATCATCTATAAATAGAGAAAATAATATTGGACTCAATTTACATCCTTGACGTAAGCCGATGGGACAATCAAAAACATCTGAAACTTCAAAACCATTTCTCATACAGGCCTTAACAGATCTATATATGCTTTGGATAGCTGAAAGTAATTTACCTTTTAATCCCTTCTCATGTAGAACTGTAAATAATTTAGAATGAGAGACTGAGTCAAATGCCTTCTCAAAATCTATGATTGCAACATATAACTTTTTCCCCTTCCTGCATAAATATTTTTAAACAGCAGAATATAGAACAAAGGCATTGTCTACAGTCCTGTAGTTTTTTCTGAAGCCAGCTCGTGCTTCTGAAATTTTGACAAAGATTCCGCGAAAAAAGTAACTCTATCAGTTAGGACACTTATATATAATTTACTAAACACGTCTATTGATGCAATTCCTCTATAGTTGTTCGGGTCACTTTTAGATCCCTTTTTGTAAATTGGAATTAGGGTATAATTTGTCCAAATTGTTGGGAATTCTCCCGTGCAATAAATTCTATTAAATAATTGCTTTAAAACAGGTATTAAGAATTCAATTCCATGTATAAATTGCTCAGCAGCTAGATTACCGGAAGAGGATTTCGATGGATTCAAACTCTTTATAGCTTTACGAATTTCGTCTTCTGAAAGTTCGTTATTGAAAAACAAATCCTCTATTTCGGATAGGTTGTCAGTGTCTAAATTATCAATAGATTCAGCTACACCCTCTCGTTTATTGAATAAAGCTTTGAAATGTTCAACCCATGCTTCAGTTTCTATGCATTAGCTTAATTGGGGACCATTCAGGTCCGGTTTCAAATAACTCCAAAATTTCGATGGGTCATTGATATGTGTTGATATCTTATCATTGCGCTTTTTATTGTATGATGCGCGCTGTGTTTTACAGTATAAATTATACTCATTTTCACTTTTGATATATACGTCTAGATCTTCGTTTGACCTTGATTGCCTAAACTTAGTTAAACATTTATTTTTAACTGTTTTTAAATTTTTACATTTTTTATCAAACCATCTTTGTTTATTCACGTGTTGAATACATGATACTGATTTATTGGTAAAAGGCTGAGAGCATTCCAATATAATATTTTCAATATTATTTATGATATCATCTATATTACAACTAAAATCGTTGATTAGTTCATATAAATATTCATAGTTTCCCTCTAGCAGACTTTCTCCTAGTATCATTTGATATTCTTTTACATCGTTTTCACTGAATGTGACCCGTTTGGAATTTCTTGTCATTGTTTTTGATGACCTAACAATTTTCTTGTTACAAACAGATCTCGTTGTCAAGCATAAAGGTAAATGATCACTGTCTGATCTTGTCTCTATATCTAAATTTAAGAATAATGATATCAGTGTAGAAGAACATATAAGATAATCGACCACACTACACCCAGTTTGACTTATAAAAGTAAACTTACTTGAATTACTATAATCATCGATCCTTCCATTAAGAATGAACAAATTGTTTGATTTACAGAATGAGATAAGATCTCTTCCATACTTATTGACAACAGTATCTTCATTATACCTTACACTTTCCACTTGTGTTTCAATAACTTGCTCGTATTCGTATAATTCCGGTACATCTGTGAAATTTGGGATGAAATCTAGGAGGTTGCCAGTTCTAGCGTTGAAATCGCCACATATTATTAATTCATGACTTGAAAATAATCTAAAATTTTCTATAACTAATGATTCTAAAAGTTTAATTCCCCTTTCACTAAAAGACTCGTAAAATGGTGAGTTATCAGGGGGTATATATACACACATTATTAGTATATCACTGTCTGTGCAAAGTATTTCTGGGTTAATCTTGAGGACAACGCCAAAACTTAATTCCTCTAGCATACGACATACCGTATGACTAAGATATTATTTTATATAGATACTAACGCCTCCCATATTTCTTCCACCTTTCACAGATTTCAACGCAGGACATGAAATGTGGATGTAGCCGTCGATCTCTTGTTCTACTATATCGGTATCAGATGACCAAGTCTCTGTAAAACAGAGTATTTCAAACCCATTTACATACTGTATGAAATCTCTATCGTTTAAATGTTTTGCGATTCCCCCAATATTCCATGATAGAATTCTAAGTTTCTCATTCGACAGCGGGCTTTGGCCTACATGTTATGCATCTGTACAAGTACTTTCGACATCCATGAGTGGTAAGGGATGTACATTTGGCTCGAAATTATTTGATTTCAATTTCTTAGTAACTTTTTGTACTCTCTTCCTTTACCAGATTCTTCGGACTCAGTATTTTTAACTGTATACAAAATTCCCTTCTTAAAGTAACCCTTTATTCCTCGCTTCCGAAGTTCATCTAATCTAGTTCTTTGTTGGTATGTTAAATCATTGGAAACTCGTAGACCAGCATTTTTTAGTGTATCTCTTACTGTGAATATTTGGGCTTTATCTGCAAAACATTTAAACGTTAGAAGGACCATTCGTGGAGCACCATCCACACTTCGACCCACACGTTTGGCGCTTTCAATGCAATCACTGAAACAGTCTCCCTTATCGGGAAACGCTATTTTTAAAATACTATCATTAACTTTATTTTGCAGGATTTCGTGATTTTCCTCAGAGGTCTCAGGCAAGCCAAAAATTCTCAAATTATTGCGAATTGATTGCATTTCCATATAATCAACGTTACGTTCAATGTTCATAAGACGATCCATTTTGATATCGATTTCAATAGAAAGGGCTCCCATATCGTTCATAACAGTATCATTATCGTGAGATAGATCTTCTAGTTTTTGTTCTATTTCACACAGCCTTTTGTCTGTTTGTGACTGCCCAGCTTCAATTAATCCGACCTTTTTCTTAATTTCATGAACTTCACCCTTAACTGTGGTAACGTCTGACTTTAGGCTTTGTAGTTCATGTTTTGCTTCCTGAAATGCATTATTCATTTTTGCGTTTGAATCGGCAATAGCTTTCAAAATAAGATCTGTATCAGAAAGAGGCCCAGGATTTTCTTCTACGTCATAAGAGAGTAAAATTAATCTTCTCTGTAGATCAAAGTTTAAACACATTAAAGGACTTATTACTTCAAGAGTCATCGGCTCGCAATTTAACACTGTTCCTCTTCTAAGCGCACCAGAGTTGTACGCACCGAAGTGCACTGATAGGTTTTCTATATCTGCCGGCTGGTAAGGAGACCATACCTTATGTGACGAGAGTTTATTGTCCACTATTCTACTTAACCAACAAACACCAAATATTGCGCTTACTATACAGAGAAGGAAGATGCAAGTTACGAAGGATCTATAATGCACATCTGACCCTTTACAGTATGCACTGTATGTAGCATAACTCTGGGTTTTTTGTTTTGTCTTAGGCATCAAGAAAGACCCTATCCTTGAGCGATACAATTGTATATCGATCCCCATACTTCTAATTTATTAACTGCTATATTAACTTATAGACAACTGATAGTACCAATAGGCCACCATATATCAATAGGCCACCATAAATCACATATATATATTGCAGCTAAGAACCTGTCTATCCAGTTTGTATTAACCGTTTACCGTTAACCATGGATATAGTTCACCATACTGTAGAACACTTAACAATACCTCGATAAATCTGTAGTTAGTATCATAGATCCTTTATACCAAAATCATAAATTCACTTTCAATCCTGGTTTACGAGATTTGTAGTAATAATCCCTCACGAGCCCAAATATCACCAAATATCACAAATTTTCAAATTTTGATATACATCCCTCTAGATAATACACCTTCTTACACACCAAACATCCGAATTCCGATTAATTATAGTTGCTATCGCTACTTTCATTTAGAAGAATAATAAAACCGAAGAGAGCTATAAAATGCGTCTTCACTCATCGATATCAGATTAACCTAATCCTGATATATATTCTGATGGTATTCACGTAAAATCTGATTATTCCTAAATAGTCTAGACTTAAAAGACTATATCTTTGATCAGAATATCAATGGGACAAAGATTTCCATCTACGTTATAAGCATAACAATGAAGAAGAAATAGATGTGCCGCTACACTATGTCATCGACGTTCACAATACTTTCTTTCAATAAATTTTTGATCTCAACTTTTGATGATGGTGATGATGATGATGATGATGATGATATTATATCGTGTAAAATTATGAAGTTTAAAATTTATGTCCGACGCTGTATTTAACTAAATATACACTTTGCCGTTGATGTTTCTTCTAATTAAAACAGTAATGGCATTTGTATTGGAATTTTCAATTGTGGCAAGAAGAAAGAGATCCGGCTAAAACGCACCAAATAGCCTTTTAAAACTTTCTTGTTAAGGTAGTGGACCCGTAATTGTTCCGCAACACTTTGTACCATATATTCTGTCACAATATTAACCGAGCTTTCCTAATGAAACCTTGTTTGACATTGTTAAAGTTCATTACTTCTGAGATGTGGCAAAACTATTACGGGTCCACTGCCTTAAGCAACAGATGACAAAGGTACATGATATGATAAAGAATAGAACTCTACAAAAATGACATGATTTCGATAAAAATTATTCTTGATTTTCATCTTTCATTGAGAGACTAATCCATTAGTACATCAATAGTGTAGCATGCTCTTGTATTAGAATCTTGAATTTTTCCCAAGAGAAATATAAAAACACTTACCGGTCTACCATCAAGCGTAAAGATTCTCTTCACTGCACCTGTGTCTAGTTTAATGGCGTCTGTAATGTCCGTAAGAACTTGGTCAAACGAGTGTGCCGTCTTTCTATTTAACAAGACCCGCACAGCTTTACGGGGTTTTGGTCCATTCCTGATGATGGTCACTAGTTTAGGCTTAATATAGTCTCTAGATTCATCAAGATAATTATTGTCACGTGTACTTTGTTGTAAACGTTCTGTCGATCCATTGACCGACATCTCACGTGACTTTGACTTTTGCACGTTCCATGCCGGCATTACGCAAGTGTCATACTCGGCACGTTTGAACACATCTGTGGACGCACAGACATAACTTTCTCCTTCCTGAAGCTGATCGAGATTCACTATTTTTCTAGAGCCATCGATGGAAAATATGTGTCTTACACCATTTGGTAAAACGTTTTTATCACCGACTGGACTTTCTGTTAAATTAGCCATCAGAGATTCAAACGTCCTAAACCTTTCAGGGGATACAGCGTAAACCATTCCTTTAAAGAATCTGTCACCATTTCTATAAAACCTAACCTTCTTCGCACGTTTGTCCTCTGTTATTTTCAACAGACTATGACGTAGAAGATTGCCATGCGCACTGTTGGTAGGACTTGTCCGTCCATTTCTAGGACTCATTTTGGATGCACGAGACCTGTCATCGCGTGGTAAACTGTAGGCGAAGTGTTCGTCCCAACCCTGCTCCATGACAATAGGGTTCATCCTCACCCTGTAAGCAAAAGCAAACATTTCTGTTAAGGTTCATGTAAAGTGTTTTAGACCCAATTTAAGGGCGCTTCATTAGCCAAGGGAAAGCAGTATGTCCAGGTATATTGTATATCAAAATGAAGCTATTTTTCAGCACAAGCAGTTGAGCAACATAAGACTGCCATAGCGGTAAAGCCCAAACATTGTGGAAAAGGGTCATTTCGTACAGAACATGCAACTGCATGACGGATAAAATTAGCGACATTGGATTATCTCCCTTTAATTTCACTCTAATTTCACTCATCGCACCCATTCAATTACATTCCAAATTCATTCACCTAGTCAATTTTACGATGTTGTAAGCTGTAAGTATGTGGAAATTAGCTAAATTGTTCTTGTTGTTTTCGGCATTGAATAAGTGCATGAGACCAGTCACGCATTTGAACATCTTCGTATTCTAGAGATCTTGGATACATGTAATATTCGAAAAGCGGATTAGAAACAGCAACCATTGGGTTTTTAGATCAAAACTTATCTATAGGATGATAGAATGGTGATTCGAGATTTATAAAGAATATATTTGTGGGTGTCTACTTCAACGTTGGCTCTTACAATTTCCCCGACCATTTCTCTTTCCATGGCTCCATAAAAAGTCTCTTAAGTTCAAACTTTTAGAGACTAAAATGGTTATTCACGGAAATAAAACAATCAAATTAAATGTGCAAGCTAATTAATTTAAACAAAAGAAAAAAGAAGTTTCTGTCTGGGACATCCAAAAACGAGGTTTTAAAAGAAGATTTATTCCTGTCACTGAGGCATGGTATATTTCATTACCGGACTTTTTTTGTCTTACAAAGACCTGCGGTTTCTTTCTATTCCCGTTTCTTTCCTTCCCATTGTTAGCCCTTGTCCTCATGAATTTAAAGTTTGTGTCAAACCAATTACCAATTTTGAGACTTTCAGACAGTCTAGTTTATAATTTTATCTTATAACTATACAAGTATCCGTATGATAACAACCCGTATGATATTTTTTATGATATCACATAGTTATTTTTAGAACAATAATATCATACAGTTATTTTTAGAAACTAGCATTTAAGTTAGAAACATCGACTAAAACAAGACAAAAAGAGGTTATAAGATAAATATAATACGTACTAAGTGTATTGTATGAAAAAATATCTAACTCGGTTGTGAGAATTGGTAATTGTCTCGGCAGAGCCTCGACAATGATCAATTCTCCCAACCTCGTTAGATATTTTTTTCCATACAAAACACTAAGTACGTATTATATATTTACACAATAATTCAGAAGAAAGCATACAATGAAGGCTTTCTAAGATAAGAATACGCATCTGTGCAGGCCGATCTTAATCTAAAGAGTTTGTGAAAGCTTTGAGAACAGCAGAAATATGTCGAGAACAACATTTTATAAGGGTGAATGCCTTATTTGTCAAACTATGATAATTAAATTCTAGTTATGTTCACCAAGATTCGTGCAACCTGATTGGCCGAAAAACTACTTTCATTACTAAATGAAACAATTTTGATTGCGCAACTTTTTAAAAGCTGCCACGGGAATGGCCCCATAATCAATTCATGTATTTGAGGGTAAATGTTTACATATTTGCTTGAAGAAATTAAAATTATAACATATGAAACGAGTATTTGTTGATTTCATGTAGGTATGAAACTAAAAACCTTATAACACATGTGTATGAATCCGCTTCGCGTAATCATATAGTGCGATTAGTTGTTTAGTTTCATACCTCCATGAAATCAAGAAACACTCTCTTCATCTCTAAATATAAGTATAATGCCAAAACAATCGGTATCTAAATTCAATATACACCATGACCAAATTTTGGCGTGGAAACGAGAGGTATCCGCTACGAGTCTCTTGCTGTCATAACTTGGCGACAAATATTGGTTTTGATTAGTTGAAAGAAATTCCATTTTTCTCGAGTTTTTATTCTTTTTCTCAAAACCCTGATAGACTATCATATTCCCACTTTTTGAGGACAGTAGTCTTAAATACTTCCAGCAAAACAAATCCCGTAATTTAATCTCTTTTCCGCGTAAAATTCAATTTCAAACAAACACGGAATAATGGGAGATTTTCCGCGCTAAACCCTATTTATTGGAAACCAAAAATAATCGTTTGAAATATTGCTTGAGTTCGTGAATTGCGTCTAAATATCGGTAACAATAGGTTCATTTGCATAATCTTAAGTTTTCCTTAAGTGTTTATTGTGTTTATTCTTTAGGGAAATGTGTTGATATTAGAATATATCTAGAAAAATATAGCAAGAATCAATTAGTAGAATTAAACTTTTGGAATATATGCATAATAAAAGTTCGAATGAAAGACATTTTTTAGTATCTACATTTTCTATTCTAACGTTACAACTCACCAGCTCTGTATTCAGGATGATAAAACGGCGCAAACAGTTAGTCAATTATACCCCGCTTTGCACGCAGATACACGTGCAAAGCAGGGTATAATTGGCTAACTGTTTACTCCGTTTTATCATCCCGAACGCAGATTCGGCCCAAGAATATAAAACTTGCTGTGTGATCACATGTCAATTTTCCTAAACTTGACTTTAAATTTAGATGTATTTCGTCTAAAATGCTACAGTTTGGCATAGATATAAAAACTTTATAAGAAAATGTTAAATATCACAGTAAATTTTTGCTTGACTTTAATCATCATTCAAATTTAGCAATTGCGTAAATACTCAGTTGAGCGAATATTCTTTTTCTTCGTAATCTGGGACCCTAGAAATCATTGGAAATATGTTCTTATTTTTCTTGCATTTTTCCCTTCTTTAATATCTCTTGGGTAGAAGATAATTGAGCCTGTGTATGAGATTTCCAACAATTTGATATCTGCGTGAGATGCAAACATTAAGCAGCTCAGACAGGTTCTTGGTGTAAGTAGAGGGTACTGTGTACAGATACTTTGTTACCTTATCTATCTACAAATGGCATAGAGAAGACCGTGCGGACGCACAGACAGGCCAGCGTCTTTGCCTTGCGCACATTTGATATTGTTGGAAATGGCATGCGTAGGCTCAATTTATATCATTTACAGCGATGTTCTATAATTCAAATACAATGAAAAGAAATGTCTTAAACAAGTCTTAGAAAGAAGATGAATTTAATCATTTTCAGAGATATAGGATAAATCAACTGAAATCTAAACAAATAAATACCTCAGTCCCTGCACCATTTTCAGTCCTCAAGTATTATACAAACACTTTATATGTCCACAAATGCTTAATCAAACACTTTGGGCTCTCTCTTGTCGATAATGCCCATAAAATGACGGACTTCTAATAGCATGTGGCCATAAACATATTCAATCGGATCTAAAAGTGTAATTAAGATTATGGATCAGCGGTAAAATATTGTAAGTGTCTAATTTTTTCTGGAGACTTGCAGGAGTTAAAAATTGACCACTCGATATCATGATGTGATTGTCTAACACTTTACCTCTTTTTCGACCATTTTATTCAATTTACAATAAGAATTTAAGAAAGTGTGAATTGTGACAAATCGAAATTTGAAAGAGTATCGTTGCACTATGAAATAGAAAAAAAACATCAACACACAGTTCTTAGTATGAATTGATGTTTCCCCTTGAAAAAGTTCTTGGTTTTATAATTGTTGTTTGTTTACAATTAACCATCTACTTTAATTGGTAAAGGTTGGAAAGAGGTTATGTCTATATAAATAATGTTATTTGGTAACTGTGAATTCAAACGGCATCAGAAAAGCGACCCCTTCTGACGAGAAGCATTATTGATAAAAACAAAAGCAAAATATATTTCTATTGAAAAAATAAAACAATCTAAGGTGTGTTTTTCTAAAATTTCTTTCTAGCGCTTATCATCGGTAGTCACACAGACATTTTGCGTTGTTATCACTCAAGTCCTCATTTTCATAATAACAGTTATCAACATCATGTAATTGACATGTTTACTGATTCAGGAATGATTTTTGAATAAAACTAAATGGGTTAGTGAAGCAAGTTTTTGATGAAGTTTAAGGGAGATAATACAATATCGTTACTTTCGTCTAAACTGGACGAAATAAGCGAAATTCATTACTTCCCTTTACAAAATATACGTTGTTTTTTTCTATCTGTGTGTCTTCGCGAATCAATCAGACAATTTTATTTTTACACTAGCCAATAAAATAGTGAAATAATTGGATAAATTTCAAAGAAATGGTGATCATTTTGAACGATTTCGAATTATATGTAACAATTTCGGAGCGTTTTCAGTAATTGAACTAATGAATGGAGCGCTGAGTGAGCGATTCAAAATGGTTTTGATTGAGGTGAATTTTGATTACACGATGTAACCAACTTTTTCAAACGAGTCCCCATGTTCATGGTTAAATGTATTTTGAGTGTGTGTGGAGGAAAACAACATCAACGTGACAAAAAACGTATGTGAAAATTGATTTGTCAAATTATATTGTTGTCTTATAGATAAAAGTGACACAAAACAACAAAGTTTGAAATGTATACTTTTTTACTTTATACCATTGGGGGGGGGGGGTATTTCCTCTGTTTACGATTTGGCCAATCGTCACATTTTTACACGACTTTAGTATATGTTACACCCTTGTATGTAACATTATTTTTACTAAACCGATTAAAGACGCATATCGAAAACATGATTTCTAATTATTTAATCCCTTCGGATTAACCATTTCTAAAGCTACGAGTTTATTATACACTACATTACCATTCCCAAACATGCTCTAACAGTCACGTCACAGATGTTACTGTTTTGTGATTCTCGGGATATAGAGGACGAATACCATTTCGTTCTGGTTTGTCCGATTCATAAATATTTAAGAAAAAAGTATATAGACAAGTTTTATGATAACAAACGTTTTAAAATTTGTTAGAATAATGGGTACTGAAAAAAAATCCGTTTAAAGAAATCTCGAACAATTCATTCGCGAGTCATTTAAAGTTCACAATTCGCTATGTTAGCTTTTTATTATTTCATAAAGTCTTGTTCTACCTCCTCGTACAGCATACTTATTTTCAGATATGTAAGATGTTAATCTCACATGTTATATTGTATCTCGCCGATAATGATGATAGTTGCGGCAATAACAGTAACAGTTGCAGTTGTTGCTCGTGTATTTATTCTCATTCTCGCAAATGAATTTCACTCAATTCAGAAAAGAGCTAGTTTCCTTCCACAAAAGGCGATTGTAGCTAGGAATTTGTGCAGGTAACGGTATTGTTGCTGACCTTTCACATATTTAGATATTATGTTACTTGTAGTTTGACAAGAAACGTTATGTAAGTTTGTGTCAATAAAGAATATGTCTATGTCTTAAGGCGAATGCGGGCCTAAGCAAGTCTTGTGAGATTATAAGATATCGCGCTGACGATTTAAGGCAAAGCATGACAACGATAGAAATGGGTGTATGCATATGGTAACACAAAGCCCGGTGAGGCCAATCGGTAAACGAACTGAGCTCTGATTCCTGGGTCAGGGGCTCGATCACAAGCTTTGTCAATTTTCACTCGACATTTGAGAAATGTAAATGTGGCACACGTTATTTTTCTCCGAACATTGGAAGAATGATAATGGAAGTTTTGATAAAATAGACTCGAATTAAATGTAATGGATGTACTGCCCTGCGTTCAGGATCACAAAACGGTTCGAACAGTTAGCCAATTATTCCCCGCTTTGCATTCAAGTGCGCGTGCAAAGCGGGGAAAAATTGGCAGACTGTTTGCACCGTTTTGTGATCCTGAACACAGGGCAGGTGTTAGAAAGACATGATGTACAAAATGAGTGGCGCCCTAGAAGACAGTAAGTTGTACAGTTAAGAACATCATAAAATTGATCAATTGAGTGATTTAGGAATGATTTCGAAATGAAATTTAATGAGTATGTGGAGCGAGTTTTGAATGAAATTAAAGGGAGATATTGCACTATCGCTAATTTCGCCCAAGTTGGACGGATTTAGGGACGTTTGATTCCCTCCCTTTAAATTATCTACGCACTACTAATTTGTGTGCCTTCTCGTACCAATCAAACACTTTAAAATCCACACAGGACAAAGAAAGTAGAATAATTTGGCCAATTTTTATGAAAGTTGGTAGTTTTGAACGATTTCGAATCAGTTTTATACTTTTTGTGCGTTTTTGAGTGAGTGTTTGGATTGAATGAATATAGCGCTGACCGAGCGCTTCCAAGGCTTAAGGATGTTTTTGATCGAATAAATTGTCAACTTCACGACGTTACTGTGACGAGTGAAAGCATAAAGGACCAACAACTGACAAGCTCACGTCCCCATTACCCCCACCCCACTCTACCACCGTCTCCTAATCTATGAACTCTATGAACATCATCGTTAAAGTGTCCCTTAATTAAAGGTCTCGCACTAAAGACTATTGGTCTGTTAGTTGACCAGCCTTGTGTTCGTACCTGAGATATAAAGCTCCGAAGTAGAGCGCTCTGTCGTCATTAGTTCGGACAATTTTTAGTATATAAATATAGTTGGTTTGAGACCAAAGACGTGTCTTTCATATTTTCTAGGGAAGAAATAAACTGGTGGCAACTTTCGAGAACTTTTACATATTAAATGCAGGGATTGCAGCGCTTGAAATGAGCAGGAACCGAGATTCGGAATTTCGCTAACGAAGATAAAAAGAAACAAGATGTTTAAATATCGACGCCTGTCATTTGTCGATTAGGATAAACAGACAGATAGGTTTAAAAGATTGAAAAAATTGTTCAAAGTACATCATCGTTACAGAACATAATTACATTTATATAATACGTAAAAAACAGGCGGTCGAGAGAAATTGGGGTCGAAGCCTTTTAATTAGTTATTCAAAGGCCCCTCTTAGCTAAGATCAATTTACAAATTAAATTGGTAAAATCTTTTGTCGCTGTCCATTTCATTTATTGTTGTTTACAGCGGATTAAAGATAGGATATTGGACATAATCCCTGCCTTAATTTATTGGACCAAGTCGCAGTAAAATGGTACTATACTCTTATATAAACTGAAACTTCCTTCTAATCGCTAATTCAATAATTCTCTCTTTTTAACACATTTAAAAGAAAAAAATAAATGGAAAACCTAAGTGATTTTGGTAAAATAATTGTGTAAAAAGGAATGACAGAACGATAGAAGACGCCAACCCATAGTTTGAAAAAGTCTCAAAACTCGAAAAATACGGGAAATATTAAAGAAAATTTAGTCGAGGAAATACTTTTATATTGTTTATTTGTGTAAATGAGGTGAATTTGATAAATTTACCCCGCCCAACATTGTTAATTCTGAAATCGGTGTACCCATGTTCTCATGCAAGTTTAATCGCTTTCTCCGAAGAATTTTTGATAAATTTTGGTTTTGCTATCTACCAAGTGGACGGGCTATCAGAATTCAACTAACTTTTCTATCTTTAACATTATTATGTAATACTTATCGTGTTTAACCCTTTCCTGTTTTACAAAATTTTGGACCTGTCCAAATTCAAAGGTTTTGAAGACGAAAATTTAAAGTGGATTTCATTAGAAATATAACCATTCTGTAGGGTGAAAAATAGAGTGGAAAAAGAAGAAATTGCTTGTCAGAAGCAATTTCTTCTTTTTTCACAATGTTTTTTCAATCATAAAATTACAGGCACGTAAAAAGCAGGGATTAAACAGCAAAGGGTTAAGCCAATCAAAATGCACGTATCTGAAAGAACTCTATGATAATTTCAAACAATTTTTAACCCTAATCTGAAATGTAACGACACGTTTCAAAGGGAACCGCCCTTCAAGGTAAAACATTGTAAGAAATATATCAATGACAAAATTAAAAAAAAATGATAGCAAAACGAAATGCATTTTCTCATGGATATCTAAACAACAATAAAATTAAATTATCCATTACATGTTCGTGTCGTGACAATGCCGATAACTTGGCTGTATTGATTTCTGACTTCCTTTAGGTTTCTTTCTTTTATTTGCAAAGTAAGAATCTTGGTTAAATAAAGGCGATCGTGGAGTTAAACCGTCTGACTACTGTTTTTACCAAGCGTCCTGCAGCAAAACGTCAGGCCTTTGCTGTTGTTAGGATCAATGGCGTATAAAAATATAATACGTACTTAGTGTTTTGTATAAGAAAAAATATCTAACGAGGTTGAGAGAATTGATCATTGTCGAGGCCCTGCCGAGACAATTGTCAATTCTCACAACCGAGTTAGATATTTTTTATACAATACATTAAGTATGTATTATATTTATCTTATAACCTCTATTTGTCTTGTTTTCGTCTATGTTTCTAACTGAAATGCAAGTTTCTAAAAATAACCATATTATATCATTGTTCTAAAAATAACTATGTGATATCATAAAAAAATCATACGGGATGTTATCACACGGATATTTGTATAGTTATAAGATAAAAAAATCGTCGTTGGGCAACAGTAAAAGAGGCTGTATATACGATGTTGAACTAGGCAACTAATGGAAATATCTCACATGATGTTTTTAATATGACAGAGGTATATTTAACACTATGATTCTGGCACATGAAAAAAAATCTGAAGATAACATTTATACAGTTAAAAACATTGTGAAATTAACTAAGTAAGTCATTTAAGAATGATTTTGGAATGAAATTGAATGAGTAAGGTGAAGACGAAGTTAGCGATATTTATTAACTCCCTTAACTCCCTTCACTAAGATCCACATACTTTTCTTGTTTTTTAGTGTTTTCGTGGACCAATCAGACTAAGTTTGTTTTTGTTTGTTTGTTTGTTTTAATCCGCACAAGTCAATAAAATCGAGAAAAGACTTGATGGTTTTTATGAAATGTCGATCGTTTTACCTGCTTTCGAAATGAAATGGAGCGTTTTCGAACTGTTTAGTGATTCACTAAAATATATTAATTCATTATTTAATCGAACGCTGAGTGAGTGATTATAGAATGGTTTTGATCGGGATAAGTGTCAATTTTCTCGATGTTCCTGTGTTTTCGGGGTGATAATTATTATTATTATCATTATCATTATTATTATTATTATTATTATTATTATTATTATTATTATTATTATTATTATTATTATTATTATTATTATTATTATTATTATTATTATCATTATTATTTTTCGAATCTAGTTATAATCAAAGGATGACAGGCGTCTGAGTGGGTGGTCTTGGTTGCCTAACCTTTTTTAAATGAGATTTATTTTCACTTTCAGTACGTGCGCCCAATCCGCATGTTTACACTGAGACGCATAAACTTGCTAAACATATCGATAAAAGTGCAATTTGATTGTCGATAATCAAACAGACAAGACAGTTCCTTTCCTAGTCATGAAAAAAGCTCGAAAGTATTGCCTGTTTTATTCAAAATGAAAAGTAACCTTATAATCGGCGACGCCCACACGTCTGCGAGTCTAATTTTCAACGCCCGATATTTAAGATTTTATACAGAAACATAAAACCTCATTTCCTGACCAGCTTGAATGCAGCACTTTTGTGATCAATTAAGCTATTTTCTAATCAAAATTAGCGATAAGTACAAATGTGCGAGGTCCATAAATGAAAGGAGGAATTAAATATTTTGCACTAATTGTCACTAAAACCCCGTCGAGACGTTTTATCCAATCTTTTGGTCAGCGATATAACAGCCTATTTTGTTTAATTCATCATTGCATCTACGAGAAGTCGCTGGCGATCGCAAATTTAAATTCACTTTCATACCCACGAGTAGATTGATTGATTGATTGAATGGAATTTTACGCCGCTTTCATCATTTTTTCAGTTATATCGCGGCGGCTGGAACACCTTACAATGGTTTCCTGGTATTTCTCTCACCAGTACAACCACCACATCCTTTTCCTAGCCTCCAGCTGCTATCTCCCACGAGTAGAGATACAGACGTAATTCATTAGTTTTCTGTTAAACACGTACAGTTAGTTACATCGTGAAATTGACATTCACCTCTATCAAAACCATTCTAAATCGCTCACTCAGCCCTCCATTCATTCATTCCAAACACTCACTCAAGCCATTCAAAAACGCTCAAAGCCATTGAAAAATATAAAATTAACAATGTCATTCAGAATAAATTTTGAAGGAGAAAAAAACGCGATTTCACTGACATAATTCAAATCGCTAGCTTCTCTTAGGCTCTTAAAGAAAAATGAGGCTATGTATAGAACTTGTATGCATATTTAATTAAAGGGAGGATATCAATATCGCGAATTTTGTTCATCCCGAACAAAATTTGCGATATAGGATAACCTCTCATTTATTTCACTCGTAACTCGCTCCACACGCTCATTTAATTTCATTCCTGAATAATTCCAAATTCATTTAACGTGTCAATTTCACGATGTTATTAACTGTACTGTAGATAGATATACATTGGAAGTACATTGAAGACAGTACTTTTTTTAAATTATTGATGTATGAAACTAAATACCTGATCAGACTGAATGAATTCGCAAAGCGGAATCATGCCGAAAATGATAAGGTTTTCAGTTTCATAGCTCCGTGAATCCATGTCATACTCATATCTTGTATTCAATCAACATGGCAACTTGAAAAAAAAGATATCTCCATAATGAGACAGGCTTGCTTTGAGACTACTTTGTGCGCGCGCTTACAAGATAACTGAGCAGTGAAAAAAAGAAACCAATGTTTCAGCCAATCAGGTTGCTCTAATTTTCATGGCTACAACAAAAAACCAATTATTTCGATACATATCGGAACCGAAATTCGTAGTCAGTTGGTATTACATTAGAAACATTTTGAAATTGACGATCGCCTCGATCAAAACCATTCAAAATCACTCGTTCTGCACTTCAATCATTCATCCAAACGTTCACTCCAATCACTCACAAACGCTCCGAAATTTTTCAAAAAGCTTCGAAATCTTTAAAAAAGGATGAACATCTTAAGAGAATTGATCAAATAAGCGCACACTTTTTAAGGCTAATAATGATTTTAAGCGCCTGATTTTCTGTGAAGATATTAAATTTAGAAAAGTGTGTAAAGTATTTTAAGGGCGGGTAAATTCGACGAAATAAGCGACCAAGTTTTACCTCCCATGAAAAGCATTCAAATCTCACCCTTCCCACTCATTTTTATTTTATTCCTAAATCATTTCAAAATCACTCACATTGTGAATTTCACGATGTTATTAACTGTAAGTCCCTTTTTTGACGACAAACAAAATGAACAATATTATGGTTGACAAGACGGACGAATACTTAGTGAATGTCAAGTTTGTGAAAGATGAGATACGAAGATTTAGTTTTATTGAAATTTATTCAATGTAACGCCTTCATATAGTTATCGGAAGTTTCGATTTTCTTGCCACTAGTTTTTATGAGCGCTATGCAATGTCGGTTTTTACATCAGTAGGCGGAGACAAAGTGATTTTCCTTTTTTCGATGGGTATTTACATGTACAAGAAGAACATGGTGAAATTAATACTTATTCCCATCAAACCATTCTCAATCGCTCACCCAGCGCTCCATTCATTCATCCCAACTAATCACCCAAACAATTCAAAAACGCTTCGAAATCACTGAAAAAGGATAAAAATTAACAACTGCATTCTTAATAAAGATCGATTAAAAACACTCAACCTCAAAGATTTAATTGAATTTTTAAAGAGCCTGATGGATCGTGGAGACATAGAAGCTATCTATTTTATAAAAGGAAGATTATATATAGTTAATTGCGTTCATCTTTAAAAAAAATGACCGATATTGAATTACCCCTCTTTCATTCAAATCTAAAATTTCATTGAACTCATTAAATTTCATTCAAAAAATATTATTATATCGTTCAGCTTGTGTATTTCACGATGTCCTTAATAGCATTTTCAACCAACAGTATGATTTAAAGATATGACCTAGCGTTCGAAAGGGACCATCGGGATGTAGCGTTATGTGTCGATCCTAGTTATTATTCACCGACAGCGGACAGCGCAGGCCGATAAGGATGGAAATTTCTCGCCTTGGTCATTTTTTTAAGGTAGAATGATAATTTCATCTACATGTATAGGAACTTTGTAATGCGACCTCTGGTTGACCTCGACTGAAACCACCGTCCTTTTCAAATATTCATTGTACGGAATTACATGATGTTCCCTTTTTGTGTGACGGCTTACATAAACACAGCTGTATTTCTATGCTTATTCATTCGTAAAGCGTATAATCATTGTGCTCTAAAATATTCCAAGTTATAGTTGTACAATTTACCATTTTGTTTCAAATATTGTATTAATTAAATATATAACAAAGCCAGTGTTATATCTGGTTATGATGTTCATAGTAAATTATAGCCCCCAACAACACAGACAGAAACTCACGTTTACTCGTATTTAGCGTTCTTGATCATTTTTAAGAGGACTTAATGCATATTTACAAATTAATCTCAAACTCGAGCGGATTTATCCTATTTTGTATGCTTTACACCTTATGAAATGATCATATCCAATCAACACATACCATGGTAAAATAATAATAAAAAAATAGAGAATCAACAAAATTACATACACACAAAAAGACAGACAATTAATAACGCACCTACATGTAGATAATTAATCCATTTACATTATGATAATCCCAAACTCGGATGACTGTATCAATAGCTCACATCTTATCAAATATCTTATTCAATCGTCTTGAAAATTTATCGAATAAATTAGATTTGATCTTTATCATTGCGACCCCCATTACGTACACGATTACCATTGTTTTGGGGATCATTTATAACGCAATTATTTAAGTTTATCTTATAACTTTGCAAAATTCCGTCTGATAACACCCCACGTGATAATTTTTATGATATCACATGGATGTTTTTAGAACAATGAAATAATGCGGTTATTTTTAGAAACTTGCATTTCTGTTAGAAATATTGACGAAAATAAAGCAAAAAGAGGTTAAAAGATCGATAGATATAATAGTACTCGGTGTTTTGTATGAAAAAATATCAAACTCGGTTGTGGAAATTGATATTTGTCTCGGCAGAGCCTCGACAATTATCATTTCTCCCAACCTCGTTAGATGTTATTTTCATACAAAACACTGAGTACGTATTATATATATCAATAAAGGAATCATATCTTAGAAAAAACATATTAACAAAAGGAAAACAAATGGCATTTCTTTTTTTATTTTTCTAATTTTTCCAAGCAAAGAAGAAACCACGATATCTTCTTGTTAAATTGAATGTTCATGGAAGTGTATTTGAATGTTGAATATTTTTAAAAACAAAAAAATCTTCTAATTGACTTAACGAAAATAAAACGCCATTGTTGTGTAGCTTTCAAATATTTTATTTTTTCTCAAATTCATCTTCCAATACAAATTAAAACACCAAGGACTAAATGATTATGCTTTTCGGCCTAAGTAGGGATGCCGAGCACCGTTAAGGCGTTACCATACAACCTCGCTTGGTTACCTTCTACAAAAAAACCCGAATCTAAATTAAGAAAAGTTAGATACTTTGGTGACGAAGATAAAAACAAGTCTTTCTTTGAAATTGTTGTCTGCAAGCTCTTTCGATTTGGACTTTTCTTAAAGTGGATCCGTCATAGTTCCGCAACGTTCAGGAAGTAATGAACTGAACAGTGTTGACAAAGGTTACCTAATGATTTTCAATAAGTAACTTCGGTCAACATTGTGGAAGATCATTAGTTCCGAAATGTTGCGGAACTATTACGGGTCAACTACCTTGAACTTGTTGTTTGGTATAATGTATAGGCACTCAAAACCCAACAATGTATTGTTTTTTCGAACATAGCCGATGTTGTTTCCGATGTTTGAAAAAAACATTCATGTTTTGTTATAGCAATTTGCAAAGAACAAGTAGCATCATAACTTTTGGCTTGAGTTAACAATTTGTGTATTTACACTTAGGAACATTATGAAATTGACAGGTCAGGTAATTTTGGAATATTTTGCGAGCGTTGAATGATTTTCAAGGGAAGCAATACATAATCGATAATGTATTTGATTTTTATTTCACAATGACCTTTATCGCAATACAATCGATAAGTCGAAAGGATCCAACGAATCAAGTACACGTAAGGGATTGACTCTCATTTTCTACGCGAATTTCAATACTTACGTCTGAAAGGCTGAATTTCCTAACCTCATGACATTAAATATTGAATTATGGTAATTGTTTGTATACCTTTAGCATAGTAAACAGATGTCCTAATATGGAAATGATCGTTAAATAGACATCAAATTAAATATAAATATTGATCTATCGATCTTCACATGATCGTGTTATGTTGAAAAAGATAGAGTTTTAAATGAATTTTTCCTTTCAAACTTCGCGCTTACTTTTAAGGTTTTAAGTTGGGTTAATTTCATTTTATAGTCTGTTTCAAACCGATTATAACTCATCCTCCTTAGAAAGACGCGGTCGGAGTTCGAACTTGGGACCCTGCCGATATACGATATCTCGTATAGAAGTGCGTCTAACCACTTAACATGTATCACGAAGCATTGCGTTTATTTGTTACCGCCCCGTCACGTGTTTTGGCCCATTGGAAAAGTACAGATATGAAAATATTGAGTAAATAGACGAAAATGATTCAATTTGGAAATCCAGTTTTTTTTCTTTCTCTATACAGTTTTCTCACAGGTAATTGTTTAACCTTCGGACTTTTATTTATCGAAAAACAAATTCTCACGTTTTTTTTTTTAATTTCAACCTCGCTTTTGAGTTCTGAGACTCTATTCAAAATCTACTCGAGCAAAAAGCTTATTCTATCATGTCCAATATTATTCTTTCCAATCGAAAATTAACACGAATACACCACATCTATAACAATTGCTGATTATTTTGTATTGATAATAAACGCTCTTCCTTTTTTATTATTCCAAGCGACGGCAGGCATTGGCACTCGACTGTTCCAAGTTTTATTCTGGAATTATCTCTAGAGAGTCCTTAAAGCAAGTGGCAATCATCAACGGACCTTAGTCAACTGATGGACAGAGTGAATAATAGTGTAAACTATACCCTAGAATATACATCCATCGAACAGAAGAAAAAAAACAATGATTGATCACTTTAAATGCATGGTCGTCGACTTTATCCTCGTCTCAATTATTTTTGTGACTAATAGACTATTGGGACATAAATTTCGTCCATGAATCACTCTACAATCACCCTAAAACTCCTCACCGGAATAAATGTCTAATTATCTGGAATTACGAGTTCTCCAAAACCGAATATACCGCGGAGTGATTCCAATAAAAACTCATTATCTTATTGGTATTGTCATTTTACAAGAGGGATTATAACAAAGTATTTAGGGAGTAAGATCTAAAGTATTGGGGCTAAATTCTATGACTACGAAGAATGAATCATGTTTTATTATGGTAGCCTTAAATGAGAATGTATGTTACATTTAGGCGCTTTAGTATAATACTATGTGCTTTCAATTGTCGGGTTTTTTTTCGCATTTAATCTTGGAGGCGCGTACTTTCTCACTGAAAAAAATTTCAAGAAACTAAGTATTATACTCATATTGTTGCAAAACTGCAAAACAAACTTTAAATCAAAATATAAGTAGGGTACAATGACTTGGATATTTTTTATAACTTTATCCGTAATCAAACTTCGTGCGATTTTCCTGACACACAGTGGAATAAAAGGCTTAGGTTAAAATCGTCAGTAATAAACGTGTTAGTATTGGTATCTTCAAATATCTTTCTTTTGAATTAAATGCCACAAAATCAGGTCTTTTGAATAGACCAAAGTATGACCAACTCATCCTCTCTTTTTCAACTAACACACGTATATTGTTGAACCGTATCCACTTTCCATAACTTTCAATTCATTTTATAGACTTAAGCGTGTGTGCACATTCAGACACTTTAACACATGAAGATCTTGGAACATGCCTTATTGTTTTACTATTGATTGATGAGTTCATTATCTCATTAAGTGGCTCTCAGAAAGGTCACTAGACGGTCATCTCGCTAGAACTATAATTAGTATTGTCGTTAAAAATCCATTTTGCATGGCTCTGAGTTATTACTATGCCTTGAGTTATTGCTGATCGAGAGTTATTGCTTTATAAATCACTACAGGAAATTAGATCTTATCTTTCCATGGTGATTGTCATATACTGAGTTCCATAAGAAAGTGTGCTCTGGCACTTTTTGATTTTCCTTATATTTTTTCAAATTTGGAGGAACTTTTGTTTGTAAAATTATTTGTTCATTTTAGATGTGACCCTTCATAAAAGAGTCATAAAATCCGATTTCGATAAGTTGCCAATACTGAAGACACATGGTCAGCACATTTGGTGTTCAGTTTTTAACTGTAATATTTTTATGCAAGTCGAATTTAAATATTCTTACTTTTAAAGGCCCTCACAGACTTTGTTCATTTAAAACACTAAAAATGTATATACATGTAGAAGTTTTATATTTTTTCTAAAACAGATAATGTTAGATTTATTTAAGATGCCAATCTATGATTATCAAATTATTGATATATCATTAGAAAGAATATCTTTGTTCTTTTAGAATCATGTCTGCCTAAATGCCATCTTTAAAATTTACACGGAGAACTATCACGTTTTCCGTAGACGACACTTGTGACATAAATGCAAATTTAAACCATCTGCAAAATTTGCATAGAAGCCAAGTCTGTCACCAAACCGAGAAAAGATCGTTCCTTTCATCAGAATAAAAGAAATACAGCAAGCCTTTAGAAATATACCATGGTGTCTAGAAATTGTTTCTCAAGAAGCGAAATCTACAATGCCCATACTCTACTTGTACTTCTTAATTGTGAAATTCGTTTGTACCATTCCTCGGTCGATATTAAGGTTTTAAGGCTATTGTTAAACAAGAGATATCCGTCGCAAAAATCATCGTTGATTCCAAACGGAGAAATCTTCAAATGTGCAATTTATCCGATTCTAAAAGGTTTTTATTGTTGTTGTTGTTGTTGCTGTTGTTTCTTTCATAATGTTGACACCGATAAATATTACTTCCGTTTTCAACATCAGTACTGACAAACGAAAATAAAGAGCAAAATTCCATTGCGAAATTCTTCGAACCAGAAGCCCGTTTTACAAAACATCTTACGATCTTTTTTGCGTAAGTCAGAAATTGAAGTTGCCTCTTCAGTAGTGACTAAATATGGTATTCTGTTATGCATTATCTCATCGGAATCGTCCTCTAAAGACTATTGTAATGAGATATTGCAAGGCAGAATCTATCAATGAAAGTAAACACCAGGTACACTTTGTGATTTTGACTTACGATTAAATTTTGCCTAAGATGTAAAACGGGGCCCCAGAGTACCAACACTACGCATAATCCATTTTAACAGCTCGGCAAGGATTTTAAAGAAAGCGTATTGTTTTTAGAACTTGATATTCGGAATATCGCTTCGAATTTTCCATAAACTAGAAATTACTGTTCCGTAGAATCACCGAAGGTTCCCGATTGTGAACTTGGAGATCATCTTAACTTAAAGTCAACGCGAGTAACAAAAGTCTCGTTATTTTCTACATGTTCTAACAATGCGACCTTCTTTTGGGGATCAGTATACTTTTCGGGTTTAGTCATATCCAAATTAGTCACCCGAATGAGTTCCCAATCGCGAATCGACTTTTCTTCGTTCCAAATAACAAAGAAAATATACACTTTCAAACAAAACTCGAACAAATGTTTAGATGTTCGTTTCTATGTGCGGATTCAGGGGTAGGCCTGATAAATCTTAAAAATCAAAGAATCATCTGATCAATGAATGGGCAAAAGACCTACAACTTACAACAAACAGTAAATGGGCCATTTTATCAGCCTACTGGGGAATAATAAAATTAAAGAAACATTTTCGGTTGGACACCTGTAACCCGAAATTAAATATTCGATTCCGTCGGCATTCAAACCCGGGACCTCTGTGCCCCTCAGCGAGTGCTCTACCACGTCGCTATACAAGCTTGTACGGCAAGGCAGTAAAAACACCCTTTATACTCAACCCGGTTACATAAACCCCATCGACCGTTATAAAGGTTCTTCCAGGAATCTTCTCAAACATCATTAACTACCTTATCACATAACCACCACCTCATGTGGGTTCGTGGGTTATTTAAGGTTGGCGAAAATTGTAGCCCTCAAATAAATATTCGACTCCGTCGGAATTTGGACCCGGGCCCTCTGTGTCCCTAAGAGAGTGCTCTACAACGTCGCATTAAAAGCTAGCTTGTACGACAAGGCAGTACATTGCGGGGGTTCATAAGTGCCGAATTGTTGCGGATCTATAGAGGTTCCACTACCTTATTTTCAATTTCTTTACCATTAGATAGCAACTACAAGGCATTTCACTATAAGCAATCAAAAGCAGCACAAAATCAAAGTCAACTGTATGTTTTTTAATTCTTTTGTAACAATACGTGTGTACATAATTGCAGAGGCTCACAGGGAAGACTGGGTTAACCCAACTGTGTTGCCTCGTAAAATAAAGTCTTTATTATTATTATTAATACAAACACCCCTTACACTCAACCCGGCTACACACCCGTCCCCTTGGACTAATTTCTGGATCAGTGAACGCTTATACAGTGCAAACCTAGGTGTGGAAACAGCACCATAATGGTGCTCTGGGCTATCAGTCCCATATCTCAATTAACTGATCATTAAAGGTGATAAACATTCCATTACACCATTTGGTATGTGGCATCAGGCTGACCACTTGTTTGTTTTATTGGATACATTGGAATTATGCAGCTTGTATAACTGCGTATAAACTCATCAGAAAAAAAACAGTCTAGAATAGAACTTTCTCAAACTTTAATGAACTACATGTATATTCATGTCATATATTTAAAAAAAAGATAAAAGAAAAAAACATTTTAGCGTCAATTGGCCAGCGCAAGACTATTGTAAGTGCTCATTAATTTAAAAGTGCTTTCAATATTTCTGCATTTAGCACTCGCTATGTAATTTTTCATGCAAAATGAGACCATCAGAAATTTGCAAAACTATTGGTTTTGCTGCTTGTTATAATGACCATGAGTAATTTTTTTTTTTATTTTTTTTTAAAAATTTAGATTGTTATCCTTCCTTATTATTAATCTATTTTGAGAATGAAATCTCTGGTCTAAAATACTAAACCTTATTGACACAATCTACTTTTCCTGATATTTGTTTTAAGAAATCGGAGCAGTTTTTTCTTCCCAATAACAGTTTACATAACTATTTAAGAGTGCATCAATTTGTTACCATGAAGTAAAATGTACACTGGTCCGAAATCAAGGATCTGACAAAGTCAATGCAAGGGTAACTAATAACTCTATAAGGTATAATATTCTTTTCAAAAGACGTATCCAACCTAAGTACAAAATGCCAAAGGTGAGCTATTGTGATTGACCAATGTCTCTCGCCTGTTCATCTGTCCACCAAAATTGAATAAAAAAAAAACAACCCAAACTATCCCATATTTCAACCTAATTTCAAAGAACTTAACCAAAGACTAAAATCTTTTAAAGTACTTCACAGAAATGAAACCCTCGAGAAACTCAAGTTGTCATGTATAGTACAAGAATTGATTAATGATTAAGAACAATTGTATCTTAAAATGATATAAGGCATAACCAAAAATAAAGATTTTGTATGACAATTATAGGACTTACAATTTCTAACTAGAATTTTTGTACTAGGGCATGCAATGACCTGTTGGTTTTGACAAGTGTTTCAAACCCCGCCCCATTCCTCAGTTGAATTTTGTCAAAAAATATGGTTATGGAATAGCAAGGTCTAAACAAGAGTCCACAGATGACATGTAACGCTCCACTGGCATTAACATATCCAGACTTTCATTATACAAAGCCTGGTACTCTGAGTCTGTTTAGAACTATTTTGTAATGATTTACTGAGTCTGGCCCACACTGCACCAAACTACTCAATCAACATTAACCTGCATAACCTTTGTCCAACTTATCGCCAACATAAAACTTATCGCAATAAGTAGATCATTCTAAACATATTTTCTGGAACAATTGAAGTAAAGGGCCACCCAAGGAACATCCATACCAAGATTCAATGAAATAAGTCAAATTGATTGGAAGGAATAGGTTTCTTGAGATTTCAAAGTGAATATTGGCCTTGACCTGCAACACCCGCTTCTATGGACCCAGAAAAAAAATCATGACCAATTTAAGTAAAGATGCACTTATGGAATATTCATGCCAAGTTTCATTGAATTTTGCCAAAATGAGTAGAGAGAAAAAATTTTAGGAGCTGATAATGAAAAAAAACACCACCCTTGCCATGCCCATTCAAAATTTCTTTAACAATTTAAAATAAAGGATCACCCAAGGAACATCCATGACAAATTTCACTGAAATTGGCTTGGAAGGAGCAGATTTTCAAAGATTTTAAAGGAAAAATAAGCCCCCTCCCCCTTGCAACGCCCATATCTAGAGAGGGGGGGGATAATTCAAATTTTCTTTAACAGTTTAAATTAATGGTCACCCAAAGAACTTCCATGCCGAATTACATTTTATTCGGCCATGTGATTTGAGAAGAGAAGATTTTTAACTATTTAAAAGTGAAAATAAGCCTCGCCCTGCCACTCGCATATTTTGGGGTCAATCAATATTTTTTTACAATTTAAGGGCATGGTCACCCAAGGAACATGTCTGCGTTAAAATCCACCTATTGGTATAGGAGCAGAAGATATTTAAAGAAAAGGTTTACGCACAGACGGATGCACGGACAGACAGACACCATCACGACGGACACACTGCCATGACAATAGCTCACTGAGCTTTGGCCAGTAAAGCCAAAAACTGAAGCATTTTTAAATCGTACTGCGAAGCAGTAGATTTATATCTACCGTTTTCCAGAAATCCAGTCTGTTTGACCCACTACATTTTTACCATTATCTTCTGAGCAATGTGTTCAAACCAAGTTATGTGTTTTCAAACACCGAAGAAACGGCCTTTTCAGTCACAATCTACAAACTTTGTTTATACCTTATTTACTTTTCGACAAATAGAGAAGAGGCTAATACAAAATTTGATGTAATTTTCGCTTTTAGTAATTACCAGTTAGTATTTTCAGTGTTTATAACAAGATTTTCGGTTGAGTAAAGGAGTTGAAACGTACAAAAGGTTAACTGTATAATTAATTTGTAGCACTTACAATATTACTGCTCTGAACTTTCTCGAACGGTCATTTACCAGTTGTAGGGCTGACAACCAATCAAATTCTGTTATGATTATCACTCGGTCAAAACCCACGCGTAAATTCAGACCACGTGGTATAGATGCAAATGGACATCGTCTGCGCGAAATGTGTCAATTAACTTGTTTATCATTAGTCAATAGTCGTCTGCACTCAAACAGGGAGCGTGGGAAGTTTACTTTTTTTTCGCATGTGTTAACAAATAGAAATAATTTTGTAATTTTGAAATATTTGATTTCAATGAGCACTCTGATCACGCTCCAATCCTATTTTCATTAAATTCAAATTTGAGTATGAAGAAAAATTATTCAACAACAAATAAACCGACAAAAACATACGATAAACTGATATAGGGGTAAGTTCATATCGGACTCGGTTTCGACCCGAGTTAACCGGGTTTCCATCAGAACGGCCTCGGTTTCGACACTAGTGATGTCATTGTAACCTTTCAACCTCGACGCTTCTGATCCTGGGTCAGGCCGGTGTTACTTGGGTTCCAAAATGGCGTCGAGAATAGTGCACAACAATTCGATTACAAAAAAATAAATTTTCTCTATTACTTTAAATAACAAATACTTTTTTTCTTATTTTATATAGTATTTTGCACGAGTTTATCACATTTCTTAATGGGATAACGATATTTCATGGTAAATTAATTATTGTAGCGGTAAATTAGAAGTTTGTTTACTACCACCAGTGGGTAACTCCGTTCACATGAATGTCTTTTCTGCGCATGCATATTACAGTCAATTTTAGATTATTACATCATCTCACGCGTCTCTCGGGCTGCCATTTGAATTTCCCCTATGATAGCAGCAAGAGCGATCAATTTTAGAACAACTCATGAATAATCATAGAGTGCTGCTAGATTTAATCGATTTGTCAGAAACCAAAGATATAAATAGCATAGTTGGCGATTTCACGTGTTTCTTGAGGGAAAATGCATTTACAGTATTTGGGAAAACCCAATGCTTGAAATACAAACAGGTTGGTAATCAAAATTGTAAATAGTTTAATGAAAAATGTTTGTTGCTAAACAGGCTTTTAAACTCTATAGAGAGAGGAATTATATTAACAGACAAGCTTTTAGCTTGACGCGTGCTCATTATAACAACGTAAAAATCTGCTAAGAAATAATTTAGACTAGCAGAGGGCTATCGAATCAGCAAACTTTCAAAATCAGACCCACGAGGTTGGATGAGCAGGCGATGTCCTCGAAAAGATGGAGTGTTAAGACGAAAAACTCACAAATTTAAAGATTTTACCAACTTTTATTGTCCAAATTTGAGCCCTTTTGATTGGCGAACTATTGCACTATCCCAGCCTCTCAATGATGTACGATTTACAGTGCTGACAGCACTTTGATTTTTGTCAGTGAGCAAGCAAAATTTTGTAAATTCAAGCTGCAGGCAAGAAATTTTGAAACAATGTCTGATGTTTGTATTTAAATCTCGTTGACTTTTCATTTGATAATTGTTGGGATTGAGTGAGTTATGCATTTGAAATAGCGCTGATCCCATAGAAAGCATGAAAAATCAATTTTCACTCAATTGTATTATATATTGATATATTATGTTGAAACTTTCAAATGACGAAAGGAGAGTCATATGGAATATTCCTTTCAAAATATGGAGTTTTTTTAGTTTTTCTTCACTAAGTTCACTAAGGATTGTTTACTTGTAGCCAGTGTTTTAGGCAGGTCTATGGCTGATCATCAGACAGGCTCCGGCAAATTTTGTACATTATTGTTACAGACTCATTTTTACACATCACCCGAGGTGGCCCGTATATTGATATATACTTTTTCCCATCTATCTGTCCGTCCGTAATACAGCTATTTCTTGAAGACACATATCCTCTCTTGTATTTGGACAGATTTCATGAAACTTTCACATACTATTTCTCACCATGTGACATTAACCTGTCGTCATGATTTGATGATATTTTTGCGTAACAGTAAAGTGGACCTTAATGTAAAATTTCTAGCGAACAACTCCTGTACACAAGCATGGATTTGCATGAAATGTTCACGGTATGCTACTTTTCATATGGCCGTGAACGAGAAAATTCAAATTCTGATCATTGTGATCATTGAATGTCCGTCGCCTGTCATCGGACCTGCCAATTTAAGTGATTACAATCTAGAGGCAAGAAATATGGCCAATCATCATGAAACTTTGTCAGAATTTTTATCAGGTCACGAGGATGAAGCCTATCGGAAATGGAAAGGATCTGTGCCATATCACGGGAAAAGGATCCATAATGACAATTTTCTTGTTTATGCTCTGAAGGGCACAAAATTTGGTCCAACCTTCATGAAACTTTCTCAGAATATTTGTCATGTCACAAGGATGAATCCTATTGAAAATGGAAGGATTCACATGATTTTTCAGGAAAAGGGGCCTAAGTGACATTTTTTACACTTGAGGCCACAAATCATAATATTACAATTATGAATTTTGGTGGAAAATTTGATAATTATTGATTAAGACAAAGATACGAAGGTGAGCGATATAGGGCCATCATGGTCCTCTTGTTTATGTTTAACTCTGATTTAGAGTTGATTGATCTTGTAGAGTTTATTCCTTACCAAGAAATAAAAAAAATGTATGTTGGTTAATTCTGTTTATTTTGTTATCTAAACTTTTAAATCCACTACCATAACCTTTGTCTTAATGAATCTGAAATATTCCTGTTTTTGTAGGAGGTATGAATAAAGATTGGCATTCACATTTAAGCAATCTGATCCAAGTCTACACTACCTACTTGTCTCAAAAAGAGATGATTATGGATTTAAAAAATGCTTGTTACAAATAAGTGTTACCATGGGTTTTATTCTTTTTGATAACTTGAATATTTGAACTATACATTTTCAATTTAAAAAAAAAAGTTTTTTTTTCTTCTATACTGCTATCATCTAAAATTTTCGTCTGCAATACAAAACCCTAAAACCTAGTCCAACACGTGGTTTGCTGGTGTAAATTCTCAGAAGAATTTGTTTACACACTGTCAGCATGTTTCGTCCTTACATCAGCTACACAGAAAGCCGATATCTCTAATTGCTGCATGGTCAGTCATTATCACGTCTTAAATAAATAATCAAAAAGCCATTAAACTGTCCAGTCGATTTTGGGGCTTATCAGCTGATCGGACCCCAAGGTTTTAGACTGTATAGTGTACTTGACTGGGAAAAGTTAACAACATCGTGAAGTTAATATTTACCTCGATCAAAACCATTCTCAATCGCTCACTCAACACTCCATTCATTCCAAAACGCTCACACACACCACATAAAAACGTTCCAAAAATGTTCAAAAGCACTTCGAAATCGTTCAAAACGATAGAAATTTTCATTCAAATCTTTCTATGATTTTACTGGCTAGTGAAAGTTATAAATTGTCCGATTGATTCGCGCAAACATCAAATCACAAATAGCTTATACTTTATTTAAAAAAGAGGGTAAAACTATTACCTATATTATATCTATTTTATATATCGAATCTATATATTATCCCCCCCCCCTTAATTTCATTCAAAACTCCTTTGCACACTCATCCGAAACCATTCCAAAATCATTCACCCTGTCAATTTCACGATGTTGTTAACTGTATGACCTTTAAATATGATGCAGTAAGGAATATAGTTATCTTAAAGAATGTATTTAAAAGGAGAAAGGCATGTTCCGCTTTCTAAAGAAATTAAATGGAAGAGTTCAATGGTCAATATATTTACGACATTTTACCCGCTAAACGGATTATGATAATCTTCTATGGGAAAATCTCAACACGTACTGAATGTAATCCATCATAAGAAAACGGGAAGCAAAGAATTGACGTAAAACAGGTTTTTTGACAAAATACATCTTATTTCCAGCTCGCTGATGTCAATAGAACCTAACGCTGAGTTATACTGGACTAAGTTTTGACCTCCGTCGTTTTGCGCCATTTTGTTTCAGATATTTATTGGTCAAGCTGTCATAACACCTTAGCGTTTGGCCAGTGTTTGAGGAAACGTTAGTAATAGATCACTGACGTTGAACTAACGCACATGGCGAACGTTGTGTGTACACTACTTAACGTGAGAACCGTCGGATAACGCTGGCAAATCGCACGCTGAACGCAGATTGAAACACGTTTAACGTAGTAGCTGTCACGCGGTTCTCGCGCGTTTTACAATTTCACGTCACACACGTTATATACACGTCACACATTAAAGGTTCTAGATCGCCGAAAAACTGAACGAATGGCAAGTTCTACAAGTCTGACCAAAGGATTCAAGTGTAATGACAGACGGGCTTTTGAAACTTCCTAGCGTAAAGCTTTAATATAAAATTAAGTTAAAATTTGGGAAAATTCTCAATCGAGCACGAAAAAGGTTTTATTATCTCGGGCGCTTGTATTTTTTAATCAAAGAGCTAAGTATGATGAACAAGAATGACTTGTATATATCCTCAAATCAAGGACCGAGATCATTTGCAAAATCAAAGATGGCCCTTTTTGTGCGACGTGTTGCGAAAATTCTTACTCTATTGAGGTTTTCAATGAGTCTTTCAACAATTCAGTTCAAAACCGTAATTACATTACGAGGGAGTTAGCGCAATACTATTGTAAGTGCCTACATATTCATAGGCACTTACAATAGTATAGCGATGACCCCTTGATTCCGTCATTGAGTGACCAATATCTAGTAAATGCAACAATTTTCGAGTTATTTTTCGACTTATTTTTATAACTGAGCTATGATTAATCAATTTATCCGAGTGACGTCAAAAACGACTAGCGTATCACGTTGGTAACGGGGACCATAGACTATTTCAATACCACAATCGGGAACCCTCGGCGATTCTACGGAATAGACCTCGGAAATACTACGGGCGCGGCAAGGAAAGTGTACAATTTGGCATGTGGGTTTGTATGACGTCAAAATTTTAAACCTTCCCGCTTAGGATGACTTTGCAAAACTGTGACATAATCAATAAAATAATAAAGGGGGGCATTTTAAAATTTGATAACACGACGCAGTCAAATTATAATATGCACAACGGATCTCCACAGACACTCGGAAAGATTTGTAAAAAATGATTTTTTTTTTTCAGGCGTTCTTAATAACCGAAGTGCCACCAGAAGCCGAATTACCTAGAAAATGGCCCAAAATTTCTACACTTACGTCCGAGGTACTTTCCAGTTTACGGAAAAGGCCGAGCGATGTTGTGAATGTAAATACCCTGCAAAGGCCATCGGCCTTACACATACATGTATTGTTACCGAACACGTTTTTATTTATTTATTTTCATTTATCTTTTTTTATTCGTTCGTTTGTTTCTTTATACGCATGATTGAACTACCTATAAAGGGGAGTTATTTTATCGTTCAGGACAGTTATGTGCGGCCTCATCCGGAACATCACTCGGCCTTTTCCGTAAACTGCAACAGACCTCGGATGTTTGTAAGGCGGATGGGTATGTGACTAAATTGTGCATTTTGTTAGGCGGAAACAGTGTTAGAAAAATGCATAGTTGTCAGACGGATACAATTCTTGAAAAAGTGTAAATTGAATCTAAATGAGCACCCCTTTTTTGAAAACCTATTAACATCTGACAGGATTGTTCTTACACGGTATATTAGATTGGTGAACGTAAACGTCCACCAAAAACTAGCGCGGAAACAACTGGTGCTATCTTTTACAGTAGATAACGGCTGAAAAATCTCAATTTTTGAGAGTGACAGATCATTCTCAAAAATTAAGATTTTTCAGCCGTTATTCAAGAATCTAAAGATATTCATATAAGGATACGATGGTATTACGTCAGTGACTTGAACGTGTAGCGTTGGCAACGGCGAATGTTTTCACTCAAAGTTTCGAGGGCTAGTGCCATTTTAACTGACGTCATCGAGTTTTTCCCAGGTTTTCCCGTACTTTTTTAAAACTAGTCCGACTATGTACATCCGAGGTTGATCGTGAGATTGACCGAGTGGTGTTCCGAATGGTGCGGCCTGTCTCCATCCTTTTTTTCGCGAATGCCTACATGTACATGGAATATTATCGTGAAAATGACACCTTTCCCGAACAAAAAGATTCTAAATCGCTCGCGTAGCGAGAGGGACCGCAATGAAAATAAGTTATATCTCTCTCTTTTTTTGCGTTATCCAAGGTTTGGATGTGGCAGACATTGTATGAAAAGCGAACTGTGATATATTCATTTTTTTATGTGTTTTTCTTAATATTTTACCATGTACTGTCATTTCCTATCTCACCTGAATAAAATATATCTATCTATCTAGCGCCCAACTTCTTTTATCCAACATTTTAATATCATTCGATCAGTCTGAAATGTTGTGGATAGGCAAAGGGGTAGATCGCACTATAGAAAATATAAACTTACCGAGATGATTGTCGGCTCTCTTAAGGAACCAAAAATATCCTAAATAAAATTCCAAAACGAAATTCTCCTCACAGCAGACGACCGTATAAAATTGAGAGAGAATTAGTCAGAGCTTGCGTCTATCAGACATGAGAGGGAAAACTCTATGACATGCAAACGCATCGCCTATTGTGGGGATTTATAGAGATCGATAGAAACCGAGAAAAACACCGGAATATGGATAGAGCGTTGGAAACAAGACTTTTTTCTCTGGGAAATATGTCGTCTGCACGCTGAGTATTCCTGAATATGAGTAATATTTCTATTTCAAAAGATAAATTTATGTTTTGGACTGGGTATTTTGTACAAAACACCGTTTCTTTCAAAGGGAAAATCTCCTTAGTTGAACTTCATTTCGTATTTTCAGTTCTTCCATTTAGAGGGATAAAATATTAAACCTCCACGTCCAATTTTTTAAAGCAACGATCTAGAAGACATGTTTGCTGTAGATTTTTAAAGAATGAAATATTGAAGCATGTATAATAGAAAACTTTGAAATATATGAAATAGAATATTTTGGAAAAAATATATACGATGTTGTTTTTTTTTCAACTTATTTTGTTTATTTGGTCTACCTCATAATAAAGTTGTCTACGAATTGCTCTTGCTTTGTCGCGCATCCGGATACAAGCCCATGAATAACTGCCAAAAGCACATTAAATCTGGTTCATTTTATAAATCTCGATGAAAATTAGATAGAGAAGCGATCCGAACTTCACTACGGATAAAATTTCGATTCGCGTACCAATAAAATGGCTAGAAATGATCATCAATGCGTATGTTTTCTTCAATCTAATAAAATCCTTTAAAATTAATTCAAGTATTCATTTAATCACATCAACTTATTAACCTCGATTCATAGTTTCTTTAATACGGGGTCATGTCGACAAATCTTAAACATGCCCTTTCATTTCCTTCATTGAACTAGCTTCTTAGCTCTAAACGTACACTTTACACGCTGATTTTACAAGCTGTTCGGTTTTCAGCAAAATGAAGCACAAGCAATCGTCCTAGGTTTAAAACACGTTCCAACTTAGATTCGCCTCACCGGGTAAAGCAGGGTCCATTCCTATGGCTCTTATATATGTTTTGTTGACCTAAACGCACGTAGGGACGGGGGTCGAGGGATCGGGGAGGGCTATTATGAATATACAACTCAAAGGGAGAATTTGATGCCCTTTACATCACATTCTCCCTATGAGATGGATATTTTTAATAGCAACCCCCCGCCCCCACGACCCCACGATCCCTCGTCTCTGCCATATCTCACTAGACGGTTATTGCACTGCGCTTCAACTGTGATCAAGAATTTTTCAGATCGCCGAAAAAATATTTATACATTTCGGAGGAAAAAGAGATACTCTGCGATTCTATAGCTTTCATGGCGATGCCACAGCGCTCCTACCACGCTCGTTTGTGAATCTACTGCGCTTCTACGGTGGTGAATGGCGTTCCTACTGAGATTCACTGCCATCCTAGGACGTTTTTACTACGTTGATCGGGATGCTACGATGATTGCACCGGGATTTGTTAGCGAGTCGTCTGCGATCTCGCTTTGAGGATACTGCGATGCACAACCATTTGAGACTTTCTATAAATAAATAATTCTTACTTGTCACTTACTTGAATACACATTATATCAATTTCATTCTGAAGCTGTTGATAATAGGAAAATCAGATCTAAAAAGAAATAATGATATATGATTTCGCTGCATATCAATATAGGGATGAGTGTCTTTTTCACTGCGTTTATTGGAGTATAATATGCAATTGCCTAAGTACATGACAAATAACGAGTTTAAGCCATGTGCTAACTTTGAAATTCGTAGAGGTACTTATGACAAAAAACTTGTTTCTGCCAAGTAAGTCTGTATTTTTACACGAAAAAGGCGCGGTCGGTTTTAGTTGAGAGGGTTGCTTGATGGTCTTCGTCGACTCGCTGTTTTCTAAGTTTACGTCGGCCCAGAATCAAAACTGTATGCTTGAAATCGTAAATTCTTTCGAAAATATCTTAATTTATAATAGATTAAATAGCAATGTTGCGTTGATGATCGGGAACCAATTTAATTCGGATTCCTTCAACACAGGACTTGCAGATCGAAGGTCGGGGTTGTCCGAAAGACTTATTGCATTTTATACAGAAATAAAGTGCAATAGATTTCCTCACGTGATGCGATTTAAACCAATCAGAATTCTTTATTTTATTGGATTGCAATTATCATTAAATGAACCTCTTGTTTTAATCGTAATAATAAATTTCATACATCGTCATAGGAACGCGGTAGGAGCGCAATCGGGATGTAGTCAACTGGCGTAGATCCAAGTATAGATGCCGTACTTTTAAGCGCCATCGTCTTTCTATGTCGTTTCAATGCGCTCATACTGTGATATTACGGCGATGCCACGGCGCTTTTGAAGCGTTTTTGGAGACCCCATTGCGCTGTTTCCGAGATCTGTAGACGCTCTTCCTGCGATCTTGTCTCGGGGCGATTGTTTTGTGTGGTGGTGATTGGGGCGGTGGCGGAGGAGTCGTTGTTGTTCATTCGTTTTGTGTTCTTCAATCACTACAATTGAAAAAAAATGGAATTCTTTTGTTTGTGCCTTCATATAAGCTAGCTTCTTCTATCCTTCTTTTAAAAAAATGTAGGGGAATATTTTACAGAAATATGGCTTACAAGACACGGATACCACACGGACCAAATTTACATGTGATTGCTAGAAGTATACAAAAGTAATTTTAAACGGACCAAATTTGACACACCGTTTGTCAATTGGGGGATGGTGTTGGAAGAAGATTGATGCAATAAATCTTTCGTTGGAATCTTTATTGATTATGTCCTTTGGAATTAAAAGGCAATATTGGTTGCGACAGTACCGGCCTTGAAACCTGTATCAAAGTCGGGTTGAAGGCCCCCCAAGTTACTATGATGTAAGAAACGGTACAATGATTCCGGAATTGTCATGCGGAAAGTAAAAATTCCTACTTTGTCCTCCGATTTATAAAGCGCACATTATAATCTTAGAATCACGTGGGTGAAAATATTGACTTTAACATAACGAAAGGTCTGTCCAAGCTTGGATTTGTTTGTTTGTTTGTTTGAAAGAGTTTTTATCGCTTTTAACAATCTCTGTCATATTTCGGCGGCTAGAGCGCTTTACAATGGATTCCTCCTATTTCTCGCACCTGTACAGCTATAACATCCCTTCGTAATATGCAGCTGCTCTCCCATATAGGTCTACAATTATTAACCCATCGATGGTAAAACCAACTATAGGCGGAAAGAATGAAGGTAAGTGGACACAGTTCTGAACAAGGTTTTCCGATTGGCTGAAAAATTAGTTTCATTACTCAATGAAAACAATGATAAGTAGGCAGCTATTTTATAAGCTTACACACAAAGAGGTCCCTCCAAAAAATCTGTCTCGGTTTAAAGAAAGCTTTATTTTTTGACTAAAAATTTGAGAATTATAAGATATGAAGAGATTATTTGTTTAAATCATAGATGTGTGAAACTAAAAGCCTAATCAAACGCATTCATTGATCGTATTCATTGAGTGTATCATAACGTATTCAAGAGTGATTGGGATTTTAGTTTCATATTTCCGTGAATTAAACTAATACCCTATTCATCCTTTAAAACCTAACATTATTACTTCTCAAATCTTTTAAGAAAATTTTGTGTAATACCGTCTGTTTTTCCTTTATATAATGAATGGTTGAAAAGAAAACATTACAGTCAGCAAATAATGTCAATTTCAATAATTTACTCTCGTTTTCTATATTTTATACAATACTTTGTTGTCGGTTAAAACTACAAGTAACAGAATGTTTAACCCGAACTAGCTGAAAAAGGCAGATTAATGAGTGGATGTGTTTCAAGCATGAAATGACAATGCAACGCCTAAATCATGCGCTCGATCAATCATTTTTTCACATTGCATGGAGTTCTAAACAAAAGAAATTAGTATTTAACAAAAGATCAATGCCAGTGTCACAATATTCAAGGGAGATAGTATTCTAATGAATATCCGTAAGATATATATATGGTGAAGAACAACTAAAGGCGATTTAGCATCAAAATCGCTAAACTAACCTAAATTTTCAAAGTAAAGATTTTTATTTTTTAACGAAATGGTGAAAATGCAACTGGATTTATCATGTTTCGAATGAACAATTACAAGGGAGACAACTATTATATTATAAATCCCGTCATTAAGGAAACGTTATTTCCCTTGCATATATTCTTAAACATCAATTTGAAAACAAGTTTGTGCTAGATATATTTAAAGTCCTTCACGGTTCGGATTCTTGGATTCCAGTATTCGTGCTCATTGTAAGAGCAATCGAAATAACTTGGATTTATAACTGCTCACAGAAACAGGGGCTCTTGATCGAGAGACCGACGCTCTACGTCTGGACAAAAGACCAGGGCAAATTGCGTTCATAAGTTATTAAAAAGAAACTGGCGACTAAATCATTAACACTCGACAAATTTATTTTTCACTAGTATTTTAGCCAGTTCGTGACATTTCCAACAATTTTACATTTGCGCAACGTTGAGACTCAGATCAGTCTGTGCCGCCGCACAGTCTGATCAGAGTCTAAATCAGTATGCGCTCAGTAGATGGCTACGGTCCTAAAGTCGCTATTCACAACCCAAAATTATTTTAATGCACTGTGTGAGTGTCCAGGCTACTCAACGTCTTTCCATCACGCACAAATGAACTTGTTGCAAATGTCACGCACAGGCTCATGTGATAGAAGGGATTGCAATTATCATACCTGTGAAATCCGGTTAAAACCTTTAGAGCAATTTCTGGAAATAATATTTCTCAGATTCACAGTACCACAGTTCCATATATGGAAATAAGCTTCTGTCTTGAAAGCCTCACCCAGCCAATCATGTGAAGAGCTATGATTAAGAATTGTGAAATTGACAGGCTGAATGATATTGGAATGGTTTTGAAACGAAATTGAATTAGCGAGAGGAGTGAGTTTTGAATTAAATTGAACGGTCTCTGTCGATGATGATAATATTTGCCGGTCATAGCCCATTTTTGAAGGATACAATCCTTCTGTGAAAGGTTTTGAAGGAAATCAGATAAGACTGTAGACTTTATCGAAACAAGAAGGGAATACTAATGGACGGATGGAAGTACGGGAAACACTCTATCGCTTTAGCTTTTCTAATATTCGGCCATTAGAGCTAAAATAAATGTACGATCAAGAGATTCGATCTAGCCGATGTCAACCAAAGGTAGCATTTCGAAAATATATCGAGGGCTTAGTGCAAAAACATAATGCGTGTATACAATGAATAGTCGCATAAAATGCTTTTGCTCTTACCCATCGAATTATTATATACATGAAGATTGAATGATCGTGTTACATTGAAAAATACTACAAAGGATGGATGTATTTATTCTATTTAGCCTGAGCACGCGTAGATATGTAATATTCAGATTTCCTAGATGGGTTTTCCCATGACGGTTCATCGTTAGGTTATCCTAGAAATGCGAAATGTGTCGAGCCTTGTCAGACTGCGCGGGTTGCGCAGGCTGACTAGGGTCGAACTTTTTCGCACTTAGCTGATTTTCTGAATCTAGAACGATTATATTCTTGTGAGAGAATTTGTGACCTTCTGTTAAAGATCAACTGGGATCAATCTTTCTTCAAATATTCATTTTACAGAATTCAAAGATGGCCCTTTTTGCGTCGGAGATGACATTTTTCATCTGTCTACAAAATCGAAGTAGAGTTTTAAGTGTTTAGTTGTACCCATTAAACAGTCATAAACTTTGGTCAGGTCGATCCGAATCTCGTATTTACATTTTATTAGCCGTGGTGTGAATGGGTCGTAAACTTCAATAGAAATTGAAATTTATGGCATTTCATCGTGGGCTCCGAATACCGTACTTAAAAACTGAAGTTCGGCATTTATGCGAATAAAGACTTGCGAGTTTTGGCGGCTGGAAAAAACAAGAAATCTGACTTTATACAAAGTGTAAATATTTTATTTCATATCAACAAAAGTAAGCCCAAGTATATTGAGATTCTTTGTAAAAGCAAACATATGAGTATTTTATTGCTTTCTGTATCATTTTGTTTTGCATTGGGTTGAATGCCATTTACAGCATTGTTGCGGTTATACAGTTAGTTACATCGTAAAAATGACATGCATCTCAATCAAAACCATTCTAAATCTCTCACTCAGCGCTCCATTCATTCATTCCAAACACTCACTCAAACCATTCAAAATCGCTCAAACCCATTGAATAATATAGAATCAACGTCACTCAAAATAAATTTTGATGGAGAAAAATCGCGATTTCCCTGACAATTTTCAGTCTCATAGGTTCTTGAAGAAATAGGAAGCTATATATAGAACTTGTATGCATTTTTCATTATAGGGATGTAATCAATAACGCTAATTTTGTTCATCCTGAACAAAATTTACGATATAGGATTACCTCCCATTAAATTCACTCGAATTCCGCTCTATACACTCATTCAATTCATTCCTAAATCATACCAAAATGATTTAACTAGTCAATTTCACGATGTTGTTAACTGTATTGTGGTGGCTTACGCACCTACCCAAAGATTCCTTTTGTATCTGATGCCAGTACAACCACCACTTTTCATTCCAGCCACCAGCTTTCTAACCCACTTCCGCGTGCTACTTTGAAAACATCTGTTCATCAGTAAAAATCGTGGACAAATGACGCATGTCACTATGATACAGTCGATATTGCTCGAACGACCACGTCTATTAAGCGACCAATCTTATTAAGCGACCACCATAAAAAGTCCCTTCACCGTAAGTAAAATCTCTGAAAAAAGGAACATTCTTAACGAAAAATTGGTTATTGTTGAATCTTATGTTGTTGGAGCCCATTAGAATCGCCTCAATAAGACTATTCTAATGGGTTCGAACATCAAAGGATTCAGTACGATTTGACCGACAATCTATGCTACCAAAGTGATCTGACACATTTATCCAGATATTATGTTTTAAGCGACCATTCACATTAACGACCGCTTTTTGGCGGCCCCCATAGTGGTCGCTGTTTTACTGTATTCATCAAATATTTTTGCTACATGTTCAACATATCGTCCAACATCCCGGTTAGCTCAATCGGTTACGTGACAGGTTGTCATTCCTGGGGTAATGAGTTCGACACTGATTCAGTCAACTTTTCTCCGATATTCGAATTATCTCTGAAATGAGTCATTGGTCTCCCATCATTGAACGTCCATACGCAACCAATCACATTGCAAATCTACGCAATTATCAGTATTATTGGTTGGGTATGGAGATATTGAAGATAAATTTAAAATAATTGTCAATAATATTGCTAGTACAGTTTAAAAAATTGAAAAATTGACTCTCGATCCGATCGATACAATTCTAAATCGCTCACACAGCGCTCCATTCATTCATTCACATGCCAAAAACTCACTCAAACCATCCTAATACGCTCCAAAATCACAGAAAAGGATAAAATAAAAAACTACAATCAAAATAAAATCAATAGAAACAATCCACGATTTCACAGGCTTACTTTAATTTTGAAAACGCCGGGTGGTTCATGGAAACATAGAAAGCTATCAATACAAATTGTTATCACATTCTATAAAAAGGAGGAAATAAATATGGCTAAATTTGTTCATCTTGAACAAAATTAGCGATATTAGGTTGCCATCACTCATTGCACTCATTCAATGTCATTCCCAAATCATTCCAAAATAATTCAACCTATCAATGTAACGATCTTCCGATCTGTAATCGTTTTTTGATCGCTAAACACTTTGATGTTGGAGTAACGTTGATTGATACGATAGGGTTATTCACAACGATAGTTCATTATTATTGTTATATAAAGACTGAAATTTCTGTCTATCATTCCAATTATTATATTTATCCCAGGCTGAGTTAATCAATCGTTTCATCATAGGAAGCTCATATTCTGTCATCAATTTACAGTCCGTTACATCAATAGTAAAGCTTTTATCCCATTTGGAAGCGTCGATTTCTATAATACTGGGAAGGAGACGAGTATTTTTGGACGATAACAATAATTTACAATATTGTTCCACTTTAGTCCGTGTCTTTTTAAAATGTTGCACTTCCTGTTGAAAGTCTGATCCCGCAGCTAATACTAGTTTCTCAAATACTTTTATAAAATAGTCATATAATTTAAAATCAGCACTATTCCATGCTCGTAAATTATTTATGTCTGTTTGAGACAATTTAAAATCGCGTCTGTTGCGTCTTGCATTTAATGGCACATACAGAATATCTTTGGTATCCCAACACAAAGTTCTTTTCAATAAAACTAAAGATTCTTCGAACCGTTCCATTATCATCATTAAAGCATAATCCTCATTGAGTTCACTAATGTGTCTATAAAGAAAGTCTACGTCTTTAAACTTATTTTTTGGAACTCCTAAATCAAATGACATTCTATTGTGTTCAAAGAATGTTCCTACTGGATATTTAGCGGGGAATTTTAAAAAGTCACTTATTACAGATATATTTGAGGTATAGTTTTGTTCATTTGCATAGTTTTGTAATCTGCCAAATAACCCATAGTAAGTACCAGCAGACAAGAAATGACTTTTCGGTTCTCGTAGAATTCCCACATAAACTGTGTCATTCGGCATTATAGACCGGAAAGCGGACTTATTGTAAACCACGTGATTACACAATATGTTATACGTCTCATTTCCGGGTAACGGAACTATTTTCTCTCTCGTAACAGTAGTTCCATAACCTAAATAATTAAATCCAAATCCGTCAGATTTTCGAGGTAATACTATGTTTAAATGATTTTGAGTTGCAAATCTTAGAAAAATATTCATAATTGTCGTACTTCCAGCCTTGTGAACCTTCAGGAAACTAACATTCCATTTTTTCGTGCATGTTTTTGGTGTTGTTGGAGTCTGAAATAAAGTACCTTTCTCTGGTGACTTATCAACACTAAATGATAGACGTTCTTTAGTTGGGAGATTTTGTTCTGATTTAAACACGTTACTGTGTGATTTCAATTGGACGGGCTGTTTTGAAATATCACGGGTAATGTTTCTCTCTGTGGCAGATTCGGATCGCTCTTTTGTAACGATGTATCCCTTTTCTTGAGCAATAACTGAAGAGCCGGCTTGAATAATCGTGACACTAGTCATGGGTTGTATATACAGCAATAGGAATAGTCCGCCCATAAACAACACAGCAATCAGTCTGAAATTATACAAAACAAATTTTAGAGTAAAATCCAATCAATAACTGAAGAGCCGGTTTGTATAATCGTGTCACTTGTCATAGGTTGTATATACAGTAATAGGAATAGTCCGCCCATAAACAACACAGCAATCAGTCTGAAATTATACAAAACAAATTTTAGAGTAAAATTCCATCAATAACTGAAGAGCCGGCTTGTATAATCGTGTCACTTGTCATAGGTTGTATATACAGCAATAGGAAAAGTCCGCCCATAAACAACACAGCAATCAGTCTGAAATTATACAAAACAGATTTTCAAGTAAAATCCAATCAATAACTGAAGAGCCGGCTTGTATAATCGTGTCACTTGTCATGGGTTGTATATACAGCAATAGGAAAAGTCCGCCCATAAACAACACAGCAATCAGTCTGAAATTATACAAAACAAATTTTCAAGTAAAATCCTATCAATAACTGAAGAGCCGGCTTGTATAATCGTGTCACTTGTCATAGGTTGTATATACAGCAATAGGAAAAGTCCGCCCATAAACAACACAGCAATCAGTCTGAAATTATATAGGATAATTGTTGTTTCTTTGTAAGATCGAATTATCTTTCAATTCGTAAGCAAAAAACGCTTTATTTCCACGAGTGAAAATGGGGTACGGACAAAAGCCCACTAGGTCAAAAGCCCACTGGGACAAAACCCCAGCGGACAAAAGCCCACTGGACAAAAGCCCACCCAACATAGGACAAAAGCCCACTCAGTATATAGATTAGTCATTTGAATAGGTCCTATTTTTATAATTTTGAAAAAGTATTCTCTTTTTATGCCCCTGCATTGATAGATTGGGAGAATATTGTTGCCCCCGCATCGATAGATCGGGGGCATATTGTTTTACTCATGTCTGTCTGTCTGTCCGTCCGTCTGTCGGTCCGTCCGTCTGTCTGTCCGTCCGTCTGTCCGAAAACTTAACCTTGCCAATATCTTCAAGCCAATTCAAGATACAAAGCTAATATTTGGCAAGATGATGGATCTCAATGATCCGCATCCTCTGGTACCAAAGTCATGGTCATGTGACAAGGTCAAGGTCATCTGTCAAGGTCAAACGTCCGAAAACTTAACCTTGCCAATATCTTCAAGCCTATTCAAGATACAAAGCTAATATTTGGCATGATGATAGATCTCAATGATCCGCATCCGCTGGTACCAAAGTCAAGATCATGTGACAAGGTCAAGGTCATCTGTCAAGGTCAAACTTTGAGAAAAAAAAGCCGTTACGGGGGCATTCGTGTTTCACAAACACATCTTGTTTTTTTATTTATCTATGTTATATTTAACAGCATTTCATTTTTATTTTGTCTACTCCTCTCTTCATAAATCACTTTTATTCAGCAAATTCCAAATGAACATGAAGGAAAAGCCCACCAAAATATGATAAAATTGAATAATTGGGAAAAAATACATAAATAATGTATTGATTAATTCATAAGTAATTTTTTTTCAATCATCCAATAAATAAATCATTTAACTTCATTTATAATAATGTCTCAAAATTATGTAGATAGTGTGGGATTTTATCCCCCAGAGGCCTGTAAAATTTGGTGGACGGACGTTTTGGCCACGGACATTTTGACCAGGAGGTTTTGGCCAGGACGTTTTGGCCACGGACGTTTTGGCCACATTATTTTTCAAAATAGGACCTTTTGGCCAAAAATATTTGTTGGAAGAATAAGTCATTTTAAGAAATTTTAATCACTTTATAGTTGTTATTTTAGTCATTTAGATAATAATGTTGACATTTTTTACCATTTTGAAGTACCGTTTAATCACTTAATAGCACATCTGAAGAAGAAAAAAATCCCTTATTTGGGACTCCCCTACAATACTTTACTATGATAATAAATTAATTGAAAATAATATGAATTGTTAACAATATAAAGTTTACAAAATGCAATATCTGCATATATTTCTTTCTCAAATATTATATGAAAATATAAGACAAAAACAATATGGATTTTTCTTAGAAAGCACAATTACCATAGATTATTTCTTTTGACCAAAAGAATTTGACTTATAATTATTAAATCAAATTAACTATCAACTATTTACCCAATAAATGAACAAAAGACAAAACAGAAATTGATACATGACATCATTGAAACATAATCAATATTTTTATTGACTTATTTCACACCTTCGAGAGCACAAGAGTATAACTATACACGTAGATTACAATATGGAAGGTGTTGACAATATTGATTATGAAAAACCAAATAATTTTGTTTCTTCACACCTGTTATGACCTTTTTATCAATATTTTTTAATTACAATTAATTTTCTATAACAAGTCAATTACGAAATATAAAACCAGATGTAGGATATTTTCAAAGTCATCTTTATATTGAGATTTATACTCAAGGGAATACTTCACCCCTCCTTTAAATGTTTATTTTCATTCAAGTTTGCAAAATTCAATCATCAACATTTAATTGATCATTATGATTTAAGAGATTTTCCCCAATCAAATATTTTGCCAAAAATGTATAATTCTTTGAGGAAATAAACTCCTTTTCTAACACAATTTTGTTAATGGAATGATATTTTACCTTGTAAATACACTTCTTTAGTGGATAAATAGTTAAATGAGAAGAAAAAAAATAAAGCAAAATATTTAATTGCTATATACAAACTTATTCATACCCATTTAATAGAATTTGGCCAAAAGGTCCTACTTTGAAAAACATTGTGGCCAAAATGTCCTTGGCCAAAACGTCCTGGCCAAAACGTCCGTGTCCAAAACGTCCTACATTCGTAAAATTTTGGTAGTGGGGTTTTGTTTGTTCACCATATGAAATATTGTCCTTTGCCTTTGCAAATAGTAAATGTTTTTTTTTTTTTTTTTTTTTTTTTTTTTAACGCTTTCTATGATTTATTTAGCATATTGCATAATGTATGATCAAGTTATTCATAATAAGAACTTTTGAACAATATGCTGTAGTGCTTGGGGGAGGTAAGGAGATGTAACACCTATATGACATCTACTCTTCTTCAACAGTATATGACACCATACCTTGTATATCGATAACTTGTCAGATTCAAATAGTAGACAGAATTGAAACATGATACAATAAGGTGTCAATCACACTTAGATCCAAAGAAAAAAGTAGTATTATTGGCAAGAGTAACCAAATGAAAATTTATAATTGTTCATAAACAGAAAAAAAAATAATAATAAAAAAAAAGAATTACGATTGAAAACTTTTTACTATACTAAAATATATTGAGTGGGCTTTTGTCCTATAGGGGGTGGGGTTATGTCCCAGTGGGCTTTTGTCCGCTGGGGTTTTGTCCCAGTGGGCTTTTGACCTAGTGGGCTTTTGTCCTACACTCAGTGAAAATATAACCTTTCTTGTGCACGAAGTAAAGTTAAACAAGAGGACCATGATGGTCCTAGGTCGCTCACCTGAGTCTCTTTGACCCCTGGGACATCACATTAATTAAATAGGCAGATGTCAACAAGGAGGTTATTTCTACATAGGATCAAAACCATGGAATGGTTTCAGCCAAGAGCAAGAAGGCTATGTCTTTTCGCTCTTTGATTCTATGTAAAAAGGGATGCATCCCTATGGAGCCTAAAGAAGATTTTTGAAGATTTTCCTATTTTCACACTTTTTGTTAAGGGTAAAGGGTAAGTTAAGGGTGGATTACATTTATTTGAACAACTTTGGTTTGACCCAAGGAACATCCCTGCCAAGTTTCATCAAGAGTGGCCCACTTGGCCAACTGGTTAAGAAGGAGAAGATGTTTAAAGAAATTGTGGACGACGGACGACTGACGACGGACATTGTACGATCACAATAGCTCACCTTGAGCTAATAAAAATGTACCCGTAACACGATGAAGGAAAATTTGGGATTTTTAGTGACGACAACCCCTTTGTTTGTTTGTTTGTTTGTTTGTTTGTTTGTTTGAATCAGTTGTTAAGCCGCTCTCAACAATCTTTCAGTAATATCCCGGCGGCTTGAGCGCCTATCAATGGATTCCTGGTATTTCTCACACCAGTACTACCATAACATAAACATAACGTCCTTTCCTAGTCTGCTATCCTAGATAAATCTACGTTTATTAACCCATTGGTGGGAGACAAATAGTCGGAAAGGATGAGTCCCATCGTCGAACCCGGGGCCTAGGGCCCGTTTTACTAAACTTCTTACAAAAAAATGAGCTAAAGTCAAAATCACAAATTGTAACTGGTGTTTTCATTCATTGTTAGATTCTGCCTTGCAGTATTGCAGTGTTGCATTGGAATCGTCTTTAGAAGACGATTCCAATGAGACGATGCAAAGTAAGATTGGAAATTTAGTTACTTCTGTGGAAGCAACTTTAAGCTTTGACTTACGAAAAAAATTACCGTAAGAAACTACAATTTTAACCTGCTAGCGTTTAATATGAAAAACGTGAAACGAATACTAAGTTTGATCCGTCTGGCGAAAAGGGATCATCTTGGAGGTACAAAAATTGTCTATCAAAGATATCCTGTGCAGACTGCGTTGACTGACTTGGGACGAAACTTTTCGTAGTTTCCTGGTTTTCTGAATCTAGAACGGTCATGTTAAGATCACGTCGCCAGATTTTGAAAATGGGGCATACGGTAAAACCTCTGGTCGAACAAATCTCGTTTCGTATATTACTGAGTTCCTAGATAACCTTTGCATGTGCATTGCTTGTTTGGCTTCTTTTTATAAGCAGAGTTCCAATGGTAAGTAAACGATTTGATCGCTGGGCTTACGGAGTGCAAAGTTAAACCAAGCTCGAAACTGTTCACTTGACGATGTATTTTCTATATGCTTCGCATGTCGCTGAGCAAAACACACAAATCTATAGACGTACATGTACATGTTTAAGTGCCAGAAAGGTATAGGCAAAATATAATTTGACCTTTTTCTAAAGTTTTATGAATACAAATGCGTGTTTTGCGATATGATGTGCTTGATTTCTAAAATTGATAAAAAAATAAACTCACTTCAAACATAATGAAAGAAAAAAAGGTAATGATAGACATAATAATAATAATTATTATTATTTAAATACGAAAACCTGTTTAAATACTAAGACTAGATTAACAAAGCAACTTGAAGCCTTATTATAAATGGGACCTAAAATTCAGTAAAAGGTATGTAAATGTATTCTTATAATATAACATGGAATCTGATTACAGTTATCATAAAATAACTCATATATCAACATGAAATTGAGTGCTTGTGTATCACAGTATACAGTTAGTAACATCGTGAAATTGACACTCAAACCGATCAAATCATTCCAAGACGCTCATTGTACGCTCAATTTATTCATTAAAAAAACTCACTTAAACCATTTAAAAACGTTCCAAAATCACTGAAAATACTAGATCTAGAACAAAATTCAAAATTAATAATGTTTAAAAGAATCCATGATTTTATTGACTACATTTATTTTGAAGCGTCTGGTTGGTACAAAAGATATGTATATGCATGCATATCTTATTAAAGGTAGACAACAATTATCCTTAATTTTGTTCAACTTTACAAATTTAGCGATATAAAATTACCCCCTTTTAATTTCATTCAAAAATTCCCTCCTCTCGCTCATCAAATTTCGTTCAAAAACTATTTCAATATCATTCATTTTGTCAGTTTCACGATGTGTTTAACATATTGCTAAAGGTTAAGTAAGTATCTTGTAAATCAGCTGCGAGATACTTTTTAACTTATTGTTTAAAGGTATATTTATTTTTTTATTTTCAGGTAAATATTTTCAATTAACACGTGACATGCATACATGTAAAACTTGTGCCTGCCTCGATGACCGAGTGGCATAAGCATCAGACTCGTGACCTAAAGGTCTTTAGTTCGAACCCCTCCGTCGCCGGAGGTAATTATCGGCAAATCACTTAATAGCTATAGTCAGTCAACCGAACGGTAGAACTTAGAAGATGAGGGAACAAACCACAGCGCCTCTCCCTCTCTTTCTCTACTCCCTTTCTCTCTCTCTATCTCTCTCCCCCTCCTTCTCCCCCCTCTCTCTCTCTGTCTCTCTAATTCTCTCTCTATCTCTCTCTTCTCTCTGTCTCTCACTCTCTCTCCCACCCCACCCCCCTCTCTCTCTCTCTCAGGGACGTGAAAACATCACTCCTGCGATTAGGATGACAAACCGGTGATAACTGTTTGCAAAGCGGGGTAAATTTCGAAACAGTTTGCATCGTTTTGTCATCCTGTACGCAGGACAAGATTCGTATTTTCGAGATTGACTCTTTAAGCTTAATTCTTCGTCGCAATTGATATTTAATAACTTCGTATAAGCTTAACTAGAATCTATGACTTGATTCATGTTGACCATATTTCTTATGTCGTGGAATGATTTAAACGGATGTGAATTTTAAAAAGAAGCATTACACGAAGGCGGGAATATCCAGGGAAAATGGTAATTTCTTCTTAACAAGAGGACCAAGATGGTCCTATATCGCTCACTTGAGTCTCTTTGACCCCTTGGACATCACATCAATTAAAAAGGCATATGCCATTTAGGATAATTTCAACACAAAACCAAGTTTCATGAAGATTGGGCCACAAATTTGTGGCCTCTTTAGTGTTATCAAGAAAATTTTCATAAAAGCCCCTTTTCCCGTGATATGGCATGGATACTACCCATTTTAAGTAGGGTTCACCTTTGAGACCTGACAAACATTCTGATCAAGTTTCATGAAGATTGGATCATATTTGAGGCCTCTAGAGTGTAAACACTTAACTTGTTGACGCATGACGACGCACGACGGACATTCAATGATCACAAATGCTCACCTTGAGCACGATGTGCTCAGGTGAGCTTAAAATGTGATTATTAAGTTTGTGATTTATTATATAAGATCGGTTTAACTAAGGGAGTGTTGTCTATGGGCATTGTGCTTGATATTCTGGCACTTGATAATAGTAGCTTACACTTGTCAAAATTGCAATATATGCTTTCTATTTGGGTACGATGCGTTAAATAATAATTCATCATTTGTCATAATACCCATAGAAACGATAATATTCATTTCAAATGAACTGAAGTAATTAAAAACTGTATATCCTGTAATGGGTGGCGTTATGTCACTTTTACGGTCACGTGATAATCTTCCTACATTTTGTGATATATCTGTGAAAGCCATGTCTCCACTTTGGATGACGCTTAATTAAAAGTTTTTTTTTTTTTGAAGTATGGTTACCATTAATTTGTCTTATTTTTTTAAAATTTTTCAGACAATCAAAGGGTTAAAAATAAACAGAAAGAAAAGAAATATCGCCTTAGTAATACAATACAATACAATACAATACATTTTATTAAAATAAACATACATGATGTTAAGAGCAAGCAATAACCTTTGTTGGAAATTTGTGAAATCAACAAAATCTACGAATAATGTAGTTGTTTAAGTCAACATGGATTTAAAAGATGAAAAATTATTTCAACATTTAAAAAGTAAGTTTAATTATAGTTCCGCGCAAGAAAGAGTGAGGTTCGAGAAACCGTTATCTCCTATCATTTTCAATGTAAAATTGATCTTTGATCACTCACTTGAAATTGCTGGTCTATAAATATATGTCTTTGAATTAGTGTGTAATATATGACATATATTGTATTTTAAAAGATTCCTACAGTCTTTGAATAAGTGTGTAATATGTGACATATATTGTATTTTAAAAGATTCCTACAGTCTTTGAATAAGTGGGTAATATATGACATAGATTGTATTTTAAAAGATTCCTACAGTCTTTGAATAAGTGTGTAATATATGACATATATTGTATTTTAAAAGATTCCTACAGTCTTTGAATAAGTGTGTAATATATGACATATATTGTATTTTAAAAGATTCCTACAGTCTTTGAATAAGTGTGTAATATATGACATATATTGTATTTTAAAAGATTCCTACAGTCTTTGAATAAGTGGGTAATATATGACATAGATTGTATTTTAAAAGATTCCTACAGTCTTTGAATAAGTGGGTAATATATGACATATATTGTATTTTAAAAGATTCCTACAGTCTTTGAATAAGTGTGTAATATGTGACATATATTGTATTTTAAAAGATTCCTACAGTCTTTGAATAAGTGGGTAATATATGACATAGATTGTATTTTAAAAGATTCCTACAGTCTTTGAATAAGTGTGTAATATATGACATATATTGTATTTTAAAAGATTCCTACAGTCTTTGAATAAGTGTGTAATATATGACATATATTGTATTTTAAAAGATTCCTACAGTCTTTGAATAAGTGTGTAATATATGACATATATTGTATTTTAAAAGATTCCTACAGTCTTTGAATAAGTGGGTAATATATGACATAGATTGTATTTTAAAAGATTCCTACAGTCTTTGAATAAGTGGGTAATATATGACATAGATTGTATTTTAAAAGATTCCTACAGTCTTTGAATAAGTGGGTAATATATGACATATATTGTATTTTAAAAGATTCCTACAGTCTTTGAATAAGTGTGTAATATATGACATAGATTGTATTTTAAAAGATTCCTACAGTCTTTGAATAAGTGGGTAATATATGACATATATTGTATTTTAAAAGATTCCTACAGTCTTTGAATAAGTGGGTAATATATGACACAGATTGTATTTTAAAAGATTCCTACAGTCTTTGAATAAGTGTGTAATATATGACATATATTGTATTTTAAAAGATTCCTACAGTCTTTGAATAAGTGTGTAATATATGACATAGATTGTATTTTAAAAGATTCCTACAGTCTTTGAATAAGTGGGTAATATATGACATATATTGTATTTTAAAAGATTCCTACAGTCTTTGAATAAGTGGGTAATATATGACATAGATTGTATTTTAAAAGATTCCTACAGTCTTTGAATAAGTGGGTAATATATGACATAGATTGTATTTTAAAAGATTCCTACAGTCTTTGAATAAGTGTGTAATATATGACATATATTGTATTTTAAAAGATTCCTACAGTCTTTGAATAAGTGTGTAATATATGACATAGATTGTATTTTAAAAGATTCCTACAGTCTTTGAATAAGTGGGTAATATATGACATATATTGTATTTTAAAAGATTCCTACAGTCTTTGAATAAGTGGGTAATATATGACATAGATTGTATTTTAAAAGATTCCTACAGTCTTTGAATAAGTGGGTAATATATGACATATATTGTATTTTAAAAGATTCCTACAGTCTTTGAATAAGTGGGTAATATATGACATAGATTGTATTTTAAATGATTCCTAAAGTCTTTGAATAAGTGTGTAATATATGACATAGATTGTATTTTAAAAGATTCCTACAGTCTTTGAATAAGTGGGTAATATATGAGATAGATTGTATTTTAAAAGATTCCTACAGTTAACAACATCGTGAAATAAACACGGTGAATGATTTTGGAGTGAAATTGAATGAGTATGTGGAGCTAGCTTTGAATAAGTTTAATGAGAGGTAATCCAATTTCGCAAATTTTGTTCAGGATGACAAAAATTAGCGATATTGATTTCCTCCCTTGAATGAAATATGCATGCGTGATCTATTTATAGTTTTCTATGTCTTCAAGGCCATATCAGACGCTTAAATTTTCAATTATGTCAGTGAAATCGCGACTTTATTATAGCTTTTTTTCATTATAAATGGAGTTGTTGATCTTAGTGCTTTTGAGCGCTTTTAAATGGTTTGAGTGAGTGTTTGGAATGAATGAATGGAGAATTGAGTGACCGATTTAGAATGACTTTGATTGAGATGAATGTCAATTTCACGATGTAACCAACTGTATAACATAGATTCTACTTTGAAAGATTCCTCACTACATTTTTCGAAAGAGAAGAAATCAGGGGGGGGGGGGGGGTTTAGTGATCGGCCAGGTGTTCATTCGGTGTGATTAGGTTTTCATTTTCAAACCTCCATTAAGTCAATAAACATTCCCTTCGTCTCTAAATTGCTTATGTAATGGTACGGTCAATATGACGTAATGGTAAGAGTGATGAGAGAAATACACTTGGGACCCGTTTTACTAAACTTCTTACTAAAAAATTAATCGCATGTCAAAATCAAAAATCGTACCTGATGTTTTCATTCGTCTTGCAAGATCTCATTGGAATCGTCTATAGGACACGATTCTAATGAGATGATGCATGACAGAATTCCATATTTAGTTACTGCTGTAGAAGTAACTTTTTTGTCCTAGGCAAAAAAAAAAGATCGTAAGATGTTTAATAAACAGACCCCAGGAATCCATTGTTAGATATACCAGTCGCCGCTATGGGAAATAAAATTGTTTAAAGCCGCGTAAAATCAGAGTCAAACCAACTCACACTAACGATCGACTCCTGGATGCTAGGCAATACCCGTGACCATTTCTACCCGTTCCCATGGTAACTCGAGTGTGTCCAACCAACCAGGTTACAGATCTGAAAATAGATTTGAAAAGGAATAAAAGATAATCACAAAACAAGTTTAATGTAAGTTTTGAAAATACTTAGATGAATGGTCACTAAGGTAAACAATGCTGCCAATCGTTGCCAATTTTCAGGTTGATTTGGCAATTTGAGTGGCCTAAAAATTGCATATAGGTGTATTTTCAAAACTGAGCTCTGACCTAGGCGTTGAGTCCATTACCATGGGTCTATGAGTAAACCGTAAGATCTAAAACAAGCACTAAGTTTCATTTGAAAGGTAATTTGTATCTTTGTTAGTTCTGTTTTATCTATTTTGAAAGAAAAGCACGGACATTTAACCGTTAAAAGCAGTTGCACGCCTACCTCAAATCCCAAGTACTTATTTACTTATGAAAATGTCTTTAAGCTGAACAATTATTCCCAGACAAAGCTTCTGTCGAGTATACTCAAGTTTGTCTCACGAACGATGTAATGAAGTATGAGAACCATATCAAAACCTGAAGACCAAGTTAGGCCCCAGGTTCAGGTTTCAAAAACATTTTCGAACATTTAGAAATTTAATCCCGCTTGGTATAACTTCTCGAACGTTTAACGCCGCTTTCAAAAATCTTTCAGTCATATCGCGACGGCTGGGGCACCTTAAAATGGATTCCTGGTATTTCTCACGCCATTACCACCATTATATCCTTTCCTAGCCTCCAGGTGCTATTCCACACATGTTATTGTTGTTGTTGTTTTCGGTTACAAAATGTATTTGCATACATATGTCAACTCATTTTCACTTTTTGATTCTATGTAAAAAGGGATGCGCCCAGATGGAGCTCAAATATGACCCCATGGTCTTCATGCGAACAAACTTGGTAGAGGTCCACTAGAAGATGCTACATACCAACTAGAAAGCAATGAATGGCTTGAGTCGCTCCACAGGCTTGAAATTCTTGTTAAAGCAAGAGCAAACACAAATTCAAAAGAAGTAATGTTGACAAAGCAAAAGAAAGCAAATAATTGACTAACTGACTAATTGATTAACTAATTGATAGATATTTTAGTGATGATAACCATGATGGCCATTGGAGTAATAATAAACTCGAAAAATGCAATTTTGTCAAACTCAAAGGCACATGAAACAAGAGGACCTTGATTGTCCTTAATCCCTCATCTGAACCCACATAGCTAGAAAATCACACTGTTGTCAAATAAGGATGCGAGATTACTATCAAGCTGAAAATTGCTCTCGTCATCTTATGAGTCCTTAATGATCAATCAATGTGGCTGTAACAGTGAAAAAAATGTTTAAGAAAACTGCAATTTCGTCTCAAGTGAACATAATTCAAACAAGTAAATAAGTGTTTTTAAGTGTCACATACTGAAATATTTCTGCAAAGAAAATTCATGATTGATGATTAACACAAAGAAAATTGACCTCCGTCTGTTAAAAACAAATTTTCATCCAATCACAGTAATTTTGTGCAGCCTGATAATGGGTCACCAAAGGAACATTCAAGTGAAATTTTGTTGATATCCATCAGTAATTTTCTGAGAAAATGATTTTCAAGATTTCAACTATATAACTTATGGAGAAATGACCTCCACGAAAAAAATATATATTTTCCATCTGATCACAATAGTTTTTGGTAGACTGATAAAGGGTTACTCAAGGATCAAATATGAAAGCTGTCTGCCTTCTGGTTTCAGGGAAGAAGATTTTTTAAGATTTTCCTATTTTTTACCCTTTTTGTTAAGGGTAAAGAGAAAGTTAAGGGAGGATTATATTTATTTGAACAACTTTGGTAGAGCTTGACCCAAGGAACATCCCTGTCAAGTTTCGTCTAAATTGGCCGAACGGTTTAGGAGGAGAAGATGTTTAAAGAAATTGTGGACGACGCATGACTGACGACGGACACTGTACGATCACAATAGCTCACCTTAAGCACTTCGTGCTCAGGTGATCTTAAAGGGTATTATGAACTGATGATCCATGATAAATTTAAAGGATTTCGGCATTCTGATGTGGACAAAGAAATTTTAAGACTTTTACATAGCCCTGAGACCTAAACCCTCCCTTTGGTGCTCAGGTGAGCTAACTAGAAAGCCATGAATGGCTTGTGTCGCTCCACAGGCTTGAAATTTTTGTAAAAGCAAATAAAAGTTTTGACTAGAATTTTAGATATTTTGGGTTCTACTGATGTTGAAAATGATTTCCAAAGTTTCAACTATATAAAATATAGAGAAATGACCTCTGCCCATAAAGGACATATTTTTCATGCATTCAAAATATTTTTTGGCTGTATGATAATGGGTGACCCAAAGATCATACCAAAAAATGTTTGATTGAAATCTATCAGTTACATTCTGAGAAAATGATTTTCAGTTTCCACTATATAACATATTGAGAAATGACCTCCGCCCATAAAATATATATTTTTCATCCGATCACAATAATTTTTTGTAGACTGATAAAGGGTCACTCAGGGAATATTCCAGTGAAATTTGGTTGATATCCATCAAATAGATTCTGAGACAATGATTTTGAAAGTTTTCACTATATAACATATAGAAAAATGACCTCCGCCCATAAAATACATATTTTTCATCCGATCACAATAATTTTTTGTAGACTGATACAGGGTCACTCAAGGATCATTCATGTAAAATTTGATTGGTTTCCATCAATTAGAATCTGAGAAAACTCACTTCTTACCATATTTGGAATTTAGCCACGCCCATAAAATCCATGTTTTTCATTGGATCAAAATTTCTTGAACAACTTTGAAAGAGGGTCACCTAAGGATCATTCCTGTGAAGTTTGGTTAAAATTCATTCAGTAGTTTCTGAGGAGAAGATTTTTAAAGAAAAAGTTTACGACCGGACGCACGGACGCACAGACGCACGGACGGACGCACGACGGACACAACGCCATGACAATAGCCCCATCGGCTTTCAGCCAGTGGAACTAAAAACATTGTGGGGAGAGAAGAAACTTCTTGGATCAAGCAATTTATTCATTCCTTACAATGTTTTATCCTCGCAAATAAAATGTATTCTAAGTCGCCGGCATTGCACAGTTGGTAGCGCATCGGTCTCAAAATCACGAAGTCCCGGGTTCGATCCCCGACGACGGCACTCATCCTTCCAGAAAAAATGCCCGACATAAATGGGTCGATGATCATGGACCAATGAGGGATTACAGCTGGAGGCTAAGTAATGGTAGTAATTGTGGGAAAAATATCATGAATTCGTTGTTAGGTGCTCCAGTCGCCGCGATACAATTGGAAAATTGCTGACAGCGGCGTGAAGTCCCATTCAAGCAAACAAACAAACAAACAATGGGAGAAAATGCGAGCTCTGATGTGAGATTTACGGTTTTAAAGCAGATGTACTCCGCAGACCGGGTAGAGCGCCAAATCCATGAATCAGCATGGATCAAAAAAGCTACAAACTGCAGCCGTTGGTTTGCAACGTAAAAGACGCGCATGTTTTGATTTACATTATTTTATAGTAGTGTTAAGAATTGTTTCATTTTTCTTAAAAAAGGGCAGTTTTTACCGAAATATTGAAATCGGGTGTTTTTATTAAATGTTTATTCTATTCCATTCGGAATAATTTTGTGATATTGTAAACAAACAATGCATTTTAAAATTTCGTTAACTAAAATGACTGTCTACAACCCCTTTAAATTTTAGACCAGTCTAAAATATCGTCGACTGGCAATCATTAACGATTAATTTTGATCAATCAACGCAAAATAAATAAAATGCTCACCATTCATCAGATCAATTCACTAAATCTCTCACAAGAATTTGGATTCAACACGGTTACAATAAATCACGGCGATCCATTCCTACTCAGACCCAAGTGGCTTAAAAATCACGTGGTCAAACAAATTAACAATTAGAAATCAGTAACGGTACTTATGCCACTTAACATTGTCCATTTCATGCCGGTGAGCAAAAAAGATGCAACATTCATTGTTTGTCTGACGTCATTGCTAGAATCGAATGGCAGGGTTGTTATGTCATTTGTGTGTTTGTTGTTGATGTTGTTGTTGTTGTTGTTGTTTTGTGTGTATTTTTGGTGGTGGCGATTGTTGTTGTTGTTTACAATGAATATTTACAATGTACATATATTTTGTAAAATGTAGTAGATAACATAAGAAAGTTTGAACAATATACGGGAAGATAATTTCAAATTTGTCTGTTGTCAGGCAATGAACCTAGAAATAAATTGGAACAAGATGGCCATAGTCGCCCTAAATCGCTCACCTGAATGAACTCTCTAAGAATTGTTTAACATAGGTTTTAAAAAAGGGTGATGTTTTAGTCATGGCTTACAATTATCAAATGAGTCTGTGTGTGACATTTCCAACAATTTCACGTGGGGTCGATGTGCTAATATTGAGCGGCCTGGGAAATCGCACATTTAGAATAGAATACACGATGACCTTCCAACGGTCTATTTGTAGAGTGCATTTTAAATACTCTAGTCAGACTGTGCTAAAGCACAGGCTGGTCAGAGTCTTCACTTTGCGCATTAGTGAAATAGTTGGAAATATCACGCACATGCTCAAATCATTTTAGCCTTGCGTGACATTTTCAATAATTTAAAATATGTTCAAAGCAAAGACTCTGATCAGCCTGTGTATGCACACAGTCTGACTAGAGTCTTCACTGTGCATTTTGTAGATAGATAAGGTCTCAAAGTATCTGAAGACAATCGGGTAATTTTACATTTACAGTATGTGGATGTCTACGCTGCTCAATGTTTGCGGCTCACGCACTGGCTCATTTAAAAATAAATATATTAGTCTCCACTTACTGTTTTTTTTTTTTTGTTGTTTTTTTTTTTGTTTTGTTTTTTGTTTGTTTGGTTTTTTTTCTCAGAATGATATCCTCCAATCCTCAATTGAACACGACAAAGGTTTTATAAATCACGATTCCTGTTGCAATGAGCGATATATAAAAAATATATGAATGTTACCGTCTCCATCTTTCCAAACATTTTTTTACAAGTTTGCAATTTATCTTCAATGATGCACAAAATAGCATGTGTAACCATTCTTGTTTGAATGTATAACGAAAAGGGTTTTAATAAACTTCGAGCCCTGTTGCAATGAGCGATATATGAACATTGTATGAATGTTACCGTCTCCATCTTTCCATACATTTTTTTTTTAGAGTTTGCAATTTATTTTCAATGCTGCACAAAAAAGCATGTGTTACCATTCTTGTTTGAATGTATAACGATAAAATAACGGACCGTTCGAACAATGCATCATAATTATTGTATGTTTTTGACATCGAGATTTATGCCCCAGGCGAGAAAATGACCACTGACCACTATTCTATAAGGTCATTGTTTGTTTGTCATCTAACCTTTCTCATGACTGAGATTGATTTGACCCTTCATCCCTTTCAACATAGAATAGTTGTACAAGTTTAAGTGAGTGATAAATGGTTAATTTTGTCTATACCTGTATAAACTTGTGAAAATATATTAGTATGTACGAATGAAATGAAAGATTATTTTTGTTAAAAGGGCCCTAAATCCAACTTTTACAGTATAAATGATGATGATAATGGAAAATGACTCTTTAAAGGGACTGTTAAACTTATCGGCAACTAAACCGCGCTTCAACGGCACTCAATCATTTTTTAGAATACGTTGAAATCGTCGTTAAAAAATCTTCACATTTCGGGGCAAATCGTCGATTTAAAAGCGCTCACGGCGATGCCATGGAACTCCTGCAATGCTTCACCGTACATTTGTATTAACCCTAAATCTTTGTAATCGCTCTTTGAACAGTCCATATTTGATCTTCCTTATTCAAAGATAGTGCGGTCTGATCTTAGCTTACACTGCATTTTCTCCACCTCTTTCTTACGGAAAAGCTTGAACCTGCCCTGCAACCTTGATGACAAAACAGTGAAAACTGTTTGCAAATTGTACCCCGCTTTGCACGCAAAGTAACATGCAAAGCGGGGTATAATTTGCAAACAGTTTTCACCGTTTTGTCAAACTCATTGCTTCTGACAAATGTGTTAAATGTCCCATATTTCATACCTTTTTTAATCAAAATTAATATTGAAGGACATTGATTTATTTGTCGTTTCAACGTCCTTGATGTTCGGGCTTTACGCAGATGTGAAAAATGCTTGAAATGTCACACCCAGGTTGTCGATTGTCCTTTCCATACTTGACAACAAGCCAATGAATCGGAGTGAAATCGACATTTGATTGACAGATGCATCAAATTGACAGGGAAAACGACATTCTTTAAAACAGGAATGAAAAAAAGACCCGACCAAGTGACCCGTTTTTTTCGAATTTAAGGTAGTGGACCCGTAATAGTTTTGCAACATCTTGGAAGTAATGAACTTTACCAGTGTTAACCGAGGTTAACTAATAATTTTCAGTAAGAAACCTCGGTTAGCATTATGAAAGAATATGTTGTCCGAAATGTTTTGGTACTATTACGGGTCCACTATTTTTATATGATTCCGATCTTTTAACAATACCTGAAATCAACAGGGTATTATATATACTTAGTTCCAAAAGAAAGTCTGCAGTTTTGAATTTTGAATATCTCTAAAATTACACAATCTAACGTCATGAAACGTCGTATGACTATCCCCAAGAGTATGTGCAAACGATTTCCGAAAAAAAATCGCGCGATGAGCAAACATTTTCTGCTAAATTGAGACATTTGATTTTGCCCAATTTGCATGTGCATCACGCGTTAGACGAATAATTGGTCTGAAAATGCATTCAGTTGACTTTTTGCGGCTTTCCTAAACATTAAATCACATATTCAATACTATGGTGCATGATGCTACAGCGTAGTTTGACTACCACTAAACGTCGTTGAACAAAACCGAACCTTGTCAAATTTAGAACGTAATTAAAATGTATTAACCATTCATGTTCCAATAGAATCGAGGTTATCATTTTGTAAGGCCTTTAATAGGCAAATAGAGATGTCATAGAACGACATAGCACCATTCAACGACAAGTTACTGGCCTTACAACGTAGCGATGTCTAACGTTGACGTTCACATAACGTCAGAATACAAATGAAAACTTTTCTTTGGAAATGGCTTCTAAAATTCTATAATACAACCTATATTTATGTTTGTTTGATTTTTGCCTTTTTTTTTGGGGGGGGGGGTGTTTGTTTGTTTGGGGGGGGGGTGTTGTTGTTTTCCTTTTTTTCTGTTTTTTTTGGGGGGGGAGGGGGGAAGGGGGGGGGGGGGGGGCTTTTTGCCTAAAAAACAGCCAAGCTAAACTAGAAAGCCATGAATGGCTTGAGTCGCTCCACAGGCTTGAAATTCTTGTAAAGTAGTAAGAGTTTTGACTAGATTTTTAAATATTTTGGATTCTACTGATGTTGAAAATGAGTTCAAAGTTTCCCCTATATAACACATAGAGAAATGACCTCCGCCCATAAAATGCATATTTTTCATCCAATCACAATAATTTTTGGTAGACTGATAGAGGGTCACTCAAGGATTATTCCAGTGAAATTTGGTTGATATCCATCATTTAGATTCTGAGAAAATGATTTCCAAAGTTTCCACTATATAACATATAGAGAAATGACCTCCGCTCATAAAATACAAATTTTTCATCCAATCACAATAAATTTTGGTAGACTATTAGAGGGTCAATCAAAAAAGATTCCAGTGACATTTGGTTGATATCCATCATTTAGTTTTGGAGAAAATGATTTTCAAAGTTTCCACTATATAACATAAAGAGAAATGACCTCCACCCATAAAATACATATTTTTCATCCGATCACTATAATTTTTGGTAGGCTGATAAAGGGTCACTCAAGGATCATTCCAGTGAAATTTGGTTGATATCCATCACTTACATTCTGAGAAAATTATTTTGAAAGTTTCCACTATAAAACATATAGAGAAATGACCTCCGCCCATAAAATGCATATTTTTCAACCGATTTCAATAATCTTTTGTAGACTGATAAAGGGTCACACAAGGATCATTCATGTAAAATTTCATTGGTATCCATCAATTAGAATCTGAGAAAACTCATTTTTTACCATATTTGGAAATTAGCCACGCCCATTAAATCCATGTTTTTCATTGGATCAAAATTTCTTGAACAACTTTGAAAGAGGGTCACCTAAGGATCATTCCTGTGAAGTTTGGTTGAAATTCATCCAGTAGTTTCTGAGGAGAAGATTTTTAAAGTAAAAGTTTACGAACGGACGCACGGACGGACGCACGACGGACACAACGCCATGACAATAGCCCCAGTGGCTTTCAGCCAGTGGAGCTAAAAACATTTATGTAAGGTTAAAAGTAAAGACAATGATCAGACCGTGTGCAGTCAGTACTGTAAGCTTCTATGTATTGTTGAAATCTTCACAAAATCACTAAATTCTGCGGGAAAAGGAATGAATTGATCTTTAAGGGGCTAGTAATCAAAATCGCATCTTTCAAAATTAGACTGACGTTAATCCCCTCGTCACAGTTGATTGTATGGGGTCTATTGTGTCGTGTCTTTTGTAACGCAGATCTCAAGTTAAGAAAAAGAGGTTGCTATCGTTTTCAATACGAAAAACAAAACACACACAAACATTCCGCGATGTAAAAATCATTTACCTTGGTTACTTTTTGAAATCTTCTCATCAAGAGAATTACAATAAGTACCCACAGCAAAGGATTTTTGAAGAAAATAACAGATTGAGATTGTAACGTTAACATTGCATTCATAACACGTCCTTAAGGTAGTAGGCCCGTAATAGTTTCACAAAATATCAGAAGTAATGAACTTTAACAGTGTTAACCGATGTTTCCTAATGATTTTCATTAGGAAAGCTCGGTTAACATCGTAAAAGAACATGTGGTCCAAAATGTGGCAGAATTATTACGGGTCCTCTTACATTAACAGTGTCACTTGAAATTATTTTAAGTGTTTCCGAATCAAATCACATGGAAACTTAAAGCTTCCTTCCCTCTTCAAGTTTTACTTTAGATTGAGACTTCAGAATCCAAAATGAATTAATTTCCCTTGATGATGTAGAACATATAATGTCAACTTAGCAACCCAAATTGAATGACCGTATATTTTAGCACATATAATGTATTTGCATGCAAAAATTGTGACCAATAGTAATAAACAGATAATGTTGTAATAAAAGGAGTAGGTCCCTACCGCCATATCAAAAGAATACGAGATAAAGATTCCACAAATGCCATTAAGTAAGCCCTGAAAATGAACCTTAAACATTTCAATATGAACACAGGCAATTGTTTTATAAGCTACTTTTAGTCAAACAAAACATTATAAAATAAACTATATGACAACAACCAAATTATGAAACTATAGCCTGTGGAATTAATTGATTCATATATTATGGATTATTCTGATAAAGGATAATCCATAGGTCATTCCTGAGAAATGAGATTGAAAGTCAAAGCACGGATGCTCGGCGGACAATACGCCATGCTAGTAGCCATTTGAAATTGAAGCTTTGATTGAAATTAATACAACCAATGACAACTGTTGGTTTGAACCTTTTCTCATTGAGTATTTGGCCATAGAGTCAAGATGCGGATTGACAATAAGTATTATACAGTTAAGAACATCGTGAAATTGACAAGATGAATGATTTCGGATTGATTTAGAACGAAATTTAACGATTGTGTGGAGCAAGTTTTGAGTGAAATTTGAGGGAGGCAATCCAATATCGCTAATTTTGTTCAGGATGAGGTATTGATAACCTCCCTATAATATAATATTCATACATGTTCTATAAATAGTTTCCACTCTTTTCAACGACCAACCAGACGCTTAAAATTTCAATTATGTCAGTGAAATCGCGATTTTACTAGAGCTTTACTTATTTTGAATGTAATTGTTTATCTTAGCTTTTAAGTGACTTTGGAGAGTTTTTGATTGGTTTGAGTGAGTGTTTGGAATAAATGAATGGAGCGTTGATTGAGCGATTAAGAATGGTTTTGATTTAGATGAATGTCAATCTCACGATGTAACTAACTGTATCCAGACCATGCGAATGCGAATGCAAACAGATAAGCTAGAAATACAATATAAATAAAGGTTTTTTCACCTTACCTTGCACTAAATATATGAATGCCAGAAAGCATTCGTTTCGCAGTCGAACATGTCCTCATTTCTACTTTTAAAATAACTCCGAAGTCCAAATGCACCTCACATATCCAGGTTGATCAAGAGTTTCATTATAAATAGATTATGCAAGCTTTGAATAGGCTTTAAAAAGAGATTTAATTCCGAATATATGGACACAGCAAAGGCTTCGATAAAAGGGAGAAAAATGAATTATTTTAGAAATGTACGCACTGTAATGAACCCTGTGTTGTTGGTACCCATCTGATTCGTCTCATCGCATGAGGCGATTCTAATGAATACCCACGACAAAGGGGTTTACTTAGAAAATAGCATTAATATCATTTTAGACTGGTTTTAACCCCTCTCATTATCCCACATCTGTCCAACACAAAAAGAACACCATTCCGAAATACTCCAATATCCTTACAATAACGATAGGCCGACACTAGCAAGTCTGTTGTAAATGGCATATTAGCGTGTAACTCCTTAGCCCCAAACATCTTAATTTCATTACAGAAACTGCGCTCATAGGTTAATATTTTTACATCGCATTTACATAGATTAATGGAACAATTCTCCGGCCCCACAAGGAATGAAACATTCAATTCTAAATAAGTTTAAGCAATGGTTATTTTCGTATAGAAATTAAACCGTCAAACCTATTCTTGGAATCTACGTCTAGCGTAGTTAAGACAAGGGTTTGTTCTGCCAAGTGGGATCTCTTGTATCGATTTTGCTTCTCTCTTTTATTTCGGAGAAACTAGGAACTGAGAATTCGTAGAAGTTGCAATATCGCTGTGGTCTCACAGATGAATCGGAGGATATTGAATGAGTTGTCATGGAATACCGAATTTATTAAACGAGTCATATATAAATAGATATTAAAGAACGAGGCTGCGATGACGAGTTTAATAAATTTGGAATTTTATGAGGGAAAATTTGATATTCTATTTATAACATGATGACCTTAATTTTGGCGATAAGTCGAGAAAAATTCAGAAATTTATTAATTCAAGTTATTCCGCGAAACATATGACGCCGGTTGCAAAATGACGTCATCAAATACTTTATGACGTCATTTTCACAACGGAGATATAGCATTGCTTAGCTCATTTGCATAGTTTTTCCACTAGTGTAATAACAACGATATAATATCGAAAATATTCAACGGGGATATTTTACTCCCGCAACGTAGGTTATATTATAAACCCCGATACACGCTATTTCATTTCGGTATCAAACCTGATGCATGTAACAAGCAATTCCATCGTGTAGCAATGACTCGGAAACTTGCAACCACCCGAGGTAGTCTGACCGCCAGACTCTTCTTTACAGTATTTTTTTCATAGGGAATTAAATGTGTCAGTCATTACATAAATTCCAATTAAGTCCATTGTCTCTGAAAAGAAGTTTTTGTTCAGCGCTTGTTAATATGAACTTGTATTAAAGAGGCTTGTAATAGAACTACAACAAAACATTTCTGAAAATTCTAACAAAAACGACTGCGGCCAGTTGACCACCCTTTGCAATATCGTGTCTTTAAGCAGGGCGAGACAAAGATAATTCTACCAGATCTTCCTTTTAAAAAACCCGCTCATTAGTATTCAGATAGTATAACCTTTCTGCTATTATAAAATACCATATTACATATAATGGCTTTGCCGTGACCTGTCAAAAAAGAAGAAATGTGCAAGCTGGTTTATCAAATAACTGTGATACAGTTGGTGACGTTGTGAAATCGACAAGTTGAATGACTATTGAACAATTTAAGAATGAAATTCAAGGGCGTAACTCCCATTACGCAATTACGCAAGTGCGTAAAATAATAACTTTCTGATGAAAAATACTGTTGATGAATGATCATAATATCGAAACTAAAGCTTATTCAAGCTGTAGTTACGATGATTTGATTATTCACTAACTTTCAAATCATAAAAAGGGGAGCGGACGGAGGCCATTCATCTTTTGTCACAGTTCTCATATCGTCTTTAGCCTATATATTCTTTGGTGGTCGCCCTCTGAATGCGCATAAATTTCATAGTCCTAGATACGCCTATGAAATTGAATGAGTGTGTGGATCGAGTTTTGAGTGATATTCATTGAGGTGATTCAATATCGCCAATCTTGTTCAAGTTGAGCAAAAAAAGCAATATTTATTACCTCCCTTGATTAAAATATGCATACATGTTCTATGAATAGTTTTCTGTATCTTCATAAACTCATCATAGGCTTACAAAATTCAATTATGTTAGTGAAATTGTGGATTTTATCTTCCGATTTTTATTTTGAATTTAGTTGTTGATTTTATCATTTTGAGTGAGTGTTTGGAATGAATGATTTGAGCCCTGAGCGAATGGATTTGAATGGTTTTGATCGGAATAATTGTCGATTTCATGATGTATTTAAATGTAACACCCTATCGAAAACAGTACGTTCTAGACAGTTAGCGTTGTAACACCTTAATTTTAATGTACATGTGTACAGATAAGCAGCAATTGTGAATTGAGAATGGCTGAAGTTATAATCCATGATCATTGCCCTGGAAGGGCGAAGCCTAAGTAACGGGTCGTTGCACGTTAGGTTAAGGTGGCCAAACAATGCCTGATGTTTTGGACGAAATCTAGCATTGCTCGGTCAGAATTGTTGACTGCATGATTGCAAATAATCCAATGTATATGTCTATGTAAATGGGTTGAGATTAAGCACGACCAACCTACGGATTGACGTTTTGTTAAAGAAGATGTCGTGGATTTTTTTTGTGTGTGTGTGTGTGGTACTAAGTCCACAATTCTTAACAAAGAAGGTGCCTAAATAACATTTCCATACTGAGCTTGTGACAAAATTAAGCAAAGAGTATTCACAATACTTCGTCGATTTAGATTAACAAGAGGACCATGATGGTCCTTTATTGCTCACCTTCGTTTCCCTACTATGATGAATAACTATCAAATTTTCAGCAAAAGCCATAATTGCAAATTAATTTGTTAGAGTATAAACAAGAAATTGTGATTAAATGCCCTTTTCCCATGATATGGCACAGATCCTTCCCATTTTCCATAGGGTTCATCCTTGTGACCTGAAACACATGCCCACCAAGTTTCAAGAAGGTTGGATCATATTTGTGGCCTCTGGAGTGTAAACAAAACAATTGACATTTAGGCCCTTTTTTCCCGTAATATGGTATGCATCATTCCCATTTTCAATTGGGTTCATCTTTGTGATCTGACAAATATTCTGATCCTTGATGATTCTGATTCTTGGTGAAAACAAGGGAATGTCTTTAAGGCCCCTTTCCCGTGATATAGCAAGGGCCCTTCCCATTTTCAAAAGGGTTAATCCTTATGACCCGGAGACAAAGTTTCATGATGATTGGTCCATGTTTGTGGCATCTAGGGTGTAAACACTTAAATTGTTGACGTCTGACGACGCACGACGCACCACGGAAGTCCAATGATCACAAAAGATTACCTTGAGCACGATGTGCTCATGCGAGCTAAAAATCCACAGAGAACTAAGAAAGGCATTTTTTTCAATCCTGGCTGGTAGAAAATCCCGGAGTCATGGCTACGTGGTGATTTTTTTTATCTTTTACCCGATGCATGATACAAGCAATTTTATTTCCGTCACAAAAATAATTCATAGCGACGTAAATGATATTGCATGTATAATGCAGCAATTTACAGAGCGCTGTGAAATAGATAATCAAAGCGCTAAAAGCGCTGAAGGCCTGGTTTGTAAAGAGGCAAGGTGACATTTGAAGGCATGCACTCCCTTTTTTAAACATTTTTAGCAAGGCTTTTTAGGAGAGGGAAACTAAGGGTTCCATTTACTTATAGGGATCGTAAGCCACATTCCGAACTCACTTCAAAGGAAAAAATGTCGAACGATATGCTCACTGTATAGCGCTGAGTCCGCAAAAAACAACTAATTCCCAAAGTATAGATTACTACGCCCGATGGCGCTTAACAGACAGGCGCAACACGCGTTTTTATAATTCTAGCTGAGTTGATTAGTTTGCTACTATTCAGTCAATTTATCCATTCGATCATTCCGTCTTACAATCGTACTAATGCTGTTTTTCTAGGGGCACAAGCTCGTTGGCCCTTTCTTTTATATTGAATTGAATTCCATAAAGAAGTTGTTTTTTAACTGTGGGAACACACGAATTTGATATGGCCTATTTCTCCCTTTCCCACAATATGGTCCACCTTATACTCATACCCCATTTTTTTAAATTTCTACCCTAAATATATATCGAATTACACTCATGTTGATTTATTGTCTGCAACCTGTTCTAATTTGGCCAAGTCTAAAATTTTGTCGTCTGTTTAAGGATTCGAAGATGGGACAAGAATTTTTATTTTTTTCTATTTTTAGATTAATCCATTACATGATATCAAATGTTTAGACAGATACAAATTGTAAAGGGTAGCAGATTACATACAATATGAGGGCTAATTAGTAAAATTTGTAGCAGAAAGGGTATATGATATTGGGGAGAAAGGAGAAAGTGTTAGTTAGCAGCATTTTCTTCTTTTCCATATTAGCAAGGCCATCCGTCAAGGTCAAATATAAAAGCTATGTTTCTTTAACGCAGCAGTGATTTTGGCAATGATAAACAAGAAAATATCTGGTATACATACTTAAGACAAGGTGAATATTCAAGGTTATATTCCAGAAAATTGACCTCGTGTGTTGTTTCGTCTTTTCAGTTCCCTCACTTTCAGTACTACCAGAACTTTGATTTTAGCACAGCGCAGTGATATGCAAGCACTTCGTTGAACACACAAAGCACTTTGTGTTGCACAAAAGTTGATGACGTATACTAGACTTTTTTTGCGCGCGCGTGAGAACAAAAAAAGCTACGTAGTACACACGTTGTTCGGTTTTTGACTCGATTATCTTTTTCCTAAGCAATTTCCAGGATATGTAGCGTTGTTTCCTATGGCCTGCAAAACCAGGCCAAAAACAGTTACCGATCAAAACACTCATTTGTTATAAGAAGCCTAATGAACTCCGTCATTTTCAGCAATTTTATTTTAAACTCTTTCCGTAATGGGTGACTTATACTTCGTAACTACAAATTGAACAATTTGCAGTTATGACGTTTAGATCGCCCTGCAATGATTGTTTGGGGTTTTTTTCAGATCCATGACAATATATCTTACAGTCCAAAACAAGAGTGCCATGAGGGTTCTATATAGCTCACCGTCGTCTCTTCGACTCGTCAAGTGACAATTAAAGGCCATTTTTTCAGGTAAAGGTCAATAGTACTTTTATTCATCCTAGTGACTAGACAGGTATTCTCACAATGTTTCCTGGCTCATACTTAAATGTTAACAATAAAGGCCACTTTTCCTGTGATATCATTTGCAACCTAAATTTCTCAATAGGGTTTAACCATTTAATGAGACAAACGCTCTGACGATGTTTCATGAAGGTTGGGTCATATGTGGCCTTTAGAGTGTTAACAAGAAAATTTTCTTTTAAGGCCGCTTTCCTATGATGTGGTATGAAATCTTCCCATTTTGTATTGGATTCATTCTTGTGACCTGACAAACGTTCCGACAAAGTTTCATGAAGATTGAGTCATATTTGTTGCCTCTGTGGTGTTAAAACACCTAAATAGTTGACGACGCACGACGGACGTTCATTGATCACAAACGCTCATCTTGAGCATATAGTGCTGAAGCGAGTTGAAAAAAAAAACATTTAGAAATTTGAAAGAGCTGATGGCGGAGGTGAGGGGGAGAGGAAAACGATCCAGCATTTATGACACTGAAATACGATATCCCGTATCCGGTTAATCGCAGTGAAATTGTAAACTGTCGAGAAACGGCTTAAGGTAGTGAACCTGTAATAGATCCGCAATATTTCGGTCCTTATGATCTTTCACAATGTTGACAGGGGTTTCCATAATGAAAATCATTAGGAAACCTAGAGTAACAGTGTTAAAGTTTGTAACATCCGAAATACTGCGGGTCAACTACCTTAAGAAATTCATTAACGTGATCCGTCAGCGGACACAGAGAGACCATTTATGAAGTTCTTAAAGTATTGACTCTAGTCAGACTGCACGAACCACACTCTGGATGATTTTCTGAATCTAGAATAATCTTTCTAGCCCTTAATGTACGAACGTTTTAAATGCTTTTTGTTGATGGACTCCAAAATCCTTGCATGCGTTCAGAATGCGAAACGGTGTACTATTTGCAAAATTTACCCTGCTTTTTACGTAAACTTTCAAAGAGGACAAAGCGGGATATTATATGCAAACAGTATGCATCGTTTTGTCATCATGATCGCAGTGCAGTCAAACGATGTTGGCCTTAAAAGAATAATTGCATACTTTATAGAATGGGTTCTGACCATAAAATCCACCTGCCATTATTCTTGGACAAAGAAAATTATTAAACCAACATTAACGACATTCACACTTTTATTTCATTGCTCGTTTATGGGGTAAACTAAGGACGTACAAGTTCGTGTGCATGAGTGATCAAAGAGGAGGAGGATACAGTCAGTAACATCGTGAAATTAACATTCATCTTAAACAAAACTTTTCTAAGTCGCTCGCTCAGCGCTCCATTCGTTCATTCCAAACACTCACTCAAACCATTCAAAAACGCTCCATAATCACTAAAATAGATAAGATCAACAACTGCATTCAAAATGAATAAAGCTAGGAAAGATCCCGATTTCACTGGCTTAATTGAAATTGTAAGCGTCTGATCGATTCTTGAAGAGATAGGAAGCTATTTATTGAATTTGTATCTATATTCTATTAAAGGGGGGAATAAATATCGATAGTTTTGTTAATCATGGACAAAATTTGCGATATTGGATTACCCCCCTTTAATCCCACTCAAAACTCACTCATCACACCCATTCATTTAAAGTCCAAAATCATTCCAAAAACATTCACTATTTCTATTCCACGATGTTGTTAACTGTAGGCGATAAGGGCTTTCTTGACATGCAAAATTTTACCATCCAAAACATATCTCAAGTAATTTTTGGTGTTCAAATTACAAACAAGAGGACCAAGATGGTCCCAGATCGCTCACCTGAGTCTCTTTGACCCCTGGAACATCACATTAATTACATAGGCAGGTGTCAAAAAGAAGATAATTGCCTAAGATCAATACCATGGAACATTTTCAGCGAAGAGCAAGACAGATATGCCTTTTTGCTCTTTAATTCTATGTAAAAAGAGATGCATCCGGGTGGACCCCAAATATGACCCAAGGGTCTTGATATGAACAAACTTGGAATAGGTCTATAAGATGATGCTACATACTAAATATGAAAGCTGTCTGCCTACTGGTTTCAGAGAAGAAGATTTTTGAAGGTTTTCCTATTTTCACCCTTCCTGCTCAGATGAGCTGAAAGCAATGCGCCCGGGTGGAGCCCAAATATGACCCAAGGGTCTTGATATGAACAAACTTCGAAGGGGCCAGCTAGATGATGCTACATACCAAAGATGAAAGAAGTGTGCCCTCTTGTTTCGATTAAAGAAGGTTGTTGGCCCGGGTGGAGCCAACAAACTTGGTAGGGGCCCACAAGATGATGCTATATACTGAAAATGAAAGCAGTGTGCCCTCTGGTTTTGATTAAAGAAGATTTTAAAAGATTTTCGCTCTTTGATTCTATGTAAAAAAGGGTTGCGCCCGGGTGGAGCCCAAATATTACCCTGGGTCTTGATATGAACAAACTTGGTAGAGGTCCACTAGATGATGCAACATACCAAATATGGAAGCTGTCTGCCTTCTGGTTTCATAGAAGAAGATTTTTGAAGATTTTCATTTTTTACCCTTCGTGCTCATAAGAGATAAAGGGATGCACCCGTGCAAAGCCCAAATATGACCCAAGGGTCTTGATATGAACAAACTTGGTAGAGGCCCACTAGGTGATGCTACACATCAAATATTAAAGCTGTCTGCCATCTGGATTCAGAGAAGAAGATTTTTAAAGATTTTTGCTCTTTGATTCTGTGTAAAAAGGGATGGGCCAGGGCAAATCCCAAACATGACCCCAGGGTCTTGATATGAACAAACTTGGTAGAGGTCCACTAGATGATGCTACATACCAAATATGAAAGCTGTCTGCCTTCTGGTTTCAGAGAAGAAGATTTTTAAAGATTTTCATATTTTCACCCTTTTTGTTTAGGGTAAAGGGAAAGTTAAGGGTGGATTTCATTTATTTGAACAACTTTGGTAGAGCTTGACCCAAGGAACATCCTTGCCAAGTTTCATCAAGATTGGCCCACTGGTTTAGGAGGAGAAGATGTTTTAAGAAATTGTGGACGACGGACGACGGACGACGCACGACGCACGACGGACGACGGACATTCTACAATCACAATAGCTCACCTTGAACACTTCGTGCTCAGGTGAGCTAAAAACAGATCTTCGAAACAATGCAAGCATAGATCGCTTTTAATGAAGAAAATCTTGAAACGGAATATTTTCCATTACAGATGAAGGATTTCGAATGTATCAATAATTTTCCGTATTCCTTTCGACGGATACGAATCAAGTGATATCAATCTGGAAATTAAGATATGAAACGTCCATTATACAACACATATATATAATATTCTTTAAAGACAACAGGTGGTGAAAAGAGAAAAAAAATTCTCCGCGTTCAAGACGAAAACATTCAAAAAATGTTTGAGAAATGGTGTTCCTCTTTGCAAGTGGTCTAAAGAATAAAATGGATCAGCATTTTTAGACGTTTGTCAATGTTTTTGCTACGTGAACGCTTCTTTCTTATGCACCAAAACAATTGATTGTATGAATGGAGTTTAACGCCGCTTTCAACATTATTTCAGTTATATCGCGGCGGATGGAGCACCAAACAATGGATTCCTGGTATTTCCCTCACCAGTACAACCGTCACATTCTTTCCTAGCCCCCAGCTGCTATCTCACATAGGTCTACGATTATCAAACCATTGGCGAGAGACAAATAGTCAGAGAATGAGAGCCGCCGTCGGGGATCGAACCCGGGACCTCTAGATTGACAGTCCGACGCGCTACCAACTGCGCTATGACGGCGGCTACTGCACCAAAACAAACCCGAAGAATATACAGAATCGAAACTTTTGCTGTCGTATTTTGAAGTCCTGCCCTGCCTTCAGGATGAAAACGTAAGCGAAGCGCTTTCGAAATGATACCTCGGTTTGCACGTATGTGCACGTCCAAAGCGGGGTATCATCTCAAAGCGCTCACGACACGTTTTTACATTCTGAACACAGGGCGTGGTTTATTTGCTTGTTTGTTTGTCTGTTTGTGAAAAGCTTACTTTTTTTATCCGAAAGAGGTTTATCATGCCGCAATGAAGCCTGTATTGACCCGGTATCACTTTTCTGATTACATAACATGATTTTTAGAATTGTATTTTAGAATTTCATTTATTGTTAGATTATAACTTGTATTTAGTCACTACAATAGAAGCAACTAATTTTTAATTTACGCAAAAAAAGGATCGTAAGATGTTTATTAAAACAAGCCCCCTGTTCGCATTCTGCATACATATGTGCACTCGGGAAAGGATCGTTACTTTTCGCCCGTTCCATATGTTCTCATATCATGCGTGACTAATAAGACGCTAATTGGATCCGTTCTTAAGGAAGACCTGCCTAAATGACAATATGATTGACAATAGACTTCAAGTAAAGGAGCGGTATTCAAATTGTAGTCCAAATGTTGCGAGTTCACGAACACAGAACTCTAAAATCCAATTCTAAAAGAGAATGCAATACTTGTTATTCGTCAAACAAGAAAAAAATGTGTTGTTTCCAAAAACTAGAAAGCCATGAATGGCTTGAGTCGCTCCACAGGCTTGAAATTCTTGTAATAGCAAATCTAGTTTTAACTAGATTTTTAGATATTTTGGGTTCTACTGATGTTGAAATGATTTTCAAAGTTTCTGCTATATAACATATAGAGAAATGACCTCCGCCCATAAAAGACATATTTTTCAACAAATGCAAATAATATTTAGATGCATGATAATGGGTCATCCAAGGATCATACCAATAAAGTTTGATTGATATCCATCAGTTACATCATGAGAAAATGATTTTCAGAGTTCCCACTATATAACATATAGAGAAATAACCTCCGCCCATAAAAGACATATTTTACATCCGATCACAATTATTTTTGGTAAACTGATATAGGGTCACTCAAGGATCATTCACGTGAAATTAGGTTGATATCCATCAATTACATTCTGAGAAAATGATTTTCAAAGTTTCCACTATATAACATATAGAGAATTGACCTCTGCCCATAAAATGAATATTTTCCATCCGATCACAATATTTTTTGTAGACTGATTAAGGGTCACCCAAGGATCATTCATGTAAAATTTGATTGGTATCCATCGATTAGAATCTGAGAAAACTCACTTTTTACCATATTTGGAAATTAGCCACGCCAATTAAATCCATGTTTTTCATTGGATCAAAATTTCTTGAACAACTTTGAAAGAGGGTCACCCAAGGATCATTCCTGTGAAGTTTGGTTGAAATTCATCCTGTAGTTTCTGAGGAGAAGATTTTTAAAGAAAAAGTTTACGACCGGACGGACGGACGGACGGACGACGGACACAACGCCATGACAATAGCCCCAGTGGCTTTCAGCCAGTGGAGCTAAAAACAGATAAATGTGACCAGTAACGCGAAAAGGGACCATCTCGGAACTTTATGTGATGGATATTTGAAATAGATATTTCCAGCATAGGTCAACCAAAGGTCGCATTTCAAAAATTATTTCACTGGAAGGTAGATTATTCATTCTAAATTCAGAAAACAATCACACTGCGAAATATTTCGACCCTAGACAGTCTGCGCAGTACGCAGATGGTCCCTATTCGCGAGACGAGAAACAAATGTTTGACATGTCTGTATTACCATTTCCCCACAAATTGAGATCGTTCCCCTAAATTTCACTCAAAACTTGCCCAACGCGCTCATTTAATTTCATTAAAAAATTTCAAACAAGAGGCCCGAGAGGGTCTGTATCGCTCCACTGGCATAAATTAAATTTAATTAAAATCAGCCCAATGGTTTGGGTGGAGAAGATTTTACGGTTTTAACGTGAAAAAATGCCACGCCCTGGCCCGCCCATATATGGGTGTAAATCAAAATTTCTTGAACAATTTAAGTAACGGGTCATCCAAGGAACATCCATGCCAAGTTTCTTTGAAATCGGCCCAACGGTTTGGGAAGAAAAGATTTTTAAATATTTTAACATGAAAAAATGCCACGCCCTGCATTTATAACAATCAAAGAAGAAGGTTATCCAAGGATCATTTCAACCAAGCTTCATTAAAATCCGCCCATTGGTTTGGGAGAATAAGATGCTTCGATGTCTACGCAAGCATGGACGCACGCACGGACGCACGACGGACACTCCGTCATGACAATAGCTCGCTGGCCTGCGGCCAGTGAAGCTAAAAATCATTCAATTTCGCGATGTTATAAAGTGTTACTTATTTCACTCCGTCTGGTACGATTTAATCTTCAGGATCTTAAATACTGGTTGCGATAAAAACGTTGAAATTCGCTAAACCTGGTCCAAACAAAAAATTTCCCGCATTCGTATTCACCATGATAAAGAATCTAGCCACTACCAATCTTCGATTACTGTAACAATCTACCGACTTTACGAGTATTTAATGGATGTTTTTAATTAGTATAATAACACCACTATTGATTATTGGTCTTCTGAAAGCTATTGACCTTTCTTCGTTGTAATTCTAAAACCTCGTAACTGCAGCTTGATCAAAGCTGTAGTTACGAGGTTTTAGAATAACAACGACGTAATATTACTTGATGGAGGGAGTCACGCAAACGTCGGTGTTGTTAATATTGACGTCATGAGCTCCTTATTAGAACAAGTGATTTCAATCTTAGTCAGAATTAACTCTTTCTCTCGCTCTGTCTCGCTCTGTCTCTCTTTGTCTGTCTCTCTGTCTCGCTCTGTCTCTCTTTGTCTGTCTCTCTGTCTGTCTCTCTCTCTCTTTCTCTCTCTCGCTTTCTCTCTCTCCTTATCTCTCGCTTCCCTCTCTCTCTCTCTCTCTCTCTCTCTCTCTCTCTCTCTCTCTCTCTCTCTCTCTCTCTCTCTCTCTCTCTCTCTCTCTCTCTTGTCATTTTTTTCTTATGCCTGTTATTCTGGATAATCTTTCTTCCTAAGCCAATGAATAAGTCAACTCATGGTTTCAAAGACGCATATTGGGATAGAAAATTTCGAACCCCAACTTTACTGCGGCTGCAAAGCACCCAGATTATCAATTAACCCTTTCTTGTGCAGTTCACGAAATTTCCCAGTTTAGAATACAGCTAATTTGCTCTGGCAGAAAAAATAGACAAAGATCAACCTGCACAGACGTGCAGTCTGATCTTAGCCTAAACGCCTGCATTGTACAATTAGTTACATCGTAAAATTGACATTAATCTCAATCAAAACCATTCTAATTCGCTCTCACAGCGCTCCATTCATTCCAAACACTCACACAAACCATTCAAAAACTCTCAAAATTCACTCAAAAGATAAAATCAACAACTACATTCACAATAAACAAGAGGGCCGTTGGCCCTGGGTCGCTCACCTGAGAAAAAAGTTTCATTACCTAGGTATGTCCATGCAACCACAAAAAAGAGATTTTCACTTATTCAATCAGATAACATTTGAAATAATCATTCCCCCCCCCCTCTGCTCCTCCCCTGGACATTATTTATTTAAGCTTTTTCCATAAAAGGTCTGTGATCAGATAATCTATGCCAGATATACAGGCTGAGTCTGAGACTTTTAACGTTTTCTTTAATGAGTTGATCAATCCATGTCAAACATAAAGGCTGTAGGGATTCAAAATTCTCAACGAAGCACTCCCCCTCCCCCAAGATGCTCTGCACCTGGTGATTCTACAATCATGATTTTAGCTAATTTTCAAGTCTGTAGGACTCCTGGCTCATTAGAAGAAGTTTAAAGATTTCAAAAATGATCCAAAGTACTACCCCCTCCCCAAGACACTCAGCACCTGGTGACCATACAGTCATGTTTTTAGCTATTTTGATTAATGTCAATATATTGATCACCCATGACAATTTTCAAGTCTGTAGGGTTCCTGATCCAGGAGAAGAATAAGGTCAAAGATTTCAATGTTGATCAAAAGTACTATCCCCTGCCCCCTAATGCTCCACATCTGGTGGCTCTATATTCATGATGTTAGCTATTTTATTTTAGATCCATATGCTTATCATCCATGCCAATTTTGAAGTCTGTAGGGCTCCTGGTTCATTAGAAGATGAAGATTAAAGTTACAAATTTTTTACAAAAGTACTACCCCCTCCCCCCTGGTGCTCCGCACCTGGTGGCTTTACAGTCATGATTTTAGCTATTTTTAATAAGGTCTATGAGCTGATCCTCCATGCCAATTTTCAAGTATGTAGGGCTTGTGGTTCAGAAGAAGAAGGTTAAGGATTACAAAATTTTCACAAAAGTACTACCCTCTCCCCCTTGGTGCTACGCACCTGGTGAATCTACAGTCATGATTTTTTGGTATTTTTATAAAGGTCCATATGCTGATCATCCATGCCAATATTCAAATCTGTAGGCCACCTGGTTCAGAAGAAGAAAAACGTTTAAGATTACAAAATTTTCATCAAAGTACTACCCCCTCCCCCCTAGTGCTCCGCACCTGGTGGCCCTACAAATAAGATTTTAGCTATTTATATAAAGGTCTATGAGGTGATCATTCATGCAAAATTTTAAGGCTGTAGGCCTTCATGATCAGAAGAAGAAGAAAGTTAAAGATTACAAAATTTACCCAAGGTACCACCCCTCCCCCCTGGTGCTCCGCACCTGGTGGCCCAACAGATATGATTTTAGCTATTTTTATTAAGGTCTATGAGCTTATCATCCATGCCAAATTTCAAGGCTGTAGGGCTGCTGGTTCAGAAGAAGAAGAATTTTAAAGATTTTCTTAAATTTTTAACTTTGGTTGCCATAGCAACCAGAGTTTTTCACCGATTTCAATTCTTTTAGCAATTCTTAAAGGGGACCACCTAAGGAACATTTCTGCCAAGTTTGGTTAAAATTGGCCTAGTAGTTTAGGAGGAGATGTCGTTTAAAGAAATTGTTGACGGACGACGCACGACGGACGACGCACGGACGCCGGACAAAAGGTGTTCACAATAGCTCACTTGAGCACGTTGTGCTCAGGTGAGCTATTAAAGCTATAGTAAAATCGCGATTTCACTGACATAATTGAAATTTTAAGCGTCCGATTGGTCCTTGAAGAGATGGAAAACTATTTATAGAGCATGAATGAATATTTTATTAAAGGGAGGTTATTAATATAGCCAATTTTGTTCATTTGAACAAAATTAGCGATAATGGATTATCTTCCTTGAATTTCACTCAAAACTCGCTCCACGCACTCGTTGAATTCCATTCAAATATCATTCAAAAAATCATTTATCTGGTCAATTTCACAATGTTCTCAACTGTACTAAATCATTATTAGGAAACACGTGCCAGACTGGATAAAATGTCTCAATACAGCCAATTTCTTAAAACAACCACCAAATTCAGCGGAATTACTATTATTTTATATCCCTTAAACCCCTAACAAATTGCCAATTGGTCCCATTTTACTTAACGTGTCGCACATTTTCAAGGATTTCCAGATCGGTACCGTTTCGCACCACGGGAACCAAATCTTTCGGTACGTTATGTACAATTGGCTTTTAATAATCGCACTTTTTTTACTGATTTCTTGATTGATTATAGTACAGCAATACTTGTTCTCCCTCGTATTTTCTATTTTTAACTACATTCTATTTATAACCGTAGTAACTTTATATACGTAAATTACAACCCAATATCGAAGTTGGCTTAGTCATGTGGTTACTTCGTTTCATATCTGAATACTTGCGGTCTTTTGACTACAGAACTGCGTGGGTTCGAATACCACGTGAACCACAGACGCCATCCAACAAAACTTTTTATTTTTTACCCACGTGACTTATGACTGAATTGAGTTTTACGCCGCTTTCAACATTTTTTTTCAGTTATATCGCGGCAGCTGGAGCACCTAACAATGAATTGCTGGTATTTCTCTCACAAGTCTGCCATCACATCCTTTCCTAGCCTCCAGCTGCTATCTCGCATAGGTCTACGATTATCAACCCATTGGTGAGAGACAAATAGTCGGAAAGAATGAGTGCCGCCGTCGTGAAACGAACCCAGGACCTCTAGATTGATAGTCCGACGCGCTACAAAATGCGCTAGGACCGCGGCCTCAACGTGACTTCATTCAATGAATTCAAAAAATAATTCAACTAGAAAGCCATGAATGCTTGAGTCGCTCCACAAGCTTGAAATTCTTGTAATAGCAAATCTAAGTTTTAACTAGATTTTTAGATAGTTTGGGTTCTACTCAGATGTTGAAATGATTTTCAAAGTTTCCACTATATAACATATAGAGAAATGACCGCCGCCCATAAAAGACATATTTTTCATCCAATGACAATAATCTTTGGCTGCATCAAATGGGTCATCCAAGGATCATACTTATGAAGTTTGATTGATATTCATCAATTACAATCTGAGAAAATGATTTTCAAAGTTTCCACTAAATAACATATAGAGAAACGACCTCCGCCCATAAAAAACATATTTTTTATCCGATCACAATAATTTTTGGTAGACTGATAAGGGGTCACTCAAGGATCATTCCAGTGAAATTTGGTTGATATTCATCGATTACATTCTGAGAAAATGATTGTCAAAGTTTCCACTATATAACATATATAGAGAAATGACCTCTGCCCATAAAATACATATCTTTCATTCGATCACATTAATTTTTGGTAGACTGATAAAAGGTCACCTAAGAATCATTCATGTAAAATTTGGTTGATATAATTTTGTTAGGTTCTGAGAAATGATTTTCAAAGTTTCCACTATATAACATAAAGAGAAATGACCTCTGCCCTTAAAAAACATATTTTTCATCTGATCACCATACTTTTTGGTACACTGATAAAGGGTCACCAAAGAATTATTCATGTCAAATTTAATTTGTATCCATCAATTAAAACCTGAGAAATGTCACTTTTTACCATATTTAGAAATTAGCCACGCCTATTAAATCCATGTTTTTCATTGGATCAAAATTTCTTGAACAACTTTGAAAGAGGGTCACCTAAGGATCATTCCTGTGAAGTTTGGTTGAAATTCATCCAGTTTACGACCGGACGCACGGACGGACGGACGGACGCACGCACGCACGAAGGACACAACGCCATGACAATAGCCCCAGTGGCTTTCAGCCAGTGGAGCTAATAATGCTATTAATTCGTGACAAATTTGAAATCAGTTTGAATCATAGAAGGGGGGGGTGGAATATACGAAATCTGCTAGATGTGGTATATCTTTTAAAAAATCTCATGATAAAAAATTAATTGACGACCAAGTAAAAATTTACTTGGTCGTCAAAAACTTTTTATTAGCAGATTAAAAAAAAAGCCATGTCAAGCGATTCACTGGCCCTTTTATGCATTCTCTGCTTTATAAAACATGGCCTGACTATAATACCCCTTATATCAGCTCGATAAGCTCAGTCGGTCGAGCACCGGACTTCAAAACCATTGAAGGCCGATCGCATGGGCTCAATTCCCGGGCTGGCACACTAACAAACTAATTGTATTTCGGATGAGACGTTAAACCGAGGTCCCGTGAAAGGGTGCTTTACAACGGTCGTAAGTCAGCAGTAGTTTGTCATGAAGCCTTGCACTATCACCCGTAACAAATAACCGTCTTGAGGGGGCTTCGCTCATATGGGCATAGGCTACGGTAGCGAAGATTATTAAACGGAAATGAACAAACAAACAATACCCCTTACCCCTTAATCAAAATATCAAAATCGGTCCGATGTTTCGATTCTTGGAACGATACTATTATCTGGCGTTTTGATCCGAACTCCAAGAAAATCTTTATCGTAAAATGCTCTCTATATGTAACATAATGGGCCCCTGGTTTTCGCACCTATGCAAAATTTACTAATCTTTATTATTATTATTATTATTATTATTATTATTATTATTATTATTATTATTATTATTTTTAATTCTTTAACTAACAATTATTTCGCATTCGATTTGGTCATACCCATATGAGACGCATTGAGCGTAGAAAATCGCATCGTCGAAGTACATTGGCGTTTCCAGCGGGGTTCGAGAGTTCAATCTCACCGCTTCTGTAGCTTTATTATTTCGTTTTCATGCTGAAATTAAATCAAAATTTTATTTTATTTTTAAAACATCCCTCCCCCCTTTTTGTCAGTTTCGAAGCCCTCTGACAGACATCCTGGAACCGCCATTGATGTCGACAATTGGGAACCCTCGACGATTGTAAGGAAATGACCTCGGAAATACTACGTCATGAAAGCGTGTCATTTCGCACGTGGGTTTATATGAAGTCACAAACATCAACGATCCCACTTAGAATGGCGTCGCATAAATCAAAGTCAAGGAAAGAATAAAATTTGGCATATTTTAATTTGATAACATAACGCAGTGTTTGAAATTTTCTCTTTATATGCCCAAAAGTCCGCCACAAAAGATCGGGAAAGAATTCACAAAAAGTTGGTTTTTACAAGCGTATTAACCGAAGTGCAAACAGAAGCCGAATTACCTAAAAAATGAACAAAAATTACTACACTTACGTCCGAGGTACTTCAGATAATTGAAAAGTCCGACCAATGTTCCGAATGATACGTCGAAGGTCCCTCGAAGTTAGTGCTACTTCTTTTTGAGACTTGACAGTATACTAAAACAGGGCAGTAATTGCTAGAATGTCTTTCTTTACATTGATTTGTAAGAATTTTATTCGTAATTCAAAGTTAGCACAGCTTGCAATGTGCTGCACTCTTCGTCAATTGGCGACGACTCCAAGTTACATTACAAAACTTCTCCACTTTGATAAAATGATAAATTAGGCCTACTATTATAAGTGCCATGAAAGTTCAGTTTCTCTCGGCAACCGTAAGATATTTAATTATCTATTGGGCCTACATTAACAGACTGTGGCGAAGTGTTTGCACTGGTATTGCAAAGGCACAAAACTTGGCACCGTGTATAGGTACCTTAGCCGCTGCGGTACATTGTTGTATCGCAAGTGCCGATGAACCCAAAACGCCATTTCAGGGAGATAACCACGTCCGCATTCTTATCATGTATATTTTGGATTATCTTTCTTTAACATCAAAAAGAACTTCTATTTTTTCGATTGGAGAAGCATTTTTAATCAAACAAATCGTAGAAAGTAGATGGTAGTTTACATTTTCTTCCACAAATAAGTTCATCCTTTGTCACAATCTGTTCTACTTCATTTGTCACTCAATTTTCATAACAACGATCATTTAAGAAGAAACAAGTCGTCTGCATTTTCTAATAATCTGGGTTGGTAAATCAATTGGTCGTTTGATAATTGGTCAATGGAAATCGTTACTTAATGCTCAAACCATATCATTTTCATTCTCTTTTTCGTCGCCGAAGTTGGGAAAATACCAAATGGTTTTCGAGAAAGTTCAATTCTAAAATAGAAAACGTTCTGAACTGCTATGGATAATCGATATAAGTAAACTGTTCTAAAAATATCTCGGCAGTATAATGTTTATATATCTATAATTCGCCCTACGTCATCGTGTTGGCTAAGTCAGGTGGTTACTTCGTTGTATTGGTTACAAAAATCGACTGTCACTTGATTTCTCGCGGGTTCGACTCCCGTAAGCACCACCGGCGCTCTCCAGCATTTTTTTTTTCGCTAAAACAATTTTTTCTCGAAAAGGTAAAAAATCTAAACACTTCGTCCTATTTAAAAGTGTAAAAATCAAATCAAATCAAATCAAATCAATCTTAATTGGTATAAAAGTCCAGTCACAGGACTGTCACCAATGACATACATTTTGAAGGTAACAACAAGTACACACAAACAAATTCAAATAACTTGTAGGTACACTATCCAATGATTTATGACATCTAGCAATTTTATATAGTGTAAGAGCAGCAAATATAAGCGTTTTTTCTGTATCTTAATTATGTATCTTATGGTCTTTATAAAATAACAGGATAAAAGAGTTCTAAATCATTACAAATATTTTAACGAAATCCTATGATATGGGTACTGAAATGTAGGAATGGACGACGTTTATTTTATTTTAATTTTATTTTAATTCATCTCAATTTTATTTTTTTTATTCAATTATTTAATTATTTAATCATTTATTTATTTATTTTAATTATTTATTTTCGTTTATTAATCGTAGCTACCGCAGCATATGCCCATATGAGCGACGTCGCCAGAAGACAGTTTGTTGTTATGGGGGATAGTGCAGGAATGCATGACGAAACTACTGCTAAGATCTGTCATGGTTCTTTACCGTGCTCGGTGTAAAGCTTAGTTTAACGTCTCATCCGAAAGACAAGTATGTTAGTGTGCCAATCCAGGAATCGAACTCACGATGTCGACCTTCAACTACTTTGAAGTCCGGTGTTCTGCTTACTGAGCTAATCTAGCCGATGTGCCGGTGTCGCCGATCAAGTTTGTATAAAGCATAAGCATAAAAAATGGGAATTTGAACTAGAAAGCCATGAATGGCTTGAGTCGCTCCACAGGCATGAAATTCTTGTTATAGCAAATCAAACATATTATGATGTTGAAAATGATTTTCGAAGTTTCCACTATGTAACATATTTAAGAGAAATGACCACCACCCATAAACGGTTTTTTATCCAGTGGCAATAATTTTGTGCAGCCTGATAATGGGTCACCAAAGGAAAATTCCAGAGAAATTTGGTTGAAATCCATCTGTAACATTCTGAGAAAATGATTTTCAAAGTTTCCACTATATTACATTTAGAGAAATGACCTCCGCCCATAAAATACATATTTTTCATCCGATCACAATAATTTTTGGTAGAATGATAAAGGGGCATCCAAGGATCATTTATGTAAAATTTAATTTGCATCCATCAATAAGAATTTGAGAAAACTCACTTTTTACCATATTTTGAAATAAGACACGCCCATTGAATCCATGTTTTTCATTGGAACAACTTTGAAAGAGGGCGACCCAAGGATCATTCCTCTAAAGTTTGGTTGAAATTCATTCAGTAGTTTCTGGGGAGAAGACTATTAAAGAAAAAGTTTACGGCCTGACGCACGGACGGACGCACGACGGAAACAACGCCATGACAATAGCTCCAGTCGCCTTTGGCCAGTGGAGCTAAAAACTAATAAGAACACAGCCACACCAATTCAATTTGATTGAATCAAACTTTAAGTCGTTTTGAACGGTCATTTAGTTTTAGCAGAGCTTAGAACTTATGTTCGTGATCTTCCCCAAACACCAACCTTGAACATCTTTGAGTACCGCCTCGCATTAAGGTATTGGACCCGTAATAGATCCGCACTGTTTCGGGAGTAATGAACTTTAACAGTGTTCACCAAGGACTCCAAATGATTTTCATTAGGAAACCTCGGTCAACATTTTGAAAGATCATGAACTCCGAAATGTTGCGGAACTATAACGGGTCTACTACCTTAAGTTTAACCAAACGCAGGCCTCCTAGCAGGCCTTAACGAAAATAAATGTTTTTATAAAGGCTCCAATGTATGAAAATAAAGGCCTTTTAGTGTAAAATATGAAGAAAATAAAGAGTAAATAACGGCTATTTTTGTCAAGGTTCTTATTTCTTTATTGAACCCATAGTCATACCAAAGTCATTTTTTATATTATATACTGCATTCTGAAAAACTCAAGATGGAAGAAACAAAAGCAGCATTTTTTAACTACACATAAAAGAATGGAAAATGCAGAACAAAAGCCATTACTTGATTTCAGCTAGCACAGCAACCATTCAGAGCAAATACAAAGGTTTTGAGTGAGAATTACAGGCTATTTTGGCGTTTTAAAGGTTTTCTGGGGAAATGTAAAGGTTTTAAAGGTTTGCTCTGAAATTAAAGATTTTTAAAGGTTTTAAAGGTTTCACTAGGAGGCCTGCAAACGCCACCAGTGGATGGAATTCTTTGCTCATTTTTTTGCATGGGATTTATCTCAGTCTTCAACAGACTTTCAATCAAATCGTGGCGACTGGAACTCCTAACCATGGAGGTTCTGGTATTTCCCACATCCACGCTGCAACGACATCCTTTCCGATTCCCCAGGTACTCATCCCACATAGGATTATCCATCAATTAAGAATTGAAGAAAGTAATTTGATTTCATGGAGGTGTGAAACTCATAACCTAATTATTCCGTATGAGTACGAGAGGTTTTTTTTTTTTTTTTTTAGTTTCACTCCTCTATGTAACAAACAAATTATATCCTCATTTTTTTTCTTTGTGCAAAAACCAAATTCAATATGCATGAATCTTGATAGAGATTGGAGACAACTAAAATTACATCATTTGGTTGTTGAAATATGTTGGAAAGGATGTCGGCCGCCGTCGGTAATCAAACATGTGAGTCGTGGCGTCATAATTTGGAGACAGACGCGATGACGGCGGCGGAGGGAAAATACCAGCGTAATATGCACCCCTCCCCCCCTGCACCACCACCGACCCGACATACATGTCCGTTGGGGACATGAGTTCATAGATTATAGTTATGACCAATGGTCATCAAGAAACTAAGTGACTTCATAAATATACGAGACATTTCTTCTAACAAGATATTTTGATTCCTTAATGACATATTTTATAGACAGAAGCAGCAATTCGACATTCTTGTTACAGTCAATCTTGCTCAAGCAACCACGTCTTTTAAGCAACCTTTTTTATTTAGCGACCGTGTTCAAAATCCCCTTCTTTATGCTTTAGCTAATGGTCATCTGCACCAGTTTTTCGGTGTATGACTTAAATATGCCCCCCTTTGAAGAAATGGGGGTTATCTGAATAAATATATATCACTGGTATAAAAAATATTGTAAATTAATCCTATGCTGTTAAAACTCACCAGAATCGTCTCAATAAGACGATTCCGTTGAGTTTTTTTACAGCATAGGGTTCTTGGGAATTTCGCAAAACATACATACTCGATCAAAATCATGTTTCTTATTTGTAAACAAAACGTGTATAAAGCGACCATTTTCTTAGACGACCGCTTTTGGTGGTCCCATTCCTGGTCGCTTAATACAAGTTTTATTGTATTTAGAATTACAAATTTCCTCTTATAAGACAAACTTTTTATGTAAAAAAGTTACCAAACAGTCAAAATCAAGTGACTTATTCCTTGGCTAAATTAAAGTAATGTGAACTCGGAGATCTTCCGGAGATATACGGAATATGCACAGGGTCTCAGGCGGAATTAGCCAAATAATATATCGATCTCAACTGTTCAATGAGTATCGATTTGTTCCGGTCATTTTCTGTGACAGCATTTTAACCAACCAATTATCTATTAATAGATCCAAGTCATCGATATTGAAAAGTTTATATATCATAAATTTCCAATGTAAATTAATGCCGGCTAAGTTAGGTGGTTACTTCGTATACGCTTTGTTACATAAAAACTCCCATAAAGTTTTAACGCGGGTTCAAATCCCGTTAGAACCACCGACGCACTCTGGCATTTTTGCTTTTTTTTTTTTTTTTTTTTTTTAGTTTTTTCTTTTAATAAAACGTAAAGCTCAGAGCTTTAATGATTGTATTCCACATATCAAATTAGGTATCACCTGCCCTGCAATCAGTACGACAAAACGCTTTGAACTGATTGCAAATTAAGCCCCCGCTTTGCACGCAACTGCAGGTGCATACGGGGTTTCATTTTCAAATAGTTCGCACCGTTTTGCCGTCCTGCACCCAGGGATTATGACATGAAGAAAGACAAAAATGTACACAAGTATCATCACTGCACAGATGATCCCATTTAAGGTAACTGCGGACACATAGAGGGCCATTTTAGGTCCAAATTTTAAATTGTCTGCAAATCATGCCTAATGTGATAAAACTATACTTTGAAGTACCCGCTTTCATATTTTGGTCATAAAAAGGAATTTCATAGCGTAGAGTTGACGTCATGACGTCATCAAGGGGCCGACCCCCTTTTTAGGGGCCAAAATCAGTAATTGTACATTTTTTCGGAAATAATAAACCGACTTTCATCCCGAAAACGCCATTTGCTTCGTTGAAAGACGCCGGATCTTACGTTCTATTGATATGAGGATATAAGTGTAAGAAATATAATTAAGTGTAACGTATTAAATGTTAATGCCTTCTGCGTTGCTATTTTCGAGCACAGTCACTGGAAAAATTGCCTTTTTTCTCGAAAATTTGTCCGGTGACCTATGCTGAAATTTAGATATGTTGCTGCCAAACCATTCCGCTGAAGATTTTTGAAATAAAAAACGTGTGTCTTCGGGTTAGATTTTTTGTAAAATTCGATTCCGCGAAGATAACGCAAATCAGAAAATATTTCAACGTCGCGTCAAATGTTTACAAAAGCTGTCATTTTAATTGGATAAAACTTAAGTTATTTCTTAAAATCGCATTCAGATTTAAGACTTTTGAACCCTATATTTTACGATAAACCTAAATTTCAAATATTTTAGAATAAGCCATTGCACGGAGATTGGCGCCAAATAAGCATAGTGCAGATGGTTTTAGTGCGACGTCGAATCCGACGAAAATCGTTCCAACAACTTTACAAAATCGAATTTAATAAAAATTCTAACCCGAAGACATATCATTTTTATTTGATTAATGCAAAGCATATTATTTTCGCAACAAAATAACAAAAAATCAGCATAGGTCACCGGACGAAATTTTGAGAAATTTCTACTTATTTACAAAAAAAGAAATGAAAAAGGGAACGTCAAATCTTTAAATTCGCGAAAAAGTTAGCATTTCGGGTCTATTCTTCTATTTGAATGTGCACAGAAATTAAACGTATAGCTCGGGCGTTCTTGGACTTTCAAAATGAAACTTTTTTCGTGAAAATCGGCCGGTTAATTCAGAAAATATTTGCAAATATTGATTTTGGCGGGTCGAAAAGGGGTTGGCCCCTTAATGACGTCACGACGTCAAATGAACGAGCTTCAGACCCTTATCATTGCGCGTTCGCTAATTCTCGCACTTCAAATACAAATCTCAGAAATTTTTGTGAGATTTTAAGAAAGTCGAAAATTCGACTATGTTATCTGTCCGCAGTTACCTTAACCTGATGGGTCATATATTTACTTAACAGAGTTTTCTGAAGGTCTTTTCTAACGAAAACACAACATCGTTCATTTACGGATCGCAGCTATCCGTCAAAAATTGATTGACCGATCGTATCATTTATTTAGACCAGAACTTGAGTAATTTTGAACAGCCATGCAATCCGTGAGGTCGAATAGTTGGATGACACAAGAGTCAGAAAGTGACATTTCCAACAATCTGAAAGATGCATCAATTACAAACAAGGAGAAGACTGCACTGCTTTAAGGATGACAAGACGGTGCAAACTGTTTGCCAATTTTACCCCGCTTTGCACGTGCACTTGCATGCAAAGCGCGGTAAAATTGGCAAACAGGTAACGCCATTTTTTCATCCTAAGCGCAAGGCCGGACAAACACACGATGGCAGAAGGTAATAAAATGTGACCCGTCACGCGAAAAGGGACCATCTGGAAACTTTGTACAGTAAATATCTGAAAAAGAGATTGGTTCTAGAACAGGCCAACCAGACGTCGCATATCAAAATTATTTCACAGGAAGTTAGATTGGGCTTACTAGATTTTAAAGAAAAACAAAGTGTGAAAAGTTTCGACCCTAGTCAGACTGCGCGGATTGCGCAGACTGACTAGGGTCGAAACTTTGCGCACTACTCAGATGGTCCCTTTTAGCGTCATAAACGATCCGTTACCCAGCAAAAACTGCCCAAATTAATATAAAATTGACAATAGATTTAAACTCTAATTCTTCAAATGCAACATTTGTCATTAATAACACGAGAAAAACATTGATATTTTAAGAATTAGATCTAGAACAAAACTAATTAGTCTGGTCATATACTTTGCTAAATGCCCTGATGCGAACTTGTTGGTATTTTCAAGAACAGACTTGTATGTAAACATCGCAAGTACAGCTACATTAAGGTGAAGTTACGACGTTTAGTTGCTACATGAACGATTTCTCTTAAAAGTCCTTGCTCTTTGTCCTATGCCAAAATAATGAAATACTGTAAACTGTAAGCTTGAAATCAATTTACAGCGGCGGATCCGGGGTTTCAATAACGGGGGTTCGATGTCGGCCTAGACCTTGAGTAATTAGTCCAAAAGTATCCCTGTTTATATACATAAAGCAACTTTGGGACTAGTTGATCAAATTATGTACATCAGATATCTTTTATTTGTAGAATTTGAAGTTCCTGTAATTCGAGCACTACATAAGTTGTTGTTTTTCTTGTGTTCCAAAATTTTGATTGAATTTGTCCACAATAATGAAATAATTTTGATACAGAGGGGCTTCGTTCGAACCCCCCCCCCCCCCCCCCCCCGAACCCAATCTCCGCCACTGATTTGATAATAAGAAAACTTTTCAACAAATTGAACGATTCGATATGAAATTTATATACAAGATTAATACTAGTAAAATGTCTAAATTTCGCATACAGTCACCTTTAATGGAAAATTCATTTACTTAGATTTCCTCTCTTTAAACGTCGGCTTTGTTAGTAGGATACTTTTATTCTATAAAAAAATAAAATCACAAAACCTTATCGCGGGTTCAAACCCCGTAAGCACCACCAACGCACTCCGGCTTTTAATCTTTCACCAATCCCTTTTTATATGAATGATTCGATCAATATTCAAATTCATTAAAATTCAACCTTAATCAGGGAAAGGACCTCTAAAAACCTAATGATTGATTCCTTTGGACCCTTTGTTGTTGATGTCAGATTAAAACCCTGCATAATTACATGTATTAGTTTATACTAATTTATTTTAGATCGGGTGCGACGAAAGCTTAAGCTCTCTTACACTAAATCCTGATGTTTTCACCGTTCCTCGTGTGAGAGAAGCAGTAGTTTAAAAAATGGAAGCTCCAGGGTCACGTTTTACTAAACATCTTACGACAAAATTAATCGTAAGTCAAAATCAATTATACAATGTATAGTACTTGGTGTTTTCATTCATTGATGGATTCTGCCGCAATATCTCATTGAAATCGTCTTTAGAAAACGATTCCAATGAGATATTGCATGGCAGAATTCCGTATTTAGTTGCTACTTTAGAAGCACCTCTAATTTTTGACTTACGCAAAAAATGATCGTAAAATGTTTAGTAAAACTGGCCCCGTTACGGGTCGAGTGCATTGACCAGTAGGCCACCAAGGCCACCAAAGAAGTGATGAGTTTGAACATTTCCTAGAAAACTTCACCAGTTCAAGCAATAACGATTGCTAAGTAACGACTTAGTAGATCGACGTAGACCTACTTCCGGTGCTTTGATTTGCAAAGTCGAAAATAAAGTACTTTAATAATAGTTCCGCAACATTTTTGAACCCATGAACTTTCATGATGTTGACAGAGGTTCCCTAATGAAAATCATTAGGAAACCTCGGTTAACACTTTTAAAGTTCATTATTCCCAAAACGTTGCGGAACTATACGGGTCCACTACCTTAACAGCATGCTTTAGAGACAAAACTAAGTAAAATTAGAAGTACCCAAAGTTACCTTGTGTGTAATTATTCCATCGATATTCACAGAAAGTTCCACACATCTATGCCAAGCCTAATTAGTGTTGTATACACTTCCTGTGTATGAGAGTCTGCTATAACGCCTGTAGCATTTAACCCTTTACCCGTCAAAACAAATAATATATAGGCTTTCTCAAAGGAGGAAAGGTGTGTAGAATGATAACCTAAGGACCGTCTTTAGAATAACACTGCTCCATCTAACGGCACGAGACTGTTACATTTTGGACCACTGCTCTATTGACCATTATCTTGATTTACCAGAAAATCGTAGGTAATTAACCCCAGGTAGTCCGTTACCCAAGCAGTTTTGACTCTGTTTTGGCATTTTGTTTACTCTGCTGGAACGAGGAGAAATCATAGGCCCGTTCTCAGAATTACTCAACTGTAACAGGCAGCATGATGCATTTAATAGTCCCATGGAAGCAATTAACAGATAATCATGGAACCATAAAACTGTCCAATGAATTTGGGGAAATTTCGGCCAAACTGGCGTCAGATTGTGGACTGATAATGGTAGTTTCATTTATGTAGCCTCTGATATAAAGTCAGGGCTTAGGTTCTTGGCTCTCATTTAAGGGAGTGGAACCGTAATAGTTCGGCAATAGTTCGAACTCATGAACTTTCACAATGTTAATCGAGGTTTCCTAATGAAAATCATTAGGAAACCTCGGTTAACACTGTTTAAGCTCATTACTTTCAAAATGTTGAGGAACTATTACGGGTCCACTACCTAAGACATTTCGTTGAATAAATGCTAACTAAACTCAGTATCATTGGGGTCAATTCAGGTTTTAAAAAACACCTAAGACTTGGTCTAAATCCAGGTCTGACGGTCCAGGGTGATAAAGCGGCGCACTGTTTGCAAATTATATCCCGCTTTGCGCTTTGTATAGCCGTTACAAAATATCGTAGCATTGACGAATCTTTTCTGATTTCTGATTTCATTATCGTATTTACACTAGGCCGTGTATTACATTTTAGCAATTCAGAGTCACGCGAGATGGAAAGATTTTAAACAGACCAAGCTGTGACGCCTTTGCATTAGAAATATTAAGTTCCTAGATTATTCATGATTTTCTTTCTCCGCTGTCAAAATAGATCAAGCTTCCCTATGATACTGTCATTTTAAGGCGGTACGGACAAAACCCCACCAGGAAAAACCCACCAGACAAAACCCCACCAGGACAAAATCCCACCACTGTATTTGGCAAGTAGGACAAAACCCCACCACTTTTTCATATTCAGTGATACATAAAGTGAATAATTATTATTTTGATGTTTTCAAAAAGCCATTACGAGGACTCAGCGTAAAACTAAGAATTTGACTCCCCACTGCTTTACTTTGTTAAAACATTGAAAAAAATCCTGTCACAAACTTTTTCTTCTCTAAACTGTAAAATATTAAAAACATTGTGTTTCAGATTATTTTCTATTTGTCCAAGAGGAGTATCGAACTCTTAACTGTAAACCTTTCTGTATAAAGTCTGATCTTTTGTCCCCAACCAATGGGTTCATAATCATAGTTCCATGTGAGATGACAGCTGAAGTCTAGAAAATGATGTAATGATTGCACTGATGCGAGCCTGAAAACCATGACTCCATCGTGACGTGCTTCAGTCGCTTCAATATGACTAAAAGATTATATAAATCAGCGTAAAAACTCCATCACACAAACAAACAAAACAGTATGAGGACATATTGTCTTTTGCTATAATATAAACCTTAAATTTATAAGGTGCATTTTTATTGTCCCTTACAACACTCTTCAAAACGATATTGCGTGGCAAAAAGCTAACAGTATTATACAAAGTTATGTGTATATGTATGGGAATAAAATAATATACTTTTTCATAACATTTCACGTTCAACCGGCTAATTACTATAATATATATTGGTGGGGTTTTGTCCTGGTTTGGTTTTGTCCTGATGGGTTTTTGTCCTGGTGGGGTTTTGTCTTGTGGTGTTTTGTCCTAAACTCTACTTAAAGCACTCCGAACTTGTACAAGTGCAAACTGCAAGAAATCAGACTAGCTGTTATGTGCTTAGTTATGCACAGGCTAATCTAAGTCTAGGCTAAGACTTTGTGATTATTTAGTTATACTTTACTAGAGCTGCTTGAGCAGCTGATTTGCTCCACAGGCTTGAATCGACGGATATAATGAGAAATTCAGTGAATGAATAAATTAATTGATAATTTTAATTTCAAGTAAATAAGTGTTTAAAAGTGCCACATACTGAAATATTTCTGCAAAGAAAGTGTTCAAGATTGAAAAATAACATATAGGAAATTGACCTCCGCCTGTTTAAAACATATTTTTTTCCGATCACAGTAATTTTATGCAGCCTGACAATTGGTCACCAAAGGAACCATTCAGTGAAATTAGGTTGATATCCACCAGTAATATTCTGAGAAAATGATGTCCAAATTTCTCACTATATACTGTGACATTTAGACCAATGACCTCCACCAATTACAGACATATTTTTCACCCGATCACAATAATTCTTGATAGACTGAAAGAGGGTCGCTGAAGGATCATTCGATGGAAATTAGCCACGCCAATTAAATCCATGTTCTTCATTGGATCAAAATTTCTTGAACAGCTTTGAAAGAGGGTCACCCAAGGATCATTCCTGTGAATGATTTTCAAAGAAAAGGTTTACGACCGGACGCCACGGACGCACGGTCGGACGGACGCACGACGGACCGTGACAGCGCAATGACAATAGCCCCAGTGGCCTTCTGTCAGTGGAGCTAAAAACCATAGGCGTAACTGGGACTTTGAAATCTATACGCAGTCAGAAGGCGACCAACATAGAATATTAAGGATAACTGCAATATGTATACTGTGACAAAGATGGATCCCTCCGTCCGCTCCCTTTTTCTATTATTTGAGTGCTGGTAAATAATCAAAACATCGTAACTACAGCTTGAATAAGCTGTAGTAACGATGTTATGATCATTCGTCAACGATAATTTTCAACAGATAATTATTGCTTTTACGCAGTTGCGTAAATTACGTAATTGGTGTTACGCCCTTGAAAACGATGGGCCAGGCAATGTTCATGTGTGCAACCGGAATAAACTGAGTTTTGAAGATCTAACACAATATTGCATCGCCATTAAAATTTTGTAACTCCTCTTTTATTCAAGCCGAAGTTACAATGTTTCGATCGTCCACCGACCTTATTTTCGTGAACACACAGGTATCGATGATAAGAGTATGCTACGGATGCAGGCAGATCCGAGTCTTAACATACTTGTGACTCCCTTTGATCGACTTGACTAAGTTCTATAATTCTGGGCAAAAATTATGCGCACTTTATTTCTTTTTCACTATGTTGTTGTTACTCACTGAAATAGTGTTATATGATACATTTTATTTTTTTTTACATTTAGTTTCTTTTGTTCCTTTAACAATATCTTTAAATATTTTTCGACAGTGGCACACAAATTTCGTGCATCGTTTAACTAGATTTGTTTTTCGCGGCCGTCTTGTATCACCGAGTAGAGAATTCGCAGAGATGAGAAATCTGTCCAACAAAGCAGAATGCAACAATGACGTGTAGATCTATTTTTAGACGTCAAAGTTTAAATAGCTTATTGTGTACCTCGATGGACGACGTTGGCTAAGTCGTGTGGTTACTTCGTTCTTACAACCTTAATTGTAACTTTTTCTGTGGTCGACAGACTGCGGCGTGGGTTCAACCCTTGCCGGAACCACAGACGCCGTCCAACGTTTACTCTTTTTTTTTGTTCTTTTTTTTTTCTTCAAAAAATTAATTGGGCCTGTGCGAAAAATCTCCGCCCATATCATTTGTAAGCGATAAACATCGAGTCGTGCCTGAACCACTGACGTCATCTAACGTTTACTCTTTTTTCTTCAAAAAGTTTACCGAGTCAGTTCGCACCATTTCCAACCATTTTATATGTTTGTGATGGGGAGACATTGAGCTCCCTGGATATCATCACAGTGGTTTAAAGAATATCTGATTACTTTATTAAGCACACAATAAATACTCTAATCACAGACTGTGCGGATGAGCCATTTCCAACCATTTCAGTTATATGTCAGTGTAAGGTGGATAGACATTGAGCTCTCATGATATCACCACAGTGCTTAAAATATCTGGTTACTTTATTGAGCACACAATGAAGACTCTGGTCAGACTGTGCGGATGCACAGTCTGATCCGTGTCGTAATTTTGCTCACATTATTATGACGTTGTTTGAAATATCATTTACATTATCCATTAATTTCAGTCAATACATTTATATCGTGATTATATTGCATTTCATTTGTTCGTTACACAGTAGTTGAAAAAAACACCAGTCGATTTTGTTTGAACGACCACGTCTTTTAAATTACCTCTTTTATAAAGCGAACTTATACATGTACAAATGTCTTTGTTAGAAATATTATGTGGTGAATTTTTGGTTCTTTTCATTATATGTGTTATACTATTTTGGCGACCGTGACGAAAACACAGAAAAATATTTTTCAATGGGTTATTTTGTAATCATAATTCAGCCCTGTGTTCGCAAACGTTTAAAATGCTCTCCCGTGTTGCACAGTTATACGTACATGTGCAAAGCATATTATCATTTCTTAAAAGTATTGCGAACGTTTAAATCTTGAACCGTACACAGGGTAAATACGTCTAGTTGCCAGACGAACACGTAAAGATACAAATGTATTACTGCGCCTTACCACACAAGGTGTCGTTTATTGATTGATTGGTAAGTCAGCGCTGGGTTCATAATAGCAAGACAATGACGAACGTTTAAATATTGTTAGGTAAATGCATATGCAAAGCGTGTTAGGACAGGGGGCACTGATAACATGACTTTACCACTCGAGCCTTCTCTAATTGTTTGATTGACAGTTTAACACCAATTTAACTCTTTTCCAGTAAAACTGTCAGAGTTGATCAGAGCACTTTAAGGTCTTAACTTCTCTTCAGATGGCCTGTGAATATGTGACCCGTCACGCGAAAAGGGACTACCTGGTAAGTGCGTAAAGTGTCGACCCTTGTCAGACTGCGCGGATTGCGCAGACTGACTAGGGTTGAAACTTTTTGCACTTAACTAATTTCTGCACCTGAAATAATCAATTTACCTTCCGGTGAAAGAATTTTTGAAAAGCGTCCTCTGGTTGGCCTGTTCTACCAATCTCTTTTTCAAATATTTATTCTATGAAATTCCCAGATGGTCCTTTTTCGCTTGATGGGTCACATTTTCTTATTGCATATTGTGGTTATCTAGTCAATGTTTGCAATCTGTATTCATTTGATAGTCATCATAATGCTCATACACTTAATTGAATCGTGAAATTGACACTCATCTCAATCAAGACCATCCAAAATCACTCGCTCACGCTCCATTCATTAATTCCAAACCAAACACTATCTCATATTACTAGAAAGCGGTCCAAAATAATTCATAAACACTTTTTTCAAAATGATCTATAATTCATTCAAATCCATCAAATTATTGCGTTCTTTTATTGACTGGTGTTGGATTTTAAGCGCCTGATTCGACCATGAAGACGCAAAATCAGAAAAAATACCTAGATTTTGTTAAAGGGAGATAAAACATTCTATACAATTTCTTCCAATTGGTCGTATTTTTATCAATTATGTTTTACCTCCCTTGAAAATCCTTCAAAGCTCGCACCACAATCATTTAAATTCACTCCAAAATCAACAAATCCTGTGATTTTTTTCTAAATTTAAGACTGGTCCAAATTGAAGATGTAGTAGGCCAATTTGGAAAGTGGACCAATGATAATTGATAATTCTGCAACATTTAGGAAATAATGAACTTTAACAGTGTTAACTGAGGTTTCCTAACGATTTTGCTTGAGAAGCCAAAATATCTGAATTTTAAAAGACTTGGACCCGTAATAGTTCCACAACATTTCCGAACTCATGATCTTTCTCAATGTTAACTAGAGTTTCCTAATGAAATCATTAGGTAACCTTGGTTAACACTGTTAAATTTTATGACTTCCCAAATTTTGTGGAATTATTAGACTTATACATGTCTTCCACCTTGAACATTTTTATTTTTAAATTAGGCCTTCTTGTTCGTGTTCATTAAAATTGTCTAGATAAGATTTATTAGAATCATATTAATGTTATGGAAATGTCTGTAATTGTCCATCAGTTGTAAAGGGGCCTAATGAAAATTTATAAGAAAATCCTCATGGCTTTAAACATGTGAAGGATAAGTCTCTATTATATGATGGGCTGAAGATATTCAAAGGTACTATAAATCTGTATTTCTTTGTTTATTAAGTTAAGTTTTGTGTACAATTTGATGTAACAGCCAATATCATCATAGGAAGTTACAACTGTTTTATGCTGTAGAAGTTATTGTAGTCAATGAAACAATAGGCCCTAGAGGGCCTGTATCGCTCCACTGCTTTTAAAATCTTTAGACTTTCATTAAATAAAGCTTACTTTAAATGAATACATTAACACTCCAAAATTTCCTAAGACCTATTTAATAATGATTAACTGGTTCTGGTCCATATTGCACCAAAATACTCAATCACAATGAACCTGCAACCCTTTACCCATCTTATTAAAACATAAGGTTCAGAAGATATCGTTCAAAGATTTCGGGCTCAAAATAAGCCCCGCCCTGCCACGCCCGTATTTATGGGCCAATCAAAATTTCTTGAACATCCATGCCAAGTTTCATTGAAATCGGCCCAACGGTTTGGGAAGAGAAGATCTTTAAAGATTTCAAAAAATGCCACGCCTGCCATACCCATATTTGGGGGCCAATCAAAATTCTTTGAACAATTTAAGAAGAGGGCCACCCAAGGATCATTTCTACCAAGTTTGGTTAAAATTCTCCCATTGGTTTGGGAGAAGAAAATGTTTAAAGAAAAAGTTTACACACGGACGGACAGACGCATGACAGACACACCGCCATGACAATAACTCGCTGGCCTTCGGCCAATGGAGCTATTAAACTGGTCTTAATTTTGTCCAAAATAGAAAAGCCATTAACTTGTAAGGGCTCGATAAGTAACTTTTCAATTCTAGACAAAGTTAAATATTTTTTTTGTTAAAAGAATATAAATGTATAACAGATAAAAATTCTATAACTCAATATGACTCCGTTTCATTCTACAACTATTTCAATCATTGATCTCTTATTTATAACCCTCTATTCTATTTTCTTTAAGAAATAATTCTGTTAACCCTTTGCTGTTTAACCCCTGCTTTTTACGTGTCTGTGATTTTATGATTGAGAAAACATTGTGATAAAAGAAGAAATTGCTTCTGACAAGCAATTTCTTCTTTTTCCACACTATTTTCTACCGTACTAAGTGGTTATTTTTCAAATTAAATCCACTTTAAATTTTTGTCTGCATAACCTTGCATTTGGACAGGTCCAAAATTTTGTAAAACAGGAAAGGGTTAAGAAATAATTCTATCAATCCTTCAACACATACTGCACTGAAATCTGATAAATTATAAAACATCCCAACCAATGGTGGATCCGGAATTTCTGTAAAGGGGGTTCAAATATATAAATAATGACAAGGTTGAAAGGGAATCAAGTCTAGACTCACAAATAAGTAGCTAGGACTCTCAAAACTATCTGATTTAAGTCTGTAGGACCCTCTGGACATCAACTTCAGGAAAAAATTGTAAACTGTTTTAAACAATCTTTAATTCTTTCCTGAAGTTGACCCCAAAAGGTAAATATCTATGGGACACCTTGTGTAGCTAATCCAGAAAATATTTATGAGATAAAGAGAGTATTTGTTGATTTGAGGTATGAAACTAACTAGAAAGCCATGAATGGCTTGAGTCACTCCACAGGCTTGAAATTCTTGTAATAGCAAATCTAAGTTTTGACTAGATTTTTAGATATTTGGGGTTCTACTGATGTTGAAATGATTTTCAAAGTTTCTACTATATGAAATATAGAGAAATGACCTCCGCCCATAAAAGACATATTTTTCATCCAATGACAATGATTTTTGGCTGCATGATAATTGGTCACCAAAGGATCATACCAATGAACTTTGATTGATATCCATCACTTATATCCTGAGAAAATAATTTTCATAGTTTTCACTATAAAACATATAGAGAAATGACCTCCGCCCATAAAAGACAAGCAAAGCAGATTCATACATGACTGTGGTATGGTTTTTAGTTTCATACTTTCATGAAATCAATAAACTTTCTCTTCACGTCTTACAATTTAATGAAGCAAAAATGTTAAGATATATCAATAATGAAAGCAACCTGTTACAGGACTACTTTTTGTGGAAGTTAACAGAATAACTGCTTACTCATTTTTTTTTTCATTGATAATAAAACGGATTTTTCATCCAATCAGAGTACACTGAAATTGGTGGAATCGTCTATAATAGAATTATTTCAATATTTGAACAAAAACTTGACGATAGCTAAAACGAAATAGTCTTCATTTAAGGTAGTGGACTCTTAATAGTTTGGAAGTAATGAACTCTAACAGTGTTAACCGAGGTTTCCTAATGATTTTCATTAGGAAACCTCGGTCAACATTGTTGAAGTTCATTGTTTCCAAAATATTGCAGAACTATTACGGGTCCACTACCTTAAAGCAGCAACTCTGAAACCTTAAGAGAGGGCCCTTATGAGCCTTCTATTTAGTCCTTTGAACCCTTTTTGTTGACACTATAAAAACCAGGGGGTTCGATTTTCCTACTTTTATCCAATTTTTTGAAATACCCTATGAAAATAAAACAAATAGGCCTCAGAGTGGGATTCCTTTGAACCCCATCTGGATCAGACACTGTTCCCAACTAGTTTAAAGTCCTGTTGGGTCATCTGTTCTCCTTGGTAGGTTGTATTTCTGTAAATATTTGAAGTCTATCTTTCAATAAAGTCACTGACACTGTTTTTCCTTCAAACTGCTCCCCATCCAAGTTTATATGGAATTCTTTACCCTGTAAATAATCCAAAAACTAGATCTGTTACAAAGAAGACGGATACCCCCCACCAGTGCTCTGTCAATTGAACAAAGGCTGACTGTGACGTTAACCTTTGACCTATGTGAATCAAAAACAAAAGCACACTTCCTTGGGTCATAAGCAGCATTTGTATGAAGTTTTATGATCCTGGGTGCCTTGGTTCTTGAGTTAGTCAGGAAACGAAAAGGTCTACAGACAGATGGACAAACAGACGGACAGACTGATGGACAGAGAAACAGACATGGTGAAACCAATATACCCCCAGCTACTTGGTAGGTGGGAGTATAATGATAATTGTATATATTCTAATGAATGCTGTTAATCAATATTGACATCTTCTTAAAGGAAAGAGATTGGATTAAAACAAAGGCTACATTGCTGGATATTCTGCATAGTCTTATGTCATTTGGTTGGTTTTTATAACCACCTGTAAAAGCCTATAATGATTTTTGTATCAGCCAATTACAACCTCTATAATCATAGTATGGAATTGTTAAAAGAGAACCATCAACATATGCTGGGCTGCAAGTCTTTGATACAGGGGTTGAAATTAGCACTCCCAAACTAGCAAAATTCGAGTTTAAATGGAAGATCGCAAGTGGAAAGCAACAGCAACTTGCTTTTTTTCGAGTTGAGAAGATCGCTTATTGTAATTCTAGTTTAATTTTTCAAAAGTAACGCAACTCCACCACATCACATTTGTACTGACGCTTGAATCACTTAATTATTTCAATAAATCAAGCTTTTCTTTAAAATGAAACTGACATTTGTCAAAACTCAGCTGGTTCTTATTAACACCTGAAATTACAAATTGTGGTTACTATTGGATACTTGGTGTTGAAGTATCTAATGTAAGAATGTGTCTGCTTTCCTGCAAAAAATGACCAGTGTAGCAGTAAAGTATTACCCTTTGTGCATGTTATTTATTCAGCCCATGTTTCAAATGAAAACTAGATAATCAATTTTCGACAGCTGATTCAAAATCACAGTGGAGCTTTGGGGCTACAAGTAATTTTGAAAATAATGTTTGGGGACTGTTCTTACTTTTCTTCTGTTTCTATATTTTCAAGAAAGAAAATCAACCTGGTAAAAAGTCATTAAATATGCAAGTGCCGTTTTGAATTTTGAGTTGAAAATTAAGTTACTTGCAAGTTTCAGCGAATGGCAAAAAAAAGTAAATTTCAACCCCTGTGATATTGAAAAAGTTTGAATCCAAAGTGGCACATTATTTTCACTAAATGCCTTGAAAGTATGAGTTGCTCTTGTGATGGAGATGAAACATGCCAAGTATGATAGCTGGGATATGACCAAGATTAAAACTTGTCACATCTAACTCCTAAACATGCACCAACAGAATCATGACAAAAAGTAGGATAACTCCTCCAAAACAGCTAGCTAAGGATAGTAGACCAGATATAGTTCCACAACATATCAGAATCCATGGACTTTAAAAGTCTTAACCAAGGCCTCCTAATGATTTCACAGGGAAACCTGGCTGAACATTGTGAAAGATCATAAGTTCAGAAATGTTGCGGAACTATTATGGGTCCACTTCCTTAAAACAAATTAGTCTGATTTGCCAAAAATAAACTAATGGCAAAAGCATTCTAGAAAGATTTACCTCCGGTATCTCTGGTGTAAATTTTACTTTTTTAACCAACAACTTTTCATTTGTATCACTGCCTGTCTCCCAATCTGGCCTTTTTCTCCTTTCTGTCCTGTAAATGATTGTGACAAAATAATTATAAGTCAAAGAAACTTGTTTTCATCTCCCTTCATGTATGAATTGAATGATTTTAACCCTTATCCTGCTAGTTTTAAATTTTGTGCCAAATTGTTGATTTATTGTAAATTTCAATCAGCCTGGATCAAGTTTTTTCCTCTGTAATTAAGTTGAAGGTAGGCAGTGAAGGCTAAGATCAGACTGTATGTCTATGCAGTCTGATCTTAATCTTTGCTGTCTGCCAAAAATTTGTTTAAAGAAGTCATGCTGATGAGAAGGGTTATTGGGAATTTAGATTGTCAACCATTTTACATCTGGTATCCACAAATAATTGCACAAGTACATACACATGTATGAGGGGAACCAAATAGTTCAGTTATCTTTTTTGTCAAATTATTTCCCTCTTGATTACACACAGTAATGAACGTTTAAAAGTTGCAGGGGTGGTATCCCCTGTTTTCTTTGAAAGGATTTGTTTTTCTTAAGGTTCTATGCCATGTCAACATTATTGCAGTTCCCGAGGGTCTGTTTTACTGTGGACCATGGTTTCCTATCGTTTCTCACACAAGTACAACCACATATTTATATCTTAGCAACCAGCTGCTCATACCGATAATTATAATACTGTATTTCTCCAAATAAATGCTGCCGGGAGCTATACATAGTATGGTTCCCGGGAGCTATACATAGTATGGTTCTGTAGCTTTATTTAGTATACATAATCTTATTTAAAAAAAATGTCTTTTAGGCCCATTTCCATTTAATTTGAGGTAAATTTCCTCTAAACAATCAAATGATTGTTTGGAGGTAATTTATCTCAAATTAGAGAACAAGTCTCAACAAGTTCCTAAAATTGAGGCACTTGAAGTGAGTTTTCTCAGTAATAAAATGTAGGGGTGCTACTATTAGGGAGAGAGCTACTAATACTAAAGGAAATACGGTACAGGCATTAGTGGGAGACAAATGACTTGTGTCCCATAGACTTTTCTAAAATAATGGTTGAATGTTAGCCAAGCCAGAGTTTGAACTCACTCACCCACGATTGCATTACCACTGAGCTAGCTAGGGTTGGCCAGAGGTTTGAACTTATGAACGAAGGTTGACAGCCCAATGCATCACAAATGAGCTAGCCGGGTTGACAAGGGGGTTGAACTTATGATCCGAAGGATTGATACCCCAATCTGAAATCAACAAAGCTACCAGGGCTTAGTTTCTTTGAAAGGAAGTCTATAAACAGAAAAAAAATTCTTTACCCTTCCTTTATGAAGTCCATTTTATCCACATATTCTGGACCTAATTCAAGCTCAACACCTCTCAAAGTCTGAAAAATAAAGACATATAGGATTTGTTTTGAGATTTTGTTTTAGACAAGCTGAACCTAACCAAATCTAGAATTGAAATTAATTTAGCCTATTCTGTATATTGTGAAGATTAGCTTTTCCCACAAAACAATAAATAATTAAGCTATTAAACATAATTTTTACTTGGATTATGAAGTTTCTTTGAAGACAAACTTTTCCTATGATCACATTTAATGAATTCCTGCAAACCGGCTCACTGAATAAAACAAGAGGGCAAAAATGGCCCTAAACCGCTCACCTGAACTTTATTAGTCCAATGGATCTCATCCAAGAAACTTTCTTTCAAAGTTTCATTCACATTTGCCTAATTGATGAAGAGGAGATGTTTAAAGAATTTAAAGTAAAAATAGATCCTGCCCAACCATTCATTACTGGGGAAACTCAAAATAAGCCCCACCCTGCCAAGCTCATATTTATGAACTACAATTTTGAAAAAAAAAATTGAAAAGGGTCATTCAAGGAACATTCTGGTAAAGTTAGATTGAAATAGTCCCAGTGGTTCAGGAGAAGATGTTGTTCAGAGATTTTGGGCTCAAAATAAGCCCCACCCTGCCACACCCATATTAATGAGCCAATCAAGATTTCGTGAACAATTTTTGAAAGGGGTCACCCAGAAGTATTCTGTTAAAGTTTCATTGAAATTGGCCCAGTGGTTCAGGAGAAGAAGATTTTAAGATTGTTGACGACATATGACAGACTCAGGCAGTGCTCTCAATAAGGGCCAAAATCAGGAATTTTTGTAATTCCATGTTTGGATTTCAGGAATTTTTTTATGAAGTAAGGAATTTTTAGCCCCCAACCCCCACACACACCTTCCTTTTTCTGTACACTTTGTAAATGCTCGTTTCCTTGTTAAGTGTAAGTTAAATTTTTGCTCCCAAAGTCCATGCTTCTGGTTGGTTCTCTAAGAATAAACGACTTCCAAGCCTTAAAACTTGTAGCTTTGACTTTAAGCTGTAGGGACGAGCTTTGGTTTCACAACCCCCTTTTATTACTTTCATCGAATAAATTATGGAAACTAATATGAGAAAATGTGGACTTTCTATTTAGAATCGGTCCTCAGCTGTATCTTGCGCGGTTGGCCTAGGAAATGCGGTTTACTCAAATTTTAGTTATGATGTTTTGGTATCATGCGATATTACGGTAATTAATGCAGACTTAATTTTCCTCGGCCGGTCGTTCCAACGGTGGCGAATGTTCTAGGTAGTGTGCCAATAAAACTTTAAGTTCTAAGCCTATTTAAACTTACGCAGAACTATCCAAATAGAAGTCAAGAAAAATTCGTCATTTCAAATCTCTCGTCAGACATGTTGCATACAACTTTTAAAATGACGTCATTGGGATTTCCCCACGTTCTCCGAGGATGCCGATTCACGTATTCAAACGAGGACAGTCGAATGACCTTTTGTAAATGTTTTCCGGTAGCGTCTTTTTCACTTCGGATAAATTACCCGTAGATCTATTCTAAGAGTTTTAGAAAGCGATATTTCGAAATTTTATCGGTCTGAGCTGCATAAACTACGTTTGATATAACAAATTTTCCTCTAATTTGAATTTTGTTGGTTTCAATAATCCTATCAAAGGACCCGCGTGATCTGTATCCGATTAAGAAAGATAAAGACAGAAGCGGTAATAACGCGATGCTAACCCGACAAGATTGCGTAATCAGAGACTGGTTGTTATAGCGACAATTTAATACCCCGCGTGTTACACATGACTTGTTTTTGGTCAGCTATAATGTGTATGCTCGTGTTGATTATCGATTTTTTGCACGTATAGACTTACGTTAAATCCTTTATTAGGAAAATTTGTAAAACGTCCGGGGTCAAATTACAGGACGTTTTCCTCGAATCTCGGACTTTTTTTTACGTCCGGGTTTGATTTTCCGGACGTAATTTCTGAAATTCTGGACGTATATTACGTCGACGTCCGCTTATTGAGAGCACTGCTCAGGGTGATCCTTATAGCTCCCCTTGATCACATTGTGCTCAGGTGGGCTAATAATTCTATTAATATTTATGTCAAAAGGTTGTATGTCTCTCTTAACAATATCTCATAGAGTAAATATCTTGTATTAGTAAATATATCCCAAGTTCATATTCATTTCAAATGTCTCTTTATCTCTCTTCACAATATTTTAAAGTCTCTTTATCTCTCTTCACAATATTTTAAAGTAATACCTTATCTTTGTTAGTATATCCCCAATTCATATTTAGTTCATATGTCTCTATATCTCTCTTCTTAATATTTCAAAGTAATACCTTATCTTTGTTAGTAAATCCCGAGTTCATATTCAGTTCATATGTCTCTATATCTCTCTTCACAATGTAAGAAAGTATTAAATTATCTTTGTTTGTTTATCCCGAGTTCATATTTAGTTCAAATGTGTTTATATCTCTCTTCACAATATTATAAAGTAAAACCTTATCTTTGTTAGTATATCCTGAGTTCATATTGAGTACAAATGTCTCTATATCTCTCTTCACAATATTATAAAGTAATACCTTATCTTTGTAAGTATATCCTGAGTTCATATTTAGTTCAAATGTCTCTATATCTCGTCACAATATTAAAAAGTAATACCTTATCTTTGTTTGTATATCCTGAGTTTATATTGAGTTCAAATGTGTTTATATCTCTCTTCACAATCTCATCTCCATCTTCAAAATCATATTCATCTTCTTCTTCCTTGAGGTTTTCGTGGACTTTTATAGAAAATGAAATACACATCTATAACTTTTGTATAATATTCGGTTAAGAAGTAACACATCACTAACAGAAACAAGAGCCATGTTGGACATGGGCATAAGTCCCCTACCGGCTTTGTTTGTCTCAATGTTTTCCCACGCCAATTCTATCAGGGACGTCAAAACCAGGTCTTGTTAAAGGGTTAAACAAGACTTACATGAGTTGTTGTCTCTGCTGTGCCCACTATACAATTCATGCAAGCAATAGACAGATGCAAGAAATAGTATCAATAACAGTTACCTTGTCTGATCCAAGATGTTTTTCTTCAGTCTTGTTGGTAAGAAATGAGAACTTTCACTGGAGGTGATTAATACTGCTGCATCACCACCCTGACTAACATGGCTTATAAATTTTTTTACATTTTAAAACAGGTTTCATCAAGTTAGCTTGCTTAGTTATTAAGTTATTGCAGGATCCATTTTTTGCCATATTTTCACTATTTCCGTTACCATAGCAACCGCACTTTTTGTCAAAGAACAAAGATAAAATGATGTGCATAATCTACACATTGCCATCTAGTCATATACCAAGTCTCATCAAATTAGCTTGCTTACTTATTAACTTATCGCAGGATCCAATATTTTTTGCCATATTTTCATTATTTCCGTATCCATAGCAACAACAATTTTAGTCTAAATACAAAAATAAAATGATGTGCATAATCTACACATTGCCATATAGTCATATACCAAGTCTCATCAAACTAGCTTGCTTAGTTATTATCTTATCGCAGGAACCCATTTTTGGCCATATTTTCACTATTTCTGTAACCATAGCAACCTCAATTTAAGTCGAAAAACAAAAATAAAATGATGTGCATAATCTACACATTGCCATCTAGTCATATACCAACTTTCATAAAAAACGCTTGCTTAGTTATTAAGTTATCGCGAGATCAAGATTTGAGCGGACAGACGGACGGACAGACGGACAGACGGATGGACGGACAGACGGAGGGCAAACCCATAGTCCCCTCCGGTGTGAACACCGGTAGGGGACTAATTAAAACATGAAGTACTTTCAGTTTGTACAATTGAAAGAAAGTGGAGTATTGCAATTTTAACAAACCTCATTTTGATGGCTCAGTGCAAAACAGTTTTAACTGCCTTTATATTTAGACGCAGTTACAACTGTTTTGCGCTGAGTCTTTAATTTGTGTTCAAGCCTGTAATTGGCCAGGTCATCTCTACTGGTTATGACCAGGCAAAATTATAATATACCCAAAGAGGGAGTAATGTTAATTTCCAATTGCAGGATTTTTTTGTTTGCTCAAACAAATTTGAGGGTTTTAGATATTGCTTTTTCAAGTCAAAAAGTACCAACAACATAGATTTGGAGTTAAAATAGCAACCATATATCGCCATTACTCATTCTAATCTAGCACTTCATGTCTTTTAGAAAATGTTTATTTGAGTAAACTAACATTTTTTAACTGTTTTACTGCCAAAAATCAAATTCTTCCAACTCCATGTTTGTTTGGGTTTTTCTGGTGTAGTGGTTTCCATCTTCTGTTTAGGTTTAGCATTCTCTTCTGTTAACAGAACATACTCAATAACACCTTTCAGGGAGGGTGGCCACTGACTGAGGGTGGTCCTTATATAAGTCCATCTGTGTTTAAATGGTCCAAAATACCAATAACTGTAAATTGAAGTAGTTACAAGCAATGTAAGAATATTTGCAGGGCTGCAGAATGAGAGAAATGACAAACTAATTTTTTTTTCATGAAAATCCTATGTTATGGGTACTTATCAGAATCTTAATCTTTATTTTGGCTGCACCAGATTTCAAAATTCTTTGCCATCTTTCTTGCAAAAATTGAACAAGATTCATTCCAGTGAAATTGATCAACATCCATTTGCTAGATTCTGAGATTTTCAAAGTTTTCACTATATATGAAAATTTTCAAAGTTTTCACTATATATATTATATAGAGAAATCACCTCCACCCACAAAAGGCCAATGTTTCAACCGATCACAATATTTTTTTGTATCCTGAAAAGGGGTCACCTAAGGAGCATTCATGTGAAATTTTGTTGGTATCTTTTGATTAGGTTTTGAAAAAAGTCACTTTTTACCATAATAAAATAGGCAAAATAAACCAATTAAAGCCTTGTTTTTCATTAGCTCAAAAATCCCTGAACAACTTTGAAACAGGGTCACCCATGAATCATTCCTGTGAAGTTTGGTTAAAATTTATCAAGTAGTTTCTGAGATGATTTTTAAAGAAAAAAATTATGACTGGACACACAGATGGACACATTGCAAGATGCATAGAAAGACCCATGACGTTCACAGCCCCATGACAATAGCCCCAGTGGCTATCTATCAGAGCAGCTAGAAATTGATACCACTATATCAAGAGGAAGTAGTGCACAAGTATGAAACAAACAGGGAATCTCAGTCATGTGCTGAATCATCTTTCTGGTGAGATAATTACAATCTTCTAGCACAGGACATCAATTTTGCTTTATATTGGATTAAGCCATGAAATTATTTCAAACATATCCTCACTTGGATGTTCTCTCTCCAGCATCTCTGAATACCCCAGCCTCCAAACCACATAATGTATATGTTGAGCTGCCTTCATCATCCTAGAAAAGAACATAATTATTGGTACCAAAGTGTACAAAGATGTATTATGCAAGTAACTGTTGCGACGGTAACCATGTCATGCTAATCAAGGTTTAAGTCTTGCTTTAACAAAGTGGGGTCCATGGGACTCAAACATTGGGATCATGGGGGCCTTGCTCAAAGTTCAAGTGATCAAATGTAGATAATTTCTTTCTAGATATATATATATATATGTGTGTGTGTATTGAATATAAATATATATAATATAAATATATATTGAGCTTTTTAGGGTTAAAGATGGACAAAGTTTTTGACACATGTGATTTTGAGGGGATTAACTTTATGAAACAATTGAAAACTGTTTCAAACAGTCTTCAAGTCTTTTCTAAAGCTGATCCCCAGAGGGTCTTTAGGACTCACATCAGATAGTTTTGAGGGTCCTGGCTACCTATTTGTGAGTCTCGATCTCACAAAACCTGCGTCCCTTAAAGCCCTGCTAAACCCAGAGTATTCCTGTGTTGGCAGGGTACAGTTATGCACAATGTAAAATTAACACTCACCCTGATCGAGACCATTCTAATTCACTCACACAGCGCTCCATTTGTTGCATTAAAAAACTCATATATAACGCTCAAAAACATTCAAAATGCATTGAAATCGATAAATGGCCCTCAAAAATCAATCAGAAAAATGTAGATTATTCAATGAATTCAATGGCTGGTATGGAATTGGAAGCCTCTGATTGGTCCATGTAGACACGCACATCTATTAAAAGATATTTACGTCATCTCCTTATGTTAACATTAAGAAATTTACATCAGAAGCATTTATTTTACAGTCATTTATTCCACTAATTCAATTTTATACTAAAATCATTTAAAATCAATCCATATGTAAATTTCACGATGTTGTTAACTGTATAGACAAAGATCAGTCTGTATATATGTGCAGTACATTTATATGCAGGCTGATCTTAGTCTACACCACCAGATTTTTCTTTGTAAACCAGAGAACTTTCAAAATAATATTTTCTTGCATTCAGTGCTTTCAGCACCTTGATTTTATCATGATTTTGCCAAGGTTTTTATTCAGCATAAAAAGATAATTCTCCTACAAGAACTACTTTTTATAAACTGTATATATTTCAAGAGTTAGTTACACAATCAACTGTCAGAGCCTGAAAATCAAGATGAGCAATATTCTTTGATGCTCTTTGGTGGTTTATTGAGGAATAATGGTAGATTATCATTTTGATAAACTCAATGCCTAAGTAGTGAAATAATTAACTAGAAAGCCATGAATGGCTTGAGTCGCTCCACAGGCTTGAAATTCTTGAAATAGCAAATCTAAGGTTTGACTAGATTTTAAGATATTTTGGGTTCTACTGATGTTGACATGCTTTTCAAAGATTCCACTATATAAAATAAAGAGAAATGATCTCTGCCCATAAAAGACATATTTTTCATCCAATGACAATATTTTTTCGCTGCATGAAAAAAGTTCACCCAAGGATCATTCCAGTGAATTGGGTTGATATCCATCAATTACATTCTGTGAAAATGACTTTTAAAGTTTCCACTATATATAATAGAGAAATGACCTCCGCAAATATAATACATATTTTCCATCCGATCACAATAATTTTTGGTAGACTGATAAAGGTTCACTCAAGGATCATTCCAGTGAAATTGGGTTGATATCCATCAATTACATATTGTGAAAATGACTTTTAAAGTTTCCACTATATAACATTTAGAGAAATGACCTCTGCCCGTAAAATGCATATTTTTCATCCGATCACAATAATATTTGGTAGACTGATAAAGGGTCACCCAAGGATCATTCCAGTGAAATTTGGTTGATATCCATCTCAATTCTATTCTGAGAAAATGATTTTCAAAGTTTCCACCATATAACATATAGAGAAATGACCTCCGCCCATAAAATGCATATTTTTCATCCGATCACAATAATATTTGGTAGACTGATAAAGGGTCACCCAAGGATCATTCCAGTGAAATTTGGTTGATATCTATCAGTTAGATTCTGAGAAAATGATTTTCAAAGTTTCCACTATATAACATTTAGAGAAATGACCTCCGCCCATAAAATGCATATTTTTTATCCGATAACAATAGTTTTTGGAAAACTGATAAAGGGTCACCCAAGGATCATTCATGTAAAATTTAATTGGTATCCATTGATTAGATTTTGAGAAAATTCACTTTTTTACCATATTTGGAAATTAGCCACGCCCATTAAATCCATGTTTTTCATTGGATCAAAATTTCTTGAACAACTTTGAAACAGGGTCACCCAAGGATCATTCCTGTGAAGTTTGGTTGAAATTCATCCAGTAGTTTCTGAGGAGAAGATTTTTAAAGAAAAAGTTTACGACCGGACGCACTGACAGACTGACGAACGCACGACGGACACAATGGCATGACAATAGCCCCAGTGGCTTTCAGCCAGTGGAGCTAAAAACTTATACCCTGCTTTCATTCATTTCACCCTATCTGACATCATCTAAGCAGAGAAAAGTAAATGACATCACCATGAATGTTGCATAGTAATCATGTGCAAAATGATGTGCTTTAAAAAATTTGTCTTATAATTGTAATATTTTGTTTCATTTTCGCATTAAAGAAATAGAATATTTTTTTTCAATATTGATTGAAATTTCATTTTGTGAACATTAGCTAAAGCTATAATTTCACTCCTGGCTCTGCCACTTGTAAAAAAGTAGCTTTTATTAATCTCTCACTAAAAAACGATTATCATTGATATAATAGTTGTCTAAAGACACTTCAAGGAAGATATACTGAGGGTAAGAGTCACAAAAATATAAAAGAAAAAACTTTTTTTCTTTACTTGAGAAAACATGATAAAGGGTTCATTAACTCTTTTTTCAACTATGGTTCTAAATCATACCTGACCTTATACCAGAGACAAAAAGAGAGGTAATAGATTCTAGCAACGGAGCAACGGTAACTAATTTTTAAAGATGGGTGGCCTGGGGCTGGGTCTGTGAAGTGTCCTGTATTAATACACAACCAGCTTCCAGTAAGGCTTGAACCCACAACCATCAGATTACAAATCAAGCACGCTAACCACTTAGCCAACGAGCCAGACATCTTTAATGTTCAGTAATATTAAAAAAACTCAATTTTGTGTAAAATAGTTAAAATTAACAAAATTAAGTAAGTCCATAGGTAAAGAACACATCCTTTTTTTGATTGATTTTGTTTATTTGTTAGAGATTTAACACCACTCTTAGCAATCTTCAATTTATGAAGCATGTGTGGAATACCTAAGCATGGTTCCTAATATTTAACCCCAGTATTTCCAAGAAATTCTTTCCAAGTCTCTAGTCCTTCATCCCACTTCAGTTTTTCATTATCTAACAATTCATAGGAGACCAATGATATAAGGATGTTTGTTGTGGCAAGATTTTTTTTACTTGGGAACCCATTTAATTTCTAATTTAAATGAATCTAGTAAATACCGATTGTCTACCAAGAGGCTAAATAATCCAAATACCTGTAGTTTGAGTACATCTATATGTTCTGTCTTTCCTTTAACAACTGCCATCGCTGCATCTAAACATCTCCTGTTTTAACAAAAATCTAAATGTTTTACATGATGCTAAAAAAGGCCATTTGGAAAGTAGAAACAAGAGCACCGCCTGCGGGTGCCTACGCTCGGCTGTCGAGTGCTGGATGGTGGGAAATAATCTAAGTCGAAAAAGGGGCATAATTTGCACAAAATGCATCTAGAGTTATCCCCCTTGATAGTATAGGTTGCTCTTTTGATGGTGAACATGTGTGCCAGGTTTCAAGTGAATGCCTTCAGTAGAACCAGAGATATAACAAAATGTCAAAGTTTTCGCACGACAACGACGACGACGACAACGACACGGAGGCTATAGCAATACCTCGGGTTTTCTCCGAAAACAGCCGAGCTAAAAATCAACATTCTCTTTTAGTCCATGCAAAATTTGCCAGCTGACTAGGTGCTATTCAAAGATTTTCTTAAACTAGGAATTGGAATTAAACTATTATCAAAACCTGATCCCTAGACAAGTTATTAGAACATAGCCAAATTGGCCATGCTACATTTCTAAAAATGTGAAAATATAGCTTTTGTTTTCATTTCAAGGAAGCAATGGACATATAGCGTCATTTTTTTTCCGCCAAATGAATTTTTGTCTTGTTCATATATGTTGTAGATTAACATTGTGTAGTCATTATATTAAAATTTGAAGGTACCTCTCCATGCTCGTTTTCTTGCTAGAGTTATCTACCCTTGAGTGGTACTTGCCATTTTTCATTAAAATGTTTATATTTGTTATATGTCTAGTATAAACTCAATACCAGCTATTAGCTATGAAAAACATACATATTGACAAGCAAATTCGTTGAATTGATATCCCCCGCCGAACATATTTTCATTGTCAATGGAGTTAATATCAAACTTAGGTACAGGTTATCTTTTATCTACATCAACCTATAGTTTTCAAGAAATAGCGCGGAAACGAATTTCACTATGTAAGTATATGGCTTAAACAGTCAGGGGCAGTAACTCTAAATTCGACAGTCGAACCCGGTAACCCCAACGATATGCGCATGTCCTCATTGTAGTGAGGCTGTGTGCAAAGTTTCATTGAAATCCAGTCTATAGTTTTCAAGAAATAGCGCGGAAACGAATATCACTATGTATGTATATGGCTTAAACAGTCAGGGGGCAGTAACTCTAAATTTGGCGGTAAAACTGGGTAACCCTGACGATATGCGCATGACCTCATTGTAGTGAGGCTGTGTTTCAAGTTTCATTGAAATCCGGTCTATAGTTTTCAAGAAATAGCGCGGAAACACATGTCGGACAGACGGATGGACAGACAGAAGGAAGGACGGACCCCCCCCCCCCCCCTTTAAACCTTATACATGTACTCAATGGCTGTTGCCAAAGAAATTTCTCTTTGATCAATTGCATTTGCATAATGTGCCTTCAAACAACAAAAATGTACTAAATTTTGTGATTTTTAAGGGGGAAAAATACCACAAAAACCTTTTTTTTTTTCAATAAATTACCTGATATTTTTTTTTAATTTTTCGATTTGTTTTAGAACCATATTTTTTCTTTATTTGTGAAAAAATTCAGCATACCCCGGTACCTTTCCATGCAAATAAGAAAGTTTTTCTTTATTTTATTTTGACCCCTCCTTATTGAAGGACACTTATTACATATTCTTATTGGTAAATTAAATGATCCAGTCATTCAATTGATATCAAATGATGAAAAGAAACTAAGTTATGAAATTGTACCATCATTATTCTATGTTATTTCCATACGCAGAATCTTATGAAAACCGGTCATTTTAAACAATGCGCAAAAAGAGCCGTAAAATAAACCAAAACACACTTCTGGTTTATAGAGTTAGGAGGTGGCTGTCCATTGCCACCTGAATGAAAGATAAATCAATCTTCGAACAAAATAATAACACCCCCCCCATCCACAATCTTGCTGATGTTAGAGCATGAAAACATCTGTTATCTATACATTTCAGAAATCAGTCCATACATCCAGTTAAGGATTCGAGTTTAAGAAGCCTTTGATACCTGATATCAGATTTGTCCGGTCCGTAGAAAAACTTGGCAAATTTGTTGGTACTACCCACAGGTATTATACCTATAGGAATCTTCTGTCTGAAAACCTGAAATACAGTAACAATAGGATTAGTTTGTCAAATGCTTGTGCCAGATGCATGAATATTCCATGAAATGCAACATTAATTAATGAACATGTCCTAGAACAATGACATTGATATCATCAGATGAACTTGAAAATGTCTTTAAAGATTTTATATTGACAAAATTTTACTGAATACCAAATTTGGGCTAATCATTTTCAAAACTTGTTTTATGCTGAAGATAAACATCTTACCTTATCATCCTTTCTCATCATACCAGTGATGAGCTGAAACAGATTAAAATGTAAGTGTAAGTGTTATGTAAATAAAAATGTACACGTCTCAAGAGATAATGAAAAAAAAATCACATTGGCCTAGCTTTTGTTGCTCACAAACAAAAGATTTGATAATCTAAATCATAAACAAACAACCAATGTTTTGACCCTCAAAATTATGAAAATATCCTATTTTGACCCCTAAAATTTGCTGTATTGGGGGTCATTTTGAATTTTACATTGTCACATGGTGCATCTTCATACTCCTGTAAATTATTAATGTAACAGAGTTATTAGTCGCCTTCATATTTTATAAGAGAATCATATGAAATATTGACCTGTTAACAAGACATGAAGGAGAAAATCAAAGAAGTCAATCAGCACCACAAAAATATACACTCATTACCTACTCAAATTATTATTTTGACCTCTTCAACAGAAGTTTTGACCACTGGAAATTCAGAGTCAAGGGGTGAATGACTCCTTAATTGGAAAAGCTAGCACAAGCCCTGAACAACTATTCTATTTCCTTAATGCAAAAATGAGACAAACCCCAAGGTTTGGACTTTTTTCTTTAAGTGCCACATTTCTGATAACATCATTAGTCTATTAAGCTCCTCTTGGATAAGGTCAAAGTTTATAGCAGTAATTTGTCGTGAAAAGCAGGTAAAAAGAAACTAGAAAGCCATGAATGGCTTGAGTCGCTCCACAGGCTTGAAATTCTTGTAAAAGCAAATAAATAATTTGACTGGATTTTTAGAGATTTGGGGTTCTACTAATGTTGAAAATGATATTCAAAGTTTTAACTATAAAACAAATAGAGAAATGACCTCTGCTCTAAAAAGACATATTTTTCATCCAATCAAATAATTTTTGGCTGCATGATAATGGGTCACCAAAAGATCATGCCAAAAATATTTGATAGGTATCCATTCCATTCTTAGAAAATGATTTTCTCATATTTTCCACTATTTAACATATTGAGAAAAGACCTCCACCCACAAAATGCATATTTTTCATCCAATCACAATAATTTTTGGTACACTGATAAAGGGCCACTCAAGGATAATTCCAGTCAAATTTGGTTGATATCCATTGGTTACATTCTGAGAAAATGAATTTCAAAGTTTCCACTATTTAACATATGGAGAAATGACCTCTGCCCATAAAATGCAAATTTTCCATCTGATCACAATGATTTTTTGTAGACTGATAAAGGGTCACTCAAGGATCATTCCAGTGAAATTTGGTTGATATCCATCAGTTACATTCTGAGAAAATGAATTTCAAAGTTTCCACTATATAACATAAAGAGAAATGACCTCTGCCCATAAAATGCATATTTTCCATCTAATCACTATGATTTTTTGTAGACTGATAAAAGGTCACCCAAGGATCATTCATATTAAATTTAATTGGTATCCATTGATTAGAATCTGAGAAAACTCACTTTTTACCATATTTGGAAATTAGCCACGCCCATTTAAACCATGTTTTTCATTGGATCAAATTTTCTTAAACAACTTTGAAAAAGGGTCACCCAAGGATCATTCCTGTGAAGTTTGGTTGAAATCCATCCAGTAGTTTCTGAGGAGAAGATTTTTAAAGAAAAAGTTTACGACCGGACGCACGCACGGACGGACGGACGCACGACAGACACAACGCCATGACAATAGCCCCAGTGGCTTTCAGCCATTGGAGCTAAAAAGCTGTGCCTTCAGACTGTGTATGGTTTTAAAAATTCAACCACAATATTACAAATTATGGTCTGGGCAATTACAGGAGGACAAACACACTCACATTTAAAATAATGTGTTTTTGTCAGGGTTTATGGACGAGATGAATGGAAAAATGATACCACCGTATCTGAAGGTGTCAAGAAACTAGATGAAAACCATATAACTAAACAGCTATTTAACTATCGGCTTTTTGCCTCTCATCGGCCTAACACATCGGTTAAATTTGGTTTTATTCCCGATGCTATCAGACTCCTTAAAAAGTATTCTCTTGATGATTATTTACGATCTTATATGGTAACCGGGTTATTTCCTAATAAATGTCAATGGAAAAGGCTGTCTCGTAATGCAATTGATGGATTGGCAAACAATGTCTGGCTTGGTAGAATTTAATCAGATATGCACTTGTCAAGTTTTTTGTTTTTAAAACCCCAGTTAAAATTTCACTCTGAACTATGGGAGGCCAGCAGGTCAGTCAATAGTCCTGCAATGATGAATTCATGTAAAAACTGTATTAAGATAATCGCAAAGTTTTATAGCGACTCATTTACAAACTTTTGTCATTACTGTAATAACACACTTCTCATATCCTCCTGTGAACACGTCCTCTTACAGTGTCCCGCCACTCTCCATCTACGCAATGATCTACTTCAAAGGATAAAAACACATGCAGATGATCTTTCTCTTAGGGTGTTTGACAATTTAGAAAGTCATAAACAAGTAGTCGCTCTGTTTTCGGGATTTAGAAATATATTTGAAAGCAATGATGTTAACCACAAAATTCTTAGTAACAGCATACCAACTCTTGGAAAATTTTGGAACTTTTTTCTTAAATAAATACTTTCTACTTAATGTCGCGAGGAAAGTCTTAAGATTAGAGCTTTTATGTGTATGTATGTGTAAGCGTAAGCGCATATGTGTACTTGAGTGTATGTATATATATAGATGTGAATGTGTGTATGCATGCTTATTTGTGTGTACATGTGTCATATATTTGTGTATGCATGCGCGTATATGTGTATGTATGTGTGCAGTTGTATGTATATGTGTTTGTATGTGTGCATGCACATGTATGTTTGTATATGTATGTGTTTATGTGTGTAATTGTGTGTACGTATGTGTGTATATGTTTGCATAGATATATATTTATGTATAAATGTTAATTTAGGTCCCGGGTTCGATCCCCGACGGCGGCACTCGATATTTCCGACTGTTTGTCTTTTACCAATGGGTTGATAATCGTTGACCTATGTGAAATAGCAGCTGGAGGCTAGGAAAGGATGTGGTGGTTGTACTGGTGGGCGAAATACCAGGAAACTATCGTTAGGTGCTCCAGCCGCCGCGATATAACTGAAAAATGTTGAAAGCGGCGTTAAACTCCATTCAATCAATCAATCAATCAATAAATGTTTATCTGTTTGCTTGTGTATGCATTTATTTGTGTTAATATATGTGTATGCATATATGCTTATGTGTTTATGTATATGTGTGCGCAATTCAATTCCTTGTATTTCGTTTTCGAGACAAGGAAACTCTCTTTTGACGTATTATATGCTAAACAAGAGGACCATGATGGTCCTAGATCGCTCACCTTTGTCTCTTTGACTTCTCCCTTAGCAAAATTAAATACTTGAAAGATCATTAAATTATCATTAAATTTTTCAAAGAAAAACATAACTCTATTTCTATGATCGCTGCATAAATTTCTATCCTTTTCTCAACAAGTTTCATGTGACCTGGCCAACATTCTGACCAAGTTTCATAAAGATTGGGTAATATTTGTGGCCTCTAAAAAGAAAATAGTCATTTATGCCCCTTTTCCCGTGATATGACATGGATCTTTCCCATTTTAAATAGGGTTCATCCTTGTGACCTAGCCATTATTCTGATCATGTTTCATGAAAATTGAAATGTATTTGTGGCTTCAAGAGCGTAAACAAGAAAATTGTCATTAAGGCCCCTTTTCCCGTGATATAGCACGGATCCTTCCCATTTTCTTTAGGGTTCATCTTTGTGACCTGCCCAACATTCTGACCAAGTTTCATGAAGATTGGGCCATATTTGTGGTCTCTAGAGTGTAAACAAAAAAATTGTCATTAAGGCCCCTTTTCCCGTGATATGGCACAGATCCTTCCCATTTTCAAAAGGGTTCATCCTTGTGACCTGGCCAACATTCTGAACAAGTTTCATGAAGATTGGACCATATTTGTGGCCTCTAGAGTGTAAACAAAAAAATTGTCATTAAGGCCCCTTTTCCCGTGATATGGCACGGATCCTTCCCATTTTCAATAGGGTTCATCCTTGTGACCTGGCCAAACTTCTGACCAAGTTTCATGAAGATTGGGCAATATTTGTGGCCTCTAGAGTGTAAACAAGAAAATTGTCATTAAGGCCCCTTTTCCCATAATATGGCACGGATCCTTCCCATTTTCAATAGGGTCAATCCTTGTGACCTGGCCAACCTTCTGACCAAATTTCATAAAGATTGGGCCATATTTGTGGCCTCTAGAGTGTAAACAAGAAAATTGTCATTAAGACCCCTTTTCCCGTGATATGGCACAGATCCTTCCCATTTTCAATAGGGTTAATCCTTGTGACCTGGCCAACATTCTGACCAAGTTTCATGAAGATAGGGCCATATTTGTGGCCTCTAGAGTGTAAACAAGAAAATTGTCATTATGGCCCCTTTTCCCATGATATGGCACGGATCCTTCCCATTTTCAATAGGGTTCATCCTTGTGACCTGGCCAACATTCTGACCAAGTTTCATGAAGATTGGGCCATATTTGTGGCCTCTAGAGTGTAAACACTAAGATTGTTGACGCCGGACGACACACGACGCACGACGCACGACGGACGACGGACGACGGACATTCAATGATCACAAAAGCTCACCTTGAGCACGATGTGCTCAGGTGAGCTAAAAAACCCACCTTGCTTTCTACACCCTCGATTTCTACGTGAACTGTGGTAATTGTCAGGTGATTGATCACAGTTCTCGTCTTTCGAATCTGTCCGATGGGTGTAGATTTGCAATGTGGCTTATTTGTTTGTCTCCCTTTTTTGTGTTTTGCTGCTTGTCCTGTATATATATTTACTTATTATTTCTTTTCGTAACGTTATCCTGCCCTTCGTTATCATGCCATTCGCTTCCTGTCCCTAAAAAGAGCTCTCTAACATGACTCTACAATCTCCAACAATCAGTAATGGATCACCTCTTAAAGACTAATCCATTCTTAGAATTTACACACTAATTTTTCTTACATCAACGAGTTTTTCCATGGTTTAGTCATGATTTCTTCGTAAAAGTGTCATGGTAACGAGGGTCTGGTTTCCTGTTTATATGTACATGATTTTGAATTTGTTATTATGTTTGTCATTTCCCTTCTTTACTCAGTCTGTCTCTCTCTTTCTAAACTTTCTCTGATTGCTAGCTTTCAATTTCAATTTGTTCAAATGTTTTGTTATTATTGTAATGCTCGCCAATTTGGCGGAAAAACAATAAAATAATAATAATAATAATAGATATATTCACTGTTATATGTAGGATATTCGTTTGTTTCAGTGAAGATGGATTAATATTTCATTGAATGAACAACAAAAGCTATATTTAATATAGCTTTTGTTGTTCATGAAATGAAATGTAAATCTTACTTGAAAAACAAATGATAATTCTCTTTGATAATGTAAAAATGAGACAAATTTTCTTAAAATGCATCATTTAGCATATGATTGCTATGCAATGTTCATGGTGACATCACTTATAAGGCTTTTCTTACATAACGTCAGATTGAGTAAAATGAACAAGGAGGGATTCAAGTTTCTGATAATTTCACTGGTAAGGCAGAGGTTTTATCAAATGATATTCTACAATAATTTCTCGATAAACTACTGAAAAGCATCAAAGAAATTATGTTATTCAAATGTAATTGAAAATTTGTAAATTCGCATTTAATGTTACTGATGGACGGCTCCTTATGGAAATGGAATAAACCTGTCTGTTTACTGCAAACTGATGCATGTGCCGTAGATATAAAATTAGGTTAACAGCAAATTGGCAAATCAAAAGACCAGCCTTTTCCTCGCAAAATAATAATAATCTACCTCTATAACCGACACATTTCCACCAGCAACTAGTATAGCATCTGCATGCTTCTGTTCAAACACTTTCATATACTCTTTGATTTGTCCTTCATACTCAGTCTATAAAACAATTAAGTCTCAATCAGTCTTCCGAGAAAACAGAAAACTCTTTTCTCCATTAAATGCAATTGATGATCCCCGCCATATCATCTTGAACCTATCATTGTTCAAGTATTTACATCATTTAAGTTGCCCATAAATATAAATACTTGAAACAATATGGAGAACAAGATGTGTTTTTTAAACACAAATGTCCCTGCAACTGCCATTTTCAGAAATGTTCAATATATTTGACCTTGAAAAATAACCTTGACCTCGACATATGACCTGGAAAGATTTATCAACAGAAAGGTCTTGTCACAGGCAATAATCATGCAAGCAGGTTAAACAAAAATAAAACTCCTTAATTAATCCTGATTTTTTTACTGCCTTGTTGACTCAGTGGTAAATGCACTCGACCCATGACCTGGAGGTCCATGGTTAAAGCCCCTCCATTGTAGAGGTGTGTTTAGGGGCAAAACACTTAATAGCAAGCCCCAGTTCACCCTGCTCTTAAATTGGAAAGAAGGGGGTTTAAACCACTACCTCTCTCTCAGGGAGGCAAACACATCAGAATTGAGTGTTTGAGAGCGATTCAATAAGCTTAAGCTTTCGTGGCAATCGAACTAAAATAAATTGGTATAAACTATAAACTAATCCTGATGTACAGTACAGTCAAACCTGATTAAGCAACCACTATAGGGAAAACCAAAAAGCAGTTGTTTAAGAAAATGGCTGCTGAATACAGGATTAGTTTAGAAATAAGAAACATACTTTTTGATTGAACATGCATATTATTGGGAAATTTTCAAAATCCTGTGTTGATATAACTCATTAGAATCGTCTCATTGAGATGATTTTGGTGAGTTTTAACAACATAGGATTCATTTCCAATAATTTTTAGACCAACAATACCTTATTTTTATGATATTTGGATTTAAAGATGGAGATCCTTAAAACAGTCGCTCAATAAAAATCATGGCTTAATAGATGTGGTCACTCGAGTTGGATTGACTGTATTAAGTGCTTACCCTGACAACATTAACTTCCAGCCCTCCCAAATGTAATACAGGGGCGGCATTCTTCTCAAACAACTTCTTGGCTCCACTAAAATGAGAAACAAAAGCAGAGCTTGGATATCAGCTCCTAGATTGTAAGTTAACAGGTGTCTAGACTCAGCTATTTAGTGCTGGATGGTGAAAAAAAATCTAAGTCAAAAAAAAGGGCAAAATTTGCAAAAACATGCATCAAGAGTTTTCCCCTTGATAGTATAGGTTGCTCTATTGATGCTGAACATGTGTGCCAAGTTTCAAGTGAACGCCTTCAGTAGAACCAGGGATGTCACAAAATGTCATAGTTTTTACACGACAACAACAACGACACCAAAGCTATAGCAATACCTTGGTTTTCTCAGAAAACAGCCGAGCTAAAAATCTAGGTTGAAGAGGAGGTACAATTCATTACATTACTAAATTTATAAATATAAAAAATATCACAAAATCAATGGCTATGGGTGAGGCCATATATAACCAGTTACAACTGTTGCAAGTTGAGCAATCATAAAGTAAAAATTTAAGCACAGTCACGATGACCAGCCCTGCCACCAGGATGACAAAACTGTTTTCTAATTATAACCCTCTCTGTAGCAAATGCACATGCAAAGCAGGGTATTACTGGAAAATAGTTTGCACTGTTTTGTCATCCTGAATGCTGGGCAGGACAAAGATATATCTACCATTATTCCATAATAATATTTCTAGTTTTATCTGAACAAATCAAAGCTAAGGTTTATAAACAAGAAGCGATAATTGTAAAATATTTATGCCCCCACCCCCATAAGAGCAGCCCTGCTATCAGAATGACAAAACAGTGGGAAAAGTAGGGTATAATTGACTAACCGTTTGCACCGTTATGTTATCCTGAATGTAGGATAGGTCAATGGTATATATTTTGTCAATCAACAAAGGGGAATAACTCAAACAATATGACAAGCTGAGTAATGGTCCTTTTTCACTGCACTTCTCCTCAGTGAGATCTATCCATCTGTGAAGTTTCATGATTTTAGCTTGCACTGTATTTGAGATATCATCTTGACTAAAATAGTCTAGGCTACAAACAAACTGACCAACAAGTGCAAAGAAATATCCGCTCTTCTGCAAAGGTGGGGGGGCATAACAATACTAAAGCAGCCCTGCGTTTAGGATCACAAAAGGGAGAAAACAGTTTTCCAATTATACCCCGCTTTGCACATGCACTTACAGTCAAAGCAGCGTATAATTGTAAAACTAATTGCACCGTTTTTTTCATCCTGAACATAGGGCAGGACATTTTAAAATGATACTCATTTTTGTATTTTGATTAAAAATCTCATTGCTAGATGAAATTTTCTTTTATTACAATACCATTTTGTAAAATAACCTACCCATGACTTGCAGCAGGATTCAGGAATACTGTTACTTTTCTAGTCTTGTTACCAAGTTGCATGGGAACTTCTCCATATTTCTGGAAATCAAACAAGATGTTTTCAAAAAACAATAATGCCCCCAAATCAGCTTTTTTTTAAAAAAGAAGTTTGACCTTGATAATTCCTGACCTTGAAAGATGTGGATTGATTAAAGGAATCCTTGATACCAAATATGATAATTGTAAGTTTAATAGTCTTGAAGTTATTGGAAATTGTTGCGCTTGCAGGTTAAATACAGGATAAGATTTTGTAGACAGGTGTCCACAAGTAAAATAATATGCCCACAATCTATTGATACAGAAGGATTTGAAATCTATGGATTTGAAGGATTAATAATTTGAAAAAAGTTTAACAGAGTTTGACAATATGAAGAAATTTAAAACTTGAATTTTATTAACATTTTACTATCAAATGACAATTAAAAAGTAATTCCTGTATCAGAAAACATGTACTAGAGGTCAAAGCCAGTAATAAATCTTTACTTCTCAAAAACACTTTATTGTGGGTATGCTTGTATCTTCTAATTAATTTGAAAAAAAAAATTATCTCACAATTTGGAAGAATTATTGTGGAAAATTGATTTACGCAATTTCTTCTTTTCCAAATAGTTGTCTTGACAAGACAATTCCAATGAGTACCAACAACATAAGGCTTGTGCTAAAACAATTAAAAAAAACTTTGAACAAGAGGACCAAGATGGTCCTAGATCGCTCACCTGAGTCTCTATGACCCCTGGGACATCACATTAATTAGATAGGCAGATGTCAAAAAGAAGATAATTGCCTAAGATCAATACCATGGAACGTTTTCAGCGAAGAGCAAGACAGATATGCCTTTTTGCTCTTTGATTCTATGTAAAAAGGGATGCACCCGGGTGGACCCCAAAAGTGACCCTAGGGTCTTGATATGAATAAACTTGGAAGAGGTCCATAAGATGATGCTACATTCTAAATATGAAAGCTGTCTGCCTTTGGATTTCAGAGAAGAAGATTTTTGAAGGTTTTCCCATTTTCACCCATCGTGCTCAGATGAGCTGAAAGGGATGCGCCCCGGTGGAGCCCAAATATGACCCAAGGGTCTTGATATGAACAAACTTGGTAGGGGCCCACAAGATGCTATATACCAAAAAAAAGGAGTGTGCCCTCTGGTTTCGATTAAAGAAGATTTTAAAAGATTTTTGCTCTTTGATTCTGTGTAAAAAGGGTTGCGCCCGGGTGGAGCCCAAATATGATCCTAGGGTCTTGATATGAACAAACTTGGTAGAGGTCCACTAGATGATGCTACATACCAAATATGAAAGCTGTCTGCCTTCTGGTTTCAGAGAATAAGATTTTTGAAGATTTTCATTTTTTTACCCTTCGTGCTCATAAGAGATAAAGGGATGCACCCGTGCAAAGCCCAAATATGACCCAAGGGTCTTGATATGAACAAACTTGGTAGAGGCCCACTAGGTGATGCTACACACCAAATATTCAAGCTGTCTGTCATCTGGTTACAGAGAAGAAGATTTTTAAAGATTTTCGCTCTTTGATTCTTTTTAAAAAGGGTTGGGCCCGGGCAAAGCCCAAACATGACCCCAGGGTCTTGATATGAACAAACTTGGTAGAGGTCCACTAGATGATGCTACATACCAAATATGAAAATTGTCTGCCTTCTGGTTTCAGAGAAGAAGATTTTTGAAGATTTTCATTATTTTACCCTTCGTGCTCATAAGAGATAAAGGGATGCACCCGTGCAAAGCCCAAATATGACCCAAGGGTCTTGATATGAACAAACTTGGTAGAGGCCCACTAGGTGATGCTACACACCAAATATTTAAGGTGTCTGCCATCTGGTTACAGAGAAGAAGATTTTTAAAGATTTTCGCTCTTTGATTCTATGTAAAAAGGGTTGGGCCCGGGCAAAGCCCAAATATGACCCCAGGGTCTTGATATGAACAAACTTGGTAGAGATCCACTAGATGATGCTACAAACCAAATTTGAAAGCTGTCTGCCTTCTAGTTTCAGAGAAGAAGATTTTTAAAGATTTTCATATTTTCACCCATTTTGTTAAGGGTAAAGGGAAAGTTAAGAAAGGATTTCATTTATTTGAACAACTTTGGTAGAGCTTGACCCAAGGAACATCCCTGCCAAGTTTCATCAAGATTGGCCCACTGGTTTAGGAGGAGAAGATGTTTAAAGAAATTGTGGACGACGCACGACGCACAACGCACAACGGAAGACTGACGACGGACATTCTACGATCCCAATAGCTCACCTTGAGCACTTCGTGCTCAGGTGAGCTAACAAAAATGCATAATACCCCCTCTATCTATAGTTCTGTAAATCAACTTACTCTAGCCTCCTGACAATATTCTCTCCTCAGTAAGTCATCGCTGGTTCATGAAAGTAGAAGAACAAAACATTTAAAAAGCCATTAAACTTTATTCTGCAGATTTACAATTTTGTTCATAACAAAATGTTATTTCAACCAAACTGACTGATGAGTTTTTCCGCACACAGTAAGTAGAAAGCCAGAAATGTGGGCTATGATCAGACTGCAAGTCTGTGCAGACTGATTCTAGATAATATTGTCTGCAAAACTTTGTGTACAATATGAACAGCATGAGAAGGGTTAGACTTGTGACATTATGTATAAATATAAATATTATCATCATTCTTTTCCTTTAGGAAGAACCCTCGTATTTTAACAAGTTGCCTTTTTCATATCTGAATAAGTATCCCTGTATCAAGATGTGTTAGTAAACAGATGGACGGAAACCATGCCAGGAACTTTTCACACTGTAGAGCAGAGGTTGACACTTACTCCTGAGGTTAAGGAGTCATTTGGACTCCTAACACATAAAATCAAGCTAAAAGTAAAGAGTCCCAATTTTCATAATTGGCCCATTGTGGAAAAGACGAAATTCCTTGTTATAAGCAATTTCTTCTTTTCCACGATATTCTTCCAAAGAAGATTTTTTTCTCAAAAAACTACAGGATGCTAGCAAATGCTTTCTTCAATAACTTCTGTAGTGAAAAGATTCAAAGATTTGGGCAAGTGTTAGAAAAGGACACTGCTCTGTGCATATTTTCTTTTTCAAAATATTTTCATATGACCCTTGGAATCCATCGGACTTCTTGCAAATGGAAGGAATCCAACTGGTAAAAAAAGAGTCCTGTGCTCCCGGACTCCCTTTAATGTCAAACCCTGAAGAGCTAAACTAGATGGTTGTCCCAAAAACACTGCTGTCAAGCCCACAAGTTTGACCATCACTTTTACCTTGACCATGAATAAAGACTAAACTTCAATACTTAACCTTGACCTCTAACCTTGACAAATCTAAAAATTCATATCCTATTACACATTAAATTTTACTCGATATTTAATGAGATTAGAGCCTGTGCGAGAGATTTCCAACTATTTCAAATATACGCAAAGCAAAGACTCTGAACAGTGTGCATTCGCACAGTCTATCCACAGGCTTTACTATATGTTCAGTAATTAGATAAGGTCTCCTTAGACCATCAGTTAACTTTATATTTACTGTATGTGGCTGTCTATGCTTTTCAATGAGTGCATCCCAGGAACATTTCAAATTGTTGGAAATGTCACACACCTACTCATTATATTTGCCATATTATTATGAAATCAACCAATTTGTCTAGTAGCTGTGCTCTAGATATGCTCAATTTCTACATTTGACCTTCAAATTTCCTTCAAATGGCACTCCTACTCATGATGGAGAATCATTTTGACAATTGAGCCTGTGCTTGACATCTCCAACAATTTGAAATGTGCGTTAGATACAAACATTGAGCAGCATAAATGTTATGTTTCCTGATGGTGTACAAGTACTTTGAGACCTTATCTATCTACTAAATGAATCTATTCTATTCTATTGACTGTAATTTCCGTCTATGTTTGTGAGGCGTACCACCTAAATGCGTACGAATATCATTTATTACTCAACACCAAGGTCACTGTATATTCATTGTCCCACCACCATATTTATGTATGCAGAATGGTGACCTCTATACAATTTTTTTTTAACCCAAACAGCCCTGCGTTCAGGATGACAAAACAGTTCAAGTCATATCCCAACCCAATCTATTTTCGGTCACAAAATGTTTTCGGTCACTTTTATGTTTTACCATTCAATTGCAAACTTTACAAGTCTACCTGTCCTTGTGTATATGATTTGTTAACAGAAGCATCAAAGATGAAAAAGAATCAATTTTAGCAACTATTGATAACAACAAATGACACACAGTTATTCTTTATATCAACCAATTTCAGTTAATTCTACAATGTCATCTTTTTCCAGCTCAAAAAATAGAAATAACAGAATTTTAGACTTGACTCCAATGACGAATTTTATTTGTCTGCTTAAAATGGCTATTTCCAGGGCCACTCAAAAATTTGCATTGGACTTAAAGTTTACTATGCAAAACTGTTACTTTTTCCGAGTGGAAGGGTTCTTATCTGTCAAAAATTCTCTCTTAACTTAGTTGTATTTTTCAGAGAAGGAAACAATTTGATGATTAAAGCAGGAAATATGATATTTGGAGCCAAGGTCAAGTTCATTTTAAACTTCAATGTGTTGGGATGTCAGTAAAACATTAATTCAGATTCCTCTGCCTTTTATTAATGAGAAAACCATTAGAATTTTTAGGGGATGTGCGTTGCTGCTAATAGAATTATCAACTTGTAGTACCGGCTAGATAAAGTTTTCAAAAAAGGTTTAGATAACAACGCTCATTTTTTTCTCAAAAGAGTTTGTTTACTTAGTTCACGTGAAAGTTTTACTGGCAAAAAACTTTTACAGCTGGGTTTGGTATTTGAAAAAAGGCACCTGACCGGAAATACATTGTATTTAAAACTCCAACTGATAAGTAGGTCAATAAGATCAGATGATAAAATATAGTTTGAGAAAGGGATTAACTATTTAGTTTTTGCTTTTAAATTAAGATAAAATGATATTGTTGCCACTTTTAAATGTGCCATGTCCAGTCATTTAGGTTTTACATTCTTCAGACCTTAAAACCCTTAGGTGACCGAAAACTGATTGTACCGGGATACCCCACTTTACCCATGCACTTGCGCATAAAGCGGGGTATAAACGGTTTGCAACATCTTATCAGTCTGAACGCAGGGCTGGTTTAAACCCCAAAAAAAACGGGCCCCGGCCAGGCGTTAAATAAGTTGGCCCAGTGTAATTGAGATTTGACAAATTAAAGGGTTCGAAAGTTCATGAGTGCGAATCTTAAATGTTCAGGGAATAGGAAAATCAACGAAAATCTATTCAAATACTTACTCATATTTGCCCTTGGCATAGTACAAACCATAAGCAGCGACACCAGCGGCTGCAGTTTTCAAATTAAACAATTTGTAAATAAATGACATGTTCTACTTCAGGGGGCTGACATCTTGGATAATTGAGCGGAAAGGAAAAAAGTAATAATAATGAATCACTTGTGAATTGATTGATTGATTGTTTGTTGACTGACTGACTGACTGACTGACTGACTGACTGACTGACTGACTGACTGACTGACTGACTGACTGACTGACTGACTGACTGACTGACTGACTGACTGACTGACTGACTGACTGACTGACTGACTGACTGACTGACTGACTGACTGACCGATTGACTGACTAACTGACTGACCGACCGAACGTTCGACCGACTGACTGACTGACTTGATCATTTGATTTGATTTGATTTGATTTGATTTGATTTGATTTGATTTGATTTGATTTGATTTGATTTGATTTGATTTGATTTGATTTGATTTGATTTGATTTGGTTTGATTGATTGATTGATTGATTGATTGATTGATTGATTGATTAATTGATTGTTTCATTCATTCATTCATTCATTCATTCATTCATTCATTCATTCATTTCACTTCATTTATTTATTTATTTATTTATTTATTTATTTATTTATTTATTTATTTATTTATTTATTTATTTATTTATTTATTTATTCATTCCTTTAGTCTTTCAATCATTGGAAAATTTAATGCCAAACCGAAATTCACCAGTCTTATGCAGGTTTACGTCTGTTTGTTTGCGGATATTCTCCCTTTTTAAAATTGATTGTAGGAAAATCTAACTTATACCTAGGCCACGGGAAATTGTTGAACTTTTTTCGCCTCAAAGGCGTTTAATATATGACTGAACACAAGATATCCAAGTAATGCCGACGAAAATCACTTCGAGTAGTCATTTTAAATTCAGTTTCTTTTGTTTTCTGTCATCATTGAAATGAGCTCTTTAATCATTCTTTAATCATTCATTTCATGGACTTTGCTTTCCATTGGTAAGTTAATTGAATGAAAATCGGGGCCGTGTTCATGAAGAGAAAGATACTTATGTTCGAATTCCATAGAGTATAATAAGATATTGTTCAGCAGTGATTAGCTATTCAGATAATTGAAATCCAAGCTATCTGAGAACAAGAAAAATAAAACAAGCTTTCTAATATATCAGTTTTGTGAGTAGGTAGCCTACTGGTGTTAAAACGGCCACTGAAAAGGTATTGGTGGTTTGTGTCAGTTTTTATCATAAAGCCTCCGAGACTAGAAGAGAAAATGTTTTTAAAGAATTCTTGCAATATCTACAATCAACCAAGCTTTTTGTGACGGATATCATTTAACCACCAAGTATCAGGCATGATACTCCTAAGAATATTTAAATTGTTAACCAAAAAATAGAACAAATATATTTCCATTATATGAGCAAGATAAGGACACCTTTTTATGCACATGTCTATGATTATCCGATCCATATCGGAGAAGAAAAAACTCGATTAGTAAACAATTGCCCGTGACTTTGACTTCTTCCTCTCGATTATGTTTGTTTTGTATGTGACAACACGTAAATTTTATATCCGGCAGATAAAAAAAATAAAAGGGTCCTATCTTGCTCACCTTCGTCTCTTAGACTCTTTTAATGACTATAATGTGACAGGCCTATTTCTAAGCATAGGTCATTATTGTAGTTTTATAATAGTTTTACGACAGACCCTGATTCTTGCCAAGTTAATGAAGATGGCACCAAGAGCGGTAACAAGAAAATTGTCATAACAACCCTATATTCCAATGAGTTATTCCTTCTATGTCTGTTTCCTGTGCTATGAAATGGGTCCTTCCCATTTTCAATAGGTAAGTTGTGGCCTAACAAACATTTGACTAAGTTTCACAGAGATTAAGGCCATATTTATTGCCTCTATATGAAATATATACATTCCGTTTTCAATGGAGTACATCCTCATGACCTGCAAACATTCTGACCAAGATTCGTGAAGATTTGGCCATATCTGTGACCTCTTGAGTCTTAACCAGAAAATTTTCATCATTAAAGACCTCTTTCCCCGTAATATCACATGAATCCTTTCCATTTTTGATTGGGTTCTTGTGACCTGACAAACAGTCTGACCAAGCCTTCGTGAACTTGAATTAGACCATATTTGTGGCCTCTATATGGTGAACAAGAATATTTTCATTAAGGCCCATTTTCCCGTGATATTGCATGGACCCTTTCCAGTTTCAAAAGGGGCTATCCATGTGAGCTTACAAACATTCTGACGAAGTTTTATATTTGTGGCATCTAAAAATTGTTCACGTCGGACGTCGGATGACTGACGACAGGCATTCAATGCTCGCTAAAAAAAACAAACAAACAAACAAACAAAAAAAAAAACGGTGAATTTCGACCAAGATTTACAAATTGTACATTGTTTTATTTTTGTCTATTCATTGAGGATTCAGCGCAAAACTATAGTAAATGAACTTTGACCATGGGCTTAATTAGACTTTTGAAATTAATACACACTCAGAATGCGACGTTTCTTCGAAAGAGGACTTATTTCTAAGAAGCACTTGCGTAATGTGCGTAATGGTAGTTACGCCCTTGTTAGATATATATTTATAGGCACTTACGATAGATTTGCCTGAATCATCCATCTTTGACTTACCAAAGCACCAAGTCCTTTGGTTGGTATCAAATTGAACCCGCGAGGGTTGAAAACGAGTAAGATACAGTCTTAAGCGTCGCCAATCCCAGACAATTTTCCTACAATCGTTCCGGGATCAGTTGCCATCGCTTTTGGTGTTAGTCGTGATATATTTTTGAAGTGCAGGGACCTGACCAGGGTCCGTTTTACGCAACATCTTACGATCATTTTTTGCGTAAGTCAAAAATTAAAGTTGTTTCTACTAGTAACAAAATATAGAATTCTGTCATGCATTATCTCATTGGAATCGTCTTCTAAAGACGATTCCGGTGAGATATTGCAAGCCAGAATCTAACAATCAATGAAAACGCCGCGTACGACTTGTGATTTTGACTTACGACTAATTTTGTCGTAAGGAGTTTAGTAAAACGGGCCACAGCATCCGATGAGAACATTATGTGTTCGTTTATTTTCTGAATCTCGATTGATAATTCTAGCATAACGTAATTATTTTATCAATGCGACCACTGGTTGTCCTCTGCTGAGTACAATATTAATTTTCCACATGCTTATTTTGCGGGGTTCCCAGATAGGTCCTTAAATAGTGTCTTTGTGTCACCGTAAATATTTATACATGTTTATGATTTCTAGATAACGGTTATATCCTAGTTTCTGATTAATCGTATGTATGCCTTCAGCAATTACTAATGAAGATCATATCATTATCAATATTTCAAGTTCAGAGCAAACAAACAAACTTGCCATAATTAATATTTGTATGTATTTTACGGAAAAGGCCTACTATTGTATGATACACCTTTATGAAGCTGGAAGGCTAATTTGAACATAAAAACAATATAATAAATATATAAATATATGTAAAATAGTTGCTATTTAAAGATTGGGTAGTGATAACTCATTTACTAGTTTATTTGTGTGGAAAATTCGCAATGTTTCATACCACGGACAAGCAAGATGATTAAGTTTCGTCTTTTATATCATGTGAAATTATCAGAAGGGCCTATTTTTCCTTTAACCCTTGTCATGCTCAATCATGAAAACCTCGACACAACTAAATGTATATCAAGCCAGTAAGACATTTTGAAAATACAACCTTTAATCTTTTCGAGAATAAGGAAAATCAGGTGGTGTAGACTACGATCAGGCTGCACATATGTTTCTCTACCACTGTGACCTGCCAAAGCAGGAATATTCTGGGTACAGCATGTCATTCTTTGTAAGCAAGCAAACTCTCCAAGTAAATGTATCATCACATAGCAGTTTAGCCAACAGTGCAGCTGGGGCGAGTAGAAATTTCGTACCCGGATACCCCATTCGGAACACCACTCGGCCAATCTCGCGATTTGTTGCAGTTTACGGAAATGGCCGAGTGGTGTTCCGAATGCCGGCTACCCGTGATCGCGTTATCCCTGGGTACTCGAGTACCTGATGATAATTATTTATATATGTAACCCATCACGCGAAAAGGGACCATCTGGAAACTCTGTAAAATAAATATTTGAAAAAGAGATTGGGTCCAGCATATATCAATCAGAAGTCGCATTTCAAAAGTTCCTTCACGGGAAGGTAGATTGATAATTTCAAATAAGTATAGTGCAAAAAGTTTCGATTCTAGTCAGTCTGCGCAGTCTGACTAGGTCGACACTTTACGCACTACCCAGATGGCCCCTTTTTGCCTGACGCGTCACATATTTATTTCATCAACTGAATACATAGGCAGATGCAAAATTTCTGTGAAGGCGGTCCGAACATACAAATTCATACATGGTTTTAAGAGTTCAGTTGTCACAAGTCTATGACTTGTCCGGACTCTCAAAACTATCAGGGCCCGAGGTTATTTCAGTTATTTAATTTCAGTTTGAGATTAAAGCCGTAATTCTGTTTCATTACTCATCAAAAGGTATAAAAATAAAAGATGGTTATAATAAGTAGTTATAAATAACAACTTATCAATATTATCTTTTAATTTCATACATTTATTTTAATTTAAAATTTCGTGAAAATTTAGCCTGAGTCCGAGAAAGGTTTTTAAAACGTTGGGCCTGATGTAAGTCCGCATGACCATTTGGAAATCAACTTCAGAACAGAATTGAATACCGTTTTAAATAGCCAATTCTTTTCAGAAGTCGAATTCCAAAAGTTCATAGTGCTTATAGAATAGTCGGGTAACGGGCAATGACTCAAAACCGAAATAGGAACGTTACCCTACCCGATACCCGGGTGCTCGGGTAATCGTTCCATCACTAGCCATCAGACACTACAGTGTTTACAATTCTACTTAGGATGTCGAACGATGAACGACTGAAACAATTGGACGGACAATGAGCACGTTTCCATCGGATCAGCGTTTAAGATAGTTAGAAGAAAATACGAAAAAAAACCGCGCACAATTTTCCGATTCAAGGGTTTCGCAATGTTCAGGCTGCTCAAACAATTCTCATTTATATTGTAACGCCGTTCTTGAGATTTTCAAAACATGTCTCCGCCACGCGGGTTTTAGTATGCATCTACAAAGGTTCAAAGTCTCCCCCCCCCTATAAAAACAAAAAACCCAAAAAAGATCTGTACATTTTGCGTGATTACACGGGTTCTAAGTCAGCTCCAAGCCAAATCAACAGCTTAACTTAATTTTGCAAAATTAAAACTACACTTTCCACTTTTCGGGGCTCTCAGGGCCGGCTCTTTGCTTTTTGTGTTTTTGGGCTTATCGTATGTTGTAAGATAATGGTGGTACTTCATACCGGGAAAATGTCATTGCATTCCATACCACTCGCTCGGCGTTCCATTCAATAGTATACAATCCCAACAATCACTCACACCAATCAGAAAAGCTCCGAAATTGTCCATAAACGCTTCAAAATCTTTTTAAACGATTTACATGAAATTTTCATGAAAATCGATCAAATCAATGTACAATTATAATGGACAGTGTGATTTTTTAAGCATATGATGTGTTCACGAGAGCACAAAATCAGAAAAGTATGTAGATTTTATTTAAAGGGAGGTATTAAAATAACGTTTTTTCGCCAACTTGAATTTATCGGTAGTGTACTATCTCCCCTGGATTTAACTCAAAACTAACTCATCGTACTCATTCAAATTCATTCCAAAATCAGTCACCTTGTTGATTTCATGATGTTTTAACTGTACTATGATAAACTTGTTCGTTCGACTACTTGTCTTTGCTGTTTTACAATGGTAACATAATAAAATCTTACCAATTTCTGATGTGATTGGCATAAGTAAATAAACGCTGTTCGAGTACTAGCTCAGTTCCCTGCTTTCAGGGTGAAAATCTTCGTTAAACGTTTGATAAATGATACCCCGCTTTGCACGCGTACTGAAGTGCAAAACTGGATACAAATTTAAACGTGTATCCTGAACGAATGTTTTTTTCTTCTCTTCTTCCTCTTTATTTTAAATGAAAATGTCTTTGCGCTTTGATTTTATCTACGTCTGTAATCGTGTTGGCTTAACAGCGCTACACGGTAGCACATATAATTTACATACGAAAGACCTTGCGTTGGGGCTAAAGAATGAATTTGGAGGGGTCTGTGCAATACCCATTGTAAGTGCCTATATCAGTATAAAGGCACTTACAATAGTATTGCGCAGCCCCCTCGGTTTATATTATTGCGACCCGTCATGCGAAAAGGAACCATCCGGGAATTTTGTGAAATGAATTATTGATAAAGAGATTTGATCCAACATAGGTCAACTAGAAGTCGCATTTCAAAGATTCTTTCACTGGAAGGTAGATTGATTATTATAGATTCAGAAAATAGGCACGGTTCAAAAAGTTTCGACCTTAGTCAGTCTGCGCAGTCCTCGCAGTCTGACTGGGGTCGAAACGTTACGCGCTATCCAGATGGTCACTTTTCGCGAGACGGGTCACATATAGAAAATCCTGACTGTATTTCGCAGATGATACAAATGTCATTTGGAAGGGATCGTTTCAATATTTATTTTGATAATGATAAATACTTGAAAGCAAAACAAGCAATAACTAAGATAATCATTTGTGTAGGACAAATGAAAAATGTAAAGATTAAACTTTATGATTGCATGTTCTTATAAATAATCATGTAAGCATGAGTAGAAAGGAGTTAATTGAATAGGTCTATAGATAAGGTAAATTATAACAATGTAATTTACGGAACAAATTTGAAATTCATTTGAAAGTTGAAGAGGGTTTTTGTTCATTTCATGGAGGTATGAAACTAAAATCCTACTGAATCCGCCATGGTATGGATACGTAACGGCCGATTTTTTCACGAGCGTGTGATAATCTTTTAAGATTCATTACTCCATAAAATCAACAAATATTCTATTCATATCTTATGATTTAATATCACGAAGCAAAACTGTAAGAATCGTCAATAATGACAGCGATCAGTTTTGGGAGTGTTTAAGTTTATGAACATTGACCAAAAAAAAAAAAAAAAAATCGAAGAATTATCAGTAGGCTCATAGATTTTTCACCGGTACTTCAAAGCTACTACCAGGATATATGCATAATTTAAGATTTTTTTAATTATTATTATTATTGTTTGGCATTGAAGTAGAGAATTTATCAATCGTCGGGAAGGATATATTACCTTAAAGTGTTTCTCAAAATATGAATATTTTTGACCAGCCATCAAAAAGTGATTCTCAAACTCTATAATAATATCTTTCATTGCAATTACATGTAGTACACGAAACCGTTCATTTAGTCTGGAATATTAGTTAGTATATTGTCCCATTTCTATCGTCAATTTATGCGAACTTAGTCTAAACTTTGATTTAAAGAAGTTTCAATAAATTATTGTTTGAATTTTATACAGCGGATAAGGTTTGAAACAAAATTTAGTCTCAAACAGGGGGTAATAATATAATTTTGGAAAAATATTATTAACTGTGGACAATTCTTTAATAAAAATAATATTACTCAGGATACTCATGAATAGTAAAAGATCTCATTATAAAATAGATATAATATATATAAAAGAATTGATAATAATAATATCATCATCATCATTAATTATTATTATTATAATAATAATAATAATAATAATAATAATAATAATAATAATAATAATAATAATAATAATAATAATAATAATAATAATAATAATAATATCATCATTATTATCATCATCATTATTATCATCATCATTATTATAATATTATAATTATTATTATTATTTTTATTGTTATTTTTATTTTTATCATTATTATCATTATTTGCAGAATTAGTCAATTTTTAGTCGGACTCCAATTAAGAAAATTTTCTTTATCTTTACTTGGAAAAAAGTCATTGGCCAAAATCATTATGTGAAAAATCGCACGTGCATCAATATACGCCCCATAACTGTCGGATTAACAACTTTTAAATTTGCGACTGTGACTGCCGCTGTACGTGTTCAAGATTAAAGCGTTAAAGAAATATTGCCCCGGTAGGATATAACATTTGAACGTTTGCAAACGTGTCTTCATCCTTAAACGTAGAAATGTCCAGAACCTGGTGACCCGTGTCATTAAAGCGGATCCGCTCTCAGTGCTCTGACCCCATTTTTGACCTCTGTAAGACAATATACACAAGGGAGAAAAACAGAACAGCCGTATTATGGTTTTTAATGGCGGAGTACATGTCGGAATCGGTGGAATGATCGGATTATTTTGTTAATCATGCCGCAACCACCGCCTCGGAAGGTGAGCCAAATATTTCGTGAAGTCAATTATCATACGTTCGATTGATTGTCACAAGGATTTCCGAATTAATGAATGTTTTCTGTGTTGTTAATTGTAGGTAAAGCCGAGCGCAGTGTTGAAAACCCTTCACAGCGATCAAATCTCGAAACTTCAGGCTAAACATCAACAAGAGTGTGATTTATTGGAGGACATACGGTATGTGGTTACGATGTTTGTTGCTTTATTTTACTAGTTGTGTTTTTGCTGCGATCAGGGTCAGATAACTCGTAGATTAGGGTTTGGATAATTAGTGATATACATGTACATCTAATTATTGACAAATTGTACAGGTGACCCAGGCTAATCCTTGTTGAGGTGACAGAACCAACCCTGTTTTCAGAGCTACAGATAGAGGGGTATTTTGGATTTCAGTCTTTCAGATTAGTTTTTTTGAGACGATTCCAATGAGTACCCACAACATAGGGTTTAAATGAGGATTACAGATTTTAGACTTGCAATACCACCTCCTATCAGTACCTCGGTAATTGTATTGAGTTTAATGCAGCTTTTAAAATTCTGTCAGTGATACCTAATAAAGGATTTCTGGTATTTCTCACACCAGTACTACCATTACATCCTCTCATAGCCTCCAGCTGCTTTACCACATAGGTCTACAATTATCAACCTGTTAGTGGGAGACAAATAGTCTGGAAGGATGAGTGCTGCTGTTGGGATCAAACCTGGGACCTTTTCAATGATAGTCTGACACGCTACCCAGCCACCGTCATAGCGCAGTTGGTAGTGTGTTGGACAGTCAATCTAGAGATCCCGGGTTGGATTCACGACAGCAGCACTAATTCTTTCCCACTATTTGTCTATCACCAATGGGTTGATAATCGTGGACCTATGTGAGATAGCAGCTGGAGGCTAGGAAAGGATGTGATGGTTGTACTGGTGGGAGAAATATCAGGAATCAATTGTTGGATGCTCCAGCCGCCGCGATATAACTGAAAAATGTTGAAAGCAGTGTTAAACTCCATTCAATCAATCAATCTGAGGTGCTACCAACTGGGCTTTAAGGGCTGTGATCAAAATGAAAATATCTTTTAAATATTTCATAAATGGTACCTTCCTCTGTCTAAAGGACTAATATGCACAGGGAGGAAACATTTGAAAACAACTGCAAAAGTGTTTATATCCAGTACATAGGACAGAATTATACAGAGAGGGGGTTATTAATATGTCCATAATATATGGGTACTCATTGAATTGTTTAAAATGATTCCTATGACACAACATTGGTTTGTAGGATTTATAGCAGAGATGGAATAGAATGTTATCACCCAAGAATGCCTCTTAAATCTTACACGAATCATTTTATGGCCTAAGATTGTCATTGGATCAATTGTGCAACATGATACATTATGAAAAAGGGGAACAAAATAATTCTATGCATTTATTGGATAGCAATTTTATTTTATTTCTTGCTTAAGTAGTGCTCTGATTTGATTAGACTCTGATATTGTTTAAATGATTGCAATAAAGTAAACTATTTCAAGAAAAGGGAAAAAACTCACACATTTTTGCCAAAATTATCATTATCATTTTTAAAACAAAAAATCGCATTTGCAAACTTCAGTATTTTATTACATTCCCAGTCAGGGAATAGCCATCTTAACATTAATTTGGGTTAGTGAATATCAAAGGTACAGATAGAGGGTGTTTCCAGTCTAAAATCTCTATTTCTCATTTTAACTTTACATGTGTGTTGTGGGTACTTATAATCATATTGATGAGACAATTCTTATGAGTACCAACAACATAGGATTTGTGCATGTATTATTGAAATAATTGATTTTAAATCTTAAATATCCCATGTAGCTCTGGATAGTCCAACATTCTGTTAATTGGGATGAAATAGCAAATTTTGTTTTCTGTTTGAGAGAAAGATTATTATATTTCACAAGTAAAAGAGTGTTAGGTTACAATTAAAGGTATTTCATGTACCCATAAGATGTAAAATATAAACATGCAGCAACTAGAACTGTTAAAGCTTAGCCTGCTGATTTTGAATTTCATTTTCAAACAAATCGCAAATTACGGGACGTTTCAACCTGTCTGGATCAAGATTTTCCCCAATTGATGAAGTAGAAAGCAGGAATTGTAGAATAAAATAAGACTGCATATTTGTGCAGGCTTATCTTAGTCTATACTGTCTGCAAATTCTTTGTGTACAGTAAGGATGTACCTTGAACGGGTAAATTTAGTCTATAATGACTTTTGAATGTGTATATCATATAACAGCCTTGAACCATTAAAGATTATTGTTCTTGTGAAACAAAAAAAAACACTGTATGGAAACACTGTACGGTAGTTTGCAACGGTATATTCAAAATGGCGGATAGGCGTTCGCGAAAAAGTAAGTGTTCTTTATTTTTGTTCGATGTTGATTTAATCTATCATCCTGTAAAATAATGACAACATTTACGTAATCAGATTTGAATACATTATCCATCGTACCTAATGATTAAACGTCATATAGCACCGTCTGTGTGTAATAAAGCTTCAAACAATGTGTTTTGATGACATTTAAAATTGAAGCGCAAAACGAAAGTAGAAATGGCCATATTTTCCCTAAAATGACCGCACCAGCAAAATCAAATGTGGCGATGGATGGGGACAAGATACCTCCCTAAATATGACCCAAAATGTATTGGATCTAGCCCTTTGTCTAGGAAATATAGACAGTTGAAAAATGCGATGGTGTACGCCACAGTTTAAACCGAAACTAAATCACTGAACAGTGCGGTATATGGATATATTTGTACCCACCGGTTTAATTTTGGAATGAAAAATCTGTACGCAACGGTTTATATAAATAAGTATGTGAAAGTCTTTGAACGGATTGAATATTACGAAAAGGTGAAAGGTGACTTTGATACTATTTACTGCAGAAAGACAAATATATTCTTTTTTCTTATTTTTATTTGTTTTGCCTTGAAATGAAGCAAAGAGTATTATTAAACACATCTAATTCAATGTTACTACTTAATTATTCTTTCCTTCCTCAATAATTTTGTAAGACTCTGTACAAATCGTTAAGACTAAAGCGCATAACAAAGGCATAAAACTTAAAAATTGTCGGAGTGTATTTCAGACATTCTTCTCGATGATGTAATATTAGTTTATGATTTTATGTTGTTTTTTTTTGTTTGTTTTGCATTGAAATGAAGAAAAATAATTTAGAGAGTATCATTAAACCCCCTTTTTTCTATATAATATTATGTATCTACTTAATTCTATGTCTTAGAAAGTTTAAGTTTAGTAATAAAAACAATTTTATAAGTTTAAAGCTAGTTTGTTGTTTCTGATATCATGCGAAATGCTTTCGTTTTTTTTTATTTTATTTTTCAGCTTTAGAAGCTTACAATTAGAAGAAATATTCATCAAAATAAATGATTTAGTACTCAATAGTTCTGATACACTTAAGAAAATATTTTTTTTCTTTTAGTTATCTCTTTAAGACAAATATCTTGTAAATTCCACCCACAGCACTTTTTATTTAAAAAGAAATTTTAAATGTTTAGGGAAAATTCATGGAAGCATATAGTTGCCAAGCTGTGTATCTTTCCGTCCTTCCAATCTTCCAAAGATATTGCTAGATAGTCCTTGCCCTTGTCTTAAATTCCTTGATAAACTCCTTTAAAAGAATCTAGTATACATTTTTACCGTTCCAGAAACAAAGTTATTGAAAAGATGTTTTGGGTTTGAAAATAAGTTTTTTTTCTCGAATTCCTTAAACCATTATTGTTAAACACAACGGACGTTTTTAAAAAGTGTTCAATTAGAAAAAGGAATTTGTTTATGTAATTTGGACAATTGATTTATCGCACACATAGGGGAGACTAGTATTTCGTCAAATTGTTGTGCATCGGCTTTTTTTCGAATTGAATTAATACAGTTAAAAGCACAACTATTTCTTTTATAAAGAAGTTCGAAATCACAATTAACAATGATCGATTTCATATGCCTTACCCGCGCTCTATTGCACCCCCGTTGAAGCAATAGATAGCTCCTTAAATCGCCCATAAGAATATGGAATTTTAAAACGAGGAGCTTTCACCCTAACCACTGAGCCAAAGAAATCTTTATACAGCCCAACAATAAGCGATTTTGCTTCATATTTCATTTTCTTTTATATTTAAAATAAGGTTTAACGCCGCTTTTAACATTTTTCAGTCTTATTACATCATCGAGAAGAATGTCTGAAATATTGAAAAGTTTGAAAAGTCTGAAATATTGAAAAGTTAAACGCTTTAGTCTTAACGATGTGTACAGGATTATTGAGGAAGGACAGAAGAATTAAGTAGAAACATTAGATTAGATTTAAATCTGTGTTTAATGATACTCTTCGGCGGTTTTCTTCATTTCAAGGCAAAACAAAAAAAATAAGAAAAAGAACATATTCGTCTCTCTGCAGTATTAACAAAGATTAAAGAGTATCAAAGTCACCTTTCACCTTTTCGTAATATTCCATCCGTTGAAAGATTTTCACATACTTATTTATATAAACCGTTGCGTACAGATTTTCATTCGAAATTTAAACCGGTGAGTACAAATATATTCATATACCGCACTGTACAGCGATTTAGTTTCGGTTTTAACTGTAGCGTACACCATCGAATTTTTCAAGTGTCTATATTTCCTAGACAAAGGGCTAGATCCAATACATTTTGGGTAATATTTAGGGAGATACCTTGTCCCAATCCACCGCCACATTTGATTTTGCTGGTGCGGTCAATTTAGGGAAAATAAGGCCATTTCTACTTTCGCTTTGCATCTCAATTTTAAATTCCATCAAAACACAATGTTTGAAGCTTTATTACACACAGACGGTGCTATATGACGTTTAGTCATTAGGTACGATGGATAATGTATTCAAAGCTGATTACGTAAGTGTTGTCATTATTTTACAGGATGACAGATTATAGTAATATCGACCAAAAATAAAGAACACTTACTTTTTCGCGAACGCCTATCCGCCATTTTGAATATACCGTTGCAAACTACCGTACAGTGTTTCCATACAGTGAAAAAAGCATCAGAATTTTATGCTGAAATTTTACACCTTCTAATTATGCCCCCCCGAAGAAGAGGGGGTATATTGTTTTGCATTTGTCGGTCCGTTAGTCGTTTCTGTAGACCGTTTTTCTGTCCGGAGCATATCTCAAAATGTATGGAAGCTAGAATTATGAAAATTCACAGGTGGATAGATCTCAATGACGAGAAGTGCAGTGCACAAGAACCATAACTCTACTCATCATATTTTGAGAGTTATTGACCTTTGTTGATTGACAAAGAAAAGGCTATTGACCTACTTTTATGGGGGGGCATGAATATTTTACAAACATCTCTTATTCTTAGTAATTGTCAAAGCATATTAACCCTTTGCTGTTTAATCCCTGCTTTTTACGTGCCTGTGATTTTATGATTGAGTAAACATTGTGAAAAAAGAAGAAATTGCTTCTGACAAGCAATTTCTTCTTTTTCCACACCATTTTCTACCCTACAGAATGTTTTTTTTTTTCAAATTAAATCCACTTTAAATTTTTGTCTGCAAAACCTTTGAATTTAGACAGGTCCAAAATTTTGTAAAACAGGAAAGGGTTCAGATGGAGTACATCACACTGCTGAATATGACAATTGGAAAAAATTCTGAATTTTGTTTGGTTTTAGACAAAAACATAAAGCATAACAAATTATATCGAAGACATTTATACCCTAATCAATGACAGAATTTTCTTTAAACAAATAGGTAAGATCTACTGTATTTCCTCTAATGATAGCACCCTCCCCAAATAGTAGCACTCTTACTTTTTTTTACAAAGAAAACCCACTTCAAAGGCCTACATTTTAGGAGTTTTTGGATACTTCTTCTTTATATCATTTATATGATTGTTTAGAAGAAATTTACCTTGATTCAAAGGGAAATGGGCATAAAAGACATCAATTTAAATGATTTTTTAAAATCAGAAAATGCATACTAAATAAAAGCTCCCTGACCATGTTATGTATAATTCCTGTGTGCCTTTATTAGGAGAAATATGGTATTCTTGAGAAAATTAAATGCCTGTTTTTCCTAGAATGTTTTGAAATCCAACTCTTCCTTCATTTGGGAAGTTTGAATAGAACAACTAGGTCAAGGTGTCTATAACTGAGTTCTCAATACAATGATACATTATTGATGAGAGGCTTTCTTACTCTCATTCATTAGATCTCCCATTCATAGACCCTATTGGACTTAACTTCAGATGAGGGTAATTTGAAAACAAGGATTTAATATTTCAACAATTTTCCTAGTGCAGTTGGTAGCAGTATCTTCCATTTATCAGGCCCCTGGTTCAATCCCTTGTTGTAGAACTCATCCTTTTCAGCTCGATATTTCTCAATACTTTTGTCTCCCACTAATACTTGGATGATTGTAAACCCCCATGGGGTGTGTTGGCCCAGAAAGAGAAAAAACCTTTGAATCTGTGGTTGATATTTCAGGAAGTCTTGGTCAGGTGCAACTAAAATAGAATTGAAATAGAAAGAAAATCTTGTAATTTCAATCAGTCTAAATTAGCACACACAACATAGTGTTTCAATGAGAAATAAGGATTTTAGACTGGCTTTACCCCCTCTTATCTGTACCTCTAAACTGGTTTGGAAGTTGATCAATTTCTCCTGAAATTTCATTTCAAATAAAGAGTTATTACATGTAGATCTATAAGATATTTTTTCTTTATAAATAAGAGATGGTTTTTTTAGCTTGCCCGGGACTAAAGTCTCGGAAGAGCTATTGTGACAAGCAGCAGTTTGCTCTGAGCGAGCTAACTTGTCCACTGACAACTCTTGTTGGAGGTTATCATTTACTTTATGCATTGGTTGCAAGAGATCTAGCCAAATATTTTGAAAAGTTCTGGGAAATAAATGTGGATTTGATAAAAAGATTTGCGGCTTTAGATAATACAAGATTAAAAATAGTCTCCAATCAGACAGATGGCCCAGGTTCAAATCTGGTGATACTTAATTTCCGTATTTCACTCATCTGTTTATCATCAAAATCTTACAGAGGTACAGATATATAGGGGGGATTTCAGATTTAAATATTCTAAGATAAACTTATTCAAAACCCTTTTTGTGGGTAATCGTTTGAATCATTTGGTCAATACAATTCCAATGAGTACCCACAACGTAAGGTTTTGCTAAGGAATAACAATTTTAGATTTTAACATCCCCTCTTATCTAGACTCTTCACTGCTCTAACACTTGTCATGTTGAACCTGGAATATTCCTGTTTTGGCAAGATCTATAGACAAACATCAGCCTGCACATATGTGCAGTCTGATGTTAGTCTACACCAACTGTTTCTTACTTTCAAACCAGAATTGTCAATAGATTTAGTTTTCCAAATAAAAATTGGCCTACAGTTGGTACTTTCAGTGCGTTTTGCCCTTTGATTTTGATGAAAATTTTTAGCCAAAATTTATTCAGCATGACAAGGGTTAATCTTTGATGAATGAAAAAACCTATTATTTAATGGCTATCATATTCCAATGTCAGAGTTTTATCAGGAAATCCTTTAAAATGTAAATGATGATCTTGTGGTTGTGATTCAAAATATCTTATATGTTAAAGCTTTGATAATAAGCTTGAGAAACTGTCCAACCTTTTGGTCACCAAAATGATGAAATGGCTATAATAATTTATTCTTTTGATTCTTAGGTTTTGGATCCACTTGTATTGTGAAATGGTAACAGGTATATAGTTACCTTTTTCCGTGTCTGAGTGTTGAATCTATGTATGTTTGTGTGTCAGTGTGTTGAGGTTTATAGCAGGGTTGTGGAAATACGACTTTTCTCCACTTTTCCATGGACAAGTAAAATCGATTTCCTTCATGTCCAGGATCAAAATGAACTTGCTCGCAAAAAAAATGAATTCATAATTATTAAGAAAATATTGTTTTTAATGAAGAAAATGCTGTAATCCAGTATTTTCTTTATTCAAAACTTTTTCTTCCCTTTGATACAAACATTGGGATGACTCTTCTCCTAGATCGTTTTAGTTTTGTTTCAAGACATGCTCTCGTATTTACTTGTCCACAGACAAGTAGCCTTGAAAAATATACTTATCCACAAGTGGAAAAAGCCCATGTTGGATAAGTCAGGAATGGGAATTCTACATTCCTGTGTGTAGTATTAAGTATGAAAATTTTTAGTTTGTCACAGTGAGGCTTTGGAAGGAAGTAAACAGTAATAAAGGATGTTAATTACTTCCTGCCAATTAGCAAGTTGTTCCATTGTATTAATATTTTTCAAATATTCAAATTACTTGGCACATGGACGAGATCTTAAAATCATCGTTTGAAAATTATTATGCGCCCCTTTGAAGAAGAGGGGTTTTATTGCTTTGCATCTGTTGGTCAGTTGGTCAATCCGTCGCTTGGTTCATCCATGCGTTGACCGTTTTTTGTCCGCAGCATATCTCAAAAATTATGGAAGCTAAAATCATGAGACTTCACAGGTGGATGGAACTCGTTGAGTAGAAGTGCAGTGCACAATAACCATAACTCTACTCATCATGTCTTGTGAGTTATTGCCCCTTGTTTATTGACAAAGAATAGCCTATTGACCTGCTTTTATGGGGGGGCATAAATGTTTTACAAACATTTCTTGTTTCTTAAGGAAGTGGAGCAGTACTCATTCCACAACATTTCGGAAACTCATGATTTTTAATAATGTTAATTGAGGTTTCCTAATGATTTCATAAGGAAACCTCAGTTAATACTGTTAAATTTTATTAATTCCGAAACTTTGCTTAACTATTATGGGTCTACTACCTTAAGTGGTCCATACTAGAAATATATTTTCGACAGTTTTATTGACTGTAAGTAACGGTCTGCCCTGCGTTCAGGATGTAAAAACGTTTTTTGAATGTTTTGAAATGATACCCTGCTTTGCACGTACACATATGTGTAAACCGGGATATCATTTCGAACACGTTTTCATCCTGAACACAGGGCAGGTACCAGGAATAGGTCTAGTCTATTTTATTTTTGTAGTTAAAGAAATAACAAGATGATGAAATAATGTGATTATCATATCATTTTTTTCTTCAGGACATTTTCAAGACAGCGATCAGTTATTGAAAAAGAGTACGCTCAGGTAAGTGTCATATTGTATCTAGAGCTAGATGATTCAATTGAGTACCTATAACATAGGGTTTAATTGAAAGATACAGATTTTAGAGTGGCATTACCCCCTGTTGCTTTGCTGTATCAAGGGATTCAGAGGTTGGTACTGATCAAATAGGTAAAAATGGGGTTTAAGGTAGTGGAACCGTAATAGTTCTGGCATGTATTGGAAGTAATGAACTGTAACAGTGTTAACTGAGGTTTCCTAATGATTTTCATTAGGAAACCTCGGTCAACATTGTGAAAGTTCATGAGTGCCGAAATGTTGCGGAACTATTGCAGTTCCACTACCTTAAATGAAAACATCCTAATATGATTGCTTTTTAGCCATTATCAGGTTACTCAATAGAATGATGAGTACGTCCCAATTTTACGCCAGTTTAACATGTCATTCTACGTGCGTAAATACTATATACATATAAACCAAAACCAGCTGGTTTTGAACCGTAATCCAGCCGTAATATTGTGATAATTACGCCTGTTTTTTTCATACGGGTCGTCTCATTGTAATGATTCAATTGAGTACCCCCAACTAAGGGATTTGTTCAGAATGGCTAAGATATATGTATCACCTAGACTATCAGCCAAAGCCATATAGAACTGTAACTTTTAGTACTGGGCATGTCAAATGACATTATCATAGGGTCCAGCAAAGCAACAGATAGAAGGGGGGATTTTAGAATTTAGATCAAAGTATTGAATAGAAATAGAACAAACCCTATGTTGGTGATTTTGGTTTAAACCTATTTATTTTACATCGATTGGGAAACAAGTTCTTACAACTTATATTAATCCCTCTCGATTCTGCTTCCTGGAAAATTCACCAGTACTCGCGCCGAATGTGTGGGCCAATGAACGAACCAAGATCAATAGCCGCTCCCGGGAATCGAACTCAGGACCTTTGGATCAAGAGGCCGACGCTCTACCTCTAGACCACGGACACCACAATGTTGGTGATATTATTTGGAATTGTCTTATCAATACGACTCAAATGAGTACCAACAACATAGGACTTCATTGAGAAATAAAGATTTAAGACTGGGTTTGAGTGAGATACAGGTTGTTGTTCTTAAATGTTGACTAGACAATTCAAATTAGTACCAACAACATAGGGTATCATGGAGAAATAAAGCTTTTAGACTGGCTTTATCCCCTCTTATCTCTCTACCTTTCAGGTCTAGATTTTGATTCTTGTTTAAAGCAAATATCTTTTCTGAAATTTAAACCTAAGTTGGATGAGGAGTTGGGGGCTGGGATATTGGGATTTAGTGGTGTATATTTAGATGTTGGAAATACGGATATCAATGGTTAAGTGCCCTAGCAACTGCATTCTTTATCACATAAATAATGTTTAAAGTGGTGTTCAAACCTTATTTAATCAAACAATTATTGCTGTTTTCTGTGATAGAAAGGGACAAATTGCTTCTTACTATCAGATTCTCAAACCCACATTATGGTTAATTGCCACTGAATTTTGAAGTAGAAAATATCCTATTATACGGAGAAAGGTTAATATAGCCCTCTCACTGCAACAATTGTATAATTTAGATTCTGACACAATTCTGACAAAAATATTCAAGATTCAAAAGATAGAAATCTAACATTGCGCTAAATTAAGCTAGTCTGGTGTATAATTTGGAGGTTTTTCGGGGGAAAAATCCAGGAAAATAATGTCGAATGTATGATAATGAAAGTGGCGTGAACAATTCAAAAGGTGTTATTTGTCTACACTCTAGCTTGAAATTCTTAAGAAACTATTTCCTTGTTAACATCTCTCATTTGCCCATTAATTCTATCCTAGCTGCTACATTTTTGTTTCAAATAAGATGCCAGTTTTTGAGATATTTTAATAAGACTTGTCTCTTGTATTTTTCTTAGTAATTAGGTGTAAAGCAGGCTTTTTAACCTATTTACTGTACATCAATTGGGAAACTAGTTCTTACAACAGATTAAATCATCTTGATTCTGCCTCCTCGAAAATTCACTAGTACTTGCTTCGAATGTGTGGGCCAATGAAAGAACCATAGCAATAGTCTCTCCCATGAATCAAACTTAGGACCTCTTGGTCCAGAAACTGATGCTCTACCTCTAGACCACAACACCACAGCAGCCAGTATAGGCTCAGATCATACTGCAGTTTTGTACAGACTTATCTTTGTCCATGTCTGATAATGTTAAAATTGTTTAATGTTTACAGAAGGCATATGCTTTGACCAGCATGAGCAGTGTTAAAGTGGCAGTGAAAAAACAAAAATATTGAAAAAAAAAAAACCTGGCCAGATTACGTCATTGTTAAGCCACGCCCAGCCAGGTCAATAGTAATGCAGAATAATACATCTTGATTTGTTTTGAAAGATAAGATAAAATTTCATCTTGATCTTCTATTATATTTGGAGAATTCAGAATTTTGCTATCTAGTATTGGGTTAAATATTACGTTTTTATCTTAGAATTTTTCTGGATGTGAATTTTTATGAGTTGCTTTTATTATGTATGTTCAGCAATTTTGTATTGATCTTACAATACAGTATCTAGTTATTATGTTATTTTGTGGGTTGGCCCTCTAGCTCTTTCTCTTTGAAGCCAAGCTACAGATAGTGGGGGGTATTTTAGATTTTAGATTTTATTATTTCACTAGAACTTGCCTAAACCCTATGTTGACGGTACTCATTGAAACTGTCTGAATGAGACAATTTCAATGAGTACCCATAATATAGGGTTTTATTGATAAATAAAAAATTTAGACTATTACTACTCCCTCTATCTATGCCTTTGCCTAGAAGCCACTTGCTATGATTATTGGCTTTGATAATGTCTTGAAAGGTTTGAAATATGGATGGAAGTTTTGCTGTCTGTCAAATGCCATACTTGGCTGTAAATTATTCATATCCACTGCAATGTTAAGTAAGAAATAATTCATGATTTGCTATCGTGGTAGATATGTTGATTTGCAATAATAGATATTACTTGAGAAGTCTGTCTAGGTAGTTTTGAGAGCAATTACCAATTCAATTTCAATTTCAATTCTTTTATTGTACATATAGGCCACTGGTCTAAAATACTTTACAATACAAAAAAAGCAAAACAGTAATCGGATTAATTATTCAGTTAAGTTAATGAGTTATTGGATCTTTCAAAATTTCGGAAGCTTTTAATTTCATAATAGCATATAATGTAGATGGCCAATTCACCAATTGTAGATTCTTTTTGAGTTCTCATCAGACTATAGAAACATTCAACATTTGTTTTACCTTCATACCAGTTAAACAAATATTGTTTTCTCTCTGAATTATATTAGAAACAGTGAAAAAATACATGATATTCATCTTCTATGTATATATATATATAAACAGTTTATGATTTTTATGCCCCTGTATCGAGAGATCGGGGGCATATTGTTTTACTCATGTCCGTCTGTCTGTCTGTCCGTCTGTCTGTCTGTCCGTCCGTCTGTCCGAAAACTTAACCGAAAACTTAACCTTTGCCTTATCGAGAGATCGCTGTTACGGGGGCACTCGTGTTTCACAAACACATCTTGTTATAACAAAAGTTTTATATTCTATAATTTCTCTCTGCACCTGTATGTCTGCCAAGTTCAATATCAAATTTTTGATTTGAGCACCTAAATTTTGCAAGTGATATTTCCAAGGATGTGGATAAATCAATACTTAAATATCTAGATACCGACGTGTTGTCTAAGTTTGTCTGTCACAAGTGTGAAGCATAATGAACATGTATTAATTGAGCCTGTGCATGACATTTCCAACAATTTGAGACTTATTCCAAGCAAAGACTCTGGCCAGATTGTGCACCAGCACAGTCTGACCAAGGTCTTCACTTTGCTCTTTATTGATAGATCAGGTCTAGAAGTGTCCCTAGACAGACAGCCAATCTTCATGTTACACTGTAGAGCTGTTGAGTCTGCTCTATATTTGCACCTCACACATGTTTCGAATTGTTGGAAATGTCATACACAGGCTCAATTAAGCAAAAGGGCCATATAAAGCACTCCAGTGCTCTGATTACAGACTGTCAGTACCCAGATTGCAAACTGTCAGTGCTTTGATTGCAGATCGTCAGTGCTTTGATTGCAGACTGTCATTACTTGGATTGCAGACTGTCAGTGCATTGGTAGCAGACTTTCAGTGCTTTGATTGCAAACTGTCAGTACCCTGATTGCAGACGGTCAGTGCTTTGATTGCAGACTATCAGCGATTTGATTGCGAACTGTCTGTGCTTTGATTGCAGACTGTCAGTGCTATGATTGCAGAATGTCAGTACCCTGATTGGAAAATGTCAGTGCTTTGATTGCAGACTGTCATTACTTGGATTGCAGACTGTCAGTGCATTGGTAGCAGACTTTCAGTGCTTTGATTGCAAACTGTCAGTACCCTGATTGCAGACGGTCAGTGCTTTGATTGCAGACTATCAGCGATTTGATTGCGAACTGTCTGTGCTTTGATTGCAGACTGTCAGTGCTATGATTGCAGAATGTCAGTACCCTGATTGGAAAATGTCAGTGCTTTGATTGCAGACTGTCAGTGCTTTAAATGCAGACTGTCAGTACCCGGATTGCAGATTGTCAGTGCTTGATTGCAGAATGTCAGTACCCTTATTGCAGACTGTCAGTGCTCTGATTGCAGACTTTCAGTGCATTGGTATCAGACCTTCATTGCTTGATTGCAGACTTTCAGTGTTTTGATTGCAGACTGTCTGTGGTTTGATTGCTGATTTTCAGTGCTTTGTTTGCAGACCTTCAGTGTTTTGATTGCAGATTCTCTTTTCTTAATGATTCTTAATGATCTTGCAGTTTGGCTACACAAAAAGAGATAATATTTGGATGTTTGCAGCATTGTTTAACTACAGCTTGAATCTATCTGTTAATTATTCCAATAAGGAGATTCTGTTGTTCCAGCTTAAATATAGAGATGTTTTTTCCTACCAAACATGATCGATCAATACTAAACAAATGAAAGATGATAAATGGAGACACAAAATCATAACAGCGTCCTGGCTCCAAGACAGGTCTCCCATAATTCCTGATTACCTCATATGTGATCTAGTCAATAAATCGTTTTATGGTTCTCCATACTATTGGGCTTCTGATGTCTTGTGTCTTGAATTATGTCTTTTATGCCATTAATCACAGTTTAAAATTGTCTTTTGAATTTTTTTTCAATATGATCACCATATTTCGCATGCATTTCAGAAATTAAAATTCATTTAATGAGCTTAAATATCATTCTCAAAACCTCTAAATACAATTTAAGTATAAAATTAATTATGAGACTTTTTGTAGTCACAGTTGGACATTTAATACCACAATCATATAACCCATTTTTATTGCCCTGGCAGGGCGGAGCCTATTTAGTAACGGATCGTTACACTTAAGGTTAAATTAAATCAGCTTATATTTACAATTACCTGCTTGTATAGATAGTAGTCGGTAGTGCGTCGGAGTGTGAATCTAGAGGTCACCGGTTCGATCCCTGACAGCGGAACTCATTTTTTTTCAACTGTTTGTCTCTCACCAATGGGTTGATAATCGTAGACCTATGTGAGATGGCAGCTGGAGGCTAGGAAAGGATGTGGTGGTTATACTGGTGAGAGAAATACGAGGAAATAATTCTTAGGAGCTCCAACACCGCAATATAACTGAAAAAATGTTGAAAGCAGCGTTTAACTCCATTCAATTAATCAATTGTATAGATAGTGGACATATTTATCTTGTGATCATATATCTTAGATTGGTTACCAAACCCTAATAACTTCAGCTTGTCCAAGCTGAAGTTAAGGGGCTTTGGTAACCAAATGATGAAATGTGTTCACCTCCTTTTAGCAAGTAAATCATTTTGATTTTAAGGTAAAGTTAATTGCATGTGTAAACGATAATTGCAGACTAGCTTTTGAAAGTACCCGAAATATTGAAAAGTAAACTAGTCAAATTATGGCATGGCTAAGCCACGCCCTGCCAGTTGAATAACTAAACAGAATACAAATATAGTATGTATGCAGATAGAGACAAAAGAAGATATCAAATGTTTGTGAAACCTTAATGCCCCAAACAGCAAGGTATTCAAAAGTCTGACTCTTACAAAGAAACTGTCTGCAACTTAATCATAGCGTAAAATTACTGACAAAGCTAGTGTCGAACCCACACGGACAAGTAATATTTAAAAATTTAAAATATTTACAAGTCCAATGTGCTAGCCACTGAGCAAAAGAAGATCTTCCCTGAGGCAGGTGTCAGACATTGTATTTAAACCATAGAAGCTATGCAGGCAGCAGGACAGTGGTGAGAGTGGTCTCCCATAACACTGACCTTGATAAGTGACCTAGACCTTGTGTGATCTTGTCCTTGGTACCTGCAGATTTGTGATGAAAATATCTATTAATATGCCAAAATTAGTATATTGTATCTTGAATATGTTTTGAATCATTTCGCAATGTTAGGTTTTTGGGCTACTTTGGTGGAAGGGCCACAGTGGGTTTGGATAACTTTTATAGACACACAAATGGTCTTACAGACACTCAGATTGTGTACTATTTTCACTTTCAAATGATGTGACTGTCAATCTAGAGGTCCGGGCTTCGATCCCCGACGGTGGCACTCATTCTTTCCAACTGTTTGTCTCTCTTCAATGGGTTGATAATCGTAGACCTATGTGAGATAGCAGCTTGAGACTAGGAAAGGATGTGGTGGTTGTACTAATGACAGAAATACCAGGAAACCATTGTTAGATGCTCCAGCGGCCGCAATATAACTGAAAAAATGTTGAAAGTGGCGTTAAACTTCTATCAATCTATTACTTTCACATGTTTTGGACAGAGGCTTGATGCTGATGATATATTTGTACTAATAAACCTACAGTAGAACCATTAAAAAGATATCGATCAGTAGATTTTAGTAGACTAGAGCCAGAAAGGGGAAATAGGAGTGATTATTGACTTAACTTGGAGTAATAACAAATGTAATCAAAACTAACTTAACTGACATGTATTGGTTTTTGTAGCCAGATATATTCCTGTTGCAAAGGCTGTTTATGTTGATATATTGACTTGCCGATCTCTTTAGTGAATTACTCTTCACTGCTTGCGGCATTTGAACAGAGAAATTAACATTTAAAAGAAGATTTGTAAAAAAAGCACCTTTTTGACAAATTCATTAACATTAATACATTTTGTTTGAAACTTCACCATTATATGTATGTATATACTTTGTTTGTAATTGTATTTTGTGTATGGGCTGGCGGCCTGATTATGCAATAAATATTTGAACTTTGAACTTCGACCAAAAATTGTATCTACAGCTTGAATAAAGGTGAAGATACAAATATTAAGGTCACTCACTAATGACCAGGGTTTGACACTAACTACTTTTTACTACCAGCCTGAAGGACCTGTTAGCCTGAAATATGATGACAATAGATCCTGCATGAAAACCATGTTTGATTTGTAACAATTTCAGGTATTATTTGCTAGGAAAACATTGTATTAAAAGAAGAAATTGCTTTTGACAACAAAGTTGTTGAAATCAACAGTAATTTCAAGTTGTTGAAATCTTTGTTTGTATGGGGTTTTAAACACAGCTTTCAATAATTGTTCAGTTATATCGCGGCGGCTGGATTCTAACAATAGATTCCTGGTATTTTTCTCACCAGTACATGTACTACCATCACATCCTTTCCGGGGACTGGTGTTAGTGTTGATTCCTTATGACTTTTGCCATGCCTCTGGGCTCTCCATCATTACAGGAACCCTAAATCTATAGTCCCAAAATCTATTCAAAACGCAATGCTTGTTTGTTGTTCAATGAATGATCTCATCCAAAAGAATCTGCTTATACATAGGTGAATGTCATCTGTCAAGTTCAATGTCATGGATCAACTTTTGGTGGTTGTTATTGGTCATCATCGCCTTTCCCACACAATGATGCTCAGAGAGAAAATGAGAGTGAGGAATGGATTGTGGAAAGTGAAGTCAGGCTTGTACTAAGTAATTGCTGCATTTCCCATGATGTTCTGCAACTTCTGTTCCCCAAAAGAAGATGTAAGATTTCACGAGTCACTGTCAAAGTGCAGTGGTAGCGCATTTTCACTCAAAATGTCCCTGGGATTTGATCCCCGACAGCGATATAACCGAACAATTGTTTAAAACTGTGTTAAACCCCATACAAACAAAGATTTTGACAACTTAGAATTATTAACTGTTTTAAAATTTCTTCTAATTTGATTGGACAAGTCTAAAATGTTGCGCAGTTGTATTTTTTAACTAGTTTTTAGACAATCTGTATCTGTGTATATTGCAGGCGTTGTTAGGCGGAATTTAAACAGTGTAAAAAAAACACTAGGGCGAAAATAACTGGCGATTGATATTTTTTATAGTAAATAACAACTAAAAAATCTTAATTTTTGAGAATGATAAATCATTCTCAAAAATTAAGACTTTTCAGCCGTAATTCAAGAATATTAAGATATTTATATAAGGATATGATGGTTATTAGACAATATGTATCTGTATATATTTCAGTCAATGTAAGGCGGAAACAGTGTAAGAAATACTAGCCTGGAATCAACAGCAAAATTTTACAGTAAAAATATAACGACTGAAAAATCTTTATTTTTGACAATGACGAACCATTCTCAAAATTAAGATTTTTCAGCCGTAATTTAAGAATACTAAGATATTTATATAAGGAAACAATGGTTATTAGACAATCTGTGTATATTTCAGGCGATGGTTATTAGACAATCTGTGTATATTTCAGGCGATGGTTATTAGACAATCTGTGTATATTTCAGGCACTGTTAAAACTGACGGGTCAGCTGTTAAAGAGAGATTTCCAGGCCATGCCAGATTTGTCTTCTGATGATGGTAAAGAACACAGGTAGGTTTAATAGAGTGATGATTGGCTATTCAGTGGGTGATTGACAGATAATTAGTGCCTAATTAATTTCATTTTAAGCACTTTGGAGATGGCTAGCACCCTTGCAAATATTTATTCCCCTTTACGTTGAAATGATGTTTAAATTAGTTTTAACCCCATGGAGTTGTTGATTGTTTTATATGGAGGGAAATCCATTGGCTAGGGATTTTGTTCTATAGCCCATGTACCGACAAATCATGAGATCATGGGTTTGGTTCCCGACGGCGGCACTCATCCTTTCCGACAATTTTTCTCCTACCAATGGGTTGATAATTGTAGACCTATGTGGGATAACAGCTGTAGGCTAGGAAAATTTGTAATGGTGGTACCTGTCAATTGTAAGTTGCTCTAGTCAGAGCCATATATTTGAAAGACTGTTAAAAGCGAACTTAAACCCCATTCGATCAGATAAAACAATGATTGATTGAATGGGTTTTACGCCACTTTCAACAATTTCGCAGTTATATCGCGGCGGCTGGAGTACCTAACAATGGATTCCTGGTATTTCCTTCACCTGTACTACCATAACACCCTTTCCTAGCCTTTGACTGCTATCTCACATAGGTTTACGATTATCTACCCATTGGTGAGAGACAAACGTTGGAAAGGATATTTGCCGCCACCGGGGATTGAACCCCAGACTTCCAGATTGGAAGTCTTATGCCTAACCAACTGCGCTATGGTGGCGACCAGAAAAAACAAACAAAATAAACAAACAAAAGTTGATATCACTATAAATACCATTACAAACTGAAAATAAAACAAGTATAAAATAATCTTGAGGCCCTTGAGTTAATTACAAGTGACAATAATGACGTTATAAGTGTTAAGTAAGTGAGTTCATTCTTCATCATGATGTAATAATTACTTCATGTTTCGGTTGTATAATTGCAAATAGGGCAAATTACAGTGGGACTCTCATAATCGCAAGTCTGATGATAGTTATATATAATTTCTTACTTAGTTTTTGTATGAGAAAAAATATCTAACGAGGTTGGGAGAATTGATAATTGTCGAGGCTCTGCCGAGACGATTATCAATTCCAACAACCGAGTTAGATATTTTTTCATACAATACACTAGGTATGTATTATATTTATCTTATAACCTCTATTTGCCTTATTCTCATCGATGTTTCTAACTGAAATGCAAGTTTCTAAAAATAACTGCATTATATCATTGTTCTAAAAATAACTGTGATAACATGAAAAATATCATACGGGATGTTATCATATGGATATTTGTATGGTTATAAGATAAAATTCACTGCTTAATTGGAACTTGTGATATTCACAAACATTTGACATTCCAGTAAGTCTTTATGTTTGTGCTCAAACAAGTTGCAATTTAGAAGCCAGTTGCTTTTGTCATAGAACCGACAACTCCATTTTATTGCAACTTCCTGTTATTTGAAGCAAAAAAAAAGACAAACTGAGGTTGTGTTTAACTGTATTCCATATTTTACTACATCCAGAGAAGTAAAAGAATATGTTTTGAGTATAAAGGCCTGAAGGCTTCCAAACTTGTCATGTTGATTGCTCAGTGCGAAACAGTTGTAACTGCCTATAGACATATAGGCATTTACAACTGTTTCCCACTGAGCCATCAAATTGTGAACCCTGATCCTGCTGCATTTGAATTTTCATTTCAAACAAATTGCAAACTTTTAGGGTAAAATCTCCAGCCAGGCTCAAGATTTCCAAGATAATTTGAAAAGAAATATGAGCCTGTGTGTGACATTGCCATTAATTTGAAATGTGCGTGAGGTGCAAACATTGAGCAACGTAGCAGCAACCTACTGTAATTGTAATGTTACTTGATGGCCTACAGATCATTGAGACCTTGTCTATGTACTAAAGGCATAGTGAAGACTCTGGCCAGACTGTGCAGATATACAGGCTGGTCATAGTCTTTGCTTTGCACATATTTGAATTCGAAATTGTTGGAAATGTCAAGCACAGGCTCAAATTTTAAACAGGCAGTGTAAGTTATATCAGGACCCAAGGTTATAAAAACTTTTCTCAGGCTCAGCTGAGAATTTTCTAAAATTTTAAATTTAAATAAAAGTATGAAAATAAAAGATAATATTAATAAGTAATTATTTATTACAACTTATTAATATTATCTTTTATGTTAATAGATTAAAATGAGTGTTAGAACAGAATTACGGCTTAAAGCTCAAGTTTAAATATGAGAAAATTTAGAGTTGAGAATGAGAACAGTTTTATAACCTCGATCCAGACAGCACATAATGTGCAGGGTCATCATAGTCTCTACTTTTTGTCTAAACAATTGGCAACTGCAAAAATATGCCTAACAGCATGATAAGGGTTAACAGTATAAGAGGAGAAATGTTTGTTCAAGGATGAACATTCAGTATCGGAGAAAAAAGCGGTGGTTTGGGCCGTGAGATGGTATAGATGATCATTGATTAGTACAAGTGTTCTACAAAAATAAGCCAGCCACCATTTACACAAATTGCTTTCCATTTTTCTGATAGCTCATTTCCTGATTTGGCCCTCATCCTTTATGTTGTAGTTTTAACCCATTTCTAGACAATCATAATTAATCTTGTCCAAATTGGGTTTGTGTTTTGAACTGCCATTATATACTTTGGATATTCTTGATAAATATAATGTTTGTGTAATAATTAACTAGTCTTGATTGGAAAAACATCAATACATTATTATAATCCATGATTAATGCCCTGGCAGGGCGGAGCCTAAATAACTGGTCGTTGCACTTAAGGTTAATTAAAGTAAATTAGCTTTTATCTAAAATAACCTTCTTCTATAGCAAGTTGATATAAATAACTTAAGACCTTAAATAGTAGATTGGTAACCAAATCCTCGTAACTTCAGGGCTTTGGTAACACAAGGATGAAATGTGTTCATTTCCTCTCAGCACTTTTCAATGAACCCAAAATATTTAAAAGTTAACTCGCCAAATTAAGTCACAGCTAAGCCCCGCCCTGCCAGTTCATTAATAACGCAGAATACCAATATTGATCAAAGATTGGCAACATTGTCGATGATTTATTCGAAATATAAGTCATGAATATGTTGTAACAATGTTTTTGTCAATAAAACAATGTTTTGACTATTCTCTGATCATATTAACTGATTACATAACAACAAGTTGATTTAAATCTGTGTCTCAAAACAGCCCTGCATTCAAAATGCAAAATATTAAATATTGAGCCAACTGCATGTTTAAAACTTGTAGAGATGCACATTCCTTGAAACCGTTTATACCCTATTACAGAGTGACTTACCCTTTTTTGTTTCACCATTTATATCCTATATAGCTTTGGAAAAGGGAGGTAATTGATATATTTATGTTCAGGTTATTCTATAGAAATTGTTGTTTTAAGTTATTATTTGAAGAATGAAAAGCACCTTTCAACATCTGCCATTTTTCTCAAAGCATATTTGATAATCTAGATGATTGAACTTACTTTTTTTAAAATACGTTTTAATTATTTTCTTTCCTTTCATTTTAATGAAACTGTTTGTGTAAAGATTGTTTGAGTCAAGAAATGGTAAATATCTAAAAAAAAAAAAAAAAAAAAAAACTAGAATGGGGAAAAAGTATATCTTGCAAACACAAACCTCTATCAACATTGCATATTGTTTTCTATCATAAGTTTAAGGTCATACTGTAAGGTCAAACTTCTAAAAATAAGAAGGAGAATGTCTGTACAATTTGAGAGTACAGTATAAGACTGTAAAAATTAAATATATATTGTATATACACTTAGTACAGTCTTGCACTGAACCATTGATTTGTAGATTAACATACACAATTGCTCTTAATAGTAAGAAGCATAAATGGCCAAAGTAAGATATTTGTTTGGAACTTGAAATAAAAGATGTCCTTTGAATATCTATTCTCAATATTGAATATGAAATCCAGCTGTTTTAAAGGCCGGCATAATCTTAATTGAAGAAAGGAACAATAAATTATTATTGATGAATTCAGAAATTTTGTTCCAGTGTAAAAAAACCCAAACAGGATGATGCTTTTCATTAATTGTTAGATCACCAAGTTAATTTTTAGTTAGAGCACAGTTAAGATTTGCATTAAATATATTGTACTTCTTCAAATCAAAATTAGTGTGATAGTTTTTGAGGTTTTTAGTTTTGAGGTTTATTATATATTAATAATGTAATAATTGCAATCAGTTCAGACAGTGCATGCAATTCTAAATAAGGATTAGAACGGGAAGTATTAACCTTTGTCATGTTTAACCTGGAATATTCTTGTTTTGGCATGCATTTAAGACAAAGATCAGCCTTCACATAATCTGCAGAATGATTTTAGTCTTATTGCTATCAGATAAAATGTCCGGACTAGAAAAGCTTTAAAATTATTTTTTTCAAAATAAAAACTCTGGCTCAAATTTGTCGAATCTAGTGCTCCCAGCACTTTGATTGTAATTAACTTTGCCAATATTTTTATTCTGCATGACAAGGGTTAAATGCAAAAGAATAAATGTTAGGAATTTAGATTTTAGGAACTTTTTGAAACTTCTCTAATTTGAGATGAATTTCCTCAAAAGAGGAAATTCACCTCAAATTAAAGGAAAAAGGGCCTATATAAGACATCAATTTTGATAATTTGTTTTTATTTAGAAAATGCATCTTTAATAAAGGCTCCCTGACCTTGTAATGTATAGATTCCGGGAGCATTTATTAGGAGAAATTCTGTAATATGAAAAGAAGTTGATGAGCACCACTGTTGCCACAACTTGACTGCAATTTGAATGAGTCAGGCATTTTCAAGAATTTTACATTTTTGCATCAGAGGTACAGACGTTAATCAGTCCTGACGATGGCATAAATAGAGGATAATTGTTTGTTTCAATGAAAGATCCTTTTATATTTCATTGAGTGAACAACAAAAGCTATATTTTCATGAGAAGACATGTGAACAATCATTTGTTATTTGAGTAAGATTGATTGATATTTCATCTTGTGAACAACAAAAGCAATATTTCCACTCACGGTTCAACCACTTGTGAAGACATAGCTTTTGTTGTTCACTCAATGAAATCAATCTTACACTGAAACAAACAATCATTCTCTACATATCTTCCATTTTGAAATAAGTCTAATTATTTATTCATTGGTTGACAAATGTTACATAAATGAAGATTAAGAGTAAATCAATAATCTCATTGAAATGCTGCACTTTACTTGAATGCAATCAAAATGATTAAGGGAATATTGCAAAACTGTTGTAACAGTAATTGCTATATTTATATATTTATAGACACCTTCAATACTTTCAGGCTTTCTCCCCAAGTCTTGATTTTTTATTCTATTTTGTTATCAATTTAGTGATGTAAAAGTATTCTGAATAAAGAGTGAAAGACAAAACAGATGTTTTCAGTTTATCAAAGTTCAAATAGATGTTTACTTTTAGATTGATTGATGTAAATGCATGTGGTGGTTTCTAGTGAAGTTTGGTGATGATTTGATAAACCTTTTGATATATGACGCGAAATTAAATGAACTTTGAATACTTTTCCTTTTACCTGTGTGTTGTTGTTTATGAAATAGATTAATGTAACTTTTAATTGAAGCCTTTAATCCATTCAAATAAAACAGAAAAGAACGTGCACTTGCTTGAAAACTTGGCTTAATCATTCTCTGGTCATTTCTAAACCTAGGGTCATTTATTTCATCAAAACATCTTAGATGTATTTTTGTCTTACTGGTGATTTTCAAAACAGTAATAAAAACAATCACTTTACATTGGTATAGATCCACAAGTTTAAGTGCGTGATAAAAGGTCAATTTTGTCTATACCTTTATAGACAAAATTGACCGTTGATCACTCGCTCTAAATTGCAGGACTATATTGATAGATTGGTGATACATGATTTTTGTCCTAAACATGTGGTAGGTCAAAGTTAAGACAAGAATGCGTCTTAAATCTTTTGATGAAACTGGCCCCTGAGCCATGACACCTTAAGTTCACTGTTACATTTGTCCAAATTGGAAAATGCTGCAAGTTGCAATTCAAAGATAAGAGAATTTTTAAGAGAATTTTAATCTTGGGTAAAAATTATTGCATGAAATGAATAAGCTTTTTTTAAAGTCTTCTTGATAAAAGAAATGAAATGAAAACTTACCTATCTTTTAGATTTAGATTAATAAGGCTTGAATTGGCTTGAGAAGGGTAGTTGGTTAAAATTGAAATTCAAAATAATTTTTAGCTTGACTAGCCGAAGGCGTCAATGTTGTTTTGGGCAATGGCATTTGCCTAATGCTTTGGTAAGGTTTCATATGTGTCAAATCTCTGTTTCTTCTTAAGTTATTACTTGGAAACTTTGCACATGTGTGACCATAATATCAGCCTCTAAACAAACTTACAATAATCTGATATTGAATTTAGTGGAATTTTAATTCTGTCTGGACTTAGAAGTCTTTGGTTAAGTTTTTATGTGTAACTGATTTATATCTGTAATATCTCTATTTCTACCAAAACCATTGCTTGCACATGCTTCCTTGACTATAATGTCTCATCCTATAGACAAAGATTCAATAGTCTGATATTGAATGTAATGGAATTATTCAATTCTGACATTGATTTGCTGTTACTATCGAGCACTAGGAATTGTTGAGCTTTGCTGTCCTCTGACAGCTCTTGTTATATAACTTTAAGTTATTTACATACACAGACCTTCCAAATTGTTTTATATAATTTACAATTAGGACAGCGATGGCTGTATGGCGTGTGATCCTTGAAGAGACGGATACAATGGCTAAACGACGACTACAGGCTGCCGACACTTATCTAGAGAGAATTGGTGAACCTGTAAAACCACTCAAAAATAACAAAGTTCAAAGTATGAAAAAGGTATACAGCATTTCTTGTAATAAACATTCTCAGTTATGATGCCTAGAAAAAAAAGGGAACTTTTACTTATTTTCAAATTTGTAAAGTAATAATTTTGTCGAATAAAAAACTTAAGACTTGCACTTAGAAAGTCAATCATGTGCATTTTGCAAAAACTAATGGCACACACCTGAGCTGGGCAGTAAGTTGAGACTACACTATCCTTCCTGCATTACTTTTGGCTTGAAAGACTGCCTTGGCAAAATACAAGATATTGAATTAGTGGTCATGTAATACCAAATTTATTCAACGAGTCATCTATAAGCAGCAAAAAATGATGCTTTGAGATGGCAAGTTTAATAAATTCAGTATTTTTAGCATGGCTGTTTTCGAAGAAAACCCAAGGTATTATGATCACTTTGTCGTCGTTCGCGTTGTCATTGGCATAGGCCTAGGCGTTTGGGTGACAAACTTAAAGCTTGCTCATAACTTTTGAATGGTAACTGATAGAGCCTTCATATTTCACATGATAATTGCTTGGGACAAGAGCTTTTTGTAGGTACCAAGCTCAAGGTCATCAGTCAAGGTCATTTTTCAAGGTCAAATTTCTAAAAAAGGTTTAACCTTGGTCATAACTTTTGATTGGTAAGTCATAGAGCCTTCATATTTCACATGATTATTGCTTGGGACAAGACCTTTCTGTAGGCACCAAGTTCAAGGTCATCAGTCAAGGTCTAGGTCATTTTTCAAGGTCAAATTTCTAAAAAAGGTTTAACCTTGGTCATAACTTTTGAATAGTAAGTCATAGAGCCTTCATATTTCACATGATCATTGCTTGGGACAAGACCTTTCTGTAGGTACCAAGTTTAAGGTCATCAGTTAAGGTCAAGGTTATTTTTCAAGGTCAAATTTCTTTAAATCTTTTTTACCTTACTCCTAACTTTTAATTGTAAGTGATAGAACCTTCATATTATACATTATCATAGCTTGGGACAAGACCTTTCTGTAGGTACAACATTCAAGGTCATCAGTCAAGGTATTTTTCAAGGTCAATTTTCATAAAAAATTTACTTGGTCATAACTTTTGAATGGTCAGTCAAAGAGCCTTCATATTGCACATGATCATTGCTTGGGACATGACCTTTCTGTAGGTACCAAGTTCTTATATTTGCTTTTGCCTAAGAAATTATAAAGAGCAGAGTGTTGGCACCCGCTTACAGGGCTCTTGTTTTAGCACAAATTAGATATTCTAGTTATAATATGGCCTGAAATTTTGCAACAAGTTAGCACGAAATTACAGAATTTTTATTCATTAAAGCTATTTCCTAAAGAAATTGTTAAAGAACTTGAGACTTCAGAATATCCACAAAAATAGGAATGAGTGAATACAGGAGCCTTCTCAAATAGGGGAATCTCAAGGCTAATGTAAAAAATATTCAACAGGTTTTTTAGGACACTAGACTTAGGTTATATTATAAAAAGTATTACATTCATTGCTAGATATTGTTAAAACCTATAAACTTATAACCTGCTTCAAGTTAGTGGACCCATAATAGTTCCACAACGTTTCAGGAGTAATGAACTTTAACAGTATTAACCAAGGTTTCCTAATGATTTTTATTATAAAACATCAGTTAAAATTTTTAAAGAACATGTGGTCCGAAATGTTGGAGAACTATTACGGTACCACTACCTTAACTGAAATTATAACTTGATGTCAATGATAGCACAAAACTATTTTATCAATCAACAGGTATTACCCCAGTTACAAACTGTTCAAGGTGAAGTCTCGCAGACAGTGCTAGAAATGGTGAAAGCCCAGAAAACTTACAATCTAGATGAGACCCAGGCGTATGATGCAAGGTTAAAGGCAAAGGATGCAGAGGAGAAGTAAGTGTGTTTAAAGTGGCCAAGATATGAGCAATTATATTGGAAATTTTATTGACACTAAATCAATTTAGAATCAGTTTTCAATATTGCATATCGAGAGTGAAGTGTAAGACTGTACTAAGTGTATATTCATTGTATATACACTTAGTCCAGTCTTGCACAGAACCCTCGATATAAGCTATCAATAATTTTGTGAATCAAATGATTGATTAAGTATTGGCAATATTTTAAGTTTGATTCAATATTTGTTTTTTGATTGTCAATAACACTGGTTGTTTATTGATCTTTTCAGTCTTTTTCTAAATCACGACTCAAAAAATTAAGACTAGTCAAAATTGAAAAAGGTTGAATAATACGATACAAGATGAACTTTTAAAAATAGTGCTGATTCCAAGATCAAGGTCATATGACAAGGTCAGACTAGGTCAGGGTAAGCTTTCAAACTTCTGAACAAATAAAAATTACAATTGGCAAATAGTGTTTAACAAATATGTTGTGGTGAAAATTAAAGAAGTAAGGGAGGACAAGAAAATTTCAATGGCTCAGCACCAAACAGTTGTAACTGCCCATAAACATATAGGCAGTTACAATCGTTTTGTGGTGAGCCATTGTAATGTATTGTAAATGCATCTGAATATAATATAAGTACCTACAATATTTTGACAACGATATTGGTCTCCTTTTCCAGAAGTGATTCTTCCATTTTCTTGCAAAAAGATTTACATATAGACTATTGCCAATGTTCAATATTCATGTACTTAAGTTAAACGTTATAAAGATTTCAGATTTCAATAAGATTCACTTATTGTTTTTTTTTATCTTCTCAAGTCTGTTTCCATGGCAACCAGATTTTAGGATAGATTGTAACAGTTGATAAAACTATTATGCTTGCCAGATATTTAAACCACTTTTACTGCTGAACAGTATATTTTAGAAAAGATAGATTATAAAATGATGGATTCATTATCGCTCATAATACAGATAAATTAGCTTTCCTTTATGTTTCTAAACCCTTTGCTGTTTAATCCCTGCTTTTTACGTGCCTGTGATTTTATGATTGAGAAAAACATTGTGAAAAAGGAAGAAATTGCTTCTGACAAGCGATCTCTTCTTTTTCCACACTATTTTCTACCCTACTGAATGGTTATTTTTCAAATTAAATCCACTTTAAATTTCCGTCTGCAAAACCTTTGAATTTGGACAGGTCCAAAATTTTGAAAAACAGGAAAGGGGTAATCAGGGGCTTCAGTGGAAGTTTGCTGTAATGGCTTTACAATGTAACTACACATACATTTATCTTGCAGTTAACATCTATGATAAGCTGTTACTTACTAAAAGTAATGAGTCTTTATAAGCCCTTATCCTGGTTAATTTATGATTTGTTAACAAACATTTTGCCAATTTTTCAGACATTTCAAATAGTTGTCTCAATTTTCCCTACAATGTTTAAACAGAAAGCAGTCAGTGTTGGCCAAGATCAGACTGCATGTCTATGCAGGCCTTTCTTAGCCTATACTGTTTGCCAAAACTTTGTAGAATATGCTGTGAACATCATTAGAAGGGTTTAAGTCTCACCCTTCTTAACAAAATTTAACTGAGAAATTATATTAAAATTCTCTTTAAGTTAAACTTTTCTTTTTTTATTTGTGGGGGGGGGGGGGGGGAGGGGGGATTTGTTTCCTATTAGAGGGTATAGCTTGGGGCTTGTTGAACCTTCAATTTAAAAGGGGGAAATGTGTGATAGAGTGGCTATGGGTTGCCTACATGTAGCTTTTATTCAGAATTATTTTGATTTATTTTCAGATTGAATAGAAAATCCAAAGGAATTTTTACATCTTTAGCTAGTCTTCAAAAAAATTATGCAAAGGTAGGATAAATGTGAATTTTGAGTTTTACTTCTTGGCTGCCGTCTTAGAGCAGTTGATAGTCGGACAGACTCCCAATCAATGGGGTCATGAGTTTTATCTTTATTGGCAGTACACATCCTCTTAGACATAATGTCATCAACCAATGAGTAGGTAATTGTAAACATATTTGGGATGAGCAGCTCAGAAAAGACGTTGTAAGATTGGTGAGAGAATATACAGTAGAACCTATATTAAACAATGCCTGAATAATCTGGTCTCATGTCTATTCTGCTCTGAGATAGTGGTCTCACCAATTTCTTTCTTGTTTCATGTATTTTTTTCCTGTGAAATCAGGTCCCAGATGCTATAGCTGTGACAAAAGACTGAAATATTGTTAGACCAATTAAAACCAACAAACTTAAGTTTACTGTAAAACAAATATCTACTTGTTTGGAATCTATTGCAATAACAAACCTTACTTTTTGAAATTGAAAGAGGTTATTATCCAACGCCCTTCAGCAAAGGGGATTTAGTATGGTCTCCTTCCGTCCTTCTGTTACAAAACTTGTCAGGAGCATATCTCCTTTAGTATAAGAGCCATCAACGGAGGAGAAGTGCAGTGTACAAAAACTACATCTCTTGCTTGCATAATTTTGGAGTTATTACCCTTTGATTAGGCTTCATTTTACTATAAAGCTTTGATTGCGGGGGATGGCCATGTTCCACATGGCTCTTGTTATACAATGTTATGAAAAAAAAGTAGGGTAGAGCATATGCAGGCAATAGGAAAAATTACTTTCTTTTCGCACAGGAAATGAGTAGTAATACGGTGATGGGATAGATACAGAAGTGCCGAGGTGCGGTTATTAGCAGGAAAATTTGTAGGAATCTTAAGATTTATAATCGGGATATACTTCGCCACATTGTACAACGCCTCATTTTGGAATTTGAATAGAGTTGCAAAAGATATCCCGATTAGAAATCTTAAGATTCTTAAAAATCTCAATCCGACTAAACCCACCTCAGACAAGAGTGGAGGAACTCCAGTATAAAATCTTTATTTCTCAATGAAACCCTATGATGTTGGTACTCATTTGAATTGTCTCATCCAGACAATTCAAATGAGTACCTACAAGATAGGTTTTGAGCTAAAATTAGTGAAATATTTAAATTTTGAAATCCAAAATACCCCCTGTATCAGTAGCTCTAGATAGTGTGACATAATGTATTTCCTTATTCATAATTTCAGTTAAAATCAAGAAGTGATGCCTGTGAATCCAAAGCAACAGAGTCACGCAACGAATATTTACTATGCATGGCTGCGGCCAACGCTCACCATATTCGATACTTTACAACAGATTTACCCAATCTGATGGAGGTGGGTTCTTAATATTTTACCATAATTATGCCAAAATTGATAACAAGGAAAATCATTTGGTTTGGTGTAAAAAAGAATTATGTTTGCGCAACAAAAGCTTTTTTTTCTCTTCTCAAGTGAATATATAGCTTTCGTAGTTCACAAAATGAATGATTTATAGATCCTGCACAAAAAAGAAAACATTTAATATATTTCTTAAATGCTAAAAAAAGATGAAATGTGAACGTTTTAGGACAAATTCTCTTACACATGATTACTAGGCCGCCTCTTGGGCCCTCACCTTAGATAAAGTTAAATATGGTGAAATGGACACAAGCAGGTTATTATATTTTGGTAATAATACCTATTTGGCAGTCAGATTAAAAGTACAGTCAATATTACTCAAGCAACCATGTCTATTTTGTGACCAATTTAATTAAGCAATCACCATAAAAAGTCCTTTCATCATAGGCAAAATCTGTGAAAAGAGAACATTCTTAATGAAAATGGTTATTTTTGAATCTTATGTTGTTGGAGTCCATTAGAATCGTCTATATAAGACAATTCTAATGGGTTCGAACAAAATAGGATTCAGTACAACTTGACTGACAATCTTTAAATGCTATCAAAATGAACTGTCGCATTTATTATGATATTTTGTATTAAGCGACCATTCCCGTAAACAACCGCTTTTTGGTGGTCCCTTAAAAGGCTGTTTAACACAAGTTTTACTGTAATAAGCTAGAAATATTTCTCAATAATCCACACACACACACAAAAAAGATAGTAATAATAATCATTACTATATAGCCATGTTCTATCATTCAAAATTTATTTCTAATTAATATTTACAGGCATTTGATGGTTAAATTCAGGTTAATGGTCTAGGGCCATTCTGGTCCTCTTGTTATGATATGACATCATCATGAATATTTTTAGAACAATTACATTATGTTTTCATTTTTAGAAACTTGCATATCTGTTAGAAACATTGACAAAAACAAGACAAATAGAGGTATGATATAATACGTACTAAGTGTATTGTATGAAAAAATATCTAACTCGGTAGTGGGAATTGATGATTGTCTCGGCTGAGCCTCGACAATTATCAATTCCCCAAATTTTTTTTAGGAATTTTTCTTCATACATAACATTAAGTATGTATAAAATATATAAAGCCACTTTGTATTATGTCAATCTTATTTCTAACTACTGTTTACAGGTATTGGATGGTGAGATCTTTGAAAGAATTCAGGAATATTTTGCTGTATATGGCAACACCGCCCAGGAAATTAGTTGCTATGAAAACAGAAGCTTTAACAAAATTGTTGAGCAAACTGCAATGGTATGTATATATATAGAGTCTTGATTTGTTAAGTATCTTGTATAAAAAGACCTTAATATAGATAAGTGTTGAAGAAAAAATAGAATCCTGCTGAGAAAATGAGTGGATAGTCTAAACCTAAGATGGAGGCTAGGAAGTACAGGTGCAAGAAATACCAGGAATCCATTGTGAGGTGAATGACTGAATTTTTTTTAAAGCTGTTACTGTTCAGATGTTTTGTTTGAAAAAGGAATGGTTGTAGGCAAAACATCAAGGTGATATCTAAAGGCAGTGTTCTACCAAGCAATTTTAAATGAGGGGACAATTGTCCCGCCAGTTCTAATTTTTGGGGGACTTTTAAAAAAGAAAGAGACATTATCAGTCCCATTGCCATTTTAGATCTACTGTTATTAGTGTAATATGCAGCAATATTTAAACTTCACCTAAATTTTGTCCAGTAGAATAATAAGATTAGACTAATAATTCATAAGCCTTTTACCTTTATGGGCTTTTTATACCCTCCCACCTACGAAGTAGTGGGGGGTATATTGGCTTCACCATGTCTGTCTGTCTGTCCATCCGTCTGTCTGTCCACCTGTCCGAAGACCGTTTCGTTTCCAGACGCCTAATCATGAACAAAGTGACCTACAATCATGAAACATTATAAAAATGTTCCATATGACCCAAGGAAGTGCCCTTTTGTTTTTGGGTCATGTAGGTCTAAGGTCAAGGTCACAGTCAGCCTTTGTTCAATTTTTGTTTCCGGACTTTAACCCAAGAACCAAGTGACCTACAATCATGAAACTTTATGCAAATGTTGCTTATGATCCAAGGAAGTGCCCTATCGTTTTTGGGTCACATAGTTCAACGGTCAAGTTTACAGTCAGCCTTTGTTCAATTTTCGTTTCCGGACTCTAACTCAAGAACCAAGTGACCTAGAATCATGAAACTTCATGCAACTGCTGCATATGACCTCAATATTTGTTACAAACACATCCTGCACTAATAGCACTTGCATTCTAACAAAGTGCTTGTGGGGGGTATACGTCCGCTCTGAGACAGTTCTAGTTTGAATTGGTTTAGCCTCTGATCAGCCTTAACACTCTGTTAGTGATCAGAGGTTGAAGTGCAGTGATAATAATGACGTGAGATAAAATTCCTGCATCTCTTTCCCTCAAAGTTTTTGTTATTTCAACAAGTAGAATAATCCAGAAACTAACTTTCCTGATTGTTTGTTTCATTTTTAAAATCCAGCTGAGACAATTTTCTCAACCACAGTGATTTTCATTGGACATCTGAAAATTTTACACAAGAAAATCATGGAATCATGGCCTTGGCAGACCACTGTAAAGGTCAAATTTGTGTGTGTGTGTTGACTTATCCCTTGACAACCATGCATGTTTAATTCCTACTTATTTAAGAGTTCCCTCCGAACTATAGTAATTGATTGTTTATGTTTGATATCTTCTATTTTCAGATAAATCGTAACTTCGATTTAAAGTGTTTTTTGTACACAAACCATTTATTTACGGACCTAGTGCAATATCAATTTGAACCATGTTTAGAGGACCAGGTAGGTGTGTTTTGCAGATGAACCTGTGCGTGACATTCCCAACAATTTCACCTGTGCTCGAGGCACAAATTTAAATTTATATAGCCACATATTGCAGAAAGATAGTTTCTCTGATCTTTTATAGAGAGGTTAAGACCTTGTCAATCTACGAGCGCAAAGGAAAGACTGGCCTTAGTCTTATCTTCGCACTTTTGTGAATTTGTTGGAAATGTCAAGCACAGGCTCATATTGTGTTTGTCAGGGGCACAGAAATGAGGGGGTTAAGCCAATTTGACATATTTATGTGAGTCATCACGCAAAAAGGGACTATCTTGGAACTTTGTAAATAAATATTTGAGTGAAACTTTGGTTCTAGACCAGGTCAACCAGAGCTCTCATTTAAAAAAAAATCTATAACTTGAAGATACATTGATTATTCTAAATTCAGAAAATTAGTAAAGTGCAAAAAGTTTCGACCTGAGTCAGTCTGCACAATGTGCGCATTCTGACAAGGGTTGACTTACACACTTCCTACTTGGGTCTTTTTCATGTGATGGGTCCAATTTTTACCCATGAACCCTGTGTTGTGATTACTCATTTGAAACATCTCAATGAGACATTTCATATGAGTAGCAAGAACATAGGAATTCAGGGAGGAATAATGAAAAATGCAAATTTGAAATCCAAAATACCTCCTCTATAAGTAGCTCTGGTTTGTGGGCTAAAGCTTGTAACTACAGCTGGAATAAAACTGTAGTTACAAAGTTTCTGTCCCCCAGCAAACGTTTATTTTTTTCCGTTGTGATGTTCGAACTGTCCTCAACTTAAGCATAGCTAAAAAATATCCAACATGAGCTGGTGTTGCACCCGTTGGGACAAGTAATATTCAAATTTTTGGTTTGCAAGTCAAGTGTGCTAACCACTGAGCCAAAGAAGATCTTCCCTGACGCAAGTGTCAGACATTGTAATTAAACCAAAGAAGCTATGCAGGACAGTGGTGAGAGTGGTCTCCCATAACACTGTAAAAAATTATGCATCTTTCATTGAGCTATTTACAAAAGCTATATCTTCTCATGCGACCAAGAAATGAGTGAAGATACAGTTTTTAGCTCACCTGAGCACAAAGTGCTCATGGTGAGCTATTGTGATCGTACAATGTCCGTCGTAAGTCGTCTGTCCTCCGTTGTCCACAATTTCTTTAAACATCTTCTCCTCCTAAACCAGTGGACCAATGTTGATGAAACTTGGCAGGAATGTTCCTTGGGTCAAGTTCTATAAAAGTTGTTCAAATAAATGAAATCCACCTTTAACTTTCCCTTTACCATTAACAAAAAGGGTGAAAATATGAAAATCATCAAAAATCTTCTTCTCTGAAACCAGATGGCAGACAGCTTTCATATTTGGTATGTAGCATCACCTAGTGGGCCCCTACCAAGTTTGTTCATATCAAGTCCCTCGGGTCATATTTGGGCATTGCATGGGTGCATCCTTTTAAGCTCTTCTGAGCACGAAGGGTAAAAAAAAGGAAATCTTCAAAAATCTTCTTCTCTGAAATCAGAAGGCAGACAGCTTTCATATTTCGTATGTAGAATCATCTAGTGGCCCTCTACTAAGTTTGGTCATACCAAGACCCTAGGAACATATTTGGGCTCAACCCGGGCGCAACCCTTTTTACATGGAATCAAAGAGCGAAAATCTTCTAAAACTTTCTTTTCCAAAATCAGAGGGCACACAGCTTTCATATTTGGTATGTATCATCATCTAGTTGACTCCTACCAAGTTTGATCATATAAAGACCCTTTGGATCATATTTAGGCTCCATCTGAGCATGATGGGTGAAAATTGGAAAACCTTCAAAAATCTTCTTATCTGACACTAGAAGGCAGACAGCTTTCAAATTTACTTTGTAGCATCATCTAATGGACCTCAACCAAGTTTTTTCATATCAAGACCCTGGGGTAACATTTGGGCTCCACCTGGATGCATCCCTTTTTACATAGAATAAAAGAGCGGAAAGGAATATCTGTCTTGCTCTTGGCTGAAAACATTCCATGTATGTAGAAATTATCTCCTTTTCGACACCTGCCTATTTGATTAATGTGATGTCCCAGGGACCAGAGAGATGGAGGTGAGCGATCTAGGACCAACATAGTCCTCTTGTTGTTGTTAATGAATTGAAAGATTTACTGGTTTCGCAAATAAAAGAAAAATCTATTTTAGTCTATTTTAATGATATTAACAGGAGACAAAATAAGAAAAAAATGACTTAAAAACTTCAAGCAGGCTATTTAACACAGGAATAATATTTACATAACAACTTGATGATATTTCCAGTAAATTATGGCCTCCCTGTAATGGACATTAACACTTTCCTGTTTTACACAATTTTATACCTGTCCAAATTCAAAGGATTTGCAGACGAAAATTTATAGTGGATTTAATTTGAAAAATAACCATTCTGTAGGATAGAAAATAACAATTTCTTCTTTTTCTACAATGTTTTCTCAAGTACAAAATCTTTGGGACGTAAAATCCAGGGATTGGACAAGAAAGGGTTAAATGACTATGACAGACCTTGATTTGATCATTCTGATAATTTCTCTAGTTTGGCATTAAAATTATCAAGCGATAATCTATTAAAATTTAGCCATTTAAAAGATTCTGATTTGTTCCTAGTCACTCTGCTTGACCTGAGACAAGATAGATTGTCTCTTGTTTATGTCAGAAAAGGGTTACTAATTTTCTTTATCATGACAAATTAAGTTGGTGGAAATGTAATAATTACATGTACACTACATTTTGGGTCTCATAATCTTTCTCATGTTAACTTAACCCTTGTCATGCTTATCCTGGAATATCAATGCTTTGGCAGGAGGTATGGACAAACATCAGCCTGCACATATGTGCAGTCTGATCTTAGTCCATACAACCTGATTTTCCTTTTGTAACCAGAAAAGTTTCAAAAATTATCTTTTAAAAATCAAATGCTGACTCACAATTAGGAAATACAGAGCTTTCAGCGCTTTGATTTAGATCTATATATAATTTTTGCCAAGGTTTTTTATTCAGCATGAAAAGGGTTAAATTTTCCCAGTGAAGTCATAAGGAAATCTCAGTTAACTCTATTAAAGTTTATGTCTTCAGAACTAATAGGGGTCCGCTACCTAAAGAAGAATAAGGAGTTAAATTAGATTCTGTTAAGTATATATTAATTACTATCATTTTCCATTGTTTTAATCAAAGGGTTGATTGATCTCCCATAAAGTTTGACGTAAAAGATCTTTTATTTGATTATCAAGAATGACGAAATTTAAGATATGATTAAAAAACTAATGTGTTATTTCATTTCAGTGCAATAAAATTAGTAATGAGCATAATGCTTCCCACCAATTAGAGAAGGAGGCCAGAAAGTGGGCCACAAAAATAGCCAAAGAAAATAAAGCCATAAAAGACTATCAGAAGGCCCTGAAAGCCCTGGGAACTGGAGACAGGGTAAGTTGAAATGAATAAATTTTGGTTGATTCCATCAATTTTCATGCATTCTTATTGGTGAAAAATTAGTTTCATTACACAATAAAATCAATTTTGAGTATGCGGCTATTTTGTTTGCTTGGGCACAAAGTAGTCCACAAAAAAATCTGTCCTGTTATGAAAAATAATCACATTTATGCTTGTGAAGGATAATTTCAACAATTCTAAGTATGTGTTATTGAAAGACATCAAGCTACCTGAACAACCATCTGAGCTTTAGACATATTGTCTGATAGGGATGTGGGAATTTGGATTTTTCTCCAATTGTCCCTGGACAAGTGAAAGATTATTTTCAATTTGTCCAGGATCAAAATGAACTTGTTTGCTAAAAGAGAATGAATGATTTTCGAAATATAAAACAATGTTTATAAAGAAGAAAATGCTGAAGCTCAGCATTTTCTTCATGAAAAACAGTGTTTTCTACCCTTTCATACAATGATTAGGTTGATTAATATTGTATATCTATGTAGTGTCATTCTAAGATTTGCCCTAATTAATAGTTGTTCATGGCCTCGATAAATTTACCTGGCCACTGGCCTGTGTTTGACAAGTCAGACATTGGACTTAATCTTAACCCTTGTTATGCTGAAAAAGTTTTGGCTAAATATTTATATCAAAATCAAAGGGCAAAAAGCACTGAAGCACCAAATGTAGGACAATTTTTATTTTAAAACTAAATCTACTGACAAATCTGGTTTGAACGTGAGAAACAGGTGGTGTAGACCAACAGCAGACTGCACATTATGTGCAGGCTTATGTTTGTCTATAGCTCCTGCCAAAACAGGAATATATTGGGTTCAGCATGACAAGGGTTAATTTGTAAAATATGTAATTCTTAAAACAAGACTGATTAAGCCATTTCTTGAAAGAAAAAGAAGTGTTGTGCTTAATGTAACCATTATCCCACAAACTGGAGCTTTTACGCACTGAATGTAATAAAGTTGAAAAACATTGATTTTTTCTTTCAAGTAATTTCTGCCTTTTTCTCAAAGTTTTCAAAGTCTCAATATTTTCAGTCCTTTTTCAATTTCAAAGCACATTGAATTTACAATAGAAATTCTCTGTCTTAGGATTAGTTGCAAATTGTTTTTCTAATCTGGGTTAGACAGCTTAAATTACTAGGTAGCTTCTATTAGGCAGGGTGGCAGTCATAACAGAAGTTGGTAGCATGTCAGACTGTCAATTTAGAGACCCTAGGTTCAATACCCGGCAGTGCCACTCCTCCTTTCAGGGAATTTGTCCTCCACCAATGGGTTGATAATCATAGACCTATGTGGGATAGCAGCTGGAGGCTAGGAATAATTTAATGGTAGTACTGGTGTGAGATATACCAGGAATCCATTGTTAGGTGCTCCAGACGCCACAATATACATGAAAGATTGTTGAAAGCAGTGTTAAACCCAGTTCAAAAAATTAATCATTTGGCAAGTTTTCCTGGATAAGTGATCATTTCATCAAGTTTTTCCCTCAATAATCTAGATAAAGTAAACATTGTAGGCTAAGATCAGGCTGCAGGACTGTACAGTCTAATTTCAGCCTGTTTTGTCTGCCTAAATTTCATGTGTAGAAGAAATAAGTTATGAAGAGTAAGAAAAGGGTTAAAACGTTGTTATACTCCCATATCGAAAGATCGGTGCATATCTCTTACTAAACATCACTCAAACAGTATCGACATTGTTTTACCTTGTCCGTCTATCAACCGTCTGTCTGCATTACTCACCCAAAAAACTTCATATTGTCAATTACTTTAAGGCTATTCAAAATACTATGCTCATATCTGGCATTATGCTGGATCTTGATAATGTTATCTACAGATACCAAGGTCAAGGTCATGTGACAAGGTCAAGGTCATCTGTTAAGGTTCAAATCTCTAAAACAATTGCTCTTTCAGATGTATCTGTGTTTCACAAACACATCTTGGATGCTTAAATAGTTGTACAAGTTTGAGTTGAGTCTTCAGAAACTGTAAATTTTCATCTATTAAAGCTGAGGTTAATACTCGATAACCTAGGGCCCGGTTTACTAAACATCTTAAGAAAAATTTAATCGTAAGTCAAAATCACAAATCATACCTGGTTATTTCATTAATTGTTATATTCTGTCTTGCAATACCTTATTGGAATCTTCTTTAGAAGGTGATTCCATAGAGATGATGCATGACAGAAATCGATATTTAAATACTACTGTAGAAGCAACTTTAATTTTTGACTTACATAAAAAAAAAAATCGTAAGATGCTTAGTAAAAGGAACCCATGGGTTTTGGGTTAGGTAACTCATCTACCTGGGTCCTGAATCATTACAGGTTATCTGACTATTTTATAAGAACTATTTACCTTTGGGGATCAAATTTAGAAAAGAATTGAAGACTGTTTAAAACACTCTTCAATTCTTTTCTGAAGTTGATTTCCAGATGGTCCTATGGACTTACATCAGATAGTTTTAAGAGTCCTGGCTACCTACTCACAGACTAACAATACCTTTGTCCCTTTAAACCATGTCAGAATTTGTATATTCAAACCCCTCAAAGAAATTTGGGATCTCCTTTGTATTGAGTTGATGAAATAAAAATAATTGACAGTTTTCATTGGATACTCAAGTACCGGCGGGTAATGAAATCTTTGGTACCCAGTTACAGAAGTTCTGTCCTAGCTCTAAATAGATGATGTCTTCATCATGAAATCCATTCTTGATAAGTCACCCAAATTTGTACATCAATACATATCCTATAATTTACTGATCAAAACAAAGGGAAGTAACTGTTATTAATAGTGCAGTTTGTATGCAGGTGTAATATCCCCTTCTATAGTTACTATGGGCTAACTTATTTCTGGCCCACTTTCGGGTTGGGCGTAGACTGGTCTCTAGGCTATTCTGATAGTCGATATGTGGACCAGTCTAGAGCTGGTAGCCCGCTTTCTGAGAGATACTCTGATATTGCAGGAAACAGTACCCGCCCAGGGTCAGAAATAAATTGGCCACATAAAGATAATTACATGTCCTGTAAACATTGAACCTGATTAGCTTTGTTGGTAATGTGTTGAGCTGTCAATTGTTGGATAGTGTGTTTGACCCCTGGCTCGGACAACCTTACTCCAACATTTTACAGAAATAGAGGTATTTATCTCCCTTGCCTACTCTTCAGTTAAACTGACTTAACAATGCAAACAAGGGGGCGTCCTTCTTTTCTTTACTCTTTATTTCATTGAAATTCATCAGAATAAATCAGTCGATTTCAACTATAAATAAAATAGATCATCAATCTTTTATAATCCAAACCAATACTTAAATGTCATTAGAAACTATTTCGACCGCTTTTAGGAATTTTTGATTTTAAATATTGACAAAAAGGGGGGTTTGATTTTAGTTGGGTGGAATAAATTGCAGAGATAACTCTTTAGTGTATATATACTTGATGATTTTATATTTGGTCGAAACAGATATCCTCCATTGAAAATCTACCGTTTTGAGAAAACACTCCGATATGATAGTTTGTATGGATATTTTTAATTTTGACTATTCATTTTCATTATTTCAATACTAGTAATTATTCCTCACAAATCGATCGTAATTGATTAACTAAAAAGTACAAAAAAAATATTTAAATAAAGAGATAATACAAAAAACAGACAACAAAAACCACAGACGACAGAATGCAAATTCGACACGTGTTTAATTTTTTTCTTCTTTAACGAAAAATAAAAATAATAAAAAAAAAAAAAAAAAAACACGAAAACATATAGAGAGTTAAAGAAAATGTGAAAAGGGGAGAAATAATTCCACCACATGTTTATTATAACGTGTTGCTATTTCATTTTGATAATGAATCAAATTTGAACACATACGTGTGTTGGGAAGGGCTTTGAAATACATTGGAAACGTGCATTTCACTGTTTCGAAATTAATGATTTGTAGTTCTGAGTTTCACATGATTTCTTTTCGTGCAGCCATTTTTTTTAAACACTCACCTCTTACGAATCCAATTAATTTTCCAAATTCATGAATTATTGAACGCACAATGAAGATTCCCCTTTACGGATATATCTTCATAATGAAGATGTGATAGAAGTTAAATACGATTACACAATACCATATGTCACATGCGGCGCTTAATTGTCACCAGTACAATGTTTATTTAGAGCACGTGTTAACTTATAACTGCTGCCTTAGTGTTTTACGGCTCTTTGATCCGGGGTCTATGGTATATTCAAAAACCCTTTCTTAAATCATAAACAAACATGAAGATTAAATTCAACCCTACATTTTTAGCTCACCTGAGCACGAAGTGCTCAAGGTGAGCTTTTGTGGTAGAGTGATGTCCGTCGTCCGTCGTCCGTCGTGTGTCGTCAACATTTACCTTGTAGACACTCTAGAGGCCATATTTTTTGCCCAATCAACCTGAAATTTGGTCTCAATGATTGTCTTGATGAAATCTCGGACAAGTTCGAAATTGGGTCAAGTAGGGTCAAAAATGAGGTCACGGGGTCAAATTTTAGAAAAACCTTGTAGCCACTCTAGAGGCCATATTTTTTGCCCAATCAACCTGAAATTTGGTCTCAATGATTGTTTTGATGAAATCTCGGACAAGTTTGAAATTGGGTCAAGTGGGGTCAAAAATGAGGTCACAGGGTCAAATCTTAGAAAAATCTTGTAGACACTCTAGAAGCCATATTTTTTGCCCAATCAACCTGAAATTTGGTCAGAATGATTGTCTTGATGAAATCTCGGACAAGTTCGAAATTGGGTCAAGTGGGGTAAAAAATGAGGTCACAGGGTCAATTCTTAGAAAAACATTGTCGACACTCTAGAGGCCATATTTTTTGCCCAATTGACCTGAAATTTGGTCAGAATGATTGTTTTGATGAAATCTCGGACATGTTCGAAATTGGGTCAAGTGGGGTCAAAAATGAGGTGATGGGGTCAAATCTTAGAAAAACCTTGTAGACTCTCTAGAGGCCACATTTTTTGCCCAATCAACCTAAATTTGGTCAGAATGATTGTCTTGATGAAATCTCGAACAAGTTCAAAATTGGGTCAAGTGGGGTCAAAAATGAGGTCACGGGGTCAAATTTTAGAAAAAACCTTGTAGAGGATCTAGAAGCCATATTTTTTGCCCAATCAACCTGAAATTTGGTCCGAATGATTGTGATGATGAAATCTCGGACAAGTTCGAAATTGGGTCAAGTGGGGTCAAAAATGAGTTCACAGGGTCAAATCTTAGAAAAACCTTGTAGACACTCTAGAAGCCATATTTTTTGCCCAATCAACCTAAAATTCGGTCGGAATGATTGTCTTGATAAAATCTTGGACAACTTCGAAATTGGGTCAAGTGGGGTCAAAAATGAGGTCAAAGGGTCAAATCTTCGAAAAACCTTGTGGACACTCTAGAGGCCATATTTTTTGCCCAATCAACCTGCAATTTGGTCAGAATGATTGTCTTGATGAAATCTCGGACAAGGTTGAATTTTTATCAAGTGGGGTCAAAAATGAGGTCACGGGGTCAAATTTTAGAAAAAACCTTGTAGACACTCTAGAAGCCATATTTTTTGCCCAATCAACCTGAAATTTGGTCAGAATGATCATCTTGATGAAATCTCGGACAAGTTCGAAATTGGGTCAAGTGGGGTCAAAAATGAGGTCACAGGGTCAATTCTTAGAACAACATTGTAGTCACTCTAGAGGCCATATTTTTTGCCCAATCAACCTGCAATTTGGTCAGAATGATTGTTTTGATGAAATCTCGGACATGTTTGAAATTGGGTCAAGTGGGGTCAAAAATGAGGTCACAGGGTCAAATCTGAGAAAAACCTTGTAGACACTCTAGAGGCCACATTTTTTGTCCGATCAACCTGAAATTTGGTCAGAATGATCATCTTGATGAAATCTAGGACAAGTTTGAAATTGGGTCAAATGGGGTCAAAAATGCGGTCACAAGGTCAATTCTTAGAAAAACCTTGTAGACACTCTAGAAGCCATATTTTGTGCCCAATCAACCTGAAATTTGGTCAGAATGATTGTTTTGATGAAATCTCAGACAAGTTCGAAATTGGGTCAAGTTGTGTCAAAAATGAGGTCACAGGGTCAAATCTTAGAAAAACCTTGTAAACACTCTAGAGGCTATATTTTTTGCCCAATCAACATGAAATTTGGTCGGAATGATTGTCTTGATAAAATCTCGGACAAGTTCGAAATTGGGTTAAGTGGGGTCAAAAATAAGGTCAAAGGGTCAATTCTTAGAAAAACATTGTAGACACTCTAGAAGCCATATTTTTTGCCCAAACGACCTGAAATTTTGTCAGAATAATTGTCTTGATCAAATCTCAGACAAGTTTGAAATTGGGTCAAATGGGGTCAAAAATGAGGTCACAGGGTCAAATCTTAGAAAAACCTGGTAGACACTCTAGAAGCCATATTTTTTGCCTGATCAACCTGAAAATCTGTCAGAATGATCATCTTGATGAAATCTAGGTCAAGTTTGAAATTGGGTCAAGTGGGGTCAAAAATGAGGTCACAGGGTCAAATCTTAGAAAAACCTTGTAAGCAGTGTAGAGGCCACATTTTTTGCCCAATCAACCTGAAATTTGGTAAGAATTCTTCATCCTTTCTAAATCTACTTTAAACTATTTTCGACAGTTCATTCAGGTGAGCGATTTAGGGCCACTATGGCCCTCTTGTTTAGGCTTAAGTTTTATCAAGCAATATGAAAAACAACAGTTCTGCAAGGGGCTTGTGCTGAAATATTTTAACGATTCTAAATGAGTATCAGAAATATGGCCCCTATACGACATTAACATGAATCTAACTATAAGTCTTGTCTTTCTGTGCTTTTTATACGCCGCCGGAGGCGGACGTATATTGTTAAAAAATACCACGTATTTATTTATTTATTATCATCATTAAATATTTCCTTAGTGTAAACATTTCTTGTGCAAAAAAAACCAAAAAAAAACGCAGCTGTGAATAGATAACATTTTTTACTCAGAAATATATATTGCACGGTCAAAATATCAGATAGGCCTACTTTTCCTCAATCATGATTCACAAAGTGAAAGATTGTCAATGTGTTGGTTTCAGTTTTCTCTTTTTGCCAAGAAGTTTGAATAGCTCAATATCACAATCAATCTATTAAACGAAGTGGCGTATTTGGTTTGATTATGCGCTCAACGATTTATTTATTTATTTTATTCTTTATTATTACTTTTTGAAAGAATACATTTCCTTGTCTCAGTGTGATGATTACGATGTGAAGGTATAAATGTTTTATACAAAGAAATTTATATAATACTATAAAAAGAAATAGTTGAGAAGGCTACATTTTTTTTTTCTATTTTATTTTATTTTTAGTATTATTGAGATTTTAATGAAAAGAGGGAAATAAATTATAAGATCTGAATAAAAAAAGGGAATAATATACAAATAAAAATAATTCAAAGAGAAACTTTGATAACAAAAAAAGTCAGTACAATATTACCAACACGAAATACAAAATACTTCTTCATAGGTCAGGGACGCTAAATAGAGTTAGATTATATAAGTTAATCAAAAGCTAAAAAATAGGAAAATGACAAAAATAGGCACGAAGAATTTAAGCATTAAAACTACATTCTAATAATGTGTAAAAAATAACTTTGATTTCGTTTATAACGACAAGTATTTTGTGGTTTGAAATATACTATTTTTCTATAAACTATTACTGGACCAAAATGACATGCCCCCTCGTTTGTATAAGGGGCAGAGTCGAAAGATTTCCGCGCAAGCGCAGACTTATGTGAAATAAGTCTATTGTTGTGTTACAAGTCAACTGTCTCCACCCATGGGCGAACAATTAATATTTCACCTATGCAGGTTATGCAACTGGTGGCTTGGATGAAACATTGTATGTAATTGTACTGGTGTGAGAAATGACAGGAGTATATAGGTAGCTGCACAAGCTGCAGAGATCTTTTTATATTTAATAATATGGAAAATAACCTCCATATAATAAAACAGTTTATCAAAGAATTGTCTTGTTTCTTGAGAGTCAAGATGTAATAAGACTGTGAGACATTTTTTTTCCCATTCAATATATGATTTAGGAGAGAAAAATAATTCGCTCTATAAAGGTCATTTTGAGTTTATGTAGAAAGAAGATCAAAACAAATCATGCAACCAAGGTCAAGGTCATAATCAATATCACAGTTTTGAAAAGTTTACTCAGGAAAGGGGTCTTAAGGTAGTTGACCCGTAATAGTTATGCAATGTCACAGAAGTAATGAACTTTAACAGTGTTAACCAAGGTTTCCTAATGATTTTCATTAGGAACCTCGGTTAACATTGTGAAAGATTATGAATACCGAAATGTTGCAGAGCTATTACGGGTCCACTACCTTAAGTTTCACAAAGTTACATCTTTTTTTTTCTGATATAAAAAAACATTATTGATAGCAAGAGCTGTTACTTGTGATAAGATGATACATTCACTCTGATTTCCCAGCAGTATGGCTTATCAGTACTTCTATAGATGGTTGAGCTGTTAGATAGTGATGTGATTTGAAAGTGAAAATGTAAAATATTATCATTTGTCCATTTAAAATTTCAACCATTAGTACTGAATCATGCACGACCCTGTCACACATTTAATCATTAAGTGAGACTGATTGAAATGTTCTAAAATTTCACAATTCATTTTTACCAAAAATAAATTTAGTAGGATAAGAGCCAATGCTTCCAAAGGAAAAATGATACAGGCTTTTTAGCTCACCTGTGCACAAAATGCTCAAGGTGAGCTTTTGTGGTTAGGTGGATGCCCATCTTCCATCGTCCGTTGTGTATCTTGTGTCGTCAACATTTACCTTTTATGCATTCTAGAGGCCACATTTTTTGCCTGATCAACCTGAAATTTGGTCAGAATGATTTTCTTGATATCTCACACAAGTTCAAAATTGGGTAAAAAAGTAGTGCACAGGGTCATTTCTTAGAAAAACCTTGTTATACACTCTAAAGGTCACATTTTTTGTCCGATGAACCTAATATTTGGTCAGAATGATTGTCTTGATCAAGTCTGGGACTAGATTGAAATTTTGTCAAAAAATAGGTCACAGGGTCAAATCTTAAAAAAAACCTTGTATGCACTCTAGAGGCCACATTTTTTGCCTGATCAACATGATATTTGGTCAGAATGATTGTGCTGATAAAATCTGGCACTAGACTGAAATTGGGTCAATTTGGGTAAAAAACTATGTAACAGGGTCAAATCTTAGAAAAACCTCATATGCACTCTAGAGACACTTTTTTGCCCGATCAACCTGAGTTTGATCAGAGAGATTTTTTCGATAAAATCTTGTACAACTTCAAAATCGGGTCAATTGGGATCAAATACTAGGTCACAAACTGAAATCTTAAAAAAACATTATGTGCTCTCTACAGGTCCCATGTTTGCACTGTAAATCTTTTGTCTGATTAACCTGAAATTTACTCAGAATGATTGTCTTGACGATATTTCAGATGATTTAAAAATTGGGTTATTTTGGGTCTAAAAGAAGGTCACAGGATCATATCCTAAAAAAGCTTTGTATGCTCTCTAGCCACATTTTTAGCCCAATTAATCTGAAAATTGGACAAAAGGATTGTCTAATTGTACAATAACAACAATTTTGACCTAGCTTTGACATTTTTCTTTTCAACCTGTTTCAAAACCTGCTTTAGTTTTAGCCAATTCACTCAAGGGAGTGATTAAGGGCCACCACCGCCCTCTTGTTTGCATCCTAGCAAAGGGCTTATGTGCTCATCTTATCTTTTACTGATAAAAAAAGGCAACTGTTTCTTTCATCAAAGAAAAAAAGATAAATCCTTCTCAGTTCAACCCTTGTTCAACCCTAGTTTTAGCTGTTATCAATTTATATAGTATAGCCACTAGGTATGACAGACAAAAGGAACCTGAACTGAAAATTCAGAATTTGCTGATCACTGAAACTGTTAAGACTTATAAGATTGAACAAGAGTTTAATGGGAAGCAAACCTTTGTGTGACAAATACAATTTTACAATGAAAAGTAGTTTCATTTTTGCAGGCTTTAAATTTTCTTTTATCAATTTTTTTTTATCTTTGTGATTACTTGGAACATTTAAATTTACTTTTATTTGGGAAAGAGTGCTGGTTATCTCAATTTAAAATTCCTCAGTGTGTTTTTAAATCGTACTGCGAAGCAGTAGATTTATATCTACCGTTTTCCAGAAATCCAGTCTGTTTGACCCACTACATTTTTACCATTATCTTCTGAGCAATGTGTTCAAACCAAATTATGTGTTTTCAAACACTGAAGAAACGGCCTTTTCAGTCACAATCTACAAACTTTGTTTATACCTTATTTACTTTTCGACAAATAGAGAAGAGGCTAATACAAAATTTGATGTAATTTTCGCTTTTAGTAATTACCAGTTAGTATTTTCAGTGTTTATAACAAGATTTTCGGTTGAGTAAAGGAGTTGAAACGTACAATAGGTTAACTGTATAATTAATTTGTAGCACTTGCAATATTACTGCTCTGAACTTTCTCAAACGGTCATTTACCAGTTGTAGGGCTGACAACCAATCAAATTCTGTTATGATTATCACTCGGTCAAAACCCACGCGTAAATTCAGACCACGTGGTGTAGATGCAAATGGACATCGTCTGCTCGAAATGTGTCAATTAACTTGTTTATCATTAGTCAATAGTCGTCTGCACTCAAACAGGGAGTGTGGGAAGTTTACTTTTTTCGCATGTGTTAACAAATAGAAATAATTTTGTAATTTTGAAATATTTGATTTCAATGAGCACTCTGATCACGCTCCAATCCTATTTTCATTAAATTCAAATTTGAGTATGAAGAAAAATTATCCAACAACAAATAAACCGACAAAAACATACGATAAACTGATATAGGGGTAAGTTCATATCGGACTCGGTTTTGACCCGAGTTAACCGGGTTTCCATCAGAACGGCCTCGGTTTCGACACTTGTGATGTCATTGTAACCTTTCAACCTCGACGCTTCTGATCCTGGGTCAGGCCGGTGTTACTTGGGTTCCAAAATGGCGTCGAGAATAGTGCACAACAATTTGATTACAAAAAAATAAATATTCTCTATTACTTTAAATAACAAATACTTTTTTTTCTTATTTTATATAGTATTTTGCACGAGTTTATCACATTTCTTAATGGGATAACGATATTTCATGGTAAATTAATTATTGTAGCGGTAAATGAGAAGTTTGTTTACTACCACCAGTGGGTATCTCCGTTCACATGAATGTCTTTTATGCGCATGCATATTACAGTCAATTTTAGATTATTACAACCTCTCAAGCGTCTCTCGGGCTGCAATTTAAATTTCCCTCAGGATAGCAGCAAGAGCGATCTATTTTTAGAACAACTCATGAATAATCATAGAGTGCTGCTAGATTTAATCGATTTGTCAGAAACCAAAGATATAAATAGCATAGTTGGCGATTTCACGTGTTTCTTGAGGGAAAATGCATTTACAGTATTTGGGAAAACCCAATGCTTGAAATACAAACATGTCGGTAATCAAAATTGTAAATAGTTTAATGAAAAATGTTTGTTGCTAAACAGGCTTTTAAACTCTATAGAGAGAGGAATAATATTAACAGACAAGCTTTTAGCTTGGCGCGTGCTCATTACAACAACGTAAAAAATCTGCTAAGAAATAATTTAGACTAGCAGAGGGCTATCGAATCAGCAAACTTTCAAAATCGGACCCACGAGGTTGGATGAGCTGGCGATGTCCTCGAAAAGATGGAGTGTTAAGACAAAAAACTCACAAATTTAAAGATTTAACCAACTTTTATTGTCCAAATTTGAGCCCTTTTGATTGGCGAACTATTGCACTATCCCAGCCTCTCAATGATGTACGATTTACAGTGCTGACAGCACTTTGATTTATAGATAGCTTTTATAGATAGCCGCATACAAATTACCTCTACCAGAAATTAAACAGGATTAATAAAATGTTTCATCAGATTAAAGAAAAAAGGAAACCGCCAGGTGCTTATTTGCTTATTAGAATGTTTGGTAAGGGATTAATGTTGAACATGTGGAGAATCTTGTTCTTTCCAAATGATTGTTTCAAGAAGAATTCAATCAGATAAGCATACATTTCCTGCAGAGATACTATTTTAATGCACAAGCTTACCAAATGGAGTTCACTTCAGTCAAAAACACTTCAAGGTGTATTAAGTCATGGCTACGGCTTGGCCCAGTGTGAAACAGTTGTAACTGCCTATAAACATTATGACAGTTACAACTGTTTAGTACTGTTTCTTGATTTTGTAAAAACTTATGTAGTTGCTTCAGAAAATGTTTTTGAGTTAAGCATTTAGTACTAAATTCAAATTTGAAGATTTTACACACTTTTTATACACATTTTTATGCCCCCGATAGGGAGGCATCATAAATTTGACTTGTCCGTCTGTCCGTCTGTCCGTCCGTCCGTCATTCCGTCCAAAAACTTTAACATTGGCCATAACTTCCTTATTACTTAACATATTCGCATCATACTTTACCACAACATTCCTTGGTACATTACCTTTCTGTAGGCACATACTTTGGTGACCTTGACCCCTGGATGACCTTGACCTTCAACATAGATTGGCCATAATTTAAAATCAAAGCGGTGTCGGGGGCATTGTCATCTTACAGTGACAGCTCTTGTTTAGACACAAAATTAGATTGTGGAAAGCTTTTTCTATTCAAAGTCAACATCTGAATGGACAGATTTTCATGAAAAGTATTGCAAAAGATTAAAGAAAAAAAAAAAAAAAAAAACAGTGTTAAGACCAAAAAATGACAAATTTAAGATACAAGCAATTTGTTCTTTTCATACAATATTTTATGTCACATGGGATTGTTTGTTTAAGGATTTCAAAGTTCCTTGTAGTCTGTAACCTTTTTCAATTTGGGCCAGACTAAAATTTTCAAAAAAACAGGGAAGTGTTAATTAGTGATTTCACACAGAGTTGATTAGATCAATGATTACTATCACACCAGTAGAAAATTCTCACAAAATCCTCCTGAAAGGAGGTGAAACTCATAGAAATGATTGTGGTATTCTTGTGTACACAAAACAATGTTGTTCAGTGTTCTGGATATTATTTGAAAATATTCAAAGTTCTAAGCTTAAAATTAACCCTTTTCAAGCTGAACCCAGAATAAAACTGCTTTGACAGGAGGTATAGACAAAGATCAGCCTGCACATATGTGCAGTCTGATCTTAGTTCATACCACCTGAATTCGATTCTAAAACCAGAAAGGTGTTATACAATGCATTTCTGAAATCAATACCCCCTCACATTTGGTAACTTCCAGTGCTTTTAGCGCATTGATTTTACATTTCTTTTACAAAGATTTTTATTTAGCATAACAAGGGTTAATTAATGGAACGCCTGGGATCATTTTGCAGCTGTCATGCTGATTAGATGTTGAGCTTCTCAGTTTTTAATCCAAAATATTATGACTACAACTTAAATTAAGATGTGGTTACAAGGTTTTAGTATTTTAACTAATGCGTTTGTTTTTTCTATTTACAAATTACGGTTTAAAGTCTATCATTTTAAAGACACTTCAAACAGTCTTGTATGGTTATAAGTTATTTGGTATATTTTTTATTTTCTTCAGAATTGTTGCAGTACTTTATGTTCTGATGTTGGATTGTGAATTACAAAGATGGATGTACATTACAAATTTAATATGTTTAAGTGATGCACAATGTGAAGTGGTAGTTCTTTCTCTTTATGGAATTATTGAAAAGCCCTGCAGATGACATTTTTAAGGTAGTGGACCCGTAATAGTTACACAACATTTCAGAACTCGTGATCTTTCACAATTTTACTGAGCTTTCCTAATGAAATCATTTGGAAACCTCAGTTAACGCTATTAATGTTTATGACTTCCAAAATGTTTCAAAACTATGAAAGGCCTACTACCTTTATTCCGGATAGGTGAATATCGACAAATATATCTTGTGTGGAATTTTAAAATAAGCCAGAGGTTTGACAATGGCAAATCTGGCCAATAAACTTGTCCACCATTTTCAGTTAATGTTAGACAGGAAAAAAATACGGAATCGACGGAAGAGTAATGTGCCCTTTGACTCTATGTTGCAGGTTTCTGAGTCGGGGTCCACAGAAGGGGTATCCCAGGACCCTGAAGCCAAAATGGAAGAAATACAACAAAATATACGGAGAGCTGAGGTGAGTTTGAAATGATTTTGTCAATTACCTGATGGCTTAACCTCCATAATGAAACACCCCTCATAATTTTATTTGAATTAAAGAATAACAAATTCTTACCGTTGTTTATTGAAAATTTAACCCTGGTTAAATTTTCAATAAATAATGGTTAGAATTTGATATTACGATTCTATCATGACTAAATTTTCACTACTTCATGGGAAATAATTGCAAAGATACCAAGTCTATATCAACTGCGGATTATTTTTATTCGATAATGCACGCTATTCTTTTACTCAAAAGTAAGCGACGGTAAGCAATAATAAGCTCTCGATTCTTCTAAATTTGGCCCTAAATTTGAATAGGAAAAATGAACAAAATTACATAGCCTAAATAATTATTCTTAATTTGTTTTTGTCAATATTAGCATACAAACATATGCATCTATCACGCTATCTTCATTCCAAATTTTCAAGTGGGCTCAAGAGACTCATTTTTTACCGCATCATGTGAACTCCAGTCGGGACTAAGGGAAGGGGTAGGATAAAGCCTATATGCTTACGGCTAAGAACATAATGACTAGATAATATAGAGTATTCACCAATCAAATAAACTATCAAACAAAGTTAACATACCTTAAAAATTAAAAACAAATAAGATGGATTTTCTTATTTTCTTGTCGATCTCCTATCTCTACTTTATTTTCACGATTTTGTTGTTATGAAGTTAAAACAAACATCAATTCAATGCCATCCTGGTTATTTATCACAAGGTGAACATAGATAACGACTAGATTCAAAGTAACTGTATTTAAAAACACTCCTCAGTCAAGTAAGGTACATTTTTCAATCTAACAATCCATCCGGATAAAGTAAACTTGTGTAAACAATACTCATCATTATCTTAAACTACGTCATGAACTACGTCATCGATGGAATATGATTGTCCCAAGATAATTTGAGAGTCTTGTAAAGTATAGTACCCCAACACTTATTTGACAGCCTTGAAATATTTTCGTAATATAGACAAATTTAAGTTGTTTTGGTTTTTTTGTGTTTTTTTGGTTGCCTTGAGGCAACAATTGCATGACTATGTCTTACAAATAGTATAAGTATAATACAATGTTTTTTTCCTCCCGACTTTCTTCCTAATAAGAATTGAGAATCCTTACAGTTGTTGGTTTATTTTTTGCACAAGAACCTATTATTTACCTTCAAGAGTTTGGATGCCAGTAAAATCACTCACTATCAATATCTTATTACAGTATTGCAGCTGATATTAGACTTTTCTGCTCGAAGCTAGTTTTTGCTTAAACTGTAGTTAACCGATTCTAAACGTATTTTCGGAAGGATGGAGCCAGTTTTTATTCATCTATTAAGATTTTTTTTTATTTCTGTAAAAAATGCAATGACTTTTCCAGAATAATTTAACAACTAAACCCACCATCGAATTGTAAACAAGTGCATGACTGATCTGGTTCTCCCTTGACCACGGCAATATCTACTCACCAATTGGAGTGGTATCTAGGGTTGAATATTTAGCTATCATTTATTTAATTTTCAAATAAAATTTAGCCGCCGACATAGCCCAGTTGGTAGCGCGACGGACTGTCATTCTAGAGGTCCCGGGTTCGATCCCCGACGGCAGCACTCATTCTTTCTGACAATTTGTCTTTCACCAATGGGTTGATAATCGTAGACCTATGTGAAATAGTAGCTGGAGGCTAGGAAAGGATGTAATGGTTGTACTGGTGAGAGAAAGACCAGGAAACCATTGATAGGAGCTCCAGCTGCCGCGATATCAGCGTTTTTTTTCCTTCTTTGAACGGGTCCGGTAAACGGACCCGTTCCCAATGACGAAAACTACTATTTTTTCCCAAAATGAGAGAATGAAATTCCCAATTCAAAGCTATTTCTTGAAGTAAAATTAAACTTTGATTATTTCCTATTAGAAAACCTGGAAGTACTTTTAGCAATAAATATCTGTGTTGTAATTTATCAACAAGAGGGGAATTTCCGGAGATGAGTTTATTTTAGTCACATGATTCTCAATTTCATAGGCATAAACAATTACGAAGCAGGAAACCCAGTGTATTTTGGATAACTCGGAAGTTATCGCATTACAAAACTGCATATTTTTGTGAAGCCAAGATATTGTGATTATTTGACCTGATTTGCAGTAGACGATCTTTTTGCATTTATTTATCAATTGATGTAAGATGAATTTCAAAGGAAAAAATCTTACTAGAATGATTAAAGCAAATTATTTTCCTGTTATATAACCCAAAATATTATTGTTTATCTTTGTTTAATTTTCGTAAACAAAGTTGACTGTTATTCACGATCTCGGCACCTCTCAGAACCAACCTGAATTGTCTTTCAAACATTCTACAGCAGGTAGAACATCTGAGTATATGTTCTATTTTGAAAATATGTTAAAAAAGTTTCTATGATTTTAGTAGAAATATTCATTTATAGCTGTTTTAAAAACTTCAGGATTGAATATGTATTTGTTTTCTGTTGATTCGTACCCAAGAATGTTCAACCCACGAAATTATTATAGAACTTGATTTGTCTATATTTTAGGTTTAACCATGATATTTTTTTAACAAAAAACTCAGTGACATTTCTAGATTTGATATAAAACATTTATTCTAGAGCAATCAGACTAATCCTTTGTCATTGTTTTTGTTCAGATTCCTTGTTTAAGGACTATGGTTTGCTTTTCAGTTAAGATATGACTATAGAGGCATGATAGGAACTCCTATTATACATATTGTAATGAATACTAATGATATAAATAAAAGTAATGTTTTTAAAACAAGTGTCATAATGAAAATTCCCAATTTTTGAGAAAACAACGCATTTTTCCCAATTGGTCCGGTCTCGGACCCTTTCCCAAAGCTAGGAGAAAAAACGCTGGATATAACTGAAATAATGTTGAAAGCGGCGTTAAACTCCATTCAATCAATCAATCAATTTTGAATTGACATGGGTTTACAGATTAAAAAAATGCAAAGTAGAATGGCTCCAATAAAATATCTTCCATTTGGTATTGCCGAAATTCGCTTCTGAGACAGACGAATACGATACGTTTTTGCTGGGAATAAGATATTTGGTTCACGGAATATTCGAGTCTATCCTTACAGCCCAACTTCAGCCACTGCAATTTTACAGAAAAAAATCATTAATAGCAGCGTTCATCTCTATTCAAATAAAAGGTAGTAGTAAAAGATTGTACGTGTAAAACACAAGTCGAATAATTCTTAAAACCGGTCTAGAGACTGACTGTCCCGTGTTGAAAAGTTATGTAAAACCAGGTTATCATTTCTAATGACAATAGGTGTCTTGATGTGTCATTCATCTCAACTCGGCCGATTCGGTAACCTACATTTAAATCGGAACCGTTGGAGATCAACCGAGTATTTCCCAATGTAAGTTCAAGAGGACACGACCTAAATAAACACATATTTCCAGCTAATTACTACAACTTGCACCAGCAAAGGCTTGGGTCAAAAACATAGTATCTGTCTCTACGGTGTTTAGACACAAACTTTGTTTTTGCTCTAAACTCTCGACAAGCTTACGCCGATCAAAAATTCCCTTGATAAACATTGCAAGATCATTTTGTGTTTTTCAAGGCGAGTTTTCATTATCTTCACTTGATGAAGAATACTAGTATCACGCCATTCAGGAAATATACAGTGATTTTGTGGAGAAAAATCTTGAAAGATACTGAATTGAATCTTAAGAGGCACTACTTTATTTCGAAAGTATTAACATCCTACAGGATTTTCCTGACATAGTATTACACTGGTGAATGACGTTCGTTCATCAAAAAAATGGGTTGAAGTCTTTGAATTTGTTTGGTCTGTAAAATAGAAATGAGGTTCAAGAGACTTGAATTTGTTTGGTATCCCCAAACACATGCACAAGTTGATGTTTTAAGTCATTTCACTACATTCATGAACATGGAAACAGAGAAGGAGCATGTGTGTGGCATTTCCAACAATTTCACATGTGAACAATTTAAAGATTCTGGCCAGCCTGTGCAACTGCACAGTCTGATCAAAATCTTTACTATGTGGTTGATAGATAGATAAGGGCTTAATCCATCTTCATGCAGTCATCATACATCATTATTGCATTGAGTCACTGTCAACGCTACCCAATATTTGTACCTTGTGCAGTTGTGACATTGTTGGTAATGTCGCGCACATGCTCATATAAGCTTGACCTGTAAACAGTAACTTAATTTAAGAGTCTTGAATAAGTTCTGTCTTTATACCTTCTCACAGGCATCATCTCATATAGAGTGTCAAAACACAACATTCTTGTTCAAGGTGATATTGCCATATAAAAAATAAATTGAATTTACCAGGCTTTAATAAGTTCGGACTATACTTCCTGGTACTTGCATAATTTAATGTAGTAAGTCAAATTATCACATTCATGTACAAGGTAGCATATGGGATGTAATAAGTAATCTTGACCTGTAAAAGGAAATGGAATTAAGGAGATTTGTTTTGTCTATACCCCCCTCCCCCTCCCCCCCCCAGTACAAGCATGTGCTTATGTTGAAAGTCAATACACCATATTCATGTACAAGGCAACAAAGAGGCAGGTAACCTTAACCAGCAAAAAGGTGATGGACTTTTTGAGTCATGAATATGTCTGCTTCATATCCGTCAGTACAAGCATGTGCTTATATCAAATGTCAAATGACCACATTCATGTACAAGGCAACACAGAAAGAAGAAGTAATAAATGATTTTGATATTTATAAGAAAGAAATGATATAAAAGATAACTGAATAGATTTCATTATTATCCCTAAGAACAAGCATGTGCTTATGTTGATAGTTAAATCACCACATTCACATACAAGGCAACATGGAACTTGTCACAAATTATACAGTCGAATCCGTGTACAGCAGCCAGTCAAGGGAGAGGGCCAAATTGGCTGCTGTACACAGATTGGCTGCTGTTCACAGTATCCTTAGGGCGGCCATTTTGTCGTACCACTTTTGTTTAGCTCATTACCAGATCGCAAAACTTTAGACTTCTCCAAACTCTAAGCAATTCCAAAGTTTCATTTTAAGTGTTTGTCATTAAAGAATAAGGAATTATACTATTTTACATAAAAAATACTGTGAAAACAAGTGAAAATATATATTTATCGAGAATTTCTCGTATGCGTTTAGCCACAGTTTGGACCTGCGTACGACCTACACCGAACTCATTAGCAATAATTCTGGAAGTAAGTCCAGATTCAAGCATGCATATCACTTTCACATGATCCTCTAGAGAGAGGAAATTACATTTAGAGAGCGACATTATGGCGAGAATTTAATATCAAAAGTAGGTTTTCGTCCAATTTCAAGACCTCGAGAAATCAGTTTGCTAAATGTGTAAACAACCTGTAATGCTCAAGATCATTTAATTAAAAAAGACCCGACAACTGAGAAATTCCATATCCTTTAGTTAATTATCATCATTTAAGTAGATCAAATAAACAATAATGGCCAATAACAAGTCATTTAATAGACAACACCAGATTAAATCGATAATTGGTTGTTCAATACTTGTACATTACGATAAAGTGACATCGGCTGTTTACTGTAGTAGTGATTATCAATTTTTTCAAACAAGACTAATTAAGTCGTGTGTTTTGTCTGATGACCGTTGTAAAGGTGTGATATACAGTTGGAATTGGACCAATCAAGGTGACAGCTGGCCGCATTTCCAGAGATCACACTATTCACAGTGCAATTAAAGAAGGAATTTGCATGGGTGGATATCGAGTGGCCGCTGTAGGCAGATTGGCCGCTGTACATAGTTGGCCGCTCACACAGATTTGACTGTATTTACCTGTAAAATGAAATGGCACCAAGAAGACTTGAATAAGTTTAGTCTCTAACATAGAAGGAATTCATGGGACTTGAATATATCTGCTCTTTATCCCCAATGTACAGGCATGTGCTAATGTTGAAAGGCAAATTCATGAAAAAGGCAACAAAGAAGCAGGTGTGGTAACCTTGACCTGTAAAAAAGAAATGGCATCAGGAGATTTTTATCAGTTTGCTCTATATCCCCAAGTACAAGCATGTGCTTATGTTGAAAGGCAAATCACCACATACATGAAAAAGGCAAGTTGGAAGCAGTAACAAATAATATTAACATATAAAAAAGAAATAAAATCAAACAGACTAGTATCATAGTCTTGACCTGTAAAAAAGAAATAGAATTTAAGAGACTTGCACTGGTTTGATCTTTATCACCTACTACAAGAATGTGCTAATGTAAAAAATCAAATCACCACATTCATGTACAAGGCAACATAGAAGCGGTTATCAAGGTATTGACCTGTAAAAAAGAAAAATAATTAAAGAAGCTTGCACAAGTTTGGTCTATATCCCTTAGTGCAAGCATGTACTAATATAAAAGATCAAATCACCACATTCATGTACAAGGCAACATAGAAGTGGGTATCAAGGTCTTGACCTAAAAAAAGAAATAGAATTTAAGAGACTCGCACAAGTTTGGTCTATATCCCCTATTACAAGCATGTGCTAATGTAAAAAATCAAATCACCACATTCATGTACAAGGCAACATAGAAGCAGGTATCAAAGTCTTGACCTGAAAAAAAAGAAATAGAATTTAAGAGACTTGCACAAGTTTGGTCTATATCCCCTAGTACAAGCATGTGCTAATGTAAAAGATCAAATCACTGCATTTATGTACAAGGCATCATAGAAGCAGGTATCATAGTCTTGACCTGTAAAAAGAAATAGAATTCAAGAGACTTGCACAAGTTTGGTCTATATTCCCTAGTTCAAGCATGTGCTAATGTTAATAATCAAATCACCACATTCATGTACAAGGCAACATAGAAGCAGGTATCGATGTCTTGACCTGTAAAAAAGAAATAAAATTTAACAGACTTGCACAAGTTTGGTACTTATTCCCTAGTACAAGCATGTGCTAATGTAAAAGATCAAATCACTGCATTTATGTACAAGGCAACATAGATGCAGATATCATGCTCTTGACCGTTAAAAAAGAAATAGAATTTAAGAGACTTGCACAAGTTTGGTCCATATCCCCTAGTACAAGCATGTACTAATGTAAAAAAATCAAATCACCACATTCATGTACCAGGCAAAATAGAATCAGATATCATGGTCTTGACCTGTAAAAAAGAAATATAATTTAAGAGACTTGCACAAGTTTGGTCTATATCCCCTAGTACAAGCATGTGCTAATGTAAAAGATCATATCACCACATTCATGTACAAGGCAACATAGAAGCAGGTATCAAAGTCTTGACCTGTAAAAAAGAAATAGAATTTAAGAGACTTGCACAAGTTTGGTCTATATCCCCTAGTACATGCATGTGCTAATGTAAAAAATCAAATCACCACATTCATGTACAAGGCAACATAGAAGCAGATATCAAAGTCTTGACCTGTAAAAAAGAAACAGAATTTAAGAGACTTGCACACATCTGGTCTATATCCCCTAGGACAAGCATGTGCTAATGTTAATAATCAAATCACCACATTCATGTACAAGGCAACATATAAGCAGGTATCATAGTCTTGACCTGTAAAAAAGAAATAGTATTTTAGAGACTTGCACAAATGGTCTATATCCCCTAGTACAAGCATGTGATAATGTAAAAGATCAAATCACCACATTCATGTACAAGGCAACGTAAAACAGGTATCAAAGTCTTGACCTGTAAAAAAGAAATAGTATTTTAGAGACTTGCACAAGTTTGGTCTATACCCCAAGTACAAGCATGTGCTAATGTAAAAAATCAAATCACCACATTCATGTACAAGGCAAATTAGAAGCAGGTATCCAAATCTTGACCTGTGAAAAAGAAATAGAATTTAAGAGACTTGCACAAGTTTGGTCTATATCCCCCAGTACAATCATTTGCTAATGTAAAAAAATCAAATCACCACATTCTTGTACAAGGCAACATAGAATCAGATATCAAAGTCTTGACCTGTAAAAAAAGAAAAAGAATTTAAGAGACTTGCACAAGTTTGGTCTATATCCCCTAGTACAAGCATGTGATTATTTAAAAATCAAATCACCACATTCGTGAACAAGGCAACATAGAAGCAGGTATCAAAGTCCTGGCCTGTAAAAAAGAAATAGAATTTAAGAGACTTGCACAAGTTTGGTCTATATCCCCTAGTACAAGCATTTGCTTATGTTAAAGATCAAATCACCACATTCATGTACAAGGCAACATAGAAGCAGGTATTATGGTCTTGACCTGTAAAAAAGAAATAGAATTTAATAGACTTGCACAAGTTTTGTCTATATCCCCTAGTACAAGCATGTGCTAATGTAAAAGATCAAATCACCACATTCATGTACAAGGAAACATAGAATCAGATATCATGGTCTTGACGTGTAAAAATGAAATAGAATTTAAGAGACTTGCTCAAGTTTGGTCTATATCCCCTAGTACATGCATGTGCTAATGTAAAAACTCAAATCACCACATTCATGTACAATGCAACATAGAAGCAGATATCAAAGTCTTGACCTGTAAAAAAGAAATAGAATTTAAGAGACTTGCACACGTCTGGTCTATATCCCCTAGTACAAGCATGTGCTAATGTAAAAACTCAAATCACCACATTCATGTACAAGGCAACATATAAGCAGGTATCAAGGTCTTAACCTGTAAAATAGAAATAGAATTTAAGTAACTTGAACATGTTTGGTCTATATCCCCTAGTACAAGCATGTGCTAATGTAAAAATTCAAATCACCACATTCATGTACAAGGCAACATATAAGCAGGTATCAAGGTCTTGACCTGTAAAAAGAAATAGAATTTAAGAGACTTGCACAAGTTTGGTCTATATCCCCTAGTACAAGCATGTGATAATGTAAAAAATCAAATCACCACATTCATGTACAAGACAACATAGAAGCATTTAACAAAGTCTTGACCTGTAAAAAAGAAATAGAATTATAGAGACTTGCACAAGTTTGGTCTATACCCCCTAGTACAAGCATGTGCTAATGTAAAAAATCAAATTACCACATTCATGTACAAGGAAACATAGAATCAGATATGGTCTTGACCTGTAAAAAAGAAATAGAATTTAAGTGACTTGCACAAGTTTATTCTATATCCCTTAAAACAAGCATGTGATTATGTAAAAGATCAAATCACCACATTCATGTACAAGGCAACATAAAAACAGGTATCAAAGTCTTGACCTGTAAAAAAGAAATAGTATTTTAGAGACTTGCACAAGTTTGGTCTATACCCCCTAGTACAAGCATGTGCTAATGTAAAGAATCAAATTACCACATTCATGTACAAGGAACCAAAGAATCAGATATGGTCTTGACCTGTAAAAAAGAAATAGAATTTAAGAGACTTGCACAAGTTTGGTCTATATCCCCTAGAACAAGCATGTGCTAATGTAAAAAATCAAATCACCACATTCATGTACAAGGCAACATAGAAGCAGGTATCAAAGTCTTGACCTGTGATAAAGAAATAGAATTTAAGAGACTTGCACAAGTTTGGTATATATCCCCCAGTACAATCATGTGCTAATGCAAAAAAATCAAATTACCACATTCATGTACAAGGCAACATAGAATCAGATATCATGGTCTTGACCTGTAAAAAAGAGATAGAATTTAAGAGACTTGCACAAGTTCGGTCCATATCCCCCAGTACAAGCATGTGCTTATGTAAAAAAAATTAAATCACCACATTCATGTACAAGGCAACATAGAAGCAGGTATCAAAGTCTTGACCTGAAAAAAAAGAAAAAGAATTTAAGAGACTTGCACAAGTTTGGTCTATATCCCCTAGTACAAGCATGTGCTAATGTAAAAGATCAAATCACTGCATTTATGTACAAGGCAACATAGAAGCAGGTATCATAGTCTTGACCTGTAAAAAGAAATAGAATTCAAGAGACTTGCACAAGTTTGGTCTATATTCCCTAGTACAAGCATGTGCTAATGTTAATAATCAAATCACCACATTCGTGTACAAGGCAACATAGAAGCAGGTATCAATGTCTTGACCTGTAAAAAAGAAATATAATTTAACAGACTTGCACAAGTTTGGTCTTTATTCCCTAGTACAAGCATGTGCTAATGTTAAAGATCAAATCACTGCATTTATGTACAAGGCAACATAGATGCAGATATCATGGTCTTGACCGTTAAAAAAGAAAAAGAATTTAAGAGACTTGCACAAGTTTGGTCCATATCCCCTAGTACAAGCATGTACTAATGTAAAAAAATCAAATCACCACATTCATGTACCAGGCAAAATAGAATCAGATATCAAGGTCTTGACCTGTAAAAAAGAAATATAATTTAAGAGACTTGCACAAGTTTGGTCTATATCCCCTAGTACAAGCATGTGCTAATGTAAAAGATCATATCACCACATTCATGTACAAGGCAACATAGAAGCAGGTATCAAAGTCTTGACGTGTAAAAATGAAATAGAATTTAAGAGACTTGCACAAGTTTGGTATATATCCCCTAGTACATGCATGTGCTAATGTAAAAAATCAAATCACCACATTCATGTACAAGGCAACATAGAAGCAGATATCAAAGTCTTGACCTGTAAAAAAGAAACAGAATTTAAGAGACTTGCACACGTCTGGTCTATATCCCCTAGTACAAGCATGTGCTAATGTGAAAAATCAAATCACCACATTCATGTACAAGGCAACATATAAGCAGGTATCAAGGTCTTAACCTGTAAAATAGAAATAGAATTTAAGTAACTTGAACATGTTTGGTCTATATCCCCTAGTACAAGCATGTGCTAATGTGAAAAATCAAATCACCACATTCATGTACAAGGCAACATATAAGCAGGTATCAAGGTCTTAACCTGTAAAATAGAAATAGAATTTAAGAGACTTGCACAAGTTTGGTCCATATCCCCTAGTACAAGCATGTGATAATGTAAAAAATCAAATCACCACATTCATGTACAAGACAACATAGAAGCATTTAACAAAGTCTTGACCTGTAAAAAAGAAATAGAATTATAGAGACTTGCACAAGTTTGGTCTATACCCCCTAGTACAAGCATGTGCTAATGTAAAAAATCAAATTACCACATTCATGTACAAGGAAACATAGAATCAGATATGGTCTTGACCTGTAAAAAAGAAATAGAATTTAAGTGACTTGCACAAGTTTATTCTATATCCCTTAAAACAAGCATGTGATAATGTAAAAGATCAAATCACCACATTCATGTACAAGGCAACATAAAAACAGGTATCAAAGTCTTGACCTGTAAAAAAGAAATAGTATTTTAGAGACTTGCACAAGTTTGGTCTATACCCCCTAGTGCAAGCATGTGCTAATGTAAAGAATCAAATTACCACATTCATGTACAAGGAACCAAAGAATCAGATATGGTCTTGACCTGTAAAAAGAAATAGAATTTAAGAGACTTGCACAAGTTTGGTCTATATCTCCTAGAACAAGCATGTGCTAATGTAAAAAATCAAATCACCACATTCATGTACAAGGCAACATATAAGCAGGTATCAAAGTCTTGACCTGTGAAAAAGAAATAGAATTTAAGAGACTTGCACAAGTTTGGTATATATCCCCCAATACAATCATGTGCTAATGAAAAAAAATCAAATTACCACATTCATGTACAAGGCAACATAGAATCAGATATCATGGTCTTGACCTGTAAAAAAGATATAGAATTTAAGAGACTTGCACAAGTTTGGTCCATATCCCCCAGTACAAGCATGTGCTTATGTAAAAAAAATCAAATCACCACATTCATGTACAAGGCAACATAGAAGCAGGTATCAAAGTCTTGACCTGAAAAAAAAGAAATAGAATTTAAGAGACTTGCACAAGTTTGGTCTATATCCCCTAGTACAAGCATGTGCTAATGTAAAAGATCAAATCACTGCATTTATGTACAAGGCAACATAGAAGCAGGTATCATAGTCTTGACCTGTAAAAAGAAATAGAATTCAAGAGACTTGCACAAGTTTGGTCTATATTCCCTAGTACAAGCATGTGCTAATGTTAATAATCAAATCACCACATTCATGTACAAGGCAACATAGAAGCAGGTATCAATGTCTTGACCTGTAAAAAAGAAATAGAATTTAAGAGACTTGCACAAGTTTGGTCTATATCCCCTAGTACATGCATGTGCTAATGTAAAAAATCAAATCACCACATTCATGTACAAGGCAACATAGAAGCAGATATCAAAGTCTTGACCTGTAAAAAAGAAACAGAATTTAAGAGACTTGCACACGTCTGGTCTATATCCCCTAGTACAAGCATGTGCTAATGTTAATAATCAAATCACCACATTCATGTACAAGGCAACATATAAGCAGGTATCATAGTCTTGACCTGTAAAAAAGAAATAGTATTTTAGAGACTTGCACAAATGGTCTATATCCCCTAGTACAAGCATGTGATAATGTAAAAGATCAAATCACCACATTCATGTACAAGGCAACGTAAAACAGGTATCAAAGTCTTGACCTGTAAAAAAGAAATAGTATTTTAGAGACTTGCACAAGTTTGGTCTATACCCCAAGTACAAGCATGTGCTAATGTAAAAAATCTAATCACCACATTCATGTACAAGGCAAATTAGAAGCAGGTATCAAAATCTTGACCTGTGAAAAAGAAATAGAATTTAAGAGACTTGCACAAGTTTGGTCTATATCCCCCAGTACAATCATGTGCTAATGTAAAAAAATCAAATCACCACATTCTTGTACAAGGCAACATAGAATCAGATATCAAAGTCTTGACCTGTAAAAAAAGAAATAGAATTTAAGAGACTTGCACAAGTTTGGTCTATATCCCCTAGTACAAGCATGTGCTTATTTAAAAATCAAATAACCACATTCGTGTACAAGGCAACATAGAAGCAGGTATCAAAGTCCTGGCCTGTAAAAAAGAAATAGAATTTAAGAGACTTGCACAAGTTTGGTCTATATCCCCTAGTACAAGCATGTGCTAATGTAAAAGATCAAATCACCACATTCATGTACAATGAAACATAGAATCAGATATCATGGTCTTGACGTGTAAAAATGAAATAGAATTTAAGAGACTTGCTCAAGTTTGGTCTATATCCCCTAGTACATGCATGTGCTAATGTAAAAACTCAAATCACCACACTCATGTACAATGCAACATAGAAGCAGATATCAAAGTCTTGACCTGTAAAAAAGAAATAGAATTTAAGAGACTTGCACACGTCTGGTCTATATCCCCTAGTACAAGCATGTGCTAATGTGAAAAATCAAATCACCACATTCATGTACAAGGCAACATATAAGCAGGTATCAAGGTCTTAACCTGTAAAATAGAAATAGAATTTAAGTAACTTGCACAAGTTTGGTCTATATCCCCTAGTACAAGCATGTGCTAATGTAAAAAATCAAATCACCACATTCATGTACAAGGCAACATATAAGCAGGAATCAAGGTCTTGACCTGTAAAAAGAAATAGAATTTAAGAGACTTGCACAAGTTTGGTCTATATCCCCTAGTACAAGCATGTGATAATGTAAAAAATCAAATCACCACATTCATGTACAAGACAACATAGAAGCATTTAACAAAGTCTTGACCTGTAAAAAAGAAATAGAGTTACAGAGACTTGCACAAGTTTGGTCTATACCCCCTAGTACAAGCATGTGCTAATGTAAAAAATCAAATTACCACATTCATGTACAAGGAAACATAGAATCAGATATGGTCTTGACCTGTAAAAAAGAAATAGAATTTAAGTGACTTGCACAAGTTTATTCTATATCCCTTAAAACAAGCATGTGATAATGTAAAAGATCAAATCACCACATTCATGTACAAGGCAACATAAAAACAGGTATCAAAGTCTTGACCTGTAAAAAAGAAATAGTATTTTAGAGACTTGCACAAGTTTGGTCTATACCCCCTAGTACAAGCATGTGCTAATGTAAAGAATCAAATTACCACATTCATGTACAAGGAACCAAAGAATCAGATATGGTCTTGACCTGTAAAGAAGAAATAGAATTTAAGAGACTTGCACAAGTTTGGTCTATATCCCCTAGAACAAGCATGTGCTAATGTAAAAAATCAAATCACCACATTCATGTACAAGGCAACATAGAAGCAGGTATCAAAGTCTTGACCTGTGAAAAAGCAAAAGAATTTAAGAGACTTGCACACGTTTGGTATATATCCCCCAGTACAATCATGTGCTAATGCAAAAAAATCAAATTACCACATTCATGTACAAGGCAACATAGAATCAGATATCATGGTCTTGACCTGTAAAAAAAAGATAGAATTTAAGAGACTTGCACAAGTTTGGTCCATATCCCCCAGTACAAGCATGTGCTTATGTAAAAAAAATCAAATCACCACATTTATGTACAAGGCAACATAGAAGCAGGTATCATGGTCTTGACCTGTAAAAAAAGAAATAGAATTTAAGAGACATGCACAAGTTTGGTCCTTATCCCCTAGTACAAGCATGTGCTTATGTTTATAAATCAAATCACAACATTCATGTACAAGGCAACATCGAAGCAGGTATCATGGTCTTGACCTGTAAAAAAGAAACAGAATTTAAGAGACTTGCACAAGTTTGGTCTATTTCCCCTAGTACAAGCATGTGCTTATTTAAAAATAAAATCACCACATTCATGTACAAGGCAACATAGAAGCAGGTATCACATTTATGTACAAGGCAACATAGAATCAAATATCATGGTCTTGACCTGTAAAAAAGAAATAGAATTTAAGAGACTTGCACAAGCCTGGTCTATATCCCCCAGTACAAGCATGTGCTAATGTAAAAAATCAAATTACGACATCCATGTACAAGGCAACATAGAATCAGATATCATGGTCTTGACCTGTAAAAAACAAATAGAAATTAAGAGACTTGCACAAGTTAAGTCTATATCCCCTAGTACAAGCATGTGCTAATATAAAAAAATCAAATCAACACATTTGTGTTCAAGGCAACATAGAATCAGATATCATGGTCTTGACCTGTAAAAAATAGATAGAATTTAAGAGACTTGCACAAGTTTGGTCTATATCCCCTAGTACAAGCATGTGCTAATGTAAAAATTCAAATTACCACATTTATGTACAAGGCAACATAGAAGCACGTATCAAAGTCTTGACCTGTAAAAAAGAAATAGAATTTAAGACACTTGCACAAGTCTGGTCTATATCCCCTAGTACAAGCATGTGATAATGTAAAAAAATCAAATCACCTCATTCATGTACAAGGCAACATAGAATCAGATATCATGGTCTTGACCTGTAAAAAGGAAAAAAGATTTTAGAGACTTGCACAAGTTTGGTGTATATCCCCTAGTACAAACATGTGCTTATGTTTATAAATCAAATCACCACATTCATGTACAAGGCAACATAGAATCAGATATCATGGTCTTGACCTGTAAAAAAGAAATAGAATTTAAGAGACTTGCACAAGTTTGGTCTGTATCCCCTAGTACAAGCATGTGCTAATGTAAAATTCAAATCACCACATTCATGTACAATGCAACATAGAATCAGATAACATGGTCTTGACCTTTGAAAAAAGAAATAGAATGAAAGAGACTTGCACAAGTTTGGTCTATATCCCCTAGTACAAGCATGTGCTAATGTAAAAGATCATATCACCACATTCATGTACAAGGCAACATAGAAGCAGGTATCATAGTCTTGACCTGTAAAAAAGAAATAGAATTTAAGAGACTTGCACAAGTTTATTCTATATCCCCTAGTACAAGCATGTGCTAATGTAAAAATTCAAATTACCACATTCATGTACAAGGCAACATAGAATCAGATATCATGGTCTTGACCTGTAAAAAAGAAATAGAATTTAAGAGACTTGCACAAGTTAAGTATATATCCCCTAGCACAAGCATGTGCTAATATAAAAAATCAAATCAACAGATTTATGTTCAAGGCAACATAGAATCAGATATCATGGTCTTGACCTGTAAAAAAAAGATAGAATTTAAGAGACTTGCACAAGTTTGGTCTATATCCCCTAGTACAAGCATGTGCTAATGTAAAAATTCAAATTACCACATTTATGTACAAGGCAACATAGAAGCAGGTATCAAAGTCTTGACCTGTAAAAAAGAAATAGAATTTAAGAGACTTGCACAAGTTTGGTCTATATCCCCTAGTACAAGCATGTGCTAATGTCAAAAAATCAAATCACCACATTCATCTACAAGGCAACAGAGAATCAGATATCATGGTCTTGACCTGTTAAAAAGAAAAAGAAGTTAAGAGACTTGCACAAGTTTGGTCTATATCCCCTAGTACAAGCATGTGCTAATGTAAAAAATCAAATCACCACATTCATGTACAAGGCAACATAGAATCAGATATCATGGTCTTGACCTGTAAAAAAGAAAAAGAATTTAAGAGACTTGAACAAGTTTGGTCTATATCCCCTAGAACAAGCATGTGCTAATGTAAAAAAGCAAATCACCACATTCATGAAAAAGGCAACATAGAAGCAGATATCATGGTCTTGACTTGTAAAAAAGACATAGAATGAAAGAGACTTGCACAAGTTTGGTCTATATCCCCTAGTACAAGCATTTGCTAATGTTAAAAATCAAATCACCACATTCATGTACAAGGCAACATAGAATTAGATATCATGGTCTTGACCTGTAAAAAGGGAAAGAATTTAAGAGACTTGCACAAGTTTGGTCTACATCCCCTTGTACGAGCATGTGCTTATGTTAATAATCAGATCACCACATTCATGTACAAGGCAACATAGAAGCAGGTATCATAGTCTTTACCTGTAAAAAAGAAATAGAATTTAAGAGACTTGCACAAATTTGGTCTATATCCCCTAGTACAAGCATGTGCTAATGTTAAAGATCAAATCACCACATTCATGTACAAGGCAACATAGAATCAGATATCATGGTCTTGACTTGTAAAAAAGAAATAGAATTTAAGAGACTTGCACAAGTTTGGTCTATATCCCCGAGTACAAGCATGTGCTGATGTAAAAGATCAAATCACCACATTCATGTACAAGGCATCATAGAAGCAGGTATCAAAGTCTTGACCTGTAAAAAAGAAATAGAATTTAAGAGACTTGCACAAGTTTATTCTATATCCCCTAGTACAAGCATGTGCTAATGTAGAAATTCAAATCACCACATTCATGTACAAGGCAACATAGAATTAGATATCATGGTCTTGACCTTTAAAAAAAGAAATAGAATGAAAGAGACTTGCACAAGTTTGGTCTATATCCCCTAGTACAAGCATGTGCTAATGTAAAAGATCAAATCACCACATTCATGTACAAGGCAACATAGAAGCAGATATCAAGGTCTTGACCTGTAAAAAAGAAATAGAATTTAAGAGACTTGCACAAGTTTGGTCTATATCCCCTAGTACAAGCATGTGCTAATGTAACAAATCAAATCACCACATTCATGTACAAGGCAACATAGAATCAGATATCATGGTCTTGACCTGTAAAAAGGGAAAGAATTTAAGAGACTTGCACAAGTTTGGTCTATATCCCCTAGTACAAGCATGTGCTAATGTAAAAAATCAAATCACCACATTCATGTACAAGGCAACATAGAATCAGATATCATGATCTTGACCTGTAAAAAAGAAATAGAATTTAAGAGACTTGCACAAGTTTGGTCTATATCCCCTAGTACAAGCATGTGCTAATGTTAAAAAACAAATCACCACATTCATCTACAAAGCAACATCGAAGCAGATATCATGGTCTTGACCTGTAAAAAGGGAAAGAATTTAAGAGACTTGCACAAGTTTGGTCTATATCCCCTTGTACAAGGATGTGCTAATGTTAATAATCAAATCACCACATTCATGTACAAGGCAACATAGAAGCAGGTATCATAGTCTTGACCTGTAAAAAGAAATAGAATTTAAGAGACTTGCACAAGTTTTGTCTATATCCCCTAGTACAAGCATGTGCTAATGTAAAAGATCAAATCACCACATTCTTGTACAAGACAACATAGAAGCAGGTATCATAGTCTGGACCTGTAAAAAAGAAATAGAATTCAAGAGACTTGCACAAGTTTGGTCTATATCCCTTAAAACAAGCATGTCCTTATGTTAAAAATCAAATCACCACATTCATGTACAAGGCAACATAGAATCAGATATCATGGTCTTGACCTGTAAAAAAGAAATAGAATTAAAGAGACTTGCACGAGTTTGGTCTATATCCCTTAGTACAAGCATATGCTTATGTAAAAATTCAAATCACCACATTCATGTACAAGACTACATAGAAGCAGGTATCAAAGTCTTGACCTGAAAAAAAAAGAAATAGAATTTAAGAGACTTGCACAAGTTTGGTCTATATCCCCTAAATCTTGAAAATCTTTTTCTAAAAGAAACACCCTGAATTTTCAACACAAGTCACTCCCTTCCCCCTCTTCCCACCTCTTCCTTTCCAATAACTAAATAAATGAAAATGGTTGAAGATGAAATAATTAGGAAAAGAAGTTTTTGAAGTGATTTCATCTCAGGATGAAAAATATTAAGGACATGAATATAGGAATTTATAATATGACCTATGTCGCCGGAGTGAAATAACCCTGTTGAATATTTTTTATTTTACACGGGTGTTATTACACTAGTGCAATAACTATGCAAATTAGCTCTGAGCAAATAGCAATGCTATATTGTAACCGCAAATATGACATAATAATCTATGTATTGTGACGTCAGTTTTAAACAGCGTTATAAGTTTCGCGGAAAATTGAAGTGTTGAATTTCAAGAATTTTGACGATTTATCGTAAAAATTCGGGTCATTTTATAAATAGAATATAAAATTTGTGCCCATAAAATACAGATTTATTTAACTCGTCATCTATTAATAGATAAAAACTTGGGGAAGGCTCGTTTTTATCTGTTTATAGATGACTGGTTTAATAAATTTAGTATTCCATGACCACCTTTTCAATATCCTCTATATATTTCTCTAAGTGAACAACAAATTTATATTTTAATGATAAAATATAGCTTTTGTTGTTCAGAAAATAAAATATCAATAGATCTTACACTGTAACAAGGCATCATCCTCTTTCTTTAATGCAAAATTGGGAGGAAATGTGAAAAATTTGAAACAAGTTTACCTAAGTGTGCCATTTTTCATGTGATTGCTAAGCAACATTCAGTCAATTAGTTTACATTTTTTTCTCTTTACCAAACGATTAAATTTTTAGCTTGGGTCCATTTTTAAAGAGATGCTATTTCAAGCTATTTCTACGCTTTGCACAATATTATTACCCCTCCCCCCCACTCCAGCTAAAAAGTCTTAAAACTAAAATGCCCATTCTTCCTGTAGCCTTGGATTTTAAGTCTTTATATGTGTAAGTCTTAATATTAACTCTTGTCGAATAAACATAAAGGCGAATTGCATTTAAATCAAATTGCTGGAAGCACTAAATGCAACAATTGTTAGTAGGTATTTATTTTGAAAAAAAAAAGAAGGTTTTTTTTTTCATTTTTGCTTAAAAAGCAAATTCAGGTGGTATAGACTAAGATCAGATTACTTATGTGTGCAGGCTGATCCTTGTCTATACCTTCTGCCTAAGCATGAATATTCCAGCATTTCAAGGGTTTGGAGTAGAAAAAAGCTTATAATTTACCTTTTTCTTGTTTATAAATCTTTTCTGCATATTCCCAGAATTCTAGGTCCCTGTGACTATTCTTTAGAAAATGCTGTGGAAAAAGAAGGAATCTTGTGAGACAATCAATTTCTCCTTTCTCCTTTTCCCGTGATACTTTTTGCCATATTGGGTAGTTTCCTTTTACAATTCTATTCAAATTTCCTTGTAGTCCACATTATCTTTAAATTTGGATCAGTCAGAAATTTTGAGAATCTAGAATACTGTGGAAAAGAAGAAATTGCTTTCATCAAGCAATTTCATCTCTTCCCACAATATTTCCTTCCACCTAGGATGGATTCTTTTCGAATTTCACCCGTCAAATTTTTCCTTGATGTTTATACGATCTCTTTCCAATTGTATCAGTCTAAATTAGAAAATATGAAAGATATTGAATTGAGAAGAATTCCTACCATATTTCTTATGTTGAACTATTCTGTTGTAAGAATTGCTGGAACTGATGCTACTACTAGATCTTGGCTGTACTTATATTATAGGCCTACAGTGACAAGATAGTTCTACTAATGATGAGTAACCATTGATAAACTTAACTACCTTGAGATCTGCTGTCTCGGGTTTAATTATGGATGATCACATAATTGGACTGTTGAGAAGCAAAGATCAATTAATGAGGGTTAATTAAGCTTGCAGTGTTTGGCTTTAAGTTTACTCATTAATTACATTGTTTACATGCAAACTAGAAAACAAAAGATTTTGCATGTGTGCAGAATAGATTATGACTTTTTGAGGAAAAAGGATGATACTTTTCATGATTTTTAATATTCTTTATATGCTTTTCTTATAAACAACTCATTATTAATACATTTATTAGACAAAAAGTAGTCTAAAATTATTTGAAATAAAGATAAATAAATAAATGAAATATGTTTACATTAATTTTAAAATTAAATCATTTATTTGATGAATGGCATCAAAATCAAAGACTTATCTTTTTAATGAAAAATTGAAACCATTTTTTTAATATCTACTACTTAACTAGTGTCATGCTAAAAGAAAACAAACAAAAAAATGAAAAGGTTACGATAAAATATTGTTCGTCAATATCTCATTTGAAATTCACATCCTGGCAGATCTGGTTTAAAAGGAACAATAATGTGGTGTAGGCTATGTTCATATGTTCAATCTGATCTCTCTCTTTACCCAATCTAATCAGCATTGCAATCAGAGTTAAAATGTATGCAAAACAGTTTTAAAAACTTGAATGCAAAGCTGGGCTTCATTATAAAAATTGTGCAAACTTTTTGTGTCCTCACTTGGAAGGCAGGACTGGTTATGTGTAACAATATTTATATCATTTCTGAAGAAAGAAAAAAATTAGAAAAAAAAAACATTGTGAAAAAATGAAGAAATTGCTTATTATAAGCAATTTCTTCATTTTCAACAACGTTTTCTTAACCAGACATTTTTAGACTGCATCATTTAGAACTTTACTGAAATAAGTCCTTCATCAAATATATTAAGACAGGCAATTTCAAAGAGTGATCAAAAATCAATTCTTGTCTAAAAATGAAAGGAGATAACTATTTCTCAAACCTCACTCTTGCTTGCGAATCCAGAGATCTAGTTAAACATTAGAAGTTATAAGATTATTTTGTATATTTTCAGACTGCTAGGGCTAAAGCTGAAGCAAGAATTGAAGCTCTCCGATTATCTGGTGGTAAGATAGATTACTTAACAAACTTTATAACTACAGCTTAAACCTTGTCAAAGGCCAAGGGGAGACAAAAGCCTTTTAACCCTTGTCATGCTGAACCCAGAATATTCCTGCTTTGATGGGAGGTATAGACTAAGATCAGTCTGCACATATGTGCAGTCTGATCTTAGTTCATACCACCTGAAGTTCATTTTTAAACAAGAAAGGTGTAAAACAATGCATTTCCGAAATTAATATTCACTCATAAATTAATTTTGGTAACATTCAGTGTTTTTGCTGTTGATGCAGAAAACAAAACAAGCACAGTCAATATTGCTCATGGCCACTTCTATCTATTATTTAGTGACCATCATAAAAAGTCCCTTCATCAAAAGAAAAATTTCTGAAAGCAAGGACATTCTTAAACAAAAGTTTTTAGCTCCACTGGCTGAAAGCCACTGGGGCTATTGTCATGGCGTTGTGTCCGTCGTGCGTCCGTCTGTGTGTGCGTGCTTGCGTGCAGTCGTAAACTTTTCTTTAAAAATCTTTTCCTCAAAAACTACAGGATGGATTTCAACCAAACTTCACAGGAATGATCCTTGGGTGACCCTCTTTCAAAGTTGTTCAAGAAATTTTGATCCAATGAAAAACATGGATTTAATGGGAGTGGCTAATTTCCAAATATGGTAAAAATTGAGTTATCTCAGATTCTAATCAATGGATACCAATTGAATTTTACATGAATGATCCTTAGGTGACCCTTTGGCAGTCTACAAAAAATAATTGTGATCGGATGGAAAATATGCATTTTATGGGCGGAGGTCATTTCTCTATATGTTATATAGTGGAAATTTTGAAAATCATTTTCTCAGAATGTAAGTGATGGATATCAACCAAGTTTCACCAGAATGATCCTTGAGTGACCCTTTATCAGTGTACCAAAAATTATTTTGATTGGATGAAAAATATGCATTTTATGGGCAGAGGTCATTTCTCTAAATGTTGTATAGTGGAAAATTTGAAAATCATTTTCTCAGAATCTAATTTTTGGATATCAACCAAATTTCACTGGAATGATCCTTTAGTGACCATTTATCAGTGTACCTAAAATTATTTTGATTGGATGAAAAATATACATTTTATGGGCAGAGGTCATTTCTTAATATGTTAAATAGTGGAAACTATGAAAATCATTTTCTCAGAATGTAACTGATGGATATCAATCAAACATTTTTTGTATGATCTTTGGGTGACCCATTATCATGCAGCCAAAAACTATTTTGATTTGATGAAAAATATGTCTTTTAAGAGTGGAGGTCTTTTCTCTATCTGTTATATAGTTGAAACTTTGAAAATCATTTTCAAATTTAGTAGAACCCCAAATATATAAAAATCTAGTCAAAACATTTATTTGCTTTTACAAGAATTTCAAGCCTGTGGAGAGACTCAAGCCATTCATGGCTTTCTAGTTTATTATTGAATCTCATGTTGTTGAAACTCATTAGAAGCATCTCAATGAGACCATTCTAATGGGTCTAAGCATTGTAGGATTCAGTATGACTTTTATGCGACAATCTACATTAACTATCAAATGACCTGTCTTATTTATCATGGAATATCGTATTTTGCGGCCATCCCATAAGAAACCTCTTTTTGATGGTCCCTTAAGTAGTCACTAAACCAAAGTGTTACTGTATTACCCATTACGAACTGACAAAATTTTAGAAATTGTCCAAATCGATAAAGATCAAAGATTTAATTTTCAAAAATTAGAAGGTCCATATTGAACAAGCTTGCAGACAGTGATAAAATTGAGTATAACTGGAAAAGAAACGATTCTATACAATAACATTATTTTGAGAAAAGGAGAAATGGCTTGTTACATGCAATTTCTACTTTCCTTGCATATTTTTGGAAAGTTCAAAATGACAGGGACAGAAAATCTGTAAAAAAAAAAATGACAGGGACGGAAAATCCCTGGCCATATAGAATAAAGGATTGTAAAAAGACATTAATGTGGTACAAAGATATTGCAGAAAGTAATTTCTCTCTTTCCTACAATTTTGAAATCAGCTCTACAAGAGAATGTCTCAGTTTTCTTTTTTTGTTTATTTCCTTTTATTTATCGTAGCTACTGTAGCATATGCCCATATGAGCGACGCCCCCAGAAGTAGGTTAGTTGTTATTGGGGATAGTGCAAGGACACATGAGGAAACTACTGCTGAGATCCGCCATGGTTCTTTAATGTGCTTGGTGTAAATCATCGTCTCACAGGATCTGGGTTTAATTTCTCATCCGAAAGACAATTAGTTTGTTAGTGTGCCAGCTTACATTGGGAAACCCTATTTATCATGCAATGAAGCCTATAATGACCTGATATCACCTGTCTGATAACATAACATGATAGTAGGCAGTCTATATTTAGAAACAATTTGCATACACTGTCACCAGAATTTCTTTGGTTTTAAGGATTCATTATAAAAATGATTGCATGATTAAAAGATTAACATGTAAGTGTCTTAAAATATCAATGTTATCTGGTCTCCGCTGCAAGAAATTATCATGACTTAGCAGAGCCTTGTCATGATAAATTCCCCAAACTTTGACCTGATAACATTGATATTTCAAGACACTAAAATATTCTCTATTTATTCTTAAAGGAAAATAAAGACATGATGAAATCGTCATAGCAAAGCCTTAAAAGTAATACTGAAATGTAACAATGTGGTCCAAGGAAATTCTAAACTGGGTAAATTAAAATATTTTGCATTGTGCAGTTTCTACCTTAATAAGACAATATTAAAAAAAAAAAAAAAACTTTGTACATTTATTTCTAGTGAACGTAGATGAATGGTTATCAAGTGCTAATGTAGATAGTTTGGGTGTGGACAATGACGCAGATATACCCAGAACTCCTAGTCGAACGTCTGTTAGAACAGATAGCTCAGGGGTAAGTAACTCTCTAATTTGAGCGGTCAATAAAGGGGCCATATATAGTTATTGAATGTAATTAGATGTAAGAAATAACAGGAACCTATGGCTTGTTGCTCTAGCTGGAATGATTTGACTGAAATACAACCTAAAGTGGTGGTTAACTACATTCAAACAAAATGTTCTAAAATGGCTCATGAAATTCCGAATTTAATAAACTCGTCATCTTTAACAGATAAAAACGTTGCACATCCTCATTTTAATCTGTTAATAGTTGATTCATTTAACCCTTGTCATGCTGAACCCTGAATATTCCAGCTTTGGCAGGAGCTATAAACAAACATCAGCCTGCACATATGTGCAGTCTGATGTTTGTCTACACCACCTGTTTCTCACTTTCAAACCAGAATTGTCAATAGGTTTAGTTTTTCATTTGGGACTTTCATTACTTTTTGCCCTTTTATTTTGATGAAAATTTATAGCCAAAATATATTCAGCATGACATGGGTTAATATTAGATTCATTTAATAAATTAGACTTTATTTACCATGCATTTTCCTCGATATTTTCAGCATACAGATGACCATGAAGAACCTACATACACACATTATGATGAAGATGATGATTTTCTTGACGAAACATTCGACGTGTCCGTCGGAGATTTCTCTCTCAAAAATACCTCTAGTCAATATCCAATGAAATGTCGTTCAATGTATGAATTTAAGGTTAGTTTTTAGAGAGGAATAATTATTACCCCCTATCTTATTGGCATTTTGTGTCCAGCAATGATGTCAAATAAGACATTTAAATGTACTACAATACTCAGTGTTATTTTTTATGCCCCCGTATCGAAAGATCGGGGGCATATTGTTTTACCGTTGTCCGTCTTTCCGTCTGTCTGTCTGTCTGTCTGTCTGTCTGTCTGTCTGTCTGCAAAAGTTAACCAAAAAACTTAACATTGCCAATATCTTCAAGCCTATTAAAGATACAAGGCTCATATTTGGCATGATAATAGATCTCAATGATCCGCATCTGCTGATACCAAAGTCAAGATCATGTGACAAGGTCAAGGTCATCTGTCAAGGTCAAATAACTCAAAAAGTTAACCAAAAAACTTAACATTGCCAATATCTTCAAGCCTATTCAAGATACAAGGCTCATATTTGGGATGATGATAGATCTCAATGATCCGCATCTGCTGATACCAAAGTCAAGGTCATATGACAAGGTCAAGGTCATCTGTCAAGGTCAAATAACTCAAAAAGTTAACCAAAAAACTTAACATTGCCAATATCTTCAAGCCTATTCAAGATACAAGGCTCATTTGGGATGATGATAGATCTCAATGATCCGCATCTGCTGATACCAAAGTCAAGGTCATGTGACAAGGTCAAGGTCATCTGTCAAGGTCAAATAACTCAAAAAAAACTTAGCATTGCCAATTTTGAAGCCTATTTAAGATACAAGGCTCATTTGGGATGATGATAGACTTTAATGAGCCGCATCTGCTGATACCAAAGTAGAGGTCATGTGACATGGTCAAGGTCATCTCTCAAGGTCAAACTTCATAGAAACATAACCAAAAAATTTTCATTGTTCAGTTTATTCAAGCTTATTATAGAAACCCTGTCTCATAGTTGGCATGATGAAAGATCTCAGTTATGTACATCTAAAGGTATCAAGTTCAAGGTCATGTGACAAGCTCAAGGTCATCTGTCAAGGTCAGCATTTTGAAAAAAAAGTGCTGTTACGGGGGCATTGTGTTTCACAAACACATCTTGTTTCTCACAATTTATTTGAAAGCTTAGAAATACCTTTAGAAAAGAGTGAAACTCTCTACCTCATGGATTTTAAGATGTCCTAATGCAGTCTTTCATTCACTTGTTCAGTGTTATCATCTTTAATATTTTAAAAATGATGCATATGTTGTGAGTGTTCCAGTTTTTATTTAACAATAATGAATCTAACCTTCTAAAACTCCCAGCTCTTCACAGCATGTTTTTGCTGTGAATAAAGCCATGCCAGACAGTATAGACTGATATCAGCTTGAACAGTGTGTAGTCTGAACTTGCCCTAGACTGCCAACTTTCTACTTACCCTTGTCATGCTGAATAAATTTTGGCTTAAAATTTGCATCAAAATCAAGGGCACCGAAAGTACCAACTGTAGGTCAATTTTTATTTTTTTTAGCTCAAGGTGAGCTATTGAGATCGTAGAATGTCCGTAGAATGTCTTACATAGAATTAAAGTGCAAAAAGGCATATCTGTCTTGCTCTTCGCTGAAAACATTCCATGGTACTGATCTTAGGCAATTATCTTCTTTTTGACTTCGGCCTATCTAATTAATGTGTTGTCCCAGGGGTCAAAGAGACTCAGGTGAGTGATCTAGGATCATTTTGGTCCTATTGTTTGAAAAACTAAATCTATTGACAATTCTGGTTTGAAAATGAGAAACAGGTGGTGTAGACTAACATCAGACTGCACATATGTGCAGACTGATGTTTGTCTATAGCTCCTGCCAAAGCAGGAATATTCCGGGTTCAGCATGACAAGGGTTAGTTTATATGGGGTAAACCTTGAGCCTGGTTTGTTAAAAAAGTTCAAACAATTGGCAATTTGTTTAAATAAGATTTGAGTACAACAGGGTATGTAAAAAAATATTTAACCCTTTCCGAAACAAGACTGGGTTTTGATGTCTGTATTAGAGAAGGCTTAGGAAAAAATTTGTGGCAAAAGAAGAAAATGCTGATCATCAGCATTTTCTCCTTTTGTCTCAATATTTTCTATGCTAAACAATATACATTTTCTACCTTTGATATAATTTATTTCGTCATCTGCAGCAGCTTTCATATTGGACCACCTTGAAATTTTGTTGTTTGGTAAAAGGTTAAAAGCTATCTTTGGTCTTATTTCTCTTAATTTACCTTTATGATAAAAACCGTAAATATAGAGTTTCTATTTAGTATCCATTTTCAGAATTTTCAATAAATGTGATGTCTATTAATTACTGTTTGCCCTTTCCCTTTGAAATTGAGGTTTATTTCCCCTATTGTTAGGAGGAAATCAATCTCAAAATTTGAGAAAAAGACTTAACAAAATTCTTAGAAATAAGGTATATTCAATGATATGAAATGGGGTTAGGAAATTTCAAAGGTATAAAATGTGTTGTTTTCGTAGTAAAAATGTTGAAGTGTGTGTTGGGGGGACCCATAAGGTAGGGGTGTTCATATTAGTGGAAATACATGTATGCTATCTTTAAATTTATATTGTTAGGCCAGCAATCCAGATGAGTTGGACATGGTAGAGAATGAAGAGTTGGAAATCATCGCCAATGGAGATGGGGATGGTTGGGTTAGGGTGAGTTATTTTTGTCACAGTTATATAGTGGGAGATGTATAGGATCTTTTATGATATTTTCTTTTTATCAAGCTGATCTTAACCCTTGTCAAATTTTGGCTAAAATTTGCATCAAAATCAAAGGGCAAAAAGCACTGAAAGTACCAACTGTAGATCCATTTTTATTTGAAAAACTAAATCTATTGACAATTCTGGTTTGAAAGTGAGAAACAGGTGGTGTAGACTATCATAAGACTGCACATATGTGCATGCTGATGTTTGTCTATAGCTCCTGCCATAGCAGGGATATTCCGGGTTCAGCATGACAAGGGTTAACTAAGTCTAGAAAAGACAAGGTTAAAATCATCTACGGTTAACCAAGTCTAGAAAACAAAAGGTTAAAATCATCTAGTCTCAAAGATAATTTTGTCACCAATTCTTTTTATACCCCTGTCAAAAGATGGAATGTATTATGTGACCACTTGTGGCATACAGTATCCGGCATCTGGGCTTCCTGCCTCCAGTGCATCAACTTTTTTGTCCAGAGCATAACTCTGTTAACTTATGACTTGAAACTTGGCAATAATATTTCTCTCTTAAATTCGTAGTGCTTAAGAACTGCAACTTACCTAGCTTTCTTTTTTCAAGTCATTTCCTTTTTTTATTAACATGCTTAGACATCTAACACTGTGATGGTTGGATCTTGTGCGACTTACAACCTTGTTCTCATATGCATAATAGTTTTGTGCTTTTAAAAGGGCCTGTGTGTGTCATTTTCAACAATTTCAAATATGTGCCAAGTAAAGAATCTGGCCAGTCTTTGCATATGCACAGTCTGTCCAGAGTTATTACTTTGCATTTTGTAGATAGATTTGGGTCTAGAGAAATTCAAGCAATCGTCTAATTACACTATTCACTATCAATGATACTCAATGTTTGTTCCTCACGCACATGTGATATTTTTGGAATCTTTTTTAAGATGAAAATTTTCCTGTTTTGGTGCATCCATAACAGGTAATAACCTTATTCAAATTAAGGTTTAAAAGATGTAAAACAAAAAAAAATAGATTTGAAGCTTTGGCATGTCATGTTTCCTGTACTTGTCCTATTATTACTGTAATTAACTGGTGTTATGCTGGGGAACATTTGTTAAAAAGTCAATGCCTTCTTAATGGCATGACTGATAGCATCTGATACTTTATTAAAATTGCACCAAAATAAATGGGTGATAACTGATATGCCTTTCATCAAAGACTAAGCTGAATGTGTTTCAATTTCAGGCGAAGAATTCTCAAGGAGTGATAGGTTTTATACCAGAGAATTACATCATTATGTCTCAAGATGGAGTCTCAAATTCTACAACAGTGGATCAACCTGATGTGGTAGTATCTAGTGAAGGTACAGTCTGCTTTGTACTTTGTAATTAGCAGCAATTACTATACCCCCCCAAACTATGTTTTCAGGGGTTTGTAGGTGTCAGCTTGTCTGTCTGTTCATCTGTCAGTCTGTCTGTAGCATTTTCTTGTCGGCACAATTTCTCAGCAACTAATGGGAATATTTCTTTAAATCCATACAGTTATGACCAGTATCAGGTAGAAATGTGTAAATGATACATCATCCTTGTTCTGCTAAAACCACATTACTTTAGCTTGTTTAAAGCTGTAGTTACGAGGTTTTTGTAGAAAATTGACATGTTTATTTTTGTTACAATCTATTGACTCTTTGCAGAGTTATGGCCTTTTGATGGAAACTAGCTTTTCATTATTGACAAGCACTTGTAGGGTATTAGTCTGCTTTGCGATAGTCAGGTTTATGTATATCCTTTTCATATAATGACATAATTCTAGCTTGTTTATCTGAAGGGAATCTTTATTTTCTCCAATGAAATGAAGATATTTTCTCCAATGAAATGAAGATTTAAAAAAAAAATATGAAAATACGATAAGGATATAAGACTATAAATAAACATACAATGAACAAATTACTTGAGTATGAAGTTTCAGGTACAATATTCTAATCAGATTAAAATTCTGGCATTTATCTTTTGGCTTATCATTTTGGGCTTTTGTGATTCTCTGCAGCTTGTTTAAGCACCTGGAATCTTGATTGTTTTTCACTGATACTTTGAGGTTTTTTTTAATTCTTTAAGGTTGGTTATCAAGAATTATAATCATTTGACTCACTGCCTTATCCAGTGAAATTATCAAAAACTTATATCCCTCTTTCGTTCATTTCACTCTATCTGACTTTATCGAAACAAAGCCCAAAAAGTGAGGCGATTGTGAGCATTGCATAACAATCACATGCAGATGAACCCCTTTAAGAAAATTTGTCCTAAATTTTCACATTTTGTCTCATTTTTGCATCAAAGAAAAAAACATTCCTCATTTTTCAAGTAAGCTTGATTTCAATTTGTGAACAATAATGGAGCAACTCATAAAAATATAGTTTTTGTTGTTCACTCATTGGAATATAAATCAATATTACACTGTAACAAAATGATTATCCTCTATATATGTGAATATTTTCAGTGAGAGTGAGTTACAGTAGTCAGGATGACTCCGAGTTAAACTCTCCGCCCCCTCCAGACACACCCATCAGCCCTCCAGCAATCCAAGTGGATGATACAGAAATGGCGGACTTTCCTCCGCCCCCAGCCACGCCCCTCTCTCCTCCATCATCCAATGACAACACACAGGAAGTGACATCATATTCATCAGGTGACATTGAGGTCCAACAAACAACCAATGCAATGAATGATATGCAGTTACCCCTGGATGGTAAATGTTTTTTTTATTTTTTTGCTTTATCATTACCTTGTAGCTGTAAGTCTTTTCTTAAATTCTAAGGTATCATAAGTTACACATTGTAAATGATCGTCTGAACAGTTAAGTGTGTAACAAGAATGTCATAAGATATTAAAAGAAAAAAAAATAAAGATTTCAAGCACTAATGGACATGTTCTGAAGCCTATTTGTTGCTGTTGCTGAATGCATTTTAAATATACAATGAGAATTATATGATGAAAAGAACTAAAGTAGAGTAATCACATTTTGAAGATTTAATTAAGATATCAAATTTTTTGTGCTTGAAAAAGCCTCAGTTTTGTTTGATTAATGCCTTTACTTCAAAGAAAAACATGAATATCATCTATTTCTTTTACAATTTTCAAACATCCTACTTCAAAGCTCATTTAGACATCAGCCTTGGGTTTAGGAAAACAAAACATATGAAACTGTTTGCAAATTATACCCTGCTTTGCACATGCACTTGCATGCAAAGCAGGGTAGAATTTGCAAACAATTTGCCACCCTTTGTTATCCTGGAAGAAAGGTTTGTTTTATGTTAATGCTAAGATACTTAAACCTTGTCCTGTTATTTTAGTTTCCGAGGGCGTTTGGGTCAGGGCACTTTATGACTACGAAGCTACCTCTGCAGATGAAATATCCTTTGCTGAGGGTACGATGATACGAATAATGCGCAAGGATGTTAACGGTATTGATGATGGATTCTGGGAAGGTGAAGTGAATGGAGCAGTTGGTATATTCCCGTCGTTAGTCGTAGAAGAGTTGGCTACCCCTGGTTCTATACAGGTCAGTTAAAATTGCAATTATATTGATGTATTTAATTGTTAATCAGTCCTTCCTAATGAAATATATGTGAGTGATCAAGGGAAAAGGGACTATCAGAGAACTTTGTAAAATAAATATATGAAAAAGAGGTTGGTTCAACAACAGACCAACCAGAGGTCGCATTTCAAAAATTCTTTCATAGGAATGTAGATAGACTTTTCTAGATTCAGAAAATAAGTAAAGTGCAAATAGTTTCGACCCTAGTCAGTCTGCGCAATCTGACAAGACTCAATACTTTATGCACTTCCCAGATGGACCATTTTTGTGTGCCTGGTCACATATTTTCATTTCTAACCACAGATATTCTAAATTGTTCAGTGAAGTAGAGGTACATATAAGAGGGGGTATTGGCAGTCTAAAATCTATATTTCTCATTGAAACCTTATGTTGTGGGTACCCATTTGAATGGTCTTGTCAAGACGATTCCAATGAGTACCAACCAAATAGGATTTGAGCAAGTTAATTTGATATCATCTAATTTGTAATCCAAAATACTGCCTCTGTCTGTAGCTTTGGTGAAAGAACCATTGTTACCTTTTAATCATTAATTGTAGGAATATTTACTGTTTCCAACACTATCATTTTGTTCAAGGAATAAAAGCTTAATAAACTATTGTAGAAAAAGAAGAAATTGCTTTTAAAGCAATTTCTTCCATTCCAACAACGTTTTCCACCCATAACTTGATAAAGGTTTGTAAAATTCTGAAAGCTTGAAGTTGACTGCAACATCTTCAAAAAAGGATCCGTCTTATATTTTGTTGTTTGGGAATTAGTATATTAACATATATTATGTATGTGATAAACAGGGGGTATTTTATAACTAATTTTACACCCATTAAGCACTGTAGTTTTAACATAACCAATGAGTTGAATAAAAAGAATTTATGACTGTATTTTATGATAAAGAGTGGAGTTTGTAACACTGAAAATTAGAGCTTTAGTAATGAAAACAAATACCTTTCATTTGAACCTGTGTGAAACAATCCAATAATTATGCCCCCCCCCCCCTTAAAGAACGGGGTATATTGTTTGCCACTTGTCGGTCAGTCTGTCAATAGACCTTTTTTTTGTCTGGAGCATATCTCAAAAAGTATGCAAGAAAGAATCATGGAACTTCACAGGTGAATAGATCTTATTAAGAAGTGCCAATCACAAAAACCATTACTCTACTTGTATATTTCTTTAGGTTATCACTGTTAAATAGCTCCCTGGGTGAATTTAAGATATTCTCTGAGCAGAGACTGTGAAACAGCCTTAGTATCCTTATTAGCCTTAGTATTGAGCATTATAGCTAAGACTAAAACTAGACTAAGTGGATGCACATTTTTTTCAGAATCTTGGCATTGCACACATGTTCAATTGTTGGAAATGTCACATAGGCTGATAAATGGTTTATGAATGTGAGCCCTAAATTTGTGTAGGACTAGGTTCAGACATTTTCCCAAATTCTGATGAAAAACAAAAAATCCCAATATGCTTGTAAATGTACTTGTTTTCTAATGTAATGGTGTGATGTTGTGATTTTGAAAAGCATTTTATATTCATGGTCATTTTCAACAAATTAAAAATCTAGAATATTGTGACTTTTTAAATCTCTGTAAATGTTTGTTTTCTGTCTGAAATTTTAAGTCAGCATGCTTCTTGCATAGTACATGATATCTTTGAGATTTTTTCTTCCCTTAAGACCTTGTCATGCATTTTAGTAGAGCAAAAGCCTTCTAAGTGATTCATTTATTTTCATCTTTTGTATGCATATTTGCTTGCTTGATCACTATTTCTATTCCTATCATAAATGTTCCCTTAGCTTTTTACCTCTGCAAGTTTCTACTTGCATGATTTCCGTTTAAACAGCCAATGAGATATGTTAAGACACTTGAAACTCTCAACCCAGAAGATTGCCTCTCTCTCATGGATGAGAATCCAATATAATTGAGTTGGTCAGAATTGATCTAAAAGACCTTAATACAAAGTAGAGAGGTTAATTTGAAAATTTGCAACTTGTTGTTTTGATATAATTGTACAAGAGAACACATTAAGGCTAAAGAAGGATTACATGGTCTAGTTGTATTCGCTCTACTTAATATTCCTTATTACGATCATTTATCATCCATCATTATGCTATGCCGTATGTTGTGGGAGTGAAATAACCCCATTGGATATTTTTGATATTACACAGGTATTGTTGACTAGTGGAATAACTATGCAAATGAGCTAGCAACATTATATTTCATTGTGAAAATGACATCATAATGAATATTATTCTGACGTCAGTTTCAAATGGCATTATAAGTTTTGCGGAAAATTGAAATGTTGAATTAATAGAATTTTGATGATTTTTTTTTTTGCAAAAATTGTGGTCATATTATAAATAGAATATCAAATTTGTGATCATAAAATACTGAAATAAATTAAACTCTTCATCTAAAATAGGGGCTTAGCCTTGTTTTTATCTGTTTATAGATGACATGTTTAACAAATTGGATATTCAATGACCACTCATTCAATATGCTCTTTTTATGCTATGTATGTCATCTGACTGTTCGACACAGGAGTTCCCCTCACCTCTACAGTCCCCGCCTGATTACATGCCCCCGCCCCCTGTTACCGTGACAGCCGCCACTCCAGAGTCTGAAACTCCTCCCACTCCACTTGCTAATGGCTCAGGTAGGTGTGGCTTATAGTTGCATAATCTTAGACTGGAACTCTAGCTTAGACAGGCTCTCTGTGAAGTTTTGATTAACCCTTTTCATTCTGAATACGCAAAAATATCTGGCAAAATTGCATTTAAATCAAAGTCCTGAAAGCACATACTTACTGTGAGTCATTATTTATTTATAGCAAAAAAATCCGGTTTTAAATGGAGAATTAGGTGGTATGGACTAAAATAAGATTGTACATACTGATGACTCAGTACAAGACTTTGCATATTGTCTATATGTATAGCGATGGCTCAGTGCAAAACATATGTAACTCCCTATATTTTTATAGGGAGTTACAACTGTTTTGCACTGAGCCATCGATAGGCTGACCTTTGTCTACCTCATGCCAGAGCAAGAATATTCCAGCTTCAGTATGACAAGGGGTTTCATGCATTTCATCTTTTCATTTTCATACAAATTCATTTCCTCAGTAAACTCAGGCTTGTGGATTAAATAATTCATTTTAGTCCCTCAAGCTGTATTTACTTGTTACTGTCAGAAGAGCTTGTCTAGGCTATTATAATCTATCAACCCACTGCTTCTTCACCAAACTATTCACACATGTGTAGGCAGAATGAGAAAAAGACTTGCATGTAGATGGCATGTACTTTTATTCAAGATTTCAGAATGATCCATGTGCTTGAAATGCTTTATGTTTGAGTGCATTACAAGTTTTGTTTTGTTAAAAGTTTTAATTTGAATTTTGGTTTTTCAATTGCACTACATAGAAAAGGATGTTGAATGTCTGGTTGATATCTTTAAAAGTTATTATAAATAAATTCTGTTGATTTATTTTGTTTATGAAAATACTTAGTTTGCTAGTTGACTTCATATATTGACTCTTTCTTAAAATTTGTATAACTCAAAGCAAAGTTCTCCTTGTGTTACCCAAGAAGGACCTTAAACAGTACTGTCTTGATTTTTATATTACCTTTAAAGTAGCAAAGTGAAATGTAATACTTTTCCTTAATTTGTGTGGAAAAAAATAATATGTGCCAAGCCTGGTTAGCTCAGTGAGAAAAGCATGGAACTGTCAATCATTAGATCATGAGTGCCTGTGCCAATGCTTGTCCATACATCATGGATATTTAACAGTTCTTTGTGACACTTATCATTTTATCTCCTGCTAATGGATCTTTGATAAGTATACAGTATGGTTTAGTGGGATGAGCAGCTGCCATTGTAGCGCATCAGACTGTCAATCTAGAGGTGCTGGGTTTGATCATGACGGCAGCTTTCATTCTTACCAACTATTTGTCTACAACCAATGTGTTGATAATCATAGACCTATGTGTGATAGCAGCTGGAGGCTAGGGAAGGATGATATGGCAGTGCTGGTGAGAGAAATACCTGGAATCCATTGTTAGGTGCTCCAGACGCCATATGACTGAAATAATGTTAAAAGCGGTGTATATTGCTTTCAAACAAACAAATCAGTGGGATGAGCAGCTGGTAACTCAAATGAAATGTTGCACTTGTGTGTGGAGATCATGGGTAGGTGCATTACCTGCTACAGTAAAACTGCAATAATTTTAAAAATAATGTTAAACCATGGAAATCATGGGTAGGTGCATTACCTGCCACAGTAAAACTGTAATAATGTTAAAATGGGCTTAAACCCCATACACAAACAGAATTTACATGTATTGGTATTTTATCATTAATGTAGTGGACCTGTAATAGTTCCCGAACATTTCGGAACTCATGAACTTTCACAAAGTTGACTCAGGTTTCCTAATGAAAATCATTAGGAAACCTCGGTTAACACTGTTAAAGTTCATGACTTCCAAAATGTTGCGGAACTTTTACGGTTCCACTACCTTAAATCACATAATAGAAATAGTCTTTAATATCAGCTACCTCCTTGAGACTCTACATTTTGTTATCACTCATTGAAACTGTGATTATTCTATCATTAAATTTTCATGCTTAAAATTGCTACGTTTTTGTTGATTTTTGTTTGTTTTCAGCGTATAATTCACCTCCTCATCGTCGTAGTCATGTACGTCATTCACACGGGGGTCGTAAATATCCCAAATATAACCCAACATCTTATGAATCGGCAGTTTAGGTATCCACCAACTTACACCATGTATAACAGCTAATCTAAAATGACGTAGCCAAACTAACAGAAATTTGATCTATTTTCCAGAAAAACCTGCCTAAATTACAATAAAATTGACAGTAGACAAAAATCCATTTGTAAAAGAATTGCAATATTTGTTATGAAGATAACAAGTAAAAATATGTTGTTTCTCTAAAAGAAAGAAATTCTTTTGGCCTGTTTGTGTGCTCATTGTCCAAAAATACAAACATTTATGCATTGAAAGTTAAATAAACTTGGAAAAAAATTGAGAGAAAAAGGAGAAATTACTTGTTTCAAGCAATTTCTCCCCTTTTCTCAATGTTTCTTCAATATTTGCAGTCTATTTTAAATTACAATGCACATTTAATAAATTTTTTTAAGTTTATCAAAGCTGAATTGGACAAAAAATGTTTGTTTCGTAGTATCTTGGTTTTGACAATTGATAATACAAAGTGACATAATTTAGGCAGGTTTTTCTGGGAGATTGTATATTAAATGAACTCCTTGATTATGTTTGAATTGAGTGGAGTTCATTATTTATCCCAGTAATGTTAACCTTGAATGTATTTCCTTCTTGGACTAAGATTTATGTCAGACCCACCTGAGGTGAGCAAGACATATTCACCACTGTAACAAGTCGGTGAATGTGCATTTATGTGTTAGTGATTTAGTCTATCTGTCTGTCTCTTTGATTTTGTCCAGACCATAACTCATATCATTATAAATGGATGACACACTCACTTGGCACAATTATTGTGCCGTTTAAAAGAATTATTCAGATAGCTCAAAGGTCAAGGTCACAGCTCAAGGTCAAATTTTTTTTTGCAGGTTCAGCACTATAATGTATTCTTGAGACAATCATCTAGTTCAATCAGAAGCCTGGGGCCTGTTTTGCTATACATCTTGCGATAATTGTTTGCGTAGGTCAAAAATTAAAGTTGCTTCTATGTGTAACTAAATATGGAAATCTGCCATGCATCATCTCATTGGAATCCCCTTCTATAGGCAATTTCAATGAGATATTGCAGGGCAGAATCTAACAATGAATAAAACACTAGATACGGTGTGTGATTTTGACTTAAACGATTATTTTTTTCGTAAGAAGTTTAGTAAAACGGGCCAGGGATGTTTGCCATCTGTTTGTGGTGAACTTGTCTAATTACACACATCCATTTGTGATTGATAGTGGTAAAGTGGTCAATAACGATTGATGGTATTCATTAATAGGACCAAAATTATTAGTTAAATGCCAGAACTTTAAGAGCAACTTCACTAGTGTCCTTCGAGAACATTGAGAAAATTTTGAAAATGTCTAGATTTAAAGTAGAAGGAAGTACAATCAGGGTAACGTTAATGCTAACAAACTATAATTATAGAAGGTGGGAGAAAATCATAATCTGTGTTGTAAGTTTGTGAAGTGCATTTGTTATTATAGAACTGTTATATATTGTGATTTGGTGTTCAATAATTATCTTTACTTCACACCTAAACAATTCAGATCAATGACAACGCTTATTTTGCATCGCGAGAGAGTGAAATATCTAGATCCATATTGTACAACCAGAACGAGGCTACTGTGCAATACGGATTTTATTCCAAAACGAGACAACCTATATGAGGCAAGCTATATTGTACAATGATAATCACGCGTCAAAATCAGTAAGCACCTATCGACTTGACACATGAAATAAAATTTTCACGTTGAATTCTATTTTTAGAACAATGTTTGTTTCAATTTCATCAAGTTTATAGTGACTTGCATTTGACGCCCTTATCCGGATAATTTTGTATGTATTACCTTTGTCTTTCTCAAATGCCGCATATCGTTAATTGTGGAACTTTCGGTGTATGGCGTGAAATAAAGATGTCATTTAACATGATCGAGTACAAATCGCCTCGTCAAATATAGACTGGTTCTGCAGGGCACTCATCCAATAGAATTCAGTATTGTACACTATCATGTTAAATAATCTGTTATTATTTATTATTATGCTCCTGAATTGTTTCATCAGTGTTTATTATTCATTTGTCCGGGAAAACTTAAGTTATGAACTAAATTTTTTCTCATCACTCTAACTCTATTCAAGTTTACAATGCTCGTATTTTTATTGCTCAGCCTGAAACAGTTGTAACACCCTACATGTTTATAGGGAGTTACAACAGTTTCATGTTAAGGCCTCGATTTGGCTAAAGGTTCTTGATGGTAAAGGTCATCTTCTAAAGTAATCATCAATTTTCAAGGTCAAACTTTTAAGCAGATAACCTTTTCAGGGGCAGTAGCGTTTTCGAAATTATGAAGAATTAATCAGTAGTCTAATGTTAACTATTCTTGACATCACCTTTTCAGTGAACAATAATAAAGAATTGCTTCGAAGAACTAGTCGTAAACGGTAACTCATATTTAACCAGATCAAGTGTTTATTTGAACTACAAGCCTAAATGCAAATGCACAAATTAACAAAGGGTTGATGGGTTTGTTAAGCGTTTGAGCTTTGACTTTATTTGCAGGTTTTCTTATACATGTAAGAGACTAATTTCACTTTTGGATCAATTTAGATTTTGTATACTTGTGCCTCAAAGTATGATGTTAAGCAATGATTTTATAAAGGAAAAAATATACCAATTTTTGTAGGACTAACAAGAAGAAAATTTTGATAGAAAAGCTTTAAAACTAGCCACATTCCTACAAATATATTGGCAAAACTGTGTTATGCATGTCACATTCACTTTTGTTTATGAAGACATTGATTTGTAAACTCTAGTGTCATTGGATTTGTAAAGTTCTTGAAAGCTTAAGTCATTCTTGAAACTGCCATCTATTAGATTTGTGTGTACTTATCTACTTACAACTCTTACTTTTCTGTGCTTGTAGATTTGATACAATATATGTACAATAGTGTTAACTGCAACTCGTTCTTTATTTATTCTAGTGTTATCAAAGTGACAATTTAAGCGTGATAGGCTATCCTTAGAGAAAGATTTAGTTTCACAAATAAAATTTACAAATGAAAGAAAGAACCGTTATCATGATACATGTAGTACTGTTTTGAGCAAAGTCTTTGATTGATTTGAATTAACTTAAATTGGGATTTAGATGTTATTGTAATTACAGTAATAGTAACTAAACACATTGCATGAAAGTTGGGAAGTGGAAAGGTTTTGGACTTGTTAGGAGAATTAATATGCACATTATGAAAGGTGTAAGGGTATTCTGTCTTTGTCTTTGCAAGTAATTTTTACACAATTTTACTGTTTGCCTAATGTTAATACTCTTATATCCTTGAATTATGAATACTTTATATTCCATAACTTCAGATACCGTTAATATTTTGTTTACTATCTTCTCCTAATAAAAGGATTTATATCAACCTTGGATAAATGAGAACACAGCCAAGGCAAACACAGGATTATTAAGTGCAATTCAGAACTTTTCAAAATATAGACTTGTTCGAATTAATATCTTTCTAAATCATTATACCCTGCCACCTACAAAGTAGAGATAGGGGTATATTGGTTCCACTATGTCAGTCTGTCTATCCATCTGTACATCTATCCATCTGTCCATCCGTAGACCTTTTGTTTCCATACTCTAACTCAAGAACTATTTAGACACCTAGAATCATGAAACTTCATACAAATGCTGCCTATGACCCAAGGAGGTGCCCTATTGTTTTTGGTTCACATAGGTCAAAGGTTAACGTCACAGTCAGCCTATGTTCAATTGACAAAGCGCTGGTGGGGGTATTAGTCCGATTTGCGACAGCTCTAGTTCACTTGGCCCTATTTTCATTTACATATATTTCAAACAATCACTTGAATCAGTTGAAAACACTGCAAAATCATCTGAAAATACTTTGAAATAATCAAAATGATCTGCAACTACATTCGAAATGATAAAACCCGGCTATGTTTGTACTAGTTTGTGTTGATTTAAAAGAGCCTGATTGGTCTGTGAATTCTCACAAACAGGTTTTATTAAAGGGGAGGGAGGTGCAGAACATTGTCTGTCAGTCTGTGAGTCTGCAAAACTTAACCGAACAACTTAACATTGCCAATTATTTCTAGGCTTTTCAAGATTACTTCATGGCTTATTCAAGATACAATGCTCATATTAGGTATTATGAAAGATACCATCGATATACATTCGCAGATACCAAAGCTAAAGTCATGTGACAAGATCAAGGCCATATGCTAAGTTCAAATCTTTTGGAAACATTCTGTTTGGGGAGGGGGGGGGGGGGGGGCATTTGTGTTTAACAAACACATCTCATTTCACTTTCAAAAGACCTGCATCTTTTTTCACCATCAACCACCTGCAGCCTATTTAACCCTAATCATGCAGAACCAATAATATTTCTGTTATGGCAGGAGTTATAGACTAAGATGAGCCTGCACAAATGTGCAGTCCAATCTTAGTCTATACCACCTGTTTGTCACTTTTAAACTAGAATTTTCAAAATGTTTTAATTATTCAAATGATAATTGACCGACAATTAATACTTCAAATACTTTCAGCCCTTTTAATGAAAGAAAATTAGGTTCGAGGTTTAAGTTGTATTTTTCGAGCATCACAAGGCTTGTGGTATTGCTTGCTGTACATTTGTATCTAAATTTGTCTGTAAAAAATGCTCAATCTGTTTTCGCTGTTTTTCAGGCCAAGAACCTACAGACGATAAGACAGAGGATATCATTGAACAGGTTTGTATCGTATAGCACAGTTTTATTGACCCAAATCTGACCCCTGCTAATCAGATGAATAAAGATATAATTATTCCTACTCCACTTTGCATGTGCTTTCATAGTAATGAATAACAAATGGAATTGAATGTAATAAATAATTTTGTTAATTGATAAAATATGTTTGTAATTGTTTTTGAAGCATTTTTCCAGAGAGGTCAAATACGGGTCAAATAAAGCAAGGTATAATATCATCTAATTTACAAAGGATTTGAAACCGGTAAAGGAATAAGGCTTTCAAAATATTGTGGAAAATTGTGGTCAATGGTCAAATTGATAATGATTTGAAAGATATCATCTTCAAAATTGAGAAGAATTTGTCATACTCATAAGTATTCATTGACCCAAAGTATTCCCAAGAAAATTTAAGCCCTTATCATGCTGAACCCGGAATATACCTACTTTGGTAGGAGGGATGGATAAGATCAGTCTTCACATTATGATTTTACTATGCTCTTACTTTTTAAACCAGAAGAGTCTTAACATTATATTTTCAAAATAAATACTGACTAGCAATTAGTGTGTCTTAAGTGCTCTTGGCACTTTGTATTTAATCTTATTTTGCAAAGGTTTGATTTTAATCTAATTTTGCAAAGGTTTGATTTTATTCTAATTTTTTAAAGGTTTTTATTCAGCATGATAAGAGTCAAGTATGATGAGAAAGAAGTTTACATTATAGAAGATTGGTGATATCCACTAGCATCCTTCTGTCAATCTGAAAGTCCTGGCTTTGATCCCTTACGGTGCAACTCATTCTTTCCACCTAATTTGTCTTCCACCAATGGGTTGATCATTGTAAACCTATGTGGGACAGCTGGAGGAAAGGAAAGGATGTGATGGTAGTATTGGTTTGAGAAATACCAGAAATCCATTGGTAGGTGCTCCAGCCACCACATGACTGAAATATTGTTAAAAGCGGCGTAAAACCACATTAAACAAATGAACAGAGAAATGGTTGGCATATTCTAGTGTACACTCTAGTTTCAGCATACTAACATACCAGACTATTAAAGAGTGATCAAACACATCTATCCTGCGTTCAGGATGTAAAAATATTTTGAGAACGTTTGGAAATGATGCCCCTATTTGCACTTATGTATGTTCTTACATCCTGAACAGATGGCAGGTTTTCTGTCAATAGCATGAAACTGATAATTTTTCACAACAAACCTTTGTCTTTCTCTCCCTGTCTTGCTATCCTTACTCAGTGTGAACAAGAATCTGAGGTTTAGCCAAGGTATGTCTATACTGAGTAGACATAATGTTGTCATATCACACATTGAGTTATATTCATATTGTCATATTGTTTTGATTTGTTCATGTTTGGTGTCTAATTGTTGTCTAAAGGCCTACATAGTTCTTACATGATTGCTCAGTGTGGGTGTGTTAGTGCATCTGTCTGTCCATGAGTCAGTCTGATTTTTGTCTGGACATTTACTCCTATATCTAGGTACAATATTCTACATCATGTTTAAATTCGTTATTTGAAAGAAATTTTTAAATAGTTCCAAGGTCATGGTCACAGGTCAAAATTGAGCTTGGCGTAATTCCTACATTTAAGGATTGAATTTATTACATATTATCTAGTAATAATGTGCAAAATGACATGCATAAACATAGTTGTTCTGTAATTTTTCACATTTAGTCAAATTTTGCATTCAAGCAAAACAATGATCATTTGTTTATCAGGAAGGAGTAATTAATTTGTGAACAACAAAAGCTATATATTCACTTGTGGTTCAGTCGCTTGTTGAAAAACAGCCTTTGTTGTTCATTTGATTAAAGACTTATCTACAGAATCAAACAACTTGCCTCTTTGCCTTAATTGAAGGATTTCATTGCAGATAAGTATGTTTTAAGGACAATTACGGTGACTAGGTAAGGATGTAATGGTAGTACTGGTGTGGGAAATACCAAGAATCAATTGTTAGGTGCTCCAGTCACCAAGTTATGACTGAAAGTTATTACCCAATTCAAACAATCAAATGACAACAAACCCATTCACTGCAGCTTCTCCCTCTGTTGTTCATATTGTACCATCCTGAAATGACCATATTGGAAATAAGTCTCTTGACCCTGAAGCAAGGAAAATAAGGAAAAACAAAATACATTAAATATAGGCTCAATTTAAATGTGTCTTGAAGCTGCATTATTTGAGTTTAGAGTATTTATTGTTCACCTTCATTTTGTTTAGTTTATATTTACACTTTTAGTTTGTTTTTTAAGCTGTCATTTTATTTATCTGTGTTACAAAAGACAATACAATCATTGCAGTTTTATATAAAAATGTATAAAAGTATCTTTGAAAACAATGATATGGATTTTGATTGAATAATGTGTCAAGATTAAGAACAAAATTAATGTGCGTAACATTAAGTGTGTTGTGTTATTTTGGTTAGATTTGGAAGGCACAAAACATGTACAATTATTTGAATAAAAAGTATTTAAATACAATAAGGATGTAAAAAATTATTTCATTTAAGAGATGAAGAGAGTATTTTTACAATTTCATATAGGTATGAAACTAAAATCATAATTACACTATATGAATACGCAAAGCGGATTCCTACATGAGCGTGACAAGTCTTTTAGTTTCACACATCCATGAAATCAGAAATATTACTCTCTTCAATTCTTACAATTGAAAATCATGAAGCATTATGGAGGTACTTTTCATAATTTTACATGTATCTTATGGGACTACGTTGCGCACAAGCTTAAAAATAAGCTAAATACTAAAAATTGTTTTCATTGAGGAATAAAACCAATTTTTCAGCCAATCAGAAGGAATCACAATTGATGGAAACCAATAATTTTAAATAATTAACTATTTACTTGTTTATTTCAGTATTTCTCCATAATTAAATATGTATCTCATCGGACTAGATCTGCTTTGCATGCAAGCTCAAAATTGAACCCGGCGTTAAACAATGTTTTGGGTCTCTGCAAATGTTAACGCCCTGAAAAACATGAATTAACCCTATTTTATCACAGATGCAAATTAAAGCTCAAAATTGGCTACATACTAAAAATTGTTTTCATTGAGGAATAAAACCAATTTTTCAGCCAATCAGAAGGCATGAAATGTAATGGAAACAAATAATATTTAATTATTAACTACTAATTTGTTCATTTCAGTATAAGAAGAAATTGAACAGCTACAAAACTGGCTATTACAGAGGATATGCATCATACAATCATCAACCAATGAGAACTGTCAATACATCCTACAATCAATCAATCAGAACTCTTGAAACATATGATCCTAGATACGATGATGATGGAGAAGAATCTATTGTCTAATCATTTTACATTTTACAATCAACTAATCAGAACTGCGAATACATCCTACAATTAACCAATCAGAACTCTTGAAACATATGATCCTAGATACGATGATGATGGAGAGGAATCTATTGTCTAATCATTTTACATTTTACAATCAACCAATCAGAACTGTCAATACATCCTACAATTAACCAATCAGAACTCTTGAAACATATTATCCTAGATACGATGATGATGGAGAGGAATCTATTGTCTAATCATTTTACATTTTACAATCAACCAATCAGAGTGGACAAGCAATCCTATCAGATTTACTCATACTCATATACTCATATTTTTAATAAGCTATAAACATCTACAGTGTTTCTAGCACAAAGCAATACAATGAGAGAACATTTTAACAAAGATCGTGAACATTCAATTCCGTTAATTAATACCTGACAAAAAAACATAGAGGTAAGAGAATAAATGATCGTAGCTATAACAATATTTTTTTCAGTAAAGAAAATTAAACGAATAAAATTCAATTCTATTCAAGCATGACAGTTTTCATTGTCTACGCGGATTAAGCATTTATATATTCATAATAGATATACATCATCAATTTAACATCTATGGAGAAATATTTCGATTTTTGTCTGCAAAATAAATAAACTTGGCTAACTTAATGATACTTTTTTTTGAAGTCATTTGGAACAGACTTTGAAATTTATGCAGTGATGGCCAGTGGCAATAAAAAGGTTTCAAATATTTTCTTCTTATGTCTGAGAATTTCGGACAAACTAATACAAAATGATATTCACTTTCTACCATGTTCATTTGACAGTTATTGCATATACAGTTTTCATGATTAATATTATCATGTCGGCCCTTTTCAATAAATAAATTGTGCGAAGAAGTTCTTATTTTTGCGAGAGCTATCTTATATTTTATATCATACTGATGTTCTAGGTAGGGTTCTAATTGAAACGAGTGTTTAAAATATCCATATGCTCTTAAACGATTCGTATTTCCGATTGTTGATCTCCATTCTTGAATATAATTATCAAGTATTCTCTGCTTAATAAATGGTAAATTAATGTCAATCGCGTTTTGATTAATCCAAATGTAACCTAGTCCATGGCGTTCAAGTAAGCATTTTATTTGATAAACCCAATTCATTTCATTATAAGAGTTACCATTTTCACAATCATTTTTTAGGAAATTATAAACTGTTTTAAGTAATGTGTTTTCGTTTTGTTGTAAAACGTGGATCCAATATGTGATCATATTAAATTTCCGGTTGATACTTAAAGGTGTCCTTCCTGTTTCTCCATAGAGTGCTGCTAGGGGAGTTGACTTTTTAAGATTAAGGGTTCTTCTTAAGAACTTTGTATGAATTAATTCTACTTCCTTTCCAGGGTAATGACCCCATATTTCGGATCCAAAATTCAATACTGAGCCAACGAGGCTATCGAAAAGTTTTAATTTTTGTGAAATGGGCAATTCTATATCAAGAAATAATTTGAATAGGTTAAATTGGGCTGCCGATGCCCGTTTTGCAATGTCTTTTTGTGTTCGAAACCAGCTGCCATTTTTATAGAAGGTTAAGCCTAAATATTTAAAGCAGTTTACGGTTTCTATATCTGTGTCGTTGATTTTGAATGTATGGTGTGTATGGCGGCCCTTTTCAAAAATCATAGCTTTTGTCTTAGTAGTATTGATTTTCAACCCAAATATTTGACAATAGTTATAGATATCGTTCAGTATACACTGCAAAGATTCGGGTGATTTCGCAAATATTACTTGGTCGTCAGCATATAATAGTATAAAAAGTTTTAACTCATTTATAGTAAATATATCTTCAAGTTCGGAATTAATATTTTGAACTAAGTCGTTAACAAACATCATGAATAATAGAGGTGAACAAGGATCACCTTGTTTCAAACCGATTTGACAGTCTAGAAAGTCCGATACATATTACTTCTAAGTAATTAGTATAGGTGATTTGTGTGATTTAAGATATGATGAGGGAAGAATCTAAAATCTTGATCTGATTTGATGGAAAATGGCTTTCCATTATTGACAAACACTTTAAGAGGGTATTAGTCTGCTTTGTAACAATCTAGTTCATTGTGTGGTTGTCCATGGAGATCTATATCTCTCCTTCATGCACTTTTGAAAGTAGAGTTGGAAGGAGTACTTGAGTATCTGGATATCAGGTACTGTAAACTGCTTTATATTGGCGGTGTCCACATTTGGCAGTTTTTGGTTATGATTTATTGGCAGTGATTTATTTTGGCGCATCTTACTATAACACAAAAATATAACGCTTAATCTGTATTTCATCTTTCCTCGTTCAAAACAATGCAAGTATAAGAGAGTCAAATTCTAGAGTAATGTCAACTTTCTACAATCTTAAAAAAAGTTTTTTTCACACCTTTTGTTAGAGTTATAACGCGTGGATGAGTTTCTCACTTTAACGCTGTGATTTTCATTACAATTTATCAACCAACTTGGATCTGGACTCTTGAAATTGAGGGATTAGTGCAATACTATTGTAAGTGCCTATAATTTATAGGCACTTACAATAGTAGGGTGCTGACCCCTTGAAATGTCAACATTACCAGCAGTTTTTCTGATTCAATTTGAATAAGAATCGTCTGCATATCTTTGACACAAAGTTAAGTAACATGTATTTCAAGCAAATTTTCATATCCATCATAATAAAGAAATGTTTCGTTTTATATTGACAAAAATTGGCGGTGGATTATTTTTGGCGCATCTTAGCTTGACCGCCAATATAGCCAAAATAAAACAACCGCCAAAATTACCCTGTTTACAGTATATGATAACAGTTCTACACGGGTCCTGACCTGACTATTTTGTATGCTTTTGTGTGCCATTTGGGATCAACTTCAGATCAAAATTGAAGGCTGTTTAAAAAGTGAATACACCTATGAATACTTCTGTTAGTTTTCACAGACAAAAGTGTTCAGTTTTCAAATATTTTCTCATTGTTAATAGTTGAACTATAATTTATAATTATTTTAAATTATTTCAAAACATGATCTACATTATTATTTGACCAAAGTTATTTTTTTATTTTATTTCATTTGTGTTTGTTGTAATACCATTCTGATCATAAAAAAATATCTATGCAGTCAGTTTGACTTTAATATGGATAGACATTTTTATACGCCCGTCGAAGACGGGACGTATTATGGGATCACCCGTGGCGTCCGGGCGTCTGGGTGTCCGGGCGTCCAGCGGCGTCCACTTCTTTGTCCGGAGCATAACTCTGTCACTTGAAGTCCGATTGACTTCAAACTTGGCAATTGTATTCTTCACATCATTGCAGAGTGCAGTGCACAAGAACCATAACTCTACCTGGCCTATTTTTTGAGTTATTGCCCTTTGTTGTTTTTCATACTAGAATCTTGTCCGGAGTATATCTCTTAAAGTATAATAGCTTGGATCATGAAACTTCTTGGGTGTATAGATCTCACCAAGGAGGAGTGCAGTGCACAAGAACCATAACTCTACCTGGCCTATTTTTTGAGTTATTGCCCTTTGTTGTTTTTCAGACTTAAATCTTGTCCGGAGTATATCTCTTAAAGTATAATAGCTAGGATCATGAAACTTCATGGGTGTATAGATCTCACAAAGGGGGAGTGCAGTGCACATGAACCATAACTCTACCTGGCCTATTTTTAGCTCACCTGAGCACGAAGTGCTCATGTGAGCTATTGTGATCACCTTTTGTCCGGCGTCCGTCCGTCGGTCGTCGGACGTCGGTCGTCGTCCGTCGTCCGGCGTCCGTCAACAATTTCTTTAAACGACATCTCCTCCTAAACTACTGGGCCAATTAACTCCAAATTTTACAGAAATGTTGCTTAGGTGGTCCCCTTCAAAAATAGCTAAAAGAATTGAAATCCATGAAAAACTCTGGTTGCTATGGCAACAAAAGGTGAAATTTTAGAAAATCTTAAAAATTCTTCTTCTTCTCAACCAGTAGTCCTACAGACTTAAAACTTGGCATGGATGATCAGTTCATAGACCTGAATAAAAATAGCTAAAATTATAACTTTTGGGCCACCAGGTGCGGAGCACCAGGGGGGAGGGGGTAGTACTTTGGGTAAATTTTGGTATCTTTAAGTTTCTTCTTCTTCGGAACCAGAAGCCCTACAGATTTGAAACTTGGCATGGAGGATCAGCATATGGACCTTTATATAAATAGCTAAAATCATGACTGTAGATTCACCAGGTGCGGAGCATCAGGGGGGCAAGGGTAGTACTTTTGTGAAAATTTGGTAATCTTTAACCTTCTTCTTCTTCTGAACCACAAGCCCTACAGACTTGAAACTTGGCATGGAGGATCAGCTCATAGACCTTAATTTGAATAGCTGAAATTATATCTTTTGGGCCACCAGGTGCGGAGCACCAGTGGGGAGGGGGTAGTACTTTTGTGAAAATTTTGTAATCTTTAAGTTTCTTCTTCTTCGGAACCAGGAGCCCTACAGACTAGAAAATTGGCATGGATGATCAGCATATGGACCTTTATATAAATAGCTAAAATCATGACTGTAGATTCACCAGGTGCGGAGCATCAGGGGGGCAAGGGTTGTACTTTTGTGAAAATTTGGTAATCTTTAACCTTCTTCTTCTTCTGAACCACAAGCCCTACAGACTTGAAACTTGGCATGGAGGATCAGCTCATAGACCTTAATTTGAATAGCTGAAATTATATCTTTTGGGCCACCAGGTGCAGAGCACAAGGGGGGAGGGGGTAGTACTTTGGGTAAATTCTGTAATCTTTAAGTTTCTTCTTCTTCGGAACCAGGAGCCCTACAGACTAGAAAATTGGCATGGATGATCAGCATATGGACCTTTATATAAATAGCTAAAATCAAGACTGTAGATTCACCAGGTGCGGAGCATCAGGGGGGAGAGGGTAGTACTTTTGTGAAAATTTTGTGATCTTTAACCTTCTTCCTCTTCTCAACCACAAGCCCTACAGACTTGAAACTTGGCATGGAGGATCAGCTCATAGACCTTAATAAAAATAGCTAAAATGATATCTGTTGGGCTGCCAGGTGCGGAGCACCAGGGGGGTGGGGGGGTACTTTTGTGAAAATTTTGTAATCTCTTACCTTCATCTTCTTCTGAACCAGGAGCCTGACAGATTTGAATATTGGCATGGATGATCAGCATATGGACCTTTATATAAATAGCTAAAATCATGTCTGTAGATTCACCGGGTGCAGAGCATCAGGGGGGAGAGGGTAGTACTTTTGTGAAAATTTTGTAATCTTTAACCTTCTTCTTCTTCTGAACCACAAGCCCTACAGACTTGAAAATTGGCATGGAGGATTAGCTCATAGACCTTAATAAAAATAGCTAAAATCATGACTGTAATGCCACCAGGTGCAGGGCACCAGGGGGGAGGGGGAATACTTTTGTGAAAATTTTGTAACTTTAACCTTCATCTTCTAATGAACCAGGAGCCCTATAGACTTCAATATTGGCATGGATGATAAGCATATGGATCTAAAATAAAATAGCTAAAATCATGAATGTAGGGTCGCCAGATGCGGAGCATTAGGGGGGAGGGGGTAGTACTTTGGATCAATTTTGAAATCTTTAACCTTATTCTTCTTCTGGATCAGGAACCCTACAGACTTGAAAATTGTTATGGGTGATCAATATATGGACATTAATAAAAATAGCTAAAATCAGAACTGTTGGTTCACCAGGTGCTGAGTGTCTTGGGAGGGGGTAGTACTTCGGATCATTTTTGAAATCTTTAAACTTCTTCTACGGAACCAGGAGCCCTACAGACTTGAAAATTGGTATGGGTGATCAGCATATGGACATTAATTGAATTAGCTAAAATCATGACTGTAGATTCACCAAGTGCAGAGCATCTTGGGGGAGGGGGAGTGCTTTGTTGAGAATTTTGAATCCCTACAGCCTTTATATTTGACATGGATTATTCAACTCATTAAAGAAAACTTTAAAAGTCTCAGACTCAGCCTGTATATCTGGCATAGATTTGCTGATCACAGACCTTCTATGAAAAAAGCTTAAATAAATAATGACCAGGGGAGGAGCAGGGGGGGGGGGATTATTTCAAATGTTATCTGATTGAATAAGTGAAAATCTCTTTTTTCTGTGGTTGCATGGACATACCTAGGTAATGAAGCTTTTTTCTCAGGTGAGCGACCCAGGGCCAACGGCCCTCTTGTTTGAGTTATTGCCCTTTGTTTATTTTCAGACTTGAATCTTGTCCGGAGTATATCTCTTAAAGTATAATGGCTAGGATCATGAAACTTTATGGGTGTATAGATCTCACCAAGCGGGAGTGCAGTGCACAAGAACCATAACTCTACCTGGCCTATTTTTTGAGTTATTGCCCTTTGTTGTTTTTCAGACTTGAATCTTGTCTGGAGTATATCTCTTAAAGCATAATAGCTATGATCATGAAACTTCATGGGTGTAAAGATCTCACCAAGGGGGAGTGTTTAGCACAAGAACCATAACTCTACCTGGCCGATTTTTTGAGTTATTGCCCTTTGTTGTTTTTCAGACTTGAATCTTGTCCGGAGTATATCTCTTAAAGTATAATAGCTAGGATCATGAAACTTCATGGGTGTATAGATCTCACCAAGGGGGGGGGGGGGTGCAGTGCACAAGAACCATAACTCTACCTGGCCTATTTTTTGAGTTTTTGCCCTTTGTTGTTTTTCATACTAGAATCTTGTCTGGAGTATATCTCTTAAAGTAAAATAGCTAGGATCATGAAACTTTATGGGTGTATAGAGCTCACCAAGGGGGAGTGCAGTGCACAAGAACCATAACTCTACCTTGCCTATTTTTTGAGTTATTGCTCTTTGTTGTTTTTCAGACTTGAATCTTGTCCGGAGTATATCTTTAAAAGTATAATAGCTAGGATCATGAAACTTCATGGGTGCAAAAAATATTCATTCAAAATAACCTCAGTTCTATTCAAACCCCCAGTTAATACTAAGCAGTGTGACGGGCGTATCTTGTGACAATTTGGCACCTTGTTAGAAATAACATACCATAAGCAGAAAAAGCTTTTCTTGGTTAAAATGTCACTACAAAACTCGTATAAAGGTAGAGGACCTGGCAACATTTTGGATTTAATGATCTTTCACAATGTTGACCAAGGTTTCCTAATGAAATCATTAGGAAACCTTGGTTAACACTGTTAAAGTACATTTAATCCAAATTATTACAAAACTATTACAGGTCCACTACCTTAATTTATTACAATGTACTTACAGGTATGTCATATAATAATATATGAGCCTGTGCGTGACATTTTCAACAATTTGAAATGTGAGTGATGTGCAAACATTGAGCAGCATAGACAGCCACCTACTGTATAATTAAAGTGACCTGATGGTCTACAGAATACTTTGAGACATTATCTATCATAAAAATGTCTTTTTTCAAAATCTAAGTGTACTTACAAAATAACAGTCAAAATTTCTGTAAAATTTGCAGAAATAAATGTGATAATTATGATTTTTAACTCAATTATAAATTTGAAATGTTTTGGAATATATCTCCATACCATTTGATTTACATATACCTAAATGTAGCTAATATGGACTTACAAATTTTACAACAGACAATGATTTGAAAAAGTAAAGAAAATTGATATGAAAGTCCAAAGTAGCAATTAATTTTACAAATCGTCGATGTTATTCTAAAACCTCGTAACCATAGCTTGATCAAAGCTGTAGTTACAAGGTTTTAGAATAACATTGACGAATTGTAGAAACAAGTCATAATTACTTGATTAGGCTGATACGAAAAAGGATTTTGACCATACCTTAGTTTCAAATTTTCTGTTGGATTCATTCTCGCTAAAAAGGCATTTTACAAAGAATCAAAATTGTATAAATTGTTTATTTATATAATTTTTTGCTATAGCAAGTTTGTTTAACAATTTGAAATAGTGTTCTACCCTATTGATACTTTGATGTTTTCCTAATTGATATAGAATAAGTTTTTAGAATTGAGCTATGGACCAATCTGATAATGTAAAATAATGTAACACAAACCAAAATATGGTGACCTGTTTCAACATTTATAATTTTTAGTCCCAAAAAACTATTGTATCAGGTTTATTTCCTGATAGATATTCAAAAAGTGTGAGTTTAAGAGTAAGTGCTATATTGCTATATAGAAAGTGCATTAAATTACATGTCTATGCATTTTGTCTTGTTTTTATGTCCCATATCGAAAGATCAAGGGCATATTTTATTAACTTTGTCTGTCTGTCTGTCTGTCTTCAGTAATTAACCTGCAAACCAAATATTTTTCCATAACTGCAACACTTATCAACTGTCACTCCTCATAATTGGCATAAAGATTCCTCATATCAATTCACATATTTGGAAGTGAAGGCCATCTTTAAAGGTCAAGATGAATTATCAAGGTCAATCTTCTTTAAACAAACATTATTTGGGGGGCATTAGTGTTTTATGAACACATGTTAGCTTGGCTGTTTTGGAAGGGCAAGTTATTGTAATAACAATGTCAGTAAAGTTATAGTTTGTACAAGTAATTCCAAAATCTCGTAACTAAAACTTTATTAAAGCTGTAGTTATGTGGTCTTTAGAATTACACTGACAAGTTGCAAATGTAGGCTACATAACAAGCTACAATGATTGTTGTGTCTTGAAACTCTGTATGCATGTTCATGCATTTTTTTAGGAGAAATTAAGACTGGATTTGTAATTCACTTGTGCACAACGTTTCCAAGTTCAGCTTTTGTGATCATTTAATGTCAGTCATGTGGTGTGCATCCCTTTTGTCAACTTAAATGTTTACACTCTAGATCTAAATCTTCATGAAATTTGGTCAGAATATTTGTCAGGTCACAAGGGTCACTCCTATTAAAAATAGGATAATCCATGCCATATCAAGGGAAAAGGGGCCATAACGATAATTTAAGTGTTAACACTCTATAGGCCACAAATATGGTCCAATCTTCATAAAACTTCAGCAGAATGTTTGTCAGGTCACAAGGATGAATCCTGTTGAAAATGTGAATGATCCATGCCATATCACGGGAAAAGGGGCCTTAGTTACAATTTTCCAATCTTAATAAAACCTGGTCAGAATGTTTGTCAGGTTACAAGAATGAACCCTATTGAATCATGGAAGGATACATGCAATTTCATGAGGCCTGAATGACATTTTTCTTATGTGCACTCTAGAGACCACATATATGGTCTGATCTTCATGAAACCTATTTTTCATATCACGAGGATGAACCCAATAGAAAATGGGAAGGATCCGTGCCCTATCATCGGAAAAGGGTTGTGATGACAATTTTCTTGTTTACACTTTATAGGCCACAAAATTTAATATGGTTCAATCTTCATGAAACTTGATCAGAATATTTGTCATGTCACAAGCATGAACCCATATAAATGGAGGAGGATTCACATTTCATCACCGGAAAGGGGGCCTTTGTGATAATTTTCTTGTTAACACTCTCGAGGCCACAAGTCATAAAAGTACTATTATAACTTTTCCGGGAAAATTTGATAAATATTAATTGAAACAACAATACAAAGGTGATTGATATAGGTCCATCATGGTCCTCTTGTTAGTTTAACATAGACTAGAAGATTAAGGTCTAAATGAATTAACAAAAACCAACCACAAAAAGTTTTCAAACAAAATGGCAGAAAAAAGGCTGAAATTATTCATTCGCCCCAATATAAACGAGTGCTTTGATTGGTTAATCCAATTTTTCATTGACATCATTGAGTGTCTGAAATGCTGTATAAAATAGATTAAGAATAGTCTGCTAAATATCCACTGATTGGACTACAATCCAAGTATTTTATTTTCTAAGGCATTTGGAGATAGAATCTATAAGTTGTCAATTTTCTGATTAAATCTCGTAACTACAGCTTGTCTAAAGCTGTAGTTATGAATAGTGTTGGGCAATCGGTTTCAAATCACAATTGATTAGTGGTTTGTAGTTGGATGATTAAATCAGCTAATGATCAATTGTACAATTGTTTTCTTGATACAGCACTGCCAGTATTATCCTGTGAAAGTTTAATTAAAACTCATGACCTACAGACTCTGCAGATTTTCTCCCAACTTCAAGGCTTAGCATGAAACAGTTGTAACTGCCTATAAACATTATAGGCAGTTACAATTGTTAGCACTGACCCATCAAATTGATATCAGTTTCGAAAATGATATATGATGGCTGTCATTTATGTGGACTGATTAATGGATTATAAAATTTCTTAGTTGATTATCACAATCGGAAGTAAAATCAAACTGATTATCGATTATAATTGATTAATCTGCCTATCACTAGTTACAAGATTTAGGAAGAAAATCGGCGAAATATTATTATTGTATAGTAAGATGTAGTGTACCACGGGTAGTGACTATGCAATTTTTTAGACCTATTTATAAATATATTGTTTGCTGTTGTTATTATTGTAAAACAAGTGATTATTCAGATGTTCACTTTCAAGATCTGTTTAAAGCTCACCTGAGAACCAAGTTATAATTTTCATATTTGACATAAATATAAATCTCATCGATGTGCATCATTTAATGTCAAGGTTACTAATCAAGGTTATCTATTAAGGTGAAACTTAGGAAAAAATGGCTGTTTTATGACTTTACAGTCTCTTTTTTTTTTTCTGGCAAAATTGAATATACAGTGGCTGCCTAGTTATTATTGTTGTTTTGGTCATTGTTGTGTGAAAATCAAGCTGCAGTCATAGGGCAGTTGGTAGCGCATCAGTCTGTCAATCCAGAAGTCACAGGTTTGATCCCGACGGGGGCACTCATTCTTTCCGACTATTTGTCTCTCACCAATGGGTTGATAATCGTAGACCTATGTGAGATAGCAGCTGGAGGCTAGGAAAGGATGTGATGGTGGTACTGGTGAGAGAAATACCAGGAAACGATTTTAAGGTGCTCCAGCCGCTTGGGGATATAACTGAAAAATGTTGAAAGCGGCGTAAAACTCCATTCAATCAATCAATCAATTTGTGAAAAGCTCGACATTTCATAATATATCTGATATTCAGGAAAGCTTGAAAGCATTTCTAATGGCGTGAGCGTGCGAGCCACTCAAGGAGTAAAACTCCTGGGCCCAAGGTTATTAAAGTTTTCTCAGGGTCAGGCTCAATTTTCACAAAAATTTAAATTAAAATAAATGTATGAAAATAAAAGATGATATAAATAAGTTGTTATTTATAACAACTTATTGATATAATCTTTTATGTTTATACATTAAAACGAGTAATAAAACAGAATTACGGCTTTAATCTGAAATTGAAATTTGAGAAAATTTTTAATCGAGCCTGAGAAAAGTTTTTTAACTTCAGGCCCTGATACATTTGTATATGAAATATGCACTGTTTTTGGCTAGAATTCTTTGCCTTATTCAGCACCTGATGGCTGAGCAAAGACACAAGAATGTCACCAGTGTGTGACAAAAATATTGTTAATACAGCTTTGTGCTAGCTCTATATATGACATTTGGGTCACCCATGGATTACATTGAGCTCTTGCACATACTTTCAAACCAGAGTGTTAGGTCACAAAATTTGCTCCACAAATAAAGAGGGTAAAAGATTATGTTTGTGAAAGTTATCAAGCCAACCATGATTTCTGGATGCAAAAACTTTTGCAAACATTTTGAAATGATACCCTGCTTGCAAAGCGGGTTATCATTTTAAAACATTTTGGCAACGTTTTTCCACCCTTAATGAAGTTCTGGTGTTTATTTTTGCCAATTTATTCATGTTATGTTTATTTTGTTTATTTTAAACTTTGCCATGCAAATTTTATGTTTTTATTTGTGAATTTTTGTATTATGTTATAAGATCTGAGATCTATATTGTGAATATGTATCTGTAATGGATGTTATTATTGTTTTATTGTTTATTTGAGATGATTTATTTATAACAGAACACACACATTACACTGTACACAGGGAGGGAGTATTTGAAATTTGGGCTTGTGCATGAAATTTCCAACAATTTTATATGTGTGTGATGCAGAGATTTGTGCCGCCTTGACAGTCATGTCGTGCAAAACAAATATTTCCCATGCACCTGAAGATGGGTTGGGGACCATATTTATCTACAGAGCATAAAGCAAAAACTCTGATCAGACTGTGCAAGCGCACACTCTGACTAGAGGGTTTGCTTTACGCTTATGTGAAATTGTTGGAAATGTCATGCAGAGGCTCATTTATTTAAGAGATGAGGAGAATATTTTTGAAATCATGGAGGTGTGAAACTAAAAAGCTCACTGTGTGAATATGCAAAGCAGATGTATATAAAAGTTAGATGTCAGATTAGGTAATTCATAACTCTATGAATTGATTAAAACCTTTCTCATATCTTATTATTAAATTGATATCATGAAGAAAAATATATAAAGATTCCTTCATTATAAGACAGATTTCCTTTTGGACTACTTTGTGCCCATTTTTGCAAATCAAATCTTACAATCAATGGAAATATTGGTAAAGTCTTTCACTGAAGCAGTTCAAATTTTGTTTAAATTGCAATTACCAGTACGTGAAATGTAGAAAGAAAAACTTCGTGGCTAAGGCAGGCTGGTTTTCAAGATGCAAAAAGTTTTGCAAACTTATAATAGTTGTATCTTGCATTGCACATGTATGCAAAGAGGGGTATCATTTAACAAAGTGTTTTTGCTGAAACATCGGTTCATGCAAATTTTTAGTAAGTGGTTTAATTTATAATGAGCACTAAAAATTGCATTGCTCTTTTTTTCCCTCAATAAGGAATAAACATGCCCTGTATTCTGGATGACAAAATGTTGCAAACTGTTTTCAAATTTTACTCCCCTTTGCATGATTGTGTACTTGCATGCAAAGTGGGGGTATAATTTTCCAATAGTTTGCACTGTTTTGTCATCCTGAATACAGACCAGGTCATTAACACTGCCTTCACATCCCATACTTGAACATAGACACTGAGACTAATTTAAAAATGGTAAACTGCTTCAGATAGAAATCAAGTCAAGAAGACATTTGATATGGCTAAGACAGGGTTACCGGTTCTTCATCTTTCCATATCAGACAGCAGGCTACCATCCCTACGTTAAGTATAAACCTGATTACTTAACATTTTATTGATAGTGTCCAACTTTATATGTGCACTCACATCAACATCAATGTGCAGGATAGGATCTGGAATGAGTTAGGACCACAATGGAAATAAGAGTCATTCGACCCTTATTGTGTAGGGAGCAAAAAAACATTTTTAAAAGTTTGCAAATGTTTTTCATTATGACTGGTATTTGACTGGTAGGTGAACAGGCGACTTTTGTACTTAATTCAACTAATAAGACTATTTCAAGGGCTCAGCAGAAAAACTATTGTAAAGGCCTCTATATTTATTGACACTTACTAAAGTTTTACTCTGACCCATTGATATCTGGATGGAAGAATTTTAGACTGGTCCAAATTGAGGTTGAAGTGAACAATGGAAAAATAAACACGTGCTATATACACAGTGTAGAAGAGGAAGTGTACAGTTTGCTAATTTGAATTGTCACTTGCGGTTGTATTCATTGGCTGTTTGGTCACTTGAAGCAACAGTTGCTTCAAGTGACCATACAGCAATAGAACAATACAGCAATAGAAAAATAAACACATGTGCCATATACACAGTGAAGGAGTGGACGTGTACAGTTTGCTAATTGGAATTATCACTTGTGGTTGTGTACATTGGCTGTTTGGTCACTTGAAGCAACTGTTGCTTCAAGCGACCAAACAGCCAATGTACACAACCACAAGTGACAATTCCAAATTGGAAGTTTTGGTGGCATAAAAAGTGTTTGATTGCTCAGCATTTTTGTTGAAAAAAGCTTTTGACAATTTGTAATACTGTACATTTCTATCTACAGTTACAAAGTAAAAATCTTTATTTTTTATACGGCGCTGGTGGTTGTCGTATATTGGCGTCATCTTCTCTGTCTGTCTACTTTCGCTTGAGCACAACTCCTTCCTCATTTATGGGCCAATTTGGATTAATCTTCTACAGAATGTTCCTAGTCACCTGACCATGGGCATGAAGTCACGGTTTGGTGAATATCAGCAACGTCATGGAAAAAGGGGCCTTCATGTAAAAAAATCTTGTGATTGCAACTCCTCCCTCATTTTTGGACCAATTTGGATGAAACTTTCACAGAATGTTTCTAATTACCTCACCATGTGCATGAAGTCATGGCGTCATGAAGAAAGGGGCCTAAATTCTTAATTGGAATTGTCACTTGTGGTTGTGAACATTGGCTGTTCGGTCGCTTGAAGTACACATTGGCTGTTCGGTCGCTTGAAGCAACTGTTGTTTCAAGTGACCAAACAGCCAATGGGCACAACCACAAGTGACAATTCCAATTAGCAAACTGTACACTTCCACTCCTACACTGTGATATAGAGTAGAAAAAAAACTAGTAATGCATTCACATTAATTTCGCCTTTTACCAAAGTATTTTGTATTACATATTTTTCAGCAAATCAAACTAGGGAATTAGTGCTTTTAGAAGAGAAAAGACACAAAAGGGCCAAATATTGTTTGTTTAATTCGAAAACCACATAACTTCAGACTTTATCAAGCTATAGTTATGTGGTTATTAGAATAAAACTGATCACTTGTAATTTCTGTTTAAAATTGCAGATACTATTGTTATTGTTTCAATGGTTGTTATTATTTAGACTGTACAATTGTGACAATTAATTGTGATAGAAAATAAATAAAATTCACTGTACAAATGTTTTGTTCAGTTCTGTCCGAAAATGGCATTGGGAGATCAAAAAGGCAAAGGGTACAAAATACTTGTGATCATTTTACAAACATCGCCCCACTTGCTGTTTTCTGAAAAATGGGTTGCCATTTTAGCTTGGCTTTTAAACTCACGTGGGTATACCGTGCTCATGGGTAGGTTTTAGGATCACCCTTAGTCCGGCATTCGTCGTAAACTTTCTTCAAATAACTTCTCATGAATTGCTGAGAAAATTTTTCTGAAACCTTGTCCAAACTTTGCCAGAATTTTCCTTGTGATACCCTTATAAATTAATTTGATGAAATTCAGATTAGACCCATAATTTTGGGCGTTGAAGGGCCGGACTATGACCACTTTGATTGGCATCTCTATTTATCAAAGTTGGCTGATGTCATTAACATTTCACTAGAAAATTATTTTGATGACACCCACTGGACCAGTTAAAATTTTGTTAAGTGATTCAAGGCTGTTCGGATCCTCTTGTTTTGATAATAGTTGGCGTATTGCTTGATATATAGCAGTCGTCAGTGGTGGATCCAGAGGGGGTTCGAGGGTGAGGTTTTTGTACGACCCCCCCCCCCTCTATATCCAATTAATAGCTACATTGGCTGAAAGCCACTAGGGCTATTGTCATGGCGTTGTGTCCGTTGTGTGGCTGTGTGTCCATGCGTCCAATGGTAAACTTTTTAGCTCACCTGAGCACAAAGTGCTCAAGGTGAGCTATTGTGATTGTACAATGTCGGTCGTCAGACGTGCAGCGTCCATCATCCACAATTTCTTTAAACATGTCCTCGTAAACCAGTCGGCAAATCTAGATGAAACTTGGCAGGGATGTTCCTTGGGTCATGTTCTACCAAAGTTGTTCAAATAAATGAAATCCACCCTAAACTTTTCCCTTTATCTTAACAAAAAGGGTGAAAAAAGGAAAAATCTTCAAAAATCTTCTCTGAAACCAAAAAGTCAGACAGCTTCCATATTTGGAATGTAGCATGATCTAGTGGACCTCTCCCAAGTTTGTTCATTTCAAGACCCTGGGTCATGTTTGGGCTTTGCCCGGGCGCACCCCTTTTTAGCTCGCCCGGGAGGAAAGTCTCGGAAGAGCTATTGTCATACCCTCGGATGTCGGCGTCGGCGTCAGCGTCGACATCAGCGTCGGTGTCGGCGTCCGCATTAGGTTAAAGTTTTTTATTTCTATCAATATTTATCCTAGAGGCTTTATTTTTTACAGAAACACTCATTCGGGCATAGGCTTTCATTTGAGACCAACATCCATGTCGAAATGACCTTTAGACTGTGACCTTGACCCTTTCAAAAAAACTTTAACCAAAAACTTTAACCAAAAACTTTAACCAAAAAAACTTTAACCTTGCTTTTATTTTCTGTAAGCTTTAAACTAGAGACATCATTACTTCATATGCACACTCATTAGGTGATAGGCTTTCACCACAAAGGTCCTTGACAATTTGACCTTGACCTTGACCCTTTGTGGACTTAGAAAAACTTTAACCAAAAAACTTTAACCAAAAACTTTAACCTTGCATATATTTTTTTAATGCTCTAACCTAGGGACATCATAGCTTCATATATATACTCACCAGGTGATAGGCTTTCACCAGAGACCAAGGTCCTTCACAATTTGACCTTTACCATTTGTGGACTTAGAAAAACTTTAACTGAAAACTTAAACCAAAAACTTTAACCTTGCTTATTATTTTCTGAATGCTTTAACCTAGGGACATCATTACTTCATATACATACTCATTAGGTGATAGGCTTTTGTGAGAGATCAAGGTCCTTGATAATTTAACCTTGACCTTTTATGAACTTATAAATACTTTAACCACCCTTGCGAAAAATAGCCGGCTTAAAGCCGGCTATTTAGCTGCGTAAAAGCCGGCGGTATTGGCACCTGCGTAAAAGCCAGCTTTTACGCATAGCTGCGTAAACGCAGCTTAATAAGAATTCAAATAGAATTAGCTAGAAAAACGCAGAAATTGTACAGCTTTTACGCAGCTAGCTGCGTTTTTATTAAGAAACTGCGTTTTTTTTACGCAGCACTGCGTTTTTTCTAATACATCTTTCTAGACAATTCCTCAGAAAGCTGCGTATTTTCTGCGTTTTTCAGAGAAAACTGTGTTAAAGCTGCGTTTTTTCTGCATAAACGCAGCTTTTACGCAGGTGCCAATACCGCCGGCTTTTAGCCGGCTTAAAGCCGGCTTTTACGCAGCTATTATCCAGGTTTAACGCAGCTTTGCGTTTTTTATAAGAAAGCTGCGTTTTTTAAGTGCAGCCCTGCCTAATTTTTTCTCAGCTCAATTTTAAAATACGCAGCTCTTAAATTTTAGTGCTAAAGGTAAAAAAAAATTTCTCCCTTCTAATGCCTAAGCCACATAGACAACAAAAAAGTAATGAAAATGACTTGACTTTTTGTTCCAAAACATCTGAGCTCAAACAACATATATTTTTAGTATTTTACAGTTTTTATTACATTTCAATATGATGATGAAGAATCCCTGTCCTGTTTCCACAACAAAAATCTAGTCAGTCCCTTACCTTTTGGGCTGTCAAATCTAGTGGTGTGAGTGTGTCCTCTATCACAGCCATCTTTCATTTGATAAAAGTTAATATGACAACAGTCATTTCTTTCCTTACAATCAGGGATTGATAAGTAGTTCACCTAAATAGGATGAGCACTGGAGGTCAGACTGAAATGATGTAGTTGTGCTGGTGTGAAAAATGCAGGAAATCATATGAAGGTTCACCAGTCCCTGTGTTATGACTGCAATGATGCTGAAAGTGGCAAAGTGTCAGGCAAAAAACACAACTAGAGGTTGAACTAATTACCCCCAAAGGCCTGAATCTAATCGAAATTATTGAAAGAGGATAGTTTGAAATAAAACTTGCATACATCAAGTTATTCAACAATTTTACTTGATTGCCAAATATAACAAGAGGCCAATGACAGCCTTAGAAGCTCATCTGGCTATCAAATTATCTCTCAATTTAATCTTACATTTCAGGAACTTATTGTTTAAAAAGAATGAATAAATGAAAAATCAACTCAGCCAATTTTCTCTCCTTCAATTTGTTTTAAACAACAATCCTTTGGGCTCTATTTATATTGTTTTCATTATAAGTCATGTAACCGGACGATTTTTGGGATGTTTTACATGTTGTGAAGGTTGCCAGTCTATTTTGGATTCCTAGTTGTTGAAGGCGGTTTTTGAGATCACGTGACACGATTTTGAATCGACCGTTGTATGGTTTTGTCGAGAAGATCATTTGATTATTTATTGATTGATTTTGTCCAGAATTTAGTCATGTAAGTCCTCTGAAGGTTCGATTGTTTTGTTTCAGTGTCTGATCGCGTCCTACGGTTTCAGATCGGTTCGATTGCCACTATCTTTGGGTTTCGAGTGTTCATTGACGCTTGTTGTCGGATTTCGCGTTCTGTCGTACCCTTGCCCGTTCGCCCCTTCACTCTCTAACCATTAACATTTGTTTATTTACAGTAGTACACATCTGCACGTGAATATGGAGTAGAGCGAGAGGTTATTGGTTTTTGGATACACCCAGTCACATTGATTTGGTAAGGATTGTAAACAAATTAGCTCGCTGTGATATGTTACTTATTGACGCAGATCGGATCGCACATTGTATTGTTGCCATTGTCAGTATATTCAGTATTTATGCTTTTAGATAAGATACGTTTTACATGTTTAATGCATTGTCACGTAATTTGTATTTTCAGAGTGTTTTGTTGACCAATGGATTGATTGACGATGTAAATAAAGGATTGAACATTGTAACATTAGTCTTTGCTCCGATCATAGACCTAAGTCATGGACATAACGAGCCCGCGACCGTAGGGTTATAAATGGCGCCCACCGGAGTTGTTGACAGAGTTATCTGGAGCCCAGACTACTATACCCCACCCACATCAGATTTGAGGATGTTTCTCCTTTTCCCGGGACATTTATGATTCGTGAGAGCTCATAGGATTATAGTGCACTAACAGTCAACGTTGGATTACGTGTGATCATCGTTGGATTCCGGGATTTGATTGGATTTATCAGCTGTTTATTACTGATCAGTAAACTGTGAAAACTATCATTTAATTGTTGTGCAGCCTGATCAGTGTCTATATTGGACGGAGTATTGAAATTAGTTAAATATGTGATTGTTTGTGTAATATGTGTATGTATAGGATTTAGGATTTTTATGTAAGTAGATTTGTATTTATTTTCTTGGTTCTCATTGCTGTCTTTTCTCAGTTCTCGCTATGTTTCTCATCTTTTGATTTTTGCATTTTTTTGTAAAGAGAGATCTGTAAGACTGGGGTACCCGTGAGATATTTTTGTGCACGAGGGGAGCGAGAGTGTTGCACTGTCACTGATACACTTTTTGATATTAATTCATTACTAACAGCCCTCCACCTTTTGCCGAGGCCCGATCTTTTCTGTCATTGATATGTCACATTTCTCCTAAATATGATCTCAGTTTTCACGATTGCGTTTATCTGATTGGTCGTTTTCTAGAAGTTTTGGACAGATCTTTTTGTAATTTCTATAGTATCCGAAGCGTCCCAGTTTTTGACCTACCCCTATAGCAGAAATTCAGATGCCCGTTTAAAGAGCCGATCGTCAATTAATAAAGTTGGTCATTCAGTCTGGTTGTTTGGAAATATCAAATTTTCGAAAATGACATTTATTGTATATTTTTTCAATTTGTTTACTTAGTTTATTTTCAGAAATTTTTTGCTCGGGTCCGTCCCTGTTATTGGCTAAAAGTTTTCCCTCCATGTGACGTAACAGCGCACCTATAGGATTATCGTTTTTTCCATTGGACAGTTTGGGATTCCCGTGACATCATCGTGTAATTATACATTTTCATTGGTTGTTTTATTGATTCACCTTTGACCAATATACTTGTTTATTGTACCTTAACCTCATGCATATTTATTAATCGATCCACTTAAAATTCTATTTATACAGGCTACCACGTGCATGGAAATTCAGAATCTATTTATAGTTAGTACAGGTAAACCTATATTGCGTTACAGGTACACCTTTGTGCAGACGACGGCTTTATAGCGTAGCGTGTAGTAAAGCTGTATTGTATCGAACATTTATACACTGTTAATTCAATTTAGCATTAATCATCCTGTCTTTCAGTTTGCTGTATTTGCTTCCGTGATTGAATATATAGTCTAAATTTCTGTTTATTAGATTAAATTTTGATAGCTTTCTTTTGAAATATTTATTTATCTGGGGTTTGAACATTCAGGCAACAGAACAATTCCATTAGTTGTACATGATGTAGCGACAAAAAAAAAAAAAAAAAAAAAAAAACTTTGTGACTACAGCATTTATGAAAGGCTAATAAATATTTTTTTTCTGTATAGAAATAACTCAATCGTTTATAAACTGTTGAATGTTAAGGGTTTATTCGGTATGAATTCAAATGTTTAATTACAGTGTACAGTGATTATAGTGGATTAATTTAAGTGCATGTTTATTAACAGCTTGGTATACTGATGACGGAAAGAAGTGCTTTATAAACAGTTAGGACTTAAGCTATAGTGTTGTGCAAAAAGAAACGCGTTTATCATTTCTTCTTTAAAGTTCAGTGTCAATAGAGGGAAGTGAACTTGTGCATACCGTCTAGGTATACTGATAGTGAAAAGAAGTGTTGCGTCAAGTGAAAAAAAAAACCCCGCGTAATTGTGTTAGTGCGTTTCACAGTGTGATATTGTTTCGCGAACCAGTGTGATACGTAGTGCTTTGTCTAATACCAAGTGATAATTGACACTTTGATTTCTTAAAATAGTGCGTGATTGATAAGTATCATAGACACTTAATACTCATACGAATCAAGTGATAATCACCAGAAAGCATACCCAGTATAAGTTGTGACAAGATGAGTGATACAGAAGAGGAAACAAAATTAGAGATGGCTATGGGAGGCATATCTCCAGAAGAGGAAAAGCTTTTACAAGCCATGAAATTACTTGGTATTAAACCAAAATTAGGATCTACCAAGGATATAGTGAAGTTGCTGAAAGTGTTTGGTGGACATGAAGAGGAAGAACATAAGGATGTTCCACTTGTAGATCCTTCATCAAAGTTCGGGAATTATCATTTTCCGAAATTATCTTCATTTTGTGGAGAGGAATCAAAAGGAGACGTTAATTGGGAAACTTTTAGATACGAGATACAGGCTCTCATATCTGACGGAATCTTCAAAGAAGAACAGATACTTCTAGGAATTAGAAGAGCATGCAAAGGAACTGCAGCTGATAAGTTGAGAAGATTAGGTCCTAAAGTCAATCTAGAAGAAGTTATAGATAAGTTTGAAAGTGATTATGGATCCATAGAATCAAGAGAAAGTGTCATGAGAAAATTCTACGGATGCCAGCAAGGACCAAAAGAAAGTGTGACAGCCTTTGCTTCAAGATTAGAAGACTTGTTTGAACAAGCGACGAGGCTTAAGGCAGTCAAGAAGTCTGATACAACAATACTGAAGGAAGTTCTATATGCTGGTCTGAACAGAGAACTCAAGCATTTGTCAATTTACCATAATGAGAAAATCAAGAATTATGATGATTTTAAGAAAGAATTACGAAAGTTGGAATCCAGTTTAACGGATGTTACTGATTCAGAAGAGAAGACTACATGTAAAGCTGCAACGAATGTAGAAAGCCAAAGGAATGAAATGAAAGAGATAAAGGATTTGTTGGTGAAGATGAACGAAAGAATAGACCAGCTAGAACAAAAGAAAGTTGAACAGAGACCAGAACAGTCGTTTTATAGAGGTCAAGGAAGAGGTTTTAGAGGTAGAGGACAGTTTAGAGGTAGAGGTCAGTGGCAAGGTGGTAGAGGAAGAGGTGGAAATAATTACAATCATCAACAGGAGAGACCACTGGGATCACAAAATTTCCAACCAACATGCTTTACATGCAACCAGAAAGGTCATAAGCAGTGGAATTGTCCGTCGACCAACATGGGTGGAATAACATGTTATACCTGTGGTAAACAAGGACATAAGCAGGCGAACTGCCCAAACTAATTGCTGCTCAGATTGGGGGATCAAATGTGGGCAAGCAAACACCAGATCCCAAATTAGTAGGAGAACCTAATGAGGCTGATGTCGAAATCAATGGTTTTAGGACCAGATGTTTGTTAGATACAGGGAGTTGTGTCAGTGTAGTATCAGAATCCTTTGTTAAGACACACCTTCCAGGAACACAGACTCAGAAGATAGACAAGATACTTAATATCGAATGTGCAGATGGAAGCCAGCTTCCATATTCGGGATTCATTGAAGTTGATGTAAAAGTACCAGAAGGAGTACCACATGCACAAGAGAAGCAATGCTTACTACTGGTGATACCAGATACGACTTACTCGGCAAAGACACCGATCATATTAGGAACTAATATTCTCCAAGAGTATTTGAATGATTGTAGAGATGAGCACGGAGAACAGTATCTACAGAAAGCAAAACTTATGACTCCATGGTATCTAAGTTTTAGAGCCATAACCGTAAGAAACAAGGAGCTGAAAAAGAACAACAACAGGATAGCGGTGATAAGAAGTGCAGAACATGAGAAAGTAATTCTGAAACCTAATGAGAGTATAGATATAAGAGGTTATACAGATAGAGAAATGAATCACCCTAATACACTTGCAATTACCCATGAGTCAAAGGAGAGTGGTATATCACAGGATATTGATGTGAACCCTATACTAGTGAATTTTGAAAGTGGTAAAAGGCAAGAATTCACTGTACGTTTGTCAAACCTGACTACACAAACACTTACCATAGCACCCAAGATGTGCATATGTGAATTACAGCCGGTCACTATTGCAGAAGAAGTGAATAGTGATAACAAAGATGAAGAACAAGATCTTGTTGAAAGTTTATCCATGGATAAGAATAATATTCTTTCGGCAAGCGAAAAGAACACGTTGAAGGAACTACTCAGGAAACATGTCGATATCTTTTCAACCGCTGAAGATGATATTGGACATTGCGACATGATTAAACACCGGATTGACCTGATGAAAGACAAGGAAACACCATTTAAAGAGAGACATAGAAGGATACCACCAATGATGATAGAGGAAGTAAGACAACACTTGCAACAACTACTTTCAGCAGGAATTATCAGAAAATCTAAGTCTCCTTTCTCAAGCAACATAGTTATCGTACGAAAAAAGAATGGTACCTTGAGACTTTGCGTGGATTTTAGATCTTTAAACAACAGAACAGTAAAAGATGCGTACGCACTGCCAAGAATAGAAGAGATCTTCGATGTGTTGAAAGGTAGCAGATATTTCAGCACAATAGATATGAAGTCAGGTTACCACCAAGTTGAGATCGAAGAAGAACATAAAGAGAGAACGGCGTTCACTGTAGGACCACTTGGATTTTGGGAATATAACCGTATGCCCTTCGGTTTATCAAATTCGCCGGCGACGTATCAGAGGCTCATGGAAGAGTGTTTGGGCGATTACAATATGACTATATGTGTCATATATTTAGACGATTTGATAGTATTTGCCGATACCTTCGAAGAACATCTCCATAGATTGGACTTGATACTGACTAGACTGAAGCAATGCAACCTGAAATTGTCGCCATCAAAATGTACCTTCATCCAGGAAAAAGTTGGTTTCCTTGGTCACATAGTCAGTTCTGAAGGTATAGAGACTGATCCGGACAAGATTGAAAAAGTGAGAAATTGGCCTACACCTTCAAATTCAGATGAACTCCGATCATTCTTAGCATTCGCTGGATATTATCGCCGTTTCATCAAGGATTTTAGTAAAATAACGAGACCATTAGCAGATCTTTTACCGCCGACGTCATCCAAAAAGAATAAGTCAAAGAAGAAAGAATTAGAATGGAAGTGGACAGAGAGAGAACAAGAAATATTTGAAAACCTGAAAGTGATTTTATCTTCACCACCGATATTGACCTACCCAGATTTCACATTACCGTTCGAGCTTCACACGGATGCCTCGACAAAAGGACTCGGTGCAGTTCTATATCAGAAACAGGATGACCAGAAGAGAGTGATAGCATACGCTAGTAGATCACTCAATAAGTCAGAGAAAAATTATAGTGCGTTCAAGCTAGAGTTCTTGGCGCTCAAGTGGGCGGTTACGGAGAAGTTCTCTGATTATCTCACACTAAATCAGTTCACAGTGTTGACAGATAGTAACCCACTCACACATATACTTACCTCGGCAAAGTTGGACGCAACTGGTCATCGTTGGGCCTCGGCATTAGGAGAGTATTCTTTCGAAATTTTTTACAGGCCAGGATTGAAGAATACTGATGCCGATGCCATGAGCAGATACCCATACGAAAAGATAAATGATAAAGATACAGGAAATGAGCTGGTGAAAATAGACGAGAGAACTGTAAAAGCTATTTGTTCATCAATAATACAAACACCACTGATAGAGACATTGCCAGCATTTAGCATTAATATTGTCGATGCAACAGATGCACCAGGACAATCACTTGCATTAAAAGAGTTGAGAGAAGTGAGAAGAGCACAAAGGGAGGAACCATTGATTGATAGATGGAGAATCGCGGTTATAGACAACCAAGTTCCAAGAAATGTTTACAACAAGGAGGACCTGGCTATGAAAAAGCAATTCAAAAATTTTAGAATGAAGAGAGGATTGTTGTTTCGGCATGTTCAAGATGAGGACCGAGAAATAGAGCAGCTTGTCCTGCCGATAAAATACAGAAAAGAAGCTCTCCAGGGACTCCATGGTGATGTTGGTCATCCTGGTAAAGAAAGAACTATGAAACTACTAAGAGAAAGATTTTATTGGCCAGGAATGTCATCTGATGTTGATGAATGGGTGAATAGATGTGATCGCTGCATTAGGAGAAAGTCATCAACGAATTTGAGAGCGCCCCTTGTGAACGTCAACACCACGTTTCCTTTGGAGCTAGTTTGTTTTGATTTCCTAACACTAGAAGCATCTAAAGGAGGAATTTCAAATATACTTGTAATTACAGACCATTTTACAAAATACGCTTTAGCTATTCCCACAAAGAACCAAACCGCAAAGACTACAGCTGAGGCATTCTACAACAACTTTATTATCCATTACGGAATACCGACAAGACTGCATTCTGATCAAGGTGCAAATTTCGAAAGCGAGATAATCAAGGAATTATGCAAACTAGCTAACATCAAGAAGAGTCACACAACACCGTACCACCCACAAGGAAATGCGGGGCCTGAGCGATTCAACAGAACGTTGTTGAACATGTTAGGGACTTTGGAACCCGATCAGAAACAAGATTGGAAGAAGTACATCAATTCCCTTGTCTTCTTCTACAATTGCACACCCCATGAAACAACAAGAGTATCACCGTATGAATTAATGTTTGGAAGGAAACCAAAGTTACCTATCGACGTTCGTTTTGAAGAGGCAACAGAAGGAACATCGAATAAGGCAACTGAAGAGTATATCTGCGATTTGAAAGACAGGATAGAACAGACAAGAAAGATAGTAGAGAAGTACGCAGAGAAAGCGAAAACAAAACAGAAGAAACAGTATGATCAAAGAGCTAGATCAGTGAGAATTTCTTGTGGAGACAAGGTACTGGTTAAGAAGGTAGCCTTTGACGGCAAGCACAAGATAGCAGATAAGTTCGAGGAAGAAAGTTACCGCGTGATAGAACAGCCGAGGCCCGAAATACCTGTTTTCAAGATTCGTTCAGAAACAGGAATCGAGAAGATTTTGCATAGAAATCTTTTGTTGAAGATTGGAGAAGATAATTATGAAATTGAGTATGATGCATCAAGAGAAGAGAAATCTGACGTCAGAGAAGGAAGGACAGAGAGTGATGGATTGAGAACTGTGAAAGGCACAGCTCAAGATGGGGACGCCCATTATCCTGAAGCTACCTGTTCAGATAATGTGATGAAACGAAGTCATGATTACTATGATGATGACAGAAGAAAAGAGACTGGTGATAGAGATGAAGTTGATGATGATGGTGGTGATGACCCGAACGCTGTTTGGATTGACCATATTGTGGACAGACACTTTGAGAATGAGATAGAAAGTAATGGAGAAGACATTACAGGTTATGTTGAAAATGAAGTGGACAAGGCAATTGAGGAAAAGGAAACAAGTGAAGAGGAAGCAATACCAAAGGCTACAGAAACAGAAAATAAAGAAGACAAAAAAGATGGTGAGACAGTTGTGAAAGAGCCACCAAAACCGGTGCCAAGGAGGTCAGCAAGAGCGAAGAAACCGCCAGACAGATATGGAGATCCGGTTGTTCACAGTATAGTGAGACCAATAAACAACAAAGTTCAAGCATTGGATGCCTTGTTGAATTCAGGAGCATTGAACAACATGGATAGTGATACTGTGAATAAAGTGCTGAGTGCAGTGATAAAGTGATTGTGCGACAAGTTCTAATAAGTACTTTTACTTTTTTAACCAGATTTCTTCATTTTTTAGATCTTGCCATTAGCACAAAGAAGAAGATGGCTAAGCTGGTCAAAAATGCGTGGTCGCATTTCAGATGCGGGGGAGAGAGCAAATGTTCTTAGTTGTAGCTTCCAGAAAGTTACCGAGAAAGTCTGTTTAGAATTGCTAATTTTGTTTTTTTTTAATTTCAGATATGTTGTTTTTTTAGTAGATTTAATCGTTGTCTTCGAAACTGATTGACAAATGACGAGACGTCATTTCAAAAGAGGGGAAGTGTGTAACCGGACGATTTTTGGGATGTTTTACATGTTGTGAAGGTTGCCAGTCTATTTTGGATTCCTAGTTGTTGAAGGCGGTTTTTGAGATCACGTGACACGATTTTGAATCGACCGTTGTATGGTTTTGTCGAGAAGATCATTTGATTATTTATTGATTGATTTTGTCCAGAATTTAGTCATGTAAGTCCTCTGAAGGTTCGATTGTTTTGTTTCAGTGTCTGATCGCGTCCTACGGTTTCAGATCGGTTCGATTGCCACTATCTTTGGGTTTCGAGTGTTCATTGACGCTTGTTGTCGGATTTCGCGTTCTGTCGTACCCTTGCCCGTTCGCCCCTTCACTCTCTAACCATTAACATTTGTTTATTTACAGTAGTACACATCTGCACGTGAATATGGAGTAGAGCGAGAGGTTATTGGTTTTTGGATACACCCAGTCACATTGATTTGGTAAGGATTGTAAACAAATTAGCTCGCTGTGATATGTTACTTATTGACGCAGATCGGATCGCACATTGTATTGTTGCCATTGTCAGTATATTCAGTATTTATGCTTTTAGATAAGATACGTTTTACATGTTTAATGCATTGTCACGTAATTTGTATTTTCAGAGTGTTTTGTTGACCAATGGATTGATTGACGATGTAAATAAAGGATTGAACATTGTAACATTAGTCTTTGCTCCGATCATAGACCTAAGTCATGGACATAACGAGCCCGCGACCGTAGGGTTATAGTCACATAGAACCTGAACCTTCCTTCAAATGCTAATATCATCCTGTGAAAGTTTCGAGACAATTTGGAAATATTTGTTGACTAAATTGCTTAACTTAGAATGAGCCGCGACCAAAGCGCAGTTGGTAGCTTGCCAGACTTCTAATCCAGGGGTCTATATTCGCATGGGTTTGATCCCCTGCCGCGTCACTTATCCTTTCCGACATTTGTCTTCCACCAATGGGTAGATAATCGTAAACCTATGTGGAATAGCAACTGGAGGCTAGGAAAGGGATATGGTGGTAGTACTGGTGTGAGAAATAACAGGAATCCATCGTTGGGTGCTCCAGTCGTCGCAATATAACTGAGAGATTGTGTGAAGCGACGAAAAACCCCAATTCAAATTAAATTAACTTAGAATGATTTGAACAAAAATCCATTAGGCCCCACTTTCCTATGTCTTTTCCATCAGATAAGCCTCATTTACTAAAGAAACCTTCATTATGGCCCTACAATCATCCTGCGAAATTTTTAAGGAAGTCCTATAATATTTGTGGATTTTATTGCACAAATAAGAATATTCTGAGAAAAATTCCATAAGAACCCTTTTCCTTTGTTTTCAAACAGATCAGCCTCACATTTCAAAGGAACCTTGAATGTGGTTTTACGCTGCTTTTGAAAATCTTTCCATTATTTTGTGGCGGCTGGAGCACCGAACAATGGTATTTTTCACCAGTACTACCATTACATCCTTTCCTAGCCTTCAGCTGCTATCTCACAATAGGTGGCTATGACCTTTAACTTACATACAGTCCTAATGTATTTTTAAAAAGTTTCAGTTAAATTCACCTTGAGTGTTGCCTTCAGAGATACTGAAAAAGTTTCTGACAAGAGCAAATATCATTATGGGAAACAATTGTTTGAAATAAGTTCCATCAGGTCATTTATCTTCCAAGGCAGTCATCATCTTTCTTTGACTATCCTCCATCCAGATGTTGAATGTAACAGCAATAACTTTCCTAAAACAGAAACAAGGTTTGTAAGAGAAACACCAATACCCAAGAAATGCCCTTGTTAAGCATAATTCAGGAACAGTTGAGTAAGATTCATTGAAACTCTTTATTTTTTGTCTATTTATTTACTGTTGCTGAGTTGGGGTACGGACAAAAGCCCACTAGGTCAAAAGCCCACTGGGACAAAACCCCAGCGGACAAAAGCCCACTGGACAAAAGCCCACCCAACATAGGACAAAAGCCCACTCAATATATGAATTATTCATACGAATAAATCTTACCTTAATAATTTTGAAAATACATTTTCTACTGTTTTTGATTTATTTATGTTGTATTTAGCAGCATTTTATTTATATTTTGTCTATTTTTTCTTCCTGAATCACATTTATTTAGCAAATTCCAAAATGAACATGAACAAAAAGCCCATCGAAGTATAATAAAATTGAAAGTGTTTGTAAATAAAAAATTATAAAGTATTGATTCATTTATAAATTAATATTTTTTTTTTCAATCATCCAATAAATAAATCATTTAACTTCATTTAGATTAGCGTCTCAATATTGTATAGAAAGTATGGGGTTTCATCTGTAAAATTTTTATATTGGGATTTGGTTTGTTCACCCTATGAAATATTATCCATTGCCTTTGCAAACAGTAAAATGTTTTGTTTTAACTCTTTCCATGAATTATTGAGTATATGGCATAATGTATTATAAAGTTATGCTTAATGGAAACCTTTGAACTATCTGTTAAAGTGTATTGGGGGGACATGAAAGTATGTAACACCTATATGACATCTACTCTTCTTCAATACCATATGACACCATACCTTGTATATCTATAACTTGTCAAATTTAAATTGTAGACAGAATGGAAGCATGATACAATAAGGTGTCAATCACACTTCTCAAATACAAAGAGAATTAGTAGTTACATTGGCAAGAGTAACTAAATGAATTTTTTTAAATGGTACATAAAAAGTTTTTTTATAAAGAAACATTATGATTAAAAACATTGAACTACACTAAAATATTTATTGAGTGGGCTTTTGTCCTATAGGGGGTGGGGTTATGTCCCAGTGGGCTTTTGTCCGCTGGGGTTTTGTCCCAGTGGGCTTTTGACCTAGTGGGCTTTTGTCCTACACTCGCTGAGTTTGACCTCAATTGATGACCTTGGTATCTGCAGATGGGCCCACGTCATTTTGTCAACTATGACATGTTGTCAAATACAAAAGTTTTGTAAGGTGACATTTCATTGTATTGGTCAAAATTTTTACTGTAATTTCGACCGATTGACACATCTACACATAATTACGATAATTGGTTCTTTTCAATAATAACTTAATAGTCAAAGCTTGCTTGTAACTACAGAAATAGATCAATTTAGTTCTAATCTTAACGAACTAGGGCACTTGAGTGCCTAATTTACTCCACAGGCCTATTCTGATTATGATCAACACAGAATACTGGGTAAACTGGGGGCCTAGTGGGCTTGAATAAACTTGCATTTTGAAACAAATCCTGAAATTCCAACCTGCAATCACAAAAATTTCTTATTTTGACTATTAATGAGAGCACAAACTTAACATTTTTTTTCTTTTTTCAAGACATTTCTGATGGTACAGACATAGCACCTGCAGTTAGTCTCCTCTGCATGGATATGTGTACACAGCCTCAGTGTACATGGTAAAATTAAGTTTGTGACTTGAGGCTTATTGAAATCATTAAATCCAGTGCATGAAAATTATTCGAATGACATTTAATAGTCATACAACATTTTCGTAAAAGGAAAGCCTAATATGACATACTTGGAATGATAAGTCTAAAACATTTGTTCTTTATAGTTTATACAAGTTCTTTTTGTTGACAATATCTGACCAAATTTCATTTTCGACAATGTCAATTGGATATTTTATTGCATTTTACAGAGATTACAATGGCAAAAATTGAATTTTGCAAATTTGTTTTCCATGAAATATCACAGACCCATTAAATTAATATGCCTAAGATATTATATATGCATGCCAATCAAAATAATATTAGGTAACAATATTTATTAATGACCTTTTCTTTACAAATAAATTGAAAGATAGAGGCCTTATTTCTTCATCTGGATTCCGAATTCATAGTAAGATGGAAACAAAAATTATTGAAACTTGTATACTTGAGTTTTTATGGCAAAGGGAGATATTCTTTGAATTATTTATCTACCTTGAATCAAGGCAATGGAATTTGATAATTAAATGGATTTAGAATATACTTTTCTAATAAACAAATGTATTCTAGTTATTGTGTTTTAATTACTGTATTTCACACCAAACCTTACATAAGATTGTCTTGAAACTTTAATTGATTTCAAAAGAGAATAAATTAAGCTATGAATAAATAGAGAGAGAGGGGGGTCTTACTGACCCAACACTGATAATTCCTTTGTTTTCAACTAATTATAGATAATGATTGAAATGGAGAAAGATACATATTTATTCTGCTTTTCACAAAATGTTTTCCAATAGTAAATGAAATGGTTCTGAATTTTCTACATACAAACTATTTTTGTTGCCATGTGCCTTTCAGCAATGTTTGTTTTTTGTCTATGAATAGATTTAGTTAAATAAAATGTTACTGATATATTTAAATCTTTTACTCTTCTAAGAATTAAATATATTACCCATACTGCATCACTCCTTTGCTCATCCTATGACCAGTGGGTTAAGAGTAGATTGGGCATTCCATTGTAGTTTTCCTGTATACAACAATCTTCTAAGTATTTAGCACCTGACTGAAATTAAAGGAGCAAATATTCAAATGTATTTCTAAATTTAAAAAAAAATCGTTTTTCCCTAAAAAATTTCAAGGAAAAGGGAGATAAACATTAATTATTTAACTGCATTTTGTAAAGAAAATGTGGTGAAATGATATTGATGATATAAATTATATCTATCTTATACAAACAAATTGATTTTAGTGATTGTTTTTATGGCTTGAGCTAGTGTTTGAAATTAAGGAGTCATTCATTCTTAATAGGCCAAAACAACTGAAAAGGCAAAGTGCTAAATCATGAGGAGTAGTTTTCAGTTTTCAGTTAGAATGGACCTTTTCTAGTAATCAAATAAAGGGAAAATTCAATAATTAGGATCATACATTGTTGAAAGTTTCAGTGCTAAACCCAGTTTTGACCACTAAAATTTTCTTTCCAGTGTATCAAAATGACCACTTGGAAGAAATTTCTTTGGGTCAAAATAGGATATTTTCAGCTTTTTCAGGGTCATAACCCTGGTTTAAGGGTCAATCACAATCCTTGTGTGTCCCAATGTCACTTATTCACACCTGTCAACAGATTACCTTGACACTTTAACAGATACTTGATTTCCAAAGGCAATTAATTAGGTATACATTTAACTAATTAAGAAGTCCTACTAATCCAACACTGAACATGAACCTTGTTGATTTATTGGTGTAAATGGAGAAAGATACAAGGGGTTCTTCTTTTCACACAATATTTTCCAACAGATCAAAAATTTGATGGTTCTGATATTTTTTTTCATACAAGCTAATTTAGTTGTCTTTTGGCTTCCAAACTAGTAGGTTTAGTTAAATAAAAGTATGATTAAGGTATTCTTTTACTCTTCTAATAATTCAATATTTTAATTACCCATACTGCAATATTACATTGCTTTTCCTTTGACCAGTGGGTTAGGGGTAGATTGATTCAACATTCCATTGTTCATTTCCTGTATACAACAATCATCTAATAAGTATTTAGCACCAGCCTGAAATTTAAAGGAGCAAATATTCAGATATGTGTTTTTTTTTTTTTTTTTTATTATTATTATATTTAACTTTTTTTATATTCAAAATTATAAACAAGGGTTACAAAAAACCATTTATTCACATCTTTTCAAATATTTCTGTCAAAGAAAATATGAAGAAAGTACTACACAGTTAAATACTACTTGAGATTGCCTTTGAAAAAGGAAATGCATTGATGATAATAATTTTCATGTGTGAAATCACTTTCAAAATGTGTCCTCCATTTTATGGGATTGTGTATTGAGTCAGCCACTTACATAAAAGTATTGAAGGTGAATCTATACCAATTCTAACTTTCATAGAACCTATACTGACAATCAATAATAAAATTAGGATGTTTCTTTTACTGTTTGATAATGAAATATAAGAAAGATTACCTGTAAGGTGCTAATACATTTTTTATGTCATGATTCCTTTTTGGAGCCATTTTTCAAAATGGTGCCAGTTAGCTTGGAAATAACAGTTTCTGATTGGCTAATAAAGTCACATGATCTTTTAAATCAGGTACTCCAAGGGAGATAAATTTATCCCTTTATTTTAGGCATCCTTATATACTAAGAAAAACACATTTGAAAAATATATGGAAAAAATACCCCTTTTTTATTTTAGATTTTTTGAAAAGTGTACCTTTGATCTGCATTTCAAAACTAAATTTACTATCTTGAAACCAGTAAAAAAATCAAAGAATACCAAGGTATTATTTTGAAATGAGACATAGGTATTGAAACGGTGTGCGGTAAAAATGCCAGAGGTGAAAATGCCATAGGTAAAAATGTCAGAAGTAAAAATGCCATAGGTAATAATGCCATAGCTAAAATGGTAAAAATGCCGTAGGTAATAATGCCATAGGTAATAATGCCAGAGGTATATTATATCTTTCATTTTCAGACTTCAGTCAGTAGAAAAATAATTTTATTATCATGTACAAAAGGAATTGTTACAATAATCTTTTAATGACCTCTCAAATTCCATTCTTTTTTAGCTCACCTGAGCACGAAGTGCTATTGTGATTGATCGTTGTCCGGCGTCCGTCTGTCCATCTGTCCGTCACGGCGTCAACTTTTTCTTTAAACGACATCTCCTCCTAAACTTATGGGTCAAATTCAACCAAACTTGGCAGAAATATTCCTTGGGTGGTCCCTTATGGAAATTGCTCAAATGGAAAGGATCTGTGCCATATCACGGGAAAAGGGGCCTTGATGACAAATTTCTTGTTTTCACTCTAGAAGCCACAAATACGGTCCAATCTTCATGAAACTTGGTCAGAATGTTTGTTAGGTCATGAGGATGAAGTCTATTGAAAATGGGAAGGATCCGTGCCTTTTCACAGAAAAAGCCGCCTTAATGACAATTTGTCAACAATATCTTTAAACGACATCTCCTCCTAAACTTATTGGTCAAAATCAACCAAACTTGGCAGAAATATTCCTTGGGTGGTCCCTTATGAAAATTGCTCGAATGGAAAGGATCTGTGCCATATCACGGGAAAAGGGGCCTTAATGACAAATTTCTTGTTTTCACTCTAGAAGCCACAAATACGGTCCAATCTTCTTCAAACTTGGTCAGAATGTTTGTTAGGTCATGAGGATGAAGTCTATTGAAAATGGGAAGGATCCGTGCCTTTTCACAGAAAAAGCTGCCTTAATGACAATTTTGTCAACAATATCTTTAAACGACATCTCCTCCTAAACTTATGGGTTAAAATCAACCAAACTTGGCAGAATTATTCCTTGGGTGGTCCCTTATGAAATTGCTCAAATGGAAAGGATCCGTGCCATATCACAGGAAAAGGTGCCTTAATGACAAATTTCTTGTTTTCACTCTAGAAGCCACAAATACGGTCCAATCTCCTTCAAACTTGGTCAGAATGTATGTTAAGTCATGAGGATGAAGTCTATTGAAAATAGGAAGGATCCATGCCATTTCACAGAAAAAGCCGCCTTAATGACAATTTTGTCAACAATATCTTTAAACGACATCTCCTCCTAAACGTATGGGTCAAAATCAACCAAACTTGGCAGAAATATTCCTTGGGTGGTCCCTTATGGAAATTGCTCAAATGGAAAGGATCTGTGCCATATCACGGGAAAAGGGGCCTTGATGACAAATTTCTTGTTTTCACTCTAGAAGCCACAAATACGGTCCAATCTTCATGAAACTTGGTCAGAATGTTTGTTAGGTCATGAGGATGAAGTCTATTGAAAATGGGAAGGATCCGTGCCATTTCACAGAAAAAGGCGCCTAAATGACAATTTTGTCAACAATATCTTTAAACGACATCTCCTCCTAAACTTATGGGTCAAAATCAACCAAACTTGGCAGAAATATTCCTTGGGTGGTCCCTTATGAGAATTGCTTAAATGGAAAGGATCCGTGCCATATCACGGGAAAAGGTGCCTTAATGACAAATTTCTTGTTTTCACTCTAGAAGCCACAAATATGGTCCAATCTTCATGAAACTTGGTCAGAATGTTTGTTAGGTCATGAGGATGAAGTCTATTGAAAATGGGAAGGATCCATGCCATTTCACAGAAAAAGCCGCCTTAATGACAATTTTGTCAACAATATCTTTAAACGGCATCTCCTCCTAAACTTATGGGTTAAAATCAACCAAACTTGGCAGAATTATTCCTTGGGTGGTCCCTTATGAAATTGCTCGAATTGAAAGGATCCGTGCCATATCACGGGAAAAGGTGCCTTAATGACAAATTTCTTGTTTTCACTCTAGAAGCCACAAATACGGTCCAATCTTCATGAAACTTGGTCAGAATGTTTGTTAGGTCATGAGGATAAAGTCTATTGTAAATGGGAAGGATCTGTGCCATATCACAGGAAAAGGCATCTTAATGACAATTTTTTTGTTTACTCTCTAGAAGCCACAAATATGGTCCAATCATCATGAAACTTTGTCAGAATGTCTGTTATGTCATGATGAACTCATTTGAAAATGGGAAGTATACATGCCATATCACGGGAAAAGGGGCCTTAATGACAATTTTCTCGTAAGAGCTCCAAACGCCGCAAAAATAGTCCAATCTTCATGAAACTTGATCAAAATGTTTGCCAGGTCACAAGAATGAACTCTGTTGAAAATGGGAAGGTTCATGCCATATCATAGGAAATGGAGTCTTAATGATAATTTACTTGAAATATCAGGTGAGCGATTTAGGGCCCTCAGGGTCCTCTTGTTTTTTCTAGACATTGATATAGAAATAAGTAAAAGGGTATACAAATTATGTGTTCATATGAAAATAACAATATTTGTGTATATACAAACATAATCAAGAAAACAGATAAATACATTATCATAAAATAACAGAAATAAACTATGTCTATATATCAATTTATTCACATATATAATATATATAAATGATAAAGCTCAATTAATTCTTTCATATGTATAATATGTGAATAAGGCAGTTAAAGGTGAATTTAAGACATAATTGTGATATTTAACACATTTCTCAGTAATGTGTTGGTAAATCTGGCACATATTCTAAACAATTTCCAAATCTTCCTGTTTAACCAATTGCATACTAAATTTAATTTGTTGAAATTACCTAAAGTAGAAATTCAAATAAAATATCATACTGATTAAGATCATGTAATATTATTTATTTTATTTTCAAATTACAAATATTAGTATATATCTTTTTCTTCAATTATGCTATAACAATAAGATATTCGTTTTTTTTTTCAAAAGTCTTAATGAAAACTTAACTTAAACTTAATTAACTAGATTTTCATAGAAAAAATGTTCCAAATGTCATTATATTATCATATAGTTTTCTTATATTCTGGCATTTTTACCTATGGCATTATTACCTATGACATTTTTACCATTTTAGATATGGCATTATTACCTATGGCATTTTTACCTCTGACATTTTTACCTATGGCATTTTTACCTCTGGCATTTTTACCTACATTTATTGAAACATTTTGTAATATTGGATGGATGGATGGATGGATGGATGGATGGATGGATGGGTGGGTGGGTGGGTGGGTGGATGGAGGGAGGAAGGGAGGGAGGGATGGGATGAATGGTAAGGTGGGTGGGTAGATGGATGGGTGGGTGGGTAGATTGAGAGAGACAAACATACAGACAGATGGTGGGTTAGGAGAAAGATAGTTTGGTTTGGTTTTAGTTAGTAGTAAGGATCAATGAATGGCTATGATAAAGGGTGAGATAAAGGGAAGATTGTCTATTGGTTTTGCTTCATCTATGGCTTAGCTTTAAGAAGGTTGTATATCAAAGGCTTTTTGTCTTAACTCTAGCACCCTGGGGGGATATAATTGGTGATAACCAATGCATGACAATGGGCATTGTGATGGTTAACACCTATAATGCACTGTTTGAGCATAAGTCTTTTCACATATGCTTGACAAACTAGATAAATGCACAGATATGCAGTCTGATCTCAGCCTACATTACCTGATATCTTCTAAATCATTGTTGGAAAAACAAAACTTTCACTGGTTGGAAGTTAAAAAAAGGCAATTTGTTTCAACACTGTAAACAAAAACAGGATTTTAAGGGTTTAAATCAATATTCATTATTGTAACTTTAGGTGATATAAAAGTTTCAATTCATTCAAATATCTGGTTAATTTTTAATCTATTTTGTAATATGGTGATTTACACAAAACTGCTATATATTCACAAGCAATTAAAAGGGTAAAATAAAGAGTGCCATTTTTTTCTATGTCTTTCAAAGTTTGATTTATTTGTCTTCACTAACAACAAATACGCAACTTTGAAAGCTGCGTAAAAGCTGCGTATTTACTTTTCAAGATGTCAAATTTTACCTTCATTAAATACGCAGCTTCTGCACAGCTTCCACAAACCGGGTAATTTATAATTGAAACTTGAAAGAAGAATACACAGCTTGTAAAGAAAAAGATTCAGCTTTTACGCAGCTCTTTCATAAAAGACGCAGCTCTTTCATAAAAGACGCAGCTTCTGTACAGCTTCAAATAATAAAACGCAGCTTAAGCGCAGCTTTCTGAAAAATACGCAGCTTTACTGAAAACTTTTCAAAAATACGCAGCTCTTGTGCTGTTTTTCTGTATTTACGCAGAAAAGCTGGATAAAAGCCGGCTTTTATCCAGCTTTTACGCAGAGCTGCGTTTATTTTTCGCACGGGCGAAATTCTTTTACCAAAAACTTTAACCTTGCTTATATTTTCTGAATGCTTTAACTTAGGGACATCATTACTTCATATACATAGTCACCAGATGAAAGGCTTTCACCAGAAACCAAGGGCCTTGACAATTTGACCTTGACCTTGACCCTTTATGGACTTGGAAAAACTTAAATCAAAAATTTAACCTTGCTTATATTTTTAAATGCTTTACTCAGGGACATTATTACTTCATACACATACTCACTAGGTGAAAGGCTTCTACAGAGACCAAGGTCCTTCATAATTTGACCTTGATCTTGACCTTTTGTGGACTTAGAAAAATTTTAAAGAAAAACTTCATGTTTGATACAAAGAAATTCCATTGGTAACCTCATCTGCTTGTAGGCTTTCACTTTACCCTAACCTTATACATGCAATTAAAACAAAAAAGTTTTTATATTTCTTAATTACTACTCAAACAGTTATATATTAGATCATGGACTTAAACATTGAAAGAAACCACTTTGAACTTCGGTCTTTGGTCAAGCGCTGTTTGTGACAAGCAGCTGTTTGGGCGAGCTACGTTGTCCGCGGACAACTCTTGTTACAAAGAATCAAAGAGCGAAAAATCTTTTAAATTCGTCTTCTCTGAAACATGAAGGCAGACAGCTTTTATATTTGGTATGTAGCATCATCTAGTGGGCCTCTATCAAGTTTCTTCATATCAAGATCCTGGGGTCACATTTGGGCTTGCCTGGGCACATCCCTTTTAGCTCTTCTGAGCATGAAGGGTAAAAAAAGGAAAATCTTCAAAGATCTTCTCTGAAACCAGAAGGCAGACAGCTTTCATATTTTGTATGTAGCATCATCTAGTGGACCTCTACCAAGTTTGTTCATATCAAGACCCTGGGATCATATTTCGGTGCATCCATTTTAGCTCGTCTGAGCAAGATGGGTGCATCCCATTTTACATAGGATCAAAGAGCAAAAAGGCACATCAGTAGTAATGGACGGCACTTCACGGACTGGTCCTTGAAGTGCCGTCCAGATTTTGGGGTGGGTATTTATGGATTTGGACTTAGTCTTTTCACAGAAATGTGAACTTAGGCTTGTAAGGAATATGCGTGCGGACTTAGTATTTTTGCGAAACATGTGAACCTCGGCTTGTGAGTTATTTGCATGTGGACTTAGTCATTTTTAGGAGAAATGCGAACTTAGGCTTGTGGGGAATATGCGTGTGGACTTAGTTTTTTTACAAGAAATGCGGGCTGGGTTGTGAGTAATGTGGATGTGAACTTAGTCCCCATCTTACCGTCCAAAGACGGAAAGATGGGGAGTTGTTATAGGGACTTTGTCTTTAAAATAAGTGGTTGAATGTATTGTGAAAGTGAGGAATGCAAAAGGACTTTGACAATGTGCGAAAGAGAATGAATTCTTTCTTGGTGTTGGGTGGTCCTTAAAAGGACCGTTTTTGTTGATTGATAGTTCTGCTATTCATCTCAGCACTTCCTTTTTGTCTTTGGTTTCTTGAAGTTATCGATGTTCTTGCCGTAGGCACCCATCCCTGTCATTGTAGGAATTTTGTATCCCCTCTCTTTTTCTGAACAATGTCTTTTACTTGGACGAACATTTTCCGTTGAAGATGATGATGATCTCTTGGTGGATGAAGTGTGTGTCGATTGCTTCTTTTTCATCACAGTCATAATACTATCTACGAGTTTGTGAAAGTTCGTTTGTTCAAAGTCAAATTCAACTGGAATCTTCAGCGGTGTTGGTTTGAATGTGACTGGAGATGATGATTGTTGACACAATTTTTGAACATTTTGGTTAAGAATCTGTATTCTCTCCGTCAGTGACTTGAAATCCAAAAAAGATTTGTTGAAGGTATTCAGCTCCGCAATAATTTTTATCATGATAGCTTCTTGTCGCGAATTCATGGTTTTCAATTCAGCGAGAATGTTTTGAAGAACAACATCATTGGTACTCACTGGTTGGTAATTCGGTTGAATTGTTGATGAATTCTCCTGAGGTCCAAATATCTGACAACTCTGCGATCCAAATGTTGAATCCATGGCTGATGCTAGCAAATCATCGTGGGTGATATTTGCCTGAGACATGATTTCTTGTAAATTGAAATCTGAATTCATTTTTGCGTGTGTTCGCTTCGGAGGTTGACGAACGACTGATGAAGTTTTATATTGTTAGCCTACAGTGTAGGGCGCGCGGACCTTGGCGGAAGCACCTTTACTTTGACAAGTAAAATGGACGTCGAGATGGGAATTTGTGTTTTCTCAGTGATGATTTTTCTCAAATTTCTTCTTTATGATGAAGAAAATGTAAATATTTTCTATCTCAAACGTTTTGTCAACCTATTCTTTTATCATTTTCATTAAGTTCTTCGCACAGTTATTGAACGTGAGGAAAAAATTCGCAAAAACTTTTGAAATTGACGGTGAATTTCCGCTGTAGAACCAATGTTTTTTCCTTTGTTTTCTACCTGAAATTGATTTTATTTTTATTTTGATGACTGGTAATGTTAGCTGAGATGTATTACTTGACATTTTTATCATTTTCGACTGAAAAAGAGTTGAAATCTTATCATTATTCAATCTTAACGCGAGTATTTGAAACACGCCGATTTAAAACCGGTTGCCTATCGCTTTAAAATGTAAAACTGCGATATGAAACTGGTATCGGTGTACATGTCAGATAAAAATCGATATTTTATGTAGATGGGTGGATTAAACTCGCAAGTGAAGCATTGTTTTACTTGACTTAGCGTATTGTTGAATTTATTTGAAAATGCGATATTGGGTCTATGAAATCTTGTAACTACATTCTGAATACTTTATACGGGTTATGTTTGGTGTATTTTAAATGTGACAATTTGAGAAATGGATGCATTCTTGCAATATGGTTGGCCCTGAAAAGGGCCGTTTATTCTAGAGGAAAGAGATTCTAACCCCAGTATTCTTCCTCCCTGTAAATACCGGGGATGTTTGGGTGAACTCTTTCTCTCCTTGGCTGGCCGATGGGTTCCAAGAACTCGTTCACTACCCAGTCATCTGCCATCTTTGGTGTCCAAATCCCGGCCTCCCATCTTGCTTTATACCGGATTTGCTCAAGAAGCAAAACCTGCGATGGTGGCGGGTGCCTAATGTAGATCACGGCAAATGATCGGATGTTTTCAGAGTCCATGTTTCAGTTCCAGAGAATGAATTTCTTTTTGAGAACTGACGTCTTTTTATACCCTAAAGAGAGCGCGTACCCGGGAGGAAGCACTCGAATTCTCTCAAAGTCATTTGAAGGTTATTATGTTCGTTTTATCTATATAGGTCAGTGGGTCAGTAGGTTAGTAGGTCATCTCAAACAGTATTTAAATGCAGTTTTCCATACATTTTTTTCATCTTGTAAGATGAATTCTGTATTTGATTTCTTTCGACGAATCTTTAAGAAAATGAAGAAAGAGAAAGTCGATGATGAACTGAAGCAAAGAAACCAGGCTTTGTATGAATTTATGTTGCGGCGTGGATATAATTTCTACACGAAGAAGAAGTTAGTGAAGATGGGAAATTTATATCCTGATCTTTCAACCTTCAAACCACCAACTGAACATTCCGGATGGAAAGAGAAAATGTTACAGTTGTATCCAACCATGCCTTCCTTTCATGTGAAAGATAGGAAAATGTACCCTGATCTTTCGGAGTTCATACCACCTACTGAATGTAGTGAATGGAAAAGCGGGATGGTACAATTATATCCAAGTTTAACTTCTTTTCATTGAAATGATGTTTAACTTGGAGAAATCAAAAGGTCCTTTTAAGGACCATCCAATTGTCTTGAAAGTTTTTAACTTTTCTGCAAATTGGGTCGGATGGTGAAAAATAAAAAGGAGACAATGTTTTTTAAATTTATTCAAATACAAAATAAATGAAACATGAATGAAACATGAATTGAAAATATGACAAAACAATCATTATTTAATTCAAGAACAAAAATGTCTATGTACATTTAAATGTCTCTTCTATAGAATGTCTTTAAAATGTCTATTTGTTTAAGTTCCTTAGTTTTGCTTCCTTTTCTTCTTTGGGATGCCAGATTCAGTCTTTGTCTTTCTCTTTCTTGACTTCTTTGTTTCGTCAATCACTAGTGTAGGACAAATGTCTTTCTCCGGGTGATCGCTGGTCTTACAGAAGAAACAGTTCTGATTCTCCTCATTCATGATGATAGTGTCCGATTTGATATCTTTTAGGTTTGATGTCTCTTCACTACCCACTTTTTCCAGAGAACATTTTTCCTCAGTCTGACTCTCTGTTTCTTTTTTCACATTGTCAATTGTCTGACCGTCATTTTTCTGGGTGTCATTTACTTCATGGTTATTAATGTCCTGTTGAACATGAGCAGTTTGAGTTTCCACTGAACATTTGTTTTTTAGTGTATTTGTTGGTCCGAACTTTTGCACAGTGTTTTTTCTATCAACCCTTAAACAGTATCTGTTGTGTTCATTACAGTGTGATAGGAACGCGCCAACGTATTCCATATTGTCCAGATCTGGTGTTCGATCGTTTCTTCTTGAGATCATGATGTCGTGGGTTATTGGATTCACATATACGAAAGCATAGTAAGACTCCTTCCTCGTCTTCTCAGGACAATCTTTCGCAAAGTGACCCTTTTCGTGACAGATGAAACAAAATTCAGGTCTTTTCATCCCCGGAGCATATATCTCATCTATGGTAAGTGTATCAAATACATTCTGTTTTGTAATCCGATATTCATCATTGCTGAACTGGTAAGACATGAACATACCAACGTATGGTCCAATATGTTGGATTTGGTAGTCTGCTGGTATGTTGGTTATTTCGTATTCATGGGTGTAGGGGTTAACATACACCTGCACACGTTTTCTGTTCTTTATCTTTTTCACAACTTCTGACACAATGTCATAACAATTCATGTTCTTAGCTAATTCAGACATGTCTTCTCCCTACAAAGATTTGTGAATGAATGATAAAATAACATGAAAGCTACGTGGTATTTATACAGTTATGAATTGGTGAGTCATGAATACCCTATAAAAGCTGTGAAAAAGGGAAGATGATATAGATGAATGGATTCCACTTCATAAACGTAAGTGGAAAAGAATTAAACTTTTGGACTACAGTGACTCAGAGTCTAATGAGTCAAACAAAGCAAGTGAGTCGGAAAAAGATGTTCCGATGCAAGATGATACTGATTCATCTGATGATGAATTTTGGATACCAAAAAAGAAAAAGGTAAAACCTATTGAATCGGATGATGAAGTAGAAGAAGAAAAATCGCCTGGATCTATGAGAGAAAAATACAAGCTGTCCAAAGTAATAAACAAGAAGTCCAGGTTATTTAGAACTGACTCACATGTTGTGTCAGTGACATTTAAAGAATTTGATGAAATTTCACCTCAACAACTTGGAACTTTGTTTGATGATATTACAACCCAACTCAGCGAGACACTTGATACTGAACCAGATGAGAAAATTAGAGTTACCATCAACCACCCCGCTTTAGATATGGGGATACATATACCTTTCATGGATGTGCGTGATTTAAATGGTGAAATATTCTTAAGTGAAATTGAAAAAGTCATGCAGTCAAATACTGAATTCAAGGTAGATGATGGTGAGATGAAATTAGATGTTACACACACACGATTACCAAGTGGCGGAGTCAAAAGAAGGGTAGTTGAACTTGATACGAAAGTTTTTGCAAAGAAGAAAAAATCAATTGTTGAAATTAAAAATGCAGAAGACAGTATGTGTTTTGCAAGGGCAGTTGTCGTTGGAATACACCATGTTAACCGAGATGATAGTGATGAATGGAAAAGAAAATGGGATTTTATTCAACGTTCAAACAAGACGGTGCAAAAGGATGAAGCTGAACGTTTACTGATGGAAGTAGGAATTTCTCCTAACAAACCATGTGGAGTTGATGAGTACAAGATCATTCAGGAGTTCGTTTGATCGACTCCTATAACTTCATGAACTTTCGTCTTGGTAAATTCCCTGATACGTTTGGTCTGGAAGAAATGAAAAAAGGGTTCTTTCCTCATCTTGCCAACACTGATCAGTTTTGGGACTATGATGGTCCATATCTTGATACCTCCTATTACATGTGTGACTCTATGTCCCCAGAATTAAGAAAAGAGTTCATGAAATGATATAATGAAAAGGTTACAAACAAAGAAAAGTTCAATTTTCAAAAAGAAATGGAATCATATTGTCGTTCAGATGTTGATATCCTCAGAAGGGGGTGTGGTCATTTCAGGAAAGTGTTTATTGAGTACGGAGGTATTGATCCATTACTGGAAGCTATAACAATAGCTGATGCATGTAACAAGGTCTGGAGAAGTAGATATTTGCCTAAAGGTCAAATTGCAATTATTTCAAGTAAGGATTCCTCCAGGCGTCGTTTCTCTATGAAAGCCATTCGTTGGCTCCAAAGTATTGCAAATGAAAAGGGGATCTTTATTCAGCATGCCCGGAATTTGGGAGAATTTGAGATCAAGTCTTTATCTGTTGATGGATTTCATGCAGAAACCAACACAGTGTACGAATTTCTTGGTGATCTATGGCACGGTTGTCCAGTCTGCTACCCAAACCGTTTACAAACCAACCCAATCAATGGTTTTACAATGCAAACTTTGTATAACGATACAATGGCCCGTCTACAATATCTAAAGAGGTTAGGCTATAAAGTTGAATACATTTGGGAACATGAGTTCGATGCAAGAGTAAAAAAAGACAAAGATTATCGTGAAGTAATCAATGGTTTATTCCCATACTCTGACCCAATAGATCCAAGGGACGGACTGTATGGCGGGCGTTGTAATGCAGTCAAGATTGCTCATGAGATAGACGAATCAAGTGAAAAAGAAATTAAGTACATTGACATTTGCTCTTTGTATCCTTATGTATGCAAGTATAAATCCTACCCTGTTGGACACCCAAAAGTCCTGACAAGCGAAAGCATTGACATTCAAAACATTAGGCAGTATGAAGGTCTTGTCAAATGTAAAGTGTTGCCCCCTGATGATTTGCTTCACCCTATTTTGCCCGTACATTGTAATAACAAAATGATGTTTCCACTATGTAGAACATGTGCGGAAGAAAGTTCACAGACTTGCTCTCACAATGAAAACGAGAGAGCGTTGATAGGAACATGGGTCACAGTTGAATTGTTCAAGGCTTTGGACTGTGGCTACAGATTACTTCATGTCTTTGAAGTTTGGCACTTTGAATCTCTCTCCAATAATTTCTTTAGGGGGTATGTTGACAACTTTTTGAAAATCAAACAAGAAGCCAGTGGTTATCCTGAATGGTGTAAAACCCAAGCTGACAAAGATACATTTATTCGGGAATATGAATCAGATGAAGGAATCAGTCTGGATCCTACAATGATTAAAAAGAACAAAGGAAGAAGGGCATTTGCAAAGATAATGTTAAATTGTCTATGGGGAAAACTTGCCCAAAGAGAGGTATTGACCCAATCAGAATATATATCAAAACCATCAAAATACTTTGAACTGGTCAACAACCCTAACTACATTATTAAACATGTATAAATATTCAATGAAGAATGTCCATTCATTCTGGTCAACTATGAATCAAAGCTGGATCATGTTGAGACCCATGGAACAGCCAATGTCATTGTCGGATCATATGTTACGGCCTATGCTAGACTTGAATTATATAGCATCCTAGAAAAACTGAATGATAGAGTGTTGTACTTTGACACTGATAGTTGCATGTACATTCATGACCCACAGTTATGGAATCCACCTATTATCAATAGTAGATTGGGGAAATGGACCGATGAAGAACCCAACTCAAAAATTGTTAAGTTCAGAGGGTTGGGTCCAAAAAACTATGCATATCAATTGGTTACCAAAGATGGTGATATTGAAAGTAAATGTAAAGTCAAGGGTATAACCTTAGACTACAAAACTTGCAAGTTGGTCAATTTTGATGCATTCACAAAATGTATGCAGGATCGAAGTACTGAAATTAAGATAACCTATGACTGTAGAATTAGGAGACATAGAGATAGAAAAGTCACTAGTGAAGCACAAACAAAAACATTTAGATCAGTATATACAAAGAGAGTTATGGTCAATGATATAGATACTGTCCCATTTGGACATGAAAGTATTAGGGTATAAAAACAATAAAAACTTTTAGAGGGATATCATTTCTTGTGAACAAGCTGAACACTGTACATAAAGATATTGATTAGAAAACAATGTTTGTTTTAGTTCATTTGGTATTGTACTTAACACATGATTTTGTAAGACAAAAACTGATTAGGAATGAACTAGAAAAAGAGATTTCACGATTATTACATCTTATAGACAATTCTATCAATGAGAAAAAATGATTAAAGAATTGTAAGATGATAACATTTCTGGCATCTATTATTTACTATTTATCTACGGTAAATTTCAAAATGTTGCCTTATCAACTTCCACTACCAATTGAGTTACGTGAAAAGATCTAGAAGATATTCATCGGATATCATACAATGGATAAAGATATACAAGAAAGAATGAAAGTTGTTTGTATATCAATGTGGATTCGAAAGATGAAAAATGGAATCACGAGAGGACAGCCTGCAATAGAATTGTTTAAAATGAGAGAATATATACAGGAGATGATAAACGATACACAGTTCGACGATAGTGAAATAAAAGTGCTGACGAGTACCTTACTTAATAACTTCTACTTTTGGAGGGATAGAGATACATATCAGTGGACATTTAAAACACCAATGCTGAATGGGAGAACATGTAGTGAATTCATTGAGAAACTTAAAAGAAAAGCTAAGCAATTTAACTTTTACATGATGTATAAAAAGACATGGATTGATCATGTGAATTATCGAACTACTCCAACTACTGTTGAAGAAGTTGAAGCAATAGAGGGATTCATCATATTTGACAGAGATGTTGGCAAAGAAATAGTGTCCTCCACAGTTTCATCCTGTAGAGTGCTTCCTGTCAATGAAGTGGATTACAAACCGGATAGTGACACTTTTTATTTTCCATTTGAATTAGGAAATCGTGAAGTAGGAAAGACAAGTATTATACTATCCGAATCAATATTGAATCATTATTGGACATGGATAAGTGGACTTAAAGGTGGATTTAATTATGGCTAACGAACTGTTTAAAAACTTGTTGATGATTTTGTTTTTTAAAAAATCTGTAAATTGTGAATTTTCAAAAAAACTTTTTTTAAAAAATATTTTGAAAAAATATTTTTGAAAAATATTTTAAAAAATATTTTTAAAAAAATATTTTTTAAAAAAAATATTTTTTAAAAAAGTTTTTTGAAAATAAAAAAATGAAATTGTAAATATGTTACTGTAAAAAATGTTGTAAAAATGTTTTATGATGTTTCAAAAATGTTAAAGAATAAAAGTTATAAAATGAATATATCTTTGTCATTTTATTTCTATCCATTGAATGGTAAGGACGTAAGAAATGGATATAGATATTCTCTCCCTCTTGTTTAACCATCCTTGTAATATTTTCATTTCTGGTCCAAGTGGATGTGGTAAAACAGAATTCGTTCATAAACTGATAGATTATCGTGAAGACTTATTTGACATTGCACCAAAAAGAATTACTTGGTGTTATAAAGAATGGCAAAATGCATACAGTATCATGAAAGAAAAATTTGATTTCATTACTTTCATTGACGGAATACCTGAAGATGAAAATGAAATTGTAAGTGATACATCTATACCACATTTGGTAATATTTGATGATATGTTAGGTGAAAAAGATGAAGAGAAAATTAAATTATGGTTTACTAGAAAAGGCCATCATCGTAATGCAAGTGTCATCTATATAACACAAAACATGTTTTCACAGTCGAAATCAAGTAGAACCATTAGTTTGAATTCAAGATACATGATACTTTTTCGCAATGAACGTGATAATAACCAAATAAAGACTCTAGCAAATCAAATGCAAGCCCCACACTTGATTCCTGCGTACAATGATGCAACATCCTTGCCTCATGGTTATTTGGTCATTGATTTTCATTCTCGAACTCAAAAAGTATTGAGATTAAGAACTGATATATTTCATAGATGGTATACAAAGAATGAAGATCAAGGTCCAATTATTTATTCACCTGTATAAATGGGTGAACTTGTGATCATTCAAGTCCAGTCTTTTGATCTATGTCATTGAGTGCACATGGCCTTACCAAGAACATCTACATCAGTGATTCATGCTTTACAGAACTTAAGTCGACAGACAAACAAGTATGACAGAGAAGCGTTATTGAATGCTGGTTTAAAGGAAATATTGAAATGGTTTTCTTTGGCAGCACAAAATATCATTGAAAATAGAATCAAGCTACCAAAGCAAACTGTTACATATATGAATAAACATAGAGATGATGTAGCTAAGCTTGCAGATCCAAACATTAATGAACAAGTAAAACGTAAAATCATATTGAAACCAGGTGGTGGTGGTTTTCTTGGTGGTGTAATAATTAGAAGTCTCCTTAGATGGGATGGAGAAAGAACTGCAAGAAAATTTGGTCATGATAAGAAATCTGTTAAAAGAAAATCTCCCAAGAAGAAAAATTCCGTTAAAAGAAAATCTCCAAAGAAAAAAGTTGTAAAAAGAAAATCTCCTAAGAAAAAATCTATGAAAAGAAAATCTCCAAAGAAAAAAGTTGTGAAAAGAAAAAAGAAAAATTCTCCAAAGAAATCAAAAAACAAATTCTCGATTGATGAAAGATTCATTACAATGAGAAGATCACAAAGACCTTTTTCTAAAATGTCATCAACAAATGTTACACCAAATGTTTCCCCCATTTCATCAATTCATTCACCACAAACACCGATGCATATATCTCCACCTTCATTCTTATCAAGTTCTATGTCTCCGAATTCATCTGCCCGTTTTTCAACCCCAATCTCAAGTTCAACCTCTGATTCAAGTTATGACAGTGATTTCATTACACCACAACGTATACCAAAATCGAGTCAGCAAAAACTTAGAAACAGAAAATATAGAATTGCACCCTTTTCACCCTTAACAACTTTGGATATGAGAACTGTATCTTCTCCAGCTAGAATAGCTCTTACAGCATTACGAGAAAAATTTTCTACCTAATAAATACTTTTGATATTACACGCTCTTTATCATTTATGATTTATCTGAAGAAGTGGTAACATGGTGAAAAAACTAAGAAAAGTTCCTTTAATTAGGAAACATGGTCATATGGTTATGGCATTAATGAAATCTTCACCGAAGCTAAGAAAAAAATTGGTAAAAGAATTATCATCTCCAGTGATAAGATATATATCAGAATGTTGTCACAATGTTTTAAAAGGCAATGTACACCTAACAGATGCTCAGAAGAAGAAGTTGTATTCAAACCGTCAACATCTTCGAAATCTTGCTTCAAAATCAGTGTCTGTAAAAAAGAAGAAACGCATTTTGAATCAGAAGGGTGGATTTCTCCCATTGTTAGGGTCTGCATTAATACCATTATTAGGTAAAGCTGTCATAGGAGGGATTGGTGGTGCAATTAAAGCTTTATAATTTTATGAACCTGTGATTTCTGTAAAGAAGTACCTTTACAAAAAATGTCAGTAAGAAAAATGGTCATTGTTCCTGTCCAAGTACTGAATGATTTGAAGCAATGGAGAGATGAACAAAGTCATAAACCTATTCTACCACAAAATCCACAAGTAACCAATGTTTCCCACCTTTATAAGGATATGAAAAATACATTAGAAAGAACTGATATTTCTGAAACAGACAAAGCACAAACGTATGGAGAAACATTGTTCAAACTACAAAATTCATTTGAAAAAGTGTAAAATCCAACATTACCCCAATCTTCAAAAAATCAAGAAGCGGATCCAACAACAGAATCAATAAATGCTTCATTACATGATCGTATCTTAGAAAGTGTACCTAAAACCATGCAGAGAAAAGCTAAGCTTCTGTTAAATATTCTTAGAGATAATGATAACATATCATGGGATAATCAAGGTATGGTAACATATAAAGGAAAACCTATCCCAGGTTCAAATATCATTGATCTCATAAATGATTCATTACGTAAGAGAAAAGGAATTGAACCTAGAGGTTGGGAAGTATTCTCTAAAGCTTTACATGAAAGCAATGTTCCACAAGAAGTAGTCGGAAACATGTCAAGATGGCAATGGATGCAAAAATATCAGCCTGAAAGTGAATCTAGTGAATCAGAAATAAGTTTTAGTACACCCTTTAAAACCCCCGCCAGAAGTTTAGTAAGATCTCCAACCAAAATGAAAACCATAAAGAAGAGAACATTATGCCACTTAAGAAAAATGTCACCATATGCCACGACTCATGAAAAAGAAAAAAGAAAAGATCTTTACACTCAACAACTTTTAAGCCCTATAAAAAAAGATTCAATTTCTAAAAGTCTTCAGTCATGGGAGGCATACTGAAGCGTAAGTCCAAAGAAGCACTGTTAAGAAAATTATATTATGGATTAAATAAAAATAAAGTTGCATATTCAAGCATAAAAGAGTTATACAAAGCAGCGAAGTCCACTTTGAAAACCATATCATATCAAGAAGTTAAAAAATGGTTACAAGGGGAATCAACATACACCTTACATAAACCTATTCGAAGAAAATTTCAAAGACGTAAAACAATTGTTGCAGGAATCGATCACCAATGGCAAGCTGATTTAGCAGACATGCAACAATTTTCAAATCAAAATAATGGGTTTAGATATTTACTTTGTGTTATTGATGTCTTTTCAAAATTTGCATGGGTAGTACCTATCAAGAATAAGATGGGAAAAACATTGATAAATGCATTTCAGTCCATCCTTAAACCACGAAAACCTCTATCATTACAAACAGATAAAGGAAGTGAGTTCAAAAACAAAGACTTTCAAACGTTTTTGAAAAAGAAAAAGATCCATTATTTCACTACAGATAATCCAGAGACTAAAGCAAGTATTGTGGAAAGATTTCAACGTAAGTTGAAAACTAGAATGTGGAAATATTTCACTCATGAAAAAACACGAAGATACATTGATGTTCTTCAAAACTTTGTGAATAATTATAACAATACTTTTCACAGGAGCATAAAAGCAAATCCATCAGATGTTAATCATTCTAATGAAGCAAAAATTTCAGAGAACTTATATGCAAAAAGTGAAACAAAAGTGATTAAGAAGATAAAAAAGAAACCAAAATTAAAGAAAGGTGATCGTGTTCGTATCAATAAAACAAAACATACATTTGAGAAAGGATATCTTCCAAATTGGACACAAGAATTATTTGAAATCACTCATGTAAATTCAAAAACATCTCCAATCACATATAAAATTAAAGATTTAGCAAATGAACCTATCCTTGGGTCATTTTATGAACAAGAATTGCAACTTATAAAAGATGATGAAGTTTATGAAATAGATTCAGTTCTTGATAAGCGAACAAGACGTGAAGGTAAAAAAATAATCAAAGAAATTAAAGTCAGTTGGAAAGGTTATCCTAAAAAATTTCAGAGTTGGATACCAGAATCATACTTAACGTGATTTGAAAAAACTTATAAAAACATAAGTAATTATCATGCAATCTCAGTTGGAATCTGGAGGTGACAGTGTCAGTCAGTCAACTCCTTTCACATGTTTTGGAAATCGTGTCCCTAAAAATCAGTTCACTTATGTATCACAAATAATAGTCATTTATGCCATTATTGCTACATCTATAGTACATCTTAGTATTCAAAGTGATAATCGTGAATTGTGGTTAATTCTTCTCAGTAGTTCTTTAGGCTACATTCTACCATCACCCGGATTAAAATTCACAAAACAGAATAAACATTCAGCATTTGATTTCATTGATGGTAAAAAATGAATTCCTTTTACATAACTTTACCTAGTGATAGTTCTTTGAACTATTTTCCTACAAACACTCAATGTTGTTTTAAAGTGAAATTACCTAAAACTGTTCATATTGATAAAGAAGATTGGGAAGTTGGACTTGCACAATTGATAACACCAAGTCAATTCCTAAATATAAGTGAAGAAGAAGCCAGATTTGATATCATCACGGCAGATACTGGTATCTACAAAAAGATATTTGATGAAAATAAGAGAAAACCCAATCCATTAGAAATCACTGCCCTTAAAACTAATTCAACAGGACATGATACAAAATGGGCAATCAAATTTCGTTTCACACCTGGGTCTTACATCTCGCCATCTCATGTGTTAGATGTAGTCAATGAATGCATTGATGATGAAATTGGAAAAGTGCTTCATGATAGTAGTGCAACTATTCATGTTGGATATTCTGAATCATCAAAACGTCCAAAGTTTGAATTCAGAAATATTAACAAAACAGGAATTAAATTCAATAAATCATTATTTTAAAAACTTGGTGGTGATCCTTTGTTTGATGGAAAAACAATTTACAAAGGTCGAAGTGTTTTTGAAATGTTTAAATATTCACCAAACATTGATGCAGGATATAATCATTTATTTGTATATTCAGACATTGTTGAATATTCCATTGTTGGTGATACATTAGTTCCAATACTTCGAGTTGTACCATTTAAAACATCTAATTCCATTGAAAATGATAATGGAAGTCAACATATCAATCATGAAATTATTGCTCCACATTATTTCCCAGTTTCAAAATCAGATTTTGATTCCATTCACATTAATATAACAGGTGATTCTGGTCATCCTATTCAGTTTGTCATTGGCAAGACAATAGTAAAGTTGCATTTTCGTAAGCGCAAAGAAAATCAAAAATAAAAAAACATGGTGCCTGTTTATAGAGGTGTTCAACATCAATATGGTTTTGGCTTAGGGTCTTTGTTTAAATCTGCATTAAGATCAGTAACACCACTAATAAAACCTATGGTGAAATCAGGACTGCATGCAATAAAAGATGAAGGTATTAAACAAGGATTAGGAATAGCACAAGACATTTTAGTACATCGTAAAAAGCCAAAGAAAGTTCTCATGTCACGGGGAAAACAATCCTTGAAACATTTGACTAACAAGTTGTTATCGAGTATAAATGAAAAGAAATCAAGCAATGCACATCATTCTCATTCTCGATCTCGTCGTGGTAAGATCACGTCAAAGAAACATCGAACTAACAAAAGGTCAGCCAGACCATTAGACATTTTTGATTAACATTTTTGTAAAAAGTCCAAAAAGATGATGCAAAGTGGATCATGTGAGTGTAGTAAAACTGAGCTAGATGTATTATCAGTACCTCCTACCATGACAAGCATGCAGGAATCTCAGTGGGTTGAACATTTTCCTGTTGCATCAATTGCAAATGATTCACCAATAGAATTTATGATACCACCTCAAACAGAGTTTTGGACGGATTTATCACAGTCCTTTCTGTATGTAAAATTTAAAATTATCCAAGCAGCAGATGAATCACCTTTAGCAGATACTGCTAACATTGCACCAGTGAATAATTTCTTACATAGTATGTTCAGTAACATAGATCTATACCTGAATAACAAACTGATAACCAGTGGGTTAAATAATTATCCATACAGAGCGTACATTGAAAACCTTTTGTCATATAGTCCAGAAAGTAAGAAAACTCATTTGAGAGCAGGAGAACTCTGGATTAAAGACACAGCAGGACATATGAACGATGCTCAAACCGGCGGAGATAACGAAGGGATTAAACAACGAATAGCGGCTATTGCAGAAAGTAAGACAGTGGAATTATTTGGACGTCTTCATCTAGATGTTTTTCTCCAGGAAAAATATCTCCCCAATGGAGTGGAAATCAGATTAAGATTAAATAAGTCACGTCCAGAATTTTGCATTATTCAACATACAGGTGAACCCAAAGTTAAAATTCAGTTTGAATCAGTAAGTTTCCATGTTAGAAATGTTGAATTGTCACCAGTAGTTGCAAATAATCTAAACCAACTCATTGCACAGAATAATATGAAAATCCCTATTCGTAGAGTAGAAGTCAAAACATTTTCAATCACTAACGGTACTCTATCAAAAGTGGAAGATCATTTGTTCCAAGGCCAGTTACCAAAACGTGTTTTTATTGGAATGGTAACAAATGGAGCCTTCAATGGATCTTATACATCAAACCCATTCAACTTTTCTCATTTCAACGTAAGAAAAATAGCCGTATCATGCAATGGACACAGTATTCATGGTAAACCATTTGAACCTGACTTCACAAATGGACTAACACTGAGATCATATCTGTCTTTGTTCAATGCCACAAAATCCATTGGTGCTGACAAATCATTTGGTATAACAAAAGAGGAATATGATGCTGGTTTCGCTCTTTGGGGTTTTGACCTCACAGCAGATCAAGGTAGTGAAGAAGGACAGTTGCATCCTATAAAAACTGGAGGCTTGAGAATAGAACTTCAGTTTGGATCTAACCTTGCTAGAGTCATCAACGTTATTGTTTTCGCTGAATTCGATAATCAAATCGAAATCAACAGTCTTAGAGAAGTTATCACTGATTACTAAAAATCATGCTTGGGTACCAGTACGCCATAAAACTTAGAGAAGAAGCAGAGAAAGTAAAAATGACATTCACAACAGTTTTCAAAAGTGTATGGTGGATCAACTGCAAGAACTTATCAATGAAGAAGTTCATAACAATTGTAACGGGTGTCAAATAGATCATCCGAGTCAGATAGAACACCCTGTCTGCTTATTCATGAGTAGAGAAGAACATACAGACTTGTTCATTGAGCAAGCAATGCTTAAAGTAAATCCATACAAAATAATGCAGGCATGGTATCCACAACTTGAAGAATTAGAACTAAACGAACAAGAATCAGTAGAAGCCTATCGACTATGGCAAAGTATAAAAAAGAACATTTTGTGTGGATTCACAGATACATGGCTAGAACGTTGGAGTGAGAAAGTAAAGCAGTCTTGGGATCAATAATGTACACCAGTAAAATTCAACATATCTTGGATCGTGGAGTGTGGATTAAAAATCTCAATGGAAGAGTGTGTGCAAAGGATTTATTACCAAAGCGAAAACCTTCACATGTGAAGGCTTATATCATCAATACAGCAGATTCATACAACTCAGGAGAACATTGGGTAGCAGTTATATTCTATCCAAATGGTAAAGCAATGTACTTTGACTCATACGGGCTTCCACCACTTCATAGGGGAATATCTCATTTTATCCAAAATAATTCACGTTCATGGACTTATAATAACCAACCTATTCAAAGCATCCTTGGAAAAGTTTGTGGGCACTATTGTATTTTTGCCTTGGATGGGGTAGTAAGAGGATACAACTTAAAAAAACTTCTAAGAAAGACATTCAGCACAAGGAACTTACACAAAAATGACAGAGTAGTCACATCGTGGTTCATACAGACATTTAGCAGAATCGTATAGACATTTTGTAATATAAAATTGATTGTAAATATGTTCATGATTGTTCATTTTTGTTCTTAGTTCACAGTTCATTGTTCAATAAAATATAGAAAATGTAAATATTTGTGTTTTGTTGTCGTTTAATATTCCATCCTTCTCATGATTGTTCATGATAAAGGTAAAAGAATCGGATTCATGATAAAGAATAATGAGTAATATCGTATTTTCATGCTTGGAGAAAACACAAATTTCAATCTCGGCATCCATTTCTTCAATTCAAAGTAGAGGTGCTTCCAGCAAGGTCCGCGTCGTCAATATAAATACATAGCAGATTTTCCACTCTTTAACATTCTAGATCATGGAACCGATTCGTAGAGAACTCACTGATATAGCAAAGGAATTGCTGAACATTGCTGAGCGACTGTATCGCGTGCAGGGAATGATTAGAGATACTCAAATCATTTCTCCACAAGAAAATGCCATTGAGCAGACACCAACGAATAATCTGCAAGATGTCATTTACTTGGATAGACCCATCTTGGGTAGGACAACAGAACAACTAAACAGAGCACTTCCTGATGTCATCTACATGGGTACTCAATTTAGGAGAAGAGTGGTATGGAATGGAGAATCATTGGTCATAAAGAAAAGAATGAGGAGGCATTGTCCAATTTGCAATGCACGATTTGGATGCAGCCACTACTAAAGAGATCATAACTATCAACCAACAAAAACGGTCCTTTTTAGGACCACCCAACACCAAGAAAGAATTCATTTTCTTTAGCAAATTGTCAAAGTCCTTTTGCATTTTTCACTTTCACAATACATTCAACCACTTATTTCAAAGACAAAATCCCTATAACAAGTCCCTATCTTTCCGTCTTTGGACGGTAAGATAAGGACTAAGTCCACATGCACATTACTCACAAGCTTAAGTTCGCATTTCTCCTAAAAATGACTAAGTCCACACGCATATTCCCACAAACCTAAGTTCACATGTTTCGTACAAAATACTAAGTCCACACGCATAATCCTTACAACCCTAAGTTCACATTTCTGTGAAAAGACTAAGTCCAAATCCACAAATACCCACCCCAAAATCTGGACGGCACTTCACGGACCAGTCCGTGAAGTGCCGTCCATTACTACTCACATCCTTCTTGCTCTTGGCTGAAAATATCCTATCGTATTGATCCTATGTAGAAATTATCTCCTGTTTGACATCTGACAATTTAAATAATGTGATATCCAAGGGGTCAAAGAGACTCAGGTGAGCGATCTAGGACCATCATGGTCCTCTTGTTCTTTACAGAAACTTCTCCTCAGAAACTACTGGATGAATTTCAAACAAACTTTACAGGAATGATTCTTGGGTGACCCTCTTTCAAAGTTTTTTCACGAAATTTTGATCCAATGAAAAACATGGATTTAATGGACGTGGCTTATTTCCAAATAAGGTAAAAAGTGAGTTTTCTCAGATTCTAATTGATGGATACCAATTAAATTTTACATGAATGATCCTTAGGTGACCCTTTATCAGTCTAATAAAAATGGGATCTGATAAAAAATATGTATTTTATGGGCGGAGGTCATTTCTCTAAATGTTATGTAGTGTTACATTTTCTCAGAATGCAACTGATGGATATCAACCTAATTTCACTAGAACGATCCTTGAGTGACCCTTTATCAATCTTACAAAATTATTGTGATTGGATGAAAAATATGTATTTTATGGGTGGAGGTCATTACTCTATATGTTATAGAGAGGTAACTTTGAAAAACCATTTTCTCAGAATGTAACTGATGGATATCAATCAAACTTCATTGGTATGATACTTGGGTGACCCTTTATCTTGCAGCCAAAAATTATTGTTAGTGGATGAAAAATATGTCTTTTTTGGGAGGAGTTCATTTCTCTATATATTATATAGTTGAATCTTTGGAATTATTTTCAACATCAGTATAGAACCCAAAATATCTAAAAATCTAGTCAAAACTTTGATTTGCTTTTACAAGAATTTCAAGCCTGCGAAGCGACGCAAGCCATTCGTGGCTTTCTAGTTTTCATTGTAGTGGACATGTTAAAACATTTTCAATACCAGAACAGCGACCACCTTTTTGTAGTGTTCGAATCACAGGAACTTTAAATTCTACAAATAAAATATATCTGATGTACATAATTTGAGCAATTAGTCCCTAAGTATCCCTATCTATATAGATGGGGATACCTTGAGACAAATTCCTCGAATTCTCTAGGTCGACATCGAACCCCCTTTTAAAGAAACTCAGGACAAAACGCCATCAGACACAAACCCACCAGATAAAGCCCCACCAGGACAAAACCCCATCACTATATTTGGCAAGTAGGACAAATCCCCATCACTATATTTGGCAAGTAGGACAAAACCCCACCACTTTTTCATATCAATTTATTATTGAAATCTATATCGATTTCATTATGTTTTCATGCAATGAATGAAAAAAAAGGGAATAAATGAGTTGTCAATAATTAAAAAAAATCAATTGAATATCATTTTTTCATTTGATTTTTACTCGCCCTCTTTCTTTACTTTGTTGAAATATTGCATAAAATTACAGTTACAAACGTTTAGTAATTCCCTTTAACTTTAAGGTAACTGCGGACAGATACATGGTTGAATTTTCGAAATTCTTAGAATCTCACAATAATTTCTAAGATTAATATTTGAAGTGCGGGAATCAGCGAACACGCAATGAAAAGGGTCTCAAGCTCGTCCATTAGACGTCGTGACGTCATTCAGAGGCCAACCCCTTTTCGATCCGCTAAATCATAATTTGTAAATATTTTCTGAATTAATCGGCCGATTTTCACGAAAAAAGTTTCATTTTGAAAGTCCAAGAACGCCCGAGTTATTCGTTTAATTTATGTGCTTATTCAAATAGAAAAATAGGCCCGAAAAGCTAACTATTTCGCGAATTTTAAGATTTGACGTTCCTTTTTTCATTTCATTTTTTGTAAATAAGTAGAAATTTCTCAAAATTTCGTCCGGTGACCAACGCTGATATTTGTCATTTTGTAGCGATAGGAATATGCTTTTCATTAATCAAATAAAAATGATACGTCTTCGGGTCTGATATTTTATTTATTCGATTTTGTGAAGTTGTTGGAACAGTTTTCGTCGAATTCGACGTCGCACCAAAACCATCGGCACTTTGCTAATTTGGCGCCAATCTCCGTGAAATGACGTATTCTAAAATATTTGAAATTAAAGTTTATCGTAAAATATAGGATTCAAAAGTATTAAATCTGAATGTGATTTTAAGAAATACAAAAAAACACTTAAGTTTTATCAATTTAAAAAGACAACTTATGTGAAAATTTTACGCGACGTTGAAATATCCTTTGATATGCGATATCTTCGCGGAATCGAATTTTACAAAAAATCTAACCCGAAGACACATGTTTTTTATTTCAAATTTCTTCAGCGGAATGGTTTGGCAGCAACATATCTAAATTTCAGAATAGGTCACCGGACAAATTTTCGAGAAAAGGGGCAAAATTTCCAGTGACTGTACTCGAAAACAGCAACGCAGAAGGCATTAACATTTAATACGTTACACTTAATTGTATTTTCTTACACTTAAATCTTCATATCAATAAAACATAATACCAGGCAACTTTAAACGAAGCAAATGGCGTTTACGGGATGAAATTCGGCTTACTATTTCCGAAGAAAATGTATAATTACTGCTTTTGGTCCCTAAAAAAGGGGTCGGCCCCTTGATGACGTCAACTATACGTTATGAAACTCCTTATTATGACCGAAATATGAAAGCGGGTACTTCAAAGTTCAGTTTAATCGCATAAGGCATGATTCGCAGACAATTTAAAATTTGGACCTAAAATAGCCCTCCATGTGTCCGCAGTTACCTTAATGGAAAGAAAGTACACTGCACATGAATATATTTCAATCAGAAATGACAAATATCGAAATTATCAAATCTATAATTTATTGTACCTCTTTTCTTTTGATAGAAAATCTTTTGAGGGAAGCCGTTTTCATTTCAAATCTATATCAGGTTCCATGTGGCATTTTAAAAATTCTCTATAGTTACATCGTGAACTCGACTTTTACCTCGATGAAAACCATTCTTAATTGCTCGCTCACCAATTCATTCATTCGAAACACTTATTCAAACTATTTTAAATGATCCGGAATTAATTTAGTCGATAAATATTTAATTTAATATAGCTTTTGTTGTTCACGAAATAGAATATTAACCGATCTTACTCGGAAAACAAACGATTACTATATTTCTTTATTGCAAAAATTAGACAAAATGTGATATTTTTAGGACATATTTTCGTAAAGCGCGTCATTTTGCGCGTGATTACTATGCAGCGTTCATTGTGATGTTACTTATTTCGCCCCGCATAGATGGCATAGATAGGATGAAATGCACAAAAGCAGGTTAAACGTTTTTCATAATTCCACTTGTTTTGAGGTGAGATTATCAAGTGATAATCTACCGTTATTTCTCGATAAACAACCGAAAAGAAACACTCATATAATTGTGTGATTTTATTGGCTGGTGTTGGTTTTTGATAGTGAAGACAAAAAAAACAGAAAACACGTATTAAAGGGGGGGGTGTTAAAGAATTATCGCAAATTATCGATTATGTTTTATCTCCCTTTAAATCACCAGAATCTCGTTCGTCACACTCATTCAATTTCCCTAAACAAGGGGGCTTGCTGTATCGCTCCACTGGCCTTAATAACCTGAGACTTTCGCCCCGCCATGCCCATAATTGGGTGTTTAATCAAATTTTCTTGGATAATCTAAGTAAAGGGTCGCCCAAGGATCATTTCTGCCGAATTTCGTAAAATTCCGTCCACTGGTTTGGGAGAAGGAGATGTTTTCAGAAAAAGAGTTTACCAACGCACGAACACATGACGAATACTCCGCCATGACAATAACTCGCTGGCCTTCGGCTAGTGGAGCTAAAAATCATTCCAGAATCATTCTGTTTCAAATTCACGAGGTTACTAACTGTATCATCTAGTTGATAGTTTAAACGACAGACACTTCATATTCCAATTCATCCAAATCCTCAAGCTCTTTTTGTATCTTTCTGAGATCAGACTGTAACTTTCTAATCCTTGTCCTTCGTTCATGTTCAATAATAGATCGCGCACGTCGAAATCTTGGTGAAGCATTTTCGTCAGGATTTAACATTTCCACCGGCGATATTTTACAATGTTCATTAGACGTTCGAACGTAACCAAGTTTACGTTTACGTCTTAACGTACCCGGTGACGTACCAACGCTTATATTTTCTGGACTGTGGCCACTAGAGGGCGGGGCTAAATAATCTTTCCGTGGTACGGAATGAAAATCGTACATGGATGATGAATAATGTAGTCTTATATTGGTATCTTCCGTGCCGACCACGTTATCAAAATCAGTATCTGATAATTGTGTTTCAAATGTTTGCGTTTCGCTTTTCTCAGACGTGTGTTTGATCTTGGATAAAAGATGGTTTCGACGCTCCTCTATCGCTTCTTGTCTTAGTAACGGATGGGAGACGCGGGTTCGAATTCCCAAAATATCGGAACTGGCGGTAGAATCTAGTTTATCATCCGGTGAAGATGCTTTCATTCCTTCATACTCATGTCTGAAGTTTATACTCCCTATACTAAATCTTGGACGAAGTTTACACAATTTGGAGACGGCGTAACTAGTAGCGTCACGTATACTCATACGGTTTGGACGACGTCTGGTGAGTTTCGGCGTGGGCTGTTGAACCTTAAGTACAAACTGTCCGTATGGCTCGGATTTATCGTCTGTTGCTATACCGACACATATCTCACTCTCGTCTGACATGGAACTATATCTGAAGGTACACAGTAGAAAATTCATAGTCAACAAATTGAAACCAATATGAGCGTGACATTTACAACAATTCTAAACGTTAGTGAGGTGCAAACACCGAGTATCCACATACTGTAAATATAGAGTCACCTGATGGTCTACAGATACTTTGAGACCTTATCTATCTACTTAGCGCAAAGTGAGAACTCTGGTTAGACTGTGTGGATGCACAGGTTGACCAGAGTCTTTACTTTGCGCATATTTGAAATTGTTGGAAATCTCGCACACATTTTCATATATGAATGATTTAGATTAAAAGGACATGAGCAAGTTACTTTGAAAAAAGGACTTGCAGACTTAAAGAAAATGATTGCTATACCCTGAGTGAGAAATGCGCAATCAAGATTCTTCAATGCAGTCAAGATGCTTGAATACGGCTTCAATGAAGGACCTTCAAATTAATTGAATGTTTGGGTTCGATCGGCTTATAAAGTATGTTTGCCTTTTTTTTAAAAAAAATAAAAGAATATTTATCAAACGGCAAGCTGAAGAATTTAACTTTCTATGTAACCGATATGTAAATAGCGTTTTTCAGCGAAATATGGAGAAATGTCAATAGATAATGATTCAGTAATCGCACTACCAAATCAATGAACTTATTAAAAGATTATACCCTTTCTCCGTTCATTTCACCCCTATGTTTTCTAAGCGGGAACAATTAAACACATGAGGTAATAAAAACAAAAATACAAAGGTTTCCTCACATTTCTCCTTCCAGTCTATTTTTCCTTACGGACGGAGGTGTGGGATCCACTCTAGATTCAGGCAGTCGACATAGTTGATCTTTCGTCAGTCGAGGATAGGGCTCTATAGGGAGTTCTAGAAGACTTTCGAGTCTGTGGATCTCTTGGTCTAACTGCGGAGTGAACAAAATGATGGCCGAGATATTTAGTCCAAATATTGATACTACACTTCGAGGGTTTAGCGCAAGACTGTACTAAGTGTAAATACATTGTATATACACTTAGTACACTCTTGCACTGAACCCTTGATTTGTAATGATCATAAACGGAAAACAAAGAAACATCTTTGTAAATCTTAAGAATAAATAGTAAATGAAATAATAATTATGATAATAAATATGTTAATAGTAATGATATCTGAAATCATGAAAGGAAACAAGTTAAGACCTACGCTCAGAGATTCTGATTTCTCAAAAGAAATAAGAAAAGAAAAAAAAGATAAAAAAGCGAGAAGAAAAATGTCAGGGAGTCAAAAGTATATTTAAACAAGAGGGCCATTGGCCCTTAAACGCTTACCTGATGCATGGCTTAACAAAAGTCAAAGATATCAAGAAGTTAACATTTCAGACAAATATGTTGCCTCTAAAGTACTAAAAAAAGTTTTTGACCATCTATCAAACTTGTGTAAGATTTCAAGACAAACATACTGACCAAAATACATAATTTTCAATCAAAGAGTGCACTCAAGGATTTTAATAAATTTGACCCCTTGACCCCATTTTGGACCCAACTTGACCCGATTTCAAACTAAACCTAGCTTTCATTCAAACATTCTTACGAAGTTTCAAGATATTTGAGTAAACAAGGTTTTTCTAAGATTTGACCCCTTGACCCCATTTTTGACCGCACTTGACCCAATTTCAAACTTGACTGAGATTCGATGGAGACAAACATTCTGACCAAGTTTCAAGACATTTGGGCCAAAAATGTGGCCTCTAGAGTGCACAAAAGGTTTTTCTAAGATTTGACCCCTTGACCCCATTTATGACCCCACTTGACCCAATTTCATACTTAACCGAGATTTGATGGAGACAAACATTCTGACCAAGTTTCAAAGCATTTAGGCCAAAAATATGGATTCTAGAGTGCACACAAGGTTTTTCTAAGATTTGACTCCTTGACCCCATTTTTGACCCCACTTGACCCAATTTTAAACTTGACTGAGATTTGATGGAGACAAACATTGTGACCAAGTTTCAAGCCATTTGGACCAAAAATGTGACTTCTAGAGTGCACACAGGTTTTTCTAGAATTTGACCCCTTGACCCCAATTTTGACCCCACTTGACCCATATTCGAACTTGATCGAGATTTGATGGAGACAAACATTCTGACCAAGTTTAAAGACATTTGGGCCAAAAATGTGGCCTAAAGAGTGCACACAAGGTTTTTCTAAGATTTGAGCACTTCGTGCTCAGGTGAGCTAAAAACAAACAAAAAAGCGCTTAATCGCTTTAATGTATAGTTTTGTTTTGATGAGACAAATACCTATGACAATCATTCGAGAACAAATTTATTTAAATTAAACTGGTTCGCTATTTGTCTAGAAAGTTTTCATGTGGAATTCACTTCGTATTTCAACTTGAATTCGAATCCTTATGCTGCTAGGAAAAACTTAAAATGTTCTCGAAACCATTAATTCTCGACGTTTTCGCCACAAAAAAGTTATTTTTGTTTCAGATTTACACGCGTAGCCAACAGATCTAGTTTCCATTTCTAGAAAGATGGATGATACAAGACATGTATTTTGGTGCTTCATTTTTCAATGTTTTTTTGTTATAACAATAGAGTTGTACCGTATTTCTCAAAATAAACGCACCCAGGAGCTATATATAACATGGTCAGGGAGCCCGTATTTAAAATGCATTTTCTGATTAAAGAAAACAACAACATTAAAATTGATGTCTTAAATGCTTTTTCCTTTAATTTGATGTGAATTTCCTCTAAATAATCATTTGAATGATTGTTTAGGGGAAATTTAACTCAAATTAGGGAGAAATCTCAATTTGTTCCTAAAATTTAGGCATTTGAAGTGGTTTTTCTTAGTTAAAAAAACATAGGGAGGCTTCTATTAGGGAGGACGCTATTATTAGTGGAAATACGGTACGTGTACCTCGACAATTTCCCTCCTATAAGCCCTATTTTGTACTTCAGCCCGGAAGTACTGCTCTCTCTTATCATCAAGAAGTCTCAAAATGTTCCTAAAATTTAGGCATTTGAAGTGGGTTTTCTTTGTAAAAAAACAAAAAAACCCATAGGGGTGCTATTATTAGAGGAAATACGGTGGGTGTACCTCGACAAGTTCCCTCCTATAAACCCTATTTTGTACTTCAGCCCGGAAGAACTGCTCCCTCTTCTCATCAACAGCGAATCTCCGGCAGTTGGTATCCACCGTGATTCCAGATGCTGCGATGATTGGATCACCTTTAGTTGTGGCCAGAGCATAAATCTAGAAAAGAATAGTACAGCTATATAAGTGATTAGAAGAAATCCATTAAAACACTCAAAGATTTGGCAAGAAATCAACCTGTACCTAGTTATGCAGTCAGGCGTGTATTCAGAGAGGGGATCATGGGTAACGTTCGTGGACCCTCGGCGGTTCTACGGAAAACACCTCTTGAATAATAAGGGCGCAGTCATGAATGCGCGTCACAAACTTTTTCAGCATTCTTTGTACGTAGGTGTGTCGAAAAAAAAAATGATAACAAAAACCTCAAATAGCGTTAGATTGTTTTGGGGCTTAACCGCATTTCAATTTGGACGCCAAGGATTGCCAATGTTTCACGTTTGGTTGTTTGTATGTTTGTTTGTTTGTGTGAATATGGTTTTACGCTACTTTCAACGATCTTTCAGTTATATCGCGGCGGCTGGAGCACTTAAAAATGGATTTCTTGTCTTTCTTTCTCCAGTACTACCATCACATCCTTTCCTACCCTCCAGCTGCTATCTCACATAGGTCTACGATTATCAACCCATTGGTGATAGGCAAATAGTCGGAAAGAATGATTGGCGCCGTCGGGAGCAAATGTTTCATGCTGAAATAAGTAATAGTACTATATGCACCTTCCCTGTGCAAATGTAAGAAAGTCTCTAATCTGTTGCTGGATAATATGTGTTTAGAAAACGATTCCTATGTGCATCATTAGAAATGAAATATTGTCTGGAACTTTTGTAGCGTTACATCTTGAGGGGATACAAGATTCTGCGAATTTCATTGGAGACCAATTATTTTGTCATTTCTTGCGATTTTAAAACCACCATTTTATGCAAATGAGCGAACTAAAACGACATTAGAATTACGTGTCACGTTGATATCAGCAATAACCGATGCTCTTTTAACCCTTTCCTGTTTTTCAAAAATTTGATCCTGTCCAAATTCAAAGGTTTTGCAGACGAAAATTTAAAGTGTATTTAATTTGAAAAATAACCATTCAGTAGGGTAGAAAACAGTAGTGTGGAAAAAGAAGATATTGCATGTCAGAAGCAATTTCTTCTTTTTTTTCACAAAGTTTTCTCAATTATAAAATCACAGGCACGTAAAAAGCAGGGATTAAACAGTAAAGTGTTTAGTTTTGACTCAAAATTTCACCCTTATTGTCAGAAAGTTTCACATTATTGTGTCATCTGGATAGTTGATTTGATCGTTGAGCGGAACAAGTGTGGGTTTCTAATATTTTTTTATATTACGGGTTACCAAATTTAAAATGGATCTTTCTGATAGCATTTATGTTCTTTTTTGTTCAACTAAAGGTACAAAAGATATTGAAAATGGACTACATACAGGCTTCTCTAGGAAGAAAAACCAACAAAACAGGTTCTTGAGCAATTGACCCAGCTTTCCTTTTTCTCATAAAAACGTTTTTATACACAAAACATCTTGGTATTTATTTCACGAAAAGTGATGAATGTTACCACACAAATAAATATATAATCGGTCGATCGGTAGAAGTAGGTAGATAGATAGTAAATTGGTATCGCTTTGACTTATTACCTTATCTTTCGTAAATGGGTTACCCAAAACTCGTAAAAAACTTTTTTCTGAGAAGCTTTATAAATACTAAAGTTACAAATGGTTCTCAATTTTTTAAAATTTATACCACTGATGATCAGCTTTTGTTAATTGATTTTTGTCAAACAAGGGCGTAACTCCCATTACGCAATTTACGCAAGTGAGTAATAGATAAAAACATCTGTTGAAAAATATTGTTGATGAATGATCAAAACAGCGAAACTACAGCTTATTCAAGCTGTAGTTACGTTGTTTTGATTATTCACCAACGCTCAAATGATAAAACGGGAGCGGGCGGAGGGCATTCATCTTTTGTCACAGTCCACATATCGCCTTTACCCTATATATTCTTTGGTTGTCGCCTTCTGAGTGCGTATGAATTTCAAAGTCCTAGATACGCCCATGTCAAACGCCAATATCTTTTTCATATCCATGAAATCTTTTCATACGGTAAAAGGTTTCTCTCAGTTTTTGTTCATTACAAAACACCACAGCCTTTATGCATATTCATGGAGGGACCATATTTCAGATTTATGGTCAAAAGACAATGTCTGGATTACAGATTTAATGGGAAATAAGTCCTACAAATAATAACGCTCCTCTAATGACTTCCTTATATGGACAAAATGAAATATTACTATCTCGTCATGCTTCTGCACGTGAATTTTAATAACAAATCTGCCCCGTGCCATTGGGGGGTCATAGAATATCGTCATTCTACACAATTAATATTATGAAATTGCAAAATTCTCATTCCATCGAATGTATTTATTTCGTTGTAACATTGACAGACCAGCTAAAAATGTCCTGTTGTAACATTGATTGCATTTCCAAACAAGAGGGCGATAATGGACTTATATCGCTCATCCGTATTATATCAAATATATTCTAAAAGCTCCTAAAAAACCCGGGGTTCTGTTAGAGTCATCGCATTTCCATTAGAGAGGAAAGGGCGTTTATAAGAGGCTACGCTACATGTCTATGGCTCAGTGCGATCTAGTTGTAACTGCCTATAAACATATAGGCACTTACAATTGTTTGGCGTTGAGCCATCGATATTTGTTAAGACGGTGAAAAAATGGCCAAAAATAAACACAATCTGCGCAAACATTTGATTTAGGAAAAGGTGCATAAAACCTATAATGAATTCTTAGTGACCTCGAAATTGTAGGTAGGGGCCTTTATTAGAGGCTTCAAGATTTTAGTTTATACTAATTTATTTTTGTTCGTTTGCAACACGTTTTTGTAGAGTCCTCAGCGAAAATTGCATTAATGCCAAGTTTGGCTGAAATTTGACCACTGCAGCGGAGGGAAGTCCATATTGTGGGGCCAATCATAATTGCACCAACAAGTCTTAGGGGGAGCCGCCAAATGAATACATTTGCAAAGTAAAACTGACCTATGATTAGGGCAAATATAATGTGTAACGATTTGTCAACGCCTGACTATACACGTTGCACGCTTGACACAAAACGAGCACAAATGCTTGCCTTGATCATATAGTCCGCAGGAATAAAATCGTAAAATCTAGAGCAAAAAATAAAAGATATCGGTTTTCATGACAGTTGTAAAATCTATCGCCATGAATCTTTACATAGCTATGATTTATACATATCAATTTTGTTGGACACCAAAATTAACGAAAATGTGCAAATATGACAAAGATTGAATAAGAATAAACACCACGACAGGACATTGTATTACCTTTGGCACAAATAGTAAACAAAGCGTTGTTGTCGTCGATATGAGCATAAGGGATGACTCTAGAACGTATGCTAACGTGGGTTGACGTGACAAGATATTTGATAACGTCACGACCAACACGCTCATCATTACGACGTTATAGACGTTCATTCCGATATACTGCGAGTCGTTGAGTGCCGGTATTTTAACGTGTCTCGTCTCCCAGGCCATGTATACACCAAACACGAGCAGTAGACCTTTATAGGCATACAGTGCACCTGTCCATTTGTCCATGTGTGTAGAATGACACGTTGTTAGTTGTGATATGATTAAGAGATCTTCGTCGTCGTCGGATGCCTGCAAAAAGAATCACGAATTTAAAATCCATGAAACTCTGAAGACATGAAATGAGCCACGGCGAAGAATTTACATGAAACAGTTGTTGTTTTTCAAATGGATCTTGCATTCAAAAATAATCGACCAAATAATGATACAGGAAAAAGACATTGAACATGTATGTAAAGGAATATTTTAGGACTATATCAAAATACATGATTACAAGAGAAAAATTTCACACTCATTCCGAGACTTCTTTAAACCAGAAACCTTGTCGAATTTTGAGAGGTGTTTATCTACATATATAAATATAATTCAATTTTCAGATTTCTAAGTCTTTTTATTGAACATAGAACATAGGATTCCTCATCCAAATTTTTATATGAAAATTACTTGAGTTTCGGAAAATAATCTGTACACTGTCACAGACGACTTTAACTGTTTATATATTTATTCTAAAAAACGCTTAAAGGTAAACATTTTTAAGCAAATGAATGGAAAAATCTTGTCCAACAAAATACTCATTCTGGGACTACTCTTTTGGGGGAGGAATAAAGAAAAGAGGATCGCACGCTCCGCTGAAGGTTCTTGACAGAGTAAAATCCAAAAAGGGTAAGAATTCATTCTTACTCTAGTGTATTTAGAGTGCCACATGTAACTTCTTAATAGAAGGGGTCGCTCTTGTATTCGGTAAGACATTCACCATTATTGAAATAAATATCTTTGAAAATAGCTGGGATATCATGTAGCAAAGGTTCACGGGTAATACGACGGGCACTATAACGCCTACAGCAAAGCCTGCGTGTACGCACATGGTGTTGACAATAACTTTATAGAAATATAAGTATCCAATTACTATACCGTGATCCTACGTTTTTAAGTAAAGTAACCTTTAATTCTTTATTTTTTGTTTGCTCTTAATTAAAAACGATGAGACACATGAAACATTTACTGGATCATTTTTATCCATGAATAACCTTCTATGTTCAAATCTGTAAGTTTCTTCTGCAGTGGATCTTTAACAATCTATTATACTAGAATCACGGAGTAAAGATCTATTTGACCGCCTGTTATATAGATAGAAAAGTATGTATGAAATACCTTTATAATTTGATGAGTAAATTTCTTCTTCGATCAAAATATCCCATAACGCTAGAGTGAGACTATGAGAGAGTCAGCAACGTACAAGCCGCCAATTATAGCTAGTATATAGTACATGAAATACCTCTATATTTAGATCAGTAAATTTCTTCTGCATCGGATCTATAACTATCCACAACACTAGAATCACAGAGTCCACAACCAATAGACCGCCAATTATAGCCAGTAATTGCTTGTCTCGGAGAAGCTAAGGAAGGAATAAATAAAACACTAGCTCCCAATTATATAAAAGATAAAGACCAGAAGTTAATTTCTACCAATCAGTTTTCTTGTTTCAATTAAAATAAAAAAATGCTGATTCGTTGCAATTTTCTATGAGTATATATTTGAGCAATGATTATTTTGTACAACCGTGTCAACCCTTGTAACTTTCGCTAACATTCTCATGTGAATTAATAATCCAGCAAAATTCTTGAACAAGAATAACGTTTTGAATATTAAGATATTAAGGTATAGCTATATAATACAAAAATACAAATATAAATTTAAACTGTTTTTAAATAATAAAAAACAGTTTAAAAATACTCATTTCATTTGATTAATTAATTATGATTTCGAATTTCTTTCAGCTACAAAATTTATTTTCTGATGCATCTTTAAATTCCCTTGTACCCTTGTTCTCCGTTTCCACTCACCTTACTTTTAATTAGACCCCCACTGGCCCTGGTAAAGATCTGATGTACACGGTAAGTTTTAGTAAACATGGCGCCGAAAGATAGGGAGAAACCAGCGGCGAATAGAAATGCACGTAACTGAAAATATATCAACGTCATTTATAACTGGTAAATGTGTACTTGGTTCGTTCCCCGACGGCGGCACTCATCCTTTCCGACAATTTGTCTCCCGCCAATGGGTTGATAATTGTAGAACTATGTGAGATAGCAGCTGGAGGCTAGGAAAGGATGTGATAGTAGGACTAGTCTGAGAAATACCAGGAATCAATTGTTAGTTCCTCCAGCGTCGTGATATAAGCGAAAGATTGTTGAAAGCGGCGCTATAACCTATTCAAACAAACATGCGTACTTCTTCGCAAAATTAGCCTGTTGTGACAATATGTAGCGGTTCATACATCTCAATGTCCGCCTTACATGCGTGAATGCCTACATTGAGCTGTATCAATTGCCATACATTTCCTGATTCGTTTTCCTTTGACAGATCACAGAAAACGTACGTCTGAATCTTAACTTTTCGCATATGTGGTATTATTTGAAAGGACAACCACCGATTCCAATAGCATTTCTTTTAGAGTTATCTTTAATATTGTATTAAATATTATACTCTATTAACTGAAACTGAAACTTATATATTTAATTAAACGCCTATTTTTACATTCATTGACATACATGTATATTCAATGGCGTTTTACAATGACGAACAAGAGTTGTACGCGGACAACGTAGCTCGCCCAAACAGCTGCTTGTCACAAACAGCGCTTGATCGAAGACCGAAGTTCAAAGTGGTTTCTTTCAATGTTAAAGTCCATGATCTAATATATATCTGTTTGAGTAGTAATTAAGAAATATAAACTTTTTTGTTTTAATGGCATGTATAAGGTTTGGGTAAAGTGAAAGCCTACAAGCAGATGAGGTTACCAATGGACTTTCTTTGTATCAAACATGAAGTTTTTCTTTAAAATTTTTCTAAGTCCACAAAAGGTCAAGATCAAGGTCAAATTGTGAAGGACCTTGGTCTCTGTAGAAGCCTATCACCTAGTGAGTATGTGTATGAAGTAATAATGTCCCTGAGTAAAGCATTTAGAAAATATAAGCAAGGTTAAATTTTTGGTTAAAGTTTTTCAGTTTAAGTTTTTCCTAGTCCATAAAAGGTCAAGGTCAAATTGTCAAGGCCCTTGGTTTCTGGTGAAAGCCTTTCATCTGGTGACTATGTATATGAAGTAATGATGTACCTAGATTAAAGCATTCAGAAAATATAAGCAAGGTTAAAGTTTTTGGTAAAAGAATTTCGGTTAAAGTATTTCTAAGTTCATAAAAGGTCAAGGTCAAATTATCAAGGACCTTGATCTCTCACAAAAGCCTATCACCTAATGAGTATGTGTATGAAGTAATGATGTCCCTAGGTTAAAGCATTCAAAAGTATAAGCAAGGTTAAAGTTTTTGGTTAAAGTTTTCAGTTAAAGTTTTTCTAAGTCCACAAATGGTAAAGGTCAAGGTCAAATTGTGAAGAACCTTGGTCTCTGGTGAAATCCTATCACCTGGTGAGTATATATATGAAGCTATGATATCCCTAGGTTAGAGCATTAAAAAAATATATGCAAGGTTAAAGTTTTTGGTTAAAGTTTTTTGGTTAAAGTTTTTCTAAGTCCACAAAGGGTCAAGGTTAAGGTCAAATTGTCAAGGACCTTTGTCTATGGTGAAAGCCTATCACCTAATGAGTGTGCATATGAAGTAATGATGTCTCAAGGTTAAAGCTTACAGAAAATATAAGCAAGGTTAAAGTTTTTTTTTTTGTTAAAATTTTTGGTTAAAGTTTTTGGTTAAAGTTTTTTTGAAAGGGTCAGGGTCACAGTCTAAAGGTCATTTCGACATGGATGTTGGTCTCAAATGAAAGCCTATGCCCTAATGAGTGTTTCTGTAAAAAATAAAGCCTCTAGAATATATATTGATAGAAATAAAAAACTTTAACCTAATGCAGACGCCGACACTGACGCCGACGCCGACATCCAAGGGTATGACAAAAGCTCTTCCGAGACTTTCGTCCCGGGCGAGCTAATAAAATGGTAAAGTAATAATACCTTAATGAAATGAGAAGATAATAAAATTTCATGATACAAATTAAAACCAAGTAAAAAGTTCCTTAGATGATGAGATCGACAGTCATTCAAAACAGGTCATAAAAGTTCTTTTGTAACATAACATTGTCGAAATCAACTATATACATTCGTTGTAAACTTTCTTTACCTATTTGAGAAGATTGCCTGATACCAAATAATAGGAAGATGATTCATTAATTAAACAACAACAAAATTAAAATAAATAAACAAAAAATAAGCAAATGATAACAAAAGCTACATCAATAACAAAGACGAGGAAAGGTGTTAGCATTTGCGTTTTTTTTCAAATTATATCGCCAAAACATTTACGGTAGTGGACACGTAATAGCTCCGCAAAGTTTAAGGAGTAATGAACTTTAGCAGTGTTAACGGAGTTTTCCTAATTGTTTTCATAAGGAAACCTCGGTCAACATTGTGAAAGATCACGGGTACTTAAATGTTGCGGAACTATTACGGGTCCACTACCTTAAAACGTGTGTTGCGTTTTTCATTAAAGTGTCCACTTACTGTGCAGACAAACGGGAAATATTTCCCGTCCAACTCGGAGGCATTAAACCCCAGCATCATGATGGCCGTGTATACCAACATACAACCAACTACAGCCACGTTGTTTAATTTTGGACTCGACAGCTTTATATACCTACAATAATCAAGGCATGATTTCATATTTCTTGTCCTAAATCATTGATATTTGTTTTTTTTTAATAATGGATCAAAGTAGATGTATGTAAATATTGACGTTCTTTTGAAAAATAGAACGTCAAAATAAATAAAGTGACGATTAAAAAATTCTTTCCCGATTTCTTACTGATTCCAAGTTGTTGACGCGAAATAAGTTTAGCAAAATATAAAATCATTCATGTTGAATACTGGGTTAGCCTTTAATTTCGTATAGAAGTAGAAAAAAAGTACAATTTTAGCGTCTGAGAAAGCAGACCTGCGTTTAAGATAAAAAAGCGTTGAACAATTCAAGGGTTCAGTGCAAAAGTGTACTATGTGTATATGTACATGTATATACACTTAGTACACTCTTGCACTGAAGCCTAGAAATAGTATCCTGCTTTGTGCGCGGAATAACGTGCGAAGCGGGGTTTCATACTTGTTTAAAAAATACATAAATTTGTGATTTTTAATTCTAAAAGTGTAATCAGCAGAATATATATAGTTTATAACTACCTCAATCGTCTATAATACAGGTTAAAGCCCAGAAAGATGACGGCCAATACCAGCCCAGCGGCACTAACACCACTCACACAAATATAATATACAGAGCCAATGTTCTTTTGTCTGGTTACTGTGATATATTTGTCACGTGGGGCTCGACCGTCTGAATGTGATAAACAGTACAAATATACAAGATACAAACATGCATCAATCTTAAATTGATAACCATGTAACTTTCTCTGATAGGTTAGAAATAATATTTTCGATGCCGATAGGAATCTCTCTTTATTAGATAAAGATTAAGGTAATATTCTTATTGAGCCTTTAATTCTGAATAATTAATTTTGACATTTTCTGACTGCATGTTATAAAACTAATATTAGCAAGTACGGATTACAAACCCCGAGAAGAGAAAGAAAGAAGGAACAACAATAACAAAGAAATATCAGTGTATTTTCCTTAAAACGTTTTGTTTGTATAGGAAGCTTTCACAGCATTACTTAAAATATGGGTAACAAGGGATATGCATGTGGTTCCCAACGCTCGACTACAGGTGTAAGATAATGCAAATCAATTTAAATAAAAAAGAGGCACAGTCCTTACAACAACTTATCAAGAAATACCCTTTGATAGTAATGTAACCTCTTTTGACAGTGAACACGCTCTGCAGGTTTAGAGTGACAGTCTTCAGTACAGTTAGTTACATCGTGAAATTGACATCAAAACCATTATAAATCGCTCACACGGCGCTCCATTCATTCATTCTAAACACTCACTGAAACCATTCAAAAACGCTTCAAAATCACTCAAAAGTTAAAACCAACAACTACATTCAAAATAAATAAAGCTATAGTAAAATCGCGATTTCACTGACATAATTGAAATTTTAAGCGTCTGATTGGTCCTTGAAGAGATAGAAACTATTTATAGAATATTAATGAATATTTCATTAAAGGGAGGTAATTAATATCTGTAATTTTGTTCATCCTGAACAAAATTAGCGCTATCTGATTACCTTCCTTGAATTTCACTCAAAACTAGCTCCACGCACTCGTTCAATTTCATTCCAAAATCATTCATCTTGTCAATTTTACGTTGTTCTTAACTGTTACAACAAAGATATTTAGGGTTCTGTCCAAAACTAACTCGTAAGAGCCTATAGTTATATAGACACGTGCAAAAGTATTGCGATTACTCCTCAATATGACCAACGTAAGAGTTTGTCTGGTAATTGATGACGTATACACCATCTACCACCCCTAAGCAAACCCTAATGGCCTCAAGTTGGTGAAATATGCTCCGCTTTTTTAAATCCAGCTAATTATTACTGTATTATCTTACTCACTTTTCCAGACGATTGGTCTACATGATCTGCAGTTGAAGTTCAGTTTCTTGTTGTCTGGTTCATAGAGAGCTATTCGTGTGATATATCCCCCTGTAAACATTAGAAGATAATTAAGCTTGTGTGCTAAAACGTTATTTCCAACAAGTTCACATCTGCTCATACAATTCAAAAAGAGTATCCGCTGACGGCCTTGAGAAGAAGCAAGACTTTTGCTATATGTAGAGCGCATAACGAAAATTGTTGTTCGTCTATGCAGATGCATGGACTGTAAAGACGCTTTGCTTTGTGTACGTACGAAAAAGTCTGAAATATCAAGACTCAATTTATGTCTATAATTAGTCTTTATGGTAGGACAGATTTCCTCGGAGATTGAATTTATACACATAAGTATTGTGTGTCATAACAAAACCAAAGATTCATGCTCTAATTACCGACTTTGCGTGAAATAGGCTTTTCAAAAGTGCGCTTTTCTAAGCGTGCTTTTAATACACGAATAGACGCATTTTTCTGAAATAAAAATTTGCATTCGTAAAATGCTTATGTTTTGTTACAAACTTACCTTGGTTTTGACCAATCACAGATATGCCTTTCCTGTCTGGACCGTCAAATGATATTGGACCCTGATGTTTGAAAGTAAGGAGAACTATTTCAGCAAATTGTTTCAAGCGTTATAATAACTCATAAACAAAACTAGACCATTTCTGCGTTTATACATGTAATATTAAAATGTTTTCTCTATGTTATGTGCATAAACGAATAAAAAGTTCTCTGCTTGAGATATATACTTTTAATAATAATAATTATACACTAGCTTTCAGCGGCACAGCCGCCTTCATCAGGTGAATCCTATGAATTGAACCGTTATGTACGACGTCAAGGTAACGTTACCTTGACGTCGTACATAACGGTAGTGTATTATTATTATTATTATTATGTGCATAAAATTGAAAATAAATGAAAGGATCTTGCAATCTCAAAGTCCTTGTACGTTATTCTCGAGACCTTTAAGTTTCTTTTAAATATCAAAATGACAATTTCCCGAGTGAATTGTACCTAAGTGCTTAAATTTCTAAGTGCTTTTACTTTTAATATTTGTAAATTCTATTTGATTGTCATCTACTGGGAATTCAAATAAAACTTGAAATTGCCGTTAGAATTCCCAGAAAATAATAAAATCCTGCATTTAAAATTCACTGCGAGTGACTTCAAAAGAACTATATTCTGTCCATCGAGTAATTATCATTTAAATAACAATGTGGAACAGTTTAAACAAATGTTCTAATCCAATTTATAGAGACAGAATTATGGAATATTTTTTAGTTTCGTAACACTAGGCTAAATTTGATTGTCAATGTCGTACTAAAGTGGTCGAGATATTCCTACTTGCATTAGAGAAGGAAACGACGTAAAGGGAACGGTATTAACAGATTATTTCTTAAAGAAGTGTAGACAAGTTAGTCTCTGTAGTATTGGAAAATAGTTAATGTGTCAGTTCAGATTATTTTAAATCCTTGTTATAATCATGTTGGATGCATTTTTTCGTACTTATTTTTTGCAACATGATAACATGATAAAAAAATCCAACAACCACAATAAGAAAACAACAACATATGCTCTGTGTTCGGGATGAAACAATGTTCTCAAACCTTTAAAAAGCTATATTTTTGTTTCGGAGAAAGCAAAGATCATTTTTTTTTTGACGAAAAGGAAAGTCGGCTTACCGATATACCGAGGAATCCAAGGTTTTGCATGATGTCGAAGAATACCTTACTGGTGTTGGCCCCTCCCTCGTACGTGAAAGACTGAAGTATGTCGGTGTCATTATATGACGATTCATTCTGCCAGTAGTCTAGAGATTCTTTTAGTGTTAAAGCAATCGCCCACAGTGAGTCGTAGGTTGACGTGGCAAAGGGTGACAAAGGGCGTGGTCCCTTCAACTTATCATAATCTTGTAAAAAGTCGTTGACAGTCTGGAAAGCATAACAATTTCGTGGTTATGTGTACAGATAACATCGTGTAATTGTTAAAGTGAATGATTTCGGAATGATATTGAGTGAGTGTGGAGCGAGTTTTGAAGGAAATTGTAGGGGTTAATGCAATATCGCTAATTACGCCCAAATTGGACGAAGTTTGCGATATGTATAGGTAAACCATGCTTTTCGAATGTTTATAAACAGACTTTCGACGAGTAAATATAGATAAATTGGGACCAACGGATTTCATGCTGTCACGGTCTTTTACTATACTGAAAGATCAAAGAAACGCAAAACTAATGGTATTATTACCATCCTTTAAATAACATCTGTAAGCGTCACGTGTCATATTGTAAAAGCAACATGCTTTAGAAACCGATTTCATCATGGAGAAACCAAAATTGAAACGACAAAAAGCATTGAATATCGATAGGGAGAAAAAGGTGTTTTCGTGATGAGTTTCCTTTATCTATCAGTATATAGGTGTGATTTAGTACCGTTATCTCACGCATGTTAAATTTCAGTTCGGTCCACCCCTCCTCCTGGCTATACCACGTTTTCCCGCATTCACGAATACCCTAATTGGACTTTAGACAGATCGACATCCTTTAAATCAATTTATAAATATTGGGGTTGATGAACATCAATGTTTCATTTGATCAAACAACACTTATTGAAAGTATTGGCCAGTTGAAATCCTGGCTCAAGTCATTCTAACAGCTTACAAGAAAACTGTGTGTGGCAAGGTATCATTTTTTATAGATTGTGAGACAAACTTAAAAAAAATCGTTTATTAAAGCTAAAAGGAAAATGTGACAATTCTGTAGGTCAACTAAAAGTATAAAGATAAAGTCTGTTTTCAATTGGATCCACAGTACTTTTGAGGAAAAAAGGAAAAAGTCGTTAAAAGATCAAATATTATATCATATCTTACTATGTTACGGTAAAAACATATCTTACTATGTTGGGATCATCATTTGAGCCTGTGCGTGACATTTCCAACATTTTCACATCTGCGCAAGGTTGAAACTCAGATCAGTCTGTGCGGCAGCACAGACTGATCAGTCTTAACTATGCACTCAATAGGTGGCTACTAACCTAAAATCACTATTTACAACACCAATTAATTATGACGCACTGTGTGACTGTCCAGGCTACTCAACGTCTTTCCATCACGCACACATGAAAGTGTTGGAAATGTCACGCACAGGCTCATTTTCTTGATATTTTGAATGAACGCATTGAGCGAATGTGAATCTTATCAAGTTTACCAATCTCGCCATCGTTAGACAGGTCAGAGATATCCTTAACTTCTTCTTTACCTTTTTCCGATAAACTCGAATGTTATGATGCTATATATATAAAGTTGTGGGCGCAAAATGATATTTTATCCACTTTTTGGCAATATCCAGCTTTATTCAAAAACATTGGTTTTCGGATTTATATAGATCCACAAGTTTGAGTGAGTTATCAAAAGTAAATTTTGTCTATACAGAGTATAGACAAAATTGACCTTTGATCATTCACTTGAAATTACTTCATTACTTCCATAACGATCCTAGCAATACGTATCTTATTATATTTCATTTTAATAGTTGAGCACGAATAACTGTCCTTAAAATTGTTCCAAGATCCAAGTTTCTATATTTCTCATTCTGATACTGTTAGAAGCCGATCCAAACGAAATAGTTAATATTGATGAAAAAATTACTCTGCGTAACGCTATTGCTCGATTGGAAATTTGTTATGAGATTTCATTATACTCTAGATCATCAAGTGAAGTAAGAATCTTGGCGCGCTTACGATGAAAGAATAATACAATTTTAGGAAATAATATTTGTTAAATTAGTTTTCAGAATTTATGATACACCGTGAAGCTTGCTGAGTTTGGTTTAAACCTGCAGTTAGTTACATCGTGAAATTGACAGTCATCTCAATCAAACCATTCTAAATCGCTCACTCAGCGCCCCATTCATTCATTCCAAACAATCAACCATTCAAAAACGCTCCAAAATCACTCAAAACATAAAAACATAACTTCATTCAAAATAAATAAAGCTATAGTAAAATCACGATTTCAATGACATAATTGAAATTTCAAGCGTCTGATTGGTCCTTGAAGAGATAAAAAACTATTAATAGAACATGAATTAATTTTTTTATTAAAGGGAGGTAATTAATATCGCTAATTTTGTTCATCCTGAACACTATTTGCGAAATTCGATTACCTTCCTTGAATTTTACTCAAAACTTGCCCTCGTTCAATTTCATTCCAAAATCATTCCAAAATCATTCATCTTGTCAATTCTATGATGTTCTTAACTGTATTGGGAAACAGGTTCTTACAACTAAGGTTAATTCCTCTCGATTCTGCTTTCTGAGTAAACTGTCAATCATGTCTTTTTGAGACAATTAAACAACTTTTTTGAGATATGCAAGTTATATATTTGGTTATTAGGAAAAAGATAAGATAATTAAATTAATCAATAATAATAATTATGCACCCCACGCGTTTAAAACTGCTTTTTGGGAAAATACCAAACCAAATATGCGTTTACGATGCGAAAACGTTGGCGATCGTTTATCTAGATGTCCCACTTTGCAGATGAGTATACATGAAAAGTTGGGCAACGTTTATTAAACTAATCACGAACGTTTTTATTTAGGACACAGTGTATATTAGAGTGCGCTGACTGACCAGCGTCACATGATTTAGATTAAGGTAGTGGACCCGTAATAGTTCCATAACATTTCGAAACTCATGATCTTTCACAGTAATGACCGAGGTTTCCTAATGAAAATCATTATGAAACCTCGGTCAATACTGTTAAAGATCATTTATTCCGAAACATTGTGTGACTATTACGGGTCCACTACCTTAAACTAAGCTCGGACAACCAATTCATTGACATTGTTTTGTTTTGAAATACGTATAACATTTTTGGATGTATCTCTTTTATCGTAAATTTATTTGAAACTATGTCAAAACATATTTCGTCCAACAAACCGTTAAGCTTTCGTTACATCGACGCGTCGGCGATTTGTTAAATCAGTGATATAGTCCGTTTAACCTCATTCTGAATATAAATAGCACTTGAATTGTACCGTTACAACTCGCCTATGTACTAAGTTTTCCTCGTGAAAATCGCAACGATTTCGTATTATAATCCACTTTGGTCTGAATAAGGGGATATTGGGTTCACCTCAGATAAGATATAGATAATTGTCAATATCTGGTAATCCGTGACAAGTAAAATGACACAGACAAAAAATATTTTATTAAAATACTCGATTTTATACAAAAACAGATTTCTTAAAATCATTCACTTTTGACTCGACTTCTTTGCAAAGAGGATATATTTTAGGAGAGACCATTTGCTGTTCCGTTTATTATAGAGACAACTTGGTATAATTGCCTTGGATTAAACATGTAGACGGACGGACAGAACCATTATTTTACTTTAGAAACTCTGAAAAACATAATTCTTCGTGGTATTAGATTGGAAAACTGATATGACAAGCCATAATTAGTTTTCACAAATTCGTTTTAAGGTTCATGTAAAGAGTTTGAGACCCAATATTTAGGGCACTTCATTAGCCAAGAAAAAGCAGTTTGTCCAGGTATATTATATATCAAAATGAAGCTATTCGTGAGCACAAGCAGTTAGGCAACATAAGACCGCCATAGCTATAGCGGTATAGCCAAAACATTGTGGAAAAGGATCATTTTGTACAGAACAAGCAACTGCATGACGGTTACATAAAATTACCCCGTATTTTAACAAAGTACAGTCAGAAGTACCATCCAGGTAGTGCTACAACCTAAGATATAAAACTCAGTCTCAAAAGGCTCTTTTGAAACAATCAATTTCCATTTATTTTGTCAACATACATGTCAAACCGGTTTGGTCTGTTTTCAAAATAGATGTAAGGTATGGTGCAACATCACACCATAATATTGTGAAATATTTTCTGCGATTTATTTCAAATTATAGTTTTTTTTAATTTAATGATCTACAATATTACTATATATTTATCATTCTGTGAAATAGAAATTGATATATTGCTAAACAACCTTACAGGTATATAAACAATTAATGTCTATTTATGTTGTGATAACACACCATACCCTAAAAAGATCTACACGTTTACAAAATTAGAATGACATATATGACATATGTGTTTATAAAATAAGTCAAAATAAATTGCTTGCATAACTGCGTTTTGGGGCTGAGTTTTATACCAATGGTTGTAGCACTACCTGGATGGTACTTTAGGCTAGACTTTGTTAAAATATGAGCCAATTTTATCCAACAGTCATGCAGTTGCTTGTTCTGTACAAAATGACCCTTTTCCACAATGTTTTGGCTATACCGCTATAGTTATAACAGTCATATGTTTTTCAACTGCTTGTGCTCATAAAAAGCTTCATTTTGATATATAATATTCCTGGACATACTGCTTTTTCTTGGCAAATGAATGCCCTTAAAATTGGGTCTCAAACACTTTACATGAACCTTAAAAGATTTTGGCTAAATGTTGGTCCATAAAGAAATCAAACGGACTATTAGATCGGCGAATTATCGCCCGCGGAATTTCCGACGATCGCTCGTCATCTGGCCGATATTTTTCACATCGCAGACGTATTTTTTTATATCTTTTTATGACCGTTTCACTTGACGTAGAAAAAAACGTTACTATTCGACAACGTCTCGCGGTCGTTTTGACATCGCGCTTAGTTTAATCGATCGTGCAATTTCTTTCACAGAACTAGCAAAGAAATAAGTCGTCGTCACAGATTTTGTGTGATTGCAAAACCAAGAATGAATTTTATGATATAACCTACGTTGTGGCAGAGAAATAACCTCGTTGAATATTATTGATATTACACTGGTGTTATTACACTAGTTTAATAACAATGCACATGAACTCTGAGCGAATAACAACTGTATTATGTAACCGCGAAAATGACATCATAATGTATATATTGGGACGTCAGTTTGAAACGGCGTTATAAGTTTTGCGGAAAGATGAAATGCCGAATATCAAGATTTTTATGATTTTTCGAGAAGATTCGGGTCATATTTTAAATAGAAGATCAAATTTGTGCTCATAAAATACCGAATTCATAAAACTCGTCATTTAAAACAGATAAAAACTCGGTGTAGCCTCGTTTTTATCTGTCTATAGATGACTCAATTAATAAATTCGGTATTCAATGACCACTCTTTCATTATCCGCTATGATTTCGCAGACCTCCAGCGACGCGATGTTTTACTGTTCGGCGTTTGAAAAATAAAATGTCGGCATCACCGTTTTATACATCTATTTGGCGTCTGTTAGCATTCTGTTAAAGTCGTGCGTACACCTCTTATAATAATTGCTAAAATCGGGTCGACCTCTAGATTTTTGTCATCAGGTGACAACGTCATTGTATTGCTACAGAAGGAAAATGAAGGATTATATAGGGAAAATTCCTGTGAAACTCAACGGTGTTTAATCATGCCAAGAATAGAGGGATTTATTTCTTTAAATTTGTACCATATATAAAGACAAGTACAATACCATTAGCCCCAATCGACTACGTCTTGTTAGTTCAAATTAAAACTATTTGTCTCTCACATATGGGTTGATAATCGTAGACTTATGTGAGATAGCAGCTGGAGGCTACGAAAGGATGTGATAGTTGTACTGGTGAAAGAAATGCCAGGAGTCCATTGCTAGTGCTCTAGTCGCTGCGATATAACTGAAAAAAAATGTTCAAAGTGGCGTTAAAATCCATTCAATCAATCAATCAATAGTTCAATTAAAAAAAAGAACATTATTCCCACGTAAGTTTGTGTGTTTATTTTACATTTAACAAATAATCAAATGAAGGTTCATAGACACTAAAATCCAAACTTACAATGTTCGCGTAGGAATCTTCTCCTTCAGACAACGAACTCAGACTGTCTACGGTGAAATATCCTTCCGCCATCTCACCAAGTTCTGCTGGTGTACAGGAGGTATCGTTGGCCAGCTCCCACCACCTCTCAACATAATCACTGATCAACATCCACACGTATCGGCTACCATACATCTCTAATTGGTACGCCTGAAAGGGATTCGTCCAGAAATTTGACAACGCTATGAGAATAAAGGGTGTTTGTGAATATGTATGCCCCCTATAAGAGCAGGTCGATGGCATTTTCTTTGTCAATTAAAAAGGGCAATAACTCAAAAAATCTAACGGGAAGAATCAAGGTTCTTGTTCACTTGCCTTCTCCTGAATGAAATCTATCCATCTGTGAAGTTTCTTGTGTGCATACTTTTTTGAGATTTGCTCCGGACAAAAATCAAGTTACCAATTTAACAAAGGGCAATAAATTGAAATATATGATGAGTCATGGTTCTTGTACTTTTCTTAAATTAGATCTATTAATTTTGCGAAGTTTCACAAATATAGGTTGCATTCTTTATGAAATATGGTCCAGACAAAAATGGTCCACGGACGGACTGACAAACAGACAAGTGCAAAGCAATATACCCTATTTGCTTCGAAAGGGGAGGGGTAAAAATAGTCGTGCGCATTTGCAAAAACAGAGACACTGTTCAGATGCGCAGTTACTGTTTTACTAAAACACCTTACGATCATTTTTCTCGTCAAAAATAAAGATTTTATCATACAGTAATAACTAAACATGAAATTCTGCCATGCACCATCTCACTGCAATCGTCTTCTTAAGACGATTCCAATGAGGTATTGTTAGGCAGAATCTAACATTGAATGAAAACATCAATTACGATTTGAGATTTAAAGAAGATGAGTAAAACGGGCCTTTGTGTCTTTGATTTTGCTTGATAGATACTCTCCCATCAAAATCGAAATTTTGACGCCTCGCACCATCCCCTTTGGCAGAGCAGCGTCGTTTGTTGTTTGTGACGAAACTAGTAGTATTACAAATTTTTAAACCAGATCCTTTCTTAGTCTCATTCTCTAAATGTAAGTAAATGCAGCATAAGCGAGTAGGCTATGCAATAAATTTGATTGCGACTTGTGTTAATGGGTTGACTATTCAATATTTTGACATTGCCCAAAATATGAACATTTTATCATAATTTTCCATACGAAGCATTCTTGATATGAGGAAACCATTGGTCGTCCTATATATAGGTTAATGTAAACGGCATGTGCCATAGCGTTATAGTAACATGCTTTCGAAACCGACTTCATCATGAAGAAACTAAAATTGAAACGACAAAAAGCATTGAATATCGATATGGAGAAAAAGGTTTTGTTCGTAGTGAGTTTCTTTATTCTATCAGTATACAGGTGGTTATATTTTGTAAATAAGTACTGTTATCTTATTCTTATTAAATTTCAGTTCAGTCCACCCCTACTCCTTGCTATACCACATTTTCCCGCGTTTTCGAATACCGCCGCGGGTTAGACTATAACTGTAATACGTTCAGGTACACATGTATAGTCCACCAGCGGTATTCGAAAATGTAGAATAACCAGGAGTAGGGGTGAATTGAACTGAAATTTTACAAGCGTGAGATATAAACGGTACTTGATTACAAATGAAATCACTTTTAACTGATAGAGTAAAGCTCATCACGAAAAGCGCTTTTTTCTCCCGATCAATATTCAATGCTTTTTGCCGTTTCAATTTTAATTTCTTCATGATGAAGTCGGTTTCGAATGCATATTTTTTTTACGCTATGACACATGACGTTTACCGATGTAATTCTAAGGATGGTTAAAATGTCAGTATTTTAGCGCTACTTTTATCTTTCAGTAAAATCGTAGACCGTGACATTTCGTTGGTCCCAATTTATCTATATTATCTCGTCGAAAGTCTTTTTATAAACATTCGAATAACATGGTTTACCTATAGACCAGTATATCATTTCCCAAAAGAAGGTAATGTAAGAAAGTTAAACTTACTGCACATAGTACATGTCTCGCTGCCTTCTCCGAGAAACTCCCTACAATTATCCGTACATCTTCGTCCTAGGGATAAATTGAATAAAAGACAACAATCTGTTATACTTATCTTACATGATCATTTTTGTACGTAATATTGTTTTATTTAAAGTGATTTTATCTAAGTTGCGTCAATTTGGATTCATGCTTTCTTTTTGGCTGATTTTTTTTTTTTTATCAAATGAAAACTATTTTATTACTCATCTTTTTGAAATGTTTCGCGCAAAGTAGTTTCAATGAAGAAATCCGTTTCTTTATTGAGAAATGAGACAATAATATTAAAATATAAAACACGAAGTGAGAGTTGCTTTAATGATTATGTGACCCGTCATACGAAAAAGGAGCGTCTGGGTAGCGCGTAGCGTGTCGCCCGTAGTCAGACTGCGCGGACTGCGCAGACTGACTTGGGTCGAATATTTTGCTCTGTGCCTATTTTCTGAATCTAGAATGTCTTATCTACCTCCCAATGAAAGAATTTTCGAAATGCGACCTCTGGTTGACCTATGCTGGACAAAATCTCTTTTTCAAATATTCATTTTACAGAGTTCCGAGATAGTTCCTTTTCGTGTGACGGGTCACAAATATAAAACTGAAAAATCTAATCACACAGTGTTTCATTCTGTCATGAATCCCCCCCCCCCCCCCAAAAAAAAGATAAAATATTTCGTAACGCTTAAATGAAGAGTACAAATTAAGTTTACCCATTTTAAAACATATGGAGAAAATCCCGTAGAAGCTGTTTTCTTGGCAGACAGAAGGGTTTGCAGTTTATTAATGATGCTATTTATTATCGAAATCCCGTTAATTCTGTCAGGTTTCATTGCGTAATTGACAATAGAAATAAAGCTCACCGGGATAGAAATATAAAACAGAATTGGACTGTTGTATTTCTTAGATAAAATTCTCGCATTTATTCAAAATGTGTTTTCTTCGAAGGTGTTGATTGTCTTAATTTTCCCCTTAACATTCTTCTTTCCTTTTAACTGAAGTTAAGCACAGTTTTTTCCAAACTTTCAGTCATATCACGGCTATTAGCTTGATTTAATTCTTATTTAGTATTTCAAAATGATATAACTTGGTGCAGTACCAAATGACATAATGGGTTGTCTCGCTGAATGATTTGTCTCGAGCCACCGCTTGTCTTGCTATACAAACCTGTGATGACTAGAAATTACAAAATTCCCCTCCCCCCCCACACACACACACCCTAACATAAATCGTCATACATGCATATACCACAGGGAGTCGGCAAACGATCATTTAGCCTCTTAAAGTATTTTAAAAAACCCAGTTAAAATAGCATATATATAAAGACTACGTTTTGTATATTTATACATAAGTTTTTTTCAAAGATAATTTAATGGCCAAATATTATGTGCCGAGTCCATTTGCTGGTACCCTACGGTACCCTATCCTTGAAAGAAACGTTGTAATCATAGTTAATAACACCGTAAAATTGACAAGGTGTGTGATTTTCGAATGATACTGGAATGATATTGAATGAGTGGGAGGAGCGAGTTTCGAATGAAATTAAGGGGAGGTAATACAATATCGATAGTTTCGTCCATCGTTGATAATTTATTACTTCCCGTTGATAAAATCCACGTTCTTTTCTAAACCTTATGTGTTCACGGACAAATAAGACGATTGAAAACCAACGCAGGCTAATAATATCATGTAATTTATATCGATTAGAATTTTAATCTATTTTGAACGACATCGAAGTCTTTATGAACATTTCCGTTGTGTTCTTGAGTGATTTGGGTATGTGTATTTCCGTTTATTTATCGTCGCTTCCGTAGCACATGCCCATATGAGCGACGCCCCCAGACAGCTAGTTGTTACGGGGGATAGTGCAAGGATACATGACGAAATTACTGCTGAGATCCGCCATGGTTCTTTAACTTACTCGGTGTAAAGCACCGTCTCACGGGGCCTCGGTTTAACGTTTCATCCGAAAGACAATTAGAATGTTAGTGTGCCGGCCCGGGAATTAAACCCATGCCGTCGAACTTCAATGGTTTTGAAGTCCGGTGCTTTACCAACTGAGCTAATCGGACTGACTAGTGATTTGGGTGAGTATTTGGAATGAATCATTGCAGTTAGAGCAAGAGATTTAGAATGTGTTTTTTTGTTACAGCTAGTTACATCGTGAAATTGACATTCATCTCAATAAAAATCGCTCACTCGGCGCCCCATTCATTCATTACAAACTCTCACTTAAACCATTAAAAATGCTCCAAAATCACTTAAAACATAACATCAACAACTACATTCGAAATAAATAAAACTATAGTAAAATCTCGATTTCACTGGCATAATTGAAATTTTAAGCGTCTTTGAAGTGATAGGAAACTATCTTATAGAATATGTGTGAATATTTTATTAAAGGGGGGTAATTGATACCCCTAATTTTGTTCATCCCGAACAAAATTAGCGATATCGGATTACCTTCGTTGAAATTCCCTCAAAACTCGCTCGACACACTCGCTCAGTTTCATTCCGAAATCATTCATCTTGTCAATTTCACGATGCACCTATCTGTAATCTTGAGATGTAATTAAAGCTTCTGTATTGTTTGGTTCCTACCTTGATGGCTAGGAGATTGTCGTAGATGTCATCAAAACGTCGAAATGACCTGCTAATCTTGATGTCGATACTGTTCTGTTCAAATGTATTTCCCATCTCGTCTATAGCCTTAAATAATAGAAAAAGATATGATTTTTCAATTGAATGTTATAGCAATAGAGAATACAGGTTTAATTAATTTATGTTTTATTGTTTTTATCTTTACTTATGCGATTGCATAGAAATCGCTGTTCAAAATACCGTACTGTACTTAACATTTTAAACAGTATTATATCCAACAAAGTTAAAATTTCTTGACATTTTGGAAATCAAACAATGTGATAAGATCGACGAACGAAGGATGTTAATAGAAGACACCTTACAAAGATTTTAAGGTCTTTGACTATACTTCTTTTTAAATCTGAGAGCTTTATGCGTGATTTATGTCCTGAGCCACCATAACCTTAATATGTAAAAAGCAAACGAATCACTTTAAATCGAGATTTAGTAACGGATTACACGCCCCCATACATTTTGTAAATCGTGCTTAGAAATTCTAAGAAAAAATAGTAGGTTAATTGTTTTATAGGGATGAGTGTCTTTTTCACTGCGTTTATTGGGGTATAAAGTGCAATTGCCTTAGCACATGGCAGATAACGCCATTAGGGCGTTATGTTTCAGCCATGTGATAAGGCAATTGCACTTTATACCCCAATAAACGCAGTGAAAAAGACACTCGTCCCTTATAATTGCAATCCTATAGATCGAAGAAACTATTAAAATACTCGAGCGAACATTAAAGCTTCAAGTCTACTTTCTGCGCGTAAAAAATTACACGATCTATTTTTAGATCGTGTATTGTTTATCTCGCTATCGACGTGAAATGTCATAAAGTAAAACAAATGTTACACAAATAAACGACAACATTAAAATTCGTAGAGGTACTTATGACAAAAAAGCTTGTTTCTGCCAAATTAGTCTGTATTTTTAAACGAAAACGGCATGGTCGGTCTTAGTTGAGAGGGTTGTTTGAAGGTCTTCGTCGACTTGCTGTTTTCTAAGTTTACGTCAGCTCAGAATCAGAATTGCATGCTTGTAATCGTAAATTCTTTCGAAAATATCTTAATTTATAATAGATTGAATAGAAATGTTGCGTTGATGATCGGGAACTAGGTTAATTCGAGTTCCTACAACACAGGACTTTTAGATCGAAGTTCGGGGGTTTCCCGAAAGACCTATTGCATTCTATACAGAAATAAAGTGCAATGGATTTCCCCACGTGATGCGATTTAAACCAATCAGAATTCTTTATTTTATTGGATTGCAATTATATTCAAATAAAATAATTTTGATAGCCCTTATGGTTTTGAGACACCTTCATATTTAACGCGCCCATATATCGTGTCCTGTTTTAATGAGTAGAGCAAATCACATACACTACTAATTGTAATATCATTGAAAATATACATGTAGATACATGTTACACTAAGAAAAAAGTATTGCAACATGAAACTCATACAGCTATAATAGTACTTTCATAATGTTAGAACATGAACCCTGTCGAACATCTGTGGGTTATTCTTTGTTGGCGAGAACTAGACCTGCCATGCTTTCAGGATCACCAAACGGTGCAAGCAGTTTTCCAATTATACCCCGCTTTGCACGTGCGCTTTCGTGCAAAGCGGGGTATAATTGGAAAACTGTTTGCAACGTGCGGTGATCCTGAACGCAGGGCTGGTACTCTTAACCAAAATCTGGATCTAATGTATAAATAATAGTGACTTTCCCATCCAGCGTCTGATCCAGGGTCTAGATCTTACTAGGATTTGAGACATTGATCAGCTTTAAATCTCATCTAGTATATTCGATGCAGCAATAGTTCATCGTGTAAGAATGTTTAACGAATGACATATTCTTTTAACAATGTTCATAAAATGCATGGAACAGCTTAATTGGGGATAAAACTCTTTTTTTCAGTTTAAATTTTCACTGAAAATGCATTCTTCTGTCTAAAATACGCCAAGTAAGCACAGTTCACTTTTTTTCGGAACTACTTTGATAAATTTGGATTATGCAATACTTTTATCTATGTGTCCACCACGAAGGAAACTTAATAGCGCGCTTGTACACCACTTTTAAAGGCGCGCAGCAGTTTTGGACTTCCGTATGTTTAAGCCGAAAATAACATGTGTATTAAAGAGGAAAAAATATTTTATCCAAAATTAAATCCAACATTTAGAAATCAGTTACATCTGTATCGTTCAAACAAGAAGGAACAACTATTTACACATTGAAACATTTGCATTTCGATCCAGACCTTTTCATTGTACAAAGAGGACAAAAGGAGAAAACGGTGCCTTTGTAAACAAAACACTTGATTCTCGAATGGCGAGATGAATATACGTGATTAAATGAGAAGTTTCAGACGATCTTGTATGCTATGATTGAACAAATAAATGACAGGGAATTTTTATAATGTTGTTCGTAAAGAGAAAAAGATGATTTCACAGTCTTCTACAAGAACATTTCAAAGGCAGCTTGAACGGTTTTAAGGTAGTAAACATGTAATAGTGTCGCAATACTATGTGAGTAATGAGCTTAAAAAATGTTAACCGAGGTTTCCTTATGATTTTCATTAGGGAATCTTGGTCAATATAGTGAAAGATCATGAGGTCAGAAATGTTGCGGAACTATTACAGGTCCACCACCTTAAACATAAAAAAGAAGTGACATTACATGCTCTGACCTCCATCGCTTCGTGATGAAAATGAATTAGAGACTACACAGGAAAAAAAAGTTTTTCCGTTTTAGCAATTCCGAACAAAATTTGTTGAAAACGATGACATTTTAATGAAAATACACGCAAAAACAAACACTACAATATACCATTTTTGTTTTATTCTCTTACGTGCGTTCGTGTAAAATGAGTTGGTGAAATGCATGAAAAATTTGCTTTTTATCAAAACGTCGTAAGTTCATAGAGCATTATTTAATTAATATAAAGATAAATCTCGAAATAGTAAATTATATTGATGCACGTGTATGGGTCCCTTTTCTCTTTTTTGTCTTGTTTGTAATCATGAATTCTGACTTTATTTGGATGTTTTCTTACCAGAGAATGGTCCTCTTCTATTTCATATAGGGTAGCGACTGTATTCCAACCAAAATGGGTGATGAACGTGGCACGTGGAGCGTTCTGTGATGAATCTGCCGGAGCTAGTCGGAAGAAAGCCTTGTATTTCTCACGTGCACTTAATGCAGGCGAGGTAGAGGCGAATGATACCTGGATAGTGTAAATATAGTGTTACCGCTAGTTACATCGTGAAATTGACATTGGTTTTAATCAAAACCGTTTTAAATCGCTCACTCGGCGTTCAATTCATTCTTTCCAAATACTCACTCAAACCATTCAAAAACGCTCAAAATGACAAAAAAGAAACATTCATCAACTACATTCAAAATGAATATATCTAGGAAAGAATCGCGATTTCACTGACATGATTGAAATTGTAAGCATCTTATTGGTTCTATTTAAGAACTCATATGCATATTTTATTAAAGTGAGGTAATCAATATAGCTAATTTTGTTCATCACCTTGAACAAAATTGGCGATATTGAATTACCTCCATTGAATTTCACTCAAAATTCGCTCCCAACACAGATTCAATTTCATTCCACAATCATTTCAAAATCAATCACGTTGTCAATTTCACGATGTTGTGAATCGTACAATTGTGAATCCCTGGCCACGCCTCTTTATCTAGAATACGACACGCCTCCTCGACAATCAAATCGTACTTTTTCAGTGATCGTGGGCATGAAACACAAATTAAATCGTTACTGGACGACCTAAAAATTGTAACAACAGCTTGTCAAGCTGTCGTTAGGACTATAATGTCACTCAATCGCGAAAATGTATGAAACAAGATGTCTGGAATGGCGGAAGTCAACAGTCAAGCAGGTATTCATGAGACATTTGATTGGTAAGGGATTTTTTTTATATACAGAGAATGGCTCTGTTTATTTTTGATGGTCCAAATTTAAAGAAGGCAATTTCGGGTTGATGAAATATTTAACATTATATAACCTACGTCGCCGAGCTGAAATATCCCCGTTCGGATTATTTTTTATATTACACGGGTGCTGCTATACCAGTGGAATAACTATGCAAATGAGCTAAGAGTGTATACCAACGTTATATTTTCTGCTGCGACAATGACGCCATAATGCATTTGCTGACGTCATTTTATAAATTGCGTTATATGTTTCGCGGAAAAACTTGAACCGATAAACTGGAATTTCCTCGATTTATTTCAAAAATTCAGGTCATATTTATAAATAGAATATCAAATTTCATTAATGCCGAATTTATTAAAGGCGTCATCCAAACATCCTCTATCTATACATTTTCAAAAAAAACTCAGAAAATTCTGTGGGAAATGCAGAAGTTGTTTGATGCCATTTTTTTTTTAATTTCTACCATGTTTTCTTTAAATTTTCTTCGCATGCGTCAAAAGGGTTGGTATTAGTGTAATGCGTTAACAAAAGCTTAAAATTGACAAAATAATTCTTGGTCAAGCCGCCCTGCCTGAATAAAGTACACTATGTATTTCGCTGTCAGGAAACCGTTAATTAGACATGGCTGGTCTAGAATACAATTGGTTATATAAAACTCTGTTTATGAATACAAATTACTGCCCCCTAGCTTTAATGTTTTCGCAGATAATAGCATGAGGTATTCAGGTTCTATTAAAGATCAAAGGAATAGTTGCCAGGAATCAACTATAAATTAAAATTTATTGCAGCATAGTTAAAACACATTTTAATCATGAATGATTTTTTTCTCTTAAGCATTTTAAAACAAGTTTCAATCCTCACGAAATAACACGCAATTTCGACTGTGCTATGCGCTCCATTTTAAACATTTTAATACATTTTGTTGAAAAACCTTTTATAGAATCTTGAACATTATACGCTTTAAATCTGAAGGGCTTCAAAAACTGAATTCCCATCATATGCATACGGTTAAGATGTACTATATGACACTGTTAAATGTAAATTAGTTCCAAAAGAGAACCTTTCCAAACTACAGCTCTAGGGGAAAAATAATTTGCGTACGTTTTGAAATGATACCCGCTTTGCACGTTTGTACAAGTGCAAAGCGAGGTATCATTTTTAAAACGTTAGGCGATAGTTTCTATCCTAAACACAACCTTGATGAAACCTATATTGTTTACTTGATGATATTAGATTTAAAGAAATTATTAGGAAAATGTCGTGATATGTATTTGATGTCTTGAATCCATTGCCTTGTTTTCTGCTTCTCTGGTCTATATTGCAATAACCGCCGTTATAGCGAAGTTGATAGTTCGTTGGAATGTGAAATATAAGGTCATAGCACCAGTTAAAAAGCTCTAAAAACTTCGACACAATTTCTCATAAAAGCTGTTCTAATCGTCGAAGTTAATGTTTCTCTGTGCTTATTTTATAGTGTCGAGGCAATTGGAAAATATATGAAAATTTTACCCTCAAAGGCAGGTTATACTAACAAACAAAGGAATCAGAGGCCCGTTTTACTAAACATCTTACGATCATTTTTTGCGTAAGTCAAAAATTTAAATTGCTTCTACAGAAGTAACTAAGTATAGAATTCTGCCCTGCATAATCTCATTGGAATCGTCTTCTAAAGACGATTCCGATGAGATATTGCAAGGCAGAATCTAACAATGAGTGAAAACAGCAGGTACGATTTGCGATTTTGACTTACGATCAATTTTTTCGTAAGACGTTTAGTAAAACGGGCCCTAGGTACCTGGGCCCGAGGATCAACTGAGAATTTTCTCAAATTTTAAATTTAAATAAATGTATGAAAATGAAAAAATAATATGAATAAGTTGTTAATGATAAAAACTTATCAATATTATCTTTTGTTATTACGTTAAAATGCGTATTAAAACGGAAATACGGCTTTATCGCAAACTGAAATTTGAGAAAAAAAATTGAATTGATAATGAGTATAGTTCTATAACCTCTGGCCCTGATGGACTAGCCTTTTCCTCGCAATTTCAAAGCGGTATTTATTTACGAAATGATAAACGTTGAATTAAAAAAAATAGGCTGACGAAATTATGTGACGTAGACTCATTCGGAACACCACTCGGCCAATCCAGCGATCAACCTCGGATAAATATAGATTGACTGTTTTGAATATATATGGGAGAATACTCGATGGCGGCAGTAAGAATGGCGAAAGCCGTCTAAATTTTGGGTGAAAAAAATTCGACGTCGCCAACGCTGCTTGCTTTGCTTTTGTTCTTCGTTTCCTTATTCAGTTTTTTTAGATACATAAAATACGGATGGAATCCTTCTTGAGAATGCTTCGTCATAAAAGTCTCAGTTAACATAAATCTAAAGGTCGCGCCTCTGGTTAAAGCGTTATTTTCTGTAGCACTGTTTCACGATTTTGTTACATACCATTACGGGTGTTCCGAATAAACGTAGGCTATGGCGAAGCTTGTCACCCTTGTAAAAGAATGGAAGCCTTGATTTAGTGGCCATGTATACATGTTCCAATGTTAATTATTCGTTCAATATTGTCCGCTGTAAAGGGTATTCGTTGCTCAGATCGGAACCGGTATAGCTGCCTTTATTTGTATAGGCAGTTACAACTATTATGCACTGAGCCATAAGTGTGTAAAAAATCATTCAATATCCACACATATATGACTTGTGCTTGTTTATTCGACAACGCGCTCAGTCGGGATACAGTTAAAATGAGCTCAGCCCTGCGTTCAGGAAGTCAAAATTAGCCAATTATTCCCCGCTATTTTCTTAGACCTTGTCATGTATTTATTGCAACAGGCGTCAACTTTAGACGAGATATTCTGACTTTTGTTGTAAATAATGACCCAGTCAAATAGGCGTAGTAACTGCAAAACGACCTATCATTGGGTATGCTTACAAGTTTAATGTCTGAACACTGGCAAAAACGATATTGACGAGTTTGAGTCAAATAAGGCCCGGACAAGCAGGTTCAACGTTAACAAGGATTCTAGTCTATTTTCTGATACCGTGTCACGTGTTTATTGTAACATTTCAATAGAACCATTTTCTCCTGAAACCATTGGTATACAAACATTGAAAGTAACATTGCCTGTATGTCTAATACAATCTCAATAGAATCAATTGTATTGAAGACCAGCTTTCCTTAATCAAACGTCTTCCCATAGCGCACAAACGGCAAGTATTTCATTAAGTCCACTTGTCATTGACCAAGATTTATCCTGTCTATGCTTCTCCGCTGATTCAATAACACTTCCAGTTTATCACGATTATTTAATTTCCGCCATCAGGGTTTTATTGGACAGTTCAACAGGCAGTCTCAGGAATTGAAACCACTCTACGTTATTGCTGCATCGCGTGTGACATGGGCATTTCGCTTTGTTGTGTAAACTTGTTATTTAGCTGCACTTGAATATCAAAAGAATTCAAATAAGATGGTTCAAAAGTTAATTACTACAAAAAGACAAAAAGAGCTCAGACTTACTATTTATGAGCAATCTATGAAATTGGAAAAGAGACGATTAGAATCTAACCTCTTTGCAAAAATATTTGACGACTTTTATTTTTTAATCAATTCTCAAACATTTCACAAACGTTTCTGTCTGGAACGCAATGTATTCATTTTTTCCTCGCGAAAATAATTGCAAACTATTTAGAATTTTAATATATGTAGGCCCCTAAGTACTATTTGAGCCTGTGCGCGACATATCCAACAATTTCACATGTGCGCAACGTGAAGATTCAGATCAGCCTGTGCAGTAGCACAGTCTGACCAAAGTCTTCACTATGCGTTAAAAAGATAGATATGATCTTTATGCCTTTTTAGGTGACCAGCATATATTATTATTACAATTTGTCTTTGTCTGTGCTGCTCAACATCTTAATTTCACGCACATGTTATATTGTTGAAAATGAAAACTACAACACAGAATGTTAACTTACTAAAATGAGATTCCAATAAGGCACAATTTCTGCAAGCGTTTTTGTCACCTCTGAACAAGCGCTTCCAGTGACCATGAGCATCTGTTCACCACGGTATATAAGGTCATATAAGGCATCCATTCCAACACCAGGGTCACACTGCAAACAGAATAAAACTGTTCTCTAAAGTACATGTATGTTTGTTTGGAAAGGATTTAAAGCCGTTCTTAAAAGTTTTTCAATTTTATCTCGGCGGCTAAAAATACATAACCATAGGTCTCTAGTATTTCTCTCAATACAACTACATTTTTTCCGAGCCGCCAATTTCTCGTCCCTTATAGGTTAAAGATTACCAACCTTTTGGTGGAAAACAGATGACAAAGGTTGTGTGCTGCCGTCGGTGTTCGAACACATTCAGCCATGATTGGGAGTCCTGTAAATACCCGATGTTTGTTACCCCCGACGACGGCATTCATTCTTTCCGACTATTTGTCTCTCACCAATTGGTTTATAATCGTAGACCTATTTGATCTAGTAGCTGAAGGCTATGAAAAGGATGTGACGGTAGTGCTGGTGAGAGAAATACCAGGAATCCATTGTTAGGTGCTCCAGCCACCGTGATATAAATGAAAAATTGTTGAAAGCGGCGCTAAACTCCATTCAATCAATGTTACCAAGAATGTTGATATGTACCAGAAGTATTTATACAGTTAGTTACATCGTGACATCGAATTTCATCTCAACCAAAACCATTCTAAATCGCTCACTTAGCGCTCCATTCATTCATTCAAAACACTCACTCAAATCAATCAAACAACGCTCCAAAATAATTTTAAAGATAAAATCAACATCTACACTCAAAATAAGTATTGAAATTGCGATTTCGCTAACATAATTGAACTTATAAGGGTAAAATGGGTCCTTGAAGAGATAAGAAACTAATTATAAAACATGTATGAATATTGTATTAAAAGAAGGTTATAAATATCGCTTATTTCGTTCATCCTGAACAAAATTAGCGATATTGGATTACCTTCCTTCAATTTCACCCAAATCTCGCCCCACACACTCGTTCAGTTTCATTCCAAAATCAGTCATCTTGTCAATTTCACAATGTTCTTAACTGTACAACTTACTAGATGCATTTAATGCAGTTGTGCATGTGAGGTGATGATATATTAGGAAAAACATATCAATGGATCCCATGCCTACGATATGTCTTCCTTTAACTTTCGGTTTATAAGAAATAAAAATAACTAAGAATAGCAAGAGTTTGAAGAAAAAATATATTCTGCTGTAAGTGCTTTCAAAGAATAACCTTAAACACCGAAAAAGAGCTTGATTTTGGATATTGGTGAATTTTCTGATGGAAAAGGTGATTGTCGAAGGACAATTGGAGGCACTTGCAAAAAAAAATCACCAAATGATAGATAAATCGATTTTATTCTGCGATTAACGAGTTCCTCCAAATACAGTTAAAACATCGCAAAATTGACAATCATTCCAATCAAAATCATTCTTAATCATTCACTTAGCGCTCCATTAATTCATACAAAACACTCAGTCAAATCGATCATAAACGCTCCAAAATTATTAGGAAAGATTTAAAATTCGTCCTCAACTTTCAGCAATACATTCAGATCGATCTATTTTTCTAAGGTTTTATAAGCTGGTGTGGACTTTTAAATGTCAAAGAAGAGGTAGAAAAAGAAGAGTACATATATTTTATTAAAGGGAGGTAATAAATATCGCTAATTTTGTTCATCTTGAACAAAATTAGCAATATTGGATTACATTCCTTTAATTTTAATCAAATCTCACTCCACACACTCATTCAATTTCATTCCGAAATCATTCACCTTGTCAATTTCACGATACTGTTAACTGTACCACCCAAGTATATTGTACTTCCAATTCAATTGCTCGTATTCCAAGGTCTTGAAAGACAAAATATGAACATTCTCGTTTTTTTTATTTTGTTGAATGAAATACATTTTCATCCACTAAGATAATATTTTAGCAAAGACAAACATCCTTGTTAAATCAATAAACTAGAAAATCTGACAGTGGCGCCAAAACTCACGTGTCGTAGAAATAACATGCGACTATTTGACAGACCTATTTTCTTGCACGTAAATTCTCGATATCCTGTAAGAACAATAACTGACAGAAAAATAAAAGCGCTTTAATTAACTCTTCCTCTAGTTTGACAGTTTGCCATCAACAATGTTTTATAGCTAGAAAAGATAGATAGTGCGGAACCAAAAACAATGGATATAACCTATAATACTCAGAAGATTGGTTTTTCAGAGTTATTCCTTTTTAACTGTATCAGACCCTTTATATTTACAAAACATCACTAAAGTAAAGAAGTTTAGCTTATTACTATACAAATATCCGTGTGATAACATCCCATATGATATTTTTATGATATCACATGGATGTTTTTAGAACAATGAAATAATGCGGTTGTCTTTAGAAGATTGTATTTCTGTTAGAAACATCGACGAAAACAAGGCAAATTGATGTTATACGATACATATAATACGTACTTAAGTACAATACACTAAAGTGTATTGTATGAAAAAATATCTAACTCGGTTGTGGGAATTTATAATTGTTTCGGCGGAGCCTCGACAATTATCAATTCCTCCAACCTGGTTTGATTTTTTTTTTCAGACAAATCGCTAAATACGTATTATATATTTCGTTTTTGAATGGGCGCTCTTCATTGAACCAAACGCAAAATTTCATTCAAACTTATAATGAACCTCACTATAAAATTGGTCAGTTATATGATCAAATATATGAGAAATATTGTCTGATCCAAGAGTATAACAGTATTGACCTATTATTTCATAAAATATTTTCGAAACATGACGTTTCGTCATTAAAGGTTCTTCATGATCTGAATTTTATAACATTTTCATTTGTATACAATTCAGTCATTTGGCATAAACGAAAGCAACGTTTGACTAAGCCACGTCGATAAATCGTATAACATGTTATCAGATCTGTATTCTTTGGTTGATTATCGGAATGTATCGGAAGGTTGCAGGTCAACTCGTGCAACTCGTGCTATGCAGGTCAGACGTTTTAAAATCCAGATCGTGCACGTTTATTGCTACGGTATTCAGAAGTTAAGATATTTCAGACACCCAATATACCAGATACCAGATTGTTTAGTTCGTTTTCTGTATACTGATTGATTGAATGGAGTTTAACGCCGCTTTCAACGTTATTTCAGTTATATCGCGGCGGCCGGAGCACCTAACAATGGATTCCTGGTATTTCTTTCACCTGTACTACCATTACATCCTTTCTTAGCCTCCGACTGCTATCTCACATAGGTTTACGATTATCTACCCATTGGTGAGAGACAAACGTCGGGTTTTCTGTATACATATTCTACAAAATTTTACATTTATCCATTATAAACATAAAGTAAGTATATACTAATGTTCGTTCGATTTTATCAAGCTGATTGGCATGCAAAACTCGAAATTTATTTATTTACTACTGCCTTATTTAATGCCAAAAAGTAAAAAGAAGTGCGTTTGAATGGGGCGCTGAGTGTGCGATTTAGAATGGTTTTGATTGCAATGTATGTCAATTTCACGATGCTTTAACTGTAATACCAATATGCGTCCATCTTTGATTAGAAGCATATAAAAATAAACATCCATTCGCTTTTTAAGTAGCACATACACGACGAGATCAGTATCATGAACTAAAATATAATTGAATCTGTACCCTATCTTGGTGTTTATGTCCTGCAAATATTTATACTAGACTCCTCTCTTTTCCTAGGCGAGTGCCCTACCACGTCGGAATAAAAGCTGGCTTGAACGGCAAGGCAGAACAAAGACCCCTTATACATAACTTGGCTTCCACGACATTGTTTATTCAACATAATCAACTACCAAATCTTATATATTGAATCAACACCTCATATTGGTTATAAACGGTGGGCGCAAAACGCTACCCGCAAATATATACATTGAACTCGGTCGGTATTCGAAGCCGGGACCTCTCTGTGCCTATTCTGCAGACTCAATGTCATGTAAAATACACCGGCATGTATATCTAAACGTGGGTCATTTATTACCAGTTATAAAAGTAAGATATAAAGTAAGTTCATCGCTTGCTCGACAACGCTCGATCAAAAAGAGTTCATTTTGATATTGACAATGTACCTACAATTATATCGAGTGCGTCTGCTCGCCCGACGGCCTTGACAGTGTAATGAAGTAATTGGTCCTGCGAGACGGTGCATATTGCAGAGGCCTGTCAGAATTATGATGGGTTGATTTTTATCTTGTCATAGCTCATTTTGTCTGCACTATACCAAACTATAATCCTTAATCATAGTGACTCTTATTTCGAACAAAAGGGCTTTTTGGACGTTTCAAACAATCTGCCACGATTTTTCTTCAAACTTGTTAAAAAGATAGCAGGCGATGATTGCTAGGATAAGATTGCTCATATATACAGCCTGATAATAGTCTATACTGTCTGCCAAAGCTTTTGGTACAGTTAAGAACACCGTGAAATTGACAAGCTGAATGATTTTGGAATGAACTTGACTGAGTGCAATGAGTGGATTTTGAGTTAAATTAGAAAGGTAATCCAATATTGCTAATTTGTTAAGGATGAATAAAATTAGCGATATTTATTACCCCCTTTAAAAAATATCTAGCTTTCTCATTCTATAAGAAGCAATTAGACGCTTGGAATTTCAATCATGTCTGTGGAATCGCGATTTTTTTCTTGCTATATCTATTTTGAATGATGTTGTGGATCCTTTCTTTTTTAGTCAAGTTGGAGCGTTTTTGAATTGTTTAGGTGAATGTTTGTAATTATCAAATGAAGCCCTGACTGAGCGACTCAGAATGGTTTAGATTGAAATGAATATCACGAATTTCACAATGTTACTAATTGTATAACAGGAGTATACATGTACCGAAATTACAAAAAGGGTGAGAAACCATTTTAGAAAGTATAGAATTATTACTATGAATGTCACGTCAAAAAAAATCTTTGGTGGGCCAAAAGTGTCACACGGACAATAACGACATTGTTTGACCATTGCAGAGTTTTCATTGAAGTCTTTGTTAAAGTGGCAGTTAAAAGAATAATGTCACTCACAATAATGTAGATGAAAAAATATTTAAACAAAAAATAAATATAAATAAGTCCTAAATGATTTCCATGCACGACCATTACTGTTGTTAATTCCGAAGATTTACGCTCATATTGACAGTGTTTTATGGCGATATTAAAACAATTGATTGATTCGATATAAATTGACTATTTTATAAACAGCGTTTCGCCGGGTAAAATGAAAATGCAACAAAATTGTGTCCATAGATTTTGTACAATATTTTAGGACATTTAAGAGGGAAAAGAATCTAAAGATAGTTTGTCTCGAAATTGTTCCACAATAAACCACTATTTCTTTATTTCCCTACTTTGCTAACATTATGACATTAATTTGTTTTTGTTCCATTGTGACCGAGATATTATGCTACTATTTTCGAACGATGAATTCATGCCAAAAATATATCAATAATTTGTAAATTGAGTTTTGAAACACTCGACACTTTTCGTTTTTCTTGGCTTGTTTCCGTTATTTGTTTTTTAATAACGACGATATTGCTCTAGCAACATCCTCTATTAAGCGACCCATTATATTTAGCGTCCATTATACAAGCCTACCGACCGAAAGCAAAAGCCTTCAAAATAAGAACATTCTCGAAATGTTACTCATGGAATCTTATGACCCTGCAACCCATTTGAACCGTCTCAATGAGTGATTGAATGGATTTTAACGCCGCTTTCAACATTTTTTCGGTTATATCGCGGCGACTGGAGCACCTAACAAACGTTTCCTGGTATTTCTCTCACCAGTACAACCATCACATCCTTTCCTAGCCTCCAGCTGCTATCTCACATAGGTCTACGATTATCAACACATTGGTGAGAGACAGATACCGTCTCAATGAGACGATTTTAATGGGTTCGAACAACATAGGATTAACAATTTATATAAATGATATCAAAGCAATATGTCTTATTCGTAATTTATATCATATCAAGCGACCATTCCCATAAGCGATCGGTTTCAGGTTGTTCCCAAAGTTACTAAGCATCTGATCAGTTGTTTTGTTCAAATGACCAAATATTGTACAGGCTGAGTAATGTCAAAAGTATGCAAACAAAGCAATACGAAAAAGGCATGTAAATTTTATCACCAAGGACAAATATCATATTTTTGGTCAGAAAAATAACCCATTTCTGACCTATATATTTTTCTATAGACCACGCTTGAAGCGAATCGACCAACCAGAGAGCAGTATTTCAAAAAATATAAATCTCAGATACAACTCCTTTAGGTGTATTTTCAAAACTGAGCTCTGACGTAGACGCTGAGTCCATTACCATAGGTAAATCGGGTATAATTAAAAAGCAAATGAAAGGAATCTAACCTCATCATTTCACTGCAATTATGAAATTACATGTTTGAGTGAACCTTGCGTTTTAAAACAAGCAATAACGTTAGTTTAGATGGTAAATTTTAAATTTCCTAATGTGTCATTTTAACCTGTTTTATCTATTTCGAACAATTACATCGAGAATCTAACAGTAAAAAATTGATTTCACGGCTCACAAAACAAAATCTACCTATAGCATTGTATTTACAGATATACTATGGAAGTGTGTCGTGCACGTTAAGCTTGACAAATTTTGTGTGCTGTGTCATTTTAAGAAGGTGACGTGCAAATTATATGGTCGCTTTTTCCAAAAGATTTTCTACAGTTGCATACGTGCAATGGAGCTGCAATAAGTAACGATAATAGATTTATAGGTATAGTTTCGGCATAATTACACATAATAACAGTAATTTAACAGCGAGTTTTACTCATTTTCGTTGTTCAGATGTTCGTGTAAAAATTCCAGACAATGTTAGAAAAGCGTGGTCCAAGTCAGATAGAAAATCTCGTGCCACGGTATATGGAAAATATACACTCACTGAAGGTCGTGTCTATTTCCCATATACCACGACACTCATATTCTACCCTATACGTAGCTCAATTTTATTGGGGTTGGTTTTATCTCGAAACTCCTGACGAAGAAACGTTATGGTTGACAGCGCTAGGTACATTTGATTACATCGTGAAATTGACACTCATTCCGATCAAAACCATTCTAAATCATTCACCCGAGCTCTATTCAATCATTCCAAACATTCACACAAATCGATCAGAATTGTTATAAAACATTTCGAGATTGTTAAAGGCGATTGGCATTTAATTAAAATAGATCAAACTAACATTTATTTAAAACCGACAATAATTAATTTACGATTTTATTGGCTGGTGTTGCTGTTGAAGTGTCTGATTGGTCCACGAAGTCACAAACAAACGTACGCATATTTTATCAAAGAGATTTAATAAATATCGCTAATTTTGTTCATCTTGATAAAAATAGCGATAATGGATTTCCTCCCGTTAATTTCACCCAAAACTCATGACCCGCTAATTCCATTTCAGTAAAAAATAATTCAAAAATCACCAAACTTGTCAATTACACGACGTTCTTAATTGTTTATACAGTCAAACCTGTCTTAGCGGCCACCTGTATTCAGCAAGCAGTTTGTATTAAGCAAGCGGCCACTGAGTTCCCAAATAAACCAATTGCACTGAAATTGACCTGTATTTAGCAAGCACCTGACTTTAAGCAATCACTTTTTGAATGTCCCTTTGGTGCTTGCTTAATAATTTAGGCCCTATATATTTTCAATGTTTAGTATACATGTATTCTTAGAGATCTGGTGTTTTAGAAAGCCATTACATTGCTTTTTTTGTTTTCGATCTTTTATCATAAACAAGCTTTATGTTTAAAAAAATGGATTCACGAACAAACCGGAAATTCTCAATTTGAAGAAAGTCAGAGAGATTGTGGAATATTTCGAGCTACCGGATTGAAGTTGCTAAACTTGATATTAATTTTCGAACATCATTTGAATAATTTGAGTGTTTGAATAAATGAATGGATCACTCGGAAATGATTTAGAATATTTTATTTCGGAATGAGTATTAATATAGCGATATTTCCGTGTATCGACAAAACGGTGATTGACATTGAATACAGCACACGATACGGAATACGTGAATAACGGAATTTGTGTATCAGGAGCAGACATCTTTAAATGCAAATAAAGCTTATATCATCAAACAATATAATTAATCATACGGAAGGAAGAAATGACTGAAAGAAATCGGTGATAAAATTCCTTGTTTATCAGTCATCTTATTACAAATGAATGTGATTGGTCAATCGATATTTTGTTTACCAGCAGTGATCGGTTACTGAAAGTAGTGTACCTGTAATAGTTCCGCAACATTTCGGAACACATGATCTTTCACAATGTTGACCGAGGTTTCCTTATGAGAATCATAAGGAAACCTCGGTTTACAATGTTAAAGCTATTTTTTTTTTAAACTTTCGGGTACTATTACATGTCCACTACCTTAAAGTTACATGGAAACCATTTATGACAAATACAAACCCACAAACCTAAAAGAATAAGCATAATCCTTTTTTACTGAACCTTACAGGACATGTATGGTCCTTTATTCGTCCCAGCAAAATGAGATTTAAATGAGGGTATTTCGCCTAGCTTTGGCTCTTACAATAGAAGGAAGCGAAACCAAAAACCGAGAATGAACATGGTTTGATGTAGATATAATCTGCAACTACTTTGTCAAAGGTACAGATGAGAGGGGGTAAATCAAAGGGGGTAAATGCAACCTAAAATCTTTATTTCTCAATTAAACCCTATGTTGTGGGTACTCATTTGAATCGTCTTGACAAGACGATTCCCATGAGTAATAACAACATAGAGTTTATGTTACAATTTAAAGTCCAAAATACCCCCTCTTTCTTTAGCTTTGTTTGTACCATTTGCCTCTCTATGCAATGTTAGTCACTATTGAAACCATTTACATCCGTTACCCCTTTTATTGTGTTACTAGTCCCAAATGTATTTGTAACGTGTTTCTCGTAAATCGTTTTTTGAAGAATTCATAATAATCATCCAAAATTTCTTTTCGTTGAAAATGCGACAAAAACTGCGTTACCATCAAAATCAATTTATAAATATATCAAAATGAATCTGCAGAATAGAAGTTTAAAGGTGGAAGAGGACAATGGCTTATCTTAGATTAGAGAATAAACTTTTATATAAAACTATGTTAACACTGAGTAAGTGCGATCTCAACGGCGTGCACGCCTTGCTTTCTATTTTAAAAATAACGTTACCAAGACATCGTAAATTTGTCGATTTACCGCGCTTTCTACAAACGACCATACTTCCACTAATATGCGCAGTGCGATTATATACAGGGCGATGTCTACTTCGTTCCATTTGTCTCTCTATGCAAGGCTTATCACCATTGAATCCATCTTTTCATCCGTTACCCCCTTTCTTGTGTCACAAGTCCCAAAATGTATTTTCCATGTATTTCTCGGAAATCGTTTTATGAAGAATTCCGTGAGATCGAACGATAAAGTTCCCTTCGAGATTTTATGTTTCATTGAAAATCTACGATCCAGGTCTCGTCCATGGTTCCCATTGATATGATTTAATTCTAAAAGGAAGAACTGTCTTTTTTTCAGAGATAATACTGACTAGGTCACGTAGTAAATTGCTTTTTAGACAAAATAACCTTTAAATGGGAGTTCAATGGGATTATATTACACGGAAATTTGTATGGCTTCTAGCAATTGGAATTATGAGTTAAAGTTAACGGAAATTCGACCACATGTTATTCTGTATATCTCGGAAGGCAAAAAGTCGGCCGAGGATCAAAGCAGCCATGTGTGATGATGACAAAACGGTGCAAACTGTCAGAATATTAAAGCCAGCTTCGCACGCAAGCTGTTGGAAGGTTCCCTGAGGAGACCCCGACAATATTTCGTACTTCAAAAAAAATAATGTCCGAATAAAAGTGTCAACACTTTGTGATATCGATTTTTGTAGGAATGGCGTTAGATAATCATTTTGATAAACTCACTGCTTTACCATTGAAATGTCAAAACGTTTTAACCGAATCACATTCATTTCACCCTTATCTGAGCAGAGCTAAATAAGTGACGTTATAAAGATCATTGTAGAGCAACCACTGGCAAAATGAAGCAATTAACCGGAAAATTTGTCCTTAAATTGAACCTGCCACTCGTGTAAATTTTAGCTTTTGTTGTTCACTTAATGAAATATAAATAGCTATTACAATGAAACAAACGATTACAGTTTATAACATCGTGAAATTGACAAGGTGAATACGTTTGGAATTATTTCGGAATGATATTGAATGAGTGAGAGGAACGAGTTTTGAGTGAACGGGAGGTAGTCTAACATCGCTAATTTTGTTCAGGATGAACTAAATCAGCGGTATTTATTATCCCGCTTTTATAAAGTATGCATACATGTTCTATTAAATAGCTTCCTATTTCTCCAAGAACCAATCAGATGCTTAAAAGTTCAATTTTGTCAAAGAATTCGAGATTTAGATCTTGCTTTATTCAGATAGAAGGTACTTTTTTTTTATTCCATCTTATTTAGTCATTTTGAGCGTTTTTGAATGGTATAAGTGAGTTTTTGGAATGATTGAATGGGGCGATGAGTGAGCGATTTATGGTTAAGTTTGAGATGTCAAATTCACGATGTTTGCAACTGTACCCTCTATTTACAATATTAGTCAAATGGACATTTATCTCAATCAAAACCATTGCACTGAAATAAACGATTACCCTCTTTTTACGATAGTAAAATTCAAATTGAGATGTTGAGGATGTGAAACTGTGTTTTTTAAGTAAATTGGGGAAAAAAAAAAAAACAAAAAAAACCCCGCTCTTTTGAAATTTAGACAGCACGCTCACGATAAAAACTCATTTACTTGTTGATTAAAACAGTAGTGTTAATACATATTTAAAATTGCGTTTAACCATTTTTAGAAACATGAGAAACACCACTTTAAAGATTTTTGCGTGTCGAATGAGACTTTTGAAATCGCTCGATCTTCAAGCGTCAAGAAAAGAAGAAATGACACTGAAAATCAAGGAAATACGCTTCCTTTACCATAGATTTCTTTGAAGGATGATTAGTAGCATTCGGTAAATACATTTTTCTTGGTGGAAATGCGACAAAAATTGCGTCCAATATCAAATTGTTAATTTGCAGAATAGTAGCTTTAAGGTGAAAGAGGAAAATAGCTTTTTGGGATAAGTGAAAAATATGTAAACTCTGAATTAGTGCGTTCTCAACGGCGTACATTTTTTTCTTTGTAAGCGTATTAAAACTTGCGATTTGGCGCTTTCTAGTCAAGTCAAAAATTAAAGTTTAGTCTACAGTAGTAATATCACTACCGCGCATCATATCACTGGAAACGTCTTCTAAAGAGGATTCCAATGAGATATTACAAGGCAGAATCTACCTATGAATGAAAGTACCTACGTGTGATTTTGGCTTACGATTATATTTTTTTGTAAGAAGTTGAGTAAAACGGGCCCCAGGTCACGAGTGGAGCGACTTTACCACTCGGTCACCAAATATTTTGTTTAACAAAGACTCTTCTCAATTCGTTTTGAAAACGTAAAGAAGTAAATAAGCTCTCGTCAAAAAGAGTATAGATTGATCACTATGTATGGGTAGCTCTAATTGAAAAACGAATTGCGGCTATCGACACTTACTTCTGTGAGTCAGGAGTCATTCGTACCCCCACTTGTGTTATTAAGGAGTCCAATCTCAAAAAGGGAGTCCTAATTTTCCTATTGGGAGAACATCGTGGAAAAGAAGAAACTGCTTCTTATAAGCAATTTCTTCTTTGCAACAAGTTTCTTCCCCCAAGAAGATGATCATTTACTTTCGAAATACTACAAGCTCAGGAGAATGTTATCTTCAACAACAGATCTCTTTTTCTAAAAATATTTTCGTATGATCCATTGGACGCATAATTTACAAAATGAAGAGTCCCCAGTGGTAATCATGGACTCCCCTAAGTGTTGAACCCTGAATTGAACTTTACAATTCCAACAAATTGAGGTAGCCGATGGACTGTATATTCTGACTTGCTGTGAAAGAGCTGAAAATATGTCGTTATGGAAAGATGGGAGCGGAAACGCGTGTGCTGACGTGGTCGATGACATAGACATGTGTCACTCTTGAAATCGGTGGTAAAAACCTACGTCATAGCCTACGTTCACGAATGAAATTATCGCTAGCGTATTTTCAATTTTGAGGTTGTTCAGCTCCTACACGAAAGTTATTGGAGCCCTGTCATAAAAAAACTGGTTCATTCGGTAGTTTACGTCACGGTCAGTATTTACTGTACCTTAAACTATCACCGATTTCATTATCGATAACTAAGTTCATTGGTAAAATTTACATAGAATAAAAGTGGTCGTTATGAAAGTTGTCTCAATTTCGTTACAAATTCGAATCATTCGGCGTAAACCCTCTATATAGCGATATTCTCTTTGGCATCCTATATGTCGAATCCATCCGCTTTTCAATATTGAAAAGAAAATCATCTAGCGAATAACTCTTGATGGTGTCAAAATGATATTCCTTGTGTTTATGACGCTTTACTAATCGAACAAGAAGTCAACACATCGCGAATTAGCTTATAATATCTCCGAGAACGTATACATTGAACTATAGACTCCAATGCACCCACATATGTCTTATGAGATAGCAACAAATTAAAATAATACCATTGCTCTGCATGATTGTGGTTAACTACAAAATGCATATCAATCTAACAGAAATAATGTAACTTAATCTGTACTTTAAACAGAATTTTACATCAATTTTCAATGATGAATGAAACCTATTTGGAGCTGATTTCTCAAAAGACTTATTTTATACTATTCTATTGACGAGTGATTATTGTCAGAATTATGAAGTATACTCAGTTATTTTCAGCATTTAAATAAATAGCGTCACGTGATAAATCTTCAGTTCTTTTCAAACAAATTGAGCAAGGAAAGGTGCTAAGCTTTGAAAAATTGGTTCATACGTTGCTACACTACATGCCATTGAAAAAAGCAAGATTTTAAAATGAAATTGAAAGGGTGGGACGATCAAATAGTGAATTTTGTTAAAGAGAGGTAAGATGTTTACCAGAATGGAGTTTAGCGCCACTTTCAACAATTTTTCAGCTGTATCACAAAGACTGGGGCACCTAACAATGGATTTCCTGTAATTCTCACACCTGTAGAACCTTCACATATTCTCCTAGCCACCAGCCGCTATCCCACTTAGGTCTACCAATATTGACCCATTGGTGGGAGATAAATAGATCGAACCCAGACGCGCTACCAACTGTGCTATTACGGTGGCTGTATTGTTCCGAGCCATTGAAATCAAGCTTCATTCCATTTTTAGCAATGGACCGGTATGAGCGAGTAGTAGGAATGACATCAAGAGTGAGCGACAAAGGATGTTCACGACTGTATTATTACATTTTTGTGACATCACAATTCATGGCGAAAGATCAGTTGAAACTGGGAAAAAACAAACCCTGATTAGAAATGATTTTACAGAAATGTTTTCAGCGGCGTACATAGGGTTTCTACAAAGGCGGCTCGATGTCGGCAGATTCCAAGTAATCAGTCCCAAAGTATCCAGTATGGGGCTAATTGCTCAAAATTTGTACGTCTCTTATTTTTTCTATTGGAACAGTTTAAAGATTTTTTGTTCGAATAGGGGGTCGTTTTCCATGTGTAACTGTTACACAAATTTGATTGATTAGATTACATTCACCAGAATGAAGTAATTTTGATACCACCTCTAGTTCCGCAATGTTTTTCGAGAGAGGTTGTTATCAAGATATTTAGGATCGGAGTCCAATTTTTCTGATTAGTTAAGTAGACTAACTCGTATGACATCATCCATTTTCTTTTTAGAATATTTTATGACCGAACGATCGAAAATTAATGCAAGATAATCATGAAATATTTTGTTTCGGTTTGTATTTATCTGATGCGGGGTTTCTGGTCATTTAATGAGACACGAGTCCACACCTTACATTGCTTTGAGTTTTTTTTTCAAGAGAATAGATCATTTTTTCGTTTTAGAAAAACGACTTATCAATATACTTATCGTATATTTTTTACCATATAATTAAGGAAATTTTGACAAATAATATCTATGATTATATATCTTCTTTTCTATATCCTATTTTTTTTAATGCTGCACTGAACAAGAATAAAAAGTTGATTCGCCAAAGCCCTCAGTAAAATAAAATTGACAGCCTTTGGTATATTTAAGAACCAAAGCGTTTTTGATCGATTGCCAGAATTGTATGTTTTCTGAATTAACAGGGTGATTGTTTTCCGATTTCGCCTGTCTTTAAAGTACAAATATAAATGACATTGTCTTTTCTGTCTCTCTTTTCTAATTAAAGTAAATCGGGAATATCTAGGCCAGGCCGGAAAGTTGAAGAATAAACAGATGCCAAATCATTGTCATTCGTCGTTTATATTACTCCTAACATTACGCAGATACCTACTTTTCAATGAAATTTCGTACAATCTTGAATATCATAACGCAACGATACGAGTCCGAAGAAAGCATTTCTAACGCTTTCATATGCCCTGGCTCTACGACCGAAATGACTCTTGAATATCACACCCTTGTCGCCAGCCAACATTTTGCCCGGAGAAGACATGAATTGATTATTAGAATGGAGTTAAACGCCGCTTTCAATTTTTTTCAGTTATATCGCGCCGGCTGGAGCACCTAACAATGGATTCCTGGTATTTCTCTCACCATTACTACCACCATATCCTTTCCTAGCATCCAGCTGCTATCTCACATAGGTCTACAATTATCAACCCATTGGTGAAAGACAAATAAGTCGGAATGAATGAGTGCCGCCGTCGGGGATCGAACCCGGGACCCCTAGATTGACAGTTTGGCGCGCTACTGGCTACACTATGTCGGCGGCCGCGAATCATAACGGATATGTGCACGCTGTTGGTTGAGCGTTCGCTGATCGTTGACATCATGCTTAGATTATGAATATGACACGGCGAGTAGTTTGTGATATTGGTGCATGCCTGTAATTGGGCTACAGATACTGGGATAATTTTGAATTTCAAATTGAATTATTTCAACGATACTTGCTCAATACCAACATTGTAGGAAGTCATTGTAATTGTCTCATCGAGACGATTCAAACGGGTTCCAACAACATAGGATTTCAATTCGAAATAAAGATTTTGAACTGGCAGGCAATACCCCCTCTCTTATCTGTAACACTGGTGAAAGAAGCAGTTTGAGGATCATGGTACCTACATTGTAAATGAGAATTGTTCGAGGATTTGGTCGAGATGAAGGTATGGGGACAATTCGTATCTGAAGATTTTACTTTGAAATTAGAAATATTTATAACAACATGATTATATTATACTTTCACTCACTGTTCCTGCGGGCTAAAATTTGCGCATTGTTTTGTATGTCGACATATAATTCGAAGTAGCAGATGACAATTTAATCTTAAACTTTCTTTTCTAGCCTACAGCATCATTTAATTTATTTGAAGAGGATAATGGATTTTACCTTAATAAAGTTTACCTCTTTACCTAAAACAATGTTATGTGTAAGGGGTGAAATATATTACTGATAATGTATTATAAGTTACATCAACAAAACTTTAAAATAATGAGTTGATTAAATGTTCTCGTGTCAATTGCCAGTTTAACACTTACACGTTTTCAAATTTTATACAAGTATTGAAACCAGAAAAAAGAATATTATATTATGGTTCCAATGTACTAGCTATACATATTACATTTTGTTCTCTTACGACAATTTATCCTCAAAATGTTAATATTGATAAATAAATAGAGGATAATCGTTTGTTTCAGTGTAAGATCGATTTATATTTCATTGAGTGAACAACAAGAGCTATATTTTCACGAGTGGCGGAGCCACGAGTGAAAATATAGCTTCTGTTGTTCACGAATGAAATATAAATCGATTTTACACGAAAAACAAACGATTATTCTATTTCTTTTATGCAAAAATGAGACAAAATGAGAAATTTTTATGACATTTTTTCATAAAGCGCGTCATTTTGCGCGTGATTGCTATGCAACGGTCATTGTGACGTCACTTATTTCGCCCCGCATAAATGACGTCAGATAGGATAAATTGCGGAAAAGCAGGGTATACGTTTTTGATAATTTCACTGCTTTTGTGGTTAGATTATCAAGTGATAATCTACCGTTATTTCTCGATAAGCCAACGAAAGGCATTAAAGAAAGGTCTGTATCAATAATTGATCGACTGTCGGTACGATAATCTTCTCGTTTCCGTTCTCGAGTATTAAGAGATCAGGCAGGCTATGAACGCGATTTGTTGTTGACGTACAAGAGGGAGGATCATTAATGACGCATCAGATACAGAAACATCGTGAAATTGACAAGTTAAATGCTTCTGGTTGAATTGTGCAAGTGATGAACGGATTTTCAATGACAAGCATGGGAAGTAAAACATAAACGATATTTCGTCCAAATTCGACGAAAATCATAGCGCATTTTTTCATCTCCCTTTATTACAAGCTATGTACTCTTACTGTGTTTGTGTCTTCATGAATAAATCATTAGCTTAAAGCTCAACGCCAATCAATGAAATCAAACAATTATTAAACCGATTTAGTTAAATTGCTAATCATATTGAAGGATTACGAAGCGTTTTTAATAATTTCAAAACGTTTCGAGTGAAAGTGCTGAGCAAGTAATTTTAAATGGTTTTGACCGAGATGAGTATCAATTTCACGATAAATATAATTGTATAGATATCATTTAATACAACTGTAGATACACTGAACTTTATTATCATTATTATTCTATTGACGGTCATGTCTTTGTTTACCTGTAAATTTTGCTGTCGTGCATTGTATTGTACGAGACGAATTAGTCACAACAAGAAAAGATGTTGGTGCGTTAGTCCGTCCGTTTTATTCCAACATGTACATTTATGTATTGAACTCAAAAATTGAATTCACATAAATTTTCTCCACCAAGCCGTGAAAGCGCAGTTGGTAGCGCGTCGGACTGTCCATCTAGACGTCCCGGGTTCGATCCCCGACGTCGGAACTCATTGTTTCGAATATTTGTCTCTCACCAATGGGTTGATAATCGTAGACATACATGGGAAAGCAAATGGATACTAGGAAAAGATGTACCGGTACGATGTATACCAGGAATCCACTGTTAGGTGATTCTGCCTCAACCGCGATATAACTGAAAAATTGTTGAACGCAGCGTGAAATCCATTCAAACAAACACATTTTCTCCACAATTAATGGATCTTCCCTTTGAAATAATTTTTCAGCTAGCCCAAATGTCACAGGTCGATATCAATTTTGCGGGCTGTCGTTGTCATGCAACAAAATCCGGTTTTTATTTCCTTTTCTAGCTATATACACTGATATCGCGGCTGAAGCACCTAACATAGGATTCGTAATATTTTTCTCAAAAGTATAACCAATTAATTATTCCCTACCATCAGCTGCTAGGTGATCACTTAACCATTGTAGGGAGACAAATAACGGAAAGAATAAACCGGTGTTTGCGATTGTCACATGAATACATACGAATGCTGTGGTATAATTGCAATCTGACAACTCTAGTAATGAAATCAAAATTTCGCCGATCTTTGTTAAAGGTCTGGGATTTCCGTGACAGAAAATGAGGTACTGATAAATCTCTTATGTTTACGAAATAAATATTTCAAGGCTAAATGAGAAATATTTCAATCATTCAGATGCAAGGATTACTGAGAGATTGTCATTTAAATAGCTAGCGAAAAATAAATGTAACAAGTGCATGTCGTATTGCGATGCAATACAGGAGTCCCCCACCGGATAACAAAAAATCCTTTCTTATAATATATCTCCTACTTACTAGATCTTCTTCTCAATGAGATCTACCAGTGTACAAAGTTTGAAGTTGCTAGGGCTTATAGTTTAGGAGATAAGTACGGGACAAAAATGTAAGGATAGAAACAACAAAGGGCAATAACTCAAAAAGTGGACATGGCAGAGTGGACATGGCAGAGTGACAGTTCTTGTACATGACACTTGTCCTCAATGATATCTATAAGTGTAGCAAGTTTGCAGTTTCTAGCACTTATGGTTTAGAAGATATGTTCCGAACAAAAATATAAAGGTAAAAACAACAAAGGGCAATAACTCAAAAAGTGGGTGTGGCAGAGTAACAGTTCTTGTACATGACACTTGTCCTCAATGAGATCTATAGGTGTACAAAGTTAAAAGTTGCTAGCACTTATAGTTTAGGAGATATGATCCGGAAGAGAATGTAAGACTAAAAACAGCAAAGGGCAATAACTCAAAAAGTGGACATGGCAGAGTAACAGTTCTTGTACATGACACATGTCCTTGATAAGATCTATCAGTGTACAAAGTTTGAAGTTGCTAGCACTTATGGTTTAGGAGATATAATCTGGACAAAATTGTAAGGGTAAAAACAACAAAGGGCAATAACTCAAAAAGTGGGCATGGCAGAATAACAGTTCTTCAACATGACACTTGTCCTCAATGAGATCTATAAGTGTACAAAGTTTGGAGTTGCTAGCACTTATAGTTTAGGAGATATGATCCGGACAAGAATTTAAGGCTAAAAGCAACAAAGGGCAATAACTCAAAAAGTGGGCATTGCAGAGTAACGGTTCTTGAACATGACACTTCTCCTCAATGAGATCTAAAAGTGTACAAAGTTTGGAGTTGCTAGCACTTATAGTTTAGGAGATATGATCCGGACAAGAATTTAAGGCTAAAAACAACAAAGGGCAATAACTCAAAAAGTGGGCGTGGCAGAGTAATGGTTCGTGAACATGACACTTCTCCTAATTGAGATCTATAAGTGTACAAAGTTTGAAGTTGCTAGCACACATAGTTAAGGAGATATGTTCCGGACAAGAATGTAAGGCTAAAATCAACAAAGGGCAATAACTCAAAAAGTGGGCATGGCAGAGTTACGATTCTTGAACATGACACTTCTCCTCAATGAGATCTATAAGTGTACCAAGTTTGAAGTTGCTAGCACATATGGTTTAGAAGATATAGCCCGGACAAAAGTGTGACGGACGGACGGACGGACGGACGGACAGACAGACGGACGGACAGACGGAATCGAGCAAACCTATAGTCCCCCAACCGGTAACCGGTGGGGGACTAATAAATGTAACTGCAAATCAAATCAAATCAAATCAAATCAATTTTAATTGGTATAAGAGTCCAGTCACAGGACTGTCACCATTGACATACATTTTGATAGTAACAACAAGTACACACAGACAAATTCAAATAACATGTAGGTACGCTATCCAATGAATTATGACATCTAGCAATTATATATAGTTAATTCATAATAACAGTAATAATAACTATAATGGCAATATTGCTTTCATTGACACCCTTCAACTTCGAGGCCATGTCAGTTAAGGCAGAGGAGCCGCAACAGTTCCGCAAATTTTGGACCATATGATCCCCCACAATGCCAACCAAGGCTTCCCAATGAACATCATTAGGAAACCCTGGTCAACACTGCTAAAGTTCACTACTCCTGATACATCGCAAAACTATTGCGGGTCCACTACCTTAGTATAGAGTAAAGGAACCACACAAACAATAAGTCCGTGGGGCACCATCACTCTATCTAAAAGGATAAAAGAAAGGGCGAGCCATGGAGGGATGGCGTCTAAGTTAAAGAGATGTCAATATCTATTGCAAAAAGCCACAAAATACCTTTAAGTAATACTGTTGCTTTTTATCAACGTTTCTCTAACTTTAAACATTTTACAAATATTCTTAATACATGTACTAGCAATGTCATAATCTTTACATTCCATTATAAAAGCAAACTTCTCTTCAGTCGTTTTGAGATCGAAAGATGGGACAATTTGATTCAATTCACTAAAAAAAGTAGTTCTCTGTGTCGAAAGTGAAACACACTCCATCACAAAATGCCTCTCATCCTCGACACACAAATTGCACAAGTTGCACTTACGGTCAATCAATGGAGTCCTAGTTGAACTGGTACTCCGATGTCTGTGAGAGACAACGGGTAGTGTATAAATCTTACGGCAATCTGATTGGATGTGTGTTTTTCACGACAAGTAAGTTATTACAAACCGTAAGAATTTTTCCCATCATGCATGTCGATATCCGTTGAAATTTGGCGGCATTATTTAAAATGGAAGGACTAAAATTCTGTTGCTTATATAAATATGCTCTTTACGAGATAAACATACGAAAGAAAAACAAAAAATCAACTCATTATTTGCTGTTTTTAGCTGCATTCGTCGTGATTTTCGATCAACTGCACGTCGCAAATCCTCTACCAAACGCTTTACGATTTTCTAGCTTCCGTTTAACGTTGATCAAATGACGTCACTACCGGGTCACATGACCTGACGAAAATTTGTAAAATACCTGTCTCTAGTATCGATAGATCTAGGGGCAGTAACCCAGTCAAAGTCCTAGTATGCCTGCCCTTTCCAATGTCTGCATCAATGTGCTCCAATTAACAAGTGTTTCAACTGCGTCATATTTTAGGTAATCAGTCACAATTTCGCTAGCCTATTTTCATTTTTGAATGCATTTTTTTCAGCTTGTCGTTCATAAATCAAAGGGTGATACGTCAGCACTAACATAATGTATTGCATAAAATGTGAGTTTTCGGGTAGTTATGGGCGTACATTAACGGACAAAAATCAGGGCGTTAACGAGAGAAAACGTGTATAAATTAGTAAATTCACGCGCCGTGAACGTCCGGCAATTTTCACTTGAATTTGGGCTAAACTACTTATCCATTTTAATGAAACTTGTTTATTTTGCAACATTTGTTAATATAAATCAACGCATTTTGTTAATGCATTCGCACTCAGTCGTTAGACCAAGTTTAGGTCTCTGCAAATATTTACGACCTCAAAAAGGTAAATTAACCCTTTATCCAATATACTGTTTCTATAATGAATAAAAAGGTTTTCGGCTCTCAATTAAATTCTTTGATATGCCCGTAAAAAATACCTAGTCCATCTGGTACCTAAAACATTCCTTCATATAAATGACTTGTTTGAGTGTTAAAGTTCCGCGGATTTTTCAATTACATTGACGCAGTTTTCGAAGAATTTGACCCAGTAGAGAGATGGAGACCGCTACAGATGGAATGGCCGTTATGGAAAATTGTTTTGAAGTGTATAATACAGTTAGTAACATCGTGAAATCGACATTCATCTCAATCAAAATCATTCCACTCAACGCCCCATTCATTCATTTTAACCACTCACTCATTTCATTCCAAAAACGCTCCAAAATCACTTAAAAGACAAGATTAACTACTACATTCAAAATTATAAAAGGCTACAGAAAATCGCGACTTCACTGACATAATTGAAATTTGAATTTAATTGAAAGCGCCTGATTGGTCCTTAAAGAAACAGGAAACTTTATAGAACACGTATGAATATTACATTAAGGGGAGGTAATTAATACCGCTTACTTTGTTCATCCTGAACAAAATTAGCGATATTGGATTACCTCCCTTGAATTTGACTCAAAACTTCAAACACTCGTTTAAATTCATTCCAAAATCAATCATCTTTTCAATTTCTATATGTTCTTAACTGCAGCTCTAGTGCTGTTGTGAGTCATTTTTGTATACACTGAAAAATCATAATTCACCGTAAACGGGTGAAATGAAGATGACTATAACGTCTGTACTGATTATGCCCCCTTCGAAGAAGAGGGAGTATATTGGTTTGCACTTGCAGGGTTCGACACTAAGGGGAGTCCGAGACTCCTTGTATACTATTTAAGACTCCTTCCCTTTGCAAGTAAGGAGTCCGATTGACTCCAATGGTCTTGTGAGAATATTTTGAAAAAAAAAACAGATGCACGGGGCAGTTACCTTTTCAACCCTTGTCATAACTGTAGATCTTTTAACTAAGAATTGTTGAAGAAACGCTTGCTTGCATCTCTTAGTACTTTGAAACTAGCATCTTTATAAGGAGAAACTTTTGGAAAGAAGAAATTGCTTGTAACAAGCAATTACTTCTTTTCCACAATGTTATCCCATATTGAAAATTTGGACTACTTACTTTGAGCTTGTCTCCTTGATTTCATGTGTTAGGAGTCCAATCGACTCTACTCTTGAGAGTTAGTGTCAATCCCTGGCTTGGTGGTCGGTCGGTAGGTCCGTCCGAATACCGTTTTCTCCAGAGCATATCTCAAAAAGTATGCAAGTTAGAATCATGAAAGCTAGAATCATGAAATTTTACAGGTCAATAGATATCATCGCGGAGAAATGCAGTGCACAAGAACCATAATACCTTCTCATCGTATTTTGTGAGTTATTGCCTTTTGTTGATTTATGGGTGGGTGGGTCAGGCATACATTTTTACAAACATCTTTTGTGTTCATATATATTTTACAAACATCTTTTGTGTTCATATGTCATGTAATTTATGTTCATTTTAGGACCCTTCTGAAAATGTGTTCGTGAATGTTTGAATGACCCAAATGTGGATGTTGCAGGGTGAGGCTGTTCTTACGTGTAACCGAGAAATCTTTGAACGTCTTCTCTCCGTAATCGGTGGGTCTATTCCAGAGAACAAACTTGGCAGACATTCTCCTTAGGACACCCTATTCAAAATTTGTTGGTGAATGTTTTATTATCCCCAAATGTGGACGAGGCATTGCGAATCCTGACACTATTCTCTTCCAAAAACAGTAGAACAATTTCAGTCAAACTAGGCAGTTATGTTCATTGGGCGACCCTTTTCAAATTTATTCGTGAAATTTCGAATTGTCTGTACAAAAAAGTGTGGCAGATTCAGAAGTTAATGAAGAGTAGAGAAATTTCCCAGCGTGAAACCAAAACAAATCTCTGTAAAAACGATCTTGGACACGAACAAAAACATACTTATAACAGTGACAACTATGTCTCGCTCACTGCAAACTTGCTCGACAACAACTAAACGTCTTGTGGAGAAATAATAATTCTTCATATGAGAAAATATATCATTGACATTTCACAAAGATGTATCTTTTATATCTACGAAAATTAATTTTCAAAGAAAATTGCAAAATAAAACTTGCATTCTTCAGTCAAAAGAGAAAACGCGTTAATTAGGCTCGAGACAGAAAATTTCCTATTTAAATTTTTCCTATAAATAATCCAAGTGTCATATAAATCCTGTTTGATGTAATTAGATATTTAAATGAAACATTTTGTATTTCCACAAATTTTGATGTGCAAGAAATTGTACAATTTTTGTCATACATTATCCTATAACACCAATGTTATAGTTTTTCATTTCAGCATTCAAATCCGCACATTCTGACAAGGGTTGATAATTTTGCATGGCGGTTAACATTCATTATTGCTTAAAATGTACAATTTCGGGCATTTATAGACTTGCATTAATGGACAATACCCCGGCGTTAATGGGAGAAAACGTGGATTGCTACGTCAATGCATGTGCCGTTAACCCCCGGCTAGTTTTTTACTTGGATAATCACGCACTGGATCCATACACTTTATCAGTTTAAATGTCTAAAATAAATATTGAGCACAAAGAAAGCCGCTGATTCTGTTCTATACTAAGTAATGTAATATAAATAAACAATATGAAGGTGCAATGCATGACGCTTTTTTTCGGCACATTCGTGTGTTTTATGCTAGTGTTAAAGCTTTCTTTAATTTGAAAAAATATCTTCGCACACGGGCGTTTTACAATTGTTCGGGTATCTATTACCGCCCTCAAGAACGTGTATTAACCCTTTAAAAGTTTCGGCACCAACATCTACTAGGACGGCGATTTTATAACATGCAAGGAGAAGGTATATCCAACGTTTTTCGCTAGTGTACAACACTTATATCAGCCTGTGATCCCTCACATTTTAATACGATTCTTCACTATGCTTTCGGTCGAATTTCCGAACGCGGAGCAGGATCGTACACCTAAGCGATCTAAGTGTCAAGGAACTATAATCAAATGAATTTTATTGAGCGGTAGAATTGAGTTTTGCATAAAATTTTAGGGAGTCATAAAATATAATTTCGGACGAATGTTTTTGTTACCTCCCATACAATATCTACGAATTGCCCTGCGTGTGCGTCTTTAAAGACCAATCAAACTCTTGAAAGCCCAAACCTGCGTATAAAATGAAGAACTGATGTGATGGTTGAAATGGAGGTGTCGAGTGTTTAGAATCTTTTCAAAGAACTTTTTAACGATTCGATCTCACTACAAGAAGAGAGTAATTTTATAGCCTCGATGATCAACTAGGCTCGGATATAACGATTCTTGGAGTATATGAGAGATTTTCACGGTAAGGTTCTTTCTGTCGCTACAGTGTGGGCGAAGAAGTGTCAAATTGTTGGTTTTCGAATTATTGTGCAACAATACTTTCGAAGTAGTTATTACATATATGCGTTTTGCGACTAAAATGTATCTACAACTTGTAAATATAATACTTAGTCGCCCTTCAAGAAAATTTACTACTCAATCAAATAAGCGCATATACCGATATTCAGAGATATCCTAGAGAATTCACTAGATTAAAATTTCAATTTTTGTCGAGGCAGAGTTTCACAAAGGCATGTCTATTTTAACGGATTGACTGCCAAACAATCAAACAATTGACAGACTTGGGATTAGTTTTATACAGCCTAGCCTTGTTTGTTTGTCGTGTAAATAGATCGTGGCGGTCGGTTAATTCACTCCAATCTCCTATTTACTCATACTTATTCATTCCCTTGAAGCCTCGAATTCTGCAGATCCTTTCTACATAGAAATGTCATTGGTTACTTGGTTTGGTATTTTAGCCCAGTTTTTAACCAATTAGTATTAGGTTTTGAGATTAAAGAAACGCGTGGTATTTCTTAGGTCTACGTTTCATTTTCTAACTCGATTATTCGTACAAAAGGGGCTGAGGGACTATTCCAGTCAAACGGGATTCGGCGTGCGCGTCGCCGTAACACTTGGATTAAAGTTTCACAGGCAATTGTCATATATTGTCTACGTTTCTCTTAGTCTCTACTCAAAGAATCTCTACCGACATACAATTAAGTGAAATCTTTTCCCTTTTTGGGCTTAGAAATACTATACGCCATTTTTATGTGCATCTGTTATGTTTCTTTCTCTTTCAATATATTTTTTTGACAATCCTTTTCGTGTTTCTGTAATTTGTATAGTCAGAAAGCCAGCGAGCTATTGTCATGACGTGACATGTCATGAGTGTCCGTCATGCTTCCGTCCGTCCGTGCGTAATCTACTTTAAACACCTCCGCCAAACCAATGGGCAGATTATAACGAAACTTGGTACCATCTGCTCAAGAATCTTTGTGCCGATTTCAATGAGACTTGGCATGGATGATCCTAAGGTTACATTTTACTTAAATTGTTCAAGAAATTTTGATTTACCACTCACTTCGGCGTGGCATTTTTCACTTTAAAATCTTTAAAATCCTTCTCCGAACCCATTGGTCCCATTTCAATGAAACTTTGCATTGATGTTCCTTGGTAAGGCTTAACTTAAATTTTTCAAAAAATGACGATTGCTTCAAAACATGGGCGTGGCAGGGGGGACTTATTTTCATTATAAAATCTTAAAAAATCTTATCCTTCCAAACCATTGGACCGATTTCAATGAAACTTATTAATTCCGAAATATGGGCATTGCGGGCGCGGCATTTTTTCATAATAGAATCTTTTAAAAAATTATCTTCTCCCAAACCACCGTGCCTTTTTCAATGAAAATTGGCATGGATGTTCCTTTGGCGACGTTCTACTTAAATTGTTCATGAAATTTGGATTGCCCCCCAATTATGGGCGTGACATTTTTTCGCTTTCAAAATCTTCTCCCAAACCATTGGTCCAATTTCAATGAAATTTCGCATGGATATTCCTTGGGTGAACAAGTCCTTCTCCTCGCAAACAGTTTTGTCGATTTCAATGAAACCTGGCATAGATGTTCCTTGGTTGACTCTTTACTTAAGTTGTTCAAGAAAGTTTGATTGACCCCAAAATAAGGCCGTGGCAAGGCGAAAGTCTGGGGTTATAAAAGCCAGTGGAGCAAGACAGGCTCTCTTGGGCCTCTTGTTTCAAACTGTAGGCACAGATTCCTACTGTATCACTCCCTAAATTGAAATTTTAACACTATTCCGACTTACTGACATTCTTGTAAAAGGTGTAATTTTCAAATCTTTGTTATTTATAACGCTAAAGTTCTTATTCTGTGAACATTATAGCAGTCTACTGTGACATCCATTTAAGCGGATTTTACCCGTTAGTGTTTTGCACAACTGAGCACGAATTGTGATCGATCAATGGCTGGCGTTCGAAAGTCTATACGTCCGTCTTATGTTTTTCAAATAAATCCTCCCATCTACTATGCACCAAAAGTCAACAAAACTTTATCATCAGATTTCAACCAAACTTCAAAGAAATGATCCTTAGAGCATTGCATTTTCAAAATACTTTACATAATTAGAATCCACTATGATCTCTGGTTGCTATGGAAGACAATAATATTCATAACAAATATTCTCCCAAACAGTATGACCGAAAACTTTTATTTATTGAATGAAACATTGTTAGTGTTTCTCTACCAAAATTTTATCAAATCAGTGCTGTATCTTGAAAATTTGGCATATGTTCTGAGACCCGGATTTTACTTAGAAATAAACAACACAAATTTATAAATAAAGCATTTTCGCCCAAGCCACAAGGGTCAACATTGTAGATTTTGGTATGACCCATTGGCATAAAACCCTTTCCAAAACATTTCAATGTATCGCGACCACTTGATTATTAGCCCCATGGCTTGTCGACGGGCCTTAAAACACCAATCATTCATTAGCCCCATGGTATGGATAAAATCTGTGGAAACATTTACTCTAAACCATTTAGCCGAAAACATATATTGGGTATGATGCAAACTCATTGGACCAGTCAACAAAACTATAAAATAAGTGTACCTACTTGAATAAAGGCCTTTGTTGAGGAATCCGTAATTTTATAGACAAATATCAAGAAGAATAACAAAAATATCTTATGGGGGCACATAAACTAATAAACTTCAGATATGAATATGAAAGTCGCGGTAGTGGAAAAATCCGATGAATATTTTTGATATTACACTGTTGTTTTTTGTTTTCTTTGTGAAAATTACTACTGCATTTGTTGACGTCATTACACAAATAAACTTCTATTTTGCGCGGGAAAACAAGGGCGGCAATATACGCCATCCTTTACGTCATCAATACATAATTCCGCTAGTCTTTGTTTGTTCTCAATAGGTATTTCAGCTCGCAATCAAAAATCCATTTAAATCTGTCAGAAAAAAAAACACATATCTGGTTACTCAAACCCTTTTTAGGTAGTACAAACCGTTCTGGAGTGTTGTAGCTCTATAAATGCATCAATTACCTCGTCACAGTTTTCGAAGCGGTTGATCCAACTGAGAGATTAGAAATTGCAACAGTTGGAATGTCAATTATGAAAACTTCAAAGTGTCGAAGTGATTAGAGCTCTATCACTATCTGGTTAATGGTCTAACTGTTACTGGCCATTTTCTATGCATATATACTACACAAACACTTATCGTTACCAGATGAAGTAAATAGAAAGATGACTTGAGTATACTGAATTTGATGTGTTTTTATTTTTTTGCACATCACAACCAACTGGCCATGCTAAATGACACAGATTGCCCCCTGGGTTACTTGAAACGATAAAAATTTATGGAATTTCCTCATTTTTCGATGAATAAAATCATATCCTTTTTATAAATATCGATGCTTAAAATATACGTTTTCGGGTCGTTATAGGAATTTTTTGTTTGAATGGGTTTTAACGCCGCTTTCAACATTTTTTCAGTTATAACGCGGAGGCTGGAACACCTAATGATGGCTTTCTCACACCAGTACTACCATAACATCATTTTCTAGCCCATCTGCTATCTTACATAGGTCTACGAATGTTATCAATATATGAGAGACAAATAGTCGGAAAGGATGAGTGTTATCGTAAGCGATCGGGCCCGGGACTTCTAGATTGGAAGTCCGGCGCTCGTTATAGGAATACGTGAAGGTAGAAAACCAGGCGTTAACGTGAGAAAACGTGAATTACTCAGAAAATGTTCGTGTCCTAAACACCCGGCTTTCTTATACATCCTCAGTCTGAACCTAAACACTTTATCAGTTTCTATGACTAACACTTGTATAGAAAATAAATAAAGACGTTTAGCTTATTCTCGCGTTAAATTTCGTGATGTTATAAATTTACCAAGCAAAAAAAAAATGACGGTGCATTTCAAAACGAAAATTTTCGGCGAATTCATGGGTTTGGAGCTAGATTAAAATGATACCTTTGAATCATATTTCGATCTATTTTTTAATGAACACTATTGTCTTTCTTTTAATGCAATAATAGCGTCAATTCAATGGTCTCTGCAAATGTTAACGGCATCAAAAACGTGAAATAACCTTGCAGAATATCTAATATTTGTTCATAAAATACAAAGTTTGCACAGTTTTGATTTTTGTTATACCTTGGCCATTTGTCCTATATATCTAATCTACATGTCCTGAAAACATATTTCATGTACAAAAGGCCCATAGAAAAGTATGAAGTGGGCAAATAATTCTAGAACGTATGTTTGGTTTTTTTTATACTAATTTATTTTAGTTCGATTGCGACGAAAGCTTAAGCTTATAGAATCGGTTTCGGACGCTCAATCCTGATGTTTTCACGTCCGCGAGAGAGAGGCAGTGGTTTAAACCCACTGCTACCCATTTTACCGCTGGGTGAACTGGGGCTGGCTATTAAATATTAAGTGTTTTGTCCATAAACACACCCCGGCGACAGTTGGGCTCGAACCACGGACCTCCAGGTCACGGGTCGAGTGCATTTACCACTAAGCCACCGAGGCATGTTTGATTTAAGACGATTCGTTTCAGAAGCTGTTTTTAAGTGCACAATAAATAAACTAATTAAATTGCGCGGAATCCGTACTTGGCAATCATTTGAAAAGGTTAAAAAAGTAATGAACAAAATCGAAAGTTGCGTTTGTAGCTTAAGACTTGTAATTACGCCTACCGTATAACGCAGTCCAATTCTAAGCCAAGTTCAAGGTGAAATTATTCCCCAGACTGACCTTTATACTTCATTTAAAATTAAGGACGAAGTCTTACATCTCTACAACTACATAAAGTTATTATTGGAATCTGTCATTATTTGATGGAAGCTCAGTTTATAAACATTATTTACGATCAATCAATGTCTGATCGCTGACAATACCAGAAAGGAGGCGTATAAAACAGAATTTAGGCCATGTCTACTATTGTTTACGGTGTCGTGTCTACTATAGATTACGAAGTCATACAGTTAGTTACATGGTGAGATTGACATTCACTTCAATTAATACCATTCTGAATCGACCATTTAGTCTTCCATTCACTCATTCGAAACACTCAAACACTCCAACCATTCAAAAACGCCCCAAAGTCACAAAAAAATATAAGTTAAAAAACATATTCAAAATAAAATCGTTTTCAATTTCACAATGTTCTTGCCAGTAAAAACCTACTGGGGTATTGTGAAACGATGATCTGACATTTCTAACCAACCACAGAAGGGCATGTTTTCTATTTCAGACAGACAGACAGACAGACATATCCTTTTAATGTTCAAATTCACAACTTGTAAATACATGAACATATATTTCATACATATAAACAGTCAATATCAAAATGTGTAAGCCAGTCTTGACAAGAGGGGCGTTTTTTTTCCCAATTTCAAATCACATGTATTTTATTGATAGAACTCGCTTTTTTGAACCGCCGATTGTATATAATTGTACTGTTATTACAAGTCACAGAACCGTAATACACAGTTATATAACCCGAATTCGCTAATTTTTCCTGTGGTTGAATACAATTGTACAGTGATCACTGCTCACGAAAGCGAATTCGAGTTATTGTATATCGTAACTACATCGTTGACAAAATATCTAGTAGATTGTTTTTGACTGATTTATAATTGCAATCAAATAAAATAAAGAATTCTTATTTCTTTATAAAATGCAATAGCTCTTTCGGGAAACCCCCGACCTTTGGTTTGCAAGTCCTGTGTTGTAGGAACTCGAATTAACTTAGTTCCCGACCATCAACGCAACATTCCTATTTAATCAATTATAAATTAAGATATTTTCGAAAGAATTAACGATTATAGGCATACAGTTCTGATTCTGAGCCGACGTAAGCTTTGAAAACAGCGAGTCGACGAAGACCATCAAGCAACCCTCTCAACTAAGACCGACCACGCCGTTTTCGTTTAAAATACAGACTAACTTGGCAGGAACAAGTTTTTTGTCATTAGTTCCTCTACCAAAATCAAAGTTCACGTTTATTTTTGTATCATTTGTTTTATTTTATGACATTTCACTTCGATAGCAAGACAAAAAAAATACACGATGTAAAAATAGATTGTGTAATCTATACGCGCAGAGAGTAGATTTCAAACTTCAATGTTTGGCGGAGTATTTTAATAGTTTCTTCGATCTAGAGAATTGCAATTATGAGGGACGAGTGTCTTTTTCTTTTTTACTGCGTTTATTGTGTATATAGTGCAATTGCCTTAGCACATGGCTTGAGCATAACGGGCGTTATTTGCCATGTGCTTTTGCAATTGCACTTTGTATCCCAATAAACGCAGTGAAAAAGACACTTATTCCTATAATAGACAACTTTTGAAGATTGCATCAACCTTTATTTATAGAAATAACTGTATATATAATTTTGAAAAATTATTGATCAAAACCGCAAAACCAGTTAGATCGCCATTGAAAAAGAGGTCAAAATATAGGTTTTACGTATTTAAGAGTACGTTTAAGAATATCTGTCTACGAACTCTAGACGAGAATCAATGCCATAAATTCACCTCGTCAATTTCATGTCAGAATGATAGATACTTTGTCAGTAGATGAAGAAACAACTAGCTGAATATATGAATGAAACTCAGCGAGTCACGTGCGAAGGGCCCATGGACTTCTTACGAAAAAAAAAAAAAAAAAAAAAAAATCGTCACAAATCGTATCTAATGTTTTCATTCATTGTTATGATTCTGTCCTGCAATATCTTATTATAATCGTCTTGTGGAGACGATTTCGATGGGGTGAATGCATGGCAGAATTCAATTACAGCTGTATAGCAACTTAATTTTATTTTACTTACGCAAAAAATGATCGTAAAATGTTTAGTAAAACGGGCATTAGAAAACGGAAGTAGAACAACACTTGGACGCTAGAAAAGAATGTCATGGTAGTACCGGGATTCCATAAATAGGTGTTCCAGCCGCATAGATAATAATATTTCATAAAAATTCTCGGTTAACATTTTAAAAGATCAATGACTTTTACGGGTTCACTAACTTAAATCGAATTCTAACAAAATACTAAATATAAATCAATGGGCAAGAGATCATTATTTTAATCGCACTTCTTATTTATTGCATTAAGACACAAAAAGAGTTTGTGCTTGACACTGGTCTCAATTCTTTAGACTGGCTCCCTGCCCACTGATCTGAAGTATTTTGAAATGATCAATTCAACTAGAGAAAGTATAATTTCTTATCAGCTTATATTTCTCTGAGAATATGGGAGGTAATTTGAAATAGTAAAACATGAGTCGTGTACACTCACTAACACTAACTAACAGCCCGGGAGTTAGACTATCAATTCTTATGCTCCCCGACATTTTTTTGGTGAACCATATAGTCATCGGCTTGCGCGCATGCCCGTCCGTCCGACGTTATATATCAGGAACCCCCTAGGTTTAATTGAATGATACTTCATTTATAATTTGCCTAGAAAATTTCATACCGACGTCTTACAGACACACTTATGGGTAGAACATCGTCAACAAAAAGAGGATAAGCAGCTTACGAACATCGTGCAATTGACAAGGTGAACGATTTTGAAATGTTATTTTATGAGTGCGATGAATGGGTTTTTAGAGAAATTAGAGGGACGTAATCCAATATACCTTATTTAGTTAATGATGAACAAAATTAGCGATATTTATTACCTACCTTTAATAAAATATGCAAACAAGGTCCATAATACGCTTCCTTTTTTTCTTCAAGAATCAATCGGACGCTCGCAGTCTCTTTTATGTCAGTGAAATCTCGGTTTTTTCTTATTGTATTTTGAATGTACTTGTTGATCTTTTCTTTTAGTCAATTTTGGGTGTTTTTGAATGGTTTTAGTGTTTGGAAATATTGAATCGAGCGCTGGATGAGCGATTTAGAATGGTTTTGATTGAAATGAATGTCAATTTCACGATGTTACTAACTGTAAGAGAAATGCTAGGAATACACGGTTAGATGCAAACTTAGTTTTGTGGAGTAATCACTGCGATTTTACCATAATTACCATTTACCGGTATCTTAAGTAGTTTTGATGGAAATAATCATTTGCGTGACTAGGTTCACGGAGAAGTCAATAGTGTAGCTTTCTTCACATGCACACATAATTTGAGTGTGAAACCACAGACCTTTTGTTTTTCATATTTTCAAATTCATATAACAGATTTATTTTTTAAGCCTTAAACTCCGTGAAGGTACAAATATAAAAACCTAGCAACATTGTCTTTCAATTTCAAACGCTTTCTGTAGTGGTGAAAGAGTTATCTTGACAAGTTGAATAATTTTATAATGATTATGGAACGAAATTGAATGAGAGTGTGAAGCCATTTTTACGAAATGGCTAAGACAGGTTCAAAATAATTCATCAAAATACTTAGAATTTAAATTTCAAACGAAACTTATTTCTTGTCTCAAAGGTTTTCGCATGTTTACACGTATTTTCATAATTGAAGTGAAGGGATCAGGATCACATCCTGTCGTATGCTTTTTGAAAATATCCCATTTACCTATAGTAATGGATTCAGCGCCTTCGTCAGAGCTCAGTTTGAAAATACACCTACAGCGCCAGCACAGTTAGTAGTGCGTCGGACTGTCAATCTGGAGGTCCCGGGTTGTTCCCTGACGGCGGCATTCATTCTTTGTGACTATTTGTCTCCCAACTATTGGTCGATAATCGTAGACCTATGTGGGATAGCAGCTGGAGGATAGGTTTACTAGGAATGCCGTCAGTAGAACCAGAGAGATCACAAAAAATGTCAAAGTTTTTTGCATTTTTTCCACAAATTTGATCTTGAGAAATGACCTTGACTGATGACCTTGAACTTGGTACAAAGAGAAAGTGCTTTTCCAAGGCAATCATCATGTGGAATATGAAGCCCTACACTTACCATTCAAAAAGTGTCGCAAAATGTCAAAGTTTTGCTTTTTTCTCACAAATTTGACCTTGTAAAATGACCTTGACTTTCAATGATGACCTTGAACTTAGTACCAACAGAATGTGCTTTTCCCAGGCAATCATCATGTGAAATATGAAGCCGTATCACTTGCCATTCAAAAGTTATCACCAAATGTCAAAGTTTTTGCTTTTTTCTCACGATTTTGACCTTGTAAAATGACCTTGAATTTTAATGATGACCTTAACTTTGTACCAACAGAATGTGCTTTTTCCGGGCAATCATCATTTGCAATATGAAGACCCCATCACTTACCATTCAAAAGCTATCGCAATATGTCAAGGTTTTACATTTTTCTCACGAGTTTGACCTTAAAAAATGGCCTGGACATTCAATGATCACCTTGAACTTGGTACTCACAGCAAGGCTTTGTCAGAAGCAATCATCATGTGGAATATGAAATCCATGTCACTCAGAATTCAAAGGCTATCACAAAATGTCAAAGTTTTCGCACGACGACCACCACGACGACACCAATGCTATAGCAATATCTCGGGTTTTCTCCGAAAACAGCCGAGGTAAAAATGTTGAAAAGGCGTCAAACCCCATTCATACAAATAAACATATAGTAAAAACACGTGGTATGGCCGCGTCGTTTCAAGTTTAAATATCACGTGATTTATACCGTTATAGCCAAATTACTAGTTACTAGATTTTCCTCGTGAAAATCGCAACAATTTCGTTGAATAATCCTTTTCGATTGGTCTGAATAAGCCGGGAGTATGGGGTTCATTTTAAAAAAAATATGTGACCCTTCACGCAAAAAGGAAATCTGTCAAATGAATATTTGAAAAAGAGATTGGGTCTAGCAAAGGACAACCAGATGTCGCATTTTAAAAATCTTTCACTGGAAGGTAAATTTACTTTCTAGATTAAGAAAAAAAACACATATCGAAAAGACTCGGCCCTAGTCAGTCTGCGAAGTCTGACTAGGGTCGACACTTCAAGCATTATCCAGATGCCCCCTTTTCGCGTGACGGGTCACATATATAGATTATTATCAATATCAGGTATGTTTTTGTACAAAGACAGCATGCACTCGTTTTAATAAAGCTGAGGAGTAAATTACACAGAAAAAAAACCCGCTGTTCCGTTCATAATAGAAACAACCAGGAATGATAGGCTGGGAGTAAACATGTAGACGAACGGACAAAATCATTAGTTTACTTTCAAAAATTCTGAAAATCATAATTCTTCATGGTATTAGGTTGAGAAATTGATATGACAAGCAAAAACGAGCTTTCAGCGATTCAGTTAAGAAAATTTTCGGCTTAATGTTGGTCCATATAGAAGTCAAACGCGCTATATATTTTATTCGTCATGATAGATTTACAGAAAGTACCTACACATTTAAAAGAAGTCCCTGAGATGGTTTAGGCATCCCTGTCTTGATTACCCAATTGGCTTTTATAATACAGTTAAAAACATAGTGAAATTGACACTCATTCCGATCGAAATCATTCTAAATCATTCACTCAGCGCTTCATTCATTCATTCCAAACACTTACTCAAATCGATCAAAACGCTCCATAATCATTTGGAAACGTTTCGAAATCATTCAAGACGATAAACAGTTGATTCAAATCGACCAAATTATTCTCTGATTTTTTGGCTTGTGTGAATTTTAAGGTGTCTCGTTGGTCCACGAAAACACACGAACAGAAAAGTTAATTATATTCATAATAGGGAGGTAATTAATATCGCTAATTTTGTTCAAGATGAATAAATTAGCGATATTGAAAAATGTCCCTTGATTTTTACTCAAAACTCGCTCCACACGCTCATTCAATTTCATTCCAAAATCATTCCAAAATCATTCATTTCTCGATATTTTTAAATGTACCGAACGATGAACACCCTGTAAAACAGTGTAGATCTCTTTCGACCCCGGTCAGAGGTTTTGCCTTATTTCATATTATTGTAAAAGGCCGATTAGATTGATGTTCACGAGATAAAGCATTGGCAATACTTCTGACCTTACCCAATGGTGCTTTTAACATTGGACGCTGCCTACAGTTACAGTTAACAACATCGTGAAATTGACAACATGAATGATATTGGATTGAGATTGAATTAATGCGTGGAGTGAGTTTTGAGTGAAATTCAAGGCAAGTAAATTAATATCGCTTACTTTGTTCCAAGATGAATAAAATTAGCGATATTCACCCCCCCCCCCCCTTTAATAAAATATTCATAGTTTTCTGTTTGTGCGTCTTCATGGACTAATCAAATACTTTAAAATCCACATCAGCCAATAAAATCTCAGAATAATTTGATCTATTTTAATAAAATGCGGATCGTTTTGAACGTTTTCGAAATGCTTTCTAAAAATTTTGAGAGTTAATGATCGATTTGAGTAAGTCAATGAAATGAATTAATGGAGCGCTGAGTGAGTGTTTAAGAATGATTTTGATCGGAATGATTGTCAATTTCACATTTTTATCGTGAAAATGACACTAACCCCGATCAACACTATTCTGATGTTAGTTACATCGTGAAATTGACTGTCATTGCCATCAAAACTATTCTTATTCGCTCACTCAGCGCTCCAGTCATTCATTCCGAACATTCAAACCATTTAAAAACGCTCCAAAATGACTAAAATATAAAATCAACATCTTCATTCAAAATTTATAGAAATAGAAAAAATATCGCAGATTCACTGATATAATTGAAATTGTACGCGTCTGATTGGTTCTTGAAGAAATTCGAAGCTATTTATAGAACATTTATACAAATTCTTTAATTAAAGGAAGGTAATATATGTCGCTAATTTAGTACATCCTGAACAAAAATTAGCGGTATTGGATGATCTCCAATTTAATTCACTCAAAACTCGCTCCACGCACTCATTCTATTTGATTCCGAAATTACTCCAAAATCATTCATCTTGTCAATGCCACGTTGTTGTTACTGTAAATAGCTCGCCTACTCTCCAACTTTTCATTACACCCACCCAGACCATTAAAAAAACCTCCAAAATCATTGAAAAAGTCAACAACTTCACTCAAATTACTCAAAAAAAGTATATTTATTTTGCTGATTTGTGAGAATTTTAAAACGGCTGATTTGTTCATCTAGACAATTTTTTTTACAGGACTTAAAGTACATGCATTCTATATTTAAAGGGAGGTAATAATTTTGGCTAATTTCGGCCACGTGGAAGAAATTAGAAATTTATTTAACTCTCCTTAATTTTATTCAAAACTCGCTCATCACTCTTATTCAATTTCAGTCGGCAATCATTCCAAAATCATTTACCTTGTCAATTGCAAAATGTTATTTACTGTTCGACGTCCTTTTGTGCATACTTCAATTTCAGATAGTTCAACAAGCCACGTCCCTGCTGCGACCTCATTGAGTTTTACAGGCTCAAGAAAATTATTCTTTCAAGTTAGATTTTTTTTTCAAAACTTCTGTCTGTCGAAATATGTAACATTATTTCGAACGTCAGACAGTCCCACTTTTGGCTGTCAGAGCCTCACTCGAGAGTCTGAAAATCTTAAATACGAATGTAAAAATGATAAATTGGCAATCTTTTATATCGAATGCATCGTTCAAGTGATTTACGTATCCCGATTTTTTAGGAAGATATACGGCGTCTAGGATTTCTATTGAATTTCATATAGGAGTTTGTAAGAGGAGACGCCTCTTGCAACTTAAATGCGAATTCTGTTGACGTTATCTAACAGCTCAGCATACAGAAACCCCATTAATTAAAAATGTATTAAAAACTTTATATTATACACATGTTTATGCTCATTCTAAATAAAAATGTTTAAATGGACTTTTATGTCATTCTTAACAATTTTTAAGACATATCGGGGCGGCATCTCGCAATGGATAACTGGTACTTGACGCACTTTACTACATGTACAAAATCATTCGCTTAGCTCTCCCATTATTCATTCGCTCCAATCACTTAAAACGCTCCGAAATTGTTCAAAATTATAATCAAAACAATCAAATCAATCAAATAATCGTATGCTTTTATTTAATGGTGTTGGTTTTTAGGATTCCGAATTTACTGTGAATACACTCAAAGTAAATAATAGCTAATTTCGAAAATATCGATTGTGTTTTACCTCCCTTGAAAGTTATTCAAAAATCGCTCCTCCCACCCATTATAGCCGCCACCATAGCGCAGTTGGTTAGGCATAAGACTTCCAATGTGGAAGTCGTGGGTTCGATCCCCGGTGGCGTCAAATATCCTTTCCGACGTTTGTCTCTAACCAATGGGTAGATAATCGCAAATCTATGTGAGATAGCAGTCAGAGGCTAGGAAAGGGTGTAATGGTAGTACAGGTGAAAGAAATTCCAGGAATCCATTGTTAGGTGCTCCGGCCGCCGCCATATAACTGCGAAATTGTTGAAAGCGGCGTAAAACCCATTCAAACAAACAAAATCCTCCCACCCATTATATTCAGATATCATTCCGAAGTCGTTCAACATGTCAATTTCACGATGTTCACTACTTTATCCTAGCTTTAAGATTTAGGGTTATCACCATTAGTGGAAGACTAATGTAATGTCGGAAATGATATATGCCGCCTAGGTATTTTAATATAAATGTAGCTCCAGTAAGTATCTACAACACACGGTTTAGATGGAAAGAAAAAAATCAAATAACCATAAATATCTCTATAAAGAGCTCCGGGCCCGAGGTACAAAACTTTTCTCATTCTCAATTATTTTTTTTCTCAAATTTCAATTCGATATTAAAGCCACAATTCTGTTTTAATACTCATTTCAATGTATCAACATAAAAGATAAAAAATAATAAGTTGTTATAAATAACAACTGATTAATATTATCTTTTATTTTCATACATTTATTTGAAATTTAAAATTTGATAAAATTCTCTCTTGAGCATGAGAAAAGTTTTATAACCTCGGGCCCTGATTTCAGCTATTATTTATTCGAAAACATGTGTACTAGTCAAAACTTCTAACCGGTCACTTTAAAAAATGATAATATTTTCTATGGTATTTGGATTTTCGTGAAATTTGCTATGTGAATTTTTAAGCAACTTTTTACGAAAAGTTACAGTTCTTTCATTGAATTTAAAGCGCAACATGAAAAAAGCTCAAAAAACTCTAAATTCACACAGAGCTCAAAATATTGTGAATGTAGCTATTTTTGTCTCAGGGGTCGTTTGCTGCAACATAGACTAGTAAAAAAATTGAAATGTTCGACAATTGTGCGCGGCATATGGCCCTAGAAATAAGTGATAGAGTTTATGTATGCAGAAAAACGGTTCCTAGAAACAACACCTAAACACGTTTTTCTTCAAAAATGCTTAAAATATAGACTGATACGTGTAATTCCCATTGAACTACAAAATGTAGGATATGTGAAAAAAATCAGTTTGATGCAGCGTTTTTTTTCACACCAGACCATATTTGAGCATATTCGCTAGATAAAATGGTTTGCCGAATGAATTTAAACACCATTTTACCATGTCTCCTATTCTTTCTGTTTCACCTGTAGTCAAAGGTCACACAAAATTGACAATGTTTTCAAATTTTTTTCATAGTCTGGGTTGCAGCTAACGATTTGCGGACTTTGATTTGTTGAAAGTGTAATATCCCGAGCTCTATTAAGTTTTAGAGCTTTTTGAGCTTTTCCTTTATTACACATCCAAATTTGATAACTATTGGTAAAGCATAATGGAAATCCACGTACATTATGCTTAAAAATTCACACATCAAACATTAAAAAGTTATATCTTTTAAAAAAGTTATCGTCATTTTTAATTTGCCGTTAGGACTTTTAGCCAGTATATTTGACGAATCTCTGAACAGAAAGTAATCCTAATTTACGTTCGATTATTTCATACAGTTAGAACAATCGTAAAATTGACAAGATGAAATATTTTTCGAATGATTTACGAATGAAACTGAATGGGTGTATGGGACGAGTTTTGTATGATTTTTAAGGGGGGGGGGGGTAACATAACTGATAATTTCGTCCAATCAAAATTAGCGATTTTAACCCCCCCCCTTTATGAAATCTTCGTACCTTTTTTATTTTGACTCTTTACGGAAAAATCAGACGCTTAAAAATCATCACCAGCCAATAGGATCTCGCAATTATTTTATTGAAATATCGATCATTTTGAGCGTCTTCGAAACCTTATTGATCGATTTCGCAGCGTTTTGAGTAAAACTTTGAAATGAATGATTGACGCACTGAACTATTAATCATGAATTGTCTTGATCGAGATGAATGTAATTTCAATGATTATCTGTAATTTGATCAAAGGGATATTCTAAATCTATGATTGTCACAGTCTTGTTACTCATTCTATGACTGCCCCTGAAATTATATACAAAGAAATCTTACGCTACTAAAAATTTTTACTCCTCAAATTTAACTGTTTTATCTGAATTTTGAAATAATCGTCAAAAGAAAGAAAATGACCGTGTTAAATTATTTACGACATTAAGGTTGTAGACCCGTAATAGTTCCACAACATTTCGGAACTCCAGATCTTTCACAGTCATGGCAAAGGTTTCCTAATGAAATCATTAGGGATCCTCGGTTAACACTGTTAGAGTTCATTACTTATGAAAACTTGCGGAACTATTACGGGTCTACTTACTTAAATGACAACTAAATGGAATCTTAAAGAGGAATTTTTCAAAAACTGACCATAGCTTGAACCAACCGTTGATTTTTTGACGAAAAAAGGAAGACTGAATGGCATCGTTTTAATTAAGTTTCTATCATATAAATAAGGGTTATTGAATGACTGGTAATTTAATACCGAATTTATTAAACGAGTCATCCATTAACAGATAAAAACCAGGCTTTGCCGATTTTTTACTTGTTTTAGATGGCGAGTTCAATGAATTCTGTACTCCATGGGCTAAAATTTTATATCATATTTATAAAATGACGTGAATTTTCGCGATAAATCGACATGTATTTAGTTATTATATGAAAAGCAAAAACCAAACCAAAAAAAGTTTGAAATGTCGTTAAAGCAAGCAATAAAAGATTGCTTTAATATTATTCCCTTCTACACTTAAACAATATTTGTAATGTTCTGTATATAGATTTGCGTATCTTGATAGTAGAAATTAGCAGTTCCAAATTTACGACTGTTTATATGCGATTTGAAGTATCTTAAATGTTTGGAATGCTCCTTGGAGCACAGAACTAACGGCTCTGAATGAATGAATGTGAATTGAGAGTAAATTTCACTCGTTTGTTTAGTCAAACAAAGAAAAGATTTAATCAAACAATATATAAACGACCAATAGATTTCTTATGAAAACTTTAAAAGGTGGAACATAAAACAACTTACCCCGGTGTCGTTATATTTCAATTTCAGTTCGTATTGTTGAAGAATATTCTTTCTGTTGATGTGGTCAACGGCCACTAAAGCTGCAGTTAGTTCAGATTTTCCTAAAGGTTCACCTCGGCTACCACTTAAATCAAATAATCCACCGATATAAAGTTTAGTTTTATTCGTCATCGACTTCTTAACTTCCAAATACTTTCCTATATTTTGGAACGTAGTATTTCTTAGTTTTGTAGAAATATCTAATTTTGAAATTGATTGATAATTTGTACTATTTATATGTTTAATAGAACATCTTTCTTCCTTGTGTATATTACTATGGGTAGGATGACACAAATTTGTGTTAGGATAAATGAATTTCGAGTGATTATAATTCTTTTTACTCAGTAATGTATTTGATATGTTGAAAGCATGTCGTGGCACTTCCATATTGCTGTATTCTCCATGTCGCCGTTTAGAGTTAACCTTAACATTCACATAAGACAAATTTTTAACTCCATTACGTTTGTTTTCACTTAAAGAGTTAATCTTCTTCACTTTGATGGCTTTTACATCAACATAATTTTGATACTCGAATTGTTTTTCTCTTGTCTTCGTATCTATTGAAAATCCATTTCCTTCAGCGTTATCAATTTCAGATTTTTGTATCGTCATATTTCCATTTTCTGTCATCTCACTCCCACAAAAAGGGATAACATACACTACCATTATAGTCAAAACTAATGACAGCCAAATAAAGTTAATATAACTTCTCCGAAAAATTTCATGCCAGCATTTTATCGTAATCCCCTGCATTCCTGTACACCGTCATGATCTTGACTCGATAGCTGGTCTCATTTTCCAATACCGTATCTCAATATGTGATGCCGCTATATAACGTTTAGTAATTTATTTCGTGCATAATCTATGACCCGTCACGCTAAAAGGGACCACCTGTGAACTCCGTAAAATAAACATTCGAAAAAGAGATTGGTTCTAGTACAGGCCAACCAGAGGTCGCGTTTCATAAATTCTTTCACAGTAAGGTAGATTGATCATTCTAGATTCAAAAAATAAGTAAAGTGCGAAAAGTTTCTACTCAAGTCAGTCTGCCTAGGGTCGACAGTTTACGCACTACCGAGATGGTTTCTTCTTGCGTGACGGGTCACATATGTTTAATTATACATTTCTAACACTACAGTTGAAAACATAGTGAAATTAATTGGTTTTGGAATGATTTTGGAATGAAATTTATTGAGTGTAGAGCGAGTTTTGAATGGAATTAAAGGGAGGTAATCCAATATGGCTAATTTTGTTCAAGATTAACAAAAGTAGCCATATTTGCTACCCCGCTTCAATAAAATATATGTAATTTTCTGTTTATGTGTCTTCATGGACCAATTAGACTCTTAATAATCCACACAAGCCAATAATATCTTGTAATAATTAGATCGGTTTGAATGAAATTGGGAAAGTTTGGGTCAATTTCAAAATGTTTTTAAAGATTTTTTAACCTTTTTGATTGAATTTATTAGCGAGTTTTTGTAGTGAATGAATGGAGCGCTGAGTGAGTGGTTTGGAATAATTTAAACGGAATTATTATCAATTTCATGATGTAATTACTTGTAGTTTTTGGCGGCACTGTCGCCTTCATCACGCCAACTCTGGAATTATGCGGGATTATAAATACATGTATATTATTAATCGCCATTTTTTCTTCTCCAAATTCACGCAAAAAGGACAAGGGTCCATTCTAGATATACCTAACTGACAAATGATAAAACAACAACAACAAAAAACGCTCAGGTAAATAAAACTTGATAATCGACTATTTTCAGAAAAAACGAACCGTGAAATTATTCAATAGAAAATTTCTATCCCGAAATTTAGCACAGCGTACCCCAATGTAGAGAAGCGCTTTCCACTTTTAACCCATAAACGCCTTTAAAAAGAAATTCACTATTCAAGTACTTTCATCAGAAGAGAAAAAAAAATGTCAGAAACCGATGCTCAGCCCTCTGATATTTGGCGTTTTACATAGAGTATGATCATTTGTTTCAGTGTAAGATCGCTTCATATTTTATTGAGTGAACAGCAAAAGTTATTTTTTACACGAATGGCTGAGCCAAGCGTGAAAAAAATGGCTCTTGTTGTTCAAGAAACGAAAAAAATATTCGATCATACTCGAAAAACAAACGATTATTCTATTTCTTTAATCCCAAGAATGAGACATTCTTGAGATTGTGGACATTTTGTTTTTTTTTTGTTTGTTTGAATGAGGTTTATGTCGCTTTCAATATTTTTTTTAGCTATATCGCGTCGGCTGGAGCACCTAACAATGGATTTCTGGTATTTCTAACATCAGTACTACCTTAACACCATTTCCCATCATCCAACTGCTATCCTACATAGGTCTACAATTATCAACCCTTGGTGGGAGACAAATAATCGGAGGGGATGAGGGCCCACGTTGGGTTTCGAAGAAAATTTTTTGTACAAATTTTCTTAAAGCGCGTCATTTTGCACGTGAATGCTATGTTACGTTACTGGTGCCGTCACGTTTTGGCTCCGCATAGATGACGTCAGATAGGATGAAATGAACGAAAGCAGGGTATAAGGTTTTAATAATTTAAATGGTAAGACGGTGAGTGTATCAAAATGATAATCTACCGTTTTTCCTCGATAAACCACCGAAAGCATTATTGAAAATACAATCAAACGCACCGCCAACGCTCGGCTGTTGAGTGCTGGATGGTGAAAAAGGGACATTATTTGCACAAAATGTATCTTGAGTTATCCCCCTTGATAATATAATTATGTTGCTCTTCTGATGGTGATCATGTATACAAAGTTATAAGTGAATGCCTGCAAAAGAATCAAATATATGACAAAATGTCAAAGTTTTCACACGACGACGACGACAAGAATGGCGACTGCAACGACATAAAAGCTATAGGAATATCTCGGGTTTTTTCTCCGGAAACAGCAGAGCTTAAAAAAACTATATAAAAAAACTATCTAAAACTGTATAAAATAACTATCTAAAAAACGCCTAAATCGCTGAAGGATTTCTCGTCAGTTATTGAAATGCATTTCCCATAAATTGGCTCTCATGCTCATTACAACCCCCAATTTCGATATCCATATTAATCGACTAACTCAATACGATGCTAGAATGTCTGTGAAATGCGATAGTCCGACCAAGCGTATTTTGTTATGGGTTTTTTCTTCTATTGGATTACATTGACTTTTCATTCCGTTAAGTGTGGCTTTATCGCTATTTCAGCGTTACTTTACGATTGATTACGCTCTTGATGTGGCTGTCATCGATGGCATGGCTGGGAAAATACTTTACTTTAGCAACATTTGAGACATAACTTGAAGACAAGGAAAGAAAATATTTTAGGCGCTTCGTACACTGTACAGATTTGGGAACGACAATGATGTAAACGTTGGAACACCGGGATTCATTGAATTCAACTGTGTAACGGGATGGACATATTGGAAGAATTGTGCGGACTATGATCAGTAACTTCCCGTAGATGAGCGTTTAAAATCAAATAGGCTCCGGCTGTTTTGAGTGTTTGTGGCTAACAATGAACAGCCATTTTGTAGCCTAATATTCTCTTTTTCGCTTGGATATTTCTAATCTAAATTGCATAATTATTAAAAAAAAAGAAAAAAAAACTTTGACTTTGAAGCTTCTGATTTTTTCGTGAGGACGTATAATTTTGGAAAAAATACGTAGATTTTATTCAAGGGAGGTAAAAATCTATCGATCATTTGGTTCAATTATCGATTAAGTCTACCTCCCTTGAAAATGTTTATAAGTTCGCTCCTTCCACTCATTCAAATTCATTCCGATATCATTCGAAAATTATTCACCTTGTCAATTTCCCGATGTTGTTAACGGTACAAATGATCTTTAGTAGGGAATGACTTCACCAAAGTGTCAATTGAATCAGGTAATGGATAGAATGACAAAACAGTTTATTTGTTTAATAAAGCGATTTACACCGTTTTGAACAATCTTTCAGTTATATCGCGGCTGCTGGAGCACCTATCAATGCCTGGTATTTCTTATACCAGTACTACCATTGCATCCTTTCCTAGCCTCCAGCTGCTATCCGACATAGGTCTACGATTATTGACCCATTGGTAGCCGACAAGTAGTCGGAACGGATGGGTGCCGCCGTCGGGGATCGAGCCCGGTACCTCAAGAGTGACAGTCCGACGCACTACCAACTGGGCTATGACGGCGGCTGAATGACAAAACAGTGAAAACAGTTTGCCGATTTTACCCTACGTATGACAATTGTCATCCTGAACACTGGGCGGTTCTATAGGACATTTCGGGTTGCGACCTCAATTACCAAAACATTGTTATAATACAGGGAAGAAAGATGGGTATTTAGAAAAAAAAACGTGTGTATTTTTCAATTCTGCGGAATAGATCTTTGATTTGTTAAAAAAAAATCATGAAAATTATTTTATGGTCCGTCGACTTTTAAGGTCATGTTGGTCGCAAATACGTCTGTATTAAACAGACATGACCACGAAGGAACATGGACTCCCCTCAGATCAGGAAAACGACCCAGATTTGTTAAAAAGAATCATTTAGAATTTTTCTATGTTGTTTATGATTAATGCGGGTTTTATTGCGGTAAATCAAATGTCTGTTCTTTTCGGGTAAGGACCGCTTCTATTTGACAGCGTATAATTGAAGCGTGCAGTAACGGACGGGTTGACAGTACAGACACTCCCTGGTGACAAGCAGTTACAGATTAAATTGTATATCAATCCCACAGACTCGTTGATTTTCCGCTCTATCCAAATAAATGGGAAATAGAATTATTTATTTCTTTAATTAATGTATCCGGATCATTTCTTTGAATGTAGTGAGTTGATCATGATTTGGTGAAATAAAACATATAAGAGAGTATACTCCAATTTAAAATTAACAACGTCGTAAACTTCTAAGTTTGAATGATTCTATGAGGAACGAAGCAATCAGTAAAACACTATTCCGTGTGAAGTCTACTGTGGTCATGAGGTGATGGTCACCCAACGGTAACCCCCCCCCCCCCCCCCCGATAACTTTGAAGTTATTGTGGTCCTCTTCTGTAGTAAGCTATTCTTTCTATTGAAATATCAAGAGCTGAATAATTAAACCAGAAACTGACTAGATGTTATTGTTCCTTCAAAAAATAATAAAGTAATTAATGATCGATGATGTTCATTATAATATCATATCAACAATGAATGTATGAATGAATATAATTTATTACTGTGATTCGCTGGATCGGACCAACAGTTCTTCCAGACATCCTGAATGAAGCCATGAGTCAAAGGTTTAAAATCGGTAAAAGGTACTTCAAAAGGTAAAATTTCAAGTGATAATGAATCCTTGGCAGCTTTATCTGCCTCCTCGTTACCACGAATACCAATATGGCTTGGAAGCCAACAGAAAACGAGATCAACATCATTAAGCTTAGCTATTTTATCAAGTAGCCTTACAATAAGGGGATTGTCAGTTTTTTCGTGCTCAATCGCTTGCATGCTTGACATAGAGTCAGTAAAAATTATATAGCGAGAGAGACGTTCTGCGATCATATGATCGAGTGCGAGATCAATGGCCTTAAGCTCGGCTGAAAAAATAGAAGAGTTATGTGGAAGGCGGAATTGATATTTTTCGCCATCTAAAATAGTGGCTGAAGCAACTTTTTCGCCATCTTTTGAACCGTCAGTGTATATTTCTTCGTAAGATGTGTATTTTTCTTTGACTTCCAAGAACTTGGTTTTAAAAATAGATGGATCTGTTGTATCCTTTTTGCTTGATGCAAGATCATAAAGAAACGTGGGACTTTTATATGTCCACAAAGGAATATCAGGAACAATATGTTCTGCCACGTCTTCTAGGTCAAAATCTAGAGAGTTTACATCAGCTTCACAGCGCAAACTAAAAGGAAGTATTGTGTTCTTTTTCTTTTCAAAAGCCTGTCTATATTTAGGTTCAAAAACAACTTTATGAGTAGGATTGTCGGGATTTGATTTAAGTTTTAAATAATATTGCATGGAGAGCTTTTTCCTGCGTAAATTTAGGGAAGGTTCATTAGCTTCTGTATAAAGACTGTTAACTGGTGACGTTCTAAATGCGCCCAATGCCAAACGCAATCCTTGATTATGAATAGTATCAAGTTTGCGAAGGTATGAAGGGCGCGCAGAACCATAAACAACACAGCCATAGTCTAGCTTTGATCTAACAAGTGCCCTATAAAGGCGCAACAGAACCTTTTTATCGGCTCCCCAATCCATACTGGATACAACACGTAAAAGATTAAGTGCCTTTTGGCATTTATTTTTCAAATTGTCAATGTGTGGAATAAACGACAGTTTAGAATCAAAAAGGAGTCCTAAGAACTTACATTCTTTAACAACTTCAATCGGCACTCCGTCCAACTTTAGTTCTGGATCGGAGTGCATTTTCCTTGATTGACAAAAATGCATACATTTAGTTTTTGTCTTTGAAAATTTGAAGCCGTTTTGATTGGACCATTTTGAAAGATTGTTTAAAACTTGCTGCAACTATCTTTCAATTGTATACATGTGCTTTGATCTGTAACAGATGCAGAAGTCATCAACATATAGAAAACATTCCACACCAGGGCAAACAGCTTTTACGATATTGTTTATTTTGACACTTAATAGTGTCACCGATAAAATACTTCCCAGGGGGACACCCATTTCTTGTTTGTGAGGATCAGATAAAGTATCACCAACACGGACTCTAAACTGACGTTCATCCAAAAAAGCTGAGATGAAAAAGGCAAGGCGACCTCGAATACCGAAATCATAGAGGTCGTTCATAATTCCATACTTCCAAGTGGTGTCATATGCACTTTCAAGATCGAAAAAGACAGAAACAACGTGTTCCTTCTTTATAAAGGCTTCTCGAATAAATGTCTCGAAGCGAACAAGATGATCAAGAGTGCTTCTCTGTTTACGAAAGCCACTTTGGACTTGCGTAATAAGGTGGTTCTTTTCAAGAAACCAAACAAGACGATCATTAACCATTCTTTCCATGGTTTTACAGATGCAACTAGTTAATGCAATAGGGTGGTAACTTGAAGGGTTTGTGGAATCTTTACCTGGTTTAGGTATTGGAATAACGATGGCTTCCCGCCAAGAGGCTGGAATGCTTCCCGTTTTCCATACCTGATTATAAATTTTAAGTAAGCAATGAATGAATGAATGAATGCTGTTTTATGGCCCGTCAACAACTAAGGTCATGTTGGGCGCAAAACATTGAAAATTAACTTATTGTAAGAAAAGATGACCAATCATACATTAAATACTTAACTAGTTATGATATTATAAAACGAATCGTGGGTAAGAAAGACAAATCATCATTATGGTAAAAATGTTAGGAAATAATTACAAGTCTAAAAGGAAATAGTGATCAAAAGATCAATCATATAAGTCTAAAAGGAAATAATGATCAAAAGATCAATCAAAAATAACTAAAATCAGATGAACATGAAATCAAAAGAATCCTAGGTTAAATTTTTCTAAACAAATTAATGGCCTTCAGGAAATCAAAAATCTGTTCAACTTTTACATTGTTAAACAGGTCCTTCATACTGTCTACTTTAAAAAACCTGTCTCTAATTAAAGCAAAGTCTATACATTCTAGAAATATATGCTTGACAGTAAGAGGAGCATCACATGGGATACACACTGGCATATCTTCTCCTTTTAAAAGGCAGGAGTGCGTCAGGTGCGTATGACCAATGCGTAAACGGGTCAAAATAAGTTCTTCGCGACGGTTAGACCTGTAACCAGGCAACCAATCGCCAAGATCTTGACGAACAGAATATAATTTATTATTGTGGTTCGCTGGATCGGACCAACAGTTTTTCCAGACATCCTGAATGAAGCCATGAATCAAAGGTTTAAAATCGGTAAAAGGCACTTCAAAAGGTAAAATTTCTAGCGATAATGCCTCCTTGGCAGCTTTATCTGCCTCTTCATTACCACGAATACCAATGTGGCTCGGAAGCCAGCAAAAAACAAGATCAACATCATCAAGGTCAGCAATTTTCTCAAGTAATCTGACTATAATGGGATTGTCTATTTTCTCATTCTCAATCGCTTGCATACTTGACTTAGAGTCAGTGTAAATAATATAGCGAGAGGAACGTTCTGCAATCATATGATCAAGTGCAAGATCAATGGCCTTTAGTTCGCTAGAAAAAATGGAAGAGTTATTGGGAAGGCGGAATTGATATTTTTCGCCATCTAAAATAGTGGCTGAAGCAACTCTTTCGCCATCTTTTGAACCGTCTGTATATATTTCTTCGTGTGATGAGTAGTTTTCTTTAATTTCTAAAAAATTTGTTTTAAAAACAGATGGATCAGTTATATCCTTTTTGCTTGAAGCAAGATCATAAAGAAACGTGGGACTTTTGAATGTCCATAAAGGAACATCGGAAACTGTATGTATCGCCACGTCCTCTAGATCAAAATCTAGAGAGTTGATATCTACTTCGCAACGTAAACTAAATGGGGGCACTGCACTTGGTTTTTTATCAAAATCCTGTCTGTATTTAGGTTCAAACACAGATTTGTAAGTAGGGTTTTCCGGATTTGATTTAAGTTTCAAGTAATATTGCAGTGAGAGCTTCTTTCTTCTAAGATTTAAGGAAGGCTCATTAGCTTCAGTATAAAGACTATTGACTGGCGATGTTCTAAATGCTCCCAAAGCAAGGCGCAAGCCTTGATTATGAATAGTATCAAGTTTGCGAAGGTATGAAGGTCGTGCAGAACCATAAACAACACAGCCATAATCTAACTTTGATCTTACAAGTGCCCTATAAAGGCGTAATAAAACCTTTTTGTCAGCTCCCCAGTCCATACTGGATGCAACACGTAAAAGATTAAGTGCTTTTTGGCACTTGTTACTTAAGTGATTTATGTGAGATATAAACGACAGTTTAGAGTCGAAAAGGAGACCTAGGAATTTGAATTCCTTAACAACTTCAATAAGCACACCGGCTAATTTCAATTCCGGGTCGAGGTGCATTTTCCTTGATTGGCAGAAATGCATGCATTTCGTTTTAGTTTTGGAATACTTGAAACCGTTTTCATTTGACCATTTAGAAAGGTTATTTAAAACCTGTTGCAATTGCCTTTCAATGGTATACATATGTTTTGATCTGTAGCATATACAGAAATCATCAACATACAGAAAGCATTCCACGCCAGGGACAACGGTTTTAACAATATTGTTAATTTTGACACTAAATAGCGTCACAGACAAAATACCTCCTTGTGGAACGCCCATTTCTTGTTCATGGGGATCAGAAAAAATATCTCCAACTCGGACTCTAAACTGAATGAATGAATGAATGAATGCTGTTTTATGGCCCGTCAACAACTAAGGTCATGTTGGGCGCAAAACATTGAAAATTAACTTATTGTAAGAAAAGATGACCAATCATACATTAAATACTTAACTAGTTATGATATTATAAAACGAATCGTGGGTAAGAAAGACAAATCATCATTATGGTAAAAATGTTAGGAAATAATTACAAGTCTAAAAAGAAAATAGTGATCAAAAGATCAATCATATAAGTCTAAAAGGAAATAATGATCAAAAGATCAATAAAAAATAACTAAAATCAGATGAACATGAAATCAAAAGAATCCTAGGTTAAATTTTTCTAAACAAATTAATGGCCTTCAGGAAATCAAAAATCTGTTCAACTTTTACATTGTTAAACAGGTCCTTCATACTGTCTACTTTAAAAAACCTGTCTCTAATTAAAGCAAAGTCTATACATTCTAGAAATATATGCTTGACAGTAAGAGGAGCATCACATGGGATACACACTGGCATATCTTCTCCTTTTAAAAGGCAGGAGTGCGTCAGGTGCGTATGACCAATGCGTAAACGGGTCAAAATAAGTTCTTCGCGACGGTTAGACCTGTAACCAGGCAACCAATCGCCAAGATCTTGACGAACAGAATATAATTTATTATTGTGGTTCGCTGGATCGGACCAACAGTTTTTCCAGACATCCTGAATGAAGCCATGAATCAAAGGTTTTAAATCGGTAAAAGGCACTTCAAAAGGTAAAATTTCTAGCGATAATGCCTCCTTGGCAGCTTTATCTGCCTCTTCATTACCACGAATACCAATGTGGCTCGGAAGCCAGCAAAAAACAAGATCAACATCATCAAGGTCAGCAATTTTCTCAAGTAATCTGACTATAATGGGATTGTCTATTTTCTCATTCTCAATCGCTTGCATACTTGACTTAGAGTCAGTGTAAATAATATAGCGAGAGGAACGTTCTGCAATCATATGATCAAGTGCAAGATCAATGGCCTTTAGTTCGCTAGAAAAAATGGAAGAGTTATTGGGAAGGCGGAATTGATATTTTTCGCCATCTAAAATAGTGGCTGAAGCAACTCTTTCGCCATCTTTTGAACCGTCTGTATATATTTCTTCGTGTGATGAGTAGTTTTCTTTAATTTCTAAAAACTTTGTTTTAAAAACAGATGGATCAGTTATATCCTTTTTGCTTGAAGCAAGATCATAAAGAAACGTGGGACTTTTGAATGTCCATAAAGGAACATCGGAAACTGTATGTATCGCCACGTCCTCTAGATCAAAATCTAGAGAGTTGATATCTACTTCGCAACGTAAACTAAATGGGGGCACTGCACTTGGTTTTTTATCAAAATCCTGTCTGTATTTAGGTTCAAACACAGATTTGTAAGTAGGGTTTTCCGGATTTGATTTAAGTTTCAAGTAATATTGCAGTGAGAGCTTCTTTCTTCTAAGATTTAAGGAAGGCTCATTAGCTTCAGTATAAAGACTATTGACTGGCGATGTTCTAAATGCTCCCAAAGCAAGGCGCAAGCCTTGATTATGAATAGTATCAAGTTTGCGAAGGTATGAAGGTCGTGCAGAACCATAAACAACACAGCCATAATCTAACTTTGATCTTACAAGTGCCCTATAAAGGCGTAATAAAACCTTTTTGTCAGCTCCCCAGTCCATACTGGATGCAACACGTAAAAGATTAAGTGCTTTTTGGCACTTGTTACTTAAGTGATTTATGTGAGATATAAACGACAGTTAAGAGTCGAAAAGGAGACCTAGGAATTTGAATTCCTTAACAACTTCAATAAGCACACCGGCTAATTTCAATTCCGGGTCGAGGTGCATTTTCCTTGATTGGCAGAAATGCATGCATTTCGTTTTAGTTTTGGAATACTTGAAACCGTTTTCATTTGACCATTTAGAAAGGTTATTTAAAACCTGTTGCAATTGCCTTTCAATGGTATACATATGTTTTGATCTGTAGCATATACAGAAATCATCAACATACAGAAAGCATTCCACGCCAGGGACAACGGTTTTAACAATATTGTTAATTTTGACACTAAATAGCGTCACAGACAAAATACTTCCTTGTGGAACGCCCATTTCTTGTTCATGGGGATCAGAAAAAATATCTCCAACTCGGACTCTAAACTGACGTTCATCCAAAAATGCAGAAATGAAATAGGCAAGGCGACCTCGAATACCGAAATCATAGAGGTCATTCATTATTCCATACTTCCATGTGGTATCATAAGCACTTTCAAGATCGAAAAACACAGAAACAACGTGTTCTTTCTTTATAAAAGCTTCTCGAATATAAGTCTCGAAGCGGACTAGATGATCAAGAGTGCTTCTTTGTTTACGAAAGCCACTTTGGACTGACGTGATAAGGTGGTTCTTTTCAAGAAACCAGACAAGACGATCATTTACCATTCTTTCCATGGTTTTGCAAATGCAACTAGTTAAAGCAATAGGGCGATAGTTTGAAGGATCTGTAGAATCTTTACCTGGTTTAGGTATAGGAATAACGATAGCTTCCCGCCAAGAGGCTGGAATGCTTCCCGTTTTCCATACCTGGTTATAAATTTCAAGTAAGCAATGCAAAGAACGAGAGGGCAAACGTTTAAGAAATTGATAATGTATATTATCATTTCCTACAGCAGTGTCATGACACTTCTTTAAAGCCCTTTTCAATTCTTTGACAGAAAAGTCTCTATTATAATGTTCCAGTCGACTGGAACTGAAGTTAAGTTTTGACTTTTGTCACCTCTGAATTTTTGAAATGCAGGTGAGTAATTCGATGATGATGACTTCTCGGCAAACGTATCTGCCAATACATTCGCAATATCAGCCTTGGAAGAAACGTCACTGAGGTCAGTTCTTAAATGACCAACTCCAACTGACGCGTTCTTTCCGCTGATTTTGCGCACCATATCCCATGTCTTTTTGACAGATGATCTAGAATTTAATCTAGAAACATACTGTCTCCAAGACGAACGCTTACTTTGTTTAATGGTACGACGAGCTTTCGCTCGTGCAATTTTAAATTTGTAAAGGTTCTCTTTTGATGGTCTCAAATCAAATGATCTGAGAGCAGATTTCCGCTCAGCTATAGCCCTTTTGCAATCTTCATTAAACCATGGTTTGTCAGGGTGTATAGGGTCAGCCGACGTTCTAGGAATAGCTTTCTCTGCAGCCGAATATAGTAAGGATGTGAAAAGCTCGGTAGAGTTTTCACAATCCTCAAAAGCCTGTGGATTTATTGATTGTTCGCAGGTAGTTTTGAACAACTCCCAATTAGCTTTATGGAGTTTCCATCGCCTTGGGCGTTCTTGAACCGATGGTCCTAATTCAGAAATATGAATAGGAAAATGGTCACTACCATGAAGATCACAGTCCACTTTCCAGCTAAAAGCCGGGAAAATGTCTGGAGTGCAAACAGTTAAATCCAGTGAAGAATAAGAGCCAGTGGCCGGATGATGATATGTGGAGGATTTATCATTTAATAAAACAAGATCATGATTTGTTAAGAAATCTTCAATTGTGCGACCTTTGTCGTCTGTATAAGTACAACCCCAAAGCGTATGATGGGAATTAAAATCTCCCATTAATATGAAAGGCTTTGGTAACTGTTCGACAAGATCGTCTAGTCTCCTACGATTGATAGGAGAACTAGGGGGAAGATAAATAGAACAAAGGGTTATTGTTTTATTAAGGGATACGCTTACAGCTACAGCTTGTAGCGTAGTATTAAGAGGAATGGTGCGATGAGGAACACTGTTGTTAACAATAATTCCGACACCGCCCGAAGCTTTCTCATTCCCTTCAAAATTTTTCAAATAGCAAGAGTGATACTTAAAAGAGAATTTGTTAGAATCTTTGAGAAAAGTCTCTTGCAAACAAACCGCCACTGGCTTTCCATTCGAAACTAATAGATTCATTTCTTCAAAGTTGGCTTTGATGCTGCGACAATTCCATTGAATAATTTTGTTCGCCATAGTTAAATTAAGGGGTAAAAATATACTTATTAGAAGTGGAAGTATGAATTTTATTTCTTTATATGTGAAAGATCTATCATATGTTTACCTTGCCTATTCTCCTTTGAAGAATCTGAGTCCTCAGTGTTTTCCGTATCCATGTCTTCTTCAAGACTGTGGTAACGGTTGTATTGTTTGATAGGATCATCAGATCCTTTTGGCTGACGATTAGATATTGCTGCCCTAGGAGACGAAGTTCTGCTCCTAGGTTTCACAAAAGAACTTGAATCTTTATCATCTGGCACTTTAGCAACCGGGGGATTTGACTTCTCCAGTTGAATTTGTGCCTTCTTCCGTCTTCCCATTTCAGCTAAATCTAATTTAATAACTTCATCTTCTCCAGTGCTTGTATGTGTCGAGGGTTTAGCGGCTCGAAGAGAAATATTATCTTTTCCTGGTGTTACCTTACTTGAGTTTGATTGACACTCAGATGTTTTACCAGTGATTCCCTGGTCTGTGTTACTGGGATTACTAGACGTAACTGCTAGAGATGGAAATAACTTTGAAATTTCATCTTTCTTTTCAGGAAAGAGAATACACAACTTTCCGAAAAGATCTTTACAGTCATCACATCCATTGGTGTCTTGTTTACTCGTGCTATTGGTTTTTGAATTTTTGGTAACATTGGCATAAGTGTTTGTAAGATTAACCCTATTTTCAACAACTTTTCTTGCTTCTGGAAAAGATAATCCTTCTTTATACTTGACAGTGACAATTTCTTTTTCTTTTTGCCATACGGGACATTTTCGTGAAGTAGAAGCATGTTCCCCACCACAATTCAAACATTTCATGTCATCTGTGCAGTGGATAGAACGATGTTGATCTTCTAATTTACCACAACGGCGGCATAAATCTCTTTCACCAGCCCTGCACTTTTTCTCATGGTGTCCAAATTTGAAACACCTGTAACACTGCAAGGGGTTTGGGATGTATAAATCAACATTTAATCGCAGGTAACCTACTTTTATAGATTTTGGTAGAATAGCCGAGCCGAAAGTAAGAATAAAGGTATTTGTGTTTCTCTTTTCACCATCTCTGAAAACAGTAATTCGCTTAACTGCATTAACGTTTTGACTTTTAAGTTCTTCTAAAATTTCAGATTCCGGTATATTTTCTAAGTCTCGAGATCGAATGATTCCTCTTGACGTATTAAGGGTCGAATGCGGTGTGCATGTTACAGGAATGTTAAAGAAGGTGTCAGTTTTCATGAGATTTTCATAATGTGCAGGCTTTTCAACTTCAACAAGAAGGCTACCAGATCTTAATTTCTTAATAGATTTTGGCTCACCAATTATTGATTTAATCACTTTATCAATTACGAAAGGGGAAAGTTTTGTGAGAGTTTTGTCACTGTCAGTTGAGTCTATAACTATAAACCTTTGAAAAGTTGGCGTATTTAGTCGTATGGCTGTAGACTGATAGAGGGTCGTACCTGTTTCCCATTCAATAGATCCGTCTTCGTTTTTTCGTTTTTTTGATTGGGTGTCCATGTTCGTTTAATCAAAATTCACTATCCGGGGCCACCACCCTCCACGGAGTCCTACAAGGGGACATGAAAGGGCGGGTTTCCAGCCCCCCATGCCAGGGCTACCCGGATAGTATACTCGAGCTAAAATGACAAAATGACCTAACAGCGATCGCACGAACAATTTCCTAACTTAGAATCAAGCCGTGCAAATGATGCCAAATCAAAAAATCCATTCAACCCGATTAGCCCATGAGCCTATATAGACAAGGACTTAAATACTGTTAAAATACAAAATATGAGTGACACGGGCATATAAATCTTAGCACTTAGTACAACAATAGCTTTTATACCAAAGTGATTTCAAAGAAATTCGGTACAACAAATTGTTTAGTAATGTGTCATCAGAATCATGACTGAACATCTTTAATATAACAAAATATTTCATATGACAATAGTAGATGCCCCAGTCTAAAACGACCAGCCGATTGCCTAGACCGGGCCCATCCAGGCTCCCGTTTCAGCCGAAGCCAAAGTAGCGTGTTGAGAAGCTGGAGATCCCTGGGCTTCCCTCAACTACCAGGACCCTCTTTTCCGGCCTTACGAGTCTCCACCCACGGCAAACAGGCGGGCCCATTTGTTAGGGGTCAAACCATTGACTACATGGGCAGCAGCCGACTATTTCTACCCCCCCCCCCCCCGCCCAGCTGGTGCTAAGTAAGCAATGAAGGGAACGAGATGGCAAACGTTTGAGGAATTGATAATGAATAGCATCTGATCCGACAGCAGTGTCGTGACACTTTTTTAAAGCTTTTTTCAATTCCTTAACGGAAAAGTCTCTATTATAGTGTTCCAGATTTCTGGAACTAAAATTAAGTTTAGACTTTTCTTTTTCACTTTTAAACTTCTGAAACGTAGGTGAATAATTAGTAGAGGAAGTCACTACCATGAAGGTCGGAAATAACTTTCCATGAAAAATCAGGAAAAATATCAGGACTGCAAATAGTCAAATCCAGTGAAGAATAATTTCCTGTTGCAGGATGAAGATAAGTTTTAGATTTATCATTCAATAAAACAAGATCCTCAACAGTACGACCTTTGTCGTCTGTATTGGAGCATCCCCATAATTTATGGTGAGAATTGAAATCTCCCATTAGCATAAAAGGTTTAGGTAGCTGATCGACGAGATGATCAAGTTTTCTGCCATCAACAGGGGAGCTTGGAGGAAGATAAACAGAACATAATATAATTGTTTTATTTAGCGAGACACTCACAGCCACTGCTTGCAAAGAAGTATCTAAATTGACATGTCGGTGAGGGATATTATTATTTACAACAATTCCCACACCACAAGACGCTTTTTCGCGATCTGTAAAGTTAGTAAAAAAGCAAGAGTGATATTTCAGAGAAAACTTATCTGTGTCTTTAAGAAACGTTTCTTGTAAGCATATTGTAACTGGTTTATCTCTTGTAACTAAGAGATTTAATTCTTCAAAATTTGCCTTGATACTACGGCAATTCCATTGTATCAGTTTATTCGCCATTGTAAAAGAAAGTGTGAAGATTATACCACTGATTAATGGAAGTATGAACTTATTCATTTTTAAACTCCAGCTAAGTTTATTTTACCTTGCCTAATTTGGCGCTGATTTCCAGGTTTGGAAGGAGGATCTGGAGGTTTTGGAGAAGTATCCTCAGATTCCTCCTCCATCGCCTCCCCATCCCCGTCACCCAACTCAGCAAAGCGATTGGGTGTCTCCACTGAGGGAGGATTAATTTTTTCTAACTGAATACGAATGAATGAATGAATGAATTGTGTTTTAAGGCCCGTCGACAACTTAGGTCATGTTGGGCGCAAAACTTTAAAAGTAACAAATTTTAAAAGGCGACGTATATATTTAAAACCAAGATAATTATAACACTATAAAATAGAACTCTGTAAACCGAGTAATAAAACATATAAATTATGTAAACGATAGAAATGTAAGAAGTAAGTAATACTTTCAAATGCTCAAAAGAACACTCATAATCAATGTTAAATTCAAAGAAACATTTTTAAATCTAAAGGAAACGTGGATTCAAAAGAAAATAAAATCATATTTTATAATACAAGTTAATGGCCTTCAGGAAATCGAAAATAAGCTCAATTTTTACCTTGTCAAATAAATTCTTCATACTGTCAACTTTAAAATATTTATCTCTAGTAAAAGAGAAATCTATACAATCAATAAAAACATGCTTGACAGTAAGAGGAGAGTTGCAATGAATGCACATTGGAATATCTTCCCCTTTTAGAAGGTAAGAGTGCGTGAGGTAAGTGTGACCAATGCGTAAGCGAGTCAGGATAAGTTCTTCGCGACGGTTTGACCTGTAGCTAGGTAACCAATCGCCAAGATCTTGTCGGACAGAATACAGTTTATTATAAATATTGGCAGGATCAGTCCAGCTGTTCCTCCAGACTTCCTGAATGAAACCATGAATCAAAGGTTTAAAATCAGTAAAAGGTACTGTAGAGGGTAAAATCTCGAGTAATAATGCCTCCTTGGCAGCTTTATCTGCCTCTTCATTACCACGAATACCAACGTGGCTAGGAAGCCAGCAGAAAACGAGATCAACATCATGAAGCTGAGCTATTAAGTCTAATAATCTAACTATAAGGGGATTGTCGGTTTTCTCGTTCTCAATCGCTTGTATACTTGACAAAGAGTCAGTAAAAATAATGTAGCGAGAGAAGCGCTCTTCGATTATATGATCGAGTGCGAGTTCAATCGCCTTTAGCTCGGCTGAAAATATCGAAGAATGAATGAATGAATGATTGGTGTTTTAAGGCCCGTCGACAACTAAGGTCATGTTGGGCGCAAAACTCTAAAAAATAACTTATTTTAAAAGGCGACGTTAGCTTCAAAACTAGGATAACTATAACACTTTAAAACAAAACGCTGTAAATCGTGTAATAAAAATTATGCGAACAGTAGAAATGTAAGAGAGAAGTATTACTTCCAAAACTTAAAAGAAAATCGTGCACAAAAGAACACTATATATTAATGTAAAATTCAAAGAGACATTTTTAAAACTAAGGGAAACTTGGATTCAGAAGAAAATCAAATATTTTATAATACAAATTAATGGCCTTAAGGTAATCAAAAATCAGTTCAATTTTTACATAATCAAATAAGTTCTTCATACTGTCAACTTTAAAATATCTATCTCTAGTAAAAGAGAAATCTATACAATCAATAAAAATATGCTTGACAGTAAGAGGACAGTCGCAAGGAATACACATTGGCATGTCTTCTCCCTTTAAAAGATAAGAGTGTGTGAGGTGTGTATGGCCAATGCGTAACCGAGTCAAGATAAGTTCTTCGCGACGGTTTGACCTGTAACGAAAATATCGAAGAGTTATTTGGCAAACGGAATTGATACTAACTGAATACGAATCCGTCTCTGATTGACAGATTCTGGTTTACTTAAAGGACCATTATTTAGAGAAGATTGTTGAGTATTTTGAGCAACAGTTACTGTTTTTGCTGTTTGAGCAGCAGATTGTTTTTGATCAGACGATGAAGCTCCATTGACTGAAGCTGGGGAAGTCAAAGTTTCTGAAGATAATGCTTTATTGATCAAACCTTTAGCCTGAGGGAATAATTCAGTAATGACTTTCAAAAGGCGCTCGCAAGTGCTACATTGATCAGGCTTTGATTTGTCAGCAGAAACAGTTTTAGCTTTATAAGCGTAGCTGTTTTCTGTTCCACTGAGGTGCATTGATTGATTGATTGAATGGAGTTTTACGCCGATGAGGTGCATTGAATCTTGCCTAGATTTTACAATCCTTTTTGCCTCATAAAATGAAACAGATTGTCTACATTTCACTTCTAAAATTTGTTTTTGTAAAATGAAGTGTGGGCATTGCCTAGAGCTAGCCGCATGACCTTGTCCGCAGTTGATACACTTGAGATCGTTTTCGCATTGATCCTCTTCATGTTCATCTACAGGTCCCGTGTAAGAGCATTTCCTACAAATTTTAGTTCTAGTGCAGTTGCTCTCATGGTGGCCGAATCGCTGGCAATTAAAACAACGAAGCGGATTAGGGACATATACATCAACTTTCACAACTTCAAATCCGACTTTAATTTCCTTTGGAAGAACTGGGTCATCAAATGTCAAGATATAGGTATTAGTTCTAATAGTCTTATTATCTCTTTTGAACTCGATCCTTTTTACCTCAGTCACTCCTTGGGGTCTAAGATTATCTCTAATTTCTGAAACAGTACTGCATTTAGATAATTATTTACATCGTATCACACCATTAGATTTATTTAATTTCTCATGGGCGTGAACTGTGACATCTATATTGAAGAATTTAGTTGTTTTGAGCAAGTTATCAGCCTGTTGCTTCTTTGCAACTTCAACTAAGAGAGTTTCATTTTTAAGAGCTTTCACAGACTTGGGTGTCCCTAGAATTGCATTAATCTGTTTTTCAATTACAAACGGAGATAGATCAGTGACTGGGTCATCTGGGTCGTCACTTGCTATAACTTTGGAAATGTCTGATGTTTTGGAGCTTCATCATCTGAGTCGGATGACCACGCGCGCTTGGCTTTTTTTGTTGTTGCCATGTTTGTTTCATGTGATTCATCGGCGATGCTCCAACCACCCGCCCTCGGAGTCCTACAATGGGGACACCTAACCTGGGGAATTCCATCTCAGGAGAGGTGCCGGGGATACATCGCCGATATACTCGGTGCAAATAGGCTAGATCAAGCGATTAATACTTCCGATTATTAGTTCAACCAAGCATGAAAAAATAACGGAGAGTAAAAACGTCGATCAAACACCAAATTTACCCGATTGACCCATGAGCCACCGCCTTCTAAGGCGTAAGTGAAAACGTCGTTTAATGAAAACGGTGGTTTACGAAACACATTTAAAAGACAAGGTTGTGGATAAAAAACGCCCTAGGGCAAGACATGACCAGCCGATTGATCGGGTCGGGCCCGCCCGACCTCCCGTTTATCCCAACTCAGGGCCAAAGTGGTGTGTTGCAAAAACAGGGCCAAGCCAATCCCCGAGGTCACTCAACCACCAGGATCCCGTCATCAGGCATTACGGGTCGCAGCCCACGGCAAACAGGCAGGTCCATTTGTTTGGGGTCATACCATGTACTACATGGACGGTAGCCGACTATTTCTATCCCCCCGCCCAGCTGGGGGTGGAACTACCGATAGAAAGTCATGAATTATGAAATTGCTTTGCCCAAAGTATCTAAAGCTCGTCTACCAATTATTAGGAATCATTTACCTCGACACACACCATGAAGCAAATATCTCAAGCTTGCTTGATCCGGCCAATATCGTTGCGTAATGGAGAAAAACTCGGCAGAAATAGTTTTCTGAATTTGAATACTTGTTCAAGTTGCCTATATTTTTGTCTAACTTGTGAAAATTTATGCAAGCAAAGTTCAATAAAGGTGTATTTTCAAAACTTAGCTATGACTTAGGCAGTGAGTCTTGTATCATAGGTATTTCGGGTATACTCGAAAAGCATGACAAAGGAATTGAACCTGATCCCTCCATTTCAATTATGATAGTGCATATATCAGTTAACCTTACAATTAAAGACAAATAATATCATTCTTTTGAAAGTTAAATGGTAACATTTTAACGTCTAGTTTTAACATGTTTTATCTATTTCGAAAATATATTGACACGGGGATATAACAGTAAAAAATAATTTTCCCTTTTTACTAATCTGCCTATGAAAATAGGATTCGCTATTGTGATTTTTCCAAAATTTTATCAACATCTCACCTTCATCGGCAGACAACTCCAAAATCAATGAATGAATGAATGAATATTGTTTTACGGCCCGTCGACCACTAAGGTCATGTTGGGCGCAAACACTCATGTATAAAACTTGAATAATCCGACGTGAGCACGAAAGCACATGGACTCCCCTCAGATCAGGAGAACGATCCATGTGCGAGTCCACCCGACCGGAAAATTCACACAGGACATTCAAAATTATTCTGTAATTTAAGATAGCACAATAAAACAAATCAATGTAAACAATTAAAAGTCAAAAGAATATCTTAAAATTTTTAATGAATTTATATCTAAATAGATAAAGAAAACGGTAAACATTTAGGAAACGATTTGAAAAACTAAAGATGAAAAACGATAAATATAACCTAAAATTAGATTTTACTATATAAATGAATTGCTTTAAGAAACTCGAATATGAGTTCTAATTTGACCATGTCAAACAGCTTCCTCATACTGTCAACTTTAAATCCAAAATCAATGAACTAACTTCTGAAAATAAATAAATAAATAAATAAATAAATAATAAAAAAAACCCCACCCCCTCCAAACTTGGGACAATGGTTCTGTAATTTCTTTGTAAACAATTTTACAATTTCGATATTCAATGCTTTTGTTAACGTGTTGTGCAAACGCGCAAACTCGGTTGAAAATAAAACAAAGAAATTTCCTTAAGTCAAAAGAGGACGTTAGGTCAATATAAGAATTAATTAATTAATAAGTCATTTATTTATGTTTTTTGTTTCAACCTTTCACTCGAAATCAATTAATCTGAGTGAAAGTTTTAAAAAGAAAATCAAGATAAAGAGTAGAAAATTGTTTGTTTTATTTTGAGTTATTTATATATTTGTATTTAAATACTACCTTGTGACGTCATGTCGTAATAGTTAAATAAGAATAGCGATGAGTTTGTTACAAAAGATAGTGACTGGTAGGTATCAGAACGCTGATTGTATATTTTCTGAATGAGGTTACCTAGAGATCACAGGGTATAACGTGCCACGCCGAAACCAGAAGATTCATGGACACCTGGTCGATTTTTTCGATACGGAATTAACGGTGGGGCAAGTTTTTGACTGATTTGTAAACCAAGATAATCATTTTCATTTCAATTTTTAGTATCACTGTCGAGGTAAATGGTTCTTCTTTTAGGAAATAAAAGGGGAGGGTAAAAACTAAGCAAAACGAGCGAGTTCTAGCCCTAGGAGTGAGTGACTTTGCTCGTTTTTTAGGTTTGTCATTAATTTTTTGTCAAACAACCTGACCATTCTTCATTGTTTGTGTTTGTCTAAGAGCATTAATGTATCCTCTACACACATTCCAAATTTCTCGGCAAAAGATCCACATAAAGCGAAGATATTCGTACTTTTATTGGCGAGGGTAGCGAAAAATATGATAACTAGACACTCCCTGAATTTTTTTCGATTGGAAATCGACACCAGAATTTGTGATAGGGGTGTCCACGAACCTTCTGGTGTCGGCGTGACACGTTATACCCTGTGGAGATGTCATGTTTTTATAGACACATCCACAAGTGATCAGGGTCCATGACAATTTGACCTTGACTTTTTATGTCTATATAAGAACCTCAACCAAAACTATAAGCAATAACTTTAACCTTGATTATATTTTCTGGAAAATCTTTAACCAAGAATTTTAACCAAACATTTTTAATCTTGCTTATATTTTCTGATTGTTTTACTCTGGTCCGCTTTCGGATCGGGCGTAGACTGGCCTCACTGTAAACAATCTGAATAGCCTATTCTAGTCGATTTTTGGACCAGTCTAGAGCTGGTAGCCCGCTGTCTGAGAGATACTCTGATATAGCGGGCAACAATACCCGTCCGGGGTCAGAAATGAGTTGGCCCATAGGGACATCATTACTTCATATACACACTCACTAGGTGGTAGCCTTTCACCAGATATACTAAGCTCCTTGTCATTTTGACCTTGACCTTGACCTTGACCTTGACTTTTTTGGACTTAGAAAAACTTAACCAAAAACTTTAACCTTGCTTTTATTTCCAGAGTGCTTTTACCTAGGGACATCATAAACACATACACAAATTCATCAAGTGATAGACTTTCAACGGTAACCAAGGTCCTTGACAATTTAACCTTGACCATTTTTGTACTTATAAAAACTTAAACCTTGCTTTTATTTTTTCTTATTGCCATTATACCTAATATCCTTCCTCGACAGGTGAGGTAGGCTTCTCCTGTAATCAAATCCCTTGACTTTGTGACCTTGATCTTTACTTTTGAATCTTAAGCATATTGCTTTAAACTTGCATATTTTTTTTATGCAATGTGAACGATTTTGAAATGATTTTGGAATGAAATTGAATGAGTGTGTGGAGCGAGTTATGGGTGATTTAAATGGGAGCTAATCCAATACCGCTAATTTTGTTCCGAATGAATTACATATAAATTACCTTCTTTTAATAAAATATGCATACACGTTCTATGAATAATTTCTTAAATCTTAAAGGACCAATCAGACACTTAAAAATTTCTTTCATGTCAGTGAAATCGCGATTTTTTTCTAGCTTTATTTATTTAAAAAGAACATGTTGATTCTATGTTTTTCAGTGGGGCTGGAGCGTTATTGAATGATCTGAGTGAGTGATTGGAATGATTGAATGGAACGCTGAGCAGGTGATTTGAAATGGTTTTGATTGAGATGAATGTCAATTTCTCAATGTTGTTAACTGTATCTGGGAGCGAATATCAATCTTAATCCTTTCATAGAGCTCTCGATTAAGAGGTAGTGCGTATAATTTCTGAGAGCGGCTATCAATCTAGTCCTTTCATAGAACTATAGATTAAGAGTTACTTTGTTTTCTTTATGTGAGTGGCTATTTGTCTTGATTCTTGCATAAAGAAATACTTGGACATAAGTACATTTTTTAGACAACAAAATCAAAATGGTTGTATCTAAGTATTAAGTCTTGCTAAAATTCTGTAGTATTGTTTGTCATGGGCCTGACTCCAAATCTGGGGTCTCGAGTACGATCCAGGGTGGCGTCAAACATCATTTCCTACATAACTATAATAAAGACTAATATGGAATGAGTTGCTGGAGGTTGAAAAGGATGAAATGGTTATACCTAATGAAAAAAAAAAAAGTTCTTTGTGGCCAAGCCTCTGGAGTATGACCACAGGCATTTGTGTCATAATATAATTTTGTTGAATGGGTTATTATATAAGAGAATGTCTTACATTTCAAGTTTTTACATTCGTTGCTTACAAAGTTTCCCCTCTAAAACGAAAATCCATTAAGGATACTATTGTCTTGCGCGTATGTAAGATCACGTTATTACTAATGTGAATTAAATGCATGTAAGATGTGCATGTTTCTTACTAAGAACATTGTTTAGATGCTCGTTTCTTCTTAAGGTAGTGAATCCATAATATTTCGTCAACATTTCGGTTCACATGATCTTTCACAATGGTAACCGAGGTTTCCTGGTGAAAAAAAAATCATGATTTCTGATACGTTGCGGAACTATATCGGCCCACTGTACCTTCATGATCGATAATGCTTATTTAGACAAGAGCCGGTAAATGAAATGGCGTATTGATATTCGGTGTTCGCAATGTTCTATACTGACAGGGTGGTTCACAAATCATGTGTATTTAATCTGATACTTTTGTTAATATGGACTTATCTTCAGAAAAAGATTTGCATTAATAAGATGAGGAATGGAAAATGCCTAAGAAATATTTGGTCGCGACAGCACTTGGAAATTCGAACAGAAGGACAATACGATAACAGTATACCAAATTTAAAACTTTAGGCGGGGGTTAGATTGTTAAGCTTTTTTTAAGAGAAAAATCACTTATTTTACTAACCTTTTAAATAATAAAAGAATTCTTCTGACAACGTTTATTTACTTCAACAATCCTCCCCCGATATGAAGGAGTTCTACATGGTCGCTTGCCTACCAAATCAATCTCTAATCGACCGCTTCCAGTTGTTCCTCCGAAATGAGATTAGGATAAACCAAAAACTTCAAAAGTAAAATAAGTCAGTCACTCAAACAAAGATGGTGAACTATTTATTTTACATTTTTTCTGAAATAGACGAAAGTAACAAGTATTGAAGTGGTATGAATTAATTTGTACAAAAATATTTATTATGATATTTCTGCAAAGAAAAACGACTGCGGTCAGTCTAATGCTAACGCAGCCTAATGATCCCCGCTGTTGTGGATCCGATGGAAAACATGTAGAATGGGTCTTGAGTTATATTGATCAATGTGATATTGAATAAAGAGTATTATTTCACACTTAAATAATTTAGACCAATGACATCGTTTGATTTGCATCACTTGAGAGTAATATTTATATAGATCTATATTGTACAACCAGAACGAGGCTACTATACAATACGGATTTTTTTTTTTCAAATCGAGGCAACTTATATTGTACGATGAAAATATGAATAAAATAGGCATACAAGTTCTATAAATTGATTGTTTAATCCTAAAGGACCAATCAGACGCTTACAATCTCAATAATGTCAGTGAAATCGCGATTTTTTTCTAGCTATATTTATTTAGAAAGAACATGTTGATTCTATATTTTTCAATGGGGCTTGAGCGTTATTGATTGTTATGAGTGAGTGATTGGAATGAATGAATGGAACGCTGAGTGATTTGGAATGGTTTTGATCGAGGTGAATGTCAATTTCACGATTTTGTTAACAGTACTTCTAAATCAGACTGATATCATTAGATCACGGACTTAAAGTTATAAAAATACCTTGAACTTTGATCTTTGGCCAAGTGCTTTCTGTGACAAGCAGCAGTTTGGGCGAACTACGTTGTCCGCGGATGGCTCTTGTTATTGTTCTTCCAGTATTTTTCACATACTCTCATGGAGAAATTTAAAAAAAAAATATTACCGGTTAAAGAATGAACATACTTATAATATTTCAGTAAAGTTTTATCTAAAATTGATTATGTCAAAGTACACGTTTCAGAATCAATGAAGGCACTTATCGCGGGTTGAAAAAGTAAAAGAACTCGAAATCTAAAGACAAAATTCGAAATTTCAGCCGAACAAATCTGGATAAATCATTGCCCAAACACCTGCCGTTTGATAGCGAGATGGCAACGGACAGTAATTCAGACTCGGGTGTAACTTGTAGTGAAATATGCCTACAAAAATGCGCAAATCACTTCTCAATGTTAAGTTTGAATTGAAGAGTGCCGACGATCTAATGGAAGCTGCATTTTTCCCCAAATGTGTTTAGTTATCTTATATTTCGCTGTCTACAAGGGGAAGAAGCTTTAAGCATTCGATGAAAATAGGAACTTAAATGGACTTAAAGTACATTTGTAAAACCTTTTTCATGCGATTACAATTTAGTAAAAGCTGTGAAAGGCTTGAAAAACAAGGGGAGTAATTTTCTAGAAGACTTAACTGATTCTCTATATGCTACTGTATTTCTTCTGGTTGTTTCTTTTTCGAATATGTTTTTCAAACTTTTTTTTCAGGTCGTAATTTTCCCTTTTGAAACAGGATTCAAGCAAAGAAAAATTTGCCACGAGCCTGACGCCTCATCATCTTTTTTTCTCTTGTTTATTTCAGGATGATTATAAAGACATTCCTACGGGTACGCCTGGATGGCGAAACGGACATGAAAGTAACAGGGAAGCAGATTTCTCTGAAGGAAAAACAAGTTGCCTTCGATGGCATATTTCTATCGAATGAGGGCCAGGTGATTTAACTTTTTGTTTTCGGAAATATTATTCAGTAAAACTTGTTTTAAGCGACCACCGACAGGACCACTAAAGAGCGGTCGTTAAAGTTTGCAAGTAAGAAAAACACATTTAAATTGAAAATGTATATTATTGCAAAATTCGCAAAAATCCCATGTTTTTAAACCTCAAAAGAATCGTTGCATTGAGACGAGTCTGGTGAGTTTAAACAACAAAGAGTTCATTTTGAATAATTTTTAGACCAGCAGTACCTTCATTTTAAGGCATCTGATTAAAACAGGGTGACTTTAAAAACGGTCGCTTTATAAAAATGGTCCCTTAATAGATGTGGTCGCTCGAGTAAGATTGGCTGTAATTGCATACAATATGCGTTTTCAGGTCTATATAGGTATACGATAACAGACAAAAAAACTGGGCGTCAACGGTAAAAAACGTGGATAACATTTATTCAGTAGTTTCACGTGCCGTTAACGTCCGGGATCTGAGTCCTATACACTTTACAAATACTAATGATACTGACCTTTTTCTACATTTTTTGTTTATTTCAAAATTAATACATTCTATGAGCTATGTTCTATGTTACCATCATACGGGAATGCATCAAAGTCAGCCATAAACATGTAATCAAGAAAAGCATTCGTTTTTATCACCAGGTCAATTTTAATCAGGCGTTGAAACATCCATTCGACGGAAACAAGTTAAGTTTTTCGAGCAGTAAAGCGTTATTTAAACGTTGAAACACCCCGGATTCTTCTTCAGTGTGATGCCGCCGTCATAGCGCAGTTGAACTATCGTTCTTTAGATCCCGGGTTCGATCCCCGACGGCGACACACATTCTTCCGATTATTTTCTCTCACCAATTGGCTGATAATCGTTTACTCATGTAGGATAGCAACAGGGGGCTAGGAAAGCTTTAGATGGTAGTACTGGTGTGAGAAATGTCAAAAATCAATTTTGAGTTGCTTCATCTCTCGCGAAATAATTAAACGCTTGTTAAAAGCGGCGTAAAACCCATTTCAATTAAACAATCAATACTTTAGTGTGGAGGTTGGCTTATGCGCAATATAATCTAGTTCAACCGAAGAATAAAATTTAATTTTTTTTAAGTTAAGAATTGGTTAACCTTTACTTGCTACATGAATTTCTAGATGAAATTTAAAACAAGAGGACGCTGAGGGCCCTAAATCGGTCACCTGTTATTTAAAATAAATTATTAAGACTCCTCTTCGTATGATATGGCATGAACCTTCTCATTTTCAACAGAGTTCATTCTTGTGACCTGGCAAACATTTTTATTAAGTTTCGCGAAGATTGGACTATATTTGTGGCTTTTGGTCATTAAGGCCCCTTTTTCCGTGATATGGCACTGATCCATTCCAATTTAGCAATTTTTAAAAGGGACCACCCAAGGAATATTTCTGCCATGTTTGGTTGATTTTGAGGAGGAGATGTCGTTTTAAGAAATTGTTGATAAATTGTCATTAAGGCCCCTTTTCCCGTGATATGGCACGGATTCTTCCCATTTTCGATAGACTTCATCCTCATGAGCTAACAAACATTCTGACCAAGTTTCATGAAGATTGGACCATATTTGTGGCTTCTAGAGTGTAAACAAGAAATTTGTCATTAAGGCCCCTTTTCCCGGCATATGGCACGGATCCTCTTCATTTGAGCAATTTTTTCAAGGGACCACCCAAGGAATACTTCTGCCAAGTTTGGTTGATTTTGACCCATAAGTTTAGGAGATGTCGTTTAAAGAAAAGGTTGACGCCGTGACGGACAGACGAACGCCGGACAACGATGGATCACAATAGCTCCCTTGAGCACTTCTTGCTCAGGTGAGCTAAAAAGCCAACGATATCTGGAAAAGATATGGAAAATAAATTCCTATGGAATTCATTTCTGGGCATGCAAAAAGTTGTATTTCTGTCAGTCGCATACTTCTGTAAGATGTTGAATTAAATCGGCAATAGGATACAGCTTATATGCTTCACATTAGATAGTTTTTGTGTGCACTCTCGGAAGACTATCATCAAAGCCAATCGTTCAATGATTGGGCCAATTTCAATGAAATGTTGATCGTTTAAGACTATTTCGAGGCTTGTTTGAAATATTGAGGAGAATTATTGATTGGATTGAGTGAATGATGGAATGAATGTGGTACTAAGTGATTGTTTTGGATGGTTTTTATCGAAATAAGTGTTCACGATTTCACTGCCTGTAAATGTAGTAAGGAATTGAATGAATTGAGTTAAGGGATGGCTATGTGTATGGCATTTAATAATGTTAACTGGTTTTCACTCCAGATTTTCTACTTTTTTTTTCAGTGGACAGACTTGCTCAGGAAAGACTTATACCATGTTTGGTAAGTAGAAAAGCTTTATCAGAATGATAGTGCAGTGGTAGGACTATGACGACAGCTAATCGATAAACGAAAAAAAATGACAAGTATTAACTAAAGTAATATATGTTGAATTATGTCAAATTCTGCTTACAAATTTTATCGAATACTGTTTCATAATTTTTCAAAGATTGACGACGAAAAACAGACGATCACCAAAGCTCACACCAGTAAAGACGATTCATTTTAACAGGCGTTTATGAAAATAAAACAATTAAATTGTTCGTTATTAAAATGTGTGTCGAAAAATTTAATGCTGTTGATGGATATTTTGTATAAAAACAGAAGGGCGATAATATTTGCCACGCATTATGAATTATTCAAATTAAAACGAAATGAATTTATTCCTCGTTATTGTTATTCCGCCCGATCAAAATAAAATACTACTTTTTAATAGCCCTCTCACAAAATGTTGATCTACAACCGAAAAAGATACAAAGACCTTGTGTAAACATGCTGACCTACTGTAGCACGTGCAGAACATGTAGCTTTATTACAACCGGAGAAGTATATTGAAATATGTACACATAAACAAAACCCTTATCTGTTTTGCACAAAATCATTCTTTCCCTTCTCTCTTCCGCCCACTCATTCTGACTTCTAATTTCTATAATAACTATTTAACGAATTTAATGACAGTGTTTTTTTATCACGTTAACATTTAAGACCTGCAATGCGAAAAGGATTTGAATGAAGCCTGTGATTTAAGGGTTCGTGGTAAATATAAATGGAGGCCAATAGTAATTTTGGCTAAAATTATATATGCAAAATTAAGGCTTTTCTTTATGCAAAGTCAAGTAAATATGATATAAAATGTATCAAAAAAGGGAGGCTTACTTTTGGCTTAAATGCCTGTGGGAAGGATATTTCAGCGTTGAAAGACACGTGTTTATTTTCAAGGAAACATGGCAGCCTTATTTAAAAGATCAAAACATGTAAAACAATGATGTTTAAAGGGATTGCAACGATCGTATCCCTTGACAGCCGTTCACCCAGCTTGGCGGGGGGATAGAAATAGTCGGCTGCTGTCCATGTAGTACATTGTATGACCCCAAACAAATGGACCTGCCTGTTTGCCGTGGGCTGCGACCCGTAATGCTTGATGACGGGATCCTGGTGGTTGAGTGGCCTCAGGGATAGGCTAGGACCTGTTTTTGCAGCACACCACTTTGGCCCCGAGTTGGAATAAACGGAAGGTCGGACGTGCCCGACTCGATCAATCGGCTGGTCATGCCTTGCCCTAGGGCGTTTTATACACAACATTGTCTTTGATTTTCGTAAACCACCGTTTTCATTAAATGACGTTTTCACTTACGCCATAGAAGGCGGTGACTCATGTGCCAATTGGATGAACGTGGTGTTTGATCGACAATTTTACTGTCTGATGTCTAATTCATGCTTGGTTGAATTATTCGTCAGCGTATTTTTGCTTGATCTAGCCCATTTGCACCGAGTATATCCGCGATGTTTCCCCGACACCTCTCCTGAAATGAAGTTCCCAAGGTTGTGTTTCCCTTTGTAGGACTCCGAAGCGGGTGGTTTGGAGCATCGCCAATGAAACTTCAAACACACACTATGGCTTAACAATTGAAAACCAAGCAATGCCTTTCAGACTAGGAACATAAACATACCTTCCTTTCCAAAATATCTGATTATTGAAAGTTTAGATGAGGATAATCCAATTTAGTTAATTTCACTTTGCCTCCTTATCTCTATGACACCTCAGTAACTTAGTACATAGAGGTCACCTGATGACAGGCGTACATAAATTATCACCATGTTCTTTGCTAACGAGAGTTTAATTTTACTTGCTTGTGTTTGTTGTACTGCAATGTTTGGATATATAAACCATACGATTTTCACTATCATGGACTTGTACGTTTGGCTTACATTTCCGTCCCACGACGTCCTTGGCTCTGAATTTTACGATAACGGCTACGTTCTGTCTTTGTTGTTCCTTTATGTCACGAACACTACACCACAATAAAATGGAAAAATGAATGGGAAAAATGAGAATGAAGACACTGAAGGATTTGCTTTAACAAACATTTTCTAATTTTCGGTAATGCTTTATGACCTTAAGAAATTTTTTAAATGTGATTAGAAAAATGAAAATTACAATTTCATCAATAATAATTGTGCTTTACATCTTCTTTGACATGAATCGTATAAATTATTTATTGTATTGTAGCTAGTTTCCCCTAAATGTTCTTATACTTTCAGGCTGTCTCAACCGAGAAGAGGCATAAAGACAAATTATTAAAAGCTTACAGTATCGCCGAAGAAAAAACAACTACGCAGCCACTCAAAAAAAATTAAGGCTCAATTCAAATCAATTTCTTATGTTCTTAATGTATTAGGTATGAAATGAAAAAATCTAAATTTTTTAAAAAATGTTTTTTTAATGCACTGTTTCATTATTTAAACCATAAAGTATAAATCATCAGATAAAAATAACTTCAAGCTGGTATTGCATTATATCCCAAGCCAGTCTTGATATCAAGATATTTTGTATTGTGTGTGCCGAAAACCGTATACGGGCGAGTTCATGATACAGTGTGATCAGTTTGGAGAGTAGACTCATGGCTCGTGCGTGAATGTTTCCGCAGGCGATGCATTAGATATCAATAAATATGCATGTCCCTTGTATAAGAGCAGAGATTTAAGTCTATTTGATATCTTTTTCAGTTGTCCAACCAAGCAGAAGCCGTTTCCAAAGCCTTACCAAGGAGGGGCGTTGAATGAAGCCCGGGGAATTGTTTGAGAGCCTCTAGAAATTTTCCGGCCTTATAAAATTTCAGTTACAAATTGAAGGTCAGGTCGAGGTGGCTAGGAGGCAGAGTAATTGGGCATTGCTTAAGGCCGCGAGAAAGGACGCTTGGTACTTTTTTTTTGCGATGTCTGGATTAACCAGCATTTGCCGTCAAAGTCGAGTGCCCTTTTCAAATATAATTTGACCCCAGAGCAAGATTATACTGGACCGAAGATGTTAAGGGATATTTGGTATCTGAGTAAGGGGGTAGACTCAGATGAGCGTTGCATGGAACGCACATTGGCATTTCTTCTCCTTTTAAAAGATAGAATTGCGTAAGTTAAGTATGGGTGCTACACGAGGCAAGAGGCTTCCCGTTACGTTTGGTTCCGAAACCTCAGAGCCGGAAGATGAAACTTGTAGTCAGTTGAGAGATAAGAGGATGACATATTACAGATATACCAACAAAGGGCAGCAACATTCATTAAAGATTGTGAAGATCTTGGTAGAATGTGTTTGGACAGTTCATGTAAAACGGTAATTTAATATGTATAGTTGTTCATGACCTAACAATTAGAAGACCAAATTCTTTTTAAACACGTGTTTCTTCTCTTAAATCCAAGTAAGTTAAAGCTGTATAAGACTTGAAAAACAAGGAGTAATTTTCTAGAAGACGTAACTGTTTCTCTATATGCCATTTATTTCCATGTATTCTGTATTTCTTATTCTGGTTGTTTCTTTTTCGAATATGTTTTTCAAACAGTTTTTTTAGAAGGAATCATTATGATAATTTCCCTTTTTGAAACAGGCCTCATCATCTTTTTTCTTCTCTTGTTTATTTCAGTATGTACGCCAGGATGGCGAAACTGACATCAATTCCTTGGGAAAGCAGATTACTCTGAAAGAAAAGAGGGTTGCCTTCGATGGCATATTCTACGCGAATGAGGGCCAGGTGATTTAACTTTTTGTTTTCGGAAATATTATTCAGTAAAACTTGGAAGACTTGGCCAGATAACATGCAATCGAATATCACGATTGGAGATTTCTAAGGATTTTTTGGCTTGTGCGTACAAATTCAAACAATTTCATGTGTGCGTGATGGATAGACGTTGAGCAGTCTGACAAGTCACACAGTATATTGAAATATGTGAAAAATGTGTTGTGAACAGTATTTTTAGGTTCGATCCCCGGTGGCGGCAAATATACTTTCCGACGTTTGTCTCTCACAAATGGGTAGATAATTAGATACCTATGTGAGATAGCAGTCGGAGGCTAGGAAAGGGTGTAATGGTAGTACAGGTGAAAGAAATACCAGGAATCCATTGTTAGGTGTTCCGGTCGCCGCGAATGAATGAATGAATGAATATTGTTTTACGGCCCGTCGACTACTAAGGTCATGTTGGGCGCAAACACTCATGTATAAAAAAGTGAGTATTCATTGTATGAAACATTTTAAAACAATTTCAATGTAAACATATAAAAATCTTAAAGATATTCAAATGTATAAGAAATAATAGCCAAAAGAGCCATTGAAAACGGTAAAATTTAATAGAACCATTTTAAAAATTAAGAAGAAAACATAATTAATAGTACCTAAAAATCAGATTTTGCTATATAAATGAATCGCCTTGAGAAAGTCAAAAATTAGTTCAATTTTAATATTGTCAAACAACTGCCTCATACTATCAACTTTAAAATATCTGTCTCTTATTAAAGAAAAATCAATGCAATCAATAAAAATATGTTTGACAGTAAGAGGAGTGTTGCATGGAATGCACATTGGCATCTCTTCTCCTTTTAAAAGATGGGAGTGTGTAAGATAAGTATGGCCAATGCGTAGGCGAGTCAAAATCAGCTCTTCGCGACGGCTTGCCCTGTAACCAGGAATCCAATCGCCGAGGTCTGGTCGAACAGAGAATAACTTATTATTCTGGTTGGCTGGATCAGTCCAACAATTACTCCAGATATCATGAATAAAACTATGAATAAGGGGTTTAAAATCAGTAAAAGGTACTTCAAAGGGTAAAATTTCAAGTGATAATGAATCCTTGGCAGCTTTATCTGCCTCTTCATTACCACGAATACCAATATGGCTTGGAAGCCAACAGAAAACGAGATCAACATCATTAAGCTTAGCTATTTTATCAAGTAGCCTTACAATAAGGGGATTGTCAGTATTTTCGTGCTCAATCGCTTGCATGCTTGACATAGAGTCAGTAAAGATGATATAGCGAGAGAGACGTTCTGCGATCATATGATCGAGTGCGAGATCAATGGCCTTAAGCTCGGCTGAAAAAATAGAAGAGTTATTGGGAAGGCGGAATTGATATTTTTCGCCATCTAAAATAGTGGCTGAAGCAACTTTTTCGCCATCTTTTGAACCGTCAGTGTATATTTCTTCATAAGATGTGTATTTTTCTTTGACTTCCAAGAACTTTGTTTTAAAAATAGATGGATCTGTTGTATCCTTTTTGCTTGAAGCAAGATCATAAAGAAACGTGGGACTTTTATATGTCCATAAAGGAACATCAGGAACAATATGTTCTGCCACGTCCTCTAGGTCAAAATCTAGAGAGCTTACATCGGCTTCACAGCGCAAACTAAAAGGAAGTATTGGGTTCTTTTTCTTTTCAAAAGCATCTCTATATTTAGGTTCAAAAACAACTTTATGAGTAGGATTATCGGGGTTTGATTTTAATTTTAAATAATATTGCATGGAAAGCTTCTTCCTGCGTAAATTTAAGGAAGGCTCATTTGCTTCTGCATAAACACTGTTAATTGGCGATGTTCTAAATGCACCCAACGCCAAGCGCAATCCCTGATTATGAATAGTATCAAGTTTGCGAAGGTATGAAGGGCGCGCAGAACCGTAAACAACACAGCCATAATCTAGCTTTGATCTAACAAGTGCCCTATAGAGGCGCAATAGAACTTTTTTATCGGCTCCCCAATCCATACTGGATACAACACGTAAAAGGTTAAGTGCCTTTTGGCATTTATTTTTCAAATTGTCAATGTGTTGAATAAACGAAAGCTTAGAATCAAATAATAGTCCTAAGAATTTAAATTCCTTGACAACTTCAATCGGTACCCCGTCCAACTTTAAATCTGGATCAAGGTGCATTTTTCTCGATTGGCAAAAATCCAACTTTAATTCTGGATCGGAGTGCATTTTTCTTGATTTACAAAAATGCATACATTTAGTTTTAGTCTTCGAAAACTTGAAGCCGTTTTCATTTGACCATTTTGAAAGATTGTTCAAGACTTGTTGCAATTGTCTTTCAATTGTATGCATATGTTTTGATCTGTAGCAGATACAAAAGTCATCAACGTAAAGAAAACATTCCACACCAGGGCAAACGGTTTTAACGATGTTGTTTATTTTGACACTAAACAGTGTCACCGATAAAATACTCCCCTGGGGAACACCCATTTCTTGTTCATGGGGATCAGATAAAGTATCACCAACACGGACTCTAAACTGACGTGCATCCAAAAAAGCTGAGATGAAAAAGGCAAGGCGACCTCGTATACCGAAATCATAGAGGTCGTTCATAATTCCATACTTCCAAGTGGTATCATAAGCACTTTCGAGATCGAAAAAGACAGAATGAATGAATGAATGAATATCGTTTTAAGGCCCGCCGACATCTAAGGTCATGTTGGGCGCAAAACATTCTGAAAAATAAATAACTGTTTTAAACGACGTCAAGTATACATCAAAACTAAACTAGACGGAATCATCATAAAACAAATCATGGTAAATAGGATAAGACAAATCAGTATAAATGGTAAAAATGTACAGAAAATATTTCAAGTCTTAAAGAAGATCATGATCAAAAAATCACTCGAAATAACTTTAAAAATTCACGATAAAGCTATCAAGTCTAAGAATAAATTCAATTTCAAACAGGCGTAAAATTACATTTTATTATACAAACCAATGGCTTTCAGGAAGTCAAAAATTAGCTCAATCTTAATAGAGTCAAAAAGGGTCTTCATACTCCCAACTTTAAAATAATTGTCTCTGATAGAGGAGAAATCTAAACATTCTATGAATATATGACTAACAGTTAGAGGAGTGTTGCATGGAATGCATATTGGCATCTCCTCTCCCTTTAAAAGGTAAGAGTGGGTGAGATGCGTATGCCCAATGCGTAAGCGAGTCAGGATAAGTTCTTCGCGACGGTTTGACCTGTAGCTAGGTAACCAATCGCCAAGATCTTGTCGGACAGAATACAGTTTATTATAAATATTGGCAGGATCAGTCCAGCTGTTCCTCCCTTTAACTAGTTGCATCTGTAAAACCATGGAAAGAATGGTCAATGCTCGTCTTGTTTGGTTTCTTGAAAAGAACCACCTTATTACGCAAGTCCAAAGTGGCTTTCGTAAACAGAGAAGCACTCTTGATCATCTTGTTCGCTTCGAGACATTTATTCGAGAAGCCTTTATAAAGAAGGAACACGTTGTTTCTGTCTTTTTCGATCTCGAAAGTGCTTATGATACCACTTGGAAGTATGGAATTATGAACGACCTCTATGATTTCGGTATACGAGGTCGCCTTGCCTTTTTCATCTCAGCTTTTTTGGATGAACGTCAGTTTAGAGTCCGTGTTGGAGATACTTTATCTGATCCCCATGAACAAGAAATGGGTGTTCCCCAGGGGAGTATTTTATCGGTAACACTGTTTAGTGTCAAAATAAACAACATCGTTAAAACCGTTTGCCCTGGTGTGGAATGTTTTCTCTACGTTGACGACTTTTGTATCTGCTACAGATCAAAACATATGCATACAATTGAAAGACAATTGCAACAAGTCCTGAACAATCTTTCAAAATGGTCAAATGAAAACGGCTTCAAGTTTTCGAAGACTAAAACTAAATGTATGCATTATTGCCAATCGAGGAAAATGCACCTTGATCCAGATTTAAAGTTGGACGGGGTACCGATTGAAGTTGTCAAGGAATTTAAGTTCTTAGGATTTTTATTTGACTCTAAGCTTTCGTTTATTCCACATATTGACAATTTGAAAAATAAATGCCAAAAGGCACTTAACCTTTTACGTGTTGTATCCAGTATGGATTGGGGAGCCGATAAAAAGGTTCTATTGCGCCTATATAGGGCACTTGTTAGATCAAAGCTAGACTATGGCTGTGTTGTTTATGGTTCTGCGCGCCCTTCTTACCTTCGTAAACTTGATACTATTCATAATCAGGGTTTGCGCTTGGCGTTGGGTGCATTTAGAACATCACCAATTAACAGTGTTTATACAGAAGCAAATGAGCCTTCCTTAAATTTACGCAGGAAAAAGCTTTCCATGCAATATTATTTAAAACTTAAATCCAATCCCGATAATCCTACTCATAAAGTTGTTTTTGAGCCTAAATATAGAGAGGCTTTTGAAAAGAAAAAGAACCCAATACTTCCTTTTAGTTTGCGCTGTGAAGCCGATGTAAGCTCTCTAGATTTTGACCTAGAGGACGTGGCAGAACATATTGTTCCTGATGTTCCTTTGTGGACATATAAAAGTCCCACGTTTCTTTATGATCTTGCTTCAAGCAAAAAGGATACAACAGATCCATCAATTTTTAAAACCAAATTCTTGGAAGTCAAAGAAAAATACACATCTTACGAAGAAATATACACTGACGGTTCAAAAGATGGCGAAAAAGTTGCTTCAGCCACTATTTTAGATGGCGAAAAATATCAATTCCGCCTTCCCAATAACTCTTCTATTTTTTCAGCTGAGCTTAAGGCCATTGATCTCGCACTCGATCATATGATCGCAGAACGTCTCTCTCGCTATATCATTTTTACTGACTCTATGTCAAGCATGCAAGCGATTGAGCACGAAAAAACTGACAATCCCCTTATTGTAAGGCTACTTGATAAAATAGCTAGGCTTAATGATGTTGATCTCGTTTTCTGTTGGCTTCCAAGCCATATTGGTATTCGTGGTAATGAAGAGGCAGATAAAGCTGCCAAGGATGCATTATCACTTGAAATTTTACCCTTTGAAGTACCTTTTACTGATTTTAAGCCCCTTATTCATGGTTTTATTCGTGATATCTGGAGGAACTGTTGGACTGATCCAGCCAACCAGAATAATAAGTTATTCTCTGTTCGACCAGACCTTGGCGATTGGATTCCTGGTTACAGGGCAAGCCGTCGCGAAGAGCTGATTTTGACTCGCCTACGCATTGGCCATACTTATCTTACACACTCCCATCTTTTAAAAGGAGAAGAGATGCCAATGTGCATTCCATGCAACACTCCTCTTACTGTCAAACATATTTTTATTGATTGCATTGATTTTTCTTTAATAAGAGACAGGTATTTTAAAGTTGATAGTATGAGGCAGTTGTTTGACAATATTAAAATTGAACTAATTTTTGACTTTCTCAAGGCGATTCATTTATATAGCAAAATCTGACTTTTAGGTACTATTAATTATGTTTTCTTCTTAATTTTTAAAATGGTTCTATTAAATTTTACCGTTTTCAATGGCTCTTTTGGCTATTCTTTCTTATACATTCGAAATTCTTTAGAATTTTTATATGTTTACATTGAAATTGTTTTAAAATATTGTTTACTTATGTTTTCATACAATGAATACTCACTTTTTTATACATGAGTGTTTGCGCCCAACATGACCTTAGTAGTCGACGGGTCGTAAAACAATATTCATTCATTCCAGCTGTTCCTCCAGACTTCCTGAATGAAACCATGAATCAAAGGTTTAAAATCAGTAAAAGGTACTGTAGAGGGTAAAATCTCGAGTAATAATGCCTCCTTGGCAGCTTTATCTGCCTCTTCATTACCACGAATACCAACGTGGCTAGGAAGCCAGCAGAAAACGAGATCAACATCATGAAGCTGAGCTATTAAGTCTAATAATCTAACTATAAGGGGATTGTCGGTTTTCTCGTTCTCAATCGCTTGTATACTTGACAAAGAGTCAGTAAAAATAATGTAGCGAGAGAAGCGCTCTTCGATTATATGATCGAGAGCGAGTTCAATCGCCTTTAGCTCGGCTGAAAATATCGAAGAGTTATTTGGCAAACGGAATTGATACTTTTCACCATCTAAAATGGTAGCTGAGGCAACTTTTCCGCCGTCCTTTGAACCATCTGTATAAATCTCTTCATATGATGCGTATTTCTCTTTAATTTCTAAAAACTTTGTTTTAAAAATAGTTGGATCGGTTGTATCCTTTTTGCTAGAAGCAAGATCGTAAAGAAACGTGGGGCTTTTAGAAGTCCACAAAGGTACTTCAGGAACAACGTGTTCTGCCACATCCTCTAGATCAAAATCTAGAGAGTTAATATCTGTTTCGCAACGTAAGCTAAACGGGGGTATTGCATTAGGTTTCTTATCAAAATCCTGTCTGTGTCTAGGTTCAAACACAGCTTTATACGTTGGATTGTCAGGATTAGATTTTAGCTTTAAATAGTATTGCATTGAAAGCTTTTTCCTCCTAAGGTTCAAGGAAGGTTCATTTGCTTCAATGTAAAGACTATTTACTGGTGATGTTCTAAAAGCACCAAGCGCATGGCGCAATCCTTGATTATGAATGGTATCAAGTTTGCGAAGGTATGAAGGGCGTGCAGAACCGTAAACAACACAACCATAATCTAATTTTGATCTGACAAGTACCCTGTAAAGGCGTAACAAGACCTTTTTATCAGCTCCCCAGTCCATACTAGATACAACACGTAAAAGATTAAGTGCCTTTAAACACTTATTTTTTAAATTATCAATATGGGGTAAAAACGTCAGTTTAGAATCGAAAAGGAGTCCCAAGAATTTAAATTCTTTTACAACTTCAATTTGCACTCCATCCAGCTTTAATTCTGGATCAGGGTGCATTTTCCTAGATTGACAAAAATGCATACATTTAGTTTTTGTCTTGGAAAACTTGAAGCCGTTTTCATTGGACCATTTTGAAAGATTCTTCAAGACTTGCTGCAGCTGTCTTTCAATCGTATACATATGCTTTGATCTGTAACAGATGCAAAAGTCATCAACATAGAGAAAACATTCAACCCCAGGGCAAACAGTTTTTACAATATTGTTAATTTTGACACTAAAAAGTGTCACAGACAAAATACTTCCTTGTGGAACGCCCATTTCTTGTTCATGGGGATCAGATAAAGTATCTCCAACTCGGACTCTAAACTGACGTTCATCCAAAAATGCAGAAATGAAATAAGCAAGGCGACCTCGAATACCGAAATCATAGAGGTCATTCATAATCCCATACTTCCATGTGGTATCATAAGCACTTTCAAGATCGAAAAAGACAGAAACAACGTGTTCTTTCTTTATAAAGGCCTCGCGAATAAAAGTCTCGAAGCGGACTAGATGATCAAGAGTGCTTCTTTGTTTACGAAAGCCACTTTGGACTGACGTAATAAGGTGGTTCTTTTCAAGAAACCAAACAAGACGATCATTAACCATTCTTTCCATGGTTTTGCAAATACAACTAGTTAAAGCAATAGGGCGATAGTTTGAAGGATCGGTAGTATCTTTACCTGGTTTAGGTATAGGAATAACGATGGCTTCCCGCCAAGAGGCTGGAATGCTTCCCGTTTTCCATACCTGGTTATAAATTTCAAGTAAGCAATGCAAAGAACGAGAGGGCAAACGTTTGAGAAATTGATAATGTATATAATCATTTCCAACGGCAGTGTCATGACACTTCTTTAAAGCCTTCTTCAGTTCTTTAACCGAAAAGTCTCTATTATAATGTTCCAGTCGACTGGAACTGAAGTTAAGTTTTGACTTTTCTTTATCACCTTTGAATTTTTGAAAAGCAGGTGAGTAATTGGACGATGATGACTTCTTGGCAAACGTATCTGCCAATACATTCGCAATATCAGCCTTGGAAGAAACGTCACTGAGGTCAGTTCTTAAATGACCAACTCCAAATGACGCGTTCTTTCCGCTGATCTTGCGCACCATATCCCATGTCTTTTTGACAGATGATCTAGAATTCAATCTAGAAACATACTGTCTCCAAGACGAACGCTTACTTTGTTTTATGGTACGACGAGCTTTCGCTCGTGCAATTTTAAATTTGTAAAGGTTCTCCTTTGATGGTCTCAAATCAAATGACCTAAGAGCAGACTTACGCCCAGCTATAGCCTGTTTGCAATCTTCATTAAACCATGGTTTGTTAGGGTGTTAAGGGTCAGGCGACGTTCTTGGAATAGCTTTCTCTGCAGCCGAATAAAGTAAAGATGTGAATAGCTCTGTAGCGTTTTCATAATCTTCAAAAGCCTGTGGATTTATTGATTGTTCGCAGGTAGTTTTGAATAACTCCCAATTTGCTTTATAGAGTTTCCAACGCCTTGGGCGTTCTTGAACCGATGGTCCTAATTCAGATATATGAATAGGAAAATGGTCACTACCATGAAGGTCCGAGTCCACTTTCCAGCTAAAAGCCGGGAAAATGTCTGGAGTGCAAACAGTTAAATCCAGTGAAGAATATGAACCAGTAGCTGGATGATGATACGTGGAGGATTTATCATTTAATAAAACAAGATCATGATTTGAAATGAAATCTTCAATTATGCGACCTTTGTCGTCTGTATTAGTACATCCCCAAAGCGTATGGTGGGAATTGAAATCTCCCATTAGTATGAAAGGCTTTGGTAACTGTTCGACAAGATCGTCTAGTTTCCTACGATGAATAGGAGAACTAGGGGGAAGATAAATTGAACAAATGGTAATTGTTTTATTAAGAGATACACTTACAGCTACAGCTTGTAGCGTAGTATTAAGAGGAATGATGCGATGAGGAACACTGTTATTAACAATAATTCCGACACCGCCTGAAGCTTTCTCATTCCCTTCAAAATTTTTCATATAGCAAGAGTGATACTTTAAAGAGAATTTATCAGTGTTTTTAAGAAAAGTCTCTTGCAAACAAATTGCTACTGGCTTTCCGTTAGAAACTAATAGATTCAATTCTTCAAAATTAGCTTTGATGCTGCGACAATTCCATTGAATGATTTGGTTCGCCATAGTTAAATTGAGGGATAAAAATATACTAATAAGTAGTGGAAGTATGAAATTTATTTCTTTATATGTGAAAGATCTATTATGTTTTTACCTTGCTTATTCTCTTTTGAAGGATCTGAGTCATCTAGATCTTCCGTTACCATGTCTTCTTCAAGACTATGATAACGGTTGTATTGCTTTATCGGATCCTCAGATCCTTTTGGTTGGCGACTAGATGTCGCCGCCCTAGGAGATGAATTTCTACTCCTAGGGGGTTTCATGAATGAGCTCGATTCTTTATCCTCTTGTATTTTTGCAGCTGAAGTGTTTAACTTCTCCAGCTGGATCTGGGCTTTCTTACGTCTTCCCATCTCAGCTTTATCTAAACGTATAATTTCTTCTATTTCAGGCAAAGATGAATTGATTTCTTTACTGGTAGTTGAGAATGGATTTGTTTGAGATTTAGGTTCTGAAGTAAAAGTTTTAGGAGGTGACGGAGTAGCTTCTTTCTCAGCACTAGAGGTAGATGGCGATGATGCATCCATAGAACCCGAGAAAAGTTTGGCTATTTCATCTTTCTTTTCAGGGAAAACTAAGCACAATTTTTGGAACAAATCCTTGCAATTTTGACATTCTTCCTTTCCTTTATTTGTGTTAGATAAAACCTTCTGGGCATAGGATGAAGATAAATTGACTCTACTGTCGACTATTTTCCTTGCTTCTGGGAAAGAGAGACATTCCTTGTACTTAATAGTAACAATTTCCTTCTCCCTTTTCCAGACAGGACATTTCCTAGAAGTTGCAGAGTGCTCACCGCCACAGTTCATACATTTCATAGGATTTGTACAATCCTGGCAGCGATGAGTGTCCCAGTCCTCACCACATTGACTGCAAAGGTCACCCACTTTCGCTTTACATTTGTTTTCATGATGCCCGTATTTATAACATTTATAGCACTGGAGAGGATTAGGTATGTAAAGGTCTACAGTTACCCTTAAATAACCTACCTTTATTGCTTTGGGCAGAATGGCCGAACTAAATGTTAATATTAGGGTGTTGGTTGATCTTTTTTCACCATCTCTGAAAACAGTGACTCTTTTAACTTTAGAGACATTTTGAGGTCTGAGTTCTGCAAGGATTTCATCATCGCTAATTCCTTCTAGATCACGGCATCTGATAACTCCTCTTGACGAGTTCAATGTAGTATGAGGCTCGCAAGAAACGGGTATTCCAAAAAAGTTTTTCATTTTCATTAGATTTTCTGCATGTACAGCTTTTTCAACTTCTACTAGAAGGGAACCTGATTTTAACTTTTTAATTGATTTTGGCTGGCTAATTGCTGATGTTATGACCTTTTCAATTACAAATGGACTTAGTTTGGTGAGTGATTTATTTTCATCAGTAGAGTCAATTAGAAGAAATCTTGGGAAAGATGTAGTATTTGGTCCAGAAAGCGATTGAGAATGTTCAGTATCCATATCGTTTTTCCATTTTTTGTTTGTTTGGAATGAATGAATGAATGCTGTTTTATGGCCCGTCAACAACTAAGGTCATGTTGGGCGCAAAACATTGAAAATTAACTTATTGTAAGAAAAGATAACCAATCATACATTAAATACTTAATTAGTTATAACATTATAAAACAAATTGTGGTAAGATAGACAAATCATCATTATGGTAAAATGTAAGGAAATGATTACAAGTCTATAAGGAAATAATGATCAAAAAATCAATCAAACAATTCTAAAAGGAAATAATGATCAAAAGATCAATCAAAAATTACTAAAATCAGATGAACATGAAATCAAAAGAATCTCGGGTTAAATTTTACTAAACAAATTAATGGCCTTCAGGAAATCAAAAATCTGTTCAACTTTTACATTGTTAAACAGGTCCTTCATACTGTCTACTTTAAAAAATCTGTCTCTAATAAAAGCAAAGTCTATACATTCTAAAAATATATGCTTGACAGTAAGCGGAGCATCACATGGGATACACACTGGCACATCTTCTCCTTTTAAAAGGTAAGAGTGCGTCAGGTGTGTATGGCCAATGCGTAAACGGGTCAAAATAAGTTCTTCGCGACGGTTAGACCTGTAACCAGGCAACCAATCGCCAAGATCTTGACGAACAGAATATAATTTATTATGAATATTGGCAGGATCAGTCCAGCTGTTCCTCCAGACTTCCTGAATGAAACCATGAATCAAAGGTTTAAAATCAGTAAAAGGTACTGAAGAGGGTAAAATCTCGAGTAATAATGCCTCCTTGGCAGCTTTATCTGCCTCCTCATTACCACGAATACCAACGTGGCTAGGAAGCCAGCAGAAAACGAGATCAACATCATGAAGCTGAGCTATTAAATCTAATAGTCTAACAATAAGGGGATTGTCGGTATTCTCGTTCTCAATCGCTTGTATACTTGACATTGAGTCAGTAAAAATAATGTAGCGAGAGAAGCGCTCTTCGATTATATGATCGAGTGCGAGTTCAATCGCCTTTAGCTCGGCTGAAAATATCGAAGAGTTATTTGGCAAACGGAATTGATACTTTTCACCATCTAAAATGGTGGCTGAGGCAACTTTTCCGCCGTCCTTTGAACCGTCTGTGTAAATCTCTTCATATGATGCGTATTTCTCTTTAATTTCTAAAAACTTTGTTTTAAAAATAGTTGGATCGGTTGTATCCTTTTTGCTAGAAGCAAGATCGTAAAGAAATGTGGGGCGTTTAGAAGTCCACAAAGGAACTTCAGGAACAATTTGTTCTGCCACATCCTCTAGATCAAAATCGAGAGAGTAAATATCTGCTTCGCAGCGTAAGCTAAACGGGGGTATTGCACTAGGTTTCTTATTAAAATCCCGTCTGTGTCTAGGTTCAAACACAGCTTTATACGTTGGATTGTCAGGATTAGATTTTAGCTTTAAATAGTATTGCATTGAAAGCTTTTTCCTCCTTAGGTTCAAGGAAGGTTCATTTGCCTCAATGTAAAGACTATTAACTGGTGATGTTCTAAAAGCACCAAGCGCAAGGCGCAATCCTTGATTATGAATGGTATCAAGTTTGCGAAGGTATGAAGGGCGTGCAGAACCGTAAACAACACAGCCATAATCTAATTTAGATCTGACAAGTGCCCTGTAAAGGCGTAACAAGACCTTTTTATCAGCTCCCCAGTCCATACTAGATACAACACGTAAAAGGTTAAGCGCCTTTAAGCACTTATTTTTCAAGTTGTCAATATGGGGTATAAACGACAGTTTAGAATCGAAAAGGAGTCCCAGGAATTTAAATTCTTTTACAACTTCAATTTGCACTCCATCCAGCTTTAATTCTGGATTAGGGTGCATTTTCCTAGATTGACAAAAATGCATACATTTAGTTTTTGTCTTGGAAAACTTGAAACCGTTTTCATTTGACCATTTTGAAAGGTTATTTAAGACTTGCTGCAGCTGTCTTTCAATCGTAAACATATGTTTTGATCTGTAACAGATGCAGAAGTCATCAACATAGAGAAAACATTCAACTCCTGGACAAACAGTTTTAACGATATTGTTTATTTTGACACTAAAAAGTGTCACAGACAAAATACTTCCCTGGGGTACACCCGTTTCCTGTTCGTGGGGATCAGACAAAGTATCTCCAACTCTGACTCTAAACTGACGTTCATCCAAAAATGCAGAAATAAAATAAGCAAGGCGACCTCGAATACCGAAATCATAGAGGTCATTCATTATCCCATACTTCCATGTGGTATCATAAGCACTTTCAAGATCGAAAAAGACAGAAACAACGTGTTCTTTCTTAATAAATGCTTCTCGAATAAAGGTCTTGAAGCGAACAAGATGATCAAGAGTGCTTCTGTGTTTACGAAAGCCACTTTGGACTGACGTGATAAGATGGTTCTTTTCAAGAAACCAGACAAGACGATCATTAACCATTCTTTCCATGGTTTTGCAAATGCAACTAGTTAAGGCAATAGGGCGATAGTTTGATGGATCCGTAGAATCTTTACCTGGTTTAGGTATTGGAATAACGATAGCTTCCCGCCATGATGCTGGAATGCTTCCCGTTTTCCAAACCTGGTTAAAGATTTCAAGTAAGCAATGCAAAGAACGAGAGGGCAAACATTTGAGGAATTGATAATGAATATTATCGTTTCCGACAGCAGTGTCATGACACTTCTTTAAAGCCTTCTTCAGTTCTTTAACCGAAAAGTCTCTATTATAATGTTCCAGTCGACTGGAACTAAAGTTAAGTTTTGACTTTTCTTTAACACCTTTGAATTTTTGAAAAGCAGGTGAGTAATTGGATAATGATGACTTCTTGGCAAACGTATCTGCCAATACATTCGCAATTACAGCCTTGGAAGAAACGTCACTGAGGTCAGTTCTTAAATGACCGACGCCAATTGACATATTCTTTCCACTGATTTTGCGCACCATATCCCATGTCTTTTTGACAGACGATCTAGAATTCAATCTAGAAACATACTGTCTCCAAGACGAACGCTTACTTTGTTTTATGGTACGACGCGCTTTTGCACGTGCAATTTTAAATTTGAAAAGATTTTCCTTAGAGGGTCTTAAATCAAACGATCTGAGAGCACGTTTTCTCTCAGTTATAGCCTTTTTGCAATCTTCATTGAACCACGGTTTATTTGGAATTTTAGGATCAGCTGATGTTCGAGGAATTGTCTTTTCTGCAACAGTGTACAGTAAAGATGTGAAAAGCTCTGTGGGCTTTTCACAATCATCAAATGCTTCCGGATTGATAGACTGTTCACAGGCAGTTTTAAATTGTTCCCAGTTAGCCTTATGGAGTTTCCAACGTCTTGGGCGTTCTTGAACCGATGGTCCAAGTTCCGAGACATGGATAGGAAAATGGTCACTACCATGGAGATCGCAGTCGACTTTCCATGTAAGATCTGGAAAAATCCCAGGACTGCATAATGTTAAATCTAGTGACGAATAAGAACCAGTGGCAGGATGGAGGTATGTTGAACTTTTATTATTCAACAAAACTAGATCGTGTCTTGTTATGAACTCTTCAACAGCACGACCTTTGTCATCTGTATTCGAATGAATGAATGAATGAGTGGTGTTTTAAGGCCCGTCGACAACTAAGGTCATGTTGGGCGCAAAACTCTATAAAATAACTTATTTTAAAAGGCGACATATACCTTCAAAACTAAGATAATATTAACACTTTAAAACAAAACTCTGTAAATCGCGTGATAAAAATTATGCAAACAGTAGAAATGTAAGAAAGAAGTATTATTTCCAAAACTTAAAAGAAAATCGTGCTCAAAAGAACACTAAATATTAATGTAAAATTCAAAGATACATTTTTAAAACTAAGGGAAACTTGGATTCAAAAGAAAATAAAATCATATTTTATAATACAAATTAATGGCCTTAAGGTAATCAAAAATCAGTTCAATTTTTACATAATCAAATAAGTTCTTCATACTGTCAACTTTAAAATATCTATCTCTAGTAAAAGAGAAATCTATACAATCAATAAAAATATGCTTGACAGTAAGAGGACAGTTGCAAGGAATACACATTGGCATGTCTTCTCCCTTAAAAAGATAAGAGTGTGTGAGGTGTGTATGGCCAATGCGTAACCGAGTCAAGATAAGCTCTTCGCGACGGTTTGACCTGTAACCAGGTAACCAATCGCCGAGGTCCTGTCGAACAGAAAATAATTTATTATACTGGTTGGCTGGATCATTCCAACATTTACTCCAGACATCATGAATAAAACTATGAATAAGGGGTTTAAAATCAGTAAAAGGTACTTCAAATGGTAAAATTTCAAGCGACAATGCGTCCTTGGCAGCTTTATCTGCCTCCTCGTTACCACGAATTCCAATATGGCTTGGAAGCCAGCAGAAAATAAGATCAACATCATTTAGCTGAGCTATTTTGTCGAGTAATCTTACGATAAGGGGGTTGTCAGTTTTCTCGTGCTCAATCGCTTGCATACTTGACATGGAGTCAGTGTATATAATATAACGAGAGAATCGTTCTGCGATCATATGATCGAGTGCGAGGTCAATGGCCTTAAGCTCGGCTGAAAAAATGGAAGAGTTATTAGGAAGGCGGAATTGATATTTTTCGCCATCTAAAATAGTGGCTGAGGCAACTTTTTCGCCATCTTTTGAACCGTCTGTGTATATCTCTTCATATGATGCGTACTTTTCTTTGACCTCCAAGAATTTTGTCTTAAAAATAGATGGATCTGTTGTATCCTTTTTGCTGGAAGCAAGTTCATAAAGAAACGTGGGACTTTTATATGTCCACAAAGGAACATCAGGAACAATATGTTCTGCCACGTCCTCTAGATCAAAATCTAGAGAGTGAACATCTGCTTCAAAACGTAAACTAAATGGGGGTATTGCACTTGGTTTTTTATCAAAATCCCGTCTGTGTTTAGGTTCAAACACAGCTTTGTATGTCGGATTCTCAGGATTTGATTTAAGTTTTAAAAAATATTGTAAAGAAAGCTTCTTCCTTCGTAAATTTAAGGAAGGCTCATTTGCTTCTGTATAAAGACTGTTAACTGGTGACGTTCTAAATGCACCCAACGCCAAACGCAATCCTTGATTATGAATAGTATCAAGTTTGCGAAGGTATGAAGGGCGTGCAGAACCATAAACAACGCAGCCATAATCTAACTTTGATCTGACAAGTGCCCTGTAAAGGCGTAATAAAACTCTTTTATCAGCTCCCCAGTCCATACTGGATACAACACATAAAGGATTAAGTGCTTTTTGGCACTTATTTTTCAAATTGTCAATATGAGGAATGAATGAAAGTTTCGAGTCAAAGAGGAGACCTAAAAATTTAAATTCTTTTACAACTTCAATCGGCACCCCGTCCAATTTCAAGTCTGGATCAGGATGCATTTTCCTAGACTGACAAAAGTGCATACATTTAGTTTTTGTCTTGGAAAATTTGAAGCCGTTTTCATTTGACCGTTTAGAAAGATTATTCAAGACTTGTTGCAATTGTCTTTCAATGGTGTACATATGTTTTGATCTATAACAAATACAGAAATCATCAACATACAGAAAGCATTCCACGCCAGGGACAACGGTTTTAACAATATTGTTAATTTTGACACTAAATAGCGTCACAGACAAAATACTTCCTTGTGGAACGCCCATTTCTTGTTCATGGGGGTCAGAAAAAGTATCTCCAACACGGACTCTAAACTGACGTTCATCCAAAAATGCAGAAATGAAATAGGCAAGGCGACCTCGAATACCGAAATCATAGAGGTCATTCATTATTCCATACTTCCATGTGGTATCATAAGCACTTTCAAGATCGAAAAACACAGAAACAACGTGTTCTTTCTTTATAAAAGCTTCTCGAATAAAAGTCTCGAAGCGGACTAGATGATCAAGAGTGCTTCTTTGTTTACGAAAGCCACTTTGGACTGACGTGATAATGTGGTTCTTTTCAAGAAACCAGACAAGACGATCATTAACCATTCTTTCCATGGTTTTGCAAATGCAACTTGTTAAAGCAATAGGGCGATAGTTTGAAGGATCTGTAGAATCTTTACCTGGTTTAGGTATTGGAATAACGATGGCTTCCCGCCAAGAGGCTGGAATGCTTCCCGTTTTCCATACCTGATTATAAATCTGAACTAAGCAATGAAGGGAACGAGATGGCAAACGTTTTAGGAATTGATAATGAATAGCATCTGATCCAACTGCAGTGTCGTGACACTTTTTTAAAGCTTTTTTCAATTCCTTAACGGAAAAGTCTCTATTATAGTGTTCCAGATTCCTGGAACTAAAATTAAGTTTAGACTTTTCTTTTTCGCCCTGAAACTTCTGAAACGTAGGTGAATAATTGGTAGAGGAAGATTTCTTGGCAAACGTGTCTGCAAGGACATTGGCAATATCATGTTTCGAAGAAACTGTAATATTGTCATCCGTTTTTAGATGGCCAACACTAAGCGATGTATTCTTCCCACTAATTTTACGTATCATGTCCCAAGTCTTTTTGACAGATGATCTAGAATTTAATCTAGAGACATACTGTCTCCAGGATGAACGCTTACTTTGTTTTATAGTTCGACGTGCTTTTGCACGTGCAATTTTAAATTTGAAAAGATTTTCCTGAGAGGGTCTTAAATCAAATGATCTGAGAGCACGTTTTCTCTCAGTTATAGCCTTTTTGCAATCGTCATTGAACCATGGTTTGTTTGGAATTTTAGGATCAGCTGATGTTCGAGGAATTGTCTTTTCTGCAACAGAGTACAGTAAAGATGTGAAAAGCTCTGCGGGGTTTTCACAATCATCAAATGCTTCCGGATTGATAGACTGTTCACAGGCAGTTTTAAATTGTTCCCAGTTAGCCTTATGGAGTTTCCAACGTCTTGGACGTTCTTGAACCGATGGTCCAAGTTCCGAGACATGGATAGGAAAATGGTCACTACCATGGAGATCGCAGTCGACTTTCCAGGTAAGATCTGGAAAAATCCCAGGACTGCATAATGTTAAATCTAGTGACGAATAAGAACCAGTGGCAGGATGGAGGTATGTTGAACTTTTATTATTCAACAAAACTAGATCGTGTCTTGTGATGAACTCTTCTACAGCACGACCTTTGTCATCTGTATTCGAACAACCCCACAAGGTATGATGAGAGTTAAAATCTCCCATCAAAATAAAAGGTTTAGGCAACTTGTCAACCAAGTCATCTAATTGCCTTCCATCAAAGGTAGATCTAGGAGGTAAATAAATCGAACAAAGTGTAACAGTTTTGTTTAAAGATATGCTTACAGATATTGCCTGTAAGTTGGTATCCAGTTGCACCAAGTGATGTGGAACATTGTTATTGACAATAATTCCAACCCCGCCTGATGCTTTTCCGTCATTATTCAAGTTTTTAAAATAGCAGGAATAGTGCTTCAAGGAAAAGATGTCAGTGTCTTTTAAAAAAGTTTCTTGTAAACAAAATGCCACCGGTTTGTGTTTCGACACTAAAGTATTGAGTTCCTCAAAATTGGCTCTGATGCTTCGACAATTCCATTGTATAATGGTGTTCGCCATTGTGAAGGTTAAGGGGAGAAAAATACCAATGAATGTTGGAAGTATGAAATTGCTCATTTTTTATTAGTTAATTTAATAATACCTGCACCTTGCCTAATAACATCCGGATGTTCACTTGATTTGGGATGTGAAACATCCATAGATGTGCTTGAATTGAGTTCTTTTGACTCGTGGAGGGAATCCCTCCATGACTCCAGATTGGTGTTCCAATCCGAAGGGTCATGATCTTTTGAATCATCCTCCATTTTATTATCATCTTCATTTTCTTCCTCGTTACCACTCAATTCACTAAAAGCGATTTGATGTTGGTATCTCGGGAGAATTTAACTTCTCGTGCTGTATTTGTGCTTTCTTTCGCGCAATCATATCTGATTTATCTTCCTGTAAAACTGTGTTCATTTCAATAGTTTCGGGAGTTAGTTTTTTCAATGCTTTTGTCTTATTCTTTTCTGAATTAGCGGGTTTAGCTTTATTTGACTTATTGTTCTTTGAAGAGTCAGAAGAAGGACTATTGGAAGTAGATGTTTTTGAGATTGAAAAGGGATTCGGAACATTTTTGTTTAAATTAAAAGAGGAAGTGTTTTGATTTAATGGAGGAGCCTTTGTAAGTTTTTCAAATGAGGACTTCGATAGTAATTTTTCAACTTCATCTTTCATTTCTGGGAATTTCTTGAGGAGTAAATGTGCAAGCACAAGGCAGGTATCACAGTTTCCTTGGTTCTGTGGAGGCGAAACAACACCAGCATAACTTGAACTAGAAGTTGAAGTCCTCTGGTCTGTCTTGCGCTGTTGAATGATTTTCCTTGCTTCAGGAAAGCTCAAATTCCGAGTGTATTTGACTGTTAAAATTTCCTTTTCTTCTTGCCACATTGGACAGTCCTTAGAGAAAGCACTATGGTTAGCACCACAATTAGCGCACTTCAAAGGATCGGTGCACTTTTTATGGTCATGCTCCGATCCCTCAAAAGCACATCTAGAACAAACTGAAGTGTTCTTACATTTAGATATGTGGTGGCCAAATTTTTGGCAGTTAAAACAGCGGAGCGGATTCGGTATAAACACATCTACTTTCACAGATTGATATCCAACTTTAATAGATGGTGGACGACTAGGGGAAGAAAAGGATAAGATATAAGTATTTGTTTGCACATCTTTATCACCTCTTTTCACAGAAATTCTCTTCACCTCTGTTACACCCTGTTTGTTTAAGTTTTCTTTGATTTCGTCCAAGGAGTCACAATAAGATAACTCTTTGCATCGGATTACACCTTTGCTTGAGTTAAGTTTTACATGAGGATATATCTTTACATTTGTGTTGAAGAACTTTTTATATTTCAAAAGATTTGTGCTTTGTTGTTTGGTGAATACTTCAATAAGTAAAGTTTTGTCATAGAGTTTTTTAACAGATTTTGGGGTTCCAAGAATGGCCGCAAGTTGTTTTTCAATAATAAATGGAGAGAGATTTGTTATAGGATCTTCAAAATCATCAGATTCAATGACAATGAATCGAGGAAATAACAGCGGTGAAGTGAAACTTTCTGTTTCGAAATGTTCCGAATCAGAATCTGAAAGACTATGTTTGGCGTCATTTGTCTTGGCTTTTTTGTTTCGGTTGGTCGTCATGTTTGATGTTTCAATTTCATTGGCGATGCTCCGCCACCCGCCCTCGGAGTCCTACAAGGGGACACCTATCCTGGGGAATTCCATCTCAGGATGGTGCCGAGGATACATCGCCAATATACTCGGATAAAAAGGCTAGACCAAGCAAATAAAACCTCCGATCATTGATTCAACCAAGCATGAAAAAATACCAGAGTGTAATATTGTCGATCAAACACCATGTTCACCCGATTGACCCATAAGCCACCGCCTTCTAAGGCATCATAAATGAAAATGTCATGTATTGAAAACGGTGGTTTATACAAACAATTCAAAGACAAGTCTTTGGATAAAAACGCCCTAGGGCATGGCATGACCAGCCGATTGATTTTGTTTGTTTGGGTATCCATGTTTGTGTTTGATGGTATTCACTATTCGGGGCCACCACCCTCCACGGAGTCCTACAAGGGGACATGAAAAGGCGGGTTTCCAGCCCCTCCATGTCGGGGCTACCCGAATAGTATACTCGAGCCAAAACGACAAAATGATCGACAGCGATTGCACGAACAATTTCCTAACAAAGGATCAAGCCGTGCAAAAAATGCCAAACCACAAAATCCATTCAACCCGATTAGCCCATGAGCCTATATAGACAAGGACTAAAATACTACTAAAATATAAAATATGAGTGACACGGGCATATAAACCTTTGCACTTAGTACAACAATGACTTTTATACCAAAATGTTTTCAAAGAAATTTGGTACAACAAATTGTTTAGTAATGTGTCATTAGAAACATGACAGAACATCTTTAATATAACAAAATATTTCATATTACAAAAGTAGATGCCCCAGTCTAAAACGACCAGCCGATTGCCTAGACCGGGCCCATCCAGGCTCCCGTTTCAGCCGAAGCCGAGGCCAAAGCAGCGTGTTGAGAAGCTGGAGATCCCTGGGCTTCCCTCAACTACCAGGACCCTCTTTTCCGGCATTACGAGTCTCCACCCACGGCAAACAGGCGGGCCCATTTGTTAGGGGTCATACCATTGACTACATGGGCAGCAGCCGACTATTTCTACCCCCCCGCCCAGCTGGGGGCGGAAGGTAAATAGAACACAATGTAATTGTTTTATTTAGAGAAACACTTACTGCTACTGCTTGTAGAGAGGTATTTAAGGTAACATGACGGTGAGGAATATTATTTTTAACAATAATTGCCACACCACCAGATGCTCTCTCACGTTCTGTAAAGTTAGTCAGATAGCAAGAATGATTTTTCAAAGAAAACTTATCTGTATCTTTTAAAAACGTTTCTTGTATACATACTGCAACTGGTTTATGTTTGTTCACCAGAAGATTAAGTTCTTCGAAATTGGCCTTGATGCTGCGACAATTCCATTGTATTATGTTATTCGCCATTATGAAACTTATTGTAAAGATTATACCACTTATTAATGGAATTAAGAAATTACCCATTATTTAACTCCTGTTAGGTTAATTTTATTCGCACCTTGCCTTATTGCATCTGTTTGTTTTGAAGGAGGGGGATTCGGAGGAGGGGGAGCGGGTACATCCATCTCCTCCTCTTCGTCCGATTCACTTAATTCAGAGAAGCGATTGCCGGTCGAAACTGGAGGGGGAGAAACCTTCTCCAAATTTATTCGACGTCTTCTTTGACTACCGGACTCTGAAGTATACTTAGACTTATCTTTTTGAACATTCGACTTTTGATAAGAACATTCAGACGTTTCTGTAACATCGCTATTGTTTGAATTTTTATTTGAATTTTTAGCATTATTGACTTTTTGAGGTCGGGGAGCAGACTGCATCTTTTCTAAGTTAGAGGTATCTACATTTTCTACGACTTTTGGTTGGTCATCTGGAGATTCTTCTGACATGACTTGGTCGATCTTTTCCTTTACCTGAGGGAACAATTCAGTTAAGATTTTTAGAAGCCGTTCACAAGTACTACATTCTTTTGTTTTAGGTTGAGGCATTGCTGACGGAGTAGGTTTTACTTTACTTGCGTAGCTATTGTCTACCCCAATTGGAGACCCATTTCTTGCTTCTACAATTTTTCGAGCTTCAAAGAAACTAACAGACTGTCTGAATTTTACATTAAGAATTTCCTTTTCTTTTTGAAATTTGGGACAGGCCCTAGAGCTTGCTGCATGATCTTGCCCGCAATTAATACATTTCAAGTCGTTCTGACAAGTATCCTCATCGTGTTCACCATCTTCCACACCAGTATATCCACATTTTCGACAAACTGCTGCTTTAAGGCAATGATCCTCGTGATGGCCGAACCTTTGACATTTGAAACATCGCAACGGGTTCGGCACAAACACGTCAACTTTCACAATCTGGAACCCTATTTTAATTTCACTAGGTAATGTGGGTTGATCAAATGTCAAAATATATGTGTTGGTCTTAATTGTTTTATTATCTCTCGTAAACTGTATTCTTTTAACCTCAGTAACACCTTGACCTCTAAGATTTTGTTTAATTTCATAAATTGTGGTGCATTTAGACAGTTCTCTACAGCGAATTACTCCCTTAGATGTATTAAGCTTTTCATGGGCGTAGCATTTGACTTCTATGTTGTAGAACTTTGTGATCTTTAATAGATTATCTGCCTGTGCTCTTTTAGATACCTCTATCAACAACGTTTCATTTTTCAAATTTTTCACGGATTTAGGTGTACCGATGATAGCATTGAGTTGTTTCTCAATAATGAAAGGTGATAGTTCTGTTATAGGATCATCAGGGTCTTCACTTTGAATTACAAGGAACTTTGGAAAAGACTTGCTGCTCACAGTTTCCTCTTCGGAGTCCGATAAGTAACGCTTGGTTTTCTTGTTTTGTGCCATGGTAGTTGATTGTCTTCATCGGCGATGCTCCAAACCACCCGCCCTCGGAGTCCTACAAGGGTACACCTAACCTGGGGAATTCCATCTCAGGAGAGGTGCAGGGCATACATCGCCGATATACTCGTAGCAAAATGGCTAGATCAAGCAAAAATACGCTGATGAATATTTCAACCAAGCATGAACTAGACATCAGACAGTAAAATTGTCGATCAAACACCATATTTACCCGATTGGCCCATGAGCCACCGCCTTCTAAGGCGTAAGTGAAAACGTCATTTAATGAAAACGGTGGTTTAGGAAACACAATTAAAAGACAAGTCTTTTTGATAAAAACGCCCTAGGGCATGGCATGACCAGCCGATTGATCAGGTCTGGCCCGCCTGACCTCCCGTTTGTCCCAACTCAGGGCCAAAGTGGTGTGTTGTAAACACAGGGCCTAGCCAATCCCTGAGGTCACTCAACCACCAGGATCCCGTCATCAGGCATTACGGGTCGCAGCCCACGGCAAACAGGCAGGTCCATTTGTTTGGGGTCTTACCATGTACTACATGGACAGCAGCCGACTATTTCTATCCCCCCGCCCAGCTGGGGGCCCGGTCGCCGCGATATAACTGCGAAATTATTGAAAGCGACGTAAATCCCATTCAAACAAACAAACAGAATCAAGCTATAAAGCGTAGTGAAGACTCTAATCAGTCTGTGCGGCTGAGTTTTATCTGTAAAGATCCATCAAAAACTTTGGTTTGCGTGGTATCGGAAAGGCCGAAAATTGCCGAGAATTTATTTAGAAAATCATATTCTACTAAACCATTGGATCAATGAGGCTGAATCTTTGTAGGGATGTTCTTAGGGTAAATGATTCTGTTTAAGTTGAAGAATAAAAAAAAAAAAATGTCTCTTTTAAACCACCCTTAATGTACATCGTGTGCGATTTAGAAACCGAGGGTAAGATTTGATATCTAGACCTCTGAATTACGAGGCTTTATATAACAATGAAGTTTAACACGATCGACAGGTCGATAATATTTCGAAAATATCATCAATGATAAATCAGATATTGTCAATTTAGGAAAATATATGTAGTGGTAAGGGCAGCACTGGCATGTAAGCTATTTGAATTACCGATATCAGCTACCCACTTTTCAGGAAATCTGCTATTTTTTTGGTTTTAACATATGCATGGAAATATTAGACGCTTTAAAATCAATATCGCCAATCGTTCAATGATTGGGCCATTTTCAATGAAATGTTGATCGTTTAAGACTATTTCGGGGCTTGTTTGAAATAATCAGGAGAATTATTGATTGGATTGAGTGAGTGATTGGAATGAATGTGGTACTTTGTGCTTGTTTTGGATGGTTTTTTGTCGAAATAAGTGTTCACGATTCCACTGCCTGTAAATGTTGTAAGGAATTGAATGAATTTAGTTACCAGGGGTGGCTACTTTTTTCAGTGGACAGATTGGCTCAGGAAAAACTTATACTATGTTTAGTAAGTAAAAGAGCTTTAGCTAAGTTGAATGGTTGGTTTCGCAAACTATAAATCATCCAATGTACTCAATATGTTCGGGAGATTTAAAAAAATGATAATCAGTAATTACCAATCAAATGCACTCCGAAAAAAGAATTTTTCATAAACAAACTTGCAGGTTTATAAACTATTAATTTCCATTTATGTTGTGATAACACACCATACCTTACAAAGATCTACTCCCTCAAAATACAGGAAACTTTCCAACTTGAATTCTAAGTGGACAGAATGTGATTTGATATTTTTTTTATTCCATTTGTAGTTTTAAAGAATTCGAAAGTTTGAATAAGTGTATTTTTTATTTCAGTATATCTTAGAACGTAATGTTGATAACAACAGGTGTATTCACACCAATTCACAACTTCATCATTTCAATTCTCCAGCTGCTATCACTTTGGTCTAAGATAATAAACCAATTGGTGAGGACGAATTGTCTAAAAGGAAGAGTGCTTCCGTCGGAAATCGAATCCGAGACCTTTGGAATGAGATAGTGCAGTGGTAGGACAATGACGGCAGCTAATCGATAAACGAAAACAAGAGTGCCATCGTCACAAAATACGCCGCCACTTTGCTGCTGTTTCACGAAAATAATTGTAGACACTACTAATTTTGACAGAATCAAATTGAAAATGACCAAGTTTCATTTAAATCAAGACAAAAAGTTAGGAGGAGTTGCCTTCACAAGGCTGCAATTTCAATAAGCCCCAGGCACTAAGTTTTAAGGGGGCATAATTCAGGGAAATGAATGAGCCATAAAATCCTTGATCCATGTACAATTACAAATTATGGTAATGACATTGACAAAGTTTCATTTAAATAAAGACAAAAAGAAAGAGGAGTTGTGTTCAAAAGGCTGCAATTTCAATAAGCCCTAGATACTAAGTTTTAAGGGGGCATAATTTAGGGTAAAATAAATGAACCATAAAATCCTTACTTCATGCTCATCTACCAATTTTGGTTATAACATCCACAAAGTTTCATTAAGATCCAGCCAGAAACTTAGGAAGAGTTGCATTCACAAGGCTGCAATTTCAATAAGCCCCAGAGACTAAATTTTAAGGGGGCATAACTGAGGCAATAAGCCCCAGAGACTAAGTTTTTAAGGGGAATAACTCAGGCAAAAATCAACGAACAATAAATCATTCCTTCATGCACATCTGCCAATTGAGGTGATAACATTGACCAAGTTTCAAGAAGATCCAGCCAGAAACTTAGGAGGAGTTGCGTTGACACGAAAAGTGGAACCAGAGACTACGTTTTTAAGGGGCCTAACTCAGGCAAAAATCAACGAACCATACAATCCTTCCTTCATGCACATCTACCAATTGAGGTGATAACATTGACCAAGTTTCAAGAAGATCAAGCCAGAAACTTAGGAGGAGTTGCGTTGACAAGAAAAGTGGACACAGAGACTAAGTTATCAAGGGGCATAACTCAGGCAAAAATCAACGAACCGTACAATCCTTCCTTCATGCACATCTACCAATTGAGGTGATAATATTGACCAAGTTTCAAGAAGATCCAGCCAGAAGTTTAGGAGGAGTTGTGTTGACAAGAAAAGTGGACGGACGTACGGACGGATGGATGGACGGAGAAGATGACGCCAATATACGTCCGCCTCCGGCGGCGTATAAAAATGACAAATATTTACTAAAGTAACATGTGTTGAACTATGTCAAATTCTGCTTACAAATTCCATTGAATATTGTTTGATATCTTTTCAAAGATGGACGACGAAAAACAGACGATCACTAAAGCTCACAACAGTAAAAACGATTCATTTTAACAGTGTCAAGGCGTTTATGAAAACTGAAACAATTAAATTGCTCGTTATTAAAATATATGTCGAGAAATTTAATGTTGTTGATGTATATTTTGTATAAAAACAGAAGAACGATAATATTTACCACGCAATATGAATTATTCAAATTCTAACGAAAATTTTATTCCTCGTTATTGTTATTCCGCCAAATCAAAATAAAAGACTACTTTCTTAGTAGCCCTCTCACAAAAATGTTTATCTGCAACCGAACTAGAACTGTCGCAGAGCGGACTTATACCCCCCACCAGCACTTTGTCAAATGTAAGTGCTTTAAATGCAAGATGTGTTTGTAACAAATATTGAGGTCATATACAGCAATTGCATGAAGTTTCATGATTCTAGATCCCTTGGTTCTTGAATAAGAGTCTGGAAACAAAAACTGAACAAAAATTTAATGTGACCTTGACCTTTGACTTATGTGACCTTAAAACAATAGGGCACTTCCTTTAGTCATAAGTAACATTTACATAGAGTTTCATGATTCTAGGTTGCTTGTTTCTCGATTTTGAGTCCGGAAACGAAAATTTAACAAAAATTTACTGTGACCTTGACCTTTGACCTATGTGACCCAAAAACAATGAAAATTGCAGGTGCACAACTTCATATGATAGAATTAATTCCCCAATTTGGTAACTCCCCTTATGGATACTGAGTTTTGCAATTCTAAATTTTGACAACTCCCCCCCCCTTTCCATAAAAAAGTTCAAAGTGGCATAACTCTGAAACTAATGACTGAATCAGGATGAAAATTGCAGGTGCACAATTTCATACAATGGGAAACAACCTGATAAAATTTCAGCAAAATTGGTCCAAGACTGTGGGAGGAAAAGAGGACACAAAATTAGAAAATGTACCCCCTCCTTAAAAAGTTCAAAGTGGCATAACTCTCAAACTAATGACCGGATCTGGATGAAAATTGCAGGTGCACAACTTCATATGATAGGAAACAACCTGATAAAATTTCAGCAAAATTGGTCCAAAACTGTGGGAGGAGAAGAGGACACAAAATTATGTCTACGGACGGACGGACAGACGGACGGACAACCTGATTCCAGTATACCCCCCATAACTTCGTTGTGGGGGTAATAAAAAGATACAAAACCTTGTGTAAATATGCTGACCTACTGTGCAGAACATGTAGCTTTATTACAACCGGAGAAGTATATTGAAATATGTACACATAAACAAAACCCTTATTTATTTTACAAAAAATCATTCTTTCCCTTCTCTCTTCCGCCCACTCATTCTGACGTCTAATTTCTAGAATTTCTATTTAACGAATTTAATGACAAGTGTTTTTTATCACGTTAACATTTATGACCTGCCATGCGAAAAGGCAATGAATGAAGCCTGTGATTTAAGGGTTCGTGGTAAATATAAATGGAAGCCATAAGTAATTTTGGCTAAAATGTTATAGGCTTTTCTTTATGCAAAGTCAACTGAATATGTTATAAAATGTATCAAAAAAGGGAGGCTTACTTTTGGCTTAAATGCCTGTTGGAGAGATATTTCAGCGTTGAAATACACGTGTTTATTTTCAAGGAAACATGGCAGCCTAATTTATGCAAAGTCAACTAAATATGATATAAAATGTATCAAAAAAGTGAGGCTTACTTTTGGCTTAAAAGCCTGTGGAAAGGATATTTCAGCGTTGAAAGACACGTGTTTATTTTCAAGGAAACATGGCAGCCTAATTTAAAACATCAAAACATGTAAATGCAACGATCGTATCCCTTGACAGCCGTCCACCAAGCTTGGCGGGGGAAAAGAAATAGTCGGCTACTGTCCATGTAGTACATGGTATGACCCCAAAACAAATGGACCTGCCTGTTTGCCGTGGGCTGCGACCCGTAATGCCTGATGACGGGATCCTGGTGGTTGAGTAGCCTCAGGGATTTGCTAGGGCCTGTTTTTGCAGCACACCACTTTGGCCCCGAGTTGGGATAACGGGAGGTCGGACGTGCCCGACTCGATCAATCGGCTGGTCATGCCTTGCCCTAGGGCGTTTTATACACAACCTTGTCTTTGATTTTCGTAAACCACCGTTTTCATTAAATGACGTTTTCACTTACGCCTTAGAAGGCGGTGGCTCATAAGCCAATCGGATGAACGTGGTGTTAGATAGACAATTTTACTGCCTGATGTCTAATTCATGCTTGGTTTTAATTATTCGTCAGCGTATTTTTGCTTGATCTAGCCCATTTGCACCGAGCATATCTGCGATGTTTCCCCGGCACCTCTCCTGAGATGGAATTCCCAAGGTTGTGTTTCCCTTTGTAGGACTCCGAGGGCGGGTGGTTTGGAGCTTCGCCGATTAAACTTCAAAACACACTTTGGCTCAACAATCGAATACCAAGCAATGCCTTTCAGACTCGGAACATAAACATACCTTCCTTTCCAAAATTTCTGATTTTAAAGTTTAGATGAGGATAATCCAATTTAGTTAATTTCACTTTGCCTCCTATTCTCTATGACACCTCTGTAACTTAGTACATAGAGGTCACCTGATGACAGGCGTACATAACCTTGATACGTAAAGATGAGGATAAATTATCACCATGTTCTTTGCTAACGAGAGTTTAATTATACTTGCATGTGTTTGTTGTACTGCAATGTTTGGATATATAAACCATACGTCTTTCACTATCATGGACTTGAACCTATGGCTTACAGTACTCGTCCCACGACGTCCTTGGCTCTGAATTTTACGATAACGGCTACGTTCTGTCATGATGTTCCTTTATGTCACGAACACTACACCACAATAAAATGGAAAAATGAATGGGAAAAATGAGAATGAAGACACTGAAGGATTTGCTTTAACAAACATTTTCTAATTTTCGGTAATGCTTTTTGGCCTAAAGAAATTTTTTAAATGTGAAAAGACAAATGAAAATTACAATTTCATCAATAATAATTGTGGTATACATCTTCTTTGACATGAATCTTATAAATTGTTTATTGTATTGTAGCTAGTTTACCCTAAATGTTCTTATACTTTCAGGCTGTCCTAACTGTTTGTTTGTTTGAATGGGTTTAACGCCGCTTTCAACAATCTCGCAGTTATATCGCGGCGGCCGGAGCACCTAACAATGGATTCCTGGTATTTCTTTCACCTGTACTACCATTACACCCTTTCCTAGCCTCCGACTGTTATTTCACATAGGTTTACGATTATCTACCCATTGGTGAAAGACAAACGTCGGAAAGGATATTTGCCGCCACCGGGGCTGTCCTAACTGAGAAGAGGCATAAAGACAAAATTATAAAAGCTTACAGTATCGCCGAAGACAAAGAACTACGCAGCCACTCAAAAAAAATTAAAGCTCAATTTAAATCAATTTCAAGTTCTGAATTTATTAGGTATGAAATGAAAATTTTTAATTTTTTAAAAAATGTTTTTTTAATGCACTGTTTCATTATTTAGACCATAAAGTATAAATCATCAGATAAAAATAACCTCAAGCTGGTGTTGCATTATATCCCAAGCCAGTTTTGATATCAAGATATTTTGTATTGTGTGTGCTGAAAACCGTATACGGGCGAGTTCATGATACAGTGGTTTTTTTTTATGATTCACCAAGATAGTCAAACTGATTTAGCGTGTAATGATAAAGACAGAACTTAAAGAAAAGAACGTTGCATTCGACGGCATCTTTTACTCAAATGAGGGCCAGGTGAGTTAACTGTTTTTTGTTTTCAGAAATATTGGATATTCTGTAAAACTTGTTTTAAGCGACCACTGACGGGACTACCAAAGAGCGGTTGTTTAAGAATTTTCGTTTAAGAATTTTGCCGCTTTATACGCGTTTAAGTTTACAAATAAGAAACGCACATTTAAATTGAAAATTTATTCTATTGCAAAATTTTTAATAATCCCATGTTAAACCTCAAAAGAATTGTTAAATTGAGATGAGTCTGGCGAGTTGAAACAACAAAGGGTTCATTTTGAATATTTTTTAGACCAACAATACCTTCATTTTAAGACATTTTGATTAAAAAATGGGACTTTGAAAACAGTCGCTTGAACAAGACTGTAATTTGCATACAATATACGTTTTCGGGGCGATATAGGTAAACGATAAAAGCCAAAAAACTGGGCGTCAACGGTAAAAAACGTGGACACATTTTATCAGTAGTTTCACGTGCCGTTAACGTCCGGGATCTGAGTCCTATACACTTTGACCAATACTAATGATACTGACCATTTTCTACATTTTTTTGTTTACTTTGAATAAATACATTGTACAAAATATGTTCTCTGTTACGATCATACGGGTATGCATCATAGTCGGTCATAAACATGTAATCAAGAAAAGCGTTTGTTTTTATCATCAGGCCTCAGAATCTTATTTTTCTCTTGTTTATTTCAGTATGAACATCAAAACTTATCTCCGCATAAACACAGATGGGGAAAGCGACCTCCATTGCAGAGAAAGGGAGGTCGCCATTAATGAAAAAAAGGGCCCACCCGACCTCCCGTTTATCCCAACTCAGGGCCAAAGTGGTGTGTTACAAACACAGGGCCTAGCCAATCCCTAAGAGTAGTCAGGGGGGTTTATCCTGACCACATTTTTGAGTAAATTTTCGGAGAAATTTGGGCGATTGCGTAACCGGATCGAACCGGTCGCGTGAGCAGACGACGCTTCAGTGGTTCCCAATAGCGCGCGATTTGAAATTTAAAATTAGGGCCGTATTGGCGGGTTATGCGGTGCAGATTTCCAATATTTGAATATTGCGCCTTCTTGCGGGGCTTGCAGACGACGCTTTCTTGTTGATGGGCTTGCAGACGACGCTTTCATTTTTTCCCACAACGGTGTTTACATTTGTCATCTTTTCGTCTTTCTTTTGTTCTTTCATCAATACCAATTTTATCATCTGAAGTAACCCCCAACTTGGACCACCCTACATTTAGCCGTTTAGGGAAAGGATAAAAGTCATATTTAGCAGACGATCTTATTGTACACTACAAGTCAATGATAACCCGAGCGTTAACCAAGCTGTTTTATATCGTTTAATGTAAAGTGTTAAACCTTGACTAAAGTAAATTGTAGCGAAATTATAACGAGGTTTAAAATGGGTTTATCTCGCATACAGTGGAGTATATTTTAAACATGTTTCGTCTGCTATTTTCCAATATTTGTTTTAGCGAGAGCGATGGTAAAATACAACTGCTCTCTATGAATGTTAATACCTAACTGATAAGGTGTTTAATTTCTAAATTTTGGACGAATCCATGCGTGAAGGGTACACAGGTAGCGTGTGTCGCTATCTTTTAATTCCAGTAGATACGGGATTGCACAACAGTTTAACCTATGTTTGCAATGGACTCGTTCAGTGAGTATATAAACGCGTGGTTTATCTATAAAACTGTTAGCCTCTGCAGTATTTCAACGGGTTTGATTTTCTCACTGTTGGATTATGATGACCGCTCGTTTACATCACTGTATAACTAAATAGTATGATTTAGGTATTATTTCGGGTTGCTTCCAATGCGAGACTTCCAGGGGCAAAGATGTGTTGTTAGATTAATCATATATACTTGGCAATAGATTGATGAGTGAATAGGAATCGGCTATTTGTCTTAGAAAGGAATTCAAGGTTTTTTTTGAGTAGGTATTTCCCCGTCTCGTCAGAGGATCTAACCGCAGTGATTACTACATGGAGCATGCCAGTCAGCTCTGTTTACCATACGGGTGCTTACTTTAACAACTTATCTTTTATGCTTTCTCGCTTACACACTAACAAAGGGTAAAAATTGTTTCACTTTTATTTACAAATATAAATACATGTATATGACAGCAAAACTTCATACATTGTCTTCAGCATTGACACAGCTGTTAAACTTTTGGAGGTATAATTTCCATTAGACAAAAATATTGTTTGTTTCGACCTTTCCTCAGGTCTTCAACACTTTCTCGAACTGTCTAAGTCTGGTGTGGATCCACGTAAGAAAGACACAATGAAAACGCCGTTTTTCAACCCTTTTGTGTTTTATTTCCGTTTGTAACAGTCTATTCCTGATAATTGATTGTAATTGATTGTAAGTCCATAAACGTTTGTGCAATACTATTTAAATGCGAGATATTTTCGGTGCTATTGAGTAAGAAAAACCCTATAGCGAATTCCAACAGTAGTTTCGTCATGTTTCCTTGCACTATCAGCCGTAACAACTAACCGTCTCATAATGGGCAAGGCTACGGTACCAACGATTAATATGCGTAAAACTGTTAAACTATTCAAGGATTTAATACAGGTATAGATAAACAATCGAGGGGGAAGGCGTCAAAGATCATTTTTACCTTGAAATTGATAGGCGATAACGGTTTGTCGAGACTCACATAGAACTGCGGATCCATATGTATACCTTATCTAGTTAAGCGGACGAATTATTATGACGTCAGACTGTAGTGTATTAAATGTTTTCATCGTCTCGCTAGAATGGGTAAGGAGTATTTTATACACTACAGTGCTGAGATTTAAAAAAAAAAAGTAGTTCATGAAACAAATGATTGAAAGGGGTTTAACGCCGTTATGGAGCACCTAACAATGCATTTCTTGTATTTTTAGCACTAGTACTACCATTCAAACACTTTCCTACCCTCCAGCTGCTACCTGTCATTGGTTTTCGGTTATCTACCTATCAGTGTATTTACCCATGGAATAATACATAATAAAAACAAGCCAATTACTATTTACAATATTTATTTTACACATGTTTACAAAATATTTATTCAATATCACTAGCACTGATCCAGCTATTGAATTTCTTAGGATAATATTGCCATTTGACAAAATATTGTTTGTTTCGACCTTTTCCTCTGGTCTTCAACACTTTCTCCACTTTCCAAGTCTGGTCCGGATCCACGCTTACTTTCTGAAGTTCGCTTTGGTAGAATGTTCCTGTAAGTTCCTCATCTTGTAAATCCTTTAGTCTATAAATCGGTAATGTACCTCTGTGATAACGTCTGTGTATTTTAAACACTTCACCGGTATAGGTCTGATCGTATGCTCGAGTAAACACCGTCCTTAAATGACTTATCCGTACGTAGTCACCGATTTTGTATTTGAATGGTTTGAGTTTGCTATTCGTTTGTTTAGACTTCTGTGCCATATAGGTAGCGACTCGGACTTCTTCTTGGTTATTACTTTTCACATCCACCGGTCTCATTCTAATTGTTCTGTGATAAGTGTGATTATAATTATCGGCGATATCCTGCAGCACAGGCAGAAAAGATGCTGTATCTTTGTAAGAAAAATAGCGCATAAGCCGAGTTTTTAACGTCAATATTGCTCTTTCGGAAGTCGAAGCATGAACTTCATTCTGTGACGGAAAATAATAAATGTTTTTTTTCTTCATCAGATCTTGAACCGTTTTGGCTCTAAATTCTTGACCTGAAAGGGATATAAACGTGTAGTACCAGTCGATATTTATAATTCAACGTGATGTAGAGAATACAGCTTTACAAAACTTTAATACTTGAATCTAATTTTGTTAAATATTAAGTTGATTTAGCGAAGCAATCTCTATGTTATGTGTTAGACGTAAGTCTAATGTAAATTTAAAAAAAAAAAACACATACCTTTATCAGTGATAAGCTTTGTTGGCGATCGTTTCGTAGTTTCAAAGATTGTCTTGAATGCGTTTGCCACCTCATCGCCTGTTTTATTCTTTAGTGGTTGTAACCAGACATATTTTGAGAACGTGTCAATCACCAACAGAATATATTTATAGCCCTGGTTCCAGTCAGCAAATTTAACCATGTCCATTAAATCAGCCATCCATAAATCGTCTTTGCCTGCACTGATCACATGGTTTCTTTGAAACCGTCTTCTGACTGGTTTATGCAAACTGTAGGACTCTTGATCATGCAAAAATTGACGAATTTTGTGCATGCCTATTTGGTGTTTTCCTTCGGATTTCACCACTTTGTACAATTTCTGTGGGCCCGCAAAACCCCCTGGGTGTGCTACGTCATTGTAAATAGTTTTTAAATATTTTTTCCAAGTGGCCATGTTCACTGTACAGAGTTCACAACACTAATAAATAAATTGATAAAATTGAATTATTTTATATATTTTACTAGTTACTGTCATCGTCACTGACGTCATCTTCATCTGATCCCTCTTCTTCGTCATCATCGGAAATTTCCGTATCAAATAGATCTTGAAAGGTGATCTTATGTTTCCTCATGACTTTATTTACGGCCGAGGTTGTATTTTGACCTTTGGAGATCAGTTTATCTATTTGAGCCATGATTTGCTGATGCGCTTTATTGCTTCTGAGTGGTAAAATGTAATTATCTATTAACGATTGATATTTGCCGAAAAACTCTTTTTCGTCGTAGTGTTTTATGCGGTCTTCGGCCATTTCTTGTGCAGTCTCACTGTCCTCTCCTTTATCTGTTAATGCATTGTAAATTTTATCAAATTTACCACTGTTATTTTCTCGAGCTCTTTTCCATAATTGTACGTAAGCCGCATTATATTCAACAGAATCGTCGTCTGTGTCACTATCGTTCATTTCATCGTGCTTTCGTTTCCTTTGGTCCATGTGTTCGGGACACCACCCATTTTTGACATGCCTTTGCACGTCGTGAACTGTGTCAAATAACTGACCACAATCATCACAAGCTTGTCCCTTGTTTTCCATAATTTGTTCAAAATTATTTTCGGAATTATTTTGCGAATTTTCGAGCACTGAGTTATCCTCGATGTGACTTGTCTGAACTCCAACTGCAGAATGATTTGCGCTTGTCAAAACTTCTTCATAACGTGATCCGAGCAAGGTGAATTTCGGTAATTCTGTCTTATACATTTTAACCTTTGATTATCTTGTGTAAACGGCTTAAGGTCCACCAGTAAGTATCCATAAGGATACTTTGTAGCTTTTGAAAATTGTTTTAATAGTATATCACTTTGTCCAGGATACATTTGTCTTGCCAATGTCATCACAGACTGGCTATCTATCGGGTTATTGAACAATATCAAATAATGGCAGTTTCTTCTTTGTGTAGGATCTTTGTTTCCAAATAAATTCTGGTTTATAGATATTACGGATAAGGATCTATGATGTGACCCTTCAGTAAACAGGTCTGTGATACGCTTATCTTTTCCGGCTACAGAGTATAAATCGTCCAGAATCAGAAGATTATTTATCCCAGGATGAAAGAAATCATCTTCATCCAAATCAGTAGGGATGCCCTGTATAAATTCTACTCTAGGCTGCAGAGATTTCTGTATGATGGTGTATAAAGGCTGCCATCTCTTATAGAGCCACACAATCCTTTGGATGTTCGGATGAATTTTTGAGCTGTGATTCATCAATAAATCTTTCAGCATTGTTGTTTTTCCACACGCTGAAAAAACATCAATTTAATTTAGTATATATTTGATTCGCCACAAAATGAACAGGTTAAGAGAAGAAAAATAATATATCCCTAAATGATAGTCGAAATTCTACCATAAAAAAACTCTATTATTTAAACACAATTTTTTTTTAGAAATATATGAAATGTCAATTGAAAATTACGAAGGATAAAAAATTACCAAAAATCAAGTTATGATTTATTCAAAAACTACAGAATAAAGAAAATATAAGCATAAAATCATAAGCAATAATTTCAGTTTCTAATTATAAAACAAGAATGGATTTTAGAAAAGAAAGCCATTTTTATTAATTCTAGAATGTGAAATCATTGACACATAGATATTTTATGCCTTTAATTGTTAAAAAATATAGAAATACTAATACCTGTGGGACCCGATATCATCATAGTAAATGGGTGGTAAAATATCGTTTCTTCTGGTGGCGATTGAGTTCCTTGTGGTGGTGGTGGTGGTGGTTGAGTTTCTTGTGGTGGTGGTGGTGGTTGACTTCCTTGTGGTGGTGGTGGTGGTGGTGGTGGTGGTGGTGGTTGACTTCCTTGTGGTGGTGGTGGTGGTGGTGGTGGTGGTGGTTGACTTCCTTGTGGTGGTGGTGGTGGTGGTGGTGGTGGTTGACTTCCTTGTGGTGGTGGTGGTGGTGGTGGTGGTGGTGGTGGTTGACTTCCTTGTGGTGGTGGTGGTGGTGGCGGTGGTGGCAAAGGCATATTATGTTTCTGTTTAAAATGTCTCAGCATAGCATCCTTTCTACAAAATCCCTTGTGACAATCTGGACACTCTGTAGAAAACATGTTGACACTATGGTGGCTAACTTACAAATGAGAACTGAAAACAAATAAAGATTTTATATAGGATCAACACATGTCATAGCAATTGCGCATGCGCAAGAAACCCTATATACGCTTTGTATTCAGGAAATCGGTTCATTCTCATGCTGGTGTTCAACAAGAAACATTTGTTTCAATATTAAAAGGAATTATAAATAAAGGTATATTTTTCTTATTGTAGTCTCGCCTGAGATTTTGTTGTCTCGCCTGAATTTCAGTAGTCTCGCCTGACGATTAACGACCAAACATGTTTTATTAATGATTATATAATTTACTAGAATTTAAAAAAGTTTGCATTTTTTCCTTTTCTAAATTTTACTTAATGTAATATTTATAGTCAACATGACACATTTTAAAACTCGAGACTAATACAAACTATTTTTCTTCAGAACTAAAGATGGCTACTTACCAATGTGAAGAGTGTGGCGCTAACTTTCCTAAATTGAGCCAGCTGCTACAACACCGACGTTCGCAAAACCATTGGAAAAAATATGCTTGTCCTAGTTGTAAGAAGGTGTTCAACAGAAAACAAAACCTGGACAGACACATGAAAAGACATGCCGATGACAGTAATCATCATTGTCCTGAGTGTCTGAAAGTATTTACAAGAGACGATGCCCTTAATGACCATCTACACCAAGAACACGGATGGCCTAAGCTTAAACGCTCTGTAGAAAACCAAGACGGGGGTAGGGCTTCGAAACGAAGGAAATTTGAAAATGATCCATCAAGTTTTTATGACATTGAGAAAGTGAGTGAAAAAAGGATTGAAAAATTCAGAGCAACAGCAACCTACTACAAGGTCAATATCAAAGAAATAGAAATAGAAGGGATCAATAATATATTGAAAAAAATGAAACAGATTTTTCAGTCTGTCCTCGAACATATTACACACGAAATACCCGACACTGACTTAGTACGTATGTCCATGGACAATCCTGAATTAGACTTTCCGATAACTTTGGAATTCATGCGAAGATCAGAATTAACAGTTGACAGAATACTGTCTGAAATCGAACGCGTTCTCCAGTCATATCAACAGTTTGTCATTGATGAAACATTTCGTATCGATATAACACATGTGCAAAACCCTCATGGAAAAGGAAATCCAAAGAAACAGTATGTAGATATATCAAAGTTGTTAAAAGCAAAGGGTAGCGTGATACAAATACGAAACAATGATGAGTTGTGCTGTGCCAGGGCGATAGTTACCGCAATAGCACGTATAGAAAAGCACCCGAAGTGGAATAGCATTAGGCAAGGCCGTGCTATACAAAAACAACTTGCCATGGACTTACACTCGAGAGCGGGGATTCCTCTTCAAAAATGTGGTATCGAAGAAGTGAAGAAATTTCAAGCTGTGTTGCCTCAGTTCCAGATCCATATACTGTCTAAAGAACATTTCAATGGTATTATATATGACGGTATTGAAGGCGGTACACCCATTTATCTATATTACCACGATGAACATTTTGATGTGATCACTACGATGACTGGTTTTCTAAACAGGTGCTACTTTTGTGACAGTTGCAAAAAAGGTTATAATACCAAGGAAAGGCATATATGCAACAACCCGTGTGTCTACTGCCATCAAATACACCAAAACGAAGAAGAAAATTGGAGATTCTGTGATAAATGCAACAGAAGTTTCAAGAATGATGTCTGCTTTAAAATGCATTTAATGTCTAGTAATGCTGGTAAATCAACATGTAACACCTATTTCAAATGCAGGAACTGTAACCAAACTATTAATCTAAATCGACACAAGAAAGGACATATTTGTAATGAGCAATATTGTAAAACCTGTAAAGACTATTTCAGTGAAGACCATTTATGCTATATGCAACCGGTTAATGACGACACATCTTCAGAAAAAATGTCAGATAAGAAACCAGATTTGAAGTACATATTTTTTGATTTTGAGTGTACTCAGGATGAATTACTTCAATGTGAGCAAGGGCACAACCCCAGTGAAAGCGGAAGATGTACCCACTGTTTAAAATCGTGGTGTGGTTCATATCAACATAGACCAAACCTATGTGTGGTGAACAAGGTCTGTACTGAATGCCTAAACAACCCAGTTACACCAAAGTCGTCATGTATATCGTGTGGGGAAAATGAGCGAGTTTTCAGAGGTGTGGAGACAGCAAATGAATTTTGTAAATGGCTATTTTCCGAGGAAAATGTTGGGGCTACGGTGATTTGTCATAATTTTAAAGGGTATGACAGCTACCCTATTCTTCAATACTTACATGAAAACGCTATTTTGCCAGAAGTCATTACAACAGGTTCTAAGTACATGTCAATCAAAGTGCCCGTCTGTAAAATCCGCATGATTGATTCTCTCAACTTTATTCCGATGGCATTAGCTGAAATGCCGACTGCGTTTGGGGAGATGGAATTAGCTAAGGGATACTTCCCACATTTATTTAACAGAAAGGAGAACGAAAGTGCCATACTACCTCACCTACCAGACATCAAGTACTACACACCTGATAGCATGAAACCAGAGTCGAGGGAAAAATTTCTAAAATGGTATGAACAGAATAAGTCTCGTCCATTTAATTTTCAGACAGAACTATTGCTTTATTGTGAGTCAGACGTAGACATTTTAAGAAAGTGTTGCCTTAAATTTCGGACCTTATTCATGGAATTAACCAAAAGACCTGGAAGAAAAGGGATAGACCCTTTTGAGAATTGCATAACAATCGCATCTGCCTGCAATCTCGTTTACAGATCAATCTTCTTAGAACACGAAAACATAGGCATTATACCACCACAAGGCTATCGACCAGAAGAGAAACAGTCTATCATGGCTTATCAGTGGATGTCGTACATATCACATACAGAAGGTATCCCTTTACAAAATGGAAGAAACTACGGTGAGAAAAGCATTGGGCCGTACAAAATAGATGGTTACTATGAAAGTGGTGGAGAGAAAATAGTTTTCGAGTTTCATGGCTGCTTTTGGCATGGATGTCCCAAATGCTTTTCTAAGACAACAACAAACCCGGTAACGGGTACGACAATGAGCGAATTGTATGCTAGAACTGTGGAGAAACAGCAGTTTATTGAGGAAAACGGCTATACATATGTGTGCAAATGGGAATGTGATTTTAAACGCGACATTGACAAGAATGAGGACATGAAACAGTACATACAAAATCTTGACTTCGTGAGTCCACTTGAGCCCCGTGAAGCATTCTTTGGGGGTCGAACTGAGGCCTTTACGCTGTATGAGGAAGCGACCAAAAACAAATCTATCAAATACTATGATGTCACATCCTTGTATCCCTGGGTAAATAAAACGGGTAAAGTTCCACAGGGTCACCCTCAGATTTTTACAGAAAATTTTAAAAACATTTCTTGCTACGAAGGCCTTGTCAAATGTAAGATATTGCCTCCAAGAGGGCTTTATATTCCAGTCTTACCAATAAAATGCAACGGAAAGCTTATGTTTAGCCTATGTCGCAAGTGCACTGAAACTTTTCAACAAACCGAATGTAATCATAGCGAAACTGAACGAGCATTCGTGGGCACATGGGTCACGGATGAGATAAAGGAAGCTATTTCTCAAGGTTACCGTATTCAAACAATCTATGAAGTTTGGCACTTTGACAATGTATCTCAATACGACCCTGTAACAAAAACGGGTGGCATGTTCACGGGTTATGTAAACACATTTTTGAAAGTAAAACAAGAAGCAAGTGGTTGGCCAGAATGGTGTATGAATGAACAAGATAAACAAAGGTACATTCGGGAATATCAAGAAAAAGAGGGTATCCTACTGGAATATGAAAAAATTGTTGAAAACCCAGGTCTGAGATCATTGGCAAAATTGATGCTTAACTCATTTTGGGGCAAATTTGGACAGCGAACTAATCTCTCACAAACGTCATTTATATCGGACCCTATCGAATTTTTCGATATGATGACATCTGATCAACAAAAGGTGACCAATGTCCGATTCATTAACGATGAATCCGTGCAACTTGACTGGATCTACAACGAAGACTTTGTTGAGCCCTCCGCAAGGACAAATGTTGTCATTGCCGCATACACTACAGCCCAGGCGCGTCTAAAGCTCTACAGTTATCTAAAACATTTGGATAAGCGCGTCCTTTATTGTGACACAGATTCTGTTGTGTTCACAACAACACCAGGGGAATGGGAACCCTCGCTCGGGGATTACCTAGGCGATCTCACCGACGAAGTTCCTGACAAGAAAGCCCCTGATAACAAAATTACTCATTTTGTTACTGGTGGTCCTAAAAACTATGCGTATAATTTGAAGAAACCAAACAAAAAGGGTCAGTCGTCTGTTACTAAAATACGGGGCATCACGCTCAACTTTAAGAATTCGCTTGACATGAACTTTGACACAGTTAAGGAAATGGTGACTAGTAATAAAAGTTCGGTTGTGTCTGTTATAGACGAACACAAAATTGTGCGTAACCCTTCAACTGGACATATTATTTCTAAACTTCAAAGTAAGGACTACCGGATTGTTTTTGACAAACGTGTTATTACAAACAATAATTGTACCAAACCTTATGGATATTAACACAAAATTATGTAAATATGAAAGATATAAGAACTATTTTATGGACTATTTTATGTATATATTATAGATGTGTTATAGATGTGTAAATAAAGAAATAAAATGTAACTCTGAATTGTTCTTGATTTCAAAACCCCAGCGCCTTTATGTAGGCTATTGCCACTACAGTCTTTATTGTCTTAGAGCTTACGTCGTCTACTCTGTAAAAAAAAAAAATACGGGGGGTTAATACCTATCTGCCCTTAATTTCATGATTAACAACCATATCAACGCATAAATGCTAAAAAGACCATTGTCGTCTGCAAGTCAAGCAAAAAAAATGGCGTCGTCTGCAAGCCCCGCAAGAAGGCGCAATATTCAAATATTGGAAATCTGCACCACATAACCCGCCAATACGGCCCTAATTTTAAATTTCAAATCGCGCGCTATTGGAAACCACTGAAGCGTCGTCTGCTCACGCGACCGGTTCGATCCGGTTACGCAATCGCCCAAATTTCTCCGAAAATTTACTCAAAAATGTGGTCAGGATAAACCCCCCTGACTACTCCTAAGGTCACTCAACCACCAAGATCCTGTCATCAGGCATTACGGGTCGCAGTCCACGACAAACAGGCAGGCCCATTTGTTTGGGGTCATACCATGTACTACATGGACAGCAGCCGACTACCCATCCCCCTCCCTGCTGGGGGATAACTAAGAATAGAAGCAAGTTATCCTTCTTTTTACGTTGAAAATGTTTGGCACGTGGAATGTTTTCCGTTTTAAGCACCTCTGTGTCTGTGCATAAGCCCGTTCCCCCTAGCCTTAGCTTTTCGTTGAAACGTCGTCTTCTCTGAAACTTCTAAGCAAAAATTAATCGTATTTCTTCAGCAAGTTTGCGACAGATTACAAGCCATATTAGATTTATTGTAAACAAGAGGGCCATGGTGGCCCCAAATCGCTAACCCGATTCATCCGTCTTAGAACTGACCTCTTGACGTCAATTATGATCCCACATCTTTCATTCTTGTCTGGGATTTCATGAAGACAATCTTTTCAACCAATTTTCAGGTTGAATGATCCAGTATATAGCCACTTGGGTGTCTACTAGGTTTCTCTAAGCTTGACCCAAGGACCATCCCTGCCAAGTTTCACCAAGATCGGTCCACCGTTTAAAGAGATGTTTAAAGAAATTGTGGATGACAGACGACGGAATGAATGAATGAATAGTGTTTTATGGCCCGTCGACAACTAAGGTCATGCTGGGCGCAAACAATTTTAAGAAATAGATTACTCTAGTAAACGGTGTCAAGGATATATTAAAACAAAACTTAACAAAACACTTATAAAACAAATCATGGTTAAAAGGTTAATACAAATTAGTTTAAATGGTAAAAATGTTAATAAACACTTTCAAGCCTAGACAGACGACGGAGGACGGACGACTGACATTGTACGATCACAATAGCTCACCTTGAGCACTTCGTGCTCAGGTGAGCTAAAAATATAAATTCTTGAGTGTCTATAAGGTTTTTCTAAGAAATGACATTATTACCTTGATTTTGACCCCGCCATCCAATTTAAACTTGACCCAGATTTCACCACGGCAATTAATCGGACTAATTTCTAGGTTGATTAACCAAAAATTTAGGCCTATATGGTGTCACCAGGTTTTTCCAAGATTTGACCTGGTGACCTCGTTTTTGACGCTACAAAATTCATTTTTGAACCCGACTTAGATTTAATCCAGACAATAAATGTGACCAATTTTCGGGTTCATTGGCCAAAAGCATGGCCTCTAGAGTGTCTACAAGGTTTTATCTTTGAACCACTGGAACACACTACCTACAACTACGGTCACAGCCAAAAATGTAAATAGTTTTAAAAAAATTTTAAATAAACATTGGAGTACTATGACAATCGAGTTTCATCCCAATTTTTACGGACCGGAAGCGGGACAGAAATGTGAAAAAAACAATCAAGACGGACCAGAGAGGCAGATGCCTATTAAAAATCTCAAGACCAAGTAAGACAATGTTTTTTCTACGATTTGACCTCGTTACCCATTTTTGAACCCACCTGACCCAAATTCGATTTCACCAAGACGATCATCCTGATCAATTTTCAGGTTGATCAAGCAAAACGTATGCCCACTAGAGTGTCTACAAGGCAAATGTTGACGACGGACATCATGCGACCACAAAAGCTCACCTTGAGCACTTCGTGCTCAGGTGAGCTAAAAACAACATCTCAAACATCTGCCTCAGTTGTCCAGCGTGGCAATTAAAAAGGTTTGATTTTTCAATTTCTTCTTAGAAAGGGCAAAGAGAACTGCATTTAGGTTGGTGGATCTAAGGTTGTGGTAAATGGCAAACGGTGTCAAGGATATATTAAAACAAAACTAGACAAAACACTAAGGTTGTGGTAAATGGTCAACGAGATTTTCAAGTTTCCTACCATCTACAGAACTAGGGGGAAGATAAATAGAACACAATGTAATTGTTTTATTTAGAGAGACACTTATATCCACTGCTTGTAGAGAAGTATTTAAACTAACATGACGGTGTGGAATGTTATCATTTAAAATAATAATTCCCTTCCATTTTACGTTCTGTACTATAGTAAGTCAAATAGCAAGAGTGATATTGCAAGGAAAACATGTCGGTTTATTTAAGTATCGTTTCTTGTAAAAATACTGCAACCATGCAAGAATATCTAGACAAGTCAATGCAGAGGCGTGTTGGGCGCAAAGCATTTCAAGTATAACTTACTATAACAAACGACGGCGAAATAAACATTAATTCTAAAATAGGAATAAAATGAAACAGTGAACGTGACAGACGTCGGAGTTTAATATTGTTCTGATTTTTTGTTTGGACGTATGTTGTTAAATGTACTCTTCACAAAAAAAAATCTTTGACGCTGAAAAATATTTTTTTTCATTTAGACAACTATCTTTATTTATTTCAAGAGAGTCAAAAAAGGTGGAGCTCAGACCCTTTTCCTCTATATGAAAGGAAAATAAACCTTTCCTGATCAAAGATTTGAAATAGTGACGTCAATTAAGACCGTTACGTTGAAACTGTCGCAGACCCGACCTCTTGAATCTTGCTCTACACTTGTTGTATGCTATATTTTCTTGAAATACAAACGCTGTGTACAAAACAATCAACTCACATCAAAGAACTTCTCTTCAATAAAAAAAAAGATTTTTCATCGATATCAAAGCACTTTTTTGAAGAGTATACTTAGGATCAATGTAGTCATTGATATATCGGAAGGGTTGATGAAACCGTTAGAAATGAAATTGCGGATTTAATTCAGTCAAATTTTGCCTTTTTGTTTTTTCCCAGTATGATACGATTCAAATAATGTTTAACAAGTACGAACAGAGCATTGATGTATTGGTGGACCCCCTGCATATATACATAACAAATGAAGAAATTTTCCTGAAATCATGTGAAGTTTTAACAAGAATGTGTATGGACAGTTACTGTAAAACGGTAAATTAATAATTGTACATGACAATTGATAAACAAATTTAAATCACATATATCTTCTCTTGAATCATGTGTTTGGATTTTCTATGAAATGTGTTGGATAGATTAAGCTAACACTAGGAAGTGCTTTTTGTTTGCCTTCACATTTCTAGGAAAGGTTATTTGTCCGATGTGCTAAAAATGTAGAAATTTAAACTCTGTGAAGGAGTCTGATAATAAAGACTTAATTCTTTTCTTGTTAAGGTAACAGAAAAATAGGTCAACATATTTTATTTCTAGTTATAAGATTCATTGTCAATACATATTCCTTAAATTTTTAGTTCCCATTGGAATCTTCTCAAATAAAACAATACGTTTAATGAACAATTAGGTAAGCTTTTCCAAAAGAATGAAGTGATTTCTTCAATTCTTGAGAACAAACAGTAGCCAACTCCTCCCTCATTTATGGACCAATTTGGATGCAACTTTTATAGAATGTTCCTATAACATTTTGGATATTTTCAGCCGGGTCATTGAAATCAACCGATTCATGGAAAAAGGGGCCTACATGTAAAAGTCTTATGTACGCATTCTCTCCTCAATTATGGACCGATTTGGAAGAAAGTTTCACAGAATGTTCCCAGTAACCTGACCTTGCGCAAAAAGTCACAGTTTTTTAACTTTAGATGCGTGATGGTTAAGGGGGCCTTCATGAAAAAAATCTTGTGAACGTAAAATCCTCCCTCATTTATGGACCCATATGGAAGAAATTTTGTCAAAATATTTTTAGTCACCTGTCCTAGTGCATATTGTCACGTTTAACCGCGCCATGGAAAAAAGGGCCTTCATTTAAAAACGCTATCGAAGTGAAATGTCATATATTAAACAAATGATACACAAATAAACGACAACATTATAATTCGTAGAGGTACTTATTACAAAAGATTGTTTCTGCCAAGTTAGTCTGTATTTCAAAACGAAAACGGCGTAGTCGGACTTAGTTGAGAGGTTTGCTTGAAGGTCTTCGTCGACTCGTTGTTTTCCAAGTTTAGGTCGGCTCAGAATCAGAACTGCATGCTTGTAATCGTAAATTATTTCGAAAATATCTTAATTTATAATAGATTGAATAGCAATGTTGCGTTTATGATCGGGAACTAGGTTAATTCGAGTTCCTACAACACAGGACTTGCAGATCGAATTTCTGGGGTTTCCCGGAATGAATGAATGAATGAATGAATATTGTTTTACGGCCCGTCGACTACTAAGGTCATGTTGGGCGCAAACACTCATGTATAAAAAAGTGAGTATTCATTGTATGAAAACATAAGTAAACAATATTTTAAAACAATTTCAATGTAAACATATAAAAATCCAAAAGAATTTCAAATGTATAAGAAAGAATAGCCAAAAAAGCCATTGAAAACGGTAAATTTTAATAGAACCATTTTGAAAATTAAGAAGAAAACATAATTAAAAGTACCTAAAAGTACCGAAACGGGGTAAATAGAACCTAAAAATCAGATTTTACTGTATAAATGAATCGCCTTGAGAAAGTCAAAAATTAGTTCAATTTTAATATTGTCAAACAACTGCCTCATACTATCAACTTTAAAATACCTGTCTCTTATTAAAGAAAAATCAATGCAATCAATAAAAATATGTTTGACAGTAAGAGGAGTGTTGCATGGAATGCACATTGGCATCTCTTCTCCTTTTAAAAGATGGAAGTGTGTAAGATAAGTATGGCCAATGCGTAGGCGAGTCAAAATTAGCTCTTCACGACGGCTTGCCCTGTAACCAGGAATCCAATCGCCGAGATCTGGTCGAACAGAGAATAACTTATTATTCTGGTTGGCTGGATCAGTCCAACAGTTCCTCCAGATATCATGAATAAAACTATGAATAAGGGGCTTAAAATCAGTAAAAGGTACTTCAAAGGGTAAAATTTCAAGTGATAATGCATCCTTGGCAGCTTTATCTGCCTCTTCATTACCACGAATACCAATATGGCTTGGAAGCCAACAGAAAACGAGATCAACATCGTTAAGCTTAGCTATTTTATCAAGTAGCCTTACAATAAGGGGATTGTCAGTTTTTTCGTGCTCAATCGCTTGCATGCTTGACATAGAGTCAGTAAAAATGATATAGCGAGAGAGACGTTCTGCGATCATATGATCGAGTGCGAGATCAATGGCCTTAAGCTCGGCTGAAAAAATAGAAGAGTTATTGGGAAGGCGGAATTGATATTTTTCGCCATCTAAAATAGTGGCTGAAGCAACTTTTTCGCCATCTTTTGAACCGTCAGTGTATATTTCTTCGTAAGATGTGTATTTTTCTTTGACTTCCAAGAATTTGGTTTTAAAAATAGATGGATCTGTTGTATCCTTTTTGCTTGAAGCAAGATCATAAAGAAACGTGGGACTTTTATATGTCCACAAAGGAACATCAGGAACAATATGTTCTGCCACGTCCTCTAGGTCAAAATCTAGAGAGCTTACATCGGCTTCACAGCGCAAACTAAAAGGAAGTATTGGGTTCTTTTTCTTTTCAAAAGCCTCTCTATATTTAGGTTCAAAAACAACTTTATGAGTAGGATTATCGGGATTGGATTTAAGTTTTAAATAATATTGCATGGAAAGCTTTTTCCTGCGTAAATTTAAGGAAGGCTCATTTGCTTCTGAATAAACACTGTTAATTGGTGATGTTCTAAAGGCACCCAACGCCAAGCGCAAACCCTGATTATGAATAGTATCAAGCTTACGAAGGTAAGAAGGGCGCGCAGAACCATAAACAACACAGCCATAGTCTAGCTTTGATCTAACAAGTGCCCTATATAGGCGCAATAGAACCTTTTTATCGGCTCCCCAATCCATACTGGATACAACACGTAAAAGGTTAAGTGCCTTTTGGCATTTATTTTTCAAATTGTCAATATGTGGAATAAACGAAAGCTTAGAGTCAAATAAAAGTCCTAAGAACTTAAATTCCTTGACAACTTCAATCGGTACCCCGTCCAACTTTAAATCTGGATCAAGGTGCATTTTCCTCGATTGGCAATAATGCATACATTTAGTTTTAGTCTTCGAAAACTTGAAGCCATTTTCATTTGACCATTTTGAAAGATTGTTCAAGACTTGTTGCAATTGTCTTTCAATTGTATGCATATGTTTTGATCTGTAGCAGATACAAAAGTCGTCAACGTAGAGAAAACATTCCACACCAGGGCAAACGGTTTTAACGATGTTGTTTATTTTGACACTAAACAGTGTCACCGATAAAATACTCCCCTGGGGAACACCCATTTCTTGTTCATGGGGATCAGATAAAGTATCTCCAACACGGACTCTAAACTGACGTTCATCCAAAAAAGCTGAGATGAAAAAGGCAAGGCGACCTCGTATACCGAAATCATAGAGGTCGTTCATAATTCCATACTTCCAAGTGGTATCATAAGCACTTTCGAGATCGAAAAAGACAGAAACAACGTGTTCCTTCTTTATAAAGGCTTCTCGAATAAATGTCTCGAAGCGAACAAGATGATCAAGAGTGCTTCTCTGTTTACGAAAGCCACTTTGGACTTCCGTAATAAGGTGGTTCTTTTCAAGAAACCAAACAAGACGATCATTGACCATTCTTTCCATGGTTTTACAGATGCAACTAGTTAAAGCAATAGGGCGGTAATTTGAAGGGTTTGTGGAATCTTTACCTGGTTTAGGTATTGGAATAACGATGGCTTCCCGCCAAGAGGCTGGAATGCTTCCCGTCTTCCATACCTGATTATAAATCTGAAGTAAGCAATGAAGGGAACGAGATGGCAAACGTTTGAGGAATTGATAATGAATAGCATCTGATCCGACAGCAGTGTCGTGACACTTTTTTAAAGCTTTTTTCAATTCCTTAACGGAAAAGTCTCTATTATAGTGTTCCAGATTTCTGGAACTGAAATTAAGTTTAGACTTTTCTTTTTCACCTTGAAACTTTTGAAACGCAGGTGAATAATTAGTAGAGGAAGATTTCTTGGCAAACGTATCTGCCAAGACATTAGCAATGTCATGTTTTGAAGAAACTGTGTTATCGTCATCCGTTTTAAGATGACCGACATTAAGTGATGTATTCTTCCCACTAATTTTACGTATCATGTCCCAAGTCTTTTTGACAGATGATCTAGAATTTAATCTAGATACATACTGTCTCCAAGAGGAACGCTTACTTTGTTTAATTGTACGACGTGCTTTTGCACGTGCAATTTTAAATTTGTAAAGATTCTCCTTTGAAGGCCTTAAGGCAAATGCTCCAAGAGCACGTTTTCGCTCAGCTATAGCCTTTTTGCAATCTTCATTAAACCATGGCTTATTTGGAGTTTTTGGGTCAGGCGATGTTTGTGGAATAGCTTTTTCTGCAGCAGAATAAAGTAAAGATGTAAAGAGTTCTGCAGAGTTTTCACATTCATCAAAGGCTTCTGGATTGATCGATTGTTCACAGGTAGTTCTATAAAGTTCCCAATTAGCCTTATGGAGTTTCCAACGCCTAGGGCGCTCCTGAACAGATGGTCCTAATTCAGAGATCTGAATAGGGAAATGGTCACTACCATGAAGGTCGGAAAGAACTTTCCATGAAAAATTAGGAAAAATATCAGGACTGCAAATAGTCAAATCCAGTGAAGAGTAATTACCAGTTGCAGGATGAAGATAAGTTTTAGATTTATCATTCAATAAAAGAAGATCATGCCTTGTTACAAAATCCTCAACAATACGACCTTTGTCGTCTGTATTGGAGCATCCCCATAACTTATGGTGCGAATTGAAATCCCCCATAAGTATAAAAGGTTGTGGTAGCTGGTCAACTAGATTATCAAGTTTTCTACCATCTACAGGGGAACTGGGAGGAAGATAAACAGAACACAATGTAATTGTTTTTTTTAGAGAGACACTTATAGCTACTGCTTGCAGAGAAGTATCTAAACTGACATGACGGTGAGGGATATTATTATTTACAATAATTCCCACACCACCAGACGCTTTTTCGCGATCTGTAAAGTTAGTAAAATAGCAAGAGTGATATTTCAGAGAAAACTTATCTGTGTCTTTGAGAAACGTTTCTTGTATACATACTGCAACTGGTTTTTGTTCGTTTACTAGAAGATTAAGTTCTTCAAAATTTGCCTTGATGCTGCGACAATTCCATTGTATGAATGAATGAATGAATGAATGGTATTTTAAGGCCCGTCGACATCTAAGGTCATGTTGGGCGCAAAACTCTAAAAAACAACTTATTTTAAAAGGTGGGCGTATACCTTCAAAACTAAGATCATTTGACACTTTAAAATAAAACGCTGTAAATCGTGTAATAAATTGACAACATTTTAAAACAATCTCAAAGTATACATATAAAAATCCAAAAGAAATTCAAATGTAAAAGAAATAACAGCCAAGAGAGCTTTTGAAAACGGTAAAATTTAATACAACCATTTTAAGACTTTAGAAAATACAATTTATAGAAACTAAAGATCAGATTTTACTATATAAATGAATTGCCTTTAAAAAATCAAATATAAGTTCTAATTTGACCATGTCAAACAGCTGCCTCATACAAGAATGGCGACACCTCAAGGGTTTCGCGGGAAAGAATGAGTGAAAATAAAAATCGTAAATGTTTTCTTTAAAGACATTTCCAAGTTGATAGATTGAGGTTGGGAGATAAATCGACAGACAGCACAAGATGATACTAAAATACGTTGCCATTAGGTAGCATATAATAAACAAGATATGTTTTTGAAACAATATATTCAATTTTTAAAGCCAGGTATACTTTCAGTATACTGGCTTTATTGCTGCCAGACGGGATGGAAATTGTTGACCTCTTCACCGCCAAAATCAAAAAGTAGTTCCTCGTGTGCACAGACCGAAAACCGCTAATTGCTGTATCATTTCGGCTTTAACTTAACTGCCATTTTAGTTAAATCAATATAAAGACAAGACAATTCTTTTGGGTCCGTAAACTATATGAATATTTATTACACAATCGTAAATCGCGTAGGAAAGGATCCTATTTTAGGAAATCAATAATATATAGCCTTAAAATTCGCTAACAGTTAGTCGGAGTGGCCATAGCCTAACGTATACGTCTGAAGCCTCTAAACTTTTGTACATTCGCGGCGTGGGTTCGAGGCGCACAAACGGCGGATCATGTGGGGATTTTTTTTTTAGTTTTTTAACGTCTGTAACACCCTAAAAATTTCAACAAAGATCCGATCCATAGATCATTTTGGGGCAAGATATTGAGAAGTTATCTCATTTTTCTATTATTTCTATTTTTCTTTTTTCTTTTATTATTTTTTTTTTATAATTTGAGACGCAACATATGCGACGTCTTTAAGCAATAAGCATGACCTTCGCAACAGCGGTGTGCTTTGCTAGGCTGATACGTCGGCAATTTTTATAATATCTTTGGATTTGTTATACCAAATGACTCATTAGGAGCATATTTTGCTTTTGAATCAATCTATTTTAAAGTCGTCTGATACAGGATACAAGATGCTGGCGTTGAATAGTTAATGGGGTGATATAGGGTTATCTCAACCAATCATTTCGGAAGTATTGCATATCATCAAGAGAAAAAGGAAAACAATTTTCTATCGTTTGAAATATTTTTTTATTATTTTAGATGTGTTTCATATCCTCTGACCAATACAATGTACTCATGTACTCACACACTGTGTGGTGTCCGTGGTCTAGAGGTAGAGCGTCTGCCTCTTGACCCAGTTCGATTCCCGGGAGCGGCTATCGATCTTGGGTCTTTCATTGGCCCACACATTCGGCGCGAGTACTGGTGAATTTTCCAGGAAGCAGAATCGAGAGGGATTAATCTAAGATGTAAGAACTTGTTTCCCAATCGATGTAAAATAAATAGGTTTAAACCAAAACTCATGATATTGCGTATGTATATTTTTGTAATGCTTTTTTTTCTTTTGTGAGATTTTATGCAAGTCTCTAAAATTTGAGGTTACAATTGCTTTTTTGTACTTTATTACGTTTTGTTTCTCCCTGAAAGGAGAACGAGTTCAACCATTTACATGTACTCAAGACCTGGCTTTCAGTACTGTCAGTACTTTGATTAAAATTTCCTTCGCGAGTTTGGCGGAGCTTGTCTCGGTTGAAAGTTTACAAGAGTTGCCCATGGACAACATAGCTCCCCCAAACTGCTGCTTGTAACAGACAGCACTGGACTAAAGATCAAAGTTCAAGTATTTAGTTAGTTTGATTCCAGTAAAGTATCCGTCCATTCTATTCAACCTGTAATGGTATATTTCTGAACAAACTTGAAATGAAAAATTCCATTAAGGCTGATACTTTGCTGGAATTGTGACATATCTAAACGTTTTTAAATTATCAATATGATATTCAGATAACTTTTTTCCCGTTTTTAGCTCCACTGGCTGAAGCCACTGGGGCTATTGTCATGGCGTTGTGTCCGTCGTGCGTCCGTCCGTACGTGCGTCCGTGCGTCCGGTCGTAAACTTTTTCTTTAAAAATCTTCTCCTCAGAAACTACTGGATGGATTTCAACCAAACTTCACAGAAATGATCCTTGGGTGACCCTCTTTCAAAGTTGTTCAAGAAATTTTGATCCAATGAAAAACATGGATTTAATGGGCGTGGCTAATTTCCAAATATGGTAAAAAGTGACTTTTCTCAGGTTCTAACAGATGGATATCAACCAAATTTTACATGAATGATCCTTGGGTGACCCTTTATCAGTCTACCAAAAATTATTGTGATTGGATGAAAAAAATGTATTTTATGGGCGGAGGTCATTTCTCTATATGTTATATAGTGGAAACTTTGAAAATCATTTTCTCAGAATCCAACTGGATGGATATCAACCAAATTTTACATGAATGATCCTTGGGTGACCCTTTATCAGTCTATCAAAAATTATTGTGATCGGATGAAAAACATGTATTTTATAGGCGGAGGTCATTTCTCTTTATGTTATATAGTGAAAACTTTGAAAATCATTTTCTCAGAATCTAAATGATGGATATCAACCAAATTTTACATGAATGATCCTTGGGTGACCCTTTATCAGTCTACCAAAAATTATTGTGATTGGATGAAAAATATGAATTTTATTGGCGGAGGTCATTTCTCTATATGTTATATAGTGGAAACTTTGAAAATCATTTTCTCAGAATCCAACTAATGGATATCAACCAAATTTTACATGAATGATCCTTGGGTGACCCTTTATCAGTCTATCATAAATTATTGTGATCGGATGAAAAACATGTATTTTATAGGCGGAGGTCATTTCTCTTTATGTTATATAGTGAAAACTTTGAAAATCATTTTCTCAGAATCTAAATGATAGATATCAATCAAACTTCATTAGTATGATCCTCGGGTGATCCATTATCATTCAGCCAAAAATTATTGTGATTTGAAGAAAAATATGTCTTTTATGGGCGGAGGTCATTTCTCTATATATGTTATAATAGTGGAAAATTTGAAAATCTTTTCAACATCAGTAGAAGCCAAAATATCTAAAAATCTAGTCAAAACTTAGATTTGCTATTACAAGAAATTCAAGCCTGTGGAGCGACACAAGCCATTCATGGCTTTCTAGTTATCAACGCCATGCCACCCAAAACATCCACCTTGAGTACTTATAGAGCTTTGATTTAACACAGCTTTATTTCTTCTCTTCTAAAGTCATATAATTATGTTTTCATATCAAAATCATGTGGGACCTCCAGACAATTTGTCCCTTTGTGCACCAGCAATTTATACAGTCTGGGGAAGGAATCGAACCTTCATACATGATTTTGTTTAACCCTTTGCTGTTTAATCCCTGCTTTTTACGTGCCTGTGATTTTATGATTGAGAAAACATTGTGAAAAAAGAAGAAATTGCTTCTGACAAGCAATTTCTTCTTTTTCCACACTATTTTCTAACCTACTGAATGGTTATTTTTCAAATTAAATCCACTTTAAATTTTCATCTGCAAAACCTTTGAATTTGGACAGGTCCAAAATTTTGTAAAACAGGAAAGGGTTAATAAGAGGCATTACAACCCTAATTTTGAAATAAGACAACACACAATGAAAATTCCAAAAAGTAAAAGTGTCCAAAACAGAGTATACAAGATATATTAAACCAAGACCCTTATCAATCTATATGAGGATTTTGTAATTAAATCTTAATTAGAATCCCATTCTCATGACACTTCACGTATCTGACCCAATGTCGAAAGGAACCATCCTTGTGATGGTGATGGTCCAATCATTCTGACCAAGTTTAAAGACAATCAGATCAAAACTGTGGACTCTTATAGTGTTAACAAGCAAAAGTTAACAGACAGACAGCCAGACAGATAGATGTGGGAATAGAAAACTGGTATTGCTAAAGCTCTTCTGACCTTAGGTAGCCACCGTCATAGCCCAGTTGGTAGCGCGTCAGACTGTCAATCTAGAGGTCCCGGGTTCGATCCCCAATGGCGGCACTCATTCTTTCCGACTTTTTGTCTCTTACCAATGGGTTGATAATCGAAAACCTATGTGAGATAGAAGCTGGAGGCTAGGGAAGGATGTGGTGGTTGTACTGGTGAGAGAAATGCCAGGAAACCATTATTAGGTGCTCCAGCTGCCGCGATATAACTGAAAAAATGTTGAAACCCGCGTTAAACTCCATTCAATCAATCAATCAATCTAACCTTAGGTCAGTAGAGCTAAAAACGTAGCACCAGGAATCATTGTCTAAATTATCCAAAGAATTACAATACAGAATGCCTTGCATATTTACAAGTAGCTTATAAGCTGTCTGGACACTTGTTATTTTCAAATTTCTGCATCAAAAGAATAGGGGTGCATTTATCTGTATATTCAAACCTAAAAGTATGCATGAAGCAAATGCCAATGCTTATACATTGTATTTGGAAGTTAAATGTTGAATAAATTTTGTCAACATGCTTGATAGAATCTTTGTCTAATGAATGCTTTCACATATTCTTAGGTTTCTTTAATAGTGGCTTGAATGGTTTGACTATATCGATAACAAGAAGTTTAGTTTAGTTGGGTTTTTTTCAAAACTAGATACATTTAAACTCCTGAATCCACAACAACCAGTTCAGGCATTATTCAGTACTGCACAATAACAGTGCTTACAGCACTATGATTACACTTATGGTTTGTGAGTAGAAGATTTTCAAACATTTTTGTGCTTTATTTGAATTGAAATCCGGGATCCTACAACATAGGGTAGATTTTAAGATAAAGTAATCATTTCAAGTTTTTTGGTAGACTAGCATTGGACAATGCTCTATACCAAATATGAAAGCTCTAGCCCTCTGGTTTCTATGGCAACCAGAATTCTTCATGGATTCAAATTCTGTGAAGTTTTTTGAAAGTCCTTGTAATAAGGATCATTTATTTCTGTGAAGTTTGGTTGAAATCTGATGGATAGTTTTGGAGGAGAATATTTTTTTTTAAAATTGAAGAAGGACAGACCAAGGGACAGATGGATGTTGATTGATCACAATAGCTCACTTGAGCACTTCTGCTTTAATCTTTCAGAACATCAAAACAATGAAATATGATTCTGATCAGAATGCATACCATGTACTCAATTATGGCCAGGCTCTTTGCTTTATTTACCGGTATAAATATATTTCCAACTGTAACTAAAACAATGCCTTACAAGAAACAAAAGATTTAAACACTCTTTTTATTAATATTTGAAAAGCTATTTTGTCTGCTAATTTTTGGTTTCAAATCTTCATGAAGGTAATTTTCAGCTTACTCCTATTTCACATGTTTACAAACTATTAAGTTCCATAAAAGATATCTATTTGTTTGTTTTTTGTTTGTCTATTGATGTCATTAACTTATTAGAAATAAAACTATAACTTTCTTATTTCATAGTCGAATGAAACTAGGGCTGTGGCAAAGTGGACTGATATCCCCCACTGGGGCTTTTCCCTACCAGGGCTATTTCCCAGTATAAGTGCTTTCAGTACATGATCTATTTGCAACATGATTAGAACAAAAGTGCCATAGTCACCACTTTGCTTCTGTTTCGCAAAATAATTTTAGAGATTTTATAAATATACACTCGAAGACCAAGAGACTAAGTGTCAAGGGGCATAACTCTCAAAAAAATCAATGAACCATGAAATCTTTGATCCTTGAATATTTACAAATTATGGTGATGACATTTACCACATTTCATTTAAATCAAGACAAAAAGTAAGGAGGAGTTGTGTTCACAAGGCTGCAATTTTAACAAGTGCATGTCGTATTGCGATGCAATACAGGAGTCCCCCACCGGATAACCAAAAATCCTCTCTTATAATATATCTCCTACTTACTAGATCTAAAACTGTAAAATTTGAAGTTGCTAGCACTTATAGTTTAGGAGATATGATCCAGACAGGAATGTAAGGGTAAAGACAACAAAGGGCAATAACTCAAAAAGTGGGTGTGGCTGAGTTAGGGATCTTAAACATGACACTTCGCCTCAATGAGATCTATAAGTGTACAAAGTTTAAAGTTGCTAGCACATATAGTTTAGGAGATATGATCCGTACAAGAATGTAAGGGTAAAAACAACAAAGGGCAATAACTCAAAAAGTTTGCGTGGCAGAGTAATGGTTCTTGAACATGACACTTTTCCTCTAAGAGATCTATAAGTGTACAAAGTTTGAAGTTGCTAGCACACATAGTTTAGGAGACATGATCCGTACAAGAATGTAAGACTAAAAACAACAAAGGGCAATAACTCAAAAAGTGGGTTTGGCAGAGTTATGGAACTTGAACATGACACTTCGCCTCAATGAGATCTATAAGTGTACAAAGTTTGAAGTTGCTAGCACATATAGTTTAGGAAATATGTTCCGGACAAAATTTTAAGGGTAAAAACAACAAAGGGCAATAACTCAAAAAGTGGGCGTGGCAGAGTAACGGTTCTTGAACGTGACACTTCTCCTTAATGAGATCTATAAGTGTACAAAGTTTGAAGTTGCTAGCACACATAGTTTAGGAGATATGTTCCGGACAAGAATGTAAGGGTAAAAACAACCAAGGGCAATAACTCAAAAAGTGGGAGTGGCAGAGTAACGGTTCTTGAACATGACACTTCTCCTCAATGAGATCTATAAGTGTACAAAGTTTGAAATTGCTAGCACATATGGTTTAGAAGATATAGCCCGGACAAAAGCGTGACGGACAGACGGACGGACGGACGGACAGACGGACGTACGAATGAGGGGGTACTTTCGAGGATAATGACTTGTGAGTTGCTTAATGTACAAAGCTACCTTCTGAGTAGCACCTTGAGTGGCCATCACGTGGCTCTATTTGTCCAAAATTGTTCTATATTTAACACAAGTATGGCCATGTTATCATTGTTATTATGTTTATATAATTAACTCTTGTCGTGCTGAATGAAATTGTCGACAAAAAAAGGGAATAAAAAGGGCTTTGAAAATAATCTAGAATAATTCTGCTTTCCGAAAGTATTTTCATTTTCTTCCTGTTCTTGAATTATAAACTAGGACTTGTCACAGTATGTGACTAAATACCTAGCAAGTGTTTTTAGTGTATTGAGAGCTTTAACAATACAAGGACATTGCTACTGACTGCTTTTCTAGAAAGGAGGAGTTTGTGACACAAAATTGGTAGTACAATTAGCTGTATATATCTACAAAATTTAAATAATGTCTAAGTTCAAGGGGAGATAATTCTTGAACCAAGGGGAATTTAGTCTTCAAAGTTGCGTCTTGCAAAACTTCAACATGATGTTAATCTTTGTATTATGTTTCAATGGTTTTGAAGCAAAACTGAAGGAGAAGTTTGTGACTCAAAATTGGTAGTATTTTGTACAGATAGATGGACACACGGACAGACAGGCTGATTTCTAGTTTACCCAAAAAATCCTTTTGTGGGGGTATAATGTGGTAAGTGTTCACATTTGTAGATCCTATGAGGAGATTCTTCTTCTTATCTTCTGAGGTAAACGTGTTCATAACTTCTGGGTTAAATTGTCCATAACTTCCACAATGACTTTACTGTTGTCAATTTATCCAGAACTTCTGATGTCGGATTGTCCAAACTTTCTGTTTAGTTTGTTTTGGCCTTCTGGGGTAAAACAATCTAAACTACAGAGTTGATTTTTCAGAATCCTTAATGACTTTTTGGTTTCAAATTTTGAGGTCAGCTTATCCGGGAGTTTGGGGTATTTTTAAATTTCTTGGCACATTCTATCAAACTCCACTAAGGTCAATTTGTCTGAAATTTCTAAGTGCATTATGTTTTGTTTGTTTGAATGGGGTTTAACACTGATTTCAACATTATTTCAGTAATATTGCAGCGGCCAGAGAACCTAACAATGGATTCCTGATATTTCTCGCACCAGCACTACCATTACATTCTTTCCTAGCCTCCGACTGCTATTCCACATATGTCTACGATTATAGACCCATTGGTGGAAGACAAGAAGTCGGAAAGAATGAGAGCCGCCGTTGGGGATAGAACCCGGGACCTCTAGATTGGCAGTCCAATGCACTGCCAACTGCGCTATGACGGCGCCTCTAAGTGCATTATGACTTGAACTTCTGATATTACTGAGGTAGGCCAAAATTTCTCAGAATTTGTTGTAAATCTATTCTAAACCACAAATGTCCTTTTGTTATTTCTTCTTATACTCTTAGGGTCAGTTAAAGAACAGATAAGTTCATTTAAAGAGTGATTCTACACATATTTAAGTGATTAAAGATGTCATGCTGGTTCACTAGGGAAACATTTGAGATGTGATGGAAACTTGTGGGGCAGATTTTTCTAAGAACTACCGAGGTTAATTTGTCAAAAACTTCTGATGTCTAGAGGCTTGAACTTCTGAGGCTTGTTTATACAAAACTTCTGATGTTATTATATCCTGAACCTTCCGGGTAAAGCAATCAATAAGTTTTGTAGAAAGTTGTCTTTGTGTCATTAACAAAAGAGTCAGTACAATTTAATGAATGATAATGATTTGCAAATTTACAAAGAAAATGGAAAAAATGAAATTTGATGAAGATAACTTGTGGGTAAAATTTTTCTTAAAACTACTGTGGTTAATTTGTCAAAAACTTCTGATGTCTATTTGATTGAACTTCTGAGGTTTGTTTGTCTGAGTCTTTTATCCTGAACCTTTCAGGGTCAAGTTACCCAGAAGTTTAGTAGAAATTGTTTTTTTTGGTATCAAATGAGTCTGTCCCATTCATTAAAGATAATAATGTGTAGTTTGACCTACTGACATAACCTGATACTATGAGTTATTATTCACTGATAAATACCATTTAACTTGATTAAAGTTATGTGGAAAAATGCTTGCCTTTAATGCTTAAAATGCCAAAAATTGTGTATTGAATCTGATCTATATATACATCTAGATTATCTCTAAATATAGAAAGTACACTCTTAATATAGAAAGTACAGCTCAAAATGCACTTAGGTTATGGCATTAATTGACGCCAGAATTTAATCTAAAGTACAAACAATATATATGTTATACTTTAAATCTAATTAAGGATGCACACGAGCTATATCTAAGTTTTGATCTACCCCTTTACGCCATGTGACCAAAAGCTTGTCTAAGTTTTCACAGAGACCAACATACTGACCAATTTTCAAAATATAACACTTAAATTGTAGCCTGTAAAAAGCATATAAAATGTTAGTGACAAACAACCAACAACAGACACAACTAGACCACAACAAGAGGGCCGGAATGGCCCTAAACCGCTCACCTGAATTGTCAAGTGGATCTAACAAGAAACTTTCTGGCAAAGTTTCATTCACATTTGCCTAGTTGTTGACGAGCAGTTATTCCAAGACTTCAAAATGTCAGTCAATGATTTTTGGCTCAAAATAAGCCCAGCATGGCACCCCAATATTTGGGGGTCAATCAAAATTTCAAGAACAAGAATTGAGAAGGGTCACCCAAGGAAATTTCTTCCAAGTTTGGTTGAAATCAGCCCAATGGTTAATTCGTAAAAGATGTTTAGATTTCAGGGTCAAAAACTGCCCTGCACTAACATGCCCATATTTGAATTCAATCAAAATTTTACAACCAAGATTTGAGAAGGGTCACCCAAGGAATATTTCTGCCTAGTTTGGTTGAAATCAGCCCAATGGTTACTCAGGAGATGTTGTTTGAAGATTTCAAGGTTGAAAACTGCCCCGCCCTGCCATGCCCATATTTGGGGGTCAATCAGAATTTCAAAAACAAAATTTGAGAAGGGTCACCCAAGGAACATTTCTGCCATGTTTGGTTGAAATCAGCCCAATGGTTATTGAAAAGATGTTAAAAGATTTCAGGGTCAAAAACTGCCCTGCCCTGCCACAATCCCTATTTCAGGGTCAATTGAAATTTCACAAACAAGTTTTCAAAAGGGTCACCAAAGGAACATTTCTCACAAGTTTCGTTGAAATTAGCCCAATGATCACTGAGGAGAAGATGTTCAAAGATTTCAGGGTCAAAACTGCCCCGCCCTTATTTGGGGGTCTATTTAATTTCACGAACAAGTTTTAGGAAGGGTCACCAAAGGAACATTTTTGCCAAATTTTGTTAAAATCAGCCCAATGGTTACTGAGGCAAAGATGTTTAAAGAATTGTTGACGACTTGTAACAGACGACAGACAAAAGGTGATCACAAAAGCTCACCTTGAGCATGTTGTGCTCAGGTGAATTAACCTCACAGAGCTGAAAACAGTGCTGTGGTACATCAATAGGACTGTCCAAATTCCCTTTTTCAAATACTTGAATACAATGTAATTGCCAATGTTCACAGAATTTGCAGAAGAGACAATTCTGATAGTCAACTTTGCTGTACTCAAATTATAGACCATTCCAAAATCAAGGTATTTAAAAAATATTGACTCCTGAAAGTTGAGTAAACTACTTTTTCTATTACAACATTGCACGAAAAGAAGATTCCAAACCAGCTATTTCTCCTTTTCTACAATGGTTGCAAAATCATCATCCCTAAGAATGTTAAAACCGGATTTAATTTGTTAAAGAGTAAACGATAGGGCAACCCATGTTATGAAGACTAGGTCATATTTTGGAACTGCATCATTTAAGGCATTAATCAAATTAAGTTAAGAAATAAATGTAAGGTTCCTTTATTCCCTTAAAATAATGAACAAAATTCGCAAATAGAAATATAACTGAAAGAACTATCAATTACAGTAAGTAATACCACAAGAAAATATCTTGACAAGGAAAATACTGCTACACATTAATCGATGAAATGCCATTGTCAAAGAATCAATCACACTATTCATTTATACAACCTAAATGCCATAGCTACAACTTAAGGTTGTAAACCAACCATTTTACTTTTCACTTAACCCTTTACTGTTTAATCCCTGTTTTTTGCATGCCTGTTACTTTATGATTGAGAAAACATTGTTGACGCCTGACGACGCACATTCAAGGATCACAAAAGCTCACCTTGAGCATGTTGTGCTTAGGTGAGCTTAAAAGTTATGGTTCATGACTAAGGTAGCAATGGACACAAGTCGCTATTTTTTCTGCCTAATGAATTTTTTTCTTGTTCACATATGTTGTAGATTAACATTGTATAGTTGTTATATTAATATTTGAAGTTACCTTTCCATGCTTGTTTTCAGGCTAGAGTTGATTGATTGAATGGAGTTTTACGCCGCTTTCAACATTATTTCAGTTATATCGCGGCGGCCAGAGCACCTAACAATGGATTCCTGGTATTTCTCTCACCTGTACTACCATTACATCCTTTCCTAGCCTCCGACTGCTATCTCACATAGGTTTACGATTATCTATCTACCCATTGGTGAGAGACAAACGTCTGAAAGGATATTTGCCGCCGTCGGGGATCGAACCCACGACTTCAAGATTGGAAGTCTTATGCCTAACCAACTGCGCTATGGTGGCGGCCGGGCTAGAGTTAGCCCCCCCCCCCTGATCTAATGCTGGGTTGTAATCCTTTCAAACTTAGTTACCGGTTCAATTTCCCCCAAAAAATTCTTTCAACACTAATGACTTGTAAGCCTTTTCTAAACTCCAAATCAATTACTATTTCCAGCTATCTTTTGCTTTATCGCATGTTTCATTGAAAGGAACATATCGCTGCTTTTCAACAAAAACCTCGTAACTGCAGCTTAAACCAAGCTGCAGTTACAAGGTTTTCGTTGAAAAGCCATGATATGCATTATCAATTTAATTGATTGGCATGTATTTCCATTAACCCTTTCAAACAACAAAAGACCAATGTTTAAGATTTTTCAGTAAATAGTAGATAAATTTACTAATGTCTTTGTGTTTAACACTTTCCCGAACAAGACAGGGTTTTGATGCCCCACATTGGCGAGTATTTGGAAAATATTGAGATGAAAGAAGAAAATGCTGGTCAACATGGCCTCAATACCTTATGTTATTTTGCTCACATATCATTTCTTTATAAAGATCATCTAACCCTCTCCCAACTTATTCCAAGCTATGGGATCTAAAATGCATATTAAATCTTTGTGTTCAAATAAGCAATATTTTCTTATTAGCTCCTAAAACATGAAGTCCCAGCTCCCTTAAATTTGGGCTGATTCCAAGATTCACCACTCGTACGAGGGTTCAGCAAAAAGTTTATCAATGTTGTAAGTTTCAATGAGATTGATTGAAATATGGGGGAGGGTTGCCATGACTCTTTAAAAATATAAGGAATCGGGTACCCGGGGCATGCTGTGACGTTTGTCATTTTTAGCAACATCATTTGACGCAAAATAAGATATTAGAAGTTTTGCTTTGGCATGATTTGAAAATACTTGTTTCATTGAGCTTTACAACTGTGGTTTTACATCGTGCTCCTGAATATTGTGCTTTGACCTTTGAACGAAAAGAAGAAATATTGTTTGCATTAATAAAGACATATGATAATTACATAGTTGACAAAAAATGCAATCAGATAAAAGGTAAAAAAGATATGATGAAATAATACAAACTTTTTGCTCAGCTCAATACATAGGAAAAAAGATATCTTAAAGAAAACATAGATTACTTAAGTTTATCAATCATTATAAATACTTTTTTCTTTAAAACATCCTTTTCCTATGTTGAATTTATACTCCATTCTGTTTGCTTTTGGCAATAGCCTTTGACCCTTTGCTGTTTAATCCCTGATTTTTACGTGCCTATTATTTTATGATTGAGAAAACATTGTGAAAAAAGAAGAATTTGCTTCTGATAAGCAATTTCTTCTTTTTTCCACACCATTTTCTACCCTACTGAATGGTTATTTTTCAAAGTAAATCCACTTTAAATTTTTGTCTGCAAAACCTTTGAATTTGGACAGGTCCAAAATTTTGTAAAACAGGAAAGGGTTAAGCGAAAACTTGGTTCCGGTCTAGTATTGTTCTCGAAGAAATTTTTATAATTTGTTTAATCTCTTCTTCTTCTTGTTCAGTTCACATAGTTTTTTTAACTGCCACTTTCCGAGATTTTTTTTCTTGAAGGCCCAAACTCGTTCTTCTCTTCTGCAAAGAATTCTTCAGCTTCATAGAGTGCTTCCTGTATACTATCTAGGTCACTATCATTGTTTTCAATGTCACCACCACCTTCAAGGTGAAAATTGGCTTGTTCAAGAGTGGGTGCAGACGTCTGAGAACACAATGTCTGGAATGAATTCAAATATAGCTTGTAACAAAGTGAACTTGAGTAGAACAGTTTACACGCAAATCATTTATTATTCAACTTATGTATGCTGAGGTTACATATTCTAATCATCTACACTTACAATAAAATTCTTGCAGACTAAAAAATCCATAACAGAATAAAAATCATCATTTAGATGCCCAATAGACACTACTGTTAAAGTTTCATCAAACTGAGTGTGACACGTCAAGTGCATACTCAAGCGACAAAATACATAACATAGATCTATATACGTGGGTAAAAACAATTATTATTATGTATGTAAATATTTACCACTTAGGTGTATGTCTTCAAGCTTTTTGTTGCAAAAGTCCCCAACCCTGGCATGGTCCTGCAAGAGCAGAATCTTTGCAGTCCTTTCAAGAATATCACTTGTAGCCCTGCAAATAAACATGTGTTCATTTTCATTTATAGAGCTTTTTTTGTCAGTGAATTTAACTTTTATATTTAATACTCTGATTACAAGAGCATTGCTATTCTCTAAGTCCATGTCTATCAAAATGTCCTTTGCACATTTGTAGGTTAAAGTCTTTTTATAATTGGAAATCATTGTTTAACAGTATCACCAAGATATTATGCCGAAAACAGATTACTTCTCTTCTAGGAATATTGCGATTTATGTTGTTTTTATGTTATTGAAATTATTGATGGAAACAGACATAGACTGATCACAATAGATCACTGTGAGCATGATGTGCTCAGGTAAAATAAATAACCCTAAACATTTAAGTTAAGAGAAACACTGACTAGGGGTGACTATTGAGTTCTAAATTAGTATCACGATAGTATTGCGATAGTAAAGCTTCTATCGTGATAGTATTGCAATAGTCAGAAAACTATTGCAATACTATCACAATAGTTGTTTCTACAGAAAAAATTGATAAAAATCAATGTTAAAGTGTCCACCTTTTTTAGACATTAACTTTATATTGGTCTTGTAAGATACTGTTTACCTTGTCAATAGCCAGTAAATGATCAAATCAGTTAATTACAGATACTCCCTTAAAAAGAATTGGATTTCTACTCATTCTCTGATAAAAACATGCAGAAAGGCAGCATTATTACTACATTTAGTTCTACTTTCATTTTCAAAAAAAAAACCTATTGTAAACTATCGATAGTCAGAAGAACTATTGTGATATCTATTGACTTGAAAAAATGCTATCGACGTATTGCTATTGTAAGGTTAACTATCATGATACAGCGATAGTTCGACCTACTGTTACACCCCTAACACTGACTGTATAGAGGTATAATTTGGCGCCCTGCAATCCCAACAGGTCAGAACATGCAAAATTTTGGTTTAAAAATTCAGCTCTTTTTTCCTTTTAAAAAGCTAGTTATCATGGGTATGATGTTTTGAGAATTATCAATCTGTTATCAGATGTCAGCAGACAGATTGGCTTATAAATGGAAGGCAAAACTATAGTTCCCCTGTGTACACTCGGCAGGGGACTAATTACTTCAAATATTTGCACTTAATCATCGTTCGATTAGAAAAAATTGACTTGGGACCATTGAGGATGAATCTTTACTTACCCCATATTGCCCATTCTATGTCCGACGAAAAGCATTTGAGTGTTTCCAACTGTTTTTTCTTCTTCAAGTAAACTGAAAATAATTATTTTATTAAATAAAATGCACCAATATAAAGTGCGGACATCTGGGTCCTCAAGTTGTGGACAAAACATGATACCCAAAAGTAATGGACAAAAAAACCCACAAGATTTAGCTGAAGACAGCATGGCCAGTTGTAAGAAAATTGGCCATGAATTGTGGGTTTCATTTTTTCTCACAAGTTATGGACAAAACATGCAACCCAAAAGTAATGGACAAAAAACCTCACAAGATTTAGCTCAAGACAGCATGGCCAGTTGTAAGAAAATACATTGAGTATTTTGGCCAAGAATTGTGGGTTTCATTTTTTCTCTCAAGTTATGGACAAGATATGAAACCCAAAAGTAATGGACAAAAAACCTCACAAGATTTAGCTCAAGACAGCATGGCCAGTTGTAAGAAAAGACATTGAGTATTTTGGCCAAGAATTGTGGGTTTCATTTTTTCTCTCAAGTTATGGACAAGATATGAAACCCAAAAGTAATGGACAAAAAACCTCACAAGATTTAGCTCAAGACAGCATGGCCAGTTGTAAGAAAAGACATTGAGTATTTTGGCCAAGAATTGTGGGTTTCATTTTTTCTCTCAAGTTATGGACAAGATATGAAACCCAAAAGTAATGGACAAAAAACCTCACAAGATTTAGCTCAAGACAGCATGGCCAGTTGTAAGAAAATACTTTGTGTATTTTGGCCATGAATTGTGGGTTTCATTTTTTCTCACAAGTTATGGACAAGATATGCAACCCAAAAGTAATGGACAAAACCCCCCACAATATTTAGCTTTTGACAGTACAGCCAGTTGTAAGAAAATACATTTTGTATTTTGGCCAAGAATTGTGGGTTTCATTTTTTTCTCACAAGTTAAGGACAAGATATGCAACCCAAAAGTAATGGACAAAAACCGCACAAGAGTTAGTTTACGACAACATGGTTTACATAAAGTTTCATGGTATTAGCTGAAATACTTTCAGAGATCTGCTCTAGACAAAGTCTAGGTATGAAAAACTTTTTTGTCATAATTTATTTTGGTATTCAGAACTTGAAAAAAAATCTTATATCTGAAGTCATTTTTTAGTGCCAACAAAACAAAAACACAAATTAACCCTTTTTTGTTTTACAAAATATATGACTTGTCCAAATTCAATGGTTTTGTATATCAGACTTTAAAGCGGGTTTAATTTGAAAAATAACCATTCGGTAGGGTAGAAAACGGGGTAATTTTGGCGGTGGTTTTATTTTGGCTATATTGGCGGTCGAGCTAAGATGCGCCAAAAATAATCCACCGCCAATATTTGCCATTGTGAAATGAAAAATTCGTTTACTGTAAGGAAAATGTTATCTTGCGCGATATACTTTTAAGGTTTTATTGATTAACTTTTTTCAAAGATATTCAGATCATTCTTATTCGAATATGAATAAGAAAAATCGGCTGACAACGTTCGTAAATGTCTAATAAAATTAATTCCAAAATTGCAGATTCAGGTTGGTTTAAGTATTGGTAACGAAAATCAAGGAGAAAATGTGTGAAAAACTGGTACATGAATTATTACTCTTACGAGAGGTGTGAAAACAAACTATTGTTTAGTTTGTAAAAAAATGACACTACTCTAGAAAATTGGCTTTCTTATATTTTCAAGGTTTAAAACGAGAAATGAAAAATAGATAAGACGTTTTATTTTGGCGTTGCATGTAAGATGCGCCAAAATAAATCACCGCCATTAAATCGAAACTGAAAAACCGCCAAATGTGGGCACCGCCAATATAAAGCCGTTTACAGTAATGTGGTATACAAATTGCTTGTGACAAGCAATTTCTTCTTTTTCCACACTGTTTTCTCAATCATAAAATCGCAGGCACATAAAAAACAGGGATTACACAGGAAAGGGTCAGGATGTCAGAATGTCAGGATATAAGTAATAACTCAGGGCCCTGAATACTGGTAAAATGAGTGGTCAAGTAACAATATATTGTTATACATACAATATCGTGGCCTTTTCCTGTATAATTCAAAGAACATTTATAATTGAAAATCAATTTTTTTATTTATTTGCTTATATATATATTGTTGCGAAATTTCATCTCCAAATTTGCACAAATGCAGTTTTTAGGGTATATTTATCTGTATTGATCCTGAGATGGTTTTTTTAGCAACTTATTTTTCATGATTTACCTGTTGATTTTGCCTGACAGGTTACGGTTAGATTTGACTTTTACCCTTCTACCCTTTTCTCTTCAATCAAACTGAGGACAGAATTTTTGTCGTGGGGGGAAGAGAGATATCGAAGCGCTAATCTTTGAATTTGGACCGTTTTGGGTGGTACTCTGACAACGTGGTGATGGATTAGACTAGTAACTGTGACTCGAGTGATGAAATCAATAAGTGAACTAAACTGTGTTGTGCACAGAGTTCATTTTAGTTAGGACAGTGTTTATATGTAAATTAGGATTTTTAGGATAAAGATAAGGATGTTGATCTGTAAGTAGAATTTTATTTGTATGCACAGCCCCTGAAATAACATTTTTCCATTTTGTTTCAATAATTTTTGAACAAGAAACAAAACAATTTTCAGACCGATCTACTGAATTGACGGATTTCTTCACTTCCCGAGATATTTTGGTAGCAATTTATTAGTATCATCCTGTTGTTGCGATTACGACAATCTAACCAACAAAAGGATATAGTAAGCTTCATAATGTTGTAAATGTAACCTGAAGATAAATACTTGACTCCACTGGGATTCGAACCCGGGACCTCTCTGTCCCTAAGCGAGTGCTCTACCATGTCACTATAAAAGCAAGCTTGTACGGCAAGAGAGTACAAACACCCCTTATACTCAACCCTGTTACATTTTCCAAAATGACAGAAATGATTAACTGTTACAATGCATTTTGGTAAAAAATAAAGTGCCGGACATTCGGACTGACAGAATCATAAAGGTTATTGGACCTGGAGAATTTTTGTCAGACATGTTGGCCAGACCTTCGCCATGACTGAAGTGGGACAGCCGCCAGGGGCAAGAAAAGGGTGCAGTCGTAGTACTATTTTGAGAAATGACAAGGGCTCATTGTTTGGTGCTCCAGCTACTACGATATGACTAAACAAGAGCCATGTAGGACATGGCCATCCCCCGCCGAGAAAGCTTGATAGTAAACTGAAGCTACGAAATCTAAGTCTTTAAAATAACAAAGAGCAATAACTCCAAAATTATGCAAGCCACAGTTATAGTTCTTGTGCACTGCACTCCTCTTCCATGAGATCTATCCACCCATAAAGTTTCAAGTTGATAGCTATTATACTTTAGGCAGGGGTGTGGAATTCCCATGCCCGACTTGTCCGACTTTGGCTTTTGTACTTGAGGACAAGTAAATTTTTCTAAGCCACTTGTCCAAGGACAAGTAAATACCAGGGCAAATCTGGGAATGTTACTTAAAAGAATTAAGAGAGAAATCATCCTAATGTTCATATCATAGGGTAGAAAACATTGTTTTTAATGAAGAAAATGCTGGATACCAGCATTTTCTTCATCAAAAGGCAATGTTTTTTTCAAATTTTTCTATATACTCTTTAGCCGACAAGTTCATTTTGATCCTGGACGAGTAGAAATCCGCTTTTACTTGTCCAGGGACAAGTGGAGAAACTCGTATTTCCATCACCCCTGCTTTAGGAGATATGCTCCGGACAAAATCTAAGTCTTAAAAATAACAAAGGGCAATAACTCCAAAATTATACAAGCCAGAGTTAGAGTTCTTGTGCACTGCACTTCTCTTCCATGAGATCTATCCTCCCAAAAAGCTAAGTTGATAGCTTTAACCCTTTGCTGTTTAATCCCTGCTTTTTACGTGCCTGTGATTTTATGATTGAGGAAACATTGTGAAAAAAGAAGAAATTGCTTCAAATTAAATCCACTTTAAAATTTCGTCTGCAAAACCTCTGAATATGAAGAGGTCCAAAATTTTGTAAAACAGGAAAGGGTTAATACTTTAGGAGATATGCTTCAAGTTGATAGCTTTTATACTTTAGGAGATATGCAAGAGTTGTAGTTCTTGTGCACTGCACTTCTCCTCCATGAGATCTATCCATCCATAAAGTTTCAAGTTGATAGCTATTATACTTTAGGAGATATGCTCCGAACAAAATCTAAGTCTTTTAAATAACAAAGGGCATTAACTCCAAAATTATGCAAGCAAGAGTTGTAGTTCTTGTGCACTGCATTTCTCCTCCATGAGATCTATCCACCCATAAAGTTTCAAGTTGATAGCTATTATACTGTAGGAGATATGCTCTGGACAAGTTTAGAATAAGAATAAGAATAAGAATTTATTTATGCACAGATATACCCGTTTTAAGGGTTAAAGGCAATAACAATCAATCAACAATACAAAATATTGCATCAATATCAATTGATTCCACAAACAGACACACACTCACACACTCACACATGATCACGCGCACTCGCATGCAACACACATACATGAAACATTTAGTAAAGAAACAAAAATAAGAATATAATGGCTCGGAGTTTAAGGACTAAATCACGATTAAAGAATATCGCATTTACGAACGAACTCCGCAACTGCTTTAATGATATTCACATTTCGGCTTGTCATTATATTGATGAAATATTCTTTATTATTACTACAAATTATATCATTACTATTCACTATATCAAACAATTTAGATCTTAAAGTGTCATACTTATTACACACGCATAGTAAATGAATTTCGTCATCTATTAATCCGCAACAATCACATAACCTTTCTTCTACTTTCTCGCCTAAATATCTACCTCGTTCAATTCGTAATTTGTGGGAGCTTATTCGTAAAGCACACAAGCTTTGTCTACATTTAATATCTTGCAATAACTCTAAATACGATTCAAGACCAAACTCTTTTTTAATAAGTTTGTACGTTCTCAATTTATTATCCTTATCATCTGCTGAAATTCGCTTTTGCCAATGTTGAATAAACCGTTCTTTTAGTTTTCGTTTAATGGAGTACAGCAATGCTGAAGGTTTAAAAGTAGATTGATTTAACCAAATATGTGAAAATCCCAAATCAGACAATAGTCCTTTAACAAAGTGTATCCATGTGGAATTCGTGTTTGACCTATTCAGTTGTTCATTATATGCTCTAGATAGCAAAGAATCTTTATCTGCTTGTACCATATGCAACCAAAAGTTAACACAATTCATTAGTATACTAATCAATAGTGGGAACTGGCCCAACTCACTTAAAACGCCAAAATTAGAACTTTTAGAATGAACTCCTAAAACATATTTACAGAATCTTGTGTGTAATTTATCGAAATCATTGCTACCCTTTAACGATAAATCAAAAAGCTCTTCTACAGTTTTATTCTTGTAATTAGTTTTGTATCCACCCCACACTTCACAGTTATAAATAGCAATAGGTTTAATGAGTGAATCGAACAAGCTCAATACGACAGATGGTTTAATAGCTTTATCAAAAATGCTTTGTTTAATAGAGAATAAAGCTCTATTAGCTTTCATATATAGATTTCTCTCCGCCTGGCAAAACTTACCATTATTAGAAATTATCAGGCCAAGATATTTATACTTTTTCACGTTTTCTAATACTTCATTACCGATAATAAATCTGAACTTTGTTATGTCTGTTTTACCATTTTTTGAAAAGACCATAATCTTTGATTTATCAATATTTATAGCCAAACCCCAGTTTGAACAAAAATCATTTATCCTATCAATATTTCTTTGGAGCCCTTCGCTAGACCTAGACAAAAGAAGTAGATCATCAGCGTATAACAAATGATTAACTGAATAATCTTGTAAAATAGGCGCGTCCTCCATGGATAATGTCTGTCCAATATCGTTGATAAAAATGTTAAATAAGATTGGGCTTAAAATATTGCCTTGGTGTACACCCTGTTTGATTTTGATAGGGTCCGTCAAAACATTCTTACATTTAACCCGAGAATATGAATTCTGGTACATAGACTTAATTATTTTATACACATTACCGTCGATGCCAACCTTTTGTAATTTGAATAACAACCCATCGTGCCAAACACTATCAAAAGCTTTCTTTAGATCAATAAAGCATGCAAACAACTTGTTGTCCTTACCACTTTTATTAATATACTTGTCTACTAATGTTTTAAGGATAAAAATTTGATCTGATGTTCTAAAGTTTTTTCGAAAACCAGCTTGTTCTTTTTCCAAAAATGAACTATTTTCGACATAAGTATTAATTCTTTCGTTAAGGATATGACAGAATAACTTACCAAAGCAACTATTCAGAGTAATGCCACGATAATTATTAGGGTCACTGCAGTTTCCATGTTTATGCACAGGAATAATTATCCCTTCAGTCCAGGAATATGGGAAAATACCTGTTCTTAGAAGAGCGTTAAACGTTTTTACTAAAGTCGTCCCTAAAAAAGGAAGAGCTGCTTTTAGCATTTCATTGGTAATGCTATCAAATGCACTAGATTTATTATTTTTCAATTTTTTACCAGCTTTCATTATTTCGTCTTCAGTAATGTCATAATCTAGATGACAAGATTGTATAGAGTTTTCAAGATCTTTTAATTCATTTTTAATTTGTTCCTTCTTGTTACTTTCAATCTCATCAGAGTTAGATTTTAATAAATTACTGAAATGGTTGAACCACTGATTACGACCAATTTTTTCAGACTTATCTGGTTCAAAAGAATCATCTTTAAGTTGGTTAACTATTTTCCAGACCGCCTGAGGATTCTCTTCCATTGACTTATTTAAATTACTAATCAAATGATTACGGAAAGCTTTCTTTTTGTACTTGATTAACTTTCTATATTGTTTGTATTTTGTGTAATAAGATATTCTTAAATCATTATTTGTAACATTTCTGTTGAACCTATTCTTTATTGTGTTAAGTTCTCGAAGTAGGGTCCTGCAATCCTTGTCGTACCATTTCTTATTTATTCTCCTTATCTTTTTCCTAGTATTTCTAAATGTTTTTCGAATAAGGGTTTTACCTGCGGTCTTAACTAATATATCTGTAATTGAATTTACAATATGCAAAACGTCTGATGATCCTTTATCTAATGCTTCATTAATATCGTTGATTTCATTCACAATATCAGACGATTGTAGAATTTCTTGATACCTAACTTTACGCTTATCATCCCACAAAAATTTATCTGGCAAATCTATATAATTTGCATTGAATATTGTAGATGTGTCTACTGAAATATCTTTTATTTTAACTTTGAGTTTTAAGTTTATTGTACAATGGTCAGAAAACAAGCTAAGATCATTAACTTTCATTGATAAAACCTCATTCGACAAAGAAGTGCTTGAAATAAAGTAATCAACCACACTACTACCCCGTGGTGTATGACATGTATATTTACCACTAAGATCACCCAACGTTCTTCCGTTTAAAATATATAATTGGTTTTCTGTACAAACATCTATCAGCCATTTACCGTGAGAGTTAGTATTTTCGTAATCATGTGTAACTCGATGAAGAATGCTGTCAAAGGCATCATCTATTGGCATTTGAATGTAAGGGTTATCTTCATTTTGAATATAATCATTTAGTATGCCTACCCTCGCATTAAAATCTCCGCACAAAATAACTTTTCCTCGACACGAAAAATAATTAATATGTTTTTCAAGTTTTTGTAGAATGTTTTTACCATGAACTTTGCCATACGAGGAATTTGAAGGGGGTAGATAAACAAAACCTAGGAACAAGTCACAATTAAAATTTGTAGCATGTTTAAGTACGCGGATCCATATAACATCACTATCACTTAAAGGATCAAATTTACACATTGGTCTCAATGCATCCTTGACCAAAATAGCTATACCACCTGAAGATTTCCAGGCCTTCTTATGTTTACATCGATCTTTTCGAAAAGTATAATAACCGTTTAATGAAATATCTGTTGAGATGTCCGCATGTGTTTCGACCAACCCTATAATGTCAGATTTACAAAGAGTATCTGTTACTTTGTGGTCATGTAGCTTATTTGTTTTTACTCCATTAGCCTTAAACTCCAAACCATTAACATTCCAACTAGAGATAGACAAATAATTGCTTGAATTATCCATTACTTCAACTCAAGTTTAAAATAAGATGAGAAAAATGATTTAAGTGAGAAATTAGAGTTACAGTATCAAATTCGCGTGACAAATTCATAGCTTCATTTCGTGATATCACATAAATTTAATGTCAAAATAAATACTAATATTATATTCACTGCATATAAAACTAGCCATGCACTATGATAAAAACGACAAGAAAATAAAGACGATATTCTTTTAGCTTGAACCAAAAAAAAAAAAAAAGGACTAAAATGATATTGTAATCAACAGTGTATGCACATATTCTACTGTTTTCACTAAATTAGTCATCATTAAAACGGCCTCTTTTAATTGAATTGTTATGGCCATATCTATAATTTATTCTACTTTCCGAGTATCTTCTTGTTTCAAAACGCCTATTGTTTCTACCAGTATATTTCATGTATGATCGGGTGTCATGCTCCGTCTCATCTTCTGCCAAGTTTCTCCTTCGGTAGTTCTCTTTACCATCCCGACTAACAAAATTACGATCCCTGTGATTAATATAACCTCCTTGGCCATTATTGTATGGACTATTGAATGCTCCTGATCCTTGGTAGTTGTCTCCGAATCGGCGTTTCTTCCAGCTACCAGATTTTCTTATGTATGTAGGCTTTTGGCTTTGAAATTTGACATAGGTTTCGTCAGCAGAATTGTTTAGCACATCAATCATTAAAGACGTTATATTCTCTTCAAATAACGAAACCCCTCTGTCAGAGAGATGTATCATGTCCCTTCTGTAAAATTCTCTGACAGGTATTCCACGTTCAGCAAGGTTTCCGTGGTCTAGGAAAACCACATTTAATTTATCAGTATGAACCAATTCTCTCTCACATTCGGCATTGAATATATTTCGATTTATGTCCAAATCGTGATCACCTGCAGGAATAACTTTGGAAATCACTATCTGACTTTGTGGTGCCACTCTCCCAATTGATTCAACTGTTTCTACTAAAGTCTTTACATTATCTGTGACTGTATTTACTTCTCGAAGATTATTTATTCCTGCATGGATTATTATCATTTTTGCGTCTCTAACCTGGTCAGATAGAGATTTGATATCTTCTAATTTGGAAGCTTTGATTTTCTTCACGAAAGTATTAGTTGCCTTTCCCAAAATCGCGGGGTTAACCTGTCCTGCAATTGAATCGCCAATCAAGTAAACCATGTCTTTCTTTTTGAAACTTTGGTGATTTGGTGTACCTTCTTTACTTTTTTCGGAATTATCACGAGAGTCATTCTTTCTGTTTACGGAATTAGTCTCTGAGTTTTCTTTTTCATCTTTACTTGGCGCACAGACCAAATTTTTCATTCCATACTGCTTCGTACTGGTCTCTACATCTGCAATTGTATCTGGTAGACGGCCTTTCTCATTTACTTCTTGTAAAACAGAATATCTATTACCAATATCAGTAATGCCATTGTCAGTATTCATCTTCATTTTTGGCGACTTAGCCACTGCCACAAGTTCTCTGTTGTCAGACAAAACCGATAGCGTATTTTCTACCTCAAATAGAGTGACATTAGATTTGTCTATTTTTGACAAAAGGTCCAAAAGAGAATTTTGCATCTGTTTGTTTCTCTCTTCAATCATTTGGAATTCAGAATTACATTTTTCAGATAATTCGTTCAGATCCATGTTAACAGACTGTACTGATTTATCAAAGGCCACAACGGAAGATTTCACTGTATCCGAATGTAATATAAAATAAGTAATTTTAGTGACGGAACCTCGGAATTTAGTGACGGAACCTCGGAATGACAGAATGACGGAGTGACAGAATGAACGACGGAGAGCATTACTATACCCCCTTGCTGAAACGGCAGGGGTTAAAACTGTTTAAATTGGTGTAAAACCCCATTAATTCATTTTTTTCTACTACATTTGTTGCTTGTGTTTTTCAACAATAAGAAAAATGGGCCATGTTTACAGAAGCCATGTCATTTAACAGAAATAAGAAAAATAAGAATTCCCTGTTCAACCCATTCAAAAACAATGACACTTTAAGGCACCCCTAAGAAAAACTATTGGGAAAACATTGTGTATAATAAAGAAATTGCTGTGACAAATGTTTTCTTTCTTTGCTACAATAGTTTCAAGAAAGGTAAAAATTGGATTGATCATATAAATGAACCATTCAGTTGGGTAGAAAATATTGTGGAAAACGAAGAAATGGCTTATTACAACCAATTTCGACCTTTACTACAATATTTACTCAAATTTAATTTCTAAATTAAAAGAAACAGGTATAGAACGGCACAGGGTAAATATGGATGCAGTGATTCGCGTCGTAATTACACAGGACCTCGATTCAAAACCAGGTTCATTCTATCCACGAATTACCATTGCAAATCAGAAGGGGCAAAGTAAAAAAATATACAGCTTTCATTAGACAATCGTTTGCTTAAAAAAATTGATTATAATGTTTTAATAGGTTAAATGGGTTTAAAAAAATCGAAAGATTTTTTAAAAGATCAAGTTATAATATGAAAGTTACCAGATATTACAACATGGCGGACATAACCGGAAATGCTCGATTAGTTTTTTTTTTTCCGAAAATGTTCCAAAAATTAATCGATTTAATTTGATCGATCATAAATTCTATTAAAAAAATACCTAATAAACTAATCTTAAAGTGTGTGACTGTTCTTTTGTTTTAAATGTATGTGTTTTCTTGTCAAGAATCAAAAAAGGAAACGGTATAAATTCACGGTCAGGGAAATGTTGAAACGAACCGACTTTATTGAATAATTACTGCTCAAGCTGTAAACTTTCAATCTCGACGATCAACTGGGAGGTCTTTCTTCTAAACTGTTGTGATTTTAGGAGAAAGATATAGATGCTTCTATGAAATATTTAAAATAATAAACGATAATAATGCTTACCACTCGTTTTCTGCCGGCAGCTCCTCTGCCTACTAAGAAAATGGCCGCGGAAACACTTTCCCGCGATTTTTGCCGACTTCTTGGCTGGTACCCGTCTTATCAATAATGAACATGAATGAAGCAGGTCTAAATATGAGCAGGTGCTTTTACAAACATACAATGCGCATGCCCAAAATTCTTTATTCCCGCCAATTTATTTTGGTACAATATTAGAGGGCAAACTTGAAAAAAAATGTGATCTTGGCCGTAACTAACGGCCATGTCCGATTGTCCAAAAACTTGTGATGATTGACAAACTGTCCATCCCTTTAGAGCTGATTGGCCCAAATTTGTGAGTTTTTTAATGCTACTTCTGAGTTGCAACTCGGAAATTGAAAATTTCATCATAAGTCAAAAGTCTACCTATACGTCTCACCAGAAATCACTCCCCATGAGAGCAGAGACGGACAGACGGACAGACGGAATCGAGCAAACCTATAGTCCCCCAACCGGTAACCGGTGGGGGATTAATAAGTCCCCCCGGTTACTAAGTTTTAAGGGGGTATAATTCAGGGAGATTAATGAACCATAAAATCTTTGATCCATGAACATCTATAAATCATGGTGATGACATTGACCACGTTTCATTTAAATCAAGACAAAAAGTTAGGAGGAGCCAAAGATACTTACTTTTAAGAGGGCATAATTCAGGGAAATTAAAGATCTATAAAATCCTTACTTCATGCACATCTACCAATTAAGTTTAAAACATCAACTAAGTTTAATTAAGGTCCAGTCAGAAAATAAGGAGGAGTTGCATTCACAACATAACTGAGGCAACAAGAACTGTTGCAGAGTGGACTTATACCCCCCACAAGTACTTTGTCAAAATGCAAGTACTATTAGTGCAGGATGTGTTCGTAACAAATATTGAGATCATATGCATCATTTGCATAAAGATTCATGATTCTAGGTCTCCTATTTCTTGACCTAGAGTCCAGAAATGAAAATTGAACAGAAATTGACTGTGACCTTGACCTTTGACCTATGCGACCCAAAAACAATTGCGCACTTCCTTGAGTCATAAGCAACATTTGCATAAAGTTTCATGATTCTAGGTTGCTTGGTATTTGAGTTTGAGTCCGGAAAAGAAAATTTAACAAAAATTGACTGTGACCTTTACCTGTGACCTATGTAACCCCAAAACAAAAGGGCACTTCCTCGAGTCATAAGCATCATTTGCATAAAGTTTCATGATTCTAGGTTGCTTTGCTTTTGAATTTGAGTCTGGAAACGAAAATTAAACAAAAATTGACTGTGACATTGGCCACAAAACAATAGGACAATACCTTGGGACATAAGCAACATTAGCATAGAGTTTCATGATTAAGGGTCACTTAGTTCTTGAGTTTGAGTTCGGAAACGAAAATTGAACAAAGGCTGACTGTGACCTTGACCTTTGACCTATGTGACCCCAGAACTATTGGGCACTTCCTTGGGTCATAAGCAACATTTGTATATAAAGTTTCATGATTGTAGGTCACTTGGTTCTTGATTTAGAATCCAGAAACGAAAAGGTTTACGGATGGACAGATAGACAGCTATGGTGAAATCAATATACCCCCCTTTACTTTGTAGAGGGGGGGGGTTATAAAATCAATGAGCCATAAAATCCTTACTTCATGCACATCTTCTAATTAAGGTGATCACTTTGACCAAATTTCAGAAAGATCCAACCAGGCTCTTGGGAGGAGTTGTGCTCACAAGAAAAGTGGACATATGTTTGTACAGACTGACAGACAGATGGATGGATGGACAGATGGAGAAGATTATGCTTATATACTGCCCCCTCTGGTAGCGTATGAAAATTGAGTAAAATTACAAGTTCAAGGGAGATTATTTGGCAACCACTATGTGCAATATTGTAGGTGATAATAACAAATTCAAGGGGAGAGAACTGAGCAACAAATCATAGTAGGCAGGGAAAAAGACTAGCAGGGGCCTAATCGCCCATGGCTATTTTGGGTTGGGCCCCTAGATTTTTTGGGAAAATCCCTATACCTTAAATGTTAAATATTGAAATTTTGAAGCCTGTGCCCCTCAATTGAAAACTGTTAGTCATTTTCCCTGGTAGGGACTGCAAAATTGCAGGTGCACAACTTCAAATGCAGATATACATCATGTATTAATTTCAAGTATGTACATGAAAAAGTGTAGGAGAAATGCTCAGGACAACAATAATTTAGTGATATTTGCAAATTCAAGGGCAAGTAATTCAGAAATTATTGAAAGTCAGTAGGGGCTCCAAATTTGCAGGTGCAAGACTTTATAAGCCAAGACTTTATAAGCAGATACACATTATGCATAAATTTCAAGTCAAGACATGCAATAGTGTAGGAGAAATGCCCAGGATAACAATAATTTCTGCTTATGAAGTTTTGCACCTGCAAATATGAAAATTTTGATATTACAGTGTCAGTAATAATTATAAAATGCTTACCTTTCTACACATACACCATTTTCTGCTTTAATGCCTCAGACGCAGAAACAAATGCAGACTGATCAGTATTTCGACAGAAGACATTTCCTTTCAAGGATTTGGGGTATCTGGTGCTGACAAAGAATCACCCTGGGTTAAGCACCCTAAGACAGTTTCCTTGGTTCCATAGTTGTCAACTATGTCTGAAATAAAATAAAGACATCTAAATTTGGACTGTTCACTTTTAGCTCTATCTGTATTCCCTCTTCCATATAAAAACATTAATGCTCAAATTGGTCTTATTGCCACTTTCAACAGTATTTCAATAACAGCATGTCAAATTGTGAACCCAAATAGCTCTTAGCAGTACTTTTACAGAAATATGGGGAAAAGGTATTTTTTTCTGACAGGAATGGGGCTGAAATTCTGCCCCAAAAACAGCACAAAGAAAGGCATGTCCAGCTTCAACTCATAATTCAATAGATCTTTCTAACAGTGGTTCTGAAATAAGCTACCCAAGTTGTCTGAGTGGTCCATTAAGCTGCACGGACAAGCAGACTTTTCTTGCTAAGTTGTCCATGGACAAGTGAGAAATCTCAAGAAAAAAATCTATAAAATTTTCTTATAGTAGAAGTTAGCTGTTTTCTAAAGATAAATACCATAATTCTTATGTCAACAATAAAGTGAAACTATTTTATGGATGCTTGAATGCTCTTTTAGTGATAGTATTAAATCAAAGTAACTTCAATGTCAGAAAAAATAAGACTATTCATTTTGAGAAAAACATGTCTATTATAAAGAACGGACACGAAGGCTTTTGATACAGACAAGCCAAATTGTGATTGTCAGTTATCCGTGGACAAGTTAACTTTCAAAATATTTCAGAACCCCTGTCTAATTATTAAAACATTTACACAAAACTCAGTGCTCTCAATAAGCGGACGTCGATGTAATATACGTCCAGAATTTCAGAAATTACGTCCAGAAAATCAAACCGGGATGTAAAAAAAAAAAACGTCCGAGATTCGAGGAAAACGTCCTGTTATTTGACCCCGGACGTTTTACGAATTTACCTAAAAAAGGATTTAAGGTAAGTCTACACATGCAAAAAATCGATAATCAACGCCAGCATACACATTATAGCTGACCAAAACAAGCCATGTGTAACATGTGGGGTATTAAAGTGTCGCTATAACAACCAGTCTCTGATTACGCAATCTTGTCGGGTTAGCGACGCGTCATTATCGTTTCTGTCATTATCTTTCTTAGTCGGATACAACTAACTAAACTTTCTGATTCAATTCTTCAAAGGAATGATACTGAGATTTCTGTAATTATTTTTAAGAAAACCATTGTGCAATCGATCATTAGTTGAAAAACTAAAAAATTATCAATTGTGATTTGAAACCAATTGCCCAACTCAATGATTAAATAAGCATAACAAGAGCCATGTCGGACATGGCCATCCCCCGCCGAGAAAGCTTGATAGTAAACTGAAGCCTAATAGATTAAGGGTTCTACTTTAAGAAATTTAGCCCCTACAAAATCTAAGTCTCTAAAATAACAAAGGGCAGTAACTCAAAAATTATGCAAGCCAGAGTTGTAGTTCTTGTGCACTGCACTTCTCCTGCATGAGATCTATCCACCCATAAAGTTTCAAGTTGATAGCTTTAATAATTTAGGAGATATGCTGCGGACAAAATCTAAGTCTTAAAAATAACAAAGGGCAATAACTCCAAAATTATGCAAGCAAGAGTTGTAGTTCTTGTGCACTGCACTTCTCCTGTATGAGATCTATCCACCCATAAAGTTTCAAGTTGATAGCTATTATACTTAAGGAGATATGCTCCGGACAAAATCTAAGTCTTGAAAATAACAAAGGGCAATAACTCCAAAATTATGCAAGCAAGAGTTGTAGTTCTTGTGCACTGCACTTCTCCTCCATGAGATCTATCCACCCATAAAGTTTCAAGTTGATAGCTATTATACTTTAGGAGATATGCTCCCGACAAAATCCAAGCAGTCTTGAAAATAACAAAGGGCAATAACTCCAAAATTATGCAAGCAAGAGTTGTAGTTCTTGTGCACTGCACTTCTCCTCCATGAGATCTATCCACCCATAAAGTTTCAAGTTGATAGCTATTATACTTTAGGAGATATGCTCCGGACAAGATTAGTGACGGAATGACGGAAGGACGGAATGACGGAATGACGGACGGAGAGCATTACTATATCCCCTTCGCCGAAAACGGCGGGGGATAAAAAAGTCCATTTATCAATACTCTTTGGGGAAAAAAATCAATGCTATTAGCAAAGTCAGTGGTTGACACTAACTCCTGAGATTAAGGAGTCAATTGGACTCATAACACATGAAATCAAGGAGTCCACGCTCAAAGTAAGGAGTCCAAATTTTCATAATTGGAGAACATTGTGGAAAAGAAGAAATTGCTTTTTACCTAATTGTTCTACCACAGACTTTTTTTTTTCCTCAAAACAATATAGGATGCAAGCAAATGTTTTCTTAAACAACTTTTGTGCATTTGTATTACAAAATATTTCCTTTCAACCCTTAGAGTCCAGCGGACTCCTTACTTGCAATTCAAAGGAGTCCAACTGGTAAACAAGGAGTCTGGGACTCCCGGACTCCCCTTAGTGTAGAACCCTGAAAGTGAGGAAATTCTAGCTAAAAATCTGTATCATACCTCAAAAGCAAAATATTTTATTTCAATAGTATTTCTGTATTTAAGGGTTAATTTAGCTGCTCAGGTTTACATCTTCCATTCTGAATTCCCATTTACACTGAAGTATTTTAGACAAACCCATGTAAAAATGACAAAAACAAATTTTTCTAACACACACAACTTAATTTATAGTAATAAATTATTATTGGTACACTTCTGGAACACTTCTGAAATATTTGTGGTTAAAAATTATAAATCCATTATAAATTCATGTGGGGGTGCTCCCCAAAACCCCCTTGCAAATAAAGTTAAATAATTATCACTGAAATATTTCAGAAAAACCAGTGTAAAAATTAAGAAATATAAAACTTTCAAACACACACAATACTAATTCATTATTATAATTATACTTTTGAAATTGTTAACATTTTTTATTTAAAATAATTTATCCATGTCGGGGGCGCTGCCCCCGAACCCCCATGCAAATAAAAAGAATTTACAAAAGGTAAAATGATTACAAAAAAAACATAGCAATCTTTTGAAATAATTAAATCTTTCAGTAGACAAAATAGACTGGATACATTGATTCTAAAAATTCTCCTCTGTGAACAAAATATAATAGACCAGCAAGATTAAGATAATAGTTAAGATATAAAAATAAATAGATGCTGAAGTTGACAAGACATGTCAGTTATTTACCTCATGGTACATCTGGAAATGTTAGCAGTAATAGGTTAATAGTTTAAAAAATCCCTGTCAGGGCCCTGCCACGAACCTTGTCAAATCAAAGATGGAGTTGTAACCTAGAGAATTATGAAACAGTGAAAAGATCATGACAAATTGAATTGAACGGAGTATTACGCCACTTTCAACATTATTTTTCAGTTATATTGCGGCGGCTGGAGCACCTAACAATGAACTTCTGGTATTTCTCTCATAAGTACAACCATCACATCCTTTCCTAGCCTCCAGCTGCTATCTCACATAGGTCTATGATCAACAACCAAGTAGCGAGAGACAGGTAGTCGGAAAGAATAAGTGCCTCTCTCAGGGATCTAACCAGGGACCTCTAGATTGACAGACTGATGCGCTACCAACTGTCCTATATGTCGTCTGTTTTTTTTAATTATCATGACAAAAGTGAAGGGTGCAAGACATTTATTTATACTTCTTGAACTTGTAAGATACGTCATTTTCGCACCGGAAGTGGTCGAAAAGTGAAGTTCGAAAATGACGTATTGACAAATTTGATAATTGTTCATGTTTCCTTATGATAAAAGTTTATTTTTAAAGATCAGTTTGAAAAAGAAGACAACCTTTACCCAGGCCATATAATTCGTGTGTCTCAGTTACATACATAAAAATTGTTATATGCGTTTTTCATTTTTTTTGAGAAACGTCTCACTCAACGGCTTTCGGGGTCTCGTATGCACCCGAAAAGAATTTTTTTACAGGCGATTTGTCCTATATCTTATATAACATCAAATTTAATTAGTTTTTTTCATGCATTTATCTTTTATGCCTTTTTTTGTCTATACGGCATTTTGTTCCGTAAAAATTAAGTGAAAAAATGACGTACTTGACGATTTTTTTGTTGTTTTTCTTCAATAACTCATTATTGAGACAAAATTTAATATTTATGACGGCAGATAATATATATAGTGATTCGATTTAAAACATTTTCGACCAAAATGGTTGTAATAGTGTTTAAAGGTAAAAAGATATTAAGTTTTTTCCTTCTCCTGAAAAGTAGGCTTTTCCCGGGTTCGTCCTTATAGAACGTAGCCGACGATATACTGTGTATGAAGATGTCTCTGGGTACCCCCCGGGTAAATGGTTGCCTGTTAATAAGCCTGCCTGGTGACATAAAATTCTTAATACTAAAAAATAAACAAATAACAGTTGCACGATGTATCAGAAGCTTAGATCTATGTCAGACTGTTTTTACGAGAAGAAAGACAGTTGATATGGGCCGAGAAATCTGAAGACGGCTTCGCATTCGCTCGCCGTCTTCAGATTTCTCGACCCATATCAACTGTCTTTCTTCTCGTAAAAACAAGGACACACAGTTTCTCCTTCTTAACAAGAATAGATCAATTACCTTTAAGAATTTTAGATGTCATCCAATTAACAATTTCAAATCGAGTCGAGAAAATAAAACATGGCGGGTCCAAAACATGGCGGAACGGTTGTCATGACGTATGACGTCATGGAATTTTACCGAATTTTCCATAGGCTCTGGGAATTTTGTCAGTAAAAAACTGATATTCCTTAGTATTTAGATTTTTCCCATATATAAGGACCATATGAAAACATAGATAAAAATCTCTTTTAACCATTTATTAAATAAATAGAAACTTTTGTTGAACCGTTTTCACGGCGATCAAATCGCGGCTATATGCTGCTAAATACTGCAAAGTTGTGGACTTAATCATTCGTTCCATTAATCGAAGAATAAATTCTTCCATTAATTTTCACTCATGCTTTATCAACTTTAAAATACCTGTCTCTAATAAAAGAAAAGTCAATACAATCAATAAAAATATGTTTGACAGTAAGAGGAGCGTTACATGGAATGCACATTGGCATCTCTTCTCCCTTTAAAAGATAGGAATGTGTCAGATGAGTATGACCAATGCGAATGCGAGTCAGGATAAGCTCTTCTCGACGGCTTGACCTGTAACCAGGTAGCCAATCGCCAAGATCCTGTCGCACAGAATATAGTTTATTATTTTGATTCGCAGGATCAGACCAGCAGTTCCTCCAGACATCATGAATAAAACAATGAATTAAGGATTTAAAATCAGTGAAAGGTACTTCAAAAGGTAAAATCTCAAGTGATAATGCATCCTTGGCAGCTTTATCTGCCTCCTCATTACCACGAATACCAATATGGCTTGGAAGCCAGCAGAAAACGAGATCAACATCATTAAGCTGGGCAATTTTATCAAGTAGCCTTACAATAAGGGGATTGTCAGTTTTTTCGTGCTCAATCGCTTGCATGCTTGACATAGAGTCAGTAAAAATGATATAGCGAGAGAAACGTTCTGCGATCATATGATCGAGTGCGAGATCAATGGCCTTAAGCTCGGCTGAAAAAATAGAAGAGTTATTGGGAAGGCGGAATTGATATTTTTCGCCATCTAAAATAGTGGCTGAAGCAACTTTTTCGCCATCTTTTGAGCCGTCAGTGTATATCTCTTCATATGAAGTGTATTTTTCTTTGACTTCCAAGAACTTTGTTTTAAAAATAGTAGGATCTGTTGTATCTTTTTTGCTTGAAGCAAGATCATAAAGAAACGTGGGACTTTTATATGTCCACAAAGGAACATCAGGAACAATATGTTCTGCCACGTCCTCTAGGTCAAAATCTAGAGAGCTTACATCGGCTTCACAGCGCAAACTAAAAGGAAGTATTGGGTTCTTTTTCTTTTTAAAATCCTCTCTATATTTAGGTTCAAAAACAACTTTATGAGTAGGATTATCGGGATTTGATTTTAGTTTTAAATAATATTGCATGGAAAGCTTCTTCCTGCGCAAATTCAAGGAAGGTTCATTTGCTTCTGTATAAACACTGTTAATTGGTGATGTTCTAAATGCACCCAACGCCAAGCGCAATCCTTGATTATGAATAGTGTCAAGTTTTCGAAGGTATGAAGGGCGCGCAGAACCATAAACAACACAGCCATAGTCTAGCTTTGATCTAACAAGTGCCCTATAGAGGCGCAAAAGAACTTTTTTATCGGCTCCCCAATCCATACTGGATACAACACGTAAAAGGTTAAGTGCCTTTTGGCATTTATTTTTCAAATTGTCAATGTGTGGAATAAACGAAAGCTTAGAGTCAAATAATAGTCCTAAGAACTTAAATTCCTTGACAACTTCAATCGGTACCCCGTCCAGCTTTAAATCTGGATCAGGGTGCATTTTTCTCGATTGGCAAAAATGCATACATTTAGTTTTAGTCTTCGAAAACTTGAAGCCGTTTTCATTCGACCATTTTGAAAGATTGTTCAAGACTTGTTGCAATTGTCTTTCAATTGTATGCATATGTTTTGATCTGTAGCAGATACAAAAGTCGTCAACGTAGAGAAAACACTCCACACCAGGGCAAACGGTTTTAACGATGTTGTTTATTTTGACACTAAACAGTGTCACCGATAAAATACTCCCCTGGGGAACACCCATTTCTTGTTCATGGGGATCAGATAAAGTATCTCCAACACGGACTCTAAACTGACGTTCATCCAAAAAAGCTGAGATGAAAAAGGCAAGGCGACCTCGTATACCGAAATCATAGAGGTCGTTCATAATTTCATACTTCCAAGTGGTATCATAAGCACTTTCGAGATCGAAAAAGACAGAAACAACATGTTCCTTCTTTATAAAGGCTTCTCGAATAAATGTCTCGAATGAATGAATGATTGGTGTTTTAAGGCCCGTCGACAACTAAGGTCATGTTGGGCGCGAAACTCTAAAAAATAACTTATTTTAAAAGGCGACGTATACCTTCAAAACTAAGATAATATTAACACTTTAAGACAAAACGCTGTAAATGGTGTAATAAAAAATATGCAAACAGTAGAAATGTAAGAAAGAAGTATTACTTCCAAAACTTAAAAGAAAATCGTGCTCAAAAGAACGCTCATTTCAATGTAAAATTCAATTTTTAAAACTAAGGGAAACTTGGTTTCAAAAGAAAATAAAATCATATTTTATAATACAAACTAATGGCCTTAAGGTAATCAAAAATCAGTTCAATTTTTACATAATCAAATAAGTTCTTCATACTGTCAACTTTAAAATATCTATCTCTAGTAAAAGAGAAATCTATACAATCTATAAAAATATGCTTGACAGTAAGAGGACAGTCGCAAGGAATACACATTGGCATGTCTTCTCCCTTTAAAAGAAAAGAGTGTGTGAGGTGTGTATGGCCAATGCGTAACCGAGTCAAGATAAGTTCTTCGCGACGGTTTGACCTGTAACCAGGTAACCAATCGCCGAGGTCCTGTCGAACAGAAAATAATTTATTATACTGGTTGGCTGGATCATTCCAATATTTACTCCATACATCATGAATAAAACTATGAATAAGGGGTTTAAAATCAGTAAAAGGTACTTCAAATGGTAAAATTTCAAGTGACAATGCGTCCTTGGCAGCTTTATCTGCCTCCTCGTTACCACGAATACCAATGTGGCTTGGAAGCCAGCAGAAAATAAGATCAACATCATTAAGCTTAGCTATTTTATCAAGAAGCCTTACGATAAGGGGGTTGTCAGTTTTCTCGTGCTCAATCGCTTGCATACTTGACATGGAGTCAGTGTATATAATATAACGAGAGAATCGTTCTGCGATCATATGATCGAGTGCGAGATCAATGGCCTTAAGCTCGGCTGAAAAAATGGAAGAGTTATTAGGAAGGCGGAATTGATATTTTTCGCCATCTAAAATAGTGGCTGAAGCAACTTTTTCGCCATCTTTTGAACCGTCTGTGTATATCTCTTCATATGAAGAGTATTTTTCTTTGACCTCCAAGAATTTTGTTTTAAAAATAGATGGATCTGTTGTATCCTTTTTGCTGGAAGCAAGATCATAAAGAAACGTGGGACTTTTATATGTCCATAAAGGAACATCAGGAACAATATGTTCTGCCACGTCCTCTAGATCAAAATCTAGAGAGTGAACATCTGCTTCACAACGTAAACTAAATGGGGGTATTGCACTTGGTTTTTTATCAAAATCCCGTCTGTGTTTAGGTTCAAACACAGCTTTGTATGTCGGATTCTCAGGATTTGATTTAAGTTTTAAAAAATATTGTAAAGAAAGCTTCTTCCTTCGTAAATTTAAGGAAGGCTCATTTGCTTCTGTATAAAGACTGTTAACTGGTGACGTTCTAAATGCACCCAACGCCAAACGCAATCCTTGATTATGAATAGTATCAAGTTTGCGAAGGTATGAAGGGCGCGCAGAACCATAAACAACACAGCCATAGTCTAGCTTTGATCTAACAAGTGCCCTATAGAGGCGCAATAGAACCTTTTTATCGGCTCCCCAATCCATACTGGATACAACACGTAAAAGATTAAGTGCCTTTTGGCATTTATTTTTCAAATTGTCAATATGGGGTATACACGACAGCTTAGAATAAAAAATTAGTCCTAAAAATTTAAATATCTTAACAACTTCAATCTGCACTCCGTCCAACTTTAATTCTGGATCGGAGTGCTTTTTTCTTGATTCACAAAAATGCATACATTTGGTTTTTGTCTTTGAAAACTTGAAGCCGTTTTCATTGGACCATTTTGAAAGATTGTTTAAGACTTGCTGCAACTGTCTTTCAATTGTGTACATGTGTTTTGATCTGTAACAGATACAGAAGTCATCAACATAAAGGAAACATTCTACACCAGGGCAAACAGTTTTAACGATATTGTTTATTTTGACACTAAATAGTGTCACTGATAAAATACTTCCCTGGGGTACACCCATTTCTTGTTCATGAGGATCAGATAGAGTATCTCCGACCCGGACTCTAAACTGCCGTTCATCCAAAAAAGCCGAGATGAAAAAGGCAAGGCGACCTCGTATACCGAAATCATAGAGGTCGTTCATGATTCCATACTTCCAAGTGGTATCATAAGCACTTTCGAGATCGAAAAAGACAGAAACAACATGTTCTTTCTTTATAAAGGCTTCTCGAATAAATGTCTCGAAGCGAACAAGATGATCAATGAATGAATGAATGGTGTTTTATGGCCCGTCGACATCTAAGGTCATGTTGGGCGCAAAACGGCTATATTAAACTATAAAGAAAAGGTAAAACAAAGTGAGCAATAATGTTAAAGAATTTCATTTAAATAAGCACATTATAATTAACACTCAAAACATCATAAAAAGAAATCTCATAAACGTTAAAATTCAAAGAAATACTATCAATAGAATTTAAAATTATATTTTGCTAAATAAATGAATTGCCTTTAAAAATTCAAAAATAAGTTCGACTTTGACCGAATCAAATAGCTCCCTCATACTGTCTACTTTAAAATGTCTATCTCTGGTAAAAGAAAAATCAATACAGTCTATAAAAATATGATTGACAGTAAGAGGAGCATTGCATGGAATGCACATTGGCATATCTCCCCCCTTCAAAAGAAATGAATGAGTTATGTAGGTATGCCCAATGCGTAGGCGAGTCAAAATTATTTCTTCTCGACGGTTTGATCTATAACCTGGTAACCAATCACCTAAATCTTGTTTAATAGAAAATAATTTGTTATGTTGGTTAGCAGGATCATTCCAACAATTTTTCCAGACATTCAGGATAAAAACATTTATTAAAGGTTTAAAATCGCTAAAAGGTACTTCTAAGGGTAAAATTTCGAGTGATAATGCATCTTTGGCAGCTTTATCTGCCTCCTCATTACCACGAATTCCAATATGGCTTGGAATGAATGAATGAATGAATGCTGTTTTATGGCCCGTCAACAACTAAGGTCATGTTGGGCGCAAAACATTGAAAATTAACTTCTTGTAAGAAAAGATGACCAATCATACATTTAATACTTAACTAGTTATAACATTATAAAACAAATCGTGGTAAGATAGACAAATCATCATTATGGTAAAAATGTAAGGAAATGATTACAAGTCTAAAAGGAAATAATGATCAAAAGATCAATCAAACAAGTCTAAAAGGAAATAATGATCAAAAGATCAATCAAAACTTACTAAAAACAGATGAACATGAAATCAAAAGAATCTCGGGTTAAATTTTATTAAACAAATTAATGGCCTTCAGGAAATCAAAAATCTGTTCAACTTTTACATTGTTAAACAGGTCCTTCATACTGTCTACTTTAAAAAATCTGTCTCTTATAAAAGCAAAGTCTATACATTCTAAAAATATATGCTTGACAGTAAGAGGAGCATCACACGGGATACACACTGGCATATCTTCTCCTTTTAAAAGGTAGGAGTGCGTCAGGTGTGTATGGCCAATGCGTAAACGGGTCAAAATAAGTTCTTCGCGACGGTTAGACCTGTAACCAGGCAACCAATCGCCAAGATCTTGACGAACAGAATATAATTTATTATGAATATTGGCAGGATCAGTCCAGCTGTTCCTCCAGACTTCCTGAATGAAACCATGAATCAAAGGTTTAAAATCAGTAAAAGGTACTGAAGAGGGTAAAATCTCGAGTAATAATGCCTCCTTGGCAGCTTTATCTGCCTCCTCATTACCATGAATACCAACGTGGCTAGGAAGCCAGCAGAAAACGAAATCAACATCATGAAGCTGAGCTATTAAATCTAATAGTCTAACAATAAGGGGATTGTCGGTTTTCTCGTTCTCAATCGCTTGTATACTTGACATAGAGTCAGTAAAAATAATGTAGCGAGAGAAGCGCTCTTCTATTATATGATCGAGTGCGAGTTCAATCGCCTTTAGCTCGGCTGAAAATATCGAAGAGTTATTTGGCAAACGGAATTGATACTTTTCACCATCTAAAATGGTGGCTGAGGCAACTTTTTCGCCGTCCTTTGAACCGTCTGTATAAATCTCTTCATATGATGCGTATTTCTCTTTAATTTCTAAAAACTTTGTTTTAAAAATAGTTGGATCGGTTGTATCCTTCTTGCTAGAAGCAAGATCATAAAGAAATGTGGGGCTTTTAGAAGTCCACAAAGGAGCTTCAGGAACAATTTGTTCTGCCACATCCTCTAGATCAAAATCGAGAGAATAAATATCTGCTTAAACTAAACGGGGGTATTGCACTAGGTTTCTTATTAAAATCCCGTCTGTGTCTAGGTTCAAACACAGCTTTATACGTTGGATTGTCAGGATTAGATTTTAGCTTTAAATAGTATTGCATTGAAAGCTTTTTCCTCCTTAGGTTCAAGGAAGGTTCATTTGCCTCAATGCAAAGACTATTTACTGGTGATGTTCTAAAAGCACCAAGCGCAAGGCGCAATCCTTGATTATGAATGGTATCAAGTTTGCGAAGGTATGAAGGGCGTGCAGAACCGTAAACAACACAGCCATAATCTAATTTAGATCTGACAAGTGCCCTGTAAAGGCGTAACAAGACCTTTTTATCAGCTCCCCAGTCCATACTAGATACAACACGTAAAAGGTTAAGCGCCTTTAAGCACTTATTTTTTAAGTTGTCAATATGGGGTATAAACGACAGTTTAGAATCGAAAAGGAGTCCCAGGAATTTAAATTCTTTTACAACTTCAATTTGCACTCCATCTAGCTTTACTTCTGGATCAGGGTGCATTTTTCTAGATTGACAGAAATGCATACATTTAGTTTTTGTCTTGGAAAACTTGAAACCGTTTTCATTTGACCATTTTGAAAGATTTTTTAAGACTTGCTGCAGCTGTCTTTCAATCGTAAACATATGTTTTGATCTGTAACAGATGCAGAAGTCATCAACATAGAGAAAACATTCAACTCCTGGACAAACAGTTTTAACAATATTGTTTATTTTGACACTAAAAAGTGTCACAGACAAAATACTTCCCTGGGGTACACCCATTTCCTGTTCGTGGGGATCAGACAAAGTATCTCCAACTCTGACTCTAAACTGACGTTCATCCAAAAATGCAGAAATAAAATAAGCAAGGCGACCTCGAATACCGAAATCATAGAGGTCATTCATTATCCCATACTTCCATGTGGTATCATAAGCACTTTCGAGATCGAAAAAGACAGAAACAACGTGTTCTCTCTTAATAAAAGCTTCTCGAATAAAGGTCTCGAAGCGAACAAGATGATCAAGAGTGCTTCTGTGTTTACGAAAGCCACTTTGGACTGACGTGATAAGGTGGTTCTTTTCAAGAAACCAGACAAGACGATCATTAACCATTCTTTCCATGGTTTTGCAAATGCAACTAGTTAAGGCAATGGGGCGATAGTTTGATGGATCCGTAGAATCTTTACCTGGTTTAGGTATTGGAATAACGATAGCTTCCCGCCATGATGCTGGAATGCTTCCCGTTTTCCAAACCTGGTTAAAGATTTCAAGTAAGCAATGCAAAGAACGAGAGGGCAAACGTTTGAGGAATTGATAATGAATATTATCGTTTCCGACAGCAGTGTCATGACACTTCTTTAAAGCCTTCTTCAGTTCTTTAACCGAAAAGTCTCTATTATAATGTTCCAGTCGACTGGAACTAAAGTTAAGTTTTGACTTTTCTTTAACACCTTTGAATTTTTGAAAAGCAGGCGAGTAATTGGATATTGATGACTTCTTGGCAAACGTATCTGCCAATACATTCGCAATATCAGCCTTGGAAGAAACGTCACTGAGGTCAGTTCTTAAATGACCGACGCCAATTGACATATTCTTTCCACTGATTTTGCGCACCATATCCCATGTCTTTTTGACAGACGATCTAGAGTTCAATCTAGAAACATACTGTCTCCAAGACGAACGCTTACTTTGTTTTATGGTACGACGCGCTTTTGCACGTGCAATTTTAAATTTGAAAAGATTTTCCTTAGAGGGTCTTAAATCAAACGATCTGAGAGCACGTTTTCTCTCAGTTATAGCCTTTTTGCAATCTTCATTGAACCATGGTTTGTTTGGAATTTTAGGATCAGCTGATGTTCGAGGAATTGTCTTTTCTGCAAAAGAGTACAGTAAAGATGTGAAAAGCTCTGTGGGGCTTTCACAATCATCAAATGCTTCCGGATTGATAGACTGTTCACAGGCAGTTTTAAATTGTTCCCAGTTAGCCTTATGGAGTTTCCAACGTCTTGGACGTTCTTGAACCGATGGTCCAAGTTCCGAGACATGGATAGGAAAGTGGTCACTACCATGGAGATCGCAGTCGACTTTCCATGTAAGATCTTGAAAAATCCCAGGACTGCATAAAGTTAAATCTAGTGACGAATAAGAACCAGTGGCAGGATGGAGGTATGTTGAACTTTTATTATTCAACAAAACTAGATCGTGTCTTGTGATGAACTCTTCTACAGCACGACCTTTGTCATCTGTATTCGAACAACCCCACAAGGTATGATGAGAATTAAAATTTCCCATCAAAATAAAAGGTTTAGGCAACTTGTCAACCAAGTCATCTAATTGCCTTCCATCAAAGGTAGATCTAGGAGGTAAATAAATCGAACAAAGTGTAACAGTTTTGTTTAAAGATATACTTACAGATATTGCCTGTAAGTTGGTATTCAGTTGCACCAAGTGATGTGGAACATTATTATTGACTATAATTCCAACCCCGCCTGATGCTTGTACGTCATTATTCAAGTTTTTAAAATAGCAAGAATGGTGCTTCAAGGAAAAGATGTCAGTGTCTTTTAAAAAAGTTTCTTGTAAACAAAATGCCACCGGTTTGTGTTTCGACACTAAAGTATCGAGTTCCTCGAAATTGGCTCTGATGCTTCGACAATTCCATTGTATAATGGTGTTCGCCATTGTGAAGGTTAAGGGGAGAAATATACCAATGAATGTTGGAAGTATGTAATTGCTCATTTTTTATTAGTTAATTTAATAATACCTGCACCTTGCCTAATAACATCCGGATGTTCACTTGTTTTGGGTTGTGAAACATCCATAGATGTGCTTGAATTGAGTACTTTTGACTCGTGAAGGGTATCCCTCCATGATTCCAGATTGGTGTTCCAATCCGAAGGGTCATGATCTTTTGAATCATCCTCCATTTTATTATCATCTTCATTTTCTTCCTCGTTACCACTCAATTCGCCAAAGCGATTTGAGGTTGGTATCTCGGGAGGATTTAACTTCTCATGTTGTATTTGTGCTTTCTTTCGAGCAATCATATCTAATTTATCTTCCTGTATAACTTTATTCATTTCAATAGTTTCAGGGGTAAGTTTTTTCGATGCTTTAGACTTAGTCTTTTCTGAATGAGCAGATTGAGCTTTATTTGACTTATTGTTCTTTGAAGAGTCAGAAGAGGGAATATTGGAAGGAGATATTTTTGAAATTGAAAACGGATTCGGAACATTTTTGTTTAAATTGAAAGAGGAAGTGTTTTGACTTAGTGAAGGAGCCTTTGTAAGTTTTTCAAATGAGGACTTCGGTAGTAATTTTTCAACCTCATCTTTCATTTCAGGAAATTTCTGAAGGAGTAAGTGTGCAAGCACAAGGCAGGTGTCACAATTTCCTTGGTTTTGGGGAGGCGAGACAACACCAGCATAACTTGAACTAGAAGTTGAAGTCCTCTGGTCAGCCTTGCGCTGTTGAATAATTTTCCTTGCTTCAGGAAAGCTCAAATTCCGAGTGTATTTGACTGTTAAAATTTCCTTTTCTTCCTGCCATATTGGACAGTCCTTAGAGAAAGCACTATGATTAGCACCACAATTAGCGCACTTCAAAGGATCAGTGCACTTTTTATGGTCATGTTCTGATCCCTCGAAAGAACATCTAGAACAGACTGAAGTGTTCTTACATTTAGATATGTGGTGGCCAAATTTTTGGCAATTAAAACAGCGGAGCGGATTTGGTATAAACACACTTACTTTCACAGATTGATATCCAACTTTAATAGATGGTGGAGGACTAGGGGAAGAAAAGGATAGGATATAAGTATTCGTTTGCACATCTTTATCACCTCTTTCAACAGAAATTCTCTTCACCTCTGTTATACCCTGTTTGTTTAAGTTTTCTTTGATTTCGTCCAAGGACTCACAGTAAGATAACTCTTTGCAACGGATTACACCTTTGCTTGAGTTAAGTTTTACATGAGGATATATCTTTACATTTGTGTTGAAGAACTTTTTATATTTCAAAAGATTTGTGCTTTGTTGTTTGGTGAATACCTCAATAAGTAAAGTTTTGTCATAAAGTTTTTTAACAGATTTTGGGGTTCCAAGAATGGCCGCAAGTTGTTTTTCAATAATAAATGGCGAGAGGTTTGTTATAGGATCTTCAAAATCATCAGATTCAATGACAATGAATCGAGGAAATAACAGCGGTGAAGTGAAATTTTCTGTTTCGAAATGTTCCGAATCAGAATCTGAAAGACTATGTTTGGCGTAGTTTGTCTTTGCTTTTTTGTTTCGGTTGGTCGTCATGTTTGATGTTTCAATTTCATTGGCGATGCTCCGCCACCTGCCCTCGGAGTCCTACAAGGGGACACCTATCCTGGGGAATTCCATCTCAGGAAGGTGCCGAGGATACATCGCCAATATACTCGGATAAAAAGGCTAGATCAAGCAAATAAAACCTCCGATGATTGATTCAACCAAGCATGAAAAAATACCAGAGTGTAATATTGTCGATCAAACACCATGTTCACCCGATTGACCCAAAAGCCACCGCCTTCTAAGGCATCATAAATGAAAATGTCATGTATTGAAAACGGTGGTTTATAAAAAACATTTCAAAGACAAGTCTTTGGAAAAAAAAACGCCCTAGGGCATGGCATGACCAGCCGATTGATCGGGTCGGGCCCGCCCGACCTCCCGTTTATCCCAACTAAGGGCCAAAGTGGTGTGTTGCAAACACAGGGCCTAGCCAATCCCTGAGGTCACTCAACCACCAGGATCCCGTCATCAGGCATTACGGGTCGCAGCCCACGGCAAACGAGCAGGTCCATTTGTTTGGGGTCTTACCATGTACTACATGGACAGCAGCCGACTATTTCTATCCCCCCGCCCAGCTGGGGGCACAATATGGCTTGGAAGCCAGCAGAAAACAAGATCAACATCATTAAGTTTAGCTATTTTATCAAGAAGCCTTACTATAAGGGGATTGTCAGTTTTCTCGTGTTCAACCGCTTGCATACTTGACAGAGAGTCAGTGTAAATAATATAACGAGAGAATCGTTCTGCGATTATATGATCAAGTGCGAGATCAATGGCCTTGAGCTCGGCTGAAAAAATAGAAGAGTTATTAGGAAGGCGGAATTGATATTTTTCGCCATCCAAAATAGTTGCTGAAGCAACTTTTCCGCCATCTTTTGACCCGTCAGTGTATATCTCTTCATATGAAGTGTATTTTTCTTTGACTTCCAAGAACTTTGTTTTAAAAATAGTAGGATCTGTTGTATCTTTTTTGCTTGAAGCAAGATCATAAAGAAACGTGGGACTTTTATATGTCCACAAAGGAACATCAGGAACAATATGTTCTGCCACGTCCTCTAGATCAAAATCTAGAGAGTTAACATCTGCTTCACAGCGCAAACTAAAGGGAAGTATGGGGTTCTGTTTCTTTTCAAAATCCTCTCTTTATTTTGGTTCAAAAACAACTTTATGAGTAGGATTATCGGGATTTGATTTTAATTTTAAATAATATTGCAAGGAAAGCTTTTTCCTGCGTAAATTTAAAGAAGGCTCATTTGCTTCTGTATACAGACTGCTAACTGGTGATGTTCTAAATGCGCCCAATGCCAAGCGCAATCCCTGATTATGAATAGTATCAAGTTTGCGAAGGTATGAAGGGCGCGCAGAACCATAAACAACACAGCCATAGTCTAGCTTTGATCTTACTAGTGCCCTATAAAGGCGCAATAGAACCTTTTTATCGGCTCCCCAATCCATACTGGATACAACACGTAAAAGATTAAGTGCCTTTTGGCATTTATTTTTCAAATTATCAATATGAGGGATAAACGAGAGCTTAGAGTCAAATAAAAGTCCTAAGAATTTAAATTCTTTGACAACTTCAATCGGTACCCCGTCCAACTTTAAATCTGGATCAAGATGCAATTTTCTTGATTGACAAAAATGCATACATTTAGTTTTTGTCTTTGAAAACTTGAAACCGTTTTCATTGGACCACTTTGAAAGATTGTTCAAGACTTGTTGCAATTGTCTTTCAATTGTATGCATTTGTTTTGATCTGTAGCAGATACAAAAGTCGTCAACGTAGAGAAAACATTCCACACCAGGGCAAACGGTTTTAACAATGTTGTTTATTTTGACACTAAATAGTGTCACCGATAAAATACTCCCCTGGGGAACACCCATTTCTTGTTCATGGGGATCAGATAAAGTATCTCCAACACGGACTCTAAACTGACGTTCATCCAAAAAAGCTGAGATGAAAAAGGCAAGGCGACCTCGAATACCGAAATCATAGAGGTCGTTCATAATTCCATACTTCCAAGTGGTGTCATAAGCACTTTCGAGATCAAAAAAGACAGAAACAACGTGTTCCTTCTTTATAAAGGCTTCTCGAATAAATGTCTCGAAGCGAACAAGATGATCAAGAGTGCTTCTCTGTTTACGAAAGCCACTTTGGACTTCCGTAATAAGGTGGTTCTTTTCAAGAAACCAAACAAGACGATCATTGACCATTCTTTCCATGGTTTTACAGATGTAACTAGTTAAAGCAATAGGGCGGTAATTTGAAGGGTTTGTGGAATCTTTACCTGGTTTAGGTATTGGAATAACGATGGCTTCCCGCCAAGAGGCTGGAATGCTTCCCGTCTTCCATACCTGATTATAAATCTGAAGTAAGCAATGAAGGGAACGAGATGGCAAACGTTTGAGGAATTGATAATGAATAGCATCTGATCCGACAGCAGTGTCGTGACACTTTTTTAAAGCTTTTTTCAATTCCTTAACGGAAAAGTCTCTATTATAGTGTTCCAGATTTCTGGAACTAAAATTAAGTTTAGACTTTTCTTTTTCACCTTGAAACTTTTGAAACGCAGGTGAATAATTAGTAGAGGAAGATTTCTTGGCAAACGTGTCTGCCAAGACATTAGCAATGTCATGTTTTGAAGAAACTGTGTTATCGTCATCCGTTTTAAGATGACCGACATTAAGTGATGTATTCTTCCCACTAATTTTACGTATCATGTCCCAAGTCTTTTTGACAGATGATCTAGAATTTAATCTAGATAGATACATACTGTCTCCAAGAGGAACGCTTACTTTGTTTAATTGTACGACGTGCTTTTGCACATGCAATTTTAAATTTGTAAAGATTCTCCTTTGAAGGCCTTAAGGCAAATGCTCCAAGAGCACGTTTCCTCTCGGCTATAGCCTTTTTGCAATCTTCATTAAACCATGGCTTATTTGGAGTTTTTGGGTCAGGCGATGTTTGTGGAATAGCCTTTTCTGCAGCAGAATAAAGTAAAGATGTAAAGAGTTCTGCAGAGTTTTCACATTCATCAAAGGCTTCTGGATTGATCGATTGTTCACAGGTAGTTCTATAAAGTTCCCAATTGGCCTTATGGAGTTTCCAACGCCTAGGGCGCTCCTGAACAGATGGTCCTAATTCGGAAATCTGAATAGGGAAATGGTCACTACCATGAAGGTCAGAAACTACTTTCCATGAAAAATCAGGGAAAATATCAGGACTACAAATAGTCAAATCAAGTGAAGAGTAATTTCCAGTTGCAGGATGAATGAATGAATGAATGAATGGTGTTTTACGGCCCGCCGACATCCAAGGTCATGTTGGGCGCAAAACGACTATATTAAACTATAAAGAAAAGGTAAAACAAAGTGAGCAATAATGTTAAAGAATCTCATTTAAATAAGCACATTATAATTAACACTCAAAACATCATAAAAAGAAATCTCATAAACGTTAAAATTCAAAGAAATACTATCAATAGAACTTAAAATTATATTTTGCTAAATAAATGAATTGCCTTCAAAATTCAAAAATAAGTTCGACTTTGACCGAATCAAATAGCTCCCTCATACTGTCTACTTTAAAATATCTATCTCTGGTAAAAGAAAAATCAATACAGTCTATAAAAATATGATTGACAGTAAGAGGAGCATTGCATGGAATGCACATTGGCATATCTTCTCCCTTCAAAAGAAATGAATGAGTTATGTAGGTATGCCCAATGCGTAGGCGAGTCAAAATTATTTCTTCTCGACGGTTTGATCTATAACCTGGTAACCAATCACCTAAATCTTGTTTAATAGAAAATAATTTGTTATGTTGGTTAGCAGGATCATTCCAACAATTTTTCCAAATATTCAGGATAAAAACATTTATTAAAGGTTTAAAATCGGTAAAAGGTACTTCAAAAGGTAAAATCTCAAGTGATAATGCATCCTTGGCAGCTTTATCTGCCTCCTCATTACCACGAATACCAATGTGGCTTGGAAGCCAGCAGAAAACGAGATCAACATCATTAAGCTGGGCAATTTTATCAAGTAGCCTTACGATAAGGGGATTGTCAGTTTTCTCGTGCTCAATCGCTTGCATGCTTGACATAGAGTCAGTGTATATAATATAACGAGAGAATCGTTCTGCGATTATATGATCGAGTGCGAGATCAATGGCCTTAAGCTCGGCTGAAAAAATAGAAGAGTTATTAGGAAGGCGGAATTGATATTTTTCGCCATCTAAAATAGTTGCTGAAGCAACTTTTTCGTCATCTTTTGACCCGTCAGTGTATATCTCTTCATATGAAGTGTATTTTTCTTTGACTTCCAAAAACTTTGTTTTAAAAATAGTTGGATCTGTTGTATCTTTTTTGCTTGAAGCAAGATCATAAAGAAACGTGGGACTTTTATATGTCCATAAAGGAACATCAGGAACAATATGTTCTGCCACGTCCTCTAAGTCAAAATCTAGAGAGTTAACATCAGCTTCACAGCGCAAACTAAAGGGAAGTATAGGGTTCTTTTTCTTTTCAAAATCCTCTCTATATTTTGGTTCAAAAACAACTTTATAAGTAGGATTGGCGGGATTTGATTTGAGCTTTAAATAATACTGCAAAGAAAGTTTTTTCCTGCGTAAATTTAAAGAAGGCTCATTTGCTTCTGTATATAGACTGCTAACTGGTGATGTTCTAAATGCGCCCAATGCCAAGCGCAATCCCTGATTATGAATAGTATCAAGTTTGCGAAGGTATGAAGGGCGCGCAGAACCATAAATAACACAGCCATAGTCTAGCTTTGATCTTACAAGTGCCCTATAGAGGCGCAATAGAACCTTTTTATCGGCTCCCCAATCCATACTGGATACAACACGTAAAAGATTAAGTGCCTTTTGGCATTTATTTTTCAAATTATCAATATGAGGAATAAACGAAAGCTTAGAGTCAAATAATAGTCCTAAGAATTTAAATTCTTTGACAACTTCAATCGGTTCCCCGTCCAACTTTAAATCTGGATCAAGATGCAATTTTCTCGATTGACAAAAATGCATACATTTAGTTTTTGTCTTTGAAAACTTGAAGCCGTTTTCATTTGACCATTTTGAAAGATTGTTCAAGACTTGTTGCAATTGTCTTTCAATTGTATGCATATGTTTTGATCTGTAGCAGATACAAAAGTCGTCAACGTAGAGAAAACATTCCACACCAGGGCAAACGGTTTTAACGATGTTGTTTATTTTGACACTAAATAGTGTCACCGATAAAATACTCCCCTGGGGAACACCCATTTCTTGTTCATGGGGATCAGATAAAGTATCTCCAACACGGACTCTAAACTGACGTTCATCCAAAAAAGCTGAGATGAAAAAGGCAAGGCGACCTCGAATACCGAAATCATAGAGGTCATTCATAATTCCATACTTCCAAGTGGTGTCATAAGCACTTTCGAGATCGAAAAAGACAGAACAAACGTGTTCCTTCTTTATAAAGGCTTCTCGAATAAATGTCTCGAAGCGAACAAGATGATCAAGAGTGCTCCTCTGTTTACGAAAGCCACTTTGGACTTGCGTAATAAGGTGGTTCTTTTCAAGAAACCAAACAAGACGATCATTAACCATTCTTTCCATGGTTTTGCAAATACAACTAGTTAAAGCAATAGGGCGGTAATTTGCAGGGTTTGTGGAATCTTTACCTGGTTTAGGTATTGGAATAACGATAGCTTCCCGCCAAGAGGCTGGAATGCTTCCCTTTTTCCACACCTGATTATAAATTTCAAGTAAGCATTGAAGGGAACGGGATGGCAAACGTTTGAGGAATTGATAATGAATAGCGTCTGATCCGACAGCAGTGTCGTGACACTTTTTTAAAGCTTTTTTCAATTCCTTAACGGAAAAGTCTCTATTATAGTGTTCCAGATTTCTGGAACTGAAATTAAGTTTTGACTTTTCTTTTTCACCTTGAAACTTCTGAAACGTAGGTGAATAATTAGTAGAGGAAGATTTCTTGGCAAACGTGTCTGCCAAGACATTAGCAATATCATGTTTCGAAGAAACTGTATCATCTTCATCTGTTTTAAGATGGCCAACACTTAGTGATGTATTCTTCCCACTAATTTTACGTATCATGTCCCAAGTCTTTTTGACAGATGATCTAGAATTTAATCTAGAGACATACTGTCTCCAAGACGAACGCTTACTTTTTTTTATGGTGCGACGTGCTTTTGCACGTGCAATTTTGAATTTGTAAAGATTTTCCTTTGAAGGCCTTAAGCCAAACGCTCTTAGAGCACGTTTCCTCTCGGCTATAACCTTTTTGCAATCATCATTGAACCATGGCTTGTTTGGATTCTTTGGGTCAGGCGATGTTTGTGGAATACTTTTTTCTGCAGCAGAATAAAGTAAAGATGTAAACAAGTCTGCAGAGTTTTCACAGTCATCAAAGGCTTCTGGATTCATCGACTGTTCGCAGGTGGTTTTAAAAAGTTCCCAATTGGCCTTATGGAGTTTCCAACGCCTAGGGCGCTCCTGAACAGATGGTCCTAATTCGGAGATCTGAATAGGGAAATGGTCACTACCATGAAGGTCGGAAAACACTTTCCATGAAAAATCAGGGAAAATATCAGGACTGCAAATAGTCAAATCAAGTGAAGAATAATTTCCTGTTGCAGGATGAAGATAAGTTTTAGATTTGTCATTCAATAAAACAAGATCATGCCTTGTTACAAAATCCTCAACAAAACGACCTTTGTCGTCTGTATTGGAGCATCCCCATAACCTATGGTGAGAATTGAAATCCCCCATTAGTATAAAAGGTTTAGGTAGCTGATCGACTAGATTATCAAGTTTTCTACCATCTACAGGGAAACTAGGAGGAAGGTAAATAGAACACAATGTAATTGTTTTATTTAGAGAGACACTTACTGCTACTGCTTGTAGAGAGGTATTTAAAGTAACTTGACGGTGAGGAACATTATTATTTACAATAATTCCCACACCACCAGATGCTCTCTCACGTTCTGTAAAATTAGTCAGATAGCAAGAATGATTTTTTAAAGAAAACTTATCTGTATCTTTTAAAAACGTTTCTTGCAAACAAACTGCAACTGGTTTTTGTTGGGAAACTAGAAGATTAAGTTCTTCAAAATTGGCTTTGATGCTGCGACAATTCCATTGTATAATGTTATTCGCCATTATGGTGGTTAATGTAAAAATAATACCACTTATCAATGGAAGTGAGAAATTACCCATTATTTTACTGCTGTTAAATTGATTTTGTTCACACCTTGCCTTATCGCATCAGCTTTTGATTTGATGGTGTGGGGTTTGAAGGAGGAGGAGCGTGTACATCCATCTCTTCCTCTTCATCTGATTCGCTTAAATCAGTGAAGCGATTTTCTGTTGGAACTGGAGGAGGGGAAACCTTCTCCAGATTAATGCGAGTCCGTCTCTTACTGACGGACTCTGAGACTGATTTAGATTTCTCTTTCTGTGACGGTTTACTAGTACTTTTGTTGACAATAACTTTATTTTGTGTAGGGGCATGTGCTATCTTTTCAGACTCAGGGACTTTTTTATCATCGGTCTTTGGAGGTTCTGTGCTATTCAAGGGCGTTTCCCCAGCTAATACTTGGTCAAGCTTACTACGCACTTCAGGAAACATTTCAGTGAGTATTTTTAGCATTCGTTCACAGGATGTACATTCTTTTGTTTTTGGAGTTGGGGTCGGTTCAGGGATAGCTTTTGCTTTACTTGCATAACTTTTGGCATCATCTCTGGTTTCAACTATTTTCCTTGCCTCAAAAAAGGAAACAGATTGCCTAAATTTTACATTTAATATTTCCTTTTCTTTTTGGAATTTAGGGCATGATCTTGAATTAGCAGGGTGTGACATTCCACAATTGATACAATTGAAATCATTCTCACATTCCTCCTCGTCATGCTCATCAATATCCCCTTCAAAGCCACATTTTCTACAGATTTTAGTCCTTCTACAGTTATCCTCGTGATGCCCAAACTTCTGGCAGTTAAAACAGCGCAGAGGGTTTGGAACAAACACATCTACTTTAACAATTTGAAAACCCACTTTAATTTCCTTTGGTAGAGAGGGCTCATTAAAAGTAAGAATATAAGTGTTTGTTTTTGTTTTCTTGCCATCCTTCATAAATTCAACCCTTTTAACTGCTGTTACACCCTGCGATTTTAAGTTTGTCTCAATTTCGTAGATCAGACATGACGACAATTCCCTGCACCGAATGACACCCTTAGAACTGTTTAACTTTCCATGTGCATATACTTTCACTTTATGATTGAAAAATTTAGTCATTTTCAGAAGATTGTCAGCCTGAGCCCTTTTGGTAACTTCAATTAATAAATTTCCATTTTTGCAATTTTTAACTGATTTTGGCGTTCCAATTATTGCTCTTATCTGCTTTTCTATTATAAAGGGTGAAAGGTCTGCTATTTCTATATCTGGGTCATCACTTTCGACCACTATGAACTTAGGAAAAGGCGGTTGATTAATATTCTCATCCTCTGAGTCTGAAAGAATCCTCTTGGTTTTTTTGGTTGATGCCATAATAATTTGAGTTTATTTCAGCGGCGATGCTCCAACCACCCGCCCTCGGAGTCCTACTAATGGGGACACCTAACCTGGGGAATTCCATCTCAGGAGAGGTGCCGGGGATACATCGCCGATATACTCGGTGCAAAATGGCTAGATCAAGCAATATATACATCCGATAATTAATTCACCCAAGCATGAAGAAATAACGGAAAGCATAATTGTCGATCAAACACCATGTTTACCCGATTGGCCCATGAGCCACCGCCTTCTAAGGCATGTGAAAAAATAACATATTCAAATGAAGACGACGGTTTGTTGAACAAGGGTTAATTAAAACGCCCTAGGGCAAGACATGTCCAGCCGATTGATCGGGACGGGCCTGCCCGACCTCCCGTTTATCCCAACTCAGGGCCAAAGTGGTGTGTTGCAAAAACAGGGCCTAGCCAATCCCTGAGTTCACTCAACCACCAGGATCCCGTCATCAGGCATTACGGGTCGCAGCCCACGGCAAACAGGCAGGTCCATTTGTTTGGGGTCATACCATGTACTACATGGACAGCAGCCGACTATTTCTATCCCCCCGCCCAGCTGGGGGCCAGTTGCAGGATGAAGATAAGTTTTAGATTTATCATTTAATAAAACAAGATCATGCCGTGTTACAAAATCCTCAACAATACGACCTTTGTCGTCTGTATTGGAGCATCCCCATAACCTATGGTGAGAATTGAAATCCCCCATAAGTATAAAAGGTTTAGGTAGCTGATCGACTAGATGATCAAGTTTTCTGCCATCAACAGGGGCACTTGGAGGAAGATAAACAGAACACAATGTAATTGTTTTATTTAGAGAGACACTTACTGCTACTGCTTGTAGAGATGTATTTAAAGTAACTTGACGGTGAGGAACATTATTATTTACAATAATTCCCACACCACCAGATGCTCTCTCACGTTCTGTATAATTAGTCAGATAGCAAGAATGATTTTTCAAAGAAAACTTATCTGTATCTTTTAAAAACGTTTCTTGCAAACAAAATGCAACTGGTTTTTGTTTCGATACTAGAAGATTAAGTTCTTCAAAATTGGCTTTGATGCTGCGACAATTCCATTGTATAATGTTATTCGCCATTATGGTGGTTAATGTAAAAATAATACCACTTATCAATGGAAGTGAGAAACTACCCATTATTTTACTGCTGTTAAATTGATTTTGTTCACACCTTGCCTTATCGCATCAGCTTTTTGATTTGATGGTGTGGGGTTTGAAGGAGGAGGAGCGGGTACATCCATCTCTTCCTCTTCATCTGATTCGCTTAATTCAGTGAAGCGATTTTCTGTTGGAACTGGAGGAGGGGAAACCTTCTCCAGATTAATGCGAGTCCGTCTCTGACTGACGGACTCTGAGACTGATTTAGATTTCTCTTTCTGTGACGGTTTACTAGTACTTTTGTTGACAATAACTTTATTTTGTGTAGGAGCATGTGCTATCTTTTCAGACTCAGGGGCTTTTTTATCATCGGTCTTTGGAGGTTCTGTGCTATTCAAGGGCGTTTCCCCAGCTAATACTTGGTCAAGCTTACTACGCACTTCAGGAAACATTTCAGTGAGAATTTTTAGCATTCGTTCACAGGTTGTACATTCTTTTGATTTTGGAGTTGGGGTCGGTTCAGGGACAGCTTTTGCTTTACTTGCATAACTTTTGGCATCATCTCTGGTTTCAACTATTTTCCTTGCCTCAAAAAAGGAAACAGATTGCCTAAATTTTACGTTTAATATTTCTTTTTCTTTTTGGAATTTAGGGCATGATCTTGAGTTAGCAGGGTGTGCCATTCCACAATTGATGCAGTTAAAATCATTCTCACATTCCTCTTCGTCATGCTCATCAATATCCCCTTCAAAGCCACATTTTCTACAGATTTTAGTCCTTCTACAGTTATCCTCGTGATGCCCAAACTTCTGGCAGTTGAAACAGCGCAGAGGGTTGGGAACAAACACATCTACTTTAACAATTTGAAAACCCACTTTAATTTCCTTTGCCCCCAGCTGGGCGGGGGGATAGAAATAGTCGGCTGCTGTCCATGTAGTACATGGTAAGACCCCAAACAAATGGACCTGCCTGTTTGCCGTGGGCTGCGACCCGTAATGCCTGATGACGGGATCCTGGTGGTTGAGTGACCTCAGGGATTGGCTAGGCCCTGTGTTTGCAACACACCACTTTGGCCCTGAGTTGGGATAAACGGGAGGTCGGGCGGGCCCGACCCGATCAATCGGCTGGTCATGCCTTGCCCTAGGGCGTTTTTACCTAAAAACTTGTTTTTTAATTGTTTTTCCTGAACCACCGTTATCATTAAGGGACGTTTTCACTAACGCCTTAGAAGGCGGTGGCTTATGGGCCAATCGGGTAAACGTGGTGTTTGATCGACAATTTTACTGTCTGGTGTCTACTTCATGCTTGGTTGAATTATTCATCAGCGTATTTTTGCTTGATCTAGCCCATTTGCACCGAGTATATCGGCGATGTATCCCCGGCACCTCTCCTGAGATGGAATTCCCCAGGTTAGGTGTCCCCATTGTAGGACTCCGAGGGCGGGTGGTTTGGAGCATCGCCGATGAAGCACATTAAACAAACATGGCAAACTCAAAGAAAACCAAGCGCGCATGGTCATCCGATTCAGAGGAGGAAGACTTCAACTCGGATTCATTTCCAAAGTTCATCGTGGTCGCAAGCACGGATCCAGACATCCCAATTACTGCATTGTCACCTTTTGTGATTGAAAAGCAATTAAATGCAATTATAGGAACACCAAAATCTGTAAAATCCCTTAAAAACGAAACTCTTTTGGTAGAAGTGTCGAAGAAAACACAGGCTGAAAATTTACTTAAGATTAAAAGGTTTTTTAACCAGAAGGTTGAGGTGTATGCCCATGAAAGACTTAATCAGTCGAAAGGTGTAATCAGGTGTAAAGATCTGGCGAATTGTACTCTTTTAGAAATAAGAGAAAACTTAAGAAGTCAAGGAGTAACTGATGTAAAAAGGATAGAATTCAAAAGAGATGGTAAAACTATTAGAACAAATACCTATATCATGACTTTTAATGAACCGATCCTGCCAAAAGAGATCAAGATAGGGTATCAAATTGTAAAAGTTGATGTTTTCGTTCCAAACCCACTAAGATGCTTTCATTGTCAAAGGTTCGGACATCATGAAGACAGATGTAAAAGCACTAAAGTTTGCAGGAAATGTAGTTATTCTGGGCCAGAAGGCGAACACGATGAAGATGAATGCTTAAACGATTTGAAATGTTTTAACTGTGGACAAGGCCATGCTTCAAATTCAAGACAATGTCCTAAATTTGTTTTTCAAAAAGAAATTCTTGAAATTAAGTTTAGAAAGTCCATTTCCTTCTATGATGCTAAAAGGATCGTAGAAGAGAGACACGGTGCTTTGAACAGAACAGAAGGTAGCTATGCAGATAAAGCTAAGCCAGTTTCGCCTGAGAAAAGAAAGCCTGATCAGTGTAGTACCTGTGAGCGTCTGTTAAGAGTAATAACTGACCTTTTTCCTCAGGCTAAAGAACAAATAAAAAAGGCGATGTCTGGAGAACTTTCGTCGCAAGAAACTTTAATTGGAAATGTCGAGAACAAAACTCCTTCAGTAGCAAATAACTCGCCAGCTGGTCGACCGCAAAAAGTCGCTCCAGCTCACAGTTCCAAATCTTCTAAAACTAGTAATACTAATGTTGACAAACCAGAGTCTGCTCGGCAGAGAAAGATTCGCCTTCAATTAGAGAAGGCTGATGTTGCCTCGATGGAAGTGGGGAAGGTTTCTCCTCCAGTTTCGACAGGCAATCGATTTGCTGAATTAAGCGAATCGGACAATGAGGAGGAGATGGATGAACCCGCTCCTCCTCCCTCAAACCCCCCACCTTCAAATCAAAAGCAATCTGATGCGATTAGGCAAGGTGCGAATAAAATTAATTTAACAGGAATTAAATAATGGGTAATTACTTACTTCCATTAATAAGTGGTATTATCTTTACAATAGCCTTCATCATGGCGAATAACATAATACAATGGAACAGTCGCAGCATCAAGGCCAATTTTGAAGAAATTAATCTTCTAGTATCGAAACAAAAACCAGTTGCAGTATGTTTACAAGAAACGTTTCTCAAAGACACAGATAAGTTTTCTCTAAAATACCATTCTTGCTATTTTAATAACTTTACAGAACGCGACAAAGCGTCTGGTGGTGTGGGAATTATTGTAAATAATAATATCCCTCACCGTCATGTTAGTTTACATACATCTCTACAAGCAGTGGCTGTAAGTGTCTCTCTCAATAAAACAATTACACTCTGTTCTGTTTATCTTCCTCCAAGTTCCCCTGTTGATGGCAGAAAACTTGATCATCTAGTCGATCAGCTACCTAAACCTTTTATGCTTATGGGAGATTTCAATTCTCACCATAAGTTATGGGGATGCTCCAATACAGACGACAAGGGTCGTTCTGTTGAGGATTTTGTAACTAGGCATGATCTTGTTATACTGAATGATAAATCTAAAACTTATCTTCATCCTGCAACTGGACATTATTCTTCATTGGATTTGACTATTTGCAGTCCTGATATTTTTCCTGATTTTTCATGGAAAGTTTTGTCCGACCTTCATGGTAGTGACCATTTCCCTATTCAGATCTCCGAATTAGGACCATCTGTTCAGGAGCGCCCTAGGCGTTGGAAACTCCATAAGGCTAATTGGGAACTGTTTAAAACCACCTGCGAACAGTCGATAAATCCAGAAGCCTTTGATGACTGTGAAAACTCTGCAGACTTGTTTACATCTTTACTTTATTCTGCTGCAGAAAAAAGTATTCCACAAACATCGCCTGACCCAAAGAATCCAAACAAGCCATGGTACAATGATGATTGCCAAAAGGTTATAGCCGAGAGGAAACGTGCTCTTAGAGCGTTTGGCTTAAGGCCTTCAAAGGAAAATCTTTACAAATTTAAGATTGCACGTGCAAAAGCACGTCGCACTATAAAACAAAGTAAGCGTTCGTCTTGGAGACAGTATGTCTCTAGATTAAATTCTAGATCATCTGTCAAAAAGACTTGGGACATGATACGTAAAATTAGTGGGAAGAATACATCACTAAGTGTTGGCCATCTTCAAACAGATGAAGATAATACAGTTTCTTCGAAACATGATATTGCTAATGTCTTAGCCGACACGTTTGCCAAGAAATCTTCCTCTACTAATTATTCAACTACGTTTCAGAAGTTTCAAGTTGAAAAAGAAAAGTCTAAACTTAATTTTAGTTCCAGTAATCTGGAACAATATAATAGAGACTTTTCCGTCAAGGAATTGAAAAAAGCTTTAAAAAAGTGTCACGACACTGCTGTCGGATCAGATGCTATTCATTATCAGTTCCTCAAACGTTTGCCGTCTCGTTCCCTTCATTGCTTACTTAAAATTTATAATCAGGTATGGACAACGGGAAGCATTCCAGCCTCTTGGCGGGAAGCTATCGTTATTCCAATACCTAAACCAGGTAAAGATTCCACAAATCCATCTAATTATCGCCCTATTGCTTTAACTAGTTGTATTTGCAAGACCATGGAAAGAATGGTAAATGATCGTCTTGTCTGGTTTCTTGAAAAGAACCACCTTATTACTCAAGTCCAAAGTGGCTTTCGTAAACAGAGAAGCACTCTTGATCATCTTGTTCGCTTTGAGACATTTATTCGAGAAGCCTTTATAAAGAAGGAACACGTTGTTTCTGTCTTTTTCGATCTTGAAAGTGCATATGACACCACTTGGAAGTATGGAATTATGAACGACCTCTATGATTTCGGTATTCGAGGTCGCCTTGCCTTTTTCATCTCAGCTTTTTTGGATGAACGTCAGTTTAGAGTCCGTGTTGGTGATACTTTATCTGATCCTCATGAACAAGAAATGGGTGTCCCCCAGGGAAGTATTTTATCGGTGACACTATTTAGTGTCAAAATAAACAACATCGTAAAAACCGTTTGCACTGGTGTGGAATGTTTTCTTTATGTTGATGACTTCTGTATCTGTTACAGATCCAAACACATGTATACAATTGAAAGACAGTTGCAGCAAGTTTTAAACAATCTTTCAAAATGGTCTTATCAAAACGGCTTCAAATTTTCAAAGACAAAAACCAAATGTATGCATTTTTGTCAATCAAGGAAAATGCACTCCGATCCAGAATTAAATTTGGACGGAGTGCCGATTGAAGTTGTTAAGGAATTTAAGTTCTTAGGACTCCTTTTTGATTCTAAACTGTCGTTTATTCCGCATATTGACAATTTGAAAAATAAATGCCAAAAGGCACTTAATCTTTTACGTGTTGTATCCAATATGGATTGGGGAGCCGATAAAAAGGTTCTATTGCGACTTTATAGGGCACTTATTAGATCAAAGCTAGACTATGGCTGTGTTGTTTATGGTTCTGCGCGCCCTTCATACCTTCCCAAACTTGATACTATTCATAATCAAGGATTGCGTTTGGCGTTGGGCGCATTTAGAACGTCACCAGTTAACAGTCTTTATACAGAAGCAAATGAGCCTTCCTTAAATTTACGAAGGAAAAAGCTTTCATTACAATATTATTTAAAACTTAAATCCAATCCCGATAATCCTACTCATACAGTTGTGTTTGATCCAAAATATAGAAAGGATTTTGAAAGAAAAATAACCCTATACTTCCCTTCAGTTTGCGTTGTGAGGCTGATGTAAATTCTCTAGACTTTGATCTAGAGGACGTGGCAGAACATATTGTTCCTGATGTTCCTTTATGGACATATAAAAGCCCCACGTTTCTTTATGATCTTGCTTCCAGCAAAAAGGATACAACAGATCCAACTATTTTTAAAACAAAGTTCTTGGAAGTCAAAGAAAAATACACATCATACGAAGAAATATACACAGACGGTTCAAAAGATGGCGAAAAAGTTGCTTCAGCCACAATTTTAGATGGCGAAAAATATCAATTCCGCCTTCCTAATAACTCTTCCATTTTTTCAGCCGAGCTTAAGGCCATTGATCTCGCACTCGATCATATGATCGCAGAGCGATTCTCTCGCTATATCATTTTTACTGACTCTATGTCAAGCATGCAAGCGATTGAGCACGAGAAAACTGACAACCCCCTTATCGTAAGATTACTTGATAAAATAGCTCAGCTAAATGATGTTGACCTTGTTTTCTGCTGGCTTCCAAGCCATATTGGTATTCGTGGTAATGAGGAGGCAGATAAAGCTGCCAAGGACGCATTATCACTTGAAATTTTACCATTCGAAGTACCTTTTACCGATTTTAAACCCTTAATTCATAGTTTTATTCATGGTGTCTGGAGGAACTGTTGGTCAGATCCAGCTAACAGAATAATAAATTATTTTCTGTTCGACAGGACCTCGGCGAGTGGTTACCTGGTTACAGGTCAAACCGTCGCGAAGAGCTGATTTTGACACGGTTACGCATTGGGCATACTTACTTAACGCATTCCTACCTTATAAAAGGAGAAGAGATGCCAATGTGCATTCCCTGTAATGCTCCATTAACTATCAAACATATTTTCATAGATTGTTTTGATTTTTCTATAATCAGGGACAGATATTTCAAAGTTGATAGTTTGGCGCAGCTGTTTGACCGTGTCAAACTAGAACTTATTTTTGACTTTTTAAAGACAATTCATTTATACAGTAAAATCTGATTTTTAGTTCATATTAATTGTATTTTCTTCTTAAGTTTTAAAATGGTTGTATTAAATTTTACCGTTTTCAATAGCTCTTTTGGCTATTTTTTCTTTTACATTTGAAAATTTCTTTTGAATTTTTATATGTATACATTGAGATTATTTTATAATTTTGTTCACTTAAATTTCAGTACATACAATGAATGCTCACTTTTTTTGAATTTTCTGGTCGGGTGGACTCGCGCATGGGCCGTTCTCCTGATCTGAGGGGAGTCCATGTGCTTTCGTCCTCAGGTCAGATTATTCTAGTTTTATACAGAAGTGTTTGCGCCCAACATGACCTTAGTTGTCGACGGGCCATAAAACAACATTCATTCATTCATTCATTAATTTCCTTTGGTAGAGAGGGCTCATTAAAAGTAAGAATATAGGTGTTTGTTTTTGTTTTCTTGCCATCCTTCATAAATTCAACCCTTTTAACTGCTGTTACACCCTGCGATTTTAAGTTTGTCTCAATTTCGTAGATCAGACATGACGACAGTTCCCTGCACCGAATGACACCCTTAGAACTGTTTAACTTTCCATGTGCATATACTTTAACTTTATGATTGAAAAATTTAGTCATTTTCAGAAGATTGTCAGCCTGAGCCCTTTTGGTAACTTCAATTAATAAATTTCCATTTTTGCAATTTTTCACTGATTTTGGCATTCCAATTATTGCCCTTATCTGCTTTTCTATTATAAAGGGTGAAAGGTCTGCTATTTCCATATCTGGGTCATCACTTTCGACCACTATGAACTTTGGAAAAGGCGGTTGATTAATATTCTCATCCTCTGAGTATGAAAGAACCCTCTTGGTTTTTTTGGTTGATGCCATAATAATTTGAGTTTATTTCAGCGGCGATGCTCCAACCACCCGCCCTCGGAGTCCTACTAATGGGGACACCTAACCTGGGGAATTCCATCTCAGGAGAGGTGCCGGGAATGAATGAATGAATAGTGTTTTAAGGCCCGTCGACAGCTAAGGTCATGTTGGGCGCAAAATATTTTAAAAAATAAATAATTGGTAAACGACAAATGAATAACTGTTATAAACAACGTTAAGTATACATCACAACTAAACTAGACGAAATCATTATAAAAGAAATTATGGTAAATAGAATAAGACAACTCAGTATACATGGTAAAAATTTACAGAAAAATTTTAAAGTCTAAAAGAAGATCATGATCAAAAAATCACTCAAAATAACTTTTAAAATTCGCGATAAACGCTATCAAGTCTAAGAATAAATTCAAAATCAAATAAGCGTAAAATTACATTTTGTTATACAAACCAATGGCTTTCAGGAAGTCAAAAATAAGCTCAATCTGAACACAGTCAAAAAGGGTCTTCATATTCTCAACTTTAAAATAATTGTCTCTGATAGAAGAGAAATCTATACATTCTATAAATATATGGCTGACAGTTAGAGGAGTGTTGCAGGGAATGCACATTGGCATCTCCTCTCCCTTTAAAAGGTAGGAGTGAGTGAGATGCGTATGTCCAATGCGTAGTCGAGTCAATACAAGTTCCTCACGACGACTTGACCTGTAACCAGGCAACCATTCGCCAAGATCTTGACGAATAGAATATAATTTATTTCTGTGGTTCGCTGGATCGGACCAACAGTTCTTCCAGACATCCTGAATGAAACCATGATTTAAAGGCTTAAAATCAGTAAAAGGTACTTCAAAAGGTAAAATTTCTAATGATAAAGCCTCCTTGGCAGCTTTATCCGCTTCTTCATTACCACGAATACCAACGTGGCTCGGAAGCCAGCAGAAAACGAGATCAACATCATGAAGCTGAGCTATTGAATTTAATAATCGAACAATAATCGGATTGTCGGTTTTCTCGTTCTCAATCGCTTGTATACTTGACATAGAGTCAGTATAAATTATGTAGCGAGAGAAGCGTTCTTCGATTATGTGGTCGAGTGCGAGGTCAATCGCCTTTAGCTCGGCTGAAAATATAGAAGAGTTATTTGGCAAACGGAATTGATACTTTTCACCATCTAAAATAGTGGCTGAGGCAACTTTTTCGCCGTCCTTTGAACCATCTGTATAAATCTCTTCATAAGATGTGTATTTCTCTCTTATTTCTAAAAACTTTGTTTTAAAAACAGTTGGATCGGTTGTATCCATTTGGAAAGATTTTTTAAGACTTGCTGTAGCTGTCTTTCAATCGTATACATATGTTTTGATCTGTAACAGATGCAAAAGTCATCAACATAGAGAAAACATTCAACCCCAGGGCAAACAGTTTTGACAATATTGTTAATTTTGACACTAAAAAGTGTCACAGACAAAATACTTCCTTGTGGAACGCCCATTTCTTATTCATGGGGATCAGACAAAGTATCTCCAATTCTGACTCTAAACTGACGTTCATCCAAAAATGCAGAAATAAAATAAGCAAGGCGACCTCGAATACCGAAATCATAGAGGTCATTCATAATTCCATACTTCCATGTGGTATCATAAGCACTTTCAAGATCGAAAAAGACAGAAACAACGTGTTCTTTCTTTATAAAAGCTTCTCGAATAAAAGTCTCGAAGCGGACAAGATGATCAAGAGTGCTTCTTTGTTTACGAAAGCCACTTTGGACTGACGTTATAAGGTGGTTCTTTTCAAGAAACCAGACAAGACGATCATTAACCATTCTTTCCATGGTTTTACAAATACAACTAGTTAAAGCTATGGGGCGATAGTTTGAAGGATTGGTAGAATCTTTACCTGGTTTCGGTATAGGAATAACGATAGCTTCCCGCCAAGATGCTGGAATGCTTCCCGTTTTCCATACCTGGTTGTAAATTTCAAGTAAGCAATGCAAAGAACGAGAGGGCAAACGTTTGAGGAATTGATAATGTATATTATCATTTCCTACAGCAGTGTCATGACACTTCTTTAAAGCCTTCTTCAATTCTTTAACAGAAAAGTCTCTATTATAATGTTCCAGTCGACTGGAACTGAAGTTAAGTTTCGACTTTTCTTTATCACCTTTAAATTTTTGAAATGCAGGTGAGTAATTGGATGATGATGACTTCTTGGCAAACGTATCTGCCAATACATTCGCAATATCAGCCTTGGAAGAAACGTCATTGAGGTCAGTTCTTAAATGACCAACTCCAATTGACGTGTTCTTTCCGCTGATTTTACGCACCATATCCCATGTCTTTTTGACAGATGATCTAGAATTCAATCTAGAAACATACTGTCTCCAAGACGAACGCTTACTTTGTTTAATAGTACGACGAGCTTTCGCTCGGGCAATTTTAAATTTGTAAAGGTTCTCCTTCGATGGTCTCAAATCAAATGATCTGAGAGCAGATTTCCGCTTAGCTATGGCCTTTTTGCAATCTTCATTAAACCATGGTTTATTAGGGTGTTTAGGGTCAGGCGACGTTCTAGGAATAGCTTTCTCTGCAGCCGAATATAGTAAGGATGTGAATAGCTCTGTAGAGTTTTCACAATCCTCAAAAGCCTGTGGATTTATTGATTGTTCGCAGGTAGTTTTGAACAACTCCCAATTAGCTTTATGGAGTTTCCATCGCCTTGGGCGTTCTTGAACCGATGGCCCTAATTCAGATATATGAATAGGAAAATGGTCACTACCATGAAGATCACCGTCCACTTTCCAGCTAAAAGCCGGGAAAATGTCTGGAGTGCAAACAGTTAAATCCAGTGAAGAATAAGAGCCAGTGGCCGGATGATGATATGTGGAGGATTTATCATTTAATAAAACAAGATCATGATTTGTTAAGAAATCTTCAATTGTGCGACCTTTGTCGTCTGTATTAGTACAACCCCAAAGCGTGTGATGGGAATTGAAATCTCCCATTAAAATGAAAGGCTTTGGTAACTGTTCGACAAGATCGTCTAGTCTCCTACGATTGATAGGAGAACTAGGGGGAAGATAAATTGAACAAAGGGTTATTGTTTTATTAAGGGATACGCTTACGGCTATAGCTTGTAGCGAAGTATTAAGAGGAATGGTGCGATGAGGAACACTGTTGTTAACAATGATTCCGACACCGCCCGAAGCTTTCTCATTCCCTTCAAAATTTTTCAAATAGCAAGAGTGATACTTGAAAGAAAATGTGTCTGTATCTTTAAGAAAAGTTTCTTGCAAACAGATTGCCACTGGTTTTCCATTAGAAACTAATAGATTCATTTCTTCAAAATTAGCTTTAATGCTGCGACAATTCCATTGAATGATTGTGTTCGCCATAATTAGATTAATTGGATAAAGTATACAAATTAGTGGTGGAAGTATGAATTTTATTTCTTTATGTGTGAAAGATCTATTATATTCTTAACTTGCTTATTCTGTTTGGAAGAATCTGCATCCTCTTGGTCTTCCGTAACCATGTCTTCTTCAAGACTATGGTAGCGGTTATATTGTTTAATTGGATCCTCAGATCCTTTTGGCTGGCGATTAGACGTTGCCGCCCTAGGAGACGAAGTTCTACTCCTAGAGGGTCTAACAAATGAGCCTGTATCCTTATCCTCGGATACTTTACCAACTGGAGGATGTGACTTCTCCAGCTGTATCAAAGCTTTCTTACGTTTTGCCATATCAGCTAAATCTAATTGTATTACTTCGTCTACTCCAGATGATGATTTGGTGTTAGTATCTGTTGGGGATTTTGCAGGTCGAAGAGAGGTATTATCTTTTGCATTAGATTGGGAAGTAGTCATTTTACTAGAGTTGGTATGGTTTGTAGTATTTTTATCAGGTGGAGAAGTTGTAGCGTTAGAAGAAAATAATTTGGTGATTTGTTCCTTTTTATCTGGGAAGAGAATGCACAGCTTTCCGAAAAGGTCTTTACAATTCTGGCATCCATTTGCATCTTTACTGGATCTTGTATTCTCCATGTTATTTTTAGCAATATTTGCATAAGAGTTTGGCAGATTTATACGATTTTCTACAACTTTTCGAGCCTCTGTAAATGATAAGCCTTCCTTATATTTAATTGTGACAATTTCTTTTTCTTTTTTCCAAAAGTGGCAAGATCTAGATGTTGCAAAATGTTCACCTCCACAGTTGATACATTTAATTGGTTTTGTACATGTATCATCATAGTGATTTGTGGCGTCATCTTCAAAATCTGCGCATCGTCTACAAACTGTACCATCAGTTTTTCTGCATTTCTTTTCATGATGTCCATATTTGAAGCACCGATAACGTTGAAGTGGATTTGGGATGTACATTTCCACTCCAACATTGAGGTATCCAACACGGATTGATTTCGGAAGGATAGCAACAGAAAAGGTTAAAATGAATGTATTTGTTGGCTTTTCAACCCCATCCCTTCTTATTTTGATCCGCTTCACATGTGAAATATTTTGACTTGAAAGTTCAGAGAGTATTTCTTCTTCTGAAACACCTTGTAAGTCTGAACATCTGATAATACCTCTTGACGTATTCAATTTTTCGTGTGGCTTAACATCAACCCAAATATTAAAGAATTTGTCCATTTTCAAAAGATTATCTGCCTGTTGGGGTCTGTCGACTTCAACTAAAAGACCACCACAGCTCAATTTCTTAACTGATTTGACATGTCCAGCATGAGAGACTAATACTTTGTCAATCACAAATGGTGATAATGCAGAAACTCGTTCGTTGGGGTCTCGTTGCTCAATCAGTAAAAATCTTGGAAATGAGGGTTGTCCGGTACATGCAGTTCTTGAGTCGTTATCAATTTCGTCAGCTCTTCGTTTTTTGTTTAGGGTATCCATGGTATTTTATTTAGTATTCACTATCCGGGGCCACCACCCTCCACGGAGTCCTACAAGGGGACATGAAAGGGCGGGTTTCCAGCCCCCCATGCCGGGGCTACCCGAATAGTATACTCGAGCCAAACGACAAAATGAATGACAGCGATTGCACGAAAAGTTTCCTAACAAAGAACCAAGTCGTGCAAATGATGCCAAAACACAAAATCCATTCAACCCGATTAGCCCATGAGCCTATATAGACAAGGACTAAAATACTATTAAAATATAAAATATGAGTGACAAGGGCAAATAAACCTTTGTACTTTCAATAGAACAATGACATTATACCAAAAAATCTTCAAGAAAATATGGTACAGCAATTTGTTATAAAGTGTCACTAGAACTATGACTGGAACTATGACAGAACATCTATTATTAAACAAAATATTTCATATGACAAAAGTAGATGCCCCAGTCTAAAACGACCAGCCGATTGCCTAGACCGGGCCCATCTAGGCTCCCGTTTCAGCCGAAGCCGAGGCCAAAGCAGCGTGTTGAGAAGCTGGAGATCCCTGGGCTTCCCTCAACTACCAGGACCCTCTTTTCCGGCCTTACGAGTCTCCACCCACGGCAAACAGGCGGGCCCATTTGTTAGGGGTCATACCATTGACTACATGGGCGGCAGCCGACTATTTCTACCCCCCCGCCCAGCTGGGGGCCGAGAGGTGCCGGGGATACATCGCCGATATACTCGGTGCAAAATGGCTAGATCAAGCAATATATACATCCGATAATTAATTCACCCAAGCATGAAGAAATAACGGAAAGCATAATTGTCGATCAAACACCATGTTTACCCGATTGGCCCATGAGCCACCGCCTTCTAAGGCATGTGAAAAAATAACATATTCAAATGAAGACGACGGTTTGTTGATAAAGGGTTAATTAAAACGCCCTAGGGCAAGACATGACCAGCCGATTGATCGGGTCGGGCCCGCCCGACCTCCCGTTTATCCCAACTCAGGGCCAAAGTGGTGTGTTGCAAAAACAGGGCCTAGCCAATCCCTGAGTTCACTCAACCACCAGGATCCCGTCATCAGGCATTACGGGTCGCAGCCCACGGCAAACAGGCAGGTCCATTTGTTTGGGGTCATACCATGTACTACATGGACAGCAGCCGACTATTTCTATCCCCCCGCCCAGCTGGGGGCCAACAAGATGATCAAGAGTGCTTCTCTGTTTACGAAAGCCACTTTGGACTTGAGTAATAAGGTGGTTCTTTTCAAGAAACCAGACAAGACGATCATTTACCATTCTTTCCATGGTCTTGCAAATACAACTAGTTAAAGCAAAAGGGCGATAATTAGATGGATTTGTGGAATCTTTACCTGGTTTAGGTATTGGAATAACGATAGCTTCCCGCCAAGAGGCTGGAATGCTTCCCGTTGTCCATACCTGATTATAAATTTGAAGTAAGCAATGAAGGGAACGAGACGGCAAACGTTTGAGGAACTGATAATGAATAGCATCTGATCCGACAGCAGTGTCGTGACATTTCTTTAAAGCTTTTTTCAATTCCTTAACGGAAAAGTCTCTATTATATTGCTCCAGATTTCTGGAACTAAAATTAAGCTTAGACTTTTCTTTTTCACCTTGAAACTTCTGAAACGTAGGTGAATAATTAGTAGAGGAAGATTTCTTGGCAAACGTGTCTGCTAAGACATTAGCAATATCTTGTTTCGAAGAAACTGTATTATCTTCATCTGTTTGAAGGTGGCCAACACTTAGTGATGTATTCTTCCCACTAATTTTACGTATCATATCCCATGTCTTTTTGACAGATGATCTAAAATTTAATCTAGAGACTAATAACATCCGGATGTTCGCCTGATTTTGATTGCGTAACATCAACAGATGTGGTTGGTTTGAGTACTTTAGACTCAGGGGGAGGGTCTCTCCACTGGTCCAGATTGCTGTTCCAATCTGAAGGATCTGGTTCATTTGAATCCTGATCCATTTTATTATCCTCTTCATTTACCTCCTCATCGTCACCCTTCAACTCGCTAAAGCGATTCGAGGTAGTAACTACGGGAGGATTTAACTTCTCCATCTGAATTAATAGTTTCTTACGTTGAATCATTTCAAGTTTGTCCAAACGCTCAACTTCGTCCATTCCAGCAGATTCAGGATTGGGGGTCCTGGGCGCTGAAGGCTTATTCGTTTTAGATTTGGATGTTGTAGCCACATTTTTCTCATTGTTTGATTTTGAGTCAGAAGATGGGGTTGATCTGGGGATTGAAAAGGGATTATGTGCATTGGAAGGTGTATTCTGTGGTTTCTTTGGCATCAATTTCTCAACCAAAGTTTTAGGTATTAGACCTTTAAGTTCCTCGGCCATATCAGGAAATTTTTGAAGAAGCAACTTTGCAAGAATGAAACAGGTATCACAGTTCTCCTTCTGAGAAGGAGAAGCAGGAGCCACAACGTGGGCATTACTACCTGATACACCGCTCTGTTTCTTGCGCTGTTCAACAAGCTTTCTTGCTTCAATGAAGTCTATACCCTTTGTACATTTCAAAGTAAGAATTTCTTTCTCATCCTTCCACATTGGACAATCCTTTGAAAAAGATGCATGAGGTCCCTTGCAGTTGACACATTTCAGGGGATTTTGACAGTCCTTACTATTATGGTCATCGCCCTGACATGCACATTTAGAACAAGCTTGTGTACTTCGACATTTGTCAACGTGATGTCCAAAGCATTGGCATTTAAAACAGCGCAATGGATTTGGGATGTAGTGGTCCACTTTAATTGAAAGAAATCCTACTTTGATAGATGATGGCAAAACTGTTGAGGAAAAGGTCAGAATATAAGTATTGGTAAATATTTCTTTTCCATCCTTTTTAATGGAAATTCGTTTTACCTCAGTTACCCCCTGTGATTTTAGATTTTCTTTGATATCTGTTACTGAATTGCAATGAGAAAGCTCTTTACAGCGGATTACACCTTTGCAAAAGTTTAATTTCTCATGTGCATAAATCTTGACAGGAATATTGAAAAATGTATCATGGTCAAGGAGATTAGATGCCTGCTGTTTTGAGAAAACATCGACAAGGATAGTGCCATTCTTAAGAGTTTTCACAGAACGAGGAGAACCTAAAATACTCTGAATTTGTTTTTTCACAACGAAAGGAGCAAGTTTTGAAATTGGACGCGAAGAATCTTCTGACTCTATAACGATAAATCGAGAAAATAAAGATGAAGTTTCATTGTCTGATTCACTATCAGAGAGAAGCCTTTTTTGGTCAGTGATCTTGGATTTCTTTTGTGTAGCCATGTTAGAGTCATTTGTTTCATCGGCAATGCTCCACCACCCACCCTCCGAGTCCTACAAGGGGACACCTAACCTGGGGAATTCCATCTCAGGAGAGGTGCCGGGGATACATCGCCGATATACTCGGATAAATTGGCTAGATCAAGCAATCAATACTTCCTGTGATTTATTCACCCAAGCATGAAACAATACCGGAGAGTATTATTGTCGATCAAACACCATTTTCACCCGATTGGCCCATGAGCCACCGCCTTCTAAGGCATATAATGTGAAATGACATTTATCGAAAACGGTGGTTTAAAGAAACAATTTAAAAGACAAGTTGCAGAATAAAACGCCCTAGATGTTCAGATTGCTTTTACTTGCAGACTTCTACCAACAGAGTTTCATTTCTTAATGATTTTACAGATTTGGGTGTACCTAAGATTGCTTGTATTTGTTTCTCAATGACAAAGGGTGACAATTCCGTTACTGGGTTTTCTGGGTCGATACTTTCAACCACGATGAACCTTGAAAATGATTGTGAAAATTGAGGTTCGTCTTCTGAATCTGACCACGCACGCTTGGCTTTCTTGGATGATGCCATATTAGATTTTGCAATTCATCGGCGATGCTCCAACCACCCGCCCTCGTAGTCCTACTAATGGGGACACCTAACCTGGGGAATTCCATCTCAGGAGAGGTGCCGGGGATACATCGCCGATATACTTGGTATAAATAGGCTAGATCAAGCAATTAATACTTCCGATTATTAGTTCAACCAAGCATGAAAAAATAACGGAGAGTAAAAACGTCGATCAAACACCAAATTTACCCGATTGGCCCATGAGCCACCGCCTTCTAAGGCGTAAGTGAAAACGTCATTTAATGAAAACGGTGGTTAACAATGAACACTTTAAGACAAGTTTATGGATAAAAACGCCCTAGGGCATGACATGACCAGCCGATTGATCGGGTCGGGCCCGCCCGACCTCCCGTTTATCCCAACTCAGGGCCAAAGTGGTGTGTTGCAAAAACAGGGCCTAGCCAATCCCCGAGGTCACTCAACCACCAGGATCCCGTCATCAGGCATTACGGGTCGCAGCCCACGGCAAACGGGCAGGTCCATTTGTTTGGGGTCATACCATGTACTACATGGACAGCAGCCGACTATTTCTATCCCCCCGCCCAGCTGGGGGCGGACAATTCCATTGTATTATTTTATTCGCCATCATGAAGGTTATTATTAAGATTATACCACTTATTAATGGAAGTGACAAACTACCCATTATTTAACTCCTGTTAGGTTGATTTTGGTTGCACCTTGCCTTATTGCATCTGTTTGCTTTTGGTTTGAAGTAGGGGGGTTTGAGGGAGCGGGTACATCCATCTCCTCTTCCTCGTCATCCGACTCGCTTAACTCAGAGAAGCGATTGCCGGTTGAAGCTGGAGGAGGTGAAACCTTCTCCAGATTTATACGAAGTTTTCTTTGACTAACAGACTCAGAATGATGTGAAGACTTTTCTTTTTGGGACTGTTTACTTACAATTTTGTTTACATTCCCTTTATTTGCTTGAGAGGTCGGTTTATTATTTTCAGAAGATGAAGCTTTGCTTTCTTGTTCTTTGTCTGGAGATTTTATCGTTTCATCCGACAGTGCTTGTTTGATTTTATCCTTTGCTTGGGGAAACAGTTCAGTTATGAGTTTCAGAAGACGATCACACTTGCTACATTGATCAGGCTCTTTCTTCTCAGCTTGTACAGATTTGACCTTGTTTGCATAACTTGTTTCTGAAACTGCTTGTCTCGACTCTACGATTTTCTTTGCTTCGTAGAAAGAGACAGACTGTTTGAATGAATGAATGGATGGAGTTTTAAGGCCCGTCGACAACTAAGGTCATGTTGGGCGCAAAACTTTTAAAATATCAAAAGGCGACAACCATATATAACAAAAAACTAAGATATTTATAACATAATAAAAGAAATCGCTATAATCGTGAAATAAAAAATATGTAAACGGTATAAATATAAAGAACTTAGTTATACTTTCAAAACTAAAAAAGAAATAGTGCTCAAAAGAACACTCAATATTAATGTTAAAATACAAAGAAACATTTTTAAATCTAAAGGTAAAAAGGATGTAGAAGAACATAAAATCATATTTTATAATACAAATTAATGGCCTTCAGGAAATCAAATATCAGCTCAATTTTAACATGGTTAAATAAGTCATTCATACTGTCAACTTTAAAATATCTATCTCTTGTAAAAGAGAAATCTACACAATCAATAAAAATATGCCTGACAGTAAGAGGGGAGCTGCACGGAATGCACATTGGAATATCTTCTCCTTTTAGAAGGTAAGAGTGCGTAAGATAAGTGTGACCAATGCGAAGGCGAGTCAGGATTAGTTCTTCGCGACGGTTTGACCTGTAACCAGGCAACCAATCGCCAAGATCCTGTCGGACAGAAAATAGCTTATTATTAATATTGGAAGGATCAGTCCAGCTGTTCCTCCAGACTTCCTGAATGAAACCATGAATTAAAGGTTTAAAATCGGTAAAAGGTACTACAGAGGGTAAAATCTCAAGTGATAATGCCTCCTTGGCAGCTTTATCTGCCTCTTCATTACCATGAATACCAACGTGGCTAGGAATCCAGCAAAAAACGAGATCAACATCATTAAGCTGAGCTATACTGTCAAGAAGTCTTACGACAAGGGGATTGTCACTTTTCTCATATTCAATAGCCTGCATACTTGACAGAGAATCAGTAGAAATAATATAGCGAGAAAAGCGCTCTTCGATGATATGATCGAGTGCGAGATTAATCGCCTTAAGCTCAGCTGAGAAGATTGAAGAGTTATTCGGTAAACGAAATTGGTATTTTTCGCCTTCTAATATGGTGGCTGAGGCAACTTTTTCTTCATTCTTAGAACCATCTGTGTAAATCTCTTCATATGATGCGTATTTCTCTTTAATTTCTAGAAACTTTGTTTTAAAAACAGTTGGATCGGTTGTATCCTTTTTGCTAGAAGCAAGTTCGTAAAGAAACGTGGGGCTTTTTGACGTCCACAAAGGAACATCAGGAACAATATGTTCTGCCACGTCCTCTAGATCAAAATCTAGAGAGTTAACATCTGCTTCACAACGTAAACTAAATGGGGGTATTGCATTTGGTTTTTTAACAAAATCCCGTCTGTGTTTAGGTTCAAACACAGCTTTGTATGTCGGATTCTCAGGATTTGATTTTAGTTTTAGATAATATTGTAATGAGAGTTTGTTCCTTCTAAGATTCAATGAAGGTTCATTAGCTTCAATATAAATACTATTGACAGGTGATGTTCTAAAGGCACCCAAAGCAAGGCGCAATCCTTGATTATGAATAGTATCAAGCTTGCGAAGGTATGAAGGTCGTGCAGAGCCATAAACAACGCAGCCATAATCTAACTTTGATCTGACAAGTGTCCTGTAAAGGCGTAATAAAACCTTTTTATCAGCTCCCCAGTCCATACTGGATACAACACGTAAAAGATTAAGTGCTTTTTGGCACTTATTTTTCAAATTGTCAATATGTGGGATGAAAGAAAGTTTCGAGTCGAAGAGGAGACCTAAAAATTTAAACTCTTTTACAACTTCAATCGGCACCCCGTCCAATTTCAATTCTGGATCAGGATGCATTTTCCTAGACTGACAAAAGTGCATACACTTAGTTTTGGCCTTGGAAAATTTGAAGCCGTTTTCATTGGACCATTTAGAAAGATTATTTAACACTTGTTGCAATTGTCTTTCAATGGTATACATATGTTTTGATCTGTAACAAATACAGAAATCATCTACATACAGAAAGCATTCCACGCCAGGGACAACAGTTTTAACGATATTGTTAATTTTGACACTAAATAGCGTCACTGACAAAATACTTCCCTGGGGAACACCCATTTCTTGTTCATGAGGATCAGATAAAGTATCTCCTACACGGACTCGAAACTGGCGCTCATCCAAAAAAGCAGATATGAAATAGGCAAGGCGACCTCGAATACCGAAATCATAGAGGTCATTCATAATTCCATACTTCCATGTGGTATCATAAGCACTTTCAAGATCAAAAAACACAGAAACAACGTGTTCTTTCTTTATAAAGGCTTCTCGAATAAAAGTCTCGAAGCGGACAAGATGATCAAGAGTGCTTCTTTGTTTACGAAAGCCACTTTGGACTTCCGTAATTAGGTGGTTCTTTTCAAGAAACCAGATAAGACGATCATTAACCATTCTTTCCATGGTCTTACAAATGCAACTAGTAAGAGCTATAGGGCGATAATTTGAAGGATTTGTGGAATCTTTACCAGGTTTAGGTATTGGAATAACGATAGCTTCCCGCCATGATGCTGGAATGCTTCCCGTTTTCCAAACCTGGTTATAAATGCCAAGTAAACAGTGTAGGGAGAGAGATGGTAAATGTTTTAGGAACTGATAATGAATACTGTCAGAACCTACGGCAGTGTCATGACACTTTTTCAAAGCTTTCTTCAACTCTTTAACGGAAAAGTCTCTATTATAGTGTTCCAGGTTTTTGGAACTAAAATTAAGTTTCGACTTTTCTTTCTCACCTTTAAATTTCTGGAACGTAGGAGAATAATTTGAAGAGGAAGATTTCTTGGCAAACGTGTCTGCCAAGATATTAGCTATGTCATGTTTTGATGAAACTGTATCATCGTCATCTGTTTTGAGATGACCAACACTTAAAGATGAGTTCTTCCCACTGATTTTACGTATCATGTCCCAAGTCTTTTTGACAGATGATCTAGAATTTAATCTAGAAACATACTGTCTCCAAGACGAACGCTTACTTTGTTTAATGGTACGGCGAGCTTTGGCTCGTGCAATTTTAAATTTGTAAAGGTTCTCTTTTGATGGTTTCAAATCAAATGATCTGAGAGCAGATTTCCGCTCAGCTATAGCCCTTTTGCAATCTTCATTAAACCATGGTTTGTTAGGGTAATTAGGGTCAGGCGACGTTCTAGGAATAGCTCTCTCGGCAGCCGAATATAATAAGGATGTGAAAAGCTCTGTAGAGTTTTCACAATCTTCAAAAGCCTTTGGATTTATTGATTGTTCGCAGGTAGTTTTGAACAACTCCCAATTAGCTTTATGGAGTTTCCAACGCCTTGGGCGTTCTTGAACCGTTGGTCCTAATTCAGAAATATGAATAGGAAAATGGTCACTACCATGAAGATCAGAGTCCACTTTCCAGCTAAAAGCCGGGAAAATGTCTGGAGTGCAAACAGTTAAATCCAGTGAAGAATATGAACCAGTAGCTGGATGATGATAGGAGGGGGGTTTATCATTTAATAAAACAAGATCATGATTTGATATGAAATCTTCAATTAACCGACCTTTGTCGTTTGTATTAGTGCATCCCCAAAGCGTATGGTGGGAATTGAAATCTCCCATTAATATGAAAGGCTTTGGTAACTGCTCGACAAGATCGTCTAGTTTCCTACGATGAATAGGGGAACTAGGAGGAAGATAAACTGAACAAAGGGTTATTGTTTTATTAAGGGATACGCTTACAGCTATAGCTTGTAGCGAAGTGTTTAGAGGAATGCTGCGATGAGGAACATTGTTGTTAACAATAATTCCGACACCGCCAGAAGCTTTTTCATTCCCTTCAAAATTTTTCAAATAGCAAGAGTGGTACTTAAAAGAGAATTTATCAAAATCTTTAAGAAAAGTCTCTTGCAAACAGATTGCCACTGGTTTTCCATTAGAAACTAATAGATTCATTTCTTCAAAGTTGGCTTTGATGCTGCGACAATTCCATTGTAAAATGTTATTCGCCATTATAAAGGTTAAATGGGTAAAAATACAAATTATTGTTGGAAGTATGTTATTATTCATTTTTTAGCGGATAGTTTAATAATTCCCGCACCTTGCCTAATGACATCCGGATGTTCACTTGGTTTGATTTGTGAGACATCCAAAGATGTGTTAGATTTAAGTGTTTTGGATTCATGGAGAGGGTCTCTCCATTGCTCCGGATTGTTGTTCCAATCCGAAGGGTCTTGATCTTTGGAATCGTCATCCATTTTGTTATCATCTTCATTTTCCTCCTCGTTAGTACTCAAATCGGCATAGCGATTTGAAGTAGCTATCACAGGAGGATTTAACTTTTCAAGCTGTATCTGTGCTTTCTTTCTCAAGATCATATCTGCTTTATCTTCATCAATAACTTTTTCCATCTCCAGAGATTCCGGGCTTGGTTTTCTAGATACTGAAGTTTTATTTCCTGAATTGGATAAGGTTGGGGAAGCAGTGACGGTTTTTGATTGGGCAGCAGGTCTGTTCTTTTCAACAATTAAGGGAGTTGTAGGATTTTTCTCTTTACTTGATGGTGTAGATGGCGAAACGGTTTTAGAGTTCGGAAACAATTTTGCAATTTCATCTTTCTTTTCAGGGAATAAAATACAGAGTTTATTGAACAAATCCTTGCAATTCTGACATTCGTCTTTATTAACCTGAGCTGAAGCTTTCTGGGCATATGTATTTGTTAAATTGATCCTGTTTTCTACTATCTTCCTTGCTTCTGGGAAAGAGAGACTTTCTTTGTACTTAAGAGTAACAATTTCTTTCTCTCTTTTCCAGACAGGGCATTTTCTTGAAGTTGCTGTGTGCTCGCCGCCGCAATTCAGACATTTTATGGGATTAGTACAATCCTGGCAGCGGTGAAGGTACCACTCCTCACCACAACGGCCACACAGATCTTCAACCTTTTCTCTACATTTGTTTTCATGGTGCCCATATTTATAGCATTTGTAACATTGGAGGGGATTTGGGATATAAAGATCTACATTTACCCTCAAATATCCAACTTTGATTGTTTTTGGTAGAATTGCAGAGCCAAATGTCAAAATAATCGTGTTTGTTTGTTTTTTAACACCATCTCTATAAACAGAAATGCGTTTGGCGTTGGTAACATTTTGATTTTTCAATTCGTCAATTATTTCAGTTTCACTTATCCCCTCCAAGTCTCTACACCGAATCACACCTCTTGAAGTATTAAGAGTTTGATGCGGCGAACAAGAGACTGGAGTGTTGAAAAAGGTAGTCATCTTCATTAAGTTTTCAGCATGGACTTGTTTTTCAACTTCAATAAGAAGTCCACCAGACTTAAGTTTTTTAACAGATTTGGGCTGTCCAATCACTGACTGCAACACCTTTTCAATTACAAAAGGCGAAAGTTTGGTAAGATTTGTATCTTTGTCTAATGCATCAACAACCAAAAATCTAGAAAAAGCTTGAGTCGTTGATTGAAAGCCAGGTCCGAGATGGGAAGGTCCGTGTTCAAAATCTTGTTCATCATTTTTTCGTTTTTTGTGAAGGTCTCCATATTCATTTAAGTTGGTATTCACTATCCGGGGCCACCACCCTCCACGGAGTCCTACAAGGGGACATGAAAGGGCGGGTTTCCAGCCCCCATGCCGGGGCTACCCGAATAGTATACTCGAGCCGAAATGACAAAATGAGTCGACAGCGATTGCACGAACAATTTTTTTACTAAGAATCAAGCCGTGCAAATAATGCCAAATCACAAAATCTATTCAACCCGATTAGCCCATGAGCCTATATAGACAAGGACTAAAATACTACTAAAATATAAAATATGAGTGACACGGGCATATAAACCTTTGCACTTAGTACAACAATGACTTTTATACCAAAGTGTTTTCAAAGAAATTTGGTACAACAATTTGTTATGTAATGTGTCATTAGAATCATGACAGAACATCTTTAATATAACAAAATATTTCATATTACAAAAGTAGATGCCCCAGTCTAAAACGACCAGCCGATTGCCTAGACCGGGCCCATCCAGGCTCCCGTTTCAGCCGAAGCCGAGGCCAAAGCAGCGTGTTGAGAAGCTGGAGATCCCTGGGCTTCCCTCAACTACCAGGACCCTCTTTTCCGGCATTACGAGTCTCCACCCACGGCAAACAGGCGGGCCCATTTGTTAGGGGTCATACCATTGACTACATGGGCAGCAGCCGACTATTTCTACCCCCCCGCCCAGCTGGGGGCCACAGACTGTTTGAATTTTATTTCAAGGATTTCCTTCTGCAAAATAAATTTAGGGCATTGCCTGGAATTTGCAGCATGCTCCTGTCCACAGTTGCAACATTTTAAGTCATTTTCACAGGTCTCCTCGTCGTGTTCGTCTACGGGCCCAGAATAACCACATTTTCTGCATGTTTTTACACTTGAACATTTATCTTCATGATGGCCAAACTTTTGACAATTGAAACATCGAAGTGGATTAGGTACAAAAACGTCTACTTTTACAATTTGAAACCCAATTTTGATCTCCTTTGGTAATACTGGTTCATTAAAGGTCAGGATATACGTATTTGTCTGAATTATTTTTTCATCCCTTTTAAATTGAATGCGTTTGACTCAAGTAATTCCCTGACTCCTGAGGTTGTCTTGTATTTCTGATATGGTGCATCTTGACAAATCTTTACATCTTATTACACCTTTTGACTGATTGAGCCTTTCATGGGGGTATACATTGACCTTAATGTTGAAGAATCTTTTGGTTTTTAGTAAATTATCAGCTTGTGTCTTTTTTGATACTTCAACTAAAATAGTTTCATTTCTGAGCGTCTTCACTGATTTAGGTGTTCCAAGGATTGCGTTAATTGATTTTTCGATAACGAACGGGGAGAGTTGAGAAACTGGGTCATCTGGGTCGATACTTTCGATAACTATGAACTTAGGAAATGAAATAGAACAGTAAGCTTCATCATCGGAGTCAGAGTTATAGGCACGCTTGGCTTTTTTTGAGGTTGCCATGGTAGTTGATTGACTTCATCGGCGATGCTCCAAACCACCCGCCCTCGGAGTCCTACAAGGGTACACCTAACCTGGGGAATTCCATCTCAGGAGAGGTGCAGGGGATACATCGCCGATATACTCGTAGCAAAATGGCTAGATCAAGCAAAAATACGCCGATGAATATTTCAACCAAGCATGAAGTAGACATCAGACAGTAAAATTGTCGATCAAACACCACATTTACCCGATTGGCCCATGAGCCACCGCCTTCTAAGGCGTAAGTGAAAACGTCATATAATGAATACGGTGGTTTAGGAAACGCAATTAAAAGACAATTCTTTTTGATAAAAACGCCCTAGGGCATGGCATGACCAGCCGATTGATCAGGTCGGGCCCGCCTGACCTCCCGTTTGTCCCAACTCAGGGCCAAAGTGGTGTGTTGCAAACACAGGGCCTAGCCAATCCCTGAGGTCACTCAACCACCAGGATCCCGTCATCAGGCATTACGGGTCGCAGCCCACGGCAAACAGGCAGGTCCATTTGTTTGGGGTCTTACCATGTACTACATGGACAGCAGCCGACTATTTCTATCCCCCCGCCCAGCTGGGGGCGGGGGTTTCCCGGAAGACCTATTGCATTTTATACAGAAATAAAGTGCAATGGATTTCCCCACGTGATTCGATTTAAACCAATCAGAATTCTTTATTTTATTGGATTGCAATTATTATCTTTCTCCTCCAGAATATTTTTTTTTACTTTTCTGATATGTTGCCTCAAGCCCTATTAAACATAGATTACTGTTATCTAAAATTATGTCGTTTGTTAAATCAAGCATAAACAAGAGATAATCGTAAAACAATTATGCCGCCCATTTCAGCAGGACAAACTGAAAGAGATTTGATAAAAAGATAACAATACATTGATTGATTGAATGGAATGAATGAATGGTGTTTTACGGCCCGTCGACAGCTAAGGTCATGTTGGGCGCAAAATATTAAAAAAAAAATGAACAATTGGTAAACGACGTCAAGGATATATTAAAACTTTACTAGGCAAAACCATTATAAAACAATTTATGGTAAATGGGATAATACAAATCAGTTTAAATAGTAAAAATGTAAAGAAGCTTTTTCAAGTCTAAAATGAAATTAAGATCAGAAGATCACTCAAAATAACCTTAAAAATTCACATAAACGCTTCATAATCTAAGAATAATTTAAATGGGTAGAATAAATTGTAAAATTTTAAGAAAACTTTTGATTTTGAGAACTAAGAAGAAAAAAGGTCAATATAACCTAAAATTAGATTTTGCTATATAAATTTATTGACTTCAGAAAGTCAAATAATAGTTCAAATTTTACAGACTCGAACAACTGCCTCATACTATTAACTTTAAAATATCTGTCTCTAATAAAAGTAAAATCAATACAATCAATAAAAATATGTTTAATAGTAAGAGGAGCGTTACATGGTATGCACATTGGCATCTCTTCGCCCTTTAAAAGATATGAATGTGTTAGATGTGTATGGCCAATGCGCAACCGAGTCAAGATAAGCTCTTCGCGACGGTTTGACCTGTAGCCAGGTAACCAATCGCCGAGGTCCTGTCGAACAGAATATAGCTTATTATTTTGGTTCGTTGGATCATTCCAACATTTACTCCAGACATCATGAATAAAACTATTAATAAGGGGTTTAAAATCAGTAAAAGGTACTTCAAATGGTAAAATTTCAAGTGATAATGCCTCCTTGGCAGCTCTATCTGCCTCCTCATTACCACGAATACCAATGTGGCTTGGAAGCCAACAGAAAACAAGGTCAACATCATTTAGCTGAGCTATTTTATCAAGTAATCTAACGATAAGGGGGTTGTCAGTTTTCTCGTGCTCAATCGCTTGCATACTTGAAATGGAGTCAGTGTATAAAATATAACGAGGGAATCGTTCTGCGATTATATGATCGAGTGCGAGATCAATGGCCTTAAGCTCGGCTGAAAAAATGGAAGAGTTATTAGGTAGGCAGAATTGATATGTTTCGCCATCTAAAATAGTGGCTGAGGCAACTTTTTCGCCATCTTTTGAACCGTCCGTGTATATCTCTTCATATGATGTGTATTTTTCTTTAACTTCCAAGAATTTTGCTTTAAAAATAGATGGATCTGTTGTATCCTTTTTGCTTGAAGCAAGATCATAAATGAACGTAGGACTTTTATATGTCCACAAAGGAACATCAGGAACAATATGTTCTGCCACGTCCTCTAGGTCAAAATCTAGAGAGCTTACATCAGCTTCACAGCGCAAACTAATGGAAGTATTGGGTTCTTTTTCTTTTCAAAAGCCTGTCTATATTTAGGTTCAAAAACAACTTTATGAGTAGGATTGTCGGGATTTGATTTAAGTTTTAAATAATATTGCATGGAGAGCTTTTTCCTGCGTAAATTAAGGGAAGGTTCATTTGCCTCTGTATAAAGACTGTTAACTGGTGACGTTCTAAATGCGCCCAATGCCAAACGCAATCCTTGATTATGAATAGTATCAAGTTTGCGAAGGTATGAAGGACGTGCAGAGCCATAAACAATGCAGCCATAGTCTAGCTTTGATCTAACAAGTGCCCTATAAAGGCGCAACAGAACCTTTTTATCGGCTCCCCAATCCATACTGGATACAACACGTAAAAGATTAAGTGCCTTTTGGCATTTGTTTTTCAAATTGTCAATATGTGGAATAAACGACAGTTTAGAATCAAAAAGGAGTCCTAAGAACTTAAATTCCTTAACAACTTCAATCGGCACACCGTCCAACTTTAATTCTGGATCGGAGTGCATTTTCCTTGAATGACAAAAATGCATACATTTAGTTTTTGTCTTTGAAAATTTGAAGCCGTTTTGATTGGACCATTTTGAAAGATTGTTTAAAACTTGCTGCAACTGTCTTTCAATTGTATACATGTGTTTTGATCTGTAACAGATGCAGAAGTCATCGACATAAAGGAAACACTCCACACCAGGGCAAACGGTTTTAACGATATTGTTTATTTTGACACTAAATAATGTCACCGATAAAATACTTCCCTGGGGGACACCCATTTCTTGTTCATGAGGATCAGATAAAGTATCACCAACACGGACTCTAAACTGTCGTTCATCCAAAAAAGCTGAGATGAAAAAGGCAAGGCGACCTCGAATACCGAAATCATAGAGGTCGTTCATAATTCCATACTTCCAAGTGGTGTCATAAGCACTTTCAAGATCGAAAAAGACAGAAACAACGTGTTCCTTCCTTATAAAGGCTTCTCGAATAAATGTCTCGAAGCGAACAAGATGATCAAGAGTGCTTCTCTGTTTACGAAAGCCACTTTGGACTTGAGTTATCAGGTGGTTCTTTTCAAGAAACCAGACAAGACGATCATTTACCATTCTTTCCATGGTCTTGCAAATACAACTAGTTAAGGCAATAGGGCGATAATTAGATGGATTTGTGGAATCTTTACCTGGTTTAGGTATTGGAATAACGATAGCTTCCCGCCAAGAGGCTGGAATGCTTCCCGTTGTCCATACCTGATTATAAATTGCAAGTAAGCATTGAAGGGATCGAGACGGCAAACGTTTGAGGAACTGATAATGAATAGCATCTGATCCGACAGCAGTGTCGTGACACTTTTTTAAAGCTTTTTTCAATTCCTTAACGGAAAAGTCTCTATTATAGTGTTCCAGATTTCTGGAACTAAAATTAAGTTTAGACTTTTCTTTTTCACTTTGAAACTTCTGAAAAGTAGTTGAATAATTAGTAGAGGAAGATTTCTTGGCAAACGTGTCTGCCAAAACATTAGCAATGTCATGTTTTGAAGAAGCTGTGTTATCGTCATCCGTTTTAAGATGACCAACATTAAGTGATGTATTCTTCCCACTAATTTTACGTATCATGTCCCAAGTCTTTTTGACAGATGATCTAGAATTTAATCCGGAAACATACTGTCTCCAAGACAAACGCTTACTTTGTTTTATTGTGCGACGTGCTTTAGCACGTGCAATTTTAAATTTGTAAAGATTTTCCTTTGAAGGCCTTAAGCCAAATGCTCTCAGAGCACGTTTCCTCTCGGCTATAACCTTTTTGCAGTCATCATTAAACCATGGCTTATTTGGATTCTTTGGGTCAGGCGATGTTTGTGGAATACTTTTTTCTGCAGCAGAATAAAGTAAAGATGTAAACAAGTCTGCAGAATTTTCACAGTCATCAAAGGCTTCTGGATTTATAGACTGTTCGCAGGTGGTTTTAAACAGTTCCCAATTAGCCTTATGGAGTTTCCAACGCCTGGGGCGCTCCTGAACAGATGGTCCTAATTCGGAGATCTGAATAGGGAAATGGTCACTACCATGAAGGTCGGACAAAACTTTCCATGAAAAATCAGGAAAAATATCAGGGCTGCAAATAGTCAAATCCAATGAAGAATAATGTCCAGTTGCAGGATGAAGATAAGTTTTAGATTTATCATTAAGTATAACAAGGTCATGCCTAGTTACAAAATCCTCAACAGAACGACCCTTGTCGTCTGTATTGGAGCATCCCCATAACTTATGGTGAGAATTGAAATCCCCCATAAGTATAAAAGGTTTAGGTAGCTGATCGACTAGATGATCAAGTTTTCTGCCATCAATAGGGGAACTTGGAGGAAGATAAACAGAACAGAGTGTAATAGTTTTATTGAGAGAGACACTTACAGCCACTGCTTGTAGAGATGTATTTAAACTTACATGACGGTGAGGGATATTATTATTTACAATAATTCCCACACCACCAGACGCTTTGTCGCGTTCTGTAAAGTTATTAAAATAGCAAGAATGGTATTTTAGAGAAAACTTATTTGTGTCTTTGAGAAACGTTTCTTGTAAACATACTGCAACTGGTTTTTGTTTCGATACTAGAAGATTAAGTTCTTCAAAATTGGCCTTGATGCTGCGACAATTCCACTGTATAATGTTATTCGCCATAATGGAGGTAATAATAATAATTATATTACCACTTATAAATGGAAGTAGGAAATTACCCATTATTTAACTCCTGTTAGGTTAATTTTATTCGCACCTTGCCTTATTACATCTGTTTGCTTTTGATTTGAAGGAGGGGGGTTTGAAGGAGGGGGAGCGGGTACATCCATCTCCTCCTCCTCGTCTGATTCGCTTAATTCAGCAAATCGATTGCCTGTAGAAACTGGAGGAGTAGAAACTCTCTCCAAATTAATACGAGGCTTTCTCTGACGGGCTGACTGATCTTTTGGTAACTGTTTATTTTCACTAACAACTTTGTTTGGTTTAGTAACTTGTGTTTTCTTCTCAGATTCGGGGACTTTTTTATCATTAGCTTTTACATCTGTGGTTTTATTTGAAGGCTTTTCTCCGGCTAAAACTTGGTCGACTTTACTCCGTACTTCTGGAAACATTTCAGTAAGTATCTTAAGCATTCGTTCACAAGTTGTACATTCATTGGCCTTTTGGGTTTTAGTCGACTCGGGTACAGGTTTTGCTTTATTGGCATAGCTATTGATGTCGTCTCTTGATTCAACAATTTTTCTTGCTTCAAAAAAGGAAACAGATTGTTTAAATTTCACTGTCAAAATTTCTTTTTCTTTTTTAAACTTTGGGCATAGTCTCGAATTAGCTGGATGTGCCATTCCACAGTTAAAGCATTTGAAATCATTCTCGCACTCGTCTTCATCATGTTCAAGGATGTCACCTTCAAATCCGCACTTTTTACAAACCTTGGATTTCATGCATCTGTCCTCGTGATGTCCAAACCTCTGGCAGTTGAAGCAACGTAGAGGATTTGGAACGAAAACATCGACCTTGACAATTTGGAAGCCAATTTTAATCTCTTTAGGGAGAGTTGGTTCATTAAACGTCAGGATGTATGTATTGGTTTTTACTTTTTTGCCATCTTTTGTAAATTCAATTCTTTTGACTTGCGTGACTCCTTGAGATTTCAGATTAGATTCAATTTCACTTATTAAGCAGGAAGAAAGCTCTCTGCAGCGAATGACACCTTTCGACTGATTGAGTTTTTCATGAGCATATACATTCACTTTGTGATTAAAGAACTTTGTAATCTTTAAGAGGTTGTCTGACTGAGCTCTTTTACTAACTTCGACAAGCAAATTTCCATTTTTCAAGTTTTTAACCGATTTCGGTGTTCCAATGATAGCTTTAATCTGTTTTTCTATTACAAATGGTGAAAGGTCTGTAATATCAATGTCTGGATCATCACTTTCGATTACAATAAATTTAGGAAAAGGTAAGAGGTTGATGTTTTCGTCTTCCGAATCTGAGAGTTCACGCTTGGATTTCTTATTTTGAGCCATGTTAAATTGTGTTTGATTCAGCGGCGATGGTCCAAACCACCCGCCCTCGGAGTCCTACTAATGGGGACACCTAACCTGGGGAATTCCATCTCAGGAAAGGTGCCGGGGATACATCGCCGATATACTCGGTGCAAAATGGCTAGATCAAGCAATAAATACCTCCGATAATTAATTCACCCAAGCATGAAGAAAAAACGGAAAGTATAATTGTCGATCAAACACCATGTTTACCCGATTGGCCCATGAGCCACCGCCTTCTAAGGCATGTGAAAGAAACATCTATTTCAAATGAAAACGAAGATTTGATGGTGAAAGGTTAAATTTAAACGCCCTAGGGCAAGGCATGACCAGCCGATTGATCAGGTCGGGCCCGCCCGACCTCCCGTTTATCCCAACTCAGGGCCAAAGTGGTGTGTTGCAAAAACAGGGCCTAGCCAATCCCTGAGTTCACTCAACCACCAGGATCCCGTCATCAGGCATTACGGGTCGCAACCCACGGCAAACAGGCAGGTCCATTTGTTTGGGGTCATACCATGTACTACATGGACAGCAGCCGACTATTTCTATCCCCCCGCCCAGCTGGGGGCTTGATTGAATGGAGTTTAACGCCGCTTTCAACATAATTTCAGTTATATCGCAGCGGCCGGAGCACCTAACAATGGATTCCTGGTATTTCTCTCACCTGTACTACCATTACATCCAATCCTAGCCTCCGACTGCTATCTCACATAGGTTTACGATTATCAACCCATTGGTGAGAGACAAACGTCGGAAAGGATATTTGCCGCCACCGGGGATCGAACCCACGACTTCCAGGTTGGAGATAACAATACACGATCTAAAAATAGATTATGTAATTTATACGCGCACAAAGTAGACTTGAAGCTTTAATGTTTGGCTGAGTATTTTAATAGTTTCTTCGATCTAGATGATTGCAAGTATAAGGAACGAGTGTCATGGCTTAATCATAACGCGTTATTTGCCATGTGCTAAGGCAATTGCACTTTATACCCCAATAAACGCAGTGAAAAAGACACTCATCCCTATATATTTAAAGATCATTGCAAGCTGCTTATCATCTTACAATTGATAGCATTAAATGTAATGAGCCCGTGTTACATTACCAACAATTTGATTTGTGCTTGACGATCAGGCGTTGAGAAGCCTGAACGACGCAACAGTACATTGAACATATTTTACACTTGTAAACAGCCACTTAATTTCCATAACTTTATACAGAGTGAAACCTTTGATAAGAATGGGCTGATGCACAATCTGAGGCTTGACGTTGCGCAAATGTGTTTTGGTATAATTGTCTGCAGGCACATGTACGAGGATGGATAACGAGAAAGGAAACAATTAAACAAAGAATAAAGCTTCACAGATCCAGGTAAAGTTTATGGTTTATAAAATGGTCTATCTAGCTGCTCAAACTTTTAGAACAGTATTATATATGTACATCGAGACATGAAATGCAATTGTCATCACAAAATTTGATAACTCATTATGAAATAGTTTTTTTGCATGGCAAGTTTTATGGTGGGGCTGTGGGGCCGTTTTGTGAAATCTCTGGTAGTATTACTAGATGCATTTGATTTGTGTTTTTGAATATTCAATGTTTATTATATGACTTAAATCTTTTTATTAAAGTAAGAAACTCTCACTTTCAAGACAAATTTGAAAAATTCTAAGTACCTTCAGTTCAATTTATGAGTTCGAATTTTTATTCACCACTGAACAGCTAACTGTACTATGGGAACCAGTAGGCGCATTATTGTTATAAGCTGGACAAACAATTTGCGCTGAGCCATAACAAAATGATCTGAAAAGGGATTGATTGACGAACTCATGTTATCAAAAAAAAATAATTAATTAACTAATCAAATGACAACTTTAGTTATAAAGACGGTATCTAAAACATAAATGGATGACCACGGTGTAGTAGCCACAGCTCATTCTGGAAATGAATAGATGCGTAGAGAGGTTGATGGGGACTAGTCAAAAACAACATCGATGTCAATCCCTGAATGGATATGCTAGTTTTGTTAACTTTATCTTATTGTGTGTGAGAAAGATAATACATGTAGAATAATATAATTCCACTTCTGTACGATATGTGCATTCTTATTGAAAATTCTATTTCATTACCATTATGTTGAAGATATGTCTTGATTTCAAAGAGGTGTGAATAAAAATCAATTTATTAGCTGCAGTTCTTGATTCATGTATTATCGGTATTGTACTTAACTCTTGTAACTACAGCTCTATTTTTTAAAAAGGTTTTAGAAAAAAGACCCACTACGCTTGCCCAGTTCCAAGCAAATTACCGTGGTTACTTGTTAAGAAAGACCATGAAGAATAGAAACAAAGCTGCCAGGGCTATACAGTGTGTTTGGAGGGAATTTAGCGAGAGAAAACGGCAAATACACAAAGTTCAAAGTGACACTTTGATTCAGGTTGGTTTACACCCTTTTGACCTTATTGACTTTTCTTAGTTCTTGATAGGATGTTAGAATGCTTCTTTATACACCCGTCGAATTATAGGATCACGAGTGCCGTCCGACGGCGTGCACACAACTTTAGTTATAAAGACGGTATCTAAAACATAAATGGATGACCACGGTGTAGTAGCCACAGCTCATTCTGGAAATGAATAGATGCGTAGAGAGGTTGATGGGGACTAGTCAACAAGAGCTGTCGGAGGACAGCGAAGCTCGACTATTCCTAGTGCTGGATAGTAACAGCAAATCAATATCAACATTGGAAATTCAATAAAATGAAAGTCAAGAGAAAAGAATCTTTGTCTAGAGGCTGATATTATGGTCACAGAAGCATGTGCAGAGTTTCAAAGCAATAGCTTTAGTAGGAACAGATATACAACTAACATAAAACATTTGCACGTAAAAACTTAACCAAGATTTTCAAAGGCCAAAAAGGGTTAAAATTCCACTAAATAAAATATCAGAGTAATGAATCTTTTTCTGTGGGCTAATATTATGCTCAAAGAAGCGTGTGTAAAGTTTCCAAGCAACAGCTGTAGTAGAAATAGAGATATTACACAAATACAACATTTGCACGTAAAAACTTAACCAAGAATTTCTAAGTCCATAAAGGGTTAAAAATCCACTAAATTCTATACCAGAGAATTGAATCTTTATTAAGAGGCTGTTGTTATGAACATTGAAGCATGTGCAAAGTTTGAAAGCAATAGCCTTAATAGAATTAGAGATATAACTGATGTACATTTGCACGTAAAAACTTAACCAAGAATTTCTGAGTCTGAAAAAGGTTAAAATTCCACTAGATTCAATATCAGAGTAATAAATCTTTGTCAAGAGGGTGATATCATGGTAACAGAAGCATGTGTAGAGTTTCCAAGCAAAAGCCTATGTAGAAATAGAGCTATAACTGATGTACAACATTTGCACGTAAAAACTTAACCAAGAATTTCTAAGTCCGAAAAGGGTTAAAATTCCATTAAATTCAATATCAGAGTAATGAATCTTTGTCAAGAGGCTGATATTATGGTCACAGAAGCATGTGTAAAGTTTCGAAGCAATAGGTTTAATAGAAACAGAAATATTACAGATTAACAACATTTGCACGTAAAAACTTAACCAAGATTTTCTAAGTCCGAAAAGGGTTAAAATTCCATTAAATTCAATATCAGAGTAATGAATCTTTGTCAAGAGGCTGATATTATGGTCACAGAAGCATGTGTAAAGTTTCGTAGCAATAGCTTTAATAGAAACAGAAATATTACAGATAAACAACATTTGCACGTAAAAACTTAACCAAGATTTCTAAGTCCGAAAAGGGTTAAAATTCCACTAAATTCAATATCAGAGTAATGAATCTTTGTCTAGATGCTGATATCATGGTCACAGAAGCATGTGCAAAGTTTCAAAGCAATAGCTTTAATAGAAACAGAGATTTTAAACACTTGCACGTAAAAACTTAACCACAGCATTACGCCGACGCCGACGCTGACGCCGACGCCCGGGTGACTGGAATAGCCCCCCTATTCTTCGAATAGTCGAGCTAAAAACAACATCGATGTCAATCCCTGAATGGATATGCTAGTTTTGTTAACTTTATCTTATTGTGTGTGAGAAAGATAATACATGTAGAATAATATAATTCCACTTCTGTACGATATGTGCATTCTTATTGAAAATTCTATTTCATTACCATTATGTTGAAGATATGTCTTGATTTCAAAGAGGTGTGAATAAAAATCAATTTATTAGCTGCAGTTCTTGATTCATGTATTATCGGTATTGTACTTAACTCTTGTAACTACAGCTCTATTTTTTAAAAAGGTTTTAGAAAAAAGACCCACTACGCTTGCCCAGTTCCAAGCAAATTACCGTGGTTACTTGTTAAGAAAGACCATGAAGAATAGAAACAAAGCTGCCAGGGCTATACAGTGTGTTTGGAGGGAATTTAGCGAGAGAAAACGGCAAATACACAAAGTTCAAAGTGACACTTTGATTCAGGTTGGTTTACACCCTTTTGACCTTATTGACTTTTCTTAGTTCTTGATAGGATGTTAGAATGCTTCTTTATACACCCGTCGAATTATAGGATCACGAGTGCCGTCCGACGGCGTGCACACAACTTTAGTTATAAAGACGGTATCTAAAACATAAATGGATGACCACGGTGTAGTAGCCACAGCTCATTCTGGAAATGAATAGATGCGTAGAGAGGTTGATGGGGACTAGTCAAAAACAACATCGATGTCTATCCCTGAATGGATATGCTAGTTTTGTTAACTTTATCTTATTGTGTGTGAGAAAGATAATACATGTAGAATAATATAATTCCACTTCTGTACGATATGTGCATTCTTATTGAAAATTCTATTTCATTACCATTATGTTGAAGATATGTCTTGATTTCAAAGAGGTGTGAATAACAATCAATTTATTAGCTGCAGTTCTTGATTCATGTATTATCGGTATTGTACTTAACTCTTGTAACTACAGCTCTATTTTTTTTTAAAAGGTTTTAGAAAAAAGACCCACTACGCTTGCCCAGTTCCAAGCAAATTACCGTGGTTACTTGTTAAGAAAGACCATGAAGAATAGAAACAAAGCTGCCAGGGCTATACAGTGTGTTTCGAGGGAATTTAGCGAGAGAAAACGGCAAATACACAAAGTTCAAAGTGACACTTTGATTCAGGTTGGTTTACACCCTTTTGACCTTATTGACTTTTCTTAGTTCTTGATAGGATGTTAGAATGCTTCTTTATACACCCGTCGAATTATAGGATCACGAGTGCCGTCCGACGGCGTGCACACAACTTTAGTTATAAAGACGGTATCTAAAACATAAATGGATGACCACGGTGTAGTAGCCACAGCTCATTCTGGAAATGAATAGATGCGTAGAGAGGTTGATGGGGACTAGTCAAAAACAACATCGATGTCAATCCCTGAATGGATATGCTAGTTTTGTTAACTTTATCTTATTGTGTGTGAGAAAGATAATACATGTAGAATAATATAATTCTACTTCTGTACGATATGTGCATTCTTATTGAAAATTCTGTTTCATTACCATTATGTTGAAGATATGTCTTGATTTCATAGAGGTGTGAATCTAAAACTTAATCAAACTCATGGATTTATCTATTTCACGTATCGTGTTTTGTTTTTTTTTTAATTTCATACAACGATGGAATTAACAGTTACTTTCTTCCGCACTTTAATTGTGAGCGGATCACGAATTATTTGAGGAATAGACTGTGCGTCAGAAACATACAATCTACTCGATGCAGAATTGGTATTAGGAAATGGAAGTATTCAACCGTTTAAATAATGGACCCTGAAGTTTGTATACGTACTGAATTTGGGTATGTATACTGACGTTGGGGTATTGTGCGTTTGGATTGAAGGAGTAACTTAGCTTACAAGTGACTCGGATATGGACTTTTAAGTCTTTTTGATCGAATTGTGTTTGAATTGTACTGATACTGATACCGGGGGCCGACTGTGGTCCAGATTTTAGGAAGGTATTGTAGATGCGAAATTAGTCTTTTTGGGTTAATTTATGTTTTATGAGTGCCGTTTTTTCGCTGTAAAAGTAAATAAGGACTAACTTTACTTTGGAATACCATTACTTCATATACGCACTCATGTTATGGCTTTCACCAGAGACCAAATGCCTTGACATTTTGACCTTGACCTTAAATGGATTCAACTTGCTAAAATATTATGAATACTTTTACCTACTAGGGACATAATCTCTTCATATTCACAGATTCCAGGCGATAGGCATTCGTCAATAACCAAGCTCCCTGACATTAACCGTCACCATCAAAGGACTTAAAAAACTTAAACAAAAAACTTTAACCATTTTTTTTTATTACCTTGATTATATATTTTGCGTGCCTTACCTAGGGACACCATTACACCATTACTCACCAGGAGATAAGCTTTAACCAGAGACTAACTGCCTTGACATTTTGAGATCGAGCTGTTGTCATAGCGGAGTGTAAGTCGTGTGCGCGTGTGTCCGTGCGTGTGGGCGCCGTGCGTAACTTTTCTTTGAACATCTTCTCCTAAACCAACAGCTGGATTTAAACGAACCTTGGATGAAATATTTCTTAAGGAACCCTCTTCTAAATTTGGATTGACCCCAAATATGGACATAGCAGGAGGCTTTTTTTCATTGTAAAGTCTTATAAAATTTATCTCCTCCCATACCATTTGCCCGATTTGGCATAAAAGAGCCTTGGGTGTCCCTCTTCTTAAGTTATTCAAGACATTTGGAATTACTCCCAAATATGGGCCTGGCAGGACGGGGCTTATTTTCACTTTAAATCTTTAAGGATTATATGCGGGGTGATTGCGCGATATTTGATGTAAACAGAATTGTTATAAATACCATTAGCTATAATCCTACAAACTCCTGTTGAGTCGTCTTAATATTTGATTGATCTGGCGCGTCGGTAAGTTCCGGCATAACAATCTATTGTCACTCTTTTCATTGCACTGTTCATGGTTGATTGATTTTACAAATTTGAAGTATGGGGGGTAAACCACAATAGACAGTTCAAAAACCATTAAAAGAAATGATCTCAACTCACTTTGAAAAGACTGTACTCTGAATTGAGCAGGTCAATGGAAAAAATGTTCCTTAGAATCGGAACGTCGTTTACCTTAATGAGACTAAAAAATATTGATTTATTCCATCAATATTTGAACATTTGTAAGGAAGGACCTTACCAAAAGCGAGTTTCAGAAGACTTAATTTGTTTTAATGACGTTATGGTCCTGCCGTAAACACGCTTAAAAATGTCATTCCAGTTCTAAACGAGATGTCTGTTAAGAGCTATTAATGAATGAATGAATATTGTTTTACGGCCCGTCGACTTCTAAGGTCATGTTGGGCGCAAACACTCATGTATGAAACTTGAATAATCCGACGTGAGCACGAAAGCACATGGACTCCCCTCAGATCAGGAGAACGGTCCATGTGCGAGTCCACCCGACCGGAAAATTCACAAAAGTGGGCATTCATGCGTGTACCAAAATTAAAGTAGGCAATAGTATTAAAAAAAATCAATGTAAACAAATAAAATTCTAAAGAAATCTTCGGATGTAAAAGAAATAATAACCAAAAGAGTTATTGAAAACGGTAAAATTTTATATAGCTACTTTAAAAATTCAGATGAAAGAAACGAGGTGGAATGGAACCTAAAAATCAAATTTTACTATATAAATGAATCGCCCTGAGAAAGTCAAAAATAAGTTCAAGTTTGACAAAGTCAAACAGCTGCCTCATACTATCAACTTTAAAATATCTGTCTCTGATAAAAGAGAAATCAATACAATCTATAAAAATATGTTTGATAGTAAGAGGAGCGTTGCAGGGAACGCACATCGGCATTTCTTCTCCTTTTAAAAGATAGGAGTGCGTAAGATAACTATGGCCAATGCGGATGCGAGTCAAAATCAACTCTTCGCGACGGCATGACCTGTAACCAGGTAACCAATCGCCGAGTTCCTGTCGAACAGAGAATAATTTATTATTCTGGTTAGCTGGATCAGTCCAACAGTTCCTCCAGACATCATGAATAAAACTATGAATAAGGGGTTTAAAATCAGTAAAAGGTACTTCAAAGGGTAAAATTTCAAGTCCTTGGCAGCTTTATCTGCCTCCTCATTACCACGAATACCAATATGGCTTGGAAGCCAACAGAAAACGAGATCAACATTATTAAGCTTAGCTATTTTATCTAGTAGCCTTACAATAAGGGGATTGTCAGTTTTCTCTTGCTCATAAGCGCATCTGTGTCTGTGCATAAGTTCGTTCCCCCTAGCATAAGTTTTTCGTTGAAACATGTCTTCTCTGAAATTGCTGGTCAAAATAAATCATATTTCTTATAACTTTAGCAAGTTTGCGGCAGATTGCAAGCCATATTAAGTTTATTATTGAAAACAAGATTGCCCTCAATCGCTCACCTGTGTTATCCGTCTTAAATCTGACCTCTTGACCTCAATAATGATCCCATATCTTTAAATCTTATCTTGGATTTCACGAAGAAATCTTTTCAACCAATTTTCAGGTTGAATGATCCAGAAATATAGCCTCTAGAGTGTCTACCAGGTTTCACTAAGATTTGACCTAGTGACCTAGCTTTATGACCCCACTTGAGCCATTTTCGAACTTTAATTTGATTTCATGAAAAATCCAATCAGATCAATTTTCAGGTTAATTGACCCAAAATTGTGGCCTCTACAGTGTCTACAAGGTTTTCCTAAGATATGACCTAGTACCTCAGTTTTTTCACTTGAACTTGACCCAGAGATTACCGAGATCGAAGAATATTAATCTGGCCAATTTTCAGCTCGATTCAACAAAAATTATGACCTCTGGAGTGTCTACAATTTATTTCTAAGGTTTGACCTATTGCCTAGATTATGACCCCTCCAGCCAATTTAAACTTTACCCAGATTTCGCAACGACAATCCGACCAATTTTCAGGTTGATTTACCCTAAATTTAGGCCTCTAGGGGTATCTACAGTTCTTTTTTCAAGATTTTACCTGGTGACCTAGTTTTTGACACTACTTGATTTTTTTTTGAACCTGACATATATTTCATCAAGACAATAAATCTGACCAAATTTTGTTATCAGCCTAGAGGTGAAATGTAGAGGATTCGTTTTCTTGACAGTAGCGCACGACCACAGAAGTTGATAAAATAGTTTGCAGGCCGCATGGATTAATTTGCGCTCGTTTGTGCAAATTTAACTTGCTCTTGCCAGGAAGCAGACGATAGTCCCAATGCGTCTCACCAATCCAGTTTCTCTGGGGTTCTCTTCTTGCATTTTGCAGGCATTAAATCCTTGTCAATACTTGAAAATTTTACCGAGATTCTGCGATTTCTGAAAACGCCCCCTGTTTACGTTTTTACCCATCAATCGGAAGAATCTCCTTCTAATCACAGGAAACTTTTATTTTCTATTTTTTCTTATTTCCTTTTGTAGATTAAATTAGTAAATATTTTTTTAAGGTTTTTTTTTTCAGTATAACTTTGAACGTGATGATAAAACCAACAGGCACTCCGACCAATTTCTCACATCAGTTCACAACATCATTTCAATTCTCCAGCTGCTATCAAACATGTCCAAGATTATAAACTCCTTGATGGGGACAAATTGTCTAAAAGGATGTGTGCTTCCGTCGGAAATCGAATCCGAGACATTTGGAATGATAGTACGGCTAGCTACCATTGCACTATGACGGCAGCTATCCGACAAAAGAAAACTTTAAAAAATGAAAAGTTATCTAGAGTTATACATATTGAATTATGTTAAATTCTGCTTGCAAATTTTATTGAATACTGTCTTATAATTTTTCAAAATCAGTCAATCACTAAAGTTCACACCAGTAAAGACGATTCATCTAAACATCGTCAAAGCGCTTATGAAAATTGAAACAAATAGATTGTTCGTTATGAAAATGTGTATCCAGAAATTTAACATAGTTAATGGATATTTAGTATAGAAAAGTAGGGCGATAATATCTACCGAGCAATATAAATTATATCTAAATCTAAATTAAAACTAAATAAATTTATTCCTCCCTATTGTAATTCCCCCCTATCAAAATAAAATACCTTTTTCCAATAGCCCTCTTACAAGTGTGTTGGTCTAAAACTGAAGAAGATACAAACACCTTGTCTAAACATGCTGACCTACTGTAGCACGTGCAGAACATGTAGCTTTATTACAACCGGAGAAGTGTATTGACATATGTACACATAAACTAAACCCTTATCTATTTTACACAAAATCATTCTTTCCCTTCTTTCAATCGCTTTTACTGTCTTCGGCCCACTCATTATGCCTTCTAATTTCTAGAATACCTTTTTTACGAATATAACAAGTGCTTTTTATCACGTTAACATTTATGACCTGCCAGGCGAAAGGAAATGAATGAAGCCTGTGATTTAAGGTTCATCGACAAATAAGGCCATGCTGGGTGTAAAACAAAACCAGCTGTAAGGAACTTTTCCCCAGCCAACATGGAGCCAACGGGGGGGGGGGGGGGGGGGGTGGGGGGGTGCGTAAAGTGTCGATCTTAGAAAGACCGTGCGGATTACGCAGACTTACTAGGACCGAATCTTTGCGAACTGGCTGATTTTTTAACAAGAATTCCGTTCTACTTTTCAGTATAAGAATTTCTAAAATAACTCCTGTGGCTGACCTACTCAGAACTAAATATCATTTATTGCAAGGACTCAGGACCCTCTAATGCGTGACAGGTCACATATGTGAAGTTGTACGGGTAAATCGAAAATGAGCAACAGAAGTCCAGGATCACATAAACACTTAAAAACCATTGGATACTGGTCCTTCTAATTGTTGCCCGTCTCTCCATCGGCTCTCAAGCTTCGAAAATTTTATCGAAGTGGTGAAACAATCCATGGAAGTATTGCACTTAAACGCAGATTATACTAACGAACAAAGGAGTCCGGTACCAGATCGGCTGCTCATTAGAATAGATTTGAAGCGATATTTAATTACGACCTGAAAACGTGAAGTTCAACGTGAAAATAGGCTGGCGAAATCATATGGTCGGTTAATTGATTGAATAAAGCTTTACGCCGCTTTCATTATTTTTCAGGGATCATGTTTTGACCAGATCTGTGCAAATTTTCTCATTTTTCTGCCAGAAATCTCATTCAAATTCGCTATTTGAGAAAAATATTACAACAAAATACATTTTAACAATGCATTAGGTTCAATTTGCTATTTAAAACTCAGTGTTTCTCATAAGTTCCTACTGAATGAAATTTTTTGCACATGAAATTCTGAACCGGTATTATCCCTGATTTTTCTTTCAGTTATATCGCAGCGGCTGGAGCACCAAACAAGGAATTCCTGGTATTTCTCACACCTGTTCTTTCATTACAACTTCTTCTAGCCTCCAGCCAATGACGTACTTTGTTTTCAGCCTTGATATCAGATTCGGGCTTGAAAAGGATGTAAACATGAAACTAGTGCGAGAAATGCTAGACATTAACTCAAGGGGTGACAATCTACGTCATCAGCCATTTAATTTTCGCTAGCGTATTTCCATTTAATGAAAAGTTATAAGCTTGTTATCATATAATGTTTCAGATCTATCAAGAAAACTAATCCACCTTAGTACCTGGCCGCCACCATAGCTCAGTTGGTTAGGCATGAGACTTCCAATCTGGAAGTCGTGGGTTCCATTTTTTCGTTATTATGAAGCTCCATAGATTTTTTTTTAAATTACCTCGATACAATATCCAGAGTTAGGCCAAACAAGGAGAGAGGAATGGCGTCAATTAGGATGTTTTTAAAAAATATGTTTGAAGTTCCAAGTTGTAGATGCCGCCGTCATAGCGCAGTTGGTAGCGCATAGGACTATCAATCTAGAGGTCCCGGGTTCGATCCCCGGCGGCACTCATTCTTTCCGACTATTTGTCTCTCACAAAAGGGTTGATGATGGTAGACCTATTTGAAATTGCAGCTGGATGCTAGGAAAGGATGTATTGGTTGTGCAGGTGAGAGAAATGTCATGATTCTATTGTTAGGTGCTCCAGTCGCCGCGATATAACTGACAAATTGTTAAAAGCGGTGTAAAACTCCCATTTGATGATTGTGAAAACCCCACAAAGCTTTTCACATCTTTACTGCACTCTGTTGCAGAAAAGACTATTCCCTCGAACATCATCTGACCCCAAAGTTCCAAACAAACCATGGTTCAGTGAAGATTGCAAAAAGGCTATAACTGAGAGAAAACGTGCTCTCAGATCATTTGGCTTAAGACCTACAAAGTAAAATCTTTACAAATTTAGAATTACACGTGCAAAAGCACGTCGCACTATAAAACAAAGTAAGCGTTCGTCTTGGAGGCAGTATGTCTCTAGATTAAATTCTAGATCATCTGTCAAAAAGACATGGGATATGATACGTAAATTAGTGGGAAGAATACATCACTAAGTGTTGGCAACCTTCAAACAGATGAAGATAATACAGTTTCTTCGAAACATGATATTGCTAATGTTTTAGCAGACACGTTTGCCAAGAAATCTTCCTCTACTAATTATTCACCTACGTTTCAGAAGTTTCAAGGTGAAAAAGAAAAGTCTAAACTTAATTTCAGTTCCAGAAATCTGAAACACTATAATAGAAACTTTTCCGTTAAGGAATTGAAAAAAGCTTTAAAACAAGAGCTGTCACTGTAAGATGACAATGCCCCCGACACCGCTTTGATTTAGAAGTTATGGCCAATGTTAAAGTTTTTGGACGGAATGACGGACGGACGGACGGACGGACAGACGGACGGACGGACAAGTCAAATTTATGATGCCTCCCTATCGGGGGCATAAAAAGTGTCACGACACTGCTGTCGGATCAGATGCTTTTCATTATCAGTACCTCAAACGTTTGCCGTCTCGTTCCCTTCATTGCTTACTTCAAATTTATAATCAGGTATGGACAACGGGAAGCATTCCAGCCTCTTGGCGGGAAGCCATCGTTATTCCAATACCTTAACCAGGTAAAGATTCCACAAATCCATCTTATTATCGCCCTATTGCTTTAACTAGTTGTATTTGCAAGACCATGGAAAGAAATGTAAATGATCGTCTTGTCTGGTTTCTTGAAAAGAACCACCTTATTACTCAAGTCCAAAGTGGCTTTCGTAAACAGAGAAGCACTCTTGATCATCTTGTTCGCTTCGAGACATTTATTCGAGAAGCCTTTATAAAGAAAGAACATGTTGTTTCTGTCTTTTTCGATCTCGAAAGTGCTTATGATACCACGTGGAAGTATGGAACTATGAATGACCTCTATGATTTGGGTATACGAGGTCGCCTTGTCTATTTCATCTAAGCTTTTTTGGATAAACGGCAGTTTAGAGTCCGGGTTGGAGATACTCTATCTGATCCTCAAGAACAAGAAATGGGAGTACCCCAGGGAAGTATTTTATCGGTGACACTATTTACTGTCAAAATAAACAATATCGTTAAAACTGTTTGCCCTGGCGTGGAATGTTTCCTTTATGTTGATGACTTCTGCATCTGTTACAGATCAAAACACATGTATGCAATTGAAAGACAGTTGCAGCAAGTCTTAAATAATCTTTCAAAATGGTCTAATGAAAACGGCTTCAAGTTTTTCCAAGTGCCCCCAGCTGGGCGGGGGGGTAGAAATAGTCGGCTGCCGACCATGTAGTCAATGGTAAGACCCCTAACAAATGGGCCCGCCTGTTTGCCGTGGGTGGAGACTCGTAAGGCCGGAAAAGAGGGTCCTGGTAGTTGAGGGAAGCCCAGGGATCTCCAGCTTCTCAACACGCTGCTTTGGCCTCGGCTTCGGCTGAAACGGGAGCCTGGATGGGCCCTGTCTGGGCAATCGGCTGGTCGTTTTAGACTGGGGCATCTACTTTTGTAATATGAAATATTTTGTTGTATTAAAGATGTTCTGTCATGATTCTTATGACACATTACTAAACATTTTGTTGTACCAAATTTTTTTGAAAACACTTTGGTATAAAAGTCATTGTTGTACTAAGTGCAAAGGTTTAAATGCCCGTGTCACTCATATTTCATATTTTAGTAGTATTTTAGTCCTTGTCTATATAGGCTCATGGGCTAATCGGGTTGAATGGATTTTGTGATTTGGCATCATTTGCACGGCTTGATTCTTTGTTAGGAAATTGTTCGTGCAATCGCTGTCATTCATTTTGTCGTTTCTGCTCGAGTATACTATTCGGGTAGCCCCGGCATGGGGGGCTGGAAACCCGCCCTTTCATGTCCCCTTGTAGGACTCCGTGGAGGGTGGTGGCCCCGGATAGTGAATACCAACTTAAATGAATATGGAGACCTTCACGAAAAAACGAAAAAATGATGAACAAGATTTTGAACACGGACCTTCCCATCTCGGACCTGGCTTTCAATCAACGACTCAAGCTTTTTCCAGATTTTTGGTTGTTGATGCATTAGACAAAGATACAAATCTTACCAAACTTTCGCCTTTTGTAATTGAAAAGGTGTTGCAGTAAGTGATTGGACAGCCCAAATCTGTTAAAAAACTTAAGTCTGGTGGACTTCTTATCGAAGTTGAAAAGCAAGTCCATGCTGAAAACTTAATGAAGATGACTACCCTTTTCAACACTCCAGTCTCTTGTTCGCCGCATCAAACTCTTAATACTTCAAGAGGTGTGATTCGGTGTAGAGACTTGGAGGGGATAAGTGAAACTGAAATAATTGACGAATTGAAAAATCAAAATGTTACCAACGCCAAACGCATTTCTGTTTATAGAGATGGTGTTAAAAAACAAACAAACACGATTATTTTGACATTTGGCTCTGCAATTCTACCAAAAACAATCAAAGTTGGATATTTGAGGGTAAATGTAGATCTTTATATCCCAAATCCCCTCCAATGTTACAAATGCTATAAATATGGGCACCATGGAAACAAATGTAGAGAAAAGGTTGAAGATCTGTGTAGCCGTTGTGGCGAGGAGTGGTACCTTCACCGCTGCCAGGATTGTACTAATCCCATAAAATGTCTGAATTGCGGCGGCGAGCACACAGCAACTTCAAGAAAATGCCCTGTCTGGAAAAGAGAGAAAGAAATTGTTACTCTTAAGTACAAAGAAAGTCTCTCTTTCCCAGAAGCAAGGAAGATAGTAGAAAACAGGATCAATTTAACAAACACATATGCCCAGAAAGCTTCAGCTCAGGTTAATAAAGACGAATGTCAGAATTGCAGGGATTTGTTCAATAAACTCTGTATTTTATTCCCTGAAAAGAAAGATGAAATTGCAAAATTGTTTCCGAACTCTAAAACCGTTTCGCCATCTACATCATCAAGTAAAGAGAAAAATCCTACAACTCCCTTAATTGTTGAAAAGAACAGACCTGCTGCCCAATCAAAAATCGTCACTGCTTCCCCAACCTAATCCAATTTAGGAAATAAAACTTCAGTATCTAGAAAACCAAGCCCGGAATCTCTGGAGATGGAAAAAGTTATTGATGAAGATAAAGCAGATATGATCATGAGAAAGAAAGCACAGATACAGCTTGAAAAGTTAAATCCTCCTGTGATAGCTACTTCAAATCGCTATGCCGATTTGAGTACTAACGAGGAGGAAAATGAAGATGATAACAAAATGGATGACGATTCCAAAGATCAAGACCCTTCGGATTGGAACAACAATCCGGAGCAATGGAGAGACCCTCTCCATGAATCCAAAACACTTAAATCTAACACATCTTTGGATGTCTCACAAATCAAACCAAGTGAACATCCGGATGTCATTAGGCAAGGTGCGGGAATTATTAAACTATCTGCAAAAAAATGAATAATAACATACTTCCAACAATAATTTGTATTTTTACCCATTTAACCTTTATAATGGCGAATAACATTTTACAATGGAATTGTCGCAGCATCAAAGCCAACTTTGAAGAAATGAATCTATTAGTTTCTAATGGAAAACCAGTGGCAATCTGTTTGCAAGAGACTTTTCTTAAAGATTTTGATAAATTCTCTTTTAAGTACCACTCTTGCTATTTGAAAAATTTTGAAGGGAATGAGAAAGCTTCTGGCGGTGTCGGAATTATTGTTAACAACAATGTTCCTCATCGCATCATTCCTCTAAACACTTCGCTACAAGCTATAGCTGTAAGCGTATCCCTTAATAAAACAATAACCCTTTGTTCAATTTATCTTCCTCCTAGTACCCCTATTCATCGTAGGAAACTAGACGATCTTGTCGAGCAGTTACCAAAGCCTTTCATATTAATGGGAGATTTCAATTCCCACCATACGCTTTGGGGATGCACTAATACAAACGACAAAGGTCGGTTAATTGAAGATTTCATATCAAATCATGATCTTGTTTTATTAAATGATAAATCCCCTACCTATCATCATCCAGCTACTGGTTCATATTCTTCACTGGATTTAACTGTTTGCACTCCAGACATTTTCCCGGCTTTTAGCTGGAAAGTGGACTCTGATCTTCATGGTAGTGACCATTTTCCTATTCATATTTCTGAATTAGGACCATCGGTTCAAGAACGCCCAAGGCGTTGGAAACTCCATAAAGCTAATTGGGAGTTGTTCAAAACTACCTGCGAACAATCAATAAATCCACAGGCTTTTGAAGATTGTGAAAACTCTACAGAGCTTTTCACATCCTTATTATATTCGGCTGCCGAGAAAGCTATTCCTAGAACGTCGCCTGACCCTAAACACCCTAACAAACCATGGTTTAATGAAGATTGCAAAAGGGCTATAGCTGAGCGGAAATCTGCTCTCAGATCATTTGATTTGAGACCATCAAAAGAGAACCTTTACAAATTTAAAATTGCACGAGCCAAAGCTCGCCGTACCATTAAACAAAGTAAGCGTTCGTCTTGGAGACAGTATGTTTCTAGATTAAATTCTAGATCATCTGTCAAAAAGACTTGGGACATGATACGTAAAATCAGTGGGAAGAACTCATCTCTAAGTGTTGGTCATCTCAAAACAGATGACGATGATACAGTTTCATCAAAACATGACATAGCTAATATCTTGGCAGACACGTTTGCCAAGAAATCTTCCTCTTCAAATTATTCTCCTACGTTCCAGAAATTTAAAGGTGAGAAAGAAAAGTCGAAACTTAATTTTAGTTCCAAAAACCTGGAACACTACAATAGAGACTTTTCCGTTAAAGAGTTGAAGAAAGCTTTGAAAAAGTGTCATGACACTGCCGTAGGTTCTGACAGTATTCATTATCAGTTCCTAAAACGTTTACCATCTCTCTCCCTACACTGTTTACTTGGCATTTATAACCAGGTTTGGAAAACGGGAAGCATTCCAGCATCATGGCGGGAAGCTATCGTTATTCCAATACCTAAACCTGGTAAAGATTCCACAAACCCTTCAAATTATCGCCCTATAGCTCTTACCAGTTGCATTTGTAAAACCATGGAAAGAATGGTTAATGATCGTCTTGTCTGGTTTCTCGAAAAGAACCACCTAATTACGTCAATACAAAGTGGCTTTCGTAAACAAAGAAGCACTCTTGATCATCTTGTCCGCTTCGAGACTTTTATTCGAGAAGCCTTTATAAAGAAAGAACACGTTGTTTCTGTGTTTTTTGATCTTGAAAGTGCTTATGATACCACATGGAAGTATGGAATAATGAATGACCTCTATGATTTCGGTATTCGAGGTCGCCTTGCCTATTTCATATCTGCTTTTTTGGATGAACGCCAGTTTCGAGTCCGTTTTGGAGATACTTTATCTGATCCACATGAGCAAGAAATGGGTGTTCCCCAGGGAAGTATTTTGTCAGTGACGCTATTTAGTGTCAAAATCAACAATATCGTTAAAACTGCTTTCCCTGGCGTGGAATGCTTTCTGTATGTTGATGATTTCTGTATTTGTTACAGATCAAAACATATGTATACCATTGAAAGACAATTGCAACAAGTCTTGAATAATCTTTCTAAATGGTCCAATGAAAACGGCTTCAAATTTTCCAAGACCAAAACTAAGTGTATGCACTTTTGTCAGTCTAGGAAAATGCATCCTGATCCAGAATTGAAATTGTACGGGGTGCCGATTGAAGTTGTAAAAGAGTTTAAATTTTTAGGCCTCCTCTTCGACTCGAAACTTTCTTTCATCCTACATATTGACAATTTAAAAAATAAGTGCCAAAAAGCACTTAATCTTTTACGTGTTGTATCCAGTATGGACTGGGGAGCTGATAAAAGGGTTTTATTACGCCTTTACAGGACACTTGTCAGATCAAAGTTAGACTATGGCTGCGTTGTTTATGGCTCTGCACGACCTTCATACCTTCGCAAACTTGATACTATTCATATTCAAGGATTGCGCCTAGCGCTGGGTGCTTTTAGAACATCACCAGTTAATAGTCTTTACATTGAAGCCAATGAACCTTCCTTAAACCTGAGAAGAAAAAAAGCTCTCAATGCAATACTACTTAAAACTAAAATCTAATCCTGACAACCCAACGTATAAAGCTGTGTTTGAACCTAAATACAGACGGGATTTTGATAAGAAACCAAGTGCAATACCCCCATTTAGTTTACGTTGTGAAGCAGATGTTAACTCTCTAGATTTTGATCTAGAGGACGTGGCAGAACATATTGTTCCTGATGTTCCTTTGTGGACGTCAAAAAGCCCCACGTTTCTTTACGATCTTGCTTCTAGCAAAAAGGATACAACCGATCCAACTGTTTTTAAAACAAAGTTTCTAGAAATCAAAGAGAAATACACATCATATGAAGAGATTTACACAGATGGTTCTAAGAATGAGGAAAAAGTTGCCTCAGCCACTATATTAGAAGGCGAAAAATACCAATTTCGCTTACCGAATAACTCTTCAATCTTCTCAGCTGAGCTTAAGGCGATTAATCTCGCACTCGATCATATCATCGAAGAGCGCTTTTCTCGCTATATTATTTTTACTGACTCTCTGTCAAGTATGCAGGCTATTGAACATGAGAAAACTGACAATCCCCTTGTCGTAAGACTACTTGACAGTATAGCTCAGCTTAATGGTGTTGATCTCGTTTTTTGCTGGCTTCCTAGCCACGTTGGAATTCATGGTAATGAAGAGGCAGATAAAGCTGCCAAGGAGGTATTATCACTCGAGATTTTACCTACTGTAGTGCCTTTTACCGATTTTAAACCTTTAATTCATGGTTTCATTCAGGAAGTCTGGAGGAACAGCTGGACTGATCCTGCCAATATTAATAATAAGCTATTTCCTGTCCGACAGGAGCTTGGCGATTGGTTGCCTGGTTACAGGTCAAACCGTCGCGAAGAACTTATCCTGACTCGCTTGCGCATTGGTCATGCGTATCTTACGCACTCCTACCTTCTAAAAGGAGAAGATATTCCTATGTGCATTCCTTGCTGCTCCCCTCTTACTGTCAGGCATATTTTCATTGATTGTGTAGATTTCTCTTTTACAAGAGTTAGATATTTTAAAGTAGACAGTATGAAGGACTTATTTAACCATGTTAAAATTGAGCTGATATTTGATTTCCTGAAGGCCATTAATTTGTATAGTAAAATATGATTTTATGTTCTTCTAAATCCATTTTGCCTTTAGATTTAAAACTGTTTCTTTGTATTTTAACATTAATATTGAGTGTTCTTTTGAGCACTATTTCTTTTTTAGTTTTGAAAGTATAACTAATTTCTTTATATTTCTACCGTATACATATTTTTTATTTCACGATTTACAGCGATTTCCTTTTTTATGCTATATATATCTTAGTTTTCTGTTATATATGGTCGTCGCCTTTTGATATTTTAAAAGTTTTGCGCCCAACATGACCTTAGATGTCGACGGGCCTTAAAACTCTATCCATTCATTCATTCAAGTTTTCCAAGACAAAAACTAAATGTATGCATTTTCGTCAATCAAGAAAAATGCACTCCGATCCAGAATTAAAGTTGGACGGAGTGCAGATTGAAGTTGTTAAGATATTTAAATTTTTAGGACTCATTTTTTATTCTAAGCTGTCGTTTATACCCCATATTGACAATTTGAAAAATAAATGCCAAAAGGCACTTAATCTTTTACGTGTTGTATCCAGTATGGATTGGGGAGCTGATAAAAAGGTTCTATTGCGCCTCTATAGGGCACTTGTTAGATCAAAGCTAGACTATGGCTGTGTTGTTTATGGTTCTGCACGCCCTTTATACCTTCGCAAACTTGAAACTATTCATAATCAAGGATTGCGTTTGGCGTTGGGTGCATTTACAACGTCACCAGTGAACAGTCTTTATACAGAAGCAAATGAGCCTTCCTTAAATTTACGAAGGAAGAAGCTTTCTGCAATACCCCCATTTAGTTTACGCTGTGAAGCAGATGTTCACTCTCTAGATTTACGCAGGAAAAAGCTCTCCATGCAATATTATTTAAAACTTAAATCCAGACAATCCTACTCCTAAAGTTGTTTTTGAACCTAAATATAGACAGGCTTTTGAAAAGAAAAAGAACCCAATACTTCCATTTAGTTTGCGCTGTGAAGCTGATGTAAGCTCTCTAGATTTTGACCTAGAGGACGTGGCAGAACATATTGTTCCTGATGTTCCTTTGTGGACGTATAAAAGTCCCACGTTTCTTTATGACCTTGCTTCAAGCAAAAAGGATACAACAGATCCATCTATTTTTAAAACAAAATTCTTGGAAGTCAAAGAAAAATACACATCCTATGAAGAAATATACACAGACGGTTCAAAAGATGGCGAAAAAGTTGCTTCAGCCACTATTTTAGATGACGAAAAATATCAATTCCGCCTTCCCAATAACTCTTCTATTTTTTCAGCCGAGCTGAAGGCCATTGATCTCGCACTCGATCATATGATCGCAGAACGTCTCTCTCGCTATATCATTTTTACTGACTCTATGTCAAGCATGCAAGCGATTGAGCACGAAAAAACTGACAATCCCCTTATCGTTAGGCTACTTGATAAAATAGCTTAGCTTAATGATGTTGATCTCGTTTTCTGTTGGCTTCCAAGCCATATTGGCATTCGTGGTAATGAGGAGGCAGATAAAGCTGCCAAGGATGCATTATCATTTGAAGTTTTACCCTTTGAAGTACCTTTTACTGATTTTAAACCCCTTATTCATAGTTTTATTCATGATGTCTGGAGTAAATGTTGGAATGATCCAGCCAACCAGTATAATAAATTATTTTCTGTTAGACAAGACCTCAGCGATTGGTTACCTGGTTACAGGCCAAACCGTCGCGAAGAGCTTATCTTGACTCGGTTACGCATTGGCCATACACACCTCACACACTCTTATCTTTAAAGGGAGAAGACATGCCAATGTGTATTCCTTGCAACTGTCCCCTTACTGTCAAGCATATTTTTATTGATTGTATAGATTTCTCTTTTACAAGAGATAGATAATTTAAAGTTGACAGTATGAAGAACTTATTTGATTATGTAAAAATTGAACTGATTTTTGATTACCTTAAGGCCATTAATTTGTATTATAAAATATGATTTTATTTTCTTTTGAAACCAAGTTTCCCTTAGTTTTAAAAATGTGCCTTTGAATTTTACATTGAAATGAGCGTTCTTTTGAGCACGATTTTCTTTTAAGTTTTGGAAGTCATACTTCTTTCTTACATTTCTACTGTTTGCATATTTTTCATTACACCATTTACAGCGTTTTGTCTTAAAGTGTTCATATTATCTTAGTTTTGAAGGTATACGTCGCCTTTTAAAATAAGTTATTTTTTAGAGTTTTGCGCCCAACATGACCTTAGTTGTCGACGGGCCTTAAAACACCAATCATTCATTCATTCATTTAAAGTTGACAGTATGAAGAACTTATTTGATTATGTAAAAATTGAACTGATTTTTGATTACCTTAAGGCCATTGTTTTGTATTATAAAATATGATTTTATTTTCTTTTGAATCCAAGTTTCCCTAAGTTTTAAAAATGTCTCTTTGAATTTTACATTAATATTGAGTGTTCTTTTGAGCACGATTTTCTTTTAAGTTTTGGAAGTACTACTTCTTTCTTACATTTCTACTGTTTGCATAATTTTTATTACACGATTTACAGCGTTTTGTTTTAAAGTGTTCATATTATCTTAGTTTTGAACGTATACGTCGCCTTTTAAAATAAGTTATTTTTTAGAGTTTTGCGCCCAACATGACCTTAGTTGTCGACGGGCCTTAAAACAACAATCATTCATTCATTCATATGCTCTTGAGGTCAATCCCATCCCATTTTTCATAGAAATAAAGAAGGGAATCTTCAAATGGTTCTCTGAAACTAGATGCTAGACACTTTTTAATATTTGATATTTATACCCCCCACCTACGAAGTAGAGGGGGGTATATTGGTTTCACCATATCTGTCTGTCTGTCCGTCCGTCCATCCGTCCGTCCGTCCGTCCGTCCGTCCGTAGACCTTTTCGTTTCCGGACTCTAACTCAAGAACCAAATGACCTACAATCATGAAACTTTATACAAATGTTCCTTATGACCCAAGGAAGTGCCCTATTGTTTTTGGGTCATGTAGGTCAAAGGTCAAGGTCACAGTCAGCCGTTGTTCAATTTTCGTTTCCGGACTCTAACTCAAGAACCAAGTGGCCTACAATCATGAAACTTTATGCAAATGTTACTTATGATCCAAGGAAGTGCCCTATTGTTTTTGGGTCATATAGGTCAAAGGTCAAGGTCACAGTAAATTTTTGTTCAATTTTCATTTCTGGACTCTTAACTCAAAAACAAAGCGACCTAGAATCATGAAACTTCATGCAAATGCTACATATGACCTCAATATTAGTTACAAACACATCCTGCACTAATAGCACTTGCATTCTGACAAAGCGCTTGTGGGGGGTATTAGTCCGCTCTGCGACAGTTCTAGTTATTATTATCTATTCGACCTCTACCAAGTATGTTCATATAAAAGCCCTGTGGTCAAATTTGTATGGTCATATATATTTGCTCAGCCCGTGTGTATCCCTGTCTACATAAAAATAAAGTATTATTCTACTATCATCTACCATTAAAAAGTCTCTGGCATTGATAATTTGTACAAGTGCTATTTTCTCAATCTTATTCATCTCATTCAAGGAGACTCTGGTGAGCAAATTATGACCAAATCAGTCCTCTTGTTTTAATTTGTGCTTTTAAGCATCTTTTCCTCTTAATACCAGGCCAATCAAGCAGAAACTACCAAAGTTATTACAAGACACAAAATCCATCAAGAACTCTGGTTGCCAGGCCTGATAAAAAGGAGAAGGCTGAACCAAAGTTGTTAAAAGACTTTAATTCTATCTGAATTCTGGTTGTCAGGGTAGATGGAATGATTGCCAAAAGGTTATGAAAGTCTTAGAAACAATTCATCTTTTCCTTAACCACTGAGCCATTCAAGCTGAAACTTGACAGGGATATTTCTTTGGTAAACCTCTATGAAATTTGTTTTTGAAATTAACACAAAACATTGGTAGCTATGGTAACAGAAAGACCTGATTTAAAAAAAAAGACGTTTAAATTCATTCTTTCAAAGTCCTCCTGTATCTGTGTAGCAATGTGCTTTAAACAAAGGTTTTAGTATACTTCTATTTAAAGGCTTGTGAAGGTCTAAAGGGCGTGTTCTGTTGTAGCCTATTAAGATGTTCACATTATTTCATCCTAAAACTTATACTTTGTAGTAAGGCATAATGATAAATGATGGTAAAGGATGGCTATTTGGACGGTGGTGGCCTTAAGAATTGTCCCTTATTTGTCCTATATTTTTACTCTGAAATGTCCTATAATTCTATATATTTTTCAAAATTTGAGTTGACGCCCTGTACATGTACAAAACCAATTAAGTGTATTAACTGTGGAGGTGAACATTTTGCAACATCTATATCTTGCCACTTTTGGAAATAAGAAAAAGAATTTGTCACCATTAAATATAAGGAAGGCTTGTCATTTACAGAGACTCGAAAAGTTGTAGAAAATCGGATAAATCTGCCAAATTCTTATGCAAATATTTCTAAAAATTACATGGAGAATACAAAGTCCAGTAAAGATGCAAATGGATGCCAGAATTGTAAAGACCTTTTAGTGCAGTTCCTTATGTACGAAAAAGGGCTCCCGTAGGATTTTCGTGCTGAAATTGAATTTTTGGGTTTAATTGATTGTTTAGGGGCCAAGTAATCGCAAAATAAGCGGGTCCAAATTTTCCGAGCCCATTCCCCGATTTTATGGGCTCTCAAAAGAGCCCATATGAGCAAAATAGGTATTTTCCTCAGAGAGGGCTCATGAGATGTGTATTTTTCTCCTAAAATGATTTCTTTGTTTCGGCTGTGTATTTAGCGTGGATTGGAGTTAAAAAAGACAAAAAAAATCCATGTTTTAAAAGCTTATTTCACCCTAAAATGGGCTCCCACAGAGCCCAAATTAGCAATTTGGATGTTTTTTTAAAATTAGTAGGTTAAGGAAAAAAAAAAACCTTGTTGGTTTCGGAATGATTTTTTAAGCCATAGCGTGGATTTGAGTTTTAAAAAATACACAAATCCATGTTTTTAAAGTTTATTTCGCCCTTTTATGGGCTCTCACAGAGCCCTAAATAGCAATTTTGGTGTTTATATATTAGAAGGTTAATGGAAAAAACCTTGTCTGTTTCCAGATGATTTCTTAAGTCCTGTGTTTGGTATTAAGTGTAGGTTGGCGTTGAAATACTTGCATGTCCATGTTCTCTATGGTCATTTTAGAATTTGTGTGGGCTCTCATAATAGCCCATATGAGCCGATTGGGATGTTGTCCTTAAATAAGATTCACATAAAATTCCTTTGACTTTTCTTTTAAAATTACGTTCAATACCAAGCAATGGTTAGTGTTGATGTATATTATTTTCAATTGTTAACTTCTGATATCCTTTCTGATTGGTTTTAAAATGAGCCAATATGGATAGATTTAGAAGTTTTCCAAGCTCGCGATTTTTGAAAAAAATAGCCCTCTTTGTGATGCCATCTTGAACTAAAATTGGTACAAAAGTATATGAATCAAATTTAAAAAAAAAAAAAAAAAAAATACAGTTAAAACATAGTGAAATTGACAAAGTGAATGATTGTGGCATTATATCGAAATGAAATTGAATGAGTGGGAGGAGTGAATGACTTGTAAGGGAGGTTAAATGAAATCGCTAACTGCGTTCAAAATATCCATTACCTCCCTTTAATTTTTTTGAGATTGAATGAATAGCACTGAGTGTATGATTTTGTAAGGGATATATTTCGATTTCACGATGTTCTTCATTGTACCCGGTGCTTTAGTGCTATATGAAGCCCATAGGAGAAGGGTTGGTTGGTGGTTGTGTGTGTGTGTGTGGATGTGGGTGTTCGCATAATGCAAATATACGACAGATTAAAGTGATTAACGACATATTTCCTAAATAAAAGTACTGAAAGTACTGATAAGTTGGAATGCGTTCGAGGGACGGTGACCTCAAGCTACTAACGAAGCTGACGCCTCCCGCCCACCACAGGTAATTACATAATATGTCTCCTCTTTTGACGGGCGTATATAAATCAATATATTTCAACAACGAGAGACGCTTAAGCCCCTGAATCGCTTAACAGGCCCGAATCTGTTTTATATTATTTTTCAAATGACTTCTGCTCCAATTACATTTTTAATTAGAAGTGTCGCAAGGTGGACCTCAACAAGTGATTTGCGCATGATGAAAAGCTATCTTCGCAGGGAAGTCTTTTACTTCATGAGTTGGAATCTCAAGACAATTTTTTGACGAAGATCAATTGTGATTTCGACCTTTGTGACTCCGAAATTGGGCACTTTCTCGGGTCATTGACAACATTTGTGTCAAGTTTCATGATTTGGGTCCATTGGTTGTTCAGTTAGAGTGGAAACTGTTAACAGTTATAGTTTACTGATGGCCGTGACATGTATGACCCCGAAACAATAGGACATTTCTTTGGGTCATGGGCAATATTTGTGTAAAGTCTCGTTATTGCAGGTCAATTGCTTCTACGTTTATCTAGCGGAAAGCAAAAGGTCATTGACTGAGAAACAGACATGATGAAATCAATATATGCTCCTATACTTCTGAGTTGAGGGGTACAGTTAATAACATCGTGAAATTGATAAGGTGAACGATTTTGGAATGATTTAGGCATGATGTTGAATGAGTGAGCAGAGTTAGTTTTGAGTGAAATTTAAGGGAGGGAATCCAATGTCGCTAATCATGTTCAGGTTGAACAAAATTAGTGATATATAAAACCCTTATAAAATATGCATAAAAGTTCAATCAATAGCTTTTTTTCGTCAACAACCAATCAGACGCTTTAAATTTCAATTATGTCAGTGAAATCGCGATATGGTTCTTGCCTAATTCATTTTGAATGTACATGTTTGTCTTATTTTTTAATAAATTTGAGCGTTTTTGAATGGTTTGAGTGACTGAGTGTTTGGAATGAATGAATGGAGCACTGAGTGAGCGATTAAGCATGTTTTTTATTGAGATGAACGTCGATTTCACGATGTAACTAACAGTATGATGGTGCTCTTAAACGTGTTGATTTGTAAGAATGTGAAGAAAAACAAGTCAAACTAGTTGGTTTGTTTCAAATGGCAAATTGTCTTGGTGATCAGATGGAATGCAATTGGGCAAAGATATTCGTAATTCAATTAGAGTTGTGGTGACAAGGGTTTTATGGATGAGTATTGGGTTTTTACAATGAAACATTCATGTAGATAACTGCAATATGACGAAAAACAAACGACAATATGTTGCTAAAATATTTTTTAACTTCAAACGTGTATCATCACCACAATTGAAGATTTTTGATTCGTAGCTTAGACAGAAATTAACAATAGAACACCTTGTCAAAAGTTATATGGTCGTTCAGAAAGAGAAACTATACCTTTGAAAAAAAGCTACAACATAATTCTGCGAAAAACTGGTCTCGACCTTACCAAATAAGCAGATCACGTGATTGGCATGTGCTATTGCCACAATACTGAGAAAACAGATCGCGACATTACCAAATAAGCAGATCACGTGATTGGCTAGCGATATTATTAATTGCTGACCTTATTGGACTTGACTTATCACATGATTTCCAAATATAGTAATGCAAACATGTGATTATAATATATTCGTACGCAACTTTCAATAAATATCGTTTAAAAATAAATTAGAGTGTTGATAATAAACATGAAGTGATAGTTGTGTTATTGTACAGCATTATTTCTTTTTGATGAAATAAACTGTATGTCTTTGTCAAGTTGAGATATACAAAATAGGCCGAAGTGTATTCACATCCTGTTCACGTGATATGTGTTCTCAAAAAACCCGAAATGGAATTATCTTGTGTTCATTTTGCGGTTTTGTTAAATCTAAGTTGGAATTGCTCCGCATTCCAACTTAAAAATGTTTGTTTTCACTGTTGCTTACTCGTACCACAAATGGTATCAATGATCTCTTTGGGTCGGAAATATTCCGTTTAAATTTCCTAACCAATTACCTCACTTTTAATCGATTATATTGACCCTAAATAAACCCATATGAGTCAACATGGTTACTTTGCCAACAGTTAAGTTCAAGAAAAGATTTCTGAAGAAAGGCATTTCTGAAGCCTTATAAGTTAATGGGTGTGGGTCTCGGTAAAACATACGTGAATCAAATTTTCATAGCCCATACCTATTTCATTGGCGCTTAATGATGCCCATAAGAGCATTTTTCGGCATTCTGTAAATATACGACGGATAAATATGTTTGTATTCAATGTTGTATTTTTGCCTTAACATTTGTAAGTCCCAACGAATAAAAAACACTTCGTCTTAATTTTGCTAGTTTGTCCGCTTTACTCTGTTTCAAATTGTCTTTACTGCCCTTTAATCTTGAGTAAGGTACATATAATGCATAGTTCGCCTATGCGTATAAATTGAGAACCACCAAACTACAAGATTTGAGTAAGAGTTATAGATGTGTGCATTAGCTCTCTTCCTTTGAAATTTCAATCGAAAGACACACAATAGCTGTTGATACAAGGTTAACAATTACAGATTATTGAGTCCTTTCGGATTGCCATACTTATAAACATTCTCACGCATTCGCAGGCAAAGCACCTGCATCAGTTAACTACATGTCCCAACTCGCAGACACTCTTATGGAAATGTCTATTAGTAAAATTTGCTGCAATTTTTAAAACAAATAGTGAATCTTCCTAAAAATCAAGTAAAAGAGGTGATACTTTGACGCATGCATATGGTTTGCAACGCTTATTACAAACATATTCTTGTAACATATATAGCAGTATTATATTTTATCTAATTTGTTTAATTTTTCATAGAAATCAGTTACCATAAAATTCATGTGATTTTACAACAACTTTATTATTTGAAATCGTTATGACATATTATAATCTCTAAACAGTTGCATTTATGTCTATAAAAGAAACAACAAGGACGGAACCCGTCATTTTAATGAAATACACGATATCGGATGACTGTTGAATTACATCGACTTTTAATGAATCAGGACAGTATACGATTCTTAAATGATGAACAGGCGCAATTACTATCAAAATAACAGTAATCCGTGTACATGTAATCTTGCTGATTTGAATTATATCTTGCTGCCTCCGGGAATGCATGTTTTGTAAAGAACATTGGCATGGCCATCTGATTCTTGTTTTAATTTTGCAACATACCTAGTGCAAACGAAAGCCATTGAAAAAATGTCCTTATTCAATGGATGGGTGCAGGTATTGAGGGTTTGTTAAGGTAAGAGTAGCCCTGGATTTCTTGCTGACAATATGTATATACTAAAAAGGCGAAGCATACCAAGATAATGATAACCGGTATTGACTTTAAAGTTAAATGATTCCACGGATAAAATATCGGACTAAGGCAAAACGAAGCTGCTCTAGTATTGCTTGATTCATATAGTTGAAGAAAAAACTTGGAAAGTTTTCTATGGTAGATATGTCTTCAAAGAAATAATATTATACTTTAAGTTTTCTTCATTATATAGATTGAAAATTAATATGGATCTAACATTAGATTAGATATGAACGGACATTTTTATTACCGCTTCAAGCGCAAAACTCCTTCAGATCCCTGTTCCGGTAACGGCTCTGTCCGTCCAAATCTAAAGAAACGGACTTTGACCAACTAGTTTTCATTAGCCATACAAGCAAACAGGTAAATGCATCTTAGAAATCCCCAACGATAAGTATGTTGTTTTGGTTTTGAAGATGTGTGAAACATGCACAGTGACAAGGAAAATTTCTTTGCTCAGACAGAATAAAAGTAATTGGGCTTTTTTATCTGTCATTTTAAAATAAGACCCACAAGAATAGCTCCATGACATCAAAAACTTTACCTACGATTTATTAATGAAACAGCTTGTGTGATCATCAAAAAATATTATCATTCCTTGCACTGAGTCTCTTGACTATTTCAGTACGAAACAATAAAGACAGTAACTCTGGAAACTGAAAAGAAGATATAGTAAAGTGATCGTGAAGGTCAGAACACTCATGATCACCACATTTCAGATCAAGTAATTGTCTCAATCCGTAAAATTGTCAAGAAATTGTGTTTCTCATTCCAAAAAAAAAGTTTAATTCTCCTTCTTGACCTTACACCTCACCACAATCTTGTATCTTACAGTAAAGTCTAATCTATCGGTAAAAAGGGTATAGTGACCATGGCTGTGTCAAGTTTGATACAGTGGACCGGGGTTACATAGTTAGGTATTTTCGTTTGCAATGATTTTAGACTTGTGTAAGAAAGCCTCAAACTTTAGTGTAGTTCTTTCATTTACAAGAATGGCGACACCTCAAGGGTTTCGCGGGAAAGAATGAGTGAAAACAAGAGCCGTCAGAGACGGATTATGCTCCCCGAATAAGGCATTGTCACAAAAACAAAAGCCATGTTGGACATGGACATCCCCCGCGAAGAAAGCTTGATAGTAAACTGAAGCCTAATAGATAAAAAAATCATTTGTACTGTCAAAGAATTGCCTCCTATAAAATCTAAGTAATAAAAATAACAAAGGGCAATAACTCCAAAATTATGCTAGTAAGAGTTGTAGTTCAGGTGTATTGCACTTCTCCTCCATGAGATCTATCCACCCATAAAGATTCAAGTTGATAGCTACTATACTTTAGGAGATATGCTCCAGACAAAATCTAAGTATCAAAAATAACAAAGGGCAATAACTCCAAAATTATGCAAGCAAGAGTTGAAGTTCTTGTGCATAGCACTTCTCCTCCATGAAAACTATCCACCCATAAAGTTTCAAGTTGATAGCTATTATACTTTAGGAGATATGCTCTGTGGTCAGATTGCAAGGACTCAAATAAGGTGTAATCTTATACAGCAAACATAAAGGTAACAAACATTAAACCTCCTTTTTGCATGACATATTTTTAGACACAAATTTCAAATAGTTTATGGTAAAGGGCATCTAATTTGCTACTGAAATGTGAAATTTTATCAAATTCTGAGCATAAGACTAGGAGAAATGAAAGAATAACTGTATTTTACGCGCTAGAGTAAAGGTAACAAACATTTAGCCCCCTTTTTCCATGATATATTTTTTTTACGTTAATTTCAAATTGTTTATAGTAAAGGGCATCTGATTTGCTACTCAAATATGAAATTTCACTAAATTCTGACAGTTAGACTAGGAGAAATTTGGGAAAAACTGTTTTTTACCCTAAGTCCCCTTTTCCCGTGACGAGGCCTCAAATCCAAAAACTGTCACACATGCATCAGCACTATATCATAGGAAGTTTACATGGTAAGTTTTATTGGATTTGGCCCAAGGGTTTTGGAGAAATAGGTGGGGACGGACGGACGGACGGATGGAATAACTATTTTACATGCTAACGTAAAGGTAACAAACATTTAGCCCCCTTTTTCCATGATGAAACTTTTTTTTACATTAATTTCAAATTGTTTATAGTAAAGGGCATCTGATTTGCTACTCAAATATGAAATTTCACTAAATTCTGACAGTTAGACTAGGAGAAATTTGGGAAAAACTGTTCTTTTCCCTTAGTCCCCTTTTCCCGTGACGAGGCCTCAAATCCAAAAACCGTCACAGGTGCATCATCGCTATATCATAGGGAGTTCATATGGTAAGTTTCATTTGATTTCGCCCAAGGGTTATGGAGAAATAGGTGGGGACGGACGGACAGAATTACGGATGGACGGACAGACGAAGCAGCGGCTATATGCTCTCCCTTCGGGGAGCATAATAAAAATCGTAAATGTTTTCTTGAAAGACATTTCAAAGTTGATAGAATTGCATTAAGGCTGATACTTTGCTGGAATTGTGACATATCTAAACGTTTTTAAATTATCAATATGATGTTCAGATAATTTTTTCCCGTTTTTATCAACGCCATGCTACCAAAAACATCCACCTTGAGTACTTTTAGAGCTTTGATTTAACACAGCCTTATTTGTTCTCTTCTAAAGTCATATAATTATGTTTTCATATCAAAATCATGTGGGACCTCCAGACAATTTGTCCCTTTGTGCACCAGCAATTTATACAGTCTGGGGAAGGAATCGAACCTTCATACATGATTTTGTTTAATAAGAGGCATTACGACCCTAATTTTGAAATAAGACAACACACAATGAAAATTCCAAAATGTAAAAGTGTCCATGACAGAGTATACAAGATATATGAAACCAAATCCCTTATCAATCTATATGAGGGTTTTGTAATTAAATCTTAATTAGGATCCCATTCTCATGACACTTCACGTATCTGACCCAATGTCGAAAGGAACCATCCTTGTGATGGTGATGGTCAAATCATTCTGACCAAGTTTAAAGACAATCAGATTAAAACTGTGGACTCTTATAGTGTTAACAAGCAAAAGTTAACAGACAGCCAGACAGATAGATGTGGGAATAGAAAACTGGTATTGCTAAAGCTCTTCTGACCTTAGGTAGCCACCGTCATAGCCCAGTTGGTAGCGCGTCAGACTGTCAATCAAGAGGTCCCGGGTTCAATCTCCTATGGCGGCACTTATTCTTTCCGACTATTTGTCTCTTACCAATGGGTTGATAATCGAAGACCTATGTGAGATAGAAGCTGGAGGCTAGGGAAGGTTGTGGTGGTTGTACTGGTGAGAGAAATACCAGGAAACCATTGTTAGGTGCTCCAGCTGCCACGATATGACTGAAAAAATGTTGAAAGCGGCGTAAAACTCCATTCAATCAATCAATCAATCTAACCTTAGGTCAGTAGAGCTAAAAACGCAGCACCAGGAATCATTGTCTAAATTATTCAAAGAATTACAATACAGAATGCCTTGTATATTTACAAGTAGCTTATAAGCTGTCTGGACACTTGTTATTTTCAAATTTCTGCATCAAAAGAATGGGGATGCATTTATCTGTATATTCAAACCTAAAAGTATGCATGAAGCAAATGCCAATGCTTATACATTGTAATTGGAAGTTAAATGTTGAATAAATTTTGTCAACATCCTTGATAGAATCTTTGTCTAATGAATGCTTTGACTATATCGATAACAAGAAGTTTAGTTTAGTTGTTGTTTTTACAAAACTAGATACATTTAAACTCCTGAATCCACAACAACCAGTTCAGTCATTATTCAGTACTGCACAATTACAGTGCTTACAGCACTTTGATTACACTTATGGTTTGTGAGTAGAAGATTTTCAAACATTTTTGTGCTTTATTTGATTTGAAATCCGGGATCTTACGACATAGGGTAGATTTTAAGATAAAGTAATCATTTCAAGTTTTTTGGTAGACAAGCATTAGACAAAGCTCTATACCAAATATGAAAGCTCTAGCCCTCTGGTTTCTATGGCAACCAGAATTCTTCATGGATTCAAATTCTGTGAAGTATTTTGAAAGTCCTTGTAATGAGGATCATTTATTTCTGTGAAGTTTGGTTGAAATCTGATGGATAGTTTTGGAGGAGAATATTTTTTTTAAAATTGAAGAAGGACAGACCAAGGGACAGATGGATGTTGATTGATCACAATAGCTCACTTGAGCACTTCTGCTTTAATCTTTCAGAACATCAAAACAATGAAATATGATTCTGATCAGACTGCATACCATGTACTCAATTATGGCCAGGCTCTTTGCTTTATTTACCGGTATAAAAATATTTCCAACTGTAACTAAAACCATGCCTTACAAGAAACAAAAGATTTAAACACTCTTTTAATTAATATTTGAAAAGCTATTTTGTCTGCTAATTTTTGGATTCAAATCTTCATGAAAGTAATTTTCAGCTTACTCCTATTTCACATGTTTACAAACTATTAAGTTCCATAAAAGATGTCTATTTGTTTGTTTTTTGTTTGTCTATTGATGTCATTAACTTATTAGAAATAAAACTATAACTTGCTTATTTCATAGTCAAATGAAACTAGAGCTGTGGCAAAGTGGACTGATATCCCCCACTGGGGCTTTTCCCTACCAGGGCTATTTCCCAGTATAAGTGCTTTCAGTACATGATCTATTTACAACATGATTAGAACAAAAGTGCCATAGTCACCACTTTGCTTCTGTTTTGCAAAATAATTTTAGAGATTTTATAAATATACACTCGAAGACCAAGAGACTAAGTGTCAAGGGGCATAACTCTCGCAAAAATCAATGAACCATGAAATCTTTGATCCTTGAATATTTACAAATTATGGTGATGACATTTACCACGTTTCATTTAAATCAAGACAAAAAGTAAGGAGGAGTTGTGTTCACAAGGCTGCAATTTCAATAAGTCCCCCCGGTTACTAAGTTTTAAGGGGGTATAATTCAGGGAGATTAATGAACTATAAAATCTTTGATCCATGAACATCTATAAATCATGGTGATTAGTGTTGTAACGATTATCGGAAATAATCGATTAATCGTCGCTGAAGTCCGAGATCGGCGACAATCGATTCTTACGTCGAAAAAGCGATGTTGTTACTTATTTTCCTTTCCGGTAGTTTTCATCTGTTGTGTTTATTGAAAACAAAGGGACATCACTCTTAAACTCAAATTGAAAATGGCAGACAAAGGAAATAGTGCTTCTTTGTCGGATATTTTTCAATATCCAGTCATGGCGAGTGACTGTCAGACATGGTCGAAACGAAAACCCTGGGTCGGGTAAATTTTACCAGATTGTCAGTGAATGTCCGTCACTATTTGATGGGCAAAATGCTTTTTAAACTGAAAATCTATTCTGATGTTCATGAAAACACTAAAAAGGTCAACTTTCTCACGTAAACCAAACATCAATCTTAAGATTGACAATCGGTTAACAGATTTTCTACGACTTTCGGCACCGTTAGAAAAGGCAAATTCTATTTTACAAATTGCATCAATTAGGAGGTCTTGGAACTAATTTCAGGATCCAATTTTTAAAGAATTATTGGTAGCTAGTCTTTTAACCTGATTTTTTGTATTTTTCCAGTTTCAAAAGCATAAACACAATGATAATTTTCTGCTTATTCGTACCAAAGAATGTTCGACCCATCAAATTATTTCTGTTATTTTTATGAAAATCTCAAGTGTCTGTTTTTTTCTGAAAAGACATTTCTTTTTTTCAACTCTTGTAGATCTAATTTCGGGTTTAAATCAAAGCACTAAAAACACTGACAGATTAAGAGAAATTTTACCACCTACCTAGGCCTGAAATGTTATTGCTACAAAGTTTTCCCTCTCAAGTTATATGCAAAAAGGCATACACAAACAAAGATAAGTCAACATCTGATTGTCTAACGACTTTATAGTCACAACTGTACAGGGGTGTGGAATTCCCATGCCCGACTTGTCCGACTCGGGTTTTGTACTTGAGGACAAGTAATTTTTTCTAAGCTACTTGTCCAAGGACAAGTAAATACCAGGGAAAATCTTGGAATGTTACTTAAAAGAATTAAGAGATAAATCATCCTAAAGTTCATATCATAGGATAGAAAGCATTGTTTTTAATGAAGAAAATGCTGCATACCAGCATTTTCTTCATCAAAAGGCAATGTTTTCTTCAATTTTTTCTATTTACTCTTTAGCGGACAAGTTCATTTTGATTCTGGACGAGTAGAAAATCCGCTTTTACTTGTCCAGGGACAAGTGGAGAAAACTCGTATTTCCACACCCCTGCATCTGTAGATCGTTTAGTACCGATTAGGTTCCGAATTTTTTTACATAATGGTGTGTCAATTATAAATATATATAAATGATGCATGTAATTTTGGAATAATTATTGATTTCAGCAATTGTATTTTTTGTTGTTGTTCTTATTTTAGACTAGCAAGAAGTTAGTGAGAAATTAAGGTTTAAAGAATGGTAATTATCCTTCGTTTATTTAACTATCAAAGTGCATTAATCATCATTTTCTGAAACAAAAAAACACCAACTTGGAAGTAACTTGATACTTTGTTATCCCATCTTAGTATGATTGCTAAATAAGATTACATTATAGAACTTAAATTTGAAGGCTCTAATGATTTTCTGTCTCATATATATTTCTCCCCAATATTTTTGATCTTTATTATTTACTTGTACAGTTGAATTGAATTCCATTTTTAGCTTGAATAACACTTACTGTTGATACTATACAACAGATGACAAACTTGAGCCTTTGGAGGTACTAAACAACTGCATCAGACAACAAAGAAGTACTTATCTAACAAAAATGAAGTTTCGATTCTAAAATCGATAATTGAATCGAAAACAGTTTCCGATTCAATTCGATTATCCATTCTGATCTGAGTCCGATTTTACAACACTAATGGTGATGAAATTGACCACGTTTCATTTAAATCAAGACAAAAAGTTAGGAGGAGCCAAAGATACTAAGTTTTAAGAGGGCATAATTCAGGGAATAATTAAAGATCCATAAAATCCTTACTTCATGCACATCTACCAATTAAGTTTAAAACATCCACTAAGTTTGATTAAGATCCAGTCAGAAAATTAGGAGGAGTTGCATTCACAATGCTGCAATTTCAATAAGCCCCAGAGACTAAGTTAAAAGGGCATAACTGAGGCAACTAGAACTGTTGCAGAGTGGACTTATACCCCCCACAAGTACTTTGTCAAAATGCAAGTACTATTAGTGCAGGATCTGTTCGTAACAAATATTTAGATCATTTGCATAAAGATTCATGATTCTAGGTCTCCTATTTCTTGACCTAGAGTCCAGAAATGAAAATTGAACAAAAATTGACTGTGACCTTGACCTTTGACCTATGCAACCCAAAAACAATTGCGCACTTCCTTGAGTCATAAGCAACATTTGCATAAAGTTTCATGATTCTAGGTTGCTTGGTTTTTGAGTTCGAGTCCGGAAAAGAAAATTTAACAAAAATTGACTGTGACCTTGACTTGTGACCTATGTGACCCAAAAACAAAGGGCACTTCCTCGAGTCATAAGCATCATTTGCATAAAGTTTCATGATTCTAGGTTGCTTGGTTTTCGAATTTGAGTCTGGAAACGAAAATTAAACAAAAAATGACTGTGACATTGACCACAAAACAATAGGACAATACCTTGGGACATAAGCAACATTAGCATAGAGTTTCATGATTGAGGGTTACTTAGTTCATTAAGACAATGAACATAAACAATATTAGTCTCTATGGACACGACATAAAAATTAATTAATTTAGATATTTAATTCCGAAAGTCAAGTTAAAAATGTTTTCACTTGATACTCGTGAGGCCTTCGTCGTTTGCATGAATTGAAAAATGTTTCAGAGTTGGTAAGATAAAATGGATCAAACAATGGACACAATATAAAAATAGCTAATCAAAGTTCTAAACAATATGCCAACTTACTGTTACTCTCCCTATCCTGGCCCATGTTGTTATGGGCGAAGAAAGTATTAAGGGTCGTCTGGTGTGACATTTTGACCTTAAAAAACTGCAGAAGAAATTCAATGAAATCATACGAAATTGTGCGTTTTCGACCATTTTCATTTATGAACCCGAGTTAACAATGACGTACACTAATTATTGCATGTCAGCCGACCTGCTAGGTAGCTAGATTAGGCAGCTTCAAATTATCCGATACACTTGGGTGGGATAGATTTACGGCGATGTTTATTTAATTATCGATATATCTATTTCTTTGCAGAATTTGACACTGTTTTGACTCTTTTTTTGTGCGTACCTGTACGCAATATGTAAAACAAACCAGCGTGCAATTTCATTTTTCTGCGTGAATTACGCAGGTCTCTGCGTGAATGGGAATGCTGAATTGCAAAATATTTTCTGCATTTCTGTATTCAAGAGTTAATTTAGCTGCTAAGGTTTACATCTTCTACTCTAAATTCCCATTTACACTGAAATATTTTTTACAAACCAATGTAAAAATGATAAAAACAAATTTACCATACACACACAACAGTAATTCATTATTATTGGTACACTTCTGAAATATTTTTGGTTAAAAATAACAAATCCAAAAATCCCCAAAACCCCCTTGCAAATAAAAATAATTTTCAAAAAGTAAAATTTTTATCCCTTACATATTTTAGACAAACCAGTGAAAAAATTATAAAAAAAAAAAAGTTTTCTAACACACACAACAGAAATTTATTATTATTGGTACACTTTTTAAATTGTTAATTTCAGTGGTTAAAACTTGTTTATCCATGTCGGGGGCGCTGCCCCCGAACCCCCATGCAAATAAAAAGAATTTACGAAAAGTAAAATAATTACAAAAAAAAACTCGCCTCGATAACTCAGTGGTAAGAACACGATCTCCTGACTCAAAGGTCTGGGGTTAGAGTCCTGGTGAAGGCGAGGTGATTCCTTGGGCAAAAAACTTAATGGACCAGGGGTGTGGAATTCCCATGCCCGACTTGTCCGACTCGGGCTTTTGTACTTGCGGACAAGTAAATTTTTCTAAGCCACTTGTCCAAGGACAAGTAAATACCAGAGCAAATCTTGGCATGTTACATAAAAGAATTAAGAGAGAAATCATCCTAATGTTCATATCATTGGGTAGAAAACATTGTTTTTAATGAAGAAAATGCTGGATATCAGCATTTTCTTCATCAAAAGGCAATGTTTTTTTCATTTTTTTCTATTTACTCTTTAGCGGACAAGTTCATTTTGATCCTGGACGAGTAGAAAATCGGCTTTTACTTGTCCAGGGACAAGTGGAGAAAATTCATATTTCCACAGCCCTGTGGACAATGCCTCAGTCCACTTAGCTGAAAATGGGTAGCAGTGGTTAGAATCCATTGCCTCTTTCCAATGTGCATGTTTTGAAATCTAAATTGGGTTAAAAATAAGTAAGGTTACCAGTTTGCATTTATAAGTATGGTGGTGGGACAATATGCATTTATCATGACCTTGGTGGTGGGATATAAATGATTGTTACGCCATTACCCCCTCACAAACATAGGTGGAAATTACAGAAGAAAGCATAGCAATCTTTTGAAATAATTTAGTCTTTCAGTATACAAAATAAACTGGATAAATTGTTTCTAAAAATTCTCTCACCTAAAATTCATGGTTGTCTGGTAATAAAGCTGCCTGTTGTATTAAAATTCTTAAATGCTAATAAAAACAATAAACAAAGAAATACAGTTTCTTAATGTACCAGAAGCGTAGATCTATGTCTGACTGTTTTTACGAGAAGAAAGACAGTTGATATGGGCCAAGAAATCTGAAGACGGCTTCGCATTCGCTCGCCGTCTTCAGATTTCTTGACCCATATCAACTGTCTTTCTTCTCGTAAAAACAATGACACACAATTTCTGCCTCTCAATAAGAACAATCATTTACCTTTATCATTTACCTCATTTACCTAAGAATTTGTCATCCAAGAAATGATTTCAATACGAGTCGAGAAAAAAAAAAACATGGCGGGTCCAAAACATGGCGGAACGGTTGTCATGACGCGTGACGTCATGGAATTTTACCGAATTTTCCAAAAGCTCTGGGAATTTTGTTGGTAAAAAACTAAAATTTCTTTTTAAATCGATTTTTCCGAAATACAACGGCTATATAGAGACCTAGGTCGGGTGCCATTCTTTCGATCCTCAAATGTTCATCAAAATATCTATGGCAGTTTCTTAGGGGTCCCAATCGCGGCTATATCCGGTCAAATAGGTGGAATTAGTCGCCTTATATCATTCGTTCCATTAATCGAAGAATAAATTCTCCAATTAATTTTCACTCATTCTTTATTTGGGGGGTATTCAAACCAGCACATATGGGCTTCACCAAGCGCCAATAATCATATGTGGACTTTGTAATTAGATTCATATTTTTTCTAATTCTACCCTCATAATAACCCTACTTAATTTAATGAGGCTCGGGAAATGTTTGAGACAAGAAATTGATTTCCCCACACCCATTATTAGGCAAAGTATACGTAATGGTTCATATTGGCTCATTAAGATCCAGTTCAATTGATTTAACATCTCGTTGTTGGTTAAGAGAATTTCGATCGAAATTTTGTTTTAACCAATAAAGAACCATTTACAGCAATTTTGGTAATCGTGAAAACCATAGGAAGTGCCGTTGTTCTTGAAATCCAACATCGGAAACTCATCTTCCGGCTCCTATGGGATCCTTTGCAAGCAAATCAAAAGGAACATTAGACCTTACATATGTGCGTATTGTTTATTACACCAAAGCGATCTGAAATACAATAACGTGCTGAAAGTAATTGGAGAACGGTTCGACCGCAATAAAAGTTACCATTTTTGTGACCCTTATTCAAAAAAAAGCACCCAAAACAGTCCACATAGGCTTTTATGCCAGAGAGCCCATAAAATCCAGAAATTATCATAGAGAACATAGACCTGCAAGTATGCCAATGCCAACCAAACTCTTTATACCAAACAGAGCTTAAGAAATCATCTGTAAACAAAAGAAATGTTTTTCCTAAACTCATTAATAGGAAACAGCCAAAATTGCTATTTTGGGCTCTGTGAGAGCCCAAAAAAAAGTGGAAAAAGCTCTTGAAATATGGGTCACTGTATTTTTGTAAATTATTCTTACACTAAATACATTGTTAAACTAAAGAAAACATTTAAGAAGAAAAACAAAAAGCCTTTCCTTAACCTAGTATTAGGAAAATACCCATTTTGCCCATATGGGCTCCTTTGAGAGCCCATAAAATCGGGGAACCGATCCGAAAAATTTGGACCCGCATAGTTTCCGATTGCTTGCCCCCTAAACAATCAATTAAACCCAAAAAATCAATTTCAGCACGAAAATCCTACGGGATTACATAAGGCATCGCACTATTTTCGGAAAACTGTGCATTCTCTTCCAAGATAAAAAGGATCAAATCACCAAATTATTTTCTTTTAACGCTACAACAACTTCTCCACCTGATAAAAATTCTACAAACCATAGCAACTCTAGTAAAATGAATTCTTCCCAATCCAATGCAAAAGATAATACCTCTCTTCGACCTGCAAAATCCTCAACAGACACTTACACCACATTATGATCTGGAGTAGACGGAGTAATACAATTAGATAAAGCTGATATGGCAAAACGTAAGAAAGCTTTGATACAGCTGGAGAAGTCACATCCTCCAGTTGGTAAAGTATTCGAGGATAAGGATACAGGCTCATTTGTTAGACCCTCTAGGAGTAGAACTTCGTCTCCTAGGGCGACAACATCTAATCGCCAGCCAAAGGGATCTGAGGATCAAATTAAACAATATAACCGCTCCCATAGTCACGAAGAAGACATGGTTACGGAAGATCCAGCGGATGCAGATTCTTCAAAAGAGAATATGCAAGTTAAGTATATAATAGACTTCACACATAAAGAAATAAAATTCATAATTCCACCCCTTATTAGTATACTTTATCCCATTAATATAATTATGGCGCACACTATCATTCAATGGAATTGTCGCGGCATTAAAGCTAATTTTGAAGAAATGAATCTATTAGTTTCTAATGGAAAACCAGTGGCAATCTGTTTGCAAGAAACCTTTCTAAAAGATACAGACCCATTCTCTTCAAGTATCACTCTTGCTATTTGAAAAATTTTGAAGGGAACGAGAAAGCTTCTGGCGGTGTCGGAATTATTGTTAATAACAATGTTCCTCATCGCAGCATCCCTCTCATAACTACGCTACAAGCTGTTGCTGTTAGCGTATCTCTCAATAAAACAATAACTCTCTGTTCAATTTATCATCCACCGAGTTCTCCTATAAATAGTAGGAAATTAAACGATCTTGTCGGAAAATTACCCAAGCCTTATATTTTAATGGGAGATTTCAACTCCAACCATACGCTTTGGGGATGTTCAAATACAGACGACAAAAGTCGTATTATTGAAGATTTCATTTCAAATCATGATCTTGCTTTATTAAATGATAAAACCTCCGCTTACCATCATCCAGCCACTGGTTCGTATTCTTCACTTCATTTATCTGTGACCCTCAGCTGGGCGGGGGGGGGTGTTAGAAATAGTCGGCTGCTGCCCATGTAGTCAATGGTATGACCCCTAACAAATGAGCCCGCCTGTTTGCCGTGGGTGGAGACTCGTAAGGCCGGAAAAGAGGGTCCTGGTAGTTGAGGGAAGCCCAGGGATCTCCAGCTTCTCAACACGCTGCTTTTGCCTCGGCTTCGGCTGAAACGGGAGCCTGGATGGGCCCGGTCTAGGCAATCGGCTGGTCGTTTTAGACTTGGGCATAATCTATTGTTATAATTTGATGCTATGTTACCAACGCCCTTCTAAATGTGTACAAAACTCATTCCTTTTTTATCTTGTTGTATAAAATAGTTTTTTAGTTCTAGTCTATATAGGCTTATGGGCTAATTGGGTTGCATGAGTTTCTTTGCTTGGCAGTGGTTTGCATGACATGATTCTGTTTCAGAAGATTGTCCATGTAATGCATTCGTTGGGTAGTTTTATTCATTCGGTCCAAGTATATCACCCGGGTAACCCTGGCATGAGGGGGCTGGATACCCGCCCTTTTCATGTCCCCTTGTAGGGCTCGGTGGAGGGCACGGGGCCACGGGTGATGAAAACTAATTACAAAATATGGATCTCTTAAACCCTAAAAAACGAAAAAACGAAAACGGACTGGATATGGACAAGGATAACTGTTTAAATGTAGGCAAAACTTTCCCTCGATTTCTGTACATACTTCATACAGACGGACAAGAGCCCCTTAACAAACTTTCGCCATTTGTTATTGAGAAAGTTCTCATGGCACACGCTGGTCAAACCAAGTCTGTTAAGAAACTTCGATCAGGTGGCCTTCTTGTTGAGGTTGAACGACCTCAACAAGCTGAGAATTTAATGAAGATGGACAAGTTTTTTAATAGCTGGGTTTATTGTACTCCTCACGAGACTCTGAACAAATCTAGGGGCATCATTAGATGTCCCGATTTGGAAGGAGTTTCTGAGGATGAAATAGCCAAAGAGTTATCCGACCAAAATGTTTCACAGGCTTAGCGTATGACAGTTTTCAGAGACGGTAAGAAAAAGGAAACAAATACAACATTGTTGACTTTTGAAACATCTATTTTGCCAAAGTCAGTGCGTGTAGGGTATCTGAATGTCAGGGTTGACTTGTACATTCCGAACCCTCTGCAATGTTATAGATGCTTCCAGTTTGGACATCATGAAAATAGATGTCGTAACACACGTCTCTGTCGGTGCTGTGGTGTACCAGAGGTTGGTCATGAGGGGGGCCCGGATAAATGCCCTGCAGACAAGAAATGCTCAAACTGCGGTGGCGAGCACATGTCAACTTTCAGGTCTTGTCACATATGGAAGAAGGAGAAGGAAATTGTGACCATTAAGCATAAAGAAGGTTTATCATTTATTGAGGCTTGCAAAATCGTAGAAAATCGCATTAATCTCCCAAACTCTTATGCCAATACTGTAAGACCAGCTCAGTCAAATGAAAGTGAATGCCACAATTGTAAAGATATGTTTTCTAAACTCTGTATGATTTTCCCAGAAAAGAAAGAAGAAATTCTAAAACTATTTCCTAAATTAAAGGATTCAAATTCATCTCGTCAAACCAATGACAAAAATGGGAAAGCGCCCATGACGACTCCTTCTTCAAATCATTCTGATAAAGCTTCAAAAATACCTTCAGTTAATACGACTTCCCTACCTAAAGCCTCAAACACTTCTTCATCGGTTTCTACAGCGTCAGTATCTGTCATACAAGAGCCCAAAGTCCAGTCCAAACCAGTAACTAAAGTACCCGAAAATAAGGATACAATTCATTTGTTAAACCCACTAGGAGCAGAAATTCCTCTCTTAGGGCGGCGATTTCTAACCGCCAATCAAAGGGATCTGAGGATCCTATCAAACAATATAACTGCTACCATAGTCTTGAAGAAGACATGGTAACGGCAGATTCAAATGATGCAGATCCAAAAGAGAATAAGCAAGGCAAAAACAAAATAGATCTTTCACACATCAAAAAATAAAATTCATACTTCCACTACTCAGTGTTATAATTTTTCCCACAATATTGACTATGGCGAATAATATCATTCAATGGAACTGTCGCAGCATAAAGTCAAATTTTGGAGAAATGAATCTATTAGTTACAAATGGAAAGCCAGTAGTAATTTGTTTGCAAGAAACCTTTCTGAAAGATACTGACAAATTCTCTTTAAAGTATCACTCTTGCTATTTGAAGAATTTCGAAGGGAATGAGAAAGCTTCGGGTGGTGTCGGAATCATTGTTAACAACAGTGTTCCTCATCGCACCATTCCTATTAATACTTCGCTACAAGCTAAAGCTGTAAGCGTATCCCTTAATAAAACAATAACCCTTTGTTCAATCTATCTTCCCCCTAGTTCTCCTATCAATCGTAGGAGACTAGACGATCTTGTCGAACAGTTACCAAAGCCTTTCATATTAATGGGAGATTTCAATTCCCATCATACGCTTTGGGGTTGTACTTATACAGACGACAAAGGTCGCACAATTGAAGATATCTTAACAAATCATGATCTTGTTTTATTAAATGATAAATCCTCCACATATCATCATCCGGCCACAGGCTCTTATTCTTCACTGGATTTAACTGTTTGCACTCCAGACATTTTCCCGGCTTTTAGCTGGAAAGTGGACTGTGATCTTCATGGTAGTGACCATTTTCCTATTCATATTTCTGAATTAGGACCATCGGTTCAAGAACGCCCAAAGCCCCCAGCTGGGCGGGGGGATAGAAATAGTCGGCTGCTGTCCATGTAGTACATGGTAAGACCCCAAACAAACGGACCTGCCTGTTTGCCGTGGGCTGCGACCCGTAATGCCTGATGACGGGATCCTGGTGGTTGAGTGACCTCAGGGATTGGCTAGGCCCTGTATTTGCAACACACCACTTTGGCCCTGAGTTGGGATAAACGGGAGGTCAGGCGGGCCCGACCTGATCAATCGGCTGGTCATGCCATGCCCTAGGGCGTTTTTTATTAAAAGACTTGTCTTTTTTATTGTGTTTCCTAAACCACCGTTTTCATTAAATGACGTTTTCACTTACGCCTTAGAAGGCGGTGGCTCATGGGCCAATCGGGTAAATGTGGTGTTTGATCGACAATTTTACTGTCTGATGTCTATTTCATGCTTGGTTGAATTATTCATCAGCGTATTTTTGCTTGATCTAGCCATTTTGCTACGAGTATATCGGCGATGTATCCCCTACACCTCTCATGAGATGGAATTCCCCAGGTTAGGTGTACCCTTGTAGGACTCCAAGGCGGGTGGTTTGGAGCATCGCCGATGAAGTCAATCAACTATCATGGCACAAAACAAGAAAACCAAGCGTTATTTATCCGACTCCGAAGAGGAAACTGTGAGCAACAAGTCTTTTCCAAAGTTCCTTGTAATTCAAAGTGAACACCCCGATGATCCTATAACAGATCTATCACCGTTCATTATTGAAAAACAACTCAATGCTATCATCGGTACACCTAAGTCCGTGAAAAACTTGAAAAATGAAACGTTGTTGATAGAGGTATCTAAAAGAGCACAGGCAGATAATCTATTAAAGATCACAAAGTTCTACAACATAGAAGTCAAATGCTATGCACATGAAAAGCTTAATACATCTAAGGGAGTAATTCGCTGTAGGGAACTGTCCAAATGCACTACAATTTCTGAAATTAAACATAATCTACGGGGTCAAGGTGTTACTGAGGTAAAAAGAATACAGTTCACAAGAGATAGTAAAACAATTAAGACCAACACATATATTTTGACATTTGATCAACCCACTTTACCTAGTGAGATTAAAATAGGGTTCCAGATTGTTAAAGTTGACGTGTTTGTGCCGAACCCGTTGCGATGTTTCAAATGTCAAAGGTTCGGCCATCACGAGGATCATTGTCTTAAGGCAGCAGTCTGCCGAAAATGCGGATATGTTGGTGGGGAGGATGATGATCACGAAGAAGATACTTGTCAAAACGACTTGAAATGTGTTAATTGCGGAAAAGATCATGCAGCTAGCTCCAGGGCCTGTCCCAAATTTCAAAAAGAAAAGGAAAATCTAAATGTAAAATTCAGACAGTCTGTTAGTTTCTTTGACGCTCTCAGAATTGTAGAAGCAAGAAATGTGTCTTCAAATGGAGTTGACAATAGCTACGCTAATAAAGTGAAACCCACACCTTCAGCAATGCCTCAGCCTAAAACAAAAGAATGTAGTACTTGTGAACGGCTTCTAAAAATCTTAACTGAATTGTTCCCTCAAGTAAAGGAAAAGATCGATCAAGTCATGTCAGAAGAATCCCAAGATGACCAACCAAAAGTCGTAGAAAATGTAGATACCTCTAACTTGGAAAAGACGCAGTCTGCTCCCCGACCTCAAAAAGTCAATAGTGCTAAAAGTGCAAATAAACAGTCAAACAATAGCAATGTTACAGAAATATCTGAATGTTCTTATCAAAAATATAATGTTCAGAAAGATAAGTCAAAGCATACTTCAGAGTCCGGTAGTCAAAGAAGACGTCGAATAAATTTGGAGAAGGTTTCTCCTCCTCCAGTTTCGACTGGCAATCGATTCTCTGAATTAAGTGAATCGGACGAAGAGGAGGAGATGGATGAACCCGCTCCCCCTCCTCCGAATCCCCCTCCTTCAAACCCCCCTCCTTCAAAACAAACAGATGCAATAAGGCAAGGTGCGAATAAAATTAACCTAACAGGAGTTAAATAATGGGTAATTTCTCACTTCCATTAATAAGTGGTATAATCTTTACAATAACATCCATTATGGCGAATAACATAATACAATGGAATTGTCGCAGCATCAAGGCCAATTTCGAAGAACTTAATCTTCTGGTAAACAAACATAAACCAGTTGCAGTATGTGTACAAGAAACGTTTCTTAAAGACACAGATAAATTTTCACTAAAATATCATACTTCCTATTTAACTAACTTTACAGAATGCGAGAAAGCGTCTGGCGGTGTGGGAGGCCCCAAGCTGGGCGGGGGGATAGAAATAGTCGGCTGCTGTCCATGTAGTACATGGTATGACCCCAAACAAATGGACCTGCCCGTTTGCCGTGGGCTGCGACCCGTAATGCCTGATGACGGGATCCTGGTGGTTGAGTGACCTCAGGGATTGGCTAGGCCCTGTGTTTGCAACACACCACTTTGGCCCCGAGTTGGGATAAACGGGAGGTCGGGCGGGCCCGACCCGATCAATCGGCTGGTCATGCCTTGCCCTAGGGCGTTTTTATCGAAAGACTTGTCTTTTCATTGTTTTTCATCAACCACCGTTTTCAAATTAAATGACGTTTTCATTTGCGCCTTAGAAGGCGGTGGCTCATGGGCCAATCGGGTATATTTGGTGTTTGATCGACAATTTTACTGTCTGATGTCTACTTCATGCTTGGTTGAAATATTCATCAGCGTAATTTTGCTTGATCTAGCCATTTTGCACGAGTATATCGGCGATGTATCCCCGGCACCTCTCCTGAGATGGAATTCCCCAGGTTAGGTGTCCCCTTGTAGGACTCCGAGGGCGGGTGGTTTGGAGCATCGCCGATGAATTCAATTAACTATCATGGCAACCCACAAAAAAACCAAGCGCTATTTATCCGACTCTGAAGACGAACCACAATTCTCACAGTCATTTTCAAAGTTTATCGTGGTTGAAAGTATCGACCCAGAAAACCCAATAACTGAATTATCTCCATTTGTCATTGAAAAGCAGATACATGCTATCTTAGGTACCCCTAAATCTGTGAAACCTTTGAGAAATGAGACACTGTTAGTTGAAGTTTGCAAAAAGAAACAATCTGAAAATCTTCTAAAGATAAGGATGTTCTTTAATATTAAGGTCAAAGCATATCCCCATGAAAGACTGAATACATCCAAGGGCGTCATAAGATGCAAAGACCTATCAAAATGCACTATCTCTGAAATTAAAGAAAATCTTAGAAGTCAAGGTGTGACGGAAGTTAAACGCATAGAATTTAAAAAAGAGGAAAAGACTATCAGAACAAATACATATATCCTTACCTTTGATGAACCAACACTTCCTTCAGATATTAGAATTGGATATCAAATTGTTAGGGTTGACGTTTTTGTCCCAAATCCTCTCAGATGTTTTAATTGCCAAAGATTCGGTCACCATGAAGATAGATGCACAAGTGTTAAAGTTTGCAGGAAATGTAGTTATGCTGGGCCCGAAGACGAACACTATGAAAATGACTGTGAGAATGACTTAAAATGTTTCAACTGTGGACAGGATCACGCAGCAAATTCCAGACAATGTCCTAAATTCATCATTCAAAAAGAAATACTTGAAGTAAAGTTCAGGAAATCTGTCTCATTCTACGAGGCCAAAAAGATTGTAGAGTCAAGGCAATCTGAAAGTAGCTACGCAAGTAAAGCTAGACCTGATCCAGTTGAAAAGAATAAAACTCATCAATGTGATAGTTGTGAACGACTTTTAAAAATAGTGACTGATTTATTTCCGCAGGCGAAGGAAAAAATTAAACAAGCGTTGTCTCAAGAAACAACAACAACACATGAGCCTTCAGTTACAGATGACAAAAACAAAGATTCTTCTGTTGAAACTAATGTATCTGCTGTATCATCAGCAAAGGTCACTCCAGTTGAAAATATAAAATCGTCAAAAAATAACAATAAGAATGTTGTAAAACCAGAGACAGTCCGCCAGAGGAAGATACGCCTTCAATTAGAGAAGGCACATCCCCCCTCGGTCGACGTTGAGAAATATTCTACCCCTCCAGTTTCGACTGGAAATCGCTTCGCTCATTTGAGTGATTCAGGTGAGGAGGATATGGATGTCCGGGAGGTCTCGCCTCCAAAACCTCAAGATCAGCCTCCTTCTAATCAAAAGCAATCAGATGCTATAAGGCAAGGTGCTAACAAAATTAACTTAACAGGAGTTAAATAATGGGAAGTTTCTTACTACCATTAATAAGTGGTATTATTTATTCATTAACCTCCATTATGGCGAATAACATAATACAATGGAATTGTCGCAGCATCAAGGCTAATTTCGAAGAACTCAATCTTCTAGTTTCGAATGATAAACCAGTTGCCGTTTGTTTACAAGAAACATTCCTTAAAGATACAGACAAGTTTTCTTTCAAATACCATTCTTGCTATTTAACTAACTTTACAGATCGCGAGAAAGCGTCTGGTGGTGTGGGAATTATTGTAAATAATAATATCCCTCACCGTCATGTAAGTTTAGATACTTCTTTACAAGCAGTGGCTGTAAGTGTCTCTCTTAATAAAACAATTACATTGTGTTCAGTTTATCTTCCTCCTAGTTCCCCAGTAGATGGTAGAAAACTTGATAATCTAGTTGACCAGCTACCACAACCCTTAATACTAATGGGAGATTTCAATTCTCACCATAAATTATGGGGATGTCCCAATACAGACGACAAAGGTCGTACTGTTGAGGAACTTTTGACTAGACATGATCTTGTTTTATTGAATGATAAATCTAAAACTTATCTTCATCCTGCAACTGGAAATTATTCATCGCTGGATTTGACTATTTGCAGTCCTGATATTTTTCCTGATTTTTCATGGAAAGTTCTTTCCGACCTTCATGGTAGTGACCATTTCCCTATTCAGATCTCCGAACTAGGACCATCTGTTCAGGAGCGCCCTAGGCGTTGGAAACTCCATAAGGCTAATTGGGAACTTTTTAGAACAACTTGTGAACAGTCGATAAATCCAGAAGCCTTTGATGACTGTGAAAACTCTGCAGACTTGTTTACATCTTTACTTTATACTGCTGCAGAAAAAAGTATTCCACAAACATCGCCTGACCCAAAGAATCCAAACAAGCCATGGTTCAATGATGATTACAAAAAGGCTGTAGCTGAAAGAAAACGTGCTCTTAGAGCATTTGGCTTAAGGCCTTCAAAGGAGAATCTTTACAAATTTAAAATTGCACGTGCGAAAGCACGTCGTACTATTAAACAAAGTAAGCGCTCGTCTTGGAGACAGTATGTCTCTAGATTAAATTCTAGATCATCTGTCAAAAAGACTTGGGACATGATACGTAAAATTAGTGGGAAGAATACATCACTTAATGTCGGTCATCTTAAAACGGATGACGATAACACAGTTTCTTCAAAACATGACATTGCTAATGTCTTGGCAGACACGTTTGCCAAGAAATCTTCCTCTACTAATTATTCACCTGCGTCTCAGAAGTTTCAAGGTGAAAAAGAAAAGTCTAAACTTAATTTCAGTTCCAGAAATCTGGAACACTATAATAGAGACTTTTCCGTTAAGGAATTGAAAAAAGCTTTAAAAAAGTGTCACGACACTGCTGTCGGATCAGATGCTATTCATTATCAGTTCCTAAAAAGTTTGCCATCTTGCTCCCTTCATTGCTTACTTGAAATTTATAATCGGGTATGGAAGACGGGAAGCATTCCAGCCTCTTGGCGGGAAGCCATCGTTATTCCAATACCTAAACCAGGTAAAGATTCCACAAACCCCTCAAATTACCGCCCTATTGCTTTAACTAGTTGCATTTGTAAAACCATGGAAAGAATGGTTAATGATCGTCTTGTTTGGTTTCTTGAAAAGAACCACCTTATTACGGAAGTCCAAAGTGGCTTTCGTAAACAGAGAAGCACTCTTGATCATCTTGTTCGCTTCGAGACATTTATTCGAGAAGCCTTTATAAAGAAGGAACACATTGTTTCTGTCTTTTTCGATCTCGAAAGTGCTTATGATACCACTTGGAAATATGGAATTATGAACGACCTCTATGATTTCGGTATTCGAGGTCGCCTTGCCTTTTTCATCTCAGCTTTTTTGGATGAACGTCAGTTTAGAGTCCGTGTTGGAGATACTTTATCTGATCCCCATGAACAAGAAATGGGTGTTCCCCAGGGGAGTATTTTATCGGTGACACTGTTTAGTGTCAAAATAAACAACATCGTTAAAACCGTTTGCCATGGTGTGGAGTGTTTTCTTTACGCTGACGACTTTTGTATCTGCTACAGATCAAAACATATGCATACTATTGAAAGACAATTGCAACAAGTCTTGAACAATCTTTCAAAATGGTCAAATGAAAACGGTTTCAAGTTTTCAAAGACAAAAACTAAATGTATGCATTTTTGTCAATCAAGAAAGATGCACTCCGATCCAGATTTAAAGTTGGACGGAATGCAGATTGAAGTTGTTAAGGAATTTAAATTCTTAGGACTCCTTTTTGATTCTAAACTGTCGTTTATTCCGCATATTGACAATTTGAAAAATAAATGCCTAAAGGCACTAAATCTTTTACGTGTTGTATCCAGTATGGATTGGGGAGCCGATAAAAAGGTTCTATTGCGCCTCTATAGGGCACTTGTTAGATCAAAGCTAGATTATGGCTGTGTTGTATATGGTTCTGCGCGCCCTTCATACCTTCGCAAACTTGATACTATTCATAATCAAGGATTGCGCCTAGCGCTGGGTGCTTTTAGAACATCACCAGTTAATAGCTTGTACATTGAAGCAAATGAACCGTCCTTGAACCTGAGAAGAAAAAAGCTGTCAATGCAGTACTATTTAAAGCTAAAATCTAATCCTGACAACCCAACGTATAAAGCTGTGTTTGAACCTAAACACAGACGGGATTTTATTAAGAAACCAAGTGCAATACCCCCATTTAGTTTACGTTGTGAAGCAGATGTTAACTCTCTAGATTTTGATTTAGAGGACGTGGCAGAACATATTGTTCCTGATGTTCCTTTATGGACATATAAAAGTCCCACGTTTCTTTATGATCTTGCTTCCAGCAAAAAGGATACAACAGATCCGTCTATTTTTAAAACAAAGTTCTTTGAAGTCAAAGAAAAATACATATCGTATGAAGAAATATACACAGACGGTTCAAAAGATGGCGAAAAGGTCGCTTCAGCCACTATTTTAGATGGCGAAAAATATCAATTCCGCCTTCCTAATAACTCTTCTATTTTTTCAGCCGAGCTTAAGGCCATTGATCTCGCACTCGATCATATAATCGCAGAACGATTCTCTCGTTATATTATATACACTGACTCTATGTCAAGCATGCAAGCGATTGAGCATGAGAAAACTGACAATCCCCTTATTGTAAGATTATTCGATAAAATAGCTCAGCTAAATGATGTTGATCTCGTTTTCTGCTGGCTTCCAAGCCACATTGGTATTCGTGGCAATGAGGAGGCAGATAAAGCTGCCAAGGATGCATTATTACTTGAGATTTTACCTTTTGAAGTACCTTTTACTGATTTTAAACCCTTAATTCATTGTTTTATTCATGATGTCTGGAGGAACTGCTGGTCTGATCCTGCGAATCAGAATAATAAACTTTATTCTGTTCGACAGGATCTTGGCGATTGGCTACCTGGTTACAGGTCAAGCCGTCGAGAAGAGCTTATCCTTACTCGCATACGCATTGGTCATACTCATCTGACACATTCCTATCTTTTAAAAGGGGAAGAGATGCCAATGTGCATTCCATGTAACGCTCCTCTTACTGTCAAACATATTTTTATTGATTGTATTGACTTTTCTCTTATCAGAGACAGGTATTTTAAAGTTGACAGTATGAGGCAGCTGTTTGACATGGTCAAATTAGAACTCATATTCGAGTTTCTTAAAGCAATTCATTTATATAGTAAAATCTAATTTTAGGTTATATTTATCGTTTTTCATCTTTAGTTTTTCAAATTGTTTCCTAAATATTTACCGTTTTCTTTATCTATTTAGATATAAATTCTTTAAAATTTTAAGATATTCTTTTGACTTTTAATTGTTTACATTGATTTGTTTTATTATGCTATCTCAAATTACAGAATAATTTTGAATGTCCTGTGTGAATTTTCCGGTCGGGTGGACTCGCACATGGATCGTTCTCCTGATCTGAGGGGAGTCCATGTGCTTTCGTGCTCACGTCGGATTATTCAAGTTTTATACATGAGTGTTTGCGCCCAACATGACCTTAGTAGTCGACGGGCCGTAAAACAATATTCATTCATTCATTCTGGCGGTGTGGGAATTATTGTAAATAATAATATTCCTCACCGTCATGTCAGTTTGGATACTTCTTTGCAAGCAGTGGCTGTAAGTGTCTCGTTAAATAAAACAATTACATTATGTTCTATTTATCTTCCTCCAAGTTCCCCTGTTGACGGTAGAAAACTTGATCATATTGTTGATCAGCTACCACAGCCTTTTATACTTATGGGGGATTTCAATTCTCATCATAGGTTATGGGGATGCTCCAATACAGACGACAAAGGTCGTATTGTTGAGGATTTTGTAACTAGGCATGATCTTGTTTTATTGAATGATAAATCTAAAACTTATCTTCATCCTGCAACAGGAAATTATTCTTCACTGGATTTGACTATTTGCACACCTGATATTTTTCCTGATTTTTCATGGAAAGTTATTTCCGACCTTCATGGTAGTGACCATTTTCCTATTCAGATCTCTGAATTAGGACCATCTGTTCAGGAGCGCCCTAGGCGTTGGAAACTCCATAAGGCTAATTGGGAACTTTTTAAAACCACCTGTGAACAGTCGATAAATTCAGAAGCCTTTGATGACTGTGAAAATTCTGCAGACTTGTTTACATCTTTAATATATTCTGCTGCAGAAAAAAGTATTCCACAAACATCGCCTGACCCAAAGAATCCAAACAAGCCATGGTTCAATGATGATTGCAAAAAGGTTATAGCCGAGAGGAAACGTGCTCTTAGAGCATTTGGCTTAAGGCCTTCAAAGGAAAATCTTTACAAATTTAAAATTGCACGTGCAAAAGCACGTCGCACTATAAAACAAAGTAAGCGTTCGTCTTGGAGACAGTATGTATCTAGATTAAATTCTAGATCGTCGGTCAAAAAGACTTGGGACATGATACGTAAAATGAGTGGGAAGAATACATCACTTAATGTTGGTCATCTTAAAACGGATGACGATAATACAGTTTCCTCCAAACATGATATTGCTAATGTCTTGGCAGACACGTTTGCAAAGAAATCTTCCTCTACTAATTATTCACCTACGTTTCAGAAATTTCAAGGTGAAAAAGAAAAGTCTAAACTTAATTTTAGTTCCAGAAATCTGGAACACTATAATAGAGACTTTTCCGTTAAGGAATTGAAAAAAGCTTTAAAAAAGTGTCACGACACTGCTGTCGGATCAGATGCTATTCATTATCAATTCCTCAAACGTTTGCCATCTCGTTCCCTTCATTGCTTACTTCAAATTTATAGACCTGCCTGTTTGCCGTGGGCTGCGACCCGTAATGCCTGATGACGGGATCCTGGTGGTTGAGTGAACTCAGGGATTGGCTTGGCCCTGTGTTTGCAACACACCACTTTGGCCCTGAGTTGGGATAAACGGGAGGTCAGGCGGGCCCGACCTGATCAATCGGCTGGTCATGTCTTGCCCTAGGGCGTTTTAATTAATCCTTTGACCAATAAACCGTCGTTTTCATTTGAACAGCGTTTCTTTCACATGCCTTAGAAGGCGGTGGCTCACGGGCCAATCGGGTAAACATGGTGTTTGATCGACAATTATACTTTCCGTTATTTCTTCATGCTTGGGTGAATTAATTATCGGATGTATGTATTGCTTGATCTAGCCATTTTGCACCGAGTATATCGGCGATGTATCCCCGGCACCTTTCCTGAGATGGAATTCCCCAGGTTAGGTGTCCCCATTAGTAGGACTCCGAGGGCGGGTGGTTTGGAGCATCGCCGCTGAAACACACACAAAATAGCATGGCTTCATCCAAAAAAACCAAGAGAGTACTATCGGATTCTGAGGACGAAAATATAAACCTATTACCATTTCCGAAATTCATTGTGGTCGAAAGTGAAGACCCAGAATTCCCAGTAGCAGAACTTTCACCATTCGTAATAGAGAAACAAATACGGGCGATAATAGGCACTCCGAAATCGGTTAAAAATTTAAAAAATGGAAACTTGTTGATTGAAGTATCTAAAAGGGCCCAATCAGATAATCTATTGAAAATTACCAAGTTTTTCAATCACAAGGTAACAGTGTACCCTCATGAAAAGTTGAATACTTCCAAAGGTGTTATTCGTTGTAGAGAACTATCTTCCTGCATGATATACGAAATTGAGCAAAATCTAAAATCTCAAGGTGTTGTAGCAGTAAGAAGAATTGAATTTACCAGGGATAACAAGAAAATCAAAACAAACACATATGTCTTAACATTTAATGAACCAACATTGCCCAAGGAAATAAAAGTTGGCTTTCAGGTTGTGAAGGTTGATGTGTTTGTCCCAAACCCTCTGCGTTGTTTTAACTGTCAGAGGTTTGGGCATCACGAGGACAACTGTAAGAAAGCCAAAGTTTGTAGAAAATGTGGATTTGAAGGAGAGGAAGATGAGCATAATGAGGATGATTGTCAGAATGACTTCAAGTGCTTCAATTGTGGAATGGCACATCCTGCAAACTCAAGATTATGCACGAAATTCCTAAAAGAAAAAGAAATCTTGACTGTTAAATTCAAACAATCTGTCTCCTTCTTTGAAGCTAGGAAGATAGTTGAGTCCAGAAACGACAACAATAGCTACGCCAATAAAGCAAAGTCTTCACCAGAGCCAACAAAGTCTTCAAATACACAGGAATGCACCACTTGTGAACGCATGCTCAAATTATTAACGGAAATGTTTCCTGAGGTACGCAGTAAAATAGATCAGGTTTTGTCTGGAGAAACACCTTCAGATAACAACACAACTGTAAACAAAAGTGACAAAAATGTCCCAGAATCTGAAAAAAAGACAACCGTTTCTAAGCCAAATAAAGTTATTAACAAAAATGCAAATAAAACGTCACCAAAAGATCAGTCTAAACTAGTGTCAGAATCAGTCAACCAGAGGAAGACTCGGATTAATCTGGAGAAGGTTTCCTCTCCTCCAGTTTCGACGGGTAATCGCTTCTCTGAATTAAGTGAGTCTGATGATGAGGAGGAGGAGATGGATGTACCCGCTCCCCCACCTTCAAACCCCCCTTCTTTAAACCCCCCTCCTTCAAAACAAACAGGAGCAATTAGGCAGGGTGCGAATAAAATTAACCTAACAGGAGTTAAATGATGGGTTATTTCTTACTTCCATTAATAAGTGGTATAATCTTTACAATAACCTCCATAATGGCGAATAACATTATACAATGGAATTGTCGCAGCATCAAGGCCAATTTCGAAGAACTTAATCTTCTAGTTAACAAACAAAAACCAGTTGCAGTTTGTATACAAGAAACGTTTCTTAAAGACACAGATAAGTTTTCTCTGAAATATCACTCTTGCTATCTTACTAACTTTACAGATCGCGAGAAAGCGTCTGGTGGTGTGGGAATTATTGTAAATAATAATATCCCTCACCGTCATGTCAGTTTTGATACTTCTTTGCAAGCAGTGGCTGTAAGTGTCTCGTTAAATAAAACAATTACATTATGTTCTATTTATCTTCCTCCAAGTTCCCCTGTTGATGGTAGAAAACTTGATCATCTTGTTGATCAGCTACCACAACCTTTTATACTTATGGGGGATTTCAATTCTCATCATAGGTTATGGGGATGCTCCAATACAGACGACAAAGGTCGTACTGTTGAGGATTTTGTAACTAGGCATGATCTTGTTTTATTGAATGATAAATCTAAAACTTATCTTCATCCTGCAACAGGAAATTATTCTTCAGTGGATTTGACTATTTGCAGTCCTGATATTTTTCCTGATTTTTCATGGAAAGTTATTTCCGACCTTCATGGTAGTGACCATTTCCCTATTCAGATCTCTGAATTAGGACCATCTGTTCAGGAGCGCCCTAGGCGTTGGAAACTCCATAAGGCTAATTGGGAACTTTTTAGAACCACATGTGAACAGTCGATAAATTCAGAAGCCTTTGATGACTGTGAAAATTCTGCAGACTTGTTTACATCTTTACTATATTCTGCTGCAGAAAAAAAGTATTCCACAAACATCGCCTGACCCAAAGAATCCAAATAAGCCATGGTTCAATGATGATTGCAAAAAGGTTATAGCCGAGAGGAAACGTGCTCTTAGGGCATTTGGCTTAAGGCCTTCAAAGGAAAATTTTTACAAATTTAAAATTGCACGTGCAAAAGCACGTCGTACAATTAAAGAAAGTAAGCGTTTGTCTTGGAGACAGTATGTATCTAGATTAAATTCTAGATCATCTGTCAAAAAGACTTGGGACATGATACGTAAAATTAGTGGGAAGAGTACAACACTTAGTGTTGGTCATCTTAAAACGGAGGACGATAATACAGTTTCTTCAAAACATGATATAGCCAATGTCCTTGCAGATACGTTTGCCAAGAAATCTTCCTCTACTAATTATTCACCTGCTTTTCAGAAGTTTCAAGGTGAAAAGGAAAAATCTAAACTTAATTTTAGTTCCAGAAATCTGGAACATTATAATAGAAACTTTTCCGTTAAGGAATTGAAAAAAGCTTTCAAAAAGTGTCACGACACTGCTGTCGGATCAGATGCTATTCATTATCAATTCCTCAAACGTTTGCCATCCCGTTCCCTTCAATGCTTACTTGAAATTTATAATCAGGTATGGAAAACGGGAAGCATTCCGGCCTCTTGGCAGGAAGCTATCGTTATTCCAATACCCAAACCAGGTAAAGATTCCACAAACCCTTCAAATTACCGCCCTATTGCTTTAACTAGTTGTATTTGCAAAACCATGGAAAGAATGGTTAATGATCGTCTTGTTTGGTTTCTTGAAAAGAACCACCTTATTACGCAAGTCCAAAGTGGCTTTCGTAAACAGAGGAGCACTCTTGATCATCTTGTTCGCTTCGAGACATTTATTCGAGAAGCCTTTATAAAGAAGGAACACGTTGTTTCTGTCTTTTTTGATCTCGAAAGTGCTTATGACACCACTTGGAAGTATGGAATCATGAATGACCTCTATGATTTCGGTATTCGAGGTCGCCTTGCCTTTTTCATCTCAGCTTTTTTGGATGAACGTCAGTTTAGAGTCCGTGTTGGAGATACTTTATCTGATCCTCATGAACAAGAAATGGGTGTCCCCCAGGGAAGTATTTTATCGGTGACACTATTTAGTGTCAAAATAAACAATATCGTTAAAACCGTTTGCCCTGGTGTGGAGTGTTTCCTTTATGTCGATGACTTCTGCATCTGTTACAGATCAAAACACATGTATACAATTGAAAGACAGTTGCAGCAAGTTTTAAACAATCTTTCAAAATGGTCCAATCAAAACGGCTTCAAATTTTCAAAGACAAAAACTAAATGTATGCATTTTTGTCATTCAAGGAAAATGCACTCCGATCCAGAATTAAAGTTGGACGGAGTGCCGATTGAAGTTGTTAAGGAATTTAAGTTCTTAGGACTCCTTTTTGATTCTAAACTGTCGTTTATTCCACATATTGACAATTTGAAAAATAAATGCCAAAAGGCACTTAATCTTTTACGTGTTGTATCCAGTATGGATTGGGGAGCCGATAAAAAGGTTCTGTTGCGCCTTTATAGGGCACTTGTTAGATCGAAGCTAGACTATGGCTGCGTTGTTTATGGCTCTGCACGCCCTTCATACCTTCGCAAACTTGATACTATTCATAATCAAGGATTGCGTTTGGCATTGGGCGCATTTAGAACGTCACTAGTTAACAGTCTTTATACAGAAGCAAATGAACCTTCCCTAAATTTACGCAGGAAAAAGCTCTCCATGCAATATTATTTAAAACTTAAATCAAATCCCGACAATCCTACTCATAAAGTTGTTTTTGAACCTAAATATAGACAGGCTTTTGAAAAGAAAAAGAACCCAATACTTCCATTTAGTTTGCGCTGTGAAGCTGATGTAAGCTCTCTAGATTTTGACCTAGAGGACGTGGCAGAACATATTGTTCCTGATGTTCCTTTGTGGACATATAAAAGTCCCACGTTTCTTTATGATCTTGCTTCAAGCAAAAAAGATACAACAGATCCTACTATTTTTAAAACAAAGTTCTTGGAAGTCAAAGAAAAATACACTTTATATGAAGAGATATACACTGACGGGTCAAAAGATGGCGAAAAAGTTGCTTCAGCAACTATTTTGGATGGCGAAAAATATCAATTCCGCCTTCCTAATAACTCTTCTATTTTTTCTGCCGAGCTTAAGGCCATTGATCTCGCACTTGATCATATAATCGCAGAACGATTCTCTCGTTATATTATTTACACTGACTCTCTGTCAAGTATGCAAGCGGTTGAGCACGAGAAATCTGACAATCCCCTTATAGTAAGGCTTCTTGATAAAATAGCTAATTTTAATGATGTTGATCTCGTTTTCTGCTGGCTTCCAAGCCATATTGGAATTCGTGGTAATGAGGAGGCAGATAAAGCTGCCAAGGATGCATTATCACTTGAAATTTTACCCTTTGAAGTACCTTTTACTGATTTTAAACCCCTTATTCATAGTTTTATTCATGATGTCTGGAATAAATGTTGGAATGATCCAGCCAACCAGTATAATAAATTATTTTCTGTTCGACAGGACCTCGGCGATTGGTTACCTGGTTACAGGTCAAACCGTCGCGAAGAACTTATCTTGACTCGGTTACGCATTGGCCATACACACCTCACACACTCTTATCTTTTAAAGGGAGAAGACATGCCAATGTGTATTCCTTGCAACTGTCCTCTTACTGTCAAGCATATTTTTATTGATTGTATAGATTTCTCTTTTACTAGAAATAGATATTTTAAAGTTGACAGTATGAAGAACTTATTTGATTATGTAAAGCTTGAACTGATTTTTGATTACCTTAAGGCCATTAATTTGTATTATAAAATATGATTTTATTTTATTTTGAATCCAAGTTTCCCTTAGTTTTAAAAATGTCTTTGAATTTTACATTAATATTGAGTGTTCTTTTGAGCACGATTTTCTTTTAAGTTTTGGAAGTACTACTTCTTTCTTACATTTCTACTGTTTCAATAATTTCTTTTTACACGATTTACAGCGTTTCGTTTTAAAGTGTTAATATTATCTTAGTTTTGAAGGTATACGTCGCCTTTTAAAATAAGTTATTTTTTAGAGTTTTGCGCCCAAAATGACCTTAGTTGTCGACGGGCCTTAAAACACAAATCATTCATTCATTCAAATTTATAATCAGGTATGGAAGACGGGAAGCATTCCAGCCTCTTGGCGGGAAGCTATCGTTATTCCAATACCTAAACCAGGTAAAGATTCCACAAACCCTTCGGCCCCAAGCTGGGCGGGGGGATAGAAATAGTCGGCTGTTGTCCATGTAGTACATGGTAAGACCCCAAACAAATGGACCTGCCTGTTTGCCGTGGGCTGCGACCCGTAATGCCTGATGACGGGATCCTGGTGGTTGAGTGAACTCAGGGATTGGCTAGGCCCTGTTTTTGCAACACACCACTTTGGCCCTGAGTTGGGATAAACGGGAGGTCGGGCTGGCCCGACCCGATCAATCGGCTGGTCATGCCTTGCCCTAGGGCGTTTTTATCAAAAGACTTGTCTGTTCAATTGTCTTTTTCCTAAACCACCGTTTTCAATAAATGATGTTTTCACTCACGCCTTAGAAGGCGGTGGCTCATGGGCCAATCGGGTAAACGTGGTGTTTGATCTACAATTTTACTGTCTGATGTCTATTTCATGCTTGGTTGAATTATTCATCAGCGTATTTTTGCTTGATCTAGCCCATTTGCACCGAGTATATCGGCGATGTATCCCCGGCACCTCTCCTGAGATGGAATTCCCCAGGTTAGGTGTCCCCTTGTAGGACTCCGAGGGCGGATGGTTTGGACCATCGCCGATGAAATATCAACATACACTATGGCTCAACAAAAGAAAACCAAGCGATACCTATCGGATTCGGAAGATGAAAATATCAACATGCCTTCTTTTCCAAAGTTTATTATTATTGAAAGCGATGATGATGACAATCCCGTCGCAGAACTCTCTCCCTTTGTGATAGAGAAGCAAATAAGAGCAATTATTGGCACTCCGAAGTCTGTTAAAAACCTGAAAAACGGAACAATCCTTGTCGAAGTTAGTAAAAGAGCACAGTCGGATAACTTACTTAAAACATCAAAATTCTTTAATCAGAGTGTTCAGGTCTATCCTCATGAAAAATTAAATCAGTCAAAAGGTGTCATCAGATGCAGAGAATTGAATAATTGCTTGATACATGAAATTGAAAAGAATTTAAGACCCCAAGGTGTAAAACAAGTTAGAAGAGTGGAGTTCAAGAAAGATGGCAAAACGACTAGAACAAATACTTATATTTTGACCTTTGACGAACCAACTTTGCCAAAAGAAATTAAAATTGGATTTCAAATAGTTAATGTGGATGTTTATGTCCCAAACCCTCTGCGCTGTTTTCATTGCCAGAGATTTGGACATCATGAGGATAACTGCAGGACTACTAAAGTTTGTAGAAAATGCTCTTTCACTGGTGATATAGATGAACATGATGAAGCTACCTGTGAAAATGATTTCAAATGTTTTAACTGTGGACAAGCCCATCCGTCAAGCTCAAGATTATGCCCAAAGTTTAAAAAAGAAAAAGAAATTTTAAGCATTAAGTACAGACAATCACTTTCTTTCTTTGAGGCAAGGAAAATTGTAGAGTCCAGAGAGGAGATGCTGAAAAGTGGTACTAGTTATGCTAGTAAAGCTAAACCTAACTCTGATCAGGCGCCAAAGGAATGCAGTTCATGTGATCGCATGTTGAAAATTATTTCGGAATTGTTCCCAGATGTAAAAGATAAAATCAACCAAATCATGTCTGGTGAAGAGCCTAAGGTGAATGTTCAAGTGATAAAAGTTTAGAAAATAATACTAACAATCCTGAAAAGAACAAACCAGTTACTCGTCCTTCTCAAGCCAATGTTAATAAAGATAAACCGTCTGCAAAAGTAAAATCTTCAAGTAAAAACCCTTCAGAGTCTGTTCAACAGAGACGGACTCGCATTAATCTGGAGAAGGTCTCTCCTCCTCCAGTTACAACGGGTAATCGCCTCCAACAGTTAAGCGATTCAGATGACGAGGAGGATATGGACGTACACCAGGTTTCGGATTCGAAACCTGCTCCTCCTCCTTCAACCTCCCTTAATTCAAACCAAAAGCAAACAGATGCAATAAGGCAAGGTGCTAATAAAATCAACCTAACAGCAGTTAAATAATGGGTAGTTTCTCACTTCCATTATTAAGTGGTATTATTTTAACTCTAACCTCCATAATGGCGAATAACATTATACAATGGAATTGTCGCAGCATCAAGGCTAATTTTGAAGAACTTAATCTTCTAATTAACAAACAAAAACCAGCTGCAGTATGTATACAAGAAACGTTTCTTAAAGACACAGATAAGTTTTCTCTGAAATATCACTCTTGCTATTTCACTAACTTTACAGATCGCGAGAAAGCGTCTGGTGGTGTGGGAATTATTGTAAATAATAATATCCCTCACCGTCATGTTAGTTTAGATACTTCTCTACAAGCAGTGGCTGTGAGTGTATCCCTCAATAAAACTATTACACTGTGCTCTGTCTATCTTCCTCCTAGTTCCCCCGTTGATGGCGTAAAACTGGATCATATTGTTGACCAGCTACCACACCCTTTTATTCTTATGGGAGATTTCAATTCTCACCATAAATTTTGGGGATGCTCCAATACAGACGACAAAGGTCGTACTGTTGAGGATTTTGTAACTAGACATGATCTTGTTTTATTGAATGATAAATCTAAAACTTATCTTCATCCTGCAACAGGAAATTACTCTTCACTGGATTTGACTATTTGCAGTCCTGATATTTTTCCTGATTTTTCATGGAAAGTTATTTCCGACCTTCATGGTAATGACCATTTCCCTCTTCGGATCTCCGAATTGGGACCATCTGTTCAGAAGCGCCCTAGGCGTTGGAACTTCCATAAAGCTAATTGGGAACTTTTTAGAACCACATGTGAACAGTCGATAAATCCAGAAGCCTTTGATGACTGTGAAAACTCTGCAGATCTGTTTACAACTTTACTTTATTCTGCCGCAGAAAAAAGTATTCCACAAACATCGCCTGACCCAAAGAATCCAAACAAGCCATGGTTCAATGACGATTGCAAAAAGGCTGTAGCTGAAAGAAAACGTGCTCTAAGAGCATTTGGCTTAAGGCCTTCAAAGGAGAATCTTTACAAATTTAAAATTGCACGTGCGAAAGCACGTCGTACTATTAAACAAAGTAAGCGTTCGTCTTGGAGACAGTATGTCTCTAGATTAAACTCTAGATCATCTGTCAAAAAGACTTGGGACATGATACTTAAAATTAGTGGGAAGAATACATCACTTAATGTCGGTCATCTTAAAACGGATGACGATAACACAGTTTCTTCAAAACATGACATTGCTAATGTCTTGGCAGACACGTTTGCCAAGAAGTCTTCCTCTACTAATTACTCACCTGCGTTTCAGAAGTTTCAAGGTGAAAAAGAAAAGTCTAAACTTAATTTCAGTTCCAGAAATCTGCAACATTATAATAGAGACTTTTCCGTTAAGGAATTGAAAAAAGCTTTAAAAAAGTGTCACGACACTGCTGTCGGATCAGATGCTATTCATTATCAATTCCTCAAACGTTTGCCATCTCGTTCCCTTCATTGCTTACTTCAAATTTATAATCAGGTATGGAAGACGGGAAGCATTCCAGCCTCTTGGCGGGAAGCTATCGTTATTCCAATACCTAAACCAGGTAAAGATTTCACAAACCCTTCAAATTACCGCCCTATTGCTTTAACCAGTTGCATCTGTAAAACCATGGAAAGAATGGTTAATGATCGTCTTGTTTGGTTTCTTGAAAAGAACCACCTTATTACGCAAGTCCAAAGTGGCTTTCGTAAACAGAGAAGCACTCTTGATCATCTTGTTCGCTTCGAGACATTTATTCGAGAAGCCATTATAAAGAAGGAACACGTTGTTTCTGTCTTTTTCGATCTCGAAAGTGCTTATGACACCACTTGGAAGTATGGAATTATGAACGACCTCTATGATTTCGGTATTCGAGGTCGCCTTGCCTTTTTCATCTCAGCTTTTTTGGATGAACGTCAGTTTAGAGTCCGTGTTGGAGATACTTTATCTGATCCCTAATGAACAAGAAATGGGTGTTCCCCAGGGGAGTATTTTATCGGTTACACTATTTAGTGTCAAAATAAACAACATTGTTAAAACCGTTTGCCCTGGTGTGGAATGTTTTCTCTACGTTGACGATTTTTGTATCTGCTACAGATCAAAACAAATGCATACAATTGAAAGACAATTGCAACAAGTCTTGAACAATCTTTCAAAATGGTCCAATGAAAACGGTTTCAAGTTTTCAAAGACAAAAACTAAATGTATGCATTTTTGTCAATCGAGAAAAATGCATCTTGATCCTGACTTAAAGTTGGATGGAGTACCGATTGAAGTTGTCAAAGAATTTAAGTTCTTAGGACTCCTTTTTGATTCTAAACTGTCATTTATTCCACATATTGATAATTTGAGAAATAAATGCCTAAAGGCACTTAACCTTTTACGTGTTGTATCCAGTATGGATTGGGGAGCCGATAAAAAGGTTCTATTGCGCCTTTATAGGGCACTTGTTAGATCAAAGCTAGACTATGGCTGTGTTGTTTATGGTTCTGCGCGCCCTTCATACCTTCGCAAACTTGATACTATTCATAATCAAGGATTGCGCTTGGCGTTGGGTGCATTTAGAACATCACCAATTAACAGTGTTTATACAGAAGCAAATGAGCCTTCCTTAAATTTACGAAGAAAGAAGCTTTCCATGCAATATTATTTAAAACTTAAATCATATCCCGATAATCCTACTCATAAAGTTGTTTTTGAACCTAAATATAGAGAGGCTTTTGAAAAGAAAAAGAACCCAATACTTCCTTTTAGTTTGCGCTGTGAAGCCGATGTAAGCTCTCTAGATTTTGACCTAGAGGACGTGGCAGAACATATTGTTCCTGATGTTCCTTTGTGGACATATAAAAGTCCCACGTTTCTTTATGATCTTGCTTCAAGCAAAAAGGATACAACAGATCCATCTATTTTTAAAACCAAATTCATGGAAGTCAAAGAAAAATACACATCTTATGAAGAAATATACACTGACGGTTCAAAAGATGGCGAAAAAGTTGCTTCAGCCACTATTTTAGATGGCGAAAAATATCAATTCCGCCTTCCGAATAACTCCTCTATTTTTTCAGCCGAGCTTAAGGCCATTGATCTCGCACTCGATCATACGATCGCAGAACGTCTCTCTCGCTATATCATTTTTACTGACTCTATGTCAAGCATGCAAGCGATTGAGCACGAAAAAACTGACAATCCCCTTATTGTAAGGCTACTTGATAAAATAGCTAATCTTAATGATTGATAAAATTGCCCAGCTTAATGATGTTGATCTCGTTTTCTGCTGGCTTCCAAGCCACATTGGTATTCGTGGTAATGAGGAGGCAGATAAAGCTGCCAAGGATGCATTATCACTTGAGATTTTACCTTTTGAAGTACCTTTTACTGATTTTAAACCCTTAATTCATTGTTTTATTCATGATGTCTGGAGGAACTGCTGGTCTGATCCTGCGAATCAAAATAATAAACTATATTCTGTGCGACAGGATCTTGGCGATTGGCTACCTGGTTACAGGTCAAGCCGTCGAGAAGAGCTTATCCTGACTCGCATACGCATTGGTCATACTCATCTGACACATTCCTATCTAATAAAAGGAGAAGAGATGCCAATGTGCATTCCATGTAACGCTCCTCTTACTGTCAAACATATTTTTATTGATTGTATTGACTTTTCTTTTATTAGAGACAGGTATTTTAAAGTTGATAGTATGAGGCAGCTGTTTGACATGGTCAAATTAGAACTTATATTTGATTTTCTTAAAGCAATTCATTTATATAGTAAAATCTAATTTTAGGTTATATTTACCGTTCTTCGTCTTTATTTTTTAAAATCTTATATAAAATTTTATCGTTTTCAATAGCCTTTTTTGGTTATTATTTCTTTTATAATTGAAAAACTCTTTTGGATTTATTAGTTTATATTGATTTGTTTTATAATTTTGTTTATTTGAATTTCAATACACGTATGAATGATCACTTTTTTGAATTTTCCGGTCGAGTGGACTCGCACATGGGCCGTTCTTCTGATCTGGGGAGAGTCCATGTGCTTTCGTGCTCACGTCGGATTATTCCAGTTTTATACACGAGTGTTTGCGCCCAACATGACCTTAGTTGTCGACGGGCCGTAAAGCAATATTCATTCATTCATTCATTACCTTTTACCGATTTTAAACCTTTGATACATGGCTTTATTCAGGATGTCTGGAAGAACTGTTGGTCCGATCCAGCGAACCACAGTAATAAATTGTACTCTGTTCGTCAAGATCTTGGCGATTGGTTGCCTGGTTACAGGTCTAACCGTCGTGAAGAACTTGTATTGACTCGACTGCGCATTGGGCATACGCATCTCACTCACTCTTACCTTTTAAAGGGAGAGGAGATGCCAATATGCATTCCATGCAACACCCCTCTAACCGTTAGTCACATATTCATAGAATGTTTAGATTTCTCCTCTATCAGAGATAATTATTTTAAAGTTGAGAGTATGAAGACCTTTTTTGACTCTATTAAGATTGAGCTAATATTTGACTTCCTGAAAGCCATTGGTTTGTATAATAAAATGTAATTTTACGTCTTTTTAAAATTGAATTTATTCTTAGACTTGATTGCGTTTATCGTGAATTTTAAGTTATTTTGAGTGATCTTTTGATCATGATCTTCTATTAGACTTGAAATATTTTCTGTACATTTTTAACATTTATACTGATTTGTCTTATCCTATTTACCATGATTTGTTTTATAATGATTTCGTCTAGTTTAGTTTTGATGTATAATTCACGTCGTTTAAAACAGTTATTTATTTTTTCAAAATGTTTTGCGCCCAACATGACCTTAGCTGTCGGCGGGCCTTAAAACGATATTCATTCATTCATTCATTCAAGAACGCCCAAGGCGATGGAAACTCCATAAAGCTAATTGGGAATTGTTCAAAACTACCTGCGAACAATCAATAAATCCACAGGCTTTTGAGGATTGTGAAAACTCTACAGAGCTTTTCACATCCTTACTATATTCGGCTGCAGAGAAAGCTATTCCTAGAACGTCGCCTGACCCTAAACACCCTAACAAACCATGGTTTAATGAAGATTGCAAAAAGGCCATAGCTGAGCGGAAATCTGCTCTCAGATCATTTGATTTGAGACCATCGAAGGAGAACCTTTACAAATTTAAAATTGCACGAGCGAAAGCTCGTCGTACCATTAAACAAAGTAAGCGTTCGTCTTGGAGACAGTATGTTTCTGGATTGAATTCTAGATCATCTGTCAAAAAGACATGGGATATGGTGCGTAAAATCAGCGGAAAGAACACGTCAATTGGAGTTGGTCATTTAAGAACTGACCTCAATGACGTTTCTTCCAAGGCTGATATTGCGAATGTATTGGCAGATACGTTTGCAAAGAAGTCATCATCATCAAATTACTCACCTGGCTTTCAAAATTACAAAGTTGATAATGAAAAGTCAAAACTTAACTTCAGTTCCAGTCGACTGGAACATTATAATAGAGACTTTTCTGTCAAAGAATTGAATAAGGCTTTAAAGAAGTGTCATGACACTGCTGTAGGAAATGATAATATACATTATCAATTCCTCAAACGTTTGCCCTCTCGTTCTTTGCATTGCTTACTTGAAATTTACAACCAGGTATGGAAAACGGGGAGCATTCCAGCATCTTGGCGGGAAGCTATCGTTATTCCTATACCGAAACCAGGTAAAGATTCTACCAATCCTTCAAACTATCGCCCCAAAGCATCAACTAGTTGTATTTGTAAAACCATGGAAAGAATGGTTAATGATCGTCTTGTCTGGTTTCTTGAAAAGAACCACCTTATTACGTCAGTCCAAAGGGGCTTTCGTAAACAAAGAAGCACTCTTGATCATCTTGTCCGCTTCGAGACTTTTATTCGAGAAGCTTTTATAAAGAAAGAACACGTTGTTTCTGTCTTTTTCGAGCTTGAAAGTGCTTATGATACCACATGGAAGTATGGAATTATGAATGACCTCTATGATTTCGGTATTCGAGGTCGCCTTGCTTATTTTATTTCTGCATTTTTGGATGAACGTCAGTTTAGAGTCCGAGTTGGAGATACTTTGTCTGATCCCCATGAACAAGAAATGGGCGTTCCACAAGGAAGTATTTTGTCTGTAACATTATTTAGTGTCAAAATTAACAATATTGTCAAAACTGTTTGCCCTGGGGTTGAATGTTTTCTCTATGTTGATGACTTTTGCATCTGTTACAGATCAAAACACATGTATACGATTGAAAGACAGCTACAGCAAGTCTTAAAAGATCTTTCCAAATGGTCCAATGAAAACGGCTTTAAGTTTTCCCAGACAAAAACTAAATGTATGCATTTTTGTCAGTCTAGGAAACTGCACCCTGATCCAGAATTAAATCTGGACGGAATGAAAATTGAAGTTGTAAAAGAATTTAAATTTCTGGGACTCCTTTTTGATTCTAAACTGTCGTTCATACCCCATATTGACAATTTAAAAAATAAGTGTTGTATCTAGTATGGACTGGGGAGCTGATAAAAAGGTTTTACTACGCCTTTACAGGGCACTTGTCAGATCAAAATTAGATTATGGTTGTGTTGTTTACGGTTCTGCACGCCCTTCATACCTTCGTAAACTTGATACCATTCATAATCAAGGATTACGCCTAGCGCTGGTGCCTTTAGAACATCACCAGTTAATAGTATTTACATTGAAGCAAATGAACCTTCCTTGAATCTGAGAAGGAAAAAGCTTTCAATGCAGTACTATTTAAAGCTGAAATCTAAATCCTGACAATCCAACGTATAAAGCTGTGTTTGAACCTAAACACAGACGCGATTTTAGTAAGAAGCCTAGTGCAATACCCCCGTTTAGCTTACGTTGCGAAGCAGATATTAACTCTCTAGATTTTAATCTAGAGGATGTGGCGGAACAGATTGTTCCTGAAGTTCCTTTGTGGAATTCTAAAAGCCCCACATTTCTTTACGATCTTGCTTCTAGCAAAAAGGATACAACCGATCCAACTGTTTTTAAAACAATTTTTTTAGAAATTAGAGAGAAATACGCATCTTATGTAGAGTTTATACAGATGGTTCAAAGGACGGCGAAATAGTTGCCTCGGCCACCATTTTAGGTGGTGAAAAGTATCAATTCCGTTTTAAAATGTTGTCTACTTTATTACACGATTTACAGCGTTTTGTTTTAAAGTGTTATTATTACCTTAGTTTTGAAGGTATACGCCGCCTTTTAAATTAAGTTGTTTTTTAGGGTTTTGCGCCCAACATGACCTTAGTTGTCGACGGGCCTTAAAATACCATTCATTCATTCATTCATTCAAATTATCGCCCTATAGCTTTGACTAGTAGCATTTGTAAAACCATGGAAAGAATGGTTAATGATCGTCTTGTTTGGTTTCTTGAAAAGAACCACCTAATTACGTCAGTCCAAAGTGGCTTTCGTAAACAAAGAAGCACTCTTGATCATCTTGTCCGCTTCGAGACTTTTATTCGAGAAGCTTTTATAAAGAAAGAACACGTTGTATCTGTCTTTTTCGATCTTGAAAGTGCTTATGATACCACATGGAAGTATGAATTCATGAATGATCTCTATAATTTCGGTATTCGAGGTCGCCTTGCTTATTTCGTTTCTGCATTTTCGGATGAACGTCAGTTTAGAGTCCGAGTTGGAGATACTTTGATCCCCATGAACAAGAAATTGGCATTCAACAAGGAAATGTTTTGTCTGTCACACTTTTTAGTGTAAGGAAGATTGAGCTCACAATTTCATCACGGTCTTTTTTACCCACGGCATCATCTCTAAGTTTTTGTATGGCATTGTTTTTAGATGCCGTGTACAAAGGATATGTGTGGAATCGGGAAATGTTGAAATAATGGCCTTGACAAGGGCTCGCTCGTCGTCACTACCTATGACAAGATCGGCAGTATTGCTATCTGCCAATTTCATTTTTAGATTTTTAGATTTAATAAAAACTGACAAAAAGTTTCAAAGTCACTTCCATCGTGTATAAATTTTTGGACCGATAAAAGTAGGGGCTTGTCCAGTCTTTGTCCTTTTAACCGAAACTTGTTTGTTGCAAGTAACAGTTACATGCATATTGCATAAGTTATATTTCTTATCAACACCTAGGACTGAAATACCTCGACAGCAAATGTTTTTCAAATCAAAAATTTGTTCATCTGTGTACAGAGAGAGTTATCGTTGGGGTTTTGTTACTAGCCCGGGCAACACATCTAATAAACACGTGATTTTCAGAAACTAAATTTTATAAATGCTGAAATTGATCTGCGTCATTTTGAAAAATTGAATTACCCCTCTCTTTATTTTTTCATACTTCTTTTTGTCTCTAACTTGAGATAGCCCTGTTGGTCTTGATATTTCATCATGTCTTTCGGCTAGTATATTATTGACCTGTTCGGCTTTTTGCGTTGGACTGGATAATTCTGTCGTTTCTGACATTACGCTGGCCGGGGTTTTTACATATTTCGAGGAAGAATTACTGTTATTGCCATAAGCCGTTAAGTCAGGGACGGTTCCAATATGTTCAACAACTGAAACTGAACTTCTGAAAGAACAAACACTCAAAGTCGTTATTCTTCTTTTGTAAGACTTGTCTGTTTCCGTTTAAGAATTAGAATTTCATTTTGTAGGGGTTGTGGTTCTAAAGGCAGGTATATTCTCGAACCTCCTTCTTTCATCTCATAACAAAACTGTCCATGTTTCATATAAATCGTTTTCATTTTGTCATCCTTAAACAGAAAGTATGAACACGGTACTGCACCAGCATTCCTTTTTCCAAATTCCACAGTCATCGGAAAATGATCTTTTGTGGCCCCTTTTTTCATTGATATTACTACTAGTATTGTTTACTATGAAATATACATTTTCTTTTAAACTATTCGGAATGCTTTCTATAGACACGGGGGAATTCAGTAAAATATGAACAACTGTCCTTGTATCCAAGAATTTACATTTTGGTAAAGGAAAACGTGCATCAGAATCATTGTCGACTATACTATTGTTAGACACAATTTTAGAATCAACTGCAAACACAGCTTATGATTTTTTTAACAGAACTATACGAATTATCTGCGTGATCTGATGTAAGATCTTCGGGTGGATTTGCACATGGACCGTTCTCCTGATCTGAGGGGAGTCCATGCGCTTTCGTGCTCGCGTCGGATTATTCTAGTTTAATTCAGAAGTGTTTGCGCGTAACACGACCTTAGTTGTCGACGGGCCATGAAACAACATTCATTCATTCATTCTGATGTAAGATCTATGACTTTCTGGCATATATTTCTTATTCTGATCAGAAAAAAAAACTTCATCGCTATCTGAATCCCTTTCAAATTCTATATCAGTATAGGTGGGAGGTCGATCTTTTTTCGTCATACAAGGTTCATTCGACAAGTCTTTTAAGTAAGATTTACCGAAGACGTGAGATGTATAAGAACCATCAGAGCTTTTTTCTTCGCCGTTCAAAGTAGTAATGGTTTGAAGGATCAGATTGATCCACAGGCACGTTTCTATTCTTTTTTCGTTTACGTTTATAAAGGATTCAGGTTTTAGAGATTGTTTTTTTTTTTTTTTTTTTTTTTTTTTTCTTTAGAATGACGATTTTTCGTGTTTTCAAAGCCTGAAACATTTGACTCGTTTCTCTTTTGAGTTTTTGTAAACTTTCTGTTACAGTTCTTGTCAATATATTGTTTTCTGGCTCGTTTCGATTCTGCTTTGTTTTTTATTGTCCTGGTAGATTGTATTTACTTTTCGTTTTTTACTTGATCTTCGTCACTGAAGGAAATGGAATGATTTCGGTTTTTTGCTTTCTGCTTTTTCTCTCAGCATTACATTTACCATAATCAGAATCGCTGTCTTCTGAAATTCTGATTGGGCAAGAAGTACTAATTGGGTCACTTCTGTCATTATTTGTGTTTATGTCTTGTTTTCCAAAATATTCATTTCTTTTTGTGTTATCCGAATCTGAAGATTTATTCTTACTTTTCATTTGCTTAGTTCTAGACCTAAAAATTGTTTGCTCTAGGTTCATGGTAGTTGCAGCAGAAAAAGAACCCGGGCTTAAAGTATCAGGAATGAAGAGAAGAATGAATTGAACTTTGTTCGATTGCTTCGGAACGAAATGTTCTACACCGATAAAACATACGATTTTGCCGGATAAAGCCGCGATTTGAGGGCAGAAAAATCTAAACGATAAGTTTGATAAAAGTTACAGAATCGCGTAGAGGATATCTCAATCTAGGTCTACATTTAATTGGTATGTCTGGGAAAATTCGTATTGAAAAGAAAATTAGGTCCGAATGTGTATATTTCTCATCTAAGCAAGGCTTTATACATATAGGATCCGCTCCGGTCTTGAATTACTTCCGAGGTCATTGTACCCTAAAATAGTCTGGTTAGAAAAAATGGTGTGCCCCTTTTTCCACATTGTTTTAATGTTTAAATAAAAGTAAAGTGCTTGAAAATAGGTTCAGCCAAGTGCAAGACCTCTGCTACATTTCATGCATAGTTTTAAATGAATCTAAGTGGGAAATATTTTTTCTGAGAGCCTGACCTTTGATGGTGCTTCCCAAGTAAGGAAACTCTTTTGTACCATGAGCATTTTTAGGGTGGTTGTGCCTCGTTAAAAATTGTGGGAAAATGAACCGCTCATGATACATTTTCTGGACATAGATTTCAAGAACAAAGAATTTTCTTTCAGACTTGCTATTTTTTATAGCCCAAACGACTTTTTTTGAGGAGCTACGTACTGTCAAAATGTGCCAATTTACTATATAATTTAACACGGCCATATCAGACAGGAGTGTAACCTATAATGTCATGATCGACGTTGCCATGCAATCTCGCGCGAAATGACGCGCTTTCAAGAAACAATCCAACAATTTCCGTACTTAGTGTCATTTTGCATTAAAGGAATGGGATATCCGTTTTTAATTTTCGTGTAAGGTAAACAAATGCTTGATTTATTGAACATCAAACGTTATATTTTCTTTCGTAGCCCCAACACTCGTGAAAACATATAAACATAAAGCCTATCGATCTTAAGGTAGTGGACCCGTAATAGCTCCAAACAATAGGGAAATTATGAACTTTCACAATGTCAACCGCGGTTTCCCAATGAAAATCATTAGGAAACCTCTGTTAACACTGTTAAAGTTCATTACTTTCGAAACGTTAAGGAGCTATTACGGGTCCACTACCTTAAGCTGAATAAGCGACAAGATAATCCCCGACTCGGTTTTTTTCCGTTTCCCCCGTTTTCGCAAACAGTAATGAGTAAGATGATCAGTTATATTTGGAACGAAATGTTTACACCGATAAACCATACGATTTTGCCGGATATAGCCGGGATTTGAGAGCAGAAAAATCTAAACGATAAAGTTTGATAAAAGTTACAGAATTGCTTAGAGAAGTTATCCATCTAGATCACAGCTAATTGGTTTGTCTGGTAATATTCGTATTGGAGTGAAAGTATGACGTCATTCATGATTGACATTGCCACGCAATCTCGAACGAAATTACGCGCTTTGAAGAAAAAATCCTACAATTTTCGAATTTCATGTTATTTTTAAATAAAGGAATAGGATTACCGCATATAACTTTCTTGTAAAGAAGATAAATCCTTGATTTATTGAACACCAAATGCTATATTTTCTTTCGTAGCCTCGACACTCGTGAAAATCAAGGCCTAGGCCTACTTTTTGTTCACTCAATTTAACATGAAGCCTGTCGTCGCGATGTAACTGAGAAATTGTTGAAAGCGACGTAAAACCCCAATTCAAATTCAAATTGACGTGAAGCCTGTCGATCTTACACTGATTATTTTCTCTTTTTTCGCAAATAGTTATTAGTATGATCAACCGTAAAATGTATCTACCTTCACCCTCGAGGTGTCGCCTATCTAGTAGAGGAATGAAGAGAAGAATGAATTGAACTTTGTTCCATCTGGACAAATTCTTATTGAATGAAAACTACGTCCAAATTTGTATATTCCTAATCTTAGCAAGACGTTGTGTATATGACGTCATGACCGACGTTGCTATGCAATCTCGTGCGAAATGGCACGTTTTTAAGAAACAATCCTACAATTCATGCATTTCGTGTTACTTTTTCATTAAAGGATTGGGATTGCACTTTTATGATTTTCGTGTACGGTTAATAAATCCTCGATTCATTGAACGCAAAGCGCTTTATCATCTTTCTTAGCTCCAACACTCGTGGAAATACATTTTTTTGTTTTTTCAATTAAACATAAAGCCTATCGATCTTACATTGAAGAAATGGGATAAAACAATCCCAATTTTGTTTTAAAACAATGTGAAGATGCATTGACTTCACCTTCATTGATTGACTTTACTCAAACATATAGATATTTATTTCGAAATTATTATCTGCATAATTATAGATCAAATGTGAAAGAACTTTTTTGAAGAGTAAACAAGGGATTAAGAACAACTGCCGATTTAATTAGAGACCATTGCAGATCGCTTCAATGAATACCAGCACTTTGTTATGAGCATTACACGAATTACGTATAGACCTGCAATTTCAAGTGAGTGATCAAAGATCAATTTTACATTGACAATGATAGGAGAAAACGGTTTCTCGAACCTCACTCTTTCTTGCGGAACTATATCTAACAACGATGAAAATATATACTGATTTAAAAAAAAACGCTTCATTGAAAATTTGCCATTTCTTTTCTATTTGATATCGAGCAAACATATTGGCCAGCTTAAAGAAAAATTGTTTGCACATGTCAAAATGAAAACAATTCGCTTTCCTGAACCTTCTAGGTCTAAACATGAGAAGGGCTCACAAAGTTTTCGAACTACACCTTCACGTGTCTCTTGAGCATTCGATATGCCATTGATTCACGTAAGAAGTCTCGATAAGTTCTGACTTTTTTGCTGCAAAGGCAAAAATAACGATTATTGTTATCGCGTGTTTTAGCTCTTTAAATAGGATCTATTTCAGAAATTCTTTCTTTTCAGCAAAGAATGAGCCAAGTCTAAGAAGCGTTTCTTTAGTGTGTCTTGTAAACGTAAGCCAGAGATGATATCGTAGGCTTGGTCAAAGTGGTCCGCTCGTGACGCCATTGGCTATTCTTTCTCAATGATAAAACCCATCCGTTTACGGCACATTCCACTACAGAGTTTTCAAATTGATCCAATGGCATTTCCTTATTAACTTCTTTTCCTGTCTATACTCGAAGAGATCTCATGTGAAATGTCTTCAGATGCGTTACCGCAAACGTCCTTACATGCCTCATACTGTTCAGGAACGAACAGTTGGTCTTGAAAAAAAGTAGAGCGGTATTCTCCTAAACATGTTTATTCAGTGCTAAGGAATCAATGGTCAGTAGATTTAGTGCTTTGGTCAGTATTAAATTTATTCAACCTTGCTATTGGCTCTAAATAGGGGGTGCACATCTTTGAAGCTGGATAACTGCTCTTCGAATATTGATTCATCATCAGTCTTGTCCCATCTGGACTTCAATAAATGTGTCTTCAATATGAAAGTTTTTTTACGTACAATTTGTCTTTTGTAAATTTTTGCACTTTCTGTTTGACTGAGGCGTTATTTATTGGCGTCAGTATAAATCGATGCAACCATACTTCGCTAATGTTGGTCAAATGTTGGTTCAATTTTGCAAAAGGTTTCCAAACATATAAAATGGTGCATAGTTTTGCAAGCTTTTGCTCTTGCAAATGGTGTCATTACTACAACATTCCGTGACGATTTTACATTGAACACAAGGCAGATTTTTTTTCCAGGTTAACCCTATACTAGCGAAAGGAACAATCTTCTGTTGGCGAATAAAACCTATTTATCTACATGTTACGTTATTCAAACTGTACTTTCGATATGAGGATATACATGTACAGAAAACATTAAAACAGTCGATTTCTGCCATAAGGCATTTCGTCTCTTTGATTATCGTGCGCTGAGTGAATTTTGTAGATTTTTTTTAAAAAAACAGATGCAAAAAAAGACATAATAAAAGATACGGGAATCAGAAAAGTCATAACTTAAAAAGTAAGAATTTACAGAACATTAACCAGTCGCAATTTTCACGGAAGTACCCCTAAGCTCATTTTCATCGGCATTGCACTCGTAATAATGCGTAAATAACGTTAACAATGTTAACTGCAACTTGTTTTAATGTATCCTTAATAACTCGGATTAGCTCGAGGATTGTTATCGTAATTTCATCTTAACAACCCGTGTATAATAAATAAATAAGCGTATGTATTAAGCTTACGCGATAACCGCGATAGTGTAAATAAACATTGGATCAATCCATGATATTGAAAACATTTTTCATGTCAATTTGCTGACTTTATCATACTGAAAAAAACATGTAGTAGTTTATCTAAGTGGCGTAGTCGAGTGGATAACGACGACAGAATGATGACCAAGCGGACCGAGTTCGATCCTGCATTTCGGCTTAAAACTTATATTTTTTCTTATGATTTAATAAATTAAATTCCACAGGGAATCCATGTTACTCAATAAACACTCTTTTTCAAATTTTCGGTCACCTGACCTTCATCAAGAAAAACACAATATAATACAATTAAGAAACTATATCTTCATCTTTCCTCCATTAAACTTTGAATCCATTTTTATATTTTTTCAATTTATTTATTTAATGGCATATTTTTTATAGATTATATTAAATGTTGTGCTAATTTTGAAAATGCTTCAATGGTCTGAACTATTTGTATTCTTTCGGTTGAAAAAATATATTTGACTATTCGAAGATTCAAAATTTAAAAAAAAATCACGCTTATTAATGGAATGCAATAGCCAAAACAATCGTAGACCAAAGGCAATTGTTTTCATAATTCGATATTTTGTCAAATAGAATGGATAAAGCTTTCTCCGAACGGTATTATCCTGTATTTTTAATCATAAGATACTTATCTATAAAAAATAAGCAAATGCGTAGAAAAGAAATTTATCTGTGTGTATTTGATGATGTATAAAACTTAATTTTCTCGAAATAACAACAACAATAACAAAAACTGGCGCTGACAGGATACGAACCGGGAGCGTTTGGTAACAATCAGTCAATAGTCTAGCAAGCGTATCCATTGAGCCATCACAGTCATTTGCATACGTCACGATATTTTATATGAATTATATCGGGTTCTGTACAGGGAGTTTACATACTCGATAAGTAACCTGCACTACCTATAGAAAATATCGATTCATCCGTGTAAATGTTAACATTATCGCGATATTTTGTAAACCTAATGTAAAAGGAATAAAATCAAACAAATCAGTCGACTTCAACTGAAAATAAGACCCGTTAGGACTCATAGGAAATTTCCGTAGGCGCAAACCTTCCTTGAACGAATGAATAGGCAATAGGTTTCGAATCGTGGAGAACTATTTATTGTGAATATAGATCCGCAAGAAAGTGTGAGGTTTGAGAAATCGTTATCTCCTATCATTTTCAGGTAAAATTGATCTTTGATCACTCACTTATAAATTGCTGGTCTATACCTTAGTTGATATAATTCGAATACGCTCGTTATCTCCTATCATTTTCAATGTAAAATTGATCTTTGATCACTCACTTGAAATTGCAGGTCTATACCTTGGCTAATTTCGCCTGAGACTCTGTTTATTTCCTGTGAGATATAACGGAAAATCACCAATAATCGACGAATTCCGCCAATTAGCATTCAGATTTAACTGTTTACTGGATCTATGTATTCTACTCAGTCTTGTAGTGCAGGGGTTAAGACATCCGCCTCTGATGCAAGAGAACCCAAGTTCAAACCGTTTAAGAGAAAGTATAATTTTCTCCCTTATTTTTTTTTATTTTTTTTTATTTTTTTTTTCTTTTTTGGGGGGTGGGGGGGGGGGGTCTAACAATCACATAAATTATTTTTTTAGACGGAGGGAGTATTGGGGTTTATCCACTTTCTTGTAATTTTGAAGACATATTTTTATGCTCCCCGAAGGGAGAGCATATAGCCGCCGCTTCGTCTGTCCGTCCGTCCGTATTTCCGTCCGTCCGTCCGTCCGTCCGTCCATTTCCACCTATTTCTCCATAACCCTTGGGCCAAATCAAATGAAACTTACCATGTGAACTCCCTATGATATAGTGATGATGCATCTGTGATGGTTTTTGGATTTGAGGCCTCGTCACGGGAAAAGGGGACTTAGGGTTAAAAACAGTTTTCCCAAATTTCTCCTAGTCCAACAGTCAGAATTTAGTGAGATTTCATATTTGAGTAGCAAATCAGATGCTTTTTACTATATACAATTTGAAATTAACGTAAAAAAAATATCATGGAAAAAGGGGGCTAAATGTTTGTTACCTTACTTTAGCATGTAAAATAGTAATTCCGTCCGTCCGTCCGTCTGTCCCCACCTTTTTCTCCATAACCCTTGGGCCAAATCAAATGAAACTTACCATGTGAACTCCCTATGATATAGTGATGATGCATCTGTGACGGTTTTTGGATTTGAGGCCTCGTCACGGGAAAAGGGGACTTAGGGTAAAAAACAGTTTTTCCCAAATTTCTCCTAGTCTAACAGTCAGAATTTAGTGAAATTTCATATTTGAGCAGCAAATCAGATGCTTTTTACTATATACAATTTGAAATTAACGTAAAAAAAAAATATCATGGAAAAAGGGGGCTAAATGTTTGTTACCTTACTTTAGCATGTAAAATAGTAATTCCGTCCGTCCGTCCGTCTGTCCCCACCTATTTCTCCATAACCCTTGGGCCAAATCAAATGAAACTTACCATGTGAACTCCCTATGATATAGTGATGATGCATCTGTGACGGTTTTCTGATTTGAGGCCTCGTCACGGGAAAAGGGGACTTAGGGTAAAAAACAGTTTTTCCCAAATTTCTCCTAGTCTAACAGTCAGAATTTAGTGAAATTTCATATTTGAGTAGCAAATCAGATGCTCTTTACTATAAACAATTTGAAATAAATGTAAAAAAAATTATCATGGAAAAAGGGGGCTAAATGTTTGTTACCTTTACGCTAGTGCGTAAAATACAGTTTTTCTTTCATTTCTCCTAGTCTCATGCTCAGAATTTGATGAAATTTCACATTTCAGTAGCAAATCAGATGCCCTTTACCATAAGGTATTTGATATTTGTGTCTAAAAATATGTCATGCAAAAAGGGAGTTTAATGTTTGTTACCTTTATGTTTGCTGTATAAGATAACATCTTATTTGAGTCCTTGCAATCTGACCACAGAGCATATCTCCTAAAGTATAATAGCTATCAACTTGAAACCTTATGGGTGGATAGATCTTATGGAGGAGAAGTGCAGTGCACAAGAACTACAACTCTTGCTTGCATAATTTTGGAGTTATTGCCCTTTGTTATTTTTTATACTTAGATTATGTCTGGAGCATATCTCCTAAAGTATAATAGCTATCAACTTGAAACTTAATGGGTGGATAGATCTCATAGAGGAGAAGTGCAGTGTACAAGAACTGCAACTCTTGCTTGCATAATTTTGGAGTTATTGCCCTTTGTTATTTTTGATACTTAGATTTTGTCTGGAGCATATCTCCTAAAGTATAATAGCTATCAACTTGAATCTTTATGGGTGGATAGATCTCTTAGAGGAGAAGTGCAATACACCTGAACTACAACTCTTGCTTGCATAATTTTGGAGTTATTGCCCTTTGTTATTTTTATTACTTAGATTTTATAGGAGGCAAATCTTTGACAGTACATAGAATCTTTTATCTATTAGGCTTCAGTTTACTATCAAGCTTTCTTTGCGGGGGCTGTCCATGTCCAACATGGCTCTTGTTTTTGTGACAATGCCTTATTCGGGGAGCATAATCCGTCTCTGACGGCTTTTGTTCATATATTGAGTTTACTTTTATACAGAAAATAACAAAAGCAAAGGTTGCTCTGCTATTACATGGTGCATTTGTGGTAACTTTGGCAAAACTGCTCGACAGTTTAAATTTTTAATTTAGCACACTTATAGTGCATTCAAATCCAATCTAGTTCGTACCGAAAAAATTATATGTCACCGCGCTTTTTTAAGAACAATACGCTTATTTCCGAGGCAATCGGGTGGATTCCAATCATCGACGTAGGAAATCAACGTTGACGTCGTCGTTCTGTGTTCATTCGCAAAATAGCGCATCGCGCTTATAGTGAACGTGGGTCTTATCTTTGCAAATTCGTGTAGCTTGATTAAAATGATTTTACAGATTAAGGCAACATATTTTATCAAAAAAATGTCTACTTCTTCTTGTTCGATTCATAACGACAGAGGCGCTTTGAACTAAAGATAAAATGGTAAAAAAAAACATAGAAAGGCAGACGAAGATCTGAAAACAACATAGCAAAACAGGGGAAACACGGATTTCTTTGTAAATGGGTGACCTAAGCATTGAAAATACAGCTTAAACATTGCCGTACTTACGAGCTTTATACACCTTAAGATGATGACACAAAATGCTTATAAAACTGCTAATATCAGTAAAACCATAAACACACACATTTTCCAAATTACTTTCTTAGTTGGTGGTTTCGAAAAGTTAAAATGATGATTATAAGAAAATAATAAAATGAATAAACAAATAAAGTTTGTTACGTCTAGTCTTTAGAAGTTATTGAAGCTGAACATGGACCTACCATTCTATCCTACTTAATATTTTTCTTTCGGAGTCCGTACAGCGTCTGTTAACGGCGTCCTAAAGCTATGAACATCGTGAAATTGACAAAAGGAATGATTTTATAATAAATGAATAAGTGGAATGGGCGAGTTTTGAAAGAATTCAACATTTTTGGTTGGAACTGGTCGATCAAATATAATAATGTTATATTAAATAAATAAATCTGTTATGTCTTCACATACGAATCAGAGATTTTAAAATTCACGCTGGTCTATGAAATCAATGAATAATTGGAGTGCTCCTAAATTTGGAGCCACTGCGATCAATTCCGGATTGTGCTAATCAATTCCGGAGCATTTTGATTGAGTCGGTTTGGATATCCACGAATGAAGCCCTGTGATAGTGATTCAGAATGATTGAGTGGGGTCAATTTCAGAAGGTCTAAATAACAGTAAGATGCGATCATCGTACGGTTTTACGAGTAGTGGAAACCTTGCGGCTGTCTAACAAAATATTGGTTAGGCTATAATAATAATAATTAACCCTAGCCTATAGACCCAAGTTTCAAATGATAGAAAATAACCAATAATAATAATAAAAATTATAATGATAATAATAATGATAAAATATGTAAACACATCAAACAACAACAAAAGTAAATAGATCTTCACCTATACGTGTAGGCATGAAAACTGCCCAGGCTTAAGAGTGACGGGTTTAATAAGCATTACTAGTATCTGCTTACTCATTGATGAATGGATTAGATGTATATTTCAGAAAATAAACGGCATTCATCATGCAATGAATGAAGCCTGTATTACCCTGATAACACCTGCCTGATAACAAAACATGAAATCAGTCAGTCTATTTTTAGAAACAATTTGCATGCACTTTCACCTGATTTTTTAAGGGTTTAATGTAACTAAGCGCTAAAAATGATTGCATGATAAATAGAATAACACGTTAGTGTCTCAAAATATCAATGTTATCTGGCCTCGGCAGAGCCTCGTCCTGATGAATTCTCCAAATCTCGACCAGATAACATTGTTATTTTTAGACACTCACATGTTTTTCTCTATATAGGTCTTATTTCAGCAGCATTTACCTCTAAAAGACTCTGTAAAGCTATCAATGTTCGCATAAAGCTGTAACGGCGCGCATTTTTGCCAGGCAACGTTCCGACGTCGTGAAGCAAATAGAATGATGTCAAGCTGGCGGGAACTTATCGGTTTTGTTTCACAACAATTTCCATTAATTTCAGAACAAACAAAGTTATGTTCCTTGATTTTGAAATGTATCGCCGCTATGCGGTGCATCATTTACGCGCGTATGCCTTTAAAACTTATGAATTTTCCTGAAATTACCCAAATGATACGATAAAAAATAACGTGATTACAGATAGGGTCTACGTTCTAGTCTTTTTTATTTCTAGCTAATTGTTATCGATAATACATTTTTTTTAAATAAATATTGATTTTTTATCACAATGACATATACAACCGTCGTGGTCGAGTGGTCTAGGATGCATGTTTTTTCTGTCTCCTGGATCGCCATAATCTCATAGCTTCGAATCTCAGGGAAACCATTTTTAGCTCCACTGGCCGAATGCCACTGGGTCTATTGTCCTTCCGCTGTGTCCGTCGTGCGTCCGTCCGTCCGTCCGTGCGTCCGGTCGTAAACTTTTTCTTTAAAAATCTTCTCCTCAGAAACTACTGGATGAATTTTAACCAAACTTCACAGGAATGATCCTTGGGTGACCGACCATCTTTCAAAATTGTTCAAGAAATTTTGATCCAATGAAAAACATGGACTTAATGGGCGTGGCTAATTTCCAAATATGGTAAAAAGTGAGTTTTCTTAGATTCTAATTAAATACCAATTAAATATTACATGAATGATCCTTGGGTGACCCTTTATCAGTCTACAAAATTAATTGAGATCGGATGAAAATATGTTATATAGTGGAAAAACTTTGAAAATCATTTTTTAATAATGTAACAGACGGTTATCAACCAAATTTCGCGTGAATGAAACTTGAGTGACCCTTTATCAGTCTACAAAAAATTGTTGTGATCGGATAAAAAAATATGTATTTCGTGGGCGCAGGTTATTTCCCTATATGTAATATAGTGCAAACTGAAAATCATTTCCTCAGAATCTAAGAGATGGATATCAACCTAATTTCACTTGAACGATACTTGAGTGACCCTTTATCAATCTACCAAAAATTATTGTGATCAGATGAAAAATATGCATTTTCATGAGCGGAGGTCATTTCTGAATATGTTATATAGTGGAAACTTTGAAAATCATTTCCTCAGAATGGCGGACATCAATAGAACTTCATTGGTATAATCCTTTGGTGACCCGATACCATGCAGCCAAATATTATTGTGATTGAATGAAAAATATGTCTTTTATGGGTGGAGTCATTTCTCTATATGTTATATAGTTGAAACTTTGAAAATCATGTTCAACATCAGTAGAACCCATAATATCTATAAATCTAGTCAAAACCTTGATTTATTATTAAAAGAATTTCAAGCCTGTGAAGCGACTCAAGCCAGTCATGGCTTTCTAGTTTTCAGCTCACCTGATCACCTTTCGTCCGGCGTCCGTAGGTCGGTCGTCGTCCGTCGGTCGTCTTCCGTCAACAATTTCTTTAAACGACATTTCCTCCTCAACTACTGGGCCAATTAACACCAAATTTTACAGAAATGTTGCTTAGGTAGTCCCCTTCCAAAATAGTTAAAAGATTTGAAATCCATGAAAAACCCTGGTTGCTATGGCAACCAAAAGTGAAATTTTAAGAAAATCTTAAAAACGCTTCTTCTTCTCAACCAGGAGTCGACACAAAAAGTCACATGATCAATAAATGGCCTCCTAACTTTGAGAATTTAAAAAATTGAAAAAGAAAGTGTTTTTTAAAGAAAGATACAGATTATTACCTGGTTTCTTTGACATTATTGGCTGGTAAAATTAATGTAAATATGAAATGAGTGCATAGATTTCTGCTCAGTTCCAAATATATTGAATGTTGATAACTGCAACAAATGGAAATTAGGACGGGCTTCGTATCCCCCTCATATCAGATTGTTTGTCTAAACATGTTTTGGTCCCTGATAGATCCAAAAAGACTTAATTGATTTAAGAAATGGTTAAAATACAGTAAGTGTTATGTAAGACTATATGACTCCTTGAAGAAAAACAATTGACCACCAATTGACAACTGTATTGAATAGATTGTCTTAAGCCTTTTAAAACAGTAGAAATTGTTTCCTCTTATCTTTTCACTACATTATTAATTGTGGATGTTTTTGAAATTCAATCTATTTAATCATAATAAAAGAATATGGTACATTATAGAATGAAAGCATGAATGACCAATTGTAGGTTAAAACCAGTATTGGGCACCGGTTTGGGCGATTCGCCAACCAAGTGCAAAATGCAAGTTACCCTTAGGTGCTTTGACTCAGGTGAGCGGACCAGGGCCAAAGGCCCTCTTGTTTTTGGTTCTGAGCACGACAAAAAATTTACATTCCTAGTCGGGCAACACATTGTCCATAGATATTTCATTAAATAACTTACACAATGAAATAATAATTTCAAAACCTTTACACTAGTTATAAATATATCATTGGCCTAGGCTTGGACTTCACATTTTAATAGTCATGATAGATTTACAGGAATAACCTAAACAATATTAAAAAACAGTCTCTGTGAACGTTTAAGACATCATTCATTGTCTTCGTTACCTACTTTGAGTTAATATTCCGAACAATGAAACATTCTGCAAGACAGTGTAGATCTGTATCGACCCCGGTCAGAGGCTTAGCCTTATTTCATATTACATTACATAACACTGACCAAAGAAGTCGCTGTAAAACATTGGTTACAGACGCCTTCCCGAAAGGCAATAAGATATCGGGTCGAGTTCAATACCCGACATGGAAACATATTTTAATCCTGAAGATTATCATCAATTTATAATTTCCTTTTTTCATTTATTTCTATTTTGATTAACCTTTTTAATTAATCTTTTGTTATCAGTTTTATGTCACTTGCAATAGTATTTTACATTCTCATATAATCCAATTTGGCTGTTTGCACCAACCAAAACTTGAATTGGTTTCATACCTCAATGAAAATAACATTTAGTAATTAGTTAGCTTGCACTGAAAATTAGTCCCAATAGAAATATCATTTGCTTCCTGATATTGAATTATAAGATATACATTTATAACCTAATCACACTTAAACAATAATTCGATTAACGCATCCAAACTCAGTAGGGCCTATAGGTTATTAATTTCATGCCGTCATAAATTGAAAAAAGAATAGAAGAAAAACAAACAACCAGGGGCCTGTTTCATCGACCTGTTTAGGACGTATTTTTGTCTTAAAAAACGTCCTAGGACATCTTTAGGACACAAATCGGGTTTCATCAAACTCGTGAGATTTAGGAAGTTCCTAAATTTTGTCCCAAACGTAGGACACCGATTTCGGCATCCTACGTGATACTTTTGTCTTAAATATTGTATCTAAAGAAGATATGGCTTCTCTTTTCCAAACTTTTGACGAAGAAATAATAAAGATGACCGAGGGAGACTTAAGGGAACTGAAATATTTTGGCCAGACGGGGATGGGAATCCTAATGGTGTTCTTGATGAAATCCAAAAAAATTGCTAGAGCAGTCTAAATACGTAGTTATATCGATATTACAATTAGAGGCGCAAGTATGCAGTTGGAGCACCGAGCAAATGTGTAGAGACAGCACAGAACGCAGAGTGACGATGCCCTCTTTGGGTATTTGCAAAACAGTACATGCGGAGGGCAATGTAACAAGTCCACAGTAAAAGCATCCTAGGATCGCCATTGCAACCAACATGAGATTCTCCAACTGCACAACGAGACCCTCTTTGGCGCGAAACGATAGCTTGGGTCGAGTGTAGCAGGCGAAAACAGAACATTCTGTGTACATTGGTAGCGTCGATAAATTTGTTCTTTTGCGATATAGGAAATATTTAAACATAGAAAATAAACAAGAGCACAACAAACGCTTACCAACCCCGGCTAGTAAGTACTTGATAGTTGACAAAATTTCTGGACATAATGTATAAGAAAAGTACAGTTAGGTTACCCTCTTATTAGTATAAGTTGTCTTTATCATGTGTTACAAGTTTCAGCTGATAGCCTTCAGAAATTCCAAAGAAATTGAAAATATCAAAAATTACGTTCGACAACGACGATGTCGTAGAAGACATGGAGGCTGCATCATTACCTCCAGCTTTTTCTCCAAAAATATTGAGCTGAAAATGTAAAAAGAAAGGAATTAACCCTTTGCTGTTTCATCCCTGCTTTTTACGTGCCTGTGATTTTGTGATTGAGAAAACATTGTGGAAAAAAAAGACATTGCTTCTGACAAGCAATTTCATCTTTTTCCATACTTTTTATCTACCCATCTGAACGGTAATTTTTCAAATTAATTCCACTTTTAATTTGCGTCTGCAAAACCTTTGAATTTGGACAGGTCACAAATTTTGTAAAACAGGAAAGGGTTAAATTGTCATTCTTCTTCTTTTAAACTAGAGGCACCAATAGAGCAAAGGATGCTTTGACAAGTCTGTGTTAGATTCAATCACATATTATTTGACAGTACTCCAGAACAAGAGACCCAAGAAGGCATGTATCGCTTCACTGGCTTAAACATTTCAAGATTTGAAAGAAAGATATTGAAAATAGAAGGTAATGAAAGTCACATACATTCAGAAGGAATTCTGACTTTTTTTTTCAAATTGATACTTATATACAAGCTACAAGAATAATCCCTACCCACCCATTCATTACTGGGGTCACTCAAAAATATGCCCCACCCTGCAACACCCATATTTATGGACCAATAAAAATTTCGCGAAAAAAAAAAGATTAAAAAAAAAAAACACAAAAAAAGTGGTTAAGGAGGAGATGTTCAAAGATTCCAAGCTCAAAATATGCCCTGCCATGCCACGCCCATATTTATGGGCCAATCAAAATTCCGCGAACAATTTTTGAAAAAGGGCACCAAGGAACATTCTGGTTAAGTTTCATTGAAATCGGCCCAGTGGTTTCAGAGAAGAAGATGTTTAAATAAAGGGTTAACAGACGGACGCACGGACGGACGCACACACGCACTCACGATGGACATCAGGCCAGGACAACTGTCCAGTGGAGCTTAAAACCATCCCCATGTCCAGTGGAGCTAAAAACCATGTCGCGAAAGGCAGTCAAAGCTTAAGGGCGGGGAAAATGTTATCGTATTTTCATAGGACCCTTTTTCCGGTGGCCTTGAAGGACCTTACTCATTTTCAAAAGGAAGGATCCATAAGTTTGTAAATTCATCCTATGAGATCTTGAAGCAAATCGGATGAAACTGTTTAATATATCGCGGAAAAGATATTTTTGCTTCCATTAGGGTACGTGATAATTCGCGTACACGAGCTATTTTCAAAAGGAACGATCATTATGATAGTTCAATCATTCTGTAAAAAAAAAAAAAAAAAAAAAAAAAGAGCGGAATTTCACAAAACTTGGTAGAAATGTTCCTTGGTTGACCCTCTTCTAAATTTGTTAAAGAAATTTTGATTTCCCCCCAAATATCGGCGTGGCAGGTCGGGGTATTTTTTCTCTTGAAAATCTTTAAAAATCCCTTTCTTCCAATCTATTGGACTGATTTCAATGAAACTTGGCATGGATATTCCTTGGATGGCCCTTTACTTGATTTGTCATAGAAATCTTGATTGGCCCCTAAATATGGGCGTGCCAGGGCGGGGATTATTTTGACTAAAACCGTTGGGCCGATTTAAATAAAACTTATCATGGATGTTTCTTGAGTCACCCTTTACTTAAATAGTTCAAGATATTTTGATTAACTCCTAAATATTGGCGTGGCAGGTTGGCGCATTTTTTCACTTGAAAATCTTAAAAAGTCATCTCCTCCCAAACCATTGGGCTGATTTCAATGAAACTTGGCATGGATGTTCCTTGGGTTGACTCTTTACTTAAATAATGAGAAATTTTGTTGATCCCTCCTAATATGAGCGTGGCAGGGCGGGGCTTATTTTGACAATAAAAACTTTCAAAACCTTCTCCTCCAAAACCATTGGGCCGATTTAAATAAAAAAGGATAGGTCAGGGCTTATTTTCATTCTGAAAACTTAAGAAAAAGCTTCCCATGAACCAATTCTTACTTTGAAAACTAGAGTGTCATTAAAAAGAGTGATTATATAAACTAGATTGTTTCGTGAATAAATATCCATTTAGACTCGTCAAGACTTATCCATATTATAGATAAGAAACCTTTCCTTTTAGAATCGGTACTAATATATATTTTAAAATATGGTTTCATATTTAAAAGATTTAGCCTACACCAGAATAAGCTTTTCTGTCTTCTTCACAAATTTTATTGTAAACTTCCTTGTCTGCAGAGTTTCTAATCATTGGATATATAAACGCCAGTGGAGCGATTCAGGCCCTCGTGTGCATCTTGGTTAACCCTTTCCTGTTTTACAAAATTTTGGACCTGTCCAAATTCAAGGGTTTTGCAGACGAAAATTAAAAGTGGATTTAATTTGAGAAATAACCATTCAGTAGGGTAGAAAATAGTGTGGAAAAAGAAGAAATTGCTTGTCAGCAGCAATTTCTTCTTTTTTCACAATGTTTTCTCAATCATAAAATCACAGGCACGTAAAAAGCAGGGATTAAACAGCAAAGGGTTAAAGGAACCATCCTGGTGATATTTTATCGTTTAAGTTTGAAGCAAATCGGATTAACATTGATAAATCTATCGCGATATCATTCTTCATCGTTTTGGAAAGTGCTTTGCAATTGACTGATAGTCTTTTAATCAGTCCGATGCCATTTTGACTTTGATGACGCTGCAAAATTTCGGTTTTGTTGAACATCGTCTTTTTATAATTGACTGTTTGAAATAACAGTCATTTTGTTTTTCTGGGCAAATTGAAAGGCAACGAAATTGTAACATTGTCGGAAAAAAGTTTAGAAAGAAATTAACAGCGTTTACGTGATAATTTATGACGAAAGAAATCATGAAATTCGAACAACATAAGTACCGGGAATTCTAAAAAAATGACTAAGTTGAGGCACATTTAACCGACCTAAAACCTGATTTCTGGTGAAGACGGTAAATGTACTTTTTTCCAAAGCTCATTATGAAATACATGGTTGATTTGGCTCAGTTGAACCTCTTTTCTTATAAGTCTTTACTCTGATAGCGTTGTCTGCAACTTCGCCTCTTTGTCGCTTGTAAGCGATAATTAGGTCACATACTTGTTGTCGGCTTTTAAAGGTAAACGTAAAGTATCGCTCCCGTTCGATTATCTTTAAAAGTTTTCTCTTAACCAATATTTCACATTTGAATGGAAAATCAGTTTACGTGGCTATAATTATCTTGCACGTAATTTTATCACGTGCGTTTTGGCGCCTTTTAATCGAGCATAGTAAAACGAGGACAGAGTTTGATGAAACACAAATGTATGTCCTAGGAACTGTTTAAGATGTTTTGATGAAACCGACTTACGAACATCCTAGGATATGTCCTACGACACTTTTAAGACACGTCCTAGGACATTTATTGATGAAACAGGCCCCTGGTGGTAAAGCTTTTCCTTAAATACTCTAAAATTACGCGTAATCTTACACATGAAAGACATGTAATGCTATAGCTTTTCAATGGAGATAGTAGAACGTAAGAATCACTTGTGGGCATCTTGTCTAAAAAAGGGGGATGAAAACTTGCATTTCTTTTCTGATGGTGGCATATATCTGCAACGAAATAATGGATATGAATATCGTGATAATTCAAACAATATCATGATAAGATATCGATTCCAGGCATTTTTATCTCGTAAGGCAAAATTTTCTCAATTATACTTGCGTGATATTTGTACCTAGTATCTGGACTTTTTCTACGATAATGACCACTACAGACATCACACTATTTTTATGGGGATAAAAGTTATGATCAAAACAAAAATTTCCTAGAAACTTCCTTTTGTCATGATATTTTTTCAAACCACCATGATATCACAACTCGTATCTCGTGAAAGATTTATACCACCATACTTTCGTCATGTTTATCTCGGCTAATTGCGGAGAAAACCCGAGGTTATAGAGCAGCCTCCGTGCCATCTACGTCATCGACGTTGTCGAGCGTAAACATTGATATTTTGTAATTTCTATGTTTTTCTGACGCCATTCACTAGAATTTTGTAACACTTGATAGAGGCAAATTATTTTTTCAAGAAGTTAAATCTCACTACATTTTCGATCCAATTATATCTCTTATGTAAATGCTAGTTCCTATCTTTGCCCCTTTTCTTCAACAAAACAGCAGCCATTTCTCCTTCATATACAAATTTTAAGACAAAAGTATTATGTAAGACGCCAAAATCGGTGTCCTACGATTGGGACAAAATCTAGGAACTTCCTTAATCTGTTGAGTTTGATGAAACCGATTTCTGTCTTAAAAATGTCCTAGGACATTTTTAAGACAAAAACACGTCCTAAACAGTTTGAAGAAACATGCCCCTGCATCTTCATCTCTAAAATATAGAAACATTACAGATTTTCAGCTATTTACATCTAGTTTCGCTTGCGATGTATTTTGAACTACAAAAAAAGAACTACATAATTGATTGCGTGTCAAGTACGACCTCTTAACGCACAATTTTAATTTACAGTTATGAAATTACAATACTTTAATATAACTACGCTGTGCTTAAATCAAAGTACTGACAGTAGTGAAAGCGAGGGAACTAAATAGACGAAACAACACACGAAGTCAATTTTCTTTAATATTACCTTGATTTTTACATTGTTCTTATCATGAATACTAGGTATTTGCTTATTTATCACTGACAAAACCACTGCTGTGTTAAAGATACATAGCTTTTATATTTGATCTTGACGGATGACCTTGCCAATAGGGAAAAGAAGAAAATGCTGCTAAATAACACTTTCTCCTTTCTCCCTAATATTGTCTACCCTTTCTGCTACAAATTTTACTAATTTGTCCACAAATTGTATGTTATCTGCAACCCTTTACAATTTGGACCTGTCTTAAAGTGTGTTGTCTTGTAATGGATTAATCTAGATTAGAAAAAAATGAAAGTCTTGTCTCATCCTTACACCCTTTAACAGACGATAAAATTTTAGACTGGGCAAACTTGGAAAAGGCTGCAGACAATAAATCAACATGCGTGTTATTTGATATATGATAAGGGTAGAAATTGAAAGAATATAGGGAATGAGTATAGGTTGGACCATATTGTGGGAAAGGGAGAAATTGACCCTATCAGTTTTTAGTGTTCCTACAGTAAAATACAACTTCTTTATGAAATTCAATTCAATGTAAAAGAAATAGCCAACGAGCTTGTGCCCCTAGAAAAACAGCATTACTACGATTGTTAGACGGAATGATCGAATAGATAAATTTACTGACTTGTAGCAAACCAATCAACTCAACAAAAATTATAAAACTGGGAGTTGCGCCTGTCTGCAGCGGTATCGGGCGTAATAATCTATACCTTGGGAATTAGCTGTTTTTTTTGCAGACTCAGCGCTATATAGTCAGCATACCGTTCGACATTGAAGTGAGTTCAGAATGTGGCTTACGATCCCTATTGGTAAATGGAATCCTTGGTTTCCCTCGGCTAAAAAAGCCTTTCTAAGAAGATTCAAAAGTTGGAGTGCATGCCTTCAAATGTCACCTTGTCTCTTTATAAACCAGGGGCCTGTTTTACTAAACATCTTACGATCATTTTTTGCGTAAGTCAAAAATTAAAGTTGCTTCTAGAATAGTAACTAAATATAGAATTTAACCATGCATCATCTCATTGAAATCGTCTTCTAAAGACGATTCCAAAGAGATATTGCAAGGTAGAATCTAACAAAAAATAAAAACACCAGGTACGATTTGTGTTTTTGACTTACGATCAATTTTTTCGTAAGACGTTTAGTAAAACGGGCCCCAGGCCTTCAGCGCTTTTAGCGCTTTGACAAACTTCCTGTTGCCCCTAGAAAATTAACATTAGCTATAACCATTGATATGTCAGGGTTAGAACTTTGGGATTTCACTGAGTTATGTGTGTGATACGACCTTTCTGATGATATCACTTATAATGTCATCAGTCAAAGTGAAGGACTTTATTCAAGATCAAATATGTTTTGGTGTTTTTTTTTTTTTTTTGTTTTTGTTAAGTAGCAGTGGCGGGGACATTTTTGTTTTACAAACACATACAGTTAACAATATCGTGAAATTGACAAGGTGAATGATTTATGAATGAAATTGAATGAGTGTGAGGAGCGAGGTTTGAGTTAATTTAATGGGAGGTAATGCAATGTTGCAAATTTTTTCAAGATGAACACAATTAGCGATATTAATTACAGTTAACAACATCGTGAAATTGACAAGGTGAATTATTTGGAATGATTAAGGAATAAAATTGAATGTGTGTGCGGAGCGAGTTTTGAGTGAATTTAATGGGAGGTAATCCATTATCGCAATTTTTTTTCAAGATGAACAAAACTAGCGATATTGATTACCTCCCTTTAATATAAAGAATGCATACAAGTTCTATTCATAGCTTCCTTATTCTTCAAAAACCTATGAGACGCTCACAAATTGAATCATGTCAGTGTAATCGAGATTTTTCTCTATCCAAATTTATTTTGAATGACGTTGTTGATTCTTTATTTTTCAATGGGTTTGAGCGTTTTTGAATGGTTTGAGTGAGTGTTTTGAATAAATGAATGGAGCGCTGAGTGAGCGATTGAGAATGGTTTGATTGAGATGAATGTCAATTTCACGATGTAATTAACTGTACCTCCCTTAAATCAAATATGCATTCAAGTTCTTTAGATTGCTTCCTATTTCTTCAAAAACCTATTAGACGCTTAGAATTTGAATCATCGAGATTTTTCTCTTTCCAAATTTATTTTGAATGACGTTGTTGTTTCTATATTTTTTAATGGATTTGAGCGTTTTTGAATGGTTTGAGTGAGTGTTTGGAATGAATGAATGGAGCGCTGAGTGAGTGAATTTGAATAGGTTTGATCGCCGTCAGTGTCAATTTCACGATGTTTTTAAATGTAAACTCTTAAGCATGATCAACGTTTTAGATAGAAAACTATACCTAGCAAAAATAGAAACTTTATATGACTTACTGAGGACTGTAGTGTCGCTATGAAACCATATAAAATGAAAATGTTACTATTACATGAAACTTGAAAGCAATACCCGTCGGTTTAAGGAAGGTTCGAACCGATTGTCTGTAAAATAAGGGTGGACAAAAGCACAAAAATCACAGAAAGGAGAGAAAGTGTATCGACGATGTTTTGAGTATCATTCTTTGAAGTCTTCGTGCTAAAAGTCGACCCAATATCATGAATGACCAACGTCTGAACTAAGCACCCATAATTGTCTTGCAGTTATCCATCCTTTAATGAAACGAATGAGAAAATATGCGATGGTGACAACGCCTCTACATGACATCACAAGGGGCCATCTCAAGTGGTTGCGAACCATTTTTTTTTTGTTACATAATATTATAGGTTATTGAATGAGTGGTCATTGAATACTGAATTTATTAAACGAGTCATCTATAAACAAATAAAAACGAGGCTGCGCCGAGTTTTTATCTGTTTATAGATGACGAGTTTAATAAATTCTGTATTTTATGAGCACAAATTTTATATTCTGTTTATAATATGCCACGAATTTTAGCGAAAAATCGTAAAAATTCTTGAAATGCAACGTTTCAATTTTCCGCGAAACTTATAACGCCGTTTCAAAATGACGTCACATAACATAGCTTATGACGTCATTTTTGTGGTAACAATATAGCGTTGCTATTCGCTCTGAGCTCATTTGCATACTTTAACCACTAGTGTAATAATACCCGTGTAATATCAAAAATATTCAACGGGTTTATTTCAAACCGACGACGTCGGTCATATTATAAATGGGTTTAGATATCTCTTTCAATAATTTTGCATTTAAAATTTGACGACTGGTGCACCTATCCCTAGTTCCTTGTCGTTTCTCACGGCACGACTAGAACATTTAATCTAAGCCACCACTCGGCCTTGTATCTTCGGCATATCACTCTTCTATTCTGTGGGAGATAAATGACACTTATCACAATGACATTTGTTAAATGTCGAATGAAAGATGGCCGAGTCGGAGATCGAACCTACAACCCCAAGAATAAAGACCAGGGGCCCTTTTGACTAAACGTTTTACGAAAAATGTGATCGTAAGTCAAAATCTAAAATCGTACCTGGTGTTTTCATTCATTGTTAGATTCTGTCTTGCAATATCTCATTGGAATCGTCTTTAAAAAACGATTCTAATGAGATATTGCATGGCAAAATACCATATTTAGTTACTACTGTAGAAACAACTTTGATTTTTTTACTTACGCAAAAATGATCGTAAGATGTTTAGTAAAACTGGCCCCAGATGTTAAAATGTGAATTGCCTGTCCCGAGTATCCAAACTTAAGAGTGGCGTTATAAACAGACATGCAAGCTCTATACATACCCGTAGTCTGATTTCTGTCTCTTTTTGATTGCCGTGGCAAACCCGTTTCAATGAAAATGTGCATTCATTTTCGTTTTGGTTTTTTTTGTGCTAATGCTAAGAAATAAGTGCGGCTGACAAAGAAAAACTTTCAAAATGAACCTTGGATAGCTTAACACGAATTTGTGATAAAAACCGGAAATGACAGACGCACTAGCCCGGGCTCGCTTCAATCTCACAAAAACCTGTGTCTGTGTAATCTCTGTAGTTAGCTCGGACGTCGCGCACAGTAATGCGGTACTAAAATGTAACGTCAAAATAGCGAACGTCGATGGTGGAGCGGCTAGTTTTTGTTGTTGTTGTTGGTTTTTTTACGGAAAAAGTTAACGTAATAACTATATTGCCCACTCTCTCTACAGCAATAGTAATGTCAGAATAAGGTCATCTTTAAAAAATTAAAACTCGCCTCTTTTCCCTTGCGAAGATGATGAATGTCTCAAAATTTTTAACTTCGCATAAATGTAAAGACATGCGAATACTGGATAGTCTGTAAAATGGGCTCTAAATCTGAAGATGTATTGGGTTGTACGCCTCTTTTGAACAATATATTTTATAATGCAGAGTAAATCTAAAATTCCTAAATCTCGCCCTATCCTATCTATATTGCAATGATCAATTCGAACCAACAGCAGTTTGTTCATATAAAGTGATGTCATCAATACACACGTTTTGGCGAAAGGAAAATGAAACGTTTTCCCACAATTTTCTTGGAATGTTTGAAAAAATTGTTACATTTATTTGAGCTTGCTTCGAACTCACTATTCTTGGGTCTGTAGAATAGCGAGTTACAGTCCGAGAATACAAGTCTTCGCGAAAAAATGTATTTAACATTCTTTTTTGCTATCAAATTAAGATCAGCGATTTCAGGCTTTATTGTCCCTCTTGTTTATATCTTTTTCTTCTCTCCCCCTACAAGCATCGCCACTTCCAAACAAATATTCTTCTCGCATGGTGTTTCGTTTTCTTTTTATCTTCTTATTTTCCTTGACATTGTGGATTATTATCAACGTCTGAAGGCGCGTCGGTTTTATAAGTTAACGAATCAAACTTAACGTCGCTGTAAGAAAATGCGCGTTTTTTTTCAGAAATCGTTCCACACGAACTAATATCAACATCTCTTTTATTTGTTAATATTTTTCCTTGAAATTTTAATAATTATGATAATCAAGACAAAATAATTTTTCTTCGCTAAATTTAAATTATCGTAGGAATAAAGGAACTGCTATTTTAAGCGTATTAAATTGGAAAACACAGTTTTTTAACATCATGAAAAAGATTTGGTTCCACATGAATTCCAGCTTATTCAATTTCCGTTTAAAACTCAAACTAATATTTATTTATATATTTAAGAAATACAGAAAAACAATATTCTTAATTTTAAGTTAAATTTTCTTATTTGTGGTTAAAATTCGATCTCCATTGGTAAAATTGTTGGATGTCATACCAGTTCAAATTTAATATATTCTGGAGCAGTTGAAACATTATTAAACTGTATAAAATATAAGATGTGTATCTTTCATTGATACTTTCGTGTTTCATGTTACACGTGTTTTTTTGCTAAATTTACAAATTGAAACTCCTTTTTACGAACTTATGTCAAAAAAGTTTGCAATTAAAAGTGTGACGTATACATTGGCCATTGTTTAAGCTTTATATTGATATAAGATATAACGATGGTGCGAGTAAGGAGTTTCGTAATGATTAGTTTTAACACACAGAGAGTGACGTTTTTTTAAAAAAAGTGCCACATTACCGTGCGCGACGTCCCGACTAACATGTATCAATAAAGTTAGCTTATATATAGACACTGTTAGTCATTGAAAACAGACCAAGAATTATGAAAAGTTTCTTTTTTTTTGCTAAGTATATTTTGTTTGGGTTAGGACCTCTACCCATTTATATCATAATTAATTTTCGGTGAATATGTAATTTTATCCTAGATCATATATGTTACATAATTATTGTCAGAGATGGAAGTTATCTGTAAATTCTTCGAAAACAAAAGTAGTAATTTTTAGGAAAGGTGGAAGGTTGCCTGTAAGCATGTCTTTCAACTATGACGGAAAAGAAATTGAAATTGTCGATAGATTTGTGTATTTAGGTATAGTATTTTCTTCAGGGGGCTCTTTTACAAATGCACAAAATACATTAGTTGGCCAGTCTTTAAAAGCGATCTTTAAACTCAACAAATATTTACACAAATTTATAAGTATATCAATTAAACATAAGTTAGATCTTTTTGATAAATTAGTTTTACCAATTATAAATTATGGAAGTGAAGTTTGGGGGTTTCATAAGGGACCGGCACTAGAAAAGGTATATATTCAATACTTAAAAAAGATTCTAGTTGTGAAGAAAAGCTGCCAAAACGATTTAATTTACGGAGAATTGGGCAGGACACCACTTCAAAATTATAGATTCTATGCTATTTTGAAATTTTGGACAAAAATTATCGCATCAGAGGATAAGAAGCTTATTAAAATAACGTATAATGCATTGTTTCAAGATTTACTTGATAAACCGACTAGTAAGAATTGGTGTTCCCTTTGTAGAGATTTATTTAATAACTTGGAGTTTTCAGATGTTTGGCATTATCAAACGGTTGGGGACATTAAAATATTTCTTACATTAGCGAAACAAAGAATATTCGATCAATTTCAGCAAAACTTGTCAAATAGATTGAGTGAATCATCAAGAGCTATTTTCTACAAGCACATTGCAGAACTTAAATTTCAGCCTTATTTAGATACATTAGAAATAGCCAAAATCAGAATAAGTTTGACCCAGCTCCGAGTCTCCTCGCATAGATTATGCATTGAGACTGGACGATGGAGCAAACCAACAAGCACACCTTTAAGCGAACGTAAATGTTTTGCATGTAATGTGCTTGAAGATGAATATCATTTTGTTATCCAATGTGACAATTTTATAGAATTAAGAAAGAAATATATCCCAAAATTTTATTGGAAATCACCTAATATGAATATATTTTTAGACCTAATGAATTCTGAAAGTACATATCTTATAAAGAGACTCGGGACATTTGTCCATAAAGCGTTTGAACTAAGAAACGAAATTCTATATAGAAGAAGAGATAACCGTTGATCTAAAAATAATGATGGATAAACATTACAATCGTACATTTTAGATAAGTTAAAGTTCGTAAAGACGTAAAATTCATTTTAGACTGATTTGTGAATGAAATAAATGAGCGTGAGGAGTAAGTTACATGTATATATAAAGGGAGGTAAAACAATATTGCAAACTTCGTCCATGTTGGACGAAGTTGACGATGCTTTCTTTCCCCCCTTAATACAATCCACATAGTTTTCTATTATTTGGTCAGAATGGACTAACAAGACACTTTAATATTCAATACCAGCCAATAAAATCAAATGCTTTGGTGAATTTAAATAAAATGTTGAACGTGTTTCTATTTCATTTCGGGGTGTGTTTGAATGCATTGAAAAAGTGGTCATAATGATTGAATTGAAAGCTGAATCAAGAACGGTTTTAATCGAGGCCAGCGTCAATTTCATGATTGCACTAACTGTAATACATTTTATACTCTGTAAGTTTAAAGCATGATTATCAATTAATATGTACCTAAGGTAATTGATAATCAAACCGACGAAAAGCGTCAATTCTTTTAACAATATGGAATTAATTTACTTATATATAAAATATACTACACTATCATCTATATTTAATAGAACTTTAGTGTAGTCAAATTGTACCGTGTGTAATTACACTTCACAAATCTATTCAATTCGTTTAATGACCCCCATCTGCATTCGTGTTCTGGTGTCGATGGTGGACGATCAAGGTATCATATCAACAGCTTTATTTAAGCTGTGGGTGCGGAATGTTGGTTGCCCAAAGACCAAATACGAAAACAAAGACAACATCATGTCCACGTGCCTTTTTTTTTAATGTGCACATTTACTGAATTTGTGTTATGTTTATGTTTTCAAGTAAGCTTATATTTTCTATACACAATTTGATAATAGTAGATTTATTTCTTGTATATATTTGCTGTAAATTAAACATTCTTGTGTGTGTGTGTGTGTGTGTGTGTGTGTGTGTGTGTGTGTGTGTGTGTGTGTGTGTGTGTGTGTGTGTGTGTGTGCGTTTGTTTAACACGGAATATCACTTAATGGACATGGATACACACCAACAAGGTGACTACAGTTTGGAATGTCACTCCATACACACTTGTAGTGATTTTCCAAATCTCTTTAATTCTCTTTTTTCAACATAATTTCTATAAAAAATGAATTTCCTAAACATGTGTTATTTTCCACCTTTAATCAACGTTTTCTACACAGCTCTACTGTCTGATATTTTAAGTGTTACACACATTGCGCAGTTGCGAGCACCTGTTCGTTTATCGCGCATGCGCAAACCCGGTTACAACAACAACTGTTGCAAAAAGTTTGAAGGTCGCCATTTTTCGGTTACAAGTAGATGTGACAGTCAGAAATGCCTTAAATCGGTGAGTTTGTGGATTTGTGTCAATCAGCATGTCTGAATATGCCTAAAACCAGTCAAATCGTAAACGATTTTTACTTTTTAGATCATCATCACGTGGCTGTACGCAAGAATTTCATCATTGTTGCTAACCAAGGGTCAGTTTCACAAATAAATTTAAGATAGGTTTTACACCTAAACGTAGGGTGAAATTGTATTTCACAAATATTGTAAACGTAAGTTACGTGCGAAATTTGTTGTACTTTACGAGTGCTCTGAACCACTCTCTAATTTTCTGCCAACATTTAAGCTTTCACCTCATAAAGATAACTAACTGTTGATATGTCTGCAGCATTAAGTTTTGAAATCACTGTGGAAAAGAGAAAAACTTAGGGTTAGGGTTTCTGAGATTTTCAGAAAAAAAAAGATTTTTTTTTTCATATTTTTATTCTCATATCACACACACGCTTACACGTTTGTGCCTGAAAGTCACTACACCTGTAAAATGCTGGAAACTGACTACACAGCTTTCCACGTTGTAAAATGAACAAAATCACAAGAATTATTGATAAAGCCTTAAGATATGTTGTCTTGGAAGGTTTTGAATGTTCTTGTCTCTGTTTTAAAAACGCGCTGTTTAACAGGAATACCTCTAAGAAAAATCGCGCTTTGCTTTTTAGCTCTACTGACCCAAGGCCAGAAAAGCTATAATTATGGAAAATTTCCTGTCCGTCCGTCTATCTCAAAATTTTCTCGTTTACACGATAAAGTCCACAAATATTTTCAGATTTACTTGAAACTTTCACAGGATAATTGTTACAGGGTCATAAGAAAGGTTCCTTATGAAAATGGGGCTGATACGTCAGAAAACACGGGAAAAGGGGCCTGACGGATTTTCGCTCAAAATATTCTTGTTTCCGGGAAAAGTCCATATATATATATAATCGGATTTACTTGAAACTTTCTTAAAATGATTGTAGGGTAATAAAGGGGGCCCTTATTATAACTTGCTGGTCAACATGAATCCTCTTTCATTGAAAGATACATTTGTATAAAACTCTAACAGAATGTTGTTTTGCCAAGTGACCATGTGCATTTCATGGATTTAGGGCAAAATTTTTCTTTGTCATTGGTAAAAGGACTTTATGTCATATTTATTGTCTATTTCTACCTCATTTATGCATGGATTGTTATAAAACTTTAACAAAATATTAACCATCACATGACCATGGCCATATTTTTGTCATTTGGTGCAATTATGGGACATTATGAGAAAAGGGGCCTTAAAGTAAATTTATTTTATAACACAACTCCTCTTTCATTTATTAATGTATTTTCATGAAACATTCACAGAATGGTCCTCATCATAAGACTTTACTCATATTGTCAGGGTTTGGTGCCTTTATCTAATTTTCTTGTTGCACAACTCCATTTATTGACAGAAATTCAAGAAACTTTCTCAGAATATTCTTCATCATGTAAATATGGCATATTTTTCTGTTTTGGTCATATTTTCTTGTACTAAAAAGTGACTCCGCCTAGAGATTTGAGGGATCCAACACCGTTATGCCTGCTATGAATCTCTAGGTAGACAGTTAAAGACCTTGTTGCTGGTTTAAACCTTAAGGGTACTTCTGAACGAGGACTACTCTGTTACAAGTAATTATTGCTTAGTTCTAAAGCATTCCATGTGGCTGTTTTGTTAGGTCATTAGATATGTTATTTTTTCATAAGTTTCATCAAACTAGCTCATAAAAGATGTTTACATTTTGTTCATTAAGAAAAACTCAAAACATACATTTTCTGATATTATAGCTGGAACGGGAAATGTGTTCAGCCTGTTAATCACAAGAATTCATCTGTGATGATAATTCTAATTTTTATAACTGGAAGGTCTGACTGATTTCCATCAGACCAAATGTGGAGCAAACATCTCAGCACAGAAAAGGTATGAATAACAGTTAACGAATTCCTAATTTCAAAGTTGACAAATTCGTTTACTCTTGCCTTTTAATTGAAATATGCATTGGTATACAAATATCAGCATTGAGATACTGGTATTATTTTTAAATTTTTATTAAACTTTAAACGAAAATAATTTTTGGGGTCCAAGTATAAAAATGTCAACTTGTTGCCAGTGGTGTTCCTCAGGGAAGTGTCTTGGGGCCAATATTATTCTTGATTTTTGTATTATGTAATTAATGACCTACCAGACAAAGTAGATTGTCTAGCAAACTGTTCAACAAAACCAAACGGTACCAAACTCTATAAGGAAATTGAAGAAACAAACAATGAAAATTATTAAGCCTACAGGCCTACATATTTTCTGCTTGTTACTGGTCAAACTTCTGGGAAAAGGCTTTAATCCTTTAAAGTGTAAATCTTTACATATTAGCACAGAAGAAGCGGATGAATACTACATTAATGAAAAAAATGAAAAAGTAACAAAATTTCAAAAAGTAGAACAAGAAAAGGAACTTGGGGTCATATTTGATACAAAGCTTCACTTCCATAAACACTTAAGTACTTAAGTTAAACAGTCATTCAACTTCATGGATTCATCAATGTTTTTAGCTCTGTACAATCCCCTAGTAAGGCCCCATCTCGAATATGCCTAATTTATTTGGAGTCCAAAATACAAAAAAGATAAAAGACTAATAGAAAATGTCCAAAGAAGGGCAATAAGAATTCTTAGGTTAAATCCTTAGAAATCATTCCTATAGACACATTAGGCTTGGTTTACCTACACTTGATTTTGGAAGGGACAGGTCGGACAAACATACAAATTATTAAATGACACAGATAAAATGTCACAATCAGAGACTGCAACTACAAGAGGAAATAATAATAATAAAAAAATGTTGAAAAAAAAATGTAACCTAGATGAGAAAAAGTTTAGCTTTGCAAATAGTGTTGTAGACCAATGGAACAAACTTCCCCAGGATGGTGTTATGTCTACCAGCCTCAATGCATTTAAGTTGTGCTTAAATAAACAGTGGGAGGGAAGGGGTCGAAAAACAAATTTGAAACCGTGTACTGCAAATAGTAATGGTAAAAGTATGAACAGTGTAAAGCACAGTAGTACATTGTGAAAAAGAATAGAATCAATCCATTGCCACACAGTGACACCTTTTGATGAAAGCTATGGAAAACAGCATGGAAAATATAGGATTTGCCTGAGAAAGAGTTGATTTGTTCCAAGCAAAGACCAGAAAATGGTCATTTTTATTCATTTGAATTTATCATCAGCAACATAATCGAATTTAGAATTTAAAAAAAAATGTTGCAGTTTGGTAGTTGGTTTAATGGAAACCAAAGAGGTTATCGAACAACTAAGAAATATCTACATTATGAAAGAAATAATTTGTATAATAATAAATACTGTTTTAAATTCATGAGGACTAAGAGGTAATATGTTTTAATAACATTGTTTCATCAAGCCAAAAAATATACATGTATGCTCCTAATTGTAATATACATTAAAGAACTCAACCAATTTCTTAAAATTCAAAGCCTAATTTAAAACATAGTATAGAGCAAGACAAAACGCAATCTAGAATAAAAAATAGTAAAATTTGCAACTTGGATAAATTGTGTTGATCCAATTGTGGCTACTTAATGTGAAGATTAATTGCAAAAAGCCAATATCGAGCTCGAAATTATCAAGGTGTGTTAATTTTGTGCTTGAAAAATATCAAATTATGTTAATTTTGTACGCCATAGATTATCAAGCTGTCCAATAATTGTGCTCAATAAATATGAAGTGGTGTGACACCAAGAAAGGAAGTGACTAACGGTAACCGGAAGTTTTTTAAAAAAAAAAAACAGAAAATCCACGTGGAAACAAGGAATGACAGTAAATAATTTGTTTGTTCACAAACAGTTACATTTCGGGCTACGATAAGATCCTCGGACCGGTAACTTGAAGCGTCTTCTTACAAAAGCTTTCATACCTAGTGTTTTTAATCTTATTACCGTTGGTTGAATAGAAAATCTTTTCAAATTTCAAACAAAAATTTGCAATACCCGAAACTGATCCAATGAAAAACATAATATCGTGAAAAAGTCAAATTGGCCAGAATTTATTAAAATCTGGCATGATAAAGAAGGACAAAAGTATGGATTTTTCCATACTGACTCACTCTTTAAAAATCAGTCATAATTTTGTGCACGGTGACCACAGGCACTTGGATTCAGGATTTTATAACAACTTACCATTATCACAATGATAAATAATACACAAGGTAGTGAAGTCGCCATTTTCGAAAGAAACGGATGTTTTTACAAGCAATTTGGTTCTTGATTCTCACAAGTAAACACGTTATGTGACGGAAGCCAAAGATGCTTGTAAAACATCCGTTCCCTTAGAAAATGGTCAATATCATACGTTTCTGGAAAATAAAAAAAAATCCATAATGAGGAACAAAGACGCATACTAATGGCACAACTTAGACCTCGCTGGTTGTTCATTCGTGTATTTTTTTCTTTTTGTTCAAACGACACACTGCTTTACCGGGGTTCCTAAAAACCCCCCATATGGGCGTGATTTACCCCCAAATGGAATCTTGTACCCCATAATTATTGCAAGCAGCCTTCTTTGTCTCATACAGAGGGGGTACATGCATGCTGTAAAATAACCATTTGCACCCCCATTTTGAAGAAGCAGTGGGAACACTGTTTACATAACATTGCTATTATACTACAGGATTCTCGCGAATGCATTTATTTTCAACTACAAAACAATTTCTGAAAAAAATGTTAAGTTACTTCATCATTAAATAGCGAAACAATTCCCATTCTGATATCATGATCAAAAACACTGTCGACTTCAGCAAGTAATAAGGTCAAAGACATTACGGTTTTGTTAAAATTTAGAGTTCTATTCAATTTTGCCAGACGATCATATTTATGTTCAATAAATGATTCTCAAGTTTCAGAAAATTTTATTGGGGGCATATTCTTCGTTATCTTAGATTAAAAAATACGGCATATGGCTCTCATGACTACAAAGGATAGTATCTACATCGATTATAGCAGTTGCTCGCATTTTAATGTAGGCCCACACTTCACATTGCAATTGTAACCGATTCTTTGCTTCTTGTATATATTTTTGCAAAACGACAAAGCCGTAATAGGAAAATACGTTAATTCAGTTGTATCGCCTACCTGCTGCGAAAATAAAATTAAGAAGTCCGTTTTCCTCAATTTTAAAATCAGTAACAAAGCCACAAAGAGAGAGGTAAATAATAATATTAAAAGGGTTTGATATCACCTGGGACAAGAGTTAGGTGCGTGCAAGCCCTTGAAACACTTCCAAAAATAGCCGTCGGCGTCTGATCATCTGTTCACCCTCTGCGTGAAATAAACTGTTCCGCGTCCTTTACCTTGCTGCCAAACAAAAATATTAATTCAATTTGCATTCATTGACCAGATTGCTACTCGGATTTAATTTTGGATTGAAAACAAAAATCATTGAATATCGGTAAATTCTTTCTATTCAATTGTTTCTTAAGGATTTTGTAATTTTAGATAAAAAGATAGTAACCATGTTTCGAACATAAAATATTCAATTTTCTGTCAGTAGAAGCTGAAAACGTTGTAGCTACAACTAACCTGATATCATGCATGCGATCTTTCTTTGACACCCGATTTGAAAATATTTTCGATAATCAGTGTTAAAGATAAAACATAGAAGCAAAGTTATTAAAATCTGAGTAAATTATGCAGTCACAACCATCGCTAACAAAACTTGAAAACGGTCACAAGCATTTTAAAAGCTCTTTGGAAAAGACTGTGAGAAAAGAAGGAATTGCTTGCAACATAGCCTATCTCCTGTCTGATATAACATCTAAAAATTTGTCATTCAGCAACAATAGCTACGATATATTATAAGGAAGAAGTATTATGCTCTTTATATGCCTCTCATTAAAATCGCCAAATCTAATCTTATGTCATTTCAATGGCCTATGTACCGAGTACAGACACCACTAACATTGACGCTGACACCTTCATCGATATTTGTAGATTTTTCTTTTTTCAACCCTTACTATTTGACCAATTAAATCGCCTGATTTAAAAAATCATTTAAAATCAGAGTTATATAGTTCGTAAAACTATTCTTCGATGAGTATTTTACATATGTACTGCATATTTTGAAGGCAAATTATTCAAAGGTAGGTTAAAAAGAAGTGAAACGCCTTTATGGAGGACAATTTTGCTTACTGGCATTACCTGGAATTATGCAATGACTCGAGCAAATTGGTCGGTCACGTGTGTGTTCGAGCTATCGCTAGACCACTGTGTTCATTGAAAAATTATACTGCTATAATCAGTCCATGAATTTGATTCCTCTGAGGCTCTCTAAAAAGTCCTTAAAAAGTAATTGAATTTGTTTAGAATGTACCTGAAAATGAATAATTGCATGAACAAAGTTTGTGAAAAAAGTAGATAATTTTAAATGACTGATCAAATTTAGTGTCAAAAATATATAAAAATCTTTGTGGAACGAAATAGTCAGGGTATGAATCTGATCAGTACGAACAAGTTTGGGTAGGAATCATCGGTACCAATACCTTCAGAGTAGCGCCCCTTTGTTAACATGGAGTTGGAATTGTCGATAGATTTTGGGTGTTAAAAGATCCCTGGGCATACAATTGCGACAATAAACAGAAGGGTAAATGTCACACATGTTTTATAAAACTATTGACATTTGAAATATTGGAGAAGTTGAGCTTGTATCAGAAGCAGAAAGCAAAAAACATGCATGAAACTGAGAGATCATTATCAAGAAGGTACACTACATTATTGAATATACTGAACACATAATAGTCATTTTGTGTATCATGTAAAGTGACTCACATACAAAGAAATGTGCTTGAAAAATGGGATAACACCCTAAAAAAGTTCTTTAATTATGGCACTGTACAGAACAGCTTGCGCGTTTTTTTGCATATCTCCACACATCGCCGTGATTGTAGTTTGTATGGATTTGGATGGAAAACCCAAAGGCCATATTTTTCCACCTAAAATCTGCAGGAATCAATTGCCCACTTGACTATGACGTTGGATTTGCCTGGTATTTCCACCCGAACACGGTGAATCACTGTGATCAACGCAATTTTCCACCCATGGCCGCAAAAAGCAGTGATGAGTGGAAATTTCAAATAGAAAACACAATGGTAGCAATGGCAAATCACCACTTTTTTCCACCTGAATATTTTGTCCACGGTGTACAAGTGATTTAGGCCAAATAAGCGCACGCTTTACTGAATAGTTGTACCCTGAATTTATAAGGGAGAAATTACTGTAGTTTTGAAAAGATTTTTTTTTTTTGTCACAACCAAAAATGCCACATGAATGTGTTTTTTTTTAATTACTCTCGGATTCTTCATTGTATTATTACTTCCAACTGTAACAGTATATTTGTTGTGTTTTAATTCTTTAGGAGAGAAACCAACTAGAATCCCCTTAAAATATTTCATTTCTTTCAGTATTGACGCCACATTATGAACATGTATCGGAAGATTCCTGAACGATGATCATCGCAGGCCAAATTTGAAGGTGGTTCAGAAGGGGGAAGAGCTGTGTTTTTATACGATCAGAGTTATTAAGCCTGGAGAAGAGCTATGCTTTAACTATCATGACAAAAACTCATTTTGGAGAAAGGTAAGAGTTTGCTTTGTTTTACAGCAGACAATAAAGGTGCTTTCAAGAACATGAGCACTTTCTCTATCTGAACGTGGGCAGCCTCACAAGTGCTTGCATGTGCTCACAATTCGATTTGATAGGTGTTTTGCCAGTTTTTGCCAAGATGTTGTTAATGCCAGTCCTGTAATGGAAATGCAGGAAATAATGCTAAACTGGAAACAAAACATAAATACTTAATTTTAATTCCAACTGTTTCTACTTTTCTTATGCCCCCACATCGATAAGATTGGGGGCATATTGTTTTACCGTTGTCTGTCCGTCCGTCTGTCTGTTTGTCAGTCCGTCAAAGCGCAGTTGGTAGCGCATCAGAATTACAATTTAGAAGTCCCGGGTTCGATCCCCGACGGCGGCACTCATTCTTTCCGACTATTTGTCTTTCACCAATGGGTTGATAATCGTAGACCTATGTGAGATAGTAGCTGGAGGCTAGGAAAGAATGTGATGGTTGTACTGGTGAGAGAAATACCAGGAATCCATTGTTAGGTGCTGCAGCCGTGATATAAGTGAAATAATGTTGAAAGCGACATTAAACTCCATTCAATCAATCTGTTTGTCAGTCAGTCAGTCGGTCTGTCTGTCTGCAAAACTTACCCAAAAAACTTAACATTGTCAATTACTGCAAGGCTATTCAAGGTACAATGCTCATATTTGGCATGATGATAAATCTCATCGAGATGCATCTGTAGATACCTAGGTCAAGGTCATGTGACAAGGTCAAGGTCATCTGTCTCGGGGGCATTTTGTGTTTAATGAACACATCTTGTTGATAGAAATATTCCTGTTTTGTTTTTAGCTCCACTTGCCAACGGCCAGCGACCCATTGGTATGACGGTGTGTCTGTCTACTGTCCTCAGGTCGTCCATCCCTGCGTAAACTTTTTCTTTAAACATCCTCTCCTCCAAAACCAGTGGGCCAATTTAAACGAAACTTGGTAGAAATGCCCATTGGGTTACTCTCTTCTAAAATTTGTTAAAGAAATTTAAGTTGACCCCCAAATATGGGCATGGAAGGGAAATGCATTTTTAGCTCACCTGAGCACGAAGTGCTCATGTGAGCTATTGTGATCACCTTTCGTCCGGCGTCTGGCCGTCGGTCGTCGCTCGGCGTCTGTCAACAATTTTTTTAAACAACATCTCCTCCTAAACTACTAGACCAATTAACACCAAATTTTACAGAAATGTTGCTTAGGGGATCCCCTTCAAAAAATAGCTAAAAAAATTGAAATCCATGAAAAACTCTTGTTGCTATGGCAACAAAAGGTGAAATTTTAAGAAAATCTTTAAAATTCTTTTTCTTCTCAACCAGTAGTCCTACAGACTTAAAACTTGGCATGGATGATTAGGTTATAGACTTGGATTAAAATAGTTAAATTCATATCTTTTGGGCCACCAGGTCCTGAGCACCAGGGGGGAGGGGGTAGTACTTTGGGTAAATTTTGTAATTTTTAAGCTTCTTCTTCTTCGGAACCAGGAGCCCTACAGACTTGAAAATTGGCATGGATGATCAGCTCATAGACTTAAATGAAAATAGCTAAAATCATATCTGTTGGGCTGCCAGGTGCGGAGCATCAGGGGGGAGGGGGGAGTACTTTTGTGAAAATTTTGTGATCTTTAACCTTCTTCTTCTGATGAACCAGGAGCCTGACAGATTTGAATATTGGCATGGATGATCAGCATATGGACTTTTATAAAAATAGCTAAAATTATTACTGTAGATTCACCAGGTGCGGAGCACCGGGGGGAAAGGCTTGTACTTTTGTGAAAATTTTGTAATCTTTACCCTTCTTCTTCTTCTGAACCACAAGCCCTACAGACTTGAAAATTGGCATGGAGGATCAGCTCATAGACCTTAATAAAAATAGCTAAAATCATGACTGTAATGCCTCCAGGTGCGGCGCACCAGTGGGGAAGGGGTAGTACTTTTGTCAAAATTTTGTAACTTTAACCTTCATCTTCTAATGAACCACTAGCCCTACAGACTTCAATATTGGATGATAAGCATATGGATTTAAAATAAAATAGCTAAAATCATGAATGTAGGGCCACCAGATGCGGAGCATTAGGGGGGAGTACTTTGGATCAATTTTGAAATCTTTAACCTTATTCTTCTCCTGGATCAGGAACCCTACAGACTTAAAAATTGTCATGGGTGATCAATATATTGACATTAATAAAAATAGCTAAAATCATGACTGTAGGGTCACCAGATGCTGTGTCTCTTGGGGAGGGGGTAGTATTTTGGATCATTTTTGAAATCTTTAAACTTCTTTTAATGAACCAGGAGTCCTACAGACTTGAAAAATGGTATAGATGATCAGCATATGGGCATTAATTGAATTAGCTAAAATCATGAATGTAAATTCACCAGGTGCAGAGAATCTTGGGGGAGGGGAGTGCTTTGTTGAGAATTTTGAATCCCTACAGCCTTTATACTTGACATGGATTGGTCAACTCATTAAAGAAAACTTTAAAAGTCTCAGACTCAGCCTGTATATCTGGCATAGATTAGCTGATCACAGACCTTTTATGAAAAAAGCTTAAATAAATAATGACCAGGGGAAGAGCAGAGGGGGGGGGGGAGAATTATTTCAAATGTTATCTCATTGAATTAGAGAAAATCTCTTTTTCTGTGGTTGCATGGACATACCTAGGTAATGAACAGACCTTTTGTTTAACTTTAAAATCTTTAAATATCTTCTTCTCCCAAACCAGTGGATGCATTTCAATGAAAGTTGGCATGAATGTTTCTTTGGTGACCCTTTACATAAATTGTTAAAGAAGTTTTGATTGACCCCCAAATATGGTCAGGGCAGGGGGGGGGACTTATTTTCACAAAAAAAATTTAAAAAACTTCTCCCAAACCATTATGCAAATTTTTATGAAACTTGGGAATGCTGTTCCTTAGGTGACCCTATATTTCAATTGCTAAAGAAATTTTGATTGACACCCAATTATGGGCGTGACAGGATGGAGTTTATTTTGTTAAAAATCACCCCGCAAACCCTCGGGCCGATTCCAATCAAACTTGGCACGGATGTTTCCTTTACTTAAATTTTTAAATAGATTTTTGTTGACCCCCTTATATTGGCATGGTATGGGGTGGGTTATTTTCAATGTGTAATCTTTAAAAAATCTTGTCCACTCAAACCATTTAGCAGATTTTTTAATAAAATTTGGCATGGATGATCCTTTGGTGACCTTTCACATCAATTGTTAAAGAATTTCGATTGATCCCAAAACATGGGTTGTTGGCTAATTTTCACTATAAAATCTTCAAAAGTCTTCTCCTCCAACACCGTTGGGCTTAACTCAATAAAACTTTGCATGAAACACAAAAAATCTTTCCACAGGTGAGTGATTTAGGACTTTCTTTTCCCTTTTGTCTTCAGGCTTTTCTGATCGATATGCATACAAAGAAGGCAAAGTTTCTAAAAGATACAGACAAGTTTACTGCTGGTGGAAGAGATTTTCAGTGGTTGTACAAAGGTAATGAACATGTAGTAACCAGTAAGTGCATGAGAGTGTGCAACTTATTTTGAGTGAAAATAAGATAATGTGCAGAATAAGCCCAAAGGGAAATGGAAATGATCAGATTGGCTAGGAAGCGAAACATTACCCTAACAAATAAATGTTCTCATGAGTGGTCAACTTGAAAATGTTTTCTGAGTGTTGATCATGGAAAGTCACTTCATATACCTAGACACACTGCAACTAATTAATTGAATTATGGAATATCACTACATACACACATGGAGCATCTTCACACAAAAAACGTCTATTTTAACAAAATTCATATAGTTGTTAAAGGAATTATTCAATAACATCCCTCATGTCCTTAGATGTACCCAGAGAGGAGAAAAGAGCAGTGCATTACCTTGCAATTTAGTCCATAGGCAAGCAATGATAGTGGTTTTGTCTTAACATCATACTAATTATATTCATCCACGGTAGTACCCAAATGTTTTTGTTATGTAAAGGGAATTAAGCCAGATTGTTACTTTCTTAATGCTTGCAAAGGGTAGGATTTATCCATAAATGGTCACCCAAGGATGCAAAAAACTGTTGCATTACATGTATATCTAACTTGAATGTCCTAAATAATTTTCACAAACATGTTTGTTTGTCATGGAAAGTCACTACATCCATCTCAATACACACCAACAAAGTCACTTCATTAACTTTTTGGTTCTTGAGAAAAATTGAGCATACTGTCTAGTGATAGCTGTTGGAAACATGTTAAGTAGGGTTTGTCAGACTCAAAGTGCCTGATTGTAAAATGCAACTAAATGTGTTTAAACTGTTGGTGTGTATGTATCTCTGAGACTTCCATAGGTTTAATAGTTTCGACACTATGTGTGCATTCGTTTTGTAATACCAAATGTTAGCCAAATTCATATTTCCTGTTTCAGTGCCAAAGAGCCTAAGCCATAACAGTTAAAAACTCAACTCTACTTAAAGTGCTAATATATTTTAATTTGTAAGATTAGGTCAATTGGATCACATGATCATTACTTTCAACATTGCTTTTTAGGAGATAGAGCAGGTGAAGAGACATTGGCAGATGAAGAGGAATTTGAGGACGAAGACTATGGTAATTGAATGATTTAATGGAGTTTAGTGCCGCTTTCAACATTATTGCAGTTATATTGCGGCGGCTGGAGCACCCAGCAATGGATCCCTAGCATTTCTCACACCAGTACTACCATTAAATCCTTTCCTAGCTCCAGCTGCTATCCCACATAGGTCTACGATTATCAACCCATTGGTGACCTCTAGATTGACAGTCCGACGCCCTACCAACTGCGCTTCGACGGCGGCTTGAAGACTATGATAAGGTAACAAGTTCAGGATCTCGAAATGGTGATGCAACAGCCCATAGAGCCCAAGTCATCAGCCCTGTCATTATTTGGTGATGAAACAAGGCTGCACTTTGTGTCCAGCATCTGTCGATCCGAGTGTCTTCCATCTGTCAACAATTTAGTGTTTACACTCTGGCATCTGCAAAAGTTAGCCAATCTTGAATAAACTTGGCCAAAACAAGTAGGATCATAAGTTCTTGGACAAGTTTGATTATGGGCCTGATGGGATAAGAAAGTGCTGAATTATGCCCTTGAATGTCAAAAATGTTGTTATACGCCGCCGGAGGCGGACGTATATTGGCGTCATCTTCTCCGTCTGTCCATCCGTCCGTACGTGCATCCGTCTGTACGTCCATCCACTTTTCTTGTCAATGCAACTCCTCCTAAACTACTGATCTGATCTTCTTGAAACTTGGTCAATATTATCACCTCAATTGGTAGATGTGCTTGAAGGAAGGATTTTATGGTTCGTTGATTTTTGCCTGAGTAATGCCCCTTGATAACTTAGTCTCTGGGTCCACTTTTCTTGTCAACGCAACTCCTCCTAAGTTTCTGGCTTGATCTTCTTGTCACTTGGTCAATGTAATCACCTCAATTGGTAGATGTGCATGAAGGAAGGATTTTACGGTTCGTTGATTTTTGCCTGAGTTATGCCCCTTTAAAACTTAGTCTCTGGGTCCACTTTTCTTGTCAACGCAACTCCTCCTAAGTTTCTGGCTTGATCTTCTTGTCACTTGGTCAATGTAACCACCTCAATTGGTAGATGTGCATGAAGGAATGATTTTATGGTTCGATGATTTTTGCCTGAGTTATGCCCCTTAAAAAAGTAGTCTCTTGGTCCTTTTTTCTTGTCAACGCAACTCCTCCTAAGTTTTTGGCTGGATCTTCTTGAAACTTGGTCAATGTTATCACCTCAATTGGTATATGTGCATGAAGTAAGGATTTTATGGTTCGTTGATTTTTGCATGTGTTATGCCCCTTTAAAACTTAGTCTCTGGGGCTTATTGCCTCAGTTATGCCCCCTTAAAATTTAGTCTCTGGGGCTTATTGAAATTGCAACCTTGTGAATGCAACTCTTCCTAAGTTTCTGGCTGGATCTAAATGAAACTTGGTGGATGTTATAACCGGAATTGGTAGATGAGCATGAAATAAGGATTTTATGGTTCATTAATTTTACCCTAAATTATGCCCCCTTAAAACTTAGTATCTAGGGCTTATTGAAATTAAAGCCTTTTGAACACAACTCCTCCTTACTTTTTGTCTTTATTTAAATGAAACTTGGTCAATGTCATCACCATAATTTGTAGATGTACATGGATCAAGGATTTTATGGCTCATTTATTTCCCTGAATTATGTCCCCTTAAAACTTAGTGCCTGGGGCTTATTGAAATTGCAGCCTTGTGAAGGCAACTCCTCCTAACTTTTTGTCTTGATTTAAATGAAACTTGGTCATTTTCAATTTGGTTCTGTCAAAATAAGTAGTGTCTACAATTATTTTTGTGAAACAGCAGCAAAGTGGCGGCGTATTTTGTGACGATGGCACTCTTGTTTTTAATTTTGTTTACACTCTAGCATGTACAATTCTTGATCGATCAAATCAAAATTTGGACATTATGTTGGAGACTATAAGATCTCGGACAAATTTTCAGACTGATCTGACCAGAAAGTCGAAAGTAATGTGCCCTTGAATTTGACAAATTGCAGGCGGCCCAGTAACCTATAAATACCTATTTTATCCTATATTTCTGCCATTACCAATAAAAACCTATATTATCACCCATTTGCCCCGAATACCTATAGATACCTACATTTTTGTTTCTTGGGTTAGCGATGATTACAAATTTATACCAAATACTTTCAAAATAGCAATTTTATATGATTTAAAAGTAATTATTATCTATCAATATACAGTAGAAATTAGTATTTTCCTTTCATCCTCTTTCAAACTTTTTAAAATGCCAGAGAAAGACTGATCAAACATAATATTTATCATTGTTGAAGAAGCTTGCATGTATGTTTTGTCATCTTTGACTGGTATTGACCATTTTAGTTAGTGGATATGTGCCTTTTATTACCAGTTAAGTTCTTTTCAAATTATTTGCATTTGGGACTTTGACTTTTGACTAAGTGACCTTGACCTTGGAGTTTGACCTTATTTAAAAAAACATTAACCTTGTCTTTATCTCATGCACTATGATTGATAGAGCCTTGATATGTCACATACTGATGTATAGCTTCTGCCAAGACTTTTTAGCTCACCTGAGCACATCGTGCTCAAGGTGAGCTTTTGTGATCATTGAATGTCCGTCGTCTGTCGTGCGTCCTGCGTCGTCCGTCGTCCGGGCGTCAACAATTTAAGTGTTTACACTCTAGAGGCCACAAATATGATCCAATCTTCATGAAACTTGGTCAGAATGTTCCCCAGGTCACAAGGATGAACCCTATTGTAAATGGGAAGGATCCATGGGAAATCAAGGGAAAAGGAGCCTTATTGACAATTTTCTTGTTTACACTCTAGAGGCCACAAATATGATCCAATCTTCATGAAACTTGGTCAGAATGTTCCCCAGGTCACAAGGATGAACCCTATTGAAAATGGGAAGGATCCATGCGAAATCAAGGGAAAAGGAGCCTTATTGACAATTTTCTTGTTTACACTCTAGAGGCCACAAATATGATCCAATCTTCATGAAACATGGTCAGAATGTTCCCCAGGTCACAAGGATGAACCCTATTGAAAATGGGAAGGATCCATGCGAAATCAAGGGAAAAGGAGCCTTATTGAAAATTTTCTTGTTTACACTCTAGAGGCCACAAATATGGCCCAATCTTCATGAAACTTGGTCAGAATGTTGGCCAGGTCACAAGGATGAACACTATTGAAAATGGGAGGGATCCATGCCATATCACAGGAAAAGGGGCCTTATTGACAATATTCTTGTTTACACTCTAGAGGCCACAAATATAGCCCTATCTTCATGAAACTTGGTAAGAATGTTCCCCAGGTCACAAGGATGAACCCTATCCCAAATGGGAAGGATCCATGTCATATCACGGGAAAAGGGGCCTTAATGACAATTTTCTTGTTTACACTCTAGAGGCCACAAATATGGTCCTATTTTCATGAAACTTTGTCAGAATGTTGGCCAGGTCACAAGGATGAAGTGTATTGAAAATGGCGAGGATCCATGCAAAATCAAGGGAAAAGGGGCCTTATTGACAAATTTTTTGTTTACGCTCTAGAGGCCATAAATATGATCCAATCTTTATGAAACTTGGTCAGGATGTTGGCAAGGTCACAAGGATTAATCCTATCAAAAATGGGAGGGATCCATGCCATATCAAGGGAAAAGGAGCCTTATTGACAATTTTCTTGTTTAAGCTCTAGAGGCCACAAATATGGCCCAATCTTCATGAAACTTGGTCAGAATGTTGATCATGTCACAAGGATGAACCCCATTTAAAATGGGATGGATCCATGCCATATCACTGGAAAAGGGGTCTTAATGATTATTCTCATGTTATGTTCTTTATTACACTGCCTATTTAATTGCTGTGATATCCCAGGGGTCAAAAAGAATCAGGTGAGCGATCTAGGACCATCATGGTCCTCTTGTTATTTCTGACCATGATCTTCACCTAGTGACCTTGACCTTGGAGTTGAACCTCCTTTTCAAAAACTTACACCTGGCCTATATCTTAGGCACTATCAGGGATACAGCCTTTATTTTTCACACATATGTACCTCTTGCTAAGTCCTTTCATTTAGGACCAGGATTTTTGACCCCTTGACCTTGGACTTAAGATGTTTTTAGCTCCACTGGCTGAAAGCCACTGGGGCTATTGTCATGGCGTTGTGTCCGTCGTGCGTCCGTCCGTCCGTGCGTCCGTGCGTGCGGTCGTAAACTTTTTCTTTAAAAATCTTCTCCTCAGAAACTACTGGATGGATTTCAACCAAACTCCACAGAAATGATCCTTGGGTGACCCTCTTTCAAAGTTGTTCAAGAAATTTTGATCCAATGAAAAACATGGATTTAATGGGCGTGGCTAATTTCCAAATATGGTAAAAAGTGACTTTTCTCAGGTTCTAATTGATGGATACCAATTGAATTTTACATAAATGATCCTAAGATGACCTTTTATCAGACTACCAAAAATTATTGTGATCAGATGAAAAATATGTATTTTATGGGCGGAGGTCATTTCTCTATATGTAATATAGTAGAAACTTTGAAAATCATTTTCTCAGAATCTAACCGATAGATATCAACCAAATTTTACATGAATGATCCTTTGGTGACCCTTTATCAGTCTACCAAGAATTATTGTGATCGGATGAAAAATATGTATTTTATGGGCGGAGGTCATTTCTCTATATGTTATATAGTGGAAACTTTGAAAATCATTTTCTCAGAATCTAACTGATAGATATCAACCAAATTTTTCATGAATGATCCTAGGGTGACCGTTTATCAGTCTACCAAAAATTTTTGTGATCAGATGAAAAATATGTATTTTATGGACGGAGGTCATTTCCCTATATGTTATATAGTGGAAACTTTGAAAATCATTTTCTCAGAATGTAAGTGATGGATATCAATCAAACTTCATTAGTATGATCCTTTGGTGATCTATAATCATGCAGCCAAAAATTATTGTGATTTGATGAAGAATATGTCTTTCATGGGCGGAGGTCATTTCTCTATATGTTATAAAAGTGGAAACTTTGAAAACCATTTCAACATCAGTAGAACCCAAAATATCTAAAAATCTAGTCAAAACTTAGATTTGCTGTTACAAGAAATTCAAGCCTGTGGAGCGACACAAGCCATTCATGGCTTTCTAGTTATGACAAGCTCCTGTATAGGCAAGCTACATTGACCGCAGATTATTCTTGTTGATTTTCAGATTAATAGGATGAAAAAGTTATGAGTAATACACTTTGTGTCTACAATTAGTGATCAATCAAGACAAAACTTGGACACAATGCTGGCGATTATAAGAGCTTGCATGAGTTTTAATTTTGCTCCAATCAGATGAGAAAGTTGTTAGTTATGTGCTTTTGAATCAGACAACCACAAATATCCAACAATCAAGATGCAATTAAGATATGATGTTGATTACAAATAGATCTTGGATGAGTTTGAATTTCAGCATCTTCACTGTAGAATTTGCTCCCTTACCTGCCCTTCAAATTTTACTCTAGCAACCACAAATAGTGACTAATCAAGACAAAACTTGACACTGTTGTTGACCATAAGTTTGTTTTCAGTCTTCAAGTCAAAATATTAATTGTTTCGATCAAAACTGTGGCTCATATCATTTTAAGCTCTACTATTCGTAGAATAGGGGGGCCATTCCGGTCACCTGGGTGTCGGCGTAATGCTTTGGTTAAAGTTTTACATGCAACTGTGTCAAATCTCTATTTCTGCTATAGCTATTGCTCTGAAAGTTAGCACATGCTTCTTTGACAATAATACCAGCCTCTTCACAAAGATTCATTACAGAAATTATTAATTTTATGGAATTTTAATCCTTTTCGGACCTAGAAATCTTGGTTAAAGTTTTATGTACCAATGTTGTGTATCTGTAATATCTCTGTTTCTACTAAAGCTATTGCTCTGAAACTTTGCACATGTTTCTGTGACAATTAAACCAGCCACTAGACAATGCTTCGTTACTGTAATATTTAATATAGTGCAATTTTAAACTTATTCGGTCTAAGAAATCTTGGTTAAAGTTTTAAATGCAAATGTTGACTATTTGTTATATCTCTATTTCTACTATAGCTATTTACCTAAAAGTTTGCAAATCCTTCTTTGACAATAATACCAGCCTTTTGACAAAGTTTCATTACAGAAATTAATTTGATTGAATTCTAACCCTTTTCGGACTTAGAAATCTTGGTTAAAGTTTTTCATGCAACTGTTGTATATCTGTAATATCTCTGTTTCTACTATAGCTATTGTTCTGAAACTTTGCACATGTTTTTGTGACAATAATACAAGCCACTAGACAAAGCTTCATTACTGCATAAATTAATTTGATGGAATTTTTACCCTTTTCAGACTTAGAAATCTTGGTTAAAGTTTTACATGCAAATGTTGCCTATCTATTATATATCTGTTTCTACTATAGCTTTTGCTCTGGAACTTGGTACATGCCTCTGTGACAATAATACAAGCCTCTACTATAGCTTTTGCTCTGGAAGTTGGTACATGCCTCTGAGACCATTATGCTAGCCTCTCGACAGACAAAGATTCATTACTGTAATTATTAACTTGATGGACAGGGAAAAAGACTAACAATTTTAATTTAGGGGCCCAGACTGCCAAATATATAATATTTAACACTAGGGGTATAGGCATTTTCTACAAAAATTCAGGGGCCCAGCCCAAAAATTAAGGGCTATGGGCGACTGGGCCCCTGCTAGTCTTTTTCCCTGATGGAATTTTCAGACTTAAAAATCTTGGTTAGAGTTTTATATGCAAATGTTGACTATCGTTATATCCCTGTTTTAATAAAAACTATTGCTATGAAAGTTTGCACATGCTTCTGTGACCTTAATATCAGTCTCTAGTCAAAGCTTCATTACTTAGAAATCTTATTTTTGGAATTTTAACCCTTTCAGACTTAAATATTATTGGTTAAGTTTTTACATGCAACTATTCCCTAACTATAATATTTCTCTAATTCTGATATTAATTTTGCTTGCAAACTCTACTCATGCTTTTGTGACTAGTGTCAACATCAAGACCATGATTTATTGCTCGATATTTAATATAGTCCTTTTTTAAATTTTTTCAGACTTAAAAATTCTTGGTTAAGTTATAACATGCAATTTATGTATATCTGTTATCTATACTACTATAGCCTTTTTCTTAGTCATTTTGTAAATGCGTCTATGGCCATCATATAAGCCTTTACACACAGATTAGTTATTCTGAATTTCATTTAGTGGAATTTCTTCCAATGTCGACATTGATTACTCATATCCAGTACTCAGAATAGTAGAGCTTTGCTGTCCTCCGACAGCTCTTGTTGGTTCAGGTGAGCGATATCATACGATCATGGTCCTCTAGTTCTTGTAATGCTCTAAACCATTGGTTCTTATCTAATTTTTCAGAGATGTATAAATCCGCCTGTTAAAGAAATTGAAGGAACAAACTTCCCTCAGCTGGTAGTGGATGAAGTCAAGAGGAATACTAAAGGCAATCTCTCCAATAAAAAGCAATACTGTCTGTTCTGTGAAGAGTTACATCAGAATATTGCAAGATACTATGAGCTCAAACATAAAAGTGAGCTTGAACTAAAATGTCTGAGAACATGTTTGGACAAGTGAGGAGAAAAGGGCACTTGAGGAGCAATTTTCCAAAAACATCCGGTTAGGAAAAGTACCAGGGAAAATCGAATGTATCAATGCACAGAGAAAGTCTGGTGTTCTGTGTGTGCTACCATGGAAAAAATCAAGTTTGCTGTTTACAACATAATAAAGAACAGACTAAAGTGCATGTAGTGGTAATTTTCATGGATTGGCAATGGTTACCAGGGTTTGACACTAACTTTTTTTCGCCATTGGCCAAAAGGACCTGTAAAATCAAAGTTTTACCGGTCCTACCACAGGCAGTTGTTTCAACATCATATTTTCGTATTATAGGTTATTATATAATACAAGGTGTCCAACTCCTTCTCACAAAAATCACTACCAGTAGTCATTCAATTAATGTTGTTTTGTTTTCTTTCATTTAGATTGAATTTAAATTCGTTTAATTAATATCTTGAATAATTTTTCTTTCCAATGGTACTTAAATGATGAAAATCGAACAAGAAATAAAAGAGATACAGAGGTTCAAAATTCATATACTTGTACATTTTCTGAAAAACCACCAAGAAATGTGAATTTGAAGCGAGATAAATGAAAGCTTGTAATTGATTGGCTATCAGGATACCAAAAAATTCAGCTATTTACTGAGAAAAAATATTACAAAAATCCTAATGTATTTTGTTGATTGGCAATATTCTTCCAATTGAAAATTTCTATTGTAAATAATTATAATCGTTTATCTATGTAAATTAAAATATTTTCAGCCAATGAAAATCCATATATTTAAATAGCTGCGGTATCAAAATTCACGATTCATAGTGGTTTTTGAAAACATGACAAATTCTGAAACTGTAAACCGCTGAAACTCAGAATATATTGCCGATTTTACTCATTCTGGTTCAATGGAAAGAAAAATTATTGAGGTAAATGAAGAAATGAATCCCAATCTTATTTTCCTGACGGGAAACGATAAAATGATATTTTAATGACTACTGGTAGTGTTTCTCGAGAGCAGGAGTTGGATAACTTGTCTAATAATATACCGTATTTATTCTAATAATCGCCCATATTCTAATAATCGCCCATCCCCCAAAACACCGCTCAAAATCGGCCTTTTTAAGACCAATTTTCGGAAAAAGTTGATGATTCTAATAATCGCACATCCCCCGATTTAAGAAAAATTGCCGGAATGTAAACTTCCAAATTATTCCAACAAATACTATAAAGTTCATGCAACACCTACGACAAAAACTAAAAAACACTGTTGATTCGTTTATTTAGGTGAACTGGCATTCGTTTTCGAGAGTTAGCCTACTGAAGATCGGGAATTGCTTGTGATCTTTATGTTTGCGATGGTCGTTACTGCATAATTCACTCAGATTTGAATAAGTTCTATGTTTTATCCTAAACACTGATTATCACAAACATTTCTAAGTCCGATGTCAAAGAAAGAATGCGTGCAAGATTTCCGGTCAGACGTAGCTACGTTTTCAGCTTCCACTGACGGAAAAATAAATATTTTTTGTCCGAAACATGGGACTATATTTTAATCTAAAACTACGATATTCTTAACAAATAACTGAATAAAAAGAATTTACCGATATTCAACGATTTTTCTTTAATATTAAATCCGAGTAGCAATCTGGCTAATACAGGCAAATTAAATAAATATTTTGTCTCGCAACGAGGTAAAGGACGCGGAACAGTTTATTTAACACAGAGGGTGAATAGATGATCAAAGACGCCGACGGCTATTTTTGGAAGTGTTGGGAACTTGCACGCGCCCAACGCTTGTCTCGGTAGATGCCAAATCCTTTTAAGATTATTATTTGGCCGTCTCTTTGTGACTTTGTTGCGGATTTTAGAATTGAGGAAAACAGGATACTTAATTTTATTTTCGCAACAGGTAGGCGATACGACTATTTCCTATTACGGCGTTTTAATCCCTTTCTTGTAATTTATCGAAAAATATACAAGGAGCAAACAATAGGTTAAAATTGAAATGCGAAGTGAAAATTAAAATAAGTGCGTGCAACCACTATGATCGGATGTAGTTACGATCCTTTGGAATCATGACCGCGATATGCAGTAAATTCTAATCTACGAAAACGAAGAATAATACAATTTACTGAAACTGGAGAATCACTAATTGAACACTACGATCGCCTGGCTAAAGTTTCAAAATCTAAACAGAACAGCAATGTCGTCGGCGTTATCACTTGCCGATGTCGACAGTTTTAATTTTTCGAGCACCGTATCAGAGAGGGAATTCATTAGCTATTTAATGATCAATTAATTTTCGATTTATTCCCTTGTTTTATGATAGCAGAATATGAATACATTCGCGAGAATCCCTTTCATAGCGATGCTATGTAAAGCAGCGTGTCGCTCTGTTTATTCAAAAGCGGTGACAATGGGCAAACTGCGAGGTCCGAGTATTGTCATTATTATGCGTCTTTGTTCCTCATTTTTGGAAATTTATTTTGTATTTATCAGATACGTATCACATTGTCATTATTTAGGGACATTTTAGGTCCGTATATAGTAAGTTTGAGTTATTGCCCAACAGAATACCTCCAATAATCGCCCACCCCCAACTGCGTCGAACATTACTTTTCTAATAAACGCCCGGGCGATTATTAGAATAAATACGGTACCCAATGTGACAAAACTCGAAGTATGAAACAATCACCTGTGGGTCCTACTCCAAAATTAAAGGTCCTGAGCAAGTTAAGCGTTATGAATAACGTAGTTATAAATCTATTATATGTTAGACAAATACAAATATGAGACAAATAATTGTGAGAAAAGAAGAAATTGCTTGAAAAAAGCAATTTATTTTTTTCACTTATTTTTTTCCTTGGAAAATATATTTTTATTTTGTGTGTTATGGGTAAAATTTGTATCTTGGCAATAAAAGATAATGTGAAATTAATGATTCCCAGGCCATATAATGCCTGTTTTGGATTTCCCTAGAGATTATGGCTTTTGAAATCATTGTGATAAAAGAAGAAATTGCTTGTGACACAACGTTTTCTACCAAAAGACAAAAAATGTAAAATTACATTTACTTAAAATTTTCGTCCGCAACATATTTGAATTTGGACAACCCAAGAATTTGTTGTTTAGTAATGGGTAATCTCTCCAGAACAACAAAATTATATATACATTGTATAAACCCACCTATAAAAAGATTTGCAGAAACCAAAAACAGAACGTTGGGAAATCAAAATTTTGGTTCAATAGCCTTAACCATTTCCCGAGCAAGACAAGGTTTTAACGTCCCTTTTGGAAAATCCTTAGAAAAGCATTGCGGCAAACAAAAGAATGATGATATTGGCATTTTCCTCTTTTGTGGCAATATTTTCCATGCTATATAATAAACAAATACTTGCTTGATCAACATTTTTTCATCTGCACCAGCTTTCAAAGTGGAATAGTCCAAAATTTTATTGTAGGGGTAAGGTCATTTCATTTTCTATAGAGAGTTTGTTTAAAGAGAGATTTGAAAGACAATTGGAAAGTCACTACATGTGACTCACTAGATGTGTGTATGTAGACATTCGAAAATGTAGTCACTTTGTTGGTGTGTATACATGTCCATGTAGTGGTATTCAATGATAAACAAACTCACATGAGAAAAGGGAAAGAAATCTTGCTATCACCATTTCTTTCTGTTACCTTGATGTTTTTGGTGACTTTCTCAATCTATGATACACTGTAAATCATATCAAAATTGTAGTACAATAAACTCCAATGTAAAAACCCTTTCATAAGAAACACATTTTAGGCGTTAAAAGGCATTTTAGAATTTTTGTTTCATATCCAGACCCTATGTTGTGGGTCCCCATTTGAATCATCTTATTGAGATGTTTCCATTGAGTACCCTCTTTAAAAGGCTTGATCAGCAATAAATGATATTTTGGATTTTGAAATGCTGTTACCCCCTCTTATTTGTAGCCTTTCCCAAACATCAAAATTTTAGGTTGATAACAAGAATGTTGGTGATGGTGAAAGGATTTTTGTACTTTTCATGCTTTTCCACTGAAAATGTTGAGGCAAAAGCTGGTTTTCAGGCACAAGTGGCTTGGGAAAGCATGGATGCAGAAAGAAACTGCTGTTAGTCAGCATTTTCTGCTTTGTCCTCATCATTTTTTCTGCAAAAACAAATGCATATTCTGCTTTTGAAATCAATTATTTTATTGTCTGCAATTCCTTTAAATTTGGATTTACCTAATTATTTGCCTTATAGGAAAAGATTAAATGAAAGAGCCGACAGACAACAAAATAAAGTCTTAGTATGTGAAAACTTGCAGAGTGACATGCTACTGCAGAGAAAATATCAAGACTTAAGGAGAAAATTCTCATTGTCAGGGATGCCAAAACCATAGATACTTTGAGGAAGGTTAACCTTTTCCAAACAAAATCAGGTAATGACATCCTTAATAGAAAAGGCCTGAGAAAACTTTAGACAAAAGGAGAAATGTTGGTTTTCAGAATTTTCTAAGCTATAACATTTACATTTTCCAAATTGTACAACAATTATTTAGTCATCTGCAACGCCTTTCAAATTAGAGAAGTCATATTTTTAGCTTGCCCTGGACAAAAGTCTCGGAAGAGCTTTTGTCATACCCTCAGATGTCAGCGTCATTGTCAGTGTCCACCAAAAATTAAACTTGGCCCATATCTCATGCCCTGATAGAGATACAGCCTTGATATTTCACCTGTGGGTACCTCTTACCAAAACCTTTCATTTGCGACCATGACCTTTCACACCTTAAAGTTTAACCTACTTTTCAACTGTTTGTAAAACCTGGTCTTTATCTCTACCCTATAGATACAGCATTGATATTATACCTGAGGATACCTCTAACCAAGACCTTTCATTTGGACCATGACCTTTGGAGTTTGACCTACATTATATCTTATTTCACACATGGACACCTCCTACCAGCACCTTTCACATAACACCATGACCTTGGACCTTGAGCTTTGAGTTTTACCTACTTTAAAAAAAAACAAACTTGGCCTATATCTTATGCCCTTATCACACATACAGCCTTGATATATCACACATGAACACCTACCAACACCCTTCACATTTGACAAAATGACCTTTGACTATGTGACCTCGACCTTTGACTTTGACCTACTTTTTAATAACTTTAACCTGGCCTATGTCCCATGTCCTTTTACACATACAGTATTGAAATTTCTTAAATGGACACCTCCTACCAACACCATTCACATTTGACAATGATCTTGTGACCTTGACCTCGAAAAGTGACCTACTTTTAAAAAAACCTTTAACCTAGCCTACAGCATTGTTATTTCGCACATGGATACCTCCTACCAACACAGTTCACAATTGACCTTGGACCTTGACATTAACATTCTTTTAAGAATCTGGCCTATATTTTGATGTATCCTGGTTAGCCCCCATTTTACATTCCCATTTTGCACTATTAGGGCATCTAAAATCCGAGATGTTTCTTGTATCCCAAATCTTATGAAGTCAGCCTGCTCAAGTATTGAAGAGATAATGTCTTATCAATCCTTGCATAAGCTGCATCAGTTTATCTCTGTCCTACGTTGCGGGTACTTGCAGCATGTACATTTCTTTCGTGGACACATGCGTTTCCTTGTAATTATTCACTCCTATTTATTGGGGTCAGTCTGTACATGTGTTTCTGAGACAGCTGCTGTAAGAAATCCTTGTGCATACTGTGATAATCTTTCTCAAGCCCTGTGTTGTAGGTACTAGCATACACGAAATAAATCATGTGCTGTAGACTCAGATCAGCTGTTGGTCTACATACACATTAAAACACCTCGTGCAACTTGATCTTGTAGATTTCTTAGGGCATTCAGGTCTCTATTCAGATATAAGTTCCTATTTTGCTTGATCGGGAGTGCCGGAATCCATGCACAGCTCCGTCTGATTTTGACCGTCGATTTTTCATTTATTTATTTTCTGCAATGCAAGACAACTAATGCATTTCATCTTCAGAGCATTATTAGCTCACCTGAGCACGAAGTGCTCATGTGAGCTATTGTGATCACCTTTCGTCCGGCGTCCGGCCGTCGGTCGTCGTCCGGCGTCCGTATACAATTTCTTTAAACGACATCTCCTCCTAAACTACTGGGCCAATTAACTCCAAATTTTACAGAAATGTTGCTTAGGTGGTCCCCTTCAAAAATAGCTAAAAGAATTGAAATCCATGAAAAACTCTGGTTGCTATGGCAACAAAAGGTGAAATTTTATGAAAATTTAAAAATTCTTCTTCTTCTCAACCAGTAGTCCTACAGACTTAAAACTTGGCATGGATGATCAGTTCATAGACCTGAATAAAAATAGCTAAAATTATAACTTTTGGGCCACCATGTGCGGAGCACCAGGGGGGAGGGGGTAGTACTTTGGGTAAATTTTGTTATCTTTAAGTTTCTTCTTCTTCGGAACCAGGAGCCCTACAGACTTTAAAATTGGCATGGATGATCAGCATATGAACCTTTATATAAATAGCTAAAATCATGACTGTAGACTCACCAGGTGCGGAGCATCAGGGGGGAGAGGGTAGTACTTTTGTGAAAATTGTGTAATCTTTAACCTTCTTCTTCCTCTGAACCACAAGCCCTACAGACTTGAAACTTGGTATGGAGGATCAGCTCATAGACCTTAATTAAAATAGCTGAAATTATATCTTATGGGCCACCAGGTGCGGAGCACCAGGGGGGAGGGGGTAGTACTTTGGGTAAATTTTGTAATCTTTAAGTTTCTTCTTCTTCGGAACCAGGAGCCCTACAGACTTGAAAATTGGCATGGATGATCAGCATATGGACCTTTATATAAATAGCTAAAATCATGACTATAGATTCACCAGGTGCGGAGCATCAGGGGGGGGGGAGGGTAGTACTTTTGTGAAAATTGTGTAATCTTTAACCTTCTTCTTCTTCTGAACCACAAGCCCTACAGACTTGAAACTTGGCATAGATGATCAGCTCATAGACCTTAATTAAAATAGCTGAAATTATATCTTATGGGCTGCCAGGTGCGGAGCACCAGGGGGGAGGGGGTAGTACTTTGGATAAATTTTGTTATCTTTAAGTTTCTTCTTCTTCGGAACCAGGAGCCCTACAGACTTGAATATTGGCATGGATGATCAGCATATGGACCTTTATATAAATAGCTAAAATCATGACTGTAGATTCACCAGGTGCGGAGCATCAGGGGGGAGAGGGTAGTACTTTTGTGAAAATTGTGTAATCTTTAACCTTCTTCTTCTTCTGAACCACAAGCCCTACAGACTTGAAACTTGGCATAGATGATCAGCTCATAGACCTTAATAAAAATAGCTAAAATAATATCTGTTGGGCTGCCAGGTGCGGAGCACCAGGGGGGATGGGGGAGTACTTTTGTGAAAATTTTGTAATCTTTTACCTTCATCTTCTTCTGAACCAGGAGCCTGACAGATTTGAATATTGGCATGGATGATCAGCATATGGACCTTTAATATAAATAGCTAAAATCATGACTGTAGATTCACCAGGTGCGGAGCATCAGAGGGGAGAGGGTAGTACTTTGGGTAAATTTTGTAATCTTTAAGTTTCTTCTTCTTCGGAACCAGGAGCCCTACAGACTTGAAAATTGGCATGGATGATCAGCATATGGACCTTTATATAAATAGCTAAAATCATGACTGTAGATTCACCAGGTGCGGAGCATCAGGGGGGAGAGGGTAGTACTTTGTGAAAATTTTGTAACTTTAACCTTCATCTTCTAATGAACCAGGAGCCCTATAGACTTCAATATTGGCATGGATGATAAGCATATGGATCTAAAATAAAATAGCTTAAATCATGAATGTAGGGCCACCAGATGCGGAGCATTAGGGGGCAGGGGGTAGTACTTTGGATCAATTTTGAAATCTTTAACCTTATTCTTCTTCTGGAGCCGCCACCATAGCGCAGTTGGTTAGGCATGAGACTTCCAATCTGGAAGTCATGGGTTCGATCCCCGGTGGCGGCAAATATCCTTTCCGACGTTTGTCTCTCACCAATGGGTAGATAATCGTAAACCTTTGTGAGATAGCAGTCGGAGGCTAGGAAAGGGTGTAATGGTAGTACAGGTGTAAGAAATACCAGGAATCCATGGTTAGGTGCTCCGGCCGCCGCGATATAACTGCGAAATTGTTGAAAGCGGCGTAAAACCCATTAAAAAAAAAAAAAAAAAATATTCTTCTTCTGGATCAGGAACCCTACAGACTTGAAAATTGTTATGGGTGATCAATATATGGACATTAATAAAAATAGCTAAAATCAGAACTGTTTGGTCACCAGGTGCTGAGTGTCTTGGGGAAGGGGTAGTACTTTGGATCATTTTTGAAATCTTTAAACTTCTTCTAATGAACCAAGAGTCCTACATACTTGAAAATTGGTATGGATGATTAGCATATGGACATTAATTGAATTAGCCAAAATCATGACTGTAGATTCACCAAGTGCATAGCATCTTGGGGGAGGGGGAGTGCTTTGTTGAGAATTTTGAATCCCTACAGCCTTTATATTTGACATGGATTATTCAACTCATTAAAGAAAACTTTAAAAGTCTCAGACTCAGATTGTATATCTGGCATAGATTTGCTGATCACAGACCTTCTATGAAAAAAGATTAAATAAATAATGATCAGGGGAGGAGCAGGGAGGGGGGGATTATTTCAAATGTTATCTGATTGAATAAGTGAAAATCTCTTTTTTTCTGTGGTTGCATGGACATACCTAGGTAATGAAGCTTTTTTCTCAGGTGAGCGACCCAGGGCCAACGGCCCTCTTGTACTTAATAGCTGTCAAGGTCTGACAATGACACTCACTAGTTATTGCATTTTTTCGTGGAGAAGTCGATCTAATCTTGCAGCATGTATTCTATTTTTACCGGATATTGACCGGATTTGGTGACCCGTGATAGATGCATTACGTGTAGAAAGTTTGTTTATGTCACATGATCGTCAAGGTCAATCTCACTATTATTAATAGTAACCACATTTTAGGGACTTTGACAGCTCCCTTTTACTGAATATTTGATTGTTAGCTTCACTGGCCGAAGGCTACTGGGGCTATTGTCATGGCGTTATGTCCGTCGTGCGTCCGTCTGTCAGTCCGTCAGTGCTTCCAGTTGTAAACATTTTCTTTGAAAAATTTCTCCTCAGAAACAACTGGATGAATTTCAACTTCAAACTTCACAGGAATGATCCTTGGGTGACCCTCTTTCAAAGTTGTTCAAAAGATTTTGATCCAAAGAATAACATGGATTTAATGGGCGTGGCTAATTTCCAAATATGGTAAAAGTGGGTTTTCTCAGATTCTAATTGATGGATACCAATTAAATTTTACGTGAATGATCCTTGGGTGACCCTTTATCATTCTACCTAAATTATTGTGATCAGATGAAAAATATGGATTTTAAGGGCAGTGGTCATTTCTCTATATGTTATTTAGTGGGAGGGAAGGGAGAGTATATAGCCGCCACTTTGTCTGTCTGTCCGTCCGTAATTCCGTCCGTGGTCCCGGGTTCGATCCCCGACGGCGGCACTCATTCTTTCCGACTATTTGTCTCTCACCAATGGGTTGATAATCGTAGACCTATGTGAGATAGTAGCTGGAGACTAGGAAAGAATGTGATGGTTGTACTGGTAAGAGAAATACCAGGAATCCATTGTTAGGTGCTCCAGCCGCCGCGATATAACTGAAATAATGTTGAAAGCGGCGTTAAACTCCATTCAATCAATCAATTCCGTCCGTCCGTCCCTACCTATTTCTCCATAACCCTTGGACCAAATTGAATGAAACTTACCATGTGAACTTCCTACGATATAGTGTTGATGCATCTGTGACGTTTTTTGGATTTGAGGCCTCGTCACAGGAAAAGGGGACTTAGGGTAAAAACAGTTTTTCCCAAATTTCTCCTAGTCTAACAGTCAGAATTCAGTGAAATTTCATATTTGAGTAGCAAATCGGATGCCCTTTACTTAAAACAATTTGAAATTAACGTAAAAAAAATTATCATGGAAAAAGGGGGCTAAATGTTTGTTACCTTTACGTAAGCGTGTAAAATACAGTTATACCTTCATTTCTCCTAGTCTTATGCTCAGAATTTGATGAAATTCACATTTGAGTAGCAAATCAGATGCTCTTTTCCATAAACTATTTGAAATTTGTGTCTAAAAATATGTCATGCAAAAAGGGGGTTTAATGTTTCTTACCCTTATGTTAGCTGTATAAGATAACACCGTATTTGAGTCCTTGCAATCTGACCGCAGAGCATATCTCCCAAAGTATAATAGCTATCAACTTAAAACTTAATGTACTGGTAGATCTTATGGAGAAGAAGTGTAGTGCACAAGAACTACAACTCTTACTTGCATAATTTTGGAGTTATTGCCCTTTGTTATTTTTGATTTTTAGATTCTGTCTGGAGCATATCGCCTAGAGAATAATAGCTATCAACTTGAATTTTTATGGGTGGATAGATCTCATGGAGGACAAGTGCAGTGCACAAGAACTACAACTCTTGCTTGCATAATTTTGGAGTTATTGCCCTTTGTTATTTTTAATACTTAGATTTTAGGTAAATCTCTGACAGTACAAAAGAATCTTTATTCGATTAGGCTTCAGATTACTATCAAGCTTTCGTGGTAGGGGATGACCATGTACAACATGGCTCTTGTTTTTGTGACAATGCCTATTCGGGGAGCATAATCTGTCTCTGACGGCTCTTGTCTCAAAATGTAATCAATGGTTAATAACCAAATTGCACTGGAATGATCCTTGAGAGACCCTTTATCAGTGTACCAAAAAATTTTGTGATTGGATGGAACATATGGATTTTATGGGCGGAGGTCATTTCTCTAAGTTTATGTAGTGGAAACTTTCAAAATCACTTCCTCAGAATGTAACTGATGGATATCAATCAAATTGAACCAGAATGATCCTTGAGTGACCCATTATCATGCAGCTAAATATTATTGTGATCGGGTGAAATATGTCTTTATGGGCGGAGGTCATTTCTCTATATGTTACATAGTGGAAATTTTGAAAATCATTTTCAACATCAGTAGAACCCAAAATATCTAAAAATCTAGTCAAGACTTTTATTTGCTATTACAAGAATTTCAAGCCTGTGGAGCAACTTGAGCCATTCATGGCTTTCTAGTTTTAAGAGGGTTAGTTCCTTAATTTAGGAGAAAGCTGGTAAAGCCGTTGAAAGTCATCGAGGGTGACCAACAACGTCGTGACCCATATTTCGGGTTGCAATCATTTTCAGGCCGTACGTCAAGCTTTTTAGCTCACCTGAGCACATCGTGCTCAAGGTGAGCTTTTGTGATCTTTGAATGTGTGTTTTGCGTCGTCCGTTGTGTGTCGTCAGGCTTCAACAATTTAAGCGTTTACACTCTAGAGGCCACAATTATGAACCAATAATCATGAAACTTGGACAGAATGATTGTCAGGTCACAAGGATGAAGCCAATTGAAAATGGGAAGGATCTGTGCCATATCACGGGAAAAGGAGCCTTAATGACATTTTTCTTGTTTACACTCAAGAAGCCACAAATATGGTCCAATCTTCATGAAACTTGGTCAGAATGATTGTCAGGTCACATGGATGAACCCTATTGAAAATGGGAAGGATCTGTGCCATATCACGGGAAAAGGAGCCTTAATGACATTTTTCTTGTTTACACTCGAGAGGCCACAAATATAAACCAATCATCATGAAACTTGGTCAGAATGATTGTCAGGTCTCAAGGATGAAGCTTATTGAAAAATGGGAAGGATCCGTGCCATATCACAGGAAAAGGAGCCTTAATGACATTTTTCTTGTTTACACTCTAGAGGCCACAAATATGGTCCAATCTTCATGAAACTTTGTCAGAATGTTTGTCAGGTCATAAGGATGAAATCTAATTGAAAATTGGAGGATCAAGGCCAAATCACAGGAAAAGGGGCCTTAATGACAATTTTCTTGTTTACGCTCTAGAGGCCACAAATATGGTCCAATCTTCATGAAACTTAGTCAGAATGATTGTCAGGTCACAAGGATGAAGCCTATTGAAAATGGGAAGGATCTGTGCCATATCACGGGAAAAGGAGCCTTAATGTTATTTTTCTTGTTTACACTCAAGAAGCCACAAATATGGTCCAATCTTCATGAAACTTGGTCAGAATGATTGTCAGGTCACATGGATGAACCCTATTGAAAATGGGAAGGATCTGTGCCATATCACGGGAAAAGGAGCCTTAATGACATTTTTCTTGTTTACACTCTAGAGGCCACAAATATAAACCAATCATCATGAAACTTGGTCAGAATGATTGTCAGGTCTCAAGGATGAAGCTTATTGAAAAATGGGAAGGATCCGTGCCATATCACAGGAAAAGGAGCCTTAATGACATTTTTCTTGTTTACACTCTAGAGGCCACAAATATGGTCCAATCTTCATGAAACTTTGTCAGAATGTTTGTCAGGTCATAAGGATGAAATCTAATTGAAAATTGGAGGATCAAGGCCAAATCACAGGAAAAGGGGCCTTAATGACAATTTTCTTGTTTACGCTCTAGAGGCCACAAATATGGTCCAATCTTCATGAAACTTAGTCAGAATGATTGTCAGGTCACAAAGATGAACCCTATCAAAAATGGTAAAGATCCATGCCATATCACGGGAAAAGGGGCCTTAATGACAATTTTCTTGTTTACACTCTAGAGGCCACAAATATGGTCCAATCTTTATGAAACTTGGACAGAATGTTGGCCAGGTCACAAGGATGAACCCTTTTGAAAATTGGAAGGATCTGTGCCATATAATGGGAAAAGGGGCCTTGTTGACACTCTAGAGACCACTAGTTTTAAAAGTACAATTACGTCTTTTGCTGAAAAATTTGATACTAGTTTATTTAGACAAAGATACAGAGGTGATCGATATAGGACCATCATGGTCCTCTTGTTTTGTCTCGACGTTGGTAGCTACCAACAATATTGGTCGCACACGCTGTTATAGTATTAATAGGCCGCGTTTCTTTGGTCACTAGCTCAGTCCGATCCCGAGGGTTAGGGAACTAACATTACGTTGCTATTCCGCTTCTCTCTACCAAATTTAGGAATTTATTGAAGGAATTGTATTGAAAATGTTGTAACTACAGTAAAGAAATAATAATTGTCACGTAGACTGAAAATTTAAATGATTGTTTTCGTCATTCTTTTAATTCCTGTACTGTCTGAGCTAACTTTTGGCAACTACAACCCTCCAGCGACGTGTTGTAGTTAAGTCAGCAACTTTTAACAGATAGAGAGATAGATAGAGGCTTGTGTGAGAGAGAACCGCCTTGTCCCCTGACTCGTTACAATATATTGTCCTTTTAAACATACAACCCTGATATTTCATACATGGATACCTCCTACTAAGACCTTTCACATTTGACCTTGACCTTGGAGTTTGACCTACTTTTAAAAAACTGCCCTGGTCTATAACTCATGTACCAGCACCGTTCACATTTTACCATGACACTGGAGTTTGTCCTACTTTTCAAAATCCTTAACTTGGCCGTTTTCGTGATCACATTGGTACCTCCTGCCAAGGATTTTCGTTTTGGACGGTGACCTTTTACCTTGACCTTGGAAATGCCTTTTCTCTGTGACAAGCTCTCGTTGGGGCGAGCTTTATTGTCCGCGGACAATTCTTGTTGCTGTTTGGGAAAGGGTTAACCTTGATTGGTCACAAAACGTATGTTTAACATTTTATGTTGAATGTTTGAAATAAAATAATATATTTACAGTTAATATATAAATTGACTTGTTTTCTTTTTCAAATCTATTTCAAAGTTAATATACTTTTAATTCATTTCCACATAATGAGGTCTTTTGACACCCTACACGATAAAGGCTTGTGACAAGCAATCTTTTCATTTCCCATATTATTTCCCTACCCAGAAAGACCAAAAATTTGAAATTTCATTCACTTGAAATTGTCGTCTGCAACATCTTTGAATTTGGACAATTCCAAAAATTTGCCATTTGGTAATGGGTTAAACATATTTCCCTTAACGATTGTCATCTGTCTGCTTTATCTTACCGGAATTCTACTGTCGAAGAAATATATCAATAAGCCGCGAGCTGGAAAAGTTTCGTTAAGGCTTTTAGCCCAATATGGTTCCAGGTCAGTCTGCGTATACAGTCACAGTCTGATAAGGAACCATGTTGTTTTCCGATAGCGCCCCCCTTAACCTATTACAGCCATAAGAGAGCAGAATTGATTCTTAATGCAGTTTTGGAAACATATTTTTTCAAACCGTAAGGGACCTTTTTCCAGTTTCCGTCTGAAATATATTTTGTCATCTGTAACATTGCATTTGGAGCAGATACTGTGACTGCAGTCCTGGATTGCTAGACTCTGATACTACCAAAATGAGCTACCTGGGATCAGCTTTGTTGAATTTGAATTGAAGAGTCCATACCGGAGTCGCAACACGAGAAAAAAGTAATTTAGGATTTGTGAAAACAAAATCGCAGATCAACTTTGTGATAACCACGAATCTGATCAAAGTCTTTATTTTACTATTTGTAAAGTATAGTCAATAGTATAGTAACATTGATAGCGTGAATGCTGATGTAGCGATAATACGGTGTGTGGGAACTTACTGTCGTCATTATCCGGTGTGTGAACACGTAATCTGGAACGCCTATTCTGGTTGTTAAAGCAATTTAAATTGAATGGAATTTCGTATTTGTAGGTCTTTTTGATAGAAAACATTGTAGGAAATGAAGAAATTTCTTGTTGCTAAGAAATTGCTTTTGACAAGCAATTTCTCTATTTTCCACAATGTTTTCCATGACCATTATTTTGTATGGAGTCAAAAAGAGTCACTATGTTCTAATGGGTTAAAGAGTGTCGGACTGCGGAATAACTTTGAAATTTCGAGATACGTAACGTTGTTTTGACATCTCCGGAACCAGAATGGACATTCAGAGTAACACATTTCAGCATATATTCTTCTTTACAAGTGGGGGTTAGTGTATAATGTAGCCACGAAAATATCGATGCAAAAGGAGAAACTGCTGAATATCAGTTGTTTAAAGTTTTGCCTGAATGTTTTATACTCATTCGCGGCTTAAATTACACTATTGAAGACAGAAAGCTAACAGCCGGAAACATGTTCTTTTGCGTCACGATGACGTTTACGGCGGAGAGAAAGTGTGCAATAAAATAACTTCAAATCGAGTATAAGTATATTTACACATCAGAAAACAAAACGACCTACACAAAACATCATATTTATTCATCGTTGATAGTTATTTCATTTATCTTTACTTTTATGTTGAAATGATGCTGATGGCGTATCAACTTCCACATGTAGTAATACGTTTCATAATTATTACAACCGCGTATACATATTGCCGAATCTTGCGGTTTGTTAACTCTTATCCATGTCAATATTTCTCATACATCAGGAAGAAAATTGAAGATTACTGGGGAAATAATTTCCTGCAAACGCCAAGGTCGAGGGCTGGTAAAGCATAAAAAAGAGGACGTTCCAGACAAAAAAGGGACATCACGTTGTTAAGTCGAAAAGCGAGACACCGTATTCTTCAATCGTGTTCCACATTATCTACATAAACTATATTGAAAATGGTGTGCAAGTTCTTACCGAAGAGGAACACATAGATGTTTAAGTGCCATTTCTGGGCTTAGATATAATATTTTTCTTAAATATTACATGGTTTATCATGATAAAATGGCACACGTTCACCATTAACATGTAATACATTACAAACTCTCATCGAATGATGTGATTCCTTCCTAATTAGTAAGCCCTAAAACATGTACATACATACTTAAATACAAGTCTTTGCTACTACAACTTTGTAATTTAACACAGTTTGAGGGTAACGCGCGATGTTGAAACCCTATAATAACGCCGACGTCATGTTACAAAAAGTTAAGCAATAACTGACTCAACGTCTAAACATTCAAGAATATAAAATGTTTTAATGACGATTGCGGGAGATCATTCTTGTGCATCTTCTTTGCGCACGGAGTACTTATCTCGGTCGCATCAAAAACTCTTTATAAGACCCTCTAAATAACTTTTTTTTTCGAAAAAAAAAATCTCTTCAACAAAAAAATAACAAAATCTTTTACTAGATTTTAAATAACCGAACGAAGCAATTTGTTTATTGAATGATATGATATGACGTCATTATTGTTTTTGTATGTTTTTGCGACGTTAACATGCACGCGCAAAACCATACGTCATCCAACGTTACGCTCTACACTTTAGTTATGCCGTGAACTTGAACTAAGTGTCACTTATATTTTTGTCCCTGCTGAATTCCACCATAGGGAGTAAGACTTGTTTCATTCTTTCAGACTTATATAGCACTTATTATATATTACGCAACTATTTCTTGAATATCGGGCAAAATGGGGTAAAAACGTTTGGACTAGCGGTACGCGATCACATTTCATTGTGCTATTTCTATTATTATTTGGCAATAACGCGTCCGTTTCTTGACTGTCAACCATTCCCAATTGTATTTTAATGTATTTCCTGTTATTACCTTTTTGTCTAAGTTTATTTTAAGAATTTGTCTCAGATTTCCATTATCATAATTTTACTCGCAATGTATTTGAAATGTTAAGTCGGCCTTGATTGATAACCTTTACCATGTCATATGACCTTGACCTTGGAAGCTGAGTACGCATAACGTTTAGATAACTCGTGGGCTTACAAATTCATCTACTAACTCGATTATTTCATGTAGGGAAGGGTTGATTATCATTGATTGGTAAAATTAGTGTAAAAAAAATCTGACGTGAATTTTTTCCTTTGCGTCATAAGTGGGTGGCCTAGAATTTTGCGCTTTTTCAAAGAAAATAGCACGGTGACCATATATTTTTATATCAATATCACATGTACATTTAATTTTCTACAAAATATGTAAAAATTAAAATTTTCTATTTGATGGATTTTTTTGAAATTTGATAAAAAGTAAAAGATTTTAAAAATACTTTGGTAAATTAAAGGGTTATCAAGAGGGAAAATACGATAAAAGATCAAAATAGAACCTTTCAACAGACAATTATGTATTAAATTTCGTGCAAATTACTTCCTATCTATGAAATTAGAATAAATGGAAATGAGGTATACTACCCAACTTTTGCTATGGATCAAAATAAAAGCCCATGTATTTTCCTTGAAAAATTAATTTCTAACAAAAATAAATTATATATTTTCTTTTTCATGTACATAATGACATCATAATTCATCAAGAACATCGCGTGCGTATGCCAACTTTTGGCTATAGATGCCGGATAATGTAAAAAATCTCAGACTGTCAAGGGACATAAATCTTTCAAAAATGATTCATGAGTTATTCCCCTTGGAAATCTGAACAGCTCTTATAATGACGAGTTCAATTGCCAAGTTTCAAAAAGATATCTTCCGTAACAATAAAGATATGACCAAAGCTAAAGTCTACTTACTTTAACGTCATCGTGTACGAACGCACCCACGCTATTGACGTAAAGGTGAAAACAATAAGTCAACTGATTGTTGCAGAAAAAAGCCCAGCTAACAAATCGATAGAAGATGGAAAACAATTTACTTAAAATGAATGAATATAATACTAGCGAAATGAAATACATTCTTTCAGTTTTGATCCCTAGCAAGAGTTGAGTAGTATATAAGCCTAGCTAAGATTATGTTATAGTCTTTTGTAAAAACCAAGACATGAAATGCCGCGAAAAAGTCGGGCAAGAATTGGCTCGATACCTATGACATTCTATAATGTTTTACAAAAAATCTAATCCGGTGACCCCCTTTTTTCTTTTCATTTTTGCAAACGACATACATTAATCTACAAAATATGAAACAATAAAAAAAATCTATTTAAGGAAATTAAGTTTAGAAGTCGTCCTTAAAAGATTAACACGAACATTTCGAGAAACTTGAATAGAAATTAGCAAAACCAATCCATGCTATGTGGCATAAAACAAAAGAACCTAATTCTCTGGTAAACGTGGTAGCCAGTATAGGCCTATGGATGCTGGAGTCGGTAGTTCGTTGGGCACCTGCGATCATGACATTGTAAAATAAAATATATGAAACCCAACTGGAGTAATGCGTCAACTTAGTCCTTTTACATGTGGAGAAATGTACCATTCGCATGCAACTGGTGATGTTCAAAAAGTCAGCTTTCATGCAAGGTTTCTGAGTGTTGATCACGGAAAGTCACTTCATATACCTAGACACACTGCAACTAATTAATTGAATTATGGAATATCACTACATACACACATGGAGCGACTTCACACAAAAAACGTCTATTTCAATCGTCGGTGTTGTTATTAAATTTCGTAACTACTGCTTCAATCAATGTGTATTTGCGAAGTTTTAGAATAACACCGACGAAATATTACAGACGCCACGCACGGTAATTTGGCACTAAAGTGTGACGTCAAAATAGTGGACGTCGATTGTAAGCGTCTAGTTTTTAGCTCTACTGACCGAAGGTCAGAAGAGCTATAGCGATACCAGTTTTCCGTCCTGCGTCCGTCCGTCTGTCTGTCCGTATGTGAACTTTTTCTTGAGTCCACAGTTTTTATCCGATTGTCTTCAAACTTGATCAGAATGATTGGACCATCATAAGGAATGTTCCTTTAGAAGATCGGCCCGATCCGTCGAGCGTCACGGGAAAAGGAGCATAATGAAATTTTAATTAGAAAATCCTCGATAACGCTTTTAAGTCCACAGTTTTCGTCCGATTGTCTTCAAACTTGCTCGGAATGATTGGACTATCACATGAATGGTTCCTTACGAAAATGGTGGGAAAAGGGGCTTAATGATTTTTTTTTTTTTAGAAAATCCTCGTTAACGCTCCAAAGTCCAAAGTTTTTATCCGATTGTCCTCAGACTTGATCAGAATGATTGGACCATCATAAGAAACGTTCCTTTCGAAAATGGGTCCGATCCGTCAAGCGTCACGGGAAAAGGGGCTTAATTAAAATTTATTTAGAAAATCCTCATTAACGCTCTAAATTGCACAGTTTTCATCTGCTTGTCTTTAGACTTGCTCAGAATGATTGGACCATAACAAGAATGGGTCTTTTCGAAAATAAGTACGACCCGTCAAGTGTCACGGGAAACGGGGCTTAATGAAAATTTAATCAGAAAATTCTCAATTCCCGACTTACGAAATTCTATTTTAAGAATTCTTATTATCATTTCTTCATTTATTCATGAAATATCATGAAAATTTTAGTAAATGTTATACATCATGTTACCATGTGCATATTGACATGTAATTTTATACTGCGTCATAGAAAAAAGGGCATTTAAAAACTTTCTTGCTGACATAACTCCTATGTAATTAATGCTTTTATTTGTGTAAAACTTTCACAGAATATTCCCTTTGTAGTGAATGTGCACTTGTTGAAGTTTAGTTATATACTCAGTCATGATAAAAAGGGGCCTTTATGTACATGTATGTTTATTTTTAACACAACTCATTCATTTATGCATGGATTTTCATTAAAAAAGGTATCTTGATTACAATCCGATTATTGAATTCTGGGTATTCAGATCTACTTCCTGTTTTACAATAAAGTTTATTTTTAGACTTCGAATCGTACTAGAAATATTTTCTGTGCATTTTTGTCAGGAACAGTGAGTCACAGTAGCTTGGTATATCATATAGCGGTGTCAACCCATTTTCATATGCAACTCACATGGAGGGAAATACTTTTGTCACAGAAAGCGGGGGTAACTCATTGAGCAGTAACTATTGATTGCAGATTTCTTGTAATATCTTTACAAGTCTCAGTCTTTTCAAAGCGTTAGTAGAGCGGTCTCAGGCCCTCATGGGTCTCTTGTTTTTCTTTTTTTTTTTGGGGGGGGGGGGGGAAGGGTTTCGGGAAAAAAGTTTACGTAACTACTATATTACTCACTCTCGCTGTAGCAATACGGGTGTCAGAATATAGTTATCTTTTCAAGAACAATATAAAAAACAAACCCAGCCCTATTAGCGAGGGATGAAAAAATGCGTCATGATTTTCAACTTTGCATACATGCGATTACTAGATGGTCGCTTTAGGCATGGCTTAGATTTGGTAATAGTTTTTCCTAAACCAGAAGATGAAATTGGTTGGACGCTTCTTTTGAAAATCGTTAAAGATATAATGCAGAGGTAAATCTGAAAATGTAGTTTGTTATCTCGATGATCAATTCGAATCAACAGCAATTTGTTTAAGTAGTGATTTCATCATTACACGAATATTTTTAGAAGAAATATGACGCATCCCACCATGATCTTTTGGAAGGTATTAATAAAAAGTTGTTACACTTTGCTGAGCTTGCTTTGCACTGACCTTTCTTGGGTTTATAGAACAGCAAGTTACAGTTTTTAGAGTACATGTCTTCGCGAAAAACACGTTTTGAATAATCAATATTGCTATCAAAAAAAGATGAGCTATCCTTGAGTTATTAAGCCGCCGTCATGGCGCAGTTGGTAGCGCGTCGGACTGTCAATCTAGAGGTCCCGGGTTCGATCACCGACGGCGGCACTCAACCTTTCAAACAATTTGTCTACCACCAATGGGTTGAAAATCGTAGACCTATGTGGGATTGCAGCTGGAGACTAGGAAAGGGTGTAATTGTAGTACTGGTGTGAGAAATACCAGAGATCCATTGTTAGGTGCTCCAGCCGCCGCGATATAACTGCAATTAAGTTGGAAGCGGCGCTAAACACCATTCAATCAATCAATCCTTAAAATATTAAGATGATCTCAAATAAAAAAATAATATTTCTTAACTTTAATTTTATCTACGTCGTTATGTTTGGTGTTACGCCTCAATTTTTCTTAAACATACGACATCTTTCTTATTTATTGTTAAAATTCGATCTCCGTTGAAAAAAAAAGTTGGATTTCATACCAGTCAAAATTTGATGTGTTATCAGGCAGTTTAATCATTATTAAACTGTATAAAATATAAGATGTTTATCTTTTGGTGGTGCTTTCATGTTACATGTTACACGCGTTTTTTCGCTTAAATTGCGAATTGAAATTCCTGAAACGAAATTATACCAATATAATAAAAAAAGTTTACTCTAGTTCATGTTTTTTATTATATTTATTACATTCTGTTAGGAATATCGTGTGATTATACCAATATAGTTTGCAACAAAAGTTGATGTCAAAATACGCCTTTGTTTAAGCGTTTTTTTATATATATAAGATATTAAATGGTGAGATTAAGGAGTCTTGTAATGATTAGTTTTAAAACACAGGGGGTTGCGCTTTTTTTTCGCTGAAATTGCGAATGGAACATTTCTGAAACGAAATTTTACCAATATAAATGTAGTTTGCAAAAAGTGAGATTTTAAAAAACGCCTTGTTTTTAGCGTTATTTTGATATAAGATATAAAATGGTGAGATTTAGGGTGTCTTGTAATGATAAGTTTAGAACACAGGGGTGACATTTTTTTTAAAAAAAAAAGTGACGCAGTGCCGTGCGCGACGTCTTCATTATTTGCCCGTAATTAAGTCACAGTTTACTTGATAAAATGGAACCCTTTTTTATGAAGCAGATATTTGATAACAGGTCAGCATGGACCTTAATCAGAGGCCATATATATCTATGTATCTATAACCACTCCCACTCCAGCTATCAACTTTCATAGTTCGTGAGGAAACTACGAAGCCACTAAAAAGCTACCAGCATGCAAAATATTGACAATATTTTTTTCGGGCGCCAAAAAGTAAAGCCATTTCAATTGATTGAATTGATGTGAAATGCCAAAATACTACAGATGGCCCAGAGAAATTCTCGCATGAAAGCCCTTTCTCTATGAAAATTCACCAACATAAGTCTTATGTAGAAAATGCCTGTTAATTACCACTTTCTTTTCTATTTTTATTTGGCGGGAAGGTAATAAAAGTTTTCTCTTATGAATTTCGCTCTTTGATATGTTGATGTCGCTAGATCAACGTATCAAAAAGCGAGTTTTATCAGAGAAAACTCGGATTCGTGGGAGGGACACAATGCTGTCTTTGTTTGTATAGATCTAGAGAAATGACCCGGCAAAGCATCTATAACCATTGTCTAGGAGTTCTCTGCCAGATCTTTTGACGGGATCTATGACACCAGAGTAAAGCGCGAACGACATCTTTCAACTTTTTAATCGCATGAAGTTAAATATCAATGCTCTGCCATAGCTTTCATCTGGATTCACGGTTGGTCCATAAAAGAACCAAATGTTCCAAATTGTTCCACTGACCATCCGTCCTCTTACTTGAAAAGCCTAAATTTTCCCCAGTTGATCACTGACCAGCGTGTTATACCATGTATAATGGGACAACGACCAGTGAATGATCAAAGATCAGCGAGTCTAAATTAACGGGGGAAGAGGGGTTTCGATTTATAGAAATATGTGACTCGAACCCGTCAGCCAGTATACTTAATTGTAATAGTACTCTCTGAAGACAGCTGCTGTATTGTCAATGCCACCGCGGACAGCACGCAAAATATGTCTTTATTCGCTTTCATTCACTTAGATACATGCTTCACGGTCAATTCACATTTATTAGAATATACAGTAACCTTTTGTCACGGCTCATGATTCGATGACGAATAATATCCGTTGTATTTCTGGCATCAAACTAAATGCAACATCAAATACGTTAATATGATGCTAATCTAATACTTCTGGAGTTCTACCATATTTGCGTATCGGGATGGATAATGATCGATCTGGGTATCAAACTCGAGCAAAACTATGAGTTGACATTCCTGGATTGATGAACTCCGGGCTACCTTAAACTTGGCTATCAGGATTGAATAGCTAAAATTGAATTCAAACGCGTACGGAAACAAGCCGTGACTTTGCATTCACCAGGTATAGCGTATCTAAATTGAATACATTCAAAACCTGATATAGAAGATTTTATGCAAACTGGTAACTATTCAAAAACTTCAAATGCCTTGCGTTTATTAGGCATCAAAACTTAAACCACGTATGCTCTGTCTGTGTACGAATGTGTGTGGGACTAGGTCACATTCCGCTTATTATACCCCAAAAGAGCATCTTAAATTTCTTTGCAGGCATATACAAGCAGGTATTTATCAATGCTTTTCCCGTGTCTTCTACCAGAAAACGTTAAATGGCAGATTATGGGCCTTCAAAGAGCTATCATACAAGGACATAGGTAGGGGAACCGGGCGCCATTGCAGTACATTGAGCCGCCTAGTGAGTACGTTTGTAGAGACTGGTAGTGTTAGTGAACATAGACCATCTGGCAGACCATGGAAAACTACGCCGAGTCAAGAAAGGGCTTAAGTGAGACTCGGACGCCAGTGTTTACCAGGTCTGAGAATTAGTCATCAAGCAGTTCGAAATCGATTAAGATCAGCTGGTTTGAGGTGAAGACGGGTAATTAGGCGACCAAAGCTGAAAGACAACCATAAGAGTTTACGCTTAGCCTGGTGTAATTAAAGGCAGGGTTGGAATCTGAGGTCGCGTAAAAGATATCAACGCGACAACACTCGATCTCCAGAAAAAACTGATTCTCAATCAGGTCGATATTCTACCGGACCAATACTCAATTTGTATTACCTATGATTTGTTAATTGATATTTTTTTAATTGTTTGGCGGGATTTAAAAAAAAAACGTGGAACCACTATATCTACCGAATTACAATGTAGTTTGTTCTCATTCAGCGCCTTTTTTTGCGCCGACAAGAGAGCAAGTTAAAGGGCGCCGATATAGTTAAAATTAGGCACCGACACGATATAATTTCACAATCGTGTTGTCGAAGTATCACGGTTAAAATGCCGTATCGGCGCGTTTCTATCATAATCTCGTGCGGCGCATGGTGAGGGCTACGTCATATCGACTCCAGACCACGATATTTTAAATAGCCGATACGATAAAAGCGCTATATTTGTCACGTAGGCATATCAGCGCCCATCAAGCCCACCAATTCGAGACCACGATCAGCCACCACGTGATGTTGGTTGTGTTGTTGATGCTGCTGATGATGATGGCGTAGTGATAATCCGCTGTGTGAACTTAGTGTCGTCATTTTCCAGTGTGTATAAACGTTGTGAGAAACGTCTACTCCGGTTGCTAGAGCAATCGCAGTAGGCATTGTTAGTCATAGGCGTAGGAAGGTTTAAAATATTTTAAATTGTTTAAAAACGTTTAAATGAATGGAACCCTACCGAGCGTAGCGTTGCTAGGGTGTCTGGGGCATGTCATCTAGAAAATTTTGAATTCTAAGAAGCCATTTCCTGCAATCTTGGCACTTTCAGACTGCATGTTCCTATACCTGGACTTTTCTTGAAGGTAATTATGGGTGATTTGGGGGGAGGGGGGCAAAAATATGCTACCCCCTTGATAATTTGTGGGTTGGCTCCCCTGTGCCCTCCTCTTCCTACGCCAATGCTTATGCAGCAAGTAAAGTAATTTGAGTTAAAGTGGTAGAGAAACGATTGAACTGTGACGGGTTTTTTTGGGTTTTTTTTATTTTCGGGATGGCTTTCAGTGATCAATTTTGTGTCTGTTTCCTGCGAAATAATAGTTCACGACACCTACCAAATACGAAAATCGGTCGATTTCTATTTTCTGTCGATGACAACTGACAGTACATTGTCCAAACACTTGACATACACAAAAAAGCTATTAATAAAAAAATCCGCTTAAACCACTATTCGTGAACTTATATTGTGATTTATTCTGAAACAAAATGTTCTTACTGCATTGAATCTTACATAGCTTACCTTTGCATGTGAACGCATTTGCTAACGTGAGTATAATTTCCTAATGTCGGCAAATATTTTGATTTTACTCCTTGCGTGCAAATTTATTTCCTTATACGCAAATATTTGTTCGTGAGTATTCTTTTTGCATTGACCTACGTGAGTATTTTCTCAAGAAAAAAAAAGGCAATTGAAATTTCAAGTTCCTCCAAATATTTGAACAACAGATAACACTCTTATTTCGAATGCGTCACCGTTTGGTCACTACACAATCATCAGATTGTTAGCTCCGAGAACGGAATTTTTTTTAGTATCAGTTTTCGATATCATTTTTTATGCAAATAAGCTGGAAGCAGTTCACTCTGGTATGAATGGCTTCAAAATAATGGGAGAAACCATTAGTAATAAGCTAAATGTACACCCGTAAGTGCCATGGAGTGAACATCCGGTATGTGTCGACGTTTGTCGCCAGTTTCAGGTGTGTGTCGAAAGTAGTGATAACAAGGTGTGTATGACATTGATCACGTGATTTTGTAGTGGTATTCCGTTAAAAAACAAGATGTTTTTAAAACAAAGGCAAGGACATTCCAAACCTACCAACACATATCTTAAGGCCTTATATATCATTCGTGTCAATTTTGTTCATTTTACAACAGTAGAAAGCTGTGTAGCCAGTTTCCGGCATTTTTACAGGTGTAGTGATTTTCAGGCACAAACACGTATGTGTGTGTGTGTGTGTGTGTGTGTGTGTGTGTGTGTGTGTGTGTGCGTTTGTTTAACACGGAATATCACTTAATGGACATGGATACACACCAACAAGGTGACTACAGTTTGGAATGTCACTCCATACACACTTGTAGTGATTTTCCAAATCTCTTTAATTCTCTTTTTTCAACATAATTTCTATAAAAAATGAATTTCCTAAACATGTGTTATTTTCCACCTTTAATCAACGTTTTCTACACAGCTCTACTGTCTGATATTTTAAGTGTTACACACATTGCGCAGTTGCGAGCACCTGTTCGTTTATCGCGCATGCGCAAACCCGGTTACAACAACAACTGTTGCAAAAAGTTTGAAGGTCGCCATTTTTCGGTTACAAGTAGATGTGACAGTCAGAAATGCCTTAAATCGGTGAGTTTGTGGATTTGTGTCAATCAGCATGTCTGAATATGCCTAAAACCAGTCAAATCGTAAACGATTTTTACTTTTTAGATCATCATCACGTGGCTGTACGCAAGAATTTCATCATTGTTGCTAACCAAGGGTCAGTTTCACAAATAAATTTAAGATAGGTTTTACACCTAAACGTAGGGTGAAATTGTATTTCACAAATATTGTAAACGTAAGTTACGTGCGAAATTTGTTGTACTTTACGAGTGCTCTGAACCACTCTCTAATTTTCTGCCAACATTTAAGCTTTCACCTCATAAAGATAACTAACTGTTGATATGTCTGCAGCATTAAGTTTTGAAATCACTGTGGAAAAGAGAAAAACTTAGGGTTAGGGTTTCTGAGATTTTCAGAAAAAAAAAGATTTTTATTTTCATATTTTTATTCTCATATCACACACACGCTTACACGTTTGTGCCTGAAAGTCACTACACCTGTAAAATGCTGGAAACTGACTACACAGCTTTCCACGTTGTAAAATGAACAAAATCACAAGAATTATTGATAAAGCCTTAAGATATGTTGTCTTGGAAGGTTTTGAATGTTCTTGTCTCTGTTTTAAAAACGCGCTGTTTAACAGGAATACCTCTAAGAAAAATCGCGCTTTGCTTTTTAGCTCTACTGACCCAAGGCCAGAAAAGCTATAATTATGGAAAATTTCCTGTCCGTCCGTCTATCTCAAAATTTTCTCGTTTACACGATAAAGTCCACAAATATTTTCAGATTTACTTGAAACTTTCACAGGATAATTGTTACAGGGTCATAAGAAAGGTTCCTTATGAAAATGGGGCTGATACGTCAGAAAACACGGGAAAAGGGGCCTGACGGATTTTCGCTCAAAATATTCTTGTTTCCGGGAAAAGTCCATATATATATATAATCGGATTTACTTGAAACTTTCTTAAAATGATTGTAGGGTAATAAAGGGGGCCCTTATTATAACTTGCTGGTCAACATGAATCCTCTTTCATTGAAAGATACATTTGTATAAAACTCTAACAGAATGTTGTTTTGCCAAGTGACCATGTGCATTTCATGGATTTAGGGCAAAATTTTTCTTTGTCATTGGTAAAAGGACTTTATGTCATATTTATTGTCTATTTCTACCTCATTTATGCATGGATTGTTATAAAACTTTAACAAAATATTAACCATCACATGACCATGGCCATATTTTTGTCATTTGGTGCAATTATGGGACATTATGAGAAAAGGGGCCTTAAAGTAAATTTATTTTATAACACAACTCCTCTTTCATTTATTAATGTATTTTCATGAAACATTCACAGAATGGTCCTCATCATAAGACTTTACTCATATTGTCAGGGTTTGGTGCCTTTATCTAATTTTCTTGTTGCACAACTCCATTTATTGACAGAAATTCAAGAAACTTTCTCAGAATATTCTTCATCATGTAAATATGGCATATTTTTCTGTTTTGGTCATATTTTCTTGTACTAAAAAGTGACTCCGCCTAGAGATTTGAGGGATCCAACACCGTTATGCCTGCTATGAATCTCTAGGTAGACAGTTAAAGACCTTGTTGCTGGTTTAAACCTTAAGGGTACTTCTGAACGAGGACTACTCTGTTACAAGTAATTATTGCTTAGTTCTAAAGCATTCCATGTGGCTGTTTTGTTAGGTCATTAGATATGTTATTTTTTCATAAGTTTCATCAAACTAGCTCATAAAAGATGTTTACATTTTGTTCATTAAGAAAAACTCAAAACATACATTTTCTGATATTATAGCTGGAACGGGAAATGTGTTCAGCCTGTTAATCACAAGAATTCATCTGTGATGATAATTCTAATTTTTATAACTGGAAGGTCTGACTGATTTCCATCAGACCAAATGTGGAGCAAACATCTCAGCACAGAAAAGGTATGAATAACAGTTAACGAATTCCTAATTTCAAAGTTGACAAATTCGTTTACTCTTGCCTTTTAATTGAAATATGCATTGGTATACAAATATCAGCATTGAGATACTGGTATTATTTTTAAATTTTTATTAAACTTTAAACGAAAATAATTTTTGGGGTCCAAGTATAAAAATGTCAACTTGTTGCCAGTGGTGTTCCTCAGGGAAGTGTCTTGGGGCCAATATTATTCTTGATTTTTGTATTATGTAATTAATGACCTACCAGACAAAGTAGATTGTCTAGCAAACTGTTCAACAAAACCAAACGGTACCAAACTCTATAAGGAAATTGAAGAAACAAACAATGAAAATTATTAAGCCTACAGGCCTACATATTTTCTGCTTGTTACTGGTCAAACTTCTGGGAAAAGGCTTTAATCCTTTAAAGTGTAAATCTTTACATATTAGCACAGAAGAAGCGGATGAATACTACATTAATGAAAAAAATGAAAAAGTAACAAAATTTCAAAAAGTAGAACAAGAAAAGGAACTTGGGGTCATATTTGATACAAAGCTTCACTTCCATAAACACTTAAGTACTTAAGTTAAACAGTCATTCAACTTCATGGATTCATCAATGTTTTTAGCTCTGTACAATCCCCTAGTAAGGCCCCATCTCGAATATGCCTAATTTATTTGGAGTCCAAAATACAAAAAAGATAAAAGACTAATAGAAAATGTCCAAAGAAGGGCAATAAGAATTCTTAGGTTAAATCCTTAGAAATCATTCCTATAGACACATTAGGCTTGGTTTACCTACACTTGATTTTGGAAGGGACAGGTCGGACAAACATACAAATTATTAAATGACACAGATAAAATGTCACAATCAGAGACTGCAACTACAAGAGGAAATAATAATAATAAAAAAATGTTGAAAAAAAAATGTAACCTAGATGAGAAAAAGTTTAGCTTTGCAAATAGTGTTGTAGACCAATGGAACAAACTTCCCCAGGATGGTGTTATGTCTACCAGCCTCAATGCATTTAAGTTGTGCTTAAATAAACAGTGGGAGGGAAGGGGTCGAAAAACAAATTTGAAACCGTGTACTGCAAATAGTAATGGTAAAAGTATGAACAGTGTAAAGCACAGTAGTACATTGTGAAAAAGAATAGAATCAATCCATTGCCACACAGTGACACCTTTTGATGAAAGCTATGGAAAACAGCATGGAAAATATAGGATTTGCCTGAGAAAGAGTTGATTTGTTCCAAGCAAAGACCAGAAAATGGTCATTTTTATTCATTTGAATTTATCATCAGCAACATAATCGAATTTAGAATTTAAAAAAAAATGTTGCAGTTTGGTAGTTGGTTTAATGGAAACCAAAGAGGTTATCGAACAACTAAGAAATATCTACATTATGAAAGAAATAATTTGTATAATAATAAATACTGTTTTAAATTCATGAGGACTAAGAGGTAATATGTTTTAATAACATTGTTTCATCAAGCCAAAAAATATACATGTATGCTCCTAATTGTAATATACATTAAAGAACTCAACCAATTTCTTAAAATTCAAAGCCTACTTTAAAACATAGTATAGAGCAAGACAAAACGCAATCTAGAATAAAAAATAGTAAAATTTGCAACTTGGATAAATTGTGTTGATCCAATTGTGGCTACTTAATGTGAAGATTAATTGCAAAAAGCCAATATCGAGCTCGAAATTATCAAGGTGTGTTAATTTTGTGCTTGAAAAATATCAAATTATGTTAATTTTGTACGCCATAGATTATCAAGCTGTCCAATAATTGTGCTCAATAAATATGAAGTGGTGTGACACCAAGAAAGGAAGTGACTAACGGTAACCGGAAGTTTTTAAAAAAAAAAACAGAAAATCCACGTGGAAACAAGGAATGACAGTAAATAATTTGTTTGTTCACAAACAGTTACATTTCGGGCTACGATAAGATCCTCGGACCGGTAACTTGAAGCGTCTTCTTACAAAAGCTTTCATACCTAGTGTTTTTAATCTTATTACCGTTGGTTGAATAGAAAATCTTTTCAAATTTCAAACAAAAATTTGCAATACCCGAAACTGATCCAATGAAAAACATAATATCGTGAAAAAGTCAAATTGGCCAGAATTTATTAAAATCTGGCATGATAAAGAAGGACAAAAGTATGGATTTTTCCATACTGACTCACTCTTTAAAAATCAGTCATAATTTTGTGCACGGTGACCACAGGCACTTGGATTCAGGATTTTATAACAACTTACCATTATCACAATGATAAATAATACACAAGGTAGTGAAGTCGCCATTTTCGAAAGAAACGGATGTTTTTACAAGCAATTTGGTTCTTGATTCTCACAAGTAAACACGTTATGTGACGGAAGCCAAAGATGCTTGTAAAACATCCGTTCCCTTAGAAAATGGTCAATATCATACGTTTCTGGAAAATAAAAAAAAAATCCATAATGAGGAACAAAGACGCATACTAATGGCACAACTTAGACCTCGCTGGTTGTTCATTCGTGTATTTTTTTCTTTTTGTTCAAACGACACACTGCTTTACCGGGGTTCCTAAAAACCCCCCATATGGGCGTGATTTACCCCCAAATGGAATCTTGTACCCCATAATTATTGCAAGCAGCCTTCTTTGTCTCATACAGAGGGGGTACATGCATGCTGTAAAATAACCATTTGCACCCCCATTTTGAAGAAGCAGTGGGAACACTGTTTACATAACATTGCTATTATACTACAGGATTCTCGCGAATGCATTTATTTTCAACTACAAAACAATTTCTGAAAAAAATGTTAAGTTACTTCATCATTAAATAGCGAAACAATTCCCATTCTGATATCATGATCAAAAACACTGTCGACTTCAGCAAGTAATAAGGTCAAAGACATTACGGTTTTGTTAAAATTTAGAGTTCTATTCAATTTTGCCAGACGATCATATTTATGTTCAATAAATGATTCTCAAGTTTCAGAAAATTTTATTGGGGGCATATTCTTCGTTATCTTAGATTAAAAAATACGGCATATGGCTCTCATGACTACAAAGGATAGTATCTACATCGATTATAGCAGTTGCTCGCATTTTAATGTAGGCCCACACTTCACATTGCAATTGTAACCGATTCTTTGCTTCTTGTATATATTTTTGCAAAACGACAAAGCCGTAATAGGAAAATACGTTAATTCAGTTGTATCGCCTACCTGCTGCGAAAATAAAATTAAGAAGTCCGTTTTCCTCAATTTTAAAATCAGTAACAAAGCCACAAAGAGAGAGGTAAATAATAATATTAAAAGGGTTTGATATCACCTGGGACAAGAGTTAGGTGCGTGCAAGCCCTTGAAACACTTCCAAAAATAGCCGTCGGCGTCTGATCATCTGTTCACCCTCTGCGTGAAATAAACTGTTCCGCGTCCTTTACCTTGCTGCCAAACAAAAATATTAATTCAATTTGCATTCATTGACCAGATTGCTACTCGGATTTAATTTTGGATTGAAAACAAAAATCATTGAATATCGGTAAATTCTTTCTATTCAATTGTTTCTTAAGGATTTTGTAATTTTAGATAAAAAGATAGTAACCATGTTTCGAACATAAAATATTCAATTTTCTGTCAGTAGAAGCTGAAAACGTTGTAGCTACAACTAACCTGATATCATGCATGCGATCTTTCTTTGACACCCGATTTGAAAATATTTTCGATAATCAGTGTTAAAGATAAAACATAGAAGCAAAGTTATTAAAATCTGAGTAAATTATGCAGTCACAACCATCGCTAACAAAACTTGAAAACGGTCACAAGCATTTTAAAAGCTCTTTGGAAAAGACTGTGAGAAAAGAAGGAATTGCTTGCAACATAGCCTATCTCCTGTCTGATATAACATCTAAAAATTTGTCATTCAGCAACAATAGCTACGATATATTATAAGGAAGAAGTATTATGCTCTTTATATGCCTCTCATTAAAATCGCCAAATCTAATCTTATGTCATTTCAATGGCCTATGTACCGAGTACAGACACCACTAACATTGACGCTGACACCTTCATCGATATTTGTAGATTTTTCTTTTTTCAACCCTTACTATTTGACCAATTAAATCGCCTGATTTAAAAAATCATTTAAAATCAGAGTTATATAGTTCGTAAAACTATTCTTCGATGAGTATTTTACATATGTACTGCATATTTTGAAGGCAAATTATTCAAAGGTAGGTTAAAAAGAAGTGAAACGCCTTTATGGAGGACAATTTTGCTTACTGGCATTACCTGGAATTATGCAATGACTCGAGCAAATTGGTCGGTCACGTGTGTGTTCGAGCTATCGCTAGACCACTGTGTTCATTGAAAAATTATACTGCTATAATCAGTCCATGAATTTGATTCCTCTGAGGCTCTCTAAAAAGTCCTTAAAAAGTAATTGAATTTGTTTAGAATGTACCTGAAAATGAATAATTGCATGAACAAAGTTTGTGAAAAAAGTAGATAATTTTAAATGACTGATCAAATTTAGTGTCAAAAATATATAAAAATCTTTGTGGAACGAAATAGTCAGGGTATGAATCTGATCAGTACGAACAAGTTTGGGTAGGAATCATCGGTACCAATACCTTCAGAGTAGCGCCCCTTTGTTAACATGGAGTTGGAATTGTCGATAGATTTTGGGTGTTAAAAGATCCCTGGGCATACAATTGCGACAATAAACAGAAGGGTAAATGTCACACATGTTTTATAAAACTATTGACATTTGAAATATTGGAGAAGTTGAGCTTGTATCAGAAGCAGAAAGCAAAAAACATGCATGAAACTGAGAGATCATTATCAAGAAGGTACACTACATTATTGAATATACTGAACACATAATAGTCATTTTGTGTATCATGTAAAGTGACTCACATACAAAGAAATGTGCTTGAAAAATGGGATAACACCCTAAAAAAGTTCTTTAATTATGGCACTGTACAGAACAGCTTGCGCGTTTTTTTGCATATCTCCACACATCGCCGTGATTGTAGTTTGTATGGATTTGGATGGAAAACCCAAAGGCCATATTTTTCCACCTAAAATCTGCAGGAATCAATTGCCCACTTGACTATGACGTTGGATTTGCCTGGTATTTCCACCCGAACACGGTGAATCACTGTGATCAACGCAATTTTCCACCCATGGCCGCAAAAAGCAGTGATGAGTGGAAATTTCAAATAGAAAACACAATGGTAGCAATGGCAAATCACCACTTTTTTCCACCTGAATATTTTGTCCACGGTGTACAAGTGATTTAGGCCAAATAAGCGCACGCTTTACTGAATAGTTGTACCCTGAATTTATAAGGGAGAAATTACTGTAGTTTTGAAAAGATTTTTTTTTTTTGTCACAACCAAAAATGCCACATGAATGTGTTTTTTTTTAATTACTCTCGGATTCTTCATTGTATTATTACTTCCAACTGTAACAGTATATTTGTTGTGTTTTAATTCTTTAGGAGAGAAACCAACTAGAATCCCCTTAAAATATTTCATTTCTTTCAGTATTGACGCCACATTATGAACATGTATCGGAAGATTCCTGAACGATGATCATCGCAGGCCAAATTTGAAGGTGGTTCAGAAGGGGGAAGAGCTGTGTTTTTATACGATCAGAGTTATTAAGCCTGGAGAAGAGCTATGCTTTAACTATCATGACAAAAACTCATTTTGGAGAAAGGTAAGAGTTTGCTTTGTTTTACAGCAGACAATAAAGGTGCTTTCAAGAACATGAGCACTTTCTCTATCTGAACGTGGGCAGCCTCACAAGTGCTTGCATGTGCTCACAATTCGATTTGATAGGTGTTTTGCCAGTTTTTGCCAAGATGTTGTTAATGCCAGTCCTGTAATGGAAATGCAGGAAATAATGCTAAACTGGAAACAAAACATAAATACTTAATTTTAATTCCAACTGTTTCTACTTTTCTTATGCCCCCACATCGATAAGATTGGGGGCATATTGTTTTACCGTTGTCTGTCCGTCCGTCTGTCTGTTTGTCAGTCCGTCAAAGCGCAGTTGGTAGCGCATCAGAATTACAATTTAGAAGTCCCGGGTTCGATCCCCGACGGCGGCACTCATTCTTTCCGACTATTTGTCTTTCACCAATGGGTTGATAATCGTAGACCTATGTGAGATAGTAGCTGGAGGCTAGGAAAGAATGTGATGGTTGTACTGGTGAGAGAAATACCAGGAATCCATTGTTAGGTGCTGCAGCCGTGATATAAGTGAAATAATGTTGAAAGCGACATTAAACTCCATTCAATCAATCTGTTTGTCAGTCAGTCAGTCGGTCTGTCTGTCTGCAAAACTTACCCAAAAAACTTAACATTGTCAATTACTGCAAGGCTATTCAAGGTACAATGCTCATATTTGGCATGATGATAAATCTCATCGAGATGCATCTGTAGATACCTAGGTCAAGGTCATGTGACAAGGTCAAGGTCATCTGTCTCGGGGGCATTTTGTGTTTAATGAACACATCTTGTTGATAGAAATATTCCTGTTTTGTTTTTAGCTCCACTTGCCAACGGCCAGCGACCCATTGGTATGACGGTGTGTCTGTCTACTGTCCTCAGGTCGTCCATCCCTGCGTAAACTTTTTCTTTAAACATCCTCTCCTCCAAAACCAGTGGGCCAATTTAAACGAAACTTGGTAGAAATGCCCATTGGGTTACTCTCTTCTAAAATTTGTTAAAGAAATTTAAGTTGACCCCCAAATATGGGCATGGAAGGGAAATGCATTTTTAGCTCACCTGAGCACGAAGTGCTCATGTGAGCTATTGTGATCACCTTTCGTCCGGCGTCTGGCCGTCGGTCGTCGCTCGGCGTCTGTCAACAATTTTTTTAAACAACATCTCCTCCTAAACTACTAGACCAATTAACACCAAATTTTACAGAAATGTTGCTTAGGGGATCCCCTTCAAAAAATAGCTAAAAAAATTGAAATCCATGAAAAACTCTTGTTGCTATGGCAACAAAAGGTGAAATTTTAAGAAAATCTTTAAAATTCTTTTTCTTCTCAACCAGTAGTCCTACAGACTTAAAACTTGGCATGGATGATTAGGTTATAGACTTGGATTAAAATAGTTAAATTCATATCTTTTGGGCCACCAGGTCCTGAGCACCAGGGGGGAGGGGGTAGTACTTTGGGTAAATTTTGTAATTTTTAAGCTTCTTCTTCTTCGGAACCAGGAGCCCTACAGACTTGAAAATTGGCATGGATGATCAGCTCATAGACTTAAATGAAAATAGCTAAAATCATATCTGTTGGGCTGCCAGGTGCGGAGCATCAGGGGGGAGGGGGGAGTACTTTTGTGAAAATTTTGTGATCTTTAACCTTCTTCTTCTGATGAACCAGGAGCCTGACAGATTTGAATATTGGCATGGATGATCAGCATATGGACTTTTATAAAAATAGCTAAAATTATTACTGTAGATTCACCAGGTGCGGAGCACCGGGGGGAAAGGCTTGTACTTTTGTGAAAATTTTGTAATCTTTACCCTTCTTCTTCTTCTGAACCACAAGCCCTACAGACTTGAAAATTGGCATGGAGGATCAGCTCATAGACCTTAATAAAAATAGCTAAAATCATGACTGTAATGCCTCCAGGTGCGGCGCACCAGTGGGGAAGGGGTAGTACTTTTGTCAAAATTTTGTAACTTTAACCTTCATCTTCTAATGAACCACTAGCCCTACAGACTTCAATATTGGATGATAAGCATATGGATTTAAAATAAAATAGCTAAAATCATGAATGTAGGGCCACCAGATGCGGAGCATTAGGGGGGAGTACTTTGGATCAATTTTGAAATCTTTAACCTTATTCTTCTCCTGGATCAGGAACCCTACAGACTTAAAAATTGTCATGGGTGATCAATATATTGACATTAATAAAAATAGCTAAAATCATGACTGTAGGGTCACCAGATGCTGTGTCTCTTGGGGAGGGGGTAGTATTTTGGATCATTTTTGAAATCTTTAAACTTCTTTTAATGAACCAGGAGTCCTACAGACTTGAAAAATGGTATAGATGATCAGCATATGGGCATTAATTGAATTAGCTAAAATCATGAATGTAAATTCACCAGGTGCAGAGAATCTTGGGGGAGGGGAGTGCTTTGTTGAGAATTTTGAATCCCTACAGCCTTTATACTTGACATGGATTGGTCAACTCATTAAAGAAAACTTTAAAAGTCTCAGACTCAGCCTGTATATCTGGCATAGATTAGCTGATCACAGACCTTTTATGAAAAAAGCTTAAATAAATAATGACCAGGGGAAGAGCAGAGGGGGGGGGGGAGAATTATTTCAAATGTTATCTCATTGAATTAGAGAAAATCTCTTTTTCTGTGGTTGCATGGACATACCTAGGTAATGAACAGACCTTTTGTTTAACTTTAAAATCTTTAAATATCTTCTTCTCCCAAACCAGTGGATGCATTTCAATGAAAGTTGGCATGAATGTTTCTTTGGTGACCCTTTACATAAATTGTTAAAGAAGTTTTGATTGACCCCCAAATATGGTCAGGGCAGGGGGGGGGACTTATTTTCACAAAAAAAATTTAAAAAACTTCTCCCAAACCATTATGCAAATTTTTATGAAACTTGGGAATGCTGTTCCTTAGGTGACCCTATATTTCAATTGCTAAAGAAATTTTGATTGACACCCAATTATGGGCGTGACAGGATGGAGTTTATTTTGTTAAAAATCACCCCGCAAACCCTCGGGCCGATTCCAATCAAACTTGGCACGGATGTTTCCTTTACTTAAATTTTTAAATAGATTTTTGTTGACCCCCTTATATTGGCATGGTATGGGGTGGGTTATTTTCAATGTGTAATCTTTAAAAAATCTTGTCCACTCAAACCATTTAGCAGATTTTTTAATAAAATTTGGCATGGATGATCCTTTGGTGACCTTTCACATCAATTGTTAAAGAATTTCGATTGATCCCAAAACATGGGTTGTTGGCTAATTTTCACTATAAAATCTTCAAAAGTCTTCTCCTCCAACACCGTTGGGCTTAACTCAATAAAACTTTGCATGAAACACAAAAAATCTTTCCACAGGTGAGTGATTTAGGACTTTCTTTTCCCTTTTGTCTTCAGGCTTTTCTGATCGATATGCATACAAAGAAGGCAAAGTTTCTAAAAGATACAGACAAGTTTACTGCTGGTGGAAGAGATTTTCAGTGGTTGTACAAAGGTAATGAACATGTAGTAACCAGTAAGTGCATGAGAGTGTGCAACTTATTTTGAGTGAAAATAAGATAATGTGCAGAATAAGCCCAAAGGGAAATGGAAATGATCAGATTGGCTAGGAAGCGAAACATTACCCTAACAAATAAATGTTCTCATGAGTGGTCAACTTGAAAATGTTTTCTGAGTGTTGATCATGGAAAGTCACTTCATATACCTAGACACACTGCAACTAATTAATTGAATTATGGAATATCACTACATACACACATGGAGCATCTTCACACAAAAAACGTCTATTTTAACAAAATTCATATAGTTGTTAAAGGAATTATTCAATAACATCCCTCATGTCCTTAGATGTACCCAGAGAGGAGAAAAGAGCAGTGCATTACCTTGCAATTTAGTCCATAGGCAAGCAATGATAGTGGTTTTGTCTTAACATCATACTAATTATATTCATCCACGGTAGTACCCAAATGTTTTTGTTATGTAAAGGGAATTAAGCCAGATTGTTACTTTCTTAATGCTTGCAAAGGGTAGGATTTATCCATAAATGGTCACCCAAGGATGCAAAAAACTGTTGCATTACATGTATATCTAACTTGAATGTCCTAAATAATTTTCACAAACATGTTTGTTTGTCATGGAAAGTCACTACATCCATCTCAATACACACCAACAAAGTCACTTCATTAACTTTTTGGTTCTTGAGAAAAATTGAGCATACTGTCTAGTGATAGCTGTTGGAAACATGTTAAGTAGGGTTTGTCAGACTCAAAGTGCCTGATTGTAAAATGCAACTAAATGTGTTTAAACTGTTGGTGTGTATGTATCTCTGAGACTTCCATAGGTTTAATAGTTTCGACACTATGTGTGCATTCGTTTTGTAATACCAAATGTTAGCCAAATTCATATTTCCTGTTTCAGTGCCAAAGAGCCTAAGCCATAACAGTTAAAAACTCAACTCTACTTAAAGTGCTAATATATTTTAATTTGTAAGATTAGGTCAATTGGATCACATGATCATTACTTTCAACATTGCTTTTTAGGAGATAGAGCAGGTGAAGAGACATTGGCAGATGAAGAGGAATTTGAGGACGAAGACTATGGTAATTGAATGATTTAATGGAGTTTAGTGCCGCTTTCAACATTATTGCAGTTATATTGCGGCGGCTGGAGCACCCAGCAATGGATCCCTAGCATTTCTCACACCAGTACTACCATTAAATCCTTTCCTAGCTCCAGCTGCTATCCCACATAGGTCTACGATTATCAACCCATTGGTGACCTCTAGATTGACAGTCCGACGCCCTACCAACTGCGCTTCGACGGCGGCTTGAAGACTATGATAAGGTAACAAGTTCAGGATCTCGAAATGGTGATGCAACAGCCCATAGAGCCCAAGTCATCAGCCCTGTCATTATTTGGTGATGAAACAAGGCTGCACTTTGTGTCCAGCATCTGTCGATCCGAGTGTCTTCCATCTGTCAACAATTTAGTGTTTACACTCTGGCATCTGCAAAAGTTAGCCAATCTTGAATAAACTTGGCCAAAACAAGTAGGATCATAAGTTCTTGGACAAGTTTGATTATGGGCCTGATGGGATAAGAAAGTGCTGAATTATGCCCTTGAATGTCAAAAATGTTGTTATACGCCGCCGGAGGCGGACGTATATTGGCGTCATCTTCTCCGTCTGTCCATCCGTCCGTACGTGCATCCGTCTGTACGTCCATCCACTTTTCTTGTCAATGCAACTCCTCCTAAACTACTGATCTGATCTTCTTGAAACTTGGTCAATATTATCACCTCAATTGGTAGATGTGCTTGAAGGAAGGATTTTATGGTTCGTTGATTTTTGCCTGAGTAATGCCCCTTGATAACTTAGTCTCTGGGTCCACTTTTCTTGTCAACGCAACTCCTCCTAAGTTTCTGGCTTGATCTTCTTGTCACTTGGTCAATGTAATCACCTCAATTGGTAGATGTGCATGAAGGAAGGATTTTACGGTTCGTTGATTTTTGCCTGAGTTATGCCCCTTTAAAACTTAGTCTCTGGGTCCACTTTTCTTGTCAACGCAACTCCTCCTAAGTTTCTGGCTTGATCTTCTTGTCACTTGGTCAATGTAACCACCTCAATTGGTAGATGTGCATGAAGGAATGATTTTATGGTTCGATGATTTTTGCCTGAGTTATGCCCCTTAAAAAAGTAGTCTCTTGGTCCTTTTTTCTTGTCAACGCAACTCCTCCTAAGTTTTTGGCTGGATCTTCTTGAAACTTGGTCAATGTTATCACCTCAATTGGTATATGTGCATGAAGTAAGGATTTTATGGTTCGTTGATTTTTGCATGTGTTATGCCCCTTTAAAACTTAGTCTCTGGGGCTTATTGCCTCAGTTATGCCCCCTTAAAATTTAGTCTCTGGGGCTTATTGAAATTGCAACCTTGTGAATGCAACTCTTCCTAAGTTTCTGGCTGGATCTAAATGAAACTTGGTGGATGTTATAACCGGAATTGGTAGATGAGCATGAAATAAGGATTTTATGGTTCATTAATTTTACCCTAAATTATGCCCCCTTAAAACTTAGTATCTAGGGCTTATTGAAATTAAAGCCTTTTGAACACAACTCCTCCTTACTTTTTGTCTTTATTTAAATGAAACTTGGTCAATGTCATCACCATAATTTGTAGATGTACATGGATCAAGGATTTTATGGCTCATTTATTTCCCTGAATTATGTCCCCTTAAAACTTAGTGCCTGGGGCTTATTGAAATTGCAGCCTTGTGAAGGCAACTCCTCCTAACTTTTTGTCTTGATTTAAATGAAACTTGGTCATTTTCAATTTGGTTCTGTCAAAATAAGTAGTGTCTACAATTATTTTTGTGAAACAGCAGCAAAGTGGCGGCGTATTTTGTGACGATGGCACTCTTGTTTTTAATTTTGTTTACACTCTAGCATGTACAATTCTTGATCGATCAAATCAAAATTTGGACATTATGTTGGAGACTATAAGATCTCGGACAAATTTTCAGACTGATCTGACCAGAAAGTCGAAAGTAATGTGCCCTTGAATTTGACAAATTGCAGGCGGCCCAGTAACCTATAAATACCTATTTTATCCTATATTTCTGCCATTACCAATAAAAACCTATATTATCACCCATTTGCCCCGAATACCTATAGATACCTACATTTTTGTTTCTTGGGTTAGCGATGATTACAAATTTATACCAAATACTTTCAAAATAGCAATTTTATATGATTTAAAAGTAATTATTATCTATCAATATACAGTAGAAATTAGTATTTTCCTTTCATCCTCTTTCAAACTTTTTAAAATGCCAGAGAAAGACTGATCAAACATAATATTTATCATTGTTGAAGAAGCTTGCATGTATGTTTTGTCATCTTTGACTGGTATTGACCATTTTAGTTAGTGGATATGTGCCTTTTATTACCAGTTAAGTTCTTTTCAAATTATTTGCATTTGGGACTTTGACTTTTGACTAAGTGACCTTGACCTTGGAGTTTGACCTTATTTAAAAAAACATTAACCTTGTCTTTATCTCATGCACTATGATTGATAGAGCCTTGATATGTCACATACTGATGTATAGCTTCTGCCAAGACTTTTTAGCTCACCTGAGCACATCGTGCTCAAGGTGAGCTTTTGTGATCATTGAATGTCCGTCGTCTGTCGTGCGTCCTGCGTCGTCCGTCGTCCGGGCGTCAACAATTTAAGTGTTTACACTCTAGAGGCCACAAATATGATCCAATCTTCATGAAACTTGGTCAGAATGTTCCCCAGGTCACAAGGATGAACCCTATTGTAAATGGGAAGGATCCATGGGAAATCAAGGGAAAAGGAGCCTTATTGACAATTTTCTTGTTTACACTCTAGAGGCCACAAATATGATCCAATCTTCATGAAACTTGGTCAGAATGTTCCCCAGGTCACAAGGATGAACCCTATTGAAAATGGGAAGGATCCATGCGAAATCAAGGGAAAAGGAGCCTTATTGACAATTTTCTTGTTTACACTCTAGAGGCCACAAATATGATCCAATCTTCATGAAACATGGTCAGAATGTTCCCCAGGTCACAAGGATGAACCCTATTGAAAATGGGAAGGATCCATGCGAAATCAAGGGAAAAGGAGCCTTATTGAAAATTTTCTTGTTTACACTCTAGAGGCCACAAATATGGCCCAATCTTCATGAAACTTGGTCAGAATGTTGGCCAGGTCACAAGGATGAACACTATTGAAAATGGGAGGGATCCATGCCATATCACAGGAAAAGGGGCCTTATTGACAATATTCTTGTTTACACTCTAGAGGCCACAAATATAGCCCTATCTTCATGAAACTTGGTAAGAATGTTCCCCAGGTCACAAGGATGAACCCTATCCCAAATGGGAAGGATCCATGTCATATCACGGGAAAAGGGGCCTTAATGACAATTTTCTTGTTTACACTCTAGAGGCCACAAATATGGTCCTATTTTCATGAAACTTTGTCAGAATGTTGGCCAGGTCACAAGGATGAAGTGTATTGAAAATGGCGAGGATCCATGCAAAATCAAGGGAAAAGGGGCCTTATTGACAAATTTTTTGTTTACGCTCTAGAGGCCATAAATATGATCCAATCTTTATGAAACTTGGTCAGGATGTTGGCAAGGTCACAAGGATTAATCCTATCAAAAATGGGAGGGATCCATGCCATATCAAGGGAAAAGGAGCCTTATTGACAATTTTCTTGTTTAAGCTCTAGAGGCCACAAATATGGCCCAATCTTCATGAAACTTGGTCAGAATGTTGATCATGTCACAAGGATGAACCCCATTTAAAATGGGATGGATCCATGCCATATCACTGGAAAAGGGGTCTTAATGATTATTCTCATGTTATGTTCTTTATTACACTGCCTATTTAATTGCTGTGATATCCCAGGGGTCAAAAAGAATCAGGTGAGCGATCTAGGACCATCATGGTCCTCTTGTTATTTCTGACCATGATCTTCACCTAGTGACCTTGACCTTGGAGTTGAACCTCCTTTTCAAAAACTTACACCTGGCCTATATCTTAGGCACTATCAGGGATACAGCCTTTATTTTTCACACATATGTACCTCTTGCTAAGTCCTTTCATTTAGGACCAGGATTTTTGACCCCTTGACCTTGGACTTAAGATGTTTTTAGCTCCACTGGCTGAAAGCCACTGGGGCTATTGTCATGGCGTTGTGTCCGTCGTGCGTCCGTCCGTCCGTGCGTCCGTGCGTGCGGTCGTAAACTTTTTCTTTAAAAATCTTCTCCTCAGAAACTACTGGATGGATTTCAACCAAACTCCACAGAAATGATCCTTGGGTGACCCTCTTTCAAAGTTGTTCAAGAAATTTTGATCCAATGAAAAACATGGATTTAATGGGCGTGGCTAATTTCCAAATATGGTAAAAAGTGACTTTTCTCAGGTTCTAATTGATGGATACCAATTGAATTTTACATAAATGATCCTAAGATGACCTTTTATCAGACTACCAAAAATTATTGTGATCAGATGAAAAATATGTATTTTATGGGCGGAGGTCATTTCTCTATATGTAATATAGTAGAAACTTTGAAAATCATTTTCTCAGAATCTAACCGATAGATATCAACCAAATTTTACATGAATGATCCTTTGGTGACCCTTTATCAGTCTACCAAGAATTATTGTGATCGGATGAAAAATATGTATTTTATGGGCGGAGGTCATTTCTCTATATGTTATATAGTGGAAACTTTGAAAATCATTTTCTCAGAATCTAACTGATAGATATCAACCAAATTTTTCATGAATGATCCTAGGGTGACCGTTTATCAGTCTACCAAAAATTTTTGTGATCAGATGAAAAATATGTATTTTATGGACGGAGGTCATTTCCCTATATGTTATATAGTGGAAACTTTGAAAATCATTTTCTCAGAATGTAAGTGATGGATATCAATCAAACTTCATTAGTATGATCCTTTGGTGATCTATAATCATGCAGCCAAAAATTATTGTGATTTGATGAAGAATATGTCTTTCATGGGCGGAGGTCATTTCTCTATATGTTATAAAAGTGGAAACTTTGAAAACCATTTCAACATCAGTAGAACCCAAAATATCTAAAAATCTAGTCAAAACTTAGATTTGCTGTTACAAGAAATTCAAGCCTGTGGAGCGACACAAGCCATTCATGGCTTTCTAGTTATGACAAGCTCCTGTATAGGCAAGCTACATTGACCGCAGATTATTCTTGTTGATTTTCAGATTAATAGGATGAAAAAGTTATGAGTAATACACTTTGTGTCTACAATTAGTGATCAATCAAGACAAAACTTGGACACAATGCTGGCGATTATAAGAGCTTGCATGAGTTTTAATTTTGCTCCAATCAGATGAGAAAGTTGTTAGTTATGTGCTTTTGAATCAGACAACCACAAATATCCAACAATCAAGATGCAATTAAGATATGATGTTGATTACAAATAGATCTTGGATGAGTTTGAATTTCAGCATCTTCACTGTAGAATTTGCTCCCTTACCTGCCCTTCAAATTTTACTCTAGCAACCACAAATAGTGACTAATCAAGACAAAACTTGACACTGTTGTTGACCATAAGTTTGTTTTCAGTCTTCAAGTCAAAATATTAATTGTTTCGATCAAAACTGTGGCTCATATCATTTTAAGCTCTACTATTCGTAGAATAGGGGGGCCATTCCGGTCACCTGGGTGTCGGCGTAATGCTTTGGTTAAAGTTTTACATGCAACTGTGTCAAATCTCTATTTCTGCTATAGCTATTGCTCTGAAAGTTAGCACATGCTTCTTTGACAATAATACCAGCCTCTTCACAAAGATTCATTACAGAAATTATTAATTTTATGGAATTTTAATCCTTTTCGGACCTAGAAATCTTGGTTAAAGTTTTATGTACCAATGTTGTGTATCTGTAATATCTCTGTTTCTACTAAAGCTATTGCTCTGAAACTTTGCACATGTTTCTGTGACAATTAAACCAGCCACTAGACAATGCTTCGTTACTGTAATATTTAATATAGTGCAATTTTAAACTTATTCGGTCTAAGAAATCTTGGTTAAAGTTTTAAATGCAAATGTTGACTATTTGTTATATCTCTATTTCTACTATAGCTATTTACCTAAAAGTTTGCAAATCCTTCTTTGACAATAATACCAGCCTTTTGACAAAGTTTCATTACAGAAATTAATTTGATTGAATTCTAACCCTTTTCGGACTTAGAAATCTTGGTTAAAGTTTTTCATGCAACTGTTGTATATCTGTAATATCTCTGTTTCTACTATAGCTATTGTTCTGAAACTTTGCACATGTTTTTGTGACAATAATACAAGCCACTAGACAAAGCTTCATTACTGCATAAATTAATTTGATGGAATTTTTACCCTTTTCAGACTTAGAAATCTTGGTTAAAGTTTTACATGCAAATGTTGCCTATCTATTATATATCTGTTTCTACTATAGCTTTTGCTCTGGAACTTGGTACATGCCTCTGTGACAATAATACAAGCCTCTACTATAGCTTTTGCTCTGGAAGTTGGTACATGCCTCTGAGACCATTATGCTAGCCTCTCGACAGACAAAGATTCATTACTGTAATTATTAACTTGATGGACAGGGAAAAAGACTAACAATTTTAATTTAGGGGCCCAGACTGCCAAATATATAATATTTAACACTAGGGGTATAGGCATTTTCTACAAAAATTCAGGGGCCCAGCCCAAAAATTAAGGGCTATGGGCGACTGGGCCCCTGCTAGTCTTTTTCCCTGATGGAATTTTCAGACTTAAAAATCTTGGTTAGAGTTTTATATGCAAATGTTGACTATCGTTATATCCCTGTTTTAATAAAAACTATTGCTATGAAAGTTTGCACATGCTTCTGTGACCTTAATATCAGTCTCTAGTCAAAGCTTCATTACTTAGAAATCTTATTTTTGGAATTTTAACCCTTTCAGACTTAAATATTATTGGTTAAGTTTTTACATGCAACTATTCCCTAACTATAATATTTCTCTAATTCTGATATTAATTTTGCTTGCAAACTCTACTCATGCTTTTGTGACTAGTGTCAACATCAAGACCATGATTTATTGCTCGATATTCAATATAGTCCTTTTTTAAATTTTTTCAGACTTAAAAATTCTTGGTTAAGTTATAACATGCAATTTATGTATATCTGTTATCTATACTACTATAGCCTTTTTCTTAGTCATTTTGTAAATGCGTCTATGGCCATCATATAAGCCTTTACACACAGATTAGTTATTCTGAATTTCATTTAGTGGAATTTCTTCCAATGTCGACATTGATTACTCATATCCAGTACTCAGAATAGTAGAGCTTTGCTGTCCTCCGACAGCTCTTGTTGGTTCAGGTGAGCGATATCATACGATCATGGTCCTCTAGTTCTTGTAATGCTCTAAACCATTGGTTCTTATCTAATTTTTCAGAGATGTATAAATCCGCCTGTTAAAGAAATTGAAGGAACAAACTTCCCTCAGCTGGTAGTGGATGAAGTCAAGAGGAATACTAAAGGCAATCTCTCCAATAAAAAGCAATACTGTCTGTTCTGTGAAGAGTTACATCAGAATATTGCAAGATACTATGAGCTCAAACATAAAAGTGAGCTTGAACTAAAATGTCTGAGAACATGTTTGGACAAGTGAGGAGAAAAGGGCACTTGAGGAGCAATTTTCCAAAAACATCCGGTTAGGAAAAGTACCAGGGAAAATCGAATGTATCAATGCACAGAGAAAGTCTGGTGTTCTGTGTGTGCTACCATGGAAAAAATCAAGTTTGCTGTTTACAACATAATAAAGAACAGACTAAAGTGCATGTAGTGGTAATTTTCATGGATTGGCAATGGTTACCAGGGTTTGACACTAACTTTTTTTCGCCATTGGCCAAAAGGACCTGTAAAATCAAAGTTTTACCGGTCCTACCACAGGCAGTTGTTTCAACATCATATTTTCGTATTATAGGTTATTATATAATACAAGGTGTCCAACTCCTTCTCACAAAAATCACTACCAGTAGTCATTCAATTAATGTTGTTTTGTTTTCTTTCATTTAGATTGAATTTAAATTCGTTTAATTAATATCTTGAATAATTTTTCTTTCCAATGGTACTTAAATGATGAAAATCGAACAAGAAATAAAAGAGATACAGAGGTTCAAAATTCATATACTTGTACATTTTCTGAAAAACCACCAAGAAATGTGAATTTGAAGCGAGATAAATGAAAGCTTGTAATTGATTGGCTATCAGGATACCAAAAAATTCAGCTATTTACTGAGAAAAAATATTACAAAAATCCTAATGTATTTTGTTGATTGGCAATATTCTTCCAATTGAAAATTTCTATTGTAAATAATTATAATTGTTTATCTATGTAAATTAAAATATTTTCAGCCAATGAAAATCCATATATTTAAATAGCTGCGGTATCAAAATTCACGATTCATAGTGGTTTTTGAAAACATGACAAATTCTGAAACTGTAAACCGCTGAAACTCAGAATATATTGCCGATTTTACTCATTCTGGTTCAATGGAAAGAAAAATTATTGAGGTAAATGAAGAAATGAATCCCAATCTTATTTTCCTGACGGGAAACGATAAAATGATATTTTAATGACTACTGGTAGTGTTTCTCGAGAGCAGGAGTTGGATAACTTGTCTAATAATATACCGTATTTATTCTAATAATCGCCCATATTCTAATAATCGCCCATCCCCCAAAACACCGCTCAAAATCGGCCTTTTTAAGACCAATTTTCGGAAAAAGTTGATGATTCTAATAATCGCCCATCCCCCGATTTAAGAAAAATTGCCGGAATGTAAACTTCCAAATTATTCCAACAAATACTATAAAGTTCATGCAACACCTACGACAAAAACTAAAAAACACTGTTGATTCGTTTATTTAGGTGAACTGGCATTCGTTTTCGAGAGTTAGCCTACTGAAGATCGGGAATTGCTTGTGATCTTTATGTTTGCGATGGTCGTTACTGCATAATTCACTCAGATTTGAATAAGTTCTATGTTTTATCCTAAACACTGATTATCACAAACATTTCTAAGTCCGATGTCAAAGAAAGAATGCGTGCAAGATTTCCGGTCAGACGTAGCTACGTTTTCAGCTTCCACTGACGGAAAAATAAATATTTTTTGTCCGAAACATGGGACTATATTTTAATCTAAAACTACGATATTCTTAACAAATAACTGAATAAAAAGAATTTACCGATATTCAACGATTTTTCTTTAATATTAAATCCGAGTAGCAATCTGGCTAATACAGGCAAATTAAATAAATATTTTGTCTCGCAACGAGGTAAAGGACGCGGAACAGTTTATTTAACACAGAGGGTGAATAGATGATCAAAGACGCCGACGGCTATTTTTGGAAGTGTTGGGAACTTGCACGCGCCCAACGCTTGTCTCGGTAGATGCCAAATCCTTTTAAGATTATTATTTGGCCGTCTCTTTGTGACTTTGTTGCGGATTTTAGAATTGAGGAAAACAGGATACTTAATTTTATTTTCGCAACAGGTAGGCGATACGACTATTTCCTATTACGGCGTTTTAATCCCTTTCTTGTAATTTATCGAAAAATATACAAGGAGCAAACAATAGGTTAAAATTGAAATGCGAAGTGAAAATTAAAATAAGTGCGTGCAACCACTATGATCGGATGTAGTTACGATCCTTTGGAATCATGACCGCGATATGCAGTAAATTCTAATCTACGAAAACGAAGAATAATACAATTTACTGAAACTGGAGAATCACTAATTGAACACTACGATCGCCTGGCTAAAGTTTCAAAATCTAAACAGAACAGCAATGTCGTCGGCGTTATCACTTGCCGATGTCGACAGTTTTAATTTTTCGAGCACCGTATCAGAGAGGGAATTCATTAGCTATTTAATGATCAATTAATTTTCGATTTATTCCCTTGTTTTATGATAGCAGAATATGAATACATTCGCGAGAATCCCTTTCATAGCGATGCTATGTAAAGCAGCGTGTCGCTCTGTTTATTCAAAAGCGGTGACAATGGGCAAACTGCGAGGTCCGAGTATTGTCATTATTATGCGTCTTTGTTCCTCATTTTTGGAAATTTATTTTGTATTTATCAGATACGTATCACATTGTCATTATTTAGGGACATTTTAGGTCCGTATATAGTAAGTTTGAGTTATTGCCCAACAGAATACCTCCAATAATCGCCCACCCCCAACTGCGTCGAACATTACTTTTCTAATAAACGCCCGGGCGATTATTAGAATAAATACGGTACCCAATGTGACAAAACTCGAAGTATGAAACAATCACCTGTGGGTCCTACTCCAAAATTAAAGGTCCTGAGCAAGTTAAGCGTTATGAATAACGTAGTTATAAATCTATTATATGTTAGACAAATACAAATATGAGACAAATAATTGTGAGAAAAGAAGAAATTGCTTGAAAAAAGCAATTTATTTTTTTCACTTATTTTTTTCCTTGGAAAATATATTTTTATTTTGTGTGTTATGGGTAAAATTTGTATCTCGGCAATAAAAGATAATGTGAAATTAATGATTCCCAGGCCATATAATGCCTGTTTTGGATTTCCCTAGAGATTATGGCTTTTGAAATCATTGTGATAAAAGAAGAAATTGCTTGTGACACAACGTTTTCTACCAAAAGACAAAAAATGTAAAATTACATTTACTTAAAATTTTCGTCCGCAACATATTTGAATTTGGACAACCCAAGAATTTGTTGTTTAGTAATGGGTAATCTCTCCAGAACAACAAAATTATATATACATTGTATAAACCCACCTATAAAAAGATTTGCAGAAACCAAAAACAGAACGTTGGGAAATCAAAATTTTGGTTCAATAGCCTTAACCATTTCCCGAGCAAGACAAGGTTTTAACGTCCCTTTTGGAAAATCCTTAGAAAAGCATTGCGGCAAACAAAAGAATGATGATATTGGCATTTTCCTCTTTTGTGGCAATATTTTCCATGCTATATAATAAACAAATACTTGCTTGATCAACATTTTTTCATCTGCACCAGCTTTCAAAGTGGAATAGTCCAAAATTTTATTGTAGGGGTAAGGTCATTTCATTTTCTATAGAGAGTTTGTTTAAAGAGAGATTTGAAAGACAATTGGAAAGTCACTACATGTGACTCACTAGATGTGTGTATGTAGACATTCGAAAATGTAGTCACTTTGTTGGTGTGTATACATGTCCATGTAGTGGTATTCAATGATAAACAAACTCACATGAGAAAAGGGAAAGAAATCTTGCTATCACCATTTCTTTCTGTTACCTTGATGTTTTTGGTGACTTTCTCAATCTATGATACACTGTAAATCATATCAAAATTGTAGTACAATAAACTCCAATGTAAAAACCCTTTCATAAGAAACACATTTTAGGCGTTAAAAGGCATTTTAGAATTTTTGTTTCATATCCAGACCCTATGTTGTGGGTCCCCATTTGAATCATCTTATTGAGATGTTTCCATTGAGTACCCTCTTTAAAAGGCTTGATCAGCAATAAATGATATTTTGGATTTTGAAATGCTGTTACCCCCTCTTATTTGTAGCCTTTCCCAAACATCAAAATTTTAGGTTGATAACAAGAATGTTGGTGATGGTGAAAGGATTTTTGTACTTTTCATGCTTTTCCACTGAAAATGTTGAGGCAAAAGCTGGTTTTCAGGCACAAGTGGCTTGGGAAAGCATGGATGCAGAAAGAAACTGCTGTTAGTCAGCATTTTCTGCTTTGTCCTCATCATTTTTTCTGCAAAAACAAATGCATATTCTGCTTTTGAAATCAATTATTTTATTGTCTGCAATTCCTTTAAATTTGGATTTACCTAATTATTTGCCTTATAGGAAAAGATTAAATGAAAGAGCCGACAGACAACAAAATAAAGTCTTAGTATGTGAAAACTTGCAGAGTGACATGCTACTGCAGAGAAAATATCAAGACTTAAGGAGAAAATTCTCATTGTCAGGGATGCCAAAACCATAGATACTTTGAGGAAGGTTAACCTTTTCCAAACAAAATCAGGTAATGACATCCTTAATAGAAAAGGCCTGAGAAAACTTTAGACAAAAGGAGAAATGTTGGTTTTCAGAATTTTCTAAGCTATAACATTTACATTTTCCAAATTGTACAACAATTATTTAGTCATCTGCAACGCCTTTCAAATTAGAGAAGTCATATTTTTAGCTTGCCCTGGACAAAAGTCTCGGAAGAGCTTTTGTCATACCCTCAGATGTCAGCGTCATTGTCAGTGTCCACCAAAAATTAAACTTGGCCCATATCTCATGCCCTGATAGAGATACAGCCTTGATATTTCACCTGTGGGTACCTCTTACCAAAACCTTTCATTTGCGACCATGACCTTTCACACCTTAAAGTTTAACCTACTTTTCAACTGTTTGTAAAACCTGGTCTTTATCTCTACCCTATAGATACAGCATTGATATTATACCTGAGGATACCTCTAACCAAGACCTTTCATTTGGACCATGACCTTTGGAGTTTGACCTACATTATATCTTATTTCACACATGGACACCTCCTACCAGCACCTTTCACATAACACCATGACCTTGGACCTTGAGCTTTGAGTTTTACCTACTTTAAAAAAAAACAAACTTGGCCTATATCTTATGCCCTTATCACACATACAGCCTTGATATATCACACATGAACACCTACCAACACCCTTCACATTTGACAAAATGACCTTTGACTATGTGACCTCGACCTTTGACTTTGACCTACTTTTTAATAACTTTAACCTGGCCTATGTCCCATGTCCTTTTACACATACAGTATTGAAATTTCTTAAATGGACACCTCCTACCAACACCATTCACATTTGACAATGATCTTGTGACCTTGACCTCGAAAAGTGACCTACTTTTAAAAAAACCTTTAACCTAGCCTACAGCATTGTTATTTCGCACATGGATACCTCCTACCAACACAGTTCACAATTGACCTTGGACCTTGACATTAACATTCTTTTAAGAATCTGGCCTATATTTTGATGTATCCTGGTTAGCCCCCATTTTACATTCCCATTTTGCACTATTAGGGCATCTAAAATCCGAGATGTTTCTTGTATCCCAAATCTTATGAAGTCAGCCTGCTCAAGTATTGAAGAGATAATGTCTTATCAATCCTTGCATAAGCTGCATCAGTTTATCTCTGTCCTACGTTGCGGGTACTTGCAGCATGTACATTTCTTTCGTGGACACATGCGTTTCCTTGTAATTATTCACTCCTATTTATTGGGGTCAGTCTGTACATGTGTTTCTGAGACAGCTGCTGTAAGAAATCCTTGTGCATACTGTGATAATCTTTCTCAAGCCCTGTGTTGTAGGTACTAGCATACACGAAATAAATCATGTGCTGTAGACTCAGATCAGCTGTTGGTCTACATACACATTAAAACACCTCGTGCAACTTGATCTTGTAGATTTCTTAGGGCATTCAGGTCTCTATTCAGATATAAGTTCCTATTTTGCTTGATCGGGAGTGCCGGAATCCATGCACAGCTCCGTCTGATTTTGACCGTCGATTTTTCATTTATTTATTTTCTGCAATGCAAGACAACTAATGCATTTCATCTTCAGAGCATTATTAGCTCACCTGAGCACGAAGTGCTCATGTGAGCTATTGTGATCACCTTTCGTCCGGCGTCCGGCCGTCGGTCGTCGTCCGGCGTCCGTATACAATTTCTTTAAACGACATCTCCTCCTAAACTACTGGGCCAATTAACTCCAAATTTTACAGAAATGTTGCTTAGGTGGTCCCCTTCAAAAATAGCTAAAAGAATTGAAATCCATGAAAAACTCTGGTTGCTATGGCAACAAAAGGTGAAATTTTATGAAAATTTAAAAATTCTTCTTCTTCTCAACCAGTAGTCCTACAGACTTAAAACTTGGCATGGATGATCAGTTCATAGACCTGAATAAAAATAGCTAAAATTATAACTTTTGGGCCACCATGTGCGGAGCACCAGGGGGGAGGGGGTAGTACTTTGGGTAAATTTTGTTATCTTTAAGTTTCTTCTTCTTCGGAACCAGGAGCCCTACAGACTTTAAAATTGGCATGGATGATCAGCATATGAACCTTTATATAAATAGCTAAAATCATGACTGTAGACTCACCAGGTGCGGAGCATCAGGGGGGAGAGGGTAGTACTTTTGTGAAAATTGTGTAATCTTTAACCTTCTTCTTCCTCTGAACCACAAGCCCTACAGACTTGAAACTTGGTATGGAGGATCAGCTCATAGACCTTAATTAAAATAGCTGAAATTATATCTTATGGGCCACCAGGTGCGGAGCACCAGGGGGGAGGGGGTAGTACTTTGGGTAAATTTTGTAATCTTTAAGTTTCTTCTTCTTCGGAACCAGGAGCCCTACAGACTTGAAAATTGGCATGGATGATCAGCATATGGACCTTTATATAAATAGCTAAAATCATGACTGTAGATTCACCAGGTGCGGAGCATCAGGGGGGGGGGGAGGGTAGTACTTTTGTGAAAATTGTGTAATCTTTAACCTTCTTCTTCTTCTGAACCACAAGCCCTACAGACTTGAAACTTGGCATAGATGATCAGCTCATAGACCTTAATAAAAATAGCTGAAATTATATCTTATGGGCTGCCAGGTGCGGAGCACCAGGGGGGAGGGGGTAGTACTTTGGATAAATTTTGTTATCTTTAAGTTTCTTCTTCTTCGGAACCAGGAGCCCTACAGACTTGAATATTGGCATGGATGATCAGCATATGGACCTTTATATAAATAGCTAAAATCATGACTGTAGATTCACCAGGTGCGGAGCATCAGGGGGGAGAGGGTAGTACTTTTGTGAAAATTGTGTAATCTTTAACCTTCTTCTTCTTCTGAACCACAAGCCCTACAGACTTGAAACTTGGCATAGATGATCAGCTCATAGACCTTAATAAAAATAGCTAAAATAATATCTGTTGGGCTGCCAGGTGCGGAGCACCAGGGGGGATGGGGGAGTACTTTTGTGAAAATTTTGTAATCTTTTACCTTCATCTTCTTCTGAACCAGGAGCCTGACAGATTTGAATATTGGCATGGATGATCAGCATATGGACCTTTAATATAAATAGCTAAAATCATGACTGTAGATTCACCAGGTGCGGAGCATCAGAGGGGAGAGGGTAGTACTTTGGGTAAATTTTGTAATCTTTAAGTTTCTTCTTCTTCGGAACCAGGAGCCCTACAGACTTGAAAATTGGCATGGATGATCAGCATATGGACCTTTATATAAATAGCTAAAATCATGACTGTAGATTCACCAGGTGCGGAGCATCAGGGGGGAGAGGGTAGTACTTTGTGAAAATTTTGTAACTTTAACCTTATGAACCAGGAGCCCTATAGACTTCAATATTGGCATGGATGATAAGCATATGGATCTAAAATAAAATAGCTTAAATCATGAATGTAGGGCCACCAGATGCGGAGCATTAGGGGGCAGGGGGTAGTACTTTGGATCAATTTTGAAATCTTTAACCTTATTCTTCTTCTGGAGCCGCCACCATAGCGCAGTTGGTTAGGCATGAGACTTCCAATCTGGAAGTCATGGGTTCGATCCCCGGTGGCGGCAAATATCCTTTCCGACGTTTGTCTCTCACCAATGGGTAGATAATCGTAAACCTTTGTGAGATAGCAGTCGGAGGCTAGGAAAGGGTGTAATGGTAGTACAGGTGTAAGAAATACCAGGAATCCATTGTTAGGTGCTCCGGCCGCCGCGATATAACTGCGAAATTGTTGAAAGCGGCGTAAAACCCATTAAAAAAAAAAAAAAAAAAATATTCTTCTTCTGGATCAGGAACCCTACAGACTTGAAAATTGTTATGGGTGATCAATATATGGACATTAATAAAAATAGCTAAAATCAGAACTGTTTGGTCACCAGGTGCTGAGTGTCTTGGGGAAGGGGTTGTACTTTGGATCATTTTTGAAATCTTTAAACTTCTTCTAATGAACCAAGAGTCCTACATACTTGAAAATTGGTATGGATGATTAGCATATGGACATTAATTGAATTAGCCAAAATCATGACTGTAGATTCACCAAGTGCATAGCATCTTGGGGGAGGGGGAGTGCTTTGTTGAGAATTTTGAATCCCTACAGCCTTTATATTTGACATGGATTATTCAACTCATTAAAGAAAACTTTAAAAGTCTCAGACTCTGATTGTATATCTGGCATAGATTTGCTGATCACAGACCTTCTATGAAAAAAGATTAAATAAATAATGATCAGGGGAGGAGCAGGGAGGGGGGGATTATTTCCAATGTTATCTGATTGAATAAGTGAAAATCTCTTTTTTCTGTGGTTGCATGGACATACCTAGGTAATGAAGCTTTTTTCTCAGGTGAGCGACCCAGGGCCAACGGCCCTCTTGTACTTAATAGCTGTCAAGGTCTGACAATGACACTCACTAGTTATTGCATTTTTTCGTGGAGAAGTCGATCTAATCTTGCAGCATGTATTCTATTTTTACCGGATATTGACCGGATTTGGTGACCCGTGATAGATGCATTACGTGTAGAAAGTTTGTTTATGTCACATGATCGTCAAGGTCAATCTCACTATTATTAATAGTAACCACATTTTAGGGACTTTGACAGCTCCCTTTTACTGAATATTTGATTGTTAGCTTCACTGGCCGAAGGCTACTGGGGCTATTGTCATGGCGTTATGTCCGTCGTGCGTCCGTCTGTCAGTCCGTCAGTGCTTCCAGTTGTAAACATTTTCTTTGAAAAATTTCTCCTCAGAAACAACTGGATGAATTTCAACTTCAAACTTCACAGGAATGATCCTTGGGTGACCCTCTTTCAAAGTTGTTCAAAAGATTTTGATCCAAAGAATAACATGGATTTAATGGGCGTGGCTAATTTCCAAATATGGTAAAAGTGGGTTTTCTCAGATTCTAATTGATGGATACCAATTAAATTTTACGTGAATGATCCTTGGGTGACCCTTTATCATTCTACCTAAATTATTGTGATCAGATGAAAAATATGGATTTTAAGGGCAGTGGTCATTTCTCTATATGTTATTTAGTGGGAGGGAAGGGAGAGTATATAGCCGCCACTTTGTCTGTCTGTCCGTCCGTAATTCCGTCCGTGGTCCCGGGTTCGATCCCCGACGGCGGCACTCATTCTTTCCGACTATTTGTCTCTCACCAATGGGTTGATAATCGTAGACCTATGTGAGATAGTAGCTGGAGACTAGGAAAGAATGTGATGGTTGTACTGGTAAGAGAAATACCAGGAATCCATTGTTAGGTGCTCCAGCCGCCGCGATATAACTGAAATAATGTTGAAAGCGGCGTTAAACTCCATTCAATCAATCAATTCCGTCCGTCCGTCCCTACCTATTTCTCCATAACCCTTGGACCAAATTGAATGAAACTTACCATGTGAACTTCCTACGATATAGTGTTGATGCATCTGTGACGTTTTTTGGATTTGAGGCCTCGTCACAGGAAAAGGGGACTTAGGGTAAAAACAGTTTTTCCCAAATTTCTCCTAGTCTAACAGTCAGAATTCAGTGAAATTTCATATTTGAGTAGCAAATCGGATGCCCTTTACTTAAAACATTTTGAAATTAACGTAAAAAAAATTATCATGGAAAAAGGGGGCTAAATGTTTGTTACCTTTACGTAAGCGTGTAAAATACAGTTATACCTTCATTTCTCCTAGTCTTATGCTCAGAATTTGATGAAATTCACATTTGAGTAGCAAATCAGATGCTCTTTTCCATAAACTATTTGAAATTTGTGTCTAAAAATATGTCATGCAAAAAGGGGGTTTAATGTTTCTTACCCTTATGTTAGCTGTATAAGATAACACCGTATTTGAGTCCTTGCAATCTGACCGCAGAGCATATCTCCCAAAGTATAATAGCTATCAACTTAAAACTTAATGTACTGGTAGATCTTATGGAGAAGAAGTGTAGTGCACAAGAACTACAACTCTTACTTGCATAATTTTGGAGTTATTGCCCTTTGTTATTTTTGATTTTTAGATTCTGTCTGGAGCATATCGCCTAGAGAATAATAGCTATCAACTTGAATTTTTATGGGTGGATAGATCTCATGGAGGACAAGTGCAGTGCACAAGAACTACAACTCTTGCTTGCATAATTTTGGAGTTATTGCCCTTTGTTATTTTTAATACTTAGATTTTAGGTAAATCTCTGACAGTACAAAAGAATCTTTATTCGATTAGGCTTCAGATTACTATCAAGCTTTCGTGGTAGGGGATGACCATGTACAACATGGCTCTTGTTTTTGTGACAATGCCTATTCGGGGAGCATAATCTGTCTCTGACGGCTCTTGTCTCAAAATGTAATCAATGGTTAATAACCAAATTGCACTGGAATGATCCTTGAGAGACCCTTTATCAGTGTACCAAAAAATTTTGTGATTGGATGGAACATATGGATTTTATGGGCGGAGGTCATTTCTCTAAGTTTATGTAGTGGAAACTTTCAAAATCACTTCCTCAGAATGTAACTGATGGATATCAATCAAATTGAACCAGAATGATCCTTGAGTGACCCATTATCATGCAGCTAAATATTATTGTGATCGGGTGAAATATGTCTTTATGGGCGGAGGTCATTTCTCTATATGTTACATAGTGGAAATTTTGAAAATCATTTTCAACATCAGTAGAACCCAAAATATCTAAAAATCTAGTCAAGACTTTTATTTGCTATTACAAGAATTTCAAGCCTGTGGAGCAACTTGAGCCATTCATGGCTTTCTAGTTTTAAGAGGGTTAGTTCCTTAATTTAGGAGAAAGCTGGTAAAGCCGTTGAAAGTCATCGAGGGTGACCAACAACGTCGTGACCCATATTTCGGGTTGCAATCATTTTCAGGCCGTACGTCAAGCTTTTTAGCTCACCTGAGCACATCGTGCTCAAGGTGAGCTTTTGTGATCTTTGAATGTGTGTTTTGCGTCGTCCGTTGTGTGTCGTCAGGCTTCAACAATTTAAGCGTTTACACTCTAGAGGCCACAATTATGAACCAATAATCATGAAACTTGGACAGAATGATTGTCAGGTCACAAGGATGAAGCCAATTGAAAATGGGAAGGATCTGTGCCATATCACGGGAAAAGGAGCCTTAATGACATTTTTCTTGTTTACACTCAAGAAGCCACAAATATGGTCCAATCTTCATGAAACTTGGTCAGAATGATTGTCAGGTCACATGGATGAACCCTATTGAAAATGGGAAGGATCTGTGCCATATCACGGGAAAAGGAGCCTTAATGACATTTTTCTTGTTTACACTCTAGAGGCCACAAATATAAACCAATCATCATGAAACTTGGTCAGAATGATTGTCAGGTCTCAAGGATGAAGCTTATTGAAAAATGGGAAGGATCCGTGCCATATCACAGGAAAAGGAGCCTTAATGACATTTTTCTTGTTTACACTCTAGAGGCCACAAATATGGTCCAATCTTCATGAAACTTTGTCAGAATGTTTGTCAGGTCATAAGGATGAAATCTAATTGAAAATTGGAGGATCAAGGCCAAATCACAGGAAAAGGGGCCTTAATGACAATTTTCTTGTTTACGCTCTAGAGGCCACAAATATGGTCCAATCTTCATGAAACTTAGTCAGAATGATTGTCAGGTCACAAGGATGAAGCCTATTGAAAATGGGAAGGATCTGTGCCATATCACGGGAAAAGGAGCCTTAATGTTATTTTTCTTGTTTACACTCAAGAAGCCACAAATATGGTCCAATCTTCATGAAACTTGGTCAGAATGATTGTCAGGTCACATGGATGAACCCTATTGAAAATGGGAAGGATCTGTGCCATATCACGGGAAAAGGAGCCTTAATGACATTTTTCTTGTTTACACTCTAGAGGCCACAAATATAAACCAATCATCATGAAACTTGGTCAGAATGATTGTCAGGTCTCAAGGATGAAGCTTATTGAAAAATGGGAAGGATCCGTGCCATATCACAGGAAAAGGAGCCTTAATGACATTTTTCTTGTTTACACTCTAGAGGCCACAAATATGGTCCAATCTTCATGAATCTTTGTCAGAATGTTTGTCAGGTCATAAGGATGAAATCTAATTGAAAATTGGAGGATCAAGGCCAAATCACAGGAAAAGGGGCCTTAATGACAATTTTCTTGTTTACGCTCTAGAGGCCACAAATATGGTCCAATCTTCATGAAACTTAGTCAGAATGATTGTCAGGTCACAAAGATGAACCCTATCAAAAATGGTAAAGATCCATGCCATATCACGGGAAAAGGGGCCTTAATGACAATTTTCTTGTTTACACTCTAGAGGCCACAAATATGGTCCAATCTTTATGAAACTTGGACAGAATGTTGGCCAGGTCACAAGGATGAACCCTTTTGAAAATTGGAAGGATCTGTGCCATATAATGGGAAAAGGGGCCTTGTTGACACTCTAGAGACCACTAGTTTTAAAAGTACAATTACGTCTTTTGCTGAAAAATTTGATACTAGTTTATTTAGACAAAGATACAGAGGTGATCGATATAGGACCATCATGGTCCTCTTGTTTTGTCTCGACGTTGGTAGCTACCAACAATATTGGTCGCACACGCTGTTATAGTATTAATAGGCCGCGTTTCTTTGGTCACTAGCTCAGTCCGATCCCGAGGGTTAGGGAACTAACATTACGTTGCTATTCCGCTTCTCTCTACCAAATTTAGGAATTTATTGAAGGAATTGTATTGAAAATGTTGTAACTACAGTAAAGAAATAATAATTGTCACGTAGACTGAAAATTTAAATGATTGTTTTCGTCATTCTTTTAATTCCTGTACTGTCTGAGCTAACTTTTGGCAACTACAACCCTCCAGCGACGTGTTGTAGTTAAGTCAGCAACTTTTAACAGATAGAGAGATAGATAGAGGCTTGTGTGAGAGAGAACCGCCTTGTCCCCTGACTCGTTACAATATATTGTCCTTTTAAACATACAACCCTGATATTTCATACATGGATACCTCCTACTAAGACCTTTCACATTTGACCTTGACCTTGGAGTTTGACCTACTTTTAAAAAACTGCCCTGGTCTATAACTCATGTACCAGCACCGTTCACATTTTACCATGACACTGGAGTTTGTCCTACTTTTCAAAATCCTTAACTTGGCCGTTTTCGTGATCACATTGGTACCTCCTGCCAAGGATTTTCGTTTTGGACGGTGACCTTTTACCTTGACCTTGGAAATGCCTTTTCTCTGTGACAAGCTCTCGTTGGGGCGAGCTTTATTGTCCGCGGACAATTCTTGTTGCTGTTTGGGAAAGGGTTAACCTTGATTGGTCACAAAACGTATGTTTAACATTTTATGTTGAATGTTTGAAATAAAATAATATATTTACAGTTAATATATAAATTGACTTGTTTTCTTTTTCAAATCTATTTCAAAGTTAATATACTTTTAATTCATTTCCACATAATGAGGTCTTTTGACACCCTACACGATAAAGGCTTGTGACAAGCAATCTTTTCATTTCCCATATTATTTCCCTACCCAGAAAGACCAAAAATTTGAAATTTCATTCACTTGAAATTGTCGTCTGCAACATCTTTGAATTTGGACAATTCCAAAAATTTGCCATTTGGTAATGGGTTAAACATATTTCCCTTAACGATTGTCATCTGTCTGCTTTACCTTACCGGAATTCTACTGTCGAAGAAATATATCAATAAGCCGCGAGCTGGAAAAGTTTCGTTAAGGCTTTTAGCCCAATATGGTTCCAGGTCAGTCTGCGTATACAGTCACAGTCTGATAAGGAACCATGTTGTTTTCCGATAGCGCCCCCCTTAACCTATTACAGCCATAAGAGAGCAGAATTGATTCTTAATGCAGTTTTGGAAACATATTTTTTCAAACCGTAAGGGACCTTTTTCCAGTTTCCGTCTGAAATATATTTTGTCATCTGTAACATTGCATTTGGAGCAGATACTGTGACTGCAGTCCTGGATTGCTAGACTCTGATACTACCAAAATGAGCTACCTGGGATCAGCTTTGTTGAATTTGAATTGAAGAGTCCATACCGGAGTCGCAACACGAGAAAAAAGTAATTTAGGATTTGTGAAAACAAAATCGCAGATCAACTTTGTGATAACCACGAATCTGATCAAAGTCTTTATTTTACTATTTGTAAAGTATAGTCAATAGTATAGTAACATTGATAGCGTGAATGCTGATGTAGCGATAATACGGTGTGTGGGAACTTACTGTCGTCATTATCCGGTGTGTGAACACGTAATCTGGAACGCCTATTCTGGTTGTTAAAGCAATTTAAATTGAATGGAATTTCGTATTTGTAGGTCTTTTTGATAGAAAACATTGTAGGAAATGAAGAAATTTCTTGTTGCTAAGAAATTGCTTTTGACAAGCAATTTCTCTATTTTCCACAATGTTTTCCATGACCATTATTTTGTATGGAGTCAAAAAGAGTCACTATGTTCTAATGGGTTAAAGAGTGTCGGACTGCGGAATAACTTTGAAATTTCGAGATACGTAACGTTGTTTTGACATCTCCGGAACCAGAATGGACATTCAGAGTAACACATTTCAGCATATATTCTTCTTTACAAGTGGGGGTTAGTGTATAATGTAGCCACGAAAATATCGATGCAAAAGGAGAAACTGCTGAATATCAGTTGTTTAAAGTTTTGCCTGAATGTTTTATACTCATTCGCGGCTTAAATTACACTATTGAAGACAGAAAGCTAACAGCCGGAAACATGTTCTTTTGCGTCACGATGACGTTTACGGCGGAGAGAAAGTGTGCAATAAAATAACTTCAAATCGAGTATAAGTATATTTACACATCAGAAAACAAAACGACCTACACAAAACATCATATTTATTCATCGTTGATAGTTATTTCATTTATCTTTACTTTTATGTTGAAATGATGCTGATGGCGTATCAACTTCCACATGTAGTAATACGTTTCATAATTATTACAACCGCGTATACATATTGCCGAATCTTGCGGTTTGTTAACTCTTATCCATGTCAATATTTCTCATACATCAGGAAGAAAATTGAAGATTACTGGGGAAATAATTTCCTGCAAACGCCAAGGTCGAGGGCTGGTAAAGCATAAAAAAGAGGACGTTCCAGACAAAAAAGGGACATCACGTTGTTAAGTCGAAAAGCGAGACACCGTATTCTTCAATCGTGTTCCACATTATCTACATAAACTATATTGAAAATGGTGTGCAAGTTCTTACCGAAGAGGAACACATAGATGTTTAAGTGCCATTTCTGGGCTTAGATATAATATTTTTCTTAAATATTACATGGTTTATCATGATAAAATGGCACACGTTCACCATTAACATGTAATACATTACAAACTCTCATCGAATGATGTGATTCCTTCCTAATTAGTAAGCCCTAAAACATGTACATACATACTTAAATACAAGTCTTTGCTACTACAACTTTGTAATTTAACACAGTTTGAGGGTAACGCGCGATGTTGAAACCCTATAATAACGCCGACGTCATGTTACAAAAAGTTAAGCAATAACTGACTCAACGTCTAAACATTCAAGAATATAAAATGTTTTAATGACGATTGCGGGAGATCATTCTTGTGCATCTTCTTTGCGCACGGAGTACTTATCTCGGTCGCATCAAAAACTCTTTATAAGACCCTCTAAATAACTTTTTTTTTCGAAAAAAAAAATCTCTTCAACAAAAAAATAACAAAATCTTTTACTAGATTTTAAATAACCGAACGAAGCAATTTGTTTATTGAATGATATGATATGACGTCATTATTGTTTTTGTATGTTTTTGCGACGTTAACATGCACGCGCAAAACCATACGTCATCCAACGTTACGCTCTACACTTTAGTTATGCCGTGAACTTGAACTAAGTGTCACTTACATTTTTGTCCCTGCTGAATTCCACCATAGGGAGTAAGACTTGTTTCATTCTTTCAGACTTATATAGCACTTATTATATATTACGCAACTATTTCTTGAATATCGGGCAAAATGGGGTAAAAACGTTTGGACTAGCGGTACGCGATCACATTTCATTGTGCTATTTCTATTATTATTTGGCAATAACGCGTCCGTTTCTTGACTGTCAACCATTCCCAATTGTATTTTAATGTATTTCCTGTTATTACCTTTTTGTCTAAGTTTATTTTAAGAATTTGTCTCAGATTTCCATTATCATAATTTTACTCGCAATGTATTTGAAATGTTAAGTCGGCCTTGATTGATAACCTTTACCATGTCATATGACCTTGACCTTGGAAGCTGAGTACGCATAACGTTTAGATAACTCGTGGGCTTACAAATTCATCTACTAACTCGATTATTTCATGTAGGGAAGGGTTGATTATCATTGATTGGTAAAATTAGTGTAAAAAAAATCTGACGTGAATTTTTTCCTTTGCGTCATAAGTGGGTGGCCTAGAATTTTGCGCTTTTTCAAAGAAAATAGCACGGTGACCATATATTTTTATATCAATATCACATGTACATTTAATTTTCTACAAAATATGTAAAAATTAAAATTTTCTATTTGATGGATTTTTTTGAAATTTGATAAAAAGTAAAAGATTTTAAAAATACTTTGGTAAATTAAAGGGTTATCAAGAGGGAAAATACGATAAAAGATCAAAATAGAACCTTTCAACAGACAATTATGTATTAAATTTCGTGCAAATTACTTCCTATCTATGAAATTAGAATAAATGGAAATGAGGTATACTACCCAACTTTTGCTATGGATCAAAATAAAAGCCCATGTATTTTCCTTGAAAAATTAATTTCTAACAAAAATAAATTATATATTTTCTTTTTCATGTACATAATGACATCATAATTCATCAAGAACATCGCGTGCGTATGCCAACTTTTGGCTATAGATGCCGGATAATGTAAAAAATCTCAGACTGTCAAGGGACATAAATCTTTCAAAAATGATTCATGAGTTATTCCCCTTGGAAATCTGAACAGCTCTTATAATGACGAGTTCAATTGCCAAGTTTCAAAAAGATATCTTCCGTAACAATAAAGATATGACCAAAGCTAAAGTCTACTTACTTTAACGTCATCGTGTACGAACGCACCCACGCTATTGACGTAAAGGTGAAAACAATAAGTCAACTGATTGTTGCAGAAAAAAGCCCAGCTAACAAATCGATAGAAGATGGAAAACAATTTACTTAAAATGAATGAATATAATACTAGCGAAATGAAATACATTCTTTCAGTTTTGATCCCTAGCAAGAGTTGAGTAGTATATAAGCCTAGCTAAGATTATGTTATAGTCTTTTGTAAAAACCAAGACATGAAATGCCGCGAAAAAGTCGGGCAAGAATTGGCTCGATACCTATGACATTCTATAATGTTTTACAAAAAATCTAATCCGGTGACCCCCTTTTTTCTTTTCATTTTTGCAAACGACATACATTAATCTACAAAATATGAAACAATAAAAAAAATCTATTTAAGGAAATTAAGTTTAGAAGTCGTCCTTAAAAGATTAACACGAACATTTCGAGAAACTTGAATAGAAATTAGCAAAACCAATCCATGCTATGTGGCATAAAACAAAAGAACCTAATTCTCTGGTAAACGTGGTAGCCAGTATAGGCCTATGGATGCTGGAGTCGGTAGTTCGTTGGGCACCTGCGATCATGACATTGTAAAATAAAATATATGAAACCCAACTGGAGTAATGCGTCAACTTAGTCCTTTTACATGTGGAGAAATGTACCATTCGCATGCAACTGGTGATGTTCAAAAAGTCAGCTTTCATGCAAGGTTTCTGAGTGTTGATCACGGAAAGTCACTTCATATACCTAGACACACTGCAACTAATTAATTGAATTATGGAATATCACTACATACACACATGGAGCGACTTCACACAAAAAACGTCTATTTCAATCGTCGGTGTTGTTATTAAATTTCGTAACTACTGCTTCAATCAATGTGTATTTGCGAAGTTTTAGAATAACACCGACGAAATATTACAGACGCCACGCACGGTAATTTGGCACTAAAGTGTGACGTCAAAATAGTGGACGTCGATTGTAAGCGTCTAGTTTTTAGCTCTACTGACCGAAGGTCAGAAGAGCTATAGCGATACCAGTTTTCCGTCCTGCGTCCGTCCGTCTGTCTGTCCGTATGTGAACTTTTTCTTGAGTCCACAGTTTTTATCCGATTGTCTTCAAACTTGATCAGAATGATTGGACCATCATAAGGAATGTTCCTTTAGAAGATCGGCCCGATCCGTCGAGCGTCACGGGAAAAGGAGCATAATGAAATTTTAATTAGAAAATCCTCGATAACGCTTTTAAGTCCACAGTTTTCGTCCGATTGTCTTCAAACTTGCTCGGAATGATTGGACTATCACATGAATGGTTCCTTACGAAAATGGTGGGAAAAGGGGCTTAATGATTTTTTTTTTTTTAGAAAATCCTCGTTAACGCTCCAAAGTCCAAAGTTTTTATCCGATTGTCCTCAGACTTGATCAGAATGATTGGACCATCATAAGAAACGTTCCTTTCGAAAATGGGTCCGATCCGTCAAGCGTCACGGGAAAAGGGGCTTAATTAAAATTTATTTAGAAAATCCTCATTAACGCTCTAAATTGCACAGTTTTCATCTGCTTGTCTTTAGACTTGCTCAGAATGATTGGACCATAACAAGAATGGGTCTTTTCGAAAATAAGTACGACCCGTCAAGTGTCACGGGAAACGGGGCTTAATGAAAATTTAATCAGAAAATTCTCAATTCCCGACTTACGAAATTCTATTTTAAGAATTCTTATTATCATTTCTTCATTTATTCATGAAATATCATGAAAATTTTAGTAAATGTTATACATCATGTTACCATGTGCATATTGACATGTAATTTTATACTGCGTCATAGAAAAAAGGGCATTTAAAAACTTTCTTGCTGACATAACTCCTATGTAATTAATGCTTTTATTTGTGTAAAACTTTCACAGAATATTCCCTTTGTAGTGAATGTGCACTTGTTGAAGTTTAGTTATATACTCAGTCATGATAAAAAGGGGCCTTTATGTACATGTATGTTTATTTTTAACACAACTCATTCATTTATGCATGGATTTTCATTAAAAAAGGTATCTTGATTACAATCCGATTATTGAATTCTGGGTATTCAGATCTACTTCCTGTTTTACAATAAAGTTTATTTTTAGACTTCGAATCGTACTAGAAATATTTTCTGTGCATTTTTGTCAGGAACAGTGAGTCACAGTAGCTTGGTATATCATATAGCGGTGTCAACCCATTTTCATATGCAACTCACATGGAGGGAAATACTTTTGTCACAGAAAGCGGGGGTAACTCATTGAGCAGTAACTATTGATTGCAGATTTCTTGTAATATCTTTACAAGTCTCAGTCTTTTCAAAGCGTTAGTAGAGCGGTCTCAGGCCCTCATGGGTCTCTTGTTTTTCTTTTTTTTTGGGGGGGGGGAAGGGTTTCGGGAAAAAAGTTTACGTAACTACTATATTACTCACTCTCGCTGCAGCAATACGGGTGTCAGAATATAGTTATCTTTTCAAGAACAATATAAAAAACAAACCCAGCCCTATTAGCGAGGGATGAAAAAATGCGTCATGATTTTCAACTTTGCATACATGCGATTACTAGATGGTCGCTTTAGGCATGGCTTAGATTTGGTAATAGTTTTTCCTAAACCAGAAGATGAAATTGGTTGGACGCTTCTTTTGAAAATCGTTAAAGATATAATGCAGAGGTAAATCTGAAAATGTAGTTTGTTATCTCGATGATCAATTCGAATCAACAGCAATTTGTTTAAGTAGTGATTTCATCATTACACGAATATTTTTAGAAGAAATATGACGCATCCCACCATGATCTTTTGGAAGGTATTAATAAAAAGTTGTTACACTTTGCTGAGCTTGCTTTGCACTGACCTTTCTTGGGTTTATAGAACAGCAAGTTACAGTTTTTAGAGTACATGTCTTCGCGAAAAACACGTTTTGAATAATCAATATTGCTATCAAAAAAAGATGAGCTATCCTTGAGTTATTAAGCCGCCGTCATGGCGCAGTTGGTAGCGCGTCGGACTGTCAATCTAGAGGTCCCGGGTTCGATCACCGACGGCGGCACTCAACCTTTCAAACAATTTGTCTACCACCAATGGGTTGAAAATCGTAGACCTATGTGGGATTGCATCTGGAGGCTAGGAAAGGGTGTAATTGTAGTACTGGTGTGAGAAATACCAGAGATCCATTGTTAGGTGCTCCAGCCGCCGCGATATAACTGCAATTAAGTTGGAAGCGGCGCTAAACACCATTCAATCAATCAATCCTTGAAATATTAAGATGATCTCAAATAAAAAAATAATATTTCTTAACTTTAATTTTATCTACGTCGTTATGTTTGGTGTTACGCCTCAATTTTTCTTAAACATACGACATCTTTCTTATTTATTGTTAAAATTCGATCTCCGTTGAAAAAAAAAGTTGGATTTCATACCAGTCAAAATTTGATGTGTTATCAGGCAGTTTAATCATTATTAAACTGTATAAAATATAAGATGTTTATCTTTTGGTGGTGCTTTCATGTTACATGTTACACGCGTTTTTTCGCTTAAATTGCGAATTGAAATTCCTGAAACGAAATTATACCAATATAATAAAAAAAGTTTACTCTAGTTCATGTTTTTTATTATATTTATTACATTCTGTTAGGAATATCGTGTGATTATACCAATATAGTTTGCAACAAAAGTTGATGTCAAAATACGCCTTTGTTTAAGCGTTTTTTTATATATATAAGATATTAAATGGTGAGATTAAGGAGTCTTGTAATGATTAGTTTTAAAACACAGGGGGTTGCGCTTTTTTTTCGCTGAAATTGCGAATGGAACATTTCTGAAACGAAATTTTACCAATATAAATGTAGTTTGCAAAAAGTGAGATTTTAAAAAACGCCTTGTTTTTAGCGTTATTTTGATATAAGATATAAAATGGTGAGATTTAGGGTGTCTTGTAATGATAAGTTTAGAACACAGGGGTGACATTTTTTTAAAAAAAAAAAAAGTGACGCAGTGCCGTGCGCGACGTCTTCATTATTTGCCCGTAATTAAGTCACAGTTTACTTGATAAAATGGAACCCTTTTTTATGAAGCAGATATTTGATAACAGGTCAGCATGGACCTTAATCAGAGGCCATATATATCTATGTATCTATAACCACTCCCACTCCAGCTATCAACTTTCATAGTTCGTGAGGAAACTACGAAGCCACTAAAAAGCTACCAGCATGCAAAATATTGACAATATTTTTTTCGGGCGCCAAAAAGTAAAGCCATTTCAATTGATTGAATTGATGTGAAATGCCAAAATACTACAGATGGCCCAGAGAAATTCTCGCATGAAAGCCCTTTCTCTATGAAAATTCACCAACATAAGTCTTATGTAGAAAATGCCTGTTAATTACCACTTTCTTTTCTATTTTTATTTGGCGGGAAGGTAATAAAAGTTTTCTCTTATGAATTTCGCTCTTTGATATGTTGATGTCGCTAGATCAACGTATCAAAAAGCGAGTTTTATCAGAGAAAACTCGGATTCGTGGGAGGGACACAATGCTGTCTTTGTTTGTATAGATCTAGAGAAATGACCCGGCAAAGCATCTATAACCATTGTCTAGGAGTTCTCTGCCAGATCTTTTGACGGGATCTATGACACCAGAGTAAAGCGCGAACGACATCTTTCAACTTTTTAATCGCATGAAGTTAAATATCAATGCTCTGCCATAGCTTTCATCTGGATTCACGGTTGGTCCATAAAAGAACCAAATGTTCCAAATTGTTCCACTGACCATCCGTCCTCTTACTTGAAAAGCCTAAATTTTCCCCAGTTGATCACTGACCAGCGTGTTATACCATGTATAATGGGACAACGACCAGTGAATGATCAAAGATCAGCGAGTCTAAATTAACGGGGGAAGAGGGGTTTCGATTTATAGAAATATGTGACTCGAACCCGTCAGCCAGTATACTTAATTGTAATAGTACTCTCTGAAGACAGCTGCTGTATTGTCAATGCCACCGCGGACAGCACGCAAAATATGTCTTTATTCGCTTTCATTCACTTAGATACATGCTTCACGGTCAATTCACATTTATTAGAATATACAGTAACCTTTTGTCACGGCTCATGATTCGATGACGAATAATATCCGTTGTATTTCTGGCATCAAACTAAATGCAACATCAAATACGTTAATATGATGCTAATCTAATACTTCTGGAGTTCTACCATATTTGCGTATCGGGATGGATAATGATCGATCTGGGTATCAAACTCGAGCAAAACTATGAGTTGACATTCCTGGATTGATGAACTCCGGGCTACCTTAAACTTGGCTATCAGGATTGAATAGCTAAAATTGAATTCAAACGCGTACGGAAACAAGCCGTGACTTTGCATTCACCAGGTATAGCGTATCTAAATTGAATACATTCAAAACCTGATATAGAAGATTTTATGCAAACTGGTAACTATTCAAAAACTTCAAATGCCTTGCGTTTATTAGGCATCAAAACTTAAACCACGTATGCTCTGTCTGTGTACGAATGTGTGTGGGACTAGGTCACATTCCGCTTATTATACCCCAAAAGAGCATCTTAAATTTCTTTGCAGGCATATACAAGCAGGTATTTATCAATGCTATTCCCGTGTCTTCTACCAGAAAACGTTAAATGGCAGATTATGGGCCTTCAAAGAGCTATCATACAAGGACATAGGTAGGGGAACCGGGCGCCATTGCAGTACATTGAGCCGCCTAGTGAGTACGTTTGTAGAGACTGGTAGTGTTAGTGAACATAGACCATCTGGCAGACCATGGAAAACTACGCCGAGTCAAGAAAGGGCTTAAGTGAGACTCGGACGCCAGTGTTTACCAGGTCTGAGAATTAGTCATCAAGCAGTTCGAAATCGATTAAGATCAGCTGGTTTGAGGTGAAGACGGGTAATTAGGCGACCAAAGCTGAAAGACAACCATAAGAGTTTACGCTTAGCCTGGTGTAATTAAAGGCAGGGTTGGAATCTGAGGTCGCGTAAAAGATATCAACGCGACAACACTCGATCTCCAGAAAAAACTGATTCTCAATCAGGTCGATATTCTACCGGACCAATACTCAATTTGTATTACCTATGATTTGTTAATTGATATTTTTTTAATTGTTTGGCGGGATTTAAAAAAAAAACGTGGAACCACTATATCTACCGAATTACAATGTAGTTTGTTCTCATTCAGCGCCTTTTTTTGCGCCGACAAGAGAGCAAGTTAAAGGGCGCCGATATAGTTAAAATTAGGCACCGACACGATATAATTTCACAATCGTGTTGTCGAAGTATCACGGTTTAAATGCCGTATCGGCGCGTTTCTATCATAATCTCGTGCGGCGCATGGTGAGGGCTACGTCATATCGACTCCAGACCACGATATTTTAAATAGCCGATACGATAAAAGCGCTATATTTGTCACGTAGGCATATCAGCGCCCATCAAGCCCACCAATTCGAGACCACGATCAGCCACCACGTGATGTTGGTTGTGTTGTTGATGCTGCTGATGATGATGGCGTAGTGATAATCCGCTGTGTGAACTTAGTGTCGTCATTTTCCAGTGTGTATAAACGTTGTGAGAAACGTCTACTCCGGTTGCTAGAGCAATCGCAGTAGGCATTGTTAGTCATAGGCGTAGGAAGGTTTAAAATATTTTAAATTGTTTAAAAACGTTTAAATGAATGGAACCCTACCGAGCGTAGCGTTGCTAGGGTGTCTGGGGCATGTCATCTAGAAAATTTTGAATTCTAAGAAGCCATTTCCTGCAATCTTGGCACTTTCAGACTGCATGTTCCTATACCTGGACTTTTCTTGAAGGTAATTATGGGTGATTTGGGGGGAGGGGGGCAAAAATATGCTACCCCCTTGATAATTTGTGGGTTGGCTCCCCTGTGCCCTCCTCTTCCTACGCCAATGCTTATGCAGCAAGTAAAGTAATTTGAGTTAAAGTGGTAGAGAAACGATTGAACTGTGACGGGTTTTTTGGGGTTTTTTTTATTTTCGGGATGGCTTTCAGTGATCAATTTTGTGTCTGTTTCCTGCGAAATAATAGTTCACGACACCTACCAAATACGAAAATCGGTCGATTTCTATTTTCTGTCGATGACAACTGACAGTACATTGTCCAAACACTTGACATACACAAAAAAGCTATTAATAAAAAAATCCGCTTAAACCACTATTCGTGAACTTATATTGTGATTTATTCTGAAACAAAATGTTCTTACTGCATTGAATCTTACATAGCTTACCTTTGCATGTGAACGCATTTGCTAACGTGAGTATAATTTCCTAATGTCGGCAAATATTTTGATTTTACTCCTTGCGTGCAAATTTATTTCCTTATACGCAAATATTTGTTCGTGAGTATTCTTTTTGCATTGACCTACGTGAGTATTTTCTCAAGAAAAAAAAAGGCAATTGAAATTTCAAGTTCCTCCAAATATTTGAACAACAGATAACACTCTTATTTCGAATGCGTCACCGTTTGGTCACTACACAATCATCAGATTGTTAGCTCCGAGAACGGAATTTTTTTTAGTATCAGTTTTCGATATCATTTTTTATGCAAATAAGCTGGAAGCAGTTCACTCTGGTATGAATGGCTTCAAAATAATGGGAGAAACCATTAGTAATAAGCTAAATGTACACCCGTAAGTGCCATGGAGTGAACATCCGGTATGTGTCGACGTTTGTCGCCAGTTTCAGGTGTGTGTCGAAAGTAGTGATAACAAGGTGTGTATGACATTGATCACGTGATTTTGTAGTGGTATTCCGTTAAAAAACAAGATGTTTTTAAAACAAAGGCAAGGACATTCCAAACCTACCAACACATATCTTAAGGCCTTATATATCATTCGTGTCAATTTTGTTCATTTTACAACAGTAGAAAGCTGTGTAGCCAGTTTCCGGCATTTTTACAGGTGTAGTGATTTTCAGGCACAAACACGTATGTGTGTGTGTGTGTGTGTGTGTGTGTGTGTGTGTGTGTGTGTGTGTGTGCGTGCGTGTGTGTGTATGTGTGTGTGTGTGTGTGTGTGTGTGTGTGTGTGAGTGTGTGTGTGTGTGTGTGTGTGTGTGAATAGAATATTTGTTTAAAGAAAACAGTCATAAAATTTGTTTAAATTGGTATATTCCTACAAGACAGACATACCGGCAGTATTTCAGTGCCGTTTCCAAAATGAAAAATATAATTCATATAATTTTGTTCTTCTCGCTTAATTTCAAGCAATTTCATTTTTTCGATTTAAAGTCAGGAGGAGTTAAAGTTAAATTATAAAAATATGATTTGTAATTGATTTCCTGACAATCCATATGACTGTCTTGCTTTTCTTTTCGAACAAGACAGCTTGTTATGGACTGACAGGAATTGAGTATACATTGGTTTGCTAAAATTAATATTTGTATTTATGTTTTCATTATTGTCAGTATTAATGTTCGCCATATTGTATTTTATGTATGTTTTTGACCTCATGGGTCTATGACCTTCTGGTTGTGATTTGAAATAAAACATCTATATAGCGCGATTCGTAGAAGGCCTAACATCGAGTATTTTTATGAAAATTTAGAATGGACAGATCTTTGTTAGATACTTGAGAAGAATGAAAAACAATAATTACTCCAAAAATCACTGCAGTAGCTACTAGCGAATCAAATAATTCTATTTTTTATTAATCTTTTTATTATCATTATTATTACCATTATTATTTAAATTATCATTTTAATTATTATTATCATTAATAATAATAATAATATTAACTCACAGTGCTCTAATAGTTGATACTTAAATCCCGAACCATGGAATTTTCTAAAGAACCTAATAAGACTTAACATATTGACAAAATAAAAAAAAACATATTGTTACCTTTCCAAAGCTGCATTTGAGTCGTAGGCAACGTTCACAAAACAACAGCCTTTACAGAAAAAGTTGACCGAAGAAATAGACCAAGACCTCAGGTCTGACTTCGACATGCCAATGCAGGCCCGATGCAGCCATGTTAAACATTTACTACATTCTAGAGCATCCTCGTCTAGAGCATTCGTCGCCACAAAACAAACAGGGAAATGTGTTCTTGTCTTCGTTGAGACAAAGAATTTATTTTGACATAAAAATGATGGGATTTCAAGCAGCCAATGTCGAATGACAATGTTGTAGAGCAAATGGGTTCGTGCGCATTTCGGTAGAAATACAGACAGGAAATGATGTTTCCTGTCATAAGGAAATGTTGCAACATTTCATCATCTTAATATCCGATACATTTATTTAATTCAATAAAAGAAATCATGCAATAAATTTTCAAAGAAACATCTATATGAAAGAAGATGGTACGCATACCTCTATTTGGAGACGTTTGTTTTCCTCGTTGAAATAGTCGTTCATAATTTATAAACAAAACAAGTCCGTATCAATTATTATAATATGACGTAAACGTAAATTATGATGTCATTCATTTTTGTGTCATACGTTATTCAATCAAACAGATAGAAATGAAAATGGGAGTTAAACTGATAATATTGTTAAAAAGGTTGTCGTGATGTGGTATATTTTTGTGTGTTTGTAAACGCCCTAAAAAGTTAGACTGTTAACCTTGTCAGGACACTATGTCCTATTCATTTCTTCATTTAAACTTAGCGACAAAGATATTTTCGATAACAAGATACACTTTATTTCTTTCGATAATACTAGCCATTCGTTCAGGGTGACCAAAAGATGCAAACTGTTTGCCAATTTTACCCCACTTTGCACGCTAGTAAACGAGCAAAGCGGAATATAATTGGCCAACAGTTTATACTGTTTTGTCCTCCTAAACACAGTTTAGATTCCTTGCCGTCCATTTTTATTCTTAAGTTAACAGACAAATTTCGATTGATCTTTTGTTGAGCTATGTTCTGCGAAATACGGGCTTATAAGAAACGGCTTCAAATAGTCCTCATCGGCTTGACTTCACGATTTATATTCTTATTGACGTGTTTCTGCTTTTTGTATTTTGGCTCTGTGTGCGGCCAACGTCCGTCCATCAGTCAACGGTTACTTTAAACACCTTGCTCTATTAAATCACAAACAAAAAAGTATAAATGAAGACGGGGAAATCTGGAAAAAATGCTAGTAAATGCAATATCTATGTTTTCCACATTTTATGAATTCTAAATGATGAATCATGATATGTTTCTCTAGTTAAACCAACTTTCAATTGTTGTCTGCAGCCTTTCTACAATTTTCATGAAGATTGACCGTCTTTCGAGACAATGCCAAAATACGAATGGTCTGTTTTTTATGGTATAACTTGTATTGTTCTTTCATGCCTGATCTGTTTGATGATTTTATTTTTCCACGAGGTGCTGTTCTTCAGATATATATAAAAATATTACTTAGTTTCGCGCGTACTTTCAATGAGTTTCACAGCGTTGGCTTTAAGGTGACTTTTCACTAGCGGGGATTCCGAACTGTGATGAGAACGTACACCAAAACGTATATTAAGCGACCACCTCTTATTGATGTGTGGTATCCGTTGTTAGTGTGGTATCCGTGGTTTAGTGTTAATGCGTCGGTCTCTTGACCCAAAGGTCCTGAGTTCGATTCCCGGGAGCGGCTATCGATCTTGGTTCTTTCATTGGCTCACACATTCGACGCGAGTACTGGTGAATTTTCCAGGGAGCAGAATCGAGAGGGATTAATCTAAGTTGTAAGAACTTATTTCCCAATCGATGTAAAAAATTAGGTTTAAACCAGCGACCACCCCCTGAACCACCGAATAGCGGTCGTCAAAATGAATGGTCGCTTTAAAGTACACGTTTTTGTTTATAAATGAGGAAAATAATTTTGAATGAATATGTATGTTATTGTGAATATCTAAATGAACCTATGTTGTAATCAAAGTGCTGTCAGCACTGTAAATCGTACATCATTGAGAGGCTGGGATAGTGCAATAGTTCGCCAATCAAAAGGGCTCAAATTTGGACAATAAAAGTTGGTAAAATCTTTAAATTTGTGAGTTTTTTGTCTTAACACTCCATCTTTTCGAGGACATCGCCAGCTCATCCAACCTCGTGGGTCCGATTTTGAAAGTTTGCTGATTCGATAGCCCTCTGCTAGTCTAAATTATTTCTTAGCAGATTTTTACGTTGTTATAATGAGCACGCGCCAAGCTAAAAGCTTGTCTGTTAATATTATTCCTCTCTCTATAGAGTTTAAAAGCCTGTTTAGCAACAAACATTTTTCATTAAACTATTTACAATTTTGATTACCAACATGTTTGTATTTCAAGCATTGGGTTTTCCCAAATACTGTAAATGCATTTTCCCTCAAGAAACACGTGAAATCGCCAACTATGCTATTTATATCTTTGGTTTCTGACAAATCGATTAAATCTAGCAGCACTCTATGATTATTCATGAGTTGTTCTTAAAATAGATCGCTCTTGCTTCTATCCTAGGGGAAATTCAAATGGCAGCCCGAGAGACGCGTGAGATGATGTTATAATCTAAAATTGACTGTAATATGCATGCGCAGAAAAGACATTCATGTGAACGGAGTTACCCACTGGTGGTAGTAAACAAACTTCTAATTTACCGCTACAATAATTAATTTACCATGAAATATCGTTATCCCATTAAGAAATGTGATAAACTCGTGCAAAATACTATATAAAATAAGAAAAAAAGTATTTGTTATTTAAAGTAAAATAGAATATTTATTTTTTTGTAATCGAATTGTTGTGCACTATTCTCGACGCCATTTTGGAACCCAAGTAACACCGGCCTGACCCAGGATCAGAAGCGTCGAGGTTGAAAGGTTACAATGACATCACTAGTGTCGAAACCGAGGCCGTTCTGATGGAAACCCGGTTAACTCGGGTCGAAACCGAGTCCGATATGAACTTACCCATATATCAGTTTATCGTATGTTTTTGTCTGTTTATTTGTTGTTGAATAATTTTTCTTCATAATCAAATTTGAATTTAATGAAAATAGGATTGGAGCGTGATCAGAGTGCTCATTGAAATCAAATATTTCAAAATTACAAAATTATTTCTATTTGTTAACACATGCGAAAAGAAAGTAAACTTCCCACGCTCCCTGTTTGAGTGCAGACGACTATTGACTAATGATAAACAAGTTAATTGACACATTTCGAGCAGACGATGTCCATTTGCATCTATACCACGTGGTCTGAATTTACGCGTGGGTTTTGACCGAGTGATAATCATAACAGAATTTGATTGGTTGTCAGCCCTACAACTGGTAAATGACCGTTCGAGAAAGTTCAGAGCAGTAATATTGTAAGTGCTACAAATTAATTATACAGTTAACCTATTGTACGTTTCAACTCCTTTACTCAACCGAAAATCTTGTTATAAACACTGAAAATACTAACTGGTAATTACTAAAAGCGAAAATTACATCAAATTTTGTATAAGCCTCTTCTCTATTTGTCGAAAAGTAAATAAGGTATAAACAAAGTTTGTAGATTGTGACTGAAAAGGCCGTTTCTTCGGTGTTTGAAAACACATAATTTGGTTTGAACACATTGCTCAGAAGATAATGGTAAAAATGTAGTGGGTCAAACAGACTGGATTTCTGGAAAACGGTAGATATAAATCTACTGCTTCGCAGTACGATTTAAAAACTGAGATCGAGACGATTCTAATGAATTTAAACAACATAGGATTCATTTTCAATATTGTTTAGGCCAATAATATCTTCTTTTTATCTTATAACTATACAAACATCCGTGTGATTACATCCCGTATGATATCTTTTATGATATCACACAGTTATTTTTAGAACAATAATATCATGCAGTTATTTTTAGAAACATGCATTTCAGTTAGAAACATTGACGAAATCAAGACAAAAAGAGGTTATAAGATAAATTTAATACACATTTAGTGTATTATATGAAAAAAATATCTAACTCGGTTGTGATAATTGATAATTGTCTCGGCAGAGACTCGACAATTATCAATTCTCCCAACCTCGTATGTATCATATATTTATGATGTTTTTTTTAAATGGTCGCTTAGGAGAGGTAGTCGCTCGAGAAAGATGGACAGTATTCTTTCCTATCAAAATGTAATACAAAACACCGAGTTCAAAAGGTTTGTTTTTATTCACTCAAATTCATTACTAACTTTACACCATTTATTAGGGAATACTTACACCAATAGCGTAAATCGGCATTACCATTATTATAAACAGAATTTATTAAAACATACGAGGGTCGTCCAAGAAATAGTGGGACTGGTTCTATATCTCGAAAACAAATGAAGATACTAAAACGAAATTTTACATGCATGTACAATATTTTCTCCTGCATTTATTTTTCACATCAACTAGCATGTTGCCATGACGTCGTGTTGATGACGTCACAAAGAAAGACTTCATGACGTTTACCATGGTCAGATGAATATCAAAATAATAGAAATGTTATGTCTTTTAAGTGTTTAATTTCAGAAATTTGAAGAAGATGGAAAAGCCCTTTTGCAATGAATATTATGCAGGGATAAAGTACTTTCTCACTGTACCTTATTTCTACTGATTATTTTCATAAGTGGTAAAATTCGATTTTAGCAAAAAACTTCCTTTTTTCATGATTTTGATCTCAAAGACATAATTAAAAAAAAAAAAAAAAAAAAAAAATTTGCATTTTAAAATTTGATCAAGATCGTTTTGTTAAAGATGCCATCAAATATAAAAAGAGATTTAGTCCAAAATCTTTTGTCAAACCTTAAGAGTACACCAATGTAGAATTACATTTGGATACCTTCCCATTTTTCAGAACGACGCTGTCAGATAAAAAGGAAGGTATTCGTCATGAAATTAGACGTCATTTCTTTCGAAAATTATATAACCACTGTCTACCACTTAGATATAATACCAGAAAACATTTATCAATTTAATTTGGGTCAAGAAACACCACCAGGGCAGGTAACTCGATATGGCGTTTTTTAAACATTGAAACATCAAAGGGTTAACATGGCCATTATCTCATATGGTACCTCTTCCTGTTGCCTAGCAACAAGGGTTCCATACTAAGTATGAAGGTAGGTGTCTACCAAACATTGAAGGAGGTGTTGCACTACACAATAGTGAAACAAAAATCTCATATATATTAACTATTTAGGCATTATAGCATTAGTATCACTTTTTTATTGGGTGACCCACGTAAATGCACTTACAATAGTAAACTGCACTGATCCCTTGATATCTTTCCGACAATTGTCTCAATCCAAAGGGTGGACCACTATAAACGTAAATGGTATTAAATATAAAGACTATATGAAGGTATACTATGGTAGTATCATGGTTTTAGTGTGTCATGAACAAAATGGGGTCCCAAGGACTCAAAAGTAAGGCTCATAGGGGTCCTTGCTTAAGTTTTGGGAGTCCCTGCTTTAAATTTTCTTTTAAGCTATCCTCATGTTTTTTGTGAAAATGTTAAATTTTCTCTAGATTAAGCTACACAAGGCATTGTACAGAAATGTACTTCAGAGAAGAATTGAAGACTGTTTAAAACAGTCTTCAATTCATCTCTGGAGTTGATCCGCAGAGGGCCCTAAGGACTGGCATCAGAAAGTTTTGAGGGTCCTGGCCAATTCTTTAAGAGTCTCAGACTCGGAAAACCTGCATCCCTTAAAACCCTGCAGTATATAAGTAGAATTCGCTTTTTTGACTCGTCGATTTTATAGAAATCAAGTGGTATCACGAGTCGTAATGGTGTATTCGAGTTTTACTGAACTGGTGTGATAAATACCAGAAACCCATCGTTAGGTGCTCTAGCCACCGGATAAAACAGAACGATTCTTATCAGCGGCGGTAAAACCCCATTCAAACCAACAAAAAGGTTTTGTAGAACATGTAATTTCTTTTTCGTCGCAGACCAACGATAGTTAGAATGTTACTCATTAAAACTTCATAATGAACAACCTGATAATGTTAAGCTTATCCATAAGGTCATTAAACAACGTTCATGCATCCGATTTATATTCACAAAGACACACTTACAGTTAGGAAAACAGTGAAATTGTCAGTTTTTGATAGCAGGATAGATAGATATTTCCTTATCAACAATATTTTCGTCTATTTCTGGTTTTCCATGTCCCTTTCAGTATTTCCAAAGATAAGGGCATTTGCTGGGTGCAGGAATGATAGAAATTACCTTTTCAACAATATTTTTGTCCATTTCGGGTTTTCCATATCCCTTTCGGCTCCTTTCGGTATTTCCACAAAGCAAGGTTAATGCAATGTTTTATTGCAGGGCCTTTTCAGCAATACTTTCGTCAATTTCGTTTTTTTTTTTTTTTTTTTTTTTTTTTCGTGTCCCTTTCGGGTCTCCGTTTTTTTTCAAAAGGCAAGATTATGGCAATTTTTGAAGCCAGAGAAGTTAGAAATAAATGTTTAGGCAATATTTTCGACCATTTTGGTTTTTCCATGGCTCTTTCGGTATTTCAACATAGGCAAAATAAATGCAATTTATTTATTGCAAGGTAGAAAGAAGTTCCTTTAAAAAATTATTTTCGTCTATTTCGGTTTTCCAAGTCCGATTCGGTCTCTTTTGTCAATTTTATATTGCAGAGTAGATAGAAAAGGATTATTTTCGACCGTTTCGGTTTTTCCATGTCCCATTCTGTCCCTTTCGGTATTTCCAAAAGGCCTTTCGGTCCCTTTCGGTATTTTTTTAATGCAAGATTATGTCATTTTTTTTATATTACAGAGTAGAATGAAAAGGATTTTTTCGTTTTTCCATGTTTCTTTCGGTATTTCTAAAGGTCCCTTTCGGTATTTCCGAAATGCAAGATTATGTCAATTTTTAAATTGCAGAGTAGATAGAAAAGGATTATTTCGCCCATTTCGGTTTTTCCGTGTCCATATCGGTCCCTTTCGGTATTTCCAAAAGGCCTTTCGGTATGATGAGTGATATTTTGTTAAGTTTTTATGAAAATTTGTGTACAAATGAACGAGTTTTGTGAACAATAAATACTCATCAAGGCCCCTTTTATTATGACATGGCATGTAACTAAATCACCAGAAATGCACATAGTCACTTGATAAGGAACATTCTGTAAAAGTTTCATATAATTCAATCCATGGAAGTTTACATAAAGGTCCCTTTTTCTATGAGGTAAAACAAATTCACCAGACCACATTAATATGCACGTAGTCACATGATGTGGAATGCTTTTCATTAAATTCTTTGAATATTATGAGAAAGTATGAAAGAGAATTCCTGAAATTAATTTTAAATATGGCCCCTTTTCTCATAACTCTCAATATATCAGACACATTTTCAAAGTGAACAAATCTGTGATCATACAATTATCCTCAGCAAGTTTAAAGACAATCCGATAAAAACTGAAGGCTTTAATGTGCTAAACAATTTTCTAGAGAACTTTCTAATCAAATTTTCATTTGGCCCCTTTCCCGTCAGGCATTTTTTTCAAAAGGAACGATTTGTGTGATATTCCAATCATTCTGACCAAGTTTGATTACAATCAGATAACTAGCGCTGCAAATAAATGAGCAGCTGATTCGCTCCACGGGCCTTCATCTACTGGTATGATTAGACAAGTGTTTTTAAGTGATTTTCCCCAGTTCTTTATGCACAATTTTTTGCGCAGTCTGATAAAAGGTTTCAAATGGTAGATTCAAGTGAAATTTGGTTGATATCCACCTATAAGGTTCTGATCTGATCACGATACTATTTTGTAGTCTATTCAAGAATAACCCAAGGATCACTTCAGCGAAATTTGGCTGATATCCATTAATCATATTACGAGAAAATGAATTTCAAGGTTTATACGATACGAGAGTTTTTGCTATCGCAAAATTTTATTTTTGAAACAATCCTACTAAATTTGGTATCATTCGCTGTCGGAATTCAATCCACATATAGTAATGCAAAATTGATAGAGCTACCGAACATAGAACGTGCGCATCTGCAATAACAAATGCCATGGTGACGAGTACCCGGCGCAGCAGATAAAATAATTCATATATTTGGTCTTAGTTGGAAAATATTCTTTTTCTTCTAACTGTGGAAAAAATGGAAAATTAATTGAGTTGCTGGAATAAGTGTTACGAATGCCTTGTCTTAATTATCCCCCGCCGAAGAAATCTTCGTGGGGGATATTGCTTTTGCCATGTCCGTCCGTCCGTCCGTCCGTCCTTCCGTCCGTCCGTCCGTCCGACATTCGTTTCCGCGCTATTTCTTGAAAACTATAGACCGGATTTCAATGAAACTTGGCACACAGCTTCACAACAATGAGGACATGCGCATATCGTCGGGGTTACCCGGTTCGACCGTCGAATTTAGAGTTACTGCCCCTGACTGTTTAAGCCATATACATACATAGTGATATTCGTTTCCGCGCTATTTCTTGAAAACTAGAGACCGGATTTCAATGAAACTTGGCACGCAGCTTCATCACAATGAGGACATGCGCATATCGTCGGGGTTACCCGGTTCGACCGTCGAATTTAGAGTTACTGCCCCTGACTGTTTAAGCCATATACATACATAGTGATATTCGTTTCCGCGCTATTTTTTGAAAACTATAGACCGGATTTCAATGGAACTTGGCACACAGCTTCACTAATATGAGGACATGCGCATATTGTCGGGGTTACCCGGTTCGACCGTCGAATTTAGAGTTACTGCCCCTTGCTGTTTAAGCCATATACATACATAGTGATATTCGTTTCCGCGCTATTTTTTGAAAACTATCGACCGGATTTCAATGAAACTTGGCACACAGCTTCAATACAATGAGGACATGCGCATATCGTCGGGGTTACCCGGTTCGACCATCGAATTTAGAGCTACTGCCCCTGACTATTTAAGCCATATACATACATAGTGATATTCGTTTCCGCGCTATTTCTTGAAAACTATAGACCGGATTTCAATGGAACTTGGCACACAGCTTCACTTCAATGAGGACATGCGCATATCGTCGGGGTTACCCGGTGCGACCGTCGAATTAAGAGTTACTGCCCCTGACTGTTTAAGCCATATACATACAGAGCGATATTCGTTTCCGCGCTATTTCTTGAAAACTATTGACCGGATTCCATTGAAAACTTGGCACACAGCTTCACTACAATGAGGACATGCGCATATCGTCGGGGTTACCCGGTTCGACCGTCGAATTTAGAATTACTGCCCCTGACTGTTTAAGCCATATACATACATAGTGATATTTCTTTCCGATATTAACTCCATTGACAATGAAAATACGTTCGGCGGGGGATATCAATCTAACGAATTTGCTTGTTTGAAGTAATTTGACCGTAGAATTTTTCGATAAGGTTCGTTCAAAATGTGGTGTGGTAAGTGTTTTGGAACGTTCTAGACGACGTCAACTGAATGTTGGAAATTTTTATCTTTAATTATTCTTTTTGAAATCTAGAAAAATACAGAGAGACATAATTTAAATACTTGTCATGCTGGAAGGGAATGGTTAATTCTTCCTAATACTTTATTTCATCGGTATAGACGCTTCGGTGCCCCTGGAGATCAGAATGGACAGAGAGAAACTTATCCAAGCAACAGTAGTGACGTCAATTGCTGAGTCTCTGGAAGATATCGGCGATTTACTAATGAGTACCCTTCTAAGAACTTCTATTTTGTACCATTCGATTTTACTTTTATACAAACAATAAAGACTGCTTAATTACAGGAACACTGACTTCACCCTTCTCCCGTGAAAAACGAGCCGTGGCAAGCTAGTTTACAAAATATCAAATGTCTCAATTCCCGACAACGTCGCTAGCGTCATGTACTGTGCGCCGCCGGCTAATACCCGTGTATTTTTATTTGCGTCTGTACTCAATATACATAGTTCAACTGCTTCAGGTTAAGGCAAGTTTGATCATATAAAGTTGCCCGTTAATATTAGAATACTCTTTTCACATAGCGATAAATCAGTGATGACTAATTGACCTAATCCGGATAACAATTGAACAGCCCTCGTATTACTTTTAGAAAAATGACTTTAAATAAAAGACATATTTTTCATCTGATCACATTAATTCTTTCAAGACTGATAAAGGTTCACTTAAGGATCATTTAAATGAATTTTGGTTGATATCCATTAGGTTTGAGAAAATGATTTTCAAAGTTTCCACTATACAAACTAGAACTGTGGCGGACTGATACCCCCCACCGCGGCTTTGTTCTACCAGAGTTATTTCCCCAGTTTAAGTGCTTTCAGTACATGATCTATTTGCAACATGCTAACAAAAAATGAGTAAAATTTAGAAGTTCAATGGAGATAATTTGGAAACTGATATGTGCATTATTGTAGGTAAAATGCTCCAGATAATAAAAGTAATGTACAAATTGACCCATTCAAGGGGAAATAGTTAAGAGGCTTAAATAAGAAGGGTCATAAAAAATTCACTAACATTAGTTTATACTGAAAATTACATTGTCTACAAATATTACATTAGTTTTTAATGTAGAAAAAAATGCTCCATGTAATAACAAGATATCAAATTTTACAAGTTCAAGGGGAGATCATTCAGCAAATAATATGTACGGTCGTAAGATCTGTAGAAGCAAAAGCTTACATTACCAGCTACATTGTGTATAAATTTAACTTCATTACATGTACTAGTTTAGGAGAAAAGCTTAAGATAATAAAAAAAAAATATGTGAAATGACACATTCCAGGGGAGATAAGTCAGCAACAAATTAACACTGTCGCAGAGCAGACTTACCCCCCCCCCACACACACACAAGCACTTTGTCAAAATGCAAGTGCTATTAGTGCAAGATGTGTTTGTCACAGATATTGAGATCATATGCAGCATTTGCATAAAGTTTCATGATTCTAGGTCGCTTCATTTTTGAGTTAGAGTCCGGAAACAAAATTCAACTAAAAATGACTGTGACCTTGACCTTTGACCTATGTGACCCAAAAATGATAGGACACTTCCTAGGGTCATAAGCAACATATGTATAAAGTTTCATGATTATAGGTCACTTGATTCTTGAGTCCGGAAACTAAAAGGTCTATGGACGGACGAACGGATTGGCGGACGGATGGACAGACAGACAAACATGGTGAAACCAATATACTCCCCTATACTTCGTAGGCGGGGGGTATAATTATGGTATGGACTTAAAAATTGCAGACGTCAAACTTCAAATGCAGATACACAGTATGTATCAATTTCAAGTAAGTACATCCAATAGTGTAGCAGAAATGCTCCAGACAACAATGATTAAGTGAAATTTGCAAGTTGAAGGGGAGATAATTAAGCATTGAGAAAAAGAGCTCCACAATTGCAAGTGCACAACTTCGGAAGCAGATAGTGTTACACATTATGTATAGATTTTAAGTCAATACATGCCCTAGTGTAGAAGAAATGCTCCGGACAACAATAATTCTGTGAAAATTACATGTTCTAGGTGATTAAAGGAAGTGGAACCGTAATATTTCCGCAACATTTAGGACCATATTTTCTTTCACAATGTTAACCGAGGTTTCCTAATGAAAATCATTAGGAAACCTCGGTTAACACTGTTAAAGTTCATTACTCCTGATACGTTGCAAAACTATTACGAGTCTACTACCTTAATTCAGCAACCAATTAGAGAAGGGGCTTCAAAACTGCAGGTGCAAAACTTCATTTGCAGATGCACATTATGTATAAATTTTAAAGCTGTAGCTATAATAGTCTCTGAGAAAACTGGGGAAAAAATTATTTCTAGGATCAGACAGTCAGACGGACAGCTATGGCGGATCAAGTAAACCACAACCGATTTTTTGGTGGGGGTATAAATATAGAACAAGAGCAACACAAGCGAGTGCCAATGCTTGGCCGAATTTTATTTCTTGGGCAAATGCAAATATACTGAACACCAAAAATAACACATCACTTTTCAATGACAAATAATTTTACCCTGAAATCGATCAATTTCCTGATATGACATTGCTTTAGTTTGGCCGACCACTATGTACACAATTGTGATGGAATTTATTCCTAAACTCATACTCAGTTGAGTAAAGACACTTTAATGTGATAAACATGTTTTCTGCTCGAGTAACAGATCGAATGCATCTAATGATAATAAAGTTGATTGAGTATAACAGCAAACAGAGGTGGTAATGAAAGACAGTGTAAACATTTATCAGATCAAGTAAAGTCTACGAGTTTAGCGGTAGCGAAAAATTGAATTTCGGAACGCCATCGCGCATAGTCATATTGCCCTGATTCATTAAATCAAGGACACTTGCAACTGCCATGAGGGACAATAACTGGCCTATTGTGGGGTTAAAACATCGATTTCAACAGCTCTCGGTGCCAAACTTTGGATGCTGACACGATGCGGAGGTTGCATTATAAGGTGATATGACAGGAAATTCTTACTTTCTATGTCGCAGTTTTTCAGGCTTAAGTGGACTATCGATGACAGTGAAACATAAAAATTATGAATCTGGGCCGAGTATCTAATCCTTCAGTAGCTATAGCCAAATGTACACCCCATGAGCAAGGCAATGTTATGGTCCATGCAACTATAGACTTCTTCTCGAGCACCTTTTTTTAAGTGATACAAATGTCTAATCTTTCACCGACTGGACTTATCTCAAGATATAGCACGTCAAATACAAGCTTGACGAGATTCAAAATAGAGCACGAAAACCCAAGGTTTTGAGTCAGATCGAGGCAGTACGCACAGCTAATGGATAGCCATATTCGGAGTGAGTCTTGATAAAATTCAGAAATCCATGTGTCAGACATTCTTTGTGTGCAATTTTGCACATGGATTCTCGCGCTAGTGACTTTTACTGAGCAATGGAAAACTTCTCTTATTTCAAAATTTTTCATTTTGGGGGTTGGCGCCTTTTTGAGTGTATAACTCTTCAATGCGTATGTATACGTTGTCGACCTTTTTGACACAAATCAATAATTGGTCAATGTTTATTTTGATATAACCATTCTTTGAAACTTTATAATATGAAAAAAATTTTATCCTGTCACTAGCTATAAATATTGTCTGATAAAAGGGGGTATGATAAACTTGTTGATATCAGGTCAATTGATCACGTGACAGCTTTATCATGTCACTTGGTCACGTGGCCTGCCGGATCTTCTTTTTGCGGCTATTAGGTCTGAAAACAGTCCTCTCTAACATTTTTCCTCTTTTGAATTTGAGTGTCTTTTTCAGATAAAAATATTTCTCGATTCTCATATGTTTTTAAAATCAAGTCGCGACCATATCGATGACGTTGTACATGACTGATGACGTTATCTATAAAATTGTGACGAAGCTTATCTCGGTGTTTACATTCCACCTCGAAAACTGTGGATTTAAAAACATTTATCTGAAGGGATTTAACGCAGGATTATTCGACCGAGGAGGATTTCGGATATAGTAGCTTTGCTATGTCCATCCTCTGATTAATAGCAAGGAAGGCATTGAATTGAGATTTGCTTTTAGCAACATGACATCAAAACTTCGGAGAAAAAAAGGACGTTTGAGATAGCAAAAATTATCCGGTTCATAACTTCTTATTCATTGAGGTATGTACGTATTACTCAAGTTTTCTTTTGTTGAATATTTTCTTGCTACAGCATTACATATCCTCTCAATTTTCGAGTTCTTTAGCCGTAAGCGATCACCCCACCTCTTCCACCCATTCACCCTTATGATGAGGACTCGCCGAGTATCGGAATTGTAAATTGGGATCAGATAAATTTTTCGTAAATAAAAAACGAATAGACTTTAAAAACTTGTAACAGGATAAATAAAATAGATGATAGGTGAATTGAGATGGAAAAGTTTATAGGGCTCGGCTGCGTATTTTATCCGGTTCGCCTCCGGCTCACCAGATAAATTCCTACGCCTTGCCCGATAAACTTTTCCATCTCAAGTCACCAACCATCTATTCTCTATATATCTTAAAAATGAAGTGATGCGTTATTTTTGTTGTTCAGTATATATGAACTAAGGTCTTCTCCCAAGCAATGATCATGTGAAATATGAAGGCTCTTTGACCTACTATTCAAAAGTTATGACCAAAGGTTAAATTTTTTCAAAGAAGCTTGCCCTTGAAAAAATTACCTTGACCTTGACTGATGACATTGAACATGGTACCTACAGAAAGGTCTTGTCCCAAGCAATGATCATTTGAATTATGAAGGCTCTATGACGTACCATTCAAAAGTTATGAGCAAGGTCATTTTTTTTTAAAATTGACCTTGAAAAATGACCTTGACTGATGACCTTGAACTTGGTACCTACAGAAAGGTATTGTCCTAAGCAATGATCATGTGAAATATGAAGGCCCTATGACTTACCATTCAAAAGTTATGAGCAAGGTTAAAGTTTGTCACCCTATCGCCATCATCAACGCCAACGACAATGCCAACGCGTACAACGCCAAGGTGATCATAATACCTTTGGTTTTCTTTGAAAACAGCTGAGCTAAAAATGACTTCCGCCCAAAAAAAGATACATTTCTCATCTGCCCACGATAATTTTTTGTAGACTGATAAAGTGTCACTCAAAGATTATTAAGTGAAATTTGGTTGATATCCATCAATGAGATTCTGAGAAGTCACATATTACCAATTATAGAAATTAGCCACGCTCATTTAAGCCTTGTTTTTCATTTGATCAAAAATCCTTTAACAACATTGGAAGAGGGTTATCCAAGGATCATTCCTGTGCTGTGTGGTTTAAAGCTATCCAGTAGTTCCTGAGAAGATTTTTAAAGAAAAAAAATACGACAGGACACACAGAGACGGATGCACGACAGACACAGGGCCATAACAATAACCCCACAACATAGAGCTAATATACATAGTTAAAAAAGTTTTTCAACACTTTTGGTTGCACTGTAAAAAAGGTCGTGTTAATATCAATTAAGAGAGTTGGTGTTAGACTATTAAGCTTATCGATTGGCTATCCGAATCAAGAATGTTTTCTTGGCAGATCACCAGTTAAAGAGTAACGTGAGGTTTTATGCCTTTTCCGTCGGAACTTCCAATTTACAAGCTACAGTCAGTCTGATATTTCCGCTTCCCATCACTTTGAATGAGTACTAAAACAATGATTAAAAAAAGCCGCTCAAATCATCGATCAGAACTGTAATAGGGCCATTAACGGAGGATGATCATACAACGGCATTTTTATTGTCAATTTTATACGACGTCAAAGATGTAAACGAAGGGAAAAATGGCTCATGAACCTCACTGTAATCACTTCAATTTGACCTGATAATTTGAAATCTGCCACATCAGCTATAGATTCAGAAATTTGGGAGGCGTTAATCACGTAACGTCAACCAAATGTTTACATGCAGAAGATGCGTTTTGGTATGAAAAACAGCCAATTACCTAAGATAACATTTGCTTAAATGTTTGTCGCTCCAGACTGCTTGATATTGAAACGCAAAGCTGAAATCCGGTCAAAAACTGACAGGCTGTGACTTTTTAAATCCACCCCTCGCGCCGTTTTGACTATGTTTTGTGGTTGTAGAGTCACCATTGGAACGAAAGAAAAGCATAAATCTATTGCTTAGATATTAAACTCAATGTTTTACTTCATTCGACTACAATATTTCTGTAAAAGAAATATATTTAGCGAAAAATATCAAGTGTTACTTACCCTTTTTGACTTGGTATATTTATGCTCATTGATGAATCCTTACATAAATATGTCATGCCAATTACTATAAGTTTATTGTTTCTTAGAATGGAGTTTTACGCCGCTTTCAACAATCTTTCAGTAATATTGCAGCTGCTTGAGATTCTAACAATGGATTCCTGGTATTTCTCTCACCAGTACTACCATCAAATCCTTTTCTAGCCTCCAGCTGCTAACTCACATACGTCTACAATTATCAACTCATTGGTGAGAGACAATGAGGATAAAAGAATAAAACAAAGGGACCAAGATGGTCCTAGATCGCTCACTTGAGTCTCTTTGACCCCTGGGACATCACATCAATTAAATAGGCAGATGTCATAAAGGTGATAATTTCTAAAAAAAAAAAACACAAATTTCATGAAGTTTGGGCAACATTGGTGGCCTCAATAGTTTCATGAAGATTCAGCCACATTTGTGTCTCTAGTGTGTAAACAAGAAAATTGTCAATAAGGTTCCTTTTCCCGTGATATGGCATGGATCCTTGCCATTTTCAATAGGGTTCATCCTTGTGACCTGGCCAACATTCTGACCAAGTTACTTGTGGCCTCTACAGTATAAACACCAAGATTGTTGACGCCAGACGACAGATGTCACAGGATGCCAGACGGACATTCAATGATAACAAAAGCTCACGATGTGCTCAGGTGAGCCAAACAAGAGGCCCAAGAGGGCCTGTATCGCTCCACTGGCTTTAAAATCTTAAGACTTTCATTAAATAAAGATTACTTTAAATGAAAACATTAACACTCCGAAATCTTCTAAGACCTATTTAATAATGATTAACTGGTTCTGGTCCATATTGCACCAAAATACTCAATCACAATGAACTTGCAACCCTTTACCCATCTTATTAAAACATAAGGTTCAGAAGGAGATGTCGTTCAAAGATTTCGGGCTCATTAAAGGCCCCGCCAACCACACCCATATTTATGGACCAATCAAAATTTCTTGAACAATTTAAGTAAATAGTCACTAAAGAAACATTCTGGCAAAGTTTCATTGAAATTGGCTGAGTGGTTCTGGAGGAGATATCATTCAAAGATTATGGCCTCAAAATAAGCCCCCCCCCCTGCCATGCCAATAAATATGGGCCAATCAAAATTTAGCAAATAATTTTCTAAAAGAAACACTCAAGGAACATTCTGGTAAAGTTTAATTGAAATCAGCCATGTGGTTCAGGAGAAAATGTCATTATAAAATTTCGGGCTCAACATAGGCCCCTCCCTGCCACGCCCATATTTATGAACCAATCAATTTTTTTTGAACAATTTAAGTAAAGGGTCACCAAGGGAACATTCTTGTAAAGTTTCATTGAAATCGGCCCAGTGGTTCAGGAGGAGATGTCGTTCAAAGATTTCGGGCTCAAAATAAGCCCTGGCCCGCCCTGCCACGCCCATATTTATGGGTCAATCAAAATTTCTTGAACAATTTAAGTAAAGGGTCACCCAAGGAACATGCATGCCAAGTTTCATTGAAATCAGCCCAATGGTTTAGGAGGAGAAGATTTTTAAAGATTTCAAAGTGAAAAAATGCCACCCCCTGCCACGCCCATATTTTGGGGCCAATCAAAATTCTTTGAACAATTTAACAAGAGGGCCACCCAAGGATCATTTCTACCAAGTTTCGTCAAAATCCGCCCATCTGTTTGGGAGGAGAAGATGTTTATAGAAAAAGTTAATGCACGGACGGACGGACGCACGACGGACACTCCGCCATGACAATAGATCGCTTTCAGCTAAAAAACCAGGACACATCCTTGACTACTGTATGACAACTAAATGAGAAATCAACAATCCCCTTACATAGTGCTAATTTTCAACATGGAGCTATAATTTTAAGTATTTTGGTAAACAAGCATTGGGCAATGGTTCATACCAAATATGAACGCTCTAGCCCTTACGGTTTTGTGAGGAGAAGATTTTTTTTAGTTATTTGACTTCATTGCCATTGAAAGCAGTTCTTCATAGATTCCAACTCTGTAAAGTTTTTGTAAAGACCTTGTTCTAAGGAATATATCCGTGAAGTTTGGTTGAAATCTGATGGATAGTTTGGGAGATGATTTTTTTTCAAAATGCACAACAGACATTGATTGATCAAAATAGCTCACCTAGAGCACCTTGTTCGTGGGAGATAAAAATGGACAGATGTAACTTTATACACCCATCGCCATCTACTGCCTAGGCTTAAGAACAGTTTAGCTGTGCGTAGTCAACACTTATCAATGTGACCTTGACCTTTAACCTACAGTCATAAGTACTTTAAATAGCACTTTTACACCTTGAGGGGAATATGTTTTAAATTATTTGAAATCCTCCATAAATGAAGGAGTTTTGCTCGAGACAAAATTTTGGTCCATCAGTGTTACATTGACCTCTTCAAGTGACACAAATACTCATTATGGGGATCAACTGTGTGACATTATCTGTAAATCCAGTTGACAAAATTGAATGGACAGACTATTGCATGTTGATGAATCAGTGCAAAACAGTTGTAACTCCCTATTTGTTAATAGGGAGTTACAACTGTTTGCGCTGAGCCATCGATATACACAGACTTGTTTGTTTAAATTCAACAATTTCGTAGTTATATCGCGACGGCCGGAGCACCCAACAATGAATTCCTGGTATTTTTTTCACCTGTACTACCATTACACCCTTTCCTAGCCTCCGACTGCCATCTCACCTAGGTTTACCATTATCTACCCTATTGATGAGAGACAAACGTCACTGACTTGTTGCAGTAGCTAATAAATCCCACTCCCTTTAAATTAAAACTAAAATTTAATTTTAAAACAGGAATCTTTATTTCAAATGACAAGATTATAAATATATAATAAACTAGAAACAACACAGGTCATGAACTTAACCAAGATGTAGAGGATAATTTATATCTTTTCAATTCAAGAAAGATTTTTATAATATGACCTACGTCGCGTGAGTGAAATAACCCTGTTGAATTTTTTTTGATATTACACGGATGTTATTACACTAGTGAAATAACTGTTCAAATTAGCTCAGAGCTAATAGCAACGCTGTTTTGTAACCTCGAAAATGACGCCACAATGTATATATTGAGATGTAAGTTTTTAGTGGCATTATAAGTTTTATGGAAAATTGAAATGTTTAATTTCAAGAATTTGACAATTTTTCGCAAAATTTCAGGTCATATTAAAAACACAATATAAAATTAATGCTTATGGAATACTAAATTTATTAAAAGAGTTATCTGTTTTATCTGTTTATAGATGACTCGTTTAATAAATTTTGTATTCCATAACTCATACAATATCCTCTATATATATCATTGAGAGAACAATTAAAGCTATTAATTGATGAGTTGCTACTGGCTAAGCTAAAATGAATAAATAGTTTTTCATTCATGGAAAGTCTAATATTAATCAACCTTACTAAAACAAGATGTGTTAGTGAAACAATAATGCCCCCGTAGCAGCTCTTGTTTTTTTCAAAGTTTGACCTTGACCTTGTCACATGACCTTGACTTTGGTATCAGCAGATGCGGATCATTGAGATCTATCATCATGCCAAATATGAGCCTTGTATCTTGAATAGGCTTGAAGATATTGGCAATGTTAAGTTTTTTGGTTAGGTTTTGCAGTCAGACAGACGGACAAAGGGACAGACAGACAGATGGAGAACGGTAAAACAATATGCCCCCGATCTTTTGATGTGGGGGCATAAAAATAATCAATAAGTCTATTTCTTTAATGCGTGAAAGGAATAAAACAAGAGGCCCAATAGGGCCTGTATCGCCCCACTGGCTTTAACATCTTTAGACTTTAATTAAATAAGGCTTTCTTTGAATGAAAACAACACTTGGAAATCTCTTAACCCTTTCCTGTTTTACAAAATTTTGGACCTGTCCAAATTCAAAGGTTTGCAGACGAAAATCAAAAGTGGATTTAATTTGAAAAATAATCATTCAGTAGGGTAGAAAATAGTGTGGAAAAAGAAAAAATTGCTTATCAGAAGCAATTTCTTCTTTTTACACAATGTTTTCTCAATCATAAAATCACAGGCACGTAAAAAGCAGGGATTAAACAGCAAAGGGTTAAGACCTATTTCATAATAATTAATAATTAAAAGTGAAAGGAATAAATTAAGAGGCCCAATAGGGCCTGTATCGCTCCACTGGCTTTAACATCTTTAGACTTTAATTAATCAAGGCTTTCTTTGAATGAAAACAACACTTGGAAATCTCTTAAGACCTATTTCATAATAATTAGCTGGGTATGGCCCATATTGCACCAAAATACTCAATCCCCATGAACCTGCATCCCTTTACCCATTTTATAAAAACATTAGGTTCAGGAGGAGATGTTGTTCACAGATATCGGGCTCAAAATAAGCCCCGCCCTACCTACCCCCATATTTATAGGCCAATCATAATTTCACGAACAATTTTTGAAAAGGGTTACCCCAGAAACATACTGGTTAAGTTTTATTGAAATCAGCCCAGTGGTTCAAGAGGAAATGTTGTTCAAAGATTTTGGGCTCAAAATAAGCCCCATCCTGCCACGCCCATATTTATGAGCCAATCAAAATTTCATGAACAATTTTTGAAAAGGTTCACCCCAGGAACATTTTGGTAAAGTTTCATTGAAATCAGCCAAGTGGTTCAGGAGGAGATGTCGTTCAAAGATTTCGGGCTCAAAATAAGCCACGCCCTGCCACGCCCATATTTGGGGGTCAATCAAAATTTCTTGAACAATTTTTGGAAAGGGTCACCCCAGGAACATTCTGGTAAAGTTTCATTGAAATCAGCCCAGTGGTTCAGGAGGAGATGTCATTCAAAGATTTCGGGCTCAAAATATGCCACGCCCATATTTGGGGGGTCAATCAAAATTTCTTGAACAATTTAAGTAAAGGGTCACCCAAGGATCATCCATGCCAAGTTTCATTGAAATTGGCCCAATGGTTTAGGAGGAGAAGATTTTTAAAGATTTCAAAGTGAAAAAATGCCACGCCCATATTTGGGGGTCAATAAAAATTTCTTTAACAATTTTAGAAGAGGGTCACCCAAGGAACATTTCTACCAAGTTTCATGAAAATCCGCCCTCTGGTTTGGGAGAAGAAGATGTTTAAAGAAAAAGTTTACGCACACACAGACGGACTGACGACCGGACGGACGCACGACGGACACACCGCCATGACAAAAGCTCGCTGGCCTTTGGCCAGTGGAGCTAATGAGAAATTTTCTTCAAGTGTATCACTGTGAATTTGTTTGCTATGCAACGTCATGATGTCATGTTTATATAACTTTGCTTAGATATGTCAAATAGGGTGAAATTAATAAAAGCAGTGTAAAATGTTAAGGTAATATTACTGGTTTGGTGTTGAGATTATCAAATCATTATAGAAGTATCAAAACATTTTCTAAAGCACAAATACAGATTTGCATGTAAAATCACACATAAAAATCATTGAATGTTGAATTCAATCAATTTTTATGATTAAAAATGCTCATACTAATTTCGTATATACAAGTTAAAAATAAAATAAATCATAAAAATAAAAGACAAGAGCCGTCAGAGACAGATTATGCTCCCCGAATAAGGCATTGTCACATAAACAAGAGCCATGTTGGACATGGACATCCCCCGCAAAGAAAGCTTGATAGTAAACTGAAGCCTAATAGATAAATGATTCTTTTGAACTGTCAAAGATTTGCCTCCTATAAAATCTAAGTAATTAAAATAACAAAGGGCAATAACTCCAAAATTATGCAAGCAAGAGTTGTAGTTCAGGTGTGTTGCACTTCTACTGCATGAAATCTATCCACCAATAAAGTTTCAAAATGCTAGCTATTATACTTTAGGAGATTTGCTCCAGACATAATCTAAGTATCAACAAGAGTTGTCCGCGGACAACGTAGCTCGCCCAAAATGCTGCTTGTCACAAACAGCGCTTGACCGAAGACCGAAGTTCAAAGTGGTTTCTTTCAACGTTAAAGTCCATGATCTAATATATATCTGTTTGAGTAGTAATTAAGAAATATAAAAACTTTTTTGTTTTAAATTGCATGTATAAGGTTTTTGGTAAAGTGAAAGCCTACAAGCAGATGAAGCTACCAATGGAATTTCTTTGTATCAAACATGAAATTTTTCTTTAAATTTTTTCTAAGTCCACAAAAGGTCAAGATCAAGGTCAAATTGTGAAGGACCTTGGTCTCTGTAGAAGCCTATCACCTAGTGAGTATGTGTATGAAGTAATAATGTCTCTGAGTAAAGCATTTAGAAAATATAAACAAGGTTAAATTTTTGGTTAAAGTTTTTCAGTTTAAGTTTTTCCAAGTCAATAAAAGGTCAAGGTCAAGGTCAAATTGTCAAGGCCCTTGGTTTCTGGTGAAAGCCTTTCATCTGGTGACTATGTATATGAAGTAATGATGTCCCTAGGTTAAAGCATTCAGAAAATATAAGCAATGTTAAAGTTTTTGGTAAAAGAATTTCGGTTAAAGTATTTCTAAGTTCATAAAAGGTCAAGGTCAAATTATCAAGGACCTTGATCTCTCACAAAAGCCTATCACCTAATGAGTATGTATATAAAGTTATGATGTCCCTAGGTTAAAGCATTCAGAAAATAATAAGCAAGGTTAAAGTTTTTGGTTAAAGTTTTCAGTTAAAGTTTTTCTAAGTCCACAAATGGTAAAGGTCAAGGTCAAATTGTGAAGGACCTTGGTCTCTGGTGAAAGCCTATCACCTGGTGAGTAAATATATGAAGCTATGATGTCCCTAGGTTAGAGCATTAAAAAAATAAATGCAAGGTTAAAGTTTTTGGTTAAAGTTTTTTGGTTAAAGGTTTTCTAAGTCTACAAAGGGTCAAGGTCAAGGTCAAATTGTCAAGGACCTTTGTCGTTGGTGAAAGCCTATCACCTAATGAGTGTGCATATGAAGTAATGATGTCTCTAGTTTAAAGCTTACAGAAAATATAAACAAGGTTAAAGTTTTTTTTGAAAGGGTCAAGGTCACAGTCTAAAGGTCATTTCTACATGGATGTTGGTCTCAAATGAAAGCCTATGCCCTAATGAGTGTTTCTGTAAAAAATAAAGCCTCTAGGATAAATATTGATAGAAATAAAAACTTTAACCTAATGCGGACGCCGACACCGACGCCGACATCCGAGGGTATGACAATAGCTCTTCCGAGACTTTCGTCCTGGGCGAGCTAAAAATGACAAAGGGCAATAACTCCAAAGTTATGCAAGCAAGAGTTGTAGTTCTTGTGCACTGCACTTCTCCTCCATGAAATCTATCCACCCATAAAGTTTCATGTTGATAGCTGTTATACTTTAGGAGATATGCTCGAGACATAATCTAAGTATCAAAACAAGAGGACCCTGAGGGCCCTAAATCGCTCACCTGATATTTCAAGTAAATTATCATTAAGACTCCATTTCCTATGATATGGCATGAACCTTCCCATTTTCAACAAAGTTAATTCTTGTGACCTGGCAAACATTTTGATCAAGTTTCATGAAGATTGGACTATATTTGTGGCATTTGGAGCTCTTACGAGAAAATTGTCATTAAGGCCCCTTTTCCCATGATATGGCATGTATACTTCCCATTTTCAAATGAGTTCATCCTCATGACATAACAAACATTCTGACAAAGTTTCATGATGATTGGACCATATTTGTGGCTTCTAGAGAGTAAACAAAAAAATTGTCATTAAGATGCCTTTTCCTGTGATATGGCACCAATCCTTCCCATTTTCAATAGACTTCATCCTCATGACCTAACAAACATTCTGACCAAGTTTCATGAAGATTGGACTGAATTTGTGGCTTCTAGAGTGAAAACAAGAAATTTGTCATTAAGGCCCCTTTTCCGTGATATGGCACGGATCCTTTCCATTTGAGCAATTTTCATAAGGGACCACCCAAGGAATATTTCTGCCAAGTTTGGTTGATTTTAACCCATAAGTTTAGGAGGAGATGTCGTTTAAAGATATTGTTGACAAAATTGTCATTAAGGCGGCTTTTTCTGTGAAATGGCACGGATCCTTCCCATTTTCAATAGACTTCATCCTCATGACCTAACAAATATTCTGACCAAGTTTCATGAAGATTGGACCATATTTGTGGCTTCTAGAATGAAAACAAGAAATTTGTCATTAAGGCCCCTTTTCCCGTGATATGGCACGGATCCTTTCCATTTGAGCAATTTTCATAAGGGACAACCCAAGGAATATTTCTGCCAAGTTTGGTGGATTTTGACCCATAAGTTTAGGAGGAGATGTCGTTTAAAGATATTGTTGACAAAATTGTCATTTAGGCGCCTTTTTCCGTGAAATGGCATGGATCCTTCCCATTTTCAATAGACTTCATCCTCACGACCTAACAAATATTCTGACCAAGTTTCATGAAGATTGGACCATATTTGTGGCTTCTAATGTGTAAACAAGAAATTTGTCATTAAGGCCCCTATTCCCGTGATATGGCACGGATCCTTTCCATTTGAGCAATTTTCATAAGGGACCACCCAAGAAATATTTCTGCCAAGTTTGGTTGATTTTAACCCATAAGTTTAGGAGGAGATGTCGTTTAAAGATATTGTTGACAAAATTGTCATTAAGGCGGCTTTTTCTGTGAAATGGCACGGATCCTTCCCATTTTCAATAGACTTCATCCTCATGACCTAACAAATATTCTGACCAAGTTTCATGAAGATTGGACCATATTTGTGGCTTCTAGAGTGAAAACAAGAAATTTGTCATTAAGGCCCCTTTTCCCATGATATGGCACGGATCCTTTCCATTTGAGCAATTTTCATAAGGGACCACCCAAGGAATATTTCTGCCAAGTTTGGTTGATTTTGACCCATAAGTTTAGGAGGAGATGTTGTTTAAAGAAAAAGTTGACGCCGTGACGGATAGACGGACAACGATCGATCACAATAGCTCCCTTGAGCACTTCGTGCTCAGGTGAGCTAAAAACAAAGGGCAATAACTCCAAAATTATGCAAAGCAAGAGTTGTAGTTCTTGTGCACTGCACTTCTCCTCCATGAGATCTATCCACCCATAAAGTTTCAAGTTGATAGCTGTTATACTTTAGGAGATATGCTCCAGACATAATCTAAGTATCAAAAAAACAAAGGGCAATTACTCCAAAATTATGCAAGCAAGAGTTGTAGTTCTTGTGCACTGCACTTTTCCTCCATAAGATCTATCCACCCATAAAGTTTCAAGTTGATAGCTGTTATACTTTAGGAGATATGCTCCAGACATAATCTAAGTATCAAAAAAACAAAGGGCAATTACTCCAAAATTATGCAAGCAAGAGTTGTAGTTCTTGTGCACTGCACTTTTCCTCCATAAGATCTATCCACCCATAAAGTTTCAAGTTGATACTCGCGGCTATTATACTTTAGGAGATTTGGTCTGTGGTCAGATTGCAAGGACTCAAATAAGGTGAAATCTTATAATTCAGCAAAGATAAAGATAACAAACATTAAACCTCCATTTTGCATGACAATTTTTTAGACACAAATTTCAAATAGCTTATGGTAAAGGGCATCTTATTTGCTACTGAAATGTGAAATTTTATCAAATTTTGAGCAAAAGACTAGGAGAAATGAAAGAATAACTGTAATGAACTAGCGTAAAGGTAACAAACATTTAGCTCTCTTTTTCCATGATATATTTTTTTTTACATTAATTTCAAAATGTTTATAGTAAAGGGCATCTGATGCTACTCAAATATTAAATTTGACTAAATTCTGACTGTTTCATTTGATTTGGCCCAAGGGTTATGGAGAAATAGGTGGAGACGGACGGACGGAGGGAATAACTATTTTACGTGCGAACGTAAAGGTAACAAACATTTAGCCCCCTTTTTCCATGATAATTTTTTTTTTACGGCATCTGATTTGCTACTCAAATATGTAATTTCACTAAATTCTGACTGTTAGACTAGGAGAAATTTGGGAAAAACTGTTTTTTACCCAAGTCCCCTTTTCCCGTGACGAGGCCTCAAATTGAAAAACCGTCACAGATGCATCATCACTATATCATAGGGAGTTCACATGGCAAGTTTCATTTGATTTGGCTTAAGGGTTATGGAGAAATAGGTGAGGACAGACAAACGGACAGAATTACGGACGGACAGACGAAGCGGCAGCTATATGCTCTCCCTTCGGGAAGCATAAAAAGTATTAAAAGTACAAAAAATAAAATTGTGCAGTTATTTAAACAATAACTATTTATTAATTTTCAAACACTCCTTCGTTTCTGTTCGCTATTCTGTCCACTCATCTTGAGTTAGCCTGGACCCTAAAACCATTCTTAAAACCCTTCCTGTATCTATCAGCTTTTTTAAGGCAATAGAGATTGTGATTGTTTTGGGTTGTTTCTCCTGTAAATAGATGAAATATAGATGAAAACAAGAGCTGTCACTGTAAAATGACAATGCCCCCGACACCGCTTTGATTTAGAAGTTATGGCCAATGTTAAAGTTTTTGGACGGAATGACGGACGGACGGACAGACGGACGGACGGACAAGTCAAATTTATGATGCCTCCCTATCGGGGGCATAAAAATATATGATGGGCGAGTGTACAACTTGATGGTTCAGTGCCAAACAGTTGTAACTGCTTATAAACATATCAAAGCTATGGAGCTTTAAGTCAATTATGCTTGTACAGCAATCTCTATTAACCCTTGTCATGCTGAATAAAATTTGGCTAAAGATTTTCATCAGTCAAAGGGCAAAAAGCACTGAAAGTACCGACTGGTGGTCAATTTTCATTTAAACAAGATGTGTTTGTAAAACAGGAATGCCCCCGTAACAGCATTTTTTTTCAAAGTTTGACCTTGACAGATGACCTTGACCTTGTCACTAGACCTTGACTTTGGTACCAGTGGATGCAGATCATTGAGATCTATCATCATGCCAAATATTAGCCTTGTATCTTGAATAGGCTTGAAGATATCTGCAATGTTAAGTTTTTTGATTAACTTTTGCAGACAGACAGACAGACAGACGGACAACGGTAAAACAATATGCCCCTGATCTTTCGATACAGGGGCATAAAAATCGTGTCTTGCAAAATTTTTACATATAATCAATGTTTGTCAAGTTTTTAAGAAAAGCTTAAGGAGGTATAACAAGCTGATCATAAAACGGTGCTATTTTTCACAGGTGGCCTGTTTCTCAAAAATAAGTCATCTGGGCAGTGGGAGAAGTATTGATCAGAGTCAGACTTCAATGCTGTTAAAGTTAATTAGGTGCAAACATTTTCTAACAATAGTCATTCGACTTTACTATATAAAGAAAATTAAATAAATGACATGCATTCTTTTAATTTGTATTTGTATATTTAAAAGTCCTCAACTGGTTTAGTTTAACAATCGATCATCGCAAGGGGGGTGAAAGTCTGGTCGGTGAAAAAAAAGGCATTGGTATAACCCTATATATTTACTGAACAACAAAAGAAACGCATCACCTATCAATGACAAATAATTCTGTCCCCTTTGCTGTTATGACATTACTTTATTTTGGCCATCCACTAGGTAAACAATCGTGGTAAAATTATTCCTTAGCCGAGAAATACAGCTTAGATAGGTGGTAACCAAAAACGAGAAAGATTTATCAGATGAAGTCTTTGATTTTGGTGATAGCGAAAATTTGAATTTTGGAGTCTCATCTCGCATAGTCATAATGATTTGTTTGTTTGAATGGGTTTTACGCCGCTTTCAACAATTTCGCAGTTATATCGCGGCGGCAGGAGCACCTAACAATGGATTCCTGGTATTTCTTTTACCTGTACTACCATTACACCCTTTCCTAGCCTCCGACTGCTATCTCACATAGGTTTGCGATTATCTACCCATTGGTGAGAGACAAACGTCGGAAAGGTTATTTGCCGCCTACGGGCATAGTCATAATGAACTGATCATTTACGTGATAAATATCAAGGACACTTGCACCTACAGTATGGAGTCATGACTCGACCATTCTCAGGTTAAAAGCTCGATTATAACAACTACCGGTGCCGAACTTTGGATGCTGACAGGATAGGGATGGCGGATTGTAATGTATTTTGACCGGACACTCTTTTCTCTGCAAGGTCCCATTTTCAGGTAATTGTGAACTAGTGATGACAGTGAACCCCAAAGATTATGTATCTGGGCTGTTTGTCAACTCCTTGGGTAAATTCAAATGGCAGCCCGAAAGTTGCGTGAGATGATGTAATAATCTAAAATTTACTGTAATATGCATGCGCAGAAAGGACATTCATGTGAACGGAGTTACCCGCTGGTGGTAATAAACAAACTTCACATTTACCGCTAAAATAATTAATTAACCATGAAATATCGATATCCCATTAAGAAATTGGATAAACTTGTGCAAAATAAAAAAGTATTTGTCGTTTAAAGTAAAGGAGAAAATTTGTTTTATGTAATCGAATTGTTGTGCACTATTTTCGATGCCATTTTGGAACCCAAGTAACATCACCCTGACCCAGGATCAAAAGCGTTGAGGTTGAAAGGTTAAAATGACATCACTAGTGTCGAAACTGAGGTCGTTCTGGTGGAAACCCAGTTAACTTGGGTCGAAACCGAGTCCGATATGAACTTACCCCTTCATTCGCACTAGCCATTGGGCAAATTCTCGCTTGAAAGTCAATGTAATAGTTTATTCATGTCATGCCATTATGGACTAAATTAGGGTTATACCAATGCCTTTTTTTCACCGGCCGGACTTATTTCAAACTTGAGCATATCAGAAATAAGCTTGCAATGAGAGTCCAAACAAGAGGACCATGATGGTCCTATATCGCTCCCCTGAGTAAGTCACTCATAACTTGTCAACCATGTTATGAATACCAGAATTTGTTTGATATACATTAAGGTTGGATAAAGGACAAGGTTCACGAATGGCCAAAAATGGCCCTGTAAAATAATTATTCGAAAGTAGCTGCAATGAGACGTCTAAAGTTTAAAAGTTTAAATCTGATATTAAAAACTGTGAAAATGGATTATTGTTGTTGCCATGGCAACTACAAAATGTATCTCTTAAATTGAGATTTTTCCCATTTAATGCTTTAAAACCTAAATAAAACTATTTAAGTACAAAAATCAAATGTGATTTTAATATCCGTGAACGAAAACATGTTAGATCCAAGGAGTTTAGTGTGATCATGGACGGAATACTGTTGCCATAGTTACGGAATTTCACGTTTTTGGGTTGTAAAAGTTGCAAACTGTTGATCATATAAGGATCTCTTCAATGACATCATTCACAATAAAATTCTTTATTTTTTTCCTCATTTTGCCGAATAAAATATGCCTTATTCAAAAATGGGGCGAAGAAAGTGGTCCGTGGATTGGATTTTGACTTAAATGTTGAATTTTCTTAATGGTCTGGACCATAAGTAATGTAACGAGTAACGACGTCACGTCGTGACGTGCGCCAGTATCGAGTTACTGTTGTTTCTTTAATGCTTTTCAGTGGAACTTTGAAAAATTACGATAAATCATCATTTGATAAACTCTTTGCTTAACCAGTATAATTATCAAATACTTATACCCCCCTTACGTTCTTTTTACCCTTTGTGACGTCATTTTAGCGGAGTCAAATAAAAGACATCACCATGAACGTTGTATAGCAATTATGTGCAAAATACGTACTTTAAGAAAAAAGGCATGAAATTTTCACATTCAGTCTCATTTTTTGCATTTAAGAAATGGTAAACTCGATCTTTTAAGAGTAAGATTGATTGATATTTCATAGAGTGAACAACAAAAGCTTAATTTTCACTCATGGCTCCTGAATTCTGTGTTTTTAAATCTGCTCTTTAGAGAACATGTGAAAATGCCATTACGTACGGTATGTAGTTGTAAGGATTATAATCTTCCATATGTGTAAAATCAAATCTTGCAGCCCTGAAAAATTATGCTATCCATAAATATTGAGAAAAAAAATCGTAAAAAGGGCAAGCACTGATAAGACGCTAAACAGGGTGCGTTTACGGTCGACCGACTGACCCTACAGGTTTCCCTGCAACCCTGTAAAAAAAATTTGATATCCGAGCTACGGATATAAATATTTAACCGGTCAAACACGGATTTTCCGGTCACTTTGACCAATTCTGATCTCGATATGATCATGTTGATTACGTAAGTCGTCTATCCCCTCTTCCCTGTTTCAGATAATCGTGACGCCCATTTTCATGCCGTCGTCGTTCAAAGAAAGCAACCCTGAGGGTGAAACACTCTCGGAAGTGGGTACAATTATAAATCAACACGAAAATTTACATTAACCATTCAATCACTCAATCATAGAAATGTATCTGCCAAAAGGCGCATATTTCTTTTTTCAATAAATCCAATTTGCGTAGTAATGAATGAGAGTCGGAGAATTCGTAAACATTTTGACTGTTGACTGCGAAATATCGTGCTACCCGCCAAAAAGCTAACAAAGGAATTTACATGTCATGTAATCCAGATCGCACGCGAAAACATTTAAAAAGTTGTCCGGAGCTGTTGAAAGGCAGTCCCGCTCCCGAATTTCCATTCATTCAAATTCTTTTTATATATCTTTTCTTTTAAACTACGCAAGCTCATATGTTTGGTTTATAAAGGTGCATGCAATGACGCACAAAATACCGTATTTATTCTAATAACCGCCGATTTTCTTATAATCACCCATCCCCCAAAACACTGCTCAAAACCGGCCATTTTTTTCGGGCCAATTTTCTGAATTAGTTGGTAACGCCTATAATCGCCGATCCTCCGATTCGGGATAAAATGCTTCACCTTCTCTGATGTAGATTCCTATATTTTTACAACAAAAAGTATAAAATCCTGCGACAAATACCTTAATTACGGCGATTGATCAATTTGGATTCGTTTACAAGGTTAACTGAAGATCGGAATATGCATTGACTGACTTTCTACTGACGAAAAACGAATGCCGGAAATATTTTTTTGTTTCAATTATCCAAAAAATGAATCAAAGTTTCAATTTACCAAAAAGGCAAGCCGCAGTACAACATTTTAATTTTAGCATTTTAGTCCCGCAATTAGGTAAAGGACGTGGAACAGTTTATTCAACGCGGGGGTTGAACAGGTGATCAAAGACGCCGACGTCTATTTTTGGCAGCGTTTTCGGAGCTTGCACGCGCTACACTTGTCCCAGGAGATGTCAAACCCTTTCAATTATTAGGATAAATTCATACTACAGTCGTCTTTTGTGGCTACACTTTGGATTAAAATATTGAGGAAAACGGGATTGTTCTTTTTATTTTCGCTTCAGGTAAGCAAATACAGTTGCGCATAATTTCTTCTTACGACTTAATTTATCTTTTCAATTGTCAGTTCGCAATTAAGTTATACCAGTACTCAATCGGTAATAATTAAAAGGCGCGACCGATTGAGTTAGTTGTAGTTAGTTTTAAGTCAGAACAGCCATACAGTCTATTTGTAAAAATGTCGACCAATATCTGCCCTGCGTTCAATATAATTGCGTCCGCGAAAAGTTTGACAATTGATATCCAACTTTGCAGGTGTTCTGACGTGCGTAGCGGATAACAATTTCTAAGCGTTTGCAGGCAGTCACACGGGTTGCATTAGCTGATTAGTCCGTAGAGGATTTTTTAATCAGCTCATTTCTCATTACCTCTAAAAGAACGCGTAGATTTTTAAAAAAAAAAAAAAAAAAAAGAGAGAGCGAGAATTGCAAATAAAAGGAAAAAATAAATTTTAGGTGAAGAAAAAATACATCGGCCCGAGTGGGATTCGAACCTCCAGTTTCTGAGTTCTAAGACTGCAACTCTACCAACTGCGCTATGCCAACGACTAGAATGAAATGGTACAAATGTGTTAATAAATGAATAATGATGACTCTTAGAGAAAATAATTGAAATTAATTTTTATTTTTTCTTCTTTAAATTGTAAATTCTTTATTCTGACAATAAAATCTTGTTTCTGATCGACGTAAAATATAAACATAAAACCCTTTTGTTTATGTTCTTTGTTCGGTTGGGATTCTTGGAAAAATCACGAGTGACGTCCCTTTCGTGTAGAAAGGCGCGTTCGTTCATTATCAACAAAACTCCTTATTATTTTTCTAAGTAATTATTATTTCAGTTCCTATTTAATTATTTTGTTGGTTTTATTTTTTAAAAAAACAACCTTAACTGACAGACATTTCTTTGTTTGTTTCGGATTTATGGAAATACACGAGTGACGTCCCTTTCATGTGGAAAGGCACATTCGATTCTTATTTACAAAACAAATAATTCTTTTGGAAAGGATTAAATAATTGTATTAATAAATAGAAAATATTCATGAATGCAGTATTTCTCAATGTCTCATTGAGCTTTAAATTCCCTCGATAAATCAATAATACTAGACAGTAATAATTAAAACGCATATTCAGGTATAGGGAGTTACGCATGTTTACTTCTTGCACGCTAGCTTCAGCTGACATTTGGTTTTATTTCACAATGAAGCCCCATTTTCGACACCTCCATAATAGTCTTATGAGAAAAATAACTTGATTTAGAAGTTGTTTGCAAAATATGATGATGTCGAAAAAAGGGCTTCATATTTTTTTGGGCATCTTTAACAACGAAATTGCCCATATAAATGACATTTTCGCTAAAAAGGGGAAACTTGATTGCTGTTTTTTGAGAAATTGGTATATATTTGAATATTTTTCTATACGTTATTTTAGAGATGGTCAAATATATAAATAAAAAAAGTTGATTAAGAGCTGGCAAATTGTTAATCAAAAAATGTGATTTGACAGGGCCAATATGTATAGTTCGTGAACCTAGCCCTTTCATCCTACTGCAACTTGTTTATTTTTAATTTTGCATGAATTTCAACTTTTCTCTTACCATGGAATATTCTTTTAACAACTTTAGTAACCCTACACGTTAAGAATATCAGTGCTAAGTTTAAAACTGATTGGCCTCATGGTTAAGGAGGAAAAGAATTTGTTCTAAGATTTTTGGCAATTTATGCTATTTTTCAGTCTTTCTGTAACCAGGGAAACAAGATTTTTTTCAGAAATTAAATTCTTTTAACAACTTTTGAAGAGCTTCACCCAAAGATCATCCCTGCAAAATTTTAGCATGTGTGGCTTAGTGGTTTGGGAGGAAAAGAATTTTTTCTAATATTTTCAGCCATTTTCGACCATTTTTGAGATTTCCGTTACCATGGAAACTAGAGTTTTCGATGAAATTAAATTCTTTTATCAAGTTTTGGAGACCTTCGTCCAAGACACATCCCTGCCAAGTTTCAGCTTGATTGGCCTAGTGGTTTAGGAGTTGAGGAATTTTTTCTAATATTTTCAGCCATTTTCGGCCATTTTTTAGACTTTCCGTTACCATGGAAACAAGGGTTTTTGATGAAATTAAATTCTTTAAACAAGTTTTAAAGACCTTCACCCAAGGATCATCCCTGCCAAGTTTCAGCTTGATTGGCCCAGTGGTTAAGGGGGAAGAGAATTTTTTCTAATATTTTCAGCCATTTTCGGCCATTTTTCAGACTTTCCGTTACCATGGAAACAAGAGTTTTTGATGAAATTAAATTCTTTTAACAACTTTTGAAGAGCTTCACCCAAGACACATCCCTGCCAAGTTTCAGCTTGATTGGCCCAGTGATTTGGGAGAAGAAGAATGTTTTCTAATATTTTCAGCCATTTTTCAGACTTTCTGTTACCATGGAAACAAGAGTTTTTGATGAAATTAAATTCTTTAAACAAGTTTTAAAGACCTTCACCCAAGGATCATCCCTGCCAAGTTTCAGCTAGATTGGCCCAGTGGCTAAGGGGGAAGAGAATTTTTTCTAATATTTTCAGCCATTTTCGGCTTTTTTTCAGACTTTCCGTTACCATGGAAACAAGAGTTTTTGATGAAATTAAATTCTTTTAACAACTTTTGAAGAGCTTCACCCAAGACACATCCCTGCCAAGTTTCAGCTTGATTGGCCCAGTGGTTTAGGAGGAGAAGAATTTTTTCTAATATTTTCGGCCATTTTGGCCTATTTTGTAACCATGGCAACCAGAGTTATTTATAGAATTTAATTCTTGTAACAACTTTTAAAGAGCTTCACCCAAGGAACATCCCTGCCAAGTTTCAGCTTGATTGGCCCAGTGGTTTAGGAGGAGAAGATGTTTAAAGAAATTGTTGACGGACGGACGGACAGACGGACGGACAGACAGACGATGGACGGACAGTGAGTGATCACAATAGCTCACCTTGAGCACTTTGTGCTCAGGTGAGCTAAAAAGCGCCAAAAACCAAGATTTTAAGTCAGATTGAGGCAACATAAAGAGCAAATGCATAGCCATGTTGGAATTCACTCTTGGTAAAAATCAGAAATCCATTGGTCATACATTCTTTAAGACTAATATTGCACTTGAACTCACACGCTATTGACTTACTGAGCAATGATGAATGACTTATTTCAAAATTTTGATTTTTTTGGGGTGTTACCTTCATGCGTTTTTAACTCTTCAATGCGTATGACTACATTGTCATCTCCTTTTTCACAATCAATAATTCTTTAACGTTTATTTTGGTATCAACGCTCTTCCAGCCTATAGATTAGGTAATTCATTATTTTTGTTGTTCAGTATATATTCCAAATGTGATATTTTTTGACATTTGCATGATCCAAAAACTTTTTCTAAAATTAACGAATCCTTCTTCTGTTTACCACATTTTTATTTTGTATACACAGCTTTGTCTGACAGAAAGAGACAAATACCAGCCTGCAAAGATGCACAGTTAGATCTTAGCCTATAAGGTATGTTATTCAATAGATAATTAAGGGACGAGTTTCATCCGGATTGTCCCAAAAATTTCATTTCATTTCCTAGATAGCCATTTACTGATTGTAATCAGTCTACAGCTCTATACCTTTGAGACGTTACACAGGATGTTGACGGCTAATTTCATTATATCCTGGTGGGGGAGACTACGGTTGCAGGACCGTATGAGTCTTAAGAGTTCAGGAACTGCTTTCAACATTCTCTCAGAGCTGAACTTTGACACCCTGGTAGCATTCTCTGTAAAACACAATCATAGTGATCCTTGCTCTCCTGAGTCAACTGTCTAAAACTTGTTTAAAGCAGGCTTTGAAAGGACAATGATAAATAATGATGTAGTTAAAACAATGCTGATGATTCTACACTAGAAAATTTACGAATCCTTTTTCTGTTCAACACATTTTTATTTTGTATACATAGCTTTATCTGGCAGAAGGAGACAAATACCGGCCTGCAAAGATGCGCAGTTAGATCTTATCCTATAAGTTATGCCATCCACTTCATAATACAGGGTCAATTTTCAACCAGATTGGTTAAAATGTCCGAAAAATTTCATTTTAATGGCTCAGTGCGAAACAGTTGTAACTCCCTATATGTTTATAGGGAGTTACAACTGTTTTGAGCTGACACCAATTTGTTTGAAACAAAATTTATATTAAGCAGGATAAGGGTTTATTGTTCACCCTAGATAGCCATTACCTGTTTTTTAATCAGTCTAGAGCTCCGTATCTTTGACACGTTACACAGGATGTTGAAGGGCAAATTTTTTTATCTTCTGGTTAGGGAGACTATGGTTACAGGACCGTATGAGTTTGTATAGTTCAGCAACTGCATTTAACATTCTCTCACTGCAGAACCTTGACACCCTGGTAGCAACCACTGTAAAACACAATCATAGTGACCCTTGCTCTCCTGAGTTAACAGTCTAAAACTTGTTTTAAGCAGGCTTTGAAAGGACAATGATAAATAATGATGTAGTTAAAACAATGCTGTTTATTCTACACAAGAAAATCCTTTTCACCAACCACATTTTTTTTCTAAGATTCGACCTTGTGACCTAGTTTATGACACCAAATTGACACCATTTCGAACTTTTCGAGATTGATCTAGACAACTATTCTGACCAAAATTTCAGGTTGATCGAATAAAAGTGTGTTTACATGGTTTTTCTGTGATTTGACCCTATGACCTAATTTTTTACCCTACTTGACCTAGGTTTTTACTTATCTGAGATTTCATCTAGACAGACATTCTACCCAAATTCCATGTGGATCAGCCAATATATGAGGCCCAAAGTTGGCCCTGTTTTCAGATTTTATCAAGACAACTCTGACCAAAATTTAGATTGATTCGGAAAACATGGTGATTCTAGATCACATACAAGGTAAATGTTGACCGCGGACAAAGTGAAGTTCAGGCTTTGGGCTACAGACATCAATCTGACCACAACAGCTCACATTGAGCACTTAATACTCAGATGAGCTAAAAACAACACAAGTTATATTGCAAATCTGCCAATTATCCGGCATAAATCACAACTAGAACTGTCGCAGAGCGGACTAATACCCCCCACAAGTGCTTTGTCAGAATGTAAGTGCTATTAGTGCAGGATGTGTTTGTAACTAATATTGAGGTCATAGGTAGCATTTGCATGAAGTTTCATGATTCTAGGTCACTTGGTTTTTGAGTTAAGAGTCCAGAAATGAAAATTGAACAAAAATTGACTGTGACCTTGACCTTTGACCTATATGACCCAAAAACAATAGGGCACTTCCTTGGATCATTAGCAACATTTGCATAAAGTTTCATGCATGTAGGTCACTTGGTTCTCGAAATAGAGTCCGGAAACGAAAATTGAACAAAAATATACTGTGACCTTGACCTTTGACCTATGTAACCCCAAAACAATAGGGCACTTCATTGGGTCATAAGGAACATTTGTATAAAGTTTCATGATTGTAGGCCACTTGGTTTATGAGTTAGAGTCCAGAACAGAAATTGAACAAAGGCTGACTGTGACCTTGACCTTTGACGTATATGACCCAAAAACAATAGGGCACTTCCTTGGGTCATAAGGTACATTTGTATAAAGTTTCATGATTGTAGGTCATTTGGTTCTAGAGTTAGAGTTCGGAAACGAAAAGGTCTACGGACAGACAGACAGATGGATGGACAGACAGACATGGTGAAACCAATATACCCCCCTCTACTTTGTAGGTGGGGGGTATAATAAGATTATGATCCTAACTAAACGAGATTTTTCATGTAACATTTATGCACCCAAAACAGGATTGTTTTCTACCAGATGACTTTCACATTGACTGCTGTGTTTCGGTCAGAGATCCATGCCATATATGAGCACTGTGATTGCAATGAAGTAACTTGAAAATATTCATTGTGTAATTTTTGGGGATAAGGGTAAATAATTGACCTTGACATTCATCATGAGCGCTTTGATAGATCTGTATTGATTAGCATGGTTATACAGGTATAAGTACGCTATCCACTTGTTTTGTTGCATTTTTCTATGCCTGTGCATCTAAAAAATCTTTTGGTCCATCCGTCCTTTCGTCTGTGAATAGTTAACTTTTAAACCAAACATTTTTCTGCAACTTCAACATGCATCAATGGACAATGTTCATATTTGGCATGAAAGTGTCTTGTATCAATTGACATCATCAAGGTCAACTCCGAAAATATGACATTGGAGGTATTCGTATTCAAACACTCAAACATGGAGTCAAAGTGACCTAGACTCCATTGACCAGTTAAATGTTCATTTATACATACCCAAATGATTAAGGGCCCTTATAATGTCTCGAACTGTTCTTGGCGTTTTTATTTTTTCAGTTCGCAAGTCTTTTTTTATTTTCCTTGCGATGTGCCCCTTCAAGACAGCCAATAGATACACAGAAATGAGCCTTTATGTGGTTTGTAATCAAATTCACTAATGCGAGAAGTGAATAATATATGAGAATGATATATAGTAATCTTGAATTCAACAAGTTTATTATACCCCCTTTTATAACTGTTGACAGGATAAGAATCAGTAAATAATTTTTCTTGGAAGGAAAAAAGTATTGTATCGTAATAAAGATAATTTCATCCTTATAAAGTAACGCAAATTTCAAGATCGCCACCAATTAAATAGTAACCATTTTATCAAAACGTTTGAGATTCATTAACTATGTTGTCCCATCTAAATATCTCACCTCACCAATATTTTGTTCTTCATACGTTTTCTTATTCCCAAGAATCTTGGAGAAAGTTGAACTCCTCTAAACATTCGAAAAGAAGCTATAGATTCAATTGCCTGCTGTAGATTCGACAGGCGTATAAAAAAGGAGTCTCACCATCCTATCAAGAACTCAGAAAAGTCAATAAGGGTGTAAACCAACCTGAATTAAAGTGGCACTTTGATCCTTATGTATTCTCAGTTTTCTTGCCCTGATTGACCTCCAAACCAATTGTATACCCATAGCAGCCTTGGTTCTCTGCTTGGGCATCTTCCTCTTCAAGTACCCTCGACAATTCACTTGAAATTGGGCTAGTATAACTGTTTTTTTCTTTTTCTAAAACCATAAAAAAATAGAGCTGTTATTACAAGGGTATCGCACAACACCGATAATATATGATTCAAGAACTGTAGCTAATAAATTGATTGTTATTATTCATGTAGTGGCATTTAATTAACTAGACTTAAAGTTTTCATAGCTGGCATTTTCAATGGCCTTCTTGCACATTGAATGGTGCGTTTCGGTGAGGGATTTATAACAAATATGAGCACTGTTACTGCAATGAAGTAACTTGAAAATATTCTTTGTGTAAGTTTTTGGGATAAGGGTAAATAATTGACCTTGACATTCATCATGAGCGCTCTGATACATCTGTATTGATCAGCATGGTTATACGATATGCACTTGATCTTTTGAAACAGGTATAAGTACACTGTCCACTTTCCTTGTTGCATTTTTCTATGCCTGTGCATTTAAAGCGTCTTTTTGTCCAATCGTCCTTCCGTCTGTGAACAGTTAACATTTTTCTTTAACTTCAACATGCAATAATGAACTATTTTCATATTTGGCATGAAAGTGTCTTATATCAATAGACATCATTAAGGACAACATCGAAAATATGACATTATCGGAGGTATTCGTTTTCAAACACTAAAACCTGGAATCAATGCGACCTAGACTCCATTGACCAGTTAAATGTTCATTTATACATACCCAAATGATAAAGGGCCCTTATAATATCTGGAACTGTTCTTGGCGTTTTTTTTATTTTTTCCAGTTCGCTAGTCATTTGTTATTTTATAAACCATAAACTATACCTGGATCTTTTTCGCTGCATTTCTTGTCTTTATTTTTTCTTGTCCGACTATCCATCCTCATACATGTGCCTGAAGAAAATTATACCAAACAAGAGCTTCGCAGAGCGGCACATATACGCCCGAAGGGGCTTGTCATTAACCTTGGCTTGTCAGTAACGTGAGCTTGAATGATAGCTAAAAATATTGCAAACAGACAGACAGACAACTGGTGCCATAACATTTAAAAATGAAAATATATATAGTCCTAAGCACAAAAAAACAACCTACAGAGTCATTATGGCAAGTTTCCTTTAATTTCAATCCATAATGTAGGAGAAAATGAGCCGACAAGAAATTTTGTTTTTCATCAACTCAAGGGCAGATAATCCAAGATAACTCTAGAAAAAATAGAGCATTTTGAATTGAAAAGTCTTATGCATAACTAGACATCATAGAGGGTAATTGTGATTTTCATTATATTCAAGGGCAGATAATTCAAGATTTCTAGGGATTGACTGGAGCGATTTGAATTTCAAAGGTCTTATGCACAACTAGACATCATAGAGAGTAATTGTGTGTAGTTTCAGCTTATTCCCATTGATAGTTTAGGAGGAGTTGCGCACACAGAAAACAGTGATTTTGGTTATATTAAAGGGCAGATAATTCAAGATTTCTCAGGAATGACTGGAGCGATTTGAATTTCAAAGGTCTTATGCACAACTAGACATCATAAGGAGTAATTATGTGTAGTTTCAGCTTATTCCAATTGATAGTTTAGGAGGAGTTGCGCACACAAAAAATTGCTAACGGACGGACAGACGGACGGACAGATGGACGGACAGACGACCGAGGCCATAACATAATACAACCCTTCGGGCGTATTATAACACATTTGAGCCTGTGCCTTGCAATTCCAATAATTTCAAATGTGCGGAACGTCAAACCTCATATCGTGCATCAGCCCATTCTTATCAAAGGCTTCACTCTGTATAAAGTTATAGAAATTAAGTGGCTGTTCACAAGTGTAAAATATGTTCAATGTACTGTTTCATCGTTCAGGCTTCAAGCTTCTCAACGCCTAATCGTCACGCACAAATGAGATTCTTGGTAATGTAACACGGGCTCACTACATTTAATGCTATCAATTGTAAAGATGATAAGTAGCTTGCAATGATCTTTTAATATCTCTCCAGAATATTTTTTTTACTTTTCTGATATGTTGCCTCAGGCCCTATTAAACATAGACTACTGTTATCTAAAATTATGTCGTTTATTAAATCAAGCAAAAACAAGAGATAATCGTAAAACAATTATGCTGCCCATTTCAGCAGGACAAACTGATAGAGATTTGATAAAAAGATACGTTGCAGACAACATACAAGTCTGAAAAAAGAAGGGCAACAAATCAGAATAAAAAATAGACTGAGTAAGCATTAAAAGATCGTAGCTATTATACTTTCAGAAATGTATTCCGGACCAAATTTCAAGTAAACAAAACAAAAAGGGAATAAAAAGCTAGCTAGAATTGCGGTTACAATATACTTTTCAAAATCAAAGAATGAAAATACATAAATGGGAATAGCTCAAAAAAACAAAAACAAACAAAAAACAAAAAACAAGGGGACGATGTGGACCTATATCGCTCAATAAAATTTTCTTTTGAAATCTGTCTAAATAAAAGACTCCCAACAACAAAGGCTTTACTTTAATCTAGAAGCAATTTACAGTGTTTTGTTCGGAGTCATGTGGCAATTCTCTACGCAAATGTAAAGGGTGTATGCCTTATTGTTTAGAAGATTATGCATGTGCACACGCAAAGCGGGGTATAATTTATAAATGGTTTGTAACATCTTGTCAGTCGAAACATAGGGGCTGGTTTAATAATTGTGGCCCCGCAAAAAAAAACCCAACAAAATTGGGATCCGTTGGGGGGAGAAATAAGTTGAGCCCATGGCAGTTTTCATTGCAAATCCTTAACATTTTTCTGCTCAGAGGTCTCTGTCTGTTGTAACAGTTCATAGGGGGTGATACTATTCCAACACCTATTTTATGTTGTAAGTAGGCGTCTAGGCAATAGGAAATCACTTGAAGCAGAACTACAAACAAAAATACACATAGAACGATGGACAAAATTAAGTAAATTATTTCATGCTTTTTTATATACAAAGATATAATAAGCCTTAATAGTAGAATCGTGTCAAAAGAAAAAGAAAAGACGTGAGTTAGTTTCGATCTTCGGACCTCTCCATTGTTGGTCTAACATAGAGCAATATGTTGCCACCGAGGAGAAGAATATTACTGCCAAGTGTCAAGAAAATCAGACATAAGTTTACAGAGTTATGCTCCAGACAAATGAGTGCATGCTGCCGGACGTCAGACGGCACGCGTGATCCTATAATTCGACGGCCGTATAAAAAAGCATTCTAACATCCTATCAAGAACTAAGAAAAGTCAATAAAGGTGTAAACCAACCTGAATCAAAGTGGCACTTTGAACTTTGTGCATTTGTCGTTTTCTATCACTAAATGCCCTCCAAACACACTGTATCGCCCTGGCAGCCTTGTTTCTCTTCTTCAGGGTCTTTCTTAACAAGTAACCACGGCAATTTGCTTGGAACTGGGCAAGCGTAGTGGGGTCTTTTTTCTAAAACCATTTAAAAAAAAATTAGAGCTGTAGTTACAAGAGTTTAGCACAACACTGATAATACATAATTCAAGAACAGAAGCTAATAAATTGATTGTTATTATGATCATGTAGTGGCATTTAATTAATTAGACTTAAAGTTTTTTTTAGCTAGCATTTTCAATGGCAATTTCTTCCTGTTTTTGTTCATTAAAAGTGTGATCCTAAACTTGTAAAAAAAACACATGTTAAGTATTGAATGTTTTCTATTTATTCATATGTAAAATTACAATTTAACACTGTAACAATTAGGAAAGAGGTGTTGGCATTCAAACCCCATTATTGTTCCCAACGGATTGCACCGTCAAAATGTTATTTAGACAGCAGAATATTCTATATAAAGGACATTAAATGAGTGATGATTGAAAAGTTGAATTATGACAACAAATTTGATTTTTTAATATCAATTGACTCGAACATTTGTGATAAATCGGCTAAACTCTTTTATGTTATAGGATTCCAATTTTTCCACCGCCGTTCATAAATGAAGTCATCAGGTTAATTTTGATGTCATTTTTACAGTTCAAAATTAAAAAAAAAAAAAAAAAATACAACATGCTTTAAGCTCATTTGCTTAATTATACAACTAACACCCGTGTTATTTGAAAATATAAACTGAGTTATTTCACTTCTGCGACATAGGTCATATTATTCCTTAAATATTCTCAGAACAAGAAGTTAAGCGCCACTAGTTTTTAGACAGAAGATTTTTAAAGGCAGGGAGCCTGCATTAATTCAAAATAACAGAGATGTAAATATTGAGTTCCAATGTTGAAAATGGTATGTTGACTTAACAATTTCACAACAATACATGGGTGGTGATAAATTTTATTGACTTTGTACCTTGACATGTAAATGACGTATTTTCACCTTTTTTTAAAACATGAAAAACTTTTGTCAAAGCCGACTTACGGTGTTGTCTATGACACAAACCTAGGTTTTAGAAGTCAGATAACACAAATGTGATTAATTCCAGTCACATCTTAGTCAGTAGCGTTTGTAAGATCTGTGAGCATTGATCACTGCCGGCATCCTCCTCGGCATGCCACGAATAAGCCTCTGGATGATGTGTTGAGGGATTTGCTGCCGCTCCTGGTTCAGTGCTGCTTCTAACTCAACCACATTTTGTACAGGAGACTCTCTCTGACATATACGGCGCCCTAAAATGTCCCACATGTGCTCAATGGGGTTAAGATCGACACTACAAGCAGGACATGGAATGGTGGTGATGGTTTCACGTTGCATAACGTCCGCCACGACTCTTGCTCTGTTGGGTCTGGCGTTATCATCCATGTACACTGGTCTTGTTCTAAGAGGGTGATTGTCAAAATGTTGAATTACCACAGGAAAAAGGATGTTATCGCGATATTTATCGCCAGTCAATGTTCCTGGAACTGTCACTAGGTCCAGTTTTCAGCCGTAGGAGACACAACCCCACCGCCACCCTGATAGGTTGGTTGGACGTACTTTGGTGCAACTTGGGTGTTAGGTTGTCTTCAAACACGAATTCGGCCATTGGTGACATGCAACAACATCCTGCACTCATCTGACCAATGGATCCGACGCCATGATGCCAAGTTCCAACGTGCCTTCGCTCTACACCATATAAGACGTTCATTGATGGGTCTCTATTGTAACTTTGGATGTTTGAGGGGTCTTCGTGCCTTATATCCAGCCATCCGAAGTCGATTTTGCTCTGTTGAAATAAAGACCCATCTGTGTGTATTCCAGTTGTCCCTTAGTACAGACGCACTGGTGAAGGGCAGACATCTGATGTGACGCAAAAGTGCTCTATCCTCTCGAATAGACGTAACTCTAGGGCGTCCAGATCTGACATGGTCCTTAACGTCGTTTGTCTGTACGTGTTTTTAAACCAAATGTGTTATGACACTGTGGTGATACCCCAGCTGTCTGGCAATGGCTCTACAAGACATTCCAGAATCTCACATTCCAATTATTTGCCAACTTTCATTTGTAGACAATCTACACCTTGCCATGACTATAATCGAAATATAAACAATTGCACGAGCTACACGACATAAGTATCTCTGACAGAAAAGCTGATTTTCCACTTTGCACTAGCCCTGGCTTTACAGTCATTGCACGAGACTTGCTGAATATGCACGTGCATCCAAAACGTTTTTAATCAATAGCTACAAGGTTGTTCTAACCGTATGACAACATAGATACGTCATTAAAGTTTTTGATAGAAATTTTATTAACTTAAAACTTAGTGGCGCTTAACTTTATGTTCTGAGTATACTTAAAAGTACGGAATTCTCTTCCTGCCGTTCGACTTTTTGACCTAGCTAGAGGTAGAAAAATCGAGATAAGTTCCACTAATTTCATTTTTTTTTTAGCTAAAATATTTCCTTGAAAAGTGGCCGTTTTTCACCAGACAATTGTCAAAGAAACGGCGAGTTTTAGACCTATAACTTTCCTAGAAAAATCGAGACACTAATTTCGTTTTTTCTATCTAAAATATTCCCATGAAAAGTCGACGTTTTTATCTGACAATTGTCAAAGACACGGCGAGTTTTCTACATATGAAGGTAAATCATTCTGTTCTATTTTCAGAGGGAAAATATGTAAAGCATGGGCTCTATTGTGATTAGAAAATGTTTACTGATTACACACATAACACATGGCCACTATTTGGGGGAAAAAATTAGAGATTATTTCGGAGAATGAAAAACACTTACCTATGTGTTTTCTGCTTCCAAAACTTCTTGTTCAACCATTAATTGTTTAAGTTCATCTGTTTGAAAATAATAATAAATGATTTATCAAGTAGGGGCACTTATTTCCAAGCAAAATACATACACTACATACAAGGTACTTTGACATGAAAAAGACAGCAAAATTGGCATAATTGTTGTTACTAAGCATTTTTATGAGAGAGAGAGAGAGGGAGAGAGAGAGAGAGAGACAGAGACAGAGAGAGAGAGAGAGAGAGAGAGAGAGAGAGAGAGAGAGAGAGAGAGAGAGAGAGGAAGACAGAGAGAGACAGAGATAGAGATAGAGACAGAGTCTTTAGTGTCTAGATTATTCATTTATTTCTTAACTCGAAAAAAACAGTCAGAAAGGTAATTCAATTTCATATTCAACACACCATACCCATATTTTAATTTCATATTCAACACACCATACCCATATTTTAATTTCATATTCAACACACCATACCCATATTTTAATTTCATATTCAACACACCATACCCATATTTTACCATACCAACAGCAGGACCACTACATTTTTCCATGAAACGTAATCCGTTATGGCTCTGCAAAATTGACGAACTGAATGGGGTCCCCCACCCTCCCCCGTATTAAAAGACTTGTGTTCCTCTTACTTATGACACACATCAGTAAGGACAAAATGTAAATGATTGTCGATTGAGTAGTTTGCTCTTCAAACCATAAAGTGTGGGTCTTCAACCAAAGCGTTGTAAATACGTTTCTATTTTTTTCGGTAATATATAGAGTTTCTTTAAAGAATGATTATCCGATGATATTCTGTAAAAAAGAATAAAGAGAAAATGAACTCAGATTAATATAGATAGGTATTAAATACAGGTAATGGATTGTCCAGAAAATGTCGTAGTTTAAAATCTATTTATTTACCAATTGGTAAATAATCGTAAACCTAAGAGGGTAGTAGGAGACGGCGAGGCAAGGATGTAGGCTAATAATTAGTACTGGTGAGAGAATATTAAATGTACCAGAAATCCATGTTAAGGTGCTCCAGTCCACATGCGATTGCTTCACAATCCAATTTTCATCCTATAGGTAATTACACGAGGGGTGTTCCAGAAGTTCGTGGACTGACGTCATATCTCAAAAAGTGTTGCTAGTATGAAATTATAAATTGTACATCTTTTAGTTATCTTTTGCTTTAATCACACACAAACCATGATGAATGTACGCGGGATATTAATTATTTTAGGGGCGACCAAAGTCATGCACCGTGTGCCGAGCGGCGCACACCTTGAGCCTCTAACGTACGTCTTTGCTTCGGGATATTCAAAACCCAACCCGTAATTCAACCTTATCAATAAAATCACCCTAAAACTTAAGTTTTACTATTAACAAATGCTAAATATACCATCGTCAATACCCAGATTCTATCCCTGAAACCAGCTATCGACAGGCGTCCAAATATCCTTACATTCTCTGTCTTGTAATTTGATTACAGCTTTTATAAACAGTTGATACTCTTCCTTTATTCATTGCCACAAAATGTTTTCTATCATTCGAATTTTTGAACTTAATTGTTCTTTATGTTTTGTTGTGGAAATATCTCGGAAGAAATGCCAACTAGGTGTCAATGCCAATGCTTTTGATCCTCTGCTCTCGCCTAGAATCAATTTCTGTTAGGCTGAAAATGCAACTCCATGTTGTTCTGGTGGCTTTAGTCAACTACCACCATTGTCAGTCAGGGCACTTTATGTGAGCAACAAAAGTGTTTCAACCGATTAGGTTTTCCGGAAATATCATTGTATCAGTATTGAAGTAAGTGAGCGGCATTCTGAGAAATTTATATGACAATTAGGTCATATTTTTGGTGTTAAAGTAACAAAATGTATAAACTTTAAGTATGAAAATTAGTCCGTGCTCCACTTGACGTTATGGCTGTCTCTATGGCTACGCCTGGTAGGCCTGTTATATGAATTAATGGGCTAAAAATATTGTCCATTTACTCCTTAATGTTTAAAAGTCATCATGTGCAAATTTCATTGATTTCTGTCAAACAGTTCTTGAGATATTTAGAAAGTCCACGAATTTCTGGAACACCCCTCATATTATTGATTGATTGATTGAATGGAGTTTAACGCCGCTTCCCACATTTGTTCAGTTATATCGCAGTGGCTGTAGCACCTAACAATGGATTCCTGGTATTTCTCTCACCAGTACAAGCATCACATCCTTTCCTAGCCTCCAGCTGCTACCTTACACAGGGTGTGAGAAATACCAGGAATCTTTTTTAGGTGCTCCAGCCTCAGCGATGCTACTGAAAAATTGTTGAACGCTACGTAAAATTTCATTTAACAAATTCAAGTAAAATTCCATTTAACAAATTCAAAATTAACAAATATTAGAAATTGGAATATGAATCAATCGCCTGTGCGCCATCACCACGAATTTGACAGATAAAAATGGTTAATTGCGGCGATCATCCCTATTCAAACTAAAGGCGCAAGAAACCTTTAAAACACTTGTCGAATAATTCTTGAAACCTGTCTTGACCCTTACTGTCGCATATTTAAGTTATATAAAACCGGACTGCATTAACCTATGTGTATATCACCTTACACGTTGGAACATAGATGAGCAGTAAATTTTGGCGGTTTGTTTAGTGACCTCCCTTTAACCATGGAGTAACTCGTAGGCCAAGATTGTTTGGTCTTTTCATATTTAAAATGACCCTTTTCATTATCTACATTTTTGTATAGAGTCCTTTGTATCACGCCATTTCCAAAATTCACTGTTGTCTGAAAAATTATAATTGAAACTAAGTATGCACTACTTTCTCTCGATGATATTAAGTTCTATTAAGATCTAACTGGGTTAGATTTTTCACACTGTATAACACTGGTGAACATTGTTAACAAACGTTAAAAAAATGAATATGTCAATAAACTGTAGTGATTGTCCTAAAACCGGACCAATATTGATTTACTCACATACTGCATATTTACTCATATACTGAGATACTGCTTTTTATCAGTATTTTTGACAACAAGAACTAGTTAAATACTAGTTTAGATTATGTGAAATCTTGTACCATGGGTTTAAACTCGGGTATATGTAGTGCTTACTATTGCATCAGCGAGAAGAATTTGTTATAAACGTTAAACATCACTAAAATGCTGTAAATCCAAGCCCAACTGTATAAATCTTGGCTTTTCAAAACCAATAATTTTATAAACAATCATACTTTTGAAAGCATATAGGATAGATTCTCTAGTTTCTGCACCCTCTCTTTACTCTCTATGATTATGGACCACTCTAAAATTTCGAGAAACAGAGAAGGGATTTACTTTCATCTTTATCTTATTTTATGCTTTAACACAGAGAGCCTTGTTTCACATGACTACAGTTAATACCATCGTTGTTTGATATTTACTCTATTCAGAACCACGTAATTGAAAAATAAACGCAGTGAAAACGCTGGGTTAACGACGCCCCGCCTCTATGTTATTGTAAATTAATAAAATTTGCGTATGCTATTATTTCCAAAATGTGACCACTTCTTTCGCATGAATTCAAGATATTAGCATTCTGAAACACCTTTTCAATTGAATACAATCAATATGTATGACTTTGATAGACTGAACAAGACAATAAATACTTACCAGATACACTCTCCTGTAGTTCATTACTCTCAACAGGAGCTTGTTCAGCTGATAGAGGAGCCTGTGAAAAAATGAAAGTGAGTAAGAAAGCACTAGCTGCAAAGTTAATTTCATGTTTCAGACATAAGATAAATTTAATGATGTATGTATATGTAATTAATTTGATAAGTCACTGACAATAGTCATAGCTCCCACCATTAGACTTATATATGGTAGGCTTAAGTGGGATGAGTAGATGCTGGCTTAGATGACATACAGCGGTTGTTCTAGTGTGAGAAATGACAGGAAACCATGAGGAGATGCACCAGCGGTTGCGATATAACTGCATTAATGTTAAATGTGGCGTTTAATCGTATACCTATAAATCTTTTTTTTTTTAAATCCAAGCAATTATTCGAATCATTGCGAAACTAATTGTTCGGTTTGCAGATGTTTTTTTTTTCAAAACTCCTTTAACACAGCTATTGTAAGTTTTAAGTTACTATATCCATGATATATTGTAACTGCTATGGAACATTTTAATAACATTTTATATACTTAAAGAATAGATATGCCGATAATTGTACTCTTATTCTCTAAATTTCTTTGCACAGCCTTGCTTTCCTATGTTTATTTGATCTAAATTTGAATACATGTTATTGTATTATTACAGTGAAAAGGTTTTGAAGTGTCAATACTTTCTGCTAGAAATCAGCAAAGAATAAAAATATGAAACTCACCATAATTTTGATTTTCTTTGTCCTCTTGGCAAATTCTAATGTTGAGGATGTTTCGGAGTTGTATCTTAAAGACAAACAAGATAAAACTATGAATTTTGCCAACAAAATTGACTCAAACACCTGATCTGCTCCGCTTCAAGGAAACGGTAGATTTATTGGCTCTATTTTAATCTACTGCTTTAAGCAAACGGCGGATTTATTGGCTCTTAAATAATTATCTGTTGCTGCGTTTACATCGACTACAAAATAACAAACAAATTATTATAATGAAGGCATAAAACGCTCGATTGACTATCAAGCGTAAACAACCTACCTTATTCAATAATTCTAGAACCTTTTTTAATTGAAAAAAAAGAGTATTTTAAACGCATGTGGCAAACTGTCACACAATATGCTGGTTATACTGATGTCCAATTTGGAAAGATAACAAAGGGAAATACGTAAAAAAATAAACTAGATGAAGATGCGATTCCTTCGCACTGCACTTTGTAATTGTGAGAGAAACATAACTGCCAAGTTTTAAGTCAATTGGACATAAGGTGACGGAGTTATGCTCCGGACAAAGAAGTGGACGTTGCCCACTCGCCGGACCCTTGGACGGATAGATCACATAATACGCCAGGTCTTTTGACGAGAATACAAACAATATTCCAAGGTGGCTTATCCACTTTTGCACTAATTTTTAAGGGTTCTTGTCCTTTGTTTTCTGATATAACTATTCCAATTTCAGAACAAACATAACTGCAACCCTAGAATTATCATGAGAACGATTCATGAGAATCAGGGCCCGAGGTTATAAAACTATTTTCATTCTTAACTGAGGAATTTCATTTCAAGCTTTTATTCTGTTGTAATACTATAATAAATGCGTGGAAAAAAGATGATGCTAATAACTTGTGATAAATAGCAACTTACTAATACTATCTTTGATTTTCATACATTTAGTTGAGCTCAAATTAAGCAGTTGAGAATGAGAATATCTTATTACCTCGGTCCGGATTATATCTGTCGATTTGAGTAGCATAAGGCCCATTTCGCCATGAAGAATCAATCAGTATATTCAGGAAAAATCACCAGATTGGTAAATCAATTCTACTTGTTTAGAAGCTACCTTACTATAGGGATGAGTACACTCGGCCCTTATAATTGCAATTCTCTTAGCAGATCTAAGAAACTATTAAAATACTCGGCTAAACTTCAAAGTTTCGAGTCTACTTTCTGCGTGTATAGATAACACAATCTATTTTAGATCGTGTATTTTTTCTCGCTTTCGAAGTTAAATGGCATAAGGTAATCAAAGTTATTCTACAATTTAAACCGATACTATCGTGATCGGGCTTAGTTGAGAGGGTTGCTTGGTGATCTTCGTTGACTCGCTGTAAACATCGACTCAGAATCTGAACTGCATGCTTTTAATCATAAATTCTTTCGATAATATTTTCATTTCTAATATATTGAATAGCAATATTACGATGTGGCAGGAGAACGACAGTTTTTCGAGTTCCTACAACACAGGACTTGCAGATCGAAGGTCGGGGGTTTCCCGAAGACCTATTGCATTTTATACAGAAATAAAATGCAACGGATTCCCCCACGTGATGCGATTTTAACCAATAAAGATTCTTTATTTTATTGGATTGCAATTAAATGTAATTATAACTTAATTTTTTTCTGAAGTGTAAATCCAATATGCCTGTTTTCCCTTCATAACTCATCAATTACTTATTCAAAAGGGACCTTCCTTATGACCCTTCAATCGCCATTTATAATTTTCAAAGGACTCTGATGATATATGTGGACTCTTTCCAAAAAGAAAAACAATTTGAGGGAATATTTGATGGTTCCATAATAAAATGTTTTTGAATAACCCATCATTTTTTGGAAGGCAGCAACTTTGCAATCCTACATTCGTCTCCACAAAGTTTCAAAGCAATCCTGTTATACAGTAAGTAACATCGTGAAATTGATAAGATGAATAATTTTGGAATGATTATTGAATGAGTGCGATGAATGAATTTTGACTAAAATTCAAGGAGGGTAATTCTGATGTTTGAATGGGGTTTAACGCCGCTTTCATTTTTTTTTCAGTTATATCTCGGCGTCTGGAGTACCTAACAACGGATTCCTGGTATTCCTCAAACCAGTACCCATTTCCTCGCCTCCAACTACTATCCCAGATATGTCCTCAATTATCGACCCATTTGTAGGAGACAAAATGTCCGAAAGAAGAAGTGACGCCGTCGGGGGGTTGAAACCGAGACCTCTTGATTGACAGTCCGACTAGGATTGACAGGACGATAATATAATATCGCTCATTTCGTCTTAATAATCAATTTTACCTCCTTATAAAGGTATACCTTATTTTCCATTTTTGTGTTTTCATTGACCATGCAAACTCTTTAAAATCCATAGAATCGTGTAAATCGTTAATTTTATCGATATGAATGATTTTTTATCGCTTTGAACGATTTCTCAACGTTTGTGAAAGGTGTGAGGTTTTTTTATATATATACGAATGAATGTAGTGCTGAGCGAATGATTGTGGAAAGAGTTGATCGAAATGAGTGTCAATTTCGCAATGCTACTCACTGTATATATACATGTAGAATATACCTTAACCAGTTTACCTCTTTGTGTCTTCACATGAATCTACCTTATTTTGGGAAAAGGAAACATCCATAAGATCTTTAGCCATACCATACAAATGTAAGAAGAAATTAGAGAAAAATACTTTTTTAAGTCAGGGCTCTTTTTTCCAGGACGCAGGCAATTACATTATTATCATTCCAAATGTTCATAAATACATTCTCGTCAAATAAAGTGAATACGTTTGGGATGTACACCTTTAAATGGACTTCCAGAAATAAACGTACAGCAATATATTTTTTATTTACTTATTTCCGCGAAATGGCACAAGAAAAAAAGTAGTAAAGTAACCACCAATAAAATGAAATATACTAACTTCCGGTCCGAATGGACACAAAAAATAAAGCTTGTTTTGGCCGTTCCTCCAAGTGATTCCTGAAATTGTTTAAAGAAAACACTCTATAAAACATAATAGAGAATATAGAAAATGTATAGAAAATAAATGGCCATGAAGTACCAAATTTATTAAACAAATGATCTGTAAACAGATTAAAACAAGGCTTCAACTCATTTTTTATATATATTTTAGAATATGAGTTAATGAAATCCGGTATTTTATGAACAAATAGTTGATATTCTATTCATACTTTAACATATTTTTTTCAGAATAATTCATCAAAATTCGTAAAGTTCTTTGATTCAAAATTTCCGCGTAATACATAATAACGTTCGTATAAAGAAGTCATCACAACCATTTAAACCTCATTTCACAGTAACAAATACCTCTTATCTAATTAGTGATACAACATGGTGGCAAAATGTCACAAGATACGCACGTTACACTGCTAGATGAAAAAACCACGAAGGGTAAAAACTAATAACAAATTGCTAGGGTTATAGTTCTTGTGCATTGTACACTTCATAAGAGAAAAATAACTGCCGTGTTCAAGTTATTCAAACTTGAAGTGTCATAGGTATGCTACGGACTAAGAAGTGGTTGCCACTGGACGCCTATACGCCACAGGTGATTACATAATACACCATCTCCACAAAAGCGCAGTCACTAGCGCGTCGGACTGTGAATCTAAAGGTCACAAGTTCGATCCCCAATGACAGCACCCATGCTTTCCGACTATTTGCCCTCCATCAATAGGTTGATAGTCGTAGACCTATGTGGGATAGCAGCTGGGGAATAGAAAAGGATGTGATGGTAGTGCAGATGTGAGGAATACAAGGAATCCATTGTAAGAAACTCAAGCAGCCGCAATAAAAATGATAGATTGTTGAAAGCGGCGTAAGAACACATTCAAACAAACATAATACGTCCCCGCTTGCGACAGGCGCATGAAAATTAAAAACCCAAATTAAATGTAGTTCAATAATTGTCAGAAATGATATGATTGATCTAAGAAATGAGGTCTTTGAAAAAATTACAATTAATTGGTATCTTATACAGCTTTCAACGTGGCGGCTTGTTCAACTAACAATAGATTCCCATTGAGCACAATCACTATCGCTTGGTACTCCATGAGCCTCTATCTGCTCATCCCACATAGGCTTTATGATTATCGACTAATTAATGCGAGACTAATGATGAAAGGGATTTATCAAACATTGTTAAGTGAACGGAGGATCACATTTGATTCTTAAGCAAGTGTTTAAGTAAGCATGCACTATGACTGAATGACTATTATCAAAGGTGTGTAATTTATTGTTCAAATGTAATCTTATTAATTATCACTTTTTTGTGATTCTTGCTAAACTTTAATTGCTATGTAACCAAAGAATTGATTGATTGATTGAATGGGTTTAACGCCGCTTTCAACAATCTCGCAGTTATATCGCGGCGGTCGGAGCACCTAACAATGGATTCCTGGTATTTCTTTCACCTGTACTACCATTACACCCTTTCCTAGCCTCCGACTGCTATTTCACATAGGTTTAGGATTATCTACCCATTGGTGAAAGACAAACGTCGGAAAGGATTTTTGCCGCCACCGGGGATCGAACCCACGACTTCCAGATTGGAAGTCTTTTGCCTAACCAACTGCGCTATGGTGGCGGCTGTAACCAAAGAAAACCAGTCTGACACATCCAAATATTCATTATCTCTCTAATATACACAAATAAGTAAACTGTACAAACCAAGAGGTGTCGTCTTGTCATTCTTTAAGTTGAGACCTTCTGATACTATCAAACATTTTGTTGGTGTTCAAAAAAGCCTTCGCAGACATTCGAGACCAAGATCGGCCTGTCGGAGAGTAAATTTAGCCAAAACTGCATGCTTACTAACCACTTTATTATCTTAAACAAGAGTTGTCCGCGGACAACGTAGCTCGCCCAAACAGCTGCTTGTCACAAACAGCGCTTGACCGAAGACTGAAGTTCAAAGTGGTTTCTTTCAATGTTAAAGTCCATGATCTAATATATATCTGTTTGAGTAGTAATTAAGAAATATAAAAACTTTTTTGTTTTAATTGAATGTATACGGTAAGGGTAAAGTGAAAGCCTACAAACAGATGAGGTTACCAATGGAATTTCTTTGTATCAAACATGAAGTTTTTCTTTAAAATTTTTCTAAGTCCACAAAAGGTCAAGATCAAGGTCAAATTGTGAAAGACCTTGGTCTCTGTAGAAGCCTATCACCTAGTGAGTATGTGTATGAAGTAATAATGCCCCTGAGTAAAGCATTTAGAAAATATAAGCAAGGTTAAATTTTTGGTTAAAGTTTTTCAGTTTAAGTTTTTCCAAGTCCATAAAAGGTCAAGGTCAAGGTCAAATTGTCAAGGCCCTTGGTTTCTGGTGAAAGCCTTTCATCTGGTGACTATGTATATGAAGTAATGAAGTCCCTAGGTTAAAGCATTCAGAAAATATAAGCAAGGTTAAAGTTTTTGGTAAAAGAATTTCGGTTAAAGTATTTCTAAGTTTATAAAAGGTCAACGGCAAATTATCAAGGAACTTGATCTCTCACAAAAGCCTATCACCTAATGAGTATGTATATGAAGTAATGATGTCCCTAGGTTAAAGCATTCAGAAAACAAGAGCTGTCACTGTAAGATGACAATGCCCCCGACACCGCTTTGATTTAGAAGTTATGGCCAATGTTAAAGTTTTTGGACGGAATGACGGACGGACGGACAGACGGACGGACGGACAAGTCAAATTTATGATGCCTCCCTATCGGGGGCATAATAATAAGCAAGGTTAAAGTTTTTGGTTAAAGTTTTCAGTTAAAGTTTTTCTAAGTCCACAAATGGTAAAGGTCAAGGTCAAATTGTGAAGGACCTTGGTCTCTGGTGAAAGCCTATCACCTGGTGAGTATATATATGAAGCTATAATGTCCCTAGGTTAGAGCATTAAAAAAATAAATGCAAGGTTAAAGTTTTTGGTTAAAGTTTTTTGGTTAAAGTTTTTCTTAGTCCACAAAGGGTCAAGGTCAAGGTCAAATTGTCAAGGACCTTTGTCTCTAGTGAAAGCCTATCACCTAATGAGTATGCATATGAAGTAATGATGTCTCTAGTTTAAAGCTTACAGAAAATATAAGCAAAGTTAAAGTTTTTTTGGTTAAAGTTTTTGGTTAAAGTTTTTGGTTAAAGTTTTTTTGAAAGGGTCAAGGTCACAGTCTAAAGGTCATTTCTACATGGATGTTGGTCTCAAATGAAAGCCTATGCCCTAATGAGTGTTTCTGTAAAAAATAAAGCCTCTAGGATAAATATTGATAGAAATAAAAACTTTAACCTAATGCGGACGCCGACACCGACGCTGACGCTGACGCCGACGCCGACATCCGAGGGTATGACAATAGCTCTTCCGAGACTTTTGTCCCCGGCAAGCTAAAAAAGCTTGGGTAAGATCCGTAAAACGCCCCTAATAGTTTGCGATTTCTTTGAAACAGTATTTATGTTTCAGCATGATTAAAGGAATCAAGACTTACTTTCAGTAGAAAGGTCAATTTGGAGTTCCTGTATGGCACATGACCATCTTTACGTCTGCTTAAAATGTTTATGCAATGTCCAAGGTGCGAAAGGGACTGGTTAATTATTGCAGTCTCCTGAAAATTGAAAAAATAAATAAGCAGACAAAAAAGACAGTTAACGTTCCCGCGCATAATCAGACATCAAACAACGCTATCAGTCACGAATCCAATAGCTAACCGGTAAATTTCATCTTGACGGGGTAAATGTTTGAAAGATATACCTTGATAGACGATCCTGTTGTGTTTAAATGATCTTGTCAGACCTTGTCAGATCTTTAATTTACAATGTTTAGATTAATTCTAAGCAGACACAGATGTTATTGAAATGTAATTATTATTATTTTATTTTTTTGTAATTGATTATTTTCAATTTTGACCTTGATAGAAAATCTCGATCTTGTCAGATGATCTTGATTTTGATATCTATAGATATGAGTTTTATATCTTAATTACACAAGAGATTATTCAGTATTATCATCAGTATCATTATTATTATTGGGAGATAGGGGTGTGACCGAGGTAGATGACCTTGATTTCATAAATGACTTCGATAAGGGAAATTGATGATGCTTATTGACAAGATCAATTATTTTTCTACATATGAGTCTTTTTGCAATAGGCTTGAAGATGCTGTACTTACTAGATTTTTGCGTGATTAATGTAACGTTGGCCTTGATTTATAACCTTTACCTTTTATATGATTTGACCTTGGAATTTGTTGACGCAAAACAAAGAGATACCTTGATTGTTAAGGAATTTATCTAAATAATCGATATATTTAAGATGGATTGAATATCATCGATTTTGTACAAAAAATTTGCACAAGAAAAAGAAAATGGAGTGATTTTTTTCCCTATCGTCAAAACTGGGTGACCAAGAATTTTGCACTTTTTCTAAAAAAAATAGTACGATGACCATATCTTTTTTATATCAATTTCACACGAACATATGATTATCTAAAAAATATAGAAAAAATTATATTTTGTATCTTTTTTTTTTTTTTTTTTTTTTTGTGAAATTCGATCCAACGTAATGAATTTTGAAAATATTCTCTTACATATTCGATATACCTGTTTTTACGTATTTGGGAAAAATACGTTAAAAATCATTATGTTACCTTCCAATCGATTATTATTATAATTATTATTATATTATATTCAGTCCAAGTAACTTCCTATCGATGAAATTAAAACGAATTTGATATAAGTTGTATGCTTAGATTTGATTGTGTTGTGGTTTTTTACCATAACCAAGAAAGGAAAATCGGCAAAAAAATCGGACAAAAGTTTTCTTGGTACCTGTGACATTTTATGACGTTTTACAAAAAATCTGATTCGATGGCCCCCTTTTTTCTTTCCGATTATTGAAATCGGCATACTTTAATATACAAAATATGAAAAAATAATAGTCTTTTTAAGGTGATCGACGTTCCGATTCTAAGGAACAATTTTCCCATTGACATACTTGATTCAGAGTACAGTCTCTTCAAAGTGAGTGAGTTGATTCATTTCTTTATCGGTTTTTGAACTGTCTATTTTCTTCCATACTTCTGATTCATGACATCAATCAACCATGAAAAGTACAATGACAAGGAAAGAGTCAACAGAAGATTGCTATGCCGGAACTTACGGACGCACAAACGCACGCGCATACGACATACACTCCGCTTTGACAACAGCTCGATCTCAAAATGTCAAGGTAGTTAGTCTCAGGTTAAAGCTTATCTCCTGGTGAGTAATGATGTAATGGTTTCCCTAGGTAAGGCACTCAAAATATATAATCAAGGTAATAAAAAAATTAGTTAAAGCTTTTTGTTTAAGTTTTTTTTAAGTCCATTGATGGTGAAGGTTAATGTCAAGGAGCTTGGTTATTGACGAATGCCTATCGCCTGGAATCTGTGAATATAAAGTAATTATGTCCCTAGTAGGTAAAAGTATTCATAATATTTTAGCAAGTTGAATCAATTTAAGGTCAAGGTCAAAATGTCAAGGCATTTGGTCTCTGGTGAAAGCCATAACATGAGTGCGTATATGAAGTAATGGTATTCCAAGGTAAAGTTTTCAAAAATATAAGCAAAGTTAAAGTCTTTGGATTTAACCTTTTTTGTTAAAGATTTTGATATTTTTTTAAAGGGTCAATGTTACTTCTGAAGGTCATGCTGACATGGCTGCTTGTCTCAAACGAAAGCCTAAACACTAATTATTAACTCTGTAAAATATTCAGGATAAATATTGATATAAGTAAACAACTGTAACCTTATGGGGAGACCATCATCCGAGGGTACGACAATAGCTATTCCTTACATTTCGTCTCAGGCAAGCTAAACATAGTGGCATTGGTCTTATTGTTTTAGGTTACAGGGAACTATTACATTTCCCGTTGTCGGCCATTATAACAAAAGCCTATATAGCTCATTCCCAAAAATTGACGGGAAATCAAGCCTTATATCAAATTAAAGAAAAATCAGTCGCGCATCCAAATAGACCATTTTAAATATGGCATGATCCGTTTTTTCAATGAGTAATGACGTCATCTTTAAGTGAACCCTCCCCACCCGCCAAATTTCACAGTCGGGTCCGGAAAATACCCCGATGTCTAGAAAATGCCTCTCAAGACCAAAAATAGACTCTCACCTTTCCCATTTTGCACCTGACTTGTAGAAACAATGTAAATCTTCGAAAATAAATGATTAGATTTGATCTTGATAAATTATGGACCAATCAGAGGCCGCCCTTATCTTTGATTACTTCACCGTTAATTCCCTAGACAAAATGTGACAGATGGCGGGAGATTGTAATGGTTCCCTGTAACCTTTAGGGGAAAGTGTTGTTGTTGTTTTTGTTGTTGTTGTTTTTATCCCCTTTGTCATTTTGAAAGGGGTTCCCCTAGGGAATATGTCTAGAAATTTCGGTTGAAATTTGATGGGCTTTGGGGAGAAGATTTGTTTTTAATTAATCAGACAGACGGACAACTTACGACCGGCCGCCGGAAATCAATCTATCCCACCTTGGGCACTTCAAGCTCAAGTTGGCTAATTAAAAGGCAAATTCTACGCATAATTTTGCACTTTGCACCCTTGATATTTAATATAGCTATTGTAACAGTGATTACACATGTTGAGGTGTAAATATCTTCACTGAAGACAAGATGTAATCAGGGTTTTAGTTATCGCGGCACAAGTCTTCACCAGTTACAACGCCAAGTTCAACAATAAGGATGCAAATAGCCACCTTAAGTTCAAATATATTTGCAGGAAACAGTTTTTGTAAATAGGCCAAATAAATTGTAAAAGTGAAAATCCATACCTTTGATGCATTACCCTCTGCTTGGGATTGCTTTAACTTTTCATTACCCGCAAGGTCCACCATTATAAGTGTTGATTCTGTTTGTCCCTATCAACATAAACAAAATGTTCATATATCTTACATTTCAGAATGGTCCATATCATGAAAGTCAAAGTCGGTGCAAATTGAATTTAAACCAGCCCCTGACGTAGACCAGCCTCTAACGTAGACAATGTGAATGGATGGATATGGGTATTTAAGTATACTGACGTCAAGAAAAGAACACATCAATCAAAATTGGATTTTTCTGTTTGGCATTTCAAAAACATAAGAATGCTTCAATAAAGACCTCTCTACATGTGTCATAACGAAAGATTTAGATTTCATGTTGGATATGTTTAAGCTTGAGTAGCGGTTCCAACGTTTTCGAACACCAAGTGCGCCTTTTTAATATTGTTGCTTCGATACAAAATTGCACATGTGTCTTTAGAACTTGATATGCCAATGATTCACGCAAGAAGTGTTGGAATATTCCGACACGTTTCATTACGCAAGCATTACTTGTAATGTTACTTTTGTAAGTGATAGCCATTTTTACGTCTGAGGCGTTTTTATTGACGTCAGTATAAATGTAATAGGGTTAAAGAATTCAGGAAGGAACGTTGCTGCAAATTATTGAATTATAAAATGACGTTCAAGACAGCTCACTAATATGTGGTTCTTATTATTGGTATTCGTTATTTAATTACCAGTATATATGTAATTAAGGTTGTATTTCTAGTCTGCATCGTTATTTGATAGTTCGTGCTTGAAATTGTAAACCGTGTTATGGTGATAATCAGAGATAGTTATAACTTATTACAAAAAATTATTTTTTATTCCATAAATTTAGATTTAATCTAAATGTGATAAGATTCAAAAATGGGGAAAATAAGCCATATACCAAAGTCAAGGTCAAAGTTTCAACTTGACCACAGATAAAATAATAAACATTTTTTATGAACTTACAATGAAAGAGAGTTCCTTAGAATTGTTGGAGATGAAATTATAAATTTGTAAGGTCAAAAGGCGATTTTCAAAACAAGATCCTATTTCTAGTTGACGATCACTAACCTTCACCTTCGGAGTGCTTTAAGCTGAGAAAAATAATTCATGTTCTACAGTATGGTCAATTTGTTTGTTCGAATGAGGTTTTACACCGCTTCAACAATATGTCAGTCATATCGCGGCGGCTTGAGCTCCTAACAATTGATTCTTGGTATTAAGTACACCAGTACTACCATCACATCCTTTCCTGGCCTCCAGCTGCTATCCCATTTAGGTCTACGATTATCAACCCATTGGTGAAAGACAAATAGTCGGAAAGGATGAGTACCACCGTTGAGGCTTGAATCCGGGACCTCTTGATTGACAGTCCGACTCGCTATCAACTGCGCTATCACAGCGGCTACAGTATAGTCAATAAATGGTTTTTAAACTCCGGGACTTAAATCCGTGTTAATGCATCCAGCCCAACAAGCCCTAATAATAAAGGTGTGACTAGCAGTTGTTCCTATCGTTTTTATTCACAATTCTTTTATCTACTGACTTTCAAAAGAAACACATTTCATTTAACAGAGTAAAAATGATAAAAAGTACCCTTGAAAATCTATTTAATGTAACCTTAGAGATGCGTTGAACTTCTTTTCATCACATTTGAACCTTTCATTAGTTTAGAGTTGAATGTTGTATCTAAATTCGAGGATATAGTGTTGGTGCAATAACCATGTATATCTGTCTTCATTACGTGTTATAAACTCAAAACGGGTTCATCTTTTAATGATTCTGTTCAGATTTTAGTGTCGATACCTTGTGGCGTGGACATTGCACTACATGTTTTGTTTTGTGCAGATTATTTAAGGTTTGTTTGTAGTAAAGAGAAGAGTTTGTGACTGTATCATTTCTATGGTCAAATTCACTACAGCCTATATTTTAAAGTGCTCATTATCAACTTCCTGTATGATAGATGTAAAACATTATCGAGCTTGTAAAATTACCCCTTTCATAAAACATATTATTTAGTCATTGTTTTGCAAATCAGGATTTTGGGGGTCAAAACCCTAGTTATAGGGTCAACCACAAGCCCTGTAATGTCAGGTGAAAAGTGTCTGATCTAGGGGTTGAATCCCAAGATTGACAGTCCAACATGCTACACACTGAGCTAATTGGTTTCGGCAAATTTGAGTTGGACACTCACCATTTTGGGTTAGATTCATGGCCTGTAAAGGTTGATTGTTCTGTCATATTTGCATATTTCTGCCAGGTCACATTTCTACTCTTTATGTTGAGGCAACGAGTCTTTAGGTTCAGCCATGAACTCTCTTCCAATATGACTGCGGGCTCATCCAATACAGGGATCTGAAGTAACAAGAGGGCAATAGTGGCCCTAAATCACTCACCTGAATGAACTGTCAAAAATTGTTTAAAGTAGATTTAGAAAGGATGAAGATTACTGACCAAATTTCAGGTCGATTGGGCAAAAAATGATGCCTCTACACTGCTTACAAGGTTTTTCTAAGATTTGATCTCATGACCTAGTCTTTGACCCCACTTGACCCAATTTCAAACTTGACCTAGATTTCATCAAGATGATCATTCTGACCAATTTTCAGGTTGATCAGGCAAAAAATATGGCTTCTAGAGTGTCTACAAGGTTTTTCTAATATTTGACACTGTGACCTAATTTTTGACCCCATTTGACCCAATTTCACTTGTCACATGTCCCAGATTTCATCAAGACAATCATTCTGACCAATTTTCAGGTTGATCAGGCAAAAAATATGACTTCTAGAGTGTCTACAAGGTTTTTCTAAGATTTGACCCCGTGACCTCAATTTTGACCTCACTTGACCCAATTTAAAACTTGTCCGAGATTTTATCAAGACAATCATTCAGACCAAATTTCAAGTTCATTGGACAAAAATATGGCTTTTAGAGTGCTACAAGGTTTTTCTAAGATTTGACCCCGTGACCTCATTTTTGACCTCACTTGACCCAATTTCAAACTTGTCTGAGATTTCATCAAGACAATCATTCAGACCAAATTTCAAGTTCATTGGACAAAAATGTGGCTTCTAGAGTGTCTACAAGGTTTTTCTAAGATTTGACCCCATGACCTCATTTTTGACCCCACTTGACAAAATTTCAAACTTGATCTAGATTTCATCAAAATGATCATTCTGACCAAATTTCAAGTTCATTGGACAAAAATATGGATTCTAGAGTGTCTACAAGAATTTTCTAAAATTTGATTCATGACCTCATTTTTGACCCCACTTGACCCAATTTCGAACTTGTCCGAGATTTCATCAAGACAATCATTCTGACCAAATTTCAGGTTGATGGGGCAAAAAATGTGGCCTCTTAGAGTGTCTACAAGGTAAATGTTGACGACACACGACAGAAGATGGACATCACTCGAGCACAAAAGCTCACCTTGAGCACGAAAGTGCTCAGGTGAGCTAATAAAAACTAGGCTGTAATGTCATTTTTTGTCCGGTGAATGGTCTCGGAGGACCATTTACTTGTTATCGAGCATGTGAAAACTTCAATTGAATAAACTATTTCTGCTGTGTTTTCAACAATCATAAAATTTAAATGATATAAAAAATGGAGATTATTTTAAATATACTTATCAACCAATAGAGTGAGGAATCAACTGATAAACTGATTCGACTTAATTGCATCGAACCCATGTTACATCCTTTTAATTTGACATAAAAAAACGACAGCTAAAATGATCTAGAATCTAACTTCTGTTTTTAATGTGAATACTTTCCATTACATTTTTGCCAACTTCCCCCCCCCTCAAGCTTTTTAAAGGATTCAAGCATACATATTCATTCATAATCATAACGCACTACGCGAATTTTGCCATACATTGGAATCATGGATAATCTCTGAGGGTTAAAAACTCTCGAACCAACAACATGCATTTAGGTTTGGTAGGGTATATACAGGCTAAAACATTGGAGCTAAACGGTAAGTTTGGATATTCGTGTAATTTTAAGTATTGAAAATACATGAAATAAATTGCTTAGAATTATTTTAGGCCTCGGAAGCTGTCTTGTTACGAAAATCCACGAGACCCATTTAAGGAAAACGTTTCAATGTGATACGAAAGTTTTCCCTGCATTCAGAACAAAATGTTCGCAAACAGGTTTCCCCGCTTTAAATGCATACTTTTCAGTTAAGCTGGGTACAATATATAATTGCAAACCTTCGTTCTTTGACACTGTAAACATAAGCTGAACAATACACACACTCACGCTCAGTGTTATTCCTATAAAGTTTGCATTATTATTGAAACTTGCCAAACTTGGGTCGAAACATTTTACTTTTAACATATATTTACATGGATAGTTCCCTTCTTCGTCTCATTTTATTTTCACCACCATGCCACCAGAAACGTTAACTTTCAGTGCTTTCAGCGTTTTGATTTTTAAATCTGATCAATTTGAAAATTGGAAAAAGAATTTCTGTATTTCACATGCCAAAACACAGATATCTGAGACTTCTGGACATTGCCTGACATCAATCCCGAACGCCTTTATATTGGCTTAAGTTTACACAAAACTTAATAAGAAAATTTTGTGTCGCATGACTCGGTTTTCTAGCTTTTTAATTTCCATGGTGAACAGTTTTTTTTATTTTCAAAGAACGATCCCTATCAGAATTCAAGTAGTATAGTACAAACCGTTTTTCCTATCTTCACCTTGATTATAAGGTGCGACCTAGAGCTTACGACATTCATCGCCGTTGCGTTTATTTGTCGCCGACTCAATGATTTCTTCAATAGCTGAAATGTAAATCAGAGATTACCATATAAATCTGTCAACAAAACACGAAATTTCACTTTTAGTTTGCAATATAGTCTAAAGAAAATGTTTTTTTGCATTTTGAAAATTTGGGACACTGTACATAATGAATTTGGTTGATGCCACTTAAACATCATTGGGCAACTCACTGGATAGAAGATTGCGCCCAAGATGGTGTATTGGCCAATGTGCTTGTACTTATTGTGGCCAAAATGTTTAAAGTTATCCCTTTTTGCTTAAACAAGTAAGAATATTGGAAATAGTTATACAAAAATACATTTTAAGCATGTATAAGTACAAATTTTGAAATTTAGTTACAGCAATAAAGGGGTTATTAAGTATTAATTGTATTTCTCCTCGCGACACATGTTTGGAAACATTTCCCTTGCGATAATGTAATGCTTCTTAAATACAAGTTTATCTTTTTTATTTGGACGGATCTTGCCGAAACAAACCGAAACTTATCAAAACATGAACTTCTTCTCTTGTTCAAACTTTTCCAAATACAAACAAGATGTGTTTGTGAAACACAAATGCCCCCGTAACAGCATTTTTTTTCAAAATGTTGAACTTGACAGGTGACCTTGACCTTTTAACATGACCTCGACCTTGATATTATTTATCTAAAATGACCTGGCTCTCATTAACTTCCGTCAGTGCTTGAGTATATCCGCAGCGTAAAATTTTGTTTTACTGATTTATTCATACTATCTCACAATCTTAATAAGTCGCTGTAGTACATTGGTTACAGACGCCTTCCCCTAACGCTTTAAGCTGTTGGGACGAGTTCGATACCCTATAGGGATACATATTTTAATCCTTGTGATTATTATTAATTGATATTTTGTTGTTGTTTTTAATTTATTTCTTACATTAACCCTTTTATTTATTCCTTTGTAATTAGTTTTCTGTCAGTTGCAATTATTTTTTATTTCATTCTCATATAACTAAATTTTGGTTGTTGCACCAACCAAGACTATTGTATTCTGATCGCCCGAAAAAAGAGTTTCATACCCCAATAAAAAAAACATTTAGTATTAAGTAAGCTTGCACTAAAAGTTAGTCAAAATGGAAATTTGATTTGCTATATTATATTGAATTATAAGATACCATAATGTCTAGTTTTTTTACATTAATGACATAATCACGCCTAAAAGGGAATTCGATGAACGCAATCAAACCAAGTATAGGCTTTTATTTTCATACCATCATAAATTGTAAAATGAACAAGAAAATGTGATTAAGAAACACGAATGCTTCTGTAACCGCATTATTTTTCAAAGTTTGACCTTGACAAACAACCTTGACCTTGTCACATGACCTTGACTTTGGTACCAGCGGATGCGGACCATTGAGATCTATCATCATGCCAAATATTAGCCTTGTATCTTGAATAGGCTGGAAGATATTGGCAAGGTTAAGTTTTCGGACAGACGGACGGACAGACAGACGGACATGAGTAAAACAATATGCCCCCGATCTATCAATGCGGGGGAATAAAAATACTTGTCATCTCCTAAATATAGATACATGTCTTTCAAAAGTTTAATTGTTCAGTTTTGCTTGTGATGTATATTGAACTACAAAATGAGACACATAGTTGTTATTGTTTCCATAATTCACTATTATTTACATCGATGAATGGACAGCACTTTGCAATGATCAAATCTTATAAAAACAAGAGCTGTCACTGTAAGATGACAATGCCCCCGACACCGCTTTGATTTTAAATTATGGCCAATCTATGTTGAAGGTCAAGGTCATCCAGGGGTCAAGGTCACCAAAGTATGTGCCTACAGAAAGGTAATGTACCAAGGAATGTTGTGGTAAAGTATGATGCGAATATGTTAAGTAATAAGGAAGTTATGGCCAATGTTAAAGTTTTTGGACGGAATGACGGACGGACGGACGGACAGACGGACAAGTCAAATTTATGATGCCTCCCTATCGGGGGCATAAAAAGTCTGACTGTCATAAAGATAGCCTAATGCTACAACATTGTCTCAAAATAGATACAAGAGGCCCAAGAGGGCCTGTATCGCTCCACTGGCTTAAAAATCTCAAGATTTGAAAGAGTGATATTGAAAATAGAAGGTAATGAAAGTGAACAGCATTCAGAAGAAATTCAGACTTTTTCTAAGTTGAAACTGACTTATGAAGGCATGAACTTATTTAACTAATACAGTTAAACTTCAGTAGCTCGAACACATTGGGGACTTGATAATTTGTTCGAGAGATCGGATGTTCGACCAATCCAAAAAAACGCTTTAGGTACCAGAAGATTGGAAAGCACCACATCCGGTAATACATCGTATCCGAATATACGTTTACTTATTTGATTCTTCAATTTCACATTTTAATTCACTGTTCTTTAGGTTTTAAACGATTGATCCAAGGAATTTCTGTTGTTGAAAATGAATAAAGAAAGAAAATGATGAAATATTTTTTGACTTAAGAGTCTTATTGTTGCATTCCCTTTGCTTACAAAAAGGCTTTTGTTTTATTATTCATGTTCCGTACGCGGCCTCGATTGCAATTTATTAAAGTCCCGTTTAAACACCGTTCAAATGTAGAACTTTAAACGATTGTCGAGTTTATAAATTTACGTCAGTCTTTGAGAAAATGTAAATCCATCCAAATTTCTACACGAGTCACTGGTTCGGACCCCTTCTTGTCATACCTTCAAGCAGACGTTACATATCTGTTTGTTTTTTGATATCGCTAAGTTAACTAGTCGCCGAAATATCAATAAGAGACAATATATGGTAATGAATGTAAACAGCAGATGGCTAAACAACAACTTAATTCAATTAAAAAAGAAACAAGAGGACCATGATGGTCCTATATCGCTCACCTGTGTATCTTTGTCTAAATTAACTAGTATCAAATTTTCCAGCAAAAGTCGTAATTGTACTTTTAAAACTTTTGGTCTCTATAGAATGTAACAAGAAAATTATCATGAAAGCTCCTTTTTCCCGTGACATGACACAGATCCTTCCAATTTTCAAAGGATTCATCCTTGTGACTTGACAAACATTCAGACCAAGTTTCATGATGATTAGTTCATATTTGTGGCCTCTAGAGCATAAACAAGAAAGTTGTAATGAAGGCCCCTTTTTCCGTGATATGACACAGATCCTTCCCATTTTCAATAGGGTTAATCCTTGTGACCTGATAATCATTCTGACTAAGTTTCATTATGATTGGTTCATATTTGTGGCCTCTAGAGCGTAAACAAGAAAATTGTCATTAAGGCCCCTTTTCCCATGATATGACACAGATCCTTCCCATTTTCAATAGGGTTAATCCTTGTGACCTGACAATCATTCTGGCCAAGTTTCATGATGATTGGTTCATATTTGTGGCCTCTAGAGCGTAAACAAGAAAATTGTCATTAAGGCCCCTTTTTCCGTGATATGACACAGATCCTTCCCATTTTCAATAGAGTTAATCCTTGTGACCTAACAATTACTCTGACCAAGTTTCATGAAGATTGGACCATATTTGTGGCTTCTAGAGTGAAAACAAGAAAATTGTCATTTAGGTCCCTTTTCCCTTGATATGGCACGGATCTTTCCCATTTTCAATAGGGTTCATCCTTGTGACCTGATGGTTAATCTGACCAAGTTTCATGATGATTGGTTAATATTTGTGGCCTCTAGAGTGTAAACACTTAAATTGTTGACGCCTGACGACGGACGAGACGACAGACGACGGACGACGCACGACACACGACGGACGACGGACATTCAATGATCACAAAAGCTCACCTTGAGCACGATGTGCTCAGGTGAGCTAACAAGAGCACCGCCTACGGGTGCCTACGCTCGGCTGTCGAGGGCTGGATGGTGGGAAAAAATCTAAGTCGAAAAAGGGGCATAATTTGCACAAAATGCATCTAGAGTTATCCCCCTTGATAGTATAGATTGCTCTTTTGATGGTGAACATGTGTGCCAAGTTTCAAGTGAATGCCTTCAGTAGAACCAGAGATATAACAAAATGTCAAAGTTTTCGCACGACGACGACGACGACGACAACGACGCCGCCAACGACGACAACGACACGGAGGCTATAGCAATACCTCGGGTTTTCTCCGAAAACAGCCGAGCTAAAAAAAAGTGTATTTTTCATGGAACGGGTAATTATGACGCACGGAGCGTAATTGACAATAAGGTGTCAAAAGAGGATTACGAGTTGAAAAGTGTGAAAATCACCTAAAAATGACATCGTATTTTTAGCGATAGACCCTTTGTTCGAATCATTCCATGTAAAATATAAAGCATTTTTAACCTCCGGACTGAAGAATGTGTTCGAGAGTTCGACAGTCCTGGTGTACGAGTTTTCCAAGGTCTAACACTTTGAATAAAGAACAAAATCTGCCGGGACTGAGATCCTTGTTCGAATTTTCCCTAGTGTTCGAGATTACCCCTGTTCGAGAAACCGAAGTTTGACTGTATGTAAAATTACAAGGAAGAAAACTATTTAGATATCACTTTGAAACAAGAGGACCAGAATGGCCCTAAACCGCTCACCTGAATTTCATTGATCCAGTGGATCTCATCCAATCCAAATTTCTTGAACAACTTTAGAAGAAGGTCACCCAAGGAACATTTTGGTAAAGATTCATTGAAATCGGCCCCATGGTTCAGGAGGAGATGAGGTTCAAAGATTTCAGGGTCAAAATAAGCCCCGCCACGCCACGCCCATATTTGGGGGTCAATCCAAATTTCTTGAACAACTTTAGAAGAGGGTCACCCAAGGAACATTCTGGTAAAGTTTCATTGAAAGTGGCCCAATGGTTCAGGAGGAGATGTCATTCAAAGATTTCGGGGTCAAAATAAGCCCTGCCCTGCCACGCCAGTATTTGGTATGTCGTTCAAAGATATTGAGGTCAAAATAAGCCCAATCCTGCCACGCCCATATTTGGGGGTCAATCCAAATTTCTTGAACAAATTTAGAAGAGGGTCATCCAAGGATCATTCTGGTAAAGTTTCATTGAAATCGGCCCAATGGTTCAGGAGGAGATGTTGTTCAAAGATTTTGGGGTCAAAATAAGCCCCGCCACGCCACGCCAAAATTTGGGGGTCAATCCAAATTTCTTGAACAACTTTAGAAGAAGGTCACCCAAGGAACATTCTGGTAAAGTTTCATTAAAATTGGCCCAACGGTTCAGGAGGAGATGTCATTCAAAGATTTCGGGGTCAAAATAAGCCCTGCCCTGCCACGCCAGTATTTGGAGGTCAATCAAAATTTCTTGAACAACTGTAGAAGAGGGTCACCCAAGGAACATTCTGGTAAAGTTTCATTGAAATCGGCCCAATGGTTCAGGAGGAGATGTCGTTCGAAAATTTTGGGGTCAAAATAAGCCACAACCTGCCACGCATACTTGGGGGTCAATCCAAATTTCTTGAACAACTTTAAAAGAGGGTCACCTAAGAAACATTTTGGCCCATTGGTAAAGGAGGAGAAGATGTTTAAAGAAAAATTTAGAATGCACGAACGGATGCATGGACAGACGCATGACGGACACCTTGCCATGACAATAGCTCGCTGGCCTTAGGCCAGTGGAGCTAAAAAACAGTGTTACCGTAAAAGAATGGAATTATTATTGCTTATGTCCGGGCTTGAACTCGTGCAAGTGCAATTTCGGTTTTGGGACAACAGCCATACCACCTGCGCTAAATTTCCGTGCTTAGATATGATTTGATTTGAAGTTTTACGTTGCTTTCAACAATCTCTCAGTTATATCGCGACGACTGAAGCACCTAACGATGGATTCCTGGTATTTCTCACATCAGTACTACCACCACATCCCTTTCCTAGCCTCCAGATGCTATTCCACATAGGTTTTACGATTATCTACCCATTGATGGAAGACAAATGTCGGAAAGGATAAGAGCCGCGGCCGGGGTGCTTAGATATGATACATTTTATTGGATCTAAACTTCGTGAGTTTAAGTCTATATCAAGAAACATAATATCTGACTATCAATAGGGGTCAAAAGGAATATTTAACGAGTGCCAGGTCATTGTAGATCAATAATACCTACAAATGTACATCACTGGGATCTTTCATCATGCCAATTAGTTTTTTGGTTATGTTTTTAAGAAGTTTGACCTTGAAAGATGACCTTGACTTTGTCACATGACCTTGACTTTGGAACAAGAAGATGTCGATCATTTATATCTATCATCATGCCAAATATTAGCCTTATATCTGGAATAGGCTTGAAGATATTGGCTATGTTAAGAAGTTTTCAAGAAATTTGACCTTGAAAGATGACCTTGACCTTATCACATGACCTTGACTTTGGTATCAGCAGATGCGTATCATTCAGATCTATCATCATGCCAAATATGAGCCTTGTATCTTGAATAGGCTTGAAGATATTGGCAATGTAAAGTTTTTTTGGTTAAGTTTTGCAGACAGACAGACAGACTGAAAGACAGACAGACAGACAGACAGACAGACGGACGAACCACGGTAAAACAATATGCCCCCAATCTTTCAATACGGGGGCATAAAAAGCTCCAAAATGTTTTGATTGAAATTAGACGTTTTCAGGTTATAAAATTACGATGTACAATTTCGTTGACACCCTTACTTCAGTTGATTCCTAGTTCAATCAATTTAGGCTTATTTACATATTCAAGTGATATTTTAGAATATAACAAATTCATTGTCTCGTTAAATTATTTTAAAACATAACGGTCAAAAATTAAAGAAATAAAATATGTTTAAACACTGAAATTATTAAGTTGCATGGGTCCTTCTATTGTACTCTTTCTTCTTTATTTATGCATTAATGTTTCTTCCTTGTAGACATAACTTGTCCACTTACTTATTGATCAACCCTCGTTTATATATTTGTACTGCATCTTCTATTTTCTTTTCCGGAATTTCAGTGACACCATCGTTGTATAAGTCTGTCAGTGATATTGTCACTAAGTATTGGGTGTCAACATGCTGTAAAAGTTAATTCTATTAAATAAAAAATGAAAAATTGATGAAAAGAAAAATATCTATTTATTCTAGCGCAATTGTTTATCGAGAACGCATTTACTTGATGGCCTTCGCTATTATCCAGAAAGATTTGGTCGAGTGCGATTGAATTTTGTTCCAGCGGCACTCATCCTTTCTGACTATTTGTCTCTCACCAATGGTTTAATAATCATAGACCTATGTGGTAGCAGCTGGAGGCTAGGAAAGGATGTAATGATTGGACTGGTGAGAAAAATACCAGGAAACCATTTATAAGGGCTCGAGCCACCGTGATATAACTGTAAAAATTGTTGAATTTTAGTTTGGTCCTAATTGAAAACAAAATGACCATATGGTCCTGAGTCGCTAAAATATACGAAAATGGCTCTAAAACCAAAATCTGTCATAGCAGCCCCAGAAAAAAGAGATGCCTACATATTCAAACATTTCAGCTCTGTTAACTGAAACTCTTCCTGCCTAATAAGATTGAATTGGCAATATTGTTTCACTATTTTTCTGACTCTTGAAGATTTCATTATTTGCTATTTTGATTGAAGTTTATAGTATAATTAATTTTGCTTCATATAATCATATCCTGAAATCTAGAATACATAAGTGTCATGTGACTGATAATTTTGAAACAGCCAACCGCTTAAAGAGGGGGTGGGGGAGTTACTGCTGGCTTAATTATACCTTGGAATAGACATGCAGCACTCATATTCATTGGTCAGCTCTGACAAAGTTAAAAAATATTCTTTTCTTGCAAGGTTTGAAATTATTTTTAACTATCCACAACCAACTATCGACTCTTTTTGTTTTAAGCTCACCTCCCGTAACCCATAACAAAGAGGGAAAAAATAGGAAACTTTTCAAAATTTTTCTTCTCTGAAAATATATGTAAGGTTGGACCAACCATGGAAAGAGTTCGTATTCATAATTAAAACAAGAAATCTGTAACAAAAACGGATAACATCGCAAATTTGTTATTTATTAAAAAGAAAAAAAAACGTTTTACATAATAAAAGGAATCAGCGGATAATAACCGCTTAGTAAATTGTTGTTTTTTTCTAAAAAAGAGTAATCAAATTGAAAATGGATTCCTGAATTGGATGGTAACTTTTAATTTACCTTATGAATGGAGAATGATGTTAGCGGCTGTGCTATGTATAACTTTGAATGCATCATTATCTTAAATCTTTAACATTAATTCTTTTTTCAGAGTAAATTGGATTGGCAACTTTTGATAAATCAATTTTTTAAATCTTCCGAACATATTGAGTACATTGGATGATTTATTGTTTGTGAAACCAACCATTCAATTTAGCTAAATCTCTATTACTTACCAAACATGGTATAAGTTTTTCCTGAGCCAATCTGTCCACTGAAAAAAAAAGAAGAAAATCTGGAGTGAAAACCAGTGAACATTATTAGATACCATACACATAGCCATCCCTGGTAACTAAATTCCATTCAGTTTCATACTACATTTACAGGCAATGAAATTGTGAAATTGACACTTATTTTGATAAAAACCATCCAAAACAATCACTAAGTACCATATTCATTCAAATCACTCACTCAATCCAATCAATAATTCTCCTCAATATTTCAAACAAGCCTCGAAATAGTCTTAAAGGATCAACATTTCATTTAAACTGACCCAATCATTGAACGATTGGCTTTGATGATATTGATTTTAAAGCGTCTAATATTTCCATGAATGCGCAAAAACCGAAAAATTAGCAGATTTCCTGAAAGGAGGGTAGCTGATATTGGTAATTCGAAATGGCTTACATGCTACTGCTGCCCTTAACACTATATATTTTCCTAAATTGACAAAATCTGATTATTCATTTATGATTATTGTGAAATATTATCGACTTGTTGATCATGTTAAACTTCATTGATATATAGAGCCTTGTAATTCGGAGGTCTAGATATCAAATCTTACCCTCGAGGTATTTTGGGGGGCTTTTTTTTCTAAATCTCACACCTGAGTAAGTCAACTCATACCTTGTTAATCTTGTTACAAGTACTAAAGTTTGTTTGGTGTACATTAAGGGTGGTTTTGAAAGACACTTATTTTGTCCTACTGCAATTGATTTTTTTTAAAGTTTCGTGAATTTACAACATTTGTTATCATGGCATCAAGAGTTATTGAACGAATTTAATTCTTTAACTTAAGCAGAATCATTTACCCTAAGAACATCCCTACAAAGATTCAGCCTCATTGATCCAATGGTTTAGCAGAATATGATTTTTTAAAAAGATTTTTGGCAATTTTCGGCATTTCCGATACCATGCAAACCAAAGTTTTTGATAGAGATAAATTCTTTATACAAGACACATCCCTACTAATGTTCAGCTTGATTGGTAAACTTATTTATGAGGAGTATATTTGTTTCTTAGATCTTCTGTTACCATGGAAATGACAGGTTTTGATAGAATTCAATTCTTTTAAAGACTTTGGTAGATCTTCACCAAAGAAATATCCCTACCAAGATTCAGATTAGCTCAGCTGTTTAGGAGAAGAGGGTTTTTGCAAAGATTTTCGGAAAATTTCCATAGCCTTTTAGTTACCATGGCAACCAGAGATTTAGATGGAATTTAATTCTTACAATCACTCACTCAAACCATTCAAGAACGCTCTAAACCATATGAAAAGGATAAAATCAGCATGTTCTTTCTAAAGCTAAAGCTAGGAAAAAAATCGTGATTTCACTGACATTATTGAAATTGCAAGTGTCTTATTGGTCCTTTAAGATTTAAGAAACTATTCACAGAACTTGTATGCATATTTTATTAAAGCTAGGTAATTCATATCGCTAACTTTGTTCACCCTTAACAAAATTAGCGGTATTGGATTACCTCCCATTTAATTCACTCAAAACTTGCTCAACACACTCATTCAATTTCATTCCAAAATCATTCTAAAATCATTCACCTTGTCAATTTCACAATGTTATCAACAGAATTGTACACATCACATCTTAATCTAGAGGTCTATTAAAGGAACTTGATTGATGGCCGCTCCAAGATAGTTGTCGCTCCTAGAAATTGAACACTGGTCCTCATAATCTAGAAATTTACTAAATGCACTTATTTGATAGCCACTCCCAACAAGAGTGCTGCCGCCACTTTGCTGCTGTTTCACGAAAATAATTGTAGACACTAATTATTTTGACAGAACCAAATTAAAAATGACCAAGTTTCATTTAAATGAAGACAAAAAGTTAGGAGGAGTTGCCTTCACAGGGCTGCAACTTCAATAAGCCCCAGACACTAAGTTTTAAGGGGGCATAATTCAGGGAAATAAATGAGCCATAAAATCCTCGATCCATGTACCTCTACAAATTATGGTGATGACATTGACCAAGTTTCATTTAAACAAGAGCTGTCACTGTAAGATGACAATGCCCCCGACACCGCTTTGATTTAGAAGTTATGGCCAATGTTAAAGTTTTTGGACGGAATGACGGACGGACAGACGGACGGACGGACAAGTCAAATTTATGATGCCTCCCTATCGGGGGCATAAAAAAAGACAAAATGTAAGGAGTTGCGTTCAAAAGGCTGCAATTTCAATAAGCCATAATGAACCATAAAATCCTTCCTTCATGCTCATCTACCAATTTCAGTTTCATTTAGATCCAGCCAGAAACTTAGGAAGAGTTGCATTCACAAGGCAGCAATTTCAATAAGCCCCGGAGACTAAATTTTAAGGGGGCATTACTGAGGCAATAAGCCCCAGAGACTAAGTTTTTAAGGGGCATAACTCAGGCAAAAATCAACGAACCATAAAATCATTCCTTCATGCACATCTACCAATTGAGGTGATAACATTGACCAAGTTTCAAGAAGATCCAGCCAGAAACTTAGGAAGAGTTGCATTCACAAGAAAAGTGGACCCAGAGACTAAGTTTTTAAGGTGCATAACTCAGGCAAAAATCAACGAACTATAAAATCCTTCCTTCATGCACATCTACCAATTGAGGTGATAACAATGACCAAGTTTCAAGAAGATCAAGCCAGAAACTTAGGAGGAGTTGCGTTGACAAGAAAAGTGGACGGACGTACGGACAGATGGACGGACAGACAGATGGAGAAGATGACGCCAATATACGTCCGCCTCCGGCGGCATATAAAAATTGAAGGGGTTCTTTTTATATAGAAGCAATTTCTCTTTCTATCGACAACACAGTTAGAATTATGCTAAAATTGGCTCTCTCTGCAATCAAACCATTCAAAATTATTCGCAGGCTCCATTCTCAGGGTTCAACAATCATTCAAATCATGAAAAAACATTCCGAAACCATTTAAAAAATTATCATTCAAAGCGATCATCATTTTTTAATGCTTATTTAATTATTGTATGAAGTTATGTCTATTAGAGTCTGATTTGACTGTATGGACAGGCATACAGAAAGGCTTGTAGATTATTTTTAAAACGAAATTAAAAACAATTTTACTTTTCTAATATTTCATATTGACTAAATCATCAATATTTCATACATCCTGTTAAATTCATTCAACCCCTATCCTTCTGCTCTTTCAATATCATTTCTAAATCATTCACCTTATCAAATAGAGCACTTTCTTTACTACCACGCTGCGCTTTAACCTCGGCAATTCATTGAAGAATTAAGAGAGATTCCATGTAAAGACCAGAAAATGTAAAGAAGGGCCCGGCACGCACCGTCTCAGATTTGCCTCATTCTTTCAGAATTTGTCGACTATCACCCCAAAACAAACAAATGATATGACATTCCTTTGTAAAGTCTTCCGTTGCCATGGCAACGGCAAAATAAGATTTTGGTTAAAAAAGTGACTAATTTAGATGGAAAAAATGGCAATCTTCGACTACTAAAATCTCTGAAAATTTTAGGCATACATCTTTTTTCATTTTAGATGTTGGATTGGCATCATTTTATGAAGAAATGCTGGTATTTTGCAATATGAAGAGTTTATCCTATATTAAATTATAACTTGTGAAATGACAGAAGGGTTCCTCATATTTGAGATTTTTGGAAAATCGTCATTTTTAGCCATTTTAAGAATCAATTATTTCCAAAAGCCAGGCAATCCAAGCTTAGCTGTATATATCTTAGGAGACCATATTATCAGTAGGAAAAAACAAAACAAAAATATCGCTGGGCACTCAACAAAAGAAATTTTGACATGCTGTCAAATATGAGTACTGAACCATCTTGTAGAATTTTATTGTGATATTATTTATCCAAGTTATATTATCTTAATTTCATATTTCTTACTTCTAATATCACCAAACTTACATATTTCAAGCCACAGAAAATGATAATGATGGTAAAATACATATTGTCTGGAAAGAAACTTTCTATATGAGAATTAATAAATTTCTTACCCCACCCACTCAAAATACATTGGAAATTCATGTCAATTACATGTATATTGTCCGTTTTGCCAATATTTTAAAACCTATTCAAGATTAAAGCCTCTTATTTGGCATGATGGTGTAACTCAGTGATACACATCCACGGATACCGAAATCAAGGTCATGTGATTAGGTCAAGGTCACCTGTCAAGGTCACCTGTCAAGGTCAAAGAACTCAAAAACTTAACCAAAAAACTTAACAATGCCAATATTTTCAGGTCTATACAAGATACAAGCCTCATATTTGGCATGATGAAAGATCTTAATAATATGCATCTGCTGATACAAAAGTCAAGGTCATTTAACAAGGTAAAGTGACAAGGTCAAGGTCATCGACCAAGGTCAAATAACCCAAATACTTAACCAACTTTACATTACCAATATCCTCAAGCCTATTCCATGATGCAATCTTCATATGTGGCATGATGATAGATCTTAAGGATGTGAATCTGCTAATATTAAAATCAAGGTCATGTGACAATTTCAAGGTCATATGTCAAGGTCAAATAACTCAAAAAGTTAACAAGAAAATTAAAATTGCCAATATCTTTATGCCTCTTTAAGGTACAAGCCTCATATTTGGCATGATGATATATCATGATAATGTACATCTGTAGAAATCAAGGTCAAGGTCATATGACAATTCAAAGGTTATCTACCAAGGTCAATCTTCTTAAACATTTTATGCTTAAACTTAACATGATCAATTCATTCAAGCCTATTTTAGATATCGTTCACATAATTTGCATGTTGAAAGATGTCACTGATGTACACCCGTAGGTATCAGGTTTGAGGTCATGTTACAAGGTCTCACCTCATCTGTAAAGGTCATCATTTTGAAAAAAAAAATAATGTGACCGGGGCATTTGTGTTTCACAAACTTTTTTTTTCATTTTCATACACCTCAAAATGAGCGCCAATCAAAGTTCAGTTTTTCAGTTCAGCATTTCTTTCCATTTGACTATCCAGATTCTGGATCTTAAAGATGTTTCTACTTTTAAAGATGACATTCTTTGTACATTGCATGCTGATGAAAAAACTTAATCACTGTACAAATTGCTAAAGCATGATAGAAAACGAGGGTGAAAGTAAAACACATATTATTTAACTTAGTACTTGAATCAGCGTTTTCTAACCCAACCCATTCAAAATACAAGGGAAATTTGTACATTGTTAATCTAAAACACATTTTTAACATTATTAAAATAATATAATATTGGACCTTTTTAACTGCATTTTCTGATTCTTGTAACTTAGGAAGAGAAATAATTAAAATTAAGCTGTTTGCTTGTCTATCAATCTGCCTAACTTCGAGTACTTTGAATTTTGTCATACTGTCTTGTGGTATCCCTTGTCTAGTGGTAGAGCGTCGGCCTCTTGACCTAAAGGTCCTGGGTTTGATTCCCAGGAGCGGCTATCGATCTTGCTTCTATCATTGGCCCACGAATTCAGCACGAGTACTGGTGAATTTTCCAGGAAGCAGAATCGAGGGGGATTGATCTAAGTTATAAGAACTTATTTCCATAGTTTATTAAACCAGTACCGTCATAAGGGCCTTAACATGGTTTAATTGCTGTTAGCTGATGCTCCACAGCTCGTTGCATGATATTAATTTACCCTACCCAAGCATACATAATTATAGCCACAGAAAAAATAGGGATGCAAGTGAAACACACATGATTGCTACAAAACATGCTCTACTTGGATTAGAGCTTTTCTTACCCCACCCACTCAAAAAACATAAGAAATTTGAAACTTTTATTATGTACATCAAAGATAATATTCTAACCAACTTAACAAATACTTTATATTCAAGAATGTTTTGAATTCAGTTTTACAATAATTTTCTATATCCCAAAAATGAATAAGTTTATAATTAGTTGTTTGTCTGTAAACCTATTCATTGGCGTGAAGTTTCTTACTAGTCACAAAATGGTTTCTTTGGTAAAAGTCTAAAACTTGTTGCATGATGTTGAAATAATTCTACCCATGCACACATCATTTAAAGAAAAGGAGATAGTAAATAATTTTCCAGTCTGTATTCTAAAGTACAAAAAGGTCAAATTACTGAATTAGTAGCCAAACAAACTATCAAAGGAAACCTCTTAACTTACATTTAAATCCACCTCTGAATGAAAAAGATATGTCTAGGAAAAGACAAATTTAATTATACAACATTCATTCATGGTGTTTATCTCAGGCCTTCCCTAATAAACCTTTCACATTAAACTTGCATTCACTAATTGAAATCAAAGATGCTCTCGCGACTGAACAGGGTAACTCTTTATTTCAAGGATAAGACTTATCTCACTCACTTCGAGTTAAAAACTGGTAAGTATGGCAATGGTAGAATTGAGAGAAATCTGCCTTATTGCGAATTGTGTAATACATGTAAAACAAGAGCTGTCACTGTAAGATGACAATGCCCCCGACACCGCTTTGATTTAGAAGTTATGGCCAATGTTAAAGTTTTTGGACGGAATGACGGACGGACGGACAGACGGACGGACGGACAGACAGACGGACAGACGGACGGACAAGTCAAATTTATGATGCCTCCCTATCGGGGGCATAAAAAAGATTAAGGAGATACTTTTACCTTCGTCGAAATGTATATAAATTGTCTATACTCCTTAAAAAAAACAAGAAAAAATAGATTTTTGTTATTCTTTCTATGTTTATTAAAAAAGCTTTTGCACCACTTTCAAGTTTGATAAATAGCGTACTAAATGATTAATAACTGTATTGTTAACAATTAGATATTGAACAGTTCTGTCATTATTTTTATTTAGAACTCGCGTCTCTTCAAACTGATATATTAGGATACTAATATTTGAGAAAATTTGATAATGCAATCTAGTTTTTGATGGACCAAGAAATGTATTGAATTCTCATATTTTTCTTGTGTGATTTATTTTGATAATACATAATATAACGAGATTCGCACATCTTCTCAAAAATAAAGATGACATACGCGAGGAAAATGTATTTTTAATAAGATTGATTTTGACTTCAAACTTCAGCTGTGGGTTTAGCCTTGGAATACAGAGGGTACACGATATCCCAAAAATCACGTACAATGGTCTATCTTAATGTCCAGAAAAGGAAATTGGAGTTTATGAGAGTATGCATGTTTATTAGATTGTTTACAGTTTGTGTTATGGAGTTTTTATTAGCATGATACCCGATGCGTGTCTTGAATTTGCTTGAAGAAATTAGCAATGCTTAGTTCTTTGAGTAAGACAGGCATAAGACATAAAGACAAACAGACAAGGATAAAATAAAATACCCCACATCTTTTAATGCTGGGTCCTAATTGAAATGTGATGGGTTTGTGAAAGTCCTCCGAGAACAACACCTTTTTAGAAATTTGGCTCTGACGGATGCCCGTGACCTCTGTCAATTGACCTTAACCTTTGTTTCAGTAGCTGCAGACAACAAAAATTATTGCGATTAAATGAGAAAAAAAATTCTTTTATGGGCGGTGGTCATTTCTCTATAATATTAAATAGGGAAATTTTGAAAATCCTTTTTTCAAAACCTTAACCTTAACCAAATTTCACTAAAATCTTCATCTAGTTACCATTTATCAGACTGTACAAGATCATTGTAATTGGATGAAAGGTATATTCTTTTCTGGTTAATGTTAATCTTCTACATTTCATCAATCATCAATTTTGCTCTTCAGAAATATTTTACCATGTGACTGATCATTCTTTTAGAAAAGGAAAGGAGGAAAATACTTTAAACGCTTTAATTCTCGTTTAATCATATCAATAGATTCAGGCCTGTGGAGCGAATCAGCCGCCAAAGCAGCTCTAGTTTGGTAAATTAAGTATTTGACTTTTTCATCTTGATATATGACATTGACCTTATCACGTGACCCTAACTTTGATATGAACAGATTCCTGTCATTGATACCTATCATCATGCCAAATGTGAAGATTGTATCTTGAATAAGCTAGAAGTAATAGCTAAATTTGTGTTTTGATTGATAAACCTTAGCGATTGACCTTGACCTAGTCGCATGACTTTAACCTTGACACAAGTGGTTGTGTATCATTGTACAAATATGAACACTGTATCTTGAAAAGGCTAGATTTTTTCTCCAGTTTTTGAATGCCTGTCCTAGGTACATGACCTTGATCTTGTTACATGACATTGACCTTGAGAAGGCAGATGCATATCATTTATTTCTATAACAATGCCAAATATACATTCAATAGGCTGGATATAATTACCAAATTCTATATTGATTTTTTTTCATCAGGATTTTAAATGTTTGACCTTTGTGAATGACCTTGACCATAATACACAACCTTGACCTAACAGATGGATATCATTGAGATGAATCATCTTGTCAAATATTAACATTGAATCTTGCAAAGGTAGGAAGTATTGCCAATGTACAGGTTTTTTGTCAATATTTTGAAAATTTGACCTTGGTATTTGACCTTGACCTTTAAAGATAACATTGACCCTGCATCAGCAGTTGCGTATAATGAAGATCTTTCATCATGCCAAATATGAACAATGTACCTTGAATAGGCTTGAAGTTATTTTAATTTTAAGTTTTATAGTCAAGATTTTAAATGTTTGACCTTGGAATATGACCTTGACCTTATCATATGATCTTGAACGTGACATCAGCAGATGCGTATCATTCAGATGTAACATCATGTCAAATATAAACATTGTATCTTGAAAGGGTGGAATAGTCAATTTTGTCAAGGTCAAGTGACAAGGTCAAGGTCATATACCAAAGTCAAATGTTCAAAAACATTTGACCTTGTTATATGACCTTGACCTTGTCACTTGACCTTGACTGTGAGATCAGCAGATGCGGCTTGTTGAGATATATCATCATGCCAAATATGAACATTTTATCTTGCGTAGGCTGAAAGTTCTTGTCCATCGTAAGTTTTTTTGTTAAGTTTTTAAGACAGACAAATAGACCAACAGACAGATGGAAAGACAGACAGAAAGATGGACATACAGTCAGACAATGGTAAACAAAGTGTTGTAAACTTGATTGATTAATAGTCTGGTGGTATATGCATGGAAAAAAGACGATAAAATATCAAATAAAGTTAATACCAATTACCCTTATTTTTAAGTGGGTGGGGTAATTGGACCCTCACCACTTTTAAATAGATTTTATAATAATGAAAATAAAACAAACAAGAGCTGTCACTGTAAGATGACAATGCCCCCGACACCGCTTTGATTTAGAAGTTATGGCCAATGTTAAAGTTTTTGGACGGAATGACGGACGGACAGACGGACGGACGGACAAGTCAAATTTATGATGCCTCCCTATCGGGGGCATAAAAACTTAAGAATTGTATATTTTCCTTTAAAATACAAATATTATTGTGTTGTTGTGTTTTTTGTTTTAAATATCTAACCTTTTATGGTTTGAGTTGTACAATAATCAAAGAAGATGAAATTAGAAGAAAAGCTGAAAAAGTGTTTTGTACACATTTTTGGCATGATCGAGAATTTCCATTTGTGGAGTTCCCAGAAATTTTAATGTCTTATTGTCTTCTGCTAGTTTTATGCTTTAGACAAAATCATGTGAATACCTTCAAACAGCCTGCCTTTTTAAGAAAATTGATTTTGAAAATAGCAAAAAAATGTCATTCTTTGGAATTTGAAAAATCGAAGACCCAACCTTAATTTAAAGTTATACAAAAATGATATCAAACACTCTGATATAGAAAAAATTGTCAATATTTGGTCATCAAGCATAATACTCTCCACTGATGTCATGAAAGGCAAATTAACCGTAGTCATTCTGAAGCATAAAGACACTAAAAATCAACATTTTTAAGAAAATATATTTATCATTTTAGTACTTTCCAGGCTAAAATCTTAATGAGCGGTTACCATGGCAACGAATAAGAATATAGAAAAATAAACATCACTTTTCATTTCTACTTTTTGGTACTCTATCCAAATATTTCGGTTTTATCAAAATCCATGACTAAGCGTGGCCACGTATTTCTGGTGGTTAGGTGGAATTGCTCTTAACGGATGTTGTGAACTAACATCTTATGTACACAAGCAAGGGCGTAGCTCCCATTACACATATTACGCAAGTGCGTTATAGAAATAAAACATCTTTCAAGAAATGTCGTAGATGAATGATCATAACAGAGAAACTACAGCTTATTTAAGCTGTAGTTGCGATGTTTTGATAATTCAGCATCGCTCAAATCATAAAAAAAAAGGAGCGGACGGATGAAATTCATCTTTTTTTTCACAGTCTGAACATCGCATTTATCCTATTTTTTAGGTGGTTGCCTTCTGAGTGCGTATAAATTTGAAATTCCTAGTTACGCCCATGACATGTGCAGGTCAATGTGTGTCTATACCTCTTTCGTTTCCAAAGCAAATAATATTAAAAGTGTAAAAGTTATGACAAGTAAATTCAACTTACTACTCAATAATTGTTCCATTTTTGCTGCGCATAGGGTTTTCTATCACCGGCGCCGCCATACTTGTAAAGACCTCCTCCTGAAACACAAGCCGCCTAGATGTATTTAAATTATCCATATATAAGAGAGACACAAAGAGGTGATTGAGTTATGCAAAGTGTTGGTACTCACTGATTTAGATTGGACGAATTTGCTAGAGGAATTTTGGAAAATACAAATTTTGATTTTTTCATGAGAAGGTTATTACTGCTAAAACAGCCAAAAAAAGCTTTGAGTGTCACTGTCAATTTTCATAACAAGAGGACCATGATGGTCATATATCGCTCACCTTCGTATTTTTGTCTAAATTAAGAATTATCAATTTTTCAAGCAAAAGTCATAATTGTACTTTTAAGATTATGGTCACAAGAGTGTAACAAGAATACCGTAATTAAGGCCCATTTTCCCATTTTCAATAAGGTTCATCCTTGTAACTTGACAACATTCTGACCACAGTTCATGAAGATTTGACCATATTTGAGAGAATAAATAAAATATTTTTCATTAAGGCCCATTTTCCCATGATATGGCATGGATCCTTCCCATTTTCAATAGGGTTCATCCTTGGGTCCTGACAAACAATCTGGCCAAGTTTCATTAGGTTGGACCATATTTGTGGCCTCTAGAGCGTAAACAAGAAAATTGTCATTAAGGCCCCTATTCCCGTGATATGGCATGGAATCTTCCCATTTTTAAAAGGATTCATCCTTGGGTCCTGACAAACACTATCTGGCCAAGTTTCATAAAGATTGGACCATATTTGTGGCCTCTAGAGCGTAAACATGATAATTGTCATTAAGGCCCCTTTTCCCATGATATGGCATGGATCCTTTCCATTTTCAATAGGGTTCATCCTTGGGTCCTGACAAACAATCTGGCCAAGTTTCATTAGATTGGACCATATTTGTGGCCTCTAGAGCGTAAACAATAAAATTGTCATCAAGGCACCTGCCCCAGTGAAAATATCGATTGAAATTTCACTGATATTTCACTGAGATTTCAGTGAAAAATCAGTGAAAGAAAGGGGCAAAATAACAATGAAATTTCACTGAAGTTTCACCAAAATTTCAAAGAATTAACAGTGAATTTCATCAAAATTTCAATGAAATCTCACCAAAATTTCACCAAGATTCTATTGAAATTGAAATTATGGATTGAAATTTCAGTGAAATATCAGTGAAATATAGTGAAATATCAGTGAAATATAGTGAAATAACAGTGAAATTTCAGTGAGATATAGCAAAATATCAGTGAAAGAAAGGGGCAAAATAACAGTGAATTTCACCAAAATATCAGTGAATTTTCACCAAAGTTTCACAAAAATTTCAAAGAATTAACAGTGAATTTCACCAAAATCTCAGTGAATTTTCATCAAAATTTCATTGAATTACACTGAAAATTTAAAAGAATTAACACTGAATTTTATCAAGCTGGACAGACAAGTTGAAACCAATATTCCTCCTCTACTCCAAAGGAGGGAAATACCCCTCTACTCCATAGGAGGGAAATATAATTACATACTAGTGTCTGTAACAGTATCTATATGGTTGTCCGAATACGACTGACTCCAAACCAGATGTTTGACTTTGAGATGTGACCTTGACATAGGAACTTTAAGATTTTTTTTAACAAGAGGCCCAAGAGGGCCTGTATCGCTCCACTGGCTTTAAAATCTTTAGACTTTCATTAAATAAAGCTTACTTTAAATGAATACATTAACACTCCAAAATCTACCTATTTAGTAATTATTAAATGGTTCTGGTCCATATTGCACCAAAATACTCAATCACAATGAACCTGCAACCCTTGACCAATCTTATTAAAACATAAGGTTCAGAAGATGTCGTTCGAAGATTTCTTGCTCAAAATAGGCCCCACCTGACATGCCCATATTTATGGACCAAACAAAATTTCTTTAACAATTTAAGTAAATAGTCACCCAAGAAACATTCTGGTAAAGTTTCATTGAAATTGGCTGAGTGGTTCTGGAGAAGATATTGTTCAAAGATTTTGGCCTCAATATAAGCCACGCCCTGCCAACCCAAAATTTATAGGCCTATCAAAATTTAGCAAATAATTTTTGAAAAGAGACACTCAAGGAACATTCTGGTAAAGTTCCCTTGAAATCAGCCAAGTGATTCAGGAGAAAATGTCATTTGAAAAATTTCGGGCTCAAAATAGGCCCCGCCCTGCCTCGCCCATATTTTTGGTCCAATCGAAATTTCTTGCACAATTTAAGTAAAGGATCACCCAAGGAACATTCTGTTAAAGTTTCATTGAAATTGGCTGAGTGGTTCTGGAGAAGATGTCGTTCAAAGATTTCAGGCTCAAATTAGCCCCGCCCTGCCACGCCCATATTTATGGACCAATCAGAATTTCTTGAACAATTTATGTTAAGGGTGACCCAAGGAACATTCTGATAAAGTTTCATTGAAATCGGCCCAGTAGTTCAGGAGGAGATGTTGTTCAAAGATTTCGGGCTCAAAATAAGCCCCGCCCTGCCACGCCCATATTTATGGTCCAATCAAAATTTTTTGAACAATTTAAGTGGAGGGTCATCCAAGGAACATTCTGTTAAAGTTTCATTGAAATCGGCCCAGTGGTTCAGGAGGAGATGTCGTTCAAAGATTTCGGGCGCCACGCCCATATTTACGAGCTAATCAGAATTTCTTGAACAATTTGGGTAAAGGGTCACCCAAGGAACATCCATGCCAAGTTTCATTAAAATCGGCCCACTGGTTTGGGAGAAGATTTTTAAAGATTTCAAAGTGAAAAAATGCCACGCCCATATTTGGGGGCCAATCAAAATTCTTTGAACAATTTAAGAAGGGGGCCACCCAAGGATCATTTCTACCAAGTTTCGTTAAAATCCACCCATTGGTTTGGGAGGAGAAGATGTTTAAAGAAAAGTTTACGCACGGACGCACGCACGCACGACGGACACTCCGCCATGACAATAGCTCGCTGGCCTTTGGCCAGTGGAGCTTAAAATCACATCTCCTCATGATTGAGAACATATGAGCTATTTTGAAATCCATCTATTGATTTAGGAGTATTTGTCTTGACAAAATCTGATGGATGGATGGATGGATGGATAGACTAATGGATGAAAAGACAGCACTGTAAGGCACATACACTGAACTATCAATCTGACAACTGTGTTTACCCTAACTCAGCCTGATATGAATCACTTGATTATACGTGTAATTCCCATGTCCTAACTTGTCCAACATGGGCTTTTGTACTTGCAGACAAGTACATTTTTCAAGGTTACTTGTCCATGGACCAGTGAATATCAGGGCAAATGAATGTTACGCAATAGATCTAAGTGATAAATTATTCACTAATATTCATGTAAAAGGATGGAAAAAATTGTTTTAAATGATGAAAATGCTGGTTCCACATTTTTATCATTAAAAGCAATATCTTCTCAAAATGTATCAATTTACTTTTTTGCAGACATGTTCATTTTGTTCATTGTCAAGTAGAAAGTTCAAGTAGTAGCAAGTTCAAATACCAAAAGATCTTACCCTCAGATATCTGGGTATTTTTTAACTTTTTGCAGCCACACAAGAGAGGAAGGTGAAGTTACAAACAGTTTAAACCAGAGAAATACATTTCAAACTTTAAAAACAGCTATTTATATAACAAGGTTAATTATTTTCTGAAGCAGTCTCTTCTGTCTCTAGGCTGGTTCCATATAGTGTATGTGCACGTTTACAGTTGATTGTGGTACCAAAGACTTCATGCCATGACCTCTTGTTGTAGTGGTTGGTATTTAGGTTACAATGGTTAAGTTGAAACACAAAGCAAAGATCACATTTTTTCCTCTTCTGTTGAATTCTTCCACTTTCTGAAGTTATTGAAAAACAAAATGTGAAAAAAATGACCCTTGTTAAGCTCAATCTAAAATATTCCTGCTCTGATAGAAGATAAAGATTAGCCTGCACATGTGAGCATTTTAATCTAAATCCTGACCACTTGATTTTTCTTTAAAAACAATATTTTTGAAATGAAACTTATTTTACCCACAATAAGTGCATTCAGGATATCGATTTCAATTTAATATTCTATGGTTTTTATTCTGCATGACAAGGGGTTAAAAGGTAAGATCCAAAATATTAAGTTATGGTTTTAAAATATATTACATATGGTTATAGTGTATGGAGCAATATATTGAAAACTCTCTCAAATAAGGATAAACAAAGGCAAAAATGACAACAGCAATGTCAGACATGGCCATCCCCAATCATGAAAGCTTGATAGTAAACTGAAGCTTAATCTATTAAAGATTCTTTTGTACTTGAAGAGATATGCCCCCTTCAGAACAAGAGCCATGTTGGACATGGGCATAAGTCCCCTACCGGCTTTGTTTGTCTCAATGTTTTCCCACGCCAATTCTATCAGGGACGTCAAAACCAGGTCTTGTTAAAGGGTTAAACAAGACTTACATGGGTTGTTGTCTCTGCTGTGCCCACTATACAATTCATGGAAGCAATAGACAGATGCAAGAAATAGTATCAATAACAGTTACCTTGTCTGATCCAAGATGTTTTTCTTCAGTCTTGTTGGTAAGAAATGAGAACTTTCACTGGAGGTGATTAATACTGCTGCATCACCACCCTGACTAACATGGCTTATAATTTTTTTTACATTTTAAAACAGGTTTCATCAAGTTAGCTTGCTTAGTTATTAAATTATTGCAGGATCCATTTTTTGCCATATTTTCACTATTTCTGTTACCATAGCAACCGCACTTTTTGTCAAAGAACAAAGATAAAATGATGTGCATAATCTACACATTGCCATCTAGTCATATACCAAGTCTCATCAAATTAGCTTGCTTACTTATTAACTTATCGCAGGATCCAATATTTTTTGCCATATTTTCACTATTTCCGTAACCATAGCAACAACAATTTTAGTCTAAAAACAAAAATAAAATGATGTGCATAATCTACACATTGCCATATAGTCATATACCAAGTCTCATCATTCTAGCTTGCTTAGTTATTATCTTATCGCAGGATCCCATTTTTGGCCATATTTTCACTATTTCTGTAACCATAGCAACCTCAATTTAAGTCAAAAAACAAAAATAAAATGATGTGCATAATCTACACATTGCCATCTAGTCATATACCAACTTTCATCAAAAACGCTTGCTTAGTTATTAAGTTATCGCGGGATCAAGATTTGAGCGGACAGACGGACGGACGGACGGACAGACGGACGGACGGACGGACAGACGGACGGACAGACGGAGGGCAAACCTATAGTCCCCTCCGGTGTGAACACCGGTAGGGGACTAATAAAAGTCTTTAGAATATCAAAGGGCAATAACTGGTAAATTATGCAAGCAAGAGTTATAGTTCTTGATTGCATTGCTCATTTCAATAAGAACTATCCACCTATGGAGTTTCAAGTTGACAGCTAGCTATTTTACTTTAAGAGATATGCCCCAAAAAAGAGTAAGAGTTAAGAAATAACAAAGGGCAATTATTTTAAAATTATGCAAGCGAGAATTGTTGTTCTTGTGCAGTACTGCACTTCTCCATGAGATCTATCCATCTTTAAAGTTTCAAGTTGATAGCCACTGAACTTTAGCAGATATGCTCCAGCCAAGTTTAGTGACAGAATGTCGAAATGACGGGTGGAGACCATTACTATATCCCCTTTGCAAAAAACGGTGGGGGATAAAAAATTTAAAAAACCAAGTGGCAATAACTAAGTTATTCTTATTATACTGCATTTATCCTAGTCAAATTGTGTACGTGCATCGAGTTAAAAGCTTTACTAGTAAAGAAGTAATACCTGTTTAAAAAACATGGGACAGACAGATGGATGAACAGACTGACATGGTGACTCCAGTATAGCCACTTTACTTTGTTATATATATAGTGCTTAAGTGGGGTAAAATAAAGCAAGATTGGCGTCTCTTAAAAAATGTGCACTGTGCATCTCTTCAATAAGATCTATTCAACTATAAAGTTTCAAGTAAATAGCACTTATACCTCAGGAGATAGAATGAAAAGAAGAGTGATTAAAAACAGCGAGTTTACAATTATGATAATAATAGTGGTGTGACATTTAAATTTAATAAGATACTCCATCAAGAAATTTTGAGGATCTACTGGAAAGCATTTAACTTCAATACACTTACCTACCTTCAACTACATAATTTTGTTCCAGATCTAACTTAATGTTGTTGTTTTTTCAAGGCTACAGTTGTTATCTTCTTCACTCATGTTTTTCTCAAGACTCCAAAATATTCAGCAGTTACACTATAAGGTTTATCCCTTTACTATATTTTGAGTTGTATCTGCAATATAAAAGAAAACTGAAAATGTGGAGGTAAGTATATATAATAGCTTGCACTTATGGATTTCAATTACATCAAGCAAATTTGTTGAATTGATATCCCCCGCCGAAAATATTTTCATTGTCAATGGAGTTAATATCAAACTTAGGTACAGGCTATCTTTTATCTACATCAACCTATAGTTTTCAAGAAATAGCGCAGAAACCAATATCACTATGTATGTATATGGCTTGTAGTGAAGCTGTGTGCCAAGTTTCATTGAAATCCGGTCAATAGTTTTCCAGAAATAGCGCGGAAACAAATATCACTACTTATGTATATGGCTTAAACAGTCAGGGGCAGTAACTCTAAATTCGACGGTCGAACCGGGTAACCCCGACGATATGCGCATGTCCTCATTGTAGTGAAGCTGTGTGCCAAGTTTCATTGAAATCTGGTCTATAGTTTTCCAGAAATAGCGTGGAAACGAATATCACTATGTATGTATATGGCTTAAACAGTCAGGGGCAGTAACTCTAAATTCGACGGTCGACCCGGGTAACCCCGACGATATGCCCATGTCCTCATTGTAGTGAAGCTGTGTGCCAAGTTTCATTGAAATCCGGTCTATAGTTTTCAAGAAATAGCGCGAAAATGAATATCACTATATATGTATATGGCTTAAACAGTCAGGGGCAGTAACTCTAAATTCGACGGTCGAACCGGGTAACCCCGACGATATGCGCATGTCCTCATTGTAGTGAAGCTGTGTGCCAAGTTTCATTGAAATCCAGTCTATAGTTTTCCAGAAATAGCGCGGAAACGAATATCACTATGTATGTATATGGCTTAAACAGTCAGGGGCAGTAACTCTAAATTCAACGGTCGAACCGGGTAACCCTGACGATATGTTCATGTCCCCATTGTAGTGAAGCTGTGTGCCAAGTTTCATTGAAATCCGGTCTATAGTTTTCCGGAAATAGCTCAGAAACGAATATCACTATGTATGTATATGGCTTAAACAGTCAGGGGCAGTAACTCTAAATTCGACGGTCAAACCGGGTAACCCTGACGATATGCGCATGTCCTCATTGTAGTGAAGCTGTGTGCCAAGTTTCATTGAAATCCGGTCTATAGTTTTCCAGAAATAGTGCGGAAACGAATGTCGGACGGACGGACGGACATGGCAAAAACAATATCCCCCCCCCCCCCCCCCCCCCCCGAAAATTTTTTTCGGCGGGGGATAATTATTCTTAAGTCTACTACCATTTGAACGAATTTTTCTTAAATCTCAATGATATAATGATAAAAGGACTGTTGTAAGTGTGAATACTTCATATTGAAATCGATCTTTAAGAGTCATGTTGGGTATGACCATCCCAACTGCAAAAGCTTGATAAACTAGACTGTCGACTCATACCGTATTACCCCAAAACAAGTGCTTGTCAATAATGTAAAGCCATTTTCCATCATCCCATAACCCTGTCAAAACGCAAAAGTCAATGAATGGATCATAACCAAAATATCACTTGCACATCTCTACCTGATACTGATCACATCTGTAAAGTTTAATAGAAATCTGCCCATTAGTTGCTGAGAAACTGAATGGACACATAAAAACTACAAATGGATGGATGGACTAAACGATGAACAGACAGATTAACCGACCAACAAGCTAACTCCTAATACCCCACCCCCCCATAGTTTTGGGGGGTACAATACACTGAAGCTAGCGAGAATTAGGGTCCTTAGATACTGAAATTCTTTCTCCTCACTAAGATCAGAGATAGAAGATGAACATGTGTCCACCCCTGATGGCATGTAACAAGACCTGAAACAGTATTTTTAAGATGACCTTGACATCAAAATATGTGGAATGGAATGGTGAAAGAAACTTTTATGCATTTTTTTTTACATTGTAACTTGAATAGTGTCCAGGTTATAGAAAAATTTTTAGTTGGCGCATCAAGTTTTCATAGACAGAAAGATGGACAAATAGCATAAAACATTACACCCTTGATCTTTTTATGTGTGGACATGTAGTAAAATAATGAATACAGTGTCATCTTATTCTACTTACAAATTACTTGAACATATCTGTTTTCACAGTGACAATCTTGCATGTATATATGGCACCAGTAATGCTGTTAGGCCTACATGTCTGAGTGACATTTATCTGAAATGAATTTTTCTGTATTTATTCAAAATAATAAAATACCAAGTCTAAATTATTAAATATCACTGAATATGATCTATCTATTCTTATTGATACTAATAAGAGAAATCTGTTGTGAATTTTACTCAGTTTTGAGAGACTATATATGAAAGCCTCCCAATCAGTAAATTTCTAAATACATTTTCTAATAAAACTATCAAAAGGGGAGATTATCATTTCTCATATAAAATGCTAAATTGATATTTGATGTTATTTTTGTCAAACTAATCTAAGAAAGATATTTTTTTTCAAAATTGTGAAAAAAATCTATATTCCTTTTTGTGATTCATAAATTATTTGTCTAATCTATTTCAGTTTAATGTATTAATCCTAAATTCTGATGGGTATAAATACATTTGTTTGGTTTAGGGAATAAATGTCTCTTTGTTTATCAATATCCGAAAAATGGCTTGTCCAGTTACTATTACACTTTACCTGTCAGCTACGAATTATTTAAGTCATGTTAAGATCATATTTAGGTGATTTTGAAAATATTATGGAGGTTAATAATTAATTCTGAGGGAAGAGGACATTCTACACTTTCTTTTCCTATCATTTTTTTAATTAAAATTCTTCTACAACAATGGTGCAGATGAATGTTTTCCTGGCACAAAATCACTACCAATGACCAGTAAAATACTAACAAGTCATAAATACCTTGATATCATCTCCATTTATAAACACTCTTTACTTGATAATAACGATTTTGAGGTTTAAAATATTTATTCTATTTCACGGATCATCCAAAGGGTAAGATACTTTAACAGCTGTGGGAATTCCGTGTAGTCTAAAAATAGAATCAGTTGACTGTTTGTTCTACGAGAATTCCTGACCACCATTTTGATAATCATTCCAAGGAAAGAATTTCATTTTGAAATACGATTTAATGACATTGGTTGAGGATTTTATCATTGCTGAAAAGACAAGTAAAGAATATTTATTTAATCAAATTTATTTATTTTAATTTTTTTTCGTTACGGAATAAGAATTTAAACTGTGGCCAAATATTGCACAAATCCGCGAAATAGCAAAGTCAAGTTGATAACGAAAGTTGTTTATTTTCACTTCAAAAACTAACGTGTTTCTGTACGTTCCGGTTTGTAACTCGTCTTTCGGTTGGATTATGATATTAACAGCATATCAATAGTATAACGTAGCCATCTCTTACGGATATTTTTTTTATTATACACAAAATGAGCCCAAAATCTCACCTCCGTCGTTTGCATCATGGCGCGTGATAAGTTTAGCCGTGTAACATTTTCATTGGTTCTTATCGATCACATGACTTAATCTAGACTAGAAATTATAGACTGGAAATTTCTGTTTACTCCACGGCATAAAGAAAATTTTCATTTTACCATTTAAATTTGCTATTTAACAAAATAATACTAATAGACAAACTAAAAATGAAAATGGTTAATTGCATGAGAAATAGTTCATTACAAATCACGTAATATCATTTATTATTCTGTATTATTTTTTAAGAGATTCTTTTGACTTGAAATTGTCCCAGCCATTATCAGATAATAAGTATAGTCGTGAAATATATCTAGGCTAAAGTAACAGATACTGTGGTTGTAGTATGATAGATTTCCTTGCATAAATGAAGAAAAAAACATACTTGTTGTGTTAACAAAAATATTCATAGTATATATATGTGTGTTTTTTGTTCTTATTTATTTTTGTCTTTATCTTTTTTTAATTGACATTTTCAAGCAATTTGAGAAATATAAAGCTACATAAGAGGGAAGAAATCATGCATTTCTTTAAACATGTTATTCCTTTAAGCTTAGGAATGGAATAGTCCACAATGTTCACAAAAGTATATTCATTTTAGGCTATATATTTCTGCTTCTGACAATCTTAATAAACATGTCTTTTGCTACAATTATGTTGTGAATCTGTTGTGTTCCTACTTTTTTTAGTGCTTTTATAAAGATTCAGTATTATTATAAACACATTTTTAAGTTGGCATATTCACAGAAATTTCATAAGTTAAAAAAAAAATTACTGAAATTTCACTGAAATTCTAGCCTCATAAAGAAAAAACATCTCACTGAAATTTCAAAATTTTTTGCCAAAATTTCACTGAAATTTCACTGAAATTTGGTCATTTTGCTGAGATTCAGTGATATTTTAACATTTCACTGAAATTTCACTGAAATTTGGTGAAATTTCACTGAAATTTCACTTCAATTTTCACTGGGGTGTTCCCGTGATATGGCATGAAATCTTCCCATTTTCAAAAGGGTTCATCCGTGGGTCCAGACAAACAATCTGACCAAGTTTCATAAAAATTTGACCATAATTGTGGCCTCTAGAGTGTAAAAAAGAAAATTGTCATTAAGGCCCCTTTTCCCGTGATATGGCATGGATCCTTCCCATTTTCAATAGGGTTCACCCTTGGGTTCTGACAAACATTCTGAGCAAGTTTCATGAAGATTGAACAATTTTTGTGGCCTCTTAGAGTGTAAACACGTAATTTGTTGACGTCTGACGTTGCATGACGAATGACGCACGACGCACCACAGATGTCGCACGACAGACATTCAATGATCACAAAAGCTCACCTTGAGCACGATGTGCTCAGGTGAGCTTAAAGTGCCTCCGAGATACCTCCGGAATCAGAGAGAAAATGCATTTAAAGAGATCTTGCACTAGAAATAGCAAATTATTTTTTGGCGGATATCACTTATTCACCTATAACATTAGAAAATTTAACCCTTGTCATGCTGAACCCAGAATATTCCTGCCTTGGCAGGAGCTATAGACAATCATCAGCCTGCACATATGTTTCTCACTTTCAAACCAGAATTGTCAATAGATTTAGTTTTTTCAAATAAAAATTGACCTACAGTTGGTTCTTCCAGTGCTTTTTGCCCTTTGATTTTTAGCCACAATTTATTCAGCATGGCAAGGGTTAAATGACTCAAACAGCTTGTATTGACAACTTAGAAAAGAAACACGCTGTTTTCCGAGAATATTTGGTTGTTGGACAATATCTTTAGATTGATTGATTGAATGGAGTTGAATGCCGCTTTCAACATTTTTTCAGTTATACCACGGCAGCAGGAGCACCCAACAATGGTTTCCTGGTATTTCTCTCACCCGTACAACCTTTCCACATCCTTTCCAAGCCACCAGCTGCTATCTCACATAGGTCTACAATTATCAATCTATTAGTGAGAGCAATATCTTTAGAATAAGTCTCCCACGATGTAACAAAAACTACTCAAAATCCTCTTTGCCTTTACATACTTGCAAATGACTAGAGATCAATTAAACGCAAATTCTACAGTCCATAATTTCCAAATAGTAACTCATCCCCGACATCCGCACTTATCCTGTCTCCTTACAATGGATCAATAATTATTGACTGATGTGGCATAGTAGATGGAGCTGAGAAAGGATGCAATTGTAGTACTGGTGTAAGAAATACCAGGAATCCATTGCTAGGTGCTCCAGAATCTGTTATATAACTGAAAGATTGCTAAAAGGTGAGCTAAAATTGAAGAAAAAAGGCCAGCATCATTAAAATTAATAAAGTGTAAAGCACTCAGATTGAGGATATTTAAGTGAAAAAACAAAACAAAACAGGATGTTAACAGCACGTGAAACTACTGATTAAATGAAATTGACGTTTTCTACTGCTGACGTCCAGTTTTTGTCTGTTAACTTATACCTGTATTGATTTGAAAACGCATATTGTAAGCAATTATAGTCAATCTTGTTTGAGCGACCATGTCTATTAAGCGGCCATTTTTATTAAGCGACCGTTTTCAAAGTCTCCTTTTTTAATCAAAATGTCTTAAAATAAAGGTATTGTTGGTCTAAAAAATATTAAAGAAGAACCCTATGTTGTTTAAAGTCACCAGAATCGTCTCAATGAGTTTTAACAACATGGAATTATTGAGAATTTTGCAATAAAATACCTTTTCAATTAAAATGTGTTTCTCATTTGTAAACTATAAAGTCTATAAAACAGCCATTTTCTTTAACGACCGCTCTATGGTGGTCCCGACAGGGGTTGCTTAAAACAAGTTTTACTGAAAAACCAATATTTCTGAAAACAAAAAAAGTTAACTCACCTGGCCCTCATTTGAGGAAAAGATGCCGTCGAAAGCAACTTTCTTGTCTTTTGGTTCTGTGTGTTTATCCGAGAACACTAAATCACTTTCGCCATCCTGGCGTACCCGTAGGAATGTCTTTATGTTCATACTGAAATAAACAAGAGAAAAAAAGATGATGAAGCGTCAGGCTGGTGGCAAAATTTTCTTTGCTTGAATCCCGTTTCAAAAAGGAAAATTACCATTATCATTATCATAATGATTCCTTATGAAAAAAAAGTTTGAAAAACATATTAAAAAAAGAAACAACCAGAGGAAGGAATACAGAATACATAGATATGAGTAGCATATGGAGAAACAGTTAAGTCTTCTAGAAAATCACATCTTTTTTTTCAAGACTTACACAGCTTAAACAAACTTAACTTGGAATTGTTTACGAGGAAAAAAAGGTATTACAAATGTACTTTAAGTCTATTTAAGTTCGTATTTGCATTGAATGACTATAGCTTCTTCGCCTTGTAGACAGGGAAATGAGAGATAATTTGACATATTTAGATCATCGGCACCCTTCAATTAAAAATTGAAAAGTGATTTGGGCATTTTTGCCAGCATATTTCATTACAAATTACACCCAACTCTAAATTCTAGTCAATTTCCATTTTCCTATCAAATGGCTAGTGTTCTCACATTAATTCAACCAGATTATTTCTGCTGAAATTTTGAATTTTGTCTTTAGATTTCAAGTTTTCTTACTTTTTCAACCAGCGATAAATGCCTTCTTTTAATTCTTAAGCGTGTACTTTAACAAAATCAATTTTAGATTAAATTTTACTGAAATATTAGAAGTATGCTAATTTTTTAACCAGTTATCCATATTTTTTAACCAGTTATCCATTTATCAAATCTTTTCTTTGAGAGTATGTGAAAAATACTGGTAGAAAAACAGTAAGAGTTGTCCATGGACAGCGTAAGGTAAAAAGAAAGCTTACAGCCTGATAAAATAAACAAGAGCACCGCAAGCGGATGCCAACACTCAGCTGTTTATTATTTTTTAGGCAAATGCAAATAAATGAACTTGGTACCTACAGAAAGGTCTTGTACCAAGCAATACTCATTTGAAATATGATGGCTCTTTGACTTACCATTCAAAAATTATGACCAAGGTTAAATTTTTTAAAGAAATTTGACCTTGAAAAATGACCTTGACTGATGACCTTGAACTTGGTACATACAGAAAGGTCTTGTACCAAGCCGATAATCATGTGAAATATGAAGGCTCTGACTTACCATTCAAAAGTTATGACCAAGGTTAAATTTTTTTTAAAGATATATGACCTTGAAAAATGACCTTGACCTTCGCTGATGACCTTGAACTTGGTACCTACAGAAAGATCTAGTCCCAAGCAATAATCATGTGAAATATGAATCCTATGGCTTACCATTCAAAAGTTATGACCAAGGTTAAAGTTTTTCACACCAACACCTATGCAAACACCAACAACGCGAACGACCCGAACATGACGCCAAGGTGATCATAATACCTCGGGTTTTCTTCGAAAACAGTTGAGCTAAAAATGGAACCTCATTGTATTAAATAAAAGGATGTTCATCTAATCATTGCATTTATGAAGTATAATTGTCCTAGCTGTAAGAATTCAAAACAAGAAAACCACCTACGGATGCAACACTTAGCTGTGGGTGCAGGTTAATGCAAAAAATGTAAGTCAACAAAGGGGATTAACTCTTACAAAAATTGCCAAACAATTAATCCCCTTGATAGTCTCTATAGCTAATGTGATGGTGAACACACATCATGAAGAAGATATCTTTAATAACAACAGAGACATGACCAAGGTTAAAGTTCTAATCTTTTCATACATTTGACCTTGACTGATTACATTGACCTTGACTGATGACCTTGAACTTGGTATCAACAGTAAGACCTTGTCCCAACCTATCATCATGGGAAATATGAAGGCCCCATCACTTACCATTCAAAAGTAATGCCAAATGTTAAAGTTTTTTTTTTTAATAAATTTGACCTTGAAAATAACCTTGAATGTTGACCTTGAACTTGGTACCAAAAGAAAGGCTCTTGCCCCATGCAATCATGTGAAATATGAAGGCCCCATTAATAACCGTTCAAAAGTTAAGGCCAATGTTTTCTTGTTGTTTTTTCATCACAAATTTGACCTTGATTTGATTTGATTTGAATTGGTGTTTTACGTCGCTTTCAACAATCTTTCAGTTATATCGCGACGACTGGAGCACCTAACGATGGATTCCTGGTATTTCTCGCACCAGTACTACCACCACATCCCTTTCCTAGCCTCCAGTTGCTATTCCACATAGGTTTACGATTGTCTACCCATTGGTGGAAGACAAATGTCAGAAAGGATAAGTGCCGCGGCCAGGGATCGAACCCCTGCGAATATAGACTCCTGGATTAGAAGTCCAGCGCGCTACCAACTGCCCTATTGCCGCGGCTAAATTTGACCTTGAAAAATGACCTTAACCTTGAATGCTCCCTTGAACATGATTTCAACAGAAAGACCTTGTCCCTACCAATCATCATGTGAACCATGATGTCTTGATCATTAACCATTCAAAAGTTATGGCCAATGTTTTTTTTTTTTTTTCATCTCAAACTTGACCTTGAAACATTAATGACCTTGACTGATGACCTCGATCTTAGTACCAAGAGAGAGGTTATTTCCCAACCAATCATAATGTGAAATATGAAGGTCCCATCAATAAACATTCTGGCTGATTTTAAAGTTTTATGTGTTGCTTTTTTTTAAACAAATTTGACCTTTAAAATGACCTTGGCCATGACTGATGACCTTGAACTTGGTACCAAAATGAAGGTACTATCCCAAGCAATTATCATGTGAAATATTTAGAACCTATCACTTACCATTCAAAAGTTAAGGCCAATGTTATTTTTTTTTACCTTCCTCACAAATTTGACCTTGAAAAATGAGTTTGACCTTGACCGATGACTTTTAACTTGGTGTCAACAGAAAGACCTTGTCCAAGCCTATCACCATGTGAAATATGAAGGCCCTTTCACTCACCATCCATAAGTTATTTCATTTAAAAATGACCTTGACATTGAATGATGACCTTAAAGTTGGTACCAAAAGAAAGGTCTTGTCCTAAGCAATCATCATGTGAAATATAAAGGTTCTATTACCTACCAATCATAAGTAATGTCCAATGTTTAAATTTTACGTTCTTTTTTAATAAATTTGTTCTTGAAAAATGACTTTGACTTTGACTGATAACCTTGAACTTGGTACCTACAGAAAGGCCTTGTCCCAAGCAATCATCATGTGAAATGTGAAGGCTCTATCACTCGCCATTAAAAAGTTATGACCAGGTTAAAGTTTGTCATGCCAAGGCCAACACCAAGGCCAAGGTGATCATAATAATACCTTAGGTTTTCTTCGAAATCAGCCAAGCTAAAACTATCCTTCAAAGTAAATTAATCAAATTGATTGAAAGGAGTTTAACGCCGCTTTCAACATTTTTTCAGTTATATCGCGGCGGCTGGGACACCTAACAATGGATTCCTGGTGTTTCTCTCACCAGTACAACCATCACATTCTTTCCTAGCCTCCAGCTGCTACCTCACATAGGTCTACGATTATTAACCTTATAGTCGAAAAGAATTAGTGCCGCCGTCGGGGATCGTAACCGAGACCTCTAGTTTGACAGTCCGATGCGCTACCAACTGCGCTATGACGGCAGCTTAAGTAAATTTATCAGAAAATATATTAGCAAGGTTAAAATTTTTTGGTTAAGATTTTCTGTTTAAGTCCATAAAAGATCAAGGTCAAGATCAAAATGTCAAGGCACTTTGTCTCTGGTGTAAGCATATCACCTGGTGAGTGCATATATGAAGTAATGTTGTCTCTAGGTAAAGTGTTCAGAACATATAAGCAAAGTCAAAAGTTTTTTGGTTACAGTTTTTTTCGCTTTAAGTTTATGGTAAAAGTTTTTTTAAAAGTCTCAAGGTCATTTTGACATGGGAGCTAGTCTTAAATGAAAGCCTATACCCTAATGAGTATTTGTGAAAAATATATAGCCTCGGATTAATATTGATAGAAATAAAAAAAAAAACTTTAATCCAATGTGGACATCGACGCTGACACCCATGTCCCAGGCGAGCTAAAAAGTGACTGATTAGAAGATTGGTTTCTGTATATTAGGTAGAAGGTATGTGTATACCTATTTTTGCTCAATTATCTAACATCATATTTAAAAGATTGTTGAAAGCAGCATTAAAAGAATCATTCAAACAAAAAAATCTAACATCAGTTGATGCAGACCTAATTACCCTCATACATGATTTTAAATCTTCACTTCTTAAGTTTGTATCATTTTCCTTCTCTGATATAAAATTTGAACTAGAAAGCCATGAATGGCTTGAGTCGCTCCACAGGCTTGAAATTCTTGTAAAGCAATAAAAGTTTTGACTAGACTTTTAGATATCTTATATTCTACTGATGTTGAAAATGATTTTCAAAGTTTCAACTATATAACATATAGAGAAACTACATCCGCCCATAAAATGCATATTTTCATCTGATCACAGTAATTTTTTGTAGAATGATAAAAGGTCACTCAAGGATCATTCATGTAAAATTTAATTGGTATCCATCAATTACATTCTGAGAAAATATTTTTCAAAGTTTCAAGTTTATATAACACATTGAATAATGACCTCCGCCCATAAAATGCATATTTTTCATCTGATCACAATAATTTTTGGTAGACTGATAAAGGGTCACTCAAGTGTTTTTCCAGTGAAATTTGGTTGATATCCATCATTTAGATTCTGAGAAAATGATTTTCAAAGTTACCACTATATGACATATAGAGAAATGACCTCGGTCCATAAAATACATATTTTCCACCCGATCACAATAATTTTTGGTAGACTGATAGAGGGTCACTCAAGGATTATTCCAGTGGAATTTGGTTGATATTCATGGGTTAGATTCTGAGAAAATGATTTCCAAAGTTTCCACTATATAACATATAGAGAAATGACCTCCGCCCATAAAATACATATTTTTCATCCGATCAATACAATTTTTGGCAGACTGATAAAGGGTCACTCAAGGATCATTCCAGTGAAATTTGGTTGAGATCCATCACTTCCATCCTGAGAAAATGATTTTGAAAGTTTCCACTATATAACATATAGAGAAATGACCTCCGCCCATAAAATCCATATTCTTCATCCGATCTCAATAGTCTTTTGTAGACTGATAAAGGGTCACAGAAGGATCATTCATGTAATTCATTGGTATCCATCACTTAGAATCTGAGAAAACTCACTTTTTACCATATTTGGAAATTAGCCACACCCATTAAATCCATGTTTTTCATTGGATCAAAATTTCTTGAACAACTTTAAAAGAGGGTCACCCAAGGATCATTCCTGTGAAATTTGGTTGAAATTCATCCAGTAGTGTCTGAGGAGAAGATTTTTAAAGAAAAAGTTTACGAACGGACGCACGGACGCACTGACGCACTGACGGACGCACGACGGACACAACGCCATGACAATAGCCCCAGTGGCTTTCAGCCAGTGGAGCTAAAAATCAATTAGGCACTAATGCGGCTTTGGTGAAGGCATTAGCCTCTTATCAAAATCACATCAAATTATGGCGAAAAATGATGAAAATTCTAAGTTTCTTTTTGTAGTCATATTTATAATAACAAATGTCTCAAAATCAAAACTCTTTATTTAAACCTGCAATTTTTTGAACTTATTTCTTTTGAACACCGCGCAATAAACATTGACAGCAGATAGTAACAAACAATTTATGTTGCATCAACTCAAACTTACTATACTTTGTTTTCCATGGAGTCTGTGGCCCAATGGTTAGGACGGTGGCTTTGAGATAAAAAGGTCCTGGGATCGAGTACCCAACCAGACCAAGGGAATTTTTCTGAGCAAAGATTTTACTCCATGTTGCTCTTTTCCACCCAGGTGTATGAATGGGTACCTGTGATAGTTGAATTGTTTGTTTGAACGGGTTTTTACGTCGCTTTCAACAATTTTGCAGTTATATCGCGGAAGCCGGAGCACCTAAAAATGGATTCCTGGTATTTCTTTCACCTGTACTACGATTAAACCCTTTCCTAGCCTCCAACTGCTATCTCACATAGGTTTATGATTATATTAACCCACTGGTGAGAGACAAACGTCGGAAAGGATATTTGCCGCCACAGGGGCTGTGAGAGTTGAAAGTCAAATGGCTGTGGAAGCTGAAGGTGCCATATGTTAACAGCGCACCTGCGAATTTGGTGGTCAGGGGTTAAGCCTAAAGGTGAAAAGTTGTGTGAATACCTTTATTGTAAAACAAGACTATATTTTACAAATTAACTGTCCTCAACTGAAGCATAGCTGAAAATATTCGAAGTGAGCCGTCCTCGAACCTAGGTGGACAAGTAATATTCAAATTTTTGGTTTACAAGTCCAGTGCGCTCACCACTGAGCCAAAGAATATCTTCCCCGATGCAGGTGTCAGACACTGTATTTAAACCAGCAAAGCTTTGCAGGACAGTAGTGAGAATGGTATCCACCAGTGTTAATTCTAGGCAGGGGGATTGGGGGATTCCCCCACTTTTTTCAAAGATCCCCCATATTTTCTGGATTTGGGAGGGATTTTTTACTTTAACCAAAGAGCATGAATTACCACATTTCTCAATTGCATCAATTTTTGTGCTGAAATCCCCCACATTTTTGAAATCCTAGAATAAACACTGTCCACATAACACACTCCCCCTTAAGAGTCATCATATATTGATGACAATAAGGCTATCTAGGCAGTTATGTGCCTTCTGAACTAACCAAGTCGGTACAATGCCGACATAAATTGCTCAATGGCAAATCTCGGACAAGCCCCAATGTTATGAACAAATTGTCCTCAACCAAAGCAGAGCTGAAAAATATCCTTCGTAAACTGGCCTAGATCCCACATGGACAACAATATTCAAATATTTTGGTTTACAAGTCCAATGCGCTAACAGCCATTGTTTTTAAACCTATGAAGCTATGCCAGACAGTTGTGAGAGTATAAATAAACAAGAGGACCATGATGGTCCTATATCGCTCACATGAGTAAATCAACTCATAACTTGTCAACAGTGTTATAAATACCAGAGATTTGCTAATGTACATTTAGGGTGGATTTAAAAGAAACAGACTGCAATTTGATTTTCCTTTTAATTGCAAACAAAATTATTGATGGAATTGAATTCTTTTAACAAGTTTAGTAGTAGACCTTAACCTCAAGAATATCCCTGCCAAGTTTAAGATATGCCCAATAGTTAAGGCGAAGATTAACCTTCTCTGATATTTTCGGCAATATTTTGACATTTCCAATACCATGGAAACCAGAGATTTTGATTGAATAAAATTATTTTTACAATTTTGGTAGAGGTTCACCCAAAGAACATCCCTATCAAGTTTCAGCTTAATTAGCCCAGTGGTTTAGGAAGAGAAGAAATTTTTCTAAGATTTTCAGCAATTTTTGGCCATTTTTCAGCCTTTCTGTTACCATGCAAACCAGAGTTTTTGATGAAATCGAATTCTTATAACAACTTTTGAAGAACTTCGCCCAAGAAACATCCCTGCCAAGTTTCAGCTTGATTGGCCTAGTTGTTTAGGAAGAAATGAAGTTTTTCTAAGATTTTCAGCCGTTTTCAGCCATTTTTCAACCTTTCAGTTACCATAGAAACCAGAGTTTTTGATGAAATTAAGTTCTTTTAACAACTTTTAAATGGCTTCACCAAAGAAATATTTCTGCCAAGTTTCATCTTGATTGGCCCAGTGGTTTAGGAGGAGAAGAATTTTTTTCTAAGATTTTTCGGCCATTTTTGGCCATTTTTCAACCTTTATGTTACCATAGAAACAACAAAAGTTTTTGATGAAATTGAATTCTTTTAACAGCTTTCAAAGAGCTCTATCCAAGAAACATTTTTGCCAAGTTTCAGCTTGTTTGGACTAGTGGTTTAGGAGGAGAAGAATTTTTTCTAAGATTTTCGGCCATTTTTCAACCTTTCCGTTACTATGGAAACCAGAGTTTTTGATGAAATTAAATTCTTTTAACAACTTTTAAAGAGCTTCACCCAAGAATCATCTCTGCTAAGTTTCAGCTTGATTTGCCTTGTGGTTTAGGAGGAGAAGAATTTTTTCTAAGATTTTCATGATTTTCAGCCTTTCTGATTCCATGGCAACAAGAGTTATTTATAGAATTAAATTCTTTTAACAACTTTTAAAAAGCTTCACCCAAGGAACATCCCTGCTAAGTTTCAGCTTGATTGGCCCTGTGGTTTAGGAGGAGAAGATGTTTAAAGAAATTGTTGATGGATGGACAGACAGACAGACGGATGATGGACGGACGACGGACGGTGAGTGATCACAATAGCTCCCCTTGAGCACTTTGTGCTCAGGTGAGCTAAAAACATAGCCAGTAAGAATATCTTTGTCTTATATCATTTAACTTCTTTTCAAAATTAACATAACAAACTAAAGGAACAGAAATGATGTAAGGTCTAAGGATATTTCAATAATCTTCATAAATCAGTAGTCCAAGAACCGAATTTTCAATATTTCTTGCTGATCTTGGGGTATAACAGGAGTTTATTTTGTTGATATAATAGCAATATAATATTTTGATTAATTAAAAATATAGAGTTAGTTACATTGTTTGTGATATCTTTATGTCTGTTCACACACCTAATACCATATTATTGTCCTTCGAATAGATAAATCAATTTTGTGACTTATTACTATGGTTTCCATAGAAACTACTATTTTACATAAAAGCTAGCATGCAAACATACTTTTTTCTTTCCACTTTTGTACTCAACATTAGTTTTTACACGAAAAAGATGCAATTTTATGTAAGGATTATTATTCCTTAAACTACCAAAACCATTCTTAACTATCTCAAATATCTCCACAAGGGCATACTGAAATGACCAGCAGTGTGACAAATATTCGAACTCAAGATCTTTGCCCCCCCTCCCCCCCCCCCCCCCCCGATCTAGGGTCACTAGAGTTACAAAAGACTCCCTTCATTTACTTACACGGTAATGTGTAGATGTACACGAAAAGCTTCCTACATCCTCTTTTTCCTCATCATTTTTTTCAAATAATGCCTCGTTACGCGTGGCACAATACCTTTTGCATCATCGTTACCTGCAATAAAACAATGCTTGATCATTGTTGTGTAAGTTTAACAACACTTAAGTTTTACAATCATAGCTGGTGAAACTACCCTGGGCTTCTTTTGGGTTAAATATCTCCTCAACCACTAAAATTAACAGAGTCATCTTTTGCTCATCCTAAACAAGTCTATTCCTTATCATTCACAGATCGGTGTTTGACAAATGCCCACAGTTAGATTTGACCAAAAAGTAGGCAGAAGTTTATTCCTTATCATTCTCACATAGGTGGTGGACAAATGCCGGCATAGTTAGATTTGACCACAAGAAGGCGGTACAGACAGATAAGACTGTGCAGCCTGATCGTATTCGATTAAGTGCAGCAAGGCTTTGTGTTCAGCATGAATATGCTGATAATAGCATAACAAGGGCAAACTTTTCTACTGAACCATACATTTTCCTGGTGTGAATGAAGCTTTAGCAGACTATATAAACAACGATAAGCCTGCACAAGCGTAGAACCTGGACTGACAATAATAAACCTACAGTTAGTTGCATGGTGAAACTTGTGTTAAGCGACCACCCAAGGGACCACTAAAAAGCGGTCGTTTATGGGAACGGTCGCTTAATACAAAATATTAAAATAAATGTGACAGTTCATTTTGATCGCATTTATAGATTGTCGGTCAAGTCGTTCTGAATCCTATGATGTTTAAACCCATTAGAATCGTCTTATTGAGACGATTCTAATGGGTTCAAACAACATAAGATTCATCAATAACTATTTTTTCGTTAAGAATGTCCCCTTTTTCAGAGATTTTGCTTACAGTGAAGGGACTTTTTATGGTGGTCGCTTAATAACATTGGTCGCTTAATACACGTGGTCGCTTGAGCAATATCGACTGTACAGTTAGTTGCATGGTGAAATTGACTTATCTTACAGTGATCTAAATACAGTTAGTTGCAATGTGAAATTGACTTATCTTACAGTAATCTAAATACAGTTAGTTGCAATGTGAAATTGACTTATCTTACAGTAATCTAAATACAGTTAGTTGCAATGTGAAATTGACTTATCTTACAGTAATCTAAATACAGTTAGTTGCAATGTGAAATTGACTTATCTTACAGTAATCTAAATACAGTTAGTTGCAATGTGAAATTGACTTATCTTACAGTAATCTAATTACAGTTAGTTGCATCGTGAAATTGACTTATCTTACTGTAATCTAAATACAGTTAGTTGCATGGTGAAATTGACTTATCTAACAGGAATCTACATACAGTTAGTTGCATGGTGAAATTGACTTATCTTACAGCAATCTAAATACAGTAAGTTGCATGGTGAAATTGACTTATCTTACAGTAATCTAAATACAGTTAGTTGCATCTTGAAATTGACTTATCTTACAGTAATCTAAATACAGTTAGTTGCATGGTGAAATTGACTTATCTTACAGTAATCTAAATACAGTTAGTTGCATGGTGAAATTGACTTATCTTACAGTAATCTAAATACAGTTAGTTGCATGGTGAAATTGACTTATCTTACAGTAATCTAAATACAGTTAGTTGCATCTTGAAATTGACTTATCTTACAGTAATCTAAATACAGTTAGTTGCATCTTGAAATTGACTTATCTTACAGTCATCCACATACAGTAAGTTGCATGGTGAAATTGACTTATCTTACAGTAAACTACATACAGTAGTTGCATGGTGAAATTGACTTAACTTACAGTAATGCACAAACAGTTACTGTAGTTGTGTCGTGAAATTGACTTATCGCAGTAATCTATATACAGTTAGTTGCAACGTGAAATTGACTTATCTTACAGTCATCCACATACAGTAACATCCTAAAATTGATATTCATCTCAATCAATATCATTCTAAAACATTCACTCAACACTTCATTATTTCATTTAAAACACTCAAACAATTCCAAAGCACTCCAAAATTACTAAATAGATAAGATAAGCAAGTACCTACTAAATATGGCTGGAAAAATGGCCATTTCACTGACATTATTGAAAGTTTAAGCGTCTCATTGGTTCCTGAAGAAATATGAAGCTTTTCATAGAACTTGTATTTGTCTTTTATTGAGGGGAGGTAATAAATGTCGATAATAGTGTTCATCTTGAACAAAATTAGCAATATTGAATTACTTCCCTTTTATTACACTCAAACTCACTCATAACACTCAAACAATTTCTTTCCAAAATCATTCCCCAACCATTCACCTTGTTAAATTGACGATGTTCTTAAATCATGTGCTTACTATTTAGTTATTTTTGAACAAGAGTGCCATCGTCACAAAATACGCCGCCACTTTGCTGCTGTTTCACAAAAATAATTGTAGACACTACTTATTTTGACAGAACCAAATTGAAAATGACCAAGTTTCATTTAAATCAAGACAAAAAGTTAGGAGGAGTTGCCTTCACAAGGCTGCAATTTCAATAAGCCCCAGGCACTAAGTTTTAAGGGGACATAATTCAGGGAAATAAATGAACCATAAAATCCTTGATCCATGTACATCTACAAATTATGGTGATGACATTTACCAAGTTTCATTTAAATAAAGACAAAAAGTAAGGAGGAGTTGTGTTCAAAAGAATGCAATTTCAATGAGCCCTAGATATTAAGTTTTAAGGGGGCACAATTTAGGGTAAAATTAATGAACCATAAAATTCTTACTTCATGCTCATCTACCAATTTCGGTTATAACATCCATCAAGTTTCATTTAGATCCAGGCAGAAACTTAGGAAGAGTTGCATTCACAAGGCTGCAATTTCAATAAGCCCCAGAGACTAAATTTTAAGGGGGCATAAATGAGGCAACAAGCCCCAGAGACTAAGTCTTTTAGGGGCATAACTCATGCAAAAATCAACGAACAATAAAATCCTTCCTTCATGCAGATATACCAATTGAGGTGATAACATTGACCAAGTTTCAAGAAGATCCAGCCAGAAACTTAGGAGGAGTTGCGTTGACAAGACAAGAGGCCCAAGAGGGCCTGTATCGCTCCACTGGCTTAAAATCTCAAGATTTGAAAGAGAGATATTGCAAATAGAAGGTAATGAAAGTGAACAACATTCAGAAGGAATTCAGACTTTTTCTAGGTTGAAACTGACTTATGAAGGAATGAACTTAATTAACTTATATGTAAAATTACAAGACAGAAAACTTTTTAGATGTAGAATGAAACAAGAGGACCAGAATGGCCCTAAACCGCTCACCTGAATTTTATTGATCCAGTGGATCTCATCCAATTCAAATTTCTTGAACATCTTTAGATGAGGGTCACCCAAGGAACATTCTGGTAAAGTTTCATTAAAATTGGCCTAATGGTTCAGAGGAGATGTCATTCAAAAATTTCGGGGTCAAAATAAGCCCTGCCTTGCCACGCTTATATTTGGGGGTCAATCCAAATTTCTCGAACAACTTGAGATGAGGGTCACCCAAGGAACATCCTAATAAAGTTCAATTGAAATTGGCCCAATGGTTTTGGAGGAGATAAGGTTCAAAGATTTCGGGGTCAAAATAAGCCCCGCCCTGCCATGCCCATAAATGGGGGTCAATCCAAATTTCTTGAACAACTTTAGAAGAGGGTCACCCAAGGAACATTCTGGTAAAGTTTCATTGAAATTGGCCCAATGATTTGGGAGTAGATGTCGTTCAAAGATTTAGGGGTCAAAATAAGCCCCCCCCCCCCTGCCACTCCCATATTTGGGGGTCAATCCAAATTTCTTGAACAACTTTAGAAGAGGGTCACCAAAGGAACATTCTGGTAAAGTTTCATTGAAATTGGCCCAATGGTTTAGGAAGAGATGTTGTTCAAAGATTTTGAGGTCAAAATAAGCCCCGCCCTGCCACGCCCATATTTGGGGGTCAATCCAAATTTCTTGAACAACTTTAAAAGAGGGTCACCTAAGGAACATTCTGGTAAAGTTTCATTGAAATTGGCTCAATGGTTTGTGAGGAGATGTTGTTCACAGATTTCGGGGTCAAAATAAGCCCCGCCCTGCCACGCCCATATTTGGGGGTCAATCCAAATTTCTTGAACAACTTTAGAAGAGGGTCACCCAAGGAACATTCTGGTAAAGTTTCATTGAAATTGGCCCAATGGTTTTGGAGGAGATAAGGTTCAAAGATTTCGGGGTCAAAATAAGCCCCGCCCTGCCACGCCCATATTTAGGGGTCAATCCAAATTTCTTGAACAACTTTAGAAGAGGGTCACCCAAGGATTATTCTGGTAAAGTTTCATTGAAATCCACCCATTGGTTTAGGAGGAGAAGATGTTTAAAGAAAAGTTTACGCACGCACGCACGGACGGACGGACGCACGGCGGACACCTCGCCATGACAATAGCTCGCTGGCCTTCGGCTAGTGGAGCTAAAAATTGGACCAAGAGACTAAGTTTTTAAGGGGCATTACTCAGGCAAAAATCATCGAACAATAAATCCTTCCTTCATGCACATCTACCAATTGAGGTGAATACATTGACCAAGTTACAAGAAGATCCAGCCAGAAACTTAGGAGGAGTTGCGTTGACAAGAAAAGTGGACCCAGAGACTAAGTTATCAAGGGGCATAACTCAGGCAAAAATCAACGAACAATAAAATCCTTCCTTCATGCACATCTACCAATTGAGGTGATTACATTGACCAAGTTTCAAGAAGATCCAGCCAGAAACTTAGGAGGAGTTGCGTTGACAAGAAAAGTGGACCCAGAGACTAAGTTATCAAGGGGCATAACTCAGGCAAAAATCAACGAACAATAAATCCTTCCTTCATGCACATCTACCAATTGAGGTGAATACATTGACCAAGTTTCAAGAAGATCCAGCCAGAAACTTAGGAGGAGTTGCTTTGACAAGAAAAGTGGACCCAGAGACTAAGTTATCAAGGGGCATAACTCAGGCAAAAATCAACGAACCGTAAAATCCTTCCTTCATGCACATCTACCAATTGAGGTGATAATATTGACCAAGTTTCAAGAAGATCCAGCCAGAAGTTTAGGAGGAGTTGCGTTGACAAGAAAAGTGGACGGACGTACGGACGGATGGACGGACGGATGGACGGACAGACGGAGAAGATGACGCCAATATACGTCCGCCTCCGGCGGCGTATAAAAAGGGGTCCAAAGGACTCAATCATTGGAACCGTAGGGGTCCTTTCTTAAATTTTGGGAGTCCCTGCTTTAGATATAGACTTTGTTCTTTTAGGCTATAACCATGCATAATGTAAATTAAGAGCTATTCACTGGTTGAAGGTAAAGAAATCAATGGATTTGTTTGTTTGAATGGGTTTTACGCCGCTTTAAACGATTTCGCAGTTATATCGCGGCGGCCGGAGCACCTAACAATGGATTCCTGGTATTTCTTTCACCTGTACTACCATTACACCCTTTCCTAGCCTCCGACTGCTATCTCACATAGGTTTACGATTATATCAACCCATTGGTGAGAGACAAACGTCGGAAAGGATATTTGCCGCCACCGGGGATCGAACCCACGACTTCCAGATTGGAAGTCTTATGCCTAACCACTGCGCTATGGTGGCGGCACAAGAAATCAATGGAAGTATATGAATAGTTGGGGCTCAACTGCAGGAAAGAATTGAAGACTGTTTAAAGCAGTCTTCAATTCTTTACTGAAGTTGATCCTCAAAAAGTCTTTGGAACTTACTTCACATAGTTTTGAGGGACCTGGCTACTAATTATTGCATCCCACATGCGCAAAACCTGCGTCCCTTAAAACCTTGCGTAACCGTCTTGTAAAATTGATTTTTTTTTAAGAATTTTAAATTCTGTATGAACAGAATTAAAGGTAGGTTCAGACCTACCAGGCGTTTCCAAAAACCCTCAAATGGGGGTGACTTACCCCCAAATTGAAGCTTGTACCCCCTATTTTTGTAAACAGCCTTCTTTGTTTCATATAGAGGAGGTACATGCATGCTGTAAAATACCCATTTTTAATCCCCAGATTGAAGCAGCAGTGGGAACACTGCTGAGTACAATAATTTTCTTGTGAGTCCTTACAGATCAGTAAATTGAGGAACTCTTATGATTTGAAAGCTTTAACCTGTGTTGAACGATAAATTTAAGGGTTCGCCGCAAATATAAATGGAGGCCATTTGTATTTTTGGCCAAAATTTTATATGCAAAATGAAGGCTTTTCTTTATGCAAAGTCAACTAAATATGTTATAAAATGTATTAAAAAGGGGAAATGAAGATGTTTTTGATAAAAATATTTGCAAAGAATGCTTTTATAGCTGAAAACAGAGTTCCACATTGCACTTTCGCATTTGCATCCATTTGAAAAATTTACCGATGCATTTGCGACAAAAACTTGCAGACGTCAACTGGAATATCCAGAGTACAATCAACGAGGCTTACTTTTGGCTAAAATGCCTGTGGGAAAGATATTTCAGCGTTGAAAGACACGTGTTTATTTTCAAGGAAACATGGCAGCCTTTTTTTACAACAACAAAACATGTAAACAAAGATGTTTTAAGGAATTGCAACGATCGTATTCCTTGAAAGCCAAAAGTGACCGTCCATTATCACTCTTGGGCATTTCTACTTTAAAAATGAGACTAGATTTACCTTGATTTCTACTTAGAAATCCTTGCTATTGTTCTGTTTTTCTCAGCTGTCAAATCAAAAGACTGTCGTGGGAAATTTGTTATGAACCGCTTCACGGAAAAAGAGATAAAAATATCACTCCTCTAAAAAAATTAGAGTGGGACCTTTCATACTTATTTAAGAGCAAGTTAAAACGGCCTGAAGTCAAAACGGCCCAAAGTCAAAACGACCCCATATTCGCTAAAACCAGTCAATACCAAGTCAAAACTTTTACTCATTTGGTCAAAAAAGCAAAAATCATTTTTTTATGTCATATAAGAATATATACAATTAATGGCTCGATTTATACATTTTATACATCTTTTTTTTTTAATAAGATCACAAATTAAATAGCTTTTATTTGGTTTATTTCAATACAAATACACCTCAATTTACTTGTTTCAGTCTCTCACATTACATCTATAAAGGTTTGTTTCAAATTAAAGACCAATACCCTTATTCATATAAATGTGTTATTATTATAGTCCGATTGACTTGTATAAGGACCGGTGTTTTCACCAATTACACAAAAATACGTTGGTAAAATCTTTTGTATGTAGTAATATCTTAATTTTAGCTTAATCCAAATTAATTTTAGACTATAAAATGGTTCCAGAATGATGCTTTTGTCTACTTCGTAAATGATAATTTTTCGCATTTTCCACTCTTAAGGCTGCTAAGTAGTAAGAATATGTACACATATACTAAAAACTTGTGTTTTTATACTAAACTTTTGACACAATAAATGACAAATTTTCTTTTGTTGGATATACGTATTTTCATATCGACGGTACCCAATTTTAAACTAAAATATCACGTATTTTTTACTGTTCATAACTCGCTATTTACTTGTTATATCTCGTGAAAAAAACGCAACGATTTCGTTAAATAATCCATGATTTGATTGGTCCGATTTAGAGGGTACAGGGTTCATCCATGAAAAGATATAGGCGATTATCAATATCTTGTCAAAAGGTTCACGAACAAAGACAGGACACACTCATTCTAATATACTTTACGAGTGAATTACACAAACATAATTAATTTTATAGAAATACTCGATATTATATATATATATATATATATATAAAAAAAACAACAACAAAAAAACGGCTCCTTTAAAATCATCCTCTTTTGATTCGATGCAAATTGGTACCTATTTTGAGAAAGACACTTCACTTTTCCCTTATTATAGAAACAATAAGTTGTAATAGGCCAGGAGTTTCATGTAGACGGACAGACAAAATCATTATTTTACTTTCAAAAATCCTGAAAACATTTTTTTTTCATGGTAATAGATTGAAAAAAAGATATTATGATGAGCAAAATTTGCGCTTGAAAATTACTTTTAATTATATTGTATCATTGTTATTGAGTTCAAAAGACAATCCAAGTGTGGGTGGCCGTTTTTTGGCGTTTCGTTTGCGAAATCTACCACTTTAATTCAAACACGAATAAAATATTGGGATTTCATACATCAGAATGAAAATATGACTTCTTTTATTGAGCTTCAGCCTTTGAGTAATTTCAATTGAACAAAGGAGATACCATCACAAGCTCTATTGTGAAATTTTGCCCTACTATGAACAAGGAATTGTGAAGAACATGTTGATAATAATGTGGTCAAAAACATACTTTATATTTTGCAGCAAATCGTATAAAGAAAGACTGTGACACCAATATTTATATTGGTGAAATGAATCAAAGTCAAATTTACTACACTACATTTCTTTAATAAACGTTTAACTAAAATTTGTCTGTCTTCTTATCTTCCAAAGAAGTCTCTCCCCGCTCACCGCTCTGTGGGCGCCTTTACATACCTCTTACATATGTATACATTCCTAACAGAACAAGGTCACCTGATCTACCCACACATTGGCATGCTGCCCAGCGGCTCGCTATCTGTTGTAAATAGTTTATGACCGAATAATCAGACCACATTCAAAGACAGGTATGGTTGAGTCATTCAAAAAGGAGGCTCGCAGAGATTGAATGTTTTACATATCTAATTGGTATATTCTCTATAACGCCAGAAATTTATTTAGAGAGTACAGGTTTAAAAGGGTGAGGAAATTCAAAAACGTTAATTTGTACTTTTTCAAAATGGAAAAAAAGTAACACTTAATTTCGTTAATGTTTCCTATTTTCTTCTGTATAATCGAAGGACACTTAATACAACTCCCTGGAGGACACCTTTTCCGTATGATAATATATGCACTCTAAATATATACTCTGTACTCTTTTTTATAAAACACTTTATTAACAACAGGTTTTCTTAGGATTAAATTGACTGTTATCAAATGTCATCTTATTATCCGGTATTTACAGCGTTTAAGCCTGTTGTCTTGATTATAAATAATGTTTGAAAATGCAGTAATAAATTATCTTTTATCAAAACCGTTTTCCGCTTTACAAACGAAGAGCTAAGTTTTGGGGATTAGAAACTATGCGTTTTATTAATTTTGAGAGGGAAATAGAGAGATAAAGAAGAATAGAGGAGAGGGTCAAGTTTCTTCAAAATTATAATAATTACTAATCTGAATATCAAAAGTCAACCTTATTAAAAAAATCTGGGTAGAAACTGTGTATTCAAAATCTTTAGCATATGATACTTTATTTATTAAGCTCCAATAAAAACCATGAAAGTCATAAATTCCGTTCTTTCCCTTTCTTCAGTTTAAACACGCTGCGCGCGTACGTGAAATGACCAATCAAAGGCCTCAATACATTTTGACCAATGAAACGAGAGGAAGCAACGGACCAATGGTGTCCATGCTTACTTTAGGATCTAGTATCGATAAATGAGGACAGGCTAGCCAGTCTAAATTAAAATGGGCCTACGTTTTGCACAAGAACAAAAACCGGAAGTGTAGTTAGGTTTTTCCGCGAAAAGGTGAAAATCGAAGAAAACCTGGAAATCAAAAGCTTAATCGATAGATCAAGGTAGTTTCTGCCATTTTTCTGTTCATTACATCATTCCCTATATGCAGGCAGAAGGAAACGCCAAATAATTTGAGTTAAATCAATAAAATCAGCCAATTTTGTTAATTTACACTAAAGGTAGGTTTCACGTGATGTTTTTACAACAGAAATCTTTCAAATAATCTTACCTATGGAGACCAAAAGGAACCATACGTATTTCCACTATATTTTGATGGGTATTTTTTATTTATTTTGTAAATATCACTCAAAAATCAAAGTTAATCATATAGTTTTGATATTCATCTTCCTCTTTAAAGTGAAATTTAATGGTCCCGACGCACAGGTAACAGGTAAAAATTAATTCAACAACTTGAAATGTTCAGACATAGTATTAACTTGGTCACCATATGTTATGAAGCAGTCTACTTTCTTTTTATGAATGAAATATCATTTGGCGTGGGAATAGTAAATGTAAACAAACTCTATGTCTGCCATTTGCAAATTATTTTTCTGGAGTTGGTCATTTTCAGATACAAAATGTGAGTTATGTGAAATGTTTATGCAAAATTTAAGCCTCCTTCATTGTTCTTTAGCTTTTCCTCTACATGTAGACATTTCTTGTTTTATCTATTGTGCAACTGAATCTTTAGTTGAACGCAAATAGAAAATGTTGTAAATGTGTCATATTTTCATGCTTTAAAGACACTTTTTGATATTTTTTTCTACATATCCAAACTATTTTGCATTCTTTAGTAATATTTTAAAGCTACTATATCAGTTTTGGGCCAATAGATTACTTTGTATGAGTTTTTAATTTCATGTCCATTGACTCAGTTTCTGTGAATTCAAATCGCGGTAAACCCTTAAATGCTCTTACAATTAATTGCAAGTTACCATGATGTAGAAATATTATAATAATAATAATAAAGACTTTATCTAAAGAGGCTGCACAGTTGGGTGAACCCCAGTCAGGCCTGCCGGCCTCTATGAATACATAAACAATTTACAAAATCATATACAAAAACAAAAAACAAAAAAAAAAACAAGAGGGAGGACCATGATGGTCCTAGATTGCTCACCCGAGTCTCTTTGACCCCTGGGACATCACTTTATATATTGGCAGATATCAACAAGGAGATAATTTCTACATAAGATCAATACCATGGAATTTTTCAGCCAAGAGCAAGAAGGATATGCCTTTTTGCTCTTTGATTCTATGTAAAAAGGGATGCACCCCGATGGAGCTCAAATGTGACCCCAGGGTCTTGATATAGACAAACTTTGTAGAAGTCCACTAGAAGATGCCACATACTAAATATGAAAGCGACCTGCCTTCTGGTTTCAAAAAAAAAGATTTTTGAAGATTTTCCTATTTTAAACCATCATGCTCAGAAGAGCTAAAAGGGATGTGCCCCGGCAAAGCCCAAATGTGACCCAAGGGTCTTGATATGAATAGACTTGGTAGGGCCCCACTAGATAATGCTACATACCAAATATGAAAGTTGTGTGCCCTTCTGGTTTCAGAAAAGATGATTTTTAAAGATTTTTGCTCTTAAATTCTATGTAAAAAGGGTTGCGTCTGGGTGAATCCCAAATATGATCCCAGGGTCTTGATAATTATGAAGAAACTTGCTAGAGGTTCACTAGATGATGCTACATACCAAACATGAAAGCTGTCTGTCTTCTGGTTTCAGAGTAGAAGATTTTTAAAGATTTGCATTTTTTTTTAAAATTCATGCTCAGAGGAGCTAAAAGGGATGTGCCAAGACAAAGCCCAAATATGACCCAAGGGTCTTGATATGTACAAATTTGGTAGAGGCCCACTAGATGATGCTACATACCAAATATACATACGAAATATGAAAGCCGTCTTCCTTCTGGTTTAAGAGAAAAAGATTTTTTAAAGATCTTCTACTTTTGATTCTATTTAAAATGGGTTGCCCCCCCAGTGGAGCCCAAATATGACCCCAGGGTCTTGGTATGAACAAACTTGGTAGAAGTCCAGTAGATGATGCTACATATCAAATATGAAAGCTGTCTGCCTTCTGGTGGTATCAGAGAAGAAGATTTTTGAAGATTTTTGTATTTTCACCCTTTTTGTTCAGGGTAAAGAGAAAGTTAAGGGTGGATTTCATTTATTTGAACAACTTTGGTAGAGCTTGATCCAAGGAACATCCCTGACAAGTGTCATCAAGATTGGCCCACCAGTTGAGGAGAAGATATTTAAAGAAATTGTGGACGACGGACAACAGAAGACTGATGACGTACAACAGACACTGTGCAATCACAATAGCTCACCTTTGAGCACAAAACAGAGTACACTGCAAATCCATTTAACCACTGTAGTAGGGGTCCAAGAAATGAAACAGTGGAAGAAGTAGATATTTTGCTATAACGCTGTTATACCCCATTGCCACCCCCCCCCCCCCTTCAACGAAAACCTAGAACTGTTGCAGAGCGGACTTATACCCCCACAAGCACTTTGTCAGATTGCAAGTGCTATAAGTGCAGGATGTCTTTGTATTGAGGTCATATGCAGCATTTGCATGAAGTTTCATGATTGTCAGCCGCTTGATTCTTGAGTTAGAGTCTAGAAATGAAAATTGAAAAAAAAAGATTGACTGTGACTTGACCTTTGACCTATGTGACCCAAAATAATAAGACATGTCATATAGTCATAAGCAACATTTGCATAAAGTTTTATGATTCAAGGTCGCTTGGTTTTTGAGTAAGAGTCCGGAAACGAAAATTGGAAAAAAAATATGGTGACCTTAACCTTTGACCTATGTGACCCAAAAACAATAGGACACTTCCTTGGGTCATAAGGAACAATTGTATAAAGTTTCATGATTGTAGGTCACTTGGTTCTTGAGTTAGAGTCCGAAAACGAAAAGGTCTACGGACGGACAGATGGACAGACAGACAGACATGATGAAACCAATATACCCCCTCTATTTTGTAGGTGGGGGGTATAAAAACAGCCTGGACCTACCCGCCCGGCACCTGAGAAAGGCCGATAACCATCTCAAGAGGGCACAGTAAAATGCATTATGTTTCATTAGATCAATGAGTTTTGAATTCTAAATATTTCTTTTGGAAAATAGGAGAAAATAATTAGCTATGCAATCAATAAAATCATATGTACAATCAAAACTATACCATAGTAATCGAATCTCTCAGAGAGCGGGACCATGTTACCCAAGGTATCCGATGTGCGAGTGTAATGTCATAAATGAATGAAATGAATCTGTAGTAACGACATAAGGTTTGCCAATTTTGTGAAGATAAGCAGATTCTTTTATACACGCGGTTTGATTGACAGTTGATAGGTTGTCAGGTAAGGAAAGTCTAGATGAATGTAAGGCGACTTGATCACTAACATTTTTGTGTCATTTTTTGTTTCATTGCTTGTAGGCAAATATAGCTTCCAGTTAAGAACCAAATTGAAGTCAATAAGACTGATTCTACAAATCCTGTTGAACATGTCTATAATATGAATAATTTTAATTTTAAAACAAAATTTTATCATCCAATTTTCAAAACTACTTAATATTTGACGGAAAATTCAATGGGACATTTTGTTGAATGGGTGAAATTAAACATAACAAGTGCATGTCGTATTGCGATGCAATACAGGAGTCCCCCACCGGATAAAAAAAAATCCTCTCTTATAATATATCTCCTACATACTAGATCTATAACTGTAAAAGTTTAAAGTTGCTAGCACTTATAGTTTAGGAGATATGATCCGGACAAGAATGTAAGACTAAAAACAACAAAGGGCAATAACTCAAAAAGTGGACATGGCAGAGTAACAGTTCTTGTACATGACATGTGTCCTCGATAAGATCTATCAGTGTACAAAGTTTGAAGTTGCTAGCTCTTATGGTTTAGGAGATATGATCCGGCAAAAATGTAAGGGTAAAAACAACAAAGGGCAATAACTCAAAAAGTGGGCGTGGCAGAATAACAGTTCTTGAACATGGCACTTGTCCTCAATAAGATCTATAAGTGTACAAAGTTTTAAGTTGCTAGCACTTATAGTTTAGTAGATATGATCCCGACAATAATGTAATGGTAAAAACAACAAAGGGCAATAACTCAAAAAGTGGGTGTGGCAGAGTTATGGATCTTGAACATAACACTTCGCCTCAATGAGATCTATGAATGTACAAAGTTTAAAGTTGCTAGCACACATAGTTTAGGAGATATGATCCGGACAAGAATGTAAGGGTAAAAACAACAAAGGGCAATAACTCAAAAAGTGGGCGTGGCAGAGTAACAGTTCTTGAACATGACACTTCTCCTCAATGAGATCTATAAGTGTACAAAGTTTGAAGTTGCTAGCACTAATGGTTTAGGAGATATGATCCGGACAAAAATGTAAGGCTAAAAACAACAAAGGGCAATAACTCAAAAAGTGGGTGTGGCAGAGTTATGGATCTTGAACATGACACTTCTCCTCAATGAGATCTATTAGTGTACAAAGTTTGAAGTTGCTAGCACTTATGGTTTAGGAGATATGATCCGGACAAGAATGTAAGGGTAAAAACAACAAAGGGCAATAACTCAAAAAGTGGGCGTGGCAGAGTAACGGTTCTTGAACATGACACTTCTCCTGAATGAGATCTATAAGTGTATCAAGTTTAAAGTTGCTAGCACTTATGCTTTAGGAGATATGATCCGGACAAGAATGTAAGGGTAAAAACAACAAAGGGCAATAACTCAAAAAGTGGGCATGGCAGAGTAACGGTTCTTGAACATGACACTTCTCCTCAATGAGATCTATAAGTGTACCAAGTTTGAAGTTGCTAGCACATATGGTTTAGAAGATATAGCCCGGACAAAAGCGTGACGGACAGACGGACAGATGGACGGACGGACAGACGGACGGACGGACAGACGGACAGACAGACAGACGGAATCGAGCAAACCTATAGTCCCCCAAACGGTAACCGGTGGGGGACTAATAAATTGGTTAAGGGGCAGATCTCATAATTCAAAACATTTGTCAACTGCAGTAATTCTTCCAGATTTGAGAAAAATGAAAAAAAAAAATTGTGGACATGAACAATTGGCTTCTTGTGAAATTTATTTACGGGGATTATTTTTTGCTGTTCAATCGTGTCCCTCTGTACACGTAGCCAAATCTCGACAACTTGATGTGTTTGACGCGTGTTTGAGATTTCTCGCTCAATGTCAAACAGTTTCACCAAACAGACTTACCAGTCAATCTATTAATAGGCAATGGGTGTCAGCAATCAAATTAGCGAATTCTCTCTGACACCAAGCAATAATTGCTGCCACTGCTCCGCAGGAAGTGTAAATATACATTTCTTTGATTTACCTGGCTTTAAGCAGTATCGATTTCTATCTAGTTTCCATCTCTTGATCTAAAATTGTGATCAAAACAGCCTTAACGGTGGATTGAGTAATATTGCCGCAGCATCCCAAAATGGTTGACCCTCCAAAATTAAGGGGGGGGGGGGGCAAGTTGACCCTGGGTTTATAATGGATTCAGCAGTCTTATAGATTTCTTGATGATGGAGTTGCAGTGTACTTTAAGATTCTGAGGACGGAATTGTAAATAATTAGTGGTCGAAAGGGTAAAATATTGGGAGAATACGTGGAGATCGGAAGATATCACATGTCTGCAAAGGGCATTTACTGCTAAATTATGCAAGCAAGGGTTATTGTTATTAAATACTGCACTTCTCTTCAATATGAACTATCTACCTATGAAGTTTCAAGTTGATAGCCATTATACTTTAAGAGATATGCCCCTGTCAAATTGTAAGAGTTTAAAATAACAAAAGGCAGTAACTCCAAAATTATGAAAGGAAGAGTTGTTGTCCTTCAATGCTTTTCTCCACATACATCATTGAGGGATTAAAACAAATTTTGATCAATTGAAATTTCTCTAAAAGCGGTCAAGATGACCCACTACATTAAAGGTCAATTGATTGGTTGAATGGAGTTTAACGCCGCTTTCAACATTATTTCAGTTATATTGCAGCGGCTGGAGCACTTAACAATGGATTCCTGGTATTTCTATCACTAGTACAACCATCACATTCTTTCCTAGCCTCCAGCTGCTATCTCACATAGGTCTACGATTATCAACCCATTTGGAAGAGACAAATAGTCGGAAAGAATGGGTGCCACCGTCGGGGATCGAACCCGGGAATTAAGGGTCAAACATGATCCTTTGTAGAGGAAATGATTTTATACAGATAGGATAGTCCAAATATTTAGACGTCTACACATGCACCATTCTTTATTTGATATTCGCTATTCTGACATTTCATGTTTTACCTTTGTTATTGCAGTGTAACGTCTAAAAGTATCCTTAACTTTTCCCGTTAGCAAAAATCATTTCGCGATTTAAACAACTGTGACAGTGAACAGCACGACAGATCTATAACACATAACTTCTGAATCAATTCTTACTTGTCGCTCGCCTTAATTTCCACCGAATGTGTCAATTTTCAAGGAAAAAAGTTTTCGCTTTCACTTTCATAATGCATTTCCAATTGATTTGTTCCAAAGCAGAGTTGGGAAAATAAAAAATGGACGGCAACATAATTTTTAAACGAAAAAATAATGCGCGCAGAAACAGTTGATGAACATTCGTGATTTAAACTAAAATTTTCATTTGAGGCAATTTCATAGTAAAAGACATTTATATTTTTGATTCTGTAAGGGAAAAAAACAAGTTTGAACGGCAAAAATATATCGACGGTCACTGGTCAAATCAGCCCATTTTAAATTATGCCTATGATAAAAAATTGCATCTTAACATTCTGCAACAATATACGGTATAATGTAATAATTAAATAAGTTGGTGCGGAGTATGTGCAGTAAACGATATCTTCATTAAAATATATTTTTCATGTTAAATTCGCTTTGTTTTTGTGATTTTTTAAAGTCCCCTTTACGAGAAAAATGTTCGTAGATCTACTGATTAGAACAGATTCAGACCTCAGATTGCATTGCTATTGCTGGTCGCATTCGAGTACAGAAATGATTGCAAATTTCTCGTGAGAAATTAGCGCAGGGATTCTCTCACACTTCAAATAATAGTTTCTTCACTGCTGTGGAAGAACATACTTTGAAACTTAACTAGCGTTGTTTAATCTGATCGCCGACAATGTTGATTCACAGACACATTTTTTGTGACACTTGACACATACACACACAATATATGTTAAACTAGATTTTGGATCATTAGTTTGTTCGAAATGACAGTTTCCATACCCGATTTAGCGCGGCTACTTAGTCAGTTATGAACTCGGCTAACTTCTTTAAGTCGGGATTTACTCCGAAAATATTGCAAACTTACTTGAACTTAAATCGTCAAGTAGTAGAAAGAGTAACATAGAATGTTCGAATTTCTAAACCGTTTTAATTATAAGCTAAAGTTCGTTAACTTTGAAAAAAAATGTAACCGTGTGAGTCTGAAGCCCTGTGATTTTCGCGATATATTCAGTCTACTATTGTTTCACAGACATAAATTTCGGGGGAAAAGCTCGTCGTTATTTGGTTAAGCTCGGAAATAAGTTCTGAAGACATGGACGCGACCGAAGAAACCTAGATTTATCTGTTTTATAATATATTATAGGCGTCCGCGCAGGACGAGGTCTTCAACCTATAAGTACCTGTTTTATTTCGAAGGTTCGTCCTTTACAATCTTTTTTATAAGATTTTAAAGATAACTTAAGATATTTTGGTTGAAATTTCTTGACGGTGTCAAGGCTGTTCATTTATGCGAATAACTTACATCTGTTGGTAGAATAACGAGAATAGTGTAACTTTGTTTAAAATTTGATGACCATTAAGCGATTAAAGCCTATAATTTATTTATTCGTCAAACTTAATTTGTAAAACTTGAAAATTAAAAAAAAATGACAATATACATAAAAGAGAAATTATCAGAACAAGATCTTAAATCTCCAAGAAATAGTTTACCCCTTACATTTGTATGTCTCTATTTCAACCGTTTTCGAAATATCTCGCTAAGCCAAGTTAACATAACCTATGGACGCCGTACGATATCGCAGCTTATGGGTTTTTTTTTTTAATTTGACACCTAACAATTTCATTATCTACAGCGTATATGTTCACAATATGTGTGGTGCCCAAACGGATTTTATAACCCTTTCATCCATGAATCATTGTGTGCACGTGCAGCGATTAGAAGTCAATCGCAAAGATCGCAAAGTAATCGCGGTGACTGTATGATTTGTCATCTTATGTTAGATCTACTTTAGACCATGCGGCTCCTGTACTTTTTCCCAACGGTGCCTATGCGGGGATCGTAGAATAATTATGTGGTAAAGATTTCTAAGCATAAAGTCGACAGTGACCATGCGATGTCCGTGTGGCGATTTTGTGATGCCTTAACGACGTGGTTGTGGGCCTCCATGCGATCTTGTGATTTAAAAAAAAATATAAAAATTGTTTAGCTTTTTTTCTACAAAACGTAATGTCTTCAGCATCTTTAAAAACGTCCTATAACCACACGGAACTCCTTCGTTGCCGCAAGGGCTCTCCATGATCTCTGGGTTTCGGAGAGTTCCAGCGATAGAATATGTGGCGTCCGAAATTGAGACTGATCTAATGTTTACAAACACTTGGAAAATTGTCACGGTGCATAATTATACTGTTCCTTTATATCCATGTGCCATCTTTATGGTGTATTCTGAGATAATGGTCAAAATTATCAAAGTTGGCAAATACGGGAAATAAATATCATTTGTTTACAGATGCAATATGAAAACATAACCATACGCACCGAATACGCAGAAATTTTATTTAGTTGAGAGATGATGATAAACTAAAAGGTAATCTGGATAAGATAAGTTATATAAGAAAACACACAGTACTAAATTTAAATGTACTGAGAAATTACATTTTAAGCGATTTCTTTTAATTTAACTAACAATACGGGACTAAATTTGTTCGCAAAAAGATAGAAAACGTTTTCTATTTGGAAAAGAAATACTCCAGGACTAAAATATGTGCATATACCATTTTAAAATGCGATTTCGTAAATGATAAGAAACACCCCGGAACTTAATCCAGCATGGACTCTGTATAGTCAGGCTCTGTCATTCAAGTTCACAGAAGACGACTCCTCGCGTAAAAATAAACCGGGACTGATTCTTAATGCATGAACGAGTTTTACATACGTTTTTTATAGGATAAGAACCTACAGGGCCATAATTTAAGAGCACAGAACACTAGCACAACGAAGCTATAGACTAGTTTCATTTTATGAAAATTGTAATAAATCGTAGCACAAAAAGAGCATTCTACAAGTCTTTTTGGTCAGAATTTGTAACAGTCGGATAAATTCACAATCCAAGTATTCATTTTCTTACTGTATTAAGGTATTTTCTATAAATATACATGTATCACATTCAATATCAGGGGAAAATTTGAAGAAAGAAAAATGACGAAAACTAGCATAGACCTAACAATGAGAAAATACTAGAATAAAACCTTAACTTAATCAATTTTGGTAATTTTCATAAAAAAACGCTTTGGTAATTTGAGTAGAGATAATTGTTTAAAAAACTATACTCGGGCCGTTTTTACCGAATGCAAAATCAGAAATAGGCCCTTCTTACAGTTTTCAGAAACAGCTAATGGCCCTTTTAAACCAAACTACGGACCGTTTTTTACGGAATAACGGCTAGTTTAACTAGATACTAAAAGGAATTGTAGATCGGTAAGTAAAATAGAATTAAAACAAGAGCACCGCCTACGGGTGCCTACGCTCGGCTGTCGAGAGCTGGATGGTGGGAAAAAATCTAAGTCGAAAAAGGGGCATAATTTGCACAAAATGCATCTAGAGTTATCCCACTTGATAGTATAGGTTGCTCTTTTGATGGTGAACATGTGTGCCAAGTTTCAAGTGAATGCCTTCAGTAGAACCAGAGATATAACAAAATGTCAAAGTTTTCGCACGACGACGACGACGACGACAACGACGCCGCCAACGACGACAACGACACGGAGGCTATAGCAATACCTCGGGTTTTCTCCGAAAACAGCCGAGCTAACAACAGAGAATCTTATAGAAACAGACAGGTATTAAAGTTGCATTTTTTTGTGCCCGAGGCATATATAATAGAATAGAACAGACGATGGATTTAAAAAAAATGGTTAATATTTTCTTTTCAACGCATTCAGCCAAAATTTAAATATTCTTTTTTCCTTTAATCGTGATACTTTTACCTAATTTTGTGTGATACATAATGACTGTGTAGACTTTATTTTTAATACACATTTCGGTTGAAATAATTCCAATCAGTGGTTCCACCATTTCCACGTGCTGTTTTTGTTTACTTAATTGGAATGTTCGGCATTGTTCGACAGCGGAAAACATTATTTAGAGGGTTACTGAGTTTCAATAGGGATTAATTAATGATCTGGTAAGTTCACTTCTCATAAATTGTTGCATTCGACGCATATTTCATTGTTCCTTGTATAAATATATAGGTTGTTTGGCATTTCATTCTTAAAGCATGTGTATTTTGTGTCCTAACAGCGAACCGTTTCTTCATCGGGATTTGCACAAGGACACAAACGGGAAACTGATAAGACCCGACATACACGATAAAAGTCAAAATGTAAAATAACGTATGTCGGGTCTTATAAATAGGACTAACAGATAGGAATAAACCAACATTGTAAAGCGGAAAATAGTTTCTTTTAGAGTTAGATTGTTTTTATTTCATTGAGTGAACAACAATTTAAGCTATATTTTCACGTGTGATGGAGCCATGCATGAAAATATAGCTTTTGCCATATGCGTATCTAGGCCTTTGAAATTTATACGCACCCATAAGACGACAAGCAAAGAATATATAGGATAAAGGCGATATGTGGACTGTGACAAAAGACGAATGCCCTCCGTCCACTTCGTTCTTTTATAATTTGAGCGTTGGTGACTAATAAAAACATCGTAACTACAGCTTAAATAAGCTGTAGTATCGATGTTATGATCAATCATCAACGACATTTTTTCGAAAGAGGGTTTATTCTATTACGCACTTGCGTAGTGTGCGTAATGGGAGCTACGCCCTTGTTTGCTGTTCACAAAATAAAATATCAATTAATCATACTTGAAAAACAAACTTTTATTCTAATGCTTTGATGCAAAATTAAGAAAAAATGTGAAGATTTTAGGACAAATAATGTTTTTAAAGCCGTCATTTTTCACAATGTTGCTATGCAATGTTCATGACTTCACTTACTGGGCTTTGCTTAGATAACATCAATGAAATGATGCAGATTTTTCATTTGATCCATAGTTTGGTCCATCCTTCAAACTGTTAATCCATCTATCTATGTATCATTTTAGTTTTAACCCTTGTAATGCTGAACCCGAAATATTCCTGCTTTGGCAGGAGCTATAGACAAACATCAGCCTGCACATATGTGCAGCCTGATGTTAGTCTACACCACCTAATTCTCACTTTCAAATCAGAATTGTTTATAGATTTAGTTTTTGAAATAAAAATTAACCTATTGTTGGTACTTTCAGTGCTTTTTACCCTTTGATTTTGATGAAAATTTTAGCTAAGATTTATTCAGCATGACAAGGGTTAATAAACACAGAAACACCTCAAAATTTGTAAGGACCACTAATAAGATTACGCTAAATTTTCTAGCTGACAATGAAAGGTTGGGAAAAAAATTCTGATAACAAAATTAGACATCTCATGCATGAGCATATCAGAACAAGAGCACTGCCTACAGGTGCAACACTCAGCTGCGGGTGCTGGATAATGCAAAGAATATTGGATAATGCAAAAAATATGTCACTAAAGGGGTATAACACTTATACAAATGCTTCCAGAATTATCCCCCTTGATATTCAGGATAGCTCTTGCGGTGAACACATGCCAAGTTTGTTTTTTATATTTGTAGTCGGGTTTGTACGAGGTACAGTTTACAATTTACATAAGCTACGTATAGCTTTTAACCCACTTTTACTCAATCTAGATGTTATCAATATTGCTGAGAAATTCAAGAGGCAGTGAAATCCTTTTTTTTTTTTTTTTTTTTTTTTGGAAGGGTTTTCATCCACTGCTACCCATTTACAGATGGGTGGACTGAGGCAGTGTCTATTAAGTTTCTTGCCCAAGGAAACACCTCGCTGTCACCAGGACTCGAACCTCTGACCTTTGGATTAGAAGACCGACGCTCTAAACACTGAGCTATCAGGAGATATGACCAAGGCTAAAGTTTGTCACGCCAGCATCAACACCAACGCGAACGACGTCAATGTGTTCATAATACCTCGAGATATCTACGAAAGCAACCGATCTAAAAAAAAAAGGGGGGGTACATTATTGCAGCTAGTGTACGCTAGATTCCTGGCATGTGGAGAAATTCGGTCCATTAGGATTTTACCTTGGTCAGCTTAATAGCTAATTTGAGTTCCTAGTGGAATTTGCAGAAAATGCTATGAAAGTGATTCACTCGGTTTAGTGATTCTGATTTTCGAATTTGAATATTACAATGTAAATCTCTGTTTAATGCATACCGGTAATTTCGTTTTCATGTAGTCAAACAAAATAATGCAGGTTATTACTGAAAAATCCAATTACTATACTTAAGTTCAAAAAACATTTCGCATTTGATAACAGGCGATTCCGGTTTTGTCCGGTATCAGAGAGCATACATGTGTCACTGACATGGCTCCGGATCAAACCACATGCAATTGTTTCATAACCTCATTTTTAGAGATTTATTATGATCATAAATATGTTTAATAATAGAACAGAAGACAGAATCGGATTATGAAGAAAAAAATTAATTATTTGCAAGAGCACAAGGAGTAATTCAAAATTTGAAATAATTATTAATAATAATGATAATATATAGATACTTAAAATAAGACTAATTGAACCGTGCAGAAGGCATAAGAACGGTTGAAAACCGGGGAAAATGTTCTCATATTTTCTCACACAAAGCCTTAAGAAGATCGTGTGAAAAGGAACGATACCGTCGTCATTATTTATAATTAAGATTAATTTAATATGTTTTTCGTTCACCCACGGACCCTCCCTTGTCACCTGAGCACATTCTACACGAACGTTTATTGCGCGACCCCTTCCAAAATAGCAAAATTGATCAAATTTGGTTGTAAATGCGGATCTTTAAACCGAATCAAATGGGGAGAGGACTCTGGGTCTATATAAAATATTTCAAAATCTTTTTCTTAACTAGGAATTCAATGGCCTTTACCATGTATTTGATATGGATCATCAGTTTAGAGGTCTTTATTGGAAAAAAGGTATTTTATAGTAATGACTGCTTTGCCACAAAGTACGGATCACAAGGGGTAGGTTATGGTACTATGAGTCTAAATTAATGTTAAAGATTACTCATTTTCTAAATAAGGAAGTCAACAGCATTTGATATATTTAGTATGAATCATCAAATGATAGACATTTATTATAAAAGCAAAAATCATTAATGTTGGATCGCATGGGGAGAGGCACGGGAGGGAGGGGTAGGACTCCAAGTCTATGTAGATATAACTCTTCCTCTGATAAACCAGAAGTTGTACTTTAATAGAGCTAAATGATTATCACTTAACTATTTATGTTGGACCACCAGGTGCGGAGCAAGAGTTAGAGGAAAGACTTAGGTCCATATTTAAATCTTAAAATTTCTTCTTCTTCTTCTAAACCAGAAGGTTTATATCATGTATCTCGTATATAATATCTGGCTCATCAGAGGGGGCGGGGAGCAAAACTTAGGTCTACATAGAAATAATGAACGATTACTTCAAATGAAGCCCTCCACAAAATATTCCTGTATTTTGTCAGGACTGTTCTTTAGATGTTCCCTTTTCAAAATTCTTTTAAAAAATGGAATCAGGTCAATGAACAATTGAACACTTACGAGTCCTATCTATTCTATCTGATCTTGACTTTTATCCTAAATTGTATTTATGTACAATTTATAAATCTGATACTTTTAGTAGTTTGTCTGTGTACGTAAATGACAGACGTCAATGCCAGGTCATTCAAACCGACCTATAAATATAGTTGTTATTCAGACCTGCACTGATTTTTCAGTTTCACTTCTACAAAGAATTAGGAATAAAATACTTTCTACTGAAATGCATTTATACGTTTTGTACATATATGCAACCCAATATAATACCAACTGAAATTCTTTAAAATGATTACTTGAAATAGAGGGCACTGATTTGTAGTTTCAAATGATTCTTATAAGACAAATATTTTGTTAACGATCTATTCAAGATAGATCATCGCTAATGCTGGAGGAATTTTGATATCGGATCGATCTCGTGAGTCGTCGTTTGACACCATACTATTTCTATTTCCCCAAACACGCAAGTTCTTTTTTCATAATGCTCAAATATCACAAAATCATACATATTGAACATCTACTTATTACTTATAGTGTCAAGAATACTATGTAATATGTAATTTTATAATATTGAAAAGTTTGGGGCTTTATTCAAGAATCTTGGATCGATTTCAAAATTTCTACTATTTGTGGACTACTTGTTCCATATTGCTCGTGTGTATACGGTTTAATGCCATTTTCAACGGTATTTCAATTTACTCGCGCACCCACCCATGACTTCCTGTCGGTTGCCACACTAGATCAATAATAGTAGTTAAACAATAACGTTTCATCGCAGCCACCACCTATCCACCCTACTTAGGCATATCATTCGTTCATTGGGGTGAACAAATGAGGCTCGTCAAAGTGTCTATTGACAAGCGTCGGTTAGGCAAGCCGGGGGGAACGAAGCTTTCACGAACACAGAACTGATTTTTGAGAGAAAGACGCATTACCGACTGGGTAGGTAGCGAAAACTTTGTCAAGTGTCGGAGAGAACTTTGATTGAACGGATGAGACTCCACTTCAGATTTCAAAAAAAAAAAAAAAAAAAAAAAATGATAATAAAGACACGCTTTAATCGAAGTTATCTTCACAAATACTAAACAAAAAGCTTTTGGCCAATTATTCCTGAAAGTTAAATGCATATCAGTATCTATAATGTTTTCAAAAAAAAGATGTACTTAAAAGCCATGTAATTTTTATGAGTTTACTTTTAAAAGATTGAACTTTCTTGCTTACCTCCACTTAATGATTTTGATTAGTTTGAATGCGGTTTAGCGCTAATTTCAACAATTTCAGCTATGATATCGCAGCAGTTGGTGAATCAATTCATAGTTTCCCGTTGATCCGCATGCGTGTTCAACTGCATTTTTATCCGAGCCATGAGCTGCCTATCCCACTTATGTGGTACTATTTGTTAAGAACCCATTGGCGGGAGAAAAATTGCCTGTCGCAATGTCTGTAGTCAAATTTTGGAGTTAAGATGGCTAAGCCATGGGCCGATATCATTACCTAAGGACTGAGAACCCAGCGCGTTATCGACTGAGCTAAGCAAAGATGGTGCGGTGTTTTGAAGGGAATTGGATTTAGCAGGGGTCCATAATATATCCAATACAAAATAACAACTAACTTAAAACGTGAACAAGCAGAGGTCAAGTTTATTAAAAACAATTCTAGACTCGGCCCATCTGCCAAAGTTTGACCTTAGCCTTGTCAGTCTAGCAAGTTGCTTATGTCTGCGCCTTTTTGTAGGGTTTTCCTAACGGGTCTCATTCGTTTTTTATTATTTGTTTGTTTGTTTGTTTGAATGGGGTTTTTACGCCGCTTTCAAAGATCTTTCAGTCATATCGCGACTGCTCGAGTGCCTTACAATGGATTACTGATTTCTCCCACACCAGTACTACCATTACAGCCTTTCCTAGTCTCCAGCTGCTTTCCAACATAGCTTTACGATAATCAACCCATTGGTGGGAGACAAATAGACGGAAAGGGTGAGTGTCACCATTACTAGAGACCTATCGGATGGTAGTCCGACATATTACTACTGCGCATGATAGCGGCCCGGGTCACATTTGCAAATCGGTTCTCTTTCAAAAAACAATATACTAATTTTGGTATGAAAGCTTTACATGTTTTATCAATTGTATCCCTCTAAATTAGATTTCTCCCCGACGGCGGCACTCATCCTTTCGGACTATTTGTCTCTCACCAATGGGTTGATATTCGTAGACCTATGTGAGGTAGCAGCTGGAGGCTAGGAAAGGAGGTTGTGGTAGTACCGGTGAGAGAAATAGTAGGAATCGCTTGTTAGGTGCTCCGAGCGCCGCGATATACTTGAAAGATTGTTGAAAGCGACGTAAAACCCCATTCAAACAAATCAAGTGTCAAATACCAGCTGCCCTAATAAATGACCATTACATGTAATTAATAGTTCACAAATTAGTAAGACCCGTCACCTATCCCTGGGTTTCCATAGAAACCATGCATATTGGAAGGTATGTTCAGATTTTGCCAACATCTTAAACGGTCTGATTTTCTGCCTTTCTGACAAATCAAGACTGAACAACCAATTGTTCAAATAACCAACATGACACAGCTCACAGGCGATTTGTTTTACAATTCGATTGTGTCTCAATGTTGTCCATGGTTCTATTTAAGGACCTTTTGACAAAGATATTATGAAACGATCGCCTATGATGTTACATTTGGGTTAGGATGTTAGTATAATTTAGAATATTTCCTTAAATGCTTCCTTAAATGCTCTGTCTTCGTAGATTGATTTACAATTGTAAACCAGAAATATGTAAGCCTGTGCTTGACATTTCAAACAATTTTATCTGTCCGTTATGTAGATGCACCAAGCTTTTCAGTGCTGCCACACAGTTCATCAAAATAAGCTCCGATTTTGTATACTGATTATAAGTATGTAGCTTATTTGAAAAGTGAAGACTTTGATCAGAATGTGCGGATGCTGGTCTTAGCGTTGCGCACATGTGAAAAAATGGAAAGAAGTCACGCAGAGGCTCATATAGTCTTTTTTGTAAGCAACCTTTTTTTTACTGGTATTTTTTATGATAAGTTGGCTCGCAAGAAGAATTAACTGATAGATATTTATATTTTTTCTTTCTTTAAAAAAAAAATGATTATCTTGGTATTTTTACCAATATAAATGTGCTTATCTTTTTGAATAAACAGAGCAGAAAAACTGTTTTAAGTCGACTATTACAACGCAGTACAGTCATAATATAGATGGTTCTCAGGGCTCACACCAGATAGTTTTGATGGTCCTGGTTATCCCACGGGAGTTACAGAATCTCAAAAACTGTAATCTTAAAACCTGGTCATATGTAAGATATATTTCTATTTGAACAAGTTCTTATACATGTCACAAAGCAGAGATAAAGACAGGGTTAAGGGTTACTCGGTTACTTTTATATAGAATATAGAGCAATTTTCAAACTGAGGGATACCAGGTAAAGATTTGAGACCCCCCCCCCCCCCCTTAGAACGTTCCTTCAGAAAATGCAAGTGCGGGATTACCCAAGAAATATTCATGCCAATTTTGGTACAAATTGATTCATTGATTAAGGAGCAGAAATCGTCGACCACACGTGACAACTGATGCGTGGCGGTTTCGGATTGGCCGTAATTGTTCCTCTTGGGCAACATGCTCAGTTTAGCTTAAACAATCCAACCCTTAAATTAATCTCAAGAAAAAATATTCTCCCGTCAAATATCAAGAAGTTTGATCCCTGTCATTCTGAATCTGGAGTATTCCTGCTTTGGTAGGAGTTTAAGACAAAGATCAGCCTTCACATAAGCACTCGCTGATCTTAGTCCAAACCATCGTATTTTCATCTTTAAACCAGAAAAGCTTAAAGATATTAATAGTATAATAATGCCCACTTTTGAAGTAGTTGAAGGTCGGTAGGTTGGTAGGTAGGTCCGCAGCATATTTCAAAAAGTATGCAAGAATCACGAATGAAGTGCAGTGCACAAGAACCAAAACCTCCTAGTCATATTTCTTTTAGTTATTCCCCTTTGAAAATTGACAGAGAACAGGCAATCGACCTGCTCTAATGGGGGGGGGGGGATAAACGTTTTAAAAGACATCTCTTGTTAAAATGAAAAGTATCTCTTTACTAGTGCAGTCAGTGCTTTTAGCATTTTCATTTAAATGCAATCTTGCATAAGCACATTATAATATTATGAGCAGTGTGATCTTAGTCCAACGAACCTACATTGTATTTTCAAACTAGAAAAAAATTAAACACCATTTTTTGAAATAAAAACTGACTTACAATAAGTGCATTCAGTGCTTTCAGCTCTATAATTTCAATGCATTCTTGCAAAGGCACAAACATGCAGTCTGAGCTTAGTCCACACACTATGATTTCCTTTATCAACTATGAAAGATTTTATGTCTTTTTTTTTTTTAACAAACACTAACCCACATTTAGTGCATTCAGAAGTTGCAGCACTTTGATTTTAATTCGCAATTTTGCAAAGGTTTTTATTCAGCATGATCAGAATCAAGAAGACAAAGGCTAAGTGCCAAAATATTGGTACAGTGTTCTTAAATAATTGTCTTTCCATATTCATATTGTATTAAGTGCATGGAATAACACGTTGAAAATTTTCTTTCAAATCGAGTTAAAGCGACAATAAAATAGAGAAGTTGAAAAGATCAAGAGGTAACGGCAGCTGAATTCATGTTCTTATATACTGCACTTCTCTTAGACATATTGCATATGTGTATGAAGTTACAAGTTGATAGATTGCCTTGGATAAAGGTTACAGGTATTCTAGAAAGAAATCGGACGGAAAGACAGACAGACGTACGGACGGATATGGTGACTTCAGTATATCGCCTCTCTAACATCGTTAGTGAGGATAAAAATATTAGAATTGCCCTCTACCGATAGTTACCGGGAAGTTTGTTTTTTTTTAAATCATATCGTCTGTGAGCGACAAAGATCTCATACAGCCTTCTTAGTTTATTCAAGCTGTAGAAACGAGGTTTTAAAGTCGCTCTCCAACGATTTACCAAATTGTACTCCTACGAGAATTCCAACAATGATTTTGATTCCCAAACAATGATTTAACTTAGTTTTAATTGCCAATCGTTCATTTTTTAAATCATATTTCGTAAACGGGTTGTGTAACCATGGATTGGTATCTTTTGGTGTTTCCCTCATACTGCATAGGTACTACCAAGATATGCTTTCCGAGCCTCCGTCTGCTAACCAAAATAGGTTTATGATCATCAACCCATTGATGTGAGACATATGAGAGTAGGGGTGAATCGCTTTTGCAATCAGGCTTTGTACAATCATTAAAATTTGATGTATTGCTGGATGCTATTATTTATTTTCAAAAAAACTTCTGCAAAATTGAAGCTCAAAAATGATATATTGTCATATACCACGTTAAAACTTTTCTCTCAATATTTTCAAATTTCAGTCATTCTACCTTATGTTGTTGTTTTTTGAATGTGATAGCTGACCATGGGCCTCTTTCAAGACAGGTCATACGACCGAGATTTGATCGTATAGCATTTACATTTATTCAAAGGCAAAATCGACATAAATATGTCTTTAGCCATTTACATACATTTACATAGCAATCGTACGATTAAAATTGGCTTTCAAGAAACTTTTTGGGTTTCAAGAAAAATGTCGCATCGTAAGCTTTACTATCAAATTTGAGACACATATAACCTAGTCGTATATTTTACGATCTTAGCTTTGAAAGCTTATTATTTTCTCGGATTTCATATAATCTTTGGCAGAGGTTTCTCTGATTATTCAGCTTTGTACATGCCAATGTTCCAAGATCAATTTAATGAAATTAACAAATAATACCGAAAAGAGTGGATGCAAATCTTTTGAAGTTGGATTTTGCTCTGCGATGATCGTACGATTGTCGCAGAATGTTTAAATAGCGGTTTATCAACCGTAAGAACTGACCCTTTGTGATCATGAGTGAAAATATTTGCTTTACCTTCCTTGTGACACAAATGAGACAAAGAAAGCGATGATGGAGATTCGTCAGAATGTTTGTGTGGTGTCCGTGGTCTAAAGGTATAGCGTCGGCCTCTTGACCCCTGCGTTCGATTCCGGGGAGCGGCTATCGATCATGGTTCTTTCATTGGCTCACACAATCGGCGCGAATACTGATGAATTCTCCAGAAAGCAGAAAAGAGAGGGATTAATCTCAGTTGTAAGAACTTGTTTCCCAATCGATGGAAAATAAAAAGGTTTAAACCATTAGAAATGTTTCATTATACGTATAATTGTATGTATTTACTTTGAAAAAAAGAGAGATTGTAATATGACGCTGTGAAGATTTCGTTGTTCCGTGCTTGATGCCATACATTTATCAAAAGGAAATTTCCAGTGTTTTCTGTCAAAACCATATCATTTTACAAAGATGCAAAGTCGCAAACTTAATAAATAGGCAGATTTGTTTTTGTGACGAAAACGCCGCAGTCGCAAAATCGTTGAAGTGTGCACACCTGTTTCAAAAATAACCAGTGAATAAACACGTCCCTTAAATAAGCAAAACTTCACAAATTTGAAAAAAATATGAGCGAAAAAAAGAGAAAAAAAAGAAAAAAGCAATAGCTAATGAGATATAAAATAACGGTCTCCGTTGTTTCAACTAGCCTTCTTTCAAAATGTTGTATGCGAATAAAAGTGAATATTTTTACCGCAAAACCCCTTATAACAAAGCGGACTATTTACCAACTTACCAACAAGATTATATCAGATGACCCGCACTTGCAGATGCGAAAGATTAATTTTACGATCAACAGTTGTCTAAGATTTTCAAAAAGAAAAAATGTGAAAGGCATTTACGACCATTTTGGATATTGTCGTACGGTGATTATAAGATCAATCGTACGATTTTTTTCTTGAAAGAGGCCCGATACTCTGTTGAATACGATTTTTAGCTCGGCTGTTTGCGAAGAAAATCCGAGGTATTGCTATAGCCTTGGTGTCGTCGTCGTCATTGTCGTCATCGTTGTGCGAAAACTTTTACATTTTGTGATTACTTTTAAATGATTAGTGATATTGCTTTCATTTTCCACATGATGATTGCATGGGACAAGGCCTTTCTGTTGGTACCAAGTTCAAGGTCATCAATCAAGGTCAATGTTATTTTTCAAGGTCAAACTTGTGAAAAAAATGCAAAAAACTTTGACTTTTTGCGATAACCTTTGAATGGTTAGTGATAGGGCCTTCATATTTTACATGATGATTGCCTTGGACAAGCACTTTCTGTTGGTTCCAAGTTCAGGGTCATAAATCAAGGTCAAAGTCATTTTTCAAGGTTAAACTTGTGAAAAAATTCGAAAATTTAACATTGGTCATTACTTTTGAGTGGTAAATGATAGGGCCTTCATATTCAAACATATAATGATTGCCTGGGACAAGCACTTTCTGATGGAACCAAGTTCTAGGTCATCAGTTAAGGTCAATTTTCAAGGTCAAAATTGTGAAAAAAATGCAAAAACTTTGACATTTTTGTGATATCTCTGGTTCCACTGAAGGCCTTCACTTGAAACTTGGCACACATATTCACCATCATAAGAGCAACCTTTTCTATCAAGGGGGATAACTTAAGAAGCAAATTCTGCAAATTATGCCCCTTTTTCTACTTTGTTTTTTCACCATCCATTAGTGTTTTTTACCATCCATCACTTACAGCCGAGCATAGGCACCCGTAGGCGGTACTCTTACTTTGCTTATCCTTTCTGTATTTGTAAGCGTTAATGACAAAATCATTCCCTAATATTCAAAAGTTTTAGGCTTCATTCAGGAAATCGCCAGCCGGCGTCATTGCGCAGTAGTAGCGCGTTGAATTGTTATTTTAACGGTCCTGGGTTCGGTCCCGACGGTGGCACTTTTCCTTTTCGACAATTGGTTTCCAACCAATGGGTTGATAATTGTAGACCTAAATTGGATAGCAGCTGGAGGCTAAAGGAAAGTCATGGTACAACAGGTGTGAGAAATACCAGGAATCCATTTATAGGTACTCCAGCTGCCGCAATATAACTGAAAGATTGTTGAAAGCGGTGTTAAAGCCCTTTCAAACAAACAAGAAAGCTCGGACAGATATCATAAATTTACATATGGGTGCACTTCCTCATGGCGGTGCCGGTATTTGGTGCACCTACAGAGCTTCAGATTGTTTTTCAGGTCAGTGGGCCACATGACCCATCAAGCATGATTTTGAGGGGTCATTTTCTAAAACAGTGGGCCACACTTTAAATACTATATTAAAACGGTTAAACTTGCACCTGGAGAAAAATGGATGATAACTATATAATTATGTTACTGTATAACTAAATTAATTTCTTTCTGTGCTGTTTAACTTCAGCTAATACAGAGACTATATTAATTCACTGGGAGTTTGATTGATGGATGGTGCAAAAAAACCACTCCTAAATTCAGTTATGATAAGCCGACGATACGTTATCATAGTATCGAGTCTGTTAAATTAGCTGCGTTGAAAGAGCAAGTAAATATTCCATGACGAAATATTGACGTGATAAAAGTCGTCTGCGAGGCAAGCTATTTTACTCATTAAAAATCGTTTGACCTCTACGATTCTGGACTTATTATTGTAATAAAACGTTGATTATTTATTTTCATTCTTCATCTTCGGCTGCTTTGCATTTAAAAAACGTGCGAGGCTTGTTTGAGCCATTTTTTCAACATCAAGCCCGGTGAAGAAACGTCGCCGGAAGTAAACAATACCTATCGCGGGTGGTCACCGAGTAGTAAAATAGGAATAGTACAAAGCGGGGTACCGCTACCAAATTATTTTCGGTCAAACTCGACCTGCGAACATGCTCGTAGAGCTTCCGAGAATTAACGATCATTTAGTTACTAACTGAATTTGTAATGCGATTGGTTGATCAGAGGAACGGAATTACTGCCTAAAAATAGAAACAAGTAAGCGTCTGATTATTTTCGGTCAAACTCGACCAGCGAACATGCTCGTAGAGCTTCCGAGAAATACCGATCATGTAGTTACTAATTGAATTCGTTATGCAATGTGGTTGATCGGAGGCACGGAATTACTGCCTAAAAATAGAAACAAGGAAGCGTCTGCCTTTGGAGACAGTAAAAACAAGTATTTTCCTAATAATTTGGGTCTGAACTTATTAAAAATTGAGCGCCCGGTTGGCGCATCACTGCTTGAAAATGTGCGTCATCTTTTAAAAATATGCGGGATTGGCGCGGGCGCACCGTCAATCTGAAGGTCTGCACCTACCAAAGACTTTTCGTCGTTTTCCAGCCACCTCCTTGTCAATTCTACTTGCCATTTGACATTTCTTGTTGGCAAATTTTTTTTTCAAATGAAAAGATTGTATAAAAAAAATCGGAACTATTGCATATAAAGGTGAGATTGAATAAACTATACTCGTAATATACTTGACATGTTAAGCAAAAATGACCTTCTGGGGACTCTGTAAATAAATGTTTTAGAAAGATGTTGGTTCAAGAAGAGGTCAACCGGAGTTCGCTTTTCAAGGGTGTGTTTTTATACAGGAAGGTAAATTGATCATTATATATTCAGAAAATCAGTCAAGTACGAAATGTTTCAAAGTCCGCGGGCCTTCACCCACTACCAAGAAGGTCCTTTTTTGCCCTATGGGTCACATGTGCTAAAAGCTTCTCTGTTTTTCAAGAACAATTTACAAGTTTTAATGTTAAACCGAATCGAGTTTTCTCAATTGTCGGCTTATCCCTCTAGGAATCTAGGAACATGGATTCTTAAATTACGCGTATATGAATACGATGAGCTGAGTACCAGCTGCACTAAATAATGACCATTACATGTAATTAAGAGTTCATAATTTAGTAAAATTTGACATGCATGACTTGGTCGCCATAGAAACAATTTTCAATATTGGAAGATTGTCTTTCTTTTTCACAATATCTTTCATGTTCCACTTTTCATTTTTTGTCTTTCTTTTATCACAATATCTTAAACTTTCCATTTTTTGTCTGTCTGACAAATCAAGAACTTGACCTTTTAATCAAATGTTCAAATAATCAAAATGATACAATTGCAGGATACTTGTTTTATCATATTTTGTCTTAAATGTTGTTAAATGTACTATTAAAACCTTTTGATAATATGAAACAATCGCATGTGATGTTTCATTAGGGTTAGGATTTAAGTATATTGTAGTATATCATAGAATACTATGTCTTCATTGCTTTTCTTTAAAGGATATCAGACATATTTGAGCTTGTGTCTGACCTGTGACATTTCCAACAGAAACCTCGAGCTTTTCTAGAAGCGTCAAGATTATTCCCTTGTTTTTGACAGTGATGATAAGTCTGTAGCTTATTAATTAGCGCGTAGTGAAAAACTTTGATCAGACTGTGCAAATGAATAGACTTAGACTGATCTGAGTTTGTTGACTACTTTTAAGTAGATTTAACTATGTGTGATTAAACGAGGTTGAAAGGTTTCACCGATAATATATCTAAATGTGCTGTTACGGGAAATCCAACAACAATTTTGAACATTCCTAGACAATGATAAAACTTAATTTATATCATTTTATATATTTTTGTAAATACAGTGTGGAGTAAAATTCTTTGCTCAGAAAAATTTCTGTGGTCTGGGAGGGATTCGATTCAGGGACCGTCTGATCCTTAAGCCAACGTCGTAATCACTAAGCCTCGGACTTCACAAGAGTTGGATACAACTAAGTACTTACAAAAATTAGCCGGTACCCTTTTAAACCTCTGATAGAGCTGGATTTCTTTTTTAGGAATACTCTCAAATAATTCTTTTTTTTTCTTTTTTTTCAAAAAAAAACCCTACTATACCATACCCTGATATAGAAATTGCCAAATGAACATCTAATTATCTAAAACTGTATTATAAAGTCTTTAAGACAGTATTGCCAGTGGGCGGCAAAAATAATAGTATCTGATATTATTTCAAGCTGATATACAACATTTAAGCCTCTCGCTTACGTTATACCAATTGTTCTATTTTGAGACTTGCATAATGAAAGCTTTTGAATGTTCCAGTCAATGGTTTGATTTAAGGTAGTGTAACCGTAAAAGTTCCGCAACGCTTCGGATGTCACGAGTTTTAACAGTGTTAACCTAGGTTTCTTAATGATTCCATTTTAATATTGTGAATGATCATGAGTTCCGGAATGTTATCTAATATACAAATAAATGGGCTTCATTTTCCGGGTATTTTTACTAAATGTTTTCCATGAAAACTAAAACATTGTAATTCATTAGATTACATGGGGGAGGGGGGTGACACCCCCCCTCCCCCCGAGCCCTCAACAAACTCTGATTCAACAAGTTAAGAATATATATAAATGCAAAAACAGCCTGCTAACACCTGTCTAAAATAATCGGGTAACTGAAAGAACTGAATGAAGAAAATGTGTTAATTCTACTTCACGTAACATTTACTTATGGAATTTAATTAACTAATTGGATCACAAAGGAAAATATATGCAATACAATATTAATCAAGATGATATCTGACTTCATCAAAATAAGCTTTGTCGTCTGCTACTACTTTCATTATGAATCAGTCTTAACCTTTTACAAAATGGGAAAGGGTTAATACAAACTATTTTAATTACTGATCTTTATGCAATGTTTAACTTACATTAAAAAAATTGTGATCTGGCATTCTTCGCATCATACAAGTAATAAACTTGGAAAATATCTAGAAAAGAGGAAAAGTTTAAATACATTAGCTACGTGTAATTCAGAGAAACATTCTGGACCAAGAATATACCACAAGGGCTTGTTGAGTTAGTGTGAATGACCATTGCATGCAATTAAAATCCAATTAAACAAACAGACGAGGTAGGCAGCGGTTCCCTGACAAGTTTAATGAGATTTATTGACGGACAAATGTGCAGATAGGGCTTTTTTGACCCCCAATCCCTAATGGACTTTTTGGCCAGAATTTCTCCGTATGCCACATTAAACATTTTCCAATGGAGCAATCAATAAATGCATAAACAAACCTTGGCAGCGTAAAATACCTTGGTCCCTGGTCAATTTAAACAACTCTCACACAAAGATTGATCCTAATAAGCCTAAAATGTTCTTAAATTCAAAATGGCTGACTTACCAAAGGGCTGGTGCACGTGCAAATGATGCCGATGCGGTGAAGCGGAACAAACAGGAAGTGACAAATCAAAGTACGTTGAATACTATTTAACTGCCCTACTTTCAGCATAGAGTACTTAATACTGAGCAACGTTCATACTTATTTGACTCTTGTCGTGGATATTAAAAAGCCATTAATTCAAAGGAACGAAGACCCGCAACATTAAATTTCCCCCACAGTTTATCCTAAGAAAACATTATTGAAATCTCTATGTGTCGGTTTCTCAAGAAGGTCGGAATTGCCACATGTATACGGCCTTTTTCTACAACCAAATTAACCAATATGACAAGTTTAAATGTCCACGAAAATTGCACCATATTGTAGAGCTTGAAAAAGGCTTTCTAAATGTGTACAAGCCGTTGGTCTATAAGGCCTAAAACAGTAAATAAGAATTAAAGGTCGTGAGCACACTTACGACCTTATTTTTTCTAAGTTATCGAATTATCCAATAAATGGTTTGAGGTATAATTGCTTTTTTAAAACTAGGTATATTTCTAAAATGATTTGAAATGCGTGTTAAAAGAAATGCGTAATCTAATTTTCAAATCTAACATAATTTGTTTCGATCAATTTTCGTGAATTCTGATTGGCTGAAAAATGGTTTTATCCTTCAATGAAAACAGATTTGAGTACGCAGCTATTTTTAAGCTTGCGCACAAAATAGTCCCACATGATATGTGTCATTTTTACTTCATTATATCAAGTCATAAGATATGAAAACAGTAATTCTGTGATTTCATGGGGGTATTCATACAGTTTGGTAAGGTTTTTGGTTTCATGCCTGCATGAAATTTTAAAATAAACTCTCTTCCTTTCTTAAGTGTACCGAATTTCCCGCTTGTACAGAGTAGGCCCTTAATCCGGATCTACTCTACAACATTGGTTTAGAAGTGGTTTACTTATAACGTTTGGGTTTTTAGCTCGGCTGTTTTCAGAGAAAAGTCGAGGTATTGCTATAGCCTTGGTACATTCGAAACGTCGCCCGGACGTGTCCGTGAACAGTAAATTGCAAAGTAATTCGGACGTACACTCAGTGGCCAAAATTGAGTTCCCAACGTCGTTTAAAAATTTTGACGTCAGACTATTTTTCATTCAAAAGGTTAGAACTGGCATATTTTACACATAATAGAGCAGTATACACCCAAAATGAACTAAGTTTTGTCCTTTAGCTTTGCTTTGATTAAAAAAGATAATATATTTTTTTAACCTTATGAATACTTTGCTCTTCTTTCTTGAAAAGATCTTGAAATGATTTACAAATGTCGTAACAAAGTTTTGCATATTTATTGATCATGCAATTCTTCCATATATATATTATTTTTGCTTAAATTAATATTTGTTACCCGTCTTGCGAAAAGGGACCATCTGGGAAGGACGAAAAGTGCCGCCCGTAGTCAGACTGCGCATACTGACTTGGGTCAAAACTTTCCGCCTTTTGCTTATTTTCTGAACTTAGAATGACCAATCTGCCTTTCTGTGAAAGAATTTTTGAAATTCGACATCTGGTTTGCCTGTACTAGAACAATCTCTTTTTCCAATATTTATTATACAGAATTCCCAGATGGTCACTTTTCGCGTGACGGGTCTCATTTGTTTTACTTAATTCTTATGTTCAAAATAGTAAAATATACTCAGCGTCAAAAGAAAGTTACCACCAACAATAACTCCCATAGAACATTGAACATTTTAAATGAAGTAATAAAGTTATTTAATTCATTGACAACGGAGAGCTGGGCAAACATAAAGAATGAATTATTTTCTAGGAGCAAACGTCTTGAAGAAACTTACCTAGAATTGAAAAGTCAAACAAGAGTTGTCCGCGGACAACGTAGCTCGCCCAAACAGCTGCTTGTCACAAACAGCGCTTGACCGAAGACCGAAGTTCAAAGTGGTTTCTTTAAAGTCCATGATCGAATATATATCTGTTTGAGTAGTAATTAAGAAATATAAACTTTTTTGTTTTAATGGCATGTATAAGGTTAGGGTAAAGTGAAAGCCTACAAGCAGATGAGGTTACCAATGGAATTTCTTTGTATCAAACATGAAGTTTTTCTTTAAAATTTTTCTAAGTCCACAAAAGGTCAAAATCAACGTCAAATTGTCAAGGACCTTGGTCTCTGTAGAAGCCTTTCACCTAGTGAGTATGTGTATGAAGTAATAATGTCCCTGGGTAAAGCATTTAGAAAATATAAGCAAGGTAAAATTTTTGGTTAAAGTTTTTCAGTTTAAGTTTTTCCAAGTCCATAAAAGGTCAAGGTCAAGGTCAAATTGTCAAGGCCCTTTGTTTCTGGTGAAAGCCTTTCATCTGGTGACTATGTATATGAAGTAATGATGTCCCTAGATTAAAGCATTCAGAAAATATAAGCAAGGTTGAAGTTTTTGGTAAAAGAATTTCGGTTTAAGTATTTCTAAATTCATAAAAGGTCAAGGTCAAATTATCAAGGACCTTGATCTCTCACAAAAGTCTATCACCTTATGAGTATGTATATGAAGTAATGATGTCCCTAGGTTAAAGCATTCAGAAAATATAAGCAAGGTTAAAGTTTTTGGTTAAAGTTTTCAGTTAAAGTTTTTCTAAGTCCACAAATGGTAAAGGTCAAGGTCAAATTGTGAAGGACCTTGGTCTCTGGTGAAAGCCTATCACCTGGTGAGTATATATATGAAGCTATGATGTCCCTAGGTAAGAGCATTAAAAATATATATGCAAGGTTAAAGTTTTTGGTTAAAGTTTTTTGGTTAAAGTTTTTCTAAGTCCACAAAGGGTTAAGGTCAAGGTCAAATTGTGAAGGACCTTTGTCTATGGTGAAAGCCTATCACCTAATGAGTGTGCATATGAAGTAATGATGTCTCTAGGTTAAACTATACAGAAAATATAAGCAAGATTAAAGTTTTATAGGTTAAAGTTTTGGGTTAAAGTTTTTGGTTAAAGTTTTTGGTTAAAGTTTTTGGTTAAAGTTTTTTTGAAAGGGTCAAGGTCACAGTCTAAAGGTCATTTCGACATGGATGTTGGTCTCAAATGAAAGCCTATGCCCTAATGAGTGTTTCTGTAAAAAATAAAGCCTCTAGGATAAATATTGATAGAAATAAAAACTTTAACCTAATGCGGACGCCGACACCGACGCTGACGCCGACGCTGAAGCCGACGCCGACATCCGAGGGTATGACAATAGCTCTTCCGAGACTTTCGTCCCGGGCGAGCTAAAAAATCAATGACGAGTATGGCCACCGTTTTCAATCAGAACTGCAGTGACTTTGCGCCAAAAAAATCACACGCTCGTATATGTTAATAGAGAATGACCTGTTATCCATACGTCAGAGCCTTGATGGGCTGCTGCCGGTTCTCCGATATGACGTCAATCGTCAAACACCGCACGTCCGTATTTTGCCAACATATGCCCTGCAGGATTGTGATCGGAAGAAAGGCAATACAATGAAGCAGATTAACAGAATTGACTTTAAGAAAACCTAAATCAACATTGCAGAATGCGACCGAGCGTTAATCTGTAGGAAAACGTCAATGTTAACGTGTTTCATAGAGAACGGACAAACAAAGGGTCTAAAGATATTCACAACATAACGTTTCTTTGTAAACTTCCATCGACCAAAACGCGTTTTGTGTTTTATGTCTCCATGAAATGCCGTTATACTCCCACCGCCCAAGGCGTAGCCTGCCTACCACGACATAACGCATGACGTTCATATTGACACCGGCGACTTATCGAGATATATCTTGATTCTTTCGTGAAAAGAATACATTGTCAATGTCGATTACCTTATCTCCGATACAAAGTACTCGAATTAATACTATCTTATTGACAGTCAGGCGTTGAAACGTTCTCCCCTAACGCCTTATCAGCGCCTTACACGACCTGCTTTAAACAATGACGTATAGAAAATGCGCACACCCATCCCATTTGAGGTCCTTATGTGTCCCGTGTCGTCTTCGAAGCCGATCGGAACCCGGCGCGAACATGCCATTGGATGATTCGACCATCAGTTTGTGTTGACGCCACCTTTTGGCTTCCTGGGCTTCGCATACCATCTACAGACCAACCTTTTATGGATACGAGCAAGTTTCATTTTTTTTTTTTTTTTTTTTTTTTTTGGAGAGGGCAGCTCATTTTGCAGTTTAAAGAAAACGCAATCCTGCTTCGACCATACTGTTAACCCAATGACGTTGTTCGTTAGTCAAACGCCTCATTTGTGCAAAATTCAGAATTTAAGGGCTCAATTTCAAAACAATTCCTCCACTCGACCTCGACTCATACTCGAAAAAGGAAGCCTTAAGGAACGCTCGAGGAGTCCTCCAGTTAGGTCCCCTCGAGTGACTAATTTGTATTCCGAGTCGTCAACCGCCCTCCACTTTCTCGAGGGACAAAAGAGTATCCCTTCATCCATGAAAGGCACGTGAATCTCGGTATTTACCGCAATTTTATGCAAATCAAAGCACTGAAAGTCCTGTTGGGGAACAAGTTTAATTCAAGTCAAAGCATTCCGAAATTTAGAATTGTAAAAAAAGAAAAAAGAAGAAAAGGTTTTAAATTAATATATATATATATATGTTTTAACGATAGAAGCTACTTCCGACGATCTAAATAAAAATTGGTTTCAATAGTGGCCATTTGAATGAGGGATAAATGTTTTAAAAAAAATAATTGTGGGGAATCGTTATTGGACATCTTGCGAAACCAACCCGAAACCACTTTCTACTTAAATGGAAGGTTAAAATCTTTGCCTCTGATACTTTTATACGCTTTTAACTTGGTACATCGGTAACCAAATCCCAGTAGCAGATGTGAAAACTATTTGTTCATATCTACCACCCCGTATAATTTTATATGCGGTTATTAAGTAGGTATCTGACAAAATGATCAAATAGAAGGATGTTGTGATGTTCATATTTCTATATAAATCAACATTCTGTAAAAACATGCAATACATGTATTATCTCCTACCTCCTCGTAGAAATAGACAGATTGCAAAAATAAGACATTTTTTCCGAGGCTAGATGGCAATGTTTTCGAATACAAGTCAAATGAACCCTGCACCATTGGTTGGGTGTGGATTTATGTAGAGTTCTCGTTATGAAGCAAAGCCAAAATTGTCTTTGATGACCGGATACTTAAATAAGTAAAACCAATTACCTGTATTTAGGGTGCAATATACCGTTTGCATATGTTTATCTATTGTACGACGCTTTGCACATATGAACGTTGGTACAATTTTGTAACGTTTCACGAATATTTTCATCTTGAGCGCAGTGATCGAATACAGCATATTTCTCGGAATTGTCACTATACTATCATATATACCGGTTCCGAAGAAAACAATACAATCATTGCGAACGCAATCGCTGCGTGGTCGCATACCATGCGTAGAATTTTTCTTATCCGCGACCCAGAGACTGCAGGTTATTCCGAAGCCAGTGCGAGCTGTTGGTCCACAAGTCAGAATAATGTGTAAATCAGTCAAATTTCCATTTGATTTGCTCCATCCTGAAACATGAGTAGGGGATACTTTATTTTTTAAACATTTATTTTCGTTTTTTGCAAATCGCTCATTTCACTAGCTGTCAAATACTACTTTTTATTTGAGTGGTATTCTAAAACGCGTGATTGAGTGGCGTTCAAGGACTGATCGCTGTTCCTCGAGAAACCCTCACTTTATCGAGTGACCTCGAACCTACCTTACGTCCTGGAATACCAATCTGTCCTTAGCCATGAAAATCGTTCACGAAACGGACTGCACGCACCAATTAAAGGTAATTATTTCGAGCAGTTCGAGTCGAGGAAAGCTGGAGGAACGTCTTGAAATTAGGCCCTAAGTATCGTTATTCCGGAACGATTACTGGCCTTCGTAATTCATAAACATTTTACGTTAAATTTTGCATTAACGTCGGAAACGTAATAATTGTAACGTGACGTATTGTGTCAATTACGATAACACTTTATCAACGCACGAGTTAATTTGTGCGTACACATTTATACCTAGTATAAACTTCGTACATAGTATTTTGCATAGGACAATACTATTCGAAAGATCCGAGGGTATTTTGGGTGGTAACTATCTTATGACGCTAAGTATATTTCTTCTATTTGTGGCTTAAAGAAAACAATTTCCTCGAATATCGTAAAATTCTATGAAGTAAATAAAAGGAATGACTTAATTCAAGTAAATGATGTTATTACTTTGGTGACATACTCTTTAAAACAAATATATATATTGAAATCCCTATTTTTTTTTTATTTTTTTTTAGTTTTATAGCGTAAAAATGGACACCATAGTACATACGAGGGTTGTTCCAGAAGTTCGTGGACAAACGCCATATCTCAAAGACTGCTGATCGTGGGAAAATATAAATCATATCATTTTGTTGAGCTTTCTTTTCTCCGCTCACACACCATATTTCTTAGAAGTACGCCAAACAGATGTCAATATATAAGCGTCCAAAGACATGAACTATGCACTAAGCGGCGCAAACCGCGAGTTTCTGACGTACGTTGTTGACGTTGAGATATTCAAAACACATACTGTACGTGGGATATATTCAATAAGATCTTACCAAATTTCAATTGACTACAAATAATTTCTAAATGAACAATTTTATCATCAATATCTGGGTTACATGGCTTTAACATTAGCCATGGTTAAGTGCCTAAATGACCTGACATTATGTCATGTAATTCAGTAACAAATTTTACAAACAGTTGATACTTGTCCTTCATTTGATGCCCAAAATAAAGTTTTCTTGCATTCGATTTTTTTACATTTGCTTGTTTTCAATGTTTTTTTGTGAAAATAATGCTGTTGTGACTTTCATCTCGGTGACAGTGACAATCCTTACGATCACCTGCTCTCATTGAGTATCTATTTCTGTAACAGAAGGCAATCCGACGTTGTCTTTCTGACGTCATGGTGGCTGTATTTCATCTACAACCTATATTGATCAATGTAATTTTTTCTTGTAATGAAACTTGTTTCAACCAATAAACTTATCCGAAAATACCATTTTGTTTTATAGAAATAACACGCGAAAATCTAAGGACTGTATTTGGTTGTTAGGCAAGATAATTGGTGCTACAGTAACAGAATGTGTAAGCACTAAACATGACAATTATTCTCTGTGCCGCTTGACGTTATGTGAGTCTCCATGACAAAGCCTGTGGAACGCGTTATGTCAATTGATAGAATGAAATAATGATATATGTTAACTCCTTAATGTTTGATATTCATCATATGCTGATTTCAATGATTTCTGTTGAACAGTCCGGCTTCGAGATATAAAAAAAATCCCCGGATTTTGGAACACCCCTCGTAATGACGTTCAGCCCTCCATAGCCAATTTTCTACACGCTTCAGTTTTCAACACAGGAAGAAAATGTCGAAACTACCATTCTAAAAAAAAAAAAGATAGAGGCGATTAAAGAAGATATCCGATGTATTTACACAATTTGTTTTTCCAGTTTCTACCTTTAGAATTTTATTTGTTTTTCAAAATTACACAGAAAAACGGTTTTTGTGTATTAATTCCTGCCTTACGAAAAAGAGAAATGCATATGTGTCATTATTCCAATTTTATTCCAGGAAAATATAAGGTATCCAAATTATTGACCAGCTAAATTACTTTTACTTACTTTAAATAGATTTTTTTATGAATTGTTAGAACTTAAAAATAGGTACCCGATGTCACTTTTTATCTTTATCATATTTTTTCAATTTCAAACACAATTTTTCATAATTTAGAGAAATTCATATCAGTACTTGTGATTAAGGTAGTTGACCCGTAATAGTCTCGCAACCTGTCGGAACTCATGATCTTTGACAGTGTTTACCGAGGTTTCCGAATGAAAATCATTATGAAACCTCGGTTAACATTGTTAAATGTTATTTCTTCCAAAAAGTTGCGGATCTATTACGGGTCCACTACCTTAATGTTGAACTTTTAGCCGCCACCATAGCGCAGTTGGTTAGGCATAAGACTTCCAATCTGGAAGTCGTAGGTTCGATCCCCGGTGGCGGCAAATATCCTTACCGACATTTGTCTCTCACCAATGGGTATATACTCGTAAACCTAAGTGAGATAGCAGTCGGAGGCTAGGAAAGGGTGTAATGGTAGTACAGGTGAAAGAAATACCAGGGATCCATTGTTAGGTGCTCCGGCCGCCGTGATATAACTGCGAAACTGTTGAAAGCGGCCTAAAACCCATTCAAACTAACAAACAAATCAACTTTTGAATTTACCTTTTGTCAAGTATTTCTCTAGTGAATAAATGAATTCATAATTAACGTTTTGATAATATTACAGAACCTTTTGACATTCCGAGAATGAAGCGATAGTGCTATAGAACTAGCCAGTATTCTATTAATAGATATTACCATGGCAACACGTGCAAGATTTATGTTGTCGTTACTTGTATGTTTCATTCTATAGAAAATTCATGTATAATATAAACATAGGAAAGTTTTAAATCTATACTGAAACAAGGGATATTTTTTAGCGACGTCGCATATTCTCTTTAGTTGTTTATCATAAATCTACTTTATCGGTTAACAGCACGATAAATGATTTCCTGATTGCATGAATTGTCTTTTCTTTAAAACTATTAACGGTGATGTTTGCTGAAAATGTCAAAAGGGATGGGTACACTGCCTGTATTGTTGATCATTGTAGATTTAGTCCCCTTTTTAGAAAAAAGGTGTGCAGCATAGTTTTCAAGCTTGCAAATGTTTCTAGTCTCAATGAACGATACCCTCTGTGATTTATTTTACCCTTTAAAGTATGTTATTTAATCGATGTTCATTCTCACATACTAGATCTGTGATCAAAATGTAGGACAAGGGAGACAACAAATGAATATGTCTGATAAACTTATGCACGAGTGGCCTCCCCTGCTCAAATTTATCTTAACGCGTCTTTTTCCTTTTTACAGTGTCTAAAAGATTTTGTGTGCATATGTCGGGTGATCCTAACTGGTCTTTCAAGATAAGTTGGTATGGGTACTGCAACAAAACAATTCACAATTTTATAAAACATGGTGACTCTGGTGATGTCTCGTCTATATTGAAGAGTTTGCCAGCCAAGATCCTTCTGCATGCAGGTGACACTGTCATAATGAGAAAAATTATTTTGAACCCATCTTGCTGCTCTACGTTGTACTTTTTCTACTTTGTTGATATAGGATGTTGTGTAAGGGCTCCAAACAGTTGATGCATATTCTACCTGGGGTCTAACCAGTGTTTTGTATGCTGTTTCTCTGATCTTCTTATTTTTGGTCTGGATGTTTCTGCGGAGAAAACCTAAAGTTTTATTTGCATTAGATGTTATATTGTCAATATGCTTGTTCCAGGAAAGATCTTCAGATATAGTAACACCTAGGTATTTGGCATTGTCCACAGTCTCTAGCACTTGTCCGTGTAGTCTGTAATCAAAAGAAATCTTTTTCTTCTTTTTAGTAATATTTAGGACAATGCATTTGCTAGGGTTAAACTCCATTTCCCATTTTTTCTCCCACTGCATTAGCTTGTCTAGATCTTCTTGCAGGGTGATACAGTCTTGCTTGTTGTCTATAGCTAAGTAAACGGCAGTGTCATCTGCAAACAAACGAACTTGGGAGGTGATAGTGTTAGGAAGGTCATTAATATATAAGAGAAACAGAAGAGGGCCAAGCACTGATCCCTGAGGTACTCCTGACGTGACTGGTACTTTGGATGAGCATCCACCTTCTAAGACTACTTTCTGTGTTCTGCCTATAAGAAAAGATTTAATCCACAAAAGGGTAGCATTGTTAACTCCATGTTCCTGCAATTTATACAAAAGTTTAAGGTGGCTAACTTTATCAAAAGCCTTGCTGAAGTCTAACAAAACTAGATCAGTTTGTTTTCCTTCAGTAAGGTTTCTGGCAAGATGGTCGGTCAGTTGCAGTAGTTGTGTTTCACATGAGCGCCGTTCTCTGAAGCCATGTTGTAAATCATAAAGAATATTATTTTTGTCAAAATGTTTAGTTAGATTTGATGCTACAATATGTTCAAGAACTTTACACAATATACATGTTAAGGATATAGGCCTGTAATTTGCAGGATCTTCTTTGTTTCCTTTCTTAAAGAGTGGTGTCACGTTTGCCTTCGTCCATACCTGGGGGAGGGTGCCTGTATCTAGGGATTTCTGAAAGAGAATTTGCAAAATAGGAGAAATTTGATAACATAAGTTTTTAAGTACTAAAGGTTTGATGTTGTCAGGTCCTGCTGCTTTGTCTGGTTTCAGGTTGGATATTAGCTTTTGTACTCCACCAGTGCAGATGGTAATGTCTGGCATGACTGGATATTTACTGAAAGAGGAGGAAAACATATTTTGTCTTATGGATGAAAGGCAGGACTGAGCCAGAGAAATTGGTGTCATTGGAGTAAAGACTGATTGAAACTGTCGATTTAATATATCTGCTTTTTCTGTGTTGTCTGATTTGATGGTACCTGAAATTTTATCGAGAAGGGGAGCTACTCCTGCTGCGTCTTGCTTGGCATTTTTTATCAGACTGAAAAGTTTCTTATTATTAAATCTTGTGGCTTTTTCCTTGTTTTCAGTGTTTCCATCAAGGCCTAAAATATATTCAATATAGTTATTGTAAGAGACTTTTATTTGTTTCTTGATGTTTCTTTTCAGAGCCAGGAATGCAGTTTTCATCTTGTTGTTTCCATCTTTCTTTAATCTATAATAAACTTGATCCCTTTTTCTAATTAGACGTTTTATAGGCTGTGTAATCCAAGGAAGTGATCTCTTATTCCCAAGTCTTTTAGTTGGAACAAATTTCTTGATACCTGTGGAGATTGCATCTGAAAAACTTAGCCAAATTTCTTCAACAGATTTAGATTGATGATCTTTTAATATTTCATGCTTAATTTGGTCCATATAGGTTTTGAAACTACTCCAGTCAGCTTTTTTGTAGAGATGAAACTGTCTCGGCTGTTGTTTGGTTACCTGTGGCTTTGTATCTGCAAGAATAGAGACAATACTATGGTCTGATATACCTGGGAGACATTTTACATTTTTAATTAAGGTGTGATTTGAGGTTAAGAAGAGGTCAAGTATATTTTCTCCTCTGGTGCTTTCTGTTACCATCTGTGTGAGGTTGAAATCTGAAAGCAAATCACTAAATTCTTCATACAGGTTGGTATGACTGCATCCTGACTTTATGACTGGTCTATGGTCACTACTCCATGAGAACTTTGGGAAGTTGAAATCACCTAGTACCCAAAAAGATCCTTTGAGGTTTCTTGTCAGATCAAGAGATTTTTTAAATTCATTAAAGCTATGGACATCGGACTCTTTCGGTCTGTAATATGCTGCGATATAAAGAGGTTTACATGTTTTGACCTGTAATTTAATCCAAATTATTTCACAATCAGTCTTTAGTTGTTTCTGCTCTGTTGCAAGGAAAGTATCCTTAACCAGGATGAATACTCCTCCGCCTTTGGTTGACCTGTCTAATCTAAAAGGTGTATATCCTAAGGATTTCGGAAAAAAATCACAATCTGCATGTTGATTATTTAACCAGGATTCTGTACCTACAACTATATCAGGGTTATGTTGATCTATCATGCAAAGAAATTCTGCTTTTTTGTTGACAATGGGCTGACAGTTAACTGAAATTACTTTAAGCTGAAAAGGATTATTATTTCGTTTAAATTTCTGTCTCTGGGATGGATTTCCTGTGGTGGTACTTTGATGATAAGAGTCAGACTGCTCACTCAATGCGCTGTAGCTATTCTGCGATGAAAAGGAAGACATTGAAAGGTTTGAATGTTTAGAGAAATTCTGTGCTTCACAGATTGAGCAGATCTAGGAGAATGACTGGTCTCGAGCTACAAGATCGAAATAAGATTCATTTGAAATATTTTGACATTTGATGTGGAACCATCTCTGGCAGGTGTCACATTCAACAGCATTGTCATTGTCGTAAACCTCATATTGACAAGATCCACATGGAAAATCAGGGCCAGGATTTGTTTCTACATCTGCAGATAAAGACAATAAGAGAAGACATAAATAAGTAAGGGAAGATTTTCTTGTGTATTTCATGACCGGAACGGACCACCGAGTTGATTTCAGCAAACAGGCACAGACATGTGAATTACTTGGTTTTAGTACATTTGGGTTAGTAAAAGCTAAGGGTTGATCTTCTATTGTTGGGTCTGGTCCTATCTGGATACTGAGCCAGAAAGCTGCAACGAGAATCGGGGCTAACAAACCTGTAAACATTTTCAAAACAAACTTTGTGTCACGAGTTTTCGTGGTACAAGGGTCAAGGTCACCGGATCTAGAAAAAGAAAATTACTTGAAAAACGTTATCTGTGTAAATAATCTACGTTGATCAATGGAACATCACCCAAAAACGGTTAGAGTATCTTCTTGGGGTCTGACTATTTACCCCGGGAACCCCGGGAAACCCCGGGAACTCAGAATTACCCCGGGAAACCCAATATTAGTAGTCAAAGGGTATGTTTGTACTATAAAATGCACTTTGAACGGGTGATTAATGAAAATATCTCTTTTGATTGCAAAAAAAGTTTCAAAATCCTCATGTATTGCTACTTACTTACGAAGAACGCATGACGTTTTCTCCTGGTTTTACAACATTTTTAAGTGGGACCCGGGGTAATTCTATCAATATAAGAATCGTTTTAAATTTTAACACCGGGAGAATTTCTACGTCTGTAACAATGAATTTGTGTTGCCAAAATTTATATTAACAGTATTTAGTCCCAATGAACAACTCCGGGAATCATTTCAATGATGTAAACACCAAAAATAAGGCATCATTGCATCAATGAAATCACTATGAACCTACCCCGGGAAGATTTTCTATAATGGTATCGCCAACTTTATGGGGCCTGGGATAATTCTATCATCACTGAAACCGCTGGAAACTTACCCCGGGAATATCACCACAATGATTGAAATACTGATTTGATGACCGGGATCTGTTGTATTTCTAGCAAAACTTTCAAAACGTTTTACACTTACCTCGGGAATATATTGAAACACCGCCTCGACGGGACCCGGGATAATCTAGCACAATTGAAAAAAAAAAATACTCATTTGCGCTCGACCTAAAGCTTCACATCATTGAAATCGCTTTGGACATTTACCCCGGGAATCTTGCAAATGCTGGCAACATTAACTTTATGGGACCCGGGGTAATTTTATCAACGCTTTTGTATTGAGACTTATGTGTTTTTGTGTTTGCATATACTCTTACCCCGGACGTTTTATAGACTTAAGTTATTCATTTTTTTCTCCATTGCAAAAATTTTGAAAATCAGAGTATTGTGCGCTTCTAAAAGAATTACCCCGGGAAGCTATGTGTCTGACGAATGGTTGCTGTTCATAGTTACCCCGAGAGAGTTTATCATTATGACCTAGATTAATTCTAAATCGGATCATTTTGGGTGTAGTTACGATATTTATGGGAATAAGCACCAAATGAAGTGCAACTCATCATTTTTGGTAAAAAAGGGTCCAATTCTCTTTTAAAAAAAACTTAAATATGAATAAGAATGAATATACGAGTTATCGTTATAGCATTTTCTCTCGCCTGTGTATGCAATTCCCGGGGTAACTAGTCATTTTTTATACACACAGGGGACATAAAAGTCCCGGGGTAATTAGTCACATATTGACGAGAATTGATTGATTGAATGGGGTTTTACGCCGCTTTCAACATTATTTCAGTTATATCGCGGCGGCTGGAGCACCTAACAATAGATTCCTGGTATTTCTCACGCCAGTACTACCATTACATCCTTTCCTAGCCTCCAGCTGCTATCTCACATAGGTCTACGATTATCGACCCATTGGTGAGAGACAAAATATTGACGAGAAATGTATTTGGTCTATACAAAAGTATCAGGTAGTACTTATCTGTCCGTGGAAGTAGAAGCTCTAATGGAAGGTTCGCAGACTACATGACCTAGACTAATTCGTTGTCGAGCAAAACTTCGTTACTACAAAACAATTCTGTAGTTTCGATATTTCTATCGTCAATGAACCAATCACTCGATTAATTGATTGTAAATAGGTTCTTTTCAGATTGATCACCAATTAACATTATTACATCAACTGGCATCAAATATTCGCTCATAAAATTAATCGGGATAACATTCGCAAACGTGTTATCATTCTCAACGAAGACCAAAAGGTTTGCGAATGTTATTTCGATTATTTTATGAGCGAGTATTTGATGACCTGTACATGAATAATACCACTTTATATAATTTTAAATCGCAATTTAATTGAAATCCTCAAATAAGCTGTATGCGTGATGCAACTTAATAGTTCAAGATGAACTGAACTTAAGGGCGACCGCTACAGGTGCTGATTTTTTTTCTTCATGAATACTTAACATTCGCAAACGTTTTAGCATCCGGAACACATGACAGAATATGAATCATTATTTATTAGCGAAAGGATGATCGTTTCATATATTAAATCATTATTTATAACATCAATGATTTTGGACAACAAACAAAAGCAAATGGTGAGCGGACAGCCTTAACTACGTAACAACAGCTCAGACAATATTGGCATGCAGGACAGAATATGAATTACAAATTATTATCTTAATGATAATCGCTCATTAATATTAATCGGGTTTTTTTTCGGATCATTAGATAAATTTCGGACGTGAAACAAAATAGAATTTGTAGGTTGGTAACCTAAACGTCGTAACAAGAGCTTAGTCAAATATCCATGCAAAAGTGACTGATTTTGTTGTTTGTTGGTCAGACGACTTTTTGATTTGAAGCATCTTTCTTGTGGATTAGAGAGATCTTTTTTTAATTTTTTTTTCCAGGCCAGTTTATTTCATGATAGAGAAAATAGGTAATAAACAGTTTATGTTGGCTTATGTCGAAACAATATCACAAAATTCGAATGGCGTGCAAAACCACGTAGCTACAGCTTATTCCAAGATTAAACTTCGTTGTGATGGTCGGCACTCAAATAATTTAATAACACGTTGTAGTTTCATATAAGTCTCCTTTACCTGAAAAATAATTAACATTACCCCGGGAATCTTCTCTGTGCGCATTTTCATAGACGGAATGTAGAAAATAATTAATATCGATAGTACAAAGCCTGGGAATTTCCGATTGCGGAATCCGGGGTAATTATAATAAATAACATACCTCGGGAATCCTACGGAACGTTAACTTCTAGGGACCCGTGGTAATTAGGATTGAAATAGTTTAAACAAAGTCGCGGTAAATCGTCATCGCAAAACATTAAAATCAGGATTAGAAAGGTACCCCGGGAATTTCCCCTGTGATAGAATATATTACTTAGTGGTACCCGGGGTAATTGAAATCGATATACCTACCCCGGGAAACGTTTCTACGCTTGTCTGTCAACATAATGGGACCCGCGGTAATTACCACGGGAACATGATTCATACATTAACTTCTGGACCAGGGGTTTTAAAGCCCATACTTCTTAAGAATCAAGGATTTCTACGTCCAATATATGTTTCCGTTCAATAACTTATAAACTAGGCAAATTCCTATTAACATTGTGATGAAGAACATCCTAGTGAGTGGCCTTTGTAATCTGATGGGGATTCCCGGGGTACAAGAAGGTATTTTAACATAACCTATTTCGTATAACTTTCACGTATAACATTGGATTTTTATTATAAATTAAATAAAAATGTGTTTTAAAAAAAGAATGATTGAAATTATTGATACAAGACATGTATATATAGGTTTCCCGGGGTAATTCCGAGTTCCCGGGGTTTCCCGGGGTTCCCGGGGTAAATAGTCAGACCGATCTTCTTGTATCAGTTAGTACTATCCCTGAAGCCAAAAAATAGGTTTAATTTCGATTTTTCGCGATCTGAAACAGGAAGAGAAAAAACAGCTGTTAATAGCACGACGCATGCGCACATCAAAATTTATGCTAAATTTATCCTTTCGTTTATTTTGTTTTTCGCAACGCCATTCTGAGTAATGTTTCCTGATGTCTCACGGAAAAAAAAAAGAGTCAATTTATGCCCCAAACTAGCGCAACTTCTACTTCTGGTCAGTTTAATAACATTTTCACAGAACTTTCCCAGTCAACTTACCTTTTTAATTTTGTGATATTTGCCGCGCCACGATTGAAAAGAGACATTCAATTCACATACCTTGTTTACGCAAAATGTGCAGATATCTTTTGTAGCATTTGGATAAAGTTACACAGATTGTTCCTAGTTACATGTACCTCATCTGGTCCATATTGTAGGGGTTTTTTTTAATATCTTGATACGTCACGACAAATTATATCATAATGCCTAAACTTTGTGAACGCAAGTATTCTACATCAAAGGTCAGATTTCAATAAGTTTTTCAAAGAATGCTTTTCTTATATTTTGCCTCATCTCTGTAAAAGATGCCTTACAACATTCTGTTGATTTCATACAGACGCATGCATTCTCACGTGACTAACTCACTTATTAGAGAAATGAGAGAAGATTAATTGAGGGTGTGTCTAAAACGCGGACCAGTTTAGCGGACCATATAGATAAAGAAGGAAAATGCGGACGATATACGATAAAGAATGAAATTGCGGACCATATGTGTTTAGAGCGAATAGATAAAAGAAGTTCATTTTATTGCGTTTACGATCAATCTACTAATCAATTTTGTTTATTGAATTAATTTATTTTGTACATGACAACTTATTCATACAAGAAAAAAACTTGTGTAGGTCTTAAGATTTTTTGGGTGCATCTAAATTTCTAAGTAAACTTGCATTTTGCATCTTGTTCATTGTAATGCATTTCAATTAGTGAAAGAATTAACTGATGAATGAACGAGCGATTAAACAAAATAGTCAAGCAATCAACCTTGATGAATTGATGATGTGATTGGTCGATGAGGTTGTCAGCCAAAACCAGCCCTGCGTTAAGGATGCAATGTGTTTGCGAACGTTTTGCAAGACTTATGATACCCGCTTTACACGTAAATGCATAAGTGCAAAGCGATGACATTTGCAAATGTTCCGTAAGCTTTTCATTCTGAACGTAGGGGTGAAAACGCGATTTTGTTTCCCGGCTCTTGCCACGGGGAGGCCACCTCTGTAAGAGCCAAATTTAGAATTTTGTAAAAAGAAAAGCCGAAAGTGTTGCCAAAGGTTAATCGACCTACTATTTATCTCTAAATATTTTTAAAGTCACAATCAATTACATCAATTGTAATACCGAGAACCTTGTTATTAACTGTTACTGTCACTACGCACAAATAATTGGGTTCTCAAAATTTGTGATTAGGAAAAACAATGCCCCCTTAAATTCCTAACTAATACATGATATAAGTTATTATTTTAAAAGTACCGTAAAAAGTGAAATGAAAAAGAGAAACATCGGCTGGAGGCTAGGAAACTGAGGATGTGATGGTGTGAGAAATAATAGGGATACATTGTTAGGTGCTTCAGTCTCCGCGATATGACTGAAATAATGTTGAAAGCGGCTTAAAACCGCATTCAAACAAGCAAATAAACATAAAAAAATAATTACCGGAAAATGCAAACGTATTCGGGTTACGCAGTTACTAATACCACGAATTGATTATTTTTTTTTTTTTTTTTTTTTTGCATTAATGCAGACAAAGTGGCATTTAGAAGGAAACTATACAACATTTTGTCAAAACCCACAGATAGTTTAGATTTACAATGGAAGATGACAACGACGACACTCAAAGGAAACTTACCGTGGTGTCCGTGGTCTAGAGGTAGAGCGTCGGCCTCTCGACCCAAAGGTCCTGAGTTCGATTCACGGGAGCGGCTATCGATCTTGGTTCTTTCATTGGCCCACACATTCGGCGCGAGTACTGGTGAATTTTCGTGGAAGCAGAATCGAGAGGGATTAATCTAAGTTGTAAGAACTTGTTTCCCAAGCGATGTAAAATAAATAGGTTTAAACCAAAGGAAACACAACCTCAATAGAGGGTGAATGACAAATAAAATCGAAATTGTTACTTACTGTGATATTGTAGCACCCCCTTTCGACAGTGAACATACATTCCGAAATTTTCACATACTTTTAGAACATTCTCATTTTGGCAAAACAACAACAAAAACAACAGAGGCAAAAATAACGCCGACTCCGAGACTATAGCAATATCTCGTGTGTTTTCTTTTTCAGAAAACATCCGAGGAAAAAACGAAAAGAGTTATAGAATAAATAAAACACAATCCACATATAAAATCTTTTTACGCGGACCAGTTTAGCGGACCATATAGATAAAGAAGGAAAATGCGGACGATATACGATAAAGAAGGAAATTGCGGACCATATGCGTTAAGAGTGAATAGATAAAAGAAGTTCATTATATTGCGTTTACGAGAAGTTAACACAATCCACATATGAAATCTTGATCTGTAGTTGAAATATCCATCGGAGCATTTATGCATGATCGATGATACCAAACACAACACTTGTCACATTGAACCATAACCGAATCAACACACTCGGGCAAGTTACAAACACAAAAATTCTCTATTTTCAGTTCCTTTTTATCGCAAGACTTTCTATGGCTCATCGTTTTGTTCGTAAGCGGAAATTCTGATATTTCTTGATTTTCGAAACATTGCAATAAATGAGATCTTAATTTTCCACTGTCAAATATCAAATCAAAGCATAAACTTTTTCGGAAACAATAAGATGTTACGAAAGCAATAGCATACAAACCACAGTCAGTACTGTTATTTTGTTTCATGACGCTCGGAATATTAACTTTAAAACTTTTAGAATTCCTACCATAGATCCAAGAAAGTTGAATTCTAAGTCCATTTGGTACGATTTTGTCCATTGGTCGGTCAAATCCTAAACTATCTAAAAGATAAATACTGTCGTTGTGGAAAATAGAACATACCCAGTGGTCATTGTGGTTATGGTGGATTTGGCATGCGGGAGATTCAACTGCATCCATTGGTATTTTAGTTTTCCACCTCTTTTCATTTTTGCAGAAAACCGGCACTTTTTCTGTTAACTGAAATCCATTAATATAAGCACTAAATCTGTTTTTTTAATAATTTATGCACTGCTTCCATGTGACTTGAATTTATTTTGCCGTTCTGTTTCAAACATTCAACGTCGGCATTTGTAAGTCCAAGATACGCATTCCACATTTTTTCGCTATAATTTTCAAAATTCAAACTATTATCTCAACTACTGATATCTATTTGGCGTAATTTGTTTTCTTCTTTAATAATTGATAAATCCGGGTCTAACTTGGGAACTTTATATGGCGTTGCATCGTCAATTATTTTTCTTTTTATATTTGAGGATTTCGGAGTGTTTTTTGGTGTTGAATTTTCAAATTTTAGATTTTTTTTTCGCCTTTTCACTTGAATCATTAAAACGCGGTTTTTGCTTGGGAGTATTACACGGTGTCATACTAACTTCCTTCATCACAGAATCCGGAGCTGCAATAACTTCAAAATCACTATCACCTATTCTTCCCCTTTTTGTTCCACATTTTCTGGAATGTTTTGGTCGACAATTTCTGCGTAATTGAGAAAGATTGTATATTTTTTTCTCACTGGGTACATCCATTCCTATAGACAACATCGCAGCAATGATATGGTAACAACGCGAGGAAGAAGGACACGAACAAGATTCTTTAGGAAATAAAGTCACTGAATATTTCTTACCACCACTACCATTTACCATAAACGCTGACATTTGTGGCACCAACACAATTCCGTTTTCAGCTATAGTCTTTACTGCCAAAGATCTTTGAGACATTAATGTTTTTTTCTTGGGTTCTAATTCGTTTTTACTAGATTCTTTACTAAAAGTATTATCTTCCTGGTCATTTAACGCTTGAGTGTCTGAAGATTGCCTAGACTGTAACAATGCATTCATATCAGCTTTGATTAACTCTAACATTTTATCAGGGTGACATACGTTTGTTGGAAGTATAACGGTATCTGGATCGCGCGCAGCAAAGGCATATTCCTCCTTCAATGTCCATTCACTTTCTCTGCAAAATCCTCTTATTAATTCTTATTCTCTTATTAGAATTCACGATCGTTTGCGAACGTTTTACAAACATCTCTTGTTTAAATACGTGATAATACGAAAATATGAATCTAATTTCATTCATGGCTGAAACTGCTTAATGTATTAATACAGCGTTATTGTTATTCATTTCATACTTACATGAATCCAAAGAACATGAATACAATGTTCTCTCCCTTTCTTAAGTTAATTTATTAGCGATAATGGATTACCTCCCATTAATTTCACTCTAAACTCGCTCGACACACTCATTCAATTTCATGCCAAAATCATTCAAATATCATTCATCTTGTCAATTTCACGATGTCATTTACTGTATCTACTTCATGTAAGGTTATCACAGAAGCATGATTAATTGACACGCGACAGCCTTTGATCTATAGGCAGACCGCTGTGGTAATTAAAGGCCTTCCTTATCAAGCGGGTGTTAATTGTTTTATATCAACAGAGAGCCATTATTATGATAACAATAATATTCAAGTGTTACTTACCGAAAAGAAAGGCGCCACTTCGACCAATATCTCCTCTTCCATTAATTGGCGAGATCTATAACCAGGGTAGGAAAATACCGAGTATTTACCACAATCTAAATACTCCTGCAAATACTTCGTCTGGCTGTGACCAATTACTAAAGCCATTTTAAAGCACCACAAACACTGATTCGCACACACAATTAAGTAGAAATCGAAAAAAAATTACTAATATTTACACGATGAAAAGAACAGATTGATAAAATAAAAAAATAAGATAAATAAAAAAAGCAAAACGATTCAAACCCACAATTTTTTTTACAAACTGTAATGATCACTAAAAGAAGCACATATGAAATTATTTCAATTTAAATTCCACCACTGAATACCAATAAATAAATAAAAGTATCCGAGCAATATTTCGTTTTCTAAATTTTGGTAGCCTTTGCAAGTGATTTTTTCTTTTCGTGGATTTATATAGATTTTTTAGGAATACTCAGAACCAATCATTTTGTCATTGTATTGTTTATTTGTCAAGAACTTGATCATTTTTTTTGGAATTGCAATTACATAATCTGACACGCGTGTCACACTTAACTCCGCGACTCTGTTATTACGGTATGTGGAGTCTGATAATGGTCTTCACGTGAAAATGTACATGCATAGAACAACAAACTGCTGGTTAATTCTAACCCGCGTTCAAGATGAAAACGTTCGCAAAACGTTTAGTAGATATCAAAACGTATTAATTTTAAAGAAAGTGATAAACGTTAACAAACCGTTTTGAATCCTGAACGCAGGGCTGATTTCTTAGTCAGTGCACGTGGGCATGATATGCATTTGTTTCTATGTTTTTTACGTAAAGAGATAGGATATCAAAATTTACGAATCATTTAGTTATTTACTTTGGCGATTGTTTCAATTTTCCTCTTTCTCCTATTCACCGATCGCTGTAGTCATGACGATTTAGAAGACGCAGCTTTAACAGAAACAGATCTTTGAAGTGCATGAAAAACAATGTTTATTTCAAAAATATTGTAGACTGATATTATTATATTGTTTGTTTTTCCGCGTGTGCATGTTTATGTTTTCAGTATAACATTTCTAACATTTGGAAAGAGATGAATAAAACTCTGGATGGTTTGAACATAAATGCACCATTTTCATCAGCTAATATAAACTCGTTTCGAAAAAAAAAATCTCAATTATATTGGATTCTTTTTAACTTTATCCTGGGAATAATCATAATTCATTACTAAGGATAAATTAACAATTTCTTTTCTGACACATATACATATTATATCAGAAATATTGATCGTTAATAATTAAGAATTTTGAAGAGTTGTTAAAGTGTCAAGGAAACCCATATGGTCCGCACCCTTCTTCATTTCATATGGTCCGCAATTTCCGTCTATATTCAATTGGTCCGCATTTTCTCTCTTTATCTTATGTCGTCCGCCTTCTCTAATGCTAAATAGCCCGTTGTTCCGTGTTCAATAAATCGGATTATGAAACAATTGCCCGAGTACAATGTCCAATTGATTGGAATTACTTCTTCCGGGTATGGTCCGTATTTTCTTTCTATATCCAAAATAAAAGTTTTTCTGGTGAAACATTTTTTTCATAAGTTTGGACGTTTGGTCACCAAGTTTGTTCCTTTATTAATAAATCGCCCATTGATTACGGCTGCGGACAGTTCTAAACCGTTGTAAGTTGTGATTACAGCCGTACTTTTAGGGTAAATTTCTTTGCCTATAAGGTGAACAAAAGGCAGTATAGTCGCCAATTAATATAGTTTAAATTATACGTGGTTCGTCAATTAAAAACCCTAAATGATTGATCCCGGCATTCTTAAAGCATATTTCGATCAACGCATTCTCGTGTCATGTCGAACATGTTGATGTCTTTTGTATTCTACCGAGAAAAGACCTCATACGCTGTGCGATGACATTAAATATGTTTTCAATGTTTAGTGCGAAACATTCACAAATTCAATCATTAAAAAAGACCATGACAAACAAACATATTTTTTACTAAGATATAAGAAGTCTCAATTGGTTGAAAAAATATTTTATTTACAACGTCTCTGCCGATTTCAACTTCAAATGCAAAATTTCCAATCAAATGACGATCGAAATTTCAGGTAGTCAATTAATACGAGACAAATTAGAAACGTTCCTCTCGTGTAATCAGTTAACTGCAGATTACACATTTAATCATGTGGTCCGCAATTTTCCTCTTTATCTATATGGTCCGCTAAAGTGGTCCGCGTTTTAGACTGAGCCATTAATTGAACTTGTTCTATTAATAGAACGATTGTTCTACCTGACTAATATAGGGGACTTCGACACAGGTACTGATGACGTCATCAAAATATGAGTGGTTGGTGTTGCCAACCATTTTTACATACACAAAGAGCAAAAAATCCAATTTTCAAGTAGCAAGATTATACATTTGTAATGATTTATTCCAAGTGATAAATGTGCCAAAATGTAGATAAATTAACTCTTCTTTTGGTTATGCAGTTGTCATCATATGACAATGTCTTTGAAACGAATACTTTGTGTCGAAATATAACCACCCGTAGAGGCATATGAATCCAAATGAATCGTAGTTGAGAAACCAAAGTATCGGAAATAGGACACGAATAAAGCTGTACTTACGGTATTTTGGCCACTCAGCGACGAAATATGTCATATCCAACCTATTCCGCGTTAATTTAATTTCAATGTTGAGTTTTTTCTTTATTCAAGTTACGATATTTATCCCGCCTTAAATCATCCAAACATAGATTTAAGTTTTGTATTTATCCTTAATTTTTACCTAGGAATATTGAGAATAGTCAAAAGCTGTCTAAATATTCAATCCAAATTGATAAAGATGGAGACACACACACATGTTCAGAAATTAAGGTCATGTTAGATAATAAGCGAATGTTGCAAATCCAAGATATTCGGATGAAACGGCTTTTCGAACACATACTGTTAGGTATAAAAACCCTAACGGAGAAGTTTCATTATGGGACATGAAAAACATCGGGGCTTATCACACAAACATGTGTCATGCAATTTGCCATTCCTAACCAAATGATCTATATTACACGGCGTATCTCTTTGATCTGACCATAACCGGATGCGCCAATCAATATTGTCAATGTCATAAAACGGTAGCCGCTTATCACACACACGTGCACGGGTCATAAAGATCGCCCTGTCTTCCGCAACGTGTTATTTTCTTTGATAATGCACCAATCAATAAGCCATGTCATATGCCACTGTTTGGTTGCTTTCAGTTTGACACAACTAGTCTTTAAAGCACAATGTGTGAATCTTGGTTGACACATCAAATATTATGCTTAATCAGACATAGAAATAACATGCTGTCATACAAAAAGTCAAACTATTTCAGATGCTTCAAAACATTGCAATTAAAGAATTGAAAAAATTCTACTGATTACAATTCTGAAGGCCCATCTCGTTGAAATTATAATAATATTACAGTCACTTAAACACGTACTTTTTGTAATTGTTGTAATAATTAGCAGAAATGTAGACTTCCAACCAATCAAATTATTGACGGATCCAGAGGGGGTTTGCAGTGAGGAGTAAAAGGGGGTGTCATTCAATTATCATAGAAATATTCTATTTAAACTTCGCACTAATAGGAAAAGGCACCATCTGTATTTTAAGTATGGCAAATGATGAAAATGTTATCGAACTGATAAAATCAAATTCATTTATAATTTGCTATAAATAAATGACATTCGTTCTTCCGTTCGTTCGTTCGTTCGATCGTTCGTTCGTTCGTTCGTTCGTTCGTTCGTTCCTTCCTTCCTTCCTTCCTTCCTTCCTTCCTTCCTTCCTTCCTTCCTTCCTTCCTTCCTTCCTTCCTTCCTTCCTTCCTTCCTTCCTTCCTTCCTTCCTTCCTTCCTGCCTTCCTTCATTCCTTCCTTCCTGCCTTCCTTCATTCATTCATTCATTTATTCATTCCCATTACGTCCACAATGTTCTATCATTCGTCTGAAGTTCTGACTTTCGTAAGTCATTCACTTATCTGTGTGTTTTCCATTCATCCGTCCATCCGTCCCTCCCTCCGTCCTTGTCTTACAAGCCGACTGTGAATTCATATCCGTGATATCCGTCGGTCACGAAACATTCTTTGCATCATAGAAAATCTTCAGGTTGAACACTTTGTATTCAAACAGTTCAATTAGCGCAAATCGAGTACCTTTTTACGATTTTTTTTCGCATAAACAGTCAAAACATAAACCTAATTTTCCTATAATAATAGTAATAAGATTTTAAAGAAAACATTGAATCAGGATTTAATAAAAACAAGACAAATCAGCGGTAAGAAATGATTAATGTTTGCAGAAAATCAACCAAATTGATGTTATTTCTTTTTTGATAGTGGTGTTTTCAAAGAATGGATATTAATTCTAAATTCGAGCCATTTTCATTACAGACATGTTTTCTGAAAAGTCCGAATGTTTGACTTTTCAAAAATGTATTGGTTTGATACCTTTTCTCCAAGTAAAGCGAAAAAAGTGATTTAGATTGGGCGATATTTACATAAATCAAATAGAGCTGGGCGATTCAACGCCAACCATTTTTATTGGCTAGTGGGCTATGACGTCATACCGAAGTTTCCTATATCGTATTTAGCAGCATATAGCCGCGATCTGGGTCTAGAGAAATCTAGGAAGAGATGTGAAATAAATGGCGCATCATCATGTAGAAGAGAACTCCATGTAGGTCTACAACTAGGTGATATATCTGGGAAAAATCGTACTGTTGACATTTTTGGTCTGAAAAGTGCTCAAATGAACTAGATCTATGCTCAGTTACCCTATTACCGGGGTATACCAATTACCGGTGTAGTAATAAATTTGAATTTCAAATATAGAAATACTTCAGAAAATTTTTCAAAATTTTAGTTAATCCTTATGATACCATAATTTAACTAGGTTGGTCCCTGATAGATCATGTTTAAAATTTTATAGCATCCATACATCAATTTCACTATTTTACAGAGGAAAACAAAATTTAGACATGGTGGTGTATGGATTTCTCTTGTTAGACTTAAGTTAAGCAATGTTTGGGACAGAAAATATGATAAATTATACCTAAATAGGTCAAAGAATGTATACGATGTATAGAAAGAATACGAAATAGTTTGTAATTTGTGAACTTTGAAGGTTTTCCTCAGTACACCGGTAATTGGTACAAAAGTAGTTCCGGCAAATCTTGAGGGTCATGTTGTTTCCAACCAAAGACTATTGTTAAATTGCATTTTCCTAGAAACAAAAGTACTGAGTTTGATGAAGGAATGATATTGCTATGTGATGACATAATATATTCTAAGAAAAAATCAAGAGATTCTTAAACACAGACAACTTGCATTAAGACCACCGGTAATAGGGTCAAGGAGTATATATCGGATACGGAATAGTTGTCGGATGGGTTATTCGGAAAAAAATATTTATGATACATTACATTTTTGAATATCAAAAAGAAATGGTGTAGAAACGGCATATTGCCATTTCTGCGTGTATGAAGAAAGTTTATCCGGTGGTGGCCGAGAAAACCGAACAAAGCGAGCTGGCGAGCTTTGTTCGGTTTTCTCGGCCCCACCGGAAAAACTTTCTCAATGTATGCAAAACCCAGTTAAGGAAGACCTTGAAGGACACTGCATTATATAGTAGCATACAAGTTACCAAAAAGTTAGCTTACGGCCCCTGTCTCAATCGTCCTCAAGATTTATCTGGTTCTATTTTAAAGAAACACTCATATTACAGAATCACCCGCTTTATGCTCTTTCCTCCTAGATTCGTGCATCTTAATAATAACACCAGTGTGTACATTGATAAAAAGTTAAAATCCAAATAATTACTTGATTTTCTATTGCAAAGGTATCTTATCAAATTAAACAATAAATAATTTAACAGTGTCAAATTTATTTCAAAATTTTATTATAAAGTGCACTAGGGTGGCAAGTCAAATTATGACTAGAGTTTCTCATTGGATACCTGCATCTAATTGAGGGAGCTTATTTGGGTTTATTACAAAGAATGTGTCTCATTCTTTTGCCTCTTTACAATCTTAAACATAAAGTTAGTCCACATGATAATTTTCAACGCTAAGATTTGCATAAGTTGCAGACACAGACATTATTTTCAAAGATGGTATGACAAAGTTAGCCATTTTAGGAAAGTCGGTAATTTCTTTAAAACTGCTAACTAGTTGCTTATACTGGAAAAGAATAGTCAATACATAGTTTTTAGTTTTTCTTCATTTTTCTTCATGATATTGGAGATTTGGCATGCATGAATCCAATGAGAAAGCACGAATTGATGAGAAACGGGGATTCTTGTCTCAGTTTGGAGTTAACCCAAGTCAAGTAAAAAGATAAAGAAAATTTGAATAACTACCACAAAAAATGAGAGAAAATTGATTGACGATTCGTTCTATAGGTTGAAGGAATATTTTACATTGCTAAATCCTTATAGGATACCAAATCCCCACATAATTTACAGAAATCAATTCCTGTGCCTGCCACAGCTATTTTTACCATTTTTAAAACCCAAAACTCAAATAGAATAAAAAAGAAATGAAGTTACTTTACAAGCAGGCAGGGGTTCGGGGGCGCCGCCCCCGACATTCAGAAGAAAGTCTCAGTAATGGAGAACTGAAAGGAATTCTCTTAGTTAATAAGGTGGGACATTACAGAATCAAACATTTCTTTCCAAATCTGTTTCAAAAATAGATCTTTTTTTTTTATGCCCCCGATAGGGAGGCATCATAAATTTGACTTGTCCGTCTGTCCGTCCGTCCGTCATTCCGTCCAAAAACTTTAACATTGGCCATAACTTCTAAATCAAAGCGGTGTCGGGGGCATTGTCATCTTACAGTGACAGCTCTTGTTTTAAATTGTTCCAAGAATGTTAATGAAACAGACAAGAGTATCAAAACCGTACGGGGACCAATTGTGTACTTTCCAGGTAAGCATGATTACCTCCCTTGCAAAAAAATGTACCATTTACAATTTGCATGTTAAAAGAGACAAGAAGTCATTAGTAAGAGTCTGAAAATTTGATGAAACTGCGTAACCAAAAAGATAATTAGGTCATTTTGTTTGACAAACACCCAGTCTGTCATTAAAGTTTCTACAAAAAGTTTGACAAGGACATTTTTTTGAGCAGACTTAACGAAATACTGCCGGTCCCACTGACATGTCTGGTAAAAATCATGCCGGTCCGATAAGTTGTGCATGATTACAGGACTGACTGACGGGCAAAATCTAGTCACTAACACAATGTGTTGTATTTTTCTGTCTGATGAAATTCATTTCGGTCTGGTTAAAATTTTAAGTTTACCAGACCCACTGTTTGGTAAAAAATATGGGTATTTCGTGAAGTCTCATTTTGAGTGTATGAGTCTACAAGGGAAACTCGTCAAATATCAGCTAGATAAACCTCAAAACATACTTGTTAAAGTAAACGTTGATCAGTCAGTGGCTTGCGCCTCTTCTTTGTCCTTACAATTTCACTTCCCACTGTACAGTTCCCATCTGTGATTTGAAACAGGGGTTGGGGGGGGGGGGGGGCAACATGTATTACCGTATTTATTCTTATAATCGCCCAGACGTTTATTAGAATAGTCATGATTGAAGCAGTTGGGGGTGGGAAAAACCTCAAACTTTCTATGTATAGGCCTACAATGTCCCTAAAAAGTTTCAATATGATATGTTTCTGGAAAATACAAAATAAATTTCCATACAAGGAACAAAGACACATAATAATGGCACTACTCAGACCTTGCCGGTTGTTCATTGTCACCGTTTTTGCAATAAATAGAGTGATATGCTTTTCATAACATTGCTATGAAACAAAGGAATTCTCGTGAATGCATTTATATTCAACTAAAAACAGTTTCTGAAATAAATTGAAAGTTAATTCATCATTAAATAGCGAAACAATTCCTTTTCCGATACGGTGACTGACAACACCGTTGACTTTGGCAAGTAATAACACCGACAACCTTAGGATTTTGTTTAGATTTAGATTTCTATTCAATAAAGCAAGAAACTTATGCCAGACGATCATATTTATGTTCAATAAATGATTCTCGAGTTTCAGAAAATTGTATTACTCTTCGTTTTCTTAGATTAAAATATACGGTATATCACTCTAATGACTACAAAGGATCGTAACTACACCTGATCATAGCTGTTGCACGCATTTTAATATACGCTTCACATTTCAATTGTAACAGATTCTTTGCTTCTGGATATTTTCCGTGAAACAACACTTAAAAATATTAAGCTGTAATAGGAAAATACGGCAGTTGTATTGCCTACCTGTTGCGAAAATAAAATTAAGTCCATTTTCCTCAATTTAAAATCCATAACAAAGCCACAAAGAGAGGACAAATAAATAATTTAAAAGGGTTTGACATCACCAGGGAGAAGCATTAGGCAAGTGCAAGCTCTGGAAACACTTCCAAAAATAGCTGTCGGCATCTTTGATCACCTGTTTACCCTCTGTGTGAAATAAACTGTTCTGTGTCCTTTGACTCGTTGCGTAACAAATGTAACAATCGAGCAAATAGACAGACGTGACCCATTCAGAGAAAAGGATCCTCAACCCTAAATGGGTCGACTCTGTGTATATAGGCTTCAATTACCCATTTAAATAAGGACAGGTTTCTCTCATTTGCATATCCAATGCAAGTTACCTCCCTTTAAACCCTTATATTACTCTCCCCTCGGAGAAGACTCGTCCCATATCTTGGCCTGGAGGACCTATAAGGCAACTCCGGTCTGGCAGTTTTCATAATCCCACCGCTGCCACCAATTGTAACGATCGAGCAAATAGACAGATGTGATCCTCAATCCTAAAAGGGTCGGCTCTGTCTATATAGGCTTCAATTAACCATTTAACTAAGGGCAGGTTTCTCTCATTTGCATATCAAATGCAAGTTACCTCCCTTTAAACCATTACACAAAAGTATTTATTCAATTTGCCTTCATTGACCAGATTACTACTCAGATTTAATTTCGGACAATTGAAACACAAATCATTGAATGTCGGTAAATTCTTTCTATTCAATTTTTTCTTGAAAATAAGGTAATTTTAGATAAAAAGATAGTAACCAAGTTTCAAACATAGAATATTCACTTTTCTGTCAGTGGGAGCTGAAAACGTTGTGACTACAACTAACCTGATATCTTGCATGGGATCTTTCTTTGAAATTCGATTAGAAAATATTTTTGATAATCAGTATTTAAGATAAAACAGAGAAGCTAACTTATTAAAATCTGAGCAAATTATGCAGTCGCGACTATTGCTAGCATAACTTGAAAAGGATAACAAGCATTTTTTACCAATCTTCAATAAATCTCGTATTTGAATCCAAGTTCATCAAATAATAATGATTTTTGGTATTTGTCGAAAGTGTGCAAGAATTGTATACTATTTGTTGGAAAAACTTGGAAGTTTGCATCGAAATTGTCTTGGAGTTTTTCTCAATTTGGGGGATGAACAATTATTAGAGTTGCCAACTTTTTCCGAAAATCGGTCTTAAAATGGCTGATTTTGGGTAGTATTTTCGGGGATGGTCGATTATTCGATTATGAGCAATACGGTATTTTTCAACATATTAACCTATCAATGTTAAATATTTTAGAAATATACCTTGATTATGAATGTCTTCTCATCTTGGTAGGTGTATTTCTAGAATGCTGTGGTACAGTACAGTATTCTCAATAAGGGCCAAATTGGGGATTTTTTGTAATTCGAGGTTTGAATTTCAGGATTTTCTTTCCTAATGCTAGAAATGCTTTTTTTTCAAACAATTTCTTCTTTTCAACCAGTTTATCCCCCCAAATAATAATTTTCTGTTAAATACTAATAGTTGCAAGCTCATGTTATCTTCAATAACTCATGTAGTGAACAATCTACAGTTTTGACAAGAGATGTAAAGGAAACTGGTTACTAGCAGAAACAAGGAGTCTCAGACCCCTGGACCCCCCTTAGTGTCAAAGCCTGTTAAAGCTCTAGTTATGTGTTATCCCTTGGTGACCATAAGCTGTTTTTACTTACTGTATATGTACATACAAAATGCAAGTTTGAAAATGTAATGATAAGATTACAGAAAATTAATGGATCTGTGCTCTCAATAAGTGGACCTCAACGTAATATATGTCCAAGATTTCAGAAATAATGTCCAAAAAATTGGACCCGGGTGTAAACAACCCTCAGAGATTCAAGGACAACGTCCTGTAATTTAACCCCGGATGTTTGATGGATTTATCTATTAAACTAAAAGAGTTTAAAGTAAGTCCATGCTTGCAAAAGATATATATTAAACCTGAGCATATAGATTTAGCTGACCAAAACAAGTCACATGTAAAGTGCAGAGTAATAGACAATATAACAACAGTCTATGATTGCAATCTTGGGGAAACCCAGATGGTGCCATTAAAATTGTCTGCAACAACATGGCTGAATTTTCTTCTCTTCAGTTATGCAGATAATTTTGGGTAAGAGTAAATAAGCTAACCCTTGTCAGGATTAATAAATTCAAGCTTTAATTTGCATCAAAAGGGCTGAACAGCACTGCAAGTACTAACTGTTGGTCAATTTTCATTAGAAAAGCACAATCTATTGACAATTCTGGTTTGAAAATGACAAACAGGTAGTAAAGACAAAGATCAGACAGCACATATGTGCAGGCTGATCTTTGTCTATACCTCATGCCAAAGCAGGAAAAGTCCGGGTTCAGCATGACAAGGGTTAAGATACCAAATCCTCAAGATTAGCAAGAGTTGCATGATTGATAGTGGTTCTAAAATAATTTGCCCAAGTTGTCCGACTTTTCCATTAAGCTGCACAGATGTGCAGATTATCATGGCTAGGTTGTTTGTAGACTATGGAAAAATCTCTTAGAGAAAAATATTTTCTCTAAAAAGTTTGCTGTTTTCTGATATTTCATGTAATCCCATGTCAACAGTAAGTCTATTTCTAGGATACTTTTTGTTTTTTTAGCATAATCAATTTTGTTTTTAAAATTTTGCATTTGCAGACTCTTCAAAATTCAACAGACAGATGAAAAATATGTCTTTTATGGGTGGAGGTCATATCATCAAATGTCAAAAAATGGAAACTTTGAAAATCATTTTCTAAGAGTCTAATTGATGAATATCAACCAAATTACTCATGAGGGATTTTTTGGGCGACCTTTTATCAGTCAAAAAAAACCCCAAAACAACTATTGTGATCAGATGAAAATATGTATTTTATAGGTGGAGGTCATTTTCTCAAATGTTATATGGTCAAAACTTTGAAAATAATTTCTCATACTCATGCTGATAATCAACTTTAGTGATCCTTGGATGACCCTTTATCAATTTACAAAAAAAGATAATGTGATCAGATGAAAAAAAATGTCTTTTATGGGCAGAGGTAATTTCTCTCTCAGTCTGTTTCATGATGGAAACTTTGGAAATCATTTAACAAAATTCAACTAAGGGATATCAACCAAATTTCACATAAGCGATTCTTGTGTAAACCTTTAAAAGGCTACAAAAATTAATGTGGTCAGAATAACTAAAATATATTTTATGGATAGAGGTCAATTCTCTTCATGTTATATAGTGGAAACTTTGAAAATCACCTTCTCACAGTCTAGTAGATGGATTTCAACCTAATTTCACTGTATGACATGCCAAGGTTAATTTTCTATCTGTTATTCATTAGTCATGAATTTTTCTTTGCAGAAATATTTCATCATGTGACACTTAAAAACACTTTACTTGAAATAAACATTCATTCATTCTCTCAATTTTTCATTGAATCATATCAGTAGATCTGAGCAAGTGGAGCAAATCAGCTATTCAAGCAGCTCTAGTTAGTTTCATACTTCTATGAAACCATCAAAATATTATTCTTATCTCTAAATTGAAAAAAAAAATAAAAATAAATATTATGAGTTAAACTGATTTGATTTGAAGTTTTGTGTTTTGACAAGATATCTAATCACCTAAAAAAATGCTTTCACACCTCAAGGACATCAAATCTGATCATGCAGATATTTTTATGACCCAGTTCAAAATGAAACAAAAATAAAAACAAAATTCTCAAATTATTTGTAAAATATTTTAGATAAATTACAAAGTTTTGATTTATAAAAAAAGAAGGTACATGTAATGTTTCTAAGTCTTGGTGGCATGAAACTAATATTTGATCACACTAAGTGAGTTTTGTATCAATCTGCTTGGAATTTTCATACAGAGTGATAATGTTATAGTTTTTACATCTCCATGAACACCCAGCCATGGAGACTTTTCAATTCATAAAAAAAGATTCTTTCTGTTTGGCCTTATTTCACAATCAGAGTATTGCCGCAAATTAATCAAAATCATGTATGAAGGTTCGATTCCTTCCCCAGACTGTATAAAATGCTGGTGCACAAAGGGACAAATTGTCTGGAGGTCCCACATGATTTTGATATGAAAACATAATTATATGATCATAGAAGAAAACAAAATAGCATCATGTGTTTAAAAAATACATGCTTCCTTCCTAGTGATTGGTTAATTGTTTCATTTAAGTTATTCATGGCAGTCATTATTATGGCATTTTGATATTTATGTAGAGTGATTAGCTTTTTAGTTTCATGCCTCCATGAATTAAAAAGACCTACCCTTGCAGGGTATGGCATTTTTTCACTTGGAAATCTTTGAACAACATCTCATCCTAAACCATAGGGCCAAATTTAATGAAACTTGGCCAAAATGTTTCCTTGGATTTTCTTTCTTTAAATTCTAGTTGCCTCATAAGTATGGGAGTGGCAGGGCTTGGTATTATCCTTGATAGATCTCCTCCTAACGGCTGGGCTGACTTCAATGAAACTTTGCCAGAATGTTCCCTTGGTGAATATTTCCCAAAGATTGTTGTCAAACTTCATATTTTGATTAGCTTGGCAATTTTCCACTATGAAACCATGACAGACATCTAGCTCTCCTCAATCATAAGATCAATTTAAAAGTCACAGAATAATTTTTTCAATTTACATGAAAATTATTCTGTTGTATGATTTCAAAGTGTTTTTTCAACGATGTCAGAGCGTTTCAAATTGGTGAGGTTAATTGTTTGAAATGAATGGAGCGCTGAGCTAGGGATTTAGAATGTTTTGCTCAAAATCAGTGCCAATTTCAAGATGTTATAAACTGTATCATATTGAAACAGGACCAAAGCGACCTACCCAGAGTCTTCACTACAGACACTCAGTACATAGATAGTATTATATACCTGAATATGATTTAGCAAATTTGCGCTTTCATACAGTGTGATAATGTTTTAAGTTTCATATTTCAATGAAACCAAAGAATACTTATCAACTCTTAAATGTAGAATTTTCAGTCAAAACTAGAACAGCTGTTTTCACTATTTTTCAATGTGTCTTCTTATTTGCCAAGGTCATAACATACAGTTGATAATATCTGCCTCCTTTGATCAAGTCTCTTAACTTTGTGACCTTGGCCTTGACTTTTGAAACTTTAAAATATGGCTTTAAACTTGCATTTTTTTTTTCTGAATGCTTACAGCTCAGACTATTATACTTCATAAATGCACTAATTAAATTATCAACCTTATATTTGAGCATGAGCGCGACATTTCCAACAATTTTAAATATGCGCATAGCAAAGACTTTGGTCAGCCTGTGCAGTTGCATAGTCTGACCAAATTCTTCACCATGCACTGGATAGGTAGATAAGGTCTTATTACATATTCTGGCTGTCAGCATATGTTGCTGCTGAACGTTTGTACCTCACGCAGTATTGAAATCGTTGGAAATATCACGCATAGGCTCATTTAATACAATGAAATTCCATTAGTAACTTCATCAGGCTGTAGGTTTTCATTTTGCCTAACCTTGTACATGTACCTAAAACAAAACTGTTTTATATTTTTTTTACTTCTAAAACAGACTGCTATTAATTAGAATATTGACTTAAGAATATAAAAAAAATGTTCTTGAACTTTTATCTTTAGTAAAGTGCTGTTTATGACAAGCAGCCGTTTGGACGAGCTATGTTGTCCACAGACAACTTTTGTAAACTTTCGGCTCTGTCAAGCTCACGGGAGAAATTTTAAAAAAAGAAAATACAAAATGTACTGTTCTATGAACACATCTTGTTTATTTCCTGCTACCTATGTCAACCTATGTCAACGTATGGTATCATCCCCAGCTGTCTGTGGATATATCTCCCGAGTCCCCATATCTCCCAACCTCCACCTTCCAACTCTGCGGATTGTTTGAAAGGAAAAAAATATGATTTTTATTATAATCAATCTTTCCCATGAAACCCTTCAGGTATCGCCATTCTTATATTTTAAAACAGACCCTAAATATACATATAATTAAGTATATTTATAGAGTCCCTGATTTCATTGAGGAAAAATCTTTGTTCCATGATATCAAATTATAAGGCATGAAGAGAACATATTTTTAATTTTATGTGAGCATTAAATTAAAACCAAATTACATGTATATATGAATCCACTTTGGACCTGACCTATTCATTAATTTCAATTAATCTTCTCTCATTTCTCTCCCGCGAAACCCTTCAGGTGTCGCCAATCTGGTAATACTCGCTATACGGAGATGATTTTCTTCACCTATTAAAGTAGATATGTGTCTGTATGAAATCAACAGAATGGAACCAGGGATGGGTATATTCGATGCATTTCAACATCGCAGTACTTTCAGTGCTTTGGTTACACTTGTCATTCGACTCTTCCGACCGTCGATTTTGCATTTTTGACTCCCTTGTTTTCTTTCGTGCTCAAAGTTCTCTCCCGATCGGGAGAGCGGAGGGAAAGGTAAAATATCGAGCGCCGAGATAACGTATGCCAATGTCATTTAGGCAGATCTTCCAGGAGAACGGATATGTTTCCTAGTTCCATTTTTAATAAACAGTAATTTGGGCACTAGAATGATTTGGAAAATGTAAAAAAAAGTAACATACAAGCTGTTTTGTTGAAACTCTTTTCTTTCAAAAGAATTTAAATGAAAAACTATTTTCTTTAAAAAAAAAGATGTTCAGTGTTTGCTTATAGATCATCTTGAAGCTTAGATGATCAAAACATGTTTGAAGCTTGGATCAAAGTTTTAGAACAAGTTCTAGAACCAGCTCAAGAATTACCAGAAATGGTTAAAGAAATTAAGTACAATCATCAAGATAGTTGTGCGACAATGCTCGAGAGGGGCCAAGAATATTTTTCGGAAGATTGATTGATTGATTGATTGATTGAATGGAGTTTAACGCCGCTTTCAACATTATTTCAGTTATATCGCGGCGGCTGGAGCACCTAACAATGGATTCCTGGTATTTCTCTCACCAGTACAACCACCACATTCTTTCCTAGCCTCCAGCCGCTATCTCACATAGGTCTTCGATTATCAACCCATTGGTGAGAGACAAATAGTCGTAAAGAATGAGTGCCGCCGTCGGGGATCGAACCCGCGAACTCTAGATTGACAGTCCGACGCGCTACCAACTGCGCTATGACGGCGGCTATTTTTCGGAAGAAGAAGAACTGATTTGGTTCTTGAACCTTGTTTTAGAACTTCACTTTGTTTTTACAAAGAACTTCTGGGTTCTTGAACTGAAGTTCTTGAAACATCGAGAGTTATAGAACGGGTTCTAAAAGTTCATGAACCATAGTCCTTGAAGTTCTAGAAGTAGAAGAAAAGTAAAAAAAAACCGTTTAAGAACTTGAACCTTTTTAGCAGTGGCATAGATGTAATAATTGTCTATATGCTCATGATAAAACCGGTATCTTATTTTTCAACAAAGGTATTATTATTTAAAGGTAAACTAGATCCTGACAAGAACTTTTATTGTAATAGTAACAAAATGCTAGCATTTTCATTGGTTAATGCTGACCTATAAAACATTGATATCTACGGCCGCTCCAGTATAACTTCTTATATTTCCTTAAGCCACCTCGACGGGAACATAGACAATCAAAGCACTGAAAGTGCTGATGGTGATCGTCCAGTTTGCATAGTAGGGCGATAGATATTTAAAAAAAAAATACAAAAAAAAACCTACTCAATATAGGAATTATATGGAAATGGGGCCAATCGATAATATCAAGGTGTTCCAACCAATCAAATCTTTCTTTCCACTCTAATAAAAAGCCATCCAAGTATCATTTCTTTAAAATATTGATTGAATAGTTTCCTTACATGTAACAAACTATGATTATAAATGGGGAGATGTTCATTATAAAAATATTTATTCCTTCTGTTAAAAGGTCCAATGAGATAATTCTTGTGGGATTTCGATGACATCCATGCAAGCTTTAGTTTTTAAGAAAAGTATCTCATCAAATAAACTATATGAAATTGACGTTCGCTCATAAAAGGCTTGATTCGCATGTATATTTATTAATATTTTCTTAGACTGATACAGGATTTACGAGGAATCATTTTTGTAAAAATATTTAAACTTTAGACGAAAATGGGTAATTTTTTTTTATTCGATAGTTGCATTTCCAACAAAATTTACCGTACGTGATTTCAATATAAGAGTTGTAATTTAAGCTGTCACTCGGAACTTTTGACGATTATAATCCATCATTTTTGCCCTGGCAGGACTGAACCTAAGAAACGGGTCATTGCACATAAGGTTAGGGCAAATCAGCTTTTATTCATTATAACTTACTTCTAAAGAAAGTCGACATAAATAACTTGAAAGCTTAAATCATAAGTTGTTAACCAAAATATCGTAACTTCATCTTGACCACGCTGAAGTTACGCGGTATTGGTAACCAAACGACGAAACGTATTCACTTTCTTTGGGCACGTGAATCCTTTTTGTTTTGTTTTTTTTATACAGTTATTTGCACGCGTAATTGATAATTGTCAACTAACTTTTGAAATAACTAGGTCAGGAGGTCACGATCTTAATTACACAATTACTACGGGCATTTTCGATAATGAGGGCTTGAGAAATACTTAATTGAACCTAAATGGGCACTATTTATTTCGAAGCTATTAAGAACCTACAGGGTGTTCCTTACGTAGTACACCATAGCACAGTTGGTTAGGCATTAGACTTCTAATCTAGAAGTCGTGGTAAATATCCTTTTCGACCTTTGTCTCTCACCAATGGGTAAATAATCGTAAACCTATATGAGACAGCAGTCGGAGGCTAGGAAAGGTATGTGTGTATTTCCGTTTTATTTATCGTCACTACCGTAGCACATGCCCATATGATCAACGCTCCCAAAAGACGGTTAGTTGTTACGGGGGATAGTGCAAGGATACGTGACGAAACTACTGCTGAGATCCGCCATGGTTCTTTAACGTGCTCGGTGTAAAGCACCGTCTCACGGGGCCTCGGTTTAACGTCTTATCCGAAAGACAATTAGTTTATTAGTGTACCAGCCCGGGAATCGAACCCACGCGGTCGACCTTCAATGGTTCTGAAGTCCGGTGCTCTACCAACTGGGTTAATCGGGCTGGTTCTAGGAAAGGTTGTACTGGTAGTACAGGTGAAAGAAATATCAGGAATCCATTGTTTGGTGCTCGGTCCGCCGCGATATAACAGCGAACTTGTCGTAGCGGTGTTAAACCCATTCAAACAAACAAACAAATCCTTACGTAGTAACACTGGTGAACGAAAACGTTCACTATAAAAATCAAACCGATAATAGCAACCATGTTTCCCTCGCTTGGCTGATAGCACGACCCAAGTGTACACATTGTACAACAGCCATAACCATGTCAGTTAAGTCTCGTTTACATTTGGCCTACGGAGCCCGTACGGCGCCCGTATCTCGCCGTAAGCATAAAATCGTGCGGTGCCCGTGCGGTGACATACGGTGCCCGTGCGATCATCGCGCGGTCTTACGGACACCGCAGACACCTGCGATCTCGTTTAAAAAAATGTTATACATATCTTTAAAAATCGCAAGCCCGTAGCCTTGTGCGGACACCGCACGGTCGCCGCACGGACGCCTTGCGATAATCGTGCGGAAACCGTACGATATCTTCACTATCAAACATCCAAAATAAAACCCGTAGAATCGTGCGATGACCACACGGCATCCTCTCGATATCCGTACGGAACCCGTACGATCTCCGCACGGGAATCTCACGATTACCTTGCGACATCGCACGGGACCCGTACGGTCTCATTAAGGTATGTTCCCCCTCAAATATTTTCAAAATCGCACGGTCACCGTGTGGCATTGTGAACACATACGCCGGAGACCGTAGCTGTCTGCGATGTCCAAAAAATCGTAAGAAAAATCGCACGCTACGATATCGTACGGCGACCGTGGCAAATGTAAACTAGGCTTTAAGCCTCGTTTACATTTGGCCTACGGAGCCCGTACGGCGCCCGTATCTCGCCGTAAGCATAAAATCGTGCGGTGCCCGTGCGGTGACATACGGTGCCCGTGCGATCATCGCACGGTCTTACGGACACCGCAGACACCTGCGATCTCGTTTAAAAAATTGTTATACACATCTTTAAAATTCGCAAGCCCGTAGCCTTGTGGGGACACCGCACGGTCGCCTCACGGACATCGCACGGAAGCCTTGCGATGATCGCGCGGAAATCGTACGGTATCTTAACTATTCAAACATCCAAAATAAAACTCGTAGAATCGTGCGATGGCCGCAAGGTATCCTCCCGATTTCCGTTCGGAACCCGTACGATCTCCGCACGATTACCTCGCGATATCGCATGGGACCCGTACGGTCACATTAAGGTATGTTCCCCCTTAATTATTTTCAAAATCGCACGGTTACCGTGCGGCATTGTGAACACATACGCGGCAGACCGTAGCTGTCTGCGATGTCCAAAAATCGTATGAAAAATCGCAAGCCGCGATATCGTACGGCGACCGTGGCAAATGTAAACTTGGCTTAAATTGCAAAAGAATAAAAAAAAAACGGCGTAATTGCCGATAAAAACCTTTCAGATTTACAAATATGTCCATTCAAAGTACGTGACACCTTTCTCGCAGGTTCAGCCAAGAATCGCTTTTATATCACAACATCGCGGAATGTTTTATTGTGACGTTACAAGTGCATGTGACGTCTACATGTTTAGAATTCATTTTGGGACGAATGACGGGATATTGGTAGTTTCCAAGAATTCGGTTAATACCAAGGCCTAAATAAGCAAAAGACAGATATTTAGTCAATAAAATTTGAAGTATTATAAGTTCGTAATATAGTTTCTTGACTGAGTATATGACAATTTATTTTCGACAGTAAAAAAATGAGATCAATTTTGCCTACGGATCGGATGGCATTATTTTGTCCAGTCGGGAAAAATCGTCGTATATCCTAGCAAGAAACCATTTAACTAATAGTGTTTCGATGGACTATTAAATCAAAGCGCTGAAAGCACTGGAGGTGGACGTTTCTGGTTGCATTGTGGTGAAAATAAAACGAGACGAAAAGAAATTATCCGTGTTAAAATTTGATAAGTGTAAAATGTTTCGACCCAAGATCTTCAAGTTTCAATGCCAATGCAAACTTTGTTTTACTTCTTTTTGTTAAGCCAGTTGATTACGGTTCAAAATACGAATGGAATATGATATCAACACCTTTGGTTTATTTTGTTTATGAAATATGTGCGACCCGTCACGCAAAAAAGGAGAACCCGGAATAGAATTTGAAAAAATAGATCGGTTCCAGTATCGGTCAACCAGAGGTCGCATTTTCAAATATATATTTTACGCAATACCCAAATCGTCCCTTTTTGAATGGCGGGCCACATTATAATCAGGGGCATCCAACCCTCTTTAATCCGCATGAGCTGTTTACTTAACATTTAATATAAAATTGACTCTTAATTTAAAAGTAACTAAGAGTGTGCTATTAGAATTCGTGATAGATTAGAAACTTAAATGTACATATCCACAAATAGCACCAAACGACTATATTGATAAGGAAAAAAGAAATCTCTCAAATACAGCTGCGGCTTCAAGGTTAATGATATCATTACAATTCCATGTCTCAAAACAAAGGCCTACAATTCTTTATCTAAATGCAGTGTATTCGATAAAATATGAATTGCAAGACACGGTTTTGCTTCTGTTGATTCTTCTCATATTTTTCACGAAGCTTGGTTAAAACACCATGAATCATTTATGGGAAAAAGAATATTTCTGCTATGCCTGTCAACATTTGGGAGAGAAAAAAATGAATGAGAGACCTAGAGATTGTCAAAAAATATAGGGTTAATAGGCATAGCGCCTAAATATGTTCTAAATATTTTAAAATTGGGTTGAACGGTTGATTAGAAATCCGCTATGCGCGGGACCGCTATAGTCAGGTCTAATGCTATTGTAAATACATCAAATCTTTAGATGTAGACAATGTATGCATGTCCAAAAATGGCTCTTTATTGTTTGAAATTTTTCCGGAGAATCAATGTCGTAACTCCGTATATCACGCGCGGTATTTGACGTCATTTGGTCTCCGGGCCCGGTAAAGCGCAAAACCTCCCGAGAAAGACACTGAGAATTTCCCCTTAGGGTGTACCATCTCGGACGGTATTGCCATTTAATATCCACGGCGGGAGACTTCTTTACGAATGCGATCGTTTTCCGTTACCCATGCAATAAAAGAAAGAAGAAAACAAACTGAAGTGTAAATAACAAAAAAAAAAATATAAAAAAAAATGCGAAACGTAGACCGCGCGTCGTGCGAATTAATATCCCTCACAGCCCCCGCAAGGGCATTTAAGGTAACTGCGGACACATAGAGGGCCATTTTAGTATTTGAGTTGCCTAAATATACGATAAGACAATTGTCTGTATTAGACGACGTAAAGATATATAAGTTAAGTTAGTTAACAAAACAAGACATAATGTCTACCCGAAATATAAGCGGAGACTCAACGTGGACCTGATGACTTTAATTTTAGCTTTCTTAAGTTATTTTTAAGAGAAAAGACCGCGGCCTGAGTTAATAATCGATTTTATATGTTGATGATTAAATGTCCGCAAAATTCTGAAAAGTGTATAGGATTGGCGACCGAAGAGGATTCGCCTAGAAAACTAGAAAACATTGCACTTGTGCCTCCGTTGAGCGTTTCTCCCCCCCCCCCCCCCCAAAAAAAAAAAAACAAACTTTAAAAGAGCCCATGTCCCCTTCCGCGTAAACACAGGTTATACGGTAATTCGAGTTAGGCGAAGTAGGCTACCAGTTTTACATAGAATACATGTACATTTTCGATAGCAGACGACTAAGTTTAATTAATTCTAGAAAGATATTAAATTGTCCAATTTGTTATTGGAAAACCCCTCAACTGAGGGCAAATGACTTATATTTAAGGCTCCTTTCATAGTAAAAGTGTTAAAACAACGGAGAGTGTCAAAAGTTGACTTTTATGTGTTCGTGATCATAGTGTCCTAACTCGCTTTAGGATTACAAGCGATTTACGACCTTCTTATCACAATCCCTAAAACAACAAAATTCCTGGAAATGTTCGGAGGTTCACCGAGGTGATCTAGACCCAAGAAGTTCTGCATTAGTGAGAGATTTTCATAAATTCCGAGTATGTAAATGCGGGCTACCAGTTCAGCCACCTAGTTTTTACCCCCTTTACACCACGGGAAAAACCCAATAGGCGAATCACCGCCTTTTCTATAAATAGCATTCTTGCGCGAAACAAAAAATCGCGTGGGTTAGGATTGGCAAATGATTTCTCATTCCATAGATGTCTTAATTAATATTCTTATTGTATAGAATTCTTGAATATTGCCATTTCCAAAATGCACAGTTGTCGAGCGGAGGTAAGTCTTGTAAAAAAGAAAATTGAACCAAAGCCGGTACTACTGTTATGACAACCGACAGGACTGTCTTCACGTAGTACTAACACTGGGTGACGTAGAAACGTCCCCCAAAAATACCTTACTCGTCAGGCAAAAAAGGACCATCTCGGTTTTCCGTAAGGAGTTTGGTCGAATCTTTTCGAACTTGGTTGATTTTCTGAATGAAGAATGACCAATCTACCTTTCCGTATAAGAGTTCTTTTTAGAAATGTGAAGTGATTGACTTTTGCCGGCTTAATCAATCATTTACCGATATATTACAGTTCTCAGATGGTCTTATTTCCCGTGACGGGTCACATATGTATCTAAACTGCTGGATTAACAATAACCTATTATAAAAAATCAGTGATGAACAATAACAGTGCTTACAGCATTTTGTATTCTTTGTATTCTACTGTGTATAGTCCATTCGACTTCTATGAAGACCAACGTTTTCATCAATGCCACAAAAATACGTTGGTAAAAATGTTTTGTATTTGGTAATATCTTAATTTTAGCTTAATACCATTTCAAAAATTAATTTTTTGGAATAAAATGGTTTTATAATGATTTTGTCTATCTAGTTTATGTAAATAATTTCGTATTTTCCGCTCTTAAACATGAGGGGTGAAGAAGAAAATATACTGACTGTCATTTATAACGCCTAACATGCATTCAGCTAAGGTTCAATGCGGGACATTAAATACAGGTACTATTTGTTTGTGACGGAAATACTGATCGGGATGTTGTGCAAAGGTGGAGTAAGGTTTTAAGGCTAAAATAAATCATTCGTAACATTTTATTCAAGATTAGAAATGACCACTGAAATGAAAGGTGTCAGTAACGAGTATGTCCACCGTGATTAGCAGTCACAGCCTGCAGTCTGCGTCTCATTGGGCCACACCGGTTACTCAGAAGGTACCTCGGGATGCGAGCCCACTCCTGATGAAGAGCGTCAGTCAGCTGTTGCACAGTTTGAGGCTGCGGCTGACGTAGACGTAAACGACGTCCTAGGATATCCCACATGTGCTCGATTGGATTGCAGTCCGGTGAGTTGGCTGGCCATGGCATAACGTCAATATAATTGGCTTGGAGTAAGTTTGTGGTGATACGCGCCGTGCGTGGACGTGCATTATCATGCATAAAAGTGAGTCAAGGTTGTCGGCGAAATAGGGGTTGGACAACAGGCTGTAAAACTTGGATTATGTATCCCCCGGAATTCAAATTGCCTTGAAAAACAACCAGCTGAAGCGTCCAAAAACGTCCAAAACGGGCCTCGATTTACAAAGTAATGATACTTTTACTTCAGCGAAAGGGCGAAAAGTGCGATTAGATTTATCATGTTCCGAATACATAATTAGAAGGGAGACAACTATTGCACTATACATCGCGTCTTTAGGTAAACGTTATTTCCCTTGCATATATTCTGAGTTCGTGCTACATATATACTACTCAAAGTTTGCTTAGCACCAATCTTTTTCGCTGTCCTACAGGAGCTGATTAATAATAATAATAAAAAAAACCCAGTCGTATTCGTGTTTTAATTTGTACAATAATGTATTGACAAGATATCTAATGTATACATTACCAAATTTGACACGCAATTTTCTCGCGAGACTAGTTCAAAATGAGAAACCCCGGTTTCTACCTGTCCTTTCTCATTTTCTACATGTACAGGTTTCGTGTAGATGCTTAGTTTCTGTTTTTCAGTACTTTATTGACTTTTAAGTCGTTACTCATGGCTTATCCAAATGTCAGACATTTATCTGTCGAACAATTGTGGCGTGCTGTAGGTATGGTGGAGCAGGGGGGCATCCCACCGTGATGTTGGCATGAAACTGGGGATACACCATACTGTTTTAACCAGAGCTTGGGCATGATACCAACAGTATTGTACACCTGTAAGGAGACATAGTGGAGGTAGGAGTAGAGCTACCTCCTTCGCAGAAGACCGTTTTGTGGTAATTCAAGCCCGAAGGAGCAGGTTTGCTACGGCAACGCAGCTACGTTCCGACCTTCAAAACGCCTCGGGAGTGCGAGTTTCGACTCAAACCATACGAACACGGCTGCATGAGCATAACATGAGGTAAAGAAGACCATGTATTTGTATTCCGCAGTCCCGAATTCATTGTCGGCGTCGGTTAACATGGGCATTGGACCACGTTGGCTGGCGCAGAAGACGCTGGCACCCGTGCTATTCACGGATGAGTCCAGGTATTGCCTTGACTACACTGATAGGCGGGCTAGGGTGTGGAGGAGGCCGAGGGAAAGGTTTCATGCAGCAAACATTGCTGAGCACGATCTTTATGGGGTGGGTCTATCGTGGTTTGGGGTGGCATCAGCTGGGATGGGCGGACTGATCTTGTTATCTTAGAGAGAGATACTCTGATATCTCGTAGGTACATTAATGAAATCCTCAATACCCATGTAAGCTTTTACGCTGGTGTTATGCGGGATGGATTCATTTTAATGGATGATAATGCCCGTCTACACACGGTCCGTATGGTCCAAAAATACCGTCAAGAAGAGGGCATTCCACGTCTAGACTGGCCGGCTCGCTCACCGGACTTTTATCCAATAAAGCATATGTGGAATGAGCTACAGGTACGAGTTTTGGCTTGCCAGGTCCAGCCAAGGACACCCCAGGAGCTAGGCCAGATCCTTAGAGAAGAATAGTCTGTTATTCCCCAAAGGGTTATCCAGCACTTAATCTCGATTTTTTTTTCAATTTTCAAGAAAACAGACCAATTTCTAGGGTCTCCCTGTTTGGTCTACATTTAAAGTCTTCTTATCATTATAAACCTTTATTTTCTTCTTAAAATTTGATAAATTGATTTATTTTTTCCAACATAATCAAATTTCTTTTTTTCCTGAAATTATAGAATAAAAAAAGTTTTGGTGCTTAGCAAACTCTGAGTTGTATAGTTTTGAGATGACTGTAGTTATGACATTTAGGTCGCCAAGTACGATTCGCTCTCAGTTTCATGTCCATTATTATGTACATTGGTTTTGTGTGGTAGTGTGACGGAGGTCACTTGACAGAACCAGATCCATTAATTAAGGTAGTGGACCCGTAATCGTTCCGCAGCATTTTGGACCACATTACCTTTCACAATGGTAACCGAGGTTTCCTAATGAAAATCATTGAGAAACCTCGGTTGACATTGTTAAAGTTCATAACTTCCGAAACGTTGCTGATCTATTACGAGTCCACTACCTTAAGGTATTTACATAAGTTTTGCACTTACCCTTAATGTCCTAGTATGACATTAAGCTAAGTCTCCAGGTAAATTCGTCAGGGGGTTAATATCACTTTCAACATTATTGCTAATATTTACCGTATCTGGTACATCTACCCATTGTTCCATGTTGTTTCTTACACAAATACATTAAGGGCAGGGTTTTTTTCCAGGGGGGGGGGGGGGGGGGGGAGGTCCAAGTCGAAATTTTAGACCTACTTTAAACAGTTTGCATAATTACCTAACGTTTGAAGTGAATGTTGGCCGTTATTACAAGCGTTACCAGCTCTAACAATGGGGAGGTCTTCAATTTTAATAGAGCCTATTCATTTTTTAAAGTTTTTTCTTTATTTTATAAAAAAAAAAAATAAAAAAAAAATCAACTGGAGGCTTGGAAAGGATGTACCAGAGTAAGAAATATTATGAATCATGTCGTTATGTGCCGTAGTTGCAGCGATATGGCTATAAAATATTGTAAAATTTGCGTTAAACCACAATGAAATTTACATATTTTTTTCAAATACTTACATTTTCATTAAGCTCAATCAGCATTAGCTCTTGTGATTATACTATTCTGTACTTACCTATGACAACAAAATATAGTTTGGTACAAAATCAAAGCACTCGTGAAGTGTTGTTACACGTACAGTTAAGAACATCGTGAAATTCACCGTCATTTCGATCAGAACCATTCTTAATCGCTCAATCATCGCTCCTTTCATTCATTCAAAACTCTTTCTTAAACAATTCAAAAACGCTCAAAAATCAAAACCATTAAATGATTAATAGATCAACATCTACATTCAAAATAAAATTAATATCATGAAGCAAAAACGGAATATTTCCAATAAGATAGGGGCCTACATATCATGTGGGACTATTTTGTGCGCAAGCTTTAAAATAACTGCGTACTCAAAACTGTTTTCATAGAGGAATTAAACCATTTTTTTAAAATCATAGTTCACGAAATTTGATAGAAATAAATTGTATTTAGATAGGTAGATCAAATTACGCATTTCTTTTGATACACATTTCAAATCATTTTAGAAATAGAACTAGTTTTAAAAAGCAAATATACCCCAAACCGTTTATTGGATAATTCGATAAAAATAAATGATAATAATAATAATAATAATAATAATAATAATAATAATAATAATAATAATAATAATGACGATGATGATGATGATGATGATAATAATAATTAAAATATAAGAAAACGACACTTTATGTTGCATACACATTTAGAAAGCGCATTTCAAGCTTTACAATGCGATGCAAAATTCGTGGACATTTGAACTTGTCATATTGGCCAATTTGGTTGTAGAAAAAGGCAGTATGTGATAATTCCGACCTTCCTGAGAAACACACAGAGAAATTTGCATTGATGTTTTCTTTAGAATAAACTCTGTGTGTGTGTGGGGGGGGGGGGGATTTAATGTTGTGGGTTTTCGTTACTTTGAAATTAACGATTTTTAATAGCCACAACTATAAACGTTGCTCAGTGATAAGTGCTCTAGCGAGTATACTGAACGAAGGTCAGTAATATAAATATTCAAAGTACTTTGATTTGTCACTTCCTGTTTGTTCCGCTTCACCGCGTCGGCATCATTTGCACGTGCACCAGCCCTTTGGTAAGTCAGCCATTTTGAATTAAAGATCATTTTAAGCTTATCAGGATCAATCTGTGTGTAAGAGCTGTTTAAATTTACTAGGGACCATAATATGAAAAAGGCAAAGCCTCAAAACGATCGCAGTCTTCAATTGTTGTCTTTTGACAATGTAATTTGAAATGCTTACCACTCTTTTAAATGAATGAAATTATTTTTTTTAATTATGTACTTTATTTATTTGCAGAAGGAATTTCATCTTCAGGCTTAACTTTATTTCCAATCCCAATGTTTTGAAACTATACCAGTAACTCATTCATTTCTTATCTTCTCTTATGAACATTATGGATTTTGTTTGCAAAACATAAGGTACAGAATGGGCCTAAATAACTCATCTGTATTTCATTGGTCCAGTTGATGTCATCTAAGTACAACTTGGGGCAAAGTTTCATTGAGATTAGTCAAATGGCTTAAAGGGAGATAGTGTTTTAAGACTTCTTACTGAAAAAGGCCCCCACCCTGCCACCCCAGAATTTTTTGTTAATCAAGTTTTTGCAAAAAAAATCTGAGAAGGATCATCCAAAGGATATTCTTGTAAAATTTCCTTCAAATTGACCCAAAGGTTGAGGAGGCAATGTCTGTCAAATATTTTATAGTGAAACAAGAAGAGTTTGTGAAAAACAAATGCCCCCATAACCACATTTTTTTCAATATGTCACCTTTGATGGATGACATTGACCTTAAACATGACCTTGACCTTGGTATCTAGAGATGCACATTATTGAGATGTAACATCATGTCATTTATGAGGTTTGTACCTTAATTAGGCTTGAAGATATTGGTAATTAAAGTTTTTTGGTTTAGTTTTTGAAAAGGTTGATCTTGATAGATGACCTTAGAAATGTGGTATGACCTTACCATAGTATTAACATGCAGATCTTTGAGATCTATCATCATGCTAAAAATGAGGCTTGTATCTTGAATAGGCTTGAAATAATGGCAATCTTGAGTTTTTTGGTCAAGTTTTTAATAATGATTTGACCTTGACAGATGACCTTGCCATTGTCACATGACCTTGATTTGGTCTCAGCAAATGTGTTTCATCTAGATATATCCTCATGCCAGATATTAGACTTGTAGCTTAAATAGGCTTGAAGATATTGGCAATACTAATGTTTTTGGTTAAATTTTGAAGACAGACTGACACAGGGTTTTAAGGGACGCAGGTTTTGCGAGTCTGAGACCCCCATTTAAGTAGCTAGGACTCTTAAAACTGTCATATGTGAGTCCCTGGGACCCTCTTGGGACAACCTTCAAAAAAGAATTGAAGACTTTTTTAAACAGTCTTCAAATCTTTTCCCAATTTGATCTCAGTGGTAAATATCTATCCAATACATTGTGTAGCTTAATGCAGGGAATGGTTTAGTGTTTTCACAAAAACATGAGGATAGCTAAAACACAGGGACTCCCAAACCATTAGCAAGGACCCCTGTGAGCATGACTATTGAGTCCTTGGGACCCCATTTTGTTGATTACGTACTTAAACCCTGCTGACAGATTGACAGACAGACAATGGTAAAAAAAATTGCCACAAGAAAATTGATCTTTTGATATGGAGCATAATAAAAATACCACAACCATATTTATGGGCCAATCAAAATTTTACAAGCAATTTCTTTCAAGGGTCAACATAATATTTTTAACAATCTTTCACTTATATCACGGCGGCTAGAGCATTTTTAAAAAAATTTCACTCAAGATATGTTCTGGCCAAATTCATTAAAACTGGCCCAGAGGTTAAGGAGGTAATATTGCCCAAAGATTTCATAGTGAAGCAAGATGTGTTTGCACTTGAATAGCCATGAAGTAATTGGAAACATTTAGTGTTTTATTAAGTTTTGTAGTCGGACAGACAGAGGGACAACGCTAAAACAATATGCCCGCCCATCTTTCCATGAGAGGCATTAATAGGATGGACATGTAATACCCATATTCAATGGCCAATCAGAATTTTGAGAACACTTTTAAAAGGGTCAGCAAAGGTGACGACGGATTCAAGGTGATCCTATCAGATCACTTTGAGCATGTTGTGCTCATCAGAGGTTTTAGATAATTTTACTCATTTGCTTTAAGATAGTTGACCCATAATAGTTCCGCAACATTTCGGAACTCATGATCATTCACAATATTGACCATATATATTGATATAGTAAAAACCATTAGGAAACCTAACATTGTTTACTACTCTCGAAACGTTGAGTAACTATTACTGGTCCACAACCTTAAAGTAAATGAATAAAATTATCATGATGATGAAACATATCACTGCATTATTTACAATACAATAATTCATATACATTGATATTTCAATTTTTAAGATCATGAACAAAAAAGGCCTTGGTTTGTTTGTTTTTTTGTTTGAATTGGGTTTATGGGGCTTTCAACAATCTTTTTTAAAAAATGCCTTGGAGCTGGAATCTATGAAAAGATATAATGAAAGTACTTGTGGGAATTCGTTGTAAGGTACTTCAGTCACCGCAATGGATCTGAAAGAATGTTGAAAGCAGCATAAAACCCTGTTCAAATTAACCAACAAAATCAGCTACAGAAAGTTAAATATCTCAAACAAATCAAACATCCTTTCTGCAGGTAATTGAACCCTGGCCTCTCAACACTAGAATGAGTGTCCAGTAATTATTTTCTTCAAAGCATTGAATCTCAAATTTCTCCATAAAAACAAGTGGTGAATTTGACAGTATTTTCAAATTTTGTAGTCACTGGACTAGGGTTTGGGGGTACCTAATTTTGCAAATGAGAGCTCTGTCCCAAATAGATGTCCACATCCACCTAAAATCACTATAATGCAGAATTATTCTAATAATTTTTGGGACATTTCAGCCAGTTTGGTATCAGTTCTTCCCACAATCATTCGACATGTCAGTGGACAATTGAATATCAGAGCAAATCTTGGAATTGTTCTAAAAAGATGTAACAGATAAAGTACTCAATGTTTTTGCAATGTTCCCGCATTTTTTCAGTAAAGCATTGTTTTCTAAATATCCATCTTCTCACTTTTTTATGGACAAGTTCCTTTTGATCCTGGGCAAGTTATAAATCTTCTCTACCTTGTCCAGGGACATGTAGAGAAGATCCACATTTCCACAACACTGCTCTGAACAGTATGGAAAGGGTGAAAATATTAAATTGATCATATTAAATTCATATATTTCACAAAATTGATATCTAATTGGTTACAATTTGACCCCTGCTGAGATTTGAACTCAGAACTCCTGGGTACCTTGCACCCAGGCATTTTACCTTAAACTACAAGGGTTACTTAAAACCAAATACAAAATAACAATGTTTGTGAATTACATAAATCTAATAATCATATGCTCTTTATACATGTGAGTGTCACACTGTCTTAAATTGATATTTCTTTGAAATTTAAAAGTAAAATAGACTCACGTTTCAAATTATTGAAAAAAAAAACTTGAATAAAAACTAGGCTCTCACACAATATCTTCATGTAATTGATATGCATGCATAAATGAACCCTTTTCATGATAACCCATTGTCAGGCGCATGGATAGCCTATTAAGGATGTGGATTCAAAATAATCAAGGGGATTCAGGGGGTATGCTCTCCCCCCCCTGAAAATTTTGAAATAAATGGTGCATGTTGCGTTTTGGGGTCTACAGAGAGCTTTCTTGACCAACGAAAATCCATTAATTTTAGCATAAATATGGAGATGAATAGCTTTCCTTTCGTTTATTTCAACTAGTCTACATTTCACAGCAGGTCTTACTTGCCGCCTTTGCTAGCAGATTTTGGCTATATGCTTTATAAATTATTTATGTGTGGTAAATATCAGATTTGGCGAACGCGGCTGAATTTCAAAATAATGTGGATTCAGCTGCGTACGTGCATAAAGGCAGCTATGCCCCTGATTTTTTTTGTTGTTGTTGTTGTAAACCAAGATTTGCCCTGGTATTTAATTCTGCCCACAAAGATAATGTTTGGCAAGTCGGGCATAGGAATTCAGTCCCAAGGAATTCCACACCCCTGCAAAAAGACTGCTTCATTTACCAACAAGAGCTGTCTGAGGAGATAGAAACTCCACCTTTCCCAGAGCTTGATACAGATAGTAAAAGCAGACAAATGTCGACATTTGAAAACCTATAAATTCAACATGAACTGAGTAATGAATTGTCTAGCAGCTGATATGATGGTCACAGAGGCATGTTCAAAGTTTCCAAGCAATCACTTTAGTGGAAACAGAGAAAATACAGATATACACGATAGTTGCATGAAAAACATAAAGATTTTAGAATGATGCTCGTGTAAACGTCCAAATATCTGGACTAAGAGGACACATGTGTACACTTTTACAGCTGGGTGGGGCCCTGTCTGTAAAGTGCCATGCCCAAATACACTAACTGCATCCCCAGGGGCTTGAACCCCCAACCACCAGGTTACAAGTCAAGCATGCTAACCACTCGACCCACGTCCAGATGAAAGAAATCTTGCATTTAACATTTAAAAACATGACTTGATACCGCGGCATATGAGCATCATGTTAACTTCACTGAAGTAACACATTGAGAAAGGCTCAATTTCAAATATAAAAACATTACTAATAAATATATACATTAACACCCTGAAGGACCAGACAGACCTTTACGGGTCTTGGGGGGGGGGGGGGGGGGGGCGAGTTGTTAATGGGCCGAGTAATCATGCAGCCGAGTTGACAAGTCCATTCACTTGTCTGATTGCTCGAATAGGTGGGGTTTTGAAATAAAACCGGCAGACTTCAGAAAGAAAGGTTTAAAATCGAAAGGGATCATATTTCTTTGAGATTTTCAAGTAGTCACTTACCTTTATCAATGTCAAACGAATAGGTTCTGGACTCCGGCATCGAAAACGTCAACCTAAGGAATCGGTAAGCGGAATCGGGTACCAATGCGAATATTCGACGTCACCATGTAAACATAAACAACTTTCGCTTTCATTTCTCGTACGTTTTAAAATCTTTTTGGGTATATCAGAATTTCTCGTATTACTTGAGCAGCTTAAAAGATCATTTTTTGTAATTAGAGAACCTGGGAGCGTTCATGATTCTTGTATTTTTGATAAAATGTTTTACTGGAATCCAAGATGGCGGCGCCCAGGTCCGAAAAAAGGATCACTTTTTTTTTCTTCATAGTAAAAATGATAGGTCGGGTCTAAAACACTCATTGGCAAAATCGTCCTTAAAAAAAAAACAAAAAAAAAACAGTACTACCGCGAAACGATCTTTGATCGTGCCTTGCTTCGCAAGACACGATCTGCGATCGTTATTACTATTCACTGCCAAGGTTTGTTTATGCATTTATTGATTGCTCCATTGGACAATGTGGACCAGGAATCTATCGTACACTACAGTCAATTAGTCAGTTCCGATCCCACAAGGGATTGTCCCGCTGATTTTTTAAAAAAATATATATGATAAGATAGACAAGGGGTCGAACTCCATTTTGGGGCAAAAATCAACCAGGAATAAATCAAGCGAGTCGACTTCTAAGTCAGTTTTCACCCAATCTGAATGAACAATACATCATTCCATAGCTAAAGAAAATTATTTTGCCCCTTTTCCAATTCTAACAAATTGGATTTTACCCCAGGAGAAGGCAAATATCCTGGTAAAGCACTATGAAAAGGTCTCAAGTGAACAAAATCTTGACCCATCAGTCTTACCCTCCAAAATAAATTTGAAAATGACCATTTCTAAAATGTTAAACTCTCCTTCTTTAGAACAACAGGAATCCCGATTAAATTATGACTTCACCTCGATAAATTATCATATATAATTGTCAAAAACATGTCAGATCAAACTTTAAAAATTTGGCTAAACTTCTTCAACAAAATTTGGAAAACTGGTAGCTACCCCGAGGACTGGAAAATAGCCTGTGTGATCCCACTTCATAAGAAAAATAAAGATAAAAAATGACCTCAAATCCTACAGAACTATGAGCCTAACCTCTCACCTAGCGTAATTGCTTGAGGGGATGGTGAAGGCTAGACTGGTCCCACTGTCGACTATCATAAAAGCCGACAGGTACAGTACGGAACATCGGGAATTTGACAATCATTTCAATCACAATCCGATCATTCACGGGCAATCACGTTCAATCAGCGCTCAGCGTTCAATCAGCGTTCAATCACAATTTTACAATCAGCGTTCAATCAGAATCGTTACAAAGCGTTCAATCAGAACCGTTCACTCATTCCGATCGGTTACATGATAAGAAACCGTCCAATCAGTTTTAACGAAATTATTTTCGTTTGATTAAAAATAATTCATTTTGTTGATATAATAGATAAATAAAAAAGCAAATTCACAATCTTCTCGAAATAAATAGCTCTAGCGAGTTTCGAAACATCCAGGCAAATTAAAGGCGAGACGACGAGTACTTGCGCGTGTTCGTTTCTTATTCCAGTTCGATCCAAATACCGTTTTCGCCTCAGCGCCAGTTCGTACCTGGTCCGCCAGTAGAGAATGAAAGGATGAACAGCCGAGAGATTTTCCTTACTTTCTTTAAACAATGTCTCTCCTCGGTGGCCGGCTTTACCGGGGCCAAAATGTTTTATTAAAGGCAAGAACATTGTTACCCTTATAAAATATTACTTATTGAAAGTGCTTTTAATTGACTGGTAAACCAATCCTATCCATGTTACTCTCCAATATTTCATTGATTAGGAAATGCTCACCAGCCACGACATGCATCTCATTTTCATACGGCGGATTCGTGGAGACTGTAATGTAGACTGGTAAACCTGTCCCATCTACGCTACCCTCCGATCTATATCGATAGATTGAGGCAGGCTCGCCAGTCAAACCGTAATGTAGGTTTTACTCAAAAGTTGGGTCTTCAAAGTTAACCACAAGTTGATTAAATTTCCCGAGGAAAATGAATGATAAGACTCACGATAGGGGCTACTTTAGATCCGCAACTGCAGTCTAGGGTAATTGTGGGGCTGCATTTTTTATGAAAAGGTTTCGGTCAACTTGTATCGAAACTTCTTACATTTAACTATTGAGTCCTATGCCGGTGGTATGAGCACCTAATTATTGACTCTTAATATTACTGTATTTTACCAGTGAATACAGTGAGAAGAATCTGGAAATTGAAAATTGAATGACCTTAGAATGAAATTGAATGAGTGTGATGAGCAAAATTAGATTGATTTTCAAGGGAGGTAAAACAAAATTGACAATAAATTAGTGCTAATTGATTACCTCCCTTTAAAAGATCTACCAACTTTTCTGGATTTGTGTCTTTACAGACAAATCAGACCCTTAAAAATCAACGACAGCCTTAAAAAATCATACAATCATTTTATTGGAATGCTGATTATTTTGCACAGATTCAGTGTTTTTTTTAAATGATTTTGGAGCGTTTTAAATTGATTGAAGTAAGTGTTAGGAATGAAATATTTGAGCACAAGGCAAGTGATTTCGATTGGTTTTGATCTAGATGAATGTCAATTTCACAATGTGATTTGCCGTTACACAAGACCTTTTCTGAACCATCAGCTGGGAGAAGAAAGTCAAATTTGATGGATGCCTCCATCAGAGATTGGGCCTGGGACCCAACAATTTGTGTGTTAGAAAGGGGGTTAACACTGCTTTTAACAATCTTAGAGTCTTTTCAGCTTTCAAGCACTACGATAAGATCCCGTCCTAGCCTCTAGCTGCTATCCCACATAGGTTTATGATTATTAATCCACAGGGGCTAAGCCTAGCAGTAACGCAGGGCTGTCAAACATGGGGTAGCGAGTTAGAACCCCAGCTCAGCCGACTTTCATCCGTCAATATTGATTATACTAGAGTCAACGGCTAATGATATTTTACTTACGATAAAATGCAGCACGCCTTAGATGGATGAGGAGCTAGTGACTCACAAGAAATGTTGAGGTTTTACTGGTGTGAGAAAGGATATGAGTTGGTGCACTGGCCAACTATAATATAACTGCACTAATATTGAAAGTGGTATTAAACCCCATGCAAACAAAACATATCAACCCATTCGGGGGAACAACTTGTAGGAAAGGACGTTGGCTCTAGGAGCAAATGAATGGGTGTCGGATACACTACCACAGCAGTTACCCAAATACATCCGCCTATTATAGTTGTGATGACAATATATTTCACATATCCTTGTGTCACTTACAACACATGCTAAATATGGCCATGATTTGTATAGAGGTAGTGGACCCTTAATAGTTCCTTCACATATCCGAACTCATGATCTTTCACAATGTTTACAGAGGTTTCATAATTAAAATCATTAGGAAACCTCAGTTAACACTGTTACAGTTCATTACTCTCAAAATGTTGTGTATCTATAACGGGTGTACTACCTTAATCCAATTCAATCTGAACCTGGAAATTCCCATTTTGGCAGGAGATATAGACAAGGATCATCCTGAACATATATGCAGTCTGATCTTAGTCTACACCATCTTTTTGACCAAGAACTGTGTTGAGACTAAAAGTTTTCAAGAAAAAAATTGTTGGATGATTTTTCTTTCAGAGACATTCACCACTTTGCTTTAAAGCTAGTCTAATTTAGCCTGGATTTATACTAAGCATAAGAAGGGAAAATGGACATTGGCATTGATGAGCTATTTCGCATGTGCAGATCCAGTGGGGGGGATATCAGGACAAAAAGATTACATTGAAATACATTTATACATATATCATCAGTGAGTGACCAAAATGCTACCTCATTTGAGGTTTAGCTTAAACCTTTTGCTCACCAACTGATAAATTGATTAATAGACAACTATGTTTGTGCTGCTCTCATGGAAAACAAAAACACCACATGTGGGTGCCTATGCTTGGCTGTTGGTGAAAAAAATGTCAAAACAGGGGCACAATTAGCAAAATATGCATCTAGATTTATACATTTTGGCAGTAGAGTTGGTTCTTTGGTTAGAGAAAATATGAGACAAGTTCCAATTCAATACCTTTAGGAATACCATAGATATCACAAAATGTCAAAGGTCATGCAAGACGACAACCAAAGCTATAGCAACTACTTCACTAAAAATTCAGGATCAGCACATGTATTTCTTGTTGTAGAAATGTTCAAAACAAAAGGATTTGAACCTTTAATTGGACCAAATATTTACAAAATGCATTATAGAGTGTAATTACATTTATTTAATTCTATAAACAAGACATACCAAACAAAAATCCCTAAAAAAATCTGTATATGACCTGTTCAATTAATACATAAACTGTTTTTAATAACTGATCTGATTCTTTATTCTCTTAAGTAACACCTTCCTTTCCATATCAATGAGTCATTCTACCCTACTATAAAGTCAAATTGTGAATAGCAGGAAGTGAAGTCTCAGAGTTTAAACTAAACTCAAACTTTTTCACTTGCTAATTTGTTACAGATAAAATTCAATTTCAGGGTGAAACAACAGTAGCTAAGTACAATTAAAGCTGTTAATTTTGTCTCTTGTCCAATGATAAATTCAATCAATAGTTGAAAAAAATGCATTTTATAAAACAATAATGATCAAGCAAAGAGGTGCGTTTTATAGATTAAGATGTTGAAGATATCTTAAGATTTTTAATTGGAATATCCCGAGCAATTCAGTTGAAATTCTACATAGCAGTCAGAGATATCCCGATTAAAAAATAAAAATAAATCTTTAAATTCTTCAACCTAAAAAAACACACCTAAGGTCAATTAAAATTCAATTTTAAAGATAAGTAATATGGCTTTTCTGTATTTAGAATTCTACTAAAAATGTTACCATCTTGCTCAGTCAATGCAGAGTGTATAGTCCAACAGGGATCAATATTTTGCTAGATCAGTATTGGTTTGAAGGTAGTGGACCTGTAATAGTTTCACAACACTTCAAAGCAATGAATTTTAACAATGTTAACTGAGGTTTCCTAATGATTATGATTTGCAGGTGTTTTTTTACTGAAAAACTGGGGCTGAATATCCGCCCCTTCCCCTCGGCGATTTTTTCCCCAAAAATGGACCTTTTCCCCTCCCACACGAATTTCCCCACCCAAACAAGGTTTTCCCCAGATAACGTTTATGTTATAAATAAAAGATAGTGGATTATTTGCTTTTAAAATGCATTTTTGGTTCCATTTTTAGTCGTAAAACAGCATCATACATCTTTTATAAGGGGCAAAAATGTAAACATTCCTGAATTTCCTAGACATCATTAGGCTCCACTCGGTCGATTCTGTATCAATATTCACCAAATCCAAAACCCTCTGCCATTACAAAATACTGGAAACATCGCTCTGCCTCAGACTTTTCCGAGATGCCCTTTTATTATGATTCTGCTCAGACTTTACACAAGGAACCCTATTTAGATAGTGGACCGTAAAAGTTCCGCAACATTTCAGGAGGCATGAACTTTAACAAGTTAAACCGAGGTTTCCTAATGATTTCATTTGAAAACTAGGTTAACATTATGAAATATTATGAGTCACAAACAGCATAGATTGACCACTATCAGTCGAGATGTAAAATATTTGAGGTAAATTATGTGAGAGATTATAACTAGAACTAATTCTAGCATTCACTTTGGATAAAACAGTGTATCTCACATAGTGTCATTGTGGTAAAGGAACTTGATTCTTGACCTGGAAGTTAGTGGTTCAAGCCAAAATGTCATCAAGGTGTTAATAAATTGGCAATTAGTAGCCAGCCCCAGTTCACCCAGCTTTTTGTCACAATCTGAAATAAATGTATCTAGCAACCTAACCAATGACTAACAGTTTTCATTCAGCACAGACACACACTTGCCAGTAATACCCGAAAGGGGAAATAGGCAGTAGATAGATAGGGAACCAGTCAAACTGGCTCCTCGTCAAACAAGTCCCATGGTCAAACAGGCCCCAATACGGTCATACCAGCCCCAAAAAATAGTCAAACCAGCCCTAAATCAGACAAACCGGGCCTTATTTTATTTCAAATGTTGCTTATATACATGCATTTTACTTTAATTTTTGAACTATTGACTGTAATGCAATAGATAAATAGTGACAAATATATCGACCGACTGAAAGTGTACGTTCCTCTTTTGCTTAAGCTACTGTCACATAAACACTCTCTTTGCTTTGGTGAGGCATCACTGATGACTAAATGTAGAATAGTTGATGAAATTGATGACAAATTTCTGATAAGTTGACATCTAACTTATTCATTCGATGCAATGCTCTGTGAATGGACCGGGCTATGTCTAATCATCTGGTTGGCTCAGGTTTCCTTTTGTTACATCACAGATACAGAGTTTAATTTTCTTTTCTGACCTGTTTACTTCATTTTGGAATCAGCCACTATCGTTGGCGACCCGACTAGTCAACGGCATCTAGTAGGCTTAATGACCATGCAAATGCAGTAAAGTCGACAGGTCGAAAGGTTCGAGGTCCGAAAAATTGACATCATATTCAACTGTCGATTTCTTTGGTGATCCTAGTATTCTTAAATAAGATCAATGTCTAGTCTTAACGAAGCTTATTTCAACCCCAGCCAATGGTTTTCAAGATTAAAATCTGGAAACATGAGAATTTTTCCAAAAAGTTTTTTTTTTTAATTAGAATTCAGTTGCTTGTGTAAATGGCGGCTTTTTATTCAAGGGAAATAATCTTTACAACATGATGGTAGGTAATTTGCTGTGGACCCCTGCGGATAAATTAAAAAAATATCATTCGAAAAATATAATTTTCATATTTCGTTTAATTTCTTTCGATTTTTATGTTTTTAATTGAATGATTGAACGCAACGTTCAATTTGATTGAACGGTCGGATTTAGCATAGAAAGCGTTCAATCCAATCAGAAGAAAAAACGTTCAGCGGGCAATCACGATCATTCATAAACGTTCAATCACCGCTCAGCGTTCAATCACGTCCCAATCGGATTGTCAAATTCCTGATGTTCCGTACTGTAGTCACCAAATTACTGTCACACGGTATTGGCTTTTCAATATTTGATGACGTATGCGCACCTAGCACTTGTGATTGGCTAATGAATTGTTTGTAGACAACAAATCAGGAGGGGGCGCCATTTTGCCTTTCGCGTAAGTTTGTTTTTTAAGGTTATGTCCTAAAAGAAAGTATACATTCATAAATAATCGATATCACCCTAAAGTTTTTTCGTCAGTATGTAATATTTTGGCACATAGATTAATGAATAAACGCCATTATCGCTTTAACTTTGTAACGGACCGGAGCCTCGTTTTCATTTTTATAGACTAGAAAATCTGAAGGGATAGGTCTCTAGACTATGGACGAAGAAATCGGTGTATACCTGTCGGCTTCATACATGAGTCGACAGCAGAACCAGTCTAGGTGAAGGCATGTTTGGAAACCTTTTTATAATCTGAAAACATACCAAACCTCTTCCAATCTGGCTTCTGGAAGGTCAGGAGCACTATAGATCAGCTCACAAGGCTACAACATGACGTTGTCAAGGCGAAAAATTAACAGCGCTTATCATGTCCTAGCAATATTGCGGTTGGCCTAAAGTACGAAATGGACCAGTCGCCTCGGTATCGAGCGAAATGGACTTTTATATTTGTAATAAATAATCAAAAGTAATCAATTTGCCAATTCTTTGACTACATTTATTAATTTGGATGTTTTAGTTATTGATTTTTGCTAATTGATCGCCCTTCGATTGTTTTCTTTCAAATGTTGAAGCCCATTTCTCCGTTTTCATGTTAATTACACTCTCTGCTCTTTAAGCAAGAACTTCATACAGCAAAGAAAAACACCTTTTCTAAATTAATCTTAATTTCTTTTGTGCAACTTTTGTTCCAGCATCAAAAGAAGAAATCTGTTACATGTTAATAACCAAACATTTTTAGTCAGAATGAATTCCATTTCGACAGCTGGAATGCCCATTTTGCACTAGCTATTCAGCGGTTATTATTATGAAATGAACTTCAAATGTGTCAGAAAATTATATTATTTCTTCATGATAATATATAACTTAGCTCTATATGGTTAGTATAAAACTATATGAAGAAAACTATTTTTTTGTGAATAAAGAAGTCCGTTTTGCCAACGAGGGGTCTTCATAGTCGCCAGCCAATGTTAGTCTTCAAAAGATAACAAAATGCATAAATCTCTCCATTTCTAAAAGTAATATTTAGTGAAATGATCTAATAAAGCATTGGACTGGTTCATAAAAGTAATTGAATCGCAAAATTACACGGTATGTTGTATATAAAAGTCCATTTTACCGCTAGAAAGTCCATTTTGCACCATTTCCTGCAGGCAGTCAATTTTGTATTTAAGGCCAACCCGCAATATATCTTGACCTAGAGGCCCCTTTTGATCTTGCATGGTACTCGGGCATTCTCTACAAATTGAAATCTCACAGGGTCACAGGGAAATGTTTCCACTATAAAATTCAGGTTAAGGTAGGGGATACTCTCTCAGAAGCTGAACAGCTTTCTAAAGGTAACACCCCCCCAAGGTGTCATATTATCCCTCCTTTTTTAGCTCGACTATTCGAAGAATAGGGGGGCTATTCCAGTCACCCGGGCGTCGGCGTCGGCGTAATGCTTTGGTTAAGTTTTTACGTGCAAGTGTTAAAAATCTCTGTTTCTATGAAAGCTATTGCTTTGAAACTTTGCACATGCTTCTGTGACCATAATATCAGCATCTAGACAAAGATTCATTACTCTGAAATTGAATTTAGTGGAATTTTAACCCTTTTCGGACTTAGAAATCTTGGTTAAGTTTTTACGTGCAAATGTTGTTTATCTGTAATATTTCTGTTTCTATAAAAGCAATTGCTTTGAAACCTTGCACATGCTTCTGTGACCATAATTTCAGCCTCTTGACAAAGATTCATTACTCTGATATTGAATTTAGTGGAATTTTAACCCTTTTCGGACTTAGAAAATCTTGGTTAAGTTTTTACGTGCAAATGTTGTATTTCTGTAATATCTCTATTTCTACTAAAGCTATTACTTTCAAACTTTGCACATGCTTCTGTGACCATAATATCAGCCTCTTTACAAAGAAGCAATACTCTGATATTGAATTTAATGGACTTTTAACCCTTTTCGGACTTAGAAAATCTTGGTTTAGTTTTTACGTGCAAATGTTGTTTATCTGTAATATCTGTATTTCTACTAAAGCTATTGCTTCAAAACTTTGCACATGCTCTGTGACCATAATATCAGCCTCTTGACAAAGAATCAATACTCTAATTATGAATGTAGTGGAATTTTAACCCTTTTCGGACTTAGAAATCTTGGTTAAGTTTTTACATGCAAATGTTGTATATCAGTTATAGCTCTATTTCTACCTAGGCTTTTGCTTGGAAACTCTACACATGCTTCTGTTACCATGATATCAGCCTCTTGAAAAACATTTATTACTCTGATATTGAATTTAGTGAAATTTTAACCTTTTTCAGACTCAGAAATTCTTGGTTAAGTTTTTACGTGCAAATGTTGTATTTCTGTAATATCTCTATTTCTACTATAGCTGTTGCTTGGAGACTCTGCACATGCTTCTGTGACCATAATATTAGCCCACAGAAAAAGATTCATTACTCTGATATTTAATTTAGTGGAATTTTAACCCTTTTCGGCCTTAAAAATCTTGGTTATGTTTTTATGTGCAACTGTTTTATGTTAGTTGTATCTCTGTTCCTACTAAAGCTATTGCTTTGAAATTCTGCACATGCTTCTGTGACCATAATATCAGCCTCTAGACAGAGATTCTTTTCTCTTGACTTTCATTTTATTGAATTTCCAATGTCGATATTGATTTGCTGTTACTATCCAGCACTAGGAATAGTCGAGCTTCGCTGTCCTCCGACAGCTCTTGTTTCTATTCTGGTAAATGACCTTGATGCATAAGAGGGGACAAGGATGGTGTTCAGTCAGTTCGCAGATGTCTCGGTGGCTGGCTAAAGGTATCAAATGGTCAAACCCTGCAAAAAAAGGCACAAACAGGGCTGGATCTAATATGGCACTGGTCGCAAGAGTGGGGATGAAAATTTCAAAAACTAAAAGAGTAGGAATAATCTTTGGTAATAGAAATTTGCACAAAGTGGGTATATATTTAGGCGGCACTAAAGTAAAATTTCAAGAGAGGGTAACATTTATAGGCATGCTTTTGGACAGAAAATTTTAGTTACTGCCTCATAGTAGCAAATTGCTTAATGAACTTTAACCAAAAAACTTTAACTTTAACTTTGCTTATATTTTCTGTATGATTTACCTACAGACATTATTACTTCAAATACACACTCACCAGATGATAGGCTTTTATCAGAGACCAAGTGCCTTGAAATTTTGACCTTGATCTTTTATGGACTTAGAAAAACTTTAACTATCAACTTTTACCAAAAAGCTTTAACGTTGCTTATATTTTCTGAATGCATTACCTAGGGACATCATTACTTCATGTATGCACTCACCAGGTGATATGCTTACACAAGAGACCAAGTGCCTTGACAGTTTGACCTTGACCTTTACCTTTTATGGACTTAGAAAAACTTTAACTAAAAACTTAAACCAAAAAACTTTAATTTTGCATTTATTTTCTGAGTGTTGTACCTAGGGACATCATTACTTCATATACACATTCACCAGGTGATAGGCTTTCACCAGAGACCTTAACATTTTGACCTTAACCTTGACTTTTTTTGGACTTGGAAAAACTTTAACCAAAAACAGGGCTCGTGTTAGTGTTTGATTTTGGGGAGTCATTGACTCCTCACCAAAGAAATTTTGGGGGGTCAAATCTGAATTTAAAGGGGTCAAAACTACAGAAACAGCAAATCATAAGTAGAATTTTGCATATTTAAGAGTCAATTTAACTGTTTCTTGTAATGTTATGAAACAATTAATTTGTAGAATTTTAGATAGTAAATTGTGAAAATCTTAGGCATAAACCATGTTTTGACCCAAGGTAATTTCTCTTTAGGGGGTCAAAGTGACCCCCCTTGGGAGTAATTTGTAGGGGTCAAAATAAGATATTTTCATATTTTTGGAGGTCAAAACCCTGGTTTAAGGGTCAAACACAAACCCTGCAAAAACTTTAACCAAAAACTTTAACCTTGCTTATATTTTCTGAGTGCTTTTACCTGGGGACATCATAATCTCATACACAAACTCAGCAGGCCTTTTCCAGTAACCAAGGTCCTTGATAATTTGACCTTGACCTTTTATGTACTTCTTTAAACTTTAACTAAAAAACTTTAATCTTGCTTATATTTTCTGAGTTCTTATGCCTATGGCCTTTATTTTTTTCTTATATCTGAATCAGACTGATATGTATATTAGATCATGGGCTTACACTAAACATATTGACCTTGAACTTAGATCTTTGGTTCAGTGCTGTTCGTGACAAGCAGCAGTTTGGGCAAGCTTTGTTGTCTGCTGACAACTCTCGTTATAATAAGTAGTTTCTTATTTGCAGCAGATGTTAACACAGCAACAGATCCTTATTTTAGAGCCAATAAATATGCCATTTGCTTAAAGCAGTAGATTAAAATAGAGCCAATAAATCTACTGTTTTCTTAAAGTATTAGACTAAAATCTGTGGAGCAGATCAGGTGTTTGAGTAAATTTTGTTGGCAAAGCTCATAGTTTTATCTTGTTTGTCTTTTAGAAACATCTCGACATTGACATAGAAGATAAAGACAATGGTGGGTTTGATATTTTTATTCTTTGCTGATTTCTAGCAGAAAGTATGGACACTTCAAAACCTTTTCACTGTAATAATACAATAACATGTATTCAAAATTATATCAATAAACATAGGAAAGAAAGGCTGTGCAAGAAATTGAGAGGATAAGAGGACAATCATCAGCATATCTATTCTTTAAGTACGAAAATTAAGTGATTAAAATGTTCCGTAATAATCACAATAACATGGATATGGTAGCTTTAAACTTACAATAGCTTCTGTGTTAAAGGAGTTTTGAAACAATATCTGCAAAATGGAACAATACGTTTCGAAATGATTCGAATAATTCTTGAGTTTTTTTTGCTTTTAAAAAAGTTTTTTTATTTTTAGGGTTAAATGCCACATTTAACATTAATGCAGTTATATCACAATGGCTGGTGCATCTCCTCATGGTTTCCTGTTACTTCTCACACTAGTACAACCACTGCGTGTCATCAAAGCCAGCATCTGCTCATCCCACTTAAGCGTATTCATACATGTTCTATTAATAGTTTCCTCTCATCAGTGAAATCGCGATCTTACTATACCTTTATTTATTTTAAAAGTAGTTGTTAATTTCATCTGTAATGTGATTTTGGAGCATTTATGAATGGCTTGGGTGAGTGTTTGGAATTAAGGAATGGAACACTCAGAGTGAGTGATTTAGAATGGTTTTGATTGAGATGAATGTCGATTTCACGATGTAACTAACTATATTTCCTTCCTTGTATTTCATTTAAAATTCATTCATCACACTCATTCCATTTCATTCCAAAACCTTTCACCTTTTCTATTTCATGATGTTCTTAGTTGTAATGCATATCTTCTAAGATGCCAATTACCAAGTCCTACAATAAGTTTTAGCTTCTATCAAACTTACATTTACCGTATTCAGTATACCTTACTCATATGCGTGTTTGGTATGATGGAAGATCCATGAAATTCTCCAAATGCAGAAATTAAAGTCATGTATAAAGGTCTAGGTTTACTGTCAAATACAATCTTAAAAAAAGCTATTTAAAAGGGTGTTGGTGTTTCATAGTTATATATTGTTTTACTTTTCTTTAAACAGCTAAAGCAAACGTTTACAAAATCAGAAGAAAGAGCCACCACAAAGGAAGAAGAGCTTGATGTGAGTAAACTTTTATCGTCAGACTTGATACATATAATAGCTAGCAGTCACATAAAAAGGGTTTTTCAGATAAAATTCTTGTGAACCCAATTATTGCATGAAATTTCATAAAACTTTCAAAGTATTAGCTCCTCGTAAAATTATTTAAATGTTAGTAATAATAAAAGTTAACAGTCATCCAGTCATTAGTCCACAATTATGAATAAATCTTTCCAGGAATATTGTTTTTTTTCTTACGCTCTGGAGGCTTTTAACAGAATTGTGGTGTTTTATTCAGTATCAATGAGTTAGAGAAAAAGGCTAGGTTTGTTTCATGGTGATTTTATAGGATATTTTTATGCCCCCGTACCGAAAGATCGGGGGCATATTGTTTTACCGTTGTCCGTCTGTCCGTCTGTCCGTCTGTCCGTCCGTCCGTCTGTCTGTCTGTCTGTCTGTCTGTCTGCAAAAGTTAACCAAAAAACTTAACATTGCCAATATCTTCAAGCCTATTCGAGATACAAGGCTCATATTTGGCATGATGATAGATCTCAATGATCCGCATCTGCTGGTACCAAAGTCAAGGTCATGTGACAAGGTCAAGGTCATCTCTCAAGGTCAAATAACTCAAAAAGTTAACCAAAAAACTTAACATTGCCAATATCTTCAAGCCTATTCAAGATACAAGGCTCATATTTGGCATGATGATAGATCTCAATGATCCGCATCTGCTGATACCAAAGTCAAGGTCATGTGACAAGGTCAAGGTCATCTCTCAAGGTCAAATAACTCAAAAAGTTAACCAAAAAACTTAACATTGCCAATATCTTCAAGCCTATTCAAGATACAAGGCTTATATTTGGCACGATGATAGATCTCAATGATCCGCATCTGTTGATACAGAAGTCAAGGTCATGTGACAATGTCAAGGTCATCTCTCAAGGTCAAATAACTCAAAAAGTTAACCAAAAAACTTAACATTGCCAATATCTTCAAGCCTATTCGAGATACAAGGCTTATATTTGGCATGATGATAGATCTCAATGATCCACATCTGCTGGTACCAAAGTCAAGGTCATTTGATAAGGTCAAGGTCATCTCTCAAGGTCAAATATCTCAAAAAACTTAGCATTGCCAATATATTCAAGCCTATACAAGATACAAGGCTCATATTTTGCATGATGATAGATCTAAATAATCCGCATCTGCTGGTACCAAAGTCAAGGTCATGTGACAAGGTCAAGGTCATCTGTCAAGGTCAAATAACTAAAAAAAACTTAACATTGCCAATATCTTCAAGCCTATTCAATATGCAAGGCTCATATTTGGCATGATTATAGATCTCTATGACCCGCATCTGCTTGTACCAAAGTCAAGGTCATGTAACAAGGTCAAGGTCATCTGTCAAGGTCAAACTTTGAAAAAAATGCTGTTACGGGGGCATGCGTGTTTCACAAACACATCTTGTTTTAATTTTTGTTCTATAAAATTGCTAGGAAATTCCAGTTTTCATAGGCTTTAGTCTACACATTTTGAGTTATATTGAGCTAATCAGGGTATCTAGACTTGCACTTGTTGGGGAGAGAACTTGTAGGAATGCGTTCTGATCCAATGATTTTTAGGTAGTTAGGATGTCTGACTAATCATATATATACTAAAGGACAAAAGTATTGTCCATTTTTTTTGAATTTACAGATGAGGCAAAATATTCTAGATGGGATATCGAACATTAATGAATGTGATATATTGAAGGTGACTATTAAACCTTTCAAACTAAGATGGACTGGTAAAACCTTAATTTATGGCCCAGAAAAAAATTGAAATGTTAAACATATAACAATCGATGTTTACAACTTGCTCTTGGTAGGTTTGGGCAAAATTTAAGGACTCAAAACCGTTCAAGCGTGTTCTTGATATCCATCTGCATGATTTAAGGCAAAGGATGTTTTTGAAAATGAAACGGTTTTAAAACAATGTAATTTCGACAGTTTAAACTAACGTCGTTGAAAGAGCGGTTTGTTAGACGTCATATGTCTGAAACATGAAATAAACTTTGCAGCTTACTCTTTCACTTTAAATTTTTCACAGGTTTCTTCACCAACTCCTGCACAAGTTCCTGTTAGCACTGAAACTCAGGACAGTGCATCCGAAACACAAGACAGTGTATCTGGTAAGCAAATTTTGTCTTGTTTTGTTTGTTTGCTACGGTATTAGTCCCGTGACACCTACTTACCATCTGCATCACCATGCAAACATAACATGAACTATTTTAGTTATCCTGGTACTTGTTTTCATTTTTTATGGACTTGTGGATCCCTTGGAACGATTCCGGAGCGTTAGTGAATGATTTCATAGTCTTAAATTTCATGGGTGAGTGAATCAAACGCTTTGATTGTTTCACTGCGTTTATTATTCAATTAAGTGGTTCTGAATAGAGTAAATAGCAAACAACAATGGTATTAAGATGGCAATGGACAGCGGCCTCCCGACTCTATAAACCGGAAGTGGGTTTTCGTTTATTTATTACGGCTCATTTTGTGCGTTGTTTAAAAAGAACAGTTTTCATAAGATTCTGTGTATGAAAATAACAAAGAATTATGATGATAAAATTTGATAACTTAGCTTCTTTTCAACATTTGATACTAATTGAATGACTGGATCATTAAATTTAACAATATAAATGCGTTAAAAGCGTCATTTAATCAGGAGGGGTCACAGTAAAATAACGAAAACTTTCTTATTTGCATGGAAAGGTATGCTGAATTTTTTAACAAAAATAAAGGAAAAATATTATGCTGAATTTTTTAACAAAAATAAAGGAAAAATATGGGTTTTAAACATATCGGGAAAAAATGAAAAATTCATCAAATTCCGTAAAATTACAAAAATTAGTGCATTTTTAACTTTTGAAGGCAAAATGTGCAAATACAATTGATCAAAGAGAGATTTTATTGGCAACATCCATTGTGTACATGTATAAGGTCTATCAAAATGTATATAACTGTTTTACTGAAAAATTGCCAATACCATCCAAGGGCAGATAACTCTAGCATGAAAATGAGCATAGAAAGGTACCTCTAAGTTTTGATATAATGACCACACAATGATAATCTACAACATATGTGAGCAAGAAAAAAATTCATTGGGCAGAAAAAAAATGACGCCATGTGTCCATTGCTACCTTAACTGTAGTCATGTGGAACAAGGCTCTCTGTGTTAAAGCAAAAGAAAAAAGAAAATGATGAAAGTAAATCTCGCGCCTTGTCTGTTTCTCGAAATTTTAGAGTGGTCCATAATCATAGAGAGTAAAGAAAGGTTGCAGAAACTAATAAAACCATCCTATGTGCTTTCAAAAGTATATGATTGTTTATAAAATCATTGGTAACAGCCGCTGTCATAGCGCAGTTGGTAGCCCGTCGGACTGTCAATCTAGAGGTCCCGGGTTCGATCCCAAACGGCGGTGCTCATTCTTTCTGACAATTTATCTCTCAAAAATGGGTTTATAATAGTAAACCTATGTGAGATAGCAGCTAAAGGCTTAGAAAGGATGTGGTGGTTGTACTGGTGCGAGAAATACCAGGGAAACCATTGTTAGGTGCTCCAGCCGCCGCAATATAACTGAAAAAATGTTGAAAGCAGCGTCAAACTCCATTCAATCAATCAAACCCATGGTACAAGATTTCACATAATCTAAACTAGTATTTAACTAGTTCTTGTTGTCATAAAAACTGATAAAAAGCAGTATCTCAGTATATGAGTAAATATGCAGTATGTGAGTAAATTAATATTGGTCCGGTTTTAGGATAATTGCTACAGTTTATTGACATATTCATTTTTTTTGACGTTTGTTAACAACATTCATCAGGTTATACAGTGTGAAAACTCTAACCCTGCTAGATCTTAATAAATCTTAAAATCATCGAGAGAAAGTAGTGCATCCTTAGTTTCAATTATAATTTTTCAGACAACAGTGAATTTTGGAAATGGTGTGATACAAAGGACTCTATAAAAAATGTAGATAATGAAAAGGGTCATTTTAAACATGAAAAGACCAAACAATCTTGGCCTACGAGTTACTCCATGGTTAAAGGGAGATCACTAAACAAACCGCCAAAATTTACTGCCCATGTATGCTCCAACACGTAAGGTGACATACACACTGGTTAATGCAGTCGGGTTTTATATAACTTGAATATGCGACAGTCAGGGTCAAGACAGGTTTCAAGAATAATTCGACAAGTGTTTTAAAGGTACAACCTTTCTTGCGCCTTTCGTTTGAATTGGGATGATCGCCGCAATTAACCATTTTTATCTGTCAAAACCGCGGTGATGGCACACAGGCGATTGATTCATAATCCGATTTTTCATATTTCTTAATTTTGAATTTGTTAAATGGAATTTTACGCAGCGTTCAACAATATTTCAGTTACATCACGGAGGCTGGAGCACCTAAAAATGATTCCTGGTATTTCTCACACCCTATGTGAGATAGCAGCTGGAGGCTAGGAAAGGATGTGAAGCTTGTACTGGTGAGAGAAATACCAGGAATCCATAGGTGCTAAAGCCGCCGCAATATAACTGAAAAAATGTGGGAAGCGTGTTAAACTCCATTCAATCAATCAATTTCTCATACCAGGAGTACCACTACACCCGTTCCTAGCTGATATCCCACATAGGTCTTTCATTATCAACCAATTTGTGGTTGACAAATTGTCAGACGAGTGGAGCCCTGGGGATTGAGCTTGGGACCTCTAGATTGACAGTCATACGCGCTACCAACTGGGCTTTGGCAGAGGCTTATATATGATTATATATAAGAACAGTCTGATATAATTACCTATAATATGAAAATTGGATTGTGAAGCAATCGCATGTGGACTGGAGCACCTAAACATGGATTTCTGGTATATTTAATATTCTCTCACCAGTACTAATTATTAGCCTACATCCTTGCCTTGCCGTCTCCTTCTACCCTCTTAGGTTTACGTTTATTTACCAATTGGTAAATAAATAGATTTTAAACTACAACATTTTCTGGACAATCCATTACCTGTAATAAATACCTACCTATATTAATCTGAGTTCATTCTCTCTTTATTCTTTTTTACACAATAGCATCAGATAATCATTCTTTAACGAAACTCTATATATTACGGAAAAAGATAGAAACGCTGTATTTACAACGCTTTGGTTAAAGACCAACGCTTTATGGTTTGAAGAGCAAACTACTCAATCGACAATCATTTACATTTTGTCCTTACTGATGTGTGTCATAAGTAAGAGGAACTCAAGTCTTTTAATTTGGGGGAGGGTGGGGGACCCCATTCAGTTCGTCAATTTTGCAGAGCCATAACGGATTACGTTTCATGGAAAAATGTAGTGGGACTGCTTTTGGTATGGTAAACTATGGGTATGGTGTGTTGAATATGAAATTGAATACCCTTTCTGACTGTTTTTTTCGAGTTAAGAAATAAATGAATAATCTAGACACTAAAGATTCTCTCTTTCTCTCTCTCTCTCTTTCTCTCTCTCCCCCCTCTCCCTCTCTCCCCCCCTCTCCCTCTCTCCCCCCACCTCTCTCTCTCTCTCTCTCTCTCTCTCTCTCTCTCTCTCTCTTTCTCTCTCTCTCTCTCTCTCTCTCTCTTTTCTCTCTCTCTCTCTCTCTCTCTCTCTCTCTCTCTCTCTCTCTCTCTCTCTCTCTCTCTCTCTCTCTCTCTCTCTCTCTCTCGTCATCAACGTTCAGCATCAGTTCTTGCAGTGCCTGATTATTAGTCCCCCACCGGTTACCGATTGGGGGACTATAGGTTTGCTCGATTCCGTCTGTCCGTCCGTCCGTCCGTCACGCTTTTGTCCGGGCTATAACTTCTAAACCATATGTGCTAGCAACTTCAAACTTGGTACACTTATAAATCTCATTGAGGAGAAGTGTCATGTTCAAGAACTGTTACTCTGCCACGCCCACTTTTTGAGTTATTTCCCTTTGTTGTTTTTACCCTTACATTCTTGTCCGGAACATATCTCCTAAACTATGTGTGCTAGCAACTTCAAACTTTGTACACTTATAGATCTCATTGAGGAGAAGTGTCATGTTCAAGATCCATAACTCTGCCACACCCACTTTTTAGCTCACCTGAGCACGAAGTGCTCAAGGGAGCTATTGTGATCGATCGTTGTCCGGCGTCCGTCTGTCCATCTGTCCGTCTGTCCGTCACGGCGTCAACTTTTTCTTTAAACGACATCTCCTCCTAAACTTATGGGTCAAAATCAACCAAACTTGGCAGAAATATTCCTTGGGTGGTCACTTATGAAAATTGCTCAAATGGAAAGGATCCGTGCCATATCACAGGAAAAGGGGCCTTAATGACAAATTTCTTGTTTTCGCTCTAGAAGCCACAAATATGGTCCAATCTTCATGAAACTTGGTCAGAATGTTTGTTAGGTCATGAGGATGAAGTCTATTGAAAATGGGAAGGATCAATGCCATTTCACAGAAAAAGCCGCCTTAATGACAATTTTGTCAACAATATCTTTAAACGACATCTCCTCCGAAACTTATGGGTTAAAATCAACCAAACTTGGCAGAAATATTCCTTGGGTGGTCTCTTATAAAAATTGCTCAAATGGAAAGGATCCGTGCCATATCACGGGAAAAGGGGCCTTAATGACAAATTTCTTGTTTTCGCTCTAGAAGCCACAAATACGGTCCAATCTTCATGAAACTTGGTCAGAATGTTTGTTAGGTCATGAGGATGAAGTCTATTGAAAATGGGTAGGATCAATGCCATTTCACAGAAAAAGCCGCCTAAATGACAATTTTGTCAACAATATCTTTAAATGACATCTCCTCCTAAACTTATGGGTTGAAATCAACCAAACTTGGCAGAAATATTCCTTGGGTGGTCCCTTATGAAAATTGCTCAAATGGAAAGGATCTGTGCCATATCACGGGAAAAGGGGCCTTAATGACAAATTTCTTGTTTTCATTCTAGAAGCCACAAATATGGTCCAATCTTCATGAAACTTGGTCAGAATATTCATTAGGTCATGAGGATGAAGTCTATTAAAAGTGGGAAGGATCCATGCCATATCACGGAAAAAGCCGCCTTAATGACAATTTTGTCAACAATATCTTTAAATGACATCTCCTCCTAAACTTATGGGTCAAAATCACCCAAACTTGGCAGAAATATTCCTTGGGTGGTCCCATATGAAAATTGCTCAAATGGAAAGGATCCGTGCCATATCACAGGAAAAGGGGCCTTAATGACAAATTTCTTGTTTACACTCTAGAAGCCACAAATATGGTCCAATCTTCATGAAACTTGGTCAAAATATTCGTTAGGTCATGAGGATGAAGTCTATTGAAAATGGGAAGGATCGGTGCCATATCACAGGAAAAGGCATCTTAATGACAATTTTTTTGTTTACCTTCTAGAAGCCACAAATATGGTCCATTCATCATGAAACTTTGTCAGAATGTTTGTTATGTCATGAGGATGAACTCATTTGAAAATGGGAAGTATACGTGCCATATCACAGGAAATGGGGCCTTAATGACAATTTTCTCGTAAGAGCTCCAAACGCCACAAATATAGTCCAATCTTCATGAAACTTGATCAAAATGTTTGCCAGGTCACAAGAATGAACTCTGTTGAAAATGGGAAGGTTCATGCCATATCATAGGAAATGAAGTCTTAATGATAATTTACTTGAAATATCAGGTGAGCGATTTAGGGCCCTCAGGGTCCTCTTGTTGACTTATTGCCCTTTGTTGTTTTAAGCCTTAAATCCTTTTCCGGATCATAACTCCTAAACTATACGTTCTAGCAACTTCAAACTTGGTACACTTATAGATCTTATTGAGGACAAGTGTCATGTTTAAAAACTGTTATTCTGCCACCCCTACTTTTTGAGTTATTGCCCTTTGTTGTTTTTACCCTTACATTCTTGTCCGGAACATATCTCCTAAACTATGTTTGCTAGCAACTTCAAACTTTGTACACTTATAGATCTCATTGAGGAGATGTGTCATGTTCAAGATCCATAACTCTGCCACACCCACTTTTTGAGTTATTGCCCTTTGTTGTTTTTAGCCTTACATTCTTGTCCAGATCATATCTCCTAAACTATGTGTGCTAGCAACTTCAAACTTGGTACACTTATAGATCTTATTGAGGACAAGTGTCATGTTCAAGAACTGTTGCTAGCAACTTCAAACTTTGTACACTGATAGATCTTATTGAGGACAAGTGTCATGTACAAGAACTGTTAGTCTGCCATGTCCACTTTTTGAGTTATTGCCCTTTGTTGTTTTTACCTTGACATTTTTGTGCGGAACATATCTTCTAAACCAAAAGTGCTAGAAACATCAAACTTGCTACACTTATAGATATCATTGAGGACAAGTGTCATGTACAAGAACTGTCACTCTGCCATGTCCTTTTTTTGAGTTATTGCCCTTTGTTGTTTCTATCCTTACATTTTTGTTCCGTACTTATCTGCTAAACCATAAGCCCTAGCAACTTCAAACTTTGTACACTTGTAGATCTCATTGAGAAGAAGTGTTATGCATAAGAACTGTTACTCTGCCACATCCACTTTTTTAGTTATTGTCCGTTGTTGTTTTTTATCCTGACATTTTTGTCCGGACCATATCTCCTGAGCCATCAGTGCTAGCAACTTCAAACTTGGTACACTCATTGAGGACAAGTGGCATGTACAAGAATCATTCTTCTCTGCCCACTTTTCGAGTTTTTGCCATTGGTTGTTTTTACACATATATATATTTGTTTGGGACATTTTGTTCAAAACCTAATGTGCTAGCAACTTCAAATTTTGTATTCAGTTATAGATCTAGTAAGTAGGAGATTTATTATAAGAAAGGATTTTTTGTTATCCGGTGGGGGACTCCTGTATTGCATCGCAATACGACATGCACTTGTTTAACAAGGTTAGTTCAACACATGTTCGACAAGAAAATTGCACAAAATGTCGGTTTAAGAAAAAGATGGAATAAAGGAATGTTTATTTATATAAACATATTAAGTTTTTGCCAAGAAAAAGTTCACGTTGTGAAACCATGTTCATAAAAATGCTAAGTAACAACAATTATGCCAATTTTGCTGTCTTTTTCATGGCAAAGTACCTTGTATGTAGTGTGTGTATATTGCTTGGAAATAAGTGCCCCTTCTTGATAAATCATTTATTATTATTTTCAAACAGATGAACTTAACCAATTAATGGTAGACGAAGTTTTAGAAGCAGAAATCGCATTGGTAAGTGTTTTTCATTCTCCGCAATAATCTCAATTTTTTTTTCTCCAAATAGTGGCCACACGTTATGCGTGTAATTAGTAAACGTTTTCTAATCTCAATAGAGCCCATGCTTTACATATTTTCCCTCTGAAAATAGAACAGAATGATTTACCTTCATATTTTCTTAAGAAAACGGAAAATGGTCTCCTGGAAATTTTACCAAAATATCCTTGGATTTTCCAGTAGAGAAAAATGATAATATACCATAAAAATTAAAATAAAGCCCCATGCTCTTATGAAAACCCATCTTCCTTTTCAGAGGTTGAAATTGAATTTTCGATCTGGTTTTACATAATCTTCCAGCCCCATATAAATATCCATATCCATAAAATAATCAAATTCGCTAAAATCTAACAGACCACCTTTTCCCCAATAAAATGCTTATATTTTCGCGGATTGTGTTAATTCTTTGGCATTTTAAAACGGTGTTTATATGTGTATGGACAGTTACAACTCTGCTGTACTGAGTAATAGATATTAGCGTAGCCTCTAATAAAAGCCCAACCCTTTTTAGCTCGCCTGGTCTCGGAGGCGCTATTTTCATAAACTAGGATGTCTGCGTCAGCATGATTTTACCGAGGGACATCATTACTTCATATAAAGTCACTAGGTGATAGGCTTACACCGGAAACCATGTGTCTTGGATAGGCTTACACCAGAAACCAAGTGTCTTGACTTTTTTACCTTGACCATTTATGGACTTAGAAAAACATTAACCCAAAACTTTCACAAAAAATAACTAACCTTGCTTATATTTTCTGAATGCCTTTACCTAGGGACATCATAACTTCATATACAAACTCACCAGGTGAAAGGCTTTTCACCAGATACAAGGTCCTCGACAATTTGACCTTGAACATTTTTGTAATTATGAAAACTTCAACAAAAAATAAAAAAATAAACAAACAAACAAACAACCTTGCCTATGTTTTCTGGGTGCTTATACTTATTGCCATAGTACTTATTATCTCTTACTCCATACTCAGCAGGTGAGATAGGCTTTGTTCCTGTGACCAAGTCCCTTGACTTTGTGACCTTGATCCTGACTTTTGAAACTTGGCATATTGCTTAAAACTTACATTTATTCTTGAATGCTTACAGCTAGGACAATAATACTTCATTAATGCAATGATTAGTTGATTACCTTTTATTTTATACAATTAAATTCCACTAGTAACTTCATCAGGCTGTAGGCTTATACTTTACTTAAACTTTTACATGTACTTGAAACATAAATGTTTTTATATTTCTTTGGTTTACACCTATCTTTTATACATTGATTGGGAATTAATCCCTCTTGATATTGCTTCCTTGAAAGCTTACCAGAATTCGTGCCGAATATGTCGGCCAAAGAAAGAACCAAGATCGATAGCCAATCCCGGGAATCAAACTCAAGACCATTGGGTGAAGAGGCCGACGCTCGACCTCTAGACCATGGACACAACGGACCACTATTTGTTTCTTACTTTTAAATCAGACTGTTTTATATTATATCAAGGACTTTAATGTAGAAAAAATGACCTTGAATCTTTTATCTTTGGTCAAGCGCTGTTTGTGGTAAGCAGCAGTTTGACAAATACGTTGTCCACTGACAACTCTTGTTAATAGAAACGCGACTATTTATATAAGGTTTTCAACTATTCCAAGAGAACAGAGGATTTGTAAAACCAACACTATTGAAGATGAATACCAGTTTGCTTTTGTTTTTACTCTATATAATATCGAAAAAATATTATACTGGGCACGCTATTCACAAATTTATATTGCTTATAATAATGAGAGAAAAAGTGCTTTGGTGATTGTTTTTTCAAAATCTATATAAGGCAAATACTTGACTTCCAAGGGGGAATTTCAGTTTTTGGGAAAAACTGCTGTTTAATAATGCATGCTTTTCTTGTTAATTTTATATCATTTTCAAATTTATACTACGTCCAAATATTATAGGCCTGAAATACACACGAGTTAAATGTTTTGTGAAAATTGTATTATGGCAGCAATATTGTAAGACATAATGCTTTTAAAATATTGAATTGAACTGAAAGTCCTAATAGAACCCAGAGGTTCTATAAGATTTTTACGGTAATCGATGGAAGAGGGCTCTATCTCAGACATTTTCGGTAATTGGAGCCTATAACGTCTGAATAATGAATTTCTAAATCAGCTGTATAACATTTCTGAGTCAACAGTTTTATCATATCTTTCTTATTTTTGTAATAGTTTCTTTGTAATAAGGAGTATTCATTTTGAAAATTGGTAATCTTCTTTAAGTAATTATCCCGGGTTCGAACCCCAACGGCGGCATCCATTCTTTCCGACTATTTTTGTCTTCAATCAATGCGTCTATAATCGTAGACCTTTGTGAGATAGAAGCTGGCGACTAGGAAAGAATGTGGTGGTGTAAAATACCAGGAACCCATTATTAGGTGCTCCAGTCGCCACAATATAACAGAAATAATGTCCAAAGCGATCTAAAACACCATTCAAACAAAAAACTTCAAGCAATAATAGATTATATCTCAAGTAAAACAAGGGTTAAAATCATGAAGAGACAGAATTTTTATGCAACACTGAAAAGTATTCTAATTAGATAGCTTACTAAAGGTTTGAATCATTCATAATAAGCACTCAAACAATTTAAAGACTCTCCAAAATCATACTAAAAAATAACATCTACACTCAAACTGCTCCAAAAATCCTATTTTAGACCTGCCTTAACTTTGAAGATATAGAAATCTATTCATTGAACCTTTTTTTATTCAAAGATAAAAATAGCTCAATTTTCGCTATTCATGGACCGAATTAGAGATGAAGTACAGTTTGTAACATCGTCAAATCGACACTCACCTCGAACAAAACTAATTGCACACTCAGTATCACGTTGATTTTAAACACCCACTCAAATCAATCAAAAACGCCCCTAAATTGTTAAAACACTTCGAAATAGTTCAGAATGGTCAGCATTATTCGACAATTTTGTCGCTGATGTGGATTTTAAATCGTCTGACTGGTACGTAAAGACGCACAAATTGATACAACGAAAATTTTTTTTAAAGGGTTATAACAAATATAGCTAATTGAAACGAACCTGGAAGAAATTAGCGATATTGATTACCTTTCTAGAATTTCATTCAAACCACGACCCACCCAATTATACAATGTCATACTGAAAGCATTCCCATATAAACCAAAACGGTCGATGTCAAAATGTTGCTAACATACAGTTAAGAGCATCGTTATATTGACAAGATTAGTGATTTTAGAATGAAATTCAACGAGTGTGTGGAGCGAGTTATGAATGAAATTCAAGGAAGGTGGTCCAGTATCCTTTATTTTGTTCAGGATAAACAAAACAAGCGATATTAATTACCTCCCTTTTATGAAATATTAAAACACGTTCTATTAATAGTTTCCTCTCTCTCTTCAAGGACCAATCAGACGCTTAAAGTTTAAATTATCGCAATGAAATCGCGATTTTTCTATAGCTTTAATTTTTATGAATGGATTTGTTGATCACATCTTTAAAGTGATCTTTGAGTGTTTTTGAATGGTCTGGATGAGTGTCTAGAATAAATGAATGGGGCGCTGAGTGGGCGATTTACAATGGTTTTATTGAAATGAATGTCAATTTCACGATGTATATAACTGTATTTCCTTCCTTGTATTTCATTTAAAATTCATACATCACACTCATTCCATTTTATTCCAAAACCGTTCACCTTGTCTATTTCATGATGTTCTTAGCTGTAATGAATATCTTCTAAGATGCCAATAACGAAGTCATACAATAAGTTTTAGCTTCTTTTTCATTTATTATACCCCCCAAGACAAAGTTAGGGGGTGGGTTTACTGGAATCAGGTTGTCCGTCCGTCTGTAGACATAATTTTGTATTATCTTCTCCTCCAACAGTTTTGGACCAATTTTGCTGAAATTTTATCAGGTTGTTTCCTATTACATGAAGTTGTGCACCTGCAATTTTCATCCTGATCCAGTCATTACTTTCAGAGTTATGTCACTTTGAACTTATTAAGGAGGGGGGGGGGAGTAGTCAAAATTTAAAATTGCCTTAAAATTAAATTGCTTAAAATTATAATTTACTTATAAGTGTTTGGTATGATTGAAGATCATGTATAAAGGTCTAGGTTTACTATCAAATACAATCTTATAAAAAGCTATTTTAAAGTCATTTATAAAGGTCTAAGTTTACTGTCAAATACAGTCTTAAAATAATATTTAAAAGGGAGTTGGTGTTGCATAGGTATATATTGTTTTGCTTTTCTTTTAACAGCTCAAACAAACTATAGAAGCTTACAAAGAAGAAGAGATGAAAGTAAGTAAACCTTAATGGTCAGGCTTCTATTAATCTAATAATCACATAAAACAAGGATTTTTCAGATAAAGTTCTTGTGAACGTAATTATTGCAAGAAATTTCATAAATCTTTCAGAGAGTGCTCTTCGTAAAGTAATTGGAATGTTAGAAATAATAAAACTTAAGAGTCATCCGGTCATTTAGTCTATCGGTCCACAATTTGGACTTAATCTTTCCAGGAATATTGTTGTTTTTTTCCTACGCTCAGAAAGTATTGATCTGATTTGTGTTTGAGTCAGTATCAATGAGTTACAGAACAAGGCTAGGTTTGTTTCAAGGTGTTCATTCCAGTTTCCATAGGCTTTAGTTTACACAATTTGAGGTATTTTGAGCTAATTTTAGGGTATCAGGACATGCACTAAGTGGGCAGAGAACTTCTAGAAATGTGGTCCAATCCAATGATCCAAGTAGTTAGAAGCCGCCGTCATAGCGCAGTTGGTTACACTTCGGACTGTCAATCTAAAGGTCCCAGGGACCAAGGAAGGTGGTCCAGTATCCTTTATTTTGTTTATGATGAACAAAACAAGCGATATAAATTACCTCCCTTGAATGTAATATTCATACATGTTCTGTAGCTTCCTCTCTCTTCAAGGACCAATCAGACGCTTTAAGTTTCAATTATGGCAATGGAATTGCGATTTTACTATGGCTTATTTGTTATACCCCCCACAACAAAGTTAGGTCCGTCCGTCCGTAGACATGGTTTTGTATTATCTTCTCCTCCAACAGTTTTGGACCAATTTTGCTGAAATTTTGTCAGGTTCTTTCCTATCATATGCGGTTGTGCACCTGCAATTTTCATCCTGATCCAGTCATTACTTTCAGAGTTATGTCACTTTGAACTTATTAAGGAGGGGGGGGGGGAGTAGTCAAAATTTAAAATTGCCTTAAAATTAAATTGCTTAAAATTATAATTTACTTATAAGTGTTTGGTATGATTGAAGATCATGTATAAAGGTCTAGGTTTACTATCAAATACAATCTTATAAAAAGCTATTTTAAAGTCATTTATAAAGGTCTAAGTTTACTGTCAAATACAGTCTTAAAATAATATTTAAAAGGGAGTTGGTGTTGCATAGGTATATATTGTTTTGCTTTTCTTTTAACAGCTCAAACAAACTATAGAAGCTTACAAAGAAGAAGAGATGAAAGTAAGTAAACCTTAATGGTCAGGCTTCTATTAATCTAATAATCACATAAAACAAGGATTTTTCAGATAAAGTTCTTGTGAACGTAATTATTGCAAGAAATTTCATAAATCTTTCAGAGAGTGCTCTTCGTAAAGTAATTGGAATGTTAGAAATAATAAAACTTAAGAGTCATCCGGTCATTTAGTCTATCGGTCCACAATTTGGACTTAATCTTTCCAGGAATATTGTTGTTTTTTTCCTACGCTCGGAAGGTATTGATCTGATTTGTGTTTGAGTCAGTATCAATGAGTTACAGAACAAGGCTAGGTTTGTTTCAAGGTGTTCATTCCAGTTTCCATAGGCTTTAGTTTACACAATTTGAGGTATTTTGAGCTAATTTTAGGGTATCAGGACATGCACTAAGTGGGCAGAGAACTTCTAGAAATGTGGTCCAATCCAATGATCCAAGTAGTTAGAAGCCGCCGTCATAGCGCAGTTGGTTACACTTCGGACTGTCAATCTAAAGGTCCCAGGGACCAAGGAAGGTGGTCCAGTATCCTTTATTTTGTTTATGATGAACAAAACAAGCGATATAAAATACCTCCCTTGAATGTAATATTCATACATGTTCTGTAGCTTCCTCTCTCTTCAAGGACCAATCAGACGCTTTAAGTTTCAATTATGGCAATGGAGTTGCGATTTTACTATGGCTTATTTGTTATACCCCCCACAACGAAGTTAGGGGGTGGGTATACTGGAATCATGTTGTCCGTCCGTCCGTAGACATGATTTTGTATTATCTTCTCCTCCAACTGTTTTGGACCAATTTTGCTGAAATTTTGTCAGGTTGTTTCCTATCATATGCGGTTGTGCACCTGCAATTTTCATCCTGATCCAGTCATTACTTTTAGAGTTATGTCACTTTGAACTTATTAAGGAGGGGGGGGATAGTCAAAATTAAAAATTGCCTTAATATTAAATTGCTTAAATTGCTTTAAAAGGGGAGTTACCAAATTTGGTAATAAACATCATTGTTGTTATCACGTTGCAAAAAGATCATATACTGAAAGCACTTATACTGGGACATAGCCTCGGTAGGACAATGCCCTAGTGGAGGGGGGGGTTAGTCTGCTCTGCGACAGTTCTAGTTTTAAATTGATTTGATGATCACATCTTTAAAGTGATTTTGGGGCGTTTTATAAGGGTTCGAGTGAATGTTTGGCAAAAATGAATTGTGCGCTGAGTGGGCGATTTAGAATGATTTTGATTAAGATGAATGTCAATTTCACGATGTATATAACTGTATTTCCTTTCTTGTATTTCATTTAAAATTTATACATCACACTCATTCCATTTCATTCTAAAACCTTTCACCTTGTCTATTGCCGCCACCATAGCACAGTTTGTTAGGCACACAACTTCAAATCTCGAAGTCGTGGGTTCGATCCCCGGTGGCGGCAAATATCCTTTTCGACGTTTGTCTCTCACCAATGGGTAGATTATCGTAAACCTATGTGAGATAGCAGTCGGAGGCAAGGAAAGGGTGTAATGGTAGTACAGACGAAATAAATATCAGGAATCCATTGTTAGGTGCTCCGGCCGCCGCGATATAACTGCGAAATTGTTGAAAGTGGCATATAAACCCATTCAAACAAACAAATTCACCTTGTCTATTTCATGATGTTCTTACCTGTAATGAATATCTTCTAAGATGCCAAGTCCTTTAATAAGTTTTAGCTTCTATCAAACTTACATTTACCGTATTCAATATACCTTACTCATACGCATGTTTGGTATGATGGAAGATCTATGTAATCCTCAAAATGCAGAAATTAAAGTCATGTATAAAGGTCTAGGTTTACTGTCAAATACAATCTTATAAAAAGCTATTTAAAAGTCATGTATAAAGGTCTAGGTTTACTGTCAAATACAATCTTAAAAAAATATTTAAAAGGGTGTTGGTGTTGTATAGTTATATATTGTTTTGCTTTTCTTTAAACAGCTCAAACAAACTATTTCCCAAAAAGAGGAAGAAATAAATGTAAGTAAACCTTTTCAATCTTTCCAGGAATATTATGGGTTTTTTCCTACGCTCGGAAGGTATTGATCTGAATTGTAGTTTTTTAGTCAGTATCAATGAGTTACAAAACAAGGTTAGGTTTGCTTCACGGTGTCAGTGATATTGTGGGATAATTTTATATTTTTGTACTCAGAAATTGCTGGGAAATTCCAGTTTCCATAGGCTTTTGTTTACACAACTTGAGGGACTTTGAGCTAAGTTAGAGTATAAGGACATAAACGTAATGGGGAGAGAACTTCTAGAAATCTGTTCCGATCCAATGATCCAAGTAGTTATATATATATATATATATATCAAAGCGCTAGGGTTATTTATGCTTTCATCAATAATCCAAACTACTCACACTGTTTGAATTCAATTTATACATATATGAAGGAATCTGCCAATTACATATTTAATTAATATAAAATAACTCAACCGGTTCACATATAGAATGATCTTCAGGAGTTTAACGTTAATAACAACGTTGTCTAGCAACGACGCCATCGTATCGTTATTAAAGGGAAATTACTCTAAGCGATATATATATATATATTTGTCCAGCAAAAGTTTCAATACATTATATCTAGGAAGTTAACTTTTATAGAACGAAACAATGGATAGGACAGAACTTTTGTCCCTAGTGATATCTTATAGTTGGTAGAGGACTTGGTTTTGCTATTTAATACTTCAGATTGCTTGTTTTATTTGTCATATTTCAAATGTTTCAGGAAAACAAAAGACAAATGAATACTGAAAGGGAAATCAACTTAGGATTGAGAGAAAGGTGAGAGACTCATTTTGGCTGTACTTAGACGACATAATTCAAACTGGTCCGAATTTAAAATTGAAAAAAAGTCAATAAATATGACCATTCATCCTTGAACATGTATAAATTTAACTTTATTTTAGAATTTTTAAATAGATTTTTAATCACTAATCTAAGAAAGAAAGAAATAAGTAAGATTTTCGAATTAGCTAGTGCGTGATAATTTGAAAAGAAAATAACCTCCCTTTTATTTCACTCAACACTAAATCATGTCATTCACAAATCAATCAAAAATCATTCACCTGTCAAGTTTCTTAACTGCAGTGCATCGGTGTTGTTTGTGTTTCATCGCCGATGCACGCACGCTTATTCTACCCCTGACAAACGCCGAATAACAACGATATGCCTGCTACGGACAACGAGGGTGTACACCGAACATAATACCGATTTAGGCACGATTACAGAAATCACAGAAAGAGAAATTAGCATAATGACTTTTTTGCCCTGACTTATTTTTCATCCCGATATCAGTTAGGAAGCACTATTATTCTCTCGAAGCACGCTAATTTCATGCCGGTTTTGGAAAAAAAATAAAATCGGAATAAGATAGGGGCCAGTGAGGGGTAAAAGAACATGTACTACCTTTTTACCGCCGAAAAAAAAAAATAGTGTATAGAAATTTACGTTATTTTACCGTAAGCTAGCTAAATCCATGGTGTGTCTAGATCTTAATCACAAATTATATTCCCTGTCTGACCAACTTCCATGTGATATTTGACAAAAGTTTTGTTATAAAGGGTTAACTCGCGTTTTTAAGGGAGTTAACATTTGCAGAGACCTGAAAAATGAAATTCGCACTCAGCCGTTAAAGCATTTTGAAGATCTGTGCAAATGTTGACGCCCCAAAAAATGTGAATTGACGTTATTATTACAAACAATGATAGATTGAAGTATAAATCCAAACAGAAATTGCGAAATAATTTCATAGAGAAAGATATAAATCTAATTACAGACTTACGAATATGCCGGAACAATTATATCATGCATTAGTCCGTCTATTTTGTTTGTACCGACATGGCTTAATAAATTTATGACGTCATACAATTTAACGCGGGAATTAGAGCAACGTCTTTAGGTTTGCTCTCTGTTAATGTTGGACATGTTTAACTTTCATCCATTTTACTGATCAATGCGTACAGTCTTCAAGATCTTTTTATTGTTGTAGTTTGAAGCCGCAATAGAGGACAAACTTTGTTGAAAACGGCGTAAATACCACATATTCAATTTACTGTTTTCTATTACAGAATTATGGCATTACAAGAGGAATTGAATGAATTAAGAACAGAAGTAAGTTACACCTTTTATACGTTGAAAATGTTTGGCACGTGATTTTTCCCCTTTTAAGCTCCTCTGTGTCAGTGCATTTCTTTGGTCCTAGCATAGGCTTTTCACTGAAACATTTTCTTCTCTGAAGCAGCTGGTCAGAAAATAATCGATTTCACATAAATGGTCCTTTGAGCATACTTGTTTAGCTTTCTTTGTTGAACTTTGATTGGGTTAAAAGAATTAGCGCTATGGTTCTTTGCATAATCAAAATATTGTCCCCTGTGTTGCAATACAGGGTAACCTTTTTCTTTGATTTGAGTTTTCAATCACACATCACACGAATGATCATAACTAAGCTTTTTTTTTTCAATATTCAAAAATTAAGTTTTAATGGCATTTGCCCCCTTACAATTACAAAAATAGTACATTTTCAATTTTTGAAGGAACATCATGCAAATGCAATTGATTGAAGAGAAATTTTCTTGGCAACATCCATTGTGTACATGTATAAGGTCTATCAGCATATGTGTTTAATAGCTATCAGCAGGTACTAAAACTAATATACCCGTTTTACTGAAAAAATGGCCAGTATCACTCAAGGGCAGATAACTCTAGCATGAAAACGAGCTTGGAAATGTACCTTTGAATTTTGATATGAAGAAAATACAATATTAATCTAAACGTATGTGAAAAAGAAAAAAAAATATTTGGCGGAAAAAGATGACGCCATGTGCCCATTGCTACCTTAAGATAAAAGATTAAGGGATGTGGAAGGTTGTCTTTGGGGGGACGTTTCTATGTCACCCAGTGTTAGTACTACGTGAGAACAATCCTGTCAGTTGTTAATAGCTTTTCAAAAGAGAAGTACCGGTTTTCGTTCAGTTTTCTTTTTTATAAGGCTTACCTCCGCTCGACAACTGTGCATTTTGAAGATGGCACTATTCAAGGGTTCTATAGAATTAGAATATTAATCTAAGACATTTATTAAATGCGAAATCATCTGCCAATCCTCGAACACGCGATTTTTTGTTTCGCGCAAGAATGCTATTTATAGACAAGGCGGTGATTCGCCTATTGGGTTTTCTAGTGGTGTAAGGGGGATAAAAACTAGGTGGCTGAACTGGTAGCCTGCATTTAAATACTCGGATTTTAGGAAGATATCTCACTAATGCAGAACTTCTTGGGTCTAGATCACGTCGGTACACAATCCCGAACATTTCCAGGCATTTCGCTTTTTAGCTCACCTGAGCACATCGTGCTCAAGGTGAGCTTTAGTGATCATTGAATGTCCGTCGTGCGTCGTGTGTCGTGTGTCGTTCGTCGTCCGGCGTCAACAATTTTATTGTTTACACTTTAGAGGCCACAAATATCATCCAATCTTCATGAAACTTGGTCAGAATGTTGGCCAGGTCTCAAGGATTAACCCTATAGAAAATGGGAAGGATCCATGCCATATCATGGGAAAAGGGGCCTTATTGACAATTTTCTTGTTAACACTCTAGAGGCCACAAATATGGCCCAATCTTCATGAAACTTGGTCAGAATATTAGCCAGGTCACAAGGATGAACCCTATTGAAAATGGGAGGGATCCGTGCCATATCATGGGAAAAGGGGCCTTATTGGCAATTTTCTTGTTTACACTCTAGAGGCCACAAATATGGCCCAATGTTCATGAAACTTGGTCAGAATGTTAGTCAGGTCACAAGGATGAACCCTATTGAAAATGGGAAGGATCCATGTCATATCACGGGAAAAGGGGCCTTAATGACAATTTTCTTGTTTACACTCTAGTGGCCACAAATAAAGCCCAATCTTCATGAAACTTAGTCAGAATGTTAGCCAGGTCACAAGGATGAACCCTATTGAAAATGGGAAGGATCCATGCCATATCACGGGAAAAGGGGCCTTAATGACAATTTTCTTGTTTACACTCTAGTGGCCACAAATAAAGCCCAATCATCATGAAACTTGATCAGAATGTTTGTTAGGTCTCAAAGATGAACCCTGTCGAAAATGGAAAAAATCCATGCCGTATCACGGGAAAGGGGGCCTTAATGACAATTTTCTTGTTTACACTCTAGTGGCCACAAATAAAGCCCAATCTTCAAGAAACTTTAACAGAATGTTTGTTAGGTCTCAAAGATGAACCCTATTGAAAATGGGAAAAATCCATGCCGTATCACAGGAAAAGGGGCCTTAATGACAATTTTCTTGTTAACACTCTAGAAGCCACAAATATGGTCCAATCATCATGAAACTTAGTCAGAATGTTTGTAAGGTCATGTGAGAAAAGTCTCTTGAAAATGGGAAGGATCGGTGCCATATCACGGGAAAAAGGGCCTTAATGACATTTTTTTTGTTTACACTCTAGTAGCCACAAATATAGTCCAATCATCATAAAACTTGGTCAGAATGTTTGTTAGGTCATGAGGATGAACTCTTTTGATAATGTGAAGTATCCGTGCCATATCATGGGAAAAGGGGCCTTAATGACAATTTTCTTTTAAGAGCTCCAGACACCACAAATATGGTCCAATCTTCATGAAACTTGGTCAAAATGTTTGCCAGGTCACAAGAATGAACTCTGTTGAAAATGGAAAGGATTCGTGCCATATCACAGGAAAAGGAGTCTTAATGATAATTTACTTGAAATAACTCTAATGGCCACAAAGATGGCCCAAACTTAGTGACACTTGGTTTTATGTAGAAATTATCTTCTTTATAACATCTGCCTTTTAACTTGATGTGATATCCAATTTATCAAAGAAAGTCAGGTGAGCGATCTAGGACCATCATGGTCCTCTTGTTTAGGATTTGGGATAAGAAGGTCGTAAATCGCTTATATTACTACAGGGAGTAAGGACACTCTGATCACGAACACATAAAGTCAACTTTTGACACTCTCTGTTGTTTTAACACTTTTACTACGAAAGGAGCCTAAAATATAAGTCATTTGCTCTCAGTTGAGGGGTCTTCCAATAACAAATTGGACATTTTGATATCGTTCTAGAATTAATTAAACTACGTCGTCTGCTATCTACAATGTACATGTATTCTATATATAGCCGGTAGTCTACTCCGCCTAACTCGAATTACCGTTTAGCCTGTGTTTACGCGGAAGGGGGACATTGACTTTTTCAAAGTTTTTTTGGAGGGAGAAACGCTCAACGGAGGCACAAATGCAATGTTTTCTAGGCGAATCTCTTTTCGGTGATATATCCTCTACACTTTTCGGAAATTTTGCGATGTTTTTTTGTTCTGGCTAGAATGTCGTAGCTCGGATAAAGCTATACAGGGAGTTAGGACATTTTAATCACAAACATCTAAAATCGATTATTTACTTAGTCCGCGGTGTTTTCTAAAAATAACTGAAGGAAAGCTAAAATTAAAGTCTTCAGGTCAACGTTGAGGGGTTCTCCGCTTATATTTCGGATTGATAATGTGTCTTTTTTTCTTAACTTTTATGTCTTTACGTCGTCTAATACAGGCAATCGTCTTATTGTATATAATTAGACAACTCAAATGTTACTTAGTTAAGGCATATTTCCGCCTATTTAAATGCCGTTGCGGGGGCTTTGATGGATATTAATTCGCACGACGCGCGGTCTACGTTTCGCATCTTTTTGTTATTTTCTCTTCGGTTTGTTTCTTCTTTCTTTTATTGCATGGGTAACGGAAAACGATCGCATTCACAAAGATGTCTCCTGCCGTGGATAGTAAAGAGCAATACACATGTACCTTCTTACATTGTACTCCAAGGGGAAATACTCATTGCCTTTCTCGGGAGCTTTTGCGCTTTATCGGGCATGGAGACCAAATGACGTCAGATACCGTGCGTGATGTACGGAGTTACGACATTGATTCTCTTGATATAGTTGTTTGCTGGTATTTGTGGATATGTACATTAAAGTTTCTTATCTATTACGAATTCTCATTAGCACACTCTTAATTAAATTTAAATTTAGAGACAATTTTATATTAAATGTGAAGTAAACAGCTCATGCGGATTAAATAGGGTTGGTGCCCCTGATTATTATGTGACCCGCCATTCAAAATGAAACGATCTGGGTATTGCGTTAAATATTTTTGAAAATACGACCTCTGGTTGACCGGTACTTAAACGGATCTATTGTTTCAAATTCTTTTTCGGGTGCTCCCTTTTTTGCCTGACGGGTCGCACATATTTTATAAACAAAATAAATCTAAGGTGTTAATGTCATATTCCATTCGTATTTTGAACCGTAAACATAGGCCTAACAAAAAGAAGAAGGAAAAAAACATTGTAATTCCTATAAAGTTTGCATTAACATTGAAACTTGGGTCTTTACATGGATAATTTCTTTTCGTCTCGTTTTATTTTCACCACAATGCAACCAGAAACGTACACCTCCAGTGCTTTCAGCGCTTCGATTGATTCAGGTATCTTAACAATTAACTTACCAATTCCTTCAACCTTTTACAATTAATAACATCGTGATATTGACGAGGTGTATGATTTTCGAATGATATCGGAATGAAAATAAATGAGTGGAATGATTCTTAAGAAATGTTGATTGCTTTGAATGATTTTGAATTGTTTCTAATACGATTTCATAGCGTTTTAAGTAATTAGATTGCTTGTTTGGCACGAATGAACAGAGCAATGTTTGGTCGATTTAGAGTGTTCTTGAGCGGAGTGAGTGTCGATTTAATTATGTTACTAACTTTAACATTATCTTCTACCAGATATAGATTTTTGTTCAAGTTGTACGCGTTTTGAATTGGCATCTGTAACCCCTGTCATTTTGGACCAATCTAAAATTGAGAGAAAATATAGATTTGAGAAAGCCTGGATGGTTCAATAGTTTAAGCGTAAATATGTTTGTCATGTATAATTGCATGATTTTTTGGGTCGTAACTATACCTTCACGCATAGAATGTGGGTGTAAATACGAAGAAAACATAAAGTGCTGCGCTACTATTATTCTACTATATTTGCTTGTCCTCATGACGATTCAATAGAAGTAAGTAGAAAATATTGAAGGAAGTTTATTTTTTAAGTGATCGTGTGTATTGATTGTTAAAAAATGTGTTGATATAAGACATTATTATTACCGCTTTTAATTTAATGGCGCCATCTCGTTACCCAAGCACTGTGCAATTCCAAACACAATTTTCCGGATATGTTGCTAGGTTCAAGCTATGTATGAAGCGATCCTATTACTTTATTACACTTTTTTGTCTGGTATAATACTACAGTTACTCCCTTTCTTTTCAAAAATTGCAATACAATGTCATTTTCAGAGAACCACAAAATACGCGGTCTTGCTTTGCACCACGGCGTTGAACAATTTTAAGGTCTCTGCAAATGTTAACATCCTCACAAAAGTGATACAACCCTATTATATGACCAGGACCTCTTTACATACTTAATTCTTTAGATTAACCCCGTATGATAAGACTATAAGACATGTGTCTTGCTCTTTTCTAGGCTGCAGATACAGACACAGACACAGAAGGTGCTGCAGCTACAGCAGAAACTGTTAGAAGTAAGTTGGAATTTAATGAAATTATTGTATTTCTGAGCGATTACAAGTGTCATGCGAAAATGTTTGTCTGGATACGACCAAGCTCAAGGTCACAGCTGAAGGTCACGATTGAAATCCAAGACTTTGCTGGGGCATCTGTGTCTGTGACACAATACTATTTCACTTGATATAAGTAGCCCTGCATTTTACATGCAGTCCTTATTTGATTAAAATACCAATGCAATACTCATTGAATTATATTTCGTAATCATCAAAATTTGTAACCATTATTATTGAAAAAACGAAAAAACACGAAACAGGGTAAACTAATTTCAAGCTTTGTCCTCCTGCGACTTGTTGATAGAAAACAATTACGATAAAAAGTATCAGTTGAAAAATCAAATGACCTAACAATTCACTAATTTTGACCAATTTTGAAATGTCAACCTGTGTGAAAACAACAACAACAATAACAACAACAACAAGACAGTAAGTTAATCACTTTTGCTATTTGTTTATGACTTACAATGTGTACAATTATTCTTCAGGTATTGGAAAAGCTCAAAGAGGTCGGCCCGCATTTGTAAGTATTGATATTTCTTTTAATAATACTCGACATGCAAGCTCTTCTTGTTCTACCCGTTCTTTTTCTTTTTAGTTAAATCTGAAATTTTCAAAATACTTAGCTCAATTTCTATCATTCAATCATTTATTTTCTAAATATTTATAAACGGTTCATCCTGCGATAAAAAAGCAGGATAACTTTGAATCGAGGTTTGCACTTAGCTGCAAGACAGCGAAATCATGACAATCAAGTGGTGATAGGCAATCAACAATAAAATCATTCGAATATTTTCTAGTTTGTTGTTTGAGCTCTCCAGTTATCAAAATCTAGGCTTAACCCATTTATTACCTACCCACCCTATAAACTACAAATAATGTGTAAAATAGAGACATCCGCGATCCATCTGAAATTTTAGATTGCAAATAGAGTGCTATATGCCTATGTTTGTCTTTTGATATTGAAGAAAACAAATTTTCAATGGTATTGAAAGTTCTAATTTCGTTTTATCTTTCATTTCAAATTTAGAGCAAAATTACATGGTAACAATAGTTGAGATAACGGGAATACATTCACCTAAGCTAAATCGAGCTTCAAATATAGGGCCTCGAATTATGGCAAAGCTTAAACTTGCTCAAATGGAGTCAGTGCTTGGTGATATGGTCTCTTAATAGATGTGTGCCTTTTTGGAGACTAGTTTCAAATACATTATCTAATAACCAAATTTACTTGAAATGTGTGTGTTCTAATTTCTACTTGCCGATGAGGGTTGTCTGAGTAATTTAGATGTTATATGGATATATGTCTCTTTAACTGATATCCGTCACAAAAAAGTAATGTTAATTCGAGTGCAAAATTTCTATAAATGTATTTTTCTGTGTTTGAGGCTTTCTTATGGTAAATGTCACCGAAGGCCGATATATTTTTGTGTATTTTTTTACTAGAACCTACATTTAACAATATTGTGAGATTGACATTCATCTCGATCAAAACAATTCCAAATGTATTTTAAGCGTCTGATTGGTCGTTTAAGATTTAAGAAACTATTCATAGAACTTGTATGTTCATCCTGAACAAAATTAGCGGTATTGGATTAACTCCCATCTTATTTACTCAAAACTCGCTCCACACACTCATTCAATTCCATTCCAAATCATTCCAAAAGCATTCCTTTTGTCAAATTTGTAAAATTTTCTGCTCATACTTGGGCGCTTTCAATAGCAAATAAAGAATTTGTATTGTATTGTATTGTCAATTTCACTATGTTGTTAACTGTACACACGAAAATAGGGAATACTTAATCCTTGCAAAAATCCAGTGACAAGTTCTTTCTATCTAAAGCAGGAAGTATCGACATGTACAACCCATTTTAACAGCCAAGCACATATTTACATTAGTACTACTTTTTGTTATCAACGTTGAGTCAAGTTGAATTTAATTACATCATAGAATATCAAATTACTGTCATGACTAATGCTACGTTTCTTTTGAGGCCCAGTTAATATATTCAAACTCATTTGGATGTGGTAAACTTTCTTTAGGTAATGAGTGTTATCAAGAACCGACGTTTACCATTGTTAAATATCTTTTTTTTTTTTTTGAAACCGTAATTTCAGGGAAGCATTTAAAATAACTGTAGCCGCGGCAATAGCGCAGTTGGTAGCGCACCGGACTAGGGGTCTATTTTCGCACGGGTTCGATCCCCGGCCGTGGCACTTATCCTTTCCGACACTTGTCTTCCACAAATTGGTAGATAATCGTAAACCTTTGTGGAATAGCAACTGGAGGCTAGGAAAGGGATGTGGTGGTAGTACTGGTGTGAGAATTACCAGGAATCCAGTTGTCGCGATATAACTGGGAGATTGTTGAAAGCGACGTAAAACCCAAATTCAAATCAAAATCAAATTAAAATAACTGTATTTGTTCCATAAGAGATTTGTTCCCATAAAAATGATTTCCCTGTCTCACCTGAGTACAAAGTGGTCAAGGTGAGCTTTTGTTACCGAACAATGTCCGCCGCCCACCTTTCGTCCTGTCCGTCCGTTTAGAATTAACTTCTTAACTATCAACAACTTGAGCTAAGAAAAAAACATGAAGGATTTGTTTTCATCTGATTAATATTCTTTGGTTGAAATTGAAAGAAAACAATTCTTGTGAAATTTGAACCTCATCAATTAAATCCCGGGGAGAAGATTCTTTATAAAAAGGAAAAGAAATCAGTAGATTAAACACATAGATAACCCGTGGTGCAAAGGCCAGCTGAAAAACGTCTTGTTTAGAAATCATGCTGCCACCTAGAGGGACATTTACACTAACATCGCTACATCTAGGCACACATTTACGTTCGTCTTGTCAAAACGTTATAGCCACTATGGTGCAACGAGAGCCAGATCTTTTAGTTCACTAGCATTTGTTAAAATTTGGGATATTTTTCAAAGTTATTGTATGATTAAGCCCAGTTCAATTCCTGCAAACCCTATTGCTGTTATCTTAAATATTAAAGAGCCAACGGTATTATAATTATAACAGCAATCTTTCACTTTCTGATCTAAGTTTTCTTATCCAAAAGCAAAGACCACGAATATTCAAATTGAGTAGCCTAAAGATAGTTTTCATTTTAAGATGAAGAAAAGTAAACAATTAATCAATGAGCAGAAGTATGATGGTAAATTGAAAAAAAAAATATTATCCATTTTTGAAGGTATGTTATATGAAATATGACATTAAAGGATGATCGGGAACCAAAATATTGACCGCTATCTTTTATCCTGATATGGTAATTACCGATAGAACCGGGGTAGATTCGTTTTGCAGAAAATATGTGATATTTGAGTGTTAATTATTTCAAAATACTCTTCATTAGCAAATAGACTTTCATGTTATTAAATCACCAATCATTCAGCTGTATTGGACAACCAGTTTAGAAAAAAAATACCCATGACACAAACTTATCAATACATTTCAATCGTTGCAATATGCAGTGAAGTGTATGGTCGCTTATTTCTGCCACGAGATATGAGATAGTATTACCATTATAATTTGAAAAATATCATGATAAGATCAAGTTACCAGGAAAATTTTATCCTGGTCATATGTTGATAAAATCTTGATAAAATTATTTTTATATTGATATATCTTATCTTGCGTTTCAAAGGATTAATGTCTACTTCCGACATCAAGATATTAAGCTATTCGATAGAAATTCCTACTTCTATAAATAGAAAATTCATATGGATGGCTTTGTTTTCATGCATGTAAATACTGGAATACTCTTAGCCGAAAGATAGAATTGAAGTAAATCCAAAAGTGGACATCTAAATATAGTTCTTCCAATATCAGTTTTGATTCACGTTAGTTTTATCTTGATGTTAGTGGTGAAAATTATCATAGTGAACAACATACTTGATACAAATATCACGATAGCATTACTGAGAAAAAGTCCTGGAAACTTTATCTTGATATTAATTATTAAAGAAGTTTTTGTAGACCAGTTAAATAGCCAGCCACAATCGATTAATTATCTGAGTGAATGAACTTGGTGATTTGATTGTGCATCTTCATCAAATGAAGGACCTTGGTTAGGATCATCCTAAACTATCTGCAAATCAAGCGTGTTGTAATCGATAGTCAATGCTTCGACACCAGTGACCTTTGCGAATTGGGCATGTCTAATTTGCCACTGCTGAGATATTCAACCAATGTTTCGTATTTTTTTGCGTTGTAATGTTCCGTTGCCCACGATCGCAATACAGAAGTCCGGCTTTGCCTGACTACATAGAAATGTATATTAAATTTAACATTGTGTGCTGATGATACGCCGACGGCACGTCGCAGATAAGTGGTCGATATCAAACGGAAGTGAATGTTAGAAAAGACCAAATATATATATCTACGATAAGCCAAATATAGGCCGAAGCCCGGTCGATGATTGGCCATATCCGATCGTCGGCGATAAGTCATGGATACAGTATTTTCTGCCACAAATCTTATAGACGTCGCCGACGATTTAACAAACAGATGTCGCCGACGCGTCAGAGTATTAATTTGACGCTAGCTGCCCAGTCACAAAATGCTAAAATATGAAAAAAGGTTCTCTTAAACCACTGATCTGAAATCAAACAAACGGCCCGCATATGTTCCTTCTGGTATGCTAGATTTTCAGGTTAAAATTTGATTGATCTGATGGCGTGGATACTACGAGCTTTAAAATAAAAAAAGTGGGACATATAAAAAGCTGTCATTCATAAAACAAATTCAGTAATTTACATAGGCCCATTAGTTGGTCGAGTGTCGCCAAAAATTGCTAGAATAGTTTTTCTTGGATTATGTCAAGGGCTGTATATAAGTGAAATAATTCTTGGTAAATGGATGTCTTTTATTTGACATTACGTTTAACAGCTTTCACTGGTTTTGACCTCTGATGTATTTTCTTAAACTTTGATTTATCAACTTAAGGATTGTATACATTTGAAAATTAAGGGGTTTATAATTGTCTTTGGCTCTACTCAATCATTGAGTTATCAGGGTTAGGACTGTATATAATTAAAAAATAATGTATAATTGTCTTTCATTCTAACAACATTTTGTTGAATCCTGGACCCTGGACTTGACATTTGACCGACTTTCTTAAGACAGTGTAGGAGTGTTACAGATAAAAAAAGATTTGTAGATGCTTATTTCTTGTGTCCATATATGTAACCCTTGACATATTTTTTCTAAAGAAACAAAGTTTGAATTCTTATAACAAAAGTAATTCATTCTTCTAGTTTCGAGATGGGAAATTCTAGGTGATACCATGAGCACATGGGCCTATTACTGCAAACGGCTTTATATTGGCGGTGTCCACATTTGGCGGTTTTTCGATTACGATTTAATGGCGGTGATTTATTTTGGCGCATCTTACTTTAACGCCAAAATTAAACGCTTTATCTATATTTTACATTTTTTCGTCGTTTAAAACAACGTAAGTAAAAGAAAGACAATTTCAAGAGTAATGTCAACTTTCAACAAAATTAACAATAGTTTGTTTTCACACCTTTTGTAATAGTTATAACGCGTGTGTATTGTTTTCACACCATTTCACTGTGATTTCATTACAATGTATCAACCAATTTGGATCTGGAATCTTGAAATTGAGGGATCAGTGCAATACTATTGTAAGTGCCTATAATTTATAGGCACTTACAATAGTATTGCGCTGATCCGTCGAAATGTCAATGTTGTCAGCAAAATAATAAGTATGGTCTGCATAACTTTGATATTAATTTAATTAACATTGACTAAAATTGTATAGATTTCATATCTATCATAATAAAGAAATTTCTTATTTAATAATGACAAATATCGGCGGTGGATTAAATTTGGCGCATTTTAGCTTGACCGCCAATATAGCCAAAATAAAACCACCGCCAAAATTACCCCGTTTACAGTATCTCTTTTTCCAGGTAACAATAAAGTTACTTTCAGAATTTTGTTCTTGAATTGCCTATGTCGCTATAAAATGTTTGAAGTTCAAAATTATTCTGATTTTCTAGGGCTTCCTTATTGTTTAAACAGATCAAAACTGACACCCCCTCCAAAAACAAAGAAACTAACAAACAAACAAACAACAAACGAACAAAAAACAAACAAAACAAAAACAAACAGAAGTAAAAACGATTCTAATTTGTCTAGCCCCATTTGAACTCATGTAAAAAAAGACAAAGCCATCCCCTCCCCTCCCTTGAAATCGTCTCTTTCCTATGTCATATGAAAGTAATAACTCGCTGTTCTTTTGAATCCAATAAAAGATACAGATATACCTGCATCCTCAGGTGAGCGATAAAGAATCATTGCGATCCTCTTGTTGATAAAATAGCTTATATTTATCATTTACAGCCTGTCTGTCCATTATGTTTAGGAAGGATTCGCTTACCAAAAGGAGCATGTCGGAGGGCGGTTCTGAAAGAACACATAAAAGAATGCCCCGAATTTAACAACGAGGTAAGTTTAAGAATTCGAGTCTAATAGGTTATAAAAGTAGTCTGAGATAAAGTAGCGGCACATCCTTTATACATGATCTACTGAATAAATTTAATTTCAGCATTACGAACTGTTACATAGTTCATTGCTTAACATGTTTTGTGACTGAACTATAATATAGGTTTTCACGGTGTTTCATGTAAGAGTGAACACTGATGGTCCGATGTTGAGTGGTGACGTTCTGAACTGTTGATTTCCCCGATGGCCACACTCATTCCGTCCGACATTTTGTCTCCCACCAATATATTGATAATCGTAGACATGTAGGATGACATTTGGAGGTTAAAAAGGATGCAATGGTTGTACTGGTGTGAGAAAGACCAGAAATCCATTGTTAGGTGCTAAAGGCTTCGCGATATAACTGAACAAATGTTCAAAGTAGCGTTAAAACCCCGTACAAACAAACCAACAAACATAACTATTGAAGACAGGGCAAAAGTTTATAATGTCCCAACCCGACACCGAGTACGAGTTTTTCACCGGTACATCAAACACGATGAAATCGATATTTTATCTATAATGTTGATAAAAAAAATACTTCTGCAAAAAATGTACATGAAAAGGAAAAGTGGTGGGTGTAATATTCCCTTAAAGGCCGTCAATATGCACGTTTATTACACGTTAAACACAGGTAATACTAGGTAGCGCAAAAATGGGGTTATGTAATGCTAAGTAAATAAATGTAGAGTTAAGTATGTTTAAAAACTGGATTCTATAAAGAAATTCATTTCACTTGTTAAAAATACTTGTTTTTTCTCAATCAGCCATTGAAAAAAAATATAAAAAACTCATTTATTGTGTTATCTGTTTTATTCTATTTTGATCAATCCGTCAACAGTTTGGTACTTTTTGTGCACAGATGGAACTGTTTACGTGACAGGTTATGCAATACACCATGTAACAGTTCATACAGTCTAAGGCCAGCCAGAGATTGCCATGGCGTAGTGTCCAGCCTGCGTGCGCCCGTCAATCCGTCTGTGCATGCGTAAACCTTTTTCTTAAACATCTTCTAAATACCGTAGGATGGATTTAGGCGATTTGAAATGGGGTTTGCATCCTTTTCAACAATCGTTTAGCTGTATGGTAGCGGCTGGAGCAACTTAAAATGGATTCCTAGTATTTCTCACACCAGCACTACCTTTACATCCTTTCTTTGTCTCTCATTGCTCCCTCACATAGGTCTACAATTGATCGACCCAACTGGAGAGAGACAAATAGTCGTATAAGTGCCGCTGTCGGGGTGGATTTTGACGAACTTGGCATTAAGTATCATTGGGTGGCCCTCTTCTAAAATTGTTCAAAGAATTTGGATTGACCTAAAAATATGGGCGCGGAATGGTTAGGCTTATTTTCCCTTCATAAATCACTTACTTTTACTATAAACATCTTGATAAAATCTTCTCCTCCCAAACCATTCGCCCGATTTCATGGAAACTTGGCATTTATGATCCTTCAGTGATGGGTCATTCCTGCCAAGTTACATTGAATTTACGCCAAAGGTTTTTGGAGAAGGAGATTTTTGAAGATGTGAAAACAAGGATTGGACCCAAAATATGGAAGTGGCAGTGCGGGGCATATTTTTACCTAAAAAATCTTCATCTCCCCAACCAAGATCCGACTTCAATTGAACTTTGCATAAATTATCCTTAGTCAACCCTCTTCTGATTTTACTTAAACCTATTCATTTTACATCGATTAGGAAACAAGTTCTTACAACTTACGATTAATCCCACTTGACTCTGCTTCTTTGAAAATTCACCAACCCGTGCCGAATGTGTGTGCCAATGAAAGGATCAAGGTGATGATATTCAAGAAATTTGAGCCGCGGCAATAGCGCAGTTGGTAGCGCGTCGGACTTCTAATCCACAGGTCTATATTCGCACGGGTTCGATCCCCGGCCGCGGCACTTATCCTTTCCGACATTTGTCTTCCACCAATGGGTAGATAATCGTAAACCTATGTGGAATAGCAACTGGAGGCTAGGAAAGGGATGTGGTGGTGGTACTGGTGTGAGAAATACCAGGAATCCATCGTTAGGTGCTCCAGTCGTCGCGATATAACTGAGAGATTGTTGAAAGCGACGTAAAACCCCAATTCAAATAAATTCAAATTCAAGAAATTTGAATTGACCCCCAAATTTGATTGTTGTTTTCCCATGATTTTTAGCTCGGCTGTTTTCGGAGAAAACCCGAGGTATTGACATAGCCTTTGTGTCGTTGTCGTCGTTGTCGTCGTCGTTGTGCGAAAACTTTGACATTTTGTTATATTTTTGGTTCTACTGAAGGCAATTACTTGAAACTTGGCACACATGTTCACAATCAAAAGAGCAACATAAACTATCAAGGGGGTAACTCTAGATGTATTTTATTTTTTCCCACCATCCAGCACTCGACAGCCGAGCGTAGGCACCCGTAGGCGGTGCTCTTGTTATATAAGATTGTTTCTTTATCAAAGATCCATCAAGACATTTCTATCTTGGAAAAAAATTCCTCTTCCTATTAAGACTCAATACTAGTATATATTTTGCAAAACGGCGTTCCATATAAGGTTTAGTCTATTTTAAAATTGGATGTTTTCCCCATCTTTTGGCCTCTTCATGAATTTTCATGTAAACTTCCATATCAAACTGAATTCCTCTTTGATAGATATTTGAAAGCCATTAGAGTGATACAGGCCAACATGGGCCTCTTGTTCATGGAATGGCCAGATAGCCTAAAGGACATAATTTCAGAATATTTGAACTTGTCCTCTTTCTCTCTCTCTCTCTCTCTCTCTCCCCCCCCCCCTTTCTCTCTGTAGAAACAGTCGGTATTTGTACAAACTATCGTGATAGGTTGATGTCTGAGAATCAGAATCGATACATCGATATTGTGATTGTCAATATCACAATTCATCTTCCTATCGATCTATTGTTACGCCCCTACTGATTGTGACATTTGACCAACGTTTTAAATTTAAATTATGAGGGCTAGGACTATGTAAAATTAATAATAAAGGTTGGGAGGTGATGACTTTTGATGCTGTCATTTTATTGAACCCTTGACATAGGGTTTACCTTTGACCTACTTTTCTTAAAATTGAATTGTTAGGTCTAGGGCTGTATTAAGTCCTTACTTAAGGTTGGTAGATGATTGTCCTTGATTCTGGCATTATGATGAACCTTTGACCTTAACCTTTGCCCTACTATCTTAAATATTGAATTTTGAGGGTAAGTATTGGCATTATGATGGACTCTGCCCAAACCTAGACCATTGCCCTACTTTCTTCAATATTGAATTATTAAGTTTAAGTCTGTATCAAGTCAATAATAATGGTTGGTGGGTGATAATTTTAGGTTCTGGCATCAAGTTGTACCCTTTACACAGTTCTTGACCATTGTCCTTCCTTCTGAAAACAATCTATTCATAAGGTCTGGGACTGTATCAAATCAATTATAAAGGAAAGTAAACGGATTTCTTTGATTCTGGCAACGAGGTGGACCCCTGACCGCGACCATGACATTTGTTTTACTTTCTTGAATTTTGAATTTTAAGGTCCTGGACTTTGTCAGGTCAATATTTCTGTTTGATTCTGGCATCAAGTTCAACCCTTAACCAAAACCATGATCCTTACCTTCTTTCTCACATTCATAATTATACGGTTTAGAACTGCATCTAGTCAAGACAATTGGAAGGTGATTTTTAGCTCATCTGTGAATGAAGTGCTCAAGGTAAATTTTTTTGGTCGCATGATGTCCGTCGTCCGTCGCGTGTCGTCCGCCGTCAACATTTAATTTGTAGTCACTCTAGAAACCATTTTTGTGCTCATTTAATCTGAGAATATATCAGAATGATTGTCTTGATGAAATCTATGTCATATTCGGGTTGTAGTAAACAGAGTCAAAAATGAGATCAAGGGGTCAAATCCTAAAAAAAAAACTTGCAGACAATCTCAAGGCCATATTCCTTTGTTAAATAAACCTGTAAATTGGCCAGAATGATTTGATTGATGAAATCTAAGTCAAGTTTAAAAATTGGTGAAGTTGGGTCAAAATGAGGTCAAGGGTCAAATCCTTGAACAACCTTGCAGACTCTCTGGGGCCATAACTTTTGCCCAGTAAACTCTAACATTGTTCAAAATGATAATCTTGATCAATTCTTGTTCTTAAAAAAATTCAAGTGCAATTAAAAACTAGTTTAAGAGGCTACATTTTCAGACAGTTAACTCATGTAAGCGATTAAGGGCCACTAGGCCTCTTGTTTTATTCAGGCATCATGTTGAACCATGGACTCTGACAGTGACCTTTGAGCTACTTTTTTGAATATTGAATTTTAGGGCTACAGCAGTATTAACCCTCGTCATGCTGAAACCGAAATATTCCTGCTTTGGCAGGAGCCATAGACAAACATCAGCCTGCACATATGTGCAGTCTGATATTAGTCTACACCACCTGTTTCTCACTTTCAAACCAGAATTGTCAATCGATTTAGTTTTTCAAATAAAAATTGACCTTAGGTTGGTACTTTCAGTGCTTTTTGGCCTGTGATTTTGATGAAATTTTTTAGCCAAAATTTATTCAGCATGACAAGGGTTAAATCAATGATAAAGGTTGGTATAATATTGTCTTGGATTATAACATTCTATAGAACCCTTGATTCCAACCTTGACCTTAACCCTTTCCTGTTTTACAAAATTTTGGACCTGTCCAAATTCAAAGGTTTTGCAGACGAAAATTTAAAGTGTATTTAATTTGAAAAATAACCATTCAGTATGGTAGAAAATAGTGTGGACAAAGAAGAAATTGCTTGTCAGAAGCAATTTCTTCTTTTTTTCACAATGTTTTCTCAATCATAAAATTACAGGCACGTAAAAAGCAGGGATTAAGCAGCAAAGGGTTAAACCTTCTTTATTTTGCTAATACCTTTTTGGAGTTGATTCTTATTTTGGCATCCTGTAGAACCATTGATCCTGACCATAACCTTTGGCCTACTTTCTTAAATAAAGAATATTAGGGTCAAGGACTGGATTAAATCAATATTTAGATTTACATTTTCATAGACCTTAATGTTTCTGCTGGTTTCTTCCAGTGGAGCTCTCCTAGGCTAGAAGCATATATTGTTAAACCAACAATATAAACTTTTTAAAACATTTTGATTTAAAGAAGGGAAGTTTTAAAATTGGTCTCTTAAGAAAAAAGGTTGCTTAATAGACGTGGTCGCTCAAAGCAAGATACACACTAGTTTGTAATCTCTATTTACAGTGATCAACAAGTGACTAACTCTGGTGCAGAGACAGAAAATCAGGGGAGTAAGAATATGTCAGAGTAACATATTTAAGAGTCCGGCGATGACCTGGCTTTGCTGTCCAAAATAAACGGAGACCTCACACGAGTCAAAGACAGCCGATCCTGAAAAAAACGTAAATAATAGTTGGAGTACCACTGATGATGATAAGCCATGGAAAAAATCAATAAAGAATCTAGTGACTCATTGGACCCACCTTATCCTAAACAAACTCCCGTCAAGACGCGGGGCCGACTTCCTGCATCACCTAATAAGAAGAAACACTTTTCTCACTTACAAAGTATTAGTTAACTTCTGGGAAGAGAATCTGATCAATCTAGGGGTCCCAGAGGGGGTATAAAAGAGGGAATTGCTAGGAGGATATGTAGGGCGAAATCTGTTGTCAAGTAGGTTGGGATGCTCAAAAACATTGGAAAATCTCAATCACCAAGACAGTTGATGACAAAGAGAGGAGGCAGTGTGAGGGGGTAGTGTAGAGGTAATCAAGTTTATCGAAAATCACAATCAACACCAGAAAGTTTGGACGGCCAAGGATACAGCTAGAAGAATCCAGTTCACTAAATACTCAAAAACACTTAAATCTCAAATTGAATCTTAAACTTCAAAGGGAACAACGGTGAAGTGGGCACATCCATCACAGACACGGGAAAAAAGTGTGAACCAACAGGATCTATAGCAGGTGTCAGCATTCTCGAAAACAAGCCTGAATTGTTTGACACTACATACACTGAGTTTTACAATGAGTTCATTTGGGACAGTAATGGTATGATAGAGGGACAATTCAGGCTGTACAATGTGGACAGTTTCCTTGATTAGATAAATTTATTTCATATTGGTCAAAGATCTGAAAAGCATTGAAATGATTATCTGATAGTTATACCCCCTACCTACGAAGTAAGGGGGTATATTGGTTTCACCAAGTCTGTCCGTCCATCCTTTCGTCCGTTCGTAAAGCTTTTCGTATCCAGACACTAACTTAACAACCAAGTGATCTAGAAACATGCAACTTCATTCAAATGTTGCTTATGACCCGAGAAAGTGCCTTATTCATTTTGGTTTACGTAGAATAAAGGTCAAGGTCTCAGTCAGCCATTGTTCAATTCTTTTTCTGGAATCTAACTCGAGAACCAAGTGATCTAGAAACATGGTACTTCACACATATGCTGCTTATGACCCAAGAAAGTGCCCTTTTCCTTTTTGGATCACAAAGGTCAAGGTCAAAGTCAATTTTTTGTTATTTTTTATGCAATTTCTACCTATGACATGAGAAAGTGCCATATTGTTTTTTGTTCACATAGACCAAAGTCCAAGGTCACAGTTAACCTTTGTTCAGGTTTGTATCCAAATATGTATTACAAACACATTCTGCACTAAAAGCACTTATATTAGAACAAAGCGCTGGTGGGGGAATTAGTTCACTTTACGACATCTATAGTTTAAAACAAGAAATATAAGTCATTGAATCGTTCTTTTTGTCAAAATCTCAATTGATGTGTCACCTGTCTTGTTTTGGTGTTTATGAATGTGTTTTCATATCTATTTCAAAAATCAATTTATATTTAACTAAAATTATTTGATCATCAATATAAATTAAAAGTGAATAAAAATGAGATTCCTTTAATGCCTTTTTGTCGTACATGAAAAAGATGAACAGAATTTGCTAAATTGGACACAAAAGAGATATAAAAGAGATAGCATTCCTGAGACCTGGGGCCCGTTTTACTAAACATCTTACGAAAAAAAAATTATCGTAAGTCAAAATCACAAATCGTACCTAGTGTTGGCATTCATTGTTAGATTCTGCCTTGCAATATCTCATTGGGATCGTCTATCGAAGACGATTCCAATGATATAATGCATGACAGAATTACATATTTTGTTTTCTACTGTAGAGGCAACTTTAATTTTTGACTTACGCAAAAAGTGATCGTAAGATGTTTAGTAAAACAGGCCCCAGGTCTCAGGAATGCTAACATCATACACGAGTCGTATTATAATTTATTACCAATATCCTGAATTTTGTATAAACACTTAGTACCTTTGGCGACTAACCTCAGCAAAGAAGATAATAACCAGGCGGGCTTACATCAGATATTTTCTGTCTTTTTATGTGCGGGTCTCGCAACACCTGCTTCCCTTAAAACCATGTCAGAATGTGTGTGTTTGAACCACCTTTACAGACATTCTAGCAGCCATGTATTGAGTTGATAAAAGATACCCGGGTACAAAAAACTACTCGTCCCAGCTGTACCTACTATGTACAGTGACATTATACAAATGTTACCTTTGGTCCGATAAAGTGTCCGTTTTAGCTCGGCTGTTTTCAGAGAAAAACTGAGGAATAGCTATAGCCTTGGCGTCGTTCATATTGTGCGAAAACTTGGCATTTTGTGATTAGTTTAGTTATACTGAAGACATTCACTTGAAACTTGGTACACATATCCATCAAAAAAGCAACCTATACAATCAAGGGGGATAACTCTAGATGCATTTTGTGTAAAATATGCCTCTTTTTCGACTTAGATTTTTATTCACAATCCATCACTAAACAACATAACTTAGGCATCCGTCGGTGCTCTTGTTAACATTCAATCATCAAACATGGGTATATATATGGTGCTTGTGAGAATCAATTCTTCAATTCAGGGTTAGACAGGGAAGACAGGGAGTCCGAGACTCTCTTTTTTATGCCGTCAAAAAAAAAAGCCTGTCTTTAATATAGTGATCGTTGGCAATCTTGACTGTCGGAACCTCACAACACAATGCAAAAGTATCCATACTAAACTATTTTCATCATTCAGATTTTATCAGTCATTACTCAGCGGGATATGGACTGGGCTAACGACGCCTCTTACCAACACCAGATAGATAAAATATTTACATAGAAATAAAGGATTAATTTTTATTTTGATCACAGTTCGTTTATTTTTATTTTAACCATATTCTTCTTAATATGATAATTAACTTTATTTTATTAGCTTTTCATTGGTATATTTTATGTATAAGTAGCACACATTCATCTTTCTTCCACTTTGGATTGAAAATGACCCTGTCAATACCCTATATACTGTCATGGAAAAGAAGAAGAAATGCGTTCTAAACCAACTTTATCGCGTATATTTAATACTTTTCTTTTAAAAACGAAAAATATTCTTAATACGACAATAAAGTACACATTGTAACGATAGAAATGGTACAAGAATATTTGAAATGGCGATTATTTTTTCTTCTTCCATTTTCATTCAAAATCCTTACTAAGTACAATTCAGTCTCAAGTCCAAAAACGATAAAGATAGGAAATCCTGATGACAATATTTATGAAGAAATCTACCATTGGTCTGTTTTACTTGGTAAACATATTATATTATTAAATTATCCAGTTCTTCATTTGTTTATTTATCTATTCGTTTATTAAGTTATATACTTAAGAACAAAAAAGTTTGTCCGGTTTTGTTTTGTTGAATAAAGCGTTGATAATTGAACGATAATGTTTTGAAAATACTGATTCTCAATATCGGGCTTGTGTTCAAAACATAGGGACTATTTTCACCTGCAATGGATCACAAATGACGTTGATTTAGTCACAACGTCAATAACGTTTTTACATTTCTTTCACGCTTCAAACACCATAGAATAGTAAAGTTTTGCATTAGAGCCTTCCTGTATTGATAATCCTATAATAAAACACCAAAAAAGTTTGTTGAAAATCGGTTGCCTTTCAGAAACGTTATTTCTATTTAAGCATACGTTTAACGTTTTTGTAGATCTGTTGTTGGGCCATGAAATAAAGACGTTTTCTGCCGTTTTTTTGGATTAACGAAACACGAATTTAATTAATAAGGTGTTTGTTATGAAGCATAACATCTTTTTTTTTTATCTGATTCTGTGGTTCATAAGGTCGCGTTTTTTACGACATCGGTAAGAACAATTAAGATAAGTGTTGTGTTGATCCATTTCCATTTTTTAAGAAAAATGAATGCCCGATGTCATTGAGATGGATACTGTGTATGAGTATGCACGGTTCTTGCTCCGTATATTTTGTCCTCGTTCGGATTATACCGAATCGTAATTAGACAATCTAACGTGCCTGTTATAATATCGTTTTTACTCTTAGACCGTATATCAACATTTTACAACCTACCGTAGATTGGAAGGTTAAACCGTCTACCATACAAAAATGCTACAGTCATTCATGTTCTTTTTCCCATAAAAAGAGATTTTTTTATCTATTTGCATATTATATTCGCGAAACTGGAGAAGGCTTTTGTCCATTAGAATATTTTAGTTATATTTTAATGCCATGTTCATGATCCGACACTTACACAAATATACATTTCAAACAGTCTTATTTATCTAAAGCTTTCTTTCTTTCTTTCTTTCTTTCTTTTTTCTTTCATTATTTCTTTCGCAATCTTAAAACTAGAAAGCCATGAATGGCTTGAGTCGCTCCACAGGCTTGATATTCTTGTAAATTAAAGCAAATCAAAGTTTTGACTAGATCTTTAAATATTTCGAGTTCTACTGATGTTGAAAATGATTTTCAAAGTAAGTTTCAACTATTGAACATATATAGAGAAATGACCTCCGCCCATAAAAGACATATTTTTCATTTAATCAAAATAATTTTTGGTTGCATGTAAATGGGTCACCAAAAGATCATACCAAAAATGTTTGATTGATATCCATCAGTTTCAATCTGAGAAAATGATTTTCAAAGTTTCCACTGTATCACTTTTTGAAAAATTACCTCCGCCCATAAAATACATATTTTTCATCCAATCACAATAATTTTTGGTAGACTGATAAAGGGTCACTCAAGGATCACTCAAGTGAAATTTGGATGATATCTGTCATTTAGATTCCGAGAAAATGATTTTCAAAGTTTCCACTATATGACATATAGAGAAATGACCTCTGCCCATAAAATACATATTTTTCATCAGATCACAATAATGTTTGTAAGACTGATAAAGGGTCACTCAAGGATCATTCCAGTGAAATTTGGTTGATATCCATCAATTACATTCTGAGAAAATGATTTGCAACGTTTCCACTATATAATATATAGAGAAATGACCTCCACCCATAAAATGCATATTTTTCATCCTATCACAATAAATTTTGGTAGACTTATAAAAGATCACCCAAGGATCATTCATGTAAAATTTAATTGGTATCAATCAATTAGAATCTGAGAAAACTCACTTTTTACCATATTTGGAAATTAGCCACGCCCATTAAATCCAAGTTTTTCATTGGATCAAAATTTCTTGAACAACTTTGAAAGAGGGTCACCCAAGGATCATTCCTGTGAAGTTTGGTTGAAATTCATCCAGTAGTTTCTGAGGAGAAGATTTTTAAAGAAAAAGCCCGGTTTACGACCGGACGCACGCACGCACGGACGGATGGACGGACGACCGCACGACGGACACAACGCCATGACAATAGCCCCAGTGGCTTTCAGCCAGTGGAGCTAAAAATGAATAGTTGCGAATGTTATTCGTTAAGGTTGATGAGAAAGTTTTCAAATATCGGTTTAAAAAAAGACCCGGTAAATTACGGTATATACATTTCGTATAAACATAACCATCATAAGATTCGAGTTAATTAGATTGAGCGCAACTTGGAAAGATACCTTTTTCTAAAATACAAGTAGACAAATTCAACATGTATTATTTCAATTAACCTAGAACACATATCAGCAACTTGCCCAGCGTGCTTCCATTTTTCCTCTAGATAAGAAGCCATATTTACTGCAACCCATTAATAATCTATTTATTATGCAACAGCGATTACATGCACGATCTGACACCTGTTGTATTGCGTATTTTTCGTCTACATTTCGTTGTGGTCACTGATCGCCTCATTTTCCCAATGGTCTGGTTTATTTCTTCTTTTATTCATTTAATCATTTTACGTTTAATCTTTCTAACAGTTAAACATTTGAATTATCAAAATTCCTTTCATTGTTTTATTAGACGAGAAGACAGATATTGAGGCGTCTGGATGGTCCTGTACTATCAATATCCCGTCGAGTACCAATAGTTGACATCTGTTTGGAATTGTTTTGATATCCCTAGATTTTAATAAACATAGATGATATAGTTTACATAGGCATATTATAAATGTTATAAATAACAACTTATAATTATTATCTTTTATTTTCACACATTTACTTAAATTTAAAATTTGCGGAAATTCTCAACTGAGTCTGAGAAAAGTTTTATAACCTCAGGCCCTGAACGATGATTAGAGAGGATGAAAACATTGGTATCTTTTACGTTTAGTAACGACCAGTCTAAAGATTCCTAGTAAATCTACCATGATCAAAAAAATGCCTGAGTACAAATCGGTGTAAAAAAGAAAGATATATATAATCATAATTAATACATTTACAAGTATGTACGATAATAGATTTGTGAATAGTGAATACTAGTAAAGAAATGAATGAATGAATGAATGAATGAATGAATGGATGAATGAATGAATGAATGAATGAATGAATGAATGAATGAATGAATGAATGAATGATCTACCCATCATTCTAGTCACAAATAGGTAACAATCTAAATTATGATACATGCTGTATGATTATCTAAACATCCTATCAGGTATCTGTATTATGGTTGCTAAATTGGGATTATTGCAAGATAACCTGTACCATAATTTACTCAAGACACGGTGGGTAAGGGAACAAACTCGAATACAGAATCTGTCTTATCAGAAAATTGTACAGAGTACTGTTTCCTAACGAATGATGAAAATAGTTTGACATGCGCTGCATGTAGAAAGTAAATCCTATCATGAAAAAGTAAAAAATTGCTCCAGTTTGGAGCAAAGGAGAAAGCGCTGCGGAAATGAAATGTTGTTTATTCAAATTGATTTTTTCTACTGTTTATCCATGTTTTCCTATGATCGATTATGACAAAGTGTAATCGATTATCGTAACTCACTAATCAATACCACTGGATGATCATTACATCACTAGATGGGTTGAGATGGGATTCTGCAGTCTTTTTGATTAGACTTTAAACCAAAATCCAGTCTCCATAAATTGAGCCGCCTCATGGGAAAAGCAACATTCTGCATATGCGAAAAATAAGGCATAGATCAGCTTTGCGGTAGCCCCGAAGATGATCAGCGCCCTTGTTTTTGCTACACCGATAGTGCAATCCCTCTATTTTCTTAATACCAAATTAAGCTTCTAGTTATCTTCTGTCGCTTCACTGCCCGTTTTTTTTTCGGACCTGGTCGAAAACCACATTGTTGGTTTTCTGACGTCGCGGCTCAATTATGACATTGTCTTCGAACGTCTAGTCGTTACCTCTGTTAATTCCCCCTCCTCCCTGTCCCGACCAGCCTATCCCCCCGGGAAACCCGGGTCCTTTTCGCCCGGCCGGTTGCTCGGGTTGGAGGAGAGGTACTTTTTTACCCTCGGATTTCAGATTAAAATCTATTTCCCGAGCAGCTATCGATCATTATATTAAATGCATTGTCTAAGGGTAGCACGCTATATAATAACATATAAAGGTAAAGATGCTCTCCGTGGTTTAAAAAATCTAAAATATATACGACTAAAAAATATGTAAAAAAAAAAACTAATTATCCACCGCTAGCTATCCAGACACCCCCTCAGAGCCACAATTAAAAGAAAGACTTCTACACATTATTTACAAATATCCCACGGAGAGCTACAATAGATGAGAACACTGTGTCTTATTTACATATATACAGACTACAAATTCTAATCTACTTCCCCCCAGGTGTTGGTTGCTGACAGGTGATGGATATGCCTGTCTGCGTAAAATAAAAAATGGGTAATGGGCCCAGAGAGAATGGCGATCAAACGGATAAATCGTGATAGCGCCCGCGTCCAATGTACAATCAAAATTACATAAAGTCAAATGCCGTACGGATACAAGGTCCCTCACAGCCCCCGCCGCGGCTCCACCAGGCATCGAAATGGGTCCCTGACAAAGTCCCGGCGCGGGCTAGCTGAGGGGTTTTCCGATGTAAATGTTCGGCAGAAGTATGCCTCAAGTTAGGCAAAAGTTGAGTTGTCTAAAATATTAGACTTATCAAACACTTAATATCAAATTTTCAATTTCGAAATATAAGCGGAGAATCCCTCAACGTAGACAAGATGACTTAAATTTCGACTTTCCTTTTTAAGAACATAATACGGACGGAGTCAATATTATACTTTTAGTGCTTGTGGTTAAAATGTTGTAACTCCCTATATTCCACTATATGAGTTAAAACATTCTAGTCGCAAACCGGACAAATGCAAATTTTCTGTAAAGTGTATGGGCTTGCCCACCGAAGTGAGATTTACCCAGAAAATACTGCATTTGTGTCTCCGCTGAGCGGTTCTCCTAAAAGAAAATTAGTTAGAAAGGGACCTTGCCCCCCCCCCCCCCCCCCCCCCCCCCAACGCGTAACTTGGGTTATACGGTGACACAAGTTGGACAGAATATCATTCGGCTATAATTAAGGCATGTACATATACGTTGCAGCCGACGTAATTTAATTAATTTAGGAAAAATAATAATCTTTCGATCTGCTTGGTAAAAGATCCCTCAACTGGGAACAAATGACTTAAAAATTTTAGACTCCCAACACACACACACACACAAAAAAAAAAAAAAGTCCGCGGCCAACGTCAATTTTGACTTAGAGGAGTTGTGGTCAGAGTGTCCTAAATCGCCGTAATAATACCAGCGATTTACGGCCTTCTGGTCACAAGTTCGAAAAAATGCGTAGTTCTTAATTATTAATCGGGATTGTCATCAAATTGATCTATACCTAAAAATTCTGCACTGTTGCCCCAGTTGAGCGATATTTTTCGATTCGATCTATACATTCCATAATCGCGCTATAAAGCGCCTATTAAATTCAAAAAATAAAATGTATCCACAGCGAGTACGAAAGTCGTCCAATTGTCTCAAAAATGTTTTGGGTTTTTGTTTTTGTGTCAGTTCGGGAAGTGTGACAGGGAGGGATGGGGTGAGCGCGTCTTAGGAGAGAGTCTGCGATAATATCTTCACATGACTCCCTCGGTCAACGCAACCACCCCGAATCAATCTGTAATAATTAAATATATGTTGTTTTTCGAGGGGGGGGGGGGGCGAGTGTCAATTGAAGGAGATAGGGAGCCAAGATTGTGGTGGATGGACCTCCGCCGGTAGCGAGAGTGCATAGTACGGACCCCCGAGGAGAGCCCCGCTGCGCGCCCTGCCTGGAGCTCCGGGTGTAAGGCCCGAATCACGTAGAAGGGGCTTAGCCAAAAAACTTCTAGGATGCGCGATTCACCAGAGACACCCCGAGCACCAGGTCCCAATCGGGTAAAAAATTTAAAAAGATCGACAGACCCGGCCAGAATAGCCCCCCGCCCGGCCCCGAAGCCCCCGGTCGGTACCTCACGACAGTGATATCGAGATGGAATAAAGTTTCCACCCCGATGAACCCCTATGTTGTAGGGCCCCCGCCCGGACGCCAGGTGACCAGGATATTGCACAAAAATTAAAAAAAAGGAATACAGGGGACCACATGACCGGGAATGTCGATCGGGGTCTGCTGTATCATCCCGATGGACGATATGGCGCAGGAGAGGTCTTGGACCCACGTCTCCTGGCATACCTGTTCTCTCCCGTTCGGGAAGATACATATCAATACAGCAGACCAAAATTAAGAAAAGATGTAAAAGAAAACAGGTTAAACGTTGACAATGGAAAAAAAAAGCCAAAAGGGGCTAATGCAACAATAAATAATTTCATGTAAAAAATCGTTACCATGGGTATTCAGAATACCCACAGACTGGCGAACAGCGGGACCCAACCTCAGGGGACCGAAAACTTGCTATTAGGTAATCACAATATTAAATTATTGTTTTAAAAGAAATAAGGGACTAATAATATGCATTGAGTCCTATATAAATCTATTTAATTTAATTTAATTTACTATAGATTTGTAAAAAACGAAGAATTTTAGTTCGGGCGAGCAGTGAAAACCCGATTGACTCTTGTAAAAACCTAGCTCGACCAGCAGATCATGTGACTATACGATGTTACTATTTTTAAGTTATGCCACGCCCCAATAATCTATTTGGGTAAGTTCATATCGGACTCGGTTTCGACCCGAGTAAACCGGGTTTCCATCAGAACGACCTCGGTTTCGACACTAGTGATGTCATTTTAACCTTTCAACCTCGACGCTTCTGATCCTGGGTCTGGCCGGTGTTACTTGGGTTCCAAAATGGCGTCGAAAATAGTGCACAACAATTCGATTACACAAAAAAACTTTGTTTTTTACTTTAAACAACAAATACTTTTTTTCTTATTTCATATAGTATTTTGCACGAGTTTATCGCATTTGTTTATGGGATAACGATATTTCACGAACTAATTAAATATTGTAGCGGTAAATTTGAAGTTTGTTTACTACCACCACTTGGTAACTCCGTTCACACGATTGTCCTTTCTGCGCATGCATATTACAGTTAATTTTATATCATTACATCATCTCTCTCGGCTCCCGGACTGCCATGTGAATTTACCCTTTGTGTCCTAATGACATAGGTCAGGTGGTATTTTTAACTTGGACCACGCCTCTATATATTTAGTAACATGGCGGACCGAGTCCACGTGTGTTAACACCGGATTTAGTGGATTTATAAATAATGGATTTATTCGTCTAGTCGTTTTCCTCTTCGATCGCCTTTGTTGTCTGTGAAAATGTGGTTATGTAAATAAGTAGTCCCCAGACACGCTAAATCAATACGCGGGTAAAGAGGCAAAAAATCGAAAGGAAAAGTCAAGAACAAACACCGAGATAAAACACCAAATAAATCATTTCTCATCTATTTACTAATGTATAATTATTTCTTTACTCATTCGCATTAAATTAAATTTTATTTGAAATCAGACTTTTGATCGAATAAATAAATAATCTAAACATTATTTCAATGATTATTGCTTCTTGTATCGATGATCAACTCCTTTCGATTTTAATAAAAATACCAACCGTAAACAAACCAAACAACACATTAAATCGAAAGGACTAAGTCAAAAACGTAATTTAATTATGCGCTTATATCAATGAAAAATAAAATTTTACTAACAGAAGATATAATAAAAAAAAAGACAATAACATAAACCGAACATAAATTTAAACATTTCAGAAAAATCCGCAATTGAAAAAAAAGAATAACGATAAATTTTATTTCATTTTTAGATAAAAAAGCTCAAAGTAACGTTAATATGTTAATGCAGCGTCGATTTTTTAGATTGTTGGTCATTTTTTTCGAGATAAAAAAGAGTTCGTCATTTATAATGTTTTTTTTTTCCCAGAAAAAGGAGTAATTAGCAAAATTATCAGCAACCATGTAAAATCTATCGCATTTTCAAATTAAGAGAATTGAAAAAAAGTATTTTTTTTCTAGCAAAGACTTAATTTTTTGACCAGGACAATTTGCTTATATCAATAATAAACCAATTCACATGAACACTTAAATCAACATCCCAAACTCATCACAAATGGCGCAGCGCTGATGCGCAGCGCAATTAGAGTGCGAGAAAATTATGCAAGGGAACCGACACACCGAAGATTTTGTTTTAGAGGGCGAGTTCGAATAGCACTAATATTCTTACCATCAGTTGAATCTAGGTTGAGGGATTGGTAAAAGCATTTATCGTGTTGTTAAAGTGAAATGAAAATTTATAAGGACCAGAGGTCACGCAAATTCCAAAACACTCATGATTACAGAGATCGGCTTAAATAAAAATTAATCATAGCGCAGTTGGTAGCACGTCGGACTGTTAATCTAGAGGTCCCGGGTTCGATCCCCGAGGGCGGCACTCATTCTTTCTGTCTCTCACCAATAGGTTGATAATCGTAGACCTATGTGAGATAGTAGCTGGAGGCTAGGAAAGGATATTGTGGTTGTACTGGTGAGAGAAATACCCGAAAACCATTTTTAGGTGCTCCAGCCGCCGCGATTTATCTGAAAGAAAGTTGAAAGCTGCGTAATACTCCATTCAATCAACAATTCTTTGGTGACCCTCATTAATAATTGTTCACAAAATTGTGACTGGCCCATTAATGTGGGCGTGGCTTTTTTTCACTTTGAATTCTTTGAACGACATCTCCTCCTGAACCACTGGGCCAATTAAATGAAATTTTACAAGAATGTTTCTTTCGGTGACACTTTTCAAACGTTGTTCGCGAAATTTTGATTAGCACATAAATATGGGCATTGCAGGGCGTGGCATTTTTTCACTTCGAAATCTTTGAACGACATCTCCTGAACCATTGGGCCGATTTCAATGAAACTTTACAAGAATTTTCCTTTGGTGACCCTTTTCAAAAGTTGTTCGCGATATTTTGATTGGCCCATAAATATGGGCGTGGCAGGACGGGGCTTATTATGAGCCCGAAATCCTTGAGCGACATCCCCTTCTGAACCACTGGGCGGATTTCAATGAAACTTTACGAGAATATTCCCCGGGGGATATCATTTTCAAAAATAGTTTGCAAATGTTAGGTTGGCCCATTATTTATTATGGCTTATTTTGAGCCTTCTCAGGGTGGGCAGCGCCTAGTCTCACTTAAAAATCTTGGAATATAATCTCCTATTCAACAATTAGGCATATGTGAATGAAACTTTGCAAGAAAGTTACTTGGATGAGTTCCACTGGACCAATAAATTTCAAGTGAGCGATTTAGGGCCATTCTTGCCCTCTTGTTTGAAATAAGTGCACTGTTTTGGTATCTATGGAAGCGTTGTGTTAGCGCGATCTTAACGGTGTATGTTTTTAACGTTCAATTTAAAATTTACGTTACCATAACGTCGTTAATAAGACGATTTCACGCGTTTTTCACAAATGACCGTACGCGTTCTTAAACGCTTACCCTGATAGTGTTTAAGGTGATTCAATTAAATGGAATACACCAAAATGAAATTGAATGGGTTGGAAATATTGGCGTGTAAATAGAACATTGTTATAATTAAAGATAGATACATGAGATACATGAGATTGAATTTAATTTAGCTTTTCATTTTTTTGCGGCCCGAAAAATAGATTTAGACTTTATTGCCCGATGATTTTTTATTTTTTTTGAAATTTGATTTTTTGACCAGCTTCTTTTTCATATGCTCGCATCTTTTCTTGACGTTTTACCGTATGGCATTTCTACAATTAGGAATCATAGTTGATTACCCTTACGACGAAAGTTGGAAAAAGACAAACGCGGTACGTCGAAATTTTCGCTCAATTCTTTTGATAGACTCCACAAAAAGTATTTGAATGATATCTGTTTAAAGACAAAATTAAATGGCAAGAAGATTCTTCGTTTTTCATAAACATGCATTGAAATATTAAAAGATCATCAATCTAAATCTGTTGAAGAAATTTGGCTAAGTTTTTCAGATGCAATCTCCACAGGTATCAAGAAATTTGTTCCAACTAAAAGACTAGGGAATAAGAGATCACTTCCTTGGATTACACAGCCTATAAAACGACTAATTAGAAAAAGGGATCAAGTTTATTTTAGATTAAAGAAAGATGGAAACAACAAGATGAAAACTGCATTCCTGGCTCTGAAAAGAAACATCAAGAAACAAATAAAAGTCTCTTACAATAACTATATTGAATATATTTTAGGCCTTGATGGAAACACTGAAAACAAGGAAAAAGCCACAAGATTTAATAATAAGAAACTTTTCAGTCTGATAAAAAATGCCAAGCAAGACGCAGCAGGAGTAGCTCCCCTTCTCGATAAAATTTCAGGTACCATCAAATCAGACAACACAGAAAAAGCAGATATATTAAATCGACAGTTTCAATCAGTCTTTACTCCAGTGACACCAATTTCTCTGGCTCAGTCCTGCCTTTCATCCATAAGACAAAATATGTTTTCCTCCTCTTTCAGTAAATATCCAGTCATGCCAGACATTACCATCTGCACTGGTGGAGTACAAAAGCTAATATCCAACCTGAAACCAGACAAAGCAGCAGGACCTGACAACATCAAACCTTTAGTACTTAAAAACTTATGTTATCAAATTTCTCCTATTTTGCAAATTCTCTTTCAGAAATCCCTAGATACAGGCACCCTCCCCCAGGTATGGACGAAGGCAAACGTGACACCACTCTTTAAGAAAGGAAACAAAGAAGATCCTGCAAATTACAGGCCTATATCCTTAACATGTATATTGTGTAAAGTTCTTGAACATATTGTAGCATCAAATCTAACTAAACATTTTGACAAAAATAATATTCTTTATGATTTACAACATGGCTTCAGAGAACGGCGCTCATGTGAAACACAACTACTGCAACTGACCGACCATCTTGCCAGAAACCTTACTGAAGGAAAACAAACTGACCTAGTTTTGTTAGACTTCAGCAAGGCTTTTGATAAAGTTAGCCACCTTAAACTTTTGTATAAATTGCAGGAACATGGAGTTAACAATGCTACCCTTTTGTGGATTAAATCTTTTCTAATAGGCAGAACACAGAAAGTAGTCTTAGAAGGTGGATGCTCATCCGAAGTACCAGTCACGTCAGGAGTACCTCAGGGATCAGTGCTTGGCCCTCTTCTGTTTCTCTTATATATTAATGACCTTCCTAACACTATCACCTCCCAAGTTCGTTTGTTTGCAGATGACACTGCCGTTTACTTAGCTATAGATAACAAGCAAGACTGTATCACCCTGCAAGAAGATCTAGACAAGCTCATGCAGTGGGAGAAAAAATGGGAAATGGAGTTTAACCCTAGCAAATGCATTGTCCTAAATATTACTAAAAAGAAGAAAAAGATTTCTTTTGATTACAGGCTACACGGACAAGTGCTAGAGACTGTGGACAATGCCAAATACCTAGGTGTTACTATATCTGAAGATCTTTCCTGGAACAAGCATATTGACAATATAACATCTAATGCAAATAAAACTTTAGGTTTTCTCCGCAGAAACATCCAGACCAAAAATAAGAAGATCAGAGAAACAGCATACAAAACACTGGTTAGACCCCAGGTAGAATATGCATCAACTGTTTGGAGCCCATACACAACATCCTATATCAACAAAGTAGAAAAAGTACAACGTAGAGCAGCAAGATGGGTTCAAAATAATTTTTCTCATTATGACAGTGTCACCTGCATGCAGAAGGATCTTGGCTGGCAAACTCTTCAATATAGACGAGACATCACCAGAGTCACCATGTTTTATAAAATTGTGAATTGTTTTGTTGCAGTACCCATACCAACTTATCTTGAAAGACCAGTTAGGATCACCCGACATACGCACACAAAATCTTTTAGACAGATCCACACAAATGCTTCCTACTTTAAATATTCTTTTTTTCCTTATACAGTGATACTTTGGAACAGCCTACCAGAAACCATCATACAGCAACCTGATATTGCCGCATTCAAGAAGAGTCTTGATTCTTTTCAGATAGTGAGCCGTCCCTGAATAACCAAAATTGTTTTACCAGATCTTTTAATCTAACACTCACAATACTTTTAAAATTTGGCACCCTAACCAATGACTAACAGTTTTTATTCCAGCACAGACGCGCACCTGCCAGTAATACCCGAAAGGGGAGTCAGGCAGTATATATAGATAGATAGATAGATTTTCCCATTTTATTTGAAATGTTATCACTGCACCCGCAAATAGTCTAAAAAACGTACGAATTTGTGGTAACGTCATATCGTCGATCTTGTGAAATTAACTTACAAAAGTCAATTTTCATTGATATCGAATTCGAAGTAAAACTTATTGGAGTGACCGATCAGCAACACGTGTGTTAGGTAAATTCATCTGTATCGCAAAGTTCTCGGTGTATTGGAATTTTGAGGGCACTTTCCTTAAAGACTGTTGAACACGTCTGTGAAATTTTGTATCTTTTTAATCCAATAGATCCCAAAAGAATTCAAATAAACATAGGAAAATATTAGGTGTAGGTGTAATGTAAAAGCCAACGCCATAGATTAAACGTCAAAATGACAAACTTTAAATCCGGATTATAAAAACAGCACGGTGAAAGTTTTTAAAACTTTTCCTGTTTATCGAACTAGAATTGTAGGAAATTTTATAAAAAAAAAATGAACAAATTTCATCGGGCCAATTTTATAAAATTTTGTTAAAAGTGAAATTTTTGGATCAGTTAAATATGTGAATATTGATATCGAGCAGCTCAAATTTATGTATTTTTAGTTACAAAAGTTTTAATTTGCGTAATGATCATTCATTAAGCTTCGTTTTGGTACAATTTTCGGAACATAAACGTCTTATATCAAGCGAAATGCGCATTTAATTGGGGTAAGGGTAGTTTGTAGAAAACGCGCCAAATCGTCATTTTTACGACGTCATGGTAACATAATTTTCAAATTAAAAATGATAAAATATACGCCGTTGAGATCACACTAACTCGGAGTTTATTACTTATACCAAACTTTATTTTCTTTTCTCAAAAAAAAAACCAAACCACTATTATCCTCTTCCACCTTCTTTTTTTTGTTAATTCGATTTTTAGCTCACGTGACAAATTTGGTAGAATTCTCAACAGCAGTGTCGGAGAAGAGGATTTTTTTTATATATCGCCATAAGGGGCCCTTTTGAGGTGACTCGTCAGCCCGTAGTGCTCAAGTTATCAGCCTGGTCAGGGTTTACAGAAGGAATCTGAATATGTATGTCCTACAGTTAACGACATCGTGAAATTGACAAGGTAAATGGTTTTAGAATGATTGAGGAATGAAATTGAATGAGTGTATGAAGCGAGTTTTGGGTGAAATAAATGGGAGGTCAACCGATATCGCCAATTTTGTTCAGGATGAACAAAATTGGCGTTATTGATTACCTCCCAGTAATAAAATATGCTTAAAGGTTCTATGCACAGCTTCCTATTTCTTCAGGAACCTATGAGAAACTAACAATTTGAATTATGTCAGTGAAATCAGCTTTTCTCTATTAAAATTTATTTTGAATTGCGTTGTTGATGCTATATTTTTCAATGGGTTTGAGCGTTTTTGAATGGTTTGAGTGAGAGTTTAGAATGAATGAATGGAGCGCCGAGTGAGCGATTTAGAATGGTTTTAATTGAGGTAAATGTCAATTTTACGATGTAACTGACTGTAAGCTACATTTCCTGTGTAATTTTGTTTAATTCTTACAACCAGTTTCAGAGAAGATTATCAAAGAAGAAGTGTACGGACGAACGGACGGACGCATGCACAACGGACAACTAGCCACATCAATAGCCCACTGGACTTCGTTCAGTGGAGCTGAAAAGATTCTTCTCTAAAACTTTTGTACTGAATTTAACCTATCTTCACAAAAATGATCTTTGTGACAAACTTTTTAATATTTCTGAGTGAGTTAATATCATATGTGCCAAGGGCTTCACTCATTAGAATTCAACTTTTTTTAACAAAGTTATTCTATGGACATGCTATTTCAGAGTTCTTCGTTAAATTCTGATTGGATAGATAACATGAGTGCTATGGGCTATGGCGCCATCAAAAGTGTGCCTTTTTTGGAATCTTTTTAATATATTTCATTGGTACTACTTATCAGCATTCAACTAAACGTTACTGAAATGAGCCTTAGTATATGCTCTTTCAGATTTCTGTGTTAAATTTTTGTTGGGTGCACTAGGGTACTTAACGCTTTCATGTTAAAAAAAGGGGATCGAGAAGGAGAAACCAAAAGAGGTAAATGTCTAAAGCTATGCATAGGATATGAATGTGTTTGTGTAGGACTGTATAAAGTCAATAATAAAGGTTGGTAGATGATTGTCTTTGATTATGGCATCATGTTGAACCCTTGACCCAGTTCTTGACCTTTGACTCACTTTTATGAATATTGAATAATTAGATCTAGGACTGTAATAAGTCAATACAAGGGTTGTTCGACAAATTCGTAGATTTTTAGCTCGGCTGTTTTCGGAGAAAACCCGAGGTATTGCTATAGCCTTCGTGTCGTGGTCGTTGTCGTCGTCGTCGTCGTGCGAAAACTTTGACATTGTGTGATATCTCTGGTTCTACTGAAAGCATTCACTTGAAACTTGGCACACATGTTCACCATCAAAAGAGCAACCTATACTATCAAGGGGGATAACTCTAGATGCATTTTGAACAAATTATGCCCCTTTTTGGACTGGGATTTTTTCCCACTATTCAGCACTCAACAGCCGAGCGTAGGCACCCGTAGGCGGTGCTCTTGTTTTAAGGACAGGTTATAATCGAAGTCTAATAATATAGAATATACGTGCACATATTTCAGGTTTCAATCTATCTATTCCTTTTGTTTTTTTCTATTATCTTATATAGCAGAATTTACAACAGAAATAAAACAGCATGTTGGTTATACCCGGAGCTCGCCGACGTCATAAGTAACGTCAAGCGTCATTTAAGGTAGCTGCGGACAGATAACATGGTCGAATTTTCGACTTTAAAATCTCTCAATAATTTCTGAGATTTATATTTGAAGTACGGGAATTAGCGAAAACGCAATGAAAAGGGCCTGAAGCTCGTTCATTTGACGTCGTGACGTCATTAAGGGGCCAACCCCTTTTCGACCGACCAAAATCATTATTTGCAAATATTTTCTGAATTATTCGACCGATTTTCACGAAAAAAGTTTCATTTTGAAAGTCCAAGAACGCCCGAGCTAATCGTTTAATTTCTGTGCACATTAGATTAGAAACATTGGCCCGAAACGCTAACTTCTTCGCGAATTTTAACATTTGACGTTCCTTTTTTTATTTCATTTGTTGTAAATGAGTAGAAATTTCTCAAAATTTCGTCCGTAACCTATGCTGATTTTTTGTTATTTTGTAGCGAAAAGAATATGCTCTGCATTAATCAAATAAAAATGATTTGTTTTCGGGTTAGATTTTGTATTAAATTCGCTTTTGTGAAGTTGTTGCAACATTTTTCGTCGAAATCAACGTCGCACTAAATCCATCGGTATTATGCTTATTTGGAGTCAATCTCCGTGCAATAACGTATTCTAACATATTTGAAATGTAGGTTTGTAAAATATAGGCTTCAGAAGTATTAAATCTGAATATGCTTTTAAGAAATACAAAATTCATTTAAGTTTTATCAATTTTAAAAGACAGCTTTTGTGAACATTTGACGCGACGTTCAAATATCCTTTGATTTGCGATATCTTCGCGGAATCGAATTTTACAAAAAAATCTAACCCGAAGACACATGGTTTTTATTTCAAATTTCTTCAGCGGAATGGTTTGGTAGTATCATTTTTAAATTTCAATATAGGTCACCGGACAAATTTTCGAGAAAAAGGAAATATTTCCAGTGACTGTACACGAAAACAGCAACACAGAATGCATTAACATTTAAAACGTTACATTTAATTGTACTTCTTTTACTTATATCTTCATATCAATGAAACATAACATCATGCGTCTTGAAACGTAGCAAATGGCGTTTTCGGGTTGAAAATCGGTTTATTATTTCCGAAAAAATGGACAATAACTGATTGTGGTCCCCAAAAAAGGGGTCGGCCCCTTAATGACGTCATGACGTCAACTCTACGTTATGAATTCCTTTTAATGACCGAAATATGAAAGCAGATACTTCAAAGTTCAATTTTATCGCATTCGGCATGGTTTTCAGACAATTTAAAATTTGGACCTAAAATGGCCCTCTATGTGTGCGCAGTTACCTTAAGGTAACTGCGGATACATAGAGGGCCATTTAAGGTCCAAATTTAGAAAAAAAAGTATGCAAATCTTCCCTACTGCGATTAAATTAAACGTTGAAATACCCGCTGTAATATGTCGGTCATATAAAGGGATTTAATTACTTAGAAATTACAAGATTGGCGACACCTTAAGGGTATCGCGGGAAAGAATGAGTGAAAATAGAAATTGGTTAATGGAGGTTGGGCGATATATGGATAGACAGGTGGAGATGATACCAAAATATGCAACATTAGGTTCGGTATAAAGTAAACAAGACATGCTCTTAAAAACAATCTTTTCCATTTTTTTTTTAAATTTCGGTTGTGAGTTTGACGGATCTTGTCACGGCCAAAAGTATACAAGAGTTGTCCGCAGACAACATGCTTGTCCAAACTGCTGCTTGTCACAAACAGCACTTGACTAAATTTATTCTTAAGCCCATAATCTAATATATAACAGTCTGTTTTAGAAGTAAAACAGATGTATAAAAAACATATTTGTTTTAGGTACATGAACATGGTTAGGTTAAGTGAAAGACTACAGCCTGATGAAGTTACTAACATTGAATTTCATTGTATTAGATAAAAGTTTGATCATCTTTAGAATCAGTGCATCTATGATGTTTAATTGTCTAAGCTGAAAGCATTCAGATAATACACCTTTATGCAAGTTTAAAGCAATATAAAGTTTCAAAAGTTAAGGTAGAGGTCACAAAGTCAAGAGACTTGATCACAGGAGAACGATGTTATCAACTGTGTGTTATGACCTTTCACAAACAAAAAGACGTCTCGAAAAAAAAGTGAAAACAGCTGTTCCAGTTTTGCTGAAAATTCTAAAATTTAAGAGTTGATAAAAGCATTTGTTGGTCTCATTGAGATATGAAACTTAAAACCTAATCACACTGAAGGAATATGCAAACCTGTGTTCTCATATAATACTATCTATCTATAGCGTGTATTATAGTGACGACTCTGGCTAGGTCGCTTTGGGCCAGTTCGATCTGATACATATATGTGATATTTCCATGGGCACTCATAGAGAGATTAAGACCTTTTGGTAGGGAGATTGGGCCTCAAATGGGGAGATTTTGTGTAATGCACATTGAGGCAAAGAAAAATATCTTGAAATGGCACAAATGTTGTGAAAAACATACAGAATCCCTAGCTCAGTGCTCCATTCATTTCAAACATTCAATTCAATCCTACCATTCAGGAACGCCTGAACATCGGTTAAAAACACTTTGAAAACGTACAACACGATTACATTTTTATTTAAATCGAATAAATCATTCTACGACTTTGATGGATGATGAGGATTTTTAAGTGTCTGATAGGACTGTAAAGACACAAAAGAGAAAAGTAAAAAAAACCAAAAACAAATGGAGGTTATACCACATCATTAATTTCTTTTAGATGAAATTAGTGATATTGTATAACTTCCCTTAAAGTTTACTCAAAGTTCGCTGCAATATCATTCCAAAATAACTTCTTGATTTGAGTTGATCTAATTATTTAGGAGAGTAAGATGTCGGTCATGGTTTCACAATGGAAAATTGTCAGGCTAATAAAAATTTGACAAAAATTCTTGGAAAAAAAATCACCAAAGTAACATTCTGGAAAAGTTTCATTGAAATCAGCCAAGTAGCTAGGAGTATATATATATTCTTTATTTCCTCCAATAATGAAGATTATAAAGTACAAGATTACATGTCATAGAAAGATAATATACAACAAAATAGCATGCACGGATATAATGTAAAAAGTTGATCAAATAATAAAGATGAAAGAGAAGGGGGAAAAAAGCTGTTCTTTTAATAGAAGGCGTAGGAATTTTATTACGCTGGACTGTAAAACTTCGTAGCCACAGATGTAATATCAATGGTTGCAACCTTTACAAGGCCAACGAATATTAAGATGTATCCAAATTAATACACATATTTGCACATTTTGAATAGTAGGAGCTGATCCACATCACGTTAGTCCCTGATATAACGCCTTACACGAAACGAAAACGAAGGACGTCACAAGGATGAATGGATAAGTACTATAAAACTACCATGGACAACAGAAAATTCAGTTATGTATGGACTATTTTAAAACGATTATAATATATGACATGCATATTTAAGGGACAACAGCCTATACTTATTTACATTTCAATTTGACACTTGCGGAAAAAAAAAACCCGCTGGAAGACATTTAAATTGTCCTATTATACAATCTATTAAATGTGTAAATTTAATGGTACAATCATGAGTCTTTTGTGACTATTTTACCCATACTATTGCTTAGACTATCGAATCCGGATAATTCATTAAGATGCACTACCAAAGCTATGACAACACCAAATACGATGTAAATAATTCAGAGCTAAGAAGCAAAAGTTTGAATAATTTTCCCCTAAGATAACCGTAAAATTATCGTTGAGACCAAAAAGAGCTTTAATATAATCCTTATGACCGAATGTTGATAAAAGTGAAAGCACGGTATTACTTAGCCTTTGATTAAATAAGTCTCGACAGTTTTGTACAGAAACACAGTCAAACAGTATGTGCTCACTTTTACTGCATGTAATGCCATTTTTACCACACCTCAAACAAAAAGAGTCAAACACAGCTAAATAGGCAATTATCTGTGCTGCAGAGAAACAAGATTTTAATTTTTCTGGGTGTATCAAAGCGAATAACCACAGCGAAAGATCATGAAATTTAGATTGTATTTCCTTATATAAACCAAATTCTTGAACTGACGTCCTTAATTCCCAATCATTTACGTAATGATTATTAATCTTAGACTTAAGATAAGTTTTCCAAGTGTATTTAGAGGGAAATCTACTATAGCTGATAAAGTCTTGAAGAATGTACATCAGGTCATATTTGTACAAAATATTACATATTTCTGAAATAAAACCATAACAAGCAGAACCATTGAAGAAAGAACACAGACGATACAGAAAGAAATCTTTTACCGCACAGTCCCTGTCAAGACGACATAATTGACCAAAAAAATGAGTTTTCTGAATTCGATATCTGCCTGAATCGGTAGAGAACCTGAAAGACCAAGAACAATATCAGTTCTAGACCGGGAACAGAGCCCTTGAATTTGCTTTAGACACAGTCTGTGCGAGCGCTCAATAACTGAAATATTTTCATTGGAGAGCGGCGGTAAAAATTCACACCCAAATAGGGCCCTGGGCAAAACAATGGATTTGTAGATCTTAAAGCCCGTCAAAGGATTTAGCCCGTGACGATGCAGACCGTCTTTCACTAGTCCAAAGAAAGAACGTCTGAGCTTACAACTCACGTTCTTAACAACAGGTGTCGGAGACGAGTACTTGTCATACAAAATACCTAAGTATATTGCAGACTCAGACTCATTTATTTCCTGATTGCCTATGTACTATGAACGTGAGTTAAGTTTGAAAAGTCTTTTTGATTCATGGAAAATTACAATAGAACATTTAGATGGATTATATTGGAATCTCCATAGACAAGAATATTTATAAAAAATATCTAACATAGCCTGAAGAGAGTGTGCAGATAGCGACAACAAGGTCACGTCATCAGCAAAAGACGGCGCACACAAACTTAGCCCATTTACCTGAAATCCCAAATTACTACCCACTAATTGATCAATTAAGGAATCGATAAAGATTAAATACAGGAACGGGGACCATACTCCGCCTTGACGGGTACCTTGCAAAACCGGGAACCAGTGAGATTTGTAACCATTATACATGACGCGGCTATACATGTCTGTGTGCATAGCTATTACAATTTTCAAAAGCTTATGGTTAACATCAAGCTGGTGTAATTTAAAGAACAAACCTTTGTGCCAAACACGATCAAAGGCCTGTCTTGCGTCTAAAAAGCAAGAGAATAGCTTACTGCGTTTTTCCATACAGTAATTTATGCTCTCGCTTAAAATAAACGTACCTCATGGTACTACCCATACTTTGCTGAAATCCGCCTTGAAGAGAATGTAGTGGTCTTTCTATAGACCTATGTAATCTTTTAAGTAATACTGATTCAAACAATTTCAGAATCGATGAAGAGAGCGTTATTGCTCTATAACTATTTGGGTCATTCTTTGGCTTTTTACCTCCCTTAAACAATGTTAGTATTAGACCTTGTTTAAGGGAAGTAGGCACGTAATTAAAACAAAACATTAAATCAAACAAAAATGTGACATAATGTAACAATAATTTTCCACCATGAATGATGTGCTCATTACTAACACGGTCAAGACCGCACATCTTTCCGGTTTTTAAAGACAAAACAATATTAGATACTTCGTCACAGGATATGTGATCACCGTCAAATAAAATCGGTTTATCCTTTAACCTAGAAACAAATTGTGATACATATTCAAAATGGGCTTTATCATAAGAAACATTTTCAGTATCGGAGTAAAGATCTGCAAAATGATTACCCCATCCAGTACAGATATCGGATGAATTACGACATGTAGAATCTTTAAATTTGATTTCATTTGACGTATTTTTGGGGTATTATTACGTTTAGAATTAAACAAGCGCCAAAACAGCGGACAGTCTATGCCAGACGCATTGTCAATATCTGTGATAATTTGCTGTAGGTATTTACTACTTGCTTCTCTTTGCACTTTACGAAAACTACATTTCGATTCCTTGTACTCTTTATAAGAAATATACTCATTTCCTCGAGGTCTGCCGGCTTCGAGCCATACTCGGCGCTTATCACGCATAAGCGCATAATATAGCTTGAGGTCAGCTGACCAATAGGGCTTCAAAAATGAACGGAAAAACGATTTAGGAAAGCAAGCATCTGACGCACAATTGATACTCCGAACAATACAGTCGTATAAGCTATCTATATAATCATAACAGTTATCAGCAGATAAAGCGTCTATACTTGTCTTAAGAAGTTGATGAAGAAATATTTGATAATTAATAATATCATCTTGTGTGGCCATTTTCCATTTAATAGGTTTATTCGGACCAGCCTGAACAGGGTCACAGCTTTGCAAATATTCCTTAAGCTGTAACTTTAGACACGTAGGACGATGAGTTGACACGTTAAGACAGTTATCATCCTGTATGTGACAAGACAAAACAGACTGGAATAACGCATCTGCGATGAACATATGATCAATTAACGACTCATTACGCTTATCATACGAAACATAGCTTGTATAAGAACCCGTACAGTATATAGACGTCGTAACATTAAACATATTGAAGTCAGACATCAGATCTAATAGATCCTAACCTCTTTTATCAATCGGTTTAATATATCTTAACCCGTTTAAGTGTACATTAAAATCACCCATGACAATTAAGGGTCCCATTTCAGAGTACAAACTTATTAGATTATATAATTGATCTATATGCTCACGAAAATACGATATTCTATGATTACTACATGGTAAATATATCTGTAAAATATACATGTAAATGTCTTTTGATAATTGAAGTTGAATGCCGACAATTCTATCGCTTTCAATACATAGTGGTGAAATAAAGTGATTATACTTATTTTTCCACATGAGGGCCACGCCTCCTTTACCTGTAGATCTATTTCTATAAGTATTAAGTCCCGAATCACATACTCCCAGGCTATTATAGTCTGGATGTATGCTATTCAGGAAGTGAATATCACTCTGGTGTAACCAATGCTCAGATATGCCGCATATATCGACGTGCTCATAATCGAGTAATTCACTTAAATAAAAGGCACTGGACATTAAGCCAGTAGCGTTCCAAGAACAGATATTCATGATTGCCAAGCCAATATTTATTGGCAACTCAGAAAGAAATTCCTGAGTATTTTTCAAAGATGGTCACCCAAGGAACATTTTGACAAAATTTCATTGAAATTGCTGTACTGCCTTAGGAGATGAAGTCCTTCAAAAGTTCATAGTGATAAACGCCCCACCCTGCCATGCCCATAATTATTGGCAACTCAGAATTTTGAGACAATTTTTTGAAGATCCCCATCATGGTCGACCAAGGTCTTGCAAAGTTTCATTGAAATCAGCCCAGTTGTTCAGATGTTTAAACATTTCAGAGTGACCAAATGCCATTCCCTGCTACGTCCATAATTATGGGCCTATCAGGATTTTGCATACAATATTTGAAGAGGGTCACCCAAAGAATATTCTGGAAAAATTTCATTCAAGTTGGGCAAGTGGTTTCAGAGAAGAAGTTTTAAATTGTTGATGACAGATGATGGACTCAGGGATAATCTAATAGTTCCCCTAGAGCACGCTGTGCTCAGGTGAGCCCCACCAATACTTGAGGTCCAGAAAGGGTAGGTCTTTTTAATTCATGGAGGCATGAATCTAAAAAGCTAATTACACTTTATATGAGTAAATATCAAAATGTTGTAATAACTGCCATGCATGTTAAATAATTGCAATGAAACAATTAACCAATCACAAGGAAGCATGTACTTTTTTTAACACAATGTTATTTATTTATATATTCTCTTCTATGACCATAATCATATATCATTAATTATGTTTTTATATCAAAATCATGTGGGACCTCCAGACAATTTGTCCCTTTGTGCACCAGCAATTTATTCAGTCTGGGGAAGGAATCGAACCTCCATACATGGTTTTGAGTAATTAGGAGCAATAAGACCATGATTGTGAAATAAGGCCAAACAGAAAGAAAACTTAAAAGTCTCCATGACTGGGTGTTTAAGGAGACATGAAACCATAACCTTATCACTCTCAATGAATATTCCAAACAGATTGATACAAAAGTCACTTAGTGTGTTAAAATATTAGTTCCATACCTTCAAGAATTAAAAACAATACATGTATGGTACCTTCTTTTTTTCATAATTCAAAAAATATGTGATTTGATTAATATATTTTACAATCTGAGAATGATGTTTTTAGTTTAACCATTTTGTACTGGAGCATAAAAATAGCTTCATGCTCAGATTTGACTACCTTGAGGTATAAAAGCATTTTTTCAGCCAATCAGAAATCTTGTCAAAACATCAAACTGAAAATCATATCGGTTTAATACATATATTTTTTTTTTCTCAATTTAGAGACAAGAAGAACATTTTAATGATTTCATGGAAGAATGAAACTAACTATAGCTGTTTGAGCAACTGATTTGCTCCACAGGCCTGAATCTAGTAATATGATTTGATGAGAATTTAAGAGAATCAATAACAGAGAGTTTATTTCAATTAAATAAGTGTTTTTAAGCGTCACATGCTGTAATATTTCTGCAAAGAAAAATTCATGACTGATGAATAACAGATGGAAAATTAACCTTGACTTGTCATTCCAGTAAAACGAGGTTGATATCCATCAATTAGATTATAAATGAGAAAATGATTTTCAAAGTTTCATCTAATCACAATAATCTTTTGTAGTCTGATTTAAGGTTTACCCAAGAATGGCCCCTAAATTTTTTGGGAAATCCCCATGGCTCTAATGATAAATATTGAATTTTTGAGCTTGTGCGACTTTAGTTTAAACACGGCGACATGTCCGCCATTTTTTTTATAAACCATATATGAATATTTGAGTTTGGCTTTCCCAAATGAAGTGTGTTTGGTCATAAAATTAAGTATTCCATGGTAGCTTTTCCATTAAGCTATGAAATGATATATTGTGCATTTAGATTGGGTAAAAACTGACTAAGAAATTGACTCTCGATTTGTGCCGGGTGATGTTTGCTCCAAAATGGAATTCTACTCCTTGTCTTTGGGCCAACTTATTTCCGTCCCCGGGCATGGCTGGTTGTCGTTGGTTTTACAGCTTGAAACCAGCTCTGCGTTCAGGATGACAGAACAATTCGAGTTATACCCCACTTTGAACACAATTGCACTTGCTAAACAGGGTATAACTTGAACCGTTTTGTCATTCCGAACGCAGAGCCGGTCTCAAGCTGCAAAAACAACAACACAGGGCCCCGCCCGGGTCTGAAATAAGTTGGTTCACTATCATCATAAAAGTTTTTTAAAGAAATCAGCGGGACATGTCCCTGTGAGTTAAAATTGTTAGTCATTTTCCTTATAATAGTAATTTTTTGTTATAATTTCCAACCAAAAGGAGATGATTAAGGAACATCTTGACTAGTTCTGTAGGTAAACAGTTCGAAGGGTTATGATGTATAGACCTGCAATTTCAAGTGAGTGATCAAAGATCAATTTTACATTGAAAATGATAGGAGTTAACGGTTTCTCGAACCTCACTCTTTCTTGTGGAACTATACAGTAGAATAGATTTGTCAGCAAAAGTTGATCAACCCAACCTTTAAACAATAAATCTTCCAGACAGATAAAAATCGCTTTATGGGATATGGGATTTTACGCAAGTGATTCGACCCTTTGGACCCGAAATTTGCCTCCTGTTTGTTTTCCATGTTCAAATAACTTATGTCGAGAAAAAGGTCTCACCACTGGGAGAGCTGGAAGAAGGGTAAAATATGGGGAGAAAACCCTGAGATCGGGAGATATCACATGTCTGATTTATAATGGAAATAATTGAACAGCAAGAGATTTAACATACCTGAGCTCATGGAGGTTTGGGCTATATCCATCCAAAGTAGATTGTTGTTGAAGGAAATTGATAAAAGACACCAAAAAAAAACAGCTGCATTTTTTCTTAAGGTTCATGTAAAGTGTTTGAGACCCAATATTTATGGCACTTCATTAGCCAAGAAAAAGCAGTCATTCTTTGTGACGTCATCAACATATATCAAATATTTAAGAATACGTTATTGCATGAAGATTAGCGTCAAATAGGCATAGAAACTATGGTTTTGGTGCGTCGTCGAATTCGACGATAAAAGTTGCAACAATTTCACTAAATCGAAATTTATGAAAACTTTAAATTCCTATTTGTTGAATGCGAATAATATTCATTTCGCTACAAATAACAAAAACTCAGCATAGGTCACCGGATAAAGTTTTGAGAAATGTCTATGTATCAACAAAAACTCTAATGAAACCTCAAATCTTGGAAATCGCGAAATAAATAGCGTTTCAGACCTGTTTTTCTGTTTGAATGTGTACAGAAATTAAACGACTAGACTTATCGTTCTTGGACTTTCTAAATAAAACATTTTTCTTAAAAATCGGCCAATTAATTAAGAAAATATTTGCAAATACTGATGTTGGCGGGTCCCTACATGACGTCACGACGTCAAATGAACGAGCTTCAAACCCTTTTTATTGCGTTTTAGCTAATGCCCAACCTTCAAAGATAAAACTCAGCAATTATTGTGAAATTTTCAGAAAGTCGAAAATTCGACATTGTTATCGGTCCGCAGTTTCCTTAAGTCCAACGAACGTCGCACTTTCTCCACATTGTAACCTACAAGATACATGCATTTCCGATGCCTGCTTACAAATTTACATATCACTCTTCAGAAAATGACGACACAACTGCTTGTGCTTGTTAAGTAAGACTTGACCTGAGAATAGTATGCGCTGTGACTGTTTTGCCCTCTGGAACTAGGTGCTGTAATAGAATGCCGTGCTGGTCCATGAAGTAAACATCTGTTTTCCTGTGCTTTTCCGGACCCGGGCCCATTTTAGTGGGGGGGGGGGGAAGGGGGGTACGCGGGGTTTTCAACACCAATGACATGCGCATAGTGGTGCAGTCAAGCCTCATCCGTGGTGATAATCCTGTCAAGAAATGCGTCTCCTACTGTTTCGTAGCGGATAAGAAACTCATGTAAAATATCGCAACCGGTTTTCTATTTCACTTTCCTTGAGCAATCGGGACACCCAACGTACACTAACTTAAGACATGCCCAGTTCATCTGTTGGTATCCCGTGCACCGTTGATACCGAACATCGAGTTAATTTGCAATCTACCTGACAGTAAATCTCCTATCACGATTTACCATGTCTTTTACTCAATCCCTAATTAGACACAATACAACGGCAGATGTAACGTTGTAAAGTGATCTTCGTAGAATAGTGACCCCCGGTCGATATTTTATGAAGAATAATTAACCTTCTCTATAAAATACTGACCCCCATATAAAATTCTGACCCCTTCTGATTTCATCAATAAAATTTTGACAGCCTCCCCCACTAACTTATTGCAAATAAAACATACTCTTTATTTACTGATAAATTGCGCATATCGAATCAAATCACTGTCGCTAGTTGTCACTTACTAGTTGTTGCTGTTGTTGTTTCTAATCGACATGATGCAGACATATATTACTCGAACGAATCAAATATGCACAAGAAAAATAGTCAAAGGGGTCCTATGGTAGCCTTTTATGAGCTTTATTTTCATTTAGGGGTCCAAGATGGGCCCAATATTTACATTTTGTCCAGATTCTACCCATATGGGCCCTAAAATATCATGTTATTGAGTGTTGCATATTGAAGTATCCGTTGTTGTTGAAATCATTCTGTGGTAATACTTTGTTCCCACTGAAGATTAACTTTAACTCGATCGCCTAAATTCCCCGAACGGACCTAATCAAATTTCGCCTTCGGCAATCGAGTGCCTTCTTCCCGATCGCTTATCGAACAAACTCGACCTCTACACGAGCATTCACGACCCTTTCTCGGTCGAAGCCCAACCGTCCATCCGATTTTCTTCCGATTATCCCGACCATTACTCGAATCCTACACGATCGATGCCCGATCAACTCGATCTCTACTCGATCTTCACCCGAGAAGGTCGAGTTGATCGTGTTCTAGTAGTTGAAGTTCGGTGATCATCGTGTACTGATAATAAAGTTTCAATTCAAATTAGAACTTTTGAGTTTACTAGGCACCGAAATTAAGCAATTGCAGCTGTGGTTCAGGCGAATAGAGGTCTAGAGGGATTTTCTGAGAGGAGATGCTCACATATTTGGGGAAATTCTTGATCGTGTATCACCAAGAATTGAGAAGAAAACACTTACTTCAGGAAGAGTCAGGGTCTATCAAAATCATAATAGAATGGGTAGATAATTTTTATGTAAATATATGTCTTGTATCTTCAACTCCCTAATAAAGTCATTTCAGCGTAAATACTTTGTCTGTAAATATACTTAGCACAAATAGTTTAGGAGTGTTTTTCGACCGTCGTATTATTAAACTATATTCACACATCAAGATTTATATGCCCCCGCATCGAAAGATCGAGGGTACATTCTTTCTCCGTTGTCCGTCTGTCTGCCCGTGAGCCGATTCGACTGTCTGTCTGTCCACAGAACATAACCAAAAACTTAACATTGCAAATATTTTCAAGTCTATTCAATATAAAAGACACTTATTTGGCATAATGATAGATCTCAATGATACGCGTCTACTGATTTCAAGGTGAAGGTCATCTGTCAAGGTCAAATAACTCAAAAATTTAACTACAAAACTTAAAAATGTCTATACTGTCAAGCATTTCAAGATAAAAAATCTTATTTGGCAAGATGATATATCTCAATAATGTGCATCTGCTGCTGTCCAAAGCAAGGTCATGTGTCTAGGTAAAAAACTTAACAAAACAAGAGCCGTCAGAGACGGATTATGCTCCCCGAATAAGGCAATGTCACAAAAACAAGAGCCGTATTGGACATGGACATCCCCCGCCACAAAAGCTTGATAGTAAACTGAAGCCTAATAGATTAAAGATTCTTTTGTACTGTCAGAGATTTACCTCCTATTAAATGTATTAAAATAACGAAGGACAATAAATCCAAAATTATGCAAGCAAGAGTTATAGTTCTGGTGTATTGCACTTCTCCTCCATGAGATCTATCTACCCATAAAGTTTCAAGTTGATAGCTATCATACTTTAGGAGATATGCTCCAGACAAAATCTAAGTATCAAAAATAACAAAGGGCAATAACTGCAAAATTATGCAAGTAAGAGTCGAAGTTCTTGTGCACTGCACTTCTCCTCCGTGAGAGCTATCCACCCATAAATGTTCAAGTTGATAGCCATTATAATTTAGGAGATATGTTCTGTGGTCAGATTTCAAAGACTCAAATAAGCTGTTATCTTATACAGCTACAAACAAACATTAAACCCCCTTTTTGCATGACATTTTAAGACACAAATTTCAAATAGTTTAGGGTAAAGGGCATGTGATTTGCTACTCAAATGTGAAATTTCATCAAATTCTGAGCATAAGACTAGGAGAAATGCAAGAATAACTGTAATTTACGCGCTAACGTGGTTGGTAACAAACATTAAGCCCCCTTTTTCCATGATATACATTTTTTCACGTTGATTTCAAATTGTTTATAGTAAAGGGCATCTGATTTTCTACACAAATATGAAATTTCACTAAATTCTGACTGTTAGACTAGGAGAAATTTGGGAAAAACTGTTTTTTACCCTAAGCCCCCTTTTCCCGTGACGAGGCCTCAAATCCAAAAACCGTCACAGATGCATCATCACTATATCATAGGGAGTTCACATGGTAAGTTTCATTCAATTTGGCCCAGGGGTTATGGAGAAATAGGTAGGGACGGACGGACGGACGGACGGAATTACGGACGTACGGACGGACAGACGGACAGACAAAGCGGCGGCTATATGCTCTGCCTTCGGGGAGCATAAAAAGCCTTATCTTCAAGCCTTTCTTTAAGATTCAAGCATCACATTTATCATAATGATAGACCCAAATAATGTGCATCTGTAGATATCAAGGTCATTGGACAAGGTCAAGGTCATCGATCAAGGTAAAACTTCTTAAAACCTTTACGTTAAAACTATTCAGTTCATTCAAGCCTATTTCATATATATACCCTTCAATAATTTAATAGCCATTCTCTGTAAGCAATTACGTTTTTACAAAGTGGCAGGCACACTATGTTTTGGATTATTTTGAAACTTGGTCGGTTGCCATGGAAACCTGTCTATTTTTTTGGTAAAACATGGCATATTCAAGCATGAAAATAGGTAATTTTCGAGCATTGTTATTTTGCTTAATAAGGTTTCAATACCTTTCTTTTATAAATTGTTTTATTCTTAGTCAATCATAGGCATTTTTTAAATTTATTTCAAGTTTTTGTTCTTTTCGATGCTATATAATATTGAGGTTTCATTTGTGTTCTCTCTTTAGTTGCTTTTCAAAATCTGCTTTATTAGTTTACTGCATGATAAATGAATTCCTGTGTGCATGAATACCTGTGTGCATGAATTGTGTTTTCTTTAAAATTTTTAACAAAGTTGTATGTTGGAAATGAAAGAAAGTATCGGAACACTGTCTGCAGTGTTGATCATTGCAAATTTTGTCCCCTGACAAAACAAAAAATGTGCAATAAAATTTTCTAGCGTGCAAATATCTCTAGTCTCAATGAACAATACCTAAAATAATTTATTTTTACCTTTAAATGTATGTAACTTTTATCAATGTCGTAAATTTTATAAAATTTTCACATACTAAATCTGTGATCAAAATGTAGTACAAGGGAGGCAACAAGTGGATATGTCTGATAAACTTATGCACGAGTGGTCTCCCCTGCTCAAACAAATCTTTTATGCGTCTTTTTCCATTTTTATGGCAGTATTATCTTATCTTTTTTGATGAATAATGTAATGTCTTATATGTCTTAAATTGTCAAGTCGGTGTTAAAAGCTCACCAGAGCTTGTGTTATCTGTTATGTACTTCCGACTTTCTGTAAATAAATTTTACTTGACTTGACTTGAGGTGGATAGGGTAAGACATGTTTTGAAGGTGTCATATTTTGACAATTTCTTGAAACATTTTTTATTTCAGCTGGTTTGAAATTAGATGTACCTACTTAAGAATGCAACAACCATCTCTTTATCATGTAAAGGAAAAAAATGGGATTTTGTCTTGAAACGGGGTTACATGGTAACATGACAGTTACCGTCAAGTTAAAGTAATTGTATTTTCTATATATTTTCTTTGTGAAAACACAAAAGATGTTCAATATAATTGTATGGTTTGATATTCAAGTTTGGTAGGTATATCATCAATTAAAGTCAGCCAGAAGTCTTTCTCTGAAGGTCAAGATCATTTTTTTACCATTTTTGCACAATTTCTTTTGTAAAAAGAATCAGAAACCAGTCATGGAATTTTTTTTCTACTGTCAAAAAGGTAGATAGGCATCAGAGAAACAGATACTTGTCTCATTTTTGTGACCTAATAACTGCTATAGGGCATTGGATACCATATTTAATCGTCAATTCACACTTCCTAAATGTATATGAAGTGTTGAGTTAAAAAAAACAAAAACCCTGACTCTGAATCCACGTTTGTCCTTTTCTTATTTATCATAACACATTGGCCCTCCTTTTACTTTGAACAAGGTTTAAACCTTGTGTAAATGACCAGAATAAACTGTGCACTTTTTTTTATGCAGCACATGATAAACAAATATTTTTATGTACCCAATTCTTTTCTTATTTAATTTTGTATGTATGTTATAATAACAAAATTGAGGATTGTCTTTTATCCAATGATTCAGCTTAAAAAGGCTTAAATAGAATTTAACATGAAAAGATTTTTTTAAAATAAATAACAAAATTAAGTTTACAGCTTTAAATAAGCTTAAGTGGTAATAGAACGAATTAATAATTGCAAAATATTGAATGCACATTTTGTTATTTCTGTACGCCATTTTGGATTGTTGCTATGGGATCAACGGGAAATAACTCTAAAATAGACTAGTACACTAAATTTAAGAGATTACACTTTTTCTCAAATTATAATTCCAAAATTATACCACATGAACATGATATATTTACACTGTGGCCATGTTTCAGAGTATGCAATGTTCAATCGAAAATTGTGAAATAAAATGGTTATGGGATTTTTTATACTTTGATAACTAGAATGTCTAATCTATTTGCTTTAAGCAATGTTTTTCTTCCCCATATACGCTGCAAAAAATCTGAAATTTAAATATGGAATTTTGCAAAATTCTAACTCTCTTGAACCTGTTTCTATAGCAACATAGTACCCCTTTCAGAATGAGAGATATATATTGTAATGATACTTTATGGAGATCAACTTGTGCAAGAATGGCTATTAAATGATTAGAGATCTCAGTAATGTGCATCAGTAGTTATCAAGGCCAAGGTCATATTTTAAGGTTTCAAATCATATCTCAAGGACCATCATTTTGAAAAAATGCTGTTAAAGGGGGCAATTGTGTTTCACAAACACATTTTGTTGAAATGGTGGAATCAATTCTCGAATCAATTTTCAGTAAGATTCATGTTAAATAAGGCTGACGATTTTTTTTACTTAAAGGTTACTTAAAAGAACGGAGATGTCTTCGAGAAAAGTATCACCGACGAAACAGTGTATTTCATCGTCATCTAGGAATAAGAATTAAGCTAAATTAGAACGTCATTTTGCTATATGACAAACTTGTGAGTGGCTCTTCACAGTAGGCCTTAATCGCTTTAAAAGCCATAAAGCGTTTGAAATTAAAAGTCTGTGGAGTCTCAAATTCGTATCTTCTCCTGTCAATCAGTAACCAATAATCGACACAAATCTGATTTAATCTGGATATTTTCTGCTTTCAAATATTGCTGTTTTCATTCGTTTTCGTGACAATGAAATGAAACATTCCCTCAAATGAAGACTCCCGATGATAAAAAGTAATTATCCGTCCTTTCTTTTTCTGTCCACTTACGACTGAAGATATCTTCATTTGGCAATTAAATAATCTAATATTTTACTGCAAAAATCATTCGTAATTATAAAATACGACTCATAACCTAAGAACTGTGGCTACAAACCAATGACATAGTTTGCCATTTCTTTGTGCAACATTCAAACTGATACATTTCAATCAATAACGATATTCCAGAATGTCAAATTAAGCCCATTTTCTAGCGTTTTCGAGCGGTTTTCATCAACCGAGGAATGCCTTGATACATTCAAAAGACTATCGTCGAAATTTAGCTAACAGTAATCCTATTTAACGCGCTGATTTCCTTTTAACTTTACTGACATGGCGGTGACAACAACGAATGAACTGCACAATATTGCAAATCAAAGGAAACTCTATGGTTCGGAAAGGAGAAAAATGGACACGAAAAACGTCAAGAATTTTCCTTTCGTACTTAACTTGCTGTAAAAATGGAAATGTTTGCGTGATAAAATTGTTTGTATTTTCCGCGGTTTGAGCTATGTTAAAATCAAGTGTAATTTAAATGTAAGTATTTGGTGTAACCTTTGAAGTTCGTATAATGTCAGTTTTATATTTTGTTTCAGCTAGAAAGTGCAAATTATATTTCTTGGCCTTATGGTCATGTGGTCGATGAGCGATCGAGAATCGTCTTATGAGGTCGGGTATCGATCGACTTTATAGTGTGAACAAATCGAGCATAGGTTGATTTGATCGGGTGCTATCGGGAAGTGTTCTAGTAAAGGGCGAGAATGATCGTGTAAAGGTAAGATAAAAGATCTCTACCTGATAATATTCGATGTGATTCACGACCAGCTCGATCTTTCATCCGATCGGTACACGATCGCCTCCCAACCGCTTCTAGATCAAATAATCTACCTGACCTTAAATGAGTATTTTTGACATTACAAAAAATAACCGGGAAGGAAGCCCGATCAATGCCGATCGCACTCGAGCATCCCGACCTCTCCCGATAACTCATGCCGAGCAAGCTCAAGCGCTACAAGATCGATTGATCGGGTTCAATCGAGTTGATCCGATCGGCAGTGGGAATACAGCATTCAGTGACTAAATGTCAACAGAATAACTCCTTTATGCAACCGCTTATAAGGAGGGTGTGTTTTAAGTACCGGCATTCCAATATTCCAACACAACCCTTTCGTGTGTCAGCCGCAAGCAAGGAAGAGAACGAATCATAAATATGGAAAATAAAGTTAGATTGAAAAATACAGAAATCGCCAGTTATGTAGATAGAAACGTCGTCTTCCTAAACGACCCCAGTAGAATTATCCGTGTTTGCCGTCATAATTAAGAAGCACTGGCGGGCGTAGAACAATTTATAATCATTTTCGTTAAAAGCACTTAATACATGTACAAAGACTTCACGAGCGCTTTTATGTGTGAACGCAAGGCTGCCGTTGCTTTGATTTTGTACCAAATTATAATGTGAGTACAGGATAGTATTAAAACAGATGAACTGTTGGGCCTTATTGAATGTGAATGAATTAGAAAAAAAATGTTTGTTTGTATCTGTATTGCTGATACTTTTTTTCGATTGTGGCTAAAAGCAAATTTTAAAGTAATTTTGCCATTTTGCTCCAGCTTTGACACCAAACTACATTGATGCATTATACTTCTAACTCCCGTAAATAGTATTAGTTATACGGTTTCTTGCCGGGGTATATGACGATTTATTCCCGGCTGGAAAAAATGATTTCACCCGAGCCGTAGGCGAGGGTTGACATCACTTTTTACTGCCGGGAATAAATCGTCATATACCTAGGCAAGAAACCGTATTACGAATTTATAATACTTCAAAGTTTTAGGTCTTAAAATCTGTCTTTCGCCTTTTTAAGGCCTTGGTATAAACCTAATTGTTTTAAACCACCAATATCCCTTAATGCGCCCCTATGAAAAGTAAACATGTACAAAGTGACGTCATACATGTATATACCTGTAAGGTCACAATGATATAACCTGAAATTATTGACATGATTTGACCTTTATGCATTGAATGAATTAACCAATGAATACATTTACCATCGATGAATATCGGTGGTTACGGAAAGGTTCGTCTAAACTCGGGGGGCTATATTTTAATATGATCATAAAATTTTACCTACATTTAGTAACAGTTCCGTGGTCGAGAGGTGTAGGTCACAGTCAAACGAAGTCTACCTTTGGCGGTTCAAAATTTTGTTGTCTTTTCTTTTTTCTTTTCTTTTTTATTTTATTATTTTTTTCGCTTTTAAAATATTACAAAAAGATCATGCATGACTTTCTTGTGTATTCTGACAATATGTTTATTAGAAACGTTTACTTAACACTTTTGTCACAGAAATTGTCTTCAATTGACTAGTTTGTCGAAATTTGAACGAGCAAATTGAGACGTGTAAATCAGACTTCAATTTTTTTAAAAGCAGCTTGTAGAACCTTTTGATATACTGGTATTTAAGAGAAAACACGGATTATGAGTTTGAAAGCATAAAAACGATCTTATTTGTAATTGTCTGATCTTCAAGATACATATAGAGATATTAGAGTTGTTAAATAAACTAATATTAAAAATGAAAATAAAAATAGAAAGAAAGAAATTGAAACAAGTAATGGGTAAGACATATATTATTGTTTATGAAAAATAAAAATAAGTTTTTATCAAGGTTCGAACCACGGATCTTATGTTCTGCAGTTCGTCGACCTTACAATTATATCTAGAAGAACCCTTTACCTACATTGCGCAAAATAAACATATAAATCATCATGATCGACTCCCGAGGTGATACGAAAACTAACGATTATGTACAGTTGGATTCAATAAAGCGTGTAATTATTTAGATAGAGGTCATGCTAAATCATGTCAAAAATTTTAAGTTATACACTCTGCGATGTTGTGATATGAAAGCGGTTCTTGGCCGAGCCTGCTAGAAATTTGTCACTTTAAATGTACAGATTGGTAAAAAATTAAGGTATTTATTGACATCTTTATATTTTTTTATTTGCACATTATTACCCGACATGCTTTATAAATGTTGTATAATGTGTATACTCGGGTCGTGTTATCCGTGATGCGAGAGAATCATGGCTTCCATTAGGGCCTACCGTTTCGATTTTTTGACTTTGTTCACGGCGATACGCCTTAAGGAAAAATTAGAGGTAATATCGGAGCGGCCGTTGATATCAATGTTTGTCAGGTCAGCATTAACCAATGAAAATGCTAGAATTGTCTTTGCAGTATAATAATACATCATTTGCAAGCCCTCATTTGCTCAATTTACCAAGTCTTGCAAATTGCCACCCTCTGGTGGGAAAAAAAGATGTTTGCATCGTTAGGAGATCCGACATGTGACCTCATGACTTGGATTTCGAAGTCTATCATGTTGAAACTAGTATTAGCAGTAGTTTCGGTATAACAGTCAATAAAATTGTAAAGCATTCTAAATCATTCATCCAGCGCCCCATTCATTCCGAACACTCACTCAAATCGATCACAAACGCTCCAAAATCATAATAAAACATTTTGAAATCGTTTAAGGTTCATGTTAAAGAGTTTTTGAACCAAATTTAATGCTCCTTTTTTTATAAAAAAAAGACAGTCTGCCCAGCTTAACAATAAATCAAATTGAAGCTGTAGATGAGCACAAACAGTTGCACGACACTAAATGCCCAATTTCATAAAAGAATAGTCAAACCATTATGGCAAAGGGATATTTTCTTCAAAACAAACAACATCATCTCGGCTTGCTAAAATTTGCCTACATTTGATCAATATCTAGACAAATTGTCATTCTATGTACTACTACAACCTTAGATATAAAACTCTGATTGAAAAGGCTCTTTTGAAACAACCAATTTCCATTTATTTTGACAACATACATATTAAACCGGTCTGGTCTGTTTTTAAATATATGTGCATCATCACACCATAATATTGCGGAATATTATCTGCGATTTATTTCAAATTTTAGTGTTTTTTTTTAAATTTAATGATCTATAATAAATTAATATATATTTTTGTCATTTAGTGAAATAGAAGTTGATATATTGCTAAACAACCTCACAGGTATATAAACTATCAATGTCCATTTATATTGTGATAACACACCAAATCTTACATAGGTCTGCACGTTTACAAAAGTAGAATGACATTATGACATATTTGTTCATAGAATAAGACAAAATTAATTGCTTCCGTACCTACGTTTTGGGTCAGAGTTTTACTCCAACGGATGTAGCAGTACCTGGATAGTACTTTAGACTGTACTTTGTTCATTATGAGCCAATTTATCCAACAGTCATGCAGTTGCTTGTTCTGTACAAAATGGCCCCTTTCCATAATGTTTTGGCTATATCGCTATAGCTATGGCAGTATTATGTTGCTTAACTGCTCGTACTCATAAAAAGCTTAATATTGATATATATTATATCTGGACATACTGCTTTTTCTTGGCAAATGAAGTGTCCTTAAAACTAGGTCTCAAACACTTTACATGAACCTTAAGACGATAAAAATTTAATTCAAACCGCCCAAAATATACTACGATAATATTTACCTTTGTGGATTTCTAAGTGTCCGATCGGTCCACGAAGATACACAAACAGAAAAAGTATGCATATTTTACTAAAGGGAGTCTATAAATATCGTTTATTCCGTACATTTTGAACAAAGTTAGCAATAACTACCTTCCTGAAATTCACTCAAAAAGTAGCTCCACACTTTCCTTCAATTTCATTCCAAAATCATTCCTAAATCATTCATCTTGTCAGTTGATTGATTGAATGGAGTTTAAGGCCGCTTTCAACATTATTTAAGTTATATCGCGGCGGCTGGAGCACCTAACAATGGATCCCTGGTATTTCTCTCACCAGTACAACCACCACATTCTTTTCTAGCCTCCAGCCGCTATCTCACATATGTCTACGATTATCAACCCATTGTTGAGAGACAAATAGTCGGGAAGAATGAGTGCCGCCGTTGGGGATCGAACCCGCGAATTCTAGATTGACAGTCCGACGCGCTACCAACTGTGCTATGACGGCGGCTTCATCTTGTCAGTTTCATGATGTTTCTTTAAATATATTTGTCATATATGGCCAGACTAAAATTTTGAATGAAAACGAACATGTTATTTCGCACGTACGCATCTGTATGTATGTAATGGGCTTTCGCATAAGTACAAGATAATTTTCTTGGAAACTCAAAAGCTAGGTGATCATAATTCGCTAATGAAATGAACTTTGTTGTTGATAAGAATACAAAATACAAATATGATTTCATCGGTGTAATTATAAAAATGTCGCGGTAACGAGGTTTTAGAATATCACTGACGGGCTCCATGGAATTTCGTCGGCGGGGATCTAAAATTATGAACAAACCTGTTGTGACGGAATTTTCGAATTGTGCTAATGACATAGGTTCTCTTTTAAAATATAATTACTGAGACACGAAAACTGTCTTGCAATTATCAATTATTATTTCACACCTAAACAATTTAGACCATGACATCGCTTATTTTGTATCACGTGAGAGTGAAATACCTAGATCCATTTTGTACAACCAGAACGAGGCTATTGTGCAATACGGTTTTTTTTTCCAAAACGAGACAACCTATATTGTACAATGAAAGTGAGGCAAGCTATATTGTACGATGAAAGCGAGGCTGCAGTCCCGAATATATATATAACACCACTTTTCGCAGCCTTTTTAATTTACCAAACCCTCTGTTAGGAGATATTGAAATAAGTGTGATCTTGAGAAGTTTCTTGATTTCTTCATTTGTTACATAGTTTGGCAAGTAAAAGAAGAAATCAGTGACATTGAGGGACAAAAAATAGTTGTTGTTTCTTGATTTTAGAATATCATTTGTTCAAATAAAAATGTACATTTCAAGCGACAACGGGTAGTCAACCTGATTAATTTTAATTACATATTATAATCAGTAAGCACTTATCGACGTGACGCATGAAATAAACATTTCACATGGAATTCTATTTTAAAACAAATGTTTGTTTTAATTTCAACATGTTAATAATGTCTTGCATTTGACGCCCTTATTCGGATCATTTTGGATCCATTCCCTTTGCCTCTCTCAAATGCCGCAAACGTAAATTTTGAACTTTCAGTGTATGGTGTGCAATAAATATTCGTACCCTGCAGATGACTTGGCTATCGCCTCGTCAAATATAGACTGGTTCTGCAGGGTACTCATCCAATAGAATTCAGTTTTGTACACGGTCATGTTAAATAACCTCTTAATATAAGTATCATTCATTTCTAGAAGCCTCCCCTGAGTCCCTTCCTCAAAGTTAGATTCCGTCCGTGGACGTTTCTAGTCTGTCCAAAAACAGCTAAAATTTGCACGACTGAGTTCCTCTGCATGTGCTTATTGGCATCCAGGTTCGATACAATAATATCCTTTGCCAAATGATGAAATGGTGTAAAAGGTAGTAAAAGCTGTATATTTTCTTCTAAACCATTGCGTTTAATCTTCATTTTTAGCCTGTGTTTTATGATATAATAATCATATGGCCTTCATGGGGTTATATACAGGATTAGCAGGTTCCGATATCATAAGCGAACATCTAAAAACATTGTATTGTACAGACGAATCAGAACCCATGCATATGCGGTGTAAGTGTATAGTCAGCCGGTTTGAAACGGTTCTGCCCAATAATGCACGGAGAGTTGCCAGGGTCAAATATCCTGAATGTACGGACAGACGCATGCAAAGACGGGTGTCATTACACCTCTTCGTGAGAGGTCACTTTTATACGTGTGAGGAGGTCATAGTACTTTGACCTACCATAGTATGACCTGGGATCGATATTCTATGGGGGTCTCTTTACAACGTTACATCGGCCGACCAGAGATTTGATCATGTTAAGCGTTTCTTTTGGGGAATTTTCCAGCGTGACAATTCGACGTCACCGGTAGACGCATTCGGAACATCACTCAGACTTTCCGTAAACTTGAAAGTACCTCGGACGTAAGTGTAGTAATGTTGTTCATTTCTATGGAAATTTGGCTTCTGGATGGCCTATTTTTGTGTCCGTCTATTCTGTTAAGGGTGCCTGTTAACTCACCGTATCCTCAAAGTCATGTGGTGTCCATGGGCATCTTACATTGACCATGGAATAAACACAGTTTTAATTGTGTAAAAGATAGTTAGTCCTTGCCATTAAGGCATGATTATGTTAAATTTAAAGAAGCACTTTTTCAAGTCGCAAGAATTTAAACAGACCTTAGTATGTAGATGATGTAGACACATCACATGAAAACCGCAGAGACATCACAATATAGTGTAACTATACAATATACCCCCCCCCCCCCACACACACACACAAAAGTATCGGACCTACCCGCCCGGCACCTGAGAAAAATCGATAACGATCTCAAAAAGATACAATAAAATGCATACGCGAAAAATTTGTTAGAATCAATGAATTTCGATTTCTAGATATTGTCTTATGGAAAATAGTAGAAAATAATCACTTACGCAATCAAAACAAACAATACCCTACGAACGATTGACACTAAACCAAAGTAATCGAATCTCTTGAAGTGCAGGGCCGCGTTACCCGAGTCCTTCGATCGGCGAGTAAAATGCCGTAAATATAATAGAATGAATCTGTAGTTATGACATTATGATCACCGGTTCAGCGAAGTTAAATTATTTAATTTCATATACTTAACGTCACAAGAAAGTTACCACTCAAAATACCCAATATAATTTGATCTTTCAAATATAATTGCCCTAGGCAAAATACTATTTAGGATATTTATACAAGGTTTAAATGTGTACCCACAAATCAATTATTGAGTATTTTCTTTATTGACACAAGACATCACGTGCAAATTCGATGATTTTTACGTTCTTGACGTGAATGCAAACAATTATCACAAAATGTCTATGGATAATGCTACCAATGATCATGCCGATATAAGGACACTTAGATTCTTTAAAAAAATAGCAAAAATGAGAAGTTTGACTAACGCACAACGTCACTAGTATGGTCGAAGCAGGATTGTCTTTTCTTCAGAATAGACTGCCCTTACCAAACAATAATAAAACGTAATCATAGCCTGAAAAAAAGGTCTGTAAGTAATTGGCCACGTCAAGAAAGCCAAAAGTCGACGTCAGCCCGAGCTGATTGTCTAATTATTCCTAGACATGTTCGTGATAGATTCCGATCTCCTTCGATTACGGCAAGGGGCACGTAAAGACCTTAAAATGGAAGGATGGGTCCATCTACTAAACGTTATTATTTACAACAGATCGTGTTACGCGCTTACACAGCTTTCCGGGTTATTGTTTAACGTCAGACCGTCGACAAGATCATGTAAATTGTAGTATGTTGTATCGGAGATAAGGTAATCGACATTCACAAAGTGTTTTTTTTACAGGCGAATCAAGACTTTATCTCGATATGGTCGACGGTATCAATGTGAACGGTTTGCGTAAGTTGCGTTAGACTGGCTATAAAGAGACAAAACTTGTTTTGGCCTATGGAAGAATACAACGAAACGTTGAGTTGACAACATCTTGAGACTATTTAGTTGCCTGTTTTCAATTTAGCAAGTTGATATTGGCCTTTTCCAACAGATCAACGTTCGGCCTCATTCTGAAATATTGATTAAGATTTTCTTAGAGCCAATTATGTAAATCCACTTCCTTGCATTGCTTTCTCTTCCGATCGCAATCCTGCAGACTGTGTGTGGGTCAATAAGGACGTGCGATTATTTACGATTGACGTCAAATCTGGAACCGACAGCCGCTCATCAACGCTCCTACAGGCCATTCTTTAAAAACAAAGCAGCGTGTGATATGAAAACGTTGGTGATATTCGTTATTAATGTTAGTGACTTTTCGATTTTAGTTAAGTTTCTTCAAGCCAGAAAAATAAGATGATTGCTCCTAGCCATTTATTAAAAAACATTGTTTATTTTTCCCATTACTCCATTGTCAATGAATTTAAAAAACGTTTTGCTAGAAAAGAGATGCTAATGTTGTATAGGTGTTATTGTTGGTGGAAACCTCCTTTTGACGCTGAGTATATATGCAATGAGCTTGACAGTTGAAAGATCGTCAGAAAAGGAAAGTCCAGACGATTGCGAAGCGACGCGCACACTAACATTTTTGCGCCATTTTAGTTTCATTGTTTGAAGCTTTCAAGCGGAAAATGTAGACAAATATCACTTACAGTTTAGAACCAAAGTGAAGTCGTCTAATTAGCATATAATAAATCAAGTTTAAGTTAGAGATAAGAGTCAACGAAAATAATTCATTTAGGCTTTAAATCTTGACACCCTGTTAAAAATGACTATTATCTACTCAAGCGCAATGAAAACGTACCACGTACCCTTTTTGTTCTACGGTCTTTCAAACTATAAACGAACGTGTAGACATTGCATGTCTGAACATCAATCAAACGACGTCGCTATTCGATTGGTGGTCATAAAAAGGCCCTTTTGGCTTGCTATATAAATTGTTGTTGTTGTTGTTTTTTGTAAACAAGTTTTCATAGCATGAATAAAATTACTGTTTCTTAGCGAATGGAAAAAACAGCATTAGATTTCACATTTTTTCTAAGCAAAAAAGCAATAAAGTGATCTGAACTTACGTATGGTATTGGATGAACTAAGAACGGTATGTAATTTTTTTGATTAAAATCAAAGACTCGTAAATAACCTTTTGTACTCATGTTTTCCAGTGATTTAAACTCCAAACGACATGCTTAGGTCCATCAGTGACGCGGTGTAGACATAGATATTAATTCACGTTAGCCCATGCTCGTATCAACTGTCTAAACTTTGGCAACCGTTCTACAAAGTGATAGCTAGCATTTTGTAATGAGTTAGAGGTTATGCTACCAAGAATCGAACGACAGAAGGGGTTTGCAAACCTCCTTTGCAGATACAAGATTAACCATTTTTAACATTATTCTTAGGTCATAGGTTCAAAAACCTTCGACCGTTTCTGAGCTTACTTTAACATAGTTGTATAGTAAATAGCCAATTTCAAATTTATTTAGATTGGTTATATTCATGTCTGAAGTTTTGGTACATTAAATTAATATATGAGAAAAAAATCAGATGGTGCGTTTCATTGCTCGTGAGTATATATGGTTTGCCAACCGCGGTAGATGTTTAAGAGTTGAGATAAAAACAACAACTTTGGTTCATTTTTTGAACAGATGACTTCTTGTGAAGCTTATTAACGAGGCTTTACACGCGCGCGAGTTGTAGTTTCGCTGTTCAATCGTATTCCTCCGTAAACCTCAGAAATTAATAAACATCAATCGCAAATTGACAATCACGAAGCCAGACTATTGCTTTTTGAATACAAGTCCATTGATATTGAAGCGCGTAGCCGGTTACACGTTGTAAAGGGACTCCTATAGAATTATAGGTCAATAAAGACTCTTCCTTATGAAATAATGAACCCCTTATAAAATACTGACCCCTTCTAATTACATCAATAAAACTTTAACCCACATCTACTAACTTGTTGCTTTTTAAACATAGGTTTCTCTATTTATACTATCATTCTCTATGCATATCGATTCAAATCACTGACGCGTTTATTTGTTGTTGTTGTTGCTGTTGTTGTTGTTCTTGTGATTGTTGTTTCAATTCGGCCTGATGCTAACATATTACTTATATGAATCACATATTCACAATGAAAATAGTTTAATGAATATCACGTTAGCCCTATATGAACATTGTTTTAAAATAAGGGACCCAGATTGGCCATATATTTACATTTTTGACCAGATTATACCCATTGGGCCCTAAAATTTCATGCTTGCCGGGTTATCCGTCCGGTCTTGCGAAGCAATCGTATTATCGAGCGCTGCATATTAAAGTATCCATTATAGTCAGGGAGCAAGCCAAAGGAAAATTCGAAAAAGTGACCCTATCTGCTTTAATTAGTTTGATGGTATCAAGGTTAAGCTTGCTATCCCAGGAAAAGTTGTTTTGCTCTTCGGTTTCTATTGTCACATATGCCTTCAGACCCTTTATTTGAGGGTACCTTTAACACAGAAAAATGTTATTATGACCATGATGAATGTACAGGTTTATAAATCTATATGTCTTTTAAACAGCTGTAAAAATTATAAATTGAAAGTGCCGCTTGTGTCAGTTGAATCTTACAATATTATTTCAAACGATATTGTCTGTGTTCAAAACCAGTTTACGCAAATAATGATTTTAAAACAAATCATAAAGAAATTATAAATAAAAAATATGATAATTTTAAAGGTTCAAATCCCCATAATCATTATCAAGACTGAAACATCTTAAAGCTTAGATTATTTCAAGCCACTTCAAAATGAATGTGTTGCATTTTACATCAATAGTGAACGCCAATGCATAAATTGAGTGATCGCAGATGATCAAATTCTGTGAAAATAAGAATCCTGCTTAATTGCAACATTTAATTTAAAATGAAAACAACAACAACAACAACATTGCTTTCTATTGAGAAGATAAACACATGCTTAGAATAGGAAAGGTCTTTTGTACGTAGAGATTTATGGAATGATTTTTTTAATTAAATCTATGTTCGTCATAAATTTCTAGAAAAATCACAATCTATGTGATCGCTTTTCGCAATGAATATTTTTGCTGTATAGGTTATAGGATATAAATATGATTATATCGGTGTAATATCAAAAATATCGCGATAACGAGGTTTTAGAATCTCAATGAAGGGCTCCGTTAATATAAGGTTTCGACATCGCGGATCCAAAATTATGCTGTAGTGACGAAGTTTCAGAATTGTGCGGATGATGTCAAAAATTTCAATAAATAATGAGAGATACTGAAACTGCCCTGCGATTATCAAATAATTCAAGTATACGTTTATATGTATTTTATTTCTGCGAAGCCTCTCTCCCTCAAAGTTAGATTTCGTCCGTGGAGTTTTCTATTCCGTCCAAAAAATGCTAAAATCAACACAATGAGTTGCTCTGTCTGTGCTTGTTAGTCGACCAGGTTAGGTAAAAGAAATCTTACAAAAGACTACTGTAAATGATTTAAAAGGCAATTAAAGCTGGGCATTTTCTTCCAAACCATTGCGTTTACTATTCATTTCTATCCTGTGTATTATTGTCTCTTAAACGTATGGCCGTCACGAGGTTTTATAAGGGATTATCAAAATCCGATAACTGAGGAGAACAACTGAAAATATTATATTGTACAGACGAATCAAAACCCAAACATATGCGGTGTAAGTGCACCCGACCTTAATTGATCCAGAAGATCTCAATCAAGTAACTTTCTAGCAAGGTTTCATTCACATTTACCTAATTAATAAAGAGATGTTATTCCAAGAATTTAATGTGAAAAAAAAACCTGCCCAACCATGCATTACTAAGGACACTCAAATTAGCCCCGCCCTGCTACGCCCATACTTATGGGCCGATCAAAATTTGGCATATTTATTGAAAAAGGTCATCCAAGGAACATTCTGGTAAAGTTTAATTGAAATCGGCCTATCGGTTCAGGAGCCGAGGAGATGTCATTAAAATATTTCGGGCTCAAAATAAGCCCAGCCCTGCAACGCCAATATCTATTGGCCAATTCTGGTAAGAGTTCATTGAAATCGTCCCAGTGGTTCAGGAGGAGATGTCGTTCAAAGATTTCTGGCTCCAAATAAGCCCCACCCTGCAACGCCCGTATTTATAGACCATTCAAAATTTCGCGTACAATTTTCGAAAGGGTCATTTAAGACATATTCTGCTAAAGTTTCACTGAAATCGGTAAACTGGTTCAGGAGGAGATGTCTTTCTAAGATATCATGCTCCAAATAAGCCCCATCCTGCTACGCCAACATGAATGGGCTGATCAAAATTTCGCGAACAATTTTTGAAAAGGGTCATCCAAGGAACATTGTGGTCAAGTTTCATTTAGATCAGCCCGTTGGTTCAAGAGGAGTTGTCATTCAATTATATCGAAGTGAAAACAATGCCACGCCCACATTTATGGGCAAATCAAAATTTCGCGAGCAATTTATGAAAAGCCTCACCCAAGAAACAATCTGGTAAAGTTTCATTGAAATCCGCCCAGTGGTTCAAGAGAAGAAGTTTTTAAGATTGTGTACGACGGACGACGCACGACGGACACCGCACAACACACGAGGGACTCGGGTAATCCTAAAAGCTTCCCTTGAGCACATTGTGCTCATTTGGGCTAGCAATAATGATCGGGGGGTGTCATTATTATATGGGGGTCACTTAACAACGTTACACGGGCGCAAAAATCTGCTAATCAGTGTGTCCAATGAAGAAGGGAATGAAAACTGTGCAATTAAAATTCGTAGTTTCCTGGCAGAAGTCTTTGAAATTGCTTATGAAATATGGAAAGATCGAGCCCATCGTTTCGATCTATTCAAGCAGGATAACAAAAGACTAATGATAATGGCATTTAGAGATTATGGTGGCGTAGAATTGATCTTATCCAAAGCATATATACGGATATGATGGTTGTATTGGTGAGATAAATACTAGGAATCCATTGTAAGTGCTCAAGCCGCCGCGATATAACCGAAAAAGGAGGAAGTCGTAAGTGAACGGAAATCGCTATGGAAAGAGTATAAAATTTAAAAAAAAAGATTATCCTACGAAGAAAATCAACGTTGTCTTTCCTGCAAAAATACTTACGAACGGTCGATTCATGAATGATGCATTTCCGCATTGAATAATGTCACGAAGGGTAATCGGGTAAACATTAAACATTATAGGTGTATGTTGTAAACTGAGCTCTGACGTAGGCGCTGAGTCCATTATTATAGGTAAATCGGGTATGATTAAAAAGCAAATGATAGGAATTTAACCTTAACCTTTCACTGCAGTGATGACAGTACATGTTTGAGTGAACCTTACGTTTTAATAATAGCAATTACGTTGGTTTACAAGGAAAATAGAAAATTTTCTTAATGCTTTATTTAAACCCGTTTTATCTATTTCGAACAAATGGCACGAGAATCTAACAGTAAAAAGTTGATTTCGCGGCTCACTGCGCAAAATCTACCTCTAACATTCAAGTGTTGATCGACCTAAATACACACATAGTGAATCTCGTGCGACACATTATGTATAGGATAGAAAACGAGAGCCGTGGTATATGGGAAATAGACACGAGTGTAAGCGAGTGTCTATTTCCCATATACCGCGGCACGAGATTTTCTATCTGACTTAGGCCACGCTTTTCTAACATTATATGTATTTTTACCCGAACCTCTAAATAATGAAAAAAGAGTAAATTTCGCTGTGTTATTACTCTTATCAAGTGTGAATATGCTGAAATCACTTATGAATATATTTCCGGTACCATTTTCAGATCTTTTGCATTTTTACGACTGTCGAAAGTCTTTTGGAAAAAAGAGCTGTATAAATTGCTCGTCATCTTTTTGAAATGACTCGGCCCAAAACCTGTCGAGATTCACATGAAAGGCAAACTACCACCGAATATCTGTAAATACAACGCTCGGAGTTGTATCTGTGATATATATATTCGAAATACTGTTCTCTGATTGGCTAATTCGCTTCAAGCGTGGTCTAAGAAAACATTCCCACACGGAGTAGTAGGGATTTGCGAACTAATACGAATCCGAATACGAAACCGAATACGAAACGAAAGATTAGGGACCGTCTCAAAATGTACAGAAAATGTTAAAAAGGCCACGTAAATAATATTTTTCGGTATTCTATTATAAATCTATCAGTATTTCTAAACCTAAATTATCCCATAGAAAAAAAATCTTAATATAAAGATTCGGCACCACCTCCGGATAATAAATCATAAGTGTGAGACCAGGGTGCAGAATCTACAGATTTTTGCGAATTGAAAATACTACGTTATTCGCCAAACGTAAATTTTATACATGTACCTTGGTATTGTACTCTGAAATTGGCCTTTGGTGATCTTATTTCTTATTCTCGTCGAGTGTGCTTACATTTTTTGAACCAGTAACATGCTTTGGGGGTGTTGAATTATGAAATCTAACACTCTGCTGACAAAGTGAAAAGGAGACTGTTCGTAATGGTTACTTTAGGTTCAACATAGATGTGCATGACTGCAAAATAATTCGATTTGAATATTCTTTAATTTGAAAAAAAAACCTTTTTGCCTTAACCCCCCCCCTCCTATCCCAACACATCTCATTCAAAGTCTTCAAAAGAATGATTTATGCTCACTAGAGATTCTTGAAACGTTTGTAAAAAGAGTGTCGGAATTTTAGCAAAATCATAGAATGTTTTTTATTATATAAAAATAAATAACGTTAGAATTCAGTAATATTCTTTACTAAAGATTCGTCATTTTGAGTCAAGTTCATTACATTTGCTTAAATTAGAATTTAGAAGTTTGTATACTACAGTCAGACTTTAGTGATTGAACACTTGTACTCTCGAACGCTATGGAAAATTAGAACAAAGATCGAAATCCCGGCAAAATTTGTTCATAGTTCATTGTGCTCGATCTCAGAATATTTTTTGATCTACCATATTTTCTAGTGTTGCTATTTCTTCTTTTTTATCTTTGGTGAATGCTTTTGTTTTAATTCTCAATAATTTTATGGGTTTGTACAACATGTATACAAATTAAAAAGCAAATTACATATATTACTTGAAAACCTGCAATTCATTGATTTAGATTATAAGGTTAAAGAGGGGTTCTCACAGAAGATTCAGGCACGCCAACTACTTTCAACAAAAGAAATAGATGTGTCGATATTCTGACAGAAGATGAGGAATACATCATTAGTAATCATGAAAAGAATTTTAAAGATTTCCATCCTTTTCACGAAAAATGCTCTGATGTATACTCGTCCTTTGCTTTCATACTAACGTTTGCCCTAAAACTTCAAGCCTAATTCATGGTCAGTGTAATTCATGTGATGAAAAAAGGAAGACATGTTTTGAAAATCCATAAAGGAAGACATGTTTTGAAAATCCGTAATAAGTTCAAGAGATGCACACACTCATCGATTTAAATTGAGAATGACTTACATGTAAAATCGCATATCATGCACTGCACACATTTTTTATAAGAAAGTCTATGTATTAGTTTTTCGCATCTTTATCAAAGCAAGTACAATGAGAATACAAGTAAAATATCTTACATTTCTGTCAGCAAAAACATGGACGTCTCTCATTACATTTACGCACAATTACCAAAAGACGGTATTTCTGTTCATCAATACGTTAGCATTTTACGTAAATCTCAACAACTTGTAGCTACGATTTTACGAGGTAAAACAGGAGACTTTCCAACTAATATTCATTACTTTAAATGAACATGTAATCTGAAAATACAGACGTAACGGCAAAAGTTGCCGGTCACGTCAAAATAGGCGATACGTAAACTTTTGAGATAACTATATTCGCTACTTATATGCATTCACATATATAAATGTAGTATCAAATTAAAGACCTTTGAGAGTTCATTATTCTTATTTATCTGAAAATGATTTTATACCAAAGAAAAGTATTATAATAGTCAAAAGAACCAAAAATATACGCCAGAAATGACGCCATCAGATGTAACAAAAAAGACTAGATCGTTTCGGTAAAATTGTAATATTTTAAAGAATAATGGTGCTAGAGGCATAAAAATTTGCCAGGGTACGTGAATTACGCCAAATGGAATATTATGTAAAACGTACGCCTATTGGATGATCCAAACAAAAGATGAAAACTACGAAAGAAAAATGTCAGTAGCGTCAGATTGCTAAAAAAACGTCGTTTTTCAATAGTCATTTTTTTCAAATGGCATTTATTCGGTTTTTCTGTGGACTAAATTAATAATAAATTATATTTGAAATACATCTGAACTGGAATTTATGCCATTTTATTTTGTCAAAATTCGGCTTGATCTCAAGAATTTATTATTGAGTTTCTCAGTCTTAAAATTGTCCCACTTTGCGCAAAAACGTCATAAAATACCGGTGACCTTTTTTATGCACCTTTTTTTGTGCAAAACATCAACGTTTTCTATATTTAACTTTATATTTAAAATACATCTAGAAAATATACCGCAAATGTAAAAGCAAATGCCAATATCCTTTTAACTAATGGAAATATAGATCGTAATGTTCGTCTTAAAGTTGTCCCACTAACGCGTTTTTTCGACGTTTGAACGTCAGGTCAATTTCAAGTATTGTCCAAAATATTTTTTCGTTCACAAAACCAGACAAAATCTTGTGTTAAAGTATTATTTCCACCCATTCAACCTTAATAAGTTTTAACACCGTTGTTTGGTAGGAAACTTTAATGGTTTTAATTCGAATCAAATTGAGTTTCGAATCGATTCGGATTTTGTTTTCAATAGTTTCCGTCGTGCTGCTCTCGCAAATTGATTGTATATTGAAGGTGATATAAATCATATTTATGTAATATAATCATTTTTTCGTTGACTAGATAGCATTTCATTGTAAATTTTACAAGTTAGTGAGACTGAATATAAACTGTTTTCGTTTCTTGTCATCGTAGTTTAATTGAAAATCATTTCACCACTTAATACACAACTTAATTTGTCATGAAATCAATGAACGTATGAAAAAGGGTTCTATATTTCATTGTTGTCACTTTGTACTTTAATGTCACTTTTTTCATTGTGTTGTTACATGTTAATTATTTTTTCTTCACATTTATGTTTTTCATCTTGTGTGTTTTTTGTAATATTGCTCGCCTACATGGCGGAAATGTAAGATAATAATAAAAATGATAATCATTTTTTCGTTGACTAGATAGCATTTTATTGTAAATTTTACAAATGAGTGAGACTGAATATAAACTGTTTTCGTTTCTTTTCATCGTAGTTTACTTGAAAATCATTCATTTTACGTTCTATATACACGGACGTCATTTGTTACAGTAGTGACCGTCAACTTTTGCCGTTACGTCACACCATTCAAATTTGATGTAGGTTAAACCAGACCATGTAATGCTCTTTTGAATGTTTTACCCCGATATAACCAAAAATAATTCAGTTTGTTTTATCAAAAAGGTAACACGTCGTTTCCTGTACAACACGTAGTGTTTGTCTTTTTTGAAACGACCCCTTCCCGCCACATTTTCTCTCGTAATCGGTTTCGTATTCGGATTCGTATTAATTCGCAAATCCCTAGTACTAGGGATTTGCGAACTAATACGAATCCGAATACGAAGGAAAAAATCAGGGACCGTCTCAAAATAAACAGATCTTAGGAAAAAAGCCAAGCAAATTTCAAAATTCGGTATACTTGAACACATCAATCATTTTTGTTTTTGAATGTGACACTTATCAATAGGTTGATTGATTGCATGGAATTTTACGCCGCTTTCAACAAACGTTCAGTTATATCGCGGCGGCTGGAGCATCTAACAATTGGTTCCTGGTATTTCTCTTACCAGTACAAACACAAAATCCTTTCCTAGCCTCCAGCTGCTATCTCACATAGGTCTACGATTATCAACCCATTGGTGAGAGACAAATAGTCGGAAAGAATGAGTGCTGCCGTCGGGGATCGAACCCGGAACTTCTAGATTGTAAGTCCGACGCGCTACCAACTGCTCTATGACTGCGGCCTACTTATCAATAGCAAACGCATTTATTTGTCTTTCTTTTCCAGTTCGCTCTTTCTTCATTTTATTGTACCGCTTAGCCAGTAACCAGTATTGCATTCGTCCAATGAAGTCAACTTCCTAGTCAAGCATCTTGGCCTTCATTAGACAGTGAAGACATGGATCGTACCGAACACAATGTAAAAACACATTTTTGATAAATCGACCAAATCTTGACAATTTATCTTAAAATATTTAAGAAGGTGCTTTATCTCTGCATTTCAGTACGTATTCACATAAGGACAGGAATATGTGACCAAATAGCATTATGTTACATACATGAATATTCTATACGAATTTTCTGTTAGATTCAAGTAATGCTTTCTTTTTTCCGATAGTTTAATATTTTTTTGTCTTCTAATGACCATCCCAGCACGCATAAGCAAAGCGACAGGCACTTGTATTTTATCTTCTTGTCTATACAATTTTCGAACGTATTTCCGAGATCATTTTGATATAAAAGCGGCTATATCCAAAGATTAATTGAAACCTTGCATCAGATTTGAATTACTGAATAACCTCTGAATGTCATTTGTTGTGTTCCATTGCACATATCGTGTTTTCTTGAATCAGAAAGGATTAAAAAAACAACAAACGAACACACAAACAAATGCAGTCTAAGGTACATTTGCTCCGCGGCGTAGATTGAAGCCGTAACATCTCTCTAAATTGCGTGTAAATACATGTAAATGTATCTAGATTCAGTGCTCGAAATCGAAACCTTCGCAACAATCGAATACATTAGTTATGAAACTTAATTTAACTCTTAAATCCAAATCAACATTTCAGGATGGAGTCATGTTTGTAAAAAATAAATATTCTTAACTAAAATAAAATAAGCAAAATGGTCTCGCTTTTCGGTAACACTAGCATACGCCTAATTTCTTCCAAATGTGGGGATTTGGTCTATTGAATTAGCACGGGTACCCACGAGAAAGGGCCCAACATGAGTCCAAATCACATATATGTACATGAGACTAAATCCCCATTGAACATGGCTACAGTAAAATGTGCAACTGAAATTCAAATTTATATAAAAAGAAGAGGACCAAGATGGTCCTAGATCGCTCACCTGAGTCTATTTGACCCCTGGGACAACACATTAATTAGAAAGGCAGATGTCAAAAAGAAGATAATTGCCCAAGATCAATTTTATGGAACGTTTTTAGCGAAGAGCAAGACAGATATGCCTTTTTGCTCTTTGATTCTATGGTAAAAGCCGGCTGCCTTCTGTTTTCAGTGAAGATGATTTTTGAAGGTTTTCCTATTTTCACCCATCGTGCTCAGATGACCTGAAATGGATGTGCCTGAGTGGAGCCCAAATATGACCCAAGGGTTGATATGAACAAACTTGGTAGGGGCCCACTAGATGATGCTACATACCAAAAATGAAAGCAGTGTGCCCTCTGGTAGCGAAAAAAAAGATTTTAAAAGATTCTCGCTCTTTCATTCTATGTAAAAAGGGTTGCGCCCGGGTGGAGCCCAATAATGGTCCTATGGTCTTGATATGAACAAACGTGGTAGAGGTCAACTAGATGATGCTACATATCAAAAATGAAAGCTGTCTGCCTTCTGGTTTCATAGAAGAAGATTTTTGAAGATTTTCATTTTTTTACCCTTCGTGCTCCTAAGAGATAAAGGGATGCACCCGTGCAAAGCCCAAATATGACACAAGGGTCTTGATATGAACAAACTTGGTAGAGGCCAACTAGGTGATGCTACACACAAAATATTAAAGCTGTCTGCCATCTGGTTTCAGAGAGGAATATTTTTAAAGATTTTCACTCTTTGATTCTATGTAAAATGGGTTGGGCCCGGTCAAAGCCCAAATATGACCCCAGGGTCTTGATATGAAGAAACTTGGTAGAGGTCCACTAGATGATGCTACATACCAAATATGAAAGCTGTCTGCCTTCTGGTTTCAGAGAAGAAGATTTCTAAAGATTTTCATATTTTCACCCTTTTTGTTAAGGGTAAAGGAAAAGTTAAGGTTGTATTTCATTTATTTGAACAACTTTGGTAGAGCTTGACCCAAGGAACATCCCTGCCAAGTTTCATCAAGATTGACCCACTGGTTTAGGAGGGGGAGTTGTTTAAAGAAATTGTGGACGACTGAAGACGCACGACTGACGACGGAGGACGGACATTCTACGATCCAAATAGCTTACCTTTAGCACTTCGTGCTCAGGTGAGCTAAAAATGAAGACATGTATACGCTCGTTGTGTGTATTTTTTTTTTGTAACATTCAAATATGTTTTCATATGTATTCATTATGACAAGAGTATTCCATGCTGTCAAAAGAGGTTGTTACAATAACACACTCGGCTTTTTTTATTCCAATAAAAAAGCGCTAACTAGCACTTCCAACCTTAAATGCGCGTTAGAAGCCCTTCATTGGATATTCTTATAATTTTCTATACATGTGTACTTTTTGTGAATACTAGTCGCTTAGTCCTAGAAGATAAGATGCATAGCTCGTTCTAAAAAGTAAATGAATTCTTTAGAACATGCTGGTACTGTAAAGGTAATGCACGTGTGATTCTAGAATTTGTCAAAAATTATATGGTTTGAAACGTGTACAGAATTTGATTTGTTTCCGGCGGGAAATTTCAAAGTTATATAGTAAAAGTCAACCCTCGTATATGGCGTGGTAACAAATGGAGGGCTAAGAAATTTCACATTGAGTTACATTTTGGCCCCATATGAAGGAAACTGGCTCTGTGTATCTATAGGATGAAAACGCTCGAGAATTATAGCTGCGTGAAAAGCGTGGTTACATTTTCAACTATTTGCAAACGTTTGGTCACCATGAGCATAGAAAAGACAGAGCTATGATGTAGCCTCTTTCTTGTTTCAGGTACACGTGTATTTATACTCTTAACGTTTATAAGAATAAAAGAATGATTTTCACAATGAATAAGCTTTTAAATATTTATCTATCGTGAATATAGTGGTAAAGACGCGTTGCTTGGTGTGATTTTATAGTCATCAATAAATTTACATGTAATCAAAGAATTCTTACTCAAATATTTCTACTAAGACTTAAAAGTATTTTGTTTATTTTAAGACGCCATTTGCGTACGCCACGGTGTGTTGTCTTATTTGATACGACCCCTTCCCGCCATAATTACTTTCGTATTCGGATTCGTCTTCGTATTAATTCGCAAATCCCTTGTAGTACGTAATCGGAAGGTGGCCGCACTATCATTCAACCACCACGTAATCGCCAGCCAAGACTTCGTTCTCGTTCTCAGACTAGACGCAAAAATGCTCCAACGCCCCATCAAAATGGCTAATCCAATATTCCAACTAAGAGCCAAGCTAATGCACCTTCCATCTCTGGAATCGACACAAACATACGTCGACCGTGGGACTCTTCTAGTCAAAACGCAACTCTCCAGGGTGTCACTCCAAATGTAAAGGACAGAAAAGGTATTTTCTCCCACTCAGGAAAAGACTTAATAATTCCGAATTTACGGAACTAGTATCGTCATATGACATACTTTGTATATCCGAAACCCTTGTTGATGAATATGATATTTATATTTAACTCTATGATTTTCACCGCTACAGAGGTCCCAGGCCTACCAACGTAAAATGGTGGCATAGGCGTGTATATCAAACCTTGTCTGTCTCGATATATCTTAGTACTGTATATATATATTGTGGTTATCAATCGAGCAGACAATAACTCACTCATGTTAGGCACAATCTATATTCCTCTTAAGAACCCCAGATTTTTCACTCACGATGAATATGACAGGTTTGGAAATTCCGTTTCTGATGTTTCTCGTAGCCACAAGCATTTTAATTTTCTGGTGATTCGAATTATAGAACTTTTAAGCTATCCGATTTCGTGAGATCTGATCCATTCCTATTTGATGTTTGGACTTGATCCCTCAGATCAGCCTGATCTGGAAATATTAAGAACCCGAAAAATGAATTTACCAGTACAACCAACATGTTTCCAAAGATAAAAGGCAAATACCCACGGCGTGCGTTCCATTGGTCTATGTAAGAACAATGAGAGAACGTTCGCATTTTGGGTGACAATATCGGCAAATTTACCTTTAAACAAAAATCAGTCATTGATTACACTATCGAAACGATCGAATATTGCCGCCATTTACTTGATTTTAACATACATGGGACCGATCTGCAATTCTATTATAAGCTTCGAGATTTGGACGTTCCACTCGCAAAAGAACAATTCACAATTTTCAAACACGGTTAACGCCCCTCGTTGGCAAGAGAATTTAATAATTGAATTTGGCAATAATTTGGATTTATTTCATAAAGAAGCCATTTCGGAACAAATGAATACTTATCCACAACCCTTATCGATGGTTGAGAAGAACACTTATGATATCGCCTCGTTATTTAGGGATGCAAGAAATCTAACGTTTACTAGGAAATCAATTGTCCCTCGACCATTCACCTGTAATAACAAAGTGTGGCTTGGTCTAAACTGTCATCGGAAACGAACAAAATAGAACCGTACCAGACAAATATAACGATTCCCCAAACGATAAAAAAACTAATAATCATGATGTAAAAACATACAAATTTAACAAATCGAAAAAGCTTCGATTAATGTTAACAAAACAACCTAAATACTACTGGAAATTTCATAATGGACTAAAGCCAAAATCACGTGATGATAACAAACCAACACTGCACGCTTTTTTGCAAGAATTTTTTTTTAAAAAAAAAATATTAACAATGGCGACGCAGAAATAAATCAAATGGCGGACTTTCCTTTTCCTATCCAAACAAATTGTGATTGATATTCTTCCATCCTTTAATCTGCAGTAGAAAAATGTTTGAATGGTCTGAAAAATGGGAAGGCGTGTAGCCCTCTTGATAATATTCTCAATGAAATTATTTTATTTCATTCACTCAAAACTCTTTTCAATTGTGTTTTCTACACCGGTCTCATTCCTGAATCTAAGGTGAAAGGAATATTCAATCCAATCTTTGCAAAATAAGGGCGATCCGACTAAACCTAAAATCACAAACCGATAACTCTACTAAGCTGTTTAGGAAAGCTGTTCATTTTCGTTCTAAATAAACGACTTACAAACTATTTAGAAGCTATTTACATACTTAAGCAGAAGCAAACTTGTTTTAGAAGTGGAAACAGTTGTCAAGTTGTCAAGATCATATATTCACATTAAATTCATTGATTGAAGTTTTGAAAGCAAAAGAAAGAAGTTTTTTGTGAATGTCGATTGTTCAGCAGCCTTTGACAAGGTTCATAGAGCTAGCTTTTGGCAAAAAATTAGGGGGGGAATTATGCCTTTCATCAAAACTGAAGGTTACAGTTTTAAGCGTGATAAAAAAAGATATTTTAATATTGATCTGCCAGAGGCAGCATATTCAATAAGCTACTAAGTCTCTTAAAAAATCATTTGCGATAACAAATCACCTTGAATGAATAACTTGCAAATGGCAGGGGTTCGGGGGCACCGACCCCGACATGCAATAGATTGTCATGTTTGAAATGGAAGGATGGATTTTCATTGTTATAACTAAAACCCCTTTGTATCAATCTTTTCAATGTATCTATTTACTAAAACTTTTATGGATATTCTCAATAAAACACCACCTATCCTGTGTTTTCATGAATTTTAAATTGACTTAGATGTAGAAAAATATCGGAATGGTGCTACTGTTTCTCCAAACATGCCAGAATTTTTCTAAGTATTTGCGGGACGTTAGACAATTAAATTTTCTGGATTTTTAAGACTCTTTCCTTGCTTCTGGAGAGGGAGTAATGAAACCACAGAGATCTTCAACCAAATTACTTTAAATTAATTTTGAGGTGAAATCCAATTAGAACCCAGTATTGATAGGTGGTCAAACCCATCTTGATATGAACCTGTATCCACCACATCTTTTTCTGCCCACTTGAAGTTCGATTTCATGTTTTTTACATGTTAAACAATGTTTTGACATGCATCTGTCAGACGCAGCACCTCTTATAGGCAACTGGGTTCCTTTAAACTTCCTTAGAAATATAATATAATACGGGCCGGTCTGGAGACCGCCTATATCTTACGGGTAAATATAAAGAAAAAGCAAAAGGAAAATAGAAGGAAAATAAAGAAAAATGAAAATCAACTCTTACTACCATAAGACTTTTCGGCGGCCATTTTGCTTTTTGTGCCCTGGTCAGCCCTTGACGGGTACTCAACAACTACTTCCGACTGGGTAAAAAAAAAATCGTTAAAGTCGTGATTTGTAGAACAGTCAACTCATCAGGCGCTGAATATAAGATATAATCGGATTGGGTACAACTTAAAAGCTTACTTGTCTTAAGTTTTTGTAAGTCCGGTCCACATTTGATCCCGCATTTCTTTAACGAACAGAAATAGGAAACAATCACTTCAAATTCATTACAAATTTTTGCGGGCAACTTACAATGAACAAAAATAACTACGACACGGGTACCTGTTAAGTTAAAAGCTCCGGAAAGAATTCGGAATTTTTGCTATCACCGAAAATTGCCGAATGTACTTTGGAAAAAGGTTTCAAAAACCATGCTCACGGAATATTGGCATTTCAAAAAGAGGTTAAGCTAAATTAAGGCATGTTTTGATTATAGTCTTACCAAAGTAACATTTTCTGAATTCAAATTCATAGATCGCGAGAATTCCTCACGGATGATTGAAATAAATAAAGTACCCAAAATACCGGAAGGACATAGTAAAAACCGGAACGCACCAATAAGAACCGGACAATTCAATTGAAAACCGAAAACGAATTCTAAAACACTGAAAACGGCTCTGTTCTAAGCTTTTTTCTAAGAATAACTTTATTTTGCCTAAATGGTTATGGAAATGACCTATCCATACTAAAAAAAGCCAAAATAAACTCCAAATAATGGGATTTAATAAAAACCTTGTGTTTCTCATAACTTGACAAATCCCTTTTTTTAGTGTCGACCCAAAACCCTTTCTTCCACTTATTTGGTGACTTTGACTGTCAAAACATCAAAAACTACACAGTGTTTATTCTTTTATTTCTATCATTATTTTTTTCGTGGTGGAAGGGGGTGGGGAGGGGGATGTTATTTGAAACATATTCACAATAAATCATGAATTTTTAATGTGTTATAGATTTTGTTGACCCTTGTCAGGAGATTTTTCTTATCTCCAACTCTCGTCCCAAAGACATATCTTATCAAAATTCATTGTTTTTCATCTTCTACAGCAACTTTCAATTGAATTTTTGTTTGGAAAAATGTAGAGTTCTGTCACACAGTCATAACCCTTCCATTATTCTTTTGGAATTAGAACGACATGCTTTGAAAAATATCTACAATAATTTATAGTCTATTGCATATGCTGCTCTTTTTAGAAAAATCCTAATACATTGGAACCAAAAAAAAAAGGATGAGGGGAAGCATACCTACCAACTTTAATTTTTCCCTTATGTAATAGGAAAAACAGGTATTCTTTTTGAAGGTTTATTGCCTTAACCCATTTAGCTGTGAAAGGGGCTGTGGGCAACTAGGCCCTGCTAGTCTTTTTCCCTTTTTCATAAATGCACATTTTCTTTTGTTGGGTATTGTCAGGTATACGATTCCGGAAATAGATGAAGGAAAGCGGGTAAATAAGGCAACCAAGTAATGACTTGACTTGAGTCCGGAATCAAAAGCCATTATTTATAGCACAGCACTAAATACAGTTTAAAATAGATGAGGAGAATTTCATTGACTACAGATTTGTTCATGTGCTCAAGGCTGAATTCAATAGGTTATTCCAAATAATCTTAAATGACGACACGGGCTAGCAAAGCGTCAGCGTTGCTGGCTTTAGTAAACATACAAAATTTTGAGGAAGTCTCAAAGTTCAAATGAGTGCAAACTGCCCTTGGCAGCTTTACCACTAAATCAATGAATGCTTTCGCCATAAAAAGTAGTTCTCCCGTAATGTTGCATACCGATTCAAGGAAAACGTCCTGTAACTTGACCCTGGACGTTTTACGAATTTACCTAATCAAGGATTAAAAGTTAGCACACGTGCAAAAATCGATAATCAAGGCGAACATACATACTATACCTGACCAAATAAGTCATGTGTAACGCGCGGAATAAATACTGTCGCTGAAACTACCAGTCTTTGATTACGCAATCTTGTCGGATTACAGACGCGTCATTACCGCTTCTGTCATAACTTTTCTTTGTCAGATGCAGATGGCGAGGAATCTTTCATTGACCTATTGAAACAAACGAAAATGAAATCAGGGAATTTTTCGTAAGATCAAATCTAATCTATACAGCTCTGACCGATAAATTTTTGAAAAAACCCTTTCAAAAAGTCTTAAAATAGAACTACGGGTTTACATCCGCAGTGAAAATAGACGATACCGGAAAACATCTCCGAAAGTTCGAAAAATCGACTTTCCTCGTTTATTTACACTACAGTAACACTACAGGAGGCTATATTATTTTGGTTTTTTATCAGGCTCAAATGTTTTGGGTTCTTGTCCTGGTCAGAACACCTTTTTTGATAATTTTAGAGAGATGTAATCAGATAAATACATTATAATTGATTTTCAAATAAATATTACAGATAGTGCATGTAACGTAATATTACAGGATAAAGCTACCGTTTTCAGATGGTAACATGTTTTAATTAATTATAAGACATGCTGCTCTATGAAATCAATCATCACAACTTCCCTGTTTGCATGTAGAACTCATGTAGATAGAAACAATAAGCTGAGTTTTATTAATTGAGAAATAATTATCATGCTACATTTTACATGAATTTCACATCAGTGTTTGGCCATATATATGTTATCAATTAGACATTGTATCATAATCAATTATTTAGTTGAAATTTTCAGACTGTTGAAAGATACTTCAAAGGATAAAGCTATGAAATTTAAATTAAAATCAGAGAAATGATGCATCAAATGTTATATACGTTACCCATCCACTTAAACTCCAGAAATTCACAATTTTTCTCAGACAATGTTTTTCTTTATTCAATCAGTATATAAGTTAAATTCAGTGCAATTTAGTGAAATAAAGGAATAAATTTCACACCTAATAGCAAAAGGACACGTATTCTATTCACTGCTCGTAACCGGGGGTCACTATATTCATTAGCAAATAACATGCAAATTTGGTCACGTAGAGAGTGACTCTTTGCAGTTTTGGAAAGATAATTGGACTGCCTTTTTGACAATATCAAAAGAAATGCTTTATCTAAATCAATACAATTCTGAGAGAAACAATAGCCATTGTTTTTTTAAGAAAAATGGGGTATAAATGAAAATGTAACGTATGTTACATGTTAGAGCGCAATATTCACTTGGAATATATTTTGCTCTTGAATAGCTTTAGTGGAAAATATACTCATTTTTATCATTAGACTATGTTTTCTCCAAAATATCATGTTTTTAAGATTCCATTGTCATACATTTAAATTTGATAGGTGATGTAGGTAACGTAATGTTACATGATAAAGCTACCACTCTCAGAGGGCTAACATGTCTTAAAATACTCGCAAGACATAGGGCTATAAGAAAAAATATGGTCCGCAAAACTCCCCGAAACCATTCTCAGCCTATGGCCTAATTACTTTTGAAAGGTAATGTGAAATAAAGATGATTGGTCCTTTAAAAGGGATACCCGTAAACCCCGCTCGTAAATTTACGAACGTTGAAAGTTAAAGGATAAGCGATGGATTGCTTGAATAACTGAAACTTCGTAAATTTACCAGCTTTGATGGTATTTCATTAGGAAAATACATTTGAAGAAATTGACAAGAATTGACGCCTTCTCTTGCAGTTACTGTTTCAAAAGTCAAATCAAGAAGACTGTCCAAAAAATGATAAGCCCTTAGAAGGGATACCAGTTAATCCACAATATTTCGTAAATTTACGAGTTAAGTTTTTCAGGCAATTCAATCATGGCTTATTCTTTTCATATATATATCTTTAAAAAGTGGAGTTTACAACAAGGATGCCAAAGAGCATGATTGGCCACTGAAAACAAATAAACCCTGGTTTAAGGGTCAAATGCAAGCCCTGATATAGCTGCGATTTGTCTCCTTGCCTGATCCAAAAAGCTTGCATTGTTTACTTTTGTTTCGAAATGGTATTCGTTTTAAGTTTACTATTTTTGGTGGTCATGTGACTTATGTCAAAAGGCATTGGAAATGATGTCATCATTTTTGCAACAATTTAACCATATGCTAACAGAAAAAATATTGTTCGAAAGGGCAAATGAAAATAAATTTTGGTATGTAACGAAGCATATATTATATTAAAGGTCTGGTATTTTAAATATACATATGTTGTACATGTTGCATTTGTCCTTTTTGCATTTTCGAAGTTTATTTTAGACCTGGGTTACAATCATAAAGGTAAGATTGATATTGGTTTTTTCACCTGGTTAAATAGACTGATGTCGGTTTAACACACAGTGTTGACCAAGAGTGGGCTGCACACTTCACACAGTCCGATCTTGATTTACACTGTTAGACTATCCAACCGTAAGGTAGTTTAGAAAGTTTTGTCATGATATTCATGATGAAATAGTGATGTTTGCAACATTTTGAATTAAAGATTTAATAGGTATAATTTTTAGCTCCACTGGCTAAAGGCAAGCGGGCTATTGTCATGGTGGGGTGTCCGTCATCCGTCCGTGAGTGAGTCCGTCCTACCGTAAACTTTTATTTTAAAAATCTTCTTCTCATAAAGTACTTAATGGATTCCAATCAAATTTCACAGGAATGTTCCTTGGGTGACCCTCTATCAGATTCCTTCAAAGAATGATAATCGGTTCAAAAGCATGGCTATATTAGGAGGGGCTAATTTCCATATAAGGTAATAGGTGGCTTTTCTCAGAAACTAATTGATGGCTGTAAACCAAACTTAACATGAATTAGCCTTGAGTGGCCCTCTATAAGCCTACAAAAATCATTGTGATAGGATGAAAAAATGTAATTTATGGACGGAGGTCAATTCCCCTTTTCTTACATAGTTGCAACTTGGAAATTGATTTTCTCAGGATCTTATCAATGTTTATCAACCAAATTTTACTTAAATAATTGATGGGTGACCATTTATTAGCTTACAAAAAATATTTGATTGAATAAAAATTATGACTTTTATGAGCAATGGTCAATTCCCTTTGTGTTATATGGTTGAATTTGAGATTGATTTTTCCATGATCCAATTGATGGACATCAACCAAATTTTACTGATATAATCCTAGGGAAACCTTCTACAAGTATCAGGCAACCAAAAATTAATCCGATAAGAGTAAAAATATGACCTTTATGGGCAAAGATCAATTTTCTCTTTTGTTAAATAGTGAAATTTTAAAATTCACAGGAATGTTACTTAGGTAAACCCTCTATCAGATTCCTTCAAAGAATTTTATTCGGATTGTTATGGAAGACCACTCTCACCACTGTCCTGCATAGCTTCGTAGGTTTAAATACAATGTCTGACAACTGCGTCAGGGGACATCTTCTTTGGCTCAGTGGTTAGCGCATTGGACTTGTAAAACAAAGTATTTAAGGTTGTTGTCAACAGGGGTTTAAGGCTGGCTCACGACGGATATTTTTCGGCTGTGCTTCAGTTGAGGGCAGTTCTTTAATAACGTGGGGGCTCGAGTGAGATTGGCCATTAAGGTATTTATGTCGGCACTGAACCGACTTGGTTAGTTCCAAAAGCACATAACTACCTAGATAGGCTTATCGTCCTCGATATATTATGACTCTTAAGAGGTGTGTGTTATGGGGGACCACTCTCACCACTGTCCTGCATAGCTTCGTAGTTTTAAATACAATGTCTGACAACTGTGTCAGAGAAGATCTTCTTTGGCTCGGTGGTTAGCGCATTGGACTTGTAAACCAAAGTATTTGAATGTTGTTGTCCGGGTGGGTTTGAGGCTGACTATAATGGATATTTTTCAGCTATGCTTCGGCTGAGGACAGTTCCCTTATAACAGGGTTGAAAAACATGGCTGTAGTAGGAGTTGCTAATTTCCATATATGGTAATAGGTGGCTTTTCTCAGAAACTGATTGATGGATATAAACCAAACTCCACAAATGAATTATCCTTGAGTGGCCCGGTATCAGCCTACAAAAACAATTGTGATAGGATGAAAAATGTCATTTATTGGCGGAGGTCAATCATCTTTTTAGCTCACCTGAGCACGAAGTGCTCAAGGGAGCTAATGCGATCTATCAATGTCTGGCGTCCGTCTGCCGGCACGGCGTCAACAATTTCTTTAAACGACATCTCCTTCTAATCTTCTGAGTCAAAATCAACCAAACATGGCAAAAATATTCCTTGGGTGCTCCCTTGTAAAATTTGCTAAAAAGCCATGCCGTATCACGGGAAAAGGGTTCTCAATAGTAATATTACTTGTTTACACTCTAGAAGCTGCAAATATGGTCCAGTCATCATGAAACTTTGTCAGAATGTTTGTTAGGTCATGAGGATGAACTCTATTGAAAATGGGAAGGATATGTGCCATATCACGGGAAAAGGGGCCTTATTGACAATTTTCTTGTTTACACTCAAGTGGCAACAAATATGGTCCAGTCGTCATGAAACTTTGTCAGATTGGCTGTTAGATCATGAGGATGAACTCTATTGAAAATGGAAAGAATCCGTGCCATATCCTGTTTTTCGATGTCCATCAAAGGCACATATCCACTTTCTACCTTCGGACATAATCATGACAGCTACCAGAGTTAAAAAAAAAAACTGCCAGAAATTAATCAGTCACTTGTTAAGAAATAAAAAGGATGTCATTGTCATGGAGACACTTCAATTTATCTCTTTTTACCTTTCAAATAATCAGTTTAAATCTATTTGCATTTATTTCATAATCAGGGTCTTAGTATCCCTAATAATTACTCAAAATTATGTATGGAGGTTCCATTCCTTCCCAAGACTGTATAAAATGCTGGTGCACAAAGGGACGAATTGTCTGGGGGTCCCACATGATTTTGTTATAAATCATAATTATATGATTTATTGATTAAAGAAAAAAAGTCACTGTTAAAAAATTTCTTGCTTCCTAGTGACTGGTCTATTGTTTCATTATAATTATACATGCATAGTAGTTAAATTTATGACATTTTGATATTTATATGGTGTGATTATGTTTTTTGTTTCATACCGCCACAAATTAAAAATACCTATCTTGCTGGACCTAAACTCTTGTGGGTAATAACAGAGTCTCTAGTTACAAACATCACCCCCTCCATTTTTTGAAAAGTTTTCCTTTTATTTTTTTGTGTTCGTTTGAATGTGACCACAACCATATAAAACCTATGCCATCTAGATCACAATCTTTACAGATCAAACACAGTTAGAAAAATATCTGAGATAGACAAGTTGTACTATTATAAAATAATTTTGAAATGATATTGATTTGATATGGGAGGTTTGAGTGAAATTAAAGGGAAGTTATACAATAACACTAAATTAATCCAATTATTACGCAAAACAGTTCTAAGACGCTATGCACAATATGTGCCACTAAAGGCGATTTCCATTAATTTCTATTTATCATCTCTCATTCTATTCTGCGAAACCCTTTAGGTGTCGCCACTCTAGTATGTTAGTCAAATGACAAAGCCTTCTGAAAGAGCAAAGTTCACTTGACAAAGGGACAAGAAAATTTGGCTCACCTATGATGAACAATGACCAGAATACTTTTCTTGTCATAAAGGGGACTAAATTATAAAATGAGAACATTAGAACAGAAAAAAGAAAGAACATTCGGTATTAATGAGAAATATTTAACACTCACGGTTACACAGATTGATTGATTGAATGGGATTTTACGCCGCTTTCAACATTATTTCAGTTATATCGCGGCGGCTGGAGCACCTAACAATGGATTCCTGGTATTTCTCACGCCAGTACTACCATTACATAATTTCCTAGCCTCCAGCGGCTATCTCACATAGGTCTACGATTATCGACCCATTGGTGAGAGACAAATAGTTGGAAAGAATGAGTGCCGCCGTCGGGGCGGTTACACAGAGTATTGGAATGAGGATTTCCAAGAGTGTCATATGTGTGCAAAGTAACGACTTAGCTTGACCAGAATTTTAACTATACACACTACATTGTACGGTCACTTGGATGAACTATATTCAAATAAGATCACATTAGAAAGTATGCTTTCTAACTCATCGCTTTTTTCAACCCTGATTTGTATCATAATATTTTTTTAAAGGGAAGATTACAAAAATATCTATGCTTTGCTAGCTTTCAGTACTTACATTACTTTGATAGATATTTTCCGCCGAGTGAGTGTGACATATACAGTCAAACCTGTGTTAATCTGTTAATCAAGCACCAAAGGGACATTCAAAAAGTGCTTGCTTGAGACAGGTGCTTGCTTAATACAGATCAATTTAAGTGCATTTAGTTCATTAGGGAGCTATGTGACCGTTTTTCTTAATACAGGATGCTTGCTGAATACAGGTGGCCACTAAGACAGGTTTGATTGTACATGTGTTTTTTTCAAAAAGCCTTTTTGCTCTATGTCTTAAAAACAGAGTGATTTGCTGTTAGTGTTTTAGTGGTCTGTGGATTTTTTTTAATGCGTAGATAGAATCATTATGTCTTGATTTCGGTTAGCGACCAAAACCCCATTTTAAAAATACTTCCCATGGAAATAATGGTTTTCAAAAAACAAACAAAGAGATCTGCGTTAAGAAACGTTTTTTACAACAGAAATTATCAAAAGTTAACCGATATGACCCGTCACACGAAACGAAAAGAATTATGCATTCTTTCAGAGTGATAGAACAATTAAAAAGCCCTGTGTTCGGGATAAAAAAAATACCACAACATTTTGGAACTTTAAGAAATTCTACTTTGCTTAACACATGAACACACATGCAAAGTGAAGTAACATTAGCCTAACGATTGCATTTTCAACCTGATGGCGGGTCTGGATTAATTTTTTTTTTAAATTATAGATAATGTTCTTTGTAGAATATCCACATTTCTTTCTCGTCTAATAAGAAATACAACAGGAGCCTAAATTAATTTCATCTCGTCGATTTTCTTCGAAAACCTCGCAACAAAAGCTTAAAACAAGCAGTAGTAACAAGGCTTTAGATGAAAAACAGCCATGGACGAACCACCCTGCATTTTGAAAGCGAAAAAAGTTTGCGAATATCTAACAACTGTATCCCGCTTTGCATATGAATTCACGTGTAGATATGGACAGATTTTTCTTAAACATTTTGCAAACGTTTTCATCTTGAACGCTGCAGTTGTACTTCTTGTCGTACGAATAGTCCGGCAGAAATATGGCATATTTTGCTTGAACCTGGAAGTAGGGTTCAAAGTTTTTTCCTTGACTGATTCCTGTAGCCAAGGCCTTCCCCAACCAGAATCTGGTTGATGACATCTTGTCATCATTGGGCATTTTGAAAAAATGGAGATGGCAGCCAGGACTAAAAAAATCAAGCCAACAGCTCCGTAGAATACTCTCTTTGAAATATAAAATCCATTTGAGTAGTCAATTTATTGTTAAGGTGCTGATCTGAAGCTATGAACAAAATAAAAGCATAAGGTGACATTAGATATGAGTATGGTAATCAATATGGCAGCAAAATATAATTCCAAAATGGTTTTAAAGTATTCTCGATGCATGCGAGATATAAGAATCTTTGAAATGTGTTTTAGGGTTTTCTAAATAATCTTTTGTAAGATGGTTTATGCCCTAAATCTGACTAGTTACACCTCTTATCAAGTGTTATGCAAATTCTTAATTTGAAGATGGCAGCCAGGAAACATAAGATTTTTATTTCATGCTAAAGATTGCAAGACAGTTTACAATCACCTCTTTTTCTAGTAGCTAGGGCCTAGCCTAGCAAAAATCTAGATGAAGGTGTGTTTCATCATGGAATAGTTTTTTTTAGTTTTTAAAAAAAAACGAGATGGCACCCAAGTCAAACAAAAGACACACATGCACTACTATGCTACTATGATTTAACAATTCAGCTAAATTTTGTATTTTAACTTAATTTGACTGGTAAGATGCTACTTTGAAGTTTCCTGGTGTAATGAAGATCCAAAATGAAGATTTAATTAAGAATAGTTAGCAAGATGGCTGACAAATGGTAAACTGCGTGATTGCTGGTGTAAATTTAGTAGTAGATGAATATTTGTTAAAAATTGAAGATACATGTACAATCAGATTTTTTAAGATAAAATAACCGATTTAAATCTTACATGACTATAGACAACTCTAACCATGTGAAAGTATAATGATATCAAAGAGCTGCCTGAGCAAATTACAGAAATAATGATCATATAGAAAAATTCAGTTTGGCAGTCGAGATGGCAGTTTGTTAAGAGAGTTCATGAATACATGTACTTAAATAGCAAACATGAGAATATAATACTATTTTTAGCTCACCTGAGCACAAAGTGCTCAAGGTGAGCTATTGTGATCACTCACTGTCCGTCGTCCGTCCGTCGTCCGTCCGTCCGTCCGTCCGTCCGTCAACAATTTCTTTAACCATCTTCTCCTCCTAAACCACTGGGCCAATCAAGCTGAAACTTGGCAGGGATGTTCCTTGGATGAAGCTCTTTAAAAGTTGTTAAAAGAATTGTATTTCATCAAAAACTCTAGTTTCCATGGTTACTTAATAGCCCAAAATGGCCAAAAATCTAAGAAAAAAATCTTCTCCTCCTAAACCACTGGGCCAATCAAGCTGAAACTTGGCAGGGATGTTCCTTGGGTGAAGGTCTTTAAAAGTTGTTAAAAGAATTTAATTTTATCAAAAACTCTAGTTTCCATGGTAACAGAAAATCCGAAAAATGGCTGAAAATGGCTGAAAATATTAGAAAAATTTCTTCTCCTCCTAAACCATTGGGCCAATCAAGCTGAAACTAGGCAGGGATGTTCCTTGGGTGAAGGTCTTCAAAAGTTGTAAAAAGAATTGTATTTCATCAAAAACTCTAGTTTCCATGGTAACAGAAAATCTGAAAAATGGCCGAAAATGGCTGGAAATATTAGAAAAATTTCTTCTCCTCCTAAACCACTGGGCCAATCAAGCTGAAACTAGGCAGGGATGTTCCTTGGGTGAGGGTCTTCAAAAGTTGTTAAAAGAATTGTATTTCATATAAAACTCTAGTTTCCATGGTAACGGAAAATCTGAAAAATCGCCGAAAATGGCTGAAAATATTAGAAAAAATTCTTCTCCTCCTAAACCACTGGGCCAATCAAGCTGAAACTTGGCAGGGATATTCCTTGGGTGAAGGTTTTCAAAAGTTGTTAAAAGAATTGTATTTCATCAAAAGCTCTAGTTTTTATGGTAACGGAAAGTCTGAAAAATGGTTGAAAATGGCTGAAAATATTAGAAAAAATTCTTCTCCTCCTAAACCACTGGACCAATCAAGCTGAAACTTGGCAGGGATGTTTCTTGGGTGAAGGTCTTCAAAAGTTGTTAAAAGAATTGTATTTCATCAAAAACTCTAGTTTCCATGGTAACAGAAAATCTGAAAAAAGGCCGAAATGGCTGAAAATATTAGAAAAAATTCTTCTCCTCCTAAACCACTGGGCCAATCAAGCTGAAACTTGGCAGGGATGTTCCTTGGGTGAAGATCTTCAAATGTTGTTAAAAGAATACGCCATGATAAGAGAAAAGTTAAAAATTTACGAAACTTAAAAAAAATCAAGTTACAATAGCACAAATTTTACCAACCTTAATCTACATCAAACAAATTCTGTTTTTCATAACATGGTTGACAATTTATGAGTGACATACTCAGGTGAGCGATATCCGAGCTTTGATAACTATGTTCAGATGTAAAGTATTACAACATCTTTTTTTCAAGATGGCAGCCTCGCTGTTTTTCTTTCCAGTTATTTTCAAATTTATTTGAACTATTGTGACAGCTCTAGGAACTTGTTGACAAAACATGTTTGTATAATTATAGTAAATATGTGGTTTTTAAATGGCCACTTAGTTTTAAAAAGGCCCATTAGCTTGCTTATTTAAATGCGCTTTTGAAAAAAGAATTGCGTCAATAAAAGTATGGTTTCTAAGAGCATGGAAAGATAACATTGTAGATTGCATTCATTTTGAGTACGTTGGGGGGATTAACTGAGACTGTATTCAATTTTATTTTTCATAACATTCAAAGTAATCTAATAACCATTTATTACTAGTTTTCTGTGGGATTTGAACCTAAACCGACATGTTTGGGCCATCAGGGGCATTTACAGGCAAAGTGTAGGTATAAAAGATGATGAGTGCTAGCATATGCTCGAATCAACTGTCCGGACAATTATTCCACAAAGTGGTTGCCAATGCTTTGTACTGAGTCAATGGTAATGATACCATTACTTTAATGGTAGCAAAAGTTCCAAACCTAAATTGCAAATATAAGAATTGCTAGTTCTGTCTACCGATATAGTCTTGTAATAGGTGTTCTTTTTTTTTTTTTTTTTTTTTTTTTTTTGTTTACTGCTTGATTCAATGCTTTTCAATTTGACATAGCATTATAGATATATATTGAGTTATCATTATGATTATTATTACTTCTTCCATTTGGTCAATTCGCTCATGATTGTGTGAGCCAGTTCCTTTAAAAAAAACCAGTTGATAATTTCGAAATGAACAAAAAAGAGGGAAACAATTAAAGTCGTACAGTAAAGTCACGATACTCTTGCCAAATCGTAACATGTCAAATGCCAGCAAAATGAAGATAAGAACAGGCAATATGGTGTTTTTAAACAAACACTTTTAACAACCTTTCGCTGCCATATCCAGATTGAATCTCGAACTTTAGGTGATGATTTGAATAAATCAACTGCGATTCTGAGGATGTGATGTTGGTTCAAAATCAGAATTTTAGTCAATCTGCGCGCTAGTAATTTGCCATATACATGTATTTTGAACAAGGTCTTTAATAGTAGCAAAGACAAATCCAACGAGTGAATTGCTTTTTTTTTCAAGCATTACCAAATATACCAGGGTAACAAAGCATAGTCAATCATCAAGCTTACATGACTTGTTTAACGGTTGTGAACATGCTATTGAAATTTACCTCTAAAAGTTTTTTTGCAGTGCCAAATAAGCCTTAGCGGAAGAACTCCTTTTCCACTAATAAACATTTATGACAACACATACTGATATGGATGTGGTTTAATAGGTATGCTACAATGAATCCATCAGAATATTTTATAAACAAACTCGAGCAATTATATATTGGTTATCATGAAAATAATATTAACAATCTTAAGCACAACGTAGCATATCCATACTTAACTAGAGAAAAATAAAGAATTATATTCAATTAAAATTAGTATGATTTTCCAAAAATATTAATAAAAGAAATTTCTATCAGTATTTGACCATATCGATAATTAAGCATGAACCATTTGCTACTGCCTTTATGTTTATAGCAAGATACAACTGTTTCTTGCCATTCCATTGATATGAGATGAATATATTTTGTTGTGCAATAATTTTCTCACAAAGCAAATAGAATTATGGTTTCAATTGCCATGGCACATACGTGTAATATATAGGTGTAATGTATTTTTCACTGTAATGTGTATGTGTATAATTTTAAAAGTGAAGTAAGACTTCTGTTTAGTTATTCCTGTTTATAGGATGTATTGTTGGCTTCATTTTTGTTTTTCTGGATCAGCTAATTCAAGATAAAATGATTGTCTACGATTTAATTCCACAAATATTATAATTTGAATGTGCAAAAGAGGTAAAAACAACAGTGATACCATATTTTGCAATATTGGCTGCCATCTTGGAACACACTAATTCTACATATATGGTTATATGTAGCTTTTCTGATTTCAAAATGATGACTAAATTTTTCATTAGTTAAAACGAATCTTTTTCTAATTTAATTCTTCAACCTCAAACTTTCTCTCAGGTAAATTTCTTGGCTGCCATCTCGAATAATATTCAAAATCTATCATTTAAGGCATCAAATTGTAAAAATACTTTGAAATTGGTTTTGAAAAAATTAATGCAAGTGCAAATTGTATACTAAAATCCGGAGTAGTTAACTTAAAATCTTCTCTTTCTTGGCTGCCATCTTCAAATCAAGAATTAATGTAACAATAGATGAGAGTTGTCACTAGCCTTATATCAAGAGAGCATAAAACCTCTTACAAAATTAATGCATATCTAAGAAGCCCTAGAATCCTTACCTAAAGAATGAATGAATGAATGCTGTTTTATGGCCCGTCAACAACTAGGGTCATGTTGAAAATTAACTTATTGTAAGAAAAGATGACCAATCATGCATTAAATACTTAACTAGTTATAACATTATAAAACAAATCGTGGTAAGATAGACAAAATATCATTATGGTAAAAATGTAAGGAAATGATTACAAGTCTAAAAGGAAATAATGATCAAAAGATCAATCAAACAAGTCTAAAAGGAAATAATGATCAAAAGATCAATCAAAAATAACTAAAAACAGATGAACATGAAATCAAAAGAATCTCGGGTTAAATTTTACTAAACAAATTAATGGCCTTCAGGAAATCAAAAATCTGTTCAACTTTTATATTGTTAAACAGGTCCTTCATACTGTCTACTTTAAAAAATCTGTCTCTAATAAAAGCAAAGTCTATACATTCTAAAAATATATGCTTGACAGTAAGAGGAGTATCACATGGGATACACACTGGCATATCTTCTCCTTTTAAAAGGTAGGAGTGCGTCAGGTGTGTATGGCCAATGCGTAAACGGGTCAAAATAAGTTCTTCGCGACGGTTTAACCTGTAACCAGGCAACCAATCGCCAAGATCTTGACGAACAGAATATAATTTATTATAAATATTGGCAGGATCAGTCCAGCTGTTCCTCCAGACTTCCTGAATGAAACCATGAATCAAAGGTTTAAAATCAGTAAAAGGTACTGAAGAGGGTAAAATCTCGAGTAATAGTGCCTCCTTGGCAGCTTTATCTGCCTCCTCATTACCACGAATACCAACGTGGCTAGGAAGCCAGCAGAAAACGAGGTCAACATCATGAAGCTGAGCTATTAAATCTAATAGTCTAACAATAAGGGGATTGTCGGTTTTCTCGTTCTCAATCGCTTGCATACTTGACATTGAGTCAGTAAAAATAATGTAGCGAGAGAAGTGCTCTTCGATTATATGATCGAGTGCGAGTTCAATCGCCTTTAGCTCGGCTGAAAATATCGAAGAGTTATTTGGCAAACGGAATTGATACTTTTCACCATCTAAAATGGTGGCTGAGGCAACTTTTTCGCCGTCCTTTGAACCGTCTGTATAAATCTCTTCATATGATGCGTATTTCTCTTTAATTTCTAAAAACTTTGTTTTAAAAATAGTTGGATCGGTTGTATCCTTTTTGCTAGAAGCAAGATCGTAAAGAAATGTGGGGCTTTTAGAAGTCCACAAAGGAACTTCAGGAACAATTTGTTCTGCCACATCCTCTAGATCAAAATCGAGAGAGTAAATATCTGCTTCGCAGCGTAAGCTAAACGGGGGTATTGCACTAGGTTTCTTATTAAAATCCCGTCTGTGTCTAGGTTCAAACACAGCTTTATACGTTGGATTGTCAGGATAAGATTTTAGCTTTAAATAGTATTGCATTGAAAGCTTTTTCCTCCTTAGGTTTAAGGAAGGTTCATTTGCCTCAATGTAAAGACTTTTAACTGATGATGTTCTAAAAGCACCAAGCGCAAGGCGCAATCCTTGATTATGAATGGTATCAAGTTTGCGAAGGTATGAAGGGCGTGCAGAACCGTAAACAACACAGCCATAATCTAATTTAGATCTGACAAGTGCCCTGTATAGGCGTAACAAGACCTTTTTATCAGCTCCCCAGTCCATACTAGATACAACGCGTAAAAGATTAAGTGCCTTTAAGCACTTATTTTTCAAATTGTCGATATGGGGTATGAACGACAGTTTAGAATCGAGAAGGAGTCCCAGGAATTTAAATTCTATTACAACTTCAATTTGCACTCCGTCCAGCTTTAATTCTGGATCAGGGTGCATTTTCATAGACTGACAAAAATGCATACATTTAGTTTTTGTCTTGGAAAACTTAAAGCCGTTTTCATTGGACCATTTGGAAAGATTTTTTAAGACTTGCTGTAGCTGTCTTTCAATCGTATACATATGTTTTGATCTATAACAGATGCAAAAGTCATCAACATAGAGAAAACATTCAACCCCAGGGCAAACAGTTTTGACAATATTGTTAATTTTGACACTAAAAAGTGTCACTGACAAAATACTTACTTGTGGAACGCCCATTTCTTGTTCATGGGGATCAGACAAAGTATCTCCAACTCGGACTCTAAACTGACGTTCATCCAAAAATGCAGAAATAAAATAAGCAAGGCGACCTAGAATACCGAAATCATAGAGGTCATTCATAATTCCATACTTCCAAGTGGTGTCATAAGCACTTTCAAGATCGAAAAAGACAGAAACAACGTGTTCTTTCTTTATAAAAGCTTCTCGAATAAAAGTCTCGAAGCGGACAAGATGATCAAGAGTGCTTCTATGTTTACGAAAGCCACTTTGGACTGACGTTATAAGGTGGTTCTTTTCAAGAAACCAGACAAGACGATCATTAACCATTCTTTCCATGGTTTTACAAATACAACTTGTTAAAGCTATGGGGCGATAGTTTGAAGGATTGGTAGAATCTTTACCTGGTTTCGGTATAGGAATAACTTCCCGCCAAGATGCTGGAATGCTTCCCGTCTTCCATACCTGGTTGTAAATTTCAAGTAAGCAATGCAAAGAACGAGAGGGCAAACGTTTGAGGAATTGATAATGTATATTATCATTTCCTACAGAAGTGTCATGACACTTCTTTAAAGCCTTCTTCAATTCTTTGACAGAAAAGTCTCTATTATAATGTTCCAGTCGACTGGAACTGAAGTTAAGTTTTGACTTTTCTTTATCACCTTTGAATTTTTGAAATGCAGGTGAGTAATTGGATGATGATGACTTCTTGGCAAACGTATCTGACAATACATTCGCAATATCAGCCTTGGAAGAAACGTCATTGAGGTCAGTTCTTAAATGACCAACTCCAATTGACGTGTTCTTTCCGCTGATATTACGCACCATATCCCATGTCTTTTTGACAGATGATCTAGAATTCAATCTAGAAACATACTGTCTCCAAGACGAACGCTTACTTTGTTTAATGGTACGACGAGCTTTCGCTCGGGCAATTTTAAATTGGTAAAGGTTCTCCTTCGATGGTCTCAAATCAAATGATCTAAGAGCAGATTTCCGCTCAGCTATGGCCTTTTTGCAATCTTCATTAAACCATGGTTTATTAGGGTGTTTAGGGTCAGGCGACGTTCTAGGAATAGCTTTCTCTGCAGCTGAATATAGTAAGGATGTGAATAGCTCTGTAGAATTTCACAATCCTCAAAAGCCTGTGGATTTATTGATTGTTCGCAGGTAGTTTTGAACAACTCCCAATTAGCTTTATGGAGTTTCCAACGCCTTGGGCGTTCTTGAACCGATGGTCCTAATTCAGAAATATGAATAGGAAAATGGTCACTACCATGAAGATCACAGTCCACTTTCCAGCTAAAAGCCGGGAAAATGTCTGGAGTGCAAACAGTTAAATCCAGTGAAGAATAAGAGCCAGTGGCCGGATGATGATATGTGGAGGATTTATCATTTAATAAAACAAGATCATGATTTGTTAAGAAATCTTCAATTGTGCGACCTTTGTCGTCTGTATAAGTACAACCCCAAAGCGTATGGTGGGAATTGAAATCTCCCATTAATATGAAAGGCTTTGGTAACTGTTCGACAAGATCGTCTAGTTTCCTACGATTGATAGGAGAACTAGGGGGAAGATAAATTGAACAAAGGGTTATTGTTTTATTAAGGGATACGCTTACAGCTATAGCTTGTAGCGAAGTATTAAGAGGAATGGTGCGATGAGGAACACTGTTGTTAACAATGATTCCGACACCGCCCGAAGCTTTCTCATTCCCTTCAAAATTTTTCAAATAGCAAGAGTGATACTTAAAAGAAAATTTGTCAGAATCTTTAAGAAAAGTCTCTTGCAAACAAACTGCCACTGGCTTTCCATTCGAAACTGATAGATTCAGTTCTTCAAAGTTGGCTTTGATGCTGCGACAGTTCCATTGAATTATTTTGTTCGCCATAGTTAGATTAAGGGGGAAAAATATACTTATTAGAAGTGGAAGTATGAATTTTATTTCTTTATATGTGAAAGATCTATCATATGTTTACCTTGCTTATTTTCCTTTGAAGAATCTGAGTCTTCGGTGTTTTCCGTATCCATGTCTTCTTCAAGACTATGGTAACGGTTGTATTGTTTAATAGGATCATCAGACCCTTTTGGCTGACGATTAGATATTGCTGCCCTAGGAGACGAAGATCTGCTCCTAGGTTTCACAAAAGAACTTGAATCTTTATCTTCTGGCACTTTAGCAACTGGAAGATTTGACTTCTCCTGCTGCATTTGTGCTTTCTTGCGTCTTCCCATTTCAGCTAGATCTAATCGAAGAACTTCGTCTTCTCCAGAGGAAGGTACGGTGCTTGTGTGCGTTGAAGGTTTAGCGGGCCGGAGAGAAATGTTATCTTTTCCTGGAGTTACCTTACTCGAGTTAGATTGAGACTCATTCGTTTTTCTAGAGTTGCCCTGGTCTGTGTTACAGGGTTTACTAGACATAACTGCTAAAGATGGAAATAATTTAACAATTTCATTCTTCTTTTCAGGAAAGAGAATACACAACTTTCCGAAAAGATCTTTACAGTTATCACATTCATTGGTGTCTCGTTTGCTCATGATATTGGTTTTAGAGTTTTTGGTTACATTTGCATAAGTATTTGTAAGATTGACTCTATTATCAACAACCTTTCTTGCTTCAGGAAAAGATAAACCTTCTTTATATTTGACGGTAACAATTTCCTTTTCTCTTTGCCAAACGGGACATTTTCGTGAAGTTGAAGGATGTTCCCCACCACAATTCAAACATTTCATGTCATCAGTGCAGTGGATAGAGCGATGGTGATCTTCTAATTTACCACAACGGCGGCACAAATCTCCTTCACCATCCCTTTTTTCTCATGGTGTCCAAATTTGAAACACCTGTAACATTGCAAGGGGTTGGGGATATACAGATCAACGTTCAGTCGAAGGTAGCCTACTTTAATACTCTTTGGTAAAATAGCCGAGCCGAAAGTCAGAATAAATGTGTTAGTATTCCGCTTTTCACCTTCTCTATAAACAGTTATGCGTTTAACCTCGGTTACGTTTTGGCTTTTCAGTTCCTCTAGAATTTCAGTTTCAGGAATATCTTCTAAATCACGAGATCTTATGACCCCCCTTGACGTATTAAGAGTAGAATGTGGTGTACAGGTTACCGGAATATCAAAGAAAGAGTCCATTTTCATAAGGTTATCACAATGTGCAGGTCTTTCAACTTCAACGAGAAGGCTTCCAGATTTCAATTTCTTAACAGATTTAGGTTCACCAATAACTGACTTGATTACTTTATCAATTACGAAGGGAGACAGTCTGGTAAGGGGTTTGTTACCGTCAGTTGAATCAATTACTAGGAATCTGTGAAAGTTAGGAGAACTAAGACGTATGGCTGTAGACTGATAAAGGGACGTACCGGTTTCCCATTCCGTTGATTCTGCATCGTTCTTTCGTTTTTTGGTTTGGGTATCCATGATTTTATTTTGTGGTATTCGCTATCCGGGGGCCACCACCCTCAACGGAGTCCTACAAGGGGACATGAAGGGGCGGGTCTCCAGCCCCCCATGCCAGGGCTACCCGGATAGTATACTCGAGCCAAAATGACCAAATGAATCGACAGCAATTGCACGAACAATTTCCTAACAAAGAATCAAGCCGTGCAAATAATGCCAAATCAGAAAATCCATTCAACCCGATTAGCCCATGAGCCTATATAGACAAGGACTAAAATACTATTAAAATATAAAATATGTGTGACACGGGCAAATCAACCTTTGCACTTACGAGAGAACAATGGCATTATACCAATTTTTCCACAGATATATGGTACAACAAGTTTTTAAGGAGTGTCTCAGTAAATAATGAGAAACAATTTAATATAACATGACATTCTATATGACAAAAGTAGATGCCCCAGTCTAAAACGACCAGCCGATTGCCTAGACCGGGCCCATCCAGGCTCCCGTTTCAACCGAAGCCGAGGCCAAAGCAGCGTGTTGAGAAGCTGGAGATCCCTGGGCTTCCCTCAACAACCAGGACCCTCTTTTCCGGCCTTACGAGTCTCCACCCACGGCAAACAGGCGGGTCCATTTGTTAGGGGTCTTACCATTGACTACATGGGCAGCAGCCGACTATTTCTACCCCCCCCGCCCAGCTGGGGGCTGAATCCTTACCTAAGAAACACTTTAAATGCCATTTAATTATTCTATTTGGCTGCCATCTTGACTATCATACTCATTTCTGATGTCATAATGTGCATTTATTATGTCATATATTTATAATCTCGATCTTAAACAGCAAATAAACCACAAAAAACATTTAAAAGTTTGTCGTAGTGATCTACCGAGCTGTAAGCGTAGCATTCGATAGTCCTGGCTGCCATCTCAATTTTCTCAAAATGCTCAATGATGACAAGATGTCATCAGCCAGATTCTGGTTAGGGAAGGCCTAAGCTACAAGAATCTGTTAAGAAAAAAACTTTGAACCCTACTTCCGGGTCAAGCTAGATTTCTGCCGGACTATTACATTTGATTCATAATTTGAATATCACTAGATATAATTGCAATCCAATAAAATAAAGAATTTCTGATTGGTTTAAATCGCGTCACATGGGGAAATCCATTGCACTTTATTTCTGTATAAAATGCAATCGGTCTTTTGGGAAATCCCCGACCTTCGGTCTGCAAGTCCTGTGTTGTAGGAACTCGAATTAATCTAGTTCCAGATCATCAACGCAACATTGCTATTTAATCTATTTTTATTATAAATTAAGAGAGCCTGTGCATGACATTTCCAACAATTTCAAATGTGCGCAAAGTAATAACTCTGGCCAGTCTGTGCATCCGCACAGTCTGACCAGAGTATTCACTATGCGATTTGTAGACAGATAAGGTCTTAAAGTATCAGTATACAGTAAGACAATCCTCTACTTAAACAAAGCACGTGTCTGGACTGCTATATGCATATACCTTACGCAGATGTCAAATTGTTGGAAATGTCACGCACAGGCTCAAGATATTTTCGAATGAATCTACGATTAAAAGCAAACAGTTCTGATTTTGAGCCGACGTAAACTTAGAAAACAGCGATTCGACGAAGATCATCAAGCAACATTGCTATTTAATCTATTATTATTCTAAATTAAGATATTTTCGAAAGAATTTACGATTACAAGCAAACAGTTCTGATTTTGAGCCGACGTAAACTTATAAAACAGCGATTCGACGAAGATCATCAAGCAACCCCCTTAGACCGACCACGCCGTTTTCGTTTAAAAATACAGACTAACTTGGCAGAAACATGTATTTTGTCATAAGTACCTCTATGAATTTCAAAGTTTTTGTTCATTTGAATCATTTACTTTATGACATTTCACTTCGATAGCGAGATGAACAATACACGATCTAAAAATAGAGATTGTGTAACATATACGCGCAGAAAGTACACTTGAAGCTTTAATGTTTGGCCGAGTATTTTAATAGTTTCTTCGATCTAGAGGATTGCAATTATAAGGGATGAGTGTCTTTTTCACTGCGTTTATTGGGGTATAAAGTGTAATTGCCTTAGGATATGACTTAAACACAACGCCCTACGGGCGTTATTTGCCATGTGCTAAGGCAATTTCACTTTATACCCAATTATAACCGCAGTGAAAAAGACACTCACCCCTATTATAAATATGCTTTATTAAATTTTAAATACAATTGTGAAATACAAATATCCAATATGGCCGCACAATAAAAATGAAAAGATGTCATTGTGACATTTACACGTAATATTTCTTGAAAAGGCATAAGCCGAAATATCGAAACAGAGTATAATATTTAAAAGTGTTAAATTAGTGTTCAACGTGAGAGGGTTTTTTTTCTTCTTCGTTTTTATTGGCAGCGAAGAGTTGAATATTTGAAATATCAAACATTTCGAAAATTATGAACAATGGGCAAGTAAATTTACAACACGGGTTTGCATTAAATGATATTCTAATGTGACATATGTGATAAAATTTGTTTATGAATCAATAACCAATGCCCTAAACATAATCAAAACGGATACATAAATTATTGCCAAGTCAAATATCATCAATGCTGCTTGCACATTAAACCGCAACCAAAATATTTGAAATGAATTTCTCTAGTCAACATAGCTCAACTTTTTGTAAATGATTGATTTGATTGGTATGTTACATAAGCGGTCCGTTTTCATAAGTATTACAAACAGAGTCAAAATTATTGCCAATAGTATTGATTTGTTATTCCCCTTTTATGTAGATTTTTTCCTAAAAAAAAAGCAAACAACACAATTCAAAGAAACAATGAAAACAATCATCATTATAATGCTTTTCAAAACATCAAGGATTTGAGGATCTACATTGTGAAAATTCAGCAGATGTATTTGCTGCCATCATAAATACTCAATACAGGTCAAACCTTCTTCAAATTATGGAATGCTGTCCACAGCGCAGTTGTTAGCGCGTCGGACTGTCAATCTAGATGTCTAAAGGTTCGATCCCCGACGGAAGCACTCATCCTTTCCGACTATTTATCTCTCACCAATGGGTTGATAATCGTAAACCTATGTGGGATAGCAGCTGGAGGCTAGGAAAGGATGTGGTGGTTGTACCGTGAAGGAAATACAAGTAAACCATTGTTAGGTGCTCAAGCCGCCGTGATATAAACTAAAACAAGATGTGTTTGTGAAACACGAATGCCCCCGGAACAGCATTTTTTTAAAGTTTGACCTTGACAGATGACCTTGACCTTGTCACATGACCTTGACTTTGGTGTACAGCTTTGTATGTCAAATACTTTTGGAGAAAAGGCAAAGGTTAAGTTTTCGGACAGACGGACGGACAGACAGACATGAGTAAAACAATATGCCCCCGATCTCTCGATAAGGGGGCATAAAAATGTTGAAAGCGGCGTAAAACTCCATTCAATCAATCAATCAAATTATAGCACAAGAGAAACAATATGGGAACCATATGGGACCAATATGGGTAAATATTGCTTATGATGATCCCAAACGATTCCCATAACGGACCCATATAATCAAATCTGGGTACCACAAGGGTACCTAATGGAATTTCATTAGCCTACATGAGTCCAATATGTTTTTCACATAGTGCCAATTTAAAGACCTGGAACCATGTGGGCACACTTTGCCAATTCGGGGTCCCATATAGCTAGCCCATGTGGGGCTCATCCAGATCCCAGTTGCACCTCCCGTCTATGCCCCACGTGGGTTGCGCAAATATAGGTCCCATAAAGATCCCTACATGGGACCCATATGGGTCTAAAAATCTTTGCAGCCTTTGGTGATAATCACAAGAGCTACCCAGACTATCAAGATGCATTTCAGTTACTCAAGCAACATTTCTGTGAGAGTTTTGTCTCTTCTATCGCTGATTAATGGTCTAATCCTTTTTATTTTACATCGATCAATAAACAAATTCTTAGATTAATCCCTCTAGAATCTGCTCCACCAAAAAGTCACCAGTACTTGCGCCGAGTGTGTGGTCCAATGAAAGAACAAAGATCGATAGCCGCTCCCTGGAATTGAACTCTTTTTTCATAATTGGCCTTTATCTTACGGCACAGTATCATCTCAGGGTTGTGAAAAATTGTGGAAATGCATGTGATTAAGCATCTTAGTTATGGATCAGACACACATATGAATCTTATTCAATATACAATCTTTGACCGCTAAGTATCACCTTAAACTTGAGCTGACTGTCTTAGATTTACATTTATTGTCATAGAGAAGATAACATTACTGCCAAATCCTCTTAAAACCATAGATTTAAAAAGTAAATAGTCAAGAAGCTGAAAAATAGATATTTAACACAAAATTCTTGCCCTTGACCTCTTTCAAAAAATGCGATATTGAACTACAGAATTGCACATTTGACATCGTCTCAAGCTGAGTAAAAGGTTACGCTAAGTTTTTTTTTTTAATTTCCAAAGACATATACTTTTACTTGGTAACGAAATGACCATGAATATTTAACCCAAGCTTAGGGTATGTTTGACGTGAGACGTTCAAGTGTTCATGACCTTATGAATACATATCTTATGATCATTCACCAAATACAAACCAGATAACAGTGATGAAGAAACCTGCCAGGTTGTTTGAAAAATTATGCCTAAATATACGAGTAAGTGCAAATTTTCAGAATACAACTTGCTTTGACTATGATTTTTCCAAATCATTTTAGAAGGAATATGAACAGTAAACTCTTAAAATAAAGAAAAATGCATAAATTATTTATAAAAATTGTTAGGAAGTGGGAAATTTAGTTTTGTGTGGCAATTAAGCCTTGCGTCACCTTAAATTCAATTGTTATTAGGGTACCTCAATTTGTCTGAATTTTTTTAAGAATTTCCCCCACTTGCATTCTTCTAGACCTTTGATAAGATATTTAACATATGTTATAGATAACAAATCACTTGAAAACATTACTGTTGCCATTTTTTCAGGTTTGGCCTATTTTTGAGCAAGATTGACTGGACTATGGTCCAAGGTAATCATCATATGAAATATGAAGGCCTAATCACTAGCCATTCAAACTTGTGGCCAATGTAACTTTTTTTTTTAAAATCTGACCTTAAAAAATGAAATTGACCTAGACTGATGACCTTGAATATTGTGCCAACGAAAAGGTCTTTTCCCAAGAAAATATCATGTGAAATATAAAATCCCTATCACACACAATTCCAAAGTGATGGCCAATTTTTAAGTTTCATTTTTAGACAAATTTGACCTTAAAATGACCCTAACTGATAACTTTGAACTCGTTACCAACAGAAAAGCCTTGTTCCAGACAATCATCATGTGAAATATGAGCTCCTTTCACTGACGATTCAAAACATATGTTCAATGTTAAAGTTTTAATCGGAATTAAAACTAGCTTATACAATCCGTTTATTGTCTTTCGGAGTTACATATTTATGATGGTGACTGGAACTGAATCGACAGATATCAGAACAGACCGATCTTGTTCGTTATTTGGCTTGTCACAAAACAAGTAGCTAATTCCCATTAATTTAATTGTCTATTTGTAGATTATATTTTGCCATAAAATTTTGTTCGGCGAGCCCCAATAGTTACTGTCTGCTGGTACGTGATTGAACTTTCCTTTATACTCAATTGTTTAATATTGAAATCTAAAAAGTCATCAATAGAAAACCAGTTAAGTTGGTGGTCTTTTAAGTCATTATGGGTCGTAAATCAATCATAAACCCTTTGTGCTACACCAAAAGGTGTCTGCGAAATTGTCTTTATCGTCCTTTTTCGCGAAATGTATGTGTTGGTCGGTTACATCTTCAAAACTCCTAGGAAGTTTTGCTTTAATTTGTTTCCGAGTAGCGTCCTTTCCGACATTCTTCTCTCACCAATGGGTAGATAATCGTAAACCTATTTGAGATAGCAGTCGGAGACTAGGAAAGGGTGTAATGGTAGTACAGGTGAAAGAAATACCAGGAATCCATTGTTAGGTGCTCCGGCCGCCGCGATATAACTGCGAAATTGTTGAAAGCGGCGTAAAACCCATTCAAACAAATCCCATGTAGCGGTAGAGTTTCGAGCGAAGAAATTGGACACAGGCCCTTTACTGAAACTGTATGCTAATAAATTTTGTTTTGGAGGAGAAAGATTATGTTTGAGAATTAATTTTTCAATTGAATCTATCCATTTTTGAAAGACGGCATTAAAAATTGTCACGACATCTGTTAGCCTTGATAATCCTAGATTTCTATTTGATCATATAATTTCTGTACCATTTCAAAGGTAAGTTCATCGCTCATCATTTGTTGAAATATAAGAGCAAGTTCACTAACCATTACTAGATTGATCTGTTTCCGTTGTGATAGGGCTGGTGTTTCGCGATCGTTGGTGACGGTTCCGAAAAGTGTTTTGCGGTAAATAAGAGGCCCCAGAGGGCCTGAATCGCTCCACTGGATTTTTACATCCCAAGATTTGAAAAAAAAGAGATAAATAAAATAGAAGGTAAAGAAAAAAAATCAAGGAAAGGGTCATTGGTAGTAAATTTTTACCCAGATTAATGGAAATTAGTCCACTTGAAAGGAGAATTTACTCACCCCGCCCTGCCTCTTTTATGGTTCTCTTATTGTTTGAATGGCATGAAAACATTATCAGCATTGTCTTTAAATTTATTTACCAAACGCCTTAACCAAGGGAATCACGACAGCAGCATCAAATACTTTTGAAGCACATACCGGAGGATTCTCGGAAGATAGTGAACCTAAACATGTCAGAAGGTCCGACTTACTACTTGTAAGGCCTAGCTTACCCTGATGAGATAGAGCTGGCGGTCAGGAATGGTTTTCATGTGAAAAGAACTTTTCTCAATGTTTGGTTTTTTTTGTTCCTTTCCTTAAATTTCAATAACTTCTAATGTATGTTTCACATGGTCGTAAACGTAATCATGGGTATCAAGTTTCGGTGATAGTTCGATAAACGGATTCCCCAGTGCTTTGATTGTTTCGAAAAATCTGGTTACCTGTAAATGAAACGTTTGTGTTGCAACCTCTTCCTCGTGACTTTCTGAGACATCAACAGCATTTTCTGGAGATTATTGTTCAAACTCATTGAGAAGCCCTGCCTGTTCAGGACCCGAGAAAATTCATTTTTTTCAAATGCCAGCCTTCAGTCAAACCTACGACACTGCCAACGTTTTTGATCATTTTATTGTTTTGTTTGTGGGCTTGGTCAATAGGAAAAGAAGAAAATCTAGTGTTTGTCTTTTGAAACACCCATCATAGATTGAAATCATGCAGGACGTCATCTGATAATGACTTCATGTCACGTATCGAGGGGTGAACGGAAAACTGTCGTAACTACATTTTTTCAAAAAATGATTTTTTTTATTAATTGACATTCATTTACCATTATACACATTTTGAAAAAATCTCTATGTTGAATTCCTTCATTAAATGACTTAAATTTTGTTTGTTCAAAAGTGTCGTAAGTGAAAGCTTATTTTTTTACAAACGGAAAACTGTCGTAACTTGAGTTACATACACTTTTCCATAACACAATTTACTATAATGACTTAAAAATATTAACGGAAAAGTGTAGTTTGTAGGATATTCTAAGTTACATTGATGTCATTTCAGCTGAAATGAGGACAGCAAAATGTTCTAAACTAGTGACATAGAAAAATCTGAACTATTAAGGTATTGGACCCATGATAATTCCTCAACATTTCAGAACGCATTATCTTTCACATTGTTAACCAAGATTTCCTAATGAAGTCATTGGAGAACCTCCTTTAACACTGTTAATGTTTATGACTTTTGAAAGGTTGCATAACTATTACAGATCCATTACCTTAAGGAATACAGAAGATATATTTGCATGTACAAATACATTGGTGTGGACCTGATGTCCACACCCTTATTTTTATGAATTGAAACTTTGTTTACAGACCCTAAAAAAGTCTTTGGTTGATAAATTTTCTTAACTGGCAACTCTCAGAGAAATACTTGTTTGTAAATAGAAACAAGAGACACTCTTTTTGTAACAAGGAAGTTTTAATCTATCCTCATGACTTCACTTTCCTGAGAGGGGTTAATGACTTTTAAAACCCCACTGCTACCCAATTCTACAGTGAGGTTGACAGGGGACGGTTATTAAGTGTTTTGCCCATGGGTCTCTAATCATGGACCTTCAGACAACGAGTCTAGCTTCGATACATCTCAGTCACCAAGGAAGCGTTAGCACCTAACCATAGATTCCTGGTATTTCTAACTAGTAATCTTAGATGTTACCCTGATTGTAGCATTTCACTGCTTGCTTGCAACTGCGTCTGACCATGTGAACAAACAATAGATTTTAAGAACAAATAGATATTTTGATGGCAACTTTTGTTTACTGGTATCAAATGTGTTGATAAAATTGAGTTGCTATTATTTTAATTTTATTTTAAAATCTTATTTTGTCAAAACATGTGGGCACTAGCACTGCATTCAGCATGTCATCCCCCAGTTCCTCTTCAAATTCACTTTTCAAATAGTTCCTCATGCAATCTAGGTTATTATTTCTCAAATATTTAGAAATACTGAAGGCAGTGTAGGAATTAATAAGTTCCCTAATGACAGCTAAACCAACCATTATTGGACTGTGCCCTGTGTGAATGTGTAATAGAATATTAGCTTGGTACAAAGCAAAGAATTCCCATTTTTTAAAATAATATTCATTGTTTTTCTTAAATCATTAAATAAATGCAAAATCGGCAATTTGTGGACCTAACAGTTTAGTAAAGAAGTGATTATGAAAGATTCCCCCTTAAACTTATCTGTATGTAAAATCTGGAATCCAACAATTGGGCTTAATCAATTCTCATAAAATAACTAAAGTGGGGATATATAGGGCAACACTGCATGCAAATTATAAAGCTCTAGGTATAATTTTCTTTATGCTGAGAATATTCTATTCTATGTGATTTCATGGATACCATGGTTGACAAAAGGATGACTTTGCGTGTACAGCATGTTTAAGAAATATTTGGCTTATAGTTATTTGGTAATAATTTATTTAAAATATCAAGTGAGGAAACATTTCTGAAATATTTTGCAAACATTCATCTTGAACTTGGGTTCTCCTAACACTAAGGACCATTTTTAGCTCCAGGCCAGCAAGCTATTGTCATGGCGGTGTGTCTGTTGTGCATGTGTGGGTCAGTCTGTCCGTCTGTCCATCTGTGTGTAAACTTTTTCTTTAAACATGTCCCACAACCAATGGGCCAATGTTAACAAAACTTGGTAGAAATGTTCCTTGGGTAACCCATTTCTAAAATTGGTAAAGAAATTTGGATTGACACCCAAATATGGGGGTTGTAGGGCGTGGCATTTTTGCTCTTGAAAATCTTGAAAAATCTTCTCCTCCTAAACTGTTGGGCGGTTTTCAATGAAACTTGGCACGGATGTTCCTTAGGTGACCATTTACCTAATCTCCTAAATTGTTAAAGAAGTTTTGGTTGACTAATTTTCACTATAAAATCTTTAAATCTTCTCCTTCAAAACCTTTGGGCTGAACTCAACAAAACTTGGCATGAATGTTCATTGGTTTACCCTTTACTTTCATTGATCTTTATATTTTGATTGCATTTATTATGGGCTATAGGCAGGGCATGGCTTTTCTTCATTTTTCTCCTCCCCTCTCATTTGATCAATCTTGATTAAATTGGTTGTGAAATTTTGATGGGCCCATAAATGTGGGTGTGACAGGGCAGGGCTAATTTTCACTTAAAAATCTCAAAAATCTTCTCCGAATCAATTGAACTAATTGAAATGAATCTTGGTATGCATGTTCCATGAATGACCCTCTACTTAAATTGTTCCTGAAAATGTGTTTAGAATGTTCTTATAATTGCAATCACCTTAATGTTTAATAAGATGGGTAAAAGGTATGCAGGTTAACGGTGATGAGTATTTTGGTGCAATGTATGCCTGGAGACCCATTTAATCATTATTAAATAGGCCTTTTGCAAAGTGTTGTTTTCATTCAAAGTAAGCTTTATGTTAGGAAAGTCTAGAGATGTTCAAGCCAGTGGAGCGATACAGGCCCCATTGGACCTCTTGTTTAGATTATAGTGATCTGGTAGAGAATTTTATTTGAAATGAGGTCATCATGGAAGATGTGAACCTCACATTTATTAAAATTGTTATGTGTTCAAAAACAAAAAGATTTAAATTTCCAACATTGGTGGCTATGTTGCTTAAACTTATAAGTATCTTTCCATCACTTATTATGTACTGTAGATACGAAAATTAAAATTCTGATCATGCTCTTTACTAATATATGTAGACTTGAACAAGCAACACAATATTGCCATATTGACTAAATAACATACAATGTACATGTTTATAACACTGGTGTTTTTTTGTGTTTTTTACTATTTTTTTGGAGAAAAAATTCCTATATTTCTTCATCCCTGTTTTACATCTGCAGATTTGCACATATTTCCCAATCTAAATTGTTTCATACTAAACAAGAGCCTTAGAGCCTTTCTTGACAAAAGCTTTGCTTGACTTTAGGTGTTTGGTTGTGACAGATTTTCAGTTGAAAAAGAGGAGTAAGATGACCCCAAATCGCTCACCTGACCTGCAACTCAAGCAATCATCTGGAGGAATCTCTTGAATCTGTAGTTTGAGAAAATCTATTTCATTGACAAGATTTTATCCTAACTTTGGATCATAAACCTTTTTTGGGGGTGCACAGTCTTCATTTATCATATATATTAATACTCTGACCCAGAATTTACAGAAATAAAATGGATCTTTCTCATGATAAAACAAACATTTTCAGAATGTTTGAAAAAATTGAACATAAATTACAACCTCTACCTTGGTAACAAGTACATAATCTCTTTTCCCCTGACACAAGTGGGAATACCACCCAAATCAATAGGAATCTTCATTATGATCAGACAAACGGTTTGAGCCAAAATTGGGACCTCTAAAATTTTAACCTAGAAATTATAATTAATGGCCTTTTTCCCATGACATAGGTCAGAATGTCACCTAAATCAATAGGGATCTTCCTTTTGACCAGACATACTCAGCAAATGGTAGGGAACCCTCTAGAATAGTGAAAAGAATGTTGTCATTAGGGCCCCATTTCCTTTGACATAGGTCAGAATGTCACCTAAATCAATAGGGATCTTCCTTTTGACCAGAAATACTCAGCAAGTGGTAGAAATATTGTGTAAAAATTATGACCACTATAGTGGTAAAAAGGAAATTATTGTTAAAGCCAATTTTCCCATATATAAATGATATTGCCACCAAAATCAATAGGGGTCTACCTTTTGATCCGACAAACATACTCAGCAGGTTTGAGAGAGATTGAGTTAAAATTGTGACATCCAGAGTGATAACAAGGAAATTGTTGGCGCTAGACAATGAATAGCGCACTCTGGACGCAGACATTCAAGTGAGGATGATATGCTCAGGTGAGCTTAAAAGGTATGTTATTCTTAGAATAACTAGACTGTCGAAAAGCAGACTATTATACCCCTTCAAGTGCTTGTAAATAATGAAAAGCCATTTTCCATCAAAGGGCCATAACACTGTCAAAAATCAATGTATCATAACTAAAATATCTTTTGCACATTTTTACTTGACACTGATCAAATGTGTAAAGTTTAGCAGACATTAAAAAGCTACAGATGGACTGACCAACCAATGGACCAACCGATAGGCTGGCTCCAATACTACCCTAAAAACATAATTTAGGGGGTATAAATATACGAGTACAAGTTTTAGAATTTAACTTCTATGTAGAATAGACTACTCTAATTCTGATTTAGAAAAATATGAAAATTTGAAAAAAAAGTTTCAAAGAAATATCTTTAATCATGAATGAGAAATGGCCAACTCAGAGGTTAAAGTTGTCAAATCGCTAAACCCTACACTGGCAGTTTCTCAACTTTTTGTACCAAAACAATCAAAATTCAAACAGGATTATCTAGGGTATTCCTTTTCTGCATGGATGATCTAATATGACTCTTAAAAGGATTTGCCATAAGGAGCTATATTTGGTCTTCAACTTCCATTTTTTTCATTAAAAAATATCCCTTGATTCCTTGGTGAGCAACATAAAATAGCAACAGTCCTCTTATTTCAATGTTAAGAGAATAGATTTTGCACTTCAATTTATATTGTTATGTATCATTTTAAGAAATATATTATCAAATTTTGTTAAATTGAACAAAATGTTTATGGAAAACTGTAGCTAACTGCTTTTACGACAGTTTTCCATAATTTCTTTTATCAGGTTTTCATGATTTTCAGTTGTAAAACTGTCGTAAGTGAATAAACATTAAATATCAAACAAACTGATATTTTTTTCATAAAACACATTATTGCAATTGAAAATTGTATAAATTCTCTATACTTTTTTGCTTAAAAACTCTTGTGAAAATGAAGAATAACAAAATTGAACAGTTTTTCCTTTCTCCTGTAAAATTTTGAGAAAGTCACTTACGACAGTTTTCCGTTCAACCCTCGGTATGTCAACGGACATCCAACGTCCATAATTTGTTTGATCAAGAGTAAATAGCCAATGGACAAGAGCGAGGCGTCATGGCCTCAATATACAAAGTGAAATTGTTTTCTCTGTGAGACCTTACAAATATTAGTACAAGTAATTCAATTTCAAGTATCAAATCCAAAACTTGAAAACTGGGAACTTTTTAATCATTTCACTTTTCCAGGAAGAAAATGATTCGTTCTTGGTTGCGTCAAATACTTTGCGTCTTAACTCATTTTACGCCACAGCAGTGACTTGATGAGCATGTCTTGTTTTAGTTACATGGGATGCATGCAAAAATGAATCACAAGTTCCCGAAGAAGCTATTTCAGCTCTTACTAATACATTTGTCTAACCACATTCAACCAAAAGATTTCCTATCATACGCCATAGAGACAACTCAATATGCAAACCACCCAACATTACAATAAAATTTTGCTCTCCGTTTGGCTAATGCAAAAAGTGGTTGATCAACTGCCATTACTTGGATTTGTCCTGGGTTGCAGAACTGAGTACTATCACAAATGATAATCATACCATTTTTAACCATCGCAACTGTTGCGGCTTTTCATGAAATAGTGGTAATAAGCAGAAAATTACAGGTACTTTGTTTTCCTCAGTCTGGCGACAAGCGTAATATGCTGCCCATACATCCCTGTCTATGGATTCCTGTTTTAATAATAGAGCGCTAAGTGACAGCCATTCATCAAGATCCCCAGTATCATCTTTTGTCACCGATGGGGGCACAGCTGCAATGTCAAGATTGTAATTAACTGCCGGCACTATTTTGTATTTGTCCGGTAATGATTTAAATTGCACCTGTGACTCATTTTCGTCGACAATTGTCATGGGTTCCCTAATTAAACCTTTAATGGAAACTGAAAGATTCTTATACATGTTCTATGAAAGGATCCCTGTGCTGTGGCGGCAGATGGATTATGGTCAATATATAACCCCAAACACAGAAAATGCCTTTTCTAAGCTGAGTTGGACAAATAACCTTTTCTTCGTGAAACATTTTACAAGAAGCAAATGTCATTTCTTCTTGGATTTTTGAAAACCGAGCATAGCCTACACTAAGACCTAAATCATGCATCGGTGTTATCAATTTGTTAATTCGTGTGAGTGTGTGAAATTTAAAAGCAAAATTAAAGAGGCAAGGTCGGCTCTTTCGATTTAAGTGTCGTTGAAATTCACTCAAGTTGTTACGAGCATTATTTTCTTTCGAATTGAACAATATCAACTGACAAATGGAAAGACAAGAGCGTGAGTTCTTGAGATTTTCATCTTTGATATTTTGTCCGTTCAAAGTAGCGACACCAATGATTTGAGACTTTCTTGCACGGACGTTTCTTCACAATCTTCAGGAAAGAAAAAAATTCATTATCAAAAAATTATGCTCTAATAGTATTGCAGATACGTGTAATTGCGACTGCCTCAGTTTTCAAATCATAAGAAGAACCAGTTTCTTTCAGTGATATGTATGTGTAATTGGCCGATACTGCGACATAAAATCAATTTTAAACCCAAATAGGGCATGGACCTCAAAAATAACAATATCCCCCAACAATACCGCGTCACAAGTATTCCTAGGCTAATTTCGCCCGTGACTCTGTTAAAGGGAGGTTGTATTGGAGCTTTTCCAATTTTGAAAACATATCTTTTTCATATTTTGAGTTTACTTTTGATATATCTAGATAAAATAACAAAAGCAAAGGTGGCTCTGCTGATACAGGGTGCTCTTGAGGTAACTTTGGAAACGATGTTTTCTCCTTTTCCTTTTGGGAACAGGTTCGAAACAAGGCTCAATCGGAAAATGTTGTTGTTTTCTGAAAATCGTGAAAAAGTCTTTTCCTCGTGGTTTAAGACAAATAAATGCAGTGTATATTTCACTTTTATACAGCAATAAAAGGTTCTTTGCATCTTAGATTTCGCGGTACGTTGTGAATCAGCAGAAAGTCGTCGTTATGTAATTCAACTAAAATAAAAATATTCCCTCAGTATGAACTCGTATTAGCGACGAAGAAAAGTTGGGAATAAAACAAAAATGAAAACACCGAGCTCCTCGGAGACTTGAACCTATGGATGTGTGATTGAGAGCGACACACCTTAACCGACTGATCTATTCTGTCTTGTGCTCACTTGCCAAATAAATTGCGTATTTATAATCGTGTTACTAACGGTTAATGGAATTAGAGCTCGGGGATACGAATATATACGGAATATTCACAGAGTCTCAGGCGAAATTAGCCAAATTATATGTCGCAATACAATAAGAAGTAAAATATATTATCAATCACATGTTTGTATCCTATTCGCTGAGAACTTTGTACATACTCTGATTAGAGATAAAGTCTTGTTCACTAACATTTTATCAAACTTAATTAATGTATGCAAAGGGAAATAATTTGCATTGCTTGACAAGTTGTCTTCCCCGATCCTATAATATAGAACATACACATGCCATTGTCCACACGCGCGGACAAAGGAATGTCAAGAATGTTGGAGGACATTTTGAAACAACAAATAATAATATCATCACATGTTTTAAAGTACTAATTCAGTCCAAAACAATAAATTTTATTTAAAACGAATTCACATTAAAATGGGTTTACACAATACAATACGCCTATCTGCATAGTCAAAATATTTTCCGCTTTGGAGTAATCAGGCTGTAAAAATCGATATTATACCTGTCAAGATACTCGCTTCCGTTTTCGTAGCCTGTTAATACACTTTGACACCGTGACGTCACGACCTGGAGTCTGGATAGTATATAGAATAGAAATGAAGAGTAAATAGAATAGTCTAGACGACATTTTCGATCTTTTTTAGCCGTGTTCATCATCGGATGGTTCCGACAAACGTACACGTACGAGGATATCCAGTCGTATCAATTAGAGATGTATTTATCAGACCGCTGTTTATTTTACTTAGAACAATCTTATGAAGAACTTTACAATGGTCGTCGAACGAAAGGAGACTGCTTAGAATTTAATTTTATTTAAATGAATTTTGAGACAAAAAAATCTTTCAAAAATGCACAAAGAAATTGATGCATATTATCACGGACCCTAAATATACATGTACTCCAATATTGAGAGTCCATGATATTATAGACTAACATTACACCATCATTTATATCGACGGCGATTTTACTATGTTCACGCCAATTTTTTAATTCGAAGTTATCTAAATCTTTGACTTAAAAAATGCAAAGAAGTAACTCCGATTATACAACTTACGCATGTGCGCAAAAATAATTCCATGTTGAAAAATATCGTTGATGAATGATCATAACATCGAAAATACAGCTTATTCAAGCTGTAGTTACGATGTTTTGATTATTCACCACCGTTCAAATCATAAAGAGAGAGCGGACGGAGGGCATTTATCTTTCTCACACTATGCAAATAGCCTTTGTCCTATTATTTTCTTCGGTGATCCCTTCTGACTGCGTAATAATTACACAATCCTAGTTACGCCTATGAAATGATCATCGGTAAAATTTGATGACCGAGACGAAATGACCATTTTATTCCAGACGCATATTTTAGTGTTTGTTACAAACATCGAAGCAGAATTTAAAAACCTCTGTCGGTTTTTGGTTGCGGATTAGAACTTTTCAAACTAGAGCTGGCTTTCGCAAAGCGGACAAATATTCCAAACTAGCATTTTGTCCAACTGCAGTGGTGGGTCGGGGTTGAAAAACCTCCGTCAATAGCCTTATTATTTCATTTTCATGCAAAAATTCAATCTAAATTATGTTACACAAGGAAAATGTCTCTACGTACGGAGTATGTATTTTCAATCGTAATTACCAGCACCTTTAAGCCTTTACATCTGCCATTGTCGCCGTACGATTCGCATCCTGCAATTTCATGTATGATATTTTTGACACCGTGCAATTTTATTTCTACGGCGGTGTCCGCACGGGTTTTCATAAAACTATTAAAAGAATCATTGAGGTGCCCGTGCGGCGATCGCAAAATCCCGTCTGATTGTGCTATGAAATTGTTAGTGCAACATCCCCAAAGTTGAATCAAGTTGTTTATACTCGATAGTTTGGGTCCCGACAGCCTTTTGATGTGTCTACATGGCAGCCAATGCAAATACAAGTAAATAAATCGGTACAACTTGTATACGAGCAAACTTTATTTTGATCTTTAAGGACCAAAAACATATATATATATATATGGTGTTCTAGCTACAAACTGAAAAAAACTATATTCTATTTGAATATCAAACATCCTGAATGGTAGATGGCAACTAATCTTGAATAGTGAATTTGCCAATTTTTGCTGCAGAGCATAAGACAAGAGGAGACGAACCATCCTAAAACCCTTTCTGAGAGTGCAAAGGAATATTTAACCGACCTCACTGAGTGAGATTCAAAAATCGTTTAATCGATAATTCGTGTCCCGACTACCTTTACGGGCATTTTCTACATGGCAGCCAAAAAGATGCTTGAATTACTTTAGAATCCCTATGCAAACATTGTTTCAAATTTTAACTCATTTTTAGGACCAGACACCTATATTTAGCGTTTAAGCTACCGTTCTATCAATTAATGTCGAAATTGAAATCCCCTAAAAACTGAATTTTAAAAATGAATTTAATTCGGATGTGTTTGTGTGTGTGTGTGGGGGGGGGGGGTCTGAAAAGATTTATCAAATTAATTGTTCACAAGATCCTTCGCGTTAAAATCATGTATTTATATTATTATTTTGAATCTTTGGTTTCGCCTTCTATTAAACGTTTTCAAACTGAAAGGGAAACATAATTAATCTTTGAAATTTTCTTCTTGGTTATCTAGGGCTAATTTGATGTTCCCGAAATTCTCAAAGCGAGATGGCAGCCAGATATTTATATGAATACGCCATATTTATTTAGTTCGATATAGGAATACTCTCAAATTGAATAAATGTAAAAGAATCCGAAACAATCAACCAGTTTTGCTTATTTTAATATCTTAAATTCTTGAAGGGCTCAGCAGTGCTAATCCCTACGTAGCTGATACATTTAGAAATTCATATATCAATTTGTTTAGGAATTTTACCTAGCAATAATTAATTTAATTTTTTAAAAGAAACTTGGCCACCATTTGACCATATGGAAGTTTTCCTATATTAACTTTTACAAAATATATCTTTATCATTGTTTGGAAATGTAAATCTGGATTTATCTGTTTTAAATTAAAAACATGCGTCCTGTTTGACAAAATAAACGCCTCACTAAAGCATTCTTAGAACATATTACTCCTTTTTTGTGACGCAGCATTATATATGGACAAACGTTTAACGTATGCTCATATTTATATCATGAAGTATACTTCGAAAGTGTCATAAAAAACACCCTTAAAGACAGTGACTATATAGCATGGACAATTATGTGCTATGATTGTCCAATGATCAGGAACATTATGTGAAACCTTCTTACAAATCCATCCATAGTTTGATGAAATCCATGCACTGATGTAGAAGGAGTAACATTTACAAGACAATTGCTAATTGTGCAGCTTTTTCGTGATTTGGAATGATGTCATCCAACGGAGTTGATGAGCACACATAGTCACACGATGAGGAATATTCTTAGAAAATTTCACGCAAACCCATTAATAAATGCAAGACGAATGTGTGGACAAGAAGTTTTGCATCAAGTCCCCTTTTTCCGCTACTCGGCATTATATCTGCAATCATCAACAAAAGGAGTTTTGTTATATTGTGTGAAAGTTTCAAGAAAGTATGTCTATAACTGAAGTAAATGTTTGGCGGTAAAAAACATTGTGAACTTGACACTAAGTCTAGTCAAAACCATTATTTATCATTTAATCAGCGTTCCATTCATGGCATTTTTGAAGCACTAACTCTAAATGCCCCCAAATCATAAAAAAAACCCGTTAAATCGACCAATTTTAACCGCTCCGAAATCATTCAAAATTGTCCAATCATTCAATAATTCCATTAGCTTGAGTGGATTTGGAAGCTTCTGATTGGTCCTGAAAACAAACACATCATCTAACAGAACAATATGTCATTATATTGTATAATTATACTCAAGTTCGATAAAAATGAAAACATTCAAATCATTCAAAATCCGCTTATGCTACTATCCCTTGTCAATCCACAATGTTCTTAATCGAAACAAGAAAGGAACTAACCTATGTGTAAACACACGGACTGACAGATGGAGAAATGATACTCTTATGCATCCTTCTTCGACAGGAACATGTTCACATAAAGATGTTTTTACAGAAATAAAATGAATTCAAATTATGACCTGACTGCCATCTCATATTTCAGATTTCATTTTATCATGTATTTTTTTCTGAGACAATTTAAAACAACCCTAATCATTCAGATGGGACGAAAGAGAGAAAATATTGATATCAAGGATATATGGTAAACAACTTGATAACCCCCCCCCTTCCACAGGAGTGACATGCCCACCAAACTATTTCAGAGACTATTACAGTTAAGTAAGCAAAATTACGTATTTGCTATCTTCATTTCAGTATGTTTGGTTATTAGATTATACACTAAATGGAAGAAATAATAAAAGGTGCGCTATACTTCGGTGATTTGGTCCTGAAAATAAGATAAAAAATAGACCAATGTTAGCAAAGGGATTCTTATATAATCTATACTTTTTCTTGGCTGCCATCTAGAAAAAAACATTCGGAAAGGCAGTCGGAACACCAAAAACATCGATTGATACTTTTTTGCTTCTCACTGAGTAATATCGGTTAAACTTTTCCTTTATTCTATCAGAGATAACTTTTATGATGATAATGAACTGAAAAAAAAACCCCAGGCGATTTTCATATTCAAAACTGGCTGCCATCTACCATTTAGGATGATTGATCCTCAAAAAGACATTGGCTCTTTTAGCATTTAGCACGAACACTAAATATTTATGCTTTTGTCATTAAAGATAATAAAAAAACATAGGTTGCTCATTTATAAGTTGTTCCAATTTATTTACTTGTATTTGCATTGGCTGCCATCTAGAAAAACATCCCAAATAAGCAGTTGGGACTCAAAACATCTACTGTAAACAATTTGATACAACCTTTGGAATGTTGAAGTAACATTGTAGTACAATCAGATAGGATTGATCGGCAAAGTATACGGTCACCCCTCATTTTTCACAGATTACAGCAAAAATAACAAAATTCTTATCTAAAACTGGCTGCCATCTCTAATAGAGGATGTTTGAATATCTAATTTAACATTGCCTTAAAGATATTGTACCAAGAACGTAAAAAGTACACGTTTTGGTCCTTAAATATGATTTAAAATCAAGTGATATCCGTTTAGTGTCTCCTGTTTAATTTGTATTTTTAGTGGCTACCATTTAGAAACACACCGAGAAAGGCAGTCAGGACCCATTATATTGACTGTTAACAGCTTGATTTGAACTTGGAAAGGTTATATCGACAATATCATAGCACTTTGCAGTATGAGCTATGGTGTAGTACATGGTGAACACTTTTATCTCATTGCATTCATCGAAAAAATAGCAAAAATCTTTTCTAGAACTGGCTGCCATCTCCCATTTCGGAAGTTGGGATCTTTACAATCATTTTAAGTAATTAAGGGTTTTACCAGAACGCAAAATTTACATGTTTTAGACTCTCAAAAATATTCAAAATGAAAAAAATCCCTCTATAGTGTATCAAAGGTAAAATGAATTTATTCTTGGCTGCCATCTAGAAAACCACTCAGAATGGCAGTCGGGACCCAAATTACCAGCTGTTAACATCGTGATTCTCATTCAGGGAGGTCCTATGAAAATTTCCATACCACTCTCGGAGAGCCCTTAGGGGGGTGCACGGTGACCCCTCCTAGCCCACGGACTATTAAGCCTAGTTTACATTTGCCACGGTCGCCGTACGATATCGCAACCTGCGATTTTTCTTACGATTTTTTGGACATCACAGGCAGCTACGGTATTCGTCGTATGTGTTCACAATGCCGCACGGTGACCGTGCGATTTTGAAAATATTTGAGGGGGAACATACCTTGATGAGACCGTACGGGTCCCGTGCGATATCGCAAGGTAATCGTGAGATCCCCGTGCGGATAATCGCACGGTTTGACGGGCCCCGCATACACCTGCGATCTCGGTTAAAAAAATGTTAAACATATCTTTAAAAATCGCAAGCCCGTAGCCTTGTGCGGAAACCGCACGGTCGCCGCAAGGACATCGCACGGAAGCCTTGCGAAGATCGCGCGGAAATCGTACGATATCTTAACTATCAAACATCCAAAATAAAACCCGTTGAATCGTGTGATGACCGCAAGGCATCCTCTCGATATCCGTACGGAACCCGTGCGATCTCCGCACGGGAATCTCACGATTACCTTGCGATATCGCACGGGACCCGTACAGTCTCATTAAGGTATGTTCCCGCTCAAATATCATCAAATCGCACGGTCACCGTGTGGCATTGTAAACATATACGCCGCAGACCGTAGCTGTCTGCGATGTCCAAAAATTCGTAAGAAAAATCGCAGGCCGCGATATCGTACGGCGACCGTGGCAAATGTAAACTAGGCTTTAAAGATTTAAAAGAAATATGTCGCACGGTGTCCGTGCGGCGAACATGCGATGCCTTTACGACGAGTTCACGGGTTACGGTTCCCGTGCGGTCTTGAAATTTTTAAAACTTGTATGACTATTTATTAAACAAAATCGCAAGTGTCTACGGCACCCGTAAAGTCGTGCGATTATCCGCTAGGACACCGTGTGCCGCCGCACGAGCACCGAATGTCTTTGGAGTAACGGCGAGTTACGGGCGCCGTACGGACTCCGTAAGCCAAATGTAAACAAGGCTTGACTCACCACGAGTGGTAAAAGTATTAAGGGGAAGTTGGTCTGCAATCAGGATTATGAAAAGAAGTTTTCAATCTTTAATCAAAGAGGCAAGTTACAATAGACGCCGCGACGGGAATTTTCCAGCTTTTCCGCGAAGCAGCAGAGTATTGAAATATCGTTGCGATATGTGCATGATCACACGATAGGGAACATTCTGTGAACGTTTCATACAAATCCGCCTGTTATTAATTTGTTTGTTTGAAATCGGGTTAACGCCGCTTTCAACAAGCTTTCAGATATATAGCGGCGGCTGGAGCACCTAACAATGGATTCCTGGTATTTCACACGCCAAGACTACCATTGCAACTTTTCATATCCTCCAGCTGCTATTCCAAATAGGTCTTCAAATGTCAACCCATTTATGGAAGACCTATAGTCGGAAAAGTGCCGCCGTCGGGAATCAAATCCGCGTTGGTTTTTTTTAAATGAAAGTCCGACGCACGCTGAAACTGCGCTACATGACGGCGGCCTGTCCGTTTGTGTTATAAAGAATTAGACGTCCGGTTGGTCTGTTGATTGAATGCAGCTTTACGTCGCTTTCAGCATTTTTTTCAGTTACATCGGGACGGCTCTAGCTCCTAACAATGTATTCCTAATATCTCTTTCACCAGTACAACCATCACATCCTTTCTTAGACTCCAGTTGCTGTTTCACATAGGTCTATGAATATCCACCTATTGGTGATAGACAAATAGTCGGAAAGAATGAGTGCTGCCGTCGGGGAGACGTCCGGGTGGACGGACGGAGATGATGTACGACTACATTCGATAGTGTATAAAAATGAAACCCAACTTTGCACGTGACAAGCTTGGTATATTCACGAAGCTGTTTCACGAACGTTTCCGTACTAAACAAAGTGCGGTGTACCTGTTAATAATGTAGGAAGTAGAAACAAGAGGAATACATGTACGTTTTTAATTTTCTCACTAAGTACGATGGTGATTTCGATTCTATTGTGACCTTGATTCTTGTGCAAAGCTTCGTGATTCAAGGTCAATGCGTCCTTGAATAAGAGTCCGGGATCGTAAGAGGACTAAGGACGGACAGATAGATGGGCGGATTGACAGACAGACGGGTTGAAACTATCATACCCCATCTACTTTGTACGTAGGGGTATAACAATTTAGACGAAATTGAATGCGTCACAAACCATCCAGGTTTCAAGGCTAAGTGTCTGAAAATTCATGCCCTTGAGCGTATCTACAGTATAGGCAGCAATAAGAAGAAAGACCAGAACAAAAACAAAGAGCGGTGATAATGGTTGAAGTTTACTTATTCAGTAAAAACTAAATATGATAGTGAAACACAAATTCGCCGAAACAGCATTTTTCAAACTTTTGACCTAGACAGATGGCATTGACGTCACATGACAAGATCCTATCATAATGTCGGATATGAGTATTGTATCATTAATTGCCTTAACTGACGCAATTGGAACATTTGAAGGTTTGTTCAAGTTTTGCAGACAGACAGACAGACGGACAGCAGTCAAACAATGTTTCCGTGACTTATAATAAAATGTTACAGTGGGGGAAGTGGTGCATAAAATTTAACATATTTATTTATGCAAATACTAACTAAATCAATACTTTCTTTCTCATCTTGTAACAATGCAAAAGCAATGTTCAATCAGTTGTACCAAGTACTTCCCTCTCTCAAGTTTTATAGTTATAATTTGCCAGTTTATGGACAACAAATGTGTCCTGACAACAATTCGTATTCATGAGGGTCCAGTGCAAGACTGTGTTAGAGTATATGATGTATAGACAATTAGTACAGTCTAGCACTGAACCTACAATAATACAGCCTAGCACTGAAATGTATCATTTAATTATGTTAATTTTTCGTCTAATGTGCTATGAACTAGAGCTGCTTGAGAAGCTAATTCTCAACAGGCCTGAATCTACTTTTATGATCAGACAAAAATGTAAGGGAATGAATTAATTAATTAATTAATTAACGAATGAATAAATAAATAAATGAATGAAAGAATGAATGAATGCTTGAATGTTTATTTAAAGTAAATAAGTTATTTTACGTTTCACATGCTGAACTATTTCTGCAAAGAAGAAATCTTGATCGATGAATAAGATAAATCAGGGATGTGGAAATACATAATTTCTCCCCTTGTCCAAGGACAAGTAAAAGATTATTTTTAACATATCCCGGATCGAAAATAACAAGTCATCAAAATGAAAATCAATTTTGAGAAATTATTGTGTTTAAAGAAGAAAATGCTGGACTCGGCATTTTCTTCATTAAAACAATAGTTCTACCCTTTGATATATTATCATTATGATAATCAATCTCTTTAGATCTGTTTAGTATCACTCTAATATTTGTCCTGGTTTTTCACTTGGCCCCGGACAAGTGGCTTAGAAAAAATTCTTGTCACCAGGTAGAAGATCCCATGTCAGACAATTGGGCATGGGAATTCCACACGCCTTCATAAAGTAAATTGATCTCCGCCTGTTAGATACATATATTTCATCCAATCACAATAATTTTGCACAGTCTGATAATGTTTCACCAAAGGATCATTCAAAGTGAAATTAGATTAGAGAAGATGATTCGGAATCTTAGTGCGACAACAAGAAAATAGGGTCCAGAGGACTCAACCAATTGGTATCAGGTGTCCTTTCATGCAGTCTTGGAGTGTATGCTTTAAAAAACGAATGTTAAACGCAAGATTATAAAGAATGAGTGAAAATTAATTGGAGAATTTATTCTTCGATTAATGGAACGAATGATATAAGGCGACTAATTCCACCTATTTGACCGGATATAGCCGCGATTGGGACCCCTAAGAAACTGCCATAGATATTTTGATGAACATTTGAGGATTGAAAGAATGGCACCCGACCTAGGTCTCTATATAGCCGTTGTATTTCGGAAAAATCGATTTAAAAAGAAATTTTAGTTTTTTACCAACAAAATTCCCAGAGCTTTTGGAAAATTCGGTAAAATTCCATGACGTCACGCGTCATGACAACCGTTCCGCCATGTTTTGGACCCGCCATGTTTTTATTTTTCTCGACTCGTATTGAAATCATTTCTTGGATGATGCTACCAACCAAAAATGAAAGCTGAGTGTCATCATGTTTCGGAAAAGAAGATTTTAAAAGATTTTCGCTCTTTGATTCTATGTACAAAGTGTTGCGCCCGGATGGAGCCAAAATATGATCCTAGGGGCTTGATATGAACAAACTTGGTAGAGGTACACTAGATGATGCTACATACCAAATATAAAAGCTGTATGCCTTCTGGTTTCAGAGAAGAAGATTTTCATTTTTTTACCCTTTGCTCTCAGAAAGCTTAAAGGGATGCGCCTGTGCAAAGCCCAAATATGACCCCAGGGTCTACGTATGAACAAACTTGGAAGAGGCCCACTAAGAGATGCTACATGGCAAATATGAAAGCTGTCTGCCATCTGGTTTAAGAGAAGAAGAATTTTTAAGATTTTCCCTCTTTGATTCTATGTAAAAAGCGTTGCGCCCGGGCAAAGCCCAAATATGACCCAAGGGTCTTGATATGAACAAACTTGGTAGAGGTCCACTACATGATGCTACATACCAAATATGAAAGCTGTCTGCCATCTAGTTTCAGAGAGGAAGATTTTTGAAGATTTTCATTTTTTCACCCTTTTTGTTAAGGGTAAAGGAAAAGTTAAGGGTGGATTTCATTTATTTGAACAACTTTGGTAGAGCTTGACCAAAGGAACATCCCTGCCAAGTTTCTTTAAGATTGGCCCACTGGTTTAGGAGGAGAAGATGTTTAAAGAAATTGTGGACGCCGGACATTGTACGATCACAATAGCTCACCTTGAGCACTTTGTGCTCAGGTGAGCTAAAAAATTATCTCGGCTTCTGCTCTTACAATTGCTTGCTTTTAAAAGCTGCAATTAATGGTGGAAGATGACCTGTATTTGGATAGATGACTTTAAATGACAGAATTACAGTTCATTAGCTAACACTTTATTTTTTTTTTAAATTTATTTCATGGCACTTATAGACAAATCAAAAAACCTTAGCGCATCTTATAGGAGAAATACAGTAAGTTTTCCAGTCTATATTCACTAAAGAACAACAACAGCTTCCAAATAAAGAAGCTACTCTGGGCCTTAGATCAACTTTCTTAGACAACAAGTCCTTTTGATTGACATAGCCCTGGAAGGTATGATTAGGATTAGCTTCTTGGTTTTAATTATTCTTATTAAATACGGAAACTTGAGACTCCATTATAACTAATGGGGGATTATTTTTCCATAGATGTCTTCAAATCCTAGATCAGACGCTGACCCTACTATGCTGCTCATAAAATAAAAAAGCCTGTGGCAGACTGTTAAGACTAAAGTCAGCCTGCAGTCAGAGATACAAATAAGCAAGGGTTAAACATGTCTAAAATCCTTAAACCTCAAACCCCATATTGTGGGTTCTCATCGGAATTGTCTTGACAAGACTATTCCAATGAGTATTAACAGCAAGGGGTTTGTACTATAATTATTGAAATACTTTGATCTGATATCCAAAATACCCTATCTATCTGTAGCCCTTGTGCAATGCACAAATATATATGCAGTCTGATCTGAATCCAGGCCGCTATTTCCCTAATACCCAAACATGCACTGGGTCTGTTCGCCCCATTGTTTATCACATATACAGGGCTCGTGTAAGTGTTTGAAATTGGGGAGTCATTGACTCCTCACCTGAGATATTCTGGGGGTCAAATCTGAATTTTAAGGGGTCAAAATGACAGAAAAAGCAAATCATAAGTAGAATTTGGCTTATTTAAGAGTTGTTCTAACCGTTTCGTGTAATGATATAAAACAAGTAATTAATTTGTAGAACTTAAGATAGTTATTTGTGAAAATCTTAGGTATAAATCCAAATTTTGACCCTTTTTTATTCCTCTCAAGGGGGGCAAAATGACCCCTTGTGAGAAATTTCTAGGGGTCAAATTAAGATATTTTCAGATTTTTGAGGGTCAAAACCCTGGTTTAAGGGTCAAACATGAGCCCTGTATATATCTATTGCCTAGAAATGCGTAGTTTTAAAACTGGATGATTGTGTTTGAGAGAAGAAAAGGGATCATAAAGTGTTTTTTTGCTGTTTTACCCATTTCTTGATGACCATATCACTGAATATAAAATTAAAGCCAACAAGTTTAAGCCAACAAGGGAGTCAGTGATGCGTAAATATTTAAATAATTAGAAAGATCTAATGAATAATGAGTTGAAGCTGGACATGCCTTTCTTTGTGCTTTTTTTAAGGGGGGGGGGGCAGAATTTCGGTCCCATTCCCCTCATAAAAAAACAAAACAAACAAACTTATCCCTTATATCTGTAAAAGTACTGCTAAGAGCTATTTGGGTGAACAATTTGACATGCTGTTACTGAAATACTGTTGAAAGTGGCAATAAGACCAATTTGAGCATTAATGTTTTTAAATGGAGGAGGGAATACAGATAGAGGTCAAAGTAAACAGTCCAAATTGATATGTCTTTATTTTATTTCAGGCATAGTTGACAAATATGGAACGGAGGAAACTACCTAAGGGTGCTTAACCCAGGGTGATTCTTTGTCGTACCGGATACTCAAAATCCTTCACAAGAAATGTCTTCTGTCGAAATGCTGATCAGTCTGCATTTGTTTCTGCGTCGAAGGCATTAAAGCAGAAAATGGTGTATGTATAAAAAGGTTAGCATTTTATAATTAAAATGACACTGTTAAATCAAAATAAGACATTTTCACATTTTCAGGTGCAAAACATCATAAGCAGAAATTATTGTTGTTCTGAGTATTTCTCCTACACTTTTGCATGTATTGACTTGCAATTTATATATGTGTTACTCTGCTTGTGAACTTTTGCACCTTCAATTTTGGAGCCTCTAATCTCAATAATTTCTGAATGATCTCCCCTTGAACTTGCAAATATCACTAAATTATTGTTGTCGGATGTCTTGAGCATTTCTCCTACACTATTTCATGTACTTACTTGAAATTGATATAAAATGTATACTATCTGCATTTGAAATTGCGCATCTGCAATTTTGAAGTCCCTGCAATGTTTTGGTGCTAAGTTATCTCCCCTTGAATTTGTCATTTTCACCTACAATATTGCGCATAGTGGTTGCCAAAATATCTCCCTTGAACTTGTAAATTTTTCTCAATTTTTATATGCTGCCCGAGGTTGCATATATTAGCGTCATTTTCTCTGTCTGTCCATCCATCCATCCGTCCATACGTACGTACATCCACTTTTCTTGTGAGCACAACTCCTCCTAATTTCTGGTAGGATCTTTTTGGAAGTCGGTCAATGTCATCACCTTAATTGTTAGATGTGTATGAAGTAAGGATGTTATGGTACATTGATGTTTGCCTCAGTTTTACCCCCTTAAATCTTAGTCACTGGGGCTTATTGAAATTGCAGCATTATGAATGCAAATCCTCCTAAGTTTCTGGCTGGAACTTAATGAATCTTAGTGGATGTTATAGCCTAAATTGTTAGATGTGCATGAAGTTAGGATTATTTGGTTCATCAATTTTTCCCTGAAAAATGCCAACTTAAAACTTAGTATCTGGGGCTCCTCCTAACTAGATGAATCTTGGGCAATGTCATCACTATAATTTGTAAATGTACAAGGATCAAGGATTTCATTGTTTTTTGCAAGAGTTATGCCCCTTGACACTTAGTCTCTGGGTTTTTGAGTGGATATTTATAAATCTCTCCAATTATTTTAGTGAAACAGCAGCAAAGTGGTGGTGTATATTGTGACTGTTGCACTCTTGTTGATATCATGTTGCAAATAGATTGTGACTGTACTGAAATCACTTATACTGGGAAATAGCCCTAGTAGGACAAAGCACTGGTGGGGGATATCAGTCCGCTCTGCGACAGTTCAAGTTTCATATGACTATGAAATAAGAAAGTTATATTTTTATAAGTTAATGACTTCAATAGACAAAACAAATAGATATCTTTTATGGAACTAAATAGTGTGTAAACATGTGAAATGGGAGTAAGCTGAAAATTACCTTCATGATGATTTGAATGGAAAAATCAGCAAACCAAATAGCTTTTCAAATATTAAAAAAAAGTGTTTAATTCTTTTATAAGTCTACCACCGGTTACCGGTTGGGGGACTATAGGTTTGCTCGATTCCATCTGTCCGTCCATCCGTCCGTCTGTCTGTCCATCCGTCCGTCTGTCCACCACACTTTTGTCCAGGCTATATCTTCTAAACCATATGTGCTAGCAACTTCAAACTTGGTACACTTATAGATCTCATTGAGGAGAAGTGTCATGTTCAAGATCTATAACTCTGCCACACTCACTTTTTGAGTTATTGCCCTTTGTTGTTTTTACCCTTAAATTCTTGTCCGGATCATATCTCCTAAACTATAAGTGCTAGCAACTTCAAGCTTGGTACAAATATAGATCTTCTTGAGGACAAGTGCATGTTTAAGAACTGTTATTCTGCCACGCCCACTTTTTGAGTTATTGCCCTTTGTTGTTATTAGCCTTACATTCTTGTCCGGAACATATCTCCTAAACTATGTGTGCTAGCAACTTCAAACTTTGTACACTTATATATCTCATTGAGAAGAAGTGTCATGTTTAAGATTCATAACTGTGCCACACCCACTTTTTGGGTTATTGCCCTTTGTTGTTTTTAGCCTTACATTCTTGTCCGGATCATATCTCCTAAACTATTAGTGCTAGCAACTTCAAGCTTGGTACACATATAGATCTTATTGAGGACAAGTGCATGTTTAAGAACTGTTATTTTGCCATGCCCAATTTTTGAGTGATTGCCCTTTGTTGTTATTAGCCTTACATTCTTGTCCGAAACATATCTCCTAAACTATGTGTGCTAGCAACTTCAAACTTTGTACACTTATATATCTCATTGAGGAGAAGTGTCATGTTTAAGATTCATAACTGTGCCACACCCACTTTTTGAGTTATTGCCCTTTGTTGTTTTTAGCCTTACATTCTTGTCCGGATCATATCTCCTAAACTATAAGTGCTATCAACTTCAAGCTTGGTACACTTATAGATATCATTGAGGGCAAGTGTCATATATAAGAACTGTTATTCTGCCATGTCCACTTTTGAGTTATTGTCCTTTATTGTTTCTATCCTTACAATATTACATTGTCCCATACTTATCTCCTAAACCATAAGCCCTAGCAACTTCAAACTTTGTACACTGGTAGATCTCATTGAGAAGAAGTGTAATGCACAAGAACTGTTACTCTGCCACATCCACTTTTTTCGTTATTGTCCGTTGTTGTTTTTTATCCTTACTTTTTTGTCCGGACCATGTCTCCTGAGTCATCTGTGCTAGCAACTTCAAACTTCAAATCATTCTTCTCTGCCCACTTTTGGAGTTTTTGCCATTGGTTGGTTTTACTCTTATATTTTCGTTTGGGACATTTTGTTCAAAACCTAATGTGCTAGCACCTTCAAATTTTGTATACAGTTATAGATCTAGTAAGTAGGAGATATATTATAAGAAAGGATTTTTTGTTATCCGGTGGGGGACTACTGTATTGCATCGCAATACGACATGCACTTGTTTCTTGTAAGGCATGGTTTCAGTTACAGTTAGATATATGTGTATACCGGTATATAAAGAGCCGGGCCATAATTGAGTACATGGTATGCAGACTGATCAGGATCAATATTTCATTGGTAAGGTGGATGTCCTGAAAGATTAAATAAGTTATTTTTAAGCTCACCGGAGTAAAAGTACTCAAGGTGAGCTATTGTGATCGATCAACATCCGTCTGTTGATCCATCTGTCAGATTGTCTGTCTGTCTACAATTTCAAAAAAAATCTTCTCCAAAACTATCCATCAGATTTCAACCAAACTTCCGTATTAAAAGGACTTTCAAAATACTTCATAGAATTGGAATCCATGAACATCTCTGGTTGCCATGGAAACAGAGTAAAAAAAACCTAAAAAAATCATCTTCTCACAAACCGTGGGGCTAGAGCTTTCATATTTGGTATTGAGCTTTATTCAATGATTGTCTATCAAAAAACTTGAAATTATTACTTTTTCTTAAAAAAGCTACCCTATGTTGTAGGATCCTGGATTTTACATTGGAAAAAAAGCACAAAAATATTCATGTGTCCAGTCACACGAAAAGGGAGCATCTGGGAATTCTGTAAAATGAACTAATGAAAAAAAGATTTGATCCATAATAAGTCAACCAGTAGTCGCATTTCAAAAATTCTATCACTGGAAGGTAGATTGAACATTCTAGATTCAGAAAATAAGCAGCTTGCAAAGAGTTTCGACACTTGTCAGTTTGCGCAATCCGCACAGTCTGACAAGAGTTGTCACTTTATGCACTACCCAGATGGTCTCTTTTTGCGTGACAGGTCACATATATGAAAATCTTCTTCTCACAATCCAGAAGTGTAATCAAAATGCTGTAAGCACTGTTATTGTGCAGAACTGAATATGACTGAACCATTTATTGTTGATTTAGGAATTTAAATAGATCTAGTTTTGAAAAAAAAACCATCTAAACTTAAGTTATTGTTATAGATATAGACAAATCATACAAGCCACATCTAAATGTACCTTAGAATATGTGAAACATTCATTGGACAAAGATTATGGATGTCGACAAAATTTATTCAACATGTAACTGCCAAATATAAGCATTGGCATTTGCTTCAAGTTCATACATAGTTTTAGATTTGAATATACAGACAAATGCACTTCTCCTTTCTTTTGCTGCAGAAATGTGAAAATAACAAGTATCATGACAGCTAATAAGGTTTTCCCTTTCCACATCTGGCTGTCTGTCCATCTGTCCCTTAACTTTTGCTTGTTAACACTCTAGAGTCCACAGTTTTCATACTTGGTCAGAATGATTGGACCATCACAAGGGTGGTTCCTTTCTACAATGGATTAGATTCGTCAAAAGTCATGAGAATAGGAACCTAATTAAGATATATAATTAGAAAATCCTCGCTGATGCTCCAAGGATAGGTCTTTTTGAAAATGGGCCAAATCTATCAAGTGTCACAGGAAAAGGGGCCAAATGAAAATAAATGAAAAATTGTATTGGAAAATCCTCATTAACTCTCTATGGTCAACAACTCTTATATGACTGTCTTAAAACTCAATCAGAATGATTGGACCATCACCAGAACATTCCTTTCGAAAATGGGTTAGATTTGTCAAGAGTCATGGGAAAAGGAGCCTAATTAAAATTTAATTAGACAATCCTTGTTAACGCTCTAAAGTCTGCAGTTTTCACCCAATTGACTTCAAAACTTGCCCAGAATGATTGTACTATCACAAGGATGCTTCCTTACAAAAATTTGGCTCAATCCGTCAAGCTTCTCGGAAAAAGGGGCCAAATGAACATAATTGAAAAATTTAATTAAAAAATCGACGTTAACACTCTTTAGTCCACAGTTTTCATCAGATTGTCTTAAAACTTGCTCAGAATGATTGTACCTTCCCTTCAATTAACCTGATCTGTCAAGCATCACAGGAAAAGGTGCCAAATAAAAATATAATTAGAAAATCTTTAATGCTCTTAATTCCACAGTCTTCAGTGCTCTCAATAGGGGCCAATTTCAAGAAATTTTGTAATTCCATGTTGGAATTTTAGGAATTTTCTTAACGACTTAAGGAATTTTTACTCCCCCCCCCCAATCTTCACCTGCTTGTTTCCTGGCTTAAGTAAGTTTCATTTTTGCTCCCAAAGTCCATCATTCTGTGTAGATCTTTAAAAGTAAAGGACTTCCAAGTGTTAAAACTCCTAGCTAGAGTTACGAACTGGTCGCAAAATGACTTATAATTATTTACATTAAATAGATTATGAAAACTAATTTGAGAAACTGTAGAGTTTTAGATTTTGAAAGGTCGTTTAATGTATGCAGTGAGGCTGGTAAATGCAGCTTACTCAACTCTTGGTTATGATGTTTTGGTATCCGGCGCTAATAGGGAAATTGAGCCCACGGAAATCAATGCAGCTTCATTTTTCTCGCCTAGTCATTCCAGAGACCGAACTTTCAAGGTAGTGTGTAAATAAATGTACTTGCAATTTATTGTAACCTAACTTAATTAATGTTATGCAGAATTATCTGAAAAACTGAAGACAAGAAAACTGTCATATCAAATCTCTCATCGGACATTTTGTTGCAGACAATTTAAATGACGTCATAGGGAGTTCCCCTTCTCAGAAGATGCCTTTAATATACGAGAACAGCCGATTAACCTTTCGGGAATACTTTCTGGTAGCGGTTTTTTTTTTGATTTACAAATAGATATTTTCTTCATCTTCTTATTATTTTTTTTCTTCGAATTATATCGGTCAGAGATGTATGAATTACATTTGATCGCCCGATTCAAATTTCTTTTGTTTCAGGATCAAAGAGATCTTCCCTCGAAATCTGCATCCGACAAAGAAAGGTAACGACGGAGGCGATAATGTCAAGGCTTCGCTAACCCGGGAAAATTACGTAATCATAGACTGGTTGATATAGCAAGTCTATGACCCCGCGTGTTACACATGACTTGTTTTGGCCAGCTATATGTGTATTCTTGGGTTGAATATCGACTTTTTGCTTGCGTTAACTTTTAATCCTTTATTAGGTAAATTCGTAAAACAAACGGGGTCAAATTATAGGACATTTTCCTTGAATCTTGGACGTTTTTATATGCCCGGGCCCGAAATTGCGGACGCTATTTCAGAATTTTCTAAACGTTTATTACGTCGACGTCCACATATTGAGACACTGAGTCTTCATCCTATTGACTTCAAACTTGCTCAGAATCATTTTATTATCACATTGATTGATCCCTAATAAAGAAATTCTGATCAATTGACATTATGACAAAAGGGGCTTATATTAAAATTGAAACTTAGAATTTATTGCTAACAGTTTTCATATATGCATGAACATTTCACTTAGTATTCTACATCATGTGACCATGTTCATATTGATGTGGTCAGGTGATTTTATCTTGTGTCGTAGAAAAAGGGACCTAATTGATGTGCATTTGAGGCTTTTAGGATATATGCTGTGTCATGATAAAAGTGGCCTTTAAGTATATTCTTCATATACATACCTCCCATTTATACATGGAAAATATTGAGAATTGCATTTATAATTCTACATAATCTGACTATGTACATATTGATGTGGTCTAGTGATTTCATACTGCGTCATAGGAAAAGGGGCCTTAGTGTAAACTTCCTTTTAAACAAATTCCTCTTTTACGCTCACCTGAGCATGAAGTGCTCACGGCGAGCTATTGTGGTTAGGTGAATGTCTATCGTCCGCCAAGCGACATCCTTCATAAACATTTGCCTTGTATGCACTCTAGAGGCCACACTTTTTCCCGATCAACCTGAAATTTGGTCAGAATGATTGTCTTGATAAGATCTCAGTCGAGTACGAAATTGGGTTAACTTGGGTCAAAATCTAGGTCAAAGGGTCAAATCTTAAAAAAAACTTGTAGGCACTCTAGAGGTCACATTTATTGCTCGTTCAACCTGAAATTTGGTCAGAATGATCGTCTTGATGAAATCTTGGATGAGTTTGAAATTGGGTCATCTGGGGTCGAAAAATAGGTTATGGGACCAAATCTTAGAAAAACCTTGTATGCTCTCTAGAGGCCACTTTTTTTGCCAAATCAACCTGAATTTTGGTCAGAATGATTGTCTTGATTAAATCTTGGATGAGTTAGAAATTTGGTCAACTGGGGTCAAAAACTAGGTCTCAGGGTCAAATCTGAGAAGATCTTGTATGCACTCTAGAGGCCACATTTTTTTTGCCCAATTGACCTGAAATTTGGTCAGAATGATTGTCTTGATAAATTCTTAAACAAGTTTGAAATTGGGTCAACTGGGATCAAAAACTAGGTCACAGGGTCAAATCTTAGAAAAACCTTGTATGCACTCAAGAGGCCACATTTTTTGACTGATCAACCTGAAATTCTGTCAGAGTCATTGTCTTGATGAAATCTCAGATGAGTTAGAAATTTGGTCATCTGGGTCACAGGGTCAAATCTTAGAAAAACCTTCTATGCACTCTAGAGGCCTCATTTTTTGTCTAATCAACTTAAAATTTGGTCAGAATGATTGTCTTGATGAAATCTTGAACGAGTTTGAAATTTGGTCAACTGGGGTCAAAAACTAGGTCACAGGGTCAAATCTAAGAAAAACCTTGTATGCACTCAAGAGGCTATATTTTTTGCCCAATCAACATGAAATTTGGTCAGAATGATTGAATTGCTGCAATTTTTGAAGAGTTCGAAATTGGGTCAACTGGGAGTAAAAAACTAGGTCACAGAGTTTAATCATAGAAAATCCTTGTAAGTCAACCTGAAAATTGTAAAAAAAGGATTCTCAAATTGCATAGAAGCAACAGCATTATTAATCTTAGTCATTCATCATTCTATTTCTAATATGGGACTTCTTTTGAATATTTTAGACAGTTCATTCTGGTGGGCGATTATGGGCCACTATGGCCCTTTTGTTTTACTTGATAAATTCATATGAAACTTGTACAGAACATTCTTTTTCCAGTGACTATTTGCATTCGTAGCTGTCTATTTATATGCGGCTTCATCATAAAAGGACCCTTTATGTGTATAATTTGGTAACACGACTCCTTCATTTATACATGGTAGTTAATGAAATGTTCACTTGGTATTTAACATTTGGTGACAAAGTGAATATTAATGTAATTTGATGATTTGATACTGCATCATAGAAAAGGGGGGCTTAATGTAAACCTCATCAAAAAACAAAACTCTTCTTTTATAAATGGAAACATTCCTTTGAAACTTTCACAGAATATTGCATTTCTAATGACTAGGTGCATAAGACTAATTTAGTTGCAAGCCATGTTATGATAAAAGGGCCTTTATTTATTATAGGGATGAGTGTCTTTTTCACTGCGTTTATTGGGGTATAAAGTGCAATTGCCTTAGCACATGGCAAATAACACCCGTAGGGGGTTATGATTAAGCCATGTGCTAAGGCAATTGCACTTTATACCCCAATAAACGCAGTGAAAAAGACACTCGTCCCTTATAATTGCAATCATCTAGATCGAAGAAACTATTAAAATACTCAGCCAAACATTAGAGTTTCAAGTCTTCTTTCTGCGCGTATAAATTACACGATCTATTTTTAGATCGTGTAATGTTTATCTCGCTATCGAAGTGAAATGTCATATAGTAAAACAAATGATACGTGTACAAAAAGAAGATAACATCAAAATTCGTAGAAGTACGTATGACAAATAAGCTTGTTTCTGCCAGGTTAGTCTGTATTTTTGAACGAAATCGGCGTGGTCGGTCTTTGTTGAGAGGGTTGCTTGAAGGTCTTCGTCGACTCGCTGTTTTCTAAGTTTAGGTCGCCTCAGTTTCAGAACTGCATGCCTGTTATCGTAAATTCTTTCGAAAATATATTAAATCATAATAGATTGAAAAGCAATGATGCGTTGATGATCGGGAACTAGGTTAATTCGAGTGCCTACAACACAGGACTTGCAGATCGAATTTCGGGGGTTTCCCAAAAGACCTATTGCATTTTATACAGAAATAAAGTACAATGGATTTCCCCACGTGATGCGATTTAAACCAATCAGAGTTCTTTATTTTATTGGATTGCAATTATTGTGAACACAACTCCTTCATTTATACATGGAAGAAAATGGAAAATTGTCTTAGTGTTCTACATCATATGACCATGTGCATATTGATGTAGTGTAGTTATTTCATTCTGTGTCATAGAAAAGAGAACCTTCATATAAACTTCTTGTTAACAAAACTCCTCTTTTATCAATGGATACATTCAATGAAACTTTCACTGAATATTCCTTCTCAGTGACTATATGCATTTGTGGCTTTTAAGTTACATGCTGCGTCATGAGAAAAGGATCTTTAATGTATGATTAAACACAACTCCTTCATTTTTACACAAATTTTCTTAAAAACTTAACAGAACATTTCTCATCATGTGACCATGGCCACATTTATTTTGCCTTATGTCAATATGCCACATCACAGAAAAAGGGGTCTAAATGTTAACTTCCTTGTTAACACAACTCCTGTTTTGTTTATATCTATACATTTGTTTGATAGACTGTTCCTTATCAAGTGACTATGTGCATTTTACAGATTTTTTATGTCATATTTATTCTTTATCGTTTACAAAACTTCTTCATTTATGCATGGATTGTCATGATACTTAAACAAAATATTTCTCAAGAGACCATGGCGAACAGTTTGCCATTTGGTGCAATTAGGCAGCATCTTGAGAAAAAGGCCTTATGGTAATTTTCCTTATCAACACTACTCCTCCTTCATTTGTGGATATATTTTCATGAAATATTTTCCTGGTTTTATCTTGAATAGGACTATCAAGTTGTAGGCTTTTCAAAGAGCCAAAAGAGTGGTCTCAGGTCCTCATGTTTAATTCATGGAGGAACAATACTAAAAGTTATCACACTAAATGACTTTTGTATCATCTGATTTTGAATATTAATCCAGAGTGATAAGGGTTTTGGTTTCATATATCTCCTTGGATACTCTGTCATGTTGGAATTTTCATTGTGTTTTTTATTAATTCAAAATCAGGGTCTTAATGCCTCATTAATCAAAATCATGTATGAAGGTTCGATTCCTTCCCCAGACTGTATAAATTGCTGGTGCACAAAGGGACAAATTGTCTGGAGGTCCCACATGATTTTGATATGAAAATATGATTATATGATTCTAGAAGAGAACAAATAAAGCTGTGTTAGGTCAAAGCACTGAAAGTACTCAAGGTGGGCGTTTCTGGTGGCACGGCGTTGATAAAATGGGAAAAAGTTATATAAATATCATATTGCAAAACTTTAAGATACAAGTCCAGCAAAGTTTCAACCTAAATGCACTTCCTTTTCAAGTTTGTTCAGAGATTTTCAATTACAGGTTGATCAGAATGGACGGATACTTTACTGGAATTAAACTTAACTAAATACTTTAAATTTGATCTTTAGTCCAGTGCTGTCTGTGACAAGCAGCAGTTTGAGCGAGCTATGTTGTCTGGAGACAACTCTTGTAAACTTTTAACCGAGACGAGATCTGTCAAACACGTATAGGAAATTTTACAGATGGAATATATATATATATATATATATATATATATATATATATATATATATATATATATATATATATATATATATATATATATATATATATATATTGTTTTAAAAACACATCTTGTTTATTATACGCTACCTTATGTCAACGTATTTTGGTATCACCCCCAGCTGTCTGTCGATACATCTCCCTACCTCAATATATCAACTTTGATTTGTCTTTAAAGAAAACATTTATCATGTTTATTTTCACTCATTCTTTCCCGCGAAACCCTTCAGGTGTCGCCATACTTGTAGGTTAAGAAATTGTAGGATATTTATAATACTAAGCCCTCAACTCCAGGAAAAAATTAAAGACATGATCAAAACAGTACTACATTCTTTTCTGAATTTGGTCCCTAGAGGTTCCATGGGACTCATTGAAAATAGTTTTGAGGGTCCTGGCTTCTTGCTGGAAATATTGACGAATTTTAAACCAAACCAAATTGAAAATGATCATAAAAAAAGTTGAAAAGTATGGTTTCAAATTTTCGCACTTGGCTGATTTTCTGATTAAACAATGATAATTGCATTTTTGAATAATAATTTATAAAATGCAACATACAATGGACCAATGGGGGCTATGAGGGTGCAAATAAACCCCTCGGAAACACAATTATTTCATTTTCACGCAGAATTTCAATTAACCATTCGTTGAATCATGATATATTACTGTTGTGCACAACATTTTGGTAGACAGTATTGACTAAGATCAGTCTGCAATGTCTGATCAGTCTGATCTTAGAATACACTGCCTACCTTCTTCTTGATATTTCTGGGAAAATGTTGAGGCATACACATAGATATGTCAAGAAGAAAAGAAATTTGTTTAAACAAAATTTAAATTCAACAGGAAAAGGGTAAAAATTGTGATAAACAATATAAAAAGAAACCCCTTTTGTATGTGAGTGAACCCCTTTAAAGAAATCCTGGATCCGTTGCTGTTGACCTCTACTGGAATCAATCTTGTTTTTCAAAGGCTCATTTCACAGAGTTCCTAGATGTTCCCTTTTCGCGTGATTGGTCACATATCAATTATTTTTCATAAGCTACATTGCTACAGAGTATATACTAGTTAAAACTTCTAACTTGCCACTTTAAAAACAAAGATATTTTTTTTTCTGTTGTGTTTGGATTTTCGTAAAATTTGCTATGTGAATTTTTAAGCAACTTTCCAGATTATTTTGGCGAAAAGTTATCGTTGTTTCATTGAATTTAAAGCGTAACATGAGAAAAGCTCAAAAAGCTCTAAATTCACACAGAGCTCGAAATATTGTCAATGGAGCGATTTTTGTCTCATGGGTCGTTAGCTGCAACAAAGACTAGGAAAAAAAAGAAAATGTTCAACAATTCTGCGCGGCATATGGCCCTAGAAGAAAGTGATAGAGCTTATGTATGCAGAAAAACGGTTCCTAGAAACAACACCTAAAACACTTTTTCTTCAAAAATTCATAAGATATAGACTGATAATTCCCGTTGAGCTACAAAATGTAGGATTTGTTAAAAAAAAATCAGTTAAATACATTGTTTTTTTCACACCAGACCATATTTGAGCATATTCGCTAGATGAAATGGTTTTTACACCATTTTACCATGCCTCTTATTCTTTCTGTTTCTCCTGTAGTCAAAGGTCATACAAAATTGACAATGTTTTTTAATCTTTTATTGGTCCGGGTTGCAGCTAACGATTTGTGGACTTTAATTTGTTGAAAGTTAAATATCCCGAGCTTTTTATAATTTTAGAGCTTTTTGAGCTTTTCCTTTATTACACATATAAATTTGATAACTATTGGTAAATCATAATGGAAACCCACGTACATTCTGCTTAAAAATTCACACATCAAATTTCATTTGAATAATATAACTTTTAAAAAAGTTATCGTCATTTTTAAAGTGGCCGGTTAGGACTTTTGGCCAGTATATATACATAGACAGTTTGCAAGATGGTGCTTGCATTTCATCGGAAAAGAAGTGAGTCTTTCTTCCATCATGTGTGGTCTGTTTAAGTCTTTTCCAAACCCTAGTCAGCAATACACAAGATTCAACAATGCTGGGACTGGAACTGATTGAATTAATTACAAAGATTCCTAGTAGTAGTTTGCTGAATGGGTCTCTTATGTTGACTGCTCAGGTATGGAGAGCTTTAACCCATAACCAATAGCCACCACTGTTCATAAGGGAATTTCACTCATGCAGAATGTTTTACTCATTATAGGAACATCAACATAATCTGTAAATAAAAAGAACATTTATCTTATTAAACTTTCATTTCATTTTTTATATGAGCACCACCAGTGGGTGCTGACGTTCTATTTCAGTAGCTGGATTATGAAAATCTAAGTCAGAAAAGGAGCATAATTTAAGCACGCCAATGAGGTATTGTCATGGTGGGCCTGTATTGCATACATCCATCTTTCTGTGTGTAAACTTTTTCTTTAGACATCTTCTTCTCAACCAAAGTGTCGATTTTAACAAAATTGAGCAGAATTGTTCCTTAAGTGTCCCTTTATTCTAATTGTTAAATGAATTTTGATTGACCCCAAAAATGGGCTCGACATGTTGGGGCATTTGCTAACTATGAAATATTTAAAAATCTTCATCTCCAAAACCATTTGGTCGATTTCAACTAAACTTGGCATGGATTTTCCTCGGGTAATCCTTTGAATTGTTAAAGAACCTTTTTTACCCCCAAATATGTGTGTGGTAGGATCTTCTCTTTTAAATCTTTAAAAATCTTCTCCTCCTCCCTCATTTTTCAATTTAACTAGAAATGAATATTCCTTGAGTTCACCTTTACTTAAATTGTTAATCTGGGTGTGGCAGGGGGGGGGGGGGAGAATTTTCATTCAGATTTTTCAAAACAATCTTCTTCTCTCAATTAATAAGTCTAATTTTATCGAATCTTGGTATGAATGACTCTTTATTTAAATTCTTCCAGAAAATGTATTAGAATGGTCTCCTTATTGCAATCACCTTAATAATAAGATTGGTAAAGGATATGTAGGTTAATGCTGATTGAGTATTTTGATGCAATGTGAGCCAAACCAAGTAAATTATTATAAAATAACCCAAGACACTTCAATGTGTTGTCATCAGTCAAAGTAAGCTATGTTTAATGAAAGACTGAGGAAGTTAAAGCGAGTGGAGGGATACAGGCTCTCTTGGGCCTCGTGTTACAAGAATGCCTCAAGATTTATCCTTGTCTTGATAGCTTTTGTTATTGATGAACACACATGTCAAGTTTCAAGAGGATTGAAAGATTGAAGTTAGACTCAAACACCACCAAGGTGGTGATATTAGTCCCACTTTTGGTTACAAAAAAAGGGCCAGCTAATATCTTTTAAAACCTTTGATTCTGTTTTGTTGAGTTTTCCTTGCTTGTGCAAGCACCTTTTGGTTGAAATTTGTTTCATGAGGCAACAACCTACAGGTTGCATTTTTAAAAACAAAGACAAAATTATTATCACAAATTGGTATTAAAATTGAATTTCATTTTCATGTTTCATTAAAAATTCTAATTGCACCTATTGAGCTCTGATAAAAACCTTTAAATTCATCAATTTATATTAGTTGTATATGGAGAAAATATAATTCATTTGATTGATAAGCACCAAACTGTTTTGTTAAAACATTTCCAGAAAAGCATTTTAGACATAAAGGTTGAATATTCTTTTCAGATCCATATAACTAGCCAAGATCGAAAAGGTTCAACCCTAATGAGCCTGCACAATATACACAGTCTGACTGGAATTGACACCTCATGCCCCTCAAGTATGGTCTTTTTAAGTGTAGATGGGTTGCAGCACTTGTGTTGTTCCATAAAAAAATCTCATTTTATTTTATTTCAAAATAAATTAGAAAGATTTCTAGAAGCACTGATCATCAGATTTTGGTAAAATTCAAGAACATCTAAAATTTTCTAAGGATACATACATGCACAGCATTCCATAATAGTAAAACCTGATCCACCTTCAGGGCAAAATGGTTAAGAACTGATTGGTATTCCTTCAAGGGTGTTGTTTGGTGATGATGCGACAAATTTGGAATATCTGTCCTCATTTGATCACTGTCATTGATACAATGCAGTTTCTGAAACACAATCGTATCTGAAAAGCAAATTTAATTATGATGAAAGATGAAGATAAAAAAATGTTTATGTCATAGAGATATGAAACTAAAGCCTCATCAAACTGTATGAATAAAAAAAAGCAGATTCATACATGAGTGTGGTGAGCTTTTCTAGGTTCATATCTGCATAAAATTAACTAAATATTTATTTCATATCTTAAAGTTTGATACCACAAATATAAAAAGTTACATTTTTACAAAATGAGACAGATTTCTTTATTGAATACCTTGTGTGTAAACCTGCAAAATAGCTGCATACTCAAAATTATTTACATAGAGTTATGAAACAAAGTTTTAGCTAATCAGAATATATATTTTTTTATTGGCACATGAATTATACCATTCTGAAGTGCAAGTTTTGGAACTTTTTTCCTAAAAATCATTTACTTTAAATAATAGAATAATCTACTCCAGTGTTCTAAGTGAAACAAAAGGCCCTGAGACACCCAACTGGCCACTGAGTTTTCCTCAATTCATCCTGTTATGTACTGTAAAGTGAAAATAACCAAAGGCCCCATCAATATGTTTTTAGCAATATTTCATAGGACTTTTCCTTTGCTGCATTAAATTGTCTGACATAACCTTCCTTAAAACCTTCCTTACAACTATTGAATCATTATGTGAAAGAATTTGATATTTGTTGACCCTGTTAATGCAGAAGGTTTCCAAAACAAAATAAGGGGGACATGACTAACAAAAATGGTTTCAAAATTACTGCCCTTGATTGTCTAGATAGCTTTTGTGATTGTGAACACACATTCCAATTTTCAAAAAAAAACCTCGAGTTATAATAGGGATTTGACCAAGGTAAAAGTTTGTCAAGCCGTGAACAATGAACCTACTAAATAGGGTGAGGGTAGGGGTTACCCTGGTATTCTCCTTGTATAATCATACTAAATTTTAAACCTTATCCTGCTGAATTTGAATTTTGTTTTAAAAAATCCTATTTTTTTGGCATCACAGATAAAGATCTAGTCTGCATCATTTTTTTCCAAAAAACATTGACTGCCTTGAAAGTTCAATGATTAGAGTGTCAGTCTCCAGATCAGATGGTCAGGGGTTCAAGTCGTGGTGACTGTGAGGTGTTTCCTTTGGCAAGAAAATTAATAGCCACTGATTCAGTTTACCCAGCTGTCAATGGGTAGCAGTGGATGAAAACACTTAAAAAGGGGATTGCATTGCCTCTCAAATTTCTCATGCAAAATTAATTACATCTAGAATAAGTCACCTGCCAGTATTAGCCAGAAATTTAGGCAGTATGTAGATCTATAGATAGAAATATGCAGAATGCTTACACTGTAAGAAAAGATCTGACTGCACAAATGTGCATTCTGATCTTATGTTTAAACTGTCTGCCAAACCTTTGTTTACAAATATAAAAAGGTCTTCAGCAGGAGAAGGGTTTTTACAAATTCTGCATGAAAATGAAATAATGGGGCTTGAGAGGGGTTCTAACAATCCCTGAATGGTGAACCTCCTCTGGATCCGCCACTGCCTCTATGGGTTTATTCCCTTTTCATTCTAATTATCTAGTTTTAAAACTGTCATATTTGCAGTGAAACAAAATGCTATAGGCCTAATAAAATATTATTCTACTTTACCTTATTCAGATGAACAGCTTTCTGATTAATTCTACCAATATGCTCTTTCTCGAAGAAGTACTGTACTAAAAGGAAACGAATTCCTAGCAAAACTATCGGAACATTATACATAAACCTCGGTCGGTTAAGTCCCTACTCGTCTCATTTGAATTCACTAACACAGTCCATCGATTTCTCCGTGTCCAATCTTTCAGAAAAATGAATGAAAAATCCATCTGCATGCCGACACCGACCCTGTATATTGAAAGACCCTGAAGCCGATTACAAAGAATAGCGGCTACATATCGCATCCAAACACAGCTGCTGACGATCTTTTTGCGTCCCTTTTCAAAACTCTTTAATTTTGAAAAACGTTTTTCCTCATTTTTTTCGATCATAACCCGCTTGTTTACCTATTTACATCATGGCGGATGTAAAGCGACTACAGGTACTGACGTCACACGACTTTATCACCAAAATCAATAGGAGCTCGCTAATTGGATTTTAACGAAAACACACCTGTGCCGATTTAAACAAAACTAGACTTTTTTTGTAATCGGACCAACGGATGAAAACGCATAACTATTCAGGAGTTAAACAAAGAAAACTATGAAATTCTGGACTGAACTAGCACTTTGATTAAAGATTGAAAACTTGTTTCTTTACAGTAAGATAATAGATATGTTATCGTATATTGCTCGCGGGAGATTTGAAAGTAATGTGGTTACCGTATTAATTCCTATAAAATCACCCCTATTCAAAAACTCTGTAGGTCTCAAACCGCATTATTAGTTGGTGGCGGATCATTTACAAATACAAACTTATTAAACAACATTATGAGTCTTTCATCCTTTTTTGAAAAGCACTTAATGCATGTGCTGTTCCCTCTTCTATCAGCTTCTTCTTTTCTACTTCACTCACTCCCGACTGTTTTGAACGAGTGTTATCTTTGATGTTATTATATCTCTCAAATTCATCCAGAACCATTTCAAATTCTTGCTCTGATATTTGTCCGCCATTCAATGCCTTAGAAATCAAATCTGTGACACTATTCAACTTACTCTTGGCTAAAGTCTTAATCTCATAATGTTTTTGAGCCAAGATCACACTCCAAGAAATGAGAGTTGTATCCACTCCATCTTTAGCATTTATACTCCTTCTATATTTCTTATACTATAACTGCCTATAATCTATTTCCCTAATTAATGTCTGCTCAATTTCTGATATTTTCTGTTATCTATAATTCTGCCCATCTTCAACAGGCAATTCGGGATACAATCTTGGTGCCGTCGGTTGTTTCATTCGTTTATTAGTACAGACAAAAAAATTAAAGCAATTCAATTAACAACGAAGCAACTGTATCCTCTGTTGTTGCCTTTCCCGTCTTACATACAAATTTAATTACACTCCCGGTCTCAACCATAAAATGTGTATCAAAATTTTCATGTTTTCTTCGAGTAGTGTAAAGTTTTATTTCACAATCTAAAACCTTTTTTTTCATTTACAGAAATACCCAACGACACTTCACCGCTCTTCTTTTACTTGCAAGACCCATTCCTAAAATATGTGATATATGCATCATCACATAACCAGCACCGTCCTCTCTACCACCATTCTCAAAAGAAAACACTTCATTCGCTACAAAAGCCCCTTTCCTTTCTGCAAATACTGAAATTACCAAGTTGTCTTTTATATTGATATACCCCCCAAAACGAATTTATGGGGTGTAAACTGGGTTCGTCCGTCCGTCCATAGACAATTTTTCTTCTCCTCCCACATTTTTGAACCAAATTTAATCAGTTTGTTTCCCATCATATGAAGTTGTGCACCTGCAATTTTCATCCTGATCCATTCATTAGTTTCAGAGGTATGTCACATAGAACCTTTTAAGGAAGGGGGAGTAATCCAATGTTTGTGTCCTCTTCTCCTCCCACAGTTTTGGACCAATTTTTCTGAAATTTTATCAGGTTGTTTCCCATCATATGAAGTTGTACACCTGCAATTTTCATCCTGATCCAGTCATTATTTTAGAGTTATGCCACTTTGAACTTGTTAAGGAGGGGGAGGGGGGTAGGGAGTAGGCAAATTTTAAATTGCAAAACTCAGCTACTATAAGGGCAGTTACCAAATTTGGAAAGTAATCCTATCATTTGAAGTTGTGCACCTGCAATTTTCATCCTGATCCAGTCATTAGTTTCAGAGTTATGCCACTTTGAACTTTTTAAGGAGGAGGAGGGGGGTAGGGAGTAGGCAAAATTTAAAAGTGCAAAACTCAGTTACCATAAGGGGAGTTATAATTTGGTAAGTAACATAATCTTGTTATCATGTTGCAAAAAGGTCATGCCCTGAAAGCACTTATACTTGGATATAGACCCGGTAGGACAATGCCCAAGTGGGGGGTATTAGTCCGCTCTGAAACAATTCTAGTTTATGCTATTTCGTAATAAGCTATTGTTTATGGTCATTTCCTTTACATTTTCTCAAAGTTCATTATGCCTTTCTACTTGTGTATTTATTTGTTGAAACAAACGCTTCTACTATCATGAATACTTTGCTGAAAGTCTAAAATTCTCTGCTCTAAATCTGTAATCGGTCCCACTCGCTGATGTAAATCACGAACATGCTGCTTTAGGACTCAAAGTCGTCGTTTCTTCTATATGATTTGATACCAAAGATACTCATTTTTAATAGTGTGAAAAGTAAATAATTTCTAAAACATCACTCATTGATAAGCCATGGTTATCTATTTTGTTGTTGTATTTATCTCTTACAGATATTTCAAATTCTGTAATTGCTCCGTTTGACAAATATTTATATTCTGGATGCTCAAATCTTGCAGACACAATATCACCATACGCTTTATTTTCGATTGGTATAACTGCCAATGTTGTGCTTGGCGTCCCATTGAAATGGTTCTGTGATGTATTTAATTGCTCCAGATGGTTGTATAGTGACTTTACTGTTGCAAAATCAAGACATTTATTACCACAATGAGTAGAATTTGCTTCAAATACATGTATTCTTTTACCAAACCCTAGCATCGACTTGGGTCCTTTACTTATTTTGATTTCATTATCAGTTATTTTTGAATTAATACCATTAGTTTTATTTACTGACAATGAAAAGTTTAAATTATGAAATATATCTACGATCTGTTGAAAGCTATAATAACCATCCTGAATGCGATGAGGTCTCTCTTTACCCTTTTGCATACAATCATTAACAACACAATACTAACCCAAGGCATACGCAAAACTTTTCAGTCCAATCCGTTTGTTCCCTTCTCTGTTATCAATATACTGTTGCAAATTGATGGTGTTATCAATGTTAAACTTGTGTCATACATTTTCATTATAATTCATAAAATAAAAATATCAGTACAAAAAGAATTCAAATACAGCTATGCAACTCACTTTCAACACGCCGGTGTGTTTAGTCATAAAACAGTTCATATTATAAAAAATCCATCCAGATGAAATAGTTAAACGATGGAACACAGATTGGTCATCATTCTGGCAAAATCAATTAACCTTTGCAATCGGGTGTGCCACTACAGGTAATGGTGTAGGTAATAACAATTATTTAAAAGCAGGTGGGTTGACTGGCTAACTACTCTTATTGAACGTTTACTATCAAACAAGGCGAAGATTATTTCAATTAGACATTGCATTAACGCAAGAGAAAAGTTGGAATGCATTCAACAACAGTTATGATCGTGTAGCTTATGAACGTATATGTAAAGAGTTTAATATAGAGCCAAATGCAGACTGGAGACAAAAATATACCCAAGTGGTGATGTTCTTGGAGTTATCTACACAACCAGTCATACTGCTTGGAAAGAACAGAATTCAGACATGACAATTCTTCAACACATTGCAATTAGCACATCGTCAAATTTAGATTTATCAACAATGGCATTTGGACCTAAAGTTTCAGGAGGAAGGAAATGTGGTGTTTCATCATGGGAATATCTTGCGCCTGCTAAAGTTCATATTGATTACCTTCAACAAGCGGACGCTGTTAAGAATGTATGGACAACAACTATCCTTGATCCTTCATAAGTTTTAACTAGAGCGGGTGTTGAACGGATTAACGAATCTACACTAACTTTTTTGGGGCTATCCCTGGTTCACAATCTCAAACAAGAACATTCATCCTCGGAACAGGAACAGCTTTTGATGCTTATGCTCAGAAACAATTTCTCGCAAACGAGGATGTTATCAATAGCCCTGTAGATTTACAAAGTCAAATTTCGAGATATCAAAACACATTCAATTATGCTCGTAGTAAAGTTGATTATGTTTACAGAGTCGGGTTGTATATTTCTCCAAGCAATACGGAATTACGAGTCGGAACAATCCAAGATTATAACAATAAGATTATTAAGGCTACTGATAATCAAGACCTTGTTTTGAATAATGGTGTGAACGCTAAATCAACCCCACCAAAACAAAATGTAGATGTAAAATGAATTCCAACAAAGCAAACACAACCAGTACAAGTCAACCCTGAAGATTATAAGAAAATTACAACTTAGGCAAATCAACATTACCTTCCAAAAGATCTGGTAAACAAAGCTGCTTATATGCCTGGATTCTTTAACACGCATATCTACTTAATTTGTGCTATGCAACCTCATATTACCCATAATACAAAACCGTCGATTACCTTTTTACACCTTACTATCCCTCAACCTCTAGTAGCCCCTGTTAAGTCACCAGAAAAAAAGTAGCAATTCAACATGAAGATAACAAAACAGCATTTATCGTTGGTAGCATAGCAGTTGGTCTTGCCACTTTACTTATTTATAAAAATACTTTTTTTTCGAAATTTCTTTTTTACCTAAAAAGAAAAAACACGTCATCATACGGAGATAAACTCAAACCTTACAGAAAACTAGGAGAAAAACGAGGTGTGAAAGGAATTCGCCAGAGTGTAGTAATAACTAACAACCCAAGCACTATAGACCAGAACCAACAGCTACTGGTCAGATTTCCCCATCTCAGTAATGACGATGTAATCGTACCAAGGTCTGCAAGTCTTGCTTTTGAAATTGAATTAAAATGCACAGATGCTAATGCAACAGTATACCAAAACGTAAGAAGTGACATCATTAAAAAACGACAATACGAATATCAGGTAATGAAGTGATATCAATCGATGATAGTGATATTTGCCATTGCTATGTTGATTTATGGAAAACTCCATCTGAACGTATTAATATGGCATATCAAGGTATTGGTAACGATAACATGTTGATACACAGAGTTGGTGCTGGTAATGCTTCCTCAGACAAAGAAGACGAAGCCGTAGCAAATGCATACAAAAACAGATTTTGCATCCCGATTGATTTTTAACTGTTAGAAACACGTATACCATTCTACCAAGCAGGTCTTGGTGATAGACTGGAATATGAACTTACTTTCAATGATTATGACAAATTAATCTGAACAAGTGATGCGTCAGCTTCATACATTATTAAGAATATATGTTTGGAAATTAATGTGGTTTCCGATGCAAAACTTGTCAGATAAATAAGACAACAATATGATGGGGAAATGATATTTTCCTACGACCGCATATTACGACACAGAAAGATAACCAAGAATAATGGTGATACACTATGGAACATCAACTTGAATGTTCCTGCAAGAAATATAAAAGGTATTTTGATGTAATTCGAAGACCAAGAAAGAACAAGCACTGAAAGGTATTACAATCCGAAAATAGAAAAAGTAGAAATTACAATAGAAGGTGTTCCAAATCAGCTTATCAATCAAGGAATGAGAGAATTTCAACAATGGGATGAGATTAACAAACCCTTAATTATGAATTATGAATTAAAATTATGAAAAAGATAAAATTGCAAAAGATTTATTTTTCACAAGTACAACCTTGGAAAAATTCAAGTATCCAAGGAACAAGGGTCGGATGAATCGATCAATGTTTATTTGTTTGTCATACAAGATGCACAGATTAATTATGAAGATGGTAGAAGTATTGTATTCTATTTTTTAATAAAAATGGAACTACCAAAATATCCTCACTGTGCAATCATTTGTGGGCAAACTGGTTGTGGTGAAACAGATTTTGTTTTGGATTTGCTTGAAGGTGATTACTGAGGTGTGTTTGAACATATTTATATTCTTTGTCCCACTATACAATGGAATAGAGGATATAAAAATCGTGAGTGGATTGGTGATGTTAGGAAGACAAAGAATAAGAATGTTATATTGTAAATCCAATTATTAATGGTGAAGAGAAATTACAAGAACTATTAAGAATGTTTTTCAATAAATGCTGGTTCTCCTACACATTACATTATTGATGATTGTAGTGCATTAAAAGAATTATCGAAGAAAAAAGACTTGCTGTCAGAGTTTGCTTTATGTGGCAGACATGCGGAACAATCAGTGTGGGTGATTTCACAGAGAATTAATTCTGTGTTGAAGGATTTGAGAGAGCAGACGTAGTGGTTGTGTATGTTCAACACTAAAGATAGCCATAGTTTCCGACCCTTTGAAGAGAGGAAAATGATAAAAGATGAATTATCGAAAGTTAAGCACCGTAACTTGATACTGAGAACAGATCAGCCTACTGGGTATTGACTTGTTGATAAGCTTTTTTTAGCATTGTTGATAGCAAAGCTAGAAGCAATGCTGTTAAGTATAATCTGTGAAAAATATCAAGAAAATTAACAATGCTGTTAACCAATCTAACAATGCTGTTAGCAATGCTCACATAATTAAGTAATGCTTATAGATACAAGAGACCGAGATGATCCTTGATCGCTCAACTGAGTCTCTTTGACCCCTCGGACATCTCATCAATTAAATAGGCAGATGTCATAACGATAATTTCTACCCAAAATCAGTTTCAGGAAGTTTGGGCCAAAATTGAGGTCTCTTTAGAAAATTACAAGAAAATTATCATAAAGACCCCTTTTTTCCTGTGATATGGCATGGATCTTTCCCATTTTCAATAGGGTTCATCCTTGTGATCTGGTCAACATTCTAACCAAGTTTTTATGAAGATTGGGCCATATTTGTGGCCTCTAGAGAGTAAACAATAAAATTGTCATTTAGGTCCCTTTTCCCGTTATATGACATGGATCCTTCCAATTCTCAAAAGGATTCATCGTCGTATCCTGGCCAAAATTATGACCAAGTTTCATGAAGATTGGGCCATATTTGTGGCTTCTAGAGCGTTTACAAGAAAATTGACATTAAAAACCCTTTTCCCTTAATATCGTATGGATCCTTTCCATTTTTATTAGGGATCATCTTTGTGACTTAGCCAACATTCTGACCAAGTTTCGTGAAAATTGGGCACTATTTGTGGCCTCTAGAGTGTACACGAGAAAATACTCATTAAGACCCCTTTTTTGTAATATGGCATGGATCCTTCCCATTTTCAAAAGGGATCATCCTTGTTTCTTGGCCAAAATTCTGACCCAAGTTTCGTGTAAATTGGGCCATATTTTTGGCCTCTAGTGTGTAAAGAAGAAATTTGTCAATAAGGCCCCTTTTTCCGTAATATGACATGGATCCTTTCCATTTACAATAGGGATCATGCTTGTGACCTGGCCAACATTCAGACCAAGTTTCATGAAGATTGGGCTATATTTTGGGTGTCTTCAGTGTAAACAAGAAAATTGGTAATAAGGCCCCCTTTTCCGTGATTTGGCATGGATCCTTATCATTTTCAATAGGGTTCATCCTTGCGATCGGACCAACATTCTGACCAAGTTTCATGAAGATTGGATCATATTTGTAGTCTCTAGAGTGTAAACACTTAAATTGTTGACGTATGACGACGGACTACGCACACCGCACTTCGGACATTCAATTATCATAAAAGCTCACCTTGAGCACGATGTGCTCGGGCGAGCTAAAAAAGGAACAATGCTATTTGAACTAGTAGCAATTGTATCTTTCTGTGTGGATATATCAGTTGGGTGTTTGATGTTATTTTATTAGTTCAAGTTTAAAAAAATCCATACTCTAAAATGAACGTTGAAGAACTATTACAAAATGTTGCACAGAAAGACATTGAAAATGACACCAAACGGGAGAAATTATCATCCATTGTTGCTGGAGGTGGTAGCAAGCAGTATTTAGGTCATGAATATTAACTCTCCGACGTTGATGATGTCTGCTGAACAATAAGCTTTACTGTAGATATGCAAGTTTGGGTGCAAGTATGACAAATACTTTGGGGAATTCATTCGTTAGCTTGTAAATGACTGGTGTATCTAAGTATTTTAATGTTTTAAACCCACCAAAGCTTATAGAAGATTAAGGGGAAGACCCGTTTATCAACCAAGCTTTGACTAATGTTTGTTGTGAGATGTATTATAAATACGGGATGCATTTAGCTCCTTTTACTGCTATGTCAACGACAGCAAGGCATATAGGTTTAAGCAAAAAAGAAATTTTAGACCATACTATAAAAGAAGATGAATGAAGACAGTCAATCTGAAACTAAACCTGAAGTTAAACCAAAGAACCCTTGACGTGTTGAAGCAGGAAAAAAGGTGCAGAAGCAAGAAGATTGGAAAAGATGCTGGAAATAACAAAACCTGAAAGTATCAAACCGGAAAAAACAGTAGAAAATCAAATAAATGTGTATAAAAAATATTTATCAGCGTGTGTAGGCATGATTGGTATTGCCGTGCTGTATATGTATATATATGTATATAAAACCTGTTGAACAAGTTGACAAAGTCAGGGAAGCTGTTTAAGTTGATTCAAAAGAATATGAAGCTGTTTCAGTTGATTCAAAAGAATATGACCCTTTTGAATTTTAATAAAAAAAAACAAAACATTTTTATAAATACTCAATAAAAAATGACAACCACATCAATTGACGGAAAACAAATCACTAACGTGCTATACCACGCCTGAGTGGAAACAATTTTCTGTTCGTTATTCAGAACTTGGTAGGAAGGTGTTTAAGAGTTCTACACCTAAAGTTGATTTCAATATGGGAGATATTGGAATGTTGTCCTTGGATAAATTGCTTGCAATGGCTACACGGGACATGCTGATAAGAAGAGTTTAATTCCCGCTGATGTTATTAAGTAATTATTTTTTATTGCTTATATAAAAGATGGCAAGAGAAGTAGCTATGATAAAAGGTTGCGTATTAGTAAATGCATTGGCATTCTCAGGAACCAATTATTTGATTTCTCATATGGGGAGTAATAGTGATGAAAGTAGGGATAAACATGATAAAGCAGTTGAACAATTATAAGAAGCACAGGTTGCGTGGAATAAAAAAACCCTAGAGAGATTAGATTTTACAAATGAACATATGCAAAAAGAGCATCACGCAGAACAGATATTTGATGATGTTGACCAAGCAATGAAGCAGTATATTATATGACTTGAAAACAGTTGGAAGCTTTACCCCCTGAACCAATGAATGAATGAATGTATGTTGTTTTATTGCCGGTCAACAATCAAGGTCATGTTGGGCGCAAACAATTTAAAGATAACTTACTGTTAGAAACGATGGTCCATCATACATAAATAACTACACTAAGAATTACATTATAAAACAGATCGTGGTAAGAGATACATATCATTATAATGGTAAAAATGAAAATAAATATTTGCGAGTCTAAAAGGAAATTATGATCAAAATATCAAAAATAACTAAAATTAACATAAACGTGTGGATCAAAAGAATTTAAGATTATATTTTTACGATACAAATTTACGGCCTTTTGGTTATCAAAAATTAGTTCAACTTTAACATTGTCAAACAGGTCCTTCAAATTGTCAACTTTAAAAATCTCTTATAAAAGCGAAATCTATACATTCTTAAATATATGCTTGAAAGAAAGAGGAGCATCACATGGGATACACATTGGAATATCTTCTCCTTTTAAAAGGTAGGAGTGCGTCAGGTGTGTATGACCAATGCGTAAACGGGTCAAAATAAGTTCTTCGCGACGGTTAGACCTGTAACCAGGCAACCAATCGCCAAGATCTGGACGAACAGAATATAATTTATTACTGTGGTACGCCTGATCGGACCAACAGATCTCTCAGACATCCTGAATGAACCCATTAATCAAAGGTTTAAAATCAGTAAAAGGTACCTAAAAGGTAAGATTTCTAATGATAATGCCTCTTTGGCGGCTTTCTTTGCCTCTTTATTACCACGAATACCAATGAGGCTTGGAAGCCAGCAAACAACAAGATCAACATCATTAAGCTGAGCTATTTTATCGAGTAATCTTACGATAAGGGGGTTGGCAGTTTTCTCGTGCTCAATCGCTTGACATAGAGTCAGTTTATATAATATAACGAGAGAATCGTTCTGCGATTATATGATCGAGTGTGAGATCAATGGCCTTAAGCTCGGCTGAAAAAATGGAAGAGTTATTTGGAAGGCGGAATTGAAATCTTTCGCCATCTAAAATAGTGGATGTAGACACTTTTTCGCCATCTGTTGAACCGTCTGTGTATATCTCTTCATATGATGTGTATTTTTTCTTTGACTTCCAAAAACTTTGTTTTAATCATATATGGATGTGTTGTATGTTTTTGCTGGAAGCAAGATCATAAAGAAACGTAGGACTTTTATATGTCCATAAAGGAACATCAGGAACAATATGTTCTGCCACGTCCTCTAGATCAAAATCTAGAGAGTTAACTTCTGCTTCACAGCGTAAACTAAATGGGGGTATTGCACTTGTTTTTTTATCAAAATCCCGTCTGTGTTTAGGTTCAAACACAGCTTTGTATGTCGAATTCTCAGGATTTGATATAAGTTTTAAATAATATTGCATGGAAAGTTTTTTCCTGCGTAAATTTAAGGGAGGCACATTTGCTTCTGCATAAAGAATGTTAACTGTTGATGTTCTAAATGCTCTGCACGCCAAGTGCAATCCTTGATTGTGAATAGTATAAAGTTTGCAGAGGTAAGAAGAGCGTGCAAAACCATAAATAACACAGCCATAATCTAGTTTAGATCTACCACTTGCCCGATAATGGCGCAATAGAACCTTTTTATCGGCTCCTCAGCCGCCACGATAGCGCAGTTGGTTAGGCATAAGACTTCCAGTCTGGAAGTCGTGGGTTCGATCCCCGGTGGCGGCAAATATCCTTTCCGACGTTTGTCTCTCACCAATGTGTAGATAATCGTAAACCTATGTGAGATAGCAGTCAGAGGCTAGGAAATGTTGTAATGGTAGTACAGGTGAAAGAAATACCAGGAATCCATTGTTAGGTGCTCCGGCCGCCGCGATATAACTGCGAAATTGTTGAAAGCGGCATAAAACCCATTCAAACAAACAATTATCGGCTCCCCAATCCATACTGAATACAACAAGTAAGTCCCAGGAATTTAAATTCCTTAACAACTTCAATTTTCACTCTATCCAGCTTTAATTCTGAAGTAGGGTGTATTTTCCTAGATTGACAAAAATGCAAACATGTGGTATTTGTCTTAAGAAAATTTGAAGCTGTTTTCAGTCGACCATTTTGAAAGATTGTTTAAGACTTGCTTCAGCTGTCTTTCAATCGTATACATAAATTATTATCTGCAGCAGATACAAAAGTCATCAAACATAAAGAAAACATTCAACACCAGGGCAAACAGTTTTGACAAAATTGTTACTTTTGACACTAAAATGTGTTAGTCCAGGGGGGGGGGGATTTTGTAGACCATATTTTTCTGAAAGACCATGGTATGTAGAACATTATGAGACATGTTAGCACTCTGGCGAGTGGGGCTTTTGTAAGATACGTTACTTTAAAGTAGTACGGCCCCACAAAATTTCGAAAATGTATTTTAAAAGAGAACCCCAAAAATTGAAGTCAAAATGACTAAAAGTTGACTTCTTATACATAGAATTGTATTGCTGTTTTACTGTAGGGTCAATTTGTGGATTTTTTTGAAAGCAGTAAAATACGTTACCCTTAAATGTCACGGAAAACTATGAATAAGAAATAAATTGTCTATACCTGCCTCACTGGGGATTTTGTTAACAGTGCTTGTTTAATAGCCCATGGTATACAGAACATTTTGAGACTTGTTAGCACTCTGACAAGTGGGGAGTTAGTGAGATACGTAACCTCAAAGTTAATTACCCATCAAATATTCAAGACAAAATTTTAGGTTTGTATGATGAAAAGATGAGTCAAAATGACCAGAAGTGATATTTTAATACCATAAATTATGTTGCTGAATGTATGTAGAGCAAATTCGCAGTAATACTTTGTAAATAAATCCCCCTTGAAGACATGATCTGAAAGTAAAATACGTTACTTTTGAATTTCAAAGAAAGGCACATAGATAGAAATGATTTTTCCAATATCTGCCCTATTGGGAAGATTGTTAACAATGCATTTCTAGAAGCCTATGCAATATTGAACATTTTGAAACTTGTTAGCAGTGTGGCCACTTGGGCAAATGCGAGATACGTTACTTTAAAGAAACAAACCCATACATTTTAATATAACAATTTTAATTGAGTGTCTTTTTAAAGAAATTTAATAATTTAGTAAAAAATTAAATGATATTGTGTTTCGTTAATGATATTTGTGATTCTGAAGGTATTTGAAGGCTATTCATATTATGGCTTGAAAAATATAACCCTTAGAAGCAGCGCATGGGAGTAAAATATTTTACATTTAAATTTCAATTTAATGTATTCAAAAGTAATGTTATGTTCAATTCTCCACTGAATGTATTGGTTACTGTTTTTTTTCCTATAAGCTCATGGTCTTTGGGAGATTTTAATTTTTTATGCATTTGGCCATCAAGCTATTTTCAAAATACGTTACTCAAAGAAACCAATTTTCCTATCAATTATCATAGGCTTATCCAAATCTCATCTGATTGCAATTGTTGTAAAATCCCTCATAGTCTAAATCAACTATAAATTATAATTGTTTAAATTAAAATTAATTTTTTTATGTATCAATTTAAATTAAAATCATTTCAAGAATCCTTGTGGTTTTAAAAGCGTGAAAAATACGTTACCACTTATTTTTAGGTATAATTATTATTGAGCCGCTATCATAGTTTCAGGAAATGCACCAAACACAATGTTGAGGCAGCTTCCAAATACAATGTTAAGGCGGCTTATGGTTTATGGTTTCTTCTTTGTTTCAGACATTTTTCACATTTTTGAAATAAAACGCGCGTTATTAGTATTACTTCTGATGATAAGAGACAGTTTTCCTTGTGAAAAATGATGACCAAATATGTGAAAAAAGCTGTCCCTACACTATTTTAAGCAATATTTCTATCCATTTAGTACAGAAAAGTTAAAAATATTTCTTAGAATTGATCATGATCGTAGCCCAGTTGGTAGCACATTGAATTTGGGTCATTATTACTCCATATCTTAGGTGCTAGGTTTCATCAGCCAGTACAAACGAGTTGATTATCATTCATCTTTGATGTATAAGCAGTTAGAGGCTTTAAAAGGATAATGTGATGAATGGAACGATGTGTACGATAATTAAAGGAATTCATGGTTAAGTGGATAAGCCACCTTGATAAGAGTGTTTAACTGTTAAAATGGCCTGACAATTCCTTGAAGCATCTAGCTCTCTATTGTTTCCAATTGAATGCAAAAGTACATTGTATGAAATCCTAGTTTTGAAACTGCGCAATTCAGTTCAAACCTAGAAATTTACATGAGTATGACTATATTATGTTCAAATAAATAGAACATTGCCATAAACATTCAGATTTAGCTATCATAGAGAGTAATATATTTTACATTTAAATACCCTTTTTTAGAACATACATAATTGCTGCTTCCAAAGGACAATTAGATGCACCCCAATTGTTATTCTTTTGAACGTGATTAGTTCTTACAAAAGTAAAGATTTTAGTAAAACAAAGAGGCTTAAAAATGCTTCAACTTTGAACTAGATACAAACTACAAGTACTTTTTATGCAGAAAGAAACATAACTTGGATAGATTTAGCGCTTCTTTTATATCTTACATTCTGAAACAATAAAAGCATTACGATAAATTACTTAAGCAATATGATTTCATCAATATCAAGCCCTCATTCAAATACAACCCAAGACTTGATTCATAAAAAAAAGAAAATTGCATGATGGATCTATGAGTCACATGCTTATAAGGTCTTTATAGGTGTTTATGTGTAAATGGCTGGTGATTTAACATTCTATTTAAATTCCTGTTTGACAGTGCTGCATGACTTTCAATTTATATGTACATGCAGTTTGTGTTAAAGTAGAGAATAGAATTAAAATATGCCCATTTTAATTAATACACACATGGTTCTTGGGTATAACTCACATATTTTTCTCTTTGCACATTTGTTTTATTCTAACCGCTCGGCCAACATTCCGGATAAACAATTGGAAAAAATATGCAGTAAAACCAAAAAAATCTATCAATCAAAGAGAAACAATGATTTTGATATAAATGGCCACAGTATTGACACTGAAGTGAATTTAAGATTATTGCGACTTGTTTCATACAAATGTTAAAAATACGTTACTAGATTATGACCATCGGTATTCTGTTTCAAAACATAGGCAACGAATAAACCAGTGCATGTAATTAGAGATAAATGATATTCATGCCTAAGTAACTAAGTAATTTTGAAAACAAGTTTAAATTAATTAAATTCTTTTAGCGTTCATGCTGGATTTTGTAATTGATAGATATGTAATTGCACTGAGCTGATACTCCCCTATGATGAAATGAAACAGAAGTTATATTACAACACAAAGTACATATCTATATTCATCAAAAAGCCAGTATTTTTATTGAATGTTTCAAAATATTTGTAATTTCTAATTTAAAATGATTGCTAATCTAGAAGGGTGTAGGTGTTTCGATTTCAGTAATTGGATATACATGTATAAATGATTTGGCTATTTCAAAATTATGATCTCAAATCTTGTTATCAAATTTTAAACTTTGTGTTATGGGATACTACAAATGATACTAAGTTCAATTTGTGTGATTTATAACTTTGCACTGAAAGACAATAAGTAAAAACTAGCATTTAATAAGAATTTCCTTCTTGGCTGTTCAAAGATATAATCTTGACTTCTCAATTGGTCACGCATTTGCCTTCAGTACCGATGCATTTTCCTAGAAACAAAAGTGAGAGCTATAAATTCAAGGAATTTTAACCATGATTGATAAAAAATAAAACAGTTTGAACGGGTTCGGTAAAATATTTTGAGGTAACGTATGTTCCAACATTCCATCAGAAACATAAAGCATTTGTCATTTATAAATGATAGTCATGTTTTATTATGCATAGTCAGAATAGTAAATTGCAGCTGCCATTTTCCTTCTTTTTGTTTATGAACGGCATATGAAATTACATTGTATAAAGGGTTTGAAAGGACACACGCTTAAATCTTTTCATTTCTACGTATAAAACTAGTAATATGCAGGCCAAAATAAACTATGTAAATATGATTCAATCATATTTTTTGTGAATTTAGCCAACAAGTGTTGAATTCGAATATTTTTGGTGCCAAAATGCCACTATCTTTATATAGGCGAATATTGAGAAGCAATTTTGTAATTGTACGTAAATGTCACGTATTTTCTTGTATCATACAGGATTCTGTGGATGTTTTATCATTCATACTCAAGAATTGTGTATAAGATTGTACTAAAATTCGCAATCTGCCCAAAGAATTTCACAAAATGGGAGTAAAATGTAGCATTTGTTAAGAATTTAGGGTGGGTGATTTCAAAGTAACGTATCTTACAAAAGCCCCGCTTGCCAGCGTGAAACATACTACAACTGGTTTTTGTTTCGATACTAGAAGAAGTTCTTCAAAATTGGCCTTTATGCTGCGCCAATTCCATTGTATTACATTATTCGCCATTATGGAGGTAACTGTAAAAATTAGACCACTTATTAATGGAAGTAAGAATTACAAATTATTTAATACCTGTTAAATTAATTCTATTCGAACCTTGCCAAATCGAATCAGATTGTTTTAGATTTGAAGGTGTTGGGGTTGAAGGAGGAGGAGCGGGTGCATCCATCTCCTCCTTGTTGTCTGATCCGCTTAATTCAGCATATCGATTGCCGGTCGAAACTGGAGGAGGCACCTTCTCTACTTCCAGCGTGGCAACATCTGCCTCTCTAATTGAGGGCGAATCTTTCTCTGACGAGCAGTCTCTGGCTTAACAACATTAGTACTAATAGCTTTTGAAGCGTTAGTACCATGAGCTGAAGTGACTTTTGGCGGTCGGTCAGCTGTTGAGTTACTTGATACAGAAGAAGTTTTTTTTTCATCAACTCTATTTGAAGTTTCTTGCAACGAAATTTCTCCAGCCAGTGCCTTATTTATTTGTTCTGAGGAAATAAGTCAGTTAATACTTTAAGGAGACGTTCGCATGTACTACAATGGTCATGTTTACTTTTTTCGGCTGCAGGTACCTTAGCTTTATTTGTATATGTACCCTCTGTTCCATTAGGATTCAAAGCAGCCTGTCTCGATTCTACGATCTTTCTTGCTTCATAAAATGATACAGACTGTCTTCACATGACTTCGAGAATCTCTTTTTGAATTATTAATTTGGGACATCGTCTGGAATTAGCTAAATGTGCTTGTCCACAATTAAAACATTTCAAGTCATTTTCACAATCATTTTCATTGTGTTCATCTTTCGGCTCGGCATAACTGCATTTTCTACAAACTTAAACACTTGTGCATCTATCTTCATGGTGACCGAACCTTTAACAGTTAAAGCATCTGAGCGAGTTTGGAACAAAGACGTCTTCTTCAACAATTTGATATCCGATTCTAATATCTGGAGGTAGTGTCGGGTCGTCAAAAGTGAGAATCTACTTGTTTTTTTCTGATTGATTTTCCATCCCTTTTGAATTTCATTCGCTTAACTTCTGTCACTCCTTGATTTCTTAGATTTTCTTTGATCTCATGAATTGTGCATTTAGATAGATCTTTGCATCTACTAACTCCCTTACATGTATTGAGTCTTTCATTAGGATACGCTCTGACTTTAATATTGAAGAACATTCTAATTTTTACTAGATTTTCTGATTGTTTTTTCTTGCTCACCACAACTAGCAGAGTTTCATTTATGAGTGATTTAACTGATTTTGGAGTTCCTAGGATAGCTTGTATCTGATTCTGAATGAAAAAGGGAGACATATCCGTAATTGGGTTAACTGGGTCGATACTCCAAACCACGATGAACTTCGAAAATGACTGGCAAATTGTAGTTCGTATTCAGAGTCTGAAGAATGGCGCTTGGATTGTTAGTTGGTTTCCATGATAGTTGATCGAATCTATTGGCGATGCTCCAAACGGCTACAGAGAAAGCTATTCCTAGGACGTCGCCTAACACCCTAACAAACCATGGTGTAATGAAGACTGCAAAAAGGCTATAGCTGAGCGTAAATCTACTCTCAGATCATTTGATTTGAGACCATCAAAGGAGAGCCTGAACAAATTCAAAATTGCACGAGCGAAAGCTCATCGTACAATTAAACAAAGTAAGCGTTCGTCTTGGAGACAGTATGTATCTAGATTAAATTCTAGGTCATCGGTCAAAAAGACTTGGGACATGATACGTAAAATTAGTGGGAAGAATACATCACTTAGTGTTGGTCATCTTAAAACGGATAACGAAAATACAGTTTCTTCGAAACACGATATTGCTAATGTCCTTGCAGACACGGTTGCCAAAAACATTCCTCTACTAATTATTCACCTATATTTCAGAAGTTCCAAGGTGAAAAAGAAAAGTCAAAACATAATAACAGTTCCAGAAATCTAGAACACTATAATAGAGACTTTTCCGTTAAAGAATTGAAAAAAAACTTTAAAAAAGTGTCACGACACTGCTGTCGAATCAGATGCTATTCATTATCAATTCCTCAAACAGTTGCCATCTCGTTCCCTTCATTGCTTACTTGAAATTTACAACCAGGTACGGAAGACGGGAAGCATTCCAGCATCATGGCGGGAAGCCATCGTTATTCCAATACCTAAACCAGTTAAAGATTCTACTAACCCTTCAAATTACCGCCCTATTGCTTTAACTAGTTGCATTTGTAAAACCATGGAAAGAATGGTCAATGATTGTCTTGTTTGGTTTCTTGAAAAGAACCACCTCATAACGTCAGTCCAAAGTGGCTGTCTTAAACAAAGAAGCACTCTTGATCATCTTTTCCGTTTCGAGACTTTTACTCGAGAGGCCTTTATAAAGAAAGAACATGTTGTATCTGTCTTTTTCTATCTTGAAAGTGCTTACGATACCACATAGGAGTATGGAATTATGTATGACCTCTATGATTTCGGTATTCGAGGTCGCCTTGCCTTTTTCATCTCAGCTTTTTTTGGATGAACGTCAGTTTAGAGTCCGGGTTGGATATACTTTATCTGTTCCCTATGAACAAGAAATGGATGTTCCCCAGGGGAGTATTTTATCGGTGACACTATTTAGCGTCACAATAAACAACATCGTTAAAACCGTTTGCCCTGGTTTGGAATGTTTTCTCTACGTTGACGACTTTTGTATCTGCTACAGATCAAAACACATGCATACAATTGAAAGACAATTGCAACAAGTCTTGAACAATCTTTCAAAATGGTCCAATGAAAACGGTTTCACGTTTTCGTAGACAAACACTAAATGTATGCATTTTTGTCAATCGAGAAAAATGCATCTTGATCCAGATTTTAAGCTGGACGGGGTACCGATTGAAGTTGTCAAAGAATTTAAACTCTTAGGACTTTTATTTGACTCTAAGCCTTCATTTATTCCACATATTGACATTTTGAAAAGTAAATGCCAAAAGGCACTTAATCTTTTCGTGTTGTATCCAGTATGGATTGTGGAGCCGATAAAAAGGTTCTATTGCGCCTGTAAAGGGCACTTGTTAGATCAAAACTAGACTATGGCTGTGTTGTTAATGGTTCTGCGCGCCCTTCATACCTTCGCAAACTTGATACTATCCATAAATAGGGATCGCGCTTGGCGTTTGGTGAATATAGCACATCACCAGTTAACAGTCTATATACAGAAGAAAATGAGCCTCCCTCAAATTTACGCAGGAAAAAGCTTTTCATACAATATTAATTAAAACTTAAATCAAATCCCGATAATCCAACTCATAAAGTTGTTTTTGAACCAAAATATAGAGAGGAAAAAGAACCCTATACCCCCCCTTTTGTTTGAAGTGTGAAGCTGATGTAAGCTCTCTAGATTTTGACTTAGCGGACGTGGCAGAACATATTCTTCATGCTGTTCCTTTATGGACAGATAAAAGTCACATTTCTTTATGGAGTCAAAGAAAAATACACGTCATATGAAGAGATATACACCGACGGTTCAAAAGATTATGAAAAAGTCGCTTCAGCCACTTTTTTAGATGGCGAAAAATATCAATTCCGTTTTCCTAATAACTCTTCCATTTTATCAGCCGAGCTTAAGGCCATTGATCTCGCACTGGATCATATGATCGCAGAACGTTTCTCTCGCTGTTTCATTTTTACTGTCTCTATGTCAAGCATGCAAGCGATTGAGCACGATAGAAAACTGACAATCCCCTTATCGTAAGGCTACTTGATAAAATAGCTAAGCTTAATGATGTGTATCTCGTTTTCTGCTGGCTTCCAAGCCATATTGGTATTCCTGGTAATGCGAAGCAGATAAAGCTGCCAAGGAGGCATTATAACTTGAAAATTAACATTTGAAGTACTTTTTACTGATTTTAAACCGTTAATTCATAGTTTTATTGATGATATTTGGAGGAACTGTAGGACTGACCCAGCTAACCAGAATAATAAATTATTCTCTGTTCGACAGGACCTCGGCGTTTGGTTACCTGGTTACTGGCCATGCCGTGGCGAAGAGTTGATTTTGACTCGACTACGCATTGGTCATACTCACTGAACGCAATTCACTTATATAATAAAACTGATTTTAGGTTCCATTGACCGTATGTTCTATAAAGTTTTACTGTTTTCAAAGGCTTTTTTGGTCATTACTTCTTTAAGAATTGAAGAACTCTTTTGGATTTATTTGTTTATATTGATGTATTTTATAGCTCTGTTAACTTGAACTTCAGTACACGCATGAATGATCACTTTTTTTAATTTTACGGTCGGGTTAACTTGCACATGGGCCGTTTTCCTGATCTGGGGAGAGTCCATGTGCTTTCATGCTCGCGTCGGATTATATCCAGTTTTATTCATAAGTGTTTGCGCCCAACATGACCTTAGTAGTCGACGGGCCATAAAACAACATTTATTCATACATTCATTTCTCTGCAGCCGAATATAGTAAGGATGTGAAAAGCTCTTTAGAGTTTTCAAAATCTTCAAAAGCTTCTGGATTTATCGATTGTTCGCAGGTAGTTTTGAACAAACCCCAATTAGCTTTATGGAGTTTCCATTGCCTTGGGCGTTCTTGAACCGATGGTCCTAATTCAGAAATATGAATAGGAAAATGGTCACTACCATGAAGATCACAGTCCACTTTCCAGCTAAAAGCCGGGAAAATGTCTGGAGTGCAAACAGTTAAATCCAGTGAAGAATATGAACCAGTAGCTGGATGATGATAGGAGGGGGATTTATCATTTAATAAAGCAAGTAAGTTCATGATTTGAAATGAAATCTTTAATAATACGACCTTTGTCGTCTGTATTAGAACATCCGCAAAGCGTATGGTGGAAGTTGAAATCTCCCATTAATATATAAGGCTTGGGTAATTGTCCGACAAGATCGTCTACTATATATAGGAGAACTCGGAGGAAGATAATTTTAACAGAGAGTTATTGTTTTTATTAAGAGATACGCTAACAGCAACAGCTTGTAGCGTAGATTTAAGAGGGATGCTGCGATGAGGAACATTGTTATTAACAATAATTCCGACACCGCCAGAAGCTTTCTCGTTCCCTTCAATTTTTTTCAAATAGCAAGAGTGATTCCTCAAAGAGAATTTGTCAGTGTCTTTAGGAAAAAGTTTCTTGGAAACAGGTTGCCACTAGCTTTCCAATAGAAACTAATAGATGCATTTCTTCAAAATTAGCTTTGATGCTGCGACCATTCTATTGAATGGTTGTGTTCGCAATAGTTAAATTAAGGATAAAAAATGTACTAGTTAGATGTGAAAGTATGAACTTTATTTCTTCATATGCGAAAGACCTATGATATTTTTACCTTGCTTATTCTCTTTGGAATCTGGATCATCTTGATCTTCCGTTACCATGTCTTCTTCAAGACTATGATAGCGGTATTTTTGTTTTATTGGATCTTCAGATCCCTTTGGCTGGCGATTAGATGTTGCTACTCTAGGAGACGAAGTTCTGCTCTTAGAGGGTCTTACAAACGAACTTGTATCTTTATCATCGGATACTTTGCCATCTGGTGGATTTAATTTCTCCATCTGCAGTTGAGCTTTTTTACGTCTGAACATTTCAGCTTTATCTTGGCGTATAATTTCATCCATTTCAGATGATGTTGCTGACAATGATTTGTTTTGTGAATCTTTTGACTCTGTGTTTCCTGGCGATACTGGAAGAATTATTTGATTTAGGTGTCAAAGTCAATGCTTTCGGTGTCGGAGGTACATCTTTCTCGTTACTAGCATCTTTTCATGGAAAACTAAGCATAATTTGTTTTAAATAAATCCTTACAATTTTGGCATTCCTCTTTTCCTTTGTATTTGATAGAACTTTTGTGGCATACGATGAAGACAAATTTACTCTATTGTCGACTATTTTCCTTGCTTCTGGGAAAGAGAGAGACATTCCTTTTACTTTATAATAACAATTTCCTTCTCTCTCTTCCAGACAGGACATTTCCTCGATGTTGCCATGTGCTCACCGCCACAATTCAAACATTTCATAGGATTTAAACAATCCTGGCTGCGGTGAATATATCATTCCTCATCGCATCTACTGCACAAATCATCTACTTTCTCTTTATATTTTTCTTCATGGAGGGGATTTGGGATATAAAGGTCCAATGATACCCTTGAATAACCTACTTTTATTGCTTTTGGTAGTATGGCCGAACTTAATGTCAAGATAATGGTATTGGTTGGCTTTCTTTCTCTATCTCGATAAACAGATATTCTTTTTACTCTAGTGACTTTTTGGGATTTGAGGTCAGCAAGGTTTTCATCTTCAGTAATTCCTTCAAGATCACGGGATCTGATAATTCCTCTTGACTAGTTTAATGTAGTATGAGGCTCGCAAGAGATAGTTATTCCAAAGAAGTATTTCATTTTCATTAGATTTTCTGCATGAACAGCCTTCTCAACTTCTACTAGAAGGGAACCAGATTTTTTTTAATTGACTTTGGCTTAAGTTATAACCTTTTCAATAACAAATGGACTCAGTTATTTTCATGAGTAGAGTCAATTAGGAGAAATCTTTGGAAAGTCGTGTGCCAGATAGAGAACAAGTTTCAGTTTCCATATCGTTTTTCCGGTTTTTTTTTGTTGGTTTGGGTATCCATGTTTATTTTAATGGTATTCACTATCCGGAGCCACCACCCTCCACAGAGTCCTACAAGGGGGACATGAAAGGGTGGGTTTCCAGCCCTCCATGCCGGGGCTACATGAATAGTATTCTCGAGCAGAAACGACAAAATGAATGATAACGATTGCACGAAAAATTTCCTAACAAAGAATCAAGCCGTGCAAATGATGCCAAATCACAAAATCCATTCAACTCGATTAGCCCATGAGCCTATATAGACAAGGACTAAAATACTTTTAAAATATTAAATATGAGTGACAAGGGCAAATTAACCTTTGTATTTTCAAAAGAACAATGACTTTATACCAAAATATTTTCAAGGAAATATGGTATAGTAAATTGATATGAAATGTGTCACTAGAACCATAATAGAACATCTATAATTAAACAAAATATTTCAAATGAAAAAAATCAGATGCCCCAGTCTATAACGACCAGCCGATTGCCCAGACCGGGGCCATCCAGGCTCCTGTTTAAGCCGAAGACGAGGTAAAAAGTAGCGTGTTGAGAAGCTGGAGATCCCTGGGCTTCCCCCAACTACCAGGACCCTCATTTCCGGCATTACGAGTCTCCCACCGCGGCAAACAGGCGGGCCCATTTGTAAGGGGTCATATCTTTGACTACATGGGCAGCAGCCGACCATTTCTACCCCCGCCAAGCTGGGGCCCACCTCCTGAACCTAATTGGGTGATTTTATTCACCATCGCCAGACTTGCATAAAAGAAGGATTGTTTTTGGTGATGGGAATAACTGAATATGTGGCTTATAAGTTACTGTAGGCAAAAAAAAATAATATTCAATTTTTAACATTATCTTTATGCATATAGTTTGCTGTATTCTTTGGAAATACCAAATCATATGTGTAATATTTATTTTTCTTTTTTTTCTTTCAAGGCTTAAGACCAAATGGCCTAATGTTAAAAGGTGGTTCTTTAACATCAATTTTTTTAGCGAGATGAGGACACCATACTTCACATTTATCCTTGATAGTTAAATTCAACTCTCACCATTGATTGTGTGGACTGTTTTGAAAGAATTGATAGATTTTTTTTTTATTTCCATATCAGTCCACGACTGAGTACCATACTCACATTGTTCTTTTATCAGTTTTTAAAATTCATCAGTTGTGATTTCTTGAATCGCTTTTGATGACATTGTTGTGTTTTTATTTATACAAAACTATCTTAAATATTATTAAATGGAAAAGATATACTACAGTACTACAGGTTTCTGGAGAGGACAATCAGCCGTAAATAAGTTTGCAAAAGAAGTTAAGGTAAGTCATAAACAAGCATTAGACATTTTAAAGAAGCAAGCAGTGTGGCAAATTTACTTACCAAAGAAGGTTATTAGACCAAGATTTGATGTAACTGCAAAGAATGAAGTACAGTAGGCAGATTTTCTGTTTTACCGCATGATAGAGTTGAAAACAAAAATACAAATACGCTCCGACGTTAGATCATGTTGGGTTTAGGTATAAAAAAGTAGAGCCACTTACATCGAAAGAAAGTAAAGAAGTAGCTAAAGCATTTGCGAAGATTTATTAGAGACGTTTTAAATATCCAAAGCTATTGCAAGTTGACCTAGGTAGAAAACTCATGGGTGTAGTCACACAGCTGTTGAAAAACATAAAGTGCAAATAAGGAGAGGTAGAAGGGATATACATAGAGACCAAGGTGTGGTTGAAAGGTTCAATAGCACTTTATCTGAGACGTTGTTTGGTTATCAGTATGCAAAAGAGATTGATACACAAAATGGAAATAGAGAATGGGTGAAGAGGTTGCCAGATGTTGTTAAGGCATTAAATAAGGAGACGAAAAAATCTGTTCCTGTTAAAACTAGAAAAGTTTATAAACCCATTTGTCCTACAGCTAGTGTGAGGTATTTGTGTCAACCAGGTGAACAAGAAGGTGGTAGTAGAAGGCGAGCTACAGACCCTAAATGGAGTGTAGATATACACAAGATTGATAACCAAATACACTACTCAAAAGTTCTAAGCGGCCACCTTACCTTTGTCCATTTTTCACATATTTCCGCTTTTATTTTGAAATGTGAACTTTGTCTTTTCATCAAGCATCAGTAAGTCCTAAAGACGGAATCAAATGCATGTACCCTCAAATTCAAAAGTCACAAAATTGACACTTTTAAGAGAAATTTGAATTTTTTGATACTCGACAAACGCAAAGCCTATTAATCTTTTGTACTAATATTGGTGGTACAAGGCCTGTGGACTCCTAAAATTAATACAAAAATGCCAAAACTATCTACACAATCCTTATACTAACAAGAAATGTCAAAAATACCCCACCCACCAATGTTAACTTTGAAATTGAGGCTACTCCTACTTTCGTTTAATTTTAAAACAGCTCTTGTTGCATTAATTCACTGATTTTTTCTTGTTGTGACTTCATATATGATTTGGCTAAATTATTCAATCGAAAACGGGATGATACCAAGCGGCATTTACAACCAATGACCAAGAAGGCAAGTGACCGCATAGGAGTTTTGAGGAGTGTAATTTCACAAGGTATAAGAGTGAATTATTCGAAACCACCTGCTCCACAGAGAGCGTTTGTCAAAGAGGAATTGCCTATTGTTCCGGCTGATACCCATACGCGTATGTAATTTTTCCATCTGGTATTATATATCTTTTTGTGTCAAGTGGAGATAGTGTTGTTTTGTTTACTTTGAATCCATAGATGGTGTGTTGTATGGAACGTAGCATGTTCTTTGAGTGTGTGTACTTTTGTTTGTTAAAATAACATATATTTTAAACAGCCATTGGATGTACACCATGCGAAAAAAAAGTTCAAGAACTGATTCTAAAATGTTCTAGAACATTAAATGGTAGTTCATTAACAAGATTAAAAGATCCCAACTGTTAAAAATAATTCAAGATGGAAAAGAAAAATTAACTGTTCTTATTTTTGAAAAGAGCCTAGTTATTCTCCACGTTTGTTCTATGTGTAAGTAAAGTTTTTCTTGTCCCTAGCAAGCACAGTTTTACCTTGGAATATATAAAACGCTTGTGAGTGATCTCTTTTCCTGAACATAACGCTGACATAATTGAAGAAAAAGAAGGAATTAGTCAAAACGAAGATCAGAATGCTGTTGTTAGATTAAATGAAGATGAGCTCTTTCTCTCCATTTACCTTGTATTTCGATGTAAAAGAATTACATAAAGATAACTCGTTTTTTTTTTCTTTTTTCTTGTGTGTGTTTTTGGGCAACCCGACATTATGAAATTTGTCGTTGTTGAATGCAATATATACACTATAGGGAAGAAACTGTAACATATCAAAATAATTAGGCGAAACCCTTTAAATACACATAGAATTGAAAAAATGAATATAATTCTTGAAACAGATGGTATTCATTTCAGAATACTGGTATAATTAAGCAGACTAAGGGTTTTAAACGCCATGCAGATAAGATTTTTCAAATATTTCCTCTTCCTGTTCCGAAAATCTGAATAGAAATAGAAAAAAACAAACTGCCTTTCAATTAAATTCACATCAAAATGAATTTTAACCGACATCTCAAGATATATAATATCTGTTTCGGAAATATTCATTATTTAAGAAAAAGAAATGGAATTGGAATACATTTAAAATCTAATGTTTATTCCGGCTGTACCAAAGCACGTAGAATCCCGCATATAGTTATTCTTGAGAGAGACATACATACATACCTACAGAGAGAGAGAGAGAGATAGAGAGAGAGGGGGGGGGAGAAAAGTGGCACACTTTAAATATACACATTCCGTATATTGTTAGATTGGCTCATTATTGAGAAGGTATGCATCAACCTCAAGACAGTAAAGTGAGACAGTTATCATCAAAATCAAGAATAAAATATCTACTGTGTCCCATAAGAATTTGTGCTCTTTCACTTTTTTGCATTTTTCTTGATTTTTACAAAGTTGGAAGAAAAGAAGGGAGTAAATATGATACCATACTTTAGTCAAGACCTTTTGAAATATGAAGTCAAATTAGTTTTGGATAAAGTATCGCATGCTGCATACGCGCAGGCAGAACTTAAATTGTTGAGATTTGACCTCCTTACAACTTATTCTTTGGTAAGAAATATGTGTTGATGTTGCATTTTAGAGTTTATGAAGCTATTTCAAGCAATTTCAAAACAAAACTTTTATTTTTATGTAGACCGTTCGTTTACGTCAACGCTAGACATTGCTACTTTGCTAGACCAGTTACTTGTTGTTGAATAGTCCTATGGCGTTCTATGACACCTCGATTTACTTAATAAAGGTCTTATAAAATGACGACCTCGATTTCTATTGGAACATGAATGTTCAATCAATTTTAATGACGTTCTATATCTGACAGAGTTCGATTTTGTTGAACGACGTATATTGGTAGTCAAACCACGCTGTATCATCATGCATAATTGTATTGAAAATGTGATTTTATGCTTAGGAAAGCTGCAAAGATTCAACTGAATGCATTTTCAGACCAATTATTCGTCTTACGTGTGATGCACATGCAAAATATGCAAAATTAAATGTCTCGATTTAGCAGAAAAAATTTGCTCATCGCTCAATTTTTGTTTTCAAATAAGCTCTCGGGGATAGTTATACGACGTTTCATGACGATAGATTGTGTAATTTCAGAGATATCCAAAATTCAAAAGTGCACACTTTCTTTTAGAACTAAGTATAGAATGCAGAATTATCCGATTTAAATTTAAGACTGGGAAAACTGCCACGTTGAAATTTAGATGCATTGAATAAATAAAGATTGTTTACAGTTAATTACATCGTGAAATTGACTGTTATTCAGATCAAACCCATTCAAAAGCCAATCCGATAGCAATTCTCTCTTTCATTCCAATCACTCACTCTTACCGTTTAATACGCTCCAAATTCACTTAAAAAGATAATATAAACAACTACATTCAAAATAAGGATCGTTAGAAAGATCATGATTTTACTGACATAATTGCAATTACAAGCGACTGATGAGTCCTTATTAGGAAGCTATTTATAGACTTGTATGCACATTTCTTAAAGAGATTCTGCAATGCAACAGAACAATGATATTTCTAAAAAGATAAAGGCTTGAAATATCCACACACCGTACAACCGGTTGCGGCGATGACGGGTGAGAGTCAACGATGACAGCATCGGAACATTATGCCAAGGAGACGGTAGGTCAAATAAATTTATTCGTGTAAATAAACGATTGAAGCTTTGGTACTCTAAAGCAAATAAATTATCGTGTAGGTGTTCAGCGCTTCTATAGAATAAATCTTTACTCATATCCCTTCCAAATAAGGCCACAATCATTGATTATTTCGGAGGTTTCCCATGAAAAGTTATGAAATTAGACTTTATGCTCTCATATTTCGCCTATCTCTCAATAAATGCTATTTCAACTTGTACACACCTGAAGTCTAATCATCCGCCGATATTTCTTCCAAATTTCAAGCCATAATTCAAAAAAATAAACACACAGCGGGTCCCCAAAGACGACATGTAGTAAGAAAAATGTTGCCTCTGTAGACAGCGTGAATTTCACGGGGTTCACATAGATGACAGAACTGAATAATTTGTGATTGCCGATGTCGACAGACCCATATTCAGATTATGCATAAAAATGATCATTTTTGGTGTTGTATTTTTCAATAACACATCAAAACAATTTAGATCGACATACATGCTGACATTCATGTCCACTATTTTTCAAATGACGTGTCATATCGAAAAATAATTCAAGGGATATAATGTAGGATTTCAAATACTCACAAACCAAGAAAAAAACAATTGTGATCAGACTGAATATCTCGTATACGTTTTTTACTTGTAATTCAATTGACTTAGTATACATTCGACGAGTCAAAAAAGCATGTATATTGGAAAACATAGTTGGCCTGTCTTTCATTATCTTTCGTTAACTTTCGATAATATCCACGAGTTCATAAGAATGATTTTATTTTAGATAAAATAAAATCTTGCTAACATAGCCAGAGATCGAAAAAGGAGGATTATGAAAAATGAAAAATCTATCCGTAACTTTTCTTAAACCTATTTTCATATTATGTAAAGGCCACTGAGCAATAGGAAATTACTTCATGCAGATATATAAGAAAAGGTGAGAGGAAGATTCGATCTTCGGACCTCTGCACTGCGAATCTCTGACCTTATGGATATAGCTCATTCTATTTTGTCATCACGATAGGTTATATAATGTGACTTGAATGTAATGTTTGCCTATTTTTTATCCATATAAGGAAGTGGGTTTCGAATACTGAAGAAGGTAAGCAGGAATATCAAATGAGCCACAGGCCAACAATGTTATATATAAACAAATTTGTTTACAAATATAAACAAAAACGGCGATTAAGGTCCTAAATCTATTTCCTTATAATAACGCTTTCTGACGCTAAACAATAAAAATGCATAAAACGAAGAAGAAGAAGAAGAAGATAAAGAAGAAGAAGAGGAAGTAGTTGATTAGATTTCCATTATTAAATCAATGTATAAAGTCAGTTTCAAATGCATAGGGTGTTTTTTATTTGAACTTAAAACAAAATGTTGGATTATTTTTGAGAACATGAAAAGGAAAGGTTTACAAAATTGAATTATACACTTCATGCGTGAATCACTGACATGCATATCAAATGCTAGAGAAACATGTGTAATTTTTATTGAAGCAAAAATCTTAAAAAGGCGCACATGTTCCTCGAAAAAACTAACCGCTTCTGAAGTTTAGACATTCTTTTTATTAAAATTAACCAAAGTTTTATCGGGATGTAAAATGCCACATGGAAAAGAAATTTCACATTTTACCGAGGCGTTTTTTTCTTGGCGTCAGTATGAAATAAAGTGTAAAGGATCACATCACAAAACACATGTTTTGTTACAAGGGTCGACGTAAAACTCCTTTCAAATTGTCCTAAATTTGTCAACTTTGAAAGTTATCGGTCTCTCACCAATGGGTTGGTAATCGTTAACCTATGTGAGATAGCAGATGGAGGCTAGGAAAGGATGTGATGGTTGTACTGGTGAGAGAAATACCAGGAATCCATTGTAAGGTGCTCCATCCGCCGCGATATAACTGCAAAAATGTTGAAATCGGCGTTAAACTCCATTCAATCAATCAATTAATATTCCTGCTTACCTTTTTAAGTATTCGAAACCCACTTCCTTATATGGATAAACAATAAGCAAACATTACATTCAAGTAACAATATATACCAAATCGTGGTGACAGAATAGAATGAGATATATGCATAAGGTCAGAGACTCGCAGTGCAAGGTCCGAAGATCGAATCTCCCTCTCACCTTTTTAGCTCACCTGAGCACGAAGTGCTCAAGGTGAGCTATTGTGATGGGCTGCTGTCCGGCGTCTGTCGTCCGTCGTCAAACTTTACCTTGTGTGCACTCTAGAGGCCACATACTTGGCCCAAATGTCTTGAAACTTGGTCAGAATGTTTGTCTCCATCAAATGTCGGTCAAGTTCGAAATTGGGTCAAGTGGGGTCAAAAATGGTGTCAAGGGGTCAAATTTTAGAAAAACCTTGTGTGCACTCTAGGGGCCACATTTTTGGCCCAAATGTCTTTAAACTAAAACAGAATGTTTGTCTCCATCAAATCTCGGTCAAGATCAAAATTGGGTCAAGTTGGGTAAAAAATGGGGTCAAGGGGGTCAATATTTAGAAAGACCTTGTGTGCACTTTAGAGGCCACATTTTTGGCCCAAATGTCTTGAAACTTGGTCAGAATGTTTGTCCCCATCAAATCTCGGTCAAGATCAAAATTGGGTCAAGTCTGATCAAAATGTGGTCAAGGGGTCAAGTTCTAGAAAAACCTTGTGTGCACTCTAGGGGCAGTTTATTCAACTCAAATGTATGTCATCTTGATATCTTTGACTTTTGTTAAGCCAGTAATGAATTTCAAATAAGTAGTGTTGGCACTTTGCTTCCTTTGTAAACTATATGCCTCAGGTGAGCGCTTAAGGGCCAATGGCCCTCTTGTCTTATATATCTTCATGATGTAATTTCCTATTGCTCAGTGACCTATACATAAAATGAAATAAGCTTTTAGAAAAGTTACGGATAGATTTTTCATTTTTTCATAATCCCCCTTTTCGATCCCTGGCTATGTTAGCAAGATTTTATCTTATCTAAAATAAAAATCATTCTTGTGAACTCGTGGATATTATCGAAAGTTAACGAAAGATAATGAAAGACAGACCAACTGTGTTTTCCAATATAAATGCTTTTTTGACTCGTCGAATGTATACCAAGTCACTTGAATTACAAGTAAACTAGAAAGCCATGAATGGCTTGTGTCGCTCCACAGGCTTGAAATTCTTGTAAAAACAAATAAATGTTTTGACTAGATTTTTAGAAATTTGGGGTTTACTGATGTTGAAAATGATTTTCAAAGTTTCAACTATATAACAAATAGAGAAATGACCTCCACTCTTAAAAGACATATTTTTCATCAAATCAAAATAATTTTTGGCTGCATGATAATGGGTCACCCAAAGATCATACCATAAATGTTTGATTGATATCCATCAGTTACATTCTGAGAAAATGATTTTCATAGTTTCCACTATTTAACATATCGAGAAATGACCTCCGCCCACAAAATACGTATTTTTCATCCAATCAAAATAATTTTTGCAGACCGATAAAGGGTCACTCAAGGATTATTCCAGTGAAATTTGGTTCATATCCATCAGTTACATTCTGAGAAAATGATTTTCTAAGTTTCCGCTATATAACATATAGAGAATTGACCTCTGCCCATAAAATGCATATTTTCCATCCGATCACAATGATTTTTTTGTAGACTGATAAAGGGTCACCCAAGGATCATTCATGTAAAATCTAATTGGTATCCATAGATTAGATTCTGAGAAAACTCACTTTTTACTATATTTGGAAATGAGCCACGCCCATTAAAGCCATGTTTTTCATTGGATCAAATTTTCTTGAACAACTTTGAAAGGGGGTCATCCAAGGATCATTCCTGTGAAGTTTGGTTGAAATTCATCCAGTAGTTTCTGAGGAGAAGTTTTTAAAGAAAAGTTTACGACTGGACGCACGCACGCACGCACGGAGGGACGCACGACGGACACAACGCCACGACAATAGCCCCAGTGGCTTTCAGCCAGTGGAGCTAAAAACGTATACGAGATATTCAGTCTGATCACAACTGTTTTTCTTGGTTTGTGAGTATTTGAAATCCTACATTATATCCCTTGAATTATTTTTCGATATGACACGTCATTTGAAAAATAGTGGACATGAATGTCAGCATGTATGTCGATCTAAATTGTTTTGATGTGTTATTGAAAAATACAACACCAAAAATGATCATTTTTATGCATAATCTGAATATGGGTCTGTCGACATCATCAATCACAAATTATTCAGTTCTGTCATCTATGTGAACCCCGTGAAATTCACGCTGTCTATAGAGGCAACATTTTTCTTACTACATGTCGTCTTTGGGGACCCGCTGTGTGTTTATGTTTTTGAATTATGGCTTGAAATTTGGAAGAAATATCGGCGGATGATTAGACTTCAGGTGTGTACAAGTTGAAATAGCATTTATTGAGAGATAGGCGAAATATGAGAGCATAAAGTCTAATTTCGTAACTTTTCATGGGAAACCTCCGAAATAATCAATGATTGTGGCCTTATTTGGAAGGGATATGAGAAAAAATTTATTCTATAGAAGCGCTGAACACTTACACGATCATTTATTTGCTTTAGAGTACCAAAGCTTCAATCGTTTATTTACACGAATTAATTTATTTGACCTTCCGTCTCATCGGCATAATGTTCCGATGCTGTCATCGTTGACTCTCACCCGTCATCGCCGCAACCGGTTGTACGGTGTGATCCATATAATCAAGTGTTTTATCGAAAAAAGTAAACACCAATTGTTATTTACAAAAACACTATTTTCTCACCTGTGCGATTTTATCAAACGCGAGGTAAAACCGGAAGTGACGTCAACAAATTGAGTTGTTTTAGCGACCGGTTTTCATTGTACATGATTTGACTCGATTTAATCGATTTATCGGTATCGGATAATATAATGTAATAAAAGAAACATATTTTTATCTTCAGTTCATTAATTTAGGATAAATATGTCACAATCGTAAGGGGGTAAAGAGTTTGAAATCATTGTGGGACGAAAATCATGTGTGGGATTTGGTTGCTCAACAGCCGATGAAAATCTCTCCAAGTGATTCCGAAAGAACATAATCAGCAACAACAGTGGGCCAACTTTGTGAAAGTTAGCAAAAGGAATTCAATAACTTTGGATCATATTGTTCTATTGGTAACTTCGGGGAATTTATCAATGATGATCATAAAAAACAAGATGTGTTTGTGAAACACGAATGCCCCTGACACGGCATTTTTTTCAAAGTTTGACCCTCACAGATGACCTTGACCTTGTCACATGACCTTGACTTAGGTACCTGCCGATGCGGATCATTGAGATCTATCATCATGCCAAATATTAGCTTTGTATCTTGAATAGGCTTGAAGATATTGGCAAGGTTAAGTTTTCGGGTAAAGATTTTTCAAAGTTTGACCTTGACAGATGACCTTGACCTTGTCAGATGACCTTGACTTTGGTACCAGTGGATGTGGATCATTGAGATCTATCATCATGCCAAATATTAGCTTTGTATCTTGAATAGGCTTGAAGATATTGGCAAGGTTAAGTTTTCGGGTAAAGATTTTTCAAAGTTTGACCTTGACAGATGACCTTGACCTTGTCAGATGACCTTGACTTTGGTACCAGTGGATGTGGATCATTGAGATCTATCATCATGCCAAATATTAGCTTTGTATCTTGAATAGGCTTGAAGATATTGGCAAGGTTAAGTTTTCGGGTTAAGTTTTCGGACAGACGGACGGACAGACAGACAGACGGACATGAGTAAAACAATATGCCCCCGATCTCTCGATACGGGGGCATAAAAATGGGATTGGGTGGCCTAGATAACGCTTGATACTTTAAAAAGGGAAAATTCTCAATTTCTAAGTGATTGGATTACGCATTTCTAATTTTCCTTCAAATGTGAAAAATGTAGGCCTATCTAAATTTTGAATCATTTATCCTCGCATGATAATACTTTTATCAATATTTTGATTTTTTTTAAAAATAAAATATATATATATCCGATAATGAGAGTCGTACAGGCATATGGAACTAGACAAGGTCATTGAGCGCCCCAAATTTCAAAAATCAGGTTGTAAAAATCTGTATTTACGACATTTTCGTCCCACAAGAAGAAAAATTATATATCTTACCTTTAGGAGTGCACTGTGTACTTTTCCAATCTTAGGTTTAATCCGTTATTCCGCTTACTACGAGTTACATTCGATCACCGAAAATCACAATTTTATTTCAACTTAATCAGTTTAAATTATCAATCTTATCAATCACCATTAAATAATGTTCTTTGCTATTTATTTTTTTTTTAAAAAAAGGTACCCAGATTTATTGGAAAATAGTTTGGTGTGCTACTGATCGCAAACAATTCACATGATACAACTTTTTAAGTTAAATAACAGTTTATTATTCGATTCCTCTCCAAAGCTTTATCAACACGCGGATTATCAAATTAGCCGCTAGGTAAGTGTTAAAAAGTTTTTACTTTCATCTTGGTTTTTTTTAACATTGCGCCATTGACAATCCAAATTTTCTTTGATCTGACCATAACGCAAAAGCAGTGAAATTTTCAAAAACTTATACCCTGCTTTTGTGCACTTCATCCAATCGGACGTCATCTATGCGGGGCGAAATAAGTGACGTCACAATGAACGTTGTGTAGCAATCACGTGCTTTACGAAAACATGTCATAGAAATTTCACATTTTGTCTCATTTTTGCATTAAAGAAATAGAATAATCGTTTGTTTTTCGTGTAAGATCGATTTATATTTCGTTTCGTGAAAAACAAAAACTATATTTTCACTCGTGACTCCGCCACTCGTGAAATTATAGCTTTTGTTGTTCACTCAATAAAATATAGATCGATTTTACACTTTAACAAACGATTATCCTCTATGTCATATGCCACTGATTATGCCTATCTTTTTGACACGCCTATTTCCAATCAACAAGTAAAAATGCGGAAGTTAAAGTTTACATGTATCGTTGTTATACTGTTTGCTTTCAGTCGCAAGAAAAACTCAAAGGCTTTAATTAAATGTAAAAACTGACGTTACACTGATTCCAAGACCTACTTATGAAGTTAAAATATATATTCAATTTTGATTTTCATTCAATCTTCGCCCCATACATCCATCCTTATTCGTTCGACCTCTCATCATTCATTAGTTCGCCGCCCGACAGCCCGTCCGCCCATCCATTCACCTACCCATCCATTCATCCATCATATCAATCCATATATCCTCCCTCCCTCCAACCACCCCTACACCCATCCCTCCATCCATTCAGTCATGAATCGTTCGTTCGTTCTTTGAATCGGTCATTTTTAATTGAATATCTATTCACTTGTTTAGTACAGAACAGAACAGAACAGAACAAATCTTTTATTTACATTCGAGTACATATGTGTACAATATGGACAAATAAATTGGAACATATGTAATAGGAAGTTTAATACATCCGGGTATCCAAAACTTAAGATATAGAAAATGTGTTCATGTTTCGAGGGATATATTGTATAGAAAAAAAAAAACGATTTTGGTTACAAAAAAACAACCAAATTAACTATAAATATAAACCAGCAGGATTGCTTGTGGTCTTTATCATTCAGTTGGATGCCCTCACGCGCACTTTTTGAGGAAAACCGGAAGTTCAGGTAAACCCTAATTAACAAACTTTTTACAGGTAAAAAATCAATACTTTGATGCTTAATAACTCGATAACAAGGCAACGGATTTTAACCGGAATTATTTCACTGCCATCTTAAAAGTATATACTATGCATTAAACGTGCAATCATATTTGATTGCGGAACCTCTTTAAGGAAGACGAATCAAGTGTTCAAGCCATTATGGCATGAGCTGCAAAAAAAAGGTGAACAAATATTCAGAGGCTCAATTAATGCCAGCAATTTTCTGAAACAAACTGTTTGCAAAATGGATATGAGTTGAGATGTAGACAGGTTTTGCAAATTTGAAAAATTGCCATTGAGTCAGAACCGCTCTAATTATGCTCCTAGATACATCACATGAAATGACGCCTTAACGTCATATAAACATGATACACGTTTAAACATGCTTGCTAAAAATATTCTTGCAAATATTTCCTTAGTTAATTGGTTGATTTTCCAAAATAAAATTAACATTTGATAAGTGATAAAACGCCCGAGGTACTCTATTTAGCTCTCCTGAGCACGAAGTGCTCAAGGCAGCTATTGTGATCTATCAATATCCGGCGTCCAACTGTCCGTCACGGCGTCAACAATTTCTTCTCGACATCTCCTCCTAAACTTCTGAGTCAAACTCAAACAAACTTGGCAGAAATATTCCTTGGGGTCCCTTGTAATTATTGCTAAAAGAATTTAATTCTGTGTCATATCACGGAAAAATGGGCATTAATGACAATTTTCTCGTTTACACTCTAGACGCCAAAATATGGTTCAGTCGTCATTAAACTTTGTCAGAATATTTGTTAGCTCTTGAGGATGAGGTCTTTTGAAAATGGGAAGGATCCGTGTCATATCACGGGAAAAGGGGTCTTAATGACAATTTTCTTGTAGGAACTCCAGACGTAACAAATATGGTCCAATCTGAAACTTGGTCAAAATGTTTGCCAGGTCACAAGAATGAACTCTGTTGAAAATGGGAAGGATTCATGCCATATCACAGGAAAATAAGTCTTAATGATAATTTACTTGAAATAACTCTAATGGCCACAAATATGGCACAAACTTTGTGAAACTTGGTTTAATGTAGAAATAATCTTTTTTATGACATTTACATTTTTAATTGATGTGATGTCCCAGTGATCAAAGGGACTCGGGTGAGCGATCTAGGACCATCATGGTCCTCTTGTTTTGATATACATTCGAACAGATAAAGCGGCCTTAACCTCCATTTGAATAAATGCTTTTAAGTTTTGACATAATGGTTTTATTTCTTACTAAATACTTTTCTCAAAATTCTGTTCTGTGACCTATGCGGATTGTGGGTATGTTGCAAAAAATAGTGTTAAAATATCTAATCACAAAAATTAATGAAATAAACTAGGCGGTTGGCACACGCCAAATCTTGTCGACAAAATCACACGGACTAACGGATTGACACTAACGCACCCACACCGACTTTTTACTAAAACAAGTATGTCTCGCTGGCCGCAAGCGGGGTCCAAAAAATGACATCTTACATGTTCTTTCCCTAAAATGAGATATTTGTAGATATTTAACGAGACATTGAATTGATTAATTGATTGGAGTTTAACGCCGCTTTCAGCATTGTTTCAGTTATATCGCGACGACTGGAGCACCTAACAATGGTTTCCTGGTATTTCTCTCACGAGTACAACCACGACATCCTTCCCTAGCCCCCAGCTGCTATTTCACATAGGTCTACGATTATCAACCGATTGGTGAGAGACAAATAGTCGAAAAGAATGAGTGCCGCCGTCGGGGATTGAACCCAAACGAGACATTGAAACATCCATTGAACGACAGCTCATCGCGAAATTGAATTTTACAAATATCGAGCCTAAATACATAATTTATAATTGAAAAATATTATGCTAATTGGTTTTGAAGCGGTATTATCTGAAATATAGCATGTAATCGGACATTTTTTTCGAAAAAACACGGAACGTTTTAGAGAATCTTATCAAAACAGTAAAGTCATAACTATAAACAATTTATCTGATACAGTTTCGGATATTATTTTTTTACGAAAACATCTTCTCAATAATAAAACATCATATTCAGGCAGCCTTCTACTGAGTAAAAGCCAATCTCGGTATTAAAATCGGCAGAATTATTTTAGAAACAAGAGGCACAAGATGACCTTTATCGCTCAACTGGTTTAACATATCAAGATATTCAAAATACAAACCAAACAGTTTTACATAATTAAGATTCAAACCATGTTTAACAGATAACGACTAGGTGGTTAGGGAGGAGAAAATTTTTTATTTAATACCTAATATTTTAACTATATCAGTAAGTGCTTTGTATGTAGCTTTGTACTTTTTAGATTGGTTGTGTATTTTTTTGCTTTCCACCATACTGTAAATCTTTATAATTTTCTCTTTCTTCTTAGTTAGGACAGCCTGAAAGTATAAAAACATTTAGAGTAAACCAGTTACATAAATAAGTTTTATGTCAAAGAATACGTATATTACAATTTTCGGCTGATGAAATTGTTATTCTCATTTTGTTTAATAACATTTAAAAATCTGTGTTTAGGACAAGAAACATTACCGAAAATTAGAAAATGCTTGTTAAAGCAAATCCCTCAATGTCTTCATTCTCATTTTTTCCTAAGTTTTCTTTTCCATGGTATGTGGTGAAGCATTCGTGACATAAAGGAACAACAAAGACAAAACATAGCCGTTATCGTAAGATTCAGAGCGAAGGACGCCGTGGGACGAGTAATGTAAGCCAAACGTACAAGTCCATGATAGTGAAAAATCTTATGGTTTATATAACCAAACAGCGCAGTACAAAACGTCAACAAATACTTGCAAGTATAATAAAATCTTCATTAGCAGAGAACATGGTGATAATTTATCCTCATCTTTACGTATCAAGCTTATGTACGCCTGTCAACAGGGGACCTCCATGTACCAAGATACTGAGATGTCATGGATAAAAGGGGGCAAAGTGAAAGGGGGTGTTCCAAATGTGTAGTAAAATGTGTCCACGCTTAGATTTTTATGATATTGTGGGTAATTGTAGAACTGGATATACTGATATAGGAAATGACTATTTTCAAAATAATTAAAAAGGATCGACCATGAAGTACTCGAAAGCACATATTATCTAATGCAAAGGGGTGTCAGGAAAAAATCATTTTGTGTGGAAATTTTAGAATATGTAAACAGAATTTGTGACTGATTTAAAGGACAATTGTTACCTATATGTTTATATATAGGTTGGCATCTTATTTCGGTTTTCTCCAAAAAGATAGACAGAAAAGTTCTTGAAAAATTCATGAATTTTCAAAAAATGATATTAAGTTCTGAGTTAAAGGGTTAAAATTTTTAAGTTGTAGCTCTAGTCCAGTTATCAAACTCTTTTTAAATTAAGATTACATATGTTCTACATGTTTGCAGAAAGTTTCATTGAAATGGAAAACGGGTAAGTTAGTTAAAAATCTCCTAGTATAGTAGATAGTGGATGGGGTATGGTATAGTTTTCACCCATCCGAGAATTTTAAAGTGTGAATAACTTTTGAACGACTGTAGACGGGAGGTTCATATTTTACATGTGGACCATTTGTAACAAAGCCTATTTACAAACACAGGTCAAAATCAACTGTTAAGGTTAATTATCAAGGTCATTGTTATAAAAAAACAACTTCATTGAGCTTTTGGAACATACTTTTGAAATAGTAATAAATGATAATTTTAATTTATGACACTATGTGTTTTCTGTCACAAGTCTGTGCAAGTTACTATGTTTTACAGGTCCGTCTTAGTAATTAGAAGCGAAGCATCCAGAGAAAACGCAAAACGCTCCGGGCAGTAAATCACAATTTTATTGAATTGTACGTTATGAAATGAAAACTTTGGATGGAAAAAACAGTGTAGGAAAAGAAGGAATCTCTTGTTACAAGAACTTTCTTCTTTTTCAACGATGGTTTCCTTTGTGTAATGAAAATGTCTAGTTTTGGGCTAGGCAATTTATAAATTCAAAAATGTTAGGTTTATAAATGAAGATGAACAATCACTACATTCCTGAGGGACCTTAAATAATCCAGCTTTCCTGATACATGTACTAGTCCTTCCTTAAATTCACTAGCCTCCACTCCGAGTACTATTGTCAGTGCCCAGCCCTAGTCTTAATTCCACTAAAAAAATATTACTACAAGGATAATTCAATTTGAAATAATCTTTTTCTTGCGTGAAAAAGGGTTGTAAGGTAAATGATATTTGTAAACAAGAGAGATAATTGAAACTAAATCGCTCACTTGGATTTCAATGGTCCAGTGGATGTCATTGAAATTACATTGGCAAAGATTTGTTGAAATTTGGTTGAGATGTAATTCAATGAAAAGGGTCAGCTTAGAAATTATTGATATTGGTATTTTGGTTAAAGAGGAGATGCTTTTTCATGCTCCAAATCAAACACAGATTTATATGCCAATTTCATGAAGAATTTTCGAAACGAGTTACCCAAGGAACGTTCTGGCAAAGTTCATGGAAATTGCATTATGGGTTAAGGAGGAGAAGAGACAGACTAAGGATCTAAGAATAGATGTTTGTAAAACATTTATGCCCCCAATCCCATAAGAGCAGGCCAATGACCTATTCTTTGTCAATTAACAAAGGACAATAACTAAAAAATATGATGAGTAGAGATATATTTTTGTGAACTGTACTTCTCCTCATTTGATGAATGGACCGACAGAGAGTGCAGAGAGTACAAAAAATCAGCAAAATCTCAGATATGTCTCCGAGAGAATATTACCGGCTCGCTTTCCGTTGACATTGAAATAAAAAAAAAATATAATTTATTGTAATAAGAATTTGTTTATATACTTTTTTTTCATAACTGGCCACGAATTTTATACTTGGCAAAGTCGTTGATATCATCTTAGGTTCTGCGTAAACATATTAAGGAAATCTTAAATAATCCCTGATAGGCGTATTGTATCTCATAAATAAGCAAATAGAAAAAAAACAAAAAAGCTTAGTTTTTGTGTTTTATCTTAGTGTGACCATTTTAGGTGACAATGGTCTTGCACATGAAAGATTATCATCAAGTTTCTGTATGTGCTAGCCTAAGAAATCGTCTATCCAACCAAAAATGAACATTGTATATCTTGAACAGGCTTTCATTTTTATTTTTGCAATGTTTAACCTTTTAGGTGAAATTGGAACTAGAACTTGACAATACATTGTTAAAGTAATTTTTATTGCCGAGTGTGTAAAAATTTGTCAAACAACGTAGAACTTTTTATTTCATATATACATTATCTAAATCAGTTTTATAGGCTTTACAATACATGAAAACTATGCTAAATTGATAAGTATAAAAAAATAAAACATATTAAACTATATCATCCACTTACCTCAACATGGATTAAGACAATTTTTATTTTACCCCTTATTTGAGATATTGACAAATGACAAAATACCTTGATCTTGAAATTTAAAGATGGTTACTGACAAGATCTATTATCATGCCAAATATGATTAATGTATCTTAAAAGGACTTGCTGCAATCATTAAAAGTTGAGATCCTTGTCAGGTTTTGCCGTGTGGCCTTGATGAATGACATTGACCTTGACAGATGACCTTGACTTCAGATATTACAGATCTCAAGTGATTTGATTCATTAATATGTCACATATGAAAAGTTTATCTTGAAAATGATTGAAGTAATTGGTAAATATTTTAGCTAGGTAATTTTTATAATGTGCAGACAGAAAGGCAACTTGACAGACAGACCGATAGGTAGCCAGGCACTAACACACACTATTTTTTTCTATTCTTTTCAACTCAGGCCAATAAGAAATAAAATCTGTAAAAAATATTTTAAGATACTTTTGAAATTTTTAAAAAGTTAAGAAAATCAAGTAAAATATATTTTTCATCTTATCCCACCCACTTTAAAAAAAAAATGGGGAAAAGCAGGGGCTGTAATTTTACCCAGTTTGGTGATACAAAAAATTCGTATGTAAGAAATGATAAGTATAAAGAAATCATAGCATATCAGATTATCCAACCCACTTGCCTCAACACGGATTAAGACAAGAGGCTCTTATTTAATCCCTTTTTGAGACATTGACAAATGATAGTTTGTTCTGTGGTACATTTAATGTGTAGTATGTATTTGCAAATTTTCATGAAAAAGCGTGCGTGGGCACTTTTGGAACACCTCCTATACTAAATTTCACTTCACGCCCTTTCCTTAATTTTCTGATTTAAGTAAAAAAAACTTCGGGTTTGCAGAAAAATCCTGTCCAGGGATTAAATAAAAAAAAGTCCACTTAACGCCTTTTACCCAAAATTATTTTGATAGGAGCCCTCGGGTTAGCATAGTAAAGGTGTAATTATTGATAATAAGATTTTTGAACTCAGACAGTGATTGAAATGATAAGGAGGAATCTTAACCTCGAGCGAGTAATAATTTTAAATCCAATTTTGCGACGTATTATGAAAAAATAGTAAACATATGCTCGAGAATTCATATACAGTTCGTAGCCTGAAAGCATATGTTACACTTTAAGAACGTGCCGAAGGTTTTCGCTGTAACTGCTTGTGTGTACTCACAAAGAGGTATAGTTAACATCTTATTTGAAAAATATGTTTACTTGACTTTGGGAAAAAATGTAGTTCGGAGAAGATGACGAAATTTAGAGTAAAGACGAGAACACCGCCTAGGGTGCCTACGCTCGGCTGTTATGTGAAAAAAGCTGAGTCGAAGGTGGGCATAATTTGCACGAAAAGGCTTCAAGATTTATCCCCTTGATAATAAAGGTTGCTCTTTTGATGGTAAGTATGTGTGCCAAGTTTCAAGTGAATGCCTTCAGTATAACCAGTTATATAAAAATATGCTATGTACAATTATTAATTTACCGTTTTACAGTAACTGTCCATACACATTCTTCTTAAAACTTCAACTGATTTCTGGAAAATTTCTTCATGTTTTATATATATATTAAGGAGGTCCACCAATACATCGATGCTCTCGTCATACTGCGTAAACATTGTTTGGACCGTATTATACTGGAAAAAAAAATAGGCAAAATTTGACTTAATTAAATCCACAATTTCATTTCTAAAGGTTTCATCAACCCTATTGGTACATCATTGACTACATTCATCCTAAGTATACTCTTCAAAAAGGTTCTTTGATATCGATGAAAAATCTTTTTTTTATTGAAGAGAAATTCTTGGATGTGAGTTGATTGTTTTGTACACAGTGTTTGTTTTTCAAGAAAATATCGCATAGTAAAGGTGTAGAGCAAGATTCAAGAGGTCGGGTCTGCGACAGTTTCAACGTAACGGTCTTAATTGACGTCACAATTTCAAATCTTAAATCAGGAAAGGTTTATTTTCCTTTCATATAGAGGAAAGGGGTCTGAGCTCCACCTTTTTTGACTTCCTTGAAATACATAAAGATAGTTGTCTAAATGAAAAAAATATTTTTCAGTGTCAAAGATTTTTTTGAAGAGTACATTTAACAACATACGTCCAAACAAAAAAATCAGAACAATATTAAACACCGAGGTCTGTATTTTATTAAAGCCTCATTTGGACATTTAAATATGTTTTGATTATGCTTTGAATCCTTGGAGATTTTAAACCGACTTATGGGACATTAACAATCGGCTATTTAGAACAGAAATTATAAAGAAATATCGAACAGTTATTTGGAACAGCATTAAATCACTTCATAACAGCATGGAAACGCTCCTTGGATGATTGTTTTATCCCATGGACTAAATGAGAAGATCTCGTAACTCTTAATGATATTTTGAATAATTTAAACCAGCACATAAAATGTACAATAGATGTCCAGGAACGAAGATTTCCATTCATAGACTGTCTTGTAATTAATATTTGTAAATAAGAAAGGTTTTAACCTGATAACAGACATATTTTACAAACCGACCGATAGCAAAACATATCTTCTGTTCACATCATGCCACCCTAAACAAACTAAAATATGCATCCCATTTTCTCTAGCTAGAAAACTAAGAACATTTATTTCTAAACAAGAACCTTTCCTACCACGATCGGATGAACTAAACTAATATTTGATAAAGCAGGGATATCCTGAAAATTTAATTCAAGCGGAATTGACAAGGCCAAACCTCTTAGCCGACACATACTGATACACCAAACTAGACAAGAAGAACACCTTTAATCCTAGGAATCCCGAAGCCTTTAACCAGTTACAAAAAAGCAGCCACATTCTAAACCGTGACCCACACATGCGGGCAATTTTAGATGATATTAATATCATTAAAAGTAAACACCAACCTAAAGATTTGAAAAGATTATTAACAAAAGCAAAGTTTTCCGATTGACAAACCCTTCATACAGTATCAAAGTGTAATCGCCCTAGCTGTGGATTATGCCTCCCTCTTATAGAAGGTCCAAATTACCAACTCAAGTGTGGAAAAAAACGTAGTGAAAGAAAGTATTAGCTGCGACGTAAGGAAGGTAATAAGGTACATAAGTGTGTTCTGGCTGCCTTGAGGAATACACAGGTAAACGAACGACATCCGCAAAAGGATGAGCATTCATCGACAACATATTCGAGATGAAAGAGTTGGAATGTTCAAGGTCAGTCAACAGTGTTTCCAATCTACAAAATGATTGATGACAGTATTGTATCGAGAACAAAAAAGGAAAGTGTGACTGAGTGACGTCCCTTGTTTCATCCGTATTTGACGTTACGTACGTCGTAACGTTGTTTTCTTAATAACGACGTTATCCTCCTGATGATCGTATGTGAAACCGGTTTAGGACGTTTTTATATTATTAAATATACAAAAACAAATTCAAAGAAGCCGGATTCTTCTTTTCTTCCGTCTATATACATTTATATACTATATATACTGAACAACAAAAGTAACGCATCACCTTTCAATGACAAATAATTCTGCCCCAAAATCCAACGATTTGCCGTCATTACATTACTTTATTTTGGCTGGCCACTAGGTAAAAAATTGTGGTAAAATTTATTCCTTTCGAGTAATACAGCTTATAAAGATGGTAACTAAAAAATCAAAAGATTTATTACATTAAGTCGATTTTGGTGACAGCGAAAATTTTAATTTCTGGGCGTCATCTCGCAGTCATAATGAACTGATTCATTTACGTGATTAAAATCATTGTCAGGTTAAATCGTCGATTATAACAACTACCAGTGCCGAACTTTGATGCTGACAGGATGGCCAAAAGTGACAACCAAAAGGTAAATTCTTGCTTGAAAGTCAATGTAATGGTCTATTGATTGTAAAAAAAATTGACCACTTTACACTCCGTGGTCACATTTTCAGGTTACCGTGAAATAGTTATGACAATGAACCACAAGGATTAGGTATCTGGGCCGTTTGCCGACTCCTTTAGCCATATTCTCGCTTGAAAGTCAATGTAATGGCTTATTCATCTGATTCCATTATGGTCTTAATTCGCGAACACCTTCTTAAGGTTATACCAATGCCTTTTTTCACCGACCGGACTTATTTTAAACTCGAACATATCAGAAACGAGCGTGTAATGAGAGTCCAAAAAAGCGCCAAAAACTAAGATTTTGAATCAGATTGAGGCACCATAAAGAGCAAATGCATAGCTATGTTGGAATTCACTCTTGGTAAAAATCAGAAACCCTTCGGTCAGATATTCTATAAGAGCAATATTGCACTTTAACTCACGCGCTATTGATTATAACTAAGCAATGATGAATGACTTATTTCAAAATCTATATCTAAAAAAATTTTTGATTCGTTATTTTTGTTGTCCAGTCTATATTCAAAATGTGATATCTTTTGACATCTGCATCCAAAAACTTTTTCTAAAATTTACGAGACCCTTCTTCTTCTGTTCACCACATTTTTATTTTGTATACAGAGCTTTGTCTGACAGAAGGAGACAAATACCGGCCTGCAAAGATGCGCGGTGTGATCTTAGTCTATAAGGTATGCTATCCACTTCATAATTAAGGGGCAATTTTCAACCTGATTGTCCCAAAATTTCATTTTGATGGCCTATATGTTTATAGGGAGTAACAACTGTTTTGAGCCGACACCAATTTGTTTGAAACAAAATTTATATCAAGCAGTATAAGGGTTAATTGTTCACCCTAATTAGCCATTTACTGATTGTAATCAGTCTAGAGCTCCGTACCTTTGTGATGTTACACAGGATGCTGACCGCCAAGTGGATGATTTCCTGATGAGGCACACTGCGGTTACAAGACCGTATGAGTTTGTATATGTCATCAACTGCTTTCAGCATTCTCTCGGAGCAGAACCTTGACACACTGGTAGCATTCTCTGTAAAACACAATCATAATGACCCTTGCTCTCCTTAGTCAACTGTCTAAAACTTGTTTAAAGCGGGCTTTGAAAGGACAATGATAAATAATGATGTTGTTAAAACAATGCTGATGATTCTACACTAGAAAATCCTTTTCGCCACACACATTTTTTTTAAGTGTAAATGTTTATATGTTTTTTCTGCAAGTTGACCATATGACCTAATTTTTAACACCACTTGACCTAGGTTTTTTGCTTATCCGAGATTTCATCAAGATAGTCATTCTACCCAAATTCCGTGTGGATCAGCCAAGAAATGAGACCGAAAGTTGGCGGTCTTTGTAACTCGTATGAGACGTTTTAAAGACAATCGTTCTAACTCATTTCAGGTCGATTTGACAAAATTGTATCCTCTAGAGGGAATATTTGGTTGAACTGATATGTGAAACGTGACTGAGTTCTTGGTCCCAGTTGACAGAATTTCGAACTCGTACGCGGTTTCATCAAAATAATTACAGTTTACATCCTAATATTGACAGCGTGAATAATTTTAGATCGATTTAGGAATGAAATCGAATGAAAGCGACGAGTGGGATTAGAGTAAAATTAAAGGGAGTTAATCCAACATTGATAATTCGTTCAGGATGAACAAAATTAACAATAATTATTACCTCCCTTTAATAATATCAGCACACAAGTTCTAAAAATAGCTACATATCTCCTCGAGCACTAAACAGATGATTAACATTTCAATGAAAGCAGTGAAACTCCGATTTTTCACTAGTTATATTCATTTTGAATGTTAGTGTGACTCCTATCTCTTTAGTGATGTTCGAGCATTTTTAAATGGTTTCAGTGAGTGTTTGGAATAATTGAAGGGAGCGCTAAGTGAACGATTTAGATTGGTTATGGTTGACATGCTTGTCAATTTCACGATGCAACTAACTTTATTCTTACCTAATTCCAGGTTGATCAGGCAATTACTTGTTGCCGTAAGAAAGTGTTTCTAAGATTCAATCCGATGACCTATATTTTGACACAGATTGTACAGATACAAATTCTACAGATATTTAATCAAAGCTATCGCTTTTAGGTGATCTGGCCGCCGTCATAGCGCAGTTGGTAGCCCGTCGGACTGTCAATCTAGAGGTCCCGGGTTCGATCCCCGACGGCGGCACTCATTCTTTCTGACTATTTGTCTCTCACCGATGGGTTAATAATCATAGACCTATGTGAGATAGCAGCTTGAGGCTAGGAAAGAATGTGACGGTTGTACTGGTGAGAGAAATACCAGGAAACCATTGTTAGGTGCTCCAGCCGCCGCGATATAACTGAAATAATGTTGAAAACGGCGTCAAACTCCATTCAATCAATCAATTCTAGGTGATCTAGCTTTTGACTAGTTCACACAATTTTGAACTCGTCCAAGATTTTATCAAAACGATCGTTCTGGACAATTTCCGGCATGATCGGGAAAATTCTGACCTAGTGACATAGCTTCTGACCCCATTTTACACAACTCGTCAGATGTTTATCAAGATAACTTTTACCAAAATTCAGATTGATTGGGAAAATATGTTGATTTTAGAGCGCATACAAGGTAAATGTTGACGACGGACAAAGGGAAGTTCGCGCTTTGGATATAGACATCAAACTGACCAACAACAGCTCACATTGAGCACTTAATGCTCAGATGAGCTAAAAACAAAGCAAGTTATTTTGCAAATCTGCCAATTAGCTTGCATAAATCACAATTAGATTATTATCCAAACTTAATGAGATGTGTTCTTGTAACATTTATGCCCCCAAAACAGGATTGTTTTTCTACCAGATGACTTTCACATTGAATGCTGTGTTTCGGTCAGAGATTCATGCCCTATATGAGCACTGTAACTGCAATGAAGTAACTTGAAAATATTCACTGTGTAAGTGTTTGGGGATAAGGGTAAATACTTGACCTCGACATTCATCATGAGCGCTTTGATAGATCTGTATTGATCAGCATGGTTAAACTATATGCACTTGTTCTTTTGATACAGGTATAAGTACGCTATCCACTTTCCTTGTTGCATTTTTCTATGCCTGTACATCTAGAGCGTCTTTTGTCCGTCCGTCTGTAAAAGTTCTCTTTCAAACCAAACATTTTGCTGTAACTTCAACTTGCATCAATGAACAATGTTCATATTTGGCACGAAAAATTCCTTATATCAATGGACATTATTTACGTCAACTTCCAAAAAATGACATTTTCGGAGGTATTCGTATTCAGTCAAACATCGAGTCCATGCGACCTAGATTTCATTGACCAGTTAAATGTTCAATTCATCAGTGTACGTGAAAGCATGTCTATTACCTGCATGTAATCGCATCGTGGCTTGATAAGCGTCAATCATCGAAAAAAAGTCCCGAGTGGCTGTTCCATCCCGCTTAATTTCAATCAAAAAAGGTAAATTGTGTAGAAAGTGCAAGTAGATCTATCTACACACACAATTGAGTTAAAAGAATTTAAGTGTAATACTGAGAAAAGCTGAGCGAACCCCCTTAACTTGGATGAATATATTTCATCGATGACGTGGTTCGTGACGTAGTTTAAAAATGTAGAATCATGACGAGTACATTAGCGATCATTGTCTACACAAGATGACTATGCAGATGCATTGATAGATTAAAAATTAAATATTTACACGACTTAGGAGGAATTTTGTTTAAAGCCTTTTATGTTATCATATTCCACGTTCATCTAGTGATGAGTAACCATGATGGGATTCAACCGAAGGTTAAGCTGCACGGAACGAAATCACGAAAACTAAGTGGAGATGGATATTGACAAGAAAAACCCTCGCATATGTTCATGATAATTAATGTACGTTTTAATTTGTTCGAATTATTTAGTTGTTAAGCTTTGTTTCAATACGACATTTGCGTATGAGAGCTGCTGGCATTTAGGCCTTGCAATGCCTTACCTTCCCTCCCACTTCTACACAAGTAAGGATGAGAAAAATGGAAAATTAAATATTATATGCATAGGTTTGTCCGTTGATATTGGCATAAACCAATAAAGAATAATCAAGTGAGCAGTTTAGTTTATTTCACTTTTTTGATTAAAGAGCCAAATGTAAAGGAAAGAGTCAAACAATATTTCTTGCCGTCCATTACATTGGTGGATTGATTGATTGGAGTTAAACGCCGCTTTCAACATTTTTTTCAGTTATATGGCGGCGGCTTGAGCACCTTACAATGGTTCCCTGGTATTTCTCTCACCATACAACCACCAGATTCTTTACTAGCCTCCAGCTGCTATCTCACATAGGTCTACGATTATCGATACATTGGTGGAAAAGGAACGGCGTATTTTAACCAAGAAACTAGTCCGCAGTTGTCAAAGACGTGTTATCTCCGCGTTTATTTTTTCACGGAATACTAAACAAATAGTCATGATAGAATTAAAAGTACTAATTCTACCGTTCTTACCGTTAAAATTTAACCACGTTTCTGAGTTCTAAGGCTCCATGAATAATCGACACGAGCTAAAGCTCTCGTTGATTATTTATTGTGCCTTAGAACTAAGAAGCGTGGTTAAATTTTAACGGTAAGAACGGTAAGAAACTGTTATTCTATAATTAATACATACCCAAATGTTTTAGGGCCCTAATAATTTCAGGTACTGTTTTGGGCGATTTAATTTTTTCCATGTCTTTTTTCAATTTCTTCATTTTTCTCCCCATATGCCCCTTCCAGACAGCCTGAAGATACACAGAAATAGGCCTGTAATGTGGTTTGTAAACAAATTCACTAATGCTAGAAGTAGATGATATAGTAATCTTGAAAACACAAAGTGAAATTAGAAGAATTACTTCTCGCCCTTACAGAAATTTTTCGGATTCTTTTTTCCACATGTGAAGTTGTTGGAAGTGTCAATTACAGTCACAAATAAATCTTACAACGATGAGCAACCGACACACTGTTACTAAAGCTATATTAAAGCATCAGACAAACATTCAGTAATTGAAATCAGTAATAGCGAGTACATTTAAGTGAATACAATTTTGAATAATCCTGGATTACAATCTGCAGTTTCATCCTCTTGTTATCAAAATTCAAACGATAACTTTGTTTGTTTGAATGGGTTTTACGCCGCTTTTAACAATTTCGCAGTTATATCGCGGCGACCGGAGCACCTTACAATGGATTCCTGGTATTTCTTTCACCTGTACTACCATTACACCCTTTCCCAGTCTCCGACCGCTATCTCACATAGGTTTACGATTATCTACCCATTGGTGAGAGACAAACGTCGGAAAGGATATATGCCGCCACCGGGAATCGAACCCACGACTTCCAGATTGGAAGTCTTATACCTAACCATCAATCGATAACATTACATGATTCGATTTGATTACATTATGATGTCAATAGATGAAATCATCAGTTGTTTTCGCATACGTCTTACTAAATATAAGACACTACCCGGTATTCTCTAAAAATAGATCACGTAACCAATTTGAAGGGAGGGGGGGTTCTACGAAATCTATTACTGTATAAACCTTTGTAAATTGGACAAGTTTAACAAACAAATACAACGTTTAGAAATTAAATTTTGGAACAAATTCAAATTTATGCCGTATCGATCATATGCCGGATAATGCAACTAATCTATTTCAACGAAGTAATACAAAAAATATAATGTGTTACTATTAAAATTGAGCTTAAAACGGCATACTATCAAACAAAAGTCAATAATAAGGATTCGAAAAACAGTTATACATTTATAACAGTAAATGTTGATAAATACTTAATCGGTATCAAACACACTTTGAACTATTTGATTTATTTTTTGTGCCGAAAACTTTCTTTGATGGATGATTAAAACATTGTTTGAAGAGTTTTTTTTAAAGCTACAGTTATGATATTTTCATCAATCAAAGCCGTTTTCCTTTTTGTCATTTTGTTTTGGCACCGACTTTCTGCCTCCTACTCCTGCTCTTTCTCCTTATCTCATTTCTTAAATATACAACATCTGTATACATCACGCATCGTTTTCTTTTATTTACATGTATTTATATATAATATTTATCTATTTTTTATATTATTTATTTATATTTAATATTTATCTATTTTCATATTCAATTTGATTATTCATTCGTTGAAGAGACGAGAAAGGGGTTCTTTTTTCTTCGTGTGAGTTGTAAATATAAATACTTGAGGCTAAGAAGAGCCAGGTATCGCTTCACTGGAACAGGGGAATCCAGAAGAAGCAGTAATTTGCTTTTAGCGAATTTAAGTAAATACTGATTTTAGAAAGCAGGTCAAGGTCTGTGAAAATGGAAATCCTGCTATGGATTTAAAACAACTCTCAGCCCTATTATTCTAATTTTAAGAAAGTATGTCAAAGGACATTGTCAGGCTCAATGGTATTACAGGAAACAAGAATAAAAGACAATCAATCTCCAATTCTAATAAGTAGCTCAATATAGATATGGACCTGATAAATCAATATTTCAGAATGGCGGTCAGAGGTCAACGTTAGATGTGGCAATAATTTCAAAAAATGACTGTTATTTGAGATAAATTAGTGAACTGATTTTTGACATCATGTAACGGACATTATCAGCCCAGATTCTACCTGAGAAGGCATATGTAATATATAACCTTATTCTCAACCAAAACCTTATTTACATTACAATATCGTTTCATAGCGTAAACGCAGACCTATTCTGGTTTTAATAGGGGTTCAACGACTCACGTGTAAGATCGTTACTTATTTTGCGTTTTTTCTGAGAATCGTGGAATGTAGAGTAGGGGATAGTGGTGATTTTATTTGACTCTATTAAAGTTAGTTTACTTTTTCATATCTTTCACGGCGAGAGGTTCGTGGTAAGTCCATGTTTCTCAACGTCGTTGAACGAAGGACTTGACTTGAATGATCACAACTTCACCTATGTTTACAGGTAAATAAATAACTGATAGCTTTTATACTTATGAAGATTTACTTCGGACAAGTTTAGTGACGGAATGACGGACGGAGACCCTTACTATATCCCCTCGCCGAAAACGGCTGGGATAAAAAGAACCTTGAATTCAAACTTCGTTATACTTAAAATTTGACTGTAAAATATTTTTTTTAAATGATTATACTTAAATTAAGATTAAATGTCCTTCTATTGAACGTAAGTTTGATACTTTTTCGTTACCTTATTCACATGTAACCAATCTAGTATTGTTTTATCACTAATAATTTCATTTACATCTATGGGGATTCCACCAATGAAATTGAACTTTTCTTTTCTGATACTGTATGAATTCGTGTAATCTCAAATGAGTCTTCATGATAATCAGTTTTTGAAAAAATCCTGTATTACCACATTCACTCAGGCCAGAAATTAAAATATTACATGGATAGTGAACCAAGAGGAGTGAAAATACATCTACATCCATTTCGAACGTGCCTACCATTCAATGGCGAGAAATAAAATCCCAGATATATTCATGTTTATAACTTGTATTCTGAACATTTTTTTTAAAAATCCCTTTTTTCAAATAGCATATTTACAATTTCTTTTTTATTTTCTGAAAAACTTTTTTATTTTTTTAAATATTTTTTTTCTTTTTCTTAAACATAGATATTTTAAAAACAATATTTTTCTTTAAAAGACACACACAAATGATCTTTTTGTCTTTCACAATTAATGATTTCAAAACAATTCAATAACATATTTTTTTTATCTTGATAACATGAAAATACAATCAAATCATGCCCAAATGAAACAGTCTTTATAATTGGCCATTACACTCTGTGTATCTAAATATGTTGGTCTGTGCCTCACTACTGACTTTTCTATCTCTTTGTCTCCTGATTCTACAGTCATAGGTTATCTTAAATCCTGTACTTCGATTCTGCATGCATTTTGTGAAAGCGTCGAAATTGACCAACTTGAAAGTTTTGTATTCTAAGGATATACCCTTGACTTTGCATTTACCCTCAATATCACCGTCTCTTGTAACCATTTGATATTCAGTTTTTTAACCAAACCCTCTGAACTTAACATCTTTTGAGTTTGGTTCTTCATCGGTCCGCTTCACAAATCTACCATTGATAATAGGTGGATTCCATAACTATGGGTGATTTATGTGCATACAAATGTAAGTGCAAAAAAACCCACTCTCTGATTCAGTTTTTCTAGTATGCTGTACAATTTAAGTCTAGTGAAGGCCGTAATACATGAAACAACAATGCATTGGTTGTACCATGGATCTCAACATGTTCCAACTTGATTTATAGCTCACCAGGATGAATTGACATTCTTCATTTAATTTTGCTACATGTTTAACAATGTAGTTAGGGTTGTTGATCAATTCAAAGTATTTCGATGGTTCAAATAAATACTCTGATTGGGTAAATACCTCTTTTTGGGCAAGTTTTTCATGTGGACAATTTAACATAATCTTTGCATATGCCCTTCTTCCTTTGTTCTTTATTCATTGTAGGGTCAAGACTGATTTCTTGTTCTGATTCATATTCCTGAATGATTGAATCTTTGTCAGCTTGGGTTTTACACCATTCATTTTCAAAAAAGTTGTCAAGATACCCCCTTAAGAAATTGTTGGGGGTAGTTTCAAAGTGCCAAACTTCAAAGACATAAAGTAAGCAATAACTACAGTCCAAAGCCTTGAAAAATCAACTGTGACCCATATGCCTATCAACGCTATCTGGTTTTAATTGTAAGAGAAGTCTGAGAACTTTTTTCTGCACATGTTCTACATAGTGGAAACATCATTTTGTTATTACAATGTACAGGAAAAAAGGGATGAAGCAAATCATAAGGCGGTAACATCTTACATTTGACTAGTCCTTCATACTGCCTTATGTTTTGAATGCCAATGCCTTCGCTTGTCAAGACTTTGATTTGACCAACAGGGTAGTATTTATACTTGAATACACAAGGATACAAAGAGCAAATGACAATGTACTTAATTTCATCTCGTGAGAAATCTTGACTACATTACAACGACCACCATACAACCCATTCTTTGGATCTATTAGGTCATAATTCTATGGGAATAAGCCATTGATTACTTCGCGATAATCTTTATCTCTTTTAACACTTGCATCGAATTCATGTTCATACAGAAATGCGACGTTAGGCCTATTAGTAAAAAATTTGGTGGTAAAATCTTAAGAGGCTGCCTTTGTGTTAGATACTCCTGAAATGAAAAATTCCCTGACAGGCTTTAAAAAAATCCCTGACATTTCCCTGACTTTGGTCTTATTTTCCAAATTTCCCTGACTCTTTTTAAAAATCCATTTTCCCTGACTTTATCCTGACGCGTGGGAACGCTGAAAGGGAACCATCGTTTAAGAATACGATTTAAACTCCGACAGAGAAATAATCCAAAATAAATATTAAATTCATGAACATTTTAACACATAAAATCGACTCTAAAAATATTTATGCTTTGGCAACGAGCACTTTTTCAAAGACGAAAGGACAGCTGTAAGTTTAGAGAAGACTTCTCTTCTAACATACCCTATATGTAATTAACAATTCAATTTCCAATTTACGTACCCATTTGTTTTAAGAAATGATATGTTTAAATGCCAAGATTCGGTTCTTATCAATTCAAACACAAACTAGGTACTTTTATTCTAGTTTCAGGATAGTTACTTTTAACTCTAAAAGGTCAATATTAAGCCTCAAAATTTAAAAAACGGAGTTGAAATACACTTCCTATTTCAAGGCTTTATCGCTCATATTCAAATACACATCGATTCGAATTTCATATAATCCTAATTTGATAAACTTGGGTGCTTGTTTATCGGGAATTCACATCCAAATTAAAACTTGTCCAAATACTATACAGATTTGTGTAAATTGTTTTCTCACGGGAAACAACGTTCCGAAATACCAGTAACTAAATGAAATCTACATCTGTGTTTTCACTAGGCATGGAAATACTTTTTGCTAATAATGGTGTTTTCTCAGGAAAAATATTGATTTATCAGATTGTACTTATTTCTCTAAATACTCGAAGTCACGGGTGAGATTTAGAGTCAAACCTTATAAAATCAAATATTATCTAAGTTGAATTAGTAATCCTGAGACAAGTGTTTTTGTGATATGTTTCGAACTTTGCCGAAATATCTAGCATTTCAGACCCTTGGAACTACAGCTCATTGGTGTAAGTTTCATATTTCACTCACCCTCGAAAGTAATGAATCCCTTGTTTGAAAACGACCTTATTACTTATGACTTTCACCGCGATGAATATTTATGATTGGATATTAAAATTGCCCAATCTTAGATTTTGAAAGGACTTCAGCAAAATAGATGAAGTCTTAGAGGCCTTCGAAAAAGTGATGAATTCCAAGAATCCTTACTTCCGATCCCAGATGAATATAGGCATCAGAATTGAAATAAATTTTTTAGGGGTCATCAAGAAATGTTGCCAGATTTATCTATCATAAATAGTGTGTCCCAAAAATAAGTTCGTTCCATCCTAAAATCATCCCTATCCAACCTATAAGAACTTGTCCAGAGGGGAAACCATTGATTCTATTCTTCAAAACATCCCAGCTGAATTGAAACAATAAAATCGTGGAAATATCGAAAGGACATATCTTACAGAACTGAACACTACAAGCTTTCATCGATTGACAAATAATTCAATTTTCGAATGAGGATTTGAAATACAAATTCACCATGTCGAAGAATGTACCTTCGATGAATTTAAAGAAACCATGAATCACTTTACAAGTTCAACAATAACTCATTTGCAAAAAGAAATGTTAGTTCAAATAAGCAAATGCTGAACGATTTAAGACTTTTTCAACGATGATTGTTTCTGGAAATTTAATCGCAATCTTTACAACATCTCTTGAGTTAAAAGTCAACTAAGAAAGAATTCCATTTAATTTCGCACAAATTATCAGACAATGATATTTTTTGTTCACATATTTAAAAAAAATGCTTCCACGAAAGTATACGATTTGAGCAGACATCTGCTTACTAAAAACATTGACAACTGCAAGAACCCCGACTGAAATGTGATTCACCATTTTATTCCCACTCCCTTCAACCAAAAGACCAGAAGAAATTTTACGCGCGCGGGTTATTTGATAAAAAGTTGTGTCATCAATAGTACATGACGTCATGGTTGCTATGACAAAATTCCGCAAGCAGTTTTTCATCTTAGAGTGACATTTCAAAACGGTAGCCACATAGCCAACCGGCTTAGAGAGAAGGTTATAACTATACGTGCTTGTGATAAATCGGTTTATTTGTGAGAAAAAATGGTGTCATACGACATTGGCCTATCGCGAGTTTTACTTTGAATCGATAGACAGTCGGTTTTAAAAATCGGGGTTTAACATAAGATTATGGCAAGAATTCAACACTTAATCATTCAAATAGTGATATGAATTCAACATCTAGACAGCCTCAATTTTCTTAGGAAATTTTAGCTAGTGATGAATAAATTCTAAAAACGTCGTATTTACAGCAGAAATTCGCATATTTCTACAAATAAATTGATAACGGCCAATAATTCCACAAAGACATGTAAAATAATATGAAATAAAAGGTTGAGCGAAATTATGTGGTATTAAAATGGTCTAATAGTGTGCTAAAGAGATATGAATGTGTAGAAACAAGGAAGTATGAAAGAATAAGTCACCCCATTCTCGGGTTATAAAAATAAATCACCACAAAACGCGAACAGATAGCAAAGTGATATGCTTTTGTTTGTTTTGATAGGTTTTTCACGCATCTTTAACAAACTTTCAGACATATCGCGGAGTCTGGTACAGCTTGCAATGGATTCTTTGTATATATCACACCACTAGTACCGTTACACCCCTTTTTCTTACCTCCAGCTGCTATCCCAATTAGGTATACGATTATCAACAATTGGTAGAACATAGATAGTAAAAAGATAGTCGGAAAGGATGAGCGCCAAAGCCGTTGGCTTCCAATGGGTTAACATACAATTAGTTTCAATGATAGGGATTGGTATGTACGGGGACTTGAAAGCAGTACCGAGATGAATAGCAGAACTACAGACAATAGCGTAACGATCCGTTTCAAGGTCGACCATTCACAAGAAAGATATCATTCCTCTTTCATATAAATTGACCGTTATGTCCGTACATTTACAGTGAGCCGTCCTAAAGCCCACATTTCTCATAAAAAAACTAAGTCCATAGAGCAACTTAGTCCTTATTTACTTTTACAGCGAAAAAACGGCACTCATAAAACATAAATTAACCCAAAGAGACTAATTCCGCATCTACAATACCTTCCTAAAATCTGGACCATAGTCGGCCCCCGGTATCAGTATCGGTACAATTCAAACACAATTCGATCAAAAAGACTTAAAAGTCCATATCCAAGTCACTTCTAAGCCTAAGTTCATATCACTCATTTAGTCCAAACGCACAATACCCCAACGTCAGTATACATACCCAAATTCAGTACGTATACAAACTTCAGGGTCCATTCTTTAAACGGTTGAATACTTCCATTTCCTAATACCAATTCTGCATCGAGTAGATTGTATGTTTCTGACGCACAGTCTATTCCTCAAATAATTCGTGATCCACTTACAATTAAAGTGCGGAAGAAAGTAACTATTAATTTCATCGATGTATGAAAGTAAAAAAAAACCACGATACGTGAAATAGATAAATCCATGAGTTTGATTAAGTTTTAGATTCACACCTCTATGAAATCAAGACATATCTTCAACATAATGGTAATGAAACAGAATTTTCAATAAGAATGCACATATCGTTCAGAAGTGGAATTATATTATTCTACAAGTATTATCTTTCTCAGACACAATAAGATAAAATTAACAAAACTAGCATATCCATTCAGGGATTGACATCGATGTTGTTTTTTGACTAGTCACCATCAACCAACCTCTCTACGCATCTATTCATTTCCAGAATGAGCTGTGACTACTACTCCGTGGTCATCTATTTATGTTTTAGATACCCTCTTTATAACTAAAGTTGTCATTTGATTAGTTAATTAATTATTTTTTTGATAACAATAACATGAGTTTGTCAGATCATTTTGTTATGGCTCAGCGCAAATTGTTTGTCCAGCCTATAACAATAATGTGCCTACTGGTGCCCATAGTACAGTTAGCTGTTAAGTGGTGAATAAAATTCGAACTCTCAAAAGGCACATAAATTGAACTGAAGGCACTTAGAATTTTCCAAATTTGTCTTGAAAGTGAGGGTTTCTTACTTTAATAAAAAGATTTTAGTCATATAATAAACATTGAATATTCAAAGACACAAATCAAATGCATCTAGTAATACTACCAGAGATTTCACAAAACAGCCTCACACCCCTACCATAAAACTGCCATTCAAAAAAACTATTTCATAATGAGTTATCAAATTTTGTGCTAACAATTGCATTTCATGTCTCGATGTACATATATAATACTGTTCTAAAAGTTTGAGCAGCTAGATAGACTAGTTAATAAACCATAAACTTTACCTGGATCTTTGAGGCTGCGTCTCTTTGTTTTAATCTTTCCTTCCTGGTTAGCCAGCCTCTTACATGCGCCTGTAGACAATTATACCAGAACACATTTGAGCTTGTGCCTTACAATTCCAATAATTTCACATGTGCGCAATGTCAAACCTCAGATTGTGCATCAGCCCATTCTTATCAACGGCTTCACTCTGTATAAAGTTATGGAAATTAAGTGGCTGTTCACAAGTGTAAAATATGTTCAATGTACTGTTGCATCGTTCAGGCTTCTCAACGCCTGATCGTCACACACAAATGAAATTGTTGGTAATGTAACACGGGCTCATTACATTTAATGATATCAATTGTAAGATGACAAGTAGCTTGCAATGATCTTTTAATATCTTTTTCCTCCAGAATATTTTTTTACTTTTCGGATATGTTGCCTCAGGCCCTTTTAAACATAGACTACTGCTATCTTAAATTATGTCGTGTGTTAAATCAAAACAAGAGATAACCGTAAAACAATTATGCCGCCCATTTCAGCAGGACAAACTCATAGAGATTTGATAAAAAGATACGTTGCGGACAACACGTTGCGGACAACATACAAGTCTGAAAAAAGAAGGGCAACAAATCAGAATAAAAGATAGACTGAGTAAGCATTAAAAGATCGTAGCTATTATACTTTCAGAAATGTATTCCGGACCAAATTTCAAGTAAACAAAACAAAAAGGGAATAAAAAGCTGGCTAGAATTGCGGTTACAATATACTTTTCAAAATCAAAGAATGACAATACATAAATGGGAATAGCTCAAAAAACAAAAACAAACAAAAAAGAAACAAACAAAACAAAAAAAAAAAAAAAAAAAAAAAACACGAGGACGATGTGGACCTATATCGCTCAATAAAATTTTCTTTTGATATCTGTCTAAATAAAAGACTCCCAACTACAAAGGCTTAACTTAAATCTAGAAGCAATTTACAGTGTTTTGTTCGGAGTCATATGGCAATTCTCTACGCAAATGTAAAGGATGTATGCCTTATTGTTTAGAAGATTATGCATGTGCACGCGCAAAGCGGGGTATAATTTATAAACGGTTTGTAACATCTTGTCAGCCGAAACAAAGGGGCTGGTTTAATAATTGTGGCCCCGCAAAAAAAAAAAAAAAAAAAATCGGGACCCGTTCGAGGGTGAAATAATTTTGCCCCGTGACAGTTTTTATTGCGAATCCTTAGCATATTTCCGTTCAGAGGATTTTGTCCGTTGTAACAGTTCTCAGGGGATGGTACTATTCCAACACCTAATTTATGTTGTAAGTAGGCGTCTAGGCAATAGGAAATCACTTGAAGCAGAACTTCAAACGGAAAATACACATGGAACGATGAACACAATTAAATATATTAATTCATACAAAGATATGATTAGCCTAAATAGTAGAATCGTGTTAAAATAAAAAGAAAAGCTGTGAGTTAGTTTTGATCTTCGGACCTCTCCATTATTGGTCTAACATACAACAATATCTTGCCACCGAGGGGAAGAATATTACTGCCAAGTTTCAAGAAAATCGGACATAAGGTTACAGAGTTATGCTCCGGAAAAATGAGTGCACGCCTTCGGACAGCACGCGTGTTCCTATAATTCGACGGCCGTATAAAAAAGCATTCTAACATCCTATCAAGAACTAAGAAAAGTCAATAAGGTCAATAAGGGTGTAAACCAACCTGAATCAAAGTGGCACTTTGAAGTTTTTGTATTTGGCGTTTTCTCTCGGTAAAGGCCCTCCAAAAACACTGTATGGTCCTGGCAGCCTTTATTCTGTTCCTCATGGTCCGTCTGAATAAGTAACCGCGGCAATTTGCCTGGAATTGGGCCAGCGTTATGGGGTTTTTTTTCTAAAACCATTTAAAAAAATTAGAGCTGTAGTTACAAGAGTTTAGCACAATACCGATAATACATGATTAAAGAACTGCAGCTAATAAATTGATTGTTATTATCATGAAGTGGTATTTAAATTATTTGACTCTAAGTTTTGTTAGCTAGCATTTTCAATGGCATTCTCTTCCTGTTATTGCTCATTAAATGTGTGATCCTAAACTTGTGTAAAAATTACATGTTAAGTATTGAATGTTTTCTATTTATTCATATGTAAAATTACAATTTAACACTGTAACAATTAGGAAAGAAGTGTTGGCATTCAAACCTCATTATTGTTCCAAACGGATTGCTCCGTTAAAATGATATTTTGACAGCCGAAAATTCTATATAGAGGATATTAAATGAGTGGTGATTGAAAAGTTGAATTAATAGAACGATTCATTTTTAAGTTTAACAAATTATGACGACAAATTTGACTTTCTATTATCAATTGACTCGAACTTTTGTGATAAATCGGCAAAACTCTTTTATGTTATAGGATTCTAATTTTTCCACCGCCGTTCATAAATGACTTCATCAGGTTAATTATGACGTCATTTTTACAGAACAGACACCTTAGAGACTTCCAATGAAGTACGGAATCCTATTCCGCCGTCGACTTTTCGACCTAGCTAGAGGTAGAAAGATCGAGATAAGTTCGACTAATTTCGTTTTTTCTAGCTAAAGTATTCCCCTCGAAAAGTCGCCGTTTTTCACCTGACAATTGTCAAAGAAACGGCGAGTTTTCGACCTAAATCTATCCTAGAAAAATCGAGATTAGGGACACTAAACGATGCATATTTATGTCGTATATAATGCGGTTTTTTTGCGGAATACCAATCAAAATATCTCTTTTTCTTTCATGCTTTTCGGTGGTTTATCGAGAAATATCGGTAGATTATCACTTGATAAACTCACCGCAAAAGCATTGAAATTATCAAAAACTTATACCCTGCTTTTGTGCATTTCATCTTATCTGACGTCATCTATGCCGGGCGAAATAAGTGACGTCACAATGAACGTTGCATGGCAATCACGTGCAAAATGACGCGCTTTACGAAAGTATGTCCTAGAAATTTCACATTTTGTCTCATTTTTGTATTAAAGAAATAGAATAATCGTTTGTTTTTCGAGTATGATCGAATAATATTTCATTTCGTGAAAAACAAAAGCTATATTTTCACTCGTGGCTCTGCAACTCGTGAAAATATTGCTTTTGTTGTTCACTCAATGAAATATAAATCGATCTTACACTTAAACAAACGATTATCCTCTATCGATTGAGAAAAATTATGAATTTCGTTCATACATTGTCAGAAGATTCCATAAAAACGCCAAATATTTTCTCATTAGATAAGTGTTTTATTCATAGAGAAGATTCCCGTGGTTTGTTCAGTTTTCAATGATGCTTGAATTACCCCAGGTCCAATAAAGATAGTATTTCCATAATACAAATGTAGTTTATATTCCCGGGGAATTGTTCATAGATAATTTTATATTGTTATTATTCACCTAGGTCCAGGAAACTTAGAAATTCGACCATAGAAAATCTTTCCGTTTTATAATTAATAACCTTTTCCGTGTTGAAAGAATTACCACGGGTCCCGCCTTGAAACGTTGAGATTAATAAATAAAGTGATGGATTTCAAACCCCATCTGAAGTGGAAGTAAAGATTTACTTACACCCCATAAGCTCTGAATAATCGTGTTAACCTTACCCTGCAAAAAAGTTCACGAAATAGTTCTAGAACATTCTAAAACTTAAGTTCAAAAACGCCCAAGTTCAACAACGCTCTAAAATCTGAAATGGTGGTTCAAGGTCCTGGAACTTCATTTCAACGGACTAGTTTTAGAACTGTCATTGTCTCATCACAAGGATAAACTCTTTTGAAAACGAGAAAATTACGTTGCATATCACTTGATCAGACACCTATGAAATGAAATTGACATTAGGACCCATTTTCCCGTGATATGCAATGGAACATTCCCATTTTCAATAGGGTTCATCCTTGTGCAAAGGCAAACATTCTGCCCAAGCTTCGTGACGATTGTGCCAAATTTCCCACTACCAATAGGAGTACAAAATATAACATCCTTTCTCTCAAGGTATATTTCAACGTAAGTTTTTTCTTTGGTCTAGAATCATTACCAAGTTTTCCAATTCTTTGTTTAAACGTAACATCCACAATTGAATCAACCTTCTTATAAACAAGGACTTTCAATAATATAATTTGTATATATCTATCATAGAAATGATCTTTATGAGCGCAATTATAAAAGGATTCCGAATTTGAAACAGGTAATAAGCTTTTCAGCTATAAGGGGTCTATTTTTACTCAGCAAATTGTGCTACCGTCCTCACTTGTCAATTTTATCCACCGTTTAGGTCTTTTCACTCATATGTCAGTCTTGGTCTATACTCTAAGCAATGAAGACCAATTACTCTAGAGGCCCATCGTATAGGTCTAGTTACATGCATGTCAGTCTGGGTCCATAGTGTAAGCAATAAAGAGCAATTACTAAATACCCCAGATGCACAACGGTTTGATCTTGTCACTCGTCTGTCAGTCTGCATATCACTCAATACTCTAGATGCACACCGTTTAGGTCTTGTCCACTGCACGTCAGTCTGGGGTTATACTCTTTGCATTGAAGATCATCACTAAAGGCTCCAGATGTACAACGTTTATGTCTGGTCATTCGCAGGTCACCCTGGGTCAATACTGTATGCAATGCAGAGCAATTACTCAATACTCTAGATGCACACCGTTTAGATGTAGTCATTTGCACGCCAGTCTTGATCTACACTGTATGCAAAAAAGAGCAAACATTCAATGCTCCAATTGCACACCGTTTAGGTTTTTTTTCACTCGTACCCCAGTCTAGGTCTATACGGTATGCAAAGAAGAAAAATCATTCAAAAATCTAGATTTACATCGTGTAGGTCTAGTAACTTGCACGTCAGTCTTGTTATGAAGAAAATTACTCAATTCCTCAGATGCACACCGTTTAGGTCAAGTCATTTGCATGTCAGCCAGGGTTTATACTGTATGAATTGAAGAGCAATTACTTAATTCTATAGAGGCATGCTATGTATATCCGTTTTTTTATCGTATAGTATTTATCGCTACCATAGCACATGCCCAAATTAGCGACGCCCCAAGAATACGGATAGTTGTTACGGGGGATAGTGCAAAGATTCATGACAAAACAACTGCTGAGATCCGCCATGATTCTTATATATCTTTTCTAAGAGAAAGTGCATGTACTAGGTACTAAGATATTTTATAAACTGAGCCAATATTTGTAAGTTTCAGAACCAGGTAAAACTTTTCTACACTTCTATTTCTTAACCAAATTGGGTTAACATGTTGGGTTCTTAGCGTTTCATATGCATGACATTGGAAGAAAAAGTGTAAGTCATCTGTAACATCATCATTTTTTGCTTTACAGCAAGAAAAAAATACTAAATTCCGATTTTTTCCAAGACGACCTATAGTGAACGATAAACACGAGAGAAGCTATATATTGTCATACTGACTGTCATAAAAAAGGCCGTACCACAATTTTGAAAGAACTTTTTTTCTATCGACAGAAGACAATAATTTTATCTATAAATTTGAATGATAGCCGAATCTCTACACATCCTGCTGTCACAAACTCTCTTCACAAACTCGTGCTTCCCATGGTTAATTTGTCGTAAGATTTTACTCGTGCCGTGCGACTTGGAGAAAAGATTTTGTTTTTCGAAACCTGAAACTTGGCTTCATTAGTCAAAACACAACTCGAAATTCATCCAAAAAGGATAAAAATATTCATATCCATAATGCCAAGGCTAAATAATGAAGAACTCGCACGCATTTTGGGCATACTGGAATTGGGCGGTTCCAAGGATCATGTCGCTAGACGTTCTAATGTATCAAGATCAACGATAGTGCGTTTGGTTAGACGTGTGAACGCCACAGGAAGTCTTCCGGACAGGCGTAGATCTGGTAGGCCTCGCTCAAAATCTATACGTCAAGACAACTTTATACGTTTTTTAACGGCTATATTAACATCTGCAAACGATGTTATCACGGTAGGAATATTAGTGCAAACACAGTAGGACGCCGGTTACGTGAACGCGGGAGTATGAACAGGAGACCCTTTCGTGGCATGATACTTTTACAATTTCATCGTCAACAACGTCGCGTATGGGCTAAAAGTAACATCGGACGGCGATGGCGGATAGTTGTGTTCACAGACGGATCAAGGTTCAATCTTTCCCATGCCGGCGGATGCGTTCGGGTATATCGACTTCGAAATGAAAGTTATCTGCACAATTGTGTTTTAGAGCATAAACGATTCGGTGGTAGTGGCGTGGGCCACCATTAACCATGCATTCAAAACGGATCTGGTTGTTGTTCAATACAATTTGAATGCAATGGGTTACGTAAACAAAGTTTTACAGCCTGTTGTCAAACTCTGATTTTGCCGACAACCTCGACTCACTTTTATGCACGATAATGCACGTCCATACACGGCGCGTATCACCGCAAACTTCCTCCAAGCCAATAATATTGACGTTCTGCCATGACCAGCCAACTCACCGGACGGAAATCCAATCGAGCACATGTCACAGCCTCAAACGGTGCAACAGCTGACTGACGCTCTTCATCAGGAGTGGGCTCGCATCCCACGGTACCTTCAGTGTAACCTGTGTGGCTCAATGAGACGCAGGGTGCAGGCTGTGATTGCTAACCATGGTGGACATACTTGTTACTGACAACTTTTAGGCAGTGGTCATTTCTAATCTTGAATAAAATGTGACGAATGTTTTTGTGTTTTTCTTTTAGCCTAGAACCTTACCCCAACTTTGCACAACATCCCGATCAGTATCTTCCGTCAAAAAACAAATAGTACTTCTATTTAATGGCCCTCATTGAACCACAGCTGAATACACGTGAGGCGTTATTTATGACAGTCAGTATACAATGAAAGTGAGGCTGCAGACCGGGATATCGATATCACAATTTTTTTTCGGCTTCTAAAATGTAGCAAACCCTGTATTCGGAGGTTTTGACCCAAAGGTCCTGAGTTCGATTCCCGGGAACGGCTATCGATCTTAATTCTTTCATTGGCCCACACATTTGGTGCGAGTACTGCTGAATTGACCAGGAAGCAGAATCGAGAGAGATTAATCTAAGTTGTAAAAAATTGTTCCCCAATCTATGTTAAATAAATTATTTAAAAAAAAAATCTAATGGCGATGGGCGTTATTAGAAGAGGAGTTGTGTAAACAAACTTACAACATACATATGGACAGATGTTCTAACAGACGTAGAAGATATAGCAATTTGTATATAAACAACTATCGTTGGTGGCGTTCAAGAACAATAAATACGTGAGGTTTGAAGAATTTTTAAGATAATTATAGGAGATAATATTGATAGATATGATATTGAACTTACTGACGGTGTCACATCTATGACAGTTTGTGTCATTTTGTCTTCCATTTTCTGAAAAATTAAGAAGCAACAAGATGGAAAACAGTCACAAGATAAGCCCTGCCACACTGCCTAGTGTCGACCGGGGATGCTTGAAGTTTAAAGATACACAAAGTAAGATGAGGCCCATGAGGGCCTAAGATCGCTCTACTGACTCTTTGAAATGCTTATGCATTGAAAGTGCTGTTCAATATATAACAAGAAAAAGGTTTCATGAATTTATATATATACGTATATATTCATGAAACTTTATCTTGTTATATATTGAACAGCACTTTCAAGGCACATATATATATATAAATGAAGGATATGTTGTGTAAACAGTGATTATGACATCAAGCCCCATTATTCCATGACACAGCATAATATAAACAAACCTCCATAAAATGCACAAAGTCACTCGATAAGGAACATTCAATGAGAGTTTTAAACAAATCTATAAACAAAAGATGAGTTGTGTTAAAAAGGAAGGAAACATATAGGCTCCTTTTCCTGTAACATGGCATATCATTTGCTAGAAATGGTCAGAAGGTGAGAAACATTCTTTAGTTTTCATGAAAAAAACGTGTATAAATGTAGCACAGGTAGTTGTGTTAACTATGAATAACAATGATACCTTAAGGCCCCTTTTATCATGACGCAACATATGACTAAACAACAACGCATGCACATAATCACTTTGTGAAAGTTTCACACGAGTGTGTCCATTAATAAAAGAGGACATTTGTTAACAATAATGTTTACATTATGTACCCGTTTTCTATGAAACAGTATTAAATCACCAGACCACATCAATATGCACATGGTCATTAACTTTCATGCATAAACTGATGAAGTGTGAACTAGGATTCTTAAAATTCAATTTTGATATGGTCACTTTTCTTGTGATGCTCAAGACGCCGTCAAAGCGCAGATGGAAGCGCGTCGAACTGCCATTCCAAAGGTCCTGGGTTCGATCTCTGACGGCAGCACTCATTCTTTCCGACTATTTGTCTCTCACCAATTGGTCGATAAATCATGGACTTTTGTTGCATAGCAGCTGGAGGCTAGGAAAGGATGTAATGGTAGTACTGATGTGACAAATGCCATGAATCCATAGTTAGGTGCTCCAGCCGCCGCGATATAGCTGAAAGATTGTTGAAAGCGGTGTAAAACACCATCCAAACAAACAAATTGTGATGCTCAAACGATAAGACATATTTTCAAAGTGAACTACCATTGTGATCATACAAACATCCTGAGCAAGTTTTAGGACGATCTCTAAAATATTATATAGAATTGTCTCGTTTTATTTTCATTTGGTTCCTTTACCGTGACGCTTTAAGAGACTTTGCCCCTTTTTGAATCATCCTTGTGATAGTGCAAGCATTCTCTGCAAGTGTAAAAACATTTGGTTGAAAACTTAGGACTTAAGATTGCAAGTACGGGTCTTGAAAAGGCTAGTTTAAGAGTGAATTTTGTTAATATTTCATATTCAATGGCGGATAACTCCAAAATTATAAACTGATTTCTGCGGAAAAAAAGTTGGGGCAATGGTTTTGTTTTTTTATAGCAAACAATATGAAAGATTTGATATTCGCCTATTTTTAGACGTGTCGTGCAAACTCCTGCAAATTCGGTAGAAATAAAACGAAGAAATTTCCTTAAACAAAAAAGGAAAATAATCACAATTGAAAATATGACATGTCAAAATAAATTCTGGATATCAACTAAGGAATAAGTCATTGATGTATTGTGTATCAGCTTCAAACCCAAAAGCAATCGATTTGAGCGATATAAAAGTTTAAAATGAAACTTAAGTTCGTAGTAAATCACCCCCATCCACTTTAAACACAAGGCACAGCTAGAACAAACAAGTTTGAGATGCAAATATTTTGTCAGTAGACGCAGATTATATCAAAGTATACATGCAGTCAGTTTAAAAGAAATCTATTCTAGCCACGAAAAGGCCCTTATGGAGACCCATACTTTTCAGTTGACCCCAATCGATACGAAACGTTTTCGAATGGCACTTTTCTTGTATTGGTACAATTATTCTGGGTAAATTTGGAAGCAATCGAATAGTAACTATGGACTATGGCATGTAATCGGGGATTTTTTTTAATGAAGCAGTATAGTGTTTCATGTATAGTATCGTGACGCTCGATGGATCGGGTCTCTTTTCGAAAGGAACCATCATTTGGTACAATCATTCTGGGAGGGATTGAGGATAATCAGATAACAAATGTTTACTCTAGAGTAAAAACGAGGATTTTCTTATCTAATTTTCGTTTGGCCCCTTTGGATTGATTTCTCAATCGGTTTGAGGAAGTTTGAAGATAAACGGATTAAAACTGTGGACTCTAGAATGTAAACGAGGATAATTCGATTAAATTTCTATGTGGCAACTTTCCCGTGAAGCTTGATGAATAGAAACAAAAGGATCGATTCTCGTGATTGCCCAATCATTCTGATCAAGATTGGAGACACCGGATAAAAATTGAGAACTCTAGAGTGTTTACAAGCAAGATGAAACGGACGGACGGATAGACGGACGCCGGACGGAAAACCGGTAAAGCTATAGCTCTTCAGCCAGGTGGAGACATTATTGATAAATCTTATGAAGCTTGTTCAACAGCTATTGTTACTCGTATATTAATGTGAATTAATCTTTTTCGATCATCCTCGCTCCTTTTGAATAGCCCTTATTGAATTCTGACCCGTAATTGCAGAAAATCTATTTTCTGTTTACAATTTCACTAAAGTCATTTTGGTTAACGGACAGCCTGTAGCGCCCAAGTTTTCGCTCCGATTTAACGAAAATGTACGTCCTTAGGACCCTTTCTTTGAAGTTTTGTTGAAATAATCATATAATGCAGAAAAAGGACTTTCTAAATTTCGCAATATGGGGCAATTCGGGTCAAAATAATATTGATGAGTCGTTATGAAAATGTAACACACATGGAGATTTAGAATATTGAATATTTCTTTAATTATTTTCGGCGGTTTATCGAGGAATAACGGTAGATTATCATTTTGATAAACTCACTGTCTTACCAGTGGAATTATAATTTTTTACCACGTTTCCGTTCATTTCACCCTATATGACGCAATCTCAAAAGAGCAAAATAATTGACGTCACATTGAACGTTGCATAGCAATCACGCTTTTCAATCTTTTCAGCAAGGCTTTTAGGCGAGGGAAACCAAGGGTTCCGAACACACTCCAAAGTAAAAATGTCGAACGATATGCTCAATATATAGCGCTGAGTCCGCAGAAAAAAAACTAATTCCAAAGGTATAGATTACAACGCCCGATACCGCTTTGCAGACAGGCGCTTTTCGCGTTTGTATAGTTTTAGTTAAGTTTATTGGTTTGCTAAATACTAGTCAGTCAATTTATTCATTCAACCATTCTGTCTAACAATCGCAGTAATGCTGTTTTTCAAGGGGCACAAGCTCGTCGGCCCTTTCTTTTAGATTGAATTGAAATCTATAAAGAAGTTGTATTCTACTGCGAGAACACAAGAAATTGATAGGGTCAATTTCTCCCTTTCCAACAATATGGTCCATCCCAGATATGTATCAAATTTCACTCATTTTGATTTATTGTATGCAACCTGTTCCATGTTGGCCCAGTCTAAAATTTTGTTGTCTGTTTAAGGATGGGACAAGGCTTTCAATTTTTTCTAATTAAGATTAATCCATTACAAGACAACAAATATCAAGACATGTCCAAATTGTAGAGGGTTGCAGATTACATACAATTTGAGGGCAAATTAGTAAAATTTGTAGCAGAAGGGTAGATAATATTAGGGAGAAAATGTAAGTTAGTAGCGTCTTCTTCTTTTTCCTATAAGCATGGTCATCCGTCTAGATCAAATATTAATGCTATGTATCTTTAACACAGCAGTGATTTTGGCAGTGATGAATAAGAAAATATCTGGTATACATACTAAGGATAAGGTGAATAATCAAGGTTATATTCAAGAAAATTGACCTCGTGTGTTTCGTCTATTTAGTTCCCTCGCCTTTAGTACTATCAGTACTTTGATTTTATTACAGCGTAGTGCGATGCACGCACCACTTTGAACACACAATGTACTTCGTGTCACAACGTATACTAGACCTATTTTTTGCGCGCATGAGCACAAAAAAAATAAAAAATACGCAGTACACATGTTGTTCGGTATTTGACTCGATTATCTTTTTCCTATGCGATTTCCAGGATACAGGGTTGTTTCCTATGGCCTGCTAGACCAGGCCAAAAACATACGGATAAATTATTGTCTAAAATTCTCTATAATCAAATGAGACAAGTTTCGTTTTGGATTATGTGCCAACGCTTTCAGAAAAGCTTAACTTTGCAATGAAAAATAAAATAGAATTTTCAGCCAAAGAGAATGCTCAAATCTATATTAAACAAGAGCTGTCACTGTAAGATGACAATGCCCCCGACACCGCTTTGATTTTAAATTATGGCCAATCTATGTTGAAGGTCAAGGTCATCCAGGGGTCAAGGTCACCAAAGTATGTGCCTACAGAAAGGTAATGTACCAAGGAATGTTGTGGTAAAGTATGATGCGAATATGTTAAGTAATAAGGAAGTTATGGCCAATGTTAAAATTTTTGGACGGAATGACGGACGGACGGACAGACGGACAGACGGACGGACGGACGGACGGACAAGTCAAATTTATGATGCCTCCCTATCGGGGGCATAAAAATGATATTGGTTCATATTTACATAATTCAATTAAATATTTTTCATACTAAAGTTTCATAAGTAGCTATATCTGTGAAAATTGACGGATTGTAAGAGTTTTTTTTTTCTTTTTTTTTAACGAACTTAGCGAAAAGACGGGCGAAAGGAAGTCGGACGGAAAGAACGAAAAATAATTCATTCTTATCGATCAAATTCACGATTGTTTCTGCTGGAATCGATTTAAAAGCTTCTGATTATAGCTGAAGCCACAAAATTGCAAAGTGCGGATATCTTTCAAAGGTAGGTAATATGATATCGCTCATTTCACCCAACTCGGGTTGCTATATTGTTTGTTCTTACTCAAATTTCATTCAAAATTCGCTATACACTCATTGAAAATCATTCCTAAATCATTCGAAAATCATTCAACTTGTCAATTTCAGGTTTTTTTTTACTCTATGTATAAATTTTTAGATGTAACCTTTTTATTATGCTCCCCGAAGGGGGAGCATATAGCCGCCGCTTCGTCTGTCCGTCCGTCCGTAATTCCGTCCGTCCGTCCGTCCCCACCTATTTCTCCCTAACCCTTGGGTCAAATCAAATGAAACTTACCATGTGAACTCTCTATGATATAGTGATGATGCATCTGTGACGGTTTTTGGATTTGAGGCCTCGTCACGGGAAAAGGGTTTTTTTCCCAAATTTCTCCTAGTCTAACTGTCAGAATTTAGTGAAATTTCATATTTGAGTAGCAAATCAGATGCCCTTTACTATAAACAATTTCAAATTAACGTAAAAAATATATCATGGAAAAAGGGAGCTAAATGTTTGTTACCTTTATGTAAGCGTGTAAATTACAGTTATTCTTTCATTTCTCCTAGTCTTATGCTTAGAATTTGATGAAAGCTTTTAACTTGAAACTTTATGGGTGGATAGATCTTATGGAGGAGAAGTGCAGTGCACAAGAACTACAACTCTTGTTTGCATAATTTTGGAGTTATTGCCCTTTGTTATTTTGATACTTAGATTATGTCTGGAGCATATCTCCTAAAGTATAATAACTATCAACTTGAAACTTTATGGGTGGATGGATCTCATGGAGAAGTGCTATGCACAAGAACTACAACTCTTGCTTGCATAATTTTGAAGTGATTGCCCCAGTCATAATCGCCATATTCATCCTGATACGGTTCGAAGTCGCTTACGCGACAATGACCTAAGAGCCCGACTTCCCTATGTCGGTCTGCCGCTAACTCTACATTGTGCTAAGGTGAGCTATAAACAGTTCGAATCGTTCAAAATCATTCACATTTCGTTGTTAGTTATTCAAACTATTCAATACTGTTTTGGCCGGTGTGGATTTTAAAGAGTCTGATTGGTACGTGAATATACACAAATTGGAAAGTATTAAATATCCTTCTAAACTCGACCCATGCACTCTTAAAATTTCATTCCAAAACAACTCAACTTAACAATTACAGGTTGTTGTTAATTGTACCAAAAAGTCATTTTTAGGGAAGAAGGGGAAGATGTCCGTCCGTCTGTCAGGGAGGGCTGGAGTACTTTTTAACGTTCTATCGCCTATGTATTTAACATAAACGTCTCTTGAAATCAAGTTAGAGGTAGGACTTGTCTGTATAATGCCACATTATCATGTATTTATACATTTCGAAAAGACATTTCATGAACAAAAAATAAAAAGAAGAATCTTACTTTTTATATGCAAATGGCTGGGATCTCGAATTATCCGATGTAATTTACGATGGGATAAACAGTCATACACTTACGATGGGTGTTCGAGAGGTTTGTGAACTTTGTTTACATCTCGAAGATTGTTCAACGGGAATCCACAAACTTTTTGAAAACCCCTCGTATTAGTGTGAATTAATCTCTAGAAACCGTTATCGCCGATCATTCTCAATTCTTGTATATGATCGATCACTATCACTCAGTCGTGCCCAAATATAGGTTAGGTTTTGTGTGGGCTTATGTTTTGATTATAACTAACCAACTCGCTAAGCCCTGGGTTCGTTCAGACATAAAGAATTGCAATGAAAACGCAGAATAATAAGTATGCAAATAAAGTATCATTTCTTTTTAAATGTCCGGAACAGAAGTGTACTTGAAAAAAAAGCCAAACGCAATACAAATTTTAGATATAAATACATTTTAAATTTTAGAAAAGAAAGGGATTTGGTGTCAAAAATTGTTTTTCTTGTAACATGGTGATATGAATAAAATGCTTTCCGGTGATTTCATGTTTATATTATATCATGATTAATCTCTCTGATATTCTTCAAAATGTCTAGAAACGTAAATACCGAGTAGACTCGTTGAATTGCCTGCATGAAGCTTGACGTTAATCGACGTCATGGCCCACTATAGACTTCGTTATTCGTCTCTGACGGGAGATAGAACCAAAGTAGAGCACGCTGAGTTATTTATTGGATTATTCACAAACGCTTGCAAAATCCTGTAATAACCTTCTTTTGCAAGCCTGTCCAATAAGATTCATTTTTTTCGAAATGTATTCCTATGCTGAATCGTTGAATAATCATGTTCATATGAAGTGAGTCTCATGTATTGCAATTCTTAAATCGCACGAATAAGATCACTGACTTGTGTAAAGCAGACACAGAAAATATTGCGATGGTACATTTTCGATTTTGGCTTGCAAAATCGCGAAATAAACGTGCCGCCTTTCGAATCTGTTCGTATATTTCTCGCCGAACGTTTACATTATTGTATGCTAATGTATTTGCTAATTAAACCGTCAAAATCCGGCGTTCTACCAAAGCAGGTTTGGTGCATATTTAGTTTTGTGCATATTCAATTAAAATTGGTTAAAAATGAGTCTGTGGGTGACATTTCCAACAACTTCATACGTATGGGAGGCACAAACTTTGAGCAGCGTAGACAACGATACAATGCAATAATAATATATGCTGACCGCCTATTGAGTGATTAAGACCTTATCTATCTCTTTATAGTGCATAGTGTAGATTCTGGTCAGACTGTGCGGCTGCACGGGTTGGCCAGAAGCTTTGTTTGGCGCCCAAGTGAAATTATTGGAAACGGCATGCACATCCTCAAATAGTAATCAAGATTGACCTCTACTCAACTCCTGCCCATCAAATCGCATGAACAACGATTTCCCTACGATCCGTTTTAAATTCGCCCGACTGTCTTTCCAAAGATATTTCTAGCCGCCGTCATAGCGCAGTTGGTAGCGCGTCAGACTGTCAATCTAGAGGTCCCAGGTTCGATCCCCGACGGCGGCATCCATTCTTTCCGACTATTTGTCTCTCACCAATGGGTTGATAATCGTAGACCTATGTGAGGTAGTGGCTGGAGGCTAGGAAAGAATGTGGTGGTTCTACTGGTGATAGAAATACCAGGAATCCATTGTTAGGTGCTCCAGCCGCCGCGATATAACTGAAATAATGTTGAAAGCGGCGTTAAACTCCATTCAATCAATCAACCAAAGATATTTCTTCTTTGCGTGAAAATCCCAAAAATATTATCAGGATTTCTCGAAACAATTACTGGATAATTGTAGGGTCATTAGAGAGCTTCATTTCTTTCTAAAGGAATCGATTTGTTGGAAAAGACGGGAAAAGGGGCCTTATGGGTTTTCACACATAATATTCTCGTGTACGCGATAAAGTCCACTTATATTATTGGACTTCTTTTTATTCTTTCACTGGATGATTGTAGCACAGTCGTATACCTGGTTCAGTGTAGTAAAAAGTGTCCAGTGTAGAAGCATGCAAGATGACGGACGCAAACAACAACAAAGTGTAAGTAAATTTTCGATCGCAAAAATACAGATTAAATTTCACTGATGGTGTTTAACAATAGACATTGTGACCAACATAAAATGTCCGATTTTCTTATTTTCACATTGATTTCTTGTGGTGCCTACTACACAAGTTGGATTCAATCGATAAAGTTTGGTACTTCGCAAAAACCGAAATTGAAGCGGTGATCGCAAGATTCATTCCAGAAAATTAGATCCATTACAAATGAAATCACCAATGTCCAAGGACCTTTCGTAAGCCATAACCCCTACAAACCAACCCGATTTTTGACAGCTCTGAAAAAGCATTGTGGAAAGCGATATTTTAAGTTTTGTTAATGGACAACGGTTCAGTGTGGAAACATGGAGTTTTTTTTTCATTGGTACAGTGGAGGTACAAAGGTTTTGAAATGATTTTGAACCAGTGGAGATTCAAATATATAAAATGAAATACGCCGATCTTAGATTATCAAAGACCTTGGAGAAATATCCATTTTCGAATCAAGATTTTTTAGCACTTTAGTCATGAGATTTTGGAATGTGATAGGTGAATTTATCTAATAATCTATATACCCATGAAGTTTCAAGATCAAAACTCATATACTCTTTGAGAAAATCTCTGGAAAAGATTCAAGTGTGAAAAACTACAAAGGGCAATAGCTCAAGGAATAAGAGTTACAGTCCTTTTGCACTGCACTTCTGCTTGATAAGCTCTATCTACCCATTAAATTTCATGATCATAGCTCAAATATTGAAAGAAATATGGTCTGGACAAGATCCAAGTTCGGAAAAAAAAAAAAAAAAAAAAAAGGGGCAATAACTCGAAAAATAAGCCAAGTACAGTTATGGTTCTTTTGCACTGCACTTCCCCTTAATACTATCTATCTATCTATCAAATTTCATGATCATAGCTCCTATACTTTCAGAGATATGCTCCGGAAAATATTTAAGTATGAAAAATAACAAAGGACAATAACTAAAAAAACAAGCAAGGTAGAGTTATAGTTCTTTTGCACTGCACTTCCCTTTGATGGGTCTATCTACCAAACAAGTTTCATGTTGGTAGCTCCTATACATTTAGAGATATTCTCCGGACAATATCTAAGTATGAAAACAAGAGGACCATGTTAGTCCTATATCGCTCACCTTCGTCTCTTTGAGTCCTCCCTTAGCAAAATTAAATACTTAAAAGATCATAAAATGACCATTAGATTATTCAAAGAAAGACATTATTATTTTCCTATGATCCCTGCATAATTATGTTTCTAGCCTTTTCTAAACCAGTTTCATGTGAACTGGCCAACATTCTGCCCAAGTTTCATTATTATTGAACCAAATTTGTGGCCTCTAGAGACTAGAGTGTAAATATAAATTATCAGGCCCCTTTTCCCATGATATAACATGAATCCTTCCCATTTTCATTCCTTGGAGATTGGGCCATATTTGTGGCCTCTGGAGTGTGAACAAGAAAATTATCATTAAGGTCCCTTTGACCGTGATATGGCATGGATCCTTCCCATATTCCATACGGTTCATTCTTGTGACCTGGCCATTATTCTGACCAAGTTTCATGAAGATCCGGACATATTTGTGGCCTCCAGCGGTGTAAACAAGAAAAATTGTATTAAGGCCCCTTTTTCCTGTGATATGGCATGGATCCTTCCCGTTTCCAAAAGGGTTCCTCCTGGTCCCTGACAAACATTCTGTTCAAGTTTCATGATGATTGGGCCATATTTGTTGCCTCTAGAGTGTAAACAAGAAAATTGACATGAAGGCCCCTTTTTCCTTGATATGGCATGGATTATTCCCATTTTCAATAGGGTTCATCCTTGTGACTTAGCAAACATTCTGACCAAGTTTCATGAAGATTGGGCCATATTTGTGGCCTCTAGAGTATAAACAAGAAATTTGTCATTAAGACCTCTTTTCCTGTGATATGGTATGGATCCTTCCCATTTTCGATAGGGTTCATCTTTGTGACCTGGCCAACACGCTGGCCAAGTTTCATGAAGATTGGGCCATATTTGTGGCCTATAGAGTGTAAACAAGAAAATTATCCTTAAGGCCCATATTCCCTTTATATGGCATGGATCTTTCCCATTTTCAATAGGGTTCATCCTTGTGTTCTGGCCAACAATCTGACCAAGTTTCATAAGGATTGTATAATATTTGTGGCCTCTAGAGTGTAAATGTTGTGCCCGTTCTTGGGAAATTGACTTTTCTCATGATTGAGCAATCGGTGTTTGCCCGTTTTTAAGAATGGGTGCTAAATCTTGAGATTGAGCAAACAGATTTATAACCTTCGTTTACAATTGAAATACGTAATCACAACTGCTTTTATCATACGAACATATATTAACAAGGAGAAATGTTTATTCGATTAACATAAAACTTTAAATTACCCACCCATAACGATATTATGAACACTTTTCCTTGTGTTCTGTGAAATCAAGTTCGGCACCAAAAACGAAAGAAATGATACAGATCTATTATTCCAGGATCTTTCGTAAAAGGCATCGCAGAGTATTTTTTGTCTTTTTTGTTAATTATGATTCTCGGTCCGTCCGCCCCACATCCATTTCGCCCTAATTCCTGTTCGCCCCGGGTCCGTCCGTCCCGGGTCTGTTTGACCCCTCTTTACAGTAAAATAAAAAATGCTTAGAAGTGTTTTGCTAATTTTTATGTTTATTATTTTCATAATAGAAAGGATATCAGCCTGATCCTTGTTTTTCTGTTAAGAGTTTTTTCCAAACATTTTTTAGGTTCAAGTAAAAATGAGGCCAGGCTTAGGATAAGTGATTTGATAAGTAGAAAAAATTACCGGTTTTCTTTATTAATTCAAAACTGATTTTATTTTTTTTTTTGGGGGGGGGGGGTAGTTGATAAATAATAATAAAAATAATAATAAAACATATATTTAATATACTTATTTAAATAATAATTTATACAACATACACAGATTAAATAAAGTGAAAAAATAATGAAATATTCAATTTTGACATTTGATAGCAAAAATAATGAAATATTCAATTTTGACGTTTGATAGCAGATGGCAAAATTAATCTATCAGATACAAGATAAACAAACAAAAACTACTAGATAATGTTCATTTATGACACAATGCTTCGACAAAATGTGTAGAACATGTGCTGGTGAGCGAGACATCAATTCAACATGTCTATGTTATCTCTTTTAAGGAGACAATCAAGCTCAGGAACAATAAATTTGTGTACTTGAATAAAAGATAACTACATTTCCTACAGCTTTGATTCATATGTCAACCCTACAAGATGAAAGTATTGTGACTACAACTTATTCAATAAGTACAGCTTTGCCCCCTTTTTTAAGTCCTCTCATATTGGATATCATATGGAACAAGAGCTTCGCAGAGCGGTGCATATAAGGGGCTTGTCAGTAACCTTGGCTTGTCAGTAACGTGAGCATGAATGATAGCTAAAATTATTGCAAACAGACAGACAGACAGACAACTGGTGCCATAACATTTAAATATGAAAATATATTTAGTCCTTAGCACAAAAAGACAACCTACAGAGTCATTATGGCAAGTTTCCTTTCATTCCCATCCATGATGTAGGAGAAAATGAGCCGACAAGATATTTTTCTTCATCAACTCAAGGGCAGGTAATCCAAGATAACCCTAGAATCACTGGAGCATTTTGAATTGAAAAGTCTTATGCAAAACTAGACATCAAAGAGAATAGTTGTGTCTAGTTTAAGCTCATTTCACTTGATAGTTAAGGAGGAGTTGCACACAAAATACAGTGATTCGTTAAATTCAAGGGCAGATAATTCAAGATTTCTCAGAAATGACTGGAGCAAATTGAATTTCAAAGGTCTCTTGCACAACTAGACATCATAGGGAGTAATTGTGTGTAATTTCAGCTTATTCCCATTGATAGTTTAGGAGGAGTTGCGCACACAAAAAACAAGGATTTTGGTTATATTCAAGGGCAGATAATTCAAGATTTCTCAGGAATGACTAAAGCGACTTGAATTCCAAAGGTCTTATGCATAACTAGAGATCATAGGGAGTAATTATGTGTATTTTCAGCTTATTCCCATTGATTTTGTAGTAGGAGTTGCGCACACAAAAGACAGTGATTTTGATAATATTAAAGGGCAGATAATTCAAGATTTCTCAGGAATGACTAAAGCGATTTGAATTTCAAAGGTCTTATGCACAACTAGACATCATAGGGAGTAATTGTGTTTAGTTTCAGCTTATTCCCATTGATATTTTAGGAGGAGACGGACAGACGGACAGACAGACGGACGGACCACCGAGGCCATAACATAATACGATCCTTCGGGCGTATAAAAAGGTGGTAAATCATCACAAAATACATCCTTTAAATTGTTGGATTTCCTTTTATGAAAATCAACAAAGGAAAATAGCTCAAAAATTGTAAAATATGTAGAGTTACAATTCTTGTGCACTTTACTCGGTAATCATGGATATTAGAGGAAAACAACCACTGAGTTACAAGTTGATTGGATATAGGTTGACAGAGATAAGCTCTGGACAGATTAACCAACAACGGGCAATGGGATGCTGGTACACCATGAATGATCACATAATAATATGTCCTATCTTTTGACAGCCTTATAAAAAGGAAGTTGCTAGCCCAATTATTTCATAATACAAGACACAGTGGTTTTACAGTCCTCAATGGACAGATATTAGATTTCCAGGATTTTTTTCTTCAAAAGATCAGAAACCACCATGACATCAAAAAGTAGTCATACTAATTTAAAACATTCTGTCCACACATGAAATATTTTTCATTAGAAAGTTTCATGCTAATGTAAATTTTGATCTCCATTTTTCATGCGACATTTGATAAAATGAATTTGTCTTCTACCAATAAAAATGGAAATAAGTGTGCCTGAGTTGGATCAGCAGCTGATATTTGTCTTTCGCAAATGAGTTCATAATCATATGCCTTTGTTGGATAGCAGCAGAGCTAGGAAAGGATGTTATGGAAGTACTGGTAAGAGAAATACAAGGAATCCATTGATAGATGCTCCAGCTGCACACATTCTTTCCTTCATTTTGTTCTTACCAATTGGATTGGTAGACATTAACCTATGGCGGAAACTGAAAAATTTTAAAAGAACGTCAGGGTTCTTGAAGAATCATTGTATTTCCATTTACCCTTTCCTGATTAATCCCTGCTTTTTACGTGTCTGTGATTTTGTGATTGAGAAAACTTTGTGAAAAAAGAAGAAATTGCTTCTGACAAGCAATTTCTTCTTTTTCCACATTATTTTCTACCCTAATGGTTATTTTTCAAATTAAATCCACTTTCAATTTTCGTCTGCAAAACCTTTGAATTTGGACAGGTCCCAAATTTTGTAAAACAGGAAAGGGTTAAAAGGGATGGGATTTCTCAAAGTCTACCCTGTATAATTTTCTATTACAACAGTGAAAAATGGCCAAAAGTAAACACAATTTTTGCAAAATAGTAACATTTGATTGAGGGAAAGGCGCAAAAAAAATATCTGTTGAATTTTTAGTGACGTTGATTTCATGGGCATGTGCCTTTATTAGTCAGGCTTCAATCTTTTGAAAAATCACATAAAAAATGGTCGAATAACAAATTCAACCTCCGAAAAGAAGGATGGGGGTTTATCAAGAGCGTGGGCTCCTTTAAGAATGTTTACAGTTAGTATATTTATTTAGTATATTGGCCATCGACCTGTATACAACATGTACAAATATAACAATTTCACATACAATGCTGTCATGGTGATGTTCGAGATGCCTTAGATATTGCCAAATTTCTTATTTCCATGGCATGGAATATAAACATAGCAGGATTTCGTATTGTTGTCGTATTTTTGCTTGCCATTAAAAGATAGAATTTCTGTATATTTGGATTTTTATAATACTTTTTGCTGATATACTTAGTTCGTAATTCATCATACAACAGACAAATTAACAAGAAATGAAATTCACATTCGACCATTGAATTACAATATAGGCAATATCTAATATCTTTCACAATATTTATATGACGACCTTTCTCTATCATTAACGAATGAGCTGAGCTTCTAAATGACACTAAGCTTTTCCTAAATTTGACTTTGTCAATTATATCCAAATATGTTTCTGGTGAAAAGTTTTGTTTAAAATTGGAGTAATAAATCAATTTACTTGTTCTGTTGGAGTGTCAAAAAGGATATTGTGGTAGTAGAGTTATTTGTTACAGGTCAAGGATAAAGCATAGAAAACAAGCTAAATGAGGTTTTTATCAGTTCAAAGTAGATACCTCTGAAACTTTTTAAAATGAAAGTTAAAATTCCAATTTATCATTTTAATAAAATTCAACATTTTTTTCATCTTTTTATGTTCATTTATTTGTCTTTTATATGGGGTTTAGGCACTTGTATTTGTTGTGATGAATATTGAACCTATCTATCTATATAGTACAACCATATATATTTATATATATGACCCGTCATGCAAAAAGGGACCATCTGAGTAACGCACAAAGTGTCGACCCTAGTCAGACCTCGCGGACTGAACAGACAGACTAGGGTCGAAACTTCTGCATCTAGAATAATCAATCTAGTCCTTCCAGTGAAAGAATTTTTGAAATGCAACTTCTGGTTGACCTATGCTGTATCAAAACACTTTTTCAATAATTCATTTAACAGAATTCCCAGATGGTGCTTTTTTGCGGGACGGGTTACATATATAACCTTTTCATTCAACTTGGGTAAAAACTTGTCATTTTACCATTTTATGTACATTATAAAAGACTTATTAAGTTCCATAAAGACATTTTTGTCAAGTTTCAGATGAAAAGTGCTTGAGTCACAATCAACTTTAAAAACCCAGGATTGAGAGCCTGCATTATTCACTTGAAAACATTCGAGCTAATTTTGCTTGAAACTGTTTAGATACAATAAATTGCCATTTTTGCTACATTTTTTTTTAATAAAATATGATATATATCTATTAAAGATGACAACAAACTAATATGAAATAAGGCAAAGCCTCTGACCGGGGTCGATAGAGATATAAACTATTTCAATGATGTTTTGAAAGGTAAAAAAGTAGCACGCTAGAAGAGGACAAGTACATCGAGTAAATGATTTAGAGAGGATTGAGTGTGTCAAAAATATTTAGTTTTTTTATATTGATCATTTCACTTCTTTGTTGATAAAATTGTCATGTAATAGTCCATTTTGGAATCCCAGATATCTGCAAAATTATCTAAAACATTTGCAAATACAATTTCCAGTCGCTACAAAATAACTGCCATTCAAACTAACAAATCAAAAGAACACACACAAAATAAAATAAAAAAAAAACTTCCACCATGGCTCAAACCCTTTACATTTTAGATTTAGTAATGCTTGCTAGACAATTTTGTCACAAGATTTCATTGTAAAGCCATTGACATATAGATACAGCATTGTATTATCTATTTTACGAAATTGAAATTTACAGAAAAGAACATTCTTCTTTCTGTTACAATTAAATTTAGAGTTTCATACTCCCATAAAATCAATAAATATTCCCTTTACATCTAAAAAACATATCATTGGAAAAAAGCTGTGGTGACACAATACATTTTGGCTGTACTAGTGTGTGAAATGATAGGAATCCTCGGTAGGTATACCAGCCGCCATGATGAAGCAGCAATAATGTTCAAACATATACACCTGGGTTTGGGATTATAGAACTGTTCTCATTTTTGACTGAAAATTTTCTGAAACTTTAAATAATTGTATAAGCATGAAAAATAACACTATTAACATTGTGGAATTTACTGTCAATCCTATTGAGTTATTCTCAAAAATCTGCTCAGTGCTCCTATTGTAGCATTTAAAACACTGAATTTGTTCAAACCACTCTGAAATTATTCAAATCTCATTTTTTTTTATTAAGTGCTGTACAGCTTTGTTGAAATAGCAATAGTTAATATGATATTATCATTGATATTGCCACAGTGAATGATAAAGGAATGTTTTTCGAAATGAATTTAAATGAGTGCAATGAGTAATGAGTAAAATTTAAGGGAGGTAAATACAGCTAATTTTGTTCAGGATGAACAAAATCAGCTATATTTATTACCTCCCTTAAATAAATTATGCTTAAAACTTATATACACAGCTATAAATAGTTTTTGATTTCTTCAAGAAACAATCAGACGCTTAACACTTTCAAATAAAAAATTATGGTGGTAAAATTATGTTTTTTTGCAGCTATAACTTAGAAATTTTTTAAATCGTTGAAAAGTATTTGTTAGATTCATTGAAATGTGAGAGTTAAAACCCTAATCGCACTGTATAAATATATGAAGTATATTTAAGTATATACTTTCTATCTACAGAGCTCTAAAGAGTAGAGTCTGTAGAAACACCAAAGTCACTGAGAGAAAAAAATAAACTTGGAAATTATACAAAATGATCACATTTTCATTCAAATCAAATAAAACATTCTAGGACATATAATGCCGATGTGGAATTTTAGACCTGTTAAGACACCAATAAAGACAAAAAGAGAAAAGTATGGATTTTTTTTATTTTTTTCAAATGAAGGATATGCAATATTGATAAATTTCTGTTCGGATAAAATTTGCGATATTTATATTTCTTCCCATCAATTTTGTCAAAACTCCGATTTAAATTGATATTAATTCAAAATAGTATTTAAAAAGTAAAACTTGTCATATACTCAAAATGTCAAATTAATAACAGTTACTGCTATGCACTTTGTATAATTGCAATGAACAATTAACCATTTGTTCTGAACTGACAATTTTCATCCTATAATTATGTTTTCATATCAAAATCATGTGGGACCTCCAGACAATTTGTCCCTTTGTGCACCAGCATTTTATACAGTCTGGGGAAGGAATCGAACCTCCATACATGATTTTGATTAAATAAGGGCAATAAGACCCTGTTAATGACATAAGGCAAAACAGGATGAACATTATAATTTGAAAAGTCTCCATGACAATGACATCATTTCATTTCTTAAGAAGTGACTAATTAATGCCATGATGGTTACAGTGCATAACAATAAGGAATTATCAAAACTATTTTGAATTAAGGTAATGCATCTGAATTGGGTCAAAGAGAATCAGATAGATACACAGGAATTTCTGGGTTTTCAAGCAATCCCATATTTCATTCTTATTCAAATTTAAAGAAAAAATCACAGTACTCTTTATGTAGTCTAAAGTTACACTTCTTACCTGCTGCACTTCCCCTTCATGAAATCTATCAGCACACAAAATTTCATAATTATTGCCATTTAACTTTCAGACATATGGACAGGCCAAATCCAAGTATGAAGAAAAAAACAAAGGGGAGAAATTAATTATCTTTTTTTTCATGTATTTATTTTTTTCAATTCACCAATACACATCCCCTACAAATGTTACGTAAAAAGTCCTTTTATTTTCAGAGAACATGAAATTTTGAATAAAAAGGTTTAATCTTACAACTGACAAAAAATGTTCATGCAAAATAGTTATAAACCATGAGTTACAACCATTCTGCATAAAACATATGATAAAGATATAGTGATATGAAGCAAATAACTTCCATTATATTTCAAGAAGATGTTTGATGAAATCTTCGGAAGTCTATTGGAATTTTTAGATATAGAATGACAATTTAACTTTTTTCAAATCAAAATATAGTGGCCCAGTGTAAGTTTTCCATTAAAATGACCTGAATTACTGATTAGAGCATTTTGAACTTTTGGTTATATCTCTGTTGATTTTTAAGATAGTTTTTAGTTCACTTAGATTGGCTAATTGACTGTAACAAGAACATCCTATTTCGTAAAGGATGATTTTACAATGAATTTATTTTAGATTTTTTTTTCAATTTGTAGCTTGACTTATAGTAAAAGGGGGAAATTGGCTATTTCGGTCACCTGGGTATTGGCTTTGGCTAAGGAATGATGCTTAATTAAGTTAAGTTTCTACACTATTCCAAGATCAACCTTAATTAAAGTCGATACACTGATGTATGTTTAAAATGCGTACTCCATGTCTTGAAATGCTTGCAGAAATATATACATGTATATCTTATTCATTTAAAGCTTCATACAGAATAATAATATCAATCAAATCTTAAAATTTAAATGACTCAATTATCACAACCTTAACATGAATATAATGAAGATGAATCATTCTACACAAACATTATGGTAAGTATGGTTGTATTGTGTAACAAAGTAAATCAAGATCAGACAGCACAAAGTGCATAGTCAGATCTTGTGAAACACTGTATTTCTAACCGAAATCTGCCTGTTTAACCAGGTTAAACGTCTGACCAACATCTTTGCACAGAATTAGATAACATTTTCCATTAAATGATCATCCAAGTTTATATCTTCAGTAACTGATTCAAAGTTATCTTTGATAGAAACCCAAAATTCACATCCCCAGGTCTTTCGAGCACTTCACATCATTAACCATATTTAGTGCGAAATATTGCCTTATTTAACCAATTACTAGAAAAAATTCTCTCTGCACATGAAAGTCTCACATATTGATAAAAGTGTGCTGTCTAGAAATACAAGGCTTTTGTAAATGTTTTTTTTTAATTTAATTTCGATAATTCCTGGCATCGTTAGGATACTCAGACATGTAACAAACGTTATTTCTCTCTTTGCCACGATTAACTACAACAAAAATATATATAACATTCTTAGTGATCTACCAAAGCGTACAATCATTGACCGTTGATCAAATTCGCTAAGATAAGTCAAATGTTCAAAGAACTTTGAACAATAAATGACAATAAAAGTTCACTCTGCACCGGAGTGCAGCTTGAACCACATCTACACCGACTGAAGCTCAACCTAATTAAAAGTCAATGCTCTGATGCAAGTTTAAAAAGAAGGTACTCCATGTCTAAGAAAAGCTTGCAGAAATATGTCTTATTCATTAAAGGCTTCATACACAAAAAATGTATCAATCATATCTTAAATCTTAAACCTTAAATTTCTATTTCAACACAAATATCATGAAGATGAATCACAATTAATACTTTAGTCTTAAAATGTAAATCAAGATCAAGCTGCACAAAGCCTGCAGCCTGCTCCTGGCCAACACTGTATGTAGAACCGACATCAGTCCACTTAACTAGGTAAAACATCTGACCAATCTCAATCTTCTTGCACTAAATAGAAATATTTCCATTAAATGAACATCCTAGATTATGGCCTTTTTAGCTTTTTCAATGAAATTTTCTACAGAAACACAACCAATTCAAAAGAGCAAAGCCTTTAGAATAATTCCCATTATTAATCATACTTAGTGAGAAATATTGCATAAATGAAGCAATTACTAGAAACTTTCTTTAATTGCATGAAAAATAATAATTAATTGATAATAGAAATCAATCCCAAAGAGTATCAACCAATGAATTCCTTGAACAGTAAAGACCCAGATCAATCTGCAATTACAGGGTTCCCACGCTCCAACAGTTCCAAAATTCCCTGACTTTTCCCTGACAATTCCCTGACAAGAAAATGATTTTCCCTGACATTAAATGGACGTTTAGGCACATGTATTTCTATTCATATACAACTTTACAATAGATCATCAAAGGTATCTATGTAAAATAGCTCTAGAAATATTCCGTTTAAAATCCCTATCTTGAGCACTATAGAGTAAATAGATAATACATTTTCTTCATTCAAGTTCTCTTGGTCGGGGTTTAAAAGCCTCTTTCCATAATTCATATATAGCATAAGGGCTCAAAATCTAACCATTTATGGTACTTATCTAGCCATTATAAATATGACATCCTATCTGAAACATCAAGCTGCACATCCCATATAGGTTATTATTCACCAATTGGCTAGACACACTTCAATCTAGTCAAAAGAATGTTAGCAGCTGTAGGGGTCAAAATTCTGAACGAAAGATGAGCAGTCCTAAACTCACTTATTGCATGAGGGTATGCATGTTTGAAAAAGAGGCCCTATGAGAGGCAGAGATTCTCTCCTACCTCCCTAGAAATAGACAATCAGTTTATGTAGTAGGAATCTAATACAAGTATGGCGACACCTTAAGGGTTTCGCGGGGAAGAATGAGTGAAAATAAACATGATAAATGTTTTGTTTAAAGACAAATCAAAGTTGATATATTGAGGTAGGGAGATGTATCGACAGACAGCTGGAGGTGATACTAAAATACGTTGACATTAGGTAGCGTATAATAAACAAGATGTGTTCTTAAAACAATATATATATATTCCATCTGTAAAATTTCCTATACGTGTTTGACAGATCTCGTCTCGGTTGAAAGTTTATAAGAGTTGTCTCCAGACAACATAGCTCGCTCAAACTGCTGCTTGTCACAGACAGCACTGGACTAAAGATCAAATTTCAAGTATTTAGTTAAGTTTAATTCCAGTAAAGTATCCGTCCATTCTGTTCAACCTGTAATTGAACATTTCTGAACAAACTTGAAAAGGAAATGAATTTAGGTTGAAACTTTGCTGGACTTGTATCTTAAAGTTGTGCAATATGATATTTTTTCCCATTTTATCATCGCCGTGCCACCAGAAACGTCCACCTTGAGTACTTTCAGTGCTTTGATCTAACACAGCTTTATTTGTTCTCTTCTAGAATCATATAATCATATTTTCATATCAAAATCATGTGGGACCTCCAGACAATTTGTCCCTATGTGCACCAGCAATTTATACAGTCTGGGGAAGGAATCGAACCTTCATACATGATTTTGATTAATGAGGCATAAAGACCCTGATTTTGAAATAATAAAAAACACAATGAAAATTCCAACATGACAGAGTATCCAAGGAGATATATGAAACCAAAACCCTTATCACTCTATATGAATATTCAAAATCAGATGATACAAAAGTCATTTAGTGTGATAATCTTTAGTATTGTTCCTCCATGAATTAAACAAGAGGCCCATGAGGGCCTGAGACCACTCTTTTGGCTCTTTGAAAAGCCTACATCTTGACAGTCCTATTCAAGATAAAACCAGGAAAAAGTTTCATGAAAATATATCCACAAATGAAGGAGGAGTAGTGTTGATAAGGAAAATTACCTTAAGGCCCCTTTTCTCAAGATGATGCCTAATTGCACCAAATGGCAAACTGTTCGCCATGGTCTCTTGAGAAATATTTTGTTTAAGTATCATGACAATCCATGCATAAATGAAGAAGTTGTGTAAACGATAAATAATAAATATGACATAAAGCCCCTTTTCCCATGACACTGCATACTATCATCATACCTCTGTGAAATGAACATGGTCACTTGATAAGGGACATTCTATTAAACAAATGTATAGATATAAGCAAAACAGGAGTTGTGTTAACAAGGAGGTTAACATTTAGACCCCTTTTTCTGTGATGTGGCGTATTGACACAAGGCAAAATAAATGTGGCCATGGTCACATGATGAGAAATGTTCTGTTAAGTTTTTATGAAAATTTGTGTAAAAATGAAGGAGTTGTGTTTAATTATACATTAAAGATCATTTTCTCATGACGCAGCATGTAATTTAAAAGCCACAAATGCATATAGTCACTGAGAAGGAATATTCAGTGAAAGTTTCATTGAATGTATCCATTGATAAAAGAGGAGTTTTGTTAACAAGTTTATATTAAGGTTCTCTTTTCTATGACACAGAATGAAATAACTACACCACATCAATATGCACATGGTTACGATGATGATGTAGAACACTAAGACAAGTTTCCATTTTCTTCCATGTATAAATGAAGGAGTTGTGTTCACAATAAATAAGCATAAAGGCCCTTTTATCATAACATGGCTTGCAACTAAATTAGCCTAATGCACCTAGTCATTAGAAATGCAATATTCTGTGAAAGTTTCAAAGGAATGTTTCCATTTATAAAAGAGGGAGTTTTGTTTGAAGAGGTTTACATTAAGCCCCCCATTTCTATGATGCAGTATCAAATCATCAAATTACATTAATATTCACTTGGTCACCGAATGTTAAATACCAAGTGAACATTTCATTAACTACCATGTATAAATGAAGGAGTTGTGTTACCAAATTATACACACAAAGGGTCCTTTTATAATGAAGCCGCATATAACTAGACAGCTACGAATGCAAATAGCCACTGGAAATAGAATGATCTGTGAAAGTTTCATATGAATTTATCAAGTAAAACAAGAGGGCCATAGTGGCCCTTAATCGCTCACCAGAATGAACTGTCTAAAATATTCAAAAGAAGTCCCATATTAGAAATAGAATGATGAATGACTAAGATTAACAATGCTGTTGCTTCTATAACTATTCTATTGACCCAATTTCGAACTCTTTAAAAATTGCAGCAACTCAATCATTCTGACCAAATTTCAGGTTGATTGGGCAAAAAATATAGCCTCTAGAGTGCATACAAGGTTTTTCTTAGATTTGATCCTGTGACCTAGTTTTTGACCCCAGATGACCTAATATAGAACTCATCTGAGATTTCATCAAGACAATGACTCTGACCAAATTTCAGGTTGATCAGTCAAAAAATGTGGCCTCTAGAGTGCATACAAGGTTTTTCTAAGATTTGACCCTGTGACCTAGTTTTTGACCCCAGTTGACCCAATTTCAAACTTGTTTAAGAATTTATCGAGACAATCATTCTGACCAAATTTCAGGTCGATTGGGCAAAAAAAAAAAATGGCCCCCAGAGTGCATACAAGGTTTTTCTCAGATTTGACTCTAAGACCTAGCTTTTGACCCCAGTGGACCAAATTTCTAACTCATTCAAGATTTAATCAAGACATTCATTCTGACCAAAATTCAGGTTGATTAGGCAAAAATGTTGCCTCTAGAGAGCATACAAGGTTTTTTCTAAGATTTGGTCCCATAACCTATTTTTCGACCCCAGTTGACCCAATTTCAAACTCATCAAAGATTTCATCAAGACAATCATTCTGACCAAATTTCAGGTTGAAAGAACAATAAATGTGACCTCTAGAGTGCACACAAGGTTTTTCTAAGATTTGACCCTTTGACCTAGATTTTGACCCAAGTTAACCCAATTTCATACTCAACCGAGATTTCATCAAGACAATCATTCTGACCAAATTTTAGGTTGATCGGGCAAAAAGTGTGGCCTATAGAGTGCATACAAGGCAAATGTTTATGAAGGACATTGCTTGGCAGACGATGGACATTCACCTAACCACAATAGCTCACCGTGAGCACTTCATGCTCAGGTTAGCTTAAAAGAGGAATTTGTTTAAAAGGAAGTTTACACTAAGGCCCTTTTTCCATTGACGCAGTATGAAATCACTAGACCACATCAATATGTACATAGTCAGATTATGTAGAATTATAAATGCAATTCTCAATCTTTTCCATGTATAAATGGGAGGTATGTTTATGAAGAATATACATAAAGGCCACTTTTATCATGACACAGCATATATCCTAAAAGCCTCAAATGCACATCAATTAGGTCCCTTTTTCTACGACACAAGATAAAATCACCTGACCACATCAATATGAACATGGTCACATGATGTAGAATACTAAGTGAAATTTTCATGCATACATGAAAACTGTTAGCAATAAATTTTAAGTTTCAATTTTAATATAAGCCCCTTTTATCATAATGTCAATTGATCATAATTTTCTTTTTAAGAGATCAATCAATGTGATAATAAAATGATTCTGAGCATGTCTGAAGTCAATAGGATGAAGACTCAGTGCTCTCAATATGTGGACGTCGACGTAATAAACATTTAGAAAATTCTGAAATAACGTCTGCAATTTCAGACCCAGGCATAAAAAAACGTCCAAGATTCAAGGAAAACGTACTATAATTTGACCCCGTTTGTTTAACGAATTTACCTAATAAAGGATTAACAGTTAACACAAGCAAAAAGTCGATATTCAACCCGAGAATACACATATAGCTGGCCAAAACAAGTCATGTGTAACACGCGGGGTCATAGACTCGCTATATCAACCAGTCTATGATTATGTAATTTTGCCGGGTTAGTGAAACCTTGACATTTCCGCCTCCGTCGTTACCTTTCTTTGTCGGATGCAGATCCCGAGGGAAGATCTCTTTGATCCTGAAACAAAAGAAATTTGAATCGGTCGATCAAATGTAATTCATACATCTCTGACCAATATAAATTCGAAGAAAAAAAATAAGAAGAAGATGAAGAATAGATCTATTTGTAAATCAAAAAAAAAAAAACAAGAGGACCCTGAGGGCCCTTAATCGCTCACCTGATATTTCAAGTAAATTATCATTAAGACTCCATTTCCTATGATATGGCATGAACCTTCCCATTTTCAACAGAGTTCATTCTTGTGACCTGGCAAACATTTTGATCAAGTTTCATGAAGATTGGACTATATTTGTGGCGTTTGGAGCTCTTACGAGAAAATTGTCATTAAGGCCCCTTTTCCCGTGATATGGCATGAGTTCATCCTCATGACATAACAAACATTCTGACAAAGTTTGGTTGATTGGACCATATTTGTGGCTTCTAGAGAGTAAACAAAAAAAATTGTCATTAAGACGCCTTTTCCTGTGATATGGCACCGATCCTTCCCATTTTCAATAGACATCCTCATGACCTAACAAACATTCTGCCCAAGTTTCATGAAAATTGGACCATATTTGTGGCTTCTAGAGTCTAAACAAGAAATTTGTCATTAAGGCCCCTTTTCCTGTGATATGGCACAGATCCTTTCCATTTGAGCAATTTTCATAAGGGACCACCCAAGGAATATTTCTGCCAAGTTTGGTTGATTTTAACCCATAAGTTTAGGAGGAGATGTCGTTTAAAGATATTGTTGACAAAATTGTCATTAAGGCGGCTTTTTCTGTGAAATGGCACGGATCCTTCCCATTTTCAATAGACTTCATCCTCATGACCAAACAAACATTCTGACAAAGTTTCATGAAGATTGGACCGTATTTGTGGCTTCTAGAGTGAAAACAAGAAATTTGTCATTAAGGCCCCTTTTTCCGTGATATGGCACAGATCCTTTCCATTTGAGCAATTTTCATAAGGGACCACCCAAGGAATATTTCTGCCAAGTTTGCTTAATTTTAACCCATAAGTTTAGGAGGAGATGTCGTTTAAAGATATTGTTGACAAAATTGTCATTAAGGCGGCTTTTTCTGTGAAATGGCACAGATCCTTCCCATTTTCAATAGACTTCATCCTCATGACCTAACAAACATTCTGACAAAGTTTCATGAAGATTGGACTGTATTTGTGGCTTCTAGAGTGAAAACAAGAAATTTGTCATTAAGGCCCCTTTTCCCGTGATATGGCACGGATCCTTTCCATTTGAGCAATTTTCATAAGGGACCACCCAAGGAATATTTCTGCCAAGTTTGCTTGATTTTAACCCATAAGTTTAGGAGGAGATGTCGTTTAAAGATATTGTTGACAAAATTGTCATTAAGGCGGCTTTTTCTGTGAAATGGCACGGATCCTTCCCATTTTCAATAGATTTCATCCTCATGACCTAACAAACATTCTGACAAAGTTTCATGAAGATTGGACTGTATTTGTGGCTTCTAGAGTGAAAACAAGAAATTTGTCATTAAGGCCCCTTTTCCTGTGATATGGCACGGATCCTTTCCATTTGAGCAATTTTCATAAGGGACCACCCAAGGAATATTTCTGCCAAGTTTGGTTGATTTTAACCCATAAGTTTAGGAGGAGATGTCGTTTAAAGATATTGTTGACAAAATTGTCATTAAGGCGGCTTTTTCTTTGAAATGGCACAGATCCTTCCCATTTTCAATAGACTTCATCCTCATGACCTAACAAACATTCTGACCAAGTTTCATGAAGATTGGACCGTATTTGTGGCTTCCAGAGTGAAAACAAGAAATTTGTCATTAAGGCCCCTTTTCCCATGATATGGCATGGATCCTTTCCATTTGAGCAATTTTCATAAGGGACCACCCAAGGAATATTTCTGCCAAAGTTGGTTGATTTTGACCCATAAGTTTAGGAGGAGATGTCTTTTAAAGAAAAAGTTGACGCCGTGACAGACAGACGGACAGACGGACGCCGGACAACGATCGATCACAATAGCTCCCTTGAGCACTTCGTGCTCAGGTGAGCTAAAAAACCGCTACCAGAAAATATTCTTGAAAAGTTAATCGGTTGTTCTCGTTTATTAAAGGCATCTTCTGAGAAGGGGAAATCCCGATGAAGTCATTTAAATTGTCTGCAACAAAATGTCCGATGAGAGATTTGATATGACAGTTTTCTTGTCTTCAGTTTTTCAGATAATTCTGCATAAGATTAATTAAGTTAGGGTACAATAAATTGCAAGTACATTTATTAACACACTACCTTGAACCTTCTGCATCCTTGGAACAACTAGGCAAGAAAAATGAAGCTGCATTCATTTACGTGGGTTCAATTTCCGTACTAGCGCCGGATACCAAAAAATCATAACTAAGAGTTGAGTAAGCCGCGTTTACTAGCCTCACCGCATACGTTAAACGACCTTTCAAAATCTAAACTCTACAGTTTCTCAAATTAGTTTTCATAATTTATTTAATGTAAATAATTATAAGTCATTTTGCGACCAGTTCGTAACTCTAGCTAGGAGTTTAAACACTTGGAAGTCCTTTACTTTTAAAGAACTACACAGAATGATGGACTTTGTGAGCAAAAATGAAACTTACTTAAGCCAGGAAACAAGCATTTACAAAGTGTGCAGGAAATTGAAGGTGAAGATGAGGGGGGGGGGGAGTAAAAATTCCTTAAGTCGTTAAAAAAATTCCTAAAATTCCAACATGGAATTACAAAATTTCCTGAAATTGGCCCCTATTGAGAGCACTGAAAACTGTGGACTTAAGAGCATTAAAGATTTTCTAATTATATTTTTATTTGGCACCTTTTCCTGTGATGCTTGACAGATCAGGTTAATTGAAGAGAAGCATCATTGTAAAGGTACAATCATTCTGAGCAAGTTTTAAGACAATCTGATGAAAACTGTGGACTTAAGAGTGTTATCGTCGACTTTTTAATTAAATTTTCAATTATGTTCATTTGGCCCCTTTTCCCGAGAAGCTTGACAGATTGAGCCAAATTTTTGTAAGGAAGCATCCTTGTGATAGTACAATCATTCTGAGCAAGTTTTGAAGTCAATTTGGTGAAAACTGCAGACTTTAGAGCGTTAACAAGGATTGTCTAATTAAATCTTAGTAGGCTCCTTTTCCCATGACTCTTGACAAATCTAACCCATTTTCGAAAGGAACGTTCTTGTGATGGTCCAATCATTCTGATCGAGTTTTAAGACAGTCCTATAAAAGTTGTTGACCATAGAGAGTTAATGAGGATTTTCCAATACAATTTTTCAATTATTTTCATTTGGCCCCTTTTCCTGTGATGCTTGATGGATCGGGCCCATTTTCAAAAAGACCCATCCAAGGAGCATCAGCGAGGATTTTCTAATTAAATCTTAATTAGGCTCCTATTCTCATGACTTTTGAGGAATCTAATCCATTGTACAAAGGAACCACCCTTGTGATGGTCCAATCATTCTGACCAAGTATGAAGACAATCGGACAAAAACTGTGGACTCTAGAGTGTTAACAAGCAAAAGTTAAGGGACAGATGGACAGACAGCCAGATGCAGAAAGGGAAAACCAGTGTCGATTTAGCTCTTCTGACCTTCGGTCAATAGAGCTAAATATGTGACACCAGGAATCATTGTCTAAATTATCCAAAGAGTAACAATACAGAATGCCTTACATCTTTAACAAGTAGCCTATTAGCTGTCAGGACACTTGTTATTTTCACATTTCTGCAGCAAAAGAATGGAGATGTGCATTTGTCTGTATATTCAAATCTAAAACTATGTATGAACTTGAAGCAAATGCCAATGCTTATATTTGGCAGTTACATGTTGAATAAATTTTGTCGACATCCATAATCTTTGTCCAATGAATGTTTCACATATCCTAAAGTACCTTTAGGTGTGGCTTGAATGGTTTGTCTATATCTATAACAATAACTTAAGTTTAGATGTGTTTTTTTTTCAAAACTAGATATATTTAAATTCCTAAATCAACAATAAATGGTTCAGTCATATTCAGTTCTGCACAATAACAGTGCTTACAGCACTTTGATTACACTTCTGGATTGTGAGAAGAAGATTTTCATATATGTGACCTGTCATGCGAAAAGGGACCATCTGGGTAGTGCATAAAGTGTCGACTCTTGTCAGACTGTGCGGATTGCGCAAACTGACAAGTGTCGAAACTTTTTGCAAGCTGCTTATTTTCTGAATCTAGAATATTCAATCTACCTTCCAGTGATAGAATTTTTGAAATGTGACAACTGGTTGACTTATTCTGGATCAAATCTTTTTTTTATTAATTCATTTTACAGTATTCCAAGATGCTCCCTTTTCGTGTGACGGTTCATGTATATTTTTGTGCTTTTTTTCAATGTAAAATCCAGGATCCTACAACATAGGGTAGCTTTTTTAAGAAAAAGTAATGGTAGACAAGCATTGAATAAAGCTCAATACGAAATATGAAAGCTCTAGCCCCACGGTTTGGGAGAAGATGATTTTTTAAGGTGTTTTTTTTTACTCTGTTTCCATGGCAACCAGAGTTGTTCATGGATTCCAATTCTGTGAAGTATTTTGAAAGTCCTTTTAATACGGAAGTTTGGGTGAAATCTGATGGATAGTTTTGGAGAAGATTTTTTTTGAAATTGTAGACGGACAGACAATCGGACAGATGGATCGACAGACGGATGTTGATCGATCACAATAGCTCACCTTGAGCACTTTTACTCAGGTGAGCTTAAAAATAACTTATTTAATCTTTCAGAACATCCACCTTACCAATGAAATATGATCCTGATCAGTCTGCATACCATGTACTCAATTATGGCCCGGCCCTTTCCTTTATATACCTGTATACACATATATCTAACTATAACTAAAACCATGCCTTACAAGAAATAAAAGATTTAAACACCTTTTTTAATATTTGAAAAGCTATTTGGTTTGCTGATTTTTCCATTCAAATCATCATGATGGTAATTTTCAGCTCACTCCCATTTCACATGTTTACACACTATTTAGTTCCATAAAAGATATCTATTTGTTTTGTCTATTGAAGTCATTAACTTATAAAAATATAACTTTCTTATTTCATAGTCATATGAAACTTGAACTGTCGCAAAGCGGACTGATATCCCCCACCAGTGCTTTGTCCTACTAGGGCTATTTCCCAGTATAAGTGATTTCAGTTCAGTCACAATCTATTTGCAACATGATATCAACAAGAGTGCAACAGTCACAATATACATCACTACTTTGCTGCTGTTTCACTAAAATAATTGGAGAGATTTATAAATATCCACTCCAAAACCCAGAGACTAAGTGTCAAGGGGTATAACTCTTGCAAAAAACAATGAAATCCTTGATCATTGTACATCTACAAATTATAGTGATGACATTGCCCAAGTTTCATTTAGTTAGGAGGAGCCCCAGGTACTAGGTTTTAAGTTAGCATTTTTCAGGGAAAAATTGATAAACCAAATAATCCTAACTTCATGCACATCTAACAATTGAGGTTATAACATCCACTAAGATTCATTAAGTTCCAGCCAGAAACTTAGGAGGATTTGCATTCATAATGCTGCAATTTCAATAAGCCCCAGTGACTAAGATTTAAGGGGGCATAACTGAGGCAAACATCAATGAACCATAACATCCTTACTTCATGCACATCTACCAATTAAGGTGATAACATTGACCAACTTTCAAAAAGATCCAACCAGAAACTTAGGAGGAGTTGTGCTCACAAGAAAAGTGGATGTAGGTACAGATGGACAGATGGATGGATGGACCAACAGAGAAAATGACGCTAATATATACAACCTCGGGCAGCATATAAAAATTGAGAAAAATTTACAAGTTCAAGGGAGATATTTTGGCAACCACTATGCGCAATATTGTAGGTGAAAATGACAAATTCAAAGGGAGATAATTTAGCAACAAATCATTGCAGAGACTTCAAAATTGCAGGTGCGCAATTTCAAATGCAGATAGTATACATTTTGTATTAATTTCAAGTAAGTACATGAAATAGTGTAGGAGAAATGCTCAGGACATCCGACAACAATAATTTAGTGATATTTGCAAGTTCAAGGGGAGATCATTCGGAAATTATTGAGATTAGAGGCTCCAAAATTGCAGGTGCAAAAGTTCACAAGCAGATACACATATATAAATTGCAAGTCAATACATGCAATAGTGTAGGAGAAATGCTCAGGACAATAATAATTTCTGCTTATAATGTTTTGCACCTGAAAATGTGAAAATGTCTTATTTTGATTTAACAGTGTCAGTATTAATTATAAAATGCTAACCTTTTTATACATACACCATTTTCTGCTTTAATGCCTTTGACGCAGAAACAAATGCAGACTGATCAGCATTTCGACAGAAGACATTTCTTATCAAGGATTTTGGGTATCCGGTGCCGACAAAGAATCATCCTGGGTTAAGCACCTTTAGGCAGTTTTCTTGGTTCCATATTTGTCAACTATGCCTGAAATAAAATAAAGACATCTCAATTTGGACTGTTTACTTTTACCTCTATCTGTATTCCCTCCTCCATATAAAAACATTAATGCTCAAATTGGTCTTATTGCCACTTTCAACAGTATTTCAGTAACAGCATGTCAAATTGTTCACCCAAATAGCTCTTAGCAGTACTTTTACAGATATAAGGGATAAGTTTGTTTTTTTTGTTTTTTTATGAGGGGAATGGGACCGAAATTTTGCCCCCAGGCTTCACGAAATAGCCATATATTTTACTGGACAGTGGGTCTGGTAAATTTGAAATTTTTACCAGACCGAACAAAATTTCACCAGACTGAATACAACTTTATGTGGAAGTGGCTTTATTTTACCAGTCAGTCGGTCCCGTGTTCTTGCACAACTTATCGGACCAGGATGATTTTTACCAGACATGTCAGTGGGACAGGCAGTATTTCGTGAAGTCTATGCCCCCCCCCTCCCTATAAAAAACTGCACAAAGAAAGGCATGTCCAGCTTCAACTCATTATTCATTAGATCTTTCTATTTATTAAAACATTTACGCATTATTGACTCCCTTGTTGGCTTTAACTTTATAGTCAGTGATATGGTCATCAAGAAATGGGTAAAACAGCAAAAAAACACTTTATGATCCCTTTTCTTCTCTCAAACACAATCATCCAGTTTTAAAACTATGCATTTCTAGGCAATAGATATATATGATAAACAATAGGGCAAACAGACCCAGTGCATGTTTGGGTATTAGGGAAATAGCGGCCTGGATTCAGATCAGACTGCATAATATATATTTGTGCATTGCACAAGGGCTACAGATAGATAGGGTATTTTGGATATCAGATCAAAGTATTTCAATAATTATAGCACAAACCCTTTGCTGTTAGTACTCATTGGAATAGTCTTGTCAAGACAATTCCGATGAGAACCCACAATATAGGGTTTGAGGTTTAAGGATTTTAGACGTGTTTAACCCTTGCTTATTTGTATCTCTGACTGCAGGCTGATCTTAGTCTTAACTGTCTGCCACAGGCTTTTTTATTTATGAGCAGCATAGTAGGGTCAGCGTCTGATCCAGACATCTATGGAAAAATAATCCCCCATTAGTTATAATGGGGTCTCAAGTTTCCATATTTAATAGGAATAATTAAAACCAAGAAGCTAATCCTAATCATACCTTGCATACCTAAGCTCCAGGAGTCCAGGGCTATATCAATCAAAAGGAACTTGTTGTCTAAGAAAGTTGATCTAAGGCCCAAAGTAGCTTCTGATTTTGGAAGCTGTTGTTGTTCTTTAGTGAATATAGACTGGAAAACTTACTGTATTTCTCCTATAAGATGCGCCAAGGTTTTTTTATTTGTCTATAAGCGCCATGAACTTAATTAAAAAAAATAAAATGTAAGCTAATGAACTGTTATTCTTCCACCATTAATTGCCGCTTTCAAAAGCAAGCAATTGTAAGAGCAGAAGCCGAGATAATTTTTTAGCTCACCTGAGCACAAAGTGCTCAAGGTGAGCTATTGTGATCGTACAATATCAAGCGTCCAGCGTCCACAATTTCTTTAAACATCTTCTCCTCCTAAACCAGTGGGCCAATCTTAAAGAAACTTGGCAGGGATGTTCCTTGGGTCAAGCTCTACCAAAGTTGTTCAAATAAATGAAATCCACCCTTAACTTTCATTTTACCCTTAACAAAAAGGGTAAAAAAATGAAAATCTTCAAAAATCTTCCTCTCTGAAACTAGATGGCAGACAACTTTCATATTTGGTATGTAGCATCATGTAGTGGACCTCTACCAAGTTTGTTCATATCAAGACCCTTGGGTCATATTTGAGCTTTGCGCGGGCGCAACCCTTTTTACGTAGAATCAAAGAGGGAAAATCTTAAAAATTCTTCTTCTCTGAAAGCAGATGGCAGACAGCTTTCATATTTGCCATGTAGCACAATCTAGTGTACCTCTACCAACTTTGTTCATATCAAGCCCCTAGGATCATATTTGGGCTCCACCCGGGCGCAACTCTTTGTACATAGAATCAAAGAGCGAAAATCTTTTAAAATCTTCTTTTCCGAAACAAGATTGCACTCAGCTTTCATTTTTGGTATGTAGCATCATCTAATGGGTCCCTACGAAGTTTGTTCATATCAAGACCCTGGGGTTATATTTGGGTTCGACCCAGGCGCATCCCTTTTAGCCCATCTGAGCACGATGAGTGAAAATAGGAAAACCTTCAAAAATCCCCTTCTCTGAAACCAGAAGGCAGACAGCTTTCATATTTAGTTTGTAGCATCATCTAATGGACCATTACCAAGTTTGTTCATATCAAGACCCTGGGGTCACATTTGGGCTCCACCCGGGTGCATCCCTTTTTACATAGAATCAAAGAGAGAAAAGGCATATCTGTCTTGCTCTTGGCTGAAAACATTCCATGGTATTGAGCTTAAGTAGAAATTATCTTCTTTTTGACATCTGCCTTTTCAATTAATGTGATGTCCCAGGGGTCAAAGAGACGCAGGTGAGCAATCTAGGACCATCATGGTTGATCTAGGACCATAATGGTCCTCTTGTTTATACAAGATAAAAATTTTCAGACGAATACAAAATTCAAGGTCCTGCTTCAAATGGAAAAAGCAGTCTAATAAATCATTACCTTTTCACGAATGAAATAAATAATCCTGTATTTAATCCTTTAAATTCTGTGTTGCATTTCTGTACTCATTGCATTTAAAACTATGGCGCTTCCAGAAAAATGTGAGATTTTATATTTCATTCCTCTGCATTGAAAGTTGATAACCCATCTACAATTGCTCTTTTACCGAAAACACATATTGAAACCTTTTTGTATATCAGTATGAATTAATGTTGATAATTAACAGTTCATATACAAAGCAATTAATGGATAATTGTTTAGGATTGTTCTAGAATCTTGTAAATACAAACGCTGTAGTTGTAGGGTTTTAAAATAGCGTTAGCAATATAAGTTCTACAATTCATATATTTATTTTACGCAATATTATCTGTCATTGATTCACATGAAAAGAAATAGATGAACATGTCGTCGGATTTGTTCAGAAGCTTGTAACTATAGCTTGATTTAAGCTGTGGTTGCAGAGTTTCAGTTTTGAATCGACGTTATGTTTAATACACCGAATAATCCAAAATATATACACGAAAAAGAATCGTTTAAATTGACATTTTCCGCTTTACTAAACGGTTTAATTAGGGTATTCTTTCATATTTCAATCAACTTTTAAAAAAAAATGTATATGGGTTATCAAATATGAACTGTTTGTCTATATGATATCAAATTTATATATAACTTGTCAAATATAATATGTCACTTGCCTACAAAATACAAACAATCAAATAAATGACCAAATTGGGACTACGACGTTCTAAAAGAACGCGCCAAATTAATGCTTTCGAAAAATCGGTTATTCTAAACAATAACATCTTTCAATCAATTTGGGGGACTTTTCTATTTAAAATAAAAAAAAACATTATTACTTTGTATATTGCTTATTCGGACTTAGATCCATCTTTTTCCAAAGGTCACAATAGCGCGGTTGAAGTACATACCAAGCAAGACCACCGCCTACGGGTGCCTACGCTCGGCTGTCGAGTGCTGGATGGTGGGAAAAAATCTAAGTCAAAAAGGGGCATAATTTGCACAAAATGCATCTAGAGTTATCCCCCTTGATAGTATAGGCTGCTCTTTTGATGGTGAACATGTGTGCCAAGTTTCACGTGAATGCCTTCAGTAGAACCAGAGATATAACAAAATGTCAAAGTTTTCGCACGACAACGACGATGACGCGGAGGCTTTAGCAATACCTCTGGTTTTCCCCGAAAACAGCCAAGCTAATAAAACAAGTGACATATTGTAAAATATAGATATAGACATCTGAAATAATATGATGATGTAAACTTGGTTGAATAAAATATATACAAAAAAAAAAAAATGTGAGATTTTGCATGTGCAAGTTTTCAGAAGTTTGACTTAAATCATGCAATCACTCTAATCATGATAGGAATGGAAAATAGTTAAACCATAATCGTTTGAAAACCAAGCAGTGTTCCCACTGCTTTTTTTAATCTGGGGGTACAAATGGGTATTTAATAGTGTGCATGTACTCCCTCTATATAACACAAAGAAGGCATACTTGCAAAAATTGGGGGTACAACTTTCAATTTAGGGGTAAATAACCCCCATTTGGGAGTTTTTGGGAACACTGCCAAGTCAAGGAGTAGCTCTAAATAAAATTAACTTTGAGACTGAATTTTTCCACAATGGAGGATTGGGTGTCAGTCGGATAATCAATTGCCTGGAAATCATATTCTATGGGGAGTGTTTATAAGAGAGGGAGCATCTAATAGGTGAAATACCGTACACTTGCATTTTCAAAACTGACAATTTACTGTCAAGTTTGGTGAGCAAAGTAATCAATGTTTTTTTTCATAATTGCATGCTTAATCAGTTGGGAACATGATTATTTCATATTTACATTATTATAATGATGATTAAATAAGGACTAAAAAGTCCATTTATCAATACTCTTTTGGGGAAAAAAATCATTGCTATTAGCCTAATGAGGATATTCTTGCTAAAAATCTGTATCATTCCTCAATTTTGCAAAATATTTTATGTATTTCTGTATTCAAGGGTTAATTTAGCTGCTAAGGTTTACATCTTCTACTCTAAATTCCCATTTACACTGAAATATTTTTTAAAAACCAATGTAAAAATGATAAAAACAAATTTACCATACACACACAACAGTAATTCATTTTTATTGGTACACTTCTGAAATATTTTTGGTTAAAAATAACAAATCCATGTCGGGGGCACTGCCCCCGAACCCCCCTTGCAAATAAAAATAATTTTCAAAAAGTTAAATTTTTTATCCCTTATATATTTTAGACAAACCAGTGAAAAAATTATAAAACAAAGTTTTCTAACACACACAACTATAATTTATTATTATTGGTACACTTTAGAAATTGTTAATTTCAGTGGTTAAAACTTATTTATCCATGTCGGGGGCACTGCCCCCGAACCCCCATGCAAATAAAAAGAATTTACAAAAAGTAAAATAATTACCAAAAAAAAACACCCTCACCTCGATAGCTCAGTGGTTAGAGCATGGTCTCCTGGCCCAAAGGTCAGGGGTTAGAGTCCTGGTGAAGGCGAGGTGATTCCTTGGGCAAAAAACTTAATGGACAATGCCTCAGTCCACTTAGCTGAAAATGGGTAGCAGTGGTTAGAATCCATTGCCTCTTTCTAATGTGCATGTTTTGAAATCTAGATTGGGTTAAAAATAAGTAAGGTTACCGGTTTGCATATATAAATATGGTGGTGGGACAATTTGCATTTATCATGACCTTGGTGGTGGAATTTAAATGATTGTTACGCCATTACCCCCTAACAAACATAGGTGGAAATTACAGAAGAAAGCATAGCAATCTTTTGAAATAATTCAGTCTTTCAGTATATAAAATAAACAGGATAAATTGTTTCTAAAAATTCTCTCACCTATATACGGTGTTTGAATGTGTCTCTGGGTAGCCAGGACAGGGGTAAGTTACCAACTGCTTTTCTTTGGTGGATGTGTGATAACAAAAAATGCTAAAATTCATGGTTGTCTGGTAATAAAGCTGCCTGGTGTAATAAAATTCTTAAATGCTAATAAAAACAATAAACAAATAGATACAGTTTCTCAATGTGCAAGAAGTGTAGATCTATGTCAGACTGTTTTTACGAGAAGAAAGACAGTTGATATGGGCCAAGAAATCTGAAGACGGCTTCGCATTCGCTCGCCGTCTTCAGATTTCTTGACCCATATCAACTGTCTTTCTTCTCGTAAAAACAATGACACAAAATTTCTGCCTCTCAATAAGAACAATCATTTACCTTTATCATTTACCTCATTTACCTAAGAATTTGTCATCCAAGAAATGATTTCAATACGAGTCGAGAAAAATAAAAACATGGCGGGTCCAAAACATGGCGGAACGGTTGTCATGACGCGTGACGTCATGGAATTTTACCGAATTTTCCAAAAGCTCTGGGAATTTTGTTGGTAAAAAACTAAAATTTCTTTTTAAATCGATTTTTCCGAAATACAACGGCTATATAGAGACCTAGGTCGGGTGTCATTCTTTCAAATCTCAAATGTTCATCAAAATATCTATGGCAGTTTCTTAGGGGTCCCAATCGCGGCTATATCCGGTCAAATAGGTGGAATTAGTCGCCTTATATCATTCGTTCCATTAATCGAAGAATAAATTCTCCAATTAATTTTCACTCATTCTTTACTTTGCTTTAGCTCAAAAGTAAAGAGCAAAACTATGAGAAACCTAAAACACAGTTAATATGTTCAATTGGAACACCTTCAAGTCATAGTGTAGGATATTTTACTACCAAAGAAACTTTATCTCAGGAAAACGAAGGCCAAGGGCCTTTAAGTTTGAGACAGAAACTTTTGGTTGAATAATAGGATATAAAAAAATAATACATAAAGTACACATACATATACTGAGTTCCATGAAAAAGTGTGCACTTTCACTTTTTGCATTTTTCTTGATTTTTAACAAGTTGCTGGAAAATTATTGAGTAAATTTGATACTATACTTTAGTCAAGAACTTTTGAAATTAAAAGCCAAATCAGATTTGGATAAAGTGTCGCATGCTGCATACGCGTAGACAGAACTGAAATTGATGAGATTTGACCTCCTTAAAACTTTTTCTTTGGTAAGAGTTATGTGTTGATGTTGCCTTTTAAAGTTTAAGAAGCCATTCCATGCCATTTCCAAACAAAAGTTTTGATTTTTATTCAGACGTTTCGTGTACGTCAATGTTAGACATTGCTACGTTGTTGGGCCAGTAACTTATCGTTGAATGGTGCTATGGCGTTCTATGACATCTCGATTTGCTTATTAAATGCCTTAGAAAATGATGAACTCAATTTCTATTGGAACGTGAATGCCCAATCAATTTTAATGACGTTCTAAATTTGAAAAGGTTCGATTTTATTTAACGACGTTTATTGGAAGTCAAACTATGCTGTAGCATCATGCTCAATTGTATTGAAGATGTGATTTTATGCTTAGGAAAGCAGCAAAAATTGAACTGAATGCATTTTCAGACCAATTACTCGTCTAACGCGTGTTGCACATGCAAAATATGCAAAATCAAATTTATCAATTTAGCAGAAAATGTTTGCTCATTGTGTGATTTTTGTTTTCAAATATTGTTTGCACATACTCTTGGGGATAATCATACGTCATTTCATGACGATACATTGCGTAATTTTAGAGATATTCAAAATTGCACACTTTCATTCAAAAGTGCACACTTTCTTTTGGAACTAAGTATATTTACAAAAGCAAACTCTTTAAATACCAGAAGGCGTAATGCAAAAATACCCATATCATATATCATAAGTCAAAGCCTATGGTGTTTGTGAGAGAGAGGTACAGTGCCGTCCTTGGCAGAGAGGTTTTGCGTCCTTTAGTTCTTTTATAATATTATTTTAAGCCAACACATTTGACACAAGTATTGGTGAATTTTCTAGGAAAACGTTGTGGGGGATAAACCTAAGTTGAGGCTTTTATTTCCCAATGGTTGAAATAGATATACAGGCTTAAACAAAAGTCTTTGACATAATTGTGATATAATTATGAATTGCAACTGTACAAGTTATATCAAAATAAAAGCAATATGTAATGTGCAAGACAAACATCTGTCATGTAGAGAATACTTTCATTGACCGAATGATTTTTTTGTAAGAATATAATCATGTAATCTTTAAAGGCTTGTTGAAGGGAAAGTAATAATCATCTAAGCAATTCAAGGACCACAGAAACAGGATTGTATAATTTAGATTTGGTCAGATTTCGTTTCAATTACGATGGTCCAGTCTGAAGCTAACAAACCTAATATTTGCATCAAAACCACTATGGGACATGTGACCAACATCTTTTTAGTATTGTTGACACCATTAGACAGATTTGCAGAAAAAATTGAAGCATGACTACAACAATACCATTAGATTTCAAGATGTGCATAAATTAGAGAATTTAAATTATGAGATCAGCTTACCTACACATTGTAGTGAAGATAAAAGTATCATGTTATAGTATCGAGTACAATCAAATCATATATACTCTTTATATGATTCTTTGAACCTCAAAACTGGAACTACCTTACAAACACTGATAGATGAAGGAGCTTAAGGAAATAAATTACTCTAAGATAAATACAGAAATGAGACATAAGACCTTTCAGTAAAGAATTTGGTGATAAGATCTTTAGAGACTGCCTTTGTGTTAGATACTCCTGAAATGGAAAATTCCCTGACAGGATTTTCAAAATTCCCTGACATTTCCCTGACTTTTGTCTTATTTTCCAAATTTCCCTGACACTCAACAAAATTCCCTGACATTTCCCTGACTTTTTCAAAAATCCAATTTTCCCTGACTTTTCCCTGACGCGTGGGAACCCTGAATTAAGTGCAGGGCAATCTGAGCCGATGCTGCATTAGCTCTAAAACTTTGGCAGTAATTTATGCGGACTAGTCTAAGTATATTCATCTGAGAAACCCTTCTATTTGTCAAGATGCAAGGATAACATGCCTTGCAAATAAACAAATTTATGACTCATTTTACGAAAGCAACCCAGGTTTAAATAATTCTTTGAAAAAAGCAACAAATACAAATGCAACATGTACAACATATGCATGTTTTAAAATACAGGACTTTCTTACTTCATATGCTTTGTTACATACCGAAATTTATTTTTTTTGCCCATTCAAAAACGTGTTTATTTCAAAGCACATGGTTCAACTTCTTGTGAAAAAATGGCAACGTAATTTCCAATGACCTTTGACATAAGTCATGTGACCACCAAAATAGTAAACTTCACACCAATACAAGTTCGATACAAAAGTTAAACACAGTAAGCGTTTTGGCGCTTACAAAAAGAAATCAATCCCAATAATTTTCAACCGATGAATTCTTTGATTCAATGAACAATGCAGACCCAGATCAAAATGCACTCAAGGGGAAGCCAAATTGAATGAATGCTGCATAAGTTCTAAAACACTAGCAGTAATTAATAGGGACCAGTCTAAATATATTCATCCAAAAAATGCTTTCTAAGTGTCAATAAGCAATGAATAACATCACTTGCTAATTAACAAATTCTATGACCCAATTTATGATAGCACACCAGGCCTGATCATTCTTCAAAAATGCAAAAAAGTACAAATTCAACATGTACAACGCATGCATATTTTAAAATACAAGACCCTTTTACTTCCTTATATGCTTTGTTACGTACCCAATTTTATTTTCATTTGCCCTTTCAAACAAGTTTTTCTCTCAGCACATGGATTCAACGATTTCAGGTAACTTCGGTAAATTACAACTTCGGTAAATTGATAATATATAGTAAAGAAATGGAGACTTCGGTAAAAAGGTAATTATAGTGTAATTATATATAATTATCGACGATATGTTGGTAAATGTATGTTTTTGACATATTTATAAAATGATATATGAAAAGGAAATAAGAACTTAATAAAAAAAATCAAAAACGAGATGTAGATATAACATAAGTTTGGTTTTATTGATATCTAATTGGAACAAAATTTAATATGAATACTATTCCGTCAATTAGATTTATTAAGATAAGAAATATAAGATGATATTAAAAATATTAGATATTCGAAATAAGTGCCGATCATAAAACCTTTTAACGTCATTTTATTTATCTTTAAATGATAATAAAAAAAAATAATAACTAATAGTAAATAATTAAGTAAAATAAAAATGATATAGGTCAAAGAAAGAAAAGAAAAACGGAAGTTGTATAAACGATCGAGTATGAACGTTTAAATAATCATTTAACTGATTTCTTTTTCTACAGGAATATCACACCAACAGTACCTACAGATACGCCGTGGAGAACTAGAAATCGAGTGGAAGTGCCCAGAATGCGTCAATCAAAGACTCAACTCGACCTCACCCGACAATGACATCCCACCAATGGAAATGGACGTATCACCTTTCACCCAAGACGCACGAGGAGACGTCTTCCCTGACGTCTCTTTTAACGTTGCGGACAGGAGTTTTGATACTAGTCCTGCTCCTGCTTTAAAATTTACGCCGCAACGGAGCCTCATATCACTCATAACTAGATCTAATTTTTTATTTCTTTTCCTTTTTTTGTTTATTACGAGATCTACAAGGGCGTAGCTACCATTACGCAATTTACGCAAGTGCGTAAAAAAACTCTGTTGAAAAATAACGCTGACGAGTTATCATTGCATCGAAACTACAGCTTATTCAAGCTGTGGTTGCGATGTTTTGAATACTCCCCCTACCAAGTTCAAATCATAAAAATTCTATTTATTCTTTGGATCTTTTGGAATCTTGTAATATATATTGTTTAAACGTAAGACGTGAGTAAGATTATGTCGCTTTCAAGAATTAAAATTTAAAACAAAATTAATCATTTTAGCATAAAAAGGTACTTATTTACAACGCTAATCGTTTAACTTCTTACTTATTATATTATATACTTTTCATTTCAGGTGAAGTCTGGCGAAAGAACGTACTGGCGTTGTGCTGTGCTCAACAAGAAATGTAACTGTCCAGCGTCCGTCAAAGAATTCATGGGTCTCGCCGAAAAGGTTGGCGGACCAGTCCTGAATGTCGTCAAGGTACATGAACCATACGTGGATCCGTGGATCTGTCTGGTAGCCAGGGAACTGGTACGTCTTACGGGAGTTTGTGCGAAGAAGAGATCACAACAACAGCTCTTCTTAGACTCATCTCCAACATCACCGGGTTGGGTGCTTTAACTACACCAAACCACATACTCGCATTGTTGTTTGATGTATGTAGATATGTATCACATTTTGACACGGACCAGTGAGCGACTCAAACTTCGTAAATAGAGACGTAGGGCCTATTCGTTCTGTAGTTACGATCTTTTGGTCGCTCAACTACAAATTGCTCCAATGCTAATTAACTTGTGATTCTTGGTTTTGTAAAAATCTCTTCATTCATCTCCATTCTATTGTTTTCATATTCTTTTGTATTTAAACTATGAGGAAACGCATCTTCAAGTTGTAAAGGATAAAAATAATTTCTATATAACTATATCTTCTTAACAGATTCTTATAACTCAGTTTTAGGATACCTTTCTTCAATAATTTGACTTTGTATAATTGATTGTAAAAAATTGAAAAAATAAATCGAAAGAATCGTTGAGAACAATTTTTCAACGATGTTTTTTCATTACTAGATCTATGTGACCTGTCAAATGTTTCCACCAGTTCCGCATTCGTAAAAAAAAAACATGAAATTTAATAAAGTTTGTCTTGTTTTTCGATTTTTTACTCAAGCTAAATCACTTAATCACTTAATTGACTAATTACAACGAACATGCCCGGTTAATTGATATGACCCGTGCCATCACCCAGATCCAATGTGATAATTATATAATTACACTATAATAGCCTTTTTACCGAAGTCTCCATTTTTTTACTTTATATTATCAATTTACCGAAGTTGTAATTTACCGAAGTTACTATCACCCGATTCAACTGTATGCAAAAATGGCGACCTTATTTCCAATGCCCTTTGACATTAGTCATGTGACCCCCCCCCCCCCAAAAAAAAACTTCGCACCAATACAGTTTTGATACAAAGGTAAAACAATGCAAGCGTTTTGGCGCTTACAATACAGTAGTACAGTAGGTCAAGATGCAGCAATGTGTTCTTAAAAAGAGGGTTAATTATGATTTAGGAGTTTCACTGAACGATATTAAAAGTTCTAACCGGCCACTTTAAAAACAAAGATAATTTTTCTGTGGTGTTTGGATTTTCGTGAAATTTGCTATGTGAATTTTTAAGCACTTTTCCAGATGATTTTGGCAAAAAGTTACCGTTATTTCTTTCAATTTAAAGCGCAACATGAGAAAAGCTCAAAAAGCTCTAAATTTACACAGAGCTCAAAATATTGTCAAAGAAGCAATTTTTGTCTCATGGGTCGTTAGCTGCAACATAGACTAGGAAAAAAACTGAAAATGTTCGACAATTGTGCGCGGCATATGACCATAGAAGAAAGTGATAGAGCTTATGTATGCAGATAAACGGTTCCTAGAAACAGCACCTAAAACACGTTTTTCTTCAAAAATGCATAAAATATAGACTGATTATTCCCGTTAAGCTACAAAATGTAGGATATGTGAAAAAATCAGTTTGACACATCGTTTTTTTCACACCAGGCCATATTTGAGCATAATCGCTAGATAAAATGGTTTGCCGGTTGAAATTTAAACACCATTTTACCTTGCCTCCTATTCTTTCTGTTTCTACTATAGTCAAAGGTAACACAAAATTTACAATGTTTTCTAATTTTTTTCTTGGTCTGGGTTGCAGCTAACGATTTGCGGACTTTGATTTGTTGAAAGTGTAATATCCTGAGCTCTATTAAGATTTAGAGCTTTTTGAGCTTTTCCTTTTACACATCCAAATTTGATGACTATTGGTAAATCATAATGGAAATCCATGAACATTATGCTATAAAGTTCACACATCAAATTTAATGAAAATTTTATAACTTTTAAAAAAGTTATCGTCATTTTTACAGTGGCCGGTTAGGACTTTTGGCCAGTATAAATAGATTTTCTCTCTTTGCAGTGTTATTCTGGTTTGCACCCCGACTTTAAATCGGTCCTAATATTCACCCCGGGACGCACCGGGACACCCCGGGACTCAATGAGACACCCCGGGACACATCTAATATGATTTATATGCAATTAATAGATGGATATTATCTAAATTCAGTCCCAATGTGTTAGTGAAATCATTTTGTGAATTCGTATAAACATTGTAAATTAGTCCCGGGCTTCTTTCTGATCCTGTGAGAAATCGTTTTATGAGATCGTATGTGCATTTATATCAAGTCCCGTTTTTTCTTAATTCACGAGAAGTCGTTACCTAGGATTTCCCTACCCTTGAATTAAGTCCCGGGGTGTTTCTTATCCTATCATAAAGAAAACGGTTTATGAATCCCGTATATCCATATAAAATTAGTCAATCAGTCTCGGGGACTTTCTTCTTCCAGGAAAATTGTTTTAAGTTCAATTGAAAAAAAGTTCCACAGTTCTATGATTGTTATTTCTTATTCAATGATAAATCGATTCCTTTTCTGAAACGTTTCATGAGTTCTTACAAGTATGCATAGTTATAATTAGTCCCGCCCGGATTCTTTTCTTGTCCTGTATAATTCTCGCATTGAATGTTTTCTGTTCCATTGAATTAAGTCCCTGGGTGTTTCTTATCCTTTGCAAAATCACTTTTTGGGTTTGAATATGCATATACAGTTAGTCCCGGGGTGTTTCTTCTTCCAAGAAAAATAGTTGTGTATGTTTTCTGTTCAATTGAATTTAGTTCCCGTGTGTTTCTTTTCCTATGCGAATTCGTTTTGTGAGTTTGTATATGCATATAAAATTAGTCCCGGGGTGTTTCCTATTTTACAAGAAAACACATTGTAAGGTTTCTGATGTTTGTATTGATTCCTGATGATGTTTTTTCTTATTCGATGATAAATCGTTTCTGAGCTAGTGTATGCATTCTGATTTATGACCGGTGTGTGTATTATTTCAAGATTCAAGAAAAATCGTTAGCAAAGATTTCAGTAAAAATAAATTTGGTCCCGGGTGTTTCTTGTCCTTTACAAAATTGTTTTTAGTTCGGATTTTCATATAGATTAAATCCCTTTTTTTGTACAACGTGATTTTTTTGAGCTCGTTCTTGCATATAAAATGAGTCCCGGTATATTTCTTATGTAACGAGAATCTGGTACAATGTAAGTTCTATCTGCACTTGCATTAAGTCCGGGGTGTTATTTGTTATTCAACGTTGTCTATTAACATCGACTTTTAATCTTATTTCACGATGAAACTTTGTATTATTATTCATTTTAATGTAAATAACTTTTTCCGAAACATCGATCTAGTTCTCATTAAACTGATAAACGTGTCCCTGGGTTTATTAACATGCACTTTTAAAAAAAACTTTCTTTAAGTGAGTCCCGGGGTAGTGTCACATCCGTAATTTGTAATACTCTTTGAAAAAAGTCCTAACATTCCCTTTTCCTATTTAAAGGCAAAATATTTATTGTAGAATTTCCAAAAGAACTTTATTTTTAATAAAATTGACTGCTTTTCTATGACCAGTAACGGGAAGGTGTCCCGGGGTGTCTGTCTAAATACAATGATATCATCAAAATAAGTGTACTACCAATTCAACAAGTTAAAATTTTTATTTGTATTCAATCAAATGTACACTTATATAATCAATTTCTAATGATTTGATAGCCTATTTTTAATATATGAACCGTCCCGGTGTGTCCCGGTGTGTCCCGGTGCGTCCCGGGGTGATTATCAAGACCCACTTTAAATAGCAAATTTATATATAAGAATAATGTTTTAGTTTTTTATTTCCCCCTTGACGTAGAAAGATATCAGTTGGTGAAGGTAAACCAAAATGTCACTCTTATAAATTTCTAAGCAAAACTACGCAAATGTTATCAAGAAGCAGGCTGAGACAAAAACATCCAAACTTTTTCTGTTATGATATATTTTACTAAAATTACAAGAATTTAATAAGTCTGTTAATATTACTTTATCACGATACTCTTTTAGGGGTGACTGTATTGGTAGTTGCAATAACATACCCCCATCCCTTTTGATAGTCTGATGTGGAATGGGCCTTGTCACCAAAATATCAGAGAGAGGGCTACATTATTGCAGCTGCTGTTGAGGTTAAAGCTTTGAATAACTCTGGTGCTTGAAATCTAATCCTGTAAATTCAAGTCAAGTCAAGTCAAGTAAAATTTACAGAAAGTCGGGAGTACAAAACAGATAACACAAGCTCTGGTGAGCTTTTAACACCGACTTGACAATCAAAGACATATAAGACATTACATTATTCATCAAAAAAGATAAGATAAATACTGCCGTAAAAATGGAAAAAGACGCATAAAAGATTTGTTTGAGCAGGGGAGACCACTCGTGCATAAGTTTATCAGACATATCCACTTGTTGCCTCCCCTGTACTACATTTTGATCACAGATTTAGTATGTGAAAATTTTATAAAATTTACAACATTGATAAAAGTTACATATTAAAAGGTAAAAATAAATTACTTAAGGTATTGTTCATTGAGACTAGAGATATTTGCATGCTAGAAAACTTTATTGCACATTTTTTGTTTTGTCAGGGGACAAAATTTGCAATGATCAACACTGCAGACAGTGTTTCCATCCTTTCCTTCGTTTTCAACATACACCTAGATGTTAAAAGTTTTAAAGAAAAACACAATTCATGCACACAGGAATTCATTTATCATGCAGTAAACTAATAAAGCAGATTATGATAAGCAACTAAAGAGAGAACACAAATGAAAAGGCGGAAAAAGGCAGAACCAAATTAAAAAGCTAAAGGAAAAAGCAAAATCAAAAGCAAAGCAAAATCAAAACTCATGAAAGAAAAGGTAGAAAAACAGAAGAAACAGTATCCCAGACCCACAGCAGCAGCCCAATTAACTCTGTATCAGTGCTGACAAGAGGAGCATACACATCTCTCTCCATCCCATGAATTTAAAAGATTTCGAAATTGATTGAATGAAGAGACCTCTTTAAAATGTGCAGGAAGGGAGTTCCAAACAACTGCTGCTGTGTATCTGAAAGACCTTCTGCCATACCTTTCTGTCCTTGGTTGCGGAATCTCTACTGTATTTTTGCGCCTAAAATTATATTTAGAATGTTTGTATTTAATGAGGTCATGTAGATATTCAGGATTTAAGTGATGCAAAATTTTGAAAGTTTCTTGGGCAATTGATCTTAAACGTCTTACTTTTAGAGACAGCAAGCTAGATTTAGTTAAAAGAATCTCGTAGCTACTTTGATAATCCTCGTAAATGAATCTTAAGGCGCGTTCCTGGACTTTTTCAATCTTTTTCGTATTTGTTTCGTTTGTAAAGTGCCATGTTAAAGGACAATAGTTAAAGTTAGACATAATGAATGAATAGTAAATTGTTAATCTGCCTAGTTTATTTAGATGCTTCCCAATACGTTTAAGAACATTTAGTTGTCTTGAAGCTTTTTATACGCCCGTCGAAGACGGGACGTATTATGGGATCACCCATGGCGTCCGGCGTCCGGGCGTACGGCGGCGTCCACTTCTTTGTCCGGAGCATAACTTTGTCACTTAAAGTCCGATGGACTTCAAACTTGGCAATTATATTCTTCTCATCATTGCGGAGTGCAGTGCACAAGAACCATAACTCTTCCTGGCCTATTTTTTGAGTTATTGCCCTTTGTTGTTTTTCATACTATAATTTTGTCCGGAGTATATCTCTAAAAGTATAATAGCTAGGATCATGAAACTTCATGGGTGTATAGATCTCACCAAGGGGGAGTGCAGTGCACAAGAACCATAACTCTACCCGGCCTATTTTTTGAGTTATTGCCCTTTGTTGTTTTTCAGAATTGAATCTTGTCCGGAGTATATCTCTAAAAGTATAATAGCTAGGATCATGAAACTACATGGGTGTATAGATCTCACCAAGGGGGAGTGCAGTGCACAATAACCATAACTCTACCTGGCCTATTTTTTGAGTTATTGCCCTTTGTTGTTTTTCAGACTTGAATCTTGTCCGGAGTATATCTCTTAGAGTATAATAACTAGGATCATGAAACTTCATGGGTGTATAGATCTCACCAAGGGGGAGTGCAGTGCACAAGAACCATAACTCTACCTGGCCTATATATTGAGTTATTGCCCTTTGTTGTTTTTTCATACTAGAATCTTGTCCAGAGTATATCTCTAAAAGTACAATAGCTAGGATCATGAAACTGCATGGGTTTATAGATCTCACCAAGGGGGAGTGCAGTGCACAAGAACCATAATTCTACCTTGACTATTTTTTGAGTTATTGCCCTTTGTTGTTTTTCAGACTTGAATCTTGTCCGGAGTATATCTCTTAAAGTATAATAGCTAGGATCATGAAACTGCATGGGTTTATAGATCTCACCAAGGGGGAGTGCAGTGCACAAGAACCATAACTATCTTGACTATTTTTTGAGTTATTGCCCTTTGTTGTTTTTCAGACTTGAATCTTGTCCGGAGTATATCCCTAAAAGTATAATAGCTAGGATCATGAAACCTCATGGGTGTATATATTTCACCAAGGGGGAGTGCAGTGTAAAATAACCATAATTCTACCTGACCTATTTTTTGAGTTAGTGCCCTTTGTTGTTTTTCAGACTTGAATCTCGGAGTTTATCTCTAAAAGTATTATAGCTAGGATCATGAAACTTCATGGGTGCAAAAAATATTCATTCAAAATAACCTCAGTTCTATTCAACCCCCCAGTTAATACTAAGCAGTGTGACGGGCGTATCTTGTGACAATTTGGCACCTTGTTTGCATATAGAACTTATGTGCAAATTGAAAGATAGTAAAAAATCCAAGTTTACGCCAAGTAGCTTAACCTCCTCATCACTTTGAATAGATATATTGTTGAAATTGAAGTTTAGTTTCTGTTTATGTGTCTTATGACCCAAAGAAATAGCCTGGAATTTTTCAGGGTTTGCTTTCATCTGATTTATTGAGAACCAGTTTATTAAGGAGAGACTTTCATTTTCAAGAGTTTCAACCAGGTCTGAAAGAGAGTTGCTAGCATATGAAAGGGTATTATCATCAGCGTAGTTGTAGAGTTTTGATTTATGGACAAATAGGAAAATATCATTGATGAAAATGTTAAAGAGGACTGGTCCCAATATACTACCTTGTGGAACACCTTTGATTATTGTTTGAAAGTCACTTGTTGTTTTACCTATTTTGACGCATTGTTTCCGGTCTGAGAGATAGCTTTTAATGAGATTTACCGCCTGGCTTGTTAATCCATAATGTTTAAGTTTCAAAAGTAGCAAATCATGTGGTAAGCAGTCAAAAGCTTTTGATAGATCCATCAATATGGCAGCCAGGTATTGATTATTATCAAGGTGCAATTTCCAGTCTTCCACAATTTTTAGCAGGGCGGTGTTACAGCCATAACCTGGTCGGAAAGCACTAAGATAAGGATTGAAGACTTTTTCAAAATGTTGCATTATCAGAACATAGATGGCTCGCTCAAAAACTTTTGACATTACCGGTAGAAGGCTGACTGGTCTGTAGTTACTTTTATCCATTAGGCTGTTTTTTTTATGTATTGGTACCACCTGTGCTATTTTCATGTTATTTGGAAAAGATGATTCTTTAAAACTGCGGTTTATCAAATCTGTAAGAGGCTTAGCAACCACAGGAGAGCATATTTTCAGCATTTTAATAGATAGACAATCATTTCCTGTAGCTTTTTTTATGTTCATATTTTTGATTTGTTTTAAAACAAACTCAGTTGAAATAGGCTTGAAGTCACAATTTTCCGTGATTTGAGAGTTTTCATCAATTTTGATAATACTTTCATATTTTTCATCAATTTTTATACGCCCGTCGAAGACGGGACGTATTATGGGATCACCCGTGATGTCCGGCGTCCAGCGTCCGGGGGCGTCCACTTCTTTGTCCGGAGCATAACTCTGTCACTTGAAGTCCGATTGACTTCAAACTTGGCAATTATATTCTTCTCATCATTGCGGAGTGCAGTGCACAAGAACCATAACTCTACCTGGCCTATTTTTTGAGTTATTGCCCTTTGTTGTTTTTTAGACTAGAATCTTGTCCGTAGTATATCTCTAAAAGTATAATAGCTAGGATCATGAAACTTCATGGGTGTATAGATCTCACCAAAAGGGAGTGCAGTGCACAAGAACCACAACTCTACCTGACCTATTTTTTGAGTTATTGCCCTTTGTTGTTTTTCAGACTTGAATCTTGTCCGGAGTATATCTCTAAAAGTTTAAAGCTAGGATCATGAAACTTCATGGGTGTATAGATCTCACCAAGGGGGAGTGCAGTGCACAAGAACCATAACTCTACCCGGCCTATTTTTTGAGTTATTGCCCTTTGTTGTTTTTCAGACTTGAATCTTGTCCGGAGTATATCTCTAAAAGTATAATAGCTAGGATCATGAAACTTCATGGGTGTATAGATCTCACCAAGGGGGAGTGCAGTGCACAAGAACCACAACTCTACCTTGCCTATTTTTTTAGTTATTGCCCTTTGTTGTTTTTCAGACTTGAATCTTGTCCGGAGTATATCTCTAAAAGTATAATAGCTTGGATCATGAAACTGCATGGGTGTATAGATCTCACCAAGGGGGTGTGCAGTGCACAAGAACCATAACTCTACCTGGCCTATTTTTTGAGTTATTGCCCTTTGTTGTTTTTTAGACTAGAATCTTGTCCGGAGTATATCTCTAAAAGTATAATAGCTAGGATCATGAAACTTCATTGGTGTATAGATCTTACCAAGAGGAAGTGCAGTGCACAAGAACCACAACTCTACCTGACCTATTTTTTGAGTTATTGCCCTTTGTTGTTTTTCAGACTTGAATCTTGTCCGGAGTATATCTCTTAAAGTTTAAAAGCTAGGATCATGAAACTTCATGGATGTATAGATCTCACCAAGGGGGAGTGCAGTGCACAAGAACCATAACTCTACCTGGCCTATTTTTTGAGTTATTGCCCTTTGTTGTTTTTCATACTATAATCTTGTCCGGAGTATATCTCTTAAAGTATAATAGCTAGGATCATGAAACTTCATTGGTGTATAGATCTCACCAAGGGGAAGCGCAGTGCACAAGAACCACAACTCTACCTTTGCCTATATATTGAGTTATTGCCCTTTGTTGTTTTTCAGACTTGAATCTTGTCCGGGGTATATCTCTAAAAGTATAATAGCTAGGATCATGAAACTACATGGGTGTAAAGATCTCACCAAGGGGGAGTGCAGTGTAAAATAATCATAACTCTGCCTGGCCTATTTTTTGAGTTATTGCCCTTTGTTGTTTTTCAGACTTGAATCTTGTCCGGAGTATATCTCTTAAAGTATAATAGCTAGGATCATGAAACTTCATGGTTGTATAGATGTCATCAAGGGGGAGTGCAGTGTACAAGAACCATAATTCTACCTGGCCTATTTTTTGAGTTATTGCACATTGTTGTTTTTCATACTAGAATCTTGTCCGGAGTATATCTCTTAAAGTATAATAGCTAGGATCATGAAACTTCATGGGTGAAAAAATTATTCATTCAAAATAACCTCAGTTCTATTCAAACCCCCAGTTAATACTAAGCAGTGTGACGGGTGTATCTTGTGACAATTTGGCACCTTGTTACATTTTTGTCTCCTATGCTTTTGGCAACATTTATATAGAAGTTATTGAAAGTGTTACATATGTCCAGTTGGTCAGATATAAGATTATCATCCTCTTTAATAATAAGATTTTTTTGGCAAAAAGTACCTTTATTTGTTAAGAATAGTTTAATCGTTTTCCAGAAGTCACCTTCTTTACATCCACCTGAGCAACGTTCAAGGAAATAGTTTTGTATTGATTGTTTTCTTAATTTGTTAACATGATTTCTTATTCTTTTGTAGTTTTCCCAGTTGTGATTTGATTTGTTTCTAAGAAATTTATTATGGAACATCTTTTTCTTATAAATTGCTCTCCTCAGTGAAGAGTTAATAAAAGGTGCTGGATGAAGTGGTTGTTTTCTTGTTTTGATAGGGGCATGTTTGTTGAAGGCTTCCAGAATACATGTTGTCAGGTTTTCCGATGCCTTATTTAAGTCAGTTTCTTCATTTATAAATTTGAAATCTCTTTTGCTAACTTCATTAAGAAAATCTTCTTCATTGAAATTCTTGAAGCTTCTGTATGAAATAAATTTGTCTGCCTTGTGCTGTATCTCCTTTTTGAGCTGAAAAGCAATCATATTGTGGACATCACTTAACCCACAGTTAAAGTTACAGGTATTTCCAATTTGAGAAGAATCATTTGTTAAAATTACATCAAGAAGGGATGGTTTACCATTAAAAGTGAAACATGTTGGCTCTTTGATAGCATTAGAAAGATAAAAAATATTGCAGAGATCCCTTATTGGTATACTTTTTACTTGATCTAGAAAATCATAATTTAAATCTCCAATTACTAGATAGTTTTCATACTTAACGCTGCATTTATCTAAGGTCTTCATACACGTTTTGTTAAAATCTGCTATTGGTAGGCATGGGGGTCTGTATGCACCAATGATAAGCCATCGTTTTTTATTTAGCATTATTTCAATCGAGATCGATTCAATACCTTCGAATTCCAGATCTTGCTTTCGATCACCAGGTATGTCAGACCTTAGATAAACAGCCAATCCTCCGCCTCTTTCATCCCTGTCCTTCCTCCAGAAGTGATAGTTTTCGACAAGAAATTGGGCATCTGGAAAAGATTGATCAATTTTTGTTTCAGAAATGAATAGAATGTCAACAGTATTTTTTAACAGAATTTCTTTTAGCGAGGAAAATTTATATCTAAGGCTATTTATATTGATGTAGGCTCCAGTAAAACGCTTCGGATTTTTGTGTTTCATTTCTAATAGTTCATTAAAGATATTATGATTATATACAGATCCAGTGGTAAGCATTTGAGGTTCATTTTCAGAAATGGCTGAATTGTCAAAAAAACTGTCACTAAAATATAAATTTGTGCACTCATTACATGTCCATGGCTCTTCAGAGTTGGATAGTTCATTGTATTTTGTTGGAGATATATTTGCACATCTTATGTGCCACCAGTACAGACATGCTTCACAGAAAACTCCCCTATGGTTCTTGGCTACTGCACGCATGCAACCTCTACACGGATATTTAGTGGGCCCTGGGTTTGTAGCTATGTCTCCAGCTAGAATCAGAATGTATAGTTTGATATATGACCTCAGTTCGATTGGTTTTGAGTACACTCTCCTTGAGAATCTGATATGAAAGTAAAGTTGGTCCATGCAGGATATCTGATTGTCCTTTCCAAATCTGATGTTAAGGATTTCGCTGGACTGAGAAGGAGATGCGTTAATGGGGTTTGGTAATAATAAGTACCTGTGATAGCGAGCGCAGCTCGCGAACGGCCGAAGGCCGGGAGCGCGAAGCGAGCGTTTATGGTAACGTGTGTTATTCTATTCTATTCTACTGTCAAACGAAACAAATGTGTCATTTTCCATCCGGAGTGAATTCACTTGCAGGGCCGAAAAAAAGTTAGAAAATGTATTGAAAAAAATACCTTAACGTACCCGTTGTAAAGGAATGATTTAAAAATTGAAAATTAATTTAAGCTATCCCCCAAAAACGATATTTCTTTGAAGATTTCATTTTCTACCGGAAGCAACATAAACAAAGCCAAAATCGAGGCCGACCGAAGCAATTCGCGCGGAAATTCCCACAAAATGTTTATTAGTTTTCGCTATACAGAATGACAAGGCTAATTTCAACATCCCTACCTTTAGTCCTTACACATATACGGCCTGGAACACGTTTAAAACCTCAGATTTACATGATGCATGCATGTTAAGATTAAAATGACAACAAATAATTTACGTCATCACTGATGACTAATGACGTCACGAATACTATAGTCTAGAATTTTAAACAGTTCAATCATAGACTAGTGAACTTGTAAATACATGCAACACTGTTCTCGCGATTTTTATCGAGTTTAATGTAGAAAATAGTGACCCTAGTTGTCTTTTAACATCCAAAACAAGAAATGTAACAGATAGTTGATTTTAGGTCATGAGAAAACATTTTGGGAAAGAAAAAATGCGTCTTTGTAAAGTTTATGTAGTTGTGTAAGGATTTTGTTGTTGGGTACGCCTACGTGGACCCGTCGCCAAAACCCTTTATTTCTGAAAGATGCTAATTTGATTCCAGTTATGTTAAAAAGGTTTATACATTCTTCTCAGTCCAATAAAGAATTTTACTTTTATTGATAAATCTTCACATTTTTGCAATTAAATCTAAGGTTATCTAGAAGTTATGTCTTGATTTCATAGTGGTGTAAAACTCAAAACTTAATCAAAATTGTGTGTGAATCTGCATCACATATTCATACAGTCTGATTGGTTTTTCAGTTTCATACATCGGTGAAATTTAAGAAATAAACTCTTCATCTCCTAAATGATGAAAGGATCACGAAGTATCTGAGGAATAGTAGACAGTAGAAATACATTCGCAATAAACTATAAATTACATGTGCCCCCCTCTCCCTCTTCTTTCTTACCCTCTCTCTATCTCTTGTAACAAACAATATTTCAGCTGCGATCGCTTTTAAGGCTTTGCCTTATTTCATATTAATTTTCGTCAATATTGTTGTCTTTCTCATGATACGGGAAAAGTAACGCAAAGCGCCCGAAGGGCGCTTTGCGGCTTTTCCCGCTTCTAGATAACGCGTGTAAAACATTTAAATAATCAAAATCAAGATGAAATACATATACCATCAAAGTTAAATTTTGTGTCGTAATGGCGGCCTACGTGGAGGATGATGATCTCGCGAGATTTCGCCATTTTGTTTCATTATTTATTTATCTACTTTTTTCTTCGTTTTTATTTCTGTTGATTTTTACCAAAATTTCAAATGTAGTGAACGTAAAATTAGGATAAAATCAGGCTTACATGTAAAAAGTTGCACATTTTTGCTTAAAAATCTCGTCTGGATAACGTTTCTTTTTACCCTCCGCAAATGACGTCATTCTACACTTATGGGAAATTAGACGCTACTTTTTCCCGCTAAAACAACATCATTTTGTTGCGTTTTAACGTCGGAGTAAAAAGCGGGATAATAATTGAAAGAGATTAAATCTATAGCAATATTCCTGGTTAAGACTTGAAAAGGATGAAATCTTTAACAAAATTCGCAGTTTGATTTAAAAAAAATGGAAAAAGAATCTACAGCTATTTTAGCTAAAGCTATACCGGCCAACATCATGTCGGAATCGCATTCTTTAAAATTTAGACCTGACGCAGTTTCTATAATATGTGCGCCCATATTCAAAGTACTCCCCTTACATTTTTTACGAAGAAAAACCAATAAGAATTGTATTGAGTATCTTTCACTCATATGATGTTAATTTCTTCCGATGTTAGCACTTATCTAAATGACTGTGTGACTGAGGAAATCAATCTAGAAATAAATGAGAAAAATCAAGTAGCCACCGATTTGATAATTAGCCTATTTTGGTATTCTAAAATTTAGTTATCATGTGTATGTTTTTACAGCACCTTGGGAAGTTTATTTCACATTTTAACTGCACTTATTTTTTCCAGTGACAATGTCTTCGGAGTAGAAATAGGTCAACAAGGGTTCTATTTTCTTTGTTTTGTTCGCATATGACTTAAAATGATAAAAAGCGGCCTTAAACCCCATTCAAGCGAAAAAAAGAATGAGCAGTCGGAACAGACAGACAGATAATATTGAATATGATAAATCATTCACAAGTGTCGATACAGCAAAAGGTTGGGGTGCAGGAGCTTTATTGTTAAATTCGGTAGCTTAAAAGTTGAGTAAATGAGTAAATCAAGAATGGTTCTTTTTTCAATTTTTCCCGTCTATAGGTTAAACCTATTATTATATTAGGGTTTTATTTGATGTAGGAGAAAGTTACCAGGCGAAAGGCGATAAATAGATTGTTTATTTTCATCTTCATGATTACTTAGACGATTTCACAGAGCGTCTAGCTGACTCGGTTTCATCAAAGTATGAGGGTAACTCGTTTTTTTTGGGCCAACTTATTTCTCCCCCGGGCGGGGCCTGATTTTGATGTTTTTGAGCCGGGCCACAATTTGAAACCCGGCCCTGTGTTCCGGCTGACAAGATGTAACAAACCGTTTTCAAATCATACCCGTTTTGGAAAGCATGTGCATGCGCAAAGCGGGGTATAATTAGAAAACAGTTGGTAGTAGTTTAACAACGTCCCGGGATTGACAACGTAGCTTGGTCGGTAGAGTATTGACCTTGTATGCAAAAGGTTAAGCCACAGACTGCCGAACAACAAAATTACATCCGAATATATGGTCACTAACAAGCAGTGTTCGGTAAGAACTGAAAAAGCTAAAACGGTGAAAGAAACAACTGCCATCAACTGGTACATTAAATAAACCTAGGAATAGGCTGTATTTTCAATTGAATTTGATATTTGTTTGGGTAATGCAAGCATATTGGAGTGGGAAAGTGCAAAATTCAGAAAATTTACGGCATAATTTAAGCACTAAGATTTTCGGGGGCTGCTTACCTTGACAGTGAATCTAGATGTGTAGTCGAAAACTTTGAACACTGTTGAAGTCTCATGAAAATACATTTTCCTCGTCACCTGTCAAATTCTACCTGATGTCAGCAGGTTTCTTGCCAAAATCAACAGCTACATTATAAACAAAAGGCTGCTGAAAGCATGCTTTAAATGCTTTACAGTCAAACCGGCCCCTCGTCAAACCGGCCCCCGGTCAAACCGGCCCCAAATCGGTCAAACCGGCCCCAATATCGAATTTCCATCGGTTAAACCGGCCCCTAAAACCGGCCCCAATATAATTTAGACAATAAAGCGTGATACTGTAATTCTATAGAAACGCAATGCTCCGTGATATTCTTTTTGAAAAGTTGTGTCGAGTGTCGTCTAAGAAAAAAAGAGACACTACGAAAGATTTATTTATTCATTTAAAATGCCTATATCTCGAACTCTTTGGCATAGATAATCAACAAAATAGTCAAGAAAATAATAAACAAAAGACCATTTTAAATCAGATCTCTAATTGTACAATTAATTAAATCAACAAACACATTTACAGATTATTGATTGGCATCGGCCTTTAATTGCGTTATTAATTAAACCATCAAACACTAAGAAAACATGAGTTAAACCAAACAATGCATAGCGCGTGTAAAAAAGAAGACAAACACGGTAATATCTTTTATGTTCTTTTACATATTTCTTGTGCATTACATTTACAAAATAATTCTGTACAATAGAGCCGATTTTTTATTCAAAATATCACGATATATTTCCTTTTTCGAACATACATTTAGCGCACGAAATAATATAATTAAGCTTAAGTTTTTTTTATGTGGGGCCTCTAAAATATGTATATCATGGACCAAGATTATTAAAAGTTCGTAGGTTCAAAATATTAAAGTAAAATAAATGTATCAAACAAAAAAATGAAAATAAATAGGGGTCGGTTTGACTATTTCTTGGGGCCGGTTTGACCGATTTGGGGCCGGTTTGACCGTTTTCTGAGTTGAGGGGCCGGTTTGACTATTTTTGGGGGCCGGTTTGACCGTTTTGGGGCCGATTTTACCGGGGGCCGGTTTGACGCGGGGCCGGGTTGACTGGTTCCCCCTTATATAATCACCCCGCATGCTGAAACTCGATCAAAACCTTTCTAAACGCTCCAATTTTCGTTCAAATCATTCACTCAAATTACTCAAAAACGCTCAGAAAAAGTTCATACTCGTTTTAAATAATCAAAATTTCGGTCAAATTGGTAAAAATAGATTCTTTTAACTGGTGTTGATTCTTCAGCGTCTTATTTGTCTGTGAAGACACAAGACCAGGAAAGAACAAATATTTTGTTAAAGGGAGGTATAACATTATCATTAATTTTGTCCGATTGGACGAAACTATCCATAGTTTTGTTAATCCCTTGAAAATCAATCAAAACTCGCTCGTCAAACTCATTATTTTCATTCCAAAATTAGCTCAAGAATCATTCAAATTGTCACTTTCACGCTATTCCTAACTGTACCAGGTCGTCAATCTATTGTATTGACAAAAGTACTCATGGCGCATGGTGGGTGATTTAGAAGATGTATCAAAACGTCTATTAATCTGTCTGTAAGTCTGATAATCGATATTAGACCGCTTTAGAATTCAAGTATTATTATCTTTATTCTTACTAATAAGAAAAACTTTGATATGTTTTTTTTCAGGATATTTTTAATATTTGACAACCATGAGTAAAATATTCTTATTCGAAAGTATATATTGATCAAAACTAAAATTTTTTCTATTTCGGACTAGAATTCTTAAATATTGATGATTAGATAAAGGGCAAAAAATCTAGTAATATATGTTTCAGATGCCTGATAGATGCTGGGTTCGGTAGAATTAAACAAAAGTATCGCCATGAAAACGCTGATGTAATCGACCATCTGGCCAGTATTGTAGACCGATCATCATCGACAAATGTCCCCGTTATGTATGGAATGTGGCAGTGGAGAGCATGGAAAGAATTTCTTGGTCTACGATTCAAAAAAGTACCAAACATCAACTCCTACTATAATACTTCCGTTTTGAAGCGACAATCAGCAACAGATGTAAATGAAAAGAGATTTGTCATTTGTAAAACGCACCAATTACCCATGGCTGATGATATACCTGAAGTTATACCAGCAGCAGGGCTTAGTGATGAAAGAAAGCGTTAACTGTATAAACATGTTCGTTTATTAATCAGAGTTCCTTTCAGAGACAGCTACGGTACCTGTCCTACAGACTAACTTGTTGAGAACGGTTTTTACATGATGCATAGTATGGTAGTTATACCGTTACTTGTTATACAACTCGTAACTACAGCAAATTTTGAGCTAGATATGCAGTTTCGATTTAAATGCACATTAACATTTTTAAATTATTTCCTTTTGTATATCTTGAAACTGTATATCTGAAGAGTTATACAACTTTTGTTTTTTCACTTCAATTGTCATCTGTGTATAGTTAGGAAATAGAATGACAAATTCGACATAATCAGTGAAATTGTGAATGTCTTTTTCTTTTTCTTTTCTTTTAATTGAAAAAAATACTAAGAAGACTTGAAGCATTTATGATCTGTGAGTAGTTTTAAGTCATTTATCTCTTTTCTTCACGCTGTGTTTTGCACGACAGCGTATCATACAACGACGTTGCGCACGACGTTCGGCGCATGACGTCACGTCTATTTTATTAGAACGTCATTAGCAGTCACGTGTTTCAAACAAAGATTACGCATATTTCTCAAGATATAACATATAATCTTCTAAGCATATATAAAAACAGAAAGAATCGTAGAATAACATGGTGTGAAAAAGTTAAAATGTCCAAATTTTACAATAAGACCCATATTAACTTGACGCGGCTCATAGTAACTGCAGTTACTATAGTATTACAATAAGACAATTCTTAACTTGCAGATACTATAAAATTGTACTAAGCCTCTACAATTTTTATACGCCCGTCGAAGACGGGACGTATTATGGGATCACCCGTGGCGTCCGGCGTCCGGTTGTCCGGGCGTCCGGGCGTCCGGGTGTCCGGGCGTCCGGGCGTCCGGCGGCGTCCACTTCTTTGTCCAGAGCATAACTCTGTCACTTGAAGTCCAATTGACTTCAAACTTGGCAATTATATTCTTCTCTTCATTGCGGAGTGCAGTGCACAAGAACCATAACTCTACCTGGCCTATTTTTTGAGTTATTGCCCTTTGTTGTTTTTCAGACTTGAATCTTGTCCGGAGTATATCTCTTAAAGTATTATAGCTAGGATCATGAAACTTCATGGGTGTATAGACCTCACCAAGGGGGAGTGCAGTGCACAAGAACCATAACTCTACCTGGCCTATTTTTTGAGTTATTGCCCTTTGTTGTTTTTCATACTAGAATCTTGTCCGGAGTATATCTCTTAAAGTATAATAGCTAGGATCATGAAACTTCATGGGTGTATAGATCTCACCAAGGGGGAGTGCAGTGCACAAGAACCATAACTCTACCTGGCCTATTTTTTGAGTTATTGCCCTTTGTTGTTTTTCATACTAGAATATTGTCCGGAGTATATCCCTTAAAGTATAAAAGCTAGGATCATGAAACTTCATGGGTGTATAGATCTCACCAAGGGGGAGTGCAGTGCACAAGAACCATAACTCTACCTGGCCTATTTTTTGAGTTATTGCCCTTTGTTGTTTTTCAGAATTGAATCTTGTCCGGAGTATATCTGTAAAAGTATTATAGCTAGAATCATGAAACTTCATGGGTGTATAGATCTCACCAAGGGGAGGTGCAGTGCACAAGAACCATAACTCTACCTGGCCTATTTTTTGAGTTATTGCCCTTTGTTGTTTTTCAGACTTGAATCTTGTCCGGAGTATATCTCTACAAGTATAATAGCTAGGATCATGAAACTGCATGGGTGTATAGATCTTACCAAGGGGTAGTGCAGTGTACAATAACCATAATTCTACCTGGCCTATTTTTTGAGTTATTGCCCTTTGTCGTTTTTCAGACTTGAATCTTGTCCGGAGTATATCTGTAAAAGTATAATAGCTAGGATAATGAAACTACATGGGTGCAAAAAATATTCATTCAAAATAACCTCAGTTCTATTCAAACCCCCAGTTAATACTAAGCAGTGTGACGGGCGTATCTTGTGACAATTTGGCACCTTGTTATCTATTAATTAAGAGCATAAAGATTTTTTTGAAGATGCAAAGAGGAAATGAAGATAGATTAATGCAAAAAAGTGGATTTCAGAAAAAAATGTCAGTTTCTATAGTTTGCGCTTAACCCCTGATTTTTTTTAGTCCCCCACCGGTTACCGGTTCGGGGACTATAGGTTTGCTCGATTCCATCTGTCCGTCCGTCCGTCTGTGTGTCTGTCTGTCCGTCACACTTTTGTCCGGGCTATATCTTCTAAACCATATGTGCTAGCAACTTCAAACTTGGTACACTAATAGATCTCATTGAGGAGAAGTGTCATGTTCAAGAACCGTTACTCTGCCATGCCCACTTTTTGAGTTATTGCCCTTTGTTGTTTTTACCCTTACATTCTTGTCCGGAACATATCTCCTAAACTATGTGTGCTAGCAACTTCAAACTTTGTACACTTATAGATCTTATTGAGGAGAAGTGTCATGTTCAAGAACTGTTACTCTGCCAAGCCCACTTTTCGAGTTATTGCCCTTTGTTGTTTTTAGCCTTACATTCTTGTCCGGACAATATCTCCTAAACTATGTGTGCTAGCAACTTCAAACTTTGTACACTTAAAGATCTCATTAAGGAGAAGTGTCATGATTAAGATCCATAACTCTGCCACACCCATTTTTTGACTTATTGCCCTTTGTTGTTTTTGGCCTTACTATCTTGTCGGATCATATCTCCTAAACTTTAAGTGCTAGCAACTTCAAACTTTGTACACTTAAAGATCTCATTGAGGAGAAGTGTCATGTTCAAGAACCTTTACTCTGCCACGCCCACTTTTTGAGTTATTGCCCTTTGTTGTTTTTACCCTTACATTTTTAAACGCCCGTCGAAGACGGGACGTATTATGGGATCACCCGTGGCGTCCGGCGTCCGGTTGTCCGGGCGTCCGGCGGCGTCCACTTCTTTGTCCGGAGCATAACTCTGTCACTTGAAGTCTGATTGACTTCAAACTTGGCAATTATATTCTTCTCTTCATTGCGGAGTGCAGTGCACAAGAACCATAACTCTACCTGGCCTATTTTTTGAGTTATTGCCCTTTGTTGTTTTTCAGACTTGAATCTTGTCCGGAGTATATCTCTTAAAGTATTATAGCTAGGATCATGAAACTTCATGGGTGTATAGACCTCACCAAGGGGGAGTGCAGTGCACAAGAACCATAACTCTACCTGGCCTATTTTTTGAGTTATTGCCCTTTGTTGTTTTTCATACTAGAATCTTGTCCGGAGTATATCTCTTAAAGTATAATAGCTAGGATCATGAAACTTCATGGGTGTATAGATCTCACCAAGGGGGAGTGCAGTGCACAAGAACCATAACTCTACCTGGCCTATTTTTTGAGTTATTGCCCTTTGTTGTTTTTCATACTAGAATATTGTCCGGAGTATATCCCTTAAAGTATAAAAGCTAGGATCATGAAACTTCATGGGTGTATAGATCTCACCAAGGGGGAGTGCAGTGCACAAGAACCATAACTCTACCTGGCCTATTTTTTGAGTTATTGCCCTTTGTTGTTTTTCAGAATTGAATCTTGTCCGGAGTATATCTGTAAAAGTATTATAGCTAGAATCATGAAACTTCATGGGTGTATAGATCTCACCAAGGGGAGGTGCAGTGCACAAGAACCATAACTCTACCTGGCCTATTTTTTGAGTTATTGCCCTTTGTTGTTTTTCAGACTTGAATCTTGTCCGGAGTATATCTCTACAAGTATAATAGCTAGGATCATGAAACTGCATGGGTGTATAGATCTAACCAAGGGGTAGTGCAGTGTACAATAACCATAATTCTACCTGGCCTATTTTTTGAGTTATTGCCCTTTGTCGTTTTTTAGACTTGAATCTTGTCCGGAGTATATCTGTAAAAGTATAATAGCTAGGATAATGAAACTACATGGGTGCAAAAAATATTCATTCAAAATAACCTCAGTTCTATTCAAACCCCCAGTTAATACTAAGCAGTGTGACGGGCGTATCTTGTGACAATTTGGCACCTTGTTGTCCAGATCATATCTCCTAAACCATAAGTGCTAGCAACTTCAAACTTTGTACACTGATAGATCTTATCGAGGACAAGTGTCATGTACAAGAACTGTTACTGTGCCATGTCCACTTTTTGAGTTATTGCCCTTTGTTGTTTCTATCCTTACATTTTTGTCCCGTACTTATCTCCTAAACCATAAGCCCTAGCAACTTCAAACTTTGTACACTGGTAGATCTCATTGAGAAGAAGTGTAATGCACAAGAACTGTTACTCTGCCACATCGACTTTTTTAGTTTTTGTCCATTGTTGTTTTTTATCCTGACATTTTTGTCCAGACCATATCTCCTGAGCCATCAGTGCTAGCAACTTCAAACTTGGTACACTTATAGATCTCATTGAGGACAAGTGGCATGTACAAGAATCATTCTTCTCCCCTCAGTTTTTGAGTTTTTGCCATTGGTTGTTTTTACTCTTATATTTTTTTATGGGACATTTTGTTCAAAACCTAATGTGATAGCAACTTCAAATTTTGTATACAGTTATAGATCTAGTAAGTAGGAGATATATTATAAGAAAGGATTTATTGTTATCCGAAGGGGGACTCCTGTATTGCATCGCAATACGACATGCACTTGTTTTTGTTTATTTTTCCCTTTAACACACATTTTCAGTTTATGTAAAAAGGAGAGGAAACAATATCTCTTCAAATTTCTATGATCAACAAGTATCTCATGTTACCAAAAGCCTTTGCAGGGGTATTAAGTCACATCCTGTGACAACCTCTAGTTTTTATACCTCCCACCGAAGTAGAGAGGGATATATTGGTTTCAATATGTCTGTCTGTCTGTCCATCTGTCTGAAGACCTTTTCGTTTCAATACTCTTACTCAAGAACCAAGTGACCTAGAATCATGAAACTTTATAGAAGTGGTGCTTATGACTCAAGGAAGTGCCCTATTGTGTTTTGGTCACATAGGTCAAAGGTCAAGGCCACAGTCAGCCTTTGTTTAATTTTCAATTCTGGACTCTAACTAGAGATCAAAGCGACCTAGGATCTGGGAATTTTATGCATATGTTGCCTATGACTTAAGGAAGTGCCCTATTGGTTTTGGGATACATAGGTCAAAGGTCAAGGTCATTGTCAATTTTTGTTAAATTTTCCTTTCTTGACTCTAACTTAGCTTTTGAGCCAAGTAACCTACAATCATGAAACTTCAAGCAAATGCTTCATATCACATCAATACTTGTTTTTCTGACTTCTAAACAAAAATATAACCTTCAAGTCAATTTCTTAGTCTGATGATTCTATTCAATCTTGCACAGAATAGTATAGGAAATTTAGATAATAGATTTTAACCATGCATTGTTTTTTTTATACAGAGACAAGCTGACATAGTTGAGAAATCAGTGATATTATGGAAACTTGACAAATTTGAACACAAGAAAAGTCAACCACATCTCCTTGCTCATTTGTCTTTGTGCTCCATCTGTAGAAATAGTAAGTAAAGTTTTAACTTTTATTTCAATAAAGATAGATATTACAGTGTAAAACACACATATTAAGATTAGAGGAAAACAGTTGCTTACTCATTTGGTATATGGGGATACAAAGGGAGGACCAGGGCTATAAACCTAATTTGAATTTTGACGATATGGATGAAATATCAAGTTCTAGCTATTTTCAAACTGTAGCTTTGACATTTTGATAATAAATTGTAGAGTATTACAATACAAGAACATTCTGAGCCCCCCCTCCCCCTAAATCACCATTAAAAAGTTTTGATTCCGGTATGTTTTATGAAAAAGCAAATTTAAATGGTTGACAACCCAAATAAAGTGTTGGCCATGATTGTGTATGAATGAAGGTAAATATATAAAACCTAATATCTGTATACTGCACAAAGTAGATTCATGCATATTTGATGTTTGATTAAGATTTAAGTCCTATAAATCTATGAAATACAAGATCATTGCATTCTCAAATTGGTCAGAATTAGATTCTTGATAAAATCTTGGTCAAAGATAAAATTAGGTTAAATGGGATCGAAAATGTGGTCACAGGGTCAATTTCTTTTATATTTTTTACTCAATCAACCTGAAAATTTGTCAAAATGATTGTCTTGGTGTAATCTAGGTCAATTAGAAATTGGGTCAGGTTAGGTAAAAATAAGGTCATGGGTCAAAGTTTAGAAAGACTCTAGACACTCTAGTTGCCATAATGTTATGTTTACTAAATCATCCTGATTGGGGTCAAGTGGGGTCATTAGGCCATTCTAAGAAAAAAACTTACAGACACTGTAGAGTCCATATTATTTGTTCTATCACCAGAATGATTGCCTTAACAAGATCAAGGTCAAGTTTGAAAGTGGGGTCAAAATGAGACAAACAAGAAAACATAACAGAGGTCACAGGGTCAAATCTTTTCTTAGTAGACACTCTAGAGGCCATATTTTTGGCACAATCACCCTGAAAATTGGTCAGAATTGGTGTCTTGATGAAATCTCAGTCTTGATTGAAATTGGGTCAAGTTTGGTTAGAACTATGTTAAGAGGTCAGATCTTAAAGCAGTTTACTCAGGTTAACTCAGGTTTAGTGCCTAGTTCCACTTAATCGGCTTTGTTTAATTGAAGAAACAAAATCTTTTCAAATTTCTATGATCAACAAGTATGTCATTTCACAGAAAGCCCTTCAAGGGGAACTAAGTCACATCCTGCGACAAGCTCTAGTTTTTTTGCACACCTGAGCACATTATGCTCAAGTTGACCTTTTGTGATCATTGAACTTGCGTTTTGCGCTGTCCTTTGTGCTTCATCAGACGTCACAATTTACTTGTTTACACTCTAGAGGCCACAAATGTGGATCAATCATCATGAAACTTAGTCAGAATCTTTGTCAGGGCACAAGGATGAACCCTATTGAAAACTGGAAGTATCTGTTCCATATCAGGGGAAAAGGGGCCTTAATGATAATTTTCTTGTTAACACTCTAGAGGCCACATATATGGACCAATCATCATGAAACTTGCTTAGAATCTTTGTCAGGTCAAAGATGAACACCATTGAAAATGGGAAGGATCCGTTCCATATCACATATGACAATTTTCTTGTTCACACTTTAAAGGCCACAAATATGGTCAAATCTTCATGAAACTTGGTCAGAATATTTGCCATGTCACAAGGAAGAACACTATTGAAAATGGGAAGGATTCAGTTTTCACATGATATCACAGGAAAAGGGGCCTTAGTGACTATTGTCTCATTCACACTCTAACAGCCACAAATCATAAAAGTACAATTATTTTACTTGAAAATTTGATAATTATTAATGAAGACAAAGATACAATGGTGAGCGATATAGGATCATCATAGTTCTCTTGTCTGATTTCTAAACAAAAAATCAACCATCAAGTCAATTTTTTAGTCTGATGATTCTATTATCATTTAACTTTTCACCAAAACCAGTGGTTCTGAATTAGCTGCTTGAGTTGTCCATGAAGCTGCACGGACAAGCAGATTTTCATTGCTTAGTTGTCTGTGGACAAGCAAAATATCTAAAGAAAAAAAAATCTGATATTTTCACAAAATAAAGGTTAGTTGTTTTCTAAAAATGAGACTTAAATAAATAAGATAATTCTTAAGTCAACAGTAAATGAGACTATTTTATGGATGCTTCTTATATCATTACCGATGTTACTTCAATATCAGAACCCCAGTAAACATGCAATCTTACACAGAATAGTTCATGAAATCTAGATAACAGGTTTTTATACTATGTTGGTTTTTTTTATACAGAGACAAGCAGAAGCCATAGTTGGAAAATCAATGATATTATGGAAACTTAAAACATTTGAACACAAGAAAATTCAACCACATCTCCTTGCTCATTTGTCTTTGGGCTCCATTTGAAGAAGTAGTAAGTATTGTTTTTAACTTATTTATTTATTATCTTTTATTTCCACCATGTAGGCGAGCAATATTACAAAAAACACACAAGATGAAAAACATAGATATGAAGAAAAAGCAATAAACATGTAACAACACAATGAAAAAAGTGACATTAAAGTAAAGTGACAACATTGAAATATAGAACCCTTTTTCGTACGTTCATTGATTTCATGACAAATTAAATTGTGTAAAAGTGGTGAAAATTAATGAAAGAAATTATTAGAAATGACTAACTGAATTTAGGGTTAGGACTAGAATGTCGTATGAGAAAGGGTTAAATATTTCCTATCTTCATAGATACTTGTTGTATTAAAGGTGAAATCGAATAGAAATGCAAAACAAGGATCACATGAAAACACAGATCAAAGTTTGAAAACAAATGAGAGAATACCCTTATCAGTCTAAAACACACATATTAAGGTTAGAATGTACTCATTTGGTACATGGGCTTACAAAGGGAGGACCAGGGCTAAAAATGATGATATGGATATCAAGTTATGACTATATTCAAGCTACAGATTTGACATTTTGATAATAAATTGTTGAGTATTACACTACAAGAACAATTAGTCCCTCATCCCCCATCAAAACACCATTAAAAAGTTTGGATCCCGGTATGTTTTAGAAAAAGCAAATTTATCTAGATGATTGACAACCCAAGTAAAGTATTTGTATTAGTCTTATAAATTGGTGAAGTTACAAGCTAGCTGTATTCTCAAAATAATTGATAAATTGATTCATTGAAAGATAAAAACCATCTTTTTAAGCCAATTAGAATACATCAATCTTGATGGAGACAGAAATATTAATTGATTAGAATATAAATTTGTTCTCTAAGAGCTGTTAAACCCTGTATTCATATCACTATAAGACGCAACTTATTGGTATTATGGGCCTGAGATATTCATCTTGCACACTTCTGCCTCTTAGAGAGTCTCAGGGAGGGCAATTACATCATTTTGATGAATACTGAGATGATCCTGTAAATGAATGAGATTTTGCTTTTAGCAGTAACTCAGTACCTCAGTTTCAAGCTCTATTGTGTCAATTGTTATCTTATTGTATGGAATTTATTTGTCTCTTTAGGGCCTGAAAATTCTTATATTCCCAACCACAGAGTTATCATCAAATTTTGACAAAGATCGTCTTCATCTTGTTATTTTTCTGAGGTAAGTTACTTTCCCAAACCCTTTTTTAACAAATATATGTTATTCATTGAAGTATCACAGGTTTATAATGATTATTTGACAAAAAGTTGTCTTGAGATACTTAAATGGTTGAGAACTGTAATTTTGGGGCCAGAACATTTTTGCTCTGATGTAATTATCATGAGCTCATACAGATTCTGTAAACTTTTTGTAATTTGAAAATCAGAAAAAAATATCTTCCCAGAGAAATAATTTCCATAAAAATTTTCTTGAAATATAAAAGAGGTAGGGTGACTCTTTACTTTGCAATTTCTTCAAATGAGATGATATTCACGGTTTTTTCATTGATTAATTTATATATGTTTGTTTTTAATTAAATGGAAAATTTAGGTATCATCAATTTCATTGTTAACATTATTTACAGATTCCCATCTGGATTTTGACCGAAGTAGACAAAGGCAACAGGAGGAATATGGAATTTCATTTTCAAATAATTCAACTGCTTTAGATGAGACATTAGGACAGCTTTTCATTACAAATTTAGCTTGGCTCTTAGAAAAAAAACTAAATTATTTCTATTGCATCTCTGTTGTTATCCTGCTCATGTAAAGGTTGGGGCTTTTTTTTAACTATAAATACTTTCAAGAATCTTCTTCTCCTATACCATTGGCACCATTTCAATGAAACTTGACATGTATTCCTTGGTGACACTCTTCTTTTTTATTCAAGAAATTTGGATTGTCCCCCAAATATAGGCATGGCAAGACGGGGATTATTTTCACTACAACACCTTTGAAAATTTTCTCCTCCCAAGACAATGGCACAATTTCAAAGAAACTTGGAATGAATGATCCTTGGGTGAACCCCTTATAAAGTTGTTTAAGAAATTGACCCTCAAGCATTGCAAGGTGGGGCTAATATTTTCAATATGAAATCTTTCAAAATATTCTCCTCTCAAACCATGGGCCATTTCAATGAAAATTGGCACAATGACCCTTGGGAGACCCTCTTATAGGGTTTTCAGAATTTTGTTTGACCCATAAATATGGGAGTGGCACTTTAAAATCTTAAAAATCCTTCCCCCAAAATCATTTGGCCAATGTCTATGATACTTGGCTTGGATGTTCCTTAAGTAACCCCTTACAAACATTGTTAAAGAAATTTTTATTGATCCCTAAATACGGGTGTAGCAGGGTGGGGCTTGTTTCACTATAAAATCTTTAGAAATCTTTACCTCCCAAACCATTGGGAAGATCTCAACAAAACTTGGTATGAATGATCCTTTGGTTACCCTTGACTTTAATTGTTCAAGACATTTTGATTGCACGCTGAATATGAGTGTAGCTGGATAAGGCACTTTTTTCACTTTTAAATCTTTAAAATTCTTCTCCTCCTCTCTCATTTTAGACCTCCTGTTGAAGAGGGTCACCCAAGGAATATTCTGGTTGAAAATGGGCCCAGTGGTTCAGAGGGAGATGCTTTTCAAATATTTTAGGCTCAAAATAAGCACCGCCCTGCAAAGCCCATATTTTTGGGCCTATCAAAATTTTGTGAACATTTTTATTGAAGACAGGTTTACCTGTCTTTCAATATAGGGATCGTCGCCATCGGATTCTGATAACAAACCTACATGTGTCATTACGCTCAAAAAAGTAGACCCATTCATAAAAATAAACGCAGCAAAAATAATCAATAGTGTAGCAATATACCGTAAAATTTTGGTGCTGACCTAAATTCTGGCGGGGACCTCAGGGGAGTGAACACGTGATCTATGCAGAAGTTGCCTGCAGAAACGTGTTTTACATTCGTAAGTGGTGCCGTTTTAGGGCGTTTTCGGCTGCAATCTTTTGCATTTGCTCCAAATTTTCAATTGCATCCTACAACTGTTTTAATACATAGCATCGGCAAGCTATTTTCAGTTCCCCATTTTAGACTCCCTCTTTCTCGTAAAATTGTATGTTTGTGTGTCCTTAAGGTTGCTTTATTTATCCGTCTCCCGGGCCTGTCGTAGTGTAAATGGATAAAAACTAAAATAGCACAAGGCTATTTGAATAAACTCGTAAACCCTTGGAATTTCCTAGGTTTGAATTTTTACTTGGATTTACGGAGAAATTTCGATGGCTTATCAAATTACTTTATTATTAGGCTTGTTTAGTCTATCCATATTGTACAGCATTTGGAACATCACTCGGTCATTTCCGTTTACGGCAATAGATCGTGATCGTGATATTCACTCGGCAATCATCGGGCGATCTCCGAAGTCTCAGATAAATGTAGGTTACGGAATCGGCCGAGTTGTGACGAATGCGTTAGATTGGCCGAATGGTGTTCCGAATGGCCTATACAGTAGTACCACGCATGCGCGACCCCGGTTTTGAGTTTCCGCTTTTGTTTTCGACAATTTTCTGACAATAACAGAAACTGTTTTGGAAACTGGAATGGATTTATTTGTAACATTCTGGAGTGGACTTGGAAAGAATTCTACTCAAGGTGATAAATGTTGTAGCTCGGGATTTCATTTAACGATCTGTCATTTTGGCAGTTTTGTCAAAATTGATAGTTCACCGGATTGTTCAATCCGATTCTTGATCTAGAAAAGCAGTCCCGTGGAAAAGGCCTGAAAGGTTGGTTGTCTTAACAGGTTTATATATTATTTTGAAGTAAAAATAATTTTCTACTAAGTAAGACCATATGCAAGGAGAATAACCTGAAATGGAGATCGAAATATCTCAATGGAAAAATAGAAATAGAATGTTTCACTCCTGGAAGAAAGTTAAACGGTATTCATAAAAAAAGCTACAGCTATTGTATGGGAAAATACTTCTTCTTGGTATTGACTTTGACTAGTAAAAGTATAAGAATATTGGTATAACTTTCATTGCTTCTTCTATGTGGAGATAATTAGTCAAACCCTGGATCAGATAATAAATGTAAAAGAAATTTGAACAAATTTCCAATTCAGGGCAATATTCACCGTGGCAATGAAATGTTCAACGCTTCATCAAGGGGTAAACAATGTGTGTCATGTGGATAAACATTTTTTTTTAAGATTTTTACACATCCACTTAATAAGTTTGACTGGAAAAAATCGGATTTGGATCATATTGGATTGCTTGGGATAATCTATACAATTTTATAAAACAGGGTTGCAATAATTCATATGAGTTTTTAGAATACAGGAATTGCCACCATATTTCTGTTGGTTAAATGAATATTTTTCATTTAGGATATTGAAAACTTACACTTGGGGATGAAAAGCGATTATAAAGGCAGTTACCCTCTTGTTAAGCTTGAATTGGCTAGAGGGATAGGTTTATCTGGAAGTGATGAGTCTTCAAAGTAAAGCATATTCATTTGTTAGGAAGGTGCAGTTTCCATATGTAACCATCAATGATTGTTTTAAATTTTTGATTCCCACTCAAGAGATCTTCTCAAAACGCCACAATTTTCATTCCAATTTTTTAATATTCAGTCCTGTCTTCAATTCAGGCCTTTCAGGCCTTTGATTTAGCTCCACTGGCCGAAGGATACTGGGGCTATTGTGGCTGTGTCTGTTGTGCTTCTCTGCGTCAGGTTGTATAATTTTTCTTTAAAAATCTTCTCAGAAACTACTGGATACTGGAACTTCAAAGAAATGATCCTTTGGAGACCCTTTCTCATAGATGTTCAATAGAACCACCCTCATAGCATAGTTAGTAGCACGTTGGACTGTCAATCTAAAGGTCCCTCACTCAGGTTCAATCCCCGACAGCGGCACTCATTCTTTCCAACTAAAGTTTCCCACCAATGGGTTGATAATTGTAGACCAATGTGGAATAGCAGCTGGGGGCTAGGAAAGGATGTGATGGTAGTACTGGTGTGAGAAAAACCAGGAATCAATTGTTAGGTACTCCAGCCACCTCGATATGACTGAAATGATTTTAAAAGCGTCATAAAACCTCATTCGAACAAACAAATCAAAGTTGTTCAAGGATTCTTGATCTACTTAAAAAAAAAGGCTTTAATGGGTGTGTCATATGAATGGATCAATCATTTCAACCTAAGCTCCATGGACAAAATCTTTAATTATGAAAGAGTTAACTATGTTCATTTACATTTACATTTTTTCAATAAAAATACTTTTGAATATTCAACCGCCCCCCCCCCCCCCCCCCCCCCCCCCCGAAAAAAAAAAAAAAAAAAAATGTGGCTTCCAAAATGTATATGTCAATGGAGAGCATAACTATGATAACTCCCAAACTTGTTCTTTTACAATGTATATTCCAAAAATAAGAGAACTTTCCTTTTTTATTTAATTGAAAGAGGTATAATAAAGCAGAAATGTCATCACAATCTATTCAAAGTAGTAGTGTATCTAGTTTTTTTTCTTTCATAAATCAATGAAGCAATGTTTTTAGGCTGTTTTTATTTGATATCATTAGGTAATGAAATATAAATATTCTTGATATTTTTCCATGGGTATTGTTTTTTTTAGCTAAAAGCATACCAGCTAGTGGCACTTTTTTCACAGATGTACCAATAGAGATTTTTGCCAAATCAGGATGGTAGTCTCTTTATCATTTTTTCATAGAGGTATGAATAGAAATATTTGGTAAATTGTGATGTATTTTTTGTTTCATTATTAGATAACATATTTCTAGACTTTACCAATGTTTCTAGAGGTTGATTAGGAATCAATGTTCTTGCAGTAAAAGTAAAGATATTGGCCTTCGTGATAGAAGAAATCAAAGCTTGTCATACTGGCAATCTAGAGGTTCTGGTTTCAATCCCAGGGGTGGCATCAGCACTTTCGGCAATTTGTCTCCCACTTATGGGTTGATAATTGTAAACCTATATTATGTGGGATAGCAGCTGGAGGCTAGGCATGGATGTAAAGGGAGACTTTGTGTTTAACAACCAGGAATCCATTGTAAGGTGCACCAGCCACCTCAATATGTTACTGAAATATTGTTGAAAGTGGCGTAACACCCCATTCAAAACTACAGCTTTACATCCCCTGGTTTCGGAGTAAATGAGTCATTAGGATATGTAGTACCAATTAAATTAAAATTTTAGAAGGATTCTGATTTGTGGAATCACATAGATTGTTCACTGTTATAGTTATGACATTTTGATCTTCCAGTGACAATTATCCTGTACAGAAGCTGAATGGGCAATATTTATTTGCGTAATATCAATGTTTTTCGATAAGAAGAAAATTTATATGAGGGAACACTAAATTTTCAACAAAAAATACTATACTTAGGCCAACTTTAAATTTTTATGCCCCCATATCGAGAGATCGGGGGCATATTGGTTTACTCATGTCCGTCTGTCTGTCTGTCCGTCCGTCTGTCTGTCCGTCCGTCTGTCCGAAAACTTAACCTTGCCAATATCTTCAAGCCTATTCAAGATACAAAGCTAATATTTGGCATGATGATAGATCTCAATGATCCGCATCCGCTGGTACCAAAGTCAAGGTCATGTGACAAGGTCAAGGTCATCTGTCAAGGTCAAACTTTGAAAAAATTGCCGTTACGGGGGCATTAGTGTTTCACAAACACATCTTGTTATTAATATAATTTGTGTGATTATCATTATGATTTTTTTATTGTTTGTGTAATGCACATAGTTTGTCTTTTAATAACTAGCATAAAAGGAATGGTACTTTTTTCTATCTTTTACTTCTTGTTCATTAAAATTGGAAAAGCGAATGGGTAAGAAATAGATATCAATCACTACATTCCAGTAATGCAATATAATACTTCACCTAGGCAATAACTGACCTGGGTCATTCAAAGCAGATATGTAAAACATATTGTCTGAATGCGAAATGCATATATGTTTAAAAACATGTCTGCTTTTTAGCTCGCCCAGGACGAAAGTCTCGGAAGAGCTATTGTCATACCCTCGGATGTCGGCGTCCACATTAGGTTAAAGTTTTTTATTTCTATCATTATTTATCCTAGAGGCTTTATTTTTGACAGAAACACTCATTAGGGCATAGGCTTTCATTTGAGACCAACATCCATGTCGAAATGACCTTTAGACTGTGACCTTGACCCTTTCAAAAAAACTTTAACCAAAAACTTTAACCAAAAAAACTTTAATCTTGCTTATGTTTTCTGTAAGCTTTCATCTAGAGACATCATTACTTCATATGCACACTCATTAGGTGATAGGCTTTCACCATAGACAAAGGTCAATGACAATTTGACCTTGACCCTTTGTGGACTTAGAAAAACTTTAACCAATAAACTTTAACCAAAAACTTTAACCTTGCATATATTTTTTAATGCTCTCACCTAGGGACATCATAGCTTCATATATATACTCACCAGGTGATAGGCTTTCACCAGAGACCAAGGTCCTTCGCAATTTGACCTTGACCTTTTCCATTTGTGAACTTAGAAAAACTTTAACTGAAAACTTTAACCAAAAACTTTAACCTTGCTTATATTTTCTGAATGCTTTACCTAGGGACATCATTACTTCATATACATACTCATTAGGTGATAGGCTTTTGTGAGAGATCAAGGTCCTTGATAATTTGACCTTGACCTTTTATGAACTCCGAAATACTTTAACCGAAATTCTTTTACCAAAAACTTTAACCTTGCTTATATTTTCTGAATGCTTTAACCTAGGGACATCATTACTTCATATACATAGTCACCAGATGAAAGGCTTTCACCAGAAACCAAGGGCCTTGACAATTTGACCTTGACCTTTAATGGACTTAGAAAAACTTAAACTGAAAAACTTTAACCAAAAATTTAACCTTGCTTATATTTTCTAATGCTTTACTCAGGGATATTATTACTTCATACACATACTTACTAGGTGATAGGCTTCTATAGAGACCAAGGTCCTTCACAATTTGACCTTGATCTTGACCTTTTGTGGACTTAGAAAGAAAGATTTTAAAGACTAGAAAGCCATGAATGGCTTGAGTCTCTCCACAGGCTTGAAATTCTTGTAATCAAAAGTTTTGACTAGATTTTTTAGATATTTTGGGTTCTATTTATGTTGAAATGATTTTCAAAGTTTCCACTATTATAACATATAGAGAAATGACCTCCGCCAATAAAAGACATAAATTTCATCCAATCACGATAATTTTTGGCTGCATGATAATGGATCACCCAAGGAGCATACTAATGAAGTTTGATTTTATATCCATCGATTACATTCTGAAAAAATGATTTTCAAAGTTTCCACTATATAACATAGAGAGAAATGACCTCCGCCCATAAAATACATATTTATACCCCCCACCTACGAAGTAGAGGGGGGTATATTGGTTTCACCATGTCTGTCTGTCTGTCCATCCGTCCGTCCGTCCATCCGTCCTTCCATAGACCTTTTCGTTTCCGGACTCTAACTCAAGAACCAAATGACCTACAATCATGAAACTTTATACAAATGTTCCTTATGATCCAAGGAAATGCCCTATTGTTTTTGGGTCACGTAGGTCAAAGGTCAAGGTCACATTCAGCCTTTGTTCAATTTTCGTTTCCGGACTCTTACTCAAGAACCAAATGACCTACAATCATGAAACTTTATACAAATGTTCCTTATGACCCAAGGAAGTGCCCTATAGTTTTTGGGTCACATAGGTCAAAGGTCAACGTCACAGTCAGCCTTTGTTCAATTTTCGTTTCCGGACTCTAACTCAAGAACCAAATGACTAACAATCATGAAACTTTATACAAATGTTCCTTATGACCCAAGGAAGTGCCCTATTGTTTTTGGGTCACATAGGTCAAAGGTCAACGTCACAGTCAATTTTTGTTTAATTTTCGTTTCCGGACTCTAACTCAAGAACCAAGTGAGCTACAAGCATGAAACTTTATGGAAATGTTGCTTATGATCCAAGGAAGTGCCCTATTGTTTTTTTTGGTCATGTATGTCAAAGGTCAAGGTCACAGTCAATTTTTGTTTAATTTTCATTTCTGGACTCTAACTCAAAAACTAAGTGACCTAGAATCATGAAACTTCAGGCAAACAGTGCATATGACCTCAATATTTGTTACAAACACATCCTGCACTAATAGCACTTGCATTCTGACAAAGTGCTTGTGGGGGTATTAGTCAGCTCTGCAACAGTTCTAGTTTTCAGGGCGTCAACTTCTGTCCTATATCCTATATTTGTCCTATATTTTGATGGCTGTCCTATATTGTCCTATATTTATAAGGTGTCCTATATAGTAAACACCATTGCTATATTTTTAGGAGATAATATAGTGGGGAAAAAAAGGTCATACATACACTAGTCAAAGCTCCATATTTAAGTGATACCTAACCTTGTTGAAGTATATGTAAAATATTGTACAAATGCTATACTAAGATGATTGTTTTCCTATTACCAATCTGGGTTAGCATTAACTAGTCTAGATTTCCAATTTTAGTTGTCACTTTTTAGCTCACCTGAGCAAGAAGTGCTCTAGGTGATCTATTGTGTTTGTCCAATGCCGGATGTCTTTCTCACGTCGTCCACAATTTTTTTCAAATATCCTCATCCCCTTAATCGGTGGGCCAATCTTGATGAAACATGGTAGAAATGTTCCTTGGGTTATGCTCTACCAAACTTGTTCAAAAAATACATCCTTAAGGGTGGTTGCCATGCTATGAAAATCTTCGAAAATTTCTGAAACTCAAAGGTAGACAGCTTTCATATCTGGTATGTAGCATCATCTATTGTACCTCTACCAAGTTTGTTTATATATTGTCTTTGGCGTAATATTTTTGCTCTGCTCAGGCACAACCAATATTAGATAGAAATAAAGGAGAAAAGCTCCAAAAATCTTCTTCTCTGAAACCAGAAGGCAGACATCTTTTGTATTTAGTATGTAGCATCATCTAGTGAGCTTTTACCAAGTATATTCATATCATGCCCCTGGGGTCGAATCCTGGCTCTACCCTGGGGCAACCCATTTTACATAGAAATAAAGTAGAAAATCTCCAAAATCTTCTCCTCTGAAACCAGAAGGCAAACAGCTTTCATATTTGATATCTAGCATTGTCTATTGGATCTCTACCAAGTTCATTCATATAAAAGCCCTGTGGTCAGTTATGTTCATCAAGTAGTCAACTTGAACCAAGCTGGTTCATATGATGCTATGATCATATATATTTCTTCAGCCCATGTGTGTCCCTATCTATAATTCAACATAAAAATAAAGTTTGAAATTGTTCAACTGTCATCTTCCCTTAAAAAAAGTTTCGGGCATTGATATTTGTTACAAATAATCTACTCTCAATCTTATTGCTGTGATGCCCCAGGGGTCAAGGAGACTCTTGTGAGCAATTTAGGACCATATCGACCCTCTTGTTAAAGCCTATGCATTTTAGCTTCATGAGCACAAAGTATTGAAGGTGAGCTATTGTGATCACTCACAGTCCCATGTCCGTCCATCTGTCTAACTCAATAAGTTCTGTAAATATCTTTTCCTCCTAACACCAGGCCAATCAAACTAAAACTTTCAAAGTTGTTTCAAGACACATATTCCATTAAAAATTCTGCTTACCATAGCCAAAAATTTATTAATAATTTGGAAAAAAAGTCTTCTCCTCCTAAACCCCTAAGCCAATCAAGCTTAAACTTGGCAGGGATATTTCTTGGGTGAAGCTCTACCAAAGTTGTTAAGTCTTTAATTCTATCTAAAACTCTTGTTGCCAGAGAAGACGCAAATGCCAAAAAGTAATAAAAATCATAGAAAAAAAAAGTCTGCGCCTTAACCACTGAGCTCATCAAGCTCTAACTTGGAAGGATATTTCTTTAGTGAAGGGTTAAAGGTTGTGTTCTGTTGTATTACAATGTTCACATCATTTCATCTCAAAACTTATCATATGTAACTGTATGAAGAAATAACAATAAAAGGATGGTAAGGGATGGCTATTGGGAGGGTGGGTGCCATTAAACTTTTGTCCTATATTTATACCCCCCACCTACGAAGTAGAGGGGGGTATATTGGTTTCACCATGTCTGTCTGTCTGTCCATCTGTCCGTCCGTCCATCCATCCGTCCATCCATCTGTCCGTCCATCCGTAGACCTTTTCGTTTCCGGACTCTAACTCAAGAACCAAATGACCTACAATCATGAAACTTTATACAAATGTTCCTTATGACCCAAGGAAGTGCCCTATTGTTTTTGGGTCATGTAGGTCAAAGGTCAAGGTCACAGTCAGCCTTTGTTCAATTTTTGTTTCCGGACTCTAACTAAAGAACCAAGTGGCCTACAATCATGAAACTTTATACAAATGTTCCTTATGACCCAAGGAAGTGCCCTATTGTTTTTGGGTTACATAGGTCAAAGGTCAAGGTCACAGTAAATTTTTGTTCAATTTTCGTTTCCGGACTCTAACTCAAGAACCAAGTGGCCTACAATCATGAAACTTTATGCAAATGTTCCTTATGACCCAAGGAAGTGCACTATTGTTTTTGGGTTACATAGGTCACAGGTCAAGGTCACAGTAAATTTTTGTTCAATTTTTGTTTCTAGACTCTAACTCGTGAACCAAGTGACCTACAAGCATGAAACTTTATGCAAATGTTGCTTATGATCTAAAGAAGTGCCCTTTTGTTTCAGGGTCATATAGGTCAGAGGTCAAGGTCACAGTCAATTTTTGTTCAATTTTCATTTCTGGACTCTTAACTCAAAAACCAAGCTTCCAAGAATCGTGAAATTCATGCAAATGCTACATATGACCTCAATATTAGTTACAAACACATCCTGCACTAATAGCACTTGCATTCTGACAAAGCGCTTGTGGGGGGTATTAGTCCGCTCTGCGACAGTTCTAGTTTAACTCTGAAATGTCCTTTATTTCTATATATTTTTCAAAATTTTGAGTTGACGCCCTGAGTTTTCATCTGAGCACAAAAATTTTTAATAGACTGAAAAAGAATCACTCAAGGATCATTCCTGTGAAATTTTGTTGATATCCATCACTTACATTCTGAGAAAATGATTTTCAAAGTTTCCACTATATAACAAATAGAGAAATGACCTCCGCCCATAAAATACAATTTTTTCATCTGAGCACAAAATTTTTTGAAAGACTGATAAAGAATCACTCAAGGATCATTCCTGTGAAATTTGGTTGATATCCATCACTTACATTCTGAGAAAATGATTTTCAAAGTTTCCACTATATAACAAATAGAGAAATGACCACCGCCCATAAAATACACATTTTTCATTCGATCACAATAATTTTTGGTAGACTGATAAAGGGTCACCCAAGGATCATTCATGTAAAATTTTGTTGATATCTATCAGTTAATTTTTGAGAAAATGATTTTCAAAGTTTCCACTATATAACATATAGAGAAATGACCTCCGCCCATAAAATACATATTTTTCATTTGATCACAATAATTTTTGGTAGACTGATAAAGGGTCACCCAAGGATCATTCATGTAAAATTTGGTTGATATCTATCTGTTAATTTTTGAGAAAATGATTTTCAAAGTTTCCACAATATAACATATAGAGAAATGACCTCCGCCAATAAAATACATATTTTTCATTTGATCACAATAATTTTTTGGTAGACTGATAAAGGGTCACCCAAGGATCAATCATGTAAAAGTTGGTTGATATCTATCAGTTAGTTTCTGAGAAAATGATTTTCAAAGTTTCCACTATATAACATATAAAGAAATGACCTCCGCCCATAAAATGCATATTTTTCATCTGATCAAATTAATTTTTGGTAGACTGATAAAGAGGCACCAAAGGATCAGTCATGTAAAATTTTATTGGTATCGATTAATTAGAACCTGAGAAAAGTCACTTTTTACCATATTTGGAAATTAGCCACGCCCATTAAATCCATGTTTTTCATTGGATCAAAATTTCTTTAACAACTTTGAAAGAGGGTCACCAAAGAATCATTCCTGTGAAGTTTGGTTGAAATCCATTTAGTAGTTTCTGAGGAGAAGATTTTTAAAGAAAAAGTTTACGACCAGATGCATGGACGGACAGATGGACAGGACGCACGACAGACACAACGCCATGACAATAGCCCCAGTGGCTTTCAGCCAGTGGAGCTAAAAAACTTCATGTTTGATACAAAGAAATTCCATTGGTAACCTCATCTGCTTGTAGGCTTTCACTTTACCCTAACCTTATACATGCAATTAAAACAAAAAAAGTTTTATATTTCTTAATTACTACTCAAACAGATATATATTAGATCATGGACTTAAACATTGAAAGAAACCACTTTGAACTTCCGTCTTCGGTCAAGCGCTATTTGTGACAAGCAGCTGTTTGGGCGAGCTACGTTGTCCGCCGACAACTCTTGTTCATAAATGCTTAAACATGCTGTGTGAACTCTATTTAGGGTAGTAGACGCATAATAGTTCCAAAATGTTTTGGAACTCATGCTCTTTCACAATGTTGACCGAGGTTTCCTAGTGAAAATCATTAGGAAACCTCGGTTAACACTGTTCAAGTTCATTACGTCCGAAACATTATGGAGCTTTTATGGGTCCACTACCTGAAGGTGGCAATGGACAGCGGCCTCCTGACTCTAAAAACCAGAAGTGGGTTTTCATTTATTTTACGGCTCTTTTTGCGTGTTGTTTAAAAAGACCGGCTTTCGTAAGATTCTACTTATGGAAATAACGTAGAATAATGATGGTAAAACTTCATAGTTTAGCTTCTTTTCAACATTTGATATTAACTGAATGACTGAATCCTTAAATTTAACAATGGAAATGCGTTTAAACCATCATTTAATTAGGAGGGGTCACTGTAAAAAAAAGAAAAACTTTCTTATTTGCATGGAAAGGTATGCTGATTTTTTTACCAAATAAAGGAAAAATATGGGTTATAAACATATAGGAAAATAAGAAAAAATCATTGGGTAATTTCTTCAAAAAATAGGTTTTTTAGGCATTTTTTACCAGTAAAATTTCAAAAATTAGTGCATTTTGAACTTTTGAAGGCAAATTGTGCAAATGCAATTGACGAAAGAGAAATTTTCTTGTCAAAAGCCATTGTGTACATGTTTAAGGTCTATCAAAATGTATGTGTTTTATAGCTATAACCTAGTACAGAGTTCATACTAGACCTAAAACGAATACAACCATTTTACTGAAAAATGGCCTTTACCACTCAAGGGCAAATAACTCTAGCATGAAAACGAGCCTGGAAAGGTACCTTTTAATTTTGATATAATGACTACACAATGTTAATCTACATTATGTGACCAAGAAAACAAGAGGGCCGTTGGCCCTGGGTCGCTCACCTGAGAAAACAGCTTCATTACCTAGGTATGTCCATGCAAACAAAGAAAAAGAGATTTTCACTTATTCAATCAGATAACATTTGAAATAATCCCCCCCTCTGCTCCTCACCTGGTCATTATTTATTTAAGCTTTTTTCATGAAAGGTCTGTGATCAGCTAATCAATGCCAGATATACAGGCTGAGTCTGAGACTTTTAAAGTTTTCTTTAATGAGTTGATCAATCCATGTCAAATATAAGGCTGTAGGGATTCAAAATTCTCAACAAAGCACTCCCCCTCCCCCAAGATGCTCTGCACCTGGTGAATCTACAGTCATGATTTTAGCTAATTCAATTAATGTCCATATGCTGATCATTCATTCCAATTTTCAAGTCTGTAGGACTCCTGGTTCATAAGAAGTTTAAAGATTTCAAAAATGATCCAAAGTACTACCCCCTCCCCAAGACACTCAGCACCTGGTGACCCTACAGTCATGATTTTAGCTATTTTTATTAATGTCAATATATTGATCACCCATTACAATTTTCAAGTCTGTAGGGTTCCTGATCCAGGAGAAGAATAAGGTTAAAGATTTCAAAATTGATCCAAAGTACTACCCCCTCCCCCCTAATGCTCCGCATCTGGTGGCCCTACATTCATGCTTTTAGCTATTATATTTAAGATCCATATGCTTATCATCCATGCCAATATTGGAGTCTGAAGGGCTCCTGGTTATTTTAGAAGATGAAGGTTAAAGTTACAAAATTTTCACAAAAGTACTACCCCTTCCCCCCCCCCCTGGTGCTCCGCACCTGGTGGCATTACAGTCATGATTTTAGCTATTTTTATTAAGGTCTATGAGCTGATCCTCCATGCCAATTTTCAAGTCTGTAGAGCTTGTGGTTCAGAAGAAGAAGAAGGTTAAAGATTACAAAATTTTCACAAAAGTACTACCCTCTCCCCAATGGTGCTCCGCACCTGGTGAATCTACAGTCATGATTTTAGCTATTTTTATAAAGGTCCATATACTGATCATCCATGCCAATTTTCAAATCTGTCAGGCTCCTGATTCATCAGAAGAAGAAGGTTAAAGATTACAAAATTTTCACAAAAGTACTACCCTCTCCCCCCTGGTGCTCCACACCTGGCAGCCCAACAGATATGGTTTTAGCTATTTTTATTCAGGTCTATGAGCTGATCATCCATGCCAATTTTCAAGTCTGTAGGGCTCCTGGTTGCGAAGAAGAAGCAGCTTGAAGATTACAAAATTTACCCAAAGTACTACCCCCTCCCCCCTGGTGCTCTGCACCTGGTGGCCCAAAAGATTTGATTTTAGCTATTTCAATTCAGGTCTATGAAATTATCATCCATGCCAAGTTTTAAGTCTGTAGGACTACTGGTTGAGAAGAAGAAGAATTTTAAAGATTTTCTTAAAATTTCACTGTTTGTTGCCATAGCAACCAGAGTTTTTCATGGATTTCAATTCTTTTAGCTATTTTTGAAGGGGACCACCTAAGAAACATTTCTGTAAAATTTGGTGTAAATCGGCCCAGTAGTTTAGGAGGAGATGTCGTTTAAAGAAATTGTTGACGGACGACGGACGACGGACGACGACTGACGGACGGACGCCGGATGAAAGGTGATCACAATAGCTCACATGAGCACTTCGTGCTCAGGTGAGCTAAAAATTCATTGGGCGGAAAAAAATGAGGCCATGTGTCCATTGCTACCTTAAGAAGATTTTTAATGATTTGATTATGTGCAGTTCTACTCTCTACAACAGAGGACCATTTTTCAAAATACTGTATAATTTGATATACTTTGATAGACATGAACAGGGCAAAGCTTCTCTGCAAACAGTTTTTGCAAACAGATAAGTTGGTGGCAAATTTGCTGCAAACTTTGTATTCCTGTAAAGGTATCTTTCATCATTATTACCCATATACCCATCCACCCCTGACCATAACTCTACCTGACTTATTTTTATGCTCCCCAAAGGTGGAGCATATACCGGTAGCTACCGCTGTGTCCGTCCGTCTGTCCGTAATTCTGTCCGTCCGTCCCCAGTGATTTCTCATAACCCTTGGGCCAAATCAAATGAAACTTACTATGTGACTTTCCTATGATACAGTGTTGATGCATCTGTGACAGTTTTTGGATTTGAGGCCTCATCATGGAAAAAGGGGACTATGGGTAAAATATAGTATTTCTCAAATTTGTCCTAGTCTAATGGTCAGAATTAAATGAAATTTCATATTTGAAAAGCAAATCAGATGCCCTTTACTATAAACCATTTAAAATTTTGTACAAAAAATATATCATGGTAAAAGGGGGCTAAATGTTTGTTACCTTTACCGAAGCTAGTAAAATAAAGTTATTCTTTCATTTCTCCTAGTCTTATGTTCAGAATTTGATGAAATTTCACATTTGAGTTGCAAGTCAGATGCCCTTTACCATAAACTATTTGAAAGTTGTGTCTAAAAATATGTCATGCAAAAAGGGGTTCAATGTTTGTTACCTTTATGTTTGCTGTATTTAGATAACACATTATTTGAATCCTTGCAATATGAACACGGAGCATATCTCCTAGAGTATAAAAGCTATCAACTTGAATCTTTATGGGTGGATAGAACTCATGGAGGAGAAGTGCAGAGCACAAGAACTACAACTCTTGCTTGCATACTTTTTGAGTTATTGCCCTTTATTATTTTTGTACTTAGATTTTGTCTGGAGCATATCCCCTAAAGTATAATAGCTATCAACTTGAAACTTTATGGGTGGATAGATCCCATGGAGGAGAAGTGCATTGCATAAGAACTAGAACTCTTGCTTGTATAATTTGGGAGTTTTTACCCTTTGTTATTTTTAAGACTTAGATTATGTCTGGAGCATGTCCCCTAAAGTATAATAACTATCAACTTGAAACTTTATGTATGGATAGATCTCGTGGAGGAAAAGTGCTATGCACAAGAACAGCAACTCTTGTTTGCATAATTTTTGTGTTATCGCCCTTTTGTTATTTTTGACACTAAGATATTGTTGGGAGCATATCTCCTAGAGTAAAATAGCTATCAATTTGAAACTTTATGTATGGATAGATCTCACAGAGGAGAAGTGCAGTGCAAAAGAACTACAACTCTTGTTTCCATAATTTTGGAGTTATTGTCCTTAGTTATTTTTGATACTTAGATTTTGTCTGGAGCATATCTCCTAAAATGTAATAGCTATCAACTTGACACTTTATGGTTGGATACATCTCATGGAGGAGAAGTGCTATGCATTAGAACTACAGCCTTTGCTTGCATAATGTTGGAGTTATTTCCCTTTGTTATTTTTAATACTTAGATTTAATAGGAGGTAAATCTCTACAGTACAAAAGAATCCTTAATCTATAAGGCTTCAGTTTACTATCAAACTTTCGCGGCGGGGGATGGCCATGCCCAACATGGCTCTTGTTTTTGTGACAATGCCTTATTTGGGGAGCATAATCCGTCTCTGACGGCTCTTGTTTTCATATTTTGAGTAATTGCCCTTTTTTTTCATACTTGGCTCTTGTCCATAGCATATCTCTATAAGTATACGAGCTATGATCATGGAATTTGGGTAGATATATCTTATCAAGGGGAAGTGCAGTGCAAAAGAACCAGAAATATTCCTGGCTTTTTAGCTCACCTGAGCACGAAGTGCTCAAGGTGAGCTTTTGTGATCATAGAATGTCCGTCGTCCGTCGTCAGTCGTGCGACGTGCGTCGTCCACAATTTCTTTAAACATCTTCTCCTCCTAAACCAGTGGGCCAATCTTGATGAAATTTGGCAGGGATGTTCCTTGGGTCAAGCTCTACCAAAGTTGTTCAAATAAATGAAATCCACCCTTAAATTTCCCTTTACCCTTAACAAAAAAGGTGAAAATATGAAAATCTTTCAAAATCTTCTTCTCTGAAACCAGAAGGCAGACAGCTTTCATAATTGGTATGTAGCATTATCTAGTGGACCTCTACCAAGTTTGTTCATATCAAGACCCTTGGGTCATATTTGGGCTTTTCCCGGGCCCAACCCTTTTTACATAGAATCAAAGAGCGAAAATCTTTAAAAATCTTCTTCTCTGAAACCAGATGGCAGACAGCTTTCATATTTGGTATGTAGCATCACCTAGTGGACCTCTACCAAGTTTGTTCATATCAAGACCCTTGGGTCATATTTGTGCTTTGCACAGGTGCATCCCTTTATCTCTTATGAGCACGAAGGGTAAAAAAATGAAAATCTTCAAAAATCTTCTTCTTTGAAACCAGAAGGCAGACAGCTTTCATATTTGGTATGTAGCATCGTCTAGTAGACCTCTACCAAGTTTGTTCATATCAAGACCCTAGGATCATATTTGGGCTGCACCCGGGCGCAACCCTTTTTACATAGAATCAAAGAGCGAAAATCTTTAAAAATCTTCTTTAATCGAAACCAGAGGACACACTGCTTTCATTTTTGGTATGTAGTTTCATCTAGTGGGCCTCTACCAAGTTTGTTCATATCAAGACCCTTGGGTCATATTTGGGCTCCACCTGGGCGCATCCCTTTCAGCTCATCTGAGCACAAAGGGTGAAAATAGGAAAACCTTCAAAAATCTTCTTTTTTGAAACCAGTAGGCAGACAGCTTTCATATTTAGTATGTAGCATCATCTTATGGACCTTTTCCAAGTTTGTTCATATCAAGACCCTGGGATTCACATTTGGGGTTCACCCGGGTGCATCCCTTTTTACATAGAATCAAAGAGCAAAAAAGCATATCTGTCTTGCTCTTTGCTGAAAACGTTCCATGGTAGTGATCTTAGGCAATTATCTTCTTTTTGACATCTGCCTATCTAATTATTGTGATGTCCCAGGGGTCAAAGAGACTCAGGTGAGCGATCTAGGACCATCTTGGTCCTCTTGTTTTTAGTTATTGACCTTTTTTTTGGTTTTTTCATACTTTGATCTTGTCCGTAGCATATCTCTTAAAGTATAGGAGCTATGATCAAGATATGTTTTCGGTAGATAATCTCATCACAGGAAAGTGCTGTGCATAAGAACCATTACTCTACCTGGCTTAATTTTTTAGTTATTGCCCTTTGTTGTTTTATCATACTTGATTCTTGTCCTGAGCATATCTCTTAAAGTATAGGAGCTATGATCATGAAACTTCATTGGTAGATAGATCTCACAATGGAAAGTGCAATGCAAAAGAACCATTACTCTACCTGGCTTATTTCTTGAGTTATAGCCATATATTTTTTTAATACGTGAATCTTGCCGGTAGCACATCTCTTAGAGTATTTGAGCTATGATCATGAACAAATAAAACTTGTGTCCAAGACAAACACAATCAGTCGGTAAAGCATCTCATGTTTAGTTCATGGGCTAAGAAACTTAGTAATTTGTAGGATGAAACTTCATACATAAATACATGTAGGTTGAAAATGCTATTTTTGACTCAAGCTTAAAACTTCATTATGTTTCTTATTTGCTAATAATTTAATTCTAATGGTGTTCACACCAAGATTCATGCAACTTGTTTGGCTGAAAAATTGGTTTCATTTCTCAATGAAAACAATTTAGATTACCAATTTTTTTGTAAGCTTCCATGGAAAGTAGTCCTATGAACAATTCATGTTTTTGAGGATGTATCTTAACATTTTGGCTTCAAAAAATTTAAATTATAAGATATATAGAGAGTATTTGTTGATTTCATTGAGATATGAAACTAAAACTTAATCACACTCATATATGAATCTGTATTCATAGTGTGCTTTTTTTAAGCGCTTTTTAACAAGTTTTAAACTGTTTATATCATTTGTGGGGAATCAAGGCATGGGCATGGCCTAATTCGTTGCTCAACCATAGCAGAAATCATAGCAAGTGGTGGAGTCTTTGACATTTAGAATTCTGAAGGTTCACCATGAATTATGTACAGTTGTCCTATGAATCATCTACGGTTTTGCTAAGGAGCTCCACGTTTGGCCACAACTAATGCAGTCGTGAATTGTACTAGTACCGTTTCAAACAGTACAAGCACCGTGAGCATTTGTTGTGCTATGGTATTGAATCCTTCTTACTGGAATTGTTTGCCACAATTCATCCCGATCCACCCAGATTTTCTGACCATGAGAAATCTGGATGAATTGTAGAGAAAGTCTTGAATGTGTAAACGGATCTTTAAATATGATGGAATGTGTGTCCAGTCAGACAAAGGGATATTCTGGATAGTGTTTAAAGTATTGACCCAAATCTGGCTGTGGATTTTACAGGGTGGAAAATTTCGCAAGGGACATGTTGTGGGATCACTCGTGGCTAATCTACTGCTTTGTCTGGAGCAAATTTCTGTCATCTTATGTCAGATTGTCTTGAAACTTGGAAGTAATGTTCCTTTCATGATTACCAATAGCAGTGCACCAAAACAACACCTCTACTAAGCTTAGTTATGGATATCCAGCACTGCAACATGGCATATTTTGTGACAATTTTTCACTTTGTTAAATTATCAAATCTGGTTTACCTCTAATGAGACCAAAAATGTTCAAATATTTATTCAGCCACCGTCATAGCCCAGTTGGTATCATGTCTGACTGTAAATCTAGAGGTCCCAGGGTATGATCCTTGATGGCAGCACTAATTCTTTTGGACTATTTGTCTCCCGGCAATGGGTCGACAGTCCTAGACCTAAGTGGGATAGAAGCTTGAGACTAGAAAAAAGATGTGATGGTGGAACTCGTGTGATAAATACCAGGAAACCATTGTTAAGTCTTCAAGTTGCCACAAAATAACTGGAAGATTGTTGAAAGCAGTTAAAAAACCCCATTCAAACGAACAAACAAATCAATTATTGATTTTACAGAGTTCCTAGGCAGTCCCTTTTCATGCGAGGAGTGACATATATAGTTTCAAGTCTGTAAAGTTTTAGCTGCCCAATAGGCTTCTTCCATGACAAACATTGACAGGAGAATTTTTTTCAATGTAATTGATTTGCTGACTGTTTTGAGAATAACTGAGGGTATTTTGTTGGATAAAATACGGAAGAGATAGAATAGACCGGAAGAAAAACTGAGGTACAGTTCGTGACGTTTTCGTTTGAATGAATTATCATTCAAAATAATAATAATTTTGGTTGTTCAGAATCTTACAGTTAACAGTCTGTTTTATATTATTACCTGATGTTTCATGAAGGTCCAGACAATCTTTAATTTACATAGTTTAACAAACTGAAAATTGTGGGAACAACAATATAATTAATTTAGACAGGACTTATACACTTAGGTAAATAAGCCGGGATATTCAACCGGAAGTTGAGCAGTCGGTTTGGTCGAAATCGGAGATAAAATAATAAAATGATTTTATAATTTATAGGTCAAATTAATCGAATAAACTTTATTTTGGAATCATTAAATGAACTAAATGGAATATTTAAATGCAAGAATCATAATTCTAAGACACGCTATGTTGATATAAACGCTGGTTTGACCATTCTTGAGAATGAGCAACACCTCCCTGTCGCCACTTGCCTGTTCTTGAAATTTGGTATTCCCGAAAACGGGCACGACATAAACACTAAGATTGTTGACGCCGGACAACAGACGATGCACGACGAACATTCTATGATCAAAAAAGCTCAACTTGAGCACGATGTGCTCAGGTGAGCTAACTAGAAAGCCATGAATGGCTTGAGTCGCTCCACAGGCTTGAAATAGCAAATCTAAGGTTTGCCTAGATTTTAAGATATTTTGGGTTCTACAGATGTTGAAATGAATTTCAAAGTTTCCACAATATAACATATAGAGAAATGACCTCTGCCCATAAAATGTATATTTTTCATCCAATGACATTAACTTTTTGCTGCATGATAGAGGTTCACTCAAGAATCATTCCAGTGAAATTTGGTTGATATCCATCGATTAAATTCTGAGAAAATTGTTTTTAAAGTTTCCACTATATATCATATAGAGAAATGACCTCCACCCATAAAATGTATATTTTTCATCCGATCACAATAATTTTTTGTAGACTGATGAAGGGTCACTCAAGGATCATTTCAGTGAAATTTGGTTGATATCCATCGATTACACTCTGAGAAATTGATTTTCAAAGTTTCCACTATATAAAATATAGAGAAATGACCTCCGCCCATAAAATACATATTTTTCATCAGATCACAATAATATTTGTAAGACTGATAAAACGTCACTCAAGGATCATTCCAGTGAAATTTGGTTGATATCCATCACTTACATTCTGAGAAAATGATTTGCAAAGTTTCCACTATATAACATATAGAGAAATGACCTCCGCCCATAAAATGCATATTTTTCATCCGTAGACTGATAAAGGATCACCCAAGGAACATTCATGTAAAATTTAATTGGAATCAATCAATTAGAATCTGAGAAAACTCACTTTTTACCATATTTGGAAATTAGCCACGCCCATTAAATCCACGTTTTTCATTGGATCAAAATTTCTTGAACAACTTTGAAAGAGGGTCACCCAAGGATCATCCCTATGAAGTTTGGTTGAAATTCATCCTGTAGTTTCTGAGGAGAAGATTTTTAAAGAAAAAGTTTACGACCGGAGGCACGCACGCACGGACGGACGGACGACCGCACGACGGACACAACGCCATGACAATAGCCCCAGTGGCTTTCAGCCAGTGGAGCTAAAAACCAAAGGGCAATAACTAAACAAGAGGACCAAGATGGTCTTTGATCAAATCTTGGTCCTAGATCGCTCACCTGAGTCTCTTTGACACCAATTAAATAGGCAGATGTCATAAAGGATATAATTTCTACACAAAACCATTTGTTTCATGAAGTTTGGGCCAAAATTGTGGCTTTTAGAGTTAAAACGAGAAAATTATCATTCTGTGATATGGCATGGATCTTTTATATTTTCCAAAGGGTTCATCCTTGAAACCTGACCAACATTCTGACCAAGTTTCATAAAGATTGGGCCATATATTATGTGGCCTCTAGAGAGTAAACAAGAAAATTGTAATTATGTCCCCTTTTCCCGTGATATGGCATGGATCCTTCCCATTTTCAATAGGGTTCATCCTTGTGACTTGGCCAACAATCTGATAAGGTTTTATGAAGATTGGGCCATATTTGTGGCTTCTAGAGCATAAACAAGAAAATTGTCATTAAGGTCCCTTTTCCTGTGATATGGCATGAATTGTTCCCATTTTCCATAGGGTTCATCCTTGTGACTTGGCAAATATTCTGACCAAGTTTCATGAAGACTGAACCACATTTGTGGCTATTCTGTAACCATGTTACAGAAATACAATCCATCTGGCTCTATTAAAACGCCAGTTTGTACTTTGATTGGTCTTATTTCTTTGAATGGGCCGAGCTGACCTTACATGGGCCAGTTATTCCAGTCTATTTTTGTATTAAAGCGACCACTCTATCTTGTAACGTTTTCTGAAACAAGCATGCTTGTCGAATCAGCCAAATATTTCGAATTTCTAAGCCTTGGTAGATCAAAGGGTTAGTATCAACATGCCAGTATATTCATTTTAATACCTTTTATCAAGGCATTGCATAGATTGCTCATATTTCAGATAAATTGTCGTTTTTGGACGTTGGCGAGTATGCTACATTTACGCAATGTGTTTTCGCAAATTGAGATTCATCACGTTTTGACGTTGTATTGCTTCTGTGTGACTATTCACTTGCTTGGTCGTCTTGTTTCTAACATTCTGTGCAGTTATTGCCTTGATGTTTCCATCTTGACGCTCATTCTTCATGTGGAATGGTAGTTTGGTGTATTGCTACCTTAATCACTTGTTGCCTTTTCAATTGACGAATTATGGGACAACGCATAGTGTAATGATCAGCTACTGAGTCTGGTTAGGAATAATACCAGTGTGAGCATACTAGGAAGCTATGGATAGGTGCATCAGTTTCATTTTGTACTTGTAACTGAAATAGAGTTGAAACTGGTTAATAATCTGTGTTAGTAAACAGATGAACAAATTGTATAATTTTTCTACTTTCAGTTTTCACTGTTTTTGATGTGAATAAAGATAAAATGCTACCGCACCTAATTGAGACTTGTGCTAGCATAGTGGCCTCTAGAGTATAAACAAGAAAATTGTCATTAAGGCCCTTTTTCCTGTGATATTGCATGGATCCCTCCAATTTCCAAAAGGGTTCATCTTTGTGACTTGGCCAACATTCTGACCTAGTTTCATGAAAATTGTGACATGTTTGTGGCCTCTAGAGTATAAACAAGAAATTTTGTCATTAAGGCCCCTTTTCCTTGATATGACATGGATCCTTCCCAATTTCAATAGGATTCATCCTTGTGACCTGGCCAACATTCTGACCAAGTTTCATGAAGATTGGGCCACATTTGTGGCCTCTAGTGTGTAAACACCATGTGCTCAAACCATCCTCGGAAGCAGTTGCTAGACATTGCAAATAATCAATGTAAAAAAGAGAGGGCATAATTCTTACAATAATGCTTCAAGAGTTATCACTCTTGATAGTTTGAATAGCTTCTGTAATGATGTGATTTCCAAAACGATATCTTCAATAACAACAGACAACCAAGGTTAAACTTTACTACTCATGTCATCGAATGCAATGCTATAGCCTAAGTGTTTTTGTGGTTGTTTTAAAAAAGCTGAGCTTATAAGCAAGGCTTAAGTTTGTCAAATTAAAGTAATGAGAGTATAGGTGTTTTTTTTAACAGGTTATATATTAATTAAACAACCCCCCTTTAAGGCCTATTCATTGGTCATGGAGAAATTCAACCAAAATTTGGCAAAAGTAAGAAAACAAACCCTTGGTTTTTGTAAGGTGTCAACAACAAAATGACCCAGGAGGGTCTGAGAAGTTCTACTAACTATCAAGTTTTTCTTTCAATTAAATCCAATATTTCAGGAAATGTGTCAGGCTTATAACCCTATAATAATCCCGAGAAAGTTTCCAGTAAATCCGAAAACATTTTCATGGTGTAAACGAGAATCCTCCAGGCCCCTTTTCCCTTTGTCATCCATCAGATCAGCCCCATTTTTGAAAGGAACCTTCCTTGTTAAACTACACTCCTTCTGTAAAAGTTTTATTTTAATTCAATATTTGTCTTGTAACAGCAAATCTAATTTTGACTAGATTTTTAGATATTTTGGGTTCTACTGATGTTGAAATGATATTAAAAGTTTCCACTTTTATAATATATAGAGAAAATAATGACCTCCGCCCATAAAAGACAAATTTTTCATCCAATCAAAATAATTTTTGGCTGCATGATAATGGATAACCAAAGGATCATACTAATGAAGTTTGATTGATATCCATCTGTTACATTCTGAGAAAATGATTTTCAAAGTTTCCACTATATAACATATAGAGAATTGACCTCCGCCCATAAAATACATATTTTTCATCTGATCACAATAATTTTTTGTAGACTGATCGAGAGTCACCAAAGGATCATTCATGTAAAATTTAATTGGTATCCATTGATTAGAACCTGAGAAAAGTCACTTTTTACCATATTTAGAACTTAGCCACACCCATTAAATCCATGTTTTTCATTGGATCAAAATTTCTTGAACAAGTTTGAAAGAGGATCACTCAAGGATCATTCCTGTGAAGTTTGGTTGAAATCCATCCAATAGTTTCTGAGGAGAAGATTTTTAAAGTACAGTCAACTCCCGTATGATCGACATCCGTTACATCGACATTTTCGTATACCGACACTAATTTGTTGGGAACGGATTTGCACAGTTTATTTTTCTCCCGTTACAACGGAATTCTCGTTTTCCGACATCGACACAAAATATTAGGGAACGAAAGTGCAAAATCCCTATATTTTGTTATTCAATACATCGACACTTACCTGGAAAATTCCTAGGGGCTATTTTTAGCACCTCGCGGTAATGTGTTAATCAATCATGTATGTGTGTATACTAAATTATGCTAAGGTGCGAATTGAGGTTTTCCCCCTTCGGCGATTGTCGACGATTAAACCACCCACAACCAGTTTAAATATAACACAGGATCAGTTGTCGAATTATTTTTCAAAAGAGTTGACTACCAAGAGAGGTTGATCGATAATCAGTGATAAATTGAAGCAAAAAAATTAAATAATTAAATCACAAATATCGAATCTGATTATTCTACTGTCTCTCGATTTTTAGCTATATCATGCTTCAAACTGTCAAAATCTATATTTTTTTTAACAACAGGGAAACAAATACAGCGATGAAAACCTAGAGAGTGCATGGAAAATATTATTCTGTAGAAAACAATTAAGGACAGGACACAAATTTATCAAAGATTTGAAAAAATACTGATTAACAAGTTTCAATATTCAATTTTAAGTCTTGTAGAGTTATTTTATCGATATTCAACGTTAAAATATGAGTATACAATTTGTTGTACAGTGTATATTGTACATAAATGGCATAAACTTTCTACTTAAATGGGAGATTTTCAATACACCGACATTTTCAATATAACGACATTTTTATCGGGAACAAACGTGGTCATTGTAACGAGAGTTGACTGTAGTAGTTTACGACCGGAAGCACAGACGGACAGACAAACAGACGTACGACAGACACAAGGCCAAGACAATAGCCCCAGTGGCGCTAATTGAGTACGGGAGGGTTCACACAAGACTGGAGAAACTACAATTTTCCTGAAATTAATGTTTTAACATTTTTCAGAATATATGACCCTTTTACATTAAAACTAGCTGCTTAATATTTCCAGAGATATTCAATTATTGCAATAAAGTAGTAAGTCAAATTGATAGTCAACTGCAAGACTGTAGTATCTCAAGTTACTACTCTCTTGCACTAAAAACATTCCAATATGAGAAGGATGATTCTTTGCAATAAAGTAGCATCTCTATAAAATGAACTTGTGTGGTATCATATTCTCCAAAATAACATCATTTATTCCAATTTTGACATCTAATTTAAAAATTTTGACTGTTGATAGAAACTACCAAATTACCAGCTATACAATGTTACTCCTAAAAACTCTCCTGGGCACTATGCATATCATGGTCAGGGAGCTTTTATTTAGTATGAAATTTCTGATTTAAAAAATCATTAAGATTGATGTCTTTTAGGGGATTTCCCCTTTCATTTGAGGTGAATTTCCTCTAAACAATCATATAAATCATCTCAAGTCAGTGAAGAAGTCTCAAAAAGTTCCTAGAATGAAGGCATCTAAAGTGGGTTTTTCTTAGTAAATAATTTAGGAGTGTTATTATAAGGGGGGAAGGGCTAATATTAGGGTGAGTGCTGTTATTAGAGGAAATATGGTACTGAGAAAAGGCTCAATAGAAAAAATATCTGCAATTGATGATAAGTTTAATTTGTCAATTTGTAAAATGCATTTTTGAAGTAAAGGCCATAAAACCTCCACATACAAAAATTGTGGAAAAAGAGGAAAATGCATATAATGCTAAATGAATTTCCTTCCTGAAACTGTCATAACCTGTCAATTTTGATTAAATTTCATTTTATGTAATTTATCAGTTATTATAAATCAATGTTATTGAAATTCACTTGTATGAAGGAATATACTCATTATGTAAGTTAAGTTATTATGGCTGAGAGAAAGCCAAGCTTTTATCATCTCTAAATTTCAGTCATTTGTTTTAAGTAAAATATCAAAGTGTTTGAACTCTGAGGAATTTTGTCTGTATCTCTATTAATTTTTTTTTTTCAAAATATAGGCATGTCATAGATGAAACTTAAAGAAGCTAGTTGAAAATGGGAAAGTTCTATTGTAAAACACAGAGGAGGGTCTAAATTAAAAATTTCTTTGCATAAGTTTACAGACTTGTTTTAGGTGTCTTACGATTTTGACAAATATTTTGGCCAAATCTTCAAGGAACAGTCAAAATATTTGTTGTGTACCCAAAATGAACCCTATATACATACAATTAGAAAAGAAACAAGAAAATAAGCCCTAATTACTTTTATTGTTTGTTTATACTTTTTAGTGTTTCTACTCATGGGGATCACATTTTTGGGCCCAATCTTTTTGAAACTAGCTTGGTTTTGACCTGAATGTGACCTCTGTGGAAAAAACACTCAAATAACAATAACCAACACATTTTAAAAATTAACAACATATAAATTACATTCAAATACTGTTTGTTATTCATTCCTATGAAAGCATGTACAAAGCTGAGTAGGAATAATCAGAGTTTTATTCATCTAAATAGCAGGGTCAGATTAGGGTCAATAAAGTCGCACTATACACAATTGAAAATGGAAAAGGCTGCAAAAGAAAAGATGACAAGGTATTTCTCTATATTTAAGGTACTAAACTGATTAAAAGTATAGAGTATCAAGACTTCTAAGAGTATTGAAGGCACTAGAGTTGAGGTCGTTGATAAGTATTTACAATTTAGACTCTTTATATAACTTAAAAAGATTGGATCAAATTTGTTGTTTCCTAGTTCTAATATACTGTATAAGCTACATTAAAACATGAAAAGACCTATTAAGGACCATCATGTCCCTGTTGTTTAAAATAGGTTGAATTATTGCTTTTCTTGTAAGCTTACAGCAAAGATATTATGAACAAGATATGAAGCAGTGACTATCCAATTTAAAAGCCATCTTTCCCATCTAAGACATAAGCAGTTGCAGTTATCATTAATCTTCCTCTCACATTGCAAAAAATACCTTTACTGACATTCTGAATAATGTTATTTTCTTTGAATTCCATCTCAAAAGACATGTGAATTTAGCTTAAGCTAAAACTAATTATTAACGCTATAGATTTGTTTGTTTGCATGGAGTATAACATTACTTTTAACATTATCCAAGTTATTTGTAGTGGTTTGTACACATACTCATGGCTTCCTCTTTTTTCTCACACCAGTACACCACATAACATTTTGTCCTACAAGAACCCCCCATCCTCCAGCTGACCTTTGAACTAGAAGATGCATTGCATAATTTAACTATTGCATCGAATCCCCCGAACTGCATTTTGACCAGTAGATTCATTGCACCATGACAAAGCAGTCTAGTATAAAATTTACACGCCATAATAAATTTATCAGAGACTTGTAACTTCATTGAAATTTCATGCCCTATTATAATATGATTAATTCAAATTTGCTGAAAGCTATATTATCATGGCAAATGTCTTAAAGTATCATACTGGTTATCAATAGTTGATAGTGAATATGAATGAACTGAACAAGGTACCTAGTAAATTATTGTTCCAATTGATGGCAATGAGTATTTTGCATGAATTAAATGAACTATTAAATAATTCTGATTATGAAAACACTCAGATTTCTATTGATCACAATGTTCTCGAAGAAGTCTTTCAAACTGTAAATGAAAATTATTTTTTGCAAGCTTTTGAAAAGAATGATTATAATCCCAGAGGTGCCAGTGCTGAATGTTCATATCATAGACTAAAAGTGAACTTTATTGTAGTATTTAAACCAAACTTTGAATATGATACATAAAAATTATGGCCATAAATTCCCAATTTGTATATGGTCAACGCAAAACTGATACACAATCATTAACAGCGATCACTTTTTCAACAATGAATATCTTAATACTCTTGACAATTTTATTGTAAACATTGTAATGAATGTACAGAAAATGAACTTTTGAAAAGTTAAAATAGAATGTTTAAAAAGTTTGCTGATAAAATGATATAAAAAAGAATTAATATGGCCTATGTATCAATCAATGCTTGATACCAAGTCTGCCTTTCAAGTATCTGTGATGTCTGAATCTTATTTAATTTCTTAGAAATTGAAAGTCAAAGATTTTTGTTAAGGACATTAACCGATACTCTTTCTGAAATTTACTACTTATGAAAATAAAAGATTAATATTGAAACAACAATGAAAATATTTAAACAAATGAATATTAATTGTTTAGACCTATACTTTTTAAGTGCATTATAAATAGAAAAAATAAACATTTCTTGCTTAAGTTTTGATAATATAAAAGTACAGGGAATGTTCTAGAATCTAGCTTATATTTGGCTAAGTCACATAAATGAGCTTTTTGAGAGGACTAAAGTCTATCATACAATATCAATTATCACAAGAGCCATGTCAGACATGGCCATCCCCCACCATGAAAGCTTAATAGTAAACTGAAGCCTACAAAATCTAAGTCCTACAAATAATAATGGGCAATAACTGGAAAATTATGCAAGCAAGAGTTAAAGTTATTGTGTACTGCACTTCTCTTTCATAAGAACTATCACCCTATGAAGTTTCAAGTTGATAGCTATTATACATTAAGAGACATCCCTCTGACAATGAATAAGAGTTTAAAATAACAAAGGGCAATAACTGGAAAATTATGCCGGCAAGTTTTGTTGTTCTTGTGCACTGCACTTCTCCTTTATGATATCTATCTAACTATAAAGTTTCAAGTTGATACACCTTTTGATGATACTTCTGATGCTCAACTACCAAATGGCCACCAGTATGGACAACTTAGGAATTCTTTTTTTATAGGTATCCTTTATGATATTCTGTCTTAATTTATCCTTTCCAAAACAAAAGAAAAAGAAACATTTAAATACCAAATCATATTAAAAATAAAGAATTGTTGGTTTTCAAACAAAATAGGATAGGAAATAAAATGTCTGAAAATGAGCAACATATTATTGCTGCAGCTAATATGCATCTTCTAAAGTTACACATTTTAGTGTTTTGCAAGATGCTTTCTTAAATTTCTCCTAGCAATTTGCTCTTACTTTACATTAATTCTTAGATATTACTTTATTGCAATTTACTATTGTCCGAAAGGAGATAACTTTTGACTGCAAGGCTGTGGTAACTCTAATACAACTGACTTGCAATGAAAATTTTCTAAAAAATAAGGTTATTTGGGAGCAATATAATAGTAACTCACCAATTTTCAAATTTCTCATTTAATATAACTCATATCTATTTTAATTACTATGATGTATTCTTTGTAAGTGAAAAATAGAATACATTTAAAATAACGCTTTTGGAAAAGAGGTGGGATAATGACAACTGCCAGACTGGAGTTGCCTTACCCACAGGTCTCCCAGGCCAAGACTTGAAACAGTTTTAAAGGAGGTAATATGCATTGGATATGCAAATGAGAGAGACCTGCCCTTAGTTAAATGGCTAATTGTAGTATAGCCTATATAGACAGAATCGACCCATTCAGGGTTGAGGAGCCTTTTCTCTGAATGGATTATGTCTGTCTATCTGCTGGGTTCTTTACATATGTAATTTCTTCTTTTTTCATATATTTGCATTTCATGCCATTGTGTTATAATGTTATTCCCATTCACATTTTTAAATTATTTCACAAAAATATAAATACTTACATAAAAAATCAAACATTCAAATGAAAAACACTATCCTATGTAGTAAAATACAGCGCTACACGTACTTTCTTCTTTTTCCACAATATTTTCATAGGCATTCATTCCATTTAGGTTTACAATTATCCACCTTTTGGTGGGAACAAAGTAAAACAAGAGGACCATGATGGTCCCATATCGCTCACATAAGTAAGTCAAATCATGTTTTGAATACCAGAACTTGTTTGATGTACATTCAGGGTGGTTTAATTTTGTCCTACTGCAATTTGATTTTATTTAATTTTCGTAAATTTTCAGCTTTTCTCCTACCATGGTAAATTCTTTTAACAACCTTAGTAAACCTACATGTTAAGAACATTCTTGCTAAGTTTAAAATTGATTGGCCTTATGGTTAAGGAGGAAAAGAATTTGTTCTAAGATTTTTGGCAATTTTGGCAATTTTTCAGCCATTCCGTTACCAAGGAAACAAGAGTTTTTTAAGAAGTGAAATTCTTTTAAGAACTTCTGAAGAGCTTCACCCATAGATCATCCCTGCCAGGTTTCCGCTTGATTGGCCTAGTGGTTAAGGAGGAGAAGAATTTTTTCTAAGATTATCAGCCATTTTTGGCCTTTTTCAGACATTCTGTGACCATGGCAACCAGAGTTTTTGATGAAATTAAATTCTTTAACATGTTTTGAAGAGCTTCACCCAAGGATCATCCCTGCAAAGCTTCAGCTTGATTGGCCTTGAGGTTTAGGAGTAGAAGGTTTTTTTCTAATATTTTCAGCCATTTTCGGCAAATTTTTCAGAATTCCATTACCATGGAAACCAGAGTTTTTGATGAAATTAAATTCTTTAACAACTTTTGAAAAGCTTCACCCAAGGCGCATCCCTGCCAATTTTCAGCTTGATTGGCTCAGTGGTTTAGGAAGAGAAGATCTTTAAGGAAATTGTTGAGGGATGGACAGACAGACGGACGGACGGACAGTGACTGATCACAATCGCTCACTTTGAGAACTTTGTGCTCAAGTGAGCTTAAAAAAATATTTACAGACGACAGGGATCAAATGCAGTACCTCAATGTTTAAGAATGGTACCCTGTTTGTGTGTGTATTTACACGCCTAACAGGGTACAATTTCTATATCCTTGCAAATATTTTATACAACCTGTACAAGGAGTTGTATTAAAAGTATGTCAACAGGACAGACAAAAAAAAAAAAAAAAAAACATGAAGATTTTCTGCCTATCAGCCTGCATAGAGGTTATTAATCATTTGATCTAAATCACATTTAGGATTATCACAGGTTTTAAGAGTTCAAGGGAATAATAACCATTATGAATTTTTAATTTTGAGATTTTCGGATGAATGGAACTGAAACTACAGCTTCATTGGGCTAAAGTTTCACAAGCCATTGCAATAATCTCCAGTATAATGGAGTCCTTTCAATTTAGTTAATATCACAAAGATAATCTCTTTTTTTTAACAACATTCTCCTTTCAAATACAGCATCAGTGAATCTCCTTTGACTGTATGAAATTTAAGTGTATCACCATACTTTCCAGTTTGTGTTGGTTTGAACTGTACAGGAAATCTAAGATATCTTTTTCTCCTGTAAAATAAATAACAATACATGTTGCTTTAGATAGTACAAAGTTGAATTTACTCTGCAATTTGGGAATGTGTACAACAATTTCACAGACTGAACAGTCTTCACTTTGCAGTGTTGGGACAGATACTGACTCAAAGCTCCTAAAGAGGTTCAGAGAATATTCTTATTGTATGGTTTGGCCTCATTTACTACTCCAAATTTGCACCTCCCTTTGATGAAAAATGTTGGAAATGTAGCATCATACTTTTGGTGTGAAATGATGAAAATGGAGTTAAACCATCAAGTAGTTTATAAAGTATTTTAGTCATAACACAGAAGTTCGAGCACCTGCTATTTCTTTTAAAAGATCTACGATTTCATCCTTTCCAAATCTCCTGCACATCTAATTTTTTGAAAGGGATATAACTCAGATTTTCACAAATTTCATTCACATTATGGTGACTTGAGCACCTAACAATAGATTCCTGGTATTTCTCACACCAGCACCATTATCACACCCTTTCATGGTATTCTACTTAAGTTAACTATTATTCACCAACATGTGGGAGTCAAAAATCAAAAATACAACCCCAGGGTACTATTAGAATCACATTTCGATTAGAAAGGGTCGGGGATTTATAAGACGCTTCAGATGTTTAGATGCCAAAAGGTTGAGGGGGGTGTTGGGGTGGGGATAATCAGCCCTGCCCGGCCAGGCCTATATTTATGGGCCAATCACAATAATTCATTATGTTAACAATTTTTGAAGATGGTCAACTATGGAACATTATCATAAAGTTTTGTTAAAAACATGGCAAAAATCTTTCAAAGAATTCCAGCTCAAAATAAGCGCCACCGGCCACATCCATATTTATCAGCCAATAGAAATTTTGTGAACAAATTCTAAAGAGGGTCATCAAAGGAACATTCTGGTTAAGTTTCTTTGAATAAGGCCCAGAGGTTCAGTAGATGTTATTCAAAGACTGCCTGCTCAAAATGAGCCCTGCCAGGCCTTGCCCATTTTCATGGGCCAATTACGATTTGTTGAACAATTTGGCATAGAAAAACTAGAAAGCCATGAATGGTTTGAGTCCCTCCACAGGCTTGAAATTCTTGTAAGAGCAAATCAAAGTTTTGACTACATTTTTAGATATTTTAGGTTCTACTGATGTTGAAAATGATTTTCAAAGTTTTCACTATATAACATATAGTGTAATGACCTCTGCCCATAAAAGACATATTTTTCGTCCAATGGCAATAATTTTTGGCTGCATTATAATGGGTCACCCAAGGATCATATCAATGAAGATTGATTCATATCCATCAGTTTCATTCTGAGAAAATGATTTTCAAAATTTCCACTGTATAACATATTGAGAAATGACCTCTGCCCATAAAAAAAATTTCATCCAATCACAATTTTTTTTTGGACACTGATAAAGGGTCACCAAAGGATCATTCATGTAAAATCTGAATTGGTATCTTTCAATTAGAATCTGAGAAAACTCACTTTTGAATATTACCGGACACACAGACGCATTACGGACACAACCCCATGACAAATGCCCCAGTGACCTTTGGCCAGTGGAGCTAAAAACAGAAACATATTTATTAAAATTCATTGTATGCAAACACCTGATTCTGGTTAAAAGGACTATATAAATGGCTTAGCTGCGCTAATTACACAGACAGTGTAGGGCTTACACAAAAGTTAAAAATAAACCTAAAGCTGCAGTGATTTGTTTGTTTGTGTTGAGTTTAATGTCAATTTCATTATTATTTCAATTATATTTCAACAGTTGGTGCACCTACCCTCTCATTTCATTACCAGTATGACCATTACATTAAATCCATGCCACCAGCTGCTAATTCCACTGAAATCTACTACTAACCACATTACCAATATTTGGAGACAAGTTAAAGTCAAATGTCAGATGAAGGTAGGAAAAGCCAGGGGTCTTAATCATAATCTATGGCTTGAAAGCCCAAAACAAGGTCACTGCTTGCAGGAGCCAAGACTTGGCTATAGAGTGCTGGTAGGTGAAAAAGGGGCATAATTTGCACAAAATGCATCTAGAGTTATCCCTCTTGATATTATAGGATGCTTATGTGAATTGTGCCAAGTTTCAAGTGAATGACTTTAGTGGAACCAGAGATATCACAAAATGTCTAAGTTTTTGCATGACAACATCAAACAAGAGGGCCGTTTGCCCTGGGTCGCTCACCTGAGAAAACAGCTTCATTACCTAGGTATGTCCATGCAACCACAGAAAAAGAGATTTTCACTTATTCAATCAGATAACATTTGAAATAATCCTCCCCCCCCCACTGCTCCTCCCCTGGTCATTATTTATTTAAGCTTTTTTCATAAAAGATCTGTGATCAGCTAATCCATGCCAGATATACAGGCTGAGTCTGAGACTTTTAAAGTTTTCTTTAATGAGTTGATCAATCCATGTCAAATATAAAGGCTGTAGGGATTCAAAATTCTCAACAAAGCACTCCCCCTCCACCAAGATGCTCTGCACCTGGTGAATCTACAGTCATGATTTTAGCTAATTCAATTAATGTCAATGTCAATATGCTGATCATCCATACCAATTTTCAAGTTTGTAGGACTCCTGGTTCATTAGAAGAATTTCAAAGATTTCAAAAAACTACCCCCTCCCCAAGACACTCAGCACCTGGTGACCCTACAGTCATGATTTTAGCTATTTTTATTAATAACAATATATTGATCACCCATGACAATTTTCAAGTCTGTAGGGTTCCTGATCCAGGAGAAGAATAAGGTTCAAGATTTCAAAATTGATCCAAAGTACTACCCCCTCCCCCCTAATGCTTCGCATCTGGTGGCCCTACATTCATGATTTTAGCTATTTTATTTTAGATCCATATGCTTATCATCCATGCCAATATTGAAGTCTGTAGGGCTCCTGGTTCATTAGAAGATGAAGGTTAAAGTTACAAAATTTTCACAAAAGTACTACCCCCTCCCCCCTGATGCTCTGCACCTAGTGGCATTACACTCATGATTTTAGCTATTTATATAAAGGTCTATGAGCTGATCCTCCATGCCAATTTTCAAGTCTGTAGGGCTTGTGGTTCAGAAGAAGAAGAAGAAGGTTAGAGATTACACAATTTTCACAAAAGTACTACCCTCTCCCCCATGGTGCTCCGCACCTGGTAAATCTAAAGTCATGTGTTTAGCTATTTATATAAAGGTCCATATGCTGATCATCCATGCCAATATTCAAATCTGTCAGGCTCCTGGTTCAGAAGAAGAAGAAGAAGGTTAAAGATTACAAAATTTTCACAAAAGTACTACCCCCTCACTCCTGGTGCTCCGCACCTGGTGGCCCAAAAGATATGATTTTAGCTATTTTCATTAAGGTCTATGAACTGATCATCCATGCCAAGTTTTAAGTCTGTAAGACTACTGGTTGAGAAGAAGAAGAATTTTAAAGATTTTCTTAAAATTTCACCTTTTGTTGCCATAGCAACCAGAGCTTTTCATGGATTTCAATTCTTTTAGCTATTTTTGAAGGGGACCACCTAAGCAACATTTCTGTAAAATTTGGTGTTAATTGGCCTAGTAGTTTAGGAGGAGATGTTGTTTAAAGAAATTGTTGACGGACGACGGACAGACGCCGGACGAAAGGTGATCACAATAGCTTAAAAGATGAAAACAACAATGACAACACCAAGGCTATAGCAATACCTGGTGTTTCACCAAAAAAGCAGAGCTAAAAATAAAAACAAGAGCACCACCTAAGGGTGCCTACTCTCGGCTGTCGAGTGCTGGATAGTGGGAAAAAATCTAAGTCGAAAAAGGGGCATAATTTGCACAAAATGCATGTAGAGTTATCCCCCTTGACAGTATAGGTTGCTCTTTTGATGGTGAACATGTGTGCAAAGTTTCAAGTGAATGCCTTCAGTAGAACCAGAGATATAACAAAATGTCAAAGTTTTTGCAAGACGACGACAACGACACGGAGGCTATAGCAATAACTCGGGTTTTCTCCGAAAACAGCCGAGCTAAAAATTACCTCTTTCGTGTCTAGTCTGTTTATTTTCCCAAACTGATTGGAGATGTCAAACACTTCATAAGACAGTCGGAACATATCTTTTGTCCTATCAGCAGTCTAAAATATTAACAACAAATACACTTTATATGACAGTCGGAATAGTTGGAGAAGATGAGTGCCAGTAGAAGTGAAATAGAAAAGGGGTAGTCATTTGTTCTAGTGTAAAAACGGTTCATTTTTATCAAGCAAACAACAACTAGAACAGTCACAAAGCAGACTAATACCTTCAAACAGGGCATCGTACTACCAGGACTATTTCCAAAAATAAAAATTCTTGGTACATGATCTATTGCCACATGCTAACTAAAACTATGCAAAATTTACAAGTTCAAGGGAGAAAATTTGGCAACAACTTTGTGCGATTTCATAAGTAAAATACTCCACCTATAAAAAAGTAATGCACAAATTAAAAAGTTCAAGGGAACATAATAAAGCGGCTAATATAAGTAGGGTAATAAAAAATGCAACAAGAGGCCCAAGAGGGCCTGTATCGCTCCACTGGCTTTAACATCTTCAGACTTTCATTAAATGAAGCTTTCTTTAAATGAAAAAAACACTTTGAAATCTCTTAAGACCTATTAAATAATAATTTACTGGGTATGGCCCACATTGCACCAAAATTCTAAAGTTTCATTAAAATCGGCCCATCAGTTCATCAGATGTAGTTCAAAGATTTCCGGCTCAAAATAAGCCTCACCCTGCCATTCAATATTTATAGGCTAATCAAAATTTTGCAAACGCATTTTGAAAAGGGTCCCAGAAGAAACATTCTGGTAAAGTTTCATTGAAATCAGCCAGGTGGTACAGGAAATGTTGTTCAAAGATTTGGGCTCAAAATAAGCCCCGCCCTGCCACACCCATATTTGGGGGCCTATCAAAATTTCAGAAACAATTTTTGAAAAGGGTCGACCAAGGAACATTCTGGTAAAGTTTTGTTGAAATAGGCCCTGTGGTTCAGGAAGAGATATGATTCAAAGATTTCCGGCTCAAAATAAGCCCCACCATGCCACGCCTATATTTGGGGGTGGATCAAAATTTCTTTAACAATTTAAGTAAAGGGTCACCCAAGGAACATTCTGGTGAAGTTTCATTGAAATCCGCCTTATGATTCAGGAGGATATGTTGTTCAAAATTTTGGGCTCAAATTAAGCCCCGCCCTGCCACTCCCATATTTGGGGGCAAATCAAAATATCAGAAACAAGTTTTGATAAGGGTCAAACAAGGGACATTCTAGTAAAGTTTTGTTGAAACCGGCCCAGTGGTTCAGGAGTAGATGTGATTCAAAGATTTCGGGCTCAAAATAAGCCCTGCCCTGCCACGCCCATATTTGGGGGTCAATCAACATTTCTTTCACAAGTAAAGAGTCACCCAAGGAACATCCATGCTAAGTTTCATTGATATTGGCCCAATGGTTTGGGAGGAGAAGATTTTTAAAGATTCCAAATTGAAAAAATGCCATGCCCATATTTGGAGGTCAATCAAAATTTCTTTGACAATTTGAGAAGAGGGTCACCCAAGGAACATTTCTTCCAAGTTTCATAAAAATCCGCCCTTTGGTGTGGGAGGAGAAGATGTTTAAAGAAAAAGTTTATGCACGGACGGACTGACGCATGCAAGACGGACACACTGACACCATGACAATAGCTCGCTGGCCTTCGGCCAGTGGAGCTAATAACACTAGTATACACTGAAAATTGCATTGTCTGTAAATATCAAAGTAGTAGCTGCAATATATGTAGGCACAAGAGGGGCAGATTGAACCTAACCACTCACCTGAATGCTATTGGTCCAGTGGATCTCATCCAAGTAACCCTATAGGCAATGTATCATTTGGATTTCCCTAATTGCTAAAGAGGAGGTGTTAGTCCCAGAATTTAGTGATAAAAGACCCTGCCCATCCATTCATTACTGAGGAGATTAAAAAAAAGCCCTGCTAAGCCATGCCATTATTTATGGGCCAATCAAAATTTTGCAAAAAACTTTTGAAAAGGGGCATCAAAGGAACAATATGGTAAAGTTTCATTGCAATCAAGCTAGTGGTTCAGGATGAGATGTCATTCAAAGATTTCAAGCTCAAAATAAGCCCTGCCCTGCCACACCCATGTTTAAGAGCCAATCAAACTTTCAGAACAATTTTTAAACAAGAGGGCCTGTATGGCTCCACTGGCTTAAAAATCTCAAGATTTGAAAGAGAGATATTGAAAATAGAAGGTAATGAAAGTGAACATCATTCAGAAGGAATTCTGACTTTTTCAAAGTTGAAACTGAGTAATGAAGGAATGAACTTATTTAACTAATATGTAAAATTACAAGGAAGAAAACTATTTAGATATCACTTTGAAAAAAAAGACCAGAATGGCCCTAAACCGCTCACCTGAATTTTATTGTTCCAGTGGATCTCAACCAATCCAAATTTCTTGAGCAACTTTAGAAGAGGGTCACCCAAGGAACATTCTGGTAAAGTTTCATTGCAATCGGCCCGATGGTTCAGGAGAAGATGTCATTCAAAAATTTTGGGGTCAATAAAAGCCACACCCTGCCACGCCCATATTTTGAGGTCAATCCAAATTTCTTAACAAATTTAGAAGAGGGTCACCCAAAGAACATTCTGGTAATGTTTCATTGAAATCAGCCCCATGGTTCAGGAGAGGAGATAGTTCAAAGATTTCGGGGTCAAAATAAGCCCCGCCCTGCCACACCCATATTTGGGGGTCAATCCAAATTTCTTGAACAACTTTAGAAGAGGGTCACACAAGGAACATTCTGGTAAAGTTTCATTGAAATCAGCCCAATGGTTCAGGAGGAGATGTCATTCAAAGATTTCAGCGTCAAAATAAGCCCCGCCCTGCAACGCCCTTATTTGGGGGGTCAATCCAAATTTCTTGAACAATTTTAAAAGAGGGTCACCCAAGGAACATTCTGGACAAGTTTCATCAAAATCCACCTATTGGTTTAGGAGGAGAAGATGTTTCAAGAAAAGTTTACGCACGCACAGACGCACGGTCGCAGGACGGACACATTGCCATGACAATAGCTCCCTGGCCTTCGGCCAGTGGAGCTAAAAAGGGTTACCCAGCAAACATTCTGGTAAAGTGTAATTGAAATCAGCCAAGTAGTTCAGGGGAAGATCTTGTTCAAAGATTTCAAAAAGAAAAAAAAGCCACGCCTATAGATATGGACCAATCAGAATTTGGCAAATAATTTTTAAAGAGGGTCACCTAAAGAATATTTTGGCCAAGTTTCATTGAAATCAGCCCAGTGGTTCAGGGGAAGAAGAAGTTTTTAAGATTATTGATGACAGAAAACTGACAACGCACAATGAACAATGCACGACAGACTAAGGGTGATCCTTGAGCACAAGGTGAGCTAAAAATGCTCCAGGTAATAACAAAATATTAAAATTCATGAGTTAAGTAAGTTTAGAAGCACAAGCTTACATTACCAGCTACATTGTGTATAAACTTATCTTCAGTAATTGTAAAAGTAAAGGAGAAAAGCCCATACTTGAAGTTGTGCATCTGTAATTTTGAAGCCTGTTCAATGGTTTGTTCCAGATTTGTCTCCCCTTGAATTTGTCATTTTCATATAGCCAAGTAGACAGTGTATCCGTGTAAGATGGTCTTAATTTATATAAGAACCTTAATGTACAGAAGGACTAGACTGTCACAAAGCTGACTAATACCCCCTAAAAGTGCTTGACAATAATGAAAAGCCATTTTCCATGAAAGGGACATAAAAGTCAATGGACCGTATCCAAAATATTACTTGCATATATGAGACAGTCAGTCCACATGTCCATCTGTTGCATTTTCTTGTCTGCTCAATTTTATAAGAAACTAAAGGCCTAATTTCATTGAAACTTTACAGATGTGATCATTATCTGTCAGAGATGTACAAAGTAATTTAGGAACATTACGAGAAGGGTCAATCAACAAACCTTCTGAAGATAAAGGGTAGGAAACAGGGTAGGAGCTCCATTGCAGCATGTCTGGATCCACATTACTTAAGGATATAAATTGTTCAGAAATTGTTCCAACTCTCAAACACGGGAAATTCACTTGGGTTTTTGAGATCTCTTAGTTTCCAAGCTTGTGTAGACTGGGTAATGCAAGAGGCTCCCAGTCTAGTCTAATCTGGAACAGGTACATCTTCCTCCCATGATAATCCCTGACAAATTCGTACTTTGAGATTCTGAAAACTAGAAAGCCATGAATGGCTTGAGTCGCTCCACAGGCTTGAAATTCTTGTAAAAGCAAAAAAATGTTTTGACTTAATTTTTAGATATTTGGGGTTCTACTGATGTTGAAAATGATTTTCAAAGTTTGAACTATATAACAGATAGAGAAATGACCTCTGCTCTAAAAGACATAATTTTCATCAAATCAAAATGATATTTGGCTGCATGATAATGGGTCACCGAAGAGCATACCAAAAATGTTTGATTGATATCAATCAGTTACATTCTGAGAAAATGATTTTCATAGTTTCCACTATTTAACTTGTTGGGAAATGACCTCCACCCATAAAATGCATATTTTTCATCCAATCAAAATAACTTTTAGTACACTGATAAAGGGTCATTAAATGATCATTCTAGTGAAATTTGGTTGATATCCATTAATTACATTCTGAGAAAATATTTTTCAAAGTTTTCACTATATAACATATAGAGAAATGACCTCCGCCCAGAAAATGCATATTTTCTTTCCAATCTCAATGATTTTTTGTAAACTGATAAAGGATCACTCAAGGATCATTCCAATGAAATTTGGTTGATATCCATCTGTTACATTCTGAGAAAATGATTTTCAAAGTTTCCACTATATAACATATAGAGAAATGACCTCCGCCCATAAAATGCATATTTTTCATCCGACCACAATGATTTTGTGCAAACTGATAAAGGGTCACCCAAGGATCATTCATGTAAAATTTAATTGGTATCCATTGATTAGAATCTGAGAAAACTCACTTTTTACCATATTTGGAAATTAGCCACGCCCCTTAAATCCATGTTTTTCATTGGATCAAAATTTCTTGAACAACTTTGAAAGAGGGTCACCCAAGGATCATTCCTGTGAAGTTTGGTTGAAATCCATTCAGTAGTTTCTGAGGAGAAGATTTTTAAAGAAAAGTTTACGACGGGACGCACGCACGCACGCACGCACGGACGGACGCACGACGGACACAACGCCATGACAATAGCCCCAGTGGCTTTCAGCCAGTGGAGCTAACAAAATGATAATACCTGTTTTTAATTTGAGCTGGTGATTGAAAATCGAACTAATTTATATCTACAGCTCAGTGTGAAAAGGTTGTAACAGAATATAAATAATAAACAACTGTTTCTCTAAGCTGGGCCATGAATATCTGTAAGGTGTGTGTAAGGGGCAAACCATATGAATCCTGACCATAAACTTTGAGGAAAAGAAGACTCTCTGATACTTTGAAATCTTTGATAGCTATAGAGCATATTTTGAAGACTCTGGTTAGACTGTCTGTGCCTTTCATTCCCTAAATGTTTAACATTGAAAAATATAGAGATCAAATTACTCTTAATAATTATCAAAATTGCCAAGTCAAACAGGTCAAAACTTGGTTAAGCCTTTTTCTCTGCCTACTATAGTTCAAAGACTGCCTGCTCAAAATGAGCCCTGCCAGGTAAATATATAGGGAAATGGAAAAAACATATTTTATCATGGAAAACAAGAGCCATGTCAGACATGGCCATCCCCAACCATAACAGATTGATAGTAAACTGAAGCCTAATAGATAAAGGATCCTTTTGTACTTCAAGAGAGATGCCCCCTACAAAATCTAAGTCTTAAAATAACAAAGGGCAATAACTGGAAAATAATGCAAGCAAGAGTTGTGGTTATAGCTATCATACTTTAGGATTGATTGATTGAATGGAGTTTAATGCCGCTTTCAACATTATTTCAGTTATATCACAGGGCTGGAGCACCTAACAATGGATTCCTGGTATTTCTCTCACCAGTACCACCATCACATCCTTTCCTAGCCTCCAGCTGCTATCTCTCATAGGTCTACAATCATTAACCCATTGGTGAGAGACAAATAGTCGGAAAGAATGAGTGCCGCCGTCGGGGATCAAACCCTTGACCTCTAGATTGACTGTCGGACGTGCTACCAACTGGGCTATGACCGTGGCATCATACTTTTGGAGATACGCTTCGGACAAAATCTAAGTGTTTAAAATAATAAAGGGCAATAACTCCAAAATTATGCAAGCAAGAGTTGTGGTTATTGTGGATGGAGAACATTACTATATCCCCTTTGTGGAAACGGCGGGGATTAACAAAACAGTACTCGATATCAATATGGTACATCCATGTTAATTCCATGTTCATTAAAATATTAGTTTATACTAATTTATTTTAGTTCGTTTGCGACAAAAGCTTAAGCTTATAGAATCGCTCTCGAACACTCAATCCTGATGTTTTCACGTCCCCGAGAGAGAGGCAGTGGGTTAAAACCACTGCTACCCATTTTTACAGCTGGGTGAACTAGGGCTGGCTATTAAGTGTTTTGCCCATAAACACACCCCGTCGACAGTGGGGCTCGAACCACGGACCTCCAGGTCACGGGACGAGTGCATTTACCACCTAGGCAGTCATTAAAATATTGGTCATAATAGAATTTCTGCATCAAATTCGTACCATTATTTATTGAAATTTAAACACTCAAAACCTAGAAAGCCATGAATGGCTTGAGTCGCTCCACAGGCTTGAAATTCTTTTAATAGGAAATCAAATTTTTGACTAGATATTTAGATATATTGGGTTCTACTGATGTTTAAAATGATTTTCAAAGTTTCCACTATATAACATATAGAGAAATGACCTCCACCCATAAAAAGACATATTTTTCATCCAATGACAATTAGTTTTGGTAGACTGATAAAGGGTTAATCAAGGATCATTACAGTAAAATTTGGTTGATATCCATAAATTACATTCTGAGTAAATGATTTTTAAAGTTTCCACTATATTACATATAGAGAAATTACCTCTGCCCATAAAAGACATATTTTTCATCCAATGACAATTAGTTTTGGTAGACTGATAAAGGTTTAATCAAGGATCATTTCAGTGAAATTTGGATGATATCCATAAATTACATTCTGAGAAAATGATTTTGAAAGTTTCCACTTTATTACATATAGAGAAATGACGTCCTCCCATATAATACATAATTTTCATCCGATCACAATTATTATTTGTACACTGAAAAAGGGTTACTCAAGGATTATTCATGTGAAATTTATTTTGTATTCATCGATTAGATTCTGAGAAGACGACACTTTTTACCATATTTGGAAATAAGCCATGCCCATTAAATCCATGTTTTTCAGGGGATCAAAATTTCTTAATCAACTTTGAAAGAGGGTCACCCAAGGATCATTCCTGTGAAGTTTGGTTGAAATTCATCCAGTAGTTTCTGAGGAGAAGATTTTTAAGGAAAAAGTTTATGACTGGATGCACAGAACACAGACACATGACGGACACAACGCCATGACAAATGCCCCAGTAGCCTTCAGCCAGTGGAGCTAAAAAACTCTGGTGGATTATTTATTGAATCTTAGTACTCAAAATCATAATTAAATTTTCAATAACCAATAATCCTTATCTTAACCTGACCTTTTTCATTAAGAAGCACACAGATTACTAGTCTTCAAGTCTTGGGCTCATTGATTTCCATAGCCCCAAGGGGGTAAATGGAAAAGCCATGTGTTATCAGGGGAAACTAATACATCTTTGATTTTGATGTGGCATGTCCATGTTTAGTTTGCAGGGAATAGTAAAATATCAATCTTGCTGACATTTACTGACGGTTAGACAGCAAAAGCTCTAGTGGATTATTTATTAAATCTCAAAATTCAAAATCATGATGAATATTACAATAAACAAAGGGAAAGATTTGCTACTCTATGCAAGAGGACCATGATGGTCCTAGATCTCTCACCTGAGTCTCTTTGATCACTGGGACATCACAACAATTTACAAGAGCTTCGCATAGCGCATATACGCCCGAAAGGGCTTGTCAGTAACCTTGGCTTGTCGGTACCATGAGCTTGAATGATAGCTAAAAATATTGCATACAGACAGACAGACAGACAACTGGTGCCATAAAATTTAAATATGAAAATATATTTAGTCCTAAGCACAAAAAGACAACCTACAGAGTCATTATGGCAAGTTTCCTTTCATTCCCATCCATAATGTAGGAGCAAATGATCCGACAAGAAATTTTGTTTTTCATCAACTCAAGGGCAGATAATCCAAGATAACTCTAGAATAACTGGAGCATTTTGAATTGAAAAGTCTTATGCAAAACTAGACATCATAGGGAGTAATTGTGTCTAGTTTCAGCTCATTTCAATTGAAAGTTAAGGAGGAGTTGCACACAAAATACAGTGATTTTCATTTAATTCAAGGGCAGATAATACAAGATTTCTAAGGATTGACTGGAGCCATTGGAATTTCAAAGGTCTTATGCACAACTAGACATCATAGGGACTAAATGTGTCTAGTTTCAGCTCATTCCCATTGATAGTTTAGGAGGAGTTGCGCACACAAAAAATAGTGATTTTTGTTAAATTCAAGGGCAGATAATTCAAGATCTCTCAGGAATGACGGAAGCAATCCAAATTTCAAAGGTCTTATGCACAACTAGACATCATAGGGAGTAATTGTGTGTAGTTTCAGCTTATTCCCATTGATAGTTTAGGAGGAGTTGCGCACACAAATAATAGTGATTTTGGTTATATTAAAGGGCAGATAATTCAAGATTTCACAGGAATGACTGGAGCAATTTGAATTTCAAAGGTCTTATGCACAACAAGACATCATAGGGAGTAATTGTGTGTAGTTTCAGCTTATTCCTATTGATAGTTTAGGAGGAGTTGGCGCACACAAAAAACAGTGATTTTGGTTATATTAAAGGGCAGATAATTCAAGATTTCTCAGGAATGACTGGAGCGATTTGAATTTCAAAGGTCTTATGCACAACTAGACATCATAGGGAGTAATTGTGTGTAGTTTCAGCTTATTCCCATTGATAGTTTAGGAGGAGTTGACGCACACAAAAAATTTGTGCATGACAAAAAATTGCTAACAGACTGACAGACGGACGACCGAAGCCATAACATAATACGACCCTTCGGGCATATAATAAAAAGGCAGATGTCATAAAGAAGATAATTTCTACATAAAACCAAGTTTCACAAAGTTTGGGCCATATTTGTGGCCATTAAAGTTATTTCAAGTAAATTATCATTAAGACTCCTTTTCCTGTGATATGGCATGAATCCTTCCAATTTTCAAAGGAGTTCATTCTTGTGACCTGGCAAACATTTTGGCCAAGTTTCATGAAGATTGGACCATATCTGTGGCGTCTGGAGCTCTTACAAGAAAATTTTCATTAAGGCCCCTTTTCCTGTGATATGGCATGACCCCTTCCTATTTTTTAAAAAGTCCATCCTCATGACCATGCCAACATTCTGACAAAGTTTCATGATGATTGGACCATATTTGTGGGTCCTAGAGTGTAAACAAAGGTCCTTTTTCCCGTGATACGGCACACAACCTTTCCATTTTCAATAGGGTTCATCCTTGAGACCAGACAAACATCCTGACCAAGTTTCATGAAGATTGGACCATGTTTGTGGCCTTTAGAGTGTAAACAAGAACACTGTCAATAAGGCCCCTTTTCCTGTGATATGACATGGATCCCTCCCATTTTCAATAGTGTTCATCCTTGTGACCTGGCCAACATTCTGACCAAGTTTCATGAAGATTGGACCATATTTGTGGCCTCTAGAGTGTAAACAAGAAAATTGTCAATAAGGCCCCTTTTCCCGTCATATGTCATGGATCCTTCTCATTTTCAATAGGTTTCATCCTTGTGATCTGGCCTACATTCTGACCAAGTTTCATGAAGATTGGACCATGTTTGTAGCCTCTAGAGTGTAAACACTTTAATTGTTGACAACGGACGACACACAACAGAAGACGGACATTCAATGATCACAAAAGCTCACCTTGGGCATGATGTGCTCAAGTGAGCTAAAAAGATTTTTCGTATTCATTTGTGGTTTTAGAAAAATGCTTAATTTCTCATGTTCAGTTTAAAACATTAACTTTGACCTTGAAAAAAAAAACTGTCCCAAAATGTATCTACTAAAATCAAGCTGCATGCTGGGTATGGGCATGTCGCTGAATAAAGTTTAAGTCAAAGGCAAATATTAAGCTCATAGTTGTTAATTCAATGGTTAAGTTTGAGCAGACAGACTTAATAACAATAAACCTGAAACCTTATGATGCAGTTGCATTAAGATAAGAGACAAATTGTTTTTGTTTAATTGAATGGGGTTTATAGCAGCTTCAAAACATTCACAGTGATTTCACAGCGGCTGGAGAACCCAACAATGGATACCTATAGGCTATTATTTCTCATACCAGTACTTCCATTACATCCTTTCCTAAGCGACAGCTATTATTTCACTTAGATTTACCAATCTGCTCATTGGTGAGAGACAAATTTACGAAAAGATGTGTGTAACCATCGGGGATCAAACCCCAATTAAGGGATAATACATACCTTTGTTACACATTCCCCCTGCATGGGGTGACACACAGCGCTGATCCCGGCCAGGAGATTTCAAAACTGAAAGATAAACCAGCCTGCTTTCAGGATGACAAAGTGGTGCAAACATTTTTCCAACTATAACCCGCTTTAAACATGCACTCGTGAGCAAAGCTTGGTATAATTAGAAAACTGGCATGGCACCAGATAAGACGAGCAGTGAAGACCTGAACAATCTTGAATTCTCTTATGTTGTGGGTACTCATTGGAACCGTCTCCATAAGACAATTCCAATGAGTATCTAAAATATAGGAATTGAATGGAATGATAATGATTTTTTTCATTTTGCATTCAAAATCAGTCATTTAATCTAGAGATCTAATAAACCTAATGAGTGAAAAGCAAGCCAAGATTTTGATTGAATTCAGATGTCTAAATTGGAGGGGATAAATACTGATCTAGAACTGATTCATCTCAATTAAATCCTATATTGTGGATACTCATTTAACTTAAATTGTCTTGTCAATGAGTAACCACCACCTTTGGTTTCAGTGTAGAATTTTTAAGATTATGTTAAGGTAATTGAACTGCAATAGTTCCACAGCATTTCATAACACTTGATCTTTTACAATGTTGACCAAGCTTTCCTAATGAAAATAACTAGGAAACCTTGGTTATTATTGTTAAAGTTAACTGCATCATTGGGAAATTATTACAGGTCCCCAGCCTTAGGTTTAAATTAGTACAAAGCTTTGAAGGTAAATCTGTCACTTTAAACATTTTATGCAAACTTAAAACCATGAGGTATCTCTGTAATGTCTTTTTGTGTGTGGATTTAATGCCACTTTTACTAGTACTTTACTACCACAGTCAAATCTGTATTAGAGGCCGCCTGTTTTCAGTAAGCAAGCTGTATCAAGCAACTATCACAACTTTCCTAAATGAACCAAATGTACTGAAATTGACCTGAATTAAGCAAGAACCTGTATAATAATAGCACTTTTTGAATGTCCCTTGGGTGCTTGCTTAAGACATGTTTGACTATAAGTTGTCAGATAATGTGAGATGAATGAAAGCAGGGAATGAATTTTTGATAATTTCATTGGGTTGGCAGTGAATCTATCAAATGATGATCTACTGGTATTTCTTGATAATCCACCATATTATAGGAAAACTGAAAGCGGACTAATACCCCCCACCAGCACTATTGTCAATTGAACAAAGGCTGACTGTAACCTTGACCTTTGTGAACCAAAAACAATAGGACACTTCCTTTAGTCATAAACAGCATTTGTATGAAGTTTCATAATTTTAGGTTGATTGGTCCTTGAGTTAGAGTCCAGAAACAAAAAGGTCTACAGACAGACGGATGGAAGGATGGATGGACAGACATGGTTAGACCTATATACCCCCCTCTATTTTGTAGGTGGGGGGTATAATAATTGTAAACTTGTGTTACCCTCTCAGCCTAATGGATAGCAAAGAATCATAACTTACCTCAAATCAGAGTTTTTGTTGTTTGTTATGCACAGCATTCCCACCTGGTTCTAAGCAGCTGTAACTTAAATAGAGAATAATTGAATGAGTGGTCATTAATACATATTTTATTAAACAAGTCATCGGCTGTGACAAATTTTAAAGGAATTTCAGTTTTAGGTAGATCTAGCAAGTTTAATAAATTTGGTGTGTAATGAGAGAAAATTAACAAATTTTTCACATCAAGTTTTTCCGCTAAACATATAACCAGAATAACACCATTTGTTTTCATTGTATAATATAGGTCGCCTCGTTTGGAAATAAATCTGCCCTGCGTTTAGGATCCGCAAACAGTTTGCGGCGTTAGCGAGCGTTTTCATGTTAGATGATACTGAACGGTACGCTACACCAAAGCGCTTTCGCAAACAGGCGAGCAGAAAAAAGTGGTGACTGGCACAGCTAACGGTCACATGACAGTGACGTCACAGCAAAGATTTATCGAAAAAGTTCTGTCGACTGGGACGGGAAAATGTGAAATTCGTATCGAAATTTACATGAATGATTGAAATACCGGTTCAGATATGAATATTGTGACAATTATCAACATCGAAGGGTAAAGATTTCAACGAACAGCGAGTAGAAGACAAATTTGAGTGGCTGAAACAGAATGAAACATGGGATTGAGGGTTAGGATGAGTCAGTCTGCGTGTGTTTTAGTTTTATCTTTTTGATAAACCCATTTTTTTCAGTCATTTCACTATTGAGACATTTCCTACTAGGGACGTCCAATAGTGAAACGTCCAAATAGTGAAATGACTGCCACCCGCTGTCACCGGATGATTAGAACCCGGTAAGTACCTATTCCGGATAAAATCGAATGTAACTGATAACAAACAAAGTTATGCTCATTGCGTTCATTAAGTTTGGTCTGCAGTCATCGTAATTATTCAATTTAACAGTTCTTAAATATTATCTACTCTGATCCTGATTTTCTTCGAAAGGGGGGGGGGGACACAATAAAATAAAAAAAATATGGGTTTATCAAAAAGATAAAACTAAAACACACGCAGACTGACTCATCCTAACCCTCAATCCCATGTTTCATTCTGATGAGCAACTGTCCTTTGTGGCCTAATAACAGGAATGCCAGGAATTTCAATTTTGTGAGGATGAAGTCCAGTACAGATTTCCTGGATCCATTGTTTTAAATCATAATAGCCTAAGTGTTCCCAAAAATCCTCAAATGGGGTGTGATTTACCCCCAAAATGAAGCTTGTACCGAATGTACCCCCTATTTTTGCAAGCAGCCTTCTTTGTCTCATAAAGAGGGGGTACATCCATGCTGTAAAATACCCATTTTCACCCCCAGTTTAAGCAGCAGTGGAACATGGGCCTTGTGTTGTTGAAAATGGGACTTTCTACAGTGATAAAGATGGCCACTGTCTGATATATAGAGGTAGAGATGTGCTTTTGTACCCATTTTTCTCATAAATATCCCACATTTTCCTGAACAAGAGGCATTTGCGGATCCAGAAGGGGTTTAGGAGTTCAAGTGTACCCTACTCTTTAGGTACTCTTTAGCCTTATTGTTTCATTTTCATGCAGGATATAATCTCCCAACCCCCCGCTAAAGACATCCTGTATCCACTGCCAAAAAGTGGAATTTTTACATAAGGAAGAAAAAACTGACTTTTTTGCCAAGTTTATGTATTTGCGACTAAATGTCCAAAAAATTCACCAATACTTTTTTAAAATGCAGATTAATTTGGCGCTTGATGGCAATCTTCAAGAACATTTTTTGGTATAGTGCTCAGGTATCCGCCTATTTTTTAAAAGTAAGGGGACTTGAAATAATGTACCCCTTGTTCTGATATGCACATTAGACTATCAAACAAGGGTTAAGATAAGTTAACAATTTTTTTTTCCAATCAAGGGTCATTTACATGGCAAAGTAAATTATAAGAAAAAAAAAAAAAAAAAAAAAAAGAAAAATTACAGTTTAAACAAAATGTAAGTTTACAAGGAAGTTAAAATATTGCAAGTAAATTAAAAAAAGTTAATATTAAGCAAATAAAGGCTTCATTATCATTATTCCAAAACACAATTTTAACTTATTATACATTCAAGAAAATCATAAGGTAAATAATTAATTTTATCACAATTACTAAGTTTGCTTGACAAAGTAGCCATATTTGGCCAAGAATAATTAAGCAAGGGTTCCCTTACAAAAATATATTGGTTCTTGCAAAAATTCACTACAAATTTGCAGCAAATTTAAGGCAACTGTTTGTGTCATATTTGCTGCCAATTTGTTTTTCGTACACAAATCAGCTCTCTCGCAAACATGCAGCAAACTGATCTCGCAAACTTCCAGCAAAACTTTTTTTTTTCTTTTTTTTTTATATATATATATATATTTTATTTAACCAAGTTTACATTATCATATTATTTTAGATGTCTATATCTACATTTTATAATGTGTCACTTGTTTTATTTAGTTTGTTTGAACCGCGATATTTTAACCTTTGGAAAAAAAATGGTCTTAAGTCCGAATCAGTAATATACAAAGTAATATTTTTTGGGTTTTTTTTTTTTTTTTTTTTTTTATCTTAAACAGAAAAATCCCCCAAAATGATTGAAAGATGTTATTGTTTAGAATAACCGACATTTCGAAAGCGTTAATTTGGCGCGTTCTTTTAGAACGTCTAAGTCCCAATTTGGTCATTTATTTTTATTTATTTATTTATTTATTTTTGTAAGCAAGTGACATATTATATTTGACGAATTATATATAAACATAATATCATATAGACAAACAGTTCATATTTGATAACCCATTTACATTTTTAAAAGTTGATTTAAAGATGAAAGAATACTTTAATTAAACGGTTTAGTAAAGAGGAAAATGTCAATTTAAACGATCCTTTTTCATATTTATTTTAGATTATTCGGCGTATTAAACATAACGTCGATTCAAAACTGAAACTCTGCTCCAGCAAAACTTTCTGCAATCTTCATGCAAACAACCTTTTCAACATCTCTTGTCACTAAAAATGAGGTATTTTTCCATTACTAATATGTTGGTTTTGTAATCCATGGGTCATTAATGTTTTGATTTCCAGTGGTTCCAATAGGTCGAAAAGAATTTTCAATGTACGACACTTGGTCGAATAATCTTTAAAGCAATAATATAGCTATAATTAAGAGTAAAGACTGATGGCGAAATTTCAATTTCGACAAAGTGTCAATTCGACATATAGTTACATTCGACAAATATGACAGTCAACGAAAAATGGAATTCGACAAAATGTCATGGACCTAAAACTTTTCCTGTTGATATATTTTCTGAATCTAGAATGAATATCTCTTAACCATATAGATATTTTCTGTGTTGAATTTCTGGATGACCTCTGCTGATTCTCAAATATTCACTTTAAACTGTACCAAGATGGTATCTTGTCATGTTTGGGATGGCATATGAATTATTTACAGTTAAATTCTTTGAGCCTATGCATAAAAGTTTATATATCTTTAATTGTTTTTATGACAATGATTTAAGACTTCTGCTGCTGTAAACACTATTTAAGTAATAATGAAGTGACTGGATTATATCAGAATAAATTCTTGGTATTTCTTCCACCAGTATTTCACACTTATACATAGTGTATGCTTAGATCAGAATGCACATATATTTAGGCTGATCTTAGTCTATACTGTCTGCTAAAGCTTTGTGTAGGCCTACATCAGGATAAACTTTGATCAGCATGGGAAGGGTTTATAATTACTAAAATAGCTGTTTGAAGTTAGAATGAAACATCTTCTTGCAAACTTTCTGCTAAGTGCATGATCAAACTAATAAAAAAAAAGTGTTTACGCAAAGTTAATGAAAACTTCCTATTTGCAAATTGTTTGCAGGAACACATTATTTTTATTCAAGGATATTGCAGGATGTTTGCAGCAAATCGATTTTCTGCCGAAATAATGTAAAGTTTGTGCTAATTGTCCTCGCAAACAAGTTAGTTGGGGCAATTTTGCAGCAAACTTTTTATTTCTGTTAGGGACAACTAGGAGACAACACTTAAAAAGTTAATGAGTCACACTAGTAACCTTTCTACCAGGGTATAGGAATCAAGAGGACAATATCCCCATTATTTAAGAAATCTGTGGACATTGATTCTTGACAACCTAATTGGTAAAAATGCATTCTTGACAGATTAATAGAAGAGCATGTGATGTCCATGGTCTAGAGGTAGAGCACCAGCCTCTTGACTTGACCCAAAGGTCCTGAATTCCATTCCCGGAACAGCTATTCTTTCATTGGCCCACACATTTGCCACGAGTACTGGTAAATTTTCCAGGAAGCAGAATCGAGAGGTATTAATGTAAGTTGTAAGAACTCTTTACCTATCGACATAAAATGAATAGGTTTAAACCAATACAAGTGCTTTCAAATTTTGCACACATCTCTCTGTTAAACTTTTATCCCCTGCCCTAAGGTTAGGGATGTTATTTCGGTGTTATCAATCCCTCTTTCTAGTTAAAATATGAGTTTGTCTACATCATTTCTTACACATTAATGAAGAGATTTCAAAATGATTTGCACTAATAATTCTACACCATCACAAAGGTGCATTGAAAAAGAATAAATATGATAGCTTGAAGTTTAAGTGAATTGTTCAAGGTTGAAATATGAGCTTATCAATTGCATTTCTCCTAATTTTATAAATTAATTTACAACAACTTTGTAGAAATTTTACTTGTACCTGTAGATGTGCATTGCAATAGTTTGCAACATTGCATTTGAAGGTCAAAGGTTAAATAAGCCTTTCTGGAGCATTTCTCCTATAAGGATGGATGAATTTGGCATAAATGAGCTCCTTTATTTTAAAGATGTGCACTATCAAAGATTTCTTTACTGACAAATGCAGATGGGTAAAGGTGGCAATTGAATACCTGCCTTTTATTGCCTTATCTTTTCATTTTTGTCACAGATATTCAATTAGAATTGGCAAATGCGACTAAAAAAGTCTACAATTAGTAAGTTTGAACCCTCTGCACAGAAACCCTTGATTTAACTCTATATTGGTTAGACTAGAAATGGAGAAATCTTGGGTAGCTCACCAACTATAACCTTACAGAATAATTTGTTGACAACTTCAATAATTAGTCAATTCATTTCTAAAGGAAATCAGCAAGATAAAAATTATCTCGAGGGATTGATGTTTCCTTATATTGACTTCCAAAGTAAAGTCTAAAACTAGTTGTGATCTTGAAATCCAAAAAAAAATAAATTTAATTTCTTGTTATCATAACTCTCTTTGCAGGTTAATAGATATATTCTGACTGTGTGTTTGACATAGTGTGTCAATAGTCAAAGATCAACAGTGAAAGGTGAGTCTACCCACAAATACCAAAAAATTAAAATATCAAAGTGTATAAAAATAGCTTAATTACTTACAATTTTACAATTATAAACTGTCAATATTCCATCTTACAAGGGCTCTGCAATCAGTTGTCTTATTTGGCTGCATCAACTTGATTGAGAAAAGAGTTAATTTGAAAAATGGCATAATATTTGCTCTTGTGATGGTGAATATTAAATTAAAGGACAATGATGATCCTATATAAAGCATGGAGAATGCAGAGAGTATTAAAGAGCTTCTTGTTTTTAGCTCCACTGGCCGAAGGCCAGCGAGCTATTGTCATGGTGGTGTGTCCATCGTGTGTCCGTGTGTGCGTAAACTTTTTCTTTAAACATCTTCTCCTCCCAAACCAATGGGCTGATTTTCATGAAACTAGGTAGAAATGTTCCTTGGGTGACCATCTACTTAAATTGTTCAAGAAATTTTGATTGACCCCCAAATATGGGCGTGGCAGGGCGGGGCTTAATTTGAGCCCGAAATCTTTGAACGACTTCTCCTCCTGAACCACTTGGCTGATTTCAACCAAACTTTACCAGAATCTTACTGGGGTGACCCTTATCAAAGATTGTTACTGAAATTTTGATTGGCCCCCAAATATGGGCGTGGTAGGGCCGGGCTTTTTTTGACCCCGAAATCTATTAAAGACATCTCCTCCTGAACCATCGGGCTGATTTCACTGAAACTTTACGAGAATCTTACTGGGGTAAACCTTATCAAAGTTGTTCAAGAAATTTGGATTGGCCCCCAAATATGGGCGTGTTAGGGTGGGGCGTATTTTGAGCCTGAAATCTTTGAATAAGTTCTCCTACCGAACCCCTGGGCTGATTTCAAGGAAACTTTACCAGCATATTCCTTAGGAGATCCTTTCCAAAAGTTGCTTACAAAATTTTGACTGGCCCATAAGTATGGGCATGGCAGATGGGGCTTATTTTGAGCCCAAAATCTTTAAACGACATCTCCTCCTGAATCACCGGGCTGATTTCAATGAAACTTAACCAGAATGTTCCTTTTGTGACCCTTTTCAAAAATTGTTGCGAAATTTTGACTGGCCCTTAACTTTTGGCATGGCAGGGTGTGGCTTGTTTTGAGCCCGAAATCTTTGAAATACATCTCCTGATGAACAAGTGGCCGATTTCAATGAAACTTGAGAATTTTGGTCTAATGTGGGCCATACCCTGTTAATTATTATAAAATAGATCTAAAGAGATTTGAAAGTGTTGTTTTCATTCAAAGAAAGCTTCATTTAATGTAAGTAGAAAGATGTTAAAGCCAGTGGAGCGATACAGGCCCTCTTGGGCCTCTTGTTTCGAAGATTAAATGGAGTTCTTATTTTAGGACTATGATTGATATTATCTAAATTACTTTGAACCATTTTGGTAATGAATGCATAGACAAGCAATACTAAAAAACTCTGAAAACTCTTGTCTAAAAGCACCTGAGCATAAGCATACATCATGTACATGCATTATAACAATTTTAAAGTTTTCTTCATAGAAAAAAAGAATAAACTCTTCGAGAATTTCTACTCCCAAACCATTAATCTTTAAAACTTTGGTAATTGGCATGATGCATATATTTCTAAGACCCTTTCCTATAAAAGAATTTAACATGAGTGCCAACTTTAAATGTAAGCCTTTGTTTGGAGGATCTTGGATTGTACATATAGACAGAATCACCTTTAATCCCTTTTCCAAACAATAAGGGAAACACCTTCAAATTATGACAAAAAAATCACAATGTTTCCCTCAGCAAAAACTTAGTAAATTGCTTTAAAATAGTTTTAAGCTGTTTTTGGATTCTTTCCTTTAGAGATTGAAAAGGAAATCCCCTTAAAAATGTTAGACATGCAAATTTTACTGTAAGCATTGATTTAAATTTCTGTCAAAGTGAATGAAATTACAACCATGGGAGCAAAGTAAGTCCTATGTGTGGGGCTACATTTTAAGCAACAGGTGATAGAAGAAAGTCCCTTTAAAAGGGTCTATTTCTATGCCTTTAAAAATAATTTCAAAATTTGTAATACAGTGAGTAGTTTAGGGATATATATCACATTACTCTTGTTGAATGGGAGAAAGGAAGACTTAAAATCTATATGCTGCTGGAGACCAATATTTCAAAAATGAGCCCTTCAGGTCAAAGTGTGATTGGCATAGCAAAAGACCAACAAAAAAATCTCATGCCAACCTTTGCAATCTTGAGCTTTATGTTATGCTAACTTTGCTGTAATGTACCAAAATTAATCATTTATTATTCACATCATTGATGCAATGTTGTGAGACCAAACTCAGAACTATTTTGTTGTTTGTACATCTTTAAAGCTGGACAAAGAAATTTCGTTTGTAAACCTTTTTAAAAGTGTAAGCCATGGAAATTTTGTATCTTGGCATTGACCATTACACACAATCAAAATATTTCAATGAATAATTATTTAAGAATCGATCAAGTTTTAGCGAAACTTGTAATAATGAAGAAAAAAATGTCTTTTGAATCTGTTTGTCTAAAGCTTTCTCTTGCTTATAATGAATAAACAATGCAGTATTTTTCTCTAACACATTCCTGAGACATTAAATGACACATGATCTGCAATCCTAGCCATACATTTGAATTTTTGTCTACAGACTCTTGGATAAGTTGCATACTGTTTTATGTACTGTTTCTCATTATCATTAGGAAGTTATGTAGATAGTGAACGCAAAATCTAGTGATATCATATGTATCTATTTCAGATGAGTCAAAATGGACAAATCTGTTTAAAAGAGACAATGGATCAACAATTAAATGCTTGATAAGAGGTGAATTTTGTTACTAATAATATTCAAAATCGAAGAAACAGGAAAAAAGGTTTAATTGAATGAGACTTTCAAAGCTCTAGTAATAAAATGACAACTATACTTTCTGGGTTAGTCATTAAATATCTTTCCTGGTATTTACAACTAGTAAATATTGACGGGTCTTTACCTGTCAGAAAAATACTTATCTAGGGTCAAATGTTGGTATGTTTTTTTATTTTTAAATAAACTATATTTTGATTCTCATCTTTAGAAATTCTACTTTTTATACCTTTCGGAACTATGTTTGGAAGATATATTGAACTTTTCGGTCGGTCCGGTCAGTATCAAGCAGAGATGTGCAAGTGATATTTTAGTTAAAATCCATTGACTTTTGATGGAGTTATGGCCCTTTCATGGAAAACAGCCTTTCAAAATGGACAAGCACTTGTAGAAAGTATTAGTCTACTGTGTGACAGTCTAGTCATCTTTATAGATTTAAAAAGCTTATCCACACACTTTTGTGCTTGGGCATCATATGGTAGCAAGAAAGATAAAGCGATCATGGAAATAGTATTTTGATAGTCTAAATACCAAAAAGATCACTTCTGAGTAAATTACAGCATTATAAAATAAATTCTTTTACTCTTGTTTTTAACTTATTCTGAATAATCATTTCAAATGAAAACTATTACAGAATTTTTATCATTGAATTTCAAAATTTCTATTCTGAAAATTCAAATGGGAAAAAGATCATACCTTTTGTCTTTGCAAATGAACCATATTTCTACCACAGAAAAATAATGAATTTGAAATAATTACTGATAATTCTGTCTACTTTCAGGTATTTGGTTGTACATACAACAGACCTGTCACCTTCCTTCAGAGATTATGGTGCTTCAGAAATTAAGATGTAATCATCAACAAATGACTGTACTGTGAAATACACATTGCAACCTTGTTATACTGAATAAATTTCAAATTTCTAAGTGCTGAATGCATTGAATGCACTTATTTTGAGTTAATATTTATTTTGAAAAAAATATACTAATATTGCTTTTGAACTTTTCTGGCTATGAAAGGAAAATCAGGTAGTCTAGACTGAGATCATGTTCTCTTCCAAAGAAGGAATAATATAGGTTCAGCATTTCAAAGGTGAATACAATTATTTGATCCTGATTGTGATGTCTATGTGACACTAAGACATTCTGAAAGGTTTTACCTTATTATGTGATATTCACAATTTCTTCAGGCTTGATATATTTGCTCTACATGTATAGGTTTGTGGCTAAAATAGGGCTACTTTGCTGTGTATGGACCAAATCTTATTATGCCCCTTAATGAAAAAGATGGAGAAAATTGCTTTGCACCTGTCTGTTTTTAGCTCCACTGGCCGAAAGGCCAGCGGGCTATTGTCATGGCGAGGTGTCCGTCGTCCGTGCGTCCGTGCGTGCGTCCGTGCGTCCGTCCGTCCGTCCGTAAACTTTTACTTTAAAAATCTTCTCCTCATAAAGTACTGGATGGATTCCAATCAAATTTCACAGGAATGTTCCTTAGGTGACCCTCTATCAGATTCCTTCAAAGATTTTTAATCTGTTGAAAATCATGGCTGTAGTGGGCGTGGCTTATTTCCATATATGGTAATAGGTGGCTTTTCTCAGAAACTAATCGATGGATACTTACCAAACTTCACATGAATTATCCTTGAGGGGCCCTCTATCAGCCTACAAAAAATCATTGTGATCGGATGATAAATATGTATTTTATGGGCGGAGGTCATTTCTCTATATGTTATATAGTGAAAACTTTGAAAATCATTTTCTCAGAATCTAATCGATAGATATCAACCAAATTTTACATGAATGATACTTGTGTGATCCTCTATCAGTATAGCAAAAATTATTGTGATCGGATGAAAAATGTGTATTTTATGGGCGGAGGTCATTTCTCTATATGTTATATAGTGAAAACTTTGAAAATCATTTTCTCAGAACCTAATTGATAGATATCAACCAAATTTTACTAGAATGATACTTGAGTGACCCTTTATCAGTATAGCAAAAATTATTGTGATCGGATAAAAAATGTATATTTTATGTGCGGAGGTCATTTCCCTATATGTTATATAGTGTAAACTTTGAAAATCATTTTCTCAGAACCTTATTGATAGATATCAACCATATTTTACTAGAATGATTCTTTAGTGATCCTTTTTCAGTCTATTAAAAAATATTGTGATAAGATCAAAAATATGTCTTTTATGGGCAGAGGTCATTTCTTCATATATAGGGTAAAACAAACTATCCTGAAAGGTTAAACAGATGGATTAGATATCATGGAAATTTTATTTCTGTGAAGTTGTATCAGTCTGCAAAAAAATATTTGATTAGATGAACAGCATATACTATCATTAGTTAGAATTTTGTTTGATGACAAACAATTGTGAAGTTACATCTTTTAATAGTCTTTAATTAAAAGTGGAAAGATCTACAATCAAAATTTTGCAGACCAACACCAGTATATTGTGCAGTAACATTCTGTTAGTTTTGAAATTCTTATATTTGGATTTAAACAAAATATCACTAGAATGATCCTTGGGTGACCCATTATCAGACTGCACAAAATTATTGTAATTAAATGAAAAAATATTTGTGTAACAGGTAGAGGTCAATTTTGTTATTCACTGATCATGAGTTTTTTATGCAGAAATATTTCAGCATGTGACCCTTATTTACTTGAAATAAACATTCACTCATTCATTCACTTCATTTCTCATTTAAACAGCTTTATCATCCTCTAATATAGTCATTATTTGGATATTCAGGCCTGTGGAGCGAATCAGGCGCTCAAGCGCCTCTAGTTTTACTGATGCCATGTACTTGTATCTTTACATTTTGCACTATTTCCAGCTGTAAAATAAATCAGTCTATTGATTTTTAAGACAGCACAAGCTTGAGTTTCCAAATTTTATTCGCAGGCAATTTTCATGTATAATTCTTTGATAGCAAGAACACACATATTTAATATTTAACCATTTACCCTTGGGTGTTTAATTTCTTCAAAAAAAGTGTTCTGAGTACACATATATCTCAGAAAGAGTGGTAGCAATCAATTTCAAGCTTTGTGTGAAAAACTCTTATTATTTTCTTGTATTCATTACTTATAGATTCAAACATTTTAGATTCCTTCAATGTTTTTCAGACTAAAGATTTCTTGTGAGCAGAACTCTCAAACCATACAACCATTCAATAAGAACTTTTGTCCAAATATGGCATTCAATTTTGTGACAAAACCTTATTTAGGGAGAATAGTCAATCTTCCAAGGCTCTAGTTTACTGCAAACAATAAACTGGAATCAAGCAGAGTAAACAATTTTGTTTTTAATTTCCTTGGTAATTTTTTTTGTTATTAAACTATATGTATATCAAAACAGAAAAAAATCACATTTTTTGGCAGGAAAAACAGCAACTTCCGGTTCATAGAGTCCGGAAGCCTCTGTCCATTGCCACCTTATGATTTTAGTTTCAAGCCATTGCCACACAGTGTCAAATTTTGACAAAAAACAACAATTTCAATGATATTGTGGAAAAGGAAATTACTAGGTTTTGTATATTATATCAACAATATGCATATATTGATATAGTTTCAAAACAAGTCAGATATAAGGTAACAATCAGAACATGAGAGAAAAAAAAGAAATTATTTTTTAATAAAAATCTCCTCTCTCACTATATTTTATTTAGATTCATCATCTTTTTAACTCACCTGAGCATGCAGTGCTCAAAGTGTGCTAATGTGATCCGCCTGTTGTCTCTCATCCATTTGACCATCTGTCTGTCTGTCAAAAAGTACAAAATATCTTCTCCTCTGAAACTATTGATCAGAATCTAACCAAATTGCACAAATATGAGCTTTGGGTCATGCTTTTTCAAAATTCTTCAAAGATTTTGAATTGGTGTCAAAATGGGGTCAAAAAGAGGTCAAAACAACAACAACAACAATGTGTTGACTATCTTTGTCCTTATCCACACGCTTTTGTGCTTGGGCATCATATGGTAGCAAGAAAGATAAAGCGATCATGGAAATAGTATTTTGATAGTCTAAATACCAAAAAGATCACTTCTGAGTAAATTACAGCATTATAAAATAAATTCTTTTACTCTTGTTTTTAACTTATTCTGAATAATCATTTCAAATGAAAACTATTACAGAATTTTTATCATTGAATTTCAAAATTTCTATTCTGAAAATTCAAATGGGAAAAAGATCATACCTTTTGTCTTTGCAAATGAACCATATTTCTACCACAGAAAAATAATGAATTTGAAATAATTACTGATAATTCTGTCTACTTTCAGGTATTTGGTTGTACATACAACAGACCTGTCACCTTCCTTCAGAGATTATGGTGCTTCAGAAATTAAGATGTAATCATCAACAAATGACTGTACTGTGAAATACACATTGCAACCTTGTTATACTGAATAAATTTCAAATTTCTAAGTGCTGAATGCATTGAATGCACTTATTTTGAGTTAATATTTATTTTGAAAAAAATATACTAATATTGCTTTTGAACTTTTCTGGCTATGAAAGGAAAATCAGGTAGTCTAGACTGAGATCATGTTCTCTTCCAAAGAAGGAATAATATAGGTTCAGCATTTCAAAGGTGAATACAATTATTTGATCCTGATTGTGATGTCTATGTGACACTAAGACATTCTGAAAGGTTTTACCTTATTATGTGATATTCACAATTTCTTCAGGCTTGATATATTTGCTCTACATGTATAGGTTTGTGGCTAAAATAGGGCTACTTTGCTGTGTATGGACCAAATCTTATTATGCCCCTTAATGAAAAAGATGGAGAAAATTGCTTTGCACCTGTCTGTTTTTTTACTGATGCCATGTACTTGTATCTTTACATTTTGCACTATTTCCAGCTGTAAAATAAATCAGTCTATTGATTTTTAAGACAGCACAAGCTTGAGTTTCCAAATTTTATTCGCAGGCAATTTTCATGTATAATTCTTTGATAGCAAGAACACACATATTTAATATTTAACCATTTACCCTTGGGTGTTTAATTTCTTCAAAAAAAGTGTTCTGAGTACACATATATCTCAGAAAGAGTGGTAGCAATCAATTTCAAGCTTTGTGTGAAAAACTCAACAACAACAATGTGTTGACTATCTTTGTCCTATGAGGAATAGCAGCTGGAGACTAAGAAGGGTAATAGTTTTACTGGAGCGTGAAATACCAGGAATCCGCTGTTAGGTGCTCCAGCCACCACGAATGATTGTTGAAAGCATCGTAAATACCATTCAGTCAAAACAAACTTAAGCTGTTAACAACAAAATCTAGCAATTCCTATTTCAGAGTCTCGAATTTGTCAAATGCACTATGATATGAATATAGTGATAAGCCTTTTAAAACAGTAAGATGGTTAATTATATATCCACTCGTTATCTTATAAAACTTATTGACAAGTATGGCAACAGAGATTCAAACGGATTTAGATAACAATAAAAAGGAAATCTTCGGAAACTTTCTCTTAGCTAACTTTTAAGACCATAGGCCTAATTCTTTGTATGAGGAGAATCCAAATGGCCTTCTACATGATAAATTTCAAATGATGTACCTTGTGTCACATTCGCTCATCCTGTTTAATATGAAATTTGGTCAAGTTTTGAGAAGTAATCTCGGATGGGCAATATACAGTCTGTTTCCTTTGTTCTAGTCGACGACATATTTCGAAGTGTTTGCTTATTCATTAGAGATGCATTTCTCAAGCTCAACTTAATGCGTAGGGCTTATGCGTAGCTATTCTGATTCCCGAGTGCCAGTCGTGTGACATTACACGTCATAAGTGTTCGACGATTTTATACGCCGAAGAACTAAGTAGACGTATAATGGTACATTTGTCTTCTTTGACTGTCCGTACTTCCGGACGCCGGTTGCTGCCTACGTCCGTACGTTTACATCTTTTGAACGTCAATCCTACATTAATTGACGGGTCTTTTTTTGGTAAAATTTGGCTAAATTTTCCTAGTCAACAGACCTTGCTTATGTTGGCGGGGAATAGCGATATTCTTTTTCGAAATAATGGTACGGCGTATATTGTGAGTCTAGAATGCCTACTTCTGCTCCTAATCCATTGGTGTAAGATAAAAAAAGGGTAGATATATACCTTAGAGGAGATCTACAAGCATTGTTCAAAATCAAATATTATAATTTTACAGTGGCTGCTATGGGATTAGAATGGTGACATTTTAGAATAGCCTCTGAGGACCGCGGACATTGATATAATAGCATGTGCGCGATATTTGCAACAATGTCGTTTGTGCTCCAGGTACATACTTAGAGCAGCTAGATAACTAAACACTGTAAAAATGATATTCGGTGTCCACCTGAACAGGTGTTTGAAAGAACCTATGTATGTACATACAGCATAGGAAAAACTATAATAAGTTTGGATGCGTGCATAGGCTTTGCTTTGCACACAAGCGAATTCGTAAGAAATGTCAAGAACAGGCTAATCTAGTGTCTCTTAAATGAATCTCGACCAAATTGGTTCATATGACGATCCCTTCAGTTTTTCACCAGCTCTGGCCACACTATATATACTAAACAACAAAAATAAAGCATCACCTATCAACGACAAATAATTCTTCTCCGATCATTTGCTGATATATTATTTTATACCGGCCGAATACTAAGTGAAACAAATATCGTAAAAATTATCTTAATGAGTAGAGACTCTGGAATTTGATTAACATGTTTTCTGCTCGAGCAACAGATCGAATGTATTGTACGAAATAAAAGCTGGTCAAATAACGCGGCATATGAAGGTTGTCACGAAAAAACGTGTGTACATTTATCAGATCAAACCAAGTTTTGGGGTAGCGGAATATTGAATTGAGGTGCTCTATCGTGTGATGGTTATATTGAGCTGCATTACAATGCGTTAAGATCGGATATATATATATGTATTACTTTTTAGGTAATCTTTATTTTCATTTAGTAACCCCTTTCATGTCATTGCCCATTAATCACATCTTATTATGGATTTTCTTTTTGCCATGCGAAAAAGAGCACTAAAAAACAAATTTTATGTCGGATTAAGGCAGCATGCGGAGCGAATTGATAGCCAGACTGGGTGTTACTCTCAGTAAAATGCCGTAATACAGTTGTCTTACGTTCCTTCAGAGCAATATCGCATATAAACTCTCGCGCTATTGACTTTTACTGTGTGATGAAATTGTGTCTGATTTCGAGATTTTGATTTTGGGGGTTAACGCGTCTATCCATTGGCACTTTTTAATGCGTATCTATGCGGTTTCATCCTCTTTGTCACGAATCAAAAATTGGTTTATATTTAGATTAGTATGATCATTTTCCAAGCTGTATATTTTTGAAAAAAGTTTTATCTGAAAATCATAATGATACGTTATTTTTGTTGATGAGTATAGAAACAAAAAAGATAATCTTATGCATCAACCAGAAAAATAAAACGCATTACTTTTGCTTGATGGTAGCTTTACATAATATTTTTCCGTGACGACAAATCTATAAAATAACCATAGAACCACATTTTGGTATTGTCTGGATACATATAACGCTACATATAAAATGCCTTTGACATGCGATTTTGTATCCATCATATTGGTTTTTTTTTTGCGCTCTACTGCAGTAATAAACATCAAGAAAAGGACCAGGTTAATGATTTCGGAATTAAATTGAATTGGTGGCACCGAGGAGATTTTTAGATACCAAAGGGAGAGGAAAGAATGTCGCTTATTTCGTATATTATCAACGAAATTAACGGCATTCTATTACCTCCCCTTATTAAGGACCGTTCAAACGATTCGAAATCCACACCATCAAATAAATATGGGAAAGTTTGATAGATTTGAAAAAAAAATCTGCCACGTCTAATGATATATATATATATACATGTAGCCTGCATGTATCGATTTGCAAAAAAAAAAAAAAAAAAAAAAAAAAAAGAAAAGAATGAAATATTCCGAATTTACACGTCGGATATTTACATGAATAATTTGCTTGTTGTTGTTTTTAAACATTATCACTTGGCTTTTTTTTCAAGTTTTTGTTGCGTTGTTTTCGAAATTAACAAGCAATATCTAGATTTTTTCCTTCTTTGATGTATTTCCATTTCTTTACGAAAAGAAAAATCAAATTGCCTTTTTATATCTTTTTATTTTTTTTATTTAATATGAATGTATACTAGGCCTTTACCAAGTGCATCTTGATTATGAATGAAATTGGCATACATTTAACTGGTATTATATCAGTGAAATAAAATCTTTAAACGTTCTTAAATTATCGCAAATCAACCCCTGTCATATTTTTTATCAAACTAAATCATTTAGATATCTATTTTAGTTATGAAAACATTAAGAATTGTTCCCTAGTACAACCATCTATTATCCCTATGTCGCCCATTTTGGAAAACGCTCGCCTTGCTAACTGTTCGCCTGTCGGCCATATTGGAAAACGTTCGCATAGCTAACGGTCCGTTCAGTTTGCTATCGCTAGCTGAAAAAACGTTAGCGGCGGACGCTTTTCGATCCTGAACGCAGGGCTGTATTGCACAGTAGCCTCATTCTGGTTAGAATATAGACCTAGGTATTTCACTTTCATGTGATGCAAAATAGGCGATGTTATTGGTCTTAATTACTAGATAATCATTTAGGTGTGAAAAAAATAGTTATATGACAAACCTAGGTAATGTAGATAATGAAAGGGTACAACCAGAGCTACTGATAGAGGGGGATTGAATTTTTAGATTCAGTAAAAGTTCAGCAAACACTATTTTGTTGAAACTCATTAGAATTGTCTCTAGGAGAATGGGTTTCTTGGAGGAGTAAAGATTAGATTACCCCCCTCATCTCTGTGACCCTGTGAAATGCTTTTTGATGGTTTATCGAGAAATGATGGTAGATTATCACTTGATAATCTCAACACGAAAGCAGTGAAATTATCATAAACTTATACCCTGCTTTTGTGCATTTCATCCTATCTGACATCATCTATACGGGGCCAAATAAGTGACATCACAATGAATGTTGCATAGCAATCACGCGCAAATGATGCGATTTACAAAAATATGTCCTAGAAACTTCATATTTCATCTAATTTTTGCATAAAAAGAAATAGAATAATCGTTCGTTTAATATCGATTAATATTTCATTTCATGAACACCAAAAGCAATATTTTCACTCGTGGCTCTGCCACTCCTGAAAATGTTGCTTTTGTTGTTCACTCAATGAAATATAAATCAATCTTAATCTGAAACGACCGATTATCCTCTTTTTGGTAATTTCACTGGTTTTCTCACCTTTTCTAGAATGGTATAAAACCTTTTTGGGTGGATATATGGTCCATGAGCCGTAATCAGTACCTTCAGAGTGCAGATAATTTATGTTATCCAACATTGGATGGGGTTCAACACTGCTTTCAAATATCTTTCAAAAGACAAATTTTTATAACAAGAGTAACACTTGTGGTTGATAACACAAGACTGTGGCTACCAGATAATGAAACAAGAGCACCGCCTTCGCGTACCTAGCTCAGATGTAGAGTGCTGGATGGTTGATGAAAAAAATCTTAGTCGAAAAATTGGCATAATTTGCACAAAATGAATCTAGAGTCACCCCCTTCATAGTATAGCTTGCTCTTTTGATGGCGAATAAGTTTGAGGTGAATGCCCTCTGTAGAACCAGAGATAACAGTAAATGTAAGTGTTTGCATGACAACAACAACAACAAAAACAACAGCAATGTCACAAAAGCTATAGCAATACCTTTGGTTTTCATTAAAAACAGCCGAGCTAAAAATTCCAAGTTTAACAAGAGCACTACCAATTTTCATGAAGTTATCTTCAATAACAATAGTGTTATGACCAAGGTTAAAGTTTGTCACACAACAAGGTGATCACTACACTTCAGACTTTTGACAAAATCAGCCAAGCTATAAATAGTATACTTCTTACAAAAATACTTCCAGAGTTATGTCAAACCGTCACAAATTTATAAATAGCTTCAGGAAGACTACCCAATTTCTGTCAGTTTATAGATTAATCCCTTTTATATTTAGGTATGTGATGGTCAGCTGTCGTAGAGAAGAAACATTATAAGGGTTTTCATCCCAATTGATTTAGAGGATATTAGATGAGTGGTCATTGAATAACAATTTTTTTTAAACGAGTCATCTATAAATTGATAAAACAAGGCTGTTTAATACATTTTAGATAACAAGCTTAATATATTTGGTATTCAATGAGCACATATTTGATAACATATTTATAAAAAAGCCAGGATTTGGGGGATAAAACAAGGAAAATAAGATATTTATTGATTAAAATTATTTCACTAAACATATTAACATCATTTACAATATGATGGCAGCTTATCCATTATGACTTTTTTTCGTCTCGTGGCATAAGTTATATTATATCCCGACTGATAAGCCGTATAACATATTCTTGTTTGTATGGGGCTTAACACTACTTTCAACAATCTTTCAGTTATATCGCAATGGCTGAAGCACCTTACGATGGATTCCCTGTAGTTCTCACACTAGTGCTCCCATAACATCCTTTCATAGCCTTCAGCTGCTATTCAGCATAGGTCTATGATTATCAACCCATGGTATGAGACAAATATTAAGAAAGGATGATTGCCAATGTTAGGGATTGAACCCAAGTTTGACCATGAAAAAAGACCACATAAAAAAAATACCTTGACCTTCAACAAAGTGGATTTTTGCAACGAACCTTTTAACAAAACTAGACCAGTTGCAGAGCTGACTTATACCCCCCACAAGAACTTTATCAAAATGCAAGTGCTATTAGTGCAGGATGTGTTTGAAACAAAAATTGAGATCATATGCAGCATTTGCATGAAGTTTCATGAATCTAGGTCGCTTGGTTCTTGAGTTGGAGTCTGGAAACGAAAATTGAACCAAAAATGACTGTGACCTTGATCTTTGACATTTGTGACCAAAAAACAATAGGGCACTTCCTTGAGTCATAAGCAACATTTGCATAAAGCTTTACCATTGTTGGTCACTTTCTTCTCGAGTTAGAGCTTGGAAACTAAAATTAAACAAAGGCTGATTGTGACCTTGACCTTTGTCCTATGTGACCTAAAAACAAAAGGGCACATCCTTGGGTCTTAAGCAACATTTGTATAAGTTTCATGATTGTAGGTCACTTGGTACTTGAGTTCGAGTTAAGAAAGGAAATGGTCTACAGACAGATGGACGGATGGACAGACAGACAGACATGGTAAAACCAATATATCCCCCTCTACTTTGAATGTGTGTGGGGGGGGGGGTATAATAAGATCATTTTTACTTAAACAAAAATTCCGAAGTATTGCATTGAAATTCTAAGTCCCCTACTGATTTTATATATATCCATAGATATCACATTTAGTTTTTATTGCGAAGTGTCTGGAAAAAGAAGTTATTCCAAAAGGATTCAAGCTGAAATGGAATGTGTGTCTGGATGCTGATTCAGTGGACGAACAAAGGTATGAAAAAATTCTTCACGACTCTTCTGTAAAACTTATGTGAGAATCTACAAAAACTTGTCAACAAAATATTTGTTTACTCAAAAGGAGATATAATGATATAATGCTGGATTCAAGAAGTATCTTAAGTGACCAACAATTTAAAGAATTATTAGATGTAGTTGACAATACAACTGCTAGATGTAAAAAGGAAGCTGAGCAAAGAAAGAAAATGAAAATGAAAAATATGGAAAATTCTGTCTATCAAACAAATCCAAATGACCGAGTTTACACGCTAATACGACCGGAAAACGAAACATCGGTCATCGACGAGCCTTATATGAAATATGAAATTGATGTTGAATTTGTGTGCGAAAGAGATGAGATAGTCCAGTCGCTGAGTAATACAGGTCAAACTACAAACCAAGAGCACACGCAACTGAACGTGCATAATAAACTTCAAACATTAATTATGAATGAATCTGAAATAAAAGTTCTAGGAGATGGCAATTGTTATTTTCGGTGTATAAGTCAAGCCTTAAAAGATCACCAATCGGACCATGATAATATTCGCCACGCCGTTGTGAGTCAGACAAAGAGCTGCACTGATGCTTATAAAATGTACATAGACGGTGACCCTGACGAACATGTTAAGAAAAATGGAGAAGTGTGATGGTAGTTACGATACTTGGGCAACAGAGGCAGAGATATATGCGACCTGCGATCTTTTGGGATGTGACATTTACGTAAATTTCTACAATTCAAGTGAATATTGGCAGTGGATGAAGTATGAACCACGTGTTGGTTTCAAGAAATTTACTAACTTCTACATTACTTTAAAATTCTAATCGAATCATTTTAATGTCCTTCAAAATATAAGTGGGTGTAATTTTATAACAGTACGACCGGACTCCACATCGAACGCTAGCATGGCTTTTCAAAAGTTCCAGGTGCAATATATAAATGAGACAGAACTAGAAAAACAACTTACTGATGGGAGAGATAAGTGTCCGAACTACAAAGACTGGATCGATGAAGAAAATACAGCCAACAATGAGGAGGATTGTACAATTGAAAATCGAGACCAAGCTAATAAATCCGACTCTACATGCTGTTTGACGGCAAAAACAAAGAAAAACATAAATGATGGAGAACTTTTAGGAAAAGAGCCCATGGTGTTTAATCTTTCATCAAACAAACTGACGTATCACCAAGAGAGAGTCCTTCAATATGGCCTTAAGTTTGTACCTACGAATCTTAATATTGATTTGACGGAGCTCATAACAGATTTGAAAGAGTGGGAACGTAGAATGAGGTTAGCTGAGTTTTTTGCGGATATGGCGGAAGAAAATTATGACCCACAAGAAAACCCATATAAAAGAAAATCGGACTGGACACCACCTGAAGGAAGAGATAAATGGCTAGACATCTACCTCGAATCGGTTTCTAAGAAAATCATACATGGAATAAACCAAAACCCTAAAATCAATATAACAGACAAGGAGTTGTGCACAGGCAATAGAAGAGCTAATAAAAGATGACACGAAAGTAATTAGACCCGCTGATAAAGGGAGTGGCGTTACCGTCATTGATACGAACGATTATATCAGAAATATAAAACAAGTACTGGAAGACGAAACATCATACAAGAGGACGAAGATGGTCCTAGATCGCTCACCTGAGTCTCTTTGACCCCTGGGACATCACATTAATTAGATAGGCAGATGTCAAAAGAAGATAATTGCCTAAGATCAATACCATGGAACGTTTTCAGTGAAGAGCAAGACAGATATGCCTTTTTGCTCTTTGATTCTATGTAAAAAGGGATGCACCCGGGTGGACCCCAAATGTGACCCCAGGGTCTTGATATGAACAAACTTGAAAGAGGTCCATAAGATGATGCTACATACTAAATATGAAAGCTGTCTGCCTTCTGGTTTCATAGAAGAAAATTTTTGAAGATTTTTGAAGGTTTTCCTATTTTCACCCATCGTGCTCAGATGAGCTGAAAGGGATGCGCCCGGGTGGAGCCCAAATATGACCCAAGGGTCTTAATAACAAAGTTGGTAGGGGCCCACTAGATGATGCTACATACCAAAAATGAAGGCAGTGTGTCCTCTGGTTTGGATTAAAGAAGATTTTAAAAGATTTTCGCTCTTTGATTCTATGTAAAAAGGGTTGCGCCCGGTTGGAGCCCAAATTTGATCCTAGGGTCTTGATACTAGAGTGGCGACACCTGAAGGGTTTCGCGGGATAGAATGAGAGATGATAAATAGAAATTAACCAGATACACCTTTAGTAGCACATATGATGCAAAACGGTTTAGAATGGACACAATAACAAGAAAGAGAAAAAAACGTAGATCTAATACTTTTTAAATTGGAGGTTATACAATATTGATAATTTCTGTTCGATTATATTAGCGATATTGTATAACTTCCCCCAAATTTCACTCAAAACTCCCTTCTCATATCAATATCATTTCAAAATAAATTCAAAATAGTACAACTTGTCTATTTCAGATATTTATCTAAATATGTTATTAAAGATTGTGGCCTAAATGACATCTCTGGTGTTATATGGTTGTGGCCACATTCAAAAGAGGATGAAAAATAAAAGGAAACCTTTTCAAAAATTTGGGGGGGGGGGGGAATGTGTAACTAGAAATTCTACCATTACCCACAAGTTGTCCAGCAAGGTTGGTCTTTTCAATTTGTGGCGGAATGAAACAAACAAGAGGACCATAGTGGCCCTTAATTGCTTACCTGAGTGAACTGTCCAAAACACATTTGAAGCAGGTTTTGAAAAAATTTTTTTGGCTAATTTAAAGGCAAAAAATCTGACTTCCAGAGAGTGAACAAGGTTTTTCTAAGATTTGATCCAGTGACCTAGTTTTTGACCTCACATGACCCAAATTTGAACTTGTGTGAGATTTATCATTCTTACCAATTTTCAGGTTGAACAGGCAAAAATGTGACATCCAGAGTACATACAAGGTTTTTCTAAGATTTGATCCTGTGACTTAGTTTTTGACCCCACTTGACCGAATTTTGAACTTGTTCCAGGTTTGATCAAGACAAACATTTTGACAAAATTTCAGGTTGATCGGGCAAAACACATGACCTCTAGAGTACATACATGGTTTTATAAGATTTGACTCTGTGACTTAGTTTTTGACCCAAGTTGACCCAATTTTTATCTTGTCTAAGATTTTATCAGGATAATAATTCTGACGGAAATCTGGTCAGGCAAAAAATGTGACCTCTAGACTACAAACAAGATTTTTCTAAGATTTGACCCTATGACCTTGTTTTGACCTGACTTAACCCAATATTGAACTTATCTGAGATTTGATCAAGACAATTATTCTGACCAAATTTTAGGTTGATTGGGCAAAATTGTGACCTTAAGAAAGTATACATGGTTTTTCTTAGATTTGACCCCGTTACCTAGATTTTGACCCTAATTGACCCAATTTGAAACTCGTTCGAAATTTGATCAAGGCAATGATTCTGACAAAATGTAAGGTTAATGAGGCAAAAAATGTAACCTCTAGAGTGGTTACAAGGTTTTAATAAGATTTGACCCTGTGACCTAGTTTTTGACCCCACTTGACCTCATGTTCAAGGTATCCGAGATTTGATCAAGACAATCATTCTGACCAAATTTCATGTTGATTTGGCAAAAATGTGAGCTTGAGAGTGCATACATGTTTTTTTTTTTTGCTAAGATTTGACCCCGTGACTTAGTTTTTGACCCTACTTGACCCAATTTTGAACTCGTCCAAAATTTGATCAAGACAATCAATCTGACCAAATTTCAGGTTGATCAGGAAAAACTGAAACCTCTAGAGTGCATACATGGTTTTTCTAAGATTTGATCCCGTGACCTAGTTTTTGACCCTACTTGACCCAATTTTGAACTCGTCCAAAATTTGATCAAGACAATCATTCTGATCTAATATCAGATTGATTGGGCAAAAATTGTGACCTCTAGAGTTCATACAAGGTTTTTCTAAGATTTGACCCTGTGACCTTGTTTTTTACCTGACCTGACCCAATTTTGAACTCGTCTGAGATTTGATGACAATCATTCTGACCAAATTTCAGGTTGATTTGGGCAAAAAATATGACCTCTAAGAGTTCATACAAGGTAAATGTTGACAAGGGACAATGGACATCCACCTAACCACAAAAGCTCACCTTGACCACCTTATCACACCATATAAATATCAAAATGTCATAATAATAACTACCATGCATGTAAATGTGTATAATTGTAATGAAACAATTAACCAGTCACTAGGAAGCAAGCATTTTTTGAACACAGTGATATTTTTATTTTTTCTATAATCATATAATTATGTTTCATAACAAAATCATGTGGGACCTCCAGACAAGTTGTCCCTTTGTGCACCAGCATTTTATACAGTCTGGGGAAGGAATCGAACCTCCATACATGATTTTGAGTAATATGGGGTACTAAGACCCTGATGATGAAATAAATCCAAATAGATTCAAAATGATTATTTAAAAGGTAAATTGAAAGGTCTCTATGACAATGACATCCCTTTTCTTTCTTAACAAGTGACTGATTAATGTCTGGCAGTTTTTGAAACTCTGGTAGCAGTCATAATTATGTCAGAAAGTGGAAAGTGGATATGTCATAATGTGCCGTTGATGGACATCGAAAAACAGGATTCAATGATCTCAGAGTACAGGATTCAATGATCTCAGAGTATACATTTGCACATTTAAAGAAATCCTAGATCTAATTGACAAACAAGATGACCATGAAGTTCATATATCCCTTACTTTCATCTCCTTGACTTCTTGCTCATTAGGTTGAATTGCCTTATAATACAATTATAGGTCAACTCCGCTAAATCATTATTGTTACCTAATACACTTAAATATATTACAAACTTTTTTGAAAATATTTCGGCAAGTGCCTTCTTCAAGAAATAAAAGACAGAAATGTTGTAATTACAATAATTTGCATTGTTCAGTCATATAGAAAATGCTTTGAATATTGCACAACATAAAATATATATACATCTGTCCAATGATTCCAAGGCAATTTCTATTACAGATACATTCACATGGAGGTCTTAATTTTTGCCCAATTAATCTGTCAGATTGATTGTAACCATAAAACCTTACACAATATTCGCATCAGGTCAAGAGGGGTCAAAAACTAGGTCCCCAGGTCATATATATGAAAAATCTTGTTGAAAGACCTGTAGAATATTAATTGAGATCCTTTTCCCCAATGACATACTCGGAAATGCAACCAAAATCGATCGGGTCCTCCCTATGACCTGACAAAAATTTTCACCAAGTTTGAGAAAATTTTGGCCCAACTTGTGACCTATTGAAATTCGAATGTCATGAAAGAAATATTCTATAAGGCTCCTTTTTCCATTACATATGTTGACATGAATCCAAAATCAAGGTGGTTCTTTCTTATGACAAAAAAAAACATCCTGAGCGAGTCTAGAAAAGATTAAGCCAAAAATTTTACCTCTATAATGGTAATAAGGACATTATCTATAAGGCTCCTTTTCCTGTGACTTAGACTACTTTGGAATCATACTGCAATCAAAATCAACTTGGATCAACCTCAAGTCTAGGCTTCATATAGAACTAGAGGCCCTTGAGGGTCTAATTCACTCAACAGGCCTGAAAATCCTGAATTTCAAAGTTTTCACTATTAAACATAAAGATAATTGACCTCTGTCAATAAAAGCCATATTTTTAATCCAATCACATTAATTTTGGGTAGTCTGATATAAGGTTATCCTAGGATCATTTCGGTAAAATTTGGTTGATGTCCACCAATTAGATCATGAGAAAAAATCAATCTCAAATTTCACCATATAACACAAAGAGAATTGACCTCTGCTCATAAAAGTCATATTTTTTCATCCAATTTTAATATTACCGGGTATTTTTGTAGGCCTATAAAGGGCCACCCTACAATTATTCAAGTAAAGTTGATACATCGATAAGATCCAGAGAAAATCAATTTCAAAGTTGGCACTAATAAGAAAAAATAATTAACCTCTGCCCATAAATGACATATTTTTCATCCTATCACAATGATTTATTTTAGGCTGATGGAGGGTCACTCAAGGATAATTCATGTGAAGTTTGGTTTATATCCATCAATCAATTTCTGAGAAAAGCCACCTAATACCATATATGGAGATTAGCCACTCCTACTACAGCAATGAATTTCAACCGATTAAAAATCTTTGAAGGAATCTGATAGAGGGTCACCCAAGGAACATTCCTGTGAAATTTGATTGGAATCCTTGAAGTACTTTATGAGGAAAAGATTTTTAGATTAAAAGCTTACGGAAGGACGGACACCCAGTTATGACAATAGCCTGCTTGCCTTTGGCCAGTGGAGCTAAAAATTAAAACTATCAAATATTTAATTCAAAATGTCACTATATCATCATGAATAACATGAAGACAAAACATCACTATATCATCATTAATAACATGAAGACAAAACATTCTAAAAAACGTAACGGTTGAAAAGTCCAACAGTGTAACTCAAGATCGGACTGTGTGAAGTGTGCAGGCCACTCTTGGTCAACACTGTATATTGAACCAACGTCAGTCTATTTAACCGGGTAAAAAGACCAACATCAATTTTCCCTGCACCAAAAAAAAGAAAGAATGCCCATTAGATAGATAACAATTCTTGTTAATAATCTCAGTAACTCATACAAAGTTATCTACTATAGAAATCCAAAATTCATATCAGCAAGCCATTTGAGATTTTCACATCATTAATAATTATTCAAGTGAGAAATATTGCATTATTTAGGCAATTACATGTACTAGAAAGTGCTAAATCCCTGCTCATGAAATGTTGTCCTATATTGATAATAGAAATCAATTCCAATAATAAATGATGAATTCTTTGAACAGTGAAAATCCAGATTAAAATGCACTCAAGGGCAAGCCAAATTGAGCCACTACTGCTCCAGCTCTAAAAACTTTAGTAGTGATTATATGGACCAGTCTAAATATATTCACCTGAGAAACCCTTTCTATATGCCTGCCAGCCAACATGCAATGAGTTATATCATTGAATTAAACACCTTGCATATAAACAAATTCTGCAACGAAGTTTGGGATTGTAACCCAGATCTAAAATAAACGTCGAATACCGGGTATACAAAAAGGACAAATGCAACATGTACTTAAGTTAACATATGACCTTTTAACTTCATATGCTCTGTTACATACCAAAATTTATTTTCATTTGCCCTTTCAAAGAAGTTTTTTTTCTGTCAGCACATGGTTTCAACTTCATGCAAAGATGGTGACATCATTTCCAATGCCTTTTGACATTAGTCATGTGACCACCAAAAAGAGTAAACTTCACACAAATAAAGGTAAACAAAGTAAGCTTTTTGGCACCTTTAAGATCAGGCAAGGTGACAAATCGCACCTATATCAGGCTAGTATTTGACCCCTAAACCAGGGTTTTGACCCTAAAAAATCTAATATCTTATTTGACCCTTAGAAATTTCTCCCAAGGGGGTCATAATACCCCGGTCCCCCTTGAGAGAATTTTCTGAGAGTCAAAACTTTATGATGCATCATATAGACTATCTAAAATTTTACAAATCAATTGCTTGCTTCCTATCTAGCAAGAAAAGGCCAATTGACTCTTAACCTACAAAATTCTACTAAAAAATTCAGGACTTTTTTCGTTCTTTAAAAGAGGCCTATTAAAGGCTACTTCCCAATTCAAAAAAGGCTCTATTTTTCCAATATGTGGCAGAAAAATTTCCAAATATGAAAGATATTTTTCCCATTATCATTATTTGTTTGTGTTTAAAATTCATTTCTTTGATAGTTGTAAACATAAGTTCTATGGCTATAAGACCAAACAAGAGGACCATGAAGGTCCTAGATCGCTCACCTGAGTCTTTTTAACCCCTTGGCCATCACATCATTTATATAGGCAGATGTCATTAAGGAGATAATTTCTACACCAAACCAAGTTTCAAGAAGTTCTGGCCAAAATTGAAGCCTCTTGAATTATAACAAGAAAGGCTCCTTTTCCTGTGATATGGCATGGATCCTTTGCATTTTCAAAAGGGTTCATCCTTGTGACTTGACCAACATTCTGACCGAGTTACATGAAGATGGGGCCATTTTTGTGGCCTCTAGAGCTTAAACAAGATAATTGTCATGAAGGCCCCTTTCCCCCTGATATTGCATGGATCCTTCCCATTTTCAATAGGCTTCATCCTTGAGACCTAGCCAACATTCTGACCAAGTTTCATGAAGATAAGACTATAAATCAATCACTTGTCAGTATTGGATATTTTGCCAGCTGAATTTCATGCTTGATGCAAGAGCTTTCTCTCAAGTTTTCTATTTAGGACGTGTATTGATTCTAGACAATGCTATTTACAGACTTTTAACAGTTCTAAGATGTCATCGCATTTGTGTGAGAAATGGTACCCCATTTTCAAACGTTCGAAAACGTTTTTGCATTTTCAATAATCAGAATGGTACAGCCGACCCCGATTGAGATTCCTAGTCATTCTGTAATGGCAGTTTCTCAAATTTTTTGGGGCTATTGGCCTGCTGCCCCCAAACCCCCACTTTATATTGTTTCCTGAGGACATCTCTGAATGGGGGTTTCTCCTTTTAAGTTTATCACTATATATGTATTGAAAAATGATTTTGCCAAACATTAGCCTCATTTTTTTTTTATTTTTTTAACTTCATACATTTTTCTAACTTGTTGGTTGTCAGAGGCTGCCACCCCGAACCCTCGCTTTAATTTGCTTTCCAGAGGCCATTTTGGGTTGGTGCTTTCTCTTGTTAACCTTATTATAATATGTATTATTTTAATTTGATATATTTGATTTTGCAAAACATTTAACTTATTTTTACATTTTTTAAATTGTTGGTTGTCAGGGGCTGCCGCCCCTGAACCCCCGCTTTATTTTCTTTCCAGAGGCCATCTTTGGTTAGTGCTTTCACTTGTTAACTATATTATTTAGTATATGTATTATAATTTGTTAAATTTGATTTTGCAAAACATTTCACATATTTTCAAAATTGTAGCATGTCAGGGGCTAGGATACTACCACCCTCGAACCACATTCCAGCTTAAGAAATCATTTGGATTTATCAGTTTTAAAACTGGCTGCCCAATTAAGAGGGGAACACAAATGTAAATAAAATGTCAATAATCTTCCATGCAAATTTATTTAAATCATTTTATTTTTGTTTTAATCTGTGTAAGATCATTGTGACCTGACAAACAGTCTGACCAAGTTTCATGAAGATTGGGCCATATTTGTGCTATCTAGAGCATAAAAAAGATAATTGTCATTTAGGCCCCTTTGCCCGTAATCTGGCATGGATCCTTCAAATTTTCAATAGGTCTCATCCTTGTGACCTGACAACCAATCTGGCCAAGTTTCATGAAGATTGGGCCATATTTGTGCCCTCTAGAGCTTAAACAAGATAATTGTCATAAAGGCCCCTTTTTCTTTGATATGGCTTTAGATCCTTCCCATTTTCAAAAGGGTAAATCCTTGTGACCTGGCAAACATTCTGACCAAGTTTCATGAAGATTGGGCCATATTTGTGCCCTCTAGAGCATAAACAAGATAATTGTCATTCAGGCCCCTTTTCCTATGATATGGCACAGATCCTTTCCATTTTATAATATGTGACCTGACCAACATTCTGACCAAGTTTCATGAAGATTGTGCCATATTTGTGGGCTCTAGTGTGTAAACAAGAAAATTGTCATTAAGGCCCCTTTTCCTGTGATATGGCATATATCCTTCCCATTTTTGATAGGATTCATCCTTGTGACCTGGCCAATATTCTGACCAAGTTTAATGAAGATTGGGCAATATTTGTGGCCTCTATGGTGTAAACAAGAAAATTGTCATTAAGCCCCCTTTTCCTGTGATTTGGCATGGATCCCTACCATTTTCAATAGGGTTCATCATCCAATAGAGTTACTGAGTGAGTGGGTTACCAGCACTTTCATTCTCGAAATTCAGGAGGATGCTTCAACAGGGACACTAATGCAGTGCTCCAGCTAGGCCCTTCTAGGAGGGCGCCCCGCCCTGCCCTCGAACTCCGGCGCCCTGCCCTTTTCTAGCATGCCCTTCCCAAATAGGGCTTAGAGAACAAAGTCTGCAGTATATATCATCGCCTTTAAACATGACTAGATAAACAGATCCAATTTGACAAGATTATCCATGCATAAACTACCAGGCGTCATGCTTTACCGGTAATAAATGGAAGGCGTGACTGAGGAAATTAAACCATCGAGTGTGTTTTCGTTAGTGATCATGCAGTTTCTTGATAATCTGCCTATCGAAGGCAAAATGACAAAACTTTTGTAAGTGCCTTTAAATCTCCAGTCACTTACAACAAATTTATGCGGACACCACAAGATAACAAAACAGCACTACCGTTGAAAACCTTTTGAAGTTCGACATTCAAAATAGATAAATTTTGGCAAGAATTAAAGGCATAATGTCGTATCCAACAGCATCGAATTGTAAGGTGAATGTGCTATATATAGATATTGTTCTCTGAAACCGGCCGAGGCAGTCAACTCATATCGGATCTGAAATTTAGCAATATTGAACTTAAAAAAATATCGATGGTTACTTGACCTTTTTTAGCGATAGATTTGCAAATTGCGCAAATGAATTCTTTCATTAGAGATAAACTGGTTGAAACAATTATGCTTACCGTTGAATGGTAAGACTTGAAAAGCCTAATTTATTTCCAATTGATTGCGAAATTTAAACTCGACTAATTGCAGAATTTGGGGCACGAATATGTGTTCAATTTCTACATGAAAGTATATCGTTAAACGCGCAGACACAGTCTCTGAGTCTTTATCGCGGTCTCTGTAATGTCGGTTGAAAGGCTGCGGTCCCTCAGCGTAAAATGGCTCCGCCCAACATTCTAGTGACGTCAGTTTTTCTAGGGGAACAGTTTTACCGGTATATCAAATTTTGTGCACTTTAAATATCGCCTATTCAAAGGCAGCCAAACCCCAGTTGAAATTTAATGTTTTGTTAGTAATAATAATATAATATGAAATAAGGCAAAGCCTCTGACCGGGGTCGTTGGATATCTACACTGTTTTAATGTTGTTGTTTTTTAAGATAATGATGTTTCAAGTACATCTAGTAAATGATTAAGAGAGGATTGAATATGACAACATATTTGAGTTTTTCATATTTATCATTTCACTGCTTCTTGCCCATTTTGGAATTTTAGATATTCTGCAATTTTTTTTGCAAATACAATTTCCAGTTGCCACAATATAACTCCAATTCAAACAGAACAGCAACAACAACAAAAAATTATAATAACAAGTGCATGTCGTATTGTGATGCAATACAGGAGTCCCCCACCGGATAACAAAAAATCCTTTCTTATAATATATCTCCTACTTACTAGATCTATAACTGTATACAAAATTTGAAGTTGCTAGCACATTAGGTTTTGAACAAAATGTCCAAAACAAAAATATAAGAGTAAAAGCAACCAATGGCAAACACTCCAAAAGTGGGCAGAGAAGAATGATTCTTGTTCATGCCACTTGTCCTCAATGAGATCTATAAGTGTACCAAGTTTGAAGTTGCTAGCACTGATGGCTCAGGAGATATGGTCGGGACAAAAATGTCGGGATAAAAAACAACAACGGACAATAACTATAAAAGTGGATGTGGCAGAGTAACAGTTCTTGTGCATTACACTTCTTCTCAATGAGATCTACCAGTGTACAAACTTTGAAGTTGCTAGGGCTTATAGTTTAGGAGATAATTACGGGACAAAAATGTAAGGATAGAAACAACAAAGGGCAATAACTCAAAAAGTGGACATGGCAGAGTGACATTCTTGTACATGACACTTCTCCTCAATGATATCCATAAGTGTACCAGGCATGAAGTTGCTAGCACTTATGGTTTAGGAGATATAATCCGGACAAGAATGTAAGGGTAAAAACAACAAAGGGCAATAACTCAAAAAGTAGGCATGGCAGAATAACAGTTCTTAAACATGACACTTCTCCTCAATGAGATCTATAAGTGTACCAAGTTTGAAGTTGCTAGCACATATGGTTTAGAAGATATAGCCCGGACAAAAGTGTGATGGACAGACGGATGGACGGACGGACAGACAGAAGGAATCGAGCAAACCTATAGTCCCCCAACCGGTAACCGGTGGGGGACTAATAAATAAACAAGAGCATCGCAAGCGGGTGCCAACACTCGGCTTTTTATCATTTCTTAGGAAAATGCAAATATATGAACTTGGTATATACAGAAAGGTCTTGTACTAAGCAATGATCATGAGAATTATGAAAGCTCTTTGACTTACCATCCAAAAGTTATGACCAAGATTAAATTTTTGAAACAAATTTGACCTTGAAAATTGACCTTTACCTTAACTGATGACCTTGATATTGGTACCTACAGAAAAGTCTTGTCCCAAGAAATCCTCATGTGAAATATGAAAGCCCTATGACTTATCATTCAAAAGTTATGACCAAGGTTAATTTTTTTTAAAGAATTTAGACCTGAAAAAATGACCTTTACCTTGAGTGATGACCTTGAACTTGGTACCTACAGAAAGGTCTTGTCCCAAGCAATGATCATTTTGAAATATGAAGGCTCTATCACCAGCCATTCAAAATTTATGAGCAAGGTTAAAGTTTGTCACGCCAACGTCAACTTCAATGCCAACGCCTATGCGAACGACCCCAAGGTGATCATAATACCTCGGTTTTTCTTCGATAACAACTGATCTAAAAACATGTTACACATAGGCTCAAACCGTTTGCAATGTGGATTAAATAATACTTACTAGACCAATCTGCCACAAGATTTCAATATAAGGCCACTGGCATTAGGATATGAGCCTGTGCATGACATTTCCCCCAAAAAAGTAATTTCCAGAGGTTCACCACTGAGTAGTGTTGACAGCACATAAATTTTGAGAAAAAACATTCCAAATCCCTCACTCAGCATTCCATTTCATTCAAACTCTTGTTATTCAGAAATACTCCAAAATCATTGGGAAAAAAAAACTTTGAAATTATACCAAATGATCACATTTTCATTCAAATCAAATAATTCATTCTACGACTTATATGGCTGATGTGGATTTTTTTTAGCTTTTGATTGGACAGTGAAGATGCCAAACGAGACTAAAGGAGAAAATTATGTATTTATTTCAAACGGTGGTTATACAATGTTGATAATTTCATTCAGATAAGATTTGCGATATTGTATTACTTCCCATAAATTTCACTCAAAACCCTATCTTAAATCAATATCAATTCAAAATCATTTGAAAATAGTGAATAGTCAAAATAATAACTGCAATGCATGTTGTATTATTGCAATGAAACAATAAGCCAACCACTTTGTACTTTTATAACACATTTTTTTGTTCTCAACTTACAATTTTGACATGGAATTACAAAAATTCCTGATTTTGGCCCTTATTGAGAGCACTGTAATCATATGATTACATGTATGTTTTCAAAATCATGTGGGACCTCCAGACAATTTGTCCCTTTTTGCACCAGCAGTTTATACAGTCTGGGGAAGGAATCGAACCTCCATACATGATTTTGATTATTTAAGGGCAGTCTACCTTGTTTACAAAATAAGACAAAACAGAAAGAACATTTATAAATTGAAAAGTCTCCATCACAATGACATCCTTTTTATTTCTTAAGAAGTGACCAATTAATGTCTTGCAACAAAATCAAAATCATGATGGTTACAGAACATAACAAAAACATAGCTGTTATAATTTCAGAAATATGGACAGGACAAATCTGATTAGGAAATACAAAACAAAGGGGAGTAAATAAAGTTAAGCTCGGTAGCATTAATGTTCTAATCCAGGCCTTGGGGAAAAATGGTTGTAACTCAATTTTTAACTAAATATCTCTTTATCATGTATTTATTATCTAAATGTACCATACACATCCTGTTTCTCCTAAAAATTGTTACCTGAAAATTTATTTTATTTTCAGAGCAAATGAAAATTTGAAAAAAAAAAAATGTATCTAACAATTGACAGTAAAAATTGTTCATACAAAATGGTTGTATCTAATGAGTTACAACCATTTTGCATAAGCAAAATTTTAGATATAGTGATTTGAAGCAAATAACTTCCTTTATATCACAAAAAGGATCTCTACTTGTACAGACAGGGTTTCCATCTAATTTAGCAACACTGTGAGATGGTACTAACTAATAACCAAGATTCATACTTGGATGAACACAATCATTAAATCACTCTTCATTATATAAAAAAGAGATATTTTTACCATAGTACCTGTACATTGAAGAAGTAAAATGAAATCACTTTGAAAGTCTATTGGAAATTTTAGATGTAGAATGACAATTCACTATTTTCGAATTAAAATAAAGTTGATTGATGAAAGTTGACTTTTCAATGAAAATTATTTCAGTATATATTTTCATATTTTTAATTTGTAGCTTGACTTTTTGTTAAACGGAGGAGGGAGCTATTTCAGTCATCTGGGTGTCGGGGTTGGCTAAGGAATAATGTTTATTTAAGTAAAGATTCTTCACTAAACTAAGCTCAGCTGAATTCTAAGTCAATACACTGATGCACATTTAAAATATCTACTCAATACCTTGAAATGCTTACAGAAATATATATCTTTTTCATGTAAAGCTTCATACATAAAACAGTAATTCAATCAAATCTTAAACCTTAAATGTCTCAATTATCACAACTTCAACACAAATATCATGAAGACAAATCATTCTTAACAACCCTAAGGTGGTATAGTCTAACAATGTAAATCAAGATTGGATTGCACAAAATATGCAGCTCACTCTTGATCAACACTGTATGTTTAACTGGCATTCTCAATCAAAGTTGTCTACTATAGAAACCCAAAATTAACATCAGCAGGTCTTTTTTTCACTTCACATCATTAATTTATTATAATTAGTTAGATTGTATGCCTTATAAGCAATTACTAAAATCCTCTTTCTGCGTATGAAAAAGTGACACATATTAATAAAAAAATGATCCCAATGATCTTCAACAGAAGAATTTTGTGAGCAGTGAAGACCCAGATCAAAATACACTCAAGGGCAAGCCAAACTGAGCAAACGCTGTTCAAGCTCTTAAAATCTGGCAGTAAATTGTACGACTGGTCTAAATGTATTCATCTGAAAAACCCTTTCTGAATAGCAATATGCAATGTGTGATATTGAATAACACACCAGACCTTGCAAATAAACACATTCTATGACACAATTTACTATTTCAACAGAGGTGTAAAATATTCTTGGAAAATGCAAAAAATACAAATGCATTATATGCATATTTTAGAATACTAAACCATTTTACGGACCCTAATCTATTTTCATTTGTCCTTTCAAACAAGTTTTTCTCTCAGTACAATTGATTCAACTTCATGCAAAAATGGTGACCTTCTTTCCATTGACATTTGACATTAGTCATGTGACTCCCCAAAAAATTAAACTTCGCACCAACACAGTTTCGAACCAAAGGCAAAACAGGGTAAGCGTTTTGGTGCTTACAATGGGGATTGGGCAAGGTGTACAACAAAGGCGTTGGTAAAGAGGGAGTCTAGTAAGGATTTAGGAGTCAATCTGCAGATAGTTTTCATGATTTCCTCTCTTTGCAGTATTTTTTTTTACCTAGACTTTAAACAGCAATTAAACAGATGCTATTTGATGAAGGTATACCAAAACATCACTTGCTTGACATTCTAAGCAAAATCACACAAAGTTTTAAATGTAAGACTAATTTAAACTTTTTTATTTCATTTATTAAAGCTTAATTTTGATAAAGAATAATCAAATATCATTGATGAAAAGAATGAACAAATATATATTATGAATATATTAAAAGAAGTGGCAAAATGTCCCAAGTTCCCCATTCTCAATGTAGGCTTCCATTGTCACAATGATTTGACACTTGGACAGAATATGTTTAATTCTGTTTTATTTATTCTTTCAGTGATTCACAAATGTTATCTAATAGAAGAAGAAAAAAACCCAAAGCGCCCAATTTTTTTCCCTAAAAAGAATTATGCAAATCTTTATTTAATAAATCTGTGAATCTTAATTTCATCACGATAATCTTAAGGTGGACTGCATTGGTCATATGACAAATTTAAAGCATCATCAAATAATTGACTTAAAAAGCATTAATAATTCTGGTTTGTTAAATCTAAAGACAACTATCCTGCAAAATGGGTTGGCCTAAAATACGAAATGGACCACCAAGCACGAAATGGGGCGAAATGGACCTTCTGCCGGCGAAATGGAGTTTTATCACACCTTGAAGGTCAATATTCTCATATTGTAAAGCTAAAATATCATCAAATAGGAATATAATGAATGTTTTAATATAATTTTACAGGGAAGTATTGTAATTTCACCATTCTACTTGGACCTATACGACGAAATGGACAGGTCGTCGGCCGCGAAACGGACTGTATTATTTGCAATAAATTACTTAAATTATCATATCTACCTAAAATGACTTCATTTGATATCATTTTGGTGTTTCAAAGAATTAATACCAGAAAGAAAATTGACTTCTAAAATCCCCTACATTAAGCCCAACATGGGGTACAGGCTGGACATTTTGAGTCGGGGATGTCGAAATGGAGTTCAAGTTTTGGGCTAGGCACTATTCTATGATACCAACTTACAGATTTTATCCTTTAATTTAGATTACCATCGGTTTAATATGGCAGGGAGTTTTTTGTTCTTGTTGTTACTTTTTAAAGTTATTAAAATAAATGATAATACCATTTTATTACGCAAGTCTATTTAGTAATCAATAATCCATTTCGTCAGCAGGTAGACATCGGTCTTAAATCTAAAAGTTTAAATCACGACAACTACAATTTGAATAAGAATACTATAAAGACATAAGATAATATCATTTGAGACAAACAATCGACCATTTACTATTATTTCATTGCTTTTTTTTTTTTTGCATATATAATAGTCCATTTCGCCGTGAGAAGGTCCATTTCGCCCCATTTCGTGGTAATTGTCCATTTCGTATTTTAGGCCAACCGCTGTAAAATAAATGTTGCAAGTTGAACCAGGTAGTTTGGTCTGGTTGGTAGAGTACTGACCTTATAGAGCTTGTATGCAAAAGGTCCCAGGTAAAGCCCCAGACTGGCTGCATGTTTGTTTGTTTTTTTCTCTCTCTCTCTCTCTTTTGTGACACTTCACCAGGCTGTATGTTAAATAGTTTCTGTTTCTGTTTCTATACGTTGCAGATCCCAATTTTGGTTATAATGCACAATAGTTCTCCTCCCTATTTAATCAAATCTTAAAACATCTTCAACTGATCTTCAACACTGCCATTCAACATAACAAAGTTCATTATAATCTCCCAAGCAACGATATTACATCCGAATATATGGTCACTTACCAGTAGTGTTCCGTCGCAAGAAGGTAACAATTGATCCGAACCGTATACCGGAGAACAAGTCTTTTTGCTAGTGGTTGGTTTCCGTTCAAAGATTATCGAGACGAGACTAAAAAGCATTGTGATTTACTGTAAATCCTTGGAAAATGCAGTTTCAAACACGGAAGCGAGGGTAATAGACGGGTTCTCTCAAAATTGAAAATTTCACGAAAGACGGGGCTTCCTTTCCATGTGTGAAAAGACCGTGAACCCATTCAGTTGCTTTTAGTCGTATAGAGCAGAGATAAGCCGCATGCAGTGAAACAAATTTGACAACTTCCGGTGAATACAGTAATAAACGGACTTGGCCTGGTCGATACGCACATGCTACAATACCGTAATCCGGTGTCGAATACTATTCGACCCCGGTATTACAAGAGGACCATGATGGTCCTAGATGGCTCACCTGAGTCTCTTTGACCCCTGGGACATCACATCCATTAAATGATGATTTCTACATGAGATCAATGCATGATATGGCATGGACTTCCAATTTTTGATTGGATTCATCCTTGAGACCTGCCTAACATTCTGACCAAGTTAAAGGAAGGTTGGGCCATATTTGTGGCCTCTAGAGTAATATGAAATTAGGCAAAGCCTAGAAAACGGGCGAAAGAAAAAACATTTTTAATGAGACCTTTACTGACTGGTGACCATTTCTTGCCACATACCATTTCTTGCAAATTTAGGTTCATGTAAAGTGTTTGAGACCCAATTTTAAGGGCGCTTCATTAGCCTAGAAAAAGCAGTATGTCCAGGTATATTGTATATCAAAATAAAGCTATTTTTGAGCACAAGCAGTTAGGCAACATAAGACACTCATTCTCACGAGAATTGGGATTTTGGGATTCTAAAAAATCAAAAAATGAAAATCTTAGTACCGCTCTAATTTTTCTAAAATCAGATGAAGTAAACATCAACCTATAATGATGTGAATTTTTTTATACTACGTCCGAGAGGAAAAAAAGTTATTAAGCAGCGCGTAACTGTCTTATTTTGGCATTTTTCATCAAGTAATATTCACTACTTGTACCCTTGCCGTAGTATTATCAAAGAAAAAAACTTACAAAGTAATTGGTATCTTTTGCTTTGATTCTCTTTCAATCCAGATATGTTTTTTCTGCACATTAATATGTTTGTAGTTCTATTCTCTTTCAGGAAACGGATATTTCTCCGATAATAGAATGTGTGTCGGTGACAGACCTTTTCAAATATAGATTTTTAATTTTACACCGACTTTCACTATTATTTTCAAAGTGCACGATAACATTCTAAAGTTTAAATTCGTTGAAAAATCAACTGGAATACGTATCAAATAAAAAAAAATGAATTTACCTTCTTTTTCATTGCGAAATTGTGATTCTTTGTTTGAATGCTCGAATAAGGTATATTGTGTCGAAGATTACTCATGATTTATCGAGTGCAGTTTAAATTATGACCCATAGCCCAAAAAACTGTTAAATTGTATATAAAACCGTGCTTGGTTGAAAAATTATCCGAAGCTTTGAAAGAAATGGTTTTAGGTATCTAGTCTCTTTCAAAAAGGTGAGATAATCTGAACATAAAAAACAATGGCAAGTTACCTTTTAAACATGAAAATTTCTTTAAATAAAAAACGCAAATTCACTTCTTAATGGTTGAATTCTAATGCACATCGCACATCGGGGTTGACCCGTTCACAAAGATTTGTCATCACTTTAAGCACCATATTTTCTGTCCAATTTTCACGGTATCGAAGATTACAGTTTCTCAAACATGCTAAAGTGTAAAATGCAATGATGGCCGGGTCAAATTTTTATTTCTGAAGACTAAGAATGCCGATTAAAAACAAATAATAATTGTGCCACCGTGAAATACCAATTGCAATGAAATATATTCACATGGTCTCGAAGGTTACAAAAAGTTATTCTTGCAGCAATTAAAGGTAGGGAATTAGGTTTACCCATCATAGAAATGTTGTTTTGTATTTTTTTGGTACCATAGGAACGGATATCTAGTCTATTCATGTGTTTCGGTTAAAGTTTTTCGGAGGCATTTAAATTTGGTATCGAATACTACGGTCTCGATGATTACAAAACGCACCGCTTTACAGCATAATTAACACACTGAACGCAGTATGCAACATTTCTAAGTGATAATTGTTTATACTGGTTATGTTACATGTTTTAATGATCTCATACGTTATGATTTTGTTGTGGAACATATTGAAAAACCTAGTATCGAATATTACATTAGTTCAATGCAAGAAGACCCCTTGTCTGAATGAAGTGGTTTAAGGAATTCTGTGTCAATTTCTTTATTATAATTAAAACGCATTATTTTTTGATAATAAATTCAGCATGCTAAGGAAAGGAAATTGCTCGATTTTTGTGCTGTTTTCCATCAAATTAGCCCCTTCTAAGTCTAGGAATCGAAGATTACTTCATTTTTGCTTTTTTCCGGCGACACCAGGTTTTGGCTCAATAATTATTGAAATTGGCCGGTACGGTGCAGGGCGCGTTTTCTAGAGGTAAAGAACATGTGTGCGATATGTTTGAAAGAATATCTTTGCTACGAAAATAGGCATCTTGGCTTAGTGTACGAGCAAAAATCATCAAATGAAAAAGCGACAGTATCGAATATTACAAAATGCACATATAAACAAAGCTCTTGTCTCCCAAACGTCAACCACGATCATTTTCTTAGTGTGCATAAACTAAGTTCATGGAGGTCTATCAAATTAAGCACCAAACGATCACATAAAATATATTTTAGGCTTTTAAAAATGCGGCGACACCAAAATCCCAATTCTCGTGAGAATGAGTGAAGACCGCCATAACTATAGCGGTAAAGCCAAAACATTGTGGAAAAGGGTCATTTTGTACATGTCGTATGTTTTGTTTATATCGAAGTAAAGTACCAACACAAGTATAGTGTAAACAGGAATATATTCTAATGAATTATAAACATGTATGTACATCAACAATATAACAAACTAAAACTACATCTATTGACTATATGTGAATGACCTAAAATAATAAGAGCGGGTGGCTTAAATACTAGCTAGTTAAAGTATATAGTCTGTTTCATACAAAGCATTCATCCATTATACAACATCTCCCTTCTTTTAAAAGAAATCAAAGTATTACTCTTTTAGATAATCAATTCAAATGTATAAAGAGTTATCATTAACATAAGAGTACACCTAGTACTGCAGACGACAGATTCTGAGTCAATGAGTAAGTTATCTGTAACTGAAGTATCATGTTACCTAGAAAAGATGTTCATTCATGAAACAAATTACAATGGAATTTACTATAAAAGATAATCTAAGTATGCCATTCATCACCAGTAAAGCGCTGATTTTTTCTCACAACTCTCCCTGACCGTGTGACATAGTTACCTGGGTCATATTTCTGGGATTTCTCAGGTTCTTGGGGTACAATAAGGGGAGTCTGATCTAGCAGAATGTTCGTGCTAAAAGGATTTATATCCGTTACATTTTCGAACGTCGGATTGAGATGTTTTCTATTTCGCCTGTACGTAAAACCATCTCTTGTCTGTACAATATATGATCTATTGTTCAACTTTTTAATGACTTTTGCTGGTTTCCATATTTTGTTTAGTTGTATGCGAACTGAGTCATTGACATTTAAAGGTTTTAGTTTTCTGGCTGATTTGTCATAATTTGACTTTTGTTTATTTTTTGATTTTGACATTAACCTTTGAACTTTTTGTAAATCAACTTGTTGGGGTAAGAGTGATTTACCTGTAATTGGAATGAAAGACTTAGTTCTGCGACCTAATAATAACTGTGCTGGTGAGTAACCACATTCCAAGGGAGTGTTTCTATATTCAAGAAATGAAATGTATGGACTTTGTTTCTCAACAACGGCTTTCTTCATAAGTTTCTTTGCAATGCCTACACCTTTCTCTGCCAAACCATTACCTTTCGGATAATATGGAGATGAAGTAATGTGTGTAAACTGCCATGAGTTTGAGAACTGTTTGAATTCATCACTTATGAATTGCGGTCCATTATCAGATATAAGAGTATCACATATACCATATCGAGACATATGAGCTCTTAGTTTCTGGATTACAGTGCTGGATTTTGTGTCTGGCAAATAATCGACTTCAAAAAATCTACTGTAATAATCAATAGTCAACAAGTAGTTTTTTCCATCAAGGTGAAAAAGATCAACACCTAGTTTTTCGTAAGGCCTACTTGGAAATTCTGAGGCAATCATCGGCTCATTTGCATTTGAGTCACGATGGGTAAGACATGTGGGGCATTTTAAAACAAATTCGGTTATCTGTTTTGTCATTCCTCGCCAAAATAAGTTATCTTTTGCCCGTTCTAGTGTCTTTGTTACGCCCATATGACCTATATGGAGCAAAGTAATTAATTCTTGCCTTAGTGACCTGGGGATTACAATAGTTTGGCCTCGAAATATCATGTTGTCCTCGAATGATAATTCGTCGCGATGGTTCCAAAATTCGAGTATCTCTTTGTCACAATCGGAACGCGTGTTCGGCCAACCTTCCAATATAGTCTTTTTCAAAGTTTGCATTTGTGTGTCATTTTCCACACTGTCTCGCACTTTTTGCAAACGACTGTCGGTAACGAACAAATGTTTCCTGACAGAGTGCACATGTAAATCTAGACCTTCGATCATGTTCGGAAACGTGTCTTTGACTGATTGACGCGAAAGACAATCACTAACCGGAATAGATTTTCCACTTACATGACGAACAGTAATTTTGTACTGTTGCAATTGTAAAAGCATTCTCTGCAACCTTGGCGGAGCAGCGGCAAGCGGTTTTTTCATGATCGATTCAATCGGTTTGTGATCACATAGACATATGATTTCTCTACCATATGTATATTGGTGAAAGCGTTTAAGACCATACAAGATAGCAAGAAGTTCTTTCTCTATCTGAGCATACATACATTCTGTTTGCGTCAAACTTTTTGATGCATATGCTAAAGGTTTGTCATTTTGATAAATACAACAACCAATTCCTGACTGGCTTGCATCAGTTTCAAGTACAAGCTGTTTATCTGAGTCGAAATAACCAAGAACTGGAGCATTAGTGATTATCTCTTTGACCTGATTAAAAGCTTTTGTCTGGGGATCGTCCCATATGAAATCTGATTCCTTCTTGAGTAACATCCTAAGGGGAGCAGTGACCTCAGCTAGATTTGGTGTAAATTTTGCAAGATAATTAACCATACCTAGAAAGGTCTCAAGCTTCTCACGGTTTGTAGGAATGGGGATCTGGGTTATGGCCTTTATCTTATTGGGATCTGGTTTCAGCCCTGAACTACTAATCACGTGTCCGAAAAATGGTACTTCGTCCACGCCTATGATGCACTTTTCTGGATTAAAGCGAACACCCTTTTCTCGCGCTCGAATCATCGCATTTTTGAGATTTTGGTCATGTTCTGCCTTTGTTTTACCATACACCAGAATATCATCAACTATAGCCTGAATACCTGGCAAATTTTCAAATACTTCTGTGATCTTTCGCAAAAATATGTCACTTGAAGCATTTATACCAAAGGGTAGTCTAAGATGACAATATCGGCCGTAAGGAGTGTTAAATGTAGTGAGCAAAGAAGACTTTTCGTCGAGCTCTACACTCCAATACGCGTGTCTTATGTCAAGGATGCTGAAATATTTCGCACCTGATAACTGAGAAGTAATATCATCTAATGTCGGCATCTGAAAATGGGGTCTGCGGATAGCTTCATTTAATGCCTTCGGATCAAGACATATTCTAAGATTGTTCGTTTTGGGTTTTTCTACTACAACGATTGAATTAACCCAATCGGTTGGCTCTGACACTTTTCTGATAATTTTGTCTTTGACCATTTGATCCAATTCATTTTTAAGGCGTTGCTTTAAAGCTTCTGGAACCCTGCGCGGAGCATTTACTATCGGAGTGACATTTTCCCTCAAATGTAGGTGACACTTTCCCGGAAGTAACCCTATGCCCTGGAATAAATCATCATATTCCTCCATAACATGCTCTTTCGTCATTGATTGATTTTCGATTGCAAAGGTAATCTTTATCAAGCCTAGATCAATTGAAGTTTTCGTGCTTATCAAAGGAGGTGCTTGAGTGTCAACTATATAAAACCTTGTTTTGACCTTTAAACCTCGGTATGAACAATCAAGATTTAACATACCCTGAGTTTTCAACATGTCTCCTGAGTACGCGATTAACTTGCAGTCTGGCTTTTCTAAAGTATTTTTTATACCTAACGATCTGAACATTGTGAATGGAATAATATTAGCGCTACTGCCTGTATCAACTTTGAAATTTATTTTTGAGGAATTCGGACCAATATGGAGAGTCACATATAAAGAGTCACGACGGTCTGGTGAAGTTGTGAAAGAAGAAGAAGCGCTTACCGTATTTACGTTATATTCTAAATTATCACACCCTTCATTCTCAACCACATTGTTCACAAATTTATTTGCTTTACATTTTTTCTGGAAATGGTTCATCTTTTTACACTTTCTGCATCGTTTACCCTTTGCCGGACATACAGAGTTATTGTCATGGTTATACCCGCATCGATCGCACTGCATCGGACCTGATTTCTTCTGTCGTTTTGGTCTAGCCCCTGATCGGTTTTGTTTGAGATGACCCAAAGCGTCCACGTTAGCTTGAGCGTTAGTCGTCATAAAGTTCATCTGTTTCTGGCAATATTCGTGGTTTTGAACTATATGGATTGCCCTGTCCATCGTCAGCTTGTCACCCTCGTTTATCAGTTTTTCCCGTACGTTTTGATCGTTACATCCAAATACTATTCGATCACGGATCATGTCATCTGTGATATCAACAGTGTCGTTGATTCTGAAATTACAGTCCCTGGCTCGAATCCTTAGCCTAGTCACAAACGCATCTATTGTGTCATGTCCCTGGATTTCATTGTAAAATCGGAATCTTGCAAAAATGGGGTTTAGTTTAGGTTGTACATGGTCCTTAAAACGATTGTAGTACGTTCTGAGCAATTTCGAGTCTTCTTCGGAGATTGTCCATGATTTATAAATCTGGCGGCCTTCTTCTCCAACCCATAATAGCAAGTATGACACTTTCTCCTCTTCCTCCCTCTCACTTAGCGGTCCAGAAAATATTAACTCGACGTGAGTCTGAAACCTGTCCCACTGTTCTGGCAAATTTGAACTATTCCAATTCATCACAGGAGGAGGTATTCCACTTAAATCCATGTTTGTTTTCAATGTAGGAAACAATATATCTAAGAGCGAGAAATATGTCAAATCTTCAAAAATCGAATTTTTTATTCTGACACCATGTCGTATGTTTTGTTTATATCGAAGTAAAGTACCAACACAAGTATAGTGTAAACAGGAATATATTCTAATGAATTATAAACATGTATGTACATCAACAATATAACAAACTAAAACTACATCTATTGACTATATGTGAATGACCTAAAATAATAAGAGCGGGTGGCTTAAATACTAGCTAGTTAAAGTATATAGTCTGTTTCATACAAAGCATTCATCCATTATACAACAGTACAGATCAAGCAACTGCATAATGGTTGGATGAAATTGGCTCATATTTAAACAAAGTACAGTCTAAAGTACTATCCAGGTAGTACTACAACCGTTGATATAAAACTCGGTCTCAAAAAGCTCCTTTGAAACAATCAATTTCCATTTATTTTGTCAACATACTTGTCAAACCGGTTTGGTCTGTTTTCAAAATAGATGCTAGGTATGGTGCAACAGCACACCATAGTATTGTGAAATATTTTCTGCCATTTATTTCAAATTATAGTTTTTGAAATCACAGATCTATAATAAATTACTTTATATTCATGATTCAGTGAAACAGAAATTGATATATTGCTAAACAACCTTACAGGTAAATATACTATTAATGTCTATTCATGTTGTGATAACACACCATACCTTAAAAAGATCTACACGTTTACAAAATTAGAATGACATATATGACATATGTGTTTATAAAATAAGTCAAAATAAGATGCTTGCATAACTACGTTTTGGGCTCGAGTTTTATACCAACGTTTGTAGGAGTACCTGGGTCGTACTTTAGACTGTAATTTGTTAAAATATGAGCTAATTTTATCCAACAGCCATGTAGTTGCTTGTTCTGTACAAAATGACCCTTTTCCACAATGTTTTGCTATACCGCTATAGCTATGGCAGTCTTATGTTGCTTAATTCCTTGTGCTCATAAATAGCTTCAATTTGATATATAATATCCCTGGACATTTGCCTTTTTCTTGGCAAATGAAGTGTTTTAAAAATGAGCCTCAAACACTTTACATGAACCTTAAACTGTTTCAGAAATGGTATGCACTGAGAATCCCTCTCCAGCTAGTAGGCCTAAGTTTTTTCTGTCTTTTCTGTTAAGGGTACCTATCAGTCTGCCATATCCCAAAATACTATGGTGTCTATTCGACAGCTTACAGTGTCCATTGAATTATCACACAATTTCAATATTGTAATAGACATTGCCATTTAGACCCAATTAAGTTTAATTTCAAGAAGAAGCACTTTTTGTAAATTTCAAGGCTGTAAAGAGACGGCACCTTGTAGATTTTTTGATCTCATTAACATTACAGAGACATCATGCTAAACCATACAATATTTTTCTTGTATATTATATTTGAACAACCTCTGGTCCCTGTAACCCGGTAGTTATCCTAAGGTTGCTGAATCCTCTTATTTAGATCTAGATTGATTATCTATATCGGTGTACGGGGACCACTAGATTACCTTGTGAATGCTGTGCAAACTCATCTAGAGCACCTTAAATGAATTAATATAAGATAGAAGATATTGTTCTTGATAATTATCTGGTAAATGGTGGCAGATCTAAGCCACAATAAGAAAAGGAAAAATATCTTGTGAGTGGTGGCACTGCTGTGCAAATATAAGATAAGTATGTCAAATTACAAGACATGGCAAACATATCAAATTCGCTTTTAATGAAGCTTCAACCATCTGTTTATAAGTATAATCACACTAACAACTCAGTAAATAATACAGCAATGTTGTTAACACAATTTTTCAAACAAGAAATATAGATAAATATCTAGTATATTGAATTGCTATTTTAGATTTTTAATAGAAAAAAAAACAAACATGTTTGTGTAACGGTTTAAAGGGAGGTAACTTGCATTGGATATGCAAATGAGAGAGACCTGCCCTTAGTTAAATGGCTAATTGAATCCTATATAGACAGAGTCGACCCATTTAGGGATGAGGATCCTTTTCTCTGAATGGATCACATCTGTCTATCTGCTATCTGGTTCGTTACATTTATAAGAAGAGAATATTTTGATATACAGGATGATATTTTATTTCTTATTAATAAATATCTTCCAACAAAGAATAATTGACCATACATTCTAGAGGTTGTTTACTGTTTTGTCACATTGAATCAAGACAGTAGTGAAAAGGAAGCCTCAAAATTGTTGGCTTCATATAAACAGTTGTTCACCAGTATGTCTGTCTTTTCTTAGTTGTTCTAAATTTCTCCTTTGTTGTCAAAATTGAATAAAGATGTCATCATCTGCATTAAAAGCTATGATTAATGTATCTTCTTTGTTTTGTTCCTTTTTATAAGCTTGTCTGTTTAAACAATACTCCAAGGTCCAGTCATCACCTTGGCGTCTTTACTCTTTGGTATTGTTGTTTTGGTTTTTGGCACCCATATGCAGTGCACTTGTTTGATTATACCAGTACATGTATATATTTTTAATTGTTCCTTGTACATACAATTGTTGAAATTTGAAACACAAAAAGAGGGGCAATGTTTTCATTTATTAGATTTCTAGGTAAACAGTATTAGTATAATTAAATTAAATCAACCAATGTCAATTGATCCTTTTTGCTTTGTTTCCCTTATTTTTTATTTAACCCTTCCCTACAAAATACTGCTTTTTGTTGCTATCTAGCATAGAAATTAAAATCAGGAGAATGAGAAAACATAAGATATACAATTTCTTTATTTAAGACACTGATATTAAAAATATATCTCTATGCTTTTGTAAGCCTGCATCTCTTTCTAATTTGGGAAAAAAAATTAGAATTTGCTCATTTAAAGATGGACTCATACAGCACTTTGAAACAGCCTCTCATTTTGAGTCAATGCTTATTTGTCCAAAGCTAAGTAAATCTATTGGACCAGGTTACTAAAAGCTTTAGCCTTAAAATTGCCAAGATCAGAAGCAATGCAGAAAAACCCTAAACTCATGGCCATTGCCCATACTAGCTTCCTACGGAAACATAAAGAAAGACCAAAACAGAAAATCTTTTCATCCTTTTTAAAGCTGCTCTTGCACAGATTGGGAAAATGTGAGTTTTAACATTTTTCGTAAAATCAATCGGAATAAACTACCCCATCATGTTGAAGCCTTTAAAATAACAAGATTCAATCTGGTAATGCATCAAAAGAAAGACCGATATACCCGAATTTAGCTTAAATTCATTCTAAAAAATAAAGTGACTACTAACGCTAAAAAAATTATTCTTCAATTTCGAGCCAACTATTTTTGCTTGACATTCGGCATGTTTGTCTTATTCAATCAAAGATTAAGGTTAAAGTATTTGACAGCTAGAAACTTCATATCAATACAGGCAAAAAATGAAAGGTTATTCACGGAAATTAACGATTTTGTAATAAATAGACTAGAAATAAATAGACTGGATACCTTACTGAGCTTGCCACTTCGAAAAAATAAGTTACAAAATTATTGAAATATGTTGTTTCTTGTGCCAATGCTTTGGGCCATTCTTCATAGTCTAAAAATACACTCATTTCCAAAACTTAGAACAAGTTTTGTATTTTTTCTATGAAAAACTGTGCAAGGGCAGCTTTAAGTACAAATATAATTTGGTTTCCTTGAGCAAACAATTTTCCCTTTCTAACATTTTTTCCAGATTTAAGTGCCTGTTCTAGATCATATTTAAAAAAAGGAACAAATTCTAAGTCCTATTTCATTAAATTATAGGATAAATTTGTTTTCTTAATCTTTTATCATAGATCAGTATTGAAATTTTTGAGTTTAATATTGTTTGAAAATACTAAAATCTCTTTAATTATGGGCAATTAAAAAAATTTCTTGAAGACAGAAGCTGTCATTTTTGTAAAATATGCATAGACTGAAAATATGTCTTCTAGTCTAAAGGTAACCTTTCTACCTAGAAGTACTGGAATACTGGAGTGCCACCTCTGCATCAATATTCAGAATGAGGCTCAGTGACGTCACTGTTTTAAATGTAAACATTTTTTGAACTCGAATTTTCTGCCGTCATAGAAGTTACATTAAATCCCTTTTTGGTGAATAATTAAAGAAATGACTGCCAAATTTCATTTTCTTTATTTAGTAATGATTTTTTAGAAGGTAGGTTGACTGTATTGTACGATTTCTAGTTAAAAAAAACTTTCTTTGTGTAATTTTTGATAACCAGTCGGAATCTTGTTGTTGTTGTTGCAAAAAATTAGACTGTGTCTCGAAACACCTATTCAGGGTATAGCAAAGCAAATGACCGGAAGGAGATAAACGGACGCGGCCTGACATAGGAGGTTTTTATGGAGATATCAAAATGGACGATTTGGCTTGAACGGTATATGAGTTCTAATTTTATTGTTTGTTTTTTTTTACTTCTATTTTCTCTATATACCTGTAAGCTATAGGCGGTCTTCAGACCGGGCCTTCGGCCCGGTCTTTCGCCCGTATAAATAAATAAATTGTCATTAAGGCCCCTTTCCCTGTGATATGGTATGGATCCTTCCCATTTTCAATAGGCTTCATCCTTGAGACCTAGCCAACATTCTGACCAAGTTTCATGAAGATAAGACTATAAATCAATCACTTGTCAGTATTGGATATTTTGCCAGCTGAATTTCATGCTTGATGCAAGAACTTTCTCTCAAGTTTTCTATTTAGGACGTGTATTGATTCTAGACAATGCTATTTACAGACTTTTAACAGTTCTAAGATGTCATCGCATTTGTGTGAGAAATGGTACCCCGTTTTCAAACGTTCGAAAACGTTTTTGCATCTTCAATAATCAGAATGGTACAGCCGACCCCGATTGAGATTCCTAGTCATTCTGTAATGGCAGTTTCTCAAATTTTTTGGGGCTATTGGCCTGCTGCCCCCAAACCCCCACTTTATATTGTTTCCTGAGGACATCTCTGAATGGGGTTTTCTCTTGTTAAGTTTATCACTATATATGTATTGAAATATGATTTTGCCAAACATTAACCTCATTTTTCTTTATTTTTATAACTTCATGCATTTTTCTAACTTGTTGGTTGTCAGGGGCTGCCGCCCCGAACCCTCGCTTTAATTTGCTTTCCAGAGGCCATTTTGGGTTGGTGCTTTCTCTTGATAACCTTATTATAATATGTATTATTTTAATTTGATATATTTGATTTTGCAAAACATTTAACTTATTTTTACATTTTTTAAATTGTTGGTTGTCAGGGGCTGCCGCCCCCGAACCCCCGCTTTATTTCTTTCCGGAGGCCATCTTTGGTTAGTGCTTTCACTTGTTAACTATATTATTTAGTATATGTATTATAATTTGTTATATTTGATTTTGCAAAACATTTCACATATTTTCAAAATTGTAGCATGTCGGGGGCTGCCGCCCCAGAACCCCCGCTTTATTTTCATTCTGATGCCATCTAGGATACTACCACCCTCGAACCACATTCCAGCTTAAGAAATCATTTGGATTTATCAGTTTTAAAACTGGCTGCCCAATTAAGAAGGGAACACAAATGTAAATAAAATGTCAATAATCTTCCATGCAAATTTATCTGAATCATTTCATTTTTGTTTTAATCTGTGTAAGATCACAGCTTTCTTTTTAATTGGGCTCCAAACTTGGAAATGAGCTTAGTTGTTTTTTACAATTATAGCCCTGTTCAAAATTTTGGACAAAAATTAAAAATGTTGGCCATAAAACAGATTCAATTGAAACCCTGTTGGACCTGCCACTGCTTCAATCCATGTAGGGGTTGCCAACCCTAAGCCGGTGGTATGGATAAAGAAAATGTTTACTCACTGTTCCTTGTTCACTGTAAGGACTAGTTGCGATAACCTTACCCCATCCCTTTTGATAGTCTGATGTGGGATCCTCGTCATCAAAATATCAGAGAGAGGGTTACATGATTGCAGCTATGTAAGGACCTGCAGCATGGTAACATCTACAACTGCTCTCTCCTAAAAATCCACATGTGGCCCGAGGACTTATGTAAGTGTGGATCCCTGCCTGTCTGAAGGTTTTAAAAGTACTGTAGCTATTCAGGGACTATTACCTTTTTGTGTAACGGTACGTTTGCAAACGTTCGCAAAATTCTTTGAATCCTGAGCGCCGTAGAAAGAAGATCATACCAATTTTTGTCTGATATACATCGATATCCTGGTAGTTTTGGCACGAAGAAAAGACATTTGATCCGAGGTGGATCAACACGAGAAATCTGAATACGCGAGCATTCGAAAGACAGTTGATCCGAGGTGGGTCGAGTCGAGAAATCTGAAAACGCGAGCATTCGCTCTCGTTTTCAGATTTCTCGACTCGACCCACCTCGGATCAACTGTCTTTCGACGCGTAAAAAATTGTTACATTGATATTTTTTTAACAAAGCTGTCACTATATTTATTACCTTAGTGAAACAATAATCCAAAGCACATTTATGTCCTACTCGAATAAACAATGGCGGACACAATAACATTGGTTTGCGTGACGTAAAGGATCAGTGACGTCATCATCCCAATCGACAGCTTAGGGTGAAACTTTAAACTTAAATAATTCGATAATTAGATTTTTCACGGGTATGAAATTTTGTAAGGACGTAGATGGAGGTATTCTCTGGCGATTCTGAAAGTTTCATCAAAATCGTACATTGAGTTTTGGCGGTTATCAAATCGCGGCTATATCCGGCAAACTAGTAAACTTTAGCCGTGTTAAATCTTTCGTTCTTCAAATAGAACGTTTCTATAAATAGAACGTTTATCTATTTATCATCTCTCATTCTATATGAACAAACTTGGTAGAGGTCTACTAGATGATGCTACATACCAAATATGAAAGCTGTCTGCCTTCTGGTTTCATAGAAGAAGATTTTTGAAGATTTTCATTTTTTTACCCTTCGTGCTCATAAGAGATAAAGGGATGCACCCGTGCAAAGCCCAAATACTAGAGTGGCGACACCTGAAGGGTTTCGCGGGATAGAATGAGAGATGATAAATAGGAAATTACCGGATACACCTTTAGTGGCACATATGATGCATAACGTCTTGAAACTGTATTGCTCTAAGCCATCATTATTGCTTAAAATAATCAAATCCCAGTTCTTTTAATGTAGGCCATAACCAACAGTGAAATTGTTTGAATGGACACGATAACGAGAAAGAGAAAAAACGTAATACTTAAATTTCAATTGGAGGTTATACAATATTGATGATTTCTGTCGGATAAGATAAGGGAAATTGTATAACTTCCCTTAAATTGCACTCAAAAATCCCTTCTCAAATCAATATCATTTCAAAAAATTTCAAAATAGTACAACTTGTCTTTTTCAGATATTTTTCTAATTGAGTTATTAAAGATTGTGGCCTAAATGGCATTATAGGTGTTATATGTTATATGGTCACATTCAAAAGAGCAGAAAAATAAAAGGAAATCTTTCAAAAGTTGGGGAGGGGGGAAAATGTTTGTAACTAGAGATTCTGCCATTACCCAAAAGTGTTAACCCCTTAAGTCTAGCAAGGTAGGTCTTTTCAATTTGTTGTGGTATGAAACAAAAATCTTATCAAACCATATAAATATTAAAATGCCATCATAAAAACTAACTTGCATGTTGTATAATTGTCATGAAATAATTAACCAGTCACTTGGAGTATATATTTTTTAACCCAGTGATATTGGGTTTTTTTCTATAATCATATAATTATGTTTCATAACAAAATCATGTGGGACCTCCAGACAATTCGTCCCTTTTTGCACCAGCATTTTATACAGTCTGGGGAAGGAATCGAACCTCCATACATGATTTTGAGTAAAAAGGGGTACTAAGACCCTTATTATGAAATAAATCCAAACAGATTCAGAATGATTATTTGAAAGGTAAAAAAAGGAAAGATAAATTGAAAGGTCTCCATGCCAATGACATCCTTTTTATTTCTTAACAAGTGACTGATTAATGCCTAGCATTTTTTAAAACTCTGGTAGCAGTCATAATTATGTCCAAAAGTGGAAATAAGCATATTTTCTTTCGATGGATATAGAAAAACAGGATTCAATGATCTCAGAGTATACATTTGCACATTAGAGAAATCCTAGATCTAATTGACAAACAAGACAACCATGATTTTCCTATATCCCTCACTTTCATCTCCTTGACTTCTTGCTAATAAGATTGAATTGCCTTAAAAGACAATTAAAGGTCAACTCAGCTTAATCTATGGCGTGTAATCGGTTGCAAAATTATATGAAAAAAATAATTGTTCTATAATACGAATATTTATTCCAAAATTAAATAAATTATGGTAAAAATATATATATATATTCAATAAATTAAATTATTTGTTCTATAGTTATTTGTATTCATTCAATAATGATAAATATTTATTCTATAATTATGATTATTTTTTAAAAAAAAAATAAATAATTTATTCAATAATCAAAAATATTTATTCTTTACTTGTAAATATTTGTTGTATAATGAAAAAAATATTTATTGTATAATTTAAAATATTTATTGTATAATCTAAAATATTTGTTCAAAGATTGAACATAAATAATAATTTCTATAATTTAAAATAATTTATTCAATACCTCACACAAAATATTCATTCAATAATTAGCATTCTAGGAAGGCAGTGGCTAGCCATAGACTGGGGACATGATCGACTTTCACGATAGACTGGCAAATCTCCCCAATCTACGTTACTTCCCGGAAGATTTTAACAGGCTCAATTACGAAGTTGACTGTGTAAATACTTTCAAAGAGAGAAAAAGTGACGAAATTCAACTACCCTTCAATTAAATTTAACCGATTTATTGATTTTCGGTGGTACTCCCCTTTGGCTGGCCAGTTGTTAAGAAAAATCAGTTTGGCGAAATCGTATTACTTAAAACTATTCCGAAATGAAAGTCTTTTTGAGGAAAGGTGAGCTTTTGTGACCAATGAATGTCCGTCGTGCGTCGTCCGACATCAAGAATTTAAGTGTTTACACTCAAGAGGCCACAATTATGGCCCTATCTTCATGAAACTTGGTCAGAATGTTGGCCAGGTCACAAGAATGAACCCTATTGAAAATGGTAGGGATCTATGCCATATCACGAGGAATGGGGCCTTGTTGACAATTTTCTTGTTTACACTCTAGAAGCCAAATTGATGACCCAATCTTAATGAACGTTGGTCAGAATAATGGTCAGATCACAAGAATGAACCCAATTGAAAATTGGGAGAATCCATGTCATATCACTGGGAAAGGGGTCTTAATAAAAAATTTCTTGTTTACACTCTTGAAGCCATTATTATGGTGCAATCTTTATGACGATGGTCAAAATATTGGTCAGGTCACAAGAATGGACCCTATTGAAAATGGGAAGGATCCATGTCATGTCAGGTGAAAGGGAGCCTTAATGACAATTTTCTTGTTTTCACTCTAGAGGCCACACATATGGCCCAATTTTCATAAAATCTAGTCAGAATGTATACCGGGTATAAAGTCATAATGATAATCCCTTTTGAGAAATGTACTGTCATATGAGAAAATACAGGAAAAGATAGCCTTTATTCTCTTAATCAACTCTAGAGGTTATCAGTATTTCAATATGTTTATCTTGTCAAAGTTTGAATCCCCCCCCCCCCACACACACTTGTTTAGAAGAGGCTAGAAACTTATGCAAGGATCATGGGAACAGAACAATGTCTTTCTTAAAAAAAATAATGATCATTTAATGATTTTTAAAGCATTTAATTTTGCTACGTGGGGAGTCAAAAAGATGAAGGTGAGCGATAAAGGATCATTATGCATGGTCCTTTTGTTTAATTCACCACATTGTCTCTCGCGACTCAAGGACTGTCGTATGAATTTCCTCAAAAAGACTATCATTTAGGAACATTTTTAAGTTATACGATTTCGCCAAACAGCTGGCCAGCCAAAGGGGAGTACCGCCGAAAATCAATAAATCGGTTAAATTTAACTGAAGGGTAGATAAATTTCATCATTTTTCACTCTTTGAAAGTATTTACACTGTCAACTTCGTAACTGAGTCTGTTAAAAAAATTCCTGGAATTAACGTAGATTGGGGAGATTTGCCAGTCTATCGTGAAAGTCGATCATGTCCCCAGTCTATGGCTAGCAACTGCCTTCCCAGAATGCTAATTATTGAATAAATATTTTGTGTGAGGTATCGAATAAATTATTTTAGATTATAGAAATTATTATTTATGTTCAATCTTTGAACAAATATTTTAGATTATACAATATATATTTACAATTATAGAATAAATATATTAAATTATACAATAAATATTTTTTTTCATTATACAACAAATATTTACAATTATAGAATAAATATTTTTGATTATTGAATAAATTATTTATTTTTTTTTTTAAAAAAATAATCATAATTATAGAATATATATTTATCATTATTGAATAAATATAAATAACTATAGAACAAATAATTTAATTTGTTGAATATATATATATATATTTTACCATAATTTATTTATTTTTGGAATAAATATTCGTATTATAGAACAATTATTTTTTTCATATAATTTTGCAACCGATTACACGCCATATTAATCATTATTGTTAAATAATACACTTAAATATATTACAAACTTTTTTATAAACCTATGTGAGATAGCAGTCGGGGGCTAGGAAAGGGTGTAATGGTAGTACAGGTGAAAGAAATACCAGGAATCCATTGTTAGGTGCTCCGGCCGCCACGATATAACTGCGAAATTGTTGAAAGTGGCGTAAAACCCATTCAAACAAACAAACAAACAAACTTTTTTAAAAAATATTTTTGCATGTGCTTTCTTCAAGAAATAAAAGACAGAAAAGTTATAATTAAAATAATTTGCATTTTTACTGTTCAGTCATAAAAAAATGCTTTGAATGTTGTACAACATAAAATATATATTCTTTATGACTGAAAGACATATGACATATCTATTGGTATGTATCTGTAATAGAAATTTCCTTCATTGAATTATTTGAAGGAATCTGATAGAGGGTCACCGAAGGAACATTCCTGTGAAATTTTTAACTATTTAACATATAGAGAATTGACCTTTGTCCGTAGAAGTCATATTTTAATACTATCAGATTAATTTTGGGTAGCCTGATGAAGGATTATCCTAGGATCATTTCAGTAAAATTTGGTTGATGTCCATCAACGGGAGACTTTTGTGTGTTATCTCCCTTGTTTTTCTGTGGACTAAATCAAAGGTGCCCCTAAAATTGTAAGCGGTCCTTTTAGAAAATTTCCTTGGATTTTATCCATGGTTTCTATGGGGAAGTTGCGAACTTTATTTCTGTAAATGTAAAATACTTAAATGCAAATTGTATTTATGTTAAAGTTTTGAATAGTAACATAGAAATTCAATTTTTATTTACATCAAACATATCTTATGAATAGCGCAATATTTGATTTACAGCTTATCTTTTAATCATATTTTTCATCCTATCACAATGATTATTTCTAGGCTAATAGAGGGCTACTCAGGGATAATTCATGTGAAGTTCGGTTTATATCCATCAATAAGGTTCTGAGAATAGCCACCTACCGGTATAACCATATATGGAAATTAGCCACTCCTACTACAGCCATTATTTTTAATCCTTCTCATGTTGAATAAATTTTGGCTCAAAATTTTCATCAAAATCAAACGGAAAAAAGCACTGAAAGTTCCAACTGTAGGTCAATTTTTATTTGAAAAACTAAATCTTTAGACAATTCTGGTTTGAAAGTGAGAAACAGGTGGTGTAGACTAACATGAGACTGCACATATATGCAGGCTGATGTTTGTCTATAGCTCCTGCCAAAGCAGGAATATTCCTAGTTCAGCATGACAAGGGTTAACTGTTACCAATTATAATTCTTTGAAGGAATCTGATAGGTCACCCAAGGACCATTCCTGTGAGGTTTGGTTGGAATCTATCTAGTATTTTATGAGGAGAAGATTTTTTAAGTAAACGTTTACGGAATGACAGATTATTGCACCCTCGGATGACGAACAACCCGCCATGATTTGATTTGAAAGATTTGATTGTTATAATTTTTAGCTCCACTGGTCATGACAATAGCCCACTTGCATTTGGCCAGTGGAGCTAAAAATTATAACAATCAAATCATTAATTCAAATTGTCGCAAACATCACTATTTCATCATGAATATCATGACTACAAAACATTCGAAACAACCTAACAGTTGAATAGTCTAACAGTATAAATCAAGATCGGACTGTCACAGTGTGTGAAGTGTGCAGCCCACTCTTGGTCAACACTGTGTGTTGAACTGACATCAGTCTTTTTAACGCCGCCACCATAGCGCAGTTTGTTAGGCATTAGACTTCCAATCCAGAAGTCGTGGGTTCGATCCCCGGTGGCGGCAAATATCCTTTCCGACTTTTGTCTCTCACCAATGGGTAGATAATCGTAAACCTATGTGAGATAGCAGTCAGACGATAGGAAAGGGTGTAATGGTAGTACAGGTGAAAGAAATACCAGGAACCCATTGTTAGGTCCGCTCCGGCCGCCGGGATATAACTGCAAGATTGTTGAAAGCGGCGTTAACAGGGTTCGACACTGAGGGGAGTCCGGGAGTCCGAGACTCCTTGTTTACCAGTTGGACTCCTTCCATTTGGAAGTAAGGAGTCCAATGGACTCCAAGGGTAATATTACAATATTTTGAAAAAAAAAAAAATGCACAGAGCAGTGTCCTTTCTAACACTTGCCAGAACTGTATATATTTTCACTACAAAAGTTGTTGAAGAAAACAACTGCTTGCATCCTGTAGCGTTTTGAGAAAAAAAATCTTCTTTGGTAGAACATTGTGGAAAAGAAGAAATTGCTTATAACAAGCAATTTCTTCTTTTCCAGAATGTTGTCCCTTTATGAAAATTTGGACTCCTTATTTTGAGCTTGGACTCCTTGATTTCAAGTGTTAGGAGTCCAATTGACTTATTAATCTCAGGAGTTAGTGTCGACCCCTGGTTAAAACAATTCAAACAAACAAAATCAGTCTTTTTAACCAGATAATAAGATCAACATCAATCTTTCCTGACAAAAAAAGAAATATTGTCCATTGGATAACAATTCTAGTTTATGATCTCAATAACTTATACAAAGTTATCTACTATAGAAACCCAAAATTCACATCAGCAAGCCTTGTTAGCTTTTCACATCATTAATTATAATTTAAGTGAGAAATATTGCCTTATTTAAGCAATTACTAGAAAATGCTAAATTCCTGCTAATGAAAAATTGTCTAATATTGATAATAGAACTCAATCCCAGAGATGAATTCTTTGAACAGTGAAGATCCAGATTAAAATGCACACAAGGGCAAGCCAAATGGAGCCAATACTGTTCCAGCTCTAAAACCAAAGTAGTGATTATACAGACCAGTCTACATAATATTCACCTGAGAAACCCTTTCTAAATGCCTGGCAGCCAATATGCAATGTCTGTGGGCCAACTTATTTCTCGCCCTATCGGGGCCGTTGTTGTTGTTTTTTGAACTTGAATCAAGCCCTGCGTTCAGGCTGACAAACCGGTTCAAGTTATGTCCCGCTTTACCTGTATACTTGCATGTAAAGCGGGGTATAATTTGAAAACGGTTTGCAATGTTTTTTCAGCCTGAATGAAGGGCGGGTTTCAAGCTGAAAAAACAAAAAAAAAACCAACAACGGGCCCCGATAGGGCGAGAAATAAGTTGGCGGCAGTGTTCCCACTGCTTTTTCAATCTGGGGGTAAATATGAGTATATACAGCGTGCATGTACCCCCTCTATATAACACAAAGAAGGCTGGTTGCAAAAAATTGGGGGTACAAGCTTCAATTTAGGGGTAAATCACCCCCATTTTGGGGTTTCTGGAAACACATTATGTGTTATATCATTGAACAAAACGCCTTGCAAATAAACAAATTCTGCGACGAAATTTACGATTGTAACCCAGGTCTAAAATATACTTTGAAGATGCAAAAAGGACAAAATGCAACATGTACAACATATGTATATTTCAAAATACCGGACCTTTTAACTTCATATGATTTGTTACAAAATTTCTTTTCATTTGCCCTTTCAAACAATTTTTTTTTTTGTCAGCATAATTATGGTTTCAACTTCGTGCAAAAATGGTGACATCATTTCCAATACCTTTGAGTTTTGACAGTCACATGACCACCTAAAATAGTAAACTTCACACAAATACCATTTCGAAATAAAGGTAAACAAAGTAAGCTTTTTGGCACCTTCAGGATCAGGCTGCAGGTAAGGTGACAAATTCCAGCTATATCAGGGCTCTCATTTGACCCTTAAACGAGATTTTTGTCCCTCAAAAATTTAATCTTATTTGGCTCTTAGAAAATTCTCCCAGGGGGTCATTTATATCTGGTCACCCTTGAGAGAATTTTCTAAGAGTCAAACTTTATGATGCATCCTATAGACTATTTAAATTTTTACAAATCAGTCAATTGCTGGCTTCTTATCTTACAAGAAAAGGCCAATTTTCTCTTAATTCTACAGAATTCTACTCATAATGTAGGGCTTTTATTTCATTCTTTAACAGAGGCCTATTAGAGGCTACTACCCAATTCAAAAAAGGCTCTATTTTTCCAAATTGTGGCAGAAAAAATTCACAAAATGAGATATTTTTTGCATTATCATTATTTTTCTGTGTTTAAAATTCATTTTCTTTGATACTCAAATGAGTTTTATGGCTGTAAGACCACAAAAGTAGTTGTATATCATGAAATTTTGCAAATAGTGCATGAATTGTACTTTAAATACTTTATTTAAGCAATCTTATGGTCCCAATTCATCTGAAAAAGTTAAACACATAGAAATTTCCCAAAATGAACAGGCTCAGGCCTCTTCCCAAATTCTAGAAAAAAAGCCCTGTAATTTGCTCTTTATGACTGCACTTTTGACCCCTTTTAAACCTGTTTTGACCAGCAGAGTTAAATGGGCAAGGGGTCAAACACTCCCTTATTTCAAACACTAGCACGAGCCCTGCTATATCTGGCTAAAGCAAACTTTAGCAGTGTATTATTAGTTTGATACATAGAATGTTTAGCTTTTTGTCATCTCTCAATCTATATATATATATCCTTTCAACAAACTGTACATACTTCTTTAATAGTAGTAAATAAAGAGGCCCTACAATGAAATGATAACTGCAGTGGTTCTGAAATATTTTGAATGTCTGCTTGTCCATGGACACGTTACAATCACAAACTGGCTTGTACGTAGCTAAAACCTACATATCCATTGAATTTTGAGCTCTTTGAAATATCAAAACAAAATTGATGTTGCTAAAGGAAATAAAAGTGTCCTAGATATAGACTAACTGTTCACATTGGTGACGTGGAATTTCAGAAAACAGCTAACTTTTTAAGAAAATGTTTTTCTCTAGATATTTTCACTTGTCTATGGGCAACCTAGGCATGAAAATATGCTTGTCCGTGCAGCTTAATGAACAAGTTTGACAACTCGGGCAGATTATTTCAGAACCTTTGATGAGTTGCTGAGTGGGTGGGTTACCAACACTTTCATTCAATTTCATTCTCGAAATTCAGGTGGTTCCTTTAACAGGGGCACTAATGCATGTACAGTTTGCCATGACCCGATCACTTCAGTAAAAATTCCTGCATACTTTCCAGAATTGCAGACTTCACGAAATACCGCCGGTCCCACTGACATGTCTGGTAAAAATCATGCCGGTCCGATAAATTGTGCATGTATACAGGACCGACTGACTGGTAAAATCTAGCCAAATACACGATATGTTCTATTGTTCTGTCTGGTAGAATTTAATTTGGTCTGGTAAAAATTTTAAGTTTACCAGACCCACTGTCTGGTGAAAAATATGGGTATTTCGTGAAGACTGGAATTGTATCAGGTTTGTGACCAAAATTTTATATGTTGCTTGTATTGCTATGGCGAGTTACAACATCTGCTCTCTGGACATTTCTGCTTTGCTCTTATTTTAAATTTGTTGGATGTCGGGGGCTGCCGCCCCCGAACCCCCGCTTCAAATGAACAAACAGACAATAATATGTACAATAACAGCAGTCTGGCAGGTAATTTGGAAGAAAAGGGTCACAAAAGGATAAGTAAGGCCAATATTTTTTTTAATTATTTCAAATTTACTTTCAATAAATGCCAGATCCAGGCTTAAAACTTCAAAATGAGAATTATTTTCTTAATTTTATTACAGTTTCAATCATTTAATTTTTTTTTTCTTTAAAAAATGGAATAATTTGGCTACAAATGCGGTTTATATGGACCTATGTTGCATCTGCAACAGCTTTAATCCATGTAATGGTTGGAGACCAATTCTTGCCAAGTACAAGTTCTCACTAACAGACCATTTTCACAGTAAACTGAGTAAAGACGCAATATTTATTTACTACAAATTATTTTATGGATAAAAGAGGTTGTTGTAAACATCATTTGTAATTAAGTTTCTTACCGTTTCTTACCTTCCTAGACATCATAGGTTAGGCAATGTTTGCCTCTGTTGATGCTTTTTGACATCTTTATCATATCTATTTCTGTCGTCGCCGGGAACATAACAGGTTGGGTTGAACTTAGTAGGGTAGTTTTCCAGTAGTTGTTCAGTTGACTCTTAAGACTGTTGATTGAGGGTGCCATAACTACGTGATCTGGCAGCGAATTCCAGATATTTACAACTCGGTTGCTGAACATATTTTTTCGGATATTTAGCCTAGATCTTTCTTTATATATTTTTCTTGAGTTGCCTCTTGTTCTAACTTGGGTTGCCTTTGAAAAAAATTTATCTTTATCAATATCGTCTAAATCGTTCATAATCTTGTAAACTTGAATTATATCAGCTCGCTGTCTGCGATATTCAAGAGACGGAAGGCCTAATGATATCAATCTATCTGAATATGATAGGGATTTTAATGTTGGAACCAACTTTGTTGCTCTCCTCTGTACGTTTTCGAGGGCAATACAGTCCTTTTTGTGGTAGGGTGATCATACACAACAGGCATATTCTAAGTGTGGTCTGACAAGCGATTTATAGAGGCACATGAAAATTTCTTTGTTAATGTAGGTAAAACTTCTGAATATAAGTCCAATGTTTCTGTTGGCTAAATTTATTTTCTGGTTAATGTGTTCCGTGAAATTTAGTTGTTCATCAATAATTACTCCGAGGTCTTTTTCACTGTGTACATGTTGGACTGTTATTGTTTGGTTCCCATTATTCATCTTGTACTGTGAAGGTACTATATTTTCCCCAATGTGTAAGTGCTTACACTTCTCAAAATTATATTTCATTTTCCAATTTTTCCCCCATTCAACAGCCTTATCGAGACACTCTTGTAATTGCTTTACATCTTGGGTTGTTTTGATAGTGTTATACAGTTTAGAGTCGTCAGCGTACAACTTTTTTGGGATTGGAAGTACATCCGGCAAGTCATTAATGTAGATAATGAAGAGAATTGGTCCAAGTACACTCCCTTGGGGGATGCCGCTTGTTACATTACTTTTTTCAGATTTTACTCCATCAACTACTACCAGTTGGGTTCTATCTGACAGAAACTCTGTAATCCAATTGTAAATCTTACCACGTATGCCATACGCCCAGATTGGTTTCCTTTCCGAATCACTCTTTACCATGAACCAGAGTGGTGGACGAGAAATGGTACTCCGCGAGAATTGGTCTCTTAACCAGTAGTATAGATGCTGCAAGCCACTAACATGTGTTGTAAAACAGAAACTTATCTCATTAGTCTTTGAACAAGTTCACTGTGAAAATCAATCACTTGTCAGTCACCTGAATTTAATGCTTGATGCAAGCACTTTCTCATTTTTTCTCAAGTTTTCTATTTAGAATGTGTATTGATTCTAGACAATGCTATTTACAGACTTTTAACAATTCTGTCATTGTGATTCATCAACTTCGTGTGAGAAATGGTTGCCCGTTTTCAAACGTTCGAAAACGTTTTGCAATTGAACGCACTAGATTGGGCCAATTTGTTTTTATTGCAAACTAGATATAAAAGGAGAAAGTAGGAGAAACGTCGATATTCTATGGGTTTTTTTAAGAGACGGAAGACATTTGATCCGAGATGGGTATACTCGAGAAATCTGAAAACGCGAGAATTCGACAGACAGTTGATCCGAGGTGGGTCGACTCGAGAAATCTGAAAACGCGAGCATTCGCTCGCGTTTTCAGATTTCTCGAGTCGACCCACCTCGGATCAACTGTCTTTCGACGCGTAAAAAATTGTTACATTGATATTTTTTTCAACAAAGCTGTCATTATTACCTTAGTGAAACAATAATCCAAAGCACATTTATATTATGTCCTACTCGAATCAACAATGGCGGACACAATAACATTGGTTTGCGTGACGTAGTGGATCGGTGACGTCATCATCCCAATCGACAGCTTAGGGTGAAACTTTAAACTTAAATAACTCGATAATTAGATTTTTCCCGGGTATGAAATTTTGTAAGGACGTAGATGGAGGTATTCTCCGGCAATTCTGAAAGTTTCATCAAAATCGTACATTGAGTTTTGGCGGTTATCAAATCGCGGCTATATCCGGCAAACTAGTAAACTTTAGCCGTGTTAAATCTTTCGTTCTTCAAATAGAACGTTTCTATAAATAGAACGTTTATCTATTTATCATCTCTCATTCTATATGACCAAAGGGTCTTGATACTAGATAGGCGACACCTGAAGGGTTTTGCGGGAGAGAAATGAGAGAAGATTAATTGAAATTAAAGAATAGGTCAGTTCCAAAGTGGATTAATACTTCCATGAAATTAAAAATTTGCTCTCTTCATGCCTTATAGTTTAATATCATGGAGCAACAAGAGCAATGCTGGACGTTGCATTATACGCCCAAAGCTCAGAAATAAATGGGTAATGTTTTAAACTTTTTATTGATCCTTAGGATGTATTTTCTAGCAAATATATTGTATTTATAATGATGGTAGTGTTTGTTTTGTTGACCTCTTTGTCTTAGGCAATTAAAGAACTGTGGATTACTTATGGGTATAGTTATGGTTCTTGCGCTCTGCACACCCTAGCTATGAGATCTATACACCTGTGAAGTTTCAAGACCATTGGCCTTATAGTTTCAAAGTTATGGATCGGACACGAATTTGCTAACTGAATCAAACAAAGGGCAATAACTCAAAAATTACAAATGGTAGAGTTTTGGTTCTTTCGCTCTGCAAACCCTAGCTATGAGATCTATACACCTGTGAAGTTTCAAGACCATAGGCCTTATTGTTTGAAAGTTATGGACCGGACACGAATTTGCTAACGGACAGACAGACGGACAGACAGACGATGCAGACGATAACATAATAGGACCCTTCGGGCGTATAAAAAATGTCTAGATTTTTCCTCAATGAAATCAGGGACTCTAAATATACTTGTATGTATATTTAGGGTCTGTATTGAAATACAAGAACGGTGACACCTGAAGGGTTCCATGGGAAAGAATGAGTAATGATAAAAATATTTAAAAAAAAAAAAAAAAAAAATCGCAGAGTTGGAAGGTGGAGGTTGAGAGGTATGGGGACTCGGGAGACATATCCATAGACAGCTGGGGCTGATACCAAAATACGTTGACATTAGGTAGCATAATAATAAACAAGATGTGTTCATAAAACAATAATTTCAATTTTTAAAATTTCCCTTGTGAGCTTGACCAAGCCGAAAGTTTACAAGAGTTGTCTGTGGACAACATAGCTCGTCCAAACTGCTGCTTGTCATAAACAGCACTTGACTAAATATAAAAGTTCATGGTCATTTTTTTTATATTCTAAAGTCCATAATCTAATTAATAACAGTCTGTTTTAGAAACAAAAACGAAATTATATAACACATTTTCGTTTTAGGTACATGTACATGGTTAGGCAAAGTGAAAAAATACAGCCTGATGAAGTTATTAATGGAATTTCATTAAATTAAATGAGCCTGTGTGTGACATTTCCAACAATTTCACTACTGCATGAGGTACAAACGTTCAGCAGTAATTACCAACATATGCTGACAGCCAGAATATGTAAGAAGACCTTATCTATACCTTGGTTTATTTGACCTGAATTTGACCTCTGTGGAAAAAATGCTTAAATATTGATTACCGACATATTTTATCAATCAACAAAATACATATTACATTCAATGCCGTTTGTTATTCATTCCTATGAAAGCATGTGCAAAGCCGAGTTGGAGAAATCAGTTTTTTATTCATCTAAATAGCAGGGGTCAGATTCTTGTCAATAAAATCGCGCTATACCTATCTAGTGCATGGTGAAGAATTTGGTCAGACTATGCAACTGCACAGACTGAGCAAAGTCTTTGCTATGCGCACATTTGCAATTATTGGAAATATCGTACTCAGGCTCAAATATAAGGTTGATCATTTAATCAGTGCATTTATGAAGTATAATTGTCTGAGCTGTAAGCTTTCAGAAAATATATTCAAGTTTTAAGTCATATTTTTAAGTTTCAAGGGTCAAGGTCAAGGTCACAAAGTCAAGAGACTTGATCACAAGAGGAAATTATCAACTGTATGTTATGACCTGGGCACATAAGAAGACATCTTGAAAAATAGTGAAAACAGCTGTTCTAGTTTTGACGGAAAATTCTATATTTAAGAGTTGGAAAGAGTATTCTTTGGTTTCATTGAAAAAAGAAACTTAAAACATAATCACACTGCATGAAAACGCAAATTTGCCAAAGTATATTCAGGTATATAATACTCTCTATCTACTGAGCGTCTGTAGTGACTAGTGAAGACTCTGGGTAGGTCACCACGGCCCTGATTCAATACGATACAGTTATAACGTCTTGAAATTGGCAATAATTTTGAGCAAAACATTATAAATCCCTAGCTCAACACTCCATTCATTTCAAACAATCAACCCCACCAATTTAAAACGCTCCAACATCATTGAAAAACACTTTGAAATCGTACAACACAATAACATTTTCAAGCAAATTGAATAAATTATTCTATGACTTTTAGATTGATCTAATGATTTAGGAGAGCTAGATGTCTGTCATGGTTTCAAATTTGACACCATCTTTGGGAAATAATCAGGGAACATTCTGGCAAAGTTTCATTTAAATCAGCACAGCTGTTAGGAGGAGATCTATCAAGGATTTCATTGTAAGAATACCAAGTTCTGCCACTCCCATACTTATGAGGCAATTAGAATTTAAAGAAAGAATATCCAAGGAAACATTTTGGCCAAGTTTCATTAAATTCGGTCTTGTGGTTTAGAAGGAGAATTTCAAAGATTTCCGAGGTGAAAAAATATCATGCCCTGCAAGGGTAGGTCTTTTTAATTTATGGAGGCATGAAACTAAAAAGGTAATCACACTATATAAATATCAAAATGGCGTAATAATAACTGCCATGCATATTATGTATAATTTCAATGAAACAATTAACCAATCACTAGGAAGCATGTATTTTTTTACACATTATGTTATTTGTTCCCTTCTTCAATCATATAATTATGTTTTCATATCAAAATCATGTGGGACCTCCAGACAATTTGTCCCTTTGTGCACCAGCATTTTATACAGTCTGGGGAAGGAATCGAACCTTCATACATGATATTGAATAAATTTGCAGCAATAAGACCCTGATTGTAAAATAAGGCCAAACAGAAAGATTTTTTTTTTAAATTGAAAAGTCTCAATGACTGGGTGTTCATGGAGATGTGAAACCATAACATTATCACTCTATATTGAAAATTCCAAGATTGATACAAAACTCACTGACACTTAGTGTGATCAAATATTAGTTTCATGCCTCCAAGACTTAAAAATATTATAAGTACCTTCTTATTTTGTAAATCCAAAAATATGTAATTTATTTAAAATATTTTACAAATGATTTGAGAATTATGTTTTAAGTTTAACCATTTTGCACTGGGGCATAAAAAAAATCTGCATGATCAGATTTGATGACCTTGAGGTATGAAAGCATTTTTTCCAGCTGATCAGAAATCTTGTCAAAACTTCAAATTGATGATCAAATCGGTTCAACTCATATGATTTATTCTTTTTTTTTTTCATTTTAAAAATAAGAAGAATATTTTGATGATTTCAAAGAAATATGAAACTAACTAGAGCTGCTTGAGTAGCTGATTTGCTCCACTGGCTTGGATCTACTGATATGATTCAATGAGAATTAAGAGAATGAATGAGTGTTTATTTCAAGTAAATAAGTGTTTTTAAGTGTCACATGCTGATATATTTCTGCAAAGAAAAATTCATGACTAATGAATAACAGATAGAAAATTAACCTTGGCATGTCATACATTGAAATTAGGTTGTTATCCATCTATTAGATTATGAGAAGATGATTTTCAAAGTTAACACTATATAACATGAAGAGAATTGACCTCTATTCATAAAAGATATTTTAGTCCTTCTGATCACATTAGTTTTTGTAGCCTTTTAAAGGTTTACCTGAGAATCATTTATATGAAATTTGGTAGGTATGGATCCGTAAGTTACATTTTGAGAAAATGATTTCCAAATTTTCCACCATGAAACAGAGAGGAATTACCTCTGCCCATAAAAGACCTATTTTTCATCTGATCCAATAATTTTTTTGTGTGTGTGTAAATTGATAAAGGGTCATCTTAGGATCACTATTCAAAGTTGATTATCAGTATTAATATGAGAATTGATTTTGTTTTGACTATAACACATTTGAGGAAATGACCTCCACCTATAAAAGACATATTTTTCATCTGATCACAATAGTTGTTTTATTTTTTGACTGATAAAGGGTCACCCAAGGATCCCTCATGAGAAAATTTGGTTGATATCCATCAATTAGATTCTAAGAAAATGATTTTCAAAGGTTCCTAATCCACTATTAAAACTTTAATGAGATAACCTCCCCTGATAAGAGACATATTTTTCATCTGTCTGTTGAATTTTGAAGAGTCTGCAAATGCAAAATATTAACCCTTGTCATGCTGAACCTGGAATATTCCTCCTTTGGCAGGAGCTATAGACAAACATCAGCCTATCCTAGAAATAAACTTACTGTTGACACCAGATTACATGAAATATCAGAAAAAAGCAAACTTTTTAGAGAAAATATTTTTCTGTAAGAGATTTTTCCATAGTCTACGAACAAACTAGCCAAATCTGCTTATCAGTGCAGCTTAATGGACAAGTTGGACAATTTGGACAGCTTATTTTAGAACTACTATCAATCATGAATGCAAATCTTGCTACTCTTGAGGCTTGGGTATCTTAACCCTTTTCATGCTGAACCCAAACTATTCCTGCTTTGTCAGGAGGTATAGACAAAGATCAGCCTGCACATAATTATGTGCAGTCTAATCTTTGTCCATACCACCTGTTTGTCATTTTCAAACCAGAATTATCAATAGATTGTGTTTTTCTAATGAAAATTGACCAACATTTAGTACTTGCAGTGCTGTACAGCCCTTTGATTTTGATGCAAATTATACCTGGAATTTATTCTGCGTGACAAGGGTTATTAACTCATCTAATCTTACCCAAATTATCTGCACAACTAAAGACAAGAAAACTTGGCCATGTTGTTGTAGACAATTTTAATGTCGTCATCAGGATTTCCCCAAGATTGCAATCATAGATTGTTGTAATAGCGAGCGTCTATTACTCCGCACTTTACACATCACTTGTTTTGGCCAGCTAAATTTATATGCTCGGGTTTAATATAGATTTTTTTTTAAAGCATGGACTTACTTTAAACTCTTTTAGTTTGATCGATAAATCTGTAAAACATCCCGGGTCAAATTACAGGATGTTTTCCTTGAATCTCTGAAGGCTTTTTACACCCGGGTCCAATTTTCCGGACGTTATTTCTGAAATCTTGGACATATATATTTCGTCGACGTCCACTTATTGAGAGCACAGATCCATAAATTTTCTGTAATCTTATCATTACATTTCAAACTTGCATTTTGTATGTATGATACACTGCAACTCCATTATAACGAAATCTGTTAGAGCACTAAATCCATTATAACGCGGGGTCCGCTTGGCTCCCGAAATTTGGGGGGGTCGACCATTTTGGGATGCTGCGGAGATGTTACCCGATCCGCCGTTAACGCTGTTTTGATCGCGATTTTAGATCGAAGGGTGAAAACACTGAGATAAAAATCGATACTGAGCGAAGCCAGGTAAATCAATACAAATGTTTTTCACACCTCCCGCGGGGCAGTGGTGGCGATAAATGCCCCAGGTCAGAGAGAAAAGGCTAATTTGATGGCTGACAAACGTATAGTTATATCACTACGGCTGGAGTACCAAACTCACGAGCACAACAATCACATCATTTCCTAACCCCAAACTACTATCTCACTTAGGTCTATGATTTTTAAACCATGGGTGGGTGACTTATAGTCAGAAAGAATGAGTGCTCACGTCAGACATACACGGAATCCCAGTCGGGCGCGCTACCAACTGCTCTTTGTCGACGGCAGGGACGCAATTGAACACTAAAAAGTCTAGCTTGCATGCGATTAAATCCAAGTTAATAAATTTCCGAAGAAGCCGTTTTTTCGCAAAATGAGCTAATCTCGTTTTATATTCTCAAATCTTGAACATTTACCGCTGTTGACAAACGATTCAAAAAGCGACTCCCCCCTTACCCAATTTATTGGTTTATTACCTCCCTTTGCCCTTTGTATTCAAATCAAAGCGGATCTTTTGCATCGATTTACAAATACCTGTATCAGTAATTCTGAAAACTTGTGGTAAAATGATATGAGCCTTTGCATGACATTATCAACAATTTACAATTTGATGTGCAGTGTTAAGACTTAGATCAGCCTGTGCAGGTGCACAGTCTGATCAGAGTCTTAACTACGCACCCAATAGATAGATATGGACCAAAAGTCTCTGCTGACAATCCAAGAGCAATTTAAATGCACTGTGTGACTGTCCAGACTGTTCAACATCTGTCCATCACACACACATTAAATTGTTGGAAATGTCATGCACAGGCTCATATAAGTTTAGATGAAGTTGAAGAATGACCATAACATTGTAACTCTAGTTTATTTGATTTCTAGTTAAAATTTAATTCTAGTTAATGTTTCGATCATTAATCAACAATTAACATAATCAAAAAAACTATTGCATAGCTTACCCTCCTTCAACCAGAGGAAGCAGATGGTGGTCGGAATGGATGTATCAGGCAATACCCTTTTTGGCCCTTCTTTTGCAAGGATCAGCCTCCTCCACATTTCAGTCTTGCTATACCCATTTACAGGTTGACACTAATTACTTAAAGCCCAAGGGACCTATAAGCCCAAAATCTTACAGGTCCTCCCCGGACCCTAATAAGAAGAGTTCAACTGCGAAATTTAAATTTCTTTTGGAGCAATTTGAGGAGTAATTTGTAAGAAAAGCAGTGTGGAAAAAAGAAGAAATTGCTTGAGACAAGCAATTTCTTCTTTTACCACAATGTTTTTAATTAGGTAAGACAAAATTCTGGTATTGGAAAGCCATTTATTTCAAACTGGACAGATTGGGAATAATATTGTCATTAACTACAAGCCTTAAGGACCTACGACATGGTAGCTTCTACCAGCCCTTCCTTAAATCCACAGGCCTCAGGACCGAAGACTGGTGTTAGTTTCGATCCCTGCATATACATTCCAAAGAAGCAGACTCTTATTTGCAAATAATAACTCAAAACTATTCAGTTGATGTTCATGTTTAATGTTGTACAATAAAGTAATCGGCGGCGGCAGGGGGGGTACAGCGTTATAGCAGATACATCCACTTCTTCCGCTGTTTCATTTCTTGGACCCCGACCACAGCGTTTTAATGGAGTTGCAGTGTATACAGTATTAAGTAAATACAGCTTATGGATTACACATAGCTTCAGATTTAACAGGCTTTGACTCTAAGGGGAGTCCAGGGGTCTGAGACTCCTTGTTCCTGCAAGTAAGGAGTCTGATGGACTCCCAGTATTGTATGAGAGTATTTTCAAAAACAAATGCACAGGGTAGAAACCAGTTTCCTTTACATCTCTTGTCAAAACTGTAGATTGTTCACTACATGAGATTTTGTGCAACTATTGGTATTTGACAGAAAATGGTTATTTTGGGAGAGAAACTTGTTGGTAAGAAGAAATTGCTTGAAAAAAAAAAAAAACAAGCATTTCTAGCATCAGGAAAGAAAATCCTGAATTTCCAACCTGGAATTACAAAAATTCCCAATTTTGGACCTTATTGAGAGTACTGTACTGTACCATAGCATTCTAGAAATATATGCCTATCAAGATGAGAAGATATTCATAATCATGTTATATTTCTGAAATATTCAACATTGAAAGGTTAATATGTTGAAAAACAATCCAAGTCGACCCCAACCCCTGTTTCAAATCACAGATGGGAACTGTACAGTGGGAAGTGAAATTATAAGGACAAAGAAGGGGTGAAAAAAATTGATCAATATTTTCTTTAACAAGTTTTTTTTGAGGTTTATCTGGCCGATATTTGACGAGTTTCCCTTGTAGACTCTTCACCAAAAATAATGTCCTTGCCAAACCTGCTGTAGAAACTTTAATATCATACTGGGTGTTTGTCAAACAAAATGACCTAATTACATGGAATTCGTTTACAATTGAAACTCAAGGTTAAATGCAACCTATGCACATAACGCAAGAAATCACACACATCCAAAGGATATATTTCCATTAATAAGTTGTTACTTACCTTTTATCATCCTTTTCTTTAGCAAGTTTTATAAAATTTTCTGACTCTTACTAATTGTCTCTTAACAAGCAAATTGTAAATGGTGCATTTTTTTTGCAGGGGAGGTAATCATGCTTACCAGAAAAGCACACAATTCGTCCCCGTACAGGTTTGATACTTCACCGAGACAGTACCACTTTTTTCTAAGAAATATTCTTCTGTTTAACGTAGAGCTAAACAAGTTTCCCCTGTCAAGGCACTGCCCCCAAACCCCCATTTTAATGCACAAAAGTTTTTTGAAGACGAATGTAAATCACTAAATAATTCCTATCTAATAAGGATGGAAGATAGTGTAAGCAAAACATTTTGAAGATTGGGCTGTGGAACATCTACATCTACATTGTATGTCTCGCAGTCAAATCTTGACTAGTATGTGACGGGTAGACTGGTCTAGAGAAAAGAAAAGAAGATAGAAAAGTAAGAAACTAGTTAGTTCACTGGAAGATGATAGAAAGTTTTGTCCTGCCACATTTTCACCATTTCAACTGTGAACAGTTCTAATAATTTTTGGTAAAATTAAAGATTAGATTTTTTCACCATGGATGATGGAGAGTTAGGTGTTGGTCGGATAGACAAGGGCGACCGGAAGTTGTATTTCATAGGAGACACGTTTATTGTGGATGACACGTATAATTTTAGTGAATGCAATTGCTTTTTCAATTTACGCCAAAATTACGTTTTCTACCGTTTTTGTCTGAAACTCGAAAATATACTGTCATATCTCTTATCGTCAATTTGCTACAAAACAACATTTAATGCTAGCGTAATACAGCAGCAGTAAGTGCCAGTAATGAGTTACAATTTATTGGTCTGTCTTTCCATGTGTCTGCCCATGCAACCATTCTTCGACAATTATAAAAAAAACTCTTTCATTTTAGTCTTCGGATTTGAAAAATTATAACTTCACAGATGTTATCCTAAGGACGAGTCCCTTCGAAATATAGCACCAGAGTAAGAAAAAACACCATATGATGAGGCCCCCCTTTAAAAGACCAATCATCACTAGAGGGGATGAATACAAGGAAATTAGTAAATATTTCCATCTGTCTAAGGCAGCAATGTTATTAGTATTCAATGAAATTCACCCATATGTTTTTGACATTTTAGATTAGCCGTTGATAGCTCCATTACTTTAATGATAATCTACTGCATGTCGGGGGCGGTGCCCCCGAACCCCTGCCAGCTTGTAGAGCTCATTCAAGTGTTTCGGTGAAGTAGAAACAGAAAAATGTTGAGGACGATGGAGACAGGGGACGTAAGCGAACTTCTTGGTAACTTCACTATGTAATATAATGCAGTGTCCTCCAAAGTCTTCATTCACTGGGGTTTGCTTGTATCAAGAAAGTTTATCCGGTGGGGCCGAGAAAACCGAACAAAGCTCACAAGCTCGCTTTGTTCGGTTTTCTCAGCCACCACCGGATAAACTTTCTTGATACAAGCAAAAATGACAATATACCGTTTCTTTACCATGTTTTAATATATATAATATGTTATGTACAGTGATTAATCTAGAAATTTCACCCTATGAGTCCTGGGACCCCTCAATTCTAAAACAATGAGTCCTAGAGGGCAAAAACTATGAGTCCAAGGGCAAAATCAATGGGTCGAAGAATAAATCAATGGGACCTAAGTTTAATCCTAAATACAAAATAAAAAAAACTCTTAAAATTAATTTCTAACTAAAAAGTATGCAAATAGGTCTTTTGTTGCCTTGCACAAGAGTCAAGTTTTTATTAGTTAATGATTTTAGGCCCTTGGAGATGGTTTTTCTTAACTTTTCTTAAATACCAGTACCAACAACTGAAACAGGGGGAAGACTAGATTGTTAATACATCACAGGGTATAACGTGCCACGCTGACACCAGATGGTTCGTGGACACCTGATCGATTTTTTCGATACGGAACTAACGGTGGTGCAAGTTTTTGACTGATTTGAAAACCTAAATAATGATTTTCATTTCAAATTTTAGTATCGCTGTCGAGATAAATGGTTCTCCTTTTAGGAAATAAAAGTAGAGGGTAACAACTAAGCAAAATGAGCGAGTTCTAGCTCTAGGAGTGAGTGACTTTGCTTGTTTTTTAGGTTTGTCACTAATTTTTTGTCAAACAACCAGACGATTTGTCATTTATTGCGTTTGCATAAGATCATTTATGTATCCTCTACACGCATACCAAATTTCTCGGCGAAAGATCCACATTAAGCGAAGATATACGTACTTTTATGGGTCTGGGTAGAGGAAAATATGATAACAATACACCCCCTGAATTTTTAGCGATTGGAAATCGACACCAGAGTTTAAAGAAGTTGTGATAACTCGACACCTTCCTTTAAATCATCTGTATTCCTTCCTAAACGGAGCGGTTTCTGTACATTTCAGCTTAAAATGGCTCGATAATTAATTAAGAAGCAAATTCAAACCAATCCCGTAATTTATAGCACTCATTTTCACCGTTCTTCCCATGATACATTGAGCTAAGGTTGCACACTCATTTTCAATAATTGTATCATGAATGCGATCTATGAAAGGTTCATAGGGCGTTGAATATCGTGAAATCATATTTCGCCTTCTTTACAAATATCGGGTATATATCGTTTTCATTCGTCCTGTTACTGTTACGAGTATATTCCTTTGCGTCTGCACGAGGAAAAATGAAAGCGGTTGACCTAAAGAGCATATTTTCAGCTTGTCTACGTGTATGACATGTTGGTCACACAGACTGATAGATCACATTTCATCAGAGGAAAAAAAAGCTACCCTGTGATCAGGATAGGAAAGCACTGACCGCGAACAGTTTTAATAGTGAGCAGCCTATCTTGAGCGCACCACACCGCAAACGCTTCCTAAAAATGACCCGGTCCCTAGGCAACCAAAGTGACTCAACTCAAAGCATAATCCAAGAAAACACTTTTAAATTTATAAAATGAACTTAAAAAAAACTCATTTGTTATTCATAGATTTAGCCCTCCAGACGAAAATGATCGATAATGGTTAAGCTATCACTTTGCTATGCAAGTCACCTAACCTTGCCGCGCTGATAGCCGATTATTTCAAGCGCCCCAAGCAAGCATACCGTTCAGAATAGGAAAGCAAGAAAGTGCTCGCTTACGTTTGCAAGCGCTTTGCTTACTTGAACGCAGGGCTGATTTAAGCCGTAGTTTCGGAGTTTAATCGCCTTACGTCGGTTGATTAACAATCAGGTGGCATTTTCGGTGTCTTAAAATGTATTTTTGGAGTCTGTCAAAAATTTAGAATGACGCGAATTATTTCCCCATTTCTTATTTCACTTATTTCTTACACTCTGTACATAGAACATAAACCTATGTAGACAAAATTCAAGTAAATTTATTATTGTCTTTATTTTCCAGGCGTTACCTTTTCCAAAAAACACAAATTCGTTTAATTCCTTCGTGCAAATGGTTGTTAATGGAGCTATTATTAAATTCAAAATCCAAATAGGTTCTTCCAGGTTGAGGGGTTACAGGTTGTAGGGCCATTCGCTTCAAGAGCCAGATGGAGAAGGTAGTGATATTTCGTGTTCATAGACACTTATCAGCTTGATATTTTTTTTTATTTTACCTTGGAATTTATTTATGAGCGAAAATGTTTTTGAACTGTAAATCATTTGACCCATATTTGGGCGAGACTATAGGTGTATTTTCAAAACTGAGCTCTAACGTAGTCGCCGAGCCCATAACCAAAGGTAAATCGGGAATAGTTAAAAAGCAATTGATAGGAATTTAACCTTGTCCTTTCACTGAAAACGTGAAAGTACATGATTGGGTGAACTTAAAGTTTTCAGACAAGAAATAAAGTTGGTTTAAAAGGTAAATTTAAAACTTTCTTAATACACTATTTTAACATAGTTTATCTATTTCGAACAAATGGCACGAGAATCTAACGGTAAAAAGTTGATTTCACGGCTCACCGCACAAAATCTACCTATATCTAGGTTCGTGTTGAAAGATGTACTTTTTACGGAATCAGCCGAGTTTTGGCGAATGTCTTTGTAGGTCTGGCTTCGAAAAGATTAACGTCATTTTTTGTAACGTCATTGTTTTAGAACGATGACTGTTCAGTTTTGGGTTTTTTTTCTAATTTTTCTTCTTTAGTCAGTATAAATATTTAGTAAAGTAGTTCAAACAAACAAATAGGTCTCATATTGCTTAGTTAGTACGTTTATGCTTTATATGGGATTATCCGCGTGGATTGATTTTTCTTCTTTAATTAGTATGAAAACAGTTAATTACATCGTGAAGTGGACATCCATCGCGATCAAAACACTTCGAAATCACTCCCTCAGCGCTACAATCATTCATTCCTAGCACTCACTCACACCATCCAAAAAGGCTCCAAAGAGATTAGATCAACAACTGCATTCAAAATTATTATAGCTAGACAAAAGCGCGATTTCACTAACATAATTGAAATTATAAGCGTCTGATTGGTGCTTGAAGATATAGAAAACAATTTAGTTTATTGGAGTAAAGATGGCACATTTCCCGTCAAATGTCACGTGTCCACCATAGCTCGTTTTTAGTGTGTTAACAAGATTTCTAGGTGGACTACCACTAGGTTTTTACGCAACAAATCAGTGCAATTACCAATTTGAATCCAGCTTAAAAGATAAAGTGGTATGAGACATCTAAATCGGGTATAACCTGAAATTATTGACATGATTTGACCTTTATGCAATGAAAAAATTAATCGATGAATACATTTACCATCGAGGAAGATCGGTGGTTACGGATAGCTTCGTCTTAACCCGGGGGACTATCCCTGCGTTCAGGATGAAAACATTAGCCAAACGTTCTCGAAATGATACCCCGCTTTGCACGTATGCGCACGTGCAAAAGGGTTATCAACACCAAACGTTCGCAAAACGTTTTACATCCTGAACGCATGGTATGTTTTCATATCATTACAAAATTTTGCCGACAGTAACTAACGGTTCCGTGAACGAGAGGTGTAGGTTGCAGTCATACGAAGTATACTTTTGGCGGTTCAAATCTACACAAAAAAGTGTCATTTTTTTTATTTTTTTTCTTTTTTTTTTACTTTTTAGCTCACCTGAGCACGAAGTGCTCAAGGTGAGCTATTGGGATCGTAGAATGTCCGTCGTCCGTCGTCAGTCTTGCGTTGTGCGACGTGCGTCGTGCGTCGTCCACAATTTCTTTAAACATCTTCTCCTCCTAAACCAGTGGGCCAATCTTGATGAAACTTGGCAGGGATGTTCCTTGGGTCAAGCTCTACCAAAGTTGTTCAAATAAATGAAATCCACCCTTAGCTTTCCCTTTACCCTTATCAAAAAGGGTAAAAATATGAAAATCTTTAAAAATCTTCTTCTATGAAACAAGAAGGCAGACAGCTTTCATATTTGGTATGTCACATCATCTAGTAGACCTCTACCAAATTTGTTCATATCAAGACCCTGGGGTCATATTTGGGCTTTGGGCCCAACCCTTTTTACATAGAATCAAAGTACGAAAATCTTTAAAAATCTTCTCCTCTGTAACCAGATGGCAGACAGCTTTAATATTTGGTGTGTAGCATCATCTAGTGGGCCTCTACCAAGTTTGTTCATATCAAGACCCTTGGGTCATATTTGGGCTTTGCACGGGTGCATCCCTTTATCTCTTATGAGCACAAAGGGTAAAAAAATGAAAATCTTCAAAAATCTTCTTCTATGAAACCAGAAGGCAGACAGCTTTCATATTTGGTATGTAGCATCATCTAGTGGACCTTTACCAAGTTTTTTCATATCAAGACCCTAGGATCATATTTGGGCTTTGCCTGGGCTTAACCCTTTTTACATGGAATCAAAGAGCGAAAATCTTTAAAAATCTTCTTCTCTGTAACCAGATGGCAGACAGCTTTAATATTTGGTATGTAGCATCACCTAGTGGGCCTCTACCAACTTTATTCATATCAAGACCCTGGGGTCATATTTGGGCTTTGCACAGGTGCATCCCTTTATCTCTTATGAGCACGAAGGGTAAAAAAATGAAAATCTTCAAAAATCTTCTTCTATGAAACCAGAAGGCAGACAGCTTTCATATTTGGTATGTAGCATCATCTAGTGGACCTCTGCCAAGTTTGTTCATATCAAGACCCTAGGATCATATTTGGGCTCCACCCGGGCGCAACCCTTTTTACATAGAATCAAAGAGCAAAAATCTTTTAAAATCTTCTTTAATCGAAACCAGAGCGCACACTGCTTTCATTTGTGGTATGTAGCATCATCTTGTGGGCCCCTACCAAGTTTGTTCATATCAAGACCCTTGGGTCATATTTGGGCTCCACCCAGGCGCATCCCTTTCAGCTCATCTGAGCAGGATGGGTGAAAATAGGAAAACCTTCAAAAATCTTCTTCTCTGAAACCAGAATGCAGACAGCTTTCATTTTTAGCTCCACTGGCTGAAAGCCACTGGGGCTATTGTCATGGCGTTATGTCCGTCGTGCGTCCGTCCGTCCGTCCGTGCGGTCGTAACTTTTTCTTTAAAAATCTTCTCCTCAGAAACCACTGGATGAATTTCAACCAAACTTCACAGAAATGATCCTTAGGTGACCCCTTTTCAAAGTTGTTCAAGAAATTTTGATCCAATGAAAAACAGGGATTTAATGGGCGTGGCTAATTTCAAAATATGGTAAAAAGTGACATTTCTCAGGGTCTAATTGATGGATACCAATTAAATTCTACATGAATAATCCTTGGGTGACCCTTTATCAGTCTACCAAAAATTTTTGTGATCGGATGAAAAATATGTATTTTATGGGCAGAGGTCATTTCTCTATATGTTATATAGTGGAAACATTGAAAATCATTTTCTCAGAATGTAACTGATGGATATCAACCAAATTTTACATGAATGATTCTTAGGTGACCTTTTATCAGTCTACCAAAAAGTATTGTGATCGGTTAGAAAATATGTATTTTATGGGCGGAGGTCATTTCTCTATATGTTATATAGTGGAAACTTTGAAAATCATTTTCTCAGAATGTAACTGATGGATATCAATCAAACTTCATAAGTATGATCCTTGGGTGACCCATTATCATGCAGCCAAAAATTATTGTCATTGGATGGAAAATATGTCTTTTATGGGCGGAGGTCATTTCTCTATATGTTATATAGTGGAAACTTTGAAAATCATTTCAAGATCAGTAGAACCCAAAATATCTAAAAAAAAACTAGTCAAAACTTGGATTTGCTAATACAAGAATTTCAAGCCTGTGGAGCGACTCAAGCCATTCATGGCTTTCTAGTTAGTATATAGCATCATCTTATGGACCTCTTCCAAGTTTGTTCATATCAAGACCCTGGGATCACATTTGGGGTCCACCGGAGTGCATCCCTTTTTACATAGAATCAAAGAGCAAAAAGGCATATCTGTCTTGCTCTTCGCTGAAAACGTTCCATGGTATAGATCTTAGGCAATTATCTTCTTTTTGACATCTGCCTATCTAATTAATGTGATGTCCCAGGGGTCAAGGAGACTCAGGTGAGCGATCTAGGACCATCTTGGTCCTCTTGTTTTTCTTTTAACATATCACGGGAATAAACCTTTATGTTTTACCTTTGTCAAAGAAATTGTCTTCAATTTACTAGTTTGTCGAAATTTTAACCATCAAATAAGGAAGCGTAAATCAGACTACATTTTGTGAAAGTAGCTTGTAGAACCTCTTTAGATATATTTGAGAGACCACACGGATTTTGAGTTTGAAAGCATACAAACGGTTGTATTTGTTATTGTCTAATAGATGCATGTAGAGATATTTGAGTTGAAAAAGAAATTATAAAAAAAAAATGAAAAAAAGAGAAAGTGGAGAAATTGAAACAAGTAATGGATAAAACATATATTATTGTTTTTGAAAAATAAAAAATAAGATTGATCGGGGCTAGAACCACGGACACTGTGTTCTGCAGTTCGGCGACCTTACTACTATATCTAGAAGATTCCTATACCTAGGGTGGCGCTAAGTAAACATATAACTTATCACGGTCGACTCCCGAGATAAAACGAAAACCGACGATTAAGTAAAATTAGAATCAATAAAGCGTGTAATTAATAAGATAGAGGTCATGCTCAATCATGTCAAATATTTTGGGTGATAACATCATACCGTTGGTGTTATCCCATACCATGATATCATGCGCGAAAGAGACTATCCAAGCCAATCAATCCTAAAGTATTCACTTATCGTCTTTTATTATCAATTAAAGAAAAAAGAATAATGGTTCGTTTTATATTGAGAGATCGATATACACAGATATTCGCCTCATTGTATGGCGTTGTTATCGTACTTCTTGAAATTCAAACAGCACACTTATGACTTTCCATCCTCTTTTTCATGTGTTTATTTGTTTGAGATTTAACGCCGCTTTAAAAAATCTTGAAGTCATATCGCGGCAGCTGGAATACCTTAACATCGACTCATGGTGTTTCCCAGACCAGGAGGTCGTTTCTCTAAATAGCGTGCGCAAGGATATTTCGTAAATATTTGCGTACGCAACGAAAATTTGCGTACGCCCGTTTCATTAATCATCGAAAGTTTACAATTTTTCGTAAATCTTGCGTAAATGTGTAGTTCACGCAAGGGGGAGGGCTTGCGTAAATCCGAAGAATTAGCGTGAAAAATGTCGGCTTCGAGATTATTTCAACTTACGAAATGCGTACGCAATTGCCCGTTTACGCAAGTGTTAGTGAAACGTTTAGCGTAAATCGAGTAGGTATGTAAATATTCTGCGTACGCAAACGAAGGTTAGTGAAACGGGCCCCAGTACTATCACTTCATCCTCTCCTAGCCATCAGCTGCTATCCCACATAGGTCTTCGATAATAAACCATCGTTCTGATCTGCTTCAATAAAACAACTTTAGAGCAGGGTCACCCAAGGTTCATATCTGCGAAGCTACATTGAAATGAGGCCAACGATTTGGGAGGAGAAGAATTAAAAAGATTTTAAATAAAAAAAGCCCCGCACTGCCACACCATAATTTAGGGGTAAATAAAAATTTCTAGAACAACTTAAGAAGAGGGTCCGGTCAAGGAACTTTCATGCAAAATTTCATTGAAATTTGGCCATTGGGTTGGGAGAACGGTATATTTTTTAAAACATTTAATAGTGAAACAAGCCCCGCCCTGACACTCCCTTATTAAGGGTCAATCCAAATTTCTTGAACATTTTCAGGAGAAGGTCACCCAAGGAACATTGCTATTTTTTTCTTCGAAAAAAAAAAATAAAAATAAAAAAATAAAAATAAAAGAAAAAAACACGATATTTTTTTAAGTTCTGAGAGTCACCTAAAATATCTGAAAATGTCACCTGACTGCAAACAAATCGACGTAATGCGATTAAAATCCGAAATTAAAGATTAAATCAGCTTTTGATCGTCCTCTAATGAAATTTATTCTATAATGACATTGTAGGACCAACATTTCATACACGTAGGAAGCTGTATATTTGGTATCTAGGTCAACCGCTTACATTTTTTCCTCGTTCAGACGCAAACGAATATACTCGTAACAGTAACAGGACGCATGAAAACGATATATACCCGATATTAGTAAAGAAGGGGAAATATGATTTCACGAGATTCAACGTCCTATGAACTAGTGATGGGACGATGATCGATTATAATCGAAAATCAGTTGGTTTGGCCTTCCGATTACGATTATCGACTAAGAAATTTCACAATCGATTGTAGTCGGCCCGGAACGTGTTTTTACCGGACATTTGGTCCGGGAATATAACAGTCACAATGCAATAAGCAGTTAATATAATCATTGCTAGAAACAAATAGCGGGTGCAAACAATAATATTCCCGAGGATCAAGAGATATTTCCTTACCCCCGTCATGGCGTAGGACCGTCGGGCATGTCGAACAAAATCCCCTTGGTCCGGTAAATTTTACCATATCGTTGGTCCGAATGTCCGACACTATTTTGTGGGCAAAGAAAATAATTTAACAGTAAATCCTTTCTTTCACTTGAGAAAACACTATTCTGGACATCTTTCTCACGAAAACAAACATTTTTCTTAAACTTTACATAGGTCTAGATTCCGTCAATAAACAGTTCCTCTACGACTTTCGGCACCCCGAGAAAGCGAAAAATCTCTTCTATAAAATGTATCAATTAAGTGGAAGAAGAGATGATTTTAGGATCCAATTTAGAAAGAATTATTGATTGCTTGTCTTATTTTACCTGAATATTTCGTATTTTTCCAGTATTAAAAGCACACAGACTAAAATAATTTTCTGCTTATTCGTACCCAAGAATGTTCGACTCAAATCATGTCTTGTTATTTTTATTGAAAACCACAAGTGACTGTAGCCTTTTGACTTGAACAGAGTTCAAAAAACATTTTTTAATAACCCTGTTAATCTCTGAATCTCAGCTTTTAAATCAAAGTACTGAAAGCACTGGGAGGACTTTTGACAACCCAGTTAGGCCTATAATGTTACTGCTAGTTAATCTTAATGAGGAAAGAAAACAGTTATAATATAATTTGACCCCTAAAATGTTCGGTCTGACAGGTCTTGCTTCAGTCTGATAGTTTATTAAGGTTTGTTAGACCAACTGTCTGACAATTTTTCTGGACCATTGCCATGTCTTTTACCCAGGTGGTTCGAAGTCATCAAAAGTTTGCTGATGTTTTTTTGGCTTTTGCAAAAATCATTGTTATCCATAATCACTTTTGTATTTTGATAAAAGTAGAAATGAAAACTGGGGAAACATTTGGTGAAAGCAAGAAATAGAGTAATGGTTGACAAGTGATGATCCTCTTTCTATGACCATAATCAAGAAGATATGGGTATACTGGTTTACAGCTTTCTATCTAAGTGTCCAACCAACTATCCATCTAACAAATATCTGACAATCTGTCTATGGTGCTGATTTCATTTTTTTTGGATAACATTGCACTTCTTCTTTTCTTAAGATATATATTACCCTATTGGGCACTGATGTTTCACATTTTATACAAATACACATGTAACTGCAACTTCTTGTTCAGAGAGGGGATGAGAGATGTAAAAATATGCAAAAACAATAAACATTTTCCAATTGTCTTTATACAACATAAACAGTTTCAATAGCAAATTCTTAAGCCTTAAATCATATCAATTAAGTAACGATGCATAGATATTGCAATTTAAGATAAATTCAAATGTAGTTTTGTAATTCCAAAGGATACAAACAAATGATGCAGTACTGTTTTTATATCAATGAAACCGATTATATAATCGATCATTAGATGATTAATTCTTCTGACTAAAAACCGATAATCGATTATGATTTCAAACCGATTGCCCAACACTACTATGAACCTTTCATAGATCGCATTCATGATACGTTTATTGAAAAAGAGTATGCCACCTTAGTTCAATGTATCATAGGCAGAACGGTGAAAATAAGTGCTATAATTTAGACACAAATGAATATAAATGTAACAGTAACAGAACAAATGAAAGCGCTACAAAACCGATATAGTTAAAGAAGAGGAAATACGATTTCACGATATTCAAAGTCCTATGGCTTTTCACAGATTGCATTTACGAATACAAATATTCAAACAGAGTTGGCCAACTTGGTGAAATGTAAGATGGGAAGAAAGGTAAAAATATGTGCTATATGTAACGGGATTGGTTTAGTTTATACTAATTTATTTTAGTTCGATTGCGACGAAAGCTTAAACTTATAGAATCGCTCTCGAACACTCAATCCTGATGTTTTCACGTCCCCGAGAGAGAGGCAATGGTTTAAACCCACTGCTACCCATTTTTACAGCTGGGTGAACTGGGGCTGGCTATTAAGTGTCAGTTTGCCCATAAACACACCCCGGCGACAGTGGGGCTCGAACCTTGCTCCCAAATTAATCACCGAGCCTTTATAAGCTGAAATGTACAGAAACTGCTCCGTATACGGTCAGTACACGAGCGTTTAGGGAGGATTATAGATGATTTAAAGGAAGGTGTCGAGTTATCACAACTTCTTTAAACTCTGGTATCGATTTCCAATCGCTAAAAATTCAGGGGGTGTATTGTTATCATATTTTCCGCTACCCAGGCCAATAAAAGTACGAATATCTTCGCTTTATGTGGATCTTTCGCCGAGAAATTTGGTATGCGTGTACAGGATACATAAATGCTCTTAGACAAGCACAAACAATGAAGAATAGTCAGGTTGTTTGACAAAAAATTAGTGACAAACCTAAAAAACAAGCAAAGTTACTCACTCCTAGAGCTAGAACTCGCTCATTTTGCTTAGTTGTTACCCTCTACTTTTATTTCCTAAAAGGCGAACCATTTATCTCGACAGCGATACTAAAATTTGAAATGAAAATGATTATTTAGGTTTACAATCAGTCAAAACTTGCACCACCGTTAGTTCCGTATCGAAAAAATCGATCAGATGTCCACGAACCTTCTGGTGTCGGCGTGGCACGTTATACCCTGTGTACATAGTGTTAACAATTGAATTGAGCCAGTTTTACCTGATATGTTGAAATAGGCAGTATTGTTTTCTGTGAATTAAACATCATAATTAATTCATAACTAGGTGTTCAGATTATACCTGACAATATGTTTCATCAATGATTTCGATGCATATTATTTAGATGATAAAACTTAATCAAGTCTTTCACATGTAAATGACACCCAAACACTGATTGACAAATTTCGAGACCAGTGTCGAGTTGACAGTTCATTTGCACTCGATGAAAAAAAAAAACTTGAGGTCAAAGGGACGCAAGAGAAAAGCTATCCAATATGTTTTAAGGAAAATTTCTCAAGATTTGTGCCTCTAGACTAAAATTTACTCGACAAAAGCGAGCCCAGAGACTGTGGAGAGTCAGTTTACATACGGGGAACCGATAAACAACCAAGCCGACGTAATCAATATAACGGCAATTGTGATTCGATAAAGGGTGAATGCATTTAATGTATAAGCCAATCATATGACTTGTTACAGCTTTAAGGAAACGGTGTCCATTTTAAGCATATACCGTAAAAATAGCATATTCCCGATGTTTACTGACGTGATTTTTTACGACCGCACTATCTCTGCCCCGACAACCAAGTGAATTTTTATGGGTCCCAAGGGACGCACATTTGTAAAATGATTGCGTCCTATCAAAAAACAATGCGTATAGGACGCGTGACGCAGAGCTAGATTAATCCCTGTATGTATCATAAAATCCTACCTCATTTAGTGAAATATCCCAGTTAGCTGTTTGGAAATCTCAATTTCGTTAACATAAAATTGCAGAACGCCAAGGTGACGTATAAACAACTAGCATTTTCATCCGCATTCAAATTCAAAGGTTGGAGTTTCGATATGCATGTAGTCCCCGCTATTTAATAAATTCTCTTTCATTTCCTAAAAACGAATGAGATTTTAGTTTCATTTTTTACCAAATTAATAACTTAAAGTACAATTTAGCTATATTTTTCGTGGAACTAATTTTTTCCAAATTACCCATCCGACAACTATTCCATATCCGATATAGATCTAGTTCAAATGAGCACTTTTCAGACCAAAAATCTCAACAATACGATTTTTCCCAGATAAGCCAGCCAGTTGTAGACATAGATGGAGTTCTTTTCTAATTGATGATGTGCCGTTATTTCACATCTCTTTCTAGATTTCACTAGACTCTGATCGCGGCTATATGCTGCTAAATACGATATTTTAGTCAGGTAGAACAATCGTTCTATTAATAGAACAAGTTCAATTAATCTTCTCTCATTTCTCTATGACCTTCTTTAAACTAGATAAAGAATTTTTTTTGACAATTTTGGGGGTCATTTAAAAAAAAGCGGGGTCCAAATTCAAAGAAACAGGGGATCAAGGAAAACCCTGCGTGAAATGGTGTGTAAGGTGGGAAAAAGAAAATAAACAGACCCACTTTTGGGTTAAGTAGACCTGGTCCAAACAAACTAAAGGCCAAAACTTAAGGAGGCAAATAGACCAGGGATGCATTTATTAAAATTGAGATGAAAACTTCTGCTAATTAAGATTATTAAGACATCATAAGAAATGATTTTCGATAATTTGAGTGAAAACATTCGACGTGAAGGCCACTCGTTTTAAGCCAATGTAAAACCATCTTGGTTTCCTTATCTATTCATCTTAAGATTCTAATCCGCCGCTTAAAAATATTAATCTCAAAAAAACTACATCATAAAAGTCTTAATTTTGGGATTCTTAAAAAAATCTGAATCTAACAAACGCACCTCCGATGAGATTTTGTTTGGGGTTCTCCAGTGCTTTCAACATTATTTAAGTCATTATTGAGGAGGCTGGAGAACCTAAACTTAGCCTCCAGCTGTTATCCTAAATAGGTGTACAATTATCAACCCATTGGTGGGAGACAATGATTCATAAAGGATGAGTGCCACTGTCGGGATCTAGATTGACAGTCCAACGCGCTACCAAGTTCTGCACTATGACGGAGGCTTAACCTTTATCCATAGAATTCCAAGTAAGCCTGTTCCTATCCTGTGATTAGACTTTGCTAACATGAGAATCTCTTTTATCATTTGATTAGGTGGAGAAGACAATCCCAGGATTTGTGCAGAAAGAAATGAGGGGCCAAGAGCACACACTAATTTCACTGAATGATGTTAACACTGTTTAATAAAGTCAAATTATTTACAACCTCAAAAAAATTTGACCCGACATAGAAAACTACCTGTAAGAGTCTGAGTATTTTTGTTTTTTACTTTTTTTAAATTAAATGGATGTCGGGGGCTGCCGCCCCCGAACCCCTGCTTTATTTTGCAGAGACAAGAATTGCATTTGATTGAGAAAGAGGAAAAAATACTAAAAAGGGATATGTCATTATAATAAATGATTTTTTTGATAATATGAGAAAAAATATGACGTCAAACAGTCAAATGTACTGACTGAATGAAGTAAACACTATTCAATAAGTCAAATTATTTACAACCTCATAATAACTTGACTACAATTTATGACCCAACATAGAAAACTACCAAAAAGAGTCTAAGTATTTTTGTTTTGTATTTATTTTTTAAGTAGTAGGATGTCGGGGGCTGCCGCCCCCGAACCCCTGCTTTATTTTGAAAAGACAAGAATTGCATTTAATTTTGATTGAGAAAGAGGAAAAAATACTAAAAAGGGATATGTCATTATAATAAATGATTTTTGATAATATGAGAAAAAATGAAATATTAACTTAGGGGCCTAGACTGCCAATAATCAATATTCAACATAAAGGATATAGGCATTTTCTCCATAAATCTAGCTAGGGGCCCAGAGGCAGAGCCCAAAATCTAGGGGCTATGGGCGACTGGGCCCCAGCTGGTCTTTTTCCCTGGTCGATCAGTCAAACCTACGTATTTTAGATTGCAAACTCACTCTTCACTATTCTCGGTAGGCAATTCAATGTTAAATAATGCATCGCGAATGGGACTTTGGGCGAAGACTTCTTGGGGCGAATGTAACATTAGTTGTAATAATGTTTAATTTCCGAGCTCAACGTTTTGAATAGATAAGTTTAAAGGTCACAAATATTTCTTCATCTTAAGTTGGCGAAGAAATCTTATCCAGTGGGGGAGAAAACTGACCAAAGCTCGCTTTGGTCAGTTTTCTCCGTCCCACTGGATAAGATTTCTTCGGCCACATTAAAATAAGGATAACAGGCTATTTAAGCACCCCTTAAAGACTGATTTGTGACAAAATAAATGACGATTTCTTACCTTTAGCCACGATTTATTCCGATGCTCTCGTTTCCAAATTTTGAAAACAAAAAGTGGCGGAACGCTAACGGTGACGTAAAATCGACCCGCCTTTTTTTGCATGCGCGTTGTAAAGATCAAGCTGTTATTCAGGCAGTAGTTTGTTGTGCTGTAACCAAGATTGTCTTCTATTTGATTATAGAGTATAATTCTGTTTACTTGTTAAGTAAAGAATAGTTTTGTATAATTTAAATAAACATTTTATGGAACTATTTTAACCGAATAACTCATCCGACAACTACTCCCTATCCGGTATATATAATATTGTCCGCTTTTCAGACCAAATATGTCCCTAAAACGAATTTTCCCAGATATAGAACGCTGTTGTCGACCTAGATGGAGTGGTTTTCTATGCAATCATTTGCGGTTTATTGATCATCTCTTTCTAGATTTCTGTAGACTCAGATCGCGGCTATATGCTGCTAAGTACGATATTTTACCCGTGTAAAACATTCGTTCGATTAACAGAACAAATTGTTCTATTAATCTTCTCTCATTTCTCTATGAACAAACTTGGTAGAGGCCCAATAGGTGATGCTAGTCTGCCATCTGCTTTCAGAGAAGAAGATTTTTAAAGATTTTCTCTCTTTGATTCTATGTAAAAAGGGTTGGGCCCGGACAAAGCCCAAATATGACCCCAGGGTCTTGATATGAACAAACTTGGTAGAGGGCCACTAGATGATGCTACATACCAAATATGAAAGCTGTCTGCCTTCTGGTTTCAGAGAAGAAGAATTTTAAAGATTTTCATATTTTCACCCTTTTTGTTAAGGGTAAAGGGAAAGTTAAGGGTGGATTTCATATATTTGAACAACTTTTGTAGAGCTTGACCCAAGGAACATCTCTAGCTGCCAATTTTCATCAAGATTGGCCCACTGGTTTAGGAGGAGAAGATGTTTAAAGAAATTGTGGACGACGCACGACGCACGACTGACGATGCACGACGCACGACTGACGACGGACATTCTACGATCCCAATAGCTCACCTTGAGCACTTCGTGCTCAGGTGAGCTAATAAAAAAATTGATGAAAACATAACAAAATCTGTGGCTAAGAAGGTTGAACAAATCGTCAACAGGCTATGTAGAAAGGGGTTTATAACGAAGGACATGCAACAATACATGCTTCCAAAAAACATAAGACCTGGGAGGGTAAAAGGAAATCCTTAAATGCACAAGCCTGAAATACCATACAGAATTGTAATAAGTGGTATTGGACACGCTACAGAAAAAATAGTAGAAGTAGCCGAAAAAGAACTTGAACAACATGTAAGATCATTACCTTCGTATATCCAGGATACGACGGATTTTTTGAATAAATTAAGATCCATTAACCAACCCCTCCACAAGGACGCAATATTGTTTTGTATGGACGTGAAGGCATTAAACCCAAGTATTCCAAAGATTGAAGGAAGACATGCGTGTGAGACAGCACTAAATAATAGAATAGATCAAACAATTCCTACCGACGAAGGACTCAATATGATAGACATAACGCTAGAAAATAATAATTTTGAGTTCAATGGCAGACATTACATACAAATTGATGGCACCGCAATAGGAAGTCGACTCGGGATGAATTATGCCTCTACTTATATGGGAGAATGGGAAAACAAATTAATGACAACAGCTAAAAGGGTTCCGGAAGCATATTTTCGATATGTGGATGACGTGTGGGGTATATGGACGCATGGACGACTTTCACAAACACGCAAATTCTATTCACCCAAGGATTAAAATAGAACTGAGACACTCCAACGACAAAATAGAATTTCTAGACACAATTACGAAACTTGAAAATGGATTCATTACCACCAGCCTGTATGAAAAACCGACAGACAAACACTTGTATTTACACCGGAAGTCAGACCACCCTAATTCGGTAAAAAAATCTATACCGTACGGCTTAGCAATAAGAGCCAAACGGATTAGCCAGACAGAGAAAGAATATGCAACTGAACGGAAAAAGATTAAAAATAGACTCATTAAAAGAGGTTATAAGGGACACAAGGTGGAGGTAGAGTTAAGGAAGGCGGATGAAAAGAAAAGGGACAACCTTCTAGAGTATCGGAAGAAAAGTGCTGAAAAGATGAAAAGAGTTCCCTTAGTACTAACATGTAGTAGAAAACTACCAGATATAAATAAGATTCTAAAATCCAATCAGAAGATCTTAATGAAGTCTGACAGATTGAGGAAGGTGTTTGCTGACAAACCAATCGTTTCGTACAGAAGAGACAAAAATCTAGAAGACATTTTAGTTCATAGAAAAGCAAACAAATCATTAAGAACCAGGTCTAAACGATCTCCAAAACAAGTGACGAAAGGATGTGGGCTAGACTGTAAACTATGTGAGAAACATATCATGACACCTATCAGGGATATGACTGGCAAGCCGGTACGAACTGATTTGACGATAAACTGCCGTACAAATAATGTCATATATGGAATATACTGTAAGGAATGTAGCTGTCTTGTGTATATTGGGGCAACGAGAAATATGTTGAAAACCCTAATGTCCAATCATCTATCCAACATTCGACGTGGGAATGACCATGAGCCGGTGCCTAGACACTTTAATCAAACTCGCCATAGTATTGAAGACTTTCACTATGGAAAGAGTAAGTGAGGAGCGTACGCTATATCATCTACAGAGGGAGTCTATTTTGATAAAGAAATATGGCTTGATTGAGCAGGGTCTAAATATTAAACAAATAGATTTAAGGCATTAATAATGACAGCCTATAGGTTTGAGTACAGTTAGTTGCATCGTGAAATTGACATTCACCTCAATCAAAATCATTCTAAATCGCTCACTCGGCGCTCATTTCATTCATTCCAAACACTCACTCAAACCATTCAAAATCGCTCAAACCCATTTAATAATACGGATTCAAAAACGTTTCTCAATATAAAATTGTTTGATAGAGATAAAATGCGTTTTCACTAATATATTTCAAATTGTTAGCTTCGCATGGTCTTGATATGAACAAACTTGAAAGAGGTCCATAAGATGATGCTACATACTAAATATGAAAGCTGTCTGCCTTCTGGTTTCAGAGAAGAAGATTTTTGAAGGTTTTCCTATTTTCACCCATCGTGCTCAGATGAGCTGAAAGGATGCGCCCCGGTGGAGCCCAAATATGACCCAAGGGTCTTTATATGAACAAACTTGGTATGGGCCCACTAGATGATGATACATACCAAGTTCCAAATACTCACCCTAACCATTCAAAATCGCTCAAACCCATTTAATAATACGGATTCAAAAACGTTTCTCAATATAAAATTGTTTGATAGAGATAAAATGCGTTTTCACTGATATATTTCAAATTGTTAGCTTCGCATGGAATTTTGAAGAAATATGAAGCTTTGCGTGGCACATGTATGCATATTTTATCATCCTGAACAAAATTTGCAATATAGGATTACCCACCATAAATTTCGTTCAATACGCTCTCCACACTCATTCAATTTCATTCCTCAATCATTCCAAATTCATTCTTCTTACCAGTTTCACGATGTTAACTGTAGTTTTGGTTATAGTTTTAACAAATGACCTATTAGAAAATCGTTTGTAATAGAGATTAATTTTGACCTTCGTATTTTACTGCTGCTCTCATGGATATAAGTTCACGGTTGGGCGATTCGGACGTGGTAACAGCATCTTCATAAGATGTAGGTACGACGTTTGGTCGCTCACTTATGAATCGTGTTTTTTTTTCTTAAGTTTATGTCATTTGTAAAATATTTGCAGACAAATAATGATATACTACCATTCACTATGAGATTACTGTTAACCTCCGCCATTAACGCTATTTTCTTTACATACTCCGCTGAAAGTCGGATAAGACATCATGACGTCAGAATGAGTTAGCTGTAGATATATTTTATCATTATAATGAGATAATTGTTGACCTCTGCTATTTACCGCTATTTTCTAAACGAGCTGTAGTAACGAAGTTTGGATTGCTCGCTAACGACTTTCGTTTTGTTTTATGTCTACCATGAAAATATTTTTTCTGACTTACAAGGATTAATATCATTGAAATGAAATTATTACGAGCTCCGTTATTTGCCGGTCTTTTCAGAATAAGCAGTAGTTGAGACGTTTGGGTGCTCACTAATATTTTGCTGTTGGTTGATGTCAACAGAGATATATCTTTCTGATTAAGAAATTTAATATCATTTATAATTGGATGATTGTTGACCTCCGTTATTATCGTGACCCAAGCATCGTGCCGGCAGCTTGTCCGGGCTGCCGCTATGACGTATAAGTTAGGAATTTAATATCATTTATAATGGGATGATTGTTGACCTCCGTTATTAACTGCTATTTTCGGGGATGGGATACTTAGATGTCATGGCGGCGGCTTGGATAGGCTATAGGTACGATGTTTGGGTCGCTCATAACACCGGGCTTTCAATTACTTAGCAAAATATTTTTCTAACTTATAAGAATAAATACATGTACTATCTGTTATGGGATGATTATTAACCCCCGTTTTTTACCTTTATTATCTAAATAATCTAAAGCTGCAGTATTTTGGGAGTTCAACATCGAGCCGCTTTTTGTTGAATGTCCATGTTGATATACCTTTCTGACAGATAATTATCAAATATAGTCTGGTTGACCCCCGTTGTTCACTATGCATTTCCTTTTACATGTTCTCGTGGATGGAGGACGTAGACGTCGGAACAGCAGCTTTTATAAGCTGTAGTTGTGACTTTTGCGTTGCTCACCATAGAAACGCCGATATGGTCCTCTGACCAATAGTGACCAATGGTTATCATACATAGATTGTATAGGGATGCCTGTTGAAGTTTTATATATTTTTGTTCGATAATGTTTCCGAGTGCGCAACTTGTGCGTCGTGGCATCAGCATGAATATGCTGTAGTCGCGACGTTTGGGTCGATCACATATGACTCACTAAGTTTTATAGCCATGCATTTGATATGTTGTCGGTAGACTGGGTGTGAATTTAAAGGTTTATAATAATATTTCTTACATTACTGATGTATCGCCGCTGTTAAGTATTTTGGATATATATTTCAATTTCAAATAAGCGATTGACCTCTGGTTTTTTTTTTCGTATTGTTGGGCGCCGTAATTGCTATAAATAAGACATGCTCAGTCTTCTGTTATAGCGAATATATCGCCCATATTTTTCTCCCCTTTCTTTTTATACTACAACTGTTGGGTGTTTTTTTTCTTTTTTCATATTTGCAATCTTTTTTTTTTGTCCGGTATCTTATGGTTATGTACCCGTGATGGTTGCGCGGTGTCTCGGAGCTCATGATCTTTTGTAGTGTTGACTTGGGTTTCCTAATGAGAATCATTGGGAAACCTTGGTAAGCACTGTTGGGGTTCGTTTCCTCGGAGACGTGGAGACACTATTGCGGGTCCACTACCTTAATAGGCACGATAGGCTCGGTGTGTCCCCTTCCCAGGGACTTTATGCATGTGTATCCGTTTGTTCGTACTAATAATGATAAAAGTTTTGTCCGAACTATTTTCTCGTATTAGAGTTTCAGCACTTTTTTTAATCACTGTTTTTGTTCTAATTTGGTATTTCTAAACCGCTTTTTATGGAATTTCTTAGTTCCCGCATTCATCGAGTCTTTGTGGCGGGTCTAACACTTGTACGTTATTCCGGGTCTTTGTAGTATTTTGATGACGTCAACGTTACCTTGACGTCGTACATAACGGTTCAATTCATAGGATTCACCTGATGAAGGCGGCTGTGCAGCTGAAAGCTAGTGTATTTATATATTATTATTTAAAGTATATATCTCAAGAAGAGAACTTTTTATTCGATTATCCATAGAGTGGTATCTTTTTTGTGTGGTTAAGGGATAACTACCTCTCCAAAATATTACAGCTGTATCATTTATTGTGTATCATGTATAACATATTATTTTATGAGCAATTCTTAAACACACATGTATACACACAGTCACAAAAAAAAGGGCGTCTCTTTTGGTTGTTTGCCGAATGGTACTTCATAAAGTCGTCTGTTCCTAGAGAATTAAGACCCTAAAGCCAAAGTAAATTTGCCAATACTAATGCAAACAACGCCAAGGTGATCACAATATCTTGGGTTTTGGCCAAAAATAGCTGAGCTAAAAATAGGATTTAAAGTCACTTTTAACAATTTGTTCAGTCATATAACAGTGGCTGGAGCACCTGTATTCCTGTTAATTCTCTCACCTAACATCCCTTACAAGCCTTAGATAGGCAATGGACTGCAAGTAAACTCAATGTAATCAATACGAGGGTTGTCCCAGAAATTCGTAAACTTTTTCAATTATTCAAAAACCAAGCGTCCGATTAAAGTGAAACTCTTAGGTTGATAACACACGTTAATTTGCATCAAATTGATAAAGGTTTTACAGTTTTAACATGTTCATGTTCAGAAATACAGCTATAAAAGACGGGCTCGGTAGGGGTGGTCGGCCCACTCCAAATGTCTTACTTACAAATTTTACGTGGTAGATGTTTGAACTTCATTTATTTTAATATTCATGAAGAGATTGGTACAAAACTAACATTGTCGAAAGCAGTGCACTTTGGAGATCACACATGTGTATTTTCATACAAATGTCATTACGCAGTGTGCAGTTATGAAGTTTTTCTATATACGAGTGCAATTCAAACGGCGTAATGGTTTAGGAGGAAATGTTGTTCAAAGATTTCGGGCTCAAATAAGCCCTGCCCTGCCACGCCCATATTTGGGGGCCAATCAAAATTTCAGGAGCAGTTTTTGAAAAGGGTTTCCCCAGGAACATTATGGTAAAGTTTGGTTGAAATTGGCCCAGTGGTTCAGGAGATGTCATTCAAGGATTTTGGGCTCAAAATAAGCCCCGCTCTGCATATTTGGGGGTCAATCAAAATTTCTTGAGCAAATTAGGTAAAGGATCACCCAAGGAACATCCATGCCAAGTTTCATTGAAATTGGCCCAATGGTTTGAGAGGAGAAGATTTTTAAAGATTTCAAAGTGAAAAAATGCCACGCCCTGCCACGCCCATATTTGGGGGTCAATCAAAATTTCTTTAACAATTTTAGAAGAAGGTCACCCAATGAACATTTCTACCAAGTTTCATCAAAATCCGCCCATTGGTTTGGGAGGAGAAGGTGTTTAAAGAAAAAGTTTACGCACGCACGGACGCACAGACGGACGTAAAAATGAGAGGGTACTTGTGCAAAAAGTGACTTGAGGGTTGCATTTCTGTACAAATGGTATTTATGAGGTTCAGATTTCTTGTCCATATTGTGAGGATATTTGGTCATGACAGAAATGGTATTTATGAGGTTCAGATTTCTTGTCCATATTGTGAGGATATTTGGTCATGAATTGTGTATAGATATTAACAGCATATCCAATTTCTTGTGATGTTGTTTACGGTCACTTTAACAGTATTTCAATTTGTTTGTTTTGATGGCATTTATCATTATTTTGACATTTTTTCAGTCATATAAGCAATGTACAGCTAATTGCAGTGGGTCCTATATACAAGGCACCAACCCACCCTTGTGGAACCCAACCTTACCACAAGCCAGCTTGATGGCTTCCACACATAAAAAATATGAAAGTCCAGACCTTCCTAGGATTCGAACCCACAGCGGTGAGGGGCCCCGAGAGATTTGCAGTTCATGAGGACCCCTAAAATTTTAGTCATATAAGCAACATCTAGATAATTTCAGGGGGAGGGAGACTCTAAAGGCACAGGAGCCATTCAGTTAAACCCTACTTACAACAAACCAGCTGGAAGGCTTCCTCACTTGGAAAATCTCAAGTCCTGTCTATTCTAACCCATAGATTGGCAGTTATGTTTACATGTACAAAGATAAAAAACATAGCTTATTTGTATCTTGGTATCTAATCAATTTGCAGGCAGATTGTCTTTCTGTCAGATTTAAAGCTAAAACAGACATTTTCAACCACCAAGAGCAGATTTCTAATTGCTGAATTCCACCACTGTTTCTTTCGTTCTTTTTTTCATGGTGTTTTCTGCCGTTTTTGAACAATTTCTCAGTTATATCATGGCAACATTTCACTTATTCATGCCTCCTGTCTACCAGTACTAGGCTAGGCTCTGAAGTGCATTGCCCAAATACACTCCTGTGAGACTAAGCGGTTAGGGCGGTATTCAAACCAGTGCCCTTCAGTCACCCTAACAACTGAGCCACAGAGGACCCTACCACTATTTCCTAACACTAAGTAATACATTTATTAAATTCTTTATTCAGGTTTAAATTTATTGTGGTACTCTTGTAAATTAATATGAAATCAAACTATGCATTTATGCAATACCACACAAACAAGAATGGTGGAAAATAAGTTTTACTTAGCGACAAGAATATGTCCGAAAACTTCTGAGGTGCAAAACACAAATGGTACTTGTGAGGTTTTTTGTCCGAATTTGTGTTTTTTCATGTTCACTTGCGGGTTGCACCTCCGAAAAAGCATTATTCCCCACAATTTTTATGCCTACGTGTCATGCAACTCGCAACTACCCTTTTACGAGAACGCCGGACGCACAACGCACACAGCGGTATCACAATAGCTCACCATGAGCACATTCATGCTCAGGTGAACTAAAAACTTCCGCTTTCCCAATATTTTGTTTACTACTCATCAAACTCTATGTTGGTGGTATTCATTGAAATCTTCTCATCAAAACAGTTCAAATGAGTACCCAGAAAATAGTGTTAAAATTTGAAATAATAAAATTAGAATGCTTTTACCCCCTCTTATCTGAAAAAAGGTCCTTTAAGGCATTTGAATTTATCATGTTTCGATTTCAACCTGTGCCTACGTGGAGTCGGATCGGGATCCATGCTTCTCTCTTATGGTTGTTACTGGTCGTGGAGAAGCTGTTGGAGAACAACATGGTTCTCGATCAGACTGCTTTTATACGCAGGTTGATCTTGAACCATGTTGGGCTCAAAAGCCTTTAGGGACCTTGGCTCATATACATGCCATCTAGGTATGGACTATTGTTTTGGGACTGATTATGCAAAATGTTTCCATAATATCCTCTTGACCAGCATAATAATCTTAAGATTTCAAAATTCATATAAACACAACATGTCAGAAATTCTTTATTCTTAATGATCACTTTGTGCAAAATTCAAAAAAAGAACATCAACATCTGTACCAAGCACAGGTACCAAAAGGAATCAAAAGAAAAAAAAAAACAACACTATTACTATATATCTACAAGGTTTACTTCTTGCTGTACAGCTGAAGCCATCACTGAGGTGACGTTTATTTTTCTGTTATTTGGCAATATTTGTCGACTAAATGTCGGAATTTTAATTTCAAACTGTTTTTCAAGGTCTCATTGACAAAAGAAGATTATTTTATTAACAGAAAAGAATCTGAGTTCTGTGTTTCAACCCTTAAACAATAGCACACACACTAATTTCATTGTCTTTTAACCTAGTAGCCATGATTTAGCAGCCATAACTATTTTTAATGTACTTGTTTTGAAAAATGATCCTTCCATATAAGCCTTTTATAAATGTGAGAGTTTCAAGAGCTCAACAAATATTGTTGAAAAAAAATCCATGTAATTTTCTATGAAGCAAAACAAACTTCAAAAGTTGTAGAGATATTCTTGAGGGAAAGCAAGATAATGCTGTAAACTAGCATTGTCTTAGATTCACTCATCACTTTCTTAACTAAGGAATACAACGTAATGAACATTTAAGAGATGACACACACAAGTTACCAGCTATTTTCTCCAAACTGTGGGATACAAAATGAACTTGGTATAAAAAGCTATAGGAGACACTTTCGAATTACAAAAATTTCCTTCCTTTACTGTAAATCATATTTTCTAAACTTTTCCAAAACATAACCTAGATAGGATGTCATTAAAATAATGATTAATAAAACATTTCCCTAATGGCAGGATATTGAACTTTCAAAGTTGCTCAAAAAGACAATATGAAGGTAGATAATTATACTACATAAAAAGATACTTTCTTTTTTATTTAGCCATGAAAGTATTGAGGCAAAAGGAGAAAAACCAGGTTATCATCATTTACCCCTTTTTTTTCAATGTTTTCAAAGCAATCTCTACCAAGGACCTCAAACCCCAGTCTTATAACATTGTTTGGGAATTGGTTTAATTCATTGACAAAAGGGAGATCACGCAAAAATTACATTTAAGGGCTACAGCCCATCATCAACTAGGAAACACTTCATGCATCTTTGGGCATCAACTGTAGCAACGGAAATTGACTAGAGTATCCCTTGCCAATTTCCGTTGCCAAAGATGACACCCGAAAATTGAGGAGGGTATCTCTCATTAGTTTCAGACAATTGTCATGGATGATGTCAGCAGATGCATGAAATGTTACGTATCTAATGCTGGGTTGTAATCCTTTCAAACTATGCTACCGGTTCAATTTCCCCCAAAAAATTCTTTCAACACAAATGGCTTGTAAGCCTTTTCTAAACTCCAAACCAATTACCTTTCCTAGCAATCTTTTGCTTTATTGCATGTTTCATTGAAAGGAACATATCGCTGCTTTTCAACAAAAACTTCGTAACTGCAACTTAAACCAAGCTGCAGTTACAAGGTTTTCTGGAAAAGCCATGATATGCATTATTAATTTAATTGACTGGCATGTATTTTCATTAACCCATTCAAACAACAAAAGACTTATGTTTAAGATTTTTCAGTTAATAGTAGATATATTTACTAATGTCTTTGTGTTTAACCCTTTCCCGAACAAGACAGGGTTTTGATGCCCCAAATAGGCGGGTATTTGGAAAATATCGAGACGAAAGAAGAAAATGCTGGTCAACATGGCCTCAATACCTTATGTTATTTTGCTCTCATATCATTTCTTTCTAAAGACCATCTCACCCTCACCCAACTTATTCCAAGCTATGGGATCTAAAATGCATACTAAATCTTTGTGTTCAAATTAACAATATTTTCTTATTACCTCCTAAAACATGAAGTCCCAGCCCCCTAAAATTTGGGCTGATTCCCACTGATTCACCACTCGTACGAGGGCTGAGCAAAAAGTTTGTAAATGTTGTAAGTTTCAATGAGATTGATTGAAATATGGGGGGGGGGGTGTTGCCATGACTCTTTGAAAATATAAGGAATCGGGTACCTGGAGCAAGCTGTGACGTTTATGTCATTTTTAGCAACATTGTTTGACGCAAAATAAGATATTGGAAGTTTTGCTTTGGCACGATTTGAAAATACTTGTTTCATGGAGCTTTACAACTATGGTTTTACATCGTGCTCCTGAATATTGGGCTTTGACCTTTGAACGTAAAGAAGAAATATTGTTTGCATTAACAAAGACATATGATAATTACATATTTGAAAAAAATGCAATCAGATAAAAGGTAAAAAAGATATGATGAAAGAATACAAACTTTTTGCTCAGCCCTTATACATAGGAAAAAAGATATCTTAAAAAAACACAGTTTACTTAAGTTTATCAGTCATTATTAATACTTTTTTCTTTAAAACATCCTTTTCCTATGTTGAATTAATACTCCACTCTGTTTGCTTTTGGCAATAGCCTTTAAGCGAAAACTTGGTTTCGGTCTAGTATTGTTCTCGAAGAAATTTTAAAAAGTTTTTTAATCTCTTCTTGTTCTTGTTCAGTTCACATAGTTTTTTTTAACTGCCACTGTCCAAGATTTTTTTTCTTGAAGGCCCAAACTCGTTCTTCTCTTCTGCAAAGAATTCTTCAGCTTCATAGATTGCTTCCTGAATACTATCTGGGTCACTGTCATTGTTTTGAATGTCACCACCACCTTCAAGGTGAAAATTTGCCTGTTTGAGAGTGGGTGCAGACGTCTCTGAGAACACAATGTCTGCAATGAATTCAAATATAGCTTGTAACAAAGTGAACTTGAGTAGAATAGTTTACACGCAAATCATTTATTATTCAACTTATGTATGCTGAGGTTATAGTCCGTGGGCCAGAAGGGGTCACCATGCACCCCCCTAAGGACTCTCCAAGAGTGGTATGAAAATGTTCATAGGACCTCCCTGAGTCAGAATCAAGATGTTAACAGGTGGTAATTTGGGTCCTGACTGCCATTCCGAGTGGTTTTCTACATGGCAGCCGAAAATAAATTCATTTTCCCTTTGGTACACTATAAAGGGACTTTCTTTGCATTTTGAATATTTTTCTGAGTCCAAAATATGTTTATTTTGCGTTCTGGTAAAACTCTTTATTACTTAAAATGATTTTGAAGATCCAAACTTCCTAAATGGGAGATGGCAGCCAGTTTTAGATAAGAATTTCGCTATTTTTTTCGATTAATGCCATGAGATTAAAGTGTTCACCATGTATTACACCATAGATCATATTGCAAAGTGCTATGATAATGTTGATATGACCTTCCCGATTTCAAATCAAGTTGTTAACAGTCTATATTTTGGGACCTGACTGCCTTTCTCGGTGTTTTTCTAAATGGCAGCCACTCAAAATATAAATTGTCCAGGAGACAGTGTACGGATATGACTTGATTTTAGATCAAAGTTAAAGACCAAAATGTGTATTTTTTATGTTTTTGGTACAATATCTATTAGTTGATGTTAATTTAGATATCCAAACATCATTTATTAGAGATGGCAGCCAGTTTAGGATAGGAATTTCGTTATTTTCTGTTGCAATCTGTGAAAGACGAGGGGTCACTATGTACTTTGCCAAACAATCCTTTTTTATTGTACCACGAAATTGTTAATTCAACATTCAAAAGGTTGAATCAAGTTGTTTACAGTAGATGTTTTGAGTCCCGACTACCTTTTTGTGGTGTTTTTCTAAATGGCAGCCAATGCAAATACAAGTAAATAAATTGGAACAACTTGTATGTGAGCAAGCTTTGTTTTTAATGATCTTTAATTGACAAAAACATAAATATTTAGTGTCCTTGCTACATGCTGAAATAATTTATGTCTTTTTGAAGATCAAACACCCTGAATGGTGGATGGCAGTCAGTTTTAAATGTGAAATTTGCCTGTTTTTTTTTTTTTTTTTTTTCAGTCCATCATCATCATAAAAACCATAACTGATAGGACGAAAGAAAAGTTAACCGATATTAATCTGCCTTTGCGGATGTTTTTCGAGATGGCAGCCAAGAAAAAGTATATATATTATTATATATATTAGTTTATATTACATAAGAATCTGTTTGCAAACATTGGTCTGTTTTTTATTTTATTTTCAAGACTAAATCACCTAAGTATAGCGTATATCTTATAATTTCTTTAATTAATTTAAACCTAACATACTGACGAGAAGATGACAGCCCACTTTAAACACGTAATTTTGTCTATTTAACTGTTATAGTCTCTGAAACTAGTTGGGTGGGCATTTCACTCCTGCGGAAGGGGGGGGGGGTTTGTCAAGTTGTTCACCATATATCCCTTATATCAATATTCTGTCTCTTTCGATTCACCTGAAGGATTACGGTAGTTTTAAATGGTGTTCGGGAAAATACATGCTAAAATGAAATTTGAAATATGAGATGGCAGTCAGGTCATATTTTGAATTCATCTTATTTCTGTAAAAATGTTTTCATGTATACATGTTTCTGTCGAAAATGGATGCATATTGGTATCATTTTCTCCATCTTTCAGTCTGTGTGTTTATAAATAAGTTAGCTAATTTCTTGTTTCGATTAAGAACATCGGAAAATTGACAAGGATTAGTAGCACAATAGACTTTTGGATGGTTTGAATGTTTTGTTTTTTATCGAACTTGAGCATAATCATACAATATAATGGCGCATGTATGTCTTCAAGGATAATTCAAAAACTTCCAAATCCACTCCAGCTAATGGAATTATTGAATGATTGGAAAATTTTGAATGATTTCAGAGTGATTTTGGTCGATTGAATGCTGTTTGAATGATTTCGGGGCATTTTGAGTTAGTGTTTCAAAAATGACATGAATGGAACGCTGTGTAAATAATCGAAAATGGTTATGACTAGACTTAGTGTCAAGTACACAATGTTTTTTGACCGCAAAACATTTCCTTCATTTATAGACATAATTTCATGAAACTTTCACAGAATATGACAAAACTCATTTTGTTGATGATTTCTGATATAATGCCGTGTAACGGAAAAAGATGGCTTGATCTAGAATTTCTTGTAAACACATTTGTCTTGCATTTAAGGATGGGTTTGCATGAAACTTTCGCAGAATGTTCCTCATCATGTGACTATGTGTGCTTATCAACTCAGATGACATTGTTCCAAATTATGAAAAGCTGCATTTTTATCAATCGCATTGTAAATGATACTCCTTCTACATCAATGTATGGATTACATCAAGATATTGATAGATTTGTAAGAAAGGTTTCACATAATATTCCTGATCATGGGACAATCATAGCACATAACTGTCCATGTTTTATAGTCAGTCTTCAAGGGTGGGTTTTGACGACACTTTCGAGGTATATTTCATGATAAGAATATGAGCAAATATTCAACGTTTGTCCATATGTAATGCGGTATCGTGAAAAAAATAATTAATTTGATCTAAGAATGTTTTAGTGAGGCGTTTATTTTGTCAAACAGGACTCATGTTTTTCATTTTAAACATATAAATCCAAATTTTATTTCCATGCAATAATAAAGTTATATTTTGAAATTATTCGATATATGAAAACTTCCATATGGTCAAATGGCGGCCAAGTCTTATAAAAAGAAAATAATTTCATGCTAAAGTTCATATATGAATTTCTAAATGCATCAGCTACGTAAGGATTAGCACTACTGAGCCATTTAATAGGAGTGTGGATAAAACAGATTTAAGCAAGTTTAAGATATTGAAATAAGCAAAATTAGTGGACTTGTTTCCGATTCTTTTACATTTATTCATTTTGGTGGACATTTTCGGTCGCCGTTTGAAAGTATACCTACACCAAACGTAATGAATATGGAATATTCGTATTAACATATGGCTGCCATCTCGCTTTTAGAATTTCGGGAACATCTATGGCGCGCGAACGGGGTCAAAAGTCAAACTACCGCTATACCCACAAAATAATGGAGGTATACCCATAAAAATGGGTTCACAGTCAACTCGGCCTGTGAATAACTCGGCCCGTCAACTCGGCCCGTCAACTCGGCCTGTTTATATATTACTTGGGTACATGTATGACGATGCAATGTAAATATTTTTTGGCCCTTATGTGCTTTTTAATAAGTAATAAATATTAATTAATTAATTAATAATCGCTCTTTAAATAGGTTTTAAAGAATAATAATCTTATTTTACTATTATGTGGCATTTGTGTAGAAATGAGATGAAATAGATATAATCAAATACTTAATTCACCTTTTATTCAAATTCATTTTTCAAATTATTTTTTCCTAAGCACAAAAGAAGACGACAAATTATATGCGAATTAATTATGAAGATCGTAGATTTTAGTCATCAATTGTGAATTTGCCACCTCCTTTAAGTACATTGCACACATTGAAAAACTATCTGATCAGTGAGCATATATATCCGTTTACAAGGCTTAAGACTTTATAAGTTTTATACAGGCCGAGTTTTACACAGGCCGAGTTTTACACGGGCCGAGTTTTTAACAGGCCGAGTTGACAGGACACCATAAAAATGAGGGTATACCTACATATTTTTATCGGTATACCGATAAAAATGGAGCTACACCTACAAATTGAGGGTAAACCGCCATAATTATTACCGGTATACCTACAATATTAAGCGGTACACCGGTATTATTATGGGTTTACCTATAATAATGAGGGTATACCTATAATTTTTCCGACAACCAATCAGAGAAGGCGTTTTATACAGCATTTTCTATCACAGTCACGGGCGTTTTTCGGAAGTATTTCGGAATGAAAAAACTAAAATTTATCAAAGAATAATGTAAATACTTTATAATTGAGTTAGTAGAATATCATAAAATAATGATTGAGTATTTATTGTGTTTTCCTACCTTTTACACATTTTTTTTTATAATTCATTAGTGTTCCCGTTACGTCACACGCACTTGTTATGTTATCCGATTCAAGTTTAACTTTATAAAATAAAGATATAAATAGGCGATTTTTTCGTGATAATTCTAGTGTCAAAAAGGGATATATTTGAAAGATTCCTGTTTGAAAACAAACAATATGTAAAATTAACAAACAAAACAAATGATCCATTATGTATATAATTGCTATAAATAACATCAAGTATCCGATTTTTTTTAAATGAGCCATTTATCCACTTATTTCACATCTTTCTAAATCAACGATCACTTCTAAATTAACTGACCATGGGAATTTTATCCTATAGGAGCAAATATGTGTGAAACAAAAATATAATTGGACAATTAAAGTCAGACCAATTTCCTGTGTATACCTGTCATCGAGTTTTATGACACTCGATATTTCAATAGCTTACCTTAAACATTACTGTTGAAATAAATTAATTATTAATATCAACAGAGCTGTTAGATAACTTAATCTATTAAAAAATAAAAATAAAAAAAGACGTTATATATTTACACATAAATAAAAAGATCATAAAATCAATCGGAATGATTGATCGATAGATAATTCTTTTTATTAATCGGTATTTGAAGACAATTCGAAGACATTGAGATTACTACAACATTTTTTATTTATTTATTATTATTATCATTTTTTTTCGATTAGTGCGAAATTCAATGTAGTAAAAAATGCCAGAAAGAAATGTGCCAAAGGTAAAAATATCAGATATATGTTTCACTAGATTGGTAATCAAAATGACATTTATGTAATTCAATTTATTTGTATCCCTTGCATTTTTAGTTGCTTGGACACTGGTTTCATTCCCCGATGAGAACAACTTTTAGTACGCAGTAATTGTCTATGCGCCCGTAAAGCCATTACTCCATGGAACTGCATAACTGCAGAAAATATTTTATTTGATCATTTAATATCATTATCTAATAAGATATGAAGAGAATATTTCTTTGAATTCATGGAGGTATTGAGAGATTTTTTTTTTAATTTATTGAGGCATGGCACCAAAACTACTATCACTTTACGTATGAATCAGCTTCGAGATTTCATACAAAATGATTTTGTTTTTAGTTTCATACCCAAATATTTCATATCCCAATAAATTTTAAAAAACAATTTATATGATTTTTTAAGTTAAATACATGTCCCTGTTAGGTTGTCTAGTTCGATAATGATTACGAAAAGAAAAATATTCACTATGATGATTAAAAAGGAAATTGAATAAGTCTAATTTCAATACCCCAATAAGAAAAAATGAATAAATAAAAAAATATCACAAAAAGGATGAATCATTTAGCGCACAATACTTTTGACATTTCCAGATGTATCTATACGAAGTTTTTCCATGTGATTGTACGAAAAAATAATATTTTAAAAATGTGAAACGATTTATGATAATAATTTTGATAATAAAACGCTGCATCGAAACATTTTGAAAACTGGCTATAAAATTCGCGTAATGTAGAAATTATGTCCGCACAGATTTTCACTGTTTATTTTGTTGTATATTGCGTATTATTATTTTGGACCACATTATCGAAAACTAGAAAAAAAAATTATATCTTTATTTTGAAATTTCACAAAATTTTATCAATTACTGGTAAAGATATTGAGAAAACTTTCTGAAATTTCACGCCGATTTTTCGCTAAAATTTGACGTTTTACAACTTTTGAATTGTTGAATAAATCTCTATCAATTGATTCTTATTTCTCTGAGAAACGTCTTAGTTCATATTTTAAGTTAAAGGACCTTGTCGCGCAAACATATATATTCTCAACATTTTTCACGAACTATTTTACGAATTTTAAGGGTCTAAAGGAAATCCACTTACACATAATTTGTTACGTTTTACAGACGTAATTTTACAGTTTGCGTGGCAAAGAAGCTTAATTTAACGAGAATTTGATTTCCTTAAGTTCACGTAACGAATATTCTTTAAAAGTATGCCTTCTTGTTGTTCATTTGGTATAAAGAACATAAAAATCGACTCACAGGTTTGGAAGAAAAAGCAGATTGAACTTGACGGGAGACGTACGATTTCAAATGTTAAGCATTACCGTGCGCGACGTCTCAGTAAAAGGGGAAATTCAAAAGCAATCCGTATTGGAATATACAAAAATATTTGGCTAAAGGTTAAGTGTATAAATACTTATAGAAACTGTCTCCTTTCCTCACAAACTTTTGTAAATGTCAAAATAACTGAATCTCGAAAGTAAACTTCTCGTGTGGACAATGAGTTAATTAAGAAAAAAAAAATAATTACGAAAGTAAATGGTAACATTTAGCTTTATTTCCTCTCATAATAGATGTTTTGTCAAAAAGATCCTACTTTGAAAATATAGTGGCCATATCCTTCGTGGCCAAACCGTCATGACCAAAACGCCCTAGCCAAAAGACCCTAGCAAAAACGTCCATGGGCAAAACGCAGGTACATTCATTGAACAATGAAATAAATGGTCTTATATGATATGTACCAATATCTTATTATTTTGGCTTCTAAGAAACGCATGCAAATCCAGCAACACTCATTATAAAATGAAATTGCGGAGAGTTTTTGGTTTGAAATATTTCGAAAATGTATCAAAACTTCCATTCATTGTATTATGTCGGATTCATTATGTATATAAATGAAAACAATGTTGAAAATAAATAGGTGCATTGATAAATATTAAGAAAAGGTTTGTTTATTCATTCATTTGATATAAAGCACGAGTTAAACTAGCTGTCTGCAACGGGGTACGGACAAAACCCCACCAGGACAAAACCCCAGCAGACAAAACCCCATCGGACAAAACTCCACCAGGACAAAAAACCATCACTATATTTGGCAAGTAGGACAAAACCCCACCACTTTTACATATGAATATATTGAGTGGAATCTATAGTGATTCAATTATATTTTCATACAATTAATGTTTTTAATAATTTCATCAAACTCATTTAAATAGTTTGTTTTCTTCAGATTTTGACTCCTTCTTTACTTTGTTAAAACAGTGATTGTGAAAAATTCCAGTTACTTATTTAATAGTTATTTCCTTTAAACTTTAAAACAGTAAACATCTTGTTTTATAGTTGGTTTAATATCTGACAAAGATAAGCGTTACGCGCAGACTGTAAATCTAAAGGTACCAGGTTCAATTCAAAATGAAGGAATCATCATTTCCGACTTTTTGCCCCCCCCCCCCCCCAATGGGATGATGATCGTAATCATGTCCTACATTTGTCTGCAACACATTTGAATTCTAAAATATTGCGTTGAAGATAGAACAACATGTAATTCCAGCGTTATATACATGTACATATAATTAACTTTTTATCTCCATCTGAACCCGATTAAATTTCCAAGTGTGAGAATAATGAATATACAAACTAGTTTTCTATATGGGTGTATAATTAGGTGAAAATCCAGAATGTAAAAAAAAGTCAATCAAAAATACGGACATACGGACGGATAAAAAGATGGACCAAAAGACCGAAAATTAAGTAAGAAAACCCACTGAATGTCATGCAGTTGTTAGCACCACCGTTCCCCCACAAAACCTAAAGCCAAGGTTACATTTGCCACGGTCGCCGTACGATATCGCAGTCTACCATTTCTTGTATGATATGTTTGACATCGTACGATTTTATTTTCTACGGGTTATGTGTTCACAAAATCGTGCGGGGTCCGCACGGATTTTCATAAAACTGTTACAAGAATCATTGGGGTGCCCGTACGGCGATCTCAAGTTAATCGTGCTATCATCGCACGAAGTCCGTGCGATTTATCAATTATTTGCACTGTTAACCTTGCAGCCGACGTACGATCATCGTACGGTACCCACGCGGGGATCGTACAATGATCCGTCAAAGACTTATAGGCAAAACATCGCACGGTCGCCCGTGCGATGACCGTGCGGCGATCGTGTGATGCCTATACGACGTGTCCACAGGGCACGGTCTCCGCGCGGTCTTGCGATTTTGTTAAAAAAACTTGTATTACTTTTTTTTCATACAAAATCGCAAGTGTCCATGGCACCTGTTAAACCGTGCGATGATCGCACGGACACCGTAAGCCGCCGCACGGGCACCGGCGAGGATACGGGCGCCGTTCGGGCCCCGTAAGGTTAATGTAACTAGGTTTAATTCCCGTCTCTACAATGGTTAGAAGTACATAGTCCTGTATGTTACACAGAGAAGCATTCTGAAACACATTCTTATTCAAAAATTAATAATCGTGGATTTTCGGACTCGAATCCTCGTTCTTTACCTTGCCAACTAAGAAGAGATCATGACCTATCAACAATATGTATACCAACACAAGACCAGTAAGATCTTGCGTGTTAGACAAATGGGTACATCATACATTTACTCAGCAAGTCCGTGGTTCATTTAGGACTAACATTCGAACTTTAATTTATTGAAACTTTAATGCCGAAATTAGCAATGAGCGTGGGATACGAAAGCGCTCGCTAACTTAACCAAACAATTTACGTTTTCGCAAGTTGCTCGATCCGGGGCGCTCGTGTTATTCTGCGAGGTGACACTCATGGCAAACTAAGTTGGCTGGGATGAATTAAATCCTGTCGATTATGAGAAAAATATAGGCTATTTTCACTTTACAAATCATCTTGAAAATAAGCTCTTGGTCCAGACATTCTTGCTGACTAGCTACTTATCATTTTCGGAAAGCGAGAGCCTACAATATCCTTAACGCAGGAGCTATCGTTTCAATATCCTTGAAGCAGGACTGGTTAAATCTGGTATACTGCATGTGCAGATCAATATTTCTTTCAGATGTCAATTTGAAAATGAAGTTATATACAGTATTTACCAAAAGGCCAGCAAAATGACGCCACAACAGCTGAAACAAAGCTGTAGTTAGAAATATATTGCCCACTTAGTATTGAATTGAATGAGTGGAAGGGTCGAGTTTTGAATGTAATTACAGTGGGAGGGGGGGGGGGGTTAATACAAAATCGCCAATTTCGGCAACCTTTACAAAGTTAGTTTTTTATTTCCTCCCTGTAGGAAAAATCTTCATTGATCATTCATCTTTAAAATTAACACCATCTCGTATAAAAGTGGAATGATTTGATCGATTTGAATAAAATGTTGATCGTTTTGAATGATTCGAAGTTTGTTTGAATGATTTCGGAGCGTTTTCGAGTGATCGAAAAGAGTCTTTGGAATGTTTGGATCGCCACTGAATGAGGATTGAGTGTAAATTTCACGATGTTATTAACTGTAACTAACTAACATCTAAAATGCCTAACTAATACTTTTTTTATTGTTGCTATAATCTATAGTAAAGGAGTAGGCGGGGTACACTAACTGACTGTCTGTCTGTATATGTAGTATCAATCACTTCATGTTCCCGCATTTTGTGATATGTTAAATTTTTAATAAAGTCCCTTTCCTCTCTTTATTTACTCAAACGCATAAGAAACTAGGCATTGTGTTTGTCAACATGTCAAATTTTCAGCTTTTCATTTTCGCTTGCGATGTATTTTGTCTACAAAAAAGAACTACACAATTGATTGCGTATCCAGTACGACCTCTCAGGGCACAAATCTAATTTACAGTGATGAATGGACAGTACTTTGCAAGGATCAAATTTTGAATCAAATAAATATCTAATAGATTTCTGTGCAAATACCGATAGCCTAATGCAACACTGTTGTATAAAAAATAAATGGTACTGAATGGTACAGCGTTGCCCTTAAAAAGAAATAGAAGTATAACTGGTCAGGATCCGGCCTGAACTTATGACCTCCCAGTTTAGTAACAACATCAATACCACCTGCACTAAACTTCCGCATGCATGATGTTTATTAATACATTTTCTTAAATCTGAACTTCGCGAGTTTAAAACGCATATGTCAACTAATAATAGGGATCAAAAGGAATATCTAATGAGTGCCGAGTCATTGTAGATCAATAATATACTCTTCAAAAAAAAGTTCTTTGACATCGATTAAAAATCGATTTTTTCATATAAAAAATAAATTCTTCGATGGAAGTTGATTGTTTTGTAAACAGTGATTGTATTTCAAGAAATTCACGCATATTGTGATGAATACTCGATCGCGTTTCTGCATAACGACGTCAACGTCTAATTAAACAAAATCTTTTCTTCTCACATAGCACATGAAATTTTAGATTAAATGGATAGTGCTGAAAGTTCTTCATTGTGCTGTGAATGAAATGCCACTCCTAAATTGTCTTTGGAATCAAACGTCTCAGCACAGATTTGAAATGAAATATGATTAAATCTACGAAGGAACAACGACATGATGCTAAAGGTCGCATTAAGGCAGGATTCTTTAGACAAAAGCCGTTGTAAATGACTTTACTGTTTCGGGACACACTTTCTCCCACCTATAACATCACTTTAAAGCGACTCACTGCTTTATGAGCTAGGTAAGTCTGACGCGTTAAAACAACGTTCGTCCAACACGTCAAATATCGCAACGACGTTTTTTTCACTGGTAACGTAACCTCAAAGAACTTCTTAGTCACTTGACGGCGTAAAAGCTCCGGATTAAAAATTGTAGAGCTAGATTCAAGAGGCCAGGCCTGCGACACTTTCGACCTAACGGTCTTAATCGACGTCACCATTTCAAATCTTCGATCAGTAAACGTTTATTCTGATTTCATTTAGTGGAAAGAAGGCGGAGCTTCACATTCTTTGACTTACTTAAAATATATGAAAATATTTTTTGTCTCAATTAAAATATGTATTCAATGCCAAAGAACTTTTTGAAGAGTATATATGACCTAAAACTTAACAAATTTGGTACCAAAGTTTGGATAATTTAATAATTTACAATATGGGATGGTTCGTTTGGAAACCAAAGATTGTATCGATATGTGATATCTATTTAACTGCGAAGGGGTCAAAATAAAAAAATACAATCTGGTTTCGAACGAACTGAAATGAGGTTTCAGACCCTGCAAAGAATGGATATGAAACAATTTCATTAATACCGGGTATTTCCTACATGTTGCGTATTACCAGTACAATACGACGTCTCATTGGGTTGACGCAGCGTTATACGACCAACGGAGCAATGAGGTTCCATTCAACCCGCAAATCCCAAAACTCCTGCAAAAATGTTAACATTTATGCCCAGTGCAGACGAGCAACGCGATGACGTTGCGTCACTATACTTCAAACGTAAGGTCGTCTGGCTCGCATTGAAACGTCGCAGTAACGTCGGGCTTTTTTTGAATATCAGTCATATTTTTGTTTAATTTTAAAATAAAATCGCTGTATAGGCTAAAACAGCACATTATTGTACACCATTTTAAAGCGTTTGAATAGATCTATCCTATAGACAATCAATTCTGATACCCATGGCTGTGAATGAAAAAAAAATCGAGTTTATAATATAAAAAAAAAAATCGCCAAAAAGCGCATGTAACGCGTAACATGCTTCTCTTTCAATACATGTTCAAAATGACATAAAATAGCGGATACACTCTTATCATAATGAAACTTTACGCACAAATACATAGAAAACTGGTCCTAATGCAGTGTCTATTTGATTGATTGATTGATTGATTGGAGTTTAACGCCGCTTTCAACATTATTTCAGTTATATCGCGGCGGCCGGAGCACCTAACAATGGATTCCTGGTATTTCTCTCACCTGTACTACCATTACATCCTTTCCTAGCCTCCGACTGCTACCTCACATAGGTTTACGATTATCTACCCATTGGTGAGAGACAAACGTCGGAAATTAATTTTTTCCGCGTTACGCAAGTATAGCGGAAAAAGGCCGTCTTCTTGTTACGCCTCAGCTAAAGGTAAATTGTTATGAAGTTGTTTTGATATTCTGACCAATCAGAATGCACATGTAAGTCGTGGAGGGGTAGAGAATACAGGATTAAATCAGTTCTAGCGAGCACGTCAAATGATACACAAACGTTCAGTGTAATTGTATTTTATACCATAGATTTATGTAGAATATACTGTTATTTTGTATAGACTATGCGAAGTCCCACGCATACCGCTGAGGAGGGCGCTGAACTGTTCTGGGATACAGCTTTTTTTTTCAGAGCCATCTTCTCTGTTTTTACGGCTGGACGTCGCGTTCCTTGCTATGATGCGGATCTTTTGTGAATGCATTGTATTGTACCTGTTTCACTCCATCGTTGTGTATCTAGCATGCGTCGCAATCGGCAATAAAGTATAGAAAAGAGATTGTTGTAATTTCTGGTATGGAAGAAGAGAGCGAGGTATTTAGCAAAGTATAGAGAAGACGGATATTTGCCGCCACCGGGGATCGAACCCACGACTTCCAGATTGGAAGTCTTATGCCTAACCAACTGCGCTATGGTGGCGGCTCAGTGTCTATTTGAAAGTCTCAGATAAAATTTTGCGAAAATCTCTTCAAGTAAATAAAATAGCGGAAAGTGTAACGCTGCTAAAATTGAAGCAAAAATAACGACTGAAAAATTTCAACGTAAAGATAATCATACACAATAAAGTAAACTGTCAAATCTAAACACATTTAAAAAAAAATGGTCAGATTTTCATTTCTTCAGTCTGAATTTGGTTTATTTTCGTGTCTTGATTAAATACAATATTATCGCGTTAATAAGTCTGAAATAATGTCACGCTTTCTCATTTTAATGACGTTTTACGTTGCGTGTTTCACGTTTTATCGATTTTTTCGAAAATACTGGCCAAAAAAATTAAATACTAACCGGAATAAATTGAATAAAAAAATCTCCTCGGTTTTGATGAGTTAATAGTATAGCAAGACCAACAATACCAAGTATTTTACCTATTTTCAAATACCTTTTTTGTTTGTCAAAAATTAAAAGCTTTTGTTTATATAAAATTTGTTTTGTTTCGTTACTACAGAGATTCTTCACCCTGAAAATATTTGGTACGCCATGAAACATGATAGTTATTCAAATTTTTAATCACCTCTTTTGATATAATTCAAAATATGGCATATAGTTGTTTCAAATGAAACGCGTTTGTTTTTTCTCTAATTTTACGCTGCAAAAATAACGTCTAATTACGTTACGCTATATAGCCTCAGTTCGCTGCGACGTCTCATTGACCTACGGACATGACGAAGTCGTCTTAGAACGGTGTCCCTGCTTACACCGTAACCTAGCTGTAGCAGAAGCCGTCTGGAACTGGTATCTAGCGTGCGTCAATTCAAAATGACGGTCTAATCTGGTTTCAATAACCCAGGCCTGCCACTTCGAGGCCGATCTGCAACTGTGCCTGTTTGCCGGAACCTTGCATACAGATTATTGATAGTGATTCTGTTGCAATTAAAGGCACGGACAATATCGGAGGCAGTGGTACCTGATGTTCAGATATCCGCGGCATAGCAAGTTTTGATTTCTCTAAATTGGCCGCCGTCACAGCGCATTTGGTAGCGCGTCGGACTGTCAATCTAGAGGTCCCTGGTTCCATCCACGACTGTGGTACTCATCCTTTCTATTTTTTATACGATAGGGGCTCGCCGGAATCAGGCCATTGAGCCATTTATGTCGGCATTGTACCGACATGTTAGTACATGAAGAACATTACTCTCCTGTTATGCTTATGGTCATCAATATATGAGGACTCTAAGGGGGTAGTGTGTTATTGGAGACCACTCTCACCACTGTTCAGCATAGCTTCCTTTGTTTAAATACAATGTCTGACACCTGGGTCAAGGAAGATCTTCTTTGGCTCAGTGGTTAGCGCATTGAACTTGCAATCCATTTACTTCAATATTACTTATCCGCGTGGGTTCGACACCGGCTCACGTCGTTTATTTTCAGCTATGCTTAAGTTGCAGACAGTTTGTTATAAGAGTACTTACAAGAGTGGTTGTGCAGAGACAAATCTACAACAAAGGGTATTCCTCTGGGCGCGTTAGTAAGAACGTCAAATGCGATCTCTGACAAACCAACATGCCGGAATTATTGTTAAACCGTCAAACATCAACAATGTGTACAATAACTGTATATGCATGACCTTCCCATTAAATACGTGCACCAGCAGCAGGGTCTTTGATAAAGGAAACAAGAGGCCAATAATGGCCTGATACCGATCTACTGACTTTTTGAAAAGCTTATGTCTTGATAAGAATAGAAAAAAAGTACCTTTAAATCAGATCCATTAATAGAGGAGAGGTTGTGTTGACAAGGAAACGTAACCATTAATAAATGAAGAGGCCCCATTTTCTATTATGCAGTAAAATCCCCAGACCACACCAATATGTACATGGTCTCATGATTCAGAACACTAAGTGAACTTTTCATTAACTTCCATGTATACAGGAAGGAGCAGTGTTAACAATGAATATACGTAAATATATGTAAAGGCTCCATTTATCCTGGCACGGCATATAACTAATCAGCCACAAATGCACATGGTCGCTGAAAATGAAATATTCTGCGAACGTTTCTCGTGAATGAATCCATTTATAAAAGAGGAGGTTTTCTTTGCCTGGTTAAGCAGGCCATAGAAACAATCCAGAGTCCTGGAATTTGGAGAAAGATTATCGAGTCAAAAACCAAACAACGTGTGTACTACGTAAGTCTTGTGCTCACGCGCACGCAAAAAATAGGTCTAGAATACGTCTTCGATTTTTGTGCGACATGAAGTGCTTTGTGTGTTCAATGCAGTGCTTGCATATCACTTCGCTGTTGTATCGGTCGTAGTAATCTATTCCTTGGAAATTAGTTGTTTTTGGCAGACTCAGCCCTTTTTAGTGAGCATTCCGTTCGACATTTTTCCTTTGAAGTGATTTCGGAATGTAGCATTACATCCCTATAGGTTAATGAACCCTTGGTTTCCCTCGACTTAAGAAGCCTTGCTAAAAAGATTGAAAATTTGGAGTGCATGCCTTCAAATGTCACATTGCCTCTATATAAACCAGGCCTTCAGCGCTTTTAGCGCTTTGATTTTAACAAGGGAGATAACATTTAGATCCCCTTATTTTACGCAGACCACATCAATATGCCCATTGTCACGTGATGCAGAATACTAAGTAAAATTTTCATCAACTTCCATGCATGAAGACGTGTGAACAAGAATTCTGAAATTTAACTTTAAATAATAGGCATCTTTTCTCGCGTTGCTCTTTCAACCAGAAATATTTTTAAAGGCAGCAATCACTGTGATTATACAATCATTCTGTGAAAGTTTGAAGGCAATCAGATAAAAACTGCAGGCTCTAGACTGCTATAGAGGATTTTCTTATTAAATTGTTCAAGACCAAATGACGCTTCACAGATTGGACTCTCTTTCGAAAGGAACCATCCTTGTTATGGTACAATCATTCTGATCAAGTTTGAAGCAATCGGGTGAAAACTGCGGACTTAAACGTTTACTTTAAGCATAAACAAGAATTGTATAATTAAATTTTCAATTTGCCCCTTTTCCTCCGACGCTTGAGAGATCGGGCCCATTTTGGAAAGGAACCATCATTGTATTGGTACAATCGTTCTGAGTATGTTTGAAGTCAATTGGTTGAAAACTGTGGACTGGAGTGTTAACGAAGAATTTCTAGTTTAATTTTCATTGTGCCCTTTTTCCCTTGACGCTTGACGGACCTGGCCTATCTTCGCAATGAACCAGTCTTGCTCTAGTACATTCTTTCTGAGCAAGTTTGAAGACAATCGGATGAAAACTGTGGACATTAGAACGTTTACGAGCCCGTCGAACTCAATCGGCTATATTAATGTCACATAAAAATCGGCGATAGCGACACGACGGCGCAATTTTTCATCGGCCGATGAGTGAAAAATAGATATAAGATAGAAATACAACAGTTGCACGTAAAAACTTTACCAAGAATTTCTTAGCCGCTAATGGTCAAAACTTGGAACTTCACATAGTTCAATATCAGAGTAATGAATCTTTATCTAGAGGTTGATATTATGGTCAGAGAAGCATGTGTAAAGTTTCAAATCAATAGCTTGAGTAGAAATAGAGATTTGGCACAGTTGCACCTAAAGCCTTGTGCAAAGCCTTAAGCCAACACCGACACCCGGGTGACAGGGATAGCCCCCCCCCCCCCACTCCACCCCCTATTCAACGAATAGTCGAGCTGTATCGTTCCACTGGCTGTTACATTACTAGATTTGAACAAGAGTGCCATCATCACAAAATACGCCGCCACTTTGCTGCTGTTTCACGAAAATAATTGTAGACACTACTTATTTTGACAGAACCAAATTCAAAATGACCAAGTTTCATTTAAATCAAGACAAAAAGTAAGGAGGATTCGCCTTCACAAGGCTGCAATTTCAATAAGCCCCAGACACTAATTTTTAAGGGGGCATAATTCAGGGAAATAAATGAGCCATAAAATCCTTGATCCATGACTACATCTACAAATTATGGTGGTGACATTGACCATGTTTCATTTAAATAAAGACAAAAAGTAAGGAGGAGTTGTGTTCAAAAGGCTGCAATTTCAATAAGTCCTAGTTACTAAGTTTTAAGGGGGCATAATTTAGGGTAAAATTAATGAACCATAAAATCCTTACTTCATGCTCATCTACCAATTTCGGTTATAACATCCACTAAGTTTCATTTAGGTCCAGCCAGAAACTTAGGAAGAGTTGCATTCACAAGGCTGCAATTTCAATAAGCCCCAGAGAATAAATTTTAAGGGGGCATAACTGAGGCAATAAGCCCCAGAGACTAAGTTTTTAAGGGGCATAACTCAGGCAAAATTTAACTTACCACAAAATCCTTCCTTCATGCAAATCTACCAATTGAGGTGATAACATAAACCAAGTTTCAAGAAGATCCAGCCCGAAACTTAGGAGGAGTTGCGGTGACAAGAAAAGTGGACCCAGAGACTAAGTTTTTAAGGGGCATAACTCAGGCAAAAATCAACGAACCATAAAATCATTCCTTCATGCACATCTACCAGTTGAGGTGATAACATTGACCAAGTTTCAAGAAGATCCAGCCAAAAACTTAGGAGGAGTTGCGGTGACAAGAAAAGTGGACCCAGAGTCTAAGTTTTAAGGGGCATAACTCAGGTAAAAAATCAGCGAACCGTAAAATCCTTCCTCCATGCACATCTACCAATTGAGATGATCACATTGACCAGTTTCAAGAAAATCCAGCCAGAAACTTAGGAGGAGTTGCGTTGACAAGAAAAGTGGACCCAGAGACTAAGTTTTTAAGGGGCATAACTCAGGCAAAAATCAGCGAACCGTAAAATCCTTCCTTCATGCACATCTACCAATTGAGATGATCACATTGGCCAAGTTTCAAGAAGATCCAGCCAGAAACTTAGGAGGAGTTGCGTTGACAAGAAAAGTGGACGGACGTACGGACGGACGGATGGACAGACGGAGAAGATGACGCCAATATACGTCCGCCTCCGGCGGCGTATAAAAAGAGATATTACAAATATAAAACGTTTTCGGAACATGGTCACAAAAGCGTAGTTTACATTTGCCACGGTGGCGGTACGATATCGCAGCCTGCGATTACTTGTATATTTTTGACATCGTACGATTTTATTTTCTAAGGCGTCTGTGTTCACAAAATCATGCGGTGACCGCATAAAGCCGTCACAAGAATCATTGAGGTGCCCGTGCAGCGATCGCAAGGTAATCTTGCGATCCCTGCACTGAGACCGAGCGATTTGTCAACTATAAACACCGTAAACCGTGCAGCCGCCGTACGATCATTGCACGGAACCCGCACGAGGACCGCAGGATGTTTCGTTTAAGACGTATAGGCTGAACACTGCACGGTGGCCGTGCGATGTCCCTGAGGCGATCTTGCAGTGCGTCTACGACGTGTCTACGGTTTCCTTGCGGTCTTGCTATTTTTTTAAATTTGTATAACTATTTTATACCAAATCGCAAGGGTCTACGGCACCTGTAAAACCGTGCGATCATCGCACGGGCATCGTATGCCGCCACACGGGCACCGCATGATTTTGTGGTTTCGGCGAGTTACGGGCGCCGTACGGGCTCCGTATGCCAAATGTTAACTAGGCTTTACAGAGCATTCATGCCAAGTTTTATTGAAAATGGGCCTGTGGTTTGGGAGGAGATTTAAAAGTGAAAATAAGCCCCGCCCTGCCACACCCATATTTAAGTCATCTAAAATTTCTTGAACGACTAAGGTACATGGTCCTATGAGAAAAAAATCATTCCAAGTTTTGTTGAAATCGGCACAGTAGTTTCCGAGTAGAAGATTTTTTTAAAGATTTTTTTTTTGAAGATTTAAAATAAAAATACGCCCAAACCTACTACGCCCATATTTGGGGGGTCAATCAAAATTTCTTTTAAACAACTTTGGAAGAGGGTCGCCCAAGGAACATTTCTTCCAAGTTTCAATGAAATCATGCTCTCAAAAAATGGCACATCAACTCTTATGTTGGGTGGAGAATATTTAAGTTATTCAAATTTTATCTGTTGTGAGTAATTGTTCAGACAAAATCGCTCAGACTGACAAACAAGTGGAAGGACGACTAACCGACGTACCTAAGCACACACACCAAACCCTTGTGACAACTATGTCACCACTTGCAGACTTGACAACAAGAGGACGAAGATGGTCCTCGATCGCTCACCTGAGTCTTTTTGACCCCTGGGACATAACATTAATTAAATAGGCAGATGTCAACAAGGAGATAATATCTACACAAGAGGGCCTGTATCGCTCCACTGGCTTTAAAATCTCTAGACTTTCATTAAACAAAGCTTACTTTGACTGAAAAAACACTTTGAAATCTCTTAAGAACTATCTTAAAATGATTTACTGGGTCTTGCCAACATTGCACCAAAATACTCAATCATCGTTAACCAGTAACCTGCATACCCTTTACCCATCTTATTACAAACATTAAGGTAATTGCAATTAGTAGACCATTCATTAGTAGAACAATTTAAGTTAAGAGTCCTTCATGTATACCAAGATTCATTGAAATTATTCCAATTGATTGGGGGGAGATTTTTCGAGATTTTAATTCAAAAATGGCCCCATCCTGTCACATACGCATTAATGGGCCCATCAAAATTTCTAGACCAATTTAAGTCATAGTGCACCTCAAGAATATTCATGCCTAGTTTACTTAAAATTGACCCTAAAAGAGCGTAGAAGAATTTTAAATATTTAAATGTGAAAAAAGACTCCAACTGGCACGCCCATATTTAAAGTGCAATCAAAATTTCTTGTTCAATTATTGTCAAGGGTCATCCGGGGAACACTCATGCCAAGTTTCATTGAAATCAGCCCAATGTTTTGGGAGGAGGTTTTAAAGCTTTTCAAGTGAAAATAAGCCATGCTGTCTTTTTGCTCTTTGATTCTATGTAAAAGGGGATGCACCTGGGCAAAGCCAAAATTTGACTCCAGGGTTTTTGATATGCACAAACTTGGTAGAGATCAACTAGATGATGCAACATCTAAAATCAGAAAGTTGTCTGCCTTTTGGTTTCAGAGAAGAAGATTTTTGAAGATTTTCCTCTTTTCACCCCTCATGCTCAGATGAGCTTAAAGGGATGCGCCCGGGTGGAGCCCAAATATGACCCCAGGATCTTAGTTTATACTAATTTATTTCAGTTCGATTGCACAAGCTTAAGCTTATAGAATCGCTCTCGAACACTCAATCCTGATGGTTTCACAACCCTGAGAGAGAGGCAGTGCTACCCAGTTTAACATCTGGGTGATCTTGGGCTGGCTATTAAATGTTTTGCCCATAAACACACCTCAGGGACAGTGAGGCTCAAACCATGGACTTCCAGATCAAAGGTCGAGTGCATTTACCACTAGGCCCCAATGCTCTTGATATGAACAAACTTGGTATGGGCCCACTAGATGATGCTACATACCAAATATGAAAGCTGTGTGCCCTCTGGTTTCAGAAAAGAAGTTTTTTTAAAGATATTTGCTCTTTGATTATGTGTAAAAAGGGTTGCGCCCGGGTGGAGCCCATATATGATCACAGGGTCTTGATAATAACAAACTTGGTAGAGGTCTACTAGATGGTTCTACATACTAAATATGAAAGCTGTCTGCCATCTTGTTTCAGAGGAGAAGATTTTTGAAGATTTTCCTTTTTACCCCTTCGTGCTCAGAAGAGCTAAAAGGGATACACCCGGGCAAAGCCAAAATATGACCCCAGGGTCTAGATATGATCAAACTTGGTAGGGTCCCTCAGATGATGCTTCATACCAATTAAGAAAGCTGTCTGCCGTCTGGTTTCAGAAAAGAAGTTTTTTTTAAAGATTTTCGCCCTTTGATTCTATGTAAAAAGGGTTGCGCCTGGGTGGAGCCAAAATACGACCGCAGGGTGATGATATGAACAAACTTGGTAGAGGTCCACTAGATGATGCTAGTTACCAAATATGAAATCTGTCTGCCATCTGGTTTCAGAGAAGAAGATTTTAGAAGATTTTCTTTTTTTTTTACCCTTTTGTTAAGGGTTAAGGGATATTAAGGGTGGATTTCATTTATTTTGAAGAACTTTGGTAGAACTTGACCCAAGGAACATCCCTGCCCAGTTTCATCAAGATTGGCCCACTGGTTTAGGAGGAGAAAATATTTAAAGAAATTGTGGATGACAGATGACAGATGATGGACATCGGACGATCACAATAGCTCACCTTGAGCACTCTGTGCTCAGGTGACCTAAAAATAGACAACAGTCCACAAACATTCCAGAATGTTAGGAAACCAATGAATCTCGCTAATTTTCAGGTTCATTTAGCAAATACTTTGGCATGAGTGTCTACAAGTTTTTTTATATATAAGATTTCACCTAGTAACCATATTTTTACTCCACTTGACCAATTTCAAAGCAAATTAGATTTCATCAAGACTATCAATCTGACCAATTGTCAGATTGATTGAGCTAAAAATATGGCCTTTACAGTGTTTAAAATTTTTCATCAGATTAGGCCTTGTAGCTAGTATTTGACACTACTTGGCCAAATTTCAAAATTGACCATAAATTCATGTAGATAATCAATTTGACCAATTTCCAGTTTTTTTTTCAAGATTTGGCCTTGTGACATAGTTTTTGACATTACTTGACCCAATTTTAAACTTGGCAGAGATTCCTTCAAGACAATCAATCTGACAAATTCTAAGGTTGATTGAGCAAAAAAAGAAATGGTTTTAGAGTATCTTAAGAGGTTAACGTTGACAACACACAACAGACAACACAGGACAGACATCACACAACCACAACAGCTCACCTTGAGCACTTTCTGCTCAGGTGAGCTTAAAACAATTAAACCAAATTGTCAAAATGAATCTGGTATGAATCTAGACAAAACAAGAATGGTTTAATAATTTGATTTATCACATGTTTTGATAATTTGGTTTATCACATGTTAAGGGTCTCTAATATGTCAACTGAAACCACCTTATCACAGTACTCTGCAACTTTCTTGCAATTTTCTCTTTTGGAAAATGGAATAACATTCACACTTGTGGCTTTTTGGAATTGGTCCATCTGTTCCAGCACAGGCTTGTTGGAATTGGTCTATCTGTTTCTGTGGTCAATGAGTCTGTGACACACTTCACTGTGACATTTAACTTTGTTAGGGATTGTCTTTATGATTAGCATTATCTTCATACAAGAATACTTTTTGAGTGGAATTTCTACTGCTTGCACTATCTTGCACTACGGTGTCTGTTTCCTGAAAAGAGAAAACAAGAGGACCATAAGAGTCCTATATCACACACCTTCATCTCCGCTTTGGAGATCATTTAATGATCACTAAATTTTTCAAAGATACATTACTCTATTCCTGTGATCCATGCATAAGTTTCTAGCATTTTCTAAGCAAGTTTCATGAAGGGATTCTTCCTTTGATAAGACGAACATACTGAAATACTGAGAAAATAACTCCTAGAGTGAAAAAAGAGAATAAGGTTCTTTTTCCTGTATTCTCTCACAGGACACTACATTTTTCAATAGAAATTATCCTTTTGACTAGAATCCTCACCAGAATTGTGGCTCCTACAGTGTAAGCAAGAAACTTGTCATTAAGTCCCCATTTTCCTGTGATATCAAATGGATCCTTCCCAGTTCCAAAAGGGTTTATCCTTGTGACTCAAAACAATTAGACATAGACTAGTTTCACAAATAGTTTGTAGCATCTAGAGTGTAAACAAGAAAACCTTCATCATGGTCTCTTTTCCTGTGATATCAAATGGATCCTTCCAATTTTCCGGCTTTATACGTGTGGCCTGCGAATATTCTGAACAAGTTTCATAAAGATTGGGCCATATTTGTGGCCTCTTGAGTGTAAACAAGAAAACAATCAGCAAGGCCCCTTTTATCATAACATGGCATGGATCCTTCCCACTTTCAAAAGGATTGACCCTTGTGACCTGACCAATACTCTGACCAAGTTTCATGAAGATTAGGCAATGTTTGTGGCCTCTAGAGTGTAAAGAAGATCATTATCATTAAGGCCCCCTTTCCTGTGATATGGCATGGATCCTTCCCATTCTCAAAGGGCTTTATCCTTGTGACCTGGCCAATATTATGATCAAGTTTCATGAAGATTGGGCCATGTTTGTGTCCTCTAGAGTTTAACCACTTAAATTGTTGAAGCCGACCATGGACAACAAAGGACAGACAACACACAAAGCACAATAGACAAGGAGGGACATTAAATGATCACAACAGCTCGCCTCGAGCACAATGTGCTCATGTGAGCCTGAAAAACGTAGTTGTTAAACATTTTACAACATAATGAACTGCCAACTATTAAAAGATTGATTGATCTTGATATTTTAAAGTTACTTTCAATTTTGGTTTAATTTACAGAGGAATAAAGGCTTGAAGTAATTAGAAAATGATCAATTCGGTGAGATCTATCATCACACCAAATTTGATTATTGCATCAGGAAAAGATTCAAAGTAATTGGCAATATTAAGTTTTATGGTTGAGGTTTGTAGATAGAGCAATAGATGACCACACGGAAAGAAAAATAGACAGACAGAGAAACAGAAACTGATAAAACAATAAGCCAGAGATTTTAATGATATGGGATGCAAAAATATTCCTGATTCTAGAATGGGCATTCTACCTTCCAATGAGATAATTTTCTTTTATGTATATCTGGTTGACCTCTGCTATATATAACCTCTTTTTCAAATGTTTTTAAGTACTGTAGTCCCCTGATAGTTCCTTTTCATATGGTTTGTCAAATCTAAAAGGAATTGTCAAAGGTAACTTTGGTAAGGCTTTCATTCAGAACAAGCCTAAATAATGCCCATAAACAAGGCCCTAAAATCTTTCACTTGATCAAAAATTAGTATGCAAGACAAATGTACATTATAAATTTCTAACTAAGGGTTAAACTAAGCACCTTACATTGAAGAAGACTGAAATTATAATGCAGATTTGTGATTGAGGATGTCATTTAAAAAAGTAGTTGAATTTTTCCTTAATTTGAGTGAATACATGTTCAAAATTATGCAAGTTTATAAAGCTCTATCATTAATTTCTGTGTGGATTAGCTCTTCAGTTCCACAATATTAAATAAGAGGCCCTGATTCAGACAACACACAGGACTGTCTTAAACAAGTATAATAGGCTACCACCTTACAGAAATGAAGAAGGAAATAAGACCCAAATAAGTACAGGGTGTGTTCATATCAAACACTAATGCCTGAATGAGACTGAAACGACATTTTATGTTTGTTATTTGACTGACCCACGACCCTGAGGGATCATCACTAACTTCTGTGAGTCAGGAGTCAATCAGACTCCCAACTTATTTTAATTAAGTAGTCCGGTCTCAAAGTAAGGAGTCTGAATTTTAATATTTGGTGAACATAATGAAAAAATGAAAAAAATGCTTGTCACAAGCAATTTCTTCTTTGCCTCTTCCTTGCCACAAGTTTCACACAACTAGTTCCAAGCAAAATGTCATCTTCAACAATTTTTGAGGTAATTTTTAAGATCTTTTGTTTCTCAAAACACTCTCATTATGATCCTGGAAGTCCATCTGAGTCCTTGCTTGCAAAATGAAGGGAGTCCCAACTGGTAAACAAGGGGTCTTGAACCTCTAAACTCCTAGACTAATGTCAAACCCCATGACCTTGACCTATGAACTTGACATTGTCTGAAGTGTATTGATGAGAACATTGTCTGTCAAATAATGTTGAAGATACAGCAACATGTTAAGTTCTCAGTTTAGGTTTTCTAAGACAGAAAGACAGACAGACACCAGTAAATAAATATGCGCCCGATCTCTTGAAGCAGGGATAATGATACTTGTATCAATTCTCCCTTCTTTTGTATTAACTCCCATGATTGGGTGACCAAGACTTTTACCCAGTGAACAAGTTTTTGAAGGCTATAACTGTTGCTATTTTCTATACATGTACATGTGTATAATGTATAAACTTATCTGTTGGTTTGATTAATTTTCAAGGGTTTAACACCACTTTCAACATTATTGTAGTTATATTGCTGCAGCACATGGACCTACCCATAGTTTTCTATCACTTCTGTAGTCCGTTGCATACAGCATCATCTACTATGGTAATGACTATGGTCAACACTCAATTTCTCCAGACCCAATCAGTATTTTTTTAACTAATAATTGCAATGAATGAATGATTATAACGTGCATTTTATAAAAACTAATATCAGTGATTCTTTTTATGCATAGGGGAAGGGAGAAGGGCCCCTAATTTCAGGGAAATGTGTTGAATGAACTTCTATGGGGAAAAAATCTTCACTTGTGTATTTTGCTTGACTACTGAAAATCTTTGAAAATATGTTATAAACACAAAGAAAATAGATTTCAAAGGCAGTTTGTAAGCTGATAGCTACAGCTCTGTAATTGTAAACAGGAATACTATCATGAGAGAATCTTGTTAAGATTGTAAAATTGACATATCAGGGGTAAATGCAATTTTAGAAGAAATATTCTCAGAGGACTTTATGTTGATTTCAACACTCTTTCATTTATATCTTGGTGGCTGAAGCAATTAACAATGGATTCCTGGATTTTCTCACACTAGTACTACCATTACACTCTTTCCTAGCCTCAAGCTGCTATCCCACAAGTCTATGATTATCAATCCATTGGTGGAATACAAATTCAATGTAGTTGGAACGGATGAGTGCTGACATTGGGAATCAAACCTTTTTAACCCTTGTCATGATGAACCCGGAATATTCCTGCTTTGGCAGGAGCTTTATACAAACATCAGCCTGCACATATGTGCAGTCTGATGTTAGTCTTCACCAACTGTTTCTCAATTTCAAACCAGAATTGTAAATAGATTGAGTTTTTCAAATAAAAATTGACCTATAGTTGGTACTTTCAGTGCTTTTTGCCCTTTGATTTTGGTGAAAATTTTTAGCCAAAATTTATTCAGCATGACAAGGGTTAATAATATTCCAATGAGCTACCACAGCGCTTTGATGGTTGCTCTCTGCCAGCTTTAGCCCTTGTCATACTGAATAAACAAATAGTTACTGGATGCACTAATTGCAAAGAGTTTATAGTCTGAAAATTCATTCTTCTGTGTTTCTTTCCAGTTCACAATGGAAATCAGGTAGTATAGACTAAGATCAGACTGCACATGTGTGCAGGCTGATCATGGTCTTTACCTCCTGCAAAAGCAAGAAAATTACTGGTTCAGCATCCCAAGGGTTTTATAACATTGCCAGATTTGAAAAAGAAATATTAACAACTAGAACTGTCGCAGAGTGGACTTATATCCCCACAAGCACTTTGTCCAAATGTAAGTGCTATTAGTGCAGGATGTGTTTGTAACAAATATTGAGGTCATATGCAGCATTTGCATGAAGTTTCATGATTCTAGGTTGCTTGGTTCTTGAGTTAGAGTCAGGAAACAAAAATGGAATAAAAATTGACTGTGACCTTGACCTTTGACTTATGTAACCCAAAAACGATAGGGTACTTTCTTGGGTCATAAGCAACATTGGCATAAAGTTTCATGATTGTAGGTCACTTGGTTTTTTAGTTAGGGTCCAGAAAAGAAAACTGAACTAATATTGGTTGTGTTAAGTTTTTGGGTTAAGTTTTTGACTTATTTGACCTTAACAGATGAACTTGACCTTGTCACATGAACTTGATTTTAGTATCAGCAGATGAGTATCATTTCAATCTAACATCATGCCAAATATGAGCCTTGTATCTTGAATAGTTTTTCAATTTTTTAGTTAAGTTTTGCAGACAGACAGATAGATGGACAGACAGCGGACATGGGTAAAACAATATCCCCCGATCTATCAATGTGACTTCACAATAAACAAGCGGACAATAATGGTCCTATATCGCTCACCTTCGTCTCTTTGACTACTCTCTTTGCAAAACTAAATTCTTTAAAGATCATTAAATGATCATTAAATTCTTCAGAGAAAGACATTTTTGTTTTCCTATGATCCCTGCATAAGTTTTTAGCCTATTCTAAATAAGTTTCAAGTGACCTGGCAAACATTCTGATCAAGTTTCATGAAGATTGAACCATATTTGTTGCCTATAGAGTGTAAACACTTAGATTGTTGACGCTGGATGACAGACGACGGATGACACACGGATGACAGGCATTCAATGATCTCAAAAGCTCACCTTGAGCATGATGTTCTTAGGTGAGCTTAAAAAAGCCCGGCATTGCCATGCCCATTTTAAGGATGCAATCAAATTTTCTTGAAAAAATTCAGTAAAGGGTCACCCAAGGAACAATCATGCCAAGTTTTGTTGAGATTGACCTTTGGGAGGAGTAGATTTTAAAAGATTTATATTTAAGTACCTCTTGCTTTGCCCATATTTTGGGTTCAATCAAAGGTTCTTGAACAATTGGAGTAAAAGGTCACTCAGGGAACATCCATGCCATTAAAGTTTCATTGGAATTGACAACCATGAGTGGGTAGGAGAAGATTTTTAAACAAGATGTGATTGTGAAACATGAATATGAATGAAACAGCAATTTTTTGAAAAAATTGATCTTGACAGATTATCTTGACCTTGTCACATGACCTTGACCTTGGTACCAGTAGATGTGTATCATTGAAACAGATCACTATACCAAATACAAGTATCTTGTACCATGAATAGCCTTGAAGTAATTGGCAATGTTAAGTATTTTGTTTACGTTTTGCAGACAGAAAGATGGACAATGGTAAAATGATATGCCCTCGATCATTTGATGTGGGGGCATAAAAATTCAAAGTGAAAAAATGCTATCCATGCCAAATCGATAAAGACGAAACTTAAATTCTTGAACAATTTCAGTAAAGGGTCACACAAGGAACATTCAGGCACAAGTCTGAGGAGGGGGGAGGGCAATAATTTTTTTAACAATTTAAGAAAAGGCTCACCCCAGGAACATTTCTGTCAAATAACTTTAAAATCCACCAATTGCTTTAGGAGGAAATGATCATTGATGTTTAAAGTGTAACGGTTTAAAGGGTGGTAACTTGCATTGGATATGCAAATGAGAGAGACCTGCCCTTAGTTAAATGGCTAATTGAAGCCTATATAGACAGAGTCGACCCATTTAGGGTTGATTGATTGATTGATTGAATGGAGTTTAACGCTATTTTTAACATTATTTCAGTTATATCGCGGCGGCTCGAGCACCTAACAATGGTTTCCTGGTATTTCTCTCACCAGTACAACCACCACATTCTTTCCTAGCCTCCAGCTACTATTTCACATAGGTCTACGATTATCAACCCATTGGTGAAAGACAAATAGTCGGAAAGAATGAGTGCCGCCGTCGGGCCATTTAGGGTTGAGGATCCTTTTCTCTGAATTGATCACGTCTGTCTATCTGCTCGTTTCATTACAATTGGTGGCAGAGGTTGGATAATGACAACTGCCAAAAAAGTTGCCTTACCTACTGGTCTCCCAGGCTAAGACTCGGGACCAGTCTTCTCGGAGAGGAGAGTAATGTTACGGTTTAAAGGGAGGTAACTTGCATTGGATATGCAAATGAGAGAGACCTGCCCTTAGTTAAATGGCTATTTGAAGGCTATATAGACAGAGTCAACCCATTTAGGGTTGGGGATCCTTTTCTCTGAATGGATCACGTCTGTCTATCTGCTTGTTTCATTTCAAAAGGAAGTTAATGCATGCACCGACAGACACAAGATGGACACAATGCAATGACAATTTAACTTGCTGGGTTTGGTAAGTAGAGCTTAAAACCCTTCATTATCCATGTACAATAAGATTTTCAATATTACTTTTATGTCTATACCTCAGCTATCTTTTTCTATTCTTATTAAATCATCTTACACTCAAGTCTTTAAATAGATGGCAATATTGGATAAGGTATTCTGCAGTGTAAATGACCTGACAGGGCATGGCTTAGCATTGACTTTATTTGGCAAGTTTACTTTTTAATATTCTGGGTTAGTTCAAAAGTTAGTCGGCAATTATCGTTTACAATTGCAATTAACTGTTACCTAAAACCAAAACGATTCACATGATAATAGTAAGTGAACACATTTCATCGTTGGGTTAACAAAGGCTCCTAACTTCGGCTTGGACAAGCTGATAAAAGGTCCCAAGTTATTCATGTCCACTATCTATAAATAAAAGATGATCTACTTTAACCTTAAGTGCAACAACACATTTCTTTGGTTCTGCCCTGCCGGGGACATTTATTATGACTTATACGGTACCTTTTATTGAAATGAAGTCAATACAATCTGGCTGAAAAATAATTAATCAAGGACATCAAAGGGAGTATGTGTTATTTGCTCAAATTTCCAACAATCATATACAGTCCTATTGGTTAACATTGGACACATAAGAAAAACAAGTACATCAATCATGTACATATATCTCATATACACAAAAGGGCAATACACGACTGAAATTATTAACTATTTTGGCAATGTACATGACATTTTATTTTGAAAAAACTGTCCCTTAATTTACAGAATCAGGTGATGATCATAGGTTTTATCAACACACTTTTTGTCGGCTAGACATGTGCAGTTCAAAAAAGAACCTAACTTTAAAACCCATAAAAGAAAAGCATTGATAAAGGTCAGGAATCTTTTTTTTGTATAATTCACATGCAAACATAAATTAGTGTTTAAACTTAACTGAGCATGAACATGCTGAACATGAAAAAAAAATAGGTCATTTGTTTTCAGGTTTAATGGTCAGTTTCTTGTGTTTTGTGGTGTCATAAGTTCAGCTTTAGACCATACACAGGATTACCCAATGACTTGATTGGAATTAAAAAGCATGTGCTCCATCATGTTGCTGGAAAACAACAGAGATATTCATACCGGGTTTTCCCCTTTTGAGAACTGAGTAATCTTGGATACTAATTGTTGGGAGACATATGACTTGTGTCATCCACTTATCATGTCAAATGTCACATGAAAGTTAGCTGAGCCTTGAAAGTAAATTTAGGAAACAAAATTGTGCTCTACATGGGACTCAAACCCATGACCAGCAGAACACTAGCACAGCACTCTAACAACTGAGCTGGCTGGGTACCTGGTCATGAGTCTACCCACTGTTGATCACTACACTTGGTTCAAACTCACAGCCCCATGCTGTTGAAAGTCAGCCAAATGCGTTACCGGCTGAGCTTGCCAGGTTCTGCGTATTCGTTGACAGGAGCAGCACTATTTACCTAGTTTCTATAATTCTATCATTTAACAAATGTGTATAAAAACTGTACTATAGTAGGAGTGTTGTTCTATGTCGCTGTCAGGATTCATGGGATTAGAACGAAATTCGATGGGACGAATTCAGTTTTTCATTTGTATAAATTTTTTGCAACGTTTAACAACTGTTATCGCGAAATAGTTTTTGATCTTACCGTAAATTACTGAAATCGTTGTTTAAATGCCAGTTTAACTGATTTTTCGGGGTTAAAAACCCGTCATCGGTCTCCAGTATAAACAAAACAGCGCCGCAGAAAAGTACGGAAAGTACCGAAAGGCCGGGATGTAACGCGCATTCTGATTGGATAATGAGATTTCCATGAAAGGGACCAAAAATAATGAGGGTATACCTGTAAAATAACGGTAAACCTCCATTTTTTATCGGTATACTCCCATTTTTTACAGGTTTACCCTTATTTTATAGGTTTACCCACATTTTTTATCGGTATACCGATATAATATTAGAGGTATACCTCCATTATTTTGTGGGTATAGCGCTATCTTGACTTTTGACCCCGTTCGCGCGCCATAAACATCAAATAAGCCCTAGATAACCAAGACGAGAATTTCAAAAAATCAAATATTTTTCCCTTTCAGTTTGAAAACGGTTATTATTCGATCTCAGAGTATTTTGTAAATAATTTGATAATTTTGATAATTTGATAAATCTTTTTCAGAATCCCCCTCCAACACACACATATGAATTCATGTTTAAATTCAGTATTTTGGGAATTTCAATTTAGACATTAATTGATAGAACGGTAGCTTAAACGCTAAATATAGGTGCCTGGTACTTAATATGAGTTTAAATGTGAAGCATGTTTGCAAAAGATTCTAATGCAATTCGAGCATCTCCTTGGCTGCCATCTAGATAATACCCGTAAGGGTAGTCGGAACACTAAATATCGATTAAAAGAGTTTTGATTCTCACTCAAGGAGGTCGGTTAAACATGCTTTTGCACTCTCAGACAGAGTTTTTAGGATGGTTCGTCTCCTCTTGTCCTATGATCTGCAACAAAAATTGGCAAATTTCATATTGAAGATTAGCTGCCATCTACTATTTAGGATGTTTGATCTTCAAATAGACTTAAGGTGTGTTTTTTCAGATTGTAATTAGAACACAATATATATGTTCTTGGCCCTTAAAGATAAAAAATGAAGGTTGCTTGTATACAAGTTGTTCCAATTTATTTACTTGTATTTGCAATGGCTGCCATTTAGACCCCCCTAAAACGCTGTCAGGACCCTAAATGTCGACTAGAAACAAACTGATTCAGCCTTTGGAATTTTGGATTCATAATTTTAAGGCACAAACCGAGAGGATGTTGGCAAAGTACATGGTGACCCTCATCTTTCATAGAATGCAACAGAAAATAGCAAAATTTCTATCTTAAACTGGCTGCCATCTCTCATAAAGCATGTTTGGATATCCAAATTATTTTTAACTAATAGATATCGTTCTAATAATGTCAAATATACATGTTTTGGTCTTTAAATATGATTTGAAATCAAAGGGCGGCTATATAATGCCTCCTGTTAAAATTGATATGTTTATCGGCTGACATTTAGAAAAACATTAAGAAAGGCCGATTGGACTCTATATATCGAATGTTAACAACTTGATTTGAAATAGGGAAGGTCATATCAACATTATCATTGCACTTTGCAATGTGATCTATGGTGTTGTACATGGTGAACTCTTTTATTTCATGGTATTCATGGAAAAAATAGCAAAATTCTTACCTAAAACTGGCTGCGATCTCCCATCTAGGAAGTTTGGATCTTCAAAATCATTTTAAGTAATAAAGGGTTATACCAGTATGCAAAATAAACATATTTTAGACTCTCAAAAATATTTTAAATGGAAGAAATCCCTTTATAGTGTACCAAGGGTAAAATGAAATTATCATTGGCTGCCATCTAGCAAACGACTCGGAATGGCAGTCGGGACCCAAATTACCACCTGTTAACATCTTGATTCTCACTCAGGGAGGTCTTATGAACATTTTCATACCACTCTTGGAAGCCCTTAGGGGGGTGCATGGTGACCCCTTCTGGCCCACGGACTATTACATATTCTAATCATCTACACTTACAATAAAATTCTTGCTGACTAAAAAATCCAAAACAGAATAAACAAGTATCTGGTGTTGTATGCAACACATAAAGTCCCCTACCGGCTTCGTTTGTCTCATGTTTTCCCACGCCAATTCTATCAGGGACGTCAAAACCAGGTCTTGTTTTGGAAAGGGTTAAACAAGACTTACATGAGTTGTTGTCTCTGCTGTGCCCACTATACAATTCATGCAAGCAATAGACAGATGCAAGAAATAGTATCAATAACAGTTACCTTGTCTGATCCAAGATGTTTTTTCTTCAGTCTTGTTGGTAAGAAATGAGAACTTTCACTGGAGGTGATTAATACTGCTGCATCACCACCCTGACTAACATGGCTTATAATTTTTTTTACATTTTAAAACAGGTTTCATCAAGTAAGCTTGCTTAGTTATTAAGTTATTGCAGGATCCATTTTTTGCCATATTTTCACTATTTCCGTTACCATAGCAACCGCACGTTTTGTCAAAGAACAAAGATAAAATGATGTGCATAATCTACACATTACCATCTAGTCATATATCTATTCCTAAATATAGAATTATCTATACACAGTATAAAATATCGAGCCATTCTTTGGCAATCGAAACAGGTAGACACTTGAATATTGTATCGAACGAACGAATCTGTATATTATGTAATATGAAAACTGTAGAATCAGAATACCATTTTATTCTAGTATGCCTGGCTTTTAAGAATCTTAGGTTGAAATTTCTTCCCGCGTTCTACTGCCGATGGCCATCATACACCAAATTTTTATCTTTGATGCGATCGAACTCTTGCGTGTTACAAAATAAATTAAGCAAATATCTTTACGAAGCGACAAAATTGAGGAACTCGTCCATACACTGAAGTTTTTGAAATTTGCTGGCTATTTTTATAAATTCAATAATCAATTATGATTAAGAGTAAATAATACATGTTTTAAAATAAATATCATGTACGTTATATAAAATAATAACAACAATATTAAAAATAATTCATACTCATGGATGAAATAGTGTTGAACTGTTGTTGGTGTTCATACACAGAACGATGAGCACCTGCAACAGCTCGACACTAGCATACTCGCACATATTCATCGTTAACAGTAAATGCATTTCTTACTACACATGTAAATATATTAGATGAATGATCATCCAAGTTTTTCCAAAAAAAAGCGTATAGTTCAATATTGTTGCGAGGGTCTACGCAGTGTGTAAATCCTTGCAATATGTTTACACTAATGCGCATTTCAATTACAACGGATTTTGACCTCAATTGTCTGCCCTGTTTGAATCTTGTGTGACTATAAGTATAGGATTAATCGAAGTTTACCTCCTGGTAAATTGGTTTGTAATTAATATGGAACCACCAACATTTATGATGTTTAGATTATTTGGCATAAAACATGAATGTGTTAAATTAGCCAATAAAATTATGTTATGTTATGTTATGTTATATACCAAGTCTCATCAAATTAGCTTGCTTACTTATTAACTTATCGCAGGATCCAATATTTTTTGCCATATTTTCACTATTTCCGTAACCATAGCAACAACAATTTTAGTCTAAAAACAAAAATAAAATTGCCATATAGTCATATACCAAGTCTCATCAAACTAGCTTGCTTAGTTAAGATCTTATCGCAGGATCCCATTTATGGCCATATTTTCACTATTTCTGTAACCAAAGCGACCTCAATTTAAGTCGAAAAACAAAAATAAAATGATGTGCATAATCTACACATTGCCATCTAGTCATATACCAACTTTCATCAAAAACGCTTGCTTAGTTATTAAGTTATCGCGGGATCCAGATTTGAGCGGACAGACGGACAGACGGACAGACGGACCGACGGACGGACGGACGGACGGACGGACGGATGGACAGACGGAAAAGATGACGCCAATATACGTTCGCCTCCGGCGGCGTATAAAAACCTTGTGACTGTTAAACTTTCTCATATTACGATTTCGAAAAACAGATGATTCGTTAAAGCAGTAGTACGATCCTGTGAATACGAATAAGAGGGCCCCTGGAATGATTACAGAGGATGGGGCGTTTGTAAGGGAAGGTGCACTTTTTAAGTGAAATATGGTCATATGTTTACCCAGTTTTTTTAAAACCATGTTCATGCTTATTTAATCCGAAAATAATTATTAGCAGGGAAGAGCAGGTATGCATTTATTTTCAAGATATAAAGTAGATATCAAGCTATAGTTGTATCATTTCAGTCAGAACTTTATTTCAGATAAAAGTTTCATTATTTTTTAAACATGTATATTTCACATAAAGAATGATATATTCGTAAAAGTTAACTTCTCATAAAGAAAGTGATTCAGTAAGACAAGATAATTATCTTATTGATAATTTCTATTGATCACAGACATTAAGAAGCTCTTCTCACGACAGTACAATGACCATGGGTAATAACGAATGTTTCTCAAATGTCGAAGAACGCGGAGGAGAATGGCATGTTGTGATTGCGGCATGATCTGCGACATCTTATTTGTATTATAGGCTATTGAATTTATATGGGAATATATTCGTGTCGGACGAGTTCTTTTGTAAGATTTGGCCCGATTCCTACAAAAAATATTTTCATTTAAATTCGTTTACCTTTTTTTACAACACCTTTTCTTCAAGAGCATTTTTTTTAATTTTTACCTCTTTTTAATACAAGCTATGTCATCACAAAAATCTTTTTCCGTTATATTTCTAGTCTTAGTCCAATATCAAAATATGCAATATCAAATAATATTGCATACTTTCCTCCTGTTCAAATACATAGAAACAATATCATGTTTAAATGAATGAACTATACATAAGTACGAGTATCAATGATTGATAAAGGGACAATATGGCCTATACTAGTGTATAGATAGAATTTATCCTTCAAAATCAATAAATGCCATCTATTTCTTCTTGTCAATTCTTGCAGGTTAAGATTCATCAGAAGTATTATCATAATTCTCATTCAGCCTAAATTCTTAGAAAATAAACCCTGATTTCAAGAACTTAACTTTGGTATTAGAAAACACCACAGGGATTGAAATGAGCCCGGATTTTGGTCAAAATTGGCAATGTGTTCATTTCCGTTTGTGATTAAAGTTGCAAGCTTCTGTACTAGCTTTCGGATCTACGGCGTGTCTTAACGGCGATTCTTTTACTTTTCAAGTAGATCTATGTTTGCACAGGTTTGTTGCGAACAGTAGCCTACATTGATTCAATGTAACTTTTAACCATTTTGAAAACTGAAAGTAAAACATTTGAATTGATTGAGTATGGTCTTATTCCACTTTCAACAATCTTTCAGTCATTTCACAGTGTCTGGAGCACCTAAAAATTGATTCCTGGTATTTCTTACACCAGTACTACCATTACATCCTTTCTTAGCCTACAGCTGCCATCCCACATTGATTGGCGACTATCAGTGAAAGACAAATAACAATTGATTTGAAATCAAATGTTTTTTTTGTAACGATAAATGCCACATTGTTTGTATTTTGGTCTCTCTAATTTCGTAAAGAGTCCACCCCCAGTTTACTCGTGTGTTGTTAACATAACGTTTAGATATGTAAATGTACAATTTACGTGTGCAAGACTGATTTCACTGACGTGGTGAAAGACGTTCAATTTCGAGTTCGAGAGAAATAGTACAATCTTTTTGGCTTAGATGCAAAGATAAAATACAGAACAATAAACACGTGTTGAATTGAAAAAAAAATTAAAAAATAATAGTGTCGGGTGGGATTCGAACCCTGTTCTCCTGCATGGAAGGCAACAATCTCTACCTATAGACCAATTCGCCGCTAGATGTGTTTAGTGTAACTTTTTATTATAGATGAAATATTTGCACTGAGCTAATATAGGAACATTTGATACCTTCTTTTTCGCACAAAATACAAAAGTTTAATGCATCTCGCACATTTCTTAATCCTGAAACTTAAAATCATTTAAAGATGTAATTTTATGAACTCTTTCCAAAATTGTGCAATGAAAGCCTGGATTTAACTGGGTTTTTGGTTGATGACATTTGCCGACTGACCGGCAACCGTCCGACCGACCTGTAAAACCGTGAACTGATCAAAGGAGAGAAATAAAATAAAAAAAAATCACCAATTAATGTTCTTTTATTGATTTTTAATAGAAAACCTAAAACACATAAACTTGAACTCAGTCTGTGGCTGGAAAATTCCTGTTGTTTTTCACGTCAATGATTGCGTTGGCTGAATTGTTTACATTGGCAACAAGCCCGTTCGTTCACTGGAAGGTTCGTAACTTTCAATGAGTTTCCTTTATCTAACGCATTATTTTTTTTTGAAAGAAATCTGTTATATTTTTAGTTGCTTACTATTATGGATTAAAAGGGAAAACGTTAAAACTTTTTTAAAGAAAGATTTCAGCCAACACACCATAAGGCTTATCAGACTGGATGGGTGTTTCTAATAAATGCCGCAATATGGCTGTCGCACGATCCATGTATTTTTTTTAAATTCGACATGAACGCATGTGAGGGTCAAGTGAATGAAGCTGTAGTTCAAAATGCACTTGCATGTAGAATCAACCATCGTCGAGCGTTGAATGGGCGTTCACGCGTCTGTGTTGATTTCATAATCTTAACGGGCGGAAAATGGCGATTTTCCGCTATTTTCCGCAAACTCGACCATTTGATAAGGTCATATTTCTAGTCTAGAAATGGTCTTAATTTTCAAAAATGGTAATATCTCGTAGTGTAAAGTCCAAAAAATATAAAAATGTGAATTTCTGTCTAATGGTAATATCTCGTAGTGTAAAGCCCAAAAAATATAAAAATGTGAATTTCTGTCTAATTTTGATATTTTCAAAATTTTTGGGCGGAATATGGGGATTAGTGAACCAAGCTCTTTTTCAAATGAAAGCTTTTTTTTTTAAAGTTTCGTAATTTCTTTGATGTTTTTATTTTTCTTTCCGATTACTTCATTATTGAAATTGGTAATTGGTACTCGGACATTCCATCGAGTACTCGATTTATCGGGTAATCGTTCCCATCCCTAATTTTAAGGAATTGTATTGTTTCACTTTCAGCCATGATCTAGATTTGAGGTGTATTTGAACAAACACCTTGCATTACACTTAAGTCTCAGTCTTGTTCTCACTTAGAACAACAACTGTGTTAGGAATATTGAAATCCATTCATAAATTTAGGAAATATGCTCTGAACAAAAGGAATTTTAACACATTAATAGTTTGACCTTCATCCCTCACCTTGACCTTATGAGCAACCAAACAAACTTTTTGCATAACACATGTAACCATTTAGGGCAACAACTGTACCAAGATATTTTGAAATCCATTCAGAAATTTAGGAAATATGCTCTGGACAAGTACAATTTACATCCAAATTTATAGTTTGTTCTTCAGCCATGACCTTGTCCAAAGGTGAACCTGAACAAATTTTTGCATAACACTTATACTCATAAAGGGCAACAACTGTGGCAGGTATTTTGAAATCCATTCATAAATGTAGGAGAAATAGTCTTAAGACAGATTATACATAAATTTATTGGTTGACATTCAGCCATGACCTTTACCTTAAACAAACTCTTCATATGAAACTTGTCATATCAAGGGCAACAATTGTGCAACATTATTATGAAATCCATTCATTAATAATATGAAATTAGGCAAAGCCTAGAAAACGGGCGAAAGAAAAAAACCCACTTGTTATGAAACATTTACTGACTGGTGACCATTTTTTGCCACATACTATTTCTTGCAAATTAAACTGTTTCAGAAATGGTATGCACTGAGAATCCCCCTCTAGCTAATAGGCCTAAGTTTTTTTCTGTTAAGGGTGCCTGTCAGTTTGCCATATCCACAAATCTAGTTGATGGCAGCTTACAGTGTCCATTGAATTACCACAACGTTTTAATGGTGTAAATTGATGCCATTCAAGTTTAATTTTAAAAAGAAGCACTTTTTGTAAATTGCAAGGCTTTAAAGAGATGTCACCATGTAGATGCTTTAATCTCATTAACATTACAGAGACATCACACTAAACCATACAATATTTTTCTTGTATATATTTGAACAACCTTTGGTCCCTGTATACTGGTAGTTATTTTAAGGTTGCTGAATTCTCTTATTTAGATCTAGATTAATAATCTATATATCTGTGTACGGGGACCACTAGATTACCTTGTGAATGCTCCTTAAATGAATTATTATAAGATAGAAGTTATTGTTCTTGATAAATATCTGATAAATGGTGGCAGATCTATGCCACAAGAAAAGGAAAAATATCTTGTGAGTGTAGGCACTGCTGCGCAACCATAAGATAAGCATGTCAAATTACAAGACATGGCAAACATATCAAATTTGCTTTTAATGAAGCCTCAACCATCTGTTTATGAGTAAAAGCACACTAACAACTCAGTAAGAAATACAGCAATGTGTTAACACAATTTTTCAAACAAGTAATATAAATATATATCTATAGTATATTGAATTGCTATTTTAGATTTATAATAAAAAAATATATATATATTTGAAGAGAATATTTTGATACATAGGATAACATTTTATTTCTTATTAATAAATGGCTTCAAACCAAGGATAATTGACCATTTATTCTAGAGGTTATTAACTGTTTGGTCACATTGAATCAGTAGTGAAAAGGAAGCCTCAAAGTAGTTGGCTTCATAAAGAATGAGTGAAAATTAATGGAAGAATTTATTCTTCGATTAATAGAACGAATGATTTAAGTCCACAACTTTGCAGTATTTAGCAGCATATAGCCGCGATTTGATCGCCGTCAAAACGGTTCAACGAAAGTTTCTATTTATTTCATAAATGGTTAGAAGAGATTTTCGTCTACGTTTACATACGGCCCTTATATCTGGGAAAAATCTAAATAGTAAGGAATATCATTTTTTTACTGGCAAAATCCCCAGAGCCTATGGAAAATTCCGTGACGTCACGCGTCATAACAGCTGTTTCCGCCATGTTTTTTACCCGCCATGATTTTATTTTCTCAACCGAAATGTTGAAATTGTTTAACGGATTACTCAATTCTTCAAGGTAAAAACTAAATTGCTATTTTCTTGTTGTGAATCATATCTTTGGATTGGTTGTTTTTTCGAGAAGAAAGACAGTTGATCTGGGTCAAGAAATCTGAAGACGGCGAGCGAATGCGAAGCCGTCTTCAGATTTCTTGGCCCAGATCAACTGTCTTTCTTCTCGTAAAAACAAATATCTACGATTCTGATACGGCGAGAAACTTTTGTTATTTGTTTATTTTGTTAGCATTTGGGAATTTCATGATGCCAGGCAACTATGAATTAGTAGCATTTTTCGTTGTCACTCACACTCAAAAGATAAACAGTCTGACAATTCACCCCAGGATACCCCTGGACACCTTCATATCCGGGTAAGAGGCCAATTCTCACCAAATACCAGTTATCTCAAACTAACCTGTCTGAGGTGCATTCGTTAGAGCTAGATTCTTAAGATTCTTATTAAGATAACAGCGCTCTAGATAAGGTCCGTATTTCCGTATTTTACGATGTAAAATTACTTGTTACGCATCATTTTTAGCAAAACTCCGTAAAAGATACGGATTGTTTTGGACGTGTACGGATATTTTTGAGTACGAACACGTAATCAAAGGGAAGTTACTCTTGCAGAATTTAAGATCTTCATTTCGACTATTCCCGATTTTGACGAGCATCTCCGTTACCCGCTAAGACTTTTCTGTCACCTGGAAAGTAGCATCGCCGAAGGTTCCCGATTGCTAGTAACGTTTTAAATGCGCACTCGGAAGTTACCGGTCGTTTTCGACTATTCCCGTGACAATGGAATGTGGCCCATGAGAAAATAATTTGTAAACAGTGCGGTACCCCGCATTGGTACCCTTATTAATTTCCTTACGAAATGATGTGAGACCAGCTGATCTGCTGACCTAAATTTTCGATTGGCGTCACTATCGACAGAAAAACACCATATTTCATTGGGATCTTTTTCAATGGTTTACTCAAAAGGTCTCACTAAATCCCAGACAAATTATCAAAGCGTTTATGGACGAAATAACATACTCCATCACTGAAAAACAGTTCAGGCAGTAAAACGAAGGGACCCTAAAACGAAAAGGTTCGTAGCAAGCAGTTTCGTTCTCGACGATTTGAATGTCTGCTTGGACAAGAGAAATCTACAAACTGAGTCAAAAATGACTACTGATCAGGAATCTGCGGTTCAAAATTGATTATTCATCATAATTCATCAGTTTTGATGCTATGTTATAATGTAGATTTCAAATTTAAATTGCAATTGTTCTTCTGACAGAAAGTAAAGTGAAAGTAGACTCCACTTTCTGATGCTTACCCTGGTTCAAGTAGTTATGCGTATTTTATAAAATATTAAGATGATGATTTTGCTGCCAACTAGACCTAATTGAAGTTTCAAAATAAAAAAATGAGAAAATTAAAACTATGATGTAAGAAGATTCAATACAATTAAAAAACATATAACATTTTTATGACCCATTTGGGGATGAGGGGGGGGGGGGTATTTTTTCTGTTCTTCACTGTCTCAATTATTAAATTTATATACAAAAAAAAACGTATTTTCAGTTTCTAGGCTCAATGATTGAAAAAGGAAAGATTATTCTATATTAAATGGAAGGGTCGCTGTATTGTTGTTAAAGAGGTTCAGGTACAAAAACTTGTTTTATAGGTTATAATAAAGAATCGAAAAATTACTTTTCTTCCATTTGCTCTTTACTGAAAGTTATGTGTACTGATGCCCCATATCAGGTACTGATTTAAAATTATTTCAATCAGTACTGTACTGATGGCTTTTGAAATTATCTGGAGCACTGAAGATAAGTAGAGCGAGATAATAAGCTCAAGATATCTCAATGAGGAAATAAAGATGGTTTTGCATTGGCTTAAAACAAGTAGACATGTTGACGTCAAATATGTTCACCCAAAATATCGAAAATCGTTCATTACGATGTCTTAAAACTCTCATTTAGATGGATTTTTCATCTTGCTTTTATGAACGCACAACTGGTTCACATCGCACCGCTGGTTCACGGTGAAGAAGGAAAGGATATATCCTTCTAAATAACAAATAATTTTGACAACAACTTCCTATATTCCAAGAGACTTGATGTCAAAATATGAATTAATGATAACAGTGATAACAAAAAACTTTCAGTTTTAAGCACTGTCTTCATTTTCTTTTGATTAACTTGTAACTATTTGGTTTGTTTTCATCTCAAATAAAAATTATAAGAATGAAAATATAAATGAAAAGGTATATCAGGGATAGTTCTTGCTGGTAATAACATGTGCATAGCTGAGTCGAATGAGAAATTTAGAATTTCTGGTGAGAAATTTTAAAAAGTTTCGATGGCTTAGGAAAAACAGTCACTTCCTATAAAATTATTGACTGTTACAACTGTTTTGCACTGAGCCAGTTTTTACAAGATTTCTGGCAGAAAAATGAGAGAATCTCAATATCTCGCATCACCATGTGTAAGAATTCAACAATGTATTTGAATCAGGGTTAGGGGACAGCGTGAAACGTCTGAACAATTGATGAAAATATTTCACAAAGTCAAGATGGATTTCATATTGGAAACACCATGTAATCAAAGTGCAAGGTAACAGGGTAGCTCCCAAGATACCAGGTATATATAGATATTTGTCTACTAATAAATGAAAATATTAGACAGAAAAATATCAGCGTCTTGTCCCTCCAGAAGTTTTTGTTTATATTTTACTTTTTGTATTTTTTTTTTTTTTTTTTTTTTTTTTTTGGGGGGGGGGGGGGGGGGGGGTTTCGGGTGCAGCGCCCCTGACACAGATTAAATGATTTTCTACCACTTATGTAAACAATTTCAGAAGTGTACCAATAACAATGATTAAATGATGTGTGTTTTTTATCATTTTACATTAAATTTTGATGGTTTGTCTTGAATATTTAATTGATAATAGATTAAGAGATGTTATAAATTCTGAGTAATTTTAACGCTTACACAGAGTTCCCACTGACTTTTCAATTTGGGGGTGAAAACAGTCATTTTACAGCATACTTGTACCCCCTTTACATGAAACAAAGAAGGCTTCTTGCAAAAATTGGGGGTACAAGATTCAAATTGGGGGTGAAAAACCCCAATTTGAGGGTTTTTTGAAACCCTGCTTACACACAAAAATACCTCAAATATTTGGTACAACCTTAGAACATAATTGAAGGAAAAATTGAGCAGACATGCCAACCAATCTAATATTGTGGTTCATGTACAGATTTAATTATAATCTCCACAATACCCATAGAAAAATAATGAAATAGGAAAAAATGACTTTTGTGCATATTTTATCATTTTTTGGTCATTTAGAATACAGGAATACATAGATAATGAAACTACTTTTCAATAAATGTGACAGTTATCAGTTTAGGAAATGCAAACTTGTGTAAATCTTCCAGTCTATTTTTTCACCAAAGAACAACAACAGATCCCAACCTCATCAGGTTTTAAGAAAAAAAAATGCAGCTGCTTTTTTTGGTGTCTTTTATCAATTTCCTTCAACAACAATCTGCTTTGGATGGATATAGCCCTAGCCTCCATGAACTCAGGTATGATAAATCTCTTGCTGTTCAATTATTTCCATTATAAATCAGACATTTGATTTCTCCCGATGTCAGGGTTTTCTCCCCATATTTTACCCTTCTTCCAGCTCTCCCAATGGTGAGACCATTTTTCTCGACATAAGTCATTTGAACATGGAAAACAATCAGGAGGCAAATTTCTGGTCCAAAGAGTCGAATCACTTGCGTAAAATCCCATATCCCATAAAGCGATTTTTATCTGTCTGGAAGAGTCATTGTTTAAAGGTTGGGTTGATCAACTTTTGCTGACAAATCTATTCTACTATACATCATAACCCTCCGAACTGTTTACCTACAGAACTAGTCAAGATGTTCCTTAATCATCTCCTTTTGGTTGGAAATTATAACAAAAAATCACTATTAGAAGGAAAATGACTAACAATTTAACTCACAGGGACATGTGCCGCTGATTTCTTTAAAAAACTTCTATGATGATAGTGAACCAACTTATTTCAGACCCGGGCGGGGCCCTATGTTGTTGTTTTTACAGCTTGAGACCGGCTCTGCGTTCGGAATGACAAAACGGTTCAAGTTATACCCTGTTTAGCAAGTGCAATTTCGTTCAAAGTGGGGTATAACTCGAACTGTTCTGTCATCCTGAACGCAGAGCTGGTTTCAAGCTGTAAAACCAACGACAACCAGCCATGCCCAGGGACGAAAATAAGTTGGCCCTAAGACAAGAAGTAGAACTCCATTTTGGAGCAAACATCACCCGGCACAAATCGAGAGTCAATTTCTTAGTCAGTTTTTACCCAATCTAAATGCACAATTTATCATTTCATAGCTAAATGGAAAAGCTACCACGGAATACTTAATTTTAAGACCAAACACACTTCATTTGGGAAAGCCAAACTCGAATATTCATATATGTTTTATAAAAAAAAAATGGCGGGACATGTCCCCGTGTTTAAACTAAAGTCGCACAGTCTGTTATTCATCAGTCATGAATTTTTCTTTGCAGAAATATTACAGCATGTGAGTGATGTGACACTTAAAAACGCTTATTTAATTGAAATAAACTCTCAGTCATTGATTCTCTTAAATTCTCATCAAATCATATTACTAGATTCAGGCCTGTGGAGTAAATCAGTTGCTCAAACAGCTATAGTTAGTTTCATACTTCCATGAAATCATTAAAATGTTCTTCTTGTCTCTAAATTGAGAAAAAAAATATAATATATGTATTAAACCGATATGATTTTCAGTTTGATGTTTTGACAAGATTTCTGATTGGCTGAAAAAAATGCTTTTATACCTCAAGGTCATCAAATCTGAGCATGAAGCTATTTTTATGCTCCAGTACAAAATGGTTAAACTAAAAACATCTTTCTCAGATTGTAAATTATATTAAACAAATCACATATTTTTTGAATTATGAAAAAAAGAAGGTACCATACATGTATTGTTTTTAATTCTAGAAGGTATGAAACTAATATTTTAACACACTAAGTGACTTTTGTATCAATCTGTTTGGAATATTCATTGAGAGTGATAAGGTTATGGTTTCATGTCTCCTTAAACACCCAGTCATGGAGACTTTTAAATTTTATTTCTGTTTGGCCTTATTTCACAATCATGGTCTTATTGCTTCTAATTACTCAAAATCATGTATGGAGGTTCGATTCCTTCCCCAGACTGTATAAATTGCTGGTGCACAAAGGGACAAATTGTCTGGAGGTCCCACATGATTTTGATATAAAAACATAATTCATGATATGATTATGGTCATAGAAGAGAATATATAAATAAATAACATTGTGTTAAAAAAGGTACATGCTTCCTTGTGATTGGTTAATTGTTTCATTGCAATTATTCAACATGCATGGCAGTTATTATTACAAAATTTTGATATTTACTCATATAAAGTGTAATTAGCTTTTTAGATTCATGCCTCCATGAATTAAAAAGACCTACCCTTTCTGAACCTCAAGTATTGGTGGGGCTCACCTGAGCACAGCGTGCTAAAGGGGAGCTATTAGATCCTGCCTGAGTCCATCATCTGTCATCAACAATTTAAAACTTCTTCTCTGAAACCACTTGCCCTACTTGAATGAAATTTTTCCAGAATATTCCTTGGGTGACCCTCTTCAAATATTGTATGCAAAATCCTGATAGGCCCATAATTATGGACGTAGCAGGGAATGACATTTGGTCACTCTGAAATGTTTGAACATCTGAACCACTGGGCTGATTTCAATGAAACTTTGCAAGACTTTGGTTGACCATGATGGGGATCTTCCAAAATTGTTCTCAAAATTCTGAGTTGCCAATAAATATGGGCATGGCAGGGTGGGGCGTTTATCACTATGAACTTTTGAAGGACTTCATCTCCTAAAGCAGTACAGCAATTTCAATGAAATTTTGTCAAAATGTTCCTTGGGTGACCATCTTTGAAAATACTCGGGAATTTCTTTCTGAGTTGCTAATAAATATTGGCTTGGCAGGGTCTGAAATCTTAGAACAACATCTCCTTAGCCAAATTTAATGAAACTTTGCCAGAATGTTTACTTGGCTAGCCTTTCTTAAAATTTTTCACAAAACTCTTATTGCCTCAGAAGTATACTCCTAGCTACCTGGCTGATTTCAATGAAACTTTTCCAGAATGCTACTTTGGTGATTTTTTTTCCAAGAATTTTTGTCAAATTTTTATTAGCCTGACAATTATCCATTGTGAAACCATGACCGACATCTAACTCTCCTATATAATTAGATCAACTCAAATAAAGAAATTATTTTGGAATGATATTGCAGCAAATTTTGAGTAAACTTTATGGGAAGTTATACAATATCACTAATTTCATCCAAAAGAAATTAATGATGTGGTATAACCTCCATTTGTTTTTGTTTTTTTTACTTTTCTCTTTTGTGTCTTTACAGTCCTATCAGACACTTAAAAATCCTCATCATCCATCAAAGTCGTAGAATGATTTATTCGATTTAAATAAAAATGTAATCATGTTGTACGTTTTCAAAGTGTTTTTAACTGATGTTCAGGCGTTCCTGTAGGTAGGATTGAATGTTTGAAATGAATGGAGCACTGAGCTAGGGATTCTGTATGTTTTTTCACAACATTTGTGCCATTTCAAGATGTTTTTCTTTGCCTCAATGTGCATTACACAAAATCTCCCCATTTGAGGCCCAATCTCCCTACCAAAAGGTCTTAATCTCTCTATGAGTGCCCATGGAAATATTTCATGTATGTATCAGATCGAACTGGCCCAAAGCGACCTAGCCAGAGTCTTCACTATAATACACGCTGTAGATAGATAGTATTATATGAGAACACAGGTTTGCATGTTCCTACAGTGTGATTAGGTTTTAAGTTTCATATCTCAATGAGACCAACAAATGCTTTTATCAACTCTAAAATTTTAGAATTTTCAGCAAAACTAGAACAGCTGTTACTTTTTTTTCGAGACATCTTTTTTTTTTTGTGAAAGGTCATAACACACAGTTGATAACATCTTTCTCCTGTGATCAAGTCTCTTGACTTTGTGACCTTGACCTTAACTTTTGAAACTTTATATTGCTTTATACGTGCATATAGGTGTATTATCTGAATGCTTTCAGCTTAGACAATTATACATCATAGATGCACTGATTCTAAAGATGATCAAACTTTTATTTAATACAATGAAATTCAATGTTAGTAACTTCATCAGGCTGTAGTCTTTCACTTAACCTAACCATGTACATGTACCTAAAACAAATATGTTTTTTTTATATATCTGTTTTACTTCTAACAGACTATTATTTATTAGATTATGGGCTTAAGAATAGAGAAAAATGACCTTGAACTTTGTTCTTTAGTCAAGTGATGTTTGTGACAAGCAGCAGTTTGGACAAGCATGTTGTCTGCGGACATCTCTTGTATACTTTCGGCCGTGACAAGATCCGTCAAACTCACAACCGAAATTAAAAAAAAATGGAAAAGATTGTTTTTAGGAGCATGTCTTGTTTACTTTATACCGAACCTAATGTTGCATATTTTGGTATCATCTCCACCTGTCTATCCATATATCGCCCAACCTCCATTAACCAATTTCTATTTTCACTCATTCTTTCCCGTGATACCCTTAAGGTGTCGCCAATCTTGTATATAAACAGTTGTTCACCAGTATGTCTGTCTTTCTTAGTTGTTATAAATTTCTCCAGAGTTGTCAAAATTGAATAAAAAATCATCTGCATTAAAAGCTATGATTAATGTATCTTCTTTGTTTTGTTCCTTTTTATTAGCGTGCCTGTGTAAAACAGTACACCAAGGTCCAGTCATCACCTTGGTGTCTTTACTCTTTGGTGTTGTTGTTTTGGTTTTGGGCACCCATATGCAATGCTCTTGTTTGATTATACCAGTACATGTATATATTTTTATTTGTACCTTGTACATAAGTGAAATTTGAAACACAAAAAGAGGGGCAAATTTGTCATTTATCAGATTTCTAGGTAAACAGGTTGCGAAAAGATTTTAGGGAAGTTGAGTTTAAATTTTGAGTTTACTTTGATCACACTTAGCGTTCTTAATATTAAGCAGTATGCATTCTCTGACCAGGCAACTTGCTTCTATTGGTTCATTTCATTACAAATGTAGTATATTTTGCCATACACAATATTGTATGCAACTATTGTCATGAATTTATGATGTAATTTATATGTGTTGTATATAATGGGCCGGTGGCCTATATGTATCTGAAAATAATCAACTATCTATCTATCTATCTTTCTAGGTAAACAGTATTAGTAAAATTAAATGAAATAAACCAATGTCAATTGACCCTATTTGCATTGTTTCCTTTTATTGGATTTAACCCTTACCTACAAAATACTGCTTTTTGTTTGCTAAATAGCATAGTAATTAAAATCATGAGAATGAGAAAAACTTAAGATATACAATTTCTTTATTTTAGACAACATTTTTTTATCTAAGTAAATGATATTAAAAATATATCTGTATGTTTTTGTAAGTCTGCATCTTCTTCTAATTTGGGAAAAATTTAGTATTTGCTCATCTGTAAAAAGACTCATACAGCACTTTGAAACAATCTCTTATTTTGAGTCAATGCTTATTTGTCCATGTTTATAGCTAAAACTAAGCAGATCTATCGCACCAGGTTACTAAAAGCTTCAGCCTTAAAATTGCCAAGATCAGAAGCAATGCAGAAAGACTTTAAACTCATGGCCATTGCCCATACAAGCTTCCTATGAAAACATAAAGAAAGGCCAAAACAAAAAAATCCTTTCATCCTGTGCAAGTACAAATATTTTGGTTTCCTTGAGCAAACATTTTTCCAGACTTTAGTGCCTGTTCTGGATATTCAAAAATGGAACAAATTCTAAGTCCAATCTAAATAAAGTATAGGATAAATGTGTTTTCTTTCTTTCTTTTTTTTTTATCATTATAGATCAGTATTGAAATTTATGAATTTGATAATTTTTGAAAATACTAAAATCACTTTAAAAATAGGTGATTCAAAATTTCTAGAAGACAGAAGCTGTCGTTTTTGTCAAAAATGCATAGACTGAAGATATGTCTTCTAGTCTAAAGGTTACCTTTCTACCTGGAAGTACAGGAATACTGGAGTGCCACCTCTGCATCAATATTCAGAATGAGGCTCAGTGACGTCACTGTTTTAAATGTAAAACATTTTTTGAACAGGAATTTTCTGCAATCGAAGAGAGGTTACATAAAATCCCTTTTTGATAAATAATTAAAGACATGACTGCTAAATTTTATTTTACTAGTTTTGTAAGGATTTTCTTAGAAGTAGGTTGACTGTATTGTACGATTTCTAGATCTAAAACCCTTCTTTTAAAGTAATTTTTGATAACCAGTCGCAATCTTGTTGTTGTTGTTGCAAAAAATTAGACTGTGTCTCGAAACACCTATTCAGGGTATAGGAAAGTGAGTGACCGGAAGGAGATAAACGGACGCGGCCTGACAAAGGAGCTTTTTATGGGGAAATCAAAATGGACGATTTGGGTTGAACGGTATATGAGTTCTTATTTTATTGTTTGTTATTTTACTTCTATTTTCTCCATATATACCTGTAAGCTATAGGCGGTCTTCAGACCGGGCCTTCGGCCCGGTCTTTCGCCCGTATAAATATGATCCAAACAAGACCAATTATAACCATTTTTATTGTTTGTCCTTCAGCTGTAACCTTTACCTTTGGTACATCTGAACAAATTCAAGCTGACACTTGTACCCATTCTGTGCCAAGTTATTTTGAAATAATAAATGTAGGATATATGGATCAAACACAAATTTGTAACTAGAATTTCATCCATGACCACATTGACCTTCTGCAGTGAAACTAGTTATCACCCAGGGAACAACTGTGCCATGTTATTGAAATTCACCAATAAATGTAGAGGTTATGCACCAGCCCAGCGTTCAGGATCACTTAACAGTGAAAACAGTTTTCCAATTATATCCCAATTTGCACACAAATGCACATTCAAAACAGGGTAGAATTGAAACAGTTTGCATCGTTTTGTGATCATTTATGCAGGGCAGTCCTAAATGGGACACGCACACACCCACACATGCAGCAACACATGCTTTTTTACACAGACAAGGGGAAGCTCTCTCTCTATATATATATCTCCATTTCATTGTGAGGGCATTGGAAAATGACAAAGTGTACAATTTTAAGAATGAAAAATCTTAAAGCTTGTGAATGACACTGCAGCATAATGATATTATCAATATTATGGACAACTCACAGACGACTTCCTTTAGTGTGAAAAGAATGTCCCTTAGAATGTAGCTGAATTAAAATTATCATAATAGTGAATTCAAAACACTTTAATAATTTCACTGAATTAGCAGTGAAATGACAAATCTTTAATCTGCCAGGAAACTTGATTAAATATAAATATAATTATTTACCAATTCTTTCAAATCATGACCAGCCGAAAACACAGGACCTGTATGTGTTAACACAAATGCTCTGAGATCTGGGGAGTCTATATGTAGATCTGTGTTTAATTGCTGTAACATGGCCAGAGATAACACATTCCTTAAACAGAAAAAATGATTATTATAGTATTATTTCTTAAAATTTACATTTTTGGGTCTTTTTAGCCATACATTAATGGACAAAACCCAGGTGTTAACAGAAGAAAACATGGATTAATAAGTAAAGGGGTACCCAAAATATTTAACATTAAATCAGGATTAAATAATTCCTATTAAATCGAATAACAAGGGGTCAGGGATGCTGCATAAACGCACAGACGGATGCATCAGACGGCAACGAAACCGGTGTTAATTTGAAGCGCAGATGCATAGCTAGTGAACGCAGGTGTTTGGGACGATGTGGGTATGGATGCATGGGCGCATCAGTCGATCGAAAAATGGGTACCCAAAATATTTAACATTAAATCAGGATTAAATAATTACTATTAAATCGAATAACAAGGGGTCAGGGATGCTGCAAAAAGGCAAAGACGGATGCATCAGACGCCAATGAAACCAGTGTTAATTTGAAGCGCAGATGCATAGCTAGTGGACGCGGGTATTTTGGACGACGTGGGTATGGATGCATGGCCGCATTAGTCGATCGAAAAATGGGTACCCAAAATATTTAACATTAAAACAGGATTAAATAATTACTATTAAATCGAATAACAAGGGGTCAGGGATGCTGCATAAACGCACAGACGGATGCATCAGACGGCAACGAAACCGGTGTTAATTTGAAGCGCAGATGCATAGCTAGTGAACGCAGGTATTTGGGACAATTTTGGTATGGATGCATGGGCGCATCAGTTGATCGAAAAATGGGTACCCAAAATATTTAACATTAAATCAGGATTAAATAATTACTATTAAATCGAATAACAAGGGGTCAGGGATGCTGCATAAACGCACAGACGGATGAATCAGACGGCAACGAAACCGGTGTTAATTTGAAGCGCAGATGCATAGCTAGTGAACGCGGATGTTTGGGACGATGTGGGTATGGATGCATGGGCGCATCAGTCGATCGAAAAATGGGTACCCAAAATATTTAACATTAAATCAGGATTAAATAATTACTATTTAATCGAATAACAAGGGGTCAGGGATGCTGCCTAAAGGCACAGACGGATGCATCAGACGGCAACGAAACCGGTGTTAATTTGAAGCGAAGATGCATAGCTAGTGAACGCGGGTGTTTGGGACGATGTGGGTATAGGTGCATGGTTGCAACAGTCGATCGAAAAATGGGTACCCAAAATATTTAAATAAATCAGGATTAAATAATTACTATTAAATCGAATAACAAGGGGTCAGGGATGCTGCATAAACGCACAGACGGATGCATCAGACGGCAACGAAACCGGTGTTAATTTGAAGCGCAGATGCATAGCTAGTGAACGCGGGTGTTTGGGACGATGTGGGTATGGATGCATGGGCGCATCAGTCGAGCGAAAAATGGGTACCCAAAATATTTAACATTAAATCAGGATTAAATAATTACTATAAAATCGAATAACAAGTGGTCAGGGATGCTGCATAAACGCACAGACGGAAGCATCAGACGGCAACGAAACCGGTGTTAATTTGAAGCGCAGATGCATAGCTAGTGAACGCGCGTGTTTGGGACGATGTGGGTATGGATGCATGGGCGCATCAGTCGATCGAAAAATGGGTACCCAAAATATTTAACATTAAATCAGGATTAAATAATTCCTATTAAATCGAATAACAAGGGGTCAGGGATGCTGCATAAACGCACAGACTGATGCATCAGACAGCAACGAAACCGGTGTTAATTTCAGGCGCAGATGCATAGCTAGTGAACGCGCGTATTTGGGACGACGTGGATATGGATGCATGGGCGCATCAGTCGATCGAAAAATTGGTACCCAAGATATTTAACATTAAATCAGGATTAAATAATTCCTATTAAATCGAATAACAAGGGGTCAGGGATGCTGCATAAACGCACAGACGGATGCATCAGACGGCAACGAAACCGGTGTTAATTTGAAGCGCAGATGCATAGCTAGTGAACGCGCGTATTTGGGACGACGTGGGTATGGATGCATGGGCGCATCAGTCGATCGAAAAATGGGTACCCAAAATATTTAACATTAATTCAGGATTAAATAATTCCTATTAAATCGAATAACAAGGGGTCAGGGATGCTGCATAAACGCACAGACGGATGCATCAGACGGCAACGAAAACGGTGTTAATATGACGTGCAGATCTATAGCTAGTGAACGCGCGTATTTGGGACGACGTGGGTATGGATGCATGGGCGCATCAGTCGAACGAAAAATGGGTACCCAAAATATTTAACATTAAATCAGGATTAAATAATAACTATTAAATCGAATAACAAGGGGTCATTGATGCTGCATAAACGCACAGACTGATGCATCAGACAGCAACGAAACCGGTGTTAATTTCAGGCGCAGATGCATAGCTATTAAACGCGCGTATTTGGGACGACGTGGGTATGGATGCATGGGCGCATCAGTCGATCGAAAAATTGGTACCCAAGATATTTAACATTAAATCAGGATTAAATAATTCCTATTAAATCGAATAACAAGGGGTCAGGGATGCTGCATAAACGCACAGACGGATGCATCAGACGGCAACGAAACCGGTGTTAATTTGAAGCGCAGATGCATAGCTAGTGAACGCGCGTATTTGGGACGACGTGGGTATGGATGCATGGGCGCATCAGTCGATTGAAAAATGGGTACCCAAAATATTTAACATTAATTCAGGATTAAATAATTCCTATTAAATCGAATAACAAGGGGTCAGGGATGCTGCATAAACGCACAGACGGATGCATCAGACGGCAACGAAAACGGTGTTAATATGACGTGCAGATCTATAGCTAGTGAACGCGCGTATTTGGGACGACGTGGGTATGGATGCATGGGCGCATCAGTCGAACGAAAAATGGGTACCCAAAATATTTAACAATAAATCAGGATTAAATAATTCCTATTAAATCGAATAACAAGGGGTCAGGGATGCTGCATAAACGCACAGACGGATGCATCAGACGGCAACGAAACCGGTGTTAATTTGACGTGCAGATGCATAGCTAGTGAACGCGCGTGTTTGGGACGACGTGGGTATGGATGCATGGGCGCATCAGTCGATCGAAAAATAGGTACCCAAAATATTTAAGAATAAATTAGGATTAAATAATTCCTATTAAATCGAATAACAAGGGGTCAGGGATGCTGCATAAACGCACAGACGGATGCATCAGACGGCAACGAAACCGGTGTTAATTTGAAGCGCAGATGCATAGCTAGTGAACGCGCGTGTTCGGGATTACGTGGGTATGGATGGATGGGCGCATCAGTCGATCGAAAAATGGGTACCCAAAATATTTAACATTAAATCAGGATTAAATAATTCCTATTAAATCGAATAACAAGGGGTCAGGGATGCTGCATAAATGCACAGACGGATGCATCAGACGGCAACGAAACCGGTGTTAATTTGAAGCGCAGATGCATAGCTAGTGAACGCGCGTATTTGGGACGACGTGGGTATGGATGCATGGGCGCATCAGTCGATCGAAAAATGAGTACCCACAATATTTAACATTAAATCAGGATTAAATAATTCCTATTAAATCGAATAACAAGGAGTCAGGGATGCTGCATAAACGCACAGAAGAAAGCATCAGACGGCAACGAAACCGGTGTTAATTTGAAGCGCAGATGCATAGCTAGTGAACGCGCGTATTTGGGACGACGTGGGTATGGATGCATGGGCGCATCAGTCGATCGAAAAATGGGTACCCAAAATATTTAACATTAAATCAGGATTAAATAATTCCAATTAAATATAATAACAAGGGGTCAGGGATGCTGCATAAACGCACAGACGGATGCATCAGACGGCAACGAAACCGGTGTTAATTTGAAGCGCAGATGCATAGCTAGTGAATGCGCGTATTTGGGACGACGTGGGTATGGATGCATGGGCGCATCAGTCGATCGAAAAATTAGTACCCAAAATATTTAACATTAAATCAGGATTAAATAATTCCTATTAAATCGAATAACAAGGGGTCAGGGATGCTGCATAAACGCACAGACGGATGCATCAGACGGCAACGAAACCGGTGTTAATTTGAAGCGCAGATGCTTAGCTAGTGAACGCGCGTGTTTGGGACGACGTGGGTATGGATGCATGGGCGCATCAGTCGATCGAAAAATGGGTACCCAAAATATTAAACATTAAAACAGGATTAAATAATTACTATTAAATCGAATAACAAGGGGTCAGGGATGCTGCATAAACGCACAGACGGATGCATCAGACGGCAACGAAACCGGTGTTAATATGACGTGCAGATCTATAGCTAGTGAACGCGCGTATTTGGGACGACGTGGATATGGATGCATGGGCGCATCAGTCGATCGAAAAATGAGTACCCAAAATATTTAATATTAAATCAGGATGAAATAATTCCTATTAAATCGAATAACAAGGGGTCAGGGATGCTGCATAAACGCACAGACGGATGCATCAGACGGCAACGAAACCGGTGTTTATTTGACGTGCAGATGCATAGCTAGTGAACGCGCGTGTTTTGGATTACGTGGGTATGGATGCATGGGCGCATCAGTCGATCGAAAAATAGGTACCCAAAATATTTAACATTAAATCAGGATTAAATAATTCCTATTAAATCGAATAACAAGGGGTCAGGGATGCTGCATAAACGCACAGACGGATGCATCAGACGGCAACGAAACCGGTGTTAATTTGAAGCGCAGATGCATAGCTAGTGAACGCGCGTATTTGGGGCGACGTGGGTATGGATGCATGGGCGCATCAGTCGATCAAAAAATGGGTACCCAAGATATTTAACATTAACTCAGGATTAAATAATTCCTATTAAATCGAATAACAAGGGGTCAGGGATGCTGCATAAACGCACAGACGGATGCATCAGACGGCAACGAAACCGGTGTTATTTTGAAGCGCAGATGCATAGCTAGTGAACGCGCGTATTTGGGACGACGTGGGTATGGATGCATGGGCGCATCAGTCGATCGAAAAATTGGTACCCAAAATATTTAACATTAAATCAGGATTAAATAATTCCTATTAAATCGAATAACAAGGGGTCAGGGATGCTGCATAAACGCACAGACGGATGCATCAGACGGCAACAAAACCGGTGTTAATTTGAAGCGCAGATGCATAGCTAGTGACGCGCGTGTTTGGGACGACGTGGGTATGGATGCATGGGCGCATCAGTCGATCGAAAAATAGGTTCACAAAATATCTAACATTAAATCAGGATTAAATAATTCCTATTAAATCGAATAACATGGGGTCAGGGATGCTGCATAAAGGCACAGACGGATGTATCAGACGGCAACGAAACCGGTGTAAATTTGAAGCGCAGATGCATAGCTAATGAACGCGCGTGTTTGGGACGACGTGGGCATGGATGCATGGGCGCATCAGTCGATCGAAAAATGGGTACCCAAAATATTTAACATTAAATCAGGATGAAATAATTCCTATTAAATCGAATAACAAGGGGTCAGGGATGCTGCATAAAGGCACAGACGGATGCATCAGACGGCAACGAAACCGGTGTTAATTTGAAGCGCAGATGCATAGCTAGTGAACGCGCGTGTTTGGGGCGACGTGGATATGGACGCATGGGCGCATCAGTCGATCGAAAAATGGGTACCCAAAATATTTAACATTAAATCAGGATTAAATAATTCCTATTAAATCGAATAAAAAGGGGTCAGGGATGCTGCATAAACGCACAGACGGATGCATCAGACGGCAACGAAACCGGTGTTTATTTGAAGCGCAGATGCATAGCTAGTGAACGCGCGTATTTGGGATGACATGGGTATGGACGCATGGGCGCATCAGTCGATCGAAAAATGGGTACCCAAAATATTTAACATTAAATCAGGATTAAATAATTCCTATTAAATCGAATAACAAGGGGTCAGGGATGCTGCATAAACGCACAGACGGATGCATCAGACGGCAACGAAACCGGTGTTAATTTGAAGCGCAGATGCATAGCTAGTGACGCGCGTGTTTGGGACGACGTGGGTATGGATGCATGGGCGCATCAGTCGACCGAAAAATGGGTACCCAAAATATTTAACATTAAAACAGGATTAAATAATTCCTATTAAATCGAATAACAAGGGGTCAGGGATGCTGCATAAACGCACAGACGGATGCATCAGACGGCAACGAAACCGGTGTTAATTTGAAGCGCAGATGCATAGCTAGTGAACGCGCGTATTTGGGACGACGTGGGTATGGATGCATGGGCGCATCAGTCGATCGAAAAATGGGTACCCAAAATATTTAACATTAAATCAGGATTAAATAATTACTATTAAATCGAATAACAAGGGGTCAGGGATGCTGCATAAACGCACAGACGGATGCATCAGACGGCAACGAAACCGGTGTTAACTTGAAGCGCAGATGCATATCTAGTGAACGCGCGTGTTTTGGACGACGTGGGTATGGATGCATGGGCGCATCAGTCGATCGAAAAATGGGTACCCAAAATATTTAACATTAAATCAGGATTAAATAATTCCTATTAAATCGAATAACAGGGGGTCAGGGATGCTGCATAAACGCACAGACGGATGCATCAGACGGCATCGAAACCGGTGTTAATTTGAAGCGCAGATGCATAGCTATTGAACGCGCGTATTTGGGACGACGTGGGTATGGACGCATGGGCGCATCAGTCGATCGAAAAATGGGTACCCAAAATATTTAACATTAAATCAGGATTAAATAATTCCTATTAAATCGAATAACAAGGGGTCAGGGATGCTGCATAAACGCACAGACGGATGCATCAGACGGCAACGAAACTGGTGTTAATTTGAAGCGCAGATGCATAGCTAGTGAACGCGCGTATTTGGGACGACGGGGGTATGGATGCATGGGCGCATCAGTCGATCGAAAAATGAGTACCCAAAATATTTAACATTAAATCAGGATTAAATAATTCCTATTAAATCGAATAACAAGGGGTCAGGGATGCTGCATAAACGCACAGACGGATGCATCAGACGGCAACGAAACCGGTGTTTACTTGAAGCGCAGATGCATAGCTAGTGCACGCGCGTGTTTGGAACGACGTGGGTATGGATGCATGGGCGCATCAGTCGATCGAAAAATGGGTACCCAAAATATTAAACATTAAATCAGGATTAAATAATTCCTATTAAATCGAATAACAAGGGGTCAAGGATGCTTCATAAACGCACAGACGGATGCATCAAACGGCAACGAAACCGGTGTTAATTTGAAGCGCAGATGCATAGCTAGTGAACGCGCGTGTTTGGGACGACGTGGGTATGGATGCATGGGCGCATCAGTCGATCGAAAAATGGGTACCCAAAATATTTAACATTAAATCAGGATTAAATAATTCCTATTAAATCGAATAACAAGGGGTCAGGGATGCTGCATAAACGCACAGACGGATGCATCAGACGGCAACGAAACCGGTGTTAACTTGAAGCGCAGATGCATAGCTAGTGAACGCGCGTGTTTTGGACGATATGGGTATGGATGCATGGGCGCATCAGTCGATCGAAAAATAGGTACCCAAAATATTTAACATTAAATCAGGATTAAATAATTCCTATTAAATCGAATGACAGGGGGTCAGGGATGCTGCATAAACGCACAGACGGATGCATCAGACGGCAACGAAACCGGTGTTAATTTGAAGCGCAGATGCATAGCTATTGAACGCGCGTATTTGGGACGACGTAGGTATGGATGCATGGGCGCATCAGTCGATCGAAAAATGGGTACCCAAAATATTTAACATTAAATCAGGATTAAATAATTCCTATTAAATCGAATAACAAGGGGTCAGGGATGCTGCATAAACGCACAGACGGATGCATCAGACGGCAACGAAACTGGTGTTAATTTGAAGCGCAGATGCATAGCTAGTGAACGCGCGTATTTGGGACGACGGGGGTATGGATGCATGGGCGCATCAGTCGATCGAAAAATGGGTACCCAAAATATTTAACATTAAATCAGGATTAAATAATTCCTATTAAATCGAATAACAAGGGGTCAGGGATGCTGCATAAACGCACAGACGGATGCATCAGACGGCAACGAAACCGGTGTTAATTTGAAGCGCAGATGCATAGCTAGTGACGCGCGTGTTTGGGACGACGTGGGTATGGATGCATGGGCGCATCAGTCGACCGAAAAATGGGTACCCAAAATATTTAACATTAAAACAGGATTAAATAATTCCTATTAAATCGAATAACAAGGGGTCAGGGATGCTGCATAAACGCACAGACGGATGCATCAGACGGCAACGAAACCGGTGTTAATTTGAAGCGCAGATGCATAGCTAGTGAACGCGCGTATTTGGGACGACGTGGGTATGGATGCATGGGCGCATCAGTCGATCGAAAAATGGGTACCCAAAATATTTAACATTAAATCAGGATTAAATAATTACTATTAAATCGAATAACAAGGGGTCAGGGATGCTGCATAAACGCACAGACGGATGCATCAGACGGCAACGAAACCGGTGTTAACTTGAAGCGCAGATGCATATCTAGTGAACGCGCGTGTTTTGGACGACGTGGGTATGGATGCATGGGCGCATCAGTCGATCGAAAAATGGGTACCCAAAATATTTAACATTAAATCAGGATTAAATAATTCCTATTAAATCGAATAACAGGGGGTCAGGGATGCTGCATAAACGCACAGACGGATGCATCAGACGGCATCGAAACCGGTGTTAATTTGAAGCGCAGATGCATAGCTATTGAACGCGCGTATTTGGGACGACGTAGGTATGGATGCATGGGCGCATCAGTCGATCGAAAAATGGGTACCCAAAATATTTAACATTAAATCAGGATTAAATAATTCCTATTAAATCGAATAACAGGGGGTCAGGGATGCTGCATAAACGCACAGACGGATGCATCAGACGGCAACGAAACCGGTGTTTATTTGAAGCGCAGATGCATAGCTAGTGAACGCGCGTGTTTGGGACGACGTGGGTATGGACGCATGGGCGCATCAGTCGATCGAAAAATGGGTACCCAAAATATTTAACATTAAATCAGGATTAAATAATTCCTATTAAATCGAATAACAAGGGGTCAGGGATGCTGCATAAACGCACAGACGGATGCATCAGACGGCAACGAAACTGGTGTTAATTTGAAGCGCAGATGCATAGCTAGTGAACGCGCGTATTTGGGACGACGGGGGTATGGATGCATGGGCGCATCAGTCGATCGAAAAATGAGTACCCAAAATATTTAACATTAAATCAGGATTAAATAATTCCTATTAAATCGAATAACAAGGGGTCAGGGATGCTGCATAAACGCACAGACGGATGCATCAGACGGCAACGAAACCGGTGTTAATTTAAAGCGCAGATGCATAGCTAGTGAACGCGCGGATTTGGGACGACGGGGGTATGGATGCATGGGCGCATTAGTCGATCGAAAATGGGTACCCAAGATATTTAACATTAAATCAGGATTAAATAATTACTATTAAATCGAATAACAACGGGTCAGGGATGCTGCATAAACGCACAGACGGATGCATCAGACGGCAACGAAACCGGTGTTAATTTGAAGCGCAGATGCATAGCTAGTGAACGCGCGTATTTGGGACGACGTGGGTATGGATGGATGGGCGCATCAGTCGATCGAAAAATGGGTACCCAAAATATTTAACATTAAATCAGGATTAAATAATTCCTATTAAATCGAATAACAAGGGATCAGGGATGCTGCATAAACGCACAGACGGATGCATCAGACGGCAACGAAACCGGTGTTTACTTGAAGCGCAGATGCATAGCTAGTGCACGCGCGTGTTTGGAACGACGTGGGTATGGATGCATGGGCGCATCAGTCGATCGAAAAATAGGTACCCAAAATATTTAACATTAAATCAGGATTAAATAATTCCTATTAAATCGAATAACAGGGGGTCAGGGATGCTGCATAAACGCACAGACGGATGCATCAGACGGCAACGAAACCGGTGTTAATTTGAAGCGCAGATGCATAGCTATTGAACGCGCGTATTTGGGACGACGTAGGTATGGATGCATGGGCGCATCAGTCGATCGAAAAATGGGTACCCAAAATATTTAACATTAAATCAGGATTAAATAATTCCTATTAAATCGAATAACAAGGGGTCAGGGATGCTGCATAAACGCACAGACGGATGCATCAGACGGCAACGAAACTGGTGTTAATTTGAAGCGCAGATGCATAGCTAGTGAACGCGCGTATTTGGGACGACGGGGGTATGGATGCATGGGCGCATCAGTCGATCGAAAAATGGGTACCCAAAATATTTAACATTAAATCAGGATTAAATAATTCCTATTAAATCGAATAACAAGGGGTCAGGGATGCTGCATAAACGCACAGACGGATGCATCAGACGGCAACGAAACCGGTGTTAATTTGAAGCGCAGATGCATAGCTAGTGAACGCGCGTATTTGGGACGACGGGGGTATGGATGCATGGGCGCATCAGTCGATCGAAAAATGGGTACCCAAAATATTTAACATTAAAACAGGATTAAATAATTACTATTAAATCGAATAACAAGGGGTTAGGGATGCTGCATAAACGCACAGACGGATGCATCAGACGGCAACGAAACCGGTGTTAATTTGAAGCGCAGATGCATAGCTAGTGAACGCGCGTATTTGGGACGACGTGGGTATGGATGGATGGGCGCATCAGTCGATCGAAAAATGGGTACCCAAAATATTTAACATTAAATCAGGATTAAATAATTCCTATTAAATCGAATAACAAGGGGTCAGGGATGCTGCATAAACGCACAGACGGATGCATAAGACGGCAACGAAACTGGTGTTAATTTGAAGCGCAGATGCATAGCTAGTGAACGCGCGTATTTGGGACGACGGGGGTATGGATGCATGGGCGCATCAGTCTATCGAAAAATGGGTACCCAAAATATTTAACATTAAATCAGGATTAAATAATTCCTATTAAATCGAATAACAAGGGGTCAGGGATGCTGCATAAACGCACAGACGGATGCATCAGACGGCAACGAAACCGGTGTTAATTTGAAGCGCAGATGCATAGCTAGTGAACGCGCGTATTTGGGACGACGGGGGTATGGATGCATGGGCGCATCAGTCGATCGAAAAATGGGTACCCAAGATATTTAACATTAAATCAGGATTAAATAATTCCTATTAAATCGAATAACAAGGGGTCAGGGATGCTGCATAAACGCACAGACGGATGCATCAGACGGCAACGAAACCGGTGTCAATTTGAAGCGCAGATGCATAGCTAGTGAACGCGCGTGTTTGGGACGACGTGGGTATGGACGCATGGGCGCATCAGTCGATCGAAAAATGGGTACCCAAAATATTTAACATTAAATCAGGATTAAATAATTACTATTAAATCGAATAACAAGGGGTCAGGGATGCTGCATAAACGCACAGACGGATGCATCAGACGGCAACGAAACCGGTGTTAATTTGAAGCGCAGATGCATAGCTAGTGACGCGCGTGTTTGGGACGACGTGGGTATGGATGCATGGGCGCATCAGTCGATCGAAAAATAGGTTCACAAATCATTTAACATTAAATCAGGATTAAATAATTCCTATTAAATCGAATAACAAGGGGTCAGGGATGCTGCATAAAGGCACAGACGGATGCATCAGACGGCAACGAAACCGGTGTTAATTTGAAGCGCAGATGCATAGCTAGTGAACGCGGATGTTTAGGACGATGTGGGTATGGATGCATGGGCGCATCAGTCGATCGAAAAATGGGTACCCAAAATATTTAACATTAAATCAGGATTAAATAATTCCTATTAAATCGAATAGCAAGGGGTCAGGGATGCTGCATAAACGCACAGACGGATGCATCAGACGGCAACCAAACCGGTGTTTATTTGAAGCGCAGATGCATAGCTAGTGAACGCGCGTATTTGGGATGACATGGGTATGGATGCATGGGCGCATCAGTCGATCGAAAAATGGGTACCCAAAATATTTAACATTAAATCAGGATTAAATAATTCCTATTAAATCGAATAACAAGGGGTCAGGGATGCTGCATAAACGCACAGACGGATGCATCAGACGGCAACGAAACCGGTGTTGATTTGAAGCGCAGATGCATAGCTAGTGAACGCGCGTGTTTTGGACGACGTGGGTATGGATGCATGGGCGCATCAGTCGATCGAAAAATGGGTACCCAAAATATTTAACATTAAATCAGGATTAAATAATTCCTATTAAATCGAATAACAGGGGGTCAGGGATGCTGCATAAACGCACAGACGGATGCATCAGACGGCATCGAAACCGGTGTTAATTTGAAGCGCAGATGCATAGCTATTGAACGCGCGTATTTTGGACGACGTAGGTATGGATGCATGGGCGCATCAGTCGATCGAAAAATGGGTACCCAAAATATTTAACATTAAATCAGGATTAAATAATTCCTATTAAATCGAATAACAGGGGGTCAGGGATGCTGCATAAACGCACAGACGGATGCATAAGACGGCAACGAAACTGGTGTTAATTTGAAGCGCAGATGCATAGCTAGTGAACGCGCGGATTTGGGACGACGGGGGTATGGATGCATGGGCGCATCAGTCTATCGAAAAATGGGTACCCAAAATATTTAACATTAAATCAGGATTAAATAATTCCTATTAAATCGAATAACAAGGGGTCAGGGATGCTGCATAAACGCACAGACGGATGCATCAGACGGCAACGAAACTGGTTATTATTTGAAGCGCAGATGCATAGCTAGTGAACGCGCGTATTTGGGACGACGGGGGTATGGATGCATGGGCGCATCAGTCGATCGAAAAATGGGTACCCAAAATATTTAACATTAAATCAGGATTAAATAATTCCTATTAAATCGAATAACAAGGGGTCAGGGATGCTGCATAAACGTACAGACGGATGCATCAGACGGCAACGAAACCGGTGTTAATTTGAAGCGCAGATGCATAGCTAGTGAACGCGCGTATTTGGGACGACGGGGGTATGGATGGATGGGCGCATCAGTCGATCGAAAAATGGGTACCCAAAATATTTAACATTAAATCAGGATTAAATAATTACTTTTAAATCGAATAACAAGGGGTCAGGGATGCTGCATAAACGCACAGACGGATGCATCAGACGGCAACGAAACCGGTGTTAATTTGAAGCGCAGATGCATAGCTAGTGAACGCGCGTGTTTGGGACGACGTGGGTATGGATGGATGGGCTCATCAGTCGATCGAAAAATGGGTACCCAAAATATTTAACATTAAATCAGGATTAGATAATTCCTATTAAATCGAATAACAGGGGGTCAGGGATGCTGCATAAACGCACAGACGGATGCATCAGACGGCAACGAAACCGGTGTTTATTTGAAGCGCAGATGCATAGCTAGTGAACGCGCGTATTTGGGACGACGTGGGTATGGACGCATGGGCGCATCAGTCGATCGAAAAACGGGTACCCAAAATATTTTACATTAAATCAGGATTAAATAATTCCTATTAAATCGAATAACAAGGGGTCAGGGATGCTGCATAAACGCACAGACGGATGCATAAGACGGCAACAAAACTGGTGTTTATTTGAAGCGCAGATGCATAGCTAATGAACGCGCGTATTAGGGACGACGGGGGTATGGATGCATGGGCGCATCAGTCTATCGAAAAATGGGTACCCAAAATATTTAACATTAAATCAGGATTAAATAATTCCTATTAAATCGAATAACAAGGGGTCAGGGATGCTGCATAAACGCACAGACGGATGCATCAGACGGCAACGAAACCGGTGTTAATTTGAAGCGCAGATGCATAGCTAGTGAACGTTCGTATTTGGGACGACGGGGGTATGGATGCATGGGCGCATCAGTCGATCGAAAAATGGGTACCCAAAATACTTAACATTCAAACAGGATTAAATAATTCCTATTAAATCGAATAACAAGGGGTCAGGGATGCTGCATAAACGCACAGACGGATGCATCAGACGGCAACGAAACCGGTGTTAATTTGAAGCGCAGATGCATAGCTAGTGAACGCGCGTATTTGGGACGACGTGGGTATGGATGGATGGGCGCATCAGTCGATCGAAAAATGGGTACCCAAAATATTTAACATTAAATCAGGATTAAATAATTCCTATTAAATCGAATAACAAGGGGTCAAGGATGCTGCATAAACGCACAGACGGATGCATCAAACGGCAACGAAACCGGTGTTAATTTGAAGCGCAGATGCATAGCTAGTGAACGCGCGTGTTTGGGACGACGTGGGTATGGATGCATGGGCGCATCAGTCGATAAAAAAATAGGTACCCAAAATATTTTTACATTAAATCAGGATTAAATAATTACTATTAAATTGAATAACAAGGGGTCAGGGATGCTGCATAAACGCACAGACGGATGCATCAGACGGCAACCAAACCGGTGTTAATTTGAAGCGCAGGTGCATAGCTAGTGAACGCGCGTATTTGGGACGATGTGGGTATGGATGCATGGGCGCATCAGTCGATCGAAAAAAGGGTACCCAAAATATTTAACATTAAATCAGGATTAAATAATTACTATTAAATCGAATAACAAGGGGTCAGGGATGCTGCATAAACGCACAGACGGATGCATCAGACGGCAACCAAACCGGGCTTAATTTGAAGCGCTGATGCATAGCTAGTGAACGCGCGTGTTCGGGACGATGTGGGTATGGATGCATGGGCGCATCAGTCGATCGAAAAATGGGTACCCAAAATATTTTACATTAAATCAGGATTAAATAATTACTATTAAATCGAATAACAAGGGGTCAGGGATGCTGCATAAACGCACAGACGGATGCATCAGACGGCAACCAAACCGGTCTTAATTTGAAGCGCAGATGCATAGCTAGTGAACGCGCGTGTTTGGGACGATGTGGGTATGGATGCATGGGCGCATCAGTCGATCGAAAAATGGGTACCCAAAATATTTTACATTAAATCAGGATTAAATAATTACTATTAAATCGAATAACAAGGGGTCAGGGATGCTGCATAAACGCACAGACGGATGCATCAGACGGCAACCAAACCGGTCTTAATTTGAAGCGCAGATGCATAGCTAGTGAACGCGCGTGTTTGGGACGATGTGGGTATGGATGCATGGGCGCATCAGTCGATCGAAAAATGGGTACCCAAAATATTTTACATTAAATCAGGATTAAATAATTACTATTAAATCGAATAACAAGGGGTCAGTGATGCTGCATAAACGCACAGACGGATGCATCAGACGGCAACGAAACCGGTGTTAATTTGAAGCGCAGATGCATAGCTAGTGAACGTTCGTATTTGGGACGACGGGGGTATGGATGCATGGGCGCATCAGTCGATCGAAAAATGGGTACCCAAAATACTTAACATTCAAACAGGATTAAATAATTCCTATTAAATCGAATAACAAGGGGTCAGGGATGCTGCATAAACGCACAGACGGATGCATCAGACGGCAACGAAACCGGTGTTAATTTGAAGCGCAGATGCATAGCTAGTGAACGCGCGTATTTGGGACGACGTGGGTATGGATGGATGGGCGCATCAGTCGATCGAAAAATGGGTACCCAAAATATTTAACATTAAATCAGGATTAAATAATTCCTATTAAATCGAATAACAAGGGGTCAAGGATGCTGCATAAACGCACAGACGGATGCATCAAACGGCAACGAAACCGGTGTTAATTTGAAGCGCAGATGCATAGCTAGTGAACGCGCGTGTTTGGGACGACGTGGGTATGGATGCATGGGCGCATCAGTCGATCAAAAAATGGGTACCCAAAATATTTTTACATTAAATCAGGATTAAATAATTACTATTAAATTGAATAACAAGGGGTCAGGGATGCTGCATAAACGCACAGACGGATGCATCAGACGGCAACCAAACCGGTGTTAATTTGAAGCGCAGGTGCATAGCTAGTGAACGCGCGTATTTGGGACGATGTGGGTATGGATGCATGGGCGCATCAGTCGATCGAAAAAAGGGTACCCAAAATATTTAACATTAAATCAGGATTAAATAATTACTATTAAATCGAATAACAAGGGGTCAGGGATGCTGCATAAACGCACAGACGGATGCATCAGACGGCAACCAAACCGGGCTTAATTTGAAGCGCTGATGCATAGCTAGTGAACGCGCGTGTTCGGGACGATGTGGGTATGGATGCATGGGCGCATCAGTCGATCGAAAAATGGGTACCCAAAATATTTTACATTAAATCAGGATTAAATAATTACTATTAAATCGAATAACAAGGGGTCAGGGATGCTGCATAAACGCACAGACGGATGCATCAGACGGCAACCAAACCGGTCTTAATTTGAAGCGCAGATGCATAGCTAGTGAACGCGCGTGTTTGGGACGATGTGGGTATGGATGCATGGGCGCATCAGTCGATCGAAAAATGGGTACCCAAAATATTTTACATTAAATCAGGATTAAATAATTACTATTAAATCGAATAACAAGGGGTCAGGGATGCTGCATAAACGCACAGACGGATGCATCAGACGGCAACCAAACCGGTCTTAATTTAAAGCGCAGATGCATAGCTAGTGAACGCGCGTGTTCGGGACGATGTGGGTATGGATGCATAGGCGCATCAGTCGATCGAAAAATGGGTACCCAAAATATTTTACATTAAATCAGGATTAAATAATTATTATAAATCGAATAACAAGGGGTCAGGGATGCTGCATAAACGCACAGACGGATGCATCAGACGGCAACCAAACCGGTCTTAATTTGAAGCACAGATACATAGCTAGTGAACGCGCGTGTTCGGGACGATGTTGGTATGGATGCATGGGCGCATCAGTCGATCGAAAAATGGGTACCCAAAATATTTTACATTAAATCAGGATTAAATAATTCCTATTAAATCGAATAACAAGGGGTTAGGGATGCTGCATAAACGCACAGACGGATGCATCAGACGGCAACCCAACCGGTCTTAATTTGAAGCGCGCAGATGCATAGCTAGTGAACGCGCGTGTTCGGGACGATGTGGGTATGGATGCATGGGCGCATCAGTCGATCGAAAAATGGGTACCCAAAATATTTTACATTAAATCAGGATTAAATAATTACTATTAAATCGAATAACAAGGGGTCAGGGATGCTGCATAAACGCACAGACGGATGCATCAGACGGCAACCAAACCGGTCTTAATTTGAAGCGCAGATGCATAGCTAGTGAACGCGCGTGTTTGGGACGATGTGGGTATGGATGCATGGGCGCATCAGTCGATCGAAAAATGGGTACCCAAAATATTTTACATTAAATCAGGATTAAATAATTACTATTAAATCGAATAACAAGGGGTCAGTGATGCTGCATAAACGCACAGACGGATGCATCAGACGGCAACCAAACCGGTCTTAATTTGAAGCGCAGATGCATAGCTAGTGAACGCGCGTGTTCGGGACGATGTGGGTATGGATGCATGGGCGCATCAGTCGATCGAAAAATGGGTACCCAAAATATTTTACATTAAATCAGGATTAAATAATTACTATTAAATCGAATAACAAGGGGTCAGGGATGCTGCATAAACGCACAGACGGATGCATCAGACGGCAACCAAACCGGTCTTAATTTGAAGCGCAGATGCATAGCTAGTGAACGCGCGTGTTCGGGACGATGTAGGAATGGATGCATGGGCGCATCAGTCGATCGAAAAATGGGTACCCAAAATATTTTACATTAAATCAGGATTAAATAATTACTATAAATCGAATAACAAGGGGTCAGGGATGCTGCATAAACGCACAGACGGATGCATCAGACGGCAACCAAACCGGTCTTAATTTGAAGCGCGCAGATGCATAGCTAGTGAACGCGCGTGTTCGGGACGATGTGGGTATGGATGCATGGGCGCATCAGTCGATCGAAAAATGGGTACCCAAAATATTTTACATTAAATCGGGATTAAATAATTACTATTAAATCGAATAACAAGGGGTCAGTGATGCTGCATAAACGCACAGACGGATGCATCAGACGGCAACCAAACCGGTCTTAATTTGAAGCGCAGATGCATAGCTAGTGAACGCGCGTGTTCGGGACGATGTGGGTATGGATGCATGGGCGCATCAGTCGATCAAAAAATGGGTACCCAAAATATTTTACATTAAATCAGGATTAAATAATTACTATAAATCGAATAACAAGGGGTCAGGGATGCTGCATAAACGCACAGACGGATGCATCAGACGGCAAGCAAACCGGTCTTAATTTGAAGCGCAGATGCATAGCTAGTGAACGCGCGTGTTCGGGACGATGTAGGTATGGATGCATGGGCGCATCAGTCGATCGAAAAATGGGTACCCAAAATATTTTACATTAAATCAGGATTAAATAATTACTATAAATCGAATAACAAGGGGTCAGGGATGCTGCATAAAGGCACAGACGGATGCATCAGACGGCAACCAAACCGGTCTTAATTTGAAGCGCAGATACATAGCTAGTGAACGCGCGTGTTCGGGACGATGTGGGTATGGATGCATGGGCGCATCAGTCGATCGAAAAATGGGTACCCAAAATATTTTACATTAAATCAGGATTAAATAATTCCTATTAAATCGAATAACAAGGGGTTAGGGATGCTGCATAAACGCACAGACGGATGCATCAGACGGCAACCAAACTGGTCTTAATTTAAAGCGCAGATGCAAAGCTAGTGAACGCGCGTGTTCGGGACGATGTGGGTATGGATGCATGGGCGCATCAGTCGATCGAAAAATGGGTACCCAAAATATTTACCATTAAATCAGGATTAAATAATTACTATTAACTCGAATAACAAGGGGTCAGGGATGCTGCATAAACGCACAGACGGATGCATCAGATTGCAACCAAACCGGTCTTAATTTGAAGCGCGCAGGTGCATAGCTAGTGAACGCGCGTGTTCGGGACGATGTGGGTATGGATGCATGGGCGCATCAGTCGATCGAAAAATGGGTACCCAAAATATTTTACATTAAATCAGGATTAAATAATTACTATTAAATCGAATAACAAGGGGTCAGGGATGCTGCATAAACGCACAGACGGATGCATCAGACGGCAACCAAACCGGTCTTAATTTGAAGCGCAGGTGCATAGCTAGTGAACGCGCGTGTTTGGGACGATGTGGGTATGGATGCATGGGCGCATCAGTTGATCGAAAAATGGGTACCCAAAATATTTTACATTAAATCAGGATTAAATAATTACTATTAAATCGAATAACAAGGGGTTAGGGATGTTGCATAAACGCACAGACGGATGCATCAGACGGCAACCAAACCGGTCTTAATTTGAAGCGCAGATGCATAGCTAGTGAACGCGCGTGTTCGGGACGATGTGGGTATGGATGCATGGGCGCATCAGTCGATCGAAAAATGGGTACCCATAATATTTTACATTAAATAGGGATTAAATAATTACTATTTAATCGAATAACAAGGGGTCAGGGATGCTGCATAAACGCACAGACGGATGCATCAGACGTCAACCAAACCGGTCTTAATTTGAAGCGCAGATGCATAGCTAGTGAACGCGCGTGTTTGGGACGATGTGGGTATGGATGCATGGGCGCATCAGTCGGTCGAAAAATGGGTACCCAAATTATTTTACATTAAATCAGGATTAAATAATTACTATTAAATCGAATAACAAGGGGTCAGGGATGCTGCATAAACGCACAGACGGATGCATCAGACGGCAACCAAACCGGTCTTAATTTGAAGCGCAGATACATAGCTAGTGAACGCGCGTGTTCGGGACGATGTGGGTATGGATGCATGGGCGCATCAGTCGATCGAAAAATGGGTACTCAAAATATTTTACATTAAATCAGGATTAAATAATTACTATTAAATCGAATAACAAGGGGTCAGGGATGCTGCATAAACGCACAGACGGGTGCATCAGACGGCAACCAAACCGGTCTTAATTTGAAGCGCAGATGCATAGCTAGTGAACGCGCGTGTTCGGGACGATGTGGGTATGGATGCATGGGCGCATCAGTCGATCGAAAAATGGGTACCCAAAATATTTTACATTAAATCAGGATTAAATAATTACTATTAAATCGAATAACAAGGGGTCAGGGATGCTGCATAAACGCACAGACGGGTGCATCAGACGGCAACCAAACCGGTCTTAATTTGAAGCGCAGATGCATAGCTAGTGAACGCGCGTGTTCGGGACGATGTGGGTATGGATGCATGGGCGCATCAGTCGATCGAAAAATGGGTACCCAAAATATTTTACATTAAATCAGGATTAAATAATTACTATTAAATCGAATAACAAGGGGTCAGGGATGCTGCATAAACGCACAGACGGATGCATCAGACGGCAACCAAACCGGTCTTAATTTGAAGCGCACATGCATAGCTAGTGAACGCGCGTGCTCGGGACGATTTGGGTATGGATGCATGGGCGCATCAGTCGATCGAAAAATGGGTACCCAAAATATTTTACATTAAATCAGGATTAAATAATTACTATTAAATCGAATAACAAGGGGTCAGGGATGCTGCATAAACGCTCAGACGGATGCATCAGACGGCAACCAAACCGGTCTTAATTTAAAGCGCAGATGCATAGCCAGTGAACGCGCGTGTTCGGGACGATGTGGGTATGAATGCATGGGCGCATCAGTCGATCGAAAAATGGGTACCCAAAATATTTTACATTAAATCAGGATTAAATAATTACTATAAATCGAATAACAAGGGGTCAGGGATGCTGCATAAACGCACAGACGGATGCATCAGACGGCAACCAAACCGGTCTTAATTTGAAGCGCAGATGCATAGCTAGTGAACGCGCGTGTTCGGGACGATGTGGGTATGGATGCATGGGCGCATCAGTCGATCGAAAAATAGGTACCCAAAATATTTTACATTAAATCAGGATTAAATAATTACTATTAAATCGAATAACAAGGGGTCAGGGATACTGCATAAACGCACAGACGGATGCATCAGACGGCAACCAAACCGGTCTTAATTTGAAGCGCAGATGCATAGCTAGTGAACGCGCGTGTTTGGGACGATGTGGGTATGGATGCATGGGCGCATCAGTCGATCGAAAAATGGGTACCCAAAATATTTTACATTAAATCAATATTAAATAATTACTATTAAATCGAATAACAAGGGGTCAGTGATGCTGCATAAACGCACAGACGGATGCATCAGACGGCAACCAAACCGGTCTTAATTTGAAGCGCAGATGCATAGCTAGTGAACGCGCGTGTTCGGGACGATGTGGGTATGGATGCATGGGCGCATCAGTCGATCGAAAAATGGGTACCCAAAATATTTTACATTAAATCAGGATTAAATAATTACTATTAAATCGAATAACAAGGGGTCAGGGATGCTGCATAAACGCACAGACGGATGCATCAGACGGCAACCAAACCGGTCTTAATTTGAAGCGCAGATGCATAGCTAGTGAACGCGCGTGTTCGGGACGATGTGGGTATGGATGCATGGGCGCATCAGTCGATCGAAAAATGGGTACCCAAAATATTTTACATTAAATCAGGATTAAATAATTACTATTGAATCGAATAACAAGGTGTCAGGGATGCTGCATAAACGCACAGACGGATGCATCAGACGGCAACCAAACCGGTCTTAATTTGAAGCGCAGGTGCATAGCTAGTGAACGCGCGTGTTTGGGACGATGTGGGTATGGATGCATGGGCGCATCAGTCGATCGAAAAATGGGTACCCAAAATATTTTACATTAAATCAGGATTAAATAATTACTATTAAATCTAATAACAAGGGGTCAGGGATACTGCATAAACGCACAGACGGATGCATCAGACGGCAACCAAACCGGTCTTAATTTGAAGCGCAGATGCATAGCTAGTGAACGCGCGTGTTCGGGACGATGTGGGTATGGATGCATGGGCGCATAAGTCGATCGAAAAATGGGTACCCATAATATTTTACATTAAATCAGGATTAAATAATTACTATTAAATCGAATAACAAGGGGTCAGGGATGCTGCATAAACGCACAGACGGATGCATCAGACGGCAACCAAACCGGTCTTAAATTGAAGCGCAGATGCATAGCTAGTGAACGCGCGTGTTTGGGACGATGTGGGTATGGATGCATGGGCGCATCAGTCGATCGAAAAATGGGTACCCAAATTATTTTACATTAAATCAGGATTAAATAATTACTATTAAATCGAATAACAAGGGGTCAGGGATGCTGCATAAACGCACAGACGGATGAATCAGACGGCAACCAAACCGGTCTTAATTTGAAGCGCAGATACATAGCTAGTGAACGCGCGTGTTCGGGACGATGTGGGTATGGATGCATGGGCGCATCAGTCGATCGAAAAATGGGTACCCAAAATATTTTACATTAAATCAGGATTAAATAATTACTATTAAATCGAATAACAAGGGGTCAGGGATGCTGCATAAACGCACAGACGGGTGCATCAGACGGCAACCAAACCGGTCTTAATTTGAAGTGCAGATGCATAGCTAGTGAACGCGCGTGTTCGGGACGATGTGGGTATGGATTCATGGGCGCATCAGTCGATCAAAAAATGGGTACCCAAAATATTTTACATTAAATCAGGATTAAATAATTACTATTAAATCGAATAACAAGGGGTCAGGGATGCTGCATAAACGCACAGACGGGTGCATCAGACGGCAACCAAACCGGTCTTAATTTGAAGCGCAGATGCATAGCTAGTGAACGCGCGTGTTCGGGACGATGTGGGTATGGATGCATGGGCGCATCAGTCGATCGAAAAATGGGTACCCAAAATATTTTACATTAAATCAGGATTAAATAATTACTATTAAATCGAATAACAAGGGGTCAGGGATGCTGCATAAACGCACAGACGGATGCATCAGACGGCAACCAAACCGGTCTTAATTTGAAGCGCAGATGCATAGCTATTGAACGCGCGTGTTCGGGACGATGTTGGTATGGATGCATGGGCGCATCAGTCGATCGAAAAATGGGTACCCAAATTATTTTACATTAAATCAGGATTAAATAATTACTATTAAATCGAATAACAAGGGGTCAGGGATGCTGCATAAACGCACAGACGGATGCATCAGACGGCAACCAAACCGGTCTTAATTTGAAGCGCAGATGCATAGCTAATGAGCGCGTGTTCGGGACGATGTGGGTATGGATGCATGGGCGCATCAGTCGATCGAAAAATGGGTTCCCAAAATATTTTACATTAAATCAGGATTAAATAATTACTATTAAATCGAATAACAAGGGGTCAGGGATGTTGCATAAACGCACAGACGGATGCATCAGACGGCAACTAAACCGGTCTTAATTTGAAGCGCAGATGCATAGCTAGTGAACGCGCGTGTTCGGGACGATGTGGGTATGGATGCATGGGCGCATCAGTCGATCGAAAAATGGGTACCCATAATACTTTACATTAAATCAGGATTAAATAATTACTATTAAATCGAATAACAAGGGGTCAGGGATGCTGCATAAACGCACAGACGGATGCATCAGACGGCAACCAAACCGGTCTTAATTTGAAGCGCAGATGCATAGCTAGTGAACGCGCGTGTTCGGGACGATGTGGATATGGATGCATGGGCGCATCAGTCGATCGTAAATGGGTACCCAAAATATTTTACATTAAATCAGGATTAAATAATTACTATTAAATCGAATAACAAGGGGTCAGGGATGCTGTATAAACGCACAGACGGATTCATCAGACGGCAACCAAACCAGTCTTAATTTAAAGCGCAGATGCATAGCTAGTGAACGCGCGTGTTCGGGACGATGTGGGTATGGATGCATGGGCGCATCAGTCGATCGAAAAATGGGTACCCAAAATATTTTACATTAAATCAGGATTAAATAATTACTATTAAATCGAATAACAAGGGGTCAGGGATGCTGCATAAACGCACAGACGGATGCATCAGACGGCAACCAAACCGGTCTTAATTTGAAGTGCAGATGCATAGCTAGTGAACGCGCGTGTTCGGGACGATGTGGGTATGGATGCATGGGCGCATAAGTCGATCGAAAAATGGGTACCCAAAATATTTTACATTAAATCAGGATTAAATAATTACTATTAAATGGAATAACAAAGGGTCGGGGATGCTGCATAAACGCACAGACGGATGCATCAGACGGCAACCAAACCGGTCTTAATTTGAAGCGCAGATGCATAGCTAGTGAACGCGCGTTTTCGGGACCTTGTGGGTATGGATGCATGGGCGCATCAGTCGATCGAAAAATGGGTACCCAAAATATTTTACATTAAATCAGGATTAAATAATTACTATTAAATCGAATAACAAGGGGTCAGGGATGTTGCATAAACGCACAGACGGATGCATCAGACGGCAAACCGGTCTTAATTTGAAGCGCAGATGCATAGCTAGTGAACGCGCGTGTTCGGGACGATGTGGGTATGGATGCATGGGCGCATCAGTCGATCGAAAAATGGGTACCCAAAATATTTTACATTAAATCAGGATTAAATAATTACTATTAAATCGAATAACAAGGGGTGAGGGATGCTGCATAAACGCACAGACGGATGCATCAGACAGCAACCAAACCGGTCTTAATTTGAAGCGCAGATGCATAGCTAGTGAACGCGCGTGTTCGGGGCGATGTGGGTATGGATGCATGGGCGCATCAGTCGATCGAAAAATGGGTACCCAAAATATTTTACATTAAATCAGGATTAAATAATTACTATTAAATCGAATAACAAGGGGTCAGGGATGCTGCATAACCGCACAGACGGATGCATCAGACGGCAACCAAACCGGTCTTAATTTGAAGCGCAGATGCATAGCTAGTGAACGCGCGTGTTCGAGACGATGTGGATATGGATGCATGGGCGCATCAGTCGATCGAAAAATGGGTACCCAGAATATTTTACATTAAATCAGGATTAAATAATTACTTTTAAATCGAATAACAAGGGGTCAGGGATGTTGCATAAACGCACAGACGGATGCATCAGACGGCAACCAAACCGGTCTTAATTTGAAGCGCAGATGCATAGCTAGTGAACGCGCGTGTTCGGGACGATGTGGGTATGGATGCATGGGCGCATCAGTCGATCGAAAAATGGGTACCCAAAATATTTTACATTAAATCAGGATTAAATAATTACTATTAAATCGAATAACAAGGGGTCAGGGATGCTGCATAAACGCACAGACGGATGCATCAGACGGCAACCAAACCGGTCTTAATTTGAAGCGCAGATGCATAGCTAGTGAACGCGCGTGTTCGGGACGATGTGGGTATGGATGCATGGGCGCATCAGTCGATCGAAAAATGGGTACCCAAATTATTTTACATTAAATCAGGATTAAATAATTACTATTAAATCGAATAACAAGGGGTCAGGGATGCTGCATAAACGCACAGACGGATGCATCAGACGGCAACCAAACCGGGCTTAATTTGAAGCGCAGTTGCATAGCTAGTGACCACGCGTGTTCGGGACGATGTGGGTATGGATGCATGGGCGCATCAGTCCATCGAAAAATGGGTACCCAAAATATTTTACATTAAATCAGGATTAAATAATTACTATTAAATCGAATAACAAGGGGTCAGGGATGCTGCATAAACGCACAGACGGATGCATCAGACGGCAACCAAACCGGTCTTAATTTGAAGCGCAGATGCATAGCTAGTGAACGCGCGTATTCGGGACGATGTGGGTATGGATGCATGGGCGCATCAGTCGATCGAAAAATGGGTACCCAAAATATTTTACATTAAATCAGGATTAAATAATTACTATAAAATCGAATAACAAGGGGTCAGGGATGCTGCATAAACGCACAGACGGATGCATCAGACGGCAACCAAACCGGTCTTAATTTGAAGCGCAGATGCATAGCTAGTGAACGCGCGTGTTCGGGACGATGTGGGTATGGATGCATGGGCGCATCAGTCGATCGAAAAATGGGTACCCAAAATATTTTACATTAAATCAGGATTAAATAATTACTATTAAATCGAATAACAAGGGGTCAGGGATGCTGCATAAACGCACAGACGGATGCATCAGACGGCAACCAAACCGGTCTTTATATGAAGCGCAGATGCATAGCTAGTGAATGCGCGTGTTCGGGACGATGTGGGTATGGATGCATGGGCGCATCAGTCGATCGAAAAATGGGTACCCAAAATATTTTACATTAAATCAGGTTTAAATAATTACTATTAAATCGAATAACAAGGGGTCAGGGATGCTGCATAAACGCACAGACGGATGCATCAGACGGCAACCAAACCGGTCTTAATTTGAAGCGCAGATGCATAGCTATTGAACGCGCGTGTTCGGGACGATGTGGGTATGGATGCATGGGCGCATCAGTCGATCGAAAAATGGGTACCCATAATATTTTACATTAAATCAGGATTAAATAATTACTATTAAATCGAATAACAAGGGGTCAGGGATGCTGCATAAACGCACAGACGGATGCATCAGACGGCAACCAAACCGGTCTTAATTTGAAGCGCAGATGCATAGCTAGTGAACGCGCGTGTTTGGGACGATGTGGGTATTGATGCATGGGCGCATCAGTCGCTCGAAAAAAGGGTACCCATAATATTTTACATTAAATCAGGATTAAATAATTACTATTAAATCGAATAACAAGGGGTCAGGGATGCTGCATAAACGCACAGACGGATGCATCAGACGGCAACCAAACCGGTCTTAATTTGAAGCGCAGATGCATAGCTAGTAAACGCGCGTGTTCGGCACGATGTGGGTATGGATGCATGGGCGCATCAGTCGATCGAAAAATGGGTACCCAAAATATTTTACATTAAATCAGGATTAAATAATTACTATTAAATCGAATAACAAGGGGTCAGGGATGCTGCATAAACGCACAGACGGATGCATCAGACGGCAACCAAACCGGTCTTAATTTGAAGCGCAGATGCATAGCTAGTGAACGCGCGTGTTCGGGACGATGTGGGTATGGATGCATGGGCGCATCAGTCGATCGAAAAATTGGTACACAAAATATTTTACATTAAATCAGGATTAAATAATTACTATTAAATCGAATAACAAGGGGTCAGGGATGTTGCATAAACGCACAGACGGATGCATCAAACGGCAACCAAACCGGTCTTAATTTGAAGCGCAGATGCATAGCTAGTGAACGCGCGTGTTCGGGACGATGTTGGTATGGATGCATGGGCGCATCAGTCGATCGAAAAAAGGGTACCCATAATATTTTACATTAAATCAGGATTAAATAATTACTATTAAATCGAATAACAAGGGGTCAGGGATGCTGCATAAACGCACAGACGGATGCATCAGACGGCAACGAAACCGGTCTTAATTTAAAGCGCAGATGCATAGCTAGTGAACGCGCGTGTTCGGGACGATGTGGGTATTGATGCATGGGCGCATCAGTCGATCGAAAAATGGGTACACAAAATATTTTACATTAAATCAGGATTAAATAATTCCTATTAAATCGAATAACAAGGGGTCAGGGATGCTGCATAAACGCACAGACGGATGCATCAGACGGCAACCAAACCAGTCTTAATTTGAAGCGCAGATGCATAGCTAGTGAACGCGTTTTCGGGACGATGTGGGTATGGATGCATGGGCGCATCAGTCGATCGAAAAATGGGTACCCAAAATATTTTACATTAAATCAGGATTAAATAATTACTATTAAATCGAATAACAAGGGGTCAGGGATGCTGCATAAACGCACAGACGGATGCATCAGACGGCAACCAAACCGGTCTTAATTTGAAGCGCAGATGCATAGCTAGTGATCGCGCGAGTTCGGGACGATGTGGATATGGATGCATGGGCGCATCAGTCGATCGAAAAATGGGTACCCAAAATATTTTACATTAAATCAGGATTAAATAATTACTATTAAATCGAATAACAAGGGGTCAGGGATGCTGCATAAACGCACAGACGGATGCATCAGACGGCAACCAAACCGGTCTTAATTTGAAGCACAGATGCATAGCTAGTGAACGCGCGTGTTCGGGACGATGTGGATATGGATGCATGGGCGCATCAGTCGATCGATAATGGGTACCCAAAATATTTTACATTAAATCAGGATTAAATAATTACTATTAAATCGAATAACAAGGGGTCAGGGATGCTGTATAAACGCACAGACAGATGCATCAGACGGCAACCAAACCGGTCTTAATTTGAAGCGTAGATGCATAGCTAGTGAACGCGCGTGTTCGGGACGATGTGGGTATGGATGCATGGGCGCATCAGTCGATCGAAAAATGGGTACCCAAAATATTTTACATTAAATCAGGATTAAATAATTACTATTAAATCGAATAACAAGGGGTGAGGGATGCTGCATAAACGCACAGACGGATGCATCAGACAGCAACCAAACCGGTCTTAATTTGAAGCGCAGATGCATAGCTAGTGATCGCGCGAGTTCGGGACGATATGGATATGGATGCATGGGCGCATCAGTCGATCGAAAAATGGGTACCCAAAATATTTTACATTAAATCAGGATTAAATAATTACTATTAAATTGAATAACAAGGGGTCAGGGATGCTGCATAAACGCACAGACGGATGCATCAGACGGCAACCAAACCGGTCTTAATTTGAAGCGCAGATGCATAGCTAGTGAACGCGCGTGTTCGGGACGATGTGGATATGGATGCATGGGCGCATCAGTCGATCGATAATGGGTACCTAAAATATTTTACATTAAATCAGGATTAAATAATAACTATTAAATCGAATAACAAGGGGTCAGGGATGCTGTATAAACGCACAGACGGATGCATCAGACGGCAACCAAACCGGTCTTAATTTGAAGCGCAGATGCATAACTAGTGAACGCGCGTGTTCGGGACGATGTGGGTATGGATGCATGGGCGCATCAGTCGATCGAAAAATGGGTACCCAAAATATTTTACAATAAATCAGGATTAAATAATTACTATTAAATCGAATAACAAGGGGTCAGGGATGCTGCATAAACGCACAGACGGATGCATCAGACGGCAACCAAACCGGTCATAATTTGAAGCGCAGATGCATAGCTATTGAACGCGCGTGTTCGGGACGATGTAGGTATGGATGCATGGGCGCATCAGTCGATCGAAAAATGGGTACCCAAAATATTTTACATTAAATCAGGATTAAATAATTACTATTAAATCGAATAACAAGGGGTCAGGGATGCTGCATAAACGCACAGACGGATGCATCAGACGGCAACCAAACCGGTCTTAATTTGAAGCGCAGATACATAGCTAGTGAACGCGCGTGTTCGGGACGATGTGGGTATGGATGCATGGGCGCATCAGTCGATCGAAAAATGGGTACCCAAAATATTTTACATTAAATCAGGATTAAATAATTACTATTAAATCGAATAACAAGGGGTCAGGGATGCTGTATAAACGCACAGACGGATGCATCAGACGGCAACCAAACCGGTCTTAATTTGAAGCGCAGATGCATAACTAGTGAACGCGCGTGTTCGGGACGATGGTGGTATGGATGCATGGGCGCATCAGTCGATCGAAAAATGGGTACCCAAAATATTTTACAATAAATCAGGATTAAATAATTACTATTAAATCGAATAACAAGGGGTCAGGGATGCTGCATAAACGCACAGACGGATGCATCAGACGGCAAGCAAACCGGTCATAATTTGAAGCGCAGATGCATAGCTATTGAACGCGCGTGTTCGGGACGATGTAGGTATGGATGCATGGGCGCATCAGACGATCGAAAAATGGGTACCCAAAATATTTTACATTAAATCAGGATTAAATAATTACTATTAAATCGAATAACAAGGGGTCAGGGATGCTGCATAAACGCACAGACGGATGCATCAGACGGCAACCAAACCGGTCTTAATTTGAAGCGCAGATACATAGCTAGTGAACGCGCGTGTTCGGGACGATGTGGGTATGGATGCATGGGCGCATCAGTCGATCGAAAAATGGGTACCCAAAATATTTTACATTAAATCAGGATTAAATAATTACTATTAAATCGAATAACAAGGGGTCAGGGATGCTGCATAAACGCACAGACGGATGCATCAGACGGCAACCAAACCGGTCTTAATTTGAAGCGCAGATGCATAGCTAGTGAACGCGCGTGTTCGGGACGATGTGGGTATGGATACATGGGCGCATCAGTCGATCGAAAAATGGGTACCCAAAATATTTTACATTAAATCAGGATTAAATAATTACTATTAAATCGAATAACAAGGGGTCAGGGATGCGTCAGGGATGCGGGTACCCAAAATATTTTACATTAAATCAGGATTAAATAATTACTATTAAATCGAATAACAAGGGGTCAGGGATGCTGCATAAACGCACAGACGGATGCATCAGACGGCAACCAAACTGGTCTTAATTTGAAGCGCAGATGCATAGCCAGTGAACGCGCGTGTTCGGGACGATGTGGGTATGGATGCATGGGCGCATCAGTCGATCGAAAAATGGGTACCCAAAATATTTTACATTAAATCAGGATTAAATAATTACTATTAAATCGAATAACAAGGGGTCAGGGATGCTGCATAAACGCACAGACGGATGCATCAGACGGCAACCAAACCGGTCTTAATTTGAAGCGCAGATGCATAGCTAGTGAACGCGCGTGTTCGGGACGATGTGGATATGGATGCATGGGCGCATCAGTCGATCGAAAAATGGGTACCCAGAATATTTTACATTAAATCAGGATTAAATAATTACTATTAAATCGAATAACAAGGGGTCAGGGATGCTGCATAAACGCACAGACGGATGCATCAGACGGCAACCAAACCGGTCTTAATTTGAAGCGCAGATGCATAGCTAGTGAACGCACGTGTTCGGGACGATGTGGGTATTGATGCATGGGCGCATCAGTCGATCGAAAAATGGGTACCCAAAATATTTTACATTAAATCAGGATTAAATAATTCCTATTAAATCGAATAACAAGGGGTCAGGGATGCTGCATAAACGCACAGACGGATGCATCAGACGGCAACCAAACCGGTCTTAATTTGAAGCGCAGATGCATAGCTAGTGAACGCGCGTGTTCGGGAAGATGTGGGTATGGATGCATGGGCGCATCTGTCGATCGAAAAATGGGTACCCAAAATATTTTACATTAAATCAGGATTAAATAATTACTATTAAATCGAATAATAAGGGGTCAGGGATGCTGCATAAACGCACAGACGGATGCATCAGGCGGCAACCAAACCGGTCTTAATTTGAAGAGCAGATGCATAGCTAGTGAACGCGCGTGTTCGGGACAATGTGGGTATGGATGCATGGGCGCATCAGTCGATCGAAAAATGGGTACCCAAAATATTTTACATTAAATCAGGATTAAATAATTACTATTAAATCGAATAACAAGGGGTCAGGGATGTTGCATAAACGCACAGACGGATGCATCAGACGGCAACCAAACCGGTCTTAATTTGAAGCGCAGATGCATAGCTAGTGAACGCGCGTGTTCGGGACGATGTGGGCATAGATGCATAGGCGCATCAGTCGATCGAAAAATGGGTACCCATAATATTTTACATTAAATCAGGATTAAATAATTACTATTAAATCGAATAACAAGGGGTCAGGGATGCTGCATAAACGCACAGACGGATGCATCAGACGGCAACCAAACCGGTCTTAATTTGAAGCGCAGATGCATAGCTAGTGACGCGCGTGTTTGGGACGACGTGGGTATGGATGCATGGGCGCATCAGTCGATCGAAAAATAGGTTCACAAATCATTTAACATTAAATCAGGATTAAATAATTCCTATTAAATCGAATAACAAGGGGTCAGGGATGCTGCATAAAGGCACAGACGGATGCATCAGACGGCAACGAAACCGGTGTTAATTTGAAGCGCAGATGCATAGCTAGTGAACGCGGATGTTTAGGACGATATGGGTATGGATGCATGGGCGCATCAGTCGATCGAAAAATGGGTACCCAAAATATTTAACATTAAATCAGGATTAAATAATTCCTATTAAATCGAATAGCAAGGGGTCAGGGATGCTGCATAAACGCACAGACGGATGCATCAGACGGCAACGAAACCGGTGTTTATTTGAAGCGCAGATGCATAGCTAGTGAACGCGCGTATTTGGGATGACATGGGTATGGATGCATGGGCGCATCAGTCGATCGAAAAATGGGTACCCAAAATATTTAACATTAAATCAGGATTGAATAATTCCTATTAAATCGAATAACAGGGGGTCAGGGATGCTGCATAAACGCACAGACGGATGCATCAGACGGCATCGAAACCGGTGTTAATTTGAAGCGCAGATGCATAGCTATTGAACGCGCGTATTTTGGACGACGTAGGTATGGATGCATGGGCGCATCAGTCGATCGAAAAATGGGTACCCAAAATATTTAACATTAAATCAGGATTAAATAATTCCTATTAAATCGAATAACAGGGGGTCAGGGATGCTGCATAAACGCACAGACGGATGCATCAGACGGCAACGAAACCGGTGTTTATTTGAAGGCAGATGCATAGCTAGTGAACGCGCGTATTTGGGACGACGTGGGTATGGACGCATGGGCGCATCAGTCGATCGAAAAATGGGTACCCAAAATATTTAACATTAAATCAGGATTAAAAAATTCCTATTAAATCGAATAACAAGGGGTCAGGGATGCTGCATAAACGCACAGACGGATGCATCAGACGGCAACGAAACTGGTTATTAATTGAAGCGCAGATGCATAGCTAGTGAACGCGCGTATTTGGGACGACGGGGGTATGGATGCATGGGCGCATCAGTCGATCGAAAAATGGGTACCCAAAATATTTAACATTAAATCAGGATTAAATAATTCCTATTAAATCGAATAACAAGGGGTCAGGGATGCTGCATAAACGCACAGACGGATGCATCAGACGGCAACGAAACCGGTGTTAATTTGAAGCGCAGATGCATAGCTAGTGAACGCGCGTATTTGGGACGACGGGGGTATGGATGGATGGGCGCATCAGTCGATCGAAAAATGGGTACCCAAAATATTTAACATTAAAACAGGATTAAATAATTACTTTTAAATCGAATAACAAGGGGTCAGGGATGCTGCATAAACGCACAGACGGATGCATCAGACGGCAACGAAACCGGTGTTAATTTGAAGCGCAGATGCATAGCTAGTGAACGCGCGTGTTTGGGACGACGTGGGTATGGATGGATGGGCTCATCAGTCGATCGAAAAATGGGTACCCAAAATATTTAACATTAAATCAGGATTAGATAATTCCTATTAAATCGAATAACAGGGGGTCAGGGATGCTGCATAAACGCACAGACGGATGCATCAGACGGCAACGAAACCGGTGTTTATTTGAAGCGCAGATGCATAGCTAGTGAACGCGCGTATTTGGGACGACGTGGGTATGGACGCATGGGCGCATCAGTCGATCGAAAAACGGGTACCCAAAATATTTTACATTAAATCAGGATTAAATAATTACTATTAAATCGAATAACAAGGGGTCAGGGATGCTGCATAAACGCACAGACGGATGCATAAGACGGCAACAAAACTGGTGTTTATTTGAAGCGCAGATGCATAGCTAATGAACGCGCGTATTAGGGACGACGGGGGTATGGATGCATGGGCGCATCAGTCTATCGAAAAATGGGTACCCAAAATATTTAACATTAAATCAGGATTAAATAATTCCTATTAAATCGAATAACAAGGGGTCATGGATGCTGCATAAACGCACAGACGGATGCATCAGACGGCAACGAAACCGGTGTTAATTTGAAGCGCAGATGCATAGCTAGTGAACGTTCGTATTTGGGACGACGGGGGTATGGATGCATGGGCGCATCAGTCGATCGAAAAATGGGTACCCAAAATATTTAACATTCAAACAGGATTAAATAATTCCTATTAAATCGAATAACAAGGGGTCAGGGATGCTGCATAAACGCACAGACGGATGCATCAGACGGCAACGAAACCGGTGTTAATTTGAAGCGCAGATGCATAGCTAGTGAACGCGCGTATTTGGGACGACGTGGGTATGGATGGATGGGCGCATCAGTCGATCGAAAAATGGGTACCCAAAATATTTAACATTAAATCAGGATTAAATAATTCCTATTAAATCGAATAACAAGGGGTCAAGGATGCTGCATAAACGCACAGACGGATGCATCAAACGGCAACGAAACCGGTGTTAATTTGAAGCGCAGATGCATAGCTAGTGAACGCGCGTGTTTGGGACGACGTGGGTATGGATGCATGGGCGCATCAGTCGATCAAAAAATGGGTACCCAAAATATTTTTACATTAAATCAGGATTAAATAATTCCTATTAAATTGAATAACAAGGGGTCAGGGATGCTGCATAAACGCACAGACGGATGCATCAGACGGCAACCAAACCGGTGTTAATTTGAAGCGCAGGTGCATAGCTAGTGAACGCGCGTATTTGGGACGATGTGGGTATGGATGCATGGGCGCATCAGTCGATCGAAAAAAGGGTACCCAAAATATTTAACATTAAATCAGGATTAAATAATTACTATTAAATCGAATAACAAGGGGTCAGGGATGCTGCATAAACGCACAGACGGATGCATCAGACGGCAACCAAACCGGGCTTAATTTGAAGCGCTGATGCATAGCTAGTGAACGCGCGTGTTCGGGACGATGTGGGTATGGATGCATGGGCGCATCAGTCGATCGAAAAATGGGTACCCAAAATATTTTACATTAAATCAGGATTAAATAATTACTATTAAATCGAATAACAAGGGGTCAGGGATGCTGCATAAACGCACAGACGGATGCATCAGACGGCAACCAAACCGGTCTTAATTTGAAGCGCAGATGCATAGCTAGTGAACGCGCGTGTTTGGGACGATGTGGGTATGGATGCATGGGCGCATCAGTCGATCGAAAAATGGGTACCCAAAATATTTTACATTAAATCAGGATTAAATAATTACTATTAAATCGAATAACAAGGGGTCAGGGATGCTGCATAAACGCACAGACGGATGCATCAGACGGCAACCAAACCGGTCTTAATTTAAAGCGCAGATGCATAGCTAGTGAACGCGCGTGTTCGGGACGATGTGGGTATGGATGCATAGGCGCATCAGTCGATCGAAAAATGGGTACCCAAAATATTTTACATTAAATCAGGATTAAATAATTATTATAAATCGAATAACAAGGGGTCAGGGATGCTGCATAAACGCACAGAGGGATGCATCAGACGGCAACCAAACCGGTCTTAATTTGAAGCGCAGATACATAGCTAGTGAACGCGCGTGTTCGGGACGATGTTGGTATGGATGCATGGGCGCATCAGTCGATCGAAAAATGGGTACCCAAAATATTTTACATTAAATCAGGATTAAATAATTCCTATTAAATCGAATAACAAGGGGTTAGGGATGCTGCATAAACGCACAGACGGATGCATCAGACGGCAACCCAACCGGTCTTAATTTGAAGCGCGCAGATGCATAGCTAGTGAACGCGCGTGTTCGGGACGATGTGGGTATGGATGCATGGGCGCATCAGTCGATCGAAAAATGGGTACCCAAAATATTTTACATTAAATCAGGATTAAATAATTACTATTAAATCGAATAACAAGGGGTCAGGGATGCTGCATAAACGCACAGACGGATGCATCAGACGGCAACCAAACCGGTCTTAATTTGAAGCGCAGATGCATAGCTAGTGAACGCGCGTGTTTGGGACGATGTGGGTATGGATGCATGGGCGCATCAGTCGATCGAAAAATGGGTACCCAAAATATTTTACATTAAATCAGGATTAAATAATTACTATTAAATCGAATAACAAGGGGTCAGGGATGCTGCATAAACGCACAGACGGATGCATCAGACGGCAACCAAACCGGTCTTAATTTGAAGCGCAGATGCATAGCTAGTGAACGCGCGTGTTCGGGACGATGTGGGTATGGATGCATGGGCGCATCAGTCGATCGAAAAATGGGTACCCAAAATATTTTACATTAAATCAGGATTAAATAATTACTATTAAATCGAATAACAAGGGGTCAGGGATGCTGCATAAACGCACAGACGGATGCATCAGACGGCAACCAAACCGGTCTTAATTTGAAGCGCAGATGCATAGCTAGTGAACGCGCGTGTTCGGGACGATGTAGGAATGGATGCATGGGCGCATCAGTCGATCGAAAAATGGGTACCCAAAATATTTTACATTAAATCAGGATTAAATAATTACTATAAATCGAATAACAAGGGGTCAGGGATGCTGCATAAACGCACAGACGGATGCATCAGACGGCAACCAAACCGGTCTTAATTTGAAGCGCGCAGATGCATAGCTAGTGAACGCGCGTGTTCGGGACGATGTGGGTATGGATGCATGGGCGCATCAGTCGATCGAAAAATGGGTACCCAAAATATTTTACATTAAATCAGGATTAAATAATTACTATTAAATCGAATAACAAGGGGTCAGGGATGTTGCATAAACGCACAGACGGATGCATCAGACGGCAACCAAACCGGTCTTAATTTGAAGCGCAGATGCATAGCTAGTGAACGCGCTTGTTGGGACGATGTGGGTATGGATGCATGGGCGCAATAGTCGATCGAAAAATGGGTACCCAAAATATTTTACATTAAATCAGGATTAAATAATTACTATTAAATCGAATAACAAGGGGTCAGTGATGCTGCATAAACGCAGAGACGGATGCATCAGACGGCAACCAAACCGGTCTTAATTTGAAGCGCAGATGCATAGCTAGTGAACGCGCGTGTTCGGGACGATGTTGGTATGGATGCATGGGCGCATCAGTCGATCAAAAAATGGGTACCCAAAATATTTTACATTAAATCAGGATTAAATAATTACTATTAAATCGAATAACAAGGGGTCAGGGATGCTGCATAAACGCACAGACGGGTGCATCAGACGGCAACCAAACCGGTCTTAATTTGAAGCGCAGATGCATAGCTAGTGAACGCGCGTGTTCGGGACGATGTAGGTATGGATGCATGGGCGCATCAGTCGATCGAAAATTGGGTACCCAAAATATTTTACATTAAATCAGGATTAAATAATTACTATAAATCGAATAACAAGGGGTCAGGGATGCTGCATAAAGGCACAGACGGATGCATCAGACGGCAACCAAACCGGTCTTAATTTGAAGCGCAGATACATAGCTAGTGAACGCGCGTGTTCGGGACGATGTGGGTATGGATGCATGGGCGCATCAGTCGATCGAAAAATGGGTACCCAAAATATTTTACATTAAATCAGGATTAAATAATTCCTATTAAATCGAATAACAAGGGGTTAGGGATGCTGCATAAACGCACAGACGGATGCATCAGACGGCAACCAAACTGGTCTTAATTTAAAGCGCAGATGCATAGCTAGTGAACGCGCGTGTTCGGGACGATGTGGGTATGGATGCATGGGCGCATCAGTCGATCGAAAAATGGGTACCCAAAATATTTACCATTAAATCAGGATTAAATAATTACTATTAACTCGAATAACAAGGGGTCAGGGATGCTGCATAAACGCACAGACGGATGCATCAGATTGCAACCAAACCGGTCTTAATTTGAAGCGCGCAGGTGCATAGCTAGTGAACGCGCGTGTTCGGGACGATGTGGGTATGGATGCATGGGCGCATCAGTCGATCGAAAAATGGGTACCCAAAATATTTTACATTAAATCAGGATTAAATAATTACTATTAAATCGAATAACAAGGGGTCAGGGATGCTGCATAAACGCACAGACGGATGCATCAGACGGCAACCAAACCGGTCTTAATTTGAAGCGCAGGTGCATAGCTGGTGAACGCGCGTGTTTGGGACGATGTGGGTATGGATGCATGGGCGCATCAGTTGATCGAAAAATGGGTACCCAAAATATTTTACATTAAATCAGGATTAAATAATTACTATTAAATCGAATAACAAGGGGTTAGGGATGTTGCATAAACGCACAGACGGATGCATCAGACGGCAACCAAACCGGTCTTAATTTGAAGCGCAGATGCATAGCTAGTGAACGCGCGTGTTCGGGACGATGTGGGTATGGATGCATGGGCGCATCAGTCGATCGAAAAATGGGTACCCATAATATTTTACATTAAATCAGGATTAAATAATTACTATTTAATCGAATAACAAGGGGTCAGGGATGCTGCATAAACGCACAGACGGATGCATCAGACGTCAACCAAACCGGTCTTAATTTGAAGCGCAGATGCATAGCTAGTGAACGCGCGTGTTTGGGACGATGTGGGTATGGATGCATGGGCGCATCAGTCGGTCGAAAAATGGGTACCCAAATTATTTTACATTAAATCAGGATTAAATAATTACTATTAAATCGAATAACAAGGGGTCAGGGATGCTGCATAAACGCACAGACGGATGCATCAGACGGCAACCAAACCGGTCTTAATTTGAAGCGCAGATACATAGCTAGTGAACGCGCGTGTTCGGGACGATGTGGGTATGGATGCATGGGCGCATCAGTCGATCGAAAAATGGGTACTCAAAATATTTTACATTAAATCAGGATTAAATAATTACTATTAAATCGAATAACAAGGGGTCAGGGATGCTGCATAAACGCACAGACGGGTGCATCAGACGGCAACCAAACCGGTCTTAATTTGAAGCGCAGATGCATAGCTAGTGAACGCGCGTGTTCGGGACGATGTGGGTATGGATGCATGGGCGCATCAGTCGATCGAAAAATGGGTACCCAAAATATTTTACATTAAATCAGGATTAAATAATTACTATTAAATCGAATAACAAGGGGTCAGGGATGCTGCATAAACGCAAAGACGGGTGCATCAGACAGCAACCAAACCGGTCTTAATTTGAAGCGCAGATGCATAGCTAGTGAACGCGCGTGTTCGGGACGATGTGGGTATGGATGCATGGGCGCATCAGTCGATCGAAAAATGGGTACCCAAAATATTTTACATTAAATCAGGATTAAATAATTACTATTAAATCGAATAACAAGGGGTCAGGGATGCTGCATAAACGCACAGACGGATGCATCAGACGGCAACAAAACCGGTCTTAATTTGAAGCGCAGATGCATAGCTAGTGAACGCGCGTGCTCGGGACGATGTGGGTATGGATGCATGGGCGCATCAGTCGATCGAAAAATGGGTACCCAAAATATTTTACATTAAATCAGGATTAAATAATTACTATTAAATCGAATAACAAGGGGTCAGGGATGCTGCATAAACGCTCAGACGGATGCATCAGACGGCAACCAAACCGGTCTTAATTTAAAGCGCAGATGCATAGCCAGTGAACGCGCGTGTTCGGGACGATGTGGGTATGAATGCATAGGCGCATCAGTCGATCGAAAAATGGGTACCCAAAATATTTTACATTAAATCAGGATTAAATAATTACTATAAATCGAATAACAAGGGGTCAGGGATGCTGCATAAACGCACAGACGGATGCATCAGACGGCAACCAAACCGGTCTTAATTTGAAGCGCAGATACATAGCTAGTGAACGCGCGTGTTCGGGACGATGTGGGTATGGATGCATGGGCGCATCAGTCGATCGAAAAATGGGTACCCAAAATATTTTACATTAAATCAGGATTAAATAATTCCTATTAAATCGAATAACAAGGGGTTAGGGATGCTGCATAAACGCACAGACGGATGCATCAGACGGCAACCCAACCGGTCTTAATTTGAAGCGCGCAGATGCATAGCTAGTGAACGCGCGTGTTCGGGACGATGTGGGTATGGATGCATGGGCGCATCAGTCGATCGAAAAATAGGTACCCAAAATATTTTACATTAAATCAGGATTAAATAATTACTATTAAATCGAATAACAAGGGGTCAGGGATGCTGCATAAACGCACAGACGGGTGCATCAGACGGCAACCAAACCGGTCTTAATTTGAAGCGCAGATGCATAGCTAGTGAACGCGCGTGTTCGGGACGATGTGGGTATGGATGCATGGGCGCATCAGTCGATCGAAAAATGGGTACCCAAAATATTTTACATTAAATCAGGATTAAATAATTACTATTAAATCGAATAACAAGGGGTCAGGGATGCTGCATAAACGCACAGACGGGTGCATCAGACGGCAACCAAACCGGTCTTAATTTGAAGCGCAGATGCATAGCTAGTGAACGCGCGTGTTCGGGACGATGTGGGTATGGATGCATGGGCGCATCAGTCGATCGAAAAATGGGTACCCAAAATATTTTACATTAAATCAGGATTAAATAATTACTATTAAATCGAATAACAAGGGGTCAGGGATGCTGCATAAACGCACAGACGGATGCATCAGACGGCAACCAAACCGGTCTTAATTTGAAGCGCAGATGCATAGCTAGTGAACGCGCGTGCTCGGGACGATGTGGGTATGGATGCATGGGCGCATCAGTCGATCGAAAAATGGGTACCCAAAATATTTTACATTAAATCAGGATTAAATAATTACTATTAAATCGAATAACAAGGGGTCAGGGATGCTGCATAAACGCTCAGACGGATGCATCAGACGGCAACCAAACCGGTCTTAATTTAAAGCGCAGATGCATAGCCAGTGAACGCGCGTGTTCGGGACGATGTGGGTATGAATGCATAGGCGCATCAGTCGATCGAAAAATGGGTACCCAAAATATTTTACATTAAATCAGGATTAAATAATTACTATAAATCGAATAACAAGGGGTCAGGGATGCTGCATAAACGCACAGACGGGTGCATCAGACGGCAACCAAACCGGTCTTAATTTGAAGCGCAGATGCATAGCTAGTGAACGCGCGTGTTCGGGACGATGTGGGTATGGATGCATGGGCGCATAAGTCGATCGAAAAATGGGTACCCATAATATTTTACATTAAATCAGGATTAAATAATTACTATTAAATCGAATAACAAGGGGTCAGGGATGCTGCATAAACGCACAGACGGATGCATCAGACGGCAACCAAACCGGTCTTAATTTGAAGCGCAGATGCATAGCTAGTGAACGCGCGTGTTTGGGACGATGTGGGTATGGATGCATGGGCGCATCAGTCCATCGAAAAATGGGTACCCAAATTATTTTACATTAAATCAGGATTAAATAATTACTATTAAATCGAATAACAAGGGGTCAGGGATGCTGCATAAACGCACAGACGGATGCATCAGACGGCAACCAAACCGGTCTTAATTTGAAGCGCAGATACATAGCTAGTGAACGCGCGTGTTCGGGACGATGTGGGTATGGATGCATGGGCGCATCAGTCGATCGAAAAATGGGTACCCAAAATATTTTACATTAAATCAGGATTAAATAATTACTATTAAATCGAATAACAAGGGGTCAGGGATGCTGCATAAACGCACAGACGGGTGCATCAGACGGCAACCAAACCGGTCTTAATTTGAAGTGCAGATGCATAGCTAGTGAACGCGCGTGTTCGGGACGATGTGGGTATGGATGCATGGGCGCATCAGTCGATCAAAAAATGGGTACCCAAAATATTTTACATTAAATCAGGATTAAATAATTACTATTAAATCGAATAACAAGGGGTCAGGGATGCTGCATAAACGCACAGACGGGTGCATCAGACGGCAACCAAACCGGTCTTAATTTGAAGCGCAGATGCATAGCTAGTGAACGCGCGTGTTCGGGACGATGTGGGTATGGATGCATGGGCGCATCAGTCGATCGAAAAATGGGTACCCAAAATATTTTACATTAAATCAGGATTAAATAATTACTATTAAATCGAATAACAAGGGGTCAGGGATGCTGCATAAACGCACAGACGGATGCATCAGACGGCAACCAAACCGGTCTTAATTTGAAGCGCAGATGCATAGCTATTGAACGCGCGTGTTCGGGACGATGTTGGTATGGATGCATGGGCGCATCAGTCGATCGAAAAATGGGTACCCAAATTATTTTACATTAAATCAGGATTAAATAATTACTATTAAATCGAATAACAAGGGGTCAGGGTTGCTGCATAAACGCACAGACGGATGCATCAGACGGCAACCAAACCGGTCTTAGTTTGAAGCGCAGATGCATAGCTAGTGAACGCGCGTGTTCGGGACGATGTGGGTATGGATGCATGGGCGCATCAGTCGATCGAAAAATGGGTTCCCAAAATATTTTACATTAAATCAGGATTAAATAATTACTATTAAATCGAATAACAAGGGGTCAGGGATGTTGCATAAACGCACAGACGGATGCATCAGACGGCAACTAAACCGGTCTTAATTTGAAGCGCAGATGCATAGCTAGTGAACGCGCGTGTTCGGGACGATGTGGGTATGGATGCATGGGCGCATCAGTCGATCGAAAAATGGGTACCCATAATACTTTACATTAAATCAGGATTAAATAATTCCTATTAAATCGAATAACAAGGGGCCAGGGATGCTGCATAAACGCACAGACGGATGCATCAGACGGCAACCAAACCGGTCTTAATTTGAAGCGCAGATGCATAGCTAGTGAACGCGCGTGTTCGGGACGATGTGGATATGGATGCATGGGCGCATCAGTCGATCGAAAAATGGGTACCCAAAATATTTTACATTAAATCAGGATTAAATAATTACTATTAAATCGAATAACAAGGGGTCAGGGATGCTGTATAAACGCACAGACGGATTCATCAGACGGCAACCAAACCAGTCTTAATTTAAAGCGCAGATGCATAGCTAGTGAACGCGCGTGTTCGGGACGATGTGGGTATGGATGCATGGGCGCATCAGTCGATCGAAAAATGGGTACCCAAAATATTTTACATTAAATCAGGATTAAATAATTACTATTAAATCGAATAACAAGGGGTCAGGGATGCTGCATAAACGCACAGACGGATGCATCAGACGGCAACCAAACCGGTCTTAATTTGAAGTGCAGATGCATAGCTAGTGAACGCGCGTGTTCGGGACGATGTGGGTATGGATGCATGGGCGCATAAGTCGATCGAAAAATGGGTACCCAAAATATTTTACATTAAATCAGGATTAAATAATTACTATTAAATCGAATAACAAAGGGTCAGGGATGCTGCATAAACGCACAGACGGATGCATCAGACGGCAACCAAACCGGTCTTAATTTGAAGCGCAGATGCATAGCTAGTGAACGCGCGTGTTCGGGACGATGTGGGTATGGATGCATGGGCGCATCAGTCGATCGAAAAATGGGTACCCAAAATATTTTACATTAAATCAGGATTAAATAATTACTATTAAATCGAATAACAAGGGGTCAGGGATGTTGCATAAACGCACAGACGGATGCATCAGACGGCAAACCGGTCTTAATTTGAAGCGCAGATGCATAGCTAGTGAACGCGCGTGTTCGGGACGATGTGGGTATGGATGCATGGGCGCATCAGTCGATCGAAAAATGGGTACCCAAAATATTTTACATTAAATCAGGATTAAATAATTACTATAAATCGAATAACAAGGGGTCAGGGATGCTGCATAAACGCACAGACGGGTGCATCAGACGGCAACCAAACCGGTCTTAATTTGAAGCGCAGATGCATAGCTAGTGAACGCGCGTGTTCGGGACGATGTGGGTATGGATGCATGGGCGCATAAGTCGATCGAAAAATGGGTACCCATAATATTTTACATTAAATCAGGATTAAATAATTACTATTAAATCGAATAACAAGGGGTCAGGGATGCTGCATAAACGCACAGACGGATGCATCAGACGGCAACCAAACCGGTCTTAATTTGAAGCGCAGATGCATAGCTAGTGAACGCGCGTGTTTGGGACGATGTGGGTATGGATGCATGGGCGCATCAGTCCATCGAAAAATGGGTACCCAAATTATTTTACATTAAATCAGGATTAAATAATTACTATTAAATCGAATAACAAGGGGTCAGGGATGCTGCATAAACGCACAGACGGATGCATCAGACGGCAACCAAACCGGTCTTAATTTGAAGCGCAGATACATAGCTAGTGAACGCGCGTGTTCGGGACGATGTGGGTATGGATGCATGGGCGCATCAGTCGATCGAAAAATGGGTACCCAAAATATTTTACATTAAATCAGGATTAAATAATTACTATTAAATCGAATAACAAGGGGTCAGGGATGCTGCATAAACGCACAGACGGGTGCATCAGACGGCAACCAAACCGGTCTTAATTTGAAGTGCAGATGCATAGCTAGTGAACGCGCGTGTTCGGGACGATGTGGGTATGGATGCATGGGCGCATCAGTCGATCAAAAAATGGGTACCCAAAATATTTTACATTAAATCAGGATTAAATAATTACTATTAAATCGAATAACAAGGGGTCAGGGATGCTGCATAAACGCACAGACGGGTGCATCAGACGGCAACCAAACCGGTCTTAATTTGAAGCGCAGATGCATAGCTAGTGAACGCGCGTGTTCGGGACGATGTGGGTATGGATGCATGGGCGCATCAGTCGATCGAAAAATGGGTACCCAAAATATTTTACATTAAATCAGGATTAAATAATTACTATTAAATCGAATAACAAGGGGTCAGGGATGCTGCATAAACGCACAGACGGATGCATCAGACGGCAACCAAACCGGTCTTAATTTGAAGCGCAGATGCATAGCTATTGAACGCGCGTGTTCGGGACGATGTTGGTATGGATGCATGGGCGCATCAGTCGATCGAAAAATGGGTACCCAAATTATTTTACATTAAATCAGGATTAAATAATTACTATTAAATCGAATAACAAGGGGTCAGGGTTGCTGCATAAACGCACAGACGGATGCATCAGACGGCAACCAAACCGGTCTTAGTTTGAAGCGCAGATGCATAGCTAGTGAACGCGCGTGTTCGGGACGATGTGGGTATGGATGCATGGGCGCATCAGTCGATCGAAAAATGGGTTCCCAAAATATTTTACATTAAATCAGGATTAAATAATTACTATTAAATCGAATAACAAGGGGTCAGGGATGTTGCATAAACGCACAGACGGATGCATCAGACGGCAACTAAACCGGTCTTAATTTGAAGCGCAGATGCATAGCTAGTGAACGCGCGTGTTCGGGACGATGTGGGTATGGATGCATGGGCGCATCAGTCGATCGAAAAATGGGTACCCATAATACTTTACATTAAATCAGGATTAAATAATTCCTATTAAATCGAATAACAAGGGGCCAGGGATGCTGCATAAACGCACAGACGGATGCATCAGACGGCAACCAAACCGGTCTTAATTTGAAGCGCAGATGCATAGCTAGTGAACGCGCGTGTTCGGGACGATGTGGATATGGATGCATGGGCGCATCAGTCGATCGAAAAATGGGTACCCAAAATATTTTACATTAAATCAGGATTAAATAATTACTATTAAATCGAATAACAAGGGGTCAGGGATGCTGTATAAACGCACAGACGGATTCATCAGACGGCAACCAAACCAGTCTTAATTTAAAGCGCAGATGCATAGCTAGTGAACGCGCGTGTTCGGGACGATGTGGGTATGGATGCATGGGCGCATCAGTCGATCGAAAAATGGGTACCCAAAATATTTTACATTAAATCAGGATTAAATAATTACTATTAAATCGAATAACAAGGGGTCAGGGATGCTGCATAAACGCACAGACGGATGCATCAGACGGCAACCAAACCGGTCTTAATTTGAAGTGCAGATGCATAGCTAGTGAACGCGCGTGTTCGGGACGATGTGGGTATGGATGCATGGGCGCATAAGTCGATCGAAAAATGGGTACCCAAAATATTTTACATTAAATCAGGATTAAATAATTACTATTAAATCGAATAACAAAGGGTCAGGGATGCTGCATAAACGCACAGACGGATGCATCAGACGGCAACCAAACCGGTCTTAATTTGAAGCGCAGATGCATAGCTAGTGAACGCGCGTGTTCGGGACGATGTGGGTATGGATGCATGGGCGCATCAGTCGATCGAAAAATGGGTACCCAAAATATTTTACATTAAATCAGGATTAAATAATTACTATTAAATCGAATAACAAGGGGTCAGGGATGTTGCATAAACGCACAGACGGATGCATCAGACGGCAAACCGGTCTTAATTTGAAGCGCAGATGCATAGCTAGTGAACGCGCGTGTTCGGGACGATGTGGGTATGGATGCATGGGCGCATCAGTCGATCGAAAAATGGGTACCCAAAATATTTTACATTAAATCAGGATTAAATAATTACTATTAAATCGAATAACAAGGGGTGAGGGATGCTGCATAAACGCACAGACGGATGCATCAGACAGCAACCAAACCGGTCTTAATTTGAAGCGCAGATGCATAGCTAGTGAACGCGCGTGTTCGGGGCGATGTGGGTATGGATGCATGGGCGCATCAGTCGATCGAAAAATGGGTACCCAAAATATTTTACATTAAATCAGGATTAAATAATTACTATTAAATCGAATAACAAGGGGTCAGGGATGCTGCATAACCGCACAGACGGATGCATCAGACGGCAACCAAACCGGTCTTAATTTAAAGCGCAGATGCATAGCTAGTGAACGCGCGTGTTCGAGACGATGTGGATATGGATGCATGGGCGCATCAGTCGATCGAAAAATGGGTACCCAGAATATTTTACATTAAATCAGGATTAAATAATTACTTTTAAATCGAATAACAAGGGGTCAGGGATGCTGCATAAACGCACAGACGGATGCATCAGACGGCAACCAAACCGGTCTTAATTTGAAGCGCAGATGCATAGCTAGTGAACGCGCGTGTTCGGGACGATGTGGGTATGGATGCATGGGCGCATCAGTCGATCGAAAAATGGGTACCCAAAATATTTTACATTAAATCAGGATTAAATAATTACTATTAAATCGAATAACAAGGGGTCAGGGATGCTGCATAAACGCACAGACGGATGCATCAGACGGCAACCAAACCGGTCTTAATTTGAAGCGCAGATGCATAGCTAGTGAACGCGCGTGTTCGGGACGATGTGGGTATGGATGCATGGGCGCATCAGTCGATCGAAAAATGGGTACCCAAATTATTTTACATTAAATCAGGATTAAATAATTACTATTAAATCGAATAACAAGGGGTCAGGGATGCTGCATAAACGCACAGACGGATGCATCAGACGGCAACCAAACCGGGCTTAATTTGAAGCGCAGTTGCATAGCTAGTGACCACGCGTGTTCGGGACGATGTGGGTATGGATGCATGGGCGCATCAGTCCATCGAAAAATGGGTACCCAAAATATTTTACATTAAATCAGGATTAAATAATTACTATTAAATCGAATAACAAGGGGTCAGGGATGCTGCATAAACGCACAGACGGATGCATCAGACGGCAACCAAACCGGTCTTAATTTGAAGCGCAGATGCATAGCTAGTGAACGCGCGTATTCGGGACGATGTGGGTATGGATCAATGGGCGCATCAGTCGATCGAAAAATGGGTACCCAAAATATTTTACATTAAATCAGGATTAAATAATTACTATAAAATCGAATAACAAGGGGTCAGGGATGCTGCATAAACGCACAGACGGATGCATCAGACGGCAACCAAACCGGTCTTAATTTGAAGCGCAGATGCATAGCTAGTGAACGCGCGTGTTCGGGACGATGTGGGTATGGATGCATAAGCGCATCAGTCGATCGAAAAATGGGTACCCAAAATATTTTACATTAAATCATGATTAAATAATTACTATTAAATCGAATAACAAGGGGTCAGGGATGCTGCATAAACGCACAGACGGATGCATCAGACGGCAACCAAACCGGTCTTAATATGAAGCGCAGATGCATAGCTAGTGAATGCGCGTGTTCGGGACGATGTGGGTATGGATGCATGGGCGCATCAGTCGATCGAAAAATGGGTACCCAAAATATTTTACATTAAATCAGGTTTAAATAATTACTATTAAATCGAATAACAAGGGGTCAGGGATGCTGCATAAACGCACAGACGGATGCATCAGACGGCAACCAAACCGGTCTTAATTTGAAGCGCAGATGCATAGCTATTGAACGCGCGTGTTCGGGACGATGTGGGTATGGATGCATGGGCGCATCAGTCGATCGAAAAATGGGTACCCATAATATTTTACATTAAATCAGGATTAAATAATTACTATTAAATCGAATAACAAGGGGTCAGGGATGCTGCATAAACGCACAGACGGATGCATCAGACGGCAACCAAACCGGTCTTAATTTGAAGCGCAGATGCATAGCTAGTGAACGCGCGTGTTTGGGACGATGTGGGTATTGATGCATGGGCGCATCAGTCGCTCGAAAAAAGGGTACCCATAATATTTTACATTAAATCAGGATTAAATAATTACTATTAAATCGAATAACAAGGGGTCAGGGATGCTGCATAAACGCACAGACGGATGCATCAGACGGCAACCAAACCGGTCTTAATTTGAAGCGCAAATGCATAGCTAGTAAACGCGCGTGTTCGGCACGATGTGGGTATGGATGCATGGGCGCATCAGTCGATCGAAAAATGGGTACCCAAAATATTTTACATTAAATCAGGATTAAATAATTACTATTAAATCGAATAACAAGGGATCAGGGATGCTGCATAAACGCACAGACGGATGCATCAGACGGCAACCAAACCGGTCTTAATTTGAAGCGCAGATGCATAGCTAGTGAACGCGCGTGTTCGGGACGATGTGGGTATGGATGCATGGGCGCATCAGTCGATCGAAAAATGGGTACACAAAATATTTTACATTAAATCAGGATTAAATAATTACTATTAAATCGAATAACAAGGGGTCAGGGATGCGTCAGGGATGCGGGTACCCAAAATATTTTACATTAAATCAGGATTAAATAATTACTATTAAATCGAATAACAAGGGGTCAGGGATGCTGCATAAACGCACAGACGGATGCATCAGACGGCAACCAAACCGGTCTTAATTTGAAGCGCAGATGCATAGCCAGTGAACGCGCGTGTTCGGGACGATGTGGGTATGGATGCATGGGCGCATCAGTCGATCGAAAAATGGGTACCCAAAATATTTTACATTAAATCAGGATTAAATAATTACTATTAAATCGAATAACAAGGGGTCAGGGATGCTGCATAAACGCACAGACGGATGCATCAGACGGCAACCAAACCGGTCTTAATTTGAAGCGCAGATGCATAACTAGTGAACGCGCGTGTTCGGGACGATGTGGGTATGGATGCATGGGCGCGTCAGTCGATCGAAAAATGGGTACCCAAAATATTTTACATTAAATCAGGATTAAATAATTACTATTAAATCGAATAACAAGGGGTCAGGGATGCTGCATAAACGCACAGACGGATGCATCAGACGGCAACCAAACCGGTCTTAATTTGAAGCGCAGATGCATAGCTAGTGAACGCGCGTGGTCGGGACGATGTGGATATGGATGCATGGGCGCATCAGTCGATCGAAAAATGGGTACCCAGAATATTTTACATTAAATCAGGATTAAATAATTACTATTAAATCGAATAACAAGGGGTCAGGGATGCTGCATAAACGCACAGACGGATGCATCAGACGGCAACCAAACCGGTCTTAATTTGAAGCGCAGATGCATAGCTAGTGAACGCACGTGTTCGGGACGATGTGGGTATTGATGCATGGGCGCATCAGTCGATCGAAAAATGGGTACCCAAAATATTTTACATTAAATCAGGATTAAATAATTCCTATTAAATCGAATAACAAGGGGTCAGGGATGCTGCATAAACGCACAGACGGATGCATCAGACGGCAACCAAACCGGTCTTAATTTGAAGCGCAGATGCATAGCTAGTGAACGCGCGTGTTCGGGAAGATGTGGGTATGGATGCATGGGCGCATCTGTCGATCGAAAAATGGGTACCCAAAATATTTTACATTAAATCAGGATTAAATAATTACTATTAAATCGAATAATAAGGGGTCAGGGATGCTGCATAAACGCACAGACGGATGCATCAGGCGGCAACCAAACCGGTCTTAATTTGAAGAGCAGATGCATAGCTAGTGAACGCGCGTGTTCGGGACAATGTGGGTATGGATGCATGGGCGCATCAGTCGATCGAAAAATGGGTACCCAAAATATTTTACATTAAATCAGGATTAAATAATTACTATTAAATCGAATAACAAGGGGTCAGGGATGTTGCATAAACGCACAGACGGATGCATCAGACGGCAACCAAACCGGTCTTAATTTGAAGCGCAGATGCATAGCTAGTGAACGCGCGTGTTCGGGACGATGTGGGCATGGATGCATAGGCGCATCAGTCGATCGAAAAATGGGTACCCATAATATTTTACATTAAATCAGGATTAAATAATTACTATTAAATCGAATAACAAGGGGTCAGGGATGCTGCATAAACGCACAGACGGATGCATCAGACGGCAACCAAACCGGTCTTAATTTGAAGCGCAGATGCATAGCTAGTGAACGCGCGTGTTTGGGACGATGTGGGTATGGATGCATGGGCGCATCAGTCGATCAAAAAATGGGTACCCAAAATATTTAACATTAAATCAGGATTAAATAATTACTATTAAATCGAATAACAAGGGGTCAGGGATGCTGCATAAACGCACAGACGGATGCATCAGACGGCAACCAAACCGGTCTTAATTTGAAGCGCAGATACATAGCTAGTGAACGCGCGTGTTCGGGACGATGTGGGTGTGGATGCATGGGCGCATCAGTCGATCGAAAAATGGGTACCCAAAATATTTTACATTAAATCAGGATTAAATAATTACTATTAAATCGAATAACAAGGGGCCAGGGATGCTGCATAAACGCACAGACGGATGCATCAGACGGCAACCAAACCGGTCTTAATTTGAAGCGCAGATGCATAGCTAGTGAACGCGCGTGTTCGGGACGATATGGGTATGGATGCATGGGCGCATCAGTCGATCGAAAAATGGGTACCCAAAATATTTTACATTAAATCAGGATTAAATAATTACTATTAAATCGAATAACAAGGGGTCAGGGATGCTGCATAAACGCACAGACGGATGCATCAGACGGCAACCAAACCGGTCTTAATTTGAAGCGCAGATGCATAGCTAGTGAACGCGCGTGTTCGGGACGATATGGATATGGATGCATGGGCACATCAGTCGATCGATAATGGGTACCCAAAATATTTTACATTAAATCAGGATTAAATAATTACTATTAAATCGAATAACAAGGGGTCAGGGATGCTGTATAAACGCACAGACGGATGCATCAGACGGCAACCAAACCGGTCTTAATTTGAAGCGCAGATGCATAACTAGTGAACGCGCGTGTTCGGGACGATGTGGGTATGGATGCATGGGCGCATCAGTCGATCGAAAAATGGGTACCCAAAATATTTTACATTAAATCAGGATTAAATAATTACTATTAAATCGAATAACAAGGGGTCAGGGATGCTGCATAAACGCACAGACGGATGCATCAGACGGCAACCAAACCGGTCTTAATTTGAAGCGCAGATGCATAGCTAGTGAACGCGCGTGTTCGGGACGATGTGGGTATGGATGCATGGGCGCATCAGTCGATCGAAAAATGGGTACCCAAAATATTTTACATTAAATCAGGATTAAATAATTACTATTAAATCGAATAACAAGGGGTCAGGGATGCTGCATAAACGCACAGACGGATGCATCAGACGGCAACCAAACCGGTCTTTATTTGAAGCGCAGATGCATAGCTAGTGAACGCGCGTGTTCGGGACGATGTGGGTATGGATGCATGGGCGCATCAGTCGATCGAAAAATGGGTACCCATAATATTTTACATTAAATCAGGATTAAATAATTACTATTAAATCGAATAACAAGGGGTCAGGGATGCTGCATAAACGCACAGACGGATGCATCAGACGGCAACCAAACCGGTCTTAATTTGAAGCGCAGATGCATAGCTAGTGAACGCGCGTGTTCGGGACGATGTGGGTATGGATGCATGGGCGCATCAGTCGATCGAAAAATGGGTACCCAAAATATTTTACATTAAATCAGGATTAAATAATTACTATTTAATCGAATAACAAGGGGTCAGGGATGCTGCATAAACGCACAGACGGATGCATCAGACGGCAACCAAACCGGTCTTAATTTGAAGCGCAGATGCATAGCTAGTGAACGCGCGTGTTCGGGACGATGTGGGTATGGATGCATGGGCGCATCAGTCGATCGAAAAATGGGTACCCAAAATATTTTACATTAAATCAGGATTAAATAATTACTATTATATCGAATAACAAGGGGTCAGGGATGCTGCATAAACGCACAGACGGATGCATCAGACGGCAACCAAACCGGTCTTAATTTGAAGCGCAGATGCATAGCTAGTGAACGCGCGTGTTCGGGACGATGTGGGTATGGATGCATGGGCGCATCAGTCGATCGAAAAATGGGTACCCAAAATATTTTTCATTAAATCAGGATTAAATAATTACTATTAAATCGAATAACAAGGGGTCAGGGATGCTGCATAAACGCACAGACGGATGCATCAGACGGCAACCAAACCGGTCTTAATTTGAAGCGCAGATGCATAGCTAGTGAATGCGCGTGTTCGGGACGATGTGGATATGGATGCATGGGCGCATCAGTCGATCGAAAAATGGGTACTGAAATTTATTTTACATTAAATCAGGATTAAATAATTACTATTAAATCGAATAACAAGGGGTCAGGGATGCTGCATAAACGCACAGACGGATGCATCAGACGGCAACCAACCGGTCTTAATTTGAAGCGCAGATGCATAGCTAGTGAACGCGCGTGTTCGGGACGATGTGGGTATGGATGCATGGGCGCATCAGTCGATCGAAAAATGGGTACCCAAAATATTTTACATTAAATCAGGATTAAATAATTACTATTAAATCGAATAACAAGGGGTCAGGGATGCTGCATAAACGCACAGACGGATGCATCAGACGGCAACCAAACCGGTCTTAATTTAAAGCGCAGATGCATAGCTAGTGAACGCACGTGTTCGGGACGATGTGGGTATGGATGCATGGGCGCATCAGTCGATCGAAAAATGGGTACCCAAAATATTTTACATTAAATCAGGATAAAATAATTACTATTAAATCGAATAACAAGGGGTCAGGGATGCTGCATAAACGCACAGACGGATGCATCAGACGGCAACCAAACCGGTCTTAATTTGAAGCGCAGATGCATAGCTATTGAACGCGCGTGTTCGGGACGATGTGGGTATGGATGCATGGGCGCATCAGTCGATCGAAAAATGGGTACCCAAAATATTTTACATTAAATCAGGATTAAATAATTACTATTAAATCGAATAACAAGGGGTCAGGGATGCTGCATAAACGCACAGACGGATGCATCAGACGGCAACCAAACCGGTCTTAATTTGAAGCGCAGATGCATAGCTAGTGAATGCGCGTGTTCGGGACGATGTGGGTATGGATGCATGGGCGCATCAGTCGATCGAAAAATGGGTACCCAAAATATTTTACATTAAATCAGGATTAAATAATTACTATTAAATCGAATAACAAGGGGTCAGGGATGCTGCATAAACGCACAGACGGATGCATCAGACGGCAACCAAACCGGTCTTAATTTGAAGCGCAGATGCATAGCTAGTGAACGCGCGTGTTCGGGACGATGTGGGTATGGATGCATGGGCGCATCAGTCGATCGAAAAATGGGTACCCAAAATATTTTTCATTAAATCAGGATTAAATAATTACTATTAAATCGAATAACAAGGGGTCAGGGATGCTGCATAAACGCACAGACGGATGCATCAGACGGCAACCAAACCGGTCTTAATTTGAAGCGCAGATGCATAGCTAGTGAATGCGCGTGTTCGGGACGATGTGGATATGGATGCATGGGCGCATCAGTCGATCGAAAAATGGGTACCGAAATTTATTTTACATTAAATCAGGATTAAATAATTACTATTAAATCGAATAACAAGGGGTCAGGGATGCTGCATAAACGCACAGACGGATGCATCAGACGGCAACCAACCGGTCTTAATTTGAAGCGCAGATGCATAGCTAGTGAACGCGCGTGTTCGGGACGATGTGGGTATGGATGCATGGGCGCATCAGTCGATCGAAAAATGGGTACCCAAAATATTTTACATTAAATCAGGATTAAATAATTACTATTAAATCGAATAACAAGGGGTCAGGGATGCTGCATAAACGCACAGACGGATGCATCAGACGGCAACCAAACCGGTCTTAATTTGAAGCGCAGATGCATAGCTAGTGAACGCACGTGTTCGGGACGATGTGGGTATGGATGCATGGGCGCATCAGTCGATCGAAAAATGGGTACCCAAAATATTTTACATTAAATCAGGATTAAATAATTACTATTAAATCGAATAACAAGGGGTCAGGGATGCTGCATAAACGCACAGACGGATGCATCAGACGGCAACCAAACCGGTCTTAATTTGAAGCGCAGATGCATAGCTATTGAACGCGCGTGTTCGGGACGATGTGGGTATGGATGCATGGGCGCATCAGTCGATCGAAAAATGGGTACCCAAAATATTTTACATTAAATCAGGATTAAATAATTACTATTAAATCGAATAACAAGGGGTCAGGGATGCTGCATAAACGCACAGACGGATGCATCAGACGGCAACCAAACCGGTCTTAATTTGAAGCGCAGATGCATAGCTAGTGAATGCGCGTGTTCGGGACGATGTGGGTATGGATGCATGGGCGCATCAGTCGATCGAAAAATGGGTACCCAAAATTTTTTACATTAAATCAGGATTAAACAATTACTATTAAATCGAATAACAATGGGTCAGGAATGCTGCATAAACGCACAGACGGATGCATCAGACGGCAACCAAACCGGTTTTAATTTGAAGCGCAGATGCATAGCTAGTGAACGCGCGTGTTCGGGACGATGTGGGTATGGATGCATGGGCGCATCAGTCGATCGAAAAATGGGTACCCAAAATATTTTACATTAAATCAGGATTAAATAATTACTATTAAATCGAATAACAAGGGGTCAGGGATGCTGCATAAACGCACAGACGGATGCATCAGACGGCAACCAAACCGGTCTTAATTTGAAGCGCAGATGCATAGCTAGTGAACGCGCGTGTTCGGGACGATGTGGGTATGGATGCATGGGCGCATCAGTCGATCGAAAAATGGGTACCCATAATATTTAACATTAAATCAGGATTAAATAATTACTATTAAATCGAATAACAAGGGGTCAGGGATGCTGCATAAACGCACAGACGGATGCATCAGACGGCAACCAAACAGGTCTTAATTTGAAGCGCAGATGCATAGCTAGTGAACGCGCGTGTTCGGGACGATGTGGGTATGGATGCATGGGCGCATCAGTCGATCGAAAAATGGGTACCCATAATATTTTACATTAAATCAGGATTAAATAATTACTATTAAATCGAATAACAAGGGGTCAGGGATGCTGCATAAACGCACAGACGGATGCATCAGACGGCAACCAAACCGGTCTTAATTTGAAGCGCAGATGCATAGCTAGTGAACGCGCGTGTTAGGGACGATGTGGGTATGGATGCATGGGCGCATCAGTCGATCGAAAAATGGGTACCCAAAATATTTTACATTAAATCAGGATTAAATAATTACTATTAAATCGAATAACAAGGGGTCAGGGATGCTGCATAAACGCACAGACGGATGCATCAGACGGCAACCAAACCGGTCTTAATTTGAAGCGCAGATGCATAGCTAGTGAACGCGCGTGTTCGGGACGATGTGGATATGGATGCATGGGCGCATCAGTCGATCGAAAAATGGGTACCCAAAATATTTTACATTAAATCAGGATTAAATAATTACTATTAAATCGAATAACAAGGGGTCAGGGATGCTGCATAAACGCACAGACGGATGCATCAGACGGCAACCAAACCGGTCTTAATTTGAAGCGCAGATGCATAGCTAGTGAACGCGCGTGTTCGGGACGATGTGGGTATGGATGCATGGGCGCATCAGTCGATCGAAAAATGGGTACCCAAAATATTTTACATTAAATCAGGATTAGATAATTACTATTAAATCGAATAACAAGGGGTCAGGGATGCTGCATAAACGCACAGACGGATGCATCAGACGGCAACCAAACAGGTCTTAATTTGAAGCGCAGATGCATAGCTAGTGAACGCGCGTGTTAGGGACGATGTGGGTATGGATGCATGGGCGCATCAGTCGATCGAAAAATGGGTACCCAAAATATTTTACATTAAATCAGGATTAAATAATTACTATTAAATCGAATAACAAGGGGTCAGGGATGCTGCATAAACGCACAGACGGATGCATCAGACGGCAACCAAACAGGTCTTAATTTGAAGCGCAGATGCATAGCTAGTGAACGCGCGTGTTAGGGACGATGTGGGTATGGATGCATGGGCGCATCAGTCGATCGAAAAATGGGTACCCAAAATATTTTACATTAAATCAGGATTAAATAATTACTATTAAATCGAATAACAAGGGGTCAGGGATGCTGCATAAACGCACAGACGGATGCATCAGACGGCAACCAAACCGGTCTTAATTTGAAGCGCAGATGCATAGCTAGTGAACGCGCGTGTTCGGGACGATGTGGGTATGGATGCATGGGCGCATCAGTCGATCGAAAAATGGGTACCCATAATATTTTACATTAAATCAGGATTAAATAATTACTATTAAATCGAATAACAAGGGGTCAGGGATGCTGCATAAACGCACAGACGGATGCATCAGACGGCAACCAAACCGGTCTTAATTTGAAGCGCAGATGCATAGCTAGTGAACGCGCGTGTTAGGGACGATGTGGGTATGGATGCATGGGCGCATCAGTCGATCGAAAAATGGGTACCCAAAATATTTTACATTAAATCAGGATTAAATAATTACTATTAAATCGAATAACAAGGGGTCAGGGATGCTGCATAAACGCACAGACGGATGCATCAGACGGCAACCAAACCGGTCTTAATTTGAAGCGCAGATGCATAGCTAGTGAACGCGCGTGTTCGGGACGATGTGGATATGGATGCATGGGCGCATCAGTCGATCGAAAAATGGGTACCCAAAATATTTAACATTAAATCAGGATTAAATAATTACTATTAAATCGAATAACAAGGGGTCAGGGATGCTGCATAAACGCACAGACGGATGCATCAGACGGCAACCAAACCGGTCTTAATTTGAAGCGCAGATGCATAGCTAGTGAACGCGCGTGTTCGGGACGATGTGGGTATGGATGCATGGGCGCATCAGTCGATCGAAAAATGGGTACCCAAAATATTTTACATTAAATCAGGATTAGATAATTACTATTAAATCGAATAACAAGGGGTCAGGGATGCTGCATAAACGCACAGACGGATGCATCAGACGGCAACCAAACCGGTCTTAATTTGAAGCGCAGATGCATAGCTATTGAACGCGCGTGTTCGGGACGATGTGGGTATGGATGCATGGGCGCATCAGTCGATCGAAAAATGGGTACCCAAAATATTTTACATTAAATCAGGATTAAATAATTACTATTAAATCGAATAACAAGGGGTCAGGGATGCTGCATAAACGCACAGACGGATGCATCAGACGACAACCAAACCGGTCTTAATTTGAAGCGCAGATGCATAGCTAGTGAACGCACGTGTTCGGGACGATGTGGGTATGGATGCATGGGCGCATCAGTCGATCGAAAAATGGGTACCCAAAATATTTTACATTAAATCAGTATTAAATAATTACTATTAAATCGAATAACAATGGGTCAGGGATGCTGCATAAACGCACAGACGGATGCATCAGACGGCAACCAAACCGGTCTTAATTTGAAGCGCAGATGCATAGCTAGTGAACGCGCGTGTTCGGGACGATGTGGGTATGGATGCATGGGCGCATCAGTCGATCGAAAAATGGGTACCCAAAATATTTTACATTAAATCAGGATTAAATAATTACTATTAAATCGAATAACAAGGGGCCAGGGATGCTGCATAAACGCACAAACGGATGCATCAGACGGCAACCAAACCGGTCTTAATTTGAAGCGCAGATGCATAGCTAGTGAATGCGCGTGTTCGGGACGATGTGGGTATGGATGCATGGGCGCATCAGTCGATCGAAAAATGGGTACCCAAAATTTTTTACATTAAATCAGGATTAAACAATTACTATTAAATCGAATAACAAGGGGTCAGGGATGCTGCATAAACGCACAGACGGATGCATCAGACGGCAACCAAACCGGTCTTAATTTGAAGCGCAGATGCATAGCTAGTGAACGCGCGTGTTCGGGACGATGTGGGTATGGATGCATGGGCGCATCAGTCGATCGAAAAATGGGTACCCAAAATATTTTACATTAAATCAGGATTAAATAATTACTATTAAATCGAATAACAAGGGGTCAGGGATGCTGCATAAACGCACAGACGGATGCATCAGACGGCAACCAAACCGGTCTTAATTTGAAGCGCAGATGCATAGCTAGTGAACGCGCGTGTTCGGGACGATGTGGGTATGGATGCATGGGCGCATCAGTCGATCGAAAAATGGGTACCCATAATATTTTACATTAAATCAGGATTAAATAATTACTATTAAATCGAATAACAAGGGGTCAGGGATGCTGCATAAACGCACAGACGGATGCATCAGACGGCAACCAAACCGGTTTTAATTTGAAGCGCAGATGCATAGCTAGTGAACGCGCGTGTTCGGGACGATGTGGGTATGGATGCATGGGCGCATCAGTCGATCGAAAAATGGGTACCCAAAATATTTTACATTAAATCAGGATTAAATAATTACTATTAAATCGAATAACAAGGGGTCAGGGATGCTGCATAAACGCACAGACGGATGCATCAGACGGCAACCAAACCGGTCTTAATTTGAAGCGCAGATGCATAGCTAGTGAACGCGCGTGTTCGGGACGATGTGGGTATGGATGCATGGGCGCATCAGTCGATCGAAAAATGGGTACCCATAATATTTTACATTAAATCAGGATTAAATAATTACTTTTAAATCGAATAACAAGGGGTCAGGGATGCTGCATAAACGCACAGACGGATGCATCAGACGGCAACCAAACCGGTCTTAATTTGAAGCGCAGATGCATAGCTAGTGAACGCGCGTGTTCGGGACGATGTTAGTATGGATGCATGGGCGCATCAGTCGATCGAAAAATGGGTACCCAAAATATTTTACATTAAATCAGGATTAAATAATTACTATTAAATCGAATAACAAGGGGTCAGGGATGCTGCATAAACGCACAGACGGATGCATCAGACGGCAACCAAACCGGTCTTAATTTGAAGCGAAGATGTATAGCTAGTGAACGCGCGTGTTCGGGACGATGTGGATATGGATGCATGGGCGCATCAGTCGATCGAAAAATGGGTACCCAAAATATTTAACATTAAATCAGGATTAAATAATTACTATTAAATCGAATAACAAGGGGTCAGGGATGCTGCATAAACGCACAGACGGATGCATCAGACGGCAACCAAACCGGTCTTAATTTGAAGCGCAGATGCATAGCTAGTGAACGCGCGTGTTCGGGACGATGTGGATATGGATGCATGGGCGCATCAGTCGATCGAAAAATGGGTACCCAAAATATTTTACATTAAATCAGGATTAAATAATTACTATTAAATCGAATAACAAGGGGTCAGTGATGCTGCATAAACGCACAGACGGATGCATCAGACGGCAACCAAACCGGTCTTAATTTGAAGCGCAGATGCATAGCTAGTGAACGCGCGTGTTCGGGACGATGTTGGTATGGATGCATGGGCGCATCAGTCGATCGAAAAATGGGTACCCAAAATATTTTACATTAAATCAGGATTAAATAATTACTATTTAATCGAATAACAAGGGGTCAGGGATGCTGCATAAACGCACAGACGGATGCATCAGACGGAAAACAAACCGGTCTTAATTTGAAGCGCAGATGCATAGCTAGTGAACGCGCGTGTTCGGGGCGATGTAGGTATGGATGCATGGGCGCATCAGTCGATCGAAAAATGGGTACCCAAAATATTTTACATTAAATCAGGATTAAATAATTACTATTAAATCGAATAACAAGGGGTCAGGGATGCTGCATAAACGCACAGACGGATGCATCAGACGGCAACCAAACCGGTCTTAATTTGAAGCGCAGATGCATAGCTAGTGAACGCGCGTGTTCGGGACGATGTGGATATGGATGCATGGGCGCATCAGTCGATCGAAAAATGGGTACCCAGAATATTGTACATTAAATCAGGATTAAATAATTACTATTAAATCGAATAACAAGGGGTCAGGGATGCTGCATAAACGCACAGACGGATGCATCAGACGGCAACAAAACCGGTCTTAATTTGAAGCGCAGATGCATAGCTAGTGAACGCGCGTGTTAGGGACGATGTGGGTATGGATGCATGGGCGCATCAGTCGATCGAAAAATGGGTACCCAAAATATTTTACATTAAATCAGGATTAAATAATTACTATTAAATCGAATAACAAGGGGTCAGGGATGCTGCATAAACGCACAGACGGATGCATCAGACGGCAACCAAACCGGTCTTAATTTGAAGCGCAGATGCATAGCTAGTGAACGCGCGTGTTCGGGACGATGTGGGTATGGATGCATGGGCGCATCAGTCGATCGAAAAATGGGTACCCAAAATATTTTACATTAAATCAGGATTAAATAATTACTATTAAATCGAATAACAAGGGGTCAGGGATGCTGCATAAACGCACAGACGGATGCATCAGACGGCAACCAAACCGGTCTTAATTTGAAGCGCAGATGCATAGCTAGTGAACGCGCGTGTTCGGGACGATGTGGGTATGGATGCATGGGCGCATCAGTCGATCGAAAAATGGGTACCCAAAATATTTTACATTAAATCAGGATTAAATAATTACTATTAAATCGAATAACAAGGGGTCAGGGATGCTGCATAAACGCACAGACGGATGCATCAGACGACAACCAAACCGGTCTTAATTTGAAGCGCAGATACATAGCTAGTGAACGCGCGTGTTCGGGGCGATGTGGGTATGGATGCATGGGCGCATCAGTCGATCGAAAAATGGGTACCCAAAATATTTTACATTAAATCAGGATTAAATAATTACTATTAAATCGAATAACAAGGGGTCAGGGATGCTGCATAAACGCACAGACGGATGCATCAGACGGCAACCAAACCGGTCTTAATTTGAAGCGCAGATGCATAGCTAGTGAACGCGCGTGTTCGGGGCGATGTGGGTATAGATGCATGGGCGCATCAGTCGATCGAAAAATGGGTACCCAAAATATTTTACATTAAATCAGGATTAAATAATTACTATTAAATCGAATAACAAGGGGTCAGGGATGCTGCATAAACGCACAGACGGATGCATCAGACGGCAACCAAACCGGTCTTAATTTGAAGCGCTGATGCATAGCTAGTGAACGCGTCTGTTCGGGACGATGTGGGTATGAATGCATGGGCGCATCAGTCGATCGAAAAATTGGTACCCAAAATATTTTACATTAAATCAGGATTAAATAATTACTATTAAATCGAATAACAAGGGGTCAGGGATGTTGCATAAACGCAGAGACGGATGCATCAGACGGCAACCAAACCGGTCTTAATTTGAAGCGCAGATACATAGCTAGTGAACGCGCGTGATCGGGACGATGTGGGTATGGATGCATGGGCGCATCAGTCGATCGAAAAATGGGTACCCATAATATTTTACATTAAATCAGGATTAAATAATTACTATTAAATCGAATAACAAGGGGTCAGGGATGCTGCATAAACGCACAGACGGATGCATCAGACGGCAACAAAACCGGTCTTAATTTGAAGCGCAGATGCATAGCTAGTGAACGCGCGTGTTCGGGACGATGTGGATATGAATGCATGGGCGCATCAGTCGATCGAAAAATGGGTACCCAAAATACTTAACATTAAATCAGGATTAAATAATTACTATTAAATCGAATAACAAGGGGTCAGGGATGCTGCATAAACGCACAGACGGATGCATCAGACGGCAACCAAACCGGTCTTAATTTGAAGCGCAGATGCATAGCTAGTGAACGCGCGTGTTCGGGACGATGTGGATATGGATGCATGGGCGCATCAGTCGATCGATAAGGGGTACCCAAAATATTTTACATTAAATCAGGATTAAATAATTACTATTAAATCGAATAACAAGGGGTCAGGGATGTTGTATAAACGCACAGACGGATGCATCAGACGGAAAACAAACCGGTCTTAATTTGAAGGGCAGATGCATAGCTAGTGAACGCGCATGTTCGGGACGATGTGGGTATGGATGCATGGGCGCATCAGTCGATCGAAAATTGGGTACACAAAATATTTTACATTAAATCAGGATTAAATAATTACTATTAAATCGAATAACAAGGGGTCAGGGATGCTGCATAAACGCACAGACGGATGCATCAGACGGCAACCAAACCGGTCTTAATTTGAAGCGCAGATGCATAGCTATTGAACGCGCGTGTTCGGGACGATGTGGGTATGGATGCATTGGCGCATCAGTCGATCGAAAAATGGGTACCCAAAATATTTTACATTAAATCAGGATAAAATAATTACTATTAAATCGAATAACAAGGGGTCAGGGATGCTGCATAAACGCACAGACGGATGCATCAGACGGCAACCAAACCGGTCTTAATTTGAAGCGCAGATGCATAGCTATTGAACGCGCGTGTTCGGGACGATGTGGGTATGGATGCATGGGCGCATCAGTCGATCGAAAAAAGGGTACCCAAAATATTTTACATTAAATCAGGATTAAATAATTACTATTAAATCGAATAACAAGGGGTCAGGGATGCTGCATAAACGCACAGACGGATGCATCAGACGGCAACCAAACCGGTCTTAATTTGAAGCGAAGATGCATAGCTGGTGAACGCGCGTGTTCGGGACGATGTGGGTATGGATGCATGGGCGCATCAGTCGATCGAAAAATGGGTACCCAAAATATTTTACATTAAATCAGGATTAAATAATTACTATTAAATCGAATAACAAGGGGTCAGGGATGCTGCATAAACGCACAGACGGATGCATCAGACGGCAACCAAACCGGTCTTAATTTGAAGCGCAGATGCATAGCTAGTGAATGCGCGTGTTCGGGACGATGTGGGTATGGATGCATGGGCGCATCAGTCGATCGAAAAATGGGTACCCAAAATATTTTACATTAAATCAGGATTAAATAATTACTATTAAATCGAATAACAAGGGGTCAGGGATGCTGCATAAATGCACAGACGGATGCATCAGACGGCAACCAAACCGGTCTTAATTTGAAGCGCAGATGCATAGCTAGTGAACGCGCGTGTTCGGGACGATTTGGATATGGATGCATGGGCGCATCAGTCGATCGAAAAATGGGTACCCAGAATAATTTACATTAAATCAGGATTAAATAATTGCTATTAAATCGAATAACAAGGGGTCAGGGATGCTGCATAAACGCACAGACGGATGCATCAGACGGCAACCAAACCGGTCTTAATTTGAAGCGCAGATGCATAGCTAGTGAACGCGCGTGTTCGGGAAGATGTGGGTATGGATGCATGGGCGCATCAGTCGATCGAAAAATGGGTACCCAAAATATTTTACATTAAATCAGGATTAAATAATTACTATTAAATCGAATAACAAGGGGTGAGGGATGCTGCATAAACGCACAGACGGATGAATCAGACGGCAACCAAACCGGTCTTAATTTGAAGCGCAGATGCATAGCTAGTGAACGCGCGTGTTCGGGACGATGTGGGTATGGATGCATGGGCGCATCAGTCGATCGAAAAAAGGGTACCCAAAATATTTTACATTAAATCAGGATTAAATAATTACTATTAAATCGAATAACAAGGGGTCAGGGATGCTGCATAAACGCACAGACGGATGCATCAGACGGCAACCAAACCGGTCTTAATTTGAAGCGCAGATGCATAGCTAGTGAACGCGCGTGTTCGGGACGATGTGGGTATGGATGCATGGGCGCATCAGTCGATCGAAAAATGGGTACCCATAATATTTTACATTAAATCAGGATTAAATAATTACTATTAAATCGAATAACAAGGGGTCAGGGATGCTGCATAAACGCACAGGCGGATGCATCAGACGGCAACCAAACCGGTCTTAATTTGAAGCGCAGATGCATAGCTAGTGAACGCGCGTGTTCGGGGCGATGTGGGTATGGATGCATGGGCGCATCAGTCGATCGAAAAATGGGTACCCAAAATATTTTACATTAAATCAGGATTAAATAATTACTATTAAATCGAATAACAAGGGGTCAGGGATGCTGCATAAACGCACAGACGGATGCATCAGACGGCAACCAAACCGGTCTTAATTTGAAGCGCAGATGCATAGCTAGTGAACGCGCGTGTTCGGGACGATGTGGGTATGGATGCATGGGCGCATCAGTAGATCGAAAAATGGGTACCCAAAATATTTTACATTAAATCAGGATTAAATAATTACTAATAAATCGAATAACAAGGGGTGAGGGATGCTGCATAAACGCACAGACGGATGCATCAGACGGCAACCAAACCGGTCTTAATTTGAAGCGCAGATGCATAGCTAGTGAACGCGCGTGTTCGGGACGATGTGGATATGGATGCATGGGCGCATCAGTCGATCGATAAGGGGTACCTAAAATATTTTACATTAAATCAGGATTAAATAATTACTATTAAATCGAATAACAAGGGGTCAGGGATGTTGTATAAACGCACAGACGGATGCATCAGACGGAAAACAAACCGGTCTTAATTTAAAGGGCAGATGCATAGCTAGTGAACGCGCATGTTCGGGACGATGTGGGTATGGATGCATGGGCGCATCAGTCGATCGAAAATTGGGTACACAAAATATTTTACATTAAATCAGGATTAAATAATTACTATTAAATCGAATAACAAGGGGTCAGGGATGCTGCATAAACGCACAGACGGATGCATCAGACGGCAACCAAACCGGTCTTAATTTGAAGCGCAGATGCATAGCTATTGAACGCGCGTGTTCGGGACGATGTGGGTATGGATGCATTGGCGCATCAGTCGATCGAAAAATGGGTACCCAAAATATTTTACATTAAATCAGGATAAAATAATTACTATTAAATCGAATAACAAGGGGTCAGGGATGCTGCATAAACGCACAGACGGATGCATCAGACGGCAACCAAACCGGTCTTAATTTGAAGCGCAGATGCATAGCTATTGAACGCGCGTGTTCGGGACGATGTGGGTATGGATGCATGGGCGCATCAGTCGATCGAAAAAAGGGTACCCAAAATATTTTACATTAAATCAGGATTAAATAATTACTATTAAATCGAATAGCAAGGGGTCAGGGATGCTGCATAAACGCACAGACGGATGCATCATACGGCAACCAAACCGGTCTTAATTTGAAGCGCAGATGCATAGCTAGTGAACGCGCGTGTTCGGGACGATGTGGGTATGGATGCATGGGCGCATCAGTCGATCGAAAAATGGGTACCCAAAATATTTTACATTAAATCAGGATTAAATAATTACTATTAAATCGAATAACAAGGGGTCAGGGATGCTGCATAAACGCACAGACGGATGCATCAGACGGCAACCAAACCGGTCTTAATTTGAAGCGCAGATGCATAGCTAGTGAACGCGCGTGTTCGGGACGATGTGGGTATGGATGCATGGGCGCATCAGTCGATCTAAAAATGGGTACCCAAAATATTTTACATTAAATCAGGATTAAATAATTACTATTAAATCGAATAACAAGGGGTCAGGGATGCTGCATAAATGCACAGACGGATGCATCAGACGGCAACCAAACCGGTCTTAATTTGAAGCGCAGATGCATAGCTAGTGAACGCGCGTGTTCGGGACGATTTGGATATGGATGCATGGGCGCATCAGTCGATCGAAAAATGGGTACCCAGAATAATATACATTAAATCAGGATTAAATAATTGCTATTCAATCGAATAACAAGGGGTCAGGGATGCTGCATAAACGCACAGACGGATGCATCAGACGGCAACCAAACCGGTCTTAATTTGAAGCGCAGATGCATAGCTAGTGAACGCGCGTGTTCGGGAAGATGTGGGTATGGATGCATGGGCGCATCAGTAGATCGAAAAATGGGTACCCAAAATATTTTACATTAAATCAGGATTAAATAATTACTAATAAATCGAATAACAAGGGGTGAGGGATGCTGCATAAACGCACAGACGGATGAATCAGACGGCAACCAAACCGGTCTTAATTTGAAGCGCAGATGCATAGCTAGTGAACGCGCGTGTTCGGGACGATGTGGGTATGGATGCATGGGCGCATCAGTCGATCGAAAAAAGGGTACCCAAAATATTTTACATTAAATCAGGATTAAATAATTACTATTAAATCGAATAACAAGGGGTCAGGGATGCTGCATAAACGCACAGACGGATGGATCAGACGGCAACCAAACCGGTCTTAATTTGAAGCGCAGATGCATAGCTAGTGAACGCGCGTGTTCGGGACGATGTGGGTATGAATGCATGGGCGCATCAGTCGATCGAAAAATGGGTACCCATAATATTTTACATTAAATCAGGATTAAATAATTACTATTAAATCGAATAACAAGGGTTCAGGGATGCTGCATAAACGCACAGGCGGATGCATCAGACGGCAACCAAACCGGTCTTAATTTGAAGCGCAGATGCATAGCTAGTGAACGCGCGTGTTCGGGGCGATGTGGGTATAGATGCATGGGCGCATCAGTCGATCGAAAAATGGGTACCCAAAATACTTTACATTAAATCAGGATTAAATAATTACTATTAAATCGAATAACAAGGGGTCAGGGATGCTGCATAAACGCACAGACGGATGCATCAGACGGCAACCAAACCGGTCTTAATTTGAAGCGCAGATGCATAGCTAGTGAACGCGCGTGTTCGGGACGATGTGGATATGGATGCATGGGCGCATCAGTCGATCGATAATGGGTACCCAAAATATTTTACATTAAATCAGGATTAAATAATTACTATTAAATCGAATAACAAGGGGTCAGGGATGTTGTATAAACGCACAGACGGATCCATCAGACGGCAACCAAACCGGTCTTAATTTGAAGCGCAGATGCATAGCTAGTGAACGCGCGTGTTCGGGACGATGTGGATATGGATGCATGGGCGCATCAGTCGATCGAAAAATGGGTACCCAAAATATTTTACATTAAATCAGGATTAAATAATAACTATTAAATCGAATAACAAGGGGTCAGGGATGCTGCATAAACGTACAGACGGATGCATCAGACGGCAACCAAACCGGTCTTAATTTGAAGCGCAGATGCATAGCTATTGAACGCGCGTGTTCGGGACGATGTGGGTATGGATGCAAGGGCGCATTAGTCGATCGAAAAATGGGTACCCAAAATATTTTACATTAAATCAGGATTAAATAATTACTATTAAATCGAATAACAAGGGGTCAGGGATGCTGCATAAACGCACAGACGGATGCATCAGGCGGCAACCAAACCGGTCTTAATTTGAAGAGCAGATGCATAGCTAGTGAACGCGCGTGTTCGGGGCGATGTGGGTATGGATGCATGGGCGCATCAGTCGATCGAAAAATGGGTACCCATAATATTTTACATTAAATCAGGATTAAATAATTACTATTAAATCGAATAACAAGGGGTCAGGGATGCTGCATAAACGCACAGACGGATGCATCAGACGGCAACCAAACCGGTCTTAATTTGAAGCGCAGATGCATAGCTAGTGAACGCGCGTGTTTAGGACGATGTGGGTATGGATGCATGGGCGCATCAGTCGATCGAAAAATGGGTACCCAAATTATTTTACATTAAATCAGGATTAAATAATTGCTATTAAATCGAATAACAAGGGGTCAGGGATGCTGCATAAACGCACAGACGGATGCATTAGACGGCAACCAAACCGGTCTTAATTTGAAGCGCAGATACATAGCTAGTGAACGCGCGTGTTCGGGACGATATGGGTATGGATGCATTGGCGCATCAGTCGATCGAAAAATGGGTACCCAAAATATTTTACATTAAATCAGGATTAAATAATTACTATTAAATCGAATAACAAGGGGTCAGGGATGCTGCATAAACGCACAGACGGATGCATCAGACGGCAACCAAACCGGTCTTAATTTGAAGCGCAGATGCATAGATAGTGAACGCGCGTGTTCGGAGCGATGTGGGTATGGATGCATGGGCGCATCAGTCGATCGAAAAATGGGTACCCAAAATATTTTACATTAAATCAGGATTAAATAATTACTATTAAATCGAATAACAAGGGGTCAGGGATGCTGCATAAACGCACAGACGGATGCATCAGTCGGCAACCAAACCGGTCTTAATTTGAAGCGCAGATGCATAGCTAGTGAACGCGCGTGTTCGGGACGATGTGGGTATGGATGGATGGGCGCATCAGTCGATCGAAAAAAGGGTACCCAAAATATTTTACATTAAATCAGGATTAAATAATTACTATTAAATCGAATAACAAGGGGTCAGGGATGCTGCATAAACGCACAGACGGATGCATCAGACGGCAACCAAACCGGTCTTAATTTGACGCGCAGATGCGTAGCTAGTGAACGCGCGTGTTCGGGACGATGTGGGTATGAATGCATGGGCGCATCAGTCGATCGAAAAATGGGTACCCAAAATATTTTACATTAAATCAGGATTAAATAATTACTATTAAATCGAATAACAAGGGGTCAGGGATGCTGCATAAACGCACAGACGGATGCATCAGACGGCAACCAAACCGGTCTTAATTTGAAGCGCAGATGCATAGCTAGTGAACGCGCGTGTTCGGGACGATGTGGGTATGGATGCATGGGCGCATCAGTCGATCGAAAAATGGGTACCCATAATATTTTACATTAAATCAGGATTATATAATTACTATTAAATCGAATAACAAGGGGTCAGGGATGCTGCAAAAACGCACAGACGGATGCATCAGACGGCAACCAAACCGGTCTTAATTTGAAGCGCAGATGCATAGCTAGTGAACGCGCGTGTTAGGGACGATGTGGGTATGGATGCATGGGCGCATCAGTCGATCGAAAAATGGGTACCCAAAATATTTTACATTAAATCAGGATTAAATAATTACTATTAAATCGAATAACAAGGGGTCAGGGATGCTGCATAAACGCACAGACGGATGCATCAGAAGGCAACCAAACCGGTCTTAATTTGAAGCGCAGATGCATGGCTAGTGAACGCGCGTGTTCGGGACGATGTGGGTATGGATGCATGGGCGCATCAGTCGATCGAAAAATGGGTACCCAAAATATTTTACATTAAATCAGGATTAAATAATTACTATTAAATCGAATAACAAGGGGTCAGGGATGCTGCATAAACGCACAGACGGGTGCATCAGACGGCAACCAAACCGGTCTTAATTTGAAGCGCAGATGCATAGCTATTGAACGCGCGTGTTTGGGACGATGTGGGTATGGATGCATTGGCGCATCAGTCGATCGAAAAATGGGTACCCAAAATATTTTACATTAAATCAGGATTATATAATTACTATTAAATCGAATAACAAGGGGTCAGGGATGCTGCATAAACGCACAGACGGATGCATCAGACGGCAACCAAACCGGTCTTAATTTGAAGCGCAGATGCATAGCTAGTGAACGCGCGTTTTCGGGACGATGTGGGTATGGATGCATGGGCGCATCAGTCGATCGAAAAATGGGTACCCAAAATATTTTACATTAAATCAGGATTAAATAATTACTATTAAATCGAATAACAAGGGGTCAGGGATGCTGCATAAACGCAAAGACGGATGCATCAGAAGGCAACCAAACCGGTCTTAATTTGAAGCGCAGATGCATAGCTAGTGAACGCGCGTGTTCGGGACGATGTGGGTATGGATGCATGTGCGCATCAGTCGATCGAAAAAAGGGTACCCAAAATATTTTACATTAAATCAGGATTAAATAATTACTATTAAATCGAATAACAAGGGGTCAGGGATGCTGCATAAACGCACAGACGGATGCATCAGACGGCAACCAAACCGGTCTTAAATTGAAGCGCAGATGCATAGCTAGTGAACGCGCGTGTTCGGGACGATGTGGGTATGGATGCATGGGCGCATCAGTCGATCGAAAAATGGGTACCCAAAATATTTTACATTAAATCAGGATTAAATAATTACTATTAAATCGAATAACAAGGGGTCAGGGATGCTGCATAAACGCACAGACGGATGCATCAGACGGCAACCAAACCGGTCTTAATTTGAAGCGCAGATGAATAGCTAGTGAACGCGCGTGTTCGGGACGATGTGGGTATGGATGCATGGGCGCATCAGTCGATCGAAAAGTGGGTACCCATAATATTTTACATTAAATCAGGATTAAATAATTACTATTAAATCGAATAACAAGGGGTCAGGGATGCTGCATAAACGCACTGACGGATGCATCAGACGGCAACCAAACTGGTCTTAATTTGAAGCGCAGATGCATAGCTAGTGAACGCGCGTGTTCGGGACGATGTGGGTATGGATGCATGGGCGCATCAGTCGATCGAAAAATGGGTACCCAAAATATTTTACATTAAATCAGGATTAAATAATTACTAATAAATCGAATAACAAGGGGTCAGGGATGCTGCATAAACGCACAGACGGATGCATCAGACGGCAACCAAACCGGTCTTAATTTGAAGCGCAGATGCATAGCTAGTGAACGCGCGTGTTCGGGACGATGTGGGTATGGATGCATGGGCGCATCAGTCGATCGAAAAATGGGTACACAAATTATTTTACATTAAATCAGGATTAAAAAATTACTATTAAATCGAATAACAAGGGTCAGGGATGCTGCATAAACGCACAGACGGATGCATCAGACGGCAACCAAACCGGTCTTAATTTGAAGCGCAGATGCATAGCTATTGAACGCGTATGTTCGGGACGATGTGGGTATGGATGCCTGGGCGCATCGGTCGATCGAAAAATGGGTACCAAAAATATTTTAATTTAAATAAGGACTAAATAATTACTATTAAATCGAATAACAAGGGGTCAGGGATGCTGGATAAACGCACAGACGGATGCATCAGACGGCAACCAAACAAGTCTTAATTTGAAGCGCAGATGCATAGCTAGTGAACGCGCGTGTTCGGGAAGATGTGGGTATGGATGCATGGGCGCATCAGTAGATCGAAAAAAGGGTACCCAAAATATTTTACATTAAATCAGGATTAAATAATTACTATTAAATCGAATAACAAGGGGTCAGGGATGCTGCATAAACGCACAGACGGATGCATCAGACGGCAACCAAACCGGTCTTAATTTGAAGCGCAGATGCATAGCTAGTGAACGCGCGTGTTCGGGACGATGTGGGTATTGATGCATGGGCGCATCAGTCGATCGAAAAATGGGTACCCAAAATATTTTACATTAAATCAGGATTAAATAATTACTATTAAATCGAATAACAAGGGGTCAGGGATGCTGCATAAACGCACAGGCGGATGCATCAGACGGCAACCAAACCGGTCTTAATTTGAAGCGCAGATGCATAGCTAGTGAACGTGCGTGTTCGGGGCGATGTGGGTATGGATGCATGGGCGCATCAGTCGATCGAAAAATGGGTACCCAAAATGTTTACATTAAATCAGAATAAATAATTACTATTAAATCGAATAACAAGGGGTCAGGGATGCTGCATAAACGCACAGACGGATGCATCAGACGGCAACCAAACCGGTCTTAATTTGAAGCGCAGATGCATAGCTAGTGAACGCGCGTGTTCGGGAAGATGTGGGTATGGATGCATGGGCGCATCAGTCGATCGAAAAAAGGGTACCCAAAATATTTTACATTAAATCAGGATTAAATAATTACTATTAAATCGAATAACAAGGGGTCAGGGATGCTGCATAAACGCACAGACGGATGCATCAGACGGCAACCAAACCGGTCTTAATTTGAAGCGCAGATGCATAGCTAGTGAACGCGCGTGTTCTAGACGATGTGGGTATGGATGCATGGGCGCATCAGTCGAACGAAAAATGGGTACCCAAAATATTTTACATTAAATCAGGATTAAATAATAACTATTAAATCGAATAACAAGGGGTCAGGGATGCTGCATAAACGCACAGACGGATGCATCAGACGGCAACCAAACCGGTCTTAATTTGAAGCGCAGATGCATAGCTAGTGAACGCGCCTGTTCGGAACAATGTGGGTATGGATGCATGGGCGCATCAGTCGATCGAAAAATGGGTACCCAAAATATTTTACATTAAATCAGGATTATATAATTACTATTAAATCGAATAACAAGGGGTCAGGGATGCTGCATAAACGCACAGACGGATGCATCAGACGGCAACCAAACAAGTCTTAAATTGAAGCGCAGATGCATAGCTAGTGAACGCGCGTGTTCGAGACGATGTGGGTATGGATGCATGGGCGCATCAGTCGAACGAAAAATGGGTACCCAAAATATTTTACATTAAATCAGGATTAAATAATTACTATTAAATCGAATAACAAGGGGTCAGGGATGCTGCATAAACGCACAGACGGATGCATCAGACGGCAACCAAAACGGTCTTAATTTGAAGCGCAGATGCATAGCTAGTGAACGCGCGTGTTCGGGACGATGTGGGTATGGATGCATGGGCGCATCAGTCGATCGAAAAATGGGTACCCATAATATTTTACATTAAATCAGTATTAAATAATTACTATTAAATCGAATAACAAGGGGTCAGGGATGCTGGATAAACGCACAGGCGGATGCATCAGACGGCAACCAAACCGGTTTTAATTTGAAGCGCAGATGCAAAGCTAGTGAACGCGCGTGTTCGGGGCGATATGGGTATGGATGCATGGGCGCATCAGTCGATCGAAAAATGGGTACCCAAAATATTTTACATTAAATCAGGATTAAATAATTACTATTAAATCGAATGACAAGGGGTCAGGGATGCTGCATAAACGCACAGACGGATGCATCAGACGGCAACCAAACCGGTCTTAATTTGAAGCGCAGATGCATAGCTAGTGAACGCGCGTTTTCGGGACGATGTGGGTATGGATGCATGGGCGCATCAGTCGATCGAAAAATGGGTACCCAAAATATTTTACATTAAATCAGGATTAAATAATTACTATTAAATCGAATAACAAGGGGTCAGGGATGCTGCATAAACGCAAAGACGGATGCATCAGAAGGCAACCAAACCGGTCTTAAATTGAAGCGCAGATGCATAGCTAGTGAACGCGCGTGTTCGGGACGATGTGGGTATGGATGCATGGGCGCATCAGTCGATCGAAAAATGGGTACCCAAAATATTTTACATTAAATCAGGATTAAATAATTACTATTAAATCGAATAACAAGGGGTCAGGGATGCTGCATAAACGCACAGACGGATGCATCAGACGGCAACCAAACCGGTCTTAATTTGAAGCGCAGATGAATAGCTAGTGAACGCGCGTGTTCGGGACGATGTGGGTATGGATGCATGGGCGCATCAGTCGATCGAAAAGTGGGTACCCATAATATTTTACATTAAATCAGGATTAAATAATTACTATTAAATCGAATAACAAGGGGTCAGGGATGCTGCATAAACGCACTGACGGATGCATCAGACGGCAACCAAACTGGTCTTAATTTGAAGCGCAGATGCATAGCTAGTGAACGCGCGTGTTCGGGACGATGTGGGTATGGATGCATGGGCGCATCAGTCGATCGAAAAATGGGTACCCAAAATATTTTACATTAAATCAGGATTAAATAATTACTAATAAATCGAATAACAAGGGGTCAGGGATGCTGCATAAACGCACAGACGGATGCATCAGACGGCAACCAAACCGGTCTTAATTTGAAGCGCAGATGCATAGCTAGTGAACGCGCGTGTTCGGGACGATGTGGGTATGGATGCATGGGCGCATCAGTCGATCGAAAAATGGGTACACAAATTATTTTACATTAAATCAGGATTAAAAAATTACTATTAAATCGAATAACAAGGGTCAGGGATGCTGCATAAACGCACAGACGGATGCATCAGACGGCAACCAAACCGGTCTTAATTTGAAGCGCAGATGCATAGCTATTGAACGCGCGTGTTCGGGACGATGTGGGTATGGATGCCTGGGCGCATCGGTCGATCGAAAAATGGGTACCCAAAATATTTTAATTTAAATAAGGACTAAATAATTACTATTAAATCGAATAACAAGGGGTCAGGGATGCTGGATAAACGCACAGACGGATGCATCAGACGGCAACCAAACAAGTCTTAATTTGAAGCGCAGATGCATAGCTAGTGAACGCGCGTGTTCGGGAAGATGTGGGTATGGATGCATGGGCGCATCAGTAGATCGAAAAAAGGGTACCCAAAATATTTTACATTAAATCAGGATTAAATAATTACTATTAAATCGAATAACAAGGGGTCAGGGATGCTGCATAAACGCACAGACGGATGCATCAGACGGCAACCAAACCGGTCTTAATTTGAAGCGCAGATGCATAGCTAGTGAACGTGCGTGTTCGGGACGATGTGGGTATTGATGCATGGGCGCATCAGTCGATCGAAAAATGGGTATCCAAAATATTTTACATTAAATCAGGATTAAATAATTACTATTAAATCGAATAACAAGGGGTCAGGGATGCTGCATAAACGCACAGGCGGATGCATCAGACGGCAACCAAACCGGTCTTAATTTGAAGCGCAGATGCATAGCTAGTGAACGTGCGTGTTCGGGGCGATGTGGGTATGGATGCATGGGCGCATCAGTCGATCGAAAAATGGGTACCCAAAATATTTTACATTAAATCAGAATAAATAATTACTATTATATCGAATAACAAGGGGTCAGGGATGCTGCATAAACGCACAGACGGATGCATCAGACGGCAACCAAACCGGTCTTAATTTGAAGCGCAGATGCATAGCTAGTGAACGCGCGTGTTCGGGAAGATGTGGGTATGGATGCATGGGCGCATCAGTCGATCGAAAAAAGGGTACCCAAAATATTTTACATTAAATCAGGATTAAATAATTACTATTAAATCGAATAACAAGGGGTCAGGGATGCTGCATAAACGCACAGACGGATGCATCAGACGGCAACCAAACCGGTCTTAATTTGAAGCGCAGATGCATAGCTAGTGAACGCGCGTGTTCTAGACGATGTGGGTATGGATGCATGGGCGCATCAGTCGAACGAAAAATGGGTACCCAAAATATTTTACATTAAATCAGGATTAAATAATTACTATTAAATCGAATAACAAGGGGTCAGGGATGCTGCATAAACGCACAGACGGATGCATCAGACGGCAACCAAACCGGTCTTAATTTGAAGCGCAGATGCATAGCTAGTGAACGCGCCTGTTCGGAACAATGTGGGTATGGATGCATGGGCGCATCAGTCGAACGAAAAATGGGTACCCAAAATATTTTACATTAAATCAGGATTATATAATTACTATTAAATCGAATAACAAGGGGTCAGGGATGCTGCATAAACGCACAGACGGATGCATCAGACGGCAACCAAACAAGTCTTAAATTGAAGCGCAGATGCATAGCTAGTGAACGCGCGTGTCCGAGACGATGTGGGTATGGATGCATGGGCGCATCAGTCGAACGAAAAATGGGTACCCAAAATATTTTACATTAAATCAGGATTAAATAATTACTATTAAATCGAATAACAAGGGGTCAGGGATGCTGCATAAACGCACAGACGGATGCATCAGACGGCAACCAAAACGGTCTTAATTTGAAGCGCAGATGCATAGCTAGTGAACGCGCGTGTTCGGGACGATGTGGGTATGGATGCATGGGCGCATCAGTCGATCGAAAAATGGGTACCCATAATATTTTACATTAAATCAGTATTAAATAATTACTATTAAATCGAATAACAAGGGGTCAGGGATGCTGGATAAACGCACAGGCGGATGCATCAGACGGCAACCAAACCGGTTTTAATTTGAAGCGCAGATGCAAAGCTAGTGAACGCGCGTGTTCGGGGCGATATGGGTATGGATGCATGGGCGCATCAGTCGATCGAAAAATGGGTACCCAAAATATTTTACATTAAATCAGGATTAAATAATTACTATTAAATCGAATGACAAGGGGTCAGGGATGCTGCATAAACGCACAGACGGATGCATCAGACGGCAACCAAACCGGTCTTAATTTGAAGCGCAGATGCTTAGCTAGTGAACGCGCGTGTTCGGGACGATGTGGGTATGGATGCATGGGCGCATCAGTCGATCGAAAAATGGGTACCCAAAATATTTTACATTGAATCAGGATTAAATAATTACTATTAAATCGAATAACAAGGGGTCAGGGATGCTGCATAAACGCACAGACGGATGCATCAGACGGCAACCAAACCGGTCTTAATTTGAAGCGCAGATGCATAGCTAGTGAACGCGCGTTTTCGGGGCGATGTGGGTATGGATGCATGGGCGCATCAGTCGATCGAAAAATGGGTACCCAAAATTTTTTACATTAAATCAGGATTAAATAATTACTATTAAATCGAATAACAAGGGGTCAGGGATGCCGCATAAACGCAAAGACGGATGCATCAGACGGCAACCAAACCGGTCTTAATTTGAAGCGCAGATGCATAGCTAGTGAACGCGCGTGTTCGGGACGATGTGGGCATGGATGCATGGGCGCATCAGTCGATCGAAAAATGGGTACCCAAAATATTTTACATTAAATCAGGATTAAATAATTACTATTAAATCGAATAACAAGGGGTCAGGGATGCTGCATAAACGCACAGACGGATGCATCAGACGGCAACCAAACCGGTCTTAATTTGAAGCGCAGATGCATAGCTAGTGAACGCGCGTGTTCGGGACGATGTGGGTATGGATGCATGGGCGCATTAGTCGATCGAAAAATGGGTACCCAAAATATTTTACATTAAATCAGGATTAAATAATTACTATTAAATCGAATAACAAGGGGTCAGGGATGCTGCATAAACGCACAGACGGATGCATCAGACGGCAACCAAACCGGTCTTAATTTGAAGAGCAGATGCATAGCTAGTGAACGCGCGTGTTCGGGGCGATGTGGGTATGGATGCATGGGCGCATCAGTCGATCGAAAAATGGGTACCCATAATATTTTACATTAAATCAGGATTAAATAATTACTATTAAATCGAATAACAAGGGGTCAGGGATGCTGCATAAACGCACAGACGGATGCATCAGACGGCAACCAAACCGGTCTTAATTTGAAGCGCAGATGCATAGCTAGTGAACGCGCGTGTTTAGGACGATGTGGGTATGGATGCATGGGCGCATCAGGCGATCGAAAAATGGGTACCCAAATTATTTTACATTAAATCAGGATTAAATAATTGCTATTAAATCGAATAACAAGGGGTCAGGGATGCTGCATAAACGCACAGACGGATGCATTAGACGGCAACCAAACCGGTCTTAATTTGAAGCGCAGATACATAGCTAGTGAACGCGCGTGTTCGGGACGATGTGGGTATGGATGCCTTGGCGCATCAGTCGATCGAAAAATGGGTACCCAAAATATTTTACATTAAATCAGGATTAAATAATTACTATTAAATCGAATAACAAGGGGTCAGGGATGCTGCATAAACGCACAGACGGATGCATCAGACGGCAACCAAACCGGTCTTAATTTGAAGCGCAGATGCATAGATAGTGAACGCGCGTGTTCGGAGCGATGTGGGTATGGATGCATGGGCGCATCAGTCGATCGAAAAATGGGTACCCAAAATATTTTACATTAAATCAGGATTAAATAATTACTATTAAATCGAATAACAAGGGGTCAGGGATGCTGCATAAACGCACAGACGGATGCATCAGACGGCAACCAAACCGGTCTTAATTTGAAGCGCAGATGCATAGATAGTGAACGCGCGTGTTCGGAGCGATGTGGGTATGGATGCATGGGCGCATCAGTCGATCGAAAAATGGGTACCCAAAATATTTTACATTAAATCAGGATTAAATAATTACTATTAAATCGAATAACAAGGGGTCAGGGATGCTGCATAAACGCACAGACGGATGCATCAGTCGGCAACCAAACCGGTCTTAATTTGAAGCGCAGATGCATAGCTAGTGAACGCGCGTGTTCGGGACGATGTGGGTATGGATGGATGGGCGCATCAGTCGATCGAAAAAAGGGTACCCAAAATATTTTACATTAAATCAGGATTAAATAATTACTATTAAATCGAATAACAAGGGGTCAGGGATGCTGCATAAACGCACAGACGGATGCATCAGACGGCAACCAAACCGGTCTTAATTTGACGCGCAGATGCGTAGCTACTGAACGCGCGTGTTCGGGACGATGTGGGTATGAATGCATGGGCGCATCAGTCGATCGAAAAATGGGTACCCAAAATATTTTACATTAAATCAGGATTAAATAATTACTATTAAATCGAATAACAAGGGGTCAGGGATGCTGCAAAAACGCACAGACGGATGCATCAGACGGCAACCAAACCGGTCTTAATTTGAAGCGCAGATGCATAGCTAGTGAACGCGCGTGTTAGGGACGATGTGGGTATGGATGCATGGGCGCATCAGTCGATCGAAAAATGGGTACCCAAAATATTTTACATTAAATCAGGATTAAATAATTACTATTAAATCGAATAACAAGGGGTCAGGGATGCTGCATAAACGCACAGACGGATGCATCAGAAGGCAACCAAACCGGTCTTAATTTGAAGCGCAGATGCATGGCTAGTGAACGCGCGTGTTCGGGACGATGTGGGTATGGATGCATGGGCGCATCAGTCGATCGAAAAATGGGTACCCAAAATATTTTACATTAAATCAGGATTAAATAATTACTATTAAATCGAATAACAAGGGGTCAGGGATGCTGCATAAACGCACAGACGGGTGCATCAGACGGCAACCAAACCGGTCTTAATTTGAAGCGCAGATGCATAGCTATTGAACGCGCGTGTTTGGGACGATGTGGGTATGGATGCATTGGCGCATCAGTCGATCGAAAAATGGGTACCCAAAATATTTTACATTAAATCAGGATTATATAATTACTATTAAATCGAATAACAAGGGGTCAGGGATGCTGCATAAACGCACAGACGGATGCATCAGACGGCAACCAAACCGGTCTTAATTTGAAGCGCAGATGCATAGCTAGTGAACGCGCGTGTTAGGGACGATGTGGGTATGGATGCATGGGCGCATCAGTCGATCGAAAAATGGGTACCCAAAATATTTTACATTAAATCAGGATTAAATAATTACTATTAAATCGAATAACAAGGGGTCAGGGATGCTGCATAAACGCAAAGACGGATGCATCAGAAGGCAACCAAACCGGTCTTAATTTGAAGCGCAGATGCATAGCTAGTGAACGCGCGTGTTCGGGACGATGTGGGTATGGATGCATGTGCGCATCAGTCGATCGAAAAAAGGGTACCCAAAATATTTTACATTAAATCAGGATTAAATAATTACTATTAAATCGAATAACAAGGGGTCAGGGATGCTGCATAAACGCACAGACGGATGCATCAGACGGCAACCAAACCGGTCTTAAATTGAAGCGCAGATGCATAGCTAGTGAACGCGCGTGTTCGGGACGATGTGGGTATGGATGCATGGGCGCATCAGTCGATCGAAAAATGGGTACCCAAAATATTTTACATTAAATCAGGATTAAATAATTACTATTAAATCGAATAACAAGGGGTCAGGGATGCTGCATAAACGCACAGACGGATGCATCAGACGGCAACCAAACCGGTCTTAATTTGAAGCGCAGATGAATAGCTAGTGAACGCGCGTGTTCGGGACGATGTGGGTATGGATGCATGGGCGCATCAGTCGATCGAAAAGTGGGTACCCATAATATTTTACATTAAATCAGGATTAAATAATTACTATTAAATCGAATAACAAGGGGTCAGGGATGCTGCATAAACGCACTGACGGATGCATCAGACGGCAACCAAACTGGTCTTAATTTGAAGCGCAGATGCATAGCTAGTGAACGCGCGTGTTCGGGACGATGTGGGTATGGATGCATGGGCGCATCAGTCGATCGAAAAATGGGTACCCAAAATATTTTACATTAAATCAGGATTAAATAATTACTAATAATTCGAATAACAAGGGGTCAGGGATGCTGCATAAACGCACAGACGGATGCATCAGACGGCAACCAAACCGGTCTTAATTTGAAGCGCAGATGCATAGCTAGTGAACGCGCGTGTTCGGGACGATGTGGGTATGGATGCATGGGCGCATCAGTCGATCGAAAAATGGGTACACAAATTATTTTACATTAAATCAGGATTAAAAAATTACTATTAAATCGAATAACAAGGGTCAGGGATGCTGCATAAACGCACAGACGGATGCATCAGACGGCAACCAAACCGGTCTTAATTTGAAGCGCAGATGCATAGCTATTGAACGCGTATGTTCGGGACGATGTGGGTATGGATGCCTGGGCGCATCGGTCGATCGAAAAATGGGTACCAAAAATATTTTAATTTAAATAAGGACTAAATAATTACTATTAAATCGAATAACAAGGGGTCAGGGATGCTGGATAAACGCACAGACGGATGCATCAGACGGCAACCAAACAAGTCTTAATTTGAAGCGCAGATGCATAGCTAGTGAACGCGCGTGTTCGGGAAGATGTGGGTATGGATGCATGGGCGCATCAGTAGATCGAAAAAAGGGTACCCAAAATATTTTACATTAAATCAGGATTAAATAATTACTATTAAATCGAATAACAAGGGGTCAGGGATGCTGCATAAACGCACAGACGGATGCATCAGACGGCAACCAAACCGGTCTTAATTTGAAGCGCAGATGCATAGCTAGTGAACGCGCGTGTTCGGGACGATGTGGGTATGGATGCATGGGCGCATCAGTCGATCGAAAAATGGGTACCCAAAATATTTTACATTAAATCAGGATTAAATAATTACTATTAAATCGAATAACAAGGGGTCAGGGATGCTGCATAAACGCACAGGCGGATGCATCAGACGGCAACCAAACCGGTCTTAATTTACAGCGCAGATGCATAGCTAGTGAACGTGCGTGTTCGGGGCGATGTGGGTATGGATGCATGGGCGCATCAGTCGATCGAAAAATGGGTACCCAAAATATTTTACATTAAATCAGAATAAATAATTACTATTAAATCGAATAACAAGGGGTCAGGGATGCTGCATAAACGCACAGACGGATGCATCAGACGGCAACCAAACCGGTCTTAATTTGAAGCGCAGATGCATAGCTAGTGAACGCGCGTGTTCTAGACGATGTGGGTATGGATGCATGGGCGCATCAGTCGAACGAAAAATGGGTACCCAAAATATTTTACATTAAATCAGGATTAAATAATTACTATTAAATCGAATAACAAGGGGTCAGGGATGCTGCATAAACGCACAGACGGATGCATCAGACGGCAACCAAACCGGTCTTAATTTGAAGCGCAGATGCATAGCTAGTGAACGCGCCTGTTCGGAACAATGTGGGTATGGATGCATGGGCGCATCAGTCGATCGAAAAATGGGTACCCAAAATATTTTACATTAAATCAGGATTAAATAATTACTATTAAATCGAATAACAAGGGGTCAGGGATGCTGCATAAACGCACAGACGGATGCATCAGACGGCAACCAAACAAGTCTTAAATTGAAGCGCAGATGCATAGCTAGTGAACGCGCGTGTTCTAGACGATGTGGGTATGGATGCATGGGCGCATCAGTCGAACGAAAAATGGGTACCCAAAATATTTTACATTAAATCAGGATTAAATAATTACTATTAAATCGAATAACAAGGGGTCAGGGATGCTGCATAAACGCACAGACGGATGCATCAGACGGCAACCAAAACGGTCTTAATTTGAAGCGCAGATGCATAGCTAGTGAACGCGCGTGTTCGGGACGATGTGGGTATGGATGCATGGGCGCATCAGTCGATCGAAAAATGGGTACCCATAATATTTTACATTAAATCAGTATTAAATAATTACTATTAAATCGAATAACAAGGGGTCAGGGATGCTGCATAAACGCACAGGCGGATGCATCAGACGGCAACCAAACCGGTTTTAATTTGAAGCGCAGATGCAAAGCTAGTGAACGCGCGTGTTCGGGGCGATATGGGTATGGATGCATGGGCGCATCAGTCGATCGAAAAATGGGTACCCAAAATATTTTATATTAAATCAGGATTAAATAATTACTATTAAATCGAATGACAAGGGGTCAGGGATGCTGCATAAACGCACAGACGGATGCATCAGACGGCAACCAAACCGGTCTTAATTTGAAGCGCAGATGCTTAGCTAGTGAACGCGCGTGTTCGGGACGATGTGGGTATGGATGCATGGGCGCATCAGTCGATCGAAAAATGGGTACCCAAAATATTTTACATTGAATCAGGATTAAATAATTACTATTAAATCGAATAACAAGGGGTCAGGGATGCTGCATAAACGCACAGACGGATGCATCAGACGGCAACCAAACCGGTCTTAATTTGAAGCGCAGATGCATAGCTAGTGAACGCGCGTTTTCGGGGCGATGTGGGTATGGATGCATGGGCGCATCAGTCGATCGAAAAATGGGTACCCAAAATTTTTTACATTAAATCAGGATTAAATAATTACTATTAAATCGAATAACAAGGGGTCAGGGATGCTGCATAAACGCAAAGACGGATGCATCAGACGGCAACCAAACCGGTCTTAATTTGAAGCGCAGATGCATAGCTAGTGAACGCGCGTGTTCGGGACGATGTGGGTATGGATGCATGGGCGCATCAGTCGATCGAAAAATGGGTACCCAAAATATTTTACATTAAATCAGGATTAAATAATTACTATTAAATCGAATAACAAGGGGTCAGGGATGCTGCATAAACGCACAGACGGATGCATCAGACGGCAACCAAACCGGTCTTAATTTGAAGCGCAGATGCATAGCTAGTGAACGCGCGTGTTCGGGACGATGTGGGTATGAATGCATGGGCGCATCAGTCGATCGAAAAATGGGTACCCAAAATATTTTACATTAAATCAGGATTAAATAATTACTATCAAATCGAATAACAAGGGGTCAGGGATGCTGCATAAACGCACAGACGGATGCATCAGACGGCAACCAAACCGGTCTTAATTCAAAGCACAGATGCATAGCTAGTGAACGCGCGTGTTCGGGACGATGTGGGTATGGATGCATGGGCGCATCAGTCGATCGAAAAATGGGTACCCAAAATATTTTACATTAAATCAGGATTAAATAATTACTATTAAATCGAATAACAAGGGGTCAGGGGTGTTGCATAAACGCACAGACGGATGCATCCGACGGCAACCAAACCGGTCTTAATTTGAAGCGCAGATGAATAGCTAGTGAAAGCGCGTGTTCGGGACGATGTGGGTATGGATGCATGGGCGCATCAGTCGATCGAAAAATGGGTACCCAAAATATTTTACATAAAATCAGGATTAAATAATTACTATTAAATCGAATAACAAGGGGTCAGGGATGCTGCATAAACGCACAAACGGATGCATCAGACGGCAACCAAACAAGTCTTAATTTGAAGCGCAGATGCATAGCTAGTGAACGCGCGTGTTCGGGACGATGTGGGTATGGATGCATGGGCGCACTAGTCGATCGAAAAAAGGGTACCCAAAATATTTTACATTAAATCAGGATTAAATAATTACTATTAAATAGAATAACAAGGGTCAGGGATGCTGCATAAACGCACAGACGGATGCACCAGACGGCAACCAAACCGGTCTTAATTTGAAGCGCAGATGCATAGCTAGTGAACGCGCGTGTTCGGGACGATGTGGGTATGGATGCATGGGCGCATCAGTCGATTGAAAAATGGGTACCCAAAATATTTTACATTAAATCAGGATTAAAAAATTACTATTAAATCGAAGAACAAGGGGTCAGGGATGCTGCATAAACGCACAGACGGATGCATCAGACGGCAACCAAACAGGTCTTAATTTAAAGCGCAGATGCATAGCTAGTGAACGCGCGTGTTCGGGGCGATGTTGGTATGGATGCATGGGCGCATCAGTCGATCGAAAAATGGGTACCCAAAATATTTTACATTAAATCAGGATTAAATAATTACTATCAAATCGAATAACAAGGGGTCAGGGATGCTGCATAAACGCACAGACGGATGCATCAGACGGCAACCAAACCGGTCTTAATTTAAAGCGCAGATGCATAGCTAGTGAACGCGCGTGTTCGGGACGATGTGGGTATGGATGCATGGGCGCATCAGTCGATCGAAAAATGGGTACCCAAAATATTTTACATTAAATAAGGATTAAATAATTACTATTAAATCGAATAACAAGGGGTCAGGGATGTTGCATAAACGCACAGACGGATGCATCCGACGGCAACCAAACCGGTCTTAATTTGAAGCGCAGATGCATAGCTAGTGAAAGCGCGTGTTCGGGACGATGTGGGTATGGATGCATGGGCGCATCAGTCGATCGAAAAATGGGTACCCAAAATATTTTACATAAAATCAGGATTAAATAATTACTATTAAATCGAATAACAAGGGGTCAGGGATGCTGCATAAACGCACAGACAAATGCATCAGACGGCAACCAAACAAGTCTTAATTTGAAGCGCAGATGCATAGCTAGTGAACGCGCGTGTTCGGGACGATGTGGGTATGGATGCATGGGCGCATCAGTCGATCGAAAAAAGGGTACCCAAAATATTTTACATTAAATCAGGATTAAATAATTACTATTAAATAGAATAACAAGGGTCAGGGATGCTGCATAAACGCACAGACGGATGCATCAGACGGCAACCAAACCGGTCTTAATTTGAAGCGCAGATGCATAGCTAGTGAACGCGCGTGTTCGGGACGATGTGGGTATGGATGCATGGGCGCATCAGTCGATCGAAAAATGGGTACCCAAAATATTTTACATTAAATCAGGATTAAAAAATTACTATTAAATCGAATAACAAGGGGTCAGGGATGCTGCATAAACGCACAGACGGATGCATCAGACGGCAACCAAACCGGTCTTAATTTAAAGCGCAGATGCATAGCTAGTGAACGCGCGTGTTCGGGGCGATGTTGGTATGGATGCATGGGCGCATCAGTCGATCGAAAAATGGGTACCCAAAATATTTTACATTAAATCAGGATTAAATAATTACTATTAAATCGAATAACATGGGGTCAGGGATGCTGCATAAACGCACAGACGGATGCATCAGACGGCAACCAAACCGGTCTTAATTTGAAGCGCAGATGCATAGCTAGTGAACGCGCGTGTTCGGAGCGATTAGGGTATGGATGCATGGGCGCATCAGTCGATCGAAAAATGGGTACCCAAAATATTTTACATAAAATCAGGATTAAATAATTACTATTAAATCGAATAACAAGGGGTCAGGGATGCTGCATAAACGCACAGACGGATGCATCAGACGGCAACCAAACAAGTCTTAAATTGAAGCGCAGATGCATAGCTAGTGAACGCGCGTGTTCGAGACGATGTGGGTATGGATGCATGGGCGCATCAGTCGAACGAAAAATGGGTACCCAAAATACTTTACATTAAATCAGGATTAAATAATTACTATTAAATCGAATAACAAGGGGTCAGGGATGCTGCATAAACGCACAGACGGATGCATCAGACGGCAACCAAAACGGTCTTAATTTGAAGCGCAGATGCATAGCTAGTGAACGCGCGTGTTCGGGACGATGTGGGTATGGATGCATGGGCGCATCAGTCGATCGAAAAATGGGTACCCATAATATTTTACATTAAATCAGTATTAAATAATTACTATTAAATCGAATAACAAGGGGTCAGGGATGCTGCATAAACGCACAGACGGATGCATCAGACGGCAACCAAACCGGTTTTAATTTGAAGCGCAGATGCAAAGCTAGTGAACGCGCGTGTTCGGGGCGATATGGGTATGGATGCATGGGCGCATCAGTCGATCGAAAAATGGGTACCCAAAATATTTTACATTAAATCAGGATTAAATAATTACTATTAAATCGAATGACAAGGGGTCAGGGATGCTGCATAAACGCACAGACGGATGCATCAGACGGCAACCAAACCGGTCTTAATTTGAAGCGCAGATGCTTAGCTAGTGAACGCGCGTGTTCGGGACGATGTGGGTATGGATGCATGGGCGCATCAGTCGATCGAAAAATGGGTACCCAAAATATTTTACATTGAATCAGGATTAAATAATTACTATTAAATCGAATAACAAGGGGTCAGGGATGCTGCATAAACGCACAGACGGATGCATCAGACGGCAACCAAACCGGTCTTAATTTGAAGCGCAGATGCATAGCTAGTGAACGCGCGTTTTCGGGGCGATGTGGGTATGGATGCATGGGCGCATCAGTCGATCGAAAAATGGGTACCCAAAATTTTTTACATTAAATCAGGATTAAATAATTACTATTAAATCGAATAACAAGGGGTCAGGGATGCTGCATAAACGCAAAGACGGATGCATCAGACGGCAACCAAACCGGTCTTAATTTGAAGCGCAGATGCATAGCTAGTGAACGCGCGTGTTCGGGACGATGTGGGTATGGATGCATGGGCGCATCAGTCGATCGAAAAATGGGTACCCAAAATATTTTACATTAAATCAGGATTAAATAATTACTATTAAATCGAATAACAAGGGGTCAGGGATGCTGCATAAACGCACAGACGGATGCATCAGACGGCAACCAAACCGGTCTTAATTTGAAGCGCAGATGCATAGCTAGTGAACGCGCGTGTTCGGGACGATGTGGGTATGAATGCATGGGCGCATCAGTCGATCGAAAAATGGGTACCCAAAATATTTTACATTAAATCAGGATTAAATAATTACTATCAAATCGAATAACAAGGGGTCAGGGATGCTGCATAAACGCAAAGACGGATGCATCAGACGGCAACCAAACCGGTCTTAATTCAAAGCACAGATGCATAGCTAGTGAACGCGCGTGTTCGGGACGATGTGGGTATGGATGCATGGGCGCATCAGTCGATCGAAAAATGGGTACCCAAAATATTTTACATTAAATCAGGATTAAATAATTACTATTAAATCGAATAACAAGGGGTCAGGGGTGTTGCATAAACGCACAGACGGATGCATCCGACGGCAACCAAACCGGTCTTAATTTGAAGCGCAGATGAATAGCTAGTGAACGCGCGTGTTCGGGACGATGTGGGTATGGATGCATGGGCGCATCAGTCGATCGAAAAATGGGTACCCAAAATATTTTACATAAAATCAGGATTAAATAATTACTATTAAATCGAATAACAAGGGGTCAGGGATGCTGCATAAACGCACAAACGGATGCATCAGACGGCAACCAAACAAGTCTTAATTTGAAGCGCAGATGCATAGCTAGTGAACGCGCGTGTTCGGGACGATGTGGGTATGGATGCATGGGCGCATCAGTCGATCGAAAAAAGGGTACCCAAAATATTTTACATTAAATCAGGATTAAATAATTACTATTAAATAGAATAACAAGGGTCAGGGATGCTGCATAAACGCACAGACGGATGCATCAGACGGCAACCAAACCGGTCTTAATTTGAAGCGCAGATGCATAGCTAGTGAACGCGCGTGTTCGGGACGATGTGGGTATGGATGCATGGGCGCATCAGTCGATTGAAAAATGGGTACCCAAAATATTTTACATTAAATCAGGATTAAAAAATTACTATTAAATCGAAGAACAAGGGGTCAGGGATGCTGCATAAACGCACAGACGGATGCATCAGACGGCAACCAAACCGGTCTTAATTTAAAGCGCAGATGCATAGCTAGTGAACGCGCGTGTTCGGGGCGATGTTGGTATGGATGCATGGGCGCATCAGTCGATCGAAAAATGGGTACCCAAAATATTTTACATTAAATCAGGATTAAAAAATTACTATCAAATCGAATAACAAGGGGTCAGGGATGCTGCATAAACGCACAGACGGATGCATCAGACGGCAACCAAACCGGTCTTAATTTAAAGCGCAGATGCATAGCTAGTGAACGCGCGTGTTCGGGACGATGTTGGTATGGATGCATGGGCGCATCAGTCGATCGAAAAATGGGTACCCAAAATATTTTACATTAAATCAGGATTAAATAATTACTATTAAATCGAATAACAAGGGGTCAGGGATGTTGCATAAACGCACAGACGGATGCATCAGACGGCAACCAAACCGGTCTTAATTTGAAGCGCAGATGCATAGCTAGTGAAAGCGCGTGTTCGGGACGATGTGGGTATGGATGCATGGGCGCATCAGTCGATCGAAAAATGGGTACCCAAAATATTTTACATAAAATCAGGATTAAATAATTACTATTAAATCGAATAACAAGGGGTCAGGGATGCTGCATAAACGCACAGACAAATGCATCAGACGGCAACCAAACAAGTCTTAATTTGAAGCGCAGATGCATAGCTAGTGAACGCGCGTGTTCGGGACGATGTGGGTATGGATGCATGGGCGCATCAGTCGATCGAAAAAAGGGTACCCAAAATATTTTACATTAAATCAGGATTAAATAATTACTATTAAATAGAATAACAAGGGTCAGGGATGCTGCATAAACGCACAGACGGATGCATCAGACGGCAACCAAACCGGTCTTAATTTGAAGCGCAGATGCATAGCTAGTGAACGCGCGTGTTCGGGACGATGTGGGTATGGATGCATGGGCGCATCAGTCGATCGAAAAATGGGTACCCAAAATATTTTACATCAAATCAGGATTAAAAAATTACTATTAAATCGAATAACAAGGGGTCAGGGATGCTGCATAAACGCACAGACGGATGCATCAGACGGCAACCAAACCGGTCTTAATTTAAAGCGCAGATGCATAGCTAGTGAACGCGCGTGTTCGGGGCGATGTTGGTATGGATGCATGGGCGCATCAGTCGATCGAAAAATGGGTACCCAAAATATTTTACATTAAATCAGGATTAAATAATTACTATTAAATCGAATAACATGGGGTCAGGGATGCTGCATAAACGCACAGACGGATGCATCAGACGGCAACCAAACCGGTCTTAATTTGAAGCGCAGATGCATAGCTAGTGAACGCGCGTGTTCGGAGCGATTAGGGTATGGATGCATGGGCGCATCAGTCGATCGAAAAATGGGTACCCAAAATATTTTACATAAAATCAGGATTAAATAATTACTATTAAATCGAATAACATGGGGTCAGGGATGCTGCATAAACGCACAGACGGATGCATCAGACAGCAACCAAACCGGTCTTAATTGGAAGCGCAGATGCATAGCTAGTGAACGCGCGTGTTCGGGACGATGTGGGTATGGATGCATGGGCGCATCAGTCGATCGAAAAATGGGTACCCAAAATATTTTACATTAAATCAAGATTAAATAATTACTATTAAATCGAATAACAAGGGGTCAGGAATGCTGCATAAACGCACAGACGGATGCATCAGACGGCAACCAAACCGGTCTTAATTTGAAGCGTAGATGAATAGCTAGTGAACGCGCGTGTTCGGGACGATGTGGGTATGGATGCATGAGCGCATCATTCGATCGAAAATTGGGTACCCAAAATATTTAACATTAAATCAGGATTAAATAATTACTATTAAATCGAATAACAAGGGGTCAGGGATGCTGCATAAACGCACAGACGGATGCATCAGACGGCAACCAAACCGGTCTTAATTTGAAGCGCAGATGCATAGCTAGTGAACGCGCGTGTTCGGGACGATGTGGGTATGGATGCATGTGCGCATCAGTCGATCGAAAAAAGGGTACCCAAAATATTTTACATTAAATCAGGATTAAATAATTACTATTAAATCGAATAACAAGGGGTCAGGGATGCTGCATAAACGCACAGACGGATGCATCAGACGGCAACCAAACCGGTCTTAAATTGAAGCGCAGATGCATAGCTAGTGAACGCGCGTGTTCGGGACGATGTGGGTATGGATGCATGGGCGCATCAGTCGATCGAAAAATGGGTACCCAAAATATTTTACATTAAATCAGGATTAAAAAATTACTATTAAATCGAATAACAAGGGGTCAGGGATGCTGCATAAACGCACAGACGGATGCATCAGACGGCAACCAAACCGGTCTTAATTTGAAGCGCAGATGAATAGCTAGTGAACGCGCGTGTTCGGGACGATGTGGGTATGGATGCATGGGCGCATCAGTCGATCGAAAAGTGGGTACCCATAATATTTTACATTAAATCAGGATTAAATAATTACTATTAAATCGAATAACAAGGGGTCAGGGATGCTGCATAAACGCACTGACGGATGCATCAGACGGCAACCAAACCGGTCTTAATTTGAAGCGCAGATGCATAGCTAGTGAACGCGCGTGTTCGGGGCGATGTGGGTATGGATGCATGGGCGCATCAGTCGATCGAAAAATGGGTACCCAAAATATTTTACATTAAATCAGGATTAAATAATTACTATTAAATCGAATAACAAGGGGTCAGGGATGCTGCATAAACGCACAGACAAATGCATCAGACGGCAACCAAACCGGTCTTAATTTGAAGCGCAGATGCTTAGCTAGTGAACGCGCGTGTTCGGGACGATGTGGGTATGGATGCATGGGCGCATCAGTAATTCGACAAATGGGTACCCAAAATATTTTACATTGAATCAGGATTAAATAATTACTATTAAATCGAATAACAAGGGGTCAGGGATGCTGCATAAACGCACACACGGATGCATCAGACGGCAACCAAACCGGTCTTAATTTGAAGCGCAGATGCATAGCTAGTGAACGCGCGTTTTCGGGGCGATGTGGGTATGGATGCATGGGCGCATCAGTCGATCGAAAAATGGGTACCCAAAATATTTAACATTAAATCAGGATTAAATAATTACTATTAAATCGAATAACAAGGGGTCAGGGATGCTGCATAAACGCAAAGACGGATGCATCAGACGGCAACCAAACCGGTCTTAATTTGAAGCGCAGATGCATAGCTAGTGAACGCGCGTGTTCGGGACGATGTGGGTATGGATGCATGGGCGCATCAGTCGATCGAAAAATGGGTACCCAAAATATTTTACATTAAATCAGGATTAAATAATTACTATTAAATCGAATAACAAGGGGTCAGGGATGCTGCATAAACGCACAGACGGATGCATCAGACGGCAACCAAACCGGTCTTAATTTAAAGCGCAGATGCATAGCTAGTGAACGCGCGTGTTCGGGACGATGTGGGTATGGATGCATGGGCGCATCAGTCGATCGAAAAATGGGTACCCAAAATATTTTACATTAAATCAGGATTAAATAATTACTATTAAATCGAATAACAAGGGGTCAGGGATGTTGCATAAACGCACAGACGGATGCATCAGACGGCAACCAAACCGGTCTTAATTTGAAGCGCAGATGCATAGCTAGTGAAAGCGCGTGTTCGGGACGATGTGGGTATGGATGCATGGGCGCATCAGTCGATCGAAAAATGTGTACCCAAAATATTTTACATTAAATCAGGATTAAATAATTACTATTAAATCGAATGAAAAGGGGTCAGGGATGCTGCATAAACGCACAGACAAATGCATCAGACAGCAACCAAACCGGTCTTAATTTGAAGCGCAGATGCTTAGCTAGTGAACGCGCGTGTTCGGGACGATGTGGGTATGGATGCATGGGCGCATCAGTAATTCGACAAATGGGTACCCAAAATATTTTACATTGAATCAGGATTAAATAATTACTATTAAATCGAATAACAAGGGGTCAGGGATGCTGCATAAACGCACAGACGGATGCATCAGACGGCAACCAAACCGGTCTTAATTTGAAGCGCAGATGCATAGCTAGTGAACGCGCGTTTTCGGGGCGATGTGGGTATGGATGCATGGGCGCATCAGTCGATCGAAAAATGGGTACCCAAAATATTTTACATTAAATGAGGATTAAATAATTACTATTAAATCGAATAACAAGGGGTCAGGGATGCTGCATAAACGCAAAGACGGATGCATCAGACGGCAACCAAACCGGTCTTAATTTGAAGCGCAGATGCATAGCTAGTGAACGCGCGTGTTCGGGACGATGTGGGTTTGGATGCATGGGCGCATCAGTCGATCGAAAAATGGGTACCCAAAATATTTTACATTAAATCAGGATTAAATAATTACTATTAAAGCGAATAACAAGGGGTCAGGGATGCTGCATAAACGCACAGACGGATGCATCAGACGGCAACCAAACCGGTCTTAATTTAAAGCGCAGATGCATAGCTAGTGAACGCGCGTGTTCGGGACGATGTGGGTATGGATGCATGGGCGCATCAGTCGATCGAAAAATGGGTACCCAAAATATTTTACATTAAATCAGGATTAAATAATTACTATTAAATCGAATAACAAGGGGTCAGGGATGTTGCATAAACGCACAGACGGATGCATCAGACGGCAACCAAACCGGTCTTAATTTGAAGCGCAGATGCATAGCTAGTGAAAGCGCGTGTTCGGGACGATGTGGGTATGGATGCATGGGCGCATCAGTCGATCGAAAAATGGGTACCCAAAATATTTTACATAAAATCAGGATTAAATAATTACTATTAAATCGAATAACAAGGGGTCAGGGATGCTGCATAAACGCACAGACGGATGCATCAGACGGCAACCAAACCGGTCTTAATTTAAAGCGCAGATGCATAGCTAGTGAACGCGCGTGTTCGGGGCGATGTGGGTCTGGATGCATGGGCGCATCAGTCGATCGAAAAATGGGTACCCAAAATATTTTACATTAAATCAGGATTAAATAATTACTATTAAATCGAATAACATGGGGTCAGGGATGCTGCATAAACGCACAGACGGATGCATCAGACGGCAACCAAACCGGTCTTAATTTGAAGCGCAGATGCATAGCTAGTGAACGCGCGTGTTCGGGACGATGTGGGTATGGATGCATGGGCGCATCAGTCGATCGAAAAATGGGTACCCAAAATATTATACCTGAAATCAAGATTAAATAATTACTATTAAATCGAATAACAAGGAGTCAGGAATGCTGCATAAACGCACAGACGGATGCATCAGACGGCAACCAAACCGGTCTTAATTTGAAGCGCAGATGCATAGCTAGTGAACGCGCGTGTTCGGGACGATGTGGGTATGGATGCATGGGCGCATCAGTCGATCGAAAATTGGGTACCCAAAATATTAAACATTAAATCAGGATTAAATTATTACTATTAAATCGAATAACAAGGGGTCAGGGATGCTGCATAAACGCAAAGACGGATGCATCAGACGGCAACAAAACCGGTCTTAATTTGAAGCGCAGATGCATAGCTAGTGAACGCGCTTGTTCGGGACGATGTGGGTATGGATGCATGGGCGCATCAGTCGATCGAAAAATGGGTACCCAAAATATTTTACATTAAATCAGGATTAAATAATTACTATTAAATCGAATAACAAGGGGTCAGGGATGCTGCATAAACGCACAGACGGATGCATCAAACGGCAACCAAACCGGTCTTAATTTAAAGCGCAGATGCATAGCTAGTGAACGCGCGTGTTCGGGACGATGTGGGTATGGATGCATGGGCGCATCAGTCGATCGAAAAATGGGTACCCAAAATATTTTACATTAAATCTGGATTAAATAATTACTATTAAATCGAATAACAAGGGGTCAGGGATGTTGCATAAACGCACAGACGGATGCATCAGACGGCAACCAAACCGGTCTTAATTTGAAGCGCAGATGCATAGCTAGTGAAAGCGCGTGTTCGGGACGATGTGGGTATGGATGCATGGGCGCATCAGTCGATCGAAAAATGGGTACCCAAAATATTTTACATAAAATCAGGATTAAATAATTACTATTAAATCGAATAACATGGGGTCAGGGATGCTGCATAAACGCACAGACGGATGCATCAGACGGCAACCAAACCGGTCTTAATTTGAAGCGCAGATGCATAGCTAGTGAACGCGCGTGTTCGGGACGATGTGGGTATGGATGCATGGGCGCATCAGTCGATCGAAAAATGGGTACCCAAAATATTTTACCTTAAATCAAGATTAAATAATTACTATTAAATCGAATAACAAGGAGTCAGGAATGCTGCATAAACGCACAGACGGATGCATCAGACGGCAACCAAACCGGTCTTAATTTGAAGCGCAGATGCATAGCTAGTGAACGCGCGTGTTCGGGACGATGTGGGTATGGATGCATGGGCGCATCAGTCGATCGAAAATTGGGTACCCAAAATATTTAACATTAAATCAGGATTAAATAATTACTATTAAATCGAATAACAAGGGGTCAGGGATGCTGCATAAACGCACAGACGGATGCATCAGACGGCAACCAAACCGGTCTTAATTTGAAGCGCAGATGCATAGCTAGTGAACGCGCGTGTTCGGGACGATGTGGGTATGGATGCATGGGCGCATCAGTCGATCGAAAAATGGGTACCCAAAATATTTAACATTAAATCAGGATTAAATAATTACTATTAAATCGAATAACAAGGGGTCAGGGATGCTGCATAAACGCACAGACGGATGCATCAGACGGCAACCAAACCGGTCTTAATTTGAAGCGCAGATGCATAGCTAGTGAACGCGCGTGTTCGGGACGATGTGGGTATGGATGCATGGGCGCATCAGTCGATCGAAAAACGGGTACCCAAAATATTTTACATTAAATGAGGATTAAATAATTACTATTAAATCGAATAACAAGGGGTCAGGGATGCTGCATAAACGCACAGACGGATGCATCAGACGGCAACCAAACCGGTCTTAATTTGAAGCGCAGACGCATAGCTAGTGAACGCGCGTGTTCGGGACGATGTGGGTATGGATGCATGGGCGCATCAGTCGATCGAAAAATGGGTACCCAAAATATTTTACATTAAATCAGGATCAAATAAATTACTATTAAATCGAATAACAAGGGGTCAAGGATGCTGCATAAACGCACAGACGGATGCATCAGACGGCAACCAAACCGGTCTTAATTTGAAGCGCAGATGCATAGCTAGTGAACGCGCGTGTTCGGGACGATGTGGGTATGGATGCATGGGCGCATCAGTCGATCGAAAAATGGGTACCCAAAATATTTTACATTAAATCAGGATTAAATAATTACTATTAAATAGAATAACAAGGGTCAGGGATGCTGCATAAACGCACAGACGGATGCATCAGACGGCAACCAAACCGGTCTTAATTTGAAGCGCAGATGCATAGCTAGTGAACGCGCGTGTTCGGGACGATGTGGGTATGGATGCATGGGCGCATCAGTCGATTGAAAAATGGGTACCCAAAATATTTTACATTAAATCAGGATTAAAAAATTACTATTAAATCGAAGAACAAGGGGTCAGGGATGCTGCATAAACGCACAGACGGATGCATCAGACGGCAACCAAACCGGTCTTAATTTAAAGCGCAGATGCATAGCTAGTGAACGCGCGTGTTCGGGGCGATGTTGGTATGGATGCATGGGCGCATCAGTCGATCGAAAAATGGGTACCCAAAATATTTTACATTAAATCAGGATTAAATAATTACTATCAAATCGAATAACAAGGGGTCAGGGATGCTGCATAAACGCACAGACGGATGCATCAGACGGCAACCAAACCGGTCTTAATTTAAAGCGCAGATGCATAGCTAGTGAACGCGCGTGTTCGGGACGATGTGGGTATGGATGCATGGGCGCATCAGTCGATCGAAAAATGGGTACCCAAAATATTTTACATTAAATCAGGATTAAATAATTACTATTAAATCGAATAACAAGGGGTCAGGGATGTTGCATAAACGCACAGACGGATGCATCCGACGGCAACCAAACCGGTCTTAATTTGAAGCGCAGATGCATAGCTAGTGAAAGCGCGTGTTCGGGACGATGTGGGTATGGATGCATGGGCGCATCAGTCGATCGAAAAATGGGTACCCAAAATATTTTACATAAAATCAGGATTAAATAATTACTATTAAATCGAATAACAAGGGGTCAGGGATGCTGCATAAACGCACAGACAAATGCATCAGACGGCAACCAAACAAGTCTTAATTTGAAGCGCAGATGCATAGCTAGTGAACGCGCGTGTTCGGGACGATGTGGGTATGGATGCATGGGCGGATCAGTCGATCGAAAAAAGGGTACCCAAAATATTTTACATTAAATCAGGATTAAATAATTACTATTAAATAGAATAACAAGGGTCAGGGATGCTGCATAAACGCACAGACGGATGCATCAGACGGCAACCAAACCGGTCTTAATTTGAAGCGCAGATGCATAGCTAGTGAACGCGCGTGTTCGGGACGATGTGGGTATGGATGCATGGGCGCATCAGTCGATCGAAAAATGGGTACCCAAAATATTATACCTGAAATCAAGATTAAATAATTACTATTAAATCGAATAACAAGGAGTCAGGAATGCTGCATAAACGCACAGACGGATGCATCAGACGGCAACCAAACCGGTCTTAATTTGAAGCGCAGATGCATAGCTAGTGAACGCGCGTGTTCGGGACGATGTGGGTATGGATGCATGGGCGCATCAGTCGATCGAAAATTGGGTACCCAAAATATTAAACATTAAATCAGGATTAAATTATTACTATTAAATCGAATAACAAGGGGTCAGGGATGCTGCATAAACGCAAAGACGGATGCATCAGACGGCAACAAAACCGGTCTTAATTTGAAGCGCAGATGCATAGCTAGTGAACGCGCTTGTTCGGGACGATGTGGGTATGGATGCATGGGCGCATCAGTCGATCGAAAAATGGGTACCCAAAATATTTTACATTAAATCAGGATTAAATAATTACTATTAAATCGAATAACAAGGGGTCAGGGATGCTGCATAAACGCACAGACGGATGCATCAAACGGCAACCAAACCGGTCTTAATTTAAAGCGCAGATGCATAGCTAGTGAACGCGCGTGTTCGGGACGATGTGGGTATGGATGCATGGGCGCATCAGTCGATCGAAAAATGGGTACCCAAAATATTTTACATTAAATCTGGATTAAATAATTACTATTAAATCGAATAACAAGGGGTCAGGGATGTTGCATAAACGCACAGACGGATGCATCAGACGGCAACCAAACCGGTCTTAATTTGAAGCGCAGATGCATAGCTAGTGAAAGCGCGTGTTCGGGACGATGTGGGTATGGATGCATGGGCGCATCAGTCGATCGAAAAATGGGTACCCAAAATATTTTACATAAAATCAGGATTAAATAATTACTATTAAATCGAATAACATGGGGTCAGGGATGCTGCATAAACGCACAGACGGATGCATCAGACGGCAACCAAACCGGTCTTAATTTGAAGCGCAGATGCATAGCTAGTGAACGCGCGTGTTCGGGACGATGTGGGTATGGATGCATGGGCGCATCAGTCGATCGAAAAATGGGTACCCAAAATATTTTACCTTAAATCAAGATTAAATAATTACTATTAAATCGAATAACAAGGAGTCAGGAATGCTGCATAAACGCACAGACGGATGCATCAGACGGCAACCAAACCGGTCTTAATTTGAAGCGCAGATGCATAGCTAGTGAACGCGCGTGTTCGGGACGATGTGGGTATGGATGCATGGGCGCATCAGTCGATCGAAAATTGGGTACCCAAAATATTTAACATTAAATCAGGATTAAATAATTACTATTAAATCGAATAACAAGGGGTCAGGGATGCTGCATAAACGCACAGACGGATGCATCAGACGGCAACCAAACCGGTCTTAATTTGAAGCGCAGATGCATAGCTAGTGAACGCGCGTGTTCGGGACGATGTGGGTATGGATGCATGGGCGCATCAGTCGATCGAAAAATGGGTACCCAAAATATTTAACATTAAATCAGGATTAAATAATTACTATTAAATCGAATAACAAGGGGTCAGGGATGCTGCATAAACGCACAGACGGATGCATCAGACGGCAACCAAACCGGTCTTAATTTGAAGCGCAGATGCATAGCTAGTGAACGCGCGTGTTCGGGACGATGTGGGTATGGATGCATGGGCGCATCAGTCGATCGAAAAACGGGTACCCAAAATATTTTACATTAAATGAGGATTAAATAATTACTATTAAATCGAATAACAAGGGGTCAGGGATGCTGCATAAACGCACAGACGGATGCATCAGACGGCAACCAAACCGGTCTTAATTTGAAGCGCAGACGCATAGCTAGTGAACGCGCGTGTTCGGGACGATGTGGGTATGGATGCATGGGCGCATCAGTCGATCGAAAAATGGGTACCCAAAATATTTTACATTAAATCAGGATCAAATAAATTACTATTAAATCGAATAACAAGGGGTCAAGGATGCTGCATAAACGCACAGACGGATGCATCAGACGGCAACCAAACCGGTCTTAATTTGAAGCGCAGATGCATAGCTAGTGAACGCGCGTGTTCGGGACGATGTGGGTATGGATGCATGGGCGCATCAGTCGATCGAAAAATGGGTACCCAAAATATTTTACATTAAATCAGGATTAAATAATTACTATTAAATAGAATAACAAGGGTCAGGGATGCTGCATAAACGCACAGACGGATGCATCAGACGGCAACCAAACCGGTCTTAATTTGAAGCGCAGATGCATAGCTAGTGAACGCGCGTGTTCGGGACGATGTGGGTATGGATGCATGGGCGCATCAGTCGATTGAAAAATGGGTACCCAAAATATTTTACATTAAATCAGGATTAAAAAATTACTATTAAATCGAAGAACAAGGGGTCAGGGATGCTGCATAAACGCACAGACGGATGCATCAGACGGCAACCAAACCGGTCTTAATTTAAAGCGCAGATGCATAGCTAGTGAACGCGCGTGTTCGGGGCGATGTTGGTATGGATGCATGGGCGCATCAGTCGATCGAAAAATGGGTACCCAAAATATTTTACATTAAATCAGGATTAAATAATTACTATCAAATCGAATAACAAGGGGTCAGGGATGCTGCATAAACGCACAGACGGATGCATCAGACGGCAACCAAACCGGTCTTAATTTAAAGCGCAGATGCATAGCTAGTGAACGCGCGTGTTCGGGACGATGTGGGTATGGATGCATGGGCGCATCAGTCGATCGAAAAATGGGTACCCAAAATATTTTACATTAAATCAGGATTAAATAATTACTATTAAATCGAATAACAAGGGGTCAGGGATGTTGCATAAACGCACAGACGGATGCATCCGACGGCAACCAAACCGGTCTTAATTTGAAGCGCAGATGCATAGCTAGTGAAAGCGCGTGTTCGGGACGATGTGGGTATGGATGCATGGGCGCATCAGTCGATCGAAAAATGGGTACCCAAAATATTTTACATAAAATCAGGATTAAATAATTACTATTAAATCGAATAACAAGGGGTCAGGGATGCTGCATAAACGCACAGACAAATGCATCAGACGGCAACCAAACAAGTCTTAATTTGAAGCGCAGATGCATAGCTAGTGAACGCGCGTGTTCGGGACGATGTGGGTATGGATGCATGGGCGGATCAGTCGATCGAAAAAAGGGTACCCAAAATATTTTACATTAAATCAGGATTAAATAATTACTATTAAATAGAATAACAAGGGTCAGGGATGCTGCATAAACGCACAGACGGATGCATCAGACGGCAACCAAACCGGTCTTAATTTGAAGCGCAGATGCATAGCTAGTGAACGCGCGTGTTCGGGACGATGTGGGTATGGATGCATGGGCGCATCAGTCGATCGAAAAATGGGTACCCAAAATATTTTACATTAAATCAGGATTAAAAAATTACTATTAAATCGAATAACAAGGGGTCAGGGATGCTGCATAAACGCACAGACGGATGCATCAGACGGCAACCAAACCGGTCTTAATTTAAAGCGCAGATGCATAGCTAGTGAACGCGCGTGTTCGGGGCGATGTTGGTATGGATGCATGGGCGCATCAGTCGATCGAAAAATGGGTACCCAAAATATTTTACATTAAATCAGGATTAAATAATTACTATTAAATCGAATAACATGGGGTCAGGGATGCTGCATAAACGCACAGACGGATGCATCAGACGGCAACCAAACCGGTCTTAATTTGAAGCGCAGATGCATAGCTAGTGAACGCGCGTGTTCGGAGCGATTAGGGTATGGATGCATGGGCGCATCAGTCGATCGAAAAATGGGTACCCAAAATATTTTACATAAAATCAGGATTAAATAATTACTATTAAATCGAATAACATGGGGTCAGGGATGCTGCATCAACGCACAGACGGATGCATCAGACGGCAACCAAACCGGTCTTAATTTGAAGCGCAGATGCATAGCTAGTGAACGCGCGTGTTCGGGACGATGTGGGTATGGATGCATGGGCGCATCAGTCGATCGAAAAATGGGTACCCAAAATATTTTACATTAAATCAAGATTAAATAATTACTATTAAATCGAATAACAAGGGGTCAGGAATGCTGCATAAACGCACAGACGGATGCATCAGACGGCAACCAAACCGGTCTTAATTTGAAGCGCAGATGAATAGCTAGTGAACGCGCGTGTTCGGGACGATGTGGGTATGGATGCATGGGCGCATCAGTCGATCGAAAATTGGGTACCCAAAATATTTAACATTAAATCAGGATTAAATAATTACTATTAAATCGAATAACAAGGGGTCAGGGATGCTGCATAAACGCACAGACGGATGCATCAGACGGCATCCAAACCGGTCTTAATTTGAAGCGCAGATGCATAGCTAGTGAACGCGCCTGTTCGGGACGATGTGGGTATGGATGCATGTGCGCATCAGTCGATCGAAAAAAGGGTACCCAAAATATTTTACATTAAATCAGGATTAAATAATTACTATTAAATCGAATAACAAGGGGTCAGGGATGCTGCATAAACGCACAGACGGATGCATCAGACGGCAACCAAACCGGTCTTAAATTGAAGCGCAGATGCATAGCTAGTGAACGCGCGTGTTCGGGACGATGTGGGTATGGATGCATGGGCGCATCAGTCGATCGAAAAATGGGTACCCAAAATATTTTACATTAAATCAGGATTAAATAATTACTATTAAATCGAATAACAAGGGGTCAGGGATGCTGCATAAACGCACAGACGGATGCATCAGACGGCAACCAAACCGGTCTTAATTTGAAGCGCAGATGAATAGCTAGTGAACGCGCGTGTTCGGGACGATGTGGGTATGGATGCATGGGCGCATCAGTCGATCGAAAAGTGGGTACCCATAATATTTTACATTAAATCAGGATTAAATAATTACTATTAAATCGAATAACAAGGGGTCAGGGATGCTGCATCAACGCACTGACGGATGCATCAGACGGCAACCAAACCGGTCTTTATTTGAAGCGCAGATGCATAGCTAGTGAACGCGCGTGTTCGGGGCGATGTGGGTATGGATGCATGGGCGCATCAGTCGATCGAAAAATGGGTACCCAAAATATTTTACATTAAATCAGGATTAAATAATTACTATTAAATCGAATGACAAGGGGTCAGGGATGCTGCATAAACGCACAGACAAATGCATCAGACGGCAACCAAACCGGTCTTAATTTGAAGCGCAGATGCTTAGCTAGTGAACGCGCGTGTTCGGGACGATGTGGGTATGGATGCATGGGCGCATCAGTAATTCGACAAATGGGTACCCAAAATATTTTACATTGAATCAGGATTAAATAATTACTATTAAATCGAATAACAAGGGGTCAGGGATGCTGCATAAACGCACACACGGATGCATCAGACGGCAACCAAACCGGTCTTAATTTGAAGCGCAGATGCATAGCTAGTGAACGCGCGTTTTCGGGGCGATGTGGGTATGGATGCATGGGCGCATCAGTCGATCGAAAAATGGGTACCCAAAATATTTAACATTAAATCAGGATTAAATAATTACTATTAAATCGAATAACAAGGGGTCAGGGATGCTGCATAAACGCAAAGACGGATGCATCAGACGGCAACCAAACCGGTCTTAATTTGAAGCGCAGATGGATAGCTAGTGAACGCGCGTGTTCGGGACGATGTGGGTATGGATGCATGGGCGCATCAGTCGATCGAAAAATGGGTACCCAAAATATTTTACATTAAATCAGGATTAAATAATTACTATTAAATCGAATAACAAGGGGTCAGGGATGCTGCATAAACGCACAGACGGATGCATCAGACGGCAACCAAACCGGTCTTAATTTAAAGCGCAGATGCATAGCTAGTGAACGCGCGTGTTCGGGACGATGTGGGTATGGATGCATGGGCGCATCAGTCGATCGAAAAATGGGTACCCAAAATATTTTACATTAAATCAGGATTAAATAATTACTATTAAATCGAATAACAAGGGGTCAGGGATGTTGCATAAACGCACAGACGGATGCATCAGACGGCAACCAAACCGGTCTTAATTTGAAGCGCAGATGCATAGCTAGTGAAAGCGCGTGTTCGGGACGATGTGGGTATGGATGCATGGGCGCATCAGTCGATCGAAAAATGGGTACCCAAAATATTTTACATTAAATCAGGATTAAATAATTACTATTAAATCGAATGACAAGGGGTCAGGGATGCTGCATAAACGCACAGACAAATGCATCAGACGGCAACCAAACCGGTCTTAATTTGAAGCGCAGATGCTTAGCTAGTGAACGCGCGTGTTCGGGACGATGTGGGTATGGATGCATGGGCGCATCAGTAATTCGACAAATGGGTACCCAAAATATTTTACATTGAATCAGGATTAAATAATTACTATTAAATCGAATAACAAGGGGTCAGGGATGCTGCATAAACGCACAGACGGATGCATCAGACGGCAACCAAACCGGTCTTAATTTGAAGCGCAGATGCATAGCTAGTGAACGCGCGTTTTCGGGGCGATGTGGGTATGGATGCATGGGCGCATCAGTCGATCGAAAAATGGGTACCCAAAATATTTTACATTAAATGAGGATTAAATAATTACTATTAAATCGAATAACAAGGGGTCAGGGATGCTGCATAAACGCAAAGACGGATGCATCAGACGGCAACCAAACCGGTCTTAATTTGAAGCGCAGATGCATAGCTAGTGAACGCGCGTGTTCGGGACGATGTGGGTTTGGATGCATGGGCGCATCAGTCGATCGAAAAATGGGTACCCAAAATATTTTACATTAAATCAGGATTAAATAATTACTATTAAAGCGAATAACAAGGGGTCAGGGATGCTGCATAAACGCACAGACGGATGCATCAGACGGCAACCAAACCGGTCTTAATTTAAAGCGCAGATGCATAGCTAGTGAACGCGCGTGTTCGGGACGATGTGGGTATGGATGCATGGGCGCATCAGTCGATCGAAAAATGGGTACCCAAAATATTTTACATTAAATCAGGATTAAATAATTACTATTAAATCGAATAACAAGGGGTCAGGGATGTTGCATAAACGCACAGACGGATGCATCAGACGGCAACCAAACCGGTCTTAATTTGAAGCGCAGATGCATAGCTAGTGAAAGCGCGTGTTCGGGACGATGTGGGTATGGATGCATGGGCGCATCAGTCGATCTAAAAATGGGTACCCAAAATATTTTACATTAAATCAGGATTAAATAATTACTATTAAATCGAATAACAAGGGGTCAGGGATGCTGCATAAACGCACAGACGGATGCATCAGACGGCAACCAAACCGGTCTTAATTTAAAGCGCAGATGCATAGCTAGTGAACGCGCGTGTTCGGGGCGATGTGGGTATGGATGCATGGGCGCATCAGTCGATCGAAAAATGGGTACCCAAAATATTTTACATTAAATCAGGATTAAATAATTACTATTAAATCGAATAACATGGGGTCAGGGATGCTGCATAAACGCACAGACGGATGCATCAGACGGCAACCAAACCGGTCTTAATTTGAAGCGCAGATGCATAGCTAGTGAACGCGCGTGTTCGGGACGATGTGGGTATGGATGCATGGGCGCATCAGTCGATCGAAAAATGGGTACCCAAAATATTTTACCTTAAATTAAGATTAAATAATTACTATTAAATCGAATAACAAGGAGTCAGGAATGCTGCATAAACGCACAGACGGATGCATCAGACGGCAACCAAACCGGTCTTAATTTGAAGCGCAGATGCATAGCTAGTGAACGCGCGTGTTCGGGACGATGTGGGTATGGATGCATGGGCGCATCAGTCGATCGAAAATTGGGTACCCAAAATATTAAACATTAAATCAGGATTAAATAATTACTATTAAATCGAATAACAAGGGGTCAGGGATGCTGCATAAACGCAAAGACGGATGCATCAGACGGCAACCAAACCGGTCTTAATTTGAAGCGCAGATGCATAGCTAGTGAACGCGCGTGTTCGGGACGATGTGGGTATGGATGCATGGGCGCATCAGTCGATCGAAAAATGGGTACCCAAAATATTTTACATTAAATCAGGATTAAATAATTACTATTAAATCGAATAACAAGGGGTCAGGGATGCTGCATAAACGCACAGACGGATGCATCAAACGGCAACCAAACCGGTCTTAATTTAAAGCGCAGATGCATAGCTAGTGAACGCGCGTGTTCGGGACGATGTGGGTATGGATGCATGGGCGCATCAGTCGATCGAAAAATGGGTACCCAAAATATTTTACATTAAATCAGGATTAAATAATTACTATTAAATCGAATAACATGGGGTCAGGGATGCTGCATAAACGCACAGGCGGATGCATCAGACGGCAACCAAACCGGTCTTAATTTGAAGCGCAGATGCATAGCTAGTGAACGCGCGTGTTCGGGACGATGTGGGTATGGATGCATGGGCGCATCAGTCGATCGAAAAATGGGTACCCAAAATATTTTACCTTAAATCAAGATTAAATAATTACTATTAAATCGAATAACAAGGAGTCAGGAATGCTGCATAAACGCACAGACGGATGCATCAGACGGCAACCAAACCGGTCTTAATTTGAAGCGCAGATGCATAGCTAGTGAACGCGCGTGTTCGGGACGATGTGGGTATGGATGCATGGGCGCATCAGTCGATCGAAAATTGGGTACCCAAAATATTTAACATTAAATCAGGATTAAATAATTACTATTAAATCGAATAACAAGGGGTCAGGGATGCTGCATAAACGCACAGACGGATGCATCAGACGGCAACCAAACCGGTCTTAATTTGAAGCGCAGATGCATAGCTAGTGAACGCGCGTGTTCGGGACGATGTGGGTATGGATGCATGGGCGCATCAGTCGATCGAAAAACGGGTACCCAAAATATTTTACCTTAAATCAAGATTAAATAATTACTATTAAATCGAATAACAAGGAGTCAGGAATGCTGCATAAACGCACAGACGGATGCATCAGACGGCAACCAAACCGGTCTTAATTTGAAGCGCAGATGCATAGCTAGTGAACGCGCGTGTTCGGGACGATGTGGGTATGGATGCATGGGCGCATCAGTCGATCGAAAAATGGGTACCCAAAATATTTAACATTAAATCAGGATTAAATAATTAATATTAAATCGAATAACAAGGGGTCAGGGATGCTGCATAAACGCACAGACGGATGCATCAGACGGCAACCAAACCGGTCTTAATTTGAAGCGCAGATGCATAGCTAGTGAACGCGCGTGTTCGGGACGATGTGGGTATGGATGCATGGGCGCATCAGTCGATCGAAAAACGGGTACCCAAAATATTTTACATTAAATGAGGATTAAATAATTACTATTAAATCGAATAACAAGGGGTCAGGGATGCTGCATAAACGCACAGACGGATGCATCAGACGGCAACCAAACCGGTCTTAATTTGAAGCGCAGATGCATAGCTAGTGAACGCGCGTGTTCGGGACGATGTGGGTATGGATGCATGGGCGCATCAGTCGATCGAAAAATGGGTACCCAAAATATTTTACATTAAATCAGGATCAAATAAATTACTATTAAATCGAATAACAAGGGGTCAGGGATGCTGCATAAACGCACAGACGGATGCATCAGACGGCAATTAAACCGGTCTTAATTTGAAGCGCAGATGCATAGCTAGTGAACGCGCGTGTTCGGGACGATGTGGGTATGGATGCATGGGCGCATCAGTCGATCGAAAAATGGGTACCCAAAATATTTTACATTAAATCTGGATTAAATAATTACTATTAAATCGAATAACAAGGGGTCAGGGATGTTGCATAAACGCACAGACGGATGCATCAGACGGCAACCAAACCGGTCTTAATTTGAAGCGCAGATGCATAGCTAGTGAAAGCGCGTGTTCGGGACGATGTGGGTATGGATGCATGGGCGCATCAGTCGATCGAAAAATGGGTACCCAAAATATTTTACATAAAATCAGGATTAAATAATTACTATTAAATCGAATAACAAGGGGTCAGGGATGGTGCATAAACGCACAGACGGATGCATCAGACGGCAACCAAACAGGTCTTAATTTAAAGCGCAGATGCATAGCTAGTGAACGCGCGTGTTCGGGACGATGTGGGTATGGATGCATGGGCGCATCAGTCGATCGAAAAATGGGTACCCAAAATATTTTACATTAAATCAGGATTAAATAATTACTATTAAATCGAATAACATGGGGTCAGGGATGCTGCATAAACGCACAGGCGGATGCATCAGACGGCAACCAAACCGGTCTTAATTTGAAGCGCAGATGCATAGCTAGTGAACGCGCGTGTTCGGGACGATGTGGGTATGGATGCATGGGCGCATCAGTCGATCGAAAAATGGGTACCCAAAATATTTTACCTTAAATCAAGATTAAATAATTACTATTAAATCGAATAACAAGTAGTCAGGAATGCTGCATAAACGCACAGACGGATGCATCAGACGGCAACCAAACCGGTCTTAATTTGAAGCGCAGATGCATAGCTAGTGAACGCGCGTGTTCGGGACGATGTGGGTATGGATGCATGGGCGCATCAGTCGATCGAAAATTGGGTACCCAAAATATTTAACATTAAATCAGGATTAAATAATTACTATTAAATCGAATAACAAGGGGTCAGGGATGCTGCATAAACGCACAGACGGATGCATCAGACGGCAACCAAACCGGTCTTAATTTGAAGCGCAGATGCATAGCTAGTGAACGCGCGTGTTCGGGACGATGTGGGTATGGATGCATGGGCGCATCAGTCGATCGAAAAACGGGTACCCAAAATATTTTACCTTAAATCAAGATTAAATAATTACTATTAAATCGAATAACAAGGAGTCAGGAATGCTGCATAAACGCACAGACGGATGCATCAGACGGCAACCAAACCGGTCTTAATTTGAAGCGCAGATGCATAGCTAGTGAACGCGCGTGTTCGGGACGATGTGGGTATGGATGCATGGGCGCATCAGTCGATCGAAAAATGGGTACCCAAAATATTTAACATTAAATCAGGATTAAATAATTAATATTAAATCGAATAACAAGGGGTCAGGGATGCTGCATAAACGCACAGACGGATGCATCAGACGGCAACCAAACCGGTCTTAATTTGAAGCGCAGATGCATAGCTAGTGAACGCGCGTGTTCGGGACGATGTGGGTATGGATGCATGGGCGCATCAGTCGATCGAAAAACGGGTACCCAAAATATTTTACATTAAATGAGGATTAAATAATTACTATTAAATCGAATAACAAGGGGTCAGGGATGCTGCATAAACGCACAGACGGATGCATCAGACGGCAACCAAACCGGTCTTAATTTGAAGCGCAGATGCATAGCTAGTGAACGCGCGTGTTCGGGACGATGTGGGTATGGATGCATGGGCGCATCAGTCGATCGAAAAATGGGTACCCAAAATATTTTACATTAAATCAGGATCAAATAAATTACTATTAAATCGAATAACAAGGGGTCAGGGATGCTGCATAAACGCACAGACGGATGCATCAGACGGCAACCAAACCGGTCTTAATTTGAAGCGCAGATGCATAGCTAGTGAACGCGCGTGTTCGGGACGATGTGAGTATGGATGCATGGGCGCATCAGTCGATCGAAAAATGGGTACCCAAAATATTTTACATTAAATCAGGATTAAATAATTACTATTAAATCGAATAACAAGGGGTCAGGGAAGCTGCATAAACGCACAGACGGATGCATCAGACGGCAATCAAACCGGTCTTAATTTGAAGCGCAGATGCATAGCTAGTGAACGCGCGTGTTCGGGACGATGTGGGTATGGATGCATGGGCGCATCAGTCGATCGAAAAATGGGTACCCAAAATATTTTACATTAAATCAGGATTAAATAATTACTATTAAATCGAATAACAAGGGGTCAGGGATGCTGCATAAACGTACAGACGGATGCATCAGACGGCAACCAAACCGGTCTCAATTTGAAGCGCAGAAGCATAGCTAGTGAACGCGCATGTTCGGGACGATGTGGGTATGGATGCATGGGCGCATCAGTCGATCGAAAAATGGGTACCCAAAATATTTTACATTAAATCAGGATTAAATAATTACTATTAAATCGAATAACATGGGGTCAGGGATGCTGCATAAACGCAAAGACGGATGCATCAGACGGCAACCAAACCGGTCTTAATTTGAAGCGCAGATGCATAGCTAGTGAACGCGCGTGTTCGGGACGATGTGGGTATGGATGCATGGGCGCATCAGTCGATCGAAAAATGGGTACCCAAAATATTTTACCTTAAATTAAGATTAAATAATTACTATTAAATCGAATAACAAGGAGTCAGGAATGCTGCATAAACGCACAGACGGATGCATCAGACGGCAACCAAACCGGTCTTAATTTGAAGCGCAGATGCATAGCTAGTGAACGCGCGTGTTCGGGACGATGTGGGTATGGATGCATGGGCGCATCAGTCGATCGAAAATTGGGTACCCAAAATATTAAACATTAAATCAGGATTAAATAATTACTATTAAATCGAATAACAAGGGGTCAGGGATGCTGCATAAACGCAAAGACGGATGCATCAGACGGCAACCAAACCGGTCTTAATTTGAAGCGCAGATGCATAGCTAGTGAACGCGCGTGTTCGGGACGATGTGGGTATGGATGCATGGGCGCATCAGTCGATCGAAAAATGGGTACCCAAAATATTTTACATTAAATCAGGATTAAATAATTACTATTAAATCGAATAACAAGGGGTCAGGGATGCTGCATAAACGCACAGACGGATGCATCAAACGGCAACCAAACCGGTCTTAATTTAAAGCGCAGATGCATAGCTAGTGAACGCGCGTGTTCGGGACGATGTGGGTATGGATGCATGGGCGCATCAGTCGATCGAAAAATGGGTACCCAAAATATTTTACATTAAATCTGGATTAAATAATTACTATTAAATCGAATAACAAGGGGTCAGGGATGTTGCATAAACGCACAGACGGATGCATCAGACGGCAACCAAACCGGTCTTAATTTGAAGCGCAGATGCATAGCTAGTGAAAGCGCGTGTTCGGGACGATGTGGGTATGGATGCATGGGCGCATCAGTCGATCGAAAAATGGGTACCCAAAATATTTTACATAAAATCAGGATTAAATAATTACTATTAAATCGAATAACAAGGGGTCAGGGATGCTGCATAAACGCACAGACGGATGCATCAGACGGCAACCAAACAGGTCTTAATTTAAAGCGCAGATGCATAGCTAGTGAACGCGCGTGTTCGGGACGATGTGGGTATGGATGCATGGGCGCATCAGTCGATCGAAAAATGGGTACCCAAAATATTTTACATTAAATCAGGATTAAATAATTACTATTAAATCGAATAACATGGGGTCAGGGATGCTGCATAAACGCACAGGCGGATGCATCAGACGGCAACCAAACCGGTCTTAATTTGAAGCGCAGATGCATAGCTAGTGAACGCGCGTGTTCGGGACGATGTGGGTATGGATGCATGGGCGCATCAGTCGATCGAAAAATGGGTACCCAAAATATTTTACCTTAAATCAAGATTAAATAATTACTATTAAATCGAATAACAAGGAGTCAGGAATGCTGCATAAACGCACAGACGGATGCATCAGACGGCAACCAAACCGGTCTTAATTTGAAGCGCAGATGCATAGCTAGTGAACGCGCGTGTTCGGGACGATGTGGGTATGGATGCATGGGCGCATCAGTCGATCGAAAATTGGGTACCCAAAATATTTAACATTAAATCAGGATTAAATAATTACTATTAAATCGAATAACAAGGGGTCAGGGATGCTGCATAAACGCACAGACGGATGCATCAGACGGCAACCAAACCGGTCTTAATTTGAAGCGCAGATGCATAGCTAGTGAACGCGCGTGTTCGGGACGATGTGGGTATGGATGCATGGGCGCATCAGTCGATCGAAAAACGGGTACCCAAAATATTTTACCTTAAATCAAGATTAAATAATTACTATTAAATCGAATAACAAGGAGTCAGGAATGCTGCATAAACGCACAGACGGATGCATCAGACGGCAACCAAACCGGTCTTAATTTGAAGCGCAGATGCATAGCTAGTGAACGCGCGTGTTCGGGACGATGTGGGTATGGATGCATGGGCGCATCAGTCGATCGAAAAATGGGTACCCAAAATATTTAACATTAAATCAGGATTAAATAATTAATATTAAATCGAATAACAAGGGGTCAGGGATGCTGCATAAACGCACAGACGGATGCATCAGACGGCAACCAAACCGGTCTTAATTTGAAGCGCAGATGCATAGCTAGTGAACGCGCGTGTTCGGGACGATGTGGGTATGGATGCATGGGCGCATCAGTCGATCGAAAAACGGGTACCCAAAATATTTTACATTAAATGAGGATTAAATAATTACTATTAAATCGAATAACAAGGGGTCAGGGATGCTGCATAAACGCACAGACGGATGCATCAGACGGCAACCAAACCGGTCTTAATTTGAAGCGCAGATGCATAGCTAGTGAACGCGCGTGTTCGGGACGATGTGGGTATGGATGCATGGGCGCATCAGTCGATCGAAAAATGGGTACCCAAAATATTTTACATTAAATCAGGATCAAATAAATTACTATTAAATCGAATAACAAGGGGTCAGGGATGCTGCATAAACGCACAGACGGATGCATCAGACGGCAACCAAACCGGTCTTAATTTGAAGCGCAGATGCATAGCTAGTGAACGCGCGTGTTCGGGACGATGTGGGTATGGATGCATGGGCGCATCAGTCGATCGAAAAATGGGTACCCAAAATATTTTACATTAAATCTGGATTAAATAATTACTATTAAATCGAATAACAAGGGGTCAGGGATGTTGCATAAACGCACAGACGGATGCATCAGACGGCAACCAAACCGGTCTTAATTTGAAGCGCAGATGCATAGCTAGTGAAAGCGCGTGTTCGGGACGATGTGGGTATGGATGCATGGGCGCATCAGTCGATCGAAAAATGGGTACCCAAAATATTTTACATAAAATCAGGATTAAATAATTACTATTAAATCGAATAACAAGGGGTCAGGGATGGTGCATAAACGCACAGACGGATGCATCAGACGGCAACCAAACAGGTCTTAATTTAAAGCGCAGATGCATAGCTAGTGAACGCGCGTGTTCGGGACGATGTGGGTATGGATGCATGGGCGCATCAGTCGATCGAAAAATGGGTACCCAAAATATTTTACATTAAATCAGGATTAAATAATTACTATTAAATCGAATAACATGGGGTCAGGGATGCTGCATAAACGCACAGGCGGATGCATCAGACGGCAACCAAACCGGTCTTAATTTGAAGCGCAGATGCATAGCTAGTGAACGCGCGTGTTCGGGACGATGTGGGTATGGATGCATGGGCGCATCAGTCGATCGAAAAATGGGTACCCAAAATATTTTACCTTAAATCAAGATTAAATAATTACTATTAAATCGAATAACAAGTAGTCAGGAATGCTGCATAAACGCACAGACGGATGCATCAGACGGCAACCAAACCGGTCTTAATTTGAAGCGCAGATGCATAGCTAGTGAACGCGCGTGTTCGGGACGATGTGGGTATGGATGCATGGGCGCATCAGTCGATCGAAAATTGGGTACCCAAAATATTTAACATTAAATCAGGATTAAATAATTACTATTAAATCGAATAACAAGGGGTCAGGGATGCTGCATAAACGCACAGACGGATGCATCAGACGGCAACCAAACCGGTCTTAATTTGAAGCGCAGATGCATAGCTAGTGAACGCGCGTGTTCGGGACGATGTGGGTATGGATGCATGGGCGCATCAGTCGATCGAAAAACGGGTACCCAAAATATTTTACCTTAAATCAAGATTAAATAATTACTATTAAATCGAATAACAAGGAGTCAGGAATGCTGCATAAACGCACAGACGGATGCATCAGACGGCAACCAAACCGGTCTTAATTTGAAGCGCAGATGCATAGCTAGTGAACGCGCGTGTTCGGGACGATGTGGGTATGGATGCATGGGCGCATCAGTCGATCGAAAAATGGGTACCCAAAATATTTAACATTAAATCAGGATTAAATAATTAATATTAAATCGAATAACAAGGGGTCAGGGATGCTGCATAAACGCACAGACGGATGCATCAGACGGCAACCAAACCGGTCTTAATTTGAAGCGCAGATGCATAGCTAGTGAACGCGCGTGTTCGGGACGATGTGGGTATGGATGCATGGGCGCATCAGTCGATCGAAAAACGGGTACCCAAAATATTTTACATTAAATGAGGATTAAATAATTACTATTAAATCGAATAACAAGGGGTCAGGGATGCTGCATAAACGCACAGACGGATGCATCAGACGGCAACCAAACCGGTCTTAATTTGAAGCGCAGATGCATAGCTAGTGAACGCGCGTGTTCGGGACGATGTGGGTATGGATGCATGGGCGCATCAGTCGATCGAAAAATGGGTACCCAAAATATTTTACATTAAATCAGGATCAAATAAATTACTATTAAATCGAATAACAAGGGGTCAGGGATGCTGCATAAACGCACAGACGGATGCATCAGACGGCAACCAAACCGGTCTTAATTTGAAGCGCAGATGCATAGCTAGTGAACGCGCGTGTTCGGGACGATGTGAGTATGGATGCATGGGCGCATCAGTCGATCGAAAAATGGGTACCCAAAATATTTTACATTAAATCAGGATTAAATAATTACTATTAAATCGAATAACAAGGGGTCAGGGAAGCTGCATAAACGCACAGACGGATGCATCAGACGGCAATCAAACCGGTCTTAATTTGAAGCGCAGATGCATAGCTAGTGAACGCGCGTGTTCGGGACGATGTGGGTATGGATGCATGGGCGCATCAGTCGATCGAAAAATGGGTACCCAAAATATTTTACATTAAATCAGGATTAAATAATTACTATTAAATCGAATAACAAGGGGTCAGGGATGCTGCATAAACGTACAGACGGATGCATCAGACGGCAACCAAACCGGTCTCAATTTGAAGCGCAGAAGCATAGCTAGTGAACGCGCATGTTCGGGACGATGTGGGTATGGATGCATGGGCGCATCAGTCGATCGAAAAATGAGTACCCAAAATATTTTACATTAAATCAGGATTAAATAATTACTATTAAATCGAATAACAAGGGGTCAGGGATGCTGCATAAACGCACAGACGGATGCATCAGACGGCAACCAAACCGGTCTTAATTTGAAGCGCAGATGCATAGCTAGTGAACGCGCGTGTTCGGGACGATGTGGGTATGGATGCATGGGCGCATCAGTCGATCGAAAAACGGGTACCCAAAATATTTTACATTAAATCAGGATTAAATAATTACTATTAAATCGAATAACAAGGGGTCAGGGATGCTGCATAAACGCACAGACGGATGAATCAGACGGCAACCAAACCGGTCTTAATTTGAAGTACAGATGGAAAGCTAGTGAACGCGCGTGTTCGGGACGATGTGGGTATGGATGCATGGGCGCATCAGTCGATCGAAAAATGGGTACCCAAAATATTTTACATTAAATCAGGATTAAATAATTACTATTAAATCGAATAACAAGGGGTCAGGGATGCTGCATAAACGCACAGACGGATGCATCAGACGGCAACCAAACCGGTCTTAATTTGAAGCGCAGATGCATAGCTAGTGAACGCGCGTGTTCGGGACGATGTGGGAATGGATGCATGGGCGCATCAGTCGATCGAAAAAAGGGTACCCAAAATATTTTACATTAAATCAGGATTAAATAATTACTATTAAAACGAATAACAAGGGGTCAGGGATGCTGCATAAACGCACAGACGGATGCATCAGACGGCAACCAAACTGGTCTTAATTTGAAGCGCAGATGCGTAGCTAGTGAACGCGCGTGTTCGGGACGATGTGGGTATGGATGCATGGGCGCATCAGTCGATCGAAAAATGGGTACCCAAAATATTTTACATTAAATCAGGATTAAATAATTACTATTAAATCGAATAACAAGGGGTCAGGGATGCTGCATAAACGCACAGACGGATGCATTAGACGGCAACCAAACCGGTCTTAATTTAAAGCGCAGATGCATAGCTAATGAACGCGCGTGTTCGGGACGATGTGGGTTTGGATGCATGGGCGCATCAGTCGATCGAAAAATGGGTACCCAAAATATTTTACATTAAATCAGGATGAAATAATTACTATTAAATCGAAAAACAAGGGGTCAGGGATGCTGCATAAACGCACAGACGGATGCATCAGACGGCAACCAATCCGGTCTTAATTTGAAGCGCAGATTCATAGCTAGTGAACGCGCGTGTTCGGGACGACGTGGGTATGGATGCATGGGCGCATCAGTCGATCGAAAAATGGGTACCCAAAAATTTTTTACATTAAATCAGGATTTAATAATTACTATTAAATCGAATAACAAGGGGTCAGGGATGCTGCATAAACGCACAGACGGATGCATCAGACGGCAACCAAACCGGTCTTAATTTGAAGCGCAGATGCATAGCTAGTGAACGCGCGTGTTCGGGACGATGTGGGTATGGATGCATGGGCGCATCAGTCGATCGAAAAAAGGGTACCCAAAATATTTTACATTAAATCAGGATTTAATAATTACTATTAAATCGAATAACAAGGGTCAGGGATGCTGCATAAACGCACAGACGGATGCATCAGACGGCAACCAAGTCGGTCTTAATTTGAAGCGCAGATGCATAGCTAGTGAACGCGCGTGTTCGGGACGATGTGGGTAGGGATGCATGGGCGCATCAGTCGATCGAAAAATGGGTACCCAAAATATTTTACATTAAATCAGGATTAAATAATTACTATTAAATCGAATAACAAGGGGTCAGGGATGCTGCATAAACGCACAGACGGATGCATCAGACGGCAACCAAACCGGTCTTAATTTGAAGCGCAGATGCATAGCTAGTGAACGCGCGTGTTTGGGGCGATGTGGGTATGGATGCATGGGCGCATCAGTCGATCGAAAAATGGGTACCCAAAATATTTTACATTAAATCAGGATTAAAAAATTACTATTAAATCGAATAACAAGGGGTCAGGGATGCTGCATAAACGCACAGACGGATGCATCAGACGGCAACCAAGTCGGTCTTAATTTGAAGCGCAGATGCATAGCTAGTGAACGCGCGTGTTCGGGACGATGTGGGTATGGATGCATGGGCGCATCAGTCGATCGAAAAAAGGGTACCCAAAATATTTTACATTAAATCAGGATTAAATTATTACTATTAAATCGAATAACAAGGGTCAGGGATGCTGCATAAACGCACAGACGGATGCATCAGACGGCAACCAAACCGGTCTTAATTTGAAGCGCAGATGCATAGCTAGTGAACGCGCGTGTTCGGGACGATGTGGGTATGGATGCATGGGTGCATCAGTCGATCGAAAAATGGGTACCCAAAATATTTTACATTAAATCAGGATTAAAAAATTACTTTTAAATCGAATAACAAGGGGTCAGGGGTGCTGCATTTACGCACAGACGGATGCATCAGACGGCAACCAAACCAGTCTTAATTTGAAGCGCAGATGCATAGCTAGTGAACGCGCGTGTTCGGGGCGATGTGGGTATGGATGCATGGGCGCATCAGTCGATCGAAAAATGGGTACCCAAAATATTTTACATTAAATCAGGATGAAATAATTACTATTAAATCGAAAAACAAGGGGTCAGGGATGCTGCATAAACGCACAGACGGATGCATCAGACGGCAACCAATCCGGTCTTAATTTGAAGCGCAGATTCATAGCTAGTGAACGCGCGTGTTCGGGACGACGTGGGTATGGATGCATGGGCGCATCAGTCGATCGAAAAATGGGTACCCAAAAATTTTTTACATTAAATCAGGATTTAATAATTACTATTAAATCGAATAACAAGGGGTCAGGGATGCTGCATAAACGCACAGACGGATGCATCAGACGGCAACCAAACCGGTCTTAATTTGAAGCGCAGATGCATAGCTAGTGAACGCGCGTGTTCGGGACGATGTGGGTATGGATGCATGGGCGCATCAGTCGATCGAAAAAAGGGTACCCAAAATATTTTACATTAAATCAGGATTTAATAATTACTATTAAATCGAATAACAAGGGTCAGGGATGCTGCATAAACGCACAGACGGATGCATCAGACGGCAACCAAACCGGTCTTAATTTGAAGCGCAGATGCATAGCTAGTGAACGCGCGTGTTCGGGACGATGTGGGTAGGGATGCATGGGCGCATCAGTCGATCGAAAAATGGGTACCCAAAATATTTTACATTAAATCAGGATTAAATAATTACTATTAAATCGAATAACAAGGGGTCAGGGATGCTGCATAAACGCACAGACGGATGCATCAGACGGCAACCAAACCGGTCTTAATTTGAAGCGCAGATGCATAGCTAGTGAACGCGCGTGTTTGGGGCGATGTGGGTATGGATGCATGGGCGCATCAGTCGATCGAAAAATGGGTACCCAAAATATTTTACATTAAATCAGGATTAAAAAATTACTATTAAATCGAATAACAAGGGGTCAGGGATGCTGCATAAACGCACAGACGGATGCATCAGACGGCAACCAAGTCGGTCTTAATTTGAAGCGCAGATGCATAGCTAGTGAACGCGCGTGTTCGGGACGATGTGGGTATGGATGCATGGGCGCATCAGTCGATCGAAAAAAGGGTACCCAAAATATTTTACATTAAATCAGGATTAAATTATTACTATTAAATCGAATAACAAGGGTCATGGATGCTGCATAAACGCACAGACGGATGCATCAGACGGCAACCAAACCGGTCTTAATTTGAAGCGCAGATGCATAGCTAGTGAACGCGCGTGTTCGGGACGATGTGGGTATGGATGCATGGGTGCATCAGTCGATCGAAAAATGGGTACCCAAAATATTTTACATTAAATCAGGATTAAAAAATTACTTTTAAATCGAATAACAAGGGGTCAGGGGTGCTGCATTTACGCACAGACGGATGCATCAGACGGCAACCAAACCAGTCTTAATTTGAAGCGCAGATGCATAGCTAGTGAACGCGCGTGTTCGGGGCGATGTGGGTATGGATGCATGGGCGCATCAGTCGATCGAAAAATGGGTACCCAAAATATTTTACATTAAATCAGGATTAAATAATTACTATTAAATCGAATAACAAGGAGTCAGGGATGCTGCATAAACGCACAGACGGATGCATCAGACGGCAACCAAACAGGTCTTAATTTGAAGTGCAGATGCATAGCTAGTGAACGCGCGTGTTCGGGACGATGTGGGTATGGATGCATGGGCGCATCAGTTGTTCGAAAAATGGGTACCCAAAATATTTTACATTAAATCAGGATTAAATAATTACTATTAAATCGAATAACAAGGGGTCAGGGATGCTGCATAAACGCACAGACGGATGCATCAGACGGCAACCAAACCGGTCTTAATTTGAAGCGCAGATGCATAGCTAGTGAACGCGCGTGTTCGGGACGATGTGGGTATGGATGCATGGGCGCATCAGTCGATCGAAAAATGGGTACCCAAAATATTTTACATTAAATCAGGGTTAAATAATTACTATTAAATCGAATAACAAGAGGTCAGGGATGCTGCATAAACGCACAGACGGATGCATCAGACGGCAACCAAACCGGTCTTAATTTGAAGCGCAGATGCATAGCTAGTGAACGCGCGTGTTCGGGACGATGTGGGTATGGATGCATGGGCGCATCAGTCGATCGAAAAATGGGTACCCAAAATATTTTACATTAAATCAGGATTAAATAATTACTATTAAATCGAATAACAAGGGGTCAGGGATGCTGCATAAACGCACAGACGGATTCATCAGACGGCAACCAAACCGGTCTTAATTTAAAGCGCAAATGCATAGCTAGTGAACGCGCGTGTTCGGGACGATTTGGGTATGGATGCATGGGCGCATCAGTCGATCGAAAAATGGGTACCCAAAATATTTTACATTAAATCAGGATTAAATAATTACTATTAAATCGAATAACAAGGGGTCAGGGATGCTGCATAAACGCACAGACGGATGCATCAGACGGCAACCAAACCGGTCTTAATTTGAAGCGCAGATGCATAGCTAGTGAACGCGCGTGTTCGGGACGACGTGGGTATGGATGCATGGGCGCATCAGTCGATCGAAAAATGGGTACCCAAAATATTTTACATTAAATCAGGATTAAATAATTACTATTAAATCGAATAACAAGGGGTCAGGGATGCTGCATAAACGCACAGACGGATGCATCAGACGGCAACCAAACCGGTCTTAATTTGAAGCGCAGATGCATAGCTAGTGAACGCGCGTGTTCGGGACGATGTTGGTATGGATGCATGGGCGCATCAGTCGATCGAAAAATGGGTACCCAAAATATTTTACATTAAATCAGGATTAAATAATTACTATTAAATCGAATAACAAGGGGTCAGGGATGCTGCATAAACGCACAGACGGATGCATCAGACGGCAACCAAACCGGTCTTAATTTGAAGCGCAGATGCATAGCTAGTGAACGCGCGTGTTCGGGACAATGTTGGTTTGGATGCATGGGCGCATCAGTCGATCGAAAAATGGGTACCCAAAATATTTTACATTAAATCAGGATTAAATAATAACTTTTAAATCGAATAACAAGGGGTCAGGGATGCTGCATAAACGCACAGACGGATGCATCAGACGGCAACCAAACAGGTCTTAATTTGAAGCGCAGATGCATAGCTAGTGAACGCGCGTGTTCGGGACGATGAGGGTATGGATGCATGGGCGCATCAGTCGATCGAAAAATGAGTACCCAAAATATTTTACATTAAATCAGGATTAAATAATTACTATTAAATCGAATAACAAGGGGTCAGGGATGCTGCATAAACGCACAGACGGATGCATCAGACGGCAACCAAACCGGTCTTAATTTGAAGCGCAGATGCATAGCTAGTGAACGCGCATGTTCGGGACTATGTGGGTATGGATGCATGGGCGCATCAGTCGATCGAAAAATGGGTACCCAAAATATTTTACATTAAATCAGGATTAAATAATTACTATTAAATCGAATAACAAGGGGTCAGGGATGCTGCATAAACGCAAAGACGGATGCATCAGACGGCAACCAAACCGGTCTTAATTTGAAGCGCAGATGCATAGCTAGTGAACGCCCGTGTTCGGGACGATGTAGGTATGGATGCATGGGCGCATCAGTCGATCGAAAAAAGGGTACCCAAAATATTTTACATTAAATCAGGATTAAATAATTACTATTAAATCGAATAACAAGGGTCAGGGATGCTGCATAAACGCACAGACGCATGCATCAGACGGCAACCAAACCGTTCTTAATTTGAAGCGCAGATGCATAGCTAGTGAACGCGCGTGTTCGGGACGATGTGGGTATGGATGCATGGGTGCATCGGTCGATCGAAAAATGGGTACCCAAAATATTTTACATTAAATCAGGATTAAAAAATTACTTTTAAATCGAATAACAAGGGGTCAGGGATGCTGCATAAACGCACAGACGGATGCATCAGACGGCAACCAAACCGGTCTTAATTTGAAGCGCAGATGCATAGCTAGTGAACGCGCGTGTTCGGGGCGATGTGGGTATGAATGCATGGGCGCATCAGTCGATCGAAAAATGGGTACCCAAAATATTTTACATTAAATCAGGATTAAATAATTACTATTAAATCGAATAACAAGGGGTCAGGGATGCTGCATAAACGCACAGACGGATGCATCAGACGGCAACCAAACCGGTCTTAATTTGAAGCGCAGATGCATAGCTAGTGAACGCGCGTGTTCGGAGCGATTAGGGTATGGATGCATGGGCGCATCAGTCGATCGAAAAATGGGTACCCAAAATATTTTACATTAAATCAGGATTAAATAATTACTATTAAATCGAATAACATGGGGTCAGGGATGCTGCATAAACGCACAGACGGATGCATCAGACGGCAACCAAACCGGTCTTAATTTGAAGCGCAGATGTATAGCTAGTGAACGCGCGTGTTCGGGACGATGTTGGTATGGATGCATGGGCGCATCAGTCGATCGAAAAATGGGTACCCAAATTAATTTTACATTAAATCAAGGTTAAATAATTACTATTAAATCGAATAACAAGGGGTCAGGGATGCTGCATAAACGCACAGACGGATGCATCAGACGGCAACCAAACCGGTCTTAATTTGAAGCGCAGATGCATAGCTAGTGAACGCGCGTGTTCGGGACGATGTTGGTATGGATGCATGGACGCATCAGTCGATCGAAAAATGGGTACCCAAAATATTTTACATTAAATCAGGATTAAATAATTACTATTAAATCGAATAACAAGGGGTCAGGGATGCTGCATAAACGCACAGACGGATGCATCAGACGGCAACCAAACCGGTCCCGATTTGAAGCGCAGATGCATAGCTAGTGAACGCGCGTGTTCGGGACGATGTGGGTATGGATGCATGGGTGCATCAGTCGATCGAAAAATGGGTACCCAAAATATTTTACATTAAATCAGGATTAAATAATTACTATTAAATCGAATAACAAGGGGTCAGGGATGCTGCATAAACGTACAGACGGATGCATCAGACGGCAACCAAACCGGTCTTAATTTGCAGTGCAGATGCATAGCTAGTGAACGCGCGTGTTCGGGCCGATGTGGGTATGGATACATGGGCGCATCAGTTGATCGAAAAAAGGGTACCCAAAATATTTTACATTAAATCAGGATTAAATAATTACTATTAAATCGAATAACAAGGGTCAGGGGTGCTGCATAAACGCACAGATGGATGCATCAGACGGCAACCAAACCGGTCTTAATTTGAAGCGCAGATGCATAGCTAGTGAACGCGCGTGTTCGGGACGATGTGGGTATGGATGCATGGGTGCATCAGTCGATCGAAAAATGGGTACCCAAAATATTTTACATTAAATCAGGATTAAAAAATTACTTTTAAATCGAATAACAAGGGGTCAGGGATGCTGCATAAACGCACAGACGGATGCATCAGACGGCAACCAAACCGGTCTTAATTTGAAGCGCAGATGCATAGCTAGTGAACGCGCGTGTTCGGGACGATGTGGGTATGGATGCATGGGCGCATCAGTCGATCGAAAAATGAGTACCCAAAATATTTTACATTAAATCAGGATTAAATAATTACTATTAAATCGAATAACAAGGGGTCAGGGATGCTGCATAAACGCAGAGACGGATGCATCAGACGGCAACCAAACCGGTCTTAATTTGAAGCGCAGATGCATAGCTAGTGAACGCGCGTGTTCGGGACGATGTTGGTATGGATGCATGGGCGCATCAGTCGATCGAAAAATGGGTACCCAAAATATTTTACATTAAAACAGGATTAAATAATTACTATTAAATCGAATAACAAGGGGTCAGGGATGCTGCATAAACGCACAGACGGATGCATCAGACGGCAACCAAACCGGTCCCAATTTGAAGCGCAGATGCATAGCTAGTGAACGCGCGTGTTCAGGACGATGTGGGTATGGATGCATGGGCGCATCAGTCGATCGAAAAATGGGTACCCAAAATATTTTACATTAAATCCGGATTAAATAATTACTATTAAATGGAATAACAAGGGATCAGGGATGCTGCATAAACGTACAGACGGATGCATCAGACGGCAACCAAACCGGTCTTAATTTGAAGCGCAGATGCATAGCTAGTGAACGCGCGTGTTCGGGCCGATGTGGGTATGGATGCATGGGCGCATCAGTCGATCGAAAGATGGGTTCCCAAAATATTTTACATTAAATCAGGATTAAATAATTACTATTAAATCGAATAACAAGGGGTCAGGGATGCTGCATAAACGCACAGACGGATGCATCAGACGGCAACCAAACCGGTCTTAATTTGAAGCGCAGATGCATAGCTAGTGAACGCGCGTGTTCGGGACGATGTGGGTATGGATGCATGGGCGCATCAGTCGATCGAAAAATGGGTACCCAAAATATTTTACATTAAATCAGGATTAAATAATTACTATTAAATCGAATAACAAGGGGTCAGGGATGCTGCATAAATGCACAGACGGATGCATCAGACGGCAACCAAACCGGTCTTAATTTGAAGCGCAGTTGCATAGCTAGTGAACGCCCGTGTTCGGGACGATGTGTGTATGGATGCATGGGCGCATCAGTCGATCGAAAAAAGGGTACCGAAATATTTTACATTAAATCAGGATTAAATAATTACTATTAAATCGAATAACAAGGGTCAGGGATGCTGCATAAACGCACAGACGGATGCATCAGACGGCAACCAAACCGGTCTTAATTTGAAGCGCAGATGCATAGCTAGTGAACGCGCGTGTTCGGGACGATGTGGGTATGGATGCATGGGCGCATTAGTCGATCGAAAAATGGGTACCCAAAGTATTTTACATTAAATCAGGATTAAATAATTACTATTAAATCGAATAACAAGGGGTCAGGGATGCTGCATAAATGCACAGACGGATGCATCAGACGGCAACCAAACCGGTCTTAATTTGAAGCGCAGTTGCATAGCTAGTGAACGCCCGTGTTCGGGACGATGTGTGTATGGATGCATGGGCGCATCAGTCGATCGAAAAAAGGGTACCCAAAATATTTTACATTAAATCAGGATTAAATAATTACTATTAAATCGAATAACAAGGGTCAGGGATGCTGCATAAACGCACAGACGGATGCATCAGACGGCAACCAAACCGGTCTTAATTTGAAGCGCAGATGCATAGCTAGTGAACGCGCGTGTTCGGGACGATGTGGGTATGGATGCAAGGGTGCATCAGTCGATCGAAAAATGGGTACCCAAAATATTTTACATTAAATCAGGACTAAAAAATTTACTTTTAAATCGAATAACAAGGGGTCAGGGATGCTGCATAAACGCACAGACGGATGCATCAGACGGCAACCAAACCGGTCTTAATTTGAAGCGCAGATGCATAGCTAGTGAACCCGCGTGTTCAGGGCGATGTGGGTATGGATGCATGGGCGCATCAGTCGATCGAAAAATGGGTACCCAAAATATTTTACATTAAATCAGGATTAAATAATTACTATTAAATCGAATAACAAGGGGTCAGGGATGCTGCATAAACGCACAGACGGATGCATCAGACGGCAACCAAACCGGTCTTAATTTGAAGCGCAGATGCATAGCTAGTGAACGCGCGTGTTCGGAGCGATTAGGGTATGGATGCATGGGCGCATCAGTCGATCGAAAAATGGGTACCCAAAATATTTTACATTAAATCAGGATTAAATAATTACTATTAAATCGAATAACATGGGGTCAGGGATGCTGCATAAACGCACAGACGGATGCATCAGACGGCAACCAAACCGGTCTTAATTTGAAGCGCAGATGTATAGCTAGTGAACGCGCGTGTTCGGGACGATGTTGGTATGGATGCATGGGCGCATCAGTCGATCGAAAAATGGGTACCCAAAATATTTTACATTAAATGAGGATTAAATAATTACTATTAAATCGAATAACAAGGGGTCAGGGATGCTGCATAAACGCAGAGACGGATGCATCAGACGGCAACCAAACCGGTCTTAATTTGAAGCGCAGATGCATAGCTAGTGAACGCGCGTGTTCGGGACGATGTCGGTATGGATGCATGGGCGCATCAGTCGATCGAAAAATGGGTACCCAAAATATTTTACATTAAATCAGGATTAAATAATTACTATTAAATCGAATAACAAGGGGTCAGGGATGCTGCATAAACGCACAGACGGATGCATTAGACGGCAACCAAACCGGTCTTAATTTAAAGCGCAGATGCATAGCTAATGAACGCGCGTGTTCGGGACGATGTGGGTTTGGATGCATGGGCGCATCAGTCGATCGAAAAATGGGTACCCAAAATATTTTACATTAAATCAGGATTAAATAATTACTATTAAATCGAATAACAAGGGGTCAGGGATGCTGCATAAACGCACAGACGGATGCATCAGACGGCAACCAATCCGGTCTTAATTTGAAGCGCAGATTCATAGCTAGTGAACGCGCGTGTTCGGGACGACGTGGGTATGGATGCATGGGCGCATCAGTTGATCGAAAAATGGGTACCCAAAAATTTTTTACATTAAATCAGGATTTAATAATTACTATTAAATCGAATAACAAGGGGTCAGGGATGCTGCATAAACGCACAGACGGATGCATCAGACGGCAACCAAACCGGTCTTAATTTGAAGCGCAGATGCATAGCTAGTGAACGCGCGTGTTCGGGACGATGTGGGTATGGATGCATGGGCGCATCAGTCGATCGAAAAAAGGGTACCCAAAATATTTTACATTAAATCAGGATTTAATAATTACTATTAAATCGAATAACAAGGGTCAGGGATGCTGCATAAACGCACAGACGGATGCATCAGACGGCAACCAAACCGGTCTTAATTTGAAGCGCAGATGCATAGCTAGTGAACGCGCGTGTTCGGGACGATGTGGGTATGGATGCATAGGCGCATCAGTCGATCGAAAAATGGGTACCCAAAATATTTTACATTAAATCAGGATTAAATAATTACTATTAAATCGAATAAGAAGGGGTCAGGGATGCTGCATAAACGCACAGACGGATGCATCAGACGGCAACCAAACCGGTCTTAATTTGAAGCGCAGATGCATAGCTAGTGAACGCGCGTGTTTGGGGCGATGTGGGTATGGATGCATGGGCGCATCAGTCGATCAAAAAATGGGTACCCAAAATATTTTACATTAAATCAGGATTAAAAAATTACTTTTAAATCGAATAACAAGGTGTCAGGGATGCTGCATAAACGCACAGACGGATGCATCAGACGGCAAACAAACCGGTCTTAATTTGAAGCGCAGATGCATAGCTAGTGAACGCGCGTGTTCGGAGCGATGTGGGTATGGATGCATGGGCGCATCAGTCGATCGAAAAATGGGTACCCAAAATATTTTACATTAAATCAGGATTAAATAATTACTATTAAATCGAATAACAAGGGGTCAGGGATGCTGCATAAACGCACAGACGGATGCATCAGACGGCAACCAAGTCGGTCTTAATTTGAAGCGCAGATGCATAGCTAGTGAACGCGCGTGTTCGGGACGATGTGGGTATGGATGCATGGGCGCATCAGTCGATCGAAAAAAGGGTACCCAAAATATTTTACATTAAATCAGGATTAAATTATTACTATTAAATCGAATAACAAGTGTAAGGGATGCTGCATAAACGCACAGACGGATGCATCAGACGGCAACCAAACCGGTCTTAATTTGAAGCGCAGATGCATAGCTAGTGAACGCGCGTGTTCGGGACGATGTGGGTATGGATGCATGGGTGCATCAGTCGATCGAAAAATGGGTACCCAAAATATTTTACATTAAATCAGGATTAAAAAATTACTTTTAAATCGAATAACAAGGGGTCAGGGGTGCTGCATTTACGCACAGACGGATGCATCAGACGGCAACCAAACCAGTCTTAATTTGAAGCGCAGATGCATAGCTAGTGAACGCGCGTGTTCGGGGCGATGTGGGTATGGATGCATGGGCGCATCAGTCGATCGAAAAATGGGTACCCAAAATATTTTACATTAAATCAGGATTAAATAATTACTATTAAATCGAATAACAAGGAGTCAGGGATGCTGCATAAACGCACAGACGGATGCATCAGACGGCAACCAAACAGGTCTTAATTTGAAGTGCAGATGCATAGCTAGTGAACGCGCGTGTTCGGGACGATGTGGGTATGGATGCATGGGCGCATCAGTTGTTCGAAAAATGGGTACCCAAAATATTTTACATTAAATCAGGATTAAATAATTACTATTAAATCGAATAACAAGGGGTCAGGGATGCTGCATAAACGCACAGACGGATGCATCAGACGGCAACCAAACCGGTCTTAATTTGAAGCGCAGATGCATAGCTAGTGAACGCGCGTGTTCGGGACGATGTGGGTATGGATGCATGGGCGCATCAGTCGATCGAAAAATGGGTACCCAAAATATTTTACATTAAATCAGGATTAAATAATTACTATTAAATCGAATAACAAGGGGTCAGGGATGCTGCATAAACGCACAGACGGATTCATCAGACGGCAACCAAACCGGTCTTAATTTAAAGCGCAAATGCATAGCTAGTGAACGCGCGTGTTCGGGACGATTTGGGTATGGATGCATGGGCGCATCAGTCGATCGAAAAATGGGTACCCAAAATATTTTACATTAAATCAGGATTAAATAATTACTATTAAATCGAATAACAAGGGGTCAGGGATGCTGCATAAACGCACAGACGGATGCATCAGACGGCAACCAAACCGGTCTTAATTTGAAGCGCAGATGCATAGCTAGTGAACGCGCGTGTTCGGGACGACGTGGGTATGGATGCATGGGCGCATCAGTCGATCGAAAAATGGGTACCCAAAATATTTTACATTAAATCAGGATTAAATAATTACTATTAAATCGAATAACAAGGGGTCAGGGATGCTGCATAAACGCACAGACGGATGCATCAGACGGCAACCAAACCGGTCTTAATTTGAAGCGCAGATGCATAGCTAGTGAACGCGCGTGTTCGGGACGATGTTGGTATGGATGCATGGGCGCATCAGTCGATCGAAAAATGGGTACCCAAAATATTTTACATTAAATCAGGATTAAATAATTACTATTAAATCGAATAACAAGGGGTCAGGGATGCTGCATAAACGCACAGACGGATGCATCAGACGGCAACCAAACCGGTCTTAATTTGAAGCGCAGATGCATAGCTAGTGAACGCGCGTGTTCGGGACAATGTTGGTATGGATGCATGGGCGCATCAGTCGATCGAAAAATGGGTACCCAAAATATTTTACATTAAATCAGGATTAAATAATTACTATTAAATCGAATAACAAGGGGTCAGGGATGCTGCATAAACGCACAGACGGATGCATCAGACGGCAACCAAACCGGTCTTAATTTGAAGCGCAGATGCATAGCTAGTGAACGCGCGTGTTCGGGACGATGAGGGTATGGATGCATGGGCGCATCAGTCGATCGAAAAATGAGTACCCAAAATATTTTACATTAAATCAGGATTAAATAATTACTATTAAATCGAATAACAAGGGGTCAGGGATGCTGCATAAACGCACAGACGGATGCATCAGACGGCAACCAAACCGGTCTTAATTTGAAGCGCAGATGCATAGCTAGTGAACGCGCATGTTCGGGACTATGTGGGTATGGATGCATGGGCGCATCAGTCGATCGAAAAATGGGTACCCAAAATATTTTACATTAAATCAGGATTAAATAATTACTATTAAATCGAATAACAAGGGGTCAGGGATGCTGCATTAACGCAAAGACGGATGCATCAGACGGCAACCAAACCGGTCTTAATTTGAAGCGCAGATGCATAGCTAGTGAACGCCCGTGTTCGGGACGATGTAGGTATGGATGCATGGGCGCATCAGTCGATCGAAAAAAGGGTACCCAAAATATTTTACTTTAAATCAGGATTAAATAATTACTATTAAATCGAATAACAAGGGTCAGGGATGCTGCATAAACGCACAGACGCATGCATCAGACGGCAACCAAACCGGTCTTAATTTGAAGCGCAGATGCATAGCTAGTGAACGCGCGTGTTCGGGACGATGTGGGTATGGATGCATGGGTGCATCGGTCGATCGAAAAATGGGTACCCAAAATATTTTACATTAAATCAGGATTAAAAAATTACTTTTAAATCGAATAACAAGGGGTCAGGGATGCTGCATAAACGCACAGACGGATGCATCAGACGGCAACCAAACCGGTCTTAATTTGAAGCGCAGATGCATAGCTAGTGAACGCGCGTGTTCGGGGCGATGTGGGTATGAATGCATGGGCGCATCAGTCGATCGAAAAATGTGTACCCAAAATATTTTACATTAAATCAGGATTAAATAATTACTATTAAATCGAATAACAAGGGGTCAGGGATGCTGCATAAACGCACAGACGGATGCATCAGACGGCAACCAAACCGGTCTTAATTTGAAGCGCAGATGCATAGCTAGTGAACGCGCGTGTTCGGAGCGATTAGGGTATGGATGCATGGGCGCATCAGTCGATCGAAAAATGGGTACCCAAAATATTTTACATTAAATCAGGATTAAATAATTACTATTAAATCGAATAACATGGGGTCAGGGATGCGGCATAAACGCACAGACGGATGCATCAGACGGCAACCAAACCGGTCTTAATTTGAAGCGCAGATGTATAGCTAGTGAACGCGCGTGTTCGGGACGATGTTGGTATGGATGCATGGGCGCATCAGTCGATCGAAAAATGGGTACCCAAATTAATTTTACATTAAATCAAGGTTAAATAATTACTATTAAATCGAATAACAAGGGGTCAGGGATGCTGCATAAACGCACAGACGGATGCATCAGACGGCAACCAAACCGGTCTTAATTTGAAGCGCAGATGCATAGCTAGTGAACGCGCGTGTTCGGGACGATGTTGGTATGGATGCATGGACGCATCAGTCGATCGAAAAATGGGTACCCAAAATATTTTACATTAAATCAGGATTAAATAATTACTATTAAATCGAATAACAAGGGGTCAGGGATGCTGCATAAACGCACAGACGGATGCATCAGACGGCAACCAAACCGGTCCCGATTTGAAGCGCAGATGCATAGCTAGTGAACGCGCGTGTTCGGGACGATGTGGGTATGGATGCATGGGTGCATCAGTCGATCGAAAAATGGGTACCCAAAATATTTTACATTAAATCAGGATTAAATAATTACTATTAAATCGAATAACAAGGGGTCAGGGATGCTGCATAAACGTACAGACGGATGCATCAGACGGCAACCAAACCGGTCTTAATTTGCAGTGCAGATGCATAGCTAGTGAACGCGCGTGTTCGGGCCGATGTGTGTATGGATACATGGGCGCATCAGTCGATCGAAAAAAGGGTACCCAAAATATTTTACATTAAATCAGGATTAAATAATTACTATTAAATCGAATAACAAGGGTCAGGGGTGCTGCATAAACGCACAGATGGATGCATCAGACGGCAACCAAACCGGTCTTAATTTGAAGCGCAGATGCATAGCTAGTGAACGCGCGTGTTCGGGACGATGTGGGTATGGATGCATGGGTGCATCAGTCGATCGAAAAATGGGTACCCAAAATATTTTACATTAAATCAGGATTAAAAAATTACTTTTAAATCGAATAACAAGGGGTCAGGGATGCTGCATAAACGCACAGACGGATGCATCAGACGGCAACCAAACCGGTCTTAATTTGAAGCGCAGATGCATAGCTAGTGAACGCGCGTGTTCGGGACGATGTGGGTATGGATGCATGGGCGCATCAGTCGATCGAAAAATGAGTACCCAAAATATTTTACATTAAATCAGGATTAAATAATTACTATTAAATCGAATAACAAGGGGTCAGGGATGCTGCATAAACGCAGAGACGGATGCATCAGACGGCAACCAAACCGGTCTTAATTTAAAGCGCAGATGCATAGCTAGTGAACGCGCGTGTTCGGGACGATGTTGGTATGGATGCATGGGCGCATCAGTCGATCGAAAAATGGGTACCCAAAATATTTTACATTAAAACAGGATTAAATAATTACTATTAAATCGAATAACAAGGGGTCAGGGATGCTGCATAAACGCACAGACGGATGCATCAGACGGCAACCAAACCGGTCCCAATTTGAAGCGCAGATGCATAGCTAGTGAACGCGCGTGTTCAGGACGATGTGGGTATGGATGCATGGGCGCATCAGTCGATCGAAAAATGGGTACCCAAAATATTTTACATTAAATCCGGATTAAATAATTACTATTAAATGGAATAACAAGGGATCAGGGATGCTGCTGAACGTACAGACGGATGCATCAGACGGCAACCAAACCGGTCTTAATTTGAAGTGCAGATGCATAGCTAGTGAACGCGCGTGTTCGGGCCGATGTGGGTATGGATGCATGGGCGCATCAGTCGATCGAAAGATGGGTTCCCAAAATATTTTACATTAAATCAGGATTAAATAATTACTATTAAATCGAATAACAAGGGGTCAGGGATGCTGCATAAACGCACAGACGGATGCATCAGACGGCAACCAAACCGGTCTTAATTTGAAGCGCAGATGCATAGCTAGTGAACGCGCGTGTTCGGGACGATGTGGGTATGGATGCATGGGCGCATCAGTCGATCGAAAAATGGGTACCCAAAATATTTTACATTAAATCAGGATTAAATAATTACTATTAAATCGAATAACAAGGGGTCAGGGATGCTGCATAAATGCACAGACGGATGCATCAGACGGCAACCAAACCGGTCTTAATTTGAAGCGCAGATGCATAGCTAGTGAACGCCCGTGTTCGGGACGATGTGTGTATGGATGCATGGGCGCATCAGTCGATCGAAAAAAGGGTACCCAAAATATTTTACATTAAATCAGGATTAAATAATTACTATTAAATCGAATAACAAGGGTCAGGGATGCTGCATAAACGCACAGACGGATGCATCAGACGGCAACCAAACCGGTCTTAATTTGAAGCGCAGATGCATAGCTAGTGAACGCGCGTGTTCGGGACGATGTGGGTATGGATGCAAGGGTGCATCAGTCGATCGAAAAATGGGTACCCAAAATATTTTACATTAAATCAGGATTAAAAAATTTACTTTTAAATCGAATAACAAGGGGTCAGGGATGCTGCATAAACGCACAGACGGATGCATCAGACGGCAACCAAACCGGTCTTAATTTGAAGCGCAGATGCATAGCTAGTGAACCCGCGTGTTCAGGGCGATGTGGGTATGGATGCATGGGCGCATCAGTCGATCGAAAAATGGGTACCCAAAATATTTTACATTAAATCAGGATTAAATAATTACTATTAAATCGAATAACAAGGGGTCAGGGATGCTGCATAAACGCAGAGACGGATGCATCAGACGGCAACCAAACTGGTCTTAATTTGAAGCGCAGATGCATAGCTAGTGAACGCGCGTGTTCGGAGCGATTAGGGTTTGGATGCATGGGCGCATCAGTCGATCGAAAAATGGGTACCCAAAATATTTTACATTAAATCAGGATTAAATAATTACTATTAAATCGAATAACAAGGGGTCAGGGATGCTGCATAAACGCACAGACGGATGCATCAGACGGCAACCAAACCGGTCTTAATTTGAAGCGCAGATGTATAGCTAGTGAACGCGCGTGTTCGGGACGATGTTGGTATGGATGCATGGGCGCATAAGTCGATCGAAAAATGGGTACCCAAAATATTTTACATTAAATGAGGATTAAATAATTACTATTAAATCGAATAACAAGGGGTCAGGGATGCTGCATAAACGCAGAGACGGATGCATCAGACGGCAACCAAACCGGTCTTAATTTGAAGCGCAGATGCATAGCTAGTGAACGCGCGTGTTCGGGACGATGTTGGTATGGATGCAAGGGCGCATCAGTCGATCGAAAAATGGGTACCCAAAATATTTTACATTAAATGAGGATTAAATAATTACTATTAAATCGAATAACAAGGGGTCAGGGATGCTGCATAAACGCACAGACGGATGCATCAGACGGCAACCAAACCGGTCTTAATTTGAAGCGCAGATGCATAGCTAGTGAACGCGCGTGTTCGGGACGATGTTGGTATGGATGCATGGGCGCATCAGTCGATCGAAAAATGGGTACCCAAAATATTTTACATTAAATCAGGATTAAATAATTACTATTAAATCGAATAACAAGGGGTCAGGGATGCTGCATAAACGCACAGACGGATGCATCAGACGGCAACCAAACCGGTCCCAATTTAAAGCGCAGATGCATAGCTAGTGAACGCGCGTGTTCGGGACGATGTGGGTATGGATGCATGGGCGCATCAGTCAATCGAAAAATGGGTACCCAAAATATTTTACATTAAATCAGGATTAAATAATTACTATAAAATCGAATAACAAGGGGTCAGGGATGCTGCATAAACGTACAGACGGATGCATCAGACGGCAACCAAACCGGTCTTAATTTGAAGTGCAGATGCATAGCTATTGAACGCGCGTGTTCGGGCCGATGTGGGTATGGATGCATGGGCGCATCAGTCGATCGAAAAATAAGTACCCAAAATATTTTACATTAAATCAGGATTAAATAATTACTATTAAATCGAATAACAAGGGGTCAGGGATGCTGCATAGACGCACAGACGGATGCATCAGACGGCAACCAAACCGGTCTTAATTTGAAGCGCAGATGCATAGCTAGTGAACGCGCGTGTTCGGGACGATGTGGGTATGGATGCATGGGTGCATCAGTCGATCGAAAAATGGGTACCCAAAATATTTTACATTTAATCAGGATTAATAATTACTTTTAAATCGAATAACAAGGGGTCAGGGATGCTGCATAAACGCACAGACGGATGCATCAGACGGCAACCAAACCGGTCTTAATTTAAAGCGCAGATGCATAGCTGGTGAACGCGCGTGTTCGGGCCGATGTGGGTATGGATGCATGGGCGCATCAGTCGATCGAAAAATGGGTACCCAAAATATTTTACATTAAATCAGGATTAAATAATTACTATTAAATCGAATAACAAGGGGTCAGGGATGCTGCATAAACGCAAAGACGGATGCATCAGACGGCAACCAAACCGGTCTTAATTTGAAGCGCAGATGCATAGCTAGTGAACGCCCGTGTTCGGGACGATGTAGGTATGGATGCATGGGCGCATCAGTCGATCGAAAAAAGGGTACCCAAAATATTTTACATTAAATCAGGATTAAATAATTACTATTAAATCGAATAACAAGGGTCAGGGATGCTGCATAAACGCACAGACGGATGCATCAGACGGCAACCAAACCGGTCTAAATTTGAAGCGCAGATGCATAGCTAGAAAACGCGCGTGTTCGGGACGATGTTGGTATGGATGCATGGGCGCATCAGTCGATCGAAAAATGGGTACCCAAAATATTTTACATTAAATCAGGATTAAAAAATTACTTTTAAATCGAATAACAAGGGGTCAGGGATGCTGCATAAACGCACAGACGGATGCATCAGACGGCAACCAAACCGGTCTTAATTTGAAGCGCAGATGCATAGCTAGTGAACGCGCGTGTTCGGGGCGATGTGGGTATGAATGCATGGGCGCATCAGTCGATCGAAAAATGGGTACCCAAAATATTTTACATTAAATCAGGATTAAATAATTAATATTAAATCGAATAACAAGGGGTCAGGGATGCTGCATAAACGCAGAGACGGATGCATCAGACGGCAACCAAACCGGTCTTAATTTGAAGCGCAGATGCATAGCTAGTGAACGCGCGTGTTCGGAGCGATAAGGGTATGGATGCATGGGAGCATTAGTCGATCGAAAAATGGGTACCCAAAATATTTTACATTAAATCAGGATTAAATAATTACTATTAAATCGAATAACAAGGGGTCAGGGATGCTGCATAAACGCACAGACGGATGCATCAGACGGCAACCAAACCGGTCTTAATTTGAAGCGCAGATGCATAGCTAGTGAACGCGCGTGTTCGGGACGATGTGGGTATGGATGCATGGGCGCATCAGTCGATCGAAAGATGGGTACCCAAAATATTTTACATTAAATCAGGATTAAATAATTACTATTAAATCGAATAACAAGGGGTCAGGAATGCTGCATAAACGCACAGACGGATGCATCAGACGGCAACCAAACCGGTCTTAATTTGAAGCGCAGATGTATAGCTAGTGAACGCGCGTGTTCGGGACGATGTTGGTATGGATGCATGGGTGCATCAGTCGATCGAAAAATGGGTACCCAAAATATTTTACATTAAATCAGGATTAAATAATTACTATTAAATCGAATAACAAGGGGTCAGGGATGCTGCATAAACGCAGAGACGGATGCATCAGACGGCAACCAAACCGGTCTTAATTTGAAGCGCAGATGCAAAGCTAGTGAACGCGCGTGTTCGGGACGATGTTGGTATGGATGCATGGGCGCATCAGTCGATCGAAAAATGGGTACCCAAAATATTTTACATTAAATCAGGATTAAATAATTACTATTAAATCGAATAACAAGGGGTCAGGGATGCTGCATAAACGCACAGACGGATGCATCAGACGGCAATTAAACCGGTCCCAATTTGAAGCGCAGATGCATAGCAAGTGAACGCGCGTGTTCGGGACGATGTTGGTATGGATGCATGGGCGCATCAGTCGATCGAAAAATGGGTACCCAAAATATTTTACATTAAATCAGGATTAAATAATTACTATTAAATCGAATAACAAGGGGTCAGGGATGCTGCATAAACGTACAGACGGATGCATCAGACGGCAACCAAACTGGTCTTAATTTGAAGTGCAGATGCATAGCTAGTGAACGCGCGTGTTCGGGCCGATGTGGGTATGGATGCATGGGCGCATCAGTCGATCGAAAAAAGGCTACCCAAAATATTTTACATTAAATCAGGATTAAATAATTACTATTAAATCGAATAACAAGGGCCAGGGATGCTGCATAAACGCACAGACGGATGCATCAGACGGCAACCAAACCGGTCTTAATTTGAAGCGCAGATGCATAGCTAGTGAACGCGCGTGTTCGGGACGATGTGGGTATGGATGCATGGGTGCATCAGTCGATCGAAAAATGGGTACCCAAAATATTTTACATTAAATCAGGATTAAAAAAATACTTTAAAATCGAATAACTAGGGGTCAGGGATGCTGCATAAACGCACAGACGGATGCATCAGACGGCAACCAAACCGGTCTTAATTTGAAGCGCAGATGCATAGCTAGTGAACGCGCGTGTTCGGGGCGATGTGGGTATGGATGCATGGGCGCATCAGTCGATCGAAAAATGGGTACCCAAAATATTTTACATTAAATCAGGATTAAATAATTACTATTAAATCGAATAACAAGGGGTCAGGGATGCTGCATAAACGCACAGACGGATGCATCAGACGGCAACCAAACCGGTCTTAATTTGAAGCGCAGATGCATAGCTAGTGAACGCGCGTGTTCGGAGCGATTAGGGTATGGATGTATGGGCGCATCAGTCGATCGAAAAATGGGTACCCAAAATATTTTACATTAAATCAGAATTAAATAATTACTATTAAATCGAATAACATGGGGTCAGGGATGCTGCATAAACGCACAGACGGATGCATCAGACGGCAACCAAACCGGTCCCGATTTGAAGCGCAGATGCATAGCTAGTGAACGCGCGTGTTCGGGACGATGTGGGTATGGATGCATGGGCGCATCAGTCGATCGAAAAATGGGTACCCAAAATATTTTACATTAAATCAGGATTAAATAATTACTATTAAATCGAATAACAAGGGGTCAGGAATGCTGCATAAACGCACAGACGGATGCATCAGACGGCAACCAAACCGGTCTTAATTTGAAGCGCAGATGCATAGCTAGTGAACGCGCGTGTTCGGGACGATGTTGGTATGGATGCATGGGCGCATCAGCCGATCGAAAAATGGGTACCCAAAATATTTTACATTAAATGAGGATTAAATAATTACTATTAAATCGAATAACGAGGGGTCAGGGATGCTGCATAAACGCACAGACGGATGCATCAGACGGCAACCAAACCGGTCTTAATTTGAAGCGCAGATGCATAGCTAGTGAACGCGCGTGTTCGGGACGATGTGGGTATGGATGCATGGGTGCATCAGTCGATCGAAAAATGGGTACCCAAAATATTTTACATTAAATCACGATTAAAAAAATACTTTTAAATCGAATAACAAGGGGTCAGGGATGCTGCATAAACGCACAGACGGATGCATCAGACGGTAACCAAACCGGTCTTAATTTGAAGCGCAGATGCATAGCTAGTGAACGCGCGTGTTCGGGGCGATGTGGGTATGGATGCATGGGCGCATCAGTCGATCGAAAAATGGGTACCCAAAATATTTTACATTAAATAAGGATTAAATAATTACTATTAAATCGAATAACAAGGGGTCAGGGATGCTGCATAAACGCAGAGACGGATGCATCAGACGGCAACCAAACCGGTCTTAATTTGAAGCGCAGATGCATAGCTAGTGAACGCGCGTGTTCGGAGCGATTAGGGTGTGGATGCATGGGCGCATCAGTCGATCGAAAAATGGGTACCCAAAATATTTTACATTAAATGAGGATTAAATAATTACTATTAAATCGAATAACAAGGGTCAGGGATGCTGCATAAACGCACAGACGGATGCATCAGACGGCAACCAAACCGGTCTTAATTTGAAGCGCAGATGCATAGCTAGTGAACGCGCGTGTTCGGGACGATGTTGGTATGGATGCATGGGCGCATCAGTCGATCGAAAAATGGGTACCCAAAATATTTTACATTAAATGAGGATTAAATAATTACTATTAAATCGAATAACAAGGGGTCATGGATGCTGCATAAACGCACAGACGGATGCATCAGACGGCAACCAAACCGGTCTTAATTTGAAGCGCAGATGCATAGCTAAAAACGCGCGTGTTCGGGACGATGTGGGTATGGATGCATGGGTGCATCAGTCGATCGAAAAATGGGTACCCAAAATATTTTACATTAAATCAGGATTAAAAAAAATACTTTTAAATCGAATAACAAGGGGTCAGGAATGCTGCATAAACGCACAGACGGATGCATCAGACGGCAACCAAACCGGTCTTAATTTGAAGCGCAGATGCATAGCTAGTGAACCCGCGTGTTCGGGGCGATGTGGGTATGGATGCATGGGCGCATCAGTCGATCGAAAAATGGGTACCCAAAATATTTTACATTAAATCAGAATTAAATAATTACTATTAAATCGAATAACATGGGGTCAGGGATGCTGCATAAACGCACAGACGGATGCATCAGACGGCAACCAAACCGGTCCCGATTTGAAGCGCAGATGCATAGCTAGTGAACGCGCGTGTTCGGGACGATGTGGGTATGGATGCATGGGCGCATCAGTCGATCGAAAAATGGGTACCCAAAATATTTTACATTAAATCAGGATTAAATAATTACTATTAAATCGAATAACAAGGGGTCAGGAATGCTGCATAAACGCACAGACGGATGCATCAGACGGCAACCAAACCGGTCTTAATTTGAAGCGCAGATGCATAGCTAGTGAACGCGCGTGTTCGGGACGATGTTGGTATGGATGCATGGGCGCATCAGTCGATCGAAAAATGGGTACCCAAAATATTTTACATTAAATGAGGATTAAATAATTACTATTAAATCGAATAACAAGGGGTCAGGGATGCTGCATAAACGCACAGACGGATGCATCAGACGGCAACCAAACCGGTCTTAATTTGAAGCGCAGATGCATAGCTAGTGAACGCGCGTGTTCGGGACGATGTGGGTATGGATGCATGGGTGCATCAGTCGATCGAAAAATGGGTACCCAAAATATTTTACATTAAATCACGATTAAAAAAATACTTTTAAATCGAATAACAAGGGGTCAGGGATGCTGCATAAACGCACAGACGGATGCATCAGACGGTAACCAAACCGGTCTTAATTTGAAGCGCAGATGCATAGCTAGTGAACGCGCGTGTTCGGGGCGATGTGGGTATGGATGCATGGGCGCATCAGTCGATCGAAAAATGGGTACCCAAAATATTTTACATTAAATAAGGATTAAATAATTACTATTAAATCGAATAACAAGGGGTCAGGGATGCTGCATAAACGCAGAGACGGATGCATCAGACGGCAACCAAACCGGTCTCAATTTGAAGCGCAGATGCATAGCTAGTGAACGCGCGTGTTCGGAGCGATTAGGGTGTGGATGCATGGGCGCATCAGTCGATCGAAAAATGGGTACCCAAAATAGTTTACATTAAATGAGGATTAAATAATTACTATTAAATCGAATAACAAGGGTCAGGGATGCTGCATAAACGCACAGACGGATGCATCAGACGGCAACCAAACCGGTCTTAATTTGAAGCGCAGATGCATAGCTAGTGAACGCGCGTGTTCGGGACGATGTTGGTATGGATGCATGGGCGCATCAGTCGATCGAAAAATGGGTACCCAAAATATTTTACATTAAATGAGGATTAAATAATTACTATTAAATCGAATAACAAGGGGTCAGGGATGCTGCATAAACGCACAGACGGATGCATCAGACGGCAACCAAACCGGTCTTAATTTGAAGCGCAGATGCATAGCTAAAAACGCGCGTGTTCGGGACGATGTGGGTATGGATGCATGGGTGCATCAGTCGATCGAAAAATGGGTACCCAAAAAATTTTACATTAAATCAGGATTAAAAAAAATACTTTTAAATCGAATAACAAGGGGTCAGGAATGCTGCATAAACGCACAGACGGATGCATCAGACGGCAACCAAACCGGTCTTAATTTGAAGCGCAGATGCATAGCTAGTGAACCCGCGTGTTCGGGGCGATGTGGGTATGGATGCATGGGCGCATCAGTCGATCGAAAAATGGGTACCCAAGATAGTTTACATTAAATCAGGATTAAATAATTACTATTAAATCGAATAACAAGGGGTCAGGGATGCTGCATAAACGCACAGACGGATGCATCAGACGGCAACCAAACCGGTCTTAATTTGAAGCGCAGATGCATAGCTAGTGAACGCGCGTGTTCGGAGCGATTAGGGTATGGATGCATGGGCGCATCAGTCGATCGAAAAATGGGTACCCAAAATATTTTACATTAAATGAGGATTAAATAATTACTATTAAATCGAATAACAAGGGTCAGGGATGCTGCATAAACGCACAGACGGATGCATCAGACGGCAACCAAACCGGTCTTAATTTGAAGCGCAGATGCATAGCTAGTGAATGCGCGTGTTCGGGACGATGTGGGTATGGATGCATGGGCGCATCAGTCGATCGAAAAATGGGTACCCAAAATATTTTACATTAAATCAGGATTAAATAATTACTATTAAATCGAATAACAAGGGGTCAGGGATGCTGCATAAACGCACAGACGGATGCATCAGACGGCAACCAAACCGGTCTTAATTTGAAGCGCAGATGCATAGCTAGTGAACGCGCGTGTTCGGGACGATGTGGGTATGGATGCATGGGCGCATCAGTCGATCGAAAAATGGGTACCCAAAATATTTTACATTAAATCAGGATTAAATAATTACTATTAAATCGAATAACAAGGGGTCAGGGATGCTGCATAAACGTACAGACGGATGCATCAGACGGCAACCAAACCGGTCTTAATTTGAAGTGCAGATGCATAGCTAGTGAACGCGCGTGTTTGGACCGATGTTGGTATGGATGCATGGGCACATCAGTCGATCGAACAATGAGTACCCAAAATATTTTACATTAAATCAGGATTAAATAATTACTATTAAATCGAATAACAAGGGGTCAGGGATGCTGCATAAACGCAGAGACGGATGCATCAGACGGCAACCAAACCGGTCTTAATTTGAAGCGCAGATGCATAGCTAGTGAACGCGCGTGTTCGGGACTATGTGGGTATGGATGCATGGGCGCATCAGTCGATCGAAAAATGGGTACCCAAAATATTTTACATTTAATCAGGATTAAATAATTACTATTAAATCGAATAACATGGGGTCAGGGATGCTGCATAAACGCACAGACGGATGCATCAGACGGCAACCAAACCGGTCTTAATTTGAAGCGCAGATGTATAGCTAGTGAACGCGCGTGTTCGGGACGATGTTGGTATGGATGCATGGGCGCATCAGTCGATCGAAAAATGGGTACCCAAAATATTTTACATTAAATGAGGATTAAATAATTACTATTAAATCGAATAACAAGGGGTCAGGGATGCTGCATAAACGCAGAGACGGATGCATCAGACGGCAACCAAACCGGTCTTAATTTGAAGCGCAGATGCATAGCTAGTGAACGCGCGTGTTCGGGACGATGTTGGTATGGATGCATGGGCGCATCAGTCGATCGAAAAATGGGTACCCAAAATATTTTACATTAAATCAGGATTAAATAATTACTATTAAATCGAATAACAAGGGGTCAGGGATGCTGCATAAACGCACAGACGGATGCATTTGACGGCAACCAAACCGGTCTTAATTTAAAGCGCAGATGCATAGCTAATGAACGCGCGTGTTCGGGACGATGTGGGTTTGGATGCATGGGCGCATCAGTCGATCGAAAAATGGGTACCCAAAATATTTTACATTAAATAAGGATTAAATAATTACTATTAAATCGAATAACAAGGGGTCAGGGATGCTGCATAAACGCAGAGACGGATGCATCAGACGGCAACCAAACCGGTCTTAATTTGAAGCGCAGATGCATAGCTAGTGAACGCGCGTGTTCGGAGCGATTAGGGTGTGGATGCATGGGCGCATCAGTCGATCGAAAAATGGGTACCCAAAATAGTTTACATTAAATGAGGATTAAATAATTACTATTAAATCGAATAACAAGGGTCAGGGATGCTGCATAAACGCACAGACGGATGCATCAGACGGCAACCAAACCGGTCTTAATTTGAAGCGCAGATGCATAGCTAGTGAACGCGCGTGTTCGGGACGATGTTGGTATGGATGCATGGGCGCATCAGTCGATCGAAAAATGGGTACCCAAAATATTTTACATTAAATGAGGATTAAATAATTACTATTAAATCGAATAACAAGGGGTCAGGGATGCTGCATAAACGCACAGACGGATGCATCAGACGGCAACCAAACCGGTCTTAATTTGAAGCGCAGATGCATAGCTAAAAACGCGCGTGTTCGGGACGATGTGGGTATGGATGCATGGGTGCATCAGTCGATCGAAAAATGGGTACCCAAAAAATTTTACATTAAATCAGGATTAAAAAAAATACTTTTAAATCGAATAACAAGGGGTCAGGAATGCTGCATAAACGCACAGACGGATGCATCAGACGGCAACCAAACCGGTCTTAATTTGAAGCGCAGATGCATAGCTAGTGAACCCGCGTGTTCGGGGCGATGTGGGTATGGATGCATGGGCGCATCAGTCGATCGAAAAATGGGTACCCAAGATAGTTTACATTAAATCAGGATTAAATAATTACTATTAAATCGAATAACAAGGGGTCAGGGATGCTGCATAAACGCACAGACGGATGCATCAGACGGCAACCAAACCGGTCTTAATTTGAAGCGCAGATGCATAGCTAGTGAACGCGCGTGTTCGGAGCGATTAGGGTATGGATGCATGGGCGCATCAGTCGATCGAAAAATGGGTACCCAAAATATTTTACATTAAATGAGGATTAAATAATTACTATTAAATCGAATAACAAGGGTCAGGGATGCTGCATAAACGCACAGACGGATGCATCAGACGGCAACCAAACCGGTCTTAATTTGAAGCGCAGATGCATAGCTAGTGAATGCGCGTGTTCGGGACGATGTGGGTATGGATGCATGGGCGCATCAGTCGATCGAAAAATGGGTACCCAAAATATTTTACATTAAATCAGGATTAAATAATTACTATTAAATCGAATAACAAGGGGTCAGGGATGCTGCATAAACGCACAGACGGATGCATCAGACGGCAACCAAACCGGTCTTAATTTGAAGCGCAGATGCATAGCTAGTGAACGCGCGTGTTCGGGACGATGTGGGTATGGATGCATGGGCGCATCAGTCGATCGAAAAATGGGTACCCAAAATATTTTACATTAAATCAGGATTAAATAATTACTATTAAATCGAATAACAAGGGGTCAGGGATGCTGCATAAACGTACAGACGGATGCATCAGACGGCAACCAAACCGGTCTTAATTTGAAGTGCAGATGCATAGCTAGTGAACGCGCGTGTTTGGACCGATGTTGGTATGGATGCATGGGCACATCAGTCGATCGAACAATGAGTACCCAAAATATTTTACATTAAATCAGGATTAAATAATTACTATTAAATCGAATAACAAGGGGTCAGGGATGCTGCATAAACGCAGAGACGGATGCATCAGACGGCAACCAAACCGGTCTTAATTTGAAGCGCAGATGCATAGCTAGTGAACGCGCGTGTTCGGGACTATGTGGGTATGGATGCATGGGCGCATCAGTCGATCGAAAAATGGGTACCCAAAATATTTTACATTTAATCAGGATTAAATAATTACTATTAAATCGAATAACATGGGGTCAGGGATGCTGCATAAACGCACAGACGGATGCATCAGACGGCAACCAAACCGGTCTTAATTTGAAGCGCAGATGTATAGCTAGTGAACGCGCGTGTTCGGGACGATGTTGGTATGGATGCATGGGCGCATCAGTCGATCGAAAAATGGGTACCCAAAATATTTTACATTAAATGAGGATTAAATAATTACTATTAAATCGAATAACAAGGGGTCAGGGATGCTGCATAAACGCAGAGACGGATGCATCAGACGGCAACCAAACCGGTCTTAATTTGAAGCGCAGATGCATAGCTAGTGAACGCGCGTGTTCGGGACGATGTTGGTATGGATGCATGGGCGCATCAGTCGATCGAAAAATGGGTACCCAAAATATTTTACATTAAATCAGGATTAAATAATTACTATTAAATCGAATAACAAGGGGTCAGGGATGCTGCATAAACGCACAGACGGATGCATTTGACGGCAACCAAACCGGTCTTAATTTAAAGCGCAGATGCATAGCTAATGAACGCGCGTGTTCGGGACGATGTGGGTTTGGATGCATGGGCGCATCAGTCGATCGAAAAATGGGTACCCAAAATATTTTACATTAAATCAGGATTAAATAATTACTATTAAATCGAATAACAAGGGGTCAGGGATGCTGCATAAACGCACAGACGGATGCATTTGACGGCAACCAAACCGGTCTTAATTTAAAGCGCAGATGCATAGCTAATGAACGCGCGTGTTCGGGACGATGTGGGTTTGGATGCATGGGCGCATCAGTCGATCGAAAAATGGGTACCCAAAATATTTTACATTAAATCAGGATTAAATAATTACTATTAAATCGAATAACAAGGGGTCAGGGATGCTGCATAAACGCACAGACGGATGCATCAGACGGCAACCAATCCGGTCTTAATTTGAAGCGCAGAATCATAGCTAGTGAACGCGCGTGTTCGGGACGACGTGGGTATGGATGCATGGGCGCATCAGTTGATCGAAAAATGGGTACCCAAAATTTTTTTACATTAAATCAGGATTTAATAATTACTATTAAATCGAATAACAAGGGGTCAGGGATGCTGCATAAACGCACAGACGGATGCATCAGACGGCAACCAAACCGGTCTTAATTTGAAGCGCAGATGCATAGCTAGTGAACGCGCGTGTTCGGGACGATGTGGGTATGGATGCATGGGCGCATCAGTCGATCGAAAAAAGGGTACCCAAAATATTTTACATTAAATCAGGATTTAATAATTACTATTAAATCGAATAACAAGGGTCAGGGATGCTGCATAAACGCACAGACGGATGCATCAGACGGCAACCAAACCGGTCTTAATTTGAAGCGCAGATGCATAGCTAGTGAACGCGCGTGTTCGGGACGATGTGGGTATGGATGCATAGGCGCATCAGTCGATCGAAAAATGGGTACCCAAAATATTTTACATTAAATCAGGATTAAATAATTACTATTAAATCGAATAACAAGGGGTCAGGGATGCTGCATAAACGCACAGACGGATGCATCAGACGGCAACCAAACCGGTCTTAATTTGAAGCGCAGATGCATAGCTAGTGAACGCGCGTGTTTGGGGCGATGTGGGTATGGATGCATGGGCGCATCAGTCGATCGAAAAATGGGTACCCAAAATATTTTACATTAAATCAGGATTAAAAAATTACTTTTAAATCGAATAACAAGGTGTCAGGGATGCTGCATAAACGCACAGACGGATGCATCAGACGGCAAACAAACCGGTCTTAATTTGAAGCGCAGATGCATAGCTAGTGAACGCGCGTGTTCGGAGCGATGTGGGTATGGATGCATGGGCGCATCAGTCGATCGAAAAATGGGTACCCAAAATATTTTACATTAAATCAGGATTAAATAATTACTATTAAATCGAATAACAAGGGGTCAGGGATGCTGCATAAACGCACAGACGGATGCATCAGACGGCAACCAAGTCGGTCTTAATTTGAAGCGCAGATGCATAGCTAGTGAACGCGCGTGTTCGGGACGATGTGGGTATGGATGCATGGGCGCATCAGTCGATCGAAAAAAGGGTACCCAAAATATTTTACATTAAATCAGGATTAAATTATTACTATTAAATCGAATAACAAGGGTAAGGGATGCTGCATAAACGCACAGACGGATGCATCAGACGGCAACCAAACCGGTCTTAATTTGAAGCGCAGATGCATAGCTAGTGAACGCGCGTGTTCGGGACGATGTGGGTATGGATGCATGGGTGCATCAGTCGATCGAAAAATGGGTACCCAAAATATTTTACATTAAATCAGGATTAAAAAATTACTTTTAAATCGAATAACAAGGGGTCAGGGGTGCTGCATTTACGCACAGACGGATGCATCAGACGGCAACCAAACCAGTCTTAATTTGAAGCGCAGATGCATAGCTAGTGAACGCGCGTGTTCGGGGCGATGTGGGTATGGATGCATGGGCGCATCAGTCGATCGAAAAATGGGTACCCAAAATATTTTACATTAAATCAGGATTAAATAATTACTATTAAATCGAATAACAAGGAGTCAGGGATGCTGCATAAACGCACAGACGGATGCATCAGACGGCAACCAAACAGGTCTTAATTTGAAGTGCAGATGCATAGCTAGTGAACGCGCGTGTTCGGGACGATGTGGGTATGGATGCATGGGCGCATCAGTTGTTCGAAAAATGGGTACCCAAAATATTTTACATTAAATCAGGATTAAATAATTACTATTAAATCGAATAACAAGGGGTCAGGGATGCTGCATAAACGCACAGACGGATGCATCAGACGGCAACCAAACCGGTCTTAATTTGAAGCGCAGATGCATAGCTAGTGAACGCGCGTGTTCGGGACGATGTGGGTATGGATGCATGGGCGCATCAGTCGATCGAAAAATGGGTACCCAAAATATTTTACATTAAATCAGGATTAAATAATTACTATTAAATCGAATAACAAGAGGTCAGGGATGCTGCATAAACGCACAGACGGATGCATCAGACGGCAACCAAACCGGTCTTAATTTGAAGCGCAGATGCATAGCTAGTGAACGCGCGTGTTCGGGACGATGTGGGTATGGATGCATGGGCGCATCAGTCGATCGAAAAATGGGTACCCAAAATATTTTACATTAAATCAGGATTAAATAATTACTATTAAATCGAATAACAAGGGGTCAGGGATGCTGCATAAACGCACAGACGGATTCATCAGACGGCAACCAAACCGGTCTTAATTTAAAGCGCAAATGCATAGCTAGTGAACGCGCGTGTTCGGGACGATTTGGGTATGGATGCATGGGCGCATCAGTCGATCGAAAAATGGGTACCCAAAATATTTTACATTAAATCAGGATTAAATAATTACTATTAAATCGAATAACAAGGGGTCAGGGATGCTGCATAAACGCACAGACGGATGCATCAGACGGCAACCAAACCGGTCTTAATTTGAAGCGCAGATGCATAGCTAGTGAACGCGCGTGTTCGGGACGACGTGGGTATGGATGCATGGGCGCATCAGTCGATCGAAAAATGGGTACCCAAAATATTTTACATTAAATCAGGATTAAATAATTACTATTAAATCGAATAACAAGGGGTCAGAGATGCTGCATAAACGCACAGACGGATGCATCAGACGGCAACCAAACCGGTCTTAATTTGAAGCGCAGATGCATAGCTAGTGAACGCGCGTGTTCGGGACGATGTTGGTATGGATGCATGGGCGCATCAGTCGATCGAAAAATGGGTACCCAAAATATTTTACATTAAATCAGGATTAAATAATTACTATTAAATCGAATAACAAGGGGTCAGGGATGCTGCATAAACGCACAGACGGATGCATCAGACGGCAACCAAACCGGTCTTAATTTGAAGCGCAGATGCATAGCTAGTGAACGCGCGTGTTCGGGACAATGTTGGTATGGATGCATGGGCGCATCAGTCGATCGAAAAATGGGTACCCAAAATATTTTACATTAAATCAGGATTAAATAATTACTATTAAATCGAATAACAAGGGGTCAGGGATGCTGCATAAACGCACAGACGGATGCATCAGACGGCAACCAAACCGGTCTTAATTTGAAGCGCAGATGCATAGCTAGTGAACGCGCGTGTTCGGGACGATGAGGGTATGGATGCATGCGCGCATCAGTCGATCGAAAAATGAGTACCCAAAATATTTTACATTAAATCAGGATTAAATAATTACTATTAAATCGAATAACAAGGGGTCAGGGATGCTGCATAAACGCACAGACGGATGCATCAGACGGCAACCAAACCGGTCTTAATTTGAAGCGCAGATGCATAGCTAGTGAACGCGCATGTTCGGGACTATGTGGGTATGGATGCCTGGGCGCATCAGTCGATCGAAAAATGGGTACCCAAAATATTTTACATTAAATCAGGATTAAATAATTACTATTAAATCGAATAACAAGGGGTCAGGGATGCTGCATTAACGCAAAGACGGATGCATCAGACGGCAACCAAACCGGTCTTAATTTGAAGCGCAGATGCATAGCTAGTGAACGCCCGTGTTCGGGACGATGTAGGTATGGATGCATGGGCGCATCAGTCGATCGAAAAAAGGGTACCCAAAATATTTTACATTAAATCAGGATTAAATAATTACTATTAAATCGAATAACAAGGGTCAGGGATGCTGCATAAACGCACAGACGCATGCATCAGACGGCAACCAAACCGGTCTTAATTTGAAGCGCAGATGCATAGCTAGTGAACGCGCGTGTTCGGGACGATGTGGGTATGGATGCATGGGTGCATCGGTCGATCGAAAAATGGGTACCCAAAATATTTTACATTAAATCAGGATTAAAAAATTACTTTTAAATCGAATAACAAGGGGTCAGGGATGCTGCATAAACGCACAGACGGATGCATCAGACGGCAACCAAACCGGTCTTAATTTGAAGCGCAGATGCATAGCTAGTGAACGCGCGTGTTCGGGGCGATGTGGGTATGAATGCATGGGCGCATCAGTCGATCGAAAAATGTGTACCCAAAATATTTTACATTAAATCAGGATTAAATAATTACTATTAAATCGAATAACAAGGGGTCAGGGATGCTGCATAAACGCACAGACGGATGCATCAGACGGCAACCAAACCGGTCTTAATTTGAAGCGCAGATGCATAGCTAGTGAACGCGCGTGTTCGGAGCGATTAGGGTATGGATGCATGGGCGCATCAGTCGATCGAAAAATGGGTACCCAAAATATTTTACATTAAATCAGGATTAAATAATTACTATTAAATCGAATAACATGGGGTCAGGGATGCTGCATAAACGCACAGACGGATGCATCAGACGGCAACCAAACCGGTCTTAATTTGAAGCGCAGATGCATAGCTAGTGAACGCGCGTGTTCGGGACGATGTTGGTATGGATGCATGGGCGCATCAGTCGATCGAAAAATGGGTACCCAAATTAATTTTACATTAAATCAAGGTTAAATAATTACTATTAAATCGAATAACAAGGGGTCAGGGATGCTGCATAAACGCACAGACGGATGCATCAGACGGCAACCAAACCGGTCTTAATTTGAAGCGCAGATGCATAGCTAGTGAACGCGCGTGTTCGGGACGATGTTGGTATGGATGCATGGACGCATCAGTCGATCGAAAAATGGGTACCCAAAATATTTTACATTAAATCAGGATTAAATAATTACTATTAAATCGAATAACAAGGGGTCAGGGATGCTGCATAAACGCACAGACGGATGCATCAGACGGCAACCAAACCGGTCCCGATTTGAAGCGCAGATGCATAGCTAGTGAACGCGCGTGTTCGGGACGATGTGGGTATGGATGCATGGGTGCATCAGTCGATCGAAAAATGGGTACCCAAAATATTTTACATTAAATCAGGATTAAATAATTACTATTAAATCGAATAACAAGGGGTCAGGGATGCTGCATAAACGTACAGACGGATGCATCAGACGGCAACCAAACCGGTCTTAATTTGCAGTGCAGATGCATAGCTAGTGAACGCGCGTGTTCGGGCCGATGTGGGTATGGATACATGGGCGCATCAGTCGATCGAAAAAAGGGTACCCAAAATATTTTACATTAAATCAGGATTAAATAATTACTATTAAATCGAATAACAAGGGTCAGGGGTGCTGCATAAACGCACAGATGGATGCATCAGACGGCAACCAAACCGGTCTTAATTTGAAGCGCAGATGCATAGCTAGTGAACGCGCGTGTTCGGGACTATGTGGGTATGGATGCATGGGCGCATCAGTCGATCGAAAAATGGGTACCCAAAATATTTTACATTTAATCAGGATTAAATAATTACTATTAAATCGAATAACATGGGGTCAGGGATGCTGCATAAACGCACAGACGGATGCATCAGACGGCAACCAAACCGGTCTTAATTTGAAGCGCAGATGTATAGCTAGTGAACGCGCGTGTTCGGGACGATGTTGGTATGGATGCATGGGCGCATCAGTCGATCGAAAAATGGGTACCCAAAATATTTTACATTAAATGAGGATTAAATAATTACTATTAAATCGAATAACAAGGGGTCAGGGATGCTGCATAAACGCAGAGACGGATGCATCAGACGGCAACCAAACCGGTCTTAATTTGAAGCGCAGATGCATAGCTAGTGAACGCGCGTGTTCGGGACGATGTTGGTATGGATGCATGGGCGCATCAGTCGATCGAAAAATGGGTACCCAAAATATTTTACATTAAATCAGGATTAAATAATTACTATTAAATCGAATAACAAGGGGTCAGGGATGCTGCATAAACGCACAGACGGATGCATTAGACGGCAACCAAACCGGTCTTAATTTAAAGCGCAGATGCATAGCTAATGAACGCGCGTGTTCGGGACGATGTGGGTTTGGATGCATGGGCGCATCAGTCGATCGAAAAATGGGTACCCAAAATATTTTACATTAAATCAGGATTAAATAATTACTATTAAATCGAATAACAAGGGGTCAGGGATGCTGCATAAACGCACAGACGGATGCATCAGACGGCAACCAATCCGGTCTTAATTTGAAGCGCAGATGCATAGCTAGTGAACGCGCGTGTTCGGGACGATGTGGGTATGGATGCATGGGCGCATCAGTCGATCGAAAAAAGGGTACCCAAAATATTTTACATTAAATCAGGATTTAATAATTACTATTAAATCGAATAACAAGGGTCAGGGATGCTGCATAAACGCACAGACGGATGCATCAGACGGCAACCAAACCGGTCTTAATTTGAAGCGCAGATGCATAGCTAGTGAACGCGCGTGTTCGGGACGATGTGGGTATGGATGCATAGGCGCATCAGTCGATCGAAAAATGGGTACCCAAAATATTTTACATTAAATCAGGATTAAATAATTACTATTAAATCGAATAACAAGGGGTCAGGGATGCTGCATAAACGCACAGACGGATGCATCAGACGGCAACCAAACCGGTCTTAATTTGAAGCGCAGATGCATAGCTAGTGAACGCGCGTGTTTGGGGCGATGTGGGTATGGATGCATGGGCGCATCAGTCGATCGAAAAATGGGTACCCAAAATATTTTACATTAAATCAGGATTAAAAAATTACTTTTAAATCGAATAACAAGGTGTCAGGGATGCTGCATAAACGCACAGACGGATGCATCAGACGGCAAACAAACCGGTCTTAATTTGAAGCGCAGATGCATAGCTAGTGAACGCGCGTGTTCGGAGCGATGTGGGTATGGATGCATGGGCGCATCAGTCGATCGAAAAATGGGTACCCAAAATATTTTACATTAAATCAGGATTAAATAATTACTATTAAATCGAATAACAAGGGGTCAGGGATGCTGCATAAACGCACAGACGGATGCATCAGACGGCAACCAAGTCGGTCTTAATTTGAAGCGCAGATGCATAGCTAGTGAACGCGCGTGTTCGGGACGATGTGGGTATGGATGCATGGGCGCATCAGTCGATCGAAAAAAGGGTACCCAAAATATTTTACATTAAATCAGGATTAAATTATTACTATTAAATCGAATAACAAGTTTAAGGGATGCTGCATAAACGCACAGACGGATGCATCAGACGGCAACCAAACCGGTCTTAATTTGAAGCGCAGATGCATAGCTAGTGAACGCGCGTGTTCGGGACGATGTGGGTATGGATGCATGGGTGCATCAGTCGATCGAAAAATGGGTACCCAAAATATTTTACATTAAATCAGGATTAAAAAATTACTTTTAAATCGAATAACAAGGGGTCAGGGGTGCTGCATTTACGCACAGACGGATGCATCAGACGGCAACCAAACCAGTCTTAATTTGAAGCGCAGATGCATAGCTAGTGAACGCGCGTGTTCGGGGCGATGTGGGTATGGATGCATGGGCGCATCAGTCGATCGAAAAATGGGTACCCAAAATATTTTACATTAAATCAGGATTAAATAATTACTATTAAATCGAATAACAAGGAGTCAGGGATGCTGCATAAACGCACAGACGGATGCATCAGACGGCAACCAAACAGGTCTTAATTTGAAGTGCAGATGCATAGCTAGTGAACGCGCGTGTTCGGGACGATGTGGGTATGGATGCATGGGCGCATCAGTTGTTCGAAAAATGGGTACCCAAAATATTTTACATTAAATCAGGATTAAATAATTACTATTAAATCGAATAACAAGGGGTCAGGGATGCTGCATAAACGCACAGACGGATGCATCAGACGGCAACCAAACCGGTCTTAATTTGAAGCGCAGATGCATAGCTAGTGAACGCGCGTGTTCGGGACGATGTGGGTATGGATGCATGGGCGCATCAGTCGATCGAAAAATGGGTACCCAAAATATTTTACATTAAATCAGGATTAAATAATTACTATTAAATCGAATAACAAGAGGTCAGGGATGCTGCATAAACGCACAGACGGATGCATCAGACGGCAACCAAACCGGTCTTAATTTGAAGCGCAGATGCATAGCTAGTGAACGCGCGTGTTCGGGACGATGTGGGTATGGATGCATGGGCGCATCAGTCGATCGAAAAATGGGTACCCAAAATATTTTACATTAAATCAGGATTAAATAATTACTATTAAATCGAATAACAAGGGGTCAGGGATGCTGCATAAACGCACAGACGGATTCATCAGACGGCAACCAAACCGGTCTTAATTTAAAGCGCAAATGCATAGCTAGTGAACGCGCGTGTTCGGGACGATTTGGGTATGGATGCATGGGCGCATCAGTCGATCGAAAAATGGGTACCCAAAATATTTTACATTAAATCAGGATTAAATAATTACTATTAAATCGAATAACAAGGGGTCAGGGATGCTGCATAAACGCACAGACGGATGCATCAGACGGCAACCAAACCGGTCTTAATTTGAAGCGCAGATGCATAGCTAGTGAACGCGCGTGTTCGGGACGACGTGGGTATGGATGCATGGGCGCATCAGTCGATCGAAAAATGGGTACCCAAAATATTTTACATTAAATCAGGATTAAATAATTACTATTAAATCGAATAACAAGGGGTCAGAGATGCTGCATAAACGCACAGACGGATGCATCAGACGGCAACCAAACCGGTCTTAATTTGAAGCGCAGATGCATAGCTAGTGAACGCGCGTGTTCGGGACGATGTTGGTATGGATGCATGGGCGCATCAGTCGATCGAAAAATGGGTACCCAAAATATTTTACATTAAATCAGGATTAAATAATTACTATTAAATCGAATAACAAGGGGTCAGGGATGCTGCATAAACGCACAGACGGATGCATCAGACGGCAACCAAACCGGTCTTAATTTGAAACGCAGATGCATAGCTAGTGAACGCGCGTGTTCGGGACAATGTTGGTATGGATGCATGGGCGCATCAGTCGATCGAAAAATGGGTACCCAAAATATTTTACATTAAATCAGGATTAAATAATTACTATTAAATCGAATAACAAGGGGTCAGGGATGCTGCATAAACGCACAGACGGATGCATCAGACGGCAACCAAACCGGTCTTAATTTGAAGCGCAGATGCATAGCTAGTGAACGCGCGTGTTCGGGACGATGAGGGTATGGATGCATGCGCGCATCAGTCGATCGAAAAATGAGTACCCAAAATATTTTACATTAAATCAGGATTAAATAATTACTATTAAATCGAATAACAAGGGGTCAGGGATGCTGCATAAACGCACAGACGGATGCATCAGACGGCAACCAAACCGGTCTTAATTTGAAGCGCAGATGCATAGCTAGTGAACGCGCATGTTCGGGACTATGTGGGTATGGATGCATGGGCGCATCAGTCGATCGAAAAATGGGTACCCAAAATATTTTACATTAAATCAGGATTAAATAATTACTATTAAATCGAATAACAAGGGGTCAGGGATGCTGCATTAACGCAAAGACGGATGCATCAGACGGCAACCAAACCGGTCTTAATTTGAAGCGCAGATGCATAGCTAGTGAACGCCCGTGTTCGGGACGATGTAGGTATGGATGCATGGGCGCATCAGTCGATCGAAAAAAGGGTACCCAAAATATTTTACATTAAATCAGGATTAAATAATTACTATTAAATCGAATAACAAGGGTCAGGGATGCTGCATAAACGCACAGACGCATGCATCAGACGGCAACCAAACCGGTCTTAATTTGAAGCGCAGATGCATAGCTAGTGAACGCGCGTGTTCGGGACGATGTGGGTATGGATGCATGGGTGCATCGGTCGATCGAAAAATGGGTACCCAAAATATTTTACATTAAATCAGGATTAAAAAATTACTTTTAAATCGAATAACAAGGGGTCAGGGATGCTGCATAAACGCACAGACGGATGCATCAGACGGCAACCAAACCGGTCTTAATTTGAAGCGCAGATGCATAGCTAGTGAACGCGCGTGTTCGGGGCGATGTGGGTATGAATGCATGGGCGCATCAGTCGATCGAAAAATGTGTACCCAAAATATTTTACATTAAATCAGGATTAAATAATTACTATTAAATCGAATAACAAGGGGTCAGGGATGCTGCATAAACGCACAGACGGATGCATCAGACGGCAACCAAACCGGTCTTAATTTGAAGCGCAGATGCATAGCTAGTGAACGCGCGTGTTCGGAGCGATTAGGGTATGGATGCATGGGCGCATCAGTCGATCGAAAAATGGGTACCCAAAATATTTTACATTAAATCAGGATTAAATAATTACTATTAAATCGAATAACATGGGGTCAGGGATGCTGCATAAACGCACAGACGGATGCATCAGACGGCAACCAAACCGGTCTTAATTTGAAGCGCAGATGTATAGCTAGTGAACGCGCGTGTTCGGGACGATGTTGGTATGGATGCATGGGCGCATCAGTCGATCGAAAAATGGGTACCCAAATTAATTTTACATTAAATCAAGGTTAAATAATTACTATTAAATCGAATAACAAGGGGTCAGGGATGCTGCATAAACGCACAGACGGATGCATCAGACGGCAACCAAACCGGTCTTAATTTGAAGCGCAGATGCATAGCTAGTGAACGCGCGTGTTCGGGACGATGTTGGTATGGATGCATGGACGCATCAGTCGATCGAAAAATGGGTACCCAAAATATTTTACATTAAATCAGGATTAAATAATTACTATTAAATCGAATAACAAGGGGTCAGGGATGCTGCATAAACGCACAGACGGATGCATCAGACGGCAACCAAACCGGTCCCGATTTGAAGCGCAGATGCATAGCTAGTGAACGCGCGTGTTCGGGACGATGTGGGTATGGATGCATGGGTGCATCAGTCGATCGAAAAATGGGTACCCAAAATATTTTACATTAAATCAGGATTAAATAATTACTATTAAATCGAATAACAAGGGGTCAGGGATGCTGCATAAACGTACAGACGGATGCATCAGACGGCAACCAAACCGGTCTTAATTTGCAGTGCAGATGCATAGCTAGTGAACGCGCGTGTTCGGGCCGATGTGGGTATGGATACATGGGCGCATCAGTCGATCGAAAAAAGGGTACCCAAAATATTTTACATTAAATCAGGATTAAATAATTACTATTAAATCGAATAACAAGGGTCAGGGGTGCTGCATAAACGCACAGATGGATGCATCAGACGGCAACCAAACCGGTCTTAATTTGAAGCGCAGATGCATAGCTAGTGAACGCGCGTGTTCGGGACGATGTGGGTATGGATGCATGGGTGCATCAGTCGATCGAAAAATGGGTACCCAAAATATTTTACATTAAATCAGGATTAAAAAATTACTTTTAAATCGAATAACAAGGGGTCAGGGATGCTGCATAAACGTACAGACGGATGCATCAGACGGCAACCAAACCGGTCTTAATTTGAAGCGCAGATGCAAAGCTAGTGAACGCGCGTGTTCGGGACGATGTGGGTATGGATGCATGGGCGCATCAGTCGATCGAAAAATGAGTACCCAAAATATTTTACATTAAATCAGGATTAAATAATTACTATTAAATCGAATAACAAGGGGTCAGGGATGCTGCATAAACGCAGAGACGGATGCATCAGACGGCAACCAAACCGGTCTTAATTTAAAGCGCAGATGCATAGCTAGGGAACGCGCGTGTTCGGGACGATGTTGGTATGGATGCATGGGCGCATCAGTCGATCGAAAAATGGGTACCCAAAATATTTTACATTAAAACAGGATTAAATAATTACTATTAAATCGAATAACAAGGGGTCAGGGATGCTGCATAAACGCACAGACGGATGCATCAGACGGCAACCAAACCGGTCCCAATTTGAAGCGCAGATGCATAGCTAGTGAACGCGCGTGTTCAGGACGATGTGGGTATGGATGCATGGGCGCATCAGTCGATCGAAAAATGGGTACCCAAAATATTTTACATTAAATCCGGATTAAATAATTACTATTAAATGGAATAACAAGGGATCAGGGATGCTGCTGAACGTACAGACGGATGCATCAGACGGCAACCAAACCGGTCTTAATTTGAAGTGCAGATGCATAGCTAGTGAACGCGCGTGTTCGGGCCGATGTGGGTATGGATGCATGGGCGCATCAGTCGATCGAAAGATGGGTTCCCAAAATATTTTACATTAAATCAGGATTAAATAATTACTATTAAATCGAATAACAAGGGGTCAGGGATGCTGCATAAACGCACAGACGGATGCATCAGACGGCAACCAAACCGGTCTTAATTTGAAGCGCAGATGCATAGCTAGTGAACGCGCGTGTTCGGGACGATGTGGGTATGGATGCATGGGCGCATCAGTCGATCGAAAAATGGGTACCCAAAATATTTTACATTAAATCAGGATTAAATAATTACTATTAAATCGAATAACAAGGGGTCAGGGATGCTGCATAAATGCACAGACGGATGCATCAGACGGCAACCAAACCGGTCTTAATTTGAAGCGCAGATGCATAGCTAGTGAACGCCCGTGTTCGGGACGATGTGTGTATGGATGCATGGGCGCATCAGTCGATCGAAAAAAGGGTACCCAAAATATTTTACATTAAATCAGGATTAAATAATTACTATTAAATCGAATAACAAGGGTCAGGGATGCTGCATAAACGCACAGACGGATGCATCAGACGGCAACCAAACCGGTCTTAATTTGAAGCGCAGATGCATAGCTAGTGAACGCGCGTGTTCGGGACGATGTGGGTATGGATGCAAGGGTGCATCAGTCGATCGAAAAATGGGTACCCAAAATATTTTACATTAAATCAGGATTAAAAAATTTACTTTTAAATCGAATAACAAGGGGTCAGGGATGCTGCATAAACGCACAGACGGATGCATCAGACGGCAACCAAACCGGTCTTAATTTGAAGCGCAGATGCATAGCTAGTGAACCCGCGTGTTCAGGGCGATGTGGGTATGGATGCATGGGCGCATCAGTCGATCGAAAAATGGGTACCCAAAATATTTTACATTAAATCAGGATTAAATAATTACTATTAAATCGAATAACAAGGGGTCAGGGATGCTGCATAAACGCACAGACGGATGCATCAGACGGCAACCAAACCGGTCTTAATTTGAAGCGCAGATGCATAGCTAGTGAACGCGCGTGTTCGGGACGATGAGGGTATGGATGCATGCGCGCATCAGTCGATCGAAAAATGAGTACCCAAAATATTTTACATTAAATCAGGATTAAATAATTACTATTAAATCGAATAACAAGGGGTCAGGGATGCTGCATAAACGCACAGACGGATGCATCAGACGGCAACCAAACCGGTCTTAATTTGAAGCGCAGATGCATAGCTAGTGAACGCGCATGTTCGGGACTATGTGGGTATGGATGCATGGGCGCATCAGTCGATCGAAAAATGGGTACCCAAAATATTTTACATTAAATCAGGATTAAATAATTACTATTAAATCGAATAACAAGGGGTCAGGGATGCTGCATTAACGCAAAGACGGATGCATCAGACGGCAACCAAACCGGTCTTAATTTGAAGCGCAGATGCATAGCTAGTGAACGCCCGTGTTCGGGACGATGTAGGTATGGATGCATGGGCGCATCAGTCGATCGAAAAAAGGGTACCCAAAATATTTTACATTAAATCAGGATTAAATAATTACTATTAAATCGAATAACAAGGGTCAGGGATGCTGCATAAACGCACAGACGCATGCATCAGACGGCAACCAAACCGGTCTTAATTTGAAGCGCAGATGCATAGCTAGTGAACGCGCGTGTTCGGGACGATGTGGGTATGGATGCATGGGTGCATCGGTCGATCGAAAAATGGGTACCCAAAATATTTTACATTAAATCAGGATTAAAAAATTACTTTTAAATCGAATAACAAGGGGTCAGGGATGCTGCATAAACGCACAGACGGATGCATCAGACGGCAACCAAACCGGTCTTAATTTGAAGCGCAGATGCATAGCTAGTGAACGCGCGTGTTCGGGGCGATGTGGGTATGAATGCATGGGCGCATCAGTCGATCGAAAAATGTGTACCCAAAATATTTTACATTAAATCAGGATTAAATAATTACTATTAAATCGAATAACAAGGGGTCAGGGATGCTGCATAAACGCACAGACGGATGCATCAGACGGCAACCAAACCGGTCTTAATTTGAAGCGCAGATGCATAGCTAGTGAACGCGCGTGTTCGGAGCGATTAGGGTATGGATGCATGGGCGCATCAGTCGATCGAAAAATGGGTACCCAAAATATTTTACATTAAATCAGGATTAAATAATTACTATTAAATCGAATAACATGGGGTCAGGGATGCTGCATAAACGCACAGACGGATGCATCAGACGGCAACCAAACCGGTCTTAATTTGAAGCGCAGATGTATAGCTAGTGAACGCGCGTGTTCGGGACGATGTTGGTATGGATGCATGGGCGCATCAGTCGATCGAAAAATGGGTACCCAAATTAATTTTACATTAAATCAAGGTTAAATAATTACTATTAAATCGAATAACAAGGGGTCAGGGATGCTGCATAAACGCACAGACGGATGCATCAGACGGCAACCAAACCGGTCTTAATTTGAAGCGCAGATGCATAGCTAGTGAACGCGCGTGTTCGGGACGATGTTGGTATGGATGCATGGACGCATCAGTCGATCGAAAAATGGGTACCCAAAATATTTTACATTAAATCAGGATTAAATAATTACTATTAAATCGAATAACAAGGGGTCAGGGATGCTGCATAAACGCACAGACGGATGCATCAGACGGCAACCAAACCGGTCCCGATTTGAAGCGCAGATGCATAGCTAGTGAACGCGCGTGTTCGGGACGATGTGGGTATGGATGCATGGGTGCATCAGTCGATCGAAAAATGGGTACCCAAAATATTTTACATTAAATCAGGATTAAATAATTACTATTAAATCGAATAACAAGGGGTCAGGGATGCTGCATAAACGTACAGACGGATGCATCAGACGGCAACCAAACCGGTCTTAATTTGCAGTGCAGATGCATAGCTAGTGAACGCGCGTGTTCGGGCCGATGTGGGTATGGATACATGGGCGCATCAGTCGATCGAAAAAAGGGTACCCAAAATATTTTACATTAAATCAGGATTAAATAATTACTATTAAATCGAATAACAAGGGTCAGGGGTGCTGCATAAACGCACAGATGGATGCATCAGACGGCAACCAAACCGGTCTTAATTTGAAGCGCAGATGCATAGCTAGTGAACGCGCGTGTTCGGGACGATGTGGGTATGGATGCATGGGTGCATCAGTCGATCGAAAAATGGGTACCCAAAATATTTTACATTAAATCAGGATTAAAAAATTACTTTTAAATCGAATAACAAGGGGTCAGGGATGCTGCATAAACGTACAGACGGATGCATCAGACGGCAACCAAACCGGTCTTAATTTGAAGCGCAGATGCAAAGCTAGTGAACGCGCGTGTTCGGGACGATGTGGGTATGGATGCATGGGCGCATCAGTCGATCGAAAAATGAGTACCCAAAATATTTTACATTAAATCAGGATTAAATAATTACTATTAAATCGAATAACAAGGGGTCAGGGATGCTGCATAAACGCAGAGACGGATGCATCAGACGGCAACCAAACCGGTCTTAATTTAAAGCGCAGATGCATAGCTAGGGAACGCGCGTGTTCGGGACGATGTTGGTATGGATGCATGGGCGCATCAGTCGATCGAAAAATGGGTACCCAAAATATTTTACATTAAAACAGGATTAAATAATTACTATTAAATCGAATAACAAGGGGTCAGGGATGCTGCATAAACGCACAGACGGATGCATCAGACGGCAACCAAACCGGTCCCAATTTGAAGCGCAGATGCATAGCTAGTGAACGCGCGTGTTCAGGACGATGTGGGTATGGATGCATGGGCGCATCAGTCGATCGAAAAATGGGTACCCAAAATATTTTACATTAAATCCGGATTAAATAATTACTATTAAATGGAATAACAAGGGATCAGGGATGCTGCTGAACGTACAGACGGATGCATCAGACGGCAACCAAACCGGTCTTAATTTGAAGTGCAGATGCATAGCTAGTGAACGCGCGTGTTCGGGCCGATGTGGGTATGGATGCATGGGCGCATCAGTCGATCGAAAGATGGGTTCCCAAAATATTTTACATTAAATCAGGATTAAATAATTACTATTAAATCGAATAACAAGGGGTCAGGGATGCTGCATAAACGCACAGACGGATGCATCAGACGGCAACCAAACCGGTCTTAATTTGAAGCGCAGATGCATAGCTAGTGAACGCGCGTGTTCGGGACGATGTGGGTATGGATGCATGGGCGCATCAGTCGATCGAAAAATGGGTACCCAAAATATTTTACATTAAATCAGGATTAAATAATTACTATTAAATCGAATAACAAGGGGTCAGGGATGCTGCATAAATGCACAGACGGATGCATCAGACGGCAACCAAACCGGTCTTAATTTGAAGCGCAGATGCATAGCTAGTGAACGCCCGTGTTCGGGACGATGTGTGTATGGATGCATGGGCGCATCAGTCGATCGAAAAAAGGGTACCCAAAATATTTTACATTAAATCAGGATTAAATAATTACTATTAAATCGAATAACAAGGGTCAGGGATGCTGCATAAACGCACAGACGGATGCATCAGACGGCAACCAAACCGGTCTTAATTTGAAGCGCAGATGCATAGCTAGTGAACGCGCGTGTTCGGGACGATGTGGGTATGGATGCAAGGGTGCATCAGTCGATCGAAAAATGGGTACCCAAAATATTTTACATTAAATCAGGATTAAAAAATTTACTTTTAAATCGAATAACAAGGGGTCAGGGATGCTGCATAAACGCACAGACGGATGCATCAGACGGCAACCAAACCGGTCTTAATTTGAAGCGCAGATGCATAGCTAGTGAACCCGCGTGTTCAGGGCGATGTGGGTATGGATGCATGGGCGCATCAGTCGATCGAAAAATGGGTACCCAAAATATTTTACATTAAATCAGGATTAAATAATTACTATTAAATCGAATAACAAGGGGTCAGGGATGCTGCATAAACGCAGAGACGGATGCATCAGACGGCAACCAAACCGGTCTTAATTTGAAGCGCAGATGCATAGCTAGTGAACGCGCGTGTTCGGAGCGATTAGGGTATGGATGCATGGGCGCATCAGTCGATCGAAAAATGGGTACCCAAAATATTTTACATTAAATCAGGATTAAATAATTACTATTAAATCGAATAACATGGGGTCAGGGATGCTGCATAAACGCACAGACGGATGCATCAGACGGCAACCAAACCGGTCTTAATTTGAAGCGCAGATGTATAGCTAGTGAACGCGCGTGTTCGGGACGATGCTGGTATGGATGCATGGGCGCATAAGTCGATCGAAAAATGGGTACCCAAAATATTTTACATTAAATGAGGATTAAATAATTACTATTAAATCGAATAACAAGGGGTCAGGGATGCTGCATAAACGCAGAGACGGATGCATCAGACGGCAACCAAACCGGTCTTAATTTGAAGCGCAGATGCATAGCTAGTGAACGCGCGTGTTCGGGACGATGTTGGTATGGATGCAAGGGCGCATCAGTCGATCGAAAAATGGGTACCCAAAATATTTTACATTAAATGAGGATTAAATAATTACTATTAAATCGAATAACAAGGGGTCAGGGATGCTGCATAAACGCACAGACGGATGCATCAGACGGCAACCAAACCGGTCTTAATTTGAAGCGCAGATGCATAGCTAGTGAACGCGCGTGTTCGGGACGATGTTGGTATGGATGCATGGGCGCATCAGTCGATCGAAAAATGGGTACCCAAAATATTTTACATTAAATCAGGATTAAATAATTACTATTAAATCGAATAACAAGGGGTCAGGGATGCTGCATAAACGCACAGACGGATGCATCAGACGGCAACCAAACCGGTCCCAATTTAAAGCGCAGATGCATAGCTAGTGAACGCGCGTGTTCGGGACGATGTGGGTATGGATGCATGGGCGCATCAGTCAATCGAAAAATGGGTACCCAAAATATTTTACATTAAATCAGGATTAAATAATTACTATAAAATCGAATAACAAGGGGTCAGGGATGCTGCATAAACGTACAGACGGATGCATCAGACGGCAACCAAACCGGTCTTAATTTGAAGTGCAGATGCATAGCTATTGAACGCGCGTGTTCGGGCCGATGTGGGTATGGATGCATGGGCGCATCAGTCGATCGAAAAATGAGTACCCAAAATATTTTATATTAAATCAGGATTAAATAATTACTATTAAATCGAATAACAAGGGGTCAGGGATGCTGCATAGACGCACAGACGGATGCATCAGACGGCAACCAAACCGGTCTTAATTTGAAGCGCAGATGCATAGCTAGTGAACGCGCGTGTTCGGGACGATGTGGGTATGGATGCATGGGTGCATCAGTCGATCGAAAAATGGGTACCCAAAATATTTTACATTTAATCAGGATTAATAATTACTTTTAAATCGAATAACAAGGGGTCAGGGATGCTGCATAAACGCACAGACGGATGCATCAGACGGCAACCAAACCGGTCTTAATTTGAAGCGCAGATGCATAGCTAGTGAACGCGCGTGTTCGGGCCGATGTGGGTATGGATGCATGGGCGCATCAGTCGATCGAAAAATGGGTACCCAAAATATTTTACATTAAATCAGGATTAAATAATTACTATTAAATCGAATAACAAGGGGTCAGGGATGCTGCATAAACGCAAAGACGGATGCATCAGACGGCAACCAAACCGGTCTTAATTTGAAGCGCAGATGCATAGCTAGTGAACGCCCGTGTTCGGGACGATGTAGGTATGGATGCATGGGCGCATCAGTCGATCGAAAAAAGGGTACCCAAAATATTTTACATTAAATCAGGATTAAATAATTACTATTAAATCGGATAACAAGGGTCAGGGATGCTGCATAAACGCACAGACGGATGCATCAGACGGCAACCAAACCGGTCTTAATTTGAAGCGCAGATGCATAGCTAGAAAACGCGCGTGTTCGGGACGATGTTGGTATGGATGCATGGGCGCATCAGTCGATCGAAAAATGGGTACCCAAAATATTTTACATTAAATCAGGATTAAAAAATTACTTTTAAATCGAATAACAAGGGGTCAGGGATGCTGCATAAACGCACCGACGGATGCATCAGACGGCAACCAAACCGGTCTTAATTTGAAGCGCAGATGCATAGCTAGTGAACGCGCGTGTTCGGGGCGATGTGGGTATGAATGCATGGGCGCATCAGTCGATCGAAAAATGGGTACCCAAAATATTTTACATTAAATCAGGATTAAATAATTAATATTAAATCGAATAACAAGGGGTCAGGGATGCTGCATAAACGCAGAGACGGATGCATCAGACGGCAACCAAACCGGTCTTAATTTGAAGCGCAGATGCATAGCTAGTGAACGCGCGTGTTCGGAGCGATAAGGGTATGGATGCATGGGAGCATTAGTCGATCGAAAAATGGGTACCCAAAATATTTTACATTAAATCAGGATTAAATAATTACTATTAAATCGAATAACAAGGGGTCAGGGATGCTGCATAAACGCACAGACGGATGCATCAGACGGCAACCAAACCGGTCTTAATTTGAAGCGCAGATGCATAGCTAGTGAACGCGCATGTTCGGGACGATGTGGGTATGGATGCATGGGCGCATCAGTCGATCGAAAGATGGGTACCCAAAATATTTTACATTAAATCAGGATTAAATAATTACTATTAAATCGAATAACAAGGGGTCAGGAATGCTGCATAAACGCACAGACGGATGCATCAGACGGCAACCAAACCGGTCTTAATTTGAAGTGCAGATGTATAGCTAGTGAACGCGCGTGTTCGGGACGATGTTGGTATGGATGCATGGGTGCATCAGTCGATCGAAAAATGGGTACCCAAAATATTTTACATTAAATCAGGATTAAATAATTACTATTAAATCGAATAACAAGGGGTCAGGGATGCTGCATAAACGCAGAGACGGATGCATCAGACGGCAACCAAACCGGTCTTAATTTGAAGCGCAGTTGCAAAGCTAGTGAACGCGCGTGTTCGGGACGATGTTGGTATGGATGCATGGGCGCATCAGTCGATCGAAAAAAGGGTACCCAAAATATTTTACATTTAATCAGGATTAAATAATTACTATTAAATCGAATAACAAGGGGTCAGGGATGCTGCATAAACGTACAGACGGATGCATCAGACGGCAACCAAACTGGTCTTAATTTGAAGTGCAGATGCATAGCTAGTGAACGCGCGTGTTCGGGCCGATGTGGGTATGGATGCATGGGCGCATCAGTCGATCGAAAAAAGGCTACCCAAAATATTTTACATTAAATCAGGATTAAATAATTACTATTAAATCGAATAACAAGGGCCAGGGATGCTGCATAAACGCACAGACGGATGCATCAGACGGCAACCAAACCGGTCTTAATTTGAAGCGCAGATGCCTAGCTAGTGAACGCGCGTGTTCGGGACGATGTGGGTATGGATGCATGGGTGCATCAGTCGATCGAAAAATGGGTACCCAAAATATTTTACATTAAATCAGGATTAAAAAAATACTTTAAAATCGAATAACTAGGGGTCAGGGATGCTGCATAAACGCACAGACGGATGCATCAGACGGCAACCAAACCGGTCTTAATTTGAAGCGCAGATGCATAGCTAGTGAACGCGCGTGTTCGGGGCGATGTGGGTATGGATGCATGGGCGCATCAGTCGATCGAAAAATGGGTACCCAAAATATTTTACATTAAATCAGAATTAAATAATTACTATTAAATCGAATAACATGGGGTCAGGGATGCTGCATAAACGCACAGACGGATGCATCAGACGGCAACCAAACCGGTCCCGATTTGAAGCGCAGATGCATAGCTAGTGAACGCGCGTGTTCGGGACGATGTGGGTATGGATGCATGGGCGCATCAGTCGATCGAAAAATGGGTACCCAAAATATTTTACATTAAATCAGGATTAAATAATTACTATTAAATCGAATAACAAGGGGTCAGGAATGCTGCATAAACGCGCAGACGGATGCATCAGACGGCAACCAAACCGGTCTTAATTTGAAGCGCAGATGCATAGCTAGTGAACGCGCGTGTTCGGGACGATGTTGGTATGGATGCATGGGCGCATCAGTCGATCGAAAAATGGGTACCCAAAATATTTTACATTAAATGAGGATTAAATAATTACTATTAAATCGAATAACAAGGGGTCAGGGATGCTGCATAAACGCACAGACGGATGCATCAGACGGCAACCAAACCGGTCTTAATTTGAAGCGCAGATGCATAGCTAGTGAACGCGCGTGTTCGGGACGATGTGGGTATGGATGCATGGGTGCATCAGTCGATCGAAAAATGGGTACCCAAAATATTTTACATTAAATCACGATTAAAAAAATACTTTTAAATCGAATAACAAGGGGTCAGGGATGCTGCATAAACGCACAGACGGATGCATCAGACGGTAACCAAACCGGTCTTAATTTGAAGCGCAGATGCATAGCTAGTGAACGCGCGTGTTCGGGGCGATGTGGGTATGGATGCATGGGCGCATCAGTCGATCGAAAAATGGGTACCCAAAATATTTTACATTAAATAAGGATTAAATAATTACTATTAAATCGAATAACAAGGGGTCAGGGATGCTGCATAAACGCAGAGACGGATGCATCAGACGGCAACCAAACCGGTCTTAATTTGAAGCGCAGATGCATAGCTAGTGAACGCGCGTGTTCGGAGCGATTAGGGTGTGGATGCATGGGCGCATCAGTCGATCGAAAAATGGGTACCCAAAATATTTTACATTAAATGAGGATTAAATAATTACTATTAAATCGAATAACAAGGGTCAGGGATGCTGCATAAACGCACAGACGGATGCATCAGACGGCAACCAAACCGGTCTTAATTTGAAGCGCAGATGCATAGCTAGTGAACGCGCGTGTTCGGGACGATGTTGGTATGGATGCATGGGCGCATCAGTCGATCGAAAAATGGGTACCCAAAATATTTTACATTAAATGAGGATTAAATAATTACTATTAAATCGAATAACAAGGGGTCAGGGATGCTGCATAAACGCACAGACGGATGCATCAGACGGCAACCAAACCGGTCTTAATTTGAAGCGCAGATGCATAGCTAAAAACGCGCGTGTTCGGGACGATGTGGGTATGGATGCATGGGTGCCTCAGTCGATCGAAAAATGGGTACCCAAAATATTTTACATTAAATCAGGATTAAAAAAAATACTTTTAAATCGAATAACAAGGGGTCAGGAATGCTGCATAAACGCACAGACGGATGCATCAGACGGCAACCAAACCGGTCTTAATTTGAAGCGCAGATGCATAGCTAGTGAACCCGCGTGTTCGGGGCGATGTGGGTATGGATGCATGGGCGCATCAGTCGATCGAAAAATGGGTACCCAAAATATTTTACATTAAATCAGAATTAAATAATTACTATTAAATCGAATAACATGGGGTCAGGGATGCTGCATAAACGCACAGACGGATGCATCAGACGGCAACCAAACCGGTCCCGATTTGAAGCGCAGATGCATAGCTAGTGAACGCGCGTGTTCGGGACGATGTGGGTATGGATGCATGGGCGCATCAGTCGATCGAAAAATGGGTACCCAAAATATTTTACATTAAATCAGGATTAAATAATTACTATTAAATCGAATAACAAGGGGTCAGGAATGCTGCATAAACGCACAGACGGATGCATCAGACGGCAACCAAACCGGTTTTAATTTGAAGCGCAGATGCATAGCTAGTGAACGCTAGTGTTCGGGACGATGTTGGTATGGATGCATGGGCGCATCAGTCGATCGAAAAATGGGTACCCAAAATATTTTACATTAAATGAGGATTAAATAATTACTATTAAATCGAATAACAAGGGGTCAGGGATGCTGCATAAACGCACAGACGGATGCATCAGACGGCAACCAAACCGGTCTTAATTTGAAGCGCAGATGCATAGCTAGTGAACGCGCGTGTTCGGGACGATGTGGGTATGGATGCATGGGTGCATCAGTCGATCGAAAAATGGGTACCCAAAATATTTTACATTAAATCACGATTAAAAAAATACTTTTAAATCGAATAACAAGGGGTCAGGGATGCTGCATAAACGCACAGACGGATGCATCAGACGGTAACCAAACCGGTCTTAATTTGAAGCGCAGATGCATAGCTAGTGAACGCGCGTGTTCGGGGCGATGTGGGTATGGATGCATGGGCGCATCAGTCGATCGAAAAATGGGTACCCAAAATATTTTACATTAAATAAGGATTAAATAATTACTATTAAATCGAATAACAAGGGGTCAGGGATGCTGCATAAACGCAGAGACGGATGCATCAGACGGCAACCAAACCGGTCTTAATTTGAAGCGCAGATGCATAGCTAGTGAACGCGCGTGTTCGGAGCGATTAGGGTGTGGATGCATGGGCGCATCAGTCGATCGAAAAATGGGTACCCAAAATATTTTACATTAAATGAGGATTAAATAATTACTATTAAATCGAATAACAAGGGTCAGGGATGCTGCATAAACGCACAGATGGATGCATCAGACGGCAACCAAACCGGTCTTAATTTGAAGCGCAGATGCATAGCTAGTGAACGCGCGTGTTCGGGACGATGTTGGTATGGATGCATGGGCGCATCAGTCGATCGAAAAATGGGTACCCAAAATATTTTACATTAAATGAGGATTAAATAATTACTATTAAATCGAATAGCAAGGGGTCAGGGATGCTGCATAAACGCACAGACGGATGCATCAGACGGCAACCAAACCGGTCTTAATTTGAAGCGCAGATGCATAGCTAAAAACGCGCGTGTTCGGGACGATGTGGGTATGGATGCATGGGTGCATCAGTCGATCGAAAAATGGGTACCCAAAATATTTTACATTAAATCAGGATTAAAAAAAATACTTTTAAATCGAATAACAAGGGGTCAGGAATGCTGCATAAACGCACAGACGGATGCATCAGACGGAAACCAAACCGGTCTTAATTTGAAGCGCAGATGCATAGCTAGTGAACCCGCGTGTTCGGGGCGATGTGGGTATGGATGCATGGGCGCATCAGTCGATCGAAAAATGGGTACCCAAGATAGTTTACATTAAATCAGGATTAAATAATTACTATTAAATCGAATAACAAGGGGTCAGGGATGCTGCATAAACGCACAGACGGATGCATCAGACGGCAACCAAACCGGTCTTAATTTGAAGCGCAGATGCATAGCTAGTGAACGCGCGTGTTCGGAGCGATTAGGGTATGGATGCATGGGCGCATCAGTCGATCGAAAAATGGGTACCCAAAATATTTTACATTAAATGAGGATTAAATAATTACTATTAAATCGAATAACAAGGGTCAGGGATGCTGCATAAACGCACAGACGGATGCATCAGACGGCAACCAAACCGGTCTTAATTTGAAGCGCAGATGCATAGCTAGTGAACGCGCGTGTTCGGGACGATGTGGGTATGGATGCATGGGCGCATCAGTCGATCGAAAAATGGGTACCCAAAATATTTTACATTAAATGAGGATTAAATAATTACTATTAAATCGAATAACAAGGGGTCAGGGATGCTGCATAAACGCACAGACGGATGCATCAGACGGCAACCAAACCGGTCTTAATTTGAAGCGCAGATGCATAGCTAGTGAACGCGCGTGTTCGGGACGATGTGGGTATGGATGCATGGGCGCATCAGTCGATCGAAAAATGGGTACCCAAAATATTTTACATTAAATCAGGATTAAATAATTACTATTAAATCGAATAACAAGGGGTCAGGGATGCTGCATAAACGTACAGACGGATGCATCAGACGGCAACCAAACCGGTCTTAATTTGAAGTGCAGATGCATAGCTAGTGAACGCGCGTGTTTGGACCGATGTTGGTATGGATGCATGGGCACATCAGTCGATCGAACAATGGGTACCCAAAATATTTTACATTAAATCAGGATTAAATAATTACTATTAAATCGAATAACAAGGGGTCAGGGATGCTGCATAAACGCAGAGACGGATGCATCAGACGGCAACCAAACCGGTCTTAATTTGAAGCGCAGATGCATAGCTAGTGAACGCGCGTGTTCGGGACTATGTGGGTATGGATGCATGGGCGCATCAGTCGATCGAAAAATGGGTACCCAAAATATTTTACATTTAATCAGAATTAAATAATTACTATTAAATCGAATAACAAGGGGTCAGGGATGCTGCATAAACGTACAGACGGATGCATCAGACGGCAACCAATCCGGTCTTAATTTGAAGCGCAGATGCATAGCTAGTGAACGCGCGTGTTCGGGACGATGTGGGTATGGATGCATGGGCGCATCAGTCGATCGAAAAATGGGTACCCAAAATATTTTGCATTAAATCAGGATTAAATAATTACTATTAAATCGAATAACAAGGGGTCAGGGATGCTGCATAAACGCACAGACGGATGCATCAGACGGCAACCAAACCGGTCTTAATTTGAAGCGCAGATGCATAGCTAGTGAACGCCCGTGTTCGGGACGATGTGCGTATGGATGCATGGGCGCATCAGTCGATCGAAAAATGGGTACCCAAAATATTTAACATTAAATGAGGATTAAATAATTACTATTAAATCGAATAACAAGGGTCAGGGATGCTGCATAAACGCACAGACGGATGCATCAGACGGCAACCAAACCGGTCTTAATTTGAAGCGCAGATGCATAGCTAGTGAACGCGCGTGTTCGGGACGATGTGGGTATGGATGCATGGGTACATCAGTCGATCGAAAAATGGGTAGCCAAAATATTTTAAATTAAATCAGGATTAAAAAATTACTTTTAAATCGAATAACAAGGGGTCAGGGATGCTGCATAAACGCACAGACGGATGCATCAGACGGCAACCAAACCGGTCTTAATTTGAAGCGCAGATGCATAGCTAGTGAACGCGCGTGTTCGGAGCGATTAGGGTATTGATGCATGGGCGCATCAGTCGATCGAAAAATGGGTACCCAAAATATTTTACATTAAATGAGGATTAAATAATTACTATTAAATCGAATAACAAGGGTCAGGGATGCTGCATAAACGCACAGACGGATGCATCAGACGGCAACCAAAGCGGTCTTAATTTGAAGTGCAGATGCATAGCTAGTGAACGCCCGTGTTCGGGACGATGTGCGTATGGATGCATGGGCGCATCAGTCGATCGAAAAATGGGTACCCAAAATATTTTACATTAAATCAGGATTAAATAATTACTATTAAATCGAATAACAAGGGTCAGGGATGCTGCATAAACGCACAGACGGCTGCATCAGACGGCAACCAAACCGGTCTTAATTTGAAGCGCAGATGCATAGCTAGTGAACCCGCGTGTTCGGGACGATGTTGGTATGGATGCATGGGCACATCAGTCGATCGAACAATGAGTACCCAAAATATTTTACATTAAATCAGGATTAAATAATTACTATTAAATCGAATAACAAGGGGTCAGGGATGCTGCATAAACGCAGAGACGGATGCATCAGACGGCAACCAAAGCGGTCTTAATTTGAAGCGCAGATGCATAGCTAGTGAACGCGCGTGTTCGGGACGATGTTGGTATGGATGCATGGGCGCATCAGTCAATCGAAAAATGGGTACCCAAAATATTTTACATTAAATCAGGATTAAATAATTACTATTAAATCGAATAACAAGGGGTCAGGGATGCTGCATAAACGCACAGACGGATGCATCAGACGGCAACCAAACCGGTCCCAATTTGAAGCGCAGATGCATAGCTAGTGAACGCGCGTGTTCGGGACGATGTGGGTATGGATGCATGGGCGCATCAGTCGATCGAAAAATGGGTACCCAAAATGTTTTAAATTAAATCAGGATTAAATAATTACTATTAAATCGAATAACAAGGGGTCAGGGATGCTGCATAAACGTACAGACGGATGCATCAGACGGCAACCAAACCGGTCTTAATTTGAAGTGCAGATGCATAGCTAGTGAACGCTCGTGGTCGGGCCGATGTGGGTATGGATGCATGGGCGCATCAGTCGATCGAAAAATGAGTACCCAAAATATTTTACATTAAATCAGGATTAAATAATTACTATTAAATCGAATAACAAGGGGTCAGGGATGCTGCATAAACGCACAGACGGATGCATCAGACGGCAACCAAACCGGTCTTAATTTGAAGCGCAGATGCATAGCTAGTGAACGCGCGTGTTCGGGACGATGTGGGTATGGATGCATGAGCGCATCAGTCGATCGAAAAATGAGTACCCAAAATATTTTACATTAAATCAGGATTAAATAATTACTTTTAAATCGAATAACAAGGGGTCAGGGATGCTGCATAAACGCACAGACGGATGCATCAGACGGCAACCAAACCGGTCTTAATTTGAAGCGCAGATGCATAGCTAGTGAACGCGCGTGTTCGGGACGATGTGGGTATGGATGCATGGGCGCATCAGTCGATCGAAAAATGGGTACCCAAAATATTTTGCATTAAATCAGGATTAAATAATTACTATTAAATCGAATAACAAGGGGTCAGGGATGCTGCATAAACGCACAGACGGATGCATCAGACGGCAACCAAACCGGTCTTAATTTGAAGCGCAGATGCATAGCTAGTGAACGCCCGTGTTCGGGACGATGTGCGTATGGATGCATGGGCGCATCAGTCGATCGAAAAATGGGTACCCAAAATATTTTACATTAAATGAGGATTAAATAATTACTATTAAATCGAATAACAAGGGTCAGGGATGCTGCATAAACGCACAGACGGCTGCATCAGACGGCAACCAAACCGGTCTTAATTTGAAGCGCAGATGCATAGCTAGTGAACGCGCGTGTTCGGGACGATGTGGGTATGGATGCATGGGTACATCAGTCGATCGAAAAATGGGTAGCCAAAATATTTTACATTAAATCAGGATTAAATAATTACTATTAAATCGAATAACAAGGGGTCAGGGATGCTGCATAAACGCAGAGACGGATGCATCAGACGGCAACCAAACCGGTCTTAATTTGAAGCGCAGATGCATAGCTAGTGAACACGCGTGTTTGGAGCGATTAGGGTATGGATGCATGGGCGCATCAGTCGATCGAAAAATGGGTACCCAAAATATTTTACATTAAATGAGGATTAAATAATTACTATTAAATCGAATAACAAGGGTCAGGGATGCTGCATAAACGCACAGACGGATGCATCAGACGGCAACCAAAGCGGTCTTAATTTGAAGCGCAGATGCATAGCTAGTGAACGCCCGTGTTCGGGACGATGTGGGTATGGATGCATGGGTGCATCAGTCGATCGAAAAAGGGTACCCAAAATATTTTACATTAAATCAGGATTAAAAAAAAATACTTTTAAATCGAATAACAAGGGGTCAGGAATGCTGCATAAACGCACAGACGGATGCATCAGACGGCAACCAAACCGGTCTTAATTTGAAGCGCAGATGCATAGCTAGTGAACGCGCGTGTTCGGGGCGATGTGGGTATGGATGCATGGGCGCATCAGTCAATCGAAAAATGGGTACCCAAAATATTTTACATTAAAACAGGATTAAATAATTACTATTAAATCGAATAACAAGGGGTCAGGGATGCTGCATAAACGCACAGACGGGTGCATCAGACGGCAACCAAACCGGTCTTAATTTGAAGCGCAGATGCATAGCTAGTGAACGCGTGTGTTCGGAGCGATAAGGGTATGGATGCATGGGCGCATCAGTCGATCGAAAAATGGGTACCCAAAATATTTTACATTAAATGAGGATTAAATAATTACTATTAAATCGAATAACAAGGGTCAGGGATGCTGCATAAACGCACAGACGGATGCATCAGACGGCAACCAAACCGGTCTTAATTTGAAGCGCAGATGCATAGCTAGTGAACGCGCGTGTTCGGGACGATGTTGGTATGGATGCATGGGCGCATCAGTCGATCGAAACATGGGTACCCAAAATATTTTACATTAAATCAGGATTAAATAATTACTATAAAATCGAATAACAAGGGGTCAGGGATGCTGCATAAACGCACAGACGGATGCATCAGACGGCAACCAAACCGGTCTTAATTTGAAGCGCAGATGCATAGCTAGTGAACGCGCGTGTTCGGGACGATTTGGGTATGGATGCATGGGCGCATCAGTCGATCGAAAAATGGGTACCCAAAATATTTTACATTAAATCAGGATTAAATAATTACTATTAAATCGAATAACAAGGGGTCAGGGATGCTGCATAAACGTACAGACGGATGCATCAGACGGCAACCAAACTGGTCTTAATTTGAAGTGCAGATGCATAGCTAGTGAACGCGCGTGTTTGGACCGATGTTGGTATGGATGCATGGGCGCATCAGTCGATCGAACAATGAGTACCCAAAATATTTTACATTAAATCAGGATTAAATAATTACTATTAAATCGAATAACAAGGGGTCAGGGATGCTGCATAAACGCAGAGACGGATGCATCAGACGGCAACCAAACCGGTCTTAATTTGAAGCGCAGATGCATAGCTAGTGAACGCGCGTGTTCGGGACGATGTTGGTATGGATGCATGGGCGCATCAGTCGATCGAAAAATGGGTACCCAAAATATTTTACAATAAATCAGGATTAAATAATTACTATTAAATCGAATAACAAGGGGTCAGGGATGCTGCATAAACGCACAGACGGATGCATCAGACGGCAACCAAAGCGGTCTTAATTTGAAGCGCAGATGCATAGCTAGTGAACGCGCGTGTTCGGGACGATGTTGGTATGGATGCATGGGCGCATCAGTCGATCGAAAAATGGGTACCCAAAATATTTTACATTAAATGAGGATTAAATAATTACTATTAAATCGAATAACAAGGGGTCAGGGATGCTGCATAAACGTACAGACGGATGCATCAGACGGCAACCAAACCGGTCCCAATTTGAAGCGCAGATGCATAGCTAGTGAACGCGTAGTTTGGACCGATGTTGGTATTGATGCATGGGCGCATCAGTCGATCGAACAATGAGTACCCAAAATATTTTACATTAAATCAGGATTAAATAATTACTATTAAATCGAATAACAAGGGGTCAGGGATGCTGCATAAACGTACAGACGGATGCATCAGACGGCAACCAAACCGGTCTTAATTTGAAGTGCAGATGCATAGCTAGTGAACGCGCGTGTTTGGACCGATGTTGGTATGGATGCATGGGCACATCAGTCGATCGAACAATGAGTACCCAAAATATTTTACATTAAATCAGGATTAAATAATTACTATTAAATCGAATAACAAGGGGTCAAGGATGCTGCATAAACGTACAGACGGATGCATCAGACGGCAACCAAACCGGTCTTAATTTGAAGTGCAGATGCATAGCTAGTGAACGCGCGTGTTTGGACCGATGTTGGTATGGATGCATGGGCACATCAGTCGATCGAACAATGAGTACCCAAAATATTTTACATTAAATCAGGATTAAATAATTACTATTAAATCGAATAACAAGGGGTCAGGGTGCTGCATAAACGCACAGACGGATGCATCAGACGGCAACCAAACCGGTCTTAATTTGAAGCGCAGATGCATAGCTAGTGAACGCGCGTGTTCGGGACGATGTGGGTATGGATGCATGGGCGCATCAGTCGATCGAAAAATGGGTACCCAAAATATTTTACATTTAATCAGAATTAAATAATTACTATTAAATCGAATAACAAGGGGTCAGGGATGCTGCATAAACGCAGAGACGGATGCATCAGACGGCAACCAAAGCGGTCTTAATTTGAAGCGCAGATGCATAGCTAGTGAACGCGCGTGTTCGGGACGATGTTGGTATGGATGCATGGGCGCATCAGTCGATCGAAAAATGGGTACCCAAAATATTTTACATTAAATGGGGATTAAATAATTACTATTAAATCGAATAACAAGGGGTCAGGGATGCTGCATAAACGCACAGACGGATGCATCAGACGGCAACCAAACCGGTCTTAATTTGAAGCACAGATGCATAGCTAGTGAACGCGCGTGTTCGGGACGATGTGGGTATGGATGTATGGGTGCATCAGTCGATCGAAAAATGGGTACCCAAAATATTTTACATTAAATCAGGATTAAAAAAAAATACTTTTAAATCGAATAACAAGGGGTCAGGAATGCTGCATAAACGCACAGACGGATGCATCAGACGGCAACCAAACCGGTCTTAATTTGAAGCGCAGATGCATAGCTAGTGAACGCGCGTGTTCGGGGCGATGTGGGTATGGATGCATGGGCGCATCAGTCGATCGAAAAATGGGTACCCAAAATATTTTACATTAAATCAGGATTAAATAATTACTATTAAATCGAATAACAAGGGGTCAGGGATGCTGCATAAACGCACAGACGGGTGCATCAGACGGCAACCAAACCGGTCTTAATTTGAAGCGCAGATGCATAGCTAGTGAACGCGCGTGTTCGGAGCGATTAGGGTATTGATGCATGGGCGCATCAGTCGATCGAAAAATGGGTACCCAAAATATTTTACATTAAATGAGGATTAAATAATTACTATTTAATCGAATAACAAGGGTCAGGGATGCTGCATAAACGCACAGACGGATGCATCAGACGGCAACCAAACCGGTCTTAATTTGAAGCGCAGATGCATAGCTAGTGAACGCGCGTGTTCGGGACGATGTTGGTATGGATGCATGGGCGCATCAGTCGATCGAAACATGGGTACCCAAAATATTTTACATTAAATCAGGATTAAATAATTACTATTAAATCGAATAACAAGGGGTCAGGGATGCTGCATAAACGCACAGACGGATGCATCAGACGGCAACCAAACCGGTCTTAATTTGAAGCGCAGATGCATAGCTAGTGAACGCGCGTGTTCGGGACGATGTGGGTATGGATGCATGGGCGCATCAGTCGATCGAAACATGGGTACCCAAAATATTTTACATTAAATCAGGATTAAATAATTACTATTAAATCGAATAACAAGGGGTCAGGGATGCTGCATAAACGCACAGACGGATGCATCAGACGGCAACCAAAGCGGTCTTAATTTGAAGCGCAGATGCATAGCTAGTGAACGCGCGTGTTCGGGACGATGTTGGTATGGATGCATGGGCGCATCAGTCGATCGAAAAATGGGTACCCAAAATATTTTACATTAAATCAGGATTAAATAATTACTATTAAATCGAATAACAAGGGGTCAGGGATGCTGCATAAACGCACAGACGGATGCATCAGACGGCAACCAAACCGGTCCCAATTTGAAGCGCAGATGCATAGCTAGTGAACGCGCGTGTTCGGGACGATGTGGGTATGGATGCATGGGCGCATCAGTCGATCGAAAAATGGGTACCCAAAATGTTTTAAATTAAATCAGGATTAAATAATTACTATTAAATCGAATAACAAGGGGTCAGGGATGCTGCATAAACGTACAGACGGATGCATCAGACGGCAACCAAACCGGTCTTAATTTGAAGTGCAGATGCATAGCTAGTGAACGCGCGTGGTCGGGCCGATGTGGGTATGGATGCATGGGCGCATCAGTCGATCGAAAAATGAGTACCCAAAATATTTTACATTAAATCAGGATTAAATAATTACTATTAAATCGAATAACAAGGGGTCAGGGATGCTGCATAAACGCACAGACGGATGCATCAGACGGCAACCAAACCGGTCTTAGTTTGAAGCGCAGATGCATAGCTAGTGAACGCGCGTGTTCGGGACGATGTGGGTATGGATGCATGAGCGCATCAGTCGATCGAAAAATGAGTACCCAAAATATTTTACATTAAATCAGGATTAAATAATTACTTTTAAATCGAATAACAAGGGGTCAGGGATGCTGCATAAACGCACAGACGGATGCATCAGACGGCAACCAAACCGGTCTTAATTTGAAGCGCAGATGCATAGCTAGTGAACGCGCGTGTTCGGGACGATGTGGGTATGGATGCATGGGCGCATCAGTCGATCGAAAAATGGGTACCCAAAATATTTTGCATTAAATCAGGATTAAATAATTACTATTAAATCGAATAACAAGGGGTCAGGGATGCTGCATAAACGCACAGACGGATGCATCAGACGGCAACCAAACCGGTCTTAATTTGAAGCGCAGATGCATAGCTAGTGAACGCCCGTGTTCGGGACGATGTGCGTATGGATGCATGGGCGCATCAGTCGATCGAAAAATGGGTACCCAAAATATTTTACATTAAATGAGGATTAAATAATTACTATTAAATCGAATAACAAGGGTCAGGGATGCTGCATAAACGCACAGACGGCTGCATCAGACGGCAACCAAACCGGTCTTAATTTGAAGCGCAGATGCATAGCTAGTGAACGCGCGTGTTCGGGACGATGTGGGTATGGATGCATGGGTACATCAGTCGATCGAAAAATGGGTAGCCAAAATATTTTACATTAAATCAGGATTAAATAATTACTATTAAATCGAATAACAAGGGGTCAGGGATGATGCATAAACGCAGAGACGGATGCATCAGACGGCAACCAAACCGGTCTTAATTTGAAGCGCAGATGCATAGCTAGTGAACACGCGTGTTTGGAGCGATTAGGGTATGGATGCATGGGCGCATCAGTCGATCGAAAAATGGGTACCCAAAATATTTTACATTAAATGAGGATTAAATAATTACTATTAAATCGAATAACAAGGGTCAGGGATGCTGCATAAACGCACAGACGGATGCATCAGACGGCAACCAAAGCGGTCTTAATTTGAAGCGCAGATGCATAGCTAGTGAACGCCCGTGTTCGGGACGATGTGCGTATGGATGCATGGGCGCATCAGTCGATCGAAAAATGGGTACCCAAAATATTTTACATTAAATCAGGATTAAATAATTACTATTAAATCGAATAACAAGGGTCAGGGATGCTGCATAAACGCACAGACGGATGCATCAGACGGCAACCAAACCGGTCTTAATTTGAAGCGCAGATGCATAGCTAGTGAACGCGTGTGTTCGGGACGATGTGGGTATGGATGCATGGGTGCATCAGTCGATCGAAAAATGGGAAGCCAAAATATTTTACATTAAATCAGGATAAAAAATTACTTTTAAATCGAATAACAAGGGGTCAGGGATGCTGCATAAACGCACAGACGGATGCATCAGACGGCAACCAAACCGGTCTTAATTTGAAGCGCAGATGCATAGCTAGTGAACGCCCGTGTTCGGAGCGATAAGGGTATGGATGCATGGGCGCATCAGTCGATCGAAAAATGGGTACCCAAAATATTTTACATTAAATGAGGATTAAATAATTACTATTAAATCGAATAACAAGGGTCAGGGATGCTGCATAAACGCACAGACGGCTGCATCAGACGGCAACCAAACCGGTCTTAATTTGAAGCGCAGATGCATAGCTAGTGAACGCGCGTGTTCGGGACGATGTTGGTATGGATGCATGGGCGCATCAGTCGATCGAAACATGGGTACCTAAAATATTTTACATTAAATCAGGATTAAATAATTACTATTAAATCGAATAACAAGGGGTCAGGGATGCTGCATAAACGCACAGACGGATGTATCAGACGGCAACCAAACCGGTCTAAATTTGAAGCGCAGATGCATAGCTAGTGAACGCGCGTGTTCGGGACGATGTGGGTATGGATGCATGGGCACATCAGTCGATCGAAAAATGGGTACCCAAAATATTTTACATTAAATCAGGATTAAATAATTACTATTAAATCGAATAACAAGGGGTCAGGGATGCTGCATTAACGTACAGACGGATGCATCAGACGGCAACCAAACCGGTCTTAATTTGAAGTGCAGATGCATAGCTAGTGAACGCGCGTGTTTGGACCGATGTTGGTATGGATGCATGGGCGCATCAGTCGATCGAACAATGAGTACCCAAAATATTTTACATTAAATCAGGATTAAATAATTACTATTAAATCGAATAACAAGGGGTCAGGGATGCTGCATAAACGCACAGACGGATGCATCAGACGGCAACCAAACCGGTCTTAATTTGAAGCGCAGATGCATAGCTAGTGAACGCGCGTGTTCGGGACGATGTGGGTATGGATGCATGGGCGCATCAGTCGATCGAAAAATGAGTACCCAAAATATTTTACATTAAATCAGGATTAAATAATTACTATTAAATCGAATAACAAGGGGTCAGGGATGCTGCATAAACACAGAGACGGATGCATCAGACGGCAACCAAAGCGGTCTTAATTTGAAGCGCAGATGCATAGCTAGTGAACGCGCGTGTTCGGGACGATGTTGGTATGGATGCATGGGCGCATCAGTCGATCGAAAAATGGGTACCCAAAATATTTTACATTAAATCAGGATTAAATAATTACTATTAAATCGAATAACAAGGGGTCAGGGATGCTGCATAAACGCACAGACGGATGCATCAGACGGCAATCAAACCGGTCTTAATTTGAAGCGCAGATGCATAGCTAGTGAACGCCCGTGTTCGGAGCGATAAGGGTATGGATGCATGGGCGCATCAGTCGATCGAAAAATGGGTACCCAAAATATTTTACATTAAATCAGGATTAAATAATTACTATTAAATCGAATAACAAGGGTCAGGGATGCTGCATAAACGCACAGACGGCTGCATCAGACGGCAACCAAACCGGTCTTAATTTGAAGCGCAGATGCATAGCTAGTGAACGCGCGTGTTCGGGACGATGTTGGTTTGGATGCATGGGCGCATCAGTCGATCGAAACATGGGTACCCAAAATATTTTACATTAAATCAGGATTAAATAATTATTATTAAATCGAATAACAAGGGGTCAGGGATGCTGCATAAACGCACAGACGGATGCATCAGACGGCAACCAAACCGGTCTAAATTTGAAGCGCAGATGCATAGCTAGTGAACGCGCGTGTTCGGGACGATGTGGGTATGGATGCATGGGCGCATCAGTCGATCGAAAAATGGGTACCCAAAATATTTTACATTAGATCAGGATTAAATAATTACTATTAAATCGAATAACAAGGGGTCAGGGATGCTGCATAAAGGTACAGACGGATGCATCAGACGGCAACCAAACCGGTCTTAATTTGGAGTGCAGATGCATAGCTAGTGAACGCGCGTGTTTGGACCGATGTTGGTATAGATGCATGGGCGCATCAGTCGATCGAACAATGAGTACCCAAAATATTTTTCATTAAATCAGGATTAAATAATTACTATTAAATCGAATAACAAGGGGTCAGGGATGCTGCATAAACGCACAGACGGATGCATCAGACGGCAACCAAACCGGTCTTAATTTGAAGCGCAGATGCATAGCTAGTGAACGCGCGTGTTCGGGACGATGTGGGTATGGATGCATGGGCGCATCAGTCGATCGAAAAATGAGTACCCAAAATATTTTACATTAAATCAGGATTAAATAATTACTATTAAATCGAATAACAAGGGGTCAGGGATGCTGCATAAACGCAGAGACGGATGCATCAGACGGCAACCAAAGCGGTCTTAATTTGAAGCGCAGATGCATAGCTAGTGAACGCGCGTGTTCGGGACGATGTTGGTATGGATGCATGGGCGCATCAGTCGATCGAAAAATGGGTACCCAAAATATTTTACATTAAATCAGGATTAAATAATTACTATTAAATCGAATAACAAGGGGTCAGGGATGCTGCATAAACGTACAGACGGATGCATCAGACGGCAACCAAACCGGTCCCAATTTGAAGCGCAGATGCATAGCTAGTGAACGCGTAGTTTGGACCGATGTTGGTATGGATGCATGGGCGCATCAGTCGATCGAACAATGAGTACCCAAAATATTTTACATTAAATCAGGATTAAATAATTACTATTAAATCGAATAACAAGGGGTCAGGGATGCTGCATAAACGCACAGACGGATGCATCAGACGGCAACCAAACCGGTCCCAATTTGAAGCGCAGATGCATAGCTAGTGAACGCGCGTGTTCGGGACGATGTGGGTATGGATGCATGGGCGCATCAGTCGATCGAAAAATGGGTACCCAAAATATTTTACATTAAATCAGGATTAAATAATTACTATTAAATCGAATAACAAGGGGTTAGGGATGCTGCATAAACGTACAGACGGATGCATCAGACGGCAACCAAACCGGTCTTAATTTGAAGTGCAGATGCATAGCTAGTGAACGCGCGTGTTCGGGCCGATGTTGGTATGGATGCATGGGCGCATCAGTCGATCGAAAAATGAGTACCCAAAATATTTTACATTAAATCAGGATTAAATAATTACTATTAAATCGAATAACAAGGGGTCAGGGATGCTGCATAAACGCAGAGACGGATGCATCAGACGGCAACCAAACCGGTCTTAATTTGAAGCGCAGATGCATAGCTAGTGAACGCGCGTGTTCGGGACGATGTGGGTATAGATGCATGGGCGCATCAGTCGATCGAAAAATGGGTACCCAAAATATTTTACATTAAATCAGGATTAAATAATTACTATTAAATCGAATAACAAGGGGTCAGGGATGCTGCATAAACGCACAGACGGATGCATCAGACGGCAACCAAACCGGTCTTAATTTGAAGCGCAGATGCATAGCTAGTGAACGCGCGTGTTCGGGACGATGTGGGTATGGATGCATGGGCGCATCAGTCGATCGAAAAATGGGTACCCAAAATATTTTACATTAAATCAGGATTAAATAATTACTTTTAAATCGAATAACAAGGGGTCAGGGATGCTGCATAAACGCACAGACGGATGCATCAGACGGCAACCAAACCGGTCTTAATTTGAAGCGCAGATGCATAGCTAGTGAACGCCCGTGTTCGGGACGATGTGCGTATGGATGCATGGGCGCATCAGTCGATCGAAAAATGGGTACACAAAATATTTTACATTAAATCAGGATTAGATAATTACTATTAAATCGAATAACAAGGGTCAGGGATGCTGCATAAACGCACAGACGGATGCATCAGACGGCAACCAAACCGGTCTTAATTTGAAGCGCAGATGCATAGCTAGTGAACGCGCGTGTTCAGGGCGATGTGGGTATGGATGCATGGGCGCATCAGTCGATCGAAAAATGGGTACCCAAAATATTTTACATTAAATCAGGATTAAATAATTACTATTAAATCGAATAACAAGGGGTCAGGGATGCTGCATAAACGCACAGACGGATGCATCAGACGGCAACCAAACCGGTCTTAATTTGAAGCGCAGATGCATAGCTAGTGAACGCGTGTGTTCGGAGCGATTAGGGTATGGATGCATGGGCGCATCAGTCGATCGAAAAATGGGTACCCAAAATATTTTACATTAAATCAGGATTAAATAATTACTATTAAATCGAATAACATGGGGTCAGGGATGCTGCATAAACGCACAGACGGATGCATCAGACGGCAACCAAACCGGTCTTAATTTGAAGCGCAGATGTATAGCTAGTGAAAGCGCGTGTTCGGGACGATGTTGGTATGGATGCATGGGCGCATCAGTCGATCGAAAAATGGGTACCCAAAATATTTTACATTAAATGAGGATTAAATAATTACTATTAAATCGAATAATAAGGGGTCAGGGATGCTGCATAAACGCACAGACGGATGCATCAGACGGCAACCAAACCGGTCCCAATTTGAAGCGCAGATGCATAGCTAGTAAACGCGCGTGTTCGGGACGATGTGGGTATGGATGCATGGGCGCATCAGTCGATCGAAAAATGGGTACCCAAAATATTTTACATTAAATCAGGATTAAATAATTACTATTAAATCGAATAACAAGGGGTCAGGGATGCTGCATAAACGTACAGACGGATGCATCAGACGGCAACCATACCGGTCTTAATTTGAAGTGCAGATGCATAGCTAGTGAACGCGCGTGTTCGGGCCGATGTGGGTATGGATGCATGGGCGCGTCAGTCGATCGAAAAAAGAGTACCCAAAATATTTTACATTAAATCAGGATTAAATAATTACTATTAAATCGAATAACAAGGGGTCAGGGATGCTGCATAAACGCACAGACGGATGCATCAGACGGCAACCAAACCGGTCTTAATTTGAAGCGCAGATGCATAGCTAGTGAACGCGCGTGTTCGGGACGATGTGGGTATGGATGCATGGGCGCATCAGTCGATCGAAAAAAGGGTACCCAAAATATTTTACATTAAATCAGGATTAAATAATTACTATTAAATCGAATAACAAGGGGTCAGGGATGCTGCATAAACGCACAGACGGATGCATCAGACGGCAACCAAACCGGTCTTAATTTGAAGCGCAGATGCATAGCTAGTGAACGCGCGTGTTCGGGACGATGTGTGTATGGATGCATGGGTGCATCAGTCGATCGAAAAATGAGTACCCAAAATATTTTACATTAAATCAGGATTAAAAAATTACTTTTAAATCGAATAAGAAGGGGTCAGGGATGCTGCATAAACGCACAGACGGATGCATCAGACGGCAACCAAACCGGTCTTAATTTGAAGCGCAGATGCATAGCTAGTGAACGCGCGTGTTCAGGGCGATGTGGGTATGGATGCATGGTGCGCATCAGTCGATCGAAAAATGGGTACCCAAAATATTTTACATTAAATCAGGATAAAAAATTACTTTTAAATCGAATAACAAGGGGTCAGGGATGCTGCATAAACGCACAGACGGATGCATCAGACGGCAACCAAACCGGTCTTAATTTGAAGCGCAGATGCATAGCTAGTGAACGCCCGTGTTCGGAGCGATAAGGGTATGGATGCATGGGCGCATCAGTCGATCGAAAAATGGGTACCCAAAATATTTTACATTAAATGAGGATTAAATAATTACTATTAAATCGAATAACAAGGGTCAGGGATGCTGCATAAACGCACAGACGGCTGCATCAGACGGCAACCAAACCGGTCTTAATTTGAAGCGCAGATGCATAGCTAGTGAACGCGCGTGTTCGGGACGATGTTGGTATGGATGCATGGGCGCATCAGTCGATCGAAACATGGGTACCTAAAATATTTTACATTAAATCAGGATTAAATAATTACTATTAAATCGAATAACAAGGGGTCAGGGATGCTGCATAAACGTACAGACGGATGCATCAGACGGCAACCAAACCGGAATTAATTTGAAGTGCAGATGCATAGCTAGTGAACGCGCGTGTTTGGACCGATGTTGGTATGGATGCATGGGCGCATCAGTCGATCGAACAATGAGTACCCAAAATATTTTACATTAAATCAGGATTAAATAATTACTATTAAATCGAATAACAAGGGGTCAGGGATGCTGCATAAACGCACAGACGGATGCATCAGACGGCAACCAAACCGGTCTTAATTTGAAGCGCAGATGCATAGCTAGTGAACGCGCGTGTTCGGGACGATGTGGGTATGGATGCATGGGCGCATCAGTCGATCGAAAAATGAGTACCCAAAATATTTTACATTAAATCAGGATTAAAAAATTACTATTAAATCGAATAACAAGGGGTCAGGGATGCTGCATAAACACAGAGACGGATGCATCAGACGGCAACCAAAGCGGTCTTAATTTGAAGCGCAGATGCATAGCTAGTGAACGCGCGTGTTCGGGACGATGTTGGTATGGATGCATGGGCGCATCAGTCGATCGAAAAATGGGTACCCAAAATATTTTACATTAAATCAGGATTAAATAATTACTATTAAATCGAATAACAAGGGGTCAGGGATGCTGCATAAACGCACAGACGGATGCATCAGACGGCAATCAAACCGGTCTTAATTTGAAGCGCAGATGCATAGCTAGTGAACGCCCGTGTTCGGAGCGATAAGGGTATGGATGCATGGGCGCATCAGTCGATCGAAAAATGGGTACCCAAAATATTTTACATTAAATCAGGATTAAATAATTACTATTAAATCGAATAACAAGGGTCAGGGATGCTGCATAAACGCACAGACGGCTGCATCAGACGGCAACCAAACCGGTCTTAATTTGAAGCGCAGATGCATAGCTAGTGAACGCGCGTGTTCGGGACGATGTTGGTTTGGATGCATGGGCGCATCAGTCGATCGAAACATGGGTACCCAAAATATTTTACATTAAATCAGGATTAAATAATTACTATTAAATCGAATAACAAGGGGTCAGGGATGCTGCATAAACGCACAGACGGATGCATCAGACGGCAACCAAACCGGTCTAAATTTGAAGCGCAGATGCATAGCTAGTGAACGCGCGTGTTCGGGACGATGTGGGTATGGATGCATGGGCGCATCAGTCGATCGAAAAATGGGTACCCAAAATATTTTACATTAAATCAGGATTAAATAATTACTATTAAATCGAATAACAAGGGGTCAGGGATGCTGCATAAAGGTACAGACGGATGCATCAGACGGCAACCAAACCGGTCTTAATTTGGAGTGCAGATGCATAGCTAGTGAACGCGCGTGTTTGGACCGATGTTGGTATAGATGCATGGGCGCATCAGTCGATCGAACAATGAGTACCCAAAATATTTTTCATTAAATCAGGATTAAATAATTACTATTAAATCGAATAACAAGGGGTCAGGGATGCTGCATAAACGCACAGACGGATGCATCAGACGGCAACCAAACCGGTCTTAATTTGAAGCGCAGATGCATAGCTAGTGAACGCGCGTGTTCGGGACGATGTGGGTATGGATGCATGGGCGCATCAGTCGATCGAAAAATGAGTACCCAAAATATTTTACATTAAATCAGGATTAAATAATTACTATTAAATCGAATAACAAGGGGTCAGGGATGCTGCATAAACGCAGAGACGGATGCATCAGACGGCAAACAAAGCGGTCTTAATTTGAAGCGCAGATGCATAGCTAGTGAACGCGCGTGTTCGGGACGATGTTGGTATGGATGCATGGGCGCATCAGTCGATCGAAAAATGGGTACCCAAAATATTTTACATTAAATCAGGATTAAATAATTACTATTAAATCGAATAACAAGGGGTCAGGGATGCTGCATAAACGTACAGACGGATGCATCAGACGGCAACCAAACCGGTCCCAATTTGAAGCGCAGATGCATAGCTAGTGAACGCGTAGTTTGGACCGATGTTGGTATGGATGCATGGGCGCATCAGTCGATCGAACAATGAGTACCCAAAATATTTTACATTAAATCAGGATTAAATAATTACTATTAAATCGAATAACAAGGGGTCAGGGATGCTGCATAAACGCACAGACGGATGCATCAGACGGCAACCAAACCGGTCCCAATTTGAAGCGCAGATGCATAGCTAGTGAACGCGCGTGTTCGGGACGATGTGGGTATGGATGCATTGGCGCATCAGTCGATCGAAAAATGGGTACCCAAAATATTTTACATTAAATCAGGATTAAATAATTACTATTAAATCGAATAACAAGGGGTTAGGGATGCTGCATAAACGTACAGACGGATGCATCAGACGGCAACCAAACCGGTCTTAATTTGAAGTGCAGATGCATAGCTAGTGAACGCGCGTGTTCGGGCCGATGTTGGTATGGATGCATGGGCGCATCAGTCGATCGAAAAATGAGTACCCAAAATATTTTACATTAAATCAGGATTAAATAATTCCTATTAAATCGAATAATAAGGGGTCAGGGATGCTGCATAAACGCAGAGACGGATGCATCAGACGGCAACCAAACCGGTCTTAATTTGAAGCGCAGATGCATAGCTAGTGAACGCGCGTGTTCGGGACGATGTGGGTATAGATGCATGGGCGCATCAGTCGATCGAAAAATGGGTACCCAAAATATTTTACATTAAATCAGGATTAAATAATTACTATTAAATCGAATAACAAGGGGTCAGGGATGCTGCATAAACGCAAAAACGGATGCATCAGACGGCAACCAAACCGGTCTTAATTTGAAGCGCAGATGCATAGCTAGTGAACGCGCGTGTTCGGGACGATGTGGGTATGGATGCATGGGCGCATCAGTCGATCGAAAAATGGGTACCCAAAATATTTTACATTAAATCAGGATTAAATAATTACTTTTAAATCGAATAACAAGGGGTCAGGGATGCTGCATAAACGCACAGACGGATGCATCAGACGGCAACCAAACCGGTCTTAATTTGAAGCGCAGATGCATAGCTAGTGAACGCCCGTGTTCGGGACGATGTGCGTATGGATGCATGGGCGCATCAGTCGATCGAAAAATGGGTACCCAAAATATTTTACATTAAATCAGGATTAAATAATTACTATTAAATCGAATAACAAGGGTCAGGGATGCTGCATAAACGCACAGACGGATGCATCAGACGGCAACCAAACCGGTCTTAATTTGAAGCGCAGATGCATAGCTAGTGAACGCGCGTGTTCAGGGCGATGTGGGTATGGATGCATGGGCGCATCAGTCGATCGAAAAATGGGTACCCAAAATATTTTACATTAAATCAGGATTAAATAATTACTATTAAATCGAATAACAAGGGGTCAGGGATGCTGCATAAACGCACAGACGGATGCATCAGACGGCAACCAAACCGGTCTTAATTTGAAGCGCAGATGCATAGCTAGTGAACGCGTGTGTTCGGAGCGATTAGGGTATGGATGCATGGGCGCATCAGTCGATCGAAAAATGGGTACCCAAAATATTTTACATTAAATCAGGATTAAATAATTACTATTAAATCGAATAACATGGGGTCAGGGATGCTGCATAAACGCACAGACGGATGCATCAGACGGCAACCAAACCGGTTTTAATTTGAAGCGCAGATGTATAGCTAGTGAAAGCGCGTGTTCGGGACGATGTTGGTATGGATGCATGGGCGCATCAGTCGATCGAAAAATGGGTACCCAAAATATTTTACATTAAATGAGGATTAAATAATTACTATTAAATCGAATAATAAGGGGTCAGGGATGCTGCATAAACGCACAGACGGATGCATCAGACGGCAACCAAACCGGTCCCAATTTGAAGCGCAGATGCATAGCTAGTAAACGCGCGTGTTCGGGACGATGTGGGTATGGATGCATGGGCGCATCAGTCGATCGAAAAATGGGTACCCAAAATATTTTACATTAAATCAGGATTAAATAATTACTATTAAATCGAATAACAAGGGGTCAGGGATGCTGCATAAACGTACAGACGGATGCATCAGACGGCAACCATACCGGTCTTAATTTGAAGTGCAGATGCATAGCTAGTGAACGCGCGTGTTCGGGCCGATGTGGGTATGGATGCATGGGCGCGTCAGTCGATCGAAAAAAGAGTACCCAAAATATTTTACATTAAATCAGGATTAAATAATTACTATTAAATCGAATAACAAGGGGTCAGGGATGCTGCATAAACGCACAGACGGATGCATCAGACGGCAACCAAACCGGTCTTAATTTGAAGCGCAGATGCATAGCTAGTGAACGCGCGTGTTCGGGACGATGTGGGTATGGATGCATGGGCGCATCAGTCGATCGAAAAAAGGGTACCCAAAATATTTTACATTAAATCAGGATTAAATAATTACTATTAAATCGAATAACAAGGGGTCAGGGATGCTGCATAAACGCACAGACGGATGCATCAGACGGCAACCAAACCGGTCTTAATTTGAAGCGCAGATGCATAGCTAGTGAACGCGCGTGTTCGGGACGATGTGTGTATGGATGCATGGGTGCATCAGTCGATCGAAAAATGAGTACCCAAAATATTTTACATTAAATCAGGATTAAAAAATTACTTTTAAATCGAATAAGAAGGGGTCAGGGATGCTGCATAAACGCACAGACGGATGCATCAGACGGCAACCAAACCGGTCTTAATTTGAAGCGCAGATGCATAGCTAGTGAACGCGCGTGTTCGGGACGATGTGGGTATGGATGCATGGGCGCATCAGTCGATCGAAAAATGGGTACCCAAAATATTTTACATTAAATCAGGATTAAATAATTACTATTAAATCGAATAACATGGGGTCAGGGATGCTGCATAAACGCACAGACGGATGCATCAGACGGCAACCAAACCGGTCTTAATTTGAAGCTCAGATGTATAGCTAGTGAACGCGCGTGTTCGGGACGATGTTGGTATGGATGCATGGGCGCATCAGTCGATCGAAAAATGGGTACCTAAAATATTTTACATTAAATGAGGATTAAATAATTACTATTAAATCGAATAATAAGGGATCAGGGATGCTGCATAAACGCACAGACGGATGCATCAGACGGCAACCAAACCGGTCCCAATTTGAAGCGCAGATGCATAGCTAGTAAACGCGCGTGTTCGGGACGATGTGGGTATGGATGCATGGGCGCATCAGTCGATCGAAAAAAGAGTACCCAAAATATTTTACATTAAATCAGGATTAAATAATTACTATTAAATCGAATAACAAGGGGTCAGGGATGCTGCATAAACGTACAGACGGATGCATCAGACGGCAACCAAACCGGTCTTAATTTGAAGCGCAGATGCATAGCTAGTGAACGCGCGTGTTCGGGACGATGTTGGTATGGATGCATGGGCGCATCAGTCGATCGAAAAATGGGTACCCAAAATATTTTACATTAAATCAGGATTAAATAATTACTATTAAATCGAATAACAAGGGGTCAGGGATGCTGCATAAACGCACAGACGGATGCATCAGACGGCAACCAAACCGGTCCCAATTTGAAGCGCAGATGCATAGCTAGTGAACGCGCGTGTTCGGGACGATGTGGGTATGGATGCATGGGCGCATCAGTCGATCGAAAAATGGGTACCCAAAATATTTTACATTAAATCAGGATTAAATAATTACTATTAAATCGAATAACAAGGGGTCAGGGATGCTGCATAAACGTACAGACGGATGCATCAGACGGCAACCATACCGGTCTTAATTTGAAGTGCAGATGCATAGCTAGTGAACGCGCGTGTTCGGGACGATGTTGGTATGGATGCATGGGCGCATCAGTCGATCGAAAAATGGGTACCCAAAATATTTTACATTAAATCAGGATTAAATAATTACTATTAAATCGAATAACATGGGGTCAGGGATGCTGCATAAACGCACAGACGGATGCATCAGACGGCAACCAAACCGGTCTTAATTTGAAGCTCAGATGTATAGCTAGTGAACGCGCGTGTTCGGGACGATGTTGGTATGGATGCATGGGCGCATCAGTCGATCGAAAAATGGGTACCTAAAATATTTTACATTAAATGAGGATTAAATAATTACTATTAAATCGAATAATAAGGGATCAGGGATGCTGCATAAACGCACAGACGGATGCATCAGACGGCAACCAAACCGGTCCCAATTTGAAGCGCAGATGCATAGCTAGTAAACGCGCGTGTTCGGGACGATGTGGGTATGGATGCATGGGAGCATCAGTCGATCGAAAAAAGAGTACCCAAAATATTTTACATTAAATCAGGATTAAATAATTACTATTAAATCGAATAACAAGGGGTCAGGGATGCTGCATAAACGTACAGACGGATGCATCAGACGGCAACCATACCGGTCTTAATTTGAAGTGCAGATGCATAGCTAGTGAACGCGCGTGTTCGGGCCGATGTGGGTATGGATGCATGGGCGCGTCAGTCGATCGAAAAAAGAGTACCCAAAATATTTTACATTAAATCAGGATTAAATAATACTATTAAATCGAATAACAAGGGGTCAGGGATGCTGCATAAACGCACAGACGGATGCATCAGACGGCAACCAAACCGGTCTTAATTTGAAGCGCAGATGCATAGCTAGTGAAAGCGCGTGTTCGGGACGATGTGGGTATGGATGCATGGGCGCATCAGTCGATCGAAAAAAGGGTACCCAAAATATTTTACATTAAATCAGGATTAAATAATTACTATTAAATCGAATAACAAGGGTCAGGGATGCTGCATAAACGCAAAGACGGATGCATCAGACGGCAACCAAACCGGTCTTAATTTGAAGCGCAGATGCATAGCTAGTGAACGCGCGTGTTCGGGACGATGTTGGTATGGATGCATGGGCGCATCAGTCGATCGAAAAATGGGTACCCAAAATATTTTACATTAAATCAGGATTAAATAATTACTATTAAATCGAATAACAAGGGGTCAGGGATGCTGCATAAACGCACAGACGGATGCATCAGACGGCAACCAAACCGGTCCCAATTTGAAGCGCAGATGCATAGCTAGTGAACGCGCGTGTTCGGGACGATGTGGGTATGGATGCATGGGCGCATCAGTCGATCGAAAAATGGGTACCCAAAATATTTTACATTAAATCAGGATTAAATAATTACTATTAAATCGAATAACAAGGGGTCAGGGATGCTGCATAAACGTACAGACGGATGCATCAGACGGCAACCATACCGGTCTTAATTTGAAGTGCAGATGCATAGCTAGTGAACGCGCGTGTTCGGAGCGATTAGGGTATGGATGCATGGGCGCATCAGTCGATCGAAAAATGGGTACCCAAAATATTTTACATTAAATCAGACTTAAATAATTACTATTAAATCGAATAACATGGGGTCAGGGATGCTGCATAAACGCACAGACGGATGCATCAGACGGCAACCAAACCGGTCCCAATTTGAAGCGCAGATGCATAGCTAGTAAACGCGCGTGTTCGGGACGATGTGGGTATGGATGCATGGGCGCATCAGTCGATCGAAAAATGGGTACCCAAAATATTTTACATTAAATCAGGATTAAATAATTACTATTAAATCGAATAACAAGGGGTCAGGGATGCTGCATAAACGCACAGGCAGATGCATCAGACGGCAACCAAACCGGTCTTAATTTGAAGCGCAGATGCATAGCTAGTGAACGCGCGTGTTCGGGACGATGTGGGTATGGATGCATGGGCGCATCAGTCGATCGAAAAAAGGGTACCCAAAATATTTTACATTAAATCAGGATTAAATAATTACTATTAAATCGAATAACAAGGGGTCAGGGATGCTGCATAAATGCACAGACGGATGCATCAGACGGCAACCAAACCGGTCTTAATTTGAAGCGCAGATGCATAGCTAGTGAACGCGCGTGTTCGGAGCGATAAGGGTATGGATGCATGGGCGCATCAGTCGATCGAAAAATGGGTACCCAAAATATTTTACATTAAATCAGAATTAAATAATTACTATTAAATCGAAAAACATGGGGTCAGGGATGCTGCATAAACGCACAGACGGATGCATCAGACGGCAACCAAACCGGTCTTAATTTGAAGCGCAGATGCATAGCTAGTGAACGCGCGTGTTCGGGACGATGTGGGTATGGATGCATGGGCGCATCAGTCGATCGAAAAATGGGTACCCAAAATATTTTACATTAAATCAGGATTAAATAATTACTATTAAATCGAATAACAAGGGGTCAGGAATGCTGCATAAACGCACAGACGGATGCATCAGACGGCAACCAAACCGGTCTTAATTTGAAGCGCAGATGCATAGCTAGTGAACGCGCGTGTTCGGGACGATGTTGGTATGGATGCATGGGCGCATCAGTCGATCGAAAAATGGGTACCCAAAATATTTTACATTAAATCAGGATTAGATAATTACTATTAAATCGAATAACAAGGGGTCAGGAATGCTGCATAAACGCACAGACGGATGCATCAGACGGCAACCAAACCGGTCTTAATTTGAAGCGCAGATGCATAGCTAGTGAACGCGCGTGTTCGGGACGATGTTGGTATGGATGCATGGGCGCATCAGTCGATCGAAAAATGGGTACCCAAAATATTTTACATTAAATCAGGATTAAATAATTACTATTAAAACGAATAACAAGGGGTCAGGGATGCTGCATAAACGCACAGACGGATGCATCAGACGGCAACCAAACCGGTCTTAATTTGAAGCGCAGATGCATAGCTAGTGAACGCGCGTGTTCGGGACGCTGTTGGTATGGATGCATGGGCGCATCAGTCGATCGAAAAATGGGTACCCAAAATATTTTACCTTAAATCAGGATTAAATAATTACTATTAAATCGAATAACAAGGGGTCAGGGATGCTGCATAAACGCAGAGACGGATGCATCAGACGGCAACCAAACCAGTCCAAATTTGAAGCGCAGATGCATAGCTAGTGAACGCGCGTGTTTGGGACGATGTGGGTATGGATGCATGGGCGCATCAGTCGATCGAAAAATGGGTACCCAAAATATTTTACATTAAATCAGGATTAAATAATTACTATTAAATCGAATAACAAGGGGTCAGGGATGCTGCATAAACTTACAGACGGATGCATCAGACGGCAACCAAACCGGTCTTAATTTGAAGTGCAGATGCATAGCTAGTGAACGCGCGTGTTCGGGCCGATGTGGGTATGGATGCATGGGCGCATCAGTCGATCGAAAAATGAGTACTCAAAATATTTTACATTAAATCAGGATTAAATAATTACTATTCAATCGAATAACAAGGGGTCAGGGATGCTGAATAAACGCACAGACGGATGCATCAGACGGCAACCAAACCGTTCTTAATTTGAAGCGCAGATGCATAGCTAGTGAACGCGCGTGTTCGGGACGATGTGGGTATGGATGCATGGGCGCATCAGTCGATCGAAAAATGGGTACCCAAAATATTTTACATTAAATCAGGATTAAATAATTACTATTAAATCGAATAACAAGGGGTCAGGGATGCTGCATAAACGCACAGACGGATGCATCAGACGGCAACCAAACCGGTCTTAATTTGAAGCGCAGATGCATAGCTAGTGAACGCGCGTGTTCGGGACGATGTGGGTATGGATGCATGGGCGCATCAGTCGATCGAAAAATGAGTACCCAAAATATTTTACATTAAATAAGGATTAAATAATTACTATTAAATCAGATAACAAGGGGTCAGGGATGCTGAATAAACGCACAGACGGATGCATCAGACGGCAACAAAACCGGTCTTAATTTGAAGCGCAGATGCATAGCTAGTGAACGCGCGTGTTCGGGGCGATGTGGGTATGGATGCATGGGCGCATCAGTCGATCGAAAAATGGGTACCCAAAATATTTTACATTAAATCAGGATTAAATAATTACTATTAAATCGAATAACATGGGGTCAGGGATGCTGCATAAACGCACAGACGGATGCATCAGACGGCAACCAAACCGGTCTTAATATGAAGTGAAGATGCATAGCTAGTGAACGCGCGTGTTCGGGACGATGTGGGTATGGATGCATGGGCGCATCAGTCGATCGAAAAAAGGGTATCCAAAATATTTTACATTAAATCAGGATTAAATAATTACTATTAAATCGAATAACAAGGGTCAGGGATGCTGCATAAACGCACAGACGGATGCATCAGACGGCAACCAAACCGGTCTTAATTTGAAGCGCAGATGCATAGCTAGTGAACGCGCGTGTCCGGGACGATATGGGTATCGATGCAAGGGCGCATCAGTCGATCGAAAAATGGGTACCCAAAATATTTTACATTAAATCAGGATTAAATAATTACTATTAAATCGAATAACAAGGGGTCAGGGATGCTGCATAAATGCACAGACGGATGCATCAGACGGCAACCAAACCGGTCTTAATTTGAAGCGCAGATGCATAGCTAGTGAACGCGCGTGTTCGGGACGATGTGGGTATGGATGCATGGGCGCATCAGTCGATCGAAAAATGGGTACCCAAAATATTTTACATTAAATCAGGATTAAATAATTACTATTAAATCGAATAACAAGGAGTCAGGGATGTTGCATAAACGCACAGACGGATGCATCAGACGGCAACCAAACCGGTCTTAATTTGAAGCGCAGATGCATAGCTAGTGAATGCGCGTGTTCGGGACGATGTGGGTATGGATGCATGGGCGCATCAGTCGATCGAAAAATAGGTACCCAAAATATTTTACATTAAATCAGGATTAAATAATTACTATTAAATCGAATAACAAGGGGTCAGGGATGCTGCATAAACGCACAGACGGATGCATCAGACGGCAACCAAACCGGTCTTAATTTGAAGCGCAGATGCATAGCTAGTGAACGCGCGTGTTCGGGACGATGTGGGTATGGATGCATGGGCGCATCAGTCGATCGAAAAATGGGTACCCAAAATATTTTACATTAAATCAGGATTAAATAATTACTATTAAATCGAATAACATGGGGTCAGGGATGCTGCATAAACGCACAGACGGATGCATCAGACGGCAACCAAACCGGTCTTAATTTCAACCGCAGATGCATAGCTAGTGAACGCGTGTGTCCGGGACGATGTGGGTATCGATGTATGGGCGCATCAGTCGATCGAAAAATGGGTACCCAAAATATTTTACATTAAATCAGCATTAAATAATAACTATTAAATCGAATAACAAGGGGTCAGGGATGCTGCATAAACGCACAGACGGATGCATCAGACGGCAACCAAACCGGTCTTAATTTGAAGCGCAGATGCATAGCTAGTGAACGCGCGTGTTCGGGACGATGTGGGTATGGATGCATGGGCGCATCAGTCGATCGAAAAATGGGTACCTAAAATATTTTACATTAAATCAGGATTAAATAATTACTATTAAATCGAATAACAAGGAGTCGGGGATGTTGCATAAACGCACAGACGGATGCATCAGACGGCAACCAAACCGGTCTTAATTTGAAGCGCAGATGCATAGCTAGTGAACGCGCGTGTTCGGGACGATGTGGGTATGGATGCATGGGCGCATCAGTCGATCGAAAAATGGGTACCCAAAATATTTTACATTAAATCAGGATTAAATAATTACTATTAAATCGAATAACAAGGGGTCAGGGATGCTGCATAAACACACAGACGGATGCATCAGACGGCAACCAAACCGGTCTTAATTTGAAGCGCAGATGCATAGCTTGTGAACGCGCGTGTTCGGGACGATGTGGGTATGGATGCATGGGCGCATCAGTCGATCGAAAAATGGGTACCCAAAATATTTTACATTAAATCAGGATTAAATAATTACTATTAAATCGAATAACAAGGGGTCAGGGATGCTGCATAAACGCACAGACGGATGCATCAGACGGCAACCAAACCGGTCTTAATTTGAAGCGCAGATGCATAGCTAGTGAACGCGCGTGTTCGGGACGATGTGGGTATGGATGCATGGGCGCATCAGTCGATCGAAAAATGGGTACCCAAAATATTTTACATTAAATCAGGATTAAATAATTACTATTTAATCGAATAACAAGGGGTCAGGGATGCTGCATAAACGCACAGACGGATGCATCAGACGGCAACCAAACCGGTCTTAATTTGAAGCGCAGATGCATAGCTAGTGAACGCGCGTGTTCGGGACGATGTGGGTATGGATGCATGGGCGCATCAGCCGATCGAAAAATGGGTACCCAAAATATTTTACATTAAATCAGGATTAAATAATTACTATTAAATCGAATAACAAGGGGTCAGGGATGCTGCATAAACGCACAGACGGATGCATCAGACGGCAACCAAACCGGTCTTAATTTGAAGCGCAGATGCATAGCTAGTGAACGCGCGTGTTCGGGACGATGTGGGTATGGATGCATGGGCGCATCAGTCGATCGAAAAATGGGTACCCAAAATATTTTACATTAAATCAGGATTAAATAATTACTATTAAATCGAATAACAAGGGGTCAGGGATGCTGCATAAACGCACAGACGGATGCATCAGACGGCAACCAAACCGGTCTTAATTTGAAGCGCAGATGCATAGCTAGTGGACGCGCGTGTTCGGGACGATGTGGGTATGGATGCATGGGCGCATCAGTCGATCGAAAAATGGGTACCCAAAATATTTTACATTAAATCAGGATTAAATAATTACTATTAAATCGAATAACAAGGGGTCAGGGATGCTGCATAAACGCACAGACGGATGCATCAGACGGCAACCAAACCGGTCTTAATTTGAAGCGCAGATGCATAGCTAGTGAACGCGCGTGTTCGGGACGATGTGGGCATGGATGCATGGGCGCATCAGTCGATCGAAAAATGGGTACCCAAAATATTTTACATTAAATCAGGATTAAATAATTACTATTAAATCGAATAACAAGGGGTCAGAGATGCTGCTTAAACGCACAGACGGATGCATCAGACGGCAACCAAACCGGTCTTAATTTGAAGCGCAGATGCATAGCTAGTGAACGCGTGTGTTCGGGACGATGTGGATATGGATGCATGGGCGCATCAGTCGATCGAAAAATGGGTACCCAAAATATTTTACATTAAATCAGGATTAAATAATTACTATTAAATCGAATAACACGGGGTCAGAGATGCTGCTTAAACGCACAGACGGATGCATCAGACGGCAACCAAACCGGTCTTAATTTGAAGCGCAGATGCATAGCTAGTGAACGCGCGTGTTCGGGACGATGTGGGTATGGATGCATGGGCGCATCAGTCGATCGAAAAATGGGTACCCAAAATATTTTACATTAAATCAGGATTAAATAATTACTATTAAATCGAATAACAAGGGGTCAGGGATGCTGCATAAACGCACAGACGGATGCATCAGACGGCAACCAAACCGGTCTTAATTTGAAGCGCAGATGCATAGCTAGTGAACGCGCGTGTTCGTTACGATGTGGGTATGGATTCATGGGCGCATCAGCCGATCGAAAAATGGGTACCCAAAATATTTTACATTAAATCAGGATTAAATAATTACTATTAAATCGAATAACAAGGGGTCAGGGATGCTGCATAAACGCACAGACGGATGCATCAGACGGCAACCAAACCGGTCTTAATTTGAAGTGCAGATGCATAGCTAGTGAACGCGCATGTTCGGGACGATGTGGGTATGGATGCATGGGCGCATCAGTCGATCGAAAAATGGGTACCCAAAATATTTTACATTAAATCAGGATTAAATAATTACTATTAAATCGAATGACAAGGGGTCAGGGATGCTGCATAAACGCACAGACGGATGCATCAGACGGAAACCAAACAGGTCTTAATTTGAAGCGCAGATGCATAGCTAGTGAACGCGCGTGTTCGGGACGATGTGGGTATGGATGCATGGGCGCATCAGTCGATCGAAAAATGGGTACCCAAAATATTTTACATTAAATCAGGATTAAATAATTACTATTAAATCGAATAACAAGGGGTCAGGGATGCTGCATAAACGCACAGACGGTTGCATCAGACGACAACCAAACCGGTCTTAATTTGAAGCGCAGATGCATAGCTAGTGAACGCGCGTGTTCGGGACGATGTGGGCATGGATGCATGGGCGCATCAGTCGATCGAAAAAATGGGTACCCAAAATATTTTACATTAAATCAGGATTAAATAATTACTATAAAATCGAATAACAAGGGGTCAGGGATGCTGCATAAACGCACAGACGGATGCATCAGACGGCAACCAAACTGGTCTTAATTTGAAGCGCAGATATATAGCTAGTGAATGCGCGTGTTCGGGACGATGTGGGTATGGATGCATGGGCGCATCAGTCGATCGAAAAATAGGTACCCAAAATATTTTACATTAAATCAGGATTAAATAATTACTATTAAATCGAATAACAAGGGGTCAGGGATGCTGCATAAACGCACAGACGGATGCATCAGACGGCAACCAAACCGGTCTTAATTTGAAGCGCAGATGCATAGCTAGTGAAAGCGCGTGTTCGGGACGATGTGGGTATGGATGCATGGGCGCATCAGTCGATCGAAAAATGGGTACCCAAAATATTTTACATTAAATCAGGATTAAATAATTACTATTAAATCGAATAACAAGGGGTCAGGGATGCTGCATTAACGCACAGACGGATGCATCAGACGGCAACCAAACCGGTCTTAATTTGAAGCGCAGATGCATAGCTAGTGAACGCGCGTGTTCGGGACGATGTTGGTATGGATGCATGGGCGCATCAGTCGATCGAAAAATGGGTACCCAAAATATTTTACATTAAATCAGGATTAAATAATTACTATTAAATCGAATAACAAGGGGTCAGAGATGCTGCTTAAACGCACAGACGGATGCATCAGACGGCAACCAAACCGGTCTTAATTTGAAGCGCAGATGCATAGCTAGTGAACGCGTGTGTTTCGGACGATGTGGATATGGATGCATGGGCGCATCAGTCGATCGAAAAATGGGTACCCAAAATATTTTACATTAAATCAGGATTAAATAATTACTATTAAATCGAATAACAAGGGGTCAGAGATGCTGCTTAAACGCACAGACGGATGCATCAGACGGCAACCAAACTGGTCTTAATTTGAAGCGCAGATGCATAGCTAGTGAACGCGCGTGTTCGGGACGATGTGGGTATGGATGCATGGGCGCATCAGTCGATCGAAAAATGGGTACCCAAAATATTTTACATTAAATCAGGATTAAATAATTACTATTAAATCGAATAACAAGGGGCCAGGGATGCTGCATAAACGCACAGACGGATGCATCAGACGGCAACCAAACCGGTCTTAATTTGAAGCGCAGATGCATAGCTAGTGAACGCGTGTGTTCGGGACGATGTGGATATGGATGCATGGGCGCATCAGTCGATCGAAAAATGGGTACCCAAAATATTTTACATTAAATCAGGATTAATTAATTACTAGTAAATCGAATAACAAGGGGTCAGGGATGCTGCATAAACGCACAGACGGATGCATCAGACGGCAACCAAACCGGTCTTAATTTGAAGCGCAGATGCATAGCTAGTGAACGCGCGTGTTCGGGACGATGTGGGTATGGATGCATGGGCGCATCAGTCGATCGAAAAATGGGTACCCAAAATATTTTACATTAAATCAGGATTAAATATTTACTATTAAATCGAATAACAAGGGGTCAGGGATGCTGCATAAACGCACAGACGGATGCATCAGACGGCAACCAAACCGGTCTTAATTTGAAGCGCAGATGCATAGCTAGTGAACGCGCGTGTTCGGGACGATGTGGGTATGGATGCATGGGCGCATCAGTCGATCGAAAAATGGGTACCCAAAATATTTTACATTAAATCAGGATTAAATAATTACTATTAAATCGAATAACAAGGGGTCAGGGATGCTGCATAAACGCACAGACGGATGCATCAGACGGCAACCAAACCGGTCTGAATTTGAAGCGCAGATGCATAGCTAGTGAACGCGCGTGTTCGGGACGATGTGGGTATGGATGCATGGGCGCATCAGTCGATCGAAAAATGGGTACCCAAAATATTTTACATTAAATCAGGATTAAATAATTACTATTAAATCGAATAACAAGGGGTCAGGGATGCTGCATAAACGCACAGACGGATGCATCAGACGGCAACCAAACCGGTCTTAATTTGAAGCGCAGATGCATAGCTAGTGAACGCGCGTGTTCGGGACGATGTGGGTATGGATGCATGGGCGCATCAGTCGATCGAAAAATGGGTACCCAAAGTATTTTACATTAAATCAGGATTAAATAATTACTATTAAATCGAATAACAAGGGGTCAGGGATGCTGCATAAACGCAAAGACGGATGCATCAGACATCAACCAAACCGGTCTTAATTTGAAGCGCAGATGCATAGCTAGTGAACGCGCGTGTTCGGGACGATGTGGGTATGGATGCATGGGCGCATCAGTCGATCGAAAAATGGGTACCCAAAATATTTTACATTAAATCAGGATTAAATAATTACTATTAAATCGAATAACAAGGGGTCAGGGATGCTGCATAAATGCACAGACGGATGCATCAGACGGCAACCAAACCGGTCTTAATTTGAAGCGCAGATGCATAGCTAGTGAACGCGCGTGTTCGGGACGATGTGGGTATGGATGCATGGGCGCATCAGTCGATCGAAAAATGGGTACCCAAAATATTTTACATTAAATCAGGATTAAATAATTACTATTAAATCGAATAACAAGGGGTCAGGGATGCTGCATAAACGCACATACGGATGCATCAGACGGCAACCAAACAGGTCTTAATTTGAAGCGCAGATGCATAGCTAGTGAACGCGCGTGTTCGGGACGATGTGGGTATGGATGCATGGGCGCATCAGTCGATCGAAAAATGGGTACCCAAAATATTTTACATTAAATCAGGATTAAATAATTACTATTAAATCGAATAACAAGGGGTCAGGGATGCTGCATAAACGCACAGACGGATGCATCAGACGGCAACCAAACCGGTCTTAATTTGAAGCGCAGATGCATAGCTAGTGAATGCTCGTGTTCGGGACGATGTGGGTACGGATGCATGGGCGCATCAGTCGATCGAAAAATGGGTACCCAAAATATTTTACATTAAATCAGGATTAAATAATTACTATTAAATCGAATAACAAGGGGTCAGGGATGCTGCATAAACGCACAGACGGATGCATCAGACGGCAACCAAACCGGTCTTAATTTGAAGCGCAGATGCATAGCTAGTGAATGCTCGTGTTCGGGACGATGTGGGTACGGATGCATGGGCGCATCAGTCGATCGAAAAATGGGTACCCAAAATATTTTACATTAAATCAAGATTAAATAATTACTATTAGATCGAATAACAAGGGGTCAGAGATACTGCATAAACGCATAGACGGATGCATCAGACGGCAACCAAACCGGTCTTAATTTGAAGCGCAGATGCATAGCTAGTGAACGTGCGTGTTCGGGACGATGTGGGTATGGATGCATGGGCGCATAAGTCGATCAAAAAATGGGTACCCAAAATATTTGACTTTAAATCAGGATTAAATAATTACTATTAAATCGAATAACAAGGGGTCAGGGATGCTGCATAAACGCACAGACGGATGCATCAGATGGCAACCAAACCGGTCTTAATTTGAAGCGCAGATGCATAGCTAGTGAACGGTCGTGTTCGGGACGATGTGGGTATGGATGCATGGGCGCATCAGTCGATCGAAAAATGGGTACCCAAAATATTTTACATTAAATCAGGATTAAATAATTACTATTAAATCGAATAACAAGGGGTCAGAGATACTGCATAAACGCATAGACGGATGCATCAGACGGCAACCAAACCGGTCTTAATTTGAAGCGCAGATGCATAGCTAATGAACGCGCGTGTTCGGGACGATGTGGGTATGGATGCATGGGCGCATAAGTCGATCAAAAAATGGGTACCCAAAATATTTGACTTTAAATCAGGATTAAATAATTACTATTAAATCGAATAACAAGGGGTCAGGGATGCTGCATAAACGCACAGACGGATGCATCAGATGGCAACCAAACCGGTCTTAATTTGAAGCGCAGATGCATAGCTAGTGAACGCGCGTGTTCGGGACGATGTGGGTATGGATGCATGGGCGCATCAGTCGATCGAAAAATGGGTACCCAAAATATTTTACATTAAATCAGGATTAAATAATTACTATTAAATCGAATAACAAGGGGTCAGGGATGCTGCATTAACGCACAGACGGATGCATCAGACGGCAACCAAACCGGTCTTAATTTGAAGCGCAGATGCATAGCTAGTGAACGCGCGTGTTCGGGACGATGTTGGTATGGATGCATGGGCGCATCAGTCGATCGAAAAATGGGTACCCAAAATATTTTACATTAAATCAGGATTAAATAATTACTATTAAATCGAATAACAAGGGGTCAGAGATGCTGCTTAAACGCACAGACGGATGCATCAGACGGCAACCAAACCGGTCTTAATTTGAAGCGCAGATGCATAGCTAGTGAACGCGTGTGTTCGGGACGATGTGGATATGGATGCATGGGCGCATCAGTCGATCGAAAAATGGGTACCCAAAATATTTGACTTTAAATCAGGATTAAATAATTACTATTAAATCGAATAACAAGGGGTCAGAGATGCTGCTTAAACGCACAGACGGATGCATCAGATGGCAACCAAACCGGTCTTAATTTGAAGCGCAGATGCATAGCTAGTGAACGCGCGTGTTCGGGACGATGTGGGTATGGATGCATGGGCGCATCAGTCGATCGAAAAATGGGTACCCAAAATATTTTACATTAAATCAGGATTAAATAATTACTATTAAATCGAATAACAAGGGGCCAGGGATGCTGCATAAACGCACAGACGGATGCATCAGACGGCAACCAAACCGGTCTTAATTTGAAGCGCAGATGCATAGCTAGTGAACGCGTGTGTTCGGGACGATGTGGATATGGATGCATGGGCGCATCAGTCGATCAAAAAATGGGTACCCAAAATATTTTACATTAAATCAGGATTATTAATTACTAGTAAATCGAATAACAAGGGGTCAGGGATGCTGCATAAACGCACAGACGGATGCATCAGACGGCAACCAAACCGGTCTTAATTTGAAGCGCAGATGCATAGCTAGTGAACGCGCGTGTTCGGGACGATGTGGGTATGGATGCATGGGCGCATCAGTCGATCGAAAAATGGGTACCCAAAATATTTTACATTAAATCAGGATTAAATAATTACTATTAAATCGAATAACAAGGGGTCAGGGATGCTGCATAAACGCACAGACGGATGCATCAGACGGCAACCAAACCGGTCTTAATTTGAAGCGCAGATGCATAGCTAGTGAACGCGCGTGTTCGGGACGATGTGGGTATGGATGCATGGGCGCATCAGTCGATCGAAAAATGGGTACCCAAAATATTTTACATTAAATCAGGATTAAATAATTACTATTAAATCGAATAACAAGGGGTCAGGGATGCTGCATAAACGCACAGACGGATGCATCAGACGGCAACCAAACCGGTCTTAATTTGAAGCGCAGATGCATAGCTAGTGAACGCGCGTGTTCGGGACGATGTGGGTATGGATGCATGGGCGCATCAGTCGATCGAAAAATGGGTACCCAAAATATTTTACATTAAATCAGGATTAAATAATTACTATTAAATCGAATAACAAGGGGTCAGGGATGCTGCATAAACGCACAGACGGATGCATCAGACATCAACCAAACCGATCTTAATTTGAAGCGCAGATGCATAGCTAGTGAACGCGCGTGTTCGGGACGATGTGGGTATGGATGCATGGGCGCATCAGTCGATCGAAAAATGGGTACCCAAAATATTTTACATTAAATCAGGATTAAATAATTACTATTAAATCGAATAACAAGGGGTCAGGGATGCTGCATAAATGCACAGACGGATGCATCAGACGGCAACCAAACCGGTCTTAATTTGAAGCGCAGATGCATAGCTAGTGAACGCGCGTGTTCGGGACGATGTGGGTATGGATCCATGGGCGCATCAGTCGATCGAAAAATGGGTACCCAAAATATTTTACATTAAATCAGGATTAAATAATTACTATTAAATCGAATAACAAGGGGTCAGGGATGCTGCATAAACGCACAGACGGATGCATCAGACGGCAACCAAACAGGTCTTAATTTGAAGCGCAGATGCATAGCTAGTGAACGCGCGTGTTCGGGACGATGTGGGTATGGATGCATGGGCGCATCAGTCGATCGAAAAATGGGTACCCAAAATATTTTACATTAAATCAGGATTAAATAATTACTATTAAATCGAATAACAAGGGGTCAGGGATGCTGCATAAACGCACAGACGGATGCATCAGACGGCAACCAAACCGGTCTTAATTTGAAGCGCAGATGCATATCTAGTGAATGCTCGTGTTCGGGACGATGTGGGTACGGATGCATGGGCGCATCAGTCGATCGAAAAATGGGTACCCAAAATATTTTACATTAAATCAAGATTAAATAATTACTATTAGATCGAATAACAAGGGGTCAGAGATACTGCATAAACGCATAGACGGATGCATCAGACGGCAACCAAACCGGTCTTAATTTGAAGCGCAGATGCATAGCTAGTGAACGTGCGTTTTCGGGACGATGTGGGTATGGATGCATGGGCGCATAAGTCGATCAAAAAATGGGTACCCAAAATATTTGACTTTAAATGAGGATTAAATAATTACTATTAAATCGAATAACAAGGGGTCAGGGATGCTGCATAAACGCACAGACGGATGCATCAGATGGCAACCAAACCGGTCTTAATTTGAAGCGCAGATGCATAGCTAGTGAACGGTCGTGTTCGGGACGATGTGGGTATGGATGCATGGGCGCATCAGTCGATCGAAAAATGGGTACCCAAAATATTTTACATTAAATCAGGATTAAATAATTACTATTAAATCGAATAACAAGGGGTCAGAGATACTGCATAAACGCATAGACGGATGTATCAGACGGCAACCAAACCGGTCTTAATTTGAAGCGCAGATGCATAGCTAGTGAACGCGCGTGTTCGGGACGATGTGGGTATGGATGCATGGGCGCATAAGTCGATCAAAAAATGGGTACCCAAAATATTTGACTTTAAATCAGGATTAAATAATTACTATTAAATCGAATAACAAGGGGTCAGGGATGCTGCATAAACGCACAGACGGATGCATCAGATGGCAACCAAACCGGTCTTAATTTGAAGCGCAGATGCATAGCTAGTGAACGCGCGTGTTCGGGACGATGTGGGTACGGATGCATGGGCGCATCAGTCGATCGAAAAATGGGTACCCAAAATATTTTACATTAAATCAGGATTAAATAATTACTATTAAATCGAATAACAAGGGGTCAGGGATGCTGCATTAACGCACAGACGGATGCATCAGACGGCAACCAAACCGGTCTTAATTTGAAGCGCAGATGCATAGCTAGTGAACGCGCGTGTTCGGGACGATGTGGGTATGGATGCATGGGCGCATCAGTCGATCGAAAAATGGGTACCCAAAATATTTTACATTAAATCAGGATTAAATAATTACTATTAAATCGAATAACAAGGGGTCAGAGATGCTGCTTAAACGCACAGACGGATGCATCAGACGGCAACCAAACCGGTCTTAATTTGAAGCGCAGATGCATAGCTAGTGAACGCGTGTGTTCGGGACGATGTGGATATGGATGCATGGGCGCATCAGTCGATCGAAAAATGGGTACCCAAAATATTTTACATTAAATCAGGATTAAATAATTACTATTAAATCGAATAACAAGGGGTCAGAGATGCTGCTTAAACGCACAGACGGATGCATCAGACGGCAACCAAACTGGTCTTAATTTGAAGCGCAGATGCATAGCTAGTGAACGCGCGTGTTCGGGACGATGTGGGTATGGATGCATGGACGCATCAATCGATCGAAAATTGGGTACCCAAAATATTTGACTTTAAATTAGGATTAAATAATTACTATTAAATCGAATAACAAGGGGTCAGGGATGCTGCATAAACGCACAGACGGATGCATCAGACGGCAACCAAACCGGTCTTAATTTGAAGCGCAGATGCATAGCTAGTGAACGCGCGTGTTCGGGACGATGTGGGTATGGATGCATGGGCGCATCAGTCGATCGAAAAATTGGTACCCAAAATATTTTACATTAAATCAGGATTAAATAATAACTATTAAATCGAATAACAAGGGGTCAGGGATGCTGCATAAAGGCACAGACGGATGCATCAGACGGCAACCAAACCGGTCTTAATTTGAAGCGCAGATGCATAGCTAGTGAACGCGCGTGTTCGGGACGATGTGGGTATGGATGCATGGGCGCATCAGTCGATCGAAAAATGGGTACCCAAAATATTTTACATTAAATCAAGATTAAATAATTACTATTAAATCGAATAACAAGGGGTCAGGGATGCTGCTTAAACGCACAGACGGATGCATCAGACGGCAACCAAACCGGTCTTAATTTGAAGCGCAGATGCATAGCTTGTGAACGCGCGTGTTCGGGACGATGTGGGTATGGATGCATGGGCGCATCAGTCGATCGAAAAATGGGTACCCAAAATATTTTACATTTAATCGGGATTAAATAATTACTATTAAATCGAATAACATGGGTCAGGGATGCTGCATAAACGCACAGACGGATGCATCAGACGGCAACCAAACCGATCTTAATTTGAAGCGCAGATGAATAGCTAGTGAACGCGCGTGTTCGGGACGATGTGGGTATGGATGCATGGGCGCATCAGTCGATCGAAAAATGGGTACCCAAAATATTTTACAGTAAATTAGGATTAAATAATTACTATTAAATCGAATAACAAGGGGTCAGGGATGCTGCATAAACGCACAGACGGATGCATCAGACGGCAACCAAACCGGTCTTAATTTGAAGCGCAGATGCATAGCTAGTGAACGCGCGTGTTCGGGACGATGTGGGTATGGATGCATGGGCGCATCAGTCGATCGAAAAATGGGTACCCAAAATATTTTACATTAAATCAGGATTAAATAATTACTATTAAATCGAATAACAAGGGGTCAGGGATGCTGCATAAACGCACAGACGGATGCATCAGACGGCAACCAAACCGGTCTTAATTTGAAGCGCAGATGCATAGCTAGTGAACGCGCGTGTTCGGGACGATGTGGGTATGGATGCATGGGCGCATCAGTCGATCGAAAAATGGGTACCCAAAATATTTTACATTAAATCAGGATTAAATAATTACTATTAAATCGAATAACAAGGGGTCAGGGATGCTGCATAAACGCACAGACGGATGCATCAGACGGCAACCAAACCGGTCTTAATTTGAAGCGCAGATGCATAGCTAGTGAACGCGCGTGTTCGGGACGATGTGGGTATGGATGCATGGGCGCATCAGTCGATCGAAAAATGGGTACCCAAAATATTTTACATTAAATCAGGATTAAATAATTACTATTAAATCGAATAACAAGGGGTCAGGGATGCTGCATAAACGCACAGACGGATGCATCAGACGGCAACCAAACCGGTCTTAATTTGAAGCGCAGATGCATAGCTAGTGAACGCGCGTGTTCGGGACGATGTGGGTATGGATGCATGGGCGCATCAGTCGATCGAAAAATGGGTACCCAAAATATTTTACATTAAATTAGGATTAAATAATTACTATTAAATCGAATAACAAGGGGTCAGGGATGCTGCATAAACGCACAGACGGATGCATCAGACGGCAACCAAACCGGTCTTAATTTGAAGCGCAGATGCATAGCTAGTGAACGCGCGTGTTCGGGACGATGTGGGTATGGATGCATGGGCGCATCAGTCGATCGAAAAATGGGTACCCAAAATATTTTACATTAAATCAGGATTAAATAATTACTATTAAATCGAATAACAAGGGGTCAGGGATGCTGCATAAACGCACAGACGGATGCATCAGACGGCAACCAAACCGGTCTTAATTTGAAGCGCAGATGCATAGCTAGTGAACGCGCGTGTTCGTGACGATGTGGGTATGGATGCATGGGCGCATCAGTCGATCGAAAAATGGGTACCCAAAATATTTTACATTAAATCAGGATTAAATAATTACTATTAAATCGAATAACAAGGGGTCAGGGATGCTGCATAAACGCACAGACGGATGCATCAGACGGCAACCAAACCGGTCTTAATTTGAAGCGCAGATGCATAGCTAGTGAACGCGCGTGTTCGGGACGATGTGGGTATGGATGCATGGGCGCATCAGTCGATCGAAAAATGGGTACCCAAAATATTTTACATTAAATTAGGATTAAATAATTACTATTAAATCGAATAATAAGGGGTCAGGGATGCTGCATAAACGCACAGACGGATGCATCAGACGGCAACCAAACCGGTCTTAATTTAAAGCGCAGATGCATAGCTAGTGAACGCGCGTGTTCGGGACGATGTGGGTATGGATGCATGGGCACATCAGTCGATCGAAAAATGGGTACCCAAAATATTTTACATTAAATCAGGATTAAATAATTACTATTAAATCGAATAACAAGGGGTCAGGGATGCTGCATAAACGCACAGACGGATGCATCAGACGGCAACCAAACCGGTCTTAATTTGAAGCGCAGATGCATAGCTAGTGAACGCGCGTGTTCGGGACGATGTGGGTATGGATGCATGGGCGCATCAGTCGATCGAAAAATGGGTACCCAAAATATTTTACATTAAATCAGGATTAAATAATTACTATTAAATCGAATAACAAGGGGTCAGGGATGCTGCATAAACGCACAGACGGATGCATCAGACGGCAACCAAACAGGTCTTAATTTGAAGCGCAGATGCATAGCTAGTAAACGCGCCTGATCGGGACGATGTGGGTATGGATGCATGGGCGCATCAGTCGATCGAAAAATGGGTACCCAATATATTTTACATTAAATCAGGATTAAATAATTACTATTAAATCGAATAACAAGGGGTCAGGGATGCTGCATAAACGCACAGACGGATGCATCAGACGGCAACCAAACCGGTCTTAATTTGAAGCGCAGATGCATAGCTAGTGAACGCGCGTGTTCGGGACGATGTGGGTATGGATGCATTGGCGCATCAGTCGATCGAAAAATGGGTACCCAAAATATTTTACATTAAATTATGATTAAATAAAGACTATTAAATCGAATAACAAGGGGTCAGGGATGCTGCTTAAACGCACAGACGGATGCATCAGACGGCAACCAAACCGGCCTTAATTTGAAGCGCAGATGCATAGCTAGTGAACGCGCGTGTTCGGGACGATGTGGGTATGGATGCATGGGCGCATCAGTCGATCGAAAAATGGGTACCCAAAATAATTTACATTAAATCAGGATTAAATAAATACTATTAAATCGAATAACAAGGGGTCAGGGATGCTGCATAAACGCACAGACGGATGCATCAGACGGCAACCAAACCGGTCTTAATTTGAAGCGCAGATGCATAGCTAGTGAACGCGCGTGTTCGGGACGATATGGGTATGGATGCATGGGCGCATCAGTCGATCGAAAAATGGGTACCCAAAATATTTTACATTAAATCAGGATTAAATAATTACTATTAAATCGAATAACAAGGGGTCAGGGATGCTGCATAAACGCACAGACGGATGCATCAGACGGCAACCAAACCGGTCTTAATTTGAAGCGCAGATGCATAGCTAGTGAACGCGCGTGTTCGGGACGATGTGGGTATGGATGCATGGGCGCATCAGTCGATCGAAAAATGGGTACCCAAAATATTTTACATTAAATCAGGATTAAATAATTACTATTAAATCGAATAACAAGGGGTCAGGGATGCTGCATAAACGCACAGACGGATGCATCAGACGGCAACCAAACCGGTCTTAATTTGAAGCGCAGATGCATAGCTAGTGAACGCGCGTGTTCGGGACGATGTGGGTATGGATGCATGGGCGCATCAGTCGATCGAAAAATGGGTAACCAAAATATTTTACATTAAATCAGGATTAAATAATTACTATTAAATCGAATAACAAGGGGTCAGGGATGCTGCATAAACGCACAGACGGATGCATCAGACGGCAACCAAACCGGTCTTAATTTGAAGCGCAGATGCATAGCTAGTGAACGCGCGTGTTCGGGACTATGTGGGTATGGATGCATGGGCGCATCAGTCGATCGAAAAATGGGTACCCAAAATATTTTACATTAAATCAGGATCAAATAATTACTATTAAATCGAATAACAAGGGGTCAGGGATGCTGCATAAACGCACAGACGGATGCATCAGACGGCAACCAAACCGGTCTTAATTTGAAGCGCAGATGCATAGCTAGTGAACGCGCGTGTTCGGGACGATGTGGGTATGGATGCATGGGCGCATCAGTCGATCGAAAAATGGGTACCCAAAATATTTTACATTAAATCAGGATTAAATAATTACTATCAAATCGAAAAACAAGGGGTCAGGGATGCTGCATAAACGCACAGACGGATGCATCAGACGGCAACCAAACCGGTCTTAATTTGAAGCGCAGATGCATAGCTAGTGAACGCGCGTGTTCGGGACGATGTGGGTATGGATGCATGGGCGCATCAGTCGATTGAAAAATGGGTACCCAAAATATTTTACATTAAATCAGGATTAAATAATTACTATTAAATCGAATAACAAGGGGTCAGGGATGCTGCATAAACGCACAGACGGATGCATCAGACGGCAACCAAACCGGTCTTAATTTGAAGCGCAGATGCATAGCTAGTGATTGCGCGTGTTCGGGACGATGTGGGTATGGATGCATGGGCGCATCAGTCGATCGAAAAATGGGTACCCAAAATATTTTACATTAAATTATGATTAAATAATTACTATTAAATCGAATAACAAGGGGTCAGGGATGCTGCATAAACGCACAGACGGATGCATCAGACGGCAACCAAACCGGTCTTAATTTGAAGCGCAGATGCATAGCTAGTGAACGCGCGTGTTCGGGACGATGTGGGTATGGATGCATGGGCGCATCAGTCGATCGAAAAATGGGTACCCAAAATATTTTACATTAAATCAGGATTAAATAATTACTATTAAATCGAATAACAAGGGGTCAGGGATGCTGCATAAACGCACAGACGGATGCATCAGACGGCAACCGAACCGGTCTTAATTTGAAGCGCAGATGCATAGCTAGTGAACGCGCGTGTTCGGGACGATATGGGTATGGATGCATGGGCGCATCAGTCGATCGAAAAATGGGTACCCAAAATATTTTACATTAAATCAGGATTAAATAATTACTATTAAATCGAATAACAAGGGGTCAGGGATGCTGCATAAACGCACAGACGGATGCATCAGACGGCAACCAAACCGGTCTTAATTTGAAGCGCAGATGCATAGCTAGTGAACGCGCGTGTTCGGGACGATGTGGGTATGGATGCATGGGCGCACCAGTCGATCGAAAAATGGGTACCCAAAATATTTTACATTAAATCAGGATTAAATAATTACTATTAAATCGAATAACAAGGGGTCAGGGATGCTGCATAAACGCACAGACGGATGCATCAGACGGCAACCAAACCGGTCTTAATTTGAAGCGCAGATGCATAGCTAGTGATCGCCCGTGTTCGGGACGATGTGGGTATGGATGCATTGGCGCATCAGTCGATCGAAAAATGGGTACCCAAAATATTTTACATTAAATCAGGATTAAATAATTACTATTAAATCGAATAACAAGGGGTCAGGGATGCTGCATAAACGCACAGACGGATGCATCAGACGGTAACCAAACCGGTCTTAATTTGAAGCGCAGATGCATAGCTAGTGAACGCGCGTGTTCGGGACTATGTGGGTATGGATGCATGGGCGCATCAGTCGATCGAAAAATGGGTACCCAAAATATTTTACATTAAATCAGGATTAAATAATTACTATTAAATCGAATAACAAGGGGTCAGGGATGCTTCATAAACGCACAGACGGATGCATCAGACGGCAACCAAACCGGTCTTAATTTGAAGCGCAGATGCATAGCTAGTGAACGCGCGTGTTCGGGACGATGTGGGTATGGATGCATGGGCGCATCAGTCGATCGAAAAATGGGTACCCAAAATATTTTACATTAAATCAGGATTAAATAATTACTATTAAATCGAATAACAAGGGGTCAGGGATGCTGCATAAACGCACAGACGGATGCATCAGACGGCAACCAAACCGGTCTTAATTTGAAGCGCAGATGCATAGCTAGTGAACGCGCGTGTTCGGGACGATGTGGGTATGGATGCATGGGCGCATCAGTCGATCGAAAAATGGGTACCCAAAATATTTTACATTAAATCAGGATTAAATAATTACTATTAAATCGAATAACATAACAAGGGGTCAGGGATGCTGCATAAACGCACAGACGGATGCATCAGACGACAACCAAACCGGTCTAAATTTGAAGCGCAGATGCATAGCTAGTGAACGCTCGTGTTCGGGACGATGTGGGTATGGATGCATGGGCGCATCAGTCGATCGAAAAATGGGTACCCAAAATATTTTACATTAAATTATGATTAAATAATTACTATTAAATCGAATAACAAGGGGTCAGGGATGCTGCATAAACGCACAGACGGATGCATCAGACGGCAACCAAACCGGTCTTAATTTGAAGCGCAGATGCATAGCTAGTGAACGCGCGTGTTCGGGACGATGTGGGTATGGATGCATGGACGCATCAGTCGATCGAAAAATGGGAACCCAAAATATTTTACATTAAATCAGGATTAAATAATTACTATTAAATCGAATAACAAGGGGTCAGGGATGCTGCATAAACGCACAGACGGATGCATCAGACGGCAACCAAACCGGTCTTATTTTGAAGCGCAGATGCATAGCTAGTGAACGCGCGTGTTCGGGACGATATGGATATGGATGCATGGGCGCATCAGTCGATCGAAAAATGGGTACCCAAAATATTTTACATTAAATCAGGATTAAATAATTACTATTAAATCGAATAACAAGGGGTCAGGGATGCTGCATAAACGCACAGACGGATGCATCAGACGGCAACCAAACCGGTCTTAATTTGAAGCGCAGATGCATAGCTAGTGAACGCGCGTGTTCGGGACGATGTGGGTATGGATGCATGGGCGCATCAGTCGATCGAAAAATGGGTACCAAAAATATTTTACATTAAATCAGGATTAAATAATTACTATTAAATCGAATAACAAGGGGTCAGGGATGCTGCATAAACGCACAGACGGATGCATCAGACGGCAACCAAACCGGTCTTAATTTGAAGCGCAGATGCATAGCTAGTGAACGCGCGTGTTCGGGACGATGTGGGTATGGATGCATGGGCGCATCAGTCGATCGAAAAATGGGTACCCAAAATATTTTACATTAAATCAGGATTAAATAATTACTATTAAATCGAATAACAAGGGGTCAGGGATGCTTCATAAACGCACAGACGGATGCATCAGATGGCAACCAAACCGGTCTTAATTTGAAGCGCAGATGCATAGCTAGTGAATGCGCGTGTTCGGGACGATGTGGGTATGGATGCATGGGCGCATCAGTCGATCGAAAAATGGGTACCCAAAATATTTTACATTAAATCAGGATTAAATAATTACTATTAAATCGAATAACAAGGGGTCAGGGATGCTGCATAAACGCACAGACGGATGCATCAGACGGCAACCAAACCGGTCTTTATTTGAAGCGCAGATGCATAGTTAGTGAACCCGCGTGTTCGGGACGATGTGGGTATGGATGCATGGGCGCATCAGTCGATCGAAAAAGGGGTACCCAAAATATTTTACATTAAATCAGGATTAAATAATTACTATTAAATCGAATAACAAGGGGTCAGGGATGCTGCATAAACGCAAAGACGGATGCATCAGACGGCAACCAAACCGGTCTTAATTTGAAGCGCAGATGCATAGCTAGTGAACGCGCGTGTTCGGGACGATGTGGGTATGGATGCATGGGCGCATCAGTCGATCGAAAAATGGGTACCCAAAATATTTTACATTAAATCAGGATTAAATAATTACTATTAAATCGAATAACAAGGGGTCAGGGATGCTGCATAAACGCACAGACGGATGCATCAGACGGCAACCGAACAGGTCTTAATTTGAAGCGCAGATGCATAGCTAGTGATCGCCCGTGTTCGGGACGATGCGGGTATGGATGCATGGGCGCATCAGTCGATCGAAAAATGGGTACCCAAAATATTTTACATTAAATCAGGATTAAATAATTACTATTAAATCGAATAACAAGGGGTCAGGGATGCTGCATAAACGCACAGACGGATGCATCAGACGGCAACCAAACCGGTCTTAATTTGAAGCGCAGATGCATAGCTAGTGAACGCGCGTGTTCGGGACGATGTGGGTATGGATGCATGGGCGCATCAGTCGATCGAAAAATGGGTACCCAAAATATTTTACATTAAATCAGGATTAAATAATTACTATTAAATCGAATAACAAGGGGTCAGGGATGCTTCATAAACGCACAGACGGATGCATCAGACGGCAACCAAACCGGTCTTAATTTGAAGCGCAGATGCATAGCTAGTGAACGCGCGTGTTCGGGACGATGTGGGTATGGATGCATGGGCGCATCAGTCGATCGAAAAATGGGTACCCAAAATATTTTACATTAAATCAGGATTAAATAATTACTATTAAATCGAATAACAAGGGGTCAGGGATGCTGCATAAACGCACAGAAGGATGCATTAGACAGCAACCAAACCGGTCTTAATTTGAAGCGCAGATGCATAGCTAGTGAACGCGCGTGTTCGGGACGATGTGGGTATGGATGCATGGGCGCATCAGTCGATCGAAAAATGGGTACCCAAAATATTTTACATTAAATCAGGATTAAATAATTACTATTAAATCGAATAACAAGGGGTCAGGGATGCTGCATAAACGCACAGACGGATGCATCAGACGGCAACCAAACCGGTCTTAATTTGAAGCGCAGATGCATAGCTAGTGAACGCGCGTGTTCGGGACGATGTGGGTATGGATGCATGGGCGCATCAGTCGATCGAAAAATGGGTACCCAAAATATTTTACATTAAATCGGGATTACATAACTACTATTAAATCGAATACTTAGGGGTCAGGGATGCTGCATAAACGCACAGACGGATGCATCAGACGGCAACCAAACCGGTCTTAATTTGAAGCGCAGATGCATAGCTAGTGAACGCGCGTGTTCGGGACGATGTGGGTATGGATGCATGGGCGCATCAGTCGATCGAAAAATGGGTACCCAAAATATTTTACATTAAATCAGGATTAAATAATTACTATTAAATCGAATAACAAGGGGTCAGGGATGCTGCATAAACGCACAGACGGATGCATCAGACGGCAACCAAACCGGTCTTAATTTGAAGCGCAGATGCATAGCTAGTGAACGCGCGTGTTCGGGACGATGTGGGTATGGATGCATGGGCGCATCAGTCGATCGAAAAATGGGTACACAAAGGTGTCAATTTGAAGCGCACATGCATAGCTAGAAAACGCGCGTGTTCGGGACGATGTGGGTAAGAATGCATGGGCGCATCAGTCGATCGAAAAATGGGTACCCAAAATATTTAACATTAAATCAGAATTAAATAATTACTATTAAATCGAATAACAAGGGGTCAGGGATGCTGCATAAACGCACAGACGGATGCATCAGACGGCATCGAAACCGGTGTCAATTTGAAGCGCACATGCATAGCTAGTGAACGCGCGTGTTCGGGACGATGTGGGTATGGATGCATGGGCGCATCAGTCGATCGAAAAATGGGTACCCAAAATATTTTACATTAAATCGGGATTACATAACTACTATTAAATCGAATACTTAGGGGTCAGGGATGCTGCATAAACGCACAGACGGATGCATCAGACGGCAACCAAACCGGTCTTAATTTGAAGCGCAGATGCATAGCTAGTGAACGCGCGTGTTCGGGACGATGTGGGTATGGATGCATGGGCGCATCAGTCGATCGAAAAATGGGTACCCAAAATATTTTACATTAAATCAGGATTAAATAATTACTATTAAATCGAATAACAAGGGGTCAGGGATGCTGCATAAACGCACAGACGGATGCATCAGACGGCAACCAAACCGGTCTTAATTTGAAGCGCAGATGCATAGCTAGTGAACGCGCGTGTTCGGGACGATGTGGGTATGGATGCATGGGCGCATCAGTCGATCGAAAAATGGGTACACAAAGGTGTCAATTTGAAGCGCACATGCATAGCTAGAAAACGCGCGTGTTCGGGACGATGTGGGTAAGAATGCATGGGCGCATCAGTCGATCGAAAAATGGGTACCCAAAATATTTAACATTAAATCAGAATTAAATAATTACTATTAAATCGAATAACAAGGGGTCAGGGATGCTGCATAAACGCACAGACGGATGCATCAGACGGCATCGAAACCGGTGTCAATTTGAAGCGCACATGCATAGCTAGTGAACCCGCGTGTTCGGGACGATGTGGGTATGAATGCATGGGCGCATCAGGCGATCGAAAAATGGGTACCCAAAATATTTAACATTAAATCAGGATTAAATAATTACTATTAAATCGAATAACAAGGGGTCAGGGATGCTGCATAAACGCACAGACGGATGCATCAGACGGCATCGAAACCGGTGTCAATTTGAAGCGCACATGCATAGCTAGAAAACGCGCGTGTTCGGGACGATGTGGGTATGAATGCATGGGCGCATCAGTCGATCGAAAAATGGGTACCCAAAATATTTAACATTAAATCAGAATTAAATAATTACTATTAAATCGAATAACAAGGGGTCAGGGATGCTGCATAAACGCACAGACGGATGCATCAGACGGCATCGAAACCGGTGTCAATTTGAAGCGCACATGCATAGCTAGTGAACGCGCGTGTTCGGGACGATGTGGGTATGAATGCATGGGCGCATCAGGCGATCGAAAAATGGGTACCCAAATTATTTAACATTAAATCAGGATTAAATAATTACTATTAAATCGAATAACAAGGGGTCAGGGATGCTGCATAAACGCACAGACGGATGCATCAGACGGCATCGAAACCGGTGTCAATTTGAAGCGCACATGCATAGCTAGAAAACGCGCGTGTTCGGGACGATGTGGGTATGAATGCATGGGCGCATCAGTCGATCGAAAAATGGGTACCCAAAATATTTAACATTAAATCAGAATTAAATAATTACTATTAAATCGAATAACAAGGGGTCAGGGATGCTGCATAAACGCACAGACGGATGCATCAGACGGCATCGAAACCGGTGTCAATTTGAAGCGCACATGCATAGCTAGTGAACGCGCGTGTTCGGGACGATGTGGGTATGAATGCATGGGCGCATCAGGCGATCGAAAAATGGGTACCCAAAATATTTAACATTAAATCAGGATTAAATAATTACTATTAAATCGAATAACAAGGGGTCAGGGATGCTGCATAAACGCACAGACGGATGCATCAGACGGCATCGAAACCGGTGTCAATTTGAAGCGCACATGCATAGCTAGAAAACGCGCGTGTTCGGGACGATGTGGGTATGAATGCATGGGCGCATCAGTCGATCGAAAAATGGGTACCCAAAATATTTAACATTAAATCAGAATTAAATAATTACTATTAAATCGAATAACAAGGGGTCAGGGATGCTGCATAAACGCACAGACGGATGCATCAGACGGCATCGAAACCGGTGTCAATTTGAAGCGCACATGCATAGCTAGTGAACGCGCGTGTTCGGGACGATGTGGGTATGAATGCATGGGCGCATCAGGCGATCGAAAAATGGGTACCCAAAATATTTAACATTAAATCAGGATTAAATAATTACTATTAAATCGAATAACAAGGGGTCAGGGATGCTGCATAAACGCACAGACGGATGCATCAGACGGCATCGAAACCGGTGTCAATTTGAAGCGCACATGCATAGCTAGAAAACGCGCGTGTTCGGGACGATGTGGGTATGAATGCATGGGCGCATCAGTCGATCGAAAAATGGGTACCCAAAATATTTAACATTAAATCAGAATTAAATAATTACTATTAAATCGAATAACAAGGGGTCAGGGATGCTGCATAAACGCACAGACGGATGCATCAGACGGCATCGAAACCGGTGTCAATTTGAAGCGCACATGCATAGCTAGTGAACGCGCGTGTTCGGGACGATGTGGTTATGAATGCATGGGCGCATCAGGCGATCAAAAAATGGGTACCCAAAATATTTAACATTAAATCAGGATTAAATAATTACTATTAAATCGAATAACAAGGGGTCAGGGATGCTGCATAAACGCACAGACGGATGCATCAGACGGCATCGAAACCGGTGTCAATTTAAAGCACATGCATAGCTAGAAAACGCGCGTGTTCGGGACGATGTGGGTATGAATGCATGGGCGCATCAGTCGATCGAAAAATGGGTACCCAAAATATTTAACATTAAATCAGAATTAAATAATTACTATTAAATCGAATAACAAGGGGTCAGGGATGCTGCATAAACGCACAGACGGATGCATCAGACGGCATCGAAACCGGTGTCAATTTGAAGCGCACATGCATAGCTAGTGAACGCGCGTGTTCGGGACGATGTGGGTATGAATGCATGGGCGCATCAGGCGATCGAAAAATGGGTACCCAAAATATTTAACATTAAATCAGGATTAAATAATTACTATTAAATCGAATAACAAGGGGTCAGGGATGCTGCATAAACGCACAGACGGATGCATCAGACGGCATCGAAACCGGTGTCAATTTGAAGCGCACATGCATAGCTAGAAAACGCGCGTGTTCGGGACGATGTGGGTATGAATGCATGGGCGCATCAGTCGATCGAAAAATGGGTACCCAAAATATTTAACATTAAATCAGAATTAAATAATTACTATTAAATCGAATAACAAGGGGTCAGGGATGCTGCATAAACGCACAGACGGATGCATCAGACGGCATCGAAACCGGTGTCAATTTGAAGCGCACATGCATAGCTAGTGAACGCGCGTGTTCGGGACGATGTGGGTATGAATGCATGGGCGCATCAGGCGATCGAAAAATGGGTACCCAAAATATTTAACATTAAATCAGGATTAAATAATTACTATTAAATCGAATAACAAGGGGTCAGGGATGCTGCATAAACGCACAGACGGATGCATCAGACGGCATCGAAACCGGTGTCAATTTGAAGCGCACATGCATAGCTAGAAAACGCGCGTGTTCGGGACGATGTGGGTATGAATGCATGGGCGCATCAGTCGATCGAAAAATGGGTACCCAAAATATTTAACATTAAATCAGAATTAAATAATTACTATTAAATCGAATAACAAGGGGTCAGGGATGCTGCATAAACGCACAGACGGATGCATCAGACGGCATCGAAACCGGTGTCAATTTGAAGCGCACATGCATAGCTAGTGAACGCGCGTGTTCGGGACGATGTGGGTATGAATGCATGGGCGCATCAGGCGATCGAAAAATGGGTACCCAAAATATTTAACATTAAATCAGGATTAAATAATTACTATTAAATCGAATAACAAGGGGTCAGGGATGCTGCATAAACGCACAGACGGATGCATCAGACGGCATCGAAACCGGTGTCAATTTGAAGCGCACATGCATAGCTAGAAAACGCGCGTGTTCGGGACGATGTGGGTATGAATGCATGGGCGCATCAGTCGATCGAAAAATGGGTACCCAAAATATTTAACATTAAATCAGAATTAAATAATTACTATTAAATCGAATAACAAGGGGTCAGGGATGCTGCATAAACGCACAGACGGATGCATCAGACGGCATCGAAACCGGTGTCAATTTGAAGCGCACATGCATAGCTAGTGAACGCGCGTGTTCGGGACGATGTGGGTATGAATGCATGGGCGCATCAGGCGATCAAAAAATGGGTACCCAAAATATTTAACATTAAATCAGGATTAAATAATTACTATTAAATCGAATAACAAGGGGTCAGGGATGCTGCATAAACGCACAGACGGATGCATCAGACGGCATCGAAACCGGTGTCAATTTGAAGCGCACATGCATAGCTAGAAAACGCGCGTGTTCGGGACGATGTGGGTATGAATGCATGGGCGCATCAGTCGATCGAAAAATGGGTACCCAAAATATTTAACATTAAATCAGAATTAAATAATTACTATTAAATCGAATAACAAGGGGTCAGGGATGCTGCATAAACGCACAGACGGATGCATCAGACGGCATCGAAACCGGTGTCAATTTGAAGCGCACATGCATAGCTAGTGAACGCGCGTGTTCGGGACGATGTGGGTATGAATGCATGGGCGCATCAGGCGATCGAAAAATGGGTACCCAAAATATTTAACATTAAATCAGGATTAAATAATTACTATTAAATCGAATAACAAGGGGTCAGGGATGCTGCATAAACGCACAGACGGATGCATCAGACGGCATCGAAACCGGTGTCAATTTGAAGCGCACATGCATAGCTAGAAAACGCGCGTGTTCGGGACGATGTGGGTATGAATGCATGGGCGCATCAGTCGATCGAAAAATGGGTACCCAAAATATTTAACATTAAATCAGAATTAAATAATTACTATTAAATCGAATAACAAGGGGTCAGGGATGCTGCATAAACGCACAGACGGATGCATCAGACGGCATCGAAACCGGTGTCAATTTGAAGCGCACATGCATAGCTAGTGAACGCGCGTGTTCGGGACGATGTGGGTATGAATGCATGGGCGCATCAGGCGATCGAAAAATGGGTACCCAAAATATTTAACATTAAATCAGGATTAAATAATTACTATTAAATCGAATAACAAGGGGTCAGGGATGCTGCATAAACGCACAGACGGATGCATCAGACGGCATCGAAACCGGTGTCAATTTGAAGCGCACATGCATAGCTAGAAAACGCGCGTGTTCGGGACGATGTGGGTATGAATGCATGGGCGCATCAGTCGATCGAAAAATGGGTTCCCAAAATATTTAACATTAAATCAGAATTAAATAATTACTATTAAATCGAATAACAAGGGGTCAGGGATGCTGCATAAACGCACAGACGGATGCATCAGACGGCATCGAAACCGGTGTCAATTTGAAGCGCACATGCATAGCTAGTGAACGCGCGTGTTCGGGACGATGTGGGTATGAATGCATGGGCGCATCAGGCGATCGAAAAATGGGTACCCAAAATATTTAACATTAAATCAGGATTAAATAATTACTATTAAATCGAATAACAAGGGGTCAGGGATGCTGCATAAACGCACAGACGGATGCATCAGACGGCATCGAAACCGGTGTCAGTTTGAAGCGCACATGCATAGCTAGAAAACGCGCGTGTTCGGGACGATGTGGGTATGAATGCATGGGCGCATCAGTCGATCGAAAAATGGGTACCCAAAATATTTAACATTAAATCAGAATTAAATAATTACTATTAAATCGAATAACAAGGGGTCAGGGATGCTGCATAAACGCACAGACGGATGCATCAGACGGCATCGAAACCGGTGTCAATTTGAAGCGCACATGCATAGCTAGTGAACGCGCGTGTTCGGGACGATGTGGATATGAATGCATGGGCGCATCAGGCGATCGAAAAATGGGTACCCAAAATATTTAACATTAAATCAGGATTAAATAATTACTATTAAATCGAATAACAAGGGGTCAGGGATGCTGCATAAACGCACAGACGGATGCATCAGACGGCATCGAAACCGGTGTCAATTTGAAGCGCACATGCATAGCTAGAAAACGCGCGTGTTCGGGACGATGTGGGTATGAATGCATGGGCGCATCAGTCGATCGAAAAATGGGTACCCAAAATATTTAACATTAAATCAGAATTAAATAATTACTATTAAATCGAATAACAAGGGGTCAGGGATGCTGCATAAACGCACAGACGGATGCATCAGACGGCATCGAAACCGGTGTCAATTTGAAGCGCACATGCATAGCTAGTGAACGCGCGTGTTCGGGACGATGTGGGTATGAATGCATGGGCGCATCAGGCGATCGAAAAATGGGTACCCAAAATATTTAACATTAAATCAGGATTAAATAATTACTATTAAATCGAATAACAAGGGGTCAGGGATGCTGCATAAACGCACAGACGGATGCATCAGACGGCATCGAAACCGGTGTCAATTTGAAGCGCACATGCATAGCTAGAAAACGCGCGTGTTCGGGACGATGTGGGTATGAATGCATGGGCGCATCAGTCGATCGAAAAATGGGTACCCAAAATATTTAACATTAAATCAGAATTAAATAATTACTATTAAATCGAATAACAAGGGGTCAGGGATGCTGCATAAACGCACAGACGGATGCATCAGACGGCATCGAAACCGGTGTCAATTTGAAGCGCACATGCATAGCTAGTGAACGCGCGTGTTCGGGACGATGTGGGTATGAATGCATGGGCGCATCAGGCGATCGAAAAATGGGTACCCAAAATATTTAACATTAAATCAGGATTAAATAATTACTATTAAATCGAATAACAAGGGGTCAGGGATGCTGCATAAACGCACAGACGGATGCATCAGACGGCATCGAAACCGGTGTCAATTTGAAGCGCACATGCATAGCTAGAAAACGCGCGTGTTCGGGACGATGTGGGTATGAATGCATGGGCGCATCAGTCGATCGAAAAATGGGTACCCAAAATATTTAACATTAAATCAGAATTAAATAATTACTATTAAATCGAATAACAAGGGGTCAGGGATGCTGCATAAACGCACAGACGGATGCATCAGACGGCATCGAAACCGGTGTCAATTTGAAGCGCACATGCATAGCTAGTGAACGCGCGTGTTCGGGACGATGTGGGTATGAATGCATGGGCGCATCAGGCGATCGAAAAATGGGTACCCAAAATATTTAACATTAAATCAGGATTAAATAATTACTATTAAATCGAATAACAAGGGGTCAGGGATGCTGCATAAACGCACAGACGGATGCATCAGACGGCATCGAAACCGGTGTCAATTTGAAGCGCACATGCATAGCTAGAAAACGCGCGTGTTCGGGACGATGTGGGTATGAATGCATGGGCGCATCAGGCGATCGAAAAATGGGTACCCAAAATATTTAACATTAAATCAGGATTAAATAATTACTATTAAATCGAATAACAAGGGGTCAGGGATGCTGCATAAACGCACAGACGGATGCATCAGACGGCATCGAAACCGGTGTCAATTTGAAGCGCACATGCATAGCTAGAAAACGCGCGTGTTCGGGACGATGTGGGTATGAATGCATGGGCGCATCAGTCGATCGAAAAATGGGTACCCAAAATATTTAACATTAAATCAGAATTAAATAATTACTATTAAATCGAATAACAAGGGGTCAGGGATGCTGCATAAACGCACAGACGGATGCATCAGACGGCATCGAAACCGGTGTCAATTTGAAGCGCACATGCATAGCTAGTGAACGCGCGTGTTCGGGACGATGTGGGTATGAATGCATGGGCGCATCAGGCGATCGAAAAATGGGTACCCAAAATATTTAACATTAAATCAGGATTAAATAATTACTATTAAATCGAATAACAAGGGGTCAGGGATGCTGCATAAACGCACAGACGGATGCATCAGACGGCATCGAAACCGGTGTCAATTTGAAGCGCACATGCATAGCTAGAAAACGCGCGTGTTCGGGACGATGTGGGTATGAATGCATGGGCGCATCAGTCGATCGAAAAATGGGTACCCAAAATATTTAACATTAAATCAGAATTAAATAATTACTATTAAATCGAATAACAAGGGGTCAGGGATGCTGCATAAACGCACAGACGGATGCATCAGACGGCATCGAAACCGGTGTCAATTTGAAGCGCACATGCATAGCTAGTGAACGCGCGTGTTCGGGACGATGTGGGTATGAATGCATGGGCGCATCAGGCGATCGAAAAATGGGTACCCAAAATATTGAACATTAAATCAGGATTAAATAATTACTATTAAATCGAATAACAAGGGGTCAGGGATGCTGCATAAACGCACAGACGGATGCATCAGACGGCATCGAAACCGGTGTCAATTTGAAGCGCACATGCATAGCTAGAAAACGCGCGTGTTCGGGACGATGTGGGTATGAATGCATGGGCGCATCAGTCGATCGAAAAATGGGTACCCAAAATATTTAACATTAAATCAGAATTAAATAATTACTATTAAATCGAATAACAAGGGGTCAGGGATGCTGCATAAACGCACAGACGGATGCATCAGACGGCATCGAAACCGGTGTCAATTTGAAGCGCACATGCATAGCTAGTGAACGCGCGTGTTCGGGACGATGTGGGTATGAATGCATGGGCGCATCAGGCGATCGAAAAATGGGTACCCAAAATATTTAACATTAAATCAGGATTAAATAATTACTATTAAATCGAATAACAAGGGGTCAGGGATGCTGCATAAACGCACAGACGGATGCATCAGACGGCATCGAAACCGGTGTCAATTTAAAGCGCACATGCATAGCTAGAAAACGCGCGTGTTCGGGACGATGTGGGTATGAATGCATGGGCGCATCAGTCGATCGAAAAATGGGTACCCAAAATATTTAACATTAAATCAGAATTAAATAATTACTATTAAATCGAATAACAAGGGGTCAGGGATGCTGCATAAACGCACAGACGGATGCATCAGACGGCATCGAAACCGGTGTCAATTTGAAGCGCACATGCATAGCTAGTGAACGCGCGTGTTCGGGACGATGTGGGTATGAATGCATGGGCGCATCAGGCGATCGAAAAATGAGTACCCAAAATATTTAACATTAAATCAGGATTAAATAATTACTATTAAATCGAATAACAAGGGGTCAGGGATGCTGCATAAACGCACAGACGGATGCATCAGACGGCATCGAAACCGGTGTCAATTTGAAGCGCACATGCATAGCTAGAAAACGCGCGTGTTCGGGACGATGTGGGTATGAATGCATGGGCGCATCAGTCGATCGAAAAATGGGTACCCAAAATATTTAACATTAAATCAGAATTAAATAATTACTATTAAATCGAATAACAAGGGGTCAGGGATGCTGCATAAACGCACAGACGGATGCATCAGACGGCATCGAAACCGGTGTCAATTTGAAGCGCACATGCATAGCTAGTGAACGCGCGTGTTCGGGACGATGTGGGTATGAATGCATGGGCGCATCAGGCGATCGAAAAATGGGTACCCAAAATATTTAACATTAAATCAGGATTAAATAATTACTATTAAATCGAATAACAAGGGGTCAGGGATGCTGCATAAACGCACAGACGGATGCATCAGACGGCATCGAAACCGGTGTCAATTTGAAGCGCACATGCATAGCTAGAAAACGCGCGTGTTCGGGACGATGTGGGTATGAATGCATGGGCGCATCAGTCGATCGAAAAATGGGTACCCAAAATATTTAACATTAAATCAGAATTAAATAATTACTATTAAATCGAATAACAAGGGGTCAGGGATGCTGCATAAACGCACAGACGGATGCATCAGACGGCATCGAAACCGGTGTCAATTTGAAGCGCACATGCATAGCTAGTGAACGCGCGTGTTCGGGACGATGTGGGTATGAATGCATGGGCGCATCAGGCGATCGAAAAATGAGTACCCAAAATATTTAACATTAAATCAGGATTAAATAATTACTATTAAATCGAATAACAAGGGGTCAGGGATGCTGCATAAACGCACAGACGGATGCATCAGACGGCATCGAAACCGGTGTCAATTTGAAGCGCACATGCATAGCTAGAAAACGCGCGTGTTCGGGACGATGTGGGTATGAATGCATGGGCGCATCAGTCGATCGAAAAATGGGTACCCAAAATATTTAACATTAAATCAGAATTAAATAATTACTATTAAATCGAATAACAAGGGGTCAGGGATGCTGCATAAACGCACAGACGGATGCATCAGACGGCATCGAAACCGGTGTCAATTTGAAGCGCACATGCATAGCTAGTGAACGCGCGTGTTCGGGACGATGTGGGTATGAATGCATGGGCGCATCAGGCGATCGAAAAATGGGTACCCAAAATATTTAACATTAAATCAGGATTAAATAATTACTATTAAATCGAATAACAAGGGGTCAGGGATGCTGCATAAACGCACAGACGGATGCATCAGACGGCATCGAAACCGGTGTCAATTTGAAGCGCACATGCATAGCTAGAAAACGCGCGTGTTCGGGACGATGTGGGTATGAATGCATGGGCGCATCAGTCGATCGAAAAATGGGTACCCAAAATATTTAACATTAAATCAGAATTAAATAATTACTATTAAATCGAATAACAAGGGGTCAGGGATGCTGCATAAACGCACAGACGGATGCATCAGACGGCATCGAAACCGGTGTCAATTTGAAGCGCACATGCATAGCTAGTGAACGCGCGTGTTCGGGACGATGTGGGTATGAATGCATGGGCGCATCAGGCGATCGAAAAATGGGTACCCAAAATATTTAACATTAAATCAGGATTAAATAATTACTATTAAATCGAATAACAAGGGGTCAGGGATGCTGCATAAACGCACAGACGGATGCATCAGACGGCATCGAAACCGGTGTCAATTTGAAGCGCACATGCATAGCTAGAAAACGCGCGTGTTCGGGACGATGTGGGTATGAATGCATGGGCGCATCAGTCGATCGAAAAATGGGTACCCAAAATATTTAACATTAAATCAGAATTAAATAATTACTATTAAATCGAATAACAAGGGGTCAGGGATGCTGCATAAACGCACAGACGGATGCATCAGACGGCATCGAAACCGGTGTCAATTTGAAGCGCACATGCATAGCTAGAAAACGCGCGTGTTCGGGACGATGTGGGTATGAATGCATGGGCGCATCAGGCGATCGAAAAATGGGTACCCAAAATATTTAACATTAAATCAGGATTAAATAATTACTATTAAATCGAATAACAAGGGGTCAGGGATGCTGCATAAACGCACAGACGGATGCATCAGACGGCATCGAAACCGGTGTCAATTTGAAGCGCACATGCATAGCTAGAAAACGCGCGTGTTCGGGACGATGTGGGTATGAATGCATGGGCGCATCAGGCGATCGAAAAATGAGTACCCAAAATATTTAACATTAAATCAGGATTAAATAATTACTATTAAATCGAATAACAAGGGGTCAGGGATGCTGCATAAACGCACAGACGGATGCATCAGACGGCATCGAAACCGGTGTCAATTTGAAGCGCACATGCATAGCTAGAAAACGCGCGTGTTCGGGACGATGTGGGTATGAATGCATGGGCGCATCAGTCGATCGAAAAATGGGTACCGAAAATATTTAACATTAAATCAGAATTAAATAATTACTATTAAATCGAATAACAAGGGGTCAGGGATGCTGCATAAACGCACAGACGGATGCATCAGACGGCATCGAAACCGGTGTCAATTTGAAGCGCACATGCATAGCTAGAAAACGCGCGTGTTCGGGACGATGTGGGTATGAATGCATGGGCGCATCAGTCGATCGAAAAATGGGTACCGAAAATATTTAACATTAAATCAGAATTAAATAATTACTATTAAATCGAATAACAAGGGGTCAGGGATGCTGCATAAACGCACAGACGGATGCATCAGACGGCATCGAAACCGGTGTCAATTTGAAGCGCACATGCATAGCTAGTGAACGCGCGTGTTCGGGACGATGTGGGTATGAATGCATGGGCGCATCAGGCGATCGAAAAATGGGTACCCAAAATATTTAACATTAAATCAGGATTAAATAATTACTATTAAATCGAATAACAAGGGGTCAGGGATGCTGCATAAACGCACAGACGGATGCATCAGACGGCATCCAAACCGGTGTCAATTTGAAGCGCACATGCATAGCTAGAAAACGCGCGTGTTCGGGACGATGTGGGTATGAATGCATGGGCGCATCAGTCGATCGAAAAATGGGTACCCAAAATATTTAACATTAAATCAGAATTAAATAATTACTATTAAATCGAATAACAAGGGGTCAGGGATGCTGCATAAACGCACAGACGGATGCATCAGACGGCATCGAAACCGGTGTCAATTTGAAGCGCACATGCATAGCTAGTGAACGCGCGTGTTCGGGACGATGTGGGTATGAATGCATGGGCGCATCAGGCGATCGAAAAATGGGTACCCAAAATATTTAACATTAAATCAGGATTAAATAATTACTATTAAATCGAATAACAAGGGGTCAGGGATGCTGCATAAACGCACAGACGGATGCATCAGACGGCATCGAAACCGGTGTCAATTTGAAGCGCACATGCATAGCTAGAAAACGCGCGTGTTCGGGACGATGTGGGTATGAATGCATGGGCGCATCAGTCGATCGAAAAATGGGTACCCAAAATATTTAACATTAAATCAGAATTAAATAATTACTATTAAATCGAATAACAAGGGGTCAGGGATGCTGCATAAACGCACAGACGGATGCATCAGACGGCATCGAAACCGGTGTCAATTTGAAGCGCACATGCATAGCTAGTGAACGCGCGTGTTCGGGACGATGTGGGTATGAATGCATGGGCGCATCAGGCGATCGAAAAATGGGTACCCAAAATATTTAACATTAAATCAGGATTAAATAATTACTATTAAATCGAATAACAAGGGGTCAGGGATGCTGCATAAACGCACAGACGGATGCATCAGACGGCATCGAAACCGGTGTCAATTTGAAGCGCACATGCATAGCTAGAAAACGCGCGTGTTCGGGACGATGTGGGTATGAATGCATGGGCGCATCAGTCGATCGAAAAATGGGTACCCAAAATATTTAACATTAAATCAGAATTAAATAATTACTATTAAATCGAATAACAAGGGGTCAGGGATGCTGCATAAACGCACAGACGGATGCATCAGACGGCATCGAAACCGGTGTCAATTTGAAGCGCACATGCATAGCTAGTGAACGCGCGTGTTCGGGACGATGTGGGTATGAATGCATGGGCGCATCAGGCGATCGAAAAATGGGTACCCAAAATATTTAACATTAAATCAGGATTAAATAATTACTATTAAATCGAATAACAAGGGGTCAGGGATGCTGCATAAACGCACAGACGGATGCATCAGACGGCATCGAAACCGGTGTCAATTTGAAGCGCACATGCATAGCTAGAAAACGCGCGTGTTCGGGACGATGTGGGTATGAATGCATGGGCGCATCAGTCGATCGAAAAATGGGTACCCAAAATATTTAACATTAAATCAGAATTAAATAATTACTATTAAATCGAATAACAAGGGGTCAGGGATGCTGCATAAACGCACAGACGGATGCATCAGACGGCATCCAAACCGGTGTCAATTTGAAGCGCACATGCATAGCTAGTGAACGCGCGTGTTCGGGACGATGTGGGTATGAATGCATGGGCGCATCAGGCGATCGAAAAATGGGTACCCAAAATATTTAACATTAAATCAGGATTAAATAATTACTATTAAATCGAATAACAAGGGGTCAGGGATGCTGCATAAACGCACAGACGGATGCATCAGACGGCATCGAAACCGGTGTCAATTTGAAGCGCACATGCATAGCTAGAAAACGCGCGTGTTCGGGACGATGTGGGTATGAATGCATGGGCGCATCAGTCGATCGAAAAATGGGTACCCAAAATATTTAACATTAAATCAGAATTAAATAATTACTATTAAATCGAATAACAAGGGGTCAGGGATGCTGCATAAACGCACAGACGGATGCATCAGACGGCATCGAAACCGGTGTCAATTTAAAGCGCACATGCATAGCTAGTGAACGCGCGTGTTCGGGACGATGTGGGTATGAATGCATGGGCGCATCAGGCGATCGAAAAATGGGTACCCAAAATATTTAACATTAAATCAGGATTAAATAATTACTATTAAATCGAATAACAAGGGGTCAGGGATGCTGCATAAACGCACAGACGGATGCATCAGACGGCATCGAAACCGGTGTCAATTTGAAGCGCACATGCATAGCTAGAAAACGCGCGTGTTCGGGACGATGTGGGTATGAATGCATGGGCGCATCAGTCGATCGAAAAATGGGTACCCAAAATATTTAACATTAAATCAGAATTAAATAATTACTATTAAATCGAATAACAAGGGGTCAGGGATGCTGCATAAACGCACAGACGGATGCATCAGACGGCATCGAAACCGGTGTCAATTTGAAGCGCACATGCATAGCTAGTGAACGCGCGTGTTCGGGACGATGTGGGTATGAATGTATGGGCGCATCAGGCGATCGAAAAATGGGTACCCAAAATATTTAACATTAAATCAGGATTAAATAATTACTATTAAATCGAATAACAAGGGGTCAGGGATGCTGCATAAACGCACAGACGGATGCATCAGACGGCATCGAAACCGGTGTCAATTTGAAGCGCACATGCATAGCTAGAAAACGCGCGTGTTCGGGACGATGTGGGTATGAATGCATGGGTGCATCAGTCGATCGAAAAATGGGTACCCAAAATATTTAACATTAAATCAGAATTAAATAATTACTATTAAATCGAATAACAAGGGGTCAGGGATGCTGCATAAACGCACAGACGGATGCATCAGACGGCATCGAAAACGGTGTCAATTTGAAGCGCACATGCATAGCTAGAAAACGCGCGTGTTCGGGACGATGTGGGTATGAATGCATGGGCGCATCAGTCGATCGAAAAATGGGTACCCAAAATATTTAACATTAAATCAGAATTAAATAATTACTATTAAATCGAATAACAAGGGGTCAGGGATGCTGCATAAACGCACAGACGGATGCATCAGACGGCATCGAAACCGGTGTCAATTTGAAGCGCACATGCATAGCTAGTGAACGCGCGTGTTCGGGACGATGTGGGTATGAATGCATGGGCGCATCAGGCGATCGAAAAATGGGTACCCAAAATATTTAACATTAAATCAGGATTAAATAATTACTATTAAATCGAATAACAGGGATCCTGCATAAACGCACAGACGGATGCATCAGACGGCATCGAAACCGGTGTCAATTTGAAGCGCACATGCATAGCTAGAAAACGCGCGTGTTCGGGACGATGTGGGTATGAATGCATGGGCGCATCAGGCGATCGAAAAATGGGTACCCAAAATATTTAACATTAAATCAGAATTAAATAATTACTATTAAATCGAATAACAAGGGGTCAGGGATGCTGCATAAACGCACAGACGGATGCATCAGACGGCATCGAAACCGGTGTCAATTTGAAGCGCACATGCATAGCTAGAAAACGCGATTGTTCGGGACGATGTGGGTATGAATGCATGGGCGCATCAGTCGATCGAAAAATGGGTACCCAAAATATTTAACATTAAATCAGAATTAAATAATTACTATTAAATCGAATAACAAGGGGTCAGGGATGCTGCATAAACGCACAGACGGATGCATCAGACGGCATCGAAACCGGTGTGAATTTGAAGCGCACATGCATAGCTAGTGAACGCGCGTGTTCGGGACGATGTGGGTATGAATGCATGGGCGCATCAGGCGATCGAAAAATGGGTACCCAAAATATTTAACATTAAATCAGGATTAAATAATTACTATTAAATCGAATAACAAGGGGTCAGGGATGCTGCATAAACGCACAGACGGATGCATCAGACGGCATCGAAACCGGTGTCAATTTGAAGCGCACATGCATAGCTAGAAAACGCGCGTGTTCGGGACGATGTGGGTATGAATGCATGGGTGCATCAGTCGATCGAAAAATGGGTACCCAAAATATTTAACATTAAATCAGGATTAAATAATTACTATTAAATCGAATAACAAGGGGTCAGGGATGCTGCATAAACGCACAGACGGATGCATCAGACGGCATCGAAACCGGTGTCAATTTGAAGCGCACATGCATAGCTAGAAAACGCGCGTGTTCGGGACGATGTGGGTATGAATGCATGGGCGCATCAGTCGATCGAAAAATGGGTACCCAAAATATTTAACATTAAATCAGAATTAAATAATTACTATTAAATCGAATAACAAGGGGTCAGGGATGCTGCATAAACGCACAGACGGATGCATCAGACGGCATCGAAACCGGTGTCAATTTAAAGCGCACATGCATAGCTAGTGAACGCGCGTGTTCGGGACGATGTGGGTATGAATGCATGGGCGCATCAGGCGATCGAAAAATGGGTACCCAAAATATTTAACATTAAATCAGGATTAAATAATTACTATTAAATCGAATAACAAGGGGTCAGGGATGCTGCATAAACGCACAGACGGATGCATCAGACGGCATCGAAACCGGTGTCAATTTGAAGCGCACATGCATAGCTAGAAAACGCGCGTGTTCGGGACGATGTGGGTATGAATGCATGGGCGCATCAGTCGATCGAAAAATGGGTACCCAAAATATTTAACATTAAATCAGAATTAAATAATTACTATTAAATCGAATAACAAGGGGTCAGGGATGCTGCATAAACGCACAGACGGATGCATCAGACGGCATCGAAACCGGTGTCAATTTGAAGCGCACATGCATAGCTAGTGAACGCGCGTGTTCGGGACGATGTGGGTATGAATGCATGGGCGCATCAGGCGATCGAAAAATGGGTACCCAAAATATTTAACATTAAATCAGGATTAAATAATTACTATTAAATCGAATAACAAGGGGTCAGGGATGCTGCATAAACGCACAGACGGATGCATCAGACGGCATCGAAACCGGTGTCAATTTGAAGCGCACATGCATAGCTAGAAAACGCGCGTGTTCGGGACGATGTGGGTATGAATGCATGGGTGCATCAGTCGATCGAAAAATGGGTACCCAAAATATTTAACATTAAATCAGAATTAAATAATTACTATTAAATCGAATAACAAGGGGTCAGGGATGCTGCATAAACGCACAGACGGATGCATCAGACGGCATCCAAACCGGTGTCAATTTGAAGCGCACATGTATAGCTAGTGAACGCGCGTGTTCGGGACGATGTGGGTATGAATGCATGGGCGCATCAGGCGATCGAAAAATGGGTACCCAAAATATTTAACATTAAATCAGGATTAAATAATTACTATTAAATCGAATAACAAGGGGTCAGGGATGCTGCATAAACGCACAGACGGATGCATCAGACGGCATCGAAACCGGTGTCAATTTGAAGCGCACATGCATAGCTAGAAAACGCGCGTGTTCGGGACGATGTGGGTATGAATGCATGGGCGCATCAGTCGATCGAAAAATGGGTACCCAAAATATTTAACATTAAATCAGAATTAAATAATTACTATTAAATCGAATAACAAGGGGTCAGGGATGCTGCATAAACGCACAGACGGATGCATCAGACGGCATCGAAACCGGTGTCAATTTGAAGCGCACATGCATAGCTAGTGAACGCGCGTGTTCGGGACGATGTGGGAATGAATGCATGGGCGCATCAGGCGATCGAAAAATGGGTACCCAAAATATTTAACATTAAATCAGGATTAAATAATTACTATTAAATCGAATAACAGGGATGCTGCATAAACGCACAGACGGATGCATCAGACGGCATCGAAACCGGTGTCAATTTGAAGCGCACATGCATAGCTAGAAAACGCGCGTGTTCGGGACGATGTGGGTATGAATGCATGGGCGCATCAGTCGATCGAAAAATGGGTACCCAAAATATTTAACATTAAATCAGAATTAAATAATTACTATTAAATCGAATAACAAGGGGTCAGGGATGCTGCATAAACGCACAGACGGATGCATCAGACGGCATCGAAACCGGTGTCAATTTGAAGCGCACATGCATAGCTAGTGAACGCGCGTTTTCGGGACGATGTGGGTATGAATGCATGGGCGCATCAGGCGATCGAAAAATGGGTACCCAAAATATTTAACATTAAATCAGGATTAAATAATTACTATTAAATCGAATAACAAGGGGTCAGGGATGCTGCATAAACGCACAGACGGATGCATCAGACGGCATCGAAACCGGTGTCAATTTGAAGCGCACATGCATAGCTAGAAAACGCGCGTGTTCGGGACGATGTGGGTATGAATGCATGGGCGCATCAGTCGATCGAAAAATGGGTACCCAAAATATTTAACATTAAATCAGAATTAAATAATTACTATTAAATCGAATAACAAGGGGTCAGGGATGCTGCATAAACGCACAGACGGATGCACCAGACGGCATCGAAACCGGTGTGAATTTGAAGCGCACATGCATAGCTAGTGAACGCGCGTGTTCGGGACGATGTGGGTATGAATGCATGGGCGCATCAGGCGATCGAAAAATGGGTACCCAAAATATTTAACATTAAATCAGGATTAAATAATTACTATTAAATCGAATAACAAGGGGTCAGGGATGCTGCATAAACGCACAGACGGATGCATCAGACGGCATCGAAACCGGTGTCAATTTGAAGCGCACATGCATAGCTAGAAAACGCGCGTGTTCGGGACGATGTGGGTATGAATGCATGGGCGCATCAGTCGATCGAAAAATGGGTACCCAAAATATTTAACATTAAATCAGAATTAAATAATTACTATTAAATCGAATAACAAGGGGTCAGGGATGCTGCATAAACGCACAGACGGATGCATCAGACGGCATCGAAACCGGTGTCAATTTGAAGCGCACATGCATAGCTAGTGAACGCGCGTGTTCGGGACGATGTGGGTATGAATGCATGGGCGCATCATGCGATCGAAAAATGGGTACCGAAATTATTTAACATTAAATCAGGATTAAATAATTACTATTAAATCGAATAACAAGGGGTCAGGGATGCTGCATAAACGCACAGACGGATGCATCAGACGGCATCGAAACCGGTGTCAATTTGAAGCGCACATGCATAGCTAGTGAACGCGCGTGTTCGGGACGATGTGGGTATGAATGCATGGGCGCATCAGTCGATCGAAAAATGGGTACCCAAAATATTTAACATTAAATCAGAATTAAATAATTACTATTAAATCGAATAACAAGGGGTCAGGGATGCTGCATAAACGCACAGACGGATGCATCAGACGGCATCGAAACCGGTGTCAATTTGAAGCGCACATGCATAGCTAGTGAACGCGCGTGTTCGGGACGATGTGGGTATGAATGCATGGGCGCATCATGCGATCGAAAAATGGGTACCGAAATTATTTAACATTAAATCAGGATTAAATAATTACTATTAAATCGAATAACAAGGGGTCAGGGATGCTGCATAAACGCACAGACGGATGCATCAGACGGCATCGAAACCGGTGTCAATTTGAAGCGCACATGCATAGCTAGAAAACGCGCGTGTTCGGGACGATGTGGGTATGAATGCATGGGCGCATCAGTCGATCGAAAAATGGGTACCCAAAATATTTAACATTAAATCAGAATTAAATAATTACTATTAAATCGAATAACAAGGGGTCAGGGATGCTGCATAAACGCACAGACGGATGCATCAGACGGCATCGAAACCGGTGTGAATTTGAAGCGCACATGCATAGCTAGAAAACGCGCGTGTTCGGGACGATGTGGGTATGAATGCATGGGCGCATCAGGCGATCGAAAAATGGGTACCCAAAATATTTAACATTAAATCAGGATTAAATAATTACTATTAAATCGAATAACAAGGGGTCAGGGATGCTGCATAAACGCACAGACGGATGCATCAGACGGCATCGAAACCGGTGTCAATTTGAAGCGCACATGCATAGCTAGTGAACGCGCGTGTTCGGGACGATGTGGGTATGAATGCATGGGCGCATCAGTCGATCGAAAAATGGGTACCCAAAATATTTAACATTAAATCAGAATTAAATAATTACTATTAAATCGAATAACAAGGGGTCAGGGATGCTGCATAAACGCACAGACGGATGCATCAGACGGCATCGAAACCGGTGTCAATTTGAAGCGCACATGCATAGCTAGTGAACGCGCGTGTTCGGGACGAAGTGGGTATGAATGCATGGGCGCATCAGGCGATCGAAAAATGGGTACCCAAAATATTTAACATTAAATCAGGATTAAATAATTACTATTAAATCGAATAACAAGGGGTCAGGGATGCTGCATAAACGCACAGACGGATGCATCAGACGGCATCGAAACCGGTGTCAATTTGAAGCGCACATGCATAGCTAGAAAACGCGCGTGTTCGGGACGATGTGGGTATGAATGCATGGGCGCATCAGTCGATCGAAAAATGGGTACCCAAAATATTTAACATTAAATCAGAATTAAATAATTACTATTAAATCGAATAACAAGGGGTCAGGGATGCTGCATAAACGCACAGACGGATGCATCAGACGGCATCGAAACCGGTGTCAATTTGAAGCGCACATGCATAGCTAGTGAACGCGCGTGTTCGGGACGATGTGGGTATGAATGCATGGGCGCATCAGGCGATCGAAAAATGGGTACCCAAAATATTTAACATTAAATCAGGATTAAATAATTACTATTAAATCGAATAACAAGGGGTCAGGGATGCTGCATAAACGCACTGACGGATGCATCAGACGGCATCGAAACCGGTGTCAATTTGAAGCGCACATGCATAGCTAGAAAACGCGCGTGTTCGGGACGATGTGGGTATGAATGCATGGGCGCATCAGTCGATCGAAAAATGGGTACCCAAAATATTTAACATTAAATCAGAATTAAATAATTACTATTAAATCGAATAACAAGGGGTCAGGGATGCTGCATAAACGCACAGACGGATGCATCAGACGGCATCGAAACCGGTGTCAATTTGAAGCGCCCATGCATAGCTAGTGAACGCGCGTGTTCGGGACGATGTGGGTATGAATGCATGGGCGCATCAGGCGATCGAAAAATGGGTACCCAAAATATTTAACATTAAATCAGGATTAAATAATTACTATTAAATCGAATAACAAGGGGTCAGGGATGCTGCATAAACGCACAGACGGATGCATCAGACGGCATCGAAACCGGTGTCAATTTGAAGCGCACATGCATAGCTAGAAAACGCGCGTGTTCGGGACGATGTGGGTATGAATGCATGGGCGCATCAGTCGATCGAAAAATGGGTAGCCAAAATATTTAACATTAAATCAGAATTAAATAATTACTATTAAATCGAATAACAAGGGGTCAGGGATGCTGCATAAACGCACAGACGGATGCATCAGACGGCATCGAAACCGGTGTCAATTTGAAGCGCACATGCATAGCTAGTGAACGCGCGTGTTCGGGACGATGTGGGTATGAATGCATGGGCGCATCAGGCGATCGAAAAATGGGTACCCAAAATATTTAACATTAAATCAGGATTAAATAATTACTATTAAATCGAATAACAAGGGGTCAGGGATGCTGCATAAACGCACAGACGGATGCATCAGACGGCATCGAAACCGGTGTCAATTTGAAGCGCACATGCATAGCTAGAAAACGCGCGTGTTCGGGACGATGTGGGTATGAATGCATGGGCGCATCAGTCGATCGAAAAATGGGTACCCAAAATATTTAACATTAAATCAGAATTAAATAATTACTATTAAATCGAATAACAAGGGGTCAGGGATGCTGCATAAACGCACAGACGGATGCATCAGACGGCATCGAAACCGGTGTCAATTTGAAGCGCACATGCATAGCTAGTGAACGCGCGTGTTCGGGACGATGTGGGTATGAATGCATGGGCGCATCAGGCGATCGAAAAATGGGTACCCAAAATATTTAACATTAAATCAGGATTAAATAATTACTATTAAATCGAATAACAAGGGGTCAGGGATGCTGCATAAACGCACAGACGGATGCATCAGACGGCATCGAAACCGGTGTCAATTTGAAGCGCACATGCATAGCTAGAAAACGCGCGTGTTCGGGACGATGTGGGTATGAATGCATGGGCGCATCAGTCGATCGAAAAATGGGTACCCAAAATATTTAACATTAAATCAGAATTAAATAATTACTATTAAATCGAATAACAAGGGGTCAGGGATGCTGCATAAACGCACAGACGGATGCATCAGACGGCATCGAAACCGGTGTCAATTTGAAGCGCACATGCATAGCTAGTGAACGCGCGTGTTCGGGACGATGTGGGTATGAATGCATGGGCGCATCAGGCGATCGAAAAATGGGTACCCAAAATATTTAACATTAAATCAGGATTAAATAATTACTATTAAATCGAATAACAAGGGGTCAGGGATGCTGCATAAACGCACAGACGGATGCATCAGACGGCATCGAAACCGGTGTCAATTTGAAGCGCACATGCATAGCTAGAAAACGCGCGTGTTCGGGACGATGTGGGTATGAATGCATGGGCGCATCAGTCGATCGAAAAATGGGTACCCAAAATATTTAACATTAAATCAGAATTAAATAATTACTATTAAATCGAATAACAAGGGGTCAGGGATGCTGCATAAACGCACAGACGGATGCATCAGACGGCATCGAGACCGGTGTTAATTTGAAGCGCACATGCATAGCTAGTGAACGCGCGTGTTCGGGACGATGTGGGTATGAATGCATGGGCGCATCAGGCGATCGAAAAATGGGTACCCAAAATATTTAACATTAAATCAGGATTAAATAATTACTATTAAATCGAATAACAAGGGGTCAGGGATGCTGCATAAACGCACAGACGGATGCATCAGACGGCATCGAAACCGGTGTCAATTTGAAGCGCACATGCATAGCTAGAAAACGCGCGTGTTCGGGACGATGTGGGTATGAATGCATGGGCGCATCAGTCGATCGAAAAATGGGTACCCAAAATATTTAACATTAAATCAGAATTAAATAATTACTATTAAATCGAATAACAAGGGGTCAGGGATGCTGCATAAACGCACAGACGGATGCATCAGACGGCATCGAAACCGGTGTCAATTTGAAGCGCACATGCATAGCTAGTGAACGCGCGTGTTCGGGACGATGTGGGTATGAATGCATGGGCGCATCAGTCGATCGAAAAATGGGTACCCAAAATATTTAACATTAAATCAGGATTAAATAATTACTATTAAATCGAATAACAAGGGGTCAGGGATGCTGCATAAACGCACAGACGGATGCATCAGACGGCATCGAAACCGGTGTCAATTTGAAGCGCACATGCATAGCTAGAAAACGCGCGTGTTCGGGACGATGTGGGTATGAATGCATGGGCGCATCAGTCGATCGAAAAATGGGTACCCAAAATATTTAACATTAAATCAGAATTAAATAATTACTATTAAATCGAATAACAAGGGGTCAGGGATGCTGCATAAACGCACAGACGGATGCATCAGACGGCATCGAAACCGGTGTCAATTTGAAGCGCACATGCATAGCTAGTGAACGCGCGTGTTCGGGACGATGTGGGTATGAATGCATGGGCGCATCAGGCGATCGAAAAATGGGTACCCAAAATATTTAACATTAAATTAGGATTAAATAATTACTATTAAATCGAATAACAAGGGGTCAGGGATGCTGCATAAACGCACAGACGGATGCATCAGACGGCATCGAAACCGGTGTCAATTTGAAGCGCACATGCATAGCTAGAAAACGCGCGTGTTCGGGACGATGTGGGTATGAATGCATGGGCGCATCAGTCGATCGAAAAATGGGTACCCAAAATATTTAACATTAAATCAGAATTAAATAATTACTATTAAATCGAATAACAAGGGGTCAGGGATGCTGCATAAACGCACAGACGGATGCATCAGACGGCATCGAAACCGGTGTCAATTTGAAGCGCACATGTATAGCTAGTGAACGCGCGTGTTCGGGACGACGTGGGTATGAATGCATGGGCGCATCAGGCGATCGAAAAATGGGTACCCAAAATATTTAACATTAAATCAGGATTAAATAATTACTATTAAATCGAATAACAAGGGGTCAGGGATGCTGCATAAACGCACAGACGGATGCATCAGACGGCATCGAAACCGGTGTCAATTTGAAGCGCACATGCATAGCTAGAAAACGCGCGTGTTCGGGACGATGTGGGTATGAATGCATGGGCGCATCAGTCGATCGAAAAATGGGTACCCAAAACATTTAACATTAAATCAGAATTAAATAATTACTATTAAATCGAATAACAAGGGGTCAGGGATGCTGCATAAACGCACAGACGGATGCATCAGACGGCATCGAAACCGGTGTCAATTTGAAGCGCACATGCATAGCTAGTGAACGCGCGTGTTCGGGACGATGTGGGTATGAATGCATGGGCGCATCAGGCGATCGAAAAATGGGTACCCAAAATATTTAACATTAAATCAGGATTAAATAATTACTATTAAATCGAATAACAAGGGGTCAGGGATGCTGCATAAACGCACAGACGGATGCATCAGACGGCATCGAAACCGGTGTCAATTTGAAGCGCACATGCATAGCTAGAAAACGCGCGTGTTCGGGACGATGTGGGTATGAATGCATGGGCGCATCAGTCGATCGAAAAATGGGTACCCAAAATATTTAACATTAAATCAGAATTAAATAATTACTATTAAATCGAATAACAAGGGGTCAGGGATGCTGCATAAACGCACAGACGGATGCATCAGACGGCATCGAAACCGGTGTCAATTTGAAGCGCACATGCATAGCTAGTGAACGCGCGTGTTCGGGACGATGTGGGTATGAATGCATGGGCGCATCAGGCGATCGAAAAATGGGTACCCAAAATATTTAACATTAAATCAGGATTAAATAATTACTATTAAATCGAATAACAAGGGGTCAGGGATGCTGCATAAACGCACAGACGGATGCATCAGACGGCATCGAAACCGGTGTCAATTTGAAGCGCACATGCATAGCTAGAAAACGCGCGTGTTCGGGACGATGTGGGTATGAATGCATGGGCGCATCAGTCGATCGAAAAATGGGTACCCAAAATATTTAACATTAAATCAGAATTAAATAATTACTATTAAATCGAATAACAAGGGGTCAGGGATGCTGCATAAACGCACAGACGGATGCATCAGACGGCATCGAAACCGGTGTCAATTTGAAGCGCACATGCATAGCTAGTGAACGCGCGTGTTCGGGACGATGTGGGTATGAATGCATGGGCGCATCAGGCGATCGAAAAATGGGTACCCAAAATATTTAACATTAAATCAGGATTAAATAATTACTATTAAATCGAATAACAAGGGGTCAGGGATGCTGCATAAACGCACAGACGGATGCATCAGACGGCATCGAAACCGGTGTCAATTTGAAGCGCACATGCATAGCTAGAAAACGCGCGTGTTCGGGACGATGTGGGTATGAATGCATGGGCGCATCAGTCGATCGAAAAATGGGTACCCAAAATATTTAACATTAAATCAGAATTAAATAATTACTATTAAATCGAATAACAAGGGGTCAGGGATGCTGCATAAACGCACAGACGGATGCATCAGACGGCATCGAAACCGGTGTCAATTTGAAGCGCACATGCATAGCTAGTGAACGCGCGTGTTCGGGACGATGTGGGTATGAATGCATGGGCGCATCAGGCGATCGAAAAATGGGTACCCAAAATATTTAACATTAAATCAGGATTAAATAATTACTATTAAATCGAATAACAAGGGGTCAGGGATGCTGCATAAACGCACAGACGGATGCATCAGACGGCATCGAAACCGGTGTCAATTTGAAGCGCACATGCATAGCTAGAAAACGCGCGTGTTCGGGACGATGTGGGTATGAATGCATGGGCGCATCAGTCGATCGAAAAATGGGTACCCAAAATATTTAACATTAAATCAGAATTAAATAATTACTATTAAATCGAATAACAAGGGGTCAGGGATGCTGCATAAACGCACAGACGGATGCATCAACACGGCATCGAAACCGGTGTTAATTTGAAGCGCACATGCATAGCTAGTGAACGCGCGTGTTCGGGACGATGTGGGTATGAATGCATGGGCGCATCAGGCGATCGAAAAATGGGTACCAAAAATATTTAACATTAAATCAGGATTAAATAATTACTATTAAATCGAATAACAAGGGGTCAGGGATGCTGCATAAACGCACAGACGGATGCATCAGACGGCACCGAAACCGGTGTCAATTTGAAGCGCACATGCATAGCTAGAAAACGCGCGTGTTCGGGACGATGTGGGTATGAATGCATGGGCGCATCAGTCGATCGAAAAATGGGTACCCAAAATATTTAACATTAAATCAGAATTAAATAATTACTATTAAATCGAATAACAAGGGGTCAGGGATGCTGCATAAACGCACAGACGGATGCATCAGACGGCATCGAAACCGGTGTCAATTTGAAGCGCACATGCATAGCTAGTGAACGCGCGTGTTCGGGACGATGTGGGTATGAATGCATGGGCGCATCAGGCGATCGAAAAATGGGTACCCAAAATATTTAACATTAAATCAGGATTAAATAATTACTATTAAATCGAATAACAAGGGGTCAGGGATGCTGCATAAACGCA